>JAWNNS010000650.1:7402500-16709942 GCA_035044605.1 Scaptomyza cyrtandrae
ACATAATTGCAGTTTGTTTTGTTATATATCTTTATCAGTTAACAACGACAAATAAACCATATCAGGCGTTCCAAATCCCAAAATAAAACAAACATTGCCACATGATGTTGGAAAAATTGCAGGCATTGTTATTCAATTATAAACAAGGCACGCTAACCAGTAGCGCCAGCACATGGCCTAAATCTAAAACAACAGCCACGCAACGGGAGACACACACACACAGACACATCTACACACGCACACACATACACATACGCGTACAGACATGTTTTTATAGTTACATGATAAACTAAAATGGCGTAGCCTGCAGGCAGCGATGGGGGTGTGTAGAAGCACTCGACCAAATGTAGTGACAGTTAACATTAACACCAATACAAGCGTAAACAGATGCTTACATAGTTGCAGGCGAGGGTTGGCCCAAGGGCTGAGGCTGAGGCAGTTGTTGCATATGCAGACGCCTTAATGAGCCGCCGCTGCGTTTGTTGCCGCCGTTGAAATTGCAAAACGGCAACTGCAGGCAGACAATTTTAATTGAATTAGGAAAGCAACAACAACAACAGCTACAACAACTACTACAAGTTGTCTATTTTTCGGGTACACTATCTAAAATGCGTGCAACGCCCCCTCACTTGCAATGGGGCACCACACAAATACACACACGCACACAAAACAAGTTAAGCAACCGAAACAACCAGCCAAATACCGCAATGTCACTCAAGCAGGTACTAAAGTTAATTTTTGCAATTTCCGATGCAAATTGTTTTATGCATTGACAACATTTGGATCGTACACATGGGTGTACATGATGGGGGGGAGGAGTGGGAGGTCTGGATCAATTAAGTGGGGAGGAGGAAAACGGGAAGGGGAGATCGGGTTTGCTGCACCGCAGGTTTATTTCATTAAGTGGCGCTATTTTTGGGGTAACAGCTATTTTAACGACCCCTGCAGATGGCGTTTAGATTTGTGTTTGTGTGTGTATGTGTTTTTGGGCTCTTATTTGTAGGCTGATTTCCGTTCGCAACGAACTATGCTCATACTTAAAAGGGGGTGAGGTTGTAGTGATTTATTGGGCTAGTTTAGAAGAAAGGTAAATGTCTTAATTCAAATAAGTTTCGCTACTGTGAGAAAGCAGCTAAAGTCAAAATGCTCGTTTAGTTTAAATTTATATTTTCTTAACCGAGAAAATGTTCGTGAAGTTCGGTAAAGAGTGTACGCCATTCGATTTGAGCACTTTGAAATATTTGGCACATTGTTTTGTTTTATATTTGTTGCTGTTTAGTTAATGGTTTAGCGTGTTTCGGCTACGCGGTGGCAAGAATTTTTGTTTATGCGCCGCAAACATTTTCAACACATGCCTGGTTACATTCCTCACCCCCTCACCATCCAAATGCATACCGCACTTACCCCGAATCGTGAACCGCTGCTGTTGTGCCTGTTGATGGCATTAAATTTTATTTAACTCAAAAGTGCGCGCCCATATAAGTATGCTATGGTTTTGTGTGTTTTGAACCTTTCATTGCTTTTGTTGTTGCCATTGCGTCATATTGTTAACTGCCACGGCTGTTGGCCGCACGTTTCCGCCGTATTTCGATAAATTGCGGCTCTCGCTCCCATGCAAGTGTAGCACAAATTGCGCTAATTTGCTTGATGGTCTAGTTTCATACTTTGTTTTACTGATTTCGTTGTGCTTTTTTCGCTATTTCGTATGCTTCAGCGGGAGTATTCGAGTTAGACCAATTTAGCATCAAACGAAGCAAAGCTTTTGCACAAAAACTTTTTGCACAAAGTTTCTTTCTTGATGTTTTTGTATGTTTTGAAGAAATTGACGGAATCAAATTTTGTAACTATAACTCACACAAACGAAATGGACTTAGGTATTAGGTAGGGTATTTTTGTGTTCAACTATCCCAGAATTTCTATTCCAGTTTGTTTTTCTTTTATACTGCAGCCATTTTATGGCCTTTGTGGAGTCCGCTTTGATTGATGTTAGCCCGAGTAAGTTTTTAATGGGCATGCATTTAGTTAGCTGTCAATGCAGCAGAGCGCAGCATTAGCTAGTTGAAAATAGTATTGGATCGGCAAAAAACATTTTCAACTTTCATTTAACTTAAACTGTAAAAATATTTGCTGTTCATGTATCGAATAAGCTTTCGTCCAGTGTATATTGTGTGTGTAATGTCACGCATTTCAACTTAAGATCACGTGTAATTGACCTTCTAGGGCCATCGATAAGAGCTTTGTTAGGGGAATGCAGTCACAGTCAAGCCAAACGAAAATGGCCAAAAGCAAACACAGACAAAGATGTTGAAGGAGCAGCAGCAGCAGGAGCTTAGCAACTTTCACATCACTAAACCACTGAAAGTTGTTGACTTTATGCAACTTTTTCGTGGCCACAGACAAGTACGTGAACCACCACTAAGCACACACCAGCACCACCCCTGCCAAGCACCCTTGTCACCACTATCTTCTCACTAACACACCATTCCTCTTACCAAAAAAACACCATTGGCAAACAAGTTTGTTGTGCCATGCATTTTTTTGCACTCATGCGACATTTCTTTTGCACAAATATAAACTCGATAAAGTGGGAGGCGGGCTACACTGCATGCTCGAAACTGCTGGCGTCAGTTGCTTTTAAAAATGCTAGCAACAAAAACAACACCATCAATAAACATACAAAGCGCACTGTACATGGGCGACGACACGTGCTGCAATTGAATTTGTTCGAAAAACGCAATAGAAAACACCCACAGAACCGAATGAAAAGCGACAAACGAAAATAAAAAAATGATGCTTAAAATTTGCTTTGAAAATATAGAATGATTCACTTTGGGATGCTCTTGAACTTTTTTTAATGGAATTTCTATAATATTATTAAACTGTGTAGTTTTTAATAACTTTTAAGTCAAAGATTTTTTTGTGTTAGACGAATTCCTATCAAGTATTTATCGATAACTAAACCAAGAACGACCAATAAGTTGGTCAAGTTACCAACAGATAAACACTCATTCCCTTTTATTAAAATAACATAGTCAAAATCAACTTATCAGTAAGTAGTATTATCCAGGATATGCGTTGAAACAAGGAAAAAAAACACCAACTCTGCAAGAATTCTTGTTGAAAAATCGAATGCCAGCCCGAGTTTGTTGGGTTTTGCCGAAGAGCAATAGAACACTAGAATACTGCAGCACGGACCAAAGGAACTAGAATCATGGACCATAGACCATGAACCACACGTAACGCTGCGAGAAAATTTTAGCAGTTTGTCGTCGTCGAATGCACGCATGCTTTTAACAACAATACACACAACAGCAACAACAACAACAACCATCCAACAAGCAGCCAACCCAAAATGCTTGCTTGTGGCAAGCACTTTTCCGGCATGTCCTTCAGGACAGTTGAAAGTGCGAAGCTGTTTGTACAGATCACCGCCTGCAACGAATACATATTATATTAAATATATTCGCGCGAAACTTGGAATTCGAGAACTTCTTGGCGACTGCATTTCATTAGCGTTCTTAACAACATTAAACTATTAATATCTCGTGTGTCTCTGTCTCTCTCTCTCTCTCCGTCTCTTCGTCTCGGGCGTCTATCCTTGCCTCGAAGCTGTATAAACAAAACTCAAACAGCCGTTGTAGCCAAGTTAGACAGCAAACTTTGTAGCACTTTTTGGGCCAGAGGCTAAGCTAAAACTGTGAAACATCCTTAACTTGTGAAATTATTTTGAAATTAAGTTTCGCATTGCTTGTTCTCGTTGTTGTTGTTGTTTTTTGTTTATGTTTTTGTTTTTCGCTGTTGAAATTAGTTATTTATGACCAGCAATGCGTATCGATCGATCTCTTAATGGCCCAACCTAAGACAAGCTAAAAGAGCAAACGAAAAAACAAGCGAAACTTTCTTTAAATGTAATTAAAAATGTCGTCGAACTTATTTACGAGTGTTCTTTGCATAGTTCAGCCACGTTTGCAGCAGCCATTTTGCTTTTGAGTTGTATAGGTTAAAAGCACACAATTAAGTTTTCGAGGTAGCTCTGAACACAGTATATCAAGGTGAAGGTTTTCTTTCACTTGCGTAGCAATGTTTTAATTAATAAACATCCAGATATGCCAGCTGGTGAGTAATAGTATCTTATGTGGCAAGAACATTTGTACATTGCATCTGTACAACTGAATTGACATGAATGAAATGGAATTTCGACAGTTAAGCAACATATCAATGCATGCAACTGCAAACTTAATCTAACCCATCACTTAACCCTCAATTCCAAAATCAACTCGCACACAACCATGCAACATTGCTTTCAAATACCAAAGTTGCACAGTAAAACTAATATAAAATAGTTTGTAAGATTCTTGAATTTGGAAAGAAAAGTAACTATTGATGATGCAACTTTTCTCACTTAACTTTTCACACTTTTCGTATCATCATTTTCCATATCTCACTTTTCTAGTTTGTTTATCTTTTAGAACGTTTTTCTCTCTTTGACCACAGTGTGCCTGCTCCGTTCATTCATTCGCAGTCATTGCAACTTTCAATTTGAAATTGCTGCTGAGCGTTTTGCTCAACCAAAAACCGTTTTACTTTGTGGTCAAATGTAGCATGTACATATTCGACCCGTGCAACTGGGTGCTCGCCCTTAACCAACACACACACACACACACACACACACACCAACTCTTCAACAAACGCTTTGCGGTGTGCTATGAAAAACAAACTTTTTTGATAGTTTTTACTCGTTGTTGTTGTTGTTTTTTTTGGCTGTGTTTTTTTTTTTTTAGTTTTCACCACCCCTTCGCACCCTTAAATTTATGTGTAGTAAATAACATTTGGGCGTTGCTTTCAACCCACGCTCCGTTTCGCAGTTGTTGTGCATTTTTGACCTTGCTCGATATAAAACGAAAAATAATAGCAGTTAGCGCTAAAAGGACGCCAAAGTTTTGGTATTACCGCGCAAAACGTACCAAATAGATATACTAGTGTGAATTTCGCAAAGCGCAAAGCAAAGTTTTAAAGGTTGCGCAAATTTTTAGTTGAAGTGGGATGAACACCTAAATACAAACATATATTTTGTTGTTGGCACCTAAACATTATTACGTGCCACATTAATTATATAGATAGATGTCTACTTGTTTGTTCTAATCTATAAATCCACAACGATATTATTTTTCCTACATTGTACAAAGCTTATAAAAAGCAATCATTTAAAAGCTCATTAGTGCACAATTTATATAAATGTTTGTGTGTGTGTGTGGCTTCGCCTTTTTCAAGTTCATTTGTTGCTCTTTCTTTTATTTTTCCCACAACATAAAATGCAGTTAAAAAAAAAATACAAACACACACACACACATACAGTAAATGGCATATTAATTGCTGTCATTCTGTGTGTGTGTGTGTGGGTGTGTGTGTGGGTGTGTGGGTGTGGGGTTGTGGTTCTCCATTTTATGTGTGTATACCAGCTTTAGTTTGCGTTTCACTCATGCCACAGCCACTAATGTTGATTAAATGGCCACGCAAGAAATCCCACACACACTAACACATGTTTATACTCTAAATGCAGTAGTTGCAGTTGCTTCAGCTGCTTCTGCTTCTGTTGCAGTTGCATCTACAAGACGATGTTGATGACAACAGCAGCACAGAAAGAGAGGAGAGTAGCTTTCAAATAAATTGTATTTAAATGCACAAAAAAATGCAGCTAGTTAAGGCGTTAAGGCACTGTTTACACTACACTCAATGGGTATATGTGTTAACTGTAATGTTTTTAGCGAAAGAATTCAATAGTTTAAGTGATTCTCCTTAATCATTTTATTCAAGAGTTGAAGTCAACTTAAGCCACAAACTTTGCACACTTATTAATATCAAATAAACAAACCATTCAGCTATTTTAATCTCAATGGAACTGTTCTTAAATCCCGATTATATAGCAAACATAGCACAATTCCCTTCAAGGCAGCAGCTTTAAGCTTTGTGGCTATCATTTTTGGCTGACGTTTAGCCGCTTTGTTAATTTTCAAGCCGAAAACACCCAAGTGAATGGCTTCAGAGCGATGAGTGCTTTTCGGCTTTTATGGGTGGGATTGGCAGTGGAAAAACTAACATAGGTTTATCAAAAGTAATGCATAGCCGAATTCATGATATGGTTTACCTTTTCTGATGTAAGCTGTCCGGGCTCAGTTAGCAGCTGCCATGATAGAAAAGGCAAGCTCAGCTGCCGGTTGCCAGTTGCCAGAGTTTGAGGCGACGGCCAAGTCACTAAGCATTTGTTATGCACATGCCACACACCGCATACCGAACACCACACACACACAGAGCAACAACAACAAAAGCAAAAGCAAGTCGTTGCACCCCTTTTATAGGCAGCAGGCTGGGAGGGATGGGTGGTGCAGGGTTTTGGCTGTACCGCGAGTACGTAGCACACATTTTCCTTACAGCCATTTACCAGGCGATTTACGTAAATCTTTTATTTATACAGAAAACGTATAAGTTGCAATTTATCAAAATCTAAAATGTTTACCCGCACAAGTTATTCACTTGAAATCTCTACAGTGCACTGAGACTACATGCCGGAGCAACAACAACAACTATAACTATATGAGCTCAGACCTAGATATCTATATGTGTAAGTGTATGTATTTGTGTTTATATGTCTGTATAATGTATAGTCATGTCTACACAGTAAGAAGTTTGTTTAAGTTTCAAATTTATATCTAAGCTATAGAAAAAAATAATTATATCATTTATTTGTATATTCACGTAGCTAAGTTCCAAACAATAACTATTTTGAAGTTTATTTTATTTAAAACATGAACAAACTTGGGATCAATTTACCAAGCTGAAAGCAATTTAAATAAATCGTAATGCTTAGTTGTTTGGCTTTGTAAAATCATCCACAGTACTATTTACTGCAAACATAATTCAACGAATCACAATCATTGTTTACTGTGCATGGGTGCATTGTAGTTGGTTGGCATAACGTATACGCGATGTATACCACACTGAAAACCAAACCAGCCCCAAAGGCAGGCAGCCCAGCACAGGCACCAGCTGTACAACTGTGCCATGCATATGCTTATATGTATGTATGTATGTGTGTGTGTGTGTGTGTGTGTGTGTGTGTATTATTTTGTGTTTTGCGCGCACAAATTGTCTTGTGACAGACAGTGAAAACTACAGAAGCGGCGCCAGGCATACAACGAGAACGGTGCGGCTGCATCCGCTTTCTCCCTTTGCCCGCCCTTTAGCTACAGAGCCCAATTCACACCCCCTAGGCGTTTGGGCATGGTTTTAGTCAATTTGCGGTTGGTTTGTGTTGCAACTGTGTGTGTGATTGTGTGTGTGTGTGTGTGTGTGTGTCGTTATGTAGTAAAAGTAGTTTATTTTCATCTTATCTCTTAAAGCCAATAATACGCTCGCAAGCGCACTTAAATGCGTTGCCACCACATTTTTTATTTTAGTATTGCTCTTCTTGTTGCTTTTGTTGTTATCTGTTTGGTTGCACAGCTGGAAATATATTGTTGTTATTGTTGCACGTTTGCTTGCTCGTTGCATTGAGCACGTTAAAGGGATTTCAATGCAGTTCCCACACTTTTGGTGTGTCTCTGCGTGTGGTTTTATATTATTATCTAGTAGTATTTTATAAATATAAACGATATGCCCGATCAGCAATATTTGTTAAAGTTACAAAAATGCATTGCGTACATAAATATTTATGACAGCTTTTACAGCGTTTACAGCAACACTTTGAACAGTTACAGTATCAATAGAGATAATTGGTTAACATTGTATAATATTCATGTGTAAAATGTACTCGACTGGAAGTTACACTGATAGCAGATTTCAACACTTAGTAGTTATAGCTATTATTAAATTGAATAATATATACAAAAATATCTAGCCTAACATGTTAAAGTTAATTAATTAATTAATAAATAATAAATTAACTTTACAACATTTTCTTTCAAGACATTTATTTCATTGGTTTGTTGTGCAAAAAGTTTTCTTTTGCTCGAAGTAAATCGAAGTTTATTGCGCGTTGAGCCTATAGCCAGCTAAAGCTTTGCTTGAAAGCTTTCGCAACAAAAACATTGTACAATATTAAGAAGGAAGTCAAAACGAGGCATTTTTAGAGCAAGAGCTTTAGGCACGGCACTGCGAGAGAGAGAGAGAGAGAGAGAGAGCGTTGCGTATAAGAGAGAATACTGCTAAAGTGGGAACAGTTTTAAGTATTCACAGTATTATTAACTTGATGTGTGGTAAGAAACTTATTTAAGCGTTTAGCAATAGAATTAATGTTAAGCTAACAAAACTTTTGAATTAATCAAAACATAATTTATCTATAATAAAAATTTATCTAACCAAACTTTATTAAAATGAATTCTGTACCAAAAAGTCAACATTTAAATAAACACAACACTGAATTGTAATATCATAGTTTTAACATATCTGAGCACTATTTTCGAATATGCTTAAATGCTAAAAACATGTTTACAACATTTATTATTGGAAATGTATATTTATAGTCGATTTGAAACCACTTAGCACACATAATAATATGCAATATTACTTTCATTTTCAATTACTAAAAATAATATTCAGGAAATATACATTTTAGAGTGGTCCATGGAGAGTGCTAAAGCGTGTTGCAAACAAATACAGATACATTTGCATAATTAAATATTCAACACGCACACAAAAGCGCGATTTGTTAACAAACTAAACAAAATGACACACTAAAATGGGTGCGTATCTATACGAAGTGAGAATACTCTCACTCAGACGAGTTACGTGTTTAATTTTGGATATAGAAACTTATTAGTTAATTTGTAAATTAACTTAGTTATTTGTTAACTGATTTAAATGTCAAAACATTTGTCTGGCATTTTTAAAACTATTTTTGCTATACATTGTAACAAATGTCAAACCGCTGACTCATAAACTTTGACATTGCACTTAAATTGTAATAAATGTTAATTGACATAAACAACCACGAAAAATAGCTATAATTAAATGTATGGCAAGTTAAAGCTTTGATCACAAATGCCACCGCAGCAGCAGCAACAACTTTTACACTAATACAACAGTCCTTCAATAATGTATGTGTGTGTGTGTGCTAAACTATTAAACACATTATAATAAGTATCGCAATGCATTGCAACAAACTAAAATCGTACAACAAACCACAGCCACTAAACAAGCAGTCCAACTTTACTATGAAACCTGCAAAGTTTAATCAGATAAAATTACCTAGATATAAGTTAGACTATGGAAATATCCTGTATTAAAGGAAAGATGTTGAAAAATACTTTTCTTCTACTAGTTTAATGACTTGAGAGGGTAGAAATGCGATTCGAGTTCTCCCTCAAGCACAACTTTCATAGTGGATTATAAAAATATTATCACACTGACTAATCTTAGATTCTTTTCAATTCATACTCAATAAAAATATTATTTCTTGTTTTATGGCAAACAATTATGAAGACTTTTAATTACTTTCCATAAATATTTTAATTGTAACAATCACTATTAACATATTATGCCCCTACCACAGGTTTTTTTGGGACTTTACAGGGTAGTAAAAATATACAAAAACTCTTTAGCTGAGTGTGTGTGTGGGTGTTGGCTGAAACTATTTGTAATGACAAACATAAACGCAAACTCACGCACACACATATATAGATATACATATACATAAGCAGGTAGTGCGTAAACAGCATCTAATAACTAAAACCCAAATTAGCTAATTCAGAAATCAACACGCACAATTGACAAATTATGCCGCAACAACATTTCCGGGCAATTGAGTACGTGAGTTGGTGTGCTGCTTTAAAATCCGATGTGATTCGATCCCAGTCTATATATACTTATATATACTATATATAGATAGATATATATGTATATAGTATTGATGCGAGCTTTTGGCACGTGCGTTGTCAAATTATTGTTGCTGTAATTGCCAGTTAATGCTGCTGCTGCTGCTGTCGTTGATTTATTCATTAAGTGACATCATTTGCAGTCATTTTCTATTTTGCCCATAAATAAAGTCAGGCACGATGATGCTTTAAACTCATTACATGCATTGCGATATACATACATACATAGATAGATATATTTTAAGTTTTAAGGGCTGGCATAGGTGTAGCAACATTGTTCATCCTGACATTTCCAGCTCATTTACAGTTCAAACACGTCCCATGCATTAACCCCATACACAATCAGACCGTCAAAGAGAGGGTGCACCGCCAGTCTGGTTAAGTGTGACGACGACGTTCATGTTGACGTTGCTATTGACTCTGCGGTGGTGGTGTTGTAATTATTAACTAATAACATCAAATTGATTTGCAACAACATCAACAGTCGAGAGTCGAGAATCGAGACGACACGGTAACTGAGCCCAGACCCAACTGAGCTTCTGGCACTGATTTTGGTTTGCCTCGTTGAACTGCAGTAATTAACATGCATTCCACATGATTGACTCGCGGGCGCATAAATCTCTGGCATATACCAAAGCACTAGACACAACTCAACACAACACACATAACGTTAGTTATTGGGTTTCGAGTTTAAGTCTCGACTGAAACGAAACGAAACGAAACGAAATGAGGAAATTAACATTGTAACATAAAACTGGCCATTGAACGGGCACTTAACTTGCTGCTAACACAACTTCTTCTTCAATAAGTTGGGTGAGGAGTGAAACTCAAACCGTCTTGCAAACAAACCCCAAACGCAAGTATAGAAACGCCTGACCGACGTCCGGTCCTCTAATGCACGATGATAGATGGCATACGATACGTTTCAGCATTTGTCAGCTTGTCTTCGGCGAAGCGCAACAAAGCCAACGCCCAAACGACCCGTTTCATTCCCGTTCCTTTTGTCCCCTCGAAATGAAACCAATCTACGCCTGCAGGCAGATTGCCCTAGCGGTAACGCGGGGGGAGAGAGAGAGATTGGGTTGGCAAAGAATCACGAAAAACCATTTTCATGCTCACGCGAATGCGCAGAGTAACTTTTACTGCCAACTATCAAATGACTCACACCTGACAGCGTACCGCCCCAAAGATAAGCACAAGACGCCAGGCAAAAAGACGTTTTGAATTTTTTACAGCGCCCAGTCAAATGCACCATAAGCAAAAAATAAAAGGTAAAGGACCAGGAAAAAACAAGTTAGACTGTTTCTAACTAGAATGATAAACTGACAGATATCCAGCACTAAAATACGTTCGAAGTGATTGCAAGTTAGTTACAGAAATGAAATAACGATTTCTATCGATTTTTATAATCATGCTAAAACATCACATTATTCGTTTGAAATAGACAAATCAATATTGGAAACGTATTCCTATACACTGCTTGTTTAAAGGATCATTTAGACCGACCGACAGATAAAAGGACTTTTGTTATCGATTTATTATATATCAATTATTATTTCGCTCGGTGAAAATGTTTCATCCATAAGTTCACAACTCCATCAAACCCTTTTTATTTGTCATTTTCACTAGGTAAGAATTCGGGTGATGGAAAAAATAAAACGCCGAGACAAGGCGTCTACTGTTGGCCAAGGCAGCTGGTAGAGTTGCGGTTCCGGTTGGGCACCCGCTCGTTGCCACGTCGCTGTCATAATTTATGTGGCGCTGTCTGTGCCGGAAATGGGTTAATTTGCTATGATTTAAGCGTAAAATTATTGAATTATTGGCCAGCAAGCACGATTTGCTTGGCATTTTTCGCGCTTCGTTATGTTACAAAAGAAAGGAAGAAAGAAAGAAAGGTGGGCCACTAACGAAGGGCGAAGTCTTTGCCGCAAATGCATTTCGCTAAATGCAGCCAGAAATTATGAGTTTACATCGTTAGTTTGATTAGTTTTGGGCAAACCTTGAAGTTGCATGATTGCCGCTCATTAAATATGAACCAGCATTAGCTTCATTATAAGTCATATATATATATATATCTGTATAGATAGATATATATACACATTTAATTTTGCTAATGCACAGCTTTTACGGCAATTCCAATTCGATGAGTAAGTTGACTGAACGATGGCTAAAAGGCTTGGCCACAAATATGTTAGCAGCAGCAAGAGAATTTCATATCTTATAACAATTAATATTTATTATATTGCACATTGCTTTTAAATTCTGTCTTAATTTATGTTGAAGCTCAATTTAAAATTTTGTCTTTTAGTTGAAAAATGTCGTTGAAGCTAAAGGTTAAAAGTTCATGGCTAACATATTTGCTGGCAAATGTCAGTTAGTCTTGGAAGACCGAAATGTTTGATGCACTACAATAAAATTAATATTTAGTTCATATTAAAGCAAATACAAATTTACTTGTTATTAGTTCTCATGCCAATAGACTCTTTGAAATCGTTTACATAACAGATTAAAGTTATACTTTTAAATTTCAATAGGATTGCACCAATAGTAAGTACGTTTCAACTTAACAGGAATTCCATTTATATTTCATGACCGTGACGGTTGACTAAAGTTTACACAGAGAGTCCTTTAACAAGAAATACGCACACACACTCAGACAGACACGCACACAGACAAACTGCACTTTGCATGCCAAAAATATGCAGAATTGTGAAGTAAGCTTTTAGAAAATTACAAGTCAAGTATTTGGCCCAGGCCATTGTCCGTTAGATATGTGTGCATACATACATATATATATATATTTTCTTAGACACATATAGATATATATGTATATAGTTTCTCGTTTCTCGTTTTATTTATGGCCGGTGCACTTTGCTTTAGTTCTTGGCATACGCAATGAAGATAAACGACATGCAAAAAATGTCGCCGAATTTAAATTGCAATAAATCAGGCAGCCCAGTAGTCCAGTCGTTGAGTCGCCCCAGTCTTTGTTACAATTCTACAGACACTTTGCAGTGCATAACCCTTATCATTCTCATCGCCCATACCCATTCCCATACCCTCCCCTCCCGCTTCCTTGCACTGTTTGTCGTCTGGGCTGTCAGTCTGTTGCGTCGCGTTGACGTCGCCGACATGCTCATGCGGAAGTTTTGCGCCATTTTGTGCGGCATGACAGTTTCCGGTCCGGGCATAAGCATAAATGCCCAGCAGCCATATTTTTCACTTTATCCGAAAGAAACTCACCAACTTAAGCCTTTCAAGTGCCAAGAGATTGCGGTATTTTGATGTGAAGCCAATTAGCCATACAACGACAAAAGCCATCCAGCCAGCCAGCCAGCCATCCTACCAGCACAAGGACACATAACCCAACAACAATAACAGCAAAACAAATAAAGAAAAAAAATATCCCTGCGACGAGTGCCGTTGATTTACAACTTTCCTCGTCGTCATCTTTGTATCTCTCCTGTTTTACCATAACATTTTTTTTTTTTTTTTTTGGTATTTTATGGCAGCATCATTGGCATGTCGTAAAATGTGACTGACAACGCATATGGCGTGAAATATTTCATAAGCGTGTGCTACATTTGCCAGCGATGCGCATAACAAGCCAATGCCAGCGGCACTTCTTCGTACTTTATGCATACTTTTTTTTTATTCACTTTTAAAGCCCGACAAGGGCAGCGCACGCAGCTGCAAGGACTGTAAACAAGTGTTACAGACGCATCAACATGGCCACTGATCAGCTGCTCGAGGAAAGGGAGGTAGAACTAACATGTTTTGTTTTGGATTTCTAACAGGTAAAGGCAAAATCAATCGTTATCTATTTATAAGAGTATAAATATAAGAAATCAGATATGTTTTTTCTGACAGCAGAAATATGAATAAAAGTAAGTGGTTCAAGTACTTCACTCTACAGTATACTAACAAACATTTACATATACATAAGTTTCCTTGAACTGCAACAACTTGTGCAACTTGTGTTGCATCCCTCGAGCACACTCACCCACACATTGAACATAATCATAATGGAAATCGACTGCTGATTGAGAAGCTGTCAAAGTCATGTGAGACATAAAACTAACCAAACGATGTCTTGGCCAAGCGCCATAACCACGACAATCAACAACTAGTTTCCAAGTGTGGGTACACCGAAAATAGCTCACTAATGTTTGATATACACACACACACACACACACACACAGACAGAGAACGAAATGTGTTGCCATTCATCATGTGATCGTCATGATGAGCCCATATGTATGTGTGTGTGTGTAAGTATGTTAAAAACTTCTCGACCAGACACACAACACAACACAACATTGGAAATGTGTCTGCAAGAATGTGAGTGTGTGTGTGTGCATCTGCTGCTGATGTCAGCAACAGGCTTTTTGCCCAAACCGTAAACGCAGCCCTAGCGACTATTCATTATATATAGTACTATGCGACGATAACGACAAAGCTGCCAAGCCACAAACCCCAAACCGATGCTGGATACTGGTTAGTCGCAACCAAAACTCGCCCACCAACAATACAAAACAAAGCAACACAACAAAACATAGAGACAACAACTTCATCGATTGCGTTTTAGCTTGATTCATTTTGTGTTTTTTGTGCGTTTAGTAGTTTCATTTCAAGTTATATACCGAAATCTATTAGATAGATTTGAATCGAGGAAATTATCTACTTAAGTAAGTATTTTTATCAACAATACATTAAAATTGCTATGAAAACAAAATAAATCTTAATTAAATACACGCACAGTTCAGTTTTTCTGTTTACGAAGTGCTTCATAGCTTTAACATCTGAACTATCTAATCCCTTTTGGGGCTTCTAATGACATTACTTAAGCTATTATTGCTGAAAAGCTATGCTATGCTTACTGCCGAGAACATCCAGCAATAACAACAACTCAACGGCAATGTGAAAGAGCAAATTTTAGTTCTTCTTTTAAGCTGCCGTTTTTGTTATTTTTGTTATTGCAACAACATTTGCAGTTGCAGCTGCAGCAAGACCCTGTGTGTACGTTCACGATTGCGAGCATTTCGTGTAATGGACTTTAATGGAATTACAGTTTTATAAAGAGAATTGTACTGTGAAGAGGAATTGGGAAGGGGAGCAGTGGGTACAGTCTCGACTGGTATTTAGTTACAAAGTTTACTTTAAGCTTGGGCTATTATATTTTGCCTTAAGTGGCAGCAGCGATGTGCTGCGCACTTAACAATACCGGAAGCAGGCCAGTCCGCTCAGCCATACACAAAGCAATTTGGCTAAAATGCATCTCAGCCGGTCCAAAGACCGGTATTGACACTTTGAAGCTCCACTCAAGTGGCATAAATCAATGGTCAGCCAATGGCGAAACACGTAAAATATTTCACAACTCTCCCACGCTCTGCAACTCTCCCACGCTCTGCATCTCTCTCTCTCTATCTCTCTCTCTCTCTTTCTTTCTGTCCTGCTCTATTTCATTCTCGCTGTTTCTTTCTTTCGTTGCTTGAGGTCAGCACGTGCTACTTGGCTGTCCTTAATCTTCGTTACGTTTGGCACTTTTCTAAAGCTTTGCATGCTAAGCAAACTGTATACACAACACAGACGCCCACAACTCATACTTCTTCTCATTTATACGACAGAGGAATACACACACATACACACACATATGCACTCACGCAACCACGCATATATGCCAAAGATATCAAAAGTCAGAGGTTATAACGTTCTCACATGTTGTGCATAAGTTTGGCTCTATTTTTTGGCTATAAAATCGTTCCGAAATATATGAAAACTTTATGTTATTAGATTTAAACTTTTAATATTTTAAGAACTAATAGTTAAACATTATTAAAAAAAATGTTTAGCTTATAAAAAACAAACACTGTTACTTTAAGCTTATAAACAATGATTATTGACACGTTTTTAAGCTCTCAATATGGTCTAATATTCAAAGATTTAAAATGCAAAACGAATCTGCTTGATTTTTATATATGCATGCATCTATTTTTCTTTTTGTACTCTCCCTACAAAAGCCAACACTAAGAAATAGTGTATGTGTGTGCGTGTGTGTGGATAATATGCATGTAACTGCTGTCAACGCGAATAGCGAAATTTTTGTTTGCCCTACCAGGCAACTGCTTAAAATGCAACAGCACAAAATATTCAAGCGAATAGCAATCGTGAGCGAGCGAGAGAGAGATAGAGAGAGAGAGATGTAGAGGAAGAGAGAGCGGGAAGGGAAGGTTGATATTTGTATCCTGTACGATGTTTGTTCGCTGTACACCTCAAAAATGCATGCGTGCTGAATTTTTTCTTTCTTTGGGTTTCTCGTTTTTGTTGCCACGTTGCTGCAACATTATAAATGCAACAAACAAGCGTGTTGGTAAAAACCGGCGCGCCCAAACTATGCAAATCAGACAAATGTGGCCCCCATTCACCACAAGCTTGCCACGAACTTTTCCACCCCCCACCACCCCAGCCCTTGCAACATCTTGGCCATTGTTTTGCCTGGGGAAGCATATGCCTTGGCAACTTTTACAATATGCGCGTGTTTGAAAATTGGCTGCATTTCAGCGAAAAGCATTTTCTTTCTCAAGTTTGCGCTCTTACATATATGTAGATGTTAGTTTGCATGTGTGTAAGTGTGTGTGTGTGTGGGGTGCAAATATCTATTATCTATATAAATGCCCGCAGGTACTTTGCCAGTGCTTTTGCCCATATTTCAATGCGAGTGGCTGATGATAGCAAAACGGCAACGGTTCCGTTTTCGTTTCACTTCGATGCCTCCTCGAATTGTGGTAAAATTTGTTACACACACCAAAAATACACACACACACACGTCCACACACACTAGCTTAGTTTGAAGTGGCATTAATTCGTTGAATTTTAGGAGGTACTGTTAGCAGCAACACACACACACACACACACACACACATACGAGAGGAAGTGAGATCCAGACAGCCTGTCTTTATCACTGCTGCCTGGGATGTTTTGGACGGACGAACATTTGCTTCGTTCGCTGGATGTTCGCTTCCGTTTGGCACCATTGTTTTTCGGGTTATAGGCCACAATGCTGCCGTTTAAATTAGTTAGCTTTTCGCCGCCACATATATATGTGTGTGTGTATGTGTGTGTTTTTGTGGCTGACACAATTCACAATGCTTGTCGCTGCCTCGTTGAGCTTAGTTTTGTGCCTCTCCTTCACACTCCTACCCCTGATCCGGACACATACTCACTTACTGACGTTTCTCGAATGGTGCCTCAAGTTAGCGAGGCGCTTGCCGGTTGCCATTGTTGCTGCCGACGCCTGTCGTGATACTAAACTATCAAATTGGGGCATAACAGTTTTCTTAAGCAGGCTACATAATTGGGTATTTAGAACTTGATGAATGGCCTAACGTTATCGGGATTGCGAAATACTTAAAGATATTACAAAACTAACAAGAAACTCTGATTGAAATTAATTTTATTAATGAAATTTAAAGTATTCTGTTGTGCTTTTCAATCGTACACAATATAATAAACTAATACTATCTTCAAGGATATTTAATAGTCGACATAACTTTCTCATCCCTTCATATAGTTAGTTTCGTCTAGTTTTTGGGCTATTGAAAGTTTTAGCCATCTCTCGTTTTGTTTGGTACGAAGCCTGCCTGCCTGCTTTGCATTTAATAACATTTAATGTTTGGTTACGGTTACTTATTGTACTATCCGGTGTATATGTGGGCGTGGTAGTCAGTGTAAACCACTCTGCTTCTTCTTATAAATATAAATGAACTGCGGATAACAAGAATTCTTTGTTGCGTTTTGCCGCATTGTTTGCTCGCCGTTCTCTGTAAAGCCAAACTTCGACACCAGGTTATGCATAGAAAAACATGTTTCTATATGTATGAACTTATGATACACACGTCGAAGCATACATACATATATATTGCATGCTTGATTGACTGTCAAATTGAGTTATCATGCGAATAGCTTGTTTATGACAAGAGAGAAGAAGAAAGAAGTCAATTGTTTGCGGTTGACTGCATTGAATGAGATGAATAGACAAGAGGATAAAAATGAATCAAATCTGTGGCTACTACAACCATTCAAGTGTTGTCTAATCGAATTTACAGTGTTGATAAAAGCATTGTATAAGTTATTGTGGAAGTTATATTGGACTTGGGCACTTTAATTGTCATTGGTCAAAATTTTCGACTCTTATAACTTGGTCAAAATTGATTTTAGCTGTTTTAAGTTTTATGGCTAGCAATAACTTAAAAATTTATTTGTTGTTAGCACTTTATAAACTTTAACCTCTTACAATTTGCGCAATTTAAATGCAGCGTATCGTGTTGCAGCCACGTTGCTGCCCCAACAAACGTGGCAGTCATTTAGCAGTCTTTAAAGCGTGTTGTCCGTTTCAGTAGCAAAGGCAACACATCTCAATTCTTTCATTACCTAAGCTGGCTTGTTCTGGCCACCTGAGCGCGCTGGTCATAACCGCTTCTCTTCAATTGCTGCAGGCGGGACTAGCCGACAATAACAACAACAACAACAACAGCAGCAAGAACAACGAGAACAGTAAAAACAGTAACAGCAACATTTCTTGATTGCATTTTGAAAGAATAATGAAAATTAGCTGCCACAACTACAACTACACAACAGCAAAGTACTGAATAGTCCGTTGAGTTTTCTTTCTCAGTTAATTTTTTTTGTTTTTTGAAAACTCTATTCTTGGTCCAAGTTTCAGCTGAGACGAAGGTGGCCAGATGATGGTTGGTTGGGGTTTTGGTGTTGGTTACCAGGGGCTAACGCTATATAGCTTGTATTGTTTTTACGTATTCAGCGCAGCTTTCAAATTGCTTTTGCTTGCGCATTTTTTATCAGGCAGCACAACACAAAGCCAGATCCAGTTCCACATAGTTGCAGTTTTGCTGCGAGCTGCCTGCCAGATAGCAAAATTAAATAAAAATGTAACACAATGTTTGGCATTGTTTGGGTGGGGGGGGGGGGGGAGGTTGGATCCGGGTGGCGGTCTGCCAGAGTTTTTACTTTGTATGTAGTAAGTATCTGTTCTGCTTTTGATCCTCTCGTTTCTTGTATTCATTTTCATTTTTTTCGTTTTCGTTTTCGTTTTGTGCTTCAAACGTTTTTAGCGTTGTATTTGAATTTGAATTATGCTGGATTAAGAATGTTTGTTTTGCCTCTTGTCTCTTGTTATATCTTCTTATGTTTTTATTCTCATTTCGATATGCAGAACTTGATTAAAGTTTTGCAATAAGGAAACACAGGACAAAGGACACAGGACAGGACACAATGCCAGCTGACTGTCAAATGCATAATTCATTGCAGTTTGCCTTACAATTAGCCCTTTGCAAACAAGCAAAAAATAATGTACGTTAAAAAAAATGGCATTAAACTTTTAGCAACAATTCGAGTTTCAGTCGCCAGTTAGTTAAGTTCAGTTCAACCTTAAGGACAAGAACGACACACACACACCACCCCCTCCCCCCATTACCCACCCTCATGTACTTGCCTAGCCAGCCGTTAGGAGCTTCATAAATCTTCATTAGCGTTGGGCGCGAGGTGCAAAGCGTTGAAAAGTGAAAATGCAACGCTCTTAATGAGCACCGTTGAGTAATTAGCCAACATTGTGTGCGGTTTCCTTAGAGTCCTTCTCTCTTGCTTTCTTTATTACTTGCCAAGATTTCCTCCTTCCGGGTAAGCACGTTGTTGCACAAACACACACAAACACACACACATTTTGTTAGCAATGTTTTATCAATTATTTATTGAAGTCGCTTGGTTTTTTCTCCTACTCAACAAATGGCTGCCACTTGAAAAAGCACAGGACAAATGGTAAAAGTTGTTTGCGTTTTTAGTCAAAGTTTTCACTTTTTATGGCTTTGGTCCTAATGCTGCTTTGCACTTGCGATGAGTGCACCACAAATAATGATCCCATTAATTAAAGCAAGGCAGTTTTTTTTTCCTTTTGTGTCCCACCATTTAAGTTGCGATTTAAATTTTTGTAGCTTTTATAGTAAAACAAAAATATTTCGCTACGTTAAATAAAAACTCATTTGTCGTAAAAGCCATTTCATCGAATCAGCCAAAAACAACTTGTTTTGCACATTTCATAAGCCGACTACTTAATACTCTGCTTTAGAAATCATAAACTGGAGAAGAAACCTTTTTGCAAAACTTAAAGTAGTTTTATGTTTATAAAAACAAAATATTTAGCTTACAAAACTAGTTTTAAGCCATCGAAATACATGGAAAAACTTTTCGCCCAAAGATTGACAACAATTTTCGCACAATAAAAAGAGTATATAAAAAATAGATCGCTATGCATATGTGTATTTATGAGCTGCTTTTAAAAGCCAACCAAAGTCGATACATATTTATTGACAAGTGCTCAAATATTGTTTTCCTTTTCAGCCTTTTTTTATAGTGTTTTTTCTGTTTGCTGGTCCGCTGTGTGAATACACTCGTTTGTATTGATTAACAACTATTTTGATTTATGCAATTTGCCGTAAAGGTATGTGGAAAAAAATCAACTCGTATATAAAATTCACAAAATTCACAGAAAATATAAATAAAATAAGAAAAAAAAACTATATATAAATATATATATGTATAAATGTGTGCCAAACAAACAATACAATTTATAAGAATTTATTAAATATGTGTTTTTTTCTCTCTCACGTTGTTTGTTTTTTTTTTTAACATGCAATACAAATGAAATTGATTTTTATTTTATTTTATATATATTTTATATATATTTTATGAATGCCTGATTGCATGTTGTTTGTCTGTCTGTCTGTTTGTGTCGCTGAACGACTGACTGGCGCTGAGCAACACCCGGAGAGATGGAAAGCTGCAAATGTTACCAATGAATGAATAATTGACAAAGAAATTATTTTTAATTGAATACAAATTCACAGCTGAACGAATATGAGGAGAGCCATACTTGTGTATGTGTGTGTGTGTATGTGTGTGAGTGTGGCAAACACAAATAGCTCTCTGCTCTGCTAGCCATGCATATTGCATTCGTGTTTAAAACGCCTCGTTTTGCAAAACGTTTTATTTAATTGAAAACTTGGCGGCACATACACAAGTTTATGGTCATGACAGCATCGCTATTATTCACAGTGCAAATTCGAATTTGTCGGCTTATAGTGCCACAAACAAATAACCAACAACAATGCCATTTTGAAGCCAAGTGCAGCTGCTCAAAATGGCAAAGTAAACAGGCACAATCCGAGTCACGGGTCTCAGCTTCTGGTTGTTGTTCCCATGTTCCATGTTGGTTGGTATCCTTACTGGCTGGTTGGCAATAAATGCCAAATGCAAACCCTCTTCCATTGACCAAAACATCTGCCCAAGCTTTGGCCACGACCAGGCATTACTAATCCCACGATCCTTTGGTTCTTTGTTAGCCGGCACAGTCACATTGTAAATCTTTGATGCAGTCCAGTGAATTTACAGCCGAGCGGCCAATTAAGCGTAGCCAGGCACCCTTAAAGTGCGTAAATGTGTTTGCAGCCATAACATGCCACATGCCACTACCGCTGCCACTGCCACTGCCACATGCCATAAAAGCGAAAGCAATTCAATAGCCAATTGCAATTGCAATTGCAATAGAAAGTAGGTTACAATTACAAAGTGAACTCGAAGTTGATAATAAAGGCTTCTTTTAGATTTCAACTCAATTGAATAAACCATTGAGCATGTTTTCAAATCAACTCAACGATTCACAGAATCACAGCAATAAAAAAGATCAAAGTGTGTCTGTGGAATCAAAACAGATGAAAATGTTTGCACTTAAGAGTCAATATCTATAGGAAACTTTAAATAAAAGTAATAATCATAATATTGAGGAAAGCTTTAATAGTAATAGCTTCACCTTTAGCGTTATTTTGATTATGAAAAAGTGTGACCTTAAATTGCGAACAGTAAATGTAGCTACGAAAACTTCTGCAGTCGTCCCATATGTTGCAACTTGGCACACACATTGCGCCACATGTGAGGGCCCATAATATATATCAATAATATATCATTAGTTTGTCGTGTAACTAAGTGTCTATATATGTGTATGTGTGTGTGTGTGTGTTTGGGTGCGTCGAAGTGCGCACATAAATTTAGCGAAAACAAAATTCACTGGCAAATTGGAAAGTTGTGCGAGTTTCAGGAGTTGTTCGCCCTGTTGTTAAAGCAGAAGGAGGAGCGCTTAACGCGATTTTTGTCTTTTATTTCGTTAAAGGTGCAACGTTGTTGTTGTTGGCCCAATATGCAATATCTCAGTGTGCAAAAATATTTGCACTTTGGTCAATGGCATAAAGAGTGGCAAAAAAAAAATGAGAGGCAACGACATTTTGCAAATGCAATGCAATTTGCTTGGCGCTTGTTACGAGGCGTATACACGATGTCGACATTTGCCAACTCGGCTTGGCTTTCTCTTTTCTCTCTGTTTCTCCCTCCTAATTAGCTGCAAGCAGATTTTCAAATACCCACAAATGACTTTTACATAAGAAACAACCAACAACAACTATATGCCATATTTTTTTCGTATATTTCTCCCTTTCTTTCTCTTTCGCGCTCTCTTGTTCCTCCTTTCTCTGTTTTTTTTTTTTTTTTCTTTCTTTGAAGAGCGCATAAAAAATCGCTTAAGTTAAGCGAAGCATCAAGTCGTTTGCTTGGGTAGCTTAGTGTACTCTGTCTGTGTAGTCTGCCACCACAGGAGATTTGGCCAGTTAGCCACTCAAGTGATCCAGTTTTCTTCTTTAAGCCAGATATGAGCGCACACTTCATGCAAATGCCTCGCCCCTGTCACTTGCTAACGAGGATTTAAGAGCAGATCAATTATTTTGTTCAACTAAATGGAATATTTGTCATTTATGTTTCGAAAAAGACTTAAAGACAATTCAATTTATATAATTTGATTATTTGTTAAAGAAGGGAAAAGGCAAAACAGTTTAAAAGAAAGGAAATGTTGAATGGAAAAATAAATATTTCATTTTGCATTTATATTATATTTTTAAATAATTCTGTAGAACTTTTGAAATATAATAAAAACTCCTTTCCTACAGTTCTTTAAAGTCACATGCTCGATAAGTCACTGTTTAGTACTGTGACTTTCTGTGTTGGTGACATTCCTTTTTGATTATTTTCTTTATTTTTTTTGTGCGCATCATTCGTTGCAGTCCAGTGGCAAGCTAACCAACTGAAATGTTTTCTTTGACATGGTTGTGTCGGTTTATCGCGCCGCTTGTCAGCAAAGCTTTTGCCTCAACCTTACTAACCTCTAACTCCCTACCCCTCCAACCCTCTCACCCTCTCTCCATCTCACTAGCTTTCTTTCTCTGTCTCACTTTATCTGTTTTTCTGTATCTTTCTCAACTTTGAGTGCTTTTATGCAGCATCTGGTGGCGCTGTTGCCTTTTGTTGCATGTCATTTACATTCGAAAGAAGAGGACCAGGCCAGGCCAGGCCAGGCCGGGCCAGGCGAGGCCAGGCGAGGCGAGGCAAGATGAGATAGCCTCAATTTATTTGCACTTAGATTGCGGGCAGTGAGGCAAAAGGTTAACAATGCAGCTGCCACAGCTGTTCGCTGTTAGCTGCTCCTTCTTGTAGCTTATCTAGATGCCACGCTTAGCTGTGGGGCATGCCACACCTGTGGCCACGCAGAGACTCCGATTCGCTTAATTGCTTCAAAATGCGAAAGTAATTGCAACCGAATGCATTTGAAGCAAAGACATCCGAAAAACAAATATTATTACATTTCCAGTAAGAACACAACTTGAATTTTCATTATCTCTCTCTTTCTCTCTCTTTCTCTCTCTCTGTCTCTTTTGCGACAATACTACAAAAAACAATGTGCTTTCATAATGTTAACCGGGGATAGCGAAAAACAATTGCCGTCTCCATCTCTGTTTCTGACACTGACTTCGAGCTGTTTTCCTGCAGCTAAAACTCTGGTCTTAGCCCTTTAGCCATGCAAATTCAATTTGGACAAGCGACAAAAAAATAATACACAACCACACACACACAGAGAGAGAGAAACATGCGTACAAAAGTCGCGCGTGGCAGGTGAATAGCCACAAAAAGGTGTAAAACAAGTAAGAAGGCTCTAGTCGAGTAATCCCGACTAAAAGATACCCTGACCCTATACTTAGCGCCTACAGTCAGTGCTTGCAAGACATCTCAAAGTTTGCTAAATTCATTTTTGTTGTAATCGATCACATGTGTATATCGGATACGGGGAAATTTATCGAAAATTTTTAACAACAAACACAATAACTTGAATTAAACGTTAACAGACTATCAAAATTATGTTAAATTTGATTGTTATCGATTGTGCACATATGTGTATCGAAAACTATTGATAATGGTTAGAATTATCCCATTGTTTCCTGTTACATCTTCTACTAAGCTCCAGTCTTATACTCTTTTCCAACATCTGCAATGGATACCGAGTACAAAAAACCGAGAAGGCAACGCCAAAAGTGAAGCACTCAACTCTGTACGGGCAACAAAAAAAACAAGGAAACTGTACAAATGTTAACTGCAATTGTCCCAGGAGCAGTTTGCATCCTTGCACATCTCGCACAGTTCTTGTTGTTATTGCTGGTGTTGCGTAAAGTTAAATATGTACACCAATTGCCTCCCCCCCCAGCCTTACAGCTCCATGTTCTCCCCCTTACACCGCTTGCCCCGCTGCCGTCATCATCTGACGACCAACAGCTGCCGTTCCGCTTATCTGAGCAAAGCGTTTCAAGCTCTTTTGAGCTCTTTAGGCAAATTGCTTTTACTTTGAATATCGCTGCGTTGTTGTTCCTGCTGCTGCTGTTGCAAGTTGGCAGTTTCCTGTTATGTGTCCTCTTTGTATAACACAATTGCAATGTTCTGCGGCACGTTGTATTGCCGCTGTGAAGCCTTAAGGTATACTACACATACAACTCATACACTTTGTATTCAATATTTACATGGCATTATTAATTCACTATAGTTATGTACATATTATACATATTAAATACCAAAGCAAGTTTCACTTCAAATGTTAACTGTTAAAAAAAGCCAAACGTTATTAATTCCATGGAAAAGTGTTTAAAGTACACTTAAACGTTATTAAACTCGTTAATGTTCAACCCTTTTCCCTACCAAAATGTTAAATGTATGAAACGTGCAACTTGAGCATAAGTAGTAGCAATAAACTTATTTAATTCCAACTACATACTTAACCTTAACACAACATAAGCCGATACAAGGGTTGAGCGCACGTTCCATATCCATTAACATAATTCTGACACGATTTATAGATGCAAGGTAGCAAGAGCGGATTATCAGATTCACAGCACCATATACATAGAACATATCAATACAATTTGCATTAATTAAAAAAGCAAAGCAGCAATTGCAAAATGGCTTGAGGAAAGTGAGAAATCCTTTTCCAAAAAGAAAAAAACGCTAACAAAAAAAAAAAAGAATAATTGTAGAGTAGGATTTAATGTAGCGTAAGGTGTTTCCAAATCATTGATTAAAACAGCCTACAGCGATGCCTGCTAAACCATGAAGCGTCTAACGCGGCGTATGAGTGCTGCGCGAATATTTAGCCAGTTAGGCAGGGCAGGGCAGGGTAGAGAAGTGAAAATGGAAACTGGAAATGGCAGCTGCTTTAACAATTGCATGGTTAAGCTCAATGTGTGTGTGTGTGTGTGCAGTCGTGTGATATTTTGTGTAAATTATATTACCAAAAGATGCAAAATTAGCCAAATAATAGCTGCCTAATGTTGTGGAAAGCGGACAAAGTACAAGATTTAATGGCAATTCCTTTGGCCACGATGAAAACATAAAACGTGGCCAAAGCAAGCTGAGCGAACAACACAACAACAAACGTCTCGCCATTCACTAATCAATTGTAAGCCCAAGCCCCATATTCAATTGAGCAGATTGTGTGCACTGACAAAATTCATGAAATTCACAACAAATACGAAATCTTTACCCATAATTGGCACTTACTTGCCTTGCCTTATGGTATTACTAATCAAAATCAAAATACAAGTTTCTATCTCAAAGTGAAAGAGAGAACAACGCATTTTGCTGGTTCTGTTGTAACATTTTTTGTTTTGAGCATTTTTCAAATACATACAAACAAACAGACGTTGGGATAGCAAAAGAGTATGCAAAACAGCAGAAAGCAAATTTGTAGTCGAAACACAGTCAATAGGACAAATTTATTGGCAATTTTGGGGATTTGCCGACTGTGCTTAAACATTGATTGTGCGAAATTGCAAATCAAACATGACTAAAGGACACATTCCAGCACACACACACACACACAAAAAGAGTAGCGGGAGTTGTGCACATATACAAATGGGAAATGCAAATAAATGGCACAAAATAGATAGAAATTGTGCAGATGAAGTGGCGAGCATTGGAAATGTATGCAGAAAAGAAAAATATCTACGTATGTAAGTATGTATGTGTACACATCTTTGTGCAGCTCAATCCAAAAAGTGTTGAAGCTCGGTTTGCTGTTGTTGATGTTGCGATTTGTGTGTGGCATTCCTCTGGAGATATTTTTGCCATTTGGAAATCTTTTCTGTGTGGCATATTTTGCTTATTGCTTCCACAACTCGAAATCATTTGTCTCAAATATTAATTCATAATTTACAACAATTGTTGCTACTGCGAATAAGTACGATTGATTTTAAGGCTTATGATTAAACAAATAAATGTTTACATTGCGCTAAATAAGTTAGAATACTTTTTAAACTTTAAAAGTGCATTTATTTTAAAAATTAAAATTATATTTCCCAAACAAATCTAACATTAGAACACAATTCGACTGCAATTTCTTATTCTGCATTTGTTCACTAATTTACCAGCCACGCCCAAAAACACACATTCAAATATTCCCAGCGGCGCTACACTTAACGCAAATCCTGGCAATGCTGAAAGAAAAAATCTCACGAATTTGTTTTTAGTTATGCTTTTTGTTTATTATTTTTGTGATGCTAAATAAAAAATATATGTAAGCATAAATAACATGCAAAGGAGCAGCCCGCAAGCAGACACAACTAACAGTGAAAAGTGAGCAAGAATAAAAAATGTAAAGCGAGAAAAAATAGTGTTGGAAGCGCAGTGCAAATGATGAAAGTGCACAGACGAGCATAATATATTATCAGTAAATATGCTGTATGTGTGTATGTGTGCGTGGCAGATTCCACAAACATAGATACATTTGGATTCGTGAATATATTTTGTTTTGCTTGTGGCGTTACAGTTGGAAATTATGCTTTGACTTAGACTTTGCTCATTAACTCGTAAGCACTAACCTAAAAAGAAAATGTATTGCAAAACATTAGTTGAAACACATCGCTATATACACAATGTCATGTACGATGTATCGCATTAAAGCTTTTTACGTTATAACTAGTTTACGATAAGCTATATAACGTACGATTTTACTTATAAGATTATCGTCAAAAGGATCACAGTTCAAAGGACTGCAACGTATCGTTATCGAAAGCAGAACTGTAATCCACGAATCTGTACAATTTAACCTGTATGCACAATTCAATGATTTCCATCTTCCTGCTCCTTCGTCTGCATTCAGCATTTACCTTGGTCCATTCGCATTAAATTTGCCACATATTCGCTTTCGTATTCACATTCCCATTCATATTCACATGCATTTTGCTTCGTTCGCTCAGCTGTTTACTTTTTTTGCTTTTTCTCTTTGGAATTTTACGTATTTTATTGCATTTGCATTCGACAACGGCGGCAACGTCTCCATGCATCTTCTGTTCCCTTCTCTCCCATCAACCTCTTCGACTGCTGCTTGCTGAAAAGTGCTGTCTTTTTTTCTCCACAGCCTTTCAGACGTCACATGTGTTTTGCATTTTCAGTGGCTCCATTTACACAAGCGTTCGTCTGCGTTTGTGTGTGCGAGTGTGCACATTAACACATTATTGTTGTTGCTGTTGATGTTTTCACATGCTCGCTAAAAACTTAACGAAGCAAAATCTTTTTTTGCTTGTTGCATTTCATTTTTGCATTTTATGCCAAAATCTTTCTTCTCGTCGTCGTTTTTTTAACGTTTCGCTTTTCACTTAATTCTCAACGCGCGTCGCTTTTGTCTTTTGTTTGGCATTACATATAGAATTGTAAATTTTGTGTTAGCAACCACAACAACAAAAATAGGAGAGAAGGAAAACACAAAATATGCAACTGCTTGTTTAGCAGCTAATATTTGTTGGGTTTTGAATTGGCAGCGTGCTGTGGCCACAAACTGTTATCTAAGCAATGCACGCCACATGCCACATGTAACAGAAACAACAGCAGGGCGTCCAGCACTCGCCATATCCGGCTAAAGATTCGCACCAGAAATGGAAATTCGGACAACAACTTTGTTGGCCCTTGTAATTTCTATTTTCTGCTTGCTTGTTTGCCTTGTGGTTCTGAAATTCTCCACATCCTTATCCGTCTGTCTTTTCCTTTGTCACCTGCCATCGTTGCATTTGTTAGTTTGTTGCTTTTATGTGCCTGCCACTATTAAGTCTCTGTCTCGTTGCACTTTGATTGCCACTTTTGCCGCATAGAGAAGTGTCAAACGCAAAAACACACACAAGTTTGCCAACCAAACACAAGTTGGGTCAAACCATGGAAAAAGCCCTTGTCGCCAGAAACAGTTCGTTTAGTATGTTTGTCATTGCGTGCTGTACTCTTGAGCTTTTGTGCATGTCGTCCAGCTGTGAGCTTGTCAACTTTGTTGTTGTTTCTTATTTTTATTTTTATATACCTCTTTGTATATGTTGTATTTTTAACTGTTTTTCTACGTAGGTATTTTTTTACAGGTGTGCTACCCCAGGGGTCTGTAAAATCGTAGTATGTCAATGTTTTTATTTGAGTTCTAAGCACGATTATGCATGCATGGCAACAAGCAATTTTTTATTAGTTAAATTATTGTTTTAAACCTTTTTTTTATTTGAAAATACAAAAAATCGGCTTGCTTCCATTTTTAACAAAATACGTTTTCATCTCATTTCAATTGACTGCCATTAAGGTGTAGAGATTATCCACTTCAATCATTTGTGAAAAACAATAAATATTTAAGTACCTAAACAAGCAATCGCGCGACACAATTGCAAGAGGGATAAACCTTTAAGCGTTTAAATACTAAAATATAAATTTTTTAAAAAGCAAGCATGGTATTTTTTGTTTGTTCCTTTTTACTGATTCTGCTGCAGGTGTTAACTGTGTGTGTGTGTATACAGAGCGCAGCGGGTGATCCTTGTTGTCGCTGTCGTTGTCCTTGTCGCCCAGCGTTTGCTTAATGTCTTCTTTATTATACAAAATTTATCACCGAAACTGAAATTGGCCTGGCTGGCTGGCGAGTCCTTCTCGGCGGCTCCTTGCTTAGCTAAAGAACGAAAAGCTTGCACTTTTTTGTGCCCTTCCCCCCCCCCCCCCCCTCCCCTGCTGCATGCAGTTAGTATGTCGCAACATAAAGTAACACCCACACAAACACACACGCACACACACATATACGTTGCAGTAAAAACATGGCTTATATCCTTTATGGTAACAAAAGCAAACACCGAACCAAACGTAGACACTGAAACAAACTAAAAGAAAGATGGAAAGAGCGAGAGAGACATTCACACACCCACACACACTCAAGATTAGTAGCCCACATACATGTAAAATTAATGTGTGGAGCTTTGTGCTAATGAACGGCATGTGTTTAAGGGTATGTGTGTGTGTTAGCGCTGTTTTTGAATTATAGCATAATTTTTTACCACAATAGCGGTTTTTTTTTTATCATGTTTGCCTGTAAATTGTCCAAGCAAATTTATACTATGTACCCAGACTATATGCCTGCATAAAGATTTACTGCAATGGAGCAACAAAAAAATGCTATGCAAATATTTGTGCTTAGCGTTTTTTACCCGTTCAATTTAAGCCAGAGCTTCTTCCTCTTTTTTTTATGCCAAAAACTAAATGTTTTAATTAAGGCAGCAGCCGGCAGTTGTTTTAAAGTGCTGCGAGTTAAAATTAATTTAAACGCGAATAAATTTGATTTAGTATTTATTGTGAAAAGATATTGACTGTAAAGCAGACTGTAGACTGTAAAAGTATCAACTAAATAACTTTAAAACTTTTTACTATCGTTTTGGTTAAGTAAAATATCCTTGAAATATATACAAAAATAAGCGATATGTGTCCTTTTTCATTCACACATTAGTGCAGGGGGATTATAAATGCAAAAGTTCCAAAAAAGTCAAAATGGTTTCACGTGGTATTTAACTTGTTTGCTGTTGGTTGTGGGTCAGACGTCAGGGGTCACGGGTCACGGGTCATGGATCACAAGTGCAACTGTCCTGGCAAATTAAAACGAACAGAGAACGCATTTGTGACACTCGTAGCCAAATTGTTCTCAAATTTAATTGGAGTTGAAGCCAAATCAGCATTGCAAATTAAGAAATTTGTATCGTAATTGTATTTTAATTTATGCTTTTGAGCTTGTTATTTACGATATAAGGAGTTTTGCGTTTCGTTAGCTGTCAAAAGCTAGATGCTGCACAAACGATATTCAACAACAAGACCAATCAGCAAAAAGTCGGCAGCAGAACATTGGTTTGGTTATTGGGCCTAAAAAGCGCATGACAAAATCGAGATAACTGATATTTGATTGATCGTGTTACGAACAATAAGTTTATTTTTGTTGGCAACTACGAAAAATTTCTGCTATGGTATGGACCAACAAAATAGTCTTCAATATATCGCATGCTGCAGCTTTGTACGACATCGATACCAATATCGATCATTTATTTTAATAAATCACGCACATCCGTAGCAAGTGCATATGTGTGTTCAAATAACGGCGCTTCTTCTTAAACAAATTGAGCAGAAGAAAATACAAAACGAATATAAATTTGCTAAAAATGGAGCTGCGCAGTCATAGTTTTTTACAATTAAAATTGATACTCCAAGATGCTGGCGTCTACGAGGAAGACATGGAGCTGGAAGAAATGCGCCAACTAGCGCAGGCAATGGAATTGTCAAACATAGAAGGCATTGAGCGTGTCATTTGGGTATGTTGTAAACAGTGTAAAAAATTAAAGAATAGAATGAATTTAAGAGCTCATTCGCTTACGCAGGAAAGTGAACTAGATTCTCAAATGATGTGTAACTCGACAATGATTGGGCAGCAACTCTCAGCTCTCAGCTTTGAGCGTAATTGCGACAGTCCACCAAGTCATCCCATAATTATGACCGTGCAGGCAACGGTACATCACGAGCTCAACTGGAGTCCAACGCGCGAGTTGCGCACACACCTCAAACGGTTGGCAAGCAACAGCTACGAATGTGACATCAGTGCTAAGCGTGCGCTGCTGGAAGAGCTAAATCCGGATAGTACGCAAACGAGCAGCGATTCTGGCGTAAGTTGCGAGGAAATCGGCTCGTTGTCCAGCTTGAGCGAAGCGTCATTTGAAATGCCATCTATTGGTGAAATGCCCAGTCAACTATTGATAAGCACAAGCAGCGCTGCTGTCTCGGATATATCTGGGCGTGATCAAAGTAGCCCCAGTGATAACGAACATTGATGGTTCGATTAATTGGAAGCAAACTATATTTATTGCTGCTGAATCTTTATTTAAATGAGATTATACACACATTTGTATTTTTCATAGATTGTTCTTTCGAATTGAGCCGTTCTGGTTCTTTGTTGTCTTAACCGCCATGGTCACCAGATCGTCAAGTGATTCGCGCAATTGCAAGAATGGCATAAGATTGACTCGATTCTTGACTAGAGTGGCCGAGACTTGTCTAAAGTAATCGGTCACAATAGTGGGACGGGCGCGCTGAACTTTCGAAGCGTCGGGCTTTACCAACATAATGTTGTTGGCTAAAGCACGCCTGGTACGCCTGACACTTGGAGCAACGCTATTTCGAATAACCTTGTTTTTGGACTTCGGCTTGGTTCGACTATCACGCGTACGCTTATTAGTTGCTTCCACAGTTGCAACTAGTGCAGCTTTGGTTGCTGAACGTAGCGATTGGCGGCGTAACTCAGCCGATAACAATTCCTCGGGATCATCTCGATTAACTTTTGGGCGCCCTCGCTCAATAATTCTCTTTCCTATGCCAAGACCCGTAAGCTGCGGCTTCACATTGGTTTTCATGTTAGAAAGCGGATGCGAACCCATTTGCATATTCTCTGTTTGAAATAGCAATGGCTCCAAACCCACACCAATCATCTCAGGCTCGATTGCTTGGTCGGGCAATGCCATTTCCATTATCTCAACATCGATTGATTCGTCGGACAATTGTTCCACGTCAACTTGCATTATCTGCAATTCGACTGGCAACGACTCCAAGCCCACTTCCATCATGTTCTGGATGTTCTCAACGGATGCAGTAGTTTCATTGACAACCAACGGCTCCTGGCGCGAGTTCTCCCCAAAAATACCAAAAGGTAAGTGAACTGAGTCTTCAGGATCCGAGTCATCGATTGAAAATTGATGACGTGGCTGCACATTACGAACCTCCGGTGGGTTTTGCACAACAGGAATCGAAAGAGCGCCGAATGCTGAAGTTGATGGCACTTCCCCAAATTCGTCAACGCTATTTTAGACACAAGATATCAATAAAAATCAAAAATGTCTGCGCAAATATAAATTTAACTTACGAATTGCCAGCTAAGTAATTAACTTCAGTGGACCAACCTTCCCCCTGCTGGTCGTTGTCGTCCTCGTCGTCGTCTTCCTCGTCGTCGTTTTCCTCATCCATTTTCTGTTCCTTTTCCTTTACCACCTGGCTTAGTATGTCACCAAGCGGATTCTCGCCGCTAGATTGTGAAATATATAAAAATTAATCTACAAAATGGGCAAGAAAAAAATACTTACTCAGAATCACTTTCGTCATTGCTTGACGAATCCGAATCGTCCGAAGAGTCGGATGTGTCCATTTCAGAGGCGTCAAAAATGGGCAAAGTTGGAGCGTTATTTGAGGTTCTATATTTTATGTAATTTTAGTAGACAAGTTATACAAACGTTGAGTGTAGAAAATCTTACGCTTCAATCACTTGAACTTCGTTAAGAACTTCGCGATTATCGTCGTCGTCCCCAACAACATGCAGCACGTTTGGGAACATTTTATATTCACAAAAATTCTTAATAGTAGATTTTAAAAAGTGACGAGCACAAGTTAACGTTTAGACGAACATTAATGAAATAAATTAAAGCATGCGGTCGACAGTGCTGTAAAACGACATGATTCGATTGACACATTTTCCAGACGTCCATTTTTCCTTTTTAGCTCTTCCTCCCTGACAGTTACAACGGTATGTGGAACAACTTTTCTTGTCCGATTGGAATTTAATGTTGCAAATTTTAAATAAATAATTTTAAAAACGAAATATTTTATTAATAATTAACGAAATAATACAAGAATAAAATTATGAAAATATAAAAGCTTAAGAGTAAATTCCTTTTAATCCTCGCAGTAATCGCATGTTTGTCCCTGAGCTTCCTCACAATTGCAATAGCTTGAACCTGGTGCCATATCGGAGGCCATATCATCCTCCCCGATAGTGACGCAACGCACGTTCCTCGGATATTTCACCATGACCAGCGGATACCCTTCCTCATCGGTGAGACCAGCATTATCGCAACCATCGCCCTTATTCTGCTTTTGCAATATGAACTTCGTATAACAGCATAGGAATATCTGTTTGAATATGAACGAAAAAAACATTTAAATATATAAAAAGTTTGATTTGCTTACCAAAAACTTTAAAGCCATGAGTACCAAACAGAGCAGAATATAAAAGTATCGCCAAATTGCGTCCGAGTAAACATCTAAGCATCCATCCGTATATATCGAATCGATTGATAGCGTTGAATATGACATGCGATTGTAGTTGTTGTCGTTGAAATCGTTCTCGCTGTTACTTTTACAACAAGCCGTGGGAGCGAATACTTTAGTGCGATGCGAACAGTTGAAACTCGGTTTGGGCATCCAATCGGCATTCATCCAATCCTTATAGTTATAAACACCACAGCATTGCTTTCGCAATTGCAATCCATCCCACAAAAGCTTCCACTTTGGACACGTGTAGTACTCTTCAATGCCACGTAGCAGCGAATTCTCTGCGTTGTTTTCCAGCACGTCGATGCTTGCATAGAAATTCCACACAGCTCCAAAACCAGATGCCAGTAGAACGCAGGAATAGAACAACCAAATGGAAATCATTAATCTAACATTGGGCGTACATCGCCTCCTCCACAATCGACTCCACATGGATAAGCTGCAAAGGAACGTTACGAAGAGCTGAATTCCAAAGATGTAGATGTTGAACAGATAGCTGATAAGCAAACGGCGCTCAATGTCCTCCAAATAGCTAGACAAGATCGTTTGATAAACCGCCGTCAAGATGATGATCAGTAATCCGGTTAACGCCTCAAATATTATTAAAAGGGCAATATATACGGATGCTCTTGGAAAAGGTTGGCGCATTTGGTCATCTTTCCACAAGTGCTGTTAGAAGTTTAGGATTTTATTTTGGTATAGTATTTTAAAAGCTATGAACGTTCAATCTTATTCAAAAGTGACATGTGTTCAAAAGTACGCTGCCGTTATATCTTGCTTAAACAAATTAGTCAACGCAGTAACCTGGTGTGTGTACTTGCTAAATAGCAACATGATATGGCAACGCTGCCCAAAACTGTTAAACTCAAAATGGCAATGTTGACCGTACACTTGTTGAGCTTTTGATAACAGGGTCATGAATGCCGGCTTACAAGTAGATAAGCATAAAACAAAAATACACGAACAAAGGCAGTTCTAAACAGACTGTTAATCTAATTAATTAAACGCGACTGTTGCGTCATTTAGTAGAAAACAAAAACAAAATGTTTGCGCTGATTTGTGGAGCTCTATTGGTGTTGGCCATTGAGTCTCCAGCGATTTTGGCTCAAGAGAATATTCAATTCCAATATGCGATCAAGGAATTTCAAGTGCCATTGGATCATTTTAGTTTTCTGAGCACCGCTAGCTTTAAGATACGATACCTCTACAACGAATCTTATGCGGACAAGACAAATCCACAATCACCGATCTTCTTTTACACTGGCAACGAAGGCGACATCGAGTGGTTTGCGCAGAACAGTGGCTTTGTCTGGGAGCTGGCCCAAAAGCAGCGAGCTATTGTAGTTTTTGCCGAGCATCGATACTATGGAAAATCGTTGCCCTTTGGCAGCGATACTTTTAATGCCAGCAAACCGGAGCATTTGGCATACTTCACAGTGGAGCAAACATTGGAGGATTATGCCATGTTGATCACATTCCTGCGCAATGGACGTGAAATGCCAGTGGTTGCATTTGGTGGCTCCTACGGTGGCATGCTGGCTGCCTGGTTCCGCATGAAGTATCCACATATTGTGATAGGTGCACTTGCTGCATCGGCGCCCATTCTTCAATTTCCTGGCCTGACGCCATGTGAGATCTTTAATAAGATCACGACGTCTGTCTTTGAGACGGCCTATAATGCCAATTGCAGTGCTAACATTGGCAAATCCTGGCCAGCTTTTGAGAAGCTGGCAGCCACAGATGCTGGAAAGAAGCAATTGGGTGATATCTTTCATGTGTGTGATCCCATCAAGAACGGTGATGATTTAACCAAGTTTATGGAATATCTGGAAGAGGTCTATGGCAATCTAGCTATGGCCAATTATCCCTATAATTCCAGTTTCCTGGCACCGCTGCCCGCCAACCCAGTGCGACAACTATGCTTCTATCTCAAGGATCTGCATTCTAATGACTTAGATCTTATAAGCAATATGGCCAGCGCTTTGGCTGTCTATACAAATTACACTGGCACCACGAAATGCATTGACTACAAGGATAAAAATACGGGTGCCAATTTCGATAGTTTCGGCTGGGACATTCAGAGCTGCAACCAGATGGTCATGCCGTTCTGTGCTAACAGCAGCGATACCATGTTTCGCACCACCGCCTGGGATCTAACGAAGTACTCGGATAAGTGCTTCAAGAAGTTTCATCTAACACCCAAACCCTATGATATTGAGTTGCGTTATGGCGGTCGGAATCTTGAGGCTGTTAGCAATATAATCTTTAGCAATGGTCTGCTTGATCCCTGGAGTGGTGGTGGCGTTCTAATGGCACCAAACTCTTTCGTTCATGTCATCATTTTGCCTGAGGGTGCTCATCATTTGGACTTGCGTGCAAGCCATCCAAGGGATCCGGCATCAGTCACAGACGCTCGTCAGAAGGAGGCGGAAATCATCGAGCAATGGCTACAGGAATTTTAAAATACGTTTTTACAAACTTAACCAACTATATTGCAATACCTTTTGAATGTAATCATGTCTATCATGATAAATAAAAACAAACTTTGGTTTAATTTTTAAATATTTTTGTTTAATATATGCATAAAGGTACAGTTGTTCACAAGAAAGGAAATCTTACAAATTACAGAAGCAGCAAAAAACACACAAAAGTTTAACATTTAAATCAATTCTTATTCAAATTATATAATCGTGTAAACTTAATTAATAAATATATATTGTATTTTTTCTCAATAACTGCCCAAGGGCATTAGATAATAAAAAAAAATATATATTATAATGCAAATATAGAATAATGATTATCAAAAAATATTAACAACAAAAGTTTATAGATTTTTTTTTTATTTTTAACTGGATGGATAACTTTTTTCCATTTCTAGTATATGCAAAATTTTTTCAACATTTTTGTTCGTTTGCAATTTGTGTTTGCGATTTTTTTTTTAAGGTTTTAACGAAACTTGACAATATTCGTAAATCGAAAAATTGTTTTATAGTTTGGTTTAGCACCGGCATAGGACACTTGCTTCGTTTTCTTATATTTTTTGTTCAATGCTCTCTTTTTGCGCACGCTCAAACCAGCAATGGTTATCATTTTGATTTGATCTATGGTTAGAATTTTGGAAATGAGTTTCAGGAATGCTTTAAGGTAAAGATAACCAAAAACAACCGAACTGGTGCTTGACTAACAGCTGCCAACAAGCCGTGGGAGAGAACTTGGCTAGAAGCAACTGTCAATCTTCAGTGGCTGTCTTTGAGCATCTAGCGTCCAGTTTACTGTTCAAAAGTCTTGACACTCAAGCAACTGCAACGTCTTGAGTCTTGGGAGATAGACGTACAGTTGCTCGGTGTGATAGGACTTTTGATCACCAATCTGAACAATTGGTCTATGGGTCATGGTTTGTCTTGAGGTTTGTCCGTTAGATGCAATTGCAACTTGTGAGCAGTTCAAGCAAAAATGTTCCACGAAATCTGCAAGAAACTGTTGGCAAGTTGCAATTACATCTTTTTGCTGGTTGTTGCGTGCGTTTTTGAGTAAATATTATGTGTGCGTATTTTTGATTTCGATTTTTTTTTTATCTTAGTTTTTATATACAAAATGTTGGTTATTGGTTTATATATATGTATATATAAATGTTTGCTGTGCAAATATATATGTATAATTTATATATCGTAAATATAAAAGTGTTTTGTTTCGTTAGATGTCGTTAGTATTTCATTACATATCATCAAGAGTTTCTCTATCTTATATGCTCGTCGAGTACGTATCATTAGCATTATTATTATGTATGTACATATTTAGGTTCGGTATGTTTTGTCTTTAGCTACCAGAAAAATAAAATACATATTCTCAAAATGTGGAAAATTACAAAAATTTACATAACATTATCGAGCATACATACATTTGTTGTTACTTCTTTACAGTATGTACATTAATTTTGTTCACAAACATTTGCTTACATACTGTTTTCATAATTTCTTTTTGTTTGTTTTTCATTTAAAGGCATATTCGTGTTGGGTAATGTTTTGTTACATGTTTCTTGTATAGTTTATATATATGTATATGGGGGTATTATATCTGGGTATTGACTGTGAATTTATTGCACTAATCCAATGACAACTGACAACTTTGGTGTTTACGTTGGCGGCGGCCCGTGCGGGTATGTTAGCATTGGTTCGAGACTACGGGCGAATGTGTTTGAGAACATGCAGGTGTAGTCCTCACCGTGGGGCACCAGTGTTGCCACACCTAAAAGCAGCAGCATGAGCGCCTGTATGGGCAGGGAGGCACGTGCAACGCGCCCGAGGAATCGTGCACCGCGCGCCAGAACCGTGGTATTGATGACATCGCCATCGGCAGCATCGCCATCGGGACTGTGAAGGCAGCAGAAACACAATAATTATATTAGATTCAAATGTACATCAAAGTTTATTAGTTAATAAATTAAAAAAAAAAACATGCTACGATTAATTTAGGTAGATCAAGTGCAACTACGGTTTGTACTTGGTGCAATAAGTTGCATATGAATAAAACAAAACTAAACTACGACGTTGAATTCAAAATTAAACAAATATCTATGAATATTTACTTTGCATTTTCTGTGTTTGGTGCGGCGGCCTGCATAGAAGAGGTTGATAATGTAGTATTATCCAAAAGCTAGATATGGCATAATATAAAAAAAAAGAAAGAATGATAAATAATAAATTAAATTAAAAATTAAATTAAAAGTACGCTTCAATCAATTTCGAATTAATCACGCACTATTTAATATAGCACTCATACATAGTTTTACAGCCAATTTAGTTCACTTACTTTGGTGCGCTTACAAAAAATCAAATTTAAACTTTTTATGGCATTTTTTTTTTTGGGACAAATTCCTTTTTAATTGTGACAGCTTTTGAAATACTTAAGATCTTTGAACTTACCTCGCTTGACAACATGTGCAGCGGTACGCCCAAATTTTCGCCCTCGTAACCGAGCACTGCGCCGAGCTTGACAATGTAGATGCCGGAGAGACGACGTAGAGATTGAAGACGCAGTCGAAGATCGGTTAATCTGGAAAGTGTTCTAGAATATTTAAAGCATATGTTGGCGGTTCTTGGCTTTGTCGGTTATGATGAAGTGTTAGAATGGGCGGACGAAAAAATTTGGAGTACCAAAAAACACAAATCAAATATATATATATATATATATATATATACGCAACATAAAATTATAAAACAGCAAACAAAAAATATTTAAGCGATATAAAAATGCTGAAAATAATAAATAGGCAAAAAAGATTTCTAGCTAAGAAAATGTGTTTGTGTACTGACTATTGTATGAAAAAAGCTACATTAAGAAAGTAGGGAAAGTAAAAAAGTGTTGTTTGCCAAAAGAAAGATGTTCTTGGGAACATTTTTAGTACAATTTTGTTGAAATATGTTTATGAAAAGTGTAAAAATAGTGTGGCATATAATAAAATAGTAAAAGGCAAGCTAAAGAAAGTTTCGATTAAAAGGGTAGGTTTTTTACGAATAATAGAAATGTTATATGTCAAAGGTTGAAAATTAATTAGGTTTCTACTTTTTACAAAATTATATAGACAAACATAAGCTAACTATTTCCAAATACTACAATACCAGTTGGCAAACATATAAACGTCGCCCAACTAACCCCCTTTATTTGTTTATTCCCCTTACTGCTCTTCTACTAACATAGACTTCTAGATCTAACTGCAGAGAGCAAACAGCACAAGCGGCACCCAAGGCATTTATTTCGTTCCGCCCTCGGGACTGGCGCCAGCTGCACTTACCTTTCATAGGTATGTTGTGAGTGCTCCCCAGAGCCTTCGACAGATCGCAGCAGCTGATCAGCTGCGTCCTGCAAGCTTACAACACGTGGCTCACAGCGTTCCAATTCGGCGCGCAGATCCTTGAACTTGTTGAACTTTGCCTCGAGCACACTACGCTCCTCGGTCAGATCAACCGGTTCGGAGGCCTTGATGTTCCTTTCGGTGCGTTGCAGCCAGTCAACAAGCTCATCGATGGTCTGATGGAACTCACTGTTGCCCATGAGCGCGGTCTGTAGCAATCCTTGCCATTTGGTGGCATTGATGCAAACATTATTCCAACGCTCATTGTCCGCCTCGAGGCGAGAACGCAGCTGTCGCGCCTTCTCCGTGTCCGAAGTGTGTGTGGCCAAATGATCACCAACGACATTCAATGAAGAAATGATCGACTTGTGACTCTCCAGATCCAGCAAGAACTCACGATGATCCTGTGTCACATCCTCCAACAGCTCAATATTTGAGGGTGGCGCTGTTTGCGATTTCTGTGTGCTTTCAGCAAACTGCAGCCACTGCTCCAGACGCCACAGATCATTGTCGATCTGCTGCCAGTTGCGTTGCGTGCAGAGCGGACACGTTAGCCGGCCGACCTCACTACAGGAAACAAGGAAAGGATCAAAAATTAGCAAACGATCGTAATTTTTTCAAAGTCTATAACGTTTGTTAACTTGCTAACAGTTGGCTTAGCTTACTGATCATAAGTCTGAATCAGCAATGCCAAAGGCAAGTTCCAACTGTTTACTGTACTCCACTCTGGAGTCTGGCAGTCAATAAAGTCAAGAACTGCCAGCTTTTGTCTAGCGGATGACCACATAGAAGAATAAACAAAAGGAAGCTTGCCTGAGTTTGGGTTGTTATTGTTATTATGATTAGTGTACAGGTAGAAAGGTCAATCTTGTTTTGGTTAACACTTACTGTATGCATGTGTATTTGTAGGCAGCAGGTAGCAGGCTTCTGCTTTGCCGAGCATCATGAATGCGCAGGTTTTAATATGCGTGTGTGGTTGTGGTTTTGTGTGTGTGTAGAGAGAGAGAGATGTGTTGTGGGTGAGCGAGAGAGCATAAGGCGAAACATAAAGCAATAAAACATTTTGTTAGCCATATAACCATTAAATAGCACACACGCCCAAAAACACGACCAAGTAAACAGAAAGCACAAAAAGACAGGCAAATACTTGCAAACTCCTTAAACGATCTTCAATGAAATTTGAACTAAATTGAACATCTAAACACTATTCAAAGTACAACTATAATTTACTTACTGTAAGTGGCTACGAAAATAGAGTTAGTGAAGTTGCTTGTAAATTAAAAAGCTGCGATTCCAGATGAATTTCTACTCGTAAATTTATAATCAACTTTTCTAAAATTAAGAATTGTTATTTCAATTAAGTTTAATCTACGAAAAGATTTGATTTTGTCTTTTTAAAAGATTTTTCGTGATACATGTGAGGAAAATTTAGGAATTGTTTAAAATTATGTTTATAATTGTTAGAAGTTCTGGAGCTGTGGTAATAATAAATAAAATACTTTAATAATAAAAAGCATTTATATTATTTAAAAATCAAAATTTTAATTGACATATCAGTGAAAAAATAAAAACAAAAACCAAGTCCAGTTCGATTTATTTAAGGCTTGAATTTAAACTGCTAAAGCTCGATCGAATAGGTTAAAATGAGCCAAAATAATCTTCGAATATACGAAATAAGGACATAAAGGATGTTGAGCTGCATCGTTAGATAGGTTTGCAAGTATTTGATTAGTACAAATAAGGAAAATCTATAACATGAATACAAAATATTTGATATTTTTTTCAAACGTACCTTGCATTTTGATCGTGCTGTTGTCGCGCCTTCCACTGCGACTGCAGTGTATCGAAGCGCAATGTAAGCTCTGACACGTTGTCCACCTGGGCAGCTTGACTGTCCGCCTGGCATTCGGTCAGCAGCAGATGACTGAGATGCTTGACCAGCTCTGTGGAGGATTGGGAATTTCCAAGGAGTTTGGCAATCTTCTGGGGGCCCGGTTTGCGTGTTTTGTCCGTAATGGTACGCTGCAGTTCATCCAGATTAGTCTGGCACTCAGCTATTGCCGTCTGCAGTTCCATGATGTACGCATCCTTGGCCGTTATAGAGGTCTCCCGTTGCAGTTGTGCCTGTCGCAACTTGCGTTGCGATAACGTATTCACCTGAACACTGGCGTGCGATTCATTGATGGGCAGTGCAGCACTAGCCATTAAAGCGGATCTTGTCAGCCAGGTAGTCTTTACTGTGGCCAGATTCGTTTGCACTGTCTGCCACAAAGTGGTATATTCGGCGATTAGTTTAACCAGTTGCTTGAGCTGTAACGGCTGTTCCTTGGTACGGTTCTTGACTTCCTGGCTCAAGGCATCTGCTTGCTGTAGCTGATCTTTGGTCTGTTCAAGCTTGCGTTCTAATCCCTCCAAGCGCTGCAGTACAACTGTCGGTTCAACCTGCAGATCCTCGGAAGAGGGCACCTGTTCGAGCGCATTTTGTATGCTCGTCAGGGATTTGGTCAACTCCAATTGGGATGTGTTGAATTCACGTATAACCTTGGCATCCTTGTCAATGATATCGAGGAGTGCTTGGAAGCGTGGCGCCAGTACACGCCACTTACTCAGCATTACCTTGGTGGGCATCGTTAGCTTTTGAATGTTCTCTGGCTCCACACCAGGACTCATAGTCAGTCGCGCATAGGTTTGTTCCAGCCGGCGTAGATTCACAGACTCAGCATCGAGTTCGTCCAGTTTGGCACGCAATGCCACCTGACGCTCCTCCTGCTTCTGTTTGTTGGTGTACTTCTGGTCGCGTTCGTAGCTAGACAGTTGGGATTCTTGCTTGGCCAGCCAACTCTTTTGTTCGGTGGTTTGTTTGATCAGCTCCTGCAACAGATTCCAGGTGATGAGAATACGTGTCTTACGCTCCGCCGACTGACTGCAAACGTTCTTCCAACGCTGCTCCAGATTCTGAGCGGATTGTGCCAATCCCGTTGTGTTGACCTGGGTGCGCCAGCTATCGGCATCATTGAGCAGCATCTCGACCAGGTTGAGTACCTCGCCAACATTGCTGCTGTGATGCTCGATGGACCGTTGGATTTGTTCGTGCTCCTTCAGCTTTGCCTTGATCACATTCGGTGTGTAGCTATCAAAGCTGAGCGGTTTGTCCAGCTGTGATTCAACCTCAAACAACCAGGCACGGATCAAAGCAATACGCTCCTCCAGACGCATCAACGTCTGCTTCAGTTCACCAATCTTAGTAGCACGCTGTTTGCACAAGAACTTCAAGCGATTCCAGCGATCAATCAAAGCATCGCTTTGCTGTTGAACCTGGGCACGAACGTCCTGAGCCTGCGGCGTGGCATCACCATAGAGTGTGAGTAACTCCCGGCTGGTGGAGAGCAACCATTCGCGTTCCTTATCGCGCAGCTGAAGCTCACCATTGACTTGCTGCTCTAGCTGTTTGGCTGCCTGCTCCGGATTTGACATAGCCGCAACATCACCTTCGCGTTCCACACGCTCCTCCAAACCGCGCAGCCACTGCGAAATACGAGTATAGCGGGCTTGATAATTGGACAGCAGGGAAAGGCGTTCTTCTATGGCGTTGATGAGCACAGAGAGCTGATAGTCCAGATCGGCATGCTGTTGCCAGAGCAGGAAACTGCGCTGTCTTATGCCCTTCATGTCGTGCGGACTAATGCACTCCTTTAGCTCCTCTTGACTAACGGTGAGACTTTCTAGGGCTGGTGTCTGAGCTGCCAGTTGAACACGCTGTGCTCGCAGTGCACCCAAACGTTGCTCATTCTCGGCGGGTGTTAATGTATCACTGGAGTTGTTGTGATCCAGCAGATCCTGTGCGTCGGCGAACTCATCCTGCAACTTTTGGACACGCTGCTCATACGAATCCGAGAGCTGTTTGATGCGCTTCAGGAAGTTCTGCCACGTCTCGAGGGCAGCACGCAGATTGCTAATCCTTTGATTAATGCTGGCCTGTTCCATACGCATGGCAGTGGCCAAAGCATCATCGCAATACTGCAGCAACACTTGCTGTTGTGCCTTGAGAGCGGCGCTCTGTTGTTCCCCGCGGCTCAGTTGGAGTAGCAGTGCATCCAGACGTGCCTTCAGATGTGGCACACGTTTCAGATGGATATAGCGCAGTTGCAGCGCATTTCTTTCCGCCTCCCGCTGACGCAACCAATCGAGGAGTGCCGCCAACTGTTGGCGATAGGCATTCCAGCCACTCACTCTACTCTCCAGTTCATCATTGCGCTGCATAATGCGTGACAGGGTCTCATTGTGCAGATTCGTCAGTGCCTTGTACTGCTCAGAGAGTTCCGATTCGAGTGGTGTCTCAGAGAGCACGCTCTGCTGCGAGATGAGCAGATTCTGATGGATGGCACAGAGTTGCTGCTGTTCGCGCAGACTGCTGTAGTCCTCGGGTATGGCACAGGCAAGGAAGGATTGCACATGTTGCAAATACTGACGCCACAGACGCAATGCTTCCGAGCTGTTCTGGGTGCGCGCCAGGCGTGTAGACAAACGATGATACTCCTGGAACGTGTCCTTGAATATCTTTTGCCACATTGCCAGCACCTCCAGTATGCTATCATCGGCAACGGCTGCTGCTCCACTGGCTGGTATCAGTTCATTGTTGTTCTGCTGCCGTTCACGTAACTGACGCAGCTGCTCCTCGGTGCGTGCCAAAGTCTGCAGATGGGCACGCAAAGCGGCCAATTGTTCCTCGCTTTCCTTAGGCGTTTTTGGTTCGCCGCGCGCAATGTCCTAAATGAGAATGAATAGTGGTTTTAGTTTAAACTTGGTAGAAGAATTACGATTGTGTGACGGGTTTTTGCAATGTTGCAACGTTGTGTGCATGGCTAATTGGCCTGACCCTAATATATACTAACTATGCTGTCTACAGTTACAACTAACGTTGCCACGGCTTCACTAATGTGCAACAACAAAAATTATATATATATATCTACACTTGCAACTTAAAACCTCTTCACTAGAACATACTCTGTTTATGAAAGTTAAAAAAAATGTTCCAAATTATGTGTGACCTTTATCAGTTTATTAAGCTTCTAAGCTTGCTGGGTTTATGTTAATGTTGATCACGCATAAAAAATTAACCACTGTATACTTTATTTTCCATTTTGGAGAAGTGTATAAACAAAAACGTTGCAACTCTTTCCGACAACTGGCAATGACCTCATGCTAAACAAGACACATGCGCTTGTTGTTCAACTGTCTGGCCACACTTGGTGGGCTGGGAGTAGGGAAAAGTTGACGGAAAAGAGACGCGAGACTAGTTAGCATGTACAAAATTCAAATGGTGGCACAGTGGAGTCAAACAGTAGAGTAAAAGAAAACAGCTGCTGTTAGTTTTTACAAAAGTCATTAGATAAAAATAAATATATGTATACAAATTACACATTTTCTTAATCATTTGTCACTAATTATATCATTTCAATAATTGGTTTGTCAGGCATTTAATACGATTTATATATATTATGAATGATTCTTTTCGTTTTGTGTTTTGATTTTCTTTTAACGGACGCGAGACGGGCTTCTTAAATATTTATGCGACGGGGTGAGTCAGTATAAATTAAATATGCCTGCACTCAAACCAATCACATATTCACGCCTCAACAATTCAACAATCAATAATGACCATTGTAAAGCTTAACTCCTGCGACTGACATATTAACACGTTAATGTTTGTGTGTGTGTATACTATTTGTGGAAAGGCAGCGAAAGTTTTTCAACTTTTAACCCACTTAAAATAGCATGTCCTTCGTAATGTATTAACAACTAGAACAACAAAAACAATTGCCGGTTCAAATTGTAATTCTTGTTTTTTTTTTTTGGTTTTTCTTTTCTTCATCGTCACCGTAGTAGTGGGAATTTCCGCACGTTAACTCTAATATATGCAAGTTATCAGTGTATACTCTAATCGATAGCTGGATGTTGCACATTATTGTCCGAAATTGGGTTTAGTTAGTGGTAAGCACTCACCTGCTGCACATTGTTGAAGTAAACCTTGGCGTGTGTCACCTCTTTGTCGAGCTCTTTGCGCTCCTTGTCTTGTGTCTCGGCAACATTCGCCAGCGTTGTAATCGCATCTTTGCACTCAACCAAACGCTGTCCCAACGCATCCAATTCACCTTGCATCAGTGAAGATGCATCCAGACCAACATCGGCTGCTATTTTTGCAACAATGTCACGCAATTCCAAGAGACGTTCATTTTGTGAGCTAAGATTGTCTTGACAGACCTAGTGAAAGTCGAGAGAAGAGAGATAAGTTAATAGTGAAAGGTAATATATTCTTAAAATGTTAATCTCTAGCACAACATTTTCTGACTAAGCACCACCTCTCACACATTATTTTAGTTTGCCTGCGAAATGTCATTTGTTTATTTTTAGCTCGACGAAAGCACATTTTATATGCCGGCCGGATCATCTAGCCTTAATTACGAGTACACAAAACATGCTGCTTATCAATTGTCTTGACTCGTTCCCGAAACGCTACTCAGTGCATTTTTTATACTCGTAATTAGTGCGTCCCGAGCAAAGAGATGAGTGCACTATAAATTTAAATTTATAAAAAAACGGGTCACCCGCAGCCATCAAAGGGAGCTAGCTATTTAAATATTGTACGCACATTTAACAATTTAAAAAAGAGAGCACATGTCCGGCCCTAGCGAATGCCCTATGATATCATCTTTGAAATATTCAGCTATGCTTTGCTTTATCACAACACAATTAACATTGCCGACGACATTGAAAATTCTAAGCATTAAGAAATATTTATTTTTACATTTATCTTCAGCTTCGGACAAGCTCAAGGCATGCTCAGGCAATCTGTATATATATATATATATATATATTTATGTATGTATATTCCCATACTTTCGGGTGTTTTGCTTTTTGTTTTTGTTGACCCGCGCACAGATAAAGCAGCTATATAAACAGAGAGCTTACGCTCCGCGAGCAGGTTGATAAACTTCACCATGTGAAGTGACAGTTGGGCGCTCTACCACCTATGGAAAACCAGAAAAATAATTACATTGCCTTGCTGCTTGGCCTCTCTAATGACCATAATGATCGATAAACATACATAAATAACAAAACTATGCGTTAATATTTAAAGCAAATAAAACGAAAATCTAAAACGAACTTCGGTTCGAACGTCTTTCTGTATTTTTGGTGTCAAACACAATAATTTATGACACAAACCATCCAAGACACATGTACATATGTAACTATCTACAAAATGTGTACATAAAAAACTTGGATATTTTCTATGTACAATGTCTTAACTATTACCAGCGATTACATTGACGCGCCCAAAATTGATTGGGCCGGGCCGACTGTTATAGGGTGTAAAATCAATTTAATTACTGGCTGACTCCGACACACTGATCCGACAAGTGTGTTACAATTAAACGTTGTGGCTTTGTTACGATTTTTTTTTGCCACCAAAATCGTAACAACAACCACCCACACTTGTAATTACGATGGTGAAAAAAACATTTGGTTGGCAGTTGCAGTTGCACAGACTTACCTTGGCATGTTGCATGGCATCCAAAGGCTGCTCCAAGGACTTGACGCTATCCATTTGCTGTTCAATGCAAGTCTTGACCGCCGCAGACGCGTTCCGATACTTGTCCCACAATTCGACGGCTCGCTGATAGCGTGTGCAAAGTTGTTGCAGATTTTCGGTGGTATCATTCCAGGCAACTACTGCATCCTGGACGGACGATTCAATTTGCTCGACTATTTGTACATCACAGCTCTCGATTAACGGTCTCGCCGCACCCTTGAGGTCATCCAATAGCTGTTCCCGACTATGCAGATCGCCCGCCAGTCCCTGTGAAAGCGGCGCCAACAAAAAAATTAAATATTAGTTTAATTTCTCGCAGCCGTTTTTTTTTGTGGCGATACGCGCGCGTTTCGAAGCCAACTTCAACTGCGGGCCGCAAGCAAACGAAGCGCAAAGCAACGTGCACGAAGAGAGCTTTTTATTTCGAGAATGAGCTTTAATAAAGCGTTGCTACGGCAGCTTTTTTTACTTTTTGAATTAACTAACGACTCAATTAACATTTAGGATAAACTGATGTTGAATATTTGAATGTGCGCGTTTAACTGAACGCTGTCGAAAAACGCTTGTAGTTTTTATATGCGATTTCGAGCAGATACAGAAAGTTGCAGATAGGAAGGCTTGCAAAAAATATGCATGTTGAGGCAGGTAGCAAATAGTTCCTCTGCCTGTTGTGAGCTAACTAGTCATAAATCAATATAATGAAAAACTGATATTTTCAGACTGAGAAACATAAGAATTGATCTTTTCTTATCTAAACTATTTGCAGGCGGTAATGGAATTTTCCTCAAATCGAATGAGCAGTTTTGAAGTTTATTATTGGCAATTTTAAACAAGGTTTTGTCGGCAAAAAACTTACCTCCAATCTCTCGGTGGCCTTGCGTAGACGTTCGTAGTCAACCTGGCCATGCACACGAATCAGTTCCATCATAAAGTCAGTCTCCTGCACAGAGCCATGTACAAGCTCTAGCTGGCGTTCATAGCGTAGCCAGAGTGCCAATCGATTGCGTAGTATGGCCATTATGTTTGTACATTTGCTTTCGAGGAAGGCATGGTCATCCTGCAGTTGGGAGATATCGCGTTCCAGTTTCACCGGCGACACTGACATTTTGAGGCGCATGGGCAGTGTGTGGAGCATCTGACGGATGCGCATTATCTCCTGCCAACTGGCAACGAGTTCCTCGCCAGCGCCTTGACAATCAGCGACAGCTTTCTCAATGACATCAGCGCCTTGGCGCTCGGCAGATTCACATTCGTCCAATATTACAGAGATTTTGGCCTGATGCTTGCGCTGATTACTGATGCCTTCGTGTATGGCCTGCAGTTGATCCCGCAGCACAGAAGCGAACTCCAACTCCTCGGAAATTTGTGTTGTGATCTTATGCGAGAGTGCAAAGAGTTCGCCAACCTTTTCGGGCTCAATTGACGGCTCCTGGAGACCAATACGGCCCAGTTCGTTGCCAATAAAGCCGACACGGGTGCGCAGCACTTGGACACGTTCGATATACAGGCTCAGCTCCTCCTCGTTTTTGATTACACCCTTCATGCTCGTCATTGTTAGGTAGATCTCCTGCAGTTCTCGCTCCACCAGCTTGAGTTTCTCATCCGGGGCAATATCCTCCGAGGACAGACAATCGACAATGTTGCGCTGTATTTGCTCGATAGCTTCGGCAACTGCCTGCCAACGATCCTCGAGCTGAGCATGGAACTGACGTTGTAACATCTCATCGGCCAGTGGTATGACTTGCAGGGATTTATCCAGACTGTTACCCGCCTCGTTGCGTATGTTGTTGTGCAACTCGAAGCGTGCCTTAATCTCCCAGAACTGACGCATATGTGGTATGGGTTGCTCTGTGGGTTGAGCAGGTATTTGAATCTGGCGAAGTTCATGTTCCGCTTCGCGAACGAATGCTTCCATTTTCTCTGTCTGCTGTTCGTACTGCACCCAGATCTCCTTGAAAACGAGCAGGCGATGCAAGTAGAGAGCCACCTCCTCGCGCAGCTTAAGCAGCACAATCAAAGCATCGTTGGTCTCCTCTACCAGATTTGGTGCCTGTACCAGTAGTTGCATTTTGTTGGCAATTCCCGAGAGTTGAGTCATCTTTACATAATGATGGGAGATGTCATTGCTCAGAGATTGATAGAGCGTTGCATATTGATCATAATCGGCGGAAGTAACCGCTGACAAATCAGGCACACGTTGCTGTGCCACTTGCAACCACTGCAACTCATCGCGCATTCCCTTCTCCAGCACTGTCCATCGAGATGCAGCCTGCACCAGCTTTGAGGAGCGTTCGGATGCTCGCTCCAGTAGCTGTGTAGCACGCTGATAGAGTTCCTTGTGCAGCTCCGAGTGCTGCTCACGCGTCTCGCTGTCAATGTTCTCCTCAAGTGACTCAAGCATTGCGCGACAGTGGCTGAGGTTCACAAAGAACTTGCGCTGCTTCTGTACCTCGTTGTTTAGCTGCTCCAGCGAGCTGGAGACAAGTGGGCTCTCCATCATTTTGTCGGCAAGGACAGTGATATTGGTGAACTCCTTGAGCGTTTGTTCATACTCCTCAGCCAAAGATTGCAGCTGAAGTAGTCGATCACGTTCGGCTTCAATGTTGTTACCAATGTTCTTGCTCGTCTCGAACGCGATGTAGACATCCTGTGGCATCTTCTTGCCCGGATAGTCGCGCTGGAAGAAGCGTGCATTCTGCATTAGTTGACCCAATTGCTTTTGTGCCGATCCATGCTGATGTTCCAGTTCATCGAGCAGCGACAACTTAGCAGAGAGCGGATGATCTTCGCTTGTGGCCTGTTCGTAGCGCTGTTGCAGGAACTCCAGCATTGTGGCAACTTCCCTGTACAGCATCTCGAAACTGTGCCACTTGTCCAAATCTTTTGTATCTTGTGCCTGATTATGTTGTGTCACAAGCTCTACGGCGTTTATGTGCTCCTTAAGTGTGTTTACACATTGCAACACCTTTACAGCGACAGGTTCGTCCACCTGTGTAAGTTGGCTTTCCATGTGGTTGACATTGTGTTTGATTGTGTGCAGCTCTTCGTTCAGCTGATTGTAGTTGTCCAGCTTCTGTTCGGAGGGACCTTCGTTGGAGTTTTGACGAATGAGGTAGACGCGGTACTCGATGGTTTCCAGCCACGTTGATACCTTTTCAATCACAGTTATTACAGTGGTTTGTATAACTGTTCGGTCTCCATTGTGTATTGCCACATCCAAAGCCTGCAGTTCATCGTTGACTTCCTGCAGGCGCTGTTCGCTGGGTACCTGTTTAATCTGCTCGGAAAGCGTAGCTAGGTGCAGTACATCGCTCAATGGAGTTGGTGTCTGCTGTGGAGTTGCCTGTTTCAGCTGTCTTATGCGATTACCTATGGATTCCTTTGTATCTGACCAACTCAGTTCCAGCTGTGATTCATCTTTGCCTGGATAGAACTGCAAGCTCTCGCTCAGAATGAATGCTTGGGAAGAGTCCATTGGTATTTTGTCCACATCGGTGCTGCTTATCGGAACCCAGATACTTTGCTCGCTGAAGTTATCGGGTCCTGGTGTTATGGGCACAACTAACTCTTCGGTAGGTGAAGCCACCTCTTCAATTGTCACCGACGAGGTGGGTCCCGTAGAGCGCGACTTTTGTGAGGCAATGCTAACCTTGTTCTGTTCGATTATGTGAATTGGCAAATCAGGATACTCATCGTAGACAGTTGTCTTAGTGATTTGCAACGACACACGTTGCGGTTGCTGTGGATCAATTTCAGTTGGTTCCGATTCGATTTCTGGGGGCAGATGTGGCACATCCTCAATTTGTTGATTGGTTGAGAGCACAATTCCTGATTCGCCTAGCAATTCGGGTGCAATTTCGACGGTTACACTGATTTGTTGTTGATCTACCTCTAAAGGTGCCGGCTGAGCCTCAGATTTGCCCTTTTGTTTCTTTTTGTCCTTCCGTGGCTTCTTATCTGGCTTGGGCAACTGCATGGTTTGTGTGTATTCGTATAGTGTGGGTTCAACAGCTGAGTTATCTGAATCCGCTGGTATTGCCACTGTAGTCCTCACCTCCAACTCGTATGGTTCCGAAATTGATGTGGCAGTCAATGAAGTTTCTTCAAGTGAGATAGGCTCACGAGGAGTCATTTGTACCACCACATCTCTAACTTCGATTGGCTCCCTCAATTCCGAGGGCTCTGGCGTTGTTGTTTGCATCTGAGTCTCTGTGGTGATAGTCACTTCAGTGGTTGTAGATTGCTCTGCTGTTGGTGTAGGTAAATCGATGGTCATGTCCTTAACCAACTCTTGGACAAGTGGTTCAACCACATAATCACTACTTGGTTCGACTACGCGTGGCGAGTCTATGGGAGTTGTTTGCAGCTCCTTTTCAGTGGTTGTCGTCACAACAGTTTGGCTAGAGATCTCAACTGTTTCTCGGGGCTGAACACCCTCTTCTGTTTGCATTTCAGTGCTGGATGTTTCAACAAGTTCCGGTTTCTTGTCGTCACGCGGCGTTGTTTGCGCCTCGGATTCAGTGATTTCCACAATTAAAGTCTGCGATTCGTTTTCCTGGTTATCGGGTTGTAAGTCAAAACTCGTTTGCACTGAGATCTCATCGAGCTGTGGCTTGTGCTCTGGTGATGTCTGCACAGATTTTATTTCTTGTTCAACCTCAACAGGAGATGTCGGGGTAGGTGCACGTGGCGTTGTCTGCTGCTCAACATCTTCAAATGCAGCTAACTCTACTACCTCAGTGGGAATAACGATTTCTGTAATCGGATCACGTGACAGCTCTGTTGGTGAGGGAATGATAGAATCTTCAATCACCTTGACGGTTGTATCAATTTCTAGACTGGATAGGTCACTCTCTGTGCTAATTTCTACAATTGATTCGTGACAAACCTTGCCCTCGGAATCAATGCTGGTGATTTCATCGCGAGTCGAATTATCGGATGAAATTGGGACATGAACTTCCTCCTCCTGAGACATATTTTGCTTTTGCTTGAAATCATCCTCTTCAACAACGATCTTTTTCTCTGCTTCATAGACAGTTTCGTGCACGGACTCCGCTTCGATATCGGAAACGGCAGTCGGAGAGGGCACTTGCTCTGGTTCTGGTTCTGGCTGTGGTCTTGGTTCTTCCTGATCTCTTCTCTTCTTTTTCTTTCGACTTCGCTTGGTGCTGGCATCGTCGTCGTGCTCCAGAGGCGCCGTTACCGACTCCACAATGGTCATGGTAACCTTAGTTGGTAGTTTGGCATTAGACTCATCGAGATCGGACGCTGCGCCTACTGATACTTTTAGCACACCAACTCCAGGGGCTTCCACTGATGGTGCCGTCATCTGGTAGGCTTTCGAGGAGGCTGACTCTTCAGTTATGAAAAGTTGTGTAGCAATGCGAACATCCTTTTGCGGAACATCTACCTGTTTTTCGGTTACTTCAATAGTTGAAACCTCTGGGGCAAGTTGCTCTGTTAGGTGGTGCTCAAAAGTCTGTGCTTCGGGTGCTGCCGTTTTTCGTTTTGGTTTTGGTGGTGTTTTAGGCGGCTCTGGCTTCTTATCAGGTAAAGCGTGCGCTTGTTCCGCTTCAAGGAAGCTTACCACGTCAGTCTTTGGTTTTGTCAATGGCTGTGCTTCAGTCTCTTGTGGTGCCAGTTCAATCTCGGATTTGATGCTGCTTGCTGCTGTTGTTGCTGGCTCAAATTCATACGACTCAAGTGAGACAGAGTTGCCAGTTTCAGGACTAGTAGGCCATATTGCTTCAACGGGCATTGATGTCTCTGGGGTGCTTGCAGCTGGTGGTGCCAGCTCTTCGATGTGCTGGGAGAACTCAATGTTTGTGGGTTGCAAATGATGTTCCAGTGGCCAAATTTCGTTTATATCTTGTACCACTGGCTGTGACACTGTTGTTGTATTGGTGGTTGTTGTTGTTTTTGGTGCGATTTCTTGAGTGATTGTTGTTGTTGTCGTCGCTACTTCTGCTGCTGTAACATGAACGGGACTGGTAGTAGCAACAACTACAGTATCTTCAATGTCTACTTGAGGTGCTGGCAATTCTACAGGTGCTTCTTTGATCGTTTCTGTTGTACTTGCAGTTGTTGGTGGTGTTTGTTTTTCGAGTTGTTGTTGTTGTTGTGTTGTTGTTGTTGTTGTGTTAGAGATGTCGATAGACTCAATATCAAATACCTGTTGCTGCGGTTCTTCTGTCGGCTTTGACAGATCCGTGGCAACTTCTTCGATGACAACGCCCGGCTGCTGCATCATGCGCTGGAATTCCTCTTCGCTCACAACATTTCCATTCACCGTGCGAACAATGTTGACATTAATATGTGGCATCGTTTCTTCCTCCATCATCTCAATCTCGTCTGGCTCTTCAACAATCTCTTCAGTCACATGCTCCTTGCCGTCAATGATGACGATACGTTTGATGATCTTGCGACTCTTGCGAATAACCTTACGGGTTACCTGTTGCACCACGGTATGTATACTACTGCCATGAGACTCTCGTAGAGATTGGCCGGCTTCTGCACGAACAGGCTGCAGCTTGCCATCCACATCGGAACTTAACAGCTGTTCGAATTGCTCGATTACGGGCTCTGTCTCAAATTCGCTGACGGTCACAGTCTCTGGCTGAGAGCCATCCAATACAGTTCCACGCGTTTGCTGCGTTACTACTGTTTGGAATTTACTTTGTTCTGGATCCGCAATCGTGTCTGTCGTGTGCACATTCTCCAGATTTATTTGGCCCGTTGATTGGACTTCAATGTTACCATCAGAGTCGCTGACAGTCTCGATAGAGCTTATCTGTTGCTGTTGCACAATTTCCTGGCGAGTGCGAGTGATCTTCTTGAGAACGATGTGCTTGGTGCCATCGGCTCCAACGATCACCTCAGTTGTGGTTAAATCGGGCTCAACAAATGTTGTCTCAAACGCCTGTGGCACATTCTTCATTATAAGCTCAGTTGAACGTTCCACATCACCTTTGGGCTGTTGATGATAGCGTGCCTCGATTTCCACATCTTCAGGCTGTCCATGGATATCTTTTTCGTTCAGCGTCGTGTCAATCTGAATGGTTTCCTGACCATGTTGCAGTGTTTGTGTGACCATTATGTTTTCAGTCGGTGCACGCTCTTTAATTGTTTGCTGTGCAACTTCAGCGGTTTCAATGACTGCCACTGGCTGTGGTTCCTGGAAACTAGTCTGCGCCTCGACATTGCTTGTTGTGATCTGCGGTTGTGGTTGTGGATCATGTTGCTCTAAGCTAAATGAAGTTTGTGTCTCCACATAAACGCCAGTGGGCTTGATCTCCTCCTCGGGCATGGAGCTAGAGTCAATTGTGTTTTCATTTGACTCAATGGACTCCGGCGATGCACTAACTGCCATAACTGGTGGATGAATTTTTGCATCTGACAGAACACGCTGGCGTTGAGCTTCTTCGCTCTTTGCCTTGCGCAGCTCCACGATGCGTTTCTCAATGGTAAAGATGCGTGTGGTTGCAACCGTGATCTGTTCTCGCAATATGATTAAAATACTTTGCAGCTGCTCCATTAGCGTGTCGGCCATTGGAGAAACATCTGGTTGAGATTGCAGTTGTCGTGTTTGCTCGACCAAATCATCCATAGACTGTTGTCGCTCTTTGAGAGTACGCAACAATTGCTGGCTACGCTCAACCTGCGATTTCAGCACCTGCTCATCGGTACTGCTGTCCGTTGTGGGCTCAAACGATGCCAATTCGGCGGATACTTCGTTGATCCAGCGTTCAAGCTCCAACAAATGCTGTTGATACTCATCGATTTCCTGCTCACGTTTCTTCTGCCCATGCATGGCGTTCTAGAAATATGATATATTTTATAATTTGATAAATGTAATCGTTGATTATACTTACAGCTATCATGGTGATGCCTTGTTGGGTACGTCTTAGAAGTAGATCAACGCGATCTACGGTCTCGTTGAGCAAACGTTCTGTTGCTGGATCTGTGGGCAAGGTCTTTGCTTGCTCCTTAAGGTCTTGGGCGTCCTTCTCATGTACTTCCAGATTGCTTTGGATTAGCTGCGCATCATGCAGAAAAAAACTCATTAAATACAAGTTTGTACAAAAAAATATATAAAGACTAAGAAAACAATAAAAAATTATTTTTTTCAAATATAATAAAATCCTACGAATGTAAATAAATAGTCAGACAATAAAAGGTTCGACTACTATTTGTATATCAAAACGTTGGGCATTACTAACGGAAGAATATTCTAACCGGATTCTTCTATCTGTAATATTGAAAAATGTACGATTGTTTATGGAATGATGCGATTGTGTTATTTATATTGTGTGACACACGCCAGCATCCATTAATCGTTCCTTATATGCAAATTCAAAACTACTACTATTTACAGTGTCAGTACTACTTAAAAAAGCTATATTAATAGTTTGCCAAAAAGTGAACGTGCTTGGCCAGGCATCCAAAACGATTGGTTGTTAGAGGCGCTTAAGATATGTAACATAATATTACCTTTAGTCCCTGAAGCATGCCCTCCAAGCTGCTGTAGTTCATATTTCCAATGCCATCCTCAACGGTTGACAGCGATTGCAGCAGTTCGTCGAGTTCTTGTTTAATTTGATCCTATAATTATTGCATTGTGTCGCATGTGTGCAATGTGGATTTGTTTTGTGGGGGAACATTAATAAACATGTTAATAATAAGGAACATTGCTTGATTTTGCGTCAAAATAACATTGTAAATATTTGTTGCTGGCTTTTTTACACACACACAACATATTTACATAAAAACAAAGTGTATAATATTTTTGGAACGAATGCAATGCATAGCCATACATTAGTATAGGCAATGCAGCATAGGTCTTTAAATACACATAAATTCATAATATGTAGCTTAACGTAGATATAACATATGCATTAAATGTAACGCATGCGTATATAGCAAATCTTAGATCTAATTGGCGGCATATTATGATAATGGCGAAAAGGACAGCGCATAGACAAAAGCACCAAATGCAAAAACTCCTAGCAATAAAAACTTAAAGTTATAGTATAAAAAAAATAAATTAAGCATCTATTAATATATATATTATAAGTCTTCTTATTTAAATATGAACATTTACTAATCAGTTCTTCACGGTAGTTCTAAGTCTAGAGAAGAAAAAAAATTATTAAAGTCGAGTACATCCGACTAGGAGATACCCAGTACCTTAGAAAAGAAATATACAGAAAGATTTTGAAAGACAAATATGTGTATTCACACAAATTTTAGCACTTTAGATCGATGAACTGAACTGCAAAAGCATTTTGTATGTTAGAACATCACGGTCAGACAAAACAATATGGATCTCATTACGTTTATATGTACATACTTTTTGGTACTGGGGATGCCATTTTAATTTCTTTGTTACGCTTAATGAAAGCGAAATACAAACTCACTTCTGGGTGCTCGCCAACAATTATTTTATTTTGTAATCTAATTGCACTCTTGCCCACTTTTCTTTAAAGATTTATCAACAGTTAAAATAATTTTCACTATTTCACAGAATTCTTTAACACAGTTCTAAAAGAGAGTTAAATTTAGCAATCTAATTTAAATGCGTACCTAACGCGTTGAGCTCACGATCTACACTAAAAAATTGAACGCAACACTAATGCTAAATGACTGGCGCACTGAGATATTTTTGAGTAAGTAATTCGGGCTGCATTGCATTGATCTTTGACTGTATGTATGCACACTAGACGCTGCACTTTATTTATAGCAAAAAACTTAGCACAGGGAAAATGCCGCGAAATAAAAAAATTGTATGCCTAACATTTGGCGAGGGCTGCAGGGCGGCAGAGAAGGCAATGAACTCATAAGTATACATATGTGGTACATTAAAATGGGCATAATCTGCTTTTGCAAAAGAACTTTGTATGTGTGGGGTGCACAGTTTTGGGCAGCACTGTGTGCAAAATGTGCGTCTGTGTTTGTGAGTGTGCAGTTCAGCATGTGTTGCCTATACGAAAATAAAACTGTACAAACATTTAAAATAGATTTCAATATATTAAAACGTGCATGTTGGTTAATATATATTTTATTTTGTTAAGATTGACTTTTAGTACGTAGTATAGTAGAACAACTACCAGATATTAGTAGTTACTGGATAGTATTACAAAGGTTAAGATCATTTAGTAAGGAACATTTGGCATTTGGCAAATAGATAGAGATAGAATGTGTGTATATAAAATTATAAAATTACGATTACTCTTATATCTAGATGGATGCATTTAGCAAAAAAACAACACATACATTACAATGATAATAAAAATGAAAAATTTTAAGAAAATAAAAGTAAAAAATCATAAGAAACATTCAAAAATATAATCAAGATATAAGATTTCACAACTGTGTTACGTTAGTATTAAAGTAATATAATTATATGCTATTGTATGGGCGCCTGCCATGAATGCCAACAAAGAGCTGCAAACCCGTGGGCGACCTTACTGTGGGCCATTGCCAGGGTGCGTTTCTGTTGCTGGTGGCAGCATTGTGCAGCATGGTGTGGCAGCGCCGCAACAACAACAAGTCGAACTTTTGTCGTATAAAAGCCATGAACAAATACCATAACCACACACAAAAGCTGCAAACATTAGAATTATGAATAAACGAAGGCTCAATGTGATTTTCACCTTCTGGCGTTGTTGTTGTTGCAAATCATTGCTAGTTGTTGTTGTTGTTGTCGTTGTCATTGTGCTGCCGCTAGGTGTTGCTGCTTCTGACGATTCACTGGTTGTTGTTGTCGTTACAGTTGTTGTTGTGACAACAGTGCGTTTCACGACATTTGTGTTGTCAATTTCAGGTGCTGCCTTCACAGGCAGCTGCTCATCGGAAATGCTGCTCGTTGTCATTGTTGTTATCTGTTCGGCAACTGTTGGTGGCGTCTCAACAGCAGATGCTGCTGTCAACGCTTGGGGCTGCGGCAGCTCCTCTGGCTGCGTTGTTGTCTCCACTAGTGTTGTTGTCGGTGTTGTTGATTTTGCCGTAAACTTATCAATTACGGCTGTTGCAACTGGCAGAATCGCACTTGCCGCTGCCAGTTTTGTCGTTAGTGTTGCCGTTGCTGCCGCATTGGCAGCAGCGGACAGCGTGTGAGTTGTGGCGCTCGCCAATTGGATTAGTGCATTTGCAACATTAGCTGATGTTGTTGTAGCAGTAGTGGATAGGGGACTTGTTTCAGGAGTTTGGGTTGTGTTGCTTTGATCAACTGGCACAGAGGGTGCCAGTTCAATGGTTTTAGTTTCGGTTAGAACATCCTTACTCTCTACGGTTGGTGCCAATTCAATTTTAACCTGAGGTTCGGCTTCTAAAGCCAAGTAAGTACTTTGGTCCCGCCAATGACCGACGCCGCCAGGCAAATCGGTTGACATATAATCCGATGAGCAGCTACGATTCTGATCATACTGGGCTGCATCATGTTCGGGTGTGGGTGTTGCATTGCCACTGCTACCACTACCAGGATCGCGGTCGTTCGATTTGTCGTCATCGTCATGCGGCTTATGAATTTCAGGCACGGTCAGTTTATCCCCATCTTCGTCGTCGTCGTCATCGTCATCGTCACTGTCACTGTCGTCGTCTTTTTTGTCTGGTTTGTCGATAACATCATCGGGTTTCTTGTCTTTGTCAAGTTTTGTATCGGCACTAGCAACATCATCACGCTTCAGTCTGTCGACAGTGTGTTCGAATAAATCTGCATCGGTATTAGACGACAGCCACTGATCCGCGTGCAGATTTAGACGCAACTGGTCGAGAGTGCTGATAGGTGGTGTTGCAGGAACTTCAACGTTAGGAATGCTTTCATTTGACGATGCATTTGGTTCAGTCTTATCTACAACGGTTTCTGTTATCAATTTGCTTGATTCAGTAGTCGTGGTCGTTTTCACTACAGTTTCAGTAATGATGTCAGTCTTATGCTTGTCGTCCTGGATTTCCTGAGTTTTCTCTGTATCGGTCTTAGTCAAGTCGTTGGTCGTGTTAGTTGCGATATACATACCATAGTGGTCATCTGCAGTTTGCCTATAGTAATTAATTAACTTCAAGAAGTTGTCTTGGCTGAGATGCCAGAGAAGTTCACTTGGCTTGCTGGCTTTGGGGGCCGACAATAAAGGCAAGGTTGTCGGCTCAATGGCAGATATTTCGGGGGACTCAATCAGTTCCGAAGGCTTTTCAGTGATAACTTCCTTAACTTTTTCAACTGTTGGTTCGTCTAATACTACTTCATTAATTATTACTTGCGGCGCTTCCGCAGTTATTACTGCTTCGACTCTGGTTTCTGTTTCTATTGTGGGTTCGAGGGGCTTTTCTATGTTTAACAAATGCAGTTGACTAATGGAATCATTTGGCATAGGATGCAAAAGCGTTTCTCTATCAAGGTACAAATTGTAAGCAAGAATTTCTGAATTAAGTTCAGTAAGTGCTTCGGGCTCAACTATCACATAATCATCTACTAAAACTTCATCCTTAGGCGATTCAGTTACCTCGGCAGCCGTAACAGGCTCCTCAGTTACCGTTGCTTCCTTTGGTTTTAATAGTTGATATTGTGCTTCCATTATTTCGTATTTGGGATGCAGTTGAGTTGCTTCAAAGTGTAGATTTTGTAGAAGTATTTCCAAGTTGCTGAATGCAGCTGGTTCTTTTGGTACAATGACTGTTTCAACTGATTTAGTTGGCACTGGCAGATCATTGGAATGAGTTGTCACTACTGTTGATACGTATGAAGTTGGTTCTTCCTTAATTGTTGTATTGATATCCTCAATTGTTTTTACATCTTTGTGTGTCGTTACCGTTGTTGTTACATAAGTTGTTTTGGTTGTTGTTGTTGTTGTCTGATTCTCGTGATCCGGTTGTTTTTTGGGATCTTGGAAGTCTGTTGTTTTGCTCACAACAACAGTAGACCATGCGGGCGAAACAGGCTCCTCTTCTTTTTTAATTGGAGATGGGAATACTTTTGTTTCAGTTTGAACTATAGCTGACCACGTTGTTGGTTGATCTGTTGGAGATTCTACTGCTACTTCGGCAAATTCAGTCGCTAGTGGTATGTCAACAGTAATTGGAATATCCTTCTTTGTTACGACTTCAATGGGTTCTTCAATTTTTTCAGTAGTCGTAACTGCTTTTACATTGGGTTTCAATGTGGCAGACCAGTAAGATGTCTCACAAATAAATGGATCAACATCGGAATTGGTTTGCTGTTCACTGATATTGGTGTCTTCAGTTGGTTCGAATGGTGCCAATTGTGTCTGCTCGGTTTCGGGTTTGAGTGTTTCAATTGAATCAACAGAAATTAAATCATCAAATATTTTTGAAACAGCTTCAATTGTTTGCTCAACTATAGGCACTGTTGTCGTATGTTCATCAGTAGTTTTGAATGGAGCCAATGGTGTTTCTTCAATATTGGGCTGAACTGTATCTTTGATGTTGGGCATAAGCGATGTAGGAGTTTCTAAATTTTCAACGGAATCAATAATTTTCGAAACAGTTTCAATTGCTTCCTCAACTACTGGCACTGTTGTCGTAGCTTTATCAGTAGTTTTGAATGGAGCCAATTCACTCTCTTCAATTTTGGGCTGAACTGTTTCTTCGAGGTTGGGCATAACTAATGTAGGAGTTTCTTTATTTTTAACGGATTCCACAATTTTCGAAACAGTTTCAATTGCTTCCTTAACTAATGACACTGTCGTTTTCGGTTCTTCAAACGTTTCTGTGACTTTAAGCTCTTCAGAAGTGTTGAATGGTGCCAAAGGAGTTTCTTCAACTGAAATAGCTGTTTGTTCAACGGATTCGGCATTTGTAGGAAGCTTTTCAACAGGTGTTGAATCAATCGTTTCCTCAACTGTCGGTACTGAAGCACTTGATACCCGAATGGCCGGCTCAGTAATTTGAACTTGTTTCTGCTCCAGCTTTTCTGATTTTAGAGAACTATCTTTTTCAGCGTTAATAAAATCAAGAAGATCAGTGGTAGGTTTCTTTTTCGGTTTCTGTTTTGATTTTTTTGTTTTTGGTTCCGTATCCAATGACAAAGGTATCACGACTTTCATGTCTATCGTTGGTTTCCTAACTTTTTCAACGAAAATTTCTTTATACTCAATTTGAAGAGGTCGTATTTGTTGTGCTGGTTCAGGAACGTTATGCGCAGCAATAGCTGCCCAAGACATTCCTGAGGTAGACGGAACAGGAGCAGGTATTATTATTTTCTCCACTGGAGAAGACGGAATACTTTCAATCTTGACCGATTCTTTTGTAATAGAAGGTTCAACAAAAGTAACAGCAGGTTTAGTTTGATTGCTTTCCTTTGGCTTCTTAGATCTTTTCTTTTGTGGCTTTTCCGTGACGGTTGAGTTTTGGGACTGTTGTGAACGTGATCGAGAACGATTTCTTTTCTTTGAAGTTATTTCTAGGAAACCATGCTCCTCTTGGGGCTTGAAATGTTCTTCTGTTTTAGTTACTTCGGTGACTTGGATAATGGGTCGGCTTATTGTTCGCGAATGTCTTTCAACTATTATTTCAGTGGTTTCATTTTGCTGTACATCCATAGGTTGAACAACAGACGACCAAGACAAAACATCCATATCAACATCTTCGTCCATCATTTCTTTCCAGGACAATGACAATGCCTTGTCAGGATATTCAACTGGTTCATCGTTGATACTATCAACAGCCGACGGAATAATAGGATCAGGGAATTCTTCGACAACGACAACCGACGAGCTTTGTGGTTCTACGACTAAAATTGCTCTGTCATCCCGATCCTGTTTTAAATGATCAATGCTAAGAGGTGCAGATTCAGTATCTTTGTAGCGAATGTTTGTGTTGTCTGCATAGCCCGATTTTCGAACAACCTCAGCGTAAGTCTCAGACTGAGACCATACAGATGGTTGTGGTTTCGGCAATTCAATATTAAAGTCGGTGTGTGTTGCCACTGAAATGTCGCGATGCTCATCCAATAAAGGTTCTTCCGGTTCCACTTTGGGCTTGGCTTCGTCAACAAAGTCGGGTTTTTCAATGGTTTGTTTTGGTTCATGTTTCTTTTTGACAGACTTCTTTTCTTTCCTTGATTTTTGCTTGTGGATGCTGTCATCGACAGTTGTTGACTGCTTTTGCTCGGTCTGGATAAAGTCCTGTATGTTTTCGGGCAATGGTCTTTCGTTTGTTTGTGATACCATTGATGACCAGGATTGAGGTTGAGATGGAATTTTATCAATAATTTCTGAAACATGGTCAACCTCAGAAGCCTTCTTAATCTTTTTGGTCTTTTGCTTCTTGGGCTTGCTGGGGACGGGAATGGATAGTATTTCCTCTTTGTGCTGGATTTCCTTTACATTAGGAGCGGATGTAACTACGTCAGTATAAGTTTCGGTTGTTATTGTTTTCGAAACAATTGAAGACCATGACTGTGCTGGAGATGACTGATCTGGTATATTTTCAAAGGGTTCCGGATCCTTCTCCTTCAGTTCCTCGATAAAGGAAGGTTCCACAACAACAGGCTTAGATATAAGCGACTTCTTATCCTTCTTTGATTTTTGTTTTCGAGATTTGTCACTTGAAATGATAGAGGCTTCCTGCTCGTGTAAAATAAAGTCCGGAATTTCATGAGAGGGAACGTGTTCAGTTTTTATTTCAGTTCGTATCCTTTCCACAGTTACTGGAGACTCCTCAGTAGTTTGGGAAACAATAGTGGACCACGATTGAGTTAAGGTTGTATTATCATCTATACTTTCTGTTGATTTAGTTTCAATGGCCTCACTCGGCTCTTCAACAGAAATGGTTTTTTCCACAATTAGTTCTTGGTGATGATCAACATAAGGTTGTTTCTTTTCCTTCTTCAACTTTTGCTTCTTGGGCTTGTCATTAACTGGATTCAGAGCGATTTCTTTGGGAATAATGTCATGACTATCTAGTATGGGTGTTAATTTTTCAGGCACTTTTTCAGTGTTGTGAGTTTCGGTTGTTATTGTTTGAGAAACAATTGAAGACCACGACGGCATTTTAGATGGAGGGTCTAGAACAACTTCGGATACTTTTGGTACCAGCTCTTCTACAATGGTTGTTTCCAAAACATCTGGTTCCGGTTTCTGTTCTTTCTGGGCCAATTTCTTTTCCTTCTTGGGTTTTTGTTTCTTCGGCTTGTCATTTACTACGGTAGAGAAGTTTTGCTCATTGTGAATAAAGTCCTGTATGTCATGCGTGGAGGGAGCTGGATCAGGTTGTTCTTTAGAGGGTTCAGTTTCGGGTAATACTGGAGGTACTTCTACAGTTTGAGATACAATTGAAGACCACGAATGGATTGAAAATTGAGTATCTTCAACGTTTTCAACTGGTTCTGGTTCAATTACCTCGTTGGGCACCTCAAACACAATAGATTCTTCCACAACTGGCTTTTGAATTTGTTCAACCTGGGTTTGTTTCTTTTCCTTCTTTAATTTTTGCTTCTTTGGCTGATCACTTACAGAAATAATGTCTATCTGTTCCTTGCGAGTCAAGTCCTGAATTTCTTGAGAAGGTTCGTATTCAGTTGTTGTTTTGGTTTGTATGGTTTCCACAACTTCTGGAGAAACCTCAGTAGTTTGGGAAACAATAGTAGACCATGATTGAAGTAGGGCTACAGTATCTTCTACGTTTTCTGGAGGTTGCGTTTTGACTATGTCCTTAGGTTCTTCAACAACGGTTGGATCCTGCTGATCTTCTTCAACATGGGGTTGCTTCTTTTCCTTCGTTGACTTTTGATCCCTATTTATATGGAGTGGAATCAACAAGCTACTTTCTTTGGAAACAGAGTTTTGAACATCTGGTGCCAAAGCGCTTTTCTCAGGAACTATTTCTGCATGTTTAGTTTCAGTTGTTATTGTTTGTGAAACAATTGAAGACCACGACTGCATTTGAGACGGCGTATCTAGAGTAATTTCAGATACTTCCACTTCCTTATCTTTCTCCAGCTCTTCGACAATGGTAGTTTCCACAACATCTGGTTCCGTGTTATGCTCTTTCTGCAATTTCTTTTCCTTCTTAGTTTTTTGTTTCTTCGGTTTGTCATTTACTACGGTAGAGAAGTTCTGCTCATTGTGAATAAAGTCCTGTATGTCATGCGTGGAGGGAACTGGATCAGGTAGTACTTTAATTTGTTCAGTTTCGGCTATTACTGGAGGTACCTCTACAGTTTGAGATACAATTGATGACCACGAATGGATTGAAGATTGAGTGTCTACAATGTTTTCAGAGGTATCCGGATTGATCAATTCTTTGTGCTCCTCAACAACAATAGTTTCTTCCACAACTGGATTTTGGACATGTTCAACCTGGGATAGTTTCTTTTCCTTCTTTGATTTGTGTTTCTTTGGTTTACTCTCTTCCTTGTGAGTCAAGCCCTGAGTTTCATGAGAAAGAACTTGCTCTGCTGTTATGGTTCGCATGGTTTCCACAACAACTGGAGAAACCTCAATAGTTTGGGAAACAATAGTAGACCATGATTGAGTAAGGGCTGCACTATCTTCTACATTATCAGCTGGTTCCGTTTTGATTAATTTTTTTGCATCTTCAACAACAATACTTTTTTCCACGACTGGTTCTTCATAATGTTCAACCTGGGTTAGTTTCTTTTCCTTCTTAGACTTTTGTTTTTTGGGCTTGTCGTTTACAGGAATCGGCGTATTCTCTTTGGAAATGGGTGCAGAGTAAACAATTTCAGGAACAATTTCGGTGTGTTGAGTTTCACTTGTTATTGTTTGTGAAACAATTGAAGACCAGGTCTGAGATTGAGACGCCGGTTCTACCACAATATCGAATGATTCCGGATCTTTTACTTTCTCTACTTCCTTAACACAGGGAGCTTCTTCTGCCTTGTGAGATTTCTTTTCCTTTTTAGGCTTCTGTTTCTTAAGCTTGTCATTAACAGCTGTTGAGAAGTTTTGCTCCTGGTGAATGAAATCCTGAATACCTTTGGTAGAGCGAATAGGCTCAGCTACTATTTCAACTCGATCAGTTTCAGCGATTATTGGAGTAACAGTGACTGTTTGTGAAACAATTGATGACCACGATTGAGTTGAGGATTCTGCTTCAAGAACGTTTTCAACAGGGTTTGGTTTGTTTTCTTCTGCAGGCTCTACAACAACTGTTTTTTCTTCAACTGGTTCTGAATGATGCTCTCGCGAATATTTCTTTTCCTTCTTTGACTTTTGTTTTTTAGGCTTGTCATTTACAATGGTTGAGAAGCTTTGCTCTTTGTGGATAAAGTCCTGTATGTCGTGGGATTTAGGTGCCACTTGTTGACTTTCGATAATTTCTGGAGAAATCTCAACAGTTTGCGAAACTATTGTTGACCACGACAGAGAGTGTGATGACGAGTCTTCAGTGGGTTCTACAATGCTTTCCAGGTTTTTTGTTTTGTCCACAATATCTATAACAGGTAGCTTCGTAACGGTTTTACTCTTGGAAGGTTTCTTCTCCTTTTTGGAATTTTGTTTTATGGGCTTATCATTTAAATCAGTTGGTAAATGCTTATCTTGAGAGTCCTTCGTTTCCTCTGTTAAGAAGACAGTTTCATTTTCAGTGACAGTCTGTGAAACAATAGATGACCACAACTGAGTCTGGTTTGGAACATTGTCCTCCCCAGCCTCTTGAGTTTCCGAAGATACTGGACTGTCAGGTTCCTTAGAAACCATTTGTTCTACTGAGTGTGAAACGGGTTTCTTAGCCTTCTTCGATTTTGGTTTTTTCGGTTTTTCGTTTTCATTTTGGACCAATTCTGATGGTTGAATTTCTTTAACATCTTCAGATATGGGTTGGATTTTGACTGTTACCTCAACATCCGTTATATCGCTGGTAAGTTGCTGTGTAGTTTTAGTAAAAGGTTCTTCGGCGCCCTGGCGGACAATAGATGACCATGAAGAGTTGGTTTCCGTTTGTAATTGTTCAGGAACCGTGTTTGCTCCTTTATCGATCAATTCCGACCACTTTTGAGGCCGCGTTTCGGGCATATGCTCTTCTGAATCTTCATTTGTTACAACTTCACTTTTACCAATAGTTATTTTTTCAAAATCTGCCTTTTTCTTATTTTTCTCTTTCCTTGCTTTTGGTTTTTTAGATACAATTTCTGAGGTTGGTATAAATACTGTGCTTTGAGTCTTCTCTTCAGGGATTCTATCAACGTTTTTCTTCTCACCTTCAATAAAACTTATTGTATTCTTCACAACATCTGCATAGGATGAATTTAGATCCCACGCGCTGATGACTGTATCCAGTGGATGATTGTCAGGCTCAGCTGGTTGAACAATATCCTTAGTGGGTTTGTTTTCTGACTTTTCTGCCTTTGGCTCCTCCACAAGCACAGATTCGCTGACAGTTTCAATCACAGTGGTTGTTGTCGTGACGGTCGAATCGATCGATCGATCAACGGGCTCCGGAAGCTTATCAGGCTCATCTGGTTGTGTGACGTCTTGCACCACAACCGTCTCTGTTGTTGATGTGGTAATCATTTCTGGAACTGGTGTTTGTTCAACTGGAACTTCTACAACCGTGGTCTCTTCTTCCTCATCAGAGAATGTCATTGGCTCATCCAAAACATCCATCCAAGAGCTAGTTGAGTCATCTACAGGCAGACCGGCGTATGCTGGTTTCTTGGGCTCTTCAGGTTTCTTTTCTGGCTCCACTGCCTTTGGCTCCTCCGAAAGCACAGATTCGCTGACAGTTTCAGTCACAGTAGTTGTTGTCGTGACGGTCGATGTGATCTTTGTGTCTTCTGTAATAACGGGCTCCTGAAGCTTTTCAGGCTCAGCTGGTGGGGCAACTTCCTTCACTATAACCGTCTCAGTTGTTGAAGTGATAGTCGTTTCTGGAACTGGTGTCTTTTCAACTAGAACTTCTTCAACCGGTGGCTCTTCTTCCTCATCAGAGAATGTCATTGGCTCATCCAAAACATCCATCCAAGAGCTAGTTGAGTCATCTACAGGCAGACCGGCGTATGATGTATTCTTGGGCTCTTCGGGTTTCTTTTCTGGCTCCACTGCCTTTGGCTCCTCCGAAAGCACAGATTCGCTGAGTGTTTCAGTCACAGTAGTTGTTGTCGTGACGGTCGAAGTGATCTGTGTGTCTTCTGTTATAACGGGCTCCGGAAGCTTTTCAGGCTCAGCTGGTGGGGCAACTTCCTTCACTACAACCGTCTCAGTTGTTGATGTGATAGTCGTTTCTGGAACTGGTGTCTTTTCAACTAAAACTTCTTCAACCGGTGTCTCTTCTTCCTCATCAGAGAATGTCATTGGCTCATCCAAAACATCCATCCAAGAGCTAGTTGAGTCATCTACAGGCAGACCGGCGTATGCTGGTTTCTTGGGCTCTTTGGGTTTCTTTTCTTGCTCCATTGTCTTTGGCTCCTCCGGAAGCACAGATTCGCTGAGAGCTTCTGTCAAAGTTTTAGTCACAGTAGTTGTTGTTGTGATAGTCGAAGTGTCTTCTGTTAAAACAGGCTCCGGAAGCTTTTCAGGCTCAGCTGGTGGGGCAACTTCCTTCACTATAACCGTCTCAGTTGTTGAAGTGATAGTCGTTTCTGGAACTGGTGTCTTTTCAACTAGAACTTTTTCAACCGGTGGCTCTTCTTCCTCATCAGAGAATGTCATTGGCTCATCCAAAACATCCATCCAAGAGCTAGTTGAGTCATCTACAGGCAGACCGGCGTATGATGTATTCTTGGGCTCTTCGGGTTTCTTTTCTGGCTCCACCGCCTTTGGCTCCTCCGAAAGCACAGATTCGCTGAGTGTTTCAGTCACAGTAGTTGTTGTCGTGACGGTCGAAGTGATCTGTGTGTCTTCTGTTATAGCGGGCTCCGGAAGCTTTTCAGGCTCAGCTGGTGGGGCAACTTCCTTCACTACAACCGTCTCAGTTGTTGATGTGATAGTCGTTTCTGGAACTGGTGTCTTTTCAACTAAAACTTCTTCAACCGGTGTCTCTTCTTCCTCATCAGAGAATGTCATTGGCTCATCCAAAACATCCATCCAAGAGCTAGTTGAGTAATCTACAGGCAGACCGGCGTATGCTGGTTTCTTGGGCTCTTCGGGTTTCTTTTCTGGCTCCACTGCCTTTGGCTCCTCCGAAAGCACAGATTCGCTGACAGTTTCAGTCACAGTAGTTGTTGTCGTGACGGTCGAAGTGATCTTTGTGTCTTCTGTAATAACGGGCTCCGGAAGCTTTTCAGGCTCAGCTGGTGGGGCAACTTCCTTCACTACAACCGTCTCTGTTGTTGATGTGATAGTCGTTTCCGGAACTGGTGTCTTTTCAACTGGAACTTCTTCAACCGGTGTCTCTTCTTCCTCATCAGAGAATGTCATTGGCTCATCCAAAACATCCATCCAAGAGCTAGTTAAGTCATCTACAGGCAGACCGGCGTATGCTGGTTTCTTGGGCTCTTCGGGTTTATTTTCTTGCTCCACTGTCTTTGGCTCCTCCGGAAGCACAGATTCGCTTATAGCTTCAGCCACAGTTTCAGTTACAGTAGTTGCTGTGATAGTTGAAGTAATCTTTGTGTCTTCTGTTATAACAGGCTCTGATAGCTTTTCAGGCTCAGCTGGTTGGACGACTTCCTTCACTACAACCGTCTCAGTTTTTGATGTGGTAGTCTTTTCTGGAACCTGAGTCTTATCAACTGGAAGTTCCTCGACTGCTTCCTTTGGCTCCTCCGAAAGCACAGATTCGCTGACAGTTTCAGTCACAGTAGTTGTTGTCGTGACGGTCGAAGTGATCTTTGTGTCTTCTGTAATAACGGGCTCCGGAAGCTTTTCAGGCTCAGCTGGTTGGGCAACTTCCTTCACTACAACCGTCTCAGTTGTTAATGTGATAGTCGTTTCTGGAACTGGTGTCTTTGCAACTGGAACTTCTTCAACCGGTGGCTCTTCTTCCTCATCAGAGAACGTCATTGACTCATCCAAAACATCCATCCAAGAGCTAGTTGAGTTATCTACAGGCAGACCGGCGTATGCTGGTTTCTTGGGCTCTTCGGGTTTCTTTTCTGGCTCCACTGCCTTTGGCTCCTCCAAAAGCACAGATTCGCTGACAGTTTCAGTCACAGTAGTTGTTGTCGTAACGGTCGAAGTGATCTGTGTGTCTTCTGTAATAACAGCCTCCGGAAGCTGTTCAGGCTCAGCTAGTTGTGTGATTTTTTGCACTACAACAGTTGATGTGGTGGTCGTTTCTGGAACTGGTGTCTTTTCAACTGGAACTTCTACAACTGGTTTCTCTTCTTCCTCATCAGAGAATGTCATTGGCTTATCCAAAACATCAATCCAAGAGCTAGTTGAGTCATCTACAGGCAGACCGGCATATGCTGGTTTCTTGGGCTCTTCGGGTTTCTTTTCTGGCTCCACTGCCTTTGGCTCCTCCGGATGCCCAGATTTGCTGACAGTTTCTTTCGTAGTTGTTGTAGTTGTGACAGTAACAGTTGTGTGTCTATCTGCCGAAATCGTAGGCTTGGAATCGATTTCAGGTTTGAGTTCTGCTGGGATTTCCTGGGATGGTGTTTCAGATTTCATTTCTTGAATGGTTTCGATAATTTTATGAATATTAGCGTCATCACCATTTTCAGAAAGAAGTGGAATTTCGACTTCATCTTCAATTAAATCCTTCCAAGATTTTTGCTCTACAACAATATCGTCGCCACCGTCGTCAATCATTTCGGCCCACGATTTGTGGGTTGTTTCTCCAGTGATTTCATCAGTGTTCAACCATTCGGCTGCTGGTAATTCAGCAACTAGTTGGGGCTTCACGATTATTTTGTCTTCCTTTTTAACAGCAACTGGTTTTGATGTTACCTTCTCTGTTTCTATTAAGTTAATGGTTTTTTGATCTTGTACAGGTAGCCAAGTGTTGGTGTTCTGATCGTGAGGACGGGAATGCTCTTTAAGTAAAGCCTTTTTCTTTTCGGTGTGATGTTTTACAGCATCTACTGGCTTTTGCTTAACCTTCTTTTCTTTAGGTGGCAAATCCGACATTTTGTCTATTTGGCTGGCAATCTTTGCCCAAGTTGTCACACCTTCATCATAAGTTGCAGATGAAGTCGTCTCAAAAATATCACTATCTTCAGATGTCGACGACACTACATTGGGATGACTCATTTGGACCTTGGAATCCTTTATATTTTTTTCATCCCTTTCTATCCTAGCTTCTTTCTTGGGAATCTTACGTTCTTTTTTAGCCTTAGGTTCTGGTTTAGCCTCTATTTTTGGAGCTTCTACTTGCTTTTTGCGAGAGGCTATATCATCTACAAAGTCACCAGGTTTTTTAAGCAAAGAAGCCCACGAGAACGCTTCAGACTTACTTTCAAGTGGCTTTTCCACAACTAAAATCTCATCCGGTGCCTTATCCAGTTTAATTACTTCTTCAACAATTGGTTCAGATTTCGCTTCTTTTTTCTTTGGAGCTTGTTGCTTTTTGGGTTCGTTTTTAACGACCTTCTGTGGTCGGACCGTTCGGGATTTTTCTGGTTCGTTGCGTTCACCTTCCGATTTGTCCGTTGACAACGTAATAGCACTTTTAATATGCGTTACTGTTGTATCAACCCACTCCCCAGGTCTCTTTACTAACGAGGCCCATGAAAAGCCACTAGCTTCGGATTCATTATCTTCCACTGGTTTGGTCACAGTCTTCGTAACTGCTTCTTCCACGATCTCCGTTTGAGTGGTTATCTTTGCATGAGTTGAAGGTGTTGGCTCATCAGGTTCCTGTTTTTCATCTTCAGAGGTGGTTGAAACTGCATCTTGAATTGGTTTTTTAGATTTCTTTGATTTTTTCGTTTTAGTAGATTTCCGATCAGGCTTTTCAGCTTTTTCCGGCTTTTTGCAATCTGGAATATTTTCTGGCTGTACTAATTCCTTTTTGACTACTGTGTTGTCAGTCCATTCTCCTGGTTGTCGAACTAAGGCAGACCAAGTCATTTCAGATGTTTTATTTACATCTCGTTCGTCGGATGATGGTTCCTTTGAGCTTTCAGTAGCTGGCTTGGAACTATCAGTGCTAGGAACCTCTTCGCTAAGTTCAACTGGCTTTTGTTTCACTTGTTTTGGTTTATTCACCTGCTCTTTTGGCTTAATTATGTTGGTTGGTGGCTCCACAATGGCTGGTTTTTCCATATGTACAATAACGGGCTTTTCCGCATTTTGTGTTTCGCCTAAACTAAACAAAACATCAGCGTATGACTTGCCGTCTCTATTGCTTTCCCAAACACTTTGCTCAATAGATTGATCTGTTTCTACGACAAAGCTGGGCGTGGCTTCAGCTATAATTTGAACTTCCTTAGGCTCTTCGGTAGGCTTTTTTGAACGCTTCGTTGGCTTAACTTTTTTTGGTTTCTTTGGAAGTGCGATTTCCTGCTCGGTTCTATTTCTAGGAATGAATTCATTGTAAACTCTCTCATTGGCAAGAAATGTGTTCGTTTGATCAGCATATACGGGTTTCATATAGGAGGGCGTAAACTCAGGAGCATCAGCAGACAAAGTTGATGTAAAAACAACATTTCCAGAGCTTGGTATTGTTTCCTCTAAAACGCTGGACCAAGTATCGATCGGACCCTCAAGTGTTAAGCTAGAATAGGGTTGATCCTGCTTTTCCAAAGTTTCGGTGACAGTTTCCATTGTCGTTGTTACGTTAGTAGTCGACTGAGTCACAGTAGTTGTTGTCGTGACAGTCGAAGTTATCTTTGTGTCTTCTGTAACGGGCTCCGGAAGCTTTTCAGGCTTAGGTGGTTGTGTGACTTCTTGCACTACAACAGTTGATGTGGTGGTCGTTTCTGGAAGTGGCGTCTGTTTAACTAGAACTTCTACAACTGGCGTCTCTTCTTCCTCATCAGAGAATGTCATTGGCTCATCCAAAACATCCATCCAAGAGCTAGTTGAGTCATCTACAGGCAAACCGGCATATGCTGGTTTCTTGAGCTCTTCGGGTTTCTTTTCTGGCTCCACTGTCTTTGGCTCCTCCGGAAGCACAGATTCGCTTATAGCTTCAGCCACAGTTTCAGTTACAGTAGTTGCTGTGATAGTCGAAGTAATCTTTGTGTCTTCTGTTATAACAGGCTCTGATAGCTTTTCAGGCTCAGCTGGTTGGGCGACTTCCTTCACTACAACCGTCTCAGTTGTTGATGTGGTCTTTTCTGGAACCTGACTCTTATCGACTGGAAGTTCCTCGACTGCTTCCTTTGGCTTCTCCGGATGCACAGATTCGCTGACAATCTCAGTCACAGTAGTTGTTGTCGTGACGGTCGAAGTGATCTGTGTGTCTTCTGTAATAACGGGCTCCGGAAGCTTTTCAGGCTCACTTGGTGGGGCAACTTCCTTCACTACAACCGTCTCAGTTGTTGATGTGATAGTCGTTTCTGGAACTGGTGTCTTTTCAACTGGCACTTCTACAACTGGTTTCTCTTCTTCCTCATCAGAGAATATCATTGGCTCATCCAAAACACCCATCCAAGAGCTAGTTAAGTCATCTACAGGCAAACCGGCATATGCTGGTTTCTTGGGCTCTTCGGGTTTCTTTTCTGGCTCCAATGCCTTTGGCTCCTCCGAAAGCACAGATTCGCTGACAGTTTCAGTCACAGTAGTTGTTGTCGTGACGGTCGAAGTGATCTTTGTGTCTTCTGTAATAACGGGTTCCTGAAGCTTTTCAGGCTCAGCTGGTGGGGCAACTTCCTTCACTACAACCGTCTCTGTTGTTGATGTGATAGTCGTTTCGGGAACTGGTGTCTTTTCAACTGGAACTTCTTCAACCAGTGGCTCTTTTTCCTCATCAGAGAATGTCATTGGTTCATCTAAAACATCCATCCAAGAGCTAGTTAAGTCATCTACAGGCAGACCGGCGTATGCTGGTTTCTTGGGCTCTTCGGGTTTCTTTTCTGGCTCCACTGCCTTTGGCTCCTCCGAAAGCACAGATTCGCTGACAGTTTCAGTCACAGTAGTAGTTGCTGTGATAGTCGAAGTGATCTTTGTGTCTTCTGTAATAACGGGCTCCGGAAGCTTTTTAGGCTCAGCTAGTTGTGTGACGTCTTGCACTACAACCGTCTCAGTTGTTGATGTGATAGTAGTTTCTGGAACTGGTGTTTTTTCAACTGGAACTTCTTCAACCGGTGGCTCTTCGTCCTCATCAGAGAATGTCATTGGCTCATCCAAAACATCCATCCAAGAGCTAGTTGAGTCATCTACAGGCAAACCGGCGTATGCTGGTTTCTTGGGCTCTTCGGGTTTCTTTTCTTGCTCTACTGCCTTTGGCTCCTCCGGAAGCACAGATTCGCTTATAGCTTCAGCCACAGTTTCAGTTACAGTATTTGTTGTGATAGTCGAAGTAATCTTTGTGTCTTCTGTTATAACAGGCTCTGATAGCTTTTCAGGCTCAGCTGGTTGGGCGACTTCCTTCACTACAACCGTCTCAGTTTTTGATGTGGTAGTCTTTTCTGGAACCTGAGTCTTATCGACTGGAAGTTCCTCGACTACTTCCTTTGGCTTCTCCGGATGCACAGATTCGCTGACAATCTCAGTCACAGTAGTTGTTGTCGTGACGGTCGAAGTTATCTGTGTGTCTTCTGTAATAATGGGCTCCGGAAGCTTTTCAGGCTCAGCTGGTGGGGCAACTTCCTTCACTACAACCGTCTCTGTTGTTGATGTGATAGTCGTTTCCGGAACTGGTGTCTTTTCAACTGGAACTTCTTCAACCGGTGTCTCTTCTTCCTCATCAGAGAATGTCATTGGCTCATCCAAAACATCCATCCAAGAGCTAGTTAAGTCATCTACAGGCAGACCGGCGTATGCTGGTTTCTTGGGCTCTTCGGGTTTATTTTCTTGCTCCACTGTCTTTGGCTCCTCCGGAAGCACAGATTCGCTTATAGCTTCAGCCACAGTTTCAGTTACAGTAGTTGCTGTGATAGTCGAAGTAATCTTTGTGTCTTCTGTTATAACAGGCTCTGATAGCTTTTCAGGCTCAGCTGGTTGGACGACTTCCTTCACTACAACCGTCTCAGTTTTTGATGTGGTAGTCTTTTCTGGAACCTGAGTCTTATCAACTGGAAGTTCCTCGACTGCTTCCTTTGGCTCCTCCGAAAGCACAGATTCGCTGACAGTTTCAGTCACAGTAGTTGTTGTCGTGACGGTCGAAGTGATCTTTGTGTCTTCTGTAATAACGGGCTCCGGAAGCTTTTCAGGCTCAGCTGGTTGGGCGACTTCCTTCACTACAACCGTCTCAGTTTTTGATGTGGTAGTCTTTTCTGGAACCTGAGTCTTATCGACTGGAAGTTCCTCGACTGCTTCCTTTGGCTTCTCCGGATGCACAGATTCGCTGACAATCTCAGTCACAGTAGTTGTTGTCGTGACGGTCGAAGTGATCTGTGTGTCTTCTGTAATAACGGGCTCCGGAAGCTTTTCAGGCTCACTTGGTGGGGCAACTTCCTTCACTACAACTGTCTCAGTTGTTGATGTGATAGTCGTTTCTGGAACTGGTGTCTTTTCAACTGGCACTTCTACAACTGGTTTCTCTTCTTCCTCATCAGAGAATGTCATTGGCTCATCCAAAACATCCATCCAAGAGCTAGTTGAGTCATCTACAGGCAGACCGGCGTATGCTGGTTTCTTGGGCTCTTCGGGTTTCTTTTCTTGCTCCAATGCCTTTGGCTCCTCCGGAAGCACAGATTCGCTGACAGTTTCAGTCAGAGTAGTTGTTGTCGTGACAGTCGAAGTTATCTTTGTGTCTTCTGTAATAACAGCCTCCGGAAGCTTTTTAGGCTCAGCTAGTTGTGTGACGTCTTGCACTACAACTGTTTCTGTTGTTGATGTGATAGTAGTTTCCGGAACTGGTGTCTTTTCAAGTGGAACTTCTTCAACCAGTGGCTCTTCTTCCTCATCAGAGAATGTCATTGGTTCATCCAAAACATCCATCCAAGAGCTAGTTGAGTCATCTACAGGCAGACCGGCGTATGCTGGTTTCTTGGGCTCTTCGGGTTTCTTTTGTGGCTCCACTGCCTTTGATTCCTCTGATAAAAGAGTTTCGCTGACTGTTTCCATCACTGTAGTTGTTGTTGTGACAGTTGTAGTTGTGTTTGTTTCATCAGAAATCGAAGATCCAACATGTTGGACAATTTCTTTGTCAATAACTGTCTTGGCAATTAATGGCTTTTCGTCGGGCATAGGCGTTGCAGGTCTAAGTTCTTCAGAGACGACCGGTTCCTTCACTGACTCAGATTTGGTGACATGTACGGTATACAAGTTTTCGGCTTGTTTTTGGTCGAAAATATTGTATTTTGAAACCTCAAAGTTATAGACAGTTGGTATAACTTCATTTTGTGCAATTTCGACTGAGGATGGCTCAGTGTAGGTATCCACAGTAGTTGTTATAATTGTTGTTGTTGTAGAAGAACATGCAGAACTTTCAACTGCGCTATGTTCATCAATCGGTGAAAAAAGTTCTGTTTCTACATGAGCTAACTTATTATTGATTATTTCATGGGTTCGTTCAGCTGCTATGAAGGCAGATATATCGTATTTGGGAATTTCATATGTTTTATCTTTTTCAGTGGATATTTTTTCTGGGTTTTTGGGAGATGTATCTACCACAGATTCAGTTATGACAGGTTCGACCGTACTTACAACCGGTAATAAATCTTCGACAGTTTGATCTTGTTGATCAGGCGTCAAAGGTGTTGTAGCCGCTACATTTTCTGGCTTAGAATTGATTATGTGATAATTGGCCTCAGCAATATTATATTGAGATAAAACGTATTTGGGAATTTCATAAATAGCTTGAGTATTAGTAATATTTAAAGTGCTTACCGTGTTAGCCACAAATGCTTCAGCTATTAATGCGCTTGTTTTGGCAGGTACAATTTGCTTAGCGATATTAGTAGGATCAGGGAGTAATTGAATTTCACATGGAATATTAACTTGCGTTTCTACTTCAGTTTTGAAAGAAGGAATTTCTGGCTGTTCTTGCGCTTGTTCATGGTAAATAATATCAGCCTTGGCATGTTCGATAGTATTTGCTTTTAAAATCAATGGCACATCTCGAGAAATATTCTGCTCTAATTGGACTGGATTATTGTTAGCTACGGGAATTTCAATTAAAGTTTGATTTTTATCTTCAATAGGCGTACTAATTGTTTCGTTACCTTTGCTTTCTTCTACAAGGACCTGCGTTGTTTCTTGCTTAATAAACTCTTCGGGAATTGCAGGACGTTTTTTCTTGTCTTTCTTTGACAGTTTCTTTTGAATATCCTCAAACAATTTTTGCTCTTCTGGACTTAGGTCAAGTGGGGGCTCAACATTCTTTGCATCTTCAATTGGCTTGGCGACTGGAAGGTCTTGTTTCGAAGAATTAGAAATACCTGACTCAACTTCAACTGGCTCAGATTCAGAGAACTCAACTACGGAAGTCTTACTACTTTCAGCAGTTCTCTGCAAGGACTCTATGTTTTCAGTCACAGTTTCTGTCACGCGAAGACTAACCTCCGGAAAATCTAGATGCATTTTCACAATTGGAGTCTTCAGTTTTTCTTCATGAGTTATTAAAGAGATTTTCTGAACTGTGCCTGGCGGATAAGCACCATCAATGCCTTCTCCAACGAAAAGAACATTTGTGCCGTCTTCGGTCTCAAAGCTACGTCGTTGTGTCGTTGTAAGGATAGTGTTTTTGGTAGTTGTCGTTGTAGAAGTGGCAACGCGATCTGTCTCGTTTATAAACCCATTTGACGAATTATTTTCAGTGTTAACAGTCGGTAATTCTGTTGTTTCAATATTTACGACCTTAACGCCTGACTTGCCCTCCGTCTCCTTAAGACCCAACTCAATATTGACACCAACGTTTGCTAATATTAATTCGCTACTAGAGGCGACAACTGGTGGAGTTGTCTCTAACCGTGCATTCGAAGATACAATGGGACTCACTGGTCTTTGATCGGGCATTTCAATACTGGATGTTACAATAACATCGCTCGGTGCGTCACTTTCGGTAAAAACTATACGTCCGTCTTTTGTTACTCGCTTAGTTATTCGCATTGTACGAATTGTAGTTGTCTTGATGATAGCCCCATCAATTTGACTAGATGTGGTCAAAGCCTCACTCTGAGCTTCAGAAATCGTCGGAGAGCTTTCCCGCACTGTGATAGGTTCACTCATTGTGCTGCTCTCTGTAGTTGTTTCGCCGTCTTCATTCAGCTTCTTCACAATTTTCGTCGTACGCACGGTTGTGGTTTTGGTTACACCACCCATTTCTTCATTTTTGGGTTCATTAGCAACAGGAGATGACTTCTCAGGCTGTTGAATTTCCAATTCCGTAATGCTTTGTTTATCAACATTTTGTGCAACTTTCTTGACAATTTTTGTTGTTCTTACAATTGTCGTTTTAACAACATCATTTCCAACGTTAGCATTGTAGGGTTCCGAAATCGCAACCTCAGTAGCTTCAACAACTTGCTTTGCTTCATCTTCAACTAGAGGAACTTCCTCCTTTGTGATGTTAACCTGTGTCTCCTCAGTTTTCTTAGGCTCAATTGAAACTAGAGTCTTCTTTTGTTTCTTTGATTTACGCGATGTCTTTTCAGGCACGGAAATTGCAGTTAGCTTTTCTTCTACAACTGGAGCAACAGCTTCTATAATCGTGGTTACTGTGGTCTCAGCAGTTTGCTCAGGTTCCTCTGAAATAAGGTCAGATTCAACGGGAGTATCCTTTGGCTTCTCCTGTTTCTTAGTTTCTTTTGGTTTCTTTTCAGGTTGACGCTGCGTAGTTTGTTGTTCAGAAGCTATGAAGTCCAGTGTAGATGACTTTATTTTCCTATCTTCTATCACTTCCGAAGTCTTTGGCATCAGAAAATCTTCCGTAGTTATTTGTGGTTCAAAGGAAGTCTGTTCAGGATCGACGCTTTCGGTAATAGTTGTTTTTACAGACTTTGTGGTTCGGGTGGTTGTAGTTTTCTTAATACCCTCACTGTTTGATTCGGTGGTAACAGATTCGGCTACGATTGGTGCGTCCTGAATAATACTTTCAACAGCGGGCAACAAAGTTTCAGGTGCAGAACTGAGTTCGCTGATGTTTTCAGAATCTTGTGAAATTTTCTTTACTATTTTAGTCGTGCGCACAACTGTAGTTTTGAGCACAGAACCATCTTCGGTTTGCAAAGCTTCATTAGGTGCATTTAAATCGGGTATAACTTCAACTTCAACAACAGATTCGGGAATAATTTCTTTATCTGCCTCAGGTTTAGCATTCTTAATCGTTCGTATGGTAGTCGTTTTAGTTGTCTTAACTACACCCTCGTCGCTGACCTCACGACTTTTCATTTCAGATTTTTCTACTTTAGGTTGCTCTGCAGCTTCTTCAGCAAGTTCAAATGAATCCAGCGAATGTACATCAGAATGAGTTGATGTGGACATTTCTTGACTTTCTTGCTGATTGATTTTTTTTACGATTTTTGTTGTACGTATGACGGTCGTTTTGATGAGGTTGCCGTCATTGCTGATAACGGATCCGTCGGATGGCGGAGTTGGATTCTCATCAATTATAATTGCACTTGTTATATTCAGGGGCTCTGTGATTTCTAGCTGTGCTAGTGGTTCGATTTTTTCAACTACAGTTTCTGGTATTTGTATGGCCTCAATAGCGGGTTTGACTTCTTCACTTTCTGACTTCTTCTGCTTCTTTTTCTTATCCTTTCGAGTTGGCTTTTGCGGTTTTTGCTCTGCCTCCACCTCAACACCTTTCATAGATTCATTTAAAGTAGTAGTTTTTGTTTCCATTTTGTCTTTGCGTGGTGGTTTTTGTGGCTCTGGTGCAATTAACTTTTCTGCTTGGTCGACAATTTCGTTAACTGCATCATGAGCAGCACTAATAATGTTTTCCTGAGAAGCAAACGACTGATCAGAAGAGGTTAGCACTGTAGTTGGAAGCAAGGTGACATCTCGCTCCACTTCTGGCTCATCCTCAACAACATCCTCAACAACTTCCTCGCCTTCAGCAGTGATACGCTTGAGAATGCGTTTAGTTTTTGTTATTGTTGTTTTCGTAATGGAACCACCATGAACAACAGTTGTATCTTGACTTGCCGATAGTCCGGGCATCATTATACTGCCGGGAACTGAACTTGTCGTTTCCACTGACGGTAATTCATACTGTTCAATGGAAATTTTTTCTTCGGGTAAATCATCGATTACATCTTCCTCAACAATTTCCTCCCTACCATCGATAATACGCTTGACTATGCGCTTGGTGATGTGCTTTGTGATGGTTCTGGTAGTGATTGTAGTAGTACCGCTTTCTGTTGCAATAGTGTTGGTCGACGTTGTTACCGTGGGTTCACTCTCTAGCAACGATTCATCAATTTCAATCTTCGATGTACTGTTAACTATCTCCAAGGGCTCAGTAACAATTGGTTCTTCTACGGTCGGTTCTAAAGTAGCTTCGGCTTTAGAAGTTGGTTCAATTGTAGGCGTGACAGTTTTATCACTTTCTGTTTCATGGATGACTTCGATAACTGTCTCAGTCGGTTTAACAATTGTAATAGTCGTTGCTACAATAGGTTCCTCGATGGGTGCGACCACCGTTTGTTTAATGACATCAATGAGTGGTTCAACTGTGTTCTTTGTCGTGGTCGTTGTTTCCACAAAACATGTCGACTTATTTTTATCTTTCTTGGAAGGAGCAGGAGAAGTTGGTTTTTGATCAACAGTAGGTTCTACTACAAGTACAATTTCCGCTGGCTGGATTATCTGTTCGACAGGCTCTACTGTTTTCTGGGAAACTGTCGTCGTCTCCACAACAGCTTTGTACATCTTTTTATCCTTCTTGGATTGAGCAACAACAATGGGCTCTGTATCAATTGGCTTTTCAAATGAGACCGTTTCCAACGGTTTTGTTACTTCTTCCACCGGTTCAACAGTTTTTGTTGTAATTGTTTTGGTTTCGGTAACTGTAGGCTTATTTTTATCCTTTTTGGTGACTCTTGTTGACACACCGCTGTGTTGTTGCCTTTCATCCTTTACGGCTGGAACCTCGATGGTCGGTTCAACAACAATCTGTTTGCTCGTAATTGTTGTTATTTCTGAAAGTGCTTCGGATGGATGCTTGCTCTTTTTAGATTTCCTTGGCTTCAGCTCTGGGTGCTTTTGCGGTACCTCTGCAACGATCGCCATTACTGCTGGCAAACTCTCCACAATTGTCGTTTTCTCCACATGGGTGTGTGTTGCTCCATTCGTTTCGGGAGATTTGTGTTTCTTGCCTGATTTGGACTCTTTGCGACTGCTAACCTTAATTGGCAATGGCTCTGGTTGTGTTTCATGTCGCTGTCGCTTAGGCTTGGCTATCCTTGCCTCTGTGTTGTCATCGGATTTTTCTGCCCATCTGCCGTATTGGCTTCTGTTCGCCGTAGTGCTTGTTGTTGTAGTGTACTTTGTTGTAGTTGTTGCATGTTCAGTATTGCGAACTTGCGACATGGGAGCCGCAACGCGTACTGGAATCTGTTGCTGACTGGATGGCTGGAAAACTGGATGTGCTCTACTCTGTTGTTGGCCGAAAAGCACTTCGGCATAGGTGCTACCACTACTTGCATCTTGGCTCGCTGCTTGTGGCTGATAAACATTCTGATTTGGCTGTTGCACTTGGGGACGAATGATGTTTGTGTCTGCGGCTGCGGCAATATCCTTTGTCTTTTGTGCTATCACAGTTGGCTGTATCAATTGCGACATAACTGTTTGCTCCACAAATCTCGTAGTGGTCACACTCGGCTGTAGTAGTTGTTGTGGACGATGTTGCTGTGGTTGAGGTACCTCAACTGGTATCGTCTCAATGGCATCGACATCAAACTGACCAAACGTTATGTCTGGTCGCGGCTCATCCATCTCAAACTCTTGGGGTTCGACAGGCCGCAGCATTTGCACATGTTCCTCAATGAATACCTGTTGTTGTTGTTGAGGCATTACCTGTTCCTCCGTTGTAATCTGTTGTGTAACAAGCGAAGGCTGTATTTGCTGTGTACTCGTAGTAAGTGGCTCAGAGCTCTGTTGCACCATGGATGCAAGCGTTGTTACAACACGATCGAGTACACTATTACCTGTCGTGGATGAGGTTGTTAGATTAACGTCCATACGATACGGTTCGAGCAGATAAGGTTGCTCCACGATTTCCGGCTGATAAACGGGCACCTCTGTTAGTATCTCCTGTTGCTGCTGCTGTGGAGCGTATTCCGTTGGGTACTCTGTCGTCTGCTGTGGGGCATAGTATATTTGCGATGAGTCTGTCGTGGTATATACGGTAGGATAAGTTTCCGCTTGCCCAACGGGCTGATAATAGCCCGCTAACAGTTGATACTGTGTTGGTGCAGGTGGCACTGCAACCGGCTGATATTGTACGGGATACTGCATCTGCATGATTTGATCGTAGTAATTCTGTGGCATTGCTTGCTGCTGTGGGTCGCCGCTTTGTTCCGCGACATAGCCCCACTGACCGCTATCGGCCACATTCTCATACATGGTCTGATATAGCTGAGGATCTGGCTGCAAGTAGGTTGCGGTTATCTCCTCTGCACTCATTGGCACTGTGTATCCACTGAGCTGTGGCTGTTGGTGTTGCTGTTGCTTTTGCTCCAGGCTCTGTTGTTGTTGGATATAGGACTCACTGACAAATTGCTGCTCGGGTGCAACTTGTGGCACATAAATGTTGGCTGCTCCTGCACTAGCGTCTACCACATCCTGTATGGTTAGATCTCCGTGCGGCTGTGCCGCTTGTCTTGCTAGCTCTTCGGCCTGCAAACGCTCCAGTTCCAAGCCACGAAGGACTTCGGCATAGGATGTGGAGCCCGGCACCCACATGGGGCTACGCGAACGCGCACGGTCTTCGTTGGGTATAAAAAGTTGTTGTTGTTGTTGCTGGTGTTGATGTTGTTGGTGTTGTTGTTGTTGATATTGCTGATGTTGATGGTATTTTTCCGCTTGTTCCAGCTGATTGCTATCCACCTGACTATTATCTTGTGGCTCACGTCTGCGTCTAGGTGAACGACCACGACGCTCAGGACGCTGTGGTTGCAATTTCTTACCCGTATTAACACGATGCTGTTGTTGATTGCTTTCGACTTCGATAAATTGAGTGTTGGGATTAGTGGTGTTGGTGCTAGGAACTGATTGATCTATAGGCGTAAAGCTGCTGGTCGTTTCATCATACTCTGAGGTAGTTGCACTGCTGCTGTTGGGTGGTGTAAGACGTTGTTGCTCCTTGCGCTGATAGAGCACAGTGGGTAAATTGGAGCTTGATTCGCTTGATTCAACATTAACTATTTCATCCTCGTGCGTACGTACGGTTGTCGTCATTGTGGTTGTTGTCGTTGTTGTGATTGTTTGGTTCAAGTTCGTTTGTTGTTGTTCTGGTTCTTGCCATGTTGTCGTTGTTGTTGTTGCTGTCATGGTCGGGTTTTCTTGCATTTCGTGTCTTGTGATAGTTGGGTTCGACGATTCATTACCGCTTACCGGACTCGCATGTCCTGATAACACTTCAGCATAGGTTAGACCTACTGCCGTTGGCTTCATAAGCAACGAGACAGTCGATGAAGTGGTTACCACTGAATGTGGATCCAGAGCATAGGATTGGGCGGCGGTTGCGTCGTAGGATTTCTGCATGCCATCGATTGATTGTCGCATTGCCTATGCGTTCAGTAACGGGTGAAGTGGGAGAGATAGAGAGAGAGATAGGGGGAAGATTTGCCAAAAACGGTTAGCTTTCTATGTTTGAAAGATCATGGGCCTAACAGCTACCTAATATGACTATCTAAAATCCCTTCAAAAAATATACTATAATTTTTGGGTTTTTTATTTTTAAAATATATATTTTAATAATTATTCTTTTTTTAATTTTCTTAAGCATGGGTCATGTATGATAATATAATTTGTATAATTATAATTAATACGGCTCTGGTTAAACTGCTGCCCCTGCCACAAGTTGGGAGACTGTTGCAGTGTGGCAGTAGCAAACACACGAGATGCCGTTGGTGGCTGCTTTGGTTTCTTGTTTTCAATTTCTTTGGTGATCTCTAGTCCTAGTATAATAATAGTACGTTTTTTTTTTCTATACATCACTATGTATTTGTGTATGTATGTATTGATTACTTATAAGTACTGTTTGCCATAGCTGCGGCATCTAAATCTCTAGCTTAGCGTCGTCCGGCGTGCCGCGATGTATTAACAATTTGATGCGCTCATTACGTGCGGTTATTTTCGAATGCAAATTTTTGACACGTTCACGACATGCCTATATAGGTTTTATACACATATATATATATAAATATATATATATATATATATTTGAATTTGAGGTGACGATAAGTATATATATTTTGTTTATGCGCATGGTGCGTAGAGAAAGAGAGAAATGTTTGGCGTGAGCATTTTTGAGAAGAATTATAGATAGGTCATAGGAATATGATAATTTTTTTATAGGCAGCGAGCAGTAATATGCCATAGGGATAAGCAACCATATACCATATCATATATTTTGTAGAAGTACGCAATACCCATGTGTGTAAGTGTGTATGTGTGTGTTTATGTGTGTGTGTGTGTGTGTGAAGAGTTACATTAAGGATATATCAGCAGCATCGAGAGCAGGAGAGTTAGTCACATTTTAAGATATTAGCAAAAAATAAAAGCACAAGAGGCAAGCGAGCAAAGCCCATGAACCCGATTAGATATAGACAAGTTAGATTAGTAGAGAACAATTATTGTTAAATGTTTATTTATATGTATAAAGTAGTGTGGAAAATTTTAATTGTTTCGGTTTTAAATATTAATTTTTTGTTTTTCAGCGCAACGACAACAGTTTTATGTTTGTTTTCGAAATGTACGAAGAGAAAAGATAAAAAGAAATACAATTGTCAAAAATAAAATATATAAGTCAAATTAAAACCGTAACCATACTTGTAATTAAAAGTTAACTGAGAGCGCTATTTATTCATATAGAAAGAGAAAGAGCTGTGACGTCGAACGGGTTTAATGTGACAAATGTCTGACCGGCCATAAAGCTGACTAATTAAGTAAAATATTAAAAAAAATCAGAAATGAAATTTTATATATCTAAGCAAAAGCGTAATGATTGTGTGGTGTTTATATTTTTCTTGTTTTGTGCCAAAAAATGTGATTTGAAGTGAAGTGAAGTGATTTGATGTGATTTAATGTGATTTGATTTGATGTTATGATTGTACTTTCGAAAGTGTGATGTCATATTTTAAAAATATGATTTTACTGTTTTACTCGTGAAAAGGTGTACGTCAGTGTGTGTGTGTTCGTGTTTGTGAATGGAAAATAAGATCTCATAGCAAGAGTTGCCCCAAATTTTAGCTACAGAGTCATTTAAAAAAGTTTCTTTGCTAACAAAATTATAAATTTTTGTAAAAGTTTGTTGACTTGATAATTTGCCACTTACCGCCAACACTGCAATTCGCAATGTAAACTTAAAACGAAAATTTGTTTAAAATAGTATGTATATAAAATGTAAACTATGCAAAAAAGGCCTTCCATATATATATAAATGCCTACACACTTATTAACGTATTGTTTGTGTGCAATATTTGGAGGCGTTAATCTGGCATTGCTTAAAATAGCTATCTGAATAATGGGCTGGATAAAGAATTTAAATATTTTCTTTGGTTTCAGTTTTTTCTTTGTCGCTGGGCTACCCCCGGCAACAAGAACTTATTTGAATTCTCTTGCTTATAGATATTTTCTTTTGGTTATATGGCACGTGACAATGAATCGGAATTGGTATTTTCATTTTTACAGACACAACAAATGTTCGGTTTTTGACATAGCAGACATAACAATAAGTAGAGAATGTATGATAATAAGTAGAGAATGTATGATGTGATGAAACGAGAAAGCATGGCTATAGGTATGAATATATGTAAATGCTATACAAAGGCTGTTTGTGGTTCTCGATGAAGGATGAGCTGCACGGTTGGTTATATGATATTATATGATATTGTCGCAAATTATAAGAACACAAAAGAGAAGATCACAAAGATGAAACGTTTTGTAAATGTATGTTGATGTATGTTTATGTTTGTGTGTGTGTGTGTGTGTGTGTGTATTGATGAAATGAATGACATAAATCGAATTCGAAAATAATAAAAACGTAAGAGAAATTTAGCCGCAAAAAAAAGAAATGAAAACAGAAAAGTCTAAATAATATATATACTACTAGCATAATTGCGCACTTGAAAATCATAACGAAAATGATAAAACGTAATTGAAATAAATAAATAATAAAAAAAAAATTAAATACGCAGCCACCGTGCAACTTTGGTTTTTGTTTTTCGGACCTACCCGCACATTTTTGGTTTGTTTAGCAAACTAAATTGTATTATTTAAATGTATTATTTCATAAATATATTTGAGTTTAAAATTTGATGTGTTAATAAGTTTTGGGCCAACAAACTGGTTGTTCTGTCAACTGTTTCATAGCAATAATATACATATATATATAATAAGAATCGATCAATATATATATTGTATTATATAGTAAGTAGCATGTGATAATGATGTGGGGGATGCTAACTCGAAGAGGGGATAATTCATTTATCAAGTTGCTGTTATTTACGTTGTCTACTTGAGAGAGATAAAGATATCCTAAACTGAATCATTCTGCTTTTAACTGGCCTACTAAATTGTGGGTACTAAATTCTGTATTGCTCTACAAATAGGACTCAGTTTCAGATTCGAAAACTGAGCTGCGGGGTACGTACCTGTTGCTCGGCTAATGCGCGCTCACGATCGTGTGGCAAGTACGTTGGCGCCATAACCAGACGCAGCTGCTGCTCCTCCTGTATGATACGCTGTCGTAGCGTTTGCATTTGCTGTTGATATACATCGATTTGGCTCAACGTTTGCTCCAGGCTCTGCGACTTGGTACGAACCAATTCGCCGAGACCATCAAGCACGCGAACCAAATCATCAACATTCTCACTAAGGCGTGGATCACCACCCATGCCATTGCGGAAATGTACCTGCAAAGAGGGAATCAACAAACAAATGGAAATGCCTTCCGGATTAGCTATTTTATCGTTCACTTACCTCCAGCTTTTCAATAGACAATCTTAGTTTAGTTTTTTGCACATTAATGTCCGCTAAAGTTTTTTCACAGTAGCCCAATTGATCGCGCAGCGGCTTCTTTTGTTGTGGCGATGATTCCAATGTTTGTTTGGTCTTCTCATGCCAGCTGCGTATATCCTTAATCTTGCGCTCACATTGATCCCACTCTTCGCAGGCCTCCTGCAGCAGCGAGCTCTGTTTAAGAGAAGAACAAAAAAAAAAAAACATACAAAATCGATTATAGTTACAAGGGTTGTGTCTTTTGAGTGTAAGCTTACTCTCTCCAGCAGCACAGATTCCACGGCTATCTTCGCATCCTCGGCCTGCTGCAGTTTATCCTTGAGATCGCCTACGGTCGTCACCTGACCAATGTGTTCCAGTTCCTTATCCATTTCGCTCAAATGCTTCACAATCGGTTTAATACTCTTCACAGCCGCCACATAGTCACTTAACTTATTCCTTGCCTCGGGCAACGTACGCAGCTCAATCGTTTGATCGATGAACGTGCGTTTATCTGCCACCCAGGACATGACTATCTGATACAGATTCATGAAACGTGTCCATGCATCCAAACTATCGCCCACAGCCTGCTTCTTCTCATCCAACCAGCCGCGTACTTGGGCCAGTTGGGCGGCCAACTGATCAATGGTTGATTGCACCAGCGTCTTCTCCTCGCTGTTGCGACAATTCTCAATGATCAGTTGTCCGTTGGTCTTTACCAGCGTAAAACGTTCATATATTGCGCCAATTTCATGATTGATGCGCTGCAGCAGCTCCTTCATCTGTGTGGGCTCCAAGGTGCGCTCCTGCACCTGAACCTCAGCCTGCATCAGCCAGCGCTGAATCTCATCGACACCGGCAACATATTCGGTGCGTACGGTCTTGGCCCGCTTGAAATCCTTCTCTTTGGTCTCCATGGCAACCTGTACGCGTTCTGCGAGTAGCTCGAGTGCGGTAAACTCCTGGGCAATATCACTGGGCAATAGATTCTGTTTGGTCTGGTAGTGCGATTGAGTTTGCGCTACCAGCGAGCGACTCTCCTCGCCGGCCTGCTGCACCTGGCTATTGAGTGTGATGAGAGTCTTTTCCGTTTGGGCTATGTGCTCGTCGTAGACGTGAACGGTTTGGATTTGTTCGTGCAGTGCGTTAAGCTTGTCCTGCAGCTGCGAGATGCGGCGGAACACTTGCTCGATCTCCTCGAGATCCTTACTAACCTGTTTATCCTTTTCGCGTAGCGTATCGTTCAATCTGTAAAGAGCATAAGAGCAAGAAAATAGCAGAAAAGAGCAATTTTCCCGGGTCGTATTAGTCAATGACGTATCCACAAAAAGAACAATATATATTGTATATAATATGTAAACAGTCAGTTTGTCTGTGTGTGAAAAAACCACGCGGTCAACTTTAGAATAGAAATCAGCTACGCGTGCTGCACAATCTAGTATAAATAAATATATATCCCAAAGATATATATATATATATATATATGTATATTTATACTATAGAAAAAGTTCTATAAAGGCACAAAAGCAGCAAATGGCTTGAAGTTTTCAATAATAATTCTTTTTTTTAAATTGTGTATAGTATATATCAATATGGCCTCGAGGCGCTGCGAAGATTTCCGTGAAATTTGAATGCTGCCGTTTTGCTACAAGAGAGTTTTTTTAATGAAATGCCGAACAACATTTTGCTACATGCCGCTGTACAAAAACCAAATTCGAATTCGAATTTTTTTCGTCTATAAGGCGCATAACTCGGAAAAATGGGTTGAGTGCTGTTACTCACTCAGAGCGAATGATGAGCATCATCATTTTTTGAATTCGTTTGTCTTTTAAATTTGTTAATATTATTGCTATAAATATTATTTATGTATGTTTGTTATTGTTGCTTGTCCTCCTTAATGTCTGATGTTTATTTTAATGCTGCGATTTATATTTAAACTCGTATAGATTTATGTTTATTTATTTGCAGCATTTCAAATGCGAATCTTGCAAGGCTGACGTCATCAACAACAACAACAACATCATCATCTCTCGTCAGACTGCATTTCGAAAATGAGTCAAGTGTGAGAGATCTTTGTTCCAGTGGCAATGACGCACATTTAACGCTTATACGCCATGTGGGCGCTAGAATAATTTCACCCAACAAGTGTTTTTGCTCAGCAAGTACTTAAAGCAGCTATTGAAATTGGGGTAAAAGTTAAGTCGTGAGTGCATAATTTAATGTGGCAGAGCGTTGAAGGACGCCGCCGTCACCGGCTGCCCTTTTTATAATAATAACAACAACAAACGAAAACAACAACACAATCCGCGCCGCCTTTGGAGGCCAAGTCAATACATTTTGGCTGGCGGCCAAATTGAGGCTGAAACGCACATTTTCGACAAGTTTTTAGCACATTAACCAAACGAAAGCAACTAAAATTTCTGTACTCGAAAGCAAAGTTGAAAAAAGTTCAAGTGAAAATTATGAGCAAGTTGAGAAATACTTTTGGAACGTTGCCTTATTGATTGATGGAAAACAAAAGCCAAAAAAAAAAGAAAACTCGGGCTAAACTTGACCTTTCAAAACATCAAAGATCGACAAGCTAATGCACGGACAAAAGGACAAGGCTAAACAGCTGCTGTTGAAAGGAAAATATCTTCATTAATGTATCCTATTTTTGCTCAATATACACAACGTAAGCGAAACAAAATCGACCATAAATTTTCGGTTAGATTATTTGTTTGTTTTGTATGCTTTTCCTGCTGCTAAATATAAAAGACTTTGTACGAATTAACGTATTAAATTTAGTGCAAATCTTGATTTTAAATGGCAAACTATGCGAAAAATGCGAGCGCTAATGTGAACAAAAAAAAGCGAAAGCAAACGAGAAGCGTGTTTATAAATAAATATATGTATGTAGACAAAAATAAAATAGACTTATAAAAACAACAACAATAGCTCTAACAGCAATGAGCACGCTTTAGTTTGATCAATTATTGTAATTAAATGGATGTCGATAAAGAATCTTGAGCGGTTTCTACGCTGTTAACGACGACGTCATCGTTTCAAATCAGAGACACGCGTCGTAGACCAAAACACACACACTCAAACCGAAACCAAAACAACAACAACACCTGACGACCTCGATAGCTAGAAGAGACCGGACCCGAGGCCCGGACCCAACCTGGGGCCTGCCTGTGTGTAAGACTGAGGCTGTTTTTTGCATATATTCTTTAGACCGGCAAACAAACGATGACTTAATCAGACAACCAGCGAAACGAAGCCGAACTTAAAGTTAAAGTGTCTAGTAAACATTCACCTTTTGTTTTTGGACGACGTCTTTTTGGAGAGTGTTGTGCGTGTTAGCAATTAGCATTCGCCTCTTTATCTTTCTCTTTTACTCGACTTAGCTGCTGTCTAGTTTGTTCTGCGCTTTTTTTTATAGCGACAACAATCGCACCTCCTGACTAGGGAGGCAGACGTGTGCTTTAACAATTGTTTAATTGCTTATTCTTTTTTCTTTCACTTTGATTTCTTGCGAAATACAGTAGCGACCAAAAAGAAAGAATAACTTCTTCTTTTTTTGTTGCGTATACGCCTGGTAATCCACAAAGCGGCGTTTTACGAGTTGCAGCGCATGAAAGAACAATTATAGAAAAGAGAAAATTACGTATAGCATTACTTTAAAGTCTAACGGAGCTTTAAACAGCTGCACAGTTAGTCTTGAGTTAAATACTTTACTGGTTTCTCTTTGGTGGAAGGGAGGCCGCTTCTTTATGTGTGTGTGTTTCTACCGCTTCTTAATTAAGTTTATTTGATTTAAAAATATGCGTCTATATGTATATAATATTATGATCGGGCGGTCGCTTCTTCGTATTTAGTTTCCAGCCATCCAGTTATAAGAAAACACATCCGCTTGCAACTAACTCTAAATAAAAACTAAATGTGTATATTCTCAGCAATAGCAAATTGCCAAAAACTTTTAACGTCGCTGTCGCTGTCAACGTCGCTGAGCGATCGTTAACAGCGGAACGCGAGACGAAAAATAGAAAAGAACGCAAACTGCTACCGCAAAACTCACCACAGTCAGGCGCACACTACACTTTGCCCAGTGAGAGAGAGAGAGGAAAAGGAAAGGCGATAAACACATTAAACAGAATGTATATATTAAAATCGTTTTGTATATGCGCTTGGCATTGAAAATGAGGTTTGCTTAGCTCATTAGCAGGCCAAAATAGTTTGCTGATTTTAGCTACCAAATATGCAGCACAGCCTTGTTGCAGAAATCCCCCAAGTATCAAAATATAATGTGTGTACTTAATTGCAAACTTTCATATACAACAAGCAAGTGTTGCATGGTTAAATAAAAGTCAATGATAAGGCAAAAAACAAATCATTTTTGCCGGTTTAGATAAGAGGGAACCCACACATACACACACACAGAGCAAAAGCACCGGCAAAGTAATTTGGTGAGAGTTGCGTGGAAGGAAAAGAATGGAACGGAACAGCTTCACGTCATTTAACAGTTGTTCTCTGTTAACTCTGTTAACAGTCTGAAGCGCCGGCAAAAGCAAAAATAGATTTATAATTACGCGATTACCTCATTTGGGCAACGTTTTTTTTTTTTATTATTGTTGTGGTTGTTGTTGCTTTTTGATTGTTTTCTTTACTCTTGCCTTCTTTTTTTTTTGCTTTGTGCAAAATGACAAATTGTCAATGCAAATGCCGAGCTTGTTTTGATTGTATTTTAACATTTTTTTTTATGTGAGAAAAATATGTTGTTTATGGGGAATTGCAAAAATATAAAGCTTAACGTACTGCTCTGCATATAATTTTATGTTAATTTTTGCCTATTTCTACTGGACGATGAAATCAGCAATGAGATTTTTAATTGACTTAAAGGTTTTATTTATTTATCAATATCTTTTTTGTTTTGTTTTCTGGATTCCTATCAAAATTTTCTCAATACGTGTTTCAAAGGCATTTTCGACCCATAAGTTTCAGATAAGCAATAATTTAAATGTCAACAAATATATAAGAGAAATTTGAATTGATAGTGTTTAAGAATTCCTTAAAGCGTATCTCATTTTCTAAAAATATTAATGAAACCTTTCTGTTGCTCTGTACAAAAAATAAAGAAAAAAGCATATAATCCCACGATTAAAATATGACTGGTAAAAATGCGCTTAAAAAGATAATTTGTTGGTGTACAAACAAATAATTTAATTCCTAGCAAACACACGAAAATACTTTTTTAAAATGCATAAGGATTACGCAATGATTTTTTAAGTGTCTTTTAAGTGAATAATTGTTGATTAGATTTTCGCATGTCTCTGTCCAGTACAAAAGTAAATCTCATGTACATGAATGCATTGCGAGTTTTGCGGCGCAATTAGGAAACATATATTATAAGTATAGTTTGGCGTATAATTGTCGATGACCAAACATTCAAGACATTCGGGTATTAGATCATTTTCGGTTCGATGATGGCATTGTTAATAAATAAATATATACTTCTTTTTTTTAGGCAGCAAAATGACAAAGTCAAATATTATTTAAATGTATGTAAAAATGAAGTTAACGGATGAAGTGATTTTCCAGTCAGAGGTTTTGAGGGTTTTCTAAGGGGTCTTGTTACAGTAGATTAAAAGTTACGGAACACAAATTACTAACAGCTGCTGATCAACTCTGAAATTACATGTTAAGTAAATGTTAGTTTTACCACATAACAGCTGTTAACAAATTAGCTTTATGGGCAAGTGTTTTTAGTTCTAGAAAGTAATTGCCTGCTGTTTGTAAATGGGTTTTTCAAATCTGGTCATTGGGAGATTGAAAAACTTAACTATAGAACCAATTTCAAGAGCTTATCATAACTGATAACATAAAAAACATTCAAGATTGTTATACGAACAAATTTTGACAGAATATGCATTATCTTATCCCCAACAATATAAATTGCTTCCGATCTGAAATACGTCACTGAACATTATTGCTAGGCTTTTTAAGCTATTCATACAAAAGACTTGAACGAATAAATGAATAAAAAGAAATTAGCAGCTGCTGCTCTCGTTTTTCATAAACAAGAAACGGACAGCAAAAGCAAAGGCAGACAGCGGCTGTCAGACCAAATAGCCGGATGAAAAAGAAATACAAATGTGTATAAAAATAAAATAAAAACTGACTGATGCTGAAAATACAACTTATAACACACATGTGGTGTCTCTTGAGTGAAAATTTGTGTCAGTGCTGCATTAAGAAAGGCCACGGCATGTTTTCGTTTTCGTTTTTTTTTTCTTAATTTATTCTTTTTGCCATTCAGTCGTTTTTCTGTGTTTTTACGTGATCGTCGACCACACACATCATGTTAATGTGAATCGTGGTGAGTTTCTCGCAAGGAAATTAGCATTTCACTTGGCTTAACATACTGTTAGCAGCAAATGTTGCTGGGCAATCAACAAAATGTTGCCCAACATTGGACATCAAATCTGAAGCCAAAATCGAGTAGCGTAAGAAATCAAATTGGCAACGTTCTGTTTTGTGACAAGCGCCAGGCCAAAGAATTTCCGCAAAAAACAAGCAAGCAGGTTTTTTTTTTTGGCCTCTTATCAACAAGTTTATATATGCTTGTATGTCTGTTTGTTTATTTGTGTGACGCGCAAGCTAAACAATATGAAATTTATGGCGGCAACGTTTGTCTATTATCGTAAGTGTCTCAAAGGCAGCTCACAGCTGATAAGGCCAACGCTTTGGCACAGTTACGAACAGCAGCAGAGGCATTGGGCATGCCCCAATTAATACAATAGGTAAACACATACTTATGGCAAGCAGTGTAATGCAATGTGTCTGTTTATGATCAACCATTCTCCGAGTTGCGTACGCAGTTTTAATGTTATGAAGACAGAAAAATATCTTCACTTATATAAGCTATAAACACACGCTCTGCCACAAGCCGAGCGTAACCGCTTTAGAATGACGTCAGTGCAAAAGGCTTAGCTGCTTAACGAGCCGAAAGAGACTGGGTAAACAAACACATATAAGCCCATAGCTGTCACAAAAAAACAACAAATCCAGCTGTGCTTAGAAGCGCCAGCAACATGTCTTTGACACAAACCTACTTTATACTTATGTAAACATTTTTGTGAATCAATCTATTAGTAGAACCCGTTAAAAGTTAATAAAAATTAGCTAGCTAAATAAACATTTAACTCAAATCAATTATTGAACGTTAATTTTATGCGGTAACCGTAGCGAGAATTCGATTTCCGGCGTTCAAAAACATTTCGATAAATTGACCAAACGTTACGCACAGTTAAACACTTTGTGTAGGGAGCAGAGTCTGGCATTTTTCGATATTGGATGGTAAGTGTTAACCGGCTTTACATGGGTCAGACGAGATTCAGTTCAAGTTGTATTTAAATAGTTTCGTTTACTCACTTTGATTGCTGTTCGACTAACTTATCCACTTTGGCCTGTATGGCCTCCGCCGAGGGTTTGTGTACTTCCCCAAGGAATGTGAGGATGGATTTTGAGAGCGCTTCGATTTCTTTATGTGATGATTTAAGTTCATTTGATTCTTCACGCAGTTCCTATACAAAAAAAAAAAACAAACAAACAATAACATTACATTAAAGTTAATCTCACTTAATTAAAGCAGGAGTGTTTTTTTTTATATATATATATTGATAAAACACTGACGATTTTCTCTACAAGCTTAAATTCAATTCCAGTTTCTCAAGCAACGAAGGTCAACACCAAAAAAAAACAACAAAAAACGTTGACTTAAAGGCAAAAAAAATAAATATTGTATGCCGCTTGAGAGGAACACAAAAAAACAAGATAAACTAAAAAAAAATATAGACAACATAAAATATTTGCGGTAAGCACGGCGAACAATAAAATTTAAATAAATTAAAAAGTCAAAAAGAGAGAGAACCAAAAAGTAAACATCTTTGGCTTTGCTACTTTTAATGTGTTGCTGAACTACATTCATGTTGGGGCAACATTTTTGTGCGTATGCCACAGAAATCTTTATATGGCAATTTTATGACAACATCGTTTATCTATATAGTTGAAGTAGATGACTGAGTACAACCTTACTATGTTGGATTCTAGTAAAAAAACATTATTTTAATTAGTAAAAATCAGATATTTCTCATAATTACATGTTTCATGTAGTTTGTCTAACTAAAAATTATTGCTTTAAATAACGTTAAGTATTTTTAGCTTGAAAACAACAAAAAGTGATAAGTTTTCGTCTACACAATCTCACAATTATCGCTAGTGATTAAGTCATGCAAAAAAAAAAAACAATACTACTACTACCTTTATATATAGTAGCAACAAATCAAAAAGACTCACATTGTTGATAACAAAAACAAAATAAAAAATAAATGTTGTATAACAATAATTTGCATATATAAATAATGTTAAGCTTAAAGCTGCAACTACAGAAAAGTAAACAAAACGAATAAATCATTAATGAAAAAAAGCCTAAAAACTTAAGTCAAAGAAAACTGAAAGTTAAGAATTTGTTGATTTTTGGTTTAACTGCGCAACATATCATTAACAGTTTGGACAGCTGCTAAAGCTTCCCGCAGAGAGAACGAGAGAGAGAGAGAAAGAGAGAGAGAGAGAGAGAGTAAGCGCTTCTTAGCAAAGAGAACGGAAGCTCTCTTGTCACACAACTTGGTGTGACCATGAACTTGACGTAGTGTTGAAATATACACATCGTACATATATATAGGCAAAAGCAAATACACATACATATGTATGTATGTAATATCTGGCTTTGGCAAACCATTTACACGATTGGGGTAGAGACTTAATGAATGAATTTTGTAATATTTAGTATATGGTACAGTTGACATAACCTACAGTAATTATAATTGTTTCGGGCTTGAAGCAACTCATTACTAATTTATACATTATATATGCTGCTGTATAGTACAAACATTAAATATTCTTTTTGAGTATGAATTGAGTTTGATAATTAAACATTTTTTGCTTTGCGAGCGATTACTGTACTGGCAACAATAATAAATCAATTAAGCCAGCCTATGAGCTCATGAGCATTAAATGGGCATCGAATACAAAGTCTTAAAGTGAAGAGTTTTGTTTTGAAAACTTACCTGAATGGCATTCTTTGTATCTTCCAAGTGACGTCGGGATCTTACAGTTGGATCGACATTGCGGAACTTATCAGCCAAGCGACCTAATGCCTTCTCCCAGCCGTGCAAGCCGTTCTCAAAGCTATCCCAATGTTCGGCCAACTGTTGCAGTTTGTCGCGACGCTGTTCTAGACTGCGTACCAGATCCTGCCACTCGCGATTCAAGGCGGCGTTATCCTGCTCAATCAGTTGACGATTGCGTGCGTCCGCTTGGCGTATGAGTGATTGCGCCTGCTGATTGACCAGCGACAAATCGCTGTTTTGGCTCTGCAACAGCAACAGCAATTGAATTGAACATAAAACAAACGAAAAAAACAACAATAAATTTGTCAATTGGATTTGCACAATATGATTGGCGTATATAAAGTAAATTAGAAAAGGTTATTGTTTTTTAAAAGTAAAATGTATAAATTTTAAGTATTTATGCCAGTCAATGTACTGTGTGATATTTTGGATTGAGTTATAAATGCGTTGCCAACTAAGTTTAAGTTGGTTGGATTTGCTTTCACTTTTACTTTATCGGTTTATCGTTTCAACTTTGACATATGTGGCATTTGGCATGTTGCATGTGGCACGAGCCAACTTACCTCACTCACACACAAACACAATTAATTGTAGAACTTAAGGAATGTATCTTTATATCTTTTTTTTTAACTTTTTGTACAAGTATATTTTGTCTATTTCTTTGAATAGATTTCCTGCTCTTATATATTTCCTTTTTGTTGTTGATGACGTTAGCTTGAAATTTGTTATTGCCGTCTGTTTCTGCTTCTTATTATTCTCTTTCAATTTGCGCTTTTCAAGCACATGGCATTTTTTATTGGATTCACAGCGAACGAATACGAAACAAGTAATTCAAATTTAACAAAGCTGCGCATAGAAACACACACAAAAAATAACACTTAATATGTATATATATTTATATTCTGCTTCTTATTTGCTCTGTTTTTGCTTTTGATTTTTGCTTTTGCTTTTGCTTTGGCGTTATTTGTTCACTTTGTGTAAACCGCAATATATAAAATACAGACAACCGCACAGAATAACGTCTCAACTGGAAGTGAATGTAACGCAAAAATGAAACTCGCTCAGTGGACACAAAAAGTATACACGGCATATGCTTAAGTATGAGTTAGAGCCAACTAAGAGAGCCTTACACAGAGAGTGATACAGTAAGAGAGCGAGAGAGAGTATCAGCGAAAGAGCGCAAAGATGCCGGACGAACACGTTTTCATATTGACACAGTATCAGAAAGGGACTGGACGGTAGGGAAAGGAGAGCAGGTTGTATGTTTATGGTAGGCCTTAGGCGTGGGCAGAGTCTTGCGCTCACAAAAACATACTCACACAATATGACACATACGCCACCGATACTATCTCATTTTACTTTTTACAATAAGCCGGCATGCCCTCCAACAGCAATAACAACAAAAGCAACAAACTCAGCTGTCCGTAGATGAGAACCAAAAAGCTCGCTCTGCACTTTTGCCAAAAACAAAAGCTACAAAAGCTAAACATGTGTTTATTGATGGCACACAAACAAAACGTGGTTGAGCAAAGGGCTGCGCAAACACGTCAAACTTGAACTTGCCATAAAACTCAAAATAATAAGTTAATTTTTTATTAACATTAAAAAACTGTAAGGCTATATAAACATGACTTCAATTTAATTCTTTTGACTTTTATTTACTTAGTGTTTTTGTTGTTTGCGCATCCCTAGCAATAAACTGGTTATTCTCTGTGGATTTTGCGACTTTGTAGCTGTTGCTGATGATGTCATGGAGCTAAACTCAATAATAACAAAACAACAACAGCATTAACAGCTGGCCTTAAACATACATACTCGTATCTGCTCTTAAAAATTCTGGTTATGTCTGGTCATTGGCAATGTTTGACAGTCGAAAAGAAATCGTCGTTGATAAGCCTCACAAGTGCGGGTTAAAAGATTAACTCATTAATATGTTTTCAAGGTAAACGATTGAGACACACTTTTGCAAATGAAAGTAAACAACCACTTAAAGAGAGGGAGAGAGAGAGAAATAGCGCACATAACACAATTTAAGAGATATCGTTTAAGAGAGGCAAGTGGAGCCGGCCGGCCGGCAAACGTTTTCGTATGTGGGCAAAGATTGCATTATGGAGCAAGCGTCGTCAAGGCTGCAGATACATTTACCCCAAAAAAAAAAAAATATGTTGCAGATACATATTCTTGTTTTGCAGTTGTTTATGTAAAGTCATATGAAAGAAAGACGTTGTGTCACACTTATAAAAAACAGGTCTTCTGCGGGCATATGTCAGACAATTTATGCATATGTATAAGAGGTTTGTAAAGTAAGACAATAAATGTATTAAAGGGAGTTTAAAGCTTATTTCTTTGTCTGCTGCATCTGACTCATTGCTTAAAAGCGAATACATATATGAAGGGACTGTTATCAATCTCAACTAAGTAAACAAAGATAAATACAGCGAAGACAACATTCTGGCATTATTTACTCTTTTAAAAATTATTTCTTTTTTATATTAGTACTTTATTAAAAAAAGAGTTGAAGTTGTTATTGGATTTTTTTATTAGCTCACCTGTACATTTCCAATGGCATGCGACAACTTCTGAATATTAAAGTGTAGGCCAGCCAAATTCTGTACGGGCTCATCGCTAAACTTGGTACGCTCAATTGTGGCTTTGACGCGATAGATGGACTGTTGATATTCACGCCAACGTTCCGCTTCCTTCTCCAAGTCACTCTGTTGGGTCTTGGCATTGGCCAAAGTGTTGGCCAATTTGTTTTGGAATTGTGTTAGTTCGGCGGACAGTTCAGATTGTTCGTAGCTGTTCAGGGAGGACCAGATTTTGTCAGATGCTTCTTGGATTTGCTTGTGCACCAGATTGCGAATGGGTGCCTCATTGCCAAAGAAGATCTTGTGCTCCTCCAGATCGTGGACAAGATTTCCATAATCAATGCCATGCTGGCTATTCTGCAAGCGTAACTCTGCCTCATGCACCCAGTCATTGAACTTGGCTACCAGTTGCATATACTCCAAACGCGAATCGCGATTATTTTTCAAATACTTTTCACGCTCCTCCAACTCATGGGGCAACGAGGAAACCAGGGAACGACCTTCGGAGAGCATTTCCAACAAAGAACTGGGCATGCCAACATCTGTTTTGACGCTGTCGTTGATTTTGTTGAACTTTTGCAAATGTGCACCGATATCCTGGCTCAAGGTGTGATGTTTCTGCAGCTCACGTTCGACTGATTCCGGATCACGATCGAGTAGAGGACGCGACTTCGCAATGCCTTCGTTATTGTGCAGCCAGTCGAGGATGTCACTCAGCTCGTTGGCCATCTTCTTGTGGGACTCCAACTGTAGCTGATGCTTCTGGCGCTGCGATTCGACAGCCTTGCGGAGATTCTGCAATTGATTCTTCAACGATTGCAGTTGCTCAATAATACTATTCTTATCCGCTGCATTACCCTCGGAGGCAATCTTCTGGCCCTTGTCATTGGCCGAGGCTAGAATACCTTCGCATTCCTGTATCTTAACAATGACATCATCGTATTTATTGATCTTATCCTCCAGGCTGTTTGGGGAGTTCTCAATGTCGATAATGACATCTGTGTACTTCATGATGAAGGCAATGATTTCATTGATGAGTGCAATAAATTGTTCACGCAATAGCAACAATTGACGCAGATGTGCCAATTGATCCTCAATCAAATTGATCATGTCATCCTGTTGTGAGAGAATACTCTGCAGTTCGGGCAGATCATCCATTTGCATGTCACCCATTTTGTGTTTGCTATCCTTCAGCTCCTTCAAGATACCCTCATAAGCACCCAATAGATCCTGCACATCCTCAATCCTCGAGCCAATGGGACGATTCAATTCACGCATACGCTGCTGGATGGTGCCCAAGAATTGACTGCAATCTGCCAGCCTATTCTTGGCATCCTTATATTTCTTGATGTGATCACCCAAGGTGTTGACACGATCGTCGATGGTTTGCTTGATGCGACCATAGCGATCCTTCATGTTCTTGATGTCATCATTGAGTTTCAGCTTATCCGCATTACTCAATGAGGGCAAAAGGCTCTTGCCTTGCTCGGAGACATCATTGATGAGACCGCCCATGTTGTCGGCATTCTGCAGCAACTTCTTATAATGAGCCAGCTGCTCCTCCAGCACAGGCAAGCTTGTTGTACGCAGTTCACTTTCAGTTGCAGTTTCCATTTCATTTAGCCAGTCACCCATCTTCTTCATCGAATCTTCAAAAGCCTTGCGTCCTTGAAGCAGATCATCCAACGATTTGCCACGCTTGCCACTCTCATCTTTCAGGGTCTGATAGTCGGCTGCAATTTCATCAAGGATTTGCTGCAACGCTGCTTTGTCAGCATCGCCGCAATCCTTCATAATGTTAGCGGCTTGACGTTGAACATCGCTTAAGACACTGTCATTGAATTGTTTAGCATCATCATCGTATTTCTTATTCTCCTGTATTTTCTTCTCAATCTCCGTGGAGGTAAGTGGATGATACACGGGCAACTTGCGAACCTCAGAGATCTTAGACTTCAACCATTGACGAGCTTTATCCAAATCGTTCTCCAGTGCTTTACGTGCCTTGCTGGCTTCCAGAGCGCGATCTAGTTCTGCCTTAAGGACGCCGGACAAGTTGCGATTTTCACTGTTGAGATTACGCAACGCTGACTCTAGCTGGGCATATTCAGCTGATTCCAGTTCGGGCTGCATGTTGGCAATGCGCTTCTCCAAAACATCAGCAAGCGATTGCTTTGCCTCTGCATCCTTCATCAAGCTCTTGATCTTCTGTTGGCGTGCCTCGGCATCCTTAGGAGAGTAACCAAGTGCAGTTGGTGCTTGCAACTCTTCGATTTGCTGCTTAACCCATTGCTGCAGTTGATCAATTTCGCTCTTGACTCCATCGACTCCTTTGTTGGTCACGTCCAGCAATTGTGATTTGCGATCGATACGTTTGCCTAGATCAGCAAAACGGCGATCCAACGATTTCATTTGCTCCTCCACCTGTTGACCATCTAAATTGCTGATGACCTCTGCCACCTGAGCGGCCTTGCCCTTAAGCTCTTGTATCTTGGGATGGCCCTGCAATTCGTATTCATTTTTAATTTCATTGATGGCAGCCATCTTCTGGGCACAATTTAATCCAGAGCCACGATCAAGCACATCCATACGCTTGATAAGGGTATCAAACCAGTTCTGCACATCCTGCATGCCCTGGCGATAGCCATCGATAACATTTTGTCCGGCCTGCTTCTTGGCAATTGCATCCATAAGCTCCGATTCCAATTTATCAATGTTGTCATCCAAATCAGTATCCTCATCACCCACTAAAAACAATAAGAGTCATATTAAATTAAGATTGGTGTGTGTTTAATTATAAGACTACAATGAATGTTGGATTTTCATTTAATATTTACATGAACCCGTCATTTCGAGCATCAACTGAGAGCGCTTATCACCAATAGAATTCAATAGATCATTCATGGCAACCAGCTCCTGTTGTGCGGCTTCGGGACGCAGCTTGCATGGTCGCATTAACCAATCGGAAACAGAACTCTGTTGTTTCTTAACCCAATCCTGAAGTTCACCGCGCTGCTTCTGCTGTTGCTCCAGTTCGCTAACGGATGCAGTCAAACCACCCAAGTGGGATTGCACCTATGAATTAAGCGCTCAATTAGATAATTGTTTATATCAAGGGTTATGTTAAATGATGAATTCAATAACTTGGAGTTAGGTGTCATTAATATGCTAGAGCTAAGCCGCCACCAATTGAACTTTAGGTTCAAATTCACACTCTGGTGACCTCGAGGCTTACCTTAGCGACAAGTGCATTAAGCTTGCTCACGTGTGCACTATTCAAGCGTACTATGCGGCGATAGTTGCTAATACGCTCGTGAGCAATCGGATCCATAAGTGCCTCATTCACATCGCTGAGCTCAACATCGAGATCGTTGTCATCCTCGGTTGAGCTCTGAGTATTTTGAGGCGGTTTCTTTTATATTCAAAGTCAAGCATAGCATTTCAATAGGCAGACAGGCGGTTTTAAAGTGGACGTGGTAGTGCATTTTACAACAACAATAAGTTGCAGGTGCGGCAAATCAACATAAGTTAGAGCGGTGTTGGGTTTCGGTGTAGTTGGGTTAGGTATAAAAATAAATTCAGTTTAAATACAAAAGAAGTTTTGGTTAGCAAATTAACAAAATTAAAAAGGGTTTAAGAATTAAAAGAAATAAATATTGCAATATTGGGTTGAGATAACATTTTGCTAATAGGTTCAAAGACTAAAAAGAATAATTTCATTATTGTATAACCCACCTGATCCAGCAAATCTTCAAGCTTGGCGCGTACGATTAATTCACGTTCGGGTATGGCATGCATGGCTGTCTCCAGAGGTGAGCTGGGTCGGCTTATCGATGCTGTGGCTGCCTCACATGCCTGAACAGCTGCTGCAAGTCTAGACTTTTCATTGTTTAGTTTATTTTGCATGTCTAGAGCGCACTTAAGTTGATTCTTAGCCAACTCCAAGCTGGTAGCCGGTGCATCCAACTCAGTTTGTATGATTGGCTCATAGGTTTCCAGATTATGCATTATGTTGTCCAGTGTATCCTCGTACTCCTGGAACTTGGCCAGCGACTCGAGAAGACGATTCTTGATTTGAACTGATGTCTGCAGGAGAGAATTGTAGCTTTCCTGAATGTTCTTTAGCTGTGACTCCACAGTTGGTTTTATTGCAGGCGTTGTGGTTTCATAGCGTTTTATTTGTGCCTGACCCTTGGCATTCAGATCATCCAAGTTGGTCTGATACTTTTGAATTTCGCTCAGTAGAGCCTCGTGCTGTTTAATTTGTTCCTGAGTTTGTTCGCGATTTGAAATGAAGAGCGAATTATGGGCCATAAGTTGGAAAGAGATTTGCAATAGCCATTTTTCCACGTCCTGCAGACTCTGATGGTATGCATTATAGTCTAGCATCTCCTGTTCCAGATCCTTGATATAACCAACACAATCGTTCTTCAGCTTATCGCAACGCGATTGCAAACGATTAACAGCATCCACTTCTGTGCCCAGATCACGTGCTTCCGACATAAGTTGCTCCAGATCATTGCCCTTTTGCTTAAGTTCATTGCCAAGCGTCTTGTAGCGCTCTAGAAGCGTCTTTATCTCGCTCAGCTCCCCCTTGGTCTCTGGCGCTACCTTGAGCGTCTTCTCGGTTTCAAGCAGCCATTTATCAAGTTTATCCTTGTTAGCTGCGAAATCATTCCAACGATTTTGTGCTTGCTTCAAGTCACTCAACTTTTGCTTGACAGCTAGACCCAGAGCATCCCAATCCTCACGCACCTTGGTCATCAACTCACGCAGTTTCTCCTGCTTATCCTCGGGCGTAATATTGGAGGCCTTGGAGTAGGCATCCTGTACCATAGCTAGCAAGTGTTGTCCCTCGGGCAAATGAGAGGCAAGTGACTGAATTAAACATTAAATGCATTAAAATTAAATATTAAATATGAATATAGATTAATTTTTTATCACTTACATTGACTGTCTCCAATTTTCGGGCAATCACATTAGAATCACCATCAGTGCTACAATCGTTAAGTACTTGTTGAGCCTTCTCAATCCATGCATCCATTTCCTTCTTGTAGTTGAGAAACTCTGTGTGATCGGACAAATTCTTTTCGATCTTTGCAACTAGACCCTGGGCAGCAGTCAACAGTTTGGTGTAATTGGCCTGAGTCTCAATGGTTTGATCGCGGATGCGAGTGCAGGCACTCTGCTCCATAAGCAATTCACAGTTGTCATTAAGATCCTCGACATTTTCCTTTTCGGCCAGAACCTCGTCAAGCAGTTTCTAAGGGAGAACAACATATTAGTTAAGTTTGTCAGTTATAGGAGTTGTGTTAAAAGGCACATAAAGCATATTAGGCATAAGACATAGAGTCTGTGTAGAAAATGATTAGCTGCAATTGTGATTAAATGATTAGCTGAAAAAATAGCATTTGTGATTAGTAATTACTGTTTTAGTATGTGGGTCAGTAATACGTATAAGAATTTTGATTTCGGATTTTGTGAGCTTGTTACTGGGTGCACTCTTGCGAGAAATTTTAGTACATTTATATATTTACTTTTGGTTAGCGTTGCGTGAGAGATTTGACGAGATTGATTTGTTGCTTACCTTGGCATTGACCAAATCTTCGGTAGTTTTATTTTCAGCTTCCTTTGATTTGGCAACGCGCTTGCTCATTGTCTCAATCCACAAATTGATCTTATTGAACTTCTGCAGGAATGTCTGCCATGCAGTTAAACACGATTCCAAACCGCTACGCGCATCTCGTGATAAAGCTTGTAAGGTTTCCCATTCACCATTAAGGTGTTTGATCTCTTGGGCTACATTATCTTGTCCCTCGCTGCCACTGGTGGCAATCACAGCCCGACTGAGCTCTTCGCAGGCATCTAGAAGTGATTTGCCCTCCATGGATGTAGATTGTATGTCACCTAGACGATTGAGACGATCATCGACTTGATCCTTCTCGCCATGGCAATCGGCACACTGTTCTACCTCAATGCGTGTGCGACGCAGCCAATCCTGCAGCTCATTGTAGGCTTGCTTGTATTTATCATGACTGTTAACCTGGTTCTCCAGTGACTCAATGATTTTGTTCACCAGAGCTTGCAGATCCTCGAACTTGCTTAGACCAGGTGCAAAATCGTTCTTATCCAAACTGCTATCCTCACGCAATCGAATGTTGATCTTTTCCACAATATCATTGTGACCATTAATGTCTCGTTGTGTTACACGGAATTTTTCCAGGGCAGCACGCTTCTCGCTCAGATCGTTTAGATACTCATCACTGGCCTTAACACTGGGTTCAATATCCTCCAGCCACTCTAGCAGTATCTTATATAGCTTAAAGATCTCCTCCAGCTGGGCAAGACGATTAGCAAGTTTCTGTCGCACATCGTTAAGGTCCACAAGCAGTTTATCAAAGTCCTGCTTGAGAGCTTCAGTATCCTCTTGTATTTTGGCTGCACCATTCTGTTCAGTATTCATGATGACCTTCTCCTTGAGTTCCAGAAGGTAACGTAGCTTGTTTTGACCCGTTTCGAAGCCTTGACGCAAATTCTTTACAGTGTTTAGCTTAATTTGTACCTCGTTAAGTGTACCGGGTATTTGTTCGCAATCGGCAAGCTTCTCACGTGTCTTTTCAATCCACGACTGGCACTCCTCGTATAGAGTGTGATGCTGTTGATGCTCCTGGTAGTGCATTTCCAAGCGACGCATAACCTCTTTGGCTAATGTCAACAGAGCATTGTACTTGGTTGTCAACTGCATAATGGCGTTACTGATGCGCGTGTCGGAGCAGGTCTCCAGCAGTACCTGAGCCTTCATGTTTAGATGATCCAATGTCTTCTGCCAATCGAAGAGTGTTTGTAGATGTCCCTGGAATTGTTCCAGCACAACCTTCTTTTGGGTAAGACTATCTTGCAGCTTATTGTAGGATTGCACAAGAGCTTCAGTTTTTGTTAACCACTCGAGCGCCTCTGTGTATTGATCCTGGTAGTCTGACCACTTTACAATGCCAACTTCCAGATAATCCTTGGCCTTGTTAAGAGCCTCCACATAAGCATCGAACTCCTCCTGCAGTAGTGCAACCTCATGCTCAATTATTGCACAATCCTCGGGCTCTGCGGTACGGCAGGCAATCTCACCTTGTTCCAAAGCATTTTGCAGTTTCTTTGCGCCCTCGGGGACTTCACCCTGTAAAATCTTCAATTGATGTGTTTTCTCAGCCAGTGCTTGTTTGTCGCCTGTCGGCTCAGAACACTTGCTTAAACGCTCCTTGGCGTTACGCAGCCAGCTAGCAAAGTCATTGCCAGCATCGATCAGAGCCTGATAGCTATCAATAGTGTTCTTCTGTTTGGCGTAGAGATCCTTGGCCTGCTTCGTGAGATTCTCGTACTTGTCAGAGATTTCTGTAGCTGGAGCACCCTGTTGCAAGTCGGATGCCTTCGATGTCACCGATTGTATCATTGGCTCAAACGATACAATGTCTTGCACAATGTTATTGGTCTGTCGAAGATTGGCCTTGCGCTCGCTAAGACCACTGCAGAGACCAGGCTGACCACGCTGGGATTTGATAATCTTTTGCTCGCATGCCTGTTGCAGTTTGGCTTCCCTGTCGGTAATCCATTTTTGCAGTTGTGAATAGCTGGAACTGTAATCGGCCCATTGCAACAGATTTGTCTCCAGTTGCACTTTGGCGGTAGACATTTTCTTAACAATTCGATCCCAATCGGTTTGCAGTTCCTTCATTTCATTGTTGATAGGCTCGCGACCGTCGGAGCGTGTGTTGCGGATAATCTTTTCACCGTTGTTAATGGCAGTGTGTACTAGATTCTGGCCCACTTCACGATTGCGTATGAGATCCTGAATTTGTTCTAGACGGCGTTGTAGGGCCTCCTTAGATCCAGCACCCTCGCCAGCAGCCTGAATAGCTTTTTTAGCGTTTGCTATCCATTCCTTGGCCGACTTCATGTTGGCATCGTATTCACGATGCTGATCGCGATTAGTTTCCACCTTCTTCAGCACATCCTTGGCCAAATTGACCTGTACCTGGTACACTGAGCTCAAGTGTCTAAGTTGATTGTTAACATAGCTTTCCAGATGGGATTTCAGTAAGCCAGCCGCAGAGGCATTGAATCTATCGATATCGTCCTTGCCCTTCTCGAGGCGTGACATGACATCACGCATGTCCGCGACTTGTTTTTCCTTGTCGGGCAGATTGGGGCAGAGGTTAAGTTTGTGGTTCTTGACAAGTATGTCGATCTGTTGGAGCCACTCCATGAGACGTTCATACTCCTCTTTATATGCGCGCCATTGCACCATGGTAACTTCCAAGTTCTCCTTCTGCTGATTAATTTCGCGGAACAAACTTTCGAAGCTATCACGTAGTGCGCGTATATCATTGCGTATGATCTCTTGGCCCTGTGTCGAAGTACTTGCCAAAACCACCTCACCCGTGTGCACCAAGTGCTCAACTAGTAGCTCACCCTGTGCTTGTTTATTCAGTAGTTGTTCGGTTGCCTGCACGGCATTTTCAATGGCGAGCTTATCACTTAGGCTGCTCTGTTTCAAGGCAGGGAACTTCTCTCGAGCACGACTTATCCAGCTGACAAGATCGTCATAGGCTTCCTTGAATAGGCGATGATCACGGTGCTGATCATGACGATCGGACAGTAGTTTCTGTGTCTTGGCAAACAGTTCGTCAAAGGTGACCAGCACTTTTTCTGCCTGGAATGCAGCTTGACTTTGCTGTCCACTTGCAATCATTTCCTTGGCTTGAATCTTCAATGAATCGACATCGATCTTCTCAACACGAACCTTTTCTTCCGTCGACTTAACGCGGTCGAGTTGTGCGCGTTTCTCTGTCATTGTAGTCTGATGCTCACCCAATTCCTTTAGCAAGGCTTCCAACCATTCGTTGAACTTACGTACATTTTGTACTTGATCAAGAAAGCCAGACCATTGTGTAATGGAATCATCAAGGTTAGCCTTGACATCCATAATACGCAGCGCAATGCCACCCCACAGATCCTGCAAATCAGTCAGCTCCTTATTGATGGCCTCATGGCCAGCGGGTGCAGTATTTGCCAGCACATGTTGTGCCTGCTCCAAGATCTTAAGCACACGCGCCGAGCCTTCATCCTTTTGCAGAATAACATCCTGTATGGTAGCCAACTTTTTATCCAATTCCTTTTGACTCATCGAGGACATGTCGGAACAGTAGTCCAGCTTCTTCTTTATGCCATTTATCCACGATGTACACTCAGAGACCGAGTTATCAAAATCTTCGTGCGAGCTTACATATTGTTGCCAGCGATTGTTCAGGTCCTTGACCTTGTGGAAAATTTGCTGATATTTCGTGACCAATTCGGGGCCAGACGATCGAGTAGAGGTGGGGCCCTTAAGGAGAGTTTGTGCCTTTTCGGTTACATTATCTACTTCCAATTCCTTGGCACGAACATCGCCTTGCAGGGCTTTTAGAGCATCCAACTGAGCACGTTTCTTTGGCAGATCCTCCTTTAAATCAATTGCATGCAAGTCATTGTCGGTATCCCGTATCCAAGCCAAGCATTGATCACGCAACTGCTCGTACTCGGACCACTGCTGTAAGCGCGATTCGATAGCTTCGACTGTAGAGCTAATGGCAGCCAGTAGACCCTCCCATTCCTGTTGCGTTGTATCGATTTGCGATTTAATGTTTACCTGTCCTACATTTACAGTACCAGGGATAACCTTTTCGCCCAACGCACGAACTTGATCAACGCGGGGAAACTCGTCCGCAAGACTAGCCTTCAAGTTCTTAAGACGATCTAGATTGGTGTGCAGAGAAGTCTGCTCCAAATCAAGATCGCCCCAATAGTGTACCGTATTTAATGTGGCATCAATAAACTCTTGGGCTTCCATGACGGCCTTAGAGTATTGCTGATGGGCACTTACAATGCCCTCGTAACGTTCAACGTAGGATTGAGCGCGCTTTTGAAGTTTGCCAAAACGATCGTTGATATCTTTTAGGATTTGGTCGACGTGCACAGTTTTTTCGGATAAATTGGCCGCAATCTCTTGTAGGTTTCCAACCTCTACCTGATGATTGTTAATGTCGTTAAGTACGTCACGATACGACTGCAACTTATTGCGTTTCTCATCCAGTGTAGTTTTTAGCTCTATTTCAGCAGGCAACTCGTGTTCAATATTGTCCAGCCAGCTCTTCAGATTGTCTGCAGTCTCATCAAAGCCAGACCACTTGGAAATTTTGTCTTGAATTTTACGCGCTGTGCTTGCAATATTGTCAAACAGCTGATCGAAGGTCAGATCATCCAATTGACTACGAATGGCTTCGCGTCCATCCGTGGCTGTTGAACTGTAACACTTCTCACCCAATTCAACGGTGCTGTTTAAAAGTTGAGTTGCAGTTGGCTGCTGAGCCATTAGTTCCTGTATGACCAGCTGCTTCTTGAGTAGATCATCGCGAGATGCCACTTTGCTCAATTCGCTGCATTCCTCGTAGCGGTTTTGTGCGTTGGCCAACCAGTCAGAGCATTGTTTGTACTTTTCGTTGAAATGACTGTGATCCTGTACAGCTTGTTCGCACTTCTTGAGAATCTCCTTGGCTGTAGCTTGTATCGACTGGAAACGCGACGAGACTTGTTGCACATTGACGGCAATTCTGGTTTCGCCAGAGCTTTGCACAAGCTCCGAAGTATCGTCCTTCATTTTTTCAAAGTCAGCTTCGTTTTGGCGCAGACTCTGTGTCAGCGACTGGAAGCGGTTTAATTGCTCTTCTTTTTCTTCAAAGGAGTTCTTCAGATTGTAGTTCTTAAGTGCGTTCTCAGCCTCAGCCAGCCAGCTAATCAATCGATCCAAGTCAACTTCATAGTCATTCCATTGCTGTAATCGATTCTCCAGGCCGCTCTTTACGTCAGACAGCGAACCGCCAAACTTCTCAAAGTCGGCATGCAAATTTGCCAGGTCGCGTGTCATGGCTTCCTTTGATCTAGCTGGTATACTGCTTGCATGCTGATCGATGTGTTCCTCCAAAGCTTTAAGCTTGGCCACACCCTCAGGCAGAGCATCCTGGATCTCGTTGATCTTTTGGAGACGCGCTTGCAGTGCTGCCTTGTTGCCTGAGTAGTCGGAATAGCCAGTCAGACGATCCCACAAGTTCTTTTGATGATCCTGTTGGGCCTTCTGCAGCTCACTAAATTGCTGATACACCTCAAATGCGGCATCTAAGTCTGCCACCAGCTTGCCGCAATCTTGTCCAATTTGCTCATATCGCTTATTAATCTCAGCCACAGATTTCGCAATCTCATCAGCATTTGCTGGTGCGGTGCTCGTAAGTAAAGCTGCCGCTTTCTCATTGACAGCCTCAACAATACGTTTGTGCGAATTAATATCCTGATTGGTAGCCTTGTATTTATAGAGCTTGGAACGAATTTCTTGTGCGCTTGTCCAGGTAGCGGGATTCTCGTTGTGAATTAGCTTTTCCACCTGATCCAACCAGTTCACTGTCTGGCTCAGAATATCCTGGTAGCTGGAAAGTTGAACGGTTTGTGCCTCTTGACGTTTTTCCAGATTACGAATGCCTTCGTCTAGCTTATCCCAACGATCGCGTATGTCACGCAGATCCTTGCGTATCTTCTCTCTACCCTGAGTGGATGTCTCCGGCAAGGTCTTTTCGCCAGCTGCATTTAATGCACCAAACAAGCTTTCAGCCTGCTCTCTCTCTGAGAGTAGGACTTGAAGAATATTTGAGCTCTGCGTGGGTTCATCCTTGAGCGCCTTCTCTAGTTGGGTTTCAATTGGCTGCAGCCACAAGTCCACCTCGTTGTACTTGTCTTGGTAGTACTGATGATCATCGACCAGATTGGACCAGCGATTAACAACCTCTTTGCTCAACACCTGCAGAAGTTGATAACGGTTTGTGATTTGCGTTGTCAACGTCTTCAGACGATCAGCACCGCAGTTGTTAAGTAAAGCATGCGCCATATCCCCGAAGGCATCGATCTCCTTCTCCTTTTGCAAGATGAGTTCACGCTGTATTTTGTACTTGTCCATTTGCTCGACCTTTTCGTGGAGAGTCGACTTGAGCTGTTGATCCCGGAAGACAGCTTCTGCATTGCGACACCATTTGGTAAGCTCTTCAAGATTGTGCTCGAATTTATCCCACTGCGTTAGCACATCTTTTTGCTTACCCTCGATACCCTCAATGTCATCAAAGTGGCTCTTCATGGTTACTTCCAGTTCATCGATTTCCTTTTCAAGCACTTCAATGCCCTTTTCAGAAGTGGCTGGCTTCACATTCTCGAACTGTGCTCGAATCTCGCTAATAATATTCAGTGCCTGTGGTTTATTTTGGGCCAACTGTCCAAGATTTTCAATTTTACGCTTAATATCTGCCTTTTCACCATAGGAATCATCACATTCAAGTAGTTTTGCCTTTTCATTTGAAATCCATGTCTTTGCGCCACTCAGGGCATTATTAAGCTCGCTGTGCTTTTGAACGCAGTTCTCCAGATTGTGCAGAATTTCATCTGACTTCTGTACGATATTCTGGAACAGTTGTTTTATTGACTGCAGGTAAACATTCAGCGAGTTGTCCTTTATTTGATCAACCAATATCTGCGCCTTGTCGCACACATTATCAACGAGTACATTGTGCGTGGTAATCTCCTGATGCAATAGTTTGTGATTCTGAAGCTGAGCACGTTTCTCCTGCAGCGTTGTCTTCGGCTCAGTGTGACTCTGCATGGCCTTATCAACATCCTTCAACCATTTAGTTAGCTGATCTTGAGCTATACTAAACTCATTGAACTGTAACAAGCATTGATCTATCTTTTGTGTAGCTGAGTTTAAGTCATCCGTGTAGTTATCCCACATGGTGCGCAAAGAGCGCAACTGTTGACGTATTATTTCACGACCTTCGGGACTTGTGTGACCGTACAGCTTTTCGCCACGATCGATAAGACTCTCAAAGACAGTCGAGTCAATGATGCGTTTGTCCGACATCTCGCGCAGTTTGTTTTGCTGATCCTGCAGCACGTTCTGATCTCCAACAATGTCATTGGTCTTATCCAACTCAGTGGCGCAAGCTTGCAAATTTTCCATGAAGTTTTCAAAGTCGTTGTCAAAGCTTTCGTGATCCTTGACATAGTTTACATACTTGGAAATGGATTCTTTGCAGAGATTCTTAAGCGTTTGATAGCGTGTGTTCAATCGTGACAGTTTAAGATTCAAATCCGTTTCACCTTCGATTTCACGACCCTGCTCCATAAGTTCGTTTATGGCTTGGCCACGACGTTCAATATCCTTTGCACTTTCCTGCAATTGCTTAAGATGTGCACTCTTTGCTTTGGAAGTGCTCTTGAGGTTCTGATTCTTCACCACAGCTTCAACATTCTTCATCCAATTGTCGAGCTCCTCGATAATTGAGTCGAACTCATCCCATTTCGAACAGAGCTGCTTGAGTTTCACCAAAGAGTCCTGGCAAAGCGTCATAAATTCCTCCCATGTGTTCTTGGGCTCTTCAAAGCCCTTCAACAGAGCCGGATGACCGCTTGGATGAGTTTGAGTTAACACAGTTTCCAATAGCTTGTGGCAGGTATCGAAAATAGAATCACCCTCGGGCTTGTGCTGCAGCAAATTTTCGACGACAATAAGTTTCTCCTCAGCGCCTTCCTTTTCGAAAGTAGTCTCATTCAGTATATCAATGGCTTCAGATTTGATTGTGTTCAACCAATCTTGAGCCTTTTCCAGTACTTGATCGTAGGCCTCGTGTTTGATGACCTGGTTGCCCACAGTGTTGATGCGGTCGTTAATCTTCTTAGAGATAGTGTTGTATTCCTGAATGGACTCATCTGTCTTACGCTCGGACTCATCATCGCATAGAGTGACCGCCTTATCGTGCAACTGCTTCAGGGCGTTCTTGTGCAGAGTAGTTTCCTGAAGTTGTGTCTTGTAGTTTTGTAAAGCTGCCTTCTTCGTTGGCAAAGTAGGATACAGTTCATCGACAGCGGGAACCTTGGCCTTGGATTCATTAAGGTAGTGTGACACCTGAGTGTAGCTTTCCTCAATAGAAGTCTTTTGGATAAGCACACCCTCAACCTGTTGCATCAATGCGTTGGCCTCATCACGGAGATAATCGTACTTCTCACGCATTTGCCTTAAATCTGCCCGAATACGTTCACGATTTTCAGGTGAGACAACCGGATACAGGCCCTCACCAATGTCAACTGCATTGTTAAGCAATATCTGGCCATTATCAAAGGACTTAAGATAAGATTTAATTGTTTGCAACTGTTGTGCGGTGGCCGATGAGGATCCTGGAGAGCCCATGCGAGCAAGTTCTTGGAACTCAATTTTGGCATCGCCAAACCATTCATGAAAGTCCTTCGATGCCTTAGCGAAATTGGCATTCGACAACTGTGCGGTACGCATTTTATCCATATGACCAGCTAAACCTTTGGCAACCGCCTGGTAGCGCTGCACAAGATGTGTTACAAATTGTCCAATGCGTGCCTCGGGATTTTTAACGATTAATTGCTGGGATGTCTGTTCCAGGTTGTTGATAATAGGCTCATGGGCTAGCACATCCTGCTGTAAGATGGCCAACTCCTGGAGTTTCTGTGGCACTTCGGGTAGATTAACTTGGCTGCTGGTCTCCGCTTTGACACGACCCTCGACGTCACGTAACCAATTGGATATTTCCTCATTGGACTGCTCGTATTGCGACCACAGATCAACATTTTCATCTAGAATGCCTCTAATGCGATCAAAGCTGTCTTGCAGCGCCTGCATTTCTTTGCCTATCAACTCTGCGTCGCTGTTTAGCTCAGTCAGGTTCTGTGGCGTCTCAACAGCCTTAAGCATCTCCAGGGATTTCAGAGTTTCAGCATGACGCGACTTGCAGTCATTAATGCTCTTGCCGACTTCTTGCAGTGAGGATTTCTTCACGTCCAGATTATATTTGTCACTTGTTGATTCGGGCTGGCACCAGGCCACCTTCTCCCTTTGAGTCGCAATTAGACGCTTTAGCATACCCACCTTGTCGGCATGGAACTTCTTCAGGAACTGCAGCAGGGAACTTTCGATCTTCTTGGCATACAGATCGACGCCCTCATAACGCTTCTGCACATTGTTCAGCTCCTTGGGTATGATGGACTCGTTGAATGTAGGATACAGATTACGCAACTCATCCATATTCTGTTTAATATTTTCAATTTCATTGCCATTGTTGTCCAGTTGAGCACGCAGTGCACGACACTGCAACAACCGCTCCATGATCTTATTGTTATCCCCGGACATATCGTCGCATTTGATGAGCTGTTCGCGCAGCTTGCTCACCTGCTCGCCAGCAATCTTCGAACGACGGCGCAATTCCTGTTCCTGATCATTGAAGGATGAGGTGACAGAGTTAAGACGATCTGCATTGTTGCTAACCTCAGCAAATTGATCGCCAATCAACTGATTAAGTGCTGATAGTGCAGGTAGCTGGGCACCATTGTTGATCTTAATCAAATCATTAGTCTTTTCCAGAATTGTGTCCTTGAGTGCCTGATAAGAAGGCAACTCAGTGCGGTATTTGCTTAAGCGCATGGGACCAAATTCAATTTCAATTGAGTTATCGGCAGCATCACAAAGACCCTGATTTGTCTCGGAAAGCCAAGGCAGCAGATCCTTCTTGGCATCTTCAATCTGTGACCAAATAACTGCTTCCGTTTCGTAGACATGTGCGTTTTTGGCTGTCTTATCGTGCAGATCCTGCCAGTGTTGCTTAGCTTCCTGAACTTCCTGAAGTACCTCCTGTGGAATTGGCTCACCAATGGCACTAAACATTTTACCAACATTGTTACCGCGACGTTCGAGCTCATCGAGATTCATTTTTGACTTGCGCAACTGCTCCATAGTCTTGCGCGTCTTCTCAGAGGCTTGATGCAATGCGGTCTCATCTCCCGGCTGTTGGGGTATGGCATTAAACAGATCTTCAGCTTTTTTAATTTCTTTGGAGAACTTGTCCTTGGACTCGGCGTACTCACGCAATGCCTGGCTGATAAGATTGAATTTCTGTATGCGATCGGCAATTTCATTTTGCAGTGAATCGTAGTTCTTGTCTAGCACCAGCAGGCTTTCCTGTATAGCTGGCATGCTGGAAATGTCCTCACGCATAAGCAATGATCCTTCGTCGTGAATGCGATCTTTAAGATCTGCCTGATACTTAAGAGCATCATTAAGGGCCACTAGATCGGCAATGATCTGATCAATGTTGTTCAAAGTGGGATGCTGTTTCAAGATCTTGTCTAACTTTGCGCGATTCTCTTCCAATGCCTGACCAAAGTTGTTCTCGAGAGCATGGAATTTGTCCTTACGCACAGTCATCTGTTGCAATTGCTGTTGCTGGTTCTGTGAGCGCATTTTCAGATTCTCCAATTTGTTTTCCACATCGTTAACAATCTGTGTGGCAATCAGAGGACGACGAGAAAGAGCATCGCGCAGTTGGATCGCTGGATTTTCATCGATTTCCTTAGCTTGACCCTTCCAGTAGCTCAGACCCTGTCCTAGATGATCAATCTCATCAATTGCCTTCTTCAGCTCTTGGACAGCAGGTCCTTCGGGTTTCTCCAACTGATGCTTCAAGTAATTCAAGTGCGACTCAGTATCATGCTTCCAGCCCAAAAGTTCAGTCCATTTCTCCAAAGCACCTTTCTTCTGCAGCATATTCGACTCAAGATTCTGATAGTTAACCACCAGAGCTGTGTAGGCATCGTTCAAAGTATTGGACTCCTCGGGCGTGGCACCTAAAGCCAATTGCTTAACCTCGTCGTAAATGGCATTAAAACTGGGCTTTTTATCGGCATGTTCCTGCAGCAGAGCATGTATGACATGCAGACTAGTCTCCACGCGTTCCGGATTGATTTCCTCAACTTGGGTAACCTGATTGCGCAATTGCTCCATCCAGTTGGAGAAATTTACCAGTTTAGCATTAAAGTCCTGACGTGAAATGATGGCATCGGAGACCTCGTTGATGTTTCCACGAGTCGCTTCGGAGAGCTTTTGTAATTTGGCCTTCATGTTGTTTACGCGATCCTTGACGGCAACAGCGCCCTCTGGCGCCAAATGCAAGCTTATTTGATCGGCATTTTGACCAAGCGCAACTAGTTTAGCTTGTTGCTGCGATATTTCATTGTTAAATGACTTCAATTTGACCAACTCCTTTTCGAGCTTGTCAATGTGCGGCGTATTTAAGACAGCCGGACGCTTACCCACTAACTGTGCACCCTGACCAATCCAATCCTCCAGCTTAGCCGCATCATTATCAAAGGTTTTCCAATTAGCGACAAGTTTTTCGAGCTTAGCGCTCGCCTGTTTAGCATTTTCATGGACCGCAGTCCAACGGGAGTGCATGGCATCTAATTCATCGGGGGCATTGGTTTTGCATAACATTTTATGACTGATGTTTGATATGCCATGGAGTTTGTCCAATTGCTCCAGGCATTGTGTTTCAAATTGGTTGGCAGTTTGTTGCATGGCAACAGCTTCTTCAAGTGTAATGGGTTTAGGAACTATATTATTTACCTTGACTTCGCTTTGCTCCACAGCGGGCTTGATCTGTTGCAGTCCGGTCTGGAATTGCTGCCAGTTAACTAGGTCCTCCTGCACGGCTTGCGACTGATGGTCCACATTGCGATTAATGGCGCTTAGCACTTCCTGCAGTTTGGAGATTTCACCCTTGAGACGCTTCGCTTCTGCAACGTTGCCCTCCTTTGGTGCCAGCTCAGATGCTTCAGCGGCCAACAAATCAAGCTGCTTCATGCGTTCGCCCAGCACACGCTTAAAGGACTGCACCTTGACGACGCGCTCCTCTGGTGTTAGATCTTCAGATTGCAAGGCTTCAATATTTTTGGGCGCCACTTTGTTGGCCCATTCCTGCAGCTCAGCGAGACGCGTCTTATAGTTGTTCCACTTAGCACTGTAGTCCTCCAAGTAGCCGACACGATCCTTCACATGCTCCATTGTATTGAAGAACATCTTTTCCACCTCGGTAACTTCTTTCTCGAGTATGGGACGCTTGTCGGCAGCAGCTAGTGGAGCCAGCTCAGACTTCAGGGCATGCAGTTTGGGCAACAATTGATGTGATGCCTGCTGCAGCTGCACGTTCAAATCACGTTTCGACTTCAAATCTTGGCTAACATTCTTGGGATCGGTTTGTAGTGGTGTCAGGGAACGTAGCTCTGTCTCAGCGGTTTGCAGCATAGAGAAGATATCGTTCTTCTGATCGACAAACTCACTCCACACCGCCTGTGTGCCCTTGAGCGCTTGCAGTTTATCCGAAGTTTCAGTATAGGCCTGATTCCAGCCTGACTCCAGATTCTTAACCTCGGAGTTGACAAAGGCTGGAGCATGCACATCCTTGCTGAGATCGCGTCCACGTTGTAGCATAGACATGATGTGGGGCCGCTGATGATCGAGCTGATTGATGGCATACTGTTGCTCCTCAATTTGGCGATTGACTCGCTCCAGACTCTCGGGTGCTGGTATATTGGCCGTCTGATCCTTAACCTTCGTAAGCAGGCAGACGACTTCGTGCACCTCACGGCGATATGTGTAACACTTGGAGAACACTTCGGTTTTGACCATTGTTATTTCAATGGTGGGTATTAGGTTCTTGTAGCGTGCAATTAGATCTTCCAGTTTCTTTTGCTCTAGATTAGCCTCATCTTCGGTGGCATAGCTGAGCAGAGAATCCAGTGTTTTGACCAGCCACTTCATGTCCTCACGTTTGTTATCTGCATCTTGACAGATTTTCTGCGAAGCAAAGTGAAAATTATTAGTGGAATTTACAATAACAAGATTTAAGCAAAAGCAATTGGATAAGTTACCACTAATTCCCTTAGCTGCATGCAAGCGTTATAAATAGGGGTTATAGTTAAATTTCTTTTATTAGGTTTTAGCGTTCAACTCACCTGGAAAACAACCTTTTCCTTTTCGAACTCCTCCATGGTGTTAACCTCATTAACAATGTTTTTAAGGCTCTGATCCACGCTGTTCATCCATTCGATCATCTCATTGAACTTCACATGATAACCCTGCCATTGGGCGGGTATCTGCTGTAAAGTCTGACGCATATCCGCCAGCCTGTTGGACATCACTTGCCACTGTGACTTGGCATTGTCGTAGGCCTGTTCCAGACTAATATCACCCGGCTGCTGTTGCCTGTGCGCATGAGCTAGACGCTGCATATTCTGTAAGCACCTTTCTAGACGCGGCACTGCATCCTGATGTACCAGAAATTGTTCATTACGTTGCAGTATGGAGTCAACATCTTCGTTGCGATTGAGAGCCTGTTGCTCCTGTTGCAGTTCCTTCTCGACATCTTTTAGTGATTGATAGAAGGCATTCTCGTCCAAACGGAACTCAAGCTTTAAAAGATGCAGGGGTGCTTGGGAAAGCACATTTTTCCAGCGCGACTGCAACTGCTCAACACTTTGAACCACTTCTACTTGTTCCTGGCTAGGCAGCGTTGTTAACAGTTGCTGGGCAGACTGCACCAGATCATTCATCCAGCGATCGTTGACCTGCTCGAAGAAGTACTTTTGTGTTTCAATCGTTGTCTTTGTTTCAATGTGCTTCTCCACAATCATAGACTCGGCCTGGGTAAGCCATTCGTTGACAACGCGCTCGTTATCTTTGAAGTTACTCCAGCCGCCGACAGCATCGCTCAGACGTTGTTCCCATTTTCCTGCATTCTGAATGACATAGTTGAAACGTTCGTTAAGTTGTTCCATTTGCTGTGCAGCTGGGGCTGTATCAATCTTATCATCGGACGCCACATTCTTGACCAGATTTTGGAACACCTTGTTCTTGCTCTCCAGCATGGAGCGATAGTAGACGGTGCGCGAGAAATAAGTCTTGTGCTTGTGCAGCTGCTCGTTGATGAGGTCACGGCCGCCGGCCAGATTGTGTGTGCTGAGCAATTGTTCAGCTTCGCTTAGCCATTGATGGATTTCCTTTTGACCCGCTTCCAGTGATTCCTGCTGTATCTGAAGCTGATGGAACAGATGCAGCTTGGCAGGCATTTGGGCTCGAACGCGCACCAGCGACTCCTTTTCCTGTTTAAGAAGTTTCATCATTTTGTCGACCTCATCGCGTGACAAATCCTGAATGAGTGATTGGAAGGTGCGACTGATGTTCTTGAACAACTCCTCATTATCATCGATTTCGCTGGCTAGCTGCTGCAGTTGTGCGCCATAGCGGTGTATCTGCTCGCTGTTGCCGAGCACCTGACGTTGGTCCAGGACGCTTTCAGCGCCGCGCAGCCACTTGGACAGCTTCTCAATGCCCGATTTGTATTCCTGTCGGGAGCGTATAATATCACCTGCATGCATGTACTGCTTGGTATTTGCAAAAAGACGATCAAAGCGCTCTGCTAAGGCGCCATGACGTTGACGCAGCTGCTGAGCAATGGGCTCCTCGCAAGAGGCAATCAGATAGTTAGCTGAATTGCTCAAGGCGTCGAACTTATCCTTCCACACGCTTATGTCCTGGAAGAACTCCAAGCGATCGTCCTCGCTTTGATTCAACTTCTGCTCGGCAAGAAGCAGCCACTCCTCGCAGCTGGGCGCTAACTGATTCCAATTACGCCAGCAATTGACGACCTCTTCGAGTGAGTTTTGGCAGCATTTCAGCTCCATGGAGACACGCTTCCAACGATCCTCGGTCTCATACATGAAGCGATCGATTTCGTTTATGTCTTTGCGGGCAACATTGCCCTCACGCTTGTACTCATCGACGACCTGTTGCATGTCGACAAAGGCTTTTTGGAACTCCTGGAAGATCTTGTTGCGTGAGACAAAGTTCTTGTATTGTTCCAGTTGTTGGGCAACCTTCTCCTCATGTCCGTACTTGCCGGTCCAGCCTCTCATTTTGTTCTCCACAAGATTGAGGAAGGCAATAAGGCAACACTTGTGCTCGAGGAACTTCAAGCGTATTCTACGCTCAGCGGACTTGGGTCCGATCTCTTGCAGGCGTCGCTCCATGTTTCGCAGTTGCTCCAGCGGCACCTGTTGCGCCAGTGGAGAGCGCTTGGCATTATCGAACATGGCCACAATGCGTGGCAAATTGGCAAAGAACAGCTTGTGCTCCTCCAGCTTTCTACTGATCACAGCAGCTGTTTCTTCATTCATCGCATTGGGTATATCGTTGTCCATCAAAAGTTTTTCGGCTTCGGCCAGCCATTTGCCAACAGCGCCGAAATCGCCAGGCAGCTCGGCATCCAATAGCCAGAGCCAGTACATCATCTGGTATTGGAGACGCTGCCACAGCTCATTAATTTGATCCCACGATTGCCGTGAGACCTGCAGAAACCCGCTTTGGCTTTCAATCAGTTGCTTGAGGCGGTTGTAAGCCGCCAAATGTGCATCGACTTCAGAACGTGCCAATAGATATTCACCAAAATCGCGTGGAAATGAATTCATCATAACCATTGGCTCGTATTCGGTGGTCTTTTCCATAAGGAAACGGCGCAATTCGTCCACTTCTTGTTGGGCATGCGACTCGTCGCGAGATGCACCCTGTTCAAAATAAAGTAGAATTATAAAACGGCACTTTTACTCTCAAAATTTCAACACACCTTTGGTTCAGGATACTTGTGCAAGAATTGCGCCACATATGTCATTATACTCTTTTCATCCGGCTTGGATACGTCCACATCCTCAGCGTCTAATAGTTTGGCGATTCCCAATTTGTTTTCGGCCACATCGAAAGCCGTCTCTAAACGCTGACGATTGCTGGCCTTCTTTAGCTCAGCTAAATTGACCAGATTCGCCTTGATTGCATCAATAAGTGCGAGGAAAGCGACGCCATCTCTCCAGCTAGCGCCAAAATCTTTAACCTCTACACCACTGTCTCTGCAAGTAAAGAACTCAACATTAGATTCAAGCCACCATATCATAATTAATATGGTACTCACTTTGGCAAGGCATTTGTTACCCAGTTGAGTAGCGTTTTCTTGGCACCTTGCTTCCATTTCTCTGCTCGTAGATCACCGCCAGCCTTGTGATTGCCAACACTGTCGAGGGAGCTAACCGAACCGCCAATACCATGACCCAAATATTCTAGGTTGCGGCTATTCTCCTCGATCTGTGAAAGTTGATGCGTTTAGTACAACAAGATATAATAAACTGGACAATGATATGTAATGGTTAAATAATAATTGATGGGTGCTTTATAATTCAGATCTACTCAACTCAAAAACTATCAAAATGAGGTACGTAAGACACAATTACACCAACAACGTATTACATCGACTTTAACCTACCTGTGGCGCATAATTTATAACTACTACTAAGTTTTTCCGCCTCTTTTTACGAAGCTTGAGTGTTTTTATTAAGTTTTTTATTTGATTTTGATTATTTTTTTCAAAGAATTTAAAAATAAAATACAGAAAAAGAAGATATAGAGGGTTAATTATATTTATAATTGACATTGTGAATAGCTATTTTGGTGCTTCATTAATTGCTGATCTAAGATTGTGGTGACAAAGTGTACAGCTAGCAACCAATTTGATTTCTCTTGTTGTGCTGCAATTTGTGAAAAATTGTGCACGGTATGTGGGTTGCTGGGTAAACTAACTTGAAATGTAAACCTAGAGAACATTAACTCACCTGGAAGTACAATATGATCGTCCATATAAGACCCAACACAACTGGTGGTCTCCCATCCACCAGATCTGCGGGGTTAATGTTGACCAACTTGATGCGTTTGCTGGCTAAAAATTGTAAGGCCGTATTCGCATTGCTAAGAAAATGTGGACGTCTGAGAACGCGACCCTTCTCCACGGGCAAACGTTCGCCGGACAGAACTTCAAGCAGTGCAATTAGTTTAGTGCCATCACGTAAATCGTTGATTAAATCATCAATACGAAGCGGTGGAACACGCTGTGAAAATATTTAAGAATGGGATTAGTTAAGATACAATTTAAAATAATATTGTAATGTCTTAAAGAGCTGCTATATAATAATATTATAAGTTGAACGGAATCTAATGAGTGCTGATTTTAATGAGCTTTTAATGGCATATTTATGTGCACAATAATAATGTGCATAATGAATATGCATACATTCACAAAGTGCACATATTGTGCATATAAAAATGCAGTGCACAATCCAATCAATATAGTAAATGAAGCGCAAATACTTTAATGCTTGCAATTAATCAAATCGAACGCCCGACTGATGACGAAAATGTCGAAAAAAGATTACAAATTTGTCGCTTTGTCAATTAACGCAAAGTGCATTTAATAAATTAAGATAGTTGAAATCGTTAGCCGTTCGCGATAATTTGTTTAGATTCCAGCCAGCTATGTGCCAGACAAATTGGCGAGTGGCACGCGCAAACATTTAACTTGGATTCACCGCAAAAGATTGCAATTTAAGTTAATGGCATTACGGCGGAAGTGGCACCGACCAAAACCAAAAGAAAATCAGCACACAGGCGCAGGCATTATAGTTTTAAGTAGTAGTAGCATTTAATTGTGACTTGCCAGCCAGCTTGTGTTTTCGTGGCGGTTACCATACAACACCCCAGCCCAGTAAGTCAGCTTAAATCAAGGCAAATAGTTTGCGAAAACTTTGACTCAACTGTTGCGGACATGCAAATGACGGTAAAGTTTTGTCTGTCTTCTTCTTTTTTCGAGTTGTTTGTGTTAATGCAACTTGAAAAAACTATGCTACTTACAATGCGAAATCAATTACTGTATTTCCGGTAGCTTCCCTCTGCCTTATGCCTTCTTTTATTTGTATGAGTAGCAAAAGCAGCAAAATGTATGGTGTTGTCTAGCAATTGTGTCAAACTTTTATAACAGCTTTCTGCCATGTCATGTTTGTTTGTTGTCTGTTTTGGACTTGGCATATGATGTTTTTATGTCTAAATCGCTATAGCGATGTTATTTTTTTATGAATGGAGTTAAGAAAATGAAAGAAGTTTTGCTAAGCTATCAAAAGTCAACTTATATCTCTTAAACTTGTTTTTAACAGACAAAAAGTATTCAATAGTATTTATTGAATAAAATGCAACTATTTCACCTTTCAATTTTTAGTCTTTTTTCAATTTCCTATCACATTCTACTTTTTTTTTTTTAAATCTTTCCTCCAACTACACAGAAACATATACGTTTCAAGTATTTTTTATAATTGCAAGCTGACTTTTTACGAGCTTAAACCTCTTTGGAAAATATAAATAGATATAATCCAACAGTGAGTCAGGAACTAAGCATTACTGGTTTGCCAACTATTTATTGTACATAGATACTAGTAGGTAAATAGTTTTTTATTCAACACTTTGTGTAATCGTATGCTTGTGCGTTAGTTCTTGGAATAACTTCAAGTGAACTCTATGTTAAGCACGCACCTAAGACGTTCATGGAATTTACCAATGCGAGAAATTCCACAAGGCAACATGGCAACATAGACCGAGCGAGCTTGTGGCTTGAATGCATGCAAAGTTTGCATTGAAAGAGGAACGACGCGCTATAGCCAAGTTCATAGCCAGACATGCGTTGTGGCCTATAAAACAGTGAGTTGTGCTCGAGGCAGCAACAATTCTGCATTAATGACAGCAACAGTTCCGTTTCATGTAAGGCCCGCCCGGACAGTCTTGGCCTGGCTTTGAGGCCCACGCAACAATATGGAACGCCCACTGGCTTACTTTTAAGCTTCTCCAGCTCCCAAAAACGTCGACGGAACGTTGATTTAATGCACTTTTCTTTTGGAGCACTCGACATTCGGTTTTTTTTTTGTTGTTTTCGTTGTTATGTTGTCTAATGTGTTATCTTTTAATACAACTTCAATCTGCAGACGATGTGAAGCCGGCATTTTCTTGTAGCACACACACACACACATGTACGGATTGAGCCGGCCGGCTGGGCTGAGTAAGCCAGCAAACCAGTTCTACTGGTAGCTCTGAATGCAATTGCAACTCGATAAGGCCACAAAGAGGCAGAGTCGTAAAGCGTTCACAAAGTGACTGACAATAAAAGGAATTGCAGATACATACATACGAAACAACCGTCAAGGCAAAAAGGGAACTTTTTAAAAAAGAAGGCGTGGGCAGGTCATGAAAACGTTGATTGAAGTCATATATTTTAAAGCCTTAGAGCCCGAGCCCGAGCCCGAGCCCGAGCCCGTTATGCAATATGCAAATGAGTTATACAGTTTATTTAGTATGAGAAGCATGATGACAAATCGATTTGTTTAATATTTTGCAATTGCACAACAATTCATTAGCATACACATGAAATGGTAGGTAGTGTATTCTCTCTCTATATATATAATATATTATATATATGTACGTTGCCGGCAAGAAGTGCTAATTTACAGTAATTTATTTAATTTACATTCGTCAATTGACGCCTTATATGCGATTGTGTATTTTTGAGATCTTAGTATTTACCTGTTCTTTCATAGTTATTTTGACAACGCGTTTAAATAGGCGTAACCAAAACTCAACAAGTTTGTAGGCACTTTATAACTTTTTATTTTTTTCGCCATTTCAAGGTGAACGTGTTACGTCATTTAGTTGACGACCCGAATACGCTCGACAGACTTTGTTCCACAGAATTTGATTAAAATTTATTAATCAAAAGCCCACATATCAACATGTACAACAACAACAATAACAATAGCTACAACATACACGCCAGCCTGTCACATTCTCGGATGCCAAATTGTTGGTCGGCGTGAATCTTTTGCTTTGTGTTTTTTGCCCCCCGGCTGACAGCTCAATACAAAGTATGACTCTCAATTTCTGAATTTGTGTTTTGTGGGTGTGTGTAACAAATGGTTTAGTTTGTAAGGCTACCTCTTTCGCTTTTAATTTATAGTGGGTATATTTTATCAAGCAATTTTTTAGACATTTTTCAATAATTTTAAACATTTTCTAACACTGTTTCTACTTCTGACATAGAAACTGATGAGGCGCCTCAGTTTGTCAGCTGCATCTCGTTGCGGAATTTATTGCAATTATCAAAGTGAATGGATAAACGCAAATTGGTGCTGTTAGGTGTTTAAATTAGAAAGGATACGGCCAGGTGAAAGTGGGCTAGAAGACAGTTGTTTGTCAGCTGGAGATCTAACTGAAATTGGCAATGGCAATTGACGACTTTAGATCTTAAAAGGCAATGTTTGATTTATCTATGAATATGATATGTGAGTCCGAGAGAAACCTTAAAATTTCGCAATATAAGTTTTCGAACATTTTGTTTTTTAGTTAATGCAAATCAATATGCAAATATCCAATGCCATTGAGTGCTTCGAATCGATTGAATTGATAGCTTTAAATTCAAAGGCAAATAACTCACCTTCAATAGGTATGAATTAATCCAATTAGTGAAAGTCTTCTTCTGCACACGTTCTTGTTCCTCTGTAAAGAAATTAACAAAGAAAGAGAATGTAAAAAACGAGAAAACATAAGAAATTGTCTGTGTATCTGTTGTTTGTAATTAAATGTAAGACAAGCGAAAATTGTCAAGACTCACAAGACGGCGGCAAATTCAAGACAAGACGCTGCTATAAAACAAGATACTAGCCTAAAGACACACGATAAGATACATTTACTGGTAAGTAGATACCATGTTCAGGTGTGACATGTATTTTGCCGACGCTTCACGTTCATGTTTGCTTTAATTGAATTATCAGTTGAAAGTCGGCGAGACAAACACACAAAATGACATCATGTTGCCCAAAACTGCATAAAGATTGTATTACAAGGGGTAAGATAATATTTTTGAACGATAGTCAAGCAAGTTTTTATCAGTTCATCATTATTAGGATTTTGCAAAAGTGTTATTAACCTTTCTGTTTTTGGTGCGTCAAACCCCCAAACATAAACATTTACTCAGTTTAAACAAAATGTTTTTGATTACCTCAATTTTAATTGCAGCAACAAAAAACAAAAACCAAAAATAACAAACAATGCGTTGAAAGCAGCAATTTGTAAATAATTAACAAATTAAAACACAGATATCTGAAAAGAAAACAAATGTGTTGTGATTCATTTTTGGAAAAGTGCAGCAGCATTGCTGGTAGTTGTTTAAATGTGCTTCTTTGGCTGTCAAAATGGCAGCAGCTGTCCCAAGCATCTTGCCACAAAAATCACCCCGATCCCGATCAGCGATCAGCGATCCCTACACACAAAGATAAAGAACAGTGCGTGGTCTTTTTTAAACTGGCGTATAGCCAAACGTATAATGAGCCTAAAATAGATATTCCGTAAAAATATCATAATTTTTCGAAATGGAAAATTTTTCTGCAGTTGAATAGAAGAAGAAATAATAAATAATCTCTCACGTAGTTTGACAGACTTGTAGCACTAATATGTCAAATGCTAAGACTCAATTGTTGGCGCAATTTACATGTACGTCAATTTTATATACACTAATCAATGTAAATTCTACAAAATACATTATTTGTCTCGAAATATTAAAAGAAATATATTTATGTATATATTTATTTGCTCATGTGACGCAATATTTGTTTGCTTTTGCAGAAAGTTTGACAAAAGCATATTTAAATAGAAATTGGTTCAAGGTTGCGCAATTTGCGAAGAATCTAAAAGTCGCACAAGTATTTAACATTATGTTTAAAAGCACACCATTTCTATAAATTTCGGCATATCTCATATATCTTATTATAATGAAAAACATCATAAGCATTGAATGAACTTGTCGCAAGGTAAAATATCAAAAAAAATATATATAGTTTTTAAATTTATGTACATTCTTATGCGCAATTTAAAAGTTATCTAATGGGCTGTAAGAATTTGATGTTTTAGCTGTACAAAAATATGGCTAAGATATTTTTAACATTTATGTTTTGATATTTTCTTGAAAGTGTTTCTTAAACCATCCATCAATGAGCTTAAATCTGTTTATAATCCCCTTAAACATTTTAGAATTCACTATATATAGATAAACACAAAATTAACAAGTCTATAATTTTCTAATAGTTAACAAACGTTCTGTCCAAAATCAAGTTGTTTGGGCCAAAATAATTTTGTGTTTGCTACCTACTCGTCTTGCAAATTAATAAAACTTGAATTTTGGTGCTCAAAAGCGACGCAATGGGAATAAATTAAAGGCACCCAAAGCTGTCTTTGCTCTTTTCGGCATTTACACGTTTTCAAATTTGAAAACTAGTTAACAATTGAAATGGTTTAGATACGTACATATATATATATCAACACGTATTAATTGGCTTTGTGTACCCTAAAAATAAATGTTGATAAATAATTTTTGGTGTGTTCGTTAAGTCATAATTAGTGTTTGCAAATTATAAATGTTTGTAATCAGGCAAATAGTTTTGCTAATTGTTGCCCAAGATAAGCGACGCCATGCACTTGAAAATCAAATATGCCAGATAACACAGAATGATAATCTAAATATAGAAGAAATCGAGTGGAATTTAATGCCCTTGCAGACGTTTATTCAAGGCACCTTGTTATTAGTATGATTCATAGTTAGTATATAATCGAAAGTTAGAAAAATTCCTTAAGAAATCAATTGAACGTTTAGCTCCATAGTTTTTCATGATAAACAAAAACTTTCTTAAGGGCATAATAAATTTGAACAAAGTAATTATTATTTTCAAAGCGAATGGAAATGGAAAATTAAAAAATAAATAGGAAATTAAATAATATATGTTACTTTAACAAAACCTATAATTAAATAACAGTTATTATTGTTTGACATTTAAACGTTTCACAATTATCACAACTTGAAATAAAAGTAAAAGCGTACAACAATTTTCAATTTTCAACACGTTTGAGATTAACACACACTACACATGAGATATAACGAAATGATCGTCTTGGTGAAAACCAGGTTAGGCCCTATTTATGATAAAAAAAAAAAAAAAAACCGTTCAGGTTGAATGACTTTTGAATATCTTGTAAATTTCAATTTCTTCAATGTAAAATTCAAAAAACAAAACAGCTGAAAATACTCAACGGAATTCAAAACACAAGAAAAAAGCCCTCGAGCAGAGTCAAAAACCAACCAAAAACAAACATAAATTATTCACAGGCCACAACAAAACAACCAACAACCCAAAAAAGAAAACAAACAATAACAAAAAAAAAAAAGTTAAACAGTGTAATTTTCAATGGTTCACTCAGTCAGTAAGTTAATGATCAAAATTATAATGATGCGGCTGCCGATTATTATTTACGGTTTAAACTATATTTCATGTTTTCGTGGCTCTCTCTAATGAAGTTACGCACTTAAATACTTGATAAGTAGGATATAAGTAAATTGCAAAGCAATACTTTAACATCTTAACTTCAAACTTTTGAGCAATTTTATTGGGCGTGAATAATTGCTGCGAAAGAATTTATTAAAACTGAACTTTAACGAGTGAGTTAGTAAAAGTTTGTTGGCCTAGTTGAGCATAGAAGAGAAATTTTACAAAAATACACACAAAAATTGTGCAAATAATGTGTATAAATAGTTTATTTACATTAATGCAAAGCTCAATTGTTTCGATTTCCCCCCCAAGGCAGCACCAAAAGAAATTTCGTTGGTTCATTTGCAATGTAAATGTCTTAAGAGCTGAGATAGAAGCTATACGAATATGGATATGGTAGATATTAAACATATGCTGCTTCAGACAACGGAAATGTTGTTTGTGGAGAGCTTGTAATATCATTTCCGTGGCTATAAATAATTGTTTATTTTGCTTAATAACCGGTGCTGTAAAGTGATTGTTGCAGTAAGAACATAAGAGCTTAGAAACTTTTTGTTAATATTTAAGTATGATTAGTTTGTGCTATCATTAAATCATAACAAACTTTGTGAACGCCCATACAATAAGTAGCAACAGTTGGTAACAGCTCAAATGCATATTTAATAATTATTACATCAACTGTTAAGGTTCGTATTTATAGATAGTGAGGTGTGTTCTGGGTTGTTGGCACCTGTAGGCGACAAGTGAACAGCAAATTGAGAATCTATACATCTCGAGAGAAATATTGCACGCTCGAATGCGTTTCACAGGCTTCATTTATTCAGACAGCGGCATGTCATAAATTGTATCTCACAGCTATTAGATATATTTGATGTACACATATCTATACGAATGGATTGCGTAATGGCCTTTGAAGTATACATAAACATATATGTATATACATATATATTTATATGTACTTACTCACATACATGCGAAATAAAAGGAATTTTAAGTTTATTTAGTTTTGCCATTAATACCGTTCACTTAACCAGCAGCAGATAGCGATAGCAAACGCAAATAAATGATTGAACACTATTTTTTCAAACTTTTTTTTTTGTTGATTTCCCCCCTTTTCTGTAAACCAAAAAAAAACACCAAAAAAAAACACCAAAAAAAAAAACTAACAATCAAAGAAACTTAAAAGAAACAAAACCATTAAAAAAAAAAAGAAAAAGAAAAGAAACTTTTCAAAAAGCAACCCACGGGCAGCTGTAAAAATTATGGAGAGGAAGCTACAGTTTTGCATACTACTTATAAATTTGCGGTTCCTCAACAAGCAACCATATTTTAAATTCTCATGCCACATGCGCAACAGCTGCCAGATTCATCGGTTCATGTGGGTGTCTTTCTCACAAAGAGTTTAAACACATACATATAGCACATAGAACATTTAATGGGTTAAGTGTTTAGAGTTGTTGAAGAATCTTGAGAAAACGTTGCGAAAATTGTGTGCAAATACTTTGATGTGCACTTGAGATAATTCTGATTTGATAAATAAACTTGTTTCACTTCTAAACTTACAAATTGCAGTTCAAATTTCAATAACAAATAGCGAGAAGGCGCCGTCAACTTCGCTCAGGTTGTTGCAACCACATTTTAGGCATCAATTAAAAAGCCGCTAAAAACTATAGACTCGTACACAATAAATTATTGATACTGACAGCAACTAACGAAGCGACAACAACATCAACAACAGCAGCATCCAATAAATAAATAAATTATTCAACGATGATCTCACAGAGACAAATAGACAAACACACTGAGTAGTATTTCTATGGCTGCTGATCGTTCTGGATCTTTTGACAAACAGACATATATGATTCGAGCTACAGATAACTCTATTTATGTGTTATTTACTTATTTGTTTGTTCGGTTTTTTCGTTTTCGTTTTCATTGTAGCAGCATTGAGATTAGAATTGAATGAATTATCTATCTAAAATCATATTCATATTTAAATGGCGAAAGCTTTTCACAGTCACTGGATTGTGACTTATTGACACAGTAACTGACATATTTTCACAAACGCATTAAAATTGCATAGAAACAAAATCTTGTGCAAAAGAAAAAAAGGCAACCAGGCAACAAAAAGCAATCAATAATAGTTTTATGCATCTATTATAAGGCTAAGGCATGTCAATTAGCATACATTTGACATGCCATGACGTACATACATACATATGTGTAGTATACAGTTTATAAACTTGTTAAGGGCCGTCAATGAACATATATCGTGCACCGATATCTGCTCTTTTATATACACTTGATTTACTGAACTGTCGGCATTTTGCTTCTCAGAGCTTCTGAAGCAGCGAAAAGTAAAACATTTCTAAGCAAAATTTATTGCAGTTAAGAAAACGTGGCCAAAACACGCAACATAAACATATTGGCAGCAGGATACCGTTGACGTTAACAAACAATTCCCATTCCAGAAATCAAAACTTTAACGAGAAAAGAGAAAAGAAAAAGAAACTGCACGCAAACTTTATTTATGCCAACTAATTGTCACATAAAAAATTGATTAACGAACTAAGCAGCTCGAACAGATACTCTTTTTTGTGAGATTTAGAGTTGTGAGAAAGGAACTTGCTTTCAAAACTTAAAAGGTTGTAAAACTTTGGAATATAAGAAATAAATCAACAAATTTCTTTAAAAAAAAATAATGAAAAGTTATAAGACTTCCCAGAAAACTTTTTTTTTACATTATTTGTGTAAAAAGAAAACGTTCGTTGCAATGTTAAACAACATTTTACAAACATTTAACAACATGCATACTAAATCGCTTAATTGTCTATGCAAATCAGCAATGAAAAAAACGCTTAAAGCTAGCAAAATCTATTGAATAAAAATCACAAAATGACCCCGTTTAAGTAGAACATTGAAAGTGGCATGTAATAATCATAACCACAACTATCCCTGATGATATATAAAGCTATTAATAATAGATACGGATGAATGTCAACGCTATTCAAGCATAATCATAAATGCGAAATACATGTGTACTATTTTAAAATATCAAGTGTAGCCACAAAAATTACGCTGCAGAGCGAAAGAGCATAGAGATAGTGAGACAATCAGACACTTAATTGCTTGTTATGCTTAACATAATAACAAAGACCGACCCGTGAGGAGGTCACATAACAGAGCCCAACAGCAGAAGCAGAGGCAGACGTCAGTCAACAGACCAAACCCTCTTTTGGCGTACCCCCCCCTGCGCGTCATGCTCTTTTGGGTGGTTGCTTTGAGTGCTTTTGGCTGCCAATAAATTGTCGGGGGATACTATACTACTGGTAGTAGGAAAAAGAGGTAAAAGCAAAGTTTGATTGCTTGCCAACAGTTGTAGGGTAAATAAATACATAGATATCTATGTATATATTTTTGTTTGCATGTGTTTATAACAAACGCACTGTATAAGCATATAAATAATATAAATTGCCAACTTTAGCGCAACAATAACAACAAATATAGTCAATAGACCTGCTAACCAAGTTGAAACGCGGCTGATGGTGATGTCATTTTGTTGGGCACAAAATTTTATCGATTGCTTTTGCAATAATTTATTAACACACAAAAAACAAAACTGACCCCAAACCGCAAAGTGCCGACAAATTGACCTTGACATTCAAGGACCACAACTAACAAACGAATCCAAACCAGTTTACGCAAAGGAGTTCCTACTATAAAGGGAATTACACCCAATAAGTTATAATAATAACAGCTCATCAAGACTATTAGACAAAATGCGCCATTAGTTGTTCCTGCTAATCTATATAATTAAATATTGTATCATCTCTTAGGTAAAAATATGCTAAGCGAAAAACATGAAATAACTAATGATGTGCATATTTTTAAAAAATATTTTTCACAAATGAAATTTATGTCAAACGTTTAGGCTAAACAATGCATATTTATCACAAATACGAAAAACAGCTAGAAATAATTTTTATATTTTGTGTTATTAGCAACAAATGAGAGACGATCAGCAGCTAAACCGACATTCCGTTTGATATTCTATTCTCATCGTATACACAGTTGCCAAGTCATTTAACAGGTTTTGCCAGATTAAACATTGTTTGTCACTGTTTTAGAATATGTTTAACTTTTAAGAATGAAAAATAAAGATTTTTATATACACAAAAATGTTTTTGCAAGCTGTTAAAGTTCTCTTTTTATACAAAAAACAAAACCCCAAATACCTTTTGCATTTTTGCACAATTTTTTCTTATCAGTTTTTCCCAAAAAAAATATGTTTATAACTTGCAAAAAAAAAAAAACAATATTTCGCATTTGTATTATATAACAGCGATAAGGGAAATCAACTAGCAAACCCAAAATTGTGATATGACCAAAGATCTAGAGCTACAAAAGCTAATGGTGAAAGCCAGTGAAGAGGCTAGATAAGTGATTTGACACGAGATGATCGATGTACGCGATAGAAACTCAATTAAATTCCGAGCGAAGCGTAAGAGAAAGAAACACATTAATTTTACCTCGTTTCTCCTTAATGTGGCTATCGTACTGGGAATTACTGCGTGCGTAATTGATTGACGCCATGGTGGATTGGAACTCCTGGTATTCGATTTCGTGTTCGTTGTCGGTACGGTTACTTTGTGTCGCTTGAGTCTGATAATCCTGACGCAGACTCTTGCTAAAAGTACCAATGCCGCTCAATGCATGCGGTGTACACGGTGATGTAATTATACTTGTTGTTTGTGTAGTGGAGCAAGGTGTTGTCGAGGGTGTTGTGGAGCGTGTTGTGGATCGTATGGGTGTTGAAACAATCACAAGACTACTAGCCGGCACGCCCTCAGTATCGGAATCGTTATCGATGACTTCCGCGGCGTCCACGTTCTCGTTTCCGATACGAATTTGCGAGGCAGTAAACGAGATATTGCCTGCAGGCGGAGCACTAGACAAACCGATTCTTTTAGACGCTATTGAAGATTGTTCGGATTTGTTGGTCGTTGTGGTTTTCGATGTGCTGCTGCTGCTGCTGGTGCTGGTTATCGTTTTGTGGCTTACAATTTTGCGAGATTCTTCCGTTGGAGAACCGCGCAATTGGCACGTTGCAGCTGGACTAAATGTTGTTGTTTCGTCCGGCGTTGCTGTTGCTTGCGGTTGCTCCTTCGTGCCAGCAATCGGTGTGGATGTGGATGTTGTTAGCATTGTCTTCGTTGTTGATTTACCCGTTTGCCATGACAGTTCGCTTGGACGCACTGGTCGCTCGCGTTGCTGTTGTTGTGGCGTTGTCTCGTTGCCACCCACCACATGGTATGTTGTTTGCTGGTATAAACGCCGACGGCGGGGGTTGCTGCTACCAACGGTAATGTCAATGTTACCCGTTGCCATAGCATCCTCGTCCTGCCCACCAAATTGGCGTATGCGTGCGCGCACCGAACCGTCAGTATCGTCGCGTCCCTGTTCGTGTTCACATAACGGTGATTCCACTTCATCCTCCAGCTTGATGAGGATACGCCTACCGCCGGCGGTCATATCAACGCTATGCGGTGACGTCACACTCGAACGTTCACTGGACACACTAGAACGCGACCAAGACGGCGAATCTCTTGGCGAGACATAACCCTCGCCATGACGATAGATCTTCTCGTCGGCATACACGCCATCGCTAGTCATGGACGAAGTGATAATTGTGCGAACACCGTCCGCAGCTTGAACCTCACGCACCGTACGTTCCCCATCCAGGAAACGTTCGAGTTCCGTCTGACGACTAACATCTTTTTTCACAGTACGTCTTGTAGTTCGCAACGTAACATTAAAGGGTGACAATTGATCCTCAACGCTGCCCAACTCGGCGCCAGGACTCATACGGCTCGTGGTCTTAAGGGTGACATTAAATGGACTGGGTATCTGCTCGCTGGTCACCTCGACGCGTCGCGGAGTCGTTTGTGGAGTGTGACGTAGGTGGATCTGCTGGAAGGCTAGCTTTGCTGCCTCCGCTTCGGCCATACCACGTTGTCGTTCCTCGCGCAAACGTCGCTCTATTTCATGGACATCGATATCAAACGGGTTCTCGGCATCGTAATCATCCGACTGCTGCTGCTGACGCAGTTCATCCGTACCTAGTTCAGGTGGACGTTTGCCAGCACCATCGGACCACACCTTTTCATATTGGGCAACCTTCTCGCGTAAACGTTGCGGTGGCGTTGGTATTGGTGTTGGTGCATCCAAGTGTTCCACAATGTTCACTTGCTCGAGATTGCTGCTACTGGAGGTGGTCAGGGATGTGGTTATAGTTTTCATATATGTACGCGTCACTGTCGATGTTTCCAGCTGTTTTCTTTCTGAGCCCTCCTCCTCGAGCTTCTCAACCTTTTGCTGCTCATGCGCATGACGTCGCCGAACAGCTGGTATTGGGGGCACGTCATTTCGCTCTCCTTCTCCTTGACCTGCTCCTATGCCGGCATCTATGGTTGGATCCTTGTGCCTGCCTGGATCAGTACTATCAGCCATGATAGCATCGGTTTTCTAATTATCTTCTCCCTAATCCAAAATGTCATTTGTGTTGTTCTGTATTCAGTCAGGCCTTGTCCTTTTGTCCTGCTTTGGCTGCTCTCTTTAACGCTTGGCAGCCCAAAATGTAAAATTGATTTTTCTCACGCAACAACAACATTGACTTTTACACCAGACAGAGTTTCTTCTCTTTGCTGTTAACAACCCTCCAGTGGCCTTCAATTTAGTCACTTGTAATTCAACTTTAATTTTCTTAATAGCATACATACAAACATACACAAACACACTCAAATTTTAATCACCGGTAGACGGAGAGCTTTTTTAAATTTGTTGTAGATTTTTTTTCTGGTTGCTTATGACACAATATAGCACAAGACATTAAACGACAACGCGCGTTGTTTTTGGGTAGATAGACGTATTTAATACGTATGTGCCTTGGATAAATTCTAATTAGTTTTCGGCACAAAGCTTAACTCCACTTCACCACACACAATAAAACACTGACTAAAATAATGGCATGCCCTCGGCGAACAGACAACACACATTATATAGCCGAGCTTCAGGTTTCATTTGTTCCGTTTCCAATCCGTTGTTGTAGAAAGCCGGTTCGATACTGATTCGTCAATGTGCTACGCCTTGTCCAGAGACCAACAAAAGCAACAGCAGCCGCAGCTCACAGTACTGGACTAGTATAGTAATCGTAGTAAAGCTCAAGTTTCCATATGAGTTTGTGAGAGCATGAGAGCGACGCGAGAGTCGGAGAGTAACGCTATTTTGACTGCTGTGTAGTGAAGAGTACAAGTTTGAGAGCGAGCATTTATGTTATTTACGCATTTCGATGGTTGTACCGCTCTGCCAGGCAGCACGTACTACCTTTGAACCTACAGCTTGTGCTATTATATCAGTGGCGCAGTTGCCGGCTTTTGCAATGGGATGGGGAGTGTCTGCATGAAATTTTACAAAAAAGCTATAAAATATCAATGGAGTTTGTGTTATTTATATTCCATAAATAATATATGGTTTTTTACATAACTTCTCGGTAATATTCGTATTTCACTTTAAATTACTCTTCATGTTGCTTTTTAAAGTGCGCAATTAAAACTGCCCTACGACTATGCATAATGTTGATACGCAGAAAAGCTCTTTGGGTGGTTCAGTTCTAAGTGCTAAAGCCACTGAAACCTGCTCTCTCACCTACTTACGCTCTCATGTAATAAATCATTCATGCTCGCTCGTCCTCTGTCACACGCACGTTCCCCCTCTCTCTTTCTTTCTGCTCTGTTGGTGCCTTTTTGTATGTGTGGGTGACATTTAAGCACATTTTTACTTCTTTTTGTTCTTTGCTTTGTTATTGTCGTTATTTTACGCCTTGCATGTGACATCATAACCGTGAGAAAATAACAATTACAAGCATTTTCTTGCTCATTACCTACATACGTATAAACTAAGACATGTTCACACATGTTTGCACATGTTTGTTAATGTGTATTATTATCCCCAAAGCGCGCGTTCGTAAAGCGATTACAAAGGTCTTAGCAAACTGCAAATGTTTACCGTTTATTTAAGAAGCGCCTGACTGTATAGAAAATGTGGGTCATCGCATAATGAAGCTTAGCTTACAGCAATTCATGAAATTCATTCATAAAAACGATCAAATGCGAACGAGACGCTGTCACAAAAAAAAAACCAAAACAAATGTTTGTTTGCTGCTTCCAAAATCGACGCTAATGTTAATCATCTAAAACAAACAAGTTTTTTTTTAGATATTTTTATTGATAAATATGTGTGAGAGAGACTAATGACGTCACGCTTTGGTGAATGCATTGCATTTTGTTGTTGTCAACCTAGAAGTTGACCTTACAACATAAAGTTGGCCAATCGTAGAATTATTTATGCACAGACATTAACTTATTTAAATTCTAATCTAAATCTGAACATTAATATGCACTTAAGGTCGCCGGTTTATGATTTGTTTATTTTTTATTTTATACCTAATTTCATCAACAATCACATCAATCAACTTCTGTTAAAAGCTGTCATCGCAAACTAACATCTGTTAACAAAAGCTGCTAATAACATTGCTTCAGAGCAAACAACAGACTTGATGTCTAATCCCATAAAAACAAGCACTTAAGCCCATTAAACAACAGAGTGAACAGCCATTAATTTGAAAGTAAACAATAGTGCCAACAAAATCTGTGCGATCCCCTAAAACAACAACCCAAATATTTAGAAGTGTTGTGTTGGCGCATGTAAATTTTATAAGACACTTTCTACTGTGAGCCACTGTGTGCTGTAAAATGTTAAGTGGGAAACACTTGACAGAGCCAAAGAGGTGGCTGCCTATAAATGATAACAGAGTTCAAATTGGGGACGTTAACAGCTGCTCTTAACCTTTACAGAACCAATAATGTTAGTACGAAGAAAGGTTTTTTAGTTGAGAAAAGTTTTTTTTTATGATGCCAAATATAATTTGTTTTAGTTTGTGTTTAGCCATTAAGTAGTTCTTTAAGCACATAAACTTGTTGAACTTTCAATATCGTCCCTGACTTTTGGCTATAAGTATTTTTAGCTACATCAATCTGCAACATTTTGTTTGTGTTTGAGCAAAAACAGAAAAAAAAAAACATTTTCGCATAAACAATTGTTTCCTCTTTCGATTTTCAGCACTTTTCAATATTTTTGCTTGGCTAAAAATAGAAATTGTTGATGCTATTTTATTTATTTCGCACCTAGCCATAAAGTAGCTCACTTTAATGGAAAGGCAAATGCATATTTTTCTTTTATTTTTGTTTAACTTCTTTAAATATTGACTCAAACGCTAAAAGCGCTTATGTATACAGACATTCATCTAGTTTATTTTTAAGCTAAATATACACACGAGTGCACAAACCAAAAAAAAAACACACACAACATACATTAATGAATGAGAAGCCAAAGTCAATTAAAAAATAGAAACCGCCAACAAATGGTATCCAAGACGCTAAAAAAGAGTGGTCGAAAATATTTGCTAGGAAATTAAGCAATGTAAACTATTAGCCAAACCAAATATTGTTGTATACACAGATCACACACTCACATATATATATATATACACATATATGTATATATATATACATACTTAGATCCAAAGTTACCAAGCTCATAAAAAGGTAATTAAAAGTCTTGCCGAGAACTGTCAACAATTTGATTTGTTTGAATTGCGGCATTTGCATATGTCTAGAAAACATCATTCGTGACCGATTTATACGTGTAGAAAATATTAAAATTAGTTTCAAAATACCTATTTATAGCAATCTATTTCATATGTTTGCCATTTTCACTGTAGGCGTTTTTCGTCTGCTATATTTAATGCTTGTTTCGATATAAAACCTTCGTCCAGCAATAATTAAAATTCGATTGGAACTGTTTCCAAGTGAATATATTTTATATAGTATATCATTTTATGTTTTTAGCTTGAAATGCATTTTTGTTCTAGAGGTCAAATCATGATAAAATTGCTTTAGTTTTTGAAAATCGGTTCAGTTTTGACAAAGTTATGGCCATGGACAAAGTTTGACCCGTGCCACACAGCTTTGTAGGGTTTTATTTTAAAAGCGTCTGTCACTAAAGCTAACAAACAGAATACAGTGTACATATAAACATACGTTATCCCTGTCTGAACAAATAGCTGCAACAATTATCTAAAATGTACCTAAGAGCAACGAAACGAATACCGAGACAACTTAAAAACTTTATTTTTAATCACTTTCGCGCCGTGACAAGACAAGTTCGAGCAATGTGAAAAAGTGTCTAAAATTGTAAAAGCAGGGCGACCAAAAAGGTTCTTAAAATAGCATGGTCATAGCAACAGCAGCGTCCCTTGTCGACATTTTATACCAAACACGAAAACATATACATATATACAACGAAAGCAAACAGTAGGAAGGAGCATTATTCATTTGGCTTTTTGGCCCGCTTACATGGCTAACAAGACACAATTGCAACAACAAAGCGAGACAAATGCAGTTTATAAATAACAAAATAAAGGCATTTCCCCAGTGACATCAGCGCCAGCCAGTCAGCTAGCCAGCATCATCATCCAAAAATGAAAAGTCAAAAAGTTTTTACAGCGCCTTTTGTCTCTCTAAACAACATTTCAAATCGACCATGTAGTATGTATAGACGACCTGACTTTCAATATAATAAAAAGTGATCTCATTGCTGATGTACTTAGTTATTCGTTTGTACTATGTATGCGTAGAGACGTTACGTATATGCAAGTCGTATAATCAAAACAAAAGGCTTAAATAGCCATAAACCTTGTTGTAGAGAATAGAAAAATAAAAAGCGTGATTACCACTGCGTTTGACTTTGGGTTTACAGATCAGATTTGTGGCTAGCATTTGAGGTAAATGTGTTAACAATATGACAAAAAATCCCAAAAGGTTAGTTTGTTAATTGGTTTTGTTCAAATTTTAATCAGCTTTAGAGATTATTGTTTTAAGCCTTTGATATCGAGTCAGCGAAAGAATACTTAAAGGCTTAAGTTCAAATATATATATCTTTTAATGAATCATTATGTAAAAAATATTGAATAAAATAATTCAGAACAAATTTTTGAAGATTGTGAATACTAATTTTGTATCAAAATGAAAGAAAGCTTTTGGGAATTGTCAATGAATAAATGAAATTTTTATTTTCTTTATAAATAAAAATAAATTTAGATTGAAATACTAATAAAATATGCATCTAAAAGATATTACAAATAAGTTTCATTTTGTTTGGGACATTTCCGAGAGTTGTGAAATACAATGCATATCGATTTGACTGCACAATTATAATAGATATAGCATCAACTATAAGATCATACAACGCACTTAACAAGATATCGACACACAACAATATTTGCTTATCAAATAATAAATAAATAATACATCAATCATTGCTCGATACATATATGGAAAAATTTGGAGCAGTTGGTGACACTTGTGCAAACAGCTAAAAAATCCGAGGCTGGTCATCAGATAACTGAAACATACAACCTATATCCCGCTCCCACATCTACGCCATTGGCTGCACAAACATCACAAGCTAAGACTCTCACACATTTGATAAGATCCAAAGTGTCGCAGTGGCAGCAACAGTAGCGACAGCAGCAGCAAAACACTTTGCCTGATTATATCGGATAGTCAGTCAGATCTAGATCACAGTCAAGATCACAGTTAAAACTAAAGAACAATACAACAATGTCGACGCTCGAAAGCGAAGTGACATTTCGCAAAAAGACAGAACTTAATCAACATCTGGAAGCACAATTTAACAGCTGTGCGACAGAGTTTATTGTGATTACGGATCATCGCACTTCCAAATACAAGAGTCAGGAACAACTAGAAGCAGCCAAGGAGGATAGTGATTCAAGTGATTCCTGTTGCAGTCGATATTTTAGGAATATTTGTCAATGGAAAACCTTAAAGAAACGTTTACCCATACTTGATTGGTTGCCCAAATACAATCGTAGTGATGCCTTTGGTGACCTTATTGCGGGTTTAACTGTAGGACTTACGGTCATTCCCCAGGGTCTGGCCTACTCTGCAGTTGTAGGATTGCCTCCGCAGGTAAGAAAGACCACAAATAGCCTAATTAATCAAAATCCGAATATAACACTTATTGTTTATGGTGCGCTATGTTCACAAATAAGCAAATTCTACATGCTTACGTATTTTAGGTCTGATATTATGATAAGTAATATCTAAATGGGACATAACAACAATAAAACGATTTAAGAAATTTCCGTCAACTTTAAATTATGTAAAATGCATACATAATTGTTTAAGCTTTATCAAAAAACTCAATTGCTTTTAGTACATTCGAGTTCACTCATTCACTTTGAGTGTGAATTCATGTCGCCTTTTGAGTGCATTCTCTTGCAAAATAAGTTAAAAGTGAGATTCAATACTTGTTTATATCATGCGCCATAATATCTACGTGCTTAAAACAAAAAAGTATCTGCACAACATTTGGGCTATAGGCTTTTCAGAGTTCTAATAATAACCTCTCAGTTGTTTAAACCACTTTTTGGTTTGTTGTATTGGCGTAAAAGCGTACAATCCTCATTTTTCAATGTCTCTTGTCGTTTTATCAAACTATCAGTTGTTTTCTATTTTTATAAATGTAAATTGCCTATTAACTTTGGATGTTTTTATACCCTGATCCCATTAAAAATGGGAAAAAAGGGTATCATGAAGTTGTGCAAAAGTATGTAACAGGCAGAAGGAAGCATCTCCGACCCCATAAAGTATATATATTCTTTATCAGCATCAACAGTCGAGTCGATATAGCCATGTCCGTCTGTCCGTCTGTCCGTCTGTCCGTCTGTATGTATGAACGCGTCGATCTCAGAGACTATAAGAGCTAGAGACTCCAGATTTGGAACTTAAGCTCGCCTAATCCCTAGGCAGTACAAGTTTGTTTTCGATTTTCGATAACTCATCCCGTTTCCGATATACACATGGGATCGATAACAATAAAATCTTGAATTTGAAAAAACTTTAGATGACATTTTAATTATTAATCAAAATAATAACAATCTGTGAAATTTTTATTAAAATCGGTTAAGAAACACCGAAGATATGGAACCTTGAAGTTTAGTATGCAGTATGCAGTATGGTCGTACACACACGCACACATACTTGCAAGCACTGACTGTACGCGTAAAGTATAGGGATCAGGGTATCGTCTAGTCGGGATTTCTCGACTAGAGCCTTCTTACTTGTTTTGTTTGGCTTTAAGAAGCCGGATTGACTGCGGTTGGGCAAACCAGTTGTTGTACCCAGGTCCGCTGATTTTTGTCATAAGATCCAAAGTGTCGCAGTGGCAGCAACAGTAGCGATTATATCGGATAGTCAGTCAGATGTAGATCACAGTCAAGATCACAGTTAAAACTAAAAAACAATACAACAATGTCGACGCTCGAAAGCGAAGTGACATTTCGCAAAAAGACGGAACTTAATCAACATCTAAAAGCACAATTTAACAGCTGTGCGACAGAGTTTATTGTGATTACGGATCATCGCACTTCCAAATACAAGAGTCAGGAACAACTAGAAGCAGCCAAGGAGGATAGTGATTCAAGTGATTCCTGTTGCAGTCGATATTTTAGGAATATTTGTCAATGGAAAACGTTAAAGAAACGTTTACCCATACTTGATTGGTTACCCAAATATAATCGTAGTGATGCCTTTGGTGATCTTATTGCGGGTTTAACAGTAGGACTAACGGTCATTCCCCAGGGTCTGGCCTACTCTGCAGTTGTAGGATTGCCTCCGCAGGTAAGAAAGACCACAAATAATAATTAATCAAAATCCGAATATAACACTTTTTGTTTATGGTGCGCTATGTTCACAAATAAGCAAATTCTACATGCTTACGTATTTTAGGTCTGATAATATGATAAGTAATATCTAAATGGGACATAACAACAACAAAACGATTTAAGAAATTTCCGTCAACTTTAAATTATGTAAAATGCATACATAATTGTTTAAGCTTTATCAAAAAACTCAATTGCTTTTAGTACATTCGAGTTCACTCATTCACTTTGAGTGTGAATTCATGTCGCCTTTTGAGTGCATTCTCTTGCAGTGCACTTTTCGCAAAATAAGTTAAGTGTGAGATTCAATACTTGTTTATATCATGCGCCATAATATCTACGTGCTTAAAACAAAAAAGTAGCTGCACAACATTTGGGCTATATATATTAGTCTTGTTTTCATTTAAGTAAACTCAGTCAGATGTAGCACGGTCAAGACTACAGTTAGCTAACTATAGCAATGTCCACGCTCGAAAACGAAGTGACATTTCGCAAGAGAACGGAACTCAACCAAAACTTAGAAGTGCAATTTTGCAATTGTTCTCGGAATTTTGTTCTAATCACCGATCATCGCACTTCCAATTATAAGAGTATTGAACAAATCGAGGCTGCCAAGCAGGAAAATGATTCAACGCAAACGTGTTGTAATCGTTATGACAGAAATATTTGTTGCCTAAAGACGTTTAAGAAACGTTTTCCCATAGTAAGATGGTTACCAAACTATAATGTTAGTGATGCATTTGGTGATCTTATAGCCGGTTTAACCGTCGGTCTAACGGTCATTCCGCAGGGTTTGGCCTACTCGGGTGTTGTGGGTTTACCTCCTCAGGTAAGAGGTGTCTAGGATGTGTTTTAACTTAATCTTTATAGCTAAGAAGTAATATTTTGACTAAAATGTTTCTGTTTGCTTTTGTCTTTGTAGTATGGCTTGTATGGCTCGTTTATGGGTTGCTTTATGTACGTGTTGTTGGGCACCTGTAAGGATTGCACAATTGGAAGTACAGCAGTTGCTTCGTTAATGACCTATCAGTTTGCTCAGGGATCCTGGCAACGTTCAGTGCTGCTTACATTTGTCACTGGCTTCATTGAGCTACTTATGGCTGCCTTTAGGTTGGGTTCCTTGGTGGAGTTTGTCTCTGGACCCGTTAGTGCAGGATTCACCAGCGCTGTGTCTTTAATCATTTGCACCTCACAGATGAAATACATTTTGGGTGTGAACAGCGATGGAGTATCGTTTTTGCAACGTTGGATAAGCATGTTTAAGGATATTGGAAACATACGCTTGGCAGATAGTTGTTTGGGCGTTGCCTGTGTAACATTGCTTTTGATTATGCGTTGGCTGGGCAGACAGAGCATCGGACCCAAGGATCAGAAGGAACAAAGTAGATTTCAGCGTGTTATTAACGGATTGATTAGGTTTATGGGCATATCGAGAAATGCAACAGTTGTGATTGGAACAACTATAATGGCCATGCAACTGGAGGCAAGAGGCACAAATCCTTTTCGGTTAACTGGCTATATACCACCTGGCATGCCGTCGCTATCGTTGCCACCCTTCTCGATTGAACCACAGCTTGGCAATGCGACAGCTGGCATTCCACCCGTTGCCGGCGAAACTTTCATAGATATGGTTCAGAGTTTGGGCTATGGTTTCATAATAGTTCCACTTATCGCACTGCTGGAGAGCGCATCCGTTTGTAAGGCTTTTGCCAAGGGCAAACAGATTGACATGACCCAAGAGCTGATTGCGACAGGTGTTGCCAACATTGCCAACTCACTTTTTTCGGGATATCGCAGCAACAGTGGGCTTGCCAGATCGGCTATTAATAACGCCAGTGGTTGTCGCACCAGCATGTCCAATTTCTATATTGGTATGGTTGTCGTCTTGGCTCTAAGCTTCCTCACCGAATACTTTAGCTTTATACCAAGAGCGGTGCTTGCTGCGATTCTAATATCGGCAGTTATCTTTCAAGTGCAGTACCAGATCATTGTTCCGATGTGGCGTAGTAAACGTAAGGAGTTCGGATCAATTTATACTTTGTTTCCAAAGCTAATCTCTACCTTTCTTAGGTTCCGATCTGGTGCCTGGTATATTTGCATTTGTAACCTGCCTGGTTCTGCCACTGGAGATTGGCATTTTAGTTGCCATTGCTGCCAATCAGTTATTTATCCTATATCACTCGGCACGGCCCAAGGTTACGTTGGAACAACTTGAAACAGAGCAGGGCATACAGTTTGTGAAGATAACACCGGATCGTTGCCTGATCTTTCCCTCTGTGGAATTCGTACGCAACATGGTGCTCAAGTCGGGCAGCAAGACAACTCTACCAGTTGTTATAGACTGTACCTATATCTATGCAGCTGATTTTACTGCCGCCAAAGTCATCTCATCGATGGTTGATGATTTTCGCTGTCGCCAGCAGAAGATTATATTTTTTAACCTCAAACCAAGTGTTGTCAGTATTTTTGAGGGTCTCAATACTCGATTGGTGCTCTGTTATAATATGTACGCACTCAACCAGGAGCTTAGTTTCGATGGAAACTTATCGCGATCGGTGGACTCCTTGGACGAAAATGAGAAAAGTGTTGGCACCGATTGCATAAGCATGGCCAGCACATTGTCTCTGGCCAAAAGCTAAATGATCAAATGTCGGGTATTACACTACCTGTATTAACATAATAAAAGTAAATATACAAATACAAATTACTTTAAATAAACCTATTTTTAAATAACACGTCGATATTTTCGTTTGTTTCTTTTTGATTTTGTAGACCAATAATAAAATTATTGAGAAACTAATTGGAATTTGAGCACACATTGTATTGCAGTTGTAATTTTCGAAATTACAAAAATATTCCACGTTACATAAACATCATTTCAATTAATAAAGACAACTAGAGGAACAAAAATGCATTTAGCGTCAAAAACATCAAGAACCTCCTCATTGAAATATATATATATATATATATACATACAAACTAAATGGAATGCAGACATTTCATGCTTTGCTCTATTGGCAATTGCAAAGACATGGCATGTAGTAATAAAGCGTAACAATTTTTAGTGGAAACAACTTCAATTATGCGATAGTGCAAAGACAATATATCGATATTTGCTTGTATGATCACTAATACAAATGGCGTACGTCTGCAAAAATATGAATATAAATAAATACCTAAACAAATACAAATACCTCAACAGCTACCCATACCATATAACTATATTTAAAACAGAATGATTACAGGGTATACCGACAGCTCATATGTCATGACAACCAAAAGGCACTAAAAGGTGAAACAAATCACCAATAATGTATGTACATACATGTATGTATGTGTGCATGGTCCGTTTTGCCGAACTGGGCGCTAGAAAGCGTCCGACGTTGATGGACGCGGGCGACTGGGTCAAGTTCAGATGACACATTCGCTGCACAGATTCTGATTCATTCAACACTGTTCAGACTCTCGACAAATGTATTCACAGATGTAAGCTTGTAAATGTATCAATGTATGTCTTAGCACCCTAATGCCGGCTGATGATTTTTCTTAAAAAACATTTTCTGTTCAACTTTTGGCTAATCAATATGTTGGATACGATTTGCATCGTGTGATATATACATAAAAAAAACTTTTATTAACAACTTTACCTGTTATTATGCCCATTTAAGTGTTTTAAAAATAACTTTTTATCACAAAGCCACAAAGCGTTCTATTTGCAAGCGCAATAGGAATGGAACACACAAAGTTATCGAAAAATCGATTAGTACCATTCGCCTTTTTAACCATAGTTGCTATTACACCCAAACATAGTCTGGCAGCACTGTTCAAAGTTATGGCGTCGGTAAAAAAGATTATCGGTAATAAGAAACTTTTAAAGACACGCAAGGGCAGCCCAATAGAAAAAATAAAAATGGAAAAACGCCTAACACGTTCAACATGCGATGGTAAGACCCAAACAGCAAGTGTAGAAAAACCAAATTGCAAACCGCCAGGAGAATTGCGTCAAAATGGTAAACAAACTGTTAAAAAACACGTGCGATTCCTGCAGCCAAGTGACAATAAACGTAAGCAGTCTAACAATGAAAATCTGAAATTGGATGCAGATAAACAAAATGCCGGGACTAAACGAGGCCGCAAACCTAACCAGAAGATTAAGGATGTGCAAGAGGCACTCAAAACCCCGCCGGTTTGCCCGAAGACCAAAGAAGAAGAAAGCAAAGCAACTGATGAAGACGACAAGATCTTTAAAAAGCCAGCATCACCCTTGACCAATATAAGCTTGAAGCAAAGAAACGATTCGAATGGAACCTGGTACGTCATTCAGCCAAGAACATGGCCAACTGAGCGACGCGAACAGGGACAATATTTCGAACTACCATTAATCAAACTGGCAAATGCCACCACAAATATGCAGCTGCCATCGGCAAATTGGGAAACTAAGATTAAGCTGTCTGAGTTAATGCCGAAAATGCTGGAACGTCACACATGGACAATATTCACGGGTGATTTGGAAAAACATCACATCAACGAAAAGAATCGGCACAAATATCAGCCGGTTTGTGTGATCTTTCGACGTAAGTGCGAAGAGGAATCCTACGATCGGGTTATTGTCTTTAGGAGCCAACGTTTCACTGTCGCTATCGATGGGATGCTCATCCATTTGGACGGAGCGCCCGAAGCGGTTACATCCATTGAGGATGTGAATATTCTGCTTAATATTCTCGATAACATTGATCTGTCAAATCCAATGGTTGAAATAGTTACGCCCACGTTACTAACTGAAGAGTTTGGTACATACTTTGACTGATTTTTCTCCGTTAAAAAAAAAATAATATATTTTAAAGTGAACAATAAAGTACATAAAGAATAATGAACTTTAACATTTTGGAAAGTTTGGGTAGCTTACTAACCTTGTAACTGCATTATTGTCATTTGATATTCAGCTAGCTTCTCATCGATGTAGTCCTGGGATTGATTCGCAATTATTTCGGCAGTCGATGGTCCAAACTCCTCTTCATCGTCGTAGATCACATAGGATTTGGGCTGCGGCGGCTCCAATGGCACGCCAATATAATCAATCTGATCCTGTCCGTGTTGTCTCGGTTGTGGTGGCAGTGGTGGCAATGGTGGTGCGCCTGGCTGACGCATAAAATGTGTCGGCGGAGCCGACTGCTGATATTGAGGATGCTGATGCGACAGTGGCGTCTGTCGACTGCTGTAGGTAAAATCCGAACTGGGTGTTTGGCACACAATTGGCGATGGTGTTGGTGACAGTTGAAACGAGCTCGTTGGCGGTTCACCATATGAGTTCTGATGATGCAACTGCTGCAGCGGTGCAGGTCGATAGGGGCGTGCGCCTCCAGTTGCGCCTCCATAGGGATAACCGGGTGGCTCAAACATGTTTGGTGGCTGATATGGTGATGGCGATTGATTGCCACCGGGCCACTGTGGACGCGGATGCGGCATATTGCTATTGTTGTTGGTGGCACGCTGACCACGCATTTGTGGTGCCGGTGACATGGCATGACCAAAGGCACGCGGTCCGGATATTATCGGTGGTGGACTGGGCGCTGTTGTCCACGGCGAGGGTGGACGATACAGAAAGGATGAGGGCGATGGCGAGGCGGGATTAGGTGCACGCGGATTCCAGCCACGTGGCCCATTGCCAAACGGCGGCGGCGGTCCGGACATTTCTTTATTCTTTCACAGCTTTCAGTAGTTGGTTATATTTATTTCAATTTTCGACGGTTATATATTGATTACTTTTAGTATGACTTCAACGGGTTTCGTTTATTGGTTGGGGTTAACGAAGACACTTCAATTTAACATATTACACTGCGAGTAAATGAAAAACTTGTTCAACTACCCAGTTGAAATAGGTCTTGTTCATAATAAACATCCCAGTTGGAATAAGTCCCAACGCTCAGAGAAAATATCCCAAAAGCATGTCTTTCTCGAATGTTAAGTTTTTCAGCACCGCACCAAGCAAACTTTTTGCCACATCATTAATCACAATTTGCTCATTATTAGCTTAACGATCACACCTGAACAACCACTCCAATTATGTCAAAAACAGGCAACATAAATAAATCATGACCTATTCACTGTCTCTGGTGAAATTGAAATTGTTCAAAGTGTTTCTACACGCATCAGTATCTCTAGTATTTGTGCCATTTTCTAACGGAAGTGGGCTAAATGTTTATTCGACTTTTCGCACTCGATTCTTTATATTGTTGCTTTTCTTTTTATAAAATTGGCGCTGACGCCATCGCTGGCGAAATTGTGTTACGGAGTGAATGCGTTGCTTTGCTTTGCTTTGCTTTGCGAGTTGCCAATTTCAAGATATCTTTTTTATTTAGTTGTCACAAAGAATATTTGGAAAACAAAATGGTGCGTGGCATAAAATGTACAATGCATGAATAATGTCGAACAATACGCAGCAGTTTTGAAGAACACGGATTAGCTGCCAGTCAACATAGTTATTTTGAAGGTCTTTTCGCATGATAAATGCTTTTGAGTGCTGTTTGCCACTCGCAAGGACATAAATACTACACACTTTGGTTCGCACTGATATCATTCATAAACATAGCGAGAGACAAAATATCTAGAATATTTGAAAAGACTTTCATAAAAAAAAATACCAAACTTAATTGCATTTCAAGTGAATTTAGCAGAGAAAAATATATGAGTATATTTTGTGAAAGTGAAATTAACGAAAATACATAAATACATTTGACTACAGTGAATACTCAATGAAAAAAAAACTTCTAACCAAAATGAAGTGAATTTAGCAACATAAAAAATAATATTTGTATATATTTTGTGAAAGTGAAATGGACAAAAATATATAAATACATTTGACTACAAAAATTCAATAAATAAAAAAGTTCTAACCAAAAAAAAGTCAACGAAGTGATGCAAAATTAGTATCTTAGCCAAACATTCCAGTTTTAAAAAGCATTAAGTATAATGAACATAAATATTTTTTTTTTTATTGCTTAGGCAATGTCTACTGTAGCAATATTAAACAAAAATATGAATGTTCTTTCCATTTAACGTTCGTCATCTGCTCTCAATATGCAATAATATGATTTTTCGTTTTATGTCCAGTTGAAAAAAATGGAATATTTGCACAGTGTAGGCGTGTTATAGATCAGACGACATGTGCTGTCTCCTATGTCTCCTGTCCCGCCACGGAAAAGCCATGCAGACTTTTCACTTTTTTTCGTGTTGTTTTTGCTTGGTGCTTTTTGAATCATACAAAAATAGAAATGAACTCAGTTCGTTAAACTTTTGCTCGGGAAGAAAAAAAATCATGCTGAGAGAAGCCGAATGCAGCATGCTTCGATTTTTCACATTTTCCCCCTGTTCCCCAACGTTCCCCGCCGTTCTGTCCTTGCACGTTTCCCATAAGCTGCGGTGGCCCCCAATCCCACTATTAATTGCCATCAATTTTAATGGTGTTTTAAAATATAATTGTTTAAAGTGCACAAGCATTAAGTGGCACATGATTAAAAACTTTTTGCTTTTTTTGGTTTTGAAGTGGAAAACGTGTTTTTCCACGTTTTTCGTTTTTTTGCTCTCGAAAAAAACAAATAATGCGATTATGTAACCCGTTTTTTCTTATGCCGAAAATTGAGTAATTAAACTAACCATTAAGGAAAAAAACTAATCACTTTGATTAAATTTTACTTTGTAATAACACAATGCACAAGAATCGGATTCGATATATACTTAAGATCATATATATATATTAACGCTATATATGCACTTGTATATATGTATATATATATATATAAAGACTGTGCTGTGAAGAACTTTTGATATTTGTTGAGGAAAAACCGAGAACAACACTCGACGAGCACGAAACACTAACTGAATCAGCCGCACGCAAGTGACACAAGGCAATATGGTTGCGGCCTGATGCTGCTGCTCGATGATCTTGAGGGAAATTACGAATTGGGGGAAAAGTCTTGTCACGAAGATTCTTCGGCAACGCCAACGCCACTAGCCGAACATTTTACTTGCTGCTGGTCCTCTCCCTTGCCGGCTAGTTAAAAGCGCATGTGCCAAGGGAATATTTCGAGTTTTTGATTCGTTTTGTTTACACATCGCATTCTAAACAGAACGGGAGCAGAAAGCAAACGGGCGATCAAAATGGCGTCGAAGTCAAATGCCGACGCATAGGCAAATTCAAATTTTCCCAGCAGTCTTTACAGATTTATGCTAAAAATTGCAATCAACTGATTCAATGGAAAGCTTCGATTTTGTAAATAATAATATATTTATTTAATAATGTAAATATAAAATAATAATAATTATCAACTCCTTGCTTTTCATCTGTCAATATATTTGTTTAAGTTGAAATAGTTATCTAAAACAATAATTTTCCTGTTAGGATCTTAGAGTTCAAATTAACTTGAAATACTGCAAACAAAGCACGTACATGCTGTTAAAAACACACACAGCAGATGCAATTTCTGTTAAGTTCGTGTGCAAAACAGCTTCTGTCAGTGAGCAATTTCTGTAAAACTGCTAGCGCCATCTACAGTTGGATGCTAAAAATGTAATACAGTCAACTGTTGAGCAAATACTCTGTTAAATTTATAAATAAAATTCGAAAGTCCTAATCCAATTCTTGCAATCAACTAAACATAAGTTTATAACTGATAAATGAGTGAAATAAAACGTCATTTTGTTTTTTATTTGCATGGAACACACAACATGCTTAAAGACTTTATTTATTTATCGATATCGATTTATTGCACTGTATTTCTTGTCAACAATTTTTTGGGTTTTTTTATTTTGCCGAGTTTAGTTTGCTTTTGCTTACTAACTAGTTAATAATTAAAAATTAAGTGATATTTTGTAGGTCATCTTGCTGTTTGTTTTTGATGCGGTTATTGTTTAAGTAAAATACTATTAGATTTGTTATAAACAAATATTGCAGTTTGATATTTGATTTTCATAAATGTTTTGTTTTTGTTTTTTGTCAAATTTGTCAAATTTGTATCTACTCTTGATTGGCAACATCTTTGGATTAAATGCACTTTATAATTACTTAAATGGAACTACAAATTTATATCCGGATTTATGTTTTTATACTTTTTAGGGTTTGTGAGTTTTTTGTTGTTGTTTTTTTTGAGTGTTTGCTAAGCACATTTTGCTCGCATCGTGATTTTATAACCTGTAAATATATATATATATATATTTTTTTCTTTTCCTTTATATGTATACATATATATATTTATTATTATTGTTAGTATTGCGTTCTAGCATTTAGTTAAAGTTGTATTTTATTTTTAGCGTTGCAGGTTTTGTTGTTTTGGTTTCTATATATATTTGTGACACGCAAAAACAGTGTTGTAAATTACAAAAATATATCTCGTTATCTTGTTGTTGTTCTTGTTGTTGTTATGGTTTTGGTTTGTATTGTTGTTGTTGTTTTTGTTGTTGTTTTCTCAAACTCAAGCATTAATTCCGATTAAACAACGCAAAAAATGGTATGCCATCTATATATATATATAGAATATAGAATATATTAACATACACATCTTTTACACGTTTGTATGTATTTTCTTATTACAATACAAAAGGTACGAAAGGCGCGACAAATTCCGCTAGGATATATAATCCCCGATTGCGAAATTTACACTAAAAATTGACTTAATTGTGAAAAGTTAACGGCAATCAATTTTAAAAATCGAAAATTATAAACACTTGAAAGCCAACGTTTTTAAAGATCTCGCATTTGTTTTGCAGGTATATGATATAGTGGTCCGATTTGGCGGTTTTTTGCTAACGTTGCAACTGCAACAAACATTTACAAACGGACTCAGCTCGCGATCACGTATATATATATATATACTTGATGACAAAATTCATATACACTCTTTTCAAGTTATATAAAAAACAAAAAGAAATATACTAATTAAATTGTTAAAGAACATTTTTGTTTACCAATTCTTAATGTCTACATTGCAGAATCTAGAAAGTGTTTTAATGAAATTTTTTTTGTAATTTTGTTTTTTTTTTCTTTTTAGCATAATAGGAAAACTTGAATTGAAAGCGGCAACTAGCACGAGTATCTGTTTACATTTTTTTCTTTTTTTTTCTTTTGTTACTTTATTTTTCTCAATATCTTATTGGGTTGAGGCCACTTAATATGTATATATATATATATATGTATATGTATTTTTATTTATTTTTTTTAAATACATTTTGTGTGTAGATTTTTTGTTTTTGTAAGCTTTACTCGGCGCGACAGAGGAGGGAGGCGAAGCGAAAGAGTCGCATCCAACTAAAAAGCTTCGATTCGATGAGATTCTCCTCCGCCGTCGAGGTTGTCATGGAGACCCGCGACATATTGGAGGATTTACTGCTCCGTTTCTGCTGCATGATCCTTGGCGAGCTCATCTTCATAATCGAGTAAGTCGTCTTGACTGCTTTATGGGCGCACGCCGCAAGCGGGGCGTGGCAACGGGCACAAACGACAAAAAGGGCAAGCGCAAGAGCTAAAAAAAAGAAAATAGAATGAGAGATTGAGATAAGTAGAAGTATTAAGTCAAGTGGCGGTCTTTAAGTGGCCGACTGTCAAGAGGGCTTAAACTCAACACAATACAGTTTACCCCCCAACCCAACCCCACCCCACCTCTTTAACACCCTCTCTTGTTGTGGGGCAGTGCTTTATGGAGCGCGACTTTTGAACGGCAGAGACAGGAGGAAATACTGCTGACACGATGTTCGACGAAACAGAAAAAGAAGGCGAAAGCTTTTTAGCGCTTGTTTTTTGTTTTTTGGGCCGCCCAACCCCCAATACAACCAATAGACGGGCGTGACCTTGCCACATTTGCGCCTTCTCGTTCGAATTTATGTGGCATGCTCCAGTTTGCATGCTTTAGAACTAAATAACAACAACCCGAAATAAAAAGCGCTTCAATGACAAAACTCAGCCAATCGTTAAGTGAATAGATTGAGTAACAGATGTGTGTAAAAGTGTGTGTGTGTGTGTGTGTAAATAGGTAAATATCTCATTGATACAGTGGTTGCCAGAAAAATACAATTTTTAGTAATGAGTATCGAAAATGTGATAAATTACTGTTATCGATAATTATCGATAGTTATCGATTATAATCGAAACATCTTAAATAATGATATTATAAGACATAAAACGAATCTGCGACATTAAATGTGATTATATTTCGCTTTGTTTCATTATATTAACAAGATTTAATATTCTGAGCAAATATATAGAGTAATGGCAATATCGAGATATTCCTAATACGAAAAGAACCTTCACCTATAACCTTTATATGCAAATTTCAATCACTTTAAATTTCAATTAACATATTTCTTAATTTTCTCATCATTTCATTAACACTAGATACAATTACTACGATCTGCAAATTACAGACACATATATCTAGTATATATATATATACATGTGTGTGTGTGTGTGTTTATTCCACAATTGAATCTGACTTTGTTGAACCATTCTGAACGTCATTTGCAATTATGCAATGCAATCGACACAATCGAAAGCAAAAGCAAACAAATATCCCACCACACCACACCACACCCCACCCCACCACTTCATTCTCTAATTCTTTTTTCACTTCCACAGAACCACTTCGTTTGGGAGCACTCTTTCTGCCCACGTTGAAATGTCGACGAGTTGCGCACAGCAGCAGCAAATTAATTTCAATTCTCATTTAAGTTTTACAATCTCAGCGCTTTTGTGTCAACGTCGAAAAACGACACAAACAACAACAAAAGCAACGAAAAAAACAAAACTGACAACAACAACGGCAACGGGAACAGTCAAGAAAATATGTGTCATGCTGCAACAGCAACAAATGCAACAGCTGAATTTGTAGACCACGCGACAACATTTTATTTATGTATATTTTGTTTTTGTTGTTTTTTTTTTGTGTTGAACAGCAATATGAGATTATTTTGTATTTTGCTTATGTTTTACTGTTTGTCTGAACAGCACAAAAAATATTTAAAAAGTCGAGAAAACTAATTTGAGCTATTCAAAAACGCCTGCGCACTTTAATACACTACACGAAAAGTGTATTGCGAATGTTAGAAAACTCAAACAAACTAAAGCAGTATTTTTTACAGATTTTAGATATTTCTACTAATAAAAAATTTAGTTTATATTGATCTGAGAACTTAAATTAATGTAATCAAATGTCACAAAATCATTAAATTTGATTTTGAAAAATGTCTTAAAGTGTATTCAAGCAAGCATCGATGCAGGCAATAAAATACAACACCTTCTAATCCCATTTTATTTCGCTAGAAAAATTTCATCGGTATCCATTCCATTCCATTCCAATTTATCTATGCATGGAATTGAAATGGGAATTTTTGGTCTCATGTTGCGCTTTAATCTTTTGATGCGATAGCTACATACATGCAGCTGCTGATAATGTCGCTGTCGCTATGGGCCTGCCCACGCGTTCGCCACCCTTCCCTTTTCTTGCCATTGGTTGACACTTTGTCGTCGATTTGGTAGAGTTTGGTTGGAAAAGCAAACAAATAATTGAGCTTTTGCCTGTCTGAAAGCGGAGGCGCACGCATTTGTTTTATTGCATTGCCGTTAGCAGCGGGTCGTATGCGTGATGTTTTTATTGCCGTTAAATTAGAAAGAGACTACATATAGTTATCACCTAATGAGTTTAGCCCTTGAGGCATACTCGTATACATAACCTACAGGCGCCATCTGCCGGAATTTATGAGTGCTCAACAACAAATTCCAATAAGAATCAATGAACACTAATTTGATGGTACCTACACATATGTCAGATATGCATGCTATCTGGCAACCTTTTGGCACACGTTGCCTATTTCTACCTCTGTCTCTCTAATTGACCACAATTGCTCTGCGAGTGCTGTCACATGCTCACATTGACCCACTTGGCAGGCAACGTAGTGAGCAGCTGTATCAGCAATAGCAGCATAACTGCAGTTTAAGCCTGTGTGCCAAAACTAAATTATCAATTTATAGCTTTACATTTTCTTGCACATATTTTATTCGTCAACAGTAGGCCTTTGGCTAGGCTTCTATTCCGTTCGTTTTCAATTGCCAGACAACGGGCGATGCATTCGTTCAATTGACAGCAGCAGCAGTAGAAGCAACAGCAGCGGCAGCGGCAGAGAGATAGACAGCGTTAGGCAGAATGAGAGCCAAACGCGTTGACATGTTGTTGAGAGCTGCGCTGCTGACGCTGACGCTGACAGTGCTTGTGGTTTCTATTGCATTTCGAATGCTCTATTGCTCGTTTGCTGTTATCAAAAGCGTGCCAGTTGAACGCGTCCCTGACTGGCATTACCCCCACAAAACACACACACACACATATATATGAGCATCGTTGCTCTGTATCTCCATGTCTCTTTCTGTTTCTTGCTGTGCATGTGACATCCGTCTTAATGAGGCTTCAATATCATTTGTCAAATGTGTGCGTAGTTGCTGTCGTTTCGAATTGAAAATGATCAACTGAATGACAGAAAGACATAGCAGCTTATTGTGAACAATAACAGTGGGTTAAGAGATGTAACTACATGTTAATTTTAGTTTAACATAAATGCTTTTCTTGAACGGAAATTCAAGAACAGTATTGGAAAATAGTTGTTAACAAACTGAAAAAGCTATATTAAGTTACTAACAATTTTCATTTGACTTAAAATAGATTTTAACGCAAAAAGACTAAAGTTTAAAGACTTTTTCAAGGCTTGCGAGCTTTTCAAATTATTTAGTAGAACTTTTTTTTAATATATCTAACTTATTTTCCAACTTGAGCGACCACTGTGCAAGCAAAAACGTTTAATAGTTATTTTTCAAGTAATTACACTGCGTATATCTATATAAAAAAGACCTTACAAGTATTCATATGTACATGTGTAGCAATATCTAATTGGGTCGTTCTCTATATTAGACACGCATCAGCCAAAAAAAAAAAAAAAAACTGGCTGAACTTGAAAGCCTTGACAAAAGCTTTTCCAGATACCCCTCCTCTCCCCTCGTTCCTCCCCTTAAGCATTACATGAGCAAATCTCCAAGCTGATCACGGCTTTTTGGGCACGTCATGATCTCAGCACAATACACAGAAAATGACATCAGAGACGCCCAACAACAACAACAACAACAACGACAAAGTTAACGACCAGTTTCCAGTTCAACTTGAATTGACAGCTTATAAATATTTACAACAATAAGCACAATGTCACGCAAAGAGATTTGTAAAGGGGCAGTTATAACTTCGAAAAGTTCTGACCTATCTTCAAGTTGTTCAATTTCGAGTGAAAATTATGTTTTTAACTGGAAATGCAGTATTGATCTATAAGTTAAGCCATAACTTTTAAGGCATTGCGTTTGATAATCTGTTGAGTCTTTAAGTTGAGCTTTTTGGGAAGAGTTTCTTTCATGAATTTTAAGTTAAGTCGTTACAAAGATACGCTAAAACAGCAACAACAACAAAAACAGGCAAACAAACAACATTAATATTCAAAGCAATGCTAATTTACCAGATATATGTAATTGTATGTGCATAGTTTTGTTGCTGTAACTGTAAATGGGTGGCAGCAGCGGCGTCTGCGAAAAGTCACACACAACAGTTGCACAACATGAAAATCGAGAAGAAAACTCAAAAGGTATCCGACAGATGCGACGCATTGTCGGATTGTCTGGCCCAGAACCGCATTGAAGCAGGGCCAACCACACAAAAAAAAAAAAAACAAGACATCAAGTGGCCGGCCCTAAGGCAAAGTCTCTAAACCCAAAACACCTTCGCAACCCTTTGCCCACATCGTTTGTAACAGTCTAGTTAACTTGTAACAAAGTTGCAACAACGACAAATGAACAAAATGTATCTGCAAGTTACTCTGACAATGCCCGCGTGTAGCTGTAACTTGTTGTCTCTCTTTTTCTGACTGACTTTCGAAACGTGTTGTCATGTAAATTAACCAAAAAAAAAACAAAAAAAACAACAACAACACAACAATAACAACTACTGCTACGTACTTTACATAGTTGTCGCAACAGCCAACAACAGCCAGTGGGATAGAAAGATACAATCCTCAATCGCTTAAAAGATAGAACAAACAAACAAAGAGAATGCCGACAGAGCCTGAGAAATGTAAACAGAATACACGACAACAGTATAGATAGCGAGAAAACAATGAAAATTGCTCGACAAACTCGAAAGCAGATGTCAGCTGTGGCAGAGAAAACCAGCAACAATCAGTGCAAATTGTAAACATTTCTCATTGATTTTTAGTTGAGTTTTCTTGCCACAAAGTTGTGGCAAAGGTTTTTCTCTTAATTGTGTTGTAAAGAACATTAGCTAACATCAATTTGAATTGATCGATAAATAAAACAACAGTTTTATTATAGTTTTTCATAATGATTTGTTTAAAACAGACAGAAAACAATAAGTTGTAACAGAATTTGTATATATTTATGTTCCAGACGTAGAAAAACATCCCAAAGCAATTAGATGCGGTATAAGGCTGGCATTCATTATTTCCTGCTATGGCCAAATATGTTACGCATACGCCGCGTTAACAACTATACAAATGCAAATATAGCTAATGATTATTGCGCAAAACAGCAACAGCGCAACAGCAACAACAACTTGCAACAACAATAAACAGCAAAGGCGTTGGAAAAATTCAATAAATAAATTGGAAGCAAAAAAAACCTGAAGTTCAAAGTTGGCCACAAAGAAATTTTTAGCGACGATGCCTCAAAGTTGTTTTGCTCATTAGCTTAAATCGTTTAGCGGTCACTCGTTAACGGATCGTGCTGGAGTGGAGTGAGGGGTGGGGGGGTGAGGGGTCAAGACGCTTGCATAATGATGGGAAAATGTTTTTTAATGAAAAAGAAGAAGAGCGCGAGCAATTAATGGCCTTCATTTGAATCTATTTCGTCTACAAGTTTTCGGCTCGTTAAAAAGGCGACGAAAACAAACGTGCAGTAAATTAATTTACCACCAAAAAAAAAAAGAACATAAAAAGCAAATCAAATTAAATTTAAAACTTTTCAAGAGAGATGAAACAAACTAAAACAGTTGAGTTTTTTAGTTTTTCAAGTGTTTTTTTTCTTTAGAGTGAATAAATGAATACGAAAAGATGACTTTCAATTTTCTTTTTGTGGCAAAGACCACACACACACATTTGGACACACACATTTGGCCACACCTTAAATCGTGCCTCACCTGAAATCAATTTGCATATTTAATCAACATTCTAACGCCTGCCTTTTTTTTACAACATTTGACCTTACCTTTTCAGCTGACGAAGAGCAAATGCTTATCGATTTTCGATTAAGTCTAATTGGCGAATGCCTCAAAAGTGCTGTCTCTCAAAAGCTACTTGCATTCAAATTTCATCATTTTCTTTAAAGCACACACGCAAAGACCATCATCATCATTGTCATGTGTACTTGGTTTGTTTGTTTGTTTGTTTCAGTGATGAGTTTGCCAATGTTGAGAACGGGTTTCTTAGTGCTTAAGCTTCAAGTGCTGGCTAGTCAGTAATTACAAGCAAATAGTCAATATTTGCGATATGAAAACAAAAATCAAATTAAGCTTTGTGCAAATGAAATGTTGAGTTATTCCTTACGATCATCATTACTCAGCGTTAATAGCCTTTCAAACCAAGTTAAATCATTTTTTTCTAGGTTTATTTTGTGAAAAATTCCCAAAAGTATGTTTAAAAAAGTTTTATAAGCCCATAAATCGTTTTTCCTTTAACAAAAACTTGAAAATTGTTTACAATGGTTTTTTGAGTAAAAACTTTTTGTTTTTGTTACATGTTTTATTGCTTTCCCCGCAATATTTTTTTTATGAATAAATGCAGAACAAGTTGCGGGGCGTTGGGAAACGCATTCTTATCGGGGGAAAAAATCCTCCCCCTCCCCCCCCCCCCCCCCCCCCACAAACTAAATAACTAGTGATATAATCTATTTAATGTCCCTCTCTGGTTTTCACTTTTGCTTTTCCTTTTCGTTGTTTTGTATTTATTTGGGCCACAAATATTGATTTCCCGAGCCACTTGGCTGCGATAACACAACGATAAGAGCAGTATTCGACTATTCGAGTACTCCAATTTCGGGTACTCACTTTGAGAGGAGTAATCTGAATGTGAATGTGTTTGTGTGTGTGTGTGTTGAAGCCAAGTGCATTTAACGATATGATATGAAAGTGCGGCGAAGCACATATAAAAGATTGGGCAATGTGGCCCGAGTTGAAGTTGACCCAAATAAAAATGCGAGCTCAGCTGGAATAGCAAATGTAACTATATGCTATGTATGTATGTATATGTAACGGATATATCTAGTATTTAGCTTCATGACGTACTAGTTTTCTTTATCGACACACATAAGTAGAACGATTCAATTATTGTTTGTGGGCAATTCTTAATTAATATTAATTATGTAACTCATGTGATGGCGCATAAGATAAATTAATAATATTATTATAACAACCACTTGGCAGTTAAACTAAATTAATGCTTGGCTATAATGTTGTTCCATTTGGCCTAAGCAAGTAGAAGTAGTAGAACAATGTCAGAGTAACATAAAGAGCAAGAGCAAGTAATTAATTTTGAGCCAGATGGCGGATATGCGAGAAAAGGACACAAATAACATAAAGCAATATATATGACTAGGAGGAAGAGAAAATTAACATTCTGTGAAGAGACGCTTGCAAAATACTTCATTAAAATGCCTAACATTCATTTGAGTTTATTTATTTTATGTGAGAAAAGTACATTACCAAAACAAAGAAAATCGTAAAGAGAAAACAAAGAAGTTCTGACTGATTAATGGCTGAAGTTTAAGAGTTATTTTTTCCTTATTAACAATCAACAGTTATAACATTTAAGCCTTAATAATCAAAAAATATTATTGAGGACCTTTTCTAGGTTTATTAAATTACGTTTAGTACTACAAATGAAAAAGAAAGTCATAGAAAAAAACCCAATTCTAAAAGGAAATACAACTCCACTGCAATAAAAGCTCAAAAAGAAATGAAATATGAGTCCGGATTTACGTATGAGTACAAATCAAGGCATAAGGTTACGATGATTACGTAAATGCGTAACAACATCGCTCAAACACACACACACATTCACATACACACACAAATAGGATAGCCACTTGATGTAACGCTTTCAAGGACACTGGGTGCCCAAGGACGACACACAAATGAAGCTGATTCCGTCTTATGTCAAGCTTAGACAGCATTACACAACACTATGCACTACTACCATTCGAGTTGATAAGACTTACCGTTAGAATCGAGTTGGCAGCGCGTAGTTTGATGCAGCGCAGCTATTTATTATATGTAAGTGCGATCTAGTTGGCTTTTGACAGTTCTAGTCTTGTTTCTGCTTTATTTTATTATTCTTTTCGGTGGTGTGTGTGTGTGTTTTAAAATCAAAAAGATTTTGAACACAGCTGGCTTTCGACGTTAATGCTGCTAAAAAATTTTCCGTTTGATTGAGCAAAATCGTCAAAAACTTTTCTATTGTGTTTTTTTTTTCGTAATTCACACGACGAAGCGTAAAACTCGCAAACAAATCGAACTGTGTGGAGAAAATACAATAGTTGAAGCTAAGAGACAACCAGAACCTTACGCCGCGAGCTCAGTTGACTGAATGAAAACGCACGCATCGTTCGGAACCAGCAGCCTTAACGTAAAAAGCAAAAGCAGCACACAGAGAGGGAGAGCAACAGCAAAAGCGACGTCAACAGCGCAGCTTGGCGCTCACCAATAGAATAGTGGGAGGCAAGAGCAACAAGCACCGTTTCTGTTATTTGAGAGAGACATCGAGCAGGTGAGCGTTAAAAAGTTGTTGTTATTATTTCTTGTTGCTGCTGTCGCCCACGCGCTGCACTCGCATGCAGCAGCAGAGCAACATAATTACACATACAAACATAATAACAAACAATGGCACATAACACAGTTTGAACAGAAAGTTATAAGCTGATGCATATCACTTGATATAAATAATTTTTAAACAATTTTTCATTTACATTTCCCACGCTGCTACGATTGCTGCTGCATAGCACTCTCTCTCTCTCTCTCTCTCTCTGAATTTCTTTATGCTCTCTGTGTGTGCGCTGCATGTAAATGTAAATTGGGGAAATTTTAGCAAAAGCAACATAAAAGCCAAAGCCAACTAACGACGCTGCGGCTGCTGTTGCTGCTTATGTAACTTGACGTTCTCATCGTCTCAGTCTCTGGCAACGTTGAAGGGCAGTCAGCGACCTCGTTCTAGAAAAAAAAAAGGCAGCCCCACAGCAGCAGAAGCATCAGCAGCAGGAACAACACACAGAATAAACATTTTGAATATACGTACACAATAAAAACGTAGGGTTTTTCTTCTTTTTTTTCCTTCTTCTTCGTCTATGCAGCCACATAGCGCACACATAACAGCGGGTGATTTGGTGGGCGGTTGGGCGGTTGAGAGACATCAAAGCCAAACGAAACGAAGAAATTGCGCAACAGCAACAACAGCTTCGCACTAGCCACGTGAGCACTGCGAATGCTACTCTTTTAAACTTGTGTAGTTTTTTTTTTGTCCTCAATTTGACCTCAATCCATGGTACATGCTTTTTATAGACTACCGCAGCAATGCATCTCGCCAAACAATAATTCACTTCCAACTCCACTGCCCTCATCCAGTGTAAACTTTCTCTACAGAAATGTTAGCTGGAGCGTAATCCAATTCCAAGCGTCATTTATTTATAGTGGTCATCGGTCAGGAGACGACTGCAGGCCACAAGGGCCACAAACAGAAGTTGTCTGTGGAAGATTAATCGTTAACATGAATTGGGTTAGGTCAGCAGCATTGGCCAGGATACATAAGTGTGTGTAAAAGAGACAAAATGAGAGAGTAGTATGAAAAACACCTGATGCGAATGACAACAACGCAAATAGTACATAACCTATTAAAATATCAAAACAACGCACTTCACTTTCAGCTCTCTCGATTTCTCTCTCTCTCTCTCTCTCTCTGTGTCTCCGTGCCCTTTTCTACTTCCTGTTCGGTTTGTGTTTTGTGTGTTTGGCGGCGTCATCTGGTTTGGCCAAAGCCGCAAGACACATGCGTAAAATGCGTTTTAATTAAAAGGAAATGTTCAAAGCACATGTCGCAGAGTGCGTTGCCCAACGGGCCAGCTAATTAAATTATGTATATGTATAAACACAAAACACACATAAGAAGTATATGCCTTTCTTTACGGCCGCAATTTACTTTTGCTTTTAGACGACGACTCAAAAGTCGTGCACTATGTTTTGCCTTTATATTTCATTTTCATTCGTCTGACCCAATTCCAATGCACTAGTGCTGTCTCTCTCACTTGCAGTTGGCTGCAGCTGACTGTGTCAAAATAATACAGAACAACAACAACAACAGCAACAACTTGAAGAGCGTGCAGTTGTCATCATGTTTGTCATCATCGATACATATTTAATTTAGTTTAACTGGATGGCACACTAAGAAAAAATAATCCATTTATTGGTCTGCGAATTATTAGTTGACAGCTCTGTTAGATGCATAACATTAACGGAACATTAATATTCTTATATAAAGTGTTAGCTATGATGACGAATTCTATTTTTCGCACTGTGAGTAAGCAGTCACGTTGCAGTTAGCCACGTTCCACCCATTTGTGTGGCACGCACGTAACGACCCACATTTCACCACCCACTCTGAGCTAGGCACTTATATTGGCAGACTGCGTGGCTCATGCTAAACACTCTCGTGACAAAAGACTGTCAAAGAGAAGCGCAAAAAACAAGTAACCAACGCCCGCCCTCTCATGTCTCCAATGTCCTTGAGGTAAAAGGCCTGAAGGCCACGTCAGGCTTTTGTTTAGTTTTTATTTGTTTTTGTTTTTAAGGAAACCATTAAGGGAAAAAGTAACATAAATAAAATGTATTTACTAAATGTTTTTCTCTAACAGGCGAGCCACTTGCAAATATGCCCGATGTGGAGAATGGCAAAAAGATTTTCGTTCAGAAATGCGCTCAATGCCACACCGCTGAAGTAGGTGGCAAGCACAAACAGGGTCCGAACCTAGGTGGAGTTGTTGGACGCAAATGCGGCACTGTTGCTGGCTACAAATATACCGATGCTAATATGAAGAGAGCCGTTGTCTGGACAGATGCCAACCTAGATGAGTATCTGAAGGATCCAAAGAAATATATACCCGGTACCAAGATGGTTTTTCCTGGACTCAAGAAAGCTGAGGACCGCGCTGACTTGATTGCCTACCTCAAATCAAATAAATAAATTAAAGTTAATTTCAAACATCAATATAACTTCCAGACTATTTCAAAATAATTTGATAACTCAAATTAAAATTTTTCCATAGATTAAGCACCTCTTTAATTGTTTTATTTAGTTTTGGGCCTTCATTGGAAATTCATATTTGAATAGTTTGCGCTACGTGTTATAACAGCCAGAATTTCGTCTAGTTTGATTGATTTTAACAGTGGATGTTAAAAAAATGGCAAATCATTTAGCTTTGCGCCGTCGCTTACATAATCTTTGGCTGTTAGCATGTTAATATAAATATCTTATTATTGATTTGATTAAAAAAACATAGGATGAACTTTATATAGCTTGACTGATCAAAATAAACAAAGCCTCTCAACGAAATTAAATAATAAAAAAAACAGTCTTCGTTTGTTTTTAAATTTACAGCGTGTTGCGCGCAATGCACAGAGGTGCATTCATATACCGATATATCGATATTTGAAACGATAACGGCATCCCTCTTGAGCACTCAATTTCACCAATTGGGATTTGGTGTCTCATTCGTAATCTAACTGTTCGCAGCAAACGACGGTTTGTGTTCAATGTAAGTACCCGGAGTTTTTGCAATGACGTAAATATGGGATATATAAAAACCCTGAAATATTAACTGTGCTAAAAGTGACCGAGAACTCAAGAATTGAACTTGAAAAATGCATACATAATTTATGATCGCAAAGAATGTTCTAGTGTAGCTGCCAAAATCATCACATGCAAATAATTTATTTGGGGGTTGTTTGCGTTACATAAACGTATGACTGTTCTCATAAGTGTGAGTGTGTGTATATATAACATCTGATAATGTAAATGCTAAGACTGTGAGCACGAGTGCAAAAGTTAACAACTATTATTCAACAAAAATAATATTAATGTTCTATAACTATTAAAAGTCACATTGACATTAAGTAAAAAAAAAGAGCGCAAAGCGATTACATGAGCAAACCCAGTGCCAAAATGAGTGCACGATCATTTTCTATCTCGCTCACACGGCTTAGGTAAAAAAAGAAACAATTTCTCATCAATTTCGCAGAATTTTAACTTGCGCGCCACGTGGTTGTTAAGCAAGTTGCGAATTGAGTTGATGGCTCTTTTTTTCCATTCGATGAAAAAATCAGAGGTCACTTATGTAAGCGAGTTTGCTTTTGCGAGAACAATGGCCCAATTCTGCTGCTACCTGCTCTCACGCATCCTCACTTACATATATACATATGTATGTATTAGTATTTGGCCTGCTTCCAATGCATTTCCCATAGAAAAAGTGGTTTCAATCTCACCAAGGCCACATTGTCGCTTTTCATGTAATCACTCTCTCTCTGAGAGAGTGTGCGTGTGTGTATGTGTTTGTAGGTGATAACTTACTCATTTCAACGCAGTTGTTTTGCTTGCATGCAACGAATTTTTCAAGTTCGCATAACTGCTTGCAATGCAATTAGTTACAATATACGCCGCTAGCGCGTTTGTCATATTGACCGCGACACAGACCCTGAAACGGTATTAATGTAAGTGTTGAGAACGCTTCTGGAGAATTCGTCTGTTGCTGTGCGGCAGCAAAAGTAATCTGACGCAATTATCAATCCATTTGGGCTAACATTGCTTAGTGTTGGCAAATCAGCTTTAAGATCTAGCTGATTTCGATTTTAGCTTTTTTTGTTTGTGTAGCAAATATACTAATCTTTAGAAGTTTTGATTGTAAAGTTGATTGTGAGATTATTTAAAAGCTTTAGCGTTAATTTTTCAAATTCTTTTTTACTTTAACCTAACTATTGAGCATTTTCACACTATTTTTTTTATGTGCGCTTGAAAAGTTGCCATCACTGGCAACATGTGACTAGCTTGTGTAGGTGTAGTAGTGAGTATGTTTGTGTATGTGATGACGTTTGCTCGTCTGCTTAAAAAAGCGCGTTTAATGAACTTTGAGACGAGCGGGTTTTGGGACGCGAAACGTTAAATAATCAGTTTTATTTGTTTAAGTCAGGTGCATTACTAATGGTCTAAATGGCGGGCAGGTGTCGTTATCAATGTGCAACTGATTAAAACGCGCTTATGCGGAAATACTTGATAAGATATTTTCACGTTAGCAATTATTTGTTGTTTACATAACATTGATCTAATTGTTGGTTTTTTCTACATTTACAGTCGAGTCGGTGTTAACACATCAAATATTTATTAGCTACCATGGGCGTACCAGCTGGTGATGTTGAGAAGGGCAAGAAGCTGTTCGTGCAGCGTTGCGCACAGTGCCACACTGTGGAGGCTGGTGGCAAGCACAAGGTTGGCCCCAATCTAAATGGTCTGATCGGTCGCAAGACTGGCCAGGCGGCCGGATTTGCCTACACAGATGCCAACAAGGCCAAGGGCATCACCTGGACTGAGGATACGCTGTTCGAGTACCTGGAAAACCCCAAGAAATATATTCCCGGCACCAAGATGATCTTTGCCGGTCTCAAGAAGCCCAATGAGCGTGGTGATCTGATTGCCTACCTGAAATCGGCCACTAAGTAAACCACATATATGGATACCCCATACTACAAACAACTAGCACCACCTTAGCAACCGAAAGCTCTGTATTACGGGCGATATCATTGGGGAGGGCGTGGCTTGAAGCGCCTTCGAGCTAATCTTGACGATGACACGTATTCAGGTCACAATCACAACAACAACAAACTATAATATATTTAAAAAAGAAAAACAACAATAAACATAAAGCTACAAATTATGTTAATTTAAAAGTTTAAATAGGACAATTACATTATTTAATTTAAAAAGTGGATATGTTTAATTTAACAAATAAATTGTGACGCCCACGACGAAATAAACAAAAGTGAAATATTAAAAAAAAACAACAAAACTAAAAACGAATTTTTTTTTTGTATAGAAAACTTTTCTATTTCAGAGTTGGGTATAAGAAAAATATGTCCAAGTTTTAATTTCCTAGTCAGCTAAAAGCTTTACAGTAAGCAAACAAAAAAGCTCAGGGGTGTAATGGCTATGTTTAAAGCTCTAAAAATCCATTAAGCTTTTACTCTTTGATCGATACACCTAGTATTCGACTAAGAATAAAATCAATTTTATTATTTTCATTTCTGTTTATATAGTCCACTTGGAAAAAAAGAACTATTATTTTCATAAATGTTTATATTTCCAAAAAAAATGTATATCATACATTTTAAATAACAATTTAATGTATTATATCATGGGGTTATTTTTATAGTAATGGATTTTGAATTGCAGTTTTAAGCATTTATTTCACACGCTTAATAACATTTAATAATATATATATTGCATTTTGTTTTTATATGTATAATTTGATTTTAAAAGAAAAGAAATACTTAATAGGTTTTACATGTGCGCCAATGCAATGTATATGTATATGTATATGTATAATACAAATTTACTAGATACTTTTCGAAAACGTTAGGCAAACTCTGTACAGCAGCGCATAGTGGTATTAAAACAATCAATTATAATAATAACAACAAAACAAAAGACAATAAAAACAAGTAAGGAAGCATTTTTAACACTTGAAAGCTAACTGGTATTTCGTAGTAGAATATTGTTTAAGATCTTCCAAAAAAATAAGACCTTGACCAAAGTTTCAGCTCGTGATGCTGATCAAGAATGTATATACTATATAAATATACATATATATATTATATTTATATATATATACACCCAACTTTGACAATTAGTTTAGACTTTTCAAGTGTATAAAACTAAAATGAACATTTCTTTTTCTTCTAAATAACTTTTTACTGTCGTTCTTTAGATTTCTCTCTCTTTTGAATGGTTTGGAATGCCAACAAAGAGCAAACAATTAAATAGTTTTTGTTTTTTTTCTGTTTTTTGTTTATGGAACTTAGTTTATAAAGAATTAGGAAAAGAAAACATGCGCTTAAATGGTAGCAAGAACAAAAACAATATTAGGGCGCGGGAAGATGGAGGAAAGCGATTTCTCCCCAACTCTTATTGTTAGTTTTAAGTTTAAAAAGCAGCTGGCGATCCTTGGCTAACAATTGTTGTACATGATAGCTGAGCGATTTGTTTTTGTTGTTGTTGTTGTTTTAACCGCTGCTTTAAGCCTTGCCCGCAATTGGTGCAGCGCCTTGTTTTTGGTTCTCGTTCTCCTTCTCCAACTGCTTGCCCAGATATTCCCTAGAAAACACGCAAAAATTTGAATCGAATAATTTTGATATGCGAATGCTTGATTGAAATTATGCTGGTGAAATAGTATCGGTATTGTGATGAGTGTTATAAATGCGTGTATAATTATCGAGCGGCACCTGAGTGCGATAGGTTGGATGAGATTTTGATATTAAATAGTCGTACTAACCAATTGTGTACCATCAGTTTTTGTACAGCGAGCAGAGCTTCGTAACGCACATTGGGATCCTCATGGCCCAAATGCTGCATGACAATCTGTTTACCGCCCAGCTGTTCCAGAACGCTAATAAACAAAAATACAATATGATGAGTATCAATCTTTAGATATGTATCATAAAGACTTACTGTTTGCCGCGTGGATAATGACGAACATACTCTCCAATATCGAAACAGGCAACGGACAGAATGATGGCATCCTTTGAGGTTTCCAGCAAATGGACCAATATGCGCAACAACTCGTAGTTCTTCTCATTGAGACGCTGAGCGTTCTCACGCCAGAATTTGGCCGATTTGTGAACGGGTGACCATTCGAGGCGACCGCTGCGCACCTCCGTTGCATACTCGTCAAAGGAACTCAGGTCCTGTACGGAGTTCTGCAATTTCTCGCTCAGATACTCGACATCGGCGGTGATGTCCTCGTCGTCGAAACGACGCTGCTCGAATATGGAGAGCTGTTTCAGCACCTTGCACTGCACCATGGCAATGCAATGATCCTTAGCCACCGATAAATCCTCGGGCTTCTCAATCAGGTTACGGAAGACGGCCAATATGATGCGTGTGACCTTTTCTTTGGCACAATCGCTCAAGATATCAGCTAAAATGGGTATAACATTGAACTTGTTCATCTTAGCGGCCAACAGCGGATTAAAGGTGAGCACCCACAGGCAGAAGATCAATTGGTATTGCACCTATGAATAAGATATCGAATTTAAATTGTACCAAACAATTTAATCATTTCAATATCAAACTCACCTGGAAATTGACGCGCGTGGACAGAATCCGAATCAGTGTGCTAATGCCATCGACGCTCACAAAGGCAAAGCGATACTCATCCACGCGGAGCATCATCTGGAGGCAACGTGCCACCGACTGGATATACTCGTTGTTCTGTGGAATGTTTTCAAGTAGATATTAAAATCAAATTTTAAAAAAGTTGAGTTAACTTTAGTAGAGAGTTAGTTATGACAAGTTTTCTTTTTCAATATTTTTTTTTTTTATCAGATTTTTTTTTTCTATAATTTTCAGACTACGCGCTACAATCAGAGCAACAACATAAGGTAACTACAGCTACATTTAAAAAGAGTGGAAGAGACGGTTTTAAGGATTGTGCTCCAAATAATAATACGATAATAATAATATTAGATATAAAAGACAATAAATCTGCATAATAAAACACATTTTTTTGTAAAATGGGCATGGCGAAAAGTTTGCTTTTGTTTGTGTTTGCGTTCACACCATCACCGTTATAAATTATAGCCTTCACCGTTACCCTTGTCCATAACCTTTACCTTTACCGTTGCTTATAAGTATATTGTTTTTGTTTTTCTGGCTACTCGTTTTGATTTCAGATCAATCGATGGTATTTAGTGAAGTTAGTAAACAGTTATCGTTTCTCGTACACACACACACACACGCACGCCCATGCAGCAGAGCTTTATAAAGCTCTCTCTCCCTTGCAGGTGAAATTTGGTACGTGTGTTTGTGTGTGTGTGTGTGTAGGAGTGTGTGTATATTATGTACTTGTTTGATTGTTTGTTTGTGTTTGCTTGTTTGTGTATTTTGGGTGGTGGTGGTAGGTGAGTGAATTAGAGCGAGCTTCTGGAGCTGCATAAGGAATACCGGTATAACACATTTGCCTTCCAACAGCTGATCGCTTGAGGTTGAGGAGGGACGAACATCGCGATAACTTTCGTGTGTTGCTTCGTGACGCTGATGCATATGGGCCAAACTGGGGCTGTATTGATCTTTGCCTTGCAGTCCGTGCGAGTGAACAATGATCGTTTGCGTCCGTTTGGCCAGTTGGGCCATCTCTTGCAGATAGGCATTGCCCTATTGTAAAGATTTGGGGGTTCAGTTTAAGGTGCGTTGAGGTTGAAGCGGGTCAGAAACGCAGGTTGGGGACAGCAGCAGAATCCGTTTTGATTTTCGTTTGGTATTTGTGGTTTTGTTGTTGTTTATTTAGTTATTGGTGTTTAATTTTTTTTTAAAGTTTCGTTCGTTGTTTTTTTAAATTTTTTTGGATGGTAAATTGCATTAAAATTAAAAATAGTACATAAATACGAAGAAAAGAAAGTTCAACATGTAAATTGTTTTGGTTGACTTTTGACGCCAAAAAAAAGAACAAACACAAATCACAATAACGTAAAGAATAACTTTATACATATGTATGTATATATATTTGGTGCAGTGTTGGTGCAGTCGGAGGTGCATTTTGGTGGCTCACCGGTGCGATATATATGCGATGCGGTGGAATAATGATACTCAAAACAAATTTTTAAACTTATTCCGGAACGGTCATACGAACGCCATTGTTGCTTAAGGGCGATAATTTGGATGTTATAGAAACGAAACACGCTTAGAGTGAATATTTAGATATGTAGATACTTTAAACTATAGACGCAAACAGTCAAAGTATCTGTTTAATCACGCACACATAAAATTATGTTTTTGTTTAAATTAGATACGATTTTATACTTTTTTTTTGCCGATGTCGGGCATCGTTTTGCTTTGTTTTCACAGTTCATTTGATTAAGTTTTTAAGGAGAAAACTTTGGACGGTTGTTAAAAAGGTTTGGTAAGTACAAAAAAATATAAAGCAAGCAAAACTAACAAAGCGTGCAAACTATAAGGCCAATTTGTTAACTTATAAATTTTTAGCATATCGATTAAAAAACAGCTGATTATTATGACACAATTATAAATGCAACACTAAACCAATTTTAAGAGGCGATAACTTTGCGTTTAGATTAACTTTGCATGCGAATATCCATCTACAAACATTCCATTAATCTGGTTGCAATTTAATTTCGCAAATTAAGTTTTCCAATATTGATTGAGGCCAATTAATAAAATATCATGCTGCATTCTATATAAATATAATGTTCAGATATACATATGTACCTAATTTACCTGACTGAGATGTATGTTTATATTTACAAGAACATGCAATTGGGATTGGGAATGGCAAAAATATATATGTTGACGCTAGTTCTTCGTGTCTACTTACATTGCTGGCCAGCTGATCCTTAAGGAACTGCAAGTAGAAGTTAAGGTCAGACTTGGGCATAACCTCATGACCCCAGCAAGCGAACTTGGCCAAGATGCGCGACGACATGTTGACAATGAAGCCATCTTGACGATTTAGCAAGTTCAAGAATGGTCCCCAGACACACTGCTTCATCTTGGCGGATGTCTCGTGAAAGAGATCAACACGCGAACGATCCTCTTGCAGCAAATCGTCGAGCAGCACTAGTATATACTGAATGGTTGCATCCTTGGACAGATGCGAGACAAGATTCAGCAGCGTCTTAACCACCTGCGTGGGGTTCTGAGCCAAGTAGGCGGCGCGTGATTTATCTAACGTACTAATAGCCTGATAATCCTCTTGGCTGATCATCTGCGACTGCATATAGGATGCCCAGTTGATACTCTTGGTGCGTATATCGGCTGCTTGATGCTGGAGCACCGAAGTGGCAGCAATCATGTCTGAAAATCGTATATGAGTTGCAAAGTACAATTCAATAGGGCGGGGTGCTGCATTGTGGCAACACATCGATTTTTCACAGAGGTCAGCTGCTTTGCACTTACCAATGTTTTCCTCGGGCAAATATAGTGCGGTTGTCATTTTGATGGATGTTTACTGTGTGTGTGTTGACTGAATCGCAAGAAAGGGTGCTGCGCGATTTTCGCACAGAAATTCCGTTGAAATATGTTGAGGAAAAAATAAAGATGTTAAATTACGAGTGTCTTTTCACACGAATGCGACAGCACCGAAATTCAGCTGACTGGTCTTGTGACTTATTCGCCGTGTTCGCCGCGAACTGTCGTTGCCACTTAGTTTGAACTGTTTGATGTTGGCAGATCCCGTGTGAATGACAAATTTGGTGATGTGCTGCCACATTCAAGTTTTACGGCGAACAACAAAATTACGAGTAAATAACAGAAGCTTAATACGGCTTTTTGAGATGTTTGCATAGTAAACTTAAACTGAAAACTAAGACATAAGGAAAAAATTTGAAAGCTTTTTAAGGTTAATATATATAAGTTTGTCCCACAATAAAATAATATGTCAATAAAAAGAGCAAAGCCTGAAAGTGTCATTCGACTAAAAAAATTAATTTATCGAGAGATGTGCATGTAAATACAAAAACTGTTAAAATGGATTTTGTGCCGAATTTAAAGCGCAAGCGGAGCCATTCCAAAGACTATGTTAAACTAGCACCTTTTCCACTGTGCGCTGACGGGCCACGATATCAGGGAGTCTTCAATGAACTCTGCGTGGAGGTTGTTGACACCGAACAGGCACGGATAAGAGCATTTCACGACAATGGCTGCTATGGAAAAGGAAGCCGTTCCCGAGGAGGACCAACATCTGGAGATGTAGATGAAACTCTTCTACTTGGCCTAGAGGAGGCATGCTTATTGGCCTACTTTTTGAAAGTGTTAGAAATTAAAAACGAGACGGGCAATGTAATTGACTGGAAAACGTACTTGCAAACAGCTTTGGGCTGTGATAATGAATTTGTTTATAAGTTAGCTGCATATTTGTACTTAAAATCCAAAAATTGGGTGATTAAGAGCGGCATTAAATTTGGTGGAGATTTTCGTAAGTTTGCCTTAAGTACTTTTACATTTTATCGATTAATAATTTATTCCAATTTCGTAGTCATCTACAAGCAGGGTCCTCGACAATTTCATGCCACTTTCTTGGTGATGGTTCAAGCACCGGCCAAAAATATACACTCTCATTATGTGGCCAAAAACTTAAAAGGCGTTCAACGCGTTGCTGAAACTTCCGACAAGGATGTGCTTTTACTTGAAGTGAAACATTCCCCAGACTTTGTGCCAACGCTGGTCACACCTGAAACCCTTAACGCCCTAACTATTCAAGAAACTGTCGTACGGCGCTTTAACTACTCATCTTTTGTGCAAAAAAAACAAATACAATAAATAATCTCAAACTAAAGTTTCTGTACACGATTCTTCTTTGGAATGCCAGTGCTGCGATAGTCTGCTCGCTCCTGCAGGTAAATGGCTTTGCATTCCTCTTTAAACGTTTCGTTTTTATACCAGGTTGAGAGGCAATCCCTTAAGGCAGAATTCTGTTTCCGACAGGTGGCAACCATGAAAACGCTGCTCGCCTTGCAGCACTCCTCAAAGTCGGCAACTTCTTTGGAACAGTGCTCAGCACGCGCGCGATCCCTCATTATTTTTGGTATTAACACTTCTCGCTCCACATTGCGCAATTTTTTGTCATTTGGATCGCCTGCAAGCGGCAACTTGGTTAATATATGTTTGCCAGTAAGTTTTTGTTTGCCTTACCAAGACCGTGAGGGTTGAGGGGATCAAAAGCGGCATTCTGTTGCTGTTCAAAACTCATTCTGTGTATGGGAGAATTGAAATTCTCGTTAAGATTTCCTAGTGCTACTCTGACCTAAGATACAAAATAATGTGACCGTAAATTGCAAACATAATCATAAACAAATATTTACATAAGGCGAAAAACAATGTGGCGGTTAGTCGACTCCAATCAAGCATAATGCGATATATTAATGCACTGCTTACTACTCGACTAACCAATTTTAATGGAACAAGTTGGCAGCTCTGTTTATTATCGATGAGACAAACTATTGTTTTTGTTACACAACACTGTCTGTTTCCGCCTCTTTTTCTGCCAGCCTGCAGCGCCTTTGGACGTGTGTCAAAAGCGCTCCCGTTGCATTTTTTATAAAAACTAAATAAATGTCTGAGACATTGCAATTGCGTGGTACGCTGATCGGCCACAATGGCTGGGTCACCCAAATCGCCACCAACCCCAAGGATCCCGACACCATCATCTCGGCATCGCGTGGCAAGTATTCTTGAAAGAGATGTGTGAGGTTAGATCGAGCCGATCAAATCCGTCGATATCTTCAACATCACTGCAATATTTAATAATTTGAATAAATGTGCTTATTAATTGGTGTTTTATTTTGCAGACAAGACCTTGATTGTCTGGAAATTGACTCGCGATGAGGATACCAACTACGGTTATCCCCAGAAGCGTCTCTATGGCCACTCTCACTTCATTAGCGATGTTGTGCTCTCATCCGATGGCAACTACGCTCTGTCCGGCTCCTGGGATCAGACTCTGCGCCTGTGGGATTTGGCTGCCGGCAAGACAACTCGCCGCTTCGAAGGACACACCAAGGTGGGATAAGTTTCCAAATGGTTTAAAGTGTTTTGAACAGGGCCGAGAATTGTGCCTTTTTGAACTTGACCCTTACCCCCACTCAGTATGGTATTCGGTGTATTTGTGACTCCTAGAGTAAGGTTAGGTTTAGTTAGCACACCAATACATACAAAAAATATTGCGCCTATGCGAGGCAGAATTTCTGGTTGACATCTGTACCCTGTGATACGCCTGAGTCGACATACTTTTGCGTGAAGCTCATCCGTAAGTAGGCATTCAAGATCCATCGGCTGCCATTTTCAATATCTATTTACCTACCACTAACATTTCAAGAGCTAATCGATTGTTGGTTTTGCAGGATGTGCTTTCGGTTGCTTTCTCGGCTGACAATCGTCAGATCGTTTCGGGCTCTCGGGACAAGACCATCAAGCTGTGGAATACTCTGGCCGAGTGCAAGTTCACCATCCAGGAGGATGGCCACACTGACTGGGTGTCGTGCGTGCGTTTCTCGCCCAATCACTCCAATCCCATTATCGTTTCCTGCGGCTGGGATCGTACCGTTAAGGTCTGGAACTTGGCTAACTGCAAGTTGAAGAACAACCATCATGGCCACAATGGCTACCTGAACACCGTGACCGTCTCTCCCGATGGCTCTCTGTGCACCTCCGGTGGCAAGGACTCCAAGGCTTTGCTGTGGGATCTCAATGACGGCAAGAACCTGTACACCCTGGAGCACAACGACATCATCAATGCTCTGTGCTTCTCGCCCAACCGTTACTGGCTATGCGTTGCCTATGGCCCATCCATCAAGATCTGGGATCTTGCATGCAAGAAAACCGTCGAGGAGCTCCGCCCTGAGGTCGTCTCGCCCACATCGAAGGCCGAGCAGCCACAGTGCCTGTCTCTGGCCTGGTCCACCGATGGCCAGACCCTGTTCGCCGGCTACTCCGACAACACCATCCGCGTCTGGCAAGTGTCTGTATCAGCTCACTAAATGGATTTTATGTTATTTTATCTGACATATTATGTGTAAATCGATCGCGAATTGATTTGTTTATGCCAAAACAAAAATAAATAAAAGCGACGCTTATAACAAGTAATTCAATTGTGTTTGAATATGGATTTAAGTAAAACAACTTTTGAATTTTTTTGGGCATTTTATTTGTAAACACGTTTATAAGATAGTAATTAGATTTTCGTTTTTGTTGTATTACAAATAGTATAAGTGCATAACAAAATAATTTAATAAATAAATAGTATTTATGAACTTGATGAGCGGTGTGTTAAGGGGGAGGTAGGGGTAACAAAGTGCGTCGATGTGCGAATGAATATGCTAAACAATTTGTACAAAAAAAAAAACAACAATTTCAATATAATTTCCTAAATCGAAACCAAGGACTCTCCAACATCCTGCATCTGAGTATAAAAACGAATTTTTCGTGCTGGCGATGGGATATTAAAAAAGGCATCGCGTATTCTTAGCAGCTATATAAATTTGTTTTGGGCACTTTAATTAGGTTGCTATGTGTTGCATTGAGTCGGGCAAGTAGGTCTAAGAGCATTTGGCAGACGAACTCGAGCATCGCCACAAGCGTCACTTGGTTTTGATCGAGTTCGAGCGCTGGACAGCTGCAACCGATGGTGATTTGGCCAAAGGAGTGTCTACTACTTTGCCCGGCAAGGAGCTAACAATTTTGTAGACATCATTCTTAAAGATAATGACCAGAACAGTGATGTTGTCAACAGAGCCACGCTTATACGACTCCATGGCCAGAGACTTGGCGCCAAAATCCGGCTCCTTAAGATGCTCCTGTACAAAACTGCAGGCTTCCTCATTGCTGAATGTATCCCAAAGGCCATCCGATGCTAGTATTAGAAAACGGGGTCTAGCAAATAAAAACATAAATAAATAAAGATCATTTCACATGACGCAGTTCATGTATGTGAGTTCAATAACTTGGCAACATGTCAAGAGCAGCTGCAGCACTCACTTGTGATCATTTAGCTCGAAGGTCAAAATGTCCGGTGTAGCTATGACTAGATTCTGTACGGAAAGAAAAACGAAAACGTGTGATTAGGTTGGTTAGAAATCACTAAATTTATATATGTATATATATATATATTAGCAATTTATGTGACGAAATATTATTGTCATGCCGTTTATTTGTGAGCATCGCATACCTTATCTTTTAGGGGATAATCACCCATTGCTCGTGACGTGGCCAAGACGCCAGCCACGCGCCAAACCCCGCGAAAGGCAATAAAGCCACCGGCATCGTGTATACGTTTGCGTTCCCGCACCTGCTGTGGCTTATGATCAAAGGACAATGGTATAGCGATGCCGCGTGAATCGAACATAACGCCACGCGAATCACCCACATTGGCCACAATCAACTTGCTGTCCTTAACAATCGCAATCAATGCAGTTGTGCCCGCTATGTTTGTCTTAAGGGTAAAAACATAATCAGTTAAGAAGTTGCCATAGTAAAAACAATTATTTTACTCACTGCAAGCTTTGCTTGCTCGACTAGCTTGTGATCCGCTGAATGAATCTCATCTGTGATTAGTTTGCCAAACTGAATCCGACCATTTTCGATGTAGCATTTAGCATCGTAGTTGGGCGGTGGCATATTTGCCGAGTACTGTGCATTGTTATTATTGAGAAATGAATCCTTGGCGGCATTGTTGCCACTAGCACGCATGGCGCTGTTTAGCTGCTGTGTATAGATGTCGGCAATAGATGCCTCTGTTGTCTTTTGTTTGATGGCCGTGCAATCGACGGTGGTGCTTTGCGTCTTACGCAAACTATCCTTGCGTGCGACGGAATCGTTTTCCTTGTTCGATGCATCTATGCGGCTTTGTTTGCGTGCCAGATACGGGCTCTTGTCATAGTTGGTGTGTTCGGATTGACTCTCGGTCTTGAGTAGTTTGTTAATTTCAATGATTTTGTTGTAAATATTCTTGACCAACACATCACGTGCGAAATTTGCGGCAAATTCACCACCATGTCCATCAAAAACGGCGAAAAATGAAATGTCCGTGTTGTTGTTGATGTTCTCCTCAATGATAAATCTGCAAAGTTTAATTTTGTAAGTGTCTAATTGGATTGTGTTTAACACCAAGACTCACCTGTCTTCCATGTGAGATCTGCGGCCCAGCACTGCAAATGCGGCACTCTGTTGACGCTTTTCCTCCCAGGCCTGATGGTCACCGGCACCGGTCACTTCCAAAGAGCGTGAGGCAGACTTTTGCCTACCCAATGTTGCCTGTATGCGTCCCAATATGCTGCGACTCCACACATCTGCCGCTTGCAAATAGATCAACAAGATAAACAAAATGACGCCACAGAATATGACCTCGGGCCGAAGCACGTAGATGCGGCATAATTTCCATAGATAGGCCAAGGGTGAATTGATGGACGAGAAGCCCACCGCAAACTTGGACAATATTTTCATATGCGATACGTATGTCTGATAGAAGATCTTGTCTTCCAATTCGTCATCCATTTGATTGGGAGAATCGGCGTTCTTCTTTTGTTCACTCTCTCTTTCTATGTTTCGGCTATTTATGCTTCCTATGTGTGTGTGTATGTGTAAATGTAATGCCTATGCGTAAGTGATTTGGGTTTCGTTTCTTGTATGTTTAATTAAGAATCACTACAGAGCCAAATGAAACACTTGAATCGGAATTTCGATTTACTATTTGCGCACTGTTTTTTTGTCTGCTGCGTTCGTTTTCTTTGAGTTTATGTATATTTTTTTTCGCCTTATTGGCGACGTTTGCTTTGTGTCGTTCTCAATTTTTGACGTGTTATTGCACAGCAGATTCGCCCGACTTTTGGTGGCACTATATTATTTCAGAATATTCTTATTAATAGCCTCTGTTGCTTGCATAAAACAAAACGAAACAAGAACAACATCCGTCTATGTACGTACACATGTGTGCGTGTCTGTGCGTAAATACATATGTACACACGTACGAATAGCCACAGTAAACACCTTTAACAAGTAAAGCGGATTATCAAATTTATAAATCGCTCAAAACTAAATTTTTAGTACGTAAATTTTAAGCATTACTTTTTCTAGTCTCTTTAAGTTGTGTGAGCTGTATAGTAATATAGTATACAATGAGTAAGTCAAAGCATACTTTTCAGTTAGCCCGCATGAAAACATAAACATGTTAAATTCGTTGTAGTGACAAACAACTGTGTGCACGGCTGTATGAATATGTGTCACAATACAAAGCAGAGTGGCATACAGGATGGAATCGATAGTATCGATTGGGTACATTATTGGCGCTCTCCATACTTACTCGGTAATAAAATACAACCTACTTATAGAACTAAGTTTCCTCATTAATAAAAAAGAGGCAATAGTTTATACACGTGAGGAGTATCAAACGGGATAAAACAATAATAAAAGGTATTGAATTTTTCATTTTAATTTACTATTTTATCGATGTTTTTCAAAGTACAACGAAGTGTGGCCATATTAAAATGAAATATTTTCTCAGCACCGCTTGCAAATACTCTTTCTCTTAAATATTTGCGTTATATGAATGTGCAATTTCAAAGGCAATCAATATTATAAACAATGGCATTGGGCTTCTGTTTTAAAAGTTTCTCAACGCAATTTTGAAGATGTACCTGCAGAGTTTCGTCCAGAATACGTATAGCGCCTGTCCATGTTAGCTAGTTAAACTTTGAATAAATGTGTTGACATTATTCGAATATTAAATGAAAAATCAAAACAAGAACTGCACGCGACGCTGAGAAGAACTGTAACAAAACGAAAAACAACAACCGCCAACTGGCAGCATTTTAATATATAGTATTATTTATTATGCTTTGCCATTGAGTGGCGTATTCTACAATAATATACATATATCAACGTACGTAGATGCACTTGTGTACAAACATTTAATAAAACAAACTGAAAAGGGATGTTCGCTCATTTGACAATTTCCCCCAAAAAACTGTCATTTCTCTCAGCGTGACTAGAAAAATAAAATAAAACAATTTGTATTGTTTTTTTTTTTTTAAGTAGTATGTATTTTAATTATATTTATTGTATTTTTCTGTAGTTTATTGCATTACAAAATATTGTTTATCTTTCTCTTTTTTTCTCGTAGGGAAGATTTAAAAAAAACTTAGCTCAATAGAAAAATGGCATAGATTTGAAATGAATATTGCAGTTAACATTGATTGCTTATAGTACAAAACGTAACGGTTACACTTAACAGCGTTAAATAGAAATAACTTTGCCTTCGCTTTTCATTTGCTGCATTTTGTTCATGAATATGGCAATGGGAAAGAGCTGGCCCAATCTGGCTGGTAACTGCAAACAAAAAAAACATTGATAATTCTGTTATTCACCATAAGCTTATGTTGAGATTATTTATATTCACCTCTCGCTTAAACTGTGCACTGTCGATAACGATCGGCATTTTCTTGAATGTTGCGCAGATAAAGATTAAGCTTCTCGTTAAGCGGCTGTATGGAGTTCTCAAGTTGGGCTAACTTTAGATTCTTCTCCTGATAGGTTTCCTGCAGCAGATTGAGTTCGTTGAGCTTTTCGTTGGTGTCCACTGTTAGTTTTGAGGCACGTTGCAACAACAGTTTGGCCCGCTCACGTGCATTCTCCGAGCGACTGGCGCGATCGGTTAGCGTTTGATTTGTGACACTCGTATACGATTGCAAATTGCTGGCCTCGCCTCGGGCACGTAGTGCCTCCAACTTAACACGATTCGCCTCCTTGGTGATCTCCTTGGCGTCTAGTTCGTTCTTTAGAATATTCTTCTGCAGACGCTGCACCTTCTTGGCCAGATCCTCGACCTGTTGGGCGGTTACATTTGCTGGCGATTCAGCTTCCTTGGTTTCCAAATCGATTTGTTCCAAATCCTTATCGGCTAGCTCAATGTTGCTATTTGCTTGTTGAATAGCATCCTGCGCTTTGCCTTGGGACTCATCGGCTGATGCCAGATTCTGAACTACGGAATTGGCCATTTCGAGTATGTTATTGGCAGTCGCTTTGGTACTGTTAGCTGTGCTTTGTAGACTATTGACACGCTCCAGATCGGGTCGTGTCTTATATATAATTGATTCGACGTTTTTTAGCGAGGAGACAGCATCGTTTATCTGCACGCCCAACGATTCAATCTCCTTGGGATCGAGGGTAAGGTCCAGAAGCAGTGTAGCCTGTGCCAGCTGCTTGCTCTCCTCAGGCAACGCCGTCTTGTTCAGTTGAAAGTCGTTGACAGCATTGATCAGATCGGTGGCAAGCTTAATGCTCTCATTCGTTTGGTTTAGATAACGTTCCGACTGCTCAAATCCTTGCTTAGCCTTCTGGTATGCTTCCGAGGCATTCAGTTTAGCTTGGGTCAGAGCACGTATGGTCTGATCTGCTTCATCCTTTTTACTGGTTATAGCCAGTTCCGTGTCCTTGGCCACCTTGAGCGCCTCCTCGGAATGAGCACGTGCGCCATGTTCGCAGGAGAGGAAGCCACCGCATTTACCACATCCCGCACCACCACAGAGACTATCACAAGGATCACCTGGCTTGCCGCACACCTGATTATTCAGTTCCGGTATTTGGGAGGTCAGAGCGCTCAACTCTGAACGATATTCGGCAATGGTGTTGTCATTATTCGCAATGGCATCCGTTTCATCCTTAATTTTGTTTGACAACGTTTCGACACGCTTGCAATTGCGATCCGTGTTGGAGGCTAACTCCTTGGCCTCATCCTTAACAGCTGAGAGGTTGCTGACACGTTCGTAAGCATGTCTGGTCAGATTGAGTGCACCCTCGATATTGGATTCCTGCAGTTGGATACCATTCTCCTTGAGCTCCTTGGACAGTTGTTGTACAAGACGTGAATGATTCTGTAATCCCTCCAGCTCCACAGCGGATAAGCTGAGTAAGTTATAAATTTCATCCAGATTGACTTCCGTATCACTCAAACGCTGATGTGATTCAACCAGCTGCTGTTTGAGTACATTGGTCGCCGCATCCAATTGATCCATGTCCAACAAACTGACAGATGTGTTCTGGAGCAGATCCCTTATGTGCTGCAGTTTCTTGTCCAGTTCACTGAATTCGGCTGTATAAGCACCTGTGGCGCCCACCTGCTTAATCTCCTTGGCGCGTTGAATGGTTGCCTGCGTGGACTCATCTAAGGCATTCAGTATCAAATCCCAGTTGTTGAAGCATTCACCACAAGGAGCGCAGTGCGGGAACTGTCCAAGATAACCACGTGCACACTCATTGCACTTGTAGCCACCGATGCCCTCGTGGCAGACGCATTGACCCGTCTCCCGATCGCACTGGAAGTCAGCGGCGCCAAATTGATCGCACTCACACGGCTGGCATTTCTCATTGGGATTGCCCCAATAGTGTTCCTGGCACTGGTTGCACGCTCTGCCGCCAAAACCAGGCTTACACTCACACTGTCCAGTGAAGCTGTGACATTGCTCCTGAACAGCACCAATGGCATCACAATTACAGGCCTCACAACCCTCGCCGGAGCCAATCTTCCAGTGATTCAAGGCACACTGATTGCACAACAGACCTTGAACATTGGGCAAACAAGGGCACTGGCCGGTATGACGATCGCAATGAACCAGGGTCTTATTGGTGCCAAGGAAATCGCATTCACACGGGCGACAATTCTGCTGCAAGGCATCGCCATGATAGCCATCGCGACAGAGCTCACAGTGATCTCCAGTCGTGTCATAGAGACACTTCAGACAAGCGCCTGTCTGTCGATCACAGTTGCCCGAGTCATAGACATCAATATTATTGCTGCACTCGCATTTGCTGCAGCTGCCTCCATTTTCCGGTGAACCATAATGATTATCCGCACAGATTTCACACCTTGAGCCCGCATAACCCTCCTGACAATGGCAGAGCATATTGTTGTTCCTGGTGTCCAAGGAGCAACCATCCGCATGCGACATGCCGCTGGCAGTTGTATCCGGACAGCGACAAGCGCGACAACCAATTTCGCTACCAAGCAATGGATCCCCATAATATCCCTCCAGACAGGAATCGCAACCAAAGCCAGTGGTGGAGTCCTGGCAGTTAAGACACTGTCCTGTTAGAGGATCACACAATCCGGCATGGCCATTACATTCACAGACGCGACATTGTGGGAAATTCCAATAGCCCGGCTGACATTGATTACACTCCCTGCCATATGTATTGGGATGACACGCACATTGACCCGTCAACAGATCACAATTGTTGTCCTTGCTGCCAATGCTGTTACAGTCACAGGCCTTGCAACCCTCCGGTCCAAAGCCATAAGTGCCCGGCGCACACTGATCACACTGACGACCAACAACATTGGGTTTGCACTGACAGAAACCGCCATTGGCATCGCACTCCTTGCTCAACGAACCGGTTGGATTGCAATTACACATACTGGCTCCATCGTAGATATACTTGCTGGCATCCTGCTCCAGATCCCGACAGACGGCAGACATGTGCCCCTTATAGCGCATATCGTACAAAGATTGATTGCAGTTCATATTGATGTATTCGCGCAGACGTAGATCCGCTACGGGAGAGCCCTGGAAGATGGGTGTGACCTCAATGCGAGGTATAAGCGTAAGAGAGTCCACCAATATCGTTGCTGAGGGATTGTCCTCGTCGTGACGACGTCGCTCGAATAGGATTTTAAAACGATACTCCTTGCCAGCCTCCAGGCAGACATCGTGTAGCGCCACAACCTGGCGATCTCGCTCGGGCAGTGAGAAAGGCACGCGTGCTTCGGTTATTGGTGACTGAATGACCTGGGCGCATTCACCCTGCGGATCAATCTGATCGGGCCGAACGAGCGTTATGTACGCATCGTCCCAATCGCCGCGAGATGTGGACTGATAACGAATGAGTATATCGTAGGGCATGGTACGTGGTACATCATTGACAACAATCTCCATTTCAGAGTTCTCGGGAATGCGGGTAAATCCAATGCCTGTGAAACCGGGCGCATAGTCCTGATTGGTGGGCGTGGCTTGTGGCACGATGCTGCAGTTGCCATTGCTGCCATATGTGATACACATGTCAGCCACCTCGGCCTCGTGCACCATATGCAGATCGGGTATAAAGTAATTCTGCTTTGGTTGCGAGCATGTGCGTCCGGTCATATGAGAACGGCAACGACACTGTCCGGTAAGCACATCACAATAATTGTCATATGAGCCGCCAACATCACAGCTGCAGAGGGTGCAACCATCTTCGGACTCGGAAAGACCAAACGTCTCCGGCTGGCATTGATTACAATCCTTGCCGGTGACCAGACGCTTACACTTGCACTCACCACTGCGCATATTGCAGCCGGAATTGTTAACAGTGCCGAGAGTGTTGCAGGTGCAGGCCTCACAGCCAGCGGGATTAGCGGGATTCAGATGCCAGAAGCCTTCCTTGCATCTGTCGCAACGTCGACCATTCACATTCGTTTTGCAGTGACAGGCGCCAGCCACAATGCCATTATCCGGGTCATTCACAGAATCACAAATACCATCATCCAATGAACCATCCGGATCACAATCGCAGGGCTTGCAGACATTTGGGCTACTCAACTGCTCGATAGGATCGCGATAGAAGAATGCCATGCACTCCTCACAGTGCTGACCTTGTGTATTGTGCAGACAATTGTCGCAGAAGCCACCGGACACTTGACCCGAGGCAATATAGACAGCCTCATCGAAATGACAACTAACAGCATGGCCATTGCATTCACATTTCTGGCAAGCGTTTGTTTGTTTGCCATAGGCAGGCTTCCACGGCACATCATTGTAGAAATCTTCGCAGGTCTCACAATTGAGACCCTTGGTATTGTGTGTGCACTCGCAACGTCCATGGACCATCTCGTATTCCTGTGTGACAACATCATCGAGGGGCAGACACTGTGAGGCATGACCGTAGCACCAACAGGAACCACGCACAACCATATTGGAAATGCCATAATAATATTTCTCCTCATTCTCCAGACGATTGTCGAGCAGATTGTCGCCCAGCTTGTGCAGCTTTGTCATCTTTATGCGCAAATTGGTCAATCTCAGTTGATTCTGCACGTGTTCCGCATACGGATCGGAGACATTGATGTTTGGTGGCAGCACACGGAAGATGACTTCACCATTGCGGGATGGTTCCACCAGTGAGTAACGGGAGGAGCACATAACATCTGTGATGTTTTTCAGCGAGGTGGGTACGCCCGGGAAGGATTCCTCGCAGTTGTAGGCAAAGTAACGATAAACATGCCACGTCTCGCCAAAATCAAAACTTCTCTCAATATACATAGCCGCCGGGCGGAAAGTAGCGAAAGTAATAATCAAATGGGTAAAATGAAATTCTGCCTCAAAATCGAGCTGAATGGTGACATTCTGTTTGCCATTCTCCGATTGCCACCAAGTGGGAACATTTGTGCCCGGTTTTGTCTTATAGATGATCTGTCCGATGCGATGATTCTTGTACGGATCATTGCGTGTATGATCTCTCGAATCGCACAGGAAACACTTCTTATCCTCCAAATGCGACAAAATGCAGAATCTCTCCGGTGATTGCAGACCACACGTTGAACTTGCCGTTAGACGATTCTCACGTCCAATGAGCAGATTTCCCGTTGCTGGAGAACATGAGGAACGTTCACAGGGATGAGTTTTGATATATTGTCGTGGCGGATTTCTGGGACGCTCGCGACGTCCGTGTGCCTGCGGCGTACGTTGTGCTTCCAGCAGCTGGCTGCTGAGCACGACGACCAGCACAAAGAAAAGCGCGATAAGGCCGCTGTGAAGCGACATCGCTTAATCTCTCTCTTTTACTCCCACTCTCTCTCTCGTGAAATCGCTCTTTTGCTGTCTTGTCGTTGACGCTGTCGTTGTTGTTGTTTGAGGTCGTGTTCCACAAGAGCGCTTCCGGCTCCGTTTCTATAATCAGCGTTCGTTCGATTTCCTTTAACTCAACTCTGGATCTTCTTGCCTGAACACGTGGATAAGCTGAACGTTATAGATAATGAGTTACTAAAGTTATCATAAGCTTTTATCTTTATACTTACATTTTCTTTGATTACTTTCCTATGCTGCTGGAACTTTCATGTTGCGCCTTTCCAAACTGCTGTTGCTTATCTCTCAGCTGCAAAGAAAATAAATTCAATTAGAAATTATTCTTTATTATATTATTCTTCTTCATAGTCTTATCAAGCCCTAATTTTAAATCATATATGTTTTTTGAAAATTCCTACATAGAAAACTTCCCAGTGGCACCGTCCGCACCCAACGAGTCTTACGCATGAACTGAGAGCCTTCTCCGGCTTGAAATGTGAATGAATCTCAGGCCGTACATAAAGTTTGGACTATAGGGCGATAAACACACAACAGCAACAACAAGCGCACTACATACATATTAAGTTTAATCCGTTGTTGCCTGGTGTGTTGTTTTATCAGCTTTAAAAGACTTGTACTAAATGCTCACAGCAAGATGATTATTATTTTTAGACACACACACACACACACACACACACAGAGAGAAGCATTAAGTGTCAAATGCAAACACATTAAAAGAGTTGTGTACTTGTTAAGCTTATGATCTCACCAGCTTTGGGTTTCCTTGGGTGATCATTAATAAACATATTTTTTAACTACTGAAACCATTTAATCCTAATCTAGACAATTTTTTTAATGATAGTTATGAGTAGTTGAACTAAAATAGGATTGGAATTTGAACATGTTTCATGTCTTAAACCGTCTTTTTTTATTTTTTGTAGGGCATTAAATTTAAATCTCAAAAGCTTGATTATTGAATGCTATTCTGTGAGTGAACTGAAAATCTGGGTCTATGCTCTTATCAGTCCAGTTCCATGGGACACGCAACACACTTAAGTAGAACTGAGAACTGTGCTACAAAACCCAAGCAGCTTCAAGCCGATAAGCAGCGTCAGGAGGCGGCATAAGTCAAAAATGTGTGCTTCACTTATATGAGGAGCACATTCGAATTGGGATGAAGTCAACACGCACAACACACACACTCTCTTTCCCTCTCTCTCTCTCTCTCTCTCTCTCTCTCTGGTTTGTTTCAAATGGAGGCACTACAACTATTTTGTAATTACGAGTGCGGCACGTACCGATAAGAGTTCATTCACAGATGTCTATAAAACATTCACATTCGTAAAGTATATTTATTTATATAGACGTTTGTGTGTTTCTGTGTTCTCTTGACTACGGTTTTTTTTTCAAGAAGGCATATTAAGTTATTATTTGCAAACCTACAATGTAAGATGCCTAAGATATTGAACTGTTTGTTAAAATTTCATTAACTGATTACAAACTACATTACAAATTCATCATTGCCGAAATCTTTTTCGTTAACATAACTGCATGGACAACTAATCAATGGGCATACAAAACAACTACAGAACTGCTCCATTTTTGTTCTAATATTCTTCTTTATTTTTTTTTTGGGGCGCTGTTAATTTTAGTTTCATTTTTGGACGCACATAAATGCAAAAAAAAGTAGACAGCCCCGACTGGCAAATAAACAAATAAGCAAGGAACTAAACAAAACGTTAATTTACCAAGCACACAAACACACAAAGAAAGATATACTGGGATGTGTGTTTGTTTTTATGAATTGGTATGGGTAAACAAGAAACAATACTTATTAACTGAAATGATGGAGTTTAAAATACCCTTTTCTTGTAGATCGCTCAAGTAGCTTCTTTTTTTTTTTGCTGGAAAGGGATATTTTCTCTTATACAAGCAGTTAAAGATTTTTGATATACTTTTAATAGTTCTAATAGATTCCGTAAATACTTTTATTCGTAACAAAGCTAATCTCCTATACCAATTTAAGTCATTAAAACACCCCGTTCTGTTTAGAAAGTATCGTAATGAAGTAGCATTTGAAGCCAAAAGGCAACGTTCCTAAAATTGACTTCATTTCGGTATATGCTTGTGTGTGTGTAGCAAACGGATACATACATGCATACATATTTGTACACATTGTATGTAGATATGTCGGCAAGTTCATAAAAATTGCTCATGTGCATATTTTCTTAGCTTTGCCATGTTTATATTTTCAATTCCATCAAAGCGCGATGCTTATTGACCACACATCCTCAGCTGTTGGAACGGTTTTTTTTTCCCGTTCACTTATGGACAACATGTGTGTGCGCAACTCTACTGATCACCCCCGAAAAAAGAAATAAAAACTAAAATGAGATCAGCATGCGGCGGCAAACTATAATTAGACTTGAACTAAGTCCTGCCCACAGCAGAACTGCAATAAATGTATGTGTGTACATATACTTGTGTGTCTTATGGATACAGATCTCTGTTAGATTTAAGCTTGGCTCATATTTTAATTAGCAGCAACCTCGTTGAGTGACAATTTGCTTGGCGATGCAATTTTTAAAATGCACTATTCCTTGCTTATGCACACATACACAAAAGAGATATAAATGTGCGGAGGTGGTTTGATGAATACTGTTATGGAGGTTCAATCACTTACACTTAAAATAATGAAATACTTAAACCACCCTCGCAGCTACTTATGTTTGTATGTATGTTTGTGTGCATATGCAAGGCAAGGCATTCTGAAATGGATTTGGGTATGAGGCATCATGTTACAATTCGTATGTAATTCCAAAGAATTCATGCGCTTTACAATGTAAACTTTTTATGTGACAGAACAAAATCATTTTTTTGTAAGTACAAAAAATCACAACTAGCGATAATAAAACATTGCAGTAGCAAGAACGACAACAACAACAGTAAACAAGACCAACAGCGGATGCGGAGAAGTATGTAGAAAGAAGAAGAAGCAGTAACAACAAACGGGACAAAACAGATAAACGAAGGCAGCAACGACAACACAAAAACACAACAGCTGCGTACTTTAAACTACCGCACAAATTTAGTTTTGAAGTAAATTTCTTTAACACGAATAAGAAATTGAGTAAAGCACATTTAAGATGGTTTTATTTATTAGTTTTCTTACCACAGCGTGTTACAACTTTAACTCCTACTACTCCTCGCTGTTTAAATACAACAACATTTTCTGTTATACACAAAAACAACAAACTCTCAGCACTACACTGTTGTTGTTGTTGTTGTTGGCGTTGCCGCAGCAAACACTTTTCGACTTCTTTTTTTAAACTTAAAGGGAGCATGCACACATACACGTTCACATTCACAAATAAACAGCGCAACACAGAAGATATTTTCCAAGACAATCAGAGGACGGCGAAAAGAAAAACCGGGACTGCCGAAAACCCGTCCGTTCGCCAAAGATCCACACTCGCTACTGAGCGTTGTGAGTTGGATTGTGTATTTCAGACCACGATTGAGAGAGCTACAGAGCGATCTTGTGTATAAGAGAAAACAGATGAAGTCACAAAGCAACACATGCACTCTACAATCTGTTTTGTACCTGCTGTCTTTTGCAACTTTACTGCTTAAAAACACTGATATGTTCCTATAAAAATAAGAAAGTTTACCTTTGTGATCAAAATACAACATTATAACTTTATGAAAAATGAATTTTACATTTCCTTAAATCAAAGAGGCGCAAAGTCAGCAACAAGTGAGCGCAGACGAATGCGAGTAAGGGTTTTTGCACCTGCAAAAAGTACCTGTAAAGGTTTTGTGTGTTTCTTTTTAACACAAAGGGCACACAAGGTTTCATTTTATTTTGCCACGATTGTCAGACGTAAACAAAATATTTTACTCTTGCATTACTATTTAGCTAAATTACTCCAAATTCAAATGTAACAGACACCGCCCAGTTGACCAACGATTGGCAACGCTGCATAGAAAGAGTTGGCAACGCGCATAATTTTCAATTATGCAGCCCTGCTGTATGCAGAGAAACTAGAATGAGAGAGATAGAGAGAGGATAGAGAGCTAAAATCGGTTTTCCTGGTATTGGTAAACTTGATAGCGCCAACTTGGCGTTAGTGGGCGCATAGGCTATACTCAGTGCTCACACAAACACAAGACGAAGAAGAGCACAAAGTGCAACGGAAAAAGCGCCAACGCCGCAACGACGAGTTGTCAGTTCACTATTGGAGCTCTTATTGAGCAGTCGATCGTACGTAAACTCCGGGGTCTGTCAACTTTAGTGAGATCGTTACGATTTTAAAAACATACAAGAAATAGAAAAAAGAAACAGAGCCAATCTAAAAAGCAGCTGACACTAAAATAAAATGCTGTAAACTGGGCAGTAAAACTTCAAAATTACAGTTGCCATATTTGTCATCAAAATTTTTTGTTAAAAAATAACTAAAAAAAAAAAAACAAATATAACATAAAAAACCAATTGTGTCGTGAGTGAATCTCTCGACATATCTCAATTGCTAGTTCCATGGTGTGTGTACGGCTGCTGATGCCCCGTCCTGTTTTTGTTGTTGTGCATATCTTTACACAAACACCCAAAAATATTTAGGTGAGTCGAAAGCTATATGAATACGTCCTACCTGCCTGCTCGGTTCGTTCCGGCCTCCAGCCCATCGCCCAGCTAATAATACTACAGAAATCGTCCAGCAAACAAATATGCCCCCAAAAATTGATTACGCAGTACACATAGCACATAAACGCGACGTCTTCTTCGTTATTTCGCGTTTCAGTTTCATTTTGTTGGACTTAAAGAAAAATGCGTTGGTTGCTTTTATTAATACAACACTAACACACACACACTCCAAAATACACGAACAAGTGTAAATGAAGGAGAGAGCTAGTGTTGCCTATTTAGCTTCTGTTTTTTAGGCAAGTGTAACTTTTGTCATTTTTTAATGAATGGTAAAGCTTAAAAATAGCTAACAATGCAAATTGCATGTTATATACTACAAATGATTTACTTTTCATAATTAGCTTGCAATAAACTAAACGATTAAGGTAGCCTTATGTTAATTTCTCGCCAAAAACTAGCTTTGTTTGTATTTTGTCTACGTTTGCAACACACAAAAAAGAGCAGCACAGGCGGGCGAGAGCATAGTCGCACAGCTTTTGAGCGCGCGAGAGAAAGAGGGCATGGCATGCGCAATGCTGCGCTGTGGGGGAAGAGAGGAGCAATTGGTGGAGCTGTTGCTGTTATATGGCTGTAGTTGTGAATTGCTTTCTGTTTTGTGCGCGGCAAAATCTCTGCTGCGTTCATTTAAAAAAAAAAACAACAAAACTGACAACTAACTTTGAATCGTAGCCCAACGAACATCGCCATTTATTTAACGTTGACAACAGTGACTGTTGTTGTTGTTCTAAGCTATTGTTGTGAGTTGGTGACGTCATTTGGCAGTAGTGTATAATTAAAAAACTAGTTTCAAAAGACTTTTTGTTCACAGCTCAGATGTAACTAAAAAAAATAAAACAAGTAAAACCAACGCAATTGGACACTCGGGTTTTTTTTTTCATTTTTCTCTCCCCCTTTAATGTTTACTTGCTGCACCGATAAGCGGTAAATGCGTGTGTGTGTGTGTGTGTGTTGGTAATTGTTTTTGGTGATATGCTTTGTTGTCGTCACGTGGAATGCTCAAACATTTCTATGTACGTTATTTACTTGCGTTCGTATGTATTGCATGTGTTTGTTTTGGCGCGTTGGCATTCTATGGCAAAAAAAAGAAGAAAAAATCCAAGCTATTGTGAACTTCTTATTAGAAACAATTGTGAAAGGTTGAAATTTCAGTTCGAACTTTTTTTCAATTACTGCTGCAAACTGTTTGATATGAAAAAGCAAAATACTGCTGACCAAAGCAGGTTACACTTGTATCGAAACACAAACATAAATACATACATACACATTACACATATAGGTGTAGTTGGCAATAAGCAATAACAGCAAATGAATTTCGTTTTCATTACAGTGGTTGTTGGAAAGCAAACTAAATATCGCCAAAACAAAATCGTTTCAGTTGAAAATGAAAGCAATTATCCATTTAATTTATGAGCTTACCGTTGATAGTTGCCAAAATCGTCAGTTGCTAACTTATCCTAACTATTTGAAATACTCTATAGTTATAAGACATAATATTATTACATTGCTTACTATTTTTAGCACCTTATAATAGTATGTTCTTCAAACCATATTATTCAGATTCCATAGCACACCTTAAAGGTTGCATGCCACTACCGTTAATTCATAGACGTATCATATACACTTTTTCTCTCTTTCATTTCTTGTTGTACTTTTCGAGTATTCACGAGTATTTTGAGTATTTCCACACACCTCTGGGCCTGTGAAATCTCATTTCTGATTGCAATCTATCTTTAGCTTTTTCTACCCATCCGGCTGCCACTCGTCTTTTGCGTTATAAATGGGGCACCATATTTCTTGACTTTTAAACTTTAAAAATCCGGAAAAGGAAATGTAGGTCTCTGCACGAAAAATTTTGCACTAACAATACGCCAACTTCGCTTGGGACGCTTTGGACTAAAGCAAAAGGTTAAAAATTTGCATAAAATCGAATATTATAAAAGTGTTGTGCAATACATTCTCATACATTAAACAACACACAACACAACACAACACACGCGTGTGTGTGGCACACATTCCCTGACATGGCAGGCCAACATCATAAACTTTGGGCACTCTCATAGCCCGATACAATACCCACGAGTCTTGTGTTTAAAGGACTCAAAAAGCACTTAACTAGTTGCCCAAGTTCTTTCTCTGCGTGTGTGTGTGTGTCAAGAACTTGTGCCTAAACAATCTCGCAAATCATTTTGTATCAGAAAATAAATGACTGGTTTGCTTAGAAATACTTAAACTGGGCTACAAATTATGTAAGCTAAAGTCCTAAAAATATTTTTTTATTAAATAAGAAAAGAATATTCAAAATCATTTAACCTAGGAGAAATTTCTTGGGAAAAAAGCTTTTCTATTTATTAATGCTTTCTTAAAGCCATCTTAAAGCTTTCTTAAAGCTTTCTTAAAGCCTTCATAAAGCTTTATTAATTGTTTAAAGACAAAATAACACAAATTTGTATCAAAAATAATAAAAATTTCATTTATACATGTTTCCATATCTAAGAAAGTGTATTTCATAGTCGCTGCTCTTTTGTTTTAGCAACTTTTATGGTCCCTTAGCTTGTTTATTAGGATGCGGATGTCAGCAAATGACTGTCTGACGTGTGCATACTGTCTCACTTAGTATATGCATACAAGTATCAATAACTTTATACGTACATCCATATGTTATATGCCAAAAAAAAAAAAAGTGGGGCAAGTAAGGAAAATAAAAATGCGGCATGAACGCAAACTGATTGTCCTATTGTCTGCTAAGGAGGCCAAATCGCATAAATTGAACGAAAACATGTTTTTCCACGATATTTTATGGCTATATCTACATATTGATATATATATTTATATCGACAAACCTTTTGAGGTGAACAGCATTTACTTTTGCCAATTAAGGCAAAGTCAGTTGGGTGGGCGAAATAAGCAACAATAAAAGCCACATCAGGTCAGAGCGGAAGCAATGTGAAAATAGCAACGCGTAGGTTGCCCTAAGCTATGATCATTTGTCCTCAAATGGAGCTCTTACTTTACTGTACTCTCTCATATCTTGTTTGAACAAGATAACTGAAGATCTTAACAAGTTTACATTATTGTGCCTATACGCATTTCAACATCTGATTTTTATATCTTTTTGCAGTTTTGAAAAGCTGAAACATGATGCTGGACGAAGACAACTCGGATCTCTTGGTCTGTGCCACAGAGTTTCAAGAAGGTAAATATATTTTCTTTGTAACTATACTTTAAAGAAACTGCAGTTTGAACTCTTTTGTGTACTTATTTTTTTAGATCGTTTGTACTTTGTGGTCTTTAAGAAGAACATCAAGCCAAAGAACACGGTCAATACACATTACTTTACCATCGATGATGAGTTTGTCTATGAGAACTTTTACAACGATTTTGGTCCCCTTAATTTATGCATACTATATCGCTACTGCATGAAGCTCAACACCAAACTGAGTGCCAAGAGTCACGCGAACAAGAAAATCGTTCACTACACCTCCATGAATCCGGCCAAGCGCCTAAATGCGGCCTACCTGATTGGTTCGTATGCAGTAAGTGTAAACTTTTCTACGGTTCATATCTCTCTAGCACCTCCCATGTCGGAAATTGGATTTTTTGTTTTTGTTTTCGTTTTTACATTAAGCAATACTATCCATTTTTAGTTGTGTGCTCTTATTTATTCTAACATTTTGTGTAGCTAAAAAAAGGAGTAATTTGTAAGGTAAATTCAAAAGATATCATTTCTTTTGTAGTATAGACAGGGAATATAAGGTTATAAGGAACAGAAAAGAACGTTTGTACAACGTATTAACCACAAGTTAATAATATATGTTTATTGATTCATTCAATTGTGGTTGAAGAAATAATAGTAGCAGGTTTATTTATTTATTTGGTTGATTTCTAGTTAGCTGAAGAGGTGTGGAGCATTAACTTTTGTATGTTGATGGTCATTAATAGAAATTCTATACCATAAAACTATTTTCGAAGCAAATTTCCGGGAGCTAGAGAACCTACTACTGTATATATAATAGGTTATTTAGGTTAATTAATAAAATACAATCTAATTTTCTTTATGCAAAATTAATTAGCTTAAATGTTTTTATCCGTTGTAGATAATCTACCTGAATAAAACACCTGAGGAGGCCTACAGACTGCTCGTCGCTGGTGATATACCGGCGTATACGCGTTTCTGTGATGCTAGCTATGGACCCAGCAATTTTAAGATCTCCCTACTCGATTGCCTTCAAGCCGTACACAAGGGCCTACAGGCAGGCTTCTTTAACTATAATGACTTCGATGCCGAGGAGTACGAGTACTTTGAGCGTGTGGAGAATGGTGATTTCAACTGGATTGTGCCGCAAAAGTTCATTGCGTTCTGTGGACCACATCAGAAGTCAAAGACGTTGCCAAACGGTTATCCGTGCCATGCACCAGAACGTTACTTTAGCTACTTTCGGGACAACAATGTGACGACAGTGATTCGTCTCAATGCCAAGGTCTATCATGCTTCGTCGTTTGAGAATGCTGGCTTTGATCACAAAGATCTGTTCTTTATTGATGGCAGCACGCCCAGCGATGCTATACTTAAAAAGTTTCTGTCCATTTGTGAGACGACCAAAGGCGCCATTGCGGTGCATTGCAAGGCAGGATTGGGACGCACTGGCAGCCTGATTGGCGCCTACATGATGAAGCATTACGGCTTTAGTGCATTGGAGGCCATTGCCTGGCTGCGACTTTGTCGACCTGGCTCAGTTATTGGCCATCAGCAGCAGTGGATGGAGGAGTAAGTAATGGCTCCACTTTTCTTTGATACATTTTTTTAACTCTTTTCTTTTTTTGCTTGCAGCAAGCAGATATGGCTTTGGTCCGAGGGCGAACGGATGCGTCGTCGCTGTTCGTTGCCCGTGCTGAAACACAAATACGGCATCTACAGCATTGAGCTGAAGAGCAAAATGGCCGAGAACGATTTGATGCAGCAGCAATTGCAGCAGGCAACACCAACAACATCTGATCCCTTTGAGCATGTGGATTTGCTGTTGACGCGTGTCAAAGGCATCTCACAGCGTGTCGATACAATGCATTTGCATGATCTGGATACGTTGGACGCCACCGACGAAGAGTTGTCCGAACAGCAGCTGGAACTGCAGGAGCAGCAGGACCTGCACTATCAATCCACAGACGAAACCAATTGTAATGTCAGTGACAACGATACGGACACAGCCAGTGCTGCAGCGGATCAACCGCTATCCTCTTCCACCGCCTACACAATTTCGACGCGTCGCCGCAAATCGCCGTCGAGCGCCAACAAGCCAACGGTAATTGCCAACTCCCTGCGGCGTCTTGTGAATCCCAATGCTGCACGCAATGCCGTACAAAATAATGCTCTATCCGCTGGCAGCAGCCTGGATCCAGCTAGCAGCTGCACAGAGAAGAAGCTACGTAAGCCGAGCGCCAATGTTTTTGAGGCAGCTCGTCATACGATTGCCTCCTCGGTGCGCATGACCCAAACGGCGCTGGAGAAGAAACAAACACAAACGCAGGGCGATAAACTTAATCAGATCAAGGCGCTGCGGCGTCATCATTCACGTTCTGTGAACAGCAACAAGTGAGTTTTTGTTTGCTTCATACTATATTGATGCGTATAATATCCTATTATTTTGTGTTAATAGCGACGCTGATGTTAATTTGCGGCACACACGCGCCCGTTCTCAGCCATTTCGCAACAACAATAATGTGGTTAATATGACTTCCACATTGACACTTAAGGGTGGCAGCTGTTTGGGCGCCGGTGCAATTACAACAACAGCAACAACAACAGCAACAACTGCAGCAACAACATCACATAACCTTAATAACAATAACAACTATCAAACCAACTCTTTGCATAACTGTAACAATAATAGCACTAACAACAACAACAACAATAATGCGGCTAGTCGCACACGCAGTCTGGCCATCTACAGCAAAAGGTAAGTGCCGTCCAAGCCAACCCCCCCCCCCCCCCCCCCCGACACCTCCCATTCCCCTCAGTGCAGCACATGAACACTCCAATTATTGTTAATCCCAATGCGATTTTGATTTCGAATTTGTGCGGCGACTGTTTTTTTTTTGTACTCTCGTTAAGTGTTTTTAGCATTTTGTATACCCTACCTTTTATTTTCATGGTGTCCTCGAACGCTTTGCACCTTTCGCCAGTTGTGTATGTATATATTATAAGTATACAGGTTTTATATTTAATTATTATTTTTAGCATATTTTTAGTTTTCTAACTGCTAACCTTATTTTGCACATAATTTAACAAAAGCTGTTGGAACCATAGTTGCCACCTTTTTGCCGTATGCCGTATTTGTATTTGATTTAATGTCGTACCAATTTTGGTTCGTTTGTACCTCAAGCGGCAATCATGGATCAAACAGCTTAACGAAACAGTTATCGATAACTGCAAGCGCTGTTTAAAAGTGATCGATGAAATTTGTTTACTTTTGCTAGTGCTTGCAAAAAAATAGAATAAAAACCACTAACATTAGCATTTAATTTGTTTATTTCTTTTGTATTGTATTTTGAGTATGTACTTACATTTTTCCATTAATTAGTCTTATAATTTTGTTTGCGCATGCAAAATTTTAAAATAATAATAAAACAAAAAAAACGAAAACAATATCAAAATTTGAGCTTGCTATATTCTTTACTTTCTGTTTGCAAAACTATTTTGGCCAATGTTGTACTTTGTTACTGTTGTATTGTCTGTGCATTTTTAGTGTGTGCTTTGGTTTACCCCCGAGCCTCTACTCTACAACTATCTATCTCTTACTCTATCTCTCTCTCTTGTCTCTGGTTGCATATTGCTTCCCACTAAATGATAGAATGGAACTAAAGCATCTGCGCAAAGCGGAGCAACACCAACACGAACATTCGTCACCAGCTTCCGTACAATTGAAATCGTATGCAACGATCAATGAAAGTAAAATACCCATCAATGTGACGGGTGGCATCGGTGGCATTGGTGGTGCCGGCAGCTCGGCAACCATACCGCCGGTGCGGAGTAGCGTTACGCGCAGTTCGCATCATCACATGACGCTTAGGGGTCGCTCGCGCATTCGTTATCCACGGCCGGGTGAAAAACAGCCAACGACAACCCAAACTTGCACGGTGGCAACGGCTCGATATTATCGTGATGTATCCGCCATACCATCAAATGGGTCGTCGTCTTCGTCGCTGGCTAATGCTTTGGGCGGTGCTGGGGCACTTTGCTATAGCATTGCAACGCGTTCCTCATCCGCTACGCTTGACCTCAACTCTAATCCGTTGCCGGCTGTCAGCGTGAGCGCAACTACAGTGACAACAACATCCAAGTCAAAGATACCCAATTTGAATCACAATCACAACAATAATCACAACTGCAATTTGAGTAATACGCATTCTTCTACACCTCCTCCCCTAGACACAAGCCGGCTTAGCATGATGATGGGCGATGAACAGCGACAGCAGCAGGATAACTTTAACCTGGGTCTCAGCAAGCGGAACAAGCGTTCTCTTAGCTCCACACGCATCGAGCAGGATAAATGCGATGAGTACAATACGAAGTTGTTCCGCAAGACAAGCGTTGTTGCTGCCGCCGCGGCAGCAGCAGCAGCAGCTACAGCAGCAACAGCAGCTGTATCAGCCGCATCTTATAAGACCAACAACAACAACAATAACAATAACAGCAACAGCAGTAAATATAATAGCAACAGCGGCACATCACACACAACCAGCATTGGAGGCGGCAGTTTTAGGCTATCGCGTCGAATCTTTGCCGAGCAGCAATCAGGTTCATCGGCCTCCACATCCGCCTCGAATTCCGGTATACCAACACCAACCGCGCCGCCGCCCACATTATCCTGGCAACAGTCTACGGGTCATTCAACACGTGGCGCCAGTCGTCTATCTATCACAGATCGTGAGCAACAGCATCTCAAGCTGCGCAAAAAGATAAGCTACTAGAATAATGGAAACGAAGCTGCATGCAATTGTTATTGTTGTCCATTTATTCTTTTTTTGGAAAGACGAAATTTAATTAGTAATAATATACATATAGTAAAAATTTACTTGAAAAACGAAACTGCAATTCTAAAAGAAACGAATAATTAATTGCCTTTGATAACTGTGAACTTTGTTATTATTGTGTGGCGATAGTCAAACTTTCATTATTACTTTGAATAAGTTTGAATTTAGTGCAAAATTTATAAGTGTTTTATGCAGATAACTTGCAGTTCGTTGATTTTTTATTATTATTATTTTTACCAGCTTATAAGTATAATGTAGAATAAGGTTTTAGATTAAGAAGCATCAAACATTTTTGCAGTTTCGATTCTTGTCGCCCCCGTGTATCAATTGTACGAATGTTAACAAAAAGTACAGTATGACATTAATATAACTCTCGCTTTTATATAGTGAAAATAAATGTATTTTTATTACACAACGTTTATTCGAACTAATCGTTGAACATCTTGAAATATGCTTACAAAGTATGTTCGAAGGATTTTAATATACAAGATATAAAATCATAAGCATTATTTAAACTGTTTATAATGTAAATATCATGTTTATTTAGTTTTAAGTATTAATTGAAATATATTGTATAAATGTATTTGCTTTAACATAAACAGAAACAGTCTAAACTAACATTATCCGAAGGTAATCAATAACTTGCTCGTAAACTTCGCTCGCCAAACCACTGAAGCAAGCATCACATAAGCATTCAAGTTCAATCATCAAAATCGGTTCGTCAGATGTTGACTCCAATGTAGTTATACGCAGCGTCAACTCAAGAGCGCCAAGAACAGCCAAAAGTTGTCTCTCAGCCGAAGTGAATTCTTTCGATGCCAAAGCTATTAAAGCCTCCTCCTTCAAATCTGTATTAAAGTTCTTGAAGAAGTTATGCCGATCGCGTATATAAAATATTTTCTTTCTTGCGGCCGCATCGGTCAGTTCACGATATATTTGAAACTGCCGACGGCGATCGGCTATCTCATCCGCGTCGCTATCAATCTGTTCGCTTCTGCTTTCCTTCAGCAACTGTTTCGCCTTGTAGGATATGTCTGCACCATTTGCAAAAGCGCTCAGCATTCGCAATGCCGCGTGCTGGCATGCATCCGTTTTGTTCTGTGACATGCCGTAACATTTGATGTTCGCCACCGTGCAACAGGCAACAAACTCGATCGTTCCGGTTAGCTGCATCATCTCAATGATGGGCAACGGCAAATCGTTTTGAGTGCAATAGTTTTGCAGTTCCTTCGACTTGTCGCCATTTATATTTTCCAGCTCCTTTTCGATGCAGGTGAAACTAAAAATGTTGCCATTTGCACAACCACCGCCAGGTTCATCATTGTTATTGTTCTTCCTTTTATAGTTGCGACATTTCCATTTTCCCTTTTCTTGTGGCATTGTAAATTGAATTGTGTATTTTTGTTATTATATAATTTAAATAATTTTCAATATTGTTTCAATATTATGACAAATTTCACGTTTTCGAAGGAATGTGACTTTTGCAGTTTCAAACCGTTTTATTTAAGTTATAAGCGTTATTAAAATACAAATCACTCTCAATATCTATGTGTATCATAATGTAATATAATACATCTTTTTTGGTTGTTAATAGTTTTGCAACATAAGATTCTAAAGCGTATAAGTAAATAAGAATGTTATTAAAGTTATTTCTTCCATCTTTTATCTATTCTAAGTATTAGATATAAATAAGTACAGTCTACATTAACATAGTTCGAAAGTAGTTTAGTATCTGATGGAAAACTTCGCTCTCCAAACCAATAAAGCAGGCATCATAGTCACAATTCAGTTCGATCATAAGAATCGGTTCCATGGATGTTGACGGCAGTGTTGTTATATTTGGCGTCAATTTAAGTGCATCCAGGACAGCCATGAGTTGTGTCTTGGTCGAGGTATATTGATGAGAGCTCAACATTTCAAAAGCGGCAGCCTTGAGATTTGGAAAATACGATTTGAAATAGTTGTGCCGATCACACATCTTGGTGGCCAAGTGTTCATTGCCGCCGGCATCGGATAGCTCACGATATGTCTTAAACTTGAGACGACGCTCCACCTCCACATCCTCAACCGTGGTGTCCAGTTCATTGGCGCTTTGTGGCTTGGTGCTCACCAACTGATTCTCCTGTGCAGCTTTATCTGATTTTTCCGATATGATGTACAGCATTTCAATAGCAGCGCGCTGGCGAGCATCTTTCTTTTTGTCGGATTTTCCGTAACGCTTTATGGAAGCTACGGAGCAGCAGGCAACAAACTCTGGAGCACTTGGCATGCCACTTTGTTGCACTATCTCAATTGTGGGCAGCGGCATATCATTACGTACGCAATAATCACGAAGTTCCTTCAGCATGTCCCGATTCATATTGGTCAACTCCTCGGCCACTTTGCCAATGTTAGGGCTGTCGCTGCCATCGCCTCCAGCAGCTCCATCGGCCACTAGACCAAGGCTCGCCATGCCCGGAAAAGTCTTCAGCTTGCGCATTATGTTGCTGGCGGCAAGGTGCTTGGCATCGCGTTTGGATCGACCTGCAAATACATTAATACGTCAAAACACAACTCAAGATTAATATTCAGAATCGGAATGAGGGAAAACCCCGATAAAACAATGTGAGTAATTTGATGTACTCAACCGTAAAGGTTTGGGTATGCACATATGTGTAAATTGCACACACAATAAAATTATCAGTTTGGGTGTTTTTTCTTTTACCATTTCCATAGGCTTCGGTATCCAATAAAGCGACTTTGCAGACATAGCCGCCGTCTTCGCCGTCAATGTAATCGTAGACGGGGTTGCCTGTTTTGGCTTGAGCACAAAACTCTTGGAGTGCCGAAACAGACGATTTGTTTTCCATTGCTAACGGGAGTCACCAATCAAGTGAGCTGGATTAATAATAACTGAGCTAGGTATATTCCAGTTCTAAATTAAATATTTCGCGATGTGTGAGATGTGCGATTATCATCGACAAAACACAACATATGATTTCTGCTCACGAATAAAAGAGAGACCAGATTGCGCATTGCGCAGATCCGTTAGTTTTGCTCAAACGAACAGCTGATCGTGTGACGTTAATATAGACCACAACATTTTTGTGAAAGAGTTTTTTTTATCGAGGTAGTGAAGTAAACGATTTGCACGATTTTTAAAAAAATGTTGAAAAATAATTTAGTAGTAGAGATTCAAATATTTTTTTTTTGCACTTATTGTAATAGAAATAATAATTTTGCTTTTAACACACAAATTTCTTTTCTTTTTACGATTGAGTTATCTTTCTTTGACGTATGATTTCTGCAAGACCTAAAAATAAAGGTGTTGCCAATTGCTCAATTGCTCATTATCAAAAATGTACTAAATTTGTAACATAAATTCCATTTATATTTTAAATTCAATTAAAGCATATACTTGAGAAATATTTTTTTTTTTATCAACACCAATGCTTTTTTATTAATTTATCATCATATAAAAATAAATTCTATGCACCTAAGCATACACGTCATGTCAACAAGAGTGGCAACGCCATCAGGTCAAAAAGCAACTCTGGCTTGCTTGTGTTAAAACAAGTGTTGCTGTAGTCGAAGGGACTTTGATTATTTATTTTGCTTAGTTTGGCTCTAATCGAAATTTCGTTTCATAATCAACAGTTCTCAACTTACGCCAAGGCGTACGGACGGAAACACACAGATTGCTAAGTTTTTGAAATAAAGCAGTACATATTTCGGACAAACATTAAATTTATGTTGTAAAAAGAAATTCATGCAAGGGGAGGAAAAAGTGACCGTGGAAATCTCTCTATACAGCTATAAAAGTGGTGTACATTGAGGAAAATACGCTTTCAAACGCTGACGAACACTTGTCGCTTGTCCGCTGCCAGTGTTCTTAGCATTTCGTATTCGAGTTCGTGTGTGCAGCAATTAGCAACGTCGCAGAAAGTGCCAACTTGAAAAGGAGGAGGTGTTGCGGAGTGAGGGTGAGGGTTAACTATGGATGATACCAGCACAGCCACAACGCCGTCGCCGTCGTCAGCGTCAGCGGCCACAGCTGCTGGCTACGATGCTGCTCGTGACAAAACAAACGCTGGCGTCGCTGCCGCCGTCGCGACCACTAACAACAGCAGCAGCAGCAGCATTAGACTCTTAATTAAATCGTCAAATCAGCAATATGACGATATGAACATTGAGAGCGATCTATGTTGGACGGTGCTGAGACTCAAGAAGCAGCTATCCTTGGTTTATCCCGGCAAGCCGGTATGTACACAACCACACACACACACACCCACACTTACCTTTTTTTTACACCTAAACAGAATCTTTTTTTTTATTGCTTTCAACGCTTATCTTGTCAGCTGAAGGCAGCGCTTGACACTCTTTGAATGTTTTGTTATTGTTTATCTGCTGTGCGAAGTGTTTGTCAGTTTTGCCAATTGCGTCTTAATTTGCCATTGAAGTCCACGTCATGTTTGCTTTCAATTGCTCTCAAGTTTGCATAAACCAAACTTGTGATAAGACCAAACCATTGATTTATATATACTAAACGGACATATTTAAAAATAAGTCTTGGCTGAATTTTAATTATCTTTCGCTTGCAATAAGACAATTTGAAATTTATTAATACGATTAATGAACTTAATGAAAATAATCAGTTAATAGAGACGTGTACAAACTTTCTACTCCAATAAATTGGCCAAAACAAAACAAACAAACAAAACAAACGAAAACAAATATGTATGAAAAGTTTTACTCAATTTCATACTGATTGCAGGAAATTGCGGATCAAAAGCTTATCTATTCAGGCAAATTGCTGGACGATGCCCAGAAGCTATCGGAGGTAATACGCAGCTACAAAGATGTCTACCAGCAGCATCACATCTTTCATTTGGTGTGCGCCAACAAAAATGTGATGAAGGTGCCACATAAAACAACAACGCCGTCAAAGGACAAAGCGTCCACGACTCGACTGGACACAACAAATACCAATGATAATGAGCTTAGACAGCGTCATGTGGCTGCCGCAGCTGCAGCTGCCAATGCTACTGCCCAGGCTACTTATCAGCAGCAATCGATGCCGATGACACAGCCACCAATGGGCACGCATCCCTGGATGCAATTGCATAATCCGGCTAATCTTTCAATGGCAGCTACCCAGGCGGCACCAGCAACATCCACATCTCCACACATGGCTTTCCAGCAACAGCAGGCATTAATATATAATGCCTGGATGCAACAGTGGTATGCAGCGTATATGCAACAGATAATGCAACGGTAAGTGCTTGAATCAAGATAAGAAAGTTTGTTGTTGATTGCTTTTTTAAAATTATTAAAAAGATAATAAAAACTAATCAATTTCTTAAATTGCAGTACGAGTGGCACTGATAGTGCCCCGCCACCACCAATGCTGCATCCCTCGCTGCAAAATTTGCCTGTGATTCCAAACAATTTGAGTGTGCCACTTGTGGGACATCCACCAGTGGCAGTGGCAGCAGCAGCAGCAGCTAATGTTGGCGCCGTTGCCGGACAGCCAGGAAATGAGGCAGTTGTGGCACAGCAACCAAATGGCCGTCAAGTGGATGGTCCTAACTTTCCCAACATACAGGAGGAGCCGGAGATGCACGACTGGCTGGACAATTTGTTTAGCTTCACCCGTTTGGCCTTCTTTATCATGGTTTTGTATTTCAATTCGTCGCCAATGCGTTGCATGCTGGTGGTGCTCATTGCCAGCGTTATTTATCTGTGAGTAGCATGTTCTTTAAATACCTGATTATTTGTCTAACATCATAATCTTTTGTATCATCATATATATATATTTATATATATAGCTATCACATTGGCGTACTTCGTCGCCGGCGCGAGCGCAACAACAACAACATTAATCGAAACAACAATGCTGGCAATGATGTTGCCGCCTTTGCGGCCGTTCAACAAATTCAACGCATGATGGACGCTGCTCTGGAGCATGACAATAATCCACAGGCAGCCGCCGAACCAGCACCAGTTGCTGAACTACCAGCAGCTGCTGCTGATGCTGATCAACCACCAGCTGCTGTTGGTGATACTGCTGCTCCGCAGGCTGCTGCTGTTGCAGTGGGTAGCGCTGGTGTAAATGACGCCGACGCCGCTGTTGTTGCCGCCGAGGCTGTTGCCGTGGAGACAGCGAATGCCAATAATTCTGTGATTTCCATTGTGCGCACCTTTGTTGTAACGTTCTTTACATCGCTGCTGCCTGAGGCGCCGGCGCTGTAAAATGTTTTTGTAGATGTATCTTTTGTGGCCTCTGGAATAACAAGTTGTTTTTTCCGCAATACACTTTCCTTTCTTTACACCAAACCATTAAATGAATGTTATCATTTTATGCATACCTGTAATGTTTTTTGCAATATTTGTTTTTCTAGCTATATAAATGAATTGTATGTTTATCTCTTGCGTGGTTCGTGGAGCATGCAAAAACAATCTCGCCCACCAGCCTAGCAGCCTATATACCCCCTACCCCCCTCGTACACCGCCCTTAGCTTAAGTGATTATTAGCGATAAGGAAACTTTTTTGTTGTTTTTGATGTGAACGCTAACTAACTACACACACACACACACACACACAAACACACACGTGCTAGTGGTTGACGAAAAACGATGAAATCAAATGAATTGCAAATTATGAATAAAAAGAAATATGCTTTAACACCAAAAAAAAAAAAAACACATACAAAACGGCTCTTATCTTGCATCACGTGTGGAATCTGAATGGAAATTTTATTTCTTTTGTGAATGGAAATGGAAAACTTTCCGCCACCATTCACTTTCACTCAGCGTAAGTATCAATAATCATAAAAGAGCTCTTTTTAAAATACGCCTCTCATTTCTTTATTAGGTTTACAGCGCCCGAAGATCTGCGTTCTGTGTGTCCGCTTATCGCCTACATATGTGTGTGTGTGTCTGTTCGGTTGTCCGGCTGTCCCTGGCTGCCTGTTTGCCTGCCTGCCTGCTGATAGGGGCGCGTCGTCGTCTTGCTAAGAGTTAGAACGCTGCGAGTACTCAGAGCTGACGGATGGTGCATCGGCTTTAGCATTAAAAGTCATAAGTATTATTATTTGTTACTCGCGATTTCATCTCCCTATCTCTCCCCCTGGTTGTGTGTGCTCATCCTAATCAGTAAAGTGTAAATCCGCGAACATGTTGCGTTTGCTACAAAAACAGCGCGCTATTGTTGCGCCTTCGCTCAGCCGACAGCGTCACGTAAGTGAACATTAATTATTTGTCACGCTTCTCTATAACTCACTTTTAATCTCTTTAGGGTCGTGTGATTGCCATTCGACGTGAGGATCAATCGGTTTGGGAGCGACGTGCTCCGTTTGGACCCACGCATGTCCAGAAGCTGGTCAAAGAGGGTGTCAAGGTCATTGTGCAACCCTCGAATCGTCGCGCCTATCCCATGCAGGTGAGTTGATCTCTAAAAAATCATCATACAATTTGTGTGGCTTAGCTACAGCAAACAGCTACTGACACGGTATATATATATATATGGTATATATTATTGGATCGTAAAAAATGTGACAGATAAGCTGCTCTGTTGGGGTCTAAATTTGGCAATTGTGTTGGCCTTGATAACAGTCGAAAACCCAAAAAAAGCCGAGTTGTTATTCCTTGTTATCTTGCTTGAAATTGTTTTTGTTTTTTCACCAGAATCAAGTGATTTTTCTGACCGATAAACTATAATCAAGCCAACAATTATATTTGATGGGCTTGTCAAAACAATAAAAATAATAATAATAGTGATTGAAAATCGTTCAAAAATAGTTGTCAGGGAGTAAATAAAGTATTGTTTTTTTTTGTTTACTGGAAAGAGCATTATTCATCTTGAAAATATACAAACAATAATTTGATTTTGTACAATTTTAATAGAAAATTGCATAAATGTATTTTGTGGGTTAATATTATTGAAAATGCTGTGAAATAAATAATTATATTCAATAAGAGTATCGCGCAGTCGTGATTATTCTATTTATGTTGCGTATTATGTTGACCATAAATACTCAATCGCTTACATTTTCGTTTACGGATAAGGTAAGTCATTTTTTTTTTGTGGGGAAAATTAAAAGTATAAAATATGAACTAATGCTTATTTTATTTTTGAAAATTGAATACGATAAGATAAGCACACTGTACGGAACGTGCGATTATAGAAATTTTATTTAGAAATAACAATAAATAAAACACATAATAAATATTAAATAATTATTGTTTCTTTGGTTCCTACAGGCATATATGCAAGCTGGCGCTTTAATACAGGAAGACATAAGCGATGCTTCGGTTATCTTTGGAGTCAAGCAGGTGCCAATTGATGCACTTATTCCTGGTAAAACCTATTGCTTCTTCTCGCACACGATCAAGGCGCAGGAGTCCAATATGCCCCTGCTGGATGCCATACTCGAGAAGGTTAGTTTACAAAAAGCTACACACGTAAATTTTTCACTTGCTAAAAGCTCAAACTTACGTTTTACAGAAAATTCGACTTATCGACTATGAGCGAATCATTGATGAGCGCGGCGCCCGACAGGTGGCGTTTGGTAAATACGCCGGTGTAGCTGGCATGGTAAACATTTTGCATGGCATTGGATTGCGTCTGCTGGCATTGGGCCACCACACGCCCTTCATGCACATTGGACCTGCGCATAATTATCGCAACTCCTCGATGGCTCTTCAGGCGATACGAGATTGTGGTTACGAGATTTCGCTGGGCATGATGCCCAAATCAATTGGACCCTTGACATTTGTGTTTACAGGATCTGGCAATGTATCGCAGGGTGCACAGGAAGTGTTTTCCGAGTTGCCCATTGAGTATGTGCCGCCAGAGATGCTGAGAAAGGTAGCCGAGCATGGCAGTAAGTATTTAGCGAAACTCTTACTTAAAAACATATATTTAAATCTTTAACGCTTCTAATCCAGATCAAAATAAGCTTTACGGCTGTGAAGTTAGCCGTTCGGATCACTTGGAGCGACGTGAAGGCGGTGGCTTTAATGCCAAGGAATATGATGAGTTTCCCGAGCGATATATTTCCACATTTAGCCAGAAGGTGGCGCCCTACGCATCCGTCATCGTCAATGGTATTTATTGGGCCGTGGGAAGCCCAAAGTTAATAAGCATACCGGATGCCAAGAACCTGTTGCGTCCAGCCAATACACCCTGGCTGCCGACAAGCAAAGGTAGTCCAGCATTGCCACATCGCATGCTGGCCATTTGTGATATATCCGCCGATCCCGGTGGCTCCATAGAGTTCATGAACGAGTGCACAACAATCGATACACCATTCTGTCTGTATGACGCGGATCGAAATAAGGACACCAAGAGTTTTAAGGGTCCCGGTGTTCTGGTCTGTTCCATTGATAATATGCCCACACAGCTACCTCGTGAGTCAACAGATCTCTTTGGTGAACTTCTATCGCCGCACGTTCACGATATCATCAAGAGCGATGCAAAGAAACCGTTGCACGAGGAACAATTTTCCTATCACATTCAATCGGTGAGTAGATGTGATTAGCTTGTGAGATTATAGAACTGGATCTAAGATCGAAACAACTTATAGCTCAATATTGTCTGTAGTCTTTTTCAAAAACCGTCAAACGTTTTTACCTACCTTATCAACTTAAGTTATTTAATGTGTCATGGCGAACATATGTGAGCGGTTTGACAAACCATGTTCAATGTTGTCTCTAATAAACCCTTCAAACGTTTTTACCTACCTCTTCAACATAAAAACATAAACAACATTGACAAATCATTTGAAGTGGTTTCCAATTCTCATTAAATCAATAAGTCAAATCGTAAACATATCATCATTACCAATTATATTAAATAAATACTAACGTACATATAAACAGTTTCACTCTTAGCTTATCAGTTGTAAGTTTTTAAGTGTGTTTATTGATTTATAAACTAACTGTTATTGTCCCTCTGTCTGTTGTTTTTCAGGCAATTATCGCTAGCAACGGAGAGCTGACTGAAAGCTTTCAGTATATTCAAGAGCTGCGCGATTCGCAAGGCAATCGCTCACGCCATAAAATGGAAGGTTGTTCCGAATCGCAAAAAAAGGTGTTGGTGCTGGGTGCCGGAATGGTCTCTGCGCCATTGGTTGAGTGGCTGCATCGTGAGAAGGATGTGAGCATTACGGTCTGTTCGCAGGTCAAAGAGGAAGCCGATCGTTTGGCCCAGCAATATGCTGGTGTCGATAGCGTATATCTGGATGTGCATGAGAGCACCGGACATTTGCAGGAGTTGTGCGGTACGGCTGATGTGGTTGTCTCCCTGCTGCCGTACAGTCTGCATGGCATGATTGCACGCTACTGTGTGGCGGAACGTACTCATATGGTCACCGCTAGCTATCTAAATGATGAGATTTCTGCACTGCATGAGGAGGCGCGCGCGAATGGTGTCACCATTATGAACGAGGTGGGTCTGGATCCGGGCATTGATCATCTGTTGGCGCTGGAATGCATACACGAGGTGCAGGAGAAGGGTGCCGTTGTCGAATCCTTTGTTAGCTATTGTGGTGGTTTGCCTGCTCCGGAACACTCCAACAATGCGTTACGCTACAAGTTCTCCTGGTCGCCACGTGGAGTTCTACTTAATACACTGTCGGCAGCCAAGTATTTGAAACAGGGTCAAATTGTTGAGATCTCTGGCGGTGGCGATCTGATGTCCTCGCCACGTAGTTTAGACTTTTTGCCTGGCTTTGCCTTGGAGGGTTTCCCGAATCGTGATTCCACTAAATATGGTTCACTCTATGGCCTGGGCAAGGATGTGCACACTTTGCTGCGTGGCACCATACGCTACAAGGGCTTCTCGGAGTCCATTAAGCCGATGCAGCTGTTAGGCCTAATCGATCCAGAGCCACATTCAATGCTGCATCCCAGCGGACCAGATGTCACTTGGCGCCAGCTGGTTACCAATCTGCTGGGCATGTCCGATTCGAGCATCTTCTATGAGAATCTAAAACAGAAACTTGTAGAGCGTCTGGGCGATGTCGATTGCATTGAGAGCTTGGGTCTGCTGGATGAGACGCCGGTGGTAAAGCTGAATACACCACTAGACACACTTAGCTATTATCTATCGAAGCGCTTGGCATTTGGTAAGTATTGCTCTTAAAATCTTTTCGATCTTATTTAATGGAATACCTTCTTGCAGAGCGTGAGGAACGCGATTTGGTTGTATTGCGCCATGAGGTTGGCATTCGTTGGCCCGACGGTCGTCGCGAGGAGCGTGGCATCAACTTTGTTATCTATGGTCAGCCCCAGGGTCATTCTGCCATGGCCATGACTGTGGGCAAACCGGCGGCAATAGCAGCTAAAATGATTTTGGATGGTTTGTTTACTTAATACTGAACTTGCCCTAATGTTAAAAGCCTAATACTTCTTTGTACCTTTCAGGTGAGATCCAGGAACGTGGTGTTTTGCTGCCCTTTACGCCGGACATCTATCGCCCAATGTTGCAGCGTCTGCGATCCGAGGGTCTGACTGCCACGGAGACATCCAGATGGCTTAATTAGTTTTTCTTTTTAACCCTAGCCTGTCAAGTTAGCATCTAGTTTCCTGCTATATATTTTTTTCTAGATCTTAACAATCAGCTCTATGAAATTTGTTATTGCACTTCAGTGTTTGTTCGCTGTTTATTTATCAACCTTGTTTTTTCGTTCAGTCATGAAAGCAAAACTAAGATAAGACTGCACTGTTATCTGTGTACTATATACATAATATATGTTTTATATGTACTTATATGATTATGGTTTTTTTTTTAGAACAGGAAATTAACGGCGTCAAAGTTTTTTGGACACAAAGTTTTGTGATTAAAAAAAAAACGATACTGTATTGGTTTCTTGAATAACTACGCGTAAAAAGTTACTGTCTAAAAGGTTTTAGGTAGAAATTTGTACAAGTAGCTGACAACTGACTGACTGTTACAAATTCATCAAAAGCATATTTTAAAGTTTGTTTTTCACTTACATATTTAAAATGCTCTACTCAATCACTTGGCAACTCGTTAGCTTGTTCTTTGGGTTTTCATTTAAACTTGAACTATGTATTTTGAAATAAATATAAAAAGTTGTTGTGATTGTTAGCGCCTTAACTATATTTAATGTGATCTATATTTAGTCAAGTGCACGCATCCCACTGAGTCCGAAAGTTCCCACATTGTGCTAAGTGCACGTTAACCGGTATTTATGAGCATATAAATTGATCAACATCACCTCACGCGAATTGTACTATGTGAATACACTTTTGTTCAAGAGATTGGGAGCTATCAGCTAGAGCGTTCCACTAAACCGTGCGGCACTCTGTGATAACCTCTGGTACTTGCTTAACTTTTTACAAATTTCAATTCATTCAATGCAAATTCACATACACTTGCACGCCCATTTGGACAATAAAGAGAGTGCGGACAGAGAATGAGAAAGAAAGAGCTGGGGTACGATAACAATGTGTGCAACGGGATTTGTCGAACCAGAGCGAATTCAATGCTAGGCAGAGCTCAGACGGCGCAGTCAGCGATGTAAATTAAGCGCTCGGATTTTGTTTTATGTTATTGTTGTTTGTGTTTTGTATTTGTATTTTTATTTTGTGTTCTGTGTGTGTTTTTTTTGTTCATGGGCTGCGCTCGAACCGGCGAGCACAAATCGTTTTCAGTCTTGATAATAAGTAGTGCCGAGGCAGTCTTAGTCGTCGCAAAGTCGCTGTCATTGTTGTCTACTTCTCCAAGTGTGCTTTACAGTTATAAGGCGAAGGAGTGTATACATATACACATACATTATATATGTACATATGAAGTAACGGCTGTTTGCGTGTCGGCTGCGTGTGAGTGAAGAGCAGCAGGTGCAGGCAGGGAAACGTTTCGCATCCCGTGTCTGTAAACGATTATTTAATTTACCGACATTTAGTGTGGAAATAAAAAAAAAATAAAAAAAAGCAGCACATAAAAGTCAGAAGTGCGTGTGGCGTTTCACAGAAAAAACCAATTAAGAAGATACAATGTGCTACAATTTGTTTCAAAAGCAAAACTTTATAACATATAATTAAATACCTATCTTAATCAAAGGTCAATCAAATATATACACGTACATATTGGTACATTAACTGTGTTCGCCTGCAAGTTCAACGTGCCCTCAGCTGTTATCAGCTGCAACAAAAACAACACAATCTAATAATAAGAACAAAATAGCAAAATGGGTGGAATGCGCTATTTAACGGAGACACATTTGCAGGGCTTCGAGCGTTACAAGGTAAGCATTAAAAGTGTCCGAAACACCAACACCAACATGCATATGCAGCAAATAATCAATGGACATTGACATGCATATCTTAAAATGTGAAAACCTCAATCAAATGTTATTAATTCTCGAAAGCCAATCAGTTTATAATGCTTATCAAGCGAATTACGACAAGCTCCGGTTAGTCAGCTATAAATACTTTACCTACGAACAAGATCGTACATGCGTCTCGATTGTGCTTCATTTTGAAGCTAATCTATGAATTGGGCAATGCGAAGATTTTATATTGTCACTGACTTTTGTGAGTTGTTATCAACTGGGCTTTGGGAGCTTCTATGACTAGGCCTAGGTCATCAACTCAATATACCAAGCAACCGACCGACCGACCGGATGATGCCTCAAACAAAATAAATCCCAGCAAAGGCATTGAACTGCGAATATGACAAGCATGTGCTTCTGCTGCTGCTTGTTCACAGATAGTTGGCAAACAGTGTTGTGGAATTTGTACTTTAAGCGATTAACCTATAAATAAAAGATGCGTGTCGATGGACAGACAAAAGAAAAGTAAAGAGATAGAGAGGGACTTAACCTTTACCAAGTGGAAATCAATGAGTTTGTCATGTAATCTATATAAAACTTGACTTTACATAATTTTGCAATCATCAGCAGTTTTTTTCGCATTAAAAAACTTTGTGATTTTATAGGTAGGGATCGAGTTCCATGAATGTGGCTCGTTTTATGCTTGATTAAATACAAATGTAAAAATATATATTTGAAATAAATGAAATTTTGTACGTCCTGTTCTAATATATTGTTTGAGTTTGAGCCTTGATTTTATTTAGTCAAAACTTTTGGGCTATTAAATTAAATTAAATAAAATCGAATACATAAAGAAAGTTACTCTGAAAGTGATTGTTTACTTGCAAGTAATGAAAAATAAAACGATACTAAGACTAGACATTTTGAAAACTATTTGGAAAACGATTTTCTTTACTAAAACAAAGTTTGTTGGCATGCGTTTCAATTTCTTGCATATAAAAATGAATATCTGTAATTTTCTACATTGTTTACTTATATTTCATACAGTACAACAGTATAGACACAAGCTTTCTGAGTGTCTATGTAATGCATCCCTTTTGGAATGCCTGCGTCAAGGTTAGTACAATAATTAATCAAGTATAAGTCTTTTAATTACTTAGTCTTATAAATTCTCTCTCTCTTTCTCTCACACTCACACACACACAGTATTTACCCATGTGGCTGGCGCCAAATGTGCTCACATTTGTTGGGTTTCTCATGACCGTGGTGAATTTCTTACTGTTAGCTTACTACGACTGGGACTTTAAGGCCGCCAATGACAGGGAGGTGGGCAACACAGTGCCTAGCTGGGTGTGGACAGTAGCAGCCATTAACATACTTATCTACTACAACTTGGGTGAGTGAATAAAATAAGTTCTCAAGAATGTTAACTTATCGAAACTGTTTTGTTTAGATGGCATGGATGGTAAGCAGGCGCGTCGTACGGGGACAAGTGGACCATTGGGCGAGCTCTTCGATCATGGCTTGGATTCCTATTCGGCAGCACTTATACCCATCTATATATTCTCACTGTTTGGTGATGATTTGCCACCCATACGCATGTACTTTGTCATTTGGAACGTATTTCTCAATTTCTATTTCACGCATGTTGAAAAGTATAACACAGGCGTTATGTTTTTGCCCTGGGGCTATGATTTTACCATGTGGGTAAGTATTAAAAGCCATTACTCTGAAATCTTAATATTATATTATGAAATTCTTTCGTTTAGGGAGTCAGCTTGATGCTGTTTGTGGCCACTTTTGTAGGTCCGGAAATCTATCGTTCTAGCTTTTATGGTATTACCATAGCGAATGTCTTTGAAGTGGGTCTTATCGGTTCCGGCATTGTGACCAGTCATCCAATCATCATACGGAACATCTATCTGTTTGTATTGCACTTGTAATCGTATTTTTGATCATCTTTCTAACATCTCTGCACTTATAGATCTTACAAGAATAAGACTGGTAAAATGCGTCCAATGATGGAAATGTTGCGTCCATTTTTTGCCTTCGCTTGGCTTCTGGTAATCACCTTGATTTGGACGTTCTTTTCACGGAACAATGTTATTAACTTGGAGCCACGTGTTCTATGGATGCTCTATGGCACTATATTCTCCAATATTGCCGTAAGTAAAATCTTGCTAATAAAATTTTGGTTGTATAATTTGTTAGTTCTTTGTTTGTAGTGCCGTTTGATTGTCGCTCAAATGTCGGATACACGTTGTGATGGCTTTAATATACTTATGTGGCCATTGGCTGCGACAGTTGGTGTCTGTTGTTTCCCCTATTATGAGCATGTTTTTGGCATGGATCTGACACCACAAGGAGAACGTTGGCTTGTCCATGGTCTAACAATATTCGTAACATTGGCTCACTGGCATTATGGCTACGGACTGGTAAAGAGATTTACTTTATCTCTCATATCTTGAACCTATCTAATATTGAATTTTTCTTGACAGGTCTCGGAAATGTGTAATCATTTTAAGATCCGTTGCTTCAAAGTAAGAAAAGCTCACAGCAGTTCCGTTGAATATACCACAATCCAGAACAATAACAAATCGCTAAAAAGCCATTGAAACTAATTACATACTAACTACAACAAACCAACAAAAAGAAAATTCAAGGAAAAAACAAAAAGGGTTGTCCATTTTTTTGTATGTGATATACTTATATATATTTAAATATATAAATATATATATATATATATAATGTGGGTGTTGCAAAATTCTCTTTTCGCCACAACTCGCCTCGCTCTGGTCTAAGTTTAAGTGATCCATACTCTCAATATAAAAGCTCTCATGCGCCGCATAACGTTCTGGTAAAGTTCACCTATTAATTCTAAACCTAATCTAGTCTGTAAGTACATAAATTCTTAATAAATAAATAAATGGTATGTACTTAATGCATGAGCTCAAGGCAGCTATAAACATGTGCATGTGCTTTAATTTCTAACTGCATGAATCCGATAAGTATTATAATATACAAATAAAACTGTTAAGTCAATGAAATGCTGAAAGAAAGAACCTTGCATTAATCTCTCTACATAGATAACAAAGCCGCCAGTCAACGCAGTGCAGGAGATGAAAGAAATTGCTGATGAAACAAAACATAACACAGAGGATGCCATAGAAGAAGTTTAAAGCTTTTGCGACTGTTTTGTTTTTGTAAAATTTTCATTCTTAATTACAGTTTTGTAAAGTTTTTAAACTGTTTTAGGCTAAGTTGAAGTCAAACCAAAAAAAAAATGTAACTGTTAAGAACCAAAGAACCAAAAGCTTTGATGTGCCTTATTCTAGCAAATAGGTATACAAAAATTGAAAGCTTTTGAATGTAAGCTTTGCTTAGTTGCGCCATAAGTCCGCCAGAGGGCTTTTGGTCGTCTGTTATTTTTTGCTGATTAAATGAAAATACATGTTATTAATGTTATTTAAAGTTTAAATATGTCTTTCTTAATATCTTATTTTTGAAGATTAAAAAAGTGCTGTCTCTGGAAAAGATTACCAAATTTTTCCATTATTTTACGTATTGTAAAAGCAAGGATTTTAATAAAATATATTTATTTGTAATATCTTGTTTGAATTTTTTAATTTCTCTCAAAAAGCATACATACAAATAATTGTAACAAATATAATAAAGCTAATTGGGTATTTCCACTGTCTAGTTTAAAGATTGTTACTATTTGTTTTCCTCTTCTTTAGTACAAGCTTTGTAGGCTTTTTTTTTTTTGATTTTGATCCTTTCACCATGTCATTGTCACGTAGTGGGTCCATTTTTCATTTGTTACTTGCCTCCGGCTGTGACACATACGCTTTTCTGTCAGCGGCAACAAATTATATCAGCGCATATCCGTATGTTGTATCTCTATGTATGTATCTTCATATCCTAGCCCCACCTCCCCCATATCTATTTATATTTTTCAACACTTTGCTTCTTTTTTTATTTTTTTTATTGGCATTGCATTTAGAAAGTGATTTGGCGTATATGTTTGTAAAACATATATATATATATATATATACAAACGCTTTTTAGCTAATGCACACTAGTATGAGGCTCTTTTAGATACGAATTTTTTGCATGCATGTCACGCATTGTTGTGGTCGTTATTATATTTGAAGCCATTTTACCTACACAAATGTACATGTGTGTATAGGGAACGTTTAAAGGGATATTTAAACTTTGTGTAAAACCTCAATGGAAGTTGGTTTTGTGTTGTGTGTGGATCACGTAAAGCGTGGGTTAGACCAATACAATATTGTTAAGGTTTTTTGAATAATGACACTAAAAGGTTAGACCTTTAAGTCGCTTTTGAGCCAAGACGAAACATATTGTATATGTCGGTTTACTCTACTAAGGTTAGGTATTTTCAAACAGCTATTACTATTTATAACAAATTAACGTTTCTACTGTTTTCATGTAACAGTATATTAACTTAATTGTTTTCGGCTATATGTGGTATGTAATTAATGTTCTTTCGATGAAAATATTTTCATTGAAGGCCTCAAGTTGAAAGTTGAAGGCGTAAACGTTGCGCAATCATAAGTTCAAAACAATAAGTGTACTTAATAATTTATTCAAGGAACAAAAAACGGAAAACCGTTTAATATTACGTAGCAACAAATGATAAGTGGCTATACAAATGATGATATGGTGAAGAAAACTTTTTATTACTAGTCATTAAGTTGAAAAATAAATGATATATAATGTGCAGGTAAGAGTAAATTGTTAAAAACCGGTTTCTGTTACTTGAAAGTATGTCCTATGATTGAAAAAAAACGTGTTTTATGACATGTCACAAAAACATAGCTCAAAGACAAATTAGTCTGGCTTCAATATTCCTACGTTCTAATTTTGAGTAAATCAGATTTTCTTTTGCTGTATTTAGTAATTTTAATAACTTAACTCAAACAGTTTTTTGTAAATTTCATGCATTTAAGCTTAGTGTCAACGTTCGTTATTTATTAACTAAAAAAACTAACTAACATCATTTTATGTTTATTGGTACCGAAAAAGAAAACTTTGGCCATAAAAACACAACAAGAACAATCACATAGCCTGTCGAGCTTTGCTCTATGTATTTATGTACCTTCGGGGCATTAACTGTTCTATAGATGTTTTAAAACTGCAAAAATATAGATCGATATAAATTGCCTCATAAATTTGGTTTATAGCAACAAAACCAAAAAAACGAAAGAAAAACTGGCCATTTGGTGTGTGTAATGAGTACCTCAGCTACCATTCTATCTATGTATTTGCGTGTGTGTGTGTGTGTGTGTGTGTATGTTTAAGCACATGTCTCTCAATCCAGCCACTAAAGTGATGGTTCATTTGTCTTTATTTAGTCGCGGCACACAAAATGGTCGCTTGGAGGCTGCATTTATTGACAATAAATAGGTCATAAATTACTTATTGAGGGGTTGGGTTTTGCGTGTGGGTGAGACGGGCGGGCAGCCTCTTTTTTAGATGACTCGTACGTGGACTCCTTTGTAGTTTACTTTTATACAAAGCATTTTTATTTTGGAATTTGAAATTGCTAAAAAGCAAGGCAGAGCATTCAAAGAAGCGCATAGGAAAGAACTTCAAAGCGTAAGTTTGGCAACCTTTGCTTTATTGTGTTGTTGGCATTGTGGTTGAGCGAGAGCGGGTGGGCGTGGCACTTTACTTTGGCAAGTACACTTGAAAACAAAAAGCGTAAAGTTATTAAAGGTTTTTGCGCTTTGTGTGCCGTCGCGCCTTTCATGTCACTTACACTTTTCCACATGTCTAAAAGCGCAGGGGACGGTAGGCACGGGAAGAGAGAGGCAGTACGAGGACCATTCCACTCCACCCAACAGCTTTTATGTATGGCACAGAAGCTTTGACAGAGCAAGTGAGAGAGAGAGAGAGGCAGAAAGGCAAACTTCAAGCGTGCGGCAAATTCAATTTGAATTTCCAAATGTTTTGAAAATTACATTTTTTATGAAGGGTGCGCGCCCCCAAAAAGCGTGTCAACCGGTGAAATGGCGGAATATGGGCTGGGGGGCGTGGCATTGAAAGCCCAAGCCCATGCTTCAATGATGCATCCTTGTGTTGCAAAGCAAACAGGCAAGCCAGCAAGCGCCCAGTTGAAACAACAAATGTCAAGTAAATGAATATTTTATTGCCATCGCATGAGGCATGATGGCTGGAAGCAAAAGCTTCCGAAATTGGCTTCCCACTGTCCCACTGTGCTCTTCTGCCATTTCACTTGTCTGTCGCCCTGCATACGAGAATAAAATAAACTAAGCAAAAATTGATAAGAATAATTATTTCGAAGCACTTCTTGAGCTTAACTCTGGATAAATCTCCCATGGACTATTAAATTTTGTAGCGGGCTACGTTTCCGTTTATCAAAGCAGCTGTTTTAAATGCCTTAAAGCAGGTGAAGATGCTATAAAAGGTATGTCAAATATTCACCTGTAAACGCTTCTGATTTTTTTACAGAACTTTGTCAAAACCATAACAATTTGGTAAAGCTAGCTAGCGTTTTAGATATGGTTTGATAAGAAGAACAAAACTGTGTTTCTGGTTGATAATCTGATATCTACCTGCATATCTATCTATCCGTAAATCGAGAAGTCGTCTCGAACTTCATCGAATCTAACTAACACATTACAATATATTTCTGTCTCTATCTCTCTTACAAAAAACTGCTTTGCAGTATATCCAATTTTCGTAGCATACTTTTTCGCGCTACGTCTATGAATTTGGCAATTGTGAATTTAGCAAATGTGTTGCCGCTGTCTATGTGCGTGTGTGTGTGAGAAGGTGAGCTGGCCGCTTTCAAATGTCTGTGTATGTGTGTGTGTTTGTGTTGGGGGCATGTAAAAATTCATTTGTCAAAAGGATTACCATGGTAATAGGGTTTTAAGCATATATATATATGGCGAACATTCGCAGCAGATTTTTTATATTCTTTGTTTTTCAGTCGTTTGTCATGTCCTTTTGTTTTTCAGTTTTTTTTGTGGCTTGTTATGGTACTTTCCATATGTGGCGGCTAATTAAAAACATGGCGTTAAGCAATTATGTCAAACATTTGTAAAGCTCAAAGTTCCGCAGCGGCCAACACCTGGTCAAAAAAAAAAGAAGAAAAAAATGAGGAGGGACATTGAGCCTTTATGGCAACATTTGCCAAGCTGCTAATAAATTGACTGCAATCAAAATTGTCATAAGTTAAGGCAGTTCAAACTGGAAACGCCCATGCCCGAAACTGTTAACTGAAGTCACGTCCACATACAAACACACACACACACACATACATAGAGAGAGATGAGAGAAGAGCGAAGAGAGTCTGAGATATAAATAAGTATACACATACCCGCAGCCAAATGACAACTTAATAGCCTTCTCCACCTCCTCCAGCCTAAAAACAACCCAAACCAAACCAAGCAGACAGTGTCCTTTTTTGGACTGAGGACAGTCAAAGATTTCTGCTGGCTGTTGCCATGTGTCACCATCGCCATCATCGTCACCGTCTTTACCATCTATACCGTCTTCTCTTTTATATATATTTTTTTATTTTTTGCTGCCCAACGAGGCGAAAATGTACAAATTGTTGTGATTTATTTTAACAGATTTTTTTCTACTGCTGCTGCTGCTGCTATTGTTAACCCAACAACAACAGCAGCGAACAGAAGTTTCTGCCTGGAATTGAATGAACACTGTGGCGTTTGCTCTATTGATGAATCTGCTGGTTGGTCCCCTACCGATATGGCTTCCTTTTGATAAAGAGAAGCGCGCGTGACAATGCGCCAATGTGTGGTCAAGGAGTGCGCACGGTTGAGCTGCTGCCGATGCTGCTGCTCCAACACCGAACAGTTGTCAATTTATAGACCCACAATGAGGCAAAAACTTAACGTTAACAGGTTTAACCAAGCTAAGGACAAGTCTGACATGAGTGGTAAGCTGTGTGCGGGATCTGAAAAAAAAAAACACATCTCCCTCTCATCATTAGTGTAGCTATACTTGAGATTTTACGAGGCGATTGATTTAGCTGATATGCCAGGCTTCAGTACATGTCTTACACTGTGCTTGTGTGTGTCGATTTTGAAGTGCAAGTCAGATTTAATTTAAAGTGCAGTGAGTGGAAATTTTCCTGTTTTTCATAGTGATTTGCATGACAACGTCTTTGGTTTTTGTGTTCGCTATGACAAAGGAGACGAGCTTTATTATTAGAAATCTAAAAAAGGGTTTAACAGTGAGTTCAATATCTTGTGAAGCTTAATTACGTTTATGAATAAGGAAAATATTTAAAAAGTCGATAGAAATGCCGTTTTTAAAACTCTTACTCTTGCAATTCTTAGTTTTGTAGCAGGCAACTAGTGACACTTAGTGTACAAGATTACTTATAAAGTTGTATAAGAGACAATGGTGACTTAGACTTGAAATTCATAATCCACCACTATTAATAAACGTTCGCTAGCTAAATTATAAGTTAAAGATGGTAGGAACAATGCCTGACTTTAATTTTATATAGCGCCTTCCTTAGACTTATTCAACGATTTGAATTTAAATTTTAAAGAATGAGCTTCAAGTGAATGCACTTATATATTGCAAATCAAATAATAATACACTTAAAACTACTCAAGCAGCTCATTTTTTATACAGTTTTAGCCATTTAACACAAAAATGGGTTATTCTACCAAGTTATTGGTAAATAAATCTCAAGAAATGATTCAAATGGTTGGCACAGATTTTTTGATTGTCTACATTTAGCTGGAGGCCTGCTATTGATGATAGCCCAAGTTGAGAAGTGGTCTTTCGAATGCGGCCTAAACCAACAGCAACCAATCGTACCCAACCTAACTCCACCTCCCCACTCTCTCTCTCTCTCTCTGTCCAACTTATCCGCATAGTCAATATGAAGCCGGCACTTAGGCTAAGCAAACGCTGTCTTGGGATTATGCCATTCGTTGTAGATATGTCAGCATTAGCTAATTCTATGAGCGAGCGAAAGAGGTGGGGAATTAGAGGGAGAAAGCAACGCTCAAAGCTCAAGTTTATGAAATATTGCGGCACAGACTTTTATTTCTTTTTTTTTCTTTTTCGATGGCTAAAAGTAAGGGGTGGCGAACCTATTTTGGAGTAAGGTGGGATGGGGTGGGGTGTGGTGGGGTGGTTGCGGCTCCGACACGTACTTTGGTTAGCACTTCAGCTCAGCTGTGAAACGCGGCAATTTAATTTATTTGGCGCTTTACGGGCACAAAGTCAGCGCATTTACGATTGACATTTGCGTTTAACCTACTTATGCTGATTTGATGGCAGCACATAAATAAAATTTAAACCAATTGCTGGACACACCACCAGCCGGAGCAGTTGGAGCAGTCGGAGAACGTCCCCATCAATCCCCAGCTGCTATCAATGTGAACCATCAACGCTATATCCGCCCTGTTCACCACACTCCCTTGTCATCATCTTCAAGAACTGGGAACGTTCCATGCGGTAGGGTTTTGGGGGCTTGGTTCTTCTGTCCTCCCTATCGTAGTGACGCGGTAATTGAACACTTAGTGGGCCAAGCAATTTGGTTTTCCATATATATTTTTAAAAAAATACCGTTGGGCCGTTGGTTTGTTGCCACGCCCAACATTGAAAGCCCACCAAAATTTGTCGTGTCAAATGATGCTGAAAGTGACCGAGTCGCCTAGGAATTAAAACGTGAAATGAGTCGTATGAAAAACAATGAAAACTCTTCTGCAATGGAAACGTAACGTAACGGAAAACTTTTTCTCCGATTGTCTTGGGAGCCAGAGTTCTTTCTGGGTTTGAGTACGGATTGGTTTGCACAATGTGTCACTGGGGTGCAATTTGAAAATGAAATTTTCCTAAGAAATTTCCTTTTTTGTTATCCTAGTTCGTTCATGTGACGCTTGAGTGGAATGACCTTGGTAACTTGTATCTAAAACTGTACACACACACACACACATTGACGCAGTGTATCAACTTGTCTTAAAACCAACGTAAGTATATAAGGTACAAAATTGTACAGAGTTGCAGAAAAGTTTCACTCCATCCTTAAAAAGATATTAAGCAAGCTGAAAAAGTTGATGCTTACACACATTGAAATATGTTCAGAATAAAATTTATTGAAAATAAAACTGCTTTGTCTAACACTCACTCAGATAAAGCATATACGAAATCTTTACGAACGCAATATGTATGTCAAGTACTACTATATTATCTATTGTATGCATATATACAATGTTTGAGTCTTTTTGAAGTTATTTTTTTCGTTTATCCAAGCTTATTAATCGTCTCAAGTTTTTCTTATAACTGCTTTGTAAGATTTCTCAGTTTTGCTTTTATGTTGAAAGCTGTATTGAATTTCACACACAGACACACATACATATTAACTTTATAGTGTTAGAAATGAATTTCTTCGGAACGTTAACGTTCTATTTAAAATTCGACAAAATTTCAATAAACTGATGCATAAGTAAACAAAAAAAAGCTTAAAAGGTGAAATTGAAGAAAGCATAACTTAAAATTGTATTTGGCGCTTGAGCAAAAGTAAAACAAAAACAAGCTGTTTTAAAATATATGTCTGTTGTTGGTGTTGTTGCTGCTGCTGCAAATGAATTGAATTTACAATCGCAATGCGTCCGAATAAGAGTAAGTGATGAAAGTTGAAAGTTAATCAACCGCATCATACATCATATAATTTGTTTAGCTATTTTAAATCACAGCAAAGTGCAACTCAACTGAATATAATTTTTGTTTTCTTTAAGGATTTATCTCCAGAGCTTACAAATTGAGAAAATATTTAAGTCAACTGCTGCTTTCAGCAACATTATATTTGTGTGTCCAACTCCAAAAACGGATATATGGCTTAGAAAGCAGCCATAAGATGGTTTTTGAGCTTATGCACTGTCGTAACCAACACAATTGCTTGAATTTTGACACACATCTTAGGGCAGTACTTATGTCTAACAACTTGACCAACAAAATAAACGATGAAAAAAAACCATCTCCGTTTTTCTACGGAACCAAAGCTAAACAAAAGAGTAGTAGCAAGTAAAAAAAAGTAAGAGTTTTGGGCTTTGGACAGCAGGAGAAGCATCTATACTCCAAAGCCCGGGCAAAGGTCGGCAACCATCTACGAAAAGGCTTCTATTCAATACCTCTTACTCTGAATCACAATCATACAGACACACACATACATACAAAGAAACACCCATAAATATACATTGCCATTCAGGAAGATGGCGGGGCCTCTGTGTAATGTGCACGCCCAGAACTAAAGCAAACAAATATTTATAAATGCGCAAATAGAACAGATAACTGTATTTTTATATGCACACACACGCACACACACACACTCACACACACACACACACACACACACACTAACATATATATATATATATAAATATTCACATGCATGCTCACACACTAATACAGAGAGCCGCTCACTTGGACGGGCAAAAGCATTCGAGATTCGATTTCGCATCAACGTGAAGTCGTCGACGGGTCGACGCTTTCATTCATTCGCAAGCAGTAACAACAACAAGTTACATTTTTATTGCTTGGCATGGAGCATATGAAAGCGCCGCCGCTGCCATACACACACGCACCCTCCCTCCACTTCAATCGTTTCCGAGCCCAATCCTTCCGTATGTGAAACTCTTTATATTTTTTTTTTTTGCTGCCCATTCAAACGAAAGGAACGCGCAGCCGAATAAAAGGGCTGCGAAAAGCGAATGCATAAGCAAGGATTGCTGGCGCAGGAAGAAATATATTTTTTCCGATATTTTAACATCAATTTTGCATATTGTTAATTTTGCTTTTCTGCTGAAAACGACTAAGGAGAACTGCGAGCGCAGACAGCAGGCAGTGTCGTTTTTATATCACTTAGCTTTTGTTTGTCTATTGCAATGCACACATAACCTGTAACTGTAATTCACCAAACATTAACACCGCTGCCATATTCACCACAGCCCCAAAGATCGCGTGGTCAGTTTATATTTAAAATTTGATGAAAAAACAATTTAAACTTAAAATATATTTAGTGACTAGTTAATTCACTTCAATGCCTTGACTTTTGTTCGTATGTGCTTTTGATTTAGTTAGTGTTGGAACAATTAAACAGTTAGCTTTTGTTAAAAGCAAGTGTAAAATGTAAATTAAAACGTTGCAGGTGCTATAAAAAGTTTGTGTTTAAAATACATACATACATGTTTTCACGTGTGTGTGTGTGTGTTTTCGTGCTTTTGCCTTTAGGATAATAACAAAAAACTACATAGCTGGCCAATAGAAATTTTCACTTACACGTAGTACATGCTTGTTAGTACATTTCCATATGAATGCATTATGCATTTGCATTAAATATTTGCCAGTGGTGATGTTACTGTAAACTATATAAATTCGTGTTCAAATAGTTATTTATCGTTATAAACTAAACAGGTACGCAACCAAATAAATAATAATAATTAAAAAAGGCATTAGAAATCGAATATAGAAATGAATTGCCAACAAATAACTACAAATCTTGTTAAAGAAAGATAAAGTTTTGGTAATTATTTTATGTTTTATCATTGATGATCGTTGCCAACAACTTAACGCAATGGCAAAGCGGTTAATTTGCAGATTAAACTTACCTGTTACCATATTAACGAACATGTTTATCTCTGTTTGCTGTGCTGCCAAGCCAATGTATTTGAAGTTTGTTTTCTTTATGCATAGATATTTGTCAGATTGTATTTTAGCTGAAGCCAGCTGCTGCTGCCCTTTCACATTTGACAAACCGCGTAACCTTAACCTTAGCAATTTCTATGATGCTTATGTATATATCATTTTGCATTACTCATTTTGTACGGAAAGCTGCTGCTACTTATCCTCTTACTTCTCTGTGTATGCTAGAGTGGCTAATGCTATTACAACAACTACAACAACAACAACAACAACAACAGCAACAACAACCACTAACCAAAATGACTAATGGGTTAAAGTAAAGACCTGGGCGTTGTCGTTGCTGTTGCAGTTGCAGCAGCTGCATGGCTTGATAAACATTTGTTTAACATGACCATTAAGACAAGTCAAACTGCATACGCACACGCACTCGCACACGCACACTTCTACACTATCAAACAAATACACTCACTCACACAGATGCACATATGCCATTTGGCACACTCACATAGTAGTTATATGTAACAAACAACAGACACGATTACAACCAAATGACACAGAAAATCACTTCTGCTCGTTATGTGTGTACACTGCCCAAAATATACATATTACGGCTATTCTTAAGCATAATATTGAAAATTCGATTTTCGAAACTATTAACTGTTATTTTTTTATTTATTTTTATTATTAGAATTGTTTTTTTTTTATCATACATTTTTGTTGGAAAAAGTACAATATTTGCGGAATCATTATAAATAAAAAAAAATATTAATGAAAAATAAATTATATTTGAAAGTTTTTATAAAATTAAATTAAATTATAAATCTAAAATTAAGCTTTAATCAATTTCAAATATATTATAAAACTTGGAAGTAACTTCTACAAATCAAACTTCAATTATTGTTTAATTTTCATAATTTAGGCAGCGCGTTTTTCTGAGTGTATGTAAATGTGTGTGCTTTGTTTGGCTCATATGGGAAGTAAATTAGCCTAGTGCCCATTGGAAGCCAGTCTGTCGCATGCTATTTATGTATGTGCACACACACACACACACACAGACAGAGTGAATGCGTATCTGCAGCTCACAAAATACGCGCCACAATTCCAATTGCTCTTGCATGAGCAGAACAACAAAGAAAGATACAGAATGGGGAAAAAGTGAGGAGGTCCAACTGACTAAGTAACTCTATGCTTGTCTCATCGTTGCTATTCTTTGTTGTTGGTTTGTAGGGGCTTAAAAACGAAGTTCATGCGGCCATTGCTACCACATTCGATTTGTTGTATAGCTGCGTTTAATAAATTATAAAGGAACTTAAAGTTCCAATAATCTTTTATTTATGACTCTGAGACTCTGGAACATTACACGAACAACTGGGAAAATCATCTTCGGCATTATTTATTGGCGGCGTGAGTTTTAGTCTATGAGGTAGTGCTGTTGAAAAAAAAGATCACAGAATAAATGGAGCATACTTACCCATTCTCAAGATCAACGGGATAAATTATGTAGTATAAGGATCTCAAGCGATGGGCGACAAAAAGGGCTGGCAGTAGAAGAAGACCGCCCAATAGCATACCGAACGCTAAGCCATTCTAAATTTTTATATAACCATTTAAGAGCAGATCAGCTTAATGATAGATAGTTAAGAGTTTATTAAGTTATTGTATTTACTTACTAATGGATAAACTATGCCACGACATGTCATCTCATTTCCAAATTCTACATTTTTAGAAATCGGTTCACAATTTCCCACATTAGTGTTACATTTTCTAATGATCATGTCAATAAATTCCTTAACTTGATCCCCCAAATGTAAACTGAGTTTGTTTCGCCACTCTTTGGTCACTTCGAAACTTAAAGCTCGTATCTTATATTCATTGCTGACATCGAGATCATCCATTATTTTCATTGATTCGCCAAATGGTTTTCCATCGAGCAATAAATATTTATCAATTTGTTTAATATTCGTTGTAATATTCTTAATTAAATATATGACTTTGAAATATAACTCATCTTGATATTTTTGTAGATCCTCGATCGCGTCACCCAGCGAAATTCTGGCCCAGTCATAAATTCCCCATTGGTCCCAAAGACTGGTGCGTAAGTCCCTCAGTTGAGTGATCATGTGGGGCAACGCAACAGCTGTTATATTGGTGCACAAATGATCCGTAAAATCCTTGCCTTTATAAGGAACTAATTTACTGTTATAAAGTTCTTCATTTACGGATCCACATGAACTGTCTGCCATATTCTTTGCCTCGTGAAGGAAATAATTGTCATCCGGTATATTAAGGGCGCCTATAACTTCAATCTGATTAAGATGATCAATGTCGTATAGACCAGTGTCTTTAAGTAACTTAAAAATTGTTTGGTTGCCTCGACATTGATTAACTACGTTTGACGCGCGAAAAGATGCTTTGTCCGATTGTTTACTGCTTTTCAACTGAAAATTTTCAAGACCTATAAGCTCATCCAGTTGTGGCAACATTGATCTCCCATCTTGGTCCTTACTGTGTGCACAAGCTCCCATGTAAGTACTAAAGCCCAACACCAAATAAAATATCCCAACCAACATTATAAACGAGAATACGCAGAACATAAGCCATATACTTCTGAAAACAACAGACCAGACAAGCAATCTTTAATATTTCCTGTATTTAAAGTTCAAAATGTACTTACATATATAAGCACCTGGCTGCTGAGATTCTGCTACAGAAGCCATAGGCACTCCTACGTCGCCCACAGCATCCAAGACACAGAGCAATGCCAAGAAAGAAAATATTCTAATGTTGAAAAGAATTAAAAAATATCTTTAAAGTTTTGTTGTTAAAAATTGCTTACCAACAAAAGAAGGCCACAGACGATAAAAGTAATAAGGTTGCGATGTTTATGAAACTTTTCATATATGTCGGAATATGCCCCTGACCCTTTCCCTATGCTCCCATGCAGCTGACTGACCACCGGATCTAAAATGTTACGTATGGTGTCAGCCTCTTTGCGGAATAAATCTTTTCCCTTATCAACATATTGATTCAAAGGTTCCTTAAGGGTACTTATACCAATGGTAAACCGAGGTACAACAGAATTATTATAACATGAAGGTATTTGACTGTAATATGATTGAGGTATTTGTTCTATGGCTTCAGCCCACTTTTGAGGGTTAGGTAGCTAGTAATAGAGCGCAAAGGGTGTATTAAAAATCCGTACGATTTTGTATTTTAGCGCCTACCTTGTCAAAGTGAAGACATTCGGAGCTATCAAGATTTTGGACATCTGATACATGAAGGAACTGAAGACACTCTCTAGTGCCACAGAGTGCGGAAGCGGCATAAGTTATTTCACGCTTTACGGTACGCAAGCCTAGAAAACGTAGAGAAAACTTAGATATGCGGAAAATATAGCAACAAAGATTTATAAAAGTTGTTACCATCTTTTAATTGTGTGCCATAGAATTTCAATTCTTTTTGCCAAACTTCCACTTCTCTCATTAGTCTCCCTGATTCAGTCAAATTGCCAAAAACAAATTGTCTAGTGTTGTTCATTGGAGCGACAAATTTATTATTTGTCGCTTTTAACATATACAAACCCAAATCTGTAAAAGATTGCAAAATCAAACAGTTGGTGGATTTATTAGTTAAAATATAATATATTGCATACCTTCAATAATACTTTTCAGATTTTCTGCCAACTCTTCATAGTTATTTAAAAACAAATAGTGAATGTGTTCCGAGGTTTCTATTAGAAACGCGCAATAGATGGCTGTGGAGCTTTCTGCTATAAAGCCTGTTTCCCGAAGACCACGATTTAAAGTAAGTTTGCTCTGAAAACCAGTGATAGCACAAAATCTACGATAGTAATAAAATTATGTTGCATTAATGTTAGTATCTTATTGCACCTACAAAATGCCAATAATTAGCACTGCGAGAATAAAACCATAACAGCAGCGGCCGCGAGCGTCCTTGTACAAATCGCATGGTGGGCATCCATTGGATACTTTGTGTTTAAAGCAGAAATAGCACACACTGTAAGAAAACACAAAGATGTAGATAGTTTAACCTATTTAGTTTGATGCAGTTTTTCGATCGAAGCCATTAGCTACTTTATTGCAAAATTTGGTAGCACTGGTTGTACTTTTGCATAAAACCATTATACCCTTTCGACTCATTTTCAAAGCTTGTACGAAAGTAAATGCATGTTAAAAAAATACCTAATTTTTGCTTGAGATCACAATTTTTGATTTAGATCTTATATAAAAATAATCACGGATGACTTACGCTAAAAAAGGCACGATAATTATGAGCAACACCAGAATGAAAACACATATACCCAGCAGCCAGTATTTTAATACAAGTGAACGCCAGTCATTTTTGTCAACCTTTTGCCCTAGAACTAACGACTTCTTGGCATCTTTTGAAATATAACCTAGAACAATTATGTCGATAATGTATATTAGCTATCAAAATTTCATTATAACTCACCTTCAGGGAACTCAGTTGGAGTCTTTATAGCGCTATCGTATACGAATTGCGTTACTTTGGACAGAAAATCGATTGTAGTTTTTGGTAATCTTGGATCTCTTATAGAAGTATTGTGTGGAACGTAACTAGTGTACTCTGTATATGGATAAACTGTAGCCGCTTCCGGGTCTCTCTCATATGCCTTAATCGATCCTATAAAAACGAGTAAGCTGAATACTGCTATGCAGGCGATTTGACGCTCGCATAGTTTCATTGTGTTTTTATTTTATGGCATTGTTTTTGACCCGAAACCTTGGCTTGGGTAAAATACAATTTTCACTTTGCCTTTTACAAGAAACTTTGACTACATTTAAGCTACTTCTTGGGTATGATATTTGTTTTTGACTTGGATAAAAAACGTTTGATTATGTGATTGGAAATGAAATAAATAAAAATATTATGTTAAAGTTATATAGATAAATCATGGACAACTACGTTATAATTTTGTATACAACTTTAAACGTAAAAAAAGTTTCGTTGCGTTTTTTACATCTTTCAATGTGAATTGGCCTTATCTTCTTGAATAGAGTGTGTTAGGTACAGTTATAAGCTAGATTTCAATCTAAGTAGTGCCATTAATTGTTCTTAAAGAAACAATAACGATAATAAATAAATTTGAACAAGAGATAATGCAAAACGTGGCAATTCGAACTTTGAACTATTCGTTCTTGTGAATGCGTTTTTAATAATACGCTTAAGTTTGTAACTTTGATTACGAACTATATCAAGTTGACATTGTGCCAGCTTTTTAGCTGTGGGCCTGATTTATCTATACTGTAATTAATTTAATTTAGTTTTTTATTTATTTATTATTTAGTAATAGTGCTTGCTAGTGTACTCAAATTTCGACATTCCTTTTCCCATCGCTGATAACTTTTGTTTAAGCCATGTTTATTAAGCGTTGGCTTGCTTGCCTGCTTGCTTGCTTACTTTCTATTAGTTTTTGGCACTGCCGTTTTTATACCCTGAACCTATTAAAAATGGGTAAAAAGGGTATAATGGTTTTGTGCAAAAGTATGTAACAGGCAGAAGGAAGCATCTCCGATCCCATAAAGCATATACATTTTTGATCAGCATCAACAGCCGAGTCGATATAGTCCGTCCGTTTGTCTGTCTGTCCGTGTGTATGAACGCGTCGATCTCAGAGACTATAAGAGCTAGAGAGTGCGTGTCTGAAGCTCACAATATACGCGCCACAATTCCAATTGCTCTTGCAAGAGCAGAACAACAAAGAAAGATACAGAATGGGGAAAAAGTGAGGAGGTCCAACTGACTAAGTAACTCTATGCTTGTCTCATCGTTGCTATTCTTTGTTGTTGGTTTGTAGGGGCTTAAAAACGAAGTTCATGCGGCCATTGCTACCACATTCGATTTGTTGTATAGCTGCGTTTAATAAATTATAAAGGAACTTAAAGTTCCAATAATCTTTTATTTATGACTCTGAGACTCTGGAACATTACACGAACAACTGGGAAAATCATCTTCGGCATTATTTATTGGCGGCGTGAGTTTTAGTCTATGAGGTAGTGCTGTTGAAAAAAAAGATCACAGAATAAATGGAGCATACTTACCCATTCTCAAGATCAACGGGATAAATTATGTAGTATAAGGATCTCAAGCGATGGGCGACAAAAAGGGCTGGCAGTAGAAGAAGACCGCCCAATAGCATACCGAACGCTAAGCCATTCTAAATTTTTATATAACCATTTAAGAGCAGATCAGCTTAATGATAGATAGTTAAGAGTTTATTAAGTTATTGTATTTACTTACTAATGGATAAACTATGCCACGACATGTCATCTCACTTCCAAATTCTACATTTTTAGAAATCGGTTCACAATTTCCCACATTAGTGTTACATTTTCTAATGATCATGTCAATAAATTCCTTAACTTGATCCCCCAAATGTAAACTGAGTTTGTTTCGCCACTCTTTGGTCACTTCGAAACTTAAAGCTCGTATCTTATGTTCATTGCTGACATCGAGATCATCCATTATTTTCATTGATTCGCCAAATGGTTTTCCATCGAGCAATAGATATTTATCAATTTGTTTAATATTCGTTGTAATATTCTTAATTAAATATATGACTTTGAAATATAACTCATCTTGATATTTTTGTAGATCCTCGATCGCGTTACCCAGCGCAATTCTGGCCCAGTCATAAACTCCCCATTGGTCCCAAAGACTGGTGCGTAAGTCCCTCAGTTGAGTGATCATGTGGGGCAACGCAACAGCTGTTATATTGGTGCACAAATGATCCGTGAAATCCTTGCCTTTATAAGGAACTAATTTACTGTTATAAAGTTCTTCATTTACGTATCCACATGAATCCTCTGCCATTACCTTAGCCTCGTGAAGGAAATAATTGTCATCCGGTATATTAAGGGCGCCTATAACTTCAATCTGATTAAGATGATCAATGTCGTATAGACCAGTGTCTTTAAGTAACTTAAAAATTGTTTGGTTGCCTCGACATTGATTAACTACGTTTGACGCGCGAAAAGATGCTTTGTCCGATTGTTTACTGCTTTTCAACTGAAAATTTTCAAGACCTATAAGCTCATCCAGTTGTGGCAACATTGATCTCCCATCTTGGTCCTTACTGTGTGCACAAGCTCCCATGTAAGTACTAAAGCCCAACACCAAATAAAATATCCCAACCAACATTATAAACGAGAATACGCAGAACATAAGCCATATACTTCTGAAAACAACAGACCAGACAAGCAATCTTTAATATTTCCTGTATTTAAAGTTCAAAATGTACTTACATATATAAGCACCTGGCTGCTGAGATTCTGCTACAGAAGCCATAGGCACTCCTACGTCGCCCACAGCATCCAAGACACAGAGCAATGCCAAGAAAGAAAATATTCTAATGTTGAAAAGAATTAAAAAATATCTTTAAAGTTTTGTTGTTAAAAATTGCTTACCAACAAAAGAAGGCCACAGACGATGAAAGTAATAAGGTTGCGATGTTTATGAAACTTTTCATATATGTCGGAATATGCCCCTGACCCTTTCCCTATGCTCCCATGCAGCTGATTCACCACCGGATCTAAAATGAAACGTATGGTGTCAGCCTCTTTGCGGAATAAATCTTTTCCCTTATCAACATATTGATTCAAAGGTTCCTTAAGGGTACTGATACCAACGGTATACCGAGGTACAACAAATTGATTAAAACATGAAGGTATTCCACTGTAATATGATTGAGGTATTTGTTCTATGGCTTCAGCCCACTTTTGAGGGTCAGGTAGCTAGTAATAGAGCGCAAAGGGTGTATTAAAAATCCGTTCGATTTTGTATTTTAGCGCCTACCTCGTCAAAGTGAAGACATTCGGAGCTATCAAGATTTTGGATATCTGATACATGAAGGAACTGAAGACACTCTCTAGTGCCACAGAGTGCGGAAGCGGCATAAGTTATTTCACGCTTTACGGTACGCAAGCCTAGAAAACGTAGAGAAAACTTAGATATGCGGAAAATATAGCAACAAAGATTTATAAAAGTTGTTACCATCTTTTAATTGTGTGCCATAGAATTTCAATTCTTTTTGCCAAACTTCCACTTCTCTCATTAGTCTCCCTGATTCAGTCAAATTGCCAAAAACAAATTGTCTAGTGTTGTTCATTGGAGCGACAAATTTATTATTTGTCGCTTTTAACATATACAAACCCAAATCTGTAAAAGATTGCAAAATCAAACAGTTGGTGGATTTATTAGTTAAAATATAATATATTGCATACCTTTAATAATACGTTTCAGATTTTCTGCCAACTCTTCATAGTTATTTAAAAACAAATGGTGAATGTGTTCCGAGGTTTCTTTTAGAAACGCGCAATATATGACAGTGGAGCTTTGTGCTAAAAAAGCTGTTTCCTGAAAACCACGATCTAATTTATGTGTGCTTTGAAAACCAATGATAGCACAAAATCTACGATAGTATAAAATTATATTGCATTAATGTTAGTATCTTATTGCACCTACAAAACGCCAATAGTTAGCACTGCGAGAATAAAACCATAACAGCAGCGGCCGCGAGCGTCCTTGTACAAATCGCATGGTGGGCATCCATTGGATACTTTGTGTTTAAAGCAGAAATAGCACACACTGTAAGAAAACACAAAGATGTAGATAGTTTAACCTATTTAGTTTGATGCAGTTTTTCGATCGAAGCCATTAGCTACTTTATTGCAAAATTTGGTAGCACTGGTTGTACTTTTGCATAAAACCATTATACCCTTTTGACTCATTTTCAAAGCTTTTACGAAAGTAAATGCATGTTAAAAAAATACCTAATTTTTGCTTGAGATCACAATTTTTGATTTAGATCTTATATAAAAATAATCACGGATGACTTACGCTAAAAAAGGCACGATAATTATGAGCAACACCAGAATGAAAACACATATACCCAGCAGCCAGTATTTTAATACAAGTGAACGCCAGTCATTTTTGTCAACCTTTTGCCCTAGAACTAACGACTTCTTGGCATCTTTTGAAATATAACCTAGAACAATTATGTCGATAATGTATATTAGCTATCAAAATTTCATTATAACTCACCTTCAGGGAACTCAGTTGGAGTCTTTATAGCGCTATCGTATACGAATTGCGTTACTTTGGATAGAAAATCGATTGTAGTTTTTGGTAAGCTTGGATCTCTTATAGAAGTATTGTGTGGAACGTAACTAGTGTACTCTGTATATGGATAAACTGTAGCCGCTTCCGGGTCTCTCTCATATGCCTTAATCGATCCTATAAAAACGAGTAAGCTGAATACTGCTATGCAGGCGATTTGACGCTCGCATAGTTTCATTGTGTTTTTATTTTATGGCATTGTTTTTGACCCGAAACCTTGGCTTGGGTAAAATACAATTTTCACTTTGCCTTTTACAAGAAACTTTGACTACATTTAAGCTACTTCTTGGGTATGATATTTGTTTTTGACTTGGATAAAAAACGTTTGATTATGTGATTGGAAATGAAATAAATAAAAATATTATGTTAAAGTTATATAGATAAATCATGGACAACTACGTTATAATTTTGTATACAACTTTAAACACAAAAAAAGTTTCGTTGCGTTTTTAACATCTTTCAATGTGAATTGGCCTTATCTTCTTGAATAGAGTGTGTTAGGTACAGTTATAAGCTAGATTTCAATCTAAGTAGTGCCATTAATTGTTCTTAAAGAAACAATAACGATAATAAATAAATTTGAACAAGAGATAATGCAAAACGTGGCAATTCGAACTTTGAACTATTCGTTCTTGTGAATGCGTTTTTAATAATACGCTTAAGTTTGTAACTTTGATTACGAACTATATCAAGTTGACATTGTGCCAGCTTTTTAGCTGTGGGCCTGATTTATCTATACTGTAATTAATTTAATTTAGTTTTTTATTTATTTATTATTTAGTAATAGTGCTTGCTAGTGTACTCAAATTTCGACATTCCTTTTCCCATCGCTGATAACTTTTGTTTAAGCCATGTTTATTAAGCGTTGGCTTGCTTGCTTGCTTGCTTACTTTCTATTAGTTTTTGGCACTGCCGTTTTTATACCCTGAACCTATTAAAAATGGGTAAAAAGGGTATAATGGTTTTGTGCAAAAGTATGTAACAGGCAGAAAGAAGCATCTCCGATCCCATAAAGCATATACATTTTTGATCAGCATCAACAGCCGAGTCGATATAGTCCGTCCGTCTGTCCGTCCGTCCGTCTGTCCGTCCGTCTGTCCGTATGTATGATTTATAAAAGCTAGAGACTCCAGATTTTGAACTTAAGGTCGCCTTATCCCTAGGCAGTACAAGTTTGTTTTCGATTTTCGATAAGTCTTCCCGTTTTTGATATACACATGGGATCAATAACAACAAAATATTAAATTTGGAAAACTTTGAGATGGCGTTTGATACATTTAACAAAATAATGTCAATCTGTGAAATTCGGTTGATCAATCGGTTGAGAAACACCAGAGATATGCAACATTGAAGTATAGTGTGCAGTATGCAGTATGCGCGTACACACACACATAGGTTTTAGGGTATCGTCTAGTCGGGATTTCGCGACTAGAGCCTTCTTACTTGTTATATATGCGGTCTAAGAAATATGAGCGTACAGTGGCTCAGAGACCACCTCTGGCCCCTATCCTTCCGCCACTTTGTGGCGATGTGGTCATAAAAATTGTAGAAACTGGCAATGCCAGCAGTGCAAAATGGCAATAGCTGCTACCGGACCAAACGAACCAAAAATGAAATGGCTTAAGCTTTGTGCAGAGCGTCTGTTTCTTATTGTTGTTGTTGATGTTATTGTTGAATTTGCAGTTGATTTTTTTGTTTTTGTTGTTGTTGTTCATGTTGATGTTGCTTTTGCTTTTGCTGCTCAAATATAAATGCATTTGCGCCCGACCACAAAATGTGTTCAACCGGAAATTGTACGTGGAGAGTCGATGAGTGGGTGGTACGGGCTTAGGTGCCCTGATACACTCAGAATAACACACGCCCAAGAGTTAAGAAAGTCTGAAAACCAGCATGTCATTAATATACAAATAGTTTTAAAGTCAAACACACAGACTCTATGAAATGTCATTCAAATAGTCGTACACTTAATGATAGTTTTTATTTCATTTCAATTTGTTTAATCATAAATAATTTTTATAGTGTGCGGTTACTGCTTTTATTTGAGTATGCTCGCGTGTGTTTGGAATCGTAGCTGCGTGTTTTTTTTTTTTTTTTTGGTGCTTTAGTAGTCATTGCTATACGTTCCATTAGCTTTTTTAAGCGCCTATTGCCGTGTGGCTGCTTGATCTCTCTTTCTCTCTCTCTCACTATCTATCTCTATCTCTCAACCATCTGGTTGCTGAAAATTTTAACAGATTTTTGCGTGTGCGGCTTGTCTATATTGTGCGGTTGGCCAAAAGCCGCCATTGCTCCTAAGCTGCAACTGTCATATATGTTATATGTTTCTATTTGAGTTTTGAGTGCTTGCAATCTGTCTGCGTATCTGCTATGTGTCTGTCTGTCGGGTTTTTGGTGCTGTCATTCGGTTCTTATTTGCATCGATGGGGATTCCGCAAAAGTGGAGCGCTGCAGTTATTGGACTCGTTAACGTCATCATTGCCATCAGTTGCACCTGCCTGACACAGCAGTTTTTCGCTTACCAGCAATGGCGCGTCAAAGTGCAAATGATCCAGCGGAGACAAGCACACACACATACTTACACATATACCTCTGCACATCCTTAGTAAGCACACTTAGCCAAATATGAACAGCATGATTGTAGATAGCACATTTTATTGAACAGATTCGTAAATTATTAGTGCAAGAACTAATCATATTTTTTATAATTAAAAATATATAAAAATATTAAGATATAATGAAATTCGTAATTAAAAACGTCGTTTATACTTAATATAAATATTTTATAAAAAATTTAAATAAAAATAATAATGATTAATTAAATAATTTAATTGGTTTAATTAATTTGGGTTTTTCTTGTTTTTATCTTAACACAAGACTTTAAAATTTTTGTTCTTTTTTGTTTCGTGATTTTTTTACTTTTTTTTTTGTCAGTGCATCAGCTAGAACATAGAAGCATTACAACGCAAACACCAGGAAATGCACTCATGCAATATGCAGCAGGTAATCTCGTTTCTTTTAATCGCTGTTTGACATCAAAATTAGAATTTCTTAAGATGCTACTCTTGCCACATGCCTCCATACATACATACGTACTATTATAACACATCGTTGAAGAAGATAAAGTCGCATTCTATTGTGGCATGTTTGCTTAGCTTTTGTAATGCTAAAAGTCTCGCGCCATTCATTAAGCTTAACATCTTCAAGCGCTTCTATTTCAATAGACACCTTTTGATTGCCGGCTCTTTATCTATGTATAGGAGTGTGTTTGTGTGCGTGTGTGTGCAAAGTGTCATTCTTTGCATAGGCAAATTGAAATTTGATGAAGCCATCATCTCATAGTATTTTTTTGTTCTTTTTGACCACAGTTTTCTTGGCATCAATACAGAATTATGCTTCCTGTTTTCTATCTCAAGGAAATACTAACACTTTCAATGCCTAGAAAAAATGACTATTTTATGCAACGGCAACTCTTAATCTCTTTGTTTCCCCATGGACTTTTTATATTGTGTCCAGTTTCCAGCTCTTGGTCACCATTGATGCCCTAACACGTTCCAACAATCGCTCACTTTGACGGCTGCTTCATCGGCCAATTGTTTGAAGTTTTTCACACATACCTGATTTTTTGCATCTGGTGTTTACTTTTGTTTGCATTTCCCCCCATTCAATCCCTTAGTTTTGCCTTTTCTTTTCTTTTTTCTTTTTTGCTTTGTTGCATCTTGTTTCCACAGGGCTAAAAGAGAAGAGCTTTAACAACTGGGTTACGAATACTTCGTACTACTCTTAATTGATGAAAACTTGAAGTTATATTGAAGAGAAAATATCAATTATTTCATATTTTATTTCAAAAAATATTGTTGTATAATATGAAGCTTAACCAAAGACAAGTCTATATATATGCTTACCACGAGATTTTATTTAAATATTTACTTACAATCTATTATGATAGTTATTTAATGAGTTAAACTGTAAACAAAATATTTCGCTTTACAAGTTAACAGTTAACAATTTTTCTAGTTCTTCCATAAAATACAATGCCTTCTGATGTTCAAAAAAGTGATATACTTTGTGGAATTACTGGTGTTTCTATAGTATCTGAAAGTACATTCCATTGCTATGGGTTTATACCGATGTGATTGTGTATAAAAAAGTTCGTTTAACTGCAGACCGTCTTGTTTTTTATGTATGCCATTGTATTATTGTTTAGTTGCTTTGGAGTCACAGTTGGGCGTCCAGTTTTGTGGCTGTCAGGTTGGCTGGAAAACTGGAACATTGCATCCATATGCATTCAGGTGAAACACATTTCACACGGCCAGCGTTTGGACTTAGACTTGGTCTCCACACCAAAAAAAAACAAAAACAGATCCTTAGTTGCCGTACAACGCCAGCAGTTGACTGACAGACAAATCGAAACTTCACTTCTCTGCAGCAATTAAACGATTTCATCTTTTTGTTTTTCTTGTTTATATTTATTTCTCCTCTATTTTGTCACTGTTTAGTCACTGTTAGGTTTAACTTTAGGGGTCATTTGTCTCTTGCCAAAAAGTTTTTGTCTCACTTTGTTTCGCCAAGTTGCCATGTCATTCGTGTTTCTGGGCGAACATTGTCTGGTCTGGTCTGGTCTGAATTGGAGAGGTCGGGTCAGGCCATGTCGCGTTGCGTTGTGTCGGGTCGGTTTTATTTATACATAAAACACACAAAAACAAAAAAATGTATGGCCTCGCCAAATTATTGGATTGTAATCATACATATATATGTGTGTACACTATATATAGTATATGAATGTATATAGTCATAAACAATATGAATTTATATGTGCTGAGAAACATTTTAATTAATCACTAGAGGGCATCAATTGCATTTTATATGCTAATAATTTATGTTATAAATATTGCACAATCTCTTTAGCCATCCCCAACAAACCTATCATATCCATAATTTGAGGTTTAGCTGGAAGTGGCTACCGTTGGGTGCACGAGAGGGGGCACACAAACACACACTCCACACACACACACACACACACACACACACACACACACACACACACACACGCATTCAAATGAATTGGTATTCAATTATGCCAAAACGACTCTCTCCGCAAGTTAAACACAATTGGTTTTGGCGTGTGTGTGTGTGTGGCTAGAGGTTGTGGCGGTATACGCTGCCCACCCTCCCTGGCAACTCTGTGCAAAATTTGTAAACAGCAAACAATAAATATTTATTTTTAGGTTTGCAGTTCATATTTTACAATATTTGTTGTGGTTGTAATTGTTGTTAAAAATTCACATAAATAAAAGAGCACGATTGTATCCGCAAACCGTTCAATAAGCGACTTATCCGAATTTGATTTCTCTATAAAAACATAAAAACGAGTTTTTTCTTTTAAATATATATCTTTTGATGTGGTTTATATTAAGGGAATTAAGGAAACAAATAAAATAATTAAATTGCCTTAAAGTGAGTTTTTTTTTTGCCATTATTCAAACAACGATGTTGGAAACGTCTTAATCAAGTCGTTAATATTACAAGTAACTTGAGATAAAGTTATGAAGACCTTGAAAACAACTATTGATAGTAAATTTTATTATAGCTTCTGTTACAAAAAAACATAAATTTGTTTCCACTTTGTCTATGCCAATGTGCAGGTTGGACTGAATCCATATTTTATAAGCAACTCCTTATATACCACGGTGTATATTATACGTGTAGTTTCGAAAGCCAGCATTTTTCGATGCGAATCTGTAAACCCTTTTTTAATGCCGGGCTTGTGAACCAAAAACGCATTGTCCAAGATATGAAACTCATAGTTCAATAGACACAATACAACCGCCTGAGTTCTCTTATCCCACATGCCCTCCCAGCTTAAACGTTCATCGTATGCCGGATCGTGAATGCTGCCAATATAGATTGGCTCCCAAGGTGCAGAGTAATTGTATGCGCGTAACACATCAATCACATTTGACTTATCGAAATAGTTAATCCACTCGTACAAGCCCGGTCCTCTGTGGCATTCTGGACATACATATAGATGAAACGGTATCGCCTGTCCAAGGGCCAGCTTATACTTTAGTTCCAATTTGTTTCTGGGCACAATGGTATTCTCTTGCACCTCAAAGATGTTCAGAGGATAGACAATGGGCTTGTGGGATCTCAATAAATGCAAATTCTGGCTTATCATTTTCAGGAAACCTTTCACTAAGCCCGGACTGGGGTACAGCTCAATATCGGAGGCTAGAACAAAATGTGTTAGTGCCGCTTCTTTGGCTATATTTCTACCAACATTAACTTGATAGGTCAGATTTTTAAGTTTTCTATATAGCTTTCTCTGTTTTGAACTGACAAATGGTGCCACTTTGCTGCATTGCATTTTCAACCGCAACAATTTCTGAGCACTAAGCACAACTTGAGGTATATGCTCAACAGGGAAGTAAATATGAAAACTAACCCATTTCCGTATCAGTTCACGTTGTTGATCACACTGTCGCAGCCATAGAATGCTACGGACTGTGATATTAAAGTCCGTTCCAGGTGCATAAAGTGCTAAGCTTATCGGTGCACGCCAGCGTTCCACAAGTGGCGCCACATTGTCAAGATATCTATAGTCACCATGTGTCGTATACGTAACACTCGATGAACAATGTATTTTCGCTTCGTGTTCGGCACGAACATAATTCACCAGCGTCCAATATTTCGAATGCAGCCTCTTTTGAAAGACATGTTCCCGATCCGTACAGTCGGTAAGTTGCTTTATTAAGTCTTTAGTATTGGTTTCTGTAGCTAATATCTTACGAATCTGGCTTGAAATGAAGACGAATATTAGAACAGAAATCAGAATTAAAGAGCATGATTTCTGCATTTGTTTATATATCCAGTAAAATCTTTCTTAATAACCCAACTACTTATTTCCTTTTGAATTATTTTCAAAGGGTTTTTATAACTTTGACTAAAGTTTGATTAAGTTTTTCAAAGCTTACTTTTTTAAAAAGAGTACTCAATAGTTCATAGGTTCAACATAACTATTTATTTCTTTAATTTATTTGAATATTGGATTAACACAAATATCCAAATATACTTTAACAGCTCTTTTTTCACATGACATTTGATTAGTTTTAATTTAGCTGTAGCTATCGAAATGAATATAGCGTAAATAATCGGTTTTCAAGTGGGGCCTTTTATATTGATTTGCGCGAAGTTTTAATATGCAGCATACGCAAATATACAATTAATAAACAAAATTAATGTACATTGTTATTCATTGGAGCAAAGCAATACGGCAACACACCCATACCAAAACACTTTTCCACTAACCTGCCTCAATTGTTCCATAGAGATGGCCGCAACTCCCGCTGGACAACAACATTTTAATTATGCGCCATGCGAAATGGTGGTGGCATAATAAATATATATATATATATGTATATAAATATATGTTGTATAGAAAATATTAGCAATTACGAGTTGAAAATTCATGAAAATACAATTTGCGATTATTGTTATTAGTGTCAGGCAACAGGCTTTGGTTATGGCATTCTTCTGTTTATCTGTGTGTGAGTGTGTGTGTGTATCTGTGTGTGCGTGTGCATGCCCCAAACCTCCAAATAAACAACCTACGCTTAGAAACTTTCAAAAGCGTAAAAGTTTTACGAGAGGCGTCGTCGTCGTTGTCGAGCGACAGCAGTTGAAAAATTTATATATTCAATAGCACCTAATTAAAATTAAATCTGAAAGCTTCTTGTATCGACGACGACGCACACAGCTTACCCGCCAGCCAACAGTATCAACGAAAAAGGAACAGCAACAGCAACAAAAAAAAAAAACAAAAACAAAATAAAAAACAGCTACGAAAAGAAAGTAAGGTTACCTGCGGAATGTTGAAAATGATATACTCTTTTTTCTTATTCAAGTTCATCTGCTTGTAAGCACAATTAATTGTTTTAACGTTTTTTTTGGTTCGTTTATTAAAATGTAATATATATCATTTGTTATTTGATAACAGATTTTAGTTGAGAGCTTGTACTTTTCGTTTAAGGAATATAAGTTTTCTTAGTACTTAATCAAAGTATAATACCCTTTGCTAGGGTATACAAAAGCAACAGCGCGAATTTCTGGTTAAAGACAGGGCAAGAATACTGCCTAGATTGCTATTGCCGTAAGTTGTTGCTGACTGGTTGGCTGGCTTCTGGCAGGATATGCATGGTAAAAGCTATAGCCGGAAGTAAACACGTACACGTGTGTGTGTGCGTGTATACCTAGCAGTGTAAAAAAGTTTAACAGCTGTCTCAGTCGTGCTGTGTTTGGCTTATTTATGTGCCGACGTTTCTCTCTCTCTCTCTCTCTTTTTCTCCATCTGTCACTTTGTGTGTGTGCGAGTACAATATTAATTATTGAAAGATTTGATATCGGCTTAAAGTTTTCTGTACTCTGTGTTTTTGTGGCCTAAAAGTGTGCACTATAGCGAAAAATTAAAAGCAAGAGAAAAGTAAGCAAGAAAAGAAGTCACTTGTCGCATGCAACATCATCAGCATCACTAACATAATCATCAGTTCATGGCAAATCCAATTTAGACAACCCAACGTCTTACTTGCCATCCAAAAGGTTGCAAACAAACTAACAATAACAATAATAACAACAACAACAACAACAACAAGAAAAATAACAACCTTAGCCCTTGGCGCCAAGGGGTCACTTTGGATATGGCCTCGACTGTTGCACTTACTCTACTCAGGCGCTGGAAATGAACCAATAAATCAGTTTATAATGGCAAAAAGGCAAAAGCAAAATGATGGCAGGACAAACTTTTGGCGCCTCTCCTTTCGAAGTAAAAGTAGCAGCAGCTGCATAGATCAATGAACCAAAGTTAAAAGTGTTTTTTACTGTGCAATGCAATGAAATTATATTTACTTGTGTGTGCAATTGCCAAAGCCAAAAGCTATTAGCTGGGCATGATACTTCTATATAAAGCAATGCCTAGAAGTGAATTTATAAAATGTTAAACTTATTATAGACATAATATTGTTATTAGCTGAAGATATTGTCTTTCAATAAAGTAGTCGAAAATCAACAAATTTTCCATTATTGCAAATTAAATTTTCAACAAATTTGGCATTAAATATATTAAAAATGTATTTATTATTGTAAATTTTAGCTGTCATTTCAATAAACATAGCTTACCCTTAAGAAAAAAGCAGCCGCATAAGCAACAAATCGACTCAATAACTCACTTGACTACAGTATAACATTTAAATAACCATAATTTACTTCGTTCTGTTTTTTTGCATCCTTGTCGAATTGCAGACGTTGTCTGTACACAATTTGACCAAGCATAAGACACGAAAAGATAAACTGCTACAACAAAAACATAGAGAGATAGAGAGAGAGAGAGAGAGAGAGAGAAGTGTAACAAGTTTGTTGCATATGTTTTGCATGTGTTTGCCATGATATGACACACATAATTTAAACTATGTTACTAAATATGTATCTATAAATATGTATAGTATGACGGGGAAAGTCTGCTTGTCAACACTCAAACAGCTAAAAGACAACAATAAGAGAGCAAAAGAGATAGAGAGAGAGAGAGAGAGAGTGGTAACAGTAGTTGGTCACGCTGCATATTTTAACATTTCCGGTTTGATTTCACATTGCAAACAAAATGGCTGGCAGACGTGTTTCCGGCTTCGTTGCCCAAGTACCTGACTGACCAAACAATATGCTATGCTATACGGGGTTAACAAACTGGCGGGGGCGTGTTTTTCGCTACGCAATGTTGACAAATGCATACAGTAGACTTTTGCTTGCTGTTGTCAATTGTTTAGAGTCGTGTATGATCAAGGCCACGCCTTCAAATTGTGGTTCCAACGAGCAAGTGCATCAACATAAGTATCATAACGATAATCAATGCGAATAGTTGCTGATACGCCATCTGCGCTTTATTTTACATTTATTTTTATTCCTTGATATTTATTTTTATTTACAATGGTTTGAGGGTTCTGAGGTTTGGGTAACGGTTCTCGGCGCTTAACTCTTTAATCTTGCTTCCTTTTTTTTAATGCTATGTTTTTTTTTTTTGTTTTTGTTGTTTGTGTCGGCTTTGCACAGTCCACATAAAAAATTTACCAGTTGATTTTATGCTGGATTAAGCTTAAACTTTATACTAAAAGGAACTAAGCAAGCGTAAATGGGTGCCTGGCTCTCTTTTTTTGTTTTCCACCCCTTTTTTCCCACATTTTCTTCGTTCTGTTGTTGTTGCTTTTGCTGCCTGTCTTGCGTTTTTGTTTGGGCCTGTGCACCATCATCTAGTCCCTTGTTAAAATAGCTTTACAGCACAGGCACTTCGACACACACACACACACACAAACACAGCCTAACGTGTTTGGGCCTTTGGTTTGCCCTTTTACATATTTGGTGTACACATGGGAAAAAAAAAATATTCCATAGAATTTATAAATAGTTTCTAAGTAAATGTTGTGTTTTAATAATCCGCTTTTAAAAAATACTTTTTGTGTATAAGAAAAAATTTTAGTAAAAAAGTTAAAAAAAAAAATCTTTTCATCAAAAATCGATAATTATCGATCATAGATTTAATAAATAGTTAAAGAAAACTTAATAAGAAAATCTTTTAATCAATAATCGATGATAGTCGATTATAGGTTTTTTTTAAACTTGAAAGCTAATTTATCTCTAAGTGTATTTAGACACATGTGATTGTGTGTTAGTGAGCGGGTTGAAGCACACGCTCAAGCCACGTCTGACTGATTCCGGCGTATATTCTCGTTGCCCCGAGCTCGAATCCTGAAATATTTGCTGTGACAGTTTGTATGGCAAAATTTCATCAACTCTCTCTCTCTCTCTCTCTCCCCATGTCTCTGCCTGTCTCTTTTGCTGTAGCATAATTCTAATATACGTTTGGCGAATTGGAAGTCCATCAAGCAAGTGGAAATTGTGTGGCAGTGGTTTATAGGCTTATACACATCGTAGCCAATTTTCAAGCGTGGGCAACTCTCGGGTAATAGCTCCATTATATAATTATTGTGCATTATTGTCTGGGACTGCATCACGTACAAAAGTCGCCCTTACCTGGTTTGCTCTGTGTTGGTCAGAGTTGCGTGTTTTTATTATTTATTAACGTTGTAGTTGTTGTTGCTATAGGTTGTATCTGCCTCGTTTGCCACATTACATTAATTTCATTCCGTATCAACAGCGCACCAACGTTGAAAGGCAATAAACATTTGTGTCATTCAACCGGCACGAATTGAACGTCTGGGCCAGCCATCTCTTCTTTCTGTCCAACTATCTCGTGATCGATAACCATCAATATCCCACGACCGACGGTCACTATTGACCAGTAACTTTCCCTACCTTTGGTTCTGACAGAATCCTATTTCATTTCAATTGACCAGGCTATGCATATATAATGTAACAGCATATGATTTGCAACGCGACTGTAAGTGTTGACATTATTTATTACATACATGATTGTTATTTACATAACTAACTATACGTACTATAGATTTGTATGTTATCTCTTATTTTTCTTTTTTTTTGCTGTTCAGTTGAGTTCTTAAACAAGTAGGGAACGAAATTATATTTTCAATAGTGTTATAGTTATGTAAAGTAAAAATTTATAGTATTCCACAATATGATTTTTTTTCTTCGTTTATTGGAAAGCATAAAATTAAAGTTTATTTTGTATAAAATTTACATTTCATAAATTTTTTTTTACCTTTCAGTCGTTTACGAAATAAAATAGAACTCAACAATTAAGAAATAGTTTTTGTGTTGTTAAAAAAATCGGAGGCTAATATTTTAGATGTTTTTCAAATTAAACTTTACGTTAGAAACATTTCGCATGAACTTGTTTTTTAACCTTGACTTAACCTTGACTTAGCTTCTTCATCGTCTTTTTTTTCCTCTGGACGTGGAATTACAACTTTTCAGCTGCTTTTCAACCGAAAAGGATTCTTTTTTTTTTGTAAGCTAAAAGGTTTTTTAAAGTCTGCAATTGCACATTAAGAAAAAAAAATAAAAAAAAATAAAAAGAAGACATTGCAGGTTAATCAATAAATTTAACTCTTTTGATAAATGCCCGCGGCTTGTTTGTGCCAGGGCCAGCAAAGACGTACATGAGCAACAACAACAACAACAACGAACAACAACAACAAACAGCAACAAACAAAGTAAAAGCTGCCATCCTTCTCCCTTCTGCGAATTAAGCTCGGCTTGTTGTGCTTTTACTCCCAACACCAAACCCCCTCATTCCCACCATTGAACCGCTTACCGCTGTTTGTAAACGCTCTACAAGGCTCCTGTTGGCCACATAGCCCGATTGGCTTTGTTGTTGTGATCGTTTTTGTGGTTTTATCCTTGCTGCAGAGCAAGGCTCAAAAGATGGCTGGCTGCTATTGCCTGCCTCTTAAAGTGAAAATGTGACGAAAGCATTGAATTTATTTCACACACACACACATATATACACATACACACAATCATATAACGCACACTCATTCAGTTCTTCATTCCCTTTCACAGCAGGCCGCATAAATTGGTTGGCAACTAATTGAAAATGCTTCTTGTGCATACATACATTCAAACACTCACAACATATAAACATACATACATATATGCATGTACATTCAATAAACTACACACACACACATATGTGACTTTGTGTGTGTGCACAATCTAAACGCTAATTAAATGATTCAATGATTCCTCTGCCAATGTTCACCCTTCGCCACAATCCATTTCTCGCCCCCAACTGGTCAGCTCTTGCAGCTACTTTACCTTAATTTCTTTTTATTGTTTTTCGCATGTTCTTTCAATTGCTTTTATGTGCAAGCTGAAATGGCGACCAAAGTCCAAGTAACTCCTTCAACTTAGCCTCCACGAGTGTTCCAACTATATATGCGTGTGTGTGGGTGTGTGTGTGTGTGCGGGTTAATTGAATTTTATGTCTTGGTCAGAATATCCACATGCCGCGTCTCTGGTCCAGAAATGAGGAAATTAATTTCCTTATATTGACTTTTTTCACATCCAATCGTACACTTCTTGTATGTGCACAAAGATAAAAAAATACCAAGAAATATTCATTGACCCAAGAAATAATGTATTGTTAGACTTACGAATTAAGTATTAAGTATTATTATAACTTTAAGAATTTTTTTGTGTTTAATGTTGTACAATTTTAAGCAAATAAATACTTGTCTAGAAATTTCACTTTTGGCAGATAAGTTTTATAGAAATTGAAACCCTTTTCTCTAAGTGTTTGTGTTTTTCATGTTAAAGGACCACAACCTTTTTCATTTCTTAAGCTGCTCGATGGCATTCGTTAAGAAATTTATTGCCAAGCTAGAAAATGTTGTCACCCCAATCCCTTACACCTTCTCTCGCTCATTCCACCCAACAACTAATGAGCAAATGATACAGGAACGAACAGCAATATTTATAGGCTTCATATGTAGGTAGGCTTTATCATCATCATTATTATTATCATCATAATGGCAAACGCACACTTGAGTAACTGCTGCTTAGTCGTACTTTTGTGCTAATGGATTCGCACTTGCAATGAACCGCGCAAGGCATATGCAAATGTCTCGAGCATCTAACTAACAACATTAACTAGCATAGTGAAGTGCAGTGAACCATGTTAACTAGTGGCTCTTATCGTTTTGCTACCCCGACGGCCTCCAAAACATGCTACTGCACTCCATCAATAATTATATGCATATTGCATATATTTTGACTGAAAAGGGGTGGTGGTGGGGGGGTGGGTATTGTGGCAAGCGGAAGTCTCAGCTATTCGCGCCGTTTGACTGTGCAAATGTTTGTGCAACACTCGAAATGTGTGTGTGTGTGCGTGCGAGTGTGTGTGTGTGTGTTTGAGTTGCAATGTTGTTGGCATCCTCGCGAAAAATAAGACGGTTAAACATTTTTGAGTGCCTGTCGGGCGATAGAAGGATTGGTGTTGTGGGGAGAGGGTGTGGGGTTTTTTTTTCCACTGTAGGCGCTTTACTTTGCTCTTTGCCGGCTGCACTTAAATATTTTGCATATGCGTGAAGTGGCCTCAGCAGCGGTTGACGACAGCAAGCGTTAAGTATGCTGCTGCAGTTAGTTCACCCCAACCCCAACCCCAACCCCAACCCCAACCTACTACACCACGTGCCTTCCCGTTATGTTCCAATTTGTTTTGCAAAACAAGCGACAAGTTTGCCTTGCATTAGCACAGGCCTCATATACATATACATGCTTATGTATGTTGTCCCAAAATTCACAGTTGAAAGTTTTTTTCTACTCGTCTACTAGAGTGTTTGCTAATTAAATCGCGCGAAGCTTTAAACGTTTGTTTGTATTGGTGTGCTTAGATTAAGTAAATTGTTGATACTAGGAAGTGTTGCCGAAAAACTTACAACTGCATTTTAAAATTAAAGTTTAAACGTTTCAATACACAAATCGATGGAACGAAATTATTATTATTACTGACATGCAAACAAAATTTGTAACCAACATAACACCTGACTACACAAAAGTCGAAAAGTTGTTAAATTATGTGCGTTCATTCACATAAGGAAATAAGGAATAATTAACAAAGTATGTTTATCCTTTAATAACCTACTTTAAACTAAGTTTGAAGCTGGCTGTTTTAAGTTGAGGAAGGCTATTTAATTATTAATGACCAACAAACAATAAGTTACAAGCAAACAAAACTTAAGTATTAAATGGGAATGGGATTATGCACAAGCAATATGTACATATATATATATGGTATACAATGTGTTGTAAACATTGAAATAATAAACAGTAAATTCATTTAAAGCTGCTTTTGCGTTTTAAACATTTTAAAAATCATAAACTATTTAATTAGAATATAAAAAAACGTTGCAAAAGTTATAAACAGAAATGTGGCAACTTGAGTGGAAAACATATGTCCTAGTATGTTGTTGTCTACTTGATTAGAGATTTTAAGCTGTGGCTTTTATTGTCCTTAATCCCATCATTGGCATCCTTCCATAACTGTTATACTGCTGCATTCGTTGGCAACTGAACTGAACAAGGTCCAACTTCTGTGCACGCCTTCACATAATTGTGTAATACAATCAGCCAATTAAGTTATAGTTTCCACACATACACATACCCAAGTTGATAACCTAATTTTGAGCATAATTCAGATGCCGATACTGAAACTGTGTACGTGTATAAGACGAGAGAGATTTTTATCCACATAACAAAAGTCGAAACTAATTTGCTCGATTGCTAAAAACATTCTCAGCTCACTTTATTTTTCTTTTTTTCTTTTGAGCTTGTGTAATAAAAACAAAAAACAAACTAATTTATTTAATTTTGTTTAGGTAACATGATAAAAAAAAACATGATATCTTTTGAAATGTGTTTATCAATTAAAAATAAAATAGTTACTGTTGTCAGGGTTATTTTCTAAATTCCTGAGTGGGAGTATTTAGTGTAGGTGGCTTGAAGCCACATTTCCATGCTAATCAGGAGCTAAAAGACCAAACGACCGTTTTGTCGTAGCTTAATTTATTATAGTTTTCTAACCACAATCAAGACGATAACAACAACAACAACGCCGCATCCCTCGAAAAGCTCTCTAGAAATCCTCTTCGCCCCTTTGCTTCTCATACCCACTAGTCTTGTTCGGCTCTTTTTAATGCCTTTATCTGTTGCGATGCGCGACGCCCCCCCCCCCCAAAACAAAAAAAATTAATTGAATTTTTGTACCACAAAATTCTCGAGCATTTCTGGCAAGGCATTTTCCGTTTAATTGCTGCCATCATCAGCGCAGCGGTTAAATTTTCGAGATCGACACAGTGAAACCCCCAAGTAGCAAACATTTCGTTTCATATTTTACGCATTTTTGCCATCCACTATCTTTGTGTCCTGTGAGTCCCGTTTGCTGCGTCATAGTTGTGGTTGCTTTTTGCCTTGGAGACAGAGACACAAAGAGAGGGAGAGAGAGAGAGAGTAAGAGAGCTGGCTTGTGGTTAGCAAGCGACAGCAATCAAAGCAATTGCCGTCTAGGTCTTTTGCTCTCTTAATAAAATAATTTAATTGCGGCCATGTGGTATACGTAATTTATATAGTTCAAAGCAATACGCATACGAAATTAGCCAAACAGCAGCAGCAAACGAGATTAATTTGAAAATGTATTATTTTATTATCGTTTCGATCGACTTAATGAATTTTGAAATTGAAAAAGCCAATTTAAGCAAATGCATCCTAAGCCTTTAATAATTGTTATTTAATTGTTACTAAAATGCTGCGCTTAATTTAAAAATGTGAATTAAATATTCGAATTGATTGCATTGTAACTCTATACGTATTCAGTCACTACAATTTCTTATCTCTAAAAATGTCACCCTAAGATACCTTAATGTCCTTAAGAGTAACCAATAGTCAACAATCCACTTATTGCTTGTGCTCTGGTTATTTTTGCATTTGTGACTGCAAATGCTGATTATCCGTTTAGCCCACAATCAATTACTATTAAATATGTATTCGATACTTATTGAGTTGCAAGCAATTAAGATTGAAATATATGCAAAACAGGAACAGCAAGCAACCAAGAAATACAAAATAGACGCAATATATCCGCCTCGCTGTAAACGAATTCAAATTCAAATTGTTTTCTTCTTCGCTTTCTTTTTCTTATCTATGCGCTGAGGTAGACAACAATAAATTGTGATAAACAAGCGGATTTGGTATATATGTATAAAAAAAGGAATACTACTAATAATAAAAAAGGAATCGCTTGGCGGCCGAGTCAGCAAAGCTTAAATTGCCTACGCAGGGCATCGGTGGCCAACAACCAAAAAGAACGAAACAAGCTGCCTTAAAATAGAAATACCAAATACCAAGTATTCTGTACCAATTTCCAAGTTCCAAGTTGTCAGTTGCCAGTTGCCGGGGTTCCCAGTAATTGCCAAATAGACCATTAAGACAAAAACACGCACACACACAACACATTTCGCTCGATGCATAAAATATCTATAGCAGGAGAGAAGGAATGAAGCGGAACTGAACAACAATAATAAATAGAACAACAAAACGAAACCGAACGCATTGTCAAATTCTTTTGACACTTATCCCTTGCCAGCACATCCCAAATACACCAAAAATAGTCCCTCCACCTCCCCCGCGCGCAAAAGCAAACGAAGAACCTTGCTTAATGCTCCGACGTTCCTTTGCAAAACCAAAATAAAAAAAGGAGAACTTAATATGCAAATGGAGCTCATGTCTAGGCCGGGTTTTTTTTTTCCTTGTCACCTGTCTTGCTCGCACGCAGTCATTTTATTCGGTTTGTGCTTCATTATTATTATTATTATTATTATTATTTTGTTTTATATATATATATATATATATGTGTGTGTGTTGTGGTTGTTGTTGTTGTTTTTGGTGTTGAGTATTTTGCTGGGTGCTTTCTTGATTTTTATTGCAGGAATGCGAACGTCGGCCGTTTTTAAAGCCACCACAGGACCTTACCCAGACCACAGACACTTTTACACTCGCACACACACACACACACACACAAAACAAACAAACACACACACACATTCACACATTGTGAAAGGCACGGCAAGGAGCTGCGTATGTGTGTGTGTACGTGTAGCAACACTTACACGAAAATGATGAATGATTTTATGGTTTGCTTGACCTGAATTTTATAGTATGCATGCATGCCGCCTTCTCCTCCCTACCCCCCTCCCTTACCATCACTCTTACCCCTTTCCATCACATACACACACCTCCTCTTTACCCTTATCATCTTGCCAGTTTCCCGCCCCCATGTCACCCCCTCTTGCCACCTTTGCTTCCCCATATCGCTGTCGCCTGAGCATTGCGAGTGGAAAATTTTATGTTTGCATAAGAAATTGGATTTTTGCATTAGTTATGGAAATGAGAAAACTTCAACTTGATTTGTTTTACACTGGCTGCATGGGCTGACTGCTTGGTTGGCTGTTTGGTTGGATCTGTTTGGTTTTGGGCCCTGGTCAGAAAGCAAAAGTGGCTATACGCTCGGCAACTCTTCTCACAGTAACTGCTTTGGTTAGGTTCCTTCATCATCCTTCTGCACTTCGATTTTTTTTTCTTTCTTTATTATTTTCGTCGGCTTTCTTTTTGCATTGGTATGCTTTGCTTTTGTGGTGGTTTTTGGTCCAGGATATGTATGGCTTTTTAGTGATGTTCATGTACGTTTTGCTGCTGCTTCTGCTGCTGCTGCTGCTGCTGCCTAATGCTTATTAGATTTGGCTCATGAATCAGTTTTGCCAGTTGCAAAACAGCCTGTGTAACCTCTCTACCTATTGCCCCTTCTACCAGCTTTGTCTTGGAAAATAATGGTTCTTACAAGGTTGATTACAAGGATTTTGTTTTCAGGTCGAAGTTATGAAATAAATTCCTTCAAAATCATGAAAGAACAATAGTATGTTCACTATATTTCTTTGAGTGCATTCTCTACCCACAAACTGAATCTTGAATGCGCCGTCAAACAGTCTAGCTTTTGGCAGCTGCACAAGAAGCAAATGCCAAGTGTTAAAACATATGAGTGGCATTGAACATTTACTCACAGTTGCATCTATTACTTTGTTTTCTGGTAGCATTGCGCAATATGGCAAACAAGTCACGATATATATCGGCACATGCCAGTCTTATGAAAGAATGAAAAGTACAAAACAAACACAACGTCACTGAAATATCAAATATATAAATATATATATATATATATTGTTTCATACATGCACTCGTACATTCATATATGGTTTTATTTGTTTGAGAATAAATAAGTAAAAAACTTGGGGCGCACAGTGGCAATAAAACGTGGGCGTTGCCTGAATTCGAATATTTCGGTTGAACGTCCTTGTGGGTGGGCATCAAATAAAGCATCCAGTCTTTAATAGACACCCCTAGGAAAAGTCGGAGTTGGTGTTGCGGGAGGGGCATGCAGAAGTGAGCTGCTGCAGACGGTTGACGCTTCTGGCCGCAGCAATTGACCGATTATAACACAAGCAACGGATCCAAAGCTACATCAATAAGAATGAATTGGGTAAGGCATATGTGCAATGAAAACGAAAATATAATACCCTGAAAGAACAATATATAATATTGATGTATTTAGAAGGACAGAAGCTAGAAAAATATGTAAGATATATTTATCCAATGTTCCCAAACATTTTGATTAAACAATTTTATTAAAATACTTTAGCTTCTTCTGAAAACACTGCTGTACCCTTTGTAATACTCTACCTTTGCTCGCATTTGGCAACGTTTGGTCGTTCAGTTTTAATATTGGCAACTTTTTTAATTATTTTCTTGAAACGTTTGTCGATTTGTTCGATTCTGCCGTTGATTTGTAGCCCCCGTTGTTATCGTTGTTGATGTTGATGTTTCTTTTGTTATTGCTGCTGGATGGCGCCAAACTATGGCGGCAATATGTGCCAACGGTTGAATAATCTGTCAATAAGCTTTTGTCATCGCTTTGGCTACGAAACCGAAGTAGTGTAAAAATACCATGAACGGGGGAGGAGTAGTGTGGAGCCAGTAGATGGAGAAAGCGGCTGCTGCTGCCACAAACAAACATTGTGCTATTGGATGATGCCAGTTGCCTGCTGTGGGTAAAGGCGTGCCTAAGGGACTACTGAGGGGGTGGCCATATATTGCGTCTCGGGCGCGGCTTCTTTTTGCGAGCCAAAGGCCAAAAAAAAAAAAATTGGGAGGTTGGAGATGGGCGGTAAGATTTGGGTTTGGGTTGTTAGAAAACTTTTTAATAAAGGTCGATTGCTGCATGTCAATTGGAATGTTGCCCCAGCAGCAGCATCAGCAGGCAGAATTTACTTTTTTTTCTTTTGGGGCTCGTCACGTCACGTCACGTCGCGATTAGCTTGGCAATAGTTCTCTCAGTTTGAATCTGTCTCAGTGCATGCTGAGCATCCGCAACCGTATCCGGTTTTCAAGTGTGTTAGGGGGGGGGGGGGGGTTTGGGAAGGGAGGTGTTAGGTACTTCACTTTGTCTTCCGTTTTATCACTTATTACTTCCGCAGCGACACTTTTTCAAACTCAAGCAGCAGCCGCTTAATTTCTGTCACCTTTTGCATTTTAATTTGCCTTTTGGCATATAATGAGATTTTCGGCCTTTGAGAAATGCAATTTAGCTTGCCACACACACACACACACACACACAAACACACAGAACATTACTCTTTCTCACTTTTTTGCTATTTGCATTGCATAGCTTTTTGAAGTGGTAGCATGCAACAGCGATTAGCATTTATATGGGCAACTTTTCATTCATCTAATTGCTGTTTGCAGCTGCCAAAATAAATCTTAGCCGACGACGACGACGATCAGAAACACAAACTAGTCTACTCAAGAAAGTAACGCTGCCCAGCCAATTTCAACTTATGGCAAATCTGAACGGGGAAGGGGGTTGAGGGGGTAGCTGCCCAAAAAGCTGCTTGGCAAAGCGATAAAATATACATAAATAACCTTTATTACACATGCTGCTGCTCAAGTGCTCGAACTTTTTCAAGTCCACTTTGCACAGTTGTTTTGGAGTAGTTCGGCGCTTGGCGTTTTTCGGCGTGCTTTTCAGTTGTTGTTTCCTTTTCTTCTTCTTCTTCTTCATATTATTGTTATACTATAGCGCAGGTGGTGCAAGCAACCACAGAGCTCAAGAGAATCGGCAGCGTGAATCCCATTGTGGCATAAAGAATGCGAAACCAGTGCGCACAATTCGAAGTTTAAAAAGTCTTTTGCACCCAACCATTTGCCAAAATGTTCTATTGCGTTTGTCAAAGGTGTTTTGCGAAGCACTTTTCCAAGAATTGAACACACATAAAATACATCCAACCTTTACTCTCAATACTATTTCAGCTTGTTTATTATTTCTCTGGCTAAAGATACACTTGTAAGAGGATAAAACAATCTTATATATATATATATTTAACAAGAAATGTGTGGCGTTATCAAGAAACACTTGTAAGATAATAATCCTTTTACTGGGGACTAAAAAGTACTGTAATCTTAAAAAATATATTTTATTATCAAAAAGTTTATTTTGCCATGTAAAAAATGTTTTGAGTTGTTTTAAAATTCTCTAATAACATAGAGTTGTTCCATGAGCTCAGCTTTCAACTTGATTAAAATTGATTTAAAATATTTTGTGGTCTTTTTTTATTTTTATTTTCTTTGTTATAACTAACCAAATTAATAGCGTTGTCTTTACGCTATTAATTACGTTTCAAAAAAATTTTTCGCTGTTATGTATCGAATATGTTTCGTTGCGAACAGCATATAAAATAAATATTTATCCTGTGGTAATTTTTCCTGTGGAATTTCCTTTTTTTAAAGCCACAAAAATATTACGGAATGTAAATTTTATGGATATTTATTTGATGCGAGAGGAAAAGAATAGCATTTAAATATAGCAACAATAAAAATCATATTTATTTGTGACATGACAGATCTGTTATTAAGCAATACATTGTTGGCCAACCTAATTAGTCAGTCATCAATTATTAGAACAAAAATGTTTGAACACGTTTAGCTGCAACATACATGCAAATACATATACGACTATGTATGCATGTATGTAATCAATACATTTTAGTAAATGTAGAATATCTGTGCATTGTAAAAGGGGGTGTTGCTGCTGCCAATTTTAGTTAATTGAACCACGCAAATCCCAATGTGACCTAATTGGATTTCGCTGCCAGCTGTCGGGTTGTGACTGTGATAGCGAGTCTCTATAGCAAAGTGGTAGAGGAACAGATGGAGACTCACACACACACACACACACACACACACACACACACACACTCATATACACACATATATTTCGTTTGCCATTTTGTCTATTTCATCTACTCTTATTTTGCTATTAAACGTGCCATCAGCATTATGTGCTTCTTTTGGCATTCTTCTTTACCAGATATGACCCTTTTTTATATCTGCTTGTTGCTCCAGCTGCTCCTTCGGCTGATGATATCCTGTCTTGCTGTTGCTGTTACTACTGTATATGTTGCTCTATGCTTACGCCCTGCTTTACGCTTTTGCTATTGCTGTTTTCCTTTTTGCCGCGCTTCCTAATCCTAGCAAGCAACTATAAGCCTTGGTAATTATCTGCAAAGTGACCATTAAGCGATTAGTTGACGCTGCCCGCTGTTGCAGCGCTTTGCTTGAGCTCTCCTAACTTCTACTATTCATTGGCCCTTGCCCTAACTTTCTTTTTTCCTCAAACTCTCTCGTTAGCTATCCATTTGTGGACAGTTTTGTGTGCTGTTACGCACTATGAGGTATTTCGTATATACGATGGTTCAATGCTTGTTAGAAACATGAAAAAAATGAACTGGACACGAATCTAAACTACTTGGGAACTTGCAAAATTCTTGAGTTTGTGTTTAGGAAAACTAGTTTGAGCTGTTAAATACATAAAACTAAGCTCATACAGCTGATTGTTGCATGGTCATATAATAGTTATTTGCTTAGTTTCAATAAATTAAACCTAAGCAACATAAAGAATTTCGAATGATATTGTAGAAATAAGTTATTGGCATTAAGTCAATAGCATGACAAGTTTCGGTTTAAGTCAACACACTTCAGACGCATGATAAAGCACTCAATCAATAAGTGGCGTTTCTTTTTTTTTTTTTTTAACACCAAAGGTTAATATTGTCTTTTTATTGAAATTGATTGGAGCGTGCAATTTGCAAATAAAGCTAATCAAATATTGTCTATATTATCTATGATAAGGCACTGACTTTTTGTCTTTTTTTTTTAGACATAAGTCAAGCGTAAATTTTATTTGGCAAATTTTTGCTGCTCTGTTATATGTTGTTTAAATTAGTGACTTTAAATGATTTCCTTTTCAACTGCAACTTTTTGTTCTCATATTCAACTTAGTATTGTGTTCTTTTTCAGATTCTCTTCAATGATATCTTTATTTTTGAGACACTTTTCGAGTTTTTATGACATTAAAGTTATGTTCCTTGGTGCTATCTTTTGATCTAGCTCTGGTTTTTTCTCTTTCTTTTTTTTTATATCCAATTTCCACTTTACTTCTAGCCGTAAATGAGTACTGTTTTATAACTTCCCCTTTTTTGCCTACTTATCAGCAGGTCAGGTTTTTGTTTTCGTTTTTGCACGCTTTGCACATCACATTTCATTGTCTCGTTCTCGTTCACGTTCACGTTCTTGTTCTTGGTCTCATTCTCATTTTTATGTTCATCTAATTTGCATTTGCATAGTTTCCTTTTTCCTCTGTCGTGCTCCGGTTTTCATCGTTCTTTGTTGCCCACTGAAAAATATTTGATGAGTTCTTAGACTCATCCTCAGTTACTTCTTACGCTATGGTTTATGAACTGTTGCATACATTTCGTTCGGGCTAACAAGCTGACTTAGTATGTGATAATTTAGCTGGTCGATAGTTTCTTGTCATGTTTTTTTGTCATAACACAATACAAAACGATGGTAGGACAATTTTTAAGGGACTGCGGCAAAAGCTGCAATTGCTCAAAGCGATTTCAATGAAAAAGCAAAGGAAGAAAAGCAAATTTCCATAAGGCTTTTGTGGTTCAGCTCACATCGAAGTCTAAGCACACGCGGCACAATGAAAATTATTTACGATAACGATCGCATAATCATAATAATAATCACATTATAATAATTCTTGGCTTTATGGCCTCTGGTCTCTATATAAGTAAGGGGCTGCGGCCTGCGGTCTCTGAGGACGTGTAATAGTTGCTAATAAAATGCAATGCCCATTCTCATTCTACAGTTGGTGGAAAGGGCGTGGTCTGGTGTTATGGTGTTATAAATTCTGCGCAACGCAACATGGTGGAAAGAGAAAAAAAACAGAAGAAGAATAAAAAACTATAAGCCGAATTGATGGCAGAAAAAATGGCAACTGCATTGATGTTATTACCTGTGCTGCCAACTATTTGCCAAAGTCAATAAACAAAAATGACAGGCGGACAAACTGGGGCAGAAAGGCGACAACATGAAGACACCACCCGCCCCTTCTGAAAAGCCACAACCCCCAACGAGCAACACACTCCAAGCAGCTAACCAGACCACAAGTTACCCATGCAGTTGTTGTTGTTCTTGTCTCATACACATATTTTATTTTTGTTTTTTTTTCGTTATGCTAGCAGCAAAATATTGTTATGCTTTTGGATTTTGCGCATAATTCTGCAGTTTGCGTTTGCTGTTTTGGTTTATTTTTTTTGCATGTTTTGAGCGCTATTTGGAGTATGTTACTCATACGCCATATAAGCCCCGTTCTAGCATGCAAATTTGTATGCACTTTTAAATGAGCCATAGCCCCAGACAAGGCACCAAACATACAGCAAATAGCATTTTCCCCATTTTGTATACTCTCTTTTGTTTAAGGGGGAGAAAGGCGAGTTGTTTGTGTTTGCTAATAAACTTTGTTTTTTTATATGATTAGATTTACCCCTTGTTATAGTTTTAGTGTCACAGTCTTAATGGTCATCACTTCAATAACAAAAATATTCCCTTATCACTATAATTAATATTTGTTTGTTCTTGCAACAGAGTATTGCATAGTCAGGAGATGCAACTGTAAACGTTCATGCTTGTTTTGTATTCTTTTTTTTATCTTCACTGATTTTTTTTGCCATGCATTGTTCACCATTTTAAATTTGTTTTTGGCCAGGCATTTGCCACGACCAGCTGAGGGCAGCCAAAATTGCAGCTGTCGTCGTTATCTTCGTTGTCGTTGACGTGGGTTTGCCATTTTGCAGGGAAGTGTTAGGGGAGACGCATGCTATGCTGAATCTGCAATGGGCTTTGGATTGACTGGTCTGATACCCTGTATCAGTTAGTAACTGTCTTATGTCATATCGCACCTACAACAATTACTTAGATTATTTTCTAAATTCCTTTTGTGTTGCTCTTCGCTTCTAATGCTATATCAGTTGAAGTGGCACATTTGACGACAATGTTGTTCTTTAGTTTACACTTTTCACTGACAGCTTAAATAGATTATTTGGCTTTTTGGTAACATGTGAATGAGATAAGCAAATCTGCGTCACTTTCACACCACTTCGCTAGCATTCATCAACAGCTTTCATATCATTCACTAATTAAAAGCGGATTTTGTGATTAAAATTGTGCAATAAACGCGTTGAGCTTATTTTTGAATCGTATAAGGTGTACACTTAAGAACAATTAAGTGTATATGAAGTTCGGTTTATTGCAGACTCACTAACCGTGTTTTTATTTAGTTTGCACGCTGCGGTTGCAAATTTGTTTTCAAAATAAAAAAATAAAAAAAAAAAATCGACAGCTAAAGAGTGAAAAGACTGTGGCAAGTTTATTTATGCTTTGCGTGTCTGCTGTGAATTAGTGCCAAATTTGATTATCTATGGCCACACACACACACACACACACACACACACTCTGAAACACGCCTAAAAGTAAGTCACGATGTTTTCGCTGACTACTGACAGTTGTTTCAGTGGGTGTTGTTCACATTGATGTTCTTGCTGCTGTTATTGTTATTTTTGTTGTTGTCTATCGGTTTTCATAACGCCCCTATTAAATTGATTACTTTAATCAATTCATATATTTATGGCTTTCTTTTTTTAATTCTTTCACGTGAGCACATCGAACCCAAAAGCGAATACGAAATACGCAACTTTTTTGCCCATATTTCTTTATTTTATTACGTATTTCTGCTTAAACGTTTTGAACTTTGGTTTTCAAACGCCCAAGAGTTGGAAGTATTTTTTTTTGTGTGGGTTATGCCACTCCTTTAGTTTCTGGTTTGTTTTTTTTTTTGCGTGTAGCCATCGAAAGATTTTAATGTCATAAGTTACATGCCAAGCGGTAATTAGTACAAAAAACTCTTTTTCAATGGGTGACCTTTAAGGCGCAGCATTTTGGTTTTGCTTTTAAGTTGGTCAAATTCTAAACTAGTTCACGGATTTAGTTAAGTTGGTGACACAGTAAATGGTTTGGTATGTTTAATTAAGAAATCCTTTTAATTTTTTCAAAATTTATCAAAAAATCGACATGGGCCTTGGGCAAAACTTTCGACTTTCGTAACTTCCTCAAAAATTACCCGATTTTGAAAAGTTATACCTTAAAAGTCATGGTTTGAGCTCATAAATAAAGCTGCATTTAAATCTAGAAACCCGATTTTCACTTCATTTTCATCCAAAACTATTTGTCAAAAAATCAACATTGGTATTGGTCAAAACTTTTATTAACTTTACACTCTTTTGCACAAAACCATTTTACCCTTTTTCAATAAGTTCAGCGTTTAAAAACAATACATTTGGCATTAACCTACTTCTTCTCAGCATACTAACAGATTTTCGCTTCCAGAAATTTATTTAATATTTAATTATGTTGTACTAAAGTTTTCAACTGAATTCTAAATGAAGTTAACTTCCGCTTGCAATTGGTTAAGCTGTTTCTTATTCATTAGAATATTTGTAGTTCAACCATATCAAAGAAGAATGCGCATCACTTTATTGATTAGTGGCTGGCACATCAATGCAATGGAGTCTGTTTGAGATGGGACTTGTGCTCTCAATGAATTTGTCTGCTCTGTGCGTTCTTTGTAAACGATTTCAATAGCATTGGCAGCGAAGCGCATTATGGCTTCACGTTGAAGCTGGCAGGCTGGAGAGGGAGACGAGACAGGGATGAAGGCAGTCACAACAATGAATGGCGCGAACAATGTCTAAATCTTTATTAATTCGACTATTTTGTGAAGCTGTTTGCCAGTTCCAGATTCACAGTAACCGTACAGATGAAGAAGACGAGGAAAAAGTTCAGGAAGAGAAGCATCCTCATCGTTGGCGCAACCACTCAACAAATAAATTAATAGCCATCAATCAGTAAATCCGCCAAAGGACCTTTTGCTTTGAATGCAAAGCTTTCGTTTCAGCGAGTATGTATGTGTGTGTGTATGTGTTTGTTTCTCTGTGTGGTAGAAGGCGCACAAAAGCGCGCTATAAACGCGCTCAATGAATGGCTAATATGCCGACTGCACGCGTTCCCGATTCAGTGCCACCTACATATATGGCGTATCCAGTGGATGAGGATATGATTGTGGATGTGGCTGTAAATGTGAATGCTGTGTGCTTTTCTGGGGTCAACATAAAGGTCTGTACGTGGCAGCAATTACATCGCCACATTGATATAGCTCAGGCTTGGCTGTATGTGTGTGTGCCACAAATCCGATTAAGCTAGCAAAAGCTTCAAATGAGCCCCAAGGTGAATTACAACTTTAGACAGGGCACAGATTGAATATGATTTCAACGAAGTATGAAATGTAAGAACATAAAACCATGGCACAAGCTTACAACTAAACAAATCGGATTTAAAGTTTCTCAATTGGTTGGCTTTTTTTTTGAATGGATAATTGAATTTCTATGTATAATCTAGCTTCAGCATTTAGAGTAGTGTCACAGCGTATACGTAATATGTTATGAATCGAGTACACTTTAAGAAATTGCGCTGATCTCAGTTTGGGACTTTGCTTGGCTTACATTTTTAGAATTAACCGATTACTCGGTAAGGGCGTGTGACAGTTCAATTTCTTTAAGCGACAGCTTCAGGCCAAAATGGCAAATGGCATAACGGCACAAACAGCACAACAGGAACAACCAACAACAGGAACAACAACAACAACCAACAATAAGAGCAAACGGCAAGCGGCATGCGACAACTCATAAATCATTCGCGATGTCGATGTCGAGTATGATGACGACTGGCAATCGGAGCAACTGATTGACTACAGTCAGACGGACAAATCGACATATATACATACATACACATACACATGTATATATATATATATATGTATATTTACAAGACATACAAACAAACAAGCATTGAGGCTGTAAGCATAGCATATATATGCTATATTGGATATGACAAATGTACACTCAGGAAAAAAAATAAAAATGCCTTACAATTATAGGAAAGAATATTTTACCGAAGCATCAAATGCTCTCTCAGTTATGAACGATTCTTTATAACACTAAGCCATCAATTTTTCTAAGTGTATAAGTGAGTGTTCTTACACTACCACGTGCATTTATTGTAAACGAAACGAGACATCGACATGAGAAAGAGAAAGCAATAGAAAGAGACAGCGAGCGTGATGTTGGATGGCTCAATGGAAATGCTGTGCAGCATTCATATGCACAGTCACTGTTGCCTCTGCCAACGTTGACTGCGAAGCCAGCAGAGCGTAACAAATGAAATGTGACACATTATGCGACGAGGCGTATAACTGTCTCTATGTATCTGTGTGACTGCAATGTATCTGCGCGGGTGAATGTATATGTGTGCGTGTGTGTGTATATGTATGTATGTGTGTGTGTGTGTGTGTGTGTGTGTGTGTATTAAATCAAATCGAAATGACTTTCGTACTCTATCAATGTCGAAATTATGCAATAACTTCAATTGATTACGAGTGCGTGAGTAATTTAGTGACATTGGCCCAGAACATACTTATGGTATGGTAAGTATGTAAGTATGTGTGTACGACATACATATATCGGCAATCAGTGGCACCCTCCTGCAAACAACATCACGAAGGTCCTTCATTCGAGGACAGTAAAACGTTTAAAGTGTCATGTTGCGGCCTGTGTCGCTTGCTTTTTGCTGCCTCGTTACTGGGCACTTGGATGCCTTTTTTAACTTTATTATTATTTGCTGCTGATGTTGCTGCTTTAGGTTTTGTTGTTGTTGTTGTTGTTACTGTTTATTGTTAGTGTTATTGTTGTTGTTGCCACTGTTGCTGTTTGCTTTGACAACCCACTTACTTAGAATAGAATGGGGCACCTGTCCCGGTGTGTTGTTGTCCTGGCTTCTCAGCAAGCAAATCGCACGCATCGACATGGCTCAGAGCAGCCAAAACCCTTTAACTTGCTCTGGCCACACAATCTTACCCTTCGTTTGTTGCTGTTTCTGCTTTACGTACACTTGGGAAAAATATCTAAATAGAAATTGTGCTAAGATTTATTGACTTTGTTTCAAAAAGTATCTTGATATGAAATTAAAAATATTTAATACTGCTTTCAAAGTATTGAGAAAATAATATTTTGTATCTCTCTCAAACCTTTAGTAAAATATCTTTTCTTTAAGTGTATTGTTATCTGCGAGCTTAGCTGAGGTCTCCCTGGTATTTGCCTTGGCTCAGGTCCCGCATGTGTTCGCCATATCCAGTTAAAAGGATAATGGAGCACAACAATTTTTACACGCATATATTTTACAAATATTTGCATTTTTGCCTCGCTGCCTGTCAAGTGAGCCAAACGCGTCCGGAAAGGGAACAAACACACAAACGCACACAGGATATAAGCAGGGAGTATGAAGCACATAACTTTGGCGTACCTTTAGCATTGCTTCTTTTTAAGACACATTTGCGGCGTACTTGTTGTTGGTGTTCTGCTGCTCTTCTACTGCTTCTTCTTCTTCTAAGTCTCCTGACGGGGTTAGGCCTGAAAAGCCTCAACTGCACATAAAGGGATTGAAAATGCGCGCGTGTGTGTGTATGTGTGTGTGTGTGTGTGTTGGTTGGTTGGCAAAGGATTTGTTGTGTCGCCTGTAAAAGGCTGCGCTTTGTTATACACTCACAAACATTGCAATTTACATTTAAATCTTTGTGTGTGTGTGTGTGCTATGATCGAATTACGTGCCCTTTACACGCTCTTTAATGCGATCGGAAACAGTAGATATGTTATTTGCATAAATGCTTAGACATTTGTGTACTTTTATGCGCCCATAAATTTATATATATTGTGTGTGCATTGTGCTTTTTTTATGCCAAACTGATAAAATGCTTAATTTCAGATGATCAATTAAATTGCAAAGAAATCCAAAGAGTCCAAGAAGGTATAATTATAGTTGATATAAAAGTATTGAAAGCTAAGATAATAATGCTATTATAATATTTTATATTTGCAAAATAATGCCTGCAATGTAAGATAATAATGAATACATTAAATACCATTACATAATTAATTAACAGAAATTTCAGCAACGAACAAATCGAGAGCTGCCTTTCGCATTTTTTTGCCATTTGCATTGATTGGCAACTTTTCCGTGAATCGAACACCAGCATGAAGCTGCTTCATTATGTCCGGTAGTCGCTTGGCAACATAATCTCTTATCTCGTTGGGACTTATGTTACAGCCTTGACTCTTTATCACCAGCGCACCAGCTGCATCGCCCAGTAGTTCATGTGGCACGCCCACAACACAAACATCTCTCACTTGTGGCAACTCTTTGATGGCATTCTCGATTTCTGTGGGCCAATAGTGTATGCCCTGATATTTAAGTGTTTCCTTCTTACGATCCACAATGTACAGAAGATTATCATTGTCAAAGTAACCCAAGTCACCGGTATGAATCCAACCCTGAAAGTCCTGTATTTGCCTAGTTGCCATAGGATTACCATAGTAACCATTCCATGCCATGCCCGTATGCACATAGATCTCTCCCACCTGATTGTGCTCCAAACTCTTGCCATGCTCATCCACAATCCGGATGCGTACACCTGGCACTGGTCTGCCTGCTGTTGCCGTATTCTTAATACCAAAATTCATTGTTATGGGTCCCACTTCGGTCATTGCATATGCCGAATTGAGTGTTGCATTCTTGCATATTTCCTGAGCGCGTTTCAGTGTCGCCTCCGAAGCAATGCCACCGCCATAGTTCAAATTACGTATCGTGGAGAGTGCATAGGGTGTGGCAGCTGGGCAAGCGATCAATGCAGCCATGTGTACAGGCGCCAGCGTTGCATAATTGATCTTATACTTTTTCACCAACTCCACAAAGTATTCGGGCGAAAAAGGTTGCTTTGGCAAAATGCGAGTACTGCCAAAGACAGCGCTAAACATAAATGCCCATAAGCCTGTAATCCAATCCATGCCACTTGTTATAAAAAAGACAGTTTCACAGTTGACAAGCCTGCAAGTACAAGAACGTTAAACTTAGAGAAAGGATGAACTACCTTTTATTAGTTTGTTTTGTCTACTTACATACTATCCTGTAGTAGCACACTATTTGAAACGCACACCGCTTTGGGCAGTCCTGTGGTGCCGGAGGAACAAAGAATCGCAACTGTTTGATCTTCGCCAGCTCTCAAAGGTTCCGGTCTGCAAAACACAATTATATCAATGCTATCAGCTTCCTGTTCGTGGTTTTCCACTTACATGTAGGTAATTTCAGTTGTTGTTGGTGCCAATAGACTTTGAATGCTGGGCACATTATCCATGGGCTCACTGATTGTAAATATTTCTGGATGCCAATCTTTGGTTGCTTCTTGGATTTTCTCATAGTCCGGCTTATCACAGAATATCAATGACGGTTTCGTTGTCTCAAACATAAACTTAATGGTCGCTTTGTGAAAAAAAAAGAATACTTCACAATGTGTTTTTTGAAATGTATTTGAAATCATAACATACCTACGTCGAAGATGGGATTAACTGCATGAAATGGTGTGGCATTTAAAAGGCATGCAACGCCCAGTGGCATAACATATGTACTATTCTTGGCCGCAAATCCAATAACACTCGTGTAATCCAAGCCACGTTTCTTCAAGTGCTGAGCAATGCGTATTGCCCAAGTTATGGCCTGTTCATTTGTTACACTAACGCCATCAATATCTGAAATCTATCGCATAGCGTTTTATAGAAAATAATTAGAGTCTGTAATTTCTTGCCTATTGCTTACCTGACAAACGTTCTTTGGATAGTTTTTCATAGCACTAAAAATAATTTGGCCCACAGATGTATCTAAACTGTACATTGACTTGCGACGCGGAGCACTCCATGTCTTATCCCGACTATCCCAATTACTTTCCATTTTGTGTGGACTTCTGTTCGCTTCGTAGTGTCAAGAACAACTGTTGCGCAGTAGACAAGTTAGTTTCGTGAACAGCTTTGATTTATTCTTTACAAGTGATTTCGTTCTTATCGATCATATCTCTCTCATGTAATGGCAAAATCCAACAACGCATTATCATTAAGTACTTGACACTTCAGTTTAAAATTCACTTATCAGAAATAAAATATGCAGCAGATTATTTAAAATCAATTGTGTACCCTGCACTTGCAGTAATATAAGGTATAAGGAAAAGCAATTGGTATTTCTACAAGCTAATCTTTAATGTTCAAATTGAGTTAACTTTATTTACACGTGCCTAGCTCTGTGCAACCTTTTGCACTTGCCTACACACACAAATTCATAATTTGTACCTAAATTAATAAGTGAGAAAGGTTCAAATATTGTATTGATTGTCTGTCAGCTGTCGGAAAGCCTTTGGGGCTGAATTTAATTTCACTTCTCAGAAAGCTTTTTGCATAGTAACCTGTCAGTTTAAATTAAATTCATAGTCAGCCAACCAAGTCTGGAATGTACGTTCTTTATACATTGATTGTATGTATATTTTAATCATATTTGAGTTTATTTGTGTTATTATTATTATTATGGTAATTGGAAAAAATTGGTTTCGATAAATGCCAAATCAGTAAATTATTATTGACACTTTATAACATTAAACAGCCAATGTGAGTAAAATGTAATCAAAAACTATGAAATGAGATTTCAATTGGTTGCACTTTGATTCTTATTTTTATTTTGTTCAACCTATTTTATTCGAATGCCAACATATGCAAATTTTTGTCATACATTACGTACAGTTGTGCTCAAAATGTTACAGTGTTAATTTACATCTATATTTATTTTCAGTATTTACAGTTCTTTCCCGAGAAAAAGATCAGATTTCAAATATATATTTAATTTATTCATTACTAAGTTTAAAAGACTTTCATACACAATTTTCATATAGACTGGTTTTTAACTTTAAAAATCATTTAAAATGTACTTAAAAATAGGTTTTTCAGCTTAATTTAACAAATTGCACATAAACAAAAATTGAATATTTATATCGACTGTGAAAGAAGCTCAACGTTAATTAGCTTTTCATCATCAATTAAAGCAGCTGCTGAGCGCATTATGGTCTATCATTTTATAATGAGCTGTAGCAATGTGTGCATGTGTGTGTGCATATTGCATTGCAGTATACACATTATTAACATATATTCCGCATACGCCAATTGTGACGACTTAAATTAGCTTTACATTGAAACATATTTATGTGTAAGTATTTATTTTTGCTCTAAGGTCGAGGTGCATGCTTAATAGCTGTGCAATGCATACTTGCATACATATATGGGTCAAGCAGCTTTACGTTGGCTCGCAGCTCTTTCAACGCTCTAGTTCTTTGGATAAAAAATGATGTGTGCGTGCCAGTTGAGCTGGCGAACGATGCTAAAGTGCCAGCCAGACAGTATAGTGTGTGGTACCAGGTCAGGATTTAAAGCTGCCTTTTTCTCGCACTCGTATCGTTGGAATGGGGCATTACTTTTTCATTTATGCTCTGATTTCGATGGTAATGTGGAATATTAGATGTGTGCAAAGTATGTCATTGAAACCTAAAGCAAATATTAAGGACTGAACAGGTATAAGGACTTTTATCTCGAGCCTTTCGAACCTTTTTCAACACACCTGCTTTATTCTGTGCTCAGAGCATTTCGCGGTCTGTTATGATCGACTTCAATCTGCTTGTTTCTTTTGCATTATTGTAGTAGCTGTTGCTGTTGCTACTAACTGTGTGGCATACTGTCGACGTCGACGTTGACGTCGAGCCGCACTCATCCTAGAAAAAACACACATACACAGGGAGAAACAGAGAGAAATAGACACAGAGGCACATCACAGCTCAGTAAAAGAAAAAAAAAGAACTAAATTGTTGGCCTAGCGACTCTGCGTTCGAGGCAAGTGGCGCCAGTTTGTATTGTCATCCTTTTGCCTGTCGCTTTTTGTCTTCGCTCAGCTTTCTGTTTTTTTTGCCATTTTTTTTTGTTTCTTTTCTGTTTTACACCCGACTTCTGGCATGCGACTATGCCTGAGCCTCTGCCACGTCTCTCTTGCTGTCTCTATCTGTGTGTGTGTGTGTATGTGTGTGTGTAGGTGCTCGTTGGAGCGCTTTTTCTTTTCTATTATTGTCTCACTTACAAGTGTACCCGATGTATTATGCATATCCTGTAACACTCCACTTTTGTTGTGCATTAGTCAAATGTGCGACAGTTGGAAAACTGAGACGCCAGCAGCCGGGAAACGAAACGAAACGAAACGCAATGGCAATGGTAAAGGCAAAGGCAAAGAGAAAGAGAAGGGGATTGAACTAAAGGAAATGGGCATGGAAATGGTGCACATTTAGTCACACAATTGGCTTTGCATGGCAAGTTAGCGAGGGTGCCAGGGAGCGGGGGAGGTTGGGGGCGTGGCTAAGCCAACGAGCTAAATATGTTGTCAGCTCTGCTGTTTCTTCGCTTCTCTTCTTTTGTTCGCTGTGCAGGTAAGCAAATGAAGAAATTAAAGCGCCGAATAAGCACTTTATCCATTTCCGCCGAGGCCTTTAATTTGGAGTTTTAAGCTTCTGGTACTTTTTTGCAGCTTTGTTTATATTAATATGCTGCCATAAGCCACTGCAAATGTCTTTGGCGTTACCTCACCTAATCCTCCACCCCGCCTCCTAGTGGAGATTAACTGGAGTTGGGCAATTATCAGGGAAAAGGCGTCGTTGAGAAGAACGGCCCCCGGCTATGCCATTAAAGTGCCACTTAAACTGTTTTAGTTTTTCTCTGTTTATGTTTTTACTTTCTTTAGTTTTTTTTTTCGTGTGCGTCGTTTTGAAGTTGCAGGTGGCAAAAAGCAGAGTGCTTACCCTCATCTAGAATGTACACTGGCCAACCTATCTAATCTTAGTGGTTAACAGTCGAAGAAGATTTATTCAAAATATTTACATGTAAAGTATCGTAATCAGATTTACGATAATACACAAATATTTCTTCTCGTTTTAATAATTTTAAATATTTTACATCATATTTTACTGTTTAAAACCACTTTTTAATGGCACTCCACAAATATTTTCCAACAACTTGTAGCTAAAATTGTATTTGCCTCGTCAAAACTTCCCCTTTTATTTACATGCACTTGAATGGAAATGAAAATTAAAATGTGTCAATTATGCAGTTGACTATGTCAATTTGGGTCACTTTTGTCGACTAGTGTGGTCTAACCCCATAACTCTAAATTGCCCTCAGCACTGATCGTTTTGGGTGGCAGAATGGTTAAGCGAGTTGTTTAGTTGCTTTGTTGCTTGGGCTGTTTGTTTAGTTAGCTTTGGTTTGGTTTGCTTTGGTCTAGTTGTCCGAATGCGAGACGTGTTTAATTGCTCGATTAGCGCACAGTTTTGTTGGGGCAGTCTGGGCACGGGCACGCGCACGCCTTCTTCGCCTTAAGAACAGTTAGTTGACTCGCTGACCCTGTTTCGCCCACAGGCGCCGGCTTGTGTTGCAAGCACAATATGAAGTGGTCCCCTGTTTGAAGGCGTCACCGAATTCCCCAAGCCATAATCTTGAACTTCAGTTGAGAGTTTAATTTGGTTTTGGTTTTGTGAAGGGGCGAGGTCAAATCTGGTTTTCAATTTCATTTTCACTTGAGCAACACTTAAAAACAGTCGCTGAATTAAATTATTCAAAATGTCAAACAATTATTCAAACGCCAACGGAACTGTAACTCTGGATTTTATGCAAAGACGCGACAGTGAGAGTGACAGAGACACAGAGAGCAAGAGAGAGAGAGAGAGAGAGAGAGTGAGATATAGAGAGAGGGGCGCGGGATGATTTTGCCCTCAGGGGTACCTGTTTAGCAGTTCCTGTTTGCCGCGCCATTTGTATAAATGTGTATATACTTATGCAGAGAAATTTATAAGCCAAGTTATGATTTAAAAAGATATTAGCCCTGTTCACTGTTGCCGCTTTTGTCGCTGCTATTGTTGTTGGTGCTGTTGATTTTGCTGTTTGTTGCCTTTGTACTTTATGCAAAGCAGGAGAAATATACTAAGTGTGCGTAACAACTTCAGAAGCGATGGCAGTAGCAGCACATTGTTGGGGAAAATTTAATTATGTCTAAAGTTGAGAGGGCAGCTTTGTTGCTGATTCTACGCATAAAATTTTATTAACTGTGTGCTCGCTCGCATTTTGTAATTTTGCTCTCTTTGATTTCGTTTTCAAGCGATCCAGTGATATTGTATATATATATATGTATTTGAAACTAAACTTTGAACTCTAGCTCAAAGAGCTGTTATATAAAATGGAATGTGCGTGTCTGTCTATGCAGCTTGTTTCTATTAATCAAAGGTTTCAGTCCACAAAAGCCGCATTCACCCACCAACCACCCACTGACAGCCACGCTTAGCAAACAAACACAGAAAATTCCCTCACACACACACACACATGCGCTTAGGCATACGCCCAATGCGGAGTTGTGCAAGTAAAACGCAATGGAAATGCGGTTTTTATTTTAATTTACAGTCAAGCTGATCAAAGGCAAGGCCTCTAAAACCCAAACACTAATATATCTGTCGCTGATTTCTCACGATTTTTACACATTTGTGGCGAACGTTAGCAAATATGTTGACAGCACATGTGTGTGCGATTCGGCTGTGGCTTACTCGCTACACTAATCCATATAAATATAGCTGTTTGTACTAACTGATTGACATGCATAGACCCAGACGTCAGTGAACTGATTTGGCTTTATTCGATTTTTTTGCACAACTTACAAATGTTCGAAATGCTCGCAAAGAGATGAAATATATGGGTAGAAGTTAACTTAAATAAACAATTTTTATTAATATGAAAAGCTGGGTGAAAAAATACCCAAAACACCGGCAAAATCGCGTGGCAAGAGCTATTTACCTACTTTTGTATAAATATATGTTAATTTCATTCATTTAATTCCCCTGACGTAAGTTAGTTATTCAAAATTAGGTTTTTGGTTTTTATTGCGCAGCTAAACTTTTTTTTTCTCATTAGCGCAGCAACAATGAAATTTGTTTTACAAACTAAATAACAATTTCAAATATGCGGCACAACATTATGAAAATATATAATTATAATAATATTGACAAGCTCACAAACCGAAAGAGCTTCTAAGTGTTCATGGAATTGTCCAAGAGTTCTACTTAAATGTGTTTTAATGGGTTTGCTGCTTGGATTAGCACTTAGCCACTTTGTTCCCCAGCAAGCTTGACAATCAATAACAAGGCAGTGCAAAAACTAAGAGCTGTGAGTTATAAATCCATAACACAAACTTTGTCGCCATTAAAACAAGTTTTGTAATGTCTTTCAATTACACTTGACGCTCATAAGTATGCTATGATTAATGTAAAGGCGATTCGCACCCACACACCAAAAAAAAAAATAGAAAAAACATGCGCCCTCTCTCATTATCGCATCGCCAATCCCAATGTCCATTTATCATGAGAGCGCAATGAGACACAGGAGGCAGGGGGTGAAGACTCAACTTTAGCTCTTTGGCAAACTGTTTGTGTGTGTATCTCATTGAGCTTCAAGTTGAAGTCGCTTTTAGCTGCTGCTGCTGATTCTGCTGCTGCATTGAAAGACACGCTCGCCATAATTACACGAACTGGACAAAAACTAATAGATGGCACCGCCAACCCAACCATATTTCGCTCCAACCACCTCATCCGAAAAATGTTCATTTGCTTTTAGCTTTTTGGACAGTCCGAGCAAATTAAGTCGTTATGCCTGACACTGGATTTGTTTTTGCACGCCACATTTGCCTCTGATTGACATAAATTTTGTATGGCAACTAATTGATGTTAATTTTTGCTCGTTCATCTCGTCTCTTGGGTTTAGCCAGCGCAAAATGCAAAACTTTGATGGATTGCCCCAAACTAAAGCCGGACCAACAACACCAAAAACCCAACAAAATTGTGTTTTGCCAATGGAAAACTGTTTCCGTTTGTCTACACGGTAAACAGTTTGAGTTTTAATGAAATTTCTTGTTGGGTTAATTATTTTTGACATTTGTTAGGTTTAATTTGTTTGTAGAGAACAAATAAGAAATGAATATAGCATTTAAGTAAAAGTTTTTAATTAAAATATATATATATAATTTCTAATCTTATATCCGTTTTGCTTGCAAAAGTTATTTATATAACAAAATGTGCTGGCATTTTGTAAGCCTGGCTCAATCAAAAGCTCGTCACGATTTGCTCGTTGTACTAAAAATAAAATGCAAAACTCAACTGACTAGCAAAGTTTAAGCGACACAAATCGAATCGCAAGACTTGGGATTTAGTTCTACTCCATCTTTAAGCGTACGCAGCAATAAGACTTAAATGGATAGAAATGAGAAAAAAACAACAACAACAACATGTCAGCGACAAACACTTGGGTAAAAGTTGGCAGTTGTCGTTACCCAACGGCTTAAGGTTCGCGCTTGGGTATGAAACGAGCAGAAACGGTAGCAATTTCTGAATTTATTTTTATCCGTTCGGATGCCGCGGAAATCCTGTCGCTGCTGCTGTAGCTCTCCGGCTTCTTTTGCTCCTTGTGTCGATTTGGTTGTTGTTTGTGTTTCTTTCGCGTTTTGCGTGCTTCACTTTGGCAAGCCATATTGCAGCCGTATTGCCTGCGGCTTCAAACAACCATCCAGGCAGCTATACCATCCGTGTGATAACAAATGCAGCGCCTTAATCAGCAACAGACTGACCGATCAACTTGTGTGCGTTTGTGTGTGTGTGTGTGTGTTGTTTGTCAGTTTGTGTTCTGCAAACTGCAAAACAATCACTCAATGTTTGACTCAAGTTAATCGCCGTTGGCCTTCACGAGACTTTGATGAGACTTTGAATCGTGCCATAGTGAGCATGCTGTCTCCTAAGCCACCCTAGTCAGTCAGTCAACCATCCACACTCCCGCCCACTAGCTGTGCCTTTCATTCTCTCCCCCTCCCCAATCTTCTCATCACTGCACATACGAAACACTCACGCACACAGCTGCAGGGCTAAACAGAATTGATTGCGTGTATTTTCATTTGGGGTCATTGCCGCAATGCCATTTCATTTTCAGTTTCGCCAGATGAAATGTATTGTATTGTATCCCCTTGTACTATGCCTGCTCCCTTTATGCTTTCGCCCGCTTGCAGCTTGGCTATGATAGGAAACATTTCAGGTATATGTGCATCCAAACACGCAACAGGGCTGGCAACTGCAACTAAAGCAGTGAAGCCGATAAGCCAAAATACAGAATAATTGATGCATTAAAAGGGTTTTTCATTCTATTTATTTTTTAATATTAATTTTTTTCGCAGTAAAAATTAAAAATTATTAATTTAATGACGAATTAACCAATATTTTACTAAAGATCTTAATTTGTTGCACATTTGTGTAATAAAAAAACATATGTTGCAGGGTTATAACCTTAAAATTCAATGATTTTGGTATCTTTTGTATTGATTAAAGAAAATCATCACGTGAACAGTGAAATCTCGAACTGATAAATTTAAATATTCATGAATTCGACAACGCCATAGACACCACATGCGTTTTAAGCCATTTTACAATTGCTCCATAAGCCAAGAGCTGTTGGAAATCGCTGAAGCTCAGCTGTTGCAAAAACAAAAAAATGAAGCAGTTACTTTTGAAGCCAGTAATTGGGTGCTGGTTAACATGTGATGTGACTTTAGGGAATTGTTTTTTTTTTTTGTTTTTTCTCATTTTGTGCCAACCCTGCGAATCGCTGAACTGCAATGTTTGTGTAAGTTTGTGTGCATGTGTGTGTGCGCGTGGCCTTTTGGCTTAACTTGCAATTTAGTCGTGCTCCTTGGTGTATCTGGATGATGCTGCTCGTTGCTGCTCGCTGCTGCTGCTGCTCCTTGCCGATGTCATTTGTTGGTGTTTCCTTCGACCTGCTTGCTTGCAACTTATGCGTGACTCGAGTGCATACTCGAGTGCTTGAGTCGGGGTCTAAAAGTGTACGCAGCTAAAACTTTTGCCACTTGAAATAGTTTTTTTACTCCCGTTCGCTCTCTCACTTTCTCTCTCTTGCGTACAGTGCGGCATTTCACAATTTGCTATGGCTTCACTCGTCGTGGCCGACTTTATGCAAATAAATGTTTTTACTCATTTTAATATACATTTTTATGGCACTTTTGCTGGTAATGCGGCGCCCCTCATCGCAGCAGCTACTCAAAACTGTGCAATCCACATTTCTAGCTGCACATCTCTCATCTCCCATCTCCCATCATCGAGATGAAAGATCTCGTTAGTGCGTTTTATTTATATAGAAATTGGCTCAATTTGCCTGTCGATTTATGCAGATATATAGATGCTTGAAGTGCTTCTCGCTGCGATTGTTTGCACTGTTTGCTATCAAACCATTTGCTACTTAATTGACTTGCATTTTTGCGCAACCGATTGTCATAATGATGGTGGCTCCCTTTTATGATTATGCTGGAAATGCGCACGTGATTCGTGATAAAAGCAAAGGCTTAAAGAAAAAGTCAAAATTGCTTGGCTAAAGCTGCTTTTGCCTTCATTGGCAAATATTAGCTAAGATAAGCCTTATTAGAAAATGCCATTATCAGATATAGAAAGTTAGAGCTTAAGAGCTGCGATTGACAATAAAAAAAACTTATTTAAGTCTTATGCATGATTAGATTTAATATTTTTGTGTAACATATGTATTAAAATTGTCTTGGTTGGAAATCGTTGGGCAACTGAATAAAGCAACTTATTTATACATTTTTGATGGGATAATTCACATGCTTAGAACTATTCATCCAACCACATGGTTGGAAATTGGTTAAAATACTGATAGCTTACATTTTACCTCACGTAAGCCAGCTCATATCACCTAGCTTTCCATATATGTATGTATACGTAAAAGACTCTTACGCTAAGTACAAATGATTGTTGAGATTGTCTTTTCAAGAGTTCTTTCGCTCTTCAGCATCTGCTCAACACTCATCCATATATATATTATATATATATGTGTGATATTAGTTCTTGCCTGCCTTGGCACAGTGTTGCCATTTTATTGTGCAATTTTGGGAAGGGTGTGAATGAAATGGGGCAGGGCTTTAAGTAATGCTAAACCTTTGCCTTTACTTTCGGCCGCTTAGCAGCATAGTAAGCGATTTCCGCAACTCGTCAAAAGGTGGCGCTTTTTTTTTTTGCAATTGAATTGCAAATGGCGGCCGTTGACGTCGTTTGCCAACTGTGATGGCGACGGAAGTGAGGCCATCAGAGCTCAGCTCTGCTCGAACTGGTAGCTACTACCAATTCAAATGGCTTCACTGTAGTGGCGCCCCTCTGGCTTCAGATGGCTTCTGGGCTGCCTTGGCTGCCTGCCTTCCCTACCTTATACCGTGTTGGACTGCGGTTGCCTGACGCGTCGTTTGCTTTGTGGCCTTCGCTGTTTGACGGCAAGAGTCCGCCTCTGGCTGCTGATTGTTTGTTTGCTTTGCGGCATATTTATTTCAAACGAGCCTGCACTTAGCGCCAGCCCTCTCGATCTGAGCTAATGCAAAATTCAAGCGAAATGCGCCTTCAAATGAGAAACTCTCTACAACGAGAAGTCGACTGCGTTCACGCCAAAATGGTTTCCGGTTGCGGAAACGGAAGCGAATGACGGGAACGGGCAAAACCGTAACGGCGACGTCGCCTGCCCGCCCCTCCTTCTGCAGTTACACCATTTTCTTGAGCTCAGCTTATTTATGTTTTCAAGCCGCAGCAGCCAAATACAAAAATAAAAAGGATTGCGCAAGCATTGCCTAATTTAATTAGTTGTCGCCTCCGTTTCCAGGCCTTCAAAATGAAACACCAGAACGCACAGCGATTGCGATTGCGAGACTGAGGAAAAAAAAACCCTCGACTTTTCGCTTCGCTTGGCCAAATGATTTACTCAGTTTTCTTTCTTGTTTTTTTTGTTTTGTTTTTGTGATTTGGGCTCGAGCTGGCGGCGGTTGACGGCGCCTGTCATGTTTGTGACATACACTTCAGTCCTGGCTGTTCAGCATGCCAGTTCGTCCTGGCAGCGCGTGCTGCATGCCACAAGAAGAAGCTGCTCCTGTTCCAAACTCACGCTGTCGTGTGCTTGTCACAGCGAACTTGAGTTAGCGTCGCAGTCGAGTCTGAAGTCTGACTCGAAGTCTCTCTGAGTCTCAGAGTCAGAATAGGAGCCTGTCAACTTTAATATATATTTTTTTTCTTTCTTTTTACATTTTAGCCGACTGTATAAAAATGCTGTCAAAGGCGGGCGCTGCCATCGTTGCCAAGGCGATAAAAATCCTTTTGATTAGAGGACCCAACTTGAGAAATTAAATTGCGCTCACCTGGCAGCTTCGTTTCTTCTCCCTTCTTCTCGCAAGACCTACCCCCCCCCCCCCCCAACCCACCCCCTCGGCGACAACTGCATTTTAGCTGCGTCTGGCTTAAGCTTTGGTTTTGCGTTAGCTGCTGTTGCTGTTGCTGCCACTGCTGATAAATTTCCTTATTTCATGGTTCGTTTTTTTAAATATATATTTTTCCTTTATTTTTTTCTTTTTTGTATTGTCGATTTTGCCGCTCGCGGCATTTCCGCAGCAGACGACGCCAAGGATGTTGTATTCCTTGGCGGGTGGTAAAGCGCGTCAGTCGTGTACACTTGTAATTACAGTTATGTCTCTGGGGTATGCAAGCGATTTCGCAAGCATAAAGCGTTGCCATAGAGTAGGGGGAGGGGGAGGGAGAGGGGGAGGGGGAGGCGTAGCAAATGAGTTAATCGTTTTTAAATATTGTTTGGCTTTAATGCAATCTCACTTTCTGTCTCTCTGGCAGCAATACAGATTACTAACGCAGCCAGAGCCCAGAGTTTAGCTCACTGATTGCAACAGATTCTTTTTTTTTTCCCAACATTTTAGAATTAACTACGGTTTATGGCGTTGTGTGTGTGCTTATCGTTATTGTGATGTCGTTGTTGTCGCTGCCTTTCTGTGTTGTTTATGTCTTTTGAATAACGAAAGAGCTTTTACTGTTTGCTGCTGTTTTCTCGTTATTATGTTGAAGAATTACAGAAACTTTTTTAAGCAGTGTCATTTTTGCAGCTTAACTGTTGAAAAAAAATCTTATACATTTATTACAGCATAAGGGGAAACCGATAAATTTTGCAAGCTAGCAACAATTTAACAAAAGCTAATGCTTTAAGAGATGTTAACATTTTGCTTGTTAAACCATTTGACAAAATAAATTTTTGTCCGAACTTTTATTTTTATGTTTCTTAACATGCTTAGTTCTTTAACTAACAGCTTGTACTTTATTATATTATTTACATAGTTGTTTGAGTTTATTTAAGTTATATTTTCAAAATTATTTTTGTCTGGGCAACAGCACTCGTTAAATATCAATTTAGCATGGCAACATTATGAATATTATTAAACAATACTATTAGATAATATAATTATAAGCTTTTTGTATACTTATTCCTTTAAAATATTCAAACCACATAAGTTTATTACATTTTCTACAGGGTATTGTATTGTCTAGTTCCCTTGAAGACATTCATACAGTTATTATTTTGTTTCGCTGTCAGTGGCCCCAGGGCGTGATGCTGTCGTGCGCTGACAACCCTGGCTGCTGTTTCTGTTGTTGCTGTTGTTGCTCTGCATCAGGCTGACACCATGCGGTATCTTTTTTTTTTTTTTTATGTGTTCGGAAGCGTCATTGTTAGAGGAGATGGCTCTCCAATATGCTTGCGCTGTCGCTGCTTAACGCTCTGGCACCCAAAGCGGTTGGTCCTTTTAAACCCCTCTCCCTCCACCGCAACCAGCTTTCATTCACCTAGGGGCTTTCTTTCTCTCATCACACTTCTGCGCTTGCCTTTTTATTATGACAGGGTGAAAACAACAAAAATAATGAAGAATAAAAAAAGAAGCGGAATAAAAAATAAAAAGTAGAAAATAAAGAAATTTAATAATGCCTTCAACAATAAATCTATTTGTTGTGTTTTTGGTGTTATTGTTGCCGCTTAGACAATGCACAGCAGCTGTAGGCGTAACCTCCACCCCCCTCTCCCTTCTTTCAAACAATCCTCAACCCACCCCTGCGGTGTTCAGTTTGCTTTAATGGCTTGGGCCTGTTGGTCTATGGGCTTAAATAAATCTGCGGCGATTCTCATTTTACCTACTACTCTTTTAATTGCATTTTGATGACGTCTTAATTTTTATTTCTCTGGCCCCAAAAATCCAATTTAACTACAATTCCACCCGCTCAGACTCCAGCATTGGGTACAATTTTATGCGCTTAATCTGCTGTTGCCATTTTTCAAGGTTGCCCTGCCCCCCTCGCTGCACTCTCCAGTCAACCGGCAGAGTACATTAAAACTCCGTGGCCGTTACATTTTCTGGTTGTGTTTCTCGTATTGTTTCTGTGTGCGGCAATTTTTGGCATTTGCTGCGGGCAAAACAACAACAACATCAGCAACAACTACAACAGCACCAATGTTGCCCCCACCCGTTCTTTAACTTGTTGTTGTTGTTGTTTTAATGTCGCGTGATAAGCGATTTATGGCGAAGCTCTTTCTCTCTCTTGAATTGGTACTCCAGTTTTTGGGCGTCTCGGTTGAGTGAATGACTGACTGTTGTTTGCCTTGTTGCTTGCTTATTGAGGGATTGTGGTTGGGCTGAGTACCAAAACATAGAAGGAAGGGGCGTGGAACGTTGTAAATGCTAACTGCTTGTAGTACTTGGTCTGGGACTGACTTAATTCTGTTTAATGGCATGCCATGGTTATAAACTGCAAATGGTTTAATTGTTAGCCATATCAAACAACAACAACAACAACTGTTACAATGTTAACAACATTAACAACAGCAAAACGCATTGGCATAAAAAAATAAACAAAAACAGTTGTTCGTTTACAGATAAAATGCTTGTTAATTTGAGTTTGAGTTTTTAGCTGAGTTTTTTATTTCATCGTATTCTTTTAAGTTAAGTTTCGCGGAGGAAAATAACATATGGCACTCGAAAAGATTTAAATTGATAATGAGAAATGGTCCAAGAAAAGATGAACCTTTCGCGCTTTACTAACTAATAGAAACAATTTTCACGACTTCTAGTGGCAAATTCCTTGAGCATTACGTTTATTCTTATGAATGAAATAGATCCGTTTAATATCTTAAGAAATATAAGACTTGTTTCTAAGCAATTCGTTTGCTAACCAGCTTTAATTTGACCCCATTAGTTACCTCATTTAAGGAGCATTTCTGGTTAATTGCATAATATTCTTGGCTCTAGACCTTGCATCCGTTAACTTAATTGAGTTACAAAGTATCTTATCGCTGTAAATGCACTCGCCTGAATCTTTTTTTCCATTTGCCCCTCTTTTTGGTCACGCCAGAAACAACAAGAGAGAGAAAAAAAAATGAATGTGTAAATTAAAACTTTAATGGCGCTGCTTACAGTCTGAGCCGCTTTTACAAAAGGAGAAGAAAATAAAATTTTGCGGCATGCAACACTCGACGATGGCACCTGACAACGGTTTCTGGCAGCGCATGTGTGGCCGGAGCCTTGAGGGGGGGGGGGGGGGGGTTTGGCACCAGAACAAACAAATATTGTATTGCATTCACTTACCTACCTACATATATTTCTGTATGTATGTGTGTGTGTGTGTGTGTGTGAATATGCTTTAAATTGTATGTGTTTATATAAGCATTGTACTTATTAATTTATATTACATTCATGGCAATGAATGGCCAATAAATAATGCGAAACACAAATGGCGCGCACAGCAAACCTACACTGAACATAATATTACAAAATGTTTAAAGACAAAAGTAACCTAAAATAGAACCGAAAGAAGTTTTGCAATCAATTCACCTTTTTGAAGTTAAGGCTTAGGAAATTCTTTTTATTTGCCTTAACTTCGTTTAAATTGATCCATTTGTTGTTTTTGTCATGCCTCGACCCGTAAATTAATACCGTTTCTTGAGGTAAAGTCAACTTTTTCTACTTGTTCTATCAGTGTACACACACAGAGAACGATTGCCTTGTGGCAAATCATAAAAAATGCGGCTATCCTCGTCATTTGTTGCCTGTTGCCACGTCACTAGCTGTTCTCGCTTACTCTCTCTCTATCTGTCTCTCTCTCTCTCATACTTTGTGCGGTTGTTCCGCTTTCCGTGAGGCCAGCTGGTCAGCTGCTTTATTTGGTGTATAATTAATTGTTGTTGCCTACCTGACATTTCTTGATTTTATTGCTGTTATTGCTGATGTGGCTCTTGTTATTGCTTGTTGCTGTTGCTGCTGCCGTTGCCGTTTGAGGTTGGTGTTGCTTTCCTGTTGGCTTAACTTTTAAAGCTTTGGAGTAGAAGCAGGCCAATAATGAAATTCACTTTAAGTTTTAACTTGGCTCGAGACATGAAAGCAAAAGTTTTCCATACTGTGTTCTACAGCCAAGTTGAAGCCATTCAAGCCAGCTCGTTGAGACGCTCCGTTTCCATTAATGATGGCTTGTTGCTCAAGTGTAGGTTTAGATTTTGATGATGTCTGTGGGTTGGTTGGGTGGTATTTTTCTTGCTCGTAGTAGAAATATGTAAGTATAATGCCTTAAAGCCGCCAATTAAAAGTTTAACCAACGCGAAACGCAATACTGATTCACGTGGCCTGATTACGATGGAGCTGATAAATCTTTAATTTATACAATGTACAAAAGCAATCCAATTTGCCATTGACCCTCGCCTTTGATTTTGACATACTAGTGTACAACCAGTTTATTTCCAAAAAAAAACAAAACCATTCTGTTGATGGGTTGGGTGGGTTTTGCGTCTCCTTGCGTGCATCGGCTGTTATTGAATTTTTAAGATTTATCGATTTTACTTGCTGCTACCCCACACACCTACTATACCTGGTGGCAGCAACAGTACTTTGAACTCAACAGGAGCAGCAACAGCAGCAAGAGCAACAGCAGCTGGCATACTTACAACACAGTTACGTTCATGTGTGTATGTGTGTGTATATATATGTATATATATATCTATATTGTGGTACATATATGGGCCTTTCGTTGTTATAGTCGCTGTAAAACATACGCCATAAAAAAACGACAACGATTGCCACACACACACACGACTGGTGGGCCCCATAAATTAAAGGCCTTAATAATGATGAATGGTGGTGCGGATGCGGGTGCGGGTGCGGGTGGGTTTGGTTGAGCCGCAGTGGCTTAAAAGGTCCTAATACTGTGCGGCTTTTAGTTTGGCATGATCTATGCCATGTTACAGGTTAATCAATGATGGTGGTCGTCTCTCTAACACACATATTTTGCTCGATTCGCTCTGTGGGAGCCAAAAGGCTTTCAAACACATTTGCCAAGTGCCACCTGTAGAGGCATATAGTTATTTTGAGCAGTAGATATGCAATTACAGTTGCTGTCAGCTTATAATAAATGTAAGGCTATGTGTATAGCACAGTATTAAAGGAAAGTACAAAAGAAAAATATAAACTTTGATTAATTAACTTTAATTAATGATGATAAGAGAAAGAAGTGCGTAGAATTTGTGTTTGTGTTTCCTTGTGTCCATCAATCAACCTACTTAGCTAAGTAATAAACAATATAAGCTTAACAATGAACAATTTTGAATTGAACGTCAGTAGCTGCTTATAACGTGGAAATGTGGCATTCAAAAACTTGATTATTGATAAGCTTTAAGATATCATTTAACAATATCATTTGAAGCTCCTTGTAGGCTTGTTGAGCTGGTGGTAGATTGGAGTTGGAGATATCATTAAAATACAGACAAAACTCGTTTCAATTCACAATTCCTCTTATTTATAATCATCTCTTTGGGTGCAGAAACCTGGAATTTATCACTTCACAAACGTTTCTCTCCCTTAGTAGTTCAAATCGATTTTCATTCATAGAAACCCTTCATGCTTGATCTCTTAACATAACCACACTCATTAGTCTCAATTAATGAACTGCTTGCAAGCAGTGCATATCATATGCAAATGTTAACTGTTAACTACCTTTGCCTGCTGCTTATGCTCGTCTCAATTAACACCCAAATATATCATACACACACACACACACACACATGTACACGCACACAAACAGGCAAAATTCATATAACTGAACCAAGTGGGCATATTTTTCGTGAAATATGAAGATAATTATTGACATTATTGTCAGCCAAGAGTAATTGCGGGGCGGGGGACAGCGATAGACAATCGGAGAGGCTCACCCACGGTGTGTGTGTGTGTGTTGATGAGGTGTGACAGATGATAACTGTAAGTGAAAGTGGGTGTCTCTTGTTGCTGTCAGTTGAATTATTAACCCCTTAATGCCCCACCTCTTAGCTGTTGTGTTTCAGAGTCGGGGGTTAAGTGTGGTATATAAGTGAGGAGCCTTTTTGACAAATTGACTAAATATTTGAGGTTGGCGTTGAAATTAATAACAATCGATACGTCATAAATTAATACCAGTGGCTTCAAATCAGACACGCACAAATATTAAATTCACCTTTGTTGTTGAGCTACAACAACAATAGCAACAACAAAAAATGAGCTATTAGTTGTTATTGTTCAATAGCATTGACAAATCCGGCCAACAAGTCGTATCTTATCGTTTCGTATTAAATCGTTATCGACGGCCGACAGGCGACAAGAAGCATACATCTAATTATCATTGACATATTGACAATAACAACAACAATAACAACGTTCGATATCTCTGTGTGTATATCTTTATTATGTTGCTCCGTTACAAAATGACTGCAAATTGTTTTTATAATTTTCCGTATCTTTATCTGGGCTTATTTGTCAAGTCGCACAATATCTTTTTGTGGTGGCTTCCAATTTGATTTGCATGGAAATGTAAGCGTCGCGGGGGCGTGCCCCAAACCGGGTAGGCTCAAAAAAAAAAAAAGAAAAAAGAGGCGAACAGCAACAGCAGCAACAACAACGCATTGGCAATGTATTTTGTATTGAATTTTTATGAGCTCGGCTCACCTAGTCTTGAAGTGGGCTTATGGTGCGTATACTTGTTTGCTTGCCGTACTCTAAATCTGCTGTAGCATACATTTTGGGGCATGCCCCAGCGACGCGCTTTTACCAATACGCAATACGCCTAATGCTAAATTGAATGAGCGCTTTAATATCAAATTAATTTAATTTATGCGTAACGTAACGAATTTATCTACTTTTTTCTTTGGTAAGGAATCAATAAACTTAAGCAATTGATGAATTTTTTTTAAATTAAATGGAGTTTCATTAAAATTTGTTTTCTTATTTCGCAAAAATAAATAATGGAGAGATTTTCCAACATTTTCTGAAAGTCTCTTCATCATTTATTATTTTATTTATTTTATTTTAGCTGTGATTTAAATGTGCCATTAAGTAGTCAATTCATTAAAACATATTTTTGTAGCATACTTATAGGAGGGGCACGCAACATTTTGTCACTTTTTGAAGTCATTTAGATGTTGATTTTGATGTTGTTGTTATTGTTTTTGTTGCTACTGACTTTGCTGTTACTTTGTTGTTCCGATGAAATGGCAACAAAACAAATGCCAATAAAAAGCAACAGATACAGTTTTACACGATACTGATTTGCATAATGTGCGCAAACACAGATACGAAACACAGAATACAGACACAAAAATAACAAAAAAAGAAAAACACACATACAAAAACAAAAACAACATTATAAGGCAGAGCCCACGCAATAGACAATATAATTTACATTAAATTGCTGATCAATATAAATGTATCTATCTGTGGCATTAGTTTAATTTGTATCTCTAAACGTTTGCGTTTGTGTGTGTGTGTGTGTGTGGGTGTGTGCGGTACTAAATCGTTTTACCTATTGCAAATTCTGAATGCGTCCCAGAATTGCGATTGCTAGGAGAGAAGGTTGGGTAGTCGGTGGAGTGAGAACGATAAAGAGAGATAGATTTTTGGTTGACCGCGGTCCAAAAATATTTTTGCATAATTTCTCGTACTGATTTGCGGGGTTTTAGGTTTTTACGCTTTATACACCATAAATTATGCTGAAAAGCATGGAAAACATTCCTCTTTTTTGTTTTTGTTTTTTTTTTTGTGTGGGGGCAAACGGTGCAGGCTTATAAAGTAATTTGGTTTATGGATTTTGTGGGCTTCACATTTCGGTTTGGCGTCTAACAACAAAATTATCATTTGGCACAGATTTTGTGCATATGTGTGCGTGTGCGTGTGTGTGTGTGTGCTTGTGTGTGTTTTGTATTTTGCGTTTCGCATTTGCCTGCTGATTAATGTTTGATGTGCCATAATAACATAGGTATATAGACACAAACACTCACACACGCACATTGATAGAGGGGGGGTGGATTACTTTTTTGGTACCCCAAGCTCGCTTGTTGCATGCAAATCTCATTTGATGTTTATGCAATTTCAATTTACTGTGCAGTAAAAGCGATTTGTTTTAATTACTTACGCACATGATGGCATTTAATTATTTTTATTGATTAAATAAAACAATTAAGTTTATGTAAATTAATTCGACTCGAGCACACTGAGACATCTACCATTCCTATTGCCGTGCCGCGACAAGTGCTCTAGACCCGGGTGGCGGGGGTGGTGGGTGCGTGGGAGAGGGAGGGGTTTAGGGGCTTATAACTGTTTGAGTGCCAGTCAAGTTAATGGAATTGCTGAGCAGAGAAGCTTTACCAGCTCCCGTCTAGTAAAATAATTTAAGGCCAAGCATAGAAAATTAATGAGGCCATTAAATGCTGCAGACGCTAAAGGGACAACACACGCAAACACACACAGATACAACTCTTTGTCGAAACCTCTGCTTATGGTTGTGTGTGTGTGCGTGTATGCCGGCTGTTATGCATGTGTATGTCACATTATAACGTATGAGATGACATGAGCAGAAATGCAAAAATAAAAATGACTTAAGGGCACATCAGTTTTCTATAGGTTTCATGGGGGAACAAAAATAGCTGAAAAAATAAGGGCTGATATGAAAAAGCGCTTTAAATTTTTGATTAAACGCTTTAAGCACACAAAAAGTATATATATTGACAAGCGTTATTTATTTTTTAAAATCTTGAAATTTATCTTAACTTTTAACTTTATTCTTCCTTATGCAAAATTAAAACGAAAATCCGTCAGAAGCAAACGTTAATCAATAATATCCCAAACAAATAAGTCAATCAAAGAGCATTAGTTAGTTCGATTATATTCAAACATCAACTTAAGAATTCTCGCTCGTTTGGCTAATATTTAAGTTGTGAATGATTTGACCGGCTGATTTCGAATCAGCTGTTTGTCTTTTTATTGTTGTTGTTGTTGCTGTTTACATCCATCAGCGGTTCGTTTACGGTTGTTGTCCTTATTGTGTCCTGCTGCTATTGAATGATGTGCAAGCGGTTAGGCCCAAAAATAAACTGCCGTTTTCAACAATATTTACGGTCTGTTAGCTTAGGCATATGAGAGTTTTGTCTCCTTCTACTCTCTTCACTTCACTCCACTTCATCACCCACAAAGCTTTGCGCACTTGCTCTCTCTCGCTTACCGCCGCTATGCTTGTTTTTATAAATTTCTCATGCTAGGCCTTTGCCCAAGTCGTTAAACATAAGCCGCAATATATAGTATATGGACATAAAAGTGCGAGAAGGCACCTGGCGGCGCTGTCTTCATTAGACGCACACAGATCTCAGCTAAAAGTTCGTCGACGTTTTGCATTTTGGTTATTTACACACTGGCAGAACAACGGCACGTATACGTAATAAAGTTGAACAAATAAAATTCACTTTCCTTTGGCGCAAAAGTTCTAATTTTTTCGTAGATGGATTTTTTTTTTGTTGCTATTGCTGCTGCTTTGTTTTGTTTGGCTTTTGTTGGGCTTCAGTTGCAACCTAAATTTCATTTGAGGCACAAAACTTGTTTAGTTGGCAAACTTTGCGCGTCGCCAATAATGCGAGGGGAATATGTACTAAGCAGACTATGTGGTAGGAGGGGGGGGGGAGGGGTGGCAGCGGAAGGTTACTCATGGTTCCATCTAAGGGCAATCGAGCCAGACAGTTAGACCTATGCAAGCCATGATATAATCTCGTTCTCGGCCCCGGACGTCGCATTTATAACGCGCCATACCCACAACTCCCCACCACCCACAAAACACGCCTATCCACCCCTTTTGTCGAATCGCTAGCCAAGCTAACCCAAATGCACGCATGCCAAAGCATGTGTAAATCTTGCAGAAACTGTGAGCCACACAACACCCTCTCAGTTAGGGTATTAAAATGCTGACGTTAACCTGATTTCATTCAGCGAATAAGCAAATTAACACTGATAGATGTTTTTATGCTATAGTATATTGCATAACTGGAAGGACCACTGCAAAGGCTTAGGTGCAACTTGAGGAAAACATTTAAACTTATAGAAAACCTAACAGAAAAAGCTTGTTATAAATGAAATAAACTAAAATTTATAATTAAATGACAACCAACACAACAAAATCATCGGAATAATAAAAAATTGATCAAAAACAAAAAGTAAATGAATAAAAATGTAAATTGTTTCAGTTTAATTTTTGTATGTATTAAATAATATTGTATTTAAATATCAGGACGATTACTAGGAGTTTGAGAAAAATTAAATATTAAATATTAGTAAATAAATAGAAAGAAAAAACTAGTAATATAGCTCATTTTGTTGTTTGTTGAACAAATTAGAACAAACAATAATGTTATCGCTTAATTGATATAAAGAAAAACGTTTGAGTACATTAGAAATGCTAAGCAGAGTCGAATATTAAATTAAGGTATAATCAGTTTAAAGCGGTTTACTAAACATGCCAACAACTCATTAGCAAACTGTTTGGACATAGTATGTTAAGCCTTAAAGCGTATGCTAACTTCGTTGAATCAGATAATTAGCTTCTGTTTCTCCTGATTACCCATATCGATTTATGTATGTATGCATATAAAGCTGGATAGTGTGTGGCTGTGTGTGTATGTGTGTGTGTAAAATTACATTTGAGGTTGGTGTGTGAGTTGTGTTGGAGGAGGAGAGAAAGAGCTTAAATGCATAATTGGCGATTAGACGATTGGCCCTAATATGTGGAAAGTGTTGCAACGGCTAACAACAAAAGCGCAGCAGCAGCTTTCGGGTGCTTTGGATCCGATTGTCTCTGTGTAATCTCTGTGGCTGTGTCTCGCTGAGGGTTAATTGGGTCACGCCCATTTTGTACCTACCTTGCAGGCTGTAAAAATAATGAAAACGCACAGTTCTTTTCATGTTGATATATATAGTATATATATATATATTTTATATATATTTTTCCATTTGCTTTGTTTTTCATTCAGTTTTTTGCTATCATGCATTCAATGCTTGCCTTTGTTAGCGTTCTCTCTGTTCTCAAACATGTTAAGTACATCATACATCTAGATATACATACATATATATTAATATATACTATGTTAATATTTATAATTATATGTATTTAGTTATATAATACAATACATAAGTACTATGTAACTTAAATGTAAAGGTTATTTTTATTCTTTTCGTTTTCATTGTGGTTGTTTTTATTTTTTCTTCTTCTCTTTCTTCTTCTGCTATGCGGGTTTATTTTCATTCAAGTAACATTTAGTGTGAGTTGTTGTTGTTGTTATTGTGTTTTGCCCCAATTTTACTAGATGCAAAGAAAAAAGTCTTTGGTTTACCTTAAAAATATTGTTTTTTTTGTTTGTTTTCTCATACGAATTGGTTTCGTTTGTTTGCTGCTTAGGTTTAGTACATACAGTCAACTAATATTTGTGTGTGAATGTGTGTCTGTGTGATTTACTTGTGTGTGTGTATGTGTGTGTTTGGGTACTTGGAGCACTGTGACAGGCATTTACATATACGTATGTATTGGTATGTTTATTTACGTATGAATTGATGAATAGGATGTTGATTTTTCATTTCTTTTCTTTGATTTTTCTCTTTTATACAATTTTTAACTATTTTTTTTGTAGATACGAAATATCTAAGTTTAATGCCAAGCGCAGTCACGTTCACAGTTTAATATGTATTTAGTATTCAAAGGGGTTCGGTTCGGGTTCTTTCATTCTTGTTAGCTAATATCTCTCTTTCTATTTTTCCCACCATTTCTATTTATAAGCAAAACTAGCAACAAAAAAAAAAACAAGAAATTAACTGGGTCAACATCCTGGATCAGATTTCGCTTAAGCCACAAGAGGGCTTGCCCCAAAAAACAATTCGAAAGCTGTCAAAATGTCACATCTTCTCTAAAACAACATTAGTTTGCCTATAAAGAAGTTATTTTTAAATGGGTAAAAATTATTTAAGCTCTTAAGAATTTTTTTTTTGATATTGATGTTGAGATGACACTGCCCCAGTTGCATTTTTCTGGTTTAGATCTTAATTGATCGCTGTCCTGTATATAAATTGCTGGCCATGCCCGCATAGAATTCGAATTTTAACAATGCCTTCAAATATGTTCTATATATTCTATATCGTTTATGTACATACACAAAAAGTCCACATTTAGTTTTTGTTTTAGTATTTCAATTAATTTTTCCTGTTGTTGATTTTTGCTGTTTACACATATATGAAATTGAAAAGTAGGTCTCACTATGTCTATCTCGTTCCTGTTTCCTTATCTCTTGCTCCTTTTGTCTTAGTTTAGTTGTCAGTTTAAGCATTGTTTCGTTGAGCATGAGAATGAGATATGTTGTCGTTTAAATTTTGTTACTGCCTCTACAAACTTACATTGCTTTTCTCAAGAGTGAAACATTGAAACTCTCTGTCTCTCACACACACACGCACACACAGACAAAAGTTGGAGTAACAGTTAGAAGTTAAAGTTAGTGTTACAGTTACAGTTTAATTACATTTACATGGGCATAGTTGGTGTGTCTGCTCTTAAGTGTGTTTCTCTTCAGTTTTTTTCTTTTGTTTTATCTTTATTTATTTCATTGCAATAAGTTTTCCGTTGATACTTATTAATTGTAATGCGGGGATTTGCGAGAGTTGACATTGTTATATACAGGGTTTTTGTTTTCTTCTTAGGGATCTCTAGTTAGTTGTATTTGTATAGTAAGAATATGTTTATGTTAGTTATATGTATTTATTACTTTTAGCTTTTTTCTTTATGTCTAAGAGTATACATTTATTAATTTTATTTTTTGCATTTTGGTTGCATTTTGTTTTTTGTTAGTTTCTTGTTGATGTTTTTTTTTCTTATTGCTCTCTTGCATTTTCTTATTATCTTCATTCGCAAATATCTTTTTTTTCAATCAGACACTATCACAAACAGTTTGCTTGCACAAATTTTATAAACGCCACAGCTGCCCCCGGTTTTATGTTTTTTTTTCGCTAATCGATGAGCCACATAAAATATGTTTGAAATTTTTTTTTTTTTTTTTAGATTTTTCTTATAGTTTTTCTTTTTGTAGTTTAAGTTTAGTCAGTTCTGCTGGGGAATTGTTGTTGTTGTTGTGGTGTGTATGTGTGTGTGTGTGGCGTAGAAGGAAGGCTCGCTTAGACATCTGTGCCGCATCCCTCCTGATATCCCTCATCGGGTGAATTGCGACTGCTGCTGATGAGCGCTCGCTTAAGAGCCGTTACGGGCGGCAACACGGGCACGCCCCCTTTTTGCCACACCCGTATCGTCTTGGCATTTACGGGCTGCCCATTAGGCAAAATCGAGCAGGAACTGGAACTAGCCGCTGGCGTTGGTGAGGAGCTTGCTGAGGCGGTGCTGCTGCCGCCGCCAACACCTCCACCACCACCTCCTCCATCGTGTAGGCGTGGTAAGGTGCGACTGCTGAAATGCGGACTGCCACTATGTGTTGAACTGGTGCTTGAGTGATTGAGCGTGGAGGTCAACTGCTGTTGCAGTTGTTGCAACGGATGCATTTGCAACTGATGATTATGCTGATGCTCGGCGCCAGGCACCAAAGGCAGACCATAATCCTGCGGATAGCCCGATGAGCCAAACGACAAATTTGTCGTCGCTGTCGATGTTGTTGAGGCAGCTACTGCTCCTCCGCCCGCTCCTGATCCCCCGCTGTTCTGCTGCAACGCGGCATTGCAATGACTGCGTGGAAAGGTTTTGCTGAAGTAATCGCTACGCTCGTGCAGATCATACAGCTGACTGGCGTCCATAATGGGCGTCTTGTCCGTATAGCGTTTCATGAACAAATCATCCGCTGAACTCGCAGCCGTCGTATGCTCCCACAGTCCGGAGGGATAGAGGGAATCACAGCCATTGGCACGACTGTATTCGCCACTTCCAGCTGTCAATTCTGCTCCAGGAATCTTCAGCTCGCCGAACTCATCGCTGCCAAAACGTTTTGTATCATTGATCAGATCCGGATTGTTGCCATGTCCCGTTGAGCCGCTGGGTGAGATGAAGCAACTGGCAGTGGAAAGCACACTTCCCGCATTGTCATAACCCTGCGTGGAGTAGGTCAGTTCGGTGAGACGTGGTGGTTTCTGCACCGAATTCACGTAGCGTTCTGCGTCGTGAGGTGAGCAACTAGTGCGTCTGCCTACGACGCCACCACCGATGCCAACCACACCACCACCACCGCTGCAGCTGGTCTTGCGCTCGAGTGTGTCAACCGCACTACCAAGATTACCATCAATACAATTGGCCACAGCGCCGTTGGCTATAACGACACCACCAATGCTGCCATTTCCAGTTGCTGGCTGTGTTTTGTTCGTAATGGAATTCTGATGGTTGACCGAAGTGATGACCTCCATGTGATTGGGCGTCTTGCTGTCCACATACGGCTGACGTTTCACTCGCAACAGCAAACACATAATGGCCGCCAGTGCGAATACAATCAACGCAACTAGCGCCGCACTTAAGCCCACAATCTGTCCACTGCCCAAAGAGGCCATGCCAGCGGCTCGCATGCTAACATGTAGCGTAAAGTTTGCCTCAGCGCTACCAGCACGATTCTCGGCAACACAGTAAAACTCACTGGAGTCCGTTTCCTGGGCATTGGTCAATACGAGCCGGGAGCGCTTTTCAAAACCGCCTTCGAGCTGTTCAAACATGTGCACCCGTTGATATGTGCTGAAGGCGCTGTTATTCACCAGCTGCCTTCCGTTCCAGTACCAGTGTATGATGGCAGCCGGTACGGCACGGGCCCTACACGTTATCGATGCATTCTCTCCCATGGCTGTCTCCACATAGTGTGAGATCGGCAACATTTCTGGCCGGCAGGCAAAGTCATCGACATGCAACTCTGCAAAACTTCTATCAATTATCCGTTCCGGTCCACCGGCACAAACGGGAGCTACCGGATAGGGTATATTGTTTTGCATCAACCAGAGTTTCGCATCTCTAAGGCGACAATCGCAGAGCCAGGGATTATCATGCAGCTCTATGCCATGCAGGCGACTCAAAGTCTCAATAGTCTTGGGCAAAATTTCACTCAATTTGTTACCGTTCAAACGAAGCAAAGTTAGACCCTGTAATCCACTAAAAGCCTGTGCCGATATCGTCTGTATATCGCAATGAGATAAGTCCAATTTATGCAACGATGGCGTACTCCCAAAAGCCTGTGCCTCAATCTTGTGAATATGATTCGAGGCGAGCGTTAATTCGCGCAACGATGAGATGTAGCTCAGGGCCAGACTCGGCACGGTCACGAGCAGATTGTGTGAGAGATCCAATTCGACGAGGTTCGTTAGCCCCTTGAAGGTTTCACGCTCAATTTCACCGATTTTGCAGTTGCGCAAATACAGCTTCTGTAGATTCAGCAAGTTAGCTCGCACGAATTGCTCATTGGAGAGCGTTTGCAGCTTATTACCCGACATATCCAACACTTGGGTGCTGGGATCAATGTGTTCGGGTATCTGGATGAGCAGGCGATCAATGCATTCGACTGTCTGTTTGCCACCCTTCCACTTGCAGGCACACACTGTCTGACAGCTACTCAACTGCTGTACGGGATTGTCTAGATCGCTGCCAGCATACGAATATGGTGGTGGTGGCAGTGAGGGTGCCAGATAACCATCATCTGTCATGGGTTGACTGTCTGCCACGGAGTATACCTCATTTTGTTGCGAGTGCTTGTAGATGGAACTGGAACTCGAACTGGAACTGGCACTGGAGCTGGAACTGGTACTACCTCCATTTGCATATAATTGTTGTTGTTTGCCAGAACTGTATCGACTCCCCAGCAGTGAGCCTGGTAGCAGGAACAGCAAAAACACTACCTTGATATGCATGTTGTGTGTATGTGTGTGTGTGTGGGTGGGTGTAAATGTGTGATTATGTGTGTGTGCGTGTGTTAACTATCTTAAGCCATGCCAATTAGGCAATTCATATGTTTGCTTTGATATGTTCCCAAGTTCCTTCTGGTTTCTCCTCGTTTTGTTTTTAATTATGATAATAGTTCAAACTTTCCTTGCGTTTTTAAGTCGCATGAATTTATTATGGATTGGTCAAGCGGAAAATTGATTAATTGCCGAGTTTTTCGCTCTGATGTTGTTCTTTTTGCCGTTGTTGCTGTTGTAAATATTTTCATGTTTCGGCGTAATTAGCGGGCGCGACGTTATTTATAGCAGCGAACAACTCTAAGCTCTAGAGCAGATGATAATCGTTTTTCCCTTTTCCGAAAGGACTAGCGAAATTTGTTGTGTTTTGTTTGCCTTTACGCAACTACAATTTGCTTCTTTCTATATTTTTTCTTCACTTGTTTGGGTCGTTAGATGTGTATATATATTATACAAGTATATATATATTTATGTGTGTGTATTTTTCTTTTTCCTTTATTTTTTGGTTAGCGATTTTTGCCACGCAAAGCTTTAATTTTCATCGCGTTTTCGTTTTGGTCGTTACGTCTTCTGCGTTTTCGGCCTCGTGGCCTGCAATCACAACACACCGTTAGAACCGACAGCAGCAATGGACGAACCTCCGTTTCAAGTCAATGTTACACGCTCGCACACACACACACACACACGTACATATTCGCACACACACACACAGGGACAAACACTCGCGACCGAGTCACGAGTCCAAAAAAAAAATATATAACGCCAGCACGATGTTAAATTCAACTGTGGGTGGGCTTACAAAGGGGGTTGGTGGTGTGTGCGTGTGTGTTTCGATAGCGGGACGAAGGAACGGCAGATTGTCGGTTTATGCGAGGTGCGCTTGATAAGTTTTATTCAGCGAATTCATTCATTGATTTTCATATGCTACTGATATGCAACTGTTTCACTTTAATTCACTATAACACATCATCTTCAACAGTGCATTGCATTTGAACAATTGGTTTCACACTTGTAACATTGGATTTTTAGATGCGAACGAAGTCACGGCACATTGCTCGCGTAGAGAACCCAACCGCTCGGCAGCAATCATTGACTTGTACTGAGCTACGAGCTGATGAGCTGCACTACCAAAAGCGAAAGCCAAAGCCAGCAGCAGAGCGCGACACACAAAACTTGACTACTCGTTTTGTTCGGCAGTATGCTTTCGTGCTCTTCGGCTTCATTGCTTGGCGTTCGTGTTTGGATTTGGATATCTTTTACGTTCGTGTGTTCTCTGTTCTACCTTCATGGAGTTGGACTTGAGAAGGGGTGTTATGTGCTGAAGAGTGGTGGGTGTATTTGGTTCTCTCGCGTTCGATTTGTGTAAGGCGAAGAAATGGTAGTTTGCAGCTTTGTTGCTTTAACCGTTTCGAACATGCGTGCCGGGCAACATGTGGCACGCAACATGTTTCAAATGAATACGGCTTTGACTTGCCACAACGTACCAACAAAAGGAATTTGAATAAATGAATTTTATTTAATTTGAAGTTCGAATATTTCTAAGAATATTATGAATGAAAGTTTTCATAAATATTTCTTATTAATGATTGTATTAACAATAATTTCGCTCATCATTCCGTTAGCAATTTAATTGGAAATTTTTTGTGCTAGTATTTAATTAAGATCATTAGTTGCAATTAGTTTTTAATGAACCTCTACATAAATTCGGTGATGAGTGTTTTTTTGCCGGTCCATTAAGGGGCTTAGTTGTTAGCATGTACAAACATACACACACATACACACTCAAACGAATTGAATGATCTTGTGAAATATGAATGTGTGTGTGAAAGCAATCAGCATTTGTTGTTTCGTCAAGTAATTCTGTGTCTTGTTTCGCTCTTTCTCTCTCTTATATTGCCAGACCCAAACACAACCGGACCGACCTAGTCAGGCATGAAGCAGACAAATAAATAAACACTGAAAAGTTCTTTGGGGTCCGACGAAAAAAGAGTTGAAGCCTCCTCCTCTTCGCACTCTCTCGCTCTCTATCTCTCTCTGTCTTTGCCTGAGTTTTCGAAGACGTAATTCGTCTTTTGGTTGAACGAGACTCGAATGAGTCACATCCGCCAGATTGTAGAGCCAAAGCGAATTGAAATGTGAATGAATTGATGCATTGTGTGCAACGTGTGCAGAATTTCACAATATAATCATACACAGACGAACGCCAGAAGGCAAGAGGCAATAGGCAACACCAACGTTCAAGATCAGCTTTCAAACTGTGCATAAGTACTTATACATACCATTCTATGTATCTTTTATATAGTATTATAAGTATGCATGTTTGTATGTGCACTGTACTTGTGCATGAGACAGTTCTATCTGGAATAGAGATCGCCTTCATGAGTTCTTTTGAACAGTAGAAAAAAAGTTGTTAGATGTGCAGCGCTGCTGATCGCAAGCAAAGAGTTGTGGCAAAGTAAACGAGGCAGCAGCAAAAAATATAAAGATACAGATACAGAAAAACACAGAGACGCGACTTTTAATGATGATGACAACAAGACGATGAAGATGGAGACTTGGACTTGCTTTTAAACAGAGACTGAGACTGTGAGACGGTGATACCCACACACTTTACTATACTATGATTGCTGCCGACATGAGACTAAGATAGAGTTTGAGACTGCGACTAAGGTACTGACTTGTTACACTATAAGAAATTATTCAGTATTGAGGACTGAATCGCAAATTAGTTTCTTTTATCTTTGGCAATGGTTAAATTAGAGAAAAACATTTTTTTTAAGTTCTTGAAAGCATTAACATATTAAAAATGTTTGTTGTAGATTGTCAAATGGTTGTAGATTTAATATGATCTTTATATAGTTATGAACTTAATAAATATGAACTCGTTTCTCATTTTCTTTCTGTGTATCAATGTGAGCGCTAAACTAATTACCTCAAGGCGGCATCAGCGTATAAGTTACTTCACCTGCGGGCCACTTCGGGGCAGGTAGTTGAACGTGTAGTTGTCTTTAATGTTGTTGTTGCAGCCCAAGCAGCTGCTTTAGTAATGAGAATTGGTAAGAGGGGAAGAAGGAAAGAGCAGCCAGCTCATGATATCTCATGATGTTGTTGCCCAGACAGGAAGCGCGACTGTGTAGCTGAGGCAAAGAGTCTGTTTGTACCCCATTCCCCCATTCCCCTTATGGTCTTTTTGTGATTATTGCATATGAATGAAATTGCATCGTTTGCAGGCTGAGACGCGTCTTCCAGCTGCTGTTTGCTGGCTCAAGTCAGAGATTCAGATACACACACACACACACACACACAGGCCTGAGAAGTTTTTTTACAAGCAAACTTGTTTGCTCTTCGCATAGTTTTTTGTTCGTGTGTATTTATGTTTGAGTCGCTTTTGATTGCATATGTGTGTGTATATGTGTGTATATACAAACTTATTTTGCGTGCAGAGATATAAGAAACATTTTGATTTCCACCCACAGCACAACACAACATCATGGGGATTGATTAAGGTCAGTTATTATTTGCCAAAAAAGTGAAATCTTCTCTAGCGTGTTAAGTCTCTTTGCAGTTTATTTTTATACCCTGATCCCATTAAAAATGGGAAATAAGGGTATCATGAAGTTGTGCAAAAGTATGTAACGGGCAGAAGGAAGCATCTCCGACCCCATAAAGTATATATATTCTTGATCAGCATCAACAGTCGAGTCGATATAGCCATGTCCGTCTGTCCGTCTGTCCGTCTGTCCGTCTGTCTGTCCGTCTGTCCGTCTGTCCGTATGTATGAGCCAACCGATCTCGGAGACTATAAGAGCTAGAGACTCCAGATTTCGAACTTAAGCTCGCCTAATCCCTAGGCAGTACAAGTTTGTTTTCGATTTTCGATAACTCATCCCGTTTTCGATATACACATGTGATCGATAACAATAAAATCTTGAATTTGAAAAAACTTTAAATGGCATTTTAATTATTGATCAAAATAATAACAATCTGTGAAATTTTTATTAAAATCGGTTAAGAAACACCGGAGATATGGAACCTTGAAGTTGAGTATGCAGTATGCAGTATGGTCGTACACACACGCACAAATACTTGCAAGCACTGACTGTACGCGTAAAGTATAGGGATCAGGGTATCGTCTAGTCGGGATTTCTCGACTAGAGCCTTCTTACTTGTTGTGTTGTGTTTTTTATAGATTTCTAGTCAGCCAAGCAGAAAATCATAACATACAAATATGATGAGTTGCCAGATTTAAAATTAATTCATTGCAACAGTGTTAAAATCTGCAATATGTTATCGTTATGATGTTAAATGTAGTATAAGAAGAGAGCTAAGAGACATCATCTTCAAAACGAAATTCCAGCAAGCTTTCCTTAATGTGTTTGTATCTTAAACAGAGTTTAAGAGCTAAACACATTTTTCACGTTTTACATTTTGCCTTTTAAAAGGCCACATCAGCAGTCGGAAATTACAACAAACTTTTATGCTTTGAGCTGAATTATGACAATATTTAAATTTATATATGTGTTTTTTTTGTGTTTTCTTGCTTGCCTTAGCGAAAGTAGAACTTGAAAGCTTTGCAAATCTATGCGCAGCGGAAGTTGGCGAGAAAATCGCTTTGAGTGCTTTATGATCGCTTGATTTTTGTTGTATTTTGCTTTGCTCAGTTACAGTTCGCTTCAGCCACACCACAGTGTCTCCCAAATGCGCTTGCACGCCGGAGTGTTAACTGTCTGTCTGGGTTGGTCACACATGAGGCAAGAGATTTAGATTCCGATACCGCTTCTTTGCCACTTGTACAATACAATACAATGTTGACTTTCACATTTTATACGTGTGGTATATATGTTTTTCTTTGTACGCAACAATTAGCCGCAGTTAATTGGCCAAAGTGCTTCTGTGCCACGCTTTCTGCACTCTTTTGCTGGCAAACTGAAACAATTTACCGCTAATCTTGGCCATTGCGAACAACTTCCGCAACAGAGGAAGCAACTGTAAAATTTACACTGTACAGTACACATTTTGTAATTACACAAAAACACAAAAAAAAACACAAAAAAAAAATGCAAAGAAGTCTGAGCACTGTGCGAAATGCTCGTAACAAATATTTGCCAAAATAATTTCTAGATAGGCTAAAAATCACCTGAAGCCGTTTGGGTAATTGCGCTGGGGAGCAATTGGGCAGCGGCAGCGGGAGTAGAACCAGGATGCCGCTGCTTTTGACCTTTGTGCTTGTGATGCTGCGCCTAATTGCCCTTAATTTATTTAACTTCAAGCTGTGCGCCAGCGAGCCAGCGCGCCGATGAGCCCAACTCCAAACTCACTTCCACTACCGAACTCAGTCCGCCCCCCGGCCGCCGACCACGCACAGAGAGTGTCAAGGGTTCACTTTGGAGCCGCCTCTGCGTGGCCTTTGGGTATGAAATTGGAACGCGGCCGGCTGGCTGCTCTCCATCTTTCCATCTCCTACCCATTCTGATTTTAACGACTGTCTGGCGGCATCGGCAACGTGTAAACCCAAAAAACATAGACAAACACAAACAGGACCTTGTAGTTGGTGTTTTCTACCCTTTGACCAGCTTACGATATTATAATTTGTGTCGTTTGCACAACTAGACATGGCAAGCAATAAATGTAAACAGAAACTGACCGCTAATATATATGTACTTTCGTATTTCAAATTTGTTTACAATTGCCAACAAATTGCAATACATTTGTGTCGCCATGTTACATTGTTGCATTGTAATTTCAGAGCTAAGAGTGTCATATTTTATTTTATAGCATAAAACAATGTGCTTGGGACAGCATTTGCAGAATGTTTAAATGTTTATTACAATCATATTATGTCAACATTTAAGCAAATAAATGTATTTATAAAACATGACTTAAAATAATTGTTTGTTTGTTTTTTCGCCCAAACAATTTTTTAAATGTTTTATAATTAATTTATTTTATTATATTTTTAAGTTGTTGTTTCATTAGACCATTAATTTTTTGCTTCCAGAGGGCTTTATAGATACAGTTCATAAATAAATAAAGTTTTCTATCGTTTCAAATGAATTTTTAAATTTATGCGTTTTAAATGAAATTTCTGACCCAATGGGAATAAGTCTATTATTTTGTGACTTATTTCGATAACTGGCTGGCGGGCTGGTTTGTTGGCTAACTGGCTTTAACGAAGACATCCACTTGGCCACAATTGAAAAGACATTTCAGCACATTTTGCTGACTCCAACTTGGGGGTCTTGAGGTTCCCTGGCATTAAACGCTCTAATTATTTTCTAGCTGTTGAGATTTAAATGTCTCTCTCAGCAGCGTTGCAATAGACGCAGCAGCAGTAGTACTAGAAGGCACTTGTAGAAACAGTAGAAACAGTAGAATCAGATGCAGAAAGCGCTTTATCTTCATTTGGGCATTAAGCCGCTTAGTGCAATTGTTGTTGTTGTTGTTGGTGTTTGGGTCGTGAGCTGTGTGTTATGTGTTCGTGTTGTTGTTGGTCTCTAAGCGCCGCAGCCAACCAACTCTGTGGCACTATCTTTCTATCTCTCTCTCGTCTTTGGGTCTGTTTGCATTTAAACTGATTTGGCCGCTGCTGCTGCCAAGAACGCGTCGCTGTTATTGTTGTTTTTGTTGCTGCCTTTCGGCCATTTGCCTCAGTGTTCGGTGGCAATTATTCAAAGCGTCTAAATTAGGTAATTGCCCTTTAAAGAATCATGCTAATTATTTATGTTTATGTGTCTGTCTTCCCTTAGCTTCCCTCCCCTTTGCCAACCCTCCTTAGCTGCATTCTCGGCTGCGTTGTCAACGTTAGTTGGGTTCTGGGCCCGGACTCGGGTCCTGAACTCGGCCGCATACGCTTGTTTGCGGCCTTGATTAATGAAGTCGTCCTGCGGCCGTCTCCGAGACCAGAAAACATAACAATAACAACAACAACAACAACAACATGAGTCAACAGGCGTGCTCCGACTGCAAAGAAGGCGTCCCCCTCACCCTTCCTCCCACCCTCTCCTAACTTGACTTGTTTTGTTTAGATTTATGTCAAATTGTCGGGCCACAGAAGTAGTTAAATAGTGGTGATGAGGGGAGAGGATGGTGAGTGGGGTGGGGGGGGGGGGGGAGGGTGTAAGTGCGTAAGAGTGACGTGAGCGCCGGATTTAAGCTTTTCAATCAAATCGAGTTTAAGTGGTTTCCAGATTTCGGCCATTCGCCAACTTGGCGAAATTAATTGTTTGTCTAATCAGTTCATTGCATGCGGCGAACGTTGTTGCCACGCAAAATGATAGCAGGAGGAGACGTTAGACGTAGTTGTGTGGCAAGCCGACCGCAGTGTTGGTGGCAAGAAAACTGACCTGAACATGTTGACTAGTTCAAGAGTAAGTTAATAGGCCATTAGGTTAAAGGCTGCACCGATATAAAATTGATAGTGATTAAATGCAAAGTTAAAATTAATTAGCAGCAAATCAAAGTTGAGAAAAGGGGTCGAAATAATAAACTAAAGAAATTAATATAAATTAAACATTCGCTTGATTTTTTCTAGTAATTAAATAATAATAAATTTAAGCTTTGAACATAAATATCTTTTTATTATAGTTCTTTGACATATAAGCAAAATAAAATAAAAACAATACACAACAAATTTTGGGTTTAATAAATTAATTTTGCCTCAAGCGAGCTTAGCAAGTTTAATGGAAATTAAACAAAAACTCTCAGAACAATTAAAGAAAACATTCTAGAATCCAAGTTGGACAACAAGGTAAACAAGCAAAAAACATAGATTATTTAAATATTCTCTAGCAAAAGTTTACTGATGCCTGAATATTTAAAGAAATTGAGCTTAAGATGAATAAACTAAAAGAATTGTGCACTTTTTGCGTCTGTTTTGTGTACTATAATAAAAATAATTGTATAAGATGCGGTTTGTCTTTAATTGATTTTATTTCAAGCGGAAGCTGCATTCCATTCTTGAGTCTTTAATTTTCTGTATGATTTATGCATAAGTTGGCTTACAACTGGCAAGCAACGTTTGCGATTCATTTCGTTTCGTTTCGTTTAAGTAACTTTCAATGTTGCCTGTCCAGTTTGCAAGCCTCGACATTCAACATGGACATGTACACCTGTGTCGGGCACATCCTGTGTGCGCAAAATGTGCAACTAAAATGGGAATAAAACAAAAAACAACAACAACAACAAAGTAAAAAACAGTCACAAAACCTTAAAAGATACAGAGACCAAAATTCAGGTTTAACTAGACTTCAGACTTGCCACACAAACTTGAGCAAAGGGAAAGAACCAAAGTGTGGTCAGCGATGGGTTGAATAGGGTCTGAGTCTGGCGTCGCCAAGGGAAACACCTGAGAAGCCATCGCTGCTGCTGCATTTAGCTGTTGTTGCTGCGGCTGGGGCATGCTGAAGTAGCGCCCAAAAGTATTTAGAGGGGCTCTGTGTGTCCAACCAACTGGGCTGACTGCTATTAAATGTCAATGGATTTCTGCATGAATGAGTTGTGTGACTCCTCGGGGCATAGTCCAGGTTCTTCTTGAGTGCCTCCAACCTCCTACTACCCGTCGATTAAGCGTAGCAAATGTTTTGGTGCTCTCGTTTTCGTTTTCGTTCTGGGTTTTTGTACCTTTTTGCCCATTTGCGAACGTTTTGATGTTTACTGGCGCACGTAGTTTCATTTAAATTTCAATTGCCAAGTATAAATCTCTTGCTTTTTGGCTTTGATACTCGCCTGAAAAGTGAGGGGACACATCGCAATGCATAAGAATTTAATTTGCAAACGCATTCATGATTTTTCTTTTCTGATTTATTTATGGAATTTATTGAAATATGTGTGTGTGTGTGTGTGAGAGTGTGTGGGTTTCAACGTTAGTTCGCTGTTAATTAAAATGTACAACAGCAGACTAAAAGCACGCGACGTGCCCCCAAAAACGTTGGTCATAATTTCTCAAGGGCCACACCACAAAAAAGGCCCACTGCTGTGAACTCATTATGTAATTCAGGGCGGCGATATGGGGCTTATCACAGTAGCTGAGAACGGGGAGCGAAGGAGGCGTTAAATCTTCAACTAAATATTAAACATCACCTCAATCTCAACCTCCTCTTCCCTCTCTCCCTCTATGGCAATCCCCATCGACATAATAAAAGCGTTGAGCTTCACTTTTATGCCACTTATTGTTTGGAGCTGCAAGGCTTTGACTTCAACACTTGTCTGGTAATAACGCAGCATCCTAATCCGCGCACAGTTGGAAATATTTTTCATTAGCATTAAGAGGCAATAGGCAGCAAAGTGGCTACAAAAGTATACCAAAAACTCAGAAAACAACAAAAACAAACACCAACAACAGCTGTAAGTTAGGCTATAAGCTTGCCACGTTTTCACGTGTCGGACTGCTAAGTCTTTTTTTATTTTGCGGGGGGGCCCAGCAGCTCGATAACATTTGGAACAATTTCCACCCAGCTCCCCCAACTCAAAGTCAATCTGCTAACTGCTAAACACATAAGTTGGCCACGTGTGTCAGAGTGTGTGTGTATGTGTGTGCCTGTGCGGTAGCCTTTATGGCTACGTGTTTGGCAAACGGAAGTAGCCACATTGCCATACAGATACAGATACATATATTTAAGCATCTAAGTAACTATCTATCTTATGTTTATGTATGGAGTATCTTGCCCTATCTTTATTTCTGTTTCTACCTTTGCAGGCAGTTGGTTTCTTTCTGTGATTTACACGCCGCAGTTTAACGCTTTAACGACGCCCATTAGAAACAATTGCGAAGAACTTTTAATTAAACTGCTCCACTCATTACATACCAGAACAACGACAACAACAACAACAACCACATACTTTTCATAGGTGTAAGTAAGCCAGCTGGGTTCGTCGTCTTTTGTTTGCTTGACGTCTGCCTTTGAAATTAGTTGTAATTATGTATTTTTACGCTCCAATTGCTCATTTCCGTTTTTGTCTATTTTTGTCTACATGTTTGTAAGACTTTTTGAATTCCAGCTTACTACTTAGTTGCGTTCAAGCATAAAAAACACAATCGAACTGTGAACGATTAATATATCAAATGGAATGCTCAAAATGCATAAAGCAAATGGTGAAAGGCCGAAATATAACAAGTTTGACGCTTGATTTATAATGACTTCATAATTGGCTCTGGGTAGTACTGTTATTTATATGAATGAAAGTATTAAATACGATTAAAACTAAAAGCACAAACATTAACAGTTATACAATTTATTGATAATGTTTTGTGATACAGTCGAGCGAACTCTTAGAAATATGCATGTTGATGTAATATTTTCAACACATTTGATGTTACATATTTGCATAATAATGTCTTCATACTTATCTTTGTCAAGCTCTTTTGAGTGATTTTGATAAGTGCGTCTAACAATACGTGAAATTGTGCTACAAATTATGCAAGCTTGGTTATGTAGGGTACAAATTGGCGATTTACACATAAAATACAGACCACAATTTCTAACAAATTCAAAATCATAAGGCTCTACATGCTCTCTCAAATCCTTTGAGTAGCAAGCAGCTTTTTCATTACGACTTGTAAGTTGTCACCATCTTGTGCAACTTCAAACTGCATAAAAAACATATTATGCCCATTTGTTTCTCACACACAAAACACAAAACTCACAAGCAGCAGCAACAAAACAACAACAACTGTTTCTGGTACGCTCTTGGCCGGCAAACTGTGACAATCAACTGGGAAATAAACTCCGCTGGCCAGTAACCACAAACCCCTGCACAGCCGCACGGCCCCGCACTTCACACACACACACACACACTCAAAAACCAACTACCCACACATACACTTACTATTTGACCAGGCTTCATTCTGTGCTTAAGCTGCCGCGATACTTTTGACTTCCTACAGACACAAACAAACATACACACACATAGGCTTCGCAGCGGGGATCAAAGAGGAGTGTAAGTGTGGGTGGGGAGACTGGAATATCCACACGCCACACAAAATTGCGGCTTTGCAGTGCAACAATGAGATACTTCAGAAAGAATTAGTTGCACTAAAAATTGCAAAAGTCGCACTGGACTAGTGCCTTGGTGCTTGGTTCGCCTACAACAACTAGACCCGGCTAGACTTTCACTGTTGTCGCTGTTGTTTATGATGCTGTTGTTGTTGCTGCTGTTGTTGTTGTTATTGTCTCTATGTTGCACACTTTGTGGCACAACGGGTGGCAGTAGCAAACATGACACCCAGGAACTGTAGCCGGCAAGGGATGCTGGATGACTGTTTTTAGCGGTTTAAAGCTCAACATTTTTACAGTCTAACAGAGCAAAAGGGTATAACAGGTGAAATATAAAGTATGCAACACATGGAATTAAAGTTAATCAACTAAGTGTATAATTAAATATTAATTTAATAAATAATTAATTATTATAAGCTTCAAACTAAGTACATAAACCAAATTAATTTTATAACTTATTTGCTTAACTGCTTACCTAATTACGAGTATTTATTTTTGGGATCTTAAGTGGGTTAGAGTGTATGTAGATTCACAGCAATACATTGGTCTGTTCTGAAGATAGTTTTTCTTTTTTACATTCTCTCTTCTTGTTGATTTTTTTATTGTTTTTGTTTTTTGTTTTTGTTCTTGTTGTTTTTGTTCATTCCGGCTGAGTCAGAGCATGAACTGGCATTAGAATAAAGGCAACGTTTTTACGCTTACTGCTTGTTGTTGTTCTTGTGATTGCTCTTGTGGCTTTAGATGTTTGTTGTTGTTATTGTTATTGTTGTCGCTTTACATAGTCATTTAGCCCGGGCAAATGTTGCAGACACTCTTTGGCCGCAGTTCTTGTGCCTCTTTCGCCTCTTCTGCTCTTTTTTTTTTTTTTTGAAGGCCAACGGCGTTTTTAATTCAGCTTTTGCAGCATTAGCTTTAGCATCAGCCTCGTTTGCTGCAGTTTTTTGCTGTGGTTGTTGTTGTCGTTGTAGTTTTCTGTTGTTATCTAACATGTTTAATTCAAGGCGCGTCTGTTGGAATTAAAGACTCTTTGCCAGACAAACAGACAGACAGACAGACAGGTCACAGCTCAACCATAACGAGGCATCTTTGTACCGTTGATAAATTGTCATGGTCCTGTCTATTTTCTTTTTTTTAAATTTGTTTGTCTGTGCCAATCTTGCAGTGCATGGCAAATTTAGCGTAAAATTTTTGTCACAGTGCATGGAAGCGGGACGACATCGTCAATGACTGTGATTACAGCTAGAGAAGTACACTCGAAGAAAATTAGTATGTCTAATATGTATCAGAGAATTAAAGATATTAAAACTTAATTGCATTAATCTATATATCAAATATCTTATAATATTTATTTCTTAATAACTTGTTCTTTAATCTTTTTTGAGTGTATCTGATACACACACAAATATATATATATATATATGTATATATATACAAGTTCCCCTATACCGATACCTATTATGATTGTCGCATGCTTTCTTCTTTCTTTGCGCTCTGTTTCGCTTCGTTGCCAAATCGTTGCCTTTGAGTTTTTGAGTTAGCTTACATAAAAGTTGCCTCTGATTGCTGTAAATGATACAACATAATTATGAGGCAAACACAAATGAGCGGTGAGGGTCTCGAAACAAAAGCCAGGCGGGCCATGTTGAAGGTGTGGGGGTTGGGGGTAGAGACGACTCAATTTAATGTCAAGCAAACAAATTAAGTTTGGGTTCATTTTTGGACTTGGAGTTGGGGTTTTTTTTATTCATATACTATGATGTAGAAAGGTTCTATCGATGGCCTTTCAATCTCTGCCCTTGGAAAGTCGGTCAAATTGCAGACAATGACAAAGCAAACTTTAAAATCAATGCTTATGTAACCCAAATCTTAATACATAAATAGGAACGAACATTACATACATACACAAAGTGGGAGTAGAGTATGCTGTGCTTCTGTGTTGACACACACAATCAAGCAATCAAAATTTATAAACTTCATCCCCATTTATATACGTGTGAGACCAAACAGTAAACGTCATAGACTCCCAGACATATGCACTATATATGTACATAGTTGTATGAGTGCGTATGTCGTTATCGATGTGTGTGTGTGTGTGTGGGGCCACCCTGAAGGCATAATCAAACACAGCAGCGCACACTAATGCAGTTAACAAACTTGCGGAAATACAACGCATACAAACACACAAAACGTGCACACATCGAAATATGCGTGAAGCAGTCTTAAGTGCTGTACAGACACACAAACTAACACAAACACACACTCACACATTCACATAGGAACACACGGACACAATGATGATGATGTATTGTGTGAGATGTGAATGTGATTAAATTTCCATAGCAGCTCGTCTTTCATGCCAATTTTCCATTAGTGTTCCCTCTGCCTGGTCTGGTCTCCAGCTACATCTCCAGCTTCCTAGTTTCCTTTTGCCTTTGGCATGCGTGTGCCTTTGCCAGGATGCATGATGCCCCAAAAAAACTCACACCGACTTAAAAGCACATCAACTTAAACACACACACTCACTCACACACTTCTACTCACTCATCAAGAACATACATATATACTACAACTACTCGCACCCTGTGTGATGTTTGCCGTAAGCTTCTCGCGTCAAAAGTGATGATGAATAGTTTGTTTGATGTTACTTTGACCATCCTTACGATCAGCTAAAATGAGTTTACATATGTGAGTGTGCATGTGTGTGTGTCTGTGTAAGCTGTAGACAAGTCGACCTGAATGAACCTCTTGGTCCTGCTTTAAAACAACGGTACCCTTGTTTGATTCAGTGCGATAGCTTTTTTAATTGTTTGATTTTGGCTTGAGATGTTAAAAACATATTTAAATGGATTCTCGATAGAGTAATCACAAATTAATGACTGCTCTCAAGCGTCAAGAGCTCGCAATAAAGTCATGATCATCAACACTGCAGTCTATCTATATCAGCAAAAATATATTATGTCAAGTTCTGTTCAAAAGTCTCTCGACCTTTTTTTATATTTTGATTGTCGGTTGGTTTGTCTGCTAAGCTGGCTTCTAATTGTGCGCTTCGAAACAATTAAATGCTTAGCTCTGCAAAAGTCTGCGGTTTGCATTAAATCATCAGACTGTTGTTGACTAAAACCATAACCACTTCACTTTCTATACTGTGGTGTCAACCTCATCTACTTCGGCTTCGGCTTCTGCTTTGGATTTGGCATTGCGTTTTGGGTTTTGCCTTTGCTTGTGCCATTGCCATTGGTGCAGTGCTCCATCAGTGCCATGGAAAATAATTTACATAAGCAGCGACCACAAACTGCAGCTCCCCGAGATGAGCAGCAGAGATACTAGAGATGGTAGGGATGAGGTTAAAGATGGAGAGCGCGAAAAAGGCGCCGGGGGATGCCAAATTAAAGCCAAGCCCCAGACCCGTAAAACCCATGCAGTTAAATCCCTCGACCATGCCAAAACAACACAGCTTAACAAAAAAAAAAACTCCCAAAATAAAAAACATTTATGAAATAAAGACTAAAGCTTTCGATTGTCACATGCCCTGTACTTTGATTAGAGGAAGGTTTAACAAGCAATCAAAATTACTCTTAACTTTATCAAAAAAATAAAAGAGATAAAGCTAGTTCGTAATACATTTCTGAATACTTTTCTCTTACCTCTTTTTTTGGCAGGTGCATTACACCCAATTCCCTTGGATTCCTACAAAAATAGTGCATCCGAAATCTATATGTTTTTGTGCTTCTGCTGTTCTAAGGTACATTTTTTGTTATTTTTGGTACTTTTTGTTGTTAGTGGTTTTGGCTGTTTTGTTTGGATTTTCGTGCATTCACTTGCGGAATTTTTGTGTTGTTGACTCGGCGACGCATATGAATGTATCCCGGTTTACTGTTGGAGTGTATTCCTCATCCTCGTCCTACTTCTTCTCCTTCCTCCTTCTTGCAATGGAATGAGTGTGCATATGTGTTGGCGCATACATAAACAATGCCAACAACAACCCACACACACACACACATAGAACAATGACAAAATAACGCATTTTGTGTTGTGTGTCTGTTCTATCCAGCATCCCTCCACCATTGCCCTTACCCATGTCTACAGTGTTTTCAGTCTCCATTCCCCAATCGTCGTTTCTGTGTCCCTTGCAACCCATTCCTGGCTGGTTTATTATGCAAAAGTTATGCAAAGATAAGCAAAACTATGAGCAACGACAGCAGCTTGCTAACCAAAAATAGTATGAACCCTGTCCCCATATCCTGGGCTACATAAAGCATTTTCACATCACGGCCAAAAGACAAGCGCTGATGTAGGCGGAGAACTCTTTTTGCACTTTCGGGTTACCAGTTACCAGTTGGCAGTTCTCAGTTCACAGTTCTCAGTTTCGTAGCAACTGCTTTTTTTTTTGGGAAAGCGGACAGATGTTTGGTTCGGTTCTGGATACCGTCGTTCAAGTTAATTGTGCGGCCAAATGCAAAAATCAACTTGCTTTTAAAGTTGTTTTTATATTTTATTTTATTTTTATTCGCTTTTATTATTATTATTTTTTTTTGCTAAGCATTGCTTTGGAACTGGCAACTCGTCGGCACCTCGTGAACGAAATGGACACTTAAACTCTAATCGAAAAACTTTTGCCCATATACAAGTCACTTTAAAATGTGCTTAATTTGATCAGCGTGCGGCGATTGTCGAACTCAGTGTATTCAAAGCCACGCTCTCTCTATCTTTCTCTCACACTCACACTGGTTTTTTTCTCTTTCAGACAGATTAACATAATGAGCTTTAAGATGGGCACAGCGCCAGTCGGACATGGATAAAGTGGAACCCATAGCCCAGAGAACAGACCCTTACTCAAACCAACCAAACCCATACCTCGACCAGTTATAAAGTTGTTACTGCCATTGAGTACAATTTGTGTGCTTTTCAATTGGGTTTTTTTCTTCTTCTTCTCTTTCTGTTTATTCTCTTTACAATGCTTTTGAAATGGTTATGCGTATACCCTACCAACACAATGGCTAATAGCGAAGCAGTCAGTACCTGAACTAAAAAACAAGCAAGTTGGAAGCTGGGTGAGATACTAAAAAAACCGACTATTTATTTCTTGTTATGTTGAAGTACATTAGAAAAAAATAGACCTTGGAACTTTTGATTTTTGACCGCTGAAACTTTTCTACTTAGCGGGCTATGATTTTGGATACATAGAAAATTCAAAGAACTTTTGAACCTCTAAAATTTCGCTTAGCTGATGTACTTTTAACAAATAAAATAAATATTAGAAATGCTTTGAAGTGAAAAGAAATTTAATTTGAAATTATGGATTTAGTTAACAAAGATTAAATGTGCCTGTAATTTAAGATATTTAAATATTTGCACTAAGAAAATTTATGGTAAGATAGTTTTTATAAACTTTTGATTGTTTATAGAGCGTTTAATAGCCGAACTCGCTTGATTACATTTCCGTCTATATATTATTTCAGTTGACTGTAGCTGTAGCTGCTGTTTGTGACACCAGATCGAGTGTGCAGTTTTTGGAGAGCGTGTGAAAGTCAAGTGGCAACTTAAGCTCAGACGTACACACCCACACACACATACATGTACACATATATATGTTTTGACAGAATTTTGCGGTAGCAGTTGGCACTTTACGCCTTCTGCACCTATCCATAACTCTACAATCTACAATCAGACACTCAAATATGATGTCAGATTGGTGTCAGGGAAGAGGAGAGTCCTTCAGTTGGAAAACAAAACGTTGCTGGTGTAATTGAGAAATTAAGCAGCCACTTTGTCAAAATGTTGTTTCAATACCAAACAACGAGCAATGAACCCAAATAACACCAAACTCAACCAAAAAAAAAAGAAAAAGAGAAAAGAAGTAATAGCCCCTAGTCAAAGCTGCGTATTGCCAGCTTTAATTGTCAACATCTGTAGCTGACATGGGAATGAAAAAGGTTCTTCAGATTTCAGTATTTGAGTTTCCCAAAACCCGACATCGCCAGTTTGATGAAGCATACTCGCTTGGCACTTATTACATTGGCATCTGCGTATGGTTTTGTCATTTATTGATGCAAATTTCTTCCCCTCCCCCTTCCCGTTTTTCCCAATTTTTTCTGTTGATGTCTTTTGAGATTTTGTGTTTGTTGTTGTTGGTAACATGGTTGGATTTTTGAAGGGGTAGCGAAACGGCACTTAATTGACGTCTACGTCGAACACAAGTGCGTCAAAAGCGCTTATTGGGGTTGCCATTATTGCCTTATTGCCGTATGATGCTCGCTGGCTCGTCTTGCTTGACTAGAGATGAGCTTGGAGGAGGGAGTCCTTGTCATTTTCACCGTTGTCAAAAGTTTGCCCTTGTGAAAGAAAACCTTTTTTTTCATTATTCTGTGTAGAGTGATTTGAAGCATATTCCGTGGCAAACGCAAAAATTTTGTCATAATTTTTTTTTTTTTCATTTTAAGCGGATTCTTTTGTTGATTGGACACACGATTGAATTGACGTTAATAGCTACTTGAAGGTGTCAACACTGGCAGCAAATGCCAAAACAAACTCCCATATCCAGCTCAATAACCCATCAATCTAGCAAGCAACCAATTCAACAGGCTTTGTATTAACTTAAAAACTGGAAAATTGATGATAGCAAAGCAAAGTTGAACGTAATCCTATCTCTTCAATAAACTGCAATAAAATAAAATCAAAAAAAAAGTCATTTCGCTTTCGTTTAAGTTTAAAATTTAATGAATTACTCGATTGCAGCACGCAAGCAAATGTCTTAATTCCTGTTCGTTGGGTCACAATCGGGCATTGCGTGCACAAGTTTATTGCAATTTTCAGTGACGAGCGGGCGTAATGTGTTAATATTATCGTACTGTTGATAAGCCTGCAGGCTACCGTTAGTTGTGCCAAAAAGGTGCCAGGTGTGCAAATGTTATTTGTGTTGTTGTTATATGGTCGCTTGCGGTTGCCAAACACACGCAAATCGAAATACACACTTACAATCTCGTTGTGGCTGTTAGCTTGTGGGCGTCTTAAAATCAGTTATGTGTTTCTGGTAGCATAATTAAATCAGTGTTACCTAAAGGGCAAAGCGTAGGCTGAATGAAAGCTGTAAAGCAAAAATAGAAGTTAATTGCGAAATTCTAAACAACTTTCAACGAATAAACTTACCTTACTTTTGTTGCTTAAATGGCAAAATTGTTTTATCTGATATATTTTTAAATTAAGACAATTAAATGTTAAGTCTGTCTTGAATTTCAGTTGGGTCTCAATAACATTGATTAATGGAAATGTCATGGATAAAGTTATGCATAAGAAAATATCTTGATGAATCAAAGAAAAAATTCTTCATTATATTATTTGCATTGCCAAAATGTTTAGTTAAACGATTGTATGCATGTCGTCGCACTAAGTAGGTACTTAATAATAAATGTAATATATTCTGAGGTAATTACATTCATTTGTGCATGTACGTACGTAGAAAGCTTGTTGGTATTCTTCGGGTTATTAAGGATTTATTTTGTTTTCTACCTTTTACAGTACCTGAACTCATGAGCTTTTCTTGTCTGCTGCATCAGTGGGCGATGCTTGTCTTTTGATAATGTTGCCAGGTTGCTGCTCACCCTTCCTAAATTCCAACAGCATTCACATTCACATCCACATCCTTATTCTCATCATCATCAGCACCAACATCGTCGTCGTTGTCATCTTGACTCTAAGCAAAGACACTGTGGGCGTCTAGCAGGAGTGCCAATCTTATATACCATACCCCATATACCGACTGTGTGATCTACTTGGCAATGGTTGCAAGAGATGCATCTATCTATGTAGTTATTCTTCTTCGTCTTCCCATCACCTTCGACTAAGCTAGCTGACTATCCAACGTGGGCGTTCTTTATAAATTCCACTATCCTCTCTTTCTTAACTACACTCTTTGCCACTACTTGGGTGCGCCAGCTTAAAGGGTATTCTTATTTTATCATAAAAATTGTTGTAAAGTAGATAGTTTTGAGGCCTTTGGGTGGTTTGTAAAGGGTCTAATAAAACGGAATAATTTGTTTCTAGTTTCCATTAAAATCAACTTTCAAAACTTAAGTTCTTTGAAGCTAATTTCATTCTTTTTAATAAAACATGAACTTCAACAAGTTGACTCCTTTCCGTAAGAGCATTGAATCTTCGACATAGTAAATAGAGTTACATTCGCCTGTTCCCATTGCATTCACCATTCGCCGTGTGCTGTGGCAATTCAGTTTGCTGTCGCTTTATTTTTATTTAATTAACTTCATTGCATTGCCAGGCACTGGCACCCAGGCATTCAGCCAGCCAGCCAGACAGGCAACCTGCCCAGATCTTTAAAAAATCTCTCTTCACTCTTTCACTCTCCCCGCCTCTTTTCCTCCTTACACGCTGTGTCTTCAGTTGTTGGCCTGCCCACATGCAAAGCTCTTTGCGAAGCTACATACAAGCTCTGGCTGTTGTTGGCTGTCGCAGTCGTCGTCGTTTCAGCACCTTGACAATGACTTATTGTCGCAACTCGGCTACAAGACGAACATCCAACTCCAAGGCTCCAAGCCTGGACAGTAGGACATACAGGACAGGACAGGACGGAGCAGAGAGCCACTGCCAGGGCAGGGCAAACAAGTCGACGTTCAGCTCATCTTAGTTCATTGGCAATTCTTTTGGTAAAGTGGCCTTTTTCCATGCTATGGCGTGGGCAGCGCTCATGTGGGGCAATTTCGGATGTAAATCAATTTATTTCGTTCAACTTGAAGTTAAAACTGAAGTTGAACGTGTTGATTGGATGGAGTGCGGAGAGAGTGGAAAGTCAAGCGAAGGTCATTTGAGACGGCCCAAAAACAAAATACATATCGACGAATTTTTGGCAATTTAAACACACACACACACAAAAACAGAGTAGCCTCAGTTTCCTGTGGGCAATGGCAATGCACATCCTGTCAGTCTGGTATTCATGACGCTGCAAGCATTTAAGTGTATCCCAGGGAGCAGTAATTATAATAACCAACCAAGCTAACCAACAAACAACCAAACAACCAAGCAACCAGGCAACCAAGCACAAAACCCAAAAACCCAATCTCAAACTTCACTTTTCAGTCTCGCATTCAGCATTCTCATTCTGTCTCTGTCTCTGTCTCAGACACAGTAGCTTCTATTTCGCAGCAGCAGCAGCAGCGCTCAATGAAAACCGCAAAGTCATCTCCGGTTTATTTACTGGCTAGCAGAAATAAACCAAAAGCAGAAGCGAAGATGAGACCGAAAGCAGCAGCAACAGCAGCAGCAACAGCGTAATAAAAACTGAAGCCGCATGAATTTCCAATTGTAAGCCTGCCCAGACCAGCGAGCACAGCATAGTATTGAGGCAAAGGTACAACATAAAACAAAAGCGAAGCCAAAGTGACTCTCTTTTCGAACGACGACGACGACGACGAGCAGCGATACATCGAATTTAATTTCCTGTCAAAATCGAAGACGGCTTGCTTGTTGTTGTTGTTGTTGCGGTTTGAGGCATTCAAGCGTTAAGAATCTGCCTGGTTGCGTTTGCCAAAGTTAATTTTGTGGCTTTAAGCGCTTGGTTAGTACTCCTACCCTCCCTCACCGTCCTTCCTCCATCCACACGGTGTGTCCATTTCAATGGAATTTCAATTTGAGTCTGGCGAAGCATTATGAATGAAATTTACTTACAATTAGCAAAACCAGCCTGTTTCACTGCCTCTTTGTTTAGCCTCGCTAGCTCCTATTTCACTCCGTCCTGTTCTCTGGTCTGCTAATGCATCTGCCATTCACAACAACTGGCGCACGGCACGTGATCAAAAGTCTGACAACAAAAAAAAAAACGAATATGTATTTGTATATATATATACTTAGGCGCATTGGCGAGTATGTGACTTTGGCGCCAGTTGTTTGCGACTTGTCCTCGACTCAAGTTCAAGTCGAAGTCGAAAGCCTCCTAATGTGATGAATTGCTTCAGCAACCGACGCTCTGACATTTTTGGTAGTCCCTGAGGCAGGACATGTGCCACTTATTTTCACAGTTAAAATATTTTTGCTAAACATTCAATAAATAAGAAATTCAAATCGATCAAATTCAAGGTTAAAAGTCGAAGGTCGAAGTTAATAAGCTAACTTTGACAAAATATTAAGCGATGAATGTTTTCAAAGAAGTTCAATTGCCATTTTGAACAGTGTATTATATGTATATATCATATATTTGAGTCCAACTGACGCACAACGACCTTATTAAGCTGGCTTTGACTTAAAAGTTTATTTGGCATTTTACAATCTTTTTTTTGTGTTGTTTTAAAGGCATCGACTTTGTCTGGTGGCAAGGCCAAGTGCAAATCCTTTGGCTGGCTATTGTTTTTTTATATTTTTTATTATAGTCTCAGCCATGGCCATAACATACTTGAAAAATTGTTTGTTGAAAAAAAAAGAACTGCCAAAGGGTAATAAATGTGAGGGATATTTTCTTACACTTATTGAACTTTGACAAACTGTCTACAACAAAAGGCATAAAAATAAATGGAAAACGATTTCACATTGACGCAACATATGTAATTAATTGACTTGAGACGACAGCCCTTTACCAACATCGACACCCACACACATACATACACCATTATACCCTTACGGAATCAGAATCTATGCGCAAAGTGTGCTTTGCTTTTTTGGGGCTCGTTTTTTATTATTTCTTGGACACTTTTCTACGCGGCATATGATGAATGCGTGGTCGTAAAGCAGCGCCAAAGTCTTTGCTACCAAAAGGTGTCTATTGTATTATTTAACGGGTTTCGTGGCACCCATTTCCCAATACTCGATGTAGAGAGAGAGAGAGAGAGAGAGAGAGAACCGTGTAACATAAAATAGGCGACTCGCACTATGAGTTTTATATTTTCCTCCTTTTCTCGCATTGCACACACATACACACATCCATATGAGCGACACATGTCCTTGTGCGGCTTTGGCTTAGCCCCTAGCCAAAAATAGCCAGGCAGGCAGGCAAGCAAGGCTTTCTCTCTCCCCGTTCCCCGCTCTCACTCTTCGTAACGAACAAGTGTGTCACTGTCACACTCAACGATTTTGGAATGGCAACGACCAACAACCAACAGCTTGCCATAAAAACGAGAAATAAGCTGCATTACTGACTTTTAATACCCTTTATATGACAGTAAAAATATAAGACACAATTTTCTTATAAACTTTAGTGACACTATTTTTCTCTTTGATTAAAGATGACACGTAAATAAAGTTATACAAATATATATTTTTTATTATGCCTTAAGGCTTATGTGACTGTAAATAAAACAAACTAATAATTCTGAAATATGTAAACAAAAAAATACATTTTTAATATGCATAAGCCTTAAGGGATTTTGCATATTTTTAATATTTATGTGTTTGCATTTCAAATGTATTTTCAAATTATATTTTTATATCAAACTTTTACGTGCCTAATTTAGCATCAAACTTTAATAATTGAAACATTTTATAACGTTTATAGCTGAAAATAAAAATAATTCTTTTTAGTATTGCATTCTGTAACGAAGAGAAAACAGGAATTTAATCTAAGTTGAATAAATCATTTACAGTCAAGTTGTTAAGCGATTAATTTGACTAAGTAATTTCCATGTGCACATTCAATGTGCCAAGAATCGGGCGAATCTGGCATTATTGTTTCCAGCTAACTAACTAACTAAAATGGTGTGTTGCATGACATGATTGTTTCACAGTTGCCTCAGTCTCACTCAGCCTAAGCCTCAGCCTCATTGCATACCCATCATACCCGACTCGATTATGGCAAAAACAACAGCTAGTCAAACAAATGAGCGGTGTAGAAGACGAGGAGAGTAAAGTGAGGGAAGTGCGTGGCTCTCAGGCCCACTAGTCGACTGTTTGTTATCTGTCGCTTTTGCTGTTCGCTCTTGTTGCAATTGTTGTTGGCCATGTTTTGTAGGCAGCAGCAACAACAGCAACAGCAGCAGCAGACTGTTTGGCTGGCAGCTGCGTTCACGCAAATAGAAAAGATACTCAAGGCACTCATTTGTACGAGACGATGTACGACGACGGCGACGCAACGAAACTGTTACGTGATGAGTGCCGCGTCATGCGGGCCAGTGCGAAAAACCACAGAAACCACACACACACTCACACACAGGACATGAGCATAGCTGGAAAACAGTTGAGAGAAGCATTCTGGCACACACACACAAACACATTTAAACAAAACAGCCATCAGTGGGCGGCATTTAAGCCAATGTCGCCTGATGTCCGCAACGAGATTTAAATAGAATCAAATTAGTGTGCCATTTGCATTTACTGGCTAAAGAGCAGGCGCGCCCCACTCATTTGGATCGAAAACCACCACTGTGTGTATGCGTGTGTGTGTGTGTTGTGTGTGATGTGGTGGTTGGGTGATTGGTTGTGTTCAGTGGCAGTTCAACGTACGTTTCACAATGTGTTGTTGCATTGCATGAGGATTTGTTTGCTGTGGAGCTCAAATCGCTTACCGAAAACATAAATCCAAAATACATATAGAAACAGATAGACGTAGGTCGTCGACATTTCATTTGCCTTTGTCAACGGTTTCTCTCTCTCTACGATTTTTTTTTTTATTTTGTGCACATTTAGTCAGGTGCACAAACACAAGCAGAGCTAAGAGACAGGTTGATCGAGCAGTATCGGGGTGTGTTGAGTATTTCAAATCTGAGCACCATGTAGCGGCATTAGTCTTTGATTTGCATACAAACATACACAAAGAGACAGCAGGAGCAGCAGCAGCAGTAGTAGAGACGACAACAACGGCAACAACGACAACAAGAGCAACAACGACAGCGAAAGCGACAAACAAACAGACAGAAAAGTCGCAGCATATCTTGCTAAATATTTTAAGACCTTCATTCGGCATGCGGCATTGGGATTCGGATTTTGGCCAGGTTACAAAACATCTAAAGCCGGGCAAGGTTTTGTGGCAAGACGGTGAGGGTGTGAGAGGTGAGTTGAAACTTGTGGCATCTTCAGCCCGCACCACAATAGACAATTGGATTTTTGCGGTTTCTAATCCAATTTATTTCGTCTTAAATACGAAAACCTGCTTCGACATCGTCCTTTTGCCATTGTTGTTGTTGTTGACTTGTTATATTCTACAAAGTATCCTGTTTTCGGGTGCGGTTCAATGTAATTTAATGGCTGGCAACGGACAGGAGACACACACACTATACACTTACATACATATACACATTAAGTCGCAAAGTTAAGCTCTCAAACACACACACACACACACAAGGCACACAAGGAACCCAGCACACAAACACACATACATTAAGGCTGAATCACCTGCTCATTCAAATCGTCGACGACAGCTCTCAGCAGACTAATTTAAATATTTCAGCAATTAAAGAGTTCAGGCAATTAAAATAAACCAAACACCCAAAGCGGCACCGCACCTCAAACAAAACAAAAACAACAACATCAACAAAAACAACAATAGCAACATCAACAACAACACTAACAAGCTTAAATGGAAAAGGAAATGGATTTTGTTGGTCAGACCTTTAAGGCAGTCGTCGAAGTCCTGCTACACTATCAATCAAATAAATAGCCTATTTTGGCAGCTGTGAATTATTTTTAGAAGACAATGAATCGAGATTAATGTACAAAGATATTGATAAATATATTGTATTTTGATAAGGATGAGAATAAAATGAACAGAAGGCTATAGAATATTTTCAAATTTAAGTCATAAATATTTATTTATACAAAATGCTATTTATAAGACAAAAGTCTCTGAAGTTTTTATATTCAACAGATAAGTGTGTTAATTGATTAGTTTTAAATGGGTCTCATATTAATATGATATCATAAATGCTTCGTACAGGACTAATATAAACAAGTAAGAAGGCTCTAGTCGAGAAATCCCGACTAGACGATACCCTGATCCCTTTACTTTACGCGTACAGTCAGTGCTTGCAAGTATGTGTGCGTGTGTGTACGACCATACTGCATACTGCATACTCAACTTCAAGGTTCCATATCTCCGGTGTTTCTTAACCGATTTTAATAAAAATTTCACAGATTGTTATTATTTTGATTAATAATTAAAATGCCATCTAAAGTTTTTTCAAATTCAAGATTTTATTGTTATCGATCCCATGTGTATATCGGAAACGGGATGAGTTATCGAAAATCGAAAACAAACTTGTACTGCCTAGGGATTAGGCGAGCTTAAGTTCCAAATCTGGAGTCTCTAGCTTTTATAGTCTCTGAGATCGACGCGTTCATACATACAGATGGACAGACGGACGGACGGACAGACGGACAGACGGACAGACGGACATGGCTATATCGACTCGACTGTTGATGCTGATAAAAAATATATATACTTTATGGGGTCGGAGATGCTTCCTTCTGCCTGTTACATACTTTTGCACAACTTCATGATACCCGTTTTTCCCATTTTTAATGGGATCAGGGTATAAAAATAATAACAGTGATTAGAATACACGCAACTGAATAATAGATGAACGATATAAGCAACAAACTTCTGCAATCTACATCAAACATTTCATTCGTACATACATTCGCTATAAATTATGCATAACAAATAGTTGGCTTGTTCTTGAGCTAATTAGGCACTGGAATCGATTAAAGCTTGAACATTATTGGCATTGTTGGCCATGTGTTGAATACCCCTTTAGCGCCAGGGTATAACAATCAACACCCTGTGACTAACAACCTGTATGCCGTTAGCCCTCCCCCCTCACCTCACAAATCCTGTCGTATGCGCAATCGGCCATCGGTCACAGTGTGTTTTGTGTTTGTTGTGTAAGTGTGTGTTTGTTGTGGACAACGTTCAATCAATGTCAACGTTGTTGTCATCCTGCTGCTTGATCCTGTTGCTGCCACAGCTCTCTCTCTCTCTCTCTCTGCTTGTTGCTTGTCGTACTGTCTTTACATTTACCTACCATAATTTTGAATTCAGTTTTTGGCGGCCGTTCCAACAGCTGCCGCAGCCTTGACTGTGGCTATTTCTGGCCTTAGTTTTAGTTTCTGTTTCCTTTTTTTTATTTCTTGCTTTTGACTTTGCCCCTTTTTGGGCTATGGCAAATTTGGCACAATGCCGAGCAATTGGCTTTCACTCGGCGATTACAGCTCCACTTTCTCTTTGTGCTCTATTTTGGCTATAACCCCGCCCCAAGCTCTTTGCCGCAGCAACTGTCAATATCACACGCAGCACTGGACACATGACAGACACATTGACACATGGCGTACAAAGGCAAAAAAATCACAAGCACACATACATACAAACGCACACACACACACACACACAAAGCAACATATTCTCTTAATGTCTAAAGTTGTCTGTCCTTGTGTCTCCTTGCAGCCATGTGTGTGATGTCGATGTATTAAGTGGAAACACCTTGTAAAATGGCTGACAGGTGTTAGAAGACTTTGCAAGATTTATGCGCTGACATTAACATGAACATGTATTAGTGTGTGACAGCACTGCACTGTTTTATCCATGTTTGTGTGTGTGTGTGTGTGTGTGAGTTGGTCGCCCAAGCAGTTAAAGGATAACAGAGCATTAAGTTAAGCATTACAACAACGGCAACAATTCACACACATATACACAGAGAAAACACGTGTGTGTGTGTTGCCAGGACACGCTGTGGTTGCAACAATTAAAGTTTATTTGCTGCGCCCACACATACACACACTCATACATCGTTATACCATAGCACACACGCATTTATTCCGACAGTGGAATTGGAAGACAGACAGTGCGACGTAAACATGGCATTTGTGTATTTATAGTCCGGACTACGGACCGCCTTGCCACAAAATTAAATAAAAGCAAAAGTCAACAAGGAACATAGATTTGCTTGCCTGCCTGCGCTTTCTGGCATGGTAAGCAACAACACACATATATATATATATATATATACAGTAACGACAACAACAACAACACTGTAAGCCATCATCGTTATAACGAACAACACACACACACACACACACACAGAGACCTTAAGAGACACGCGGCGGCCCTAACTGGACCTCGACTGACGACCTCTTTAGGCTACAACTGTCGGGGAGATGTGAGCGTGAGTCATACTTTTCTAGGAAATACTTTGTTTTAATAATGCAAGGCATAATTAAAAATAAAAATGATATCAAATAAAGATAATGCAAACTTGCAGCAAAAGTGCACGAAGAAAATGCATTTCGCGTCATATACGCAATTTTAGCAATTATACAAATAATATCCGCTTCTGAGAAATATTACATTTTTTCAATTGAAGGCAAATTCATGCTAAAAACGTTTTAGACATTAAAGTTTTATCCATTTGACATGATTTAATATTTAATGTGTGCTTAATATATCTGAAAATTAATGGAAAACAATACAATACTTGAAACAGTATCACATTTAGATATATATTTAAAGTATTTAATCTGAGTAAAGATTTTTTATGGCTAAAATAAATCGGAACAAAGTGCCATTGACGTATAAATATATAGTTAATAACATAACTTTCCCAATCAATCCAATATACATCGCAACACTCCCAAACTGAATAACTTTGATTTTGTTAACAAGACCCATTTAACTGTTCCATCACTAACAATTTTGATTGTTGTGGCGTTTTGCAGTCAGGTTTGCTGCTGTCAGCCGTTTCAGTATATGTTGCTGCTATTGTTGTTGTCACTAGTGTTAGATTTGTTGTTGTTGTTGGTTTGGTCTTTGCTTTGCTTGCCTCATTATGATTGTCAAAGTGACGGACTGGTCATGCAAAGGTAAACACAAAATGTGTAAATACAAAGGCATATATCAAGAATATATATGCATATATGTGTGATATGTGTCCAACTCCTCTTTCCTCTTTCCTCTTTCTCTCTCTCCCTCTCCTCTGGCTCTCGTTGTTATGTTATCATTGTAATTATCATTGCGACACTAAATATTTGTTGTTTGCTTAAGTGCTTTGTTGCCTAGCTGACGACTGCCAGCTATCCTGGCCAGAGCTAGGCTAGCAAATCAATAAGCAGGATTTGGCTCTAACATTAGTTACATTTAAGGTGAGGGGAGCGGTGCTGAAAGTTGGGGGGGCGTCAGCTTGTTCAGTTTGGGCAATATCAGTGCATACTTTATGGCTTTAAAGACGAAAATTGCTTTTTATGCGTCTTTAAGTAGGCAAAACGATTCATTTTTATGTCATTCTCCTGTCGTCGCCCCTTCGCCTTCCACCTACACCCTTATTACGACCTATTCTGGCCGTTCGTCATTCATTATTTGCACTTTTTGTTTCAGGTTTAGCTTCTTCTACTTCTTGTTGCTTCGCATTCGCGTTCCTCTCATAAAGCTTATGAATTTTTTATTATGTTTTTCCGGCTTTGCAGCACGCTTTCTCTTTCTCCTTTTGCTGTTGCTATTGTTATCGTTGTCGCTGTTGTTGTTGTCGTTGTTTCATTTTTAAATTATTAAATTTTATTGGCGTATCATTTTTTATGTGCGACCGCTGCTGAAACATTATATTTCGATTAGCACCTGTTTGCTGTTGTGTTGTTTATTTTTTATTTTTTTCACGGTCAGGGATGTTATGGTTATGGGGATGAGGGCGGATTGTTTATGTCTTGCTCTTTGGCAATGTTTGCGGCTTGGGCTAGCTGTCGATCACAGCCGTCGACAACGCCACCTGCTTAACAACAGGTGTGACCTGCTGTCCTTGCTTCTCCTCCAGCCCTGCCCTGCCCTGCCTGTCTTTATTTTTTTATTGCACTCCGCTTGAGTTGAAATTTCATCGGCACATAAATAGAGCCTCGTTTTGATTTCCACTAAATTAAATGCGATTTGCTTTCGGCTTTTGGCAAAAGTTAAGCGAAGCGAACACCAGACATAAAAGATTCGTTGAAAGTGCTGCCAGCAATGAAAATTTATTCAAATACTTCAATTCTATTAAGCTATTATTGTGCATAAGATGTAACACAAGACAAAAGCCAACAAAAGGTAGAAAATGTTTTTTTTTATAATTTTGTAAAACTTTTATGAATTTATTTTGACTTGAAATACTTTTTTATGCATTTAAACCATTAGGAATATTTTTTGGGGTATTAAAAAAAATTCTTGTTGCTAAGCATATGTTAGTTAATTACAATTAAAGTGTATTTAAATATTATGGTTATTATTTTTCTTACTTTGTTGGAATTTAAGCACATAGCATATTCGCTCTTCCGTTGTCTATCTGACAACTTATTTACCATAAAACGAAACGAGGCAAAAATAATAATAATAATAATTTATTTGAAGCATTTTAATTGGAGTTTTATTTCGTGCGTTGAAAATATTTATCAAGTCGATAAATTAATTTAAATGTTGAATGCAAAAGTGTAGCAATTATAAACAGCAAATATATTACAATTATTATTATTATTAAAAGTATTTATTGTATGATATTTATTTATGTACACACATATTTATATATATTTATATATTGACCGCTGACCTGTTAATCATAATAAGCGTTATAATTATGTTATATTTATGCAGGCATTAATTAAACAAATAAAAAATAAGTGAATATCTTGTTACATTCATGTTTTGATTTAAATTCACTAAATGATTGAATTAATATTGTAAACATGTATAAATATATATATATAACGATGCCATTCCTGAGTAAAGACAATGTCTGTTAATTAATATAAATTCCTTTTGCACAGACACATACACAAACACAAAGTGAAACGAGTACATTAAAATTACTTGTCGTATCTTAGGGATGGCAATCAGACACTGATACGTGTGTAGGTAACTTGCTTGCAATGCTATCGGAAAGGAATGGACTGAATTGTGTGGTCCTTCTGCTTAAAATTGCAGTTGTTGTCATCCGGCTGCTGTCTCTTGGGAGGATAAGGGAATTCTGTTGTCGTTGTCAGCAACTGCAATGGCCAATGCTCAATGCTCAACTAATTAATGTGCCAATGTAATGGGACGATATAGAGTCTGATACGTGGGTGGGCTGACAGGAATATTTCGTGCTTGGTCGGTCATTGTCTATCTTTCGTCTATCTGTCTATCTGTCTGTCAGTGTATGCAAGCGTGTGTGTATGTGTTTGTGTGTCTGGTTGTGGTTAAAGGCGTTGAATGATGCTATTTAAATTGATTTCGGTAGCTCATTCAACGATGACACTTCAGGCCGAACAGTTTCTTTCTACGGCAACTGCAATTTGCAACACTTACAACTGTACATTCGGATCACTGTGTGTCCTGTCCAGTTCTGTCTCGTCCTGTCATCCGTTGGCGTATTGCCTCATCTGTATTTTTATTAAATCAACATTCAATGCTTCAGATGCATGTACAGAGAGAAAAAAATATTTAACGGATGCCGCCGCACGCTGCTGTTGCTGCTGCTGCTGCGGCTGCAATCGACCCGAAGACAAACACCAGTCAATGCCAATTAAATGAGAATTTTAATTAGGGTAAATTGTTCTGCGAGACATCACACACACATACAAGCGGTAAATTGCGACGCAACCAATATGAGCAGAGCCCCAATGATAGTTAATGGACAGGTGCTGAGCACAGATATATGTATATATATATATATATATACATATATAAACATATGCCATCTGTTCATTCAATAGTAATTATTTGTGTACATATAATTGAAGAATTTGTTTGAGTGTGTGTGTGTGTAATTTTTTCGTAGGGTGGCGCTTGTTAAGTTAATATTTCTTTATATGTTTTTATTTTATATTACAATTATGCGAAATACGCATGATAATCAAAGAAATAATTGATAATTTACTCTTGGACTTCTTTAAATAACTTATTAAAGCATAATTGAAGTTCCTTTACATTTTGGTTATGTTAATTGATTAATTAACTTAATCTATGGCTGGTGAACTTCTTTGTATAAATGATTTTACTATTAAAAAATGTTGTATTATTTTTCAAATGAAACTTCTTACAATATGTAACGATTATTGATTTCCTCTTAGCTTATATGGCAAAGATCATTATTACAACTCTTGATATTTCATATGAATATAGATATATATGTTCATTCTGTATGTCTGTGTACAAAACTAGTTATTAAAGTGCTTTGCAAACGTCAATATGAATTATAAAACGGTTGGGCATTGATTCTTTTCCACACACAAAAATTGCAATATCAATTATATATATTGATTCCCAAAAGAGCCAGGCAGACAGAATAAGAGTGAGAGAGAGAAATGCGCATTCAGTTCAGTTGAGTTGCTGACAACTAGACAGCTGGACAGGCAGAAGCAGCAACCAAAATCTGGCACTTCATTTGTTTAAACAGCAGCTAGATCCTTTTTTTCCGTTATCTATTTTGTGTTCCCCACTTTACACTTCTCACGCTCTCACTTTGTTGTGTGAAGGGGGGTTTTCGCATTCGCTGTCTATCTGCTCGTGTGTGTAAATAAATACAAATTTCGAATTCAAATTCAGATTTTTGCAGATTGACGTCGCAGTCCCCAGGCAACTACTGCTGGCAACTGAATGAGCTATTTCACTAGTTAGTCGCTCGTCAAACATGAACACGAACAGGACAGACACACACACACACACACAGAGTGTGTATACATCTTTATACAGAGTGGAAAATTATGTTTGTAAATGTCGTTAAGCTGTGTGCTTAACAGATCAGCGCATTAAAATTAATTTCGAAATTAAAATATTTACAATAAGCAAGTCAAATTGAATTATTTTAACAACATAAAGCATGCAAAATGTTGTAAAAAATATTTTTATAAGAAAAATAATTGAAACTGCTACAAATTATTACATTTACATTAATAACTAATATATTTTTTTGAACTGTGCATAAACTATTCGCCAACACTTTGGCTCTTTTTCTGTTACAGTTACAGTTTCTGTTTCTATTTGATTTCATTTCATCATTTGACGTCTGACAATTTGCCGGCCGCTTGGGTTGCTCCCAATGCTCTGATCCCCCCCCCTCCACCACTTTCACAACCACATCCCCTCAGCTCAGGCAGCATTAGAGGCGCCGACTCCCCAATGCATTTGCCGTGTGAAAATCTAGCGCTATGATTTTTGTAATTTGATTTGCAGATTTTGCCACACTTTTAGGGATGAGGGACGGGCTTGGAGTTGGGTTCAGTTGATGTGAATATGGCGACACGTATCGACACATCAAATAAATTGCTCGCCTCGTCTCTTTTGCAAATTCCCAATGATGAGCTGCTCACAATTCGAATTCGGATGGGATGGGGCGGAGAACTGGTTCTAGTCCAGACTAGACCAGGGTATTGGGAATTGGTTGCGTTAGTTGAGTGCTTTTGGGCTTTCCACAGTTGATGCGCAACCCCCAACCCCCTCTCTACATTTATGCCCTTCAGTTTTATGATGATGTTGCTGGTTTTTTTTCGTTCTTTTTTCGTGTTTCTTTTTTGGGTATTTGATCAATTTGTATTCTTTAGCAACACACATACACACATAGCTTATTTTGCTTTCATGCATTTCAATTTACAGGCAAAGATTTCCCTTCACTTTTCGATCCTTCTTTCATGTCATGTGTTTGTGTATGTGTGTGTGTTTGTGTGTGTGTGTGTGTGTGTGTGTTTGTGTGCGTTAGCTGCTGCCTTGTCATGTGTCAATTGCAATGCTGCTTATACAACTAGCATTTTCTGAAGAATTAAAACTCAATTCTGTTTTCATATGCACAAAACGGAAATTGGAAATAAGAATCCTTAAGTCATCATTCACAATCAGCAACAGAAGGAGAGTAGGAGCAGGACTACAAGCAGTAAAGGAACACCCTTACTTAACTTATTTACATCAACATGACAAACTTTTGATTTTTTCTACGATGAGTTGACATAACATGTGTTTCTGCCACATGCCACATTTTTTAATGTTTCGCAATCAGTCGAAGAAACTTTTTTCCGTTTACGTGCCTACAGTAAGGAAATGAAAGATTTCATATCTAATTAAGTAAAGAAGTTATCTTCAGCTCGCGATGCTGATCAAGAATGTATTTACTTAATATGTTCGGATATGATTCCTTCGATGCATTTCATGAAAAACTCTTCATTTATTATGAATTTTGCAACTTTTGCTCAAATTGCTTGTTTTAATTAAATGTTTCTCCCCTTCAACACAATACAATCTTCGAATCAGTTCTCCATTTCAACTTGAACACACAAAAAAAAAAACAAAAAATAAAAAAAGGGGGGCTGTAATATAAGCGATAGCATCATTAAATTGACATCCAAAAGCCGCTGACAGCAGTCAGTTTTGAACATTGATTTAAGACCGAAAAATTGTCAATGTTCAAGTTCAGGCCGAGCCGTCCATTAAGTCAAATGTGTGTGGATAAAGAGTCAGGCAGCTGGCCAACAATTGTCTCAATCCGCAGATAAACTGGAACTGCTTATAAATTCTTTTGTCTGCCTGACTGGCCTGCCTGCCTGCCTGCAAGGCAAACTGTCGGCATCTTTTTGTGCACGTTGCTGTGGTTGTCATCTCTTCTTCTTGCTTTCTCGAGGGATCTCTTTCCTGGCGATCATTGCTGAGTTTGCCTTCGACTGCTTGCCATGCACATTGTATATATGCAGGAATGTTGTGCTGGCAAAAATTGCTCCCTTAACTGGTTTCGCCTACTGCTGCAGCGTAGCCAAAGATTGCTGGCTGCAGTGCAGCAAAGTTTTTAGCACACAAAACTACTCCACTCGGAAATTGTTTTATATAGCCTGAAGCTTTTTATGGCCAGCTGCTGGCAACTGACTTGCTTTGGAGCCTTTAGAAACAAGAAACATGTCCGCTTTGATTACAATGTCTATAGTATGAATAATGAAACATATTCTTAAATCGTTTCGAGCTAAATATTTCTTCTTTTGCCCTAAGGACGGTGTGACGAAGTTGTTAAAGTTTTGTAATCATAAGAACTTCAAATGAATAAACTGTCGATTTATTTAATTAATTTTGGCATGGCCTTTTGGTAACCAATCCTATCATGCCTTAGGTAATGTGTTCTTATGAACTTGTTGGAACTTCTCTTATTGTGTAATTATGTTTATTAGGTTTGTATCTTTATGTGGTTAGAAAAATATAAATTTAAGAAACTTAAAAAATATAAAACCCCTCAAAGTGTTCGACTCTGTTGATGCTCGAACGATTTATATATCTTATCAACTTGATCCGGTGCACGCTCCAAGTCTCCAATGATCTTCATTTCCTCGCATAGATTTTTCAAATAGTGTCGCTGAAAACGACGGAACATCGGCGCCATAACCTGAGCATTCATCATGCACTTGGCGGTCAGAGTGTGTGAGTGTTGTTGTTCCATGTTGCCGTTGTCCGTTTCACCCAGTCCCAAGTCAAAGGTCTTACCAGAAATGTTATCAGACATTGGGGTTTGCATTAGCAATTCAGGATCGGTGGTCATAACCAACTTATCGGTTAGCTCGGTGACTTTATTCATCGATTGATGGAACTCTTCCTGCATTTGGATCTGGGAGCGAACCACACGACGCAAATGATCCGCACCCTTGCCTGTTATGGTAGTTTTTACGGAGGCTTTTGATAAACTCTTTAAAGGACTTGCCGTGTTGGTTGATTCATTCGTAGTGTCAACTGATTTATCGCTTTCTGACTCAAACTTTTTACCATATTTGGCATTGAAAAGTGCTCTTGTCCGCTTGCAATGTTCACGTGCCGATTCCAATGCCGACATTTGTTTCAACTTGACTCTCTCCTTGAATAGACCGGCAACCAATTGCTCGCAATCTACACTAATCTCTTTGTCATGGTACGAGGTCTCATGTATCAAGTGATCACCGCTCGCACCAACAAGATCTTGTTTCGAACCAGTCCCTTCCAACCAAGGTGGCAAAGTTGCCAAGTTTGTGGGCGAACGTAATCTGAATAGTCGATGTGGTCCCGAATCGGGTTGGGTGCGTCGAAGACAAGTTTGAGTTGATTTCATTACCAGATCCTTGGCACGAGGCTGCAGAGACTGAGGTTTCTCTGGCATTTTGGGAATATCTGGTATGTTGGGCTTGTTGGGCAATGTCTTTTTTGACTTAAGGAGTAACGTGTAATGCGGTATCTGTTTTAGTTTCTCCGGATTTTGTAACTCTTTCTATATTCAAAATTTAAGTTAAGTTTATGGCTTTTTGGTTGAATGCAACATAAACTTACCACTTGACATTTTATCATACATTTTGGTCGAGTCAATAAATACTTGCTGTAATCATCCATTAAAATATTATTATTTTCAGGAAATATTTTCTTTAAATTTGTTGTTAAGCAACTTATTTTTGATTCGACGACGCAAAAGTAAAGTATCACAATATTGAAGTTGACTGAACTTTGAATTATTTGAAAGTTAATGAAATGTTTGTGATATTATATGTGAAAATATACGTTGGTCACGTAAGACCTAAAGGATTGTAATTTTTTACTGTTGTCTTTTGATAAAAATGCCGTCTCATAATGTTCCATTTTGCTGTCCAGTCAGCGACTGAGATTGCATTATGAAACGCAATGGAATTGGCATTTCTATGTCGTTGTTGATGCTTTGCTTTGGCCCGTTTTATTGTTTCGAAGACGAAGGCCGCCCATCAAAATGAGCCATAAGTGGAACAAAGCTTGGAAACGTGACCAAATCAAATTTAATGTGTGTGGGTTGTTGGTATGCCATATTATTATAAATAAAGAAGGAGCAGCGGAAAAGGGAAAACCGCTAAGTGATGCGAAAGTGGCTCCCTCATGCGGACAGTAGACCCTCAATGGATTTTTTGTTGTCAATTGTAACAAGTAGCTGGCAATTGTTGCTGTTGCTATTGTTGTAGGCAAATGATTTATGCAGCTTCCTTCACTCTCTAAGTAGATATACTATATATGCGAATTGGAATTAATATTTAAAGAGCACGTGGCCCATTGTAAATGGTATGTCATGTCAGAAGTGGCACAATTAATCAAAGATTTGCTTTTCGGCGCAAAATAATGAAGCAAAAGATTTTGTGTGAGCTCCACAAACGCCCCAAAGGAGCAGCTACAGATTTACAGTAGCCTTTTTATTTGTTTGCATTTGTATTTGTTGTGTTTGTTTTATTGCCTTTGATTTGTTTGTGGCTAACATTTTGGGAACATTGTAAATGTTGCTTAACCGTTTCGCGCTAAGAGAACAAGAGAGAGAGAGAGAGAGCAAGAGAGAGAGCGCTCGCTTATTCAGCATAAGCTCTCGTTGTTCCATGCACATTTCTCGCGCTCTGTGACGCGCGCTCTCTTGTTCATTCTGTCCGTCTCTCAGTATACATAGAAACGAAACGAATTGAAACGACAACGACAACAACAACGTCGACGACGACGACAGGCACAACAGGGTGTTTGGCATCTTTACCATTAAACAGCCACAGACGATGGCGTCTGTCAAGTGCGCTTCATCATAATTTGGCCGTTAATACTCACACACAGACACACACACACACACACACACACAGAGTCTGGTTCTCATATAAAGCCTTTTGCTTAGCTTAGTCCTCACCTTGGTTTTCATTCAACATCATCCTTGGCAAGCAGCAAGTATCGAAAAAGCAGGCAGGCAGACGTAACACAAAACAAAACACAAAACACATAGCAAAGTATTTGCTTTTGTTAAGGTGTTTCATTTATGCGCGGCTTCTTGCACGCATTCTTAAATATTTAATCGCAAAATTTAATGCGTGGTTTTTCGTGTCGTGCTTTGACTTTATATTTTGGTTGAATTTCAGTTTATTTTCTTATGTTTTTACTTCTTTTTTTTCTTTTGTCTGATATGTCAATCAATATGCATGTGTTTAGTTCCTAATTGTTATTAAATGGCTTATACATTTTTAATATTTTAAATTAAGTTGACTAGTTAAATTTAGTTATTGAATCAATTGGCATCTAATTAGTTCTGGTTAAGAATGTTTGATTTTGTTGGGCAACGTTTTTCAACTTTATTAATTAATGATTTTGATGAACTAAAGAACTAGTTTAAAATTTTTAAATATATTTTAGATGATATAGAAAAGTTGTGTTAAGTGTTTTGAAATGAGCCAAAGCTTATGGAGAAAAGAAGCCGGGAATATTTTTTCTGCTCTTTGACTATTTTTTTCTTTACTTTTTCCCTCTTCAACGCGTTGTATTAAATACTTATTGAAAGGAACCCTCTTTATTTTTCCTACTATATAATGTTTGAGAAAGAAAAGAACAACAACAACTAAAATAAAAGGCGCAAAAGCAAAAGACAGACAACAACAAATAAAACGTCAAATGTAACTGTAATGTTTACTGTTTCACTTTTTTTATTTAATTATTTTTAATTTTTGTGCGGCAGGAGTGGCAAGGCAACAGCAACTTTGAAGTGGCATCTAAGCCGCTAGCCAAAAAATTTCCCTACACAACCCCCAACCGACCAAAAGAGGGGGAAAAGGAAAGCAAGGCCCTTTCTTGTCTTGTCTGGCTGCTCAATCCTAGGCCTAGTGCGAGTAGGGAAAGAGCTCCTCACTTCCCCTTCTCTTTCCCATTTCTAACATTGCGTAGCACAAATAAATAAAAGTCGTAAACTGTTAGGGGCAGCCAGCTGCGTGAGATAGAGGGGAGTCTGGCTATGGGGGAAGGGAGGTGGGGGGGGGGGGGGGAAGAGGGACGGGCTACTTGATTCTGCCTGCGGTCAGTTTGCTTATATTGCTTATTTAATTTTACACTTTCTCTTGAAGCACGCTCCGTCAAGCACCTCGGCCAAACCTCACTTTTCGCTCTATCTCTCTCATTTTCTCTTTCTCTTTCTCACTTAGTTTCCACATGCACCCTCTGGAGGCCTACGATAAACGCTTTACATATGCTGCCACGACTATGGCACTAGCTGGAGACTATAACTTTGAGATGTACACTGAGAACATTTAAGAGCTTTATACAGGAGAGGAACTTGGTAAAGGGAAGTAAAATAATATTTTCGAAAGATGTATTTCGATTTGAAAAAGCTTTTCATTATTAAAAGATATATTATAAACAAAAAAGGTAAGAAAATTTACTCATTTTATTCGTTTTAATATATCAATTTTTATTATCTTTAACTTTCTATATAAATGTTGTAACTTTATTGAAGTCTAAGTCAAAGAAAATATTATATAGAGAATAGTTCAACTTAGAAGCTTACAATTTTATATTCGATTTTTCTAGATATAAATTTTACAGCTTTAAAAAGATTTTCTAAACTCTACTCACAAATATCATTAAATAATCAATAGCTCTTAAATTACTATTAAAACTCTTTAAATTTAATTTTGATTTTTTTGCCAGGGAACTTTTTGTCATAAGTTTAGTTTGTACATCAACTTAAACTAATTGTAATACGTATGTTATATATTTATTCATATATTTTTTCAGTGTAATCATCAGTTCCTCTCTCCCTCTTCGTCTCTCTATCTCTCTCTCACCCTTTAACTCTTCAAGCCTTATGCTCTTGGGTATTCTGTGGCTCTGGTCACGTTTGTAAAATTTTGCAAAAATTTATCTAATATTTTATTCTTCCTGTGGTACGGCCGATGCAGTAAAATTGTTGTTCTTGCTACTGCTACTTGCTGCTGCTGCTTGGCTTTTGTTCTTTTTGGCTCAGCAATTTAGTGAAATATTTTGATTGCCAAACATGGCGCTGTTGCTGTTGTTGCTGCTGCTGCTGCTGCCGCTGCCGCTGCCATGACTGTGGCTGCTGCCATAGCGTTTGCATATGAATAACCGACAGCACTTAGCACACACACACACACACACACACATACAAATATACAATCGTATGTGAATGAATGCGTGTGTGTGTGTGTGTGAGAGCTCTAAACGGAAGTGGCAACATTGGCGCCACAGCAAAAGTTTTTGTCGCTGACAGGAAGTTGCAATTTTGTTTGCAATTTCCTTCAGTGCACATTTGCCAAAAACTAGGTTGTGGTGGGTTAGGGGGGAAGGGGTGTGGTGTGGTGTTGCTGGCACAGAGATGAAACAACAGTTTCTACCCCCCTCCTCCCCCCCTCACATAACGCCTGTCAGCTTGTTTAGTTAACTAAGTTGCGGTTATTACGACAGAGGGACAAGAGAATTCTACACGTGCGTAATGCAACGGCGACGCTAACTGCGACGTTGACTGCAAGCGCGCTGCATGCTTGTTGCATCTTCAGCCATAATTTGGCAAAAGTCAACTTTCGTGTCAAATTAATTTGCAACAAAATGTTGCAAGCATATGCAAACACAAAATTAAGAAATTTTTAATGCAAAAACCAAGTTTTAGTTTAAATATATTACAATTTTTACTTAATTTCGGTACAACGCACAACATTTAGTGCAACAGGCTTTAATTTAATGATATTATTCTCTAATTACTGGTGATACTGATATGCGACAGTTACTAAATGTTGGTCAACAAAATTGCATGCTTTTAGCTTCTTTTTCAATTTGACAAATTGACAGCTGGCTGCAAAATCGAATTGTCGGTGGGTTATATTTAATTAGAGCTGATAAAACTAAAATTCAACCGGACATTAAGCATATCATTTGTGATTAAAGAGCTTCAACACGATTATTGTTTAATTAGAGGTTAAAGCCTAATGATAAAAACAAAAAGTTTTAAATATTTAGATTAGATCGATTTGATAACTTATAATTAGTTTGTATTATTAATGTTAATGCGAATGCGAACTACTTTTGGACCTAAACACGCAACATTTGCTGACTGCTGTGCATGCCACAATAAGTTCACGCCACTATTTATCTATCTAAATATATATGTTGGAAAATATTTTTTATTTTTTTTTCTTTATTTTGAATATTTTTGTTGTTTTCAAAACATTTCAATTGTCGGGATTTGTTGCCACCGACGACAAGAAGTTGAGAAAAAGTTTAAAGGGAAAGTTGGGGCTAAAAATCGTTTTTATGATGATAATGTTGTTGTTGATAAGGTCTGGGTGGTTGGGGTTGGTTGGTCATAGGTCAACTGGCAACGAATATTTTTTGACATAATTTGCTCAATCATTTGCATAATTTCTAACAGCAACAGCCGCTTGCCACACCCCTCCCCGCCCCAACCCGCCTTCTTTGCTGCTTCTTCTTCTTCTACACATCTTTTCTGCCTGTTTTTCCATTTTTGTATCTCGTTAGCCAAAAACTGAAAAATATATATTTATTCGACATAAAAACAAACATTATGCTGCTGCTGCTGCTGCTGTGTGCGTGTGTGTGTGTGCGATAAGAGTGTTAAAGAAATTTTGGCCTTGCATACTTTGCGGCTGCGTTGCAGAACCATACATAAGCATATAGATAGATATATATATATAAGTGTTTGTGCTTGTGTGTGTGTTGCCAAAAAAATAATTGTGTTTACTTTGTCTAATGCGATCAATGGGGGAGCGATGATATGAGCGTATTTGCATCAACCAAATGACATGAGTAGATTATGTATGTGCCACACTCAAAAACACACACACACTCACATACACATACTCAAACACACATACACACACACACTCAAACACACATCTGTCATAGCAGCATAACGTCCTTGGTAAATGAGGTTTTTCTGTGTGTGTGTGTTTTTGCTACTTATATATTTTTAGAGCGTTGATAAGTCAAATATAAATTGATTTGAAATGAGAAATTCTTTATGAGATAAATAAATTAATTTGAAAATTGTATCCTACTTAATCAATAAGTTTCTAACATTGATTAACAATGAAAGCTATAATATTTAAGATATGATTAGCAACATTTCCAATAAATCTTCCAAAAACTCAGTCCAAGAACGAATCTTTACCATTCAAACATGAATTCATCATCAAATCATGTACAACACATCTTTAAACATAAGTTTGTAAATATTTTATTACAGTAGTTAGTTTTGGTGTATAAGTTAACGAGTTTTTCATTAATTTTTTATACTTAATTAGGACTTTCGTTCCTCTGGTCATCTTGACAGCCTGACAATTCTGAAGTTAACGAATTGATTATTTTGATGGATTTCTCGTTACTCCCATTTTAAATCATTCTTTTCATCTTCCACATTTGACATGCACTTCAACTCCCATTCGACAGTCAAAAGTAGCATTAGAGAATTCCTCTAGCGATTGCCACAATCACCAAGAAAAACCAATGACCGATGCCTTTTTACATGCTTACTGTTTCTGTTTTCAGTTGCTGGCTCTGTCACTGACAGAAGCTGCTGTTGCAGACTTTCAGGTGTCGCCCCCAGACTATGATTATGGGGCAAACGAAGAATCCAGAATGCGGAATGGCAATGCAGGTTGTCTGCTGTTGCCACATATGACTGTGGCAAGCAACAGTAGCAACAGCATTTCGAACATTTCAATCAGAGTCCAGAGATTCGAATGACTCTCGGCAAAAGAGGCTTGCCTGTTTTGGCATGTGATGCAAATGCCTCAACTCAACTGGACACGAGCCGAGGATGGGAATGAGAACTATGTATTTGGGCCCAATGCTATGCACATTCTCCAGGTCTGGTCACAGTGCGACAGTGGACAGAGCCACCACAGTGGCATGGCACCACCCAATTGAATTCCTTTTGCCAGTCGACTACAATTGGCTTAAAATTTAACTTTTAGATCGATTTTACTGTGCTGGAAAATTTGTTGCCACACAAAAATTTCCTTCTTCTCTTTTTTGTTGTTTTTCTTGTTTGCCGTTTAGCCAATTTAAATGCCTCTTAATACCCCTTAACCTTCAGACCAACAAAAAAAAGTATATCCGTTGAGCTTGTGAAATTTCGTCAATATTTAAAGCAATTTCAGAATTTTTTAGGTTTTTTTTTCGTTGTTGCATGCAAACCACTCGAGTCATTTGGCATGCAAACTTAATTACAATTTCATTGGGCTTGCAAAGTAGTTTTCGTTTTCGTGCTCGTAGTTTTCGTGAAAATAAAGCTAATTCACTTTGCTGCGTAAATATTTAAAACACACACACACACATACAGTTCCGGCTTTCTGACTTATATATATATATATATATATATATGTGTGTGTGTGTGTATTTACATCTGTATGTTCATGTATAAATAAATGGCAAACAGTTTAAAGCAGTCAGCATTAAGACAATATGAAATGCGTTTCTCTGTTTGCCACAACTCGTTTTATAAATTAAGCTGCCACTCACTTGACACAAATACAAATTGAAATTTATTGCAACAAAATGATTATTTAATAACAATGCTCATGGGCTAGGCCAAGAACCGAGTAGAAAAAAGCCAACCAGGCTTGACAAGATGCCACTGCATTTTTCATAAATATGCATACGAGATTAAAAGCTACACTGTGCAACAAATTTTGGGCGGCTTAACTTTAATATATCCTTTTTTCGTGGTGCATGCATTTAAAATAAATATTTAAACAATATGGACTCGGACTTTATGATGATTTGGTATTTGTAACTTTTATTAAAAGAGAGAAACAGAGACAGAGAGATTGAGAGGGAAAGAGCGAGAGATATCCAACTACATCTAAATTTATTTCTTATATATATAATAAACAAATATTAAATAAAATTGGTTTAAAAGAATCTCATCAAACAAATAACACAAAGAAGAATTTAATTGCAACTCCTATAGATATATATATTTTTTTTTTGTGTACTTCTAACACGCACTCTATCTCTCACTGATTCTCTACCTCCCCCCTCTCTCTTTTCCGTCATCGCTCGCACACTATGTCGTTCTTGCCATGACTTGATTTGTGGTGCTGTCTTCTTCTACTTCTTCTATGTCTGTGGCTCCTGCTGCTTGTGCTCTGTTTGCAATTGTAATTGTGACTGTCATGTTGCCGCCTCGTGTCAACTCACAGTTAGGAAATTGAAATTTATTTGCATTTTTGATTTGCCAGTCATCATAAATATGCACACTGAGCAGAGAACGAGAGTGCGCACAGAAAAACGAACACAAACACACAAACATAAAGAGAAAAACAAGCAACTAACTTAGACGCATTTGGATTTGATGAGATTTTTTAATGAAGCCTCGTTTCCAGTTGAGAAAGCCAATGATGGCGCATTAATTGGCCACCCCTCAACAACCCTTAGCCCTCAACACAAACACACACACACACACACTTTAACTTGTCCCATTCTCGGTAGACAGTTCTCAAATTACATCGATAAATAAATGCAATGGCTAGTCGCATGAAAATCGCCAAGTTCATCACAGCACAGTTGGAAGCCATGTTAGTTTGTGTGTGTGTGTGTGTGTATGTGTGTTTTTGTTTTCAGCACTGATTGAAATCGAAACCGTAAGGATTTTCACAGTCACTAAAGGATTGCCACGCAGTGTGGAGCTGCTAAAGAGTGCAAGACACTTTGACTTTGGCTTAAGAGTTCAATGCGTCCGTCTACGTTTACTAAACATTGACTAGGTAAATGCTTTAGCAGCCACATAAATCTTCAAGTGTAAGCCAATACATCATGGCAAACAGAATGGTAACTGGGAACGAGCTAGTGCTTCAAAATATACTTAAACATGCAAGTTAAAACAATGTTTGCATGCTTAAATGTATTTATATTCTCTTTTTCTTAGTAATAAATATGAAAAAAAATATCATGTTGCTTGCAAGGTACTTGGTCATTTTCTCTATAAAGTTCAAATCTAATAATTCAATGTGTGTTGTTCACCTCTTGAACTATTGCAACCACCAACACATATGTACTTACGAAGTTATCTCGCCCTTCTCCATTTTGATTGACTGCACGTGCCCGTTCTATATCTAACTACTAACAACCATTCCAATCCCCTCGCACCCCACACAAAACCTCGACTAGGTATGTCTGCAGGACTTTTGTTCTATTTATCTTATCTCATGCATCTTGAGAATCGAACGCTTGGCTTTCATTTCCACAAAAGCTGCGCGTCACTTAACATCATTTGTTTTGCTTTTTGTCGGTTTTGTTTTACCGGCAGATGCTGCTGCTGCTTGCTGCCCTGCCCTCGAGTGGGAATCTCTTACGCTCTATTTCACCCTCATGTCTAGGTTTTTTCTTTCTTTTTTATTCGTATTCGTATTCCCATTCTTGTTTTCGTTTTGAACTGTGTGCTGGCCACACACACACACACTCATACAAAAATGTGCGTTCAAATCATAAATTACCCCCCAATGCTTAAAAGTACGCAACATAATACCAGAAATTTGTGTAAGCGCATCCCCCTGCCTATACATCTGCCTCTTATACCAACCAACGCTTCGGGTTTCCTGCAGCACCCCATTTAGGGGCTACAAATATGTAACAACCCTAAGCGCATTTACTTTGCACTCTGCATAACCCGCACACAACTGTCAGAAATCGCAGGTTGTTGCTTTGCATGTTTCCCTGTATCCTGCTGCCAAAAAACCTTCTCTACATAAACTGTTAACTAACGTTATAAATAAATAAAGCTAACTGAACAAATGTTGCCTTTTCAAAAGCCCTCTGCCCATCACTTTTTCCCCTTGGTAGTCGTGTTTTTGATTTGAGCTTAGGCTGGAAACAAAAAATGTTTGTGAAAATATCTTCATCACTAATAAATGTTTGCACAGTTTGATGGGCCGTTGGGCATTATACAAAAATTGGCCAAAAATTTAAATATCATTTCTAGTTTTTTGTTGTTTTATTAACAATATTTTGTCGTTGTGGACTTATTTTCGCCGGAATGGAATCTGAAAGTTCATATTTCAACAAGCATAAATGCGCTTTTGGTGAAATTTTAGTTTTTAAATTTGTTGCGCTTACAGCAAATGTTATTTTAGTTAGTTTTTAGTATACTCTACGCAATTGATATCCGCTCTAGACGGAATCCATATTAGATTTGTGGCAATAAACACCGCTATGAATGGAAATAAATATATATAAATATATATATAAAATATTGTTACTTAATTGATAATAAATAAATAATAAGTGATTGAAACGAATAGCGAAACAATTTGAAAATGTACAAATAAACAAATGTATCGAGTACCTTTTTATACTTTTACAAAACTTAAAGCATTTATGGAACTATTACCCTACCTCTATCTGTATATTTTTTAGGGTTGATCTCAGTCAGTTGTGGAATTTCAATAACTTTTATCCAATTTTGTTGCTGCTGTTCATGTTGCTGGTTTAGTTTTGATGATTGGCACTTGAACAAATATTAGATTGAGTTGTTATACTCATATATATAAATATATACTTCAATATTCAAAAGTATGCATTTAAATTCACATATCTCAATCGCATTCATGTGCCTTCTATCTCTGCTCACTAATTGCAAGCGGTGCGTTAAAAATCCAATGCCATTCACAACAGCAGCTTGTATATGGTATATGGTGGAGTAGAAAGAGCGGAGGGAGGGAAGGGGTGATGAGGGATTTGTATAAGTGGTTGGGTGCGAAGTTGGCTCAGTGCGTCTAAGGGGGCTGAGACCAGGGCCGGCACTCATTTAAATTTCATGCTTATTGCCACAAAATAGCTCAGTTGCCTGCATTTGGTGGCTGCACTTTCTCCACACACACACTCACACACACACCCAAGCACAGATAAAAACGCAGAGAGAGCCTGTAAAATATTTTACATATATCACTGACAAGCGACGACGGTTGAGACCCCGGCCAGTACCAGGACCAGGTCCAGCCAACCAAAAAACAAGCTCGGGGAAACACCAAAATAACACCAAGGGACGTCATGTGTTCGTGTGTGTGTGTGTGTGTGTATGAGTGTGTGTTTGTGCGCTTGGTTAAGCTTTCAAGTAAAAATAGCAAAAATGCTGTCAACATAATAACGAAATTTTAACGCGAGCTGCGACCGACTCGACTCTTGACGGTCTGGCAACGCCATTTCAACGCATCAAGTGATTTTTATGCCACATGCGGACAGCTTGTAAACAGGGGCATTTCAAGCTGACACACAGTTCTAAAAAATAACATAAAAAGGAGATTAAACAGATGATAAAATAGAAGATAAACAAGAAAAAAAGAATTCCATTTAAAGCCTTTGCCTTAATTTTTTTTTAACAATTTGTACCTTAAAAAAAACCTGTGAATTATTAAAATTATTAAAAATTGATGATTGTTAACAACCAAGCCCGCTCTCTTGAATATTTTTTTTTTACAGGGTAATTTTTACTTTATAACTTACTTGCGGTGTATCACTGTTCCATTCGCAATTTCGTTTGCTGTTGCTACGCAGAGAATGCTGGAAAAACGTACGGCAAACTAAAACTGAAATCCAGGAATAAATAAATTGGTGTGGCTATGACGCTTACATACAACAACAACATACATATGTATGTGTGTATGTGTATGTACACGGGGCAAGTGTAACATACGCAACACACAAAAATAACGCGCACCATTGCAGGACGTTACAACCAGCAAGGACACAGTCATCATAGTGGCGAACCTAGAACCGGCTGGCTGGCTGACTGGCTGGTTGGCCAGGTTTGAGCTGGGTAGATGATGCTCGCCACAAGCGTAGCTCAGATTCGGCCACAGCTGCAGACACATTCATAGCCACAGCAACTGTAACAGCAGCAGCAGCAGCAACAACAACAACAACAACACAGCTACCAGTTTTCGTGCAGTGCTCGTAAATTCGGCATAAAAAAGTTGCACGAATAAATTAAATTCGTTGTGTGTGTGTGTAGTGTGGAAAAAGCGAGCTAAATGATGAGGATGCACCCAGTCCCCAACTCACTTAAAGCACCCCGTGCTTACCTGCTCCTGCTCCTGCCTCCTGCCTCGTGTACAGAGTTGTCTGGCGCTGAGTACCTTTGTCTGATTGTGAGTGCATCTATATTTAATTTTGATATTTTTAACGAAATATTCATGCTGCCTGCACTTGTATTTTAATTTACGCATGCATAACTTATGCCAAAATAAAAACAAAATAAAAGCAAAACAGAATATTTGGAGATTCAGCATTAAGAACACCTTACAGGGCGACAAACTGAATGTGTTGATGGATAAATAAAGCTAAGGTAATAAAATGAATGAAATTTGATATGGGTATAAGAAGTTTTATTTTAAGTTTAATTTATCCCTAGCTTAAATAGTGCAGGAAACTGAACAAATTTCCTGAAAGGAATTTGTGATATATTTTGGAAGCGTGTGACACAAAATATGTACACGGGCTCACTGAGTTTTAATAACATTGCGTTTAAAACCCAACAGCACGAGTAAATTATAAGAAATAGCATTTGAATAATAGATTCACAGCTAAGTATATTTTGCTGGATAGATGAAAATAAAGACAAAATCGGGTTTCTAGAGTTAAATGCAGTATTATTTATAAGTTCAAACCATGATCTTTAAGATATATCTTTTCAAAATCGGATCATTTTTGACGAAGTTAGGAAAGTTAAAAGTTTTAACCATTCAAGAGTTTGAACATCCCTGCATATCTAATGCTCATTCTATTAAGAAGAAATATCTTTGAGGCCTTCATTCCTGGTAGTCTACCTACTCTTTTAATCTTACAACGAAATCAAATGGTTCACAAATTTGAAAAGCCGTCGTCCCGGTGACGAAATGGTTACATTTGCACAGCTGCTGTTGCTTCTTTTGTTCCATTTTGCACCCTTTTTGCTCCAACAGCTTCACCTGCAGCACAGTACTATCGACGTGCTAATATGCAGAATGAGCTGATTTGCAATCGTAAAATGCTTTGCTTTGCCTTTTGCAAAAGGCCATTCCACAAATTTCCATAGCGTCGGGTGGCTTCAGGTGGCTTCGCCATTTGACTGTGCAATTGGTCATGTAACGAGTGCATGCAGCAACAACAACAATAGCAACAACAATGGCAACAGCAATGAAAACTCAATGATTTGACACTTGAGCTAAAGTGACGATTCTTAGCTACTTATAAAGCAATTGTAGGCTGACTTCAAAGAATGTCGCCATTGACGCTTTTCTGCTGCTGTTGCCATTACCAATGCCCGTTTCCCATTCCCATTCGCACTTTTATTGCTATGGCTATGAGTGCACTCCCCTCGGCATTGCCAATTGAAATGAAAATAGAAATTAAATAAAACAGCGACAAAAGGCCAGAACACTGGCCACCTGGATTAGCCCATAGAACAAAAGCCATATACAGTAGAGTAGGGAGTGGGAGATGGAGACGGAGGCACAAGTAAAAAGCAGGAAAGCAGAACGGCACAAGGCAATGACAACGTTAACGGTAACGGCAGTCAAATAAAATTATATCCATAACAAAATGGAGACGTTGTTAGCGGCCTCCATTGCGTGGTTGGACAATGAGCTAAGCGGAGTACACAGTAAGCAATTTACACTTTTTAAGCGAAGAAAAAATAAATATTGAAAAAAATAACTTTGACTTTCAATGCATATAGTTATAACCCCAAAGAACTACACCTTTTTTTTTTGCTGTGCATTGACAGCAAAAGGGATCCAAGGACGACAGCTACGCCAAATGCGTAGCCTCAACGCTTGCCTAGAGCAAATTATTATCATTTTTTTAAAAAAGGTATCCAGAGCTCACTCGCCTGCGACTCAGCCTCAAAACTTATCCCAGCTAAGCAGCTAGTCCCGGCTGCTTCTACTTCTGCTGCTGTTGGTCGTTAAGGTGGCGCTGCGCTTGTTTAATTAAGCCAGTCAGCTAGCTGCTGAAGGTCCGTGGGGTGGTAAAGTGCTACAGCACTGGTATACTTCGCAAGGGCGTTAGACTGAGGTGAGGTCAAGAGGAGGGTTGGTGGCAATGCCCGGGTGGGTTGTCTGACTGGTTGGTTGGCTGGCTGGCTGCTTGTTTGATTGCCACTCAACTGGGGATTTAAAATATGCGACAGGCGTATAAAAAGCTATCGAAGCGAGGCGAGATGCCAGAGACCAGAGACCAGAGACCTGAGAGTGCCGGATAAAATGCCAGCCAGAACACTTAAACCATCTACACGTATTGTTATTGCTATTGCTATTGTTGTTGGTGTTATTGTCTGTGTTACGTGGTTGTTCGAATACGAAATCAAAGTTTACCTCTCTCACCTTCAGATAGTTGTTCAAATATGTCAACAATGAGCGACGACGCAACGGCAACGCTGTCATTCTGGCTAAAATTCGACAGACTGTCGCAATTTATGGCCCCAGTTGACATTTTGTTGCAATAATCCGCAGCAACTTGTGTTACACCAACAGCAAAGGCAACAGCAAAAGCAACAGCAGCAAAGCAACAGCAAAAGTTACAGCCAGCAACAGCTATTGCCGAAAGGAAAGCGCAAGAAAAAAGAATGTTTCATATTTGGCCAAGATGCGATTTCTACACTGAAGAAAATAAGTAGTTAAAGCAGAAACAAAATCTTCATTTAAAAAAATTCCATAGCTTTATTAAGTTTTTCAATATTTTCATTTTTTCCCCACATTGTTTTTTAAGGTGTACTATTTTTTCGTTCAACCTCAAATTCAAGTTATCTAGTCGCAGTGAAAAAAACAAATATGAGAGAAATGAAAAATTGTTGCAAAAATATGTTTGCTACCAGAATGCGCTGCACTAGTTCTCTTATTGTTTAGTTTGCCAGTTCCCCGAAGAAAAACACGTGTTTATTGTGTGAGCCAAAAAGGTAGCCCAATTTGCTGCCTCAAGATATGCAACTAGCATTCCGTTTGCCCTACCATTGCCAAATGCGCCATGTCATACATCGGGCCTAGGTCGAGATACACAGCTCCATTTGAACGCGGACACAACCATGCCACCATGCCACCATCTGCCTCCCACCACAACCCTACCATTCAGTGGGTCGCCCGTCGCTAACAACCTTGAGTGAAAAATATTGTATGCGACCAAAGTTAATGTGTGTTTACGTTTACATTTGGCTTTTGCTCGCAGTAAACATGTAATTTTCAACAGCTGCAGAAAAGTGTGGCAGGAAGGAGGTTGGAGCCAAAGGGGGGAGGTGGCAGCTTGTGGCGCTGAGTGTGTCGCTTGTGGTTCTGCTGCTGCTGCTACTGTTGCTGGCGCGTGTTGTGCCACATTATACACACGCATATGCATATATGTACACATACACGTATGTGCGTGTGTGTGGGCGTTAACAAAGTCACTCGGAGCTGGAGACGGAAAGAGACGCGCAGTTGGACATTTGTTTGCATGACGCCTAATGGCGGCCAGCATGTCAGCGGGAGCAGGGAAATCCTTACCAGAAACTACCAGGTTAGCATATGAATTATTGCAATCATTTGACGCACAAACTCAAAACATGATTGTGGATTTAAAAATGATTTTATTAGGGGAGAAAAATCAGTTGTATTTTGCTAAAAAGGTAGTTGGACAAACGTTTATCGTTGCCAACAGAACAAAACCTCTAACCCTCACTTTATGAGGAAAAAAAGTATAAAACACAGTAAAGTTCTCACTTGTCTTTCATTTGGGTGGGTGAAAAGAATCTAAGAATTTTGAGCACGTTTGTGACGTTCAAAAGAGATTAAAAGCGTATAATTGTCGCCTTAGCAGTGAGGAAAGAAGACCAAGGACGAAGGAAGCAAGCAAAAAGCATTGTGAAGTTGTGCCAAGTTTTCCAAAAAGGGGGCGGTTTTTGTTTTTTTAGTCATGGCCTTCTACTTCTTCTTCTTGTTCTTCTCGAGACTGTCGGGCATGATTTAGGCAAAGAGCTTCACCGACGAGGCCTTCACTTCGGCCCCGCAGCGAGCAAATTTAATTTCCGTGACAGAAATAAGTTTTGCGCTTAAATGCACAGCAGCGTGACATTTCTCCCTTCCCTTCCCTTTCCTTCCCTTCCTTTCCCATTCACTACACCCCTTCCGACGCATTTTCTTTGACGGCGTGCGTGGCCACTTTTCTTTTCTTGGACTCACTTCCGCTGAAGTGTTCGTGTGTGCAGCTCTTGTTCTCTCACTTTATCTGTCTTGACTTGACTTTTATTAAAAGCTCATTAGGGACAGTGTCAAAGTTTTGTGTCCGCTTATCACATAGATTGCAAATACATACTATTATCATCAGCTTATGCCATCTACCATCTACAGCTAGAAATCTGTGCAGCTTGCGATACGTCAATCTCTCATTTTTCCCTGAGAGAGATATGGATACTTAAACAAATCCATTTCATTACGAATTTGTGAAGGCTAGGTCAAGTTTTGGTCTGTCAGTGTGGTGACATCATCATCATTATGACAGTTTTTGGGGGGTAAGGTTAGGGAAGGCAGAACTTTCGTTAGAAGCTCACCTTGACGCCCTGACGTGACAGCAGCCCAAAAAGTAGCAGCCAATTTTTCAAAAAAAAAAATACGCTTCCAGTCCGCAGGTAAAGTAAGAAAAATTGTGCGGTCCAAGCAGAAAAACAAGAAGAGGATAGTATATATATATATTTCACTTCTGCTGCTCAACCAACTGGGATGAGGCCATGTCCTGACTGGGCTTGGGCTGCCTTTGTTAGTTACCTTTTGAGTCTTTGCTAAATCAAAATGGCAGCGTGCTTTGCCTCTCTACCCCATTCCTCTGGCTGCTGCTGCTGCTGCTGCTCAAGTGATTTACTTGCCGACGACTCCTTTAGCTAACGCCTTACTTGGCATTCAGGACCACGAGTTGAGGCAGTGACAGCGAACGCTGCTTGGACTTGGTACTCTCTCTGCCCACTTAAACTTCTGCTACATCACTTTGTGGGCTGAAACTGAACTAAAATTGCTGCGCTGTTTTTAGCTACTGCTTGCTACAGTTTGAGTTTCGCTCGTGCGCAAAAATTTGCACAGCTATTTTCCACAACCAGCACATGTGATAAGAAAAGAAAAGAAAAGAATAAAGAATGAAAGTAAGAAAGACCCGGTCAAGTGGCGTGCGCCCACAAATTAACTTGCATAAAAAGTAAAACGAAAATCATAATAAAGACATGGTCAGCAGAAACGAGAAAAAAAACAAACTGAAAAATAAAGAGAACAAGCTGAAAGTAAGAGGAGAGAGAATAACTTCGAGCCTTGAGGGTACTCGTATTATCATAATAGCCTAGTTATTTGTAACCTTTTTTTGAATTCCATTTAAAGTTCGCAAACCCAAACATCAATCTTCGGCAGCAGTTTAGTATATATCACTCGACGTCTGTAGGAAGTGTCAGGCAGTTTTAGAACAAGATTGTGACTCATTAAATCACATTGCAAATGTCAGTGTAAACTAAGTAAAATGAGTCTGAGGCGGGGTGGAAGAAAGTACTCACAGGATGTCTGAAAGACTCTCTGCTTGTTCGGCTTCGCTCTACATTTTTTACAAGCAACCTTCATTTATTTATATATTACTTTTGACTGGCATCTACTCCTCACCCCCCAAATTCATCTCTCTCTCTCTCACTCGTCGTTCTTCTCTCTGTCTGTCTGTCTGTTTGAAGCTACTCTGCTCTCTGGCAGCAATTTAAAATGATAATTTACACAAATGCTTTTAAATAAATAAAACGCACCGAAAGCGACAAACCAGATGGGCGCTTCTCTCTCTCCCTCTCTCTCCCTCTCTCTCTCTCTCTCTCGGCTCCTAACGCACATTTTGTTAGCGGCAGAATATCCTGGGCCAAACCCAAAGCCCCAAACGCCTGGCCAAAAAAGTTGCCTCTGTTAGGTGTCGGCTACAATTGTCCTTAAATCACGCGTAATGAAGTTGTCGCTGTGTGGAACCTTTTTATTCCTGTTACCGTAACTGTGACTGTTCTCATGCACCCCCCCCCCCCCCCACACACACACACCATGCTCCTCAACACCATCAACTGTCTGAGAGGAGGGAGACCTTTTTCTTATTGTTTTTGCATTTTATCGCAACGCATTTATTTTTGCATTTCAATGTCGTTGCCATTGCCAAAAGCAAGCCCATTAGAAATGCCAACAAGAAACCTTAGTGTTTAGCGTTAAATATCAGGAGGATAAGAGCATTCCCTTTCCTTAACTATTCTTCTCGACTTACTGGTCAGGGATGCAATGAATGATTCAACGAAATGGAAACTTGTAATAAAAAACAAGTATTTAAAGAAGCTTTAATGGCACTTTAGATAGCTGTTGCCATCAAATAAATATTTATTCGTTATAAATCTATTGACAAAGTTTTTTTTTAAGACAGAAATGCATTTAAATCACTATAAAATCGATGGCAAACATGGGTTTTTGTATGTATATAGAAATGAATCTCAGTTGGAACTAAAGTTAACAACTCAATTCGCGTTAATTTCACAAAATCTGGCAGCAATTTTTGATGCTGGAAACTGGGTGCGGTCGCCACTGAAGCCTGAAGTAGCGGTCAAAGAGGTTTGGGTGGGGGGCAGGAGTCAGAAGGTTTGATCCTGGCTCACAACCATTGTGTTGACAGCAGCGGGAATGCGATGCAGCCAACAAACCAACCGCGAAACAAGACCGCAACAAAACAGGCGCAACAATGGCCATGACAGTGGGCTGACGGGGTGGTGAAAGCGAAAATCAGGCAACAAAAATCCACCACAACAATCAGGCGGCAGAGCGAGCAGGCGGCAACTGTAATGACAATCGACAACAATTACAATCAAAAAAGCTCAGCGCAGCAACATGCAAAATGAAAGCATTGAGAGAGCGTGGACAACCAGGACAGCCAGGACAACCAGTCCAGTAACAACCATGAAAGGCCATACCAGGACATATTCCCAACCCGATCCGGCCAGTCAACCACTCGGCCCAAGCCCATAATTACCTTTCGGGGGTACGGCGATAGCTGCTGCCACAACATTGTAATTTTGATGTGTTGGCCACAGGACTGACGCGCACAAGAAGGGGGGTAGGGGGTGGGGTGGGCAATTGCAGCAGTGAGTCGAGGTCAATAGCTAAAATATTCGCTACATGACAGGTCAGAAAGTTGATTGCCTCATTTATTTTTCAATTACAACATTTATCCCGTCAGCAGGCAACAGAAACAGTAAAAACAGTGAAAACAGCAACAACAAACATTAACACTGACGGCAGCAGTGGCAAAGGCAACAATGAAAACAACAACAACAACAATAACAATAACAATAACAGAGCTACATCAATTTGGTGCATATAAAAAGCAATGCGAGACTAATTAAAAAATTCAATGAATAAATGAAAAATCACAAAACTCATTAGTCCAAATGCCAAATGACAAGGCAGCAATAAAACCAACAACAAACCAATAACAACAACAATACCAATAACAGTAATGAGTTACCAAAACCGACACGAAAGCAAATGACCCAAAATAAGAGCAACAAAGTTAATGATACCCACAATGCGTATCTTACTTAAATGTCAGATGTATATAGTATAGTTCAATGTTATATTAATTAACTAACAAATAAACTATACAACAAAAGGAAAAGGTCAAAGACTCGGGTAAGTGAAGCATGAAGTAAAAACGATATTCCTTTTAACAAGTAACTAAGTAAAAAAGAATTCAGCTCATCCTCACTCAAACTGTGACAAATTTGTCTGTGTCACTATTTAAAACATAATTAGTTTGCAGAAGCTTCAATTGATATCAATTATATTTTTATATAATTAACTATGGCACTTATTGAGATTCTTTCAATATAAGAAGCAACAAAAACAATTTGCATTTCAATTGAATACCCTAAACATAGCGCAAGCGGGTAGGCAAAACTAACTCAACAACATAGCTAAAGTACATGAATGGTAGTTGAATGCTTTATTTCGATTGAGATTTTATGATTTTTTTTGCATTTCAAATGCATACAGGGTTTGTTCTAGTCGAGCAACGTCAATTAAAGTGTTCTTTCTGTTTTTTGCAGCTCAGCAACGCAACTCTGGAAGAATTTTAAATCAGAATACACATTTAGCGTGACAGAAAAAGAGATAATATAATAAAATTAATTGCTCTTCGTTTTTATATATATATATATAGCAAAGACTCTTAATTTGAGTAGAGTGACTGCAAAAAAAGGTAGAAAAATAATATATATAAATCATGTTGAACATTAATTTATAAAGTAAGCGAATTAAAGGACTTTAATGTATAATTTTATGCTTAATGCTTTTATTAAAGACCTGAGAGTTGATTTCATGTACAAATTTTATTCAATTAAAAGCTTGAAAACATTTTCAACAGTTGGCAATCGTTTTTTGTTTTGAAGGTCCATTCTGACAGTTCTGTTAAGAGCAGGATATTAATCAATTTACATGTGACTCTTTTACCATGTCCATGCACATTTTTAGGCTTTGGTTTGGTAGTTCGGTTCATTTAAAGGATATGGGGGGAGTGAGAGAACATATCTATGCCTAAATGCTAATATCAATGTCTGACAGTTGGCTTTCAGTTCGCGTTGCTTGGATGGTATCGGGTTTGCCGTTGATGCCACAGCCACAGTCTCTGCTTATCCGGGCCCGGCTTAACTGTCATGCAACTACAATCAAGCAGCGGGTAGAACGGGCAAAGTATCCATGAGCTGGGCCGTTAAATTGTGAGCGAGAGAGCGGCAAAAGCGATAGGAGTAAATGCGATTGCGGATGCCGTTACAACTAGAGGCGGGGACAGAAAGGGTCGACCAAGAGCTTCAATGCTGGCTTGTAGTAGTGGTAGTGATGGTGGCATTGGGGGAGTGTCAGCACCACCATCCACAAAAAAAGAAGTGGAAAATAAATAAAATAGAATGCTAAAAATTCAATTTGCAAAACGTTATCCGTGGGATTTACATAAAGCAGTCATTTTGAAGTTATACGCAGCGCCGAATTGGGACATACTTCTTATATGTTTGTATGTATATATAAGGTAACTATATATATATGTATGTTTGTCTATATGCTAGCTAGCAGTGTTACCCTCGTTTGCCGGCGAAAGCTAAAACCCACTGTCATGTCAATAACTTTGCTTGTATTAGTTATTTGAGTCTGGCTGGATTCTCGCTAGTATCTCCTCAAAACGGTTTTCTCTCTCGTTCGCGTTCAAGCTCAATCTCTCTCTTTCTCTCTCTCTTTCTCACTCTATCTATCCTCTCAGCGTAATTCGAAATTTTTTACTGCGAATAGACGGATTGAGTTTGGGTTGCAAATGGAATGCCATCAAATTTATTGAAATCACTTGCTGCTGCTGCTGCTTTTGCTGCTTTTGCTACAGATTTTGGCGTTGTTGTTGTTGTTGACGTTCTTCATCCTTTGCACTCTAAAAGCCATCGCCTTGTGTCGATGTCCTTGTGGCGCATCCTTTTGCTTTTGTAAACATCAAATCACAGACAGTAAAACCCCAAAAGCACACCCACATACACATACCATCACCAGACTCGTATACGACACGCATAAACATAAACGTAAACGTAAACATAAACAGGCGCAGCGGCAAAAGCATCTCAGCAAATGTCCTTTTTTCGGTCATGCGGGTAGTGGTGTGCCTCTTGTGTCTTGCCTCATGCCACTCACACTTTTTTACGTCTCGTCGTAGTAGCTCTCATCTCATGCCTCAATTTTCGGCAATGCGTCGTAAATTTGGTTCAATTTTCTAAAAAGATTCCCCCGAAATTGATCTGGCTGCGCTTTTGTACTCTACTATACAGAAATAAACACAAAGAATAGCTGCTTAAACTAGATTTCGACAAGCCAAGCTCTGAAATAAAATACCACAATCCCTTCTCAATCAAAACAAACCAATTAAATAAAAATAAAATCGATTTAAAAAATATTTTAAATATTTTACAATAAATTGTCAATGCCAAAATTTGTTTAACTAGCAAAAATCAAATACTTATCAACATTTTCTACTATATCTGGCCAACAATTTATATACAATGAGCATTGCGGACTTTTTGCACAAGCAACCGTAAATCTTATGCCCCTATAGTCTGCTCCTTTTCCATTGTCTGTCTGTTTGTGTCTCAATCGTTATTCTGTTTGCCAGACATTGCCAGACTTGTCTTGCTCTCTCTCTCTCTCTCTCTCTCTCTCTCTCTGTCTCTTGTTACGTGTGTCATTTTGCAAATGCTGTCAGTTTAGGCGTCCGGCATTGAGTAATATGGAAAGCGAGGCGACGAATCAATAAACTTTGCTCGATGGTGGTTAGCACAAATCTTCGAAAAGGCAAATATTTTGCAATGTTTACAATGTTTGCTTCAGCTGTGACTCTATCCTCCCCCTTCCCCCGCACATCTTAATCTCCTGTCGCTGCTTAACTCACCTGGTCGAGGACAACTGCTGGCGTTTGCTTTTATCATGCAATAAAAATTCAATCGCACACGCTGTCCTGTCCCACAGCTCCCCCACCCTTGATGCGGCACAAAAGCAATGATAGTTATGTGGATACAACAAACTACAAGCAGCACCAGCAGCTGGAGCAGGAGCAGCAACTGTAACAAGGAAAAGCAGGAGCTCCTAGCTGCTGACTCCTGGATGGCTGGTTGGCTGCTGTCCCAGCACAGTGCTTAAATATTCACATATCGCAAATTCAATTGAACGCAACGCACAAGGACATTGGGACATTGCGCAGGACATTGCAGTTAAGCCAAGGCAATGTGGTCGACGACGACATCCTACGCAATGGCAAGTATAAAATGGTGTTGACAACAACAATGGGAATACACACGCACACACACACAATCAGATATACTATATGCCGACAGATACACCAGCTAGGAGGGTTGGAGATGGGCCACAAAACGTTACTTTTTATATGTTAAAAAGGATTTGCGGTTAAGCCGAATGGACAATTGGTAGGACCACACACACACACACGAAGAGATAGTGTGTCTGGTTGCATTCCCCTTAACCTTGGAGCCCCATCTCACCCTGACAGAGCCACAGGACTTACAAGCTAGGCAGATAACATCTGCACACATCCTTGGTTAGCGGAGGGCATCCTGGCTAGCCGAGGTAACTTGTTTGTGTTACTAATAGGGATCAACATTGGGCAGCCTCTTGAGACGACAGCAAAAAACACACACACAGCACAAGGCACAAGGCACAAAATAACAGACGACATTCAAACTGGCAGGTGTGTGTCCTTAAGTTTTGTAAACAACTGGTCCGTCTGGAGTCGTGGCGAGTCTTTGGGGAGGCGCTACTATAATAAGCATCGATATTATGGCACTGTTAGACTGTATGTTATATATGCACATTGAGTATACGCCACGTCTAGCAATTACTGGGTAAGCGAGAAATAATCGCATCACAGTAAATTAAATTAAAAGTTTTGCAACATGGCGTAAATCACGACCATATACTGTACAGCAGAAGGTGTGGTGGTGTGTATAGGGGCAGAAAGAAAGGATCTTATGCGTAAGCGGCGCATGATGAAATTCACTTAAGCATTCTTCGTTCAAGGTAGAAATCAAAGGGAAAGAAAACTTTTGCGTTGAACGTTTCGAGGCAGCTAAAAAATATATTTGCAACGAACGTGTCGGTAGAAAGAAGGATAGCTCTGTGCCATGCTTTGGTGGTGTGAGACAGGTGTGCCAGCTGCTTTCTCACGTACTTGAGTCACTAATACTGAAGACCAAAGTGATTTTAACGCAATGCAAATGTAAGTGAATGGGTGGGTTGGTGGTTGAGTTTTTGGGTTGAGCTGTGTGTGGGTGGGTAAATTAATGGCTCTTAACTTCATGTTTACAAGACGAATGAGCAGCAGGCAGGCAGCACTTGGTTGGAGGCAACATCAGCGGTGGAAGCAGTTGAAAGTGCAGGAGAAACCATGTGCAGGAGGAGGCAACACTCCTGACTGATGAGCGTATGCAAATGTAAACTTCAGTTTGACGTACTCTGATGACAGGCAAAAACGAAAGACTCGTCGAGGATTTTCGCGAAATGCCTCTAACGCTCTACTGTTTGCTCTGTCTCCCTCTCTCTCTCTCCCCCTCCTCTCTCCTTCATTCCGCTGCGAATCTGATTCTGATGAGGAACAGTGCGACGCAGAGCCGATTAAAAGTTACCACGACAACGTCCCATCACATCGCATCACATCACATCACATCGCATCGCATCACATGAGCCTCTTAGCACACATATACTCGTACATAGATCCCGAAACACTTTTAACTTTAGCATGCTCATGTGGTGGCAGTACAGCAGCATGTCAAGCGGAACTAGTTCACGAACTAAACGATTTGTAGCTGTAGCTTAATTACGAGATTCATCTTTAAGGAAGTTATTTCATGGGTACAATAAGAATTTTTACTCCTAAAAGGAAATACAAGTAACCTAACAGTCTTAGAGCCAGTTCGCCTTTCGACTCCAAGAACAGTCAACTCTAAAGTGCATTTAAGGACAGAATATTTATCCCTCAAGTGTTCTATCCAAACATTTTCCTCAGTGTAAAAGTTCACTTCAGAGTTAGTTCAGTTTTGCACTGTGCTGCCAACCCTGTTAAAAGCTGAATCACATGCATCTACCCAACCTGCCAACCAACCCACAAACCACCCACAATACATATGTAGTTAAACAAGCTGTGGGATCACTCCACCGTGCTTTTGAGCTCTTGTGCTGCTTGACAACAGCCATTAGAATAACTGTAATAATTATATCACTAATGTGCACTTACTATTGTTGAGTGACGCCCAGCAGCCCAAGCAGGCAGTGACTTTTTGAACGAGATTTATCACGTCGTAATGCCAGTTGCAACATCCTCTTTCCAACAAGCTTTGGGGCAAAGAAATTTATGCTAGCCGGCCGGAAGGTAAAAGCGTTATTTCAAATTTATCGACGCACTGGGAATGTTATTATGACAAAATCAATAATGAATATTGACAGTCGCAAGCGAGTGATGTTTTAGGTCTTTAAGCGCCACCCAGGGGCAGGAAACGTGCGACATTTAAATATATATATACATACATATACAGTTGCGCCAGTTAGAGTCAACGAATCACATACACACACACACACAAAGGGATTTCTGCGACAAACCAAATCTATATAGAGAATTATTTGAACGACTTCAATGAAGATGATGGAAAGAGAGAGTGTATGAGTGTGTTCTTATGAGGGGAGGGGGTGGGGGGGGGTAAGTGAGATGAAGGGCGTGGTGCGACCATGACTGATGGCAACAGCGAAGGCATCGCTGCAGTTAGATAGACAAATACAATGGGGATGCTAAATTTGTTGCTCACTGTTGGTGTGGGGAAGGGGCACATAACAAGCTCAATCAAAGACAAAAAGGAAAAAAACATCAAATCAGCACACACACACACACACACACACACACACACTGGCACAGATAGATAGATAGATACACCCACACCCACATACACATGCACTCACACTCACGTACACTTAAAGAACAAGGGAAAAGCTACACGAAGGACACGCGATTGGATCTGTATTGATATAAATTGCTGGAGCGACTAACGCGAATTACATCGCGAGCAGCAAAAGAAGGCCAAGACTATATACATATATATATATATATATAGAGAGAGAGAGAAACAGCGTAGGGAAACGCAAAGAGCGAAAAGAACCAAAGAAACGGCAAAGGGAGAAGGGAGAAGCGAAAAGAAATGCGAACGAGACGTCAGCAATCATTGTGAACAAATGAAAATAAAAAAATAATAAAATCAAGCAGCAATATTGATTGATTATGCAGCATAAATAATGAACTTATATAAATACAGATATTTATTTATTTATAACCAAACACGGATTGCAAGAATTTAACTAAGGATTAGGCAAGGACTCAACTTTGTTGTTTGAGGCTACAGGTGTTTGTTGCCAGCAGCAGCAGCTCGACTTTAAGTTCAGTTTAGTCTGGAGTAGGGTGGGCGGGGATGTGTTGTTTGGCTTTCATTAAGTGCCCAGCCTCTAAATTGTAATTTATTTGACATTACGCATACGCCACGTGAACGTAATGCAAGCGAACAATCTGATTTCCAGCTGCCTTAACCCAATGATTAATTGCTGCATTGTGTATATGTGTGTGCGTGTGTGCGTGTATGCGTGAATGTGTGTTGGCTGAATGAGAAAGTGGTTGGGCGTCTCTTTTATTTATTTGCAGCGCAATGAATTCGAATGCCTTACAACAAAAGGCATCGTTGGTGGCTGAGTCCCTTTTGTTTGATCCCTCAACAAGCTATATTGACTTTAGCAATCAGTTGGATACGAATAAAATTTGTAATACAATATTTGCAATGATGTTAATTAAACTATGCTCACAACTAGAACACAATTTTGCTTTAATAAAATCAAAAATAATTTAAAGCTCTCGCCTTCGTATACAAAATGATGGATAATTCTACGCAAATTATGTTGACTTTATGCTAATAAACGTAAAAATGCGATTTGAATGCAATTTTTTTGTCAAGCAAAAAACTTGTCGCAAATGTTAATAAATTGTAATTAGGTAAAAAAAGTATGGTTTATAATTTTTATTTGGTTGCTAAGCTTTTAATCATACAATCAAAGGTTTATTTATTTATATACTTTTTTAATGGAACATTTTAGTTTAATTTATAATAATAGTTCATGGAATGTCACATTATTCAATACATAATTATAATATAATTTGAATATAAGGAATTTTCTATGTTAATACAAAAAAACACATTCAATTATTGACAACAATTGATAGTTTTCATTTAAATTAATGAACGCTTTAAACTCAATTGATTCTTTAGTGTATCTTGGTGTTTGACATGAGTGTTTCGCTTAGTTTCTTGAGTTTAAATTTATGTGCAACAGCTTAGCGATTTATATTTAATTAAATAAGCGACTACATATTTATGTATGGGTGTATGTTTGTTTGTAAGTGTATTTAAATGTGTTGTCATATAAATAGGATATGCGATAAGTTATGCTAAACTCGACAGAGACTGCAAGACATTCAAGTGCCTTGGGGCGTAATTTATGATGTTGTTGCTACTACTCTAACTGCTGTAACTACTGCTGCTTTTGCTTTTGCTGCTGCTGCTGTGGCTTGGTTTATTGTTATTGCTAGCCACAAAATTCAGTCAAAGCTACAAAATTGCATTTGCCATTGAGTGGATATGCAGAAGATGCTGTTAGCTCGTTTAGCAAAGTGATTAAGTGATGTCTAATCGAAAATGTATGAGTTATTTGCATAAATGATAAGTGTTAGCAAATTCGAGATAAATACTTCAACAGCGCTCTCTCTCTCTCTCTCTCTATCTGTCTGTGTGAAAAAAATCATCAAAATTAAATGAAAAATTCGTTCAATCCACACAGACAGACGCGAATTGGAATGCGTGCAATGGAAATTGACCAACACCTCGCCTTGACTACGCCGATGAGGGTGGGAAAGAATGAAATGTGGACACATGCCACGCCCAGAACATCCGGTTTTTGCCACCATTTCACTATTCGACTACACGGTAAAAAAAAAAAACGTATGTTGTTTATTTTAAACCAGCTCTGTTAAATTGAATTAAATTGAAACTAAAATTGATAAATAAAAATAAAATTAAGTGAAATTTATTGCAGTTTTTTCGGTTGATAAAATGGAGTTTTTCTAGACTGTTGTGACACAAACAATAATTTTATTATTTATTGAAGAGAGACTGACAAAGTTTTACACTCCTCAAAATAATCGCGAACAATTTAAAGTTTATTTTGAATGTCAGAAATTAATGAGAAAGAAAATTTGTTTGGATTTAGTAAATCAATTCAAATTCCAACTAAAATTTAATTTCTTAACGAGAATAGATAGTTTAAAAAGTTGATTTTGTTAACTAGATTGCTGTAAGAGAAATAATACAATTGATTTATTATCCCATTTTGTTCTGTGTATTATTGGACTTGGTCAACACTCAAAAATTGATATATATAAACATTTATACATATACATATATATATATTTAATTCGTTGAATTTGGCAAATCGTTGGCCAGCAGCATCAGCAAAAGGAGCTCAACCTCTCGCTGCTGCTCCGATTGGCAAATGTTGAGTTTCATTGCGTTGCCGTTGAGCGTTGCGTTGATTCGTTTCCCTGTGGACTGCAAGTTGGGTTGAAAATTAAATACCAATTTTTGACCAGCTGCCGCGTCTGCTATATTATTGTTGTTATTCGTTCGCAACAGATGCTGCCGCTGCTGCTGCTGCTGGTGGTGGTGCTGCTGGTGTTGTAGTAGTTGCTGTTTGCTAGCGTTGCAACATTTCAAATAACATTTCAACTTTCTAGCAAGCGTAGACAATATGACAGCAACAGCAACAATAGCAACAAGAACGTTGGCGACGGCGACGACGACGACGACGGTATTTATTTATTTGTATTTGAGCGCGCAACTCAATTACGTTTAACGCTTTTGACGTTTTACAACATGGCCTGACCAGCACAAACACTCACGCCTCCATCAATATTGCGAAAGGGGTTTGGAAGGTTGCTGGAGGGAGGGTCGCATCGCTGATTGCTGAACAACCCGAAAAACTGGGAACTGGGAACTGGGTAATCGGAGCGAAAGCGAGCGAACGCGCGTGAGTGAGTGAGTGAAAAAAGATATACATCCAATAACGCTGGCAGTTGGAAAGCAAAATGAAATCCTTGGCCAAGCGAAATTGTTGGAATTTTAACCTTGTTGCTGGGTGTATTTGGTTGCGCTTAATTGGTTCTGTCAGCAGCAGCACGAGCAGCAGCGTCACCCGGGCAGATTAAAAAAGTTCTGTTCTAAAACAACATTAGCAGCGAAGCGGGCAAAACGAGCAGCGGAATTTAAAGTATGTGTCTGTACGCGCGTTGGCCAAACAATTTGCTTAGTTATTGATATGGCAGCGATGAAGGGCGCGGGAGAGTGGAGAGCATGTTGGTTGGGTGCAGCAAACATACACACACACACACACACACACCCAAACAAAACAACAGTATCCTTGCCATCCTGTGAGCCACTTCATTTCCGGGCTTCCGTTTGTAATAATGAGAGTTTTCAGTAATCTCGCGAATTGTACAATCAGTAAGAAGAGGGACACAGCTTTAGAAAGAGAGAGTGGGAGAGAGAGGTGGAGAAGCGGTGGGTTGGTGGATCGAAATGTGAGGATTTCAAATTGCCAGGCACGTGAACAAAGTGCCATTTTCGATATTGCTGGATTGGGCTTTTCGTTTTTATTTTGCTGTTTCAGTGGCAGTGTTTAGCTTTCCTTTTCAAACGGCATCCAGCCAATGTCCTGTGAGTGCGTTCAAACGTTGCTAAAAGAGTCACGTACGCAAGCAGCTAGCAACCAGCCAACTGAGCCAGTCAGGCAGCCTGCCTGCCTGCCTGCCACAATCTTCGTCCTTCGGCATGCTTCATGCTACGCTTTACAGTTTTGCACTCAATTGCTTATGAAATTAATAGGATATGTCAGTGTTTAGTATTGACCGGAAGTAATACAATTGATAAGGATTATGTATGTTTCTAGTACGTGTGTGTGTGCATGTGAGTGTATGCGTATGTGTGTGTGTGTTTGTGTGTGAACTGGTTGCTGACCAACAGCAGCGACATTGATTGTTCAACGGGGCGTATGAGTGAAATGGACGTCAGCTCAAGGCGTTGGATAATTAGGACGTGAAATTCGATGGGATCATTGTTGCACACACGCATATATAAGGCAACTACCCTAGGTTAACTTAACCCTACTCCATCTGCTCCCCACGCAGCGTTATGCACTTAGATATGGACTAATTATGCGCTTATTTCGCACACTTTAATTTATTTTATTATAGCAATTATGGCGAAATATTTTGAAGACTTGAGTGAACTTTTAAAAATGCTTTTAAAAGTGTGTTGTACAGTTATAGTTAAATGTTAAGTTTGCTACTTAAATAAAGGCTAAGAGCTTAAATTCGACACTTATTTTTCAGAAGTATCTATAAAAAAGAAAGTTAATAAAGGAACCTAAATAAATTTGTTATAATCTTAAGACTTTATTGTTTATCGTTCATGTTGCATGACGTGAATACTTGAACATTCTTTACATGTAATCAAAATCTATAAATTTGACTTTTGTCAAAATAATGAAAAGTCCATCTCTAGTTTTGAAGTGGAAGCATGAAGCGTAAGCATAAGCGCAATTATTAATTCAGAATTCTCATTATGTTGAGCCCCACGCTGATTGTGTAAATGGCCGTCCCGGTCCTGTACTGTATTGGCTACCTGTATGCCTGTTGTTGTTTTTATTTAAATAATTTAATTGCATTTCGATTTGTTTACAAGTTGAAAATGCAAATTTTGCATAGGCCGCGGGGCACTCAATTGACTGCGATTTAAAGCCCAGTTCAGCCCAGTCCAGCCCACAGTTAATACTCTTACTCCGCCACGTAGATAGTCCTGCAAATAGTCCTGCTGTATGTCCAGTGCAAATACGTGATACTGTTCGTGTGTGTGTTTGTGTGTGTGTGTTTGTGTGTACCGATAATAAAATTAAAAACTGCATTCAGTGGTAAATAAATAATGTGGTGAAACATACTTTAAAAACACGCGCATCGATTTGCATTTAAAGCAGCAGCAGTTGAAGTCGCAAGCTATAAAATACTCTATCGTAGACATTCTTGGCATTAACTCATTCAACGATATCCTTTGGCCTCCACAACAAAAACGTATTTACATTTGCAATCAGGTCTCGAGCGGCGACTGCAAGCCTGCGGCTGCTTACATAACCACATTAGACCAAGTGCTGGGCCAAAGCCAATAGTCAACAAATCCAACAGAGCCAAAAGCAGCGTGGCCAATTCAATTTGTTTGTCTCACTATCAGCAACGGTGGGTTGCTTTGCTCTGCTTGGTTTAACTAAATCTTTCAGCAATTCCCCAGTTGCATTTCCAGCTGCTTGCTTACAAAAAAAAAAAAGAAAATATCGCACAAATACAAGAGAAAAAGATGCGAAAATTATTATTGGTTTTGTCGAGATGCCAGCCAAAGATCCCAACGGTAAACTCTCGGCGGCGCAATGATGAAGCAAACCAAAAACTTTGGCTGGACTTAACTTTTTGCCAAGGCAATAGCAATAGTAGTTGCTTCAACAGCCTTCGCCCATTGTCTACGCTGAAGGACTCGAACCGAGCGAAAACTTTGCTCATGAACTTAATGCCGGGAGGAGTCGCTCCGACTGCTCAGCTCAGATGCATTATGCGTGAGTTGGTTCGTTGTGAAAGTTGCTGCTGCTGCTCCTGCCCCAGGGACAAAAATTCGCTGCCACATGAGCAATAACAACAGCAACAACAACAAAAAAACAACAACAAAATGAAAAGAGCTTAACATTATCCTGCTACGGATGCTACTCTGCTGACTTTGGGCATTATTCTTAAATCCGATTCAATTAAAATGCAACCAACTTGCATATGCAATGCAATTTAATTAACGTCGCTCGGGTTTTTTGTACTACAGCATACCCCTTACCCCTCCGCTTATCGCTTTGTGTTGCTGTTGTGGACCTTGGTCAGACTCAAAAAGCATATAAATATCCAGTGAGGCGTGTGTGCATGGCAGCATATCCTTCACTTCATTATGCAACAATTATGCACAGCAAAGCATGCGTTTAATCTTTTGCACCAGACGCACATACATACACACATACTTACACACACACACACACACACACACACACACAGTAGCATAAGTATACGCATGAATATGTATGCATTTATGACAGAGTCCAAAAGTCTGTTGCTGCCTCTCTTACTCTTTTATCCGAGTAGTTTGTTTGCCTCTTGTTGCATTTTCTGTACGATTTAATACCCATTTATATGGAAATTTATATACGAAATTATCTACGTGAAGAAATCTTTATATTTGTACTATTTATTGTTACTTAAATACAAAATATTTATGCACACATGTGCCCTTTTTGTTGCCCGTACATTAACTTTAATTTGTTAAATATATATATATTATGGCATATGTTAATTTTCAACTACGTACTTATTTTCGGCTAATATTCCTTTTGTGCGGCAGCAAGCCCAAAAAGCTTAAAGGAATATTTTTTTATTTGGAGTCTAATGTGAAAAATTTAATTTCATGACGGGTGAAATTAATATAATAAAATATTTCAATGTATATTTTAATATTCAAATGTTAATCAAAAATATTTGAATATAAAATAATATTTGAACAGCTAAAAAAGTACCATAAAAACAAAAATATTCACTTTTTTGTATAACGTACTACAAATAAAACCTAGCCTAGCAAGCTTTAATTGATAGACAGATTGATATAACATTCAAGGGTAGCAAAAAAGAAATTTAATCTTCTCTACAACAACGAGAATTAATTGAATTATTTTTCAATAAGGTATGCTTGACATTTGCTGCATTGCCGAGAAAGAATGGGTTGCACGAACAAAGCAGCAGCAGTTCATTCAATTGATTAACTCCGCATAATTAAAATGACTTTCAGCACCAAAAGCAAGAGCACAAGCAAAAGCGGCTGCTGTCAAGGTGTTTTCAGTTTATTAGAAGACAAACGCATTTATTGCACAATACATTCACGCCAATGCGTAAAGCTGCCTGTTAAATGAAATATAATCAAATACTGACTATAAAATGCTTGAAGAACTTTTTTCATCTTCTTTTGCTTTTCTTTATTTTTGTTTGACCCATTTGCGATGTCCTTATTTTATTTGCTTCAGACACTGCTGCGAAATGTTTTTATGAAATCGTCAACAGCTTTATTTGTTTTCAATGCCAATATTTTTGCAAAGCTCTCTGGCACACACATACACACACACACATAGATATACATTGCGACACAGATAGACGAGCAAACTAGATGGCTACTAGTATTTTGGCCAAATTTGTCCAGGCCTGGCATGGCTTTTTTATTAGTTGAGGCAGCTTGCGTTGAATTGAGTTGTTGTTATCGCATTGTTGTGGGCAGATGAATGAATGGCTCAACACTTGGTGGACATGAGGGGTAAATGGGGTGGGATTTTTGCAGCAGAAGGGCTCTGGGCATGGCGTGTGGCATCAAAATTGAAAATAAAAGCAACATCTGCGCTGTCAACAAATAAATCAGCAGACAATTTCATTATTTGACAGTAAACGCGATAAACTGTACCGAAAATCGTGGCAACGTGACCCGCAATCGACGAAGCGGACGCAAAATAAACAGTTTCCCCACCCTTCCATCCATCCATTCATCCTCTCAGTCACGCCCCGTAACAAAAGCAAAAGCAACAAATCTGTAGAGTTGTCGCCTGTTGACAGTGTCGAGATTTTGGGCTGGCAAGTTTTTCTGAAGTTAGCCTGGCACACACAATTAGCAGCTTCCTCTCGACTTGCTTTATTAATTGAGCTGCAAAAGTTGCACCCAAACGCGCCACATAACCGTAAACGTAAGCGTAACCCTTACCCAACGCCCCTCCCCCCACCCCCTCCCTTCACACACCACTCTAGCATACCACGTAACCTAGACACAAAACTCGACCCAACCACACACTAGCACACTAACACACACCCACACCTCGACCAGTTGGTTAAGAGGCAGACACACGCCACAGGTCGGAATCAGCAGCAACGTATGGAAATGTGTATGTGGCATGTACACAAAAGTTGCTCCTGTAAACGGTGCGAGGTGTTACACTTAAAAAAACATAAAATTAGATTATCGATTTTGTTATATAAGGTAAAACTTTTAAGAAATTAAGTTCTACGACGCACGATAAGTCAATTTAATCATTTGCAGGATTTTTAATACCTAGAATCACAATTGTGGAAAATATCTTAAAACCCTACAACTTATCATACTTTCTTTTGCAATCTGAAGAAAGACCTTAAATTTTTAATTTCAAGAATCCCATTTAAAAAGCTTCAAAGGCAAATTTCTGTCTTGGTGTAAATAGAAAACGGCACAAAGGAAAAAGTATGAAACAAAGGGAGAGAGAGTGGAGATGGGTGTAACCGCAGAAAGTAGCGATAGGCAGGGATTGTGTAGCTATGGCAGTAGTTGTTGGAGCAAAAGGCCAGGAGACGACGCTTCAGAAGCAAGTGGCTGGGCATAGTTGAAATGCTTGAATAAAATTTCATTAAATACACCAACATACTCACAGACAAGTGCACGCAATTATGGTAAGACAGTTAAGTTTTTGATTGTGGGAATCACGCATGAGTACGCACACAAGCATTCACAAACTAACACACACACGTTCACACACGCACATACTTTGCACAGAGTTTTTCTATAACAATTCTCAACTCAACTCAACTTAACTCGTGCACTCGCCATGAGGAAGGAGCAAAGGACGCAAATTTTCATTCGTTGCGGGTTTTAGTTTTAACAATTGCCTCAATTTATGTCTCAAAGTTTTAAGGCACAACTTCTGCTGGCATTGTCTGCTGGCTCCCACACATGCGCAAGCACACACACACACACACACACACGTACAAAACTTTGGTAGGTGTGTACGAAATGAGGCGGGGTCTCATATTCAACTACGCGTGTAATAAATTTCAATGCCTTGTCGTTTAATTAATGATAACAAATGGGGTGGAGCCAACTCTCACAGTACTCTCCGTCCCAAAAACCAAAACAGAACACACAAACACGCACACCCATACGCACTCAGACACACGTTAATTCAATTTCACAAATATTGACATATGCTAATTCATATAAATGTTTGTTAGCGCCAGCGTCGTCTAAGACCAAACTCTTTGCCTGACATAATTGATTGTAAAAATGGCAATGAGCCGAATTAAATCGCAATTATTTGCAGCAGGCATTAAACGATGTCAGTTAGCATAGCACTTAACTAGGATTTAGTGGCGGTTAACTCCATATTCAACATATTTGTTCAAACATATACGTGCAGTATTTGCGAGTTAGTGTTTGTGTGTGTGATGCGCATTAATCATATTTCTCATTACGGCTGCTTGTTCTCAATGGCAAATGGATATGGTTGCTTGTCAATGGGGTTTTGCTTAATCATAAATTGCATTGAAATACATAAGTAATCGATCCATTATTAACAGAAATACCATGGATTAAATTCGTTTTCTATTTTAACAAAAAACACACATTGTTGTGGTATTCGCATTGACTTGGCTTGGCTTGTGATTCCCAACTGGTTTGAGGTTTTAGGAGTGCCTGCTGCTGGTTTTTGGTTTTTTGTTTCTTTTTTTGTTGCTCGTTACTTTTCTTTATATAAATGAGAGTCTTTAACGCCGTTAGCTAAAAAAATCTTGGTTGTGTGTTGTTTTGAAGGCTTGAGCACTTTAATTTAAAATCAACTGCATTCACGTGTAGATTCCCAATCGCTTTTTATGCCCATGGGTATTTGTTGTTTTGCCCATATATATACGTGCCTCTGGGTCGTTGTAGGTACTTGGTGCGCCGGATATGCGGCGTGCGCGCCATTATTGCGCCATTAAATTTGTAAGTCAAGCATTTTAATATTTGGGCCAAACAATGCAAACGAAGCTACCAACTGCGACGCTTTGCATTCGCTTTGCTCTCTTCTTTCCACACAATGCACGCGATCCCCCCTAGCGTGTTGCGCTGCTGCTGTTGTTGCTGTACACCCAAACAACCCACTTTGCCCCGGTGGACTAAAAGGGCGCGCGGGTCTTGACTAAAGGAGCAGCAGCAGCAGCAGCGACAAAGATATGCAATTTCGCATATGTACTTATATCCTAGCGACATGAAAAGGATCAATTGTGGCAAAACGAATTGCATACGAATGCGCTGCCGTGCATGAGAAGAAGAAGGAGTGAAGGGAATGGTGCTGTGCTGTGCTGTGCTGCGACTGGGGGCCGCCAGCTCTCTCTCTCGAAGCAAAACGACAAAATAATCCCGGATTTGCATTTTATCGGAATGTGACGACGACGACGATGTCTCGCTGGTGAAACCAACTGCACACTGATTCAAGCTGTGGAAATAAAGATGACTTATATATTATTTTATTGAAAATATTATAAAGAGTATTTCGAAACATGGAACTTTTATTAATTGATAATAACAAAAAGAAACGAAAGACTTAAAAGGGATATGTCCAAGCTGCATAATCATTTATAGAATATATTTGCTGACCAGTGTAAGTCATCTTCTTTTGGAGAACTATAACGACGGTTATATCTTTTGCTCTTGCACTGCGTTACCGTCTCTTTCTGACCGTGTAAGTCAGTCATTTGCATGCGTTGCATATTTGTCGTTACAACAGTCAACTGTTTGTTATGCAATTGCAGTCGGTTGAGTTGAAGTCCTCGCGAGCGAGTGTATGTGTGTGTGTGCCTGCATGATGTATGTGTGCTTGTTTGCTGCTTGTGTTGGTATTGTTTTTGTCTCCCGGCTGCTGCTTTCTTGCTTGTTTGTTTGTTTGCAGCGGGGCAGCTTATTCATATTACATAAACTGACTACGCAACGCGTTTTGCGTAACGAATCGAAGCTGCAATCGAGCAACAAACTAACAACAGTAAGCTATTGCTGCGCTGACCAGCATCATGAAAAAAGCTAAAACCAACACACTAAGCAGCCGACAATTGGCTGCTAATGTGCTTTGACATGTTGAGCATACACTAAAATTTTGAACTTCAAGTTTTTTTTTCAATCGTATTTATATTATGTTGTTTTTGGATTATTGGGTAATTTTTACTAGCTTCTATGCTGCGAGATATTTTATAATATATATACATATATACATATATATAATTTTTTTTCTTTATATTGTGACAATTTTTTGAAAACTGTTTTTATCATATTTGTATGGAATTTTATTCAACATTGTTTGTCACGGCTAAATCGAACTTAGTCTAAATGGTTCGACACAACACACTAACATCAATCGATGCCGGCTGCTGTGAGAGTATAATTTTGACAATGCCACACATTGAAAAATCCACACACACACACACACAAACAAACGTAAAACGTGCGATTTAGCAGCTACGTGATGCTTCGGTTGGCTGTGAGTTTTGGGCAACAGTTGCCAGTGTGCTGGGGCATCATAACCAAAGCACTCACACACAAACCCACAAACAGACACAATCATACAAGACAGCATGGCAAATGACAGTCAGTTTTGCTATTGCCATTGCTGCCGCTGTTTTTATTGTTGTTGTTCCTTTTGGCATTCCAACTTGTGTGCCGCACATTTTTTAACATTTTGGCGAAAAACGCATTAAAATTTGTTGCACGTCGCATAAATGCTGCGTGTTAGGAGTGTACATATATATATATGTGTGTGTGAGTATGTTTGTGTGTGTGCGCGCCAAACGAGCAAAGGGGTGGCACAAGGCAACTGGCGTTGCGAACTTGAGGCTGCCAGATTGGCATACACAAACACACACACGCACACACACACCACACACACACACACACACCCATACACCTTGCTCTAGTGCCAAATGGCTGGCCACAAAAAAAGTTTTTTGCCTTGCTCTGCACTGCAGGCAAATAAATTTGCGGATACCGAAACCGAAAACAGCACATAAAATCACTGCCAGAGATTTACTCAAGGTATTGGGTATGTATGTGAGAACTGCAAAGGGCCTAGCCAGGAGTGCTGGTGGGGTGCGGTTAGGAAGAGAGAAGCGTTTTTAATAGCAGGTAAGCTGTTAAAAAAAAAAATAGAGGTCTCTGTCTTAGACTGTGTCTTGCCTTAAAATTGCACTGACTTTTAGCGTAGAAAGAAACTTATCAAAAATCAAAAGCCTTTTCGACAGCCAATAATTGCAAACGTGCTTGAGTTAAACGATATTTTTTTCAACTGATATCGAAGAGATAGAAATGTATTTACTATTTGGATTATAGTTTGTATTTTGTTCAATAAACAAAGTATTTTGTTTTGTATCCAAAATAATTCTGCCCCATTCCAAACTACTCTACATTATAGCTGCTAAGGAATGCCAGTTATCCTTAATTTACCATATATTTTTTTTGCTCTGTTTACTTATTGAAGCATTGTATAATTGTTGGTCATTTGTGCAAATGGTTGTTGCTACAGAAGAAAATAAAACGAATGAACACTCGTATGCTAAATGTGCAATCCGAAGCCACTAATTGCAGCCCATTCATCAGATACGCACCAAGGCAGCCAAGCCAGGCAGAGAGTCAGCCAGTCAGACAGTCAGACAAGAGAACGATAGATAGACCACGACAGCTGCTGCTGCTGGCTCATATAACTGGAGTTGTGATTTCTATGGGCATGCGGCAAATGAAAGAAAATTGTAAATTGCTTTTAATTAAAAGCACAAACATAAACACCTGCTGTTCTGTTAAGACCTAGCTTCATTTACACACACAAACACGCACACGCACACACACGCATACAAATAAAACAATAGGCGGAAATGAAATCGCAGTGGCTACGATTTTAACAGCCCAGCAACTGTTTCCACCATCGCATTCGCATTCCCTGAGACAGAGACACAGTGTGCCAGATGCTTGCTTGTGTGTCCTTTGGTGTGGCAAGTTGTTGTTGTTGGTGTTGCTGGTGCTGCCGGTTTCGTGGCACGCATTAATAAGGCCAGCGAGAGCTTTGTGGCAGTGTAAGGAATAAATGAAGGAACAGCGTCAGCTGTTGGCCCTTGGCTTTCTTGTTGTTACTCATACGCCATGTTTACTTACTTTGTTCTCCATTTCGATTTAACTGCACAGTTTGCCGGGCAAGTTCCAGTCTTTTACTCATTAAGTGCCACCTCCTTCAATTGCAATGCAAATTGCATGCACTGCAAGAAAACAAATTCGATTTAAAGTAAAATTTGTTTTGTTTCCTTCGTAAACGTAAATGGATACAGTTGTTTTTTTTTTCAATTATTTCTAAACACAAATGGATAAGTTATCATTTCCACGACAAATGGAAAATGTCTGTCAGTGTATGTAACGTTAGGCCAATAGCTTTGTCGTATAAAGCATCGCTTGCTCGGCTGACTTGTTGCCACAATGTTGCTGGCGTCAAGTGCGCCACATGCCGCATTTGCATTTGCATGCAACAATCGGGGCAATGGCAGAGTAAACATTGCCATCGTTGGCGTTGGTCCTGGTGTTGTTGTGCCTGCATTTATTGCATCCTACATCTTCCACTTCGTCGTTCCACGGCTGGCGTCTCGACCGTGTCGGGCTCAGTTTGTTGCAGTTGATTGTTTTCGTGCGGCTGCCGCCACCGCAGAACATTGAAAATGTGAGAATGGCACAAAACAAAAATTGAATATAACCAGCTGCACAAACACATACATACACATACAATGCTTGCCACGACCAGGAAAAGGACCAGAAGCTGGCTGCATCTTCGTTTTGCTTTGTCTGTCGCTTCGTCTCGCCCACTGATTCTTTTTGTGTGTGGGTCCTAGAGTTGAGTCGAGTCGAGCCTGAGCCGCCTCAGCCATAAATAATGCAGTATTATTTTCAAATAAACTCAACTCTGTGGCTGCCTAAGGCAGCTGGCCTTATGCCCCATGCCCCATTGCCCTATGCCTCCGGACTAACCGATCCTTCTTTTCGACTGCCGCCAAATGATTTTCACACATGAAGAACGTGCAAAACTGCCCATAAATCTTGTCGGCCATTGCTTTTTTTTAGGGTGTGTGTGTTTGTTTTTGTTTTTTTTTTCTTTACAACATGGTTTTTTTGCCAGCATTTTCATTGAATTTGATTCGCGAACGGAACGCAAACAACAACTGCAACAGAAGGTGGTGGATCTTGGCAACTGGCGTCGCGTTTTATATTTGCAAGTGAAATGTTTTGCGGCCAGTGTCAGCCAGCCAACCAAGCAGCCAACAAAATGCCCATTGAGGGCAGCATCTGTCGCCCACCCCTAACCAATATGCAATTTTCTGGTGTTATTGTTGTTGTTGTTTATGTTTTCGCTAGTCGTGATGCCAAACAGATGCCACGCAGTAAAAGAAATTCAAGACAAGACCAACAAAAACTTTACACGAACCAAAGCAATTGCGTGGGCAATGTATCATAATCAATGAACCTGCCTTCGGTCGGGCAAAAACAAAAAACTGCCAAAAAAATTTTCTGCAGAGTTAACGAAGAACTGTCAGCAGTAATCATTTACATTGCATAAGTTTTCATATTATTATGTACATACGTAATTTATGGGCTTAACATTAAGCACATAGATTTTATTCTTAGACTATAATATTTAGTTTTTATAATTTTCAATGCCGGTTTTTAGATCATTAAAATTATTTTGTTTTATAAAGTCTTATATAGTTGGAAGATTAGAAGAATATTTGTAAAGTATTACATTTTATATATAAGTTACAAAAAGCAAAGTCTTTCAAACGATTCAAACTTCTTAAGCATCTATCACTTGATGCTTTATGGGTTTCCTGCCAGCTTCCTTTTTTGACTAGCAGTATTTATAGCAAGTTAATATGCTCAGCATTTCACATTTCAGCCATTTCACATGGCCTTTTAAATGGCATAAGAATGCGCTTGTTATACTTGAATTACTTGGATCGGATCCGGCTACAACGCTGCCGTCTGCATTTGTCCTGGTTCATTCCTTTGCACTGCTCCTGCTACAGCTCCTTCTAGCATAGCTGGCACACGGCAAATTATTAGTTGAACATGTGCCAAAAATATTGCTGAAGACGTTTGTTTGCCCGTTCGCCAAGTAACTGAAGCAGGCCAAATATCTGCCTACCTCCTCCTCCACCTCCACCACCACTCCAATGCCCAAAAGGCCTATGGCATTTCTATAGTTGGCAGAAGGTCGCAAAATTTATGGCCGTTGTCTGTCGCGGACAAAGAACATCTTTGAATGTTGTATAACTTAAGTGCCAGTGCAAATTTTCTGCCACTTCATGGCCAGAATGCAATCCTATGCGAGTACTCTCACTATGTATGTATATGGGTGTGTCTGTATCTATGTACATATACCCATATGCTCGGTTTTTGTTTCTACTTGCATATTTTTAGCGTTTTTGTGTATGTGAGCATCCTTTTCCAAAAAAGCATTTGCAATTTGGTGCTTTTTTCAAGTGGAGGTCGTTGAAGACTTGAGGGCATATCTGTTTCCATGATGGGGATTTTTTCTTTGCTTCCATTTCTCTCTCTTGAAATAATGTTATTAAAATAATGTCTTAATTGTTTTAATGGTCTTTTTTTCCACAATAATTACATTTTGTATATCCGTATAGCAAAAATCCGAATCTTATTTTAATTCTTTCTTTTTCTTAGACTGAATGCTAAGAAAAGGTCATGTATAAAATAGTTCCAGGCAACAACAATGGCAACCACATTGACAATTGGCAGCAAACGCAGCAAACAGAAACAATTGCAATAAAACTTAACATAAACATGTGAAACAGGGCTTTAAATCGAAAGTGCTCCTAGGACGCAGTTACGAAGGCAGCCATGGTTGATCCGATTATGGCCAACATGTGTTCCTGGCAAATGAACATTGAACATTTGAACCTTGGACATGGAAGTGTTGGGGGTGGATTGGTGGTCCTGGTAGATAATAGTGGCTTAATTAAGCCGAAACGATTAAATATTATATGTTTGTGCCATATATATAAATACAGATAAAACACTGAGTTTTGCCGCTTGGAATGCAGCTCGAGATTTGGGAACTGAGGATTAACTGGTTTAAGCCCATTAAACTGTTATTGTTGTGTGCATATTTGTTGCATGCCTCATGTTATTATTGTTGCTGTATTTTTAAAACATATGTCGGTCGGGCTATTTGTAGCAACAGGCAAATTACACAAATCGTTAAATATTTGTACACGTTTTTTTTTTTGTTCGTACACGTTTTTTTTTTGCGAGCAAAATGGAATCATAAATTTTGTTGTCGCGCAGCCATTTTACCTGTGACATTATTATTGTGCTGCCACACAGCGAAGACAGCTCCTTGTTGTTGCTTTTTATTTGTTTGTCGTAATTGTGACAACATAAAAAAAAAAAAAAACAGACAACGCGACAGCCCACTGAGATAACAAGTAAAATAACAACAACAATGTATGTGTGTGTGTGTGTGTGTGTAGGGGGTTTGAGGGAGGGGGGAGAGAACCATTAAAATTTAATGAAAATTAAAATGGAAATAATTTGTGTGTTTAATTTAATTTTATGATGCCCCAAAGAAAGGCAGTAGCATCAGCAACGACAACTTAAAACTCGCTTCATTCGCTTGACAGAATGCGCCTAAGACTATGCAACACAACATAAATCAAGCGCATAAATTACCATCAATATCTGCGTAAGAGCGGAGGCAAAGTGAACACAGTATGAGGGCAGGGAAATGCTTGTAGAGCTTCCAAAGAAGCAAAATGGAAAAAACAATAAAGTAAATTCTTTTTTGTTTTTTGTTTTTTTTTTGTGCTGTTTTCACGCAGAATAAAAGAATGAAGAAGATAAGAATAACAATAACATTAACAGTAATGCTAACAATAACATTACTTCAAATTTAATTTAAATTATTTGCAGACAATTCTCTCTTCACCAAACGTAATGTCTACAGCCAACAAAACACGCACACACACAGAGCCATTTGACAACAATTGTTAGATGCGTATCGCAAAAAATTACCTGCAATACTTGCCCACTGCCCGCCATTAGCCGCAACAGCAGGAGCAACAACAGCTATAACAATAACAACAACATATGTGTGGTCACTAAGGCAGGGATAGAAGAATAAAACAACAACAACAACAATAGCCACATAGCTATCATTAAGCTCATGGCATGGTGGCGCAGGGATGGGTGTATGGCAAATGGGCAGTTCGCGCTTTAGATAAAATCATTTTGCCATCAAGGCTCAACGGAATGGAATTGCGGGTTTTTAGTTTTGGGGTCAACCAAATCCTAGCTAATGCCAAAAACACAAAGTTGCTTTATAAATATCTTGATTTTAGCTAGCTTTAACTAAATGGATATTTCAATTAACTACCCCTTACCGATCAACCGATTAGGCATGAGTTTGTGATACTTGAAGGCTTGTTGCTAATCGTTTATTAAAATTGCATATAATAAATGCCAAATAAGCATATTAGTTCATTAAACTAACTGTTAAAATTGCTTTAACGTCAATTAGTAAACAGCATTTTCATGTGCTGTTAATTTGCTCATTAAATGCGAGCAAAAATAATGACAACTGCGTCGACATCATGATGACAAAAGTACTGAGTACTTTGGTACGCCCTCTTGCGCCATTCCGCGCCCCTAACTCGTATGTCTGAGTGTATGTCTATTGCTTTTCTATTCGTATTTTCATTTCCGTTTTCATGAGCGGCTGCATTAGCAATTCAAATTCGATGTCCGCCATTAAACTCATTAACTGCACACAAATGCAGAGGCACGAAACATCCAACTGGCATTAGTGCAGACACATCCCCAGACGACAAAACTCTTAAAAACAGCAACCGAGTCGGAAAAAAATACATAAACAGTACGACAACTGGGAAGAATAACAGTTAGGAAACGGTAAAGGGTGCGCAACTTTAATGACTGCCACCAACGATCGACAAATGAAGAACTGTCTTCATTAGCACAGCGCCAGGTGGACAAACGAGAGTCCTTCAGGAGCAGCAGCACCAGCAGCATGGAGAAGATGGTGTCTGCACGGAAACTGGCTACACTTCTTGCTTGCCAGCATCGCTCGTATAACTTGAGCTTCGGGGCCTGCAGCTAAACGTTTAAAATACCTAAAACATAAAAAAGGTAGTCCAGGTAGAGAGAGCAAGTGGTGGTGGTGGGGGCAGGGCAGTTGGGGAAGGTTGTCGTTTGCATGGAAAACCCATTTGCACGCCGTTGAGCGTCGTCTGCGACGAATAGTTTACGCCAAGCAGAGCTCTACGTCGTGTAGGTTGGTTGCGAGAGCACAGGATAATTGACTTTCAAATCAGTTTGCGATAAATTTTTATCGGCACTTTTGATGCTGCTGCTGCTAGTGCTGCTGTCGGTGGCAGCACTTGAAGCTCGCGGCGACAACGGCTGCAATCAATTGCCAAAGTCAATGGGGACCATGCCGGTGATAATTGCCAGGCAGCCAGTCGGGCTATGCCATCGAGAACATCAGCAACAGCTAGGAACAGTGTTCGGGACAAAACGCCACTAATGAGTTTTATTGAGTAGTTGTTGTTGCTGCTGCTGCCCCGGGTGCAAAACCCAGGTTGCACGAGATGAGATGATGACCTGAGAACGGGTCATCCTTTGGGGGCACATAACCAAAAAAAAAAAAGAAATCCTCCAACTCGATGACGCACGGAAGCAGTTAATCAAATCTGTAAGTGCCTTCTGGCCATTCGAGTGGTGGTGGTGGTGTGTGGTGCTGCTGCAGTCCATACACGTAATTGCATTTACTGCTTCATGCACACATGAGGCAGCTTCAAGCTAGTTGTGCCCCGTCCCGTTCCGAACATATTTAAAGTTTGGCTGGGCGACAAGAATCGTACGTAGTCCAAAAATAGCAACGAAAAAAAATTGAATAAAGGAAACGAAAATTGGCATAAGCACGTAAATTATGTGCTGCCAATTAGCAGTTCCCAATTTTTGCACGCAATTCCTTCAACAAACGAAAGAAATGAAATAAGTGCACAAGGAAGAGTGCGAGAGAGAGGGTGAGAAAGTAGGCGCGGATTGGTAGCTGAAACGGCCGAAACTCAAACAAAAAACAGAACAACAAAAAGCAAAAAAGAACAGCAAAAAAAAATACAAAAATTGCTGAACTCTACTCAATTTTTTTATACTCTTTAAAAATAATGGGAAATTTTTTTATTATTTTGATATTAAATATATACATTTTCAAATGTTTTAGTAAAATATAAACAACGAAGTTTTGTTTTCGTACTGTTTAATGTATCAATCGACAAATCGACTATGCTGTCAATATGTAGGGTATTTTGAGAAAATGTGTGTAAATAGTTTCGTCACGACATAAGTGGCATCATTAGAGGAGAGTGTGTGGCGCACTGGTTGACTGCCATTCATGCCTATACACACACCTACCCTCCAACACCCACCCCACTCCACCCCACCACTCCAAAGAACCCGTCTCAAGTGCCTAACGTAAAAAAGTCAAATGCCGAAATTGCCAGGCAGCAGCACAAGCAACAAAAAAAAAACAGAGAATTATGAAAAAAAAAGTAGGAAGAGCAGCAGAAGAAATGCCATGCTAAGTGAAGGGTGCGGGGTGTGGGCTGGCTGTGAATGAGTGCGAAGAAAACATGGTAAATTTTCATAAAAGCCGCCAAATGCGCACACAACCCGAAGCGAAAAAGAAAAAACCGCAAGAGAAGAAACCGAGGAAGCGGCAAACAAAATAAATCAACAAAAATATATTTATATAATAAAAAAAATTTATATTTTTTGCTGTCCTGCGCGGTTTTTCATATTTTTTTTTTGCTCTGTTGCTGGAATGTAATTCAAAGACGTTATTAGGTTGGGTTTCTCTTAGGGGGGGCAAGGAAGGGGCGTGGCTTGCCATGTTTATGCGACGTCTTTTGGCATTTAGGCATGCAAAATGCGTTGCCCCAAATCCTTTTTACGTGGCTGCCAAGGACACAAAAGGAGAGAAGCGCCATATGGGCTGGGAAGTGGCAATAGATGGACAAAACTGGACGGATAGGATGGTGGCTGGTTGGGTGAGGAAAAACAAACTTTAAGCGGAAGCGGCGACGGAAATGTCAACAAAACGGCAACCATGTTCCCACTGGGTGGGTGGAAAGAGGTCAGTTGGGATTGAGAGGGGCCACTCATAATAATTCCCTGCTGAAATATTATCAAATTGCGGCAATTGATTTAACCGCCAGCGGCAGCAACACATTATGTCAACAGGGCATGGCACTTATGGATTGGGAATTGCATTGTTTCCACTAAATAGTTGTTTGTGTGTTCGAATTACTACAAATTATATTCAATTAAAGTTTAGACAGTTTAATTAAGTAGCAAACATAAAGAGAAAATATTCTGTCCAAAACATTTATATTTTTATTTATTTTTTTTAACCTTTCCAATTTAAGAATATTTTCAAAAAATAATTAATATTCAATTGATCATTTTTAAATCGCAACTGAGATACCACTCTCTTGCCTATTAAATACTAAACTAACGTAATCGATATTGTGGGAATCGTTTCGAAATCATTGAAGTTGACATTGGTATTGATTTGCCAATGGATGGATTTGTGGCATTGGCTGGGCCACGCCATTTGGTGCCACTGATTTATATCCGAAGAGTAATTGGAAGCGCGTTGCTACGGGATGTTGCTACTGCCAACATAATTAGTGGCATGCTCAAAAATAGACCATAAATAATCGTCGCTTACTTTTGCCTGCCTACCGCTCGCTATGAAAGGAGTACGAGAAACAAGATGAAGATAAAAATGATGATGATGATGATCATGAACATGATGATGACAAAGCAGGGATGAAAAGAGAGGAGTTGGCATAGTCGTTGCCAACGCCGCAAATTGTCTAAGGCCCTGCATAAATTACTTAAATGTTTTCTTCTCAAGAAATGAAGATGCTGTGAGCGGGGTAGCTATTTAGGTGCCGCTGCTTGGCCGTGCGTTGCGGCGTATGCGCAATTTTATTAAATTACATTCGTGTTTTGGCAAATTAATTACGAAATTATGTTGTCGTCTGCCGCCCAAGCAACAATATATGATAACAACACACATACATATACGTATGTATAAACACACTACGAGAAAATGTTTACCTACGAATCTGAGACTAATTACATAAAGTATTATAAAATGTGTAATAAATTAATGTAAATGTGTTTTGTTGCTATTGAATGTTTGCATAGCTTCATATATTTTTATTTGTTTCTTTAATTATAGTTTTTTTTTAACTTGATCGGTTTTTGATAACAGTGTAAAACTATGTAACTGGGTGGTTCTTAGAACTTGTACGAGTTCGCTACATTTTATTTATCTGTGACTGTCAGTCCTGGCCTGCAGAGACCCTAGTCTACCAAAAGGCTACTGGCCGCCTTGTGGTTTCGTTTCGGCTTGTTGGCTTTGCTGCTCTGCTCCTCTCGCATATTAAAAGTAATTTTGCCACATTTTAGGCAAGGACACAGCAGCACAACAACACACAGCACATAGAACAGGATAATAACCCGCGCAGATAGATTATTCAGCATTTCAATCGTCGTCGTCGTCATCGTCGACGTTGTCGTGGACATTGTTGTCGTTGGCCATTTTTCTAGCGCATATTCAACTGGAAATCTCAGTCGCCATAAATTTGACTTTATGTTCATGGCTCGCTAACCAAATTGTGTTTACAAATCATGCCAGATAGACGCATCATCCCATTCCCTAATTAAGTGCCACCGCAAAAAGGGCAAAGCGCTCGCATTACTCATACAACGCATTAGACGCTATTGCCCCAAATCATTGTCAAATAAATAACGTTAATTTGCTTAATCGGGCTAAGCTGCAACGAATGTGAGCATTCACGATTTCACAGATTTAAAAATCACATTTACATATTTTGCACATAACAATAAGAGAACCAATGGCTTGTGACGCTGTAAACGAAGAATCGAATTCAAATTCAACAACACTACTCACATGTAACATTTTTGGTTATACCTGCTGCTGCTTGCATGTAAGAATCTCATAGCTTCTCTGCAGAACATCGCTCACTTCTCCCCGTTCTGACTGTTAAAACGCATGTGTACGCTTCACTTATGCATTCATCAATCAGCTAACCAAGTGTAAATTTTTGCATTTCCTGCGCGCTGAAATAAAGCAGAGAATTTGAATTTGCACCAAAGACCCAAAGTTAAATCAAACTCACTTCCACATTCCACCTACTGCCGCACCTACCAGTGCTCACCCCCCGCCCCACCTCGCCCTCTTCTTTAGCGACTCAGACCCTAATGTAGCAATTTAGCTCCTGTTTTCCACCCACCCACACACTCTTTATTCCAATCACCGCATAGCTGCTTTGTCTTTTGGGCTTCTTGCTGGCAGCAGCAGCATCAGCAGAAGCAGCATCGGCAGCAAACGAGAACGCCCTTCATTTATTTTATTTTGAAATATATAAATCGCACCTAAAAAGTATGCTACACTAAACTTTGATTCATGGCACAAAGTTTTCGTGCGCTTGAAAATTCGTTTTCTTTGGCCTTACGCACACACCAACACTCACACACACACAAACACACACACTTGCTTGCAGCTGTTGCCCACAACGTTCCAGTTCAACGCTTTTTACGTGCTCAGCTGCCTCCTCGACCCGCGCAAAACTCTCCTACACCTTGCAAGTTTAAATTTGGCTGCTCTCGCAAAAAAAAAAAAAAAAATAACCCCTCCCCCGGTTCCCTGAAGAAGAAGAAAGAACATTTTTGCAATTTCCCTGACGCCCATTTAGCACTTGGCCATGATACGCAGTTTCTCTTTTATTTGCTGTGAAAATAATAGAATCATAAACTGAAACGGGGCGTGGCTAGGGGTGATCCAATGTGGAAAACCCAGAATAAACTGTGAAACATACAACAACGAGAACAACAGCAGGCAGTAGGAGAAGCAGCAGTTGGAGCAGTAGCAGCACGTGGTCCACTTTGAAGTGTTTGATGAAATTTTCGACACTTAATGATATCACACGCAACACCCCAGTCAGTGAGGGTCGACAACAACAACAACAACAACATCTGCGCCCCGTCCAGCAACACATCATAAACGACAACGTCCATGCACCGCAAAATTGTTAACAATCGGAATGAAGCTAACGCTGTCGTTCTGGCCACGTTTTCGCCAGATCGCAACACAGCGAAAGAGTGGGGGGTACAGAGAACCGGGTCTCAGTGCGGCACAGGCCGCCAATGTGACTGGTAATGACATCGTCGTCGCTCCGGGCAGATTCTGTGTGTTCCCGGTTATGGACTCTCAACGTTGACGACGATGCCAACTACATAAATAGCAGTCGTGACTGTCAAGCCACGGTAGGCAGGCAGCCAGGCAGGAAGGCAAGCAGGAAGGGTGGCAGACAGGCAGGCAGACAGACAGGCATGCAGATGGGACAACGTGACGAGGGAGAGGTGTGAGGGGTGGGAGAAGTGTCGGCAACTGATGATGCAGCCAATAAAACCAACGAACCAACCAAAATAACTTCATGCAATGCGATGCGACAGGCGCGAAAAATTTCACATAACAAGCAACGGAGTGTAAAACAATCAGAAGCGAAAAAACGCTAGCTTTAAAATAAAGTTCACCAACGTTAAGTGATTTAATATATACAAATATATGTTTCAAATTACGGTTTTCAAGTACATATTTTCTAACCTGACGACTTCAAGGCTATTGGCTTTACATCTGAACCCTCAAGCACTTATCAAGTAGCGCTGATATTTTATTTATCAATATAAAAATATTTAAATAAAAGAAACAAAACTTGCTTTATAATTTTCTTTTTGTATTTTTTATTTTTATATGATATAATTTTTTTATAATATGCAAAGATATCTTTAAAAATATTAAGCGATTGATTGTTCTTTAACAATGCTACATTATTTTAATTTCATCAAATTGAATAAACGTTACATAACTTTACATAAAAACCATCTGATATGTATATATACAAATATATATAGTTATTCTTTACGTTCCTTTCGTTTAAATACAATACCTACAACATTGTAGAAACTTTGAATGCATTATTGATGAGATATATAATGAGCAGAATTAATGTTAACATACCAAGTTGCAAAACGCTTTGAAAGTACACATAGACTCATTAATTTATATATAATAATAAAATGCATATGCTAAAATGTACACAAAACTGTGTAAACTAACGATAAAATTGCAGCTTGCAATATTCGTTAATTACCTTTATGTTAAGCTTAAGCACTTGAGAGCCTGGCTCTGGATCCTTTTATAATGAAGAGTTGTTCATTAATTATTAGACCGTATATTCTCTATATGCAGGAGGAAGGCTGCATCAGATAATTATAGCTACCCGAATTTCCATGGATGCTTTTGCTGCTGCTGTTGCATCCTTTATGGCGTTGCCTGTTGGTCAACAGCAGCTGCTGCTGATGTTGCTGTCGTTGCTGCTGTTTTTGTTTTTGTTTGCTGGTGGCTGTTTGTATGTTGTTTGTTGTTGTTGGTGCTCGAATTATGTTGTTAGCCAGTTTGTTGTTGTTTTAAATCCGCAATAAACGCTTAGCTGGCGAGTAAAAGTTGCATTTATATGGCATCTAAATGGGGTGGAGTGTAACTGGCGTTGGCGCGAGTCAGCGAGACAGCTGCCCATTGCCAAATAAATAACTAAGTTTAAAGCCCAAAAACTGAAAATACATTTCACAAAGCTGTGTTGTTCTGTTCTTCTTGATATGGCTGTTTGGTGTGGAGTAGGTGGAAAAGGGGAAGGGCCACAATCAACGGCAACATTAACGATATCGCCTTCAAAGTGCCGACCTAGCCCGACAAGGACCCAACTTTAACCAAGCCGCATGTCAAACACGCAAACCTTTCAATGACAAAAAAAAAAAAACCCCCCCTAACAAAACAGCAGTTGAAAAGGTAGCTTAAAGCAGGTGGCAACTGTTGGCCAGGTGATGGCATTTGGCAACGTTCCGAGTTTTGCTTGTTGCGTGTCCACTTTCACTTCCACAACGAAAGTGTCTGTGTGTCTGTATGTGTATGTGTACCGAGAAATTGCGGTTTGTTTGCTGGGTAATTACATTTTGGCATTTTCACCCGCTCTCAACCTTTCTCTCTCTCTCTCTCTCTCGCTCTCTGTGTATTTGTGTGTATGGGCATGTCAGCGTGATAATTAAGCGACTATAATCGCACTTTTACATGCCAGCAACAGCAGCAAGCAGCAGTTGAGGCTGAGAAACTCTTGCGTCGTCTGCTGGTCTCGAACTTTGAGTGTGTCCAAACAACCGTCTGGGGCACAGAAACGAGAACAGAGAACCGAGAACTGGAGAAACTCTTGAACCCTAAAACGAATTATGTCGAGCGAGCGTCAAAAGTCATCAGCCCCAACTAATTAACAGGCCGCAGGTACAAAAGTGAATAACCCACTCCAATCCACACACACACACACACACACACATTCGCACGCATACATATACTCATTGCTTTCGCACATTCATACAATATTAAAGGCAAGTTGGCCGAGCTTAAACAAAAGCGAAAGCCATGTTTAATCATAAGAGCAAAAACAACACACTAAAATTGTTGCTGCTGCCTTTGCCAACGGCAACTTTGCTACTAAAACTCAGAGCAATACACACACACACACATATACAACATACACACACAGAAAAAAAGGGTTAAGTAAATATTGAAGTGAATAAAAACCATGAAAAAGGAGCCAGTTGGCAAAAAAAATTTGCTCACAAACGTACACACACATATATATATATAAACATATACATATACAATGCAAGAAGGCAACCAACGACGCACACACACACACTCACAGAGTTAACTACTCTTTTGGCCGTGTCGCGTAAAATGGCCGGTGAGTTGGTATGGGCGTGGCTGGGCGCGCGCGTCACAGCCCATAGTCAGCACACAAGCAGCACAAGCGCTTTTGTAGCCAGGCTGCAGCACAGCTACCAATTAATGTCCTTGTTAGGCAGTGGCCTGTAAAATTGGCTTAAAAAATATGTAACCTTATGCGAGAGTGTAGCAGCTATCGCCTATCTCTCTCTCTATCTCTCTCTCTCTCTCTCTCTCTCTCTCTCTCTCTCTCTCTCTCTCTCTTACACGCTTACTCTCTCTTTCACACTATGTGTTTGTTTGTGTGTGTGAGTTTGTTATTTGGTTCATGCGCAATTTTTCTTTATTTGATATTTGTAAATCTCTTTAATTTACTTATACGTATGTTTGTTAATCACTTCCAAATACCTCTTCCTTTTTTAAATGTTAATTCATTAAATTTTGTGCTGTTTATTGTATTTTTTAATATTATTTGGTTTCGTTTGACTTAGTTGACCTTGATTTTAATTTGATTTTGAGTCAAGCAAAAGATGAAAGTACAATAATGATCATACTGCAGACATTTTGCATTAAGTTTTGTATTATTAAAAATATAACTTGATCATCAAATACATTAAATGTATGTATTTAATCTCAGTTAACATGCATTTCAAGTGCATTTCTCGTATAAACCTTAAAATTGCTGCTTCACAGTCCTGCACGCATTTGTAAATATGTCAACTCATACTCATATACATATGTGCGTGTGTGTGTCTGTCAGTTTGAGTATTATTTGTTCATGTTTATACCTCAGCAACTTCCATGCACTGGCGATGGCTACAATTTCATTGTGGCCCAGTTGGTGTTGGTGTTGGCATTGTTTTTGAGCTTTAAATGCAATAAAGTTCATATAATCGGAAATTTTAATTTTTTTACTTACTCGCTGCTTGACGCTGCTGCCATTATTTAATTTGACACAGCTGGGGCAACTATAGTACGTATACGCCTTTGGTGACGCGACTTTGACATGTCAACACGTAAGCCCTTTCAGCCTTACCAGTGTGCTGCTGAGCAGCTTTCATGCATGCAATCGCTATGACGGAAGGCTTTCTGTGGCTGACGAAACTGATTCCGATTTCTGTTGCTGCTGATTCGGATTCGGGACGATGGCATATGGCTAGAGCCTGGCGGCTTAAAGCGGTTGGCCGGCACGCAAAAACTGACCGAATGTCGAATCAAAAATGCAACATTTTTGGTGTTGGCCTGGAGGGAGGGAGAGGGTGTAGGGGGCGTATGCAAAACACACCGCACAAAGCAAAATGGCCAGGGACATGAAACAATAACAGTAGCAAACAGGAATCTGGCTGGTCAGCCTAAATATGTCTGTCTGCATGTACCAGATTGAACATTGACAGACAAACATCAAGACAGACACAACAAAGAGATAGAGAGAAAGAGAGAGAGAGAGAGAGAGAGAGAGAGAGAGAGAGAGATAGAGAGAGAGGCGGAGGGAGCAATAACCGCAGCGGCAGAGAGCAAGAGCCAAACAGCCAGTAAAAGTGGGCGAAATTTTGGGAGTTTTGGGTAAGGCTTCGCCTTGCGAATCTAATCTAAGCATAAATTCCAATCATTTTGCAAATGGAATGTGCAAATGCAAACCAATAAAACCGCAAAACACAACACAGCAAATGGCAGTGCCAGCAAACTGCTCTTGGCGCAACCAGCCCAGCTGAAGACAACTAAAAACCAGGACAACTAGCCGGGAAAGGAGAAGCACAGCACTTCACATACCAGCGACAAGCTTCAGTGTGCCGTGTGGTTTACAACAGCATCCAAGCGAGCGCTTTGGGTCCGAGGGTCAAGTGAATTCTTGACCAACATTGTCCTGGGTTTGGCTTTCGTTTCTCTTCTCTTTTCGTTCAAAAACTAGAAACTGTCTCCAGCTGTCTACTTTTTTTTACAAGTGGCGGGGGTGAGAATTTCTCTTTGCTAATGAAGAAAGTAAGTGAGCTTAGGAGCAGTGCCCATCCATATGCCGAATCAATGTAACTGACAGAAAAGCACTAAAAAAACATGCAATGTGGCAATAAGGTAAAAAAAACTTTTAGTCTACGTAAAAGGTAAAAGATGTTGACATTTTGTATCAATATACTTTAAATTTAGTTAAAATGTGTCTGTTAATAAACTTCCTGCTTCGGCTTTATGTTTTTATCTTTAATTAATGATGCATTTAATATACAGAGATAGTTAGGCATACCCCTAGAAGTTTCATTTGCTTTTAATATAATATTAATGCGGTTACAATTTGTCTTTTAATTCCCGTTTTTAAAGCCAACTGTTAACATTGCTCAGACAGCTTTTTACTGTGATTTTCTTTGTGTGTGTTTTGTTTGTCTCCATCTCCATCTCTGTTCGTCAATCCTCTTTGGTTGAGTGACATGCATTTTAGCCTCGAAATATAATTAATGATTTGCTACGCCTACCAATTAAAAGTGTCAAAAGCAGCAGCAGCAGCAGTCATAAGCGTCGCCTGGACAGAAACTGGAACAGAACAGAAGCTGCCTTCCTAAAATGGTTTTTTTACCCATAAAACCCATTTTGTCGACAGATTTTTGCTGCCTCTCTCTCTTACCTTTTTCTGGGTACTGGGGCAGGTTAATTAAATTAATCTCGGCAGCGTTTTAATTTCAACATTTCTGGCAAAGATGAGAGGGAATTTTAAAGGCTTTTGGCGAGCGTGGAGAGGAGAGGAGAGGCAGAGGTTAAAGTGTTGGCATATTTGAAACGAACCCTTTTTTACACGTGCAATTAAAAGCCATTTTTACGAGCAATTTGCAAAATATGATGACGATGACGATGACGATGACAGAACAACGCACACACTCAATGATCATCAGCATCAACGTAATATATATATTTATATATATATATATGCTTTAAGTGTTGATGATGATGAACACAGTTTTTTGGGCATTGTTCCCGCCATATAATTGTCAACGTTACCGCATTGTCACAATTGAAACATCAAAAATAAAATGAATGTATAGGTACATGCTTTACAGGACCTCTGGAATGTAACGAAGCACTCTTTAAATGTGGATGGACGCGTTCTGAGCGCGAAATTTCTTTGACATGTAAAGTGCTGCGCGTGAAATGCACACAACACTATATTATAACATATAGATAGATAAAAATAAAAGGTGTAACGTGCATTTGAATGTGAATTAAACAAAAAACCCAACTCGTAAAACACTCAACACGTTGTCAAAAGATAAAGAGAGAGGGAAAACGAAAAATAAATGTCAAAACAAATTGAAATGCATGTAAAATTCAAATGAGAATTAAAATACAAAACTTATTTGCCCTGGAAACAGATGCGAAAATTAAATAAAAATCATTTCACTCTAAGAGTTTTTTGTTTTTTTGTTTTGTAAGTAGAGCAAACGCAATTATTGAGAGGTAAATGAGCGACAAGGCGTGATGTTTTCCTATTTGTTGTTGCAGTTGTTGTTGCTGCTGTTGGGCAGTTGTTTGCGCGAACTTTGTTGTTATTCTGCTAATTGAATATTTACACATGTGTCCATTCAACGTGTTGCTTGTTGCAAGCAACAAGAGCTCTTAGTTCCATGTAGTTTGCCATTGACCAAACTCTTACTGCTGTCAGATATTTCAGAGTATTCCCATTTGCATTTAACAAACAAGCAGCAAATGCAAAATGCATGCCTTTAGCTGGTTTTAAGAAACATACAATAAAACTTGCATTTCATTTCGAAACTTTTGAGGATTTAATATGTATATGGACAATTAATGTTGTCAAGTTGATTAACTAACAGTTTAACAAAACAAATTATTACCCTTTTATATATATATATATATAATTTAAGTTTTTGTGCATTATATTTAATAGGTTTATTTGTTTGACAAGCAAGATTTTTAAAGATTCAATTAAAAGAACTACTTTAGAGCATGTGAAAGAAAGAAAAGAATCGAAATCGAATTTCATTCGAATGTCCTTTCACAAACAAACGAAACAAAAAAAAAAAAACAAACATAAATGAAAAGAAACCGAATAAAAAATACAAGTTGAACTAACAACATTGAGTGACTTGGGCCCAAGACTCGAGCACAAAACTAACTAATCCTTTTTTGCGCATTTCGCTCTTTTTTGTCCGATGCCAATTCATGCGGCCAAAACGAAAATGTCATCATCAGCAGCTTGCCCAGAAGCCCCGAAGCTGCCCAGCCAGCAGCAGCAACAGCAAAAGCAACAGCAACAACGGCAATGGACATTTTTATGCTATCCTTTATTCTTACAACGCTCCGATCCATTGCAGCTCTTCGAATCCTGCCACACACACAAAAGCACACTTATATATTTACACACACACACACACATATACAGTCGTATAGTGGCACTCAACGTAACTTTTTATGTGCAACATAGCAGAATGATTGTGTTCCGTTCCAGAAATATCAGCACAACAAGCACGACAACAATAACAACATCTGAAACAACAACAGCAGCAACGAAAACTATAACAACAGCAGTAACAACAACAACAACAATAACAGCAGCAACAACAACTTAAGCCATTTCGCATAAAATTTCACACACCATTTTAGCCAAGTGCCACATTACCTGCACACAAGACGGGACTCAACTCAACTCGACTCAAAGCGGTTTGGTTTTCAAGACCTCTCCCCCAAACCCCATTTAACCCAAGCCTTACAATAACACTAACCCCCCTCCCCCCAGCGCTGCAGATTGAGAGGCAGAAGCATGCTAGCGAAAGCAAGGCAAGAAAAATAAAATGCTGAGAAAATGTTGAAAAACACGAAACTGAACATAAAAATACCTTTTGACACATGCAAGCAGAGGCGGCTGGCAGGAGGCGTGGTTTTGGCAGCTAACAAAAAAAAGGCAGTAAGAGAGAAAAAGAGTGAGAGAAGGAGAGAAGGCCAAGCTTAAAATCAGCGCCAAAAGCAGCAGCAGCAACTACAACAACATCGAAGGCTGAAATAGCGCTGGCCAAAACGAGCCAACCAAACCAGCAACAAAAAACACAAACGCATACAAAAAAATCTTGAAAATTGCATTTTAAGAAGAAGTTTGTGTGGCTATAACGGAAAATCTATAAACCTACACACGCACACAAACAAACAAACAAACAACTGAGTGGATGGCAGAGAAACGGATACATGGAATTGTAGCTGGCCCCCGAGATGTAGTCGACAATGGTCCGTTAGCAAAGCAAAGCATGTTGGCTCAATCCAATACAATTTTAACGATAATGCGAGCCAAACAAAATTGATACGGCCATCATCAAAACGGGGTATAAATGTCGATTCTCTCTTTATTTGTTCGGACTTTGAATGCTTACGAAAATATCACGTATACGCATAGTATGAAATCAAACTGTTTCTGAATGTTAAAACCTTTTGAAAAAACTTAAACATTGCTTCTGCTATGCTCATAAATGAACATTGTAACAAGAATTCGTTCGTTTGTTAAATTTGTTACACTTTGTTTATATAGCAACCAAAGATTTATTTACACTATCGCTTATTCTTAAGCACTCTTGAAACCCATAAAGCTGGTCAAGTATTGTAAACATTTGTCGCACAACAATTGCAACACCGCGTTCAGTTCTTTTTTTTTTGAAAACTTAACCCTGGGGGGGCTACATAACCAAGTGTACACCGCGCGACACATTGTTGCCATAACGATTTGCACATCGAGTGCGATCCGACACCCAAATGCGAGACAACAGTTGAGCGCAATAGCAACAGCAACAGCAACAACAAATTATGACAACAAATTGCAAACAAACAAGCAACAAACAAGTGAATCACCTTTAACGCTTCCTCTTTGCACTTTTTGCCGTAGCGTAAGCAAGTGGCAGTGACAGAGAGCCTTGCCCCTTCACCGACCGTGTTGAGGCGTGGCATTGCTATGCTGTCTTGTCATAACTTCAGTGGCTGCCTTGCAGGCAAGCAGCAGGCATTGACAAAACTGCACAGGCATCAGACAGCTGACAGACAGGATTGTGAGAATTGTGTGAATACTGTGTGAGCTACTACTACTATATATGGCTGAGACTAAGCGGGTGTAAGAGACTAAAGAAGGACTAAAGACCGAGACATGCATGTCAAAGGACAGCGACAACAACTGTGTGCTTAGTGTTTCTGTGTGTGTGTGTGTGTGTGTGTGTGTGTATCGGTGTGTGTTGGTTGCTTAACACTTAGAAGCGGAAGTAAGCGTCGTGTTTCTGTGGTTGAGAGAATAAAGAAACAGCTTAAAGGAAGAAGTGGAAAGTGCCAAGTCGAAGAAGAAGCAACAGAAGTTTGTTTTCCTGCAGCGCATGACCAGCATTTGTGTCTGCTTGTTTTACACTAGTCAAAAAATATTTGCAGTTTTTACTTACCTTTAACTAAAGGAAAATTAAAAATTTTCCTGAAATTTCACCCCAATTTTAGTACAAACCTTTTTTTTAAACTCTTAAAGTTTGTACATTTTTAAAAAATGAATAAAAAATATCTAAGTTGTCATATTTATTCGAAGTGTAATACTAGTTCTACTGCCTGCAACTGCAGTGACAGCAAAAACCAAGACAGCAACATATACACAAACAGAAGCAACAACAGCAACAATAACAACATCAAGTCGACAGGTGCGCAGCACTAACCGACACAAAAATATCACTTTAAAGTTTTGTGCTCTGGCTGTCGCTGTGTTAGTTTTTGACATGAAATTGCATTACATTTCACCCAGACAACACAGGCAGGCAGCATAAGATGCAGAAGCAGGCAAAAAGCTCTAATAGCAACAACAACAACAACAACTTTGGCCTGACTGTAGCAACGCTTTTGCCTCAGCAATTCGTTGAATTGTCTTATTTTGGCAACTGTCATTTGGTTTTTGTCCGGAAGATGAAGTGTACAAATTAGTTGGCCTTGTCACAAACAGCAGCAGCAGCAACAGTACCAGCAATACCAAAACAACATCAACAGCAGCAACTTGAGCAAATGAAGAGCTAGAGCTAGAACTTGATAATGGGGCATCGCAAACTGAAACCTTTAAGCTACATTTCATCGATCCGCCAGCAGCAATTACGTGCAACGCTCAGCGGAAACAATTTATCAGGCTGGCCAACATGACTAAACTAAGTATCTACTCTGACTGCAGAAGCCCTAACAATAGAACATCAGTTTGCTTCTATCCTCCCCTTCCCCTTCAATCGCATCTAAATGTATGCCCAAAGTGCATGCCAAACTAATTTTGCTTAACAGCAGAAAGCAAAACAGCAAACAACATGCCAAAAAGCAAAGCAGCAGCAAAACAATTTGATGAATCTTGTATATACGACTTTCGGATAGCACTTTCTGTGGTATAGCTTTTAGAAAATAAAATTAAATATAAAATAAACATATAAAAAGCCACAGATAATTATTTAAAGTTTTTTTTTAATGTCTTGGGTAAAGATTTTTATATTATTTTGTTGAATTTTCTTTGTCTTTTGCTTTAATTTTTCTTACCATTGAAATATTATTATCTCGTGAAATGATAATGCCATTAAACTTAAAAAACTCAAAATCTTTTTAATATATTAAGCAACCTAAAACTTAATTCCCTTAAGAGTTTGCTTAAAGCTATTCTTATTAATTACCGCTTGAAGTCGTTCTTCTTGATAAGCGAAAGAGCTAATGTACCTTGAAGCTAAAACAATTGCTTTTTAGAACAAACAAAAAGAGCCTTGAACTATGCAACACAATACCACAACACTCGTCGAGTGCAATAACCTCGGTCTGTCTTCATGCACACACAGTGAACGCCCACACACACACACACACACACACCCACACACACATACAGAGAGAGAAACCAACCGAAAATGTTGATTGGTGAGAGAGGTCGGTGCTGTATGAGTTTCTGAATGTTTAGTAGCCCGTTTGGCTTGTCGCTGGCTCGTTTTTGGCTGCCAAATCGTCACATCATTACTTATACGCGGCTAAATATAGTGTTTTGTGCCGCGGCTGTAGCCTAAAAACAGAGAGAGAGAGAGAGAGAGAGCGAGATGGGTAAGGACTTTGGGCCAAATTGAAAACGGCTCACAAAATGCACTTAGTGGATCGTTGTGCTGGGCAAGGGAAACAAAATCCGCCTAACCGACCCGACTGACAGCCACGGAAAATTTATAGACCAAGCGTTTGCCTTGCCGCTAAAGAAGAAAAAGAAGAGACAAACGGGCAATTTACTCCGAGACCGCTGGATTTGCTGGATTGTCCGGTTTTGCTAACTGGTGGTTAGGGGGGGATAGCTGTGAAGTAGTGTCTGTCAGGGGCTGTCTAATCGTTGGGCTAAATTAACACGTATACGCCATGTGGCAGGCAAGGCAAAGATTTTAGTCTTTCGGTTGAGGAATGGTCGGTTGCAGCAGCAGTTACATTTGATATTGTTGTTGTGCTTGTTGTACATACTTTGTGGCGCCATTTTGCACTTGTAATGTGTACGTTTTATGGCCACAATTTCACAGTTAGTCTGGCAGCAGAAGCAGCATGCAGCTCAAGGCAGTCAAGGTGCCAATATTGTTGTTAACTGCTGATAGTTGCTACCGATTGCTGATGTTGTTGTTGTTGTTGCAGTTGCTTGGCAATGCAATGCGGCAAATGCGATTGCCATTTGCTTTCCCAGCTTTGCTACTTTTATTGCACACACACACACACACACAAAATGCGAATTTCGGGAATAAAAGGTATAACGAAACACACATTTTTAGTTTCTAATCGACGCGCGTTCATCGCATAAAAATAATGCAATAAACGATAATCCACTTCCTCCAAGGCAAGGCAAGGCAAGGTGCACTTTTTTTGCTTTTGTGTATGCCTCTTGATAATGGCTTGTTTATGGTTCAGTGCCTTGGCAAAAGGAGTTCATGGTTCATGCTATTGTTGCGAGAAACTTTTATAGCACCTGTGGGATTATCTGAGAAACATGTAAAGAATATTATAAATTTAAATTTGATAATGGCGTTTTTTTAATTCAAATTATATTTACCCAATAACCAAGGACTACTCAATAACAGTTTGGGTTAGAGTTGTTGAATGTGCTTTTAACAATCCTATTTTCTAAATGTTTTTTTACTTTTCTTATTTTCATAAACGAAAACGTTTTTTGATCTTAAATGGCTCCACGCTTATTAAAAACTTCCATACCATTTTTGAATGTGATTGGAGTTCTTTAAATTTAAACAATTCGTTGTTAAAGCTATCGCAACAATCGTGTCTTAAGTCAATTCACACAATCTCCCTGAGAGTGTAGCATTAATGAACTCCAACCGACCTGCGTGCTGCAGGTAAACAGCTGAATACTGAGAAAACGGCTAAGAACTTAACAATGATGATGAGGCAAGTGCTTTTCTACAAAATGATAAACGGTCCAGCTGATAGAGCTAAGCGAGCTGAAGACCAAAAACAATGCCTTCGGGATGGGATATTCGTTTTCTTGTTATTGTTGGGTGTTGTTTTTACATCTTGTGGCATTTTGTGTGCCACGCGAAATTTAGCAGCACAATAAAACACAACAAATAAATTTTGCGCTGAAATTTCAGCTGCTTATCAGCGAGGCGAGGCGTGGCGTTGGTTAAGACATAGGCAAAGTTTTCTATTTTTTTTTCGAGGGCGCCAAGAGATTTAATAGCAAGTTGATAAGCCAAAAACTGTACTAAGGAGACGAATGGCGGGCTCAGGTTCCGGAACCGCTTTAAACTCGCTTACGGTAATAAAGTCAGCGAGCCGTAGCGCTATTTTAAATCTAAATAGACTCAGCAAGCCAACTTTGAATTTACACACAACAAGGAACCGAAAACAATGCTGGGTAATAAATGAAAAAAAAAAGCAGAGAAAAAAAAATATACCGCTGAATGCATAATTTTAAATGCTTTGCGGGCAGCCGGCACGGCCAAATTATGCAACATTCCTTTCGGCACACACACACACCCCTTCCCCCCCGTTCTCATGAGCAGTCAACCCGACCGCACGCTCATTATGATAATATTAATGCGGGGGCAGGCAACGTTGCACGAAAACACACACACACACACGCACCCACACACACACACAAACACAAACAGATTTTTTTTTCTCGGTCTCATCCTTAACTTTTAATACTCCATACCATTCGCATTCTCATTGCTATCAACGGTCAAAGCCCACAACAACAATTAAAATGTTATTAAGCGGCCAAAATTATGCAATGTGCGAAAAGCAGCTGAGCTGGCACAAAAACTCTCTCGGAACTACATAATGGCAAAGTAGTATAAGTTGGTTACCCAGACAGAGACAAGCTTAATACATATATATGTTCGTATGGGCATGTAATGAAAGCCAAACCATAATGACAATAGCTAAAAACTAACGTTGGCCAAAAAGGAAATTTTATGCTTTATGCTAAGAGAATGAGTTTTGGTTCACATATAAGTAAAAATATGCATAAATACCACAGCACAAGCGTTGTTGCTTAGGGTTTATCAAAAACAATTGCAACCATTACAACTAGAGAACAATAAACTAGACAATGTGCAAAAGATACAACAACAAAAATGTACACAAAACCAGCTCTGTAATTAAGCTTATACAAAAATGTAAATAAGAACACAAATAATGTGCAAGACGCCAAAAAAATAAAAATAAATAAAATATTTAGAGATTAGAATGTTAGGAAGAAGAAATGCAATTTTCATTTAGCTTTTAGTTAAACAAAACATGTAACTGAAAAATATTTTATACATTTACTTGTTATGAATTCGAAATGTTAAACATTTGTAGCTACATATTTCTAGCTAAAAAGCTATTCAAATTATTCGTTAATAAATTATACTATTTCTGCCAAATTCAAAGTTCAAAGAATTATTTTTATTTATTTTATTTTCTATTACGGAATTTGGTCCATTTCTTTGTGATTGATTATCACGAGAAATTCCTCTCAAACAAAGTACTTAATCTCCCATTACCCGATTTCATTTTGTGATTGCTCTTATCACATACATATACATATATTGTTTGAAGGCTGTAAGTGAAGTTTTTTTTTTGTTTTTCGCCAACAACCATACCGAAAATAGTTGACAAATAGTTAAACTTGTCTAAAAATGCTGCCACTTAATGAACTACTTTAAATAATTTTCCAACTGAAAATTATTTTCATTTACTAAACTTTGCCGTCGACCGAGCTACGCAATTCCAGACCCTCTTCTGCCCCTCGCCATCCCTTGCTTTAACCCCCTGCTCCATCCCATCCATGGCTTCTTTTGTATCCGACAACCGTTTCAGTGGCAACTTTCGCATCGTTAACAATTTGGCAAGATTTAAAAATGTCGGCAGCGGGGCGGGTTGGAGCGGTGGAAAGCGAAAGACTTCCAAATAAAAATATCACTTTACTGTGTCGTCCCAGTCTCTCTCTCTGCCACGGACGGGGTAATTTATCAAGACAAAAACCAGAGCAGCGTCGACAAAGAGACGGCTATAGATGAAGAGATGAAAAGAGAGAGATGGCGCGATAGAGTGCAGCATGGATACAGATGGAGAAGAGATGGCAGCAGCAGATAAAGCAAAGCATTTCACCAACAACTCGTTTAAGGTGTGGGTGGGTGGAGGCAACGAGAAGGAAGTAGGGATTTGGGTTGGGGTAGATAGCAACTTTGGCGAGCTCTCTTCTTTGGTTACTTTCTTAATTTCATTTGCGGAGCAGGCAGTCGACAACTTTGCTGCTGCTGCTGCTGCTTCTGTTGCTGCTTCTGTTGCTGCTGCCTTTGCTGTTTTGTTTTTCAATTTCGCCCGGCGAAACTTTACCAAATACATCTCAAAAGCGACAACAACACACACAGAAACAAAGACGTGCAAAGTTTCTATTAAAACGGATTTAATTATGTAATGGAATCATGATAAATTTCGCGCAACGTGAAAAGCGTTGGCCAAGGCTAGGCAGCCAAGTACCTGCCTCTCACAAAGGCCGAGACGCGAAACCAGAACCAAAAAAGGCTGTAACAGTTAACCAGAAGCAAAAAAAAAAAACAAGGAAGGTTAAAGTAGGGTGGATTTTTGAGGTGCAGAACAAGATACACATATAGATGGATAGGCAGACATCAGGTAGACGAGAAAATGAATAAAAACAAAGCGAAGCGAAGGGGAAAGATTGTAAGTGGCCTAAAGTTTCCTTTTGAGAGTTTTTAAGCATTTCAATTTATGCAGCTTATGATTTGCAAAGGTGTGTTTATAAGTGAATGGTTTTTTGAGTGCATACTGAACGGATTCAAGTAGTAATTACTTGAATACTTATTTACTTATTGTGTTAATAATTTACACTGAATGTATGCATTACAACGAACAACAATGAACAACTAATGGAGCTGTGATTTATTTACTTATGCGTGCATACGATTCTTAATTAATATTTTAATCGGATTGGATTACAAGCGCGTACACAATGACACATAAATTACATGCGTAAAGTTTGCTCAATACGAAAAATTTACAATATTAATTGCAAATACCAAAAGTAAATAATGAAGTTGGTGGGAAGGGACGGGCCTCAAGCATGCAAATCGGCTCAGATTTTATTAAAGTTATATATTTATATGGCTTGATGGTTTGAAAAGCATAACGCATAACGCAACGTCCTGAATATGATTTTTGATATGAAATTATCGTTTTTCTCTTCGAATTCAGAGATAAAACCATTATTAAAAGGCAGTAATTTCATGTAACTGTATTATGCTTTAGGAAAGTGTTTTTTTAGAGTAAGAATCCTAAGCTGAATATAAAGAGTTTCATGACTTTAAAGTTTTAACTAGCGCTTAACGTTATTTTCAACAAAGGGTTTTTTTTTTGGTCGCAGCCTTAAATTTCAATTAAAAACACATTATCTATCCTCCCACATAGGGTTTGGTATGTACTATGAGTGTGTGTGTGTGTGTATGTTTGTGTGTGGCATGTTGTTATCAAACCAGCCCGCATGTCAAGTCTTCCCTTTACACTGTCTCTTCTTGCCGCTTCTTAGTTGCTGGCCACTGGCTGACAACTCACTTAAACTGCAATAAATAACACAAAAAAAAACCAACAAACAAAAAAGCAGAAGGTAAAAAACAGATAGATGCGCAGGCGACACACCTGACAACACCTAGGTCTTCAGCTATCGTTGTCTCTGGTTGCCTGGTCTGGGATAGGAGTTCGGAGGTTACTGCATCACTGATAAGGCCCAAGCCCAAAGTGTCGAGCGGATTGGCAATCTCACAACCCTTCGCAAATCCCAAACAAACGCAACGAACATTAAAATAAAATTAATTCCACATTTTTGCTTTTGCTTTTCTTTTCGGTTCGCTTTTTTTTAACAGTGGAAAATGGCAAAACGATTGACTATTAAAAGGGATAAGGCACAATATTTTTCGCATTTGTTGACGACTTCGGCACACACAGCTCGTCACGTAAATGTACGAAAAATAGTTTACGGTCCGGATTTATCTGTGGCAGCAGCCAATAATCTTGCCGCCGACGTTGCCGTAACAATGACAGCATTAAGGAAACATAAAAAAAAGAACCCAACATGGAAAGCAACAACAACTTAAGGATTAAAGATGTAAAACAAAAAAAACTGTAGTTAAATTTGTTCAAATAGGTTGTGGGTAGTGGTGGGATCGTCGGTTCTCTGTTGTTTTATTGTAATATCTTTTTTATTGTTATGTCTGCTTGTTGTTGTTTTAATGTGGCGCTTGGCAATTAAATGTTGGGAGCCAAAGTTCCCATCAAGTGCCTTGCGAATGTTGCATGAATTATTTCTGACCAACCAGACAGAGAGAGAGTGTGAGATAGAGAGGAAGTGAGAGAGAGAGAGAGAATGAGAGGTTGTTTTTGTGCATAGCTTTTTCGTAGGCTGTTGAATGAAAACTTTTCGGACTGCGTTTCCTCTTGCTCCGGTTACGCTTAAGGTTTCTGCGGTTTTATGTTTAACTCACACACACACACACACACACACACATATATAGCAGATTATGGCGCATTTAGTGGGCAATTATCGCCTGCAGCGCCCATAATTATCATGCAGAGAGTCCTAAGTTGCACTCGCATTTCATATTCAAAGCTGTCTCTGGGCACCGCAGGGGTACCGTCCATCCGTGCCATCCCACATCGTACGTATCGTCGTTTTGTCATGTTATCTCTGTCTACACATGAGCGGCATACACAAAAGGCAACGTCGACGATGCCGACGACGACAATGAGTACTGGAAACTGGCTGGGAAAACATACATAAATATAACACAGATGTCCTGGTCTAGATGAGTTTGGGCTGAGTCCTCAACATACACAATGGACTACACAACAACACACTATACAGTAAGTGCTTAGTGGGTGTGTGTGTGTGTGACGAGCGACTGCCACTAAAAATAATAATAAACGTAAATTTCTCTAATTTACACACATACACACGAGATTGGGCGAACGAGCTAGTGTTTGCTGGATAACGAAAGTATTTTACCCTTTCATTAAGTAAATAATTAAAATATTTTACATCTATTTTTTATGTTTTTGAATATAATTGCTTGACGTTACAACTTTTCTTTTATGATAATTTGCCTTTTACTATTGAAAATAGTAACAAAAAAAATATATAAACATTATTATTTTAGTTTTTTAAATGGTGCGTATAATATTTAGTAAGACTTTTGGCAATCTTTTACCATCTTTAATTGTATATATAATATGTACAGTTAATCCAATACAAACATTTTTAATTTTGTTTATATTAAAAACCATTGACATAATTTATGAGCGGCCTAAATTTTTATTTCAAATGTTTTTGATGATTTTGTTTCTTTATTGAGTCATTATTAAATAAATAAATCAATAATGCAACTTTTCTCTTCTTTTTATACATCAAAAGCTTTTTTGGTTCTTATGAATGGATCACTTTTGAATTTTAGACAGAAACTTTGCAAACTGTCTTAAACAAATATTTTTAAGCTACTTTTGAATGAGAAGTCAAAAATGAAATAAGGAATTCGCAAGATTTATGTTTTTTAAATATCCTTCCTTTTATATATGTTTATTTATTTTCATACCAATGTAAGTTGAATATGTTTTAATAAGCAAAACTAAACTTGAACTTTATTTTTAACTTAACATAAATCCCTTTTTTATTATCACAATCAGTTATCTTTTTTTCCATTTGATTATCTTAAAACTAACCTGAACTGTCCCAAGTCATTTTGTTCACAAATCCTTTACAAAATGTACGTTAGAGATCAGATATCTTATTTTCCATTTGAACATCTTGAAGTTAAAAATTGTTTAAATAACTTCAACGTGTACCAAGTCATTTTTTTCACATATCTCTTACTTAATATACGTTCTACATTTTACGTTAATACCTACAACATTTACCTAATTGCTTGCTTCTTACGAACATAATTGTCTTAATATGTCATACTCATTACCTTTCAACCTTGACCAAGCCCTAAGCATGCCAATTCGAAAGACACAAAAATACCCTTTCCTTTGGCAATCTCATTGCCAACTCCCAAGCTGCAAATAAGCAACAAAGTCACTGAAATTTAATTTCCAAGAACCAACAACAATGACAACAACAACGGCAACAAGAATGGCATTTGGGCAACATGTTCATGTTGCTGCTCTCAGATACATGACAGCAACAGTCGCTCTTCCCTCTTTGCTCCAGCCGTCCCCCCCCCCCCCCCCGCCCTATTTTCTATCCCTACACGCAAAGCTGTGCTGCAGTAGCCGAAAAGTTGCCTTATCACTTGGGCGCATTTACATAAAAAAGCCACAAATAAAAGTTGCCAACTAACGCAGCAAGAAGAACTGAGCAAAAGAAAGTAAGTGTGTGTGTGTGTGTGTGTGAGTAGCTATATGAGTAGCGTCATCATCTGGCCCTCTCGCTCTCCTCTTCTCATCCAATCTCTTTGGTTTTTCATGAGACGCTTATAGAATTGGAGAAAGGTTTTTGGGGGGTGGAAGAAGGCAACTCGCTGTTTAAGCATTAAAAACTTTTCACATTAAAGCACAAGCAACAACAAATCATAGAAAGCGGGAACAAAACATACACACACACATACGTATACGCATTCACACTAACACGCATGCAACACATTTAGATAATATGCTACAACTGCTGCGCCGCAAACAAATGACAATGAGAGAGGGTGGATATACTATGAAGAGGGGTGGAGAATGGAGTTTGTGATAGGATGGGGTGGACTCATGCGAGTTGTAAAAAGCTTTGGCAACAATGTCGCCTGAATGTCGCGCATTGTTTCCAGGCCGCTGCCTTTGCGACACTAGCAAGACCCACACGCTAACCTAAACCACCCAACCCACCCCTCGCCCATGTCAGTCAAAACTTTTATTTTTTATTAAGCACATTTGCGTACTTTCCTTACTTATAGCATACTTTTAAGCGCGAAAGCGCATTAGCCAGCCAATGCATGAAATTAAATTACATATTGTACTCGTTGATGACCCACCCAAACCGATCCAAACCGTACCAAACCTAACCAGAAAAATGAGACACAGTTCCTCTCCACACTCGTTATATGCAGGCGACACACAAAATGGCCGCTATATTCATTAGACACCAAACGCGCCCACAGTATGACCATAACACTTTAAACTATGACCTTAAAATGAAAGTCGCCAGTGTTGGACAATGGATAAGAAAGCTAAAAAGCTTTGAGTTTTTCTAGTCTAACTTTGATCCAAAAACAATATCATTTAAAGCTCTCAAAACAAAAAACTCTCGTATTGCAAAACTGTTTAAAGTTCTAAAATATTTTAATCAATACAACTCGTCATGCAAGAAAGACAAAAATAAAGTTTATCGGATTTACCCTAAACACTTTTCAATAAAATAACTATCATTAGCAAACGTTACACTAAAACAATTGTTTCAACTGCAACAATTGCAAGTTCTCTGTACAAATTGTTACTTGTTGTAATGACCTAAAAATCGACGGCGATGCCGCGTAATGTCGGATATGTTACCAACCCTGGACAAGGACTGCCTATCTCTCTCCCTCCCTTCCTTTGTACAGCTGCGAACGCTAACAAAAAACTTGTTATGTCGTTAAGTGTGAAACTTATTTCGCACATGATGGAAAAGTGCCACCGCCTGCCTTGCCAAGCAAGTCTTTGGTTGGTTCGGCTGTCTTCAGTTGTTTCGGGGGTTTTTGCCCTCTCTCTTTCGCGCTGAAAATTGCAAAAGAAATCAGCAACAAAAGTTTTCAGTTTTTGTTTCTCAAAAAATCAAAATAGCTAAAAAGTAGCGACAAGTGTTAAGAACGCGCAACGACGGGGGGTGGGGGAACGGGGGCACAAACCTGGCACAAAACTTTCTGTCTGTCCAGCCAAAAAGGACACAGCATCGGGGACAATAACAAGAATAACAACACGAACAAGAGGAAAAGCAAGAAAGAGCGGAAAGTAAACCAAGCGTCAATGACGCCAAAACAAGGCGACAAAGTGCGCGGCCAATCTTAAAATAAACTGCAGCTGCGCGTAAAAGTGACAAGTTTTGGGTGGGAATGATGACGATGATGTCAAGACAGGGTAATGGAGCTGATGGGATGGTGCGGGGAGTGCAGCTTCTTAGGAACATGTGTCCCTTTACTTATTGGCAAGTTGGCGACATTGGACATTTGGAGCACGTGACATATTTGGCAACAGCCAAACGTTTTTTTTTTCTTGTTTTTTTGGCTTTAAGTAAACAAGAGAAAAGAACTTTCAACCAAAAATTGACAGAGCGCAAAGAAGAAAGAGATAGAGAAAGAGTGCTGTGAATTGTGATGACAGCTATGCGGTTTCCATTTTGTCAGAGTTTCTAGAGTGTGTTTGGAGCGTGATGTGCTCAAAACTAAATAACACATCGTTCATACAAGACGTGTGCATAAAAGAAAAGAACATACTAATAAATATGTTGTTTTGACAAAATAAAAAACTTTTTGCGACTTTCAACTTGTTTTTGGGTCTCTCTGCATGCAAATAAAACTAATTGACCCTTTTTTTCATATCGATTTTTAATCAGTTCTCGGTTTACCTGACATTATATAAAACGTGTGTTAGGCGGTGAATAAACAAAGCCAGCTAAACTTTATTTCAATCTCTAAAATATATATTTATAAAACCAAAGTTTTAATCCGCTTTCAAATTAATCAAACTGTAAAAACGCTTGTGTATAATGAGCATAATTGCCATGTAATCCATGTAATGTCATAAAAAGGGACTAAAATCTGGATTACTTTTAAAGCTGCCAACTAACAGAATAATTGATATATATTTGATTTTCATATGTAAATATTCTGACTATCAAAAAACTTAAAAGCTTTTCATGGACATGCAAAATAGAACTCGAAATAAAGTCAAGAAAAGTGTTGGTAAGAAACCTATATAAGATTTATTAATAAACCAAACCTTAAGCCAGCCGCACCTTAAAAGTTTTCATCAAAGGAAATGCTCAAATTCATTTCTACATTTTCATGTGTGGCTGCAACTTTTCATTCAAAGCTTTAATGCACTTTTGTTTTTCTGGTTTTGTTTTTTTTTTTTGGATTTTCGGCGGCTAGAATGCAAATGCTTGGCAATATATTGGCGGTTCACAAAACTTAACGCAATCAGAAAGAGCAAAAGTGCTAGCCAAGAATAAAACGGCAAAAGGCAACGCGAGAAAAGTTACAAAAATAAAAAAGAACCACTAACAATAACAACAACAACAACAAAAACTAAAAAGACTCGAGCTAAGAAAAAAAGTTGGAAAAAAAAATAAAGATTACAATTGAAAAGTTTTGCAATACGCGCGACTTGCGCTGCATCGCAGTTTCATATCAAACTTTGGCTATTGTATTTTCATGTGTCTTCGGTCCTTCCCTCTTTGTCTTTTGCATTTGCCACTGATAACGCGTGGGCGAGTTAAAGGCGCCGACGCGTCGTCAGCCAAATGCACTTTTCGGAGTTATCAAAGAGTTTAAATTGCATTGCCAAGCTCGATGCGTCGACATAGACTAAAGACAGACAGAATAAACGAAATGGGATGACTAAAAGGGTGGATGGGGGATGGAGAACAAGAAAGATGGTTGGGGCTATATTGAGTGCACACAAAGGCGCAACGCTTAGCAACAATTTCAAGCGCATTATCCAAACGCTCACACACAGCAAAAGAGATAGAGAGAGAGAGAGAGAGAGAGAGAAAGAGCGACAAACTACAAAAGACGAAAGTCAAACTTAGGCTAGAGGCGCCTCTATTCAGACAAAATCCCAAAGCCTTGTTGCTGCCACCGATGTTGCTGATGCTCTGCTGCTGCTGCTGCTGCTGTTGCTAGCATCGTCTGTTTATCTTGTAAGGTAAATCATTCGAGACTGAAAGTCAAACAGCAGCCATGGCAATAGACGCAATGTTCAAAATACAAGCTGCGATTACACTAAAAAAATTCAATTTATTGCATTACAATTGAAAAAATTTCTTTATATTTATAAATAAAATATATGTTAAGGGCAAAAATAAAGGCAAACGTTCAATTACCTAAGGGAAACTATTTTGCATACTTTCAAAATAAATAAAAAAAAAATCTTTTAACTTTTCGTTGTAATGCTTTTACATTTAGACAACAATTTTAAATCTTATTTTACTTTATTAAACTTACTTTTGAAAATATCAGCTTTATTATGTTGGGAAGGGTGTTGACAAACTTCAAACTTTATTAAAAATATTTCTTAGAAAACTTCCATGCCCGAAAATTCTTTAGCTTACTTTTCTCCAGGTGTATGTATGTGAAACTTTTCAAAGTAGTTGAGACGACAAAGGCGGGAATTGAATTTAAACAATAGCCGTTGTCACGGGACACAGCTCAAACTGAATGCAGCATTCTTCAAGCTCTGGAGCTGGCTGCTACACCTATGTTTGTGTGTTTTAGTTTCAGCAATCCTTGCCGCAATGCGTCGACTCCTTGGGAATACACTGCCTCTGCCAGCCTGCCAAATTAGTCGCATATTAAAAATGTTTGGCCAAACAATGACGAGCTGCTGCTGCTGCTGCTGCTGCTGTGTGTGCATCGAGCAGAGCAAGCTAGCCATGTGTTTTATTTTTTTCTTTTTTCTTTGCTATTGGAGTTGGCCAGTTTCTTATCTGTTCCCCCCTTAAACCCCCTTTTGCCTCACGCTTCCTTCGTTTTACTTCACACTCGCAGCAGCCGACCGCCGACCGCTGCCAATCTAGGGCAAAAGTTTTAGACCCCAACGAGATGCTTTTGCTATTGCTATTGCTGCTGCTGCTGCTTTTGCTGCGCTCTCTGCCAGCAAATGAGAAAAGTTTAAATGACGCTGCAGTTTGCAAATGCCAAGCAGTTAAAAATGAGAATATCTCTGGTATGGCACAAGTAGCAAGCAAGCAAGTAGCAAGTAGCAAATAGCAAGAAGCTGCCCCATTTGTTATCAGCAAAGCAGTAGAGAGCTTAGCACTAAAGTGTCTGCATGAAGGTCACATGAATGGTGCATGGTGCAGAGTGAAGCGGCGGCGGCGGCGGGGGGCGAGGTGTAGCAGTTAGCAGCTGGTAAGTAATGATACTCTCTACAAAGTTATCGTACAGCTATATGGTGTGAACTTATGTATATTTATGTGTGTGTATGTGTGTGTGCGTGTGTGTGTCAGGGGAACGAAAATTATTATTTGGTCAAAGAAAAACGATTGAGCGCACGAATTAGTTTATGAACTTTTTAAAACTTAAGAGAACTGTAAAGTATTACTTGAAAGGAAAATAAAGTAACCAATCTTCATTAACAGATGCTTTTATAACTGAGAATACAACATTCAAAACATCCAACATCAATTGATTATCAATACAAACAATGTAACAATTAGGACAGTTTGAAGTTTATGTATCCAATATCCCTTTCAACAGCTCTTAATCCTCTCTTCCTATGTTATTCTAGCCATGAAGCTAACTGAGCGCTAATCAATGCACACGTACTTTGGATACTCTCTCTTTCTCTCTCTCTCTCTTTCTGTTTCTTTCTCTCTCCTTTTTTCTCTCTATATTCTTTGTGCTCATCTATTCATCCATAACTGGCATTAAAACGCAATCAGTGTTTAGCAGTGCGCTTACTTTTTGTTGTTGTTGTATGTTGCTGTTGTTGCTGTTATTTGTTGCTTACAGCAAAATCACATCAACTTTGCTGTGTTTGCTCAATTGCTTCTTCGTTTCAAGCGTTCTTTACGTTCCACGCTCAACGTTTTACTTCATCCTCCTAACTTTTTCATTAAATGTATTTCAATACTTTCGATACACACACACACACACAAACACAAACACACATATACGTATATACACCCGCAATTGCTGCTCGCGCTCTGCCAATCTTTTCCACTTGACCAATTCATTTTGCGCACTTCACACGCCTCCCCGCCAACCAACTCCTACCAACGAATCCTACTTAGAAATCAGATTTTCGTTTTTCTTCGCACCAACTTTCAGTTGATTTAGCCGCGCAGTTGACTCAACAGCTCGACTGATTGCCTGTTGGACTGAGCGCTGGGCATCAAAACAAACTTTTTGGCCGAATGTTAAAAGAAATTTTCTTGTATCGGCCTTCAACCAGAGGCCGACCTCCATGTCAAGGTGATTGTTTTGAAACCTCAAGCGCTTCACGAAACCAACTCTGAACTCGAACTTCATTCTGTTTTGTAGTATTATTTGGTATTCGGCTTAACGGCTCTCCTACTCCTATATATATATGTATAGACTTTTACGGTCAATTGGCATTTGTTTGAACACTGTCCGTCTTTCGTCCCATCTATCTCTCTATCTATCCTATTTGGTTACTTTTATTTTTGTTTGTTTGTTCAACAACAAAAACAACAACTGAAAGTTGCGCCGCCTGGCAACCAAACAACTTTTGACCGTAGCGTAAAACAGAAGAAAAAAAAAGAAGTTTTTAATTTTATTTATTGAAAAGTTTGTCCTGTTATTTATTTGGCAAACCGTGTTGAAAATATGACCAAGAAACAAGTCTAATTTAAAGCCGTCGTCCATGTTGACTTAAAGACATTTTGTGTTGCTTTACTTTTTGCATTCAGCTTCATTAAAAACTCATTGCCACTACCAACTTTCTCTAAGCTAAGGGGGGCTAAGGGGGTGCGTTGGGCTATCATTATAGGCTTCGTCAACAGCGGACTGTGACAGTTTACAGTTTTAGAGTTTAAAGTTCACACAGTTTACACTTTTACAGTTAAGAGGAAAGCAAATGATGTTGGGTGGCCCCAAAAATTTGTCAAAATGCCAAGCTCGTCGCCAGGAAACTTTTCTGTCTCTCAAGCACATTTAAAAGTAGCTTAAGACATGGACACACACAACAACAACAACAACAACAACTAACATCTGCAACAACTGTGTCCTCAAAAGCGCTTAGAAACGAGTGAGAGGAAAAAAAAACCGCAAAAAGTTCTACAACGAACGCAAAACTGGGCCGAGTATCATAAATTATGGTTGATAAAGCATCTCGCTCTCTGAGCAAACAAATCGATATCAAGTTGTGTCGCAAGCAGCATCCAATTAACAAACAACACTAAGGCAAACGAACATTCCTTTCCTTGCAACATTCCAATTTAAACCAACAAGCTAACATTTATTTCAGCAATTTCTCATTTAAGCATTTACACAATGTTAGATAGAATATTTTGTGTAGTTTATTAGCAGTAGGTCCATTAAATGCCTGTCTTTGATTAGTGCAAATCAAACTTTTTTAATTGTATTAAAGTCCTTTCATTTCAAAAGCATTTCCTAATTCAGTTTAATTTGAATTGTTTTCCTTTAAAAATGAACTCAAGCAAATATGATTTACAATTAATTACCTTTTAGTTTAAATTAACTATGAAGAAATGCATTGGATGAGAGAACTTCTTTATTAACCCCTATACCCTATGCATAAGCAGGGTGTCTCAATACATATAATTTAAAAACTTTTGCACTGCTTGCTTGCACTGCTTTGCTGGGCAAAGCTACTTATTATTAATATTTAACTTGCCAGAGCTAATAAAATGCTCCAAATGCTCCAAAGACAAAAAGGAAGATGGAGTTTTTTTTTTGGAGGGGGACAGAGGAAAATTTTACATTTTTAATTGCTTGTTGCGTTTATTATTGTTTGTCAACGTTGTTATTGTTGTTTTTACGATTGTCAGTGTTGCTTTTGTTGTTGCTAATCTAATTTACGTCCTGCAACTTTTTGTGTGTGTGTGTGTGTGTGTGTGTCCCGTTGGCCTCTCGCATTATGATGAGGAGGCAATCTAATTAACTTTTGTTTTAGTAAGTAGAAAGCAACTTAAGAGAGAGAGTTTTTGTTGTTTGGGGATGTTGCTGCTGCTGCTGCTGCCTTTTGCATGCCACACACATACATATACATGTATACCCTTGCCACTTTTCTAGCAGATACAAAGCGCACAATAAAAGAAGAACAAAAACAAAAAATTATATGCGTACTTATTTATGAACTTTTTTGCCTTGTGCCAGAGCAAAAATTAACATTGACAACAACAATATTAAACAATAAAACCCAGAAAAGAACACAACACAAAAATATAATATATATATATATATATGTATATAAAGACCCTTTGTTGTTGGTCGCGCAATTAAATTTCTTTTGCATGTGTGTGTTTGTTAGTGTTGTTGTTGTTGTTGTTGTCGCTTTTGTTTGACTTTGCGCTTATTTGACATTTTTGTTTTGTTTTTACGTATTTTGTTTTAATTCAACTTTGTTTGCACATAATTTTTCGGAAACATGCGTCAGAATCAGAGCAAACAAATGCATGAATAAATACACACTGAGCGAATGACAATTGAATGAATAAGCGAATAAATGATAATGAATGTGAAAAAGACAAATACATAAACCGAACAAAGCGGACTAATTGAAAAACTGACTGACTGATAAACAACGCCAATGACATTCTCATTTGATGCTATTTCTATTGAGGTTTGATTTGATTGATTGATTATTTAGAAGTCAGTCATAAGGAACAAAAATTTCTTAAATTTAACCCAAGAAATTTAGTTTACAACTTGGTTTTTTGTGCAGTGTAGAAAGCAAGTGCAAAGTTCTGAAAACTATTTATTTAATTACATTCTTAGCTTTCAAATGTTTTTGTTGCATATGTCAATCACAATGTTAAAGCAATAAATAAAAATCAATTAAATTATTTTATTTTATTTTATTATGATTATTTTTAGATTGATTGATAACTAATATGTGCTGTTAAACAATGTTCCCTTAAAAAATATAACAAAATTAATCTTAGTAGTTTTTAGCTGATAGTTAAAGGTTACTCTACGTACACTTTGGTTGTCAGATAGTTGACTGACACTTGAACAAAACGATTTGTGTTCGAAAATAGTTTTTTTATCTTTCTTTTTTCTTGGGAAACTCGGTCAAGTTGTCATTTGAAAGAGAGAATTGAAGTGTTTGGCAACAAAGTAAAGTAAAAGAATGAACAAGTTAAAAAGACGAGGAACCATCAGCATGAACTTCTGCCTGGCAATCATAGTATCGGTGAGCACTTCACAGAAGAGAGACCAAGTCGACGTCGAAGTTTCAATCTTTGCCCTTTGATTTGTGAACAAATAACCATAAACAAATTAGAAATTAATAACATACTTTGATGCTTAGTGCTAGCGAAAGGAAAAGCAGAAGAAAGAGGAGTTGTAGAGAGAGAGAGAGAGATAGAGAGAGATAAGAGGCAGTAGCAGCAGCTAGTCGAACGAAATGCGGTATAAATTTACATATTTTATTGAAAATTGAATAGCGTCAATACAGAAACAGCAGCAGGAACAGCGATATCAGTAGTGACAGGACGAACACGAACTGTAAAGCAAAAATAACAAAGTTAACAAAATCCAGAAACAAAAGTACCAAAAGAAACCAACGAATCCAACGAACAAGAACAAAAAAAACTGAAGGACATGAAAAAAAAAGGCAGAAACTTTTACGAGTAATACGAAAAAAAGCATTGAATAGAAAAGAAGCATGCACACAATAATAACAAAAGCTAAAGCGTGAAGCATGGCTAGATACGATCCTGTGGAGTAGGTTGGTGGAGTCCAAACTTCTCATCTCACACTCCCTGCCCCGCGCAGCATAGCGTACGAAAACAAAACCCAGCTAGATGAAAATATGACAGTAAGTTATATGCTAAGCTCCCGAACAAAGAAATGAAAAAAAACGAACGAACAAAAAATAAAAACATGAAAGAAAGAAAAACAAACGTTGCAATTTGTAGTGCTACAAGGTAAGAATATGTGTTAGGAGTGAGGGAGGGTGGAAGGTGGGTGGAAAATGCAGAGTGTAGCTAGAAAGTTGCGCCTGGACAGCTTACACGGTGATTCATTTCAAATCAATACACATAAAGAATAAAGGTAGCAAAACCATTGAACAAATACAATGTGATAGAATCCGTTGTATGTGTGTGTGTGTGTGCAGGTGTTACAACTACATCCGCATCCACATCCACATCCCCATCCGCATCCCCATCCGCATTCGCATAATTTAGCGCCGCTTGTCAATGCATCTGGGCCAATTGCAAATATAGATATACTCGATGCAAGAACATTGGGAGCCAGCGTAAGCTCGTAAGATTGCTTTATTTCCCATATCCAATCATGTTAAATATAATCTGGCACATAAATAATATAAAAGAAGCTACACTTTACTTCGGATTTTCGAAATCTTGGTGCAACAAATTGTATTTACTTCAAGTGTCTGTCAACACAAATAGTATACACTTCAGATTTATGATGAATAGCTTGTGATTAACTGACTCTTTTTCAGTGACGTACTAGAAAGAACTAGAAAGAATCAATGTCAAAAATATGAATTAGGCATGAATAATTAAGGATATTTTCGTGGCTTATTTCGTCGTCTTTATAATTTTGCTATTTATTTGATTTTTAATTTTAAAAAATCAAGTTTAAGTGTCTTTGATATGGTGAAAAGCTTGAATAGTGAATAACTGACTCTTTTTCAGTGACGAATAAGAACTAAGAAGAATCAAAGGCAAAAAATAAAAGTAAGGCATGCATAGTCAAGGAAATTTTCATAGTTATTATAAACATTGCAAAAATGTAAGCTAAAAAATAAATAAATACAATTTACACTTTACTTTCTTTTTCTTGTCTACAAATATCGAGAAGACCTTGCTTCAGCTTTATAATTTTGCTATAATTATATTTTTAATTTAAATATCTGTGAAAATCGATATCTAAGGTTTTTCTCAACATTTCTATACTCTCAAATCTCTGCTTGACTGCATTAATTAGCTTGACAACAACAACAACAGATTTCATTCGACTTTTCATACCTTTCCGATGCTGTCAGTTTTTAAAGCTTCTCTGTTATCTCAGGACGGGTTTAATGAAAAGTCTCACACCAACACACACACACACACAGACACGGCAAATCATTTCAAATTGTATAGACAACGCACACGTGCAATTCTTAACCCAACTTCCACCCATCCACGTGGATGAAAAGTGTGCGAGAAAAAATATAAGTAAAATGTTGCCAAGAACGAACAGCGTTAAAATGCAGTGTACGTGTAAATTTACCACAACTAGTTGACGGAATGACAGCAAATGGATAGATCGATGAAAGGGGAAGTGGGCGGAGGGGGTGTGTGTGTGGTAGGTAAGACTGCCTGGCAGTAAGTCATACGCCCCATCAGCAAAAAAGAAAAGAGTGAAAATAGTAAAAACCTTGGCTCAAACTTTTCAATGCGCTACGCTGTGAAAACAAAAGATTTTTATTGAATTCTGAACCATTGCGTTGAGACGAGACAAAACCACCACCACACAGCACTCAACCAACCAACCACGGTTGCATGCCCCACATATATTTTTGCCTCTTGTTGTTGTCTGTAGCTCTCTGTGTGTGTGTGTGGGTTCATCTGTGTTTGGTAAAAAAGCCACGCTGCTGTCACGCTGCATTTTCTGCACACACACACACACACACACACACACACACTTACAGGTAAAGTATACAGCATTTGATTTTGCTAGATGCACGTACTTTCTGCTCCAGCTTCAGCTTTAGCTTTCAGTTTCCATCTCAAGCTCAAGCTTATGCTTAGTCTCCTTCCCTTTCTGGGCTCGCTGCGTGAGGGGATTTGTGCGATCAAAGTTTAGCGGATTTTGGCGCGTACATTATTTTTTTTTAAAGCTTGTCAAACGTAACCATAAATAAGCGACGTCAAAGAGAGAGATGACTCCACCCAAAAGCAGAGCAGCTTTATGAAAACGACGAACAGCAGCAGCAGGTAAATAACACACTTTAACGGTAATGACAGCTCGACAAAACTTAAGTTCAACATTTAACATGAAATGTATTTAAACTGTCAAAATGGGCAATGAGCTGCCATCGCAATGGCTGCACTAAACACTTTCAATGACTGCTGCGTGGGGAGCCAAAAGACACAAAAGCACTTTTCACATTTGCAATGTCTATTTAAAGGTAGCTTAACAAACGTTTAACACGTTGCAAAGACATTTTCATTTATTAGCAAAGTCTTAGGAATAAATGTTATGTTAGCTAAGCGAAATAAAATCTTTTGGATTATTGATATAATTTGGTTGTATGACAAATGTTATATATAATTTGAATTCCTGTTTTAACTGTCTATCAAAATGTTTATATCAATAAAATTGTTTAGCAAAAGTTACAGCAACTGAATTTGACATTTAATATTTATCAGCAAGCAGAAACTATCTATATATATATACATATACAAATATACCATGTCAGACATCAATCTCTTTTGCTGTCTGTTACCTTATCTCTCTTGATTCTGTCATTGCATTAATGTATTTGGGTCTACGGTCTAGGACATCCATCTCCTTTTCGACTTGTCATTGCATAAATTCCCTAAAAAAGTCAGAAATTGTTTAAGTCTCGTTGTTGTCGTTTGCATTTGATGCGGCTGCAGCATTTTTGATTATGATTACGTTTCGGAAAAGGTAACAGACAGGGCGACTCAATAAGGCTAAAAGCCCAAAGAGCACGGCCTCGGTATTAGGCTAATTGCTGGCCAGCAGCATCTGAAAAGATCTCCACAGGAGGGTAAGGATTTGAAGTGTTCTATGTTGTGTCCTTGCTTTCATCCTATTTCTTGCCTGTCAATGGCATAGAGACAAGTTTAATCAACGTTTGGCCAATTCTTCTTTTTTTTTATCCTCCACTTGTTTTTCTGATGATGCTGCTGCTGCAGTCAAATTAATTCAGCAAATTCAATAAAAACAAGCATCAAAACATGGCAAACAACTTGCCAACTGGAAGCGCTTCCCCTCTCTCCTTTCTCTTTCTCTCTCTATCTCCAAGTCGATGCAATCAAAAAAGCGCACAAATAAATCACCCAAGCCAAAAACTAAAACCAAAAGTGGAGACAGCAAACATTGGGGGTTGGGTGTGGGCGCACTTGAATAGCGGCGAATGCTGCACGGCCAAAATGTCAATGCAAATTTAATGGCTGACAATTTATATGCATGCCAAGTGACTTTTGGCCAACTACTGAACTTTTCGCTATGTTTGCATTTCTCCGTGTGTGTGTGTGTTAGTGTTTGTGTTTGTGTGCTGTATGTGCAAAAGGTTGCAGCACACGGCAAAAGTTCCAAGGTGCCAAGTGGCTGTCAAACTTTTGCCTAGCAAATCGAATCGAGCCGAATGGAATGAAATGGAACGGAATTCTACTCCTCCACCTCCTCAATGTCCTTCAGCCGTGTCGTCCTTGTGCTGTCGCCATTGCCGTGGCACATAAATTAAGGCAACGCATTGGCCCAGACCCATAACAGACCCCCCCACCACCTTTCGGTTCTGGCCGCAACACTGTGTGCATGTTAACATTAACGGGTTATTTACGCCATGCTCGACATTTAAAATGCATTTCCGAATGGCACTCACCGCTACGAACTGTTCAGTTCCTCTCTCTATCTCTCTCTCTCTCTCTGAGAAAGGTAAATGGCTTTAAAGCGTGTATTTATAACGGCTCGCAACAGCTTTATGGACGAACAAGAAACCCGGCACAATATAGCAAAACGGGAGCGCATAAATATCAAAACCGCTGACGACAGCCATTGAAATGTAAGATATAAATATACTTATACACTTATACACACACACACACACACATACAATGAAAGAAAGTTTTACGAGTAAAGAATATGTTGCTTTTGAGGTGTTTGCGCAAAGTTGAAAAGTTCTTTGTGTGTAAGCATGTGTGCGTGTGTGTGTGTGTCGAAAATCTTTGACACGCGATGAACTCGAACGCCTCAACACATGTTAATAAATAAATATTTATTATAGCATAGTTTTTATTATTAGCAATTGTCACAACTTTCTTTGGCATTGACTCTGACGCTCAATCACACAAAAATAACTTCAACACTATAAACAAGGCAAAGAATAGTTTCGAAATGGCATGACAAAACAGTTGGTTATACTCGTAAACATATAACAACAAAATGGCATCAAATTGAAGGGAAAGTAAATCTTAGTAAGGGTTTTATGAAAAGTATGACAAAACAGTTTGTTGATACTCGTAGACATATAAGAAAAAAATGACATCAAATTGAAGGGAAAATCATTCTTAGTTAGGGTTGGTTGGTACCATACATATAAGAAAAGTGTGAAAAAAAAGGTTTGTTGATACTCGTAGACATATAACTATAAATTGGCATCATATCGAGGAAGAGTAATTATTAGTTATGAGGTTTTTTATTGGTACCATACATATAAGAAAAGTTAGGGTTGATAAGCAAACTCCTAATGAACGAGTTTCAGTTTCATATAACTATAAAAAAACGCATCAAATTGTGGGAAAGAAAATCTTAGTTATTTAAGTTTAATAAGCAAAATTGTAATGAACAAGTTTTGATTTTGATGACCATGAACATTCCAACCAATACGAACCCGTGAAAAACAATTTTAACCACACTTTCAATTAACTTTGTGCCTTACTTCTAATAACCAAATATCTGTTAATTACACTAAGCCATTGCAGCACGCTTTGTTTCGTCGTACTCAAAAAAAAAAAACCATGTTTTGTAACAAAAGTCGCTTGTTAGTGGACAGCAAATAGGAAAAAAAAGTGTGGCAAACGCAAAACCGCAAGAAGTTGGCCATTTTTTTTTTGGTTTTGTGTTCAAGCATTTCTTTGTGCCGCGCTTGAAGACAACGTAATGCACTTAGATGAAAAAAGAAATGTTGCCAAATCAGCCGCAGAAACGGCAGCGGCAGCAGCAGCAGCAGCAGTCGCAATCACTGGGCTCTATTGAGGCGTGGCTGCAGGCAAGTAGCAACAAAAGGGCCAACAAACGGCGTACACCATAAAAAGCAAAGCTTTGTAGCAAGCAGCTCAGCAGACAACGACAACAAGGCGTGGCGGCAACAACAGTAGCAGGCAGCATCAGCAGCAGCAGCAGGCAGCCAGCAGCCAGCTCAAAGTCTTAAAGAATAACGACTAGGCACTGAAATGATGAAGATGATGATGGTGGCCATGCCAAGGAGGATACCCTGGCAACTGGCATGTTTGGCAACGCTAGCGGTATTGGGGGCAATGGTGGCGACGACGGCGGCGATGGCAACCCTGCCTTATACGCAGAATGAAGCCATGGTGATAGCTGAGCCGCTGGGCATTAAGGATTTGGACGATTTTCACGCCCACTTTGTGGACGACCTGCAGACGGCCGAATCGAAGAAGCACGAAGAGGAGGTTGAGGAGCATGGCGAGGAGGGTGAGGAGGAGTCGGGCGAGAAAAAGCACAGTGAGCATTATAAGAAGCATGGGGAGAAGAGTAAAAAGGGTCACAAACATGACGAACATTATGAGAAGGGTGAGAAGGGACATCACGACAAGGAGGGAAAAAAGGGTGAGCATGGCGAGTCGGAGGGGCATGAAAAGAAACACAAACATTCGGAGAGTCATCACAAGAAGAAGAAGAAGGGCGAAAAGGGTGAAAAGGGTAGCGAGTTCGAGGATCATGGCTCCTACAAGAAGGGTCACTCAATCAAGGGCAAACACAATGTTCACAAACTCAACGAGGACAAAAAGGAAAAGAAATTCTATGATGAGGATCATGTGGAGGGCGGTGAGGAGAAGCATGGTGGTTTTGAGGAAGGCAAGAAGCACAAAAAGGGTAGCAGCTATAAGAAGGGTGAGCACAAAAAGGGCGGACACGAGGAGCACTATGGCAAAAAGGGTCATAGCAAAAAGGGACACAAGAAAAAGGGACACAAGGGACACAAGAAAAAGCACGACGAGTCCAAGAAATGGGGCCACAAAAAGGAGCATGGCAAAAAGGGCGGTGCGGAGCACAAGAAAAAGTGGCACAAATCCCAAAAGAAGAGCAGCGAACACGATCATGGCGGAGGACATCACTAAGTTAATGATGGAGCATAATCGAAATTAAAATAAAACAAAATATTTTTAACTTTTTATAGTTTATTAATAATAAAATATACCAAAACACACCCAGTAGAAGCACATGAAATTTTTTTTGAGTGGTTTGTAGTTATATTTATATATAGCTAACTCCCTTTTTACTTATTGACTGACTGACTGCTGTCAACGCACTGCTCAGACGCGAAGACATAGCGATCTAGTTTTCTTGCTTAATAATAGCATATGGATCGTAGATGAACACTAAGTTTGGATTTTTTCAAAATGCATCCGCAAGAGTATGAATTTTGAGGTCAGAGGTTAAGCACGCCTGCCAACTGCCTAAAAATCTGCAACTTTCAAGTTTACAATTATAAATCCAATGCTTTAGCCAGCTTAAATTCTTGTTAAATAGTCACAACTTCAAGAAAGTTGTTGCTTTAATAACGAAATTTAATAACAAACTATTTCTGTACATGGAAAAGCTCTGTAAGTGTCACGTCAATAAAACAGAGATTTCTCTTATCTCAAATGCTGTGAATTTTTGGCCAAAGGAATATTTTGCTTTGTTTTTCCAAATCATTGCCAAAACCCAACCCTCCTAAAACTGTATTCAAAAGTTCAAGGCTCAATTGCCAGGCCACTGGCGTTGACGTTTCGCAGTCGCAGTTGGCGTCGCAGTCGCAGCTGGCGTTGCCACCTGCATTGTCCTAATTGCTAAAGGGGCTGGACAGACAAATGAAATATGAATGTGTTTGTAGACACACATACATACAAACGCACGCACGCACGCACACACGCACACACATTTACGCACACTCCGGAGCCCGTGTCAAAGGTTAATTACGCATGCTGCAAGCTTCGTATGCTCCTTTTACCTTTCGTCCTTTTACTGATTCGTCTCCGGTTACCTTTTGTTCATCGTACGTAAATCGCTTAACGCACACACACACACACGCATACACGTGTGTGTTTGTTTAAGCCATTTCCGGTTCGATTTTACAGAGGAGTCTCACTCGCTCAGCGGTAGCCGTCACTGAAAGGACAAACATCTTTGTTTGGTTTCATATGCTAATCCTTCGAGCAGCGTCATAAATCATCCTTGTCCATGCACAAGCAGAGAGAGACACAGAGAGAGAGAGAGAGTGAGAGAAAGAGATAACGTTTCTCAATCAGGGATCAAGGCGACGAGGTCTTTGCAGCCTAAAAGCTTCTCTTTTGTATTATTGCCGGCTGAGCAACATTGCAATCTGCTGGGATTTGTGGTGGGGGACTGTCATACCCCCCACCTCCCACCACCTTATGAAAACAAAAGCAATAACAACAACAACATGAATATAACAAAAGCTACCAGCAAACCAGGTTCACAACATCAAGCTTTCCTCTCTTACACACGCACACAAACACACACACAACTTTGCCAGGCATTGAAAAGTGTTTTTGTTTAATATGCGACTCTGGCAAAAGGCTCAGTATGAGCGAGAGGGAGACAGAGAGAGAGAGAGAGAGAGAAAGAGCTGCACCGACCAGGTGAGGCAGTTGAGATTCCTGTTGCTGTTATTGTTTTGAAATTGCCTTGCACCAACAACAACAACAAACAATCCCCACATGGCCACTGGGCAAATGCATTAACGAAAGTGCTTGAAGGCGCACAGAGAGACGGAGAATGAAACGCATTTGCAGCCTGCAGTCTGCTGCAGCAAACAGAAGCAAAGGTGATGGCTAAGTGCAACAACAATAACAACAATAACCGCAACAAAAACAACAAGTACTTGCCCCAAACAGCAACAGCAGTTGCAGCAGTCGCCTGGTATCAGCACTAAGAGATCATAATTCACATAACTCGGCTAATAATTCAGTTAAGTTGAAATGCGCAATGCACAAGCAACAGCAGGAGCACAAGCATAAACACACCCAAACATACACATATACCCACTCTCACCCACACATATATATATATATATATATACATATATATATATATATATATATGTTTAGAATTTAGCTTGGGTGTGAATCTGCTATTGAACCCCAACACACTAGCTGCAAGCTTCAGTTTGAATTTGTTTGGTTTTGGTTCACAGCAATTGAAAATTTATCATGCCAATATAAACTAAGTTTCGTTCTTTAAAACACTCAAGAGCTAGTTAATTTTCTTGAGTTGAGTAAGATTTTTTGGGTATTGGATTGGATTTAGTTCAAAATAGTTCGCTTATCTCAGGAATCGTGTTCGTTTTCTTAAAATACTTAATAAAAATACTTATAAGTGTGACCTTGCTTGCTCATTGTTTTGCCCAAAAAGCATAAGCTGACAAATTACTCAAGACTATTGCACTCACTACTCCACCCCAGCTCTGTCAATCTGTTCCAATCTCACATAAATTAAAGAAATATACAAAAAATGAAATAGTGAAATAAAGTAAAAATAGCTCTGCTGAATTTTGTACCCGAAACAATAAAACCCTGATATATCTTTTTAATCATAATAAACGGAGTTCAACAGAGTAAAGTTGTTGTGTGGGTTTTTCAATCTGCAGCTTAAGATTCTTAGCAGGTTATGGTTAAAGAATTAAAATATGTACTTCAGTTATGCAGTGTTCTAGCAAAAAGTCTGCTGCAATGCTGTCCAAAGGGATTTCATTATTACCTTACTTTACTCTGTTGTTTTCTCTCTCTCTCTCTCTTTCCTTCCCCCGTCGTCCTGGCGCCCTACTCATTTTGTGGCTTGGCAGTGTTGCAGCAGTTTTAAAGGATTTTCAATGTTCTTGCAAATTAGTTTAATCCTGTGTGTACGATGTGTGTGTGTGTGTATGTGCGTGTGTACATGGAAAAAAGTTTATTGTTTTCGGGGCTAAAAGTTGCTGCTGCTTCTGATGATGCCTTTGTTGTTTGTTGTTGCTGTTGTTGTTTGTTGCTTGTTGTTGTTTGCGGTAGCTTGAGTGCATTTTACCAAAGCTTAAGCCTGAAAATGCTTTTATGTGTTTGTGTGTGTGTGCTTTTGCGTATACAATAATTTTTTTTTTTTGGTATTTTTTTGGCATTTTTGTAAATTGCTAAACACATTTCAAAGCAAACAGAAACTGAGTGCAAGCTGCATTTTGCAATTAACTAACATAATTAATGCTCACAATGCAAAGAGAAATCCGTTTTCTATGCAATTGCGTGAAAATGCTAATTGGTAGCTTTGGTGGCGCTGTTGGACTTGAAGCAATTAGCTTGGCTCGTAAATATGTATGCCCCAAAACGCGCCTCAATGAATCAATGAATGTGTCAATGATTAGGCAGCGGGATACACAGGACCATACAGGACGAGAGGGAGAGTCCCGGTGAGGTACTAGTCCAGCAGGACGGCAGCAAATGATGGCGCAAATGTAAATATTGCTCTCAGCCAGGCTGGCCGAGAGGATGGCAGGCAGGCAGCGGGGAGCAACCAAACCCCAATGGACCCAACAATAACAAGCTAATGCAACTGCAATATGCGATGAAAGTGGGTGGGTAAGAGGGGGGTGTGTGTGTGGTTAGTAAAGAGCAGCATGGCGTGCTATAATCAAGCGAATGGATGCCAATGGACAACACACACACACACACATATGCTGCTCGCCCATTGCAGTTAATTTATTGTGACCAATATAACGCCCCGGAGGATAGCGAAGATTGTACAAGTTCAAGGGGTGTGGTGGGTTTGGTTGCCTTAACGTTGGGGCACGGGGCATGTAAATTGAAAATTATGGCAATGCGCAACAAGATTAGCTCAGACAGGGTACATAACCCAAACCACCTAATATGTACGCTACACTACTATCTTTGCATCTATCTATGTGTGTATGTGTGTGTGTGTAAGTGTGTAAGTGTGTTTTGCACAGCACAATGTGTAGACAAATGAATTTATTGACGCTGCTTCGCGTAAACTGAATGAATGACCGACTAAACAAGAGAGAAAGAGAGAGCAAACAAAGTTATGACTTAATATGTATTCAGTTATGGCCAGCACTCTGTGCAGAGATGTGGTTGCACTTTTTATTTCTTTCTTTCATGCTGCTTGCTTACAACATTCTTAGCGACGTTTTCTTGAAAGCTCTTCTTGCAAAAATTTACTATAAAATAAAACTAGATATTCTAAATAAATGTAAGACCCTGCATGTTCGCTTACAGTTTGTATGTACAATAATAATAAAATATGCATTAGATAAAGTAGATGAATAAATACCTGATATGTCAGCCATGTCTCAATTCTGTGTATGTTTGTCTAACTGTCAGTTTTGCAAGCGCACTTGAAACTTTTTTCCAATTTTTTTTTTTTGTTGGCTGCGCCGTTTTGACACAGAATCCGACACTCATCCCAGTGACAGAGACGGAGCACCGGGCACTGTGAACACCACCGGGGACGACGGACAAGTACTTGAACGCTCATTGGCGCAGCGCACTCAGGCCAGGAACGGAATGGAATGGATGGAAATGGCAGCCAAATGCTGGCAACTTTTCAGCTTGTGCCTTATTATGCAAATGCTGCCATCTCTCCACTAGCTGCTGTTGAGATGTAAAGCTTTAGCTATCGAGCTTTTTTGCTTTCTTCTAGTGCTAGCTGCATGCCAACGTCATCGATTTATAAGTTATGCAAAAGTCGAAATACACAATCTTAGCATCTTCGAAAATCGACTGTACGACTTCTTTGTAAGCAATGGCTTACTGCTGCTTGGTACTTGTTACCCTTCCACTGCTTCCAATTGGCATTGCTTGTGTTTTTGCTGACTGCAATCAGCAGTTTTTAGTAAAATCAATCCTTTGGCCCGGCTCGCTCAGCTTCCAATTAGAATGCAGAGGTTTTTTTTTTTTGGATCAACATTGCAGCTGCTGCAGCTATTGTTATTGCTATTGCTGATTGGGTGCACACAAACAAAAGTGCAAAAAACTATAACAAAACGGTACATACTATAACAAAACACAAAAAAATACGTAAAAAATAACAACAATGTACATAGCTGCATGCATATCTTTTTACAATGTGATTTTTAATCAAAGTTTTTGCTTTCGCGGCGGTCGTTTTTAGAAAAAATAATAACAAACCAAAACAAACGACGAAAATGCAAAGGAAAACAATAAAGAATGTTTCAATTCAGTGTGACCAACTAAAATATACTCTGTATAAACTTTTTTCTTATCTAATCTATTGTTAAAATAAATGAAAGGCATAAAATATGTATAACTAATGTTAAATAACGTTGATTGTAGTTATTATGGCTAACCAAAATTAAGACTTAACTCTACCTTACCCAACGCACCTAATTACGGGGTATTATCAATTATTGTTAGAATATTGGAAAAGCAATCTTCTACTTCTTTCCCATAAAAACATAAATTCTATCTTTTCAAAGCATAATTTAGACAAGCTAATTGAAATTGTAATTGAAAAGTATATAAAAAGGAAGTAAAAATGTGTTTTCGATTGCTTTACTTGTATTAAAACGCAAAAATAAATTACTTTGTTGACAACTTGCTTTCTTATCTAATGAAGATCATCTGTTTACCCTGCTCTAATCAAATACAGCAACACTACAGTCTGGCAACTCTGTTTGGTAAAACCAGCTGCGGCTCGATTGTGAAAGCTGTTTTGTTTTTTCACTTCGATAGCAGCAGCTCACAACTCGTACGTAAAGCTGACAACTATAAAGCTCCGCACGAAAGCTCAAGCGCGTGTGCATGATCATATATTGGATCGACTTCCAAACGGAACATTGGAACTTTTCGAACTTCGAGCAACAAGTTTGCCAGCGCTGCTGCTTAGTCGGTTTTAGTTCTGTTGGAGTAAAGCAGCAACGTTCAACGCAAGTGGAACGGCAAGATAGAAAAGTAAGCGCAAAGCAAAAAAGTAAAAAAAAAAATAAGAAGAGTACAGAAAAATCAATTTAAAAGCAGTAAACACTTTTTTAATAGTTATGAAAGCAAACTAATAACGCAGGTTTTCAACCACAATTGACTAAAATGAAACTAACGACAGAAAGCGGCACAAAAAAAGTGATAAAAATAAGCTAAAACTCAACATGTAAACTGCAAGCGTATTAGATAATAAATGCAATCAACCACACAACCCGTTAAACAATTGCAGATACGAAGCAATACAAAAAGTGCGCAAAATAACAAATAAAATTATGCTTAAAAATATAATTTATTGTTATGAGGAAAACTAATTAGCCAGTCAGCTGACCTTCCGCCCGCGCGGCAGCTACCCCAACTGGTCTTGTGATCGTTATATGCAGAGTCGTATTGGAGTCGACACGAAGCAGAAGTTCAGATATTCGGGGGACAACTCCCAATAAATGCACTGGCTAAAATTCAATATGGAGGCCATGCCACAGTCGCACTTGTGGCTCAGTCTGCATTTTTTTTCCATTTGTCAGCTGACAGCATGACAGTAGTCTTGTGATCAACGTCAAAAGCCAATTGTCAGAAATTCGAACTCGAATGTGAGAGCCGGAGAGCGGTTTCGGTACCAGAGAGAGTCGAGTTGCGCTCATTCTCGCTCTCTGCCGCTCAGTCTGGAACTCTAACTCTCTAGATAACACAACTGGAAGGCCCCGCATTTTTTTTTTCAGTAAATCGTAATGAAAAATAAAATACAGCGCCACTTAGTATTTACTTTTCTTTACACTTTAAATTTGCTTGTAAGGTCTTCAACTACACTCTCTTCGAGCGTCAAAAGTTATCAATATCGTGGAAGTTTGTTTTCGAAATTACCGAAAGCTTTGTCACGTGAAATAAAAGCTCTCTGCTTACGAATTTTTTTTTTTATTATACATTAAGCATAATTTTGTTGTGGGGGAGTTTTGCTTAAAAAGGTTGGAACACATAGCTTAAAACAAATTTTTCGCCAACCAATAACACAAGTAAGCAATAAAACTAGATTTTTCCAAGTGCTAAATTAAGATACATTAACTGTTGCTTGTAACCAACGTGCGCTCTGTGTGTGTCAGCTGACAGCGATAAGAAAATTTTTCGTCACGCTTGCATTTTGTGCAAACACAGTTAGGTAAATAGATACATAATAGTAATACATAATAAATCGCTGTACTCAGCTTTGAATTTGAAAAAAAAAGTCGTCAAGGCCATAATTATGAAATATTTGTGTAATAGTAGTTAATATATAAGAATTTGATTATAAAAATTTCCATAGCTTTTATAACCTCTAAAATACGAGATACAAATACATAAATGGCTCTTGTTATTGAGTATTTTACAGTACTTAATGTAATGATAGTTTCTTTTTCAGTTGTAGATTCAAGATAAAGCAAAATGTCCAACCTGAAAAGTTTTGATGACGAGGAGCACGAGTCCAGGTATGGTCGCGTCTTCGCTGTGTCTGGACCTGGTAAGTACACAACAGCACAAAGCGGCGGTTTAACAAATAAATAACCTCAACCCTTCTTTCCTTAGTCGTCACTGCGGAGTGCATGTCGGGCTCTGCTATGTACGAGCTCGTGCGTGTAGGTTACTATGAGCTGGTGGGTGAGATTATTCGTCTGGAAGGCGATATGGCCACCATTCAGGTGTACGAGGAAACGTCGGGCGTCACAGTCGGTGATCCCGTGTTGCGTACTGGCAAGCCCTTGTCCGTGGAGTTGGGTCCCGGTATTATGGGCAGCATTTTTGATGGTATCCAGCGTCCATTGAAGGACATTAACGAGCTCACAGAATCCATCTACATCCCCAAGGGTGTCAATGTGCCCGCCTTGTCCCGCGTTGCCAGCTGGGAATTCAATCCCCTACATGTAAAGATCGGCTCCCACATCACTGGTGGTGATCTGTACGGTCTGGTTCATGAAAACACACTCGTTAAGCACAAGATGGTCGTGCCGCCACGTGCCAAAGGTACTGTGCGTTATATTGCCCCCTCGGGCAACTACAAAGTCGATGATGTTGTCCTCGAGACCGAATTCGATGGCGAGATTACCAAGCATACTATGTTGCAAGTGTGGCCTGTGCGTCAGCCACGTCCCGTTACAGAGAAGCTGCCCGCCAATCATCCCCTGCTGACCGGACAGCGTGTCCTCGATTCCCTGTTCCCTTGCGTCCAAGGCGGAACCACAGCCATTCCCGGTGCTTTCGGTTGCGGCAAGACTGTCATCTCCCAGGTATGATTAATGATTTGTGTTGTGTTCTTAACACTTTTAGTATTTCATTCATTTTTTAGGCCTTGTCCAAGTACTCCAACTCTGATGTCATCATCTATGTCGGTTGCGGTGAGCGCGGTAACGAGATGTCTGAGGTATTGCGTGATTTCCCCGAGCTGTCTGTTGAAATCGATGGTGTCACTGAGTCTATCATGAAGCGTACTGCTTTGGTTGCCAACACATCCAACATGCCTGTCGCTGCTCGTGAGGCTTCCATTTACACTGGCATCACGCTGTCCGAATACTTCCGTGACATGGGTTACAACGTCTCCATGATGGCTGATTCCACTTCCCGTTGGGCTGAGGCTCTTCGTGAGATTTCGGGTCGTCTCGCTGAGATGCCAGCCGATTCTGGCTATCCCGCCTATCTGGGTGCTCGTCTCGCCTCCTTCTACGAGCGAGCCGGTCGTGTCAAGTGCTTGGGTAATCCTGAGCGTGAGGGTTCCGTGTCCATTGTCGGCGCTGTCTCGCCACCTGGTGGTGACTTCTCTGATCCTGTTACCTCCGCTACCCTGGGTATTGTACAGGTGTTCTGGGGTCTGGACAAGAAGCTAGCCCAGCGCAAACATTTCCCCTCCATCAACTGGCTTATTTCGTACTCCAAGTATATGCGTGCTCTGGATGACTTCTATGACAAGAACTTCGCCGAGTTTGTGCCACTGCGTACCAAGGTCAAGGAGATCCTGCAGGAGGAGGAGGATCTCTCCGAAATCGTGCAGCTTGTGGGCAAGGCTTCGCTTGCCGAGACCGATAAGATTACCCTGGAAGTTGCCAAACTGCTCAAGGATGATTTCCTGCAACAGAACTCCTACTCGTCATACGATCGTTTCTGCCCCTTCTACAAAACCGTCGGCATGCTGAAGAACATCATTGACTTCTATGATATGGCCCGTCACTCTGTCGAATCGACAGCCCAATCCGAGAACAAGATCACCTGGAACGTCATTCGTGAGGCTATGGGCAACATTATGTACCAGTTGTCATCCATGAAATTCAAGGTGCGTTACAAAACAAAACACATTAAGTGATGGTTTTTAAAATGATTTTCTTTTTCAGGACCCCGTTAAGGATGGTGAGGCGAAGATTAAGGCCGACTTTGAGCAGCTGCATGAGGATTTGCAGCAGGCCTTCAGAAATTTGGAGGATTAGATTAGTACGTTGTCCGTACTTTTACACCCTAATCTTATAATGTTATGTAGTTAACTTTTAAAAATTGAAACTAAAAAAACGTTCAGTGCGTAAACAATTCCGTGCAACAGCAGCAGCAACAGCAACAACAAAAGATTCCAAGCGTCAAAAAAAAAATCAACTATTGTTAACATTCCTTTTTCAATGCAAGAGAGATGAATACATTCCGGCCTGCGGTTGCTACTTCTTTCATTTCGGCCCACAGCCCCCTTGGAACAACAACAACACAAACTAACTAACGTCCTTTTATGTACTTCCAATACACACATACACATATACAGCAAACACACACGCAAACACACACGCATACACACACACACACACACACAGAAACAACACGCAGTTACAAATGCATGCATAGTATTATTGTTTAATGAATGGAAATTCTTTTGTTTATTTGTGAAAAAGTCATGTTTTCTCTTTGTTTGTTTGTTAAACTTATGTAAATATTTAAAGTATGAAATATTAAATGTACGAATAAAGTGCAAACAACAAATACATTTAATGTAATTGAAAGCAGCCCTATCTATCCACCATCTCTTTCTCTCTATTATTTCCTATCGCTTTGTGTTTTTCTTTTCCCCCTATAAGCAGCACTTTTATTTCCACAAAATGTGTGGAATGTTAAATTCATTCAAGAGAAAATTCCATATACAGGCAGCAGCAACAACAACATACCACTCCACTTTTATGTGTATTTTTGACGCCGCAAAATGAATTTATTAATTTATTCAAATTTTCTTTGAATTTACATCATATAACTTCATAACAAAAAAAATAAACAACATTAGATGAATTAAAAATATTTTATGAGTGTTTTAATGAGGCGCACATAAAGAGAGTTTTGGAGCGCGCGCTTAAAATAGCAACAACAAAGCAAAATTATTTCTCTCTTTGCCCGATGAACTTCCAATGAGATGAGATGAGGATCTAACTGTAAATGGAACTTGTGACTCACATCAAAATATTATTCACAGTTAAGTTCCTTAACAGCTTTTATTATGCATACATCAAAACAATATTCTTATTTTCAAACATTTATAGTTAATAGCTATTGTGCTCAAAATTCTGTCACATTCTCATTTATATCGAATAGTTATACAAAATTCTCGCAGGTTTATTTAAGATACCAAATTGCTAGTTTTCTTTAATACTTTTTGCATCTGAAATGGAAAAGCGATGTCGTTGCGGAAGATTAATAACGCCCAAGACCAATGATCCTGACGGGGCCAAGACTACATCGCAAGACGATGAATCCAAGATTCCGCCTAAAACCGACGTATGCATGACGTGCCCCACAGTCAACAGCAAATGCAACGTTTGTAAGATTCCGCCAGACTCCTCGAATTCCCAAAAAAATGATGTCAGCAAGATTCAGATTAAAACCGACTTTTGCAAGCAGAAACCCCAAGAAAGCAAGATTTTTCCCATAACCAGCAAATGTTGCACTTTGCCCAAGGCCGAAACCAAATGGAAGATTCCGCCAAATACCGACTCCGAATGCAAGACATCACCCATCGACGACGTTTGCCAAATAACATGCAAATTCGGCTGTTGCAATCTTCTGCCCAAAGGCAACGATTTCAAGGATTTTTCAAGCAAATCTGACGTTTGCAAGTGTAAGGAGCCCAAGATAACGACCGGAACCGTCGATGGCGCTACGAACACCTCCTTTATCGATGAAAACAATGGAAGGATATTTTCTGTGCAAATTCTTAATGAACCAAACGAATACCGTTACTCAAGTTCAGTGTCGGATATACTCTCTGAGATAGATACAATCTCTGAGACTTCAAAGACAAAAAAGGATAGTAAAAAGAAATTAGCAAAAGCTGAGGATGCTGATGTAAAGCGTACCGATTCGGAAAACTATCAGAGGGGACGTGTCTTTGGTGTCTCTGGACCGGTTGTAAATGCTGAAAGGATGGCCGGCTCCGCAATGTACGAACTGGTGCGTGTCGGACACTTTCGTTTGGTTGGAGAGATCATTCGGCTTGAAGGCGATATGGCCACCATACAGGTGTACGAGGAAACCTCTGGTGTTAGCGTTGGCGATCCAGTTTTCCAAACAGGGAAACCCCTATCCGTAGAGCTGGGTCCCGGCATAATGGGCAGCATATTCGATGGAATTCAGCGTCCACTACGCTCCATCAACGAGTTAACCAATTCCATCTATGTGCCCAAGGGTGTCGATGTGCACAGCTTGTCCCGCACTATTGAATACTCTTTTACACCATCACACCTAAAAGTCAACAACCTCATCTCGGGTGGCGACATCTACGGCACGGTGCATGAGAACAGCTTGCTGGAGCATCGCTTGATGTTGCCACCTCGCTTTCAGGGTCGGATCACTTATCTAGCACCCGCTGGCAACTACAAAGTGGACGATGTGGTCATAGAAACCGAGTTCGAGGACAATATCACCAAGCACACAATGCTTCAGGTATGGCCGGTGCGACGAGGTCGACCCGTTGTCGATAAGTTACCCGGTGTCAATCCTCTGCTTACGGGTCAACGTGTTCTCGATGCCTTCTTTCCCTGTGTTCAAGGTGGAACTACAGCTATTCCGGGTGCCTTTGGCTGCGGCAAGACTGTCATCTCCCAGGTATGATTAATGATTTGTGTTGTGTTCTTAACACTTTTAGTATTTCATTCATTTTTTAGGCCTTGTCCAAGTACTCCAACTCTGATGTCATCATCTATGTCGGTTGCGGTGAGCGTGGCAATGAGATGTCCGAAGTGTTGCGTGATTTTCCCGAGCTCAACGTTGAAATCAATGGCGTACAGGAGTCGATAATGAAGCGCACGGCTCTGGTAGCGAACACCTCCAATATGCCTGTCGCTGCTCGTGAGGCTTCCATTTACACTGGCATCACGCTGTCCGAATACTTTCGTGACATGGGCTATAATGTCGCCATGATGGCTGATTCCACTTCCCGTTGGGCTGAGGCTCTGCGTGAGATCTCTGGTCGTCTCGCTGAGATGCCAGCCGATGCTGGCTACCCCGCCTATCTGGGTGCTCGTCTCGCCTCCTTCTATGAGCGTGCTGGTCACGTATCATGCTTGGGTAGTCCGGAGCGTGAGGGTTCTGTGTCGATTGTCGGTGCTGTCTCGCCACCCGGTGGTGACTTCTCCGATCCGGTTACCTCGGCCACATTGAGTATTGTGCAGGTGTTTTGGGGTCTGGATAAGAAGCTGGCACAGCGCAAGCATTTTCCCTCAGTTAATTGGTTGCAGTCTTATTCGAAGTACCTTCGAGCTCTCGATGCGTACTATGAAACTAAAAATCCTGAATTTGTTGCGCTGCGGGCAAAGGCTAAGCAAATATTGCAGGAGGAAGATGATTTGGCTGAAATTGTACAACTGGTGGGCAAGACATCACTTAACGAGACGGACAAGATTACCCTGGAGGTCGCCCGAATACTCAAAGATGACTTTTTACAACAGAACTCGTATAGTCCCTACGATTGCTACTGTCCCTTCTACAAGACAGTGGCCATGTTGAAAAATATGATTACCTTTTACCACTACGCTGTTCAGGCAGTGGAACATACAGCTGGACACGAGGCTCATGTCACTTGGGGTCTTATACGTGAGCGGGCGAATGATGTGATTTATGAGCTGGGCACCATGAAGTTCCTTAACCCCAAGGACGGACAAGAGGCCTTGGAGCATGATTTGAACAAGCTTAACAACAAAATCATCGAGACTTTCACTGACCTAGAGGAGCATGTGGCGGCCTATGTTTAGTTTATTAAATTTGTCTTAAAAGCTTTTCATGTCTTGTATTTTTATTGCAAACACGAATAAACGTACTTCTGTGTAAATGCTCACTAATTGAAATAGTGTCTCGCAAAGGCAAACCGGAATAACAAAGATAAAAGCGTTCCAATTGAATCTCTCTTAATGTCGGAACTAATTTACGATTTGGCATTCTGCTCATTAAAATTAGTTAGATTTCACCACAAACTCGATTCTCCGCTTGTTTAAGCATTTTCAGCTTAAACCGCAATTTGCTATTTGCATCCTTCCTTCGTCCTTGCTCTTTGGTACTATTTTCGAGTGGCATAAAAGTCAGCAGCAGTTAATCCTTTTTTGCCATATTCCGTTTTTGCGTTTTTGCTAGGGAATTTTCGATAATTTTTGCTCAACGGCAGCAACTGCAAATGTCGACAAAATTCGTTGATTTATACGAAAAGTTTGTTAATGCGCTCAAAGAGCAAAGCGTTTGGCAGCTGCCACGCCTCCCACCAAAACAGTCAGCGAGCCCAACACACCCCTCACACCACACACAAAATAAAAAAATTCGACCCCACAGACTTTGAACCCTCGAGCGTACAAAAATGTAGAGATCGATTTCCATTCAATTAGTGGAAATTAAATGTAAGTATATGTATATGTATGCACAACCACACACATATACATATATATACATACATATGCAACTGTTTGTGTGTACGTTTGACTTTTGCCGATAAGATGTCAGTGGAGTGAGGGATGGAAAAAGCGGGAGGGTGCTAAGAGGCATTGCGATGATTACATTTCCGCATTCGATGCTTGGCACCGCAGCCAAGTAACCAACTCAGCCATAAAATGAGCGCACAGAGCGAGGGCAGGAGGGAGAGGGATAGAGAAAGAGAGAGAGAGAGCGAGAAGGAGAAGGAGGAAAAAAGGATAAAATTGTAAAAAAGAAATCGAAACCAGGCAAAAAATCAGTTCAATTGCAAATTGAAAATCCCCTTACAACTTCCGTTTCCGCTATGCGAGAGAAAGAGATGGCTAAATCATAGGCATGCAGACACTGGATAAGTTATTGCTAAGTGCGAAAGAGAGACACAGATAGAGAGAGAGAGTACACAGTACAAAATTTAGGTTTTTAATTGAATTTTCTATATACATTTTATACCAGTATTTTATATAGTTTAAACATTATGAATATATAGTTAAAATATTATTGAAGCCAAATACTTGATTGTTTTTAAAATTAATAATTTTAGATAAACGTACAATTTTTAACAGTGTACTTTTTAACTTTCTCAGCTGCTATGACAAACGTGGCGTATGAGCAATGCGCACTAATTGGCCGACATTTCGATGCCGTTTGCCGTTCGTTCCGTTGCCACTGTCAGTGGCGGCATTTCAGGCAACACTTTACTCCAAGCCAACCCCATCCACTGCCCCTTTCTTAGCGATTTTAAGCTTTAGCTGGAAAACTCCAGCAGCAAAGGGCTTGCAAATTGGGTGGAGCGAAGTTGTGGATGGTCGGCTTGGAGAAGCGTTATTGCATAATTTGAAGGGGTTAAGCCATTGAGCTTTAATGCAAAATTTCAATTGAACGTCAAACAGTCAATTCGCTTTAGCGGCGATAATCGTAAAAGGATAATGGAGCTAAAAGCGCATAAAAAGCCAAGCCAAGCTAGCAAGCAACCAAGCCAAGTCAAACTCCAGCTCTCGCATATAAGCGAGTATGTGAGTTGTATGTGTGTATGGGTGCTTGAAGTCTGTGTTGGACGCTGCCTGGCATAAGTGTGCACTCAATTAAAGGGGGGTTTTTTTTTTGGTGGCACAGGCTAACGGCCGTTGATGTTCGCTTTTAGATAAACCCAAAGCTGCATCTAGCCCCAATCCCAACACGAAGCAATCCTTTCTCCCATTGCTATTACCCACACACATCTCTCCCTCTTGGGTGAATGGCCAAAGCAAATAAAGAAAATAAATAAGAATATCAGCATAATATCAAAATGAAAATCGACAAGCAATCATTTAGTCGAGGGCGCTACCCAGCAACTAACTTTAAGTTGAATTCGTTTAACTATAACAAATCGAATAGTTTTTTTTTATTTTATATCCTGTACAGCGTATCAAGAAGGCACAGCAAGGAAGCTAAGCTTTTTTTTATTATACAAAATCAGTTAAATTGCATCGAAAACTATTTAAAAGCCATACACAAAGCAGAAGTTTTAAGCTTCGAATTCTGTTCGAATATTTATTTGTTGTGTTATCTTGTGTTATCTCGTTTTTCAATAAGTCATATATATAGAATATATGGCATAGAAATTTGAAAGATTTGTAGCTTTGTGTTTAAATTGTTTGATGAATTTCGTAGACGAGTTAAGGAAATTTATTTTAATTATATATAAATATATATTTAATGTAAAACAATCTTAACTATACATTACGCTCAGTTAAACCTTAAGCAAAAGTGTTTAAGTAATCAAACTTAAAACTGATTTGCTCTAAAGATTAACTAGAGATTAAGTATAAAGTGAGAGTATATTAAGCATACTTATTAATTAGCCTGTTTTTGCACATCCATACATCGACAATAATATTATTTTGCACAAGCTTAAAGGCACAGCATCAACTGGATTCACATGCCACATAACATGTGGCACACAAGGAGAATATGTATGTCGTTACGTTTTGTGGCAACATTGTTGCTGCTACTGCTGCTGTTGCTGCTGCTGATGGTATTGTTATGTTTTTGGCTGTAGCCAAGAGGCCAAAAAAAGGATATCATAAGCAGATGACAAGGACAAGAACGTTAGCGTCTTAAGCGACGATTGAGGGTGAAGGTTGAAGGGGCTGAGATGTTGGGGTGACGACGACGACAACGACGACGACGGAGTGGCACCGGCAACTTAATTTGCAACTTATACGCAGAAATCCTTTTGATTTTGTTATTTTTGAGCAGGCGCGAGGCAAAGTCCTTGGCCCCAGTTCTTCATGTTATTGTTGTTGTTGCTTCTGTTATTGTTGCTGTTGTTGTTGCTATTTTTATGCTTGATGACGATATGTCCTTTTGCGCAGATTAACAACGCCTGCAGTTATTTGGCAAAGTTAAGCAAACCTTTTTTTCTTTCCTTGGTTTTGGTTTTTGTTTTTGTTTTTTTTTTTTTAGCTTCTTTTTACGCTTGTGCATGGCAAAAGGGTCCTGTCGCTCATTGTCCTTTTATTTTTTTTTTTTTTTGCCAATGTTAATGTTGCTCTTGCTGCTGCTACAGTTTTTGTTGTTGTTGTTTGATATGCTTCTGATTAAGGGAATTTAAATTAAGCCTATGCAAATGCGCCTCAAGCTGTTGTTCGCTCTGATGCTGTTCTCCTTATGGCTTAGTATCCTATTTTGAGTACACCCTGTACAGTATGCCCTACAATTGAAGTCGCATTATCATTGCACTGCCTGGAACTAGGCACGTTTATAAGTTTTCTCTACTGTATGCAAAAGTTTGAACATAAAAATTTGCTAACAACCTTGTGTCGTTTGACAAACTGACAAACTGACAGACAGACTGACTGACTGACTGACAGGATGACTACTGGCCCAACGCCACTTCATTTCGAGTCCTTGGTACGCAGATAATGAAATTGTTGTGCTGTGTACATATACATTTAAGTATATAAATATATATATATATATAAAGCAGAACCAAAGAAAAGTTTCGCTCTGTTCATCAGGCAAGGCAAACATTTTAAATACAAAAGGATATGCGTGGGCAGACGTTAATACTCCCCCCACCCGTCCCGCTTCCTTCAACCATTTCTTGCTCTGGTCCTGGTCCTCGCGGTCTGTCCTCGATCCTTGGTCTACGCCAGCCGCAGTGACATTGACGAAACGCTTCAAATTTACTGCGTTCTTTTCTACAGCTCCCTTATCGTTCCTTTCCGTTCCACCACAACAAAGCCACTCCCGGCGCATGTTTCTTTTTTTTACTACGCAAACGAAGGGTATTGCCAAATCGTTGTGCAATGTGTAACGTCAGCTTGAAACATTTAACTAAAGATAGGTAAATCGAAATACTTCGATCAACAAAATAAACAAAACATACATCGAATCTAGACGAAAGGTTTTAACAATAAAAAATGTTATTTTCACTACCTTCTACGTCTTAAAGGGTATTTAAGTCTTCGTTTAACTATTACTAATTTCTGCTCTCTTTTGCTTGTTGGTATTTTTATTTTTTTTTTTTTAATTTGTGGTTTGTTTCTTCTGTGATGTAGTACTTCTCTCTGCTCAGACCTCTGTCCCTTTGGTCGTCCTGCCATTGTTGTGTTTACTTATCCCTGTCGAAAAATTGCCGAAAACTTGCTGAAGCGTGTCCTCGCTGCGGCTGCTGCTGGCTGCTGTATCTTCAGAGTACTAGTAACAGTAGGACTCTCCTAGCCAAGGAGGTCTCTTCTAGTGGCAGTGCCATTGCCATTGCCACAGTGCATTTAGTCAAAAGTGATTGAAAAGGCATTTTGTTATAATGCCAACTTAATGACAACGAAATTACAGCAAAAGCCACGCCAGGCAGCATCAACAACAGCAAAAGCAACAACAATATTAGCAACAAACAACAAAGACAACCCATGCTAACTTTGCCCAGCTAAATGAGTTTGAAATACTTTGAGACAACCCAAAGTTGTTACGACAACGTATACACACAAACATACATACATACACATATAGACAAACACATGTATGTGTATCAGCGTGAGTGTGTGTATGTATATGCAAATAGAAAACAAATTTCAATCGAAGCTAGCTATTTTAAACAAGAGTGTGTATTTCAATTTAAGACACGACTCGTCGTCGTCGTCGTTGTCGTCATGCTGGCAAAGCATTTTAATTGTACACGATACGCCATTGAAATTTGTTTGTATTTGAGTGTGTGTGTGTGTGTGTGTATTGGAAAGAAGAAGAAAGTTTGAGTAACGTTCTTAAAATGAATTGGCTGTCTATATCGAAGAAGAGAATCTAACTGCGCAATAATCAATGATATCATGATTGGAAGAAAGTGTCTAAGTATTCAAAGATTAGAGAACGAGCATTAAGCGGAAAGAGTTTCTTCAATGACAAAACGAATCTTAATGGAAAAATATTTCTAATAAGTTCAACCTATTACCTACCTCAAACTACTCTTAAATGTGTCATTTAAAATTGACAGTCGCTTGAATGAAAGTTAATTGAAGCTTTAAGTATGCAAAATAATTGATGTTTGCTGTTAAGTTAACCGTTTCAATTTATTTATTTATTTTATTTAAACGACGATTATGTTCAGCTTGAAACTAAATGACATAATAAAGATGTTCATGACACGTTTCCAGTAACTGCCACTCACGATGACAACAATGATGCTCTACCCCAAATTTTGTTTATGAAGCCCAGCATGGCATCAATTATATTTATGATTCAACCCCAAAGCATAATTTAACATTTCAAGTGCAATACTATCACACACACACACAAACGTGAGAGACTTTTGCATTCGTGCATCCGCTGTGTCTGCAAAATTGTTTCAATTATTTACGTTAAATAAAATGCAGAAGTGTAGAGTGCAGAAGTTTAGAGTGTCTGTTGCACACTACCAGAAAGAGGAAGCAGCTGTGTGCACGTAGCCGAAAAGTATGCTATTGAAATATTTATGCATCGCTCGCTCACTCGTTTGCTTTTGTTTGGGCTCCCTGCATGAAGCTATTTGTATTTGCATTTGTATTTGTTTGTATGTGTGTGTGTGTGTGTGCGTGCGGCTGATTAAGCATTTGACATACATATTTTCTTGCAGCAGCAGCAACAGCAACAGCAGCGAGTTCAAAGCATATTAGACATGCACAAAAACAACTCGTGCCAAAAACGCACGCTCTCTTTCTGCCCAACATGCTCATGCTATCGCTCTCTCTCTCACACACACATATAATCTATCTCTTTTTGACTGTCTGCAACGACTCGTCGTTGTTGTTGTTGTTGTCTGTGTCGCATTTTCCTATTAGTAGCCAGTCGAGCAACAATTCGCAACAAAATATGCAAATGCAGCCAAGCGTATGAGTTGTTACACTGCCCCCTCTAACCCTTATTCAAACTGTGCTTAACCCTTCTTGGCCCCGTCTTGCCCTAGCCATAGCTTATTCTTTAGATTTGCCGCATTGTTTTTCTGTCTGTTTGTTGTTGCCGCCTGAATGATTCGTAGCTGGAGCATTTGCCAGCCAAATTTGCAGCACGTGCTTAAAAAGTTTTTCCTTAACCCCCATTGCTGTACGACAGAGTAAACTAAACTCACTTTACCCTTATCCTTATCTTACTAAGTTCAGGCCACCAAAACGAAGAAGAAGAACTCCAAGACGAGTTCGAATAGAGAGTCCAAAAGTCCAAGTGTGCAAGTCAAAGCCAAGTTTTTTCTTAACGATTCGAAGCAAACTAACAAGAGAAATGTTATGTTGTCTTTTAATTGAATTCTAGAGACCGCATAACTGAAATCGCTGCTAAGCCAGCCAAATCTTGACCAAATAAAAACTCAGATCCAGACCACAGACAAAACGCCATTTGCCATTCGACAGGCAATAAAAATGTTGTAAAAAAAAAAAAATTCCTCTAAAAGTAATTTAAACAGATGTTGATGATAGATTTTGAACTTGGTGAATTTTGGAATGCTCTATAAAATATTTAGAACCTTAATAATTTCTTTTTTAGAGTTAACTTAAGGATTTTACTTTTTCTTTTATTGCATTACTTAGTTAAAAGTGTTAAAATTACTTTGAAAGTTTGTGAAAATTTCAGTTTCAATAAATTCTTACATTCTTTCCAACTTTAACTTATTCAACAGATCAGAACTGTTTGTAAAAGGTGAATATAATTGGAAAATGCTTTTAAACTAAAAACTTAAGAATATTTTCATGACTTTATTAAACTAGTTTAATAAGTATTGAACTTTTGCAATTAAAATCAATTTAAACAACTTAAACTCACATATTTCAATATAATAAGCGGATTAGCGAACACACCTGATAAACACGTTCTATCTTGCCTGTTACAAACAACACAAACAAGTTGTTAAACTCTTTTGCTCGCTTAGTGCAAGAGAGAGTTGAAATAACGGGACTAAACTAGTAGCAACTCGTGAGTGAGTGAGTGAGTGAGGAGCAGATTACAAGCAGATTGCCAGCTGACGATAAGGGGCAGCGCAGGTCGCTATTTAAGTCTGGTTGGGGAATGGTCTATGGGCGGTGTGGAACCCGCATTCGCATCAAGGATGCTGGCACGCCCAATTAGTTGGCGCATTAAAGGGGATCTGCAGCGGCGAGGCCAAAAGCGAATTTATTGTGCTAGGCAGTCCGAGCTGTGTGTGTGTGTTAGAACGCTTATCGCTGCAACCAGGCACACGGACTCAATTCGACTCGAAGTCAACTCTGCCTTCATTCCTTCTTTACCTCCTTTTACTCCCATGACTAAACTCTCGACTCGTAATTGACTTGTTGCCAAGTAATCGTTGCCTGTTAACTGCTGTTGTCAGGGGATTATCTACAGTTCAGTTGAAATCGACTTGGGCCCCATCTCTCCATCGCCATCGCCATCGCCATCGCCATCGCCATCTTAACGTCCTGCAACATCCTGAATATCAGTACACACCGAATGTCTAGCTGGCAAAGTCGAAAGCTCATTCAAGTGCATAAATTGTGAAAAACAATAAACATGCTTAGCACATTTTCTCCAGGGCCTTAATTCAAGTGCTTTGTTGTTCGACTCCAACTATAATATATAAATATATATATATACATATATATATATACATGATTATTCCTCTTGTCCAGTTTAAGCTCTCTCTCTCGCTTACTCTCGATATGTGTGTGTGTGTCTAGCTTGCAGCTAATTGGTTTTGCATAGGTTGAACGTAGTCCTTCACCTGACCACCCCAAAATTGTGCTGCCTCTTCACGCATAAGAGGCTTCTGGTGGCTTCATTTTGTGGCTTTTCGCATGGCGCCCGGAAGTGTGCAACAAGCGGCGTCCGCACCAATCAACGCCATCCATTACCCTCCCACTCGCTTTCTGTCTCTCGTCTCACCATCGTCTCGTCTCGTCTCAACCGTTGGCCATTTTGAAGCATTGCCATAAATGTTACATTTGGCTTTTAGCGAGCGGTTAACGTTAATACAAGCTCTGGCATGTGTGTGGCCTAGAAATGAAGGTAAGAGCAGGTAGATAGATACGTTGGTAGTTTGGGTCTAGCCAGCAATTTGGTTTGGCTTTTTGAAAAGTCAACGCGGCGGGGATTACGCAGCCAACAGACCAGCTTATTGCAACCAGCACTAAAATAATCCCCTCACACCCTCCCTGCCAACCCGCCACACTTACCGCTCATTTCCATATACATGCCACATATCTGTGCTATTTAGCAGAATATTGCGGCTGTTGTGTTTTTTATACCCTGTTAAATGAGTAGCAAAGGTTTATTATTTTAAATAAATTCTCAAAATACATTTGAGTAGACTTTTTTGTTCCTAGAAATTTGACAACTGTTTTTATGACTTTCAAATATTAATGTCTTTTATAACTACAAACAGAAAGTGTAAATATTTATATGGTAACTTTTTTATATTTGTTATATTTTTAAATTATTTATAACTGTTGAATAATATACGAATTATAGACATTAACCTTGCGCTAAGCTGTTCGTACATTTAATAAACAAATCCTTTTTAAAAGTTTCGTTTATTCGCACTTAATACTTAGCTGTAAGCAAAATGCATCTTTTACTCATCAAGCTGTTGTGGTTAAAGTCTTTCCATAACGCACAACACTTGCACACATGTATGTGTGTGTGTGTGCGTGCGTGTGTGCTTACACTCAACATTCTGCCAGCCTTTATGGTTTTGCCTTTTCGTCTACTCAATGCGCTTTTAAGCACGCTAATTAAAAATGTGGCAAATGCACACGAGATGCGCGCCGCCTTTGGGTTCTTGTCAGCCAGCAACTCACCTTGCCTAACACCCGAACCACCCTGTGGCATTGCCACCCACTTGTCATTTATCCATAATAGCGTTGCCATTACGTTTTCCTATAGCTTTGCTTACAGCACAGGCTGCGTTTAAGGCAGCGTCATTAACGCCTTCACTTTTGGCATTGAAGCTGCAGCATTTAAGTCTGGCAGATACCTACAGCAGCTAACCAATCCCCAACCCTTCCCCCCCCCCCCCCCCACACACTACGCTCTACTAAAGCCTGGCGGCTTTTATAGTGTTCTATATTATTTTTCCACTGTATATTGCATATTTATTAAAATGCAGCGAGTAAAAGTAAAGTCGAATCGAGCCGAGAGAGAGAAGAAAGCTGCGGAAGGAGCTAAAAATGTAATAACTCTTGTTGTGGCCACGCCCAATCCGCTGATGCGCTTCGTTCGCCTCCTCCTTCTCCTCTTGCAACTGCTTTGTGCTGCGCATTTGCTAAGCTGCTTTTGTCCGCAGGTGTTGCTTTTGTTGGCTTAACGCTTAAAAATGATTGTGGCGCATATCCTTTTCTCATGCTTTTTTTTGTATTTTTTGTGTGCTGCCCAAGGATTTTGTACGCCAAGTCCAAGCTGCTTATTGCTAAAATTGAGCGCAGCTAATAAGCTTACAGCCAAAAGCAGCAGCAACAGCAACAACTAGAATCTGCTGCATGTGCTAATTGTGCGCTAATTTAAATTATCAGCAACACATTCGAGGTGAGTTTTTCTACATTTTTTATAATTTTTTTTTGGTGGGTGGGGAGGCGGGGTGGGTTGCGCTCAACAGCAAGCGAATGCTAACGAGTGTTTATTAATGGTGCTAATGGCGAAAGCTGCGCCTTTTGATGAGCGCCGTTTAAGCACACAAATATACACAAATACACTTGTACACAGAGATCCTTGGCCATGTCGTCCTCTTTGCTTAAAATTGCGCCCGCCACGCAATTAGCGCAAAAATATTTCCGCATGTATTTCTTTTTCTTTCTCTAGCTGGTTTTTTTGTTATTCCTTGCCAAGCGACCATAAAAATGCTCAACTGAATTGTAGTAATTACAACAATTTGCATAGGCGGGCCGAGGATGGTGGGTGGACGAGCGAACGGAAATCAAAAAGCGCAAAGCACAAAAGTATGCTACGCATTTTGCAATTTATTCATGCAGGCGACAAGGATGACAGCGAGCGAAGGACGAGGAGCAGGAGGAGGAGGAGCTAGGAATAGCAAAGGCAACCCAAATGCCGCTAATTATGTAATATGAAAATGTGACGACAACAAGTACAACAACAATGGGCAGTGCCAAGGACAAGGGCATGAATCAGGGATACCAGAAATAAGACCGATTTATTTGCATATGGTAAACAGGCACAAAAGTAGGCGGGAAACGAAGTTGAACCCTTTTTTTTGGTAAGCAAAAATACCCTGCATGCATTTAAATGCTAATAAAGGGTAGATAAGCAATTTGTAGCCAAGAATTTCAACCTGATTATCTGGAGATTTTCGCTATCAAGTTTCTAGCTTATTTTTATACTTTCAATTGAAGTTTGCAGGAAATCTAATAGCACATCATTCTCTTGCTAACGCTTATTTTTATTTGCTTTTTGTTCACTGCGTCCATTAACTAATTCAATTAACACTTTTGCATTATTCAAGCTGCGTGACATCTGTTCACAAAATTTTTCAATGCCAAAATAAAAACCACTTAAAAATAAAAAAAAGTTAAAAGGCTTTGTAATTGGTTTTATAGTAAACTTTATTTTTAAAATTAATCAAATACATATTTTTAGCATTATTGTTACACACATAATATCATAAGTAGTATTACAATATACCTAAAATTCATTGTAAATTTACTTTTATAATATTTCGCATAATTTTAAAACCCTGAACTGGAAAATGGAAAACGTTAACAACCGCATGAAAACTTTAATATGCATAAAAAAAATCGTTCGCCCTTTGTACCGATTAAAAACGAAAATGTAAAAGAAACCAATTTGCAATATGTTAACAATTCTTTTTTATGAATCAAATTTATTACACAGTCGTCGTGTTAAAAAAAATATTGAATGTGGGTAGGTGAAAAACAAATCTGCAATCGGCGCTTATTTTCTTAAAATATTATCATGTTCATATATGAATTTCCATATGTGTACAGCTTTCTCTCTCTGTGTGTGTGGGACAATTAAAAAACGATGCCACAATGTTGCAATACACAGACACAGACAGTGATAGAGATAGATATAGAGATGGTGAACGTTGCTTGGCCCCAAGCAAGCCTAGTAAATGGTAATCAACGCAAATCCTCCATAGAGCACCGCACACGGATAGGCAATCAGCAGCTGTTGATGGTCCATGGAGAACGCCGTGGCGAATAGTTTCGAGGCCGATATGGCGCACCATAGTATGGAGATGCCGGTCACAATTAGGCCGAGTGTGCCCCTGCAAAGCGCAAAGAGATTTAGAAAGTGTGAGTACGAGACGATGATGATGATGATGCTGACAATGATGAGAAGTTCAAAGAGTATAGAGAGAGAGAGAGAGAACAAAGCAACGGCAGCAAAATCAATAAACAATGCATATGCATGAGCAACAGAAAGGGTATACGGCTGAATGAGTGTTTGCCATACAAAAAAAAAAAAAAAATCCTTCAGTCTACGTGTACAAGCTTGTGTGCGACTGTGTGTGTGCGAGTGTGTGTGTAGATGTGTATTTTGAATGAATGAATGAGCAGTGCAAACAATGGCAGCAGGCAATGTGCAAAGGATGTGCAAACATAAAGTCCAACTACAAAGCAGCTAAGTGGAAAGAGAGAGAGAGGGAGACAGAATTGAAAATTAAAATACACTTCTCTTATTTTTGAGTTAAGCCTAAGAGCCATAAAGCTTAAAACGTATTGCAGCTACTCCATTGTATCGATATAAAAAGATTTAAATGAATGCATGGACATGTTTTCTAATAGATTGGTTTCTAGTTCTTTAAAGAGGAAAACTTAAAGGCATAAACAAAATAGACGACATTTAATCAATCATTTTGGGCATGTATACTAGGGTATACTGATTATATCTGATTTTAAAAGTTCAAAAAAGTTTTTAGCATGGTTTCAATATCGGTTATAAAGTCTACTTTTAATGTTTGGAAAATATGCTTACGATCTTTCTTACTAAAAACCCATTTAAAGACAGATAGGATAAGAAGATTTAAAGAAAAATCGATTTCAAGATGCGTTCTAACAATGAATTATAATTTCTATTCATAAATCATTCTTATCTCAAACTATTAGTTATTCAATTAATTTCCACACGATTTCATATATAACTGAAAGAAAACCTTGTCACAATAGCACAATCCACATATTAATCAAAGTATGGTTAGTTAAACTAAAAATCAAATTTAATTGTCCTTTTAAAGGCACGAAAGAAAGGCAAAGGCAAAGGCAAAGGCATTTTAGCATAAAGCTGGCCAACAATCAAATACAATTCTATGCGAATCTATAAATAATTGTTATGCTCTCGTTTCTCGAACAACAATCACAACAATTCACAATGTTACATGTTTGGGTTCCCCCAAAATGCGTAGAAGTGTTCCATTTAATGGATTGCCTTTTTTTTCCTATTCAATTTTTTTTTTTTTGCCTGAGGTCAACGTGGTCCCAAAACTGTCGCAATTCGCTTTCATCTAACCAAAGAGCAGCATGACCCAAACCATAACCTTGTCGTAACCTTAAAACTTGTGTTTAAATTTCCCCGTTGCCAAACTCAACCAAATACTCGTTTTGCTGTTATTGTTGCTGTTGATTGTGCCAAGTGATTTCTGGCTTGGCCTAAACGTAGTACTAGCTGCTATTAACCCCAAAAAATGCCTAAAACCAATCAAACCAATGCTCTTGTTAGCCTCCTTGTCCCTTTTCCAAACCACTCTCAACACACACACACACACACCATACACACAAACACACACACAGCGAAAAAAAAAGCCAACTGCTGTCGTGTGTAATTTTTGTGCACTTTTGCATCACCAAACAAACTCAATTAAAAAGTCTGTCTAAAAAAATCGCAAAAATATTTACTGTAAACTTTCATGAGCGTATGGAGGAGCGGGAGGTTGGTGGTGTAAGGGAAAGGGGGGATTTTCGGTTACGAGTCCGAATATATGAACATCACACACCCACATAGACACACACACACACACACACACACACACACATCAAGCCATGCAAACACGCACAAAGTGCAGGCGTTTAAAACCAACAAATAAAAAATGCAAGCAAACGGGCAACCAAATGGCAATTGGGCAGCTTCAGCTGGGTGTACAATAAAAAAAAAAAACAACCACCTACAACGTAACACGTAACAGGATGCTGAGGTGGCAGGGTGGTAGGGGGGAGGCAAAACGCTGCTGGTGTCGAGTAAGCTTGGGCAATAGTTGTTTTTCGTGCCAGGGCCAGTTGAAATTATGACGTGCCAGAGTTCTGGCCAAAGGCTCAATTGATAGAGGAAGAGAAGAATCGGGGAGGGGTGCAAAACGGGTTTTGTGGCACAGAGCGCACGCAACATTTGCGTGATGCTCTTCAACCCCCCTCTCCAAAAAGAAAAAAAACGTAAAAGAAAAAGTTAAAAAAAAAGAAAATCGAGACAAAACTAGCAACAACACACACACATACACACGAAGTGCTGAACACATATTTGGAAAGAAAAATACGTGGACGACTGTGAATATCCCACATGGACACGGTAACATCATCCACCTCTCTCTCCCTCCCTCCCACTCACTCCCTTACTCTCTTTCTCTCTCTGTCTGTATGTGTCTTTCATTCTTTATCCTGTGGCCTTCTCCACTTGCGAGTGAGTGGCGCGAAAATGAAACGGCGCATATCCAAGCGCTTCACTGGCTTTTTTTTTCGTTTTTTTGGCTTCCAAGTTTTTGGCCCTAGAGTGCACTAAAGGCGTAAATTAAGTTGCCCTCTTTTTTTTCACGCATCAACTGTCAAAATGCAACAGCATAAAACACCTGTAGTTAAGTACGACATACATCTGTTAACTTGAATTGGAAACTACAAATGCTTGAAGGAATACCCTTAGGAAAAGTTAGTTTCTCAACTTGACACTAAATGTAACATGCTTAATGACAACTTAAAGTTGTTCATCAAAAACTTACACTTTAACTCTTAACACTTCTTTTTGGTTCTAAGAAATAAATTATTTTGTGAAATTCTGTGTTAAACTGATTTTGTTTTTTGCTTTTTTACAGTTTAATGCATTATTATCTTATTTAACATTTTAAAACATTTTTATCATCATTGAAAAAGTGAGAATTTAAGTTTTTTAAATATTACTACTGTATAAGCCTATTAGGCATGGGTCAAAACTTTCAACTTTCATAACTTCGTCAAAAATGATCCGATTTTCAAATGGTTTGAACTCATAAGTTATACTGCATTTAAATCTTAAAACGCAATTTTTACTCCATCAAAACCTCCACTTCCAATCCAAAGTATGCAATATTCGATTTAATGGTGATTGAATACTGATTATCAATAATTGTAAATAATTGTTTAAAGTTTTCTAATGCGATCAAACTATAAAACATTCAAAAGCATTCAAGTTGCAATTAACAAACAAGTGTGACTAAACAGTTGAACGTGCTGGAGTCGCAGCTGAACTGACTTAGTCAAAAAGTTTGTAATTACGAACGGAGGGAAATGCATTGGCAACTTTTCAATTAAAAACATAAATACCAAATCGGCGAACAGAACATCTGAAGGGTGAGGGTTGGCGAGAATGGAATGGAAAAGAGCGAGTGAAAAGCCAGCAAGTTGTGTCAACAAATACTTACTGAATGGTGATTAAAATGTTGATGCCAGAGAGAACGACCATGGGCAGCAGACAATAGCCGAGCACCGAGGCAACGGCGCCAAAGGTCACTTGCGACCGGGAAACCATCAACGAAAGCAGACAGTAAAAGAAAATGCAGCCCATGACGCCAATGCCATATATATATGAGAACGTAACTTTTCCGCTCTGAAAAAAAAAACAGAAAGAGATAAAATCAAAATCGAGGCATTATGTAATTAAGAGTTTGTTTTATGGGTCTATGTCGGTATACTCACCAGCAGCAGGATGCCTCCAAGTGTTAGACAAAACACCAATGGTCCAGCCATATCCGTGTCCTGAAGTATTTGTTGGTCTGTTCCCCGTAACGGATTAAGCACGGCCAGTGTCTATAACAGAGAGCGAGAAAAAAAAAACAATAGTAACGTAATTGAAAGCAATGTTTATAGAATTACACCAAAACAAAGTGAAAGGCAGGACACGACAGCAAAGAACAGGAAAGGGCAGGGGCAACAACCCATCATCATTCACAACCTGCGGCCAGGACACAACACAATTCATTTGTGTTCCCACACACACACACACACACACACACACACATGTATACACAAACGAAGCCAGAATTGTGTTGTTGCTGCTGGTGTTTTTGTTTTATTGTTTCAGTGTTTTGTGTATGTGTTTGTGTGCATTCGCACAGTGAAATTTCAAAAATGGAAATTGATGATAAATGATATTGCTGACCAGTGGAACGAAGCGAAGCGAGATGCAACGGAGCAGCGAACGACCCTGTCAACATGTTTGACGCAACGCAATGAGAATTTTAGACCATTCGTTCATTCGTTCGTTTGACCCATAGAGAGAAATAAATTGAATTGAAACAACAATAGCAATGGCAATAGCAATATGTGACCCCAAAAACTAAGCAGCTCAAAATTTCAGGCATTCAGGCATTCAAACATGTGAATCCTTTCGAAATAGGCTTTTCCAAAACAACTGTAAAGCTTTATATTTTCTGTTAACTTATTTTTACTAAGAGTAAATATCAATTGAAAACGTTTTAGTGTCTCTCAAAGTTATTTTAAGCACAAAAACCCTATCGAAATATCAGTTTTAATATGTACTTAAAGTTAAGGTACATAACTCGAGTAAGACAAGGCGTTTAGGAATTTTTAATAAAACTGAAATACGTCACGTAATGTACTTAAAATATTATGACTGCGTTAAAACAAAGCTAGTAAACAAATTTATTTTTGTATGAATAAAATCTGGGAACTAAAACGAAATATGAAAATTTTTTATGTACTGCAAACCTTTTTCTAGAATTCTACTGAAACACCTTTAAAAATATGCTTGATTTTCAACCCAATAAATCTTTCAAAAAAAGCAAATAGTTTAATTTGTTTATTGCTTTTAATTATTTTTATATTTTAAGTGTAATTTCCTGCACAATGCTGAATGTTGTACAATTTAATTAGTATTTCACATAATTTTTATGATCGTAACAGCGTCATTAACATTAACATTTTCATTTTTCAATTAACACAAACGTAATAAATTCCGCAAAAAAAAAAACAATAAAAAGGACAACAAGAAAAATGTAGGGGAATAAAAAAGTGGAAAATAGCGTTGGGCAAATTATAACAAAAGGCAAAAATGTGCGAAAAAGTTGTTGCGTAGAGCATAACGAAAGACAAAGTTTAATTAAAAACACAAAAGTTGTTTTATTTATTTAAAAAAAATAAAATGTAAATGCAAAACAACAGAAAAACACAAAACATAGCAATGAAAAAATATGTCTTCATTAACGACAAAACAACAAGTGCAACCCAACAATAACAATAATGCAAACGAGCAAAAAGCAAAAAAAAAAATACAACAGCAGAATGCTGGCGTTCCAACAAGACTGCAATAAATAAATACAAAAGCGAAATGCAAAAAACATTTAAATTTCAATTAAAACTGAGCGCAGTCCAACGCGAAGTTGGCCGCAATGGAAAAGCTCAGCCTAAAGTGGACACTCTTCTGCCGCACTCTCTCCCCTTCTTGTGATTGCTGCACAAATTAGAAAACTCCAAAAACAAAGCGAATGGCGTAAAAGGCAAGAGATGAAGAAGCATAATGCAGTAGGTGGAGTAATTGCGCATGCAAACAAAGTGAGGCAATCTTCCAGCTGCCTCTGGGACGAACCACTTTATGCTCCGAGGGGGAAGGCGTGCATAAAATATGCAATTTACCGAGCTTTCAACTTGTCTACTTATATACAAAGAAAACTATTCAAGTGCAGCCACAAATTATAATAAGAAACACCAGACAAAGCCAAAGTACATATTGAAAATAATAAATGCTACACTTACCTTTTGGAAAATATGATTTGGATTGATGCCCAGTTCTAGGAAAAAAACAAGGTTTATAAATTATGAATTTGGGTTACATTTAAGAACTTCATTTATGCCGTTTACCTTCCAGCAGCGGCGGTTCATCTTCGAATTCGTTGGCAACACCCGCGCCACCAACACCGGCAACGCCGGCTTGTTGAAACGACTTGTCCTCTGTGTAAGCGGTTGGATCGTAGAAGCCGCCAAGTCCCTGATTTGGTGCACTACTGTAGGCGGCGTCGTAGTTTGGTGGCACTGAAGGCTGTGTGTTGTCAAAGCTCTGAAAATTCCTACACAAAACAAAAACACAAATGTTAAACAAATTGCTGTGCGGGCGCGTGTCAAACACAACTTACAGTTCTTGCCCAAACTCGGGCATATCGAAGTTGTAGCTGGCATCGGCGGTTGCACCGGAGTTGTAAAATTCATTGGGTCTACCAAACTGTGACATCTTGAAAAACTTTACACTATATTTGTTATTATGATATTTAATTTAGATATTCCATAAACACGTCACTGACAACTGCTGATTGGCATTCAGAGGTAACGCCGACATAGCTGTTAAGAGGGAATTCTGTAATTTAGTTGCTATGTTAATCTCAGTGCTGTTAAGCGACGCCATTTACTGAAATCAGGCGCGCAATTTGAACTAGTTTTGTGAATAGTGCAAAGTTTCTGAGACAAAATGATTACAATAAAAAATAAGTAAGATTGTGTTTAATAATTTTAACATTCATAATACATTTCTTTATTTTTGCATAGCTCCATTAGCAACACGTTCTCAAGTATTTAAGTCATTTGGGCTACGAATTATTGCGTTTTGTAAAGGACTATAATTTATATATATATGTATAATATTAGAATTTGTTGTATTTATATCTTTAAACTTGTTGTAACACGCAATGGCAAAAAACAATTAAATAAATTGTTAGTAGTAGTGCTTAGTCACAGTTACGTAGGGAACACAATTAGATAACTTTACGAATTCGATTTTTACTAATAATAAATAGCTTTGTGAATTATAATTATATGTTTTCTAGACATATATCAACATAGATAATCTTTATATATATTTATTATGTATAAGTAAATGTATGTTATTTAAATATGGCTGGTTTAACTGGACAACATACTTTTCATTTAGTTTTGCGCTATCGGCTAATTATTGTTCGTCTTTCCTAACTCATTTCTTTGGTTTTTGTCATATTCGTCGTGTACATTGTTCATTGTATTTAAATATTCATTCAAGTTCATCAAGTGTAGCTCCAGTCCAACCTGACGCAAACGTTCTAAACTGTTAAACTTAAAAATAAAATGGTTTTCAAATATCTTATTACGCAATATGTATAATATGACTAGCTTGATGGGGGAATTCGAATAATAACCTTAACATTTTGGTTGCTTATTTCGCTTGTGGTAAATTTTTGGTATCTTTTTTATAATTTTCTTATGTTTTTTTTTTGGTATTCTTTCCTTGTTCATTTCAAGTTCACTTTTGGGTTAGGTCCCCTTAGTCCTCCAAATTTCGGAAGGCCTGCTGCAGATCCTCATACAGTTGATCGAAGTCCGCCTTGATCTTTTGTTCACCATCTTTTACGGGATCCTGTTAAGGTTCATTAAATTTATAAATACATTTCACATCATTTTTCTATTTAGTCAATTGTTACTCACCTTAAATTTCATTGAAGACAACTGATACATAATGCTGCCCATCGACTCACGTATGGTGTTCCATGTAATTTTATTGTCCGACTGTGCGGTCGACTCCACGGCATGACGCGCCGTCTCATAGAACGCAAGTATGTTTCTCAACATGCCAACCGTTTTGTAGAAGGGACAGACGCGATCGTATGGAGAGTAAGAGTTCTGTTGCAAGAAATCATCCTTGAGTAGCTTGGCCACCTCCAGGGTAACCTTATCGGTCTCGGCAAGCGACGCCTTGCCCACAAGCTGCACGATTTCGGAGAGATCCTCCTCTTCCTGCAGGATCTCCTTGACCTTGGTACGCAGCGGCACAAACTCGGGGAAGTTCTTGTCGTAGTATTCGTCCAGTGCGCGCATATACTTCGAATATGAGATAAGCCAGTTGATAGAGGGGAAATGCTTGCGCTGGGCTAGCTTCTTGTCCAGACCCCAGAACACCTGTACAATACCCAGGGTAGCGGAGGTAACAGGATCCGAGAAATCACCACCGGGTGGCGAGACAGCCCCCACAATCGACACAGATCCTTCACGCTCCGGATTACCCAAACACTTGACGCGTCCAGCGCGCTCATAGAAAGTGGCCAAACGTGCACCCAAATAAGCCGGATAGCCAGAATCGGCAGGCATCTCAGCCAGACGACCAGAGATTTCACGCAATGCCTCAGCCCAACGGGAAGTGGAATCAGCCATCATGGCGACATTATAGCCCATGTCACGGAAGTATTCGGACAGCGTGATGCCAGTGTAAATGGAAGCCTCACGAGCAGCGACAGGCATGTTGGATGTGTTGGCAACCAAAGCTGTACGCTTCATTATAGACTCCGTAACGCCATCGATTTCACACGTCAACTCCGGAAAATCACGCAATACCTCAGACATTTCATTGCCACGCTCGCCACAACCTACATAGATGATGACATCTGAATTGGAGTACTTGGACAAGGCCTGTGAAGGTAAGCAATAAGAAAATAAATATTAGAGAAGGCACAAAATTTAGAACTTGTATTCTTAAAATCTTTTTAGGCACTTGAAAATATCTAACAATACTATTTTTAATTGAATAATTCATAAAGCTAATGCATTCACTATATTATTTTAAACAGACGATGTAAACCAAAAAAGACACAAAAACCAACAAGCAACATACCTGAGAGATGACAGTTTTGCCGCAACCGAAAGCACCAGGAATGGCAGTGGTACCACCCTGGACACAAGGGAACAGGGAATCGAGGACACGTTGACCCGTGAAGAGTGGATGATTAGCTGGTAGCTTCTCGGTGCAGGGACGTGGCTGACGCACTGGCCACACCTGCAACATTGTGTGCTTTGTGATCTCGCCATCGAACTCTGTTTCCAGCACAATATCCTCCAGATTATAGTTGCCAGCCGGAGCAATATAACGAACTGTGCCTTTGGCGCGTGGCGCCACAATCATGCGCTGTTTGACCAATGTGTTCTCATGCACGACACCGTACAGATCTCCACCGGTGATATGGGACCCAACGCGCACATTCAATGGATTGAATTCCCACATAACAGAACGCGATAAGGCGGGTGTATTTACACCCTTTGGTATATATATGGAACTGGTCATGATGCCAATGTCTCGCAACGGACGCTGAATGCCATCAAAAATGCTGTTCATAATGCCAGGACCCAGCTCCACAGACAAGGGCTTGCCAGTACGCAGAACGGGATCACCGACTGTGACTCCAGAGGTTTCCTCGTATACCTGAATGGTGGCCATGTCGCCTTCGAGACGGATAATCTCACCCACCAGCTCATAGTATCCCACACGCACCAGCTCGTACATAGCAGAGCCGGACATGGCTTCCGCCGTTACGACTGGCGTGCAAAAAATAATAGAAATAAAAGTGTAATCAGTTAAGGTCAACAGTTGAAGGGCAAAAGTGACGTCTTACCTGGACCGGAGACGGCATACACGCGACCATATTCGGATTCGCGATCCTCGTCTTTTATTTTCCTCAGGCTCGACATTTATTATTATCTAAGGTGCGTTCGGTTCAACAAAATTCGCTTGCTAAACAAAAAAATAACAAAACAAGACAAAACCAACAATAAAAACATTTTGCACGCTTGTTTTTTGTCAAAAAAAAGATGAGAAAAAAATCTAGGTGGCGCTGCTACGGACAGCTGCTGTCGAGCAACCCCCAGTTAAAGCATACCCCCGCAGCAGACCAACGATCGATTTTTCCCACACACAAAATACATGCTTGCCACCCACAGTCCACATGAAAGTTATGTTTTTTTTTGCAATTATAACTGCACAAACAATGCTTCCACAAGCCTTGCATACTTTTAAGCACTTTTGTTAAAGCTCACTTGCTTTTTTAACGCTGGTTCAATCGTTTTTCTTGTTGGAAAATTGCCATTACTCACATTTGATTTAGCTCTTATGAAAATTCTCAGCAGACTAAGTTTTCATTTTATCAGATTGGCAGCTCCACAAATTTTCCACTACATTGGGAAAATTCATATCGATTTTCTTGTTGCTTGTAATCGAAACTCGATAGCACTAGTTCATATGTTATACATTTTTCAAAATAAATATATAAATAATTAGAGAAAAAATGCGGTATGTGGGACTATATATATGAAGTAGTTAACATATAATTATAATGAGTAAAAAATAATTAATTAATTAATGATTAAACTTTCTTACAAACTGCATTGATCTATTTTTATTTAGACTCACATACTTATAAGAACTTGTTAGTACATCAATTTTTGTTTAAGTGGGCCTCTCAATCCCAACAGCTGTTCAATGTTGAAGCATTTAAGCACCCTGTGTGCTATCGAATCAGTGAACCAATGCACTGAACTATCGATGCCATTACTATCGCTGTGTTCAGAGCTAGCTTTTTGCGTTCTTACATCTCTACTACCATTTTAGCTGCAAAACAAACTCAAAGCAAAAACAGAAAGACGGGGGACTTGGAGATCAAATTATAAGCAAAAATCTATTCGGTTGATATTGTCGCACTGCAACGCATAATACAAACATGTGAAAGTATCAAACACAAGCTGTGGATTATTAAGTGACGTGCCCAGACAGAATCTGATTCCGGGCAAGCGAATTATAACCTCAAAGTCTCGACTGGACGTGGGTGCACCTGCTGCGAAGTGCAGGCGCTTGGGGCTACCCCCTGACCCAAGAAACAATTGAAGCATCAACATGTCGACATCATCGATTGTGCAGCAGTTCGTTAACGGGCTCAAGTCCCGAAATCGAAATGTGCAAAACAAGGCGGCGCAGGATCTTTTCCTGTACGTTAAAACGGAGTTGCGTGAAATGTCGCAAGAGGAATTGGTTCAATTCTTCGACGACTTCGATCATCACATCTTCAACATGGTCAACTCGGCAGACATTAACGAAAAAAAGGGTGGTGCTCTGGCCATGAGTGAGTACCAATTATCAATGTCACATTTTGCGTAAAAGATAATCCCCTTCCAATTTTTCTTGCAGAGTGCCTCATAAGCGGTGATGCTTTAATAACGCGCAAAGGCATCTCGCCCTATCTTAATCGTTTGCGTGATTTGCTGCTCATCAACGATGTGTCAGTCATGGAGATCGCGGCTCGTTCTCTGGTGAAGCTGGCCAACATGCCCGGCTCAAAGGGTGCCGAATCCTTTGACTTTGACATTAAGAAGGCCTTTGAAATGCTTAGCGGCGATCGACAAGAGGTACGCGACTATAAAAACTAAAAACTGACAACTTTTTTCACTTTAAATGTATATCTATTTTCAGTATCGCCGTCATGCGGCTGTCTTCATTTTACGTGAGCTCGCAATTGCACTGCCAACATACTTTTATCAGCAAATTCTTACGTTTTTCGAGCACATATTCAACGCCATTTTCGATCCGAAGCCAGCGATACGCAAATCAGCGGGAGAAGCATTGCGTGCCGCTCTTATTGTCACAGCACAGCGCGAAAGCACAAAACAATCAAGTGAGCCGCAATGGTACAAGATCTGCTATGACGAGGCGAGCGCTAGCTTCAACACTGAAGTGCTCTCGGCCAAGGAACAAAAGGGTATGACGCGCGATGATCGCATCCATGGCGGCCTTATTGTCTTCAATGAGCTTTTCCGTTGCGCCAATGCGCAGTGGGAGCGACGATATACAACGCTTAAGAAGCTCTTCCCAAAGTCACAGCACAATAAGTTTCTGGAGGCGACCAGCTCCTCAACAGTTGGCAGTCAACTAACCACAATTGTACCACGCCTTAAAGTGCCTTTTGTTGGTAGCAACCAGATGCACATGGAAAGCGAGCAGCACAACGGCATTGGCAACAAGCTGTCAGGCGTGAGTAACACACAAAAACTAAACTGTTTATGATTTAATCATTATTAACTCGTCTTTTCTGCTTGCAGCACAATGTGCTAGAGTCCGCCTATGCGCATGATATACTTAAGGAACACTTTATCACCATTTGCGACAATGTGCTGGAGCAGCGATCATCAAAGTCGCTTTATGTACAACAGGCGCTGCTTCAGATAATGCCACGTTTGGCCGCTTTTAACCGAGAGGTGTTTGTGAAACAATATTTGAAAACGTGTGTGGCACATTTGATGTCGATACTGCGTGGCAAGGAGAAGGATCGCAATGTTGCATACATCACAATTGGTTACTTAGCCGTCGCTGTCGAGAGCGACATAGAGAATCATCTTGAACCCATAATGAGCAACATTAAACAGGCGTTGCCTCTAAAGGATGTTGCCAGCAAACGTAAATTGCCTGTCGATGCGGCTGTTTTTGCCTGCATCACACTCTTGGCTCATGCAGTCAAATCGCAAATAGCGGATGATGTACGCGATATTCTAGAGCAAATGTTCCATACGGGTCTTTCACCAGCACTAACTGTTTGCCTGCGCGAACTTGCGGAAAATGTGCCCCAAATGAAATCGGCCATCACAGTTGGTTTGATTGGTGTTCTCTACCAGGTGCTGATGAATAAGCCGGCGGCCATTCCCTATGCCAGCATGCCATTCTTTTGGAACGATGCCTCTCTACCGCTGCAAAGTGCCGACAGTTCAACAATTGTCCTTGCTCTTCGCACATTGGGCACCTTTAATTTTGAGGAGCAAAATATGCTGGATTTTGTGCAGCGGTAAGTGTCAAAATGTTTTTAACTTCACCTACAATCCTTAATAACAAGTTGCCTTTTAGCTGCGCGGACTTTTTCATTGTGCACGAACAGCAAGAGATTCGTTTGGAAGCGGTACAAACTTGCACACGTTTGCTTAAGCTGGCCGTGCAATCGGCCGAGAGCATGGAGAACTCCAAGACGCTGAGCGATACCGTTTCGCATGTTATTGAACGACTGCTGACAGTGGCCATTACGGATATGGATTATAACGTAAGAATACGCATTCTTCGTTCCTTGGATGAGACTTTTGACGCGAAGTTGGCGCAACCGGAGTCACTGAATGCGCTATTTATAACTTTACACGATGAGATCTTTGAGATACGTGAGCTGGCAATGGTCACAATTGGTCGGCTGTCCTCTATGAATCCTGCCTATGTGATGCCCAAGTTGCGCACCACAATGATCGAGTTGCTGACGGATCTGAAGTACTCGGGCATGAGCCGGAACAAGGAGCAGAGCGCTAGAATGCTTGATCATCTAGTCATTAGCACACCGCGTTTAATTTCATCCTATATGAATCCTATACTTAAAGCTCTTGTTCCGAAGTTGCATGAGCCGGAATCCAATCAGGGCGTTGTGCTCAATGTGCTGCGCACTATTGGAGATCTGGCCGAGGTCAATGGTGGTTCCAATGAAATGGAACTTTGGGCAGATGAGCTGCTCTCCATACTGCTGGAGATGCTAGGCGATGCAGGCAGTCCGGACAAACGAGGTGTGGCACTCTGGACACTGGGTCAACTGATTAGTGCTACGGGGCGCGTTGTTAGCCCATATCACAAATATCCGGTGCTCATCGATATACTGATCAATTTTCTGAAGACCGAACAACGTCGCTCCATACGCCGCGAGACGATACGAGTGTTGGGTCTGCTGGGCGCCATGGATCCCTACAAGCACAAGATGAACAAAGGACAGATTGATAGCCAAAAGGATAACGTACTCATTGCTTATTCAGATGGCAAGGCGGACGATAGTCAGGACATCTCCTCAGCCGAACTGCTGGTTAATATGGGCAATGCCCTAGATGAATACTATCCGGCTGTGGCAATAGCCGCACTCATGCGCATCCTACGCGATCCCACACTGAGCACTCGGCACACAAGTGTGGTCCAGGCCGTAACATTCATCTTTCATACGCTGGGCATAAAATGTGTGCCATATTTGGCGCAGGTGCTGCCCAATCTGCTAGACAATGTACGCACCGCTGACAATAATCTGCGTGAGTTCCTCTTCCAGCAGCTGGCAATCCTTGTGGCCTTTGTCAAGCTGCACATCATCAGCTACATGGATGACATCTTCAAGCTGATCAAGGAGTTTTGGACAATCAATACACCATTACACTCCACCCTGATCAATCTCATCGAACAGATTGCCGTTGCTTTGGGCTGCGAGTTCCGGGACTATCTCGCCCAGCTCATACCTCAGATCTTGCGTGTACTGCAGCATGATAACTCCAAGGATCGCATGGTTACGCGGCGACTGTTGCAGGCACTGCAGAAATTTGGCAGCACCTTGGGCTATTATCTGCCGCTAATTGTGCCTCCCATTGTCAAGTTCTTTGATTCACCATATGTGCCGCAACAGGTGTCGCTGGTTGCCCTGGAGACCATCAATAGTTTGGCAGGACAGTTGGACTTTACGGATTTCTCATCGCGCATTATACATCCACTGGTGCGTGTGCTGGACACCGAACCGGAGCTGCGGGATCAGGCAATGACCACATTGCGTTCCCTGGTCAAACAGCTGGGCAAGAAGTATCTGGTATTTGTGCCCATGGTGCAGCGTACCATGAATCGTCATCGCATTATGGATGCCGAATATGAGAAACTGCTCACCCGCATCCAATCAAATAGCACACTGGCAGATGCCTGCGGCATTGGCTTTGGCATTGGCGTTGATTTTGGCCAGCGCCAGGCGAAGCCCAAATACAATGAACCCTTTGTCCTGGACAGCAATAGCAGCAGTAAGAATCTAAAGGTTTCCACGACTGCCCTGCGCACCGCCTGGCAGGTGTCGCGACGTGTGTCCAAGGATGATTGGGTGGAGTGGCTGAAGCGCCTGTCCATTGGATTGCTTAAGGAGTCGCCGTCGCATGCGTTGCGTGCCTGCTGTGTCCTGGCACAGGATTACGATACACTGCTGCGGGATCTGTTTAATGCAGCCTTCATCTCTTGTTGGACCAAGCTCTCACCAGAGCATAAAAACGAGCTTACCCAATCGTTAATACAGGCGCTGCAGATCACAGACATGCCAGAGATTACCCAGACCATACTCAATCTGGCCGAGTTCATGGAGCACTGTGATCGTGATCCCATTCCAATTGAAACCCAGCTGCTGGGCACTCGAGCAATGGCGTGTCGCGCCTATGCTAAAGCATTGCGCTACAAGGAGGAGGAGTTTGTGCTGCGTCAGGAGGCGCCAGTCTTCGAATCGCTTATCCTGATCAACAATAAGTTGCAGCAACGTGAAGCTGCCGAGGGATTACTTACCACCTATCGCAATTCGGCCAATGAGGGTAATGTCCATGGACGCTGGTACGAGAAGCTGCATAACTGGGATCAGGCATTGCATCATTACCAACTCAACTTGAATGCGGACACAAATGATCTGGAGGCGCGTCTCGGACACATGCGTTGCCTCGAAGCTCTCGGCGATTGGTCGCAGTTGAGCAGCAAGTGCAAAGAGGAATGGCCCAAATTTAGTGCTGAGGACAAATCCCGCGCTAGTCCTCTGGCTGCTGTGGCTGCATGGGGTCTGCAGGATTGGGAGGGTATGCAGGAATATGTACGGTGCATCCCAGTGGATACCCAGGATGGTAGCTTCTACCGTGCTGTGCTCGCCGTGCATCAAGATGACTTTGAGACGGCCCAACATCTGATTGATGAGACACGAGATTTACTGGATACCGAATTGACCTCAATGGCAGGTGAATCCTATGAGCGAGCTTACGGCGCGATGGTCTGTGTTCAAATGTTAGCCGAGCTGGAGGAGGTTATACAGTACAAGCTTATACCGGATCGGCGGGAGCCACTCAAGACCATGTGGTGGAAACGTTTGCAGGGTGGACAACGTCTCGTCGAGGATTGGCGTCGAATCATTCAGGTTCATTCGCTAGTCGTCAAGCCGCACGAGGACATACACACCTGGCTTAAGTATGCCAGTCTGTGTCGCAAGAGTGGATCCCTCTACTTGTCCCACAAGACGCTGGTCATGCTGCTGGGCACTGATCCGCAGCTGGCACCAGATGAGCCGCTACCCTGCAATCTGCCACAAGTCACGTATGCCTATACCAAATATCTGGCTGCCTCCTCACAGCCAGAGTTGGCCTACAAGCAGCTGGATGATTTTGTCAATACATATTGTACGCAACTAAATTGTGTTCCTCCAGAGGCAAGGAAGCCGCAGGATTTGCGTTTAATGGCCCGCTGTTATTTGCGTCTGGCCATGTGGCAGAATAAACAGCACGAGAATTGTTCCAATCAGGATGCAGTGAAGGGGGCACTCGAGTGCTTTGCCCAGGCAACATCCTATGATCCCAATTGGTACAAGGCCTGGCATCTGTGGGCCTACATGAACTTCAAGGTGGTGCGTAAGAAGTCTCCATCCGCTTTGGACAGCGATCGTACCATCATCCAGAAGTATGCAGTGCCAGCTGTTCAAGGTTTCTTCCGTTCGATTAGTTTGATACGTGGTAATTCACTGCAGGATACACTGCGTCTGTTAACCCTTTGGTTTGATTATGGCCACCATGCTGAAGTCTTTCATGCTCTCGATTCGGGCATGAAAGTGATTGAGATTAATACCTGGCTACAGGTTATACCACAACTAATTGCACGTATCGATACACATCGGCGACTTGTGGGTCAACTCATCCATACGCTGCTCATTGATGTGGGCAAGAATCATCCGCAAGCACTGGTTTATCCGCTAACCGTTGCCTCCAAGTCCGCTTCGCTGTCGCGTAAAAATGCTGCCTTTAAGGTGCTCGACTCGATGCGCAAACATTCACCCACCCTTGTGGAGCAGGCGGTCATGTGCAGCGAGGAGCTGATCCGTGTGGCCATCCTCTGGCACGAGCAGTGGCATGAGGGACTGGAGGAGGCATCTCGCCTCTACTTTGGGGATCGCAATGTTAAGGGCATGTTTGAGATTCTTGAACCGCTGCATACCATGCTGGATCGTGGACCTCAAACGCTCAAGGAGACATCCTTCTCGCAGGCTTATGGACGTGAACTGACCGAGGCGTACGAATGGACTCAACGCTACAAGACATCAGCGGTGCTGATGGATCTGGATCGCGCTTGGGATATCTATTATCATGTCTTTCAAAAGATTTCACGTCAGCTGCCGCAGCTGACATCGCTGGAGTTGCCTTATGTATCGCCCAAGCTGATGACCTGCAAGAATCTGGAGTTGGCTGTCCCCGGCTCGTATAATCCCGGCCAGGAGCTTATAAGCATTAGCCACATCAAGACCAATCTGCAGGTGATCACGTCCAAGCAGCGTCCTCGCAAGCTTTGCATACGCGGCTCCAATGGCAAGGACTATATGTATCTGCTAAAGGGTCACGAGGATCTGCGTCAGGATGAGCGTGTGATGCAGTTGTTCTCGCTGGTCAACACACTGCTGCTCGATGATCCCGATACGTTCCGTCGCAATCTGGCAATTCAACGCTATGCGGTCATACCCCTTAGCACCAATTCCGGACTCATTGGCTGGGTGCCGCACTGTGATACGTTGCACACGCTGATCCGTGATTATCGTGATAAGAAGAAAGTGCCGCTGAATCAGGAGCATCGCACAATGCTTAACTATGCACCCGACTACGATCATTTGACGCTTATGCAAAAGGTAGAAGTCTTTGAATATGCTTTAGGACAAACGCAAGGCGATGATTTGGCCAAATTGCTCTGGTTAAAGTCACCGTCGTCGGAGCTGTGGTTTGAGCGACGCAACAACTATACACGCTCCCTGGCTGTCATGTCTATGGTGGGCTATATACTCGGCCTGGGCGATCGACATCCATCCAACCTGATGTTGGATCGCATGAGCGGTAAAATTCTGCACATTGATTTCGGCGATTGCTTCGAGGTGGCGATGACACGTGAAAAGTTTCCAGAGAAGATTCCCTTCCGTCTTACACGCATGCTGATCAAGGCCATGGAAGTGACCGGCATTGAGGGCACCTATCGACGCACCTGTGAGAGTGTAATGCTTGTGTTGCGCCGCAACAAGGACTCACTGATGGCAGTCCTCGAAGCATTCGTCTATGATCCGCTGCTCAACTGGCGACTGCTCGATGTGGACAAGAAGGCAAATGATACGACGACAACAACAACGGCAGCTGTTGCAAGTGGTGGCAGTCCAAGCAACTCCAATGAACAGGAATCACTGCTGCAGGGTAATCCGGTGGCCAAGTCCAAGACCTACGAGTCACAGCAGTCGCACAATGCCTTAGCCAATGTGGCTGATGTGACCAGTGGTAAGGCCAGTAAGGTCATACAACGAGTTAATCGCAAGTTAACTGGCACCGATTTCGAAATGACCGAGATGACGGAACAGCGGCAGGTTGAGCTGCTCATACAGCAGGCGACAAATAATGAGAACCTCTGTCAGTGCTATATTGGCTGGTGTCCGTTTTGGTGAACCATTTAATCCAAATCCAAATCCTCCAGGCCCACGCACCCATCTGAGACTGAGCGAGACAACAAACACGTACTAAATGCAGTTACAAGTACTAAAAAAACACATTTATATATTATGTTTATGTATAATTTATATTAGAGATACGCTCTTCATTAAATCTTTATTGTAAATTCCAGTTGCAATTAAATTCCAAAATTTTGTTAAGCCCAAGTCGAAATACCATTGAAGTAGTCGTAGCCCAAGATCATTTCAGCGATTAATTGAAGTTACAAGGTATATATTTATTAAAAATAACTGAAGAATATGTGAACGTGAATTTATACAAAGAAATTGATTTCTTTATGAAAATTATACAAAAATAGATAAAACAATTGATTAAGCAATATAACTACATCATAGTACTTTAATAATAATTAAATTATTGCATTTTCCAACATATACAAAAGTTCTAAGATCATCAAAAAACAAGAGTAGATGCAATGGGGACTTGAGAATTTTTTGAAACGACTGCGACTACCCAAAAAAAAAAAAGTAATGTACTAAATCCTTACTGCTGTTAAGTTGCATATACATACAATAATATTAGTAAATATTTTGTATAGATACACTATTATAGGTAGACACTAAAACTGCACATTAAACTACGTATGCTTGTAGAATTATGGTTTAGGATTGAGGCGCCCTTAGCTTTTGTTCTGGCGCTTGCCACGCTGTTCCTTACGCCATGCTTCAATGCGCTGCTTCAACTCAATATTTGCAACCAACATATTCTCAGTGAGATACTGCCGATTAAACGGATCCGTGCAGCTGTTGAGCAAATGACGCGAGATAATTGCCCGATCCATCACAGTGCCAGAGGGCAGCACAACAGGATCTGACATCAGAGTGTCCATCAGCGGATCCTTAAACTCGTCGGGCGCATCGGCGCACTCATCCTCAGCCTGTTGATTCGAAACTGCAATACAAATTTTTAGATTCGTTCATTTGGATATGCGCACAAAAAGAAGGCTTACCATAAATCTCATGAGCTCGCTGGGTGAGCGCTTTGAAACGCTCCACCTCGACGACGGAACGTAACGCTAAGCGTTTAATGCGTGCCGCTGCTTCATTGCAAATGTGTACATTGAATGAGCGCTCATCGGCGGCCAAGGCCTGCGCGAATCTATCACAGTCCAGGTGCAAATATATGTCAAAGATTTGAGCTAACAAGCTGCGCGGCTCCCAGCCATATTTGGTTGGATTTTTCACTTTCAGATCGTTGCACTTGGGTCCAGCTAATTGTGTTAAATTAAAATTAAGCATTGAGCTAAGGCGATCAACCAGCTCGGCGCGCATAAACGGTTCCTTAATGTCGCTCTGCGTGATAATAAAGAGCAATCCACAATTATTATGTACTTGAAGTTAAAAACTAAAGCAGCTTACAGTTAAATAATGAAATAGATCGACAGTCTCGCGTGCAAGAGTTAAATATGAACGACATTGACGCTCATCCGTTGCCAGCTGGGTGAGGCGACTTTGCTGCTGCTCGGCACCAATGCTGCTCCAGTTTTGCACATCAGCCATCGCCTGTTGTGTTAGATGTATACGCTTTAGATTCTCGAGGCATTCGTCTAGCAAGAAGGTTGTGTCGTTCATTAGCATGTTGACAAACTTGACAAATTGATTGCCCTGCCTCGATTCACAGATGACAGCCTGTCGGTGTATGGGATTCTCCCACATGGATTTGAACAGATGGCTAATATGGTATCTGTAAGCAATATATACCATTAGTATTTAGAAAAAAAGTTCTAAGGGAATTGTTTAACTAACCTTATAGTAAACTTATCGTAAAACTCAGTACTTTGGCCAGTGGTTTCTACATCCACATAAAATCGCATAAGTGCGCAAACCAGCGCATTTTGCGCCAGCTCATGGTTCCACATCTAATCAAATAAAAAGTATGATTAATAAAATGTTATACCCATTTTTGGGCCTGTGCTTACCGATGTGTTTACCGAATTGGTCGGCTTTAGCGAGAAGACAAACATGACCTCAACTAGCTTGGCAGTTACATAGGGATTCTTGATGAGATGCGAAGCGCAAACGCAGGTCAGCAACCATGTAATTATTGAATGATCGATGCCCTGCTTTATATCCACATTAGCATGCTGCATAGCAAACAATATAAACTCAGCAATATCATCGATATACCATTCGGGCAGTGCAGAAAATGCGTCAGTCGGTTTTAGCTGCTGCACAGGCAGCTTTGAGATAAACGGCCCCTCAATAGCACGCCCTTCAAATTGATAGAGCATAAACTCGCATACTGTCGAATAGAACTCAGTGCAGCGCTGCAGCAACGCTGGATCAAGCAACGTTATTTCACTGCATGTCTTTGACCTGAAAAGGGAACATATTTAATGAAACAAACAAATAATAATATCAATATAACATACCGATTAAGTTTGCGCAACTGCTTTTCCCAACGCTCCTTAAATTGGTTGTTTCGATTGGCATAGCGAGAATTTACCCAATGGGGTTTGGTGCGATCAAGCTCGTCAATCAGCTTCTGAAGTTCTTTAATGGCGCGGACCTTTTGGCGATAGCGCTGAATGGCCGGCAGATAGCCAAGGTGATGGGCCTGCAGTGTGAGAAACCAGCATTGCGTCTGAAAATTGACATTTGATGCAGGCGAAGCGAAATCCCGAGCCAATAAGTTCTTGTACTCCTCGTCGCTAAATCGAATCTTTGTGTCCTGCTCAATGTTGACCAGTGAATTGCTGTAATAGTGGAAATTGGGATCAACTCGATCCAGTTTGATCTTGAGCGACAGTTGCTGTAGCACGCTCATTAAGTTGATAACAAAGCCATCGCGAGCGAGGAGCTTTTCATCGCTGGCAAACTGCACTCGGCGATCATTGTGGCGCAGGATCTGGGAAATATACTCCAACGTCTTGGGACGGCTGCTGGCGTTAACGCACAGCGAATGAAAAACGGTGTGCATGTGATTGCGCATTGAGTGGAGCTCCTGTTAAGTAAAAAATAGATTAAGTTTTATACAAGCAAGGGATGATGGAGATTTAGTTGCTTACCCAACGGAGCCGTGAGGTAGCGGCATCTTCGAGCTTATTCTTGGTGCTGAAATCGGCAAACTTGACGTTTTCCTCGGCAAATAGAGAAACGGAGAGAAAAGGTCCGAGAAAGCTGCACTTGACAATCTCGCGACCAGGAATCTTGGTACATATGGGCGGTATATAATTTGGCTGGCGGGATAATAAATCAGCAATGGGACGCACATTACCCACTTTAATGACCATAAGCTTGGCAAGCCATTCGATCTGCTGTGTATTGATCTTTGAGTTGCATATATTGCGTTGCATGCCACTAAACAAACCACGAAGCAACTGGCCAAAGATAGTGTCAAACACCTCTCGCTGCTGATGCGTTTCTACAACCAAATCGAGAAGAAATGACTCGCTCACACGATTTATATACATCAGCTCCAGCAGTGTAGACTGATCTAGATGATAGTTTAGATTCGGTTGGATGCGATCCGTTAGAATCAGCACCGCCACACGCATAATGTTCTCAAAGGCCAGTTGCAACACCTGCTGTATGCGTTTCTCATTGGGAACTGACTGATCCCTAGATCGTCGCTCACGTTCGTTTTGACAGTTTTGGTGACAGCGCAGCAAATGACGCATGGCATTGTGCTTGGAAAGGGTAACAATATTCAATGGTGGCGGTTGCACACAAGCAACACCTGTATCGCTGGGCGAAATCTCGTTTTGGCTAGGCGTGGCACTTGCACTGGCACGTGGATCTTCCTCGGCAGTGGAACTGGAAGCCACAGCATTGGCAAGGATTTCTTGAACTTCGGTGTCATCGCTTTTGATCTTTTTGGCTGAGGAGAACTCCTTGTCATCACCATTAGCATCGCCCAATCCTGTGGCAGGCAGTGGCGTATCCCCATCTTCTTTAAAGTTGTCCTCCACTTCATCGTTGTAGAACTTATATGCGGTCTCTAACAGTACACTCGATATGATGGGCTCAAAGCTAAAACGCAGAGTTGGATACTGCTCCAAGAAGCTCGCGGTCTGTGCACAGATAATGGAGCCACTACCATATTCATTCCATGTTGCATTAAGCAGCCTCGACAACAGTTGCTCACTGCGTTCATCAATGCTCTTGCGTTGCGACGACTCCGCGTCGGACACGGACTGCGTGTTGGATTTCTCCGAGTTGAGCACAACTGCGCTGGGCAGGCAGAACGCTGGTGCGGGAGCAACCGCCATTTCCACATCCTGTACAGGTGTTGATGCCATCGATTTCATTTCCACATCCATGTCTGCCTTGTTGTTCCCGTTGTTGCTGACCAAATCTGGCCATGATATTGGCACTGCTTTCGAACTAGTTTCAGACTCGCGCACCAATCGCGACTCGCTGTTCGGATTCCGTGGTGATTTCTCGACTGCTATAGGGGTTGGAGTGGTTTGAGGTGCGTTGCCTCTAGCCGCCAAAGTGCGTAGACGACGTGCACGCATCTGCAATAAAACATAATTCTAACAGTTAGACAAAAAAAAATCTAGGATGGGTTTTATTGTTATTTGGTAATGCTTGCCTCTTCTGCAGTTAGTTCGGCGACAACTAAATCTACTGATGTGGTATGCTGCAGTGGTGACTGCAGTTGCTCCTCCTCTTGGCTGGCATCTCTAACACTGGTCGGCTGTGGCTCATTCTGCTGCTCTTCATCCATGGCCTTTTGTGGTGGATCTCCTTCCGGCATGTTACTTAGTTTGTTAAGATGTTGCGTTAATTATTCTCTCACAGTTGCCGTATGTTTAGCTTGTTGCGTAGTTCTTCTGCGTCCGGGTGAACGAACCAAACAATGAAAATACAGTGAAAGAGCGTGTGAGAGAGATTAAAGTGTGAGAGAGAGAAAACTTTCACGCGCATTAAACACATAAACAAAAGTCCAGCGGTCAACGTCAAGTTCATGTAAAGACAATGGTTCGTTGGCTGCGCAGCATCCCCAGACAGTAAAATCCGCAGACGAATTATATGCTTCTTTGTGATCTTAAGATTAACTACGCACCAGCCAATTTCTGACCTATGACAAAAGCAAAAGATGAAGAGAAAACTTTTTCGCACTGGCAGCGACTATTTTTAGAGCCTCGGGGCAAAATCATACGTTATCTGATTGACAGGCGGGGTACGAAGGCGAACGACTGCAGGTAGAGTGCAATAAACGATATCATAACAAGTGACAAGTCGCCATCGATAACACATCGATACATACACATTACGGATTAAGTGCATCGCTTGATGCCAATGGGTCAATGGGTTTTTATAATTTGAAATCTAATATTATATATATTACCAAATTTGCTATTGTGCTGAACATTAATATATACTTTCTTTACGGCATAACCAATCCTGCTAATATTAAATTGTATACAATTCTTTGAAAAATTCAAACTATTTAATTTGTTTACAGTTTATTAAAACTAAAACGGTTGGGGGTTGTTTTTGATGCACACTAGAAATTTACGGCATTCCTCGTTGGCCTTGTGTGTGTAGAAAAGAGCCCCAAATGTTTTGACCAAATTTTGTTTTCAATTCTGGTGCCATGTTGTTGAAAATAAATGGTATCTGCGCATTTCCTTGATACTTCACAAAAACAAAAGCGAACACTGATATGTATGTATGTGCAGGGTGAAAATACGCACTAACCTATACTTATGTGATGCTTACCTGAAAATGACACTTTCACCTGCCGTCACACTATGATATTCATGAAAATTGTAAAATGCGGGCAAAGTCTATTGCATTTTGACAACGTTTACCGTTTGTTTCGTTGCCGATCGCAGCGTTGCGCAGTGCAGACCTTTAAAGAGGGTGGCGGATGACGGACGGTGACACGCACAAAAATTTCTCTTTTGTTCTGGTCAAACACTTTTTTCTTTCGGCCCCGCAGCGCCAGTGCTTATGGTTTTCAGCAGTCTTTTAAACGGTTTATCGGATTAAATCAGCGAACTAGGTTGCGCGTGTGCTATGACTTGCACACAGTTTTCAATTAATTCTACTTAAATTTTTAGACACTGCGTCCGTCAAACTAGAACTAGGATTGTTGATGTTTTATCGATTAAGTAACTTATCGATGCGATATAGCAACAACCGATGCTTGCGTTCACGCGCGAATGACATTATACCAGCAATTAAACAATAATCGTACAGAAAGAAAACAACTCAGAAGGCATATATAAAAAGATATTACTCATAAGAATTAATGAACAAAAGGCCTCTGTTTGTGGTTTGGCTGTCCCCAATAGAAAAAACAAACTGTCTATCGATAATTTTAAAAGGCACAATGACAAAAAACACACTGAACAGTTTTGTTCAACAAAAGAAAATCATTTTACTTCATATTACAAAAATGTTACAGTTATTTGCAGAACCTAATACAAGAAGACCTATAAGCTAGATTTTTATTTTACTAGAAATCCGTGTATCGCTGTCGCATACTCTGCCGCTTGGCAACGTGATGCATCTGGAAAAACAAATGTCAGTAATCAATTGGGCAAATACAACCAATAAACATTGACATATTACTTACTAAACGTTGCTGACGCCTTTCTCGATTTTTATCATAGGCCTTTAAAAGCGTTGGACACACACGTCGTACATATTCTTCCGACTCCCAAAAGAGACCACCTTGATTCTCATAACGCAACAGAAATTCTACCTGCAAATTGTTTGTCAACAAGCATATTTAAATTATTTTACGGTCCGACAAGATATTTAATTGGTTTGAATATCATTTTAAAAACTTGCCTTTCCAGCCTTTGTCTCCTTTCCCAAAATACGATCTATGCCATTCTCTGGACGACATTTTTTGTAGAAATCTTCGTTGTCATGTTCCTTTTTGACTCGACGATGCATTTGTGGCTGTGGCACATCCTCAACATTAAGGAGACCCTCACGCATTTGTTCACCATTTTGTTCGACGCGGCGGACAAATGTGAGTGGATGCTGCTTTAAGTAGTTCTCCGCTTCGGCAATTGTCTTCGCCAGGCTGAACTCTTCCTCCTTCTCTGGGCTTTGATCATCCTCGAATTCCACATCATCCTCGTCCATATCCATGCCATCACAGCTGTGATTTGCATTGGCTTGCGACGATCGTTTTTTCTTTTTCACACGATTTCCGCCATCATTCTCCTTAACATCTGGATGGAAGTGTACTTTTTTAACACTTTTTTGGTCGCTTTCTTCTGTGGAATTCAGCTCTTCGACCGTTGCGATAGCATCAGCGGTATCTGATGATGACGCTGGCGTTTCTGTTTCTGTTTCGGCCAATGTTGTTTCTTTGAGGTTCTGCGAAATGAGTTTAACTTTCGTTTCGAAAGCGGCGTTTGCTGATGCTATGGTGCTGTTGTTGTTGTTACTGCTATCGTTGTCACTGTTATTGGACTCTTCAGTCTTTGGTTCACCTGGCGGCGGCGTCTCTCGCAATGCAGCGGAATCCCTGCTGCAGTCGTCAGCCGCTGCTGCGGGCACCGACGATGAGGCGCTGCATGTGTCGACCATTACGCACTTTCTCTGCATTGATTTATCCAGAGAGTCGCTACCACCAGAGTCATCGTTGGACTTCGAATCCATGAGTGGCAGGTGTAATGTGTCCTAACAAAATTTTTACAGCAAACAAATCAGTTGTGGAGCAATTCTTGCCATTCCGATAGTTTAAATCGATGTCTTTCTTACAATTATATTGGCACTGCCAACTTGCCTTCAAACTATCGAGTGCGGTTTTGACGTAGTCGATATGTTTATTTAAAAATAATAGATCTTGTTTATTTGTAGAAGCTTAAATCTACGCCAGGTCGTGTAGAAAGCTTTAGTGGAAATAAAAAAGTGCGGCTAAAATTATTATTAAATATATCCAGGATCCGTATGTTGCCAAAGCCGAGCTATGAGTCATAATTCTTAGTCTAATAGCAAGATATTTTAAATTTTTATTGTTAAGCAAGCCGTGAATTTTATTTACTATTATTAACACACAATTAAATTTGATTTAAGCTTCTGCCATCATTGTCCTTCCAGACCTCATAACGTTCTAAGCTACTTATGTGCTTGCTTTTCTAGCAGGACCCACAACGTGGACCACCGCAGCAGCCGCGATACGGCGGGCAGGCAGGCGAGTAACTGACTCGACAGCACTGAGTGGTGGCGCATCCTGTCCAGTAGTTAAAACAAAAGTTAGTACATTGAATGCCTGCGGGCATGCCACAGCAGCCACCTGGAGTCCAGCACATTTGGAGAGCTTACGGAAAGAGGTAAATGTTGGCCAAAGATGAAAGATTGCTATGGGATGTTAGTTGTTTCCAAACTCGTTGTTGCCCGAGTGTTGCACTGGCGCCAGACTTGTGTGCAAACTAGTTCTGCTTTAAAAAAACACATTAAAAATATATTTATCGCTTATGATTTCCCAAATATACCTTAAATTGAAAACTAGAGTTGACAAAGTTCCAAAAGATCTAAATTTTGAAGGCAAGTTATTATTGTGCACACTACAAAGGGCAAAACTGGAATAAATGTTTAAGGTACTTGTGTTTTCGAAAGGGGTCTCGAATTTTTGAAAAATTCCAAGCCAACTTGGTCGCATTCGAAAAACATAAAAATTGTAAATGCAACTTGTGTGTTTTATTATTTTTGAATTTTTTTTATTAACAATTCTTGTTTTGTACATTTTTCTTTGTTTAAATATATGCCGTAAATGTGTGTAATTTGTGTGTATGTGTGTGTGTGTTTGTAGTATATATGTATGTGCGTAGTAAACAAAACTAAGTTATTTACACTAATTCTAATTAGACGTATTTTCATTGTTAAAGACTATTTAAATATATAGTAAATATATAGATATATGTATATCAAAGGCGGTATTCAAGTAAGTTTTCTGTATACATATTCATATTAACTGTATTTGCTTGTTGCTTTTGTTGTTTGCTATATTTTTTCTGTGTTTTGTTTCTTGTTTGGTTTTTTTAAATGTTTGCTTTAAACTATTTAAATATGGCCCCGCTATTCCACATGTGTTCATTTCGTTTCCTTAGACTTTATGATAACATATTTTTTTTCTTCAATTTTTTTTTGTATTTATTTTTAGTGTGCTACAAAAACAATAATATATAGTAAAACAAAACCACGATAGCTTTAATTCTTTTTAAACTACAGACTAATAACTAAATTACTTATTTAACCGATTTGCTGCAGTTGTATAAGAAATCATATATATGTATATTGCAAATATTGCAAAGTTATTACACAGTATTTTAATTGAATATTAATTTTGTTAAATTTTAAATTTTATTTTCGTGTAGCAGCTGATGTAAATATGTATGTATATTATGGAAATATGTATAATATTCATTGAATGATATCTTGTAATCTTGAAGCTTTTTTTAATTTAGTTTTTTTTTTGTTTTTCTTTTAATTTACAATATTTAATAATCACAGTTCCCATTCAAAAACAAATTATTTGCAGCAAGACTAAAAATTTTGAATTTGTTTTTTGTTTGATTTACTTGAAACGCTTTTTGGATACCTTTCAATTTGTCACATTATGCATCTTAAAACTAATGCTTTTGATTATCCGATTTTGATTTTAAATATATATGTAGTGCTATATGTTTATACTAGTTTTGATTCCATTGTTTCGATAAATTAAAGTTAATTATATTTTTGCACCGCTTCAGAACATAGAAATTGAAATAATTTTTGTTTTTTTTTTCAAGAACAACTTAAACTTAAAATTCAAAGTGCAGGAACATGTTCCAAATGGTGTTGGTGTTTATGTGTGTTAGTTACAGTTTAAATAATAATAAATTGGTGCTTAAACACAAAACTTCTCAACTAATTACCCAAAAATTTATATATATAAAAAAATAAACAACAAAACATTAACAACCCCAAATAAAAAAAACATATGAATAATAATATTAAATGTTTGCATTATGTCTAGATGTAAAATACAATAGTTAGAGAATAAGTAGGCCACGCCTACTTGCGGGAAATGACTTTGCCCGTCTTGGCATTGACCAGTATCATTTTATCACCACCCTCTGCGCTCTGCCCCGTTGGCGATGCTGGTGGAGGCGTGGCAGATGCATTGCCACGCAAACTGCGACGTCTTAAACGATCGCTAATGTTCTCACTACGCTGATCCTCCTCCAGATTGGAGCTTGGCTTAACACTAAGTGCTCCATCTGTCTTATAGAGTATAATCTTTGTGCTTGGTTTCTTGACAGGCTCTGGCTCCATATCTATGTCCAGCTGTTGCTGCTGCTGATCCAAAAGCACATTAGCATTGATGGCATTATCCTGATTATTATTATGCTCCGTTTGCTGTTCATCCGCATCCACATCCGTATCCTGTTCCAAACTTATCTCCAGCTTATCGTAGCAGGTATAAAAATCAACAGTTTTTAGTTTCTCGCTGGCATTGAAATGCACCGCTGTGTGCTCCTCGAGCTCCGCCTCATCGAGGGCATTGTAGTCACAGTGGGCACACTGTTGTGCCTCGGCTGGTGGCAGCTTGACGCATGTATGTTGCTGCCGATGCTGTTGCAGCTGCTCAAACTGCTGCGTCTCGAACGGACAATGTTGGCAGCGCTGCGGCAATGACGCTGACTGCGGCATATCCACAGAGCCGGCATCACTGCTGGCGTCGGCGGCCAAGTCACTGGTGGCCACCGAAGCACTTGTGGATGGTGCTGTCGAGCTGCTTTGACGCTCCTCCTCATCATCCTCGGGCTCTAACTCTGGCTCCATCTCTGGCTCCATTTCCGGCTCCGGCTCCAACTCTGGCTCCGGTTCCAATTCCGCCTGTGGGCTAAGCTCAGCATCTGCCTCCGGCTCGGCTTCCATATCAGTTGCCTCCTTGTGCTTGCTGGGCTCACGTAAAATCGCCGACTCCAGTTGCTTCTTTAACAGCGAATTTTGTCCATTGTAGCTGCTAGACGAACAGATGGCACTTTGGCGCAACAGCTGTGCTCCTAGCTCATTGTCCACCACCCAAATGGTTTCTGGTCCATTGATCTGCAGCAACATTGGCGATGGATACTCTACATCCTCCTTGCAGTTGCGATACAGCTGTTGGCATTTCTCCTGGTAGTGCGACATGTGCACGGCACGATGCAGTTGCAGCATGGTTTCTGCCTCAGCACGATATTCACAATAGGCACATATGTGCAGTTCCAATTGATCCGACTCTAGCTCCAAGTTGCTAGGCGCATGGGCAGCCAAATGCTGTTCCAGCTCCAACTTGGCATTTCGCTCGTCATTATGTTTCTGGGCAAAGCGTGCCGGACAGCGTGGACAATAGCTGATTAGCTTGTATTGATATTCCGGTGGAAGTTCTGCTACCTGCTCCGACTGCAGCTGGCTCAGATCTATTGCAGGCAACTGTTGCACCTGCTTGGCAGCTGTCAACTGCAATGCCACACTAAAATCCAAGTTGGGCGGAGTTGCTGTTGCAGTTGCAGACCCTCCACCACCACCACCAAGTTGTTGTTGGTGTACACTTCGCATATGACTGCTCAGATGTTGCTTCTTGGCACAGACATAGGTGCACAAACGGCATTCGTACTGCGTGGGTTTGTGCAACGAGACGTGATAGTTCATCTGGGATTTGCTCTCGGAGATGTAGGGACAAACGGGGCACTTTTGTTGCTTGCTCTTTGTGTTGCTGGTGGGCAGTTCCTGTGCAGCAGCAGCGGCAGCAGCAGCAACTGTTGCTGGCAAACGTGTGATCTCGATTTGATCATTATGCTGTAGTTGCAACAACTCTTCGGCGCTGCCGACACTTGCCACAACGCTGGCGGCCTTGCAGGCGGCAGCCCAATATGCAGCAGCTGCTTGTAAATCCTGTTGCGTATTTGCGGCATTCACCACGGCAGCGGCGCTGGCAGAAAGCGGTGAATGCAACAGTTGCTCCAACTGTTTGCTACTTAGCAGGGCATTATTATTAATGTTGTTGTTGTTATTGGACTTGATGTTGTTATTATTGTTGTTGTTAAAGTTGCTGTTGTTGTTGTGAGAGTGGGTCTCATTGCTTGCGCCAGCACCCTGTGGACGGTAAATTGGAGGGGCATTGGGGGCGGCGCTGCTATTGCTGCTGCTGTTGCGTTCAAGGGTCTCGATCCGAATATCCCCGGAATGCTTTAAGCGACAATGCCGCTGTTGATGACAACGGGGAAGAAGAGCAAAGGGAGATAGAAATTAGCATAAAGTTATTGTTGTTTTTTTTCGAATAATTATTTCTCCATTTGTGTATGTGTGTGTGTGTGTGTATGTGTGTAAATATATTTATGTAAATGTATGTAGATGAAGCGTATTTTGTAATTCTAGTAAAAATTTGCGAAACTGTTAAATATTTGTACTTTAAGTTGTTGTACATTTTTCTAGAATTATGAAATACATTCTTTTGTATGTATGTATGTGTGCAAAGTATGTGTGTATATTTATTATATATGGGTAACCCAATTGAAACTCGCGCACCATATGATCTTTAAGAGCCCCTGGTTTTTGTGTAGGGGTTTACTTATAAAAATGGTTTTGGGTAAAATGAATTGTTTCAATATAGAAAATGTATAAAATTAGTTTAACGAGAGCAAGCAATACTGTCACCAAATGAGTACTTAAATTATTATAAACATAAATGTAAAACATAAATCATAAATCGTATATAAACATTATAAGCAAGACCAGACACCATACATTTAACATTAAGCATTATAGCTTGATATAGAAAAGAAATATTACATAAATTTTGTTGATTTTTGCATATTTACCAGCGTTACTTAGCGACTACACAGACAGAGATGATTTGATCTAGGACAAACAAATGTTCGATAAGGGCTCTGAAAGGGGCTAAGAATTCGGAATTCGGAACTTGGTACTTGAACTTTAACGGACAGGTTTTGAACGGCCGGAAGGACGGATCTTTGGTTCAGGGTTTTTCTTTCATAAGCGAATAGCGGGTTTCGTTTGGGACTCGTTTCGTTTGTTTTGATTTTGGGACAAAACACAAACTGTTTAAATGCATTTATAAACAAATATACCTGAATCACATGCTTCCAATTGGACACCTGATGGCAGTGACCACAACGATATGGCGATGGATCACGTCGATCGGCATCGTTCATTGTCAAGAGACTGGGACTACCTGGACTACTATTTGTATGGAAACGTGTCCCCGTTTGCCCGTATGGCATGTGGCTCTGTTGCGGCGACGAATGCGGCGATGACGCAACCGAAGCCGGCGATGCTGATGAGGAGGATGCCGATGCCGATGCGGATAGCAACGAGGACGACGACGACGACGATATGGACGAGGAGGCTGGCGTGGATTTGAGATTAGTAGTATGTATTGTGGCATGGGTTAGACCCGTTGCAGTTGCATAGAAACCATCACCCATGATGAGTTGATTGTTATTGTTTTGTGTATCGATGAGATTGGATGTGCTGTTACTAGTAGTAGTAGTATGAACTAAGGACTTGGCACCAGTTGGAAAAGTAGAAATAGGAGTAGGAGTGGTAGTTACTGGCATAGGCGATGTATTGGTGGTGGTGGTGTTGATTGTAGTGGTGGGTGTATTGGATGATGCAACGTTGTCAACGTTAGCGGCGACGCAGCTGGGCGACTTCGTGTGGCCATATCCGGCTGTACCCATAACCACAATTGAGTTACTGTTAGCGTTAAGATTAGAGCCAGCTGTGGCTGTTGATGGTGTTGTTGTTGTTGTTGTTGCACCCGCACCATAGTGTAGACCATGTCTGGTTCGTGGTGACGTAAGCAGATCTTGCAAAGATCTAGTTGTCGTTGTGCTTGTGGTGCTGGTGATTGTGGGCGACGTCAGACTGTCGGCACTTGCCTCGTTTTGACTCGCTTTCTGCTCACCGTGCTCTAAAATGGAGGCGGCATTGGCTTTGGGCATGGACGTCGTTGTCGTTGGACACTTGCCACCACTAGCTAGCGCCAAGGCGAGTCCACTCAGTGCACTAGCATTTGGAGTCGGTGAATGTTGTGCCTCCTGTATGGCTCGCTGCAGCAGACCAGCCGAAATTAGGGAATGTTGTTGTTGATTATTGCTGCCATTTGATGAGGAGTTTGCTCCCGATGTGGGCGATGGCTGTGAAAGGCACATAGCAGCGAATACTTTGTTCATGTACAGCTGTTGATTCGAACTGACGGACACCTGCAGTGGCGATGTGCTGCTTGCCGATGATGATGACTTAGGAAAACTGGACTCCTGGTAGTGGATCTTCACATGAGCCAGCACAGCGTCACGATTGTGATGTCTAGAAAGAAAGTAGTTAGAAAGCCTTGTCCTGACTGACTGATATCAACGCTCAGCCCAAACGGTAAGACATAATGATATTTTTTTTTATAGTCTGCTTACCTAAAGTTACACTTGCGACATCTGTAGAATGTTTTCTTCTCGCTGCCCTCCTGATGCACCTCAGTGATGAGATCATCGCTGGGTTTGCCAGGCGCTGTTTGATGTGTGCGTTTCACTGGTGAAATGGTCACCGATGGCGTTATCATAGTGGAGTGATGTTGCAACTGCTGTTCCTGCTGTTGCTGCTCAAGTTGCTGATGTTGCTGATGCTGCTGTTTGGCCATTGCCGCATTCACAAAGGTTGCAAGCAATGGCAAACGAATGAGATTATCCGCCAGCTGTGCATCATCCAAGGCGTTGGTCTTATTGGGCGAAACCGGTTCCAGTGTGATATCATGACCGACGCCCACTTTCTGATAGTCCTTAAGGAAGGCCAACGAGGCCACCTGATTAGGTGTCATCTCGCCGGATTTCATCAGCTTGGGATCACCATCCTCTTCCGTGACCTTCATCAGTGTAATGTACTTGTTATACTTGGTGTAGTTACGGCGACCGGTTTCATCATTCATCAGCACCTTGGCGGTCTTGTGCGAGGGATCCCGAATGGTCTTCAGACGAATGTGCTTGGTGATATCCCAGCGCCAGTTGGAACGATATGAGCACAGTGAGCACTCAAAAGGCTTTTTGTTGAGATGACCAACGATGTGAACGTGGAAACGAGATGCTGTGGATGCCCAGAAACTGCAGTGTGGACACTTGTAGACCTTTTTCAGTGATGAATTGGCTGCTTCCTCTTCGGGCGTCATCTTTTTGGTTACCTGCAGTGCATGAGAGAGTCAAATTTCATTTTGACGCATTTGTCGTGCGTGGGTTGCATTCAGTGTGGGTGGGTGAGGTTCTTTGTGTGTGTGTGTGTGTGTGTGCGTGGGTTGATTTTGATTTATTGCACTTACCTCGCCGTAGCCGGGTGCTGTCTCTACGCCATAGTAGCTATTTTCCTCATTGCTAGCCGCTTGGCTGCCATTTGGTGACTTGGTCAACACAGTGGCCTTATCCTTGAAGAACTCAACGGCGGCAATCTCCTTAGCTGCCTTATTCCAAATGCAGACACGTTGACGCTGTACGGCAGCCTGCTGCTGCATCGAACGAGCATCGGAGCGACGTTCGCTGCTCTCGCCCGAATTGGAGTCGTACATTTCGTGAGCACAACGTATGGCCTCCGCACACTGGGTCAGATGATGCAGCAGATCTGTTGAGGATTTGCAGCGATGACGACAGTGCTGGCAACGTGTTGAGCCCGAGACGCTTAAATTGAGCGCAGAATGCGATTGACGATCTTCGTCATCCTCATCGATCTCCAAACGGTCATCGGCATCATCCTCATGCAGTGCAGCATCGTCTTCGTCTAGGACAACTGCCGAGGATTGACAGCTCTTCCCATGTATTATCGATTCGGATAGACATTTTGCCACGTAACCACACTGACAGATCAGATTATCATGCTGTGCTCCTCCCGTCTTTAGTGTATCGAAGAATGAGACGCCCTTCTTGGTTAAGAGACTGCGCGATGAGGCTATTGAGGCAATGGTCGTTGCAGGGGATAGCTGTGGCACATCCGACTTGTCCAGCATCTCGGAGATTTGTTTCTCATTGAAGAACATCGAGGCTATCTCGGTCAGGGAACTTCGTGAGGCATTCGTATCCTTTGAAAGGTTAAGCACACTGTGAAGGACAAGAAGAGTTTAATGTGTTAGACGATAAACCTTAAAAGTCTTTAACTAAGTTATAAGAGATCACACTTACTCCTTAGAACTCTTGGTAATAGGTATAAGATTGGGCATTGGTCTGACAGCATGAGGTGTTGCCGTGCCCACGCTGGATGTGTCCGAGGAGCAGCCACCCTTCTGCGAGAGATCCGTTGGCTCCTCATCGTCATCGTACTTGCTGCGCTTGCCATACTGCTCTTCCCCGCTCATGGCCCCACCATCGCCATCCTCCAGATCATCATCTAAATTATTATTGTTATACTGATCCTCCAACTCCGCAGAATCACTGAGGAAATCCTCGCACATCTCACTAGCGCCAACCTTATTTTGACGTCTTGGCCAAATGGAGCCGGCATTACCCACTGGCGGTACATGATGATTCATCTCATGAACGGTCAGCGATTGCTTAATGTCCGCTGTGAAATCACAGGCGGCACACTTGAAAGCGCCAGAACCACCATGATTCTTCATATGCCTGTCCAGATTCCACTTGTACGGCGTGCGAAAATCACAAGTAACACACTTAATCATCGGCATCGAATGGTACTTAACATGTTTGCTAAAACGCGCCTTGATGTGCGTCACATAGCTGCACTTGTCGCAGCGGAAGAACTTTGTCTTGCCATGCTCGGCCAGCTCATGAGCCCTCAGCTGGGTACGATAAAGTGTGGTGAACTCACAGGCGCTGCACTTGAGCAAACGATTCTGCGGCTCCTCACCACCAGAAGAAATGGTACCGGGTGGAGGCGTTGCCGATCCACTGGGCGAGGGTGTTGGTGGCTCCGCTGGCGACGATTGACGCTCGTACGCCTCGTGCACATCCAGATCGCGTATAGCCTGTAGCTGTCGCTCATAGCTGGAGACGAGTTCCAGTTGCTGTTCCCGCTGTTGCTCCTCACGCTGTCGCTGATTGAAGGCCTCGATATCGCGCTGCAGCTTTTGTTCTTGCAGCTGCAACTCACGCTTCACTTGTTCCAGCGTGGGCATATCCGGCACTGCCATGGTGGATAACGTCTGGCCACCTATAACACCGACACTCTCCTCAAGCCGTCGCTTGCGTGCCTCACGACTCATGCCACGCTTGCCACGCGCCTGGCCATGGCCACTGGGTATGCCATCGGTGCAGCCATGCACCATCTTCATGTGCCGCACCAGCTTCTGAAAGTGGCGGGAGGCATACAGGCACAACTTGCACTTGTTTATCACAATCTTCTCGCCGTGCACGTCGCGCAGATGCGTCAAATGATAACGCGGATTCTGTGTAAAGTATGCGCAATGATTGCAGCTATAATTACGTTTAATCTTGCATTGCGGCAATCCCTCCTCCTTGGCATCTAGTGACAGCACAACATGTTGCTGTTGTTGTTGTTGTTGCTGCTGCTGCTGCTGTTGTTGCTGCTGTTGCTGCTGCTGTTGTTGCTGTTGCACACTGTTGACAACAGCAGCAGCTGCTGCTGCCGCATGTTGTTGCTGTTGCTGCAGCAGCTGTTGCAATCGATATCTTTCCAATTGCTGCTCCAATGCGCTGGTGACCGGTGCCGTTTTTGACGTTCCCGTCTCCAACAATGCCAATGTGTTATTGCTGCCATGCATATTGCTGTTGTTGTTGTTGCTGCTATTGTTGTTGTTGTTATTATTATTATTGTTTTTGTTGCCGCTTTTATGGATACCCGGTTCCATGTAAAGTTGATTGCCGCTGACAACGCTGCGCACGATTAGAGTATCGCCGGAACGCTGCACCATCGACGGCAGATCCATGATCTGTGTGTGTCCTACCCACACTTGCTGTGGATGTGTTTTAGAAATGTTCGTGTTGGCGGGTCAATTGATTATGTGTTAAACTGCAAGAAAAAGATTATGCTGCTTTATTTTTATTATCACTGCTGATTGTTCAGTTATCTTAAAATCAATACTTAAAAGTTAGCAATGAGCTACACTTAACTTTGTCTTTTAGATTTACGACAATTTAAAATTTAACATACAACCGTCATGTTGTTTGCTTTTATGTTAAAGGCACGCAGCTAAAAAGTGTGCTACGAAAAATTAATTATATCTCAGATGAAAGAGCGAGCATTAAAAAGTGTCCCATTAAGACTTAAAGCTGTCTTAAATGCAGATTTTGGCACAATGCAAACACTCATTAAGGACACGCGCAGCTACACACACACACATACACGCACACATTTGCTCTGCACTTGAATGTGTATATGTGTGTGCTCATAAATATTTCAACGCTTAATGTTCCGGCACATCAGAATAACAGAAGCAACGCCCGAACGATCATCTCTCTGAGACGCGAAGCACCATTTGAGTCTCTCCAATGGGAATGGTTGGAACTGTTGTTGTTGGTACTTCTGTTATGTGTCGCATTCGTGCCTTCCGCTTGTCGACAACCGAAAAAGGATATTAAAATGAAATGTATGTGTCGCTTTTAATGTCCGCAAAGTCCAAAAATGCCTTGTCTGCCTGCTTGGGTTGCCAGCGACAATGGCTCGGGAGTCGGTTGGCAGCGACAATAAATTGTGCAAGCAATGTAAATTTGAGAGTCACTGGAGAACGTAGAATACCAGCCACAAATCTCCCGAGCGAATTGTATTGTATTGTCCTTGTTCTTTATGTGTGTGTGTGTTTGTAGGGTTTGTCCCAAATGTGTAACACAAATCCATTTAAAGGCTAATTGGAGGCTGCTTGGCCGACAGCCGGAAATGCCAATGCTAACACACATGCTACAGAGAGAAAGAAAAAACAGTTTGGGGGCTGGAGTTTGAAAAGGTTCTTTTCTCCTTCAACGCTGGCCATTTTGCATGAGTGAACAATTGGGCTAAAAATGTGCTGACAGTCCACTAAGAAGGACAACCGACTCGCATGTGAAGTGCGCTTAATCCTTTGGGCATCGTATGTATATCTCTTATGCTATAATTTTATCTTTCGAGGGGTTCATATTGAGGTTGCGTTCAAATTGAATTGAATAAATAACTAAGCGCTTGAAAATAGACTCAATTATTTTTGTAGTAGGATGCGGAATTTATGTTCGCTTTTGTCAGACTATGGTTGCTACAGAAAATAACTTTTAACATATTTTCAATGGAAATAAAATAAATTTGCATAACTTGTAAACTTTGACACATAATATATTAAGAGAGATTTTTTGATTAAAAAAGATTTATTTTAGCACACAAAGTTTAATAAATTGTTTTTGAAATTGACAAATCGTATTTCGATTAAATTTGAAACAATTTGTATGCGTAAATATTAAAATATAATAAAATATTTAAGCATTTATTTTTCGAAACTTAAAAATGATATACTCTTTGGGCAAGTTACACAATTAACAAACTAATATTCACAAACCTTGTCGCAGTTTTAGCCACGTCTAAGCGTCGATGACAGAGGGGTAAAATAGAGAGACATAAGAGAGATGAAAGGGAGGCAGGAGGAGACTTTTGGAAGGCCATCTCCTTTAGCATTGTTTAGGCCGCTCATTTAAAATATGCTTATTATGAGTATGAGGACTAAGATGCTTCCTGCTTATTTGCTTTTGTTTATGTTTGTTGTTGTTGTTGTTAGTGCTGCTTTTGTACTTTATGCCAGAACAAATACTTGCCACACACACAAACACACAGACATACAAGCAACACGTTTTGTGGCGCTTTGAAATTTTAATTTTTTCACGCGACGCCTAAAAAGTTGGCGGCAAAGAAACAAAAAATGGCAAAGAGTGAGAATGAAACATTAACACGCACTTGGCGGGTGCGACATTACGACGTCCTGACGCGTCGCAACATCCGCTGCCACAGTGACTCAAGTTGCCATTGTTTGTTTGTTTGTCATACGCTGTAACTGTTGCAGCAAAAAGGGTGGATGTTGAGTGCTTGTGTACTTTGATATTGCTTGGAATTTTAAGCGAGTCAAATTTATATCACCATTGACAACAGAGTATTTGCATGGTCTATAAGTTTCAGGTGCTACCTCTCCCGTTTCTTTTATGTTGATGCTGCTGTCGCTGTTGTTGTTGCTGTTACTGTTGTTGCTGCCTACGCGGACTTAATTAATCTTGCCGTGGGCTTAGCACGTCGTCTTGTATGTCCTGGTGTTCCGTTTCGTGTTACTTTATCCTCTCTCTCCGTTTTTTTTTACTTTTTTTCTTTCTGCCGTTGTCGTACTTTTGTATTTTTGTGTATGCCGTTTATCCTTTTCGTCAGTGTTGACTGTTGCCTGCTGGCTTTTAATGAGCGGAAAAATAAATGAAGACCGGTCCAAAAAACAAAACAAAGAAAGTGCGGATAGGACGCTTCTTTTTGATTGATGGGCGTGAATGCCTTTCCCTTTTTTTTTGGTGACTTTTGCCTTTAATTAAAATTCAATTTCTTCAACAACAAGCGATATAAATAGGAAATTTGCGCACGCAAATAAAAAAGACACTTTGTCGCTGAATTGGCAAAGTCTTTAAGCCAAATTACCGCTTGCTTGGCACAAGGACATGCACGCAAACAAATTGCGACTGCGACTGCGTATCCTGTGCCATTTCCGTTACGGCAAAATGCGTTTGCCAAAAGCGTAAGGCATTCCCTCTTGTTGGTCACTTGGCCAGGCCAATTTCTGGTGTCGCAGCTCTAGGGGATTCACATCCTGCCAACAGAAGAGCCACTGTCTGAATGTCCAACTGAGTGTGTCTCGCTGCCGGCACAAAATTAAAAATGTGTTGCTACAAATTAACTGCAATGCCAACTGCAATTGCAACAGGAGCCAAGCAACAACAACAGACATACACAAACTCCCCCTTACTTTCTTTCTCTCTCTATTTCTCTCTCTCTCTTTCTCTCTGGCTGCCCCACTTGAGTTGATGACCCTGAGGCAACGAATTTTCCAGCTCTTAATGGCGTATTTGAAGAGCGAAGCTTGGCGAATGCAGCTGACTGCGCGTTGAGTGCTCGACAAAATGTTTATTCATCATCAATTTGTGTTTGTTGCTCTTGGCCTCAATGAGCTTAATAAACTTTTTAAGTAAGTTGAACAAATGCTATTAAGACTTGCTAATTTGCCACTTTTTATATGCACTTTCCCAGCGCAATAAATAATGTTTTATCCACAAGCAAAAAAATAATAATATTGGGGACAGTGCCAACAAATTTGTTAAACATACGTATACGTAATATTCGACCTTACATATTTGTTGAAGACGCGAAACTTTTCAGTATGGTTTTTTTTTTTTTTGTATTAATTTGAGTTATGTAAAACTTATATTTTAAGACTTTCATCGATGTTTTCTCATTATCAAGCGCATAAAAATATTTAATAAAATGTTTTGATAGCTTTGGCAACAGTTTAATAAATCTTTTGCGAACTTTTCTGATGATGTCAGGCAATTTCCGAACCCCTTACTAAGGGAAGCTACTTTATTTTTTGGTTTTTGTAGCCAATTAGGCATATATTGGTCCAAGATTTGCCAGATAGTCAAAAAAGTTTTGCCAACAGCAGCACTTGGCTGTAAAACAATACAATTTTGTTAAATTTAAGCTAACCCATGTTGGATGCTCGAAGTTTTTGGGTAAAACTTTGCTCCTTTTACACAGTTCATAAATTTATATATGTATGTGTGTGTGGGTGCGAAGAGAAGGAAAGGGAAGGGCGGAAGTACGCACTTCTTTGATTGCCTTCACATAAATCGCAACAAATGTCAAAGTTTTTTTTGGCATTTTTGAAATTAAATAAAGATTTGTCACGTAGAGACATCGAGAGAAAACTCAGACAAACACACACACACACACATTACTATCTCTACTTTGTCTCTGTCTTGCCTTCTCTTTTTGTTGCTTTGCTAAATGACAACTGTATTTCCTCACAGACATTGACAGAAGCAGCATCAAACTTTACTTTAACAATTTCTCGAATGCTTGACTTTGATTTTTTGGCGGTGCTGCTGCCCTTTTTGAATATGCTGTCTGCCCCTGCTTCTACTATTTCACAACCAAGAAACATGTCTTGAAATTGAAATTTTTTTTTTACACCCTGCCTGAACACTTTGGCATGCCGTTCACCCTCCCTCGCTCCTGCCACTAATGTCAGTCATGGCACGTCTCGCCTCTAAGGAGCTCTTACGTATTTTTTCTCCTTATTGCTGTTGCTGTTGTTGTTGTTTTTGTTGTTGGTTGTTGTTGGCTATTTGCTTGCCAAAAAGTTTGGCCGGAAGATGTGCGAGCGACTTCCGTTTTTGATTAAACTTTAATGGACAGCTGGCCAAAGCACATTTTCAACTTGGCCACAGGATTGCAATTAGAAAATACTACAGTTTGGCTAACGCTTCATTGCCTCCCGCCACCCTGTTGTGTCCTGTTTTGGCATAAACATATGTTAGCATATGTTTGGAAGCCACACAAAGAAATATCCACCTGCTGTGCTTTCGCCATGAATAACAATTTATACCCACAAACACACATATGTCGGCGCGTCCATTACTTATACGCCATGTTGGCAACAAAAAAAGAAGCGAGTTACACACACTCACACTTAATTAACACACACACACAGGCATACATATTGTTGGTATGAATTCGTGGTTCGACAATCTGGAGAGCTGTTAAAAAACGCTTTTTTTACTAACGTCCAAATCATAATAATAAAAAGCAAGCAAACCAAAACAGCCAACCACGAACTACAACAACAATAGCTGCACATGACCGGTAGCAGCATCAGCATTTATTATTCTTACAGGCGGCCACAAGATGCAACCACCAACAACAACAAAAAAGAATGTGCGCCCCACATGTATGCAAATTAACATACCGAGGCCCCCCATTGGCAGACTTTTGCTAGCGATGCAACGCTCTTCAACATTGTCTGCACTCATACTCATGCACAAAGTGCATATGGCCGTTAACAATGCCATCGGCAGTTCGCACACACACACACACACACACAGACAGTCGCCGCTTTTAACATGCACAAGATTTGCTTGCTTTGTTTAAAGCAGTCGGATACAAAAAAAAAAAATTAAAAATAAAAATAAGAACTTAATGCTAACGCTTGCCTGTTCTAGCCAAAGCTACACTCTCTTTTGTACTCATATACAGTCTCTCTCTCTCTCTCTCTCTTGGTGTTTCCTTTATACTTGGTCTCTGTTAATTTTGTCACTTTGCTTTCTGCCGTCACACAACTCTGCGCTCTTGCGGTCCAACAACAACTGAGCTACACACACCAAAAGAAGTGGCCGCCGTGGTGATGCTGTTGTTTGTTTACCGTTACTGTTAGTTGTCCTCTTTGGCTGCTGCTGCTGCTGTTGTTAAATTGCAAATGAAGACTGTTATGTTAACACTGCAGGCTCTCTCTTAAGAAGAGTGGCCAGAGACAAAGTTATGTTGCTGTAACAGCATCAGTTCTGTTAAATACCAGAACTGTTAGCTAACTTCATATGTATTGGGATGCTCTTAAGGATGACAAGTTGAATTTATTTAAACAATAAGTGCTTAACTGAGATAATATTTAAAAATATCTAATATAAGTCTTAAATAGGTAACTTGAACTGAACTTGTTTTTCATATTGCTATAAATATTGCATACATTTTAGGGTCAGTTCGATCAAATAACAGCCAATATTTATTTTCATTTATTTTTTGTTAAGGCACTTTATCATTTTTTGCCCAACTTCAATATTTCTTAGGCTAAGTGATTCCATCAGTCAGTTCAGATTCCTTATTTCGTTTTTTCTTCCAAAAATTTTCAGTTATTTACCGTTCCTAATTTGTAAACCAACCAGCAAAGGAGAAAAAAGTCAACTTGATAAATGTTAAATTCAAAAAACCCTAAAATAACAGCCACCATGTCGAAAGGCTGAGAAGCAAACGGGCATAAAGTTGGATTCGTGTCCTCTTTCAACGCAATCAATACAAATGCTACTTAAAAATTTATTTGCGACACGCACGAGACCAACGAGCGTGGATACGGGATTAGGAGGCGATGAGGAGGTGGGAGGGTGTTAAAGAGGTAGCCAGAGAGAGTGTCAGAGATACCCATATATCCGAGACTGAGGCGTTTCAAAGCACAAACACTTATCCCCACACACACACACACACACACAAACAAGCATGCACATAGGCAAAAAAGGACAATCAACATTTTAACACTTAAGAGGCGAAGCCGTGAAATAAGCATGTATAAGTGTGTGTGTGTCTGTGTGTATATGCATGTGTGAGTATGGTTGGTTAGATAGAAGGGTTTGTTGAATGGCCGGCTGAAAAATATGTTACGGTCATGCATTTTTATACGTTTTAGTCTGGTAGAGACCAAAGTTAAACGTGCGGGCAAGGACATCAGGGCATCGTGTTCGGGCCATGGACCATGGACCTGGACCACAACTAGGACATGGCCCGGAAACTGGTGAACGCACAATGTGAAGCCAGACAGGCACACAGGCACATACTCCCACTGACACACCCATAAACGCTTGACATTCTATGATTGTCAAAAGGAGAATTCTCAAAAGTGTCCCGAAGCACACAGACACAAACACACAGACGGAAAAAAAGCTAATACTTGTGTGTATGTTGTGTGCTTAGTTATTTGATATATTTACTCGACTCTCAAAAAAACAAAAATAGCAAATCAACACGACACAAAATGCACACAACTTAAATGTGTGCGGAGAAAAAAAATATACGAAAAGAAATAAAAACGAATAAAAAAGTCTGTTAAAAAAGTTAGTCGGCAAGCGCGTAGGTATTACCAGATTGTAAAGCTTGATTTTAATAGCAATTAGGATGCACACGTGAGTTTTGGATGAGCACGTAACATCCACAAATATTGACCAAGGAAGCAAGCTAAGTTTTTAGCCAAATCTTTTGACCGACAACTTTTTCCGTTTACTTCGGGGCACAAAAGTTTTCTAATCAAACACTTTGCCCAGTTGACGCCACTGTGAACTATACTAAGCTCAAACACTATTTACACGGTGTACACACAGAAATGGTATAAGGTAGGGTATAATCTTATTGCTTACATGTTAGTTAAAACATGAACAGAAATAATAAGTAGGCGTTGACTATAAAATGAGGCAATGAAATAAATATTAGTCGGATAACAAAACGTATACTTAATAAAGTAAAGGATAACTTAACATGTATATACTAAACTAATCATCTCAATCATATTTTCGTAGGTATTTTAAGGTCTTAGAGCTTTCAACCTTCAGTTTCTTACCCAATCATTCATTTCTGACAACTTACAGGAAATCTCCTAGTCGCATATTTGTTTTCGAAAAGTGTCGAGTGCTTTTGGTGTGATTGTATTTGTGTTTGTATGCATGTCTAACAACTGCCAAAGCTCAACTTGTTTGTTTGCTTGTTGCTTCGGACGGAAACTGTAGCACCAACCCCATATCTACTGAAACAATGTCCTTCCCTTGCCCCCTTCAGCCTGGCCGGTCTGGTAAATGAAGCCTCTCGATTTGGCCACAGCAAAGTTGCTCGAGTGCAACATGTGAAGCATGTGGCATGAGACATGTGGCTTGTGGCACATCAGCTCAACAAGGATACTCACTAACAACACGAGCTGGGCAATCCTTTGGCTTGAAACGAGTATGTATGTATATATATATATATATGTTTATATGTGTGTGTATGTGTGTGTGTGTGAGTATGTGTATATTCTTGCCCAAAGGATTTAAATGATTGCAACGTAATGAAGCTGCACAAATTCACACTAAATTTGTTGCACTTGCTTGGGTTATAATGTGCCATAGCTGAGCATACAAATAAATTCTTATTGGATACTCGAGCCAAGTGCCAATTGCTCGATTGCTTGCATGTCTAAAGAATTATAGGAGGGGGGATTTAAACAATTAAGGGGGGGTGGAATGTTAGTTTGGAATGTTCTATAAGTAGTTTGTCCTCTTCGTTTATTTGGCTTTGCATGCTTTGTTAATTGTCTTATGTATGTTCCAATTAGTTTGCATTCCTTTCAGCTCAATTATTTCTAACGATATCTGCTGGCCAGTTTCATTTCCATTTTAAAATATGCTACACACAATAAGGGTTAGTAAATACCATAAGTATAATCATGCACCGGAAATTGTGCCATGAATAATTAACACACATTTATTCACATCAAATTTAACGCTACATAATGTTGAGTTTTTAATATGATTGAACTGTTTGTTATTTCATTTTGCGAATACAAAATATGTATTTAGCTTAAAAGTATTTATTTCACAATATGATATAAGCTCTTCAATATGCATTGAAGATTAAAGAATTTCATTTCGTAAATTCAAATAATTGATATATTGGCAATATGTATTTTAGGTGTTAGAATTTATACAAAATTCACATAAATTCAGCATAATTTCTAAAATAGTTAAGCTCAATTGATTACATTATAAACCATATTATGAAGCAATATTTATTGTTTAGTTCAACTCATTTTTCAAATGATTTAGAGGCAATTCTAGCAAAGGATATTCCGCTCTTCCCTAAGGCACACAATTTAAAATAAATCAAAATATTTGAAATTGCTTTGAAACACCCTTCGTTAACCTGTAGTTTGTGTCATACGTTTAAGGACAAATAGCAGAAGGACTTCCTTGGCTACCTGACGTAGATAAATTTGATTAATTTTGCACTCAGTGTTGCAGCTGGTAATCAACATACTACTTCAAAAATGAAGGCAAAGCCGCAAAGCCATGAATGCCACTTTATCCAACAAAACGAATGAACAGGTTTGCTGCTAGGTAACCCATACACACACACACACACACACACACACACACACACACACACACACTCACACAAGTAAGTACAAGTATCCTTTAATATATATATTTCTATATATAAATGTTTATATTGGTTTGTGCAAACGTTGCAAAGAGGACGGCAATGGCGACGGCCTTGTAAACAGGATACAACAGTTATAAAAGCATATAAAATTTCCGATTTTACTTCCGGCATATTTCACACAGCGAAAGACGAAGAGAGAGAGAGAGAGTGACAAAGAGAGAGCGAGAGAGAGAAAGGGAGGGAGAGAGAGAAAGAAACGTACACAAACAGGACCTTAGAAACCCCATGTCATGTGCGGCTGTTGACATGAAAAGTCGAGAGAAAACATATCCGTGACAAAGCAAAGTAAACCACCTGCAGGTGCGACCAACAACAAGTACAACAATAATAGTACTTTTAGTAGTTGTTGATTTCTTTCTTTCTTTTCTGGTATTTTTTTTTCTTTTTTAGTTGCTTACTTGCAACTTTACTTACCAACTTTGCTTTGGCTTTGTGAACGGCACCGCAAATGGAATAAACCAAAGCGAAGGACGAAAGCAGCCGCAGCAGAGAAATTGAATTCAGTTTGCTGCAGGTGAAATGCAGCAGCAGCAGCTGAAGCAGCCACAACAGTAGTAGCGCAGTGGTGGCAGGGAGGGAGGGAGGGAGTGAGCTGAGTTGAGCTGACAGGATGTGTGACAAGCTTTTGAATTGAGTTTGCTGCGTGCCTTGACAACCACAGGATTTAGCGGTCCCCAGTCATAGTAGTGCTTTAATATTTAATAAGCTGACTTTGACTACCAGGCGCCGACATTAAACTTGGCTGAAGCAACGGCTTAAAAACAACAACAACCAAAAACACGTATACGTATACATTGTATACACGTCTGTTTCAGTTGTTTCCTTTGGAATCGGAAATACATGAAAGCTTAAATCTTGATCTATCTTTTTCAAGTAGAACATAAGCGTATCTAAGTAAATTCTGTTACTTTTTATTAAATGCTATCAATTTTATAGGTGGACTACTGATGTCTATAAATGCGCTAAGCTTTGTCAGCAAATAAACAAAGTTTCCTTCTGAAAGAAAGATGGAAAGAAATCAAATTTCATCTGTTTCGATTTGAGACAGAATTTAAGCTATTAAATGCCATAACTTCGTCAAAATTAATATCTTAAAAGCCATGGTTTGATCTCTACAATGCAACTGCATTTAAATTTTCAAAAGATATATCTCTTTTTTGCTCAAAAACTCATGTCAGATTTGTTCAAGCCTCTGTCTGCAACACAATGTTGAATGTCACATGCGAGCAGTTGTTGCAAGTGCCACAGTGACGACAAAACCTTGCTCCAATTTCAGCCAAAAATGCGCCACAGCTGTCTCTTTTTTTATGCCCCTTTGGCTTCGAAAAAAAACAACAAAAACTTAACAGTAAGGCGCATTTGCTTTGACTCAAAAAAGAACCTACTCAAAGGACACAACCAAGTAACTGACGCGTGCCTCCCAATATTGTGTAAGACATACGATATTTGGGCTTAAAATTTATAAGAAGATTCTGAGCAAAGATGTCTGCAATTGTGCATTAAACAAAGCGTCAGCCATAAATCGAATTGACGGCCAAAGGCGTTGGCCAAAAACTGAGTATCAGAATATTGTTTAATGTCGCTGCTGCTAAAATAATTGCAATTTACGATGCTGAAGTCGAAGTCGCGACCAATCGACGCGTGGCATCAGCACTCGTAAATAACAATAACAGCCGCAGCGGCAGCAGCAGTCACAACAACAACAATAACAACAACAACTCAGTGGCTGGCAAAAATATTTAATAAACAAAACTTGCGCGGTAATCATTAAATTATGATTAATGTGCCGACAATTTTGGCAGCCAGCCTGAAGGCCCTAACACCAAAATATAAAAAAAAAAAACAAACGTGCGCCACCAACGAACGTGCCCCGACAAATGGTCGTCGCAGACAGTAAACACCAGACAGAGGCAGACAGCGGAGATGGAGGCAGAGTCCTTAGAACATACGATACACATCGACTCTGTATGGAATATTTAAGTTATGCGCTATAAACAAGACAAATGATGCAATACGCAAATGTTGACAGAAAAGTATTGAAAAGACGCGTGAAAGAGTTTTGGTTTTTATTTTCTAATCCAGAAAAGTTAACGAAAAAGCTTAAGCCTTAAGCAATCGAATAAGTTCTCACACTTGGGAAAGCATCCCAACACTCTTTAAGATAATAATTTATTTTTGTTGAATTCCACAAAAATGCCAGCGATCACATATTAAATATGAGTAAGCATCGCACATAAACCAGCCATATATAGAGTAATTATAGCATTCACAAATAAGAGCGCTGAGAGCTTTAAAGCGATAAATGCAAGCAGAGAGAATGAGAATGAGAACTTGTTGTTCCACTCGTTGCTCAACAGATGCAGAAAGTCGCAATATGCGAATGTCAACTGACATAATACTCTTTGTGTATTTGACATTGACTTGATTTGTCGCAACACAGCAACACGTCGGGGATAAGTAACGCAGGGAGGGGTATGTGTGTGTGAGAACGCTCATCATTCAGTGCGCCGGTCGACTTAACTAATTGATAATCAAACAGTAAACTATGGAACTGACTGTACTTGAGAGGCTTGACCAGGCGCAACTTGTGGCCACGTTGTTGGCGACGTTTGTCTAATTGGGTGCATTTAAAGGTCAACCACGTTGCGTATGCGCATTGTGCAAATAAGGTGACTGTATGTGTGTGTGCCATAAATTGCGTATACGCTGCGTTGCGCTTTTGCAGCAAGTTCAAGTGCATTACGCATACGCATTTCGAATTTTATCTAACTGACCATGTGAATGTCATGGATATATAAGTCTATTAAAAGCTATCTATATATAACTCTTGATAACATATGCTACACTGAGACAAAAGCAATCATTGATTAAAACTTAGGCTGCTTTAGATTATCTTTCTTTCAGTTTTCATAACATGAACAATCGATTAAGAATTCAAGAACGCATTTTAACATAAACCAGTAGGAATTCTAACCCGGCTGTACTTGAATTTTCTAAGTGTACTATATATATATATATGCATAGTGTGCATGTTTGCTTATGTATTTATGCATCTTTGATCCATTCGAGCTGCTAGCTGCTGGCTGCTGTGACCCTGGCACAACATTTTAGCAATTGCAATTGGTTCAAGATCAGCACAGAGCAAAACGATTCATTTTTCAGTTTTTGGTTTAGTAAGTATTGTTGCTTGCATTGCGTGCTCTGCTCGTTCTGTTTGTTAGTTAGTTATTATGTATGTATGTATGTATGTATGTACGTATGTTGCGTTGTCGTTGTCGTCCGATTGTCCATTGCTAACCTTGTGACAATTGATTTCTGCTCAGAGAGCGCAACGGCGCAAAAATTGTGAACTACATTTAGAAGCCATTTTTGTGGTTGCGAACAGCTCTCGACTCGCTCGACTTAGTCATAATTAATTCTTGCAAACTGTTGCTGCTGACTCTCTGATAAGGCTGTTTATTTTCTTATACACCCCGCATTTGAGTCATTTGAGTCGTTGTTTGGCATTGTTCACAAATTGTGGTTGCACTTGGATGTTGTATGTGTGTGTGTGTGATACAGCATCAAACAGAAACAGAAACAGCAATAGCAACAACACCATTAACAATAACATTAACATTAGAACCAGAGCCCGTAAAAGACAACAGCAACAACAAGTGAATGAGTGCTCATCGAGGCTGTCAACTTGTTCAAGCTCAAGCTCTATCTCACTCTCTCTCTCTCTCTTTCCCATTTACAACATCTCTTTCAGGCTCTCTCGATCTACCTTTATACAGCTGTGTCTCTCTCTATCTCTCTCACTCTCTCTCTTTTATAGTTATTGCAGTTTTTTTTTCAGGGTCAAATCTAAGTTTGCGCATCTAAATCAACACACGATCATTCTATACTATATCAACATACTAATGTGCGTGCATAGTATATACATATGCATACATGGCCATACACATGGTTTGCTCTTCTGACTTTGAAACGAACGCTTTGTTGTTGTTGACAGCCGCTTTGGTGCTGATAAACGTTAAAACGAATGATTTTGCATGCAAAATTATTCCAAATCAATGAAAAAAATGTTTAAAAATATGAAGTTATACTTTTTAGCCAGTTGTCAAACATTTTAACATTACACATAACATATTTATATAAATAAATTAAAGTTTGATTGAAAAACATTTCAATTATATTATTTTTTATGGATTTTCCATACAATTACTCTCACAACTATTTTTTTTGATTTGTTTTTTTTTTTATTGATAATAATATGAAATAAAACATCATTATTTATTTATAATGATGCTCTATGTGTGTTGTCAAGTTCATATAAAATGACGCCGACAGTCGGCAATCAGTTGCAGCCAAGTCAGAACTTTTAATTTCATTCTGTCGGTGGCCATGTGAAACACTTTGATTAATGGTTGAGAATCCACAGCCACGTTTCAGCTATCTCATTTTTCTCCTTTGCGAGAAACTTGTAACAGAAAATGCTATTAGTTTTCATAAGTAAAAGGGAAATAATAACATATGAAGGTACTCTTAAATGCACCACATATTGCTTTTACTACCATGTTATTTATATTAATGGTAAGGGAAAAATAATTGTTATTGTTTAAGTTAAGTTTAACTACTGGAGGCTGCACTTAAAGTGTTAAATTCGTTCGCTGTTACTTTTCATAAGTTTAACTGAAACAACAGCAGTTGTTTGTCGAGGACTTCTCTCAAGTGCTTGATACCGGAATCGTTGTGGTTTATTGTAAAGTTTTTCAATGTGCCTTACAGGAGCAAAATTAAGGGGCAACGAATAAAGGAACGCAACGAAAATTAAAAGAACAAACTTAACTTTACCACTGTTTATGCAGTTATGTTAATGTTGTTAATTTAAAACAAGTTAAAGTATACACTTAAATATTCATAGTGCGTAAGGAGTTGATAAGTTTACTAAATGCTTAACATATATTAAGGAGTCCTGTGGTTCATTAAAGCTCAACTTGTCAGCCCTCAAACTTCATTTCAAAGTTAATCAAACTGCAACAGCTGTTTGTATCATTCGCAAACATGTTGTACACATGGATGCCAATCAAACATGTTTGAGATGGCAACCCAACCATAAACAAACTAGCCAAACGTCCAGCGTTGTCCACCCCAAATGTATCTCCATCACGTCCAATGACAATCAAACATGTGCACGAACTTGACTTTCAATGTAAAGCGAACAAGGCGAAAGCGATGTCGGCTTCGACGTTGACTTTGCCGCTGGCTGTGATCGACGGCGACGGCGAAGGCGACGGTTACGTTGCTGCTGCAACCTTGACCCGGTTCTTGAAACTGCAAGCAGCTGCAGCCGCCACAGTCATCAATGTGTGCAATGCAACATTGAGCGAACAAGAGAGGCTGGCAAACGAGTTTTGTTTTTTTTTTTTGCCTGCCGGTCAACTGAAGAGAGCGCAGATCAAAAGAGGGAGCCAGAGAGAGAGAGAGAGCGGCTGATCGAACAAGTTGTTGTTGTTGTTGTCGCGTTGCGCATGCGCAAATTTTAAACGTTAAATGACGATTCACTTGGAAGTTTGCCATCCCGCTTGCACTTGCATTTTCAATTCTTTTCGCTTATGTGTGTGTGTGTTGGTCGCTTTAGTGAATTGGCAATTAGCGGCCGCTGTCGTTGTTTTCTGTTTGTTGTTTTTGTGTTTTATGCTCATATTTACATTGCACGCACACGCATTATTAACTACACTACTATTTATATATTGTTGTTGTTATTGTATTTTTTATCGTTTTTTTTTATTATTGATGTCTTAATGTGGCAACGGCGATGGTCAACTGGCCGGGACCGGACTGGAGACACACACACGACATTGAACGTGGCTTGTTTGGCAAAAAAAAAAAAAAACAACGTATTCTGTGACTGCGGCTGACGTCAGCGTCGCAATATTGGCCGCCTGTTTGTAGAAGGTCGAGGTTAATTAAGTTGTCTTTGGCCATGTGTTGCATGTGCGACCTTGTTATTGCCCCGCCATCGTCGTTGTCGCTTAGGCTTGCAATCTTGACATTTTATCTCTCTTTCAGTTTCTCTCTCCTTAATGCATTATTAATTCTTGCAAATTAATGCAAACTCTGCTGGAGCAGACGAGTCAAGCGCCACTTTACTCACAAAGTTAATTGGTTTTACTTCTTTTTTTTCTTATTCAAATTCAATTAGATTTGCAAATGCAGAGATTTCACCCAGCCAGGTTCCTTAACTGGGACTTCGTGGGACGCCTGGTTGAGTGCCTGCTGCAACCGGGCGTGGCATTTACTTAACTTGTGTAATGCCTGCACATGGTAACGGCTTTTTGTCTATGTCTATGTGGGTGTTTGTGTGTATGTGTGGTGAATCCTTCTACTTCTCATCTTCATCTTTTGCCTTCTTGTTCGTTTGTGCTCTATGCTCTATGCTCTCAATTCGCAATTCCCAGTTGTCACGTCGCGCAGTAGAATATTTCGTATTAAATTGTTGCTGGCAACGTGAGTCAGTTTATAATACACTGTTTTCTTTCGATATAAAAGGGTAAATGGGTAAATGTTTTTATATTCCTGGAAATAAGATAGTTTTTTGGCGTTTCGTTTTGATCCTTTTTACACCTTTCCCTAGACAACCAGAGTGTACCTTGGTCGTTTATTTTCAACAGCAATGTACTTACTAGTTTACTAGTTTATTGCTGTTGTTGTTGTTGTGGTTGCAAGGTTGCACGAGTGACAGCATTTGCAATTTAGTTGCAAATTGCCAAAGAGTGTTGCAGTTGAAAGTGACTGGCGACAACTTGCCACAAGATGGAATAAAAGAAAGAAATCAATGTGCATCCAGCAACTAAGTTGAGTGGGGACTTGAAAGATATGTATAAACCGAATGTTACAGATACTAAGTGGAAAAACATACGGAATTTGTCAAGGAAATAACATCACAAAAGTAAATCTCTCTGATGGGAAATGAAAAGTTCAAGATTCGGTTGGAAACAAATGAAATAAACCAAAAGTCTTTTAATATTTGTGAAAGTGTTTTTCCGCTACTCTCCCCAACATCCATCAGCATTTAATCTAACCATAGAAAGAACTACAACAAATTGCTACTCAAATATGCCACAAAATGGGCAACAAGTGCGAAACCCCAAAGTAAAAGCATCAAAAGAAGCATAAAAAAGCCAAAAACAAACAAACAAAAAAAAAAAAAATGGAATAAAAATACTTAGCTCAGCTGTGCTGCTATTTGCTTAATTAAATGCGCAATAAGTGGGCGTGGCAGCGAGGGATAAAGAACTCGACGGTCAGATAGCGTGCGCTAAAAATATTCAAGCGCCCGAAGACAAGCTTTTAAGAACAAAAAAAAAAAAATGGGAGAGGGTAGATGGAATGAATAGGCAAAAGTCGCTAGTTGTATTTGATTACAAAGCATTTATAAGAAGGATATGCGCCACTCCGGGTTGCCAAGAAGGCTAACTAGCCAAAGAAGAAGCCGCACGAGCTCAGTGAAAGGCAATGAAATCAAGTAATAATAAAACGCAAAAGTTGCACCATCAACAGAAACAGAAACACAGAAAAATAAACCAACTGAATGCTAGCAAAACATCTGCAGGTAAAATCGTGATGGTGGAAGAAACTTAGCTGTAATTAATGAGCAACTGGAACATCGTCGAGCCGACGCGACGCTGAACAAATTAACCTGAACCAAGACAGCTGAGGGTCGGCCAAGGGTTAGGCCGAGTGGTGTTCCAACTTGAGGCGAGTTCAAGTGCAATTAAAGCAACGCCGCAATTTTTTACTTTTTGCTTGTAATCGTTTCACTTTTGTTTTTTTTTTGTTTGACCCGCCCTGAGCCATGAGAGTCATGGAAAAGCCTTGAATGGCTCAGTAAATAAAAGCTCCCTGCGAGTGTTGATTTAATATAAATATAATATAGATAGAAACTAACTGAATATACATATATATATTCTTATTTTTGCGATTCGTCATTATGACCACAAATGTTTGAGCCTTCTTGTAATTAAATATGTTTAATTACATACTTCTTTCATTAAGGATTCTATGGAAGATGTTATTCAAACACTTCCTCACTTATTATGTTATTGAAGTTAATTAAAAGATTGTAACTTGGCCAAACTTTTGCACAAACAAATATTTCAATTTAATCTTAACACTTAAACAAGATCAAAGCGGCTTTTAAGCTTATCAAACATTCAAATCAATACATACAACATACAAAATACCAAGGAAATAAGCTAACCAAATACATTTAATTTGTTTTAATACAGTAAATGTTTTGTAACATTCCCGAATTTTCAATCAATGTTGAATCAAGTATGAATTTAATTTCATAAAACATTGTACATCAAAGAACTAATACCTTGTAAAGCTCCTCAATAACACAGCGCCTGTCGAATTCGTAAACATTTTATTGAATTCATTAAATTCCTAAGCGTACACACACACACACACGCCTTTTGCTGCCGTGTAGCATCGTGCGTTTGTGTGTGTGTGGGAGGCTCATATTGTTATCGTTGTTTGGGTTCTCTTTTGTTGTGGTGCCAAAAACTTTTGCCAGTTAATTATTAAGTAGATACACGAATTTATTGCGAGTTTCAGCCGCAGGAGACGCCCCCAATTGTAACGCCCACTTTTTGGCTTCTGTGTGTGTGCGTTGAGGTGTAAACGTGCGGATTAAGTGTCTTGCTGTCAGTTTGTGCCCCCCATGTATAGAGAGATGTATATCAATGTTTATATTTAGGGCGAACAGGATGAAATTGACGCTTCGCTTAGAAGTTGGCCAGAAAACTTGGCTAATTTCAGTTTTTGATGCTGCCACGTTCTCTCAGGTGTACATTGAAAAATTGATGAGATTTTTGTGCGATTTTGTTCGCTTTCGTTCGAGTTCAAAAGTTTTTGCATCAGACTCTTGAACTCTTGAAAGCCGAACCAAGTTGAGAACTGATGCTTGATGGCTTAAGAGGCAAAGCAGATGCCGTCAAAAGACCGCAAACGGATAGAGTTAGACTCTCATGGCAAGAGTTTTTTTTTGCGAATTGAACAGCCATAAAAAACTCAAGCAAATAGCAGACAACAAATAAAAAAAAAACCTTTGAACCATGAAAAGTGCCATAAGAAGTGCAGTCGATATATATCTATGGATGCAAGCATTCATATTCATGCAAAGCAAACAACAAAAACTAAGGAAAGAAGGATGCCGGACATGACTCTATAACGAATCTGCTGGCCATATTGATTCGAACAGACAGAAAAGAAACGATGAAAGAGTTTTGGGTTAGCTGCACAAATCAAATGCCAAAGCGCAGCAAAGTATGCAACAAAAAAGAGAAAAACGCGAACAGAGAAAAATCAAACTTGAGTTGAAATTGACTTTGCAGCAAGGTGGCAAGACTGGCTGACTGCCTGCCTCACTCACTGCCTTCTCGCCACTTGAGGACATTTGCCATCAATTTCTGGACAGGACACGTAAGCGGATTTGTGGCACAGAATCAAGAGCCACACCATCATTTGCGTTTTTAATTGAATTTCCTGGACGAGTTGGAGCATGGGGCAGCTTGCTATTGTTGACTAGCAACCATTGAAGGCAATTTAAGCGGCAGTCAAGTGCGGCACAAAGCGTTCACAAAATACACATACAATCACACACACACATACGTACAGGCAAATGAATATCAATGAACTGTCATAAAACTGGCGCCGGCATATGTGAGAGATGAGCCCTGAAAACGTTTATGTGAGTGGGGTTAAGGCGTGTATGTGTGTGTGTCTGTGTGTGTGCGGACAACAAGAGGCGAGTGATTCTGACAGTAGCTGACACGTAGGCAAACATTTAAGCGACCCAACAAAATGACAAACAACCACAATAGTTCCCACTTGAAACAAAGTGAAATTCACACACACATACACATACATAACTGCGTATATACATGCATATTACTGTTTTCGTAACATATAAACAGTGGTCAATTATACACACACATTTTTGAGCAACAATGAAAATATTCTTTTTATTAAATGAAACTTATAAAAAATGTTTAAAAATGTTTTTCAGTTATTATTTTAATAAATTCCTTTAAGGTGTGTGAAAAGAGACTTCAAAAAATCTTAAAAATAAACTAGCAATATTAATTTAAATATTTAATTTGTGTTTATAACTATTTAATATATTTAATAGCCTTTGTCAGCTATAGCGAGTGACCACTGTATACACAAACAACAAGGCTATGTTTGAGTTTTGGGGTTCAATTTGCTGTGTCAATGACATGTGATTTCAACTAATGACAGTTAAGGGGCGTAATGTGCTCTCAACAAGATCAACAGCAATGACAGCAGCAACACCAACAAAAACAACAACAACACCATAACATCCACTCTTGAGGTCCCAAAAGTTATTAAAAGGCTTAAAATTTAATGAAATTTTCATGTTAGCTTGCAAAGTTGTAGCCAAAAATGTGTAAAATAAATTTGTACTTAACATGACATGGCGTATGATTAATTTAAGCCTTAACTTATCCAATTTATACAAGCACACATCTCTAAAAGCTTGCCCCAAAATTACATTTGCTTTGACAGTAAAAATCTTTTCGTACTTTTCCTTCTTCGCTCCTATATCATTTCACTCACACACACACACATTATGGTGTTTGTGTTTGTGTTTGTGGTAACACCCTTCATCTCTCTCTCACGAACGTTTACCCTTGCGTGTGAGTTCTGTGGGCTTCTTATCGTGGTGTCTATATGTATTTTTGATTAGCTATTTAAGGACTTTGTATCTGACTGCTGTTTGTATGTGTGTGTGCCAAAACGTTTACAACCTTATTACTGTGTCGCGTCATTTAGCTGCCACACTGTCACACACACACACACACTCATACAAAGTTTAAATTGTCAGGGCACATTCAATTTTAATGAGTTTCCGTTTGTTTATTCATACATACACATACATGCATACATAATTATCGAGCTGAACTTACCGAAACATAAAGTAAAACGCTCGCTGTCCTTGAACATGTCAGCCTGCAAAAAGAAAGAAATAGCAAAAGAACTAACATTAGAAAGATAATTGTTACAATTTGTTGATGTTACTTTGCAGTTTGTAAACTTTTGTAAGAGCCCAAATTGACTTTAATTGCAAAGCATTAATGAACAAATCGAACTCTATAAAGCTAAAAAAAGACAACTTCTTGTTTTAAAAAGTTCTCAACATAATTAAAACTTTTTTTGACTCGTTTTTAAAGTATTTTTAATGAATAGGCTCTAAAAAATAAATATATAACAGCCGTTATATCTTACTCAACAGCATTGTCCCACATTTGTTTTTTTGTTTTAGCGCTGCATTTACGTACACGTATTTCACATGCATCATTTACGTATACGTATTTCACATGCATCATTTAGATAATCAAAAGAGTGTCAAACCAATGCAAATTGACAAGGCACTTAATGCCAGTAACCTAGATATGCATACATACATGCATGCATACATGTTGTCATGTTCTCGCATCCTCTCGCTTACAGCCGCAATAAGTGCTCTCTACACAAAGTCACTCACACACACACACACATGCCATATGACATATAGGCAATGTGCAATGACTGTTTTTGCTGGCTCATGCGATTGACAAACTCTTTTGACCCAGCCGGGCAGCAGTGCGCAATTCATGTATTGATTGATGAATGAAAAGCATCATTGACTTGTCTATCACACACTAATGCACACGCACACACACATACACATAGAGAAAGTATGAATATAGAGTACTAAGTATAGCATACTTTTCAACGCTGTCATTTAAATTAAAGCTGCTTCGAAACAAAGCAATTTGCATGAGATCCAACAATAAGCTGCAAAAGCCAAACGTTTACAACAGCTGACATCATTATAATGATAATGATGATAATATCTGGACAGACGGAGAGTGAAAAAGAGAGAGAGAGAGAGCGAGAGACCATAGAAAGCCATCAAGGCTTTGCATTTCGCAGCCAAACAACTGACAACAGCAGGGAATTTGTCTAGCCAACAACAAGTCAAGGCAACCAAATGCGGCCTTAAGTTGTCCATCCACCCCCTCCCCCTCCCCCTTGTGCCCGGTGTCGGTTAACGATAATGGTGCTGTCTTGGCAAACAATTGGCATTGTTAATGTTTGCTTTTGTCAGAAGGCAGTCGCCACGCCGCAGGATGCAGCAAATCCCAACCACCCTACCATCTCCTGCGGCTGCTGCCGGCTCGGTCTAATTAGCCAAAAAGGGTCGCAGAGCTGTTGCCCGAGAAATGTGTCTGTATTAGGGACTAAAAGGTAACTTGGACTTGGATTTATCACGCATGCGACCCGTTTGCCAACAAGCTGAACCGTTTAGAAATGGAATCAGCATGCGAAATGCCAGCCAAATGGAACACAGCCACAAAGCAGACACCCACAACCAACAAGCAACCGAGAAAAACAACAACCAACAATAACTAAGAATGTAATTTGGGCATAAAGAGCGCGTTTGGCAAACATAAAATAACCTTGATTAGAAACTTAAATGCGCGCGCGGGCTGCCAAAGTACCCATGCAGAGGGATGAGGATTAAAGGTGTTTGCCTGATGGTATCTGGGTTATGGTTTGGAGCATGCCAGCACGACCTGGCTGCCTTTGCCACGTGGCCACATATATCAGACGACCCCAATCCTGAAACGACTTTGGCCTCAGCAATCAAAACACAAACACACACTCAAACACATATGAATCAGCGGGAAGCGCACCTGTGCCAAAAAAAAGGTGGGCAACTGCTGGAATGCTGCCAGCAAGCATCCCCCCCTTATACATGTGTGTGTGTGTGTGTGTATGTGTGTTTGTTTGTTAGCCTTAGTCACCATTGCGTTGCCTTAAAGCCTGTTTAGCAATAACAAAATCCAACAGCAGCCACAAACACTGTGTAGAAACAGCCAGAATTGCGGTTATAAAGCAACGAATCATGAGTGCTCTTAAAATTTTTGTGATATTTTTTTATAGATTTAAGTGAGTTTTTTTAACAAAACAAAGTTTTTTGTTTTAATATCTTAAAAGGTTTTTTTATGCAAATTATGTTAAAATAAAAACCTATCTAACTTTAACTGAAATTAAACAGTTTGGTTATAAAAGTTCAAAAGTTTAATTTACAACAAACTAATTTGGCTCAAACAAACCATTTAGTCACTAATAAATTATGCAAATGACATTTGACAGTTACAACACGGAAACAAATCATGTTTGCTAAAAGCCTTCACTCGCACATTAATGAGAATCGCTGTACATTAAAAGCATTAAATATTAAACTTAAGTTCATGTCAATTAATTGCAAATTGTTTTAAGTTTTACACAGCATTCCAACATAAATCTATAAATAAAATTCGCTAGAGTTTAACAATAGTTCTTAATTGTGGCATAGTTCCATGTATATTGAGCTTTGCAAACAAGTTTTTTTTGCATTGTTACAGTGTATAACAAGAACATTGTTGTGTATTTGCATGCGTGTGTGTGTGCATATGTGTGTGTGTGTGGGTGTCAGGCGTTTAGTTAGTTTTTATGGCAAGCGAGAGAGAAAGAAAGAAACGTAAGAGAAGCGAAATTCCCGCAGACACCGACAGACTAATCAACGAAATTGCTGCAGCCTTTTAGGCGCAAAGTTAGCATATGGCTGCTCCATCTAACCGACAAAATCGTTTAGTCCCTTCATCTTTGCATTTTTGTTGCTGTTCGACACATTTTGGACATGTTCTGATTAAGGGGCGTGGCCAATTTCAACACATGATTGATGGCATCGACTGAATAAGGAAGCAAAATTGATCAAAATTTATTTACTTCGAGTTTTTTTCTTGCGGGTAATGTGCAACACATGAGAAGAGTTTTCTGCAGCAACAACAAGAATAATTGCTGTTGTGGAGCATTGAAAGGAAAAGCAAACTGGCAAAACTGAAGAAGTTCGAGGTAATAAGAAAGAAAAACTAGCTGGAAAAACTTTTAGTGCGAAAATAAAATAGGGCGGCAAAACAAGATTCGAACAACAACTATAAATTGCAGGTGCTACGCTAGTTAAGGGAAAAGTTACAAGTTTAAAATTGCATTGGGAACTGCGAATTCTTTTAACTGCCAAGAGGTTGGTGGTGGTGAGGGGGTAAATTGTTGCTTTTTAGCTGTTGCTTTGACTTGAGTCAAGTGACACGCGCTTTATATGTTGAAGGGCTCTTGCAGTGACACATAATCACATAAGGTATTAGGATGCGAGTAGTATCACATTATAATCAAGCCACAACTTGAGAATTTCACATGCCTTGTCATTAAATGGGCGTGCTCAAAACAGTCATTGTATTAAGTAGACATATGTATTTAGATATAAGTGTGTGTAAGTGTCTCTCTGAGTGTGTGTGTGTTTGTGTGTGTGTGGTGTAAGTGGGTAAGTTAGTATTAGTCTCATAGTCCTATATTCAAAACACGCAACACTTGTCATCAGCAGGCGCCAGCAATCATTCACGCACCAACACACACACACAAACAAAAATATATGGACATGCTTAAACAATAAACAGCTGGCTGCGACATTGGCAAGCATTTGTTAGCCGTTTCTTAAGTTTCTTTTTTTTTTTTTTTTGTGTATTGTTTGCTGCCTTCATTAAAGTGTCGCCATTTGTTAATGTTGCTGTTGTTAGATGCCCTGTAATAAAATGTTGAACAGGGTAATATACCCCTAAAACAAAACATGTATCTTATACATTTTTATAAGACTAAGGGAACATTTTCTATTTATTTTATACATTTTTAAAAATTAGCTCACTTGATAAATAAATTTATGGAAATCAATTCCCGCTGCGGGAACAATGTTAAATATTGATTTGTATCAAATAAAAAGCATTTTTTTGTTGGCAAAGCTAACAAAAACAAACAAAATAAATTTCGTTTTCAGATTTAAAGCTGTGTTCGTTTAAATTGCGATTTTTTTTAACACAATTGTTTATTTATTTGTATTTTTTTTTTAAAGGATGTTTGTTCTCCATTTCCCCCATTGTCTTCCGCTCAAAAACTTTTTAATTGTTTTCTATTCTGTTTGCTGTTCATTTGTGAGAGGATTAGATTTTCAGTTGACTACTTAGCTGGCATTTGTGGCACGTAGCAAGTTCTCCCGCCAGGCTTTTTTATGGTGCACGATTTTCCCGTTTTTCTTACACCCCATTACGTGCCTTTACACCTGTACAGTACACTGATGACAGTTTAAAACGGAGCGGAGGCAATCGCCTTAAGGCTGACATATAACACTGTCTGTGTGTGGGTGGATGTGTGGGTGTTTTTGGTTGCACTTGACTTAATTGAATCAGTGATTGACATGTCATTGTTTATTTTTGGTTGATCTCGAAGCATTTGTCATGCAAATAAACAAAAGCTAAAAGCAAAACTTGCACAACAACAAACAAAAAAGTCCTTCGAATGTATGTGTGTGTGCGTTGTGTATGTGTATGTGCTTGTTTGATTGTATTGTCTGCGCATGCAGCACTCACAAAACATTCATCAATTATCAAGTGAAAAGAGCCTTGAGTCTCGAAACGAAAAAGCAATAAATCTAAACAAGGCCCCAAGGGACTCTACCAGCTCTACCAGCTTTACCAAGAAGGACTACAACACAACATTATGTGAGTTATATAAGCAGAAAGAGAGAAAGAAAGAGAGAGGATGATGTTCAAAAAGAGAGGTGAATAGCTTTTTATTATGCGTATATGCATGTCCAGAGAAATTCATTCACATTTACACATTCACATTGCTGTTGCATAAACCAGCTATGGTTGCATGAACAAAAGAAACGTGGCAAGCAATAAGAATAGTATAAAAGTAGCATTCTCACCTCTGCTAAATCACTGAGTGAAGTCTTGTTAAAACCAAAATAAAGCTAAAGGTTCACACAGTTAAAGAAAACTAAGAAATAAATACAAGTTTAACACGCGTTTGCTTCAGTAACTTTGGCTTATCACATTGTTAGGGGAAAGAGAGAGAAAGAGAGGGGGGGGGGGTGTGGCAAGCTGCAACACGTATGTACGTATACGTAACAAATACAAATTTAAGTAAAACAAGCTTAGAAAACAAAGTTTGCACTGTGTAAATTTTTCTTGTGCCACTTTTGCACTTTTTGTTTTCGGGCTGCAGGCGGCACACATGTGTGTGTGTGTGTGTGAGAGAGTGACGTCTCTGCCGCATAAAACTAACGACAGAGACAAAGGCAACGTTTGTGGCAGACCAGAGAGAAGAAGATGTAGAGATGAGCAGAGGAAAATCCATTGATTTCGCTGGCTAAATGGAAAGACTGTGGAAGAACACCCAAAGGACTATGCACAATAAGAAGAAGAAGACAAAGAAGAAGAAGCAGAAGCAGATGTGCAGCAAAACAAATAAGGCAAGACAAAATAAGTCGAGAGAGTGAGAAGGAGCAAGGCGTGGTTGGGTTGGGGCAAAGGAGCATTACGAAACTGAAAGGCGTTCAGCTGGCAAACATAAGTCGCACACTCAAATCAATGGCATTGACAGCCGGCTTTGTGTGTGTGTGCGAGTGTGATTGTGTGATTGTGTGTGTGTGTGAGTGTGGGGAGAGAACAAATGCGAAAAAAGCTGCTGAACGATGTGAGGAAAGCAAAAGGGAGTGGGGTGGCATGGCAATTGTATTCATTTGACTTGGCAACCAATTGTTGCAAGTGGCAATTGTTGTAATGGAAATTCGCAGCAGGCAGTCTTCAAATAAAAGCACAGCACACACATAAACACGCACACACACACAGTTAAACACACACAGTTGAACACACACAGAGCATGCAAATTTAAATGCGCAACATTTCAATTGCAAATGTTGAATTAGAAATCGAATTCAATGTAAATATTTTACATACTACTACTATTATATATATATATTATTTCTTTTTCAAGACAATTAGTTTTTATATAGATACGAAAAAGAATGTTTTGAAAATGTATAATCATTCATTATTTATTTCATAGCTTACAAAGCGAAAGAAGAAACAGAGGTTTAGTTGGGGATTTGCATATAAATTGATTGCCAATATAGAATTTCAATTATTGGCTACTTTACAAAGTGATCAATGTGGTTAAATTTGGATTTAAAGTTGTTTTAATGCAAATGGTTTTTAATCGCGTAAGGCAATCAATAAATAATGTTAATGGATAATTTTTGGAATATTATGTTAAATATCTTTACACAATTTTAAATGGTATGGTTTTAAATAAAATCTAAATTAATTTGAATTTTTTTTAAGTTTGTTAATGGGCTTAAAGTCTTGTGTAAATATTTTAGATATTATAAAATAGCTTTTAATTGAAGCTAATTTGTAATAAAATCCAAATTGCCATGATTATTATTTAAAGTCACAATTTTATAAGCTCAAACATTTATTTGTGTTTATTAAACATTCAAAAATTTATTTGTTTCGTGCCCATTCGAAACGTTCTTAGACCCTAATGGACATCATACTATATATGCAAATCTGTATATATATATATATATATATATACGTATATATTAGCTCTTGTAACAACAGAATATGATATCATCATCATTTCATGGTAAGTACACACATCTTACAAGTAGGCATTATTGTATACAATACGTACAATACATAAATACATACGTACATGCATATATACACAGATATATATATACATTTTCAATTTGTATACTTATGCCATTTGGCTTTTTTTTGCTTCTTTTCTCGGTGTTTGTTTGTGTAAACAGAAAGCTCCGAAAAAAAATGTGACTAATAGAGAAGAAAACGTGCAACGCGGCTGCCGACACCGACAACAACTACATCAACAACAACAACAACAATGACTACGACGACGTTTCGCACAGATAAAAGAGCAACAATATCAAATAAAAGTATATATATATATATATTTGTACGAAAAACGAAACGAAAATTAAATAAATAAATGTGAGTAAAGTGAGAGCGCAACACGCTGAATGCGATTGCTGCGAGGAGTGCTGTGAGTGGGGGGAGGGGTTTGAGTTAACGAGGGAAGAGGGAGAGGGTTTTGCGTTACAGGCGTTAAAGACGTGACAGCATAAATGGCGGTCAAAAAAGTATTCCGAGTGTTTTGTATTTGTAATTGCGCGTATGCTTCTCACTCTCTCTCTCTCTCTCTCTCTCTCTTTTGCTCTCTCTCAACAAATTTTCAAGGATTGCAATTACAACACAAACAACAACAACAACAGACAAGCAAACAAACCAAACCAGCCAGCAAAAGCTGCCAGACAACAACAATTGCAACAACAACAACAACAACAAAAAAGAGTAGAAAGATAAAAACTACCTTGGCCCAAAATTGAGGCGCATAAATACAACGCACCTATATTGCCTTTAAGACTGTATGTAAGTACGTGTGTGTGTGTGTGTGTGTGTGTGTGTGGGTGTGTCCATCTGGTAGTGTTTGTTTGCTTGTATTGGCAGCAGATATTGAGCGCATTGAGCTCACTGCAACAACAACAACAACAACAGCCGCAATAACAAGCAACAATAAATGACGACGACGATGTCGCTGCCACCACCCTCTCTTCCCCCTACCGCCCCAGGCGTTGAGCGTTGCAAGGGCAAAAGAAAAGCGCCTTCATTATTCGCAAGTATCCACAACGAACTTTGGTTTTAAATGCATTTTTCTTTTCATTTTAAGATCTTAAAAGAATTTATACTTAAGTAAATTATTCTATAAATAAAAAAAATAGTTAACTAATAAAATTAAAGATATTAACTATCTAATCCATCTAACAACTTGCTTTAAGTGGGAGCAAAGATTTTTCTATTGCTGTTGGTCATTTAATTATTCTTAGTTTAAGTACTTCCTAATGGTAATAGTTTAGGTTATTTGAGTAACGCGTTAATTGTCGCTTTGGAATTTGAACTATTGAATAAGTGTTTTATCTAATGAAGGAAACAACAATATTTTTGCTTACAAACTATTTCTCTCTTTTTCTATTTCTTTCTTGAACAACTTTTCATATGTATTTTGACTTTTCAATGATTATTATACAAAAAGGCACTAATATTATAGTAATTATATCAAGAACTGTACAATAATAGTGATATATAAAGATTGGTCATCAAATTTTCTATTATCGCTCAAATTCCAAACTATTGTGACAATATTAACATATTTCGAGTATCCCATTTCAGTTATTGAATTTGTAAGAGGAGCACAAAGCTTAAACAAAGAATTCTCTCTGTAGCTACTGACAAAAAAAAAAAAGGTTGAAAAGTAAACGACATACATATGAAATCAGAGAGTGGTTAAATAAATAGTTTCGCTTTTGTTCCCTGATTTGCACGTTCCAAATGCACTGTGCAGTCGCTGTCGCAGTCGCAGTCGCAGTTGACGTCGCCGTCGATTGTCGGTTGACTGCGGCAGCAAATGGGGCAAAATGCAGGCACAAAGTGCATACTAAAGACGTGACCAAGACGTCAAGAAAGCAAAAGCAAGCACACAGAAAGAAAACGAAGAGCGATGTTTAACGTAGCGTATGCGCAATATGCTTACAATTGGTCAGCAACACCGTTCATATCTGTATGACAGCATAAGGCGCCGTCTTCATCGTCGTCGTCGTCGTCGTCGTCGTCTTTCAAAGACGTGTTCGATGACTCAAAAGCAGACAAAGGCACAATCGAAGCGTTGGGGTATGAGGGCAAGGGTGGGAAGGGATTTCACTGAGTCGCTGCTTATCAGTGGACAAAGTTTGTTCAAGTCGAGCCACACTGTAAACACACTGAACATAACCGAGAAACCCAAAGAAAGAACGAGACCAAAACTCTACAAATGAAACTGAAACTGGCTGAGGCTACTCATTTTATTTATTTTTTTCTTTTTGTATTTTTGGTGGGGTTTAAAAGCGTCAACATCGCCTCGATAAGCTGGGGTGGTATTCTGGCCAAGCCAAGGAATGGCAAGAAAAGCAATATTTGGTCGTTGAACACGTTTTTCAATTTTACCAACACTGAACAATTTGTGTGTGTTTTGGTAAAAACAATGAAGCATAAGCTTTTTGTTGTTGTTGTTGTTGCTGTAAATTGGTATCTTTGGTTATATTCTTGACCGCCTTTTTATGTGCTGCAGCAGCAATAAAGTGGAGCAGGCTGGCAAACAACAAAAACAACAACAACAAATGAATACATTTAAAATAATTTATTAGTACGCTGCTGCTGCTGCTGCTCGAGTTTGCCATCTTGAAGTACAGGCGCAGCAGGGCAACATCGCAAAATTGGCCTCAACAGTAGCCAAGAAAAAATTCAAAGATGGCAAAACAGCAATCGCAACAGCCGCAAACAACCACAACAACAACAACAACAATAACAACAGGCGGCACATTTGGCCATGCCTTTTTGGCCATTTGCCAGCTACCGTTTTTCTCTCTTTTGGTGATGGTGGCTGCCGCCCAACAAGAATCGAAACAACAACAACGTTGTATCCATCTTCTCAACCTCGGCCAAGTTGGCTTTGGACTAAAGCTTATTTATGTGCGTTGGCTGCAAAATATGGCGCACAAACATAATGTTTGTTTTTTTTTCTTTTTTTATTTTTTTTCTTCTTATTTACTGCAGTCTACAAGAACAACAAGCAAAAAAGCTAATTGGGTGGGTGGCAGCAGCCAAAGATGCAAGATTTTCTGCATATTTAAGATAAAAATATTTCGTTGTGCCAAAAACATCGCAAAACGTTTAGACATATACAATTTTTTGACGTATCGAAGGGCTAAAGTAGCCAAGAAAAGAAATAATATATGTCATAAACTTCAATCTGTTTAACTTAAGAACCATTACAAACTTTTACTTAACTCTTCCAAAATTAAGAAAACTTTTCTTTAGCTGTTCACATTCAACGCATAACAAGCCAAATTGCAACTGCATATTTGCTTAACCTAATTTGGGCAGACAAGTGAAGAAAAAAAGCAAACAAAAAAAAAGCCTTCCCATTCCTTAGCTCATCTTCATCATATCTAAAGAGTGCAAACTTCTGACTTTTTCGTTTATTTCTTATCAAAAGTTGTGAACAGCAGCGCAGATGAAGAATGTTGAGCCAAATGTTTCAACATTTCACAGCAACCGAGCGTAATGATAAAGTCAAGTCAGTGAACTCATATACACACACACATCGATAGGTATTGTTTGCAATGCTTATCAGTTAACTTTGTGTGTGTGTGTGTGTGTGTGACGTGTCTAAATAATTGTCAAAAAATTATATTTTTGCTTTGATAACTAAACGAGAGGCGTGGGAAAAATTCACTCAAAAAATATATGTTTTTGCCATTTGCAGTTTCTACCTGTTTGTTTGGAATAGGTGAATGCGCTTTTGTGTATGTGTGTGTGTGTGTGTGTGATAAGCATTGAGAAGTCGAATGTGAATAAACTGAGGTAAGCGTCGCATAATTTTACTTTGATGTATTACCCGTAGACATCATTGCTGCTAAAAAGCTACTTAATTATGTGAGTTTTTTTTTTTTTTTGTTATTGTCTCTAGAAATTAATTAAGGAATTGTCACATCAATCAGGCGCCCACTTAGCCAAGCCGAACGAACGCGTTGTTCTCTCGCGTTGTTCGAGAATTTTGAAATAAACAAATAATACGAAGCGAAAAAAAAATGAGAATGCAGGAAAAATAGATTTACGAGTGTCGCAAATTTATGGCAGATGTAAAAATTGTCAGCGCTTTTTATGGCCCACGTTGACGTTGACGCGCTTGACTGAAGTCTGAAGAGCATATCCGATGAGTGACCAGCTGGCCATATCCATGGCCCTGACTGACTTGATGAGTTACACCCCACCCAACACCCCATCACCTCCCCCAAGCCCACCCTTACGACTAACTGACTGTTCATGACAAGGCAACAAAGTTTAAAACACTTGCGTTGATAATGAGAAAAGTTCTTTTTCTTTCTTTTTTTTTTCATTATTTCGTATGTTTTCTTTGTGCTGGCTCAAAACAAAAGTCTTCTTGTTGATGATTACAATGATCCTTAGGCTTGTAATGAGATATGCTAAGGCACTCTTGGCTAAACATCATTTAATTTATATGTACACACACACACACACACACACACACACACACTTAAACATACATATGTACATTTGTTGCTTTCTTTGTTACCAACACACACACACACACACATATACAGGTGTGCCTTATTCTCATTTCTTATTCTTATTCTTGGGTTTTGTATTTTTAAGTAAGCTTTTTCGCTGGAAAGGCAATTTCTTAATAAGAGGCTCTGTGTTTGTGTTTGTTTGTGTGTGTGTGTGTGTGTGTGTGTTTTGGAACTTATAGTATTACACATAAATCCTAAATACAACTTAATTCCAGCTAAACCTAATGGCACAACTTATAAAAAAGAAGAAACAATATTTGCAAGTAGCTCCACCGGGGGAAAAGAAATTATCCAAATATGGCTTTCTATTTGACTGTATTTAAAACTTTTCCAAAATGCATTGGAAACTTTATATAGAATTTATTAGAAAAGTTTATGATTTTGTTCAACGTTTTGTTAAAGTTTGTTCTTAATTGAATTCCTTATAAGAAAATATTTTCACTTATTTTGTTTCAAAACATTTCGTTTAATGTACTTAAATGTGCTTTTAAGCATTCCATAAAAATGAAAATTGTCATTTTGATGGTTTCCGAAAATAAACATTAAAAATTTTACGCGTTGCATTTGCAATCCTTTTGCAAAAATAAACAAACTGCTGATGCGTATACGTAATCTTTTAACAATTTCTGCTTGTAAAAACTTTTGCAGGCACTTGGATAGAAAATCGCAAAATTTTTCATAGCACTTCAAGTTATAAATTACGAACCTTTTTTTACGCGAAACTTTTTGCTAAACCTTTTTTTTCACAGCTACTGCAAAATGTATCCAATATAATCCATAGAATAAAAAGACGAAGAAAAAAAAAGCAGCAAACGAGAAACTTTTTTTTGAATCCAAGAACTTAGCACTCGATGCAGTTTTTTATGTGAAACTAATGCAGGAAAAAAAACTTGTCATTCGTGTGTTTGCATGTGCGTGTGTGTGTGTGTGTGTGCTTAAGTGCTTGTGTGTATATGTGTTTGTGTGTATCCAAGAGATGCCTTCGAATAGTAACGAATGCCGAATAAAAAAAAAAAAACTCAATTCGCGAAAGAAAAATGCACAAAAGCGAACCAAAAATAATGTATTTCGCCTTGTTGCTGAATTTTTCTTGGTGGCAAAAAGTGCAGTTGCAAATATTTTTAAATTTAAATATCGAGTTTGTAAAATTTGTAAATCCAATTTTCTTTGTTTGTTTTTGTAGTTTATTTAATTGTGTGTTAGTGTTTGAAATTTTATTTAAGTGTTGTGAAATTTACATTTCGCACTTCACTTTGAGATAATTTTTAAATTTTTTTTGGTTGAAATCAAATGATTTCGATATTTGATTTTTTTTTTTCGGAGTCTGCCAATTTTTGCAAAAATGTTTGCTGCTTTATTTTTAGGTTCGGGCAATGAAACTGAATAAAAATTTTCACTCACTTGTGGAAAATGCCGCTGCACGCACTTTTCGTTGTTGTTGTTGTTGTAGTATTTTGTAGTTAGTTTCTGATTAGTTGTTGTTGTTGCAGTTGCTGATGTTTTGTCACTTTCGAGTTTTTACCCTTTGCATTTGTGGGTATTTTTATAAAGAACTCGACGCACGGCGATATTATTTGTATTTTGTTTGTGTTGCTGTTGGTGTTGTTGGTTTATTTTTTTTTTAGCTTTTTTAGTCCGTTTTATTTTTAGCGTTTTAAATATTCTGCGGTCAGCAATTTAAAAATATACAAAAAGAGCTCCGCATGGATTGCACTTTAGTTGGACATGGACCTTAAAGCTGTTGGATGTTGATAGTGATGATGATGATGATGTTTCATCAGAATATGATGTTTGGTAACTCCAACAGAGAAACAAACACCCCACACACCGAGATAGAGAACTTAAAACTTAAAACTTTTTTTAATATTTTTTTTTGGTGGTTTTTAAACTCGCGCCACACTTAAATGGATCGTGTTATTTTTAGAACTTGTGTTTGGGTTCTTGTTTAACATGTGCTATGTGCTTGTCGTTTCATATTATCAGCGTTCACACTTTTTTTGTTGTTGTTTGTTTTTTGCTTTTTTGTTTCAGTCTGATATTGAAATTGAGTTTCGGTTACAGTTCAACACATGCGATATCTTTAGCGGCGGTTGCCTTTTGTATTTGTTGTGTTGTGTGTCCAATTTACCGCTCCGGCGTTCTACTCACTTCGATGAACATCTTGTAACTATTTTCAAAAAGCGCACGAACGCAGCTGCAGAGCAACGACGACGACGCTGCGGAGCGCACAAAAATCAAACCAGCAGCAGCAACAGAAACAGCAGCAGCAGCAAGCAGGCAGACAAACGAAACCGAAACCGAAACAGAGACCGAGACCGAGACCACCATACAAAAACAACAATAATAAAAACAGCAGCCCGCGAACAGCGCCAACTCAAGAACACAACAGCAACAGCAGCAGCAACAGTCGTCGCTGTTTGTGTGTGTGTGTGTGTGTGTTGAGAGCGACAGAGAGTACAATTCAAAGTTAAAGAGCTAACGCAAGAGAGCGCTGCTGCTTGTGTTTTTGCTTTTGTAAAAACGCAGGCCACAAGAAAGAAAGAAAAACAAAATAACAACAACGAAGCGTAGCATCCGCGTGCTGCGCTGTTGGCTACTGAAGAACTGAAGCACTGGCCAGCCGAACCGTACGACCAGCAACAGCAACAGCAGCAACAGCAGCAGCATTAGCAGTCGCAGCCGAAGCCGAAGTGAGACGAATTGTAATACGATTCGTGTGAGTGACGAGACAGCTTCGTTCGCGGGCGAAGAGCGCCATGATTACTTAAGCAGTGACTAACTAACAGCTAACAGTGTGGAGCGCACGAGCCAAATATGTGGACAGAGTCAGAGTCAGCGTCAGTGACAGAGACTAAAGCCAAGCCAAGCCAAGCCAAGCAAAGCCAAACCAAGTATCAGACATACTTATGCACGTATACTATGTGTATGAGTGTATATTCTGTGTTCTGCTTATTTGGCAGCGCTGTTAAACAAGCTGTGCACTTAACAGCGCTGTTGCGATGCGTTTTAACCATAAGTTATATACGGCCATATGGTTGACCATCAACGCTTTGATCCATTTGTGTGGCTGCTACGACGAATTGAATGACTTATTTAATTAGCTGGAATTGTCATCGCAAATAGCCTGGCAGTTATAATTACTACATCACAAAGTTTGACAGACGTGCGGTTTGTGAGAGTGGTTTGTATGGGGGGGTGGGGAGGGGGGCAAAACAAAATGGCCGCAAGTGAATCTGTTCATTAGAGTCACGAAAATTGAGGAACAACAGAAGCAACGACAACAAAACCGCCAGAAGTGCAACAACAAAGCAGAACGAAATGGAACGCACGAAGCCAGTGACAGACAGGCAACAATGCAAAACTTAAGTACAATAAGCGCTTATTAAATGTGCTGAATGCGAATAAACTTTTAGCTAAATAGAAAATGGCGACCGTAAGGACAACGACGTCCATGACGTCGACGACGACAGCAGCGAAACAATGGCCGGAAATTCGCGCTGCGGAAACCAAACGATGCGATGCGACGCCAATTTTGTTGCCACTTGGATGCCGTCAGTCACCCACAAAAAGGCAACTTTGCCCCAACCCCCCAACCTCTCTCCCCTTTGCATTGGGATGGGCGGCTTGAAACAAAGCGAGCGTATAATGTTAAGCTATCGGGCTAGTTTGAGGGGTTGGTTCTGATTGGTTTTCCCCAGCGTAAGTTTTCCATTAAAAACTTATGAATTGTTCAAGCGCAAAGAGTATAAAAACATTCTTTTGGCAGTTCAAAATTATTTAATATTAAGTTCTAATGCATAAATCTCCAGCTCTTTCTCTCTCTGTCTCTGTCTCTGTCTGCCTCACACAGTGTATATATATATATTGATTAATGAGCCTTGAGCAACTGCACATTGCTTGGCACTTAGCACGTGCTGCCGGGGATCAAATTCAGGTACAAGGACAACAAGAACCGTCGCCAACGTCGCCAACAACGAACAAAGTTATTTATGGGCGCCTCAGAATGCAATTTGTTGTGGTCAACAAATCGCCAAACAAATCTGCCACCAAAATGATCATTAGAGCAACAGAGATAGAGAACAGCAAAGAGACAAAAGCGAGACGAGAGAGACGAGACGAGAACGGACTAAGTTGATTAGTCACGTCCATGGAATGCGAAGGAAAAAAAGAAAAAAGTTAAGAAAGATGCTTGGCACCCCAAAAAAGGTGAGGTGAATTCTACACAAAAATAAAAATCAAATGCGCTAAAAGCGTCCAAGAAATCAGCTTAAGCCAAATGGCGTTAATCCATGAATTATTGCCTAAAAGCATGCCAAAGCGCATTAAGTTTTTGACTTTGGTTCGTTCTTCTTGCTACATACAAAAAAACAAGCGCAGGTAAACAGACACGACAAACAGAACAGAAACAGAAACAGGACAACAACAACAACAGCAGAACAACAACTTCAATGACAATGACAACAACAGGAAGTAGTTGAAAGTTTTGACTTATAGTCACGAATAGTTGTTGCTCTTGTGAACTAAGAGAAAAAATATATTTAAACTATATATAATGTTTTTTCTTACTAAGCTTATACAACTAAAATATGATAAAAAGTACTCTTGAACCACGAGTGGTTTTTTAACTTAACATAAAAATCTAAAAAGAACTTTAGTCCTTAAATAAACCAAAGTATACTAAGAAACTGGCTATTAAAAACATGAAAGCCATCAAAAGCTTAATGTTGTAGCTAAATCGAAACCAAGAATCAAATTTTAACAATCTCTAACACCTTCACCCTCATTCTTACCTTTTATTAATATTAGCTGAAATAAATATACCCTATTGTTAGGGCACAAGCGAGAATATCACAACATCAACAACAACAACAACAAAACATTAGTAATGTCCATGAAAGTGCCAATGAATAACACGAAAGATACATTTGCTTTGCATTTGTATCTGTGTCTCCACAACAACAACTAGAGAACCCCCCACCCCCCCCCCCCGCCACAAAAAATAAATAAAACAACACAAAACTCCCATTGCCAGCGCAAAGAAAGCAAAACAACAACAACAACAACAAAAACACACAAATAAAATAAGCCCAATTTTTGTTTCTTCTTTTTTTTGACCGCACCCAAGAGCTGAAAAGCTGAAAAGATACCCAACTCTATCTACTATAAGGCACATATTTTGCTGTCCGTTTTGTTCAACTGTGTGTGTGTGTGTGTGTGTGTGTCGCGAGCTTTTTTTTTTCTTTTTATGAGTATTGACATTATAATCAACGCCGTTTTCAATTTCAACAAACCTCCAAAAAAAAAAAAAACCGAAGGAAATAAAAAAAAAAGGTGCATCCCAAAAGCAAAAGTAAAAAACCGCCAAATACGAAACAAAAAAAGTTCTGTTTGCCTTTTTTTGCTGTTCTTCATTTTTTATCTTCAACAATGTTTTTTTTTATTTTGCATCTTCGGCAAAAAAAATATGTAAATTATGACTGCAAAAAAAGGGAGAAGAATATAAAAAAAAAAAAAACTATGAGTATGTGTGTGTGTGCGTGTGTGTGTGTGTGGGGGGCATGCGTCAGTCACCTGCGGTATTTCATTTTCGGTGATGGGTCTCGTTTTTATTGCTTAGTCGTAGCTTTTGTTGGCTTGCTTGGCCCCTGTGGCCTCGATTTTAGCTGCGATCCCATTGCATAGTTGTGAACTTGAGCTGCTGCTGCTGCTGCTCGTTTCTCCAATCCCCAAGGATTGTATACCGTTTTACACAAACATTACACATTCTACAGTTAGTTAACATTGCAACGCAGAGGGGGAGGGGGGGAGGGGAAGGAGCGGTTGTATGGTTGTTATCTAAAGGCATGTGGAGCACATTTATCGACTTTGTTGAGCAGCAATTGGGGAATTTCTGTGGCGCACCTGAAGTTTCAACTTTGTGGCTTTTGTGGCTTTTTCATGCACATGTTATTGATTGAAATATCTTAACTTCAGTGGAGTGCAATCGACAAATATTTGTTGTCTTTATAAAATTTTAATACATAGTTTTCTTTTGCATGTCATCAATTTAGACAATGTATTTTATTTTTTTCTGTGTTTTTCTTACCAGTTTAAGAAAATTTTAAAACTAGAACAAGTTATATTTAAAATAGTTAGCAGAATTGTATTTGTTAATTGGCCCATGGCCCATTTTTCAACTATAATTAGAAGCCACTGATTAGTATAATCATAAAAAACTAAGCACTAAAAAAGACTTTAAGACTGATTTAGAAAATATTTCTTAGACTAAGTTTGGTTGCTATGCGACTCTGATAAGCTTTTCTATGAACTTTTTCTTTTCTGTATCAAGTTTTATTATAATATAGCTAAAAAAAAATTAAGGGTTATGAAATAAATAAAATATAACTTAGAAACTGTTCGTAGAAGAAAATCTATAGAACCGTTTGAAGAATTCTTTAGATATTAAGGAACTTATAAAGCTATTGTAAAAATAACTTAAAGCCTTACCCTTAAGAACTTAAATTATCCCCTCTTATATCATTTGTGCTTTTGCGATTGTAATGCATATCAAAAATGCTGTCATAATCTTGCATTACAGTAGACAAGAACAATAATCCAAACATGTAAGAGAATATGCAAACACAATTGCTTGCAGACAAAGGCAATTCACAAACACACACACACACAAGCACACACAAACACACACAAACACACACACACACACTCACTCACACGCTTACACACATATACAGTGCTAGGTGTCGTTTATGCAGCTCTGATCATATTTAATGCTTAGCTCACCCTGTCCACCCATTAAGTCTCTCCCTTTTCTAATAGTTCATGCTTTCACAGCAACTCTCATCTGTCAACGGCAGTGCTCCACTTCGATACCGATAACGATTCTGGTTTCGATTGCGAGTGTGTGTGTGTGTAGATGTGTGTGCATTAAATGTCAATAACCATAACTTAATTCATTTGGATTTGGTTTGTCTTTCACATGGCTGGCTTGCTGGCTGGCTTGTCCGTTCATCGCCCCACTATCGGATTCGAGCTGTTTGCATTGGCCACAAAAGGTCAACTTTCCTATGCTTGTCTGACGTCTATATACCAACCAACCCCCAACCCCTATCCCCCCCCTCCCTTGTCTGATAGCGTGCCATGCAGCTTGAGGTATCATCGCTGCTGCTGCTGGCAAAGCACATTGAAATTGAATATGTGCAGTGTGTGTGCAGTGAACGAAAAATATTGACTCGGGTGCAGTTTTTGGGGTGAACCATAAATCAAACTGATTGTCAGGTCGAGTTGTGGGTAGCGGGGTGGTGAAATATCTACTGTGGCATCGTTTGAATGAGCTATTGATAACAGTATTAGGCTAATTGTCCATTTGACGTTGCCAAAGGATTATAAAGCGATTTAGGAAGTTATTAAGCTAATGTTTCCCAATCCAAACACATAATGCAATGACAAACTTGAGATACTTTATAATTGTAATGTTTAATAATTGTCGAGACGAAGAGCATGTATAAAATTAAAAGCATAAGCTTAAAATCATTGTCAAAATGGATTTGTGGCAAGTGGAAACATATTTATTCGACTCGAACAGCAATAAATTTAGTCATCTGTCATCTACACACACACTCACTTAGCATCCTTTAGAGAGCAGAAAAATAGTTTTGACACAATTTAATTTGGTTATTTTTGCACTAACCGCACACAAATCAAACAGAGGGTCCTTAAAAATTGAAAAGCAAATGAAATGAAATTTATAGGTCAACAACTAACCGCAGATTTTAAAGCATTTGTACACAATTAAATTAGAACTTTAATTAAATGATTTATGTATGTACATTTGGTTGTTTGAAGTGCCAAAGCAGAAATGTGCTAACCCGCAGCAACATGTTGCACAGTAAAACAATGCTGCCCCTGCACGCTCCTTTACCCATGCTCTTTCGCCACTTTCAGGCCTGCCACCCGCAAATAAAAGCATTAAATGCTTTGTTAGCGGCTACCATGCCACACCCGTCAGCCAGAACGCAAGCATCGTGCAACATCGTGCTGGCCATTCATTCATTCACTCATTAAGCGGCAGCCATCGCAGCTGACGCCGCATGCGGTCCACTGAAGCGGGACGCTTACGTAGGGTGGGGGGAGCAGTGGATGAAGTGGCAGCTGTCTGGACATTTTGTGGCAGCAACATAATTTTTATTACATTTGTTTCGCTCTTTTATGCTCATTTCTTCTTCTTCCTCCTCTTTTTTTGGCTAGTGCGCAATATTAATTTCATATTTATGCTACATGCAGCAAAAGCGAAATAAAATTGTTACAGCGACGCATTTTGTGTGCTTAATATGCGAACTGTATTAAGAACATTAAAATTCACTGCTGTGCGGCACGGAAAAAGGTGTACTTGATGTACTTCACCTTGTTGTTTGTGGACGGACGCAAAGACAAAAATCTATAGCCTAATGTTGCGGAACAAATGTACAAAGTACCTTAAAGACCTTGAATAAGTTTGGCACTTCTTCATGGAAGCGTCAAAGCGTCTACCAAATTAACCTTGAATTGCGAATAACATTTAATCGAAGACTCGCGACGCATTTTAATTGAACTTAATTAACTTTTTTTACACTACTACTACAACAAAACAGTACTACATCCGATACTTTGAATATGGGAATAGCAACAACCACAACGATCAAGTTGACAATGAAGCTGACGACGCATGCGCGCAGACTAATTACTTAACGTCGCGATGCGACGTAACGCGACAGCAACAACAATAACAAATCATACAATGGGAACTGGACAAAGTTGTGGGCGTTTAACTGGGCAGGTCAGCCAGTTACTAAAGTAATAACTGCTTAACTTTGAAAACGGGTAAAACAATAGATATATACATTTGTGTGTGTGTGTGTGTGTGTGCTTGGATTTGCCGGCAAAGTCGTGGCTAATTAAATAAGTACTTTTGTTTTGTGTGTTAGTCAAGACCGAAGAGAATTGTTTGGGAAGAGCTTCAAATGCCACAAGATTATTATATGGCCTCAAAAGCTATGTTTAAATTATAAATAAAGAGAATATTTCTAATTCGTTCCACTGTTATTAAATATACATTGTCCGGTAATAAGAAATATTCATTATAAAATATTCATGCAACTTATACATATTATAAGTTGGTGTATGTTGCAGCAAGTTAAGCTAAATATAATTAATAAATTGTTATTTTAATTTTAATAATAAAAAGCTCTTTTTATACTCAACATTATCTTTAATTAACAAAAAATAATTAGTTATGTTAATATATATATTTTTTTATTTTATTTTTGAGTCAGTTTTAACCTAAATAAAATATAGAAAGCCTCAAAAACCGTTTGGCAAATAAAATCCTTACTTCAAAAAACTCAATGTTTCCGAAGAAAAAAGAAAGCCTTAAGCTAAAATGATTCTAAAACACTTAAAGGTAGCAGCTACCTCAGATATTACCTAATAGAGGTCGTTTTTGCCATCTACTTCAAAGGTTAATGTGTGTTATCATCACTCCGAATGGTCGTGATAGGCAGGCATTTAACTGTGCGAAGCAAGGCCTCTTTTGATTCTGGCTCGTGTGCAAACAATTAGTATTATGGCTAATAGCCCTTTATTGTGTCTTCTTCATTCTTGTGGACCTGTCTAGTTATACCATGCAAAGAGTTCCAAAGTGTCTGCTATCTAAATTTTGGGCTTTGCCTTAAGTTGATAAGTCTTTGGGCTTGTTTCGTTGCGTTTCGTTTCGTTTCGTTTCATCATTGCGCTTATCGCATTAAACAGCCTGAGCAGCAAAAGATACACAATGCAAATATTGTATCTAAAATGTGGCGACTTGGCTAAGAAACTCGTCTAGGGAATATTATCGTTGCTGTTTTTGGTTTTTGCAGTTTTTGCTGCTCGTCTGCTGACCCAAAAAAAGATCGAGCGAGCCAAAGCAGACAAATTAAACAAACGTTGGACCGACAAAAAACCAGAACGAGTCAGAAAAGTCAGCCAGCGCCTTCAAGTGCTCCAATCCCAGCAACCTTACTCTTTGTCGCCTCTCACAGCCTACGCCTTGTCGTCAGCATCATCATCATCATCATCTGAATATGAATTGTTGGCGTCGGCGTTGTCTGCATAAGAAACAAAATTTGTGTAAATCTTCAGCTCAGTTGGCAGTTGCCAGTTTTGTGGGACTCATTGGGCTGTCTGTTGCCTATAGTGCAATTGTTATTTGTGGCACAGCACAGTTGGCGTGGCAGCCTCCTCTTCTTCAACTTTTTGATGTCAAAAAGCAGGCCAACTAATAAAGTTGATGCACTCACACATAATGAATACACAATTGAATATGGTTTTATGGGCGAACATAAAAGCGAAAAGCATGAAAGCGAACCTGCGATCATCATGCAGAACAAGAACAGATTGTAGTCAGATCTTATAGCTATATGTATCAAGCTATATGTATTAAATATTCAAACAAATGACGGTTTTTAGTCTTGTTTCTCAATTTATTACACAATTTATCCGCAATCCACACTTCGAGTCATTTACTGTATTCAACATTCCTTGTTGTTATCGATCCAAAAATGGCCACAAACTTCATATAATAGTATGTGCTTTCAGTTAGTTAGTCAATAGACGCTTTAGTGCTTACACTTACACACACACATTCGAATAAATGTCTTTTATGAGCTCACCTCTCTGAGAATGGTGTAACTTCCTTTTTTTCGGGTTCGAGGGGGGGCATCACAAATCGTTGGCCATTTACAATGGCGGGCACTTGATGTTGCAGAAGTTACACAATTCCTTGACGGCTACTTACAGCAACAGCTCTCTACACATGTAACAAAATAAATAGTAACGACTATGGTTATGTGTGTGTGTATGTGTGTACTGAAAGTACTTTGCTACACTCTGAGACTGTGGCTGTGGCTTCTTCATGTCGCGCACAATTGCCACTAATTTAACGCTGGCTTTTTTTCTTCTTTCCTCTTTTGCGATGCTGAGCTGCTTTCTTAAATCTCAAAGCTGACACTTTTGTGCTGCTACTTACACACACATTACACACTACACACACACACACACACACACACACACACACACATACACACGGACGAGAGAGATAGCAAAACAGTGTCAGTTGTGAACTCTTGAGGGCATTACTAATCTGCGTCTTTTATAAAAACGCTCCAAGTCAAAGCGAGGTCAGGCCCAGCCAGCACTTGGATTTGGTATTCGGACTCGGGGGCGCGGTCTCTGGAGTCGAAAGTCGACTTGACACTAAAGTATCTCTAATGAGACTTAAGCACTATGCTGCACTTCAGACTAACCCAACACTCCTAAGTTGTTGGACTTCTTTTTTTTGTTGTGTTATTTGCTTCTTTAAATGACAACTTATGTGGCCAAATCTTTCAATGTTTACGGTTCGCTTTTTATATACTTCCCCAAGCGACGCAACAAAAACAAAATAGCAAAGAAAAACTCAAATAGAACTGTTCTTGAAAAACAATCATCAAACACAGCGACCACAACAAATTGCCCCCGAGACTATGAAATGCTAAATGCTATCGAAACGATATATATTCGCAAAATGCAAAAAAAAAGAATAAGAGAGAGAGAGAGAGCGCTCTCCCGCTCACTATGTATGTGTCTCTTTGAATGTTTTGTCTATCACACTCTCTGTTTGCATAATGCATTGTAAAGATCAAAATCAACTTGGGCCAGCCAACGATAAGAATCTCAAGTGCAAAGCAGCCAGCGAAGCGTTCGACAAAAAACTAACACAAATGTATCTGTGAGATTGTTATTGTATTTGTGGCGGCGGCGGCGGCGGCGGCTGCTGCTGTTGCTTGTGTTAGCTCGTTTACAGCCTTTTTTGCTGCCTCAGTAGTTGCTGCGGCTGCTGCTACTTTTTGAAAAAGTATTTTTCATTGAATTTTGTTGGGTTGTGGAAATTTTCAGTGGGGAAGAAAAAGCACAAGCAACAAATAACAAAAGTAATTAAGATGCACGAGGCAAACGGCGGAAGCAAAAAGATGGCGAACACAAATGTGGGCGGCTTTGCTGTTTAACTTGTCCAGGGGGCAGGGAATAGTGGTTCTAAGGGGGTCTCTAAGTGATGAGAGCCAGAGAGCGAAGAGCAATATTGTCTCAAACACACACACACACACACACAAGCACACATACACAAAATTGTTGGGCTGGAAAAGCTGACAAAGTTTCACATGAACAATTCGTAGCGATAATTTATAGAATAAATGAAATGCACTTCATGGCGATGGCGATGGCGACGGCGACTTAGCTAAAGGCGACCTTCTCCATGCCCAGATCCAAGTGCGACCCAAAGCTGTTCGCCGTAATTAATCTTTGTGCGGTTTTGACATGCTTTGAATAGTCATAGAGAAAAAATCCAAGAGCGGAGGAGGCGCGAGGGGTAGCTGCAATTATGGCTGGATGATCATCATCATCATCATCAACAACAATCGCATCGTCTTTTGTGTGTGTGTGGGCTGAGAATTGTATTCGAACCGTGGACAGAAAAGGAAAAAACACACAAAAGACAGAGCGAGAGAGATAGACTTCTCAGATGATTAGCAATAACTGATGCTACCTTCTCTTATTTTGGACAGAACAAAATGAGTAGCTTGTAGAATGAATGCACAGCGACACAAGTCAAACAAAAGTGAAGACAACAAAGCAAAAATCCCAAAAAGCAAAAGCGTAAACTTCGACTTTGACGAAGAAAAAAAACTTCAAATGAAATCAAAAGTGCAAATGACAAAAGACAAGCTGCGCTCAGGTTTATTTCTTCTTTTCTTCTCTTCATTTTTGTTGTTTTTTTTTTATTTTTTTTGTGCGATTTGACGAGAACTAAAGCCGAAAGCCAAAACCACAACCATAAGAGGCTGAGCAAGAAGTAGTATGGACAAGAAGAAGACGGAGTGGAATAACAAGAACAACAACTATCTGAAGCTCAAAATGTAAATCATTTGTACAAAAGCAACAGCAGCAAATAGAAGCAACAGCAACAGCAGCAGCAAAAACCTACAACAGCTAGCAATAATCAATTGAAGTGTCTGTCTCTGGATACTGAATACCCTAAGAAATTCCACAAATGCAGTGTTCGTTGAAAATGTCATGCTGTTTGAATTTGAATACTTGGAGACGAGCTTAGAGATTTTTTTATACATATTGCGATAGGTAAGACGTCAAAGTGACAAAAGAATAATTTTTAATGATTTGGATTAGATTAAAACATTAGAAGAAAATCGAAAACTTTGATACGAAAAATACAAATATATTTTTGAAATATTCTTTTCCTTTTATGCAGTTTTTTCTTTTTTGTTAGATTAATTAACAAAATATTTAAACTTAATCAATCATTATATCTATCTATTTAATGGTTAGGTGAAAAGTCAGTGTATACAAAATGCGTTCTTGTGCAAAACAATAAATGATCGACAAGCTGTTTGTCTTTTTTTTTCGGGGTGTTCGTGTGATTGGGGGCGTGACGCAAGGGGTGTTGAAGGTGTTTATTTGAAGGCGGTGCCAGCGGCATGGAGGCGGCAGAGCGGCAGAAGCAGCGACAGTGGCGTCGACCACATAAAGTGGAAGACAAGTGGCAGCAGCATGGACAAGTGTCATAGAAATTACGATTGTACACGTATAAGTGTGTGTGTGTGTGTGTGTGTGTGCAAGCAAAATTGAAAGAACATAGCGCAAAAAATAATAAAAATGCAAGAGACCAAAGTAAATCGACAGTCAAAGAAGCCAAAGACGACAAGCAAGCAACGAACAAGAACAAGAAGTATAAGAATGCAAAAGCAATGGCAAGAAAACAAAACTCAAGCACGCACTTCAGACCAAGCAGAAGAAGAAGAAGCGTCGGACGGAATGACAGATGGACATGCCATTTTGTTGCTGCTTTGCTGCTGTTGATGGTCTCTCACTCGCTGGCGGCCATTGAGGGACGTCAGGTGCGGAAATGCCATAACCATTGAGGCTGATGACGTCCATTTTTTCCTCATCTTTTTCGTTCTTAGTTCTTGTGCACGTTCCGGCATCGAAGACGAAGACAACAACCGCACCAAGAACAACTAAGTGAATCGCCTTCCAACTGTCTGTCTGTCGGTCCGTCCGTTTGTCGTTGTTAGTTGGCGTTGACAGTTCAAGTGTTTACCACCAGCGGCAAGTAGTCGCATTTGAAGCAGCTGCAAGTCAATTTTAATTCAATGTAAGTAATTGAGAATTTTGTTATTAAAAAGTGTAACTAGCTCATAAACGAATGCCCTCAATGACAACAGAAGATAAACTAACTATTTGATAACTAAAAGAAATGTTCAAAGCAAACACAAACAAACATTTACAAAATTTATTTTATTAGCTTCTATTTATGGCCTTAACTTGGTTCGTTAAATCCAAAAACTTGCTTATACCATTTAAGTAATGATGAGCTACGTTTGTTTGAAAATTCTAGAAAAAAGCAAGAACAAGTTCAATAAACAAAACAAGTTGACACCAAATCCAGTAAAATTATATAAGCTATAAAATTATTATGGCAAATAATAATTCATTTGACATACAAATAATTTTCTGCATTAGATATCATTGCGAATTGTTTTAATATTTTCTATTTAATCCACTTGCCAATATACCGTTTGATAGTCGCTTTCTGGCATTGCAATGCGATTGGCAGTTAATTAACTGCCCATAAACGTGCTAATTGTATGATGGAAGTAGTATTTTAAAATTGGTTATTAAGCTGCCACTCAGGTGGCAAGTAAATAGCATTTGCAATATTAACAATAAAACAATTAGCAATAGTGGGTTTTTTTTTTTGAATATTAATAAAACATAACAGCAATTAAAATGTCTCTGGCGAAAAATCACTCGACGACTTCCACACTTGTTTTTCAGTTTGTACGTTTGTACAGATACATATACATATGCACATACAGCTAAATCTATTGCTATATTGGTGGCGAGCGCACTTTTATAGATACGCATTGTAGTTGTAGATACTTATGTAGTGCGGAGCGCTTGACATTGTAAATTGTATCTGTGTTAGAGAGGCAAGTGCTTCTGTGTGTTTGCTTGTTTTTATGGTTGTGTATATATGTTTAATTTAATTGCCAATGATACGCGTCATTCAAAGCACAAAAGCGATACATTACGATGCTATCTATGACGAAGTAACAAGCAACGATTTTATAGACGATAATAGCATACTCTATGACAAGGGTATTGTATATGTTTGACAGAGGTTTGAAAGATGCAAAAATAAGATGAAATGTATATATTTACTCAACAACTTATTTTTAACATTCCTTACAAGTATCTTTTAGTTCGCCTTAACTATTGTTAGTGCATTCAGCTATCGCTTTTGCGTTGCTGTTGATTTTATTTGTTATTTTTAACGCGTTTTGGCGATTGGGGGGCACTTTTGATGGACTTTCCTTGGACGCATGATGACGGTGCCACACAATGGACTGATTGACTAATTGACTGACTGACTGATTGCTTGACAATATGACTGAGTGACAGAAAGACTAAATACTTCCCCGATTGACTACTCTCTTTAAATTGCCTTCGTGATAGAATTTTTACAAGGTTTTCGCTTGCTGTTTATTCTAGATATAAATTTAAGTTTCTAAGGCATTTCAGTTTCTCAAACTAATCGATTAAATCGAAATCTATACGTAACCTTTTTATTATATAAGAATTTAAATGCATTTTTGCAAAAATAACATGGTAAACAAATGAAATGAATCATTGTTCTGCAGCAACAGTTGTGAAATAAGTTTTAAATAGGTTTTTCTTGTCGCCGAGCAACATTTAATTAAAGCTGCCAGCTTTGGATTATTGGGGATTGGGAATTGGGTAGGTAGGTAGGTAAAAATGCTCATAGATAGATATATAGATAGATAGATAGATTCGTTAGTTTTGTTTTTTGTTTGTTAGGTCGCTCGGTAGTAGAGATGGGCATGTACTGAGAATTAGATATAGATGCAGTGAAGCGTATAGTTTCGCATTGTTGATTGTTGTTTTGTGTTGTGTGAGCTTCACTTGCCATTAGAAATGCGTCGCCATGGCGAGAGAGAGAGCGAGAGAGAGAGAGAGAGAGATGGAGAGGATGACAGCGGCTGTGAGCATGCTTTGGCAACGCTATCGATGCCAGCCGATCTGGTGTTAAATTTAATTTATGGCAAACGCTGCATGCTCTACATATTTTGCGCCAGCTTTGCTGCTACTACCATCCATCGACACCAAATAGTCGAAGGTGTGCCCCCAACCGAACGTTTGGGTCAACCCGCCCAATCGCTAATTGTCATCGACACGGTGCTTTGTTGTTCTTTTTCAGCTGTTAACTGAATATGGGAATGGCACTGCCATTGTGACTGCAGATTACACTTAGAATAAAGCACTCACTACAAAGAAGAAGTCATTTTAAAAAATATTTAATTTCGGAAAAAATATATTTTTGCTTCGAAAGAACTTTTACATTAAATATTTGAAAGTATAAATAAATTTTGCTATCAAATTTCAATAATATGAATTATGTAATGGTAACCCTGGCTTATTATTTTCAATCTTATTTTGGACATCACTTTTTTTTTTGTGCGTGTATAAACGTCGCCTGTCAAAGCTACTCGTGTTCCTTCTTCTGATGGCCGTTGATGATCTCCAGTTGTGTTTCAGCTGCGTGTTTCCATGCTATCTGCCCAAAATTATCAGCGCCACCGACGACCTCGTTTTGCACATCATCCCATCTTTTTCGTCTTCTTCTTCTTCTCCTACTTCTTCTTCGTCTTGTTAGCTATTCATCTTTGCTGTTGCTGCTGCTGTGCAGCGCATTTATTCAATTTATTTCTATTGGTGGACGTTGCTGCTGTTATTGTCGCCGTCTTTGGGCTTTGGCCAATTGTCATTGTACTAATTCCATTAAACGATGGCAGACACCGAGCGCCAACGCTTGCTTGCTTGCGTGCTTGTGTAATTGAAGTGCTCATCATATCCAGTAGCACTAGCAAAAAGTAACAGAAGCCAAAGCCAAGGCAGAAGACGACTCGATGGATTGCTCGTTCCACGCTTCATTCAATGTACTACATTAAGTACTAATACGCACATACATACACACACACACATATACATATATATACACATGCAAACCTATTTTTTGTATGTTTGTGCTTCTGCCTTGCGTGCTCGAGTGTCAGATTGTCTATTGAGACATTTGACGCCTTCGTTGTGTCGCGCTGTTATCAGAATTTGAAATTCTTTCAAATTGCTTCGCCTGCTGCGCTTTGCTGTCGGCCCAACCGATTGCCATTGCTGCCCTGGCACCACTTTACTCGTATTCCTCTTACATCTCTGCCTACCGGCCTGCTTGCTTGCCTGTCGCCCTTGCCTGGTTCTGCTCTGCCACTGGACTGCCCATCCATTTTGCCATGCCTCGGTTATTCATTCCTTTGTTGGCATGCCCTGCATTCATTAGAAATGCGTAGCATGAAAGACTTCTGAAGACTTGTAAGAACCAGAAGGAGACGTCTCTATAGCTAAAATCTTTTTATCTTGAGTATCTGTTGGAAATTATTGTAGAGCTACAGAAAACAAAGCTGTCACTATAAAGCAAACTCAGATAAAGAACATATCATACTTCGAAACAAACAGGTATGAATATAGTTATTTACTCATTACAGGTTATCTTCTAGTCAGGCATTCACAACTAGAGCACTCTTTTTTTGCAGTGCTTATCGTGGCGAGGGCAACTGCGAAGCAGCCAAAACGAGGCCGTCTCGTCGTCGTCGTCGTCGAATGCAATTTTCTAATAATTTTTTGCCATTGTATATGTGGTTGTGAGTGCATGTGTGCATATGTGTGCGTCTCTGTGTGTGTGTGTGTGTGTGTGAGTGTGTGTGGCACTTGTAATCACCATTAAAAGCGCTTCATAAGTTGCTGTGAGAGTTCAGCTTCCATTGCTGCTAATGCTTCTTCTACTGTAGCACTTGCAGCTTCCTTTGAGTTGCACTAAAAATTCTGTTGCCCCTTGGCACCATATTTGCTGCCTCTCTGCCCGCACCCCCCCGTCTGCCGTCGAGTTCTAATGAATATGTTAAATCTGACCTAATTTGTGTGGAAAAAAAGAGCTGAGCGCTTAAATGAATTCGCATAATTAGATGCAGCAGCAACAACAGTATAAGTAGAAGATGCAGCCATAGAAGTTGTAATATTCACAGCATCTGACTCTGTTATGTAATTTTGTTAATGCGTATAAGCAATGCTTTTGAAGAGAGAGAGAGAGAGAATGAGAAAGAACGCAAGGACATAAATTTCATGGGAAATGAGAATTTATCTGTGGCTTTTGCTTTGAACAAAATTTGTTTGAAGTTGAGATAAATCATAGCTTATGTGTTTGAAGATTTATATTTGTTATTGGAAAAAAGAATTCTTGGTCAGATTTAAGCAAAAAAGAAACGTTTTAAGTTTTTTTAAATCGAAAAAGTATAGTTTTTTCTATTAGGTAATAAATATTTCATCAGTTATTTGCTCTGCTTTAAGGCCTAAAGTAATTGAACATTAACTTATAAAATTTTTCAGTTTTAAAGAGCACAGTTTAAACGCTAAAATCTAAAAGATTAATACTTAAACCATAATTCTTTTCCACATTTATAGTATTAGCCCTGCTTTGGGCCCACTTCAAATTGCATAAATTCCACATTTTTTGGAATGTATATTAGAGATACGCACATAGCGGCATATTTTGCGTAGCAAAACCACACAAATGGACACCGCCGACGTTGCTGCGTTGCCGTTGCCACAGAAATTCGAGTGGCCAAATAGCTTTTGGCTGACACACAAATGTCAACATCATTGGACCATGGCAGATTGGTCAGCTATTCGGCATTCAACAGACCACAAAGCCAGCGTTGACTTCGTTGCCCACTTTGTTCATTTGTGCTTGCCTCATTGGACTTGGCCTTATTGGCCTGACCGGCTCGACTGCCTTGGCTACAACATAACCCGCCCTGTGGCAACTCAACCCAACTTAACTACCCCTACTTATCCCCCCAACTCCCCACACCACCAACCTTGTCGTTAACAGTTCCTTAAAAAAAAGTTTGTGAAAATTGCCTGTCATGCGTTTTATTTTCACTAAGTACAAGAAAACCAAGAGACATGGAGACAGGGCGACAGAGTAAGGAAAGATGGCCAGTAAACAAGGCGCCCTGAGCCACAAGAAAAATTAAGACACTTAACGCTTTTTTCATTACGCCATTGTCATTGCCTCATCTTTCACTCTCTACGCTCCACTACCCGATTGAGACGGCGTGTCTTCTTCTGGACTTGGGAATAACTTTGTTTGTCCACGCGGAGGCGACGCACGTCCCAACCAATCTTTGTTGTTAATAGGGTATGAGCTTTTCTTTCCTTCAACCCCGCTCCCTCTTAGCTTATGAGCGTTGAAATTTGATAAACTGCTTTTCGACTTTATTGCTGTTTTGGCACAATAAAAAAAAAAATTCTTGTTATTTGCTATAGCCAATTTTTTTCTGCTCCTGCTGTTTTGTGGACATTACATCTTTTGGGGTTTTTTTTATTAGTATTTTTTATTTACTTTTATGTGTTTATTATTTAACGCTGGCTTTGGTGCTTTGCCAAGCGCAAAATTGAGACATTTTCTGCTGCTTGAAAACGCTTCAAAAAAGGGATGCGAGAAGGCCAGGCTTTTAATTTTAATTTCTTGTGTATGTGTGTATGTATGTATGTATGTGTGTGTGTGTGTTTTGCGGTTTTATTTGTGTTTTTAGATACGATCTGCCGCAAGAAACTTGAAGTTGTTAAAATGGTAAAAACAAAGTCAAAGCTTGAGGCGAGGAAAAATCAATTGGCGGCAATAATTTTTGTCAGTGGGGCTTGTGAACTATCAAGGGGATGAAATGGCGACGATAGTTAAGATTTATGGTTAAGTTATGTGTTGCCTTTAAGCAAACACAGAATGGTTCTTTTTTAAATCACAAACCAAAGAAGAGAATTCAAAGCTGCTAATAATTTTCTACTTGTAGATTTGTTATAAGCAAACGAATCATCACATCAATCACTCTTCAATCAATCAACATAAACATATTTCTATACGCAAATAAAATAGATTTGCACCGAAAGCACATTTAAATAATCTGTGTTAAATGGATTTGTTATTTTCTGTTAAAATGTTTTGACTTTTATCTGATTTCAATGAATAATTAAGCTGTTAACTAACAAAAATAAACACAATTTAAACTCATTATTGAGGAATAAAATTACAATATGCGTTGCTAATTAAATCTTATCGTTAAATATTTATTACAGCCGTCTCCAAATGAAAGTCAACCAAACATTTTATGCTCTGCAATATTCTGATAGAAAGCTCAGGCACTTAAGCCACTTTGAATGTGGTCTGTTGCATTTAATGACTTCATTTTGAAACGCGTCTGCAACTACTTGGCTAACTTTCTGTTGCTGTTGATGTTTCTGTTGATATTGTTGATGTTACGGCTCGAGACGCGCCCAGTTGTTAACAATTGTTTGGGGTTTTGTGTTATGCCAACAGCTGCAGTTGCAGCAGCAGCAGCAGCAGCGGCAGCGTCGGCTGGGGTTGCCACAATAATAAATAAACAGAGCCCAGCCACTTGAAATTGGATCGCCAAAAAAGAAAAATAAACAAAAGGCCAGCAACAGACGACGACAACGTCGACTAAGACGTTGAAGCGTCGCGACGGCGACGGCAGCTACAAATAAACACGCAGTTTTCACTTTTCTGACACTTGACTTGGCTGCCGCAGAGTCCAGAAGTCAGCTACCGGACCTCTGCCATGCAATGATAATAATGATGATGATGATGTCACACACACACGCACACACATACACAAACACAGCAAGAAAAGTTCTAGTAGCAGTCATTAATAACTTAACTAAAATGTGAAAATGGCTGAGAAGTTAAAGAGATTAAATTTTTGTGAGAATCATTGCTAAAAAGATTTCTTTAACGAGAAGTTTTATTAAACAGCAAAATCATTTTGTAAAAATAGTTTGAATAAAAAAATAGCAGTCGATTTTATATTGATATTAACTTTTTTTGTTACTGTAAAACTTTTAAAAAATATTTTAATACTGTAAGCAATTTTGTGGAAACGAATAAGTCCTATTTTAAGCATTAAATAAAAATATTTAAAGTTAACAATTACTATTGGCTGGAATTAACACTTAACTGAAATTACATTTCCTATCCAACTATCACAACGCATTTACAACTCAAATTTCTTACTGTGCACAAACAAACACACATACATACACACTAGCACACCAGCACATATACAGTACTTGGCTGGCAAGCGGTAGCGACAACAATAACTCATAAATGAAAAGTGAAAATCGCATGGCCCCGCCACTGCTGCTGTTGTTGTAGAAAGTTGCGCAAATTCTTTTGGCCCAAAGGGGCCCGTACGACTATATAACGGATTGCAACGCATCCGAGAGACGCGTTGAGCCCAAAAACTCGAGATACAGTTAAATATTTGCTCAAGTGTCACGCTTCTTTGCATCATCATCATCATCATCACCATCATCGTTATCCATATCCATTATGAACATCATCATCATCATCATTATATTATCAGTCATATTATCATTGTCATGAGATGGCGCATCATCGCATCCTGTGTACGTTTTTGAGGACAGTCGGCTTTTGGGTGAAATCGCAACTGTTCACAGTTGGATATATATATATATATATATATTTATACATATACAGATGTATGTGGTATCTATTGAATGCGTCTTCGTTTTATATGGCAAACGTGCTGTTGACGCCCAGTTGCCGTTTTCTTAATTTGCGTGGCGGTCGCCGCAGCAATTATAGTGTATTATGGACCATGGCAACGACGACGTTGCATTTGACATTGATAAAATCATTGGGCGCGTGCTGCGTGCCACACAACCCAACAAATAGCGACACCCAGATATACATACGTATGTGGCACGTAACTCCAGGGGCAATGTGGTAAAAGGCATGCGCCTTTTAACTTTTGACTTAAGCTTTCAATTTTATTTTCATTTTTAGTTCTTTTTTATCATTTGTTGAGTTCTTAGAAAATATGTGTGTGTGTGTATCTATTGGCATTGCGACGCCTTGGCGGTAACTTCTGGGCCGCTTGCATTTGCTTAGCATAAATTTAGAGTCGCTTTTCTGTCTGTTCTGTATCTGTATCTCGTCGCTATTGTCGCCATAGTTGTGGACGGCATTCACTTTCAGTTCTTTTTTTTTTTAATTTATGCTGCTCGCTCTCCTGAGGTCAAAACGCAGCGAAAGAATGTTAAGCCAAAGAATGCAAAAGTAGGCAAAACTTGCAACTGGAAATAATTGAGACAGTTTATACAAAAGTTAAAGAGCAGCTGCAAGTCGCCACTTCAAAACACTTGGACAAGAACAAGAAACTTAATCCGGACAACCGTAGCTATTAAAACTTGTCGTAATTACTTTACAAGTATTATTTCTATGAAAATGGATATTAGTAACAGAATTGTTTTAAATTATGAATTTATGAAGCTTAGTTCAAAGCTTTAGTATAAAATTGTTGCCATAGCTTTGCTGGGACTGAAACGATATTGAAATTAAAGTTAAACGCACAAATTTCACTAAAAATGCATTTAAAATTGAATTGTTGAAGCTAAAAATAATATAAAATAACGCTTAAATTGTATATTGGTCATTAAACGATTTAAAATAAATTATTTTCAATTACACACGCACATAATACTATACGTGTATACGTATATGTTTGCGTAATTAGACAGAATTTGTGGTTCAACGCTTAACAAACAAATTATTTTGATAAGCCTATAATTATATTAGAGCCATACAGATATCTAAAAATTGTATTTGAAAATGAATTTAAAATGTTTGTTTACCAGTTGAGTTCACATTTAGAATTTGTTGTCGTATTTGCAGACATGGATATGACTCTGTATCTACGTCGGCTTAGTAACATTTGTGTGCTCGAATAAGTTTGGATGTAGTCCACATGGATTTATGGCTAACATCATGATAAATTTTAATATCTGTACTCCTTGCAAGGCCGTGAAACGGCACGGAAACCAGAACGCTTCGGTTTAAGCAACGTCAAGAGCAAGGACGATGGCAGCTGAGTCTCCAAATTTTGGAGGTTGTTGGGGGCAAGTTGGCGGCAAGCGGGTGGCATTTAAATAAACAATGTGCAGTGCTTTAAATTTATGCGCATATCAAGCTGACAAGGTTATGAAAATGCTAAAACAGCCAACCCAGACTGTCGTCTCTCAATGTCCAACCCATTTCAAGCCAGCACCCATTTCCCATTTGCCATTTCCCATGCCTACTGCTGCCTCTATGTCTGTGGCTGTCTGTGGATTTAAGCCAACTTCCTGCCAGCTGCGTCACCTATGATGAGGCGTTTTATTTGTCTTGAGTTCTTAGTTCTGTATGTGCATACAAAATATTTGGTTGAGCATAATTGAAATGTAAATTTTTGTTACATTTTGTGTAGACTTAAAGGTGACGTAGCCCTAAATTAATATACATATATATAACAACTTTGTGGTAAAGAGAAAAACACAAAACCAACAAGAAAGAAATGTTATTTGATGAGAACTTAACACACTGCCAAGCAAATATTGAAGATATATATGATATTAACTTAACTTTATTCAAAACTTGTTTGTGAAATGAAGAAATCTTTTTTTTTGTTGCATAGCTGTCCCATTATCTGGCGCCACGTGCTACTTAATTATGCTCTTAAGTGTGTAAAAAAAAAAGATTTCTTATTTACAAATGCCAGACACACACTCACATACACATATCTTTATAGCCAACACAACCCACACACGCACACACACTTAGGCAGACACATATATGTGGTAATGCAACATTTAACGCCGCTGCAGCACCTCGAAACGTGACTTTTGCTGCATTTTTGTGCGATGTTGCTAGGGGCGAGAGCGATGCGTGAGAGGGTATGGGGGAGGTGCTCTTGTATAAGACCTCATTTCAAGTTTCATAATTCGCCAACAAAAAGTGTCGGCCATTTTGTGGCTAAACTTAAAAATGGCCAACACCAAAAAACACCAACAAACACACTTAGCGAAAAAAAGAAAAATAACAGCCTAGCCCGTTTGTATGCATAAAACGGCGCTTATTAAATTTCGCTCAACTTTTAATAAGCAACATTCAAATGTGTTTATTTCACCATTCTCGTGCGTGTATGTGTGTGTGTGTGTGTGTTAGTGAGAGTGAAAAACTTGCAGCAATGCTTAGTTTTCCGCCAACTACAACCGGCTACAACTGTGAAATTAAATTAAAAAGGGGACCGCTTCGTCGGCTTTTTTAATGAATTTTTCACGCGCGCTTTTGCAAATGAAACTCATTTTGCATGGGCACGTTTTTTCCCAACGAGTTGAGTTAAGTTTGAGTTTGCCTCACGGACAACTCATCTGCTGCTTTTGATGTTGTCGGTTTTGATTTGTGCGCTTGAAAAGCGAAAACTAGCGAAACTAAAATAAAATATATTATTACGCATACGCTCAGTTAAACCGCCCTGCACAGAGATTTGGGTCAATTCGTTTAAGCTTTACCAAAAACAAAAGGTTATTACGCCTTTTTCGTCTTTGCACGTTCAAAAACATGGATTGTTGGAAAGGTTCAACGACTTGAAATATATTATTTAGCCGAAATGCAGCTGATTCAAAATTGTACATTTTTGCGACTAGGCCTCAACTCATTTGTTTGCTAAAATGAGTTCAGCAGCCTGTTCTTCTTTTAATTGTTATATATTGTTGCTGTTGTTGTGGTTGTTGTTGTTGTTGGTTTTTGTGCTTTGTTGGTTAACAAACAAAACAGAAATGAGCTGGGTTTTGTGGCCTAATTAGTTTCACCTGTGTCAATGTGCAAACAAAAGCTACAGAGACCAGACTGCTGCGGCCAAGAATATATATTGTTAATGAAGAAGACAACAGAATATACGTATACGTGTGTGTGTGTGTGTGGGTTGTGTAGCTTTTTTGGTATATCCATGTATAAAAGCGCACTATTAATGCATACAATGGTGTTGCAAAAATAGCGCCACATTTAACGAGCAAGGTTTTTACTTGTTTTTGTTTTGTATAGAAAACAAAGAATATATTTGTATACAGATGCATTTTTTTTACAAAACCAACAACATTTAAGATAGCAAATGCAAAAATTAAAGAGCACTAAGTGTGCATATCAACATAGTATAAGTGGAAATAACGAACATTCTACACTTGTTGTAGTATAGAAAGTGTGGGAACAGGATGTGATTCATGCATACCCAAGACATTGACGAACAGTGTTCAAGTGTATTGAGTGGGTGTGCCTAAGAAGATAAGAAGGTGCCAAAGTAATGCGAACGGATCAGTTTAAGCTACCCTAACCTGATAACTAAACAAATGTTTATAGAATATTTGCATACAATAACTTTGTTACTAAGACAGAAGCAACCAGCAATAGCAAGAGTTTGTCTTGACACACTCAGAAAATTTGATCAGCTGTATTATTGATAAATACATTATAATTGCAGACAGATACAATAATATTGACATTTGCAATTTGCAAGCGGCAAACCACAAGAACAGTTTAATTTGCAATTTTTTAATTGTGTATATTTTTTCTTTTCAATTCTCAGCGATCAATAAGCGATTAGTTAATGAAGCTCTGGAGTTGTAGGAAAAGAATAAAAAAAACCCGAAAACAATAATAAGTAATGCTAAACACATTGTTGGGAACTACACGCAATCGGTTTCATTGCCATTTCCGAGAACTAGCTTACCATTATTGCATTCATTCACAATGGGTAAACAGCGAGTCAACAACAAGTTGTCGTCATCGTCGTCACTGCCGGTTCTTGGACAGCTAATCCATAACAACAAGAAACGTTTCTTAGAATGTGAAACTATGGCAAAAAAACGCCTCAACTCAACTCGACTCACTGAAACCTGCCATAAATAAACAAATAACAGAATAATATGAAATACCTAAAACGACGGTGTGGAAAAATATGCAAATTATTGAACGTATTAATTCAAAGTTCAAGTCACACGTTTTTTTATTTTTTTTATTATTATTATGTTTGTGTGTGTGACAAAGACAAAAGTAAACAACGCATAGAATATCAGCAGCAACAACAATAATGTAAACAAATTGTCAAAAAAAAATGTAGAAACAGAAAGGGAAGGTTGGGGGGGGGGGGGATATACAAACGGAGAACGAAACCGTCAACTTTTGATTTCATTTCGACGACAGCGAAGCTGAATTTAATTTCGAGCAACGAACAAAAAAAAACATTCACTTTCTATCCGACTATGATAGACCTTTGATTTTTTGTCCGTGAGTATGTGTGTGTGTGTGTGTGTGTAAGTGTTTGTTTCGCTTTCTGGCTGCCTGCTAGCCGACAATTGTTGCTATTTTTATAGCTTCAGGGCATTGCTAATTGCGTAGGCGCTGCCCGGAATGACCAAGTAGACAGCAGAGAATGGGCAATAGACCAAAACCCCATACCCTTACCCCGGAATAGTGTTGGAGGGAGGGGAAGGGGGGGAGGGTCTGGCCTGATCTAGTCAGTTGTAGGTGAAGGTCGCAGCGTTTGTTTTTGTTCGCTTTGCCTTTAAAAATGTTAATTTTTGCTGCTGTCTAGATTACAGAATATTTTCTTCAACTATCTAGAATCTAGATCTATAAATAATGATTTTATCTTTACGTTTGCATATTTATGTACTTTTTTTTCGAAAAGCTTATACTAATTTTATGTTGTGTTAAACATACTTTCATCATATTTTATTAGTTAAAAGATGAACAAAATATTTTATAGATTTTTAAAAGATACTTTTGATTATTAATTTGTGACAAACTGTTTAACACTTGATATAGAATATAGAATGTTGCTATCCAGTATTACGTAGTACCTAAAAACATACACATACACACACACATATGTACTGTTTATATGTATTGTGGTGCGTGTCTTCTGTCATAAAGATTCAGCAAAAATTATCTCAGACACAAGAAACAAAAAAAAAAAACCAAACGAAAGAAAACGCAAACTGCAAATTGTATAGTATTAAAACAAGAAGAAAAAACAAAAGAACAAAAAAAAACAAACGTTGCTGCCATACCTAAGTGCTTTTAATGTTTATTAATTATGCAATTAAATGTTGCTGGTCATTTAATTGTTTAATATATATATAAAAAAAAAAAGCTTTTGAGCTTAGTAGCTGGTTAAGTTATTGTTGTTGGCTATGTTTTTTGTGTCTTTCAAATGACGCTCTAATGCGCATTTAATTTGACACTTTTGACCTGACTTTTGACTTGTTTAGGTCTTTAAATAGTTGAGTGTGCCTCGTGTCTAATGGATGGCCGTGTTCCAAGTCGTCTGCCGCTCTTAGCCGGCAAATTATGTCAGCTAATTATTTAGTTATCAACATCATCAACGACGACCAAAAACTGACAAATACCAACAAACACAGAAATGCCAGAAAAAACAAAAACGCCAAACAATTTGTGAGTAATTTTACTATTCATTGAGTGGAAATTGTTTGTTTGTTTTTTTTTTATATTGTGTTGAACGCTTTTTCAACTGTATGTAGTTTATTTGGTTTTTGTTTTCTTCTCACTCTCTCTCTCTCTCTCTCTCTCTCTCTCTCTCTCTCTAGGCGCTAGACACACATACATACATGCATACATACACAGATACAATTAAATAATTTTCAAGACCCTGAAGCGTTGGCGGTACCAAGGTCAAAGTATTTAGCATTAGTTAGATGGGCTCTCCAGCTCTCTGGCTCTGTGCTCTGTGTGCATTTGAAAAGCACGAAGCGGCACGGAAGACGTCACCAGCAAACCAGCAAATGGGAACAGTAACACAGCAAATAGTTAACATTAACATCAACACGAAAGAAGATTTTTGTTATTATTGTTGTACATTTGCGTTGTGGTTCTGGTTGTGGTTCTTAGTTTGCCTGGTTTGGTTTCGTTTGGTTCGTTTCGTTTCGTTTCGTTTTTATTCTTGTTGTTGTCAAAAATGTTGACGCTAAGAAGCTCTCGCATCCCCCAAGGCCATATAAATTATGATAATCATAAGAATTACTTGACTTCGTCGCAATCAAATTTCGTTTCATACCAAAAACAACCACCCAAACAGAGTCCACCCGCATTCTTACGTAAGCAACAATAATGGTTAGCTTCTCAAATAGTATGTGAGAGTTTTCAATAAAAAAACACAACAATACCATTTATATATATATATATAATATATATATATTATAATGTTCTTTTTTTACGTGCCTCGGTGCAAAATTGTATGTTTAACGACAACTGCCTTCGGTTTAATTTCGACTTTACCGTTGTTGACTCGTTGCCCTGTTTTATTTTGAGTGTGAGTTATTTATTTCTTTATTGCTTTCTTTGGCTTTAAAATTGATGAATGTGCCGCAAAGTATATTTGGATTTTGGGGTTTGAAAACATCCAAACAAAATGCGTTTTGGTGTTTTGGATGTTAAGCTTTCAAATCGAGCTAACGATGGCATATATCGATATTTATGGGCTGTCATAAAATCATATACCTTAAGGATGTTTTTTTTTTTTTTTGTCGAAATAATCATTCTTAAAAGCGGCGATTTGTATGTAAATTTTATTCGAACTCTTTCAAACAAGCAATTTTGTGTTGAAATTCCTCAAGGGTTGTTGAAACACACACCTACAATTAAATGCATAACATGAATAATTCGAATATTAAATCGCGATGCAAATCAGTTAATTAATATATATGCTTGACATATCGCAAACAAATTGATGCTTGTCAAAGTTTTTGTTACTCTTGTCGCAATCAAAAAAAAAGAAATATATATTTGGACAAAACATTTGATTGAACTCGTTTAAATCGCTTAAAATTCAATGCATCTGCAATCGGGGCCACGCCCAGTTAACCCCCACTGCAACCCCCACAATCCCCACGCGTGCCACAACCGTTTTGGATCAATCAAATCGTTTGCAAATCGTTTGTGATATATAGTATCTGTCTCTATGTATATACACGTATATATATTCCGCATTTTTTATTCAAAGCCCATCGGCAAAATGCAGCTTTTGTGTCATGTTCAACATCGATAGCTCCTGCTAACGATGATGATGATAATAATATCGATAATGATGATGATGATGATGATGATGATGTTGATGTTGATGATGATGTTTGCTTGTCTGCCGGCTGTTTGAGAACTTGCTTTGCGCTTTTTGGTTGCTTTAAATTATTAAATTCGTCAGCGCTGACAGTTGACAAAACAAACGGATTGCAGGCCCAAAAAGCCGACAAAATAATAACAACAACAAAAAATCAATAACAACAACGACAGCAACAACACCAAATATGAAGCGATTGTCTGCTCTCAAATAAAATAATGCATTTTGGAATGTTTAAATGCTGAATTTTCGACTTCAGCGGTTTCATCGCCTGCCAATCCGTCCAATCAGCCAACACACACAAACACACACACACACACACACAGAGGGAGATGGAGAAGAAAGAGAGAGAGAGAGAGTGGGTCGGATGGACGGATCCGAAGACCACACGCTTGGCATATAAAATGATTTGTGCCCCATTGTTCGAATCGTTGCCTTCGATGGCAGAACTTCTCTTCTTTTTTACTCTTTCCTCACTGTCGATGGCGCGTATTGATAATTGAAATCAGGCATGAAATCGCGCTGCGGCCACTTGAATTATGGCGTTTGCTGGCGCTTTTGTTCTCGCCAACGTGTGCAGCCGACTGATTGCCCCCGCCCTCTCTCAATAAAGCCACAATGCCCGGCTACTGTTAACGACACAGGCCAGAGGCAGAGAGAGAGACGTTTGCGAGACGTGGCAGGTGAAATTTGCATAACAATTTTAAATTCTTGTGTAGTAACGAACTGACGTGGATCCAGCTGGTCCACCTTTGGCTAACCATCAACCAACCGAACACTGCTTCACCCTCACCCTCACCCTCACTCTCTCTGTCTCTTTCTTTTTGTGTGTATTTGTATTTGCAGTCCTGATTGATTGCTCACACGCGCTGCGCTTTGATTGTTAACAAATTCTCGCTTTGGTCAGCGGGTTAATTAAAAATTCCCCTTTGTCATGGCACAATAACAAAAATCGCAAACAATAAGCAACTAGTTGCTGTAATAAAAACCAGTCGAGTTCAACAGGATAGTTACATACACACACGCATATAAATTGATCACCTTTGCATCTTACTTTTTAACAAAGCAGCCGTTTCTCGCTTCTTCTAACTGGCAAACGTTTTTAATATATTTTGCTAGTCAGATTTTTCTTTTACGGAAGCTGTCTCTAAAGTTCTTTTGCATGTTAAAAGAAAACAAAAAAACCTCAACTTGGCCACAAACTTTGCAAAGTAAACGAACAAAATTAACACCATCAAGTAATAAAAATAATACCCTACTTAAAAGAAGGAGTATTGATTGCCTGCTTTAACCATTTTTGAATAGCTTAATTGTTGGCAGTAAAAAAACGCTTTGAAGTTGATTTTATTCATATTAAATTTATTGATAGGTAAGTAAGCATTAATACATAAAACAAAAGCCTTGAATATTAAATATAAGTTTGTGACAATATTTTTACAGTCAAAATGCATTAATATTAACATTACTAGCAATTGCTAGTTTAGAAAACTGTTTAAAAAAAATACATTTTTATTAAGTAAATCTTACAATCAATTTTGAATAGACTAGGTTTTAAATAATTCAAATATAAAACTCATTTTGTTTAATTTTAGTGTAACTAACAATAAATGTTATTAATAGTCAAAGTTTGGGAGCATAATGAAAGCGTTTATGGCTGGCCACCAACGATGAGCCGGGGCGTAATAAAAAGATGCCAGAATATAAGGCTGCTGCCAGCCGGCTTTTTTTTTAATGATGGTAAAGATGTGGCTGGCCAAGCAACACTTGGCCCGCACTGTCTGTTGGCTGTTTCTTTGCCTTTTTGTTGGCAGCGGTTGCAAGTTATTAGTTCTTGTGAACTTAACGTTTTTGTTTTGCGCTCGAGCATTCCAATTAGTTTGCTCTTTAGCGCGAGTGCCAATAATGCAATTGCTATAAAGCTTAAGACGAGATGATTTAATACACGAGCTGTCGATCATCAGCGAAATGTGGGGCTGTGTGTGTGTGTGGGGAAACTTTTAACACTTGTGTGTGGCTTGTGTATTGCTTACGCCCTGCATCCAGTGCTCCCTCGCTCATTCACTAGCTATCGCGACTCCCCATTTGTATTCTATGCAACTCATATAATAACTGCACACATATATACATATATATATATATATATAAGTATTTAGTTAAGGGGCCATAGCAGCAAAGTGTCCATGTCCGTCTCTGTTTGCATTGCGTTTGCCTTGCGCGTCGTCTATTTGTTTAGACATTGCGCTCGCATTGCATACGTGGCGTATGCGTAACCTTGACAGATGTATCTGTATACACAATAAGTGTGTGTGCGTGTGTGTGTGTGTTTGTGTGTCTGTCTGTTTGTGTTTGTAATATTGCAAGCTGTAGTATACATAGCTAAAGCTGGAGTGCAAAAAGTGCAGAGTGCTGTAACCCACAACAACAACTACAACAACATTTGCAAATGGCACGACACGCATCTGAGCGTAATTTGCTCGACAAAAATATAGCAATTATGGATAGTTAAAGAGCGTGTGGCGTGTTCTCAGCTAACTCCAAAGATTGTGCAGCAGCATTATCAATCTGAGTGCTTATTTGTATGCATTTTGACGAGGTCATTGCAAGCATTGCATAAGCTAAGCCCAAAGAAGAAACACATTTTTGCTTAGTTCTCATATATATATTTGCATACGTTTCATATTAGAATCGAACTATAAAAGTAAAGGTTGTTGTTTGTTTCTTTTAGCTATTAAATGTTGAGCGAGACTACGTATACGTAACGTGTGCGTGCACCTTCAGTTAATTCAGTCAATCACACATTGCGTATACGTATTTATTGCAATCTTTGCAATCCATTGGAGATTGGTTAACCTTTCATATACCGTTGCTCTTCCGGTGTTTGTGATGCATATATGTATGTCCTTTGGCAACAACAACAAACAACAACAACAACTGGTCAGCTGCCTGAATGACAAAACATTTCAAATAGGAAATGGCTATGAAACAATTTTAACACAGCTGCAAAATTTATAAAATGCACTTGAAATTGTTTCAACTGCCCGCAGCAGCAACCATAACAATAGCAACAGCAACAACATTGTCAATTTTTGACAACAACAGCAACAACAACAACTGTTAGGCCCATTAAAAACCCCGACAGCATGAAGCATCGAAAAAAAAAAAAACATCGAGCACGTTGAGAACGGCAAAATGGCAAACGATGGCAAATGATCGCCGCCGACAATTTTCTCTGTGAAGCGGTTAGCTGGAACAAAAACAAAAACAACAACAACAACAACAAAAACCAAAAATAGGCAGCATCAACAATAGTGGGGAAAAAGTTTTGCTTACGTGATCGAGGCCCGGACTCGGGTTCTCAGTGCTGTCTGGTAAAGATTTACACGCCTGACCTTGAAACGAAAATCTCGCTGCAATCTTCAATAATAAAATTAAATATAATTGCGGGGCTGTAAAAGCAACAGCAACAGAAACAGAAAACGGCACCAGCAATAGCAATAGAAATAGCAATAGCAATAGCAATAGTAATAGCACAAGCACAAGCAACAAATACACAAACTGCCAATCAAATTGTCAGTCAAGTGGAAAAAAAGAGCAAAAACTGCAATACACACACGTACATACACACACACACACACACAGTGTGCGATGGGCGAAGAAATTTTCGTAAAAACTTCTCATTGCTGTTTTTGTTGAGAGATGATGCAGAAAACGACTAAAAACAACAACAACAACAACTGCATATTGGCGAGTGCAAAACTTGGCAATAGCAAATAGTATTAAGACCTTGAAATGCTGCTGGGTTGGAATAAAAACCAACAACAACAAGAACAACAACGAGCGGGCAAGCAAGCGAGAATCGCGAATGCAAAATTCACCCTGGAACAACAACACGCAAACTTAGAAACGAAAACGAGCTAAACGAAAACGAAACACATCCACAGCGTCGAGCGTTCGTCTAACAACAATAATTATAACAACAACAAAAACCAAACATGTTAAAAATAAAGAAATCCAAAAACAACAACACGGAATAGTATTTGTACATATTGTTTTAATGTGAGCAGCATCAGAAACTAACGCACGGAAAATTGTGTTACAAGCGTTCAAGGTCCCAAAGCAACAGATACCATGAAATAATCATCAAAATGCACTTAATTTTCCAATTCATATATTTATTTTCAATTTAAATTATATTGAATTATATATAAAAATAAATAAATATATATATAAATATTTATGTTTTTTTATTGTATATTATTTTCTTAGGTCTTGTCTTAAAACTTATATTCCTTATAAAAAAGAATTGTCTCAAGAAACTATAAACTTATCTTGTATAGCGCTGTTTTATATTTTCAAAAAGGAATAAAAATCTTGCAATCTATTTAAATTCAAATCAACAACACATAATAATAAAAAGAACCAAAATTTATTTATGCTAAAAAAAAAGTTTGAGAAAAAAACCCTAAAACTTATTTGAATAATTAACTTTTAGAAACGTGTTTGACATATTTTAAAGTTTCAAGTTATACTTTTTTAAATTTTGAATATGATAATTTATTTATACTAATACAAAAGTTTGAGGAAAACCCCAAAAACTCATTTGAACAACATACCATTAGAAACGTGCTTGACCTATTTAAAAGTTTCTGATAATAATTTTGTTATTTTTAATAACCTGATACATAAACTTTTTTAATTTTAGTATTTTACAACTTTGCTATTTGTCCATATACACGATGCATTGCAGCTCTCAAAACATCATAAGAAACTAGGAAAAACAAGCTAAAATTTTAATGCCAAATAAGTAGAGTATAAGAATTAACAGCCACTGTCGACAAGATGCTCTGCAATTGCAGCAAAAGCAATTTGTAATAGAAGCAGAACTGCGGTGCGGACTGAGAAACTGTGAAACGCTGGCTGCGGGCTGCGGCGTGCGGCTGTTGCGGATAGCCGGACTCCGTCCGTAGGCAGCGGATTGTGGGCAGCTTCTTTGTGCGTGTGTGTGTGTGTGTGTGTGTGTGTGTGTTGGTTTTTGGTGTTTTACTTAGCGTGGGGAAAAGAGGGCAGGGCTGGCAGCATCAAGCACATTTCATTATCATCATCTTCATTAGAAGCTTACACACAAACACATATATATATATACAAGCGAGAGAGAGAGAGAGAGAGAAAGAGAGAAGAAAAGAGGAGAGCATCGACGGTTGCTCAGATAAGCCGAGGCTAACTCGCAGCGACTGCGGCGACGGTTGCTTCTCCATTACAGCGACGCGTCGCTTCGTCGTCGTCGTCGTCGTCGTTGTTGCCATTGCCGTCGTCTTATGGCGCAGTAAAGATTTATTTTCCATAGTCGCCCGCCCGTCGTCGTCGTCGTCTGCTATAAATGTACAACAAACAGCTTCTAATGTACGAGCATTTATTTCAGTTTTCTGTTTCGTTTTTTTCTGTTTTGCAATAACTTTTTTGTTGCTGTTGCTGTTGCTGTTGTTGCTGTTGTTCTTGCTGTGCGGAAACTTTTTGTTGCCCCCATCGCCGCACTTTTGCCCATTTGACCGCAGCTAAATCATGTGACTTTTTTTTTAGTGGTCACCGCAAACGTGCCTCAACCCGCCCCTCATCGATGCTGTTGCTGCTGCAGAGGCTTAGCCTCAGGTTTTTTTCTCTGTAGTAAACTTCTGAGTGAATTTCAGTTTCGAGTTATGCGAAATTCGGTTATTAAGTCAAAGTTAACAACAATGCATTTCAGTTGATGCTGATGAGTTAAAGTCGCAGTTTTTTAAATTGTTTTTGTTTTCTTGCCAAATGATGTTTGAATGGGGGAATTTTTTTGTAGCCATTGTTAAAGCTAAACAGATTTCAGAGATGGGCTAAGCTATTTTTTTGCTTGCTACCTGTTGCATCATTCTTAGGGATTGTAGAACAATTTCATTGTTCTATGCAACCATTTTTATGGAATTGTTGAATCATCAACATGAAATTAATGTGCGTTCTATTCCAAACTGAACTATAAGTTGTCAGACAGTTATGAGAGTTAAAGTTTAGTTAATTCAACAAAGGACTTATTGAAAAGTCTTCTTTCCTTTGTTGCTGCCAGCAGTTGCCAAGTTGCTTCAGAAAGGACGAAACGAAAGCAAAATATGTTAATATAAATGAAATGTTAAATGATAGAACAAATGACAGACCCTAACATCAAAATGCCTTTCTCTGAATTGTCAGAAGGAAGAAAAGATACAAACGAAACGAAATAAAAGTCAATGGACATTTGTGTCATATGGCGACAAATAAAGTTATTGTATTGGCTATATTGTGTGGATGTGGTAAATGGCAATCGGCAAACGAGCGGAACTCAATGAAACTTAATGCCATCAACTAGCTGCCGGCTGCTGGCTGTTGGCTGCAAAGCTGAACCTGGACTCTTGGCCTTGGTGTAGCGAAGCTGTTTATGCTGAACGTAGAATACTATACAAAAAAAAAATACTATTGGCCTTAGACTCGTTGGTTAATTATTTTACTTTTATGAAGTTTATTTGCAGCTTTGCATGCCTGGCGCCGTTATGTTAAGTTGGGTATAATGGCAATTGTTAATACACTATGTTTTTGAATCATTTTAAATATATTATTTTTAATGTTATACATATCATATAGATGTTTTGTCTAAACTTGATATATCTTTAATTGTTTAGTCACACTCAATAATGTAGTGTATGCAACCATCGTTGTTGCGTCGAAATAACAAAAACAACTTTCTTTATTATGAATACATGCAACATATATTTCAAGCTTAATCCCAAAGTGGCAAAACGAGAATGTCGCCGGGCCAATGTTGCTTGCAGCCGCAAAAGATGTTGAGCGACTTTTGGCAACACCAACACGCCACAGTTGAAGCAATCAAGGGACAAAAACAACAACAACAAGAAATGCTCTGGTTTGGGGTCTGTGAGCCTTGGCTTCAACTGGTTTGGCATAGGTTTACCGGCTTCTTTAATCGAGTTCATCATTGTTCATTATTGTCGCCATGGTTGCCATGCGTTGATTCAAGTGTTTAATTTTATGCCGCCTGCTTCTTCTCACTGTCTGTCTGTCTGTCTGTCTGTCCTTCTTGTTTTCGGTTCATATGCATGATTAAGAAGCGGCCGTCGAAGGTCAACAAGTGCCACGGAATTGGCTTGAAGCCTCAACCTGGAACATGAACAGCGATTTTAGCACACAATCTTTTGGATGGAAATTTTAATAACCGCACAAGGTCAACCAGGAAACAGTCGTTGCGGTTTGGTCAGCTTTTCAGCATCGGCTTTGCCTTTCGTTTCCAATCTTAAGGCAATAAAACTTTGAATTTACGACAGATCAAAGTGTTGCCCCTGGGCCGCCTGCTCGCCTCGCTCGAAAAGATTTAAAGATGATGGTGCTGCAAAGAAGTTCTTTAAGAAATATCTAATGAAAAATAAGCGAACGATGCGGCGTATGCGCAACATTTGTTTGAAACTTAATACTGGAGCATGGGAAATTCGTTTGGTGTGTGTATGTGTGTGTGTGTGTGGGGGTGGAGCAGCAAGGTTGTGAGCTTCAATTGGCAACCGCATGACAGTTGTTGGCAATTGCATGTCAGCTTGATTTTCTTTCTTATATATATATATATATATATATATATTAATTTTTTTTTTTTGTTAGCACGCGAAAAATGCTTAATCACAAAAGTCGACAAGTTTTGGTTACATGCCGATCGACTCAAACGCACCGTTGACATACAAATTAGCAGGTTGAAAGCCTCACTTTACTTTGGCTGTATATCCTAACTGATGTCTGTATACTTTGGCATTTCAAGTTCAGCTTTATTCGAAGCTGTTTCTATTACTTTTGTTGGCATTTACATGAGCCATCAACAAAAATAAAAAATAAACTAGCGATGCAATTGCAAGTTGTAATTGCAGTGCAAGTCGATTTCAAGTGCATACACAAATTACCATTGCAAATACAACAACAAAAACAACAAATAGTAGGCATATTGAGTCACCAGCAACCATTACGACTCCATGACATGGCCTGCCACATATACAACAACAACAATTCAATGTCAGCGGATACAGATACAGATACAAATTCTCTCGCACATAGATAAGTTAGATACATACACAGATAGATAGATAGATAGATAGATAGAATTGCTGGCAGACCGCGTGCGCTCGCTCGCTTAAATTACAGAAAATCGTGCAAAATTTGTATTGACTTTAGACAGGCTGCTACAAATACTAAAAGATATCAGTCAGCTAAAAGAGAGAGAGAGAGAGAAAAATACCAGTTAAAATAACAAAAACACAAACAGTTTAGCCATGATGTTGATTGGGGCGAGAGAGGTTGAAAACATTTTCACACTTTGTCGTTTGCATAATTGACGGTTGACGGTTGATGGTTGATGGCGACTGATGATGTTTGCTGTTACTGCTCATGTTGATCAGTTTGATGTTAATGATACTTGAGCTTGTTGTGATTTTTAGCATATGTTGTGGTCTTTATGCTTAACATTTGATGATTGACGAGCTATTTAGAATTGTGGCAATACAAATTACATACCTGGCATAAAAGCCAAACGTTCTATAGCTTCAGAGCAGTTTCTCAACTTAATATGTACAATTTATTAGAATAATCTTTTCTTAAGAATAAGAATCTGTAGCTAACGAGCTTTGCTTAACTTTACATAATATGAATAAGTACAATTCATGAGCATATGTTAATGTCTAAGCACTGACCAATAGTAAAGATAGCATCATAGCCAGACAGAACCGAAGAGTCAGTACGAAGCGGTAACAAATGATTGACATAAATTAAACAAAATGGTCGATGAATTAACTTGCAATGCATTTTGCGCAGTTTTATGCACAAGAAGTGATTATAAACTTTGACTGAATGATAGCGCCAGCATAGAATTATTTGTTACTCTTGCCACTTGTTTATAATTGCGTCTTTTTGTCGGCTCACTTCAAAACGTGCTAAATGGATGGATATATAGTACTTAATTGACAAACACAAATACATAAATAGCTAGATACACAGATGCACAGTTGCAGTTCACACTTCATTTTGAAATATATTTACATGTAAATGCCTGGCACAGATACAAGCAATTACATGTACGTATGTATATAAAGCTAACTAAACACATGCTATTGAGCGAGAAACAGTGATTAACCAAGTTCTAATCAATTGAACTGCTTTTGAAGTCCAAGCACACCTTGCCTTGTGTACTTGAGAGACGAAATCTCCCACGTTCCCAATCGGCGACCACTAAGCCAACAACTAAGCAAGTAAGTAAGTAAGTAAGTAAGTAGCTAACCAAGTCGGCTTTGGCTTTTGGCATCGGCTTCTTGCGCACTGGCCCGTTAAATGGGTCGTTTGCAGCGGCTGTCGAAGACAAAGCTGTTGTTGTATTTTTTTTCGTTTCTTGTTGCTGCTGGTAACGCCCCAGAAGAAAAGAGAAGACGTAAGACACGTTGACAATGACGACAATTGTAAACAGCAGGCAGGCAGGCAGGCAGTACAAACATCTAGCGACCAAACCATACAACCATCCAAGCAAGCGGCGTCCAAGTGCCCGGCCGTCCATTCAACCATCCATCCATCAGCGGGTAGACCAAGACAACGCCACAATTTTAAATGACCAAATTCGTCTTGTGGTTTGTACTTGAAAAACCCAAAACTGGTAAACGAAATGCGATATACAAACATACATACTATATACATACTATATATATATGTATATATATATACTATATATTACTACTACTGCTCAATGAATAAGAGAACTTAACAGTCTGGCCAGCTGTCAACCAACTGGCAAAATGAGATGAAAATGAAACCAATTTTTTGTTGTCTGCTCTGCTTCTTCTCTTGTTGGTTTCTTTTTTTTTATGTAGCCATAAAATTGGTTTTGCTTATATTTAATTAAATGCAATAAATAAACTGTACATGTAATTTAATGGATTGATGACATTTGTGTAAAAGAAAATAAAAAAAAAATATTATGGCAATATCAAGTTGACATTTCAACTAAGATATAACGTAGAGAATTATTCAATAAGTAATACAAAAAATAAAAATGCATTTGCTTCCTTCAATCTTCGGGTGAAAGTCAGTTGACTTGAAAGAATAAATAAACTTTAGCGAGGACGATTACTTTCCATGCAAGAAAAATGAATTATTTGCTCTTCTCTGGCCCAACTTATTACTTTTGAAAATCAATAATTTGTTAACCTATACAGCAGAAAAAGTTGTAAAGTGTTTATGTTTATAACATACTTAGGAATTGATCACACCAAGTACCTAATACCAAACACCAGAGACCATTTGATTCCACTCGATGTCAACCCAACCATTTACGGATCACACAATGCCGAAAGACCAAAACGAAAACAAGAAACAAGAAAATTCTTTTCGGTAATTTTAACATTGTATCGTTTGACTGCCAAACACACACACGAACAAGGGTAACTGATCTTGTTGTTTGTTCTTCTTCTTCTTCTTCGTTTTTGGTTTGGTTTGCTTTAATTTTTGATTTGAAGCAGCTCATGTTTTGCATTTCGTTTCGTTTGCTTTTCAATCTTTGGTTGGCAGGTGCAAAAGGCAGCGGTTCTTATTTATTTATGCAAATTTTGATTCCAAATAATATGAACAGAAGTGGTTAAGAGATTTTTGGTTTGGTTGCTGTGCAGTTGTTGCCATAACAATTGTCGTGTATTAGTTGCGCTAACCTCAAGGTCAAACTTTTTTGCACATTTGTTGGTGTCTCGTGTGGAGTAAATTGGTGGCTTTTAAGTGTTAGGGGCTTAGAAACTTCAGCACCTGACGGCAACTGACGCTGCTGCTGTTGCTGCTGCCAAAGTCATGTCATGTGAAATAATTGCAATTTACGCTTCGCAGCTAACGGGCAGCAGACAACAACAAAAACAACAAAATTTAAGTACTACAATTGTCGGCCAGAACGTAGAACTTTTTGTTTGCTGGGCTGATGATGATCTCACATGCACTCAGTGCATGGAAAGCAGCAGCAGCAGCAGCAGACATCAGAGTCGGACACTGAGCCAGGCCGCAGGCACATGTTAGCACGCCCCATCGTCTCTCTCTCTCTCTCTCTCTGTCTCTCTTTTACTGATACACACACAGAGATACAGACGAACTAGCTAGCCTATGTCTGTATTGTGTTGTGGCTCTGGCTCTGACTGGGGCTCGGGCTCGGGCTTTAGGCCCAGATTGCATAACGCTGCTGTAATGAAGCGTCAATCTGCGTCGCAGCCAGGTCCACAAAGAGACCGGAATCGGTTGAGTGGAAGTGTTCGTTGTGTGAATATTTCATGGTCACCCATACAAGCACACATTTCTATATGTGTGTGTATGCGGTTGGTGAAAATATTCGCATTGTAAGCGAACTGAAAACAGTAACAAAGCCAAAAGCAAACAAACATGCCAAACAACAGCAACAGCTAAAATAGTATCATGGCGATCGGTGCTTCTATTGCTCATGCTTCTGTTGAAAACAATTTAAGCTTATGCTGAACACCTAAACAAATCCATAATCGTCTAAATCATATCATTGACAAATATGTCTGAAGCTTTCTTTTTTGTTTGTAAATGTTTAGTAATAAAATATATATAGGGCATCTCGTGGTCGATATATATTAAATTTTTGCTGTAATGTTTGCGCACAAAGTTTAACTATGATATACAAATATGCATATATATGCACACAAACACACACACACAATTGGAAAATGTGCGGTGCAATAATACAATTGGTTTTCAGTCGGCGCTCGTTCGATGTTTTTTTTGCCCCTTGTTCCACACTTGTTTGTTCTTTATGTTCGCGGCATTAACGGAAACTTTCTGTTGCATTGAAGTGAAAACTTTTGCCAAACCATTTAAAGCGTAGACTTTAAACACAAAAAAATTGAGGCAAAGGGAAAAGCATTAACATAACAGTGCTCTCTACATACATATGTTTAACTATAATTCGAAAACGATGATAAACATCAAAGACATAAGTTAACAAGCAGAAAAAAACGAAAAACAAATGGTGTGGAAATTTGGTTAGATGGTACTTTTGGGACAGTTTAAGTTACAAACATTCAAGAACATACATGTGTAAAAAAATGTTGCACAGCTGCTATACCAAATTGACTGCCAAATTGTTGCCGTTTTTTTCTGTTAAAAAATGTACTTGCTGCATTTTGTTACTCTCACATACACAGACACATATAAATATGGTAAGAAATATTGTTGTACTCTTACTTTTCGCATGCTTGGCCAACAAAAACATACACACACACACACACACACATTGCTGACTGTCGATATGAAATCGCGCGTAAACTTTGTGTGTTGTAAAGTTTTTCCTAGAACAAAACTTGAGCATTCTCGAAATACGGTGCGTATGAGTAATTCGAAATGCAAGCACAATGCTTGGTGTTCATTTCTCTTGTGTTTTGCTAAGATTACCAATTCAGCTAAAAAGTGCAGCTGAGTCATTGTAGAAACAGGCTGGCACCACCATCACTGACATAGAACATGCAGCTTGCAATTACCATCAATCGATTTGCAGCATTAGTCACCTGTTTGTTTGTTTGTCGCAACTCGTAGTTTTATACCATTGTAAAATATATATATGCTAAATAAAAAATCATAGATAATGCGGTGAACAGTTTGACTTTGATGGCAAGTGCATTTTAGGATAACTGCCACATAGACTTTTAGCTAGCTTAACTCCCAAAAGAAAGCGTCAAATTGATTGTTTTTCAATATTGAGCTTAACTTAACTTGACTTAATCACTAAATCGCTAAATGTATATGCAGTTGGAGCTTTGGTTTCCCTACATAGATATTAAACGAACCTTGCATCGAATTATTGTGGCCTTCAGTCTAACACAACTTGAAGATTTAAATTAAAAAAAAATTTGTGAATGCAATGACAAACAATTTACATCTTTAGATGCTTGAATATATAACCATAAACATCACTCGACAAGAGCAACAAATTTATTAAAATTTATACATCACATTATTACACAATCAGTTGTTCTGTGTGGGCTTATTCGTGAGAGCCCAATGGAAACTGACAGGTAAAACAGGGAAAGAGAAATGAAGAGAACGAGAATTTGTTTGTTAAGTAAATATAGTTGTACGTATATACACCTGTACGGTAACCTTGAACTTGATATTAGATACAATCGCACTCGATCGCACACAAACTCATTTAAAAATGTACCATTTTAATGGCTTGCTCGAAACCGGTTTTAATGTCTATGTATTGGCCCATGAGAGTGTGCTAAATGCAATGTGTATCATTCTATTCAAATGCATACACTAAGAGCACACTCTTATCCAATCTTAACACACACATGCTAACATATTGGAATTTAAGGATTAATCCAAACTCCATTTGACAGCTTAAAGCTTGTATTTGTTTCAATTATGTTAAAAGATACGCAAATGAGCTCTTGTATAAGAGCTTGGTACTAAAGTTGTTCGAAATAAAGCTCGCTCGCCGGTTTATAAGGGAATTCAATTTTAGAGCTATATTTTGAGATAAACTGAACAAAAAACTATGTTAAATTCGTGCTAAAGCAATGTCTTTGTATTCCGAATCGGAGATGTGGTAGCAATACGCATTCTAAGAAGAGCTTACGGCTCGGGGAACAATAGTTGTAGGTGCTTATAATTTGTGTGGCTGTTCGATTGGATTTGACCTGGTAGTACCCTCAATCTGTATAGCAATATATTGAAAACCTTAAAACATAGTTCTCGGGGATTTATTTGTACAGTTTTTGTGCTTCATGCGTTATTTATTTTCAAATAAAATCACATTGCCAAGTCACAGAGTTGACTTTAATTTCGTGTAAACACATAAGCGAAACATCAAAGCAATGAAATTTCATCAAACCGAACTTTCAAAGCCGAAAACGATGCCAAAGAAATGGAGCTCAAAGAAACTGTACAGGCGCCATATTGTCTGCTTAGCAATATGCAGCCTAAACATGTTTATAAGATTGACTTACGCTAATATGAATAGAGACAACGAAGCGGCTGAAATTTATCCATATCCAACCTTTTCTAAGTTCAAATCAAAAGTTGCTTATGGACACGTGCCAATCCATCCCACGTCATCAGTTGATTTCCTGAACAGAATATCACACTACGTATACGATACCTTAATGCCGAATTATGCTGAATTTCCAGTTGGTAAGCATCATTTACATAAGAAACGGGTAAGACACAATATTGACACATTATTATTTTAGGCTACACAAAAAAGAAATTGGGAATGGATTCACTCAAGCTTGGAGTTAACGTTGAAAAGAATAACTGGATGAGTCTCTTGTCAGAATACTGGGTACTTCTTCTGTTCGTAATTCTTCTGCTCCTTCTCATAATTATCATACCCTTTATGGCGTAAGTAATCCACATTATATATAATTCAATAAGAAAGGCCCGTTTGTTGGCCTTAATGTTATAGTTATATTAAACAGCTATATTTCTAGATGTTAAAATGTAGTTAGAATTTATCAAGAGGTTTTCAATATGATAAATCAATCAGTATCTGTTTAAGCTGCTGGGCTGCTACTTTACTTTTTAAATCGATAAATTAAAGTACTCTTCAACTAAAAACTCTTTTTCTTGCTATAAGCATAACTTTGTTTTTGTTCTTAATTGAGTTCATGTTCATTGTGCTTACAGATTGATGACCAACAAATCAATCGATCAAAAAACAAATTAACATCTCAAACCATCAATAATATTGATACTTATAAGCTCACTTTATTGAATTGCTAACCAAACTTCCACAGTGTAATTTATTGGTGCTTTAACTGGTATCGTTGTTCCTATAAATGTCCACCGTGCGAGGTGTACAAGGATGCTCGGAAACGCTGCTACTATGGTGTTATTCTCGTGGTTCTGCTTGTTGGCATACTGTAGGTTGAATCACTGATAAACATGAATGCAATATTATTTTATGTTATATATTATAATTGTAGGTTTGGCGCTGTCATTGGTTTTCAGAACAGTATAATGTTAGAGCATGGTCTTGGACAAACCAAACATGTCGTTACGCGCGCCACTGAGACATTTTGCTCGTACCTTAAGGATGTTTCGGCACACATTCACTATTTGCTTATAAATAATTGTGAAGAGTTGATACAACATCTTACTTATGTCCTTCAAAGTATGCAGCTCATTATATTTGAAACTATTAGCTCTAACTAAAGATTTTTTATTTTGTTTTGTTTTAAGATTTAAATTTGTTTATGTATACAGCAACAGTCAATCGGTTTGACGTTGAGAAATCGAAAAATTTATCACGCGTATTTGACAAAATGTTTGAGTCATCGCGTCTAATGAGAGAAGTGGAAATTATGCAGAACGATTTAAAATTCTATGGCGGACAATTGCGAGATGGTATTAATATTTTAAATTGATAATTGGTATAGTTTTATCATTTCTTAGATAAATTTTCGTTAACTAGGCCTGCGTACCATTAAGCGTGATATAAATTATGCATGTGTTGTTCTTTGCGGCAATCCGGAATGTCTTCGGTTCCTTCGTGAATCGGATGTCCAAAATCTTGACAGCTCCGAATGTCTTCACTTTGACAAGGTAGTAGAAAAAACCTAATAATTATACGAATTTTTTGTAAATTCTTGCGGTCTGTTACAGCTACCTGACCCAAATGTGTACGCGCTCGCCATGGAAGACATACATCGTAATGATTATTACGCTGGAAAACAACAATGTGACGATTGGTTGACCTATACTCGATGGGAAGTGGGTGTAAAAATGGTTAAGAAGCCTTTAATGAATGATATTATAAATGGAAAAGAGAAATTCCGAGTACAGGCTGACTTGATCCGTAGCATTATAGAAGAGGTGGTCAATGAGCTGCATTCGAAAAATGTGAAATCGACTGGATCATTTGACGATATTTCTGAAAATTATAATACCCATCGCATCATCATCAATTCCATTGCCTGTGGACTTCTTCTGGTTGTAAGCACTTCTTATACGCAGCACGTGAACATATCCTGCATATCGAATATGTTTTTTTTTTTTGCAATTTCAGATCTTGTTGGTCTTTGTCATTGCCCTTATCTTTGGATGCTGTGGCTATGCTAGGCGTAACTATAAATTTGCCTGCTGTGGCAGAAACGTAGGAGCCAAGTTCCTTTTTCTGTAAGTGTTTTTTGAACCTAAAAAAAAGTGTGATGGGCAGTGTGTCGATGAAATCTCTTTTGCCTTTTTGTTTTCAGGGGAATAATACTTATTTTCTGTGTATTCTCGTTTATAATCTTGGTTGGGCTATTTTACTTGGTGCTGGGACTTATTACATACATGGGTACTTGTGCACCGCTTAAGAATCGGGACGGTAAAGAGTTGCCACAACTTAATGCTATAATAGATCTAAGCCAATTTCAGTTAAAAAGCGAGACAGAGAAAAACAACGTGACAGTGTCAACAGTAATTTCGGAGTGTCGAGCCAACCAGACAATCCTTAATCTTATCAAACAAATGGGTGTATACGATATTAATGACCTATTTAATATAAGAGTAATGGGCACCCATGAAGAACCGAAGACGCCATTTTTTGATTATTGTATAGAATGTTGGGAATGTTTCAACAATGTTTCGTACACGAAACACTTTATGAAGGTATTTAAGACCAACTTGAACAAGTATAAAGGCAAGGACTTTACCGACAATTTGTGCACTAATGTGACGCCTATTCAATTGCCGCACATGATCACTCAACTGAGGAACCTGCGCTCCAGCCTTTGGACTCAGTGGGGCGTTTTTGATTATGCCCGAACATTCCTACATGATCAGATCCTAACTTTACAAATGTACCAAGACGAGTTCTATTTTAAAGTCATTTATTTAATAACTAACATTACAAAAAATATATTGGAAATTGACAACAATGTTCTGTACCAAAGAAAACCTTTCGACGAAACACTAAAGCTTCTTTTTGATTATACTAAAAAGAGAGAGAAAGAGATGCGACAAACTGCTACTGACACTAATACTGGATGGCGAAGAAAATTGCCTGATCATTTGGAGGATCAAGTTAAAGATTACATAAGAATGATCATTAATGAATGTGAAACTAATGTCGGAAAATGTGAGCCGATTATTCAAGTTCATACAACTAGTCTCGAGAAGATTTGCGAACATATAGTTGATCCCTTGGTAAGTTCATACTGTTCCTTCCGTCTTTCTGCGCTTTAGTTTGTCTGTTCATTTGTCCTTCCATCCGATATATAAGGTATTAGACACCACTTGTTAATCAGGTATATTTAATTTAAATAACTTCTTTCGAGTTTAAGAAAAAAAGTTTATTAATTAACACATCGACTTTCCGTAAACATATCATCATAATTGTATGTTTATGATTTTAGAATGGTTTAGCGTTTGGTGTGCTATTAGGCGGACTTCTTCTACTGCCAGCCCTTTGTGTCGCCCATCGCTTGATGTGCCTGTACAGCAAGATTTATCGCAAAGCGCCGACAGTTGAGGATGGGTAAGTCGAGGCAACTTTTCCCTGATCCACATTTTGTAAGCAATACTAAGCTACATTGCTTACAGCAGTCGAAAACACAAACGCAGTCAGAGCGGAGGCAGCGTCAAAAATGATTCCGATGACCACATTAGTAATTGTTCGTGTGATGAAGCTAAGAAAAGCCGTTCAGCGAGCAGTGTTTCGTACTGTACGTGTAATGAGAAAAAAGAAAATCGTCCTGAGGGCGGTGCTCAAATCGAAGAGCAGGAATCAACTGTGGAAATAGAAGTGCATGAGGAGCCTAAATGCAGCAAACATAAACGAGAGTAACACAAACATCATTTGAAAATCGTTAACTATTTATTTATAAGCTTAAGATTTGTTCAATGAGTTTTAAAATTGTTTGAAATTAAACAAAGTTTGGTTTCTTGTTGAATTTTGCATTTGAGCCGTTAAGTTTGTGAGTGGAATGAAACCTGCTGCCCACGAATGTGCAGCAAGAACAGGTTGCCAAAAAATAAAAGCTAAAGCTTCAAATTTATTTAATGGACATCATCGTTAAAGTAATCAAGAGTAACAGAAAGAATCATCAGCAGACAGCGGCAAGGCATTAAACCCAAAAACAAAAAGCTGAACAGTCTCAAGCGATATAAAGTTAAAAGACTTTAGCCAAATTCAAGGTCAACTTCGTTTCAATAAATTGCAAATTAAATGAGGGACAGAGACAAAGAGAGAGAGAGAGAGAGAGAGAGACAAAGAGAGAGAGAGAAAGAGAGAAAGAGAGAGAGAGAGAGGCAGACGATCAGTAACTGCATGACGCAAATGTTAAAGTCAGCAGCTTAGCTGTAACTGATGCTTAATTCTTTCTCTCTTTAGCAACTAAAGAAAAAACTATGCCTCTAAAAATCAATCCCTAGCTTGCGCTGTGAAGCAAACAAATTTCAATTTTTTTTTTTGTCATTACCAATTGAAAAACCATGTTTTGTTTGTATCATTTTGGTAGCTGTTAGTTTAATGCTTAGTAAACCCCTTACAAATATTGCAAAAACAAAAAATTTGTATGTAAATATATATATATATATATATATATGTGTGTATACATATGAATTAAAACAAAAGCATGCCTGTCTGTACATTGTACATGTTTATTAATCATTTATCGAACTCAGTGCTTAATTTGTTTATTTTACCTGTTAACCAATTTATTTTGGTTAAATTGTTTATATGTCGTTGGCACACACACACAAGTGTGTGGTTCGATCTGGTCTGGTTGTTTGTTGCTTCTCCTGTTTCGATTGTATATAAAGACTGTATCGATGCTTTTAAATGAGTTTCGTATTGTAACAAGTTCAATCAACTTTTGCATCGACGCTAAAAGCGAGCAAAACAATTGATTAAATTATAAATTCTTTATTAAAAAACTTACAATATATTTAAATTAAGACATTAATCAAAGAAAACGTTTCATACAATAAGATAAAAATAAAGAGATCTGACAAACTTTTTAAATTTTCTATAGTTTTACTGTCGGTAGCTCAGATTGTGAGACAAGTGTGTGCAAATTTTGTATACATATTGACTGTAGACTATAGAAAAGCTAAACATTTGCACTTCTCGTCGTCGCATACTTGTTAGAAACTAGGCTGGCAAATCGGAAGGGGGGGGGGGGATGTAAGGGGTGTGTATGAGCGGCTGGCAGCTGAATGGTTTATCGCAGCAGCCAAGCTCCTCCAGTATGCACTCGAATGCCCTTCATGCTCGCCCGTCTTCCGGCGCTCTGCTCTGTCTTTCTCTCACTTTTCTCACCCGCTCTTCTCGCTTGAACTGTGTCAATGGCCTTGAAATTGTTTTTGCGCCACGCGCTGCTTAGTTGATGTTCTTGTTTTGCTTTCAGTATTTGTTTTTTATTACATTATTTGTTGTTGCTGCTGCTGCTGCTGTTCCAACAACGAGATTAGTGAAAATAGCGTAGTCAGTCCGTAAGGAAATGCATTTTGATGTGATCCAATATATATATGTATATACATATGTATGTGCGTATTATTTAGCTATCGCTCATTTGATTTGGCAACAATTTTGAAGTGCATATCGCATGTTTAAGGCCCATTAAATGTTGATGTCTGGGCATGGCCCGATTGCAGGAAGCTTTAACACACCAGCGTTTGTGGTTTTTCCATCAATGTCATCGTGAATCTGTAACGGGCATAGAAAAAAACACCAAACACACACACAAACACAGTGCATGACAAGGTCAAAGTCAACGGCAACCGCACTTATAAAACGACTGCTTAATGTTTTTGTTTTCCTTATTATTATTATTTTTTTTTTTTCTTCTTTTTTGCTTTTGTTGTCTTCTAAGATGCTGCTAATGATAATGATTTGTTTTACGTACTCTGTGCTAGATGAGTACAAAAACTAATAATATTAATATTTGAATTTATTTTTTACCTTATGAACAGATCAAGTTTATCAAAAAAAAGTGCGCTTCATTGCATTGAAACTAACAGAGAACAACTATATATTATTAGTTCTCCAAACTTTTGTTTTTCGCACTTTGAGAGTCAGTTTGTGCAGAGCTATTGAACCTATTAACGCTTAACAAAAGTGCAAGATTAATTCGCGACAAGCGTATGCAAAGTTAAGTTAACGATATGCAATATTAAAACAACAGAATGTGCATAAAAATGAATACAAAAACGTATTAAAAAATATATTAGGCATCAGGGCTTTATAATTTGTGGAAGCTTAAACTTGAACTTCAGCCTGTCAACACCTTTGGAAGTGTTTGCTGTCTTTAACATTTTATCATGATAATCGTGACGTTGAGATCAACATCGACGTCGCTCTGCTTGTTGCTTGTTGCTGTTTTGCTGTTTGCTAATTGACAGCATCAATTACGTTACTCATACGCAACGTTGTCGCACTGACGCTGGTTGGCCTTACGTCAGTTTAAGAAATATATCGAATGTACACTGCGACATTGCAAGAAAATGCAGTTACACTTGATGCTGCCAACTTAAGATTCATTTAGTTACGAGCTAAGCGCGCCCGACTGCAATGTAGTTTACCATGAAAATCGAAAGGGACGATTCAGATGCTATATTTTATTATTAACTATTGATATTCCTATCCTAATGAAATCAAAGCATTAATAAAATACAACTCTAAGTAAATAACTATAATATCAAATATATTAAATAATATTTGAAAGCTGTAACTCTGTTTCTCCGGTTTAGAATATATTTTTCCTCACTACAAACTTTGACAAATACACAGCGAATATAAGAAACAATAAACAAAACCAAACCCGTTGCGCAACAAATGTGACAAGTCGACACCCATTCATATGGTGACAATTGCGATGACGCTGCCGGCAGCCTTGACACGGTTCTAACATCTTCTGACAAGATTCTTGCGTTAGTCAACTTCTAACCTCAAGTTAAGACGCCTTCAGCTGGCATCCTCGGTTTCTAGTTGGCAACTGTTTGTTGAAGTCATAGACAGACGGCAGATATCAATTAGCGCTTCTGCACGTTTGCCCATTTAGTGTATTTCGTCTTGTAGTCAATTGTGGATTTAAGTTTCCGTTTGCGAAAGCCTAATCTGCTCCAACACTCGCAAGTTGAAATCCCAAATTAAAAGCGCATCTTATACTTTTGCGCTTAACGCTTTTACATTGTATTAGTGTCTGCCCAAATTCGCAGCTATGAGTTAACACTTTAAGCTTTGAGGCTTAAAGCAGCTCTCAAGCAAGTTTCAAAGACTTAATCCTGACCTTTTTTTTTTGTATATAATTACATCCCCAAGATAATTTAACGTACAAATATTGATCAGTGACAGAAATGAAATACCAGAATAATATTTAAGAAGTCATTAGAATCATAAATCGACAGAAGTCTATCAACCGTGTACAGAAACTATAAAGCAGCAACAAAAATCAAAAAAGAAATTGCACATTGATGATTAATAAAGGACCTGCGACAATGCAAATACATGTACTAGCAGGTGTAGGAGCCTTTATATATCACGCTCGTGCGTGAGTGCGAGCAGTCAAGCGTGTCAGCTGACAACGTGTTAATGCTAGCGGCTCAATTTCGCATTGACAGCATCTTCAATGGTGCAAACGAATGGCAAAATAGCAAATGGCAGAAACAGCAGCAACAGCAGCAAAACGGCGACAACAAGAAAAGCGCCTAACAAGCACGTTAAGCTAGTGCCAAGCTGGTGTGACAAGGTAGTCCAAGTGCTTTCCATTCATTCATACAGAGATAGTCCTTTGCTTTTTCTTTCTACCTTGTTGGCCTGCCCTTTTCACTGTTCTGTTCATTCTTTGGCATCATCAACAGTAGCATTGATGGTTGTCATTATACTCATCGACATCCTTGTCATTACGCGGCACATACGAAAAGAGCACGAAAACACTTGTCATTAACACAATCACACACTCAAATACACACACACGCACTCACACATGCACACACATACACATACATAGACGAGTGCACTAACCGCAGCAATGGCGCGGTGCTTAATGCTCGCCACAGTTACAACTTGTAACACATTTCCAGTTGAATACACTTCTGAAAATAACCCTTGAACTTTTTAACACCACCATATACTTGAGATCTTACAAGACTTACTTGTTTGCAGAAAATAATACAAATAAATAAATGAATACAAGAATTTTTCTTTTCTGCCATTTTTCATTCTTTTATTGTGCTGTTTCTCGATCAAATCACAATAAAACAAACATTTCAATACTAAATCACTTTCAACAACAATAAGCAGGTAGTACAGAGCGCAAAAGAAAAGAAGCAAAATCAATCGCTGAATAAGAAATTGGGGTTAAACTTTGAAACCAAACAATATTATCGAAAGGAAATAAATGTACAAAACATTTTGATTGTGTTTTCACAATAAAAACATACCGTTTAATGTTACATATTTTTATTTTTGGTTTGTTTTTGCTGCCTTTGGCACATTCGTTACGTATTCGCAGCGTATTGCAGATGCTATGAAAAGCTGGAACAGGCGGTCCAACCACAAATATCAAATAATTGTTTGCCATTTAGCATGTGCACTTTGAATGGTTGCCAAAAAAAAAGCCAACGGTAGCCATTTGTTTACTTTGTCAGAAAAGAACGAAAGACCTGCACAGATCAGAAAGACATATGTCTGCAGACAAGTGTGTACATAATACATATAATGCAGCATTTAAATGGGGTAAGACCGCAAGCTACCCTGCAACATGCTTTATATCTTAATGTTCTATGGCTTTTAAGCTATATGCCACAGCAATGTTGCAAGGAAAATTAATGATTGTTACATCCAACGAAATGCAATCTGCTGATCATTAGTTATAGTTAAATATATTCTGGAAAGCCATGGCGATTTGTGTGTCGAAAAGTTTATTGCTTTTTGCGCATTAAAAAATAAATAAACAAAGGGATTTATAAATAGGGCGACCATCGTCCTGCTGATCTGTCGAGCAAACTCATGCCGTTTGTAGCAATCATAATTTGGATGATTGATGCGGGACAATGTCGTTTATGGCTTAGCTCATTTCAAAGGTGAGTCCCAACGAGAGCTATTTTGAATACAAGTTCGCCACATTTAGAGGGGCAATTCACACGCAATTTCCGGCACGGCACAGCCGATGCGGCAAAAATGTGACTCTGGGGAAAATTACAATTTTCTACCCAATTTGGCGGCGGTGCCAAGCGGCAAAGAGTTAATGGTCCAGCAGCGCTGTTGTTAACAGACCTGTTAACTTAAAAGAGCAAACAAAACAAAAGAGAGCGAGAGAGAGAGATTTGAGAGAGCTTTGGTCTGTTTGTTTGCTCTGTGCTGTAAGCTCTTGCTCTCTTAAATGCTTAACACATTCTGTAATAATTCGGCTAAGCCAAGTTAGCATCGAACTAAATACTTCTACTGCCAACACAAATTACCAAACTATCATCACAAAAACACAGAAAGTCCCTGAGCAAATCGTTGTTAAATTCGCTTTCACTTTGAGTGCTTGTATGTTTGTGTATGTGTGTGTGTGTGTGTGTGTGTATGTGTGTGTGTACAACAGGGTACAACCCTAATCTACCCTTTGTATGCACTAAGGGCGAGTTGTGTGAGCAAATTGACTCATCTGGCACTTACATTAAATGTTCGTTGGCCCTTTTTTTTGTTTGTTGGTAGCAAAAAGAAAACAAAACGTAGCCAATGTCAGGACAAATTTAACAATGCGGCAAAATAAACATAAAAGCCAAACAAATTGTGCATGAAATGATTCAAGGATTCCGTGAGACAACTGTTGTATATAAATGTAAAATATATATATATATATATATATGTGTGTGTGTGTGCTACGTATTTCAGTTATTTGAAGTTTGTACAAATGAAAATTGTGACAGAAAATTGAATTACCCAAAACACACACACAGAAGAACAACAAGAGCGGCAAGAATGTGGACGGCTAGCGGCTACCGCAGTAAAAACAAAACAATAAAAGCGAGCAAAACCCGAGAATGAATGTTAAAAGTGTGCCCCTGAAACAAATGCATGTTGGCGAAGGACAAAAAACCCAAAAAAAATTAAATAAACTAAAAGAAAAGAAGAGCGAAGCGCCTGCAAAGTCAAATGAAAATCATCAAGCCCAAAGGGCATCTCCAGCTTCTGTTACTCTTACCCCTGCCACGCTGCTTGTTGCCACATTAGCCACGCCACGCTGTGTCCCCTAATGAGCATGCCAGACATATGCCATGGGCCATGTCCTACTCTCTAGCTACCTACCTAATCCCCACAACACAGTCCAACTATCGTCTGTCTTCTGTCCTCTGTCGTCGGTCGCCTATCGCCGCGAAAATCTTCTTCCGACTGAAGTAAAATTGGTTTGTTTACGATGTTCTTGAACCAGCATCACCACAGACAGCACCAAAGAACTTAAAGGGCAGGGGTTGTTTTGGGGTGCTTTCGGTTGTATGAATGCGGCATATGCTTGTATATGAACGTATATATACACGTACATACATTCAGTTTGCCCCACAGGCTGGTTGCTTTCACCATACGAAAGTGTTTTTATTGCCGAGTTTCTTACGTGCAGCTAACAATAAGAACGCGATTTTAGGGATGCGACAGATGGCCAGCCACTGTTTGGCTTACCCCCTGCATTAGAATGCCAATAACAATCATGCTATTTGTACGCTTCTCCATCTAATTGCGTGGATGTACGAATCTTAACAATCGATGCACGTATTAATATGCTGCTAAGCAAATACAAATATTCTTATCAAAAGTAAAGGCATGTCAAGTTATATGACAACGATTAATATTCAATGATGACCTTCAATAGCTGCTTATAGTTAAGCATTAAAAACTAAATAAATTATGATTTCAATGTTTGAAACCAGGTCAAAGCATAACAACATTTTAACAGCCACTATTATTGCAAATGTTCGTTCATATTACACATTATTTGTTCTGGCAAAACAATGAAGAAATGTGCAGCAGTAAAACTGTTTCACTTGTTGATGTTAATGCACATTACGTATACGCATTTTAAGAAAAAATTCTAAATTAAATTCGCTTGGTTTGCCAAAAAAATAACACACACACACACCCAACGCATAGCAGCCAAAAATCTTTATGCAGCACATTTCTTACTCGAGTCGAGTTTGCTTTTCAAAAGATGTTTAAACAAAAAAAACAAAACCGAAGAGTTTGCCAACTACGGCTATAGGTTGCATCTCGGAGCTTTGTGTATGTTATGTTCTTTTTGGTTTAAAGATGCTGACGTCTACAAACGCCAAACACATGAGCAGTCAGTCAGTTAGTTGGTCGTTTAGTCAGTGGGTGAGTACGAGTCTGTCCAGCAAAAGTTTTCTGCGTATTGTGGGTTGAGCTTTTGCTGGGCTAGTTTTCGACCTCGCCATCTGCCATCTGCCGTTGCAGTTTTGCTTGATTTGCACCAAATTAAGTTGCCCGTTGCCCATCCGGCCAGCAGACCCAGTAGTACGCAGTGCCGTAATCATTCATCTGGCTGACGGACTGACTGACCGGCTGGTTTCCTGTTTGACTGTCGGACGACCTGCGCCACTGGCTGCTGCCCAAAAATGCAATAAAATTAAATGCTTTTATGTTAAAAAGTTTATGAGTTTGTGTTTATGCTCGCTACACGCTCGATGCCGCCGTCTACTAGTTCTTCTCACGCCGCTGACACCCCTGCTAAAACATTTTTTTCGTTTTCAACTTACACAGCTTCTTCTTCTTCTTCCATCATCTTTTGTTTTGTTGGACTTTAGCTTGGCCTGCTTTAGTTTTTGTGGCCGACAGTTGTTGTTGTTTCTGTTGTTGCCGCCTCGCATGTGTTGACAGTAAATAATTTAACTGGCGTAAATGAAATTTATACGACCAACACATATTGCCGCGTACTTTGTCGTTGCAATTTAACCAAATGTTGCACACAGTTGCTGTTCTTGTGCTTGAAGTTCCTCAAAATGAATCTTGCTTCTTTTCCCAGTTTTTCAATTTAGTTCTCAAAGTACTTCAAAGGTAAGGAACTCCTAGAAAATCATTTAAAAAAAAAAATTTCATATATTTCAATCATATTTTATATATAAAACTTATTCTAATAAAATGTAACTTTTACTTATCTCATGCCATTTATATTTTAAATACAGCAAAGTTTTCTTTGAGTTTCTTTGTTTTTCCTTACTTTACAGTAACAGTTGCTTGCTTTTCGTTGCAATTGAGTGAAATCACAGTTTTCTTCTTTCTATTTTCGGCACGTTTGCCCTTCAGCAGGGAAAAGTGAAAAGTGCAACAAAACCACAAAATGAACATGCTCGAAGCGAGTGGTCTTGACTTTGACATATATAAAGCATATATAAACAGATATGTTTTGACACAAGTGCTAAAATATGTTTTCCCTTATCTCTAAACATTTTGTGGGTGTACAACAAAATGATGAACCTTCGCAACAGCATCTGCTTTGGTTTTTTTCAACACCCTTTTATTAGTTATTAGTTTCAAAATTGCATAGTTGCTGACCCTTTATTTGCCTCCACTTAAGTCAGTTGGCAAAAGAAGAGCAAAAAGTGTAATTACCATATAATATCTTGCTCAAACTATCGTAAAAGTCCGAAAGTTAATGAAGCTGAAAAGTGCAATAATTTATGTGTTTGTATCTCTCTACGAGAGAGTAAGTAAAAAGCATCCATACCCCTTCTTAACAAGTTGTAATTATAGTTTTTTTTTGCAATAACAATAGTACTTAACTGTTAGATTGACTCTGAAGCACGATTTGCAACTTATTATAGAACTTTGCCGGTCAAATTTCGTTTAGCTTCAAACTTGGAACAACAGCTCATAAAATGTTACTCACCGATGATGATGATGTGTCAGCTGTTAGTGCTAAAGTTTCAAAAGTTTTCACATTGTTTTCTTAGTATCATTCCACAAACTGTTAATGAAATAGCCTGACAAGTTTGTTGGGTTAATAATCGAACTTGTTGTACTATTTCTTAAATGTTTGAAATGCACGCAAAATACGAAAAAAAAATATAAAAAAATCATATTGGGTATGAAGGACAGGACCTGAGGGTAACTGGTGATATGTCTCGTTGCGATTGGGTTCAAACGACACACTTCCGTCGACATAGAACAACTATAGAAAATGCAAAAACAATAATAACAACAACAACAACAAGAGCGACAAATAGCAGCCCGTGTTGTTGGTAACGAGCACACAAAAAAAGTTTTCGCTTCATAGCACAAATTGAATAAATCATCAGACGAGTCGAGTGGCTTGCATTTTTGAAAAATGAATGGGCGTGGCCAAAAGTCGAATACATATATACACTATACTATATAGAGAATGGTGAATGCTTACGTGCATAATAGTTGTGCGAAATTGCCAAAAAAAAATAATAATAATAACAGCAAGCAAAAAGCGTTTAACAGCAACAAAAAACTCGTAGCTAAAACGTAGAAGAATAGTTAGATTTACAACGGCGCGTATGCGTAATATTTTAAGCTGTGAAACCAACAAAAAGCGACCAAAAAGCAACACGAAATAGGCAATAAAAATGAACGTTTACAAGTGCAATTGTGGCAAGAGGATTCCGGGCACACAAAACATAAAATTAAAACGTCTAAAACATTTTGTTAACTTATTATGGCCAAGCAGAAAATAATCAACAGATGCAAAGCTTTTTGTGTTAAGCGTGACTGTATCAAATGTATCCAAGTTAATGCTGAAGCTAATTGTGCAAGGTGCACACAAGAGCACTAACTTTGATGAGTTCACAAGTTATTTCTTGAATGAATCATCAAAAGCAACCGCATTGACAAAAATCTAAACACAAAGCTATGAAATGGACACTTAAAATATATATAGTTTTATTTTACCTGTGAGATTCGATATAAAATAACATCTGGTTTAACAACAGGTAGTTTCTTACACGTTGCGGTAACACCTTTAAGGTATTCGCTGTTCAATCAGTAAAACAATCATTGAAGAAAAGTTAAATGCAGACCGCGTACTTCGTTATTGTAGTGCGAGATTTCGCTCAGTAAAGAGCTCCAACTTTATTCGAAATTTGTTCTATAAAGTAGGCATTGGATAGCAGTTGACACAGCCCACACTAAAAATTACAATTCTGAATGAACCATTTTACACTGAACCATGATGAACCATTTTACACTGTTGTAAGATCTTATATTTGGCATTAATCAATTTAAGCTTAAAGATTTTCAATTTTAATAGGTTTTTGCTTTTGCTTGTTGCTTGTATTAAAGCAGCCAAACCGGAAAAGGACAAAATGAGCACACTAATCGTTGATAAATGTCCTAAGGTGGAATTTATGAAAGATGTTCAAAAGGAAAGGGTATGTAACGAAACATTTTTCTTTTGAGTTTGTTTAAGATTTGGATGTATCTCTAACAGCTTTTGGGTGTGTGGTATGCATTTGCTTCCACACCGCTGCCCTTTCCACGATATCAACGACAATGTTCATCTTATAATGTTAAAGACAATCGTAAGAAATATTCACTGATCATTTTTTTTCCCAACTAATGTCACAAACTATCATTCAGCCTACTTTCAGACAAATATACTCTACACTGATTACAAGACCGTCGTTATAACCTATGCCTGTAATGCCGTGCAAGGCAAGTTTATCTGTAAGAAATCTATAAACAAATCAATAAACAATAACATTATTATAAATCTATTGAAATTTGCAGTAAAACTTCGAATATTAACACGCACTCGAATACCTGGGAGTGCAATTGTCGCTCGGGCCATGGAATTTTTGGATTCAATTCGTTTTCCCGTCGACACACTCCTTATTCTAGGTAATGAAGCATTTTGCTTTGAATGGTATCAGCTGAAGTTCGAAACAAAGCGACGACCAATCACTTATCAAGCGCCCTTTAATGTGCATGGCGAATAGGGCGAAAGAATCTTGGATTCGAAATTAATTGCAATAATGTCTAATTATTGTTACATAATAAGTTTGCACAAACACACACACCCACACACACACACAAATGTATCGATGAAGCACTGATTAAATTGTACTAGGAAATCGTATAATGTCTGGCCTAACTTAATTAGCAATGGCCAACAGTTTCAGAACCAACATAATAATACAGCCATGTACGCTCGTAGCACATATGGCCGGCAGGATGTTGGGTCGACAGCTTCCTGGTAATGACAAGGGCACATTAATGAATGATGCCTATATATGCTCCATATTGCCAACTCCCATTTGCCTGCCGCCGCCCACAAACATTCATACATACATAAACACATGACCACTTTTCGACAATTCAATTTATGCGTGTTTGTATGTTTGCATCCTCCCAAAACAAGCCAACCAAACACAAAACAAACCTTTCCATGTGCTCCCAAAAATTATCTGCTGTTTTTTTCTTCATAATCTTGTTGTTGTTGTTGTTGTTGTTGTCGTTGTTGTTTTTGGTTTGTTTGGCTTCCTTGGCCCAAATTGCTTGGCTGCACAAATTGGCTTTTGCCTCAGGCTCGGGCTCGGCAATAAAATCAAACTCACGCAGGCGTATGCGTAACGCACAATTATCCCTCCATTGAGTGGGTGTGTCTGCACTCGAAGGGATAACGGTCACATTCATGTAATAATTGTCATTGTCAAGCGGACTTTGGCTGCCTAACAGCCACAACTGGATAATGCCAGAACAAGAACATGAACAGTACACTTCCAAAGCAATTGAGTTTTTATTTGTGCCACAACAACATAGAAGGCTAATCGTTTGCATTCAATTGCGTTAACTGAATAAAACACTCAAAAAATAATGAAACAAATCTCCAAACATGATTTAGCATGCTTTAATTGAGCGCATGATGTGCATTCAATACAAACGTTGCATAAGTTGTACATAGATGTGTCATCATTTGAACAGTTTTCAACCTTATATACTACATCCAACATTCGATCACATGTTTAGAGCAGCTGTGTTGGTTCTGTTGCTGCACACGTATTTGGTGAGCACTTAAGACTCGTATTTTTGTACTTATTGTTAAGTATTACTATTCTTCGTTTTCGGTTTGTTTCCATTCAATTTGAACTGTTTGTTTCATATTGTAGATGTTGATGTTGTTATTGTTGTTGTTGTTGTTGTCGCTAATGCGTCTACTTTGCGATTGTAACAATTTTATGGTTTGTACGTTTTATTTCAAAAGATTTGCTTTAAAACAAGAGTGCTTAGTTAGGGAGTACTCGCTTAAGAGATATCCTTTAACAAAGATGATTTTTTCAAGCTTGTTGATGTTAAATTTCGATTTAACTACAAAGTACTAGCTTTAATTACTTTATAAATATTCAAACGTTGTTATTTGAATCAAATTTTATACAGGGTATAATAAGCTAACTATATTTTGTGTTGGCTTACGTTGTTTTGGCTTTGTTTCAATTGCATGACGCTTTTCAGCAACAATTTCAAGTTCAAATTGCTTTTTCTGTTTTGTGTTTTGGTTGTTTTATGTAATCACGTAAGCGTCATTTGTATAACAGTCTATACTATATATATATAGTCGTACTTGTAAAGCGGACAGCGATTTACATCAATGCTTTGACTGTTAAGCGACATACGGGACGGGAAATTGCTTCAATCCAAATTGTTAGTCAGACTTAGAAGGTTGATATGAAAATATCTTTGATTTGCATATGGCAAACTCTTAATTAGCTCAAGAAGTTCTTTTGTCTTGGGTTGGATGGCTGTTTGACTGGTTTCACCAGTTTGCGTTTGCTTTCAATTTCGTTTTCGTTTCTTTAACGCTAAAGACAAACGCAAAAAAAAAAACCGAACAACAGAGTCCACAGAAGACGACAAAGATGCGGATAGCGACAATAACAATAACAAAATAAAATACATATACATTAAAAATATACCGTTTATTGATGTGATAATCTAAAGATCAAGGTCTTCCTTTTGCCATTTCAATAAGTGTTGTAGCTTGAAGCTTTTCGAAAAGAAACGAAACTACAATTATTTTGCCAAGATTTAAATGAGTGAAAAATGTTGCAGATTAACTGAAAATAAAATAACAGACAATAAAAAAAAGGTAAAGCTTCCTAACCGCAAATGTTGCACATTCAAAGAAGGAAAAAGACAAAAAGAAAACTTTAGATGCAAAAAAAAGAGAACAAAAAAAATAAACAAAACCGAAAGTTAAGCGAAAAAATTGGAGCAAAAGCTGCTTCTTTGTTGACTTTGGGGATTCGGTTGGCGCTGTGCTATTAAAAAAAAAAATGAGTAAAGAAGGGAAACCGAAGCTTACCTAGAAAAAAAAGCCAAGCACATATGCAAGTCTAATGAACCTGCAGGAAAATATGCAGCACACAACTGCCACTCACTGCGGATTTAGTTTGATTGGAAGCAAAATCAGCTAAAGTAGCATTTGAATGGCATTATAACGTACAGAAAGGCATTTCGAAGAAAGAATTAGGTAACAAACGTTTAAAATTTATAAGCATAGCTCAGCAACTTGAGCAAGATTACGTTTCTTTAAGTTTTCTTACGAAAAATACTTATCTACAAGTCACAAAGTCAAATTTACTTTAACAAAGTTGGAACTAAGACAAAATCAATGCATTTGAAATAAGGAAATGAATGAAGAGCTGTAAGACACTCACAAATGGGTCACAGAAAAGTTCGTTGAGTTCAGGTGGCAAGTAGAGCACACATAGAAGAAAATTCCAAATTGTGTGCCGAAGAAGGCAACAACAAAAAAAAAAAGGCGCAGAATATTTGTATGCGTGTGTTGATAAGCAAAATCGTCAGTCTGCTTCACGCCCAAAAATAAAAACCAATACTATAAGCAAAGCAAAAGAAGACGTGGAGGGCGTCAAAAGTTGACGCTTATCTGCGCCTCATTTGCCAAACAACAAAAGCCTCATCAATTTCATAGGGCTTCAGCTAGCAGTTAGCTGGCAGAAAGTGAAAGATTGTTGGACATCAGCAACTGAACTGAATTCGTGAACAAGAGGTGACAGCAAACAGAAGACATCATCAGCAGATATGATGGATTTCTCTATGAGTCGAGAGAGACAGAGAGAGAGAGAGATAGAAAGAGACAGACTGAGAAGAGTGACAAGAGAACATTGTCAAACAGTGGACAGTGGACAGTGTCGCGGGCAAAGTTCAGTCAACTTTCAACTTGTAATTTGTCATTGTGCCAGCGCCATGAAAACTGAAAATGACACCCGGCAGCAGCTGGACAGCGGGACCTAGGCAAAGTGGCCGCCACACAACGTCATCATTGGGGCCGGGCAAATAAATATTTAAAATCATGTGCGCGCCAGTGGCAGGCAGGCAGCCTTCCTTTCTTCTTTCTTCTTTCAGCCAACTGGCTGATGATACTGCAACCACTGCGTATACGCAGTAAAATTTATGTGACTAGGCAATGCTTAATGCAAATGCCTTAACTGTCGCATTTTTGTGGAGAAAATGAAATGAAGGCCTTGTCGCGAATCCGTGTGGGCGGTGATTAATTTTCGTATTGTTCTTTAAGATATATATTATTGTTATATACATATAATTCTCTTTGATTTTGCATTTTTTATGTTGTTTTCCCTCAGTTGACAACGTTCATTGAACGGCACTGCAGTGGGCAATTTTCATTCTGATTAACCATGAGTTATGACATGAAAAATAAAGAATGATTAAGTTCCTGCCGGGTTGAAAAAAACCTGCAATACTACACATATAAAAGTACTTGAAAAATGGTTTAAGTAAACAGATAACAAGTATGCAAAATACAAAATTAAAAACTTTTATATGTATAGATTCAATTTGTAGTTAGTTTTCCACATAACCCCACCCATCATCATCATCATCATCATCGTCATTAGCAAAAGCGAGATGTCATGGAATGTTTATTTGTAATTTATAAATACCAAGAATTATAGATAAATGTGTCCAAGCTAACAACAGGTTTTAAACATAGTTAAGCATCCATAAAATTACAATAAGAAATCAAAAACCAAAGCGGAAGCAAATTCTACAAATTTCATTTACAAACAGTCCTTGAAACGAAACGAATGTTGTGTGGGTTGCCCAGCTGGGTTAGCATTAGAAACCACTTTGGCGAAGACGCGACAGGTGTGCGCAGAAATTAGCACTTTGCATTTTGCAGGAAAACCAACTCGGATTCACTGATTTGATATGATAAAATAAAGAAACCACTCGCATAAATCACATAAATATGTTAATTCGTCTCTTGAGAGTAACGTTTTTTTGCGATTTGCGACTAGGAAGTTTCTTCTTTTTTTTATATCGCATTAACTTTAAATTTAGCATTGCACAATTAGCATAAGTTCTATGTGTGTGTGAGTGTATAATATACTCGTTCTAGAACACAATAAAAAATATAAATAAAAAGTAAAAGTAATTTGCAGTTGCTAGTTATATTTTGCTAGACAGTCTTTAAATGACGAACAAACTTTTGCGATACGAATTGGGTCAATGGAATGATGAATAAAATTACGCCAAAAAAAACGAAGAAGCGTGTAATATATTGACAAACCAAATAATGGGAGCCAAAAGAACAAGTTTTAAATTACATTTATATGCAGCGGTGTATATCATAAATTTTAATTAGCTTACAAAACAGCCGCAAGACAATTTCAAAGTAATGCAAATCATGTACAAACATTACGAAATGTCACAAAGTTGGCCCTGATAAAGAGAATTGATGATAAAGATATGATGAATGGTATTTTGTAAATAATTGAAAATACAATGTGCGTTGTATGAGAATATTACATTCCAAGTAACGCACTTTGAGTTTTTCTTGTATATTTCTGTGTGTTTAAAGTCTTCCACAAACACAAAAAGCAAAAGCAGACAACGAGATAAGCAAAAGCAACCAAATAGCAGCAGCCAGCCCGTAAAAGGTTCGTAAGAACTCAAAATGTGAACTTTGTCGGCCAAAGAGCGGCAATCATCAGCTTAATAAAAACACTAAAGAGCGACCAAAAAGTCTTAAAGTCAACTCTCAACACACAACAAACGGCACACGAATCTAACAAAAACCAAATTCGAATTCGAATTAGATGCGGATTTTTTTGGAACTCACATAAACGAGGGCATTTTGGCAATTGATTAAATTTATTTATTATCATCTCAGTGAATGTTCGCTTTATGAGCTGCTCTTAAGCTTAATCACAATGAAGATGTCCGTGCAGGAAGTCAGCAAGTGGGAATGAAGTTCCCTTTCTCCTTTTTGTGTTTCCTTTGTCTCTGTTCGTACACATTGATTGCTGGCAAATTGATTTTGGTCTACTTTGAGTGCTTACCAACAGTTTCCTTCAAAGTCTCTTCCATCGTTTAGACGAAGACAAAGACCCTTTTGTTCGTCAATTGAATTCACAGACTGTTCCTTATCTTTAGCTTAAATCGATACAGATTGCAGTGCAGCTGATATATGATATGATTACTGTGTCAAATATTTAGACAATAGAAATGAACTTAGGGATGGGAATTAAACTATCGATACAAATTGCAGTTCACTAATAACAACAGCTGATATATGATATGATTATTGTGTCAAATATTTAGTCAATAGGAACTTGGGGATGGAAAATAAACCTAATGATTACCTTTGCCTAAGGTTATCTTTTCATGTATTTGTCGAGTTGACTCATAACTTAATCCTTAAGCAGCTTTCAACTCCAACAATTACACAACAGCACGCAAAAAATATATGTGCAATTTAGTCAAAAACACTCACAAGCAGCGTCGTGATGCCAACATCATCATTGTTGAGGCACTTTAATAAAGTGCAGCCCCAAATTATGAGACGGCAGCGAGTTATTGTTGTTGTTGTTGCTGGTTGCTGCAGTTGCAGCCACCGTGGCGTCAATTATCGCCGCTGTACGCAAAGTGGGCCAAGCAAATAATAAACGCGCCCAGAGCAAAAGCAACAACAGAGCCAGAGGCAGAGGTACTCCATTGTCAAATGAGCTTAAACAGGCTGGCCACGCCTCAATTGAAGTACTGCCATCTCCCTCCGCTTCACTCCCTTGCCAACCCACTATGCATTTGTGCAGCAATCTTTTTGACTGCAGTTTTGTTTTCATTTTGTTGTTGTTCTCTTCGCCATTTTCACGCCTCACTTGATGACTTCGTTCGCTGATTGATGGCGACCTCAACTTCAACTTGGACTCCGACGGCGACTGCGACTGCGAGTCAGACTCAGACTCAGGTGTCGCCGCCTAATTAAACGAAGGCAACGCATTCACGCATGCGTAACTCAATCGGTAAATATCGACGCAATGCCTTGCCCTCTCGCACGCCTCCCAAACTCTACAGTGTGTAATATGGGTCAATATGCAATTATTGCATATTTTTCCTTCGTTTGCGTTACGGCCCATCGAAGGGTCTTCACAGACACACACATATATATATATACTATTCCGGATACTTGAGATCTTGATTTATCAATATTTGCGCATTGCGCGCACAATTTGCACAGTTTTTGCGGTAATGTAAAACTACAATTACATAATGAAATAATAAACACCATGGCATAATAATACAGTTCACATTCTTAATCTAACATTATTTATTTATGTTCTTTGTTTAAGAACTTTGCTCATGTTTTTCGTGAGGTTCATTTGCCAAGTTCAAGGTGACCATTTGCATAAAAGCGAAAATAAAACTTAAAATCAAGAATAAAACAACATCTCTTAGCCCTGTTCGTGTGTTTTTTTTTTGTTAATATTATTATAACTCATGCATAAAGCGCTCACCTTTGACAACAAGCCCAAACACACAAAAATATACACAAACATACAAACATCATAATAAAAGCGTTTTGAAGAATTCAAGCGAATTCAGAGAAATAAACAACATCTTAAGTGCAGCCAAAAAAGATATCTGTGTGCAACGCCCACGATCAAAAAAGACGCAGAAAGAGTGTGTGTAGGAAAGAAGAAAAGAGTAAGTGAGAGAAGCTCAGAGATTTCATCATCACTGGCTTAAAAGTAATACTTATGCCTTATTTACGAACACAAAATAAGTAATGAAGTAATGGGTGAATTGCCTGACCCACTTCTCATACCATTTGTTCTTTGGCATCGATGCGCACGGCCATTTAATTTGCGTCGAAAGATTCTTATGCAACATTTGTTGATGCATTTCGTATCTAGTAGACTCATTGCGCACACACAAAGTTCGCCGTTCTTGTGATCTATGCAGTTTTCTTGCTAAATTAAGTAATTGGTGCAAGAAACAACTGGGGCAAAACCCAAGTCGCCGTCGCCGTCTCCCTCTTCATCTCTCTCTCTCTCGCTCGCTTTGCCCTCTCTTCATTGCCGTTTGCTGTTCGCAGTTATGAATTCTTGCAATTTAGATGCGTTTGTCTGCAACTTGCATTTATTTGTGTTTATATGTATTTATATCTATTTTGTGTATCTGAATGTGCATATGTGCATCGGGAAATGAGAAGCGGACCTCTGTCCATTTAGTAGTGTAGTGGTTCTTTTATGTATTCCGTTCTGGTTCTGTTTTCCATTTCGAATGAGCTCTGCAGATGCAGAATGCAATGAATGCAGGCCATGCCAAAATGTGAAGCGAATGGGAGTCAAAGAGGCCAATCGTTTAAGTATATATACATATATGTGTGTAGATGTGTGCGTGTGTGTGTGCTTACTTGCGTAACAGCTAAATCAAAGCAATTGTTGCAGCTGTTATGGCTGCTGCAGTTGAGTATATTTAGCGATTGCAGCGCCCTCAATACAATCAGTTGCTGGGCTGCCAACTCACTTCAAAACAAAAGTACTCGTCCTGTAAAGCAGCCGCGGCAATGTGAATGGCTAATACTATAAACAAAAACAAACAGCAGTGTTTTTTTCGGTATTTTAATGGACAGCCGCAAAATAAAAATCTCATTACGAATTAATATATGTATAAAGAAGCAGCCAAAGAGAGAATGGGAGAAGAGTGGCGATAACAAGAATCGCATGAAAACACCGTCAAGAATAAATACGAAAAAAAAACCACACACACAAAAGTTGAAATTAAATTCCAAGGTCGCAAGCACAAGAACTTTTATTTAGCATGTGTTTTCGAAGGGTGCCTCTTTTTTTTGGTTGGGGAGGGGGGGGAATTTGAGTTGCACAGTTCATCTGGTTGCTGCTTTTTAATTTTTTGGGATTTCTTCGTTTGTTTAACAAAGAATTAGCCGGTTAATCAGCAGCGTATGTAAACTGGAATATATATATATATTCATACATACATACAGAATAACCAAAAAACGAATTTTTGTTGGCGTCTGGGAGTTTTTGAAGTCGCAGGTAAAACGCAGCAAAACAAATGACAACAACAACAAAAAAACAAGAACCTGGCGTCGGTAAAATGTTGAATTCGAGTGCTAATTAAAGTCACAGATCAAGACACAGACCCAAAGAAAAAGAGAACAGACAGAGATAGCGAGAAAGAGAGAGGGAGCAAAAGAGAGATACAGAATCATTTACTTATATGAATTTATGTGCAAGGCTTTCTTTGTATAATGCTGCGCGCTGTTTTTTATTGGTCTCCAGTTAAGATCTCAGAGTGCCTGCCTGCTATTGACCTTGACCCCAATGATATCAGAAAGCAATAAGCCAAGCTCCTTCTGCCGAATGACCGCATCAGCAATTGAATGATTGTTTAAACATCAGTGAAGACTAATTGAGTTTTTGGCTAAAATTGGTCAAAATGCGCAGCAAAACCAAATATCCGAGTCATGTGCCATCCAATTCCAAATCCAATCGCAGACAGAACAAATCTATTAATGACACAGACAAACAACAAACGGACGAATTAACTGACTGACTGACAGAAGCTCAGGTTGAGGCTCACCCTGGGGCTTTGACATGACATCATCAACAGCAACAGCAACCACAACGACGACAATTACTTGCCATACAAATAAAGATACTGCTGATCTGTACCTGTCGCCGTCACGGAGCATTTGTAGTATGACTTAGCATTCCAAAAAAAAAAAAACTTTGCAAATCGCATTTTAGATCACAGCTGCAACACTTTAAATAAGTCACTTTAAACAGCTCAATAATCATGCAAACGTATAAGTTAACAATTAGATATTGAGTGAAGTTTTAACATAACGTAACATAACATAACGTAACGTAGCGTAACATAAGTTACATGAAGGATTTTAAGGAAAAATTTCCCATTTTGCAATGGGGAAATTTATACTGTTTAGTAAATTTTGAGTTTAAATTTTACTTAAATTTTATTTTCTTAACAGCTTAACTTGCAGCGACGAAACATTTAAGGTTGCCGCTTCTCTCAAGTGCCCAATTAGCGTTGACATTCATTAGAAGCAATTAAAGTGAGATCAGATTGTGGCAGCAGCAACAGCAGCAACAACGATGACGAGTCTGCCGCGTGAGAAGGAGCCAACCACGCCTTTAATAACCCACACGGTTAAGGGTGTGAATCACATGGAATGAAGTGGCTAATAAATTAGAATGGCCAAAATATGGCTAATTATATATGGCTAATGATGGGCCGAAAGCAGGAGGGGTAGCTATAAAGACATTAAATAGCAGTTGCAATGACTTTTCAACATATATATATATATATATATATATACATATAGATTAGTCATGAAAATTTGAAAAAAGTTAAGCATAAGAAAGGCAAATCGAACTTCTCTCAGAAAAGTGTTTCTGTATAAGAACTTTGTCATAGATGCATATTTCACGCATGAACAATTATTTATAAATTAAAAGTTAAATACCTTGAACTTGTCGTGAGATGTTCTGAACTTGATAAACGTTTCCAATTCGCTGCGTGTGGGATTTTTTTGTCTTTTCTGTTGCCATATTGTAATTGATGATGGCAATTGAAACTCACTTCTGTGCATTTTGCAATGAAAATTGCTGTGCAGCGATGCCTAAAAATTATAAATATATGTATGTATATATGAAAAACGTTAACTGCTTTGTTAAGTAGCAGCAGCCAATTTAAATGAAATTTTTGTGCAGTTTTTGGGCTTCACCCACAGCGCACAAAATGATAATGATGGCTTGTTAATTTATTTTTTTTATTGTTGTACACACCAAATAAAGAAAAAAGAAAAAAAAGCAAACAACGCCATCATCATCGTCAGAGACATCTGAGCAACAATTACGTTTATTTTAGCCGCCTTGCAGGTTAAGCAAGTTCAAGGCCAAAAACTCTGCATTAATTATAATTATTTTTGCATTTGTTAAACACAGCAGCAAGAGAAGCAAAAACAACAACAGCCATAACAACAACAGCAACAACAAAACATTTGCTTGTTAATAGCAAGAGCTTAAGCGTAATGCAAAAGAAGACAAACAGGTAAATGCAGCCTTTTGTTTTGCTGTTTCGAATTGCGAATACGTATCGGAAATCAAAAATATATGATAATTGATTATGGTCAGAATATACAAACAATCATTCTACCTGGTCGACTAATTTATATCAAGCAGTAACGTAAACAAATCAAGGGAATATGTACTAAGGATTATACGAAAAATTGTATGCGTGCTATAAAATTTTTAGAATTTGCATATCTCTCAAAAACCCAAAGTCCAAGTCTTGTTATAGCTTAAAAAAAAATGTGTACACATTATAATACATTTGATTTTCGAGAAAAACAAGTCAACTAAGCGACATGATTTCATAAAAGCATATCAAATTTAATTTATATTCCAAACGCTTCCTCAAATCATATTCTAAGTCAGCTTGACAAACCTGATAAGCATCAAACTAAATTCAATTAATTGCCCAATGGCAGCCAACGGCGGATTAGTGGCAAGGCAAAAGACAGACAATAAATGAAGCCTACCTGCCCCAATTTCAGCTTCTTCCCCTTCCCCTTCTTCTTAAGAGCACTCTTCCCCCCGTCAAGCGTTAATAATAATAAATAAATTTAATCAGTTGACAACGCTTTTAGTGTGACTTTTTCGCAACTGAAATCCGCTTCTAATTCCGTTGAAGCAGCTTTAACTTTTGTTTTAAATTTGCTTTTGTTTTTTCCATCCATCCCATCCATCCATCCAACTGTATATTTTAATGTCTGTCTGCCGGCCATCCGCCGTGGATTGTGTTGATGCCCAGCCTTGGACTTATCTTGGATTCTTGTGCCGTTTTGTGTCGAGACTTTCAAGATTTCTGTACGACGTTGTCTATCTTCTGTTATTATTGGGCTGCTGGCTGGGTTGTTGCTTCTTCTGTTCATAATTTAAGTGTTTCATGCTCAGCTTTTTTGTTTTTTTTTTTATTTTTGTCTATGTCGCCTCCCGTTTATGAGTTGTCATTTCGTTGCTTATCTCCCTGGCCTGCTTTTGTGCTTGTCTGCCTCAGAGATGTCTCTTTATTTACTACTCTTTTTTTTGCTACTCTTGTTGCTGTGCATCAGTTGTGCCATGTACTAAAATACATACATACATATATATTATCACAGAGAATTGTAAGTGCATCTTTTGAAGCTTACTTTATTACTCAGGTTGTAGTCATAGAAACAACCATCTTATTTTTGCTCAGAGCGTAGTATAATTATCTTTTCTTAGATTGAAGAAAATATATTTACCATAAGCAAAAAGATCTACATAATATTAACTACGAATGAAAGCAGTTTAAATTGATGTTTAAATTTTATCTGTTTACTCTTCAAAAACATTATTAAACCCTTTTACATTTAAAAACAAATACATATATATATTTACCACATAATTCTTTAACAACATCGCATTTCCTATGTAAATTGAAAATTTTCCTCTTGTTTGTTTTTGTTGCTAATTAATGTACATAATAACATTTGAATAATATTTTTATAAACGTTTTCTGTAGCACTAAATACAGACAGAGGCAATGTTCATCCTATAATAATGTTGCTTTTTGGCAGGCATTAACATTAAAATGACTGCCGGCCATGTTGCCACATAATTGCAACAAAATTTAATGAGAGAAGCACTCATTATAGCCATTTAAATGTCTGATGGAAATCCTTTAACCTCTCTGTCAGAATTAAATTAATTAAGACTTTAACATTTAAACTTTACACATTAAAGTTAACTTCGTTAGGTTTTTTTTAACCCAACCTTGGTCCATTTTTCTTGAATTACTAAAATCTCATAAAAGTCATCTAATACTTCAAAACTACCTTTAATAAGTTTTTTATTCAAACCCAACCCCTGCCCATTTTTCATCAAAAGTTATTTGAATACATAAAAATTAACTTCATTAAGTTTTTTTTTACTTAACTCAACCCTGGCCCATTTTTCCCCAAGTTATATCACTAAAATCTCATCTAATACTCTCACTTTTATTAGTCCGAAGCATTTAATATTAAATGCTGTTCCTTGCTCTACAGAACTGGACAACCAGAAAGCTATGCTAATTAACCGAATATAAAATAAGCCACAAAAAAAAATTTATGCGAAAGAAAAAACGAAACCTGAGCACCCAGAGAGAGAGGGAGAGAATTACCTGATTTGGGCGGCAACAAAACATAAATTAACATATTTATGCGATTTATGTCGCCGGGCTGCATGGTCAAACAAAGTTCTGTAGCGTATTAATTGCTTTGACTTGTTGATTTTACCAGTTTTATCGAACCAAGAAACATATTTGCTACACATACTTTTGGTTATGTTCGGTGATTTTGGTTCAGGTTATACATATGAATGTATGCTACAAGGTCGACGGCACATAAAGAAATTTATTTCCGCTTTTTAACATTTATATGACTAAAATTATCTTTATTGATTTTTTTTTCTTCAACCTAATCAACAATCAGAATTTGTGTTGCACCCCGTCCACCATTTTTATTGTTAGTTGTATCGAATCCACTGTTCCCAATTAAACCTTCAAGTTGCCTTAATTCATCTAAATCTTTGTTAGTCGTTTGCGAGTCCCAGCCACCATTGTGCCAGTCTCCATCGCGTGTTGTATCCGAACCATCGTTTGATATTCTTCCATTTAAACGTCGAGTTTCATCTGTGTTCCTGGCTGCGTTTAGGAAATCTGATCCATCATTTCGCCAGTTGCCAGTAAAGCCAGATTTTTCTTCGGATGAGTCTCCTTCTATGATCTGATGAATGGTTCTAGACTCAACCACAACGCAAATAAGTCCTAAGAACAGCAACAGACAATGTTTTTGTTTACTAAGCATTTTATTCGTGTCTTTCGATTGGCAGCTTTAATCGACTAAATGTTTTGCAATCATTTTCACCAGCATTTATACCTTATCGATGAATGGTTGGTTCACGGGTGGTTCAAGAAGTCTCTGCCTTTTGATCATGTCAGCAATCAAATATTTTCACTCAAATCGATTGAGTGCCAGAATTTCTTTCACAATACCACTTAAATAAACCAACTTTTAACACTGACTTGTTGAACTGCCCTCGTTATAGTAATCTGATAATTTATTGTTAGCTCGGGCATTTCCAATCATATCAATTTTAATTTACCACTAATCGACGGCTTAACTATAGCTTATGCTAATCTTTAACATGGCTTTGCTAACTTGTCAAGATCAGAGAGCAACAAAACATATAAATACGAAATTATTTAATTCGAACAACGCAATTATTGTGAGTGACTTGACGTGAAAACAAAAATTCGTTTTATGTGAAAAGTAAGACTTGCCGATTGGTATAAGAATGATTCGTATGTTTAATGTATGCCTTACAAAACAAGAACTTTTAATCCTCATGAAAACTTAAATCGAACTACTAAATAGCCTTATATACAGCCGAGCCCTGCAGCCGATTCAAAGCTAAGCTTAGTTGCAAGGCTTTAACCACAATTCTAATTGCTGGATGACGCAGTTGAATATAGGGCACACTAAGCAAATATACATATAAACCGCATGTATGCTTCTTGTGTTTGTGTTGTGTTTAATAATACAAGAGAAATGTTAAGTCTTACATAATTCTTTAGCGATTAGTTTTTCGATAACATAATGCTATCGATACGTTAAACTATATGGCAGCTCTCTGCAGAAAAACAGCATCATCATTGCCTTGTTGACATTTTGACAACTGGATCAACTTGCAAAGCGATTTAGTAAGCTTTACGTGACAATATTGGAATAGCTTAGAAATTAAAGGATGTCTTCTTCATACGATCGTGCTGTTACCATTTTTTCACCCGACGGTCATTTGCTGCAAGTTGAATATGCCCAAGAAGCGGTGAACAAAGGTGCCGCAGCGGTAAGATTTACACAAATTCTACACATGTTTTTTTATATGTAAACTATGAAAATTTACACATGAAATATCCACTATCTTTGTAAAGGTTGGCGTGCGAGGCGACACCTGTGTCGTTTTGGGTGTAGAGAAGAAAACTATGGCTGGCTTGCAAGAAGAGCGTACAATTCGTAAGATTTGCGCTTTGGACCAACATGTTGTGATGGCATTTGCGGGCTTAAATGCAGATGCTCGCGTTCTTATTAAACGTGCTCAGATTGAGTGCCAGAGTCATCGCTTGAATCTTGAGGATCCTGTAACCCTCGAATACATAACAAGGTAACAATTGAGAGTCTTGCTTGTTTTCAATGTAGTGTTTTAGCTCTGATGTGTTTTAACTTTACCAGATACGTTTCGCAAGTGAAACAAAAGTATACCCAAAGTAATGGACGTCGTCCGTTTGGCATATCGTGTCTTATTGGTGGTTTCGATGCTGATGGTTCTCCCCATTTGTACCAGACTAATCCGTCTGGCACATTCCACGAGTACAATGCGAATGCCATTGGGCGTTCAGCCAAAATCTTGATTCAGTTCTTTGAAAAGAATTATCGCGCAGAGGAAGTCAATACGGAATTTGGTGCCATTAAGTTGGCCATTCGAGCTTTGCTTGAAGTTGCTCAATCTGGCCAAAAAAACCTGGATGTGGCTATAATGGAATATGGCAAACCACCCAGAATGCTACATCACAATGATTTATTGAAGTATGTAGAAATCATAGAGAAGGAGATCGAAGAGAAACTGGAGAAGAAACAAAAAAAAAAGTAATTCCAATGGCATACAAATGAATTTGCAAATTATTAATTAAATGACAACAAATATTAATGTCATTTAAATACCCTGCAACCGAGTATCATTGGTGTTCAACACTTGTATTGACAATTCATTAAAAATATAGACGTTATCAGCAAATTTATGGATCTGGCTTTTCTGTTCATTCTTTTATGATGTCAATGTATTTAGAGCCACTCTCATTGACAGGCCATAAAAATTAAACTGTGCTAAAAAAACCGCAGCTACTGCTGTTCGCAACCCCTAAATCACTTTGGTTACAACGTTGAGCACTCTTTTCCATTTTACTTCTTCCTCCGCGTGGTTATTCAATTTTCCAAAACGCGCACTGCTGCTGCAACAGCAACAACTCTGTTTGTGTGAGGCTAATGCCCTTTTATGGCTTTCGAAAGTACCGCATCAGCGAAAAACTCATCGTGGGCTGACTGCAACATCGACAGCAGCAGCAGCAACATCGCCACCACAACGTGAGCCATTAGATACAGCAACCAGGTCCCAGGCAGCAGCAGCAACATCCTCCTCTCATCGTCACCAGAACACAGCCTTCTATTGAAGGCAGGCTCTGGGAGGCGGCAGGGCGGCTCTTTATGCTTATGCGTTCGTCCTCCCCCAACGAGGATGAAAGCATCTAGCGCAGGCAGTCATGGGCCCTAAGTATGTATCCCATTTGCAGGTCGTCTGTTGTTTTCTTTTTTTTTTTCTTGCCTCCTTTTGTCTACTTGTCCCGAGCGTGCGAGACGGCACTGAAAATTAACTTTACTCTTACACAGATCGTTGACCACGCAACTTTCGATTTTTACATGCACTTTAAGTATATGTCCCTTAAATGTTATGCGTACATAAAATTATAATGTTAACATCCAATTTATGTAAAGTAAATGTTGAGTTTTATTTAAGTGCCGGATTTTATCAGTACATAAGAAATTATGTTAACAAATCCCGTTTAAAGCTAAAACATAAATAGTGACTGTACATTTTAAAGCTCCACATCTTATTACAATGCAAATGCGATTGGAATAAATTTTCTTACAACTTTATTTTAGTTTTAATTGTGCGCACGCAATAATTTTCTTTGATGGCACATCAACGTCAAGGCGAATCACCCAATGTGCGCCATCCATCATAAATGCCAGCTCATCAAACCCAAAGGCCCAAAACGAACTCTCCCACTCGTCCCACTGAGGAATCTTTTGATTATGAGCGCGTGCGCACAATCAGTCAGCAGAGTCAGTCAAGACAGTCAGTTAGTCAATTAGTCAGTCCCAGTTTTAGTCTCAGTGTCAGAAATTATCATGCACAAAGCGCAGCGTCTCATAAAACGATTCTGCGATTCTGTTGGCCAAATGGCGTCTTGTTCCTTGTTTTGCATGCCGCGCTCGTTAAGAACGACGCACAGACACAGACAACAATGCAACCAGAAACAGCAGCAGCAGCAGTTATCCAACTGGTGTCCAGTAATGGGCTTAGCTCAAGTTCCCGTATCGTATTGGCCGAGCCACAAGGCGCACAGTCCAAAGCTGCTGCTGCGGCATATAATGACGCCTCAGAAAAAAAAAAAATAAAAAAAACCTTGCCAGTTATGTGGCCCGCATATTGATTGACCAACATCAACTCTCAGTGGAACGATGCAGTAAGCCTAAAGAATGTGCCAAAGACACTGCTCAAAGTGAAAGTATCTTTAAGATTTTTAATACAACTATGTCTCAACTTTGTTAATAAGCTGAATTTTTACCTAATAAAATAATTATATTAAGAACTTAGCGGCTTATTTTTGAATCAGGAAAGTTTTTTACTTAGTTGCACGTCAACTTTTCATCTTTACAAAGAGTTATTAAATATATATATATTTTTTATGCGTACAGTTAGTGCTTGTAAGTATGTGTGAGTGTGTACGTATACATACTGCATACTCAACTTCAATGTTCCATATCTCCGGTGTTTCTCAGCCGATTTTATTAAAAATTTCACAGATTCACAGATTTTAAATGCCACCTCAAAGTTTTGAAAATTCAAGATTTTGTTGTTAAAGATCCCATGTATACATCAGAAACGGGAAGAGTTATTGAAAATCGAAGACAAACTTGTACTGCTTAGGGATTAGGCGAGCTTATGTTCCAAATCTGGAGTCTCTAGCTCTTACAGTCTCTGAGATCGACGCGCTCTACATACGGACAGACAGACGGACATCTCTATATCTACTCGGCTGTTGATGCTGATCAAGAATATATATACTTTATAGTGTCGGAGATGCTTCCTTCTGCCGGTAACATACTATTGCACAAAACCATTATACCCAATTTACCCATTAATGGGTTCAGGGTATAAAGAAATGTTTTAAACCAATTAAAATACAACAATTATTAATAAAAAAGTTGTTGGAGTATTAAGCATAATAATATTGATAAGTCATATTTATATATACATATGTATGCTGTATACTACTTATATATACTGTTATATAATTATCAAAAAAAATATATACATAAGAAAAAGGTCAGCGGCTTAGAAATAATCAAAAATATATATGTTACTTATACAAAAAGCTGATAACTTTAAGATCGTTTTCAATATAAATGCAAGCGCAGAGCTCTGACTTTAGTTAGTTCATTATTGAAAACTAAAAGCTTTTCTGCACTTGAAAGATGTTCGTCGCAAAAGCATTGTTTGTCTTGGCAGCCATTGTGCTGGTTAGTGGCAGTCCCCGGATATGCTTTGGAGTCGAAGATGGTGATTGCGCCCGAGGAAATCTACAGCAATTCCTGACTAAACTGGCCGCTGGTGAAGGACCAAATTTTCGGTAAGTTTAACTCGAGAAATATTTTTTTTTTTTTATTTCCAAATCGTAACTAAACAATTTTTTGTTTTCTGTAGCATTTCAAAAATAATATGGCGACTTGAAGATGATGAAAACGCAATGGAAATATATCGTGCGGATCTGATCGATATCAATAACCAGACAAAAGATTGCCGTGTTGATATCAGCAAAAGATCTTTGCGGCCCAATGACCTTGATTTGACTTTCAGATGTCGCACTAGCAATTTCGATGAAACGGTAGTGACCAAGACCATCAGGGCTTAAATCAAGAACGAAATAAATCTGTCAAAAGCATTCAAAGTTACATCGAGCGTTGATTATATTATAGCAAATAACATTAAAGAAAGTTTGACAACATAGTTTCATAGATAGGTCAGAAAATCTATGGATAGATACTATGTTAACATATATGTGATGAGCAGAATGACAGAATATTCAATATAGAAGTGTTATGCTCTTAGCGTAAACTCTTAAAAGCCAACTCTTAAAGCCAAAAGCTGTCCAATACTCGTGTTGCTGTTGCTTTTGGTTTTCGTTTTCCAAGCCGTAACATAACCAATTTAATTTGTTTGTTTTACTAATCAGTGGCACGTACACGTTCGTTGTTTTTGTTTTTTTCGTCAGTGTCTTTAGTGTGGTCTTTAACTTGGGTTCTTTTGGCTCCGATTGCTGTTCAAGTTGTTGGCGTTGTTGTTGTTGCTGATGTGCCGTTTTTGTATTGCCCGCCGTTTGGTTAAACAGCCCACGTTTAAACATGGCTAAGAGCGTGCTAATCAAGTAGCTCGACGCAATAAAAAAATACAGAAAATTACGCGAACGACTGAACAAATGCTGTTGGGCTGTTTGGATTTTAGCTTTGGCTATCTCTGTTCGTCTGTTTGGTTATTTGGCTACCTTTTGTAAGTAGTTGTATCTACATTTGGGTTTGCTTTTGGATGTTGTGCTTCGAGCTGGGCCACCAGTTCGTTTTTGATGGCTTCTAGGTGAAGGTCATTGTGTGACTGAAATTTTAATTTGCCTGCCGTTTATTGCCAACTATTTATACAGATATGGCGGGCAGGTGGGCAACAAGAAGTTTGTGTAATTTATTTTGTTTTTTTTTTTAATGACACTTGACAATATTCTGCGACTAATAGAACCTCAGTTTTTGATTGTTAAGTAACACAAACTTTTTTTTTATTAACTTTGCAAAAATGCTACCTTAACTCTTGCCAAATTTATTTACTTAAATTATTTCTTCATCCTCTTCTCAGCCTTGGTTTTGAACTTTCTAACAAACAACTAAAGTGTGCAACTATTTACAGACTTTAATCTGCAACTATTTTAAGCTTTGCCCCAAAAATACTTTCACAATAAAGCTAAAAGGCTATTTTTGGTACTTCAAAGTTTTGTATCTTCTTTTTTGTTTTGTTTTGTGACGCATACGCAACGTGTCACGATTTAAGGGCGGAAGTTTCTGTTGTGCCACATAACTAACATGGCAATCTAAAACGCACCACCCGTTGCTCTTTTTTTTCTGTTTGCCATTCTGGCGCCTAATAGCGACATTGTTGACATTCCGCTGACCTATCTGGACATTTGAATCGCGAAATGTATGCCTTTGTATGTGTATATGTATGATTCCTTTTGAATTTATGGCGAGTGGCACTGTGTTGACGCATGAAGACAGGAAAAAGAGAGATTAAATTTGTTGTTAGTGTCAGTTGGACAGTGTTTTCGCAAAATAGCTTGATGACAGATCGTTAAAATTATGTTTCAGATAAGCATTAAAGCTTGGACAATTTTGAATATATTTATTTTTGGGGTAGCTTAATTTAAAATTTAAATATCAATTATTTACTACAAACAAGCTAAAGTAACGACTTTCAATCAAATGTTTTCTCATAACAAAACTTTTCAATAACTTTAAGTTGCTAAATAATTTTTTTTAAGCTATCCCATTGAAAAAAGCTGCTCTACGATTAGAAGACCAAAAAGAGTGCTAATTTATAGCCGCAACATGATTACAACACGATATTTATCTGCAAGACATATTACAGGCCGCTAGACAAAAAAAAATTCAACTATGATATTGTTTGCTAGATTATTTATCATATCAATTCAAGGCAGTCAACACATCACAATAACTTTAAAACGCACATAAACAAGAATACAAAATCAGCAGTATAAAGTCTTTAGGTGCATGTTCATGTTCAGTTACTCCTCTGAACAACCGATTAACCGACTGACTGACTGCCGCTGGGCAAAGCACACGTTCTCCAAGTATTTATGAGCTGCGTCGAGATCATGTAGTTTAAGGAGTTAGAGGGGAGCAAGAGAGCATGCTTTGATTTACTGACTGCGCTTCAAGTAGCCGTCGCAGCTGTCAATCAGTCTGCAATCAGCTTCCACTTGAAAGAAAAGAGAGCCTATAAAAAAAATGTCTGAACAAAAAGTAAAAGTGGCTTACGGTAAAACAATCTGTCGACAACAATAACAATAACAATAAGGAGAATTACTTATTGGCCACACCCCAAAAGAAGAGAGAAAAAAAAAACAAAACAACGACAAGACCCAAAGCGACAATTAGTGACCTCAAAAACGTTTAGCACTTGAAGATGATGTTGATCTTCATGAGCGATATCGGCAATATGCTAGCTATCCAATATTTGGCTGTGTTGCATTTAGTTAATGAACCCTTAAGCTGTACCGTTGCGTTTTCACTTGGCCAACGATCATATAAAAATAAAGCCAACCGGAACGTGAGCACAGCCCAGCCTTAAAACAAAAAAAAACGTAATATATATTTATGGTTGAGCAGGGTGTGCTCCGAAGAATGGTCAAAGCCTGATGGTCACTAACTCAATTTCTACCTGGCCACAAAAAATTTAGTGATTTTTATTTATATTGCAGACCTTCAACGCGGCCTAACGCACAAAAAAAAATCCAAACAAATTGCCGTTGTTTTACTCACCGAGTTGTTGTCGTTTCTTTTATTTGTATTATTTTTTTTTTGGTTAATTTTTTTTTGAGTAACACGAAACGAAACTGTCAATTGATGTGTTCGGCGCCGGCTTTTTTTTTTGGCTATTGGGACACGCAGCCGATGCGGCTTGGCAGTGTTTTTTTTTCAACTTATTTTGTTATTTCCTTGGAATTATCTTAATGTGAAATCTTTAACTATGTTTGGGACATGGTCGCAAGGGACACATACGTACATACATACATACATACATACATGCATACCTTAAGACGATTTTAATGGATTTCGCTTGACAACTTTGACAACCAAAACGCATTTAATTGCAAAGTTTTGTAACATCGCGTAAAGACATTGAATTTTGTTATAGAAAAAGATTTTTATATTAGCAATACAAAAGTTTTGTATGACTGTTACATAAAACCAAAAAGAAATCGCTTCTTTAAAAGCACCGTCAATTTATATAAGCTCTAAATTTCTATTCATCTTCTTTTTTTAGACACGAAACCCTTGTCTAAATTTAAACATTGCATATAATTTAAATGCTTATAAGGGTGACATTGATAAAGAAGAAGAAGAAAGCTTTGCATCACACATAAGAACCAAAAACAATGCACGAGCCGCAGACATATGCGCAAAAACGGTAATGTATTCAATATCCCACATTAACCACAATATAAATATAAATACAAATATTAATGTTGGTAGAAGAGAAAAGTTCAACGAACTTACATTTCCGCCTGATAGTGAGATACTTTTAGTAAATGTTCACTATTTATAAAAACCCTTTAACTTTGATTTAACGAATTTTTATTATAATAATCCTCTATTTACACAATAAAATCTACACCAGATTTGTTCTATAATGTCTGTCACTCAACTTGTTCTGAGCTGTGAGCTTTTTTAAGACCAATTGTGACTTCAAAAAGTGGCTCCGGAAACGGATAAGGCTGTCTACGGGGGCTCATTAGTAAGCGCAGTGTGCCTCAACTAATTCACCGCGTTGTTTAAAGGAGCAATCAAAGCAAAGCAAGGCAAAGCAAAGCACGGACAAATCTTGTGCAGGTGGGCAACAAGAACAGACTCAACGTCGTCAAGTGTTTAACTTTTATCTTGGCCACGTAAAATAAACTTAACAACAGTTTTACAGTCGTAAACAGCTTATGAAATTTTAATGTGCGACCCGCCTCTATCAGCAGCAACACAAATCTGTTGAATTTTAAAAGCACCTTTCAAGCGAGTGAAAATTATTGATTTTTGTTTAGTTTCTTTTTTTTCGCCTCAAATTCGTACAGTTTAATGCCCCACCATGCACGTAACACACTTTGTGGCAGAGCGAGAGACGAAAGCATATCCTTGTTGAGCACAACAATGGACTGCTCCAATCCCTCTCTCTCTCTCTCTCGCTCTATCTCTCTCTATCATCCACGTGCCTGTTGGCTAAATCTGTCTGCTCGAAATGTCAGAAGCGCTTATTAGGCAAAAGTTCAATGTGCTGCGAGCACACACGAACAATACTTGACTCGACTAAAAACGCAACAGCTTAAATCGCAGCTCAGCATCTGGAAGCACTTTGGGAAAAGGTGTTATAAGTATCCCAAGAGTGCGACTCTCCTCGATGCTTCTTCTTTGAAGCTCTTTTCGAAGCTCAACTAAATACCAGCGTGTCCTTTGACTTCAATTTTTTTGTTTGTTGACATCGTGTGTGTGTGTGTGTGTATGTGTGAGTGTGTGTGTGACTAATGACAACAAAATCAACATGTTTAAGCTGTAATTAAGTCCTGCAGGCAAACAAATTAAATGTGTGGAAGAAAATATATTTTTCTATGGTACATAACACTGTCGTAGGGTTAAGAAGAAGAAGAAGAAAAAGATTTAAAAACAAGTAAGAAGGCTCTAGTCGATAAATCCCGACTAGACGATACCCTGAACACTATATTTTATGCGCCACACGGGCTTGCAAGTATGTGTGTGTGTGTGTGTGTGTACGCGCATACTACATACTGCATACTCGAAATCGAAAACAAACTTGTACTGCCTAGGGATTAGGCGAGCTTATGTTCCAAATCTGAAGTCTCTAGCTCTTACAGTCTCTGAGATCGACGCGCTCTGTATACGGACAGACAGACGGACATCTCTATATCTACTCGGCTGTTGATGATGATCAAGAATATATATACTTTATAGGGTCGGAGATGCTTTTTTCTGTCTGTACCATACTTTTCTAGAAAACCATTATACCCTTTTAACCCATTTTAAATTGGTTCAGGGTATAAAAATATAATAAAATTGTTAGAATATATATTATTTTTATTAACACTAAGTGATGTCCGAAACAAAATATTTTTTTAAACAACAAAAAATCAACTTCTTATAGATTTTTAATTCTTTTTTTTTCATCCTTTGACAATAGTTAATAAATAATAATTAATCAATTAAAATTCTTTTATAATTTTTTCTACTTTATTTTTTATATTCAATCCGATTTTGTTGTTTATTGAAGCGTTAATGATTAAATAATCTTTAATCTTAATTTATATATTATGATATTTTAAAGTTGTTTAACAAACATTTGTAAATTGTAAATAATTGAATATAATAGCTGTAATATATAACGTGAAATTATCGATTATAGTTTTACGCAGTGCAAAAAAAAAACACTAATAATCAGTTACAAATAAAACACCAAAAATAATAAAAACAACAATTCTATTACATACAAAAAAAAACCAATTAAACTTCAAATAAGAGCGCAAAAAAAGTAAGTAAGCAAAAAGCACTTCGAGTTTTTTATTTGTATTGCAATTATAACAGTCGTTGCTCTATGTTCTGTTTAACCCTCAACACAGCGTATGATTAATAACTTGACTAATGCACTTAACACTGCATTTAGTGAGTCGGACTTGGCCTGGCTCTGACATTAAAAGCCCAAGTGTCAGACACACACTTAATTTAAAATGCATGTTAAAGTGTTATTGAGTTCAAGCAGGAAGTGCACAGCTATCTAGCTACTGTTCTGGATGGATGAGCTGGCTGGCTGACCTGCAACAAAAACTGAAACTGACGCTCGAGCGTCCTCCTCCGGTCAAGAATTTTTGCTTAACCGTTTATTCAACTCTGCTCAACCAGGCGAGTCGCGAGTCAAGCGTCAACCATGAAAATTACCAAAAATTATGAGATTTTTTTTGTTTTGTTGATCCATTTACAGATACAGCTAATTACAGGCCACAAAGTGACTAATCAGAGTTCATTTATTTTCAACAACAAAGGCTGCAGGTTATTAGCTCAAGTTCTAAATATTTCATTAAAATTTGCTCAACAAATCTTAGCTTTAAGTAAAACACAAGAAGGCAAAACTTTCCGAACTCATAACTTTGTCAAAACTTAAACGATTTTCATAAGGAAAGTCGTTTTAGTTATGTCTTGATCTCAGTTATAATACTGCATTCATAGCTAAAAATGTTTAATTTTCACGAAATTCATGTTTAGATTCCTGACCCAAAAATAACACATGAGTCACAGTTTGACGAAAAAGTCTCGGAGATTTGTTGTGGGAACTTCTCGTTTATCGGTTGCAACATAATCGAGCTGTTGCAAATTAAAACTCACTGATGATCTACGCATGGCCGTCTGTGGCAGCCTTGACCTGGTTCTTGAAAAAAATAAAAAAAAAATTAAACAAACAACAGTCAACACCAGCAGTGGCTCCAGCCACATTGTTTGCGCCACATGCAACATAACAAGACATTGAAGCCAAGTCTGGACAAATACAGCGACTAGTTTGGTTGCAGCCAAACTTGCAGCTGTTCGCTTAACCAATTAACCGGTTTGCTACACATACCCTATACCGAAAGAAGATCGCAATGTGGGTGTTATTATGTAGCAACGATCTGTTATATAAAAACCAAAAACTATGTAAGTACTTACTTAAATAGTCTTTGATAAAAACGCGTTATGTTATGTTAAAGTTAACATTAAGTTATGTTAATTATTATGTTAATATATTCGCATTCTGTGTGTTTTGTAGACTCACACGTTTATCCAACTTTCAGGCCAGGCTTTCGTGTCAACTCAATTGCTTACAGAGTATATTATAGTCGAGCAGTCTTAAGTTTATAATTTTCACTTGTTTCTCACTGTTTATGGTAAGTATTTGGCGTCGTTTACTTCAGAGACGCCCGCAGCGCGCACGCAACTTTGGTAAGTTTTGATTTGCACTTTACATTTTTGGCGGTCAAATTTGGATTGTACGTGCAATAAAGAAACTAAAAAGGGGGCGTGGCATGCAGCCACAGATAAATAACTCAAGCAGTCTTCTTAACTGTATAATAACTAAGTACGAGATCTATAAATTCAAGCGTGCTTGCATCTTAACATGCCGTTGCTTTTAAGGTAATTTTAAGGGGAATTTTAGCAGAAAAATTCCCAATTCAGAGTTTTCTTATTAAACTTGCAGCTATGCACATTCCAATAGTTTTTATTACCCTTGTGCAGCACTAGTCCCACCTTAGCGTTAAAATAAACATGTTATCGTTGCCAAAACCCAAACATTAAAGCTTTAAGTTAAATTTTTAATGACATTTTATGTGTGCACTTTTAATGTGCTGCGGTCGCATCTCGTTTGTTTGTGTTTGACTGTATTTTGTTTTTTTTTTGTTTTTTGTTTTGCACAAAGCTTTTAAAATTAACCGCCTCAGCCCGTAATGAAATGGTCCTTGCCCCGCCCACTCTTATGGCATACTTAGCAGCCGCCAGATTAGCTGCGCCATCCGCGCAACATGTTTTTGTGTGTGTTTGTGTGTGTGTGACTGGGTGGTTGCCGGCTGTGGTGCGGGGTTGTTTAAACCCCATCGGGTTTATTTGCGTTGCGGCTTGTTGCTTTGGCTGTTGTTGTTCTTGTTGTTGGCAAGAAAAAAAAAAGGTTTTGGGTCTGACTGCAATTAGAAATCTAACCATAGAACAAGTGTTGCCGTTGATGTTAATAATTTTTCCCCTTTTATTTGTTGTTTTGTCTTTGGGTTTTTCTTCCCGCTGTTTAAATGCGAAATATAGTTTGTATAGAAAATTGATTAAATTTGAATTAATTTAAACCCTTTATTCATTTGAAATTTGAATTTAAAAAATCCCTAAGCAATGGCAGCAACGACGTACTTAAAGAAAAATATAATTAAATAAATAACAATTAATTTAATATAATATAAATATTATATAATATTTAGTATACTTTTACAGATTTATTTATGTCATGTCTACTTTTTAGTTACGTCTTCTATAATCTACTTTTAGCAGCTTTCATTAAAAGCTTCCAAATGTCATTATTCATATTATTTCAAGGGAAATTTAACTTACGAAATGTCTTCCAAGTTCTAAGGCATATAATTATCTGATATACATGATTTATTCCAATTCAGCGGCAACTTTTCTTTAAGATCTGTCTTCGAAGTTTCCAAAATACATGATGCATTACATTTCAAGGGCAACTTTAACTTAAGATCTGTCTTCCACGTGCTAGGGCATATAATTTTCCCAAGTGCAATTGTGTTGTCTATTGTCTGTTACAACGGGTCGCTCTTAATTTAAGCTAAGTAAATGCTGCCTCGTGCTTGTCACCGTCTTGTCTTGCGCTTTTTGCCATTAATTCACAGTACAAAAGCCTCGATGCAGGTAAGAAACCGGTTTTGAGAGCGCACATCTAATACCAAGTTCAAGGTCAAGTTAACGAAGCAACCGCAGTGTGTTGTGTGTGTGTGTGTGTGTGTGTGTGTGTGTGCATCACCGCCAGTGAAAACAGCATCACAAAGGTGTGACGATGGCAACAACGGCGACGTCGTTGTCGTTGTCTTGGAAGATTTGCACAAATCTTGGAAGAGGGCGGCGTTGTTGAGTAAAGGTTTTGTGTTGGAGGGGGGGGGGGGGGGGGGAGAGTCGATTTGTAAGCTGCAGCTCAACGCTGTTAATTAATTAGTACATATTCATACACAAATATATACACACATTTATACAGTGGGTGAGTCAAAACAGCTTTTTTTTTGTAATAGAGAATGCAGTCAAAAGATTTTTCCCACGAATTACGCCGTTTGCCATTGACTTTGAGACGTCAAGTGCTTTGGCATCGGAGAACTTGGCACGATTTCCACTTGGAAGCGCCCAAGAATGTATAAACGCAACACTTGAAACAGCTTAGAAAGAGTATATATTAGAAAGAAATCAAAATAAATTAACACACCTTTTGAGAAAACAAATGAATCAGAATATCAAACAGAATATTCATTCTTAAGCCCTAGTTTTAAGATTGAAATCTAAACTTTAAGAATATATAGCAAATTATAAATCGTTTATGAATCAGCTCATAGCTTAATACGATGTATAAAGAAAACGAAACATTTGTTTTTTGAGTTTTTCAGAAAACCAAGTTTAAGCCAACCGTAAAATAACCAAAATAAATAATCTTAATATTTTAAGGTTTCAAAAATTATATTTAAAATTACATTTGTACATTGATTTTCAATGTATCAGCTTATAAAGCTATCAAATTTAATCTTAGTTTAGCTCACTTCATATGCATTTGCATTAATTAATATTAATTAAGTTTTCATAATAAATAAAAAACAAGTTGAACCTTCTCAACACTAATTTATGTGCTTATCAATTCAATCTGGGGATTTCTAGGGTAGAGGTGATTTTTTTTTCCAATCGATTACAATTCAAAACGTGCTGAAAAACAACCCTGTATCGCATTTAAATTTAATGCCCATGCTAAATCAATGATACATACATACTTCAAATAAAGCAAATTTGCAGCTTAATTTAATCCGATTGACGCCTTAAATGCGTTGAGGGCTTAAATAAAGAAACCTAATTGATTTAGACGACCTATGTCCTTTTTTTTTGGCAGTGTATTATTCCGGGCTCTTTAGTGCTTTTGTTAGTTGGCTACTCTCAAATTTGCAAATGCAACTGGCACAGCGGGCCGTAAATCGAGTGTGCCGTAAACGGAGACGTAAAAAAATTTGTCTGTCTATACGGATATCCTGAATATGTGTCCCTAGCTTTGCTGCACGCCACTCTCGGTCTGACAGCTATTTCCGTTTTTTTGTTACTTGCTGCCATTTTGTGTGTCTATGTGTGCGGGGACCTGTTGCAACGGCTGTGATTTATATCATCGTAAAAAGGCTGCCATTTGAATTTAGGAATTTAATTTTGAAGCCGTCCAACGGAATCAAGGCCAGTATTATGTTTAAGTTTGTACGTTGGCACAAAAAAACCGCACAGTATACTGTAAATGTATCTGTAATGCCCGAAATCCGCATCCACAGCCACATTGTCATCTATGCCATCGCACACGTTTTGCCCATTAGGCGAGCCTGACATTTTCTCGTCTAACGGAAGCTGTCTGTGTTAATGGAATTATATGAAATTCAACTCTGAACCACAGACAAGGAATAGGCAAAGCGACATTTCCGTCATAGCGTCTCGCCTGCCTCTCTGAATGGTTACGGAACATGGCTCATAAACTTTGGTGGTGAAAGTTTATTTTTTTTGCGTCGCAAAACGGAAATGAGAAGAGCAACACATTCAGACACGCACACAAACAAAGCGAACCGAAGCGATTCGTTGTTATTATATTAAAGGTCTAAATCCAATTTAATCAAATTTAATTTCATCCTTAAGTAAGTTAAATTCCAGATTTCATTTTGAGGATAATAAAGCTCTAATTAATAATTTATTATAATATTCAATTGATCAACCAACGTTCATTCAATTCAACCGTTGTGTTCCTTAAAAGATATTCACCACAGCTGCATTTTCCCATGGTCTTGCATCTGGCAATGCCGCTGCCATAAAGCAGGCGCAGAGCTTATACATAACAAATTTGAAATAATTAAAATAAATCAATTGCATTATTATTTCAAAAATTGTATGCCGTATTTTAATTTAATTATAATTTAAAGTTTTTAAATAAATCACAAACAAAATAAGCTTAAGAAAGCAGGTACAGTTTAACTTAAGTGGCAGAGTGACCAAGCTTTAGAAAGTTTTGAATATAAAAATGTATTATATTAATGTATATCGAAGAAGAAGCAAAAGAAAAAAAAGAATTTGCGCGCATAGTTTTGCAACTGTATATTTGTTTACATATTATTTAACTTAGTTCTTCTTGTGTGTTTTAACACTTGAAACCTGTGCAATTCGATCTATTCTAAGTTGCCGACATAAAGTCGGCAATATTGTAAGTAAAACCAGGAATCAGTTGCAATGTTAACCGCCATTTTAAGACATTCCCCTATTTATAGTTACAATGAATAAGATAAACTACACGTGTCACGATAAGCCACCATTTAATGTACGGGAAAAGGGGTCTAATTTGTCACCCATACCAGCTTATAAATTACGCACATTCACTACGTTTATCGTTATGGCCCATTCACGATCTAGCCTAGAGCCCATGCGCCGATCCCTAACGATCATATCGCCAATTGGCGCTGGAACTTTTGGCCGCGTTTATAAGGCACTTCTGGACAATTGGGAGCGAGTGGTGACTGTTAAACAGGTTGCCTACGATTCGGCATATCAGGATCGCGAACCGACCATTTTGCACCACATGGAGGAGCATTGTAATGTTGTGCGTCTACTGATGCACTGCTACGTTCAATTGGGTAAGCCGCGAATGAGCTATCTGTTCATGGTCATGGAGTATATGCCAATGTCGTTGCTCACCTATCTGGCCACGAATCAGATTAACCGAGTGCCGCTCATCTATGTGCGTGTGCTCAGCTATCAAATGTTTCGTGGCCTGGCACATCTGCACTCGCATAGCATTTGCCATCGTGATGTCAAGCCAGATAATATCCTCATCGATCTGGAAACAATGTCGCTTAAACTGGGCGATTTCGGCAGCGCCAAGCTAGTGAAGCAGAATGAGCTAAACGCCACCTATGTTTGTTCCCATATCTATCGTGCTCCCGAGCTTTTTGCTAAAATCGAGATGTATGACACCGCCGTCGATATCTGGAGTGCTGGCTGCATTATTGCCGAGATGCTGCAAATGAAGCCACTTTTCAAGCGCGAAGAGAATCCTTTGTTGAATATGATCGATTTCTTGGGCACCGATGGCTTGGAGCATTGCCCACAAATTACGGATAAAATTAATTTACCCGGCAACCTAACATTAAAGCCACGACCCAGCTGGCAGACATTGATTGGGGAGTGGGTGCCACAGGATTTGGCCGAACTACTTAATGCGTGTCTTGTGTTTCGGCCATCTAATCGCATAGCGGCAATGCGTGCTATTGCTCATGCCAGCTATGATGAGCTGCGCATTATGGATGCACTTAACATCCAAATGCCCAATGGAGCACCGCTGCCACAACTGTTTAACTTTAGTAATCGGGAACTACACAATGACTTGGATATATGGATTGATATAATGCCATTGAAGTTTCCCGAGATATAAGCAGAAATTTAAAACAAAGCCCTTAGATTTTAAGTTGTAAAATTAAGAGCCCGAGGCTTTGATAAGGTATGTCAATAGATATTTTTCGCTAATTAGGTAAATATTCCAATTGTTTTCTTATGTTTTATAACATTAACTTTTCAACCAAAAGTTTCGTCTTTAAGTCTATATAATTGTATATAATTATATTTAAAATTCATCAAATGAACTAAAGATATTTTTGTCCTTAAGTTTTTGAGTTTTGGTCTTGCGGTACCTCTCTTTGTATCAGCAAAACTATCTTACTTTTAATTAAATAAGTTTTATTCAAAAGTAACTATGCCAAATTTGAGTTTGGTTATATCACTCAAACACTTGCTCTTATTTTCTTAGCCTGTCTGGAACTTCATATTTACAACCTCGTACAGCCTCCTCCAAAACCGATTTATTTATTTATTCATAGTATATTGTGCCCTCTCTTTAACTGTCATTTTGTTGAGGTATTTTCATGATTTTTTCACTCTCTACCCTTACATTAAGTTATCCGCCTTTTTCTGGTTTGTTTCTAACGGTTTTTGAATTTTTTTGCTTTTTAGAGTCTCGCTAAAATCAGTGTCGATATTTAAGCAACGATATTTATTTGGTGTCGGTAAAACATCGAATTTGACAGTCTTTCCAATAGTACACGCATCGGTCATTGAGGAACCGCTTTCAAAGTTGAAGACTCAGTAGCCTTTGCGTCAAAATCAAATAAAACTCAACCATTGGATTTGGCCGTCTGAATGTGGCACAGTTAAACGTGTGCTTTCGACGTGTTCACATCGTCCAAGGAAAAAAAAACCAAAGAAAATTAATAAAAAAAAAAAAAAATTATAATAAAATTTGAAAAATCTGACAAAAAAAAATTTTTTTTAAGGATAAATAAAATTGTGAGATATTTTAATTATGTCATTTCCATCGATGGTAGAGCGTTCGGGCGGACGTCTGGTGGTGCGCAGTCTGGTGAGTGGTGCTACCTTAATGGAAACGAATGAACCATTAGCTGCTGCAGCTGCAGAATGCGAAAATGCGATTGCCTCGGCGCCACTCGTGGGCTCCGAGTTTTTCGAGCGTCAACTGGAGCTGGTGCAGACTCATTTGATGCCATTAAGCATTCAGCCGCCGCCGCCGGCACCAGAAGGAGTGGTTGCTGCCAGAGAGCCGCCTCCCGAGGAAGAGCTGCCGCAGTGCAAGATACGACGCAATTACAGTTGCCATGCTTGCGCCTTCTTCACACAGAATCCGCGCATTCATCTATCCCACATGCGTGATGTGCACGGCGAGAAGATTGTGATCAACGAGTGCAAATTGTGTCTGTATGCGTCGCGGCACTTCCAGAAGCTTGTGCGACACATGAAGATGGTGCATGGTTGCACGGACAACAATGGCGGCGGTCTGTCAAGTCGACGTCATTGCAATCGAGAGGCACGCAAGCGCCGTTTGGAGGAGAGCATCGAGGTGCCAGCTGGACCCACTCTTAACCAGCTTAAATTTGAACTGGAGCTGCAGCAGCAGCAGTTGCAACATAATGTGGACGTATACAATCGACAGCAGCAGTTTCAACAATTGCAAATGATGGCCAATCGCAGTGGCAACATTTTTTCCATGGCCTTTGAATACCAATTGGCCATCATGCCACCAATTGCCATCAGCATCAAAGAGGAACTACCAAAGCCAAAGACAACAACAGCAACAGCAACGGCAACAACCGCAACAGCAACCGTAACAACAACGCAAATAAAGTCGGAACCCAAAGAGTCATCGCAGCCGGACGAGGCACTCGATCTGACATCCACTGCGAAGCCCACACGCTTCCAATGCGATAGATGTCCCTACAATACGACAATTCGTTCGCGGTATACAAAGCATGTGAAGTATCATACGATGCCATTGATTAAATGCCATTCTTGTGATTTTCATTCACCATACAAATGGAATCTAGACAGGCATACCAAGAACCATGGAGCCAATGGTTACTTTAAGTGCATCGTCTGTGATTTTAGCACAAACATCAAACAATCTCTAACCGTACATGAGCTCAACCATCATGTTGTGAGTAAGCCTGCTGCATCAGAACAGCCGCAGGATCAATATGATGAACCACCAGAGGAGGACGCTGCGCCCAGTTCAACATCTTCAGCGCCCGAGGAGCTGCCTTCATCCATTAGCTGCCCGCATTGCCAGCAGTGCGTGCCGAATGCCATGGAGCTGGCTAATCATTTGCAACAATGTGAGGCGGTTCTTCGGAACACAAGCACACAGTTGGCCCCACTTGACTTTGAGCTGACTGGCGAGGAGGAATACCACAATGATCTTAGCTATTGTGGCGTTGAAACAGCACCGGGCTATGGTGAGGTAAGCTATGCTAAATCACTGGAATAATTCTAGTCAAGTCATCGGATAACTTACTCCTTTTTTGATGAACAGGTCACCGATCACCTAGCGCCCGAGGATGCGGACGCGTTGAAGAAGGTATTCAAGTGTCCTCATTGCACATTTTGGGCTGCGACTGCATCGCGTTTCCATGTCCATATTGTGGGTCATTTGAATCGCAAGCCATTTGAGTGTTCGTTGTGCTCGTATCGTTCCAACTGGCGCTGGGATATCACCAAGCATATTCGCTTAAAGGCCATGCGTGACAAGGATCACAATCAGGCGCAGGTCCTTATGAACGATGAGACTGGACGCCGTAACTATGCCAAGTACACCCAGTACCTAACTCTGATGAAGGTCAACGCAAATCAAGCAGTCGATGGACGCACAATTCGTTGCGGTGAGATGTTGTCCATTAGCATGGAGGAGACACTTGAACCGACTGAACCGCAGTTTGAACCGGAACCAATTTTTGAATCGCTTGTGGCTCTGGACTTAAGTTTACCCAGCAAGACCGATTCACGACATAAGCACAAGAAATCCAAGAAACATAAGCATAACTCGGAAGAGCATAAGTCGCACACTAAATCCAAGAAACACAAAAAGGCTACCATCTGAGGGTTATGCATGAAAAAAAAAGCTGCAACGAAAAAAGATTATAAATCTTCTGCGCGCCTTAAAGCTTCACTGATTCGTCCTTAAACCTAATCCCTTACAACTACTTTGACTACACACTTACATGGGAATCAATCTGAGATAAAATTACACCTATACAAATCTAGTTTTTAATAAAAAAAACGCAATGCAGAAAATTTTCGACTACCTAACCTGACATTTAAAATGAAAACTTTTTAAAAAGCTAACAAAGCGAATAGGGCATTTATTTAACAATTAGTGGCGAAAATATGCCATATGTGTGTTATTTAGGTATTTAGTAGTAGTTAGTAGACAATTATTTGTTGAGCACTTTATCCGTACCGTATTTGATTTGATAAACATTAATTTTTGATCGAGTATTTTTATAATATGTTATATGAAATAAGGTTAGAATAGAGATTTAGTTTTTCTTATTTAACATCAATGACATTTATAAGTTTCATTAAATTTTTGGTTTGTTTACATTTAGCTAAGCTAAAACATGGTTTTTTTGGTTTGCCAGTTTCTTCACTATCCTAATAATAAATAACTGAAATAATTTTGATCACGCGCTGCTTACAGCAAACATTCCTGTATGAAATATAATACTATGCATAGTAAAACGACTAGCGGCACTAAAAAGCACAACTCATCGACGCCAAGCGTCGAAAGCAGCTTCCACAGATCGATAGCGAGATAACGCACCTGTAACAGCCACGGGTACGCCCAGGCCCATAACTAAGCTGTCTGACACTGAACGCTTTCGAAATGTGGCGACTGTCCAGTGAAATCATCATCCTCTGTATCGTTGCGACCCGAACGATTCTGTGGCTTAAAATCGCTCATTTGCACTTCCTCTGCCTCGGGCGGCACAACGATTTGTTCGCGCTGTGGCAACAATTCCTCTAACATTTTCATTTGGGCGGGCGTCGCAAAATTATTGGGCGGCATATTAACCTTAAACTGAACATAGAGATCACCATGTTCGGTGGGCTTATTAAACAGGGGCATGCCAGCGCCACGCATCATCTTGATGTGATTATGTCGCAACACCTCGCCCGGCTGTGTGCGCATGCAAACGTCACGTCCATCCAAATGCTTAAAGTAATGCGAATAGCCGCAAAGTGCTTCGGTTATATTGATCTCCAAATCGCGCATGTAGAGATTTGCATGACGACGCTGAAATACAGAATGCTCGGCCTGTACCATAATGACATAGAGATCCCCAAATTCGCCGCTGCGCAATTGATGACCCTCGTTGGCAAAGGGTAATTTCTGCAAATGCGGTACACCAGCTTCAACATTGACGCTACGTTTCATTTGCTGCTCCACAAAGCCAGTTCCAGTGCAGGGTTTGCAACGCATTGAATCCTTAATGGTGAATCCACGACCATCGCATGCCGGGCACACCTGTTTTTAAGGATTTGAATAGTAAATTTTCTATCTCCCTTAGAGGAAAAAGAATTTTTTCTTACCGCATCGAATGCGCTCACACCCATAAAGGTAAAGGCTGCAGCGCGTCCAACACCGCCGCATGCCTCGCAGGATTCGCGTGCCTCTTTGGGACCACCATCACCATTGCACTTCTCGCACAGCTTTCGTCGCTTGTATTGTACTGATTTTTGCTGCCCACCCACATATATCTCCTCCAGCTTTAGCTCCAATCTAACCATAATTTTGCCATCGCGTCCGCCACGTTCATTGCTACCGCCAGTGCTACCGCCAAATGGAAACCATTGTGCAAAAAAGTCCGATGAATCAGTAAATCCTTCAGCGCCCTCCTGCAAACCTTTCAGACCGTACCGATCGTAGATGCGACGTTTTTCTGGATCGGAAAGCACTTCATATGCAAATGATATCTCCTTGAACTTCTCGCCAGAATCGGGATTCTTGTCCGGATGAAATTCTTTAGCCAATTTGCGATAGTTCTGAGGAAATAAGAATATAAGATTACAAATAATATCTTGAGGAACACATACCTTTTTTATTTCCTCCGGAGTCGATTCTTTAGTTACACCAAGTACGGTGTACAAATTAAGGTTGTCCATTGCGTTTGCGCGCTAGCCCCTAAAATGAACGAAAATGCACGAACATCATTGTTCTTAAAAATTTGTGAATTGAAAGTTGTTTATGACACAACTATTTGTTGTTTATACTGCTTTCTTGTTGTTTTTGTTTTTAGCTTGTCCTCTTCCAATTCTCAAACGAATCAGCTGTGTAAACAGCTGCGCGGAAAACAGTGTGTATGCACAAATATTGATATTTTAAAAGCTTACCTCCAAACTATTATTAAAGCGCGCCTTACCGACTTGTCCTAATTATTGACTTGCAATTCAAACACGCATATTTAATTTAACATCAGTATTTAATAATAATAAGTTTTGAAAATTGGAAACTCAAAGAATGCGACTGACAATGCATTGTATGTGTTGAAGGGTGAACTGCGTCGACCACCAAAGTCAAGTGTTGTGAAACGCAGAGTTATGTATTGCCATGAACTAATAAACATGGTTACCCTAAGAGATAAATATACGCATCTGATGGTGTCTCAAGTGATTTAATTAAAAATTCAAGGCTGCAATGGAATATTATCATTACATTTTCTAATTTTTCAACGTTATTTGATTAAGAATACCACATTTATTAGTGTGACCATATGCTGGCTGGTATAAAATGGCATGAGTCATCGATTTACGTTTTCACAGATAACACGTTGGGCGTGGTGAAATTTAATTATTTATTCCAACATATGCTTTGGGCACACTGGACGGTTTGTACGTCACATCATCGGAAAATTTTCCAGAGATTACGTACAAATTTTACGAAATAATTTAACAGAAAATAATTTTTTAAAATTTTTAAATGTTTATTTTACTTTGAATTTTCGAAAAAAAAGTGTGTAAATTAAATAAGTGGTTTAATTAACGGCTGGACAGACTTTTTACGCAGGCAAAATGCATGCAAAGTAGAGACGAAAAAATTGTGTGTGTACCAACGAAAGAGCGGAGAAAACGAAAACGCGTGAAAGCAAAAAGAAGAAATCGTAACTACTCTTTGGTGGTGTGTGTACGTGTGTTGCGCTGTGAGAGTGTGTGCTTGTAAGAAGCAGACAAAGCAAAACAGACGAAAACTGTGTTGCGCCTGGAAAAATGATGGAAAACTATGAGGATATGGACATTCGGCTCGTCCAGATCAATACCAAAGAGCTCGGCGATATTCAAGAAATCAAAGCACAACGCAGCCGCGATGAAATAATTAGTTATGAGAGCTCGCAAACAAAGTTCGATTTTGGCGCTGAAATTCTGACAACAGCAACAGTAGCAGCAACAGCACCATCACCAGCAACAACATCAGCGGCAGCAACAAGCGAAACTCAACCAAAAGAAAATAGTGAAATGAAAACAATAACATTGCCGCAAATAGGAGAGCAACAAATTGGCGCCAATCAAATAGCCAAAAATTTGACAGTTGATCCGGAGCAAAATTCACAGCAACCGAGGAATAGTCTGGAAGTCTCGGAGGCGGATGATGATGATGAGGGCGATGATGATGATAATGAAGATTACAAATCAAGGTATAAATAAACTTTTATGTTAAAAATTATTATAACTAATAAAATAAACAAATAGCAAGATGCAAAAAAAATTAATAATATAAAATAATAAAATTTTTTTGTTTTTAATTAAGAAAAAATACAACTGTTTTTTTGTTAGGCCATTTTTTGCATACAATTGGATTAAAGTGTGCATAAAATAAAATTTCATTGCAAACAGAGGAATACATCTTCTGAGTTTTAAATAACCGTTAGTTAAATATATGCAAGTTTCATATTCAACATTATCTTCATAAATTTTAGTTGGGCCAACAGTGAGGAAGACGAAGAAGAAGATGACGACTCATCAAGTTCAGACAGCTCCTCGGGGGGCCAAAGCGATTGGAAATTGCGTTGGTTGCAACGTGAATTTTACACAGGTCGCGTGCCCCGCCATGTGATTGCCAGCATAATGCCGCACTTTAACACAAGTTGTAATTCGGAGACAGAAGATTCCATATTGTGGGATTATTTGGCGCACCTGCTCAATGAGCCAAGGCGTCGTACCAAACTAAGCTACGTCAACACATTTGAGGATGTCATTGAGCTAATGCAAAAGTCGAAAAACATAATTGTGCTGACCGGAGCTGGAGTTTCTGTCTCGTGTGGCATACCCGATTTTCGTTCGACAAATGGTATCTATGCACGTCTGGCGCATGATTATCCCGATTTACCCGATCCGCAAGCTATGTTCGATATCAACTATTTTAAGCGTGATCCGCGACCATTTTATAAATTTGCTCGTGAGATTTATCCGGGCGAATTTAAGCCGTCGCCATGCCATCGCTTTATCAAGATGCTGGAGACAAAGGGCAAACTGTTGCGTAACTATACCCAAAATATTGACACATTGGAGCGTGTGGCCGGCATTCAAAGGGTCATTGAATGCCATGGCTCCTTTTCGACAGCCTCGTGCACCAAGTGCAAATACAAGTGCAACGCAGATGCCTTACGTGCTGATATCTTTGCACAGCGCATACCCGCATGCCCGCAATGCCAGCCAAATGTGGAGCACAGTGTCGATGCCTCTGTAGCCGTTACAGAACATCAACTCAAGCAACTTGTCGAAAATGGCATTATGAAGCCGGACATTGTCTTCTTTGGCGAAGGTAAGCAATCAACCAAGTTAAAATAGTTATAAACCATCTTAAATTTAATATTTGACCATTTATAATCTTTTTCTGTTATCGCTTACAGGCTTGCCGGATGAGTATCACACTGTTATGGCCACAGACAAAAACAAATGTGATTTGTTGATTGTTATTGGCTCTTCGTTGAAGGTTCGCCCCGTCGCACACATTCCCAGCAGCATACCCGCATCGGTGCCGCAGATTTTAATCAATCGCGAGCAGCTGCATCATCTCAAGTTTGATGTCGAATTATTGGGCGATTCGGATGTGATTATCAATCAGATCTGTCATCGTCTATCGGGCAATGACTCGGACCCCGGTTACCATGACAATGACTGGAAGCAGCTGTGCTGCGACAGTGTGTTGAATGAAACCAAGGAGCTCTTGCCCCCAACAACGCATCATTATCACTATCATCGGCATCGTAGCTCGGACAGCGAACAGCAATCCCAACTGGACACAGACACATTGTCGCTAAAGTCAAATGGGTCGGCTGACTATATGCTTGGCTCATCGGCAGGCACTTGCTCTGACAGTGGTTTTGAATCATCCACATTTACAGCGGTACAGCCCAGCAATCGCAACAATGTTGCGCAAGAGCTAGAGCTAGAGATGCAACCAAGCACTAGCAGCAATGCCGAAGATCGAGCTGCAATCGAACGCATTAAGAGCGACATTCTCGTAGAACTAAATGAGACAGCGTTGAGTTGTGATCGTCTTGCTGCTCCAGAAGCAGCTGGTCCATCGACAAGTTATCGTCATCTGTCCGTTGACTCCTCCAAGGATAGCGGCATTGAGCAATGCGAGCAGTTCTCCAACGCAGATCATAATGACGTTACGACCACACCCAGCTATACCAGTAATCTGGATCCAAATATTGCAGAAAATTTTGTTGTCGAAACAAAGACAGTGCCACCGAGTCTAATGTCGCCGCCGCAACCAAAACGCCAGACAACCGCTGATCGCCTGCAGCCTGGCACCTTCTATTGTCACACCAACAATTGTTCGTATGTATTTCCCGGCGCTCAGGTCTTTTGGAACAATGATTTTAGCGACGATGACGAGGAGGATGATGAGGAACAGGAAAATGGGCGCAATCTCTTTGGCAATGTGGCAGCCAGCGATGAGGTAGCTTATGATTTGAATGCAGTACCGATATCACCATTGCTGCCACCTGCCTTGGAGGCGCATATTGTTAAGGAAATCACTAATGGCAGCGGTGACTTGGATCTAACATCAAAAGCTGCTGTCGAATCAAGTCCCAGCAATAAAAGACGAAGCACAGCTGAAATGGAACAACTGTCACCAACGCAGTCTGTACAAGCGATTGAATCTGAAACACCGCCTAATAAGAAGCGGCGTCCCAGCGTTGATGCAACTACAACTGCAGCAGCCACAACTGCAACGACAACAGCAACTACAACAACAACAACAACTGCCGCTCAAGCAGCTTTAGCAATTGTGTAAATGATTCAATTTATGGTCGGCTAGTTAAGATATATATTTATTTCCAAAACGTCGCTTTTTAAGTCAATTCAATTGGACTCAAGAGCCTGAAAAACTACTACTATGCATGTCTAAAGAAGCTCAACCAACACAAACAGTAATTGAGGCTTTTTTGTTTGCTTGTTCATCTTACACTTTACAAAATAAAAAGCCGAAATTGTGTAGTTTTTAGTAGTTAGTAAATAAGTGAATCCTTCCTCCTTTTGATATTTTACAAACAAAACTTAGTTCATATTTATTCTCCAACATAAGTATAAAGTGTTAGTATTTTGTATCGTGTTAAGCTGTTAAGTTGAGGCCTTTTAGTTAATCCTTTGGATAGAGCATAAAGTGCATGTGTGTTGCCTCAATATTTGATGTAGGCTAAGCTACTAAAACACAAAACAAAATAAAAAAGTATGGCAATTTTTTTTTTTGCTAAGATTTAAGACCTGGACATAACAACCTGTATATAGGCATCTTTGTAAATGTACTATTTTCTATAATTTCCTTATTATAAAAAAAATTTGGTTATGGCAGCTTTATATATAAATATATCCACGTCTAAATAACATTTTACACTTCACACACACACAAAAATACATACATACACTCGACAAAGATAAGCAACGGATTTAACTTGCTGCAAAATTTCGTTACGGATTTTTGAGCGCAGGTTAAAATTGTTTAATCAAAAAAAATAAAATAAAATAATTATAGCATAATTATCAGATATATATATGTATATGTGCATAGATGTATATATGCATATATATGTTAATGCCACCAAACTCTATTTGTAAATTATACATTTAAGCCCTAGTTGTAATATTCCAATATAAATGTATTAAACTAAAAAAAAAAAACTAAAAATTTATAAATAAACCAATTTATTGAAAGTTGTTGAGCAGCTACAAAAGCATCTGATATTTTGGGCTATTCTCATGGTCAACGTGTCGAAGGTCACAAAAACTTGTTCCTGCGCAATGCAGCCGAAGGACTCTACAAATTGATTGGCTCCAACGCGTTCCTCATGAATACACATTTCGAGACCTGAAAATCCGATAGGAAAACGCATTTTGAAATGAGAAATCGTTCCATTGCATTAATATACAAATAATCAACGTACTATTGCAACCACCTGTCGTTGGAAACATTAATGCGCACTGCGCAAACAAAGGGCGAAAACAGAACATGAAACACAATTGAAAATTGGTTAGAGTATGCAACACACGAAGCTTTCGTCTGCGTTCCAACAGGTTTCACAATACGATAAGTTAAATAAATAAGCGTTTGTTGTTAAACTTGCCATTTTGATTTTATGTTTATTTGTTATGTGTTTATCTTAAGCATATCTAGATATATGATAATCTTATTTTATAGTTTGCCTTCCTCTCAAGTACCCATTTTATATTACATACTAACTAGTAAGTTAATGCAATATGTGTGCTGCATTTTCTTTTGTAAAAAAAAGTTTAATGAACTGAAATTTGTAATTTGATTTGCTTAACGACTAAGAGCGACACAGTTGGGCTCTTCTTAACTGGATGCGTTTTGCGCTCGAGATGCTGCCTGATTTTTTGGACACTAGGATCTTGGGACACAAGTCCTATTTGTGTGTGTATGTACATAATGTATATTTCTATTACGTGTGTATGTGTTGTACCTATATGCTTCGATTTGTTGCTGCTATGTATTTATAAAAATATGCATGGATGATTTAAAATGAATCGTACAAAATTCATTTTAACAATATACATAGAAACTCTGACTGTTTACCATGATCGTTCATTACAGACTACTACAGCATACGTATGTATGTCTATATGTATACATTTTATATATATATGTATTTATATATATGTAGAATAGATATAAAATTACGCACTGTGAGACTTGAGTTAGTTATACAATCTGTATATGGATATTTAATCCATTATAGGCAACGTATGTGTTTCGAATTCAAGTTCTAACAAAATACTTCAATGTATATATATAATTGTGTGTACATGTGTGAGTGTGTGTGTGGTATATATTTCATATATATGTGTGTATAAATTAAATATAGATTTATCATATTTTTAAGCAGCATATTATGTACGTGTAGATGCGTGCTTTTATCGGTGATAACATTCGTTTCAATTAAATGAAGTACATCTACGCTTGGCTGTTTTAAACGCTGTTCGCGTTTAGATTTCGTATTGATTCCGCACTATAAGAATTGCGTCTTGTTGGTCTTGTGTGATCTGGACTTGCTGGGATTGATTTTGCACTTGAGCTGTGCAATAAGGTCTAAGATCTTAATCGCAGGTCCCAGCACACCCAGCAACGGAACTAAATCCTCCTGTGTCATCTGCAACAGACGCTTCCCATCGACCTTATTCCGGCTAAAAATGTCACAGTGTGCAGTGCAGTCGTTAACACGCAAAAACTGTGAAACATCGTATACATTCCAGCTTTCCGGCATTAGTTCTAGATGCGCATCACCCGAATCGACGTCGCCCAGACGTGGAATGTACTTGCTGTTGCTAACGGCTGAGTTCTGTAGGTGTAGATAAACATAAGGGGGGAGTTAATAAATATATATTTATATTTATGTTTGGGTTTAAGATGGTTTGTGTATGATGGCCAACTAGGGGCGTGGCTGGCTAAATAAGATTGGTTAAATAAAGCTGTAAAGAGGTGATTCATTTTTTGAAAGTTCAATGAATTGAAGCTTTGCCTTAAGCAATACAACTGAAGAATTTAAGCAAAGTATAAAAATAAAGCAATTTATGTTATTGATTTAAAATTTGAGAAAAAATTCCAATTGAAATGAATCATTTCTTTACAGCACTGCTATGGATGGTCTATGCAAGTATGGATCTATGCAAGTACAATAATAACAGTGCGTAAATAATTATGTTATATATACAAGTTGTAATAAGTATTTTTGATGATTGTTAATACATAGCATTCTAGATGGCGAACAGGCGGGCGAGCGAGCGGGCAGGCGGGCGAGCGAGCGGTTGATTGTTTTCTAAAAAGCTTATACGCACTATTATCCCAATGTACTCACCGCAATGTAGCTAGTGGCTTTGCGACCTATTATTGGTGGCGCAGGTGATTTAGTAGTAGAAGAAGATTTCTTTACCATTGTTTTGCTTGTATTGTTGCCGCTGACTGCTGGTGTTACCGTGCTAGTTGCACCCGAAGACGTTGCTCCAATGGCCGCAAACTGATCCGAATTTGTTGTGGACTGTTCGGAGATATGGCTAGTGCTACAATCACCATCGACATCATCATCCGCCACGCCATCATCGTCTTCATCATCTTCATTGTTTTCATAGAAGGCAGCATTGTGATGCTCTGGCTTTAGTTCCAACTTAATGCTCAGCTTCGGTAAGTGTGGTGTCGTCTTCAAGGCAATTGTACGCGGCTTTACTTCTGGATTTGGGAGCATTATAGGCCAATAGAATTTTTTAAGTTGACTTAAAGAAAACTCACCCGTTTGCGTGTTATTGTCATGTGGCAACTGTTTGTTGCTGCCTGCGTTTCCATTGCCATTCCCATTGGCACTCTTTTTTGTCTTGCGTTTACGCTGGACCTTGGGTTTGGGTGCCGGTTTTACCACCACCTGATGGGACATGCGCGGCGGGCCCTCAAGTTTGTGTCCGACAAGCACACACCAACCGGCTGGATATATATCCGCAGATTCACAGTCCAGCCATTGATCATACTCGTCCGTCCAACCATCGAAGTGCACCTTGAGCAGGCGGCCAACCACACGTGCCACTGTGGCCACACACACAAGCCGTGGGTCCATGAGATCAGCGCATTCGAGACTCATGCCCGGCTCGAAGCCGTGATCAGGCATCAGGCGGTGGAACAAATGCTGACCAGCCGCAACAGCGCCAGTGTCGCGTAAGTAGCCCTCCCAGGTAAAGGTACGTGCTTCGTAGCCATTGGGCGGCGTCACTGTTATACTATTGGAGTCACAAAAGCCAGCAGGAAAGATGCACGGTGACTTTTCATGGTAACAGAACCTGCAATCAAAATACAAATTTGATTTGTTTCTTTCTGTTTTCGTTCAACTTCAACGTTGCTGGCTCACCAATCCGACCCTGAGGCGTCCAGCTGATACGAATCGATGCGTATCATCATGTAGCCAAACTTAAGTACAGCCATCACAGTGGCTGGACAAATGGAGGACAGGTTGAGTGGATCGACAGCCTCGATTTTCATGCCCTCGAGAAAGCCATTGGTTTTGCCATCCAAAAAGTATTCATCGAAGGTGAAGTTCATTTTGAAAAGCTCTATGGTAGCATCATCTTCGTGTACATCAATCATGGCTTCACGGCCAGCTAAAAAAAATACAGAGTTTTAATATAAATAGGTTTAGAATAGTTGTTGGCTATTAACTAACCTAACATTCTTTCCAGGTAATCTTGCGGCGCGGCCAGATTATGTCCGACCGTTGTTGCCCAACCAACGGGATGGATGATAGGTGAATCCTCGTGACACCAGAAGCCATCATCCGAGTCAAAGTACCGCAGAAAGAGACGTTTGCCCACAATCTTGGTGACTGTGGCGAGACGCACCTGTGAAATGCGATCCTTGTCCACACACTCAAGATTCAGCCCGAGACGAAAACGTGACTGCAGGCTATCGTTGATCTTGTTATAGAAATTCGATGGCAATGTCCGAGCACCCGACAAGCGTTCGACAAGAAAATCCTTCCAATCCTTGTACTTGTGCTCAATGCTGCGTGGCGGTATCAATGGCTTGCCACGCGTCGCACACCAGCCCACGGAATGGACTTCGGCATTGCAGAGATTCACCCAGAAATCATGGGAGTTCGTATCGAAACCCTCGTAGCTCATTAAAGCCTTATAACCCTTGATCTCCAGTATGGTGGCCACCCAAAACGATGTGGGCGTCTGACCCGGTTGTATAACCTCAATGTTATCGCAATCGGTGTTCTCCACCTCCACCTTCATGCCCACACCCAGATTGTCCCACACCTCGTAGCCGGGCGCGTGAGGAAAACAAGTAACAGGCGCCGCAAGGAAGTTAACCTTGGACAGACGCGGCAACCAGTCGTACGAGTGCGTCGGATCATACATGCGCCTTCGTATGCTAATGATCTTCTCCATTTGGGGACACGGTGCCGGAAGACGTTCGAATTTTGGGATCTGAGGCAGATCATCCTGCGGATAGACATCACGAAACATGCGCAATGCTTTCGGTGTCGAAGCATCATTCACAAATGTGTTGTTGCTATCGCTGCTGCCACTAGCTTCGGCTGGCGGGGCGGCAGCGTCACCAACAGCGCCACCATTTAGCGCTGCAATTGTCTCATCCGTTGCCATCTGTACATTGTGGGCGGCCGCATCGCCACCCAACGACATGGACGACATGGGTTCTCCAAAGCCATTCAGTTGTGTGATCTTCGATTGATCCGTTATGCGAAAACGATAATTGGCATTTTTGATATGTGCCGCTTGCAGTGTCAACTCAATATCCGACTGCTGTTGTTGCTGTTGTTCCTGTTGATCCTGTCCATCCAGTTCGCCAACGAGACTTCCATCTGTTGTTTCTGTCATTTCGAGTGCCGGTGCTGGCGAACTGCTGGCATCCATTTTGCTATTGAGCACCATCGAATAGAGCTCACCACGAGCGCAGGCCATACTGCAGAAGCGACGTGATTTCGTATAGAATGTGTGCTTCACACCAATGGCGCCACAACGCTCACAGACAGCTGTTGGTACAGATAATAATATATAACTTAATTAGTTTAAATGTTTGCAATTGGCTACAATAATTTGATATATTTTACTGATTTATACAGACTTAACTTACACAAGTACATAGCTATGAAATGATTACTTTTCATTTTTGTATATTTAATTTTGATTTGACTATGATGAAATTATTTGAGTAATTTATATAAGACTTTTCACTACCAAGAAATAATTTCTTTGGTATTTTTTAGGAGCTTTATGAATTTTTGTTCATAACTGGACAACAAACAACTCTTAACTAGAAGTAGAACTCTAAAATCTGAACCTCAAATCACAGTTAAAGTGTTTAAATATAGTTACAGGTAAAGCTAAACAGTAACTATTTAAAAGTTACAATAAAATTTGAAACCTTTTGTATTGATCTACCAGAAATTTGAGTCGCTAACTCTAACTATATAATTTACAAGCACCATTAATTTAAAAGTATGTGCGAAAAAATTAAATTTAATAAACATAAAAAACATAAAGTAAAGTAAAGTAAAGTGAAAAAGGAAGATGAAAAAAACATACCCATGCCATCTTTCTGTATCGGTATGACCGATGGATCAATGTTACCCTTGTAGGCAATCGGTGTTTTAAGCACAAGTCCGGGTCTATTCACTGGCTCAATTTTGCGAGTCTTGCGCTGTGCACGCATCGAGGAGCTCGAACCGGGACCGGGGCTACTACTGTTGCCAGCTTTACAGCCGCCCGTTGCAATGCTGTACTGACGCATACCCTTTGCGTTAGCTGCAACTGCTGCTGCTGCTGCCGCCGCCGCTGCTGCTGCTGCTGCTGATGATGATGTATCCTCGTTGGATATGAGGATATTGGCAAAGCCATTGCCACCGGCGGCGGATAAGGTCATGGTGGGTAGCGTTGCTGCTGCAGAGGCATTGATCATGGCATGCGTTGTGCCAAGTAGCTTGTGATGCAACAGACCATCGCCCAGCGGCACGAGCAGATCATTGTTAGGCATACTGGTCATGCACGAGGATGAGGACTGTGATATGTCCTTGTCCGAGGAGGTCATAAAATCAGTGCCATCATACGAATTGTTCTCCTCATTCATCATAACAAAATCATCAATGTTGATGATCTCCTGCTTTGGCTCTAGATCCGACATGCCACCACTGGCGCCACCATCATCGTAGCTACCATCGTCCAATTGGCCATACACCTGTTGATCATCATCGACAGCCGACGTATCAACGCCCATTAAAGCAACGCCAGCATTTTCATTATCCATGACTTCTGCATAGTTTTGAAAGACAGCCGCTGCAGCGGTGTGCTGCAACAGCTGCTGCTGCAGTCCGCCCATGTGCGCAAAACCGTATAAATTATTTGTGTTGGTCGCAATTATTGTTCCGGGCTGTACGCCCAATGCGGCAGCCGCTGCAGCAGCTTGTCCCGTAAAATCTCCCCCCACAATGCTCATCATCGGACTCATATCCTTTATTTGTTGTTGTTGTGTTGTTGTTATTTTTATTGATGTGTGTCAATTTTGGTGGTGGTGGTGGTGGTAATGGTGATGGTGGTGTGAAGAGTTAGGTGTTGTTGTTGTTGTATTTTTATATTTGATAATTTGGCAGTTGGATACAGTTGACAGTTGAATGGATACGGATACGGATACAACGTAACCAATACATAAATCATAGAAAAGAAAGTAGAAGAAATAAGTAAACGAATTCCAATTTTTAACAAAAGCAGAAAAACATGATATACATATATCTACAAAGGATGTTTTGATGGCTGTCTTATAGCTTCTAGCTGGTATTGAATACATTTTAAAATGATTTTTAAAAGAGATATTAAGACCTCTACAGTTTAAACCGATCGGATGACAAACAAAAAGGCGGCTAATATCAACTAAGTTTTTATAAGCTCAATAAGAAATGCCGTTCTTAATTAAAAAGAAATTAAGGGTTATATGGTACATTCATATATAGAAACGATTAATTCCCAAGAAGTCTAAAAGGGATATTGGGGTCGGATTTATAAACAACTATATCTATATTTTTAAAAAAATTGTTGATTGAAGAACTTACCAATGTTGGCTGATGTGACATGTCCTCCATGACTGAGAGACCAACGGTGGAGTGACCAAGCAGTTGGGCCGCATCTTCAAGTGAAATGCGCTCCGAGTTGTACTGGCTGCTCATCCACATCATACGCAATTCAGCCGGATTCATTGTTGTTATTGTTGTTATCTCTTCAGTATCTTAGTTAATTATTTTTTTCCTTTTACTTGTTCAAAATTCAGAGCGTCTATTTGCTGTGGCATTTGTAAAGCTGCAATGATACTACAGTTAAGTCACAAACACAGATACACACACACACACACACATTTATATTCAAATTAACATGCACTCGAAGGTATAAAAACAGACTCCTGCACTTGCTGACCATATGGACCCGACGGCAGCGGCGCCTGTTTCTGATTCTTTTTCAGCTTGTTTGTTTCCCCTTTTTCGCATTTAAAGCGCAGCTGCTGCCTACACGCTCAACTATTTGCACAGCGTTGCGAGTGCATTCAAATAGTTTTATTCGCACATATATTTAATGTTATTAGGTGTTGTTTGCAAAAACCGAATTAGTTTGTGCAGATTTTGGTTAATTTTTACGGTTAACACTCGCTCGAAAAGTCAATGAAGCGCACCGTGCGACCAGACGACGAACGAACGAACACAAAAGAAAACTCACAAATTGGTCCTCACACAGCTAAAAACTTACATTTTAGCACAACTAATATGCAACCGAAGGTGGCATTTGATTACGCTCACATTTGTTGATAATTCTTGGTCCGCATTTGTTAATTTAGAAGCATTTTGCCAGATTTTGGCATTCTTTTACGCGCAAATTTAATGCTAGTTTTGCGATAAATGGTGATGCGTAAACGCTGCTCAGTCGATAATAAGCGATATGTTGTTGTCTGGGATCGCGTGGGCCCACTAGTGCTGAAAAATTAATTAATTAATAAGTGGATTCTGTGTTATATCGATGCTATATTCAATGCATTATCAGATATTAATAAGATTAAAAGAAAAATTAAAATAAATAAGCCTTATAAATAATGATAAATATAACCAAACTAATTTCTTCTAATTTTATTTTCTGAATAATAACTTAGCGACAGACATATCGATAATCAATTCTATTTACGACGGTAGCCAACACTAAACTTGTGCAAGAGAAAACAATGACAAAGAAATAAATAAATAATCAACCATAACAATAACAATCTTTTTATATACAAAAAGAAAATGCCAGAGAGTGCGTTGCCGGAGCAAATACGTGCGACATTAGGCAGCACATTCGGACAACGCCGAGAGGATATATTTCGACGACTTCAGCAAACTGCGCAACAAACAAGTCAAATTTACAATGGAAAACGCGAGCTAGCCACAGAAAAGGACGATGTGGTGCAGGAGCTATGCGAAGCGCTAGAAGAAACACTCAACTACGGATTGCGACAAACAATAAATGTTACATTTACCGCTGCCAGCATATTTCAAAATATGCACGAAATCGTAACTGGTGGATCGGGAGGGGGCGGAGGCAGCAGCAGCAGTAATGAAGTCACCTTCTGGGATTTTTGTGAAACCCAGCTGACGCCACACGAACGCCAACGCTACGATGAACTGAAGCAAATTTGGACAAAGCATGGACGCGGTCGGGCCTTTATACGCGCCACACTTAACGAGAAGCGTCTGCAGAGCCACATGCTGACCTGGTTGAGCGACGAGGCACAGTTGCAACGATTCTACACTCCGTGGTCGTTGCTGCTTAACGATGAGGCAGCGAAGAAACTGCCCGAAATTCTGGATAGCCTGAAGGATGTTCTTTTTGCTTTAAATGTAGAGAATCCAGATTTGAATGCACCCAAACGAACGTCACCACCTGGAGTAGGCGTTGCAAAAGAGGAACCTATTATCTACGCACCGCAACCGATGCCTGTAGCAGCAAGAAAGCGAGGTCGAGTTGCGGCCGCTGTGGAGCGTCCAATTGTAGGAGCCGCCTCAACAGAGGATTTGTTAAGCGCGCTAAGTCCACGTGAAATGCTAGAGGTGCAGCAACTTACCTCCAAGGATGCCGTCGAACAGCAATTAAAGCAAATACCAGAGTTGACACACTGCCCAACGCCCTGTGATCCTATTGAACCGGAGCTGGAATTCCTAAAGACACCTTTACCCGAGGTTTATACCACTAGGCAAAAACAGGAGCAGTTTACGGAATCCGCTTCAAATGTAATGGACCCAGAGCTATTCGAAGATCGAAGTGATACATCTTCGCAGTGGAGTAAGTCTTCCTCCTCCGGTAACGGCTGTAATGGCACACAGCAGTCAGAGCAGCTGGCGGAGCAAGTGACTCAATTAAATGAGCGGTGTGCCCTGCTAGAGACCCGTGTGGCCGAACTTAATCTACAAAATCGTCAGCTGATTCGACGGCTCACCAAACAGTTCAATGAGACCGGCATCGATCCGAACTCATCGTTCTGTTCCAACTTTCTCATAACCATTCCACAAGTTAAACTTGTTAAATCGAATCGGTCCAGTTCGCATTACGTTTATGAGATGCATATAACCATGCGTCAGCGGTTGGAGCATTGGACTGTGTTTCGACGTTATAGTGAATTCAACAAACTACACAAATCTTTGCTGCGAACGCATCCCAATACAATTAACTCGGTTGAGTTTCCGCCGAAGAAGCATTTTGGGAACATGAATCTCATTTTTGTTGAAGAACGCCGCCAGCAACTTCAAATTTATATGCTAAATATTGTGGAGGCCTTGCCTAAGGTGGAGGCCTGCAAATCTAAAGCGGAGCTGCAAAAGGTTTTCCCATTTTTCCGCGAGCGATAGCGTTCTGAGATGATATAAAACCTAAAAACTGGACCAAACTTAAAAAGTTTCAAGTATTTTTTCTTTAGCTAAGAATATTTTGTTATGTTTATGAAAATGTTTATGTACATGTGTAAAACGAAAGATAGGTTTGTAAAAAAAATCACTCTTGCTGTAAAATGATGGTATTATATAAAATAAATAGGTCTTCTACTAGTTCAAAGCATTTTAAACTTGTTATCGATGCCTCAAAATTGATTACCGACTACGATGTTAAGAACACCGATGCTTCGGCCAATCGAATATAATTCAAATAATGCGATTATTGTTAGTATGTCCCGATCAGCTGTATTTGTTATTATCTGCAGCCGTAAAGTTGCGTGTACTTTAAAGCCAATCCAAGCGTCAGTTCCGGCATGATGGCTGTGTGATATCGTCTAAACTTTCAACTTTGCGTGCTTTCTTAACCGCAGACGTGAAATCAACAATTTGTTGTCTTTACTCAATTTGCAAAGCAACTGTAATCTAATTAGTGCAACAAAATTACCTTTCAAAATGTCCACGATGGCAATTGCAATAAATGCGGCGATATCCGTGGGTGCGTACTTTATGACGGTACGGATGATACCCCGTCTTCGCGAGATGTTCATCAAGGCAAATTTGTGTGGCAAGGATCTGTGTAAAAAGGACAAGCCACAGGTGTAAGTCAAGTCTTTGATAGTTACATTGTATTGTGCTCTAAAGGATTAAAATATTGCAGGCCAGAATCTTATGGTGTTCTCATTGGTTGTGTTTACCTGATATCGATGTTTCTGTTTATACCTATACCATTTGCATTCGATGAAGCTGCCGCCACAGATGCAGTTACCGGAGGTAAACCGGCTACCTTTCCACATGACAAGGTAAGTAATTGTGACTCATTTTTGTATTGGAATTAATATTGTTATCTTTGAGACAGTTTGTGGAATTGATTGCTGCTTTGTTATCAATATGTTGCATGATATTTCTTGGCTTTGCCGACGATGTACTTGATCTACGGTGGAGGCATAAGCTTCTGCTGCCCACCATAGCAACACTGCCACTCCTAATGGTTTACTACTTAAACTACAACTCCACCACAGTTATGATGCCAAACTTTGCACGTGCTTTTTTTGGGACATCAGTTAACATTGGTACAAATAAGACGGACAACAGTTAGAACAGCGATCCTTATTTAATCACATTTAATTTTGTATTTGTTGCAGGCATTCTCTACTATATATTTATGGGCAAGCTTGCTGTGTTCTGTACGAACGCCATCAACATACTCGCTGGTATCAATGGCCTGGAGGTGGGACAGTCCCTTATAATAGCCGCTTCAGTGCTCGTATTCAATGTAATCGAGCTGTGCCTGGGTCATCAAGTCGAATCGCATCAGTTTTCATTGTATTTTATGATACCATTTTTTGCTACCTCGCTGGCGTTATGGAAATTTAATAGGTAAGTCGATAGATTTGTTTGTGATTTATTTGATAAATACTGAAATTAGTTTGCTTGTTAACATTTGTTTTTTTGTTTTTTTTTTATCGTTTATACATTATGAATTGGCATACTTAAATTACGTACTTTAACTTAATTCACAACAGCAAATTCCATGAAAATTTGAGAATCATTTGAAGTTCATTTCTCTAGTTTAGTTTCTTATCACAGATGATGGTCGTCGTCTGTCGGCGTCTGTCTGCCTGCTGAGATACTGAAATTTTGAATTGATTCAAGGAAAGAACAAATCGAGTGGGTGTGAGATACGATTAAATATTACAACGATATGTTTAGCTTAAAGTAAATTGTGTGGTAGATCGGAAAGCAGGCATATTAATTATGTGTATGTATATAAATATGAATATGACTAGCCAAATAGGATTGATAGGATTAAACCGATTGAATGTGCTAGTTAGTTGTCTTTTAGTCTTCATCCTCCTGCACATCGTCCAGCGCATCCGTATCATACAAATTGACAAGCAATTGACCAAATTGACTACTATGACTCAGCGCCGTTTCCGGAGCATAATATTTCTCACTCTGTTGCCGCAGGCGCAACAACATTGTGCTGCCATCCAAATGCGTTCCAGCCGTCATCAGTTGTTGAACATACGCAGCATCAATGCGTGAACTGCGTGACCCATTGGGCAAACGCACAGAACTGCTACTTCCATCAATTGCGTTCGCCGTCAGCTTGAGCACAATCTGTTCCGGTGACATACAAAGCTCACAGCTCCAGCCGCCAAAGTGATTGAGGTCGCCGAGCGTGTGGCTCGCTTGTCGCTCCATTCGCTGCGGATCGACGTGCATGTGGACGACAGAACCGATGACACCTTGCAGTCGCGTTCTGTCCGGATGTTGCCAATAGAAACCGTACACATTGTGCTTTAAACGGAAACGCAACGGCAGCACATCTGCCGCAAAATATTTGAGAAATTTCAGTGCAACTGGCGCATAAACTGTTTCGCCATTGCCAAACAATAGCAAATCGGTGGGTTGCATTTGGATGCTACACAGCATCCAAAGTTGATGCCGAAAAAAGCTGTAGGCGGCACTGCTGCTGCAGTGGGCGTGACTCTCACATTGATACAGCACGTAGCTGGTAATTAGCATTGTGTCCAATTGGCGCTCCAGCGTGCGACGTGTCAAATCCTTATCCTTGTCCGTACGCTCCCTTACATAGTAATAGATACAAAAATAGTCCACAACCTGGATGAGCGTGCGCAACTGCAGCTCCAGCAGCTCCATATTAATGTGCTCCCAGTCGCCCAGCTCCAACATGTAGTAAAGACGCTTTAGCGATGTGCTGCTCGCCTCGCGCAACTTTAATGGTGCCTCAATGCCACCGCCACGTCTATGTGTCATCAGTGCACGCCAAATAATCTCCGGCTGTCCGCAGTCACGTCCATGCCAGCCGCTTTCACACAGACACTGAGGCTGTGCCAGCAGATAATCAATGCTGTTGCGTTCGTTATGCGTCTCGTTGAGTGTTCCCTCCCGATAACACCATAGTGCTGGCGCCAACTCTAGATCCATGTATGCTGGCGCAGCATAATCCGCTGATCGATTTACATCGCTTTTCATTTGATAGAAATCCTGCTTGTAGCGATTGATGTTCTCGCTGTGCAAGCAACGCGAACGTTGAGTTTGTCCCTGATTCTGTATCAGTCTTGAATTCCTTGACTGTCGCACAAAGTGTACTCGACCTAAGTCCAGCTCAGATCCAGGTTGCGGATGCATCTGGCTGCGATTATTCTGCAGCAGCCAAATGCAGCCAATGAAACCCAGCTGCACTAGCACCACAGACCATAGTACGAGCTTTTTTGTATTTGCCAGTGTAAATGTGTAGCTCCCAGCTAGACTTCTGGCCATTGTCTGTATTTAATTACCACACAAAACGCATGATTTTAATTTGATTGGTTATTTTGCGTTTTACGTTTTTGAGTTTTTCGGCTTTTTTCAGCTAACACACCCACTTTTTATTCATTTCTGCCCACCCGCACAGCTGACGTTTTGACAGTAGCCATTCCTTGTTATGCCTCTGCGCTCTCAGCTGTTTCAATTTTAAAACGATTATATCGTATTCAGTTGAACCTATTCTTTATTCGACTAAAACATCGTATAACATTGCTCCTTGTTTGTTCCTCGCAGCTGAGTGACGTCACAAGCTCTGTGCTACAAAACAATGTGTCCCTATTCGATAATTGGATTATAACAATGTAGATCGTTAATTTAAAATTATTATTTTATTTTCTTGTAGATATCCATCGCAAGTGTTTGTGGGCGACACCTATTGCTACTTTGCCGGCATGTCCTTTGCTGTCGTTGGTATTTTGGGACATTTCAGCAAGACGCTTTTGCTCTTTTTTCTGCCACAAATCCTTAACTTTCTGTACTCGACGCCGCAACTGTTTCACTTTGTGCCCTGTCCGAGACATCGATTGCCCAAATATGATCCAAAATCGGATTTGCTGCACATAAGCACCACGGAATTTCGCATGAACGAACTAAGCGGCTTGGGCCGTCTAATGGTGAAAGTGCTAAAAGTACTGCGCCTTATAAGCTGGCAACAGCAGGCCGATGGACGTGTTAAAACCAACAATTTTACCTTAATAAACTTTGTTTTGTTCATATTTGGACCGGTACATGAGCGTGTGGTCACAGATATGCTTATGGGATTCCAGGTGCTGTGCTCACTTCTGGCCCTCTTTATAAGATATCCGCTGGCCAATTTCTTTTATGCAATTGAAACTTAGTTATATTTGATGAAATAGAGTGTCTTTAAATTATAGCAAGCTGCCGCTATACAATCTTTTAATAGTTTATGTGAATACTAGTAACACACTATTTGTTTCCAAAAAGTATTTTAAGTACGAAATTATATCTCATAACAAACGACGCGAAATAAAAAAAGTAAAATTATAAAATGAGCATATCCGAAGTGTCTGAGGAATCTGAACTTACCTTACCCGATGACGAGGATGAGGGTCCAAATATCGGCGTAAGTGCAATTGGTTTATATATTGCGCAGCTTAAAGTTCGTTTCTAAGCTGCAGCTCTTATCTGCAGAAATATATAGGGGGACGAAATGCTGATGGACAGCGTCATGGACGCGGTTGGGCAATATTGCCCAATGGTGATCAGTATGATGGCAATTATCGCAAGGGGCGTCGTCAGGGCATTGGCTTATATGTTTTTAAGAATGGCGCTCGTTACTATGGACAATATCGTTGTGGCACACGCTGTGGACGCGGCATCTTCATTTATCCCGATGGCTCTGTTTATGAAGGGAACTGGCGCAAGCATTTGAAGCATGGCAAGGGACGCTATAACTATGCCAATGGGGATGTTTATTCCGGGGATTGGTACAAGGGGAATCGTCATGGTGTTGGCATCTATAGCTTTAAAACGGACAAGGACAACAACTGCATGTCCGTGCGTCTAAAGTCCACATGGAACAGCAATGTACGTATGGGACCGTTTGAGCTTTATGTTGGCAACGATGATAATTGCACCGTTTTGCACGGCATCTGGGATAATCTGTATCCCACTGGTCCGGCCGTCTTTAGCTTCAATAATCGTTATATGCTTCTTGGCTACTTCTTGCCATCCGATTACGCCAAGAAGATGGTTCAGTCCGATGTTGGCGAGGGAGAATTCGAGGAAATTGATGCTGAGGATGAGGATATTTCCGAAATGAAGCCAACTTGGTGGGTTGCCCAAGAAATTGCTGTCTATGATTATTCGCTTTTGCCGCAAGAGCCGGTACCATTGCCCGTTTCCGATTCGGAGCTATCAGTGTGCTCGCTGACCACAGAGCCAAGTGTGCTCAGCCAGGAGAAGATTAGCTTCTATGGCGAGGGCGAGGAAGGCGAAGACGAGGGCGAAGAGTGTGAAATGGAGTGCTGCCCTTGCGAGTGTGACTTTGAACTCACTGAAACAGAAAGCGAGGTATGCAAAATCGATGCCAATCCCTGTGCCATTGAGGTGCTCCAACAGGATTGTCAAGATATCTAGTCAAAAAAAAAAATTGTATTTTAATTAAAGTTGCAATATAAAAATTTAAATTAAGTTTGGAATTTATACCACTGTTTTCTTATTATTTCTTTATCAGGGTTTTACTACAAAGCTTTATTTGTACACAATTTTTTTGTTGCTTTAGTTGCCATTTTAGAATTTGCATAAAATTGGTATTTGTTATACTTTGTTTAAAATACGCTTGGCTCTACTTATGTAGATAAGATGCGCTCTCTATAAATAAATCGCTTCATGTTCATAGTTGTGATCACAAATGGGGGCTTTTTAAGTATATATTATTGACATATTTTTATGATTACCTTCAATAGTAGTACATGTTAAGTTTTACATTTCATTTTCACTATCATTTAAATCGTATGACTTATTTTTTAAAATTAATATTTATGTTTGTTTATGTTTTCCATTTTTCCATTTGATATTCAGCAGTTGAATTCTTTAAGTTTTGCTAATTAACTCTAAACGTAATTATTGTTTTAATGCCTTTTCATTTTACACATTTTTCAACATTAAATTCAATCCTTATGTGTATTCAGCGTCATAATAATGTTTTGATGTGTGTTTGTTTCAATTATATAATTAAAAATTAATAAAATTTCTACGTGTTATTTGCAGGCTTTAGATTAGCCAGCGGATTGGATGATTGACAGCTCTCGGAGACCGATGTTGCCATATTGAAATCCTTGTCTAGTTCTGTATCCACCTGCTGATAATGATCTTTAGATAGTAAAGCTTCACCGCAGTCACCCAAAATGATGTTAAGCTTCTCCTTGGGCACCTGCAGTGGCGTCAGGAGTGACTCGTCCACCGGATTAAGATGCACCATCTGATGTGGTGCCCCATCTGTGGTGAGCAGTTCGTGAAGCGTGCTACCATCTTGCTGTTTGGATACCTTATAAATAGCAGGACACGATTTGGAATTTTTCACATCATTCGCGTCCTTCAGTTCATTCATCTCAATTTGACCGTCGACTAGCTGCTCAGATAGCTGCGCATTCTGGTTATTATCTTCGATGCTGCAAGCAGCTAAAGCTGACGCGGCTACAGCAGCAGCCTGACTGCTACTCGCGCCTTCTGGGTTAACGTATACTAGCGATTTGCTAAAAAAAAGCAGATGTGGATCTATTTTGAAGTCTTGCAAAACGAGCTTCTGATGGTCCAAATTTTCGTCTATATAGTTTATATGTATTGGCGATGTTTGCAAATGCGACTGAGAGCATTGAAACAGATCGTCCTCCGGCGGGGTATAGTAAACGGAAGCCTTGCTAGCCGAGTTGTCAGCGATCATCAGACGTGATTTTATCTTTTGTATATGCAGCTCCTTTTCCATTTGGTTCTTTAAATAGCAGTCTATGTCTGAAAACGCAAGTAGTTAGTTGATTAAACTTTTAACATTGAAATGTTTAAGTGCTTACCCTCAACAATGTCCTCCTCGCAGCGTCCACGACAGTTTTCAAAATAGAAACTAGGCAGGTTTTCCAAAACCTTATTTAAGGATTGCTGCTGGTACTTGTAGCCTTCACGCAATCGCAACACCTGATGCGAACTGAATTTGCGTATTTTATTGCGCTGAAAAACATAGTTCTCGCGCACCCAGCTCAACTGGACGGTGGAATAATCGCGCACCTTTTTCACCTGATCATAATATTGGTCCTTCAGTGCGGTTAAATGATTGGAGCCCATGTCACGAAACTCCTTAATGTGCTTTGCCTGTGTCGTGTAGCTGCTCTGTATCCATTCGCACTGCTGTGTACAATTCTCTCGTATACGATGTACCTGCTGTGCATAATTCTCTCGCAATCGCTCCAGCTGCTGACTCTTGTAGCTCTCGATGCTGTCCAGCATTGCGTAAATCTGTCGCGATCTTGGTGATCTCTTGTTACGATTCCCGCAACAATGCAAACGTTCGCAAACACCCAGCCTGGTCAAACAACTGCGCAATCCTTGCACAATAAGAGTGAGCAGCAAAAATGCTGTGGCTAGCAATGTGCCCGCCAGCAGGCTTTCAATTTTTACGCGATAAAATACGATTGGGTCGATGTAAAGCCTTTTCAGAAGATACAACAAATAAGGCATGTGGAAAATTCAGATATCTGACTCAGAACTTACCTGATACCCGCTGATGCATTGCCCAAAACATTAAAGGCATAACAAGTGTAGAGACCGCTATCTCCGCGCGAGATGTTGTGCACCAGCAGCGATCCATTCTCGATGAGCACCACGCGCTGTCCCACAATGCTCTTCTGGCGGCTCATGTTCACGTGTAATGCCTGTGGATTGTTGTCATCCGTCAGAGCAAAAAGCTCAAATTTGCTGGGTTGATGCTCCTTATCGCTATTGATTATGATGGGTCGCTTGTCGGGATCAGCATGATGGCGAAGAATTTTGTTTCGTGGCGTTACCTGCAAGAGTGATGAAAGCAATTTTAAGATAACAAACTGGTAAGGGGATTAATTTTTTTTTTAAATTTTATGAAACACACTATATAAAATTGTAACTTCTTTTAACGTTCGAGCTTTAAAATTAATCGAAAATATTATTTATTAATAATTTGAAGCCTATCAAACAATCCAACGTGTTGCCAATTCAATAAAAAAAGGCAGACTTCTGTAAAATTTAAATTCAAGGCATTTTACATTACGTCAGCAATATTTGGACATGTAACAGTTTGTGTGGATTACAATTTCAGAACGATATTTAACTGGTCTTTCTTGAACATACCCAAATTATATCCGGCGTCGGACTGCCGTAGACCATACACTCCAGCTTGGCCGTGGCATGCAACCTGTACATCTTAGGTTCCGACGACTGCATCACAACGGGCACACTGCAATTGAGTGTGCTGAGCACGCGGAGCAGATCTCCCGGATAGCCATATTGACACTTGAGTGCATCAATCTGGTTATCGATATGCTCATACTCATCTAGAGTCTCACTGCTTGTTTTAATGACTTGGCGCAACGAGGTTGTTGCATTCGTCAGCCAGCCGAATAGCCAATACATGCTGCAATCGCATTGATACTCATTGCCCAGAATGTTCAAGTAGTGCAACTGATTCAGATCCTTGAGGCTCTCGGGCAATGTGCTCAGTGCATTGCCACGAACACTGAGCCGCTGCAGACGGGTCAGGCTGCCAATCTGCGGTGGCAGCTTGATCAGTTTATTATCGGCCAAGAGCAGTTCACGCAAATTGTGCACATTGGCAAACATTGTTGCGGGCAATTCAGTGAGCTCTGAATTCTGTTGCATGGATAAGTAGCGCAATCGTTGAAGTATCTGGCCATCAACCTGTTCCTCATTGCGAGATATCCAATTGGGCAGCTGCTTTAGCGGCGTTTCATCAATGCGCAGCAACACCAACTTTCGCTGTGTCTGAAACAGGCCGTCAGGCAATTGTTTGAATTGATTTCGACTAAGATCCAATTGTTGTAGTGCGCCAAGGGGCTGGAATATGATGGAGGATAGGACCGTGAGCCTATTACCCGAAATGTTGAGCGTTATGAGATGCTGCAAAGACTCAAAGGCTCGACGATCAATGCTGCCCAGCTCATTCTGTGATAAATCTAGGTGGCGCAGCTCGCGCAGATTATAAAAGCTATGTTTGCCCACGGACTTGAGCTGGTTGTTCTGCAGTTGCAGCTGTCGCAGCTGACCGTTCAGCGCAAAGAAGTTGTCCGGAAATGAGAGCAGGTGATTATTGCTGAGATCTAGGAGTCGCAACTCTCGGGCCGTTTGGAACAACTGAAAGGGCAAGATGCTGAGGCGATTGCCGGCTAAATGCAATAATTCCAGCTGTAGTGCACCCTCGAAGATGTTACGCGGCAGCTCGATCAGTTCATTATCGCTTAGATTCAGCAGACGCAGCTCACTCAGCTCGTGCACAAAGTGAGTGGGCAAAGTGCGTAATCCATTGCGATCCAAATGCAGCTCGACGAGATGATTCATATACTGTAACTCAATCATACTGCAGTTGGTCAAGCGATTGCCAGTCAATCTAAGCACTTTCAGGCGTCGCATTGCTTGAGGCTGTGCCCAGCGAGTGCAGCTCAGGCGATTCTCACTCACGTCCAGCGTATCGATCGTTTCATATCGCTGTGGATGCTGATCAAAGAGTGTACGCAATGTGTCATCCTGCAGTGCACTATCCAACCATTTAAGCTGTCGTATAGCCTTCTCCTGCTGCAGCTGCAGTGACTCTCCGGCTTGTCCAGGAACATTCTTGAGTATCAGCTGCTCATAGTTTATGTTTTGATGAAGCTGCAGCTGCACATTAATCTCTGTCATTGTTGTGTTCTGGCAGCGTAGCTTTAATGTGCTGTCAGCTGGATCGCCCTGAGCGAAACCTTCCAACTCCACATCTTCCTCCTCTCTGGTGTATAATTGAGCGCCATTATCTAACAGCCAGCCATCATCGAGTGTGTCATCGTTCTCTTCTGATGGATCGACTGCATGACCGACAAATGGTAAATGGAATTTGTAGCCCAGAAGCGAAAATTCGTGCTCCTGCCACGTACGAGTCGTAACCACAGCCGGTCCCTTATGGATTCTTTCCTGTGACTGTAATGTGGTATTTCTTAGACTGTAGACCGAAATGCAGCCAAGTTGGTTCGCTGAAATTGCGGTGACTGCGTTGTATATGAATAAGGCAGTCAATATCAGGGAGATCTTGGATATTGTTTCCATTTTTCCGTATGCAATCTCAAAAACTTATATGGCATTATATTTGTCTCATTGTGCGCTCGCATAGTACACCTGTATAAAAGAAATAAATTGATTGAAATCATTACTAAAAATCTACCTAAACATTTCCCAACAGTTTGTAAAGTACAATCAATATACCATTTACTATATACTATATACACAGCTAAGCATTTTTTATCTGTGTATTTGTTCAATTACCACGTTCTCTCGCAAATTTATTACGCTTCGGTTCAGCGATTAATTTAATCGCGACTAATTCCAGTATCTGAAATTCCAGAAATGTATAATAAATAATCGTTATGTTTTGAACACTATTAACTTTCAAATCTAAAGTGAAGACATTTTTCCATTGGACAAATACCTTGGAAAACAGGAAGCAAACATGCATTTAAGCCACGAGAGGCGAAGGCGTAAAAAGAAAATTAGCTTAGCACGACGAAAAAAACGCAAAAAAAAAATAAACGAATTAAAAGATATTAATAATTTAATTAGTATAAAACATTGAAAACTTATTGATGTGCATTTTTTTTACATACGTATGCATGAACAAGAGATAAAACCAGCTTTTGACGGAAAGTTTAAGGCCAATCAAATCGTGCTGATTTGAATTTGTTTGTCTGTCAAAATAATACTTATCAGCTTTTTGCAAGCTTTTAAGCAGACAGAAAGACGAGGGGTGGCATGCAAACGTTTCGTTAAAAAGTCATTCATCAAAACAAATTGTTACATTTATTTTATCAGCTACTTGAACTCACGTCTAAGAAGAAGAAAGTTACATAATCATTATCACATAGCGAGAATATACACACGTATGAATAAATGTGCAAGCTGTGTATTAAGCAAGCTCAAGCAATAAACAGACTTTTAAGAGATAATTATAATTCATATTTATACGTATATACGTCTACACATACAAAAACAAAACATACAAACGAAACACATATTGAAAACGATACCTCTTTCTATCTGTTTGAATGTATGTACACAAAAATGACGTCCGAAAAGCCGCTAATGAGCAAAGTGTACAAATAAGAAATGTGTGTGTTGGTGGTGACACGCACACCAAGGTGAAAATAGACAAGTTAGTGACGCTTAGGGAATTAAAGAAATGATTTACAAAATCAAGCTAGGATCTTCATTTGTAACAGAATGCGTTTCTTTTTTGATTTAAGTGTTTTGGAGTGTTATTTGCGTTAGCCAATGTTAGTTTTTGGATTACTTTAGAAGTATATCGATCCAGCAGCTTTCCAATTAAACCTTTCAACTAAGCAGCTGCCAGCTGGAGTTGAAAAGTGTCTGTTGTTTGCATGTATATACATATACATATATATATATTTCGAATGGTTTTTACCCTTTGTGGCAAAATCAACCGTTTTTGCAGTAACTCAAACACACACAACAACACATATATGAAAAAACATCGAAAAGTATTGATGTATTAATTGATGAAAGTTAATATTAAAGCAATTAAAACGTCGCTTTCACAATCACCAACAGATAAATAATATTAAACACACTCACCGCAGCTTATAACATATTTAAGTGAGTTAAATATCCAATATCTCCGATGCAGCAGTTGGTGCTTGTGCAAAGAGGATTTTACTATGTAACTTCGGTGTTAACCCAACATATTCATGTAGATAGACTAACATAAGAAAAGACTGGAAATAAAAGCAGGTATGTTTTTTTCCTTAACATTCTTGCAATATCGGCTGACACATTAAAAATCATCGATATAATTTACTTTCGATGAATTTTACAATTTTAACAATTTTAAACTTTGACATACTTTCATTAAATTCGGAAATGTTGATGCCGACAATCTTTAAGAAGTCAATCCACAGTGAGTTCGTTAATCGAACCTGATCGAAAACAAATCAGTTCGCCCATAAAATCATAAGTAAACATTTAAAATAATGCATGCGGAAATCAATACAACACATATGATATTCGTGATACCAAGCAAAGTATGTTCCATCTGAAAGCTGTTTGAATAGCACTTAAACTATTTCGAAGTAATAATTAAATTACTATAATTGCCTTGAATTAAGCAGCTCGTATTTTTTTCCAGTTCCTTAATTGGAGTTCCTGTCGCTTAGCTTAACAAATCCGATTGACGCAGCCAAACATTTTTATAGCTTTCTATGGCATTAATTGTTCTTAATTTGTTACTTTGCTTCACAATATGGTCTGTTTGTTCCTCATTAAAAGTGTTGCCATTATAATTAAAGGTTTAAAATTATACAAATTTTTAAATTGTTTCTTGTGATTAAAATTAAATTAAATTAAATCATTTTTAAAATCACAAAATATAATATCTATGACCTTTTTTTTCAATAAGTATCGATATGTTGTAAAAGGTTGAAAACGCGATATTTATTGAAAAAGACGAAAAAATACCGATTAATGCCCCGGCTTTGGATTTATTCTTAAACCTGGTAACACCACAACCACGCACTGACATTGTGAACGGCAAAACGAACAAAGTGTAAAAAATAGTCAAAATTTGCAATTGTGAAAAGCATCATATTGGCTGCCGCAACAACACGACCGGTACTCGTACCAAACGTTAACTCCATTAAATCATATAGAAAAATTGTGAAATGAATGTTCCTCCTAGCGCTGGCAATGGTAACGCAGCAATGCCGATGCCGCCAGCCGCCGCAATGGCCGGCATGGGATTCACGCACACCCCAGGAATGGTGCCGGTGCCACCGTTTAGTTTGCCACCACCGGGCTTTGGAGCGCCGCCACCGCCGGAGTTGGCGGCTGCATTTGGTGCCCTCTCCTCGAATACGGAGTGGACAGAGCATAAAGCACCAGACGGACGGCCCTATTACTACAATCAAAATACTAAGCAAAGTTCGTGGGAAAAGCCAGAGGCACTTATGACTCCTGCTGAGCTGCTGCACAATCAGTGCCCCTGGAAGGAGTATCGCTCGGATTCAAACAAAGTGTATTATCACAATGTGACCACAAAGGAGACGTGCTGGGAGCCACCGCCAGAGTATGTGGACATGAAAGCTAAAGCCAAGACTGAGGAGTAAGTATCTGCTAAGTGTAGAGCCATTAAATATTACAAAAACACTTGCTAAAAAAAACACCATGTTTGGTATTTGCAGAGCTGCTGCTGCGGCTAAAGCCGTTGCTGCAATGACGTCCTCCAGCCTGGCCGGAATGGTGCCGCACGTGGCTTTAGCCAATATCCTGCCAGCTGCATTACCCGCAGCGCCACGCATTCCCACTCCCGAGATACACTCTCCCCTGACGCCTAGCAGTAATGAGAATAGCTCCTCCGCCATGGACCATGCAATGGCTGCCACACTAGCAGCCATCGAGGTGCCGCAACAGAATTGTGAGTAACCAGAGTATTACATGAATTAACCATTATGCTGAACTCTTTTAACTTTGAACTTTTAGCAAAAAAAGAGGATAAATCTAGCGCGGACATAAACTCGCATGTGTTTAAGGATAAGCGTGAGGCAATTGAGGCATTCAAAGAGCTGTTGCGCGATCGCAATGTGCCCTCGACTGCCAACTGGGATCAATGCGTCAAGATCATATCAAAGGACCCGCGTTACAATGCTTTTAAAACGCTTAACGAACGCAAACAAACATTTAACGCATATAAAACACAAAAGTTGAAGGATGAACGCGAAGAGTCGCGCCTACGTGCTAAAAAGGCTAAGGAGGATTTGGAACAGTTCCTCATGTCCAGCGATAAGATGAACTCCCAAATGAAATATTTTCGCTGCGAGGAGGTTTTTGCGAGCAATCGCACGTGGTCGACGGTACCAGAACCAGATCGTCGTGATATCTACGAGGATTGCATTTTCAATTTGGCCAAGCGTGAGAAGGAGGAGGCGCGCCTGTTAAAAAAACGGAATATGAAAGTACTTAGCGAACTGCTGGAGTCAATGACCTCCATTACACACTCTACCACGTGGTCAGAGGCGCACGTGATGTTGCTGGACAATGTGGAGTTTAAGAACGATGTCACATTGCTTTGTATGGACAAGGAGGATGCGCTAATAGTATTCGAGGAGCACATTCGCACGCTAGAAAAAGAGGAGGAGGAGGAGCGCGAAAGGGAAAAGAAACGTACAAAACGGCAACAACGCAAGAACCGTGATGGCTTCTTAGCATTACTCGATTCACTGCACGAGGAGGGCAAACTCACCTCGATGTCTTTGTGGGTGGAATTGTATCCCATTATATCGGCGGACATACGCTTCTCTGCTATGCTGGGTCAGAGTGGCTCCACGCCACTCGATCTCTTCAAGTTCTATGTGGAGAATTTGAAGGCTCGTTTTCACGACGAAAAGAAAATTATACGCGAAATACTCAAGGAAAAGCAATTCGTTGTCCAGGCCAAGACATCATTCGAGGACTTTGCCACAGTTGTGTGTGAGGACAAACGCTCTGCTAGCTTGGATGCGGGAAATGTGAAGCTTACTTACAATTCGCTGCTGGAGAAGGTGAACACAAATTCAGTTGCATTTTATTATTATTGTATTTATAACCTTTTTTTTTTGTAGGCTGAGGCAATTGAAAAGGAACGCATGAAGGAGGAAGTGCGACGGCTGAGAAAATTGGAGAATGAAATCAAGAACGAATGGCTTGAGGTGAATGTGTCTGTGAGCGAGCCGTACGGAATCGCCAAAAAGTTGGTCGAGCATTTGGAAGCGTTTGCGCTTTACGATAAAGAAATTGGCGTAGAGAAAATCTGGGAAGATTTTATTAAGGAGAGCGAAGATGCATGCAGTCACCATCACTCCCGATCGCGCAAATCGAAGAAGAATAAAAAGCATAAAAAACGTTTGCGTTCCGTCTCAAGATCAGATATTGAAAATGAGGTTGTCGAACTGGAGAAATTCAAAAAGCGACGCTCAAAATCACGCTTAGTGAGTGAATGAACTTTAACTTTTATTTTTGAACGTGTCTTATTAATATTCGTATCATCTTGCACAGAATTCGCTCAGTTCGATTGGCAGCATTGAGAGTGAAAAGCTTATGAAAAAGAAGAAAAAGCGTAAAAATAAATCTCGAACTGTAAGTAAACAAATCTTTTAGTAAATTACAAAATATATGTTTTCTTAACTGTTGTAGTCTTCTTGCGAATCTGAGATGGCAAATTTAACGCCAATTAACAACGTGGCGTTGCAGCAAAATGACTCCAATTCGCATTCACCGGCTAAAAAGAAGAAAAAAGAGAAGCGCGCCAAAAGGGACAAAGAGGGCAAAAGACACCGAATCAATCGATCCGCAACGCCGTTTAGTCCAGCCGCCCAATCAGATTCAGCGACATCGAGGAACGATGAGCTAACACTCAGCGATGGTGAACTGGAATCCAAACGTGCAGCGCTGCTTGCGCAGCTCAATGAACAATTGGACGAATGACCAGCCAAGGTTGCAAGATTGTAAACTAAATGAACAATAACAGCAGTTAGCATTAGTCAGCTAAAGCCATAAAACAAGACAGTGCACAGTTTGCTCTAGTTGTATACAAATCATACGCTAATCCAGCTTCAGCAGGTGCTTTTTTCTCCTTCAGGAACATGTGGACATGCGTAATGCGTATATCTCCTATTGCACATCTCATTAGCTTTGTTCTGGAATACTGGCCCTCTAGCACAACACAATCCATACAGGCAACAAATGTAAGTTTTCCGACATCATTTGATTGTAATTAAAATACAAAAACAAACATACAAATAATCAAAAAAAAAAAACCGTCTTATTCATTTACAAAAAAAAAAAAAAAACTTTTCGCAACACATCGAACACTTTTTTTTATAAATAGTTTTTTTTTTTAACAATTATACAACACCAATGTTCTGATCTACTATTCATAGCTTTAATATTATAAAATTTTAAACCTTTTTTCGACGTTGCTTAAACTGGAGTTTTTATTTAAAAATCAACAATCTTTCGAGCTATGTTCGCTGGCTGAACAGTAAAAAATGTTGATTTAAAAACAAATAATTTTAATTTTTTTTAAGCTAATAAAGACTTTCGTACAACCCCAACTTGTTACTCTTTTTCAATCAGCGTAGTTATTTAAATCAACAATTCAAACATGTTGTTTACGGATTTCCCGATTTTAACATTCTTGTCAATCTAAAATAATATCTTTCAAGCGCATTGACCAATAAAAATATTTTCGAGTTTTTACTATTGTTATTTAATGACAATCGTGACTTGAATCTTATTTGCCTTTAAAATCAAAGCAAACAGCATAACGCGCGCATACAGTATTATTATTATTATTATTATTGTTACATTAAAACTTGAACTCCTTGTACTTCTTTGTGGTCTTTGCTGGATCGGTTTGCTGTCGCTTGCGTTTGGATTTCTGACGCGCCACATGCTCCGCCAACATGTCCGATAGATCCTCCTTTTGCAGGTGATTCTGTTGCTCGCGCATTTGCTGCTCATAGCGTTGTGCCATCGCCTCGTTATCCAGATCCAATTCACTGGGGTCCAGAGCAAGCTCGACAATGCCCTCGCGATCTGTAGTGGAGCGCACCTGCGGTTGTTTACTTGCACCAGTGCCGCCACCGATATCGTACACATGCGTGGAACCCATCATTGAGGCGCCAATGCGGTCTGTGCGCTTCTCAGGCAGCACCTGATACAGCACAGGTGTTTCATTACTGTCAAGAACAAAGTGGAATGGGTTGGTTAGCTTCAATTGTATTAGATAGTTGTTGTGAATGTGTTAACTTACTCCTCCATTTCGGCTTCGATTTTCTTTTTGCGTAATTCAATGTTTTCTGGTGTCTCCATGCCTGCTGGCACACTGGTTAGACCTGAGGGTGTTACTAGACCCTCAACTGGTGTCACTAAGCCAGTCTCGTCCTGCTGATTACCCAGATCCTCCCCATCCTCCTCCTCCTCTTCGGAAGACTCTTCCGATTCGGATTCCAGTTCACCCCATTGATTGCGTTCAATGTCCGCTTCATCGATGCCGTTCTAAAATTGATTATTTTTTACATAAGATATATTACAAGGGATATATTTTTTTGATTATCAATATACTCACATCCAAATCAAGCGCATTCATGCCAAACACATCGCCATAAAGTGGCTTGCCGTGCTCATCAACTGGCGGCTTACCCCAGCCACCAGCATGGTAGCCAAATGAAGTGCCATCTGGTATAGGCGCATTTAAGCCAGGTATTTTTAGATTAGGATAGGAGGGCGGCGGTCCGTAACGCTGCTGCGCAATGAGCCATGGTGGCGGTATTTTGTGCGAATTGGGTCCCACGGGCATGCCCAAAGCAATGCGCAACTCCTCGGATAAATCGCCAGGCTTCTTTTCTTTGAGACGCGTTTCAAACTCCTTGCCCTCGTAGTAGAGATCACCATGGATAGTCATGCGTGGCTTGGTCTGCCACTTGAAAAATGCGTCATGAAGTTTCTGATAGTCAATATCTATCTTGCCCATTTTGGGACGAACACGTTCGCGCATCTTGGCCTTGAGCGTTTTGGCATCCTCACGCTCCTGCAGCGATTCACGCATTTCCATTATGCCCGTTTTCTTAATGAACGCAGGCAGATCAAACGGCGGCTTTTCAATGCCACGCTTGCCCTGCAAGTATTTACGTTTAAAGCACCAATGTCGCGGGACTTGTACCGTATTGCGATAAGCTTTTAATTGCACGAGCAGCTTTGGATCTCGTGCTGTAACATCGTGCATCTCAACGACGTCCGGTCGTGAAACCAACTGTTTGAGCTCAGCAACGCTGAGTCTGGTGAGTTTCTTTAGTTTGCGCTTGGATAGCTTCTCTTTGTCATCCTTATTATCATCGTCATCATCGCCATCATCATCGTCGTCATCGTGAAGTTTATTGCTCGATTTCTTAGCCTTAGCCAAAGCTTCGGCATCCAGCGCCGCCTTATCTTTCTCAGTAATTTTCGGCTTGTTCTCCAATTTGAAAATCTCAAAGACACGATAAAATTGACGATACATGGGCGCAAGATCTGCAATAGTTATCTTCTCGGGTACATATCTGTGGGTTTTTTGAAGTTTTAATGTTATTGGCGTTTCTAATTATAGAGATGCTACTATTTACGAATTAGTTTCGTAGGAAACTGTTGACACTTACTCAATTGTGACATCTGCATCTACATTTCCGTTTTCCGGCTGTTTGCGTTCTTTGGTTTTATCCTTCTCTTCAGTAGCTCTTTCCTTTTTCTTTTTGCTACTGCTGCGAGTCTCTCGTTGTGTCTCCTTTTCCTTCTCAACCGGGTGGTCTTCCTCGCTGCCAGCCGCCTTTGATCCCTCATCGGGATCTAACTCCCGCGGCTCAGAGCGACGAGCCAATTGTAATTGCCGTTCATACTCCAACCTCTGACGTATCTTTTTGTTTTGCTTCTTGCGTCGTTTCTTCTTTTTGTTTTTATCCGCTTTACTTGGCTTGCCTACTTTATCGTTGCCGACACCATTTAATAGATTTTCATCATCATCATCGCTATCGTCGCCAACATCAGCAAAGTCAGTATCTTGCGAGGCCCCGTCTCCGCCAAACTCGCCTCGTGCATCCACATCAGTGTCGAACTCAGCCACACGCTGATCTTTTAAGGCAAGCACATCTTCCAGTGCCTTTGGCAGCACTAATTCACCTGTTTCCTTGGAATCCATGTCTTCTTTGGAATCATCAGCGTCGCCAGTGTCGCTACCATTGGCAGCACCGTTGTCGTGCGTCTGTTGCTGATCGAGGCGAATAGACATCAATGGCGCCGGTTGACCGCCCTATGTAAAATGAAGTGTAGTTTATTACTTAGCTTTGTATGTTAACGCTGTACTTACATCGGGTTGAATTTGGTCAGCCATATTTATTTTATTTTATAAAATAAAATAAACAATTTCTAGCGAAAAAGCAAATTTTGGTGATGTCCAATTTGAGCTATCGATTAGTTTTGAGGTGGTGGGACAATACCAAACATTCTGTCCTCTTATCGATAACTTGTTCATAGCGTGGTTGTGCTGGTGTTCAGATTCATTTGTTTAACAGCTGATCTTAAAGTAAATATTTATCCAATCAACAAATCTAACTTAAAAGGTTTTAATTAATTTGATATAAATATCATTTTGCCAACTTAAAGTGCAGTATTGCAGTCGCCCGCATACGTGTCGGTAATATACAGCAACGAAAACCAAAACAAACAGGGTGATTCAGGCTTTAAAAAAATAATGTTTGAGTTTAACTTTGAGGTAAATGAAACGGATTCATCGAACGCCACAGATAGTCCTTTTAACAAGCCTAAGCTTGAAAAGACAAATCTACTAACGGACGACAAGAAGATAGTCTGGTATCAGGCGGAGAAAATTCAACCAACTAAATTAGTTATAAATAACCTCGACCTTTATGAACTCAATGCAAAAGAACAGACGATTGGAAGCATCGAGCTACGATACCTTATAGCTGGATCACTCCTGGAGGATATTAAAACACACAGCGATGATGAAGACAGTGGAGATATAAAAAAATCCGAGGAAACCCACTCTGATTTAATAGCGGGTATATATGAGGGTGAGTACAATAGAGAATTATCTAAGCTCAGATCTCTTAGTTACAAATTAACAATCTCTGTTGGCAGGCGGAGCGAAAATTTGGGAATGCACTGATGATTTGTTAATATATTTATCAAAAAGCTATGAAAAATCCAGTTGGAAAAATAAGCGAGTTTTGGACTTAGGTTGCGGATCTGGGCTTCTAGGAATATATGCCTTAAAATGTGGCGCCAAAGTTGACTTTCAAGATTACGTGAGTAATAAATATATTAAATCTATTCGCGACTATTAAAATTTTATTTATTAAAATTGCAGAACAAGGATGTTTTGGAAAAAATAACAATGCCAAATATATTGTTGAATTTTGAAGACACCTTGAGTGATGATGAGAAACTAGAGCTTCTACAAGAAGAAAGCAATTTTTATGCTGGTGATTGGTCACATTTCGCTGAACTCACTGAGGATTTGGAGAAATATGACCTTATACTGACATCAGAAACCATTTATAACATTGAAAATCAGCAAAAGCTTTTGGATACATTAAGAAAACGTCTGAAAACAGAAGGCACTGTTTTAGTGGCTGGAAAATCACATTATTTCGGCGTTGGTGGTGGACTAGAGCAGTTTGTTGAGCTGGTCGAAAATGGTAAAGTTTTCAAAAGCAACAACTTGTGGCAGGCCGACGAAAATCTTAAGCGCGGCATAATTGAATTAAAATTTAATTAATACACAAAACTATCGCCGATTATTTCTTATGCAATTTGCGGTTTACTCGAACCACCCTATGATTGGGGGTGGTGGTAAAAAGAGTTAGGGTTTTGTTTTTGTCGCGACAAAACGCGACTGTGTGAGTATCTTAAATACCGATTAAACTTAATAATTGTTTTAAAAATAAAACATTAATTTGCGTATGTGTAGATGTCAGCTTGACTGTCATTTGGTCTTAAAATTAATTTCAACAAATTATTCTCCCACACGCTGCGTGGAAAACGATACAAAACAAAAAAAATTTATTACACCGCCCGGACCCGGCCCCCGTAAATCGATGCCTCTCAATGTCAACGCCGACGACAATAAACTTTTTTCTGCAGCCACGGAAGCTGAGCGAAGCGAACAATCGACAACGACAAGCCTCTGCTGCTGCGAATACATTGGGCATGATAAAAAGCAATTTCACATATTAGGATGCTGTTGTAATTGCGAAGACTTTGACTTGGTATGCACACGGTAGGCATAAAGAATAATGCTATTGAAGGATATACAGGTTAAGTCTACACACCATGCTTCACTCCTATTCCAATCCTTTGGTTCAAACCCAGTCTAATTTCTTGATTCAATGCTCCCAATAAGAGTGTAAAATTTGAAAAAAAAAAAAAAAAAATAACTAAACGATTCTTTTAGGTTCATCACGTGTAAACGCACTGAACAGCGAAACATAGACGGCATGTTGATTGCATTCCAGGATCGCCTGCGTATACCATGGCGTGGCGGCGCCAAACGCATATCACCCGCTGTCCTAGCGCCTGCACTAATTGTGCCTCTGATGATGGGATTGGCGGCACTGAATGCCAAGACCGCCATAGTGCTAATGCTAGCCTTGATAGGCTTCACCAGTTGGGGATTGCAGCTTGCAGAGCGCACGTCAACACGGACCAGTTTCTTTATGAGCTGGATCGTTTTTTCCGTCGTCTATATGGCGCTGATATTTGAGTGCGAAGTGCCGCTGCTCGAGCTGCTGCCAGAGGAGAACTATATATTGCTGTTGTTATCCTTTGGTGCGCTCTATGCTCTATATCGCACCAAGAAGTTGGCACCGCTTAATCTGGTGACAGCACAATATGGCACCACGCCCAAGGATGAGCTGCCGGGCATCACTGAAGCTTCCAGTGGTGAGGAACTTGCTGAACAGCAGGCACATCAAGCAGCTGCACAAATTGAAGACACTATTCTTGGCATAGAGGATGATGATGATGATGAAGATGACGACACAGTTAACAGCTCCGAACATGCCGGCCTCATGCAACACGCTCAGCCAAATATCTGCGAGACTTGCCGCAAGGTGACACCAAGACGTGCCTATCACTGCTCCGTCTGTGGCAGTTGCGTTAAGCGACGCTCCCATCATAGCTACTGGCTCAATTGTTGCATTGGTGAGCGAAATTATCGCTGGTACCTGCTGGCGCTGGCCCTGTCCGAGTTTGCATTGTTGCTGGGCGCCAATTTGACACTGACAGCCGTATGTCATCCGTTTTTGGTGGTGCGTCTGCTTGGCATTCCCCTGCTGCTGCCCGATGACTGCAGCGAGGTTTTTGAGGATTTCGAGTAAATAACTTAGCATTGCACTGAAATTGACAACAATCATATAAATCCTCGGTTTTGTTTTTGTAGCTTGGGCATATCGTTTGTTGTGGCCGCCTATGCGATGCTTATTTCTACCTACATCACCTTCGTCCTGGTACGTCATTTGTATTTGTGGTGGCGCGGCACCACCTTGCATGAATATAAACGTGTGCCAGCTTCCAACGGAAATCGCAATCGCGTTTGGAGCAATTGGCGTGCCATTTTAAAGTAATGATCAATAAAAAACAAAAGCTAATACGCCCAAAATACTATAGTATTGCAACAATTAGAAAAGCTAAAAGCTTTGCTTTGTCGGAGCCAAATCCTAGGCTACTTACTGTATATGTATTAAGGCATAATCCTTTCTCTAGTATATTTAGCAGTTGTTTTATGTTAATTTATTTACTGAGCGTTCGCGAAAAACTCATGCTTATAGAATGTACTAATGCTTAGTCGCGATTACATAATATTCCAAAGTACTATTTTAAATGTAAGAGTATTAAATGAAATATTCTAATATGTTTATACAAGAAATTACCAAACTCAGACATTAAGAATTATGTTTATTAAACATGATTCAAATTTAGAGCAGAGTCTCAAAAATGTATTTTAAATGTATCTTTTATTACTTTTTGTGTTACCTTAATGTAATAATAAATATTTCTAATAATTTGTTCAATCATTTTTTGAAGAAGTTTTAGTAAATTAATTTATAAGTGCTCTGGCTTATAGTATTAAAAACGATTTAAGCTTTTAAACTGCAATTTAATCGAAAGAAAAAGACCTTAAAACGGGAACTAAACGAACGCAAAACAAAAGAAAATTGACAAGAATAAATTAAGATTTTAACGCTACCACAAACTATCCTCCCTTGGCTTGTAGTCAGGCAACAGCTCCCAGATTTTCATGCGCCAACGCTGACGACGCTCCTCTGTCTCCTTTTCCAAACGTAAGATCTGCGGCAATCGCTGCCAACAATCCAACACCTTCCACTTCAAATGCCACTCATGATGTGAGATAGCCTGACGCATTTTCGTGTCTTCAAGCATACGACATTGTGTGGTATAGTTAAGCCAGCGACCAAACCAATGCTCCAGCGTATGCAGTGCATGCCAATCGATGGCCACCAGCATCTTATTACGCTCATCCTGCACATAGATTCGCCAGGCCTTAAGTGCACGCCGTTTCAATGCTCTCTGATGGCACATCTCTGCCCGGATGCGTTTCTCACGCTGCCGGAATGCCGTATAGTTGTGCCAGGCACGCAAATAGTTACGCTTATACAGACGGCGACAAAACTCCTCGCACTTGACCAGATTTTCACGCTTACGTTGCAGCAAACGCTTAAAGCCCTCCATGCCAATGCGACGCAAAAGTAGCCGCCGGCAGAACTCCAAAGCCTTGCGTTGATTCTCAATGAAACGCTGTCGTTCGCGTTCCTTCAGCACCTTGGCCATTTTCTCCTGACGACGCCTCTCCTTAAGCACTTCGATGCGCAAACGTTTGGCCTCCTCATCCTCTTGCCGCTTAGCCTCCTCGATGGCCAGCTTAGCTGCCTCACGTTCGGCATCTGCCTGTGCCCGACGCTGACGTGCCTGCTCATGGCGCACACTACGCTCCAACGCTCGTTCCTGCATGTGCTGCAGAAAGCGTGGCTGCAACAGTGCCCTGCCCTGTAACCGCTCAAATTCATCATCCTCCACATCGCGTAGACTGCCAATTAGCTGCAGGCATTTAGCTTTGGCTTTTGCTTTAGGATCGCCACAGCGTATAACAGTCTTAAGCTCCTGCTTGAGATCCTCACGCGCCTCTTTGGCCTCGTCGCTGAGTTTGTGCAACTTCAGCTGCATTATCAAACGCTCCTGCCGCTCCAGTTTGATCCGCTGCAAATCTATAATGTCCTGCTGTACTTTGAGCCTGAAAAGCATAATTTTGTTCTCATAAAATATCTCGAAATATATTTTTAAGTATTTTTTTTATACTTATTCTTAAATTGTTTGGCCATTTTGACCGCCTCCTCGCGCTGTTCGAGCGACTTTTGTGCTATCTTCTCGGCATCGTCTGGTGTCGTTGGCCTTTTGGCATTGCGCTGCCGTCGCTTCTCCTGTCTGATCTTGTCCAGAAATGCATTAATCTTTGTCGCACGATTAGCGTTTTTTTTGCCCGATTCGCGTTCAATCTTCTCCATGGTCGTATAATGTATCCACTTGAGAAAGTATTTGCGCAAAATATTCAACTCTGAATTGCTGCGTGCCTGGAACAGTTGGTCAATAATCTTTTGCTTCTCATGTGGCACTGGATGCAGTTCATCCTCACTGTTGCTGCTGCTGATGTAGTTCTGCGTTTCCGACTGCTCCACTTGCTTGGGTAGCAGAACAACCTTTGGAATTTCAATGCGTCGTATGACCAAAGCTTCTAAGTGCTCCACGCTAGGGGTAAGCTCCTCGGGCGAGGGTGTCTTTTTCGGCATGGGCAGCTGGAATTGCACGAGTTTGGGTGGCGCTTCGATTGCCACTGCTTCATTTCGCAGCTCCATTTCCCTTTGCTGCTCGGCTGCCTCCAGTTGCAGCTCGTATAATGCCTCCTCGGCCAGATCAGATATAACTGAATCGATGCCATCGCTGGTATTGGAGCAAGTGGATGCTTCCCGTTGTAGTTGTGACTGCTGGAGCTCAAACTCCAACTGCTGATGGTTCTGTAGTTCCTCCTCATGGCGCACCGTGCGGATGTGCAGCATTTGACGCTCGGCAGCGGCACGCATTGGTTTCAAAAGCTCTTCGGTGGTCAAGAGTGGACTGGGTGTGCGGCAACGCTGGAGCAGCTGCATCTTGCTCTCATCCAACTGGACCTGCTTGACAAACTTGCGATACTCCAACATGTCCAACTGCTCAGCATCACATGGGATGACTTCCTCCCCCTTCTTTATCTTCACACAATTCAACCAGGTGTTCTCAATGTCCGCTTCCGGTTCCGCATCTGCTTCCAGCTGCTTCAGCAATGATACTGTCGCCACCTCTTTCTGCGTTGAGCACAACATGGCCGCCTGACCCAGCGCTTCCACAGGCGTCTTATAAAAGTTATCAATATGCTGGGACGCCAGCGCCAGGCTCTGCATTAGTGGCCCATGATTAAGCTTAAAGTCCGGCTTGGTGGGACGCACTCGAATTTTTCGCTCCTGCGGCCGGGGATGTTGCCTGGCCAGCTGCTGGCGGAACTTGTGCAACTGATTCTTAATAAATCGCTGCTCCACCGCCAAGTTGTGAGCCTTGGTCGACTCCAAGGTGCTGCCATGTGCCACTGTTGCCAGTGGCAGCTTGCGTGGTATTTTCGAAAACTAAAAATAATTCAAATAGATCCAACTCCATGTTAAGGAAACTTCCTAACTCACCATCTCATGACGCATATCCATTATAACACTCGGATTTAGTTTATTTGGCTGCTCGCCATTGATTAGAAGTCGGGATTGCCGTTGTCCAATATAATCCACTTCAATGAAACGACGCACTGCATCCGTTCTAAGTCCCAGTGGATTAGCATTTAGGTAACGTTTGCGAATACGATCCCAGCGTGTGGGTTTATTCGATTTTTCACGACTTTTCGACATTATGCACACAAATTGTATTTGAAATATTTCCTTTTTAACTTGAAAGAAAACTAAAGATTGCTAGTAAACAAGCTGAAAGCGTTGTCAAGGCAACCTAAAAGCTGCCGGCTTTAAGTTTAAAGGTAATATAATAGGATACTACAGAATAAGTAACTGGTTTGATAACCGTTGCTATGCGACCAAACAAAAAAGTTAATATTAAGTTAAGATTAATAATTAATCAATACTTGTTTAGAAGCAAATATTAAATTTTAAGATAAGAAAACATCACTTCCAATTATATTTAAATTTTTTTATCATAATAATTGAGAACGCAATTAAATTTTTGCATTTTAAAAGCGCAACTTGTTTCGATTTAATTTTTATAAAATGTTTGCAATAAATGCGATTCATAAATATACAATAGGTAATAACACAATTTTAGACTTGCAAGCTTATTTTATGCTGAGTAGCGGCGAATACATTGAGAGCAGTTGATCTGTTGATGATTTATGCAGCTGCCGGATCCTTCTTGGTCTTTTCCTTCTTGGCCTTTTGTTTGTCAGCGGCAGCCTGTTCTAGATCAATGGGCGCTGGCTTAACGAACGGAATCTCATCCTGATATTTGGCCGGCATGAATTTTTTGAGTGGTTCTGGCACCTTGATGCCCGTCTCAGTCTGATGGGTCTCCAGGATGGCGCAAATGACACGTGTTGCCGCGCACATTGTGGCATTCAACATGTGAACGTAGTCGACGGCGGCGTTCATCTTCTTTGTTTGGCCAAAGCGGACGAGTAGACGACGCGCCTGATAGTCCAGGCAATTGGAACATGAGACCAGCTCTCTGTAGGCGCCACTGCCGCCAAACCAGGCCTCCAGATCGAGTTTCTTGGAGGCAGCATGATTGAGGGCACCCGAAACAATGTTTACGACACGATAGGGAATGCCCAGAGATTTGCAGAACTCCTCCGCATTGCCAATCATCTCGTCCATCATCTCCCAGGATTTGTTGTCATGCGGCGAGGTCAGCACAAACTGCTCGACCTTCTCGAACTGATGTACACGGAAAATTCCGCGCGTATCACGACCATGTGAGCCCACCTCCTGGCGAAAGCACGTAGACAAGCCGGCATATTTAATAGGTAGAGATGCCTCGGGTAGCCATTCATCACGATGATATGCCGCAATCGGCTGCTCCGAGGTGGCTATCAAGTATTTCTCATCGGTGCCGCTCTCCTCGGCACGTTCACTGCCCTTGCCCACAACTTTGTAGAGCTCCTCATCGAATTGAGAGAGCTGTGCCACCTCCTGCATAACATCCTTGCGCATGAAGAAGGGCGTATAAAGTGGCACATAATCTTTTGCATAGAGCGAATGCAGAGCATGTTGGATGAGTGCCTGTTCCAGGAATACAGCAGCTCCGGTTAAAAAGTAGCCACGACCGCCGGAGACCACTGCGCCCTTCTCGGCATTCATGCCGTCAATCATAACAATCAAATCCACATGCGAGTATTTGCCGCGCTTCGCACAGTCACCAAACGTGCGCTCCACTCGATTCTCATCCTCGTCATTGGAAACGGGCACTGATTCGTGCAGATGATTGCCAACCTCCCGCAACGCCGTGTTTCGTGTTTGCTCAGCCAGCTCCAGTGATTTCTGGTTCTCAGTCATCGCTTCGTCGATGAGCACACGAACTTGTTTGATCTGATTCACCGTCAGTGGCTGCAGCGTTTCGGCCGTCACCTCTGTAAGGTCAGCACGGACGGCAGCGGGTACCTCCTCGCCCTCGGGACCGACTGGCTCCTTTTTCTTCATCTTCTCGCCAATCACTTTGCTGCAAACGTTTTTCACTTTGTTTAGATTGTCGGCCCGATGACGTCGCTGACGCCATTCGGTGTCTTTCTCAATAACCGTCTCGACGAGAGCGACATCTTTGAAACGCTTTTTTTGATTGTCGCGCACAGCATCGGGATTGCCGCCTTTGTCGCCGCGAAATAGATCCAAATCCAATACCATTTTTCCTCAGGCTTTTACAATTTAAACAACTTTAACTGGGGATTTCGTCAGCTTTGCGTATTGCTCTGTCGGCGTTTTAACCACAACGTGGCGACAATAGAGATGAGCAGTATATGCAAGGTATCTGTTACTGGTCACGAGTACTCAGCAATTGCAAATGCTTTTTGTATTCAGCACTTTTAAAATAGTTGCTAAATACCTCTTTGCTCTTCTCATGAATAACTTTAATTAGTCTTCTTAAATATAGTCCCACAGATTTAAGTTTTTTGTGATCCATCTTAAAATAATTGCAGCTTCAGTGTGCAACTGTCTCAGCACTGTTGCGGCTGTTATCGATAGGTTTTGGTATTAACGCAGCAGCCCTGGCCTGCTACACTATTATATTTTTAAATCATTAGTTTTATACGTTTTAATCGCCATGGATTGCATTGAGAGTGAATTAGCCGAAATACGCGCAAATTGTGAAAAGCACATAAGCGACAGTAAAATAATAAGCTGTAGCTCAACGCTCGTGCGTATCGACCTGCTGGCAAACCGACCAAATCGCACAATGACCGTTTGTTTACGTTTTCCCAACGATTATCCACAATCAGCAATTTTGGTGGAGCTCAAAAGCCGCAGTTATTCGGATAAATTACATGCAGAGCTCACACGCCTTATGGACGATTACGTACGCGAGGAGTTGGGTGAACCTCATGCTATGCTTGTATTGCGATTTGCCCAGCAATATCTGATTGATAATCCGCTGTGCGTGTGCCTGGACGAGATCAAGCAGCTGCGTCAGGACATCAAAAGTCAAGAGGTTTCGCAGGATTTAGCCAGTCAGCTTAAGCTGCGTCAACGCACCAGTTGCGTGGAGCTCAAAGCCCGTGGCGGTCGTTACATTTATCGCGTCACAGCCGCAGTGTCCGATGATTATCCCAATCAAAGTGTTGAGCTCCGTGACGTAGAGTCCAATTTGCCCGCGGTGCTGGTGCGTTACCTCAATGGACAGTCGCGTGAGATTGCGCGTCAGTGTGTAGAGCCACCGCTACGTCTTACGAAAGATGAACTGGCAAATTTTCGAACAGTGCGTAGTCTTTATCGCACTTTGAAATTTCTGCTGGAGGCAACACGAGATTTCCACATGGAACTGTGCCCGATATGTGATAAACAGGTGCTGCAACTAGAACCGGAGAAAATGGTGCTCGACGAGTATGCGGATGCGTTTGTAGAGCGTGTTTATTGCGGTCATCTGTTTCATCAGGGCTGCCTTAAGCAATATCTGGCCGAGCCACCATTTCCCAAGGGCGGCAAACTGTGCCCGGCCAAACGGCGCCATCCCCGATCCGATGCCCAAACCTACATGGGCAAGCAGCGGGGAATCGTCCTAGCCGGAACGCCACTGGCGAGTAGCAGTCAAAAGAAACTGGACGATGGCGTCTGTGGCATTAAACTCGCCCACGATCGTTGGGTGGTAAATGTTAAGACAGCGGAGGCTCGTTGGGCACAAAAGCAGGCTCGTCAACGCGAGCTCGAGGAGGTGGTCGATTTTCTTCAATAAAATTGAAACAACAGTTTTGTACATACATATATATATATATAATATTTTTAATTTGTGATGTATTCGAATACGCTTAAATCGCTGAAGATGCTAGTTATGAAATAAATATTTAAAAAAAAATTATACTTAGTAGATTTCCATTTCAAAAATTGGCTCGTTTGTAAGCGAATTTGGTCATTATTTGTGCATTGAATCGAGAAATAACCAACTTAATATGATGCTCTAACAAGTTTTAGTAGTATTTGTGTTGTGCGACTAGGATTCTTGTTGTTAAAGTAATCTCTTGAGGATAGAATGTGACCACAGTAGTATATGTGTGCGTTTTGTGATTTTGGAAGCCCTTGCGGTACTATCATCCATTCAAATCAACTTGGTTGTCTTAACTGCGCTCGACTCTTCATTTTCCCTAGTTTAACAGATCTCTTTTACTTAAAATGAACAAATATTTATCAAAATTTAACACTTTTTAAAAGCCTGTAATAATTTCGTCATCCTCGTGACGCTTAATAGGATCACCCTTGATCAGCGACGAAATAAGACTGAAAAGATTTAATGAAACTTTAAGATTAAGCAGATTTAAAGGTGTTTATCAAACACTTACCAATAGAGGCCAACAAAGAACATGACAAAGTAATAGCCCAGATATATCATGCAGTTTCTCAAATGCACCTTCAACAGACCACGACTGTGGATATCAACGGGATCGTAGACGCCGAGGCTATCGCGACGTTGTCGGTGTAGTTCATAGTATAGCCAAACCACCATCGGCAAATTCAGCAAAAACATCACCCAATGACTGCAAACAAATAAAAATTAATAAAATACTCCAAGACTAATTAGCTTTAAGCTACCAGGAGATGAGAAGCAGAATGCAGAGCAGCGCATGTGAACCGAATTTGGGTATGACCCAGAAGTTAAGACGACGACAGCATTCCTGGGCATTTAAATAGTCGCACTCCAAGTCAGCTAGCGTTAGAACCTGTTAAAGATTTGTAATTCTTATTTCATCTTTCGGCATTTTCGCACAATCAAACTTACATAGTAAATTAAAAGCAGTAGTATGGCGCCATATACAAGCAGCGTTATGCAGAACACAGCTGTTTCGGGCATAAACATTTTTTACACTAGATATTCACTTTTTAACTTAGAAATATTATTACATTAATGCAAATACATTTTTGGCGACATTTTCGCTGTTGTTTTTAATTAGACTCATTGAACAGTGTTGAAAAATGCATCAAGCTTGTCCCATATTCATGGGTTGGCAACGCTAAAAACAGCTGTTTGTAAACAGACTTAAATTTAATTTATATTTGTGCTCAAAAATATTAAAATGGGCGGCAAAAGTTATTACTGTGATTATTGCTGTTGTTTTATGAAGAATGATCTAAATGTGCGCAAATTACACAATGCAGGCATATCGCACACCGCTGCCAAGTCAACTTATATGCGGCAGTTTGAAGGTGAGCTGACAGTTTGCAAACATAAAGAAAATCATAAATAGTACATACTATATGCATAATTATTTTTAGATCCACGCAAAATATTGGCAGCGGAGCGCACGAAAAGACCATGTAAACGTTTCTTGTCAGGCTACTGCAAATTTCAAATGCTTTGCAATTTTCGGCACTACAGCGATAAGCAAATGAAGCTGCTGGAAAAAATTGGTAAAAAAAAGTTGTTAAACGAAAGAAGTTTTAAATTCTCAACAAATATTATTTTTTTGTAGTGGGTCAATTGAAGAAAAAGCGATTCATAAAGAAAAGCAATACTCCTTATGCAAAACGCAACCTGCCTCCCTCCATGCAACCTCTGGATCTTATCAAATTAAAGCAAACAAATTGGGATTTAAGTTGGGGTTAAAGTTTTGTATGTAAATTTTTTTAATGTAAACAAATTTAACTTAATAAATAAAATATATTATGTACAATTAATTTAATCTCGATGGAGCATTCAGGATAGCAATTACTTTGTCCATAATGCGAGATATCTTCAGATTAATGCGCAAGACCCGAGCAAATTCATAATGAAAAGATTTCGGACTATAACCGCTATGATTCTCCTTGTCTGGATTAATCAGATGGGCTAACAGAAAGTAACATAAATGTTCCTGCTCGCCTTCAACAGCATAGAAAAGAACGGCATTGCCTGCCTGCGTTTCGCTAGCATTAAGAATCTGATGTTTAAGTTGACGTGACAGCAGTTTCTCCTTGTTGTGCTCTATTCTGTCGCAGATACGTTCATAGAATTTTGCAAATTTTTTCTCTTCCCTGATTTCCAAGGATTTAGGACATTGTTCGTGGTTTGTTTCCTCGTCCGCCTCCAATGCACGCTGATAGATTGGCGCTCCCAACTGCCTCTGATCGATCGTATCGCATATGATCTCAGCCATTTTATACCGGTTGTGTCGTACTGCAATGTGGAGCGCCGTGTAGCCATCATCGTTGGTTTGCAGTAGCAAATTCAGGTCGATTTGTAGCATCAATTCACGCAATGACTCCAAATGTATATTATTAATAACTGCTATGTGCAGCGCCGTATTTGAATTGTCATAGATATAATTTGGCAGAAGGCCAGCTTTAAGTAAAATCTTGACAATCTCCGGCTCAGAGTTGTTGGTCAATGCCAACTGCAGACAATCCTCGCCATCTTCACTTAATAATTCATTTAAATCTTTGATTCCCTTCAGCTTGGACCACACATAAATCTGCCGATGTACACGCTGAATGTCACCAACTAAAATTGCATCATGTATGGGCCTGTTATAATAAATTAAAAAAAATTATTAGTTAAATTGACTGTTAAGCAAAAGCAATGAACGAACAAGTAATGCGTCACGTAAAAGATTCTTGTAATGTCAGTATCTTAGCATTTGACTGGAATATCTCGGTTTAATACATACAGCAAACCCTCTTCGGACATAATATGTGCACCAAAAAGCTCATTGGCCATTATGGTAATAACCGTGCGATTATTATCATTGTTGATGTAATTGTCAACTTGAGAGCACATCTCAAGTATGTTGACATCACCGAGTCCATATGATGATATACTTGATATGTTTGACATAACTGAGTCTCGACGCTTCATGGAAGATGATTTTGGGGGAGTGGGGCTGGCGAGAGGACTGGATTCCTGTACGAAATAAGAAACACATTTAGTATTTCATCATTTATCATATATTTATTTCTTACGGCTTTCTCAGGTTTCTTCTTTTTTATCGGCGGCAATGGCGTCAGCTGTTTGTCTTCCCGTTCTTGCATGGCCATTTGGGCCGCCGATCGTTTGACCACCTGTGGAACACATGTATTACGCTTTCGTCCACGCTTTCGCGGGTTATTCCCGATTGTTTCAATATCAGACACTTTTTTGTCAACGGTAGCTGTTTCAGTTGCAGCTGCATTGGAATCTTTTTGCACAGGATTTTCAGATAATTGCTTAACAATTTCAATAACAGGTGAATTACTTCTAGTCTTTTTAGTCTCTGATAACGTTTCGGTTTGTGTTGACGCATTTACCTTTTGGGGTTTTTGCTCATTTATGGAACATTGTTTACACTGATTAGGGTTGGAGATAACCGACTTATCACTACGTCCATTGATAGCGTCGATTACGCGTTGTTGCAGTGCTTTGTCGGGCAGGCGCATTAATAACTTAAAAATGTCCTCGTAGATGGATTGAAAGGACTTGCGTTGCATATACGTATTGGTGATTACGTTCGTTTGCATATGTATTGCACGCACACTAGGAGCACTTATTGTGGGTGGCGTTGTCGAAACGTTTAGTGGTTTCTTGATTATATCTGGGGTCGACACACGAGTGTGCAGTGTTTTAGTTAATAGAACTTTCTTCATTATTGTACACTTTATTTCACACTGTGACACTTGTGGTCGTTCTTATTTTGCTTGTCAACTGTTTGGGGGGATGTTTTGTTTTATTTTTATGATTATTTTCTTAATTTGGTTATTCCCCACCACGCTTGCCATGGCAACCTATAAGAATAGCATCGCTGGGCTGCTACCGATATATCGTTGATCAGTTAGCATTTTGCAACACTGCCTTAGAGCATTTTTGTTTTAGTTTTTATCGTAGACATTGAAAAATAAATAATCACAGGAAAATCTCAAAGGAAATAATTTCAATAAATTACTATTTGTTTAAAAATATTATTTAAATAGACCGACAAATCGCTCAATCTTCTTCGATATCTATTTATTTTGAGGCGATTTATTTTTGAGGTTTTCTTAAAACACAGCCCATGAAAAGTGCTTTTAGAAGATTACGCCACAGTAAGCTATCGATAAGAATTACAGTACGTTTTTAAATTGGTTTAAAAAGATAGTAGTGGAAAGAAATATTAAATATTTTTTCCTTAAGCTTTTAATATTTTAAAGAAGGCGCACACATATATTCCTTAAAAATATGACGTACTCGCATTTCAGCCCAGATTAAATCGATAACACATAACTGTAGCCGTTTTATGTGAACGACAAAAGAAGGCTGAAATTTTTTCCACAATTTTTTTTTGTTCGTGTGCCTATTGTGTATCATTTGACAAAAGAGTTTAAAAATAGGCAAACATTTTATTGTATTTTTGATAAATAAAAGAGATGCGTGGTAATTGTTAATAGCTGTGTATTTGATTTCGATACGGATTTGATACGAATTCAGCCTCAGGTACGCGTAACATGGACTCGCATTCACGATATGGACGAGGTTTTTCTGGGGGCAGCTCTGGCGGAGGCAACAACAGCGGCAATAATCAATACAGACGCTACAGCCGCTCTCGTTCACGTTCCCGGTAAGCACAAAAACATGTGCCAAAAATAAAAATGGGTTTCATTTGCATTTTGCGAATTTCTCTTGCAGCGAGCGCAATCGAGAGCAGGTTGCCTGTAGACGTCGTAACACTCGTTCACGGAGTCGCGAGCATTTTCGCAATACTGGCAGCGCCGACAAGGATTTGTACCGTGATCTAATAAATGATGACTATGCCGATGAGCGCGGTGGCAACAACTACAACAGCAACTATAACAATGGCCGCAACAACAATTATCACAATCGTCGAGATGATAGCTACGATGGTGAGCGGGATCGGAACCGTGAGCGCGATCGGGAACGCGGTCGTGATAGGGATCGTGAGCGTGATCATGATAGGGAGCGAGACCGTGACCAACGTCGAAAAAACTATGATCGAGAGCCACGTGACCGCAATTCGGACTGTGGGCGTGGCATGGAGCGCAGGTAAGAACTGCTGTTTCTAATAGCTTAAGAAATTCTTACCAGCTAGTTCCCATTCCTTACCTCATTTAGCCGCAATAATCAGCAACATAATGGCAACGGCAGCAACGGCGAGGGTTCCACTGTCGACAATCGGGATTCACAGGATCCTCGTTATCAATCGGACGAGGATAGCTATGACAGTGACGTTACCGATGATAGCCAGTTTCGTCGCAATCACGTCAGCACCGAGGCTCTTAACCAAATTATTTTATTTGGTCTAAAAAAACACATTACAGAGGCGGACGTGAGTAACGATCACTGAGTAGCTCCTTAAGATATACGCTTTATAAATTAAACAGAAACGGATTCGATTTAGCACTATTCAAAAATTAGTTTCAAAATTTAATTACACTTAACTGAAGGAATGTTTTTGTTTAATACACATTAATTCTTAACTTTATACTTTGCAGATTATGGGCACGCTAATACAAGTGAATATGGAGCCTTCATCTATTCGCCTAATACGGAAAAGACCAACAGGTGGGTTGCAATATCGTAACAAATGCTTCATATAAGTTAGCTTTTACACATTTATTAAGACACACACGCGGAGTAAGTATTTTTCCTGCGTTAACTTGGCAGTAACCCGGCAAAGTTCGCACCAGCAACCAAATTGAACATAGATACTTGGTTTAAAGTAATAAACCCAAAACACATCGTCAACAAAGTACAAAAAAAAAAAAAAAAATGAATTATAAGTAAACCAACTATACAAAAATACCCAAAATGTTACAAATATATTAAACAAAACTACATATTTTGACAAAAATATTTTGTATCTGCTTCTATCTAAAATTTAGGTGCATCACGCGGTTTCGCATTTGTCGAGTTTAATACCGTTGAGGAAGCAAAACGTTGGATGGATATAACTCAGGTATCACAGCAAGATATGAATGAAGCAAAACATAAGCTCGACATCAATAACGAACAAATTATTTATGTGCAATAAGTTCAGTTCCCCAATTTTTGTCCAAGAGTCCATAAGGTATTGCATCACATTGTGTAATATTATTATATAATGTACGCAACAATATATCCTTAACCCTGATTAATTTTTAAGAACGTAACGTTTCGGTGTTTAACCGTCTGTTTTTATCAAATATGAAGAGTTTCTGGCGGGAACTGAATTTAATGTAAACGTTTCTATTGATTGCGTTTAATGTGAAGAATTATTACCAACAAGAACAACGTCAACATGCAACGACCGCAAACAACAAAGAACAACAACTGCGCGTTAAAAAAACACACAGAAGCAATCTGGTGACTGTGTACTCTGTGCAACTTATGCTTTCCCAGAAGATCAACATCTAATCGATATCTCTTCTCTGTCTCTTCCTTTATTTTTTATTCAGGGCACCCTGAAGCTCGGCGATCAACGTGTCTCACTACAATATAGCCACAGGCGTATCACCGACTGGCATTGCGTTAGGGTAACAATCTTGTTTAGTTAAAAACTTAACAGATCGTCTGATTGAAACATTTTTTTTTATTTTTTTTGACTATATAGTGTGGCGTACATAACTTCAAGCGTCGATTCTCTTGTTTTGCGTGCATGGCATCACGTGCGGAAAGCCAAAGCATCTCCTCTGGTGGCGGCGAGGGCATCGATGAAGTTAGCCCGATTCTTACAAAAAGTATACAAAACAAAACCCAACTTTACTATCAACAATTGATACGTTGCGATTTTTTTTTAATGGATAACAAATGTTAATTGAAACGTATTTCCAACCACTTCTTCAACTTAATGCAGAGATCATGTTGCGTAACCTGGATGCACTGACCAATGAGGAGAGCGTGCTATCTGCCCTTCAGAAGGTGGTGCCTAAACTGGCCAAAACCATACAACAGGTGCTCATTAGTCGTGATACCCTTACCGGAACGTCTCGTGGCTACTGTTATCTGATTTTCGAGACGCTCGTCGATTCCATGGAAGTGCACAATGCTTTAACCACACTGGATCCAATACTACGAATCGATGATCGTGATGGTGAGTTGCATCCCAAAAGCAATTTAATTTATAATAACTTTCTGGTGTCTATAGTCTGCATTAGCTACTGTAAGGATATAGAGAATTGTCCAGTCCAGGCGTCAAGGGACTCCCAAGTCGGAGTAACAGCTGGCCACGGCAGCCTTCAAAACCTTCCCATGGACGAAGTGTCGTCGTCAACGATTGCTTCAGGCCCCTACACAGTAGAAGATGTTCCGCGTCTGGCGCAGTACAGCGCCTCGCTGTATGCAAAATCGCCGGCAGAGCATGCGCATTATGTGCAGTATTATACTTTCTATTATATGAATGAGATTAAAAAGGGTGCCAACCTGCCAACAACTGATGAACGACAGGTGACCGAGGCTAATTCGGGTGCAGCTGTTGCACTCTCTGCCATACAGCGCAAGCAAAAGAAGATGAACAACATTGAGACAACGGCAACGGCGGCGGCAGCAGCTGCTGCACATGCGGCTGCTGCAGTGAAGGCAACATTTGCGGCACAAAGTGTGATTGCACCTAGAGGCAACGATGGCAAAACCTATCGTAAGTGAATTTTAACTCTGTGAAGTTTAAATCTCAATTATATTTGTTTATTGTAGCCACGCCCGATGTCACTCGGTATCAGTATGATGAAACATCTGGCTACTATTATGATCCAAGCACTGGCTTGTATTACGATGCGCATTCGCAGTACTACTACAACAATGAGACGGGCGCGTATTTGTATTGGGATCAGCAGCGTAGCACTTATATATTAGCTACGCCTGCATCAACACAAGCGGCGCTGCAAGAAACCCAGGCCCAGGATACGGCGACTGAGAAGGATGATGAAGCCAAGAAGGACAAAGGAAAAGACAGCAACAATAAGCCAGATAAAGTGAAGGTGGCCAAAAAGATCGTCAAGGACATGGAAAAATGGGCAAAACAGCTTAATCAGAAAAAAGACTATACAGTGGTGGCTACGCCACAGCCTATCCTACCCGGACGCATTGATCTGGGCGAAGAGCCGAGCACATCACGCGCTGCCGCTGGTGCCTATGCGGATGTAGGCTTCTCTATTCTCGAAAAGAAGGAGCGTGGCAAGCTCAGTGACTACGTGTCTACGCCAGCTGCAGCACCTATGAATAAACTAGTTAATATCTATGGCGGTGGCTCTGATTCTGAAGAGGACAACAGCGGCGCTGGCGCACAGAGTGTTGGTGGTGGGAGTGGTGCTGGTGGAGCTGCTGGTGGACCCGTTAGTGAAATGGACTATGTGGACTTCCAGAAGCTTACCTGTCTGCTATGCAAACGTGCCTTTCAATCGCATGAAATACTGCAGAAGCATTTAAAAATGTCAAATTTACACAAAGACAATTTGGCTAAGCTTAACACGGACAACGCTTCTGGCGCCAGTGCCGAAGATGCAGCAAACCCAGAGTTGTCGTAAGTTTCTTATGTCTTGAACCAGATGATCTTAAATTTAAAATCAATATCTCATAATTTCCCACAGCTATCGTGATCGCGCCAAGGAGCGTCGCCTTAAATATGGTGAGGGCGATCCACCGCCCCCAAATCGCAGCCGTGAGCGCTTTGAGCATGAGATTAAGAACTTGCAGACACGTCAAAAGGAAGGCGGTCCAGCACCCCCATTGCCCATCAGTTCCAACAATGTTGGCAATCGTTTGCTGCAGAAAATGGGTTGGTCAGAGGGTCAAGGATTGGGGCGCAAAAATCAGGGACGCACTCAAATCATCGAGGTGTGTATTTGCTTGATTAGAACGAAGAGTATATTGACTATATTATTGCACCATCTTTCAGGCGGAGGCACGCTCAACTAATGTAGGATTGGGCAACAAAGCCGGCACTCTGGCACCTGGTGACGATTACAAAACATATATTAAGAAAATGATGAAATCTCGCTATGAGAATGCCTAACATTAACTGGATATTTATTGTTTATTGATCATAATTGTAATTTAGTTTAATTTAATCTTGTATTGAAATTATGGATACAAACAAATTGTATACTTTAATTTTCACAAATTTCTATAGTATTTTAATTGCATGAGCTAGCTTAAATTCGTGTACTTTATTGTAAATAAAATATTCATAAATTCTATTAAATTTACAAATAAAAGATTTTTCACAGATCACAGCTGCTGGTATTTCTTGTGCGCGCATTTTAGTGCTAGCAATGTGTGGTCACACTTGGCGGTTGTAGCAATTTGTTTACGTTTTGTGCAGCACGTGTTTTAGCGTTATTATTAATAAACTTGAACTTTATTTAAGTCTTTAAAGTGTTTCAAATGAGCAAAATACCACCACTAACTTATAAGGTTGTGGCCGAGTGCTCCGTCTCTAAGGCTCGAGCCGGTCTAATGACGCTGAGGTGAAAAGTTTTCATGTGTACTTTATATTCAGTGTGTTATTAATTGCTTTTCTGTTTTATAGGCACAGTGAAGTACGCACTCCAGTATTTATGCCGGTGGGCACACAGGGCACACTTAAAGGCGTGCTGCCTGATCAGCTGATCGAACTAGACTGCCAAATACTGCTGGGCAACACGTATCATTTGGGTTTGCGGCCCGGCATCGAGACGCTTAAACGCGCTGGTGGGCTCCACAACTTTATGGGTTGGCCACGCGCAATACTTACAGATTCGGGTGGCTTTCAGATGGTCTCGTTGCTTCAGCTGGCGGAGATTGATGAGAAAGGAGTCAACTTTCGTTCGCCCTTCGATAATAGTGAATGCATGTTGACGCCGGAGCACTCGATGCAGATACAAAACGCTATCGGGGCGGACATTATGATGCAACTGGATGATGTGGTAAAGACTACAACGACTGGTCCACGTGTCGAGGAGGCTATGGAGCGTACTATTCGCTGGGTGGATCGCTGCGTAAAGGCGCATGCCCGGGATGACGATCAATCCTTGTTTCCCATTGTTCAGGGTGGACTGGAGATACCGTTGCGGGAGCGATGTGTGAGTGCTCTAATGGAACGACAAGTGCGTGGCTTTGCTGTGGGCGGTTTAAGTGGGGGTGAAAGCAAACACGACTTTTGGCGTATGGTTCATGTGTGCACGGATCATTTACCGCGGGACAAACCACGTTACCTAATGGGCGTGGGATTCGCTGCCGATCTTGTTGTTTGTGTCGCCCTGGGCATTGATATGTTTGATTGTGTCTTTCCCACGCGGACGGCGAGGTTTGGTTGCGCCCTAGTGGACAGCGGGCAAATAAATCTGAAGAATCAGAAATATAGGAATGATATGGAACCCATTGATAAGGCTTGTGGGTGTGGAACTTGCCGGCGCTACACACGTTCCTATCTGCATCACATTGCCACCAATGAGACCGTCTCCTGCTCTCTGCTTAGCATCCACAACGTTGCATATCAGCTGCGCCTAATGCGTTCCATGCGTGAAGCAATTCAACGCGATGAATTTCCCCAATTTGTTAAGGAATTTATGGCCAGGCATTTTGGAAAAGATCCAGTTCCCAACTGGATACGTGAAGCTTTAACAGCGGTGCATATTGAACTGCCACCAGATGCAACGAACGCAGAGGAGAAAGATGAGAAGGAAGAAAAACAAGATATAAGTTGATAACTAAAAGATGTCTTACCCTTGAATCACTGATTTGTTTACAAAAAATTTTGTACATATAAAAAAAATGATTGTATTTCTGGGCATTATAGAAAGCTTCAAAGTAATAAATCTTTAAAAAAAAATACAAGAAACACAATTTAAGATTTTTTAAAATTGTTTTATTATATCCTTTCTTCAAATAAAAGATCGGTTTTATTTGCTCTGTAAGGGTATTCAAAGACCAGTTTTGCGTTTAACTTATACAATTTAAGCTTTTATATCACTGTCTAGCGTTGAAAGCTCTCAACCTACCTATGGGAAAAAGCTGGCCGCACATGACGCATATGAGAATACCACCACAAAAAGGAGGATCAATTCGTTTAACATTTGTACTCTATTTTCGCTTTTCTTTCATGCCGTGTGGTACTTGAATGTGTCCACCAAACATACTTACGTATAAATGTGTAGGTGAATGTGTTACATACATACATATGTGTATTTGCGTCTGCTAATGTTCCAACAAGTAAAAAGAAAGGTGTGCTTCTACTCTCTTACTCTCTGGCTCTCGTTTGGCGCTCTGTATGCGTCACAGACAGAGATCAGCAGGCGTTTGACACCACTCGCAGCCAAACAGGCCGATCAGTGTGTCTCAAAGCGTCGTCGTCGTCGGTGATCGATCGCTCGGTTGTTGTCGTTGTTGTTGCGCTCTAACGGTTTATAGGCGCCCCAGTCCACGCATTTTTCTCGGCCACTACACTAAGGAATAATCGCGCTAATAATAAATTATAACAGCTACAAAATTTTCAAAACCACTACCAATTGTAAGATATTGTTGTTGCTAATTTATTACATCAATCAAAACAACAGATACAAGTGCGTGCGTTAGTGAGTGAGTGAGCATGATTTGCTGCTGGAGTTGTTGTTGGTGTATGTGCTTTGTGTGTGTGTGTGTGTGTGTGTGTGTGTGCTAAGGCTTAACGTGTGACGTTCTGTGTTGCCAAATGTGGTCAAAGCAAAATAACAAAAATACAGACAGGCATACACATACATATAAAACTGTGCATTGTAAAGTGCTTTTTATGGCTTGAAATTTTGCGAGTTTCTGTCGGATTTGTTGTTCTTTGCACTTCGTTTTGTTGGAAGCTTTAAATTTTAAACATCAAAGCTGCCTGCATATATTCATATTGGAATTGGAAACTGGCTAACCCGAAACGGTTCATGTAGACTCTCCCACCAATTGATAATCTCATTGCGCAGAAATCATCTGCAAATTAGGCAAAGTCCAACTAGAATTGATTCCCACAGTAGAAATGTTCCTTTTCATAGAAACAGTTTCACGGTTTTTTTTTTGGTTTCTTTATTATTTATATTTTGCAGGCCATCGTTTGGCTTTTGGTTTTGACTGTGTGTTTTTGATTTTTCATGGTTTCATTTCTTTAAATAATGTTTTATTTTTAGCATTTTTAGTTATATTTGTGTATTTTTTTTTCTCAACAACTTTGTGCTGTTGCTTATTTTCGAAATTTTCTTTGGCGATTCTTTGGAATATACAGAGGCAGCCACTTGGTAAATACATACACTTTATGTGTGTGAGAAAAGATTTGTGTATAAATGTTTATTTCACCGTGCCTGCAAATACAGGGTGCAATATAGGGCCTGGAGTTTGAGGTGATCGTAACGAATTGGATTGTTTGGTACAGAAAAAAAACAAATGAAAAAATAAAAAATAGGTTTCACATTGGTCACACTTCTCATTATGACAAACAAAAATAATATAAAAGTAAACAGCGATTTCGATTGAAGAGCTAAAATCAAAAAAAATAAATAAAAAATAAAGATTGTTGGCCTTTAAAACGAAATAAAAAGCAAGAAAAACAAAGTGAGCGATTGAGTGTATACATATTTAAGTGTGTGCGTGTGTGGGGGAGACAATAAAACAAATGGCAAATTACCAAAAAGAGAGACAAACATCGCAGCAGCAGCGCGTAATCATAATCATAATCACTTACACTAACACTCACACCCGACACACGACACACACACTAACAAACACATGCAAACTGTCAATCTTTACCGTTAGCTGTTCTATCGCTTCTGCAGCTTTTATTTGTATTTTTAAATTATGACACACACGAAGAAGACGGCATAACTCACGCTCTTCCTCTCTATTGCTAGCGATTGCTCTTTTAGTCTGTATTATATTAGAAGAGAGAACCAGCGCACAAAACTCTTTGAACAGCTGCTGAGTGGGTGGCGCAGACGTAGGCGGTGGCCGGTGCATGGCCTCTGCTTGTGTTGTTGTTTTTAAATTTGCCACACTCGATTCAAATGAGCCGCAAGAAAAAAAAAAACAAAAAAAAAAGAACTTAGCTCGTCATAAATAAGCAGAGAGCAGATAAACACGAAGAACTGTTGTGTGTGGCTGGCAAATTAAGCAAAGTAATCGCAAACATGAGGAAATACTTTTCAAGAGCTTTTTGGTTTTTGTTTTCTGTTCGCAACGCTGTTATTGTAATTGATTAATTACATTATTTTTTGTATTGTCACGTTCGCTTTACAAGTGTTAAAATTAAAAAATCATAATTAATTCATGTCTCTTTTTTTTTCCTTGTCAAGGAAGTAAGATTGATAACATACAAAAAAAATATTCCAAATTTTGAAATATATTCAAAAAATAATTAAATTTGTTTCGTGCATGAAAAACAATTTGCCTACAAAATTATACCATCAAAAACAATAACACTGAACACATAAAACAAGTTTTTAACATGAAACATGCAAATTTTTTTTAACAAAACAAATTTAAATTCCAATATCTTCAACATTTTTAATTTATTTTTAGCTATTAAAGCTTTTTTTATGCAAATTGTGATTTTGATTGTTTAAATTTAAAATACAATGGAAAAATGAACGGAAATTGAATTTTAGTTTAGAATTTCATTTATTTCATTCAACTAATTCATTTTTCAAACTAATTGTGAAACTTTCAATTCATATTTTCCAAGTAAATTGTAGTTTTTCAATATCCAGACTTTGGAAACCTTAAAACTTTCTTCAAAATATTTTTTTTAATGATTTGGTATATTTTCTACAATCAGAAACTTTTTTTTGAGTTTTACTACAAGTTTATGATATTTCAAGATCTTCTACTTTTAACTACAATCTCGAAACTGAAAGCATTGTCATTGATCGCCCCCTGGAATCGATTGCTAATTCCAAATGTGATTCATTTCATATAACGGCTCGCACATGTTTTCTCCAAAAGTATTTACATGTGGGAGGAGTCTTCACTGTGGTAGAGACAGGTAACAATGCGGCCCAAAAAAAAAAAAATATATATTTAACTTGCGCTTAGTCATTTCATCTATTTTCGTAACGGATTTGTGGCTTAGAAACACCTACAATTCAACATTCTAAAACCATATGTTGAAATTTAGACAAAATATTGTGTTTTTTTTTGTGCTGTTTAGTGATTATTCCAATCGGTTTGTTTAAATGTTATGTTTGATTTTTTTTTTTAATATTATTGCGTTTGATGTTTATGTTGGCTACTTTTCGAATTCGCAAAACGTGGGTGAATAAACTTCACGCTCTTTGATTTTTTTAACAAAAAAAAAAAAACAAATAAATAAATAAATGGCAAAATGTGGTTGTCAATGAATGAAACTGTTGTTGACTTTCGGGCAGAGAGCGAGAGTGAATAAAGGCGCTTTGTGCCCAACTCAAATCAAGTTGGTAAAGAAAGAGAATAAAAAAAAAACACTTCGGCAACCTTGAAAACTTAAGTTTTGTTAGGTTTGAAAGATGCTTAAAGTGTTAAAAATAAAGTTGCATAATTTAAGCAATTTTTGAGAATTTAAAAACATTTTTAACACTTTTTGTAGCTTTATTGTAACCTTTAATCTGGCTCATAAATTAAACAACAAATATATTTAAATAGTTTCCCCTATTCTTATTTAGAACCCAAAAAACAAAAACGTATCTGTCGTCATATGAGTTTTTAGTATTGCAAAATTTATGAGCAAAGCTGAGAGGCGTTTTGCAAACGTTAATAAAAAGTGGATTAAACGTAAAGCAAAGCAAAGCGATTATAAATCAAGTTCAATTCAATTAGAGCGTACAAGGGGCGCCATAACTTTTCGTTTCGCTTTTGGCCTCATAACCTACGACAATTTATTAATTTTTAGCACTCACACACACACACATCAAGTGTGTACATTTTGTGCGTGTGTATGTGTGAGTGTGTCGAGTGTGTTGCTGAATAAATTGAAATAGCAAAATTTGCAAAGTGAAAAAGATTTTCAAATGGATATTTGAGAGATTGTTTGGCAGGAAAGCTACCCTATAGGCAGGTGTTGAAGCTCGATTATGAGTTTGTTCAAGAGATTTTGAAGATTAAGGAGATAAGTTTTAGATAACTGAACGATTAAATGAATAAAAGTGTTTGTCGAAATTAATCAATGATTGAATGCAATGAAATTAATGAACAAATAAATACAATTAAAACAAATGAAATGAATCAAACTGTAGCAAATAAATGAACTGAATAAAAGTGTTTGTCGAAATGAATGATAAATAAATTAATAAAAAATAAATGAAAAATAATAAACGATCTTAAAATTCCAAAATTAAAAGTTGTTCATCAAATTAAAAATCTAATTCGTAGATAAACTAAAATTTGATTGTCCCAAGATCTCAATCATAGATTTAACACACTCCTTGCCGTGTCAGTTATTGATTACAGGGTATTAAAATGCATTTGAAAGCATGACAATAATACATATATATATATATACATATTTATGTACTTACAAACATATATGCATATTGAAAATTGCCATAAATTGTTAAACAAATGTTATATTGTAATCAATAAGCATCGAATACGAGAATTCAAATTGAGAGTGTATGTGTGTGTGTGTGTGTGTGTGTGTAAATAATTTATGCGGAAGTTTCGCCCACACACACGCACACACACCCATGAAAAACATGTTGTAATTGTCAATGGATGTGATGGGTTGTGTGGCATTATAATTTTCGTATCAGACAACACTCGTTATTTTGCACGAACAATGCGAATATTGTTAATAATTCCATAACAAACAAACAACAACAACAACATCGAATTGAAAACGTGCACGAAAAACAATTCAATTTCCATTAATATTGTCAAAAAATAAATTAAAAATACATCAACAACAACAACAATCAATATAAATTCCAAGTTTTCACCTTGCGTAATCATTTTCAAGAATTATTTTTGGCAACACGCAAAACTACAAAATTGGCCAGATTCGTAAAAGTATATATATATATATATACATATGTATTTGGTCAAGACGTGATGGCCTTGCTATCGCCCACGCCCCCTTTTGTGGCAAACATTTGGCACGATTCGAATGATCGATAAATAGACGCTACTTGATAGATATATATCGGGCTATAGCAATTATATGCATATTGCAGTAGTCCGTCTAATGTCTGGAATGGCGCTGATCCCCATCAATCGCATTATTGACAGCCCCACGAGACATTTGAGTATAGATAAATGTATTTTTACGAGCAATCGGATTTGGATACACTTTTCGTTCGTTTCAAGGCAGCAAATATTATTATTTTTATTAATATTATTATTGAGAGAGACAAAAAAAATTGTATCCCAAGATGAAATCAGTTAAATTCAAGGCTAACAATTGCATTGAGATTGGATTGATTGTCAAGCGTTGACATGTTGAATCTTAATGAATAGAACTTTTGAAACATGAGCTTTGTCTGGCGGGGAAATGTTTTATAGTCAACAGATCAGATTTTCGGTCTTAACCTATTCCTTTTCATTTGATTACTTTATATCTTTTTCATGTCGCTACAAATTGTACAAAATTAATTAACTTAAAGATCTAATTTGATATGCGGCTTGATTGTTGTGGTAAGAGCAGCATATTCTTAGCTCTTTAAAGCATTGATTAAGTTCTAACAATAATGTTTTCATTACTTAACCGCAACTAGAAGAAATTATTAGTTGAATTATTATGTGGTTTGATTATTAGCAAAAACAAACAGGAACAGTTCAAATAACATGTGTGCCGTGCCCATCGTCTCAATTCAGAGATCTCTATATATATATGTGTATGCTACATATATATTATTATTTTTTGTCATATGTTTAATGAAGACATTCATAAATGTCATCGTCAATTTGAATTCTTAAGCTCAATTGGAATTTTAGCGCTTTTTCGGCTAAGGTCAATGCAAGTTGCCTAGCGTACAGATATATATACAAATATATGCCCATATGTTTGTGTACTTAGAATAATTTGTTGCAAAAAAGAGTTTCCCCGACGCTTTTATATTTTGCCAGCTGTGCTGTTTATTTGTTAAATGTTTCAGCGTCGAAATAAATAATATTTTTATTCCATGCATACGCAAATATTTAATTTAAATATAGATATTTATACTATTATCTCTCGCTCTCTGTCCCTCTCTTTCATACAAATTTCCCAAGCTTTTTCTGTTTAACAGTTTTATTTATTTTTTGCTTTATTGCTTTATTGCTTGCTCTCGAGTGCTAAAATTAACAAATCGTGTGGGCAGCATTAGCATTGAATGTGGCCAAGGCTTGTGACGTTATGTGGAGGCGACGACGACGACGACGACTATCATAATGCTTATTGTCGATTTGAATAAAGTTCATCTAAATTGAACTGAAAACTTGAGAAACTAATGCAATGATTTGACTTTTATTCTACTTGCAGAAGAAGAGAAGCAAAGCCGAGCAACAACAAACAACAAAACATGTATGTGCCATTATAGAAAGCAGGAGATTTGAATTGGTTTGGAGCATTATCATAGAAACTAAGTTACGTCTGAGACGATATATATGGACAATAGACAAATGATATATATACAGCATATGCTATAGTAAGTATTATCATAACTTTATTCCTACTCTTCACTTTTATAACATTCCCTTTTTTTTTGCATTACATTTCTTAGAGCACAGCGCATAGAATTAAAGCCGACACCATTTTTGGGCACTTCATATAACTATATAAAGCAACTCAAAAAGAAACCCTCCTACACACACACACACAACTACACACAACACATATACAATGGGCAAAGATTACTATAAGACTTTAGGCATAATAAAAACTGCCACCGATGATGAGATCAAAAAGGCATACAGAAAACTAGCGCTACGTTATCATCCGGATAAGAACAAAGCCGCCAATGCTGAGGAGAAATTCAAAGAGGTTGCCGAAGCCTACGAAGTGCTTTCCGATAAAAGCAAACGTGAGGTGTACGATAAATATGGCGAAGATGGTCTGAAAAGTGGTGGTAAGTATTATTTTGATTAACACAAACATTAAACGTTGATTAATCATTTCCGTTTTTTGAACAGGTGCTCGCAATGGCGGTGGCAGTAAAAATTCATTTACATATCAGTTCCATGGCGATCCGCGGGCCACATTCACACAATTCTTTGGCAACAGTAATCCGTTCGCATCGTTCTTTGACATGGGCGACAATCTGTTTGATAAGAATGTCTTTGATTTGGATACGGAACCCGATTTCTTCTCATCGCCATTTGGTGGTCTGGGCTCTAGGCATGGCTTAGGCAGCGCCTTCAGGTAGCTTTACTCATTATAAACTTTTTTTGCTTCATTTGCTTCGTTTGTTAATAATGTGTAGACCCTCATTTAGATCACACTCCTTCAATGTGCATACACCGTTTAAAAAGGAACAGAAACAGGATCCACCCGTCGAGCATGATCTCTATGTCACTTTGGAGGAAATCTATCATGGCTGTGTTAAGAAAATGAAAATCTCACGTCGTGTCGTTCATCCCGATGGCAGCTCAAAAAAAGAGGACAAAGTCCTTCAAATATCAATTAAACCCGGCTGGAAATCGGGCACCAAAGTCACGTTCCAGAAGGAGGGAGATCAAGCGCCCAATAAAATCCCAGCGGATATTGTTTTTATTATACGGGACAAACCACATGCCATGTTCAAGCGTGAAGGTAGCGATTTACGCTATACGGCGAGATTAACACTAAAGCAGGTGAGTTGAAGACACTTTTTGAGGAAGGACTTAAGCATATAGGAAATGTAATGTAGATTGTTAGTAGTATTGTTGTAGTTACTCATGTGCAAGAGATCATTTTTATTCTTTCAAGTTCTTATTCTAAAAATATTTTATTTATTTTACTAAAGAGTTATAGAATTCCTGACAAAGATTGAATACAACTGTCTTATAGTTACCTTAAATGTTGTTTACTATAGGTTCGTTATGGGATTCCTGATAAGCATTGAATACAACTGCCTTATAAGGTGTTTTAAGATCACAATTATATTTTCATATATCTCAATTTGGTACTTCTTAACATAAAAATACTGAACACATGAAACGAGCTCGTAAAATTAAAAACAGATTGACAGTTATGACCGACCCTTCAGCCTTAACTTATGACGCTGTCAACCGTTTGCATTACATGCATTATTTTGTTGCAAAGTGCAAGACAGAGAGAGAGAGAGGCCTCACAGTTCTCACAGTATGGCGCCCAATTAAAGTCGGGGGCAGCGCCTAAATCAAATTATAATGAAATCAGCGTTATGTTATGGTTATGGCAAATTTACCATATACGCCATCTGAAGCTGCTGCTGACCAGAAAACAAGTCAAGAGCTGAGAGCTGTGAGCTGTGAGCTGAGCGCGAATTTGGTCAACATGGTCAAGTTTCAATTAGGCGGGCAAACAGCACAGCACAGCAGTTGGCAGTTGGAAGTTGGCCGATCCAACACGTACACAACACTGAATGCTGAATGCTGTTTGTTGGACTTGTTGGTAGGCAGTTCATGACGCTGAGGTGTTAAATTTTTACACAGCGTCAACTGCGTTCGAGGCGCAAACTTCAACGCAAACTTCGAATATGGCAAACGAGCCAAAAATAAATCAAATACATCAATTTTTAATGACCAATGACCGACCGACCGACCACAAACAAAATAATAAGAATAATAATAACATGCCAGCGAGTCTGTAGTCATGTTAAGATTGTTAATTGCATTAACTAGATTAAATAGTTGCTCTCTAACTTTTTGACATTTTCAACATTTTATTGCTTGTTAGTGCGACAAATTTAGTAAATATTTTTGGGGTCTCAGTTTTGCCCATTTTGGTGGTATACATTTTTTTTTTAAAGTAGATATTATGTTTAAATATATATAAAAATATCAATTATGATTACCTTATTGGTTGTGGAGTCTGAGTTTAGCTAAAAGTGTCATGTTTGTGTTTCGTATTTAGAAATATTTGACACGGTTATTTTTTCTTTTGGCGAGTGATAATTATGATGCCTTGCGGCATTTTTTGGTTCTAGTTTATTCTTGGAGTAACTATTGAACTTTAATTTTTGATAGCTTTGGTTGATTATTGAGTTTTAAGATTTCATAACTTTGATTTCTTTACTACTACTAATTTAGTAATTTATCATGCTAAACTTATTTTTCTCTCACATTTTAAAACCCTTTATTAACATCTACAACTTGAACATAATTCTTCATTTATTATCCATAAAATTCCTTTTCTTTCGGCAAGAAAAGGAAATAATTGAAATTATTGCGATACAATTTGATATTTTTTCGTATGCCATAAAGCAATTAAAGCTCCATATAAGTACTTCACATAATTGGCCGCAACAATTTTGAATATGTCGTTTTTGTTGTTGCTGTTGGATATTAAATTTAATATCGGCCATAAATTACATCATCGTTTACGACAAAGTAAATAAATTCACAAAGCGAATTTATTGTTGAAAGACATTTAATACTTTGTGGCATGAATCACAAACTTCAAATGCGATAATTAATGATTTTTGATGCACTCTAACGGCACTGACCTACTACTAATAATAGATAGAATAGATATTACATACTATAGCACTTTCGTTTGTTTTGGTTGGAATGCAAATTCGATAGCTCAATGGGAAAAAATTTCGTTTGACATTTAGAGTGTGTCTGCGTCCGAAAAATTCGCGAATACCAAAAATACTACCCCCACAAAAAAAAAAATGATGAATGCCAAACAACCAGCATTGATTCTTGTCTGTCCATTGGAATGCTTCTGTAACTGATGGACAGACGTCACAAATTTTTTATTGTTGTTGCCGTTGTTGTTATTGCTGCAAAATGTACATAGTCTTCCCATTTGGCATTGTCATTTTTTTGGTTTTTGGAGTAGTTCTTTTCAACTGCGGCGGCTGCTGCATAGAATTGTTAGCTCAATACAATACATCGACAGCATTCAACCAACGGCTTCGTTTGCATTTTGATGACAGTCGTCGTCGTCCGTCGTTTGTCCAACCGACAAAAATAAAACAAAACACAGAAATGCTTTATGACATGCTATCGAATGTCGTTGATTTGTTTTCCCAAACACTTTGTTTCGGTAATTGTCTAGCGCCGCGGGAAACTCTGGAATGTTTTATGTCTGTTGCTTTCCTTAACAAAACTTACTTAAAGTTAGTTTCGTCGTTAAGCTTGCTTTTTTAATCATTTATTTTGTAAGGTTTTTTCTAGCAGGCAGCTTTTTAGTGTAGTTCTAGTTAGGCCTAATTAAAGGATTATTTTGTACATTTCTATTAGCCTTTATATACCGAAAATTGTCGGATAATTTATTAAGCATCATTTGTTGGTTTTTTTTTTATCGTTATTGTCCAAAATATTAGAATTAACTTTACTTAATTCAAATTCTGTAATGCTTTCATTATTTGATTTGTTTAGCTTCAACAACAAGTTGCCATTTTTGGGATTTGTGACTTTTTGTCCACCATTAACAACGAATTTCGCTTTAGCCTTTAGCTGATCCAGTTGTAGTTGCTGTTGTAGTTGTTGCTTGTAACGCGAATGACGCGAATCACGCGTTTCGCATTTGTATTCCCTGTGTTCTCTTTTGTTTTTTTTTTGTAATTCGTTCAGGTTTTTATGGCTCAGCTTCCGTAAAAGGTAGCAAAGTATTTAAGCGTTTTTTCAGTTACAGATTTGTGTTGTTGTAGTTGTTGATTTTTATTTACTTTGCTTTAGTGCTTTATTTTTATTTTTTTGAGTTTCGTTGCGTTACGCCAACATTTTTAACATTTCCATTAAAAAATATCAATGCTGGCAACACCGTCGTCGTCATCATTGGCATTCTTTGTTGTTGTTGTTTCTGTTTCGTGGTGATTCTGCGGTGCTGCTGCATCTGTTGATGTTGTTGTTGTTAGCGCCGTCGTCATCATTTAATGTTGTCATCGCTTTAAGTTCACCACTCGCCGAATACAAACACACATACATACATATATGTATTTAAATATTCATAAGGTGTGTGCACTTTGCTTTTGTCGCATTTTATTTATGTTCTTTATTGGGTGGGGTCCAACATCGGATTCTGCTTCTATGTTCTACATGGTTTTATGTTTCTGGGCGGTTAACTGGGCATCAAATCACTTACATATGTATGTGTGTGTAGTTTACATATGACAAGTGTCGACATTGTGTTGTTAACAGTCAAAAATATGTTGTATTTAACACAACATTAACATAAATGATGGTTGTTAAAGAGAGAAACAAGACTTTTAGCTGGCAACTCTAATCAATTTATGCTTCTAATATTTATCTAAGCTTCCTTCTTCATAATCAATAACATAACACAACGAATAACTTATATATTTCTCTTTTACTTTACTAATATCATCGATGTGAAAGCCACACAAAGTAGTTGACCTCAATTATGAAGGAACTTTTTCGTTAACTAATTAAATAGGCCACATCGAAAAGTTTCTTCGCAGCTTGATCCTTCAATACAAATCATGATTGATGGCTATCTTTTAGCAGGCCAATTAAACAAATCGAATGTCAGCTGTGCCAAATGAAGCTGTCTGTCTATTCCTTGGTTGCCCAAAACGTGGACAAACAAGGAATATGGACAGTGTGTATTTTGGGGATTGAATCGGAAGCGGAGAAACATGTCAACAACATGTTTAAACACGAATTAGGCACATAAAAAGCATAAAAAGGATTTATGCAAGACACACAAAGCCAACACAATGAAATAGGGAGGCATTTCTATTATACTTCGTTCGTTTTCGTTCGATTTTCAAGACATGTTGCTGCTGCTGTGGCAAGTGGCAAGTCGCAACTAAGAACATAAACAGGATTACCCAAAAAGAAGAAAAGATTGATAGTTTCCACAGTTAAATCCCATGTGCGTTTGTTTGACCAGCGTTCGATTTTTATATGTTGTTGTTGTTGTTATTGTGGCAATAACAGTTTACAGGAAATTGAGTTGTTTAGTTATAGGGTTGCTTTAACAATGTATTTGATTGATAAGCCAAGCAATAGTTTAAGCAATTCATCTATATACATATGTATTTATATTATTTTATTGACAAGCTGTTTTTCGTTCTTTTCTCTTTTAAGGCACTCTGCGGCGTTGTCTTTCAAGTTCCTACAATGTCCGGCGATAAACTGCGCATCAGCACCATGCAGGAGATCATTAAGCCGAACACTGTGAAACGGATCCAGGGCTATGGATTGCCCTTTCCCAAGGATACCACGCGCAAAGGGGATCTGCTTGTCGCCTTCGATATACAATTTCCGGAGAAATTGACTGCCGCACAAAAGGAGGTGCTCAGGGATATGTTATAAAGATGCCAACTCCAACGACAACGACTCATACTCACACCACAAATACACACACACACAACAGTCTTCTTCTAGTTACTAAAAATTCTTATTCATATTAGTATTGAATGTGTGTCTCATCATTCAAATAATTCGATTAGTTTCGATTCGAAGCGCTCGCATTTTTAATTTGTGTTTAAAAAAAAATATATACATATATATCAAATTAACAGGATTATGTGAACAATGCCAACAACCCAAAACCCATCACATCCACCCCGCATCGCCCCGCCCACCCCATTAAGTTTCAATAATACATATATGTTGACCATAGTTATTATATCGTATAATTCTTAATTTATTTGTCTAAATTAAAGCTACGTATAATAAATAAAACACACAAAAAACTTGTAAACATAACGATAATGTTTTAAATATAGTGTTTTATTTTTTCTTGGGTTTCTAATAAATTTATTGATGCGCTTTTGAGAAAAGGATTTGCAGATAAAATTTTAATAAGTTAATTTGTCTAATGAGGAAGTTTTATACAGAATGTGACCGTACAAAGTTATAAAAAAAAACCCAGAAAGATTCTTAGCTGTCTGACAGCCTTCGATTGACATTTAACTCAAATGTTACTTTCTGCACATAAAATAATCATTAAAAATTCAATTAAGCTAAGTATGCTAGTTAACTTTTAAGCAATAAACATTTGCCAAATGTTACTCGCATAGCAGAGTCAGTTAAGTTATTCTTGCCAGTCTGCAAAGAGTCGCAAAAAAGAAAAAAAAAATGTTGCTTTGGCCTGAAAGGAAAAGTGCAAATTGTGTGGTAATCGGAATGCGTTTGCCTAATTAGCTGCCGTTGCCAGCAGTTGGCAACTGGAAGTTGGGAGTTGCAAGTTGGAACTTGCCGCTTTGTCAAAGGGAACTTGGCCGAACGTAGCGCTCGTTAAGTCATTAAAACTGCATGAAGTCAAAACTTTATGGTCTGCAAAGTTTGCGTCAAAGCAGAAACAACCCGAAAAAATTAGGAGAGAAAAAAAAACAAACAAGTTGAAGAAAAACGTCGGAAAAGCAGAAGAAGATGAAGAAACCGAAGCAACATCAAAGCCGACAAATGGTAATTCGTTTAAAAAGAAAGCCAAGGCCGGGAAGCACAAAAGCATTTCATTTGCAGACAATAAACTGGCCCCAACAACAACAACAACAACAGCAGCAGCAGCAGCAATAACAAAGTTTAAATAAATTAAATTTTTGAACAGCTCTTTGCATACCAAATAGTCAACAAGCCCCAAAGGCTGCCTCAGATTTCCAACACATGCCACAAGCTTCGCGAGTTGCCTGTGCAACCAATGGATGATACCCAAAGGCTGACGCATCAACAGCCCCAAAACCATGGCCCCAAAATGCACGTGCTCCAACCATGCTTTGGCATGCTTCTATATGTATGCTTTGGTTCGATTTGAGACTCTTGGAATCTCAGTCTCAGTTTCAGCCTGGCAACATTGTAACAATTCGTTTGCGATTTTCCACTTATTTTTAGTAACCCCAAAATGTGCACTCCGAACATGTAAAGTAAAAGAGAGACAGAGAGAGAGAGAGAGAGAGAGAGAGAGAGAGAGAGAGAGAGAGAGACAGAGAGAGAGAGAGACAGAGAGACAGAGAGAGCGATAAAGGGGGGCTAAAAAGGGAAAAGCGTTGCCGAAATCACAGCAAAATCATCGACAACTGGCAAATGTGTGAATTGAATTTTCAAACAATTTGCCGTCAGTCAGCGGCAAAGTCAGAGTTGTACTTGGCTTTCCTGTGTTATACGGAGTTACCCTGTGTTGAGTTGCTGAGACTCTTAAAGAAAGTATATGCCTAAAACAAGTTTACTTAAATAAAATTGATAAAATAAGATTTATAGTTTGCAATCCAATTATCATAGTGCTATTTTCTTCTGATTTTTTCTAAGCTTAACTTTATTGTTCTTAAAGGTTTAAACTCTGTACAACTTCATCTTATACTGTGTCTTATATTTTTTCTAGGGTATTTTAACTTTTTCACTTCAGTGCGCAATGCCTTTTGTTCTTCTTATTTTGCCGTTGGTTTGGACTTGAAACGTGCATGATTTGAGATTTGATTTGCTGTGCGGCTGCGGCAAACGCGCTTTTGGCTACATTACCAACCACAACGGTTGATTCTGATCCTCTGAAACTTAACCAACAACTGCTGAGCTGCCAACTGCCTTTGTTTGTCCTATCCTGTCCTGTTCCGTAATGCTTGCCTGCCTGCCTGTCCTGTCCTGTTCGTTATGTGGCTGAGATTTTAAACATTTCGCTCACGTTTCGGATGTTTATGCCATTAGCGTTTAAGTTGCCATACAAAATGCGTCTCGTAAATAACGAAACGGTTTTCGCTTTTGCCTTTGTTCAATTTTTTTATGGTGGACAGTTACTTAAGGCATGGGCGGAGTACATTGTTGTATTTGTAATCGATGCTGTTGCTAGTTATTTCAGGTTTTTTTTCAAGAATTGCAATGGATTAGACCGAAATAATCTTTAAAGTTGAGTTAAATATTGTAGTTTATTTGTGAAACTTGTTATAAGTAAAATGTTCTGCAACGGCATGAGGGATACTGATGCATCCTTAAATCAGTCTTGACTTTTGAGTCAGTTGTTAGATATGGTTCACAGTCCGCTTGGTGGATGCGGTCCTCGATGCTATGGAGCCTAAAAAAAAAAGTTAATGTGAAGACCTTCAAATTTTTGTTTTCCCTTTTTCTTTTTGTAGTGGGTTCTTTTCTTTGACTGTTTCATGCGTTTCACTCGGTAATCTGTGGGCTCTGTGATGGCTGCCTCTATTTCCGACTCGTAGAAACGCTGTCGCTTTTCAGCTTGTTTCCGCCGATCGGAAATAGTTCGTTGACGACTACTTATGTCACCTATGGCTTGAAGCGTCTCATTAAATGCCAGCTCCAACTGATCCACAGCGTGTAGTGTGTTAAGGAGTACTGAATTCTCTATCATTTTTACACTAACAATTTTCGGTAATAAGTAATAATTGATGCTAACAATTTCCGAGATTTTAATGGAAAATGAAAAAATAAACTGACTTAAAAATCTATTGCTTATGATGCCCCTATAAGTATGCTGTTATTTTAAAAGCTTCAAAGCAATCAGCCAATGCAGCAACCTTCAATCAATGGTGAGTTTACTTGCTATCCTCTACAAGTTGAACCTTACAACCGCATATTCATTGGTCTGAAATATAATCCTTTTACGGATTAGTTAACTTTAAGAGTGGGTCACTTTTGCTAAATCACCCACTGAGTTATGTGATCGTTCTTATTTGCGATTTGTGTCTGCTCATTTCTAATCAGACTCAAAATGGCAAAGACAGTCAATCAGTCAAGCATTTAATAACTGATTGCATTTGTGGTGCAAGGAAAAGAAGATTGGCGATAAGCACAAAAGCAAAAGGGGGGACAGAATAAAATTTATAACATATCTAACACGCATACATCATTTTGATATGCATGCCACAGGCACGTTTACGAGTATTTGCTTAAGAGTTCAACTCACTGAAAGCGAGAGAGAGAGAGAGAGAGAGGAGGAGGAGAAAGACAGCCAGCTGCAGGAGCAAGAAGCACATAGTAGACTGGACATGGGGTTTGTGGCGGGGTATACAGCGCACATGGACAGACACATTAATTTAGCTGCTGCTCTCGAAACCGCATGCAATTTTTCTTCGACTTGGCTGCTATCGCCTTTCAATGGCAGGAAGTAGAGCGAAGCGTTCCGTGTGCCCAGGACGGAAGCCAGAACAGCCAGAACCGAAGGCCAGCCACTAAGGCATTCAGTCAGTTAGTCAGTCAGCCAGCCAGATAAGTGCGGCTTATGTGCGGCACGTAGACCGTCTCAATACAGTCAATAAATTGCCGCTGCGTTGCACTGTTAACTGACCAAGAAAAAAAAAGATGAAAGAGAAAAAGCTTCTCTCATCCAGCTGTAACAAGGGTTAGCATGTGGTTCGTGAATGGAATCGATGCTGCGCATCTATCTTTCCCCTTGGCATACGTTTAAATCAATGCACTTTAAATACTTGAAGCAAACATGCAACCTAATGGCAAATACCTTAAAAACGTTCTCATTAAACTTGTGCAAAAAACAAGAAGTTTATCTGAGCTACTAAAATAACTTAGAGTTGTTATTAAAACGTTCATTATAATGAGGTTCCATCGTACTTGTGTTGAAAATCGAAAGCTGCAAACAGTTGCCAGGTTTCTGCGTTAAATTCCAATGCAAATTAACTTTTCATTAAGAGCACATTAATGAGGACCCAAATACCTTCAAGCTACAACAACAACAAACAATAACAACTATGCAGCCAAATGAAGTGAGTGGGCGAGTGGGAGGCGCGAGGGAATGTAAGCGTTTGTGCTATGTTGAGAATCCATCAACCTACGCATTATTATATAAATCAGAAAACCGCCTCACTGCGCAGAGACAAGCAAATTATAACAAGCTTCTTCTTCTACTTCTTCTTCTACCCCAGCTCCGGTTGCTTGCCTGGCATAACTAACAACATTCCAGGGCTAAAAGTCTGCCGGAAAATATGTTATTAATTCAAATTAATATAATCCAATTTTTTTTGCAGCTGCTGCTTCTTCCTTTTGCTCAGGTTTACTTTTTCATGTTTTTGTTTCCATGTTGGTTGCGGAAATGGAAACTACTTTCTCAGCCGCTGTCAGCCGCGTTGTGAAAAGTTGGTTTTTTGTACCCTAAACCACTCCGGCTTTGCTCTCCTTTTACAACTGGTAGCCTTGCCGTGTGTGTTCTATGATGTATAGACATAATAGTCATATCTAGGTCTTCTCAACTTTCTTTTTTTTTTATTACTATTTTCTTATTTATATTTTTTGGGCGCAGTGGGTTGAGTTAATAATGGACAGATATGCCAGCCTTGACAGTTCTCTAATTTGTGCACATTTTTCACATTTTGTGCCATTATTTTGTGTGCCTTTCAGTTCAGTTTTGGGGATATATCACATGGGGTGCGCTTTTGACAAGGAAGTTAACATTTTTTATGCGCATATGTCGTAGGGCAACGCCATGAAAATGTATCAACTGAATGGACTTGAAAGCACAGATCATTAAATAAATTTGCATACGGCTTGTGGATTACAATTGGTTCTTTAAGCAAAATTTGTTGTGATATAATGTGTTTGACTTTGGGTGAATAATAAATGGTATTTATTTTTGTTGGCTTAAAACAGTAAAACATCAAAATCTTAATCTTTATAAAGACAATGAACAAAATTGGCTTCGTTGAATTCTTAATACATTTAAAGATAATATATCGTACGTGTTAAAATCTAAATTGGTTACGTGTCTTAGCTACGTGTACCAAACTTGGTACATATGTACCAAAAATAAAGTAAATAATGTGAATGCAGTGTTATTATTAACATCAAGCCATGGCTAAAACGCCTTTACTTTTAAAGATCGGTTCAGCTTTGACAAAGTTATGGGTTCGGAAAGTTTTGCAACCGTCCCCATTGACATTTTTCTGCTCCTGAAGATTAACTTTCAATTAACGCAGTGTAAGCCAACACTTTTGTGTAGGGTGCCCTTAAGTGGCAGCTACTTAGCTTAACTGTGTGCATATTTGCAAATGCAGCTGAACCCTTCGGATAGGGTAATTTAGGAACTCTCGAACATGGCTTTGTGCTTTAAATAAAGTGAAAGTCGCACATTTATTTGTATTAAATATTTACGACAAAGCATCAGCAGGAAAAGCAATTTCCAAAGCATGGCTGCTTCCAAAGTGAAATTCAAGTCCGAAGAGGGTTTGCAAAACTATGGTAAGGGGGTGGCAGAGTAGACGAAGTCAAGTAAGTGCTGCACTTGAAATTGTTTCTTCTTTCTCTCTCTCTCTCTCTGTCTTGTTCTTATGCTGCTGCAGTCATCAGGCTGGCACTAAAGGCGTCGCGTGCGCAAAGATTCACCGCGTTTGAGTATCTCCTCGAGGCGTCGCCTTTCCTTGACTGTCAAAACCTTCTCCAGTGTTTCCAATGTTGAGTTGATTTCCTGCTTTGAGTGCAATGGCAACCAGAGCGTCGTTATCGCAAAAGTTCTAGAAAGTAATGAACGCATGTTAAGGCATCATTTACTCATCTAGCAGGCAAAAAGCTTTCAACTAACTTAGTCAAAGGATTCTCCTTTCTGTTTATGAATATACTAAAAGCGTATCAAAAGATCAATTTAAAATGCATTGAGGAATAATTTACATGAGAGAAAGAAAAACTGTTAGTTTGACAACTCTACAAGAGCGGCGTTGCCAGCTTTTTTAAAGAGTGGCATTGCCAGCCTTGACTAAAACGTACCCAATTGCTACACAAACATAATGCAATTAAACTGTTTGTCAAATTGGAAATTGAAAAGAGGAAAAATGTACGAAATTGCCAATTGCCTAATTGACATTATTTCACTTTATTTTATTTTCTTATGCTCACCTGTGAACGCGCATTGCGTCAATGGCGCAGCGTTGCATTTGCTCGTGCATTGCCATTTCCCAGCGGAAACGTTCGTTGTAGCGCCGAAATGCGGCCATATAGCGTCTCCGGCATATGTCTGCACTGTGTTTGGGGGGGAGGAGGAGAGACGATTTGGAGCAAAAGTGTAAAATGTATTAAATCAACAGGAAATTGCAATTTTCACACAATTTGATTCGATCTGGCAGAGGCGCCTGGCGGCATCTGTCTACCGTTACTTACTACGTTGGTTCCTTTTCATCCTGCGGCGGTCTCTGCCCGAAGCCAAAACGCCTGGCAAGGAGTACACGATACCATTGCTTCTGCAATGCATTCATCGGCCGCTTGAAAGGATTGGGATTGAGATTTGTTTTCACATTGCTGCTGCCATTATTGCTGCCTGCCTCCATTGACTGCTGCTGCTGCTGTTTCTGTTTGGCTTTCAGTTTTTCCATTTTGCTTCGCTTTACCGTATATACAAGTTTTCCGTATTAAGTTTTAGAGATTGCTTCCTTACCGTTGGGCATTTGCCAATGTACTGGCCCGCCCCAATGTGAAAATGTTGTTCCACTCTAGTTCTGATGTTATTGTTGTTGTTGCTATTGGCGCCGTGTTGTCAGCCAGCTCTATGACGAGTTTATCGAACCAACAAGGCAAATGGTTTGCGCCAAAAACAACTTGGCAAGAACTGGGGCATGGGAATTGTGGGTAACTGTTGCATATCTGTGAATGCATTTTGTGTGTTTCTTCGTTCAAATCACTTGGCTGTCATCTAAAAGAGGTGGAGAATGCGTTTTAGTACCTTGATTGAGTGGTATTTAGGGCAAGGAGAGTACCTCGATAAACTTAGTAATGAATGAGCTTGAGCGCATTTTGGGATTCCGTAGTTTTTTTAATAAATTTTTTACTGTTTCAAACATTTAACCACCTTTATGAGCCCCTCCTGCATACAAAACTCCATTTTCCCAACTAAATAAACTAATTTTTCAACTTGTGCCATAAAACGGAATCAAATCCCCGCTTGAAAATCAACTAAAACTGTTGCCTTAGGGGCACGATTGGCTTTAATCACTTTCATATTTCATCGGAAAGGGTTAAGAGCATAAAGGACACTTGTGTGTGAGTGACTGTGTAAGTGTGTGTGTGTGTGTTTGTGTATGTGTGCGGCAGGGTCTTAGCTAAAAGTTTAACCCAGTCGAAAGTCTTATACGTATCCAATGACTGACATTTGTTGCCTAGACAAAAATAGGCCAAGCACAACAATATGCCTCAAACTCACACACACACATACACTCTTACAGGTTTCAAATGTTGTAGGCGGAGCTTCAGCTGTCGCTGGTGTTGTTGTGTTTGGCCCTTTGTCTTGTTTGGGTCTGGCATTTTGCCGAGTAGACAACAAAACACAACTATTGAACGGAGAGTGGCGCCTGTCGCAGTTTATGGCCCCAGACCGAAAGGCAATCATAGAAATGTGCTCTAATTTAAAGTGGCATAAAAAATGTAAAAGAATAAAACAAAAACAAAAAAACAAAAAGCGCAGCAGCTGCCAAGACTGTAGCATATGACAACTATGAAAATGGTTTGCCAGAACTGCACTTGGCTAAAATGATTTTTATACATATATATAGAATATATTTTATGTCTGTTTGAGTTTTGGAGTTTTGGACCCTTGGCTTTGGAGGGTCGTGTCGAGCCAATATCAACATTAGTTCTCCGTAATGTCATGAACTTTTGCGTGGAAGTGAAATGTTTTCTGGTTTCTTTTTCTTTTTGCTGTTTTTCTTCACGTTGTTGTTGTTGTGGTCTCAGCTGTTGGCTGGCAGAGACTTTGTCAGCGCTTATTGATGGGTTGCTACAGCTAAATGTTTTTCAATTTATTTTATTTGGCATTATTTTTGTGCTGTTGTTTCTTTTGAATTACAACTTATTGGCGCCTCATGTCCTGGCCTTTATGGCCCTTAACGCTAGCAGGCCAATTGTTTTGGCCTTCTGTTGTGCTTGCAAAGTTTGATTGATGTTGCAACAAATTTTGCATCATAATTTTGGGCTGACTTTTAAAATCCAATGCGCTGAGTGTGTGCAAGAGCGAGATGACTAGCTAACGGCAAACAAAGCAAAGACACGTAGGCGCCGTTAGATTTTCAAATGGCAGCTTGAAGGCATTTTATGTAAATAATTTATTAATATATTGGCGGAGAGTTATTAGGTGCAATTACTTGCATTTGTTGGGAGAATAGCTTTAAAAAATAAATTAAATTAAATTTGAATGAATTACAATAAAGCACATTTATAAAGTTCTTATAAGGAGTTAATAAACATGAAAATATGTATACATATTCCTGTTATCCTTTAGACAATCATGCATCATGCTCCACTTGCAACTGCAACATGTAAACAGATTATTATGTTGCCTAGAAATATGGTTAATGAAGCTTTATGCAATTAAGTTAAAAGCAAACAGTTTGGAGCTTTGAACTGTTTACACAGCCAAGACAAGGAATGACAATCTGCCAAATGGGTAAATGGATGAGCGAATAAAACACAGACAGAAAGACAGACAGACGTGAATAGGGGAGGGAGAGGGATAACTACATACAGCATAAGCAAATGCACAATGAGTTGATAATCCCAAAGGCAAACACACAACGAGAGAGAGAGAGAGAGTGAGGGAAAGAGACATGTGGAAAGGGGAATTTAGTTGAGGGGGGATTTCGTGCAGAGACCTATGCATATAAGCATGCAAAAAGCCATAAAGCAACAACAATAAACGCGCATCATCATCAGCGGTTTGGTTTGGTTGCCGCTGTCAGCAGAAAAGTATGAAATATCATCTAAAATAGGAAATGCGTAAATGCGAAATCCTACGCAACGGAAACTAAACTCAAACTCGAACTCAACGTTTCGCTGATTCCCACACAAACACACACACACAAATGCATAGCGTAGTGTATAGATACTGCTACTGATGGCGCCAGCCGGGTACAAAGCAACCGGAATGCGGGCAACGTTTTGATAAATGAATATTCGGCGCTGTGGCACAAAGCATTCACATATGTACGTGTATGTGAGCGTGTGTGTGAGTGTGTGTGTGTGTGTGTGTGTGTGTGTGTGTGTGTGGGTGGCTTAAATGAAATGTTAACAATTAAAAGCAGAAAGCGCAAATCCAACAAACGACACGAAAAGACCATCAAAATACATAATAAGCCAACCGAGTTGTTTACACGCGCGTTCGCCTTAATACGCGGCGTATGCGCAATCTTACGATTATAAATTAAAGAGGGTTGCTCTTGTATATGTAGTGTGTAAAACTAAGCCAAACATTAAAAGCAAAAGGTATAAAGCGCTGCACAAGTGCCACAAAAAAGGATAACAACAACAACCAAGCAACTTCAAGACGGCGTTTTTTTTCATTATGTTTCTTTTTGTTGTTTTTGTTGTTGTTGTTGTCTTTGTTGTGTGAAATGAAAACAAGTTATTTTGTATTTGCACAGCAAGTGCGCCTTACACATTGTTATAATCATAAAAAGTATTAAAAAGTAACAAGATAAAGAGAGAGAGAGAGAGAGAGAGATAGAGAGAGCAGAAGAGGAAGATACTACAAAGATGGGCGGACAGGTGGATTTCAGGTTTACCATTTGAAGTTGATTGCCCATTTTTCGGAAGCTCCACTTGTTTACCTACTTGAGGGGCGACAAGGAGTGACAGTAAAGCAGGGAAAGTTGTTTGTTGGGGTACAAAATATCACTCAACCCCCACCCACCCCTTGTGTTGTATGGTGAATCTGGTCGCGGCTTGTGTACGAAAATTTGCGCTTGCGTTAGCGTGAAATGATGTTCAGGTAATAAAGCGAAAGCGTCTGGTTGTGGCTAAGAGCACTGCACAGATGCGCTATCGTCAGCGTGTTTGCCTATACTATTATCAGGTTAAGAGGTGTTCAAGTGCAATGTGCTTTAAATATGAAATTGAAATGAGAAAACTTTTAACATAGTATGTAGAGAGATTTGATTAAAGAAAGTATGTTTTGACAGCGAAACATTATCATTAACAAATTGCTGAATGTTGGACTTAATTCAATTAGTGTTAAACTTGATTCATGACTACTTTAAACTATATCATATATCAATGCATGATATGTAATCAACGTAAATATAGATCGGCTTGCTATTCACATAAGATTAAAAGTACAACTCTTGACAAACATCTTAGAAGTTCTTCCTTACCTTAAGTAAACTGTTTCGTTATGAAACTTCTATGTTGTACAACTAATATGCCATTCACTTAACGATGTAGCGCAATACAATCATATTTCACGCTTTGGTTCATCCAAAAACAGGCAGCAAAATAACGGCAAAGTAGCCATATATATAGTATATATATATATTTTATGGGCGTTCCATAATGCCAGCTTCGTATAACGTAAAACGAGTGAGGCGCGTAGATTGTAAATTTTAATGAAAACTCCTTAAGATGCAATCGAGCTTCGGGTTCTTTGACACACCTCAAACTATATATAGCTCTGATGATGTAGGTAGAGAAGAACAAACAACCAAACACAACAACAGCTGCAACAATTCGCATCATATTCATATATATATATAATTTTTTTGTTATTAAAGCTCTCTCCAGCTCAAAACTTAACCTTCAATATGGCAGCCGTAAATGTGCGCAACCACAAACACCCACAACAGTTACACACACAAACACACACTCACACCTTGAGATTGTTGTGTTTGCCCTTTCCATTTCAATAGCGTCTGCTGGACGCAGGTGTTGAGTACGTGGTTGGAGAGAAAGAGAGAGTAAGCCCAAGCCAACAACAAAGATGCCAGGCCGACTTGGAAGCCACAATGAAGTTGAAGCAGCTTCAGACTAGACCCGACCACACCAGCATTCAGTTTGTGAAATGTTGGAAATTTTTATATATATTATTTTGTGTTTTTTTTTTTTGTGTGTCTGCGCACCTTGAAAATCCTTAGACTTTTGCGGGTCTCACAGTTTATTCCCTTTTTCGAATAGGACCAAGAAGCAGTTGCTCCTGCGATGCATACCTTTTTGGCACTTTGTTGAATTTATCGCATAAGCTTTTCGCATACTTCCGGGTAATTGGCAACACCATGTTCTACACACACACACACACACCATTCTGTATGTGTGTATGTGTTGCGCATTAAAAGGCGTTAAGGTGCAAATTTATTTCCACGAAACCTTTTCTGCAAACAGTCCGTCGTAATGAGCACTTTTCTCTGTGTGTGTGTTTGTGTGTGTGTTTCTCTCGACCCTGACATATGGCCAGCAACCTGATATCCCCCTTGCTGCCACGGCTAACCTGGCATCCCGAATGTTGTCAAGGGTCTCCGTGTCTGGAGCGTTGTATAGGCTGCAAGCTCGTTAAAGGTGTCTGGAGTAGTGCCTTTCTGGCATTTTTGCACTTGTGGTTTCATGTTATTGTTCAAAATTGTTAAGCACATTTAAGCCTGATTTAGTTGCATATTTATTGTGTTTACGGACGCCTTCTCCTTATCCATACTCCATTTTAATGAGTTATGTAAACTGTTTTGGGGGTCTTTGGTATAAGTTTAATGCGCACTGTTCGTAACGCCCCTAAAGATGTGGCCAAGAATCTATTTATTACTTCAATAAAGTGTGGAGTGGTTTTCAAGTGGTATTCTCAACTTAGGTTATTGCTCTTGAGTGTGAAAATGATTTGTGTAAAGAGAAGGGAATAAGTTTTTAAAGAATGTGATGCGAAAGAGACAAAGTTGAATAAAGTTTAAGTTGTATTGTACCTTTACAGACTTTGTATTTGTTAAATAGTTTTATATGCCAATGTGTAAAATCACTGTTAAAGTTTCTATATTTTCCTTAACATCTCAAAAGCCATCAAACATAATAATTCTTAGTAAAAAATTCATATATTTTTTTAAGGGTCAACAAAACGTTAGAAAACATCGAAGAAAATCATTGCTATTCAATGTTCTCATGTTTTATTCCACTGCCAAGTATAAAAAATATTCGCAAAACTAACTTCAACTCCAACTACTTACCACTATACCTTTTTTCTTGTAGCAGTCACAGCTAAAAGGACAAAAGGATGGCAAAAAGAAAAAAACATGTCTCTTATCGTAATCTTTTCCAGACAGCTGCGTTGACTTCCGTTTATGGCACTGTTCCCGTACTAAAGCGGCAACCCCGCCTTCCCGAACGACCCTTTTCGATGATGATGAAAAACCCCAACGTCGCATTGCTTTATGACCATAAATATTTCATTATGAATTTTTGCTTGTATTTTCTTCCTTTTTTTTTTGTTTTTTCGCTGGCAGCGCATTTCAACATGCTATCTAGAAGTAATTTTGCCTACGAAACTTACGCCGAAATAAATAATAAAAATGCAATCCGTTGCTGCTCCAATGAACCTTTACCGGCCGGCCAGACAGCGGAAATTTTTGTTTTTACGCATCAAAATGTACCGCACGGTAGGGTTAAGCATAGCTAAGTATTGATGTTTGGTTTGAGGGGGGGGGGGGGGGGGGTGGATGAGAGGGTTCTCTCTCAATAACTCGGTGCTTTTGCTGTGTGTTCGTGACATCTGCAGGTCGCATTAATAATTAAATCAAGCAATAAAAATTCAGCACGAATGGCAGCCATGGCCCAAACCCTTTTAGTTAGAAAAAAAAGGAACACAGCTAAATAGCAATTTGAAATTCTTGGCTGAGATGTATTTGACTTTCGAGTTGCCCTATGTCAAGTGGTATGAACGTTGGGAAAACCACTTAAATTTTAATGATACTTATTTTTTAATTTTTTGCTAAGATTTAAAGGGTAAAAATAAGTAGAGATATAAAAAAGAATAAATCCAAACACTGTCTGTGATATAAAAAAATCTTTATTGAATTTTAATAATTTTTGTGTTATTCTCTTTTAGGAACATAACAAAACAACAGGGTATTAAAAATTAATGTGCCATGCAAAGATTCAAATGCCGTACCCCTCAAAGTATGCAATGCAAAATTAGGAAAGTTCAATTGATATTTTCATTGTTTTCACAGAACACAAAAAATACACGAAAATATTTAAATACTTATGTATAATCTATTCAACATTTATTTGCACACGAATTGCTTAATTCATAATAAATTAACATTGTCTTGTCTTCAATTGAAAATGCCGCCTGCAACAACAATATTCTTACGCACGAATAATTCAGTAATGAAAATCGCTGCGTCATTGCGAGGGCACAAGGAATCCAAATTGTATTAAAAAAAAAAAAACATAGCAAAACAGATTCAGCAGGAGTAGACTCAAAGCAGTGGGAGCTGCTGCTGCTGCTGGCAATATTGTTGTTAAAATTTTGCTCAGTGCCTTCGCAAATGCGATTAAAATTGTTAGAGAAAATTACGGCTAGAGATTTTCGCGTATTCTTGTTTGGCCCCATTTTATATAATGTATATTGTGCTTATATATATATATATATATATATATGAAAAATCTTGTTTAATCTAATAAAAATAGTTTTGCGCTGCTCATAAATTCGCAGATAGAAATTCCAGCTGCGTAAAGGAAATTACAACAAAATTAAGAAAGTTCTTGGCAAAACAAACGACCGCTCGCAGTGCGTGCAACTTCAACTTGAATCAATAAAAGCCGCATGGGGGCTAGCTTTTTCTTAGCTTCTACACACATACACACTCACACATACAACCCTTATACACCATAACACACAGATATTACACTTTTTTTTTGCCCCTTCACGAGTTATTGTTGTTGTTATTATCATGCAACCCCGTTGCGCTTTGTTATAAACTTGCTAAAATTTTTATGAAAAGTATTCTCATCCGTGCTTAAGCCCACATACACTCACTCCTTTCTACTTACTTACTTTATAAGCCTTGGCCTTTCGTGTTGCGCCCTTTGACGCTTTTACCATATCTTGTTGTTGCTCCTGCTACTGCCAAGGCGTTTGTAAATATTTTAATTGAAATTACATTTTTGGCTGGTTTTGCAGTTTTACTAGTTCGCAAAGTCTTAGTTGCTTGGGTTTATCCGACGCTTTTACCTCTTAGAGTTTTTGTCTTTACTTCACTTGGTGTTGGCCTGGTTCATGACTTTGGCAGGTTGCCAACATATTTTTTGTTTGGAATAAACAAACATTACTTTAAATTGGTTATCTAAAGAAGTAAAGTTGCAAAATCAAATTTAAGAAAAACACCTGCATTTAATTCTATTTCATCTTTGACTTGTGTTAAAGTTTAGTCAGAATACCATTACCAACTGCTGTTTATCATCTTAAAACACAAACAATGTGCCACAAAGTGTGTTGCATATCAGTTTTCTTACTTTTTGTTAGACTCGCTCTGTCACATTTGAGGCCACAACCCGAAAGTGACTTTTGCATTGAGTTGACCGAAAAGTTGTTCAAAGCAATTAGATAAAGGACTTTTGCTGATTTTAAAGTTTCTTTTTTTTGCCCACTCACATCTATGGCTCTACAAATTTTGTTTCAAGTGTGTGAAAGGGGGATGAAGATTCATTTTTAAGAATCATCTTGGCTTTGTGTGTGCGCTATCAGGCAAAGAGTTGGCAGAACGTTTAATCAGCGCAAAGTTTTTGGACACAAGAAGCTGAAGAAGTTGTAAAGTCGCCAGCAGAAGCAGTTGACCATACACATAGATACCTGTTTGTGTGTGTATGTGTGAGTGTGTGTGTTGAAATCTCATTAAAGACCATAACAGCAGGCAAAGTTCTATTTAGCTTGAATAATATTTGGGCAAGCGTTAACGGAAATGGCCACTAACTTGAGTGTTTTCCTGGCCGAGCTAAAACAAAGAAAAAATTTTTAAGCACTTAAGTGTGGCAAGAAGAACGTCTCAAAAGCGGTACGGTCCAGTTATGGTTCGGTTCGGTCTGAGCCACTTCAGAAATGAAGACTTCTCTCTCTGTCTCTCTCTCTTTTTTGCTGTGTGTGTGCGTGCGTCCACTCAGAAATTAGTTGTAAGATGAATGGCCCAAAGTCGCAAAGTTTTGCAGCTTTTACTTTGGATTTAGTGGCGTCGACGGCTGTAACTGGCTGAACAGAACTTAACTGAACCAAACCAATTCTTAGCCCTTCTATCGCCCCGCCTATCGTTAGCCCTGGCTAACAGCACGTCTTTGACTCTCTACATCGTGCTCTTTAGTCTTTATTTAAAGCAAAAACTTTTTTAATGAATGCTCTTAGTTTTGTGCACATATTTTTAATGCATAGTTCATTAAAATGCAACTTTCCTTTCGGCTAATGCTTTGCCCGACTATTTTTTATTTTTTACTTTGAAAGCGACTTTTTAGTTTCAGGATTTATGCACGCAAAGTGGCTTAAATGTAAAGCTTATTCTATTAGTTGACAGAACAGGCTCAAAATGGACTTGAAAATTGGTTTTGCAAATAGTTTACACACGCTAAGTAAAAACTCTGCACTATACTTTACTGCAAGTGAGTTTTAAGTAGTTTGAAATATGCTTTTAATGCTCCAAGTAATGAAGTTGGCATTTTACATTACCAAGAATTAAACTAGTTAACATATTAAACAAAGAGCTAAGTCTTTAACTAATGTTTCTTTAAATTTTGTAAGTTGTAGATAAAGTTAGTTAAGTCACAATTTTTCAGTCAGCTTTAAAATTAATCACAGATCGAAAAAGAATAAAAATCAAGCAAACATATCTGTCTATTTTGACAACCTTAATATAATAACAATAATAACATTTTAACTGCCAAAAAACACAACGATCAAAGCTTTTAAAAATATTTGTTGGCTTTTTTTTTGTTTTAGTAGAAATCCATTTTTTTAGCACTTGTCAAATTGCACTTTCGTTGTTTGCACTATCCAAAAAAAAAAGGCAAAACTAGACAAAAAAAAAGTTTTGCAGCAGCATTTTTAGCCATTTCTGTGTTGTTATTGTTTTCGCTTTGCGTATATATATATATATGTTTGGAGCTGTTGATATTCATATCACGTAGTATCAACGAAAAAAGCTGATACGCCGTGTATAATGGGATTTGTTTATTGGTATCATTTGCGCCAGCTTCTGTCTTTTCTGTCTACAACAACGATTCAACAACCCTGCTTTTCTCCCCCTCGCCCACACCACAATTTTTCGAAAGTATCCATTTTCGCAAGCGAGTTTCGCCACCCATGACTGCAGTTCCAAGTTTCGCTTCCGACCGAAAAAAAAGTTTCGTATTGCGTTTTTAGAGTGCACAACGCTACATAAGTAGCTAAAGTGGCCCGAAAAACGTACGCGTCGCTAATCCCGGACAGCCCCAGCGCCAACAGATGACAGCTGGATACATGCTGTCGGTGTAGGGGTAGGATTGGGTGTTGGGGAGTCTCGGGCATCCAGGTGCGGCGGGCACGTGATGCTTGAACGCAATATTGACACTTTCAACGACTTGACGCGCCAAAAGTCATAAAGGGAGTCAAAAAGTTTCAATGCCTCCGATTGCACTGCCCAAGACCAAGACCAGGACCAGGACCAGGACCAGAACCAGGGCCAGGAGTTGGCTGCCTGCCTGCATAATAGTAAATCCATGGATTTTTGTTTTGCCACTTAAACTTTTTCGCACCCACTGTGAAACCTTTGCCAGTCTTTAAGTGCTTAGGGTCGGGCAGTCTCCCCCTTAACACTGGACGTCTAGGTGGCTTAAGGGGGAAAGTGGGGATGCAAGCTGTGTGTGTGCGCGTGTCGAGCATTATTTTCATTGTCGCATTTTTCATCATCACTACTGCTTGAAGTTTTTATGGCTCTCTTTCAGTCTCTCTCTCTCTCCCTCTCTGTTTGTGCTGTCTCTGTTTTGGCCTTAGCTTTGGGCTGCACCTGTGCGTCGCTTAGAACCGGAAGCTGCACATCAGCACCGCCATGTGCGTGGGTGGGTTGAGTGTTAGTCTGGTTAGGAGTCACGCTGGCTGCTTTCTAGTCTCGTCGTTGTCGTTGTCGTTGTCGTTGCCGGCAATTGCCAGTTTCGAGGATGAAGGCCACATTGCATTGTCGTTGCTTTCATTGTCTCTCTGTACAGGTTTTGCTGTTACTTTTCCTCTACTCTTGTTTTTGGTGGTTGTGCGACCAAATCTCTTTTGAATTATTACTGTAATTACCGTTGAGTTTTCGGCTGCGTCCTGGCATCATCACTACTCCTACCAACTAAAGCTATAGTCTCTTAGCTACTGCTCCATTGCTTGGGAACACTTGGAGCTGTTGTGACACCGCTGATGACTGTGTTGATCCGACGATTATGATTTTATTACGTTTTCGTGTAGTTGTGCTTTGTTTCCTTAATTTCGCTAGCACTCCGGTGTATGAGCCCGTGGCGTAAATTATGGCACTCGATTTCGTTTTCCCGAAAACATTTCGTTCTAGCTCTCCCTCTCTTTCTCCCTCCTTGCCCCTCCCTACCCAACAATCAAATCTAATCGCTTGTAATGAAGCTTCTCCACAACTGTTTTTTTTTGGGTGTTTCTCTTCACTAGATTTTCCTAGTGATAAATGATGCCGGAAAACTGTCGCGTTGAGCTGCGCGTTTAATTGTAATTGTGCCTCCGGGTGGTGGAATTCACAAATGTTATCCTATGTACACTCTCGGCTGTGTGGTAAGCTATTTTTTTTCACAGCTTCTGTACACTTTTTTGTTTTCTTAATGGTCAGCTAATCAAAATTGATGCATTTGGATGTTTGGTAGGAATCTTTAGTCTGGTTTGTTTGTGGGATGTGCTCATTATGCATTCAAAGTTGGAAATGTTTTTCTTCTTCTCACATTCATGAAAAGTTCTGACCCAAAACATTCCAATATCATAACTTTATAAAACTGAACAGATTTTCAAAAGATCATCGGAGGTATATCGCATGTTTAATAAGTCAGCGAGATCCGAGGATAAGTTCAAGGGGTAATAGGTTATGGAGGACCAAGAAGCTTAACCAAAGTTTCCCCCGTTGAAACTTCATTACAAACCAGTTTCAGTATACATTCATCTATTAAGCGAAACCTCAACTAAAGCAAGACTTACACTTGTTTCTATAAATGTCAATGCTGTTAATCCTCCCAGACATCCCACACAAAGCAAAGCCTCACCCCCTTACCACACTTTACCCCGCTTAGCACACATTTAACTCTTGCTAGCTTCCGTTCGACTGTTAAGTAGAATGTAAACCGCGTCGCACATTCCGCAATCCAAACAACAACTACGACAAACGCTACCAGAACAACAGAAAGACAAACGGATAGACAAACAGACGAGTGCAGCCATGTGCCTCATATGGCATCATGTTGGTTATGTTTGTGGGGGGAGGGGGTTGAAGCAACTAGGGGTGGTGGCAACGAATTTCGACACATGTTGCCGCAATAAAAATGTCAACACACACATAAAACATCTTCTAAAATGGCATTTGCACAGCACAGCGTTAAATTCCAGCAGCCGAAAAATTTGAAGCATAATAAATGGTGCTATGCCTGGGCACACACACACACACAGACAGACAGAAACACACATACTAACAGCTGGAACGTGCTTTAAGTTGGAGAGCTCAGCCATACGCACATTGTTGGCCATTAAACACGCATTCCTTGGCCATATATAAATTTATAGACCAGAAGAAGAACAAGACGAACACAACGCTAGCGAAAGTGTGAGCCAAAAGGAAAGTGTTGGAAACTCTGTGTGTGTGTGCTGTGTAGTGGTTGATGAAGGGGGAAGGTGAATGTCTAGCGCAAAAAGGGAAAATGGTGAATGTGTCGCACACAAAAGTCGCGAGACGCTTTCACTTTTCCTCTCACACTCAACACCCAGACCCAAAAAGTCGTAGTTTTGTCTGTCGAACTAACTACCACACACACACCCCAGCCCCATTACCAGCTGCCTTACCCTGCCTATAACCCTGCTTGTGTGTGTGTGTGTATGTGAGTTGAATTTATAAAAAAATGATGTTGCCTTTAATGAGATAATCTGCGCTTGCAGTGCTCATTTTATGTAATTGAAGGTTCACTTACTGTAACCCCCCCACAGCTCGCCATCCCCACTCTCATCCACCCTGCACCCAACAACCGTTCGTTGATTTTAAGTGCTGAACTGCCCTAGGGCGGGAGGGGGCGTGGTAATGATAGTGCCCCAGCCCGTACGTGCGTACAGCTCTCACACACACAGAGAAAGTCGTCCTTGATGGGAGCCCCTGCAACTTGACTTGGAGCTCCCATCATTGCGCCACATGCAGCAGTGGCAGCAGTGGCAAGCACAAGAGTCTCAGGCATGGTAATCTGCAATAAATGAGGCATGTTGGAAGATTTATTTGATTGCTTTATTTAATATTTTAGAAAAGGCAGATGTTTCGCTACCGATAAAACTCTCCAGCTACCATGGCCTTAATAATATACATGTACAGACTAGCAGAAGTTGTTGGTTGGGGCTTGTGTCCTCGTTGACGTTGAATTATGACAGACGTAATGAAATTTTTAAGAGCCACCAAAAGAGAGCAACAAGGTAAGTGTAAGTGTTATTTTGCATTGTGACAGTTGTTGACATATAAATGAAATGCCAAGGCGAAAAAACAAAGGGAGAAATTTACATATTTGGAATGTAAGAACCGGATGGTATATGATATATTGCTTTGGATATCAAAGGTCTTGGTGCTATGAAACATTTCTCAATTGTAGAAGAGTAAAAGTCTTTAAAGCAGTTTAAATAAAAAGACTAAAAAGTAGTAAATCTATTAGAGCTGCTCCCAAAAGACATCCAACTCAGTTCATTAACGAAATTGCATATTTCTAGCCCCATCCATATATACATACATAACTCATACGCCCCATAGTTCGATGGGTTAACCTTTATAGCTACTGTAACGCCTCTTCTATCATATGGCTTAACTCTATCAGGCCCACAGCGAGACCTTCCCACATCAATTACGTTTCGCTTTCCCTGGACAAAACAAGCATACGCAGCGTAGACCCAAGCGAGCTCCACAAGCACATTGCCACACACACATCTATCAGGCATCTATATGCAACATAAACGTGCAGAAACTAACAACTAAATTTCATTAAGCCGCATCGCACAAATTGAACTACAACAGGCGGTGGCATCGGTGGTGGCAGCAACGAACAGCCAACAACCAACAACCAAAAACAAGCAACAACAATGATAAAGCAGGGCCATGCAGAAAATTTAAGTGCCCCGGCGACCAAAGTGGAGTGCCCCACGGCACCACCAAACGAACCAATTTCGTAGCGGACAGCCATGTGCCCCAAAAAACCAAAAACTCCAAAAAGAAAAGTGGCAGCAACAGCAAAAGCAATAGCAACAACGGCAGCAAGTCGTGCATGAAGCGCAGGACGAAAAATCAGGCAACAGAGCATGACAAGCAAAACGCAACGTAGCGCATCCCTGTGCCGCCATTTGCCACCAGATCGCCGGCTGCCGCTGCTGCTGGCCAACTTCAAAATGTTCGCTCTCTGTCTTTCTCTCTCTCTCTCTCTCTCTGTGTATGGCTGGCTGAGTCGCACGCTCGTGTGATAATAAAATGAAAAGTTTGAGTCGAATGCCATGAAGCAAGCGGACGAGGGCCAACAACGGAACACAACAAAACAGGCGACCAACGGTGCACCGCATGTCTGGCATATTTAATTTATTTATTTTATGCAAATTTTGGATAATGTATCTGCGGCCGCAGGACAACAAAACAACAACAACATCAAGGGGTTTCCTCCAAGGTGGCGCATCATCAACTACAACTACAAGCAACAGCAATAGCAATAGCAAAAGCAACAGCAGCATCATCCAAAAAACTCTAATGAAAGCAATTGTTGCCAAACCGCGCACAAAATTATGCTGCATGCTGCCACGCCCACGCCCTACCAACGCCAATTTACCCTTACTAAACTACCTATCCAAGCAGGCAACGGCTGGTTTGCGGTTGCCAGCGCGATATTTAGCATTACACGGTTCATTGTCTAAAGTGGCGCCCAGGGAAAGTGCCTCAAACTACCTCTCAAATTTTCCACACCACCACCCCCTATTGCCCAACCCCTTTATATATATTGTATTTATTCAAAAGTTTGAAGCCGCCTGCTTGCACTAACTACTAATGTGCGGTTGTCTGTCTGTGTATGTTTGTGTGTGTGTGTGTGTGTATACTTTTTGTGGGCGTGGCATTTGTGAGCAAGTTCTATCTAGCGCCATTTGCTTTTTATTGTTAAAACTGCTAAAAAGTTTTACCATAATTTTCGCTAGCTTTCAGCTAGGTTTTTTTAGTTTTTTCTGCTACTTTTTGTTCAGTTGCAATAACGAACAAGATCTGAACAAGAAGATAAAAAAGTCGATGCCACAATATCCTATGAAAGAAATTAGTATGAAGTTTCTTAAAACTTTTAATTTTATTTTCATAAAAATTAAAACACTTAAAAATCTTGTACTAAAGTTTTTATCACGGTGCAGACGTTAATATTTAAATAGTTTTCCTCGTTACTAAACTAACCGTCAAGTGCATACAACCCCGTAGCAATATTGAGTTATGTTTGAAAAGGATTCCATGCTGTGCTTAGCAAAATATTACGTATCCGTGCGCTGGGAATTTTTTACTAATTAAAATGTTTTTTTTTTGTTTATTTTTTTTGTTTCTAACGCTGACATTTGCCGTTCCCATGCAAAAACTTTACATGTAATTCCCACACAAATTTGCAAATTCGTAATAAATGGAAAATTCTGCGAAAAACAAAAAATAATAAAAAGCAAACACAAGTATATATATTTCTGCAGCTCATAAATAAGTCAAGGGTGGTCCCTGAGAAAAAAAAAAATCCTTGCCACATGTGAGTGCGCGCGCAATAAATTAGCATTAAAAATGACATTTGTGTCTCTCGTTTTTTAATTGTATTTAAGCTGCACCTTTTCGGTGCTCTTTAGCAACTATCACGTCCAGCTAATAAATTTAGATTGGGGCGCACTATTCAACGAAGATTGGGAAATCGAAAGGCTGTCGAAAAAGTGATTAACTCTGACCGAACGGTCGGAAAACACAACCCTTTCGGAAATTGAATGCTGTCCTTTGGGCTCTGTCGTTTGTGCAATTGTTTGTAAAACATTTGCGACTTCAACCCTGGCTCGGTTTTGTTTTGTTTTTTCTTTCGCTTTTCGTTTTCTTTTGTGTTTTGTTTTGCTTTTTGTGTGAGGCTTTTTGAAAACGTCGCTTGCAGTCCATTTACCTGTACAATTGACTGATTTTCTAAGCGTCGACAACCTTTTTTTTTATTTGTTTGGATTTTTCGGATCAAAAATAAAATAAAAGAGTTTAAAGTGCTGCCATCAGAATTTATGCAATTGCACGAGAGCTTTGAGAATTTCAATTTAATTTTACTTGTACTTAAAACGTAGAATTTGCATTTTTAAGTGCCAAAAGCTTTAAATTGGATTAGCAATAGTTTTTTGCTTTTTCTTCGTCAATTTAACACCTGGATAAATGTTCATTTGAGTCTGTTTGTAGTTCTTCTTATGCTCTAAACTTCATCTTTGTTATTTTTAACAAGCTCTCACTTCAAAAAAAGGAGAAAGAAAGAGTTGCAATAGTATTTTACTTTTGTAGCATCGTAAATATTCACTAGCCTTGCGACAACACAAAAATTACATTTCTCGTGGTCAGTTTTCCTCCTTTTTTTTTGTGAGTATTTTTTGTTTTGCTTTTTTGTTGGTTTCCGGGTTGTTATCTCAGTTCATATAAAGAGCGCATTTCCGGCTTACCCTGGGCTGTGTCTGTTGGCCGCATATTTATGCGCATGTTGGTCCGAGGCAGGCAATTTGCTGCTTTACAATAAGTGCCAGGACATAAAAATAATAATTATGCTTGTACCTTTTATGATTATGGTGTGAAAACAACAATTGCTCGTACGTTCTACGTTGCTTCCTCGCTTGCTTGCTTGCTATTGCGTGCCATGTTTTTTTATTGTGTTCTTTTTTTATACATTTTATTTTTGGCAAAGGACAAACGAGAGCGACAATGACAGCGGCAAAAACACCCACACATACTTACATTTTAGTTGGGATTTACGAGCTGCGTAGATCGGGAAAATTATTAAAAAAAACAATGCCTGAAAAGTATATATAAAATCAGGGTTGCACTGCGCCTGGAAGACACCCTGTATTTATATAAAAAATCTAATATTTGGAATAAGCTTTAAGCTTTATTAAGTTGGAAGTTCTTGTTGACTTTATAAAATCTTAATCTGTTTGAACTTTGAATATGAAATTTAAGTAAGAAAGAAATGGTAAATGTCTAACAGTTAAGTTACAAATACTCAACCAAAATTGTTTTTTACAGGGTATATTCGCTATTGTCAGGCATTAACCGCAACAAGAACAACTCAATGTTATTGCTGGTCATATTGGTGTGAGGAACGAGGAGTGAGGGGAATTGGTGTGGCATGGAAGCCATATGTACATATATACAAGGCAAGCCACCTTGGCCTTAACATTAAGCTTAGCGTGGCTTTCAGCACAATAAACAAAAAGTAATTTTCACAAATTTGCCAACTTGTAAGCCACGTTGAAAGTGGGTGAGAAAGCGCTGCCGAAACCATTGGAATTTATGTGGCGTGCAGTTGCTGCGTCTCATCGCCCACACCCCACACCCCACTCTCCACTCCCCCAACCCCTTGCTCGATTCTCATCCTCTTTTATTTCGCACGCTTGTTTCTATTTGCTGAGAGTGGACGCAGGTGTTTTGTGGTGCTTGCGTCGTTAGCTAGTACAAGCCAGACAATGTTGGTTCTTAATACCGGATACACAAAGTTTTGTTAAAAGGAAACTGTCGCGACGCCATTTATTATGGCCGTCTGAAGGGTCGTTGTCGCCCCACAGTTATCGCTAATGTGTGTGTGTCTTCAAGAGCCCTTAAACGAAACGATTTCACATACATACAATATCTCTCGCTGTATATGCATACACACATATATACATATACATATATGTACGAGCATATCCGCATATCCATCCTGTGTCCTTATCATGCACGCCTAATTCAATCAGCCGTGGCAAATTAAAGTTCCATCTCCATCTGGCCAAGTCAAGCGGCGATGCGTTTAAATGCCAGGAGAAAAATTGCATGGATTCCGACCCTTCCATCAGGGTCAAAGTTCGAATATTTGACTTTTATTCAAATGACACTTGCTGAATTAAAAATTTGTATTTCAAATCTTTATATTTTAAATTCTCTTAAACTTAAATCAACTTAAAAGTGATGTTAAGGTCCTTAGAAGCTTTCTATCTTAGCTTGTTTGATCAAGAACAGCTTTTGGTAAGTTTGTAACGCTTTAGTCAACTGCAGCTTTAAGCTTTTATGTGCTTTCAAAGCTTCACATTGTGTATTGCGATGCAGTGTAGAAGCAAAGACAACTTATAGTTTTTTCTTTGTCCTTAAACTTCTTCGTTTAACTTAATCTTAAGCTCATTTTAAGCTAATGTCATTGGGTCGTTAGGATATGTGCATAAATCACGTGCCCTTTTCCTGCAAAAAAGGGCTGGCCGAGCAGTATCAGCAGGACCATTGGAATTGCTAAATGCTACAAGGACAATTCAAGCATGTAAATTAAAGCGCTCAAAAAGAAATCGAAGCAAAGGAAAAGAAAAGAAAATCAAGCTGAGGGGACCAAACAAAAGGGACAATGCATGCGAAATCAAACTCCAGTTGGCATCTTCTATTCTTTTTTTTTTGCTTTTTTTTTCGAGCCTTAAAGACCAGCACAAGGATATTGGCAACGTTGGCATCGTTGGCGGCGCGCAAATGAAATTAAAGGCGAGCAAACAAGTTACGGTCAGACAATCAGCAATGGGCCAAAAGGACACTGGATAAGGACAACGGACAGCGGACAAACAGAGGGAGGGAGAGCAAAGGACACGGAACAAGGGACATACTGGGACACAAAGTGCGTTGTGCGCTGCTTTAAGCAATTTCATTTGCTAACGCCTACCCCCCCCTCTCAGTTCCTGCCTGTGGGAGACGGGAGATTGATTTGTGCTGCCTCAGATCCTGGTTCCTGTGCGCTGGCCTGCTTGCCCTTTGATTAAATTAAATTTCATGGGACATATGTACACATTGAATCGAATTGGGTAGCTAACGGTATTTTTCTCTCGGCTCTCTTTCTCACATTTTGTTTTTTTTTGTGTTTGTTTGTTGTTTGTCCGGATTTGAAAGAAAAGTGTTGAAAAATGGCGCGTAATTTGCAGCAAATCCTTCGTGTAATTTGTTTGTCAACAAATAAGTGTGTAAATGTCGTACATTTAACATTTTACTTTTACTTTCTTCTTTTCTGACCCATCCTTGGACACGGTGACATTGTCTAATGAGTTAATTAGGCTGGTTTATAAGGGTAGTTGGGAAAGAATTACGTTTTGGGTTAATCAGACGACGAATTAAATTGATGGGTCAGTCTGCCTAATGATTGGCCTTTGTTTAGAGACACTGTGTATGAAGATAAATACTGGGTGAGCTTACCGTTTAAATGATCATAACAAATTAGCTATAGACGATTTGACAAAGCCAAGTTAAGGCAAGAAAAGTTTTGGAGAAGCAAAAGAGTTGTACATGTAAATATAATTTTCAGATTTTTTCTGGTACTTTAAAACTGAATTTATAGTTATAAACTACAGAAATAAAGTACAAGTATAAAAAAGTTATATAAAAATATGTCTGAAAAGGTTTTATTAAAACTATTATTATAATTTCTTAAGATCCAAACGACGCCTTAAACAAATTTCATACATTTCGCTGCTAAAAACTTTTTCAGTTTTCTTTTTTTTTTTTTATTATTTTAAACATGCTTTAAAGTAATTCAGCACCCTTAAAATGTGTAATGTGAACAGTTCACATGTGCCCCAGTCAACTATAAAAACGCACAATAGCGTAAATAATGCAAAAGAAAATATGAAATACATAAATATTATACACAATAAAAGGAAAGAGAAAGGGAACAAATGAAATGCATAAAATACTTTCTCTCTCCGTCACATTTGTCGAGCGAATAAATGGAAAAAGGAAAGAAAAAAAAAGAAAAAGAAAAACAATTGAGTGGGAAACAAAAACAAAGTTAAACCCAATACATTAATGGTATTTGCATTTGTACTGATTTTATTTGGTTTTTATTGAATTGATAAAATCACGAACGACAAACGCACAGGACAAACGAGAGGGCTGACGTCCTTTCTACGTCCTGTTTCTGCCAATTTGATATTCCGATTGCAATTTATGTGCGCACACTGTAATATACATTACATATGTGTGCGTGTGTATTGTGTTGTGGGTGTGTGGGGCGTGTCAGGCAAAGTCGATGTGATTCTTTGGAATCCCCTCCTGCACAATCACCTCCAACCCCATCCCATGCTATGAGCAGGCAGCTTTGTGTTTAAACATCTGCAATATGCTGCGAGGGTTGTAGTTTGGGCTTTTTGGGTGGATCAGTGCAGTCCGTTGTGGAGTGTTTGGGCTGCGGCTGTCTCGTCTGCATACCGTGTGTGTGTATGTATGTGTGTGTTTATTTGGCACCACAAATGCGTTTCCTCTGCGTGAATGGGTAGGCAGGGGGGGGGGGGTGGTTGGTTGGTTTCGGTTTGAATTGGTGGCTTGCTGCCTGTGGTTGTCGTTTAATGGAATTCCGCTCTTGCATTAAATGTAACACACAAAAGCTGCCAATTGGAATGCACGCACACACTCAAACACACACACACACACAATGAAGGACAGTTACAGTTAAATAGGACACTGTTCTCTGGGTCCGTGTTGCGGTTTAGCTTGTTTAAGTGTTAAATTAACGTTTTAACAGTTTCGATTATTCCGCCAGTTAATTTTTAATGTTTCGACGAACCAAAAAAAAAAGAAAATGCTCCAAACCCGGACCCAAATTGATAGTTAGCACAATTCCGTAACCTGTTTTATTTTGTTTGCTTAGCTCTACGATTTCATTAGTTTAATTAAAATTGTACGTGCAAGATGTGTGTGTGTGTGTGTGTGTACTTGCTTCCTTTTCGAATTGAACCGCAAAAGTTTTCGGCTGGGCTGCTAAAGGATTATGTTATTGCTTTTGTCATTTATGTGGCCCATTGTTACAATTGAGTAGCGTTGTTGTTGTAGTTGTTGTTCTTGTTCTTATTATTTCAGTTGTTGATGTTGCCACAAAACTTTTGAATGCCATATGGCATTCATTTCAATTTGCTTTGCAGCTTTTGTACCCTATAAACACATACAAAAGTATTTTTTTTGTGGCGTATTTTCATTGTTCGATTTATTTAAGGTATAACATTAAAGATTAAATCAAATCTAAAAGTGAAATAAAAATGAATCACATAAAGGTCATTAAAATAGTATATCAACTACAGAGTATGCAAATATAAGTTTGTTAAATAATCTTCTAGTTATTTTCAATCTGAGTATTGGGTATTTGCAAGCTGAATTTTTCTAACTTATTCACTACTCTTGCGGTCTAACAAACTCAGAAGTTAGCCTCTGTTGCAAGTCGTTGCCATTGACAGGCAGATGGTAACCATAGTATTCTTCTCGTTTGTGCCCATATTGCGGCTAGTTTGTTCAGCATCATCGCAGACAAACTTAAATATATGTTGGCCACAAAAAATGATTGCGGTTTGCTGACCGAAGTTTGCTGGCTCCTTATGAAAACACATTAAAATTTAATGTGCCTTAAAAGCAATGAATGAGCGTAGTTGTAGCTAAGCAAAGATACGAATCTGAATACAAGATTTATCGCATTTTGCTTTTTGTGGTTAAACGCCATTCAAAGCTATTAAACCAAGCTAAAAGTATGGCTAAGAACGATGAGAGTCTTGAAGAAATATAAGCTAAAATTGTTAGTAGAGTAAAATTGGAGAAGACTGAAAATCATAAATATGGTTCCAATTCAATGTTTGACTTAATTCGATGAATAAACTCTGAACATTTATTCATTAGCTCGACGTAATTAATTATTTTATCCAGCTTAATTATCGTGCACCTGCAAATTCTGTTAACTATTTATAATCTGTTATCAGACGCATTCTGCTAATCCTATTAAATACTAATCTATTGTAGCAGCTAATATCAATTTATGAATTTCAACAGATGTGCACAATTTGTTACCGTAAATGGTTTATTTTTCTGTTTGCTTTTTTCCCTCGAACTGCTAATGAACTCTTGGCGTGTAAAGGATATCTAAACAATAACCGTCAGGCTCACCTTTCAGCAAACAACAACTGCCAGACGGGAGCCGCACACACAATTCAATTATTATTTTATAATTAATATTTTGCACATTAGAAACGCATCAGCAGCAGCTGGGAACAAGGAATATAACAATCATGGTCTCAACACACGCAATCATCAACAGGAGCAGCATCCAGAGTGTGTTGCGTGTGGCACAAAAGCAAAAGAAAATTAAGAAAAATTAGGCAAAAGTTTCATTGAAAGAACGGAAAGAAACAGGCAAAGCAATTAATAAGAGAGCACAGCAAAGATATTAACGGAGTGTAGCGAGAAAATCTTATTTTCAACACGAACTGTGATAAACTACGCATTAAAAGATATATTTGTCAAATAAACTCAATCGCAATCAATATATAAGTATTTGAAAACATGAAAAGGCTCTAACTAACAACTAAAACTGTATGCTAACCAAAATTTCCCATCACTTTTTAGTAACAGTTTCAGCTTCTTTTTTAAACATTTTGCTCACTTTTATGCTCGCCTGAAATCAAATTAAAATTCAATCTAGCGTGTAATTATGACTTTTAGCAGCTGCTTTCACAGCCTGCATGATTGATATATATATTTTTATATGTATGGGGGTTGTCACATGCATATTTATTAAGCAGCCCGAGCTCTAAGGATAACTAGCAAGGATAACACAAAATGTATGCCTGCTGTCAGGTTTTATGCAAATTGTCAGTGACTTCATTTTAAACTCAATTAAAAGCAAAAACATTTACTCGATAGCTTAAGATTGATAACTTTTTAAAGAGTTAAAGTTGCAGCTCGTGCTTGACTAGGAAATACCCTGTAACTCGGTTTCTATACAAGTGCTTAAGAAGCTTACAGGGTATTGAAAAAAAGATAAAGCTTGTTAAATGTGTTGGCGTGTAGTATCCGAAGTGTGGCACATAAGTGTTGCATGTCTATTGTGGCTGCCACATGCAGCCATATCGTATAATTATACACATTGTGTATATATATAAATATTCCTGAGCTGCCACTTCTCCTACTGCCAGCAGTAGCAAGTCCCTGAAGTCTACTTAATTATATTGTCGTAACTTTAAATGTCATTTTGACATTGTATGTGTGTGTGTGTGTGTGTGTGACATGAAGTCGGAGTCGCCACTTGCAGGGACAAATCAGTCTGATGTACGTGGTCGTTGTGGCAGTCAGCAGTCTAAACAACAGCATTGAGATTCATGTGGCAGAGTCAGGCCTGTGCAACGCGTGCCATCTGACTGGCCTAATCCCTGGATTCTCTTTCATCTTTAGCCAACGAAGAGAGTGAGAAGGAGAGAAAGGATGAGTAAAGAAACTTAAAATCACAACTCTGGCATTTATTTCATGCTACACATTTGCCAACTTCCGCTTTCCGCTTGCCACCATGCGTGACTCTCTGTGTGGCAATGTTTAGTCGTAAATATGTTGAGCATATAATTCATCTGGCCAGATAATGCAACAAAAGCTGCTAAATACGTATGTATGACTGGTACAGGGACAGCCCTCATACTCTTGCTTAGACTTTAAAATCGCATTATTATTTCGTTCATGCAACTTTTATTCAACGAATTCAACGTTCAGCAATTAAATGAGGAATACAATGGCAATGGGAAAAAACCCAACTGACCAGTTTCAAGCAAGTTCCAATTGCATAGCGGATAGTTGATGTTTATAAAATAATAAAATATTTAAGTGGTTATCATGTCAAAAAAGTACATTTCATCAGCTGTATAGAAAGATGAGCTAAGTAAGACGAAGCTGTGTAATATAACTTGATTGTAGCTATGTAACGAGAAAGCTAACTTGTTTTACTAATTTTAATGGTTGTTTTGAAGTTGCTTCAACTGATCTCAACTTATTCGCAGGCGAAATAACTTAAATTTTGATACTTTATCAGCCTGCCAAATCTTACATCGATTTTTGGCACAGGACTGATGAATTGTTTAAGTCATCGAACTGATTGAAGAACGCAGTTTCAGGTTCAAACCAGATTAGTACTTGTGAACGAATCGTCTTAAGGTTATTTACTCATCTACATTGTATACATAAGATAAAAAGTAGTAATATGTATGTATTTTGTTCAGTTGGTACATAAATGGAATCATGTTATGTTTTGCACAGTTAAAGTCAAAGTGATTTCGTCTTTTATATTAAGTTTATATTTGGATACTTTAATAATGAAGCTCTCTTTTATGATTTGCAAGATATTAAATAAAGGTATCATAAAGCTGAAGACCTTAAGAAAATTTAAAAAGTTAAGATAAAATAGAAATTATATACATATGTTTACCACTTAAAGTGTATTCATGAGTCAACATGGCATATATTTGTCGAAAGAACTCCCCTCACTTGTTATGTGATTTGCAAGTCGTTATGTGGAACGTGATTAGAATGCTAAATGGAAGCTCTCTATACAAAAATATACGCTAGCTACAAATAAATGTGTGTACGAATATAAATATAGACTTAACCGGCTACTGAATGATCGTGAATAGCAACAACAAAAGCCTCATCTTAAACTTTTATCAACACTCAACTTAATGTAGTTGTTATTGTTTCTTTTTATTTTTTTTTTTTAGCTTTTTATCGGCAAGTTGAGCGTTGAGTTGCCGGCCTCGTCAAGTGGCGCTTGGGGCTTGAAGAGTGCTGGAAACTAAAACGCTTGCCCAGTTTCAAGTTGACAGTTGAATAAATTGCAATGCAAACATCGGCGAAGCGGAACATTTTCGTATTGTTGTTGGTGGCGGTGCTGCATTTCGCTGTTGTCGCATCGACCTTGGAGCAGTCGCAGCAGCAGCAGCATCATCGTGTTAAGCGTATTGTTGGTGGCAAGAATGCAAAAGCGCCACCTGTTGACGATCCCGTTGTATTTGCACGTGTCTTCGAGCGAGATGTGCGAGTCGAAGGCTTCCGGAATACACAAACAGGCATCTATAGCTTTCTGGGCATGCACTATGCAGAGGCACCAGTGGGTCAATTGCGTTATTCGCGACCCGTCTACAAACGTTTGAGTGGCGAAGTGAATGGAACGCGTCATGGATCACCCTGTATACAGCCGCATCCGCATCAACCGCAACGTATTATTGGCGATGAGAATTGCCTGCTGGTTAACGTTTATACGCCACAGATGCCAGATGAGACGACAGGACTGCCGGTATTTGTATGGATACATCCGGGTGGCTTTCGTTACGGTTCCGCTGCTCAATATGATGCGACGCCAATGGCACAGCAGGGCGCCATTGTGGTTGCACCTCAATATCGTCTCGGTTCGCTTGGCATTCTGGGCGATGGCACCAAGGAGTTCGACGGCAATCTGGCCATGTTCGATTTAGCAACGGCATTGCGTTGGGTCACCGACTACATATCTCACTTCGGTGGCGATCCCAAGAAGGTGCAGGCCATTGGACATGGTTCAGGTGCCGCAAGTGCCATGTACTTGTCCATGTCTCGGACAGCAAGAAGTGCAGGCAATGTTCATGGTGTGGTGGCAATGTCGGGTACAGCTCTATCCCAATACGCCATGGATGAGGAGCCGGTGCAGAGTGTTGAAGAGGTGGCGAAAATTAATGGTTGTCCAACGGGTAATGAGCTGGAAATTGTCAAGTGCATGCGTGAGGTGAGTAAGGGGAAGCAAGGAGTGGGAGGTAGACGGAATAGAGTAAGTTGAAAGCTATTTTAAATTCGTATTAAGTGTTTTTCGATTTGCAAAGTCATTTTTTATCATGTTGACATTAAGCTGCTAACAGTTTGCGGTTAAGGAATTTTTCTATTAGTAACAAGCTGTAATGTGGAGATACGTTAGAGTGATTACACATCTATCTTACGCCTTTTTATCCTTCCTTAAAACTATATTCTTCTCATAAACTAATTCTTTTACTCTCTCTGAAACTAGAAATCCGCTGAGGATATTATAAAGAACGATGCCAAAGTGCAAACGGAGCGTTTGGCAGGCCGTGCTTTGGTCAAGGGTCTTACAGGCAACGTTGGCTTCCAACCACATCTGGAGGCTGCGAATGACAACCGCTCGTTGCCTAGTCTTATTATTGGTGAACCGGAACAGCAGCTGCGAAGTGGCGACTTCAGTGGCATACCATTACTAACCGGAGTAACTAAACACGAGACAGCTAACTCCGTGACAGTGGACACACTTAACAAGGTTTATGGCTCCGCGGAACAGTTTCTGGGTTCGCTGCAAGGTGCATTAAAACAGTTGACAGGATTTCTGCAAATCGATAAGCTGACCGGAAACATTGCCAAGCCAGTGTTGCCGGGATTAAGTAACGTTCTGACGCCCACGTTGCAGGATGTGTGGAAAGTGCCACAGGCTCTGAATGTCGATCAAGTGCTGTCCAAGGTGGTTGAGTCCACCACTGATGTGTTGTTCAATCTGCCCGCAGTGCTGACCTCACAAGTCTGGTCCAAAATCGCTCCCGCTTTCGTGTACAGCTTTGAGTATAATGGCACCACTTCCAAGGGCATCAATTTTCTACGTGGTTTGCCCATTGTTGCCGAAACAGCGCAAGATAAGCCGGAGACAGTTGCTCATGGTGATGAGCTGGGATATATGTTCGATGCGAATGATATATTTGGTAACCCATTGTTGGAGACGCGTTTGAGCAGCTCGGATGATCTAAAGGTGCGCAAGAATCTGATCGATATGCTGTTGCAGTTTGCCAATCAGCGGGACAAGGATAAGGCTAAAGGCGATTCGGCTACCTCCAAGCTGTTCCAGAGCGTTACGGGTGGCGGCACACCCTTCATCAAGATCCACACCGAACTGGAGGCAGCCAGCGATTTTCGTTTTTGTGAGCTTTCTGTGCTGGGTGCTTCGTTGTCACCGCTTACCTCCACCAGCTGTGCAGCATTGGGCAGTGTTTTGGGTAAGCTGGGTAGCGGTCTGGGAGGCGTTGGCCAAGCGGTGGGTGGAGTTGGTAATAATCTTGGTCTTGGCGGAGTCGGACAAACGCTGGAAATAGCCGGAGGCGGCAACAAAAAACGTGCCGGTGGTGGTTTAGGCTTGGGTATTCTTTAGCTTTCATTTTTCTACTCTTATCTATTAAATAAATGTAACTTCAAACTTGTTATATTTATTTATCAATTAGTATAGGATATCTACTCGTCATGCACTTCCCTTTTAGAGAAGTTTTATTCAATTTTCGTTAGTTAGAGTCGGGTGGGCTTGTTGGATATTGAATGAAAGCGCTTCTGCATTGATATAATCTGCTGGTTGCCATGACCTGTCGCTCAATTAGCACCAGCTCAAACACAGTTCACATAGCTCGCTGACTGGCTTCACTGTCTGACGCTAATCTCTCTATTGACTTTGGGGGCTGGCCGCAATAGCGACGTCGACGTCGACGTCGTCGCCGTCACTGAAATGTGCCGATAAGCAAATTTCCGGCTACCCGCGCACCAAAATTTTAAACAAAAGCAAAGTTTTTAAAACTTGTGGGCAAATTCCAGTGCTCGCTTCCGGCAGCGGGAGTGAGAAGTTGGATTCGTTGTCACTGGCAACACAGCGCAAACAATGAGCATTAGCTTCAAGTGAAAGTTGTGAACAGTAGCTGGGGAATGTGGTACAGTGAGAGTATCTGCCATGTTGCCTTGGCGTCTTTTGTGTAAATTCCTTGCAAGAGCTCAACTCCTAGCTGACTGGATGGCCAAAAAGCTAAGAGCAAAGCCGGCTTACCTAGGATGAGGCCAGACTCATTGTAACTGCTCTTTCATGTGATATGGTATTAATGCTATTATTAAAACTAATTTCATAAATTGAAACGACCAAACATGCCAGCCCATGCCAAGGATCGAACGTTCCAGCTTAAGTCCCATACAGTTGGCAATCAGTGCCAGAATACAATATTAGATTGCTATTATGACTGGAGATTCGGCTTTCATGGAAAAGTACATAATATACATATAGGAAAAGTAATACAAATAGAAGAAGTAGTACCATTCGCATATTTATTCCATCAATTATAAAACTTAACAATTCGCGTAAATCTTTTGGCTTTCTTTTTGCACAACGCATTTCAATTAGATAACTTTGATGTATTAATCATTTGGCGAGAGAGTTTTAAGTTTTGCCAACTGCGCGACATCTGTGACAATATTAATGGGCTATTTGGGTGGGCTTAAAAGTAAGAGAAACTTTACAATAATTAATTAGAGTCCGAGGCTGCATTCCTGGATGACAAATGATAATTATAATTCCCAGTAAGTAGTTGGCCAGGCGCTGGGCTGCTCGCATAAATACTTGAAGCACTTTTAATGATGGTCATAAAAATTAACGAATGCGAAACGTAAAATTCGCAAATGGCATAGAAAAACTTTAAGAATAAGTTCGCGGAGGCGAAATAAAGCCTTAATAAATGATCACGAGACAATGATGGGATGTAATCAAAGAAAGCTGTTAGCTAACCCTCCCATACCCATTCAAACTACTGTGGATAATCAGCTAGCTATATACCCTTCATCTCCTCCCCTTCGTCTTTCTTCTGCTCATTCAGTTCATTATGGAGCTGTTTACCTGGGCGTACCTCAATTGAGCATAAATCACGAGTCCGTTTTATGGCTAAAGTGTCGCCCAATTTCCATTGCAATTTGCCAGGCCAAAAAGTTTTTCGGTTTAGTTTCGTGTCTGTAAGAGGGGGGTGCGTCGCTTTCCCCCTCCACCCCGCTGGTACGCAATTTTTCTTCATTAATGTGTAGTTACGCAATTTCCGCAAAAACTTTTCTAACGTTGCGTTAATTTTGGCCAATTCAGTAGCCGGCAATACGTACGCTTGTCCCTTGCTTACCAGCTTCACCCCTCTGGCTGATTCTCCTCATCAACCCTCAGTTTTCGTCTATGCTTTTATTCGCATTGTTGTTATGTGGTTTTGCGGTTCGAGCCCGGCCTATTTCGAGTCTTTTGCCAAATTAGTTCCGCCCCTCGATTTATATTGTCATTTCGTGCGTTTCGATTGTGTAAAGCAATTTCATAGTCACTGTGTTCCAGGCCATAATAGTAGTCAGTTTTTGCCTATTTGATTCTACAAGCTCTCCCCCCTCTCCATCCCTCCCCAATTTCTTGTCATTTCATCAATTCTGAAGCACAAGTTACGGCATTGCGGCGTGTTTTAGTCTCCAAAATAGATGTGTTTACCCATATGGAAAAGGAATACGAGTACGAGTACGAGTACGAGTACTCTTCCACTCTGTGTGTGTGTCTCTCTGCAGCCAGGCGCATAAATTAGGCTAGTCATTTGCTGTTAATAGTTTGCAGCAGCTGCTTCTGGCCTTGTTTTAGTCATGTTGTTGATTTAACATATAGTACACTTGTTGTGTGTACGTAACAAAATTACTTTGTTCTATGGCCCAACACGCTTCTAGCTTAATGTAAATTGGAAAATGAAGTTGAGTTTTTCGTTTCCAAAAAACCAATTACTTAAATGAAATCCTAAAACCAAAATGAACTTTTGCATGTGGTACGTCAGCAGTTAGAAATTTTAGTTGAGCTTAAAGTTATACTATGGAATTTTTGACTTAAGCATGAAAGTGTTAAAATATTCTGATTTAGGGGAGGAATATAAACTAAACTATGTTAACTGCTATCACTATGTCATAACTGAAACGATTATAAAAAGCGTCTAAGTTTTCATTATAGTCTTTTCAAAACACTAAAAGACGAAATGGTTATTTCAGTTTATAATTTATGTGAAACAGATATCCGATAAAAACCAAAGACTTTCCTGACTTGAACAATTCTTCATTTAAAGATTTAAACATGACTTTCACTTAAAATCCATACAATATTTTAACCCTTCATTATTTGGCAGGAATTTAAGCTCCTCACTGTTGAAACTGTCATTGTATTGAAATTTAATCATAAATTGAATTTCAAAGCCCTTTTTGGGCACAAAATTGCAATCAAAGTGAAACGCAATTAACTCTATTCTAATTTTCGATTATTTGCAATTTGCTGATCAATATAAGCTTGTTGCACTAAATTGACAAGCACTTTTATGATATTTACTATAGACGAATTGTGAATGACAAGAAATAATCTGCTCAATGTGATGCAGGCAGGCGGCCAGGCGGCCAGACAGGCTGCCAAAACAGGTCCAACAACAATAAAGGCTCAGCAACAATTGGTCTAATCCAAATAATGGAATTTGGTAGTGCCTGTGCCTGTGCCTGTCTATCAGGCTTGCAAAGTGCAAGGGATAGGCAAAATCATGTACCAGAGGAGGGTAGAGAGAGTAGGGTTGGACTCTGCCGTCATGCCGCTGTCAGGCTCAATTTTGGGTAAAGCCACTTGGCCATTGTTTGAATTTTTGACATAAGCAAAAATCTGCTTTTCTATGGCCTCAATCTAAAGGCTCTCAATTGGTGCGTGCGTGTTTGTGTATGTGTGTGTGCTTGTGTGTGTTAGACAGGTCTCTTCTCTCTTTTCTAATGTGAAGTTGGTACTGTGTTTTTGGAATTATGATGTCTTTGTTGTTGTTGTTTCTGGACTGCACTTGGCCCACGCTTTGATAATGTCAATTGCAGCCCCAGTAAATTTCAAAGACCCTCAGGAATTGAATGTGGGACATGAATGGATAGATGAATGAATGAGTGGGTAGGTTTCGATAGCTTGCGAGTTTTTCTAGACTAAGCATCAAGCTATCAGGCTCTAATTAAAATTGATTACTATAATTATTATTGATTGCAGTGTGGCACGCACCTTATACTACTATATATGTGAGCACGTCATAATTTTTGGGCCAGTTCAAATGTTAACAGTTTTGACCTCCTTCAAACACACACACGCAAAGACAGTTTAATAAATAGTTGATACTGTATTTGTGAGCAACACCTTTTGAGCCAATTGTCAATAGACACTAATTAACTGCACGCAATTGGCCTGCGGGCCAGAAAGTTTATTGATTGTCACCGCTCGAGTCGTCGCCATCAAATATTCAATGACTTATTTATGCGAGACTGATTGTGTTTGACATCTGCCGGCAATTGACACATTTCGCAAAAATAAACGACAAGCGTACCACAAGAATTAACTTTCGACCTTTTCTGTTGCCAATTTGAGACATACACTTTATTTCATTAGTCATTGATTATTCATTTTCAATTTATTGCATTTACATAGGTTCTATATTGTTTAAATTAAGTGCTGGTTGATCGATTAAAATAATGGCAATTCGTTAAGGGTGGCAGGCAAAGTTAAATTTTAAACTTAAACAAATTGTCAATCAAAAGATAAGTAAATGTTAGTTAGTGAAGCTTAAAGTCTTAAAGGGGTTTCAATTGTTGCTTAAAGTGAGGTATAAGGTGAGGAAAACTTTTGAAAATGTTAAAAATATATTAGCAGAAAAAGAAAACCTTTAAAAACGCGTTTGGTAGAAGGAAACTATTCTAAAATCTGTTTAAAAACTATAAAGTTAAGTAAGAAAATGTTCATTAATCTTTCTAAAAGCTATAAGTTACATAAAAAGTATTGTAAAATTCGAGTAGAACTTGTTATTAAGAACTAAATGAATAAAAAATCCATAAGATACACAAACAACGTTAAGACATTAAATAATTCATAAGAATCCTTTTAGGTTTTATTAAACGTTAAACGACATAAAAGTTCCTAGCTTATATCTTTGTTACCTTTCGCTCTTAACCAATTCAACGAAATTTTATAATGCCAAATATGAACTAGCCAACCGATTGTTTGTCAGCTTCTGTCCGAAGCCAAACAATAGATTTCTAGCACCTTTTATGGTCTTCATAGCAAACGGAAGTACTAAATCTGCCATAAAGTCAACTTTAAACAGCTCTTGAGCTGTTGTATTTCATGTTGATAAAAAAGCAAAACAACAAAAATCAACGCGTTATATGCGATTTTTACAAGCGCAGCGGGAGCTGTATGAGTATGAGCTTCACTTAAACCTCCCCCAACTCACAAAACCCCCAAACACCTCCAAAGTTTATGGGTAGTTCTGTTTATATGGCTGCTGTGTTGCTGTACGAATCAGTAATGGGAATGAGATGCACAGTGTGTGTGTTTGTGTAAGGAGGAGCGCGAAGGAGGGAGAAATGCATTGGAATGTGTGGCAGCTGCAATTGTGCGGCAATAAATTATTGTGCAACACGCAGACGGCGGTCTCACTGACTTCACAGTCTGACTGTGCAATTGCGTCCTGAGTGACTGGCAGCCACAGTTCTCCTTTTTTTTTTGGGAGTCTGAAGGAGGTGTCTGGGCATAGCCATCGGCATGGGCATGAGCATGGGCATGGTAATGAATGCTATGAAAATTTTTTAACAATTTTTTAACTTAAAAATTACGACAGCGCTGACAATTTGCCATGAATACGCGCGCAAATGGAACAAAAAAAACGGATGAGAGAAGGACGACGACGCATTTGGAACCAATGCTGACTTTGCTGATTCGCAGGCAGACTCTCAGCGAGTAGCGAGTAGGTGAAGGGAGTGGGTGAGAGAGAGTTGTGACTGCTGACTGTTGGCTTTTACTTTTTGCTTTTGTTACACCCATTTGATGTACCTTCCAATTTGCCTGTATATATAAATGTGTGTGTCTGCTGGCAGTGCAATATTTTACTTTGCCAAATGTGTGTGAGTGTGTGAGAGGGTTAAGATGGGGGGCAGTTGGTGGCGGTTGCTCATTTGTCAAATGTCACGACTTGATGATGCAATTGTTGTTGTTGTGTTGCTGCTGCATTGTCGTCATTTAGTTGGGCATGCAAATTTATAGCCTCGTTGCAACTGTTATTTATACGCATTTATTCAAATGTATGACCGCGCCTTTCTTCTTCTCCCCCCCCACTTCACCCCGCCAACCATTTATGGCTTATTTACGCATTCTTAAAACAAAAACTCTGTCAACTGTCGTTCTGTCAAACAACATAAGAATTGAGATTGACAGCAGAATCTTGCGTTAGTCTCTGACGCTACCTGAACGTAACTTGAGTAAACATATCGTATTGCTAACAAGGGTTAGTTACCAAAGAATAACACTTAAAGATGTGCACAGCCACACCATAAGCACCACCATCATTTACCACCCTCTAACCTGAGCACAACAAGCTGTCAAGGGGGTGTTGGGCAACGGCAAACATCAAACAACCCCAGCTGCAATGTCAACTTGTGGGGAATGGGTGAGGGGAAAGGTGAGCGGGTGGTTGGGTGGTGTGATGTTCAAGTGTGGGTGGCGCAAAAGCATTCTCCTGCACTGCCAATACAATTTATGCGTCTTTAAAGACTTCTGCTTCAAGTCACAGTTGCTGTGTTTATGTTTATTTCCTATACTTCTATGTGGATTTATCTTTGCCCAATCCAAAGGTATTTTAATTATGTTCTGAAGCTGAAAGAGAGTTAAGTGAAGACATTTTGTATTCTTCGAAAGATTTAAGTACAGGTGGAAATGGCAACTTATCGATTATAATCGATTTAAAATATTTTTCAAAAAATAAAATCAGTCTATCACGAATCAGTTCGTCACGTTTTTTTTAGTTTATTTATTTTTTTGTGATTTTTACCTTTTCTGTTATGCAATTTTTGGCTTAACGCTCGTCTGCATTTCGGCTGTGGCCCTAAGAAAATATTATTCTTTAATTTCTACGCTACTGCATTTTGTTGCCATACTGTTAGTTCGCATTGGTTTCGCCCTCTTTCACTCCCTCGTTTTCTTTTTTGCTTCTTTTTTTTCGGTACAACAATTTCCCAGCCAAAGAGCATAAATATACAATGCAGTTTTTTATAGATGTGCGTTGGTTGGTTTGGTTTGGTTTGGTTGGTTGCTGCTACCTATGAGTTACCGTTAGCTTAGCCTTTAGCTCAGCAACTGCTTTCAAAACTTTCGATTGCTTTCTTTTATGCGAAAATTTGAAAAGAAAAAAATCGTTGCATAAGTTTGGGCGCCACTGCAATAACTTTACAATCGGCGCGGAAACTTTTACTTTACTATCATGTAAGAATCTTTTTTCTTTTAAATTTTTTTTTTTTGGTCTCTCAAGCTGTTTAATTGTCAGCCAAATTTCTTGGTTCATTGAATTTCGTTTGGTTGAGCAAACTTTTGTAACCTCTTGCAGATAAATTTTGCCATAAATCTTGCAAAAGTTTTAAAGTAAAAAGCTTAATTTGAAAGAATGTTTTTACACATAATTGTCAGGCATATGTCATAACTGAAAACATAATATTCTTAGCGCGACTAATGTGAAAGCTGGTTAAAAGTGAATTGTGGAATGTGTTTAAAAATTCCTCGACAATTGCACGTGGAAAGAATCCCTGCTATGTCGTTACGTGTAAATATTTTGCCAGTCTGCCGAGCATTAATCATATTAAGCGCGAGTTCGTTTGTTCGTTTATGTTCTTTAGTGCCGTCATACAGTGCGTATGATTATTACCACTATTATTAATATTATCATGTGCCCGACTGGCAACGCTCGCGGCTTGTTTTGTGGCATATCTCTTTTGGCTCGTTGCCACCATCATAATCATCATCATCATCATTATCGTCATTGCAATTATTTTGAAAATCAAAGCACGTGCGCGCTGTGCTTTTATGCGCTTACGTTTGTGTGTGTGTGTGTGTGTGTTTGTGTCCTCTGGACACGTGTATGTGCCACACTAAAATGCTTTGAGCCGCCTCGCTTATTACACCATATATACACACACACACACATAGACAAACAATGCGCAGTTGTTGACAGCTTCAAGTTGTGTGTGTTCTTTGCTTTCTGTAAAGTCAGGCTGGGATAAACTTTAAGGGGGGTTAAATCGTGTCTTTCTTAGATTGCAGCATAAAAATATAGTTGTATGAGGCTTTGAGGCAAGCATTTAATGAGCAAAGCTAGCGGGTGTTATAAGAAGTCAAAATAAAGTTGCGAAGCTTATTTGTTGAGTTTCTAAAATAATATATTTATATAAATAAAGATAAAAATTAAGTTAATAATAGTTTGTGCTCTTTATTACTTTCATAAAGTTGAACAATTAACAAGAATTGAATTAATTTTATTATACTTTTCTACACTTAACCCTTCCTTTTAACGTTTGCCTTTTTATGTATTTTTTTTTAATTTTCCCATTTATACATTAAAAACTTTTCAAAAAGTTTTATGTAAGTCCCTCACTTAAGTCACTTGTTGTTTAATGACTAGACATTAGCAATATAAAGCTAACAATTTTTTATTTCCCAATGCGACTGAAAGCCCAAGGAACCCTCCATTAGCATATGAACTGCAAAATGCAGACATAAACAAAAGTTTTTTCGGGCTGTTAATCCACACTCGCTCGCTAATGAAATATCCATTTGGCCCTCACACACACGCGCCATTGACAGCATCTTGCTGAGTAACTGTCAGTTGTCGGTTCATATATATATATATATCTATATATATATATATTGGGGGGCGTATAGAGAAGCTTATGTCATGTTGGAGTGGGTGCAACTTTTGCGGCAGCGGTTTTAATTTAAATTGACAACATCAAGCAGTTAAGTACTTGCAGCGACATTTTAATAGCTTGTAAGCCCCCGGAGTACCAACAACAACAACAACAAAAAAAGGCGAGAAGAAATCTTTTGTGCGAGTTGGTGGGGGGGGAAGGCGACGACGCACAAAAAAAAGACGCAACGGCACAAGCTAAAGGAAATAAATACAACGGACTCTTATTTACATATTTCCAAATGTAAACACGCGCCATTTTTATTTGCCCGACTGCTTTTTTTTTTTTTATATATATTTGGGCACTCAACGAATCCAACGAATCCGTTATAGTCCTGTCTCCATTTGTGTGTGTCTTTTTTTTTTGTTCAGTGTGTTTTGTTTGCCCCTTGCCTTTCATTTTATTTTAAAGAAAAATTTGCATAAAGTGAAAACAAGCATTTTAATTTCACTCGACGTAGTCAAAAAACTGAAATGTACGATTGCATATACGAGTAGGTAGTAAACGTTAACGTTTACCGGCTCCCCTTTTACCTCGTCTCGACCCTCGCCACCTCCCCACAGCATCCATCTCTTTACTTCTGTCCCGGTGTGACCGGCAACTCCCCCGAGCAGTAAAAACTTTTGCGAGACGAAATCCATTGCAAAATAAGAGTTATACATTTCGAAAACGAAGTTTTAATATCCTTATGAACAAATAGAAAATTCAAAATATATATAAATAATACTATTTACCATAGCTTAAAAGTGAAGGGTCTAAACTATTATTTATTATGTTTAAAGGCAAAGAACAGATAAAATAGTATTATTATTTTGCAAAAAACTGTGATACCTACTAAGAAAGTAATTCTTTCATGCTTTACAAATGACCCGAGAAAACTATTCAAGCCTTGGGCAGGGTGTAAATAAAACTAGGCGTGGCGGGAAGCTTGTGTCAGCAGTCGTAATTGTTGGGGACCTGTAAAAAAGCGCAATGCCCACAGACAAAACAAACCAATTTAAATTAGACTACCCGCTGGGCTGTTGGTTTCTCTGCACCCCCCCACAGCCACACCCAGCCCTCTGCGCTGCGCTGCTGGCTAATATTTAGGGAAAAGTGTTGAAACTTTTCAGTGAGAGCTCCAACTTTTGACATTCGCAATGCACTAAATGTAAATGCCTGAATCGAGGGGTAAAGTTAAAGGCTGAAGGGAGCTCGTGATAAATGTGCATTTTATTTTAAACGAAGTTCGTAGTGGATTGATATAACGATGGGGGGTAAGGAGGGATACGGAATATGCTTTGTGATGCTCACGTTGTCTATGAGGTGCCATTATGAAAACAATTTCAACATATAACCGCAAACAAAAACTTGAATCTGCCCTAACATTTGCTCATTTAGTAGAGTAAAGCTCGAGAACATTATTTGAAATGGGACACATGCCACGTTGGCAGTTTAATATAATTTAAACCTAAACACATACCGAAAGTCACTCACTCTGCGAGTGTGTGTGTGTGTGTGCCTGTCAGGGGTTATTTGTGTGCGGCTGTCAAGTAGCCAACCGTCTGCCTTTTGACGCTGCGACCCATAAATTACCAAGCACTTGGCAAAGCAGCAGCAGCAACAGAATCCGAATCAGAATCAGCAGCAGTATCTTCCCAATTTGGTTAGTCATTTGCCTGAGCTTCGCCCCAGGCTCGCAGCCCAAACACAAAACTATTAAGTGGGCATAAAACTCGCTCTGGATATGTGAATTAAGGTTTTTGTAGCAGGAGTCGCCACAATCGACGGAAAAACCCCAAAAGCTGAAGTACCATCCAACCAAATGGCAGACAGAGCTACAACTCAAGTAGTTAGTCCAGTTGATGTTCATTTAGCAACCCCAAAAAAAAAATAATAATATATATATATATGTGTAAAAATAAAATAAACAAAATAAAAAGCAGATTTTCGTCTTACAAAGCTTTGAGGAAATATTTGTTAAAATAGTTCTGAAAGTTATATATTTATTTTAATAAAAATTAAGCTACTTTTACTTTTCATACTTGAATTTTCTGTACAAAGTAACAAATAAAAGATAATAAATAGCCTTCTTTCACATTGACATTCAGTCTGACATCGTTATGAAAAGTGGTATCATTCATTTAACTATTACATACATTTTTTATTTACCGCTAACGTACGTGATGCATGTTAATGACAATTTTACAGTTTATTGGCAGCTAATTTCGCATTGATTTCAATAAATTTACTTTTAATTGCTTGATTCGTGCTCGTTATCCTTTTTATGTTGCTGTTTTTTTCATTTTCGTCACAATTTATTGGCTTAATTGACAAAACAAAATGAATGCACTGAGAATCATGGCCAATCGGTTGGTTGATTCATTTGCTTTAGCTGGTTTTACCGGGTGGTGGGGGGGAGCAGCTGGCAACGTGGATTTTGCTGTTTTAATTGGATGCTGGTAAATCGTACTGTCAAATAAATAAAATATAACAAATAAAATCAAGCAATTATTTGGTTTAAGGTAACAACAAACAAAACAACAGAAAACAGCGAAAAAAAAATACACGGAGACAGAGGACAAAAAGTTTGTGGCAGCTTTCAAAAACTTTTGTAAAAGACATTTTCAAGTGGAAAGTTTTTTGTGATACCCTGTACCTATTAAATAATGAGTAGAAGAGGTATATTGAAGTAGAGTTTAGGTATGGAAAAGCTAGAACAAAAGCATTAACGATATCAAAAGGCAAACAAGTCAAATAGATATTCACTTTCGTATCTACTTGGAGGAACGGTTTGATATGATTTAAAATCTAGTTTAATTTCTTTAACATGTATTTATTATAATGAAATGTTTACAGAGTATTTCCTAGACGCGTTCTTAAGCATTCCTGCTTGCTGCTATTAAAGTGAAAATCTCCTGGGGCCGGGACACCGTTTGAATTGTTTCAACTCTACTCTATGCAAGGTATGAGACAACAGCAGCATCATCCCCCTGCTTATCCTACGAGTGCCTGCATTTAGCGCGGGTGTGTACCAGTTCAAGGGTGTGTGTGTGTGTGAATATGTAGCTGAATGTGTGTGTTCGCAGATTTCGAGGTCTAAAAAGTCAATCACAATTCCCAGTGCAATCACAAGACGTCGTATTAATATTTAAAGAGGTCATCGGAATTGGTTTTAGCTTCACCCTGTATACATACACACCCTATCTATACCTGCAACAAGGCAGATAAGATGCTTGGAAATTTGTAGCAATTTGTGGCCTGCAATATTTTCCACTTATTTGACGATTTGTTGCAGTTAAGTGGCTCAGTGGCTGAGTGGTTCTCTTAGCGCAACCCCAAAGTGTCTGTATGAAGATTGTATCTATCGCCTTTTGCCTTTGTCCTTGCTTTATGTCTGGCAATTTGGTGTTGTGTTCGGGTTTTATGATTTGCAGCATTGTCTCACAGCCGCCTTTTATGAGCTCACATCGTTGCATTTTTAATGCCAGATTGAATACACATTTGCATTTGCTCAGTTTGCTATTTATGCTTTGCCACTTGTCTGATTTTTCATTTGCACAATGACAGCTTTGTCAGTTTTTGTCTGCTCGCTGTCTGGCCTTAAAGTTGCTTAACATCAACTCTCCCAACGCATTGCTCTTGTCTGAAAGTGAAAACTTTCGCCTTTTTGCGCATTCTTCAAGTTGCGGCTATTCAATTACATTCTCTTGCAATCAATCACACTCAAAGTTCAACAGCAATGTTTGCTTTTATACTTTTTCGCTTGGGAAAACCTTTAGCATTTGTTTTTTGTTCGTTGCCGCCATTCACTTGTGCCAGTGTGAGTGTATGTGTGTGTGTATGTGTGTGTAGAGTGTATTTGCGTTTGAACTATGAGTACTTTTGAGTAGTTTTCATAGTTTTGCAAGTGGAGTAATCGTAGTAAACTCTGTGATAAATAAAGAACAAAATAATAATCAACATAAACAACTGAGTAGCAATAATAAAATAGAGAAATGTTTACTAAATATATTTAAAATAAATATTTAAAATATTTTTTTGTTAAATTATCTTTTAACCATCAGAACATTTACTCAAAATCTCATCAAAACTTGTTGCAGCTTTGCTTTTGCCAGCAATTATTACAAGTAAACAATATTTCAAGTAGTTGGTTTAATTTGTTTCAACAAGAAACAGACAAGTTTTGCATAATTCGTTAAGCCCAGCTCGACTTAATTTGAATGCCAACTTTTAATTCAGCAAACCCCAAATGAATAAAATAAAAATATGCCAAAAAAAAGGAACAAATAAAATGCAAAAGAAAAGCAAAACAAAACGAATTAACAACACTTTGCCAAGCCCGCTGAAAGCTTTGGAATACCATTGGAGTCTGTTTGGTTGCTCTCAAAGCTTTGGCTCCTTGTAGGAACCCTTTCCCTTGGCAACTTTTGATAACCCGAAGAGCAAGTTTTCGGTACAGGGCCCGTAGGGTGCTGCGAATCCGGAACTTCCGTGCCGTGCTCAAGTTCTGTGCCGCCGGTTATGAGCACAAAGTGCTGGCAACTCCAAAGGGGCGGGCAAAGAAGTAAAGCAAGCGAGGTTTTGGGTTGCAAAAACAAATTTGTATTGTTGCTTTTGTTTTTGTTTATGTGTGTGCTGCTGCTGCTGCTGGTGGTATTGTTTTTCTGGCGCGCCAAAGAGCAAACACAGTGAGCGCAAAAACCGCAGCCACTAAATGCATTAAAAGCCAGGCTCCATGAAATGAAGGCGTTGCAAATTGTGGCCTCTCTGTGTGTGTGTGTGTGTGTGTGTGTGGATGAGGGGTAAAAGCTGCTTTGCAGGGAGGTTAAGGTATGCGGGTGTGGGTGTGTGTGTCTGTGTTTGTGCTGCGGTAATTTTGTAACGGCTTTTGTTTGTGTGTGTTTCGCTGCCAAGTTTCGAGTTTGGCATTGTTTTCCTGCACGGATATCCTTAATGAGTGAAAACTGGGCTAAGGCTCGACGCTCTTGAGTCTGCTACACATCGGCAACAGCAGCAATCATAATTATGCCCCACCCACCCACACGCCAACTTAGCTGACAGCAACACACTCGACACTCAACAACAAGAAACGACGGCTCACACTTGAGTTTTTGCCAAGGTCCCTTTTCGCTGCTACTACTTGGACCACTTGCGCGCACATAAATCTTAGATGTGGCCACCTACTGTTACGCTTGTGTAATTATCATTGTGATCACTTTTCAACACACAGTGCAAAAAAGAAAAACTTTTGTATTAAAAGTATACTTATGACGGGCCAAAGCAGCAATAACCAAGACAGGACACAAACTCTCGCACACACACACACACACACATTTGCCACTGGCCATTGTCAAGTGTAATTTATCATTCAGTCAGCGTACTTCGATTGCAGTTTATCATCCCTCATCCCTCACCCCTTATCATCACCACCTCACCACCCCCCCCCCCCCCCCCTCGCTATTGCTATCTTGTCGAGAACTTACTTTACTAGGTCGTCTCTACTGTAATTTCTCTCTCTATCTATATTGCCTTCGCACCCTCGGTCGAAAGAAAGCAAAAGCTGGCATGGCAAAAACAAAAGAAACGAAGCAAAGAAAAACGAATGGAAAATCAGTTTCTGACCTCAGGTTGTTATTTTTTCTTTAAAGCCATTCGAGGGGGAGTTTGCGAGAGGAGGAAAGTTCGCTTAGTAAAATAGCAATTAATGTGGATTTGAAGCGTTCTACCTGCAACAATCGCAAATAATTGAAGGAAAAAAAATAAACAAGATAGCAAAAAAAAAGGAGGAATATAAAAAGAAATAAACCCTCAGCAAAGTTCATGGAGCTCTTTGAAGGATGTTTGTACGTGTAATTTGTAACGTTTTAATTGTTGTTTACGTCTAGCTGCAGGCTAAAATGACAACTGGAGTTGCTGGCCAAGAAGAAGAATTCTGATTAGCTGCTGGCTTGTGGAGTGGAGTTGGAGAATTGAAATCGCAACCGCAAGTGAACCACTGAGGCTAATTTCGATTTGCGGTGCATGTCGATGGCATAATGTTACTGACATTACATTCCAGTTAACTGGGCTAACGATGTGGTCTAATCAAATGCATTTGAAATTCATTGCTTTCAACGAATGACAAGAAAATTGATTTTGATCCGATCTTATGTGTTATTGTAATAACTGTTTGAAGTAAAATAATTCTTGGTTTTTGAACATTTATCAGCTTAAATAAAGCGTCAAGGTTTTTGAAGTACTTTGAAGCTTAAACACAAAAATTCTGATTAAAAAATAAGTTGAAATAATATAAACGTCATAACGAAACGAATATTCCAATAAATCTATCATCATTCTTTATATCTCGAAAGTTTTCTTAATCGCCTTTATCCGTCTTTTAAGTTTTTCATTCCATGAAATTCAATTATTTCAGCACATGTTGCAATACTGCATTGGCATTTAACGGTTTTTTTAGCCCGCATATTTCAAAAATTCCACTCGTTACATTATGCATAACTTTCAACATTCTCTCAGTAGCTGAGCTAGCAACTTTCTCTCCTTCTCTCTCAACGCAATGTGTAAGCGCCAGGAGCACCGGAATTTGTACAACTCCGAATAAATATGTATGAAACTCTCTGCAATAATGCGCAGACTCAACATTAACCGGCAGAATTCAGCAACAAATGTTGTTTATGCTTCGAAAGTGATAACAAACATAACGAAGCGTGGCGCTCAGCAGTTAAGTCTATGATAAGAAAATAGGTTCTAATAGATATATAGATGTATAAAAAGTATTTTAAGGTTGCGAAATTTTAAGAAAATAATGTAAAATATAATAAAAAACATTTATTACTTAAATTAGCTGCTTCTTTTTTTGATTACTCACATTACTTAAGAAATTGACAAGTTAGGAAGTCGAGGTTTAGGCAGCCAAAAACAGCTGATTTGTGTGCCTGCAGGAACTTCGCTCGCACTCCGAATTTCATACTCCGAATACACACACGACGCTGTCCTTAACGAAGTTACGAGCTCGCAACGCACGATGTCAAAAACTCACCACTCTTATGGGCTGTGGGTGTGTTTTACTTGGGGGGTGGGGGGTTTAAGGCAGCATAGCTGTAAACTGTTGGTTCGTTGGCGTTCAGTTGAGTTTTGGTTACTGCCGCCAACGGTTAACGGTTTAGAGCAGGGCACGCGTAACGGCACATAGCCACATTGCCACTTGCCACAGTCGCAGTTGCACAGTTGCGGCACTTGATACAAAATCAAACAAAAAAACATAAACAAACAATTTTTGGGCAAAGCAAACAAACTTCTTGTTGACTGCGCGGTTTCGCGGAAGTGTTGCAAGCGCCAAGTTGCACACACATCGTGTTGATTTTAATTATTTAATTGCGAGGCGTCGCAAACATGCGAAACTCAAGTGGCCATCAGGTGGTGGCAGGAACAGCAGCGACGCTGATGCGCCGCAAGATTTTGGTGGCAAACGGAAACGCAAAAGCAAACGGAAGCGGAAGCGTTTAAGCAAAGTGCCTGCTTTCAAGCTACACACCCCGTTCCACCCCCATCCTCGTCAAGCGCATTATGTGTGTGTGTGCTCTTGTGGTGTGCGTGTGTGTGTGAGTAAGAAATGCTTGTGAAGGCGGTTGGTCCAAGCCAAACGTGCAGCTGAAACTTGCAATAAAAATTGAATTGAAGTAAAAAGTACGAAATAAGAAAAAACCTCACTGTAGCTGCACATCCTTACGATCCTTTTGTGCCTGTGTATATCTGTGTGTGTGTGTTTGTGAGAGTGGCGAGCAAATAAATGCTTTTGCAACGCTTTTTTAGCCATTTTATCTCAAGTCGAAAGTACTGTAAAAAAATTGTAAAATGGATTTACGTTTCGTATTCATCGTTTTCCTGCTAAAGTGGACGTATGCACAAGGTAAGACCCATGTATATATTGTATATATATATATATTAGACGTATTTGTATTCGCTTTCAGTGTGTGTTTGTATTTGCTTGGGCATTCTGTTTGTGCAACTGCTGCTGCTGCTGCTGTTGTAGCTGTGGCTGAAGTGCATTTGCTCAAGTGCCCCTGCTGCAATTGCAAATATATATGCCATAGAAAATGTTGCCTCAGCGCTCAACGTTTTATATATTGTATATGAGTATTTATTATACTTACACATATATACTTAAATACTCTGTGGCACAGTAATGAGGTGCATTTAGCTGAGGTTACAGAGCGACTCGCCCCCAAAGACCGTGTGTGTTTATTTATTTTTTTTACACTTATCGTCGTATGTTTTTTTGTGGTAAAAGTTTCTAGTGCAGCTGCTCCACAAATTCAAAATGAAACTTTTGAACACAAATACCAGTGGTATTTTTGTTGTTGTTGTTATTATTGATGTTGGAATCACATGTGAAAGGTGAAAGGCGAAAGGTGTTGCCGCCAAGTACCAACAGTCGAATGTGTTCTCAAGTATTTGCAAACATCAGATACTTTAACAACATTGTGAACAAATAGAAGTAAAAAAGTTGCAGCCAGAGTTTCAGAATCCTAAACCTAATGAGAAACTTATTTAGATAAAATGTTAAAAAAAAAACCTTCATTTATTCAACATATTCTGACGGACAAAAGTTTTTTGAACACTTTTGCGATATTTGATTCTCATAAAAAACCTTAATTTAATATTTAATTGAAGTTTTAGGAGCGCAGAGTTAAATAATATAACATTTTACCAGTACGTTAGCCAAATAGTAATTCTTTAACAACCTTAAACAAAGAATCAACTAATAACCACTTAGAAGTATTATATCATCGTCAGCTGTGCAAAAGTATTTAAGTTGTGTGGCAAGTTATGAGTTAATGTATTGATTAGCAGCCTTCTGCTTAGAAAATATCTCATAGTTAAGTTTCGTTTAACATTCATTTACTTATTTCGTTCAAATAAACTTATTTGCTTGGATTTCATACGAAAAACTTTTGCCAGCCACAAAACAATTTCCGCACTCAGTTTTCTCTTACCACTTCCTCCTTCCTCCCCGCCACCCTATCTCTTCTCAGTCGCTGCCTAACAACTCAAACAAATTAGGCAAAAAAAAGGGCAGAAGCAAAACGAAATGCGGCCAAGAAACAAGAAACAAGCAAACCAGCCACAGTCAGCGTCAGTGCCAGAGGGCAAACCAAATTATGAATGAGTTTCTTGTTGCGTTCGTATCTTATATACAGTATATATATATTTTTGGCTGTTGCATAAAATATGCGCATTTAATAAGCCCCCAAAATGAATACATATACACAACTCTTGTAGTGGTAAACTCCATTCTATCCGAGATAGCAATAAGAGGAGCACTCAAATATGAACCCGCCAAATGAAGTGAACAGAACTGAACCAAATTGGGGCATGCAACGGAAACGAAGCGACATTAAACAAAAGCGTTTTACCGCACATTGTTGCAATCGTATCGCACAAAAAACTATATATATATATATTAAAATATTTAATACCCTGTGGACTTAAAAAATTGAGAAACATTTTAAAGGAAATATTTTATAATCTTGTTATGTAGGTATACAGATTTGATAACTTATAAAAGTTTCAGTTAATTTTCGGTTTGCTGGAACTTAGCTTAACTAAAGAAACTATTTTTCTTAGCCTTTTCGGACATTGGTTTTCAGATAAAGCCTAATCGTCATAATCGAAAAACAACATTTACAAAGTATTCGCAAGTGTACTCGACACTTCATGCCATTGCATTCTTTGCTTGTTGCCTTTAGTATTATATTGTAGTTTCATGCATGTAAACGTATTCAATTGAATAATATCCTGTCATTTTGCTGGCCAGCTTCCTTTTCGGCTTGTTTGGCATGTCAAAACTTTTTATAAGCGCCATGCAAAAAATGGCCGTAGAGCAGTATATATAAAAATCGCAGTAAAAAAAAACATCAGACACATGCATACACGCACACAGATGTAGGGGTTTGCGCTTCGAAGTATGCAATAAATTGTTGTTTGGGGCGAACATTGGCAAATTTATTGGCATTTTAGTGGCAGCAACTCGCACGGCTGTAACATCAAATAAAACAAATTAAATACTATCTCTCTATTTGTTTTGCTGTTTTGTGAGAAAGTTTTTGTATTTTTTTGGTTTTTATTTTGTATATTATTTTGTTGTGCATTAAAGTTTTTGGCTCTCTCGCATTTTCTTCTGCTTAATTTATAAATTATTCATTTGGCAACGTTGGCAGCCATTGGGCCAATTATCATTTTCATTGCATGCTGAACTCAGTTTCACTTTTTCACTGTTTCGCTGTTGTCTTTTGCTTATGAGGTGCCCCTCGTAAAAGTAGGCTACGCAAAGCAAAAGCAAAACAAATACACATACGCCCGGTTGGCCCAAGCAAAATTAATTTCTATGTGCGTGTGCGTGTTTGTGTGTGTGTGTGAATTTCTCTTTTTGTGTATTTATGTTTGTTGTTGCCGTCTTGTGCCTTGCGGCCGAAAAGCGAAGGGCATAAATTTATTTGGCAAAAACTTTCGCAGACCGGAATATTAATGAGTATTTAACCTAAATTGTTGCCTTTGATAAGTGGCATGAAATGTTGCCTCAACAACCGCTGCCACCCGCTGCCGTCGGTATCAATGTGCCACAGACAGTTATCTTTTCCCGTTTCTAAGCATGTTAACATGGTTTATATTATATGTATGTGTGTGTGTGTGTGCTACGTTGCGTTAAATTACTTTAAAAAAGGGTTAAAATTATTTGATATGGTTACGCCTTTAAGTCTTGGTTGGGACAACAACAAAAAAGGGCTTACTAGCTTTGCTTCTTGCTCATTTCTGGCATTTCTTTGTTATCTTTTTTTTTGGGTTTGTTTTGTCTGTAATGTGCCCTTAAAAGTATTTTGTAGCAGTTTGCCTTTTGTCTTTTAGTTAATTGAGACGAAATGTTCAGTTTTCTTTTCATTTCTTTTTTGTGAATTTTATTAAAAAAGGTATTTGAGCGTTAAATGAGTTTGCACAAATTATGCGGTAGCTTAGTTAAATGAAATAAATTGTTAGATTATTAAATTAACTACTAGGAAATTAATAAAAAATGGTAGCAAACAAAGAAGTTGCTTGAAAACATCAAATGATGAAACTTTGGCATTGATATAATAGCATAATCAGCTTAAGTTATTTACTATTATAATATATCTCATAAAGGCCTAAATAACTTTATAGGAAAAATTCAAGTCAATTTAAATCTAAGCAATTCATTCAATGCTCTAATGCATTTGAATTGAAATCGCCTCAAATTAAGTCTCAGTTTAGGTTTGTTTGCAATGTGATTTTAATCCAAATTGAAAAGTGCCAGTTGCATGCAAAACTTTGCTAGTCGCCTTAAGGGCATAAACAAATTAGGGAAATGCGCAAATTTTAATTAATTTCTGCATCAAATGGATAATGCCTAACAAATTATATAAACATACATACATATTTATATTCAGGCACACACACACACACACACATTGTAAACATTTATGTACATACACATGTCCTTAAGCAAACAAATCATTAGGGATAGACACATTTATTTATTTATCTATGCTTTATCCATGTCTATCTGTGTGCTTTTGTTTGTATCTGTGTGCTTTTGTGTGTGTGTGTGTGTGTGTAAACAAACAATGAAACATGCTGCAAATGGATATGCAGGACTCGGAACTCAATTATGCTGATGCCTTTCAGCGCCTGAAATAATGGCAATATTTTGATTAAGTTAATTAAGTGATTTCTCGTTTTTACTCACACACACACTACTCATACAAACAACAACATGGACAACAACATTAACAACAATGCCTATCAACAGCAATTCGTGTTCCTGTAACGCTAATCCTGGCCCAGCTTGACACGATTACCCGCTGAGCCTTTGTGTGCAAAGCATTTGCCACATAAATACATATTTCATGCCATTATGCGCCAAACTAGGCCAACAACTTAAACAGCGGGTAGATACAGCAACAACAACAACAACAAAACCATCAACAAGCTATAAGAAAAAGACGAAGACGAAGAAGAAGAAGAGCTTCCAATTGCGACTAATGAATTGGGCTAGTTAATTTTTCTGAAGCAGCTGCTGAGTCTCTGTGCAGCTATCAAAAGTTTAAAGTGCCACTAAAGCATGAACATAAAAAGCAACGGATATAAAAACAAAAAAAAGCTGTTATTTATGGCCAAAGTCGAACAGTTGATACTCTTAACAGTTGAGTTTAAGAGGGAACAAAAGGGTAGAGAATTTGCTGAATTAATATCTAAAATCTTTCATCAATATAACTTTGCTCTTACTCAACACCAAAGTGCTGAAATTTAAAGACCCAATTTGCTGCTCCAAAGCGATTGGGTTAAATCTGCATTAAATATTTTATATACCCACTTAAATACTGTGAAACAACTTGAAAATGGTCGAGACAACGAAACTCTGACATAAACAAGTGTTGAGCATATTTTTTATGACAAGTTTTTGTACTCCTTTTTGTGTTTTTTGTTTTGTGTTTTTCTTGCTTGCGCGCTCGCTTAATGTTGTTGTTGTGTTTGGTTTTACATTTTGTGGCAAGCCTGGCGCCACAACAATCATAAAGCATTGAGTGACCGACGACCGACCGACCGGATCGTCCATCTGCGTGTCCGGGCTAAGAATGTCGAGCGGCCGTCGTCTGGTCGAAGAAGAATTTACCGTTGCTGCTGTTGCTGCTGTCATCGTCTGGAAAGCTCGTTGATTCCACTTGGCACTTGTTCGCATTTCTTTCGCGCATTTTTTAAATGTTTACCCTTTTTGAACCGTTGAGCACCCGCAAACACCCGTCAACGCCCGCCTTAGCAGCAGCAAAGTGTCATTGACATTTTAATGTGCTAATGAAGATGAGGGCCAAAAGCAAAGTGCACGCAATATAAGATGACGAGGCAAAAGACTAAGATGAAGTGGGCTAAAAATACTATATATTATATAAAAAATTGTTATAAAAATAGTCGCCGGGATTGAGTTGGCGTGGCATCATCAACGTCATCGTTATAGTTCTCTTGTCGACGAGCTCATTATGGCAGTGTGCGGTTTTTAATTCTATTTTTTTTTATGTATAAACTTTGTATACAGTTTGTACTCACTTGAAGGCTGCCCAAGGACTTGCAGTGTTTATGAGCTGTTATGATTTTATTTTAAAACAGTTTTTGTTGTAGTCTTTAGCGTTGCTTCGTCGCCTCTTTCGCTTCTTTTCGTGTTTCGTGCTTCGCTTGCAGTCAATTATGTCAAAGTTGTCAATTCACGTTGAAAATTGCAGGGCTTTGGTTTAAGCAGCTTTTACAAGCAGCTGAGTGCAAAAAGAAATATGTATATAAAAACAAATGTAAAATGTAGGTTATGGTTTTTTTGAGCGAAGCACTCTTCCACTTGCAACTACGGAAGTTGCAGTGAAGGACTCGAAAGATTCTTGTTTGCTGAGTGTAAAAGCAAATTGCAATCAGTAATAAAAATAAAAAAAAAGGTTAAGGATTTTTTGAAGTGAAGAAATTTGACAAATAATTACTAACAATATTTTATCTTATATATATATATAAATATTAAATAGCTTGATTTTTGTCTCTTGCTTTACAATTCTTTGTCCTAAACACACCCAAGTATCGATTTCCATATTTTACTTGAAGCATCTTAAGATTTTTCTCACATAATCTGTATTCTTAACCCTGACTTTAACTGCTTCAACGCTTTATTTTCCACTTATTCCACTTGCCCAGTCAGCAAGCAAGCAACCAAACAGCGCCAAGGCACTTAAATCTTAAATGCCAAGACGCAAAACCATTTTGTTAACCCTTTGCTTATAGTATACGAAGTATACAATGTGTATATATTTTTTTATGACTTTACGCCAACGAGTCATAATTTTTGCCAACTCATTGCCTTTTTGAGCCATAGAGAAAATCTCGGCGTGCAACAGCCATTTGTTGCTCAGCATAAAGCAAAAAAGACTTGGGTGCAAAAAGTTATTTGTATTCCAAGTTAAAAGCGAACTGTTGTTGTTGAGCTGTGCTCAGCTGTTGCCCTGAGCGAGCAGCTTGAATAATTTATCAATGTCAGCAGCGGCGATGATGAACGCGTCCCAAAATGTCAGGCAAACAGCAGCAGCAGCAGATTGTCAAGACTCTTTCTCGCCCACAACCATTGCCAGGCAAATCGATAGGCCTAAACTTGTTGGACATTTCTGACCAGCAAACAGAAAAGAAAAGAAACGCCAAAGAAAGGAAAAGAAAAGAAAAATAGGCCATAAAACTTGAGCTTTTTTAACAAGCAAATCAAATGAAAAGCGAACCCAGGACAACGGACATGCTTCTTATGAATGGACCAAAGCCGTCTCGTCTTTTCTCTCTGGTGTTAAGGACATGAGCCTGACCATCAATGCTTAGCATTATGTGTATGTGGGTGGACTCACCTTTTCTTTATTCTTGTCAGACTTTTCGCTTTTGTGTCGCTTCTTGGACATTTTATATTTATTAAAAAAAAGCGTTGGCAATTCGCAACGTTTGGGAATCCTTGTAATAGGCATCCGGTCGTAAAAAAACGAAAAAAAAAAACGAAATAACATGAATTGTGGCTCTTAGCAACAAATCCAATTGGGCATAAATCGGCTTTTGTCGTCGTGCCAAACACATGAGCGCAAGCATAATGGAGCTGCCTGGGCAAATTTAATGGCCATCTTCTTGGGCAGGCTTTGACTTTGACTTTGGCTTTATTTTATGTACATTTAAGCACAATGCGCTTATTGACTTAATGACAAATGTTGTTTGGCCATCAATGCTGATGCTGATGGGCGTTCCCTTTCCCTTAGCAACGACCTGATTGCTGTGCCTGGTTACCAAATGTATAATTGGCAAAGTGCTTCAGTTACTTCTTATTATTATTATTTTTTATTTTTTTGCCTCTTTCTGTGCACTGTAAATTGCATTGCGGCTGTCATCAGCAGCTGCACTTCATCCCCCCGCTTACTTACTCCCCGCTCCTCTCTTTCCATTTGTCATCACAGGCAACAATTCAACTCTCAAGATTGCCTTTAGCTATTTTTTCAAGGATGTTTACAAATTTACAACACGAAAGTGAATTTTCTTTCAATTTTGTTGCGCTGCCTGCCTGTTTGTCAGAAGCAGCAACAAGGACTCCTCCTGCCTTGCCTTGCGTTGCCTTGAGTCCTATCTTGTCGTTTCAAGTCCTGTCGAGACAGCGTCTGCGTTTGGGTCTGATTGTGGGGTGTTCTTCTGCATCGTCTCTTTGCCTGGCAGGCAGGATGCGCGCCTAAGTAGTTTTTGTATAATTGCACTCGTCATTGTCGTCCTTGTCTACATCCTTGTCGTGTCTCTCCCAGTGTATCTGCAGCTAAACCCCCTAAGGCACAACAACAACAGCAATTAAGGCATGTTAACAAGCGCACTTTTCAACTTTGCTCGCGGCTATTGCACTTCAAAGGTGTGCCAGGCTCCCCCCCCTTAAACGACTCAAGCGCCCACCAACCAGTCTTCTTTTGGAACTATCTGCACCCGTCGGCTTGTGGCTGATTTGAAAGAAAGAACTATACTCCTTATGTTTTTTGGCAGCGGGAAGTTAGGGTTTTGAATTGTTCTAAATGGGAAAAAGAAAGATGAAAGTGAGAAAGAAATAAGTTAAATAACTTGATATGAGTTGAGAAGATAAACTATTGAATAAAAATCTTTAAGTTTACGTAGATACTTTTCTTTCTAGGTAGGGTAACAAAATAGTCTTGCATCCAACAGAAATACTTGACTGAAGTATCTGTGAGATACATTTGAGCGCGTTCCTTAATTAAGAGTAGATTGACAACAATCTGAGCCGCACACTTAAAAATCAATTTGTTGAGCTGAGAGCATGTAAGAGTTTGTGTGTAGGCAGATTCCATGCATGCGTAATTAAACAAATCTGAAAATAATTGAAACTTTGCCTCGTAAATCCCAGACATAAACACTCTATACAAAAACAAACAAACACACATACACACACACACACACACACGGTTTCTCATATATCAGCTAAACTATGCAAGTTGTTGTTTAGCTTAAAAATTCCCATGTTGACAATTAAGTTAGCAACAAAACAATACAGCACAGACTAAGCAGCAACAACAATAAAAGCAGAACGCGTTAAAGGCACGCAACCCTTACAAAGTGTGGGTGTTGCCGGTGCGGACAGGACATTACATACAGGACAGTAGCCGTTGACAACCATTCAACAACAACTCGATCCACCCACCCACCCATATAAGCACAGACAGTTAAAAACTGGTTTCAGGTTTCGTATTTGCTGGTTACAACAACCCTAATTTACTTTTAATAACTTCATAGGCGATAGGTTGGGGGGAAGGGAGGGGTTTGGCGTTTGAAGCGATGCCTTAAAAGTGTCCTTTTTTTGCTTCATGTGAACTAAATACATAAAGCGTTAATTTCGATTTTGCTTAACGAGGGTTAAATGAACGTGCCCTGCCCTGTGCCTACTGGGAAAAAACCAACTTAGGGGAAACTGTGCGTATACGCGATATCGATAACGATAATTACACACATGCAGACGATAGCTAAAGCGCTCAGGTGAGAAATTCAATTTGCAAGCTAGACCCCCCTCACAAAAAAAAACAAACACCTCCACCCACAACCCCCTTCCTTAGCTGTAGTACGCGCATGTCTAAGTGGGAAGTTTTTTTGCTTTGTTTTTTTTGGAATATTTGCACCACCCAAAAAATGTGAAAAAGATTGGGCAGTGTATCAAGTACTGCGGCTGCATGACTGAGAGATTTTCTGTCATGCCATGCGATTTTGTGCACACAAACACACACACACACAAGATGGTAACTGATGCAGCATGAAAAGAAGACGAGGAGGAGTCAGAGGCAGTAGCAGTAAAGAGTAGCAGGAGCTGGAGGCATATGACAAGCTCAAGTGTGTGACAGTCGTATTCAATGCGAGAAATCTAAAAGACATACACAGCAAAACACACACACACACTTACATATAAATACACTGAGATATTCTCAGATACAAAATAAGACGAACTTTTTTCACACGATAACATGACATTTTTCATAAGAGTTTTGTTTGCTTTGGAACTAAAACTAAACTAACTGTACCTAAACTTGACCAAAATAAATGTAACTATTTTTTTTCTAATAATTTTTACTTAGTTGATTGCAAAAACTATTTTTTTGGGATTTTAAAGCTCAATTTTTATAAGTGTAGAGGAAATGCCGAGGCTTAGAAACAATACTTCATCGCCATCACTCACTCCCTCTCCCACTCTCTTTCTCTCTCTCTCTCTCTTTCTCTCTCTCTCTGTCTATCTGTCACGGCCCGTCTCTGTCTAACTGTGATTTCATGTGAGTTTTGCTTGACGCCTGCTCGAGACCAAAACAGAATCTGACATAGCTGCTTTTGACAGTCGTTTTGCAAACATGTCGAAGCCATTAAGACAATCATGCGTTTTGCCTGCTTCTCTTCACAATTGTTTTTTTTTTTTTTTGCCTTTATGAGACCAAGAGTGTGATTTTCATCTTTTCCTTTTTATTCTCTTCATTTCTGTAGAATTTTAGCCTGTTACGTTCTTTGCCAAAGTTTTTTTTTTTACACATTTACATCCTCACATGCCTTCAATTCGTTTCGTTTCGTTTCCTTTGGGTTTTTTTGTTTGTCAGATTGTTTTGTTTTTGAAAAATGGCTGTCGCATCACTTCCATTGTATATTTGGAGTGTGTGTTGTGTGTTGGATGTTTGTCACAAAGATTTATGCGTTGCAATTTACACACACACACACACACACAAAATACAAAAAAGTGAAGTAAAGCGTTTGTTTGACGTTTACATTGAGTGGAAGGCACTAAAGTGGTTCCATAACGGAAGGTGTTGAACGGTTGGGAGATTGGGTGAAATGTTCTAGGCCTCTTAAGTGCTTACTGGCAACAAAGCCTGACCAAATGAGTGAATGGTTTTATGTAGTTTGCAACAGTCATAACTCAACTTGGTTAACATGGCGTAAGCGATCAATTATAAGCTTGTATAAACAAGAACTCTTCAGTATAATCATTTCTGATGGTAATTGATTGAAGATAGTGTTAATATCTTATTATTTATATACTTTCAAAAATAGCAGTAAAAAAAGATAGTGTAGTAAAATTAACTCAAGCATTTTTAGATAAAATATCCAAAAGCATAAAAGCAATTTTATATTTTTACTGCCAACAACAATTAAGTTTTGATGTCAACATAAAACTTCCAAAAATATATGATGCAATGAAAATTTAATGGAATTTGCAAAATTAATTTAAACTTGTTTATGAATTTATTAATATGGAAAACTAAAATGACTTTTGAGTGGACATAAAAAGATCCAAACAACTAAATTGACTAAATTTAACGAGTGAAACAAGCTGACAAGCCAACCACCCTTAAACCCTTCATCCCTTCACCCACCGCCCAACAAAAGCTAAGCCTATTGCAGGATAAAAAGTTCAAAAACCATGAAAAACAACTATTAAGCGTTGCTCTAATGAAGGGTGTTAGAGGGGGCGTTGCAGAACAAGCTAAAAAGTAAAACCCAACAATAACAACAAAGCGAAGGGTAGCATACAACAAGAGCGAGAGAAAATGACTATAACGACAGATTGAACCCTTCGCTTTTAATGCAATTAAGTTTAATTGAAAATTTTCACTCCAAATTATGAGCCGAACGTGTTGTTATGGGGCACTCGAAAGGACGCACAGACAGATAGAGAGAAAAGGAGAACACCCCTTCAATCAGGCAGATGGAAATTAACATGCACACCCACACACACACATAGAGAGAGAGGGAGAGAAGCATTCAGAGAAGTGTGTCCCTTTTTTGGTGCTTTGCACGTACTGTGTAGTCAGCTGGGCTCACAGGATGAGTGAAAGCAATCAAGCGTCCAAATCACTAGCCGAAAAACCGAAGGCAGCTCAAAGTTTGCTTTGATGCGAGCCGCAGAGCACGAAAGAGATGGCAGAGATATAGATATAGGGAAACAGAGTACAGGACTTTATTACAAAACAAACAAGCAGCAGTAGCAGCAGCAAGTCAGGCATAGTCCAAAACCAGCTTCAGTTCCTGTTCCTGTTCCTCCTTCTTCGCCTCGTCGCTGTTACCACTTTTCCCGCTCGGTATTTAACTTATCTTTTATCTTGATTGCTGTTGACGATGACAAGGATAATGATGATGATGGCGTTAGCGTTGGCGCTCTACAACGATGTCCTGTGATTTTAGTTTACCTGCCTTCCCTTCCCTCCCCCCCCCCCCCCCCGCGTTGTGCTGTGCTGACAGGATATCTGTTTATACAAGCGAATGCCGCTTGATTTTAATTAGCATTTGACACAGCTGCTTGACACGAACAACAATTTTCGTGATCTGACCTCGAGGCGTTGCACGTTGAGTGGGTGGCTGTGTGGATTGGTGTTCATTGCTGCTCGTATTTGCCGCTTAATGAGGCATCACACAACCTGGAATTTCAAATTGTCCAATCTGCAAATAAAAATATCGTTTGCCAACTTTGCTGCCCAACTAAACTAAAGTAACATTTCACGCTTCACAAACTTTTGTTGCCAAAATACTAGCTGGGACAAGTAAGAACGACTACGAAATACCCTGTTCACTTAAAAATAGTTATAAAGCAAGATAAAATGCCTAAAATGACATCAGCTATGCTTACAGAATCTTCCTCCTGTCAATTCCATCTATTTCAAATACTCTTTAACTCTTCTCAATGCTTACTGACACCCACACACACACACATCGCCACATATACTTAAACCCATGGATACTTGCATGTATCTAAGGCTTTTGTCGTTCAATGCGCTGTGCCGGAAAATTCAATGTGAAAAGTTTGCATTTGACAAAAAGTATATAACATGTGTACGTTTGTAAAAGCTTTTCTTGCTATGGCTGGTGTGTATGTGTGTTGTTGGTGTTGTTGGTGGTGGTGCGCTAAGCTAGTATCAAGGCTACAACTTTTGGCGCAATTGCGTATACCATATAAGTTGTATCTGTATCTATGTAAGAATGTTACGTATTCGACATGTGTGTTTGGTTTCTTTTTCGGATAAAAACTAGGGAACTGCGGTTGAAGGTGGCTGGCAAAATGTGGAGCAGCACATGCGACTCGACTCGACTCAACTGACTGACTGACTGACTCAGTGGACGCTCGTTTTGGGACAGACGAGGTAAATCAACTACTCAACCAACCCCTTTCCACCCCTTCCGACCAGCCAGAAGCTACACATGTCTAAAAGTATTTGCACAATTTGGAACCGGTCTGGTGGGAGGCTTGGCATTCGGCATTGTAATGCATTTAGTAGGAGCTACAGCTTACGGAGTGGAATAACGTTTAGATAGGACTACGAGGGGGAGGGTGGGGATTGGAATAGTGTGTGTTGCACTTTGAAGTGTGTCAATGCAAATGTATTGGTGTGTGTGTGTGTGTGTGTGTGTCTCTTGTGTGTTTTGAATTATTTATATTATTTGCACTTTATATGCAGGCACAAGTTGCAGTCAGACAATTTTGCTTCGCAAATGTTTTTCCAGCTGCCGCTTATGTGTGTGTTGCAAGTGACGTTGAGTTTGATGGCAATGCAACGCTCGTTTGCTTTTTGCATTTATTGCATTTCGCAATTTAACCACAAAAATCTTGACTCTTGACATGTTTACCATTCAAATGGATTTGGCTAGGGACTTTCAATGTGTGTTTCACCTCTACAATTAGAAAGAGTGTCAAAAAAAAACAAAAAACACTTCGACACACACCCCGAAATAAATAAAAAAAAAAGCAATTCATTTGTAAAAAGTGGTGAGTCATTGTTAAACACTGCTCCGCCCTTTCCACAACCCTTGCCAGTTGACAACTAGAGCGAGTAGAAAAAGAAACAAAAAGTAAAAAAAGAATTTTTGGTCTAAACGGTCAAATTTATAGCCACAGTGGTTTTTTTTTTTTGTTGACGCTGTTCTTGTTGCTTGAGCGTCGTTATGATTCATAACTAAACAAAAAACAACTTTTAAACAACATCCCCGGAAACAATTTGCTGCACACGAAGCCTTTGGGTTATGAACAGTTTCCTATTCTTAAGAAACAAATAATTATTATAAAAGAGGTCACAATGAAATTACTTATCGTGTTATTTTCTCAACTCTTTTGGGTGGTTGAAATTTCATTAGAAATATTAAATAAATGAAATGCAACGCTTAGAAAATAAACAGAAAACCTTTTGCCAGTTATGGAAACAGGATTAAGAGTTGTGTTATCTATTATTCCCTTTTTGCAGCTACATAACATTAAAGTAACTACAAGTTCATTTAATTTTCAACGTGACTGAAACTACACAACATTCTCGTATATCTTGGCAAATTGTACTCAGTTTTTTGGCCCAGAAAATTACATTCAGCCGCCCACTAGATAAATTTGCTTAGTAGCAGCAGCAGCTGTAGCAGCAACAGCAAAAGCAGCCGCTGTTGTTGCAAGCACATAAATTATGGAACAGAATTTAATTATCGCATTGGACGTGCAGCTGCCAACTACTTTCGACTACTACTAACACAGTTTTCGTCTGAAACAGCCCAAAAGTATGCTACTAAAACAATTAGCAGCGCCCTAATTAAAACAACAGTCTAAAGAGGCAGCCAGAGGTCCTTACACGGCCCCTTTGATTGATGATGTAAGAGGCAAACAAAATGCCTTTAAGAATGCAGCGCTTGAGGCGAACAACGACGCGTTGGAGTCGCACTGTTGTTGGCTTTGTTTAGTTCTCGGTTGTGTTTTATTTTTTGGCCGTCAGGGAAACAAAGCAAGCATGCAAATATGTGTGTTATTACACACACACACACACACACATAGAAAGAAAACATGTGCATGTCAAAAAAAGAAGAAGAAAATGTTTAAGGAAATTGCTGCAAATATTTTGCTTGTTAAGTGAAACCCAGTTTGGAAAACAGTTTTTACCCAGAGACGACGAAAAAAATAAAGAAAAGAAAAGAAACTGAACCCTGAAAAAGAAACTGCACTCTGCAATTCTCTTCAGGCATTTCGCCATGCCACGAAAGCACTCAAACTTGAACGTCTTCGTCTTGAACGACCTGAGCGTCTTCCTTCGTTCTGTTTCTTTCGGGTTATTTGCTAGTCGCTTGCCAGCTTTGCATTTTGCATAAGCGCTTGGAAATGCCTTTGTCGTTTCAGCAATTTATGCAAATTTCGTGCATTTTGCCTCCATGTTGTTACATTCTTTGTATGCCTTGGCCAACATATACTATAATGCAACAACCTTTTACTATGTAATGATATAGCCACTATATGCATAAATGCATGCAACAAATATACATATATACATATATGTGTACGAATGTTTATATGTATTTAGGCTAAGACTGGCATGCAATTAAAACTAAATTAGTAGGCCTCTGGGCTATATGGGCGGGACGAGCTATCCCGAATGCAGTTTTCAGTTTGCTAATTGAATTATTTAGTTGCGAATCGTTTTGATTAAAGGCACACGCAAAGTTTTACCCTTACCAACGACAACAACAACAATAACAATATTAAGAACGATTACCACGAAGTACAACAATAGCAACAACAACTTTGGCTAACAGCCAAATCAAGCGTCATGAAAAATTTAAAGGCTCTGTGGCATTGTTTGACCTTTGATGCCCTATAGAGAAGGGCAATACATAAATTAAGGTTTAAATAAGGAAAAACTCAATTAAGGCATTTTTTTTTTTTTATTAAAATAAACATACAAACATCTAACATATATATAGATATTACTTGAACAAAAGTTGATAGAAATAATTAAAAACCAATATTTTTATATATATAAACGGATCAATAGTATAGTGTAATACTTTTTATATAGTTTTTAGCTTCAACTTCATGTTGTGTTTTATCTAAAACACTTTCTCAAGTTCAATTTCGTTATCCTTAGGTATCTTTATATAAGTTTGCCGTTTATCAAATGGTTTCTATTGAACTCAAGGTCTGCATATCTCTGAGTCAGCGCCTGAAACACCCGTTACGCTTTCCAGCACAGCACAGGGTGCAACAAAAGGTTCTGAACTTTGCTTACAGACCAGTCACCCTTGCAACTTCCTGATGCCATCTCCTAACCCCCTAACCCACTAGTTTTTGTCATTTATAAAAACAACCTTTTTTAGGTGTTGAACATAACCGCAGGGCATCAGCCATTGCCACAACCGCAACCAGAAGCCAGTTTCGCTTCTTGGTCCTCTCGTTTGGTCAGCAAAGATATGTAAACACCAAAAAATACCAAACAACAACACAAAAAACTCCACGGTCCAGCAACTTTTCGGACCCACACACAACCAAAAAAAAAAAAACCAACCAAATGCTACCCTACACATGCGACATTTAACCCTCAAAATGTGCACATTGAACACATTTTGACTCAACTTCAGTTTCATTTGTTTGAATTTTATTTTTGTTGTTGCGCTTCTCTTGTTTTGTTTGCGTGTTGATTTTTGGCCCAACCATAACTTCCCACCCACCACCCATCCCAATCCCGCCCCACTCACTGCTCTCCGCATCAGTTGGCACTTCAGAGGGGGGTTTTTTTTGTGATATTTTCATTGCTGAAATAACATTGACATGCGTCTTGCCTGGCCTGGCCTGTGTGAACCCGACGAATGCGAATGCCCCCCGGCAAGCCGGCAAACATGCAACACGTTCCATTCCACACCCTATCTCCCTCCCCCCGTTTCCAACTTGCAGCTAACAACAACAAGGAAGAAGAAGAAGAACGATTTCGATTCGAATTCGCCTTTTCCCCTCAATTTCAATTCGATTTACAGCTCGACTTTGTGCAGCGTCTGTTGCATGACTTGCAACTTTTGCCTCGAGCTGTTAAGTTGTTGTTGTTGTTATTGGTGTTGTTATTGTTGCTGTAGCTGTTATTGCTATTGTTGTTGTTATGTTTGCTGGCAATGCTGGCAATCATCAGCAACAACAACAGCTGCGCTTTTTCCTTATTTAATAACGTTTCAATATTCCAACATTTTCTGACATATCAATTTTCAAACGTTATGCGAGCCTGCATTCACATATATATATATATATATATGTGTGTGTGTGTGTGTGGGTGGGTGTATATATACATATATATATATATATATATATGTGTGTGTGTGTGTGTGAGTGTTTGTGTGTGTGTGTGTGTATAAAAAATAAATATAACATTCATAGATTTATGCTGCGGTACGAAATTAAAGTTTTTTCTATCCATTGTCGCCCAAGTTGCGTGTGTTCTTTTTGTTGTTGTTATGTTGTTTTCTTAGACAGGCGATGAGTGTGTGTGCGTGTCTCTGACAGCAAGTTGTTGATACTATATAGTGTGACATAAAAATTGAAATTTATGTATTCGATACTGACAGATTTCTTATGGCAAAACAAAACGACTTATGTGCCACATTTCAACTTTGTGGGAAAGTCGAAAGTGTTGAATCCTGATTAGAGATTAGGGGAAATCAGCTTGACATAAACTGAAGTACTTTTAAGATAACAACGGATTTTTCATGATAATACTTAGTTGGGACTTCGATTTTTGCATCTTAAATGAAAGATTATTACCGTAAAAACGTTTTCAATGCTCTTAGCTCTTTAAATCTGAAATATAGTGAAACTTATTGCAATAATTCAGGCCAAGATTTGTATCTTTTAAGTTTTCAACTGCTTTCAGGTCGCAAAACAAATATTTCGTTATTTTGTCTGTGGATATTCAAACAACATTCGAAATGCAATAAAACTATGCTAATCCTTTGGCTTATCTCGGTTAGGTCTCGAGGGCAACCTGCGCACAGGACTTAAGCCTAGCTGTGTACCCTTCCCCCTCATGCCGTATGCCTTTTGCCATCAGTTAATTTAGCCGTTTTTGCATTATGCAAAAACAAAAAAAGTCTACTTAACTACTAAGCTGCGTTGCGGTCCTTTGCTGCATATGCAAATTCACACAAATTAATTCCAAACTGAACCTTTGAACAACGTGAACTGACTGCTGAATATATAAACCCCCCCCCCCCACATTCCTCGTGCTTGGCGCATTGCGACAGTTGAGTTGCAACGCTGCAACTTCATTTGCAACGTCAACGGGAATGCGCATTAACATTGTTTTCATTTGCCAGCGAACTGTTTTTTTTTTTTGCTAACATTTGCCTAACCGCTGACGACTCGTCGACCGTTCGTTGACAACTGTCTACTGACGCAGCGGAAAAAGGAAACTCACCTTCTCAACCCCCTTGCCTCTTGCCCCACCGCCACTTCTTCGAATACAGCCACCCTGTGCAATTTGTATAAAAAGGCGCTTTAAACACTTCATTGCTTACTCACCCTCTCTCTGTATCTCTCTTTCGGTCTTTAACAGGTTCACATCCGCCGCGAATAGTGGAACATCCCATAGATACGACGGTGCCACGACACGAGCCAGCAACACTTAATTGCAAAGCGGAGGGCTCCCCCACGCCCACCATTCAATGGTATAAGGATGGTGTACCGTTAAAGATACTGCCGGGCTCACATCGCATAACCCTGCCAGCGGGCGGATTGTTTTTCCTCAAGGTAAGTTCACAAAAATAGTCCCAAAAAGAAACGAATTTCAAATACTCTTGGATTAAGATAAGAAAGATAATGCTTAACATATCCTTATATATATATGCTTAAAACTTAAAATCTTTAAGGCATTTTGAGCATTGTTTCGCAGAGTATTTCACTCGAGATGTTGCTTCAAAGTTTAGCTAACAATCTTTAAATATTTAAGCTTAATTACCTATCTAATTAAACTAATAACAATGAAAGAGAACAAATGAAATCTTCTTCCATTGTTAATTCTAAAGAGCTCAGGCTTCAGGCACAAAAATTCTTCAATGCTTTTCATTCGTTCCAGCTCGACTAAAAACAATAATAATATTCGCCTGCTGAGAAATTCATCGTATCCTCAATTTTGTATGTTGTTGCTGGGATAACGAAATGAGCCTGTGGCGTATTTACAGTATATTCACTGGTTCGCTTACTTATTATTATTATTATTATTATTTCTTCTTTCTCTCTGTTTTTCGTTTTTGCTTGCATTTTTACATATATTTTGCTGCATGCATAATTATTATTTTTATGCTGCTGCTGTCTCTGCGTTTTCATTCATATTAAGGGAGAGAGAAAGAGAGAAAAATGTGAGGGAGTTGTGGAAAGAGAGGGGCTGAGAGGTGCAGGACGCTGTTTAAAAATTTTCATTTTGCCAGGCCATCTGTTGAGTGATGAACAAACTAATTGCTTTTATTTTTTTTTTTCTCTTTCACTCTTTTTTATATTTTTATAACTCTTGCACGCTGCAAAAATATTTTTGCAAGCATTTCGAGAGGTGGGGGGGCGACCAACAACTTCATTAACGCAAGGTAAACAAACATTAAGAGAGACGAGAGGGAAGGTAGAAGGCAGTAGAAGCCAAAAGCAGAAAGCAGCCAGACAAATAAAGACAAACGGAAGTTGGCAGGCGGCAACGCAGCAAAAGTCAGCAGCCTGATGAGCTTCAAGTGTGTATGTATGTATGTGTGTGTGTGTTTGTGCTGTGGCAGGAGCAAGTAGCAAGTAGTAGTAGTAGCATGTGGCAGCATACTTGGACTTGAAGCACTCAGCAAATTTACGACGCAAAAAGCCAACAGCTCGCGCGTTGATTATGCTGATGATGCAGTTCGGAGACCAGGAACTCTCTCCACGTTTAGTGGTGGCGGTGGTGGTGCAAGGTTCTCAGCCTGAGTCTACCACTTTTCACACTCGATCTGGCAGTCTCTGTGTGTTTATGTATTCACATTCGCATTCGCATTTGTCTGTTTGTATTTGCCTGTTGCGAGTGTATTTGTTTATCACTTAAGTGCAAAAAAGGATTCGGAATGCAAAGGATTCTAGCAATCAGACTTCAGACTTCACTCGCTTCCGTTTGGCAAATGTTGCTTTTGTTTATTTTTTTTTGCTTTCGTTGCCTCTAACGAGCTTTAAATGAATTAATTTCAAAACTCCTTCTATGCTTGTCTGTCAACGGTCTGATCCATTATTTTGAGCCCGTTCGCCGTTGCTGTTGTTTGGCCAAAATGAATTTGTTCATGGCGTTGTGCGACATTTTTGGCATTTTTGTTCGCCATTTTTGTTGGTGCTAAAACTTGTTGATTATTGAAATTTTTGAGCGTTCAGGTAAACTGAATGCTTTTAATTTCGGACATAGCTTGAAGCAATAAAGTTTTATTTTAAAGGTTGAAAGTTGGCATAGAACAGGATTTTTTGTGTGTGTGTGTGTAGAAATACAATTAAAATTGATTTTTTCTATTTTTTTCTCATTGATTTTATTGTCAATCCAGTTGCTTATTTTGTTGTATTTAAATTCTTTTATTAAAATTGTTTTTTCTGTCAATATATATTGTCAGCGTATTGAAATAAAAATTAGTCCATTGCTTTATTTAAATTCCTTTTGTCTAGTTTTTTATTTTTTTAAATTTTCTTTGACCCTTGGTCATTGTGCACTCAAACAAATATTCATTTATTTATATTTCTCTCTTTTAGTTAAGCCTCGACTTGTGCGCACAAAAGATTACTCTATCAACTAATCCACATAAATTCGCTGGCAGCTTCATTTTGAATTTAAGCCAAAGCATTTTATACTTTTTTTCGTACTTTTCACTTTATTTTTCTTCGAATCTTTTGCCATTTTTCTATGTCACTTGCATAATTTACATTCTAATTCAGCCAGCATTGCTCTCCCTTTCTGCCTTTCTCACTCTTTGCTCTATTCCAATCATTCTCTGTCTCTCTTAAGTTGGAGACAATTCATCTTACTTATAATGCGAGTGAAGCTCCCTACTTCGCCCGGGGCATTATAATATATAAATAAAGAGGGGCGCCCTTAAGCTAGACCCGAAAATGATATCCCCAAAACTATGCAACACTATTAAATTGCGCTCGCAACTCAACCGAAGGAAGAATAAGTCGGTAGAAAGCAAACAAAAATTTTGTGGCAACTTTAATGCGGCACAAAGTTTTCGCAACGTTGTTCCTTCGCTGGCTGCCTTTAAGTAACAATGAGCGACAAGCGAATGGGGAATATGCAATAAAATATAATAAATATAAGAAGGCACAAGCGTATACAATGTCTGCATGTATGTGTGTATGTGTGTGTGTGTAAGAGAAAAGCGCGCGCCAAAAAAAAATAAGAAGGAGGAAAATGCTGAAGTGTAGTGAAAAGTGACAGTGGAGGAGGCAAAGAACGAAGCAACAGGGAGACAGACAATAATTTACGTAACTGCAAAGCAAGAAAAGAAAAAAATAGAGTATAGAAGGAAGGACGCAAGGACCAGTCAGACAAATGTTGAGTAGAGTGGGGTACTACATGATTTGTAGCAACTATGCGCTTGTGCGTGTGAGTGTGCGCCACTTTGCTTTAGCATCATTTGAATCCTTCTCTTTCCGCCTCGTCCTTGACTGTTAGTTTTTGGGTATATAGTATATTTGTACATCTGTCTGGGTTGTTCAAGTGTTTGCATGAAATGCGTTCGTTGCCATCTCGTGTCGAAATGTTTATTTAAATGCCTGCCACATTTGGCAGTCGTTTTGTGGCATGCTTTAAAATGCAATCAACAATTTGCCCCTAACGCATATAAATCATCTACTACGCTAAGTGATTTTGATTGCACTGTAGCGTAGTAGTAGTTGTTGTTGTGGTTGTTGTGTGTGTGTGTGTACTTAATTAAAAAAAAACGTTGGCAAAAGAAACACTTGCCACAAGTTAAATGCAGCCACATTACTCCAGCTGCCACTTGCCACTGGGCATAACTTTCAACTGCCACGGTGTCGTGGAGTACATTTTAATGAGTTTACAAACGCTTGACACATTCGCAGCGGCATGAATAATAATAATAAAAAATGAGGAATTTTATATGTATACCTTGGAAGTGTCGACTTCCGCTGGCAAACGTTGCGTATGCTTTATATACATACATTTATTTACATATACATTTACTTACTTATTTTTTCCATATTCGTTTTTTTATGCGCACGCTTATTAACTGTATGCGTTTGCTGTCGTATAGGGTAGGTAAGGGGTGGGGAGGGTTGGGGAGGGGGGGGGGTGGGGCTGTAAGGCGCTTTGAGAGCCGTTTAATGAACGATTTAACAGGTGGCAAAGAATGTCGAGTTTATGCGCAATGAACGTTAACGTTAGATGATTGTATTAAGGGTAGTAAATCTTTGACAAAGTATAAGTTGAGCTTCGTATAAGTTTTGATTTAAGTGGGGAAGGGCATAAGATATAGACGAAGTTGATAAGACACTTAATACTTGGGGAATTGATTAACTACGGACTAGTTAGACAGTTAAACTTTCAAACCCTTTGGGTACATTTGACGAGGGAGACTCGTTTCATCGATTTGCTTATAAAATAAATATATTTATCATAATATTACAGTAATATTAAATACTGCTCACTTTGTTGAGATCGGGTCTCAAGGGGTTAAAGTAACCATTTAATCACTTTATTGCATTTGTTTATATATTTTAACTTATTTTTCTTAAACGAAAACTTAATTTTTCAACTTTCTTTGAAAGTTAAATTGATTTTTATTTTCATCTGCTTAATAGCTTATCTTTTTATTATTTAATATCGATGATAATTCGTGTTTCACATTCAGTTTTATCTTATTGATCGATTCCTTTTATGTTTCCTCTCTCTACTTATTTATAATTATATTTTTTCCCTTTCACTTGTTGCTTTTTAGCCACATTGACTGTTACCAACTGCCAAATATAACCAATTTTTGCTGACTGGCTCGATTTTAAGCTCAATTAAAATCATTTTCACGCCACATTTTACCGACTTTAAACTTAAAACAAAATTATAAAACACTCCACTTACACACACACACACAAGCACACACACTCACACCCATTTTCGCTTTGTTTATCTCTCTCACTCTTAGCAGTCTCTTCCGTTTCTCTCACTCTCTCTGTGTGTCTATCGCTTTGCACACACAATTACAAAATGTAACAACATGAAAACGAAATGGCTCCCAAATGAAATGTTGTAAATTTATGGGTATTTTAAATTAAAACGGAAGCGTGTTTTCAACGCGCGAATACACACACACACACACACACACACACACACTTAATATATTTTATAGCCGCAGTGCTGTTACTCTGACCTCCACTCACTCTCTGTCTCCTTGCCCCCAAGCTGATTTAAAGACGCACGTAGCACACGGCAAAGCTTCTGCTGTTGTTGTTGCTGTTGTTTTTGTTGGTGTCAAATCAGTTTCAATGTTTGTTGGCAGCACGCAGAAAAGCTTCCAAAAAGAAAGCAAGCAACAACAACAACAACAGCAAAGCGCAGCCAATTCGCAGCAATTCGCGTGGCTCAAGTCATTAAAGGCATAAATAAATTTATGTGACTTTCGGTGCGATTTCTTCTGCCTTATCCTGTCCCCTGACATATATATACATATCTGTTCTAGACGACAAAAATTTAATTTCAGCCAGAAATGAAATAAGGAAGAGTCTGCCATATACTATAGATTACATTGTCTGGCTTAGTCTGTAGCGCGTATTATATTTTTATTTGTTCACATTTTTTTTATATATATATTTTTGTGCGCGTTGTCATTGCAACGGTTTTGGATGCTTTTTTTTTCATTAGAAAGTATGAAAGAGTCTGAGGATGCCTTCGTTCTCCCTCTCTTTCGCTTTTTTCTCGTTCATCTGTAATGAGCTTAGCTTTTTCGCTTAAAAGTTGCACAATTCACAGAGCGGCGACCCATGAGTCGTATGCGTAATATTCTTAAAGCTACTTTTGAACAGGTGAAATGGCACAAAGAAAATATAAAATAATGAAACGAGGAAAAAAAGAGGGAGAGTGAGAGTTAAGAAAGCAGCAAAATTGATTAAATTATTAAACGAGCTTTAAGAAATAAATCTAAAATAATTCCTTTTGAAGTAATTCTTAAACTAAATGCCTGAAAAGCAACAACAAACTTTCAATGATATTTATAATAAGATAGATAGTGAAAGAACATCAAAACAAAAGGATTATATCAACAAAGATATATATATATATATATATATATATATATATATATTTATACACTTGTATGTTGTATATTGAAGAAACGTTTGTAAGAACTTTGTTTGCCTGAAGTAAGCGTCTTTGCCTTTGAGTTTTGCCAGAATGACAATTGAGATGCCTCAAGCGCATTCGCTTATTTGTTTTATAAAGCGCACCCGCGGCACAACAAACACAACCACACTCAAAGAACACACACACACACGCAAGATTAAATGAAAGAATAATAGAGCTGAAGAACCCTTTTGTCATCTTCACTTAGCGCAACACTTAATTTCACTTGGATGAGGCGCAGAAGTTGTGTAAATTGTGTTGCGAACTTTGTAGCTGCTGTTGCAGAGATAAATATGAGACACACACACATGCATACACACATACATACTTACGTACAGAATTCAAACGCATTTTGACATTTAATTTTAAGCGCATGTTGGGGAATTTCTTTTGTGCGCCAGAAAACAAATAAACAAAAACTGAAGGACAAAAACAGTCAGCAACAACAAAGGGTGCGGGAGGGGAGGGTGAAGAGTTAGCAGTAAAGAACAAGAAGAAGTAACTATAAAGTTGCTCGAGAGACATTTTATGATTTGAGCACTTGAAGGCAGCAGACACGCAACAGACAACAGATTGCTGACTGTTTATTACGGGCCCCAAAAAGACAAGGCAAGAAAGAGAGAGAGAGAGAGAGAAAGAGTAAGACAGCAAATCAACATCTTGCGAGCTGTAAAAGCACTTTTTGCAGCCCATTTGTTAAATGACAATAAGAAAGAAAGCAAAGCAATCTAAAGTATGACATATCTTATCGTATACCCTACATAAGGTTGGGAAGCTTCTTTTTCTTCTTTGCTTTCCTTTTTATTTGAGTTAATTATGATTGCGACACAAAGCGTAATACATAAAGAGACCAAATTATAGACGAACGTTAAATACCTTACAATAAAAATACTGAATAATTTATTAATACTATAATGTTGACAGCTAGTAATCGATAGTATCGATCGTACGTTACATAAATCGCACTTGCCCTAGCGAACATTTATTCTAATCGTAAGTTTATATATGACAAAATCGAAGTGGAATCTTGTTGTCTGTCAAACTCCAGTTGGATTAGCAAAGTAAATGTACCCTTCCAATAAGTGCATGTGACTGGAAAAAAACAATCTTTTACTCATTTCAATTAAAATTTGCTCACATTTGCCCACAGCTCAGTGCTCTTACACAACTTTTCAACTTCTTTTTTCGTGTTTTCTTTTTTTGCAGGTTGTCAATTCACGTCGCGAAACAGATGCCGGCATATACTGCTGCGAGGCCAAGAACGAACTGGGCGTGGCAAGGAGTCGCAATGCCACGCTCCAAGTAGCGGGTAAGTCTTATACTATAGATCCTTAAATTCTACTTTTTATACAACATATACCACATGCCACATCCTTTTTTAGACAGCACGCGTTTGCGTTTTTAATATTCTAAATTGATGTTGATTTTTGCCACACACAGTTGTGTTGTTGGATTTGCTCGGGGCAGCTCTGTCTTTTTGGAGGCAGCAGTTACAAATGGAACGGTGAGGGCTGGTTGGTTTTCTACCGCCCACTTAACTAACTAGCTGAGCTGCGTTTACAAGTTTTCCGCATGAACGCACCCACTTGTCTTGTCAGAGTTCCCTGTCGTTGGTTTTTTTTTGCCTCTATTAACCCGTTTAAGTTTTTTTCTTTTCCATTTTTTATTTTTGCCATTTTTTGACTTTTGAAGCCTTTTTGAGCTGGTTAGTTGGTTGCGCGGCTGACTGAACGGATTGCGTAAAGTTTTTCATCCTTTTTTGGATTTTGTACGCAGTGTGTGTGTGATATATGGATCGGGTGTAGATATACATAGGTTGAGTAAGGTCTGTTTGACAACAACTTGTGCTGTCACAATAAATTAAAAAATGAGCCACTTAACTCGTGCAGAAAACACAATCAAAATTGGGTTTGCTGAAGTTCAACTTAACTTAAATGTGATATAATGGAATTTTTTAATATATAGTATTTTAAGGCTTTGACATTCAAATGTATACACATTTCATCCATTTATGGCCGCAGTTAATACTAAATTTCAATTATTTTAATGCGAAACCAATTTTAAGATCATTATTCAACATTTATCAGATAGAACTAGCAATAGGAACTTGTGGCATATTTGTAGGCCAAAAGCGAAACATTTGTGGGCCCCATTTGAACTCCCAATTGCCCCATTGGCACCGCAGACCGCCACTTTGTCTTTTGTTGGGCTAATATTTTTCTTTTATTTGTTATGCTCTTTCATTCCACCCACATGAAAATCGATATTTGCTTCCTGACGTTGCGAGTTCTGCTTTCTGTATTTCCTGCTCGTGTTTAGGTTTGCTTTTTTTGCGGTATCCTTGGGGAATATTTTTTCAATATTTGCATGTAAATCACGAAAAGCACGTCAAATTTGTTTGCTTGGTTAAAACGTCGTTATTGCGACTCTTGAGCTGGATAACTTGGCTAAAGGGACTACATACACAGTATAAAAGAGAGAAAGCGCAAAAAGCAATGGCAAAAGGCGTTCACATTGATTGGGTTAGGCAATAAAAGCGAGCAGGAATAAAAGGTATGTATATATGAAGTTTACTTGCTCACTTGTCGAAGATAAGGAGGTTTTGTCAATAATAAACATAAGTTGCCCATTTTTTGATGCTGTCAGCGTTATTTTTGTTCGAAAGACGTCACACAAACCGCATACGCAATGATTGGAAAAGGGATGTGGCAAGAAACTCAAATATGGAACTTACTTCGGTTTGTTTGTGGCAGCTTTAATTGAGTCCCAACTGAACTAAAAGTTTGCATGTTTCCTTAAACTTTAAAATTGAATAACTATAGCTGGAGTAAAAGTATTTTTCACGGCTCTGATTTATCACAAATATTTTCACCATGGCCTTATAAATATTGTTTTAACGGTCATTTATTGACTCATTATCAGCAGCTGGCATTTTGCACCTTTTCAGCGTTCAGCGTTCACGTTTTCCGCTTGAGTGAGTCACCCTTCAGACCCTTTCCGTAGCATAACTGAACTGAACCGAATGGCCTACAACTTTCGCCAGTGCCACTGAACCTGACACTGATTATGACTTTGATTAATTTATTGATGGTTGGCGTGTTTCCTGCTGTGCTCAGCTTTCCCTTTCCCTTGTTGCCAGTATCTTCTCGCTCTCTCTCTCTCTCTCTCTCTCTCTTCTGTGTGTCCTGGTTCGGAACTCGGGCTACAAAAGCTGTTGCTATTTTGAGCACATTAAAAGTTTTTGTCTGTGGGCAAAAAAAAAACAAGGTTGGGCGGAAAATTCACTTTCGTGTTCACTTTCGCCATGCGTTGAAGATATTTTGATTTATGTTGATTTATAGACATCACTTTAAATTTAATAAAAGTCATGCTTGAACAGTTTTTTTTTATTTTAAACTAAAGCCAAAAGCAAATGCGCTTATTCACTTTGCAGATTAAAATAAACCAAAATGAATTTATAAATAAAAAAAGAGAAATTTAATTTACGTAAAAGCAGCTGCCGCTTTTTGGATTTATACGTAATACTATATATTTTGTGTACGTTGAATGCGACCAAGTTGAATGCACAAAGCTTGCTTTTCACGAAAGCAAAAGCAGCAGCAAAAAGCAGAAAAGAAAAGAAAAAAATATACTTTGCGTTGCTTTTCAAGTGCTTGAAAGTTACTTGATTTATTATACTACTCCCACGCTTTTTGTATAGTATAATATAGTATGTGGGGGACAAATATTCGCCTAGCAAATTTATAACTGAGCAAATCGGTCTAGCAGCAACGTCAGGGCCAGAGACCAGCTGCAGTTAGTTGGGTTTGAGGAGTGGAAGGTGTGCAAATTACAGGTTTGCAATTTGACCACAACGGCAGAAAAAAAAATGAAGGGAGATGCCGTGGTTAGCGAGAATGAAAAGGATGCAGAGATGGGAAAGAAGGAAGCAAATGCCATGCAAAATAAATGCAGACAGCTGAGTTAGTGCCTTAAATCTGCGGTTGGCGTAAAGCAAAATGTTGATAATAGCGTGATTTACTATGCGCCAGGGTTAAGAAAAGCTTTAGAAATGCGTTTTGCAGTTTTGAATGCAAGATTGTTGGTTAGCAAAAAGTAGCGCATGAATAAATAGCAATCCGGGAATTATTTCGTTTTGCTAAATTTTTAAGAAAAATTTACCCAAAATTATGAAATGCAATGCGCAAATAAATGTTTAAAAATTGAAAAATAATATCCCAATCAAGCAGTAATTGAAGTAATTCCACTTTAGAACTATCGATAAGATTTTATCACAGATCATATTAATCGATGTATGAACTGTCAAACGTTTACTATCGACTCGACATTAGCTTGTCTCTTTCCGTTCTCGTTCTTTTTGCTTTCGACTGCCAACGGGAGCACAACGAAAATTCTCGGAAATTCTTTGTCTAATTCGAAGAGGGGGAAGACATCATGGACAAACCAATAGTCTGGGCACGTGTTGTGAAGGTGCTCGGCCGCACCGGATCCCAGGGACAGTGCACCCAAGTCAAGGTGGAATTCCTAGGCGAGCAGAATCGCCAGATTATACGCAATGTGAAGGGCCCAGTGCGTGAAGGCGACATTTTGACGCTGCTTGAATCGGAACGTGAAGCTAGACGTTTGCGCTAGCGAATTGGAACTAATATAGCCACAATACTAAAGATTGAACACTGTATTCCCATTATTGTAGTCGTCGTCGTCACATCACATCAATAAATACATATGTATTTAAAATATGACTTAAAATATAATGTATTTCTTTATAATAAAGCCATATGAATATTACAATTTTTATTAACTACATAATGAGGTCGTGTTTGCTTGCAATAAGTTTAATCGATACTTATTGCAAGTGTTGCTCGATAACACTCACGATTATTCGTAATAATATCCAATTGCCAAACATGCAAGATTCGTGTGGTTTACTTTAAGAGCTACTAGGTCAAAATCCAAAATAATCAATACCTCAATAATATGTGATATAATTAAATTAACTAAAAAGTTGCGTGTCAATGGCGTTGCCATACTTGCTTTTCTCGTTTTCTACAAATGAGCAGAAGGAGGAAGAGTATATAAAGGTGTGTAAGTGTGTGCGTGGGTATGGCGTATAAAAATCACATTTATGCCATTTACCAACAATTTATCTTCGCTGTCAGGCAGCAAACACCCACAGAAACGCACACACACAACACCAACAAAGACTCGCTTGAACAGCCGCAGGTTAAGGCAGGACAGGGACAGGCATTTATCATGCAAAACCAAGATAATTTATAACCACCAACAACAACACCAGGAGAAGCAGCAGCAGCAAATGGACAGAGGCCATCACGCATAATCACACACGCACACTTGCTAAAGCTCTCTTACTGACTTATCGTTTTCCCTTTCCCCTTCTCAACCTATTTTGCAGTGCTTCGCGATGAGTTTCGCCTGGAGCCGCAAAATACACGCATCGCACAGGGTGACACAGCGTTGTTGGAGTGTGCGGCACCGCGCGGCATACCAGAGCCAACGGTGGCATGGAAGAAGGGCGGCCAGAAATTGGATTTGGATGGCACGAAGCGTGTACGCATCGTTGATGGTGGCAATTTGGCCATACAGGATGCACGTCAGAGTGACGAGGGTCAATACCAGTGCATTGCCAAGAATCCGGTTGGTGTACGCGAATCATCCCTAGCCACGCTAAAAGTACATGGTAAGTGTCCCTCCCACAATTCGCACCCACATCAGACCTCCGCCTCAAATCAATGTGTCATGTTCAATTTGCTGGAATGTGACTAGGGTTCCTTCTTTCTATGTGTGTGTGTAAAAGCTAACGTTAAGCGTTTCATTATGTTTATTGCAGTTAAGCCGTACATCATACGCGGACCACATGATCAAACGGTATTAGAAGGTGCCTCCGTCACGTTTCCCTGCCGCGTCGGCGGTGATCCCATGCCGGATGTTCTCTGGCTTCGCACAGCCTCCGGTGGCAATATGCCGCTAGGTAAGCCAACAAAATCCAACATTCGATTAGACAAAAGTACTATAATTTCTCGCTCTGGTCTATGCTTACGTATTCGCAGACCGTGTCAGCGTGCTGGAGGATCGCAGCTTGCGTTTGGAACGCGTCACCATAGCCGATGAGGGTGAATATAGCTGTGAGGCAGATAATGTGGTTGGTGCCATTACGGCAATGGGCACCTTAACGGTTTTTGGTAAGTGCAACCTAATTGATACTCAAGTGTGACTCAATGCCAAAATAGCGGCTTAAGCAACAGTGTGACCCTTTAACAAATGATATTGCCATTCAAACAAAAAATAATACTAAACCTTAAACGGTCACTATGAAGCTTTGTTTACATAGAAGTTTAATGAAGAAGTAAAAGCTGCTTGCGAAACTAATTTTATAACTGAAATATCTTTGCGCTTTTAACTTTGGCTCACTCTTACACCATATTGAATATTTCTCGATTTTCAAGAGCTCGTTTAATGCTGTTATTGAGTCACATTCTTATTTAGCGCTAGTCAAGCACATTTAGCTAATTAGTTTATACCCTATATATACACATCCACACAAACGTACATTCGCACACTGTAGCGCCCCCGAAATTCATCCAACGTCCTGCAAGCAAATCCGTTGAACTGGGTGCAGACACCTCGTTTGAGTGTCGTGCCTCGGGCAATCCCAAGCCCACCATATTCTGGACAATCAAGAACAACAGCACGTTGATTTTTCCGGGTGCACCGCCACTGGATCGCTTTCACAGCCTGAACACGGAGGAGGGACACTCGATATTGACGTTGACGCGCTTTCAACGCACGGATAAAGATCTGGTCATTGTGTGCAATGCCATGAATGAGGTGGCAAGCATTACGTCGAGAGTGCAACTTTTACTGGACTCACAAGAGGATCGACCGCCGCCCATAATCATAGCGGGACCTGTGAATCAAACGCTGCCCATCAAATCCCTGGCAACGTTGCAGTGCAAAGCAATTGGTTTGCCCAATCCGACCATATCCTGGTATCGTGATGGCATCCCTGTGCATCCCAGTGCCAAATTAAACATTACAGCTGCTGGTGATTTAATTATCTCCGATTTGGATCGTCAACAGGATCAGGGCCTGTACACGTGTGTGGCCAGCTCCAGGGCCGGCAAATCCACCTGGAGTGGGTTCCTGCGCATTGAGCTGCCTACAAATCCAAATATCAAATTTTATCGTGCACCCGAACAGAGTAAATGCCCAACGGCACCGGGACAGCCAACCGTGTTGAATGCCACTGCATCGGCAATGACAATTGTGTGGCCCACGAGTGACAAGTTGGGCACGTCACCCTTTCATGGATACAGCGTGGAAATGTATTGTACGAACAAGAGCAAAACCTGGATACCAATAGCAAGCAGGCTGAGTGAGCCCATCGTCACTGTGGATAGTTTGGAATCGGGTGCCGCTTACATGTTCATTGTGCGTGCCGAGAATGCTTTGGGCTTCTCGCCACCCTCACCCATCTCGGAGCCCATTACTGCGGGCAAGTTGGTGGGTGTGCGGGATGGCAGTGACGCCTCATCGGGTTCCGCAAGCTCACAGCTCTTGCTGAGTGATGTGGAGACGCTGTTGCAGTCGAATGATATTGTGGAACTGCTCGAGGCGAATGCGAGTGATTCAACAACTGTGCGTCTGTCCTGGGACATTGATAGTGGCCAGTATATCGAGGGATTCTATTTGTATGCACGGGAGCTACGCTCGGCGGAATACAAAATGTTAACGCTGCTCAACAAGGGCCAGGGGCTGAGCTCCTGTACGGTTCCTGGTCTGGCTAAGGCATCTACGTATGAGTTTTTTCTTGTGCCATTTTACAAGAGCGTCGTAGGCAAACCCTCAAATGCTCGATATGCTCGTACCCTGGAAGATGGTAAGGAATACCTAAATAATGCTGATGCTTTTCAGCTAGAGCTTGCCTATTGCTAATCATCAACTGAATCCCATGTGGTCTTTAGTCCCACTCTAATCCCAACTCATTTTGTATTTTCTCTTTTTTTTTTTTGCTAACAGTGCCCGAGGCGCCGCCGTTTGGCATGGAGGCCATCCAATTCAATCGCACCTCTGTCTTTCTGAAATGGCTTCCTCCACAACCAAATCGCACACGTAATGGTATGTATTAAAACAAATCCCTAATGTTGAGCCTTCATCTATGTGCCTTACTAAGAGTATGGTAACTAAGTAACAGAGATTTTGTTGCTAGAATAATATATTCAAATATTAAGCTCTAACTTTATTTCTGCACCACTCCGGCAACTATGCCAGCTTCGATTACATGTTTGTCAATTAACCTCCCATCGTTGCCACTTGCTTATCGATCTCGTCTACTATCGCATAATTCATCGTGTGTACACGATTATCGTAAGCAATAAATATCGCAACTATCAAACGTATTTACAGTTAAATCTAGAAAATGCGAAAAAAAGAAATAAAATAAATTTACGCTGAGCTGGCTTAAGCATATCATTAATCTTCATACTCATAGCTACTTTATCAGCCATAAGAATTGTTTTACTTTAAAAACATCCTCAATTAAATGTTCATGCAAGAGCATTTAAGCACTCGGTTAAACAAATAAGTAACTATGTTTTTTTTGTGTGCCCCTTGTTAACATTTAATTTCATTCGTCTTGTTTTCTTTGTTACTGACTACATCTCTGTCTCTCTCTCTATGTCGTTTACAGGCATCCTTACCAGTTACAATGTGCTCGTCAAGGGTCTGGATGTGCACAATACGACGCGAATATTCAAAAATATGACCATTGATGCGGCGACACCGACGCTGCTGCTGGCCAACCTCACAACGGGTGTCACCTACTACATTGCTGTGGCGGCGGCCACCCGCGTCGGCGTTGGTCCCTATAGCAAACCAGCCGTGTTGCGCATCGATGCACGGACCCAATCACTGGACACTGGCTACACTCGGTGAGTTGTGGGGAACGTTGAGGAGACTGGTTTTTATTGTGTGTGCACGAGGCATGAGAGTGAGAGGAGGAGAGCGCGAACTCATTTGACTGCCAGCCGTTTTGGCACAAAAGGACAACGTTTGAGAAGCGGTTGGAGTTGAAGTCCGTCCGCCACATTCACATCAATCCATTAACAGCAAACGACAATGGGCGCGTTTAGGAATGAGAATGTGGGAATATAGATGGACGGAATGGAATACTATGTGACCATTAAACTAAGCCTCACCAAGGCACGTACTTCCTGGCTATAGTATCAATGTGTTCATTCTGCATTTTCTTTTCTTCTCTATTTTCGTTTTGTGTCTTTTGTGCGCAGCTATCCCATCAGTCGTGATATTGCCGATGACTTTTTAACGCAGACCTGGTTTATCGTCCTGCTGGGCTCCATCATTGCCATAATTGTGTTTCTATTGGGCGCATTGGTTCTATTCAAGCGCTATCAATTTATCAAGCAGACCTCGCTGGGCAGTTTACATGGTAAGTTGTTGTTGTTCTTATACCAACCACCCCTCTGGCAATTTGAATATCTTTTGTACTGTTTTTTTTTTATTTATTCTATTTACTTTACTTTTTGTTGTTGTTGTAGATTGAGTTTTGGTGGCAGCAGCTTAGCTTCGTGTATTGGAAGAGGCGAAGGAAAAGGAGAGGAAGAAATAGAAGTAGAAGAAAAAGCTTCTGTGTGTCTGGGTTTTAAGCTTTAGACTGAGCGGTAATTGCTTGGTATTTGAAATTTATGAGGTGTTTGCTCTATTGAACATCGGAAAATTGTCACAGCTTATAGGCAATGACTGCGAATGAAGGTTTTATACATCAATTAGAGGATTAGCTTTGAAAATTGTCTACTCATTTGCACTCAATGAACGTAGGAGCTTAAGGAAAATAATATTAAATTGTACTTAAAGTTAAGAAAAAGACCTTGATAGAATATTAATTCGAAGGTAGATCGAACCTTATGTATTAACTAAAACTAGCTGTCATAAGAAACAAGGGTTAAAATGGGTTTCCTTAAACAAATCTAGACATTAACAACTCCATTTAACTTTACCAAACACAAACACAAAACAAAAATGGCGAAACTCTTGTTTGTGTTTGATAAGATAATATTGTCGGAACGTGAAACATGTCCAAAGTCGGTAGACAAGCTCATTTCATCTATGATTTATGACCGCTCGTTTATGGCTGGTCTCAATTAGGCTGCCGTTTTGTTGTTAGCCACAAAAAAACAAAAAACCTAAACAACAACACGCACTCCTAGCATTAACAAGGGGATGGAGAAGGGGAAGGATACTACTCCATTTATGTAGGTAATAATCTTAGGGAGCTCGAAGGTTAAACCAGCGATAAAAGATAAACACACAAGTAGTTGGTAGAGGGTGGAGGGTTTAGGGGAGGTGCTGTAGAAACGACAAATGCGCACGTGAAAATCACATCAATTGTCTAGTAAAAATCTAAAGAAGAAAAGACAAGGAATGAACCTGCTTGCCAATTGAATATATAAAATGTTATTTCCGTCTTTTATTATTTGCACGTTGCCCATTTTTAGGCCGCCTTGTAATTGGCGCTACTAACGAGGCTTACGACCCATTTCCACAGTCAACTGCCAACTGCAAATCGTACTCGAACTCTATCTTCATGTGTATATTTATTCGATATATGTGTTCATTCATTTTGTTGGCTTTATTTCAGGCAATCACGCAATCGGCACCGTGCGAAAGTTTCCAACATTGCCAATGAACGGTGGAGGCGGAGGCGGAAATGGAGGAGTAGGAGTAGGTGGAGCGGGTAACAATGCTAGCAACTCGGGCTGCACTGGCTCCAATGGCCTGTGGATCGATCCAAGTGGCGGTGTTTGGCGACAGGCCGCCGTTGTTGGCTCATGTACGACAAAGGAGCAACTTCCGGGCTATGCACAGGCCACAGCTCAACAGCAGCGACAAGGTGGAGGTGGTGGCAAACAGGGACAGGAACAGAGACAACATCAACAGGGACAATCAACACATAACACACAACAGCCGCTGCCTGATTATGAGAGGTGAGCCATGGATTTGGACAAAAGGGTTGCTTCCAAAAATTTGAAGGGTTGAGGATTTTGGTTTCGCTTTATCAGTTGTGCGCCAGAAAGGAAGTTGCCTTAATATCCTGCCTACGTTTCGCTGCCTGTTTAATTACGAAAAAAAAAGTGAGAGAGTGCAAACCCTTTCCCCCCTTACCACCCAAAAGGAACGCTGGCAAACTGCTTAAATGTTTTACTACTTGGCAGCACTATTTACGATTCGCTCATAAAAATTGCGGAGCTGCCTTCAGCCGCATCCACTTCAATAGGTTACCAAAAAAGAAAACAAACCAACCACCGCCCAACCTTCCTCCCCACCTTCCCCAACGCACAACCCCACAAACAAATATAAAACGACAACAACAAGTCGGAATAAAAACAACAAAAACAACCGCCATTAAATTGTTACACTTGAACGGGTTTTACTTTGGGCCATTGCGATTGCCAGTGCCTGGTACTGCCCCCATTCCCATTTCCCCTCTCTCTCTTTTGCTCTCTTGCCATCTGTTTATTGCTCTGTGTGCTACCATAACCCCTTCACCCTCCCCTCCTCAGAGCAGTCAAAAGTGAGGCCCCCCTTAATTCATTTCCATATAGTACTACGCACGTGAATTTCATATTTCTCTCGTTCGTATTTTTAAATATTTGTCTGTTTACTTTGCCTTTGGTTTCGGTTTGTTTGGATTAATAGTCTTCTGCTTTGTTTTTTATCGAGTGTGTTTAATGAAATATTCTTTTATTTTTCTTTAAATACAATAGTTGGGGATCAGAAATGTTACACAATATAGATTTTTTTTCATATAACAAAAGTTTTTGTTTACACCTGAAAGGAAACCAACCTTAAATATTTATACATATGAAATAATCAAAGATTTTTGCCAACCTTCGTTATTCCATATCATTTTTTTTTTGGAGCGAAGCTTCTATTTTTTTATTGTTCAACATTGCTTTCAACATTCTTATCCAATTTAATTTCTTATTCAGTTTTTGTTTTTGTTCTCTCTCACTCCTAAAATTCACATCATGCCTTAATCCAAGTTTAGCCAAGTTTCTGCTAACAACTACATCCAATCTCCCCCCCCCCCCCCAAACCCTCACCCCTCGCTTGTCTTTCTTTGTTTTTACTTTTAACTTAACAAAAAAATTTGTTCCTGTGTTTTTTATTCCTTCATGATTTTTCTTTTAATACTTGTGTTCTGTCTTTTTACATTGTTGTTGCCAAAAAAGAAAAAAGAAAAGTTTCCTTTAAAGCTTAATGTACCGTTGTGGCAACAATAACTGAGAAAGCAAACAAGGCGCAACAATAAAAAGACGCAGAAACTGCTGGCGTCATATTGCTTGTGGTTGTTGTTGTTGCTTTCTTTCTTTCTTTGTTGCTCTTTCTGCCATTGCCACGCCCCGCTGCACCCAAAACAAACCCCCCCTCCCTCCACCCTCTGCCTGCTCAAGTTGTGCGTATTTATTTGCGGCATTTTACGCATTTATTTGTTTTTGGAGTTTTTTTTTGGGAAGATATCTTTCCTCCCAACACCCCACCACCACCCTCTTCACCTTTTCCACCCTCACACCACAACAATTTGAGCACTTCCTATTGTTGCGCCTCCCCATCCCCTGCCTCTCTCTTCGTCTTCTACTTCTTCTAATGCTGTTGCCACTTCCGTTACGCGATTTTCATTATTTCCGTTTCAATTTTTCTTTTCCCAACTTTCTGCATTGCTGTTGCTGTTTTTTGTTGTTTTTTTTTTGTTGTGCATTTTAACAACGTTGTAAAGTCGTAAAAAAAATACAACACACACACACCTAGTGGCACCACCCCCGCCCCTGTTGTGTGTGTGTGTGTATTGTGTGCCACTTGGCACGCGTTGCCGCCGCCATCGCCCATCGTCATTTGAATTTCCAATTAAAATATTTAATTTCTTTTCGAGTTGTCTGATTTTCAAGCAACGTCTTGCTGTAGATATTATAAAATCATCCTCCCTTTACTCTTAAGTATTTGGTTTATTTGTATGAGAACGCAATTTTCACCGCTAAATTAACAATTAAAAATTGATAGCCCCCGGGGATGACGCTCCTCCCTTTTGCTCCTTGTGCTGCACTCGCCTAGATCCCAGTCACATTTCTCAGTCCAAACCCCAGGAAGGCTTAAGGCATATGCAAATGTTGTGGGAGAGGGGTGAGGATGTGCTAGGGTAAGAGGGAAATGTTCCTGTTCACCGTTAAGTCAGGTCGATTCCCTTGTTGCCGTCACGTTTAATTGCTGGACAATTTTCAAATTCCGTTGCATAATTTCAGGCGTCTTTAAGCACAGCTGAAGGTAAAATTGGGTTGGGGTAGCATTATTCAGCTTACAACATCAAGATTTTAAGGGTTATTTAGAACTTTTAGTCTCCTAGCCTTATTATTTAAAGTTCCTTTAAAGTCTTAAAATCACAGAACTTTGCGTTCTTTTCATGAGTTTCATAATTTTGGAACTAAGTAATATCTAGATGCTAAGTTTGATGTATAATCGATACTTTCCTAAAAAAAGTATGTTCAATATAGCTAACTGAAAGATGTTCATAGTCATAACTTTTTAAGTTCTTTAATTATGATTCAATAAAGTGAGTAGTGTTAGAAAAAGTCTGATTCATCATTTTGGAACAAAGTTCTCTAGCTTACAACTAACTAAGTCTGATGTATATTAGTTTCCTTTTTAAAGAAATAAAGTTCAATATAGCTTAATTTATTGTAGCTCTATTAAACTAAGTACGATTGAGACTTCTACATAATTTGCTGCAAACTTGCTAAACAGTTTTTTCTAAACTAAAATCCTTCCACAACATATTCCAATCCATTATTTATGCTTAACTAAGCTTAACTTTTGCCATATGCATTTTGTACGATTCGATTCTCGCAAAAAAAGAAAGGAAAAAAAAGAAGCGAAAAAAATGCAATAAAATTTCATTGGCAAAGTGCGATAGATAAGCATTATCTCATTAGCTAATTAATGCACGAAAAATTTCAGCAATAAAAAAGTTTTTTTGCATACAAATTTAGCAAACTAGACGCGGGAGATGAGAAAGGGAATGAAGTTTTGTTGGCGCTGCTTAACAAAAAAGTTTTAGGACAGCGATTTGAGTATCTCTTTTTTGCTTGTTGTTGTTGTTGTTGTATGTTCGCCGACTAATTAGAAAGTTTAATGCATGACACGCCCAGCTAAGTGGGCAAAAATGTATTGGCAAAAATCATCCACAGCAAAACTCGTTATCCACACACATGAAAAAACGAACAAGCTTTTTAATGAGCTTGCAGCAAACAAATTTCCGGTTTGGGGATTTCAAAATTCCGTATCTCTCTCCCCCTCGCTGTCTTCCTCTGCATCCATTTATGGGTCTAACAAAAGCAATTTCCTACGATTGATTTATGAGTAATGCATTTGTGCGTCCAGACATACGCTTTTAAGCCCATTCCAGTTAATAATCCTCCTCCTTTCGCCTCTCTCTCTCTCTCTTTTCAGACTCTCGCCACTGAATATGCCGGACTATGCGGAAGTTGCATGTTCAACATTCAAAAGTCCACATAACAATGCTGCTACTGCTGCTGCTGTTGCACAAACTTCCGGTGCTGGCTCATCATCATTATACGATAGCTGCGGCGCCTATGCCACAACAAATGTGGTCGCCAATGTGAAGCTCTATCAGAATCGTTATGGCACAAAGCCAACAGCAACGAAAACAGGAGGAACTGGAACTGGAACGGTAGCAGGAACAGCTAGTAATAACAACAATGGCTCCTTGTCGAATAGTGATTATCAATCGAGCGGAATGTATTCGGCGCCAGCGAGTGCACATTATGGCTGCTTGGAGCCAATGAATCCGATGACCATATCGACAGCATCCACAGCCATATTAAGTGGTTCACCGGCCAAACTGAAAAAGATGAACATCACCGAAAACAAAATGGACCATCTACAGAATCTACAAGGCAATGCCGCCAAGTCGGAGCGCACAAATCCCTTCAATCAGCAGCAACAATTGCTACTCGCAAGCAATGCATTGAAACAGGGTTTGGGTGCGTACGCAAACACCACGCTGGCGGCTCAAATGGCCAGTGGCGGTGGTGCGGGCACCTTGCGACGTCAGCGACAACCGAAAACGCTCTTCAAAAGCGAGAACAATATATTGGGCAGCAAGTCGAACAGTTCGCGGCATCCTTCGACAAATGCCTCTGCGAATGGCAATCTGGATTTTTTGACTGGTGGACCACCACCAACTGCACCACCAGCTGGAGCTGATAATCTCGATGCAGACTTCTCGGCGCTGTGCAACTCGACGAATCAGCTGTTAAACGATTGGGCTTCCAGTGCATCGATTGCTGCCGGCGATTATCATTTTGGCAGCAAGCAGCCAAGCAAACAGCATTTGTATGTGAAGGCCAAGGATGGTTCGTGGTCAGCGGTTAGCTCCGATGCCTATCAGAACTTCAAACAGCAGCAACAGCAACAACAGCAGCGTGATTTTCACTCCGGAACAGGTGACAATCCTAAGCAGTTACCTCCTCTATTGATTAATCCCGCACATAGTTCGAGCAGCCTAGCAGCTGATAGCAAATTCCTGAGTAGTTTCGGTACCAGCGCCAATGTCTAGATCGTACCAGGGTTGCAAGGGGGGTTAAAAGGGTTGTAGCATCCCTCAGGATTACCCCTGATTAGCCCTAAAGTTGTGTTTTTGCTCAGTAGATTGTAAGTGCAAAAAAAGTAAATAACCGAAAGTTGTGAACTGCATTCAGAAGAGGAAGGGGAGAAATGGGAAATATTTAATGAAAGTTTGGGCTTACTTAAAAAGGGTTAGTGTGAGAGATTGAAATCTCTAAAATCGTGGGTAAAAAGTTGCTAGAAAAATTAAAAACCTACTGAAAAGTAGAAGTAGATTGCTTAAAAGTTGAGGTTAACTTAAAATAACTTAGATTGAAAAGCTAGAACTGGCTTTATAAAAATATTTTTAACTTAAGAACGTTAAAAAGTAAAAAGAAAACTAAGTTAAAAGTAAGTTATACTCTTTTCAACATATCGCTAAGATCAAAGCCAATAAATTATGTTCGAATTTAAATGTTATGTTAAAAGATGCTAACTGATTATGTTGAAGAGATGTTAACAGATTATGAAAAAAATGTTCTTTTTCTTAAGATCAATCTGGTTTTTATATTGCAATTGCTTAATTTGCTCAAAGAAAAACAGCAACAGATCTTAAGTTTCCCAACATGAGATGTTAGACGATGGTCTTAGATTCAAATTCAAGATATTTAAGATACATAAAGCTTATCTAAAGAGAACTCAAAGCAACCGTTAACTTAAGCTTTATATTAAGCCCCACTTAACCCTTAAGTAGATGTTGCCCATTCAGAATCTAGACTAGATACTCCCAAACCATACTGTAAGTTCTAGAATAAGAATAACTTCGCCTTCCTCACTCTAAAAATACCCCCAAAAACAACGAAAAGGTGTTTTTTGTGTGTAAAGAAAAACACATTAATAATGATGATGATGATATATACATATTGGCTTGTACATAGATTTCAACCTTATAAAGCATATGGAATATGGCATTTGACCCTCATAAAAGCTAAAACTTTACTTAGGCGTAACAAGTTTCCACAAACAAATCCCGCAAATAGCACCGAAGTAGTTAAACTAAGTAAAGATAAATGTAATTTTTAGTACGAAATAACAAAAAAAAAAAAAGTTTGAGCCAAAAATAAGAAAGAAGCGAAATGAATAGTGAAACCCTAACGAAAACGAAATACAAAAAAAAAACCCAAAACTCACCTAAAATAAACAAAATAATGTAGAATTAAAATCCAAACATCAGCACTTAATATAAAACATTAAAAAATTCATTAGCTAACAGTGCAAAGTGTAATAATCCCCCAAATAAGCGAGATAAATGCTAATAATAAGGCTGTTAAATGTAAAATATCATAAATAATAAAGTAATCCCCCAAATAAATAAAAAACAAAAATTATATCTATACATTGAAAAAATTGTGTAATTAAAGCATTTAATTGTAATTAACTGACGAACTAGTTTTAGTCTGCCTGTAGCTAAACTGAGAAATATATATATATACATATATATATCGCTGTCATATTAAATTATATATATATATCAGTTGTAAGCAATCAATTGAATATTTAAATTGATAAACCAAAAAGCTAAAAAAAAATAAATAAAATCAAATACCTAAATAACTACCAACAAAGTTTATACTAACTTTAAACATATATATAAATGAATGTGTATTTTATTTCAAACTACTGCCACTTCTACTGTATAGCTGCCACCGTTTGGAGGCGCCACAGCTGCGCCTACATTCTACTGGACAATTCCATGGATTTTGTCATTTGATTGGGCTCGGAATTTTTCGTTTGACCAAAGCCCAGGTAAACCCGAAACCCCAACTATGCCAGTCAACTAGAAAAAACTAATGTAGCCTCCGCACTCCCTCCGCATTCCCCGCTCATTTTCCTCTTATGGTCAGGCAAATTAATTATGCACTTTGCCTTTGAATCCCCTCGCATTGCCTAGCGAGCATCATTAAACTGAAATGAGATATTGTTTATATTTCTATGGCATTTGTCCTCGTTTTTGCCAATGCAACTGTAAACATTGCAACATTGGACTCGATTCAGGATAATCAAATCAATGCCCCCCCCCCCCTCCTTTTCCTCCCCTCCATCGTTGTTTCCTTTGCTATGTGCTTGTTTTTTTGTTTGCGTATTTGGTTGTACAACAATTTTACAAATTGTTATTGACAATTTATGTCTGTTGTCTGGTTTTTATACCATGAAGTCATTAAAATTGGCTAAAAAGGGTATAATGGTTGTATGCAAAAGTATGTAACAGGCAGAAGGAAGCGTTTCGGACTCCATCAACTATATATATTCTTAATCAGCATAAATAAAGTACAAAATCGAGTTTCTAGATTTAAATGCAGTTTTATTGTAGAGATCAAACCATGACTTTAAAGATATAACTTTTAAAAATCGGATCAATTTTGACAAAGTTGTGAAAGTCGAAAGTTTTGACCAATGCCCATGTATGTCTGTATGTATGAAAGTGCCGATCTCAGAGACTATAAGAGCTAGAGACTCCAGATATGGAACATAAGCTCGCCTTGTCCCTGGTTTGTTTTAAGCTTATGATAACTGTCCCCTATATGCGATCGATAACAAAAAAATTTGAAACATTAAAGGAGATATGGTACATTCAAGTTAAGTAAAGTATGCAGTAAACGCGTGCACATACAAACACACACACACACTCATACTTGCAAGAACTGACCGTACGCGTAAAGTATGTTATAATTCAGGGTATCTTCTAGTCGAATCTTTTCGACTAGAACCTTCTTACTTGTTCTCTTATGTTCGAGCGCTCTCCTGCGTGTGTGTGTGTGTGTGTGTGTGTGTTGTTTTTGCTTTCCTCTTTTCCTTTCATCCTGTTCCATCGAATACGGTTTCAATGTGCATTGAAATTGTGCAAACAAATGAAAATCAATTCGACTAAATGATGCGAACTAATATCGCAACAGTTTTTGCTTAATATTGGCATTATTAGGTTGTATTTTGTATATTTATAATATGCATAATTGTGCATATTTTTAAAGCACTTTAAAATGTTCACAGTAGAACTTCAATAAAGTAAACGTAAAGTTATTCAGTTAGAAAACAAAAGAACATTTTGCCTAGAAAAATTATATTTAAGGTCATTTACACACAAAGATTTGAAACGGAAATACCAAACAAAAGAGTTAAATATATAATTTTAAGCAAGTTCAATACATTGAAGTTTGACTCAAATCAAGCTGTTTAATGCATTTTTTATTGATTTTTTCATGAGCATTGAAAAAGTAATTTTCCATTATGATATTCCTGAATTTGATTTTAATTTGTAATAATATTATTACCCATTCCAGTTTGATAGCACAACAAAATGAACTTTAAAAAATGTATTTTGTTTGGCTTAAAAGGAAAAGCTGATTGCAATAAAGATTAAACTTAAAGCAAATTTACTTTGGGTAAGGTTTTATTTGATTTTAAACTGAGCATAAAGCTTTAATGTATTCAAGTACAGTTTAGTTTTCTTTATTCGAGCAAGCACAAACTGTTAGTTGTCTAAGATCTTGGCTAATACATTTGTCCAGTTAAGCTTATAAGAACTTCAGCACTTGCTTTCCATTTCGTATCGAAAATGCTCAACTTAAAGCTGTTTGCCAACATTCAGGCAGGCAACAACAACAAACTGTAGCAACAGCTGCAACAGCACCCAAATGGATATTGCCTAATGTAACTGAACAGCCCACGCCATTAGCTACAACACATACACACACACACACACACACACACACACACACATGCATGTCCACCCCCTTCGCTCATATATTTGCCAAAGCAATCCCAACTACAAATAGCCTAAGCTCTCTCTCTCTCACTTACTCTGTGCTTCTCTGTGCATCTCTGACCATGCCGATAAATAAACCCAAATTTATCATGTACATGAACCGAGCGCATATCAGAGACGAGTAGAGTGTGAGAGAGAGTGCGAGGGGTAGGGAGTGTACCCATATATCGTGAATATAATAGCAATGGCCGGCAGCGGTCATAATTTTTGGCACAAAATTGTCGATAGGCGTCGAAGCGTTCAATTGAATGTCCTGTGCCGGACAATGTTCCAAACCAAAAGTTTGAGAATAAGCAGACCTTTAGACCTTCTTTAGATTGTGCTGTGTCGAAAGAGAAGAACTATTGTATAATCAAAACTAATGGTCTATAAAGAATCAATTCTCAATTTGTTTAGGTCCAGCTGTTGCCACCAAATGCGAACAGGACACGCAGAACACACACACACACACATACTGCACAGAGAGTGGAACATTGGGAACATTTTTGGAACAGCTAAAAAAACACATAACATGTCTGGCAAATAAAATTTTAAATGCATTTTGTACATATAATTGAATAAAACGAACTGCTTTTGACCCTAATGAGCGCACAGATTAGAAATATAGCCACAAAAGTCAGATACTTTGTAGCAAAAATTATTTTTTGCAAATAAAAGTGAAATACTTTTTTCATGATTATTGTATTGTATTTAGGCAATCGTGTGCATGACATATGGAATGAATGGGTATGGAATAAAACGGAACTGGATCATATAAAGGAGAAATCACTGAATCAGCAAGTTACCATAAAGTTTAATCAGCAGCTTGCCGTCGTCAAAGAGCAAGGACAGAAGAAACTACATAAAGAGAAGTGAAAAAGAACTCGTAAATATGAGCGGAGACCAGACACAACACTCACACACACAAATACACACACACATGAAAGTTTTATGTGCATTTGAGTGACCATAAAAATGGTCAGTTGTGCGGGAAGAGGATCGGGGAAGAAGTCCAGAATGCCTGTAGCCCGTGCCCAACGATGCCTGTTGATAACAACAACAAAATTGTGCAGCGCAATTTGATGAGATTAGCCATCACACAGACAAAAGTGTGTATGTGTATGTGTGTGTAAGTGTGCGAGAGTGTACATACTGTGTACATAGTCAAATGTCATTATAATTCGATGCGGCAGGCTTTACTTGTGCCAAACAACAAATTGATTAAAGCTGACACAACAACAACTAGTACATGAGAGACACCGAAAATTGTAACTGAGTAAGGAGCTTCATATTAATAGTGTCGTAAAGTAAATGGCCTTATCTTTATTTACAAACTACAGAACATAACCTTTTAAGCTAGACATAACATGGAAAGTTGTGTTGGAAATTTGATGTTAAGAGAAACGCCGTAAGCTTTAAAGAGAGACTCTCTTTTCGTATAATTGTAATCATGCTGCAAAGCTGTGGTGAATAATGATCTTGAAAAGAGCTGAAGTATAAGACTTTTGAAGCGAATTAATGTAAGAAAAGTTATTTAAGATTAAAAAAAATAAAGATAGCGACAAAAGAGGGGACACAATAAAAAATCTTGTTCTATCTTCAAGCACAAAAAATGTTTATAGGTATTAAAAGCTCTTTATAGACGCTAAAGATGAAAAGACAATATTTTTTTGTTGTTGTTGCTCTTTTATCCCATTTTATTTTTCAAAGCCTTAACCCAAAACAGACGCAAAAGAATTAAAATTGCTTTACTTAAATGGCTACAATAAAAATATCTGCGTTTTATTTAAGCAATTTAATTTAAAACTCCCCAATGGTCAAAAATGCGGCAGACATTTCTGCAAAATAAAAATGGTGTTTAGGAATTTCGACGGAAAAAATAACGAACATAAAAATCTAGTGAAGCAAATTTTTTTATGCGGAGTGCAGACATTTTAATTTGAGCATTATTTTTTGATTTTTTGACTTTGCTTTTTCGTTTTTTGTTTGACGATGGCTTTTCACAACAAATTGAAATTGACCAAAAGCTCGAGGGTTGATAAAAGCACAAACAACAGACAGACAGACACATGTGTCTACCTTCTCTCTCTTTCTTCTTTCCTTTATTTTACCTTTTTTACAGACAAATTCACACACACACACACTAATTAAAAGTTGGGCACTTTAAATGGAGCGGCTAAACTTACTTGTCGAGTTAGTTAAAAAAAGTTTAATTTGCGCTGTGGGATCGGCTTCGGCTCGTGGCTCCTCCGTGGCTTCTGCTTGTTTTCGTGAGTAATTAGTAAAATGCATTAAAGTGAATGAGCTTTGTGCTGAGAGATTGAGTAAGAAAGAGAAAGGTTGTCTACCTTAACTTAAAGCTCTTACGTGTGAAAACCGAGAGCAGAAATAAGCATGGATTAACGTTTTGTTTACGTATTCAACTATCACCGCAAAATATTTTATTTTATTTACCATTTGTACGTATCAAATTAAACTACTGACTCTCGTTTAGTTACTGTAATTTAAGCAGATATAAAACTTAACAGCCTATTTAGAAGACAGACAATGCCCGCTCTCTCTTTTTTATATACAAAGCAGATTCCAGCTGCGTCGCAACGCTTTGTGGGTGAGAGTCCTTAAGAGTAAGTATGAGAGCGTAAATAAATGAGTTTGGGTGGCAGAATAACGGACAATCGCTGACGGGGTCGCTGCTACTGCGCTGCTGCTGCTGCCGTTGCTATAGCTGTAGCTGTCGCTGCTTCCTGAGACACTTAAACAGGCCATAAAATACATTTTGAGCGTGGCGTCTGCGTCGCTGCTTTTGTCGCTTTTTGTAGTTGACGTCTCGCCTTGCCATGCCACGCCTCTAGGCGTTGTAATTCCTTGAATGTGTCAGAGCCGCTTCGTCCGCTTCTAATTGCAAAATATGGCGACAATTTTCAAAGAAGTTGAGAACATTGACGCCGGCTGACTGTCGCTGCGGGGATAATTTAATTTTAACTGGCATTTTGGGTGCCATATAAATAAAATAGAGGCGGTACGGCGGCGGCGGCGGGTTAGATACATTGAAGTCTAGCACTTGAACTTGCGCGCGCGCTTGTTATGTAATGAAACATCAGCATACCTTAAACACATAAACACATCTAAACTAAGCTCAAACGGTAACTAAAGCTTTAAATGACATGTTAAGAGTGCAGGCAAAACGCCAGATCAAAGTTCGCAGGCTCTCTATCTCAGTCTCAGTCTTGGTGCGCATTTTATGAAACGTTTTATTATACTAATTTGTAGCTTGGCAGTGGTCGCCCGTTTCGGTAACATCGAAAGGCAACAACTAAAAATGGCAATTTGCCATTGCGTCAAAGGTTAGAGCGAGAGGGCGAGTGTATTTGGAGTGTTTGGAGAATGGGAGAGACGCATACACTTCAGTCGAGTCTCTATTAGCAGACAATGCTTTTTGGCTGGCTTCTAAATTCGTTTTGCTCTCTAATACATATGGAAAAAGGTATTTCGAAATGTGCGCAATGAAAATTGTTTAACTGTTTGTCTCACTGACTCTGTCTCTGTGGGGATTCTCGGGGGTTTTTATTAAAATGACGTTGCCCGTTTTGTGTCCTGGCAATTGTGTGCTTCTCCTCTGGCCAGAAATGGCATTTGCTTTACGCATATCCTTTTGGCGGATCGTTAGTGTCCTTTGCTGCAGTCGCACTCGTCCTGACGTCCTCTGGCTGGTTTAAGTCCACTCTCTTTAGTTTTGGTTGGGTTCCAAGTTTTAACGACTTTGTTTCCGTTACGTCTAATTTAATGAAATTCGTTTTGCTTTTGCTTTTCGGTTTAGGTTTCTGTTTCGGTTTTTGGATTGTTTTTTTATTTTTTTTGTTTTTGCTCAAGTTTTCTGCATACAATTTGCGGAAAACGGCATTCTAATGACTTGCATTTACTCCTTGTTGGCGTTGTTGTTGTTGTAAGGGGGTGGTTAGTCTGTAACTCTGTTCACCCTGTGCGCATATACATACATACATATTTTTGTTTTGGCTTTTTGATTTAATGATGGTTTTGGTGCTCTTCTTTTTGTTATTTTTGCATTGATATAAAGACATTGCTTATAATGATAGAGTACGAGCTATTTTTCTGAATGGGGGGCGTTACTGGCCCACTTTGGAAGTGATAAGTATATGTTTACGACTCTATTGGGGCAAGTGTTGCCAGCACATAGCAATTAAATGCTTAAAACACAAGGGGAAAAATGTTTTCATTGAAGAATGAGAAATATTTGATTCACAAAAAAATGTTATTTTCAATTTTGTGAGTAAAATCTATTTTAGGTAACATAAAACATAAAAATATCTTAAATTCAACTTAGACATACTAAAAGATGGAATGCAATCATTAAGTAGCGTCAAGAAACTTATAAAAAAAACCCCCAAACTTTACTTTTGGGTATCATAAAATATGCAGTCACTAACTTTGCTTCGAAGGCAATTTACTTGCATGTTGGCAACGCCGCGCCCACACAATAAGAGGGGCTGGCCACAAATATTTCGTTGGATAGTTTTTGCATCGCCTTTTTACTGATATAACTTGAGCTATTTGCAAGAAATATGAGCAAAGAAGCGCGATGCGAATAAACAAACTGATTTGCATTTATGCTAATGCAACAAATACACGAACATACCATCTATCTCTCTCCCTCTCTGTCACACTCACACATAAATACATACATACATACCACCCTGTGCAGACAACGAACAACGGTAATGGCGTAAAAATGCAAAAGGAAATATGAATTGTGGTTGTACTGTTCACACACACACACAAACACACACACACACACACACACGCACACATACACACATACACATACATAGACATGAGTGACCAAAATCAAATAGAAATTGTTTGCAAAAAGCCAAAAGTAAATATTTATGTTTTATGTTAATGAGAATATGTCTGACTTTTTGCTATTTGAATATTGGCCAGGACTCTGCTTCTTCTTGCTCTTAGCTTGCTTTCAGCTTGTTTCTGCTGGTATTCTCACACAAAATCACAAAAAAAAAAGAAGAGGAATAAATGACAAATATGTCGGAGAGTTTTTGGTTAAACTGTGGCTGCAACTTTTCTCTAGTTGTTGTTGTTGTTGCCACAAACAAACACCAATGAGTCTCAGCCTCGTCATTGGTTTTAGTAGGGGGGAGGGAGGGGGTCTATATAACATCTGACTTTCGCTTGCTAACATAGTTGTTGTTGTTAACTGGTTTGTTGGCCAATAATTGACAATTTTATTTAACTAAGTGTTAAAAAAATGGCTAAAAAAAATTTTAAATGGGAAAGTAGCAATTAGAATACACTATATAATTTTTAATTTTAATTTTCAATCATAAATAAATACATAAAAAAAAAATGAATATATTTTATTTTACCTTTTTCCATGTTTTTAATTCCTTTATAAGAAAAATAATATTAAGCAGCTTTAAAATATTTTAATATTATTTTATTATTATTTATTTAATATCTATAACTTTTTATCACTTTTAGTTTAATTTTTAATATTAAATATTCACAAGGAAAACCATAAAATATTTCTTACTTTAATTTTTTTTAATGTTTTTAATACCTTTATTAAAAACAAAAAATATTAAGCTGCTTTAAAATATTTTAATACATAAAATATATTTTTTTCTTAGAGTATCAAACAGATCAGTTTGCATATTACTTGCCTCATGTTGCATGTTTAATGAGTTCGTTGTTTGTTTGCTTCTTTTTTTAATGCTTATTGTTGCGGCTCACATTCGGTTTATTTATTTAACATTTTTTATATTTTAATGTTGTTGTTGTTTATTTGTTGACTGTTTATTTATTAATTCCGCATGATATGGCGCTTAAACTGACGTTTAATTAATTTTATTGGTTTTTTTTTTATGCCATGGGAAAAAATTAAACGAAGCGAGTTTTCGCGTTCATGAAAAAACCATTTATATGGAAATGCTGCAAAAACTTTTTAATTTCAGTAAAAAAAAATGGCAGAAAAGCAAAACAAAGTTGTAAATATTTAATATTGTAAGAGATATTAAACCATTAAATAAAAATAAACGTTAGAAAAGGCTTAAAAGTGAAGCTAGTTAAGCATAGAAAAATAAATTATTATAAATAAATAAATAAAAGAAGAAAATTAATGGTAAAAAGTTACAAAAGTGAAACTAGTTAAGCGTAGAAAAATATGTCAGTATAAATTTAATATATTAATATTTCTTTTATTAATTAGTTTGCCTTAAAAGTTAAGTTAAAAAGACAAATTAAAGATAACAATTTATTTAAAATGTTTAATTTTAAGTTTCTTAATGTTTCTTAGCACCATTTAAAACTTTTTAGTTTGCTTTGTTGAACTGAAAAGTCGCATAAAATATAAAAATATTATTACAATATTTAATTTGAAGTTTTGATTGATTTTTCAATACTTTCCTAAAGCTTCTAGTTAACAATTGTGTCATTAACCTCGCTTTGAATTAGTTTCTAGATATTTTATTTTCTTTTTCACCTTTTTTTTTGCAATCCATTCTACACTTTTACTAACCCTAAGCAAACCTCTGATTGTTCAATCTCAACGGGACTCAAGTTTCACTTCATTAACAGAACCCCCCCACCAACACCACACCCTCCACCAACATCACGCCCCTTTTGAATTGACCTCCGTTTTAGCCAGAAGCAAAAGCAAACGGAAACGTTAGGCAAAATGGTAAAAGGTTAATGCACCATTGGACAGTTGCCTTTCTATGCGTTATGTCTCTTCAAATCCAAATGCAACCAAAGCTAACAACATCATCATCATCATCAACATCATCATAGTTTCGCGTCAACATGATCATCAGCATTTGGTGTTTGTGTGTGTGTGGCATGTGGCATGTGACAAAGTTTAAGTGCTGGTAAATCCATAGATTTCATGCTGGCAGCCAGCAGCAAACCATTGGGCCACATATTGTGCGAGACAAACAACAACAACAAACGTAATAACAAAAACAACAACGACGATGTTGCACAAACAGAGGTGTTGGTAATGTGCTGCAAACAAGAACGTACAACGTACAACAACAATTGTTGCAACAATAGTATCACATTTCAATGTTTTTAGTGTGGCATAAAAACAAAAGCAAAAGCCGCATTCAAACTGCGAACTAACAACAACAACAACAACAACAAACAACAATGTTACTTTGGTGGCACACAGACTGCAAAAGTTTTTATGCCACAAGCAACGGAGATACTTACAACGCCTTCCCGGCCAACCCTCTCTGCCAGGCTGCACGTAATTTTGTTGTGTCTCGACGCAAATATGTTTTGTCCATGAAATCACCCCCGTTTGCCCCTTAACCCCCACCAATCCTTAACACCACCCTTCACTTCCTATCCCTCTCTCTCTCTCTCTCTCTCTGATGCTTCACTGTCATATGCTAAGCTGCTACCTTGGCATTATGCGAGGCGCCATTGCCGTCGCACTTGTCACTTTAACCTTGCACGGCCTGTCAGCAGGCGCACCCACAACCACCCACAACTGCTCCATCCCCTCACCACCTATGTAACGCCCATTGAGGCAAGCCACTGAAAATTTGCGCAAAGCGGCATGGAAAATGAAAAGAAAAGCCATAAAACCAAAGACGACGCGTAAAGCCTGAAAAAAAACGAATACACAGACACAAACATAATGCAAGCAAATGTTGTTCCTGAGTGTCAAGTCGACGTGCTAATACTCTTAGTTATATTTAAATTATGAAAGAGTAAGCATAAATATATTTTTAAGCATACAAAGGGATATTGCTCTACTCATTGCTTAAGATTAAAACCGGTTTGATAATATTAAAAAATTATGTAAATTTAATAACGAATTAAATAGGAAACTTTTAGTTTTTCTTATTTAGGGTCAGTCAAACGATCGATTAATATTGAGTATATTAAACAGTGGTGACCTTATCTTTATTATTTATTTTTAAGGCAAGTTAAATCGTAGCTATTGAAAAATGATCTTTTTCATAAGAAACTTTAACTTAAGATAATATTTAAAGTATTTTAAAGCTAAGACTTTTAAAAAGCAGAATCTAATCTTTAAATTCTTTCCTTATGCCATAGTTGATATACCCCAAGTGAAGATCATTGAAACGAGCGTAAATATGCCTGTCATCATTTTGACATCAACATTGCTGTCGGCATCGCCATCGTCGCCATCGTCGACATCGTCGTCATCATCGTCTGGACTGACATTGGACTATAGCTGGGATTTGTGTATGTGTGTGTTTGGTTTGATGGTAGTTGAGAGCAAGCGGAGCCATTACCATAACTATAATGCATATTTCATCATTGGCAGCCCCCACTTTCCCCCCACTCGTCATCATCAACATAATCATCATCAACGACGACGACGACGACGACGACGCAGTTTGGTCGTCATGTGGAAAATCCCGGTATCACTTTCGCTTATGCCTTGTTGACAATCTCGGTTTCAATGTGTGTGCCCAGTAATACCCTAACTCCTCATCCCTCCCCCTACTCTTCTGTACTTGACTATCAGGCCAAAGCATGCCTGAGCATATATTTATGCCTTGTTTGTAGCCACATTTTGTTATCCGCCTCTATGCCCACTCTCCCCCACTCTCTTGCTCCATAATGAATGACAAGGTTTTAGCATAAAAGTTTATTGAACTAGGTAAATAGATGGAACCACAGCAGGAACAATACCATCCCCCATTTTGATACATGCATAGACAAAGTAACGACAGTCTTATGTCCTCTTTCATCGGTAAATCGATGCAATTTACGCCAAAATTTGGCTAAAATCAACAGCGAAAACTACTTTGTGGTTTATACGATTCCCAGTTGAGTTGTTTTACTGCAGGTTTTAGAAAGAATATTTTAAAATTTGCAGGAACGTAAGTGGTAAGGCCAGTAAAAGTTTGAAAAGTTTCTGAGATGCAAAGTTAAAGATTGATTGATTGATGGAAAGATTATATAATAAATAAACGTATAAGATTAGTTTCCTGATACTGCATATTAATTGGGTATCGAAAGTTGTCCTTTCCATATGTTATTGATGAAAATTCTGGACAAGTCACTTGGGAAACTCAACGAATATCGAATAAGTTATCCAAACTCTCGCCCAATCTCCCTACCTTCCTCTTCTGCCTCTCTCTCAATCGAAAATTTTGGCCAATTTGAGCAAGTGCGAGTATGTGACTCCCGTTATTCCCCGTTATTGCTCGTTGGTTCGTAATCCATGTGGATTATGTCAAAATTGGTATATCATAAAAACGTCGCGTACGTGAGTGGCATAAACAAAATTACGCTTAAGCTGAAAGAGCACAGAAAGAGGTGTCACATAGAGAGAGAAAGAGAGAGAGATAAAGTTGTCGATGCCGTACCGCACCGAAACCGAAACCATTAACTTTGCCTTTTGCTCTCCGGCTGACATTCGAAAAAAAAGAAAAACAACCTTTTGACCAAGTGATTAATTTGTATGCGCTCGACGCTGACTTTTGCGGTCTCGGAACAAAGGCCAAAAGTGTTTGGCATGTAACGGAAATGCGCGCCCGGGGACAGTCCGTCCGGACACCGCACAGACAGACAGATAGACAGGGAGTTAGGAGCAGCTGGGCAACACATTGTGTTGAAAATGCTTTGAATATGCACTTTGACGAAGGGGAAAAGAAAAGTTTTGCCTTCTGGCTTACAGAATTCGCCATTGGGGAAGTTTTTCCGATCTTATAAAGCTGGTTGGCCTATGGCCAACAACTTGTAAAAGCTGCACAAAAACTTCAAATACGCTTTTCTTCTCCTTTTTTTTTCGTTCCCTTCGACTGTTTTTCTTAACCCAACGAAATAAAATTCATGACGCGACAATTGGTTAGGGGGCTGAAAGGAAAATCCTTCTTGCGGGTTAGGTTCGTGTTAAGATTTCATTAAACTTTCTGTAAGACAGCAAAGCCTGACCAATCTATAAAACAGCTTAAAACCAACAATACGGCAGGGTAAAAAACGAGTCGGAAAAAAAGAAACTTGGCTCATTAATTAAGTCGCTCGCTCTATTACACAAAAAGGGGAAGAACAAAAAAAGAAAAAAACATTTCGTATAAATATAAATACTGCATAATATTCACATAAATACGAATAACGGAGAACTAACTGCAAAAAGGATTAAGAAACGAATTGTGAGAGAACGAAATTTGCATACTCTAACGAGGTTTTCTCCACAAGAGAGTTGAAGCTGAAGTTATATTCACTATATCGTATTCATTGATATCGTATTTGTATTTATCTATATCTTCAACTCACTTATGCCAAAAACAATAAGATTATATGCCTTATGTATGTAAAATATGTCAAAGCCCATTTTACTCCCCTTTCGAAATTGTAAAACACGCAAAAAAAACAACAACAACAACAACAGGTCTTAAGTCAAAGTCTATGAGTTTCCTTGAAGAGGGGAAAAAATAAGCGTGTTTCCTATTTCAATTTCGTATATCAGCTATTTGGAAATGAACTTTACACTCAGCGCTGCCTGTGGCGCCCCATCAAGAAAGTATCTTTAGCTGTATCTGTATCTTTAGCTGTTGCTTTTGCTTTTGCTGTTGCGAATGTATCCTTTTCTTTTTATTGTATTACCGCGAGTGTTATGCTAATTTCCGTAACCGGGAAAGCAACGGGGATTGGCGCCCTTAGAGTCTGTGGTTCATCCTCAGACTGGATATTTCTTGGGTGTTCTCGGCACGGAAATGAAATTTAACTGAATTTGCATTGGAATTCGATTAAATCGTTTATGCAAACATTTCGTTTCATTTCATTTGCGGGTTTTTCGCTTTACCGACTCTCTCATTCGCCTCTCTCGCTCTCTCTCTCTCTCTCTCTCTCTCTCTCTAACTGTAATTGTAACTGTAAACAGGACTCATGTGAATGTGCGAATCCGTTATGACTCTCCACACACACACACACACACACACACACACACACACACACACACACACACACACACACACACACACACTCCTTTTCTCTGCACTGGGCTCATTTTGCGCCATTTGATTTGCCTGCTCTTCTTATTCTTCTTCTTCTTCGTCGTTTGCTGCTCTTGTGGAATGAGCAGCGAAATTACATTGAAAAGCCTCGAGAGTTGATTTTGGCATTCATCTAATTTACATAATGCTCATATGTTGTTTGCCTCTCGTTCTCTGTGCGTTCTGCATGGCTCAGCACATTTAATGCTGTGTGCAAATGTATCTAAGAGCTTGTTATTTATGAATTAATTTCATTTTTCATGTAAATGCATAAAGGTAATCGAGTATGCGAATCTCACTCTCTCTCTCTCACACACACACACACTCGCATTTGCATAAAAATATGAATTTTTATTCTTGCTCACAAGAAAAATCATCAAATTGATTGAAAAGGTACTCAGCATTTCTATTCTGTTTGCTTTTTGCGTGACAAATTCCATTTGCCAAATTAAATACAATTTTTGATGAAAGATAGAGATCATCAAAAAGAGCAAAATATAAAAAGGGACTTTGTTAAGCAAGCGTAGGAGCTCTATCTTTCTTTCTCTCTGTGTTGAACAAAGCTTGATCGTGGGATATTTTTCTACTAGGGGTGTTGCCATACCAAAAAAAAAGGTTAATGCAACTTTAATATCATTCGAATGTTTATTAAGCAGCTTACTAAAAGTCCAAAGAGCTTTATGACTTTTTCAACAACTTTATATTTTAACAGCTTAACATTTTGCTGATGATTGATGAAAAAATGCAACACAATTTGCAACTAAATATTGCAATCGTATTACTCGCAACATTGCATTCGGTTTTTGTAGCTTCTTTAAGCTCGTTTGGCATTTGCCAGTGTTTTAACTAAAGCTCCCCAAAATTGCATTCAAATGGCAACCGCATGGGAGACGCATAAGAAATTCTGGGCTACATACTGCTGGCAATGTGACAGTAACCCAATGCGACCATACATTGTCTCTTAACGTTCTCTCTTTCATACTTCTTTTTGCTCTCTTTCGCCTATCTGACACAATGAGCTACCCAAAATGGTGCTGAGTGTCAGGGTGCGGTCCATGAAAAACAGTTCATAAATAAGCATATGCATGCGAGTTTATCAGTATGTGAGTGCACTAAAAACACTCATATACGAAAACCTATTCATATCCGCATAACTCGGTTTGCGGCTTTTTTCCCAACATACAACACACAAATCGAAATAATACTACAATTGCATTTAGTTTGGTTTATTTGGTTTTGGTTTTTGTGTGCTTTGTCAATTTTATCATAGTCTCGAATGTCTCGTAAAAGCATTGGCAAATCAAATAAATAAAATATACCACAAACTTGTTGCAAACATTATTTATGAATTAAAGTTCATTAAATATTTAAGCACAATTTGAAAACTCTATTAACACCATCAGGAAAAGTGTCTGCCGTACAAAAGTTTACAGCTCACTTATAAATCATCAAAATTGAAACAAGACAACACAAAACTTGTCCATTAACAGCTTATTCCCAAACTTTTGTACATTTTACAACAAATTTTAACTTTATTTTGGTAATTTAGCAACGCTCACGGGCTAAGAGGCAACTGAAAGCGAATAAAATCAAAATGAATGACTGAATGAATATTCAATTTTGTATTCCTTCTTCTTCAGCTGGGTTCGGTTTAAAAGTTAAAAACTCAATAATAAAGTATGAGAAAGCTGGTAAAGTGTATGTATTTCATTCTACCAATATTTAGATTTGTTCAAAAGCTGGGATTTCCAAATATGTTTTCTTCTAATCTAAACATCAACTTCAAAGGTAATGCTTGCCATCCCTGGTCACTTTTATTGATTGACCCCTGAGCTATCTGTCTAATCAATCTATGACATTTGCCATTCTGCATTTCAAATCCATATTTTATGTACCATTTCCCACACCCAACTCGAAATCCTTTCGAAATATCCAAAAAATCGAAACGTACAGCCCCATAAATTTACAACTGCCCCTCCACTTCCCCTCCAGCCACATTTGCACAGAGGATTAAAGGGTCTCGTCGGGGCTTTTGCACTCTCGCCATTTGTTATGCCTTTGCGTACGGCTTTGCTTTTTCTCTCCGGTTTTTTCTTTTTTTGTTTTTTTTTTTGTGTGTAAAAGCTGGCAAAAGTGATTAATGCAAGAGTTGGCAGCGGCCATGTCGATGGCCACCGCCTAACAACAACAACAACTACGAAAATATAAAACGCCTGCAACTCCGGGCATTTTTATTGAATTGCCAGCTTTCGGAATGTGCCTGACCACTCTCCATTTATATATGTATACTACCTGCATACATAGAGTTCACAGTCCGAACAAAACTAGACATTCGCTGAATTTTCAATAGCACAAAAACTTGAAAGTGTGGGTATAGAGAATAGAGTATAGTCAATACCTGGAACTTGGAACTATGCTTTGACTACAGTTGCGCGGATTAAAGTGCGAAATTCGAGAAAAGCCGCTTTACGCAGCTGCAAAGAGTATGGCGATAGGTGCATTAAAAGCAGCAGAAACGCGTTTAAAGTCGATCGAATGGCGAACTTTAAGATGCCCTTCTAAATTTAATGGTGTAGTTAACCTATGGATTACTTGCTAGCCAAATCTTACTTAGTATTAACTAATACTCAAGCTTATCAAAAATATCTTATCAGACGTTCATCCAAAAATATTTGTCAAAAAACCGAAAAATCATTGATCAAAACTTCCGAACTTTAGAGATAACTATGTCAAAATTGATCCGATTTTGAAAAGTTATATTTTAAAAGTCATGGCTTGATCCCTTTAATAATACTGCACTTAAATCTAGAAATGCGATTTTAATTATTTTCCTCCAAAAATGTTTCAAAAATTCAATAAAAGGCGAAACGAGCCAAAAACAATTAACTGTCAAGCAAATTAGACATTCAGCCACAAACAAAGCACGCTACTGAAGGAAAAAAAAACTGTTAAGACAGTCAGCCAGATTTCTATCAAGCCATCACACTGGCAATGAGAGCCGAAAGTACGCTTAAAAGTCAAAGGAACGCCCCGAAAGTATCAGTGAAATCTAAAACCACCCTTGCAAGTGTTGGGGGAGGGGGGCAACAGACTTCTACATTATTGATGGTAATTTTAAAACGTGCCTACAACAAACATTTTTTTTTTCAACACATTTGCCGGATTTACGAAATTTGTGTATTTGTGTGTGTGTGTGTGTGTGTGTGGCTTTGTTTTGCTTTTTTTGCGTTCGATTGACGCTTATCTTAATGGACCAAACATATGGCCATGAAACGCGTCTCTTCCCCTCCCCCGCCAACACCACCTCTCTCTCTTTCACTCTCGAGTCTGGCACGTCAGGAGCAAACGTGTTGATAATTTAAATAAGCTACTTTGAGCGCTTTACCGTTTGACATTGCGCATACGCAACGTTTGCCTGTCATCGTCGCGATAAGCCAGGAGTAAATGTTTTTTCGATTTTGTATTAATTTTCGTGCTCAAATCCCAGCAAGATTTTCTGACACAACACACAGCACACAGAAACATAGACATTTAGTGGGCGAAATGGGCGTAAGCTTCATTAAAAAAATATTTTCAAAATGTTTCGTGAGGTATTTTTAGAATGTTGCATATGAAATGAGCAGGATGTGGGTGTAAATTGGAAATTGGTTTGGGGAGCTTAGGGAATGATTTAATAGATAATAGCTTTTAAGTGTAAATTTTATTTTTCTCCGGTTTTCAACTTGAAAAATGTATAAACATTTTTTTATAATTTTCAAACATTAAAGTTAATTTGAGCTATGAAATAATACCTTTTGAGAACCTTTCCTCTTCGTTCCTTTTCTCATCGCAATCCTGTTCCCTTATCAAAATTTCAAATCAATGCACACTTATTAACAAAATACCAAAGATGTCAGGTTTGCAAGGACTTCGAACATATGTGCAGCTTAAGCATATTAGAAGAGCAACAGGACGCTCAGCAAAGACCAAAGACCGAAGACTGCCAGACAACAAAAGCAGTACAAAGCAAATATCAAATCAATTTTAATTTAGAAAACAAGCAAGAACGCTTCGCAAAAATGCCAAGGCTAGCAAAAAAAATTGGATAAAATGGTTAAAAGGCAGGCAAGAGGACAAACACAAACTGAAAGCCAACCGAAACCTTCGTAAAGGGGAAGGAAGGAAATGAGACTCAACCCCAAAGAAATAAGAACAAACCTACCGGTAAACTTATCCCCCCTCCTCCCAAACACAATCTACCCAGTCAAGGCAAACAGTATGCTTAGCATATGCGCATAAATCTGAGTACATAGCGGAGAGGAGTGTGGAAGGTGGTTGAAGGACACCCCACAATGCAAACTGGGGCGATTCTGTCTGCTTTTTCTTCTTCTTCTTCTTCAAGACGACAGCACAATATAATAAAATGGCTAAACGCTTCAATGACAATTCGAGCATGTAAAGCACACATCCACACACACACACACACACACAAAAAGGGAAGGCAGGAGGGAAAGGCAGAATCGAATGAAAGAAATGAACGGTAAATACATGTTGCATGTGGCGCTTAGCCGTGTCGAACAAGCGACTCCTGCTTCCTTCTGGGTAAAAGTAGGCAATAATCGTAAGTGAAACTGCGTCCAAGAAGGGGATTAAAAGTACTGGGGAGGGTGGTGAGACGAGAGGGATAGATGGGTGGGAGACGCTGCCGGTCAGTCACCAGCTGCTTCCCCAATCAGCTCATGTATTGAAATGCGCTTTAAGTTGTGGCGATGTGTAATTGAATTAAATGGATTTCAATATGCGGGCGCATGTTTCACCCAGCAGATGGGGATATCAGCGAACAATGGGGGACAGACAGTTAAGAAAAGGGGGGGGGGACTGGGTAGGAGGCTGGGGTTACTTTGGAACAATGTACACGCATAAACAGATGGCTGGGAATGAAAGTCACACAAATTTATTTAAACGGAAAATAAATAATAAAAATTTATCAGAGTGTCATTATTTCGTTTTTGTTTTCCAAATTCAAGATTTTATTCTTATTGATTACATGTTTATATCGAAAACGGGAGGAATTATCAAAATTTGAAACAAACTTGTCGTGCCAACGGCTTAGGGGAGCTTAGGTCTAAAATCTGAAGTCTCTTGCTCTCATACACACAGAAAGACATCGGCATTGGTCGAAACTTTCATAACTTCGTCAAAATTGTTCCGATTCTTAAAAGTTATACCTTAAAAATCATGGTTTGATCTCTACAATAATACTGCATTCAAATCTAAATTCTTCATTTTCATCTCAAGACTCTAAATACATATTTATAATGAAAGATAGTTTTCTTTCTCTTTAGTTGGCTTTCTCACTTGTTGTTCACTTCTGCCAACAACCGCTTTAAACCTTTTTTTATGCGTCTGTGAAAAACAGGTAGCTTTGTTTTTTATTCATTTAACTTTGGCCAACTTTGTTTGTGGGGGGGGGGGGGCAACTTTAAGTTTGTGGCAAAATGCAAACTTCAATCAACACCAGCAAAAATCAAAGTAGAGAAAAACCACAAGACACAAGACAAACTTAACTGACCAACTGTCCCGCATTGTGTAATTTTTCAACACTGGAGGCCAAAAACAAAAGTAGATACCATAAAAATAATAAAAAAAGTGAGCGAAAGACGAAACGAAACTTTTTTGTGACTTCTTATCGTATTGTTTGGTTCTTTTAGTCGATGTCTTTTGGTCGTTCATTGTTTTATTTACCTGCTAGCCAGGTTTACAGGTGTGTTGGTGTGCTTATTTATATCGCATGATTGAATCTTGGCCAACAGCAACTTTTTCTATTAACTTTAATGCCAGCAGAGACCACCGCCAGCAGAAGCAGCAGCAGTACCAACTATGTGGCTATAAGTCTAGAACTGTCTGATTTGGCGGGTTTTTTGTCTGGTTTTGTCTAGGCAGCGACTTTTACCTGGTCGCCTCCATTTAGCTCGTAAATGAACTTGATTTTATCGTCGTCTCAGACTTGTCGATTCGCCCCTTTTCCCTAAACTCTCTCTCTCTCAATGTGTATTGATTTCCAGTGGCTTCCACTTGGCTGCCTCGACTACTTCAAGTGGTTTCCCTTGTCCTGCTTTTAGCCGTTACATTGTTTTTATGCCACGTCTCTCTGTGCGCTAATGAAAAAGTTCGAAAAAGTCAATGGTTTTTTTTTGACTTTTCATTTGTTTGGTTTGGGTTTTTCTTTAGAAGTTGACTTTTTTATGGCAATTTCAGTTTCAAGTCAAGTCAAGTCAAGGCGATTGCCCATTATTGATGACTTTGCAGAAGCCAAATATCTGAAGAATAGTTCATTAATCGCTGCCGGCCCCAAAAACACTTGAAGTCACTTCAAAAGTCAACTGAAAAGTAGAATCATAGTAAATGGATTTTTTTGTTGTTTTTTTTTTTGCGATAGCTATAAAAAAGTCTTATTCTTTCAAGATTGTTGATAAGAATTTCTGAAATACCTTTAAAAACAAAATAAAAACCGTTTCTCTGTACTAGAAAGTTTTGAAATTGTCTTCGATATACTGTATAAGTATATTAGTTTTGGTTTATCTTCGCTTTTCTACTTTGTTTCTCATTCGTCTTTTGGCATTTGATTTATTTGCGTTAGCTCATTTCCGCTTTCGGCCGCTGATTATCTCATTTCAGTTGAGCTCATCCCGACTCAAAATGAAGATTGACTTCAGTTTAGTTCGGTTCAAGCGTGCGTGTATCTTTTGTAATTGTGTATTTGTATCTTGCTGGGTGTATCTGTATCTTGTTGGCTGTTGTTTTGTAACTGTAACTGCAGCTCGTTGTAAATTCGTTCTGGCAGCTTTAATGTTTGCCAAAGCGGAAATGAAAAACTTTTGCACGTAGTCACCAAAAGTGGCCAAGTGCACGTTCTGCTTTCCACATTGTTGTTCTTGTTCCTGTTGTTGTTGTTGTTGATGCTGTGTTGCGATGAGGCATGAAAAGTTTTGGTTTAATTTTGGCATTTTCACGTATTTACACCCACATACTAGATGCTGCCACATACACTTGCGTCAAGAACACTGCGAATTTCGAGATTTTCGGTTGCGCCCAGCTTTGAGCTTAGCTGACTTGGCACGCACGTTTGCTCATTAAATACGCATACGCAACGTGAACAAAAGACGCAGAGATAGAGAGAGAGAGGAAGAGAGAGAGAGAGACAGATAGAGAGACAGAGACATACTGTATAAGGAAGTCACATACTTCTCATTTAAAAACCACACACAGACAGTTACAGCCATACACTTATAAATGTTGTGCTAGATAATGAATCTCTAGCCTAAACCCCTGCACCCCCCCTTCTCTATACCCCACTATCCGCACGCATCACTTGCTAAGTTTGTCCTGTCGAGGCTTGTTGTCTGTGCGTCTGTTTAATTTGCTTTTATTGTCTTCAACTTTATTCATATCCTGCTTAAATGTATAACTTTAGGCTTTTCGGGTTATAAATTAAATGCAAGTACAACCAACTCAAGACGACACTCAAAGTCCTTCAAAAGCCTAGCCAAAGGAAAGGAAGGAGGTTAAATATGTTGTCAAGTCGACGATTGTGTTGATAAACTGCAATATGCAGCATAATTAATGAGCATGTTATACAATGCCAATATTTTACATTGCCACACAACACACCATCAACAACACAAACATCTGCTAGAAAATTATACAACGTTTAATTGCACTTAATGAGCCAAATCTCGTTTGAAGACATTTTGTATTGCATAATATTTAACATTCAATTAAAACTAGATTTGGATTAGCAAAAATGTAGCAGGATTATTAACTAAGATATTTTAGGCAAACTGAAGTTGAGAAAAGTGTCTTTTAATAATTTACTAGATATCTTTTGAGCCTATTGTCAACTTAGAGTTGACTTAATTTGTCAAACCAACTGTAATTTATCTTTCTCACTCTCGGTTAAAAAAGCAATGGCTAAGTCATTCATTATTGTAATTTATTTGCAAGCTGCTGAAAATGCCAAATATTTATTTAATTTTGAGCATTCTTCAATTTATTTGTTTGCACAAAACGAATACAAAAAGACATCTCCCCCCTCCTTGCCTTGCCTCCTCACCGCCCCAAGCTGAGTGACATTTGGCAAGGCATATCGATTGCGATTAGTAAGAAAATTTTCAATTTCCCAGCAAAGCTGCCAGAAAAAAAATACAAAAATACAAAAAAAAAACCAGAAGAAAAACAAAATCGAAAATCTGATGTAAACAAACTGTTGGATGGGCGACTGCCGCTGGCAATGTTGACACCCGATGGCACCCCTCCTTCCCACCCCCAACTTTCCCACTCACCCCTCACTCCTCATCTTAACGCTTTCTAAACTCACCAGCCAAGGTGGTGGGGGAGCTTGTGCTTTCTTGGTCTAACCGCTGTGAAAATATGGCTCTCAGTATTATCGATGTCCGTAACAATGGCAACTGTAAACTCCACTGCCACTCTCTACACTGAAAAAAATTTATATATAATCAAAGTAGAAAAAAAGATAAATGGGAATTATAGTACTTTCTTTAATATTCAGGTCATTTTAAGTACTAGATAAAGCGATTAATTTTTTAATAAATGTATTTTTTGTGACAAAAAATATTAAATAAACTATTTTTTTCTAATATTTTTTCTCAGTGTACTTGCTAGCTGACTGCTTGGTTTGTGCCTCTTTCCGCCGCCTGCTTTGCTCCCGCATCCGGAACGCGGTTTCTATTTGAAAACCATTTTGTTTGCTTTATGGATTTGCAGAGAGCTTAAAGTGGCTTCGTCGCTTCGTTTGCTTCATTTTGCTATTGTTGAAAATTTTGAGGCGTGAATGCGACCAGACCGAAAGCCAAAGCCGCCATCCAGCCATCCAGCCAGCAGCCGTAACCATGGACATGGCCAAGTATCGTATAGCCATTGCTTAAAGTCAAGAGTTTTGTTTTTGGTTTGGGTGTGTTTTGAGGGCCGTGTTTTTGTTTTATTTTCTCATGTTGACTATTGGCTTAGAGTTTTATGGCCAAATGGCAATTGTTTACACGCGTTGCTTCAGCTGCTGCTGCCGAGACGATGCTGCTGTTGCTTCTTTTGTTTTCAGGCATTTCAAAGTCTTTGGCGCCTTTAATTGGACGGGTCGCAGGCGCTAATTTCAAGTGTGGCAAAGTGGCAAAGTTTGCTTTTGTGAGATTAGCTCGACAGAGGCGCTGATTAAGTGGAAATGTTGCATAGTTGCTTGGATTGGCAGGTTAAAGAAAGCTTAAGAATCTATCTATAATGATATGGCAACAGGTTTTTGCTTGCCATTAAGTTTAGTTTTTAGTCATAACCAAAAAAATCAAAGGAAATAAGCTTCGTAATGAACATTCGAAACCTATATAATATATGTATATATGTCTGTTAGACTCGCTGAATAGTTAACCAACTAATTGGTAAGAAATAGACAGGGAAAACATTCTGGTTGTCTCTTTAAAGTCTGGCGGCGCTCATTCAATTAAAAACAATTGCAGATTCGGAAAAATGGGAAATGAAGAAACCGCTCTCAAGGACTTTTAGTGGCAGGGTGCACAAATTATAATCGACACGGAATATAACCAGGCCAACATTTCCAACCACATGCGTCCATTTATTGCTTTGTTCCACATTCCATAACGTGTCCAACCCCATTCCTCCTACTCTTTCATTTTGGATGATTTTTGCTGTAGTGCTTGAACAAGAACAACACTTCGACGTGCGCATAATTCACAGCTGAGTGAATTTTAAGTGGTTATTGCAAAAGTTCGCAAAGGCGAAAGTGTTGGAAGCCATGTCCTTCGCAGCCATATTGGGTGCCAGCATTTTGAGCGCAGTTTTTATTGAGTTATGCCTGTACGAGTACGAGACGGAGACGGAGACGATGCCAACAACGTAGACGATTGCAGCAAGGACGTCGTCGTTGGCGTCGTTGACTAGGCCAGAAATTAGGTTAAGCGTTATAAATAATTTGATAAGCCTAAATTGGCGTGAACTTGCAACGCGTCAGCTGCCACCTTCTGCCCCTTTTCCTATCTTCTTTGAAGGCCTTTGCAGTGATTGACAGGCGATGGGTGGGAGTTGCCAGACGGAAATGATTATTATATAATTGAAATTGATAGGCAAGTGGAAAGTTTGAGTTTGAGTGCCTCAGAAGTTTGCCATTTGCCCGCTTCAATTATTCATAAATATCCCATTTAATTCGAATTACAGATGCAAAAGCAGCTGCTCATCTAATGATAAGCTCCACAATCGACCCCAATTGATGGTTGAGCTGGGAGGGGTTGTGTTGGGTTGCGGCGGAAAATCGTTCGTTTAAGGCTATTGTCTATTTGCGCAACGTGTACGTGTCCAGGCGAGAAACGTGCTTAAGTTGAGATTTAAAGCTGCATTTGTATAACAGACTTTTAAGATTTTCAGTCAAAAAATAATTTACTATCGCACAACGAATAGTTTATGCTCTTCAAAAAGTTAAGCTGATTGCATATTTGTTTTCCACAAAACTCAAATGTAAGCAAAGCTTAAAGCAAATGTGAGTTTGACGTTCACACTGAATGAACAAAACGGAAGAAACTAAAACTTAAGCACGCAGTTAACTTGTCCGATCTTTTGAGCTTACAATTTTAAAGTTAGCAAAAATAAACGAATCTGATTTAAATGCTTATTGTCCCGAAAAAGCTTCGATAATAAATAAATAAATCGATTGTTTTGCGATAGTTTCACATCACTAAGTGGCTTAGTTCTCTGAATTTGTATCGATTTCAAAGTCTAAAAATAGAATTAAATCAAAATGCAGCCTGCATATATAAAAGCTATATTAAAATCAAGCTAGATATGGATTTTCTGATACCTAGACATTCGCCGGCTGTTTGGTCGAGTGCGTTGAGGCTTAGTAGACGAATCTTCCACTGTCTATCTGGACTTAGCGTGCTTTCGACTAAAATCAGAGCCGTGGGTTCGAATCCCGCTTCGGGCATGGTTGTTTGTGTTATATGTCTCTCCTTCTCCTTCTCCATTATCCCCACTCCTATCTTCCACATATAAATACGAAAATTGTATAAAATTAGGTTTAAGACTATAATCTAGTGTCATATGTGTATGTGTAAGAATATATAGTGTTTATCTAAAAAGTTGTATAAAGTGTTGTATAAAGTTGTGTAAAGAAGGTCATCGTAGAAGTAAATTGTACATAATCAATCGTCGACTATCTCATCCCTGGTCGACGTCTGGCAGTGTGGACATCAACTTCTGGTGGCGGTACTTGGTCGTCGGTCTATGGCGGTATTTGGAGGATATAGTACCATAGAAAATGGTAGTATTGGTAAAAATCAGTAATCAAACAAGGACATTCGGGCATGGTCACGGTCATCATATCATAAATTCATCATCACATCATATAGGACAAAACATTGAGCAGTTGGAAAGGATCTCTTCAGCGCGTCATTCATTCATCATTCACTTATGGGCAAGTGTTACAATCTAGGATCTCAAAACAAAAAAAAGGAGGTATTAGCGAATCTGCAGCATATAAAGGAATAGAAAAAATAAAATAAAAAAAAAATGGAAAAACTCAAAAGACTCGACGAAAATGAAAAAAAAATGGAAAAACAAAATAAATGTAAAAAAATGTAACTTTGGAATAAAAAATATTTTGAATTCAGAATTTTTTTTTCTTTACCTAGAAAGAAAATGTATTTAATTCACTGGCAAACAAACTCTTGAACAGCAAAATATTGAAATATCGACGCTGTCTAACAATGGGCAAACATTTTTTGAATGATAACTAAATAAACCTAAACCAACAGCTGACCGAACAAACTGAGTAAATTGACTACACAGATAAACTACTGCATGGCAATACCAAAAATCCTAACTGACGAACAAATCCCAATGACAAAATCAAGCAATTGCAATCGATATGCGATGTAGACACACACACACACTCACTCACCAAAACAAATACATTGAAATACATATGGAACATTGAGTAAATGGTCATGTTTCGGTCTGTTGCCAGCAGAACTCAGTCAGGTTGGCAGGAGGTTTGCGGGATAAGGAGCAGGAGAAGGGGGTATAGCTGTGTTGTTTTGACTGCAGAGATGTGCAAGCGTTTCAAAGAAGTCACGTTTTTGGAGAAGAAGAAAACACGAACCAGCAGAAGCAGTTAGTCCGTTTTTTATTTCAAATAACTTTATAGCTGCATAGACACTTAAAGTTGTTGGTGGCTTTAAGCCGATCGACAATAAATTTATTTATAACAACTTCAGAATACATCGTATCACACCGATAGTTATAAGGCACGATGACATTCTAACATCTCTCATCTTCAGTTTGAAAGTGTCCAGTTACTCACCCGTTTAGACAGACACGCGACATGTTGCTGCTGTGTTCGTTCATTGCTCTGTCGAAATGTCAATGCAATTGTCATTGTCTCTCTCTCTCTCTCTCTCTTTCTCTTATGCTGTGCAGTTCTCTTGTTCGTGTTGTTCATGTAGTTGTCGTTTTTGTTGTTGTTATTCGTGTTGTTTGCCGTATGCATCATCAATTTGGTATGTTCAGTTTTCGGATGGAAGTTAATGGAGAAAGAACTTGACGCCCAGCTGCTGTAGCTGCAACACTTATTGATGGGTTCGAGCATTGCAAACTGAAAGCCAATAAGCGGCCCAATACTAAGAAGGAATACAAGGTGTATGGGCTAGCAAATCTGCTATGCAATTTGCCAATTTCATAGTCACAGCTCCAATAATGGAAAAGATTTTAAATTTGTATGTAAAGCGCAAATGCTGCTTTGTTTGGCATGCTTATAAAATGTTTGGTAAAGTTTCAAACCTTCGCAAACTCACCTTTTTGTTTTATACATCAGAAGAGAAATATTGGAAAATCAGTTGAAAATGTTTAACTTCAAATACGATTTATTGTAAAAATAATACCTCAATCGCATTATGGCCGTCTAAAACATGTAAAACATGCACAAAAGTATATAGCTTACCGACTAAATAATAGATTTTACAAGACCCGAAACCAATTTACAAACAGACAGACAACTTTTGGGCCGTAATGCGAGCTCTTTTGTAAATCAGACACACACACACTCAATGAAAAATAATTTCCAAAAATGCACACCAAAGCCATGGCAACTGAATCAGTCAGAATAAGAGAACCAGGCTAACAGAGCCAGAGTTGAAAATGGACGCCAACATAAGCCGCTTAAAAAGCAAGAAAGGTTCGGGGTATGGCAAAAAAAATAAAAATTATATAAAAATCGCACTCAAAACTCATTACAACAAAAGGTGCTTCATCAGTGCGGCAGGAGCAACAACAACAATGGCAACAACATGCCCACTTAAGTCGGCGTTGGTGGCCATAATCAACTCGCCGCCGCCGTCGAACACCTTCAACCGATGAAAACGGGAGCAACACTGTTGGAGGCTGGAGTTGGAATGGTGAGGCAGAGTGCAGCGTAAGGGGGGGGGATGAGAGGAAGGCATGCTGCCTTTCATTTGCAGCGTACACTCGTAAAAAGTGAAAAGAACAATGGTGTGTCAAGGACCAACTGGGACTGCAAAATGCGGGTCTACTCCGTACACACACCCCAACTCCCCAACCCCCAATTTTTCTCAAGGGACATCCCCCGAGCACGAACCCCGAGCGCTTTCTGCGCTTGTCAGCCGCTGCCTCACAATGCTGTGGCACTTAAGCCATTGCTTTTGATGCTGCACCAATTCATACACACGCACACACACACACACACACAGGAAAAGGTATGTGTGTGTTTGTGTCCTGTTCCAGTTTCCGGTGTGTGTCACAGGATTTTTCCTCATTTCGCGTCGGGAGTTCAGCGTGTCAGGGCGACACCCATTTCCCTGTCTTCCCAACCAACTGTCTGCACAGTAGAAAGTATGATTTACACTTTAATTTCTTTTAATATTTCATTTAAAACAAATATTTTGATTTTACTACAGCTTTCTCTTTCGGTATCTTTAAACTTTTTCAAAAAATTAATACAAAACATTTTAAAATGTTCATTGGAAAAAAAACACATTTTTTTCTTACAGTGACGCTGGTTGCCTCTTGTTCTCCTGATTATTCTGGTCTCCTGGTCATGTGTAGACAGCTAGCAATAATTCTGATACTGCCTTACAGCTAACTCTTCTTCTATTAGTGGCGGGCGGGCAGGCAGGTAGCTCCAACATTGTCGCTACTCCGGGTGGCCTGACAATGATGGCGTTGACGTCATTGGCATTGGCATCGTCGTTGGCTGCTGGCGTTTGTCATTCATTTACAGCGCCCACACAACCCCTTCCCCGGTGCAATTTGCTTGCCTTGTGGCAGCTCTCTCCGATGGCACATCGACTGCCAGTAGGGGCCGTTGTCGCCCATTATTTATGCTTTTTAGGTAGCTGCTCTATGCACACGAAGAAGATTGTTTGCAGCCAGCCAGAAGCAGGTGTCGCCTGTCGCTCCCTCGGCTCCATTTCGAGGGATTATATTGCAACCGGGGCGGGGCACGTTGCCGGCCAGATTGGCAAACAGTAGAAAAATCTCAAACACACACGCACATACACACAGACACACGCATACATCTTCAATATGCAGTTGTCGTACGTTTTAATTGTTATTGTTATGCGTGCATTCTCGATAATTGCCATTCAGTTAGCATTAATGTGAATGGAGTGAATTTTAGTGCAATTACTAACTGCAGCTATTAATTGTATGAGATGGATAGTAATTAAAGAAAGAGCTGTCAGATTTGCTCAATATTCATTTACCTTTATAATTCCCAAGTGCTTTTATTCTACGGTTTTGCTCTAACTTTTATGATTCCCAAGTGCTGTGTTTTTCTTGTTTGGTATGTGTTTAGTAAAGTTTCAAACCTTAGCAAGTACACATTTTATTAGGTGTGGCATGACAAGAAATGCAAGTATATATATGTTAATTCCCATCAAGCTTAAAATGCTGAAAATAAAAGTTTAACTAACGAGTATCAATAAGTGTATATATATATATATATATATATATATTTCTAAAACGATTTCATAAAGCTTGTGGAAAGGTATCATATATCACAAGCTTTATGAAATCGTTTTAGAAAGTTGCTAGATTTTCATCAGATTTTGAAGCACTTAATCATCATCATCATCAGCTCAGCCGCAACCCCTTTCAAAAACATGCTCAATTGCTGTCTTTTGGTGGACAGAGTGGTGTCAGAAGTGGGCGTAACCTGAACGCCCAGCATTGACCAAAATTACAAATAGTGGTTATTATGAAGCTATAATTTATGCAAATACGTTTTGAAGGGGTTGTAGGTTGGGGTTGCAACTTGGACTGTGGGCGGCAGTTACTTGACGCAAACCAGCTCTAATTGTTTGATTAATGGTTTTGGTAGAAAACTCAACTTAGGCACGTGCTTCAAAGAAACAACGCAATGGTGTACAACTCAAGGTTTAAGTTAAAATAAGTACAAACCCTGCTTATTTGTTATTACGTCTGTGTTTGGGTGGAAGAAGGGTGGGCGGCAGAGTATGGGCGCAATGTTAAGCGCAAATATTGTTTCAATTGCAAAAGTTGCACACAAAATTTACCTAGCGGGCACAGACAAACAGCCGCACACACACACACACACAAACACATCAAAAAACTATCCAACTGTGCAGCCATATATCTATAGATATAGTACTATTCGTACACCACGTGCATATGCAACGAGCGCATATGATATGATCTATATGGTGCATATGTACGACAAGTGCACTGGACAAGAAAATTGAGAAAACCGTGCTGATATTGTTAAGAACACGGATGATTTAAATAGTTGTTTATAATCAAACATCTTACTTATTTAAACAACTTTTATAAAGATTTTATACATCTTTCCTAAGAAATATTGTACTTACTTATCCTCAAATACAAAAATTCTTTAACGACAACGCTAAAAATTGTTTAAGCAACTAAAATACTTTCTTTCAGTGCACACAATACATATATTTACAAAGATACATAGATACATATATCACGGGCACTGCCTCTAGCTGCTTTATGCATAACCCGGCCAAGGCTTTCCCATTCCTCCTGCAACCCTTTAACCGCTCTCTGCTCCGCACTTCTAAAGTCTCTTCATGCAGTAAGTTTAGCAAGTTGTTTGCTGTTTTTCATGTTTTTCATGTTTATGCGAAAAACTTTGCCAAGCATCGCCGTGCGAGCGAGCGTCGCGCCTTCAAGGCATATTTTCGTTCTATGTCTTCCGTTTCTCGGTATCCCGCCTGGAATCAGGATACAAAAAACGTGGGGTTAAAGGTACGGGAGTCTGTTGGGAGCTGTGCCAACAGAGTTCTTGGCGGGATTGCATTGTTTGCCTTTGGCTTTAGCCGCCGTGGCGCTGTTTGCATTCTGGTTTATGCTTCAAGTCTATTTAATGCTTTTTTTCTTGTTTTTTTTCTTTCTGTTTTTATGCAATTTTTATGGCATGCTCGTGTTGCATACATACGTAGTGAGCGCATCATCCATTGGCCATATTAAAAGATTTACCTAGTTAAGCTTTTAAAATTGCTGGCAAATGGCGTCATATTTTGTGATTATGGCATCAAATAAAACTAGCTAACGTTTAAATATGCTTGGTCAGTAACTAACAAATCAACGGAATGCCTTAGGTACAGTGAAAGCACTTTAAGAGAAACTTGCTTGAATAGTTTTAAGATTTTGTAAGAGAAATACTTTCCACACATTAAATATACATGCTATATTCAAATACACAGAGATTATAAATCAGAATATATATTTTTTTAAATCGACGTTTCACTGTACTCTCTCTTACCCCTTAAGTTATGACTGCACTCAACATTTCTTTGGCAATGAGCTTATCAATGAGCGGAAATTGTCCAAAGGCAGACGCAAGTTGAGAAAGTTTTCATTTTTCATGGGCCATTCGTTTGGGTTCGTGCCCCTACAAACCAGCATAGATAAGATAAGATAAAGTTGTGCACAATAGCAACAAAAAAAGAAGAAAATCGAAGACTATGCAGAGAATTGAAAACCCAATTGAAAGTTATTGAAATTGCACAATAATTTCTTCAATTGCATGCGCTATTGAATTTCTGTCATAAGTTTTCCTCTGTCTCCATCTCTTTCTTGTTTTTGTCAAGCATCCTTTGCACAAAACCAAACCAAACCGAACCGAACAGAAACAGGCTGCAGGGTTGGTGCGGGGTTGGGAACAGAGTCTGTTGAACAGAAATTTCAGTTTTGCTTTGTTGTATTGTGTGTAATTACGGACAAAACGGGAAAATGCATTAAAGTTTTCGGAGCATTCAGCATTCCAAACGGGTAATTAATGATAATGGCAAATTTTATCATTCAAAGCTCTGGCATAGAGAAGAGAAGCCATCTCCAAATGCTGCCCCTGCTCCTCCTTCTACTGATTTCTAAAGACTTATTTGAAAAGATATTTGGTTGAGCTCCACAAAGTTTAGAATTTAATTTCAAATATTTGCTTAGTTTTATTTACATAAATGTTTATACACAGGTAATTTTGATAGTAATTGAAATGAAAATGAAATGTAATTACTTAGTTAATTTATGCTTTTATGTTAATGTTCAATATGCAAAGACAAAAGCATATAGTATATATTATTATACTTATTATATCCGAGAATAAAGAAACAGGGGAAAAAAAAACTGCACTTGGATTCAGTTTTTATTCACATTTGAATGCCTGCGTTGCTGTTATTGACATTTTATGCATGACAATTTTTTTTACTTGCGGCTTGTTATTGAAAGCGCTCTCTCTTCTTCCCCCCCGCCAAACATAGCCCTTTTGGCATACCCATGTCAAGAGCAAAAGAGCAGTTCGAGCAGAAAACATAAAAAAAACCAAGGGACTCAAAATGCTTGTGGGCTGCAAATGACGCGAGTTGTCAACGTGAATTAAAAATAATTGATTTATTAAAAAAAGCGAATAACTGAAGACAAATACAAAAAAAGAAAAAAAAAACAGAATTAAGTTAAAAGGGAAGCCACTTGAAAGTTGTCAGCAACAGAACTGACTAATTTGAAGGATATTCTGAGAAAAAAAGGCGAGTAGAATACGCAGTTTAAGCAAAGCAATAAATATACAATTAAAAACATTTAAAGACCTGCTGCTTCAGTTGATGAACTTATTAGCCAAATGAGCAATTTGAGGCAGTCTTTAGTGGATGGGTTTGTTTTCTTTTATTTCTTGGCTGAAATCAAGAAAAAGTCCCAAGTGGTTGGGGAGCGAGGCAAGTAGCTTTTCTCTTTCGTTTCGTTTCTTATCTTTTTCTGCGCAATGTTGTGTAAATTGTCAAAATTATTAATTGCGGTCATTACTTTTGTGCTTGATAGCGCCCAACTCTCCGCCATGCCACTTCTCTTGTTGCCTTGTTTTACACGCATAGCCTGGGGGCTTGTCTGCCAGAACCATTTTAATTAGCCAATAAATGCCGCTGTGAAAATTACGCCACAATGAGAATTAATCGCAGCCTGTTAACCGTAAGCGATTTGTTATCGTTAAAAAAAAAAAAATATATATATATATATAAATATATACTTGTTATATATTCTCGGCGTGGCAAGTTGTTAAGCTGCCGAAAAGTTTTCGCCTTTCCCTTTTTTTGTATCTTCTGCTGGGCTAATCGGTTTCTTGCCTGCTTGCCACCAGTTCACTCACACATCAGTATTTGCGCCCTTTTTATTAGCTAACATTAATATTTTTATAGTAATGCCCCCGCCCGAACTCGACTTATTGCTTGCGGCTCGTTAATAAAGACATAACCAGATATTATTTGCCCAGCGGTTAAAGCTAGCGATAAGAACTGGTCCCTTAAAATTCCAAATGTCAATCGATTGCGATAAAATAGGTAATAAGAAAGTTATGCATTTAGGTTAACTAACTGAAAGACTTGACATTATAGCCTCTAAAAACTTAAAGTAAACTTTGAGGTCTTTTGTGGATTGTTTATTGTTAATTCTTAATCAAGCCTTCATTTAATGTATGGACAAGCTTTAAGGTTCCCACCACCAAGAAAAGGATTTCGAATTTCAGTAGTATCTTCGATTTTATTGACTGTGTTCGATGCGTCGCGACGGAAAAGTTGTTATCAGAGCCATTACGCGAAGCGTCACATTGTCACAATTACTTCCCGTTAGACAGTTTGATAAGGGGGGAAGGAAGGGAGGGAAAGGGAAGGGGAAGCAGGAACAACAACTCAAACAGCAATTGAAGCACTTAATCAAAATAAATAAATCGGAAAATGTTTCGCGCATATATAGAATGTAGGGAGACGAAGAAGAGAAGGAAGCCAATGACAATAAAGAGAAAATGGCAGTCAGCTGGAAAACTTTGATAAGTTGCAAAGAAATAAATATTTTCATATCACCAAAAAGAAAAAAAATGTGCGTCGCATCGCTTTAAAAGGAAATTTCAAACGGAAATTACCTAAATATATGAGCTATGCCATATGAAAATATTAACATCAAGCGATCTGATGCGTCAAACCAATTCAAACATACAAGCTTAAGTAACAAGCAAAACTGCAAACGGAATCTGAAAAACCCTTTTCCTTTTTTTTTTTTTTGCATATGTGAGCATTATACGATTTGCATATATAAATAAACTTTATCAAAAACATATTCATAGCGCCCGCACATTTACAATATGAACTTGAGGACTGAGGGCGGGCTGAGGCTGGGGTCGCCGGGAAAAGCAACAAAACGATTTTCCACTTGACATGTGCTCAAGTGGCTGCCACACACTCGCTGCTGCTGCTGCTGCTGGCACTGCGTTACACTGAGAATAAATATGATCCTAAAACAGTAACACTTTAAATATTATTCGAATAAAGCAAACGCTTGCTTTACATTCTTGTCAAAGTCACAGAAAATCAATTTAAGTTTATCTTATCTTTATTCTTACGTACAAGTATTTATTTGTGATATTTTTTTCTGAGTGTTAACTTGGGCGCGAGGATATTGAATGTATGATATTCAATCTGTGCCTTTCCCTTTAAACAATTTACAAAACTTGTTTATAACTCAATTTTGCAAAATAAAACGAAATAACACTTAAATAAATAAACACAAAGCGAACACAAAAACAGCCAAAAACCAAAAGTTGACTACAAAAATGAACAATTCCCCACTTTATGGATGCGCCGAATGGTGTGTGTGTGTGTGTGGGTCGTGTGGATTGTGTGTTCTTGGGCTGCCAGTTCACACGCATGTAACATACAACAACAAGAAGAACAATTGCATTGTTGTTGTCTTAACAGGCACGCAAAGAATCCTCCAAAACGTTATGGATATATATTAAGTGCTTTAGTCCTGAGCGCCCAAAAACTAAAATTGCCAAATGTTATTTGCCGAATGAACGTTTTTGTATTCGTTTGGAGTGTTTCGAGTGCCTGAGAGGGTGGGTTGGAAGGTGTTTGCTAGTCAGACATGCAACAAAACTTCTTAAAATTGTTCGCACCAGCTATTCGAGAATGTTTTCCAGTCTGGTAACTGAAATGTAACTGAAAACCATGATTAAAAAGACTTTTTAATAATAATTCGAATATATTCGATTTCTCGTTTGTATTTTGATAGCATTATTTTAAAGTTGGATTTTTTTCTTTACTCTTTAAGCTACTAGAAATCACCATTAATTTGTTAACCCTCTTCAAAAACCTCACAAACATACTCCAATAACCATCTGCTTAAATTTCTACACCCTTTTGTTAAATATCATTCGGTGTGTAGGAAAAATACCGATAGAGCGTTTGCCCCCTTCTCTTTTGCGATTTTAACGAAAACTACTGAAAAGCAAACGCATTTAAGTGCAGCTCTTGTGCGCTGATAAGCTGCAGCTTAGCTTGGCAATTGCTAATTAGCCGGGCTAACAATTCATGCTCTCTCTCCCCCCACCCCGACAGTCTATCAACTCCCAATGCCGAGAAATTGTCATTGTTTTTTTTTGTGCAAAGTTCTCTACTTGAGTGCCGCAATTTATGCATTTTCCATGGCATTAACGTTGAAAAGCATCGCAAATGAAATGCCATTCAAATGTTGTGGCTCTGTTGGGACTATCTAACTGGTTCGTTGTTGTTGTTTTTGTTGTTGATGGTTCGTTCCCTAGACGGTTGGCTTGGTTTGGTTTGGTTTCGTTAGGTTGCTTGGTTAGTTGGTTACCTGGTTAGTTCTCTTACAGCTCAGCTTAGCTCAGTTCAGTTCAGGCAAAGGTCATGCAAATTAGTCCAACAAAAAGGAACAAAAATCAGCACCAGCAGCAACTTACAACAGCAACAATGCAAAAGTTTCATGAATAGAATCTCAACTCAACTCTCAGACGCATTCAGCTTGGTCGTAATCTTGGCAAAAACTTGTAAAACTAACTAGATAATGCCAACCAGGCAGCCATTCAGTAGCTGGGGCAACTGCGTTTTGGTATCTGCTTCAGACCAACAAGAAACCAACGAGATGCCAATAAACTAAGACAGTAGAAAGATGGCAAAAGGCGAATTGTGTGGCCAACTAACTTGTGTATAAATAGGTGCATTTGAGCGTTGAATAACGATAAGATAATAAGCTGATTAATACTGTTTAAAGAATGACAAAAACAGGCAGACAATTTAAAATACAGCCACTATATTATAACTTTTCAATCATGATCTAATTTTACCATTCAAAACAGTTCACAATACATATTTATATCAGATTCTTACTATGACAAAAAACAAGCAGACAATTTAAAATACAATCAGAGATATTTAACGCGTGTTTAATATAACTTTTCAATTCTGATTTTCGATTGATTACCTTACTTTACCGTATTTCACTTCCTGTTGCCATACAAAACAGTTCAAAAGGCATATTTATATATATTTTTAACTATGACAACTCGCATTTCAGCTGTTACCCCAAATATCAAATGAGTCGTCTGCCAAATTAGGCTTAATTAATTTGCCAACTAATTACAGCATATTAATAACTGTCGACAACAAAAATAAAAAGAGAGAGAGAAAATGAGAAAGAGAGAGAGAGAGAGAGAGAGAGAGAGAGAGGAAATCTATGCACACATGTCACATGCTAAAATTAACCTGAGATCGAAACATTAAAACAATAAATAAGCAAATTATAATATAAGAAGCTTAAATAATGAGGCAATATTTGTGCAAATATTAAGAAAATGGCGCTCGTATTACGACATCACACACACACACACACTTGTATTACCATCATTATCGTGCTCATCATCGTTTACATGGCAAGTGCCCAGCATTGAGTAGAAGGACGCATGCTGCTTTTGCTGTTGTTGTTATTGTCGCTGCTTCATTATCCTTATTACTCCATTCGTAGCAAGCTAGTTCCCGTTGCTGCTGCTGCTGTTGCCCCAGCGCCAGTGTTGCGTTATTGTTTCCATTTTGATTTATGTCCGCCCGCCTCAACGAATGCACTTAGAAATATTGAAATATGAATAGGAAATTTATTTAAATCACTGAAGAAAGTTAACAAAAAAATAATTTTAAATATTTACCTGTATAATTTTTGTAAGCTTATGAAAAATGCTTAAAAATACTTAAGCTCTTTGATTTTAGATTATGTTTCTGCCAGTGTAGCTGTGTGTCTATGTTGCTACTGTTCCCCGTTGCCCCTTGGTGCCAGCTCGCCTCGCCGCCAGCTGCTTCGTCTACAATTTTAACGTTGTTAACCAAATTGCATAAATTAAGTGCGTTCGTTTGCTTGAGTGGCGCTGGCTTCGCATAGCTTGGCTAGTTTGCTGCCTGACTTTTGTGCCCAGCCCAGGCTCATCTCTCTCTCAGTCTCAGTCTCAGGAGCCTCTCTCATCTCTCTCACTCTCTCTATTCAGTCATCTTGACTGCATTTGTGTTGCTAATGTGAGCACATTAGACGCACATGTTGCCACACAGCTACCATGATGAAACCCGCTGGAAGCTGGTAATTTAAGCGCGGCAGGCAAAGCTACGTTTTTTTCCATCTTCTTCTTTTGACTTGTGAACATTTTGGTTTTTTCCTTGTACCCTCTCGTTGCAGCATAAAAAACAGCATAGTTTATTGCAAGTTATATGTATATCATTTGGCAATTTGTTTTTTTAATTGCGATGCAAATGCAAAATGCGAATGCAAATTCTCCAAGTTTTTTCCAAGTGCTGCAAGTTGGTAAACATAATAGAAATTAATTGTTTATTATGTAATGGTATAATGCTTTTTACTTATTATGTGCAATTTAAATGTTTAATGAGTTTTCTTTGACCTTAAACAACATGGAATATCAATTCATGTGCAATGAGTTGGTAAATTTTGTGTGTTGCGGTAATCGACAAACTATATAAACAGTATTTATATTCATATCATGTCATGCCCTACTTTAATATCATTTATACAGCTCGAATTATAGATATTGCGCAAACCATTCGAATATATTTATTGTGTTTGCAAATAACTGCGCATGTTTTACAAATTATTGCAAATAGCCGGCGCAATTTTCGTAATTATATTTGCGTTGACAATTTCGTATCGACGATTCGATTCGAGGCTATAAAAGCTAAAAGCATTCAGTTAGTAGTCGAAAGCTTTGCCATGAATAGAATAGAATTTGTTTTACATGTTTTTGGGTCTGTCTGGAGCCAAAAAGGACGAACTGAATGTGCGGCGGGGTGATTACCAGATGTGATTAAGGAACAGCCACTGGAGCTGCTAAAGGTAAGTAATTTGGAAAGTTAAAGCCTTTATAAAACTTTATCTATTCTAGACACTTTGAAAACAACATTGAGATAGTTTTTGGTAAAACTTGTTCAACAACACAACTGCAAGTAGAACCTAAACTCGAGTGGAGTGCCTTTGAGGCATAATGCTAAGTCCCGATGCACCCAGTCGTGAGCTTCATTGCTGGTCAATGTGCCTGGCAATTTCACCCAAGGAAAGCGACCTCGTTCGCTTTGTGGCTGGTGTCTATCATCAAATGGATAAACTGGACTTTGAGGAACAGAAATTAGATCTAAAGAGTGCCGAGAATCATGCCAATTTTTATTTGGAGAAATTTACACAGAAATACGAACTAAGCACACTTTGTATTCCAATCCAAATGGAACTATTATGTGCCGGAACTTATTTTAAATTCTATACGATATTGGTGAAATGTGACAAAAAGGGAGGTGTAAGGTGTGAATGGAAAGTAATTCAGTATTATAATATATATTATATATTCCTGGTTCATATATAAGCAAAGTTCCTCTAAAATGTACCTATCGTGTTTTGAAAAAAGTTTAAGTCAACTTATTAACAGTTCGTAAAGTCTCAGCTTTAAGCTTGTCAGAAAAAAGAAAGGTTAAGAGCTCTCGATTCAGTCGCCTAATCGAAAATTAACTAACTTTTACTTCCCTAGAGTTTGCCGCAAGCTAACTCCCCTCCCCCACCCCTTCTTCCTTCCGTCTATGCACATTGATTGACTTGCTACATTTTCAAAGTGCCACAACAACAACAACAACCAGAACAACTATGCAGCGAAAGTATCGCTTTGCACTTGCAGAAAAGTCACTTAAACTTTGCAATCATGATAAGACGTAATGCTAGATTTCCATTTATATTTCCTTCTAATGCCAAACCCGCCGCCCACAAGCCCAACCACCAAGAATAACAAGTGTTAAAGGTGCAACGCGAGCAACACGAGTCGATGTAATGCGAGAGTCAAGTGTTGCCAAATCAACTTAAGGGATGGGATCGGTCTTTGGGGGACCCACTCGACTCGAATAGTAACTAAACGCAGGGCACAAAGCGTTTTGTGGCAAACGGCAAATAACCTTAAGGTTAAGATTACAAGGTAATTTGATTCAATTCCACTGATAGGCGTGCCAAACGCAACAGCAACAGTAACAGCAACAACAAACAATCTCAAGACTACAACTGGGCCAGTTTTCAATGGCAATGGCAATGGCAATTTCCCAGCTCTAGAGATGACAATGTCAAGATAACATTTTGTTGCAGCATCGCCGCTAGCTCCAAAAAGTCTTTATTTTTTACAAGTATTTTGTTTTTTCTTTCCACCCTGCTCTTTCTGGTTTCTCTACTTTATTTTGTTTATCAGTTTGTGTATAAATTTGCCTTTATTTTGACATATTTAGTGGCCTCTTTTGGGTGCTGCGATAATAGCAGAGAAAAGCCAAAAGCCCATGTGTATACAGCCAGTCTATTAAAACGCAATACAAACACATTAACTGAGTAAAAATGGCACAAAGACATTGCGTGCGATATAGGTCAAATGTGGCCAGAGATTAATTTCAAATATATTATTTGTATAAATAATAATATTCTTCTGAATAACTACTAGTCATAAATTGCTCTACATTTTCTTTTTCAAATCTATTGCGTTATACAACACTGTTTAGTATGCAGCCTTGACATTTTCACACTGCTGACAAGCTGCGACCCACTTTAAGTGCTTACTACTAATTTCACGCTGGCCCGGTCACACTAACTCATACATTTTGAATGCTCCCTCTCAACAGAACACATGGCGTATGAGTAATCTGCTGCTCTCAAGCTCAGCTCAATCACAAATCCCCAAGCAGCAAAGCTCTAGCTAAAGTAGTAGCAGTCGTTGTTGTTGTTGTTGTTGCTGTGGCACATGCCGCTGTGTAAAAGTTAAGCAAGTTTCTTCTTATTATTTATCCCATGTGACAAATTTGCAGCAGCAGATTTTTGCCTCGCATAATAAATTATGCGTCAAACTGCAAGAAAAAGAAAGAAAAACTGTCAGTAAAAAAAACTGTATAAAAAGAAAATTCCAAAAAAAGAAAAAGAATATGGTATGTGGGGAAAAAAGTTCTAGCTGTGGTAAAAGTTTTTTGCACGTTTTAATTTAATAATCGTCGCAGTCGTTAAGTTGCCGCAAAGTTTTAAACTCCCCACAGGCCACACTTGATAGTTGGCCTTAATAGCCGTCTGATGAGTAGGCTTTTAATTACAAGTGCGTTGTGGTGGATTGCATTTAAATAAATAAAGAGCGCATGAGACACTTGTTGGCCCCTGAATTATTTATTGTTAAAATCAATGACTGTGACACTTGGAAGCATTCAATATGCGAAACTTGCACTTGCATATTGAATAACATTTCAAATGCATGCCTGATAAACCAAGCAAATGACAGGACACCAGAAAAGCAAACCAAAACAAGCAGCAGTTGCACTCAGGATGCTTTCTCTCACTCTCTCTCTCTCTCTCTCTCTCTCACTCTCTCGGCAACCGTACGTACACAAACATTCAATGTTCTGTCTATGTGCCACTGCCACTGCCACTGCTGACGTTGTCAGTTCTGTCACACAGTTAAAATGTGATAAATTCCATTAAGTGACAGTCGCACACAATCGGAGAGAGAGAGAGAGACAGAGCTAGAGTTGCAGTAGCAATAGCAAGAAATCCATTTTGTGGGCTCAAATCAAAATGTACCCGCCAGTCAACCAGCCAACCAGCCAGACATCCACACACACACACACACATACACACATCGTACATTCAGAAACTCTAAACATCAACTTGAAACTTCATGTTCACATTGAAAGCCAAACTGCCACAAGCAGATATTTGTACGCATGGCATATTGAAATTGTAATTTGATTTCTGCCTTCTGCCATCAAAACAACAATAACAACAACAACGACACAAACTCTTCAATTGTCCAACTCTCGACACACTTCTTCTCTTCGATTCTCTGGAACTGTCAGGCAATAGAGCTTTCTATATTTTAGTCGCATTTAACTGGACCAAATCTGAATACTACTCAATCAAATCTACAAATCAACTAATCGAAAGCTATATGTGTTAAAATTTCAGTTGTCGATTTTATTTTAATAAAAATAAATAAATACTCCTTGTTTTTGATTGTTTGTGGTGTATATAAAAATATTTTGCTTAAAAGGAATTTTATTAACTTTATTTGTTGAATATCTTTCAAGCTGGCTCTAAAGTCGTTTGCTGAGTTAACTGCTAGCTTAAGAATTGATACGGAAGTTTAATTAAAATTTCTGCACAATTTATAATACTTATTTAAAATATATATATATATTTATTTGTATGCCCCCCATCTTAAATTAAATGCCTCGACAAAAGGTTGTGTGCCTATTATTGTCAGGTCTAATTCATTTTTACACTGGCAACTGGCAACAGACAAAGCCTCCCGGCGCACTTAAATCATTATTTAATTTTAATTTTAAATGGGCTTTTTTTTGTATTTTTTTTCTTCTTTTGTTAACGTTTTTGCGAAACAAAGCGAGCGCGCTGGGCAAATAAATAAAATGAAATGGCAAACTCATTACAAGGCAAGTGGCGCAATGGAGGACGGACGCCGAAGTGGCAACGTCACGGCAACAAGTCGGCTAACGGGTTCGACGATGCAACAACTCTCTGACTGCACACAGCAAATAAAACAACAAAAAACAAAGTAGAGTGAAGGAGAGAGAAAAAAAAATGGCCAACACAATGCGCGCCGCTCAAAAGGCACAATGGTGGCTCAACACACGGCTGCCCCACAGCTGTTTCCTGTTGCCTGCTGCTGCTGCTCGGTTGGCTGCATTGTTCGGTGGCAGTGGCCAAACGCCAGCAGCAATGGCGGCGTCGCCTCCATTGGGGCATTGATGCCAGGTGACAGACGAGAAAAACTGCCAGTCAAGTGTGCGTATACGTTTGTGTATGTATGATTATGCATTCGTGTGTGTGTGTGTGTTGGCAGCATAAATTTTTCAGACCGCAGCGAGGCATGTTTTCAAGCTAATTGCCCGCTATTGACATTTTAAACGGAAGAAAATTTAAAGTTGGCCAACGGCATTGTTAAACAATTAGTTTATTAATGTTTATGTTTAGCTTTACTTATTTAAAACGATTTTTTTTGCTTGTTATACTATTTACTTTCTTTTAAAGATTCCTTGACGTCATATTGCCACTTGTCCCTTTTTTTTTTTGTCGCACGACAGCAGACACAAGTTTCCTTCAGTTTTTGTTACTTTTTTATTAATTTGATCCTATGTCATGAACAGGAATTTAAAATATGCCCCTATCAAAATGATCTATGCAGGCTAATCAAATGCATAACTGGCAAGTAGAAAGTAAAAGGCAAACAAACAAATAAAAGTAAAAGTTGAACGGCAAACATATTTATAAATATTGAAAATAAAATAACGAAAAGTGTAAAAAATTTGCAAACATTAAAAAGATTTAAGTAAATTTGTCTTGCTGCGTGTGCCCATCAATAACTTTGGCAGCATATTTGACTTTTGGGTGGCGTTGTGGATATTTTTGCAGTTCCCCCCTAACCACACCCCAAGTTTTATGCGAGCTGATTATATTGGTGAAGGGTGTAGTATTATTTTGGGGTTACTCTGAAAGTGTATACATAAATCCAAAAAAGTCAATGCAAGCCTTTAAAAATGTTTGGCCTGCCTGTCTGCCAGTCAGCCATCTGCTACCCCTCTAAATGGCACACAACCACCCAACACCCACCTACCCACTTTTTCTCCCTGTGTGTGTGTGTGTGTGTGCACACTTTTGCCAGCTATCTGGCTAATGTTTGCTCTTGGCATAGCATTACAAACATTAGCTTTGGCTGCGCCATGCAAATATGCCGGCGACTTTGGCAGCTTCTCTTTCAAATTGCCCGAAAAAGTATGCTACACTTGTTTTTTACGTTGGGCGCTTTACTAATTTTGTGTTTCCTTTTGCTTACACCACACCACCGCCACCACCAAGAGTAATTTTTAAATCGATAAGCAACAGAACAGCAAAAGATCCTTCCTTCCCAAAACGCAGCCAAGGCAGCCCCCTCGGGTGGTTTTTAGAGGAAGTTGCCATTTTGTTTTGGCATATTTTGCATGAAAATCACGAAATTGTTGTCAAAAATGTTACCTTATCAAATTTAGGCTGCGGAAATGATTGGAAACGCGTCGACCACTCCAAATATGGCCACAAAGACGAAAATCAGCACAGTTACAGCAGTGGAGGGCGTGGCATTTTGTGTGGGCGTTTTGTTGCGGTAAAAACAATTTTCAGAGTTGTCAATAAAAAGTAACTGCTTGAATTTTTTTGTTGGCAGTGTGCTGGCAGCGCAAGGGTTGGGAGTGGTTGGAAAAGGGGTTCTTCTAAAAATTGTTATGCACGGTTACTGGCAACCATTTTCTTTTGCTTTGCCTGTCAAATGCAGGCCACAGCAACAACAACAACAGCAGCAAAGAAAATAATAAAATGACAAAGGATTGACATATTTCAAGTGGCGCATAAATGACGAACACACATTTCGTATGCATGAGAGACGAATCGAGGCCGTCTGTCTCAGATTTCCTTTTTCGATTATACTTACAGAATTTATTGCTTACATTTTCCCCTGCAGGAATATTTAAAAAAAAATCTGCCGTATTTTTACTTGTTTACAGCATATTAAAGGCATAAACATTATATTTGTAAATTTATATTTATAAAGGTACAGACATAAAACGTTATAATCCTTCATTTAATAGTAAAATCACTTTCGCTTTAATAATTTTTGTCTCACTTTGCAAAGTCAAAAGCGCACCGCTAGTAACATAGAGATGAAAAACGCTTTTTCAGACACAACAACACAGATGTACACCCTGCCACATTTGCGACTTAATCAACAAAAGTACTAATTGCATAGAAGACTGTTTGACATTGATGTCGCTTCGTGCTGGCAGCAGCACAGCATTTACCATCTATCTACAGAATTCACTTCTACTTCGAATTTCATTTGCGCTTATATGCAATGGTATTACATTTACCTATGGGCAACCCACCAAACACTCACACACACACACACCTAAGCTAAGCTGCTGCCTTTGCATGCGTAGGTGATGGGAAAGCACCCTGTACCCTGTCCCCGTATCTCTTTATCACTCCCTATTATGTACTATGGTATGAAATGTTATTTTCCCTGATCACTTTAAATTGTGAAAAATGTACAAAAAATATATAAATTTGTTTGAAGTTGTTAAGAAAATGTTCAAATTATTTTAATTTCTAAACACTTGTTATGAAATTTGTTTTATTACTTCGATTATTTTTAACGGCCATTGTCCATTGACTGTCAGCACCCACTGTTACATGGCCGGCGGGCGTACAGTTGGCGCACAACTTCATTAACGCAAAGTAAACACACGCATGCAGTTTGATGCTGCGTGCAAAGTGTTTGATGTTTGCATGTTGTTGTTGCCAGTTTAAAGTTACATGCTCGACATTTTCGGGGTTGTTCGGAGGAAGATTATGCAGACGAGAGCTCATCTTTGCTCTGGCTGTGTGTTTGTTGAACTGTATTTGCGTTTCACTTAGACGCACTTTAAAGCCATGTCATTCCCCATCGTGGGGACGAAGGGAAATTAAATTGCGTATACGCAGCAGCGGGTAGATATTTCGGTTGGTTTCTTTTAAATGCATGCAAATTAACATGATTTAAATAATTAAATATAATTTGATGTGCTTTTTTGCGGTTGTTCTTGCTGTTATTGTTGTTGTGTGTTACATTTATGAGCCTATGCGCGAGTCCATTAACAACAACACATAACGATGTGTCATGTGACTCATAACGAGCGCCAAAAAAAAAACCACACACACACACACATACCACATAGGCAGACCTCAAAAGCGGCACTTGCCTCATTTAATTTTTTTCCTTTCCGTTTTTTTGGCGGATTTTTTATATTTATGAGCCGACGACTGTTTGTTTGCATGTGTGTGTGTGTGTGTGTGTGTGTTCGCCTTTTAACAAGCCTAACGAACTGCCAAATTACGTCAAAATAGCATTAAAAATTTAAATTCGCTTCGTGCGAAGTCAAAAGCGTAAGCGCTCAAAGTAGGGAACACAAGAAAAAAAAATAAAAGAATCATAAAATAAAAAAAAAACACGCAAGCCCCTAAATGGCAATTCGGATGTTTGTTGTTGTTGCTTTTGCTTCTCTTTTGGACAAATAAATCACTTTACAAATGGCACAACTACAACAACAAAAATGCTGCTGGTAAATAATACTGACAACACATAAACGATTGTATGAGACTTAAGAGCCTTTAAATGCATGGTATACTTTTTGCGACCTAGCTAAATGCATGCGAATTGAAATGATTATAGAAATAAGTTTATTAACCCCAACATATGTATATGTTTTAAGAGATCTAAACGAGAACCGAATAAACATTTTAAACTTGCTGTGCTCTGCAAAACAAATATCTGCTCAATATAAAAGACTTAACCGAACAATATTCATTTATTGTATTTGTCTTCTAATTGATAAGTAAATAAATGAAAAGACTATCAATTTGCTCGAATCAACCAGACAAACGGCAAGCTGCAAGCTTAAACAACAACAGAATATTTGAATATCAGAAAATTTTAATAAAAAAGAAAACACAAGACAAAGTTGAACGAAGATGGGCCTCAGCCCATATGACAAGAGTCAATTGTGAAATGAAAAATAGCTTGATAACCGCATGTTTAAATCATGTCTACCGCCCCTTTTCACATCAACTTCTCCTTCTCCATCTCCTTCGTCTTTAACAATATCTCTGGTCTGTTTACCGTTAAGACGTAGGGCAACACACAATGGCACAATATTTCCGGTAAGGTAATAAATAAATTGCATACGTAATTAAAATTGACGACTGTGTGCAGTCCTTACGTTTCGTTCGTTTTATTCGCTTCATTTTCAGTCTTGGACTGCAGCTCTCTCTCCCTCTCTCTCTCTATGGCAATTGTTTCAGCAATTACAATAACAACAAAGAGCTAGTAGAAGGAGACGAAGAAGAAGTAGCAGCAAAAGCAAAGAAACAAAAGTTCTCCAACTTGACTTGTGCTTCCTTTTAACATCAACCAGTTGCCAGTTGCCAGTTGGCAGTTTTGCTGCTACTGCTGCTGCTGTTGGCAGCTCTTGGTTTTTGTCTTCTTATTTTTTGTATAACTACTACAAGTTGCATGTGTAACATGGATGTGGCTTGGCTCGAAGAGGAAGGTATGGTAAGCACTGTTAACTTGTCTGCTTGCCTGCCTGTTTGTTTTTAATTTTATATCGTTGGTCTGTCTACGGGGAGTTGCCCGCTTGTTGAGCTATTTGCATGACAAAAGCTCAACAGGAGTTGCCGACTCTATCTGTGTGTGTGTGTGTGTGTATGTGGTATGTCCTTTGGTCTGAGCAACACCTTCTGCGATTGTTTCCCGCTGCCATTGTTTGCCACAAGTCACGCAACTCGTGTTTTTTGTTTTCGAAATCAAGAACCTTTCGTGCTTTCATAACTAGCCCCTCTAACTTGATTTTCATACACAAAACTTAACAAATAACAACAACAATATGAGCATTGTGTGCGCTTTTTTGTTAACTCATTTACAGTCTTGGGCCATTATTAAGTAGCTTGAACGTCTGATAAAGAGTAAAGAAAGGAACGTTAATTGGCGTTAACTGTGCGATATGCTATACTATAATACAAAAGGTTTCGAATAAAGAGTATAAGGCAGAGTAAATTATGATTATGATTTGAATTATAATGGTTACACCACAATCTGTGAAAATCTGCTAACTGCTTTTACTAACTAACTAAATAAAGTTACAGTTAAAAATACTTTTAATATTTATAAGCGTAATCTTTAAGAAAAGACAAACATTTTAATTGTAAGACAATTATAAATCAATTATGCAACACTATAAATTAATTGACACAGTTTACAGCACGCAACACTTAACAACTTTTAATTACTTAATTAACATTCATTAGGAAACTGTTTTTGTGCATAATCATTTCTTTCATTTGTTAACTGTTCTGTTTTACATGTGTGCATTTATTTGCAATTTGAGTTGTTTTTACTAAAAACAAGTAAACTTTTCATGTATACTTGATTTTGTCCGCAAAGTTTTTGGTAACAGCTTAAAGCCCAGAAAATTATGAAAGGCATGAGTGTTGTCGCCGCTGTTGCGACTTACGTTGTTGTTGCTGCTGCCGTCATGTGAGCCATTAAAAAATCAAAACAAGTTAACAGTTACCAGTAACTAGTAACAGGCGAGCCGGAAACCGGAAGTGAGAACAGGGCGCTGCCGCAAGTTTGCGGTGGCGTCCGCGTGTGCAGGAAGTAAACACAGCAGCAGCAGCAGCAGCAACAGAAACAGAAGCAACAGCAGCAGACGCGTTAGCTAAGCAGCCATTGTTGTTGCTATGGTTGATGTTGTTGCATCAAAGCCATGCTCTGTGGCACAAGCGAATGGCTCGCGATAATGTTGGCAACACGTTAACAAGTTCAGATTGTGTATAAGTGTGTATTGTGTGTTGTAGTATGTTTTATAGCTGACATTTGTGAACCATGTAGTCCAATGTCAGAGCTGTTAGTTGACCCGTTGTTTGGGACCTTAACAAACGAGCGTCATTTGCAACGGCCTCGATGAAGTTGTTCCCCGCCCTCCCCACTTGACAACTTTTCTTGCATTTGGTTGCAAATAATCGACAACGGTTTTTGGTAACAATTCATGGCTTATACTTTCCACACGACACACACAAAGCTGCATTACATGTTACCGCCAACTTAACCGGGCAACCGAAAGCCGTTGGCTAATACTATTAACAGCTTCATATATTTACCTCCTACTCCTCCTCTCTTTCGAACGACGCCACGCTTTTCTCTCGCGTTTTCTACTTTGACAGTCAGACAACGAAGCTTTTGGCATTATAATGCCATTAACTGTGTTAGAATTTAGCGCTGCAAATTTTCACAACGACAATTTATGCATAATGAGCAAAAGCACCCATACAAGTATACACCCACACAGTGATTTTATGTACTTGCATGCAAATAGCATAATGAACAACCCAGCTAACATTTTGTTGGACTCAAGGTACATTATTTCATTCCAATTTACGTTCACAACGCATAATTAGCATTCGACACAGAGTTCAGTTTAGTTTTTTATTAAATCAAACATCGAACAAGTAAAGTCGTTAAAACAATATTAGTTTTTGGGTTTTTTGTGATAAAAAAAAAATAGAATATGCCCTCTTAGCTTTTAAATGCTTACGGAGTTTTCTTGCTGATTAGTACGAGGATTCATGAAATTTCCACGTAGCACGGTTGATTCGCATACGGAACAGACCGCTCCCCCTAGCAGGACGACCAGCCCTATAAGACGCGCTTGAATGTTCGCGAATCGTTTGCCATGACATCATTCGTAAGGTAAGGTATCGCGATGCCACCCAAACAAGATGCAGCTGTTAAGGGAACTTGTTAGTAGAATACGCGATACAGCTAAAACTAAGATGGCAAAACGTCGTAGCTCTGCTTCCCGTATACCAGCTCCTCAGCAGATGGGTAACCGTGCACTGCGACGGTTAGCGGTAACCCTAACCCAGTGGTCGGAGCACCGGGGTAAATTACCCAAAATGTAGTAAAAATTAAATTTCTGGGGCTAAAAATGAAACTTTTATGAGTAAAAAATATATATTTAGATTTTTTTTTTTGCTCTTCGCCACGGGGTAATGCCAACTTACACAACAATATTTTGGGTAAATATTAAAACAGTTTCCCGACCGCTGCGCCAACCGATAACTATGTTTGTAACCCTGACGTGGGTACGTCTGTTCTTGATGTCGATGATTCAGTTGCAACACCGCCGTACAGTAGATCGCGTAAGTTAAAAGGCCGAAAGTTATTTGCTCCATTTGTTTGTTTAGTTGATTTTTGGTATAATTTTGTAGTGTGATTTATTTATTAGTAAGCATTAAATTTGCTGCCACTAACTTTTCGTTTTCGTTTTAGCATTATAAAATCGTGTTACAAAATTAGCAGTTTTAGATTATTTTATATGTGAATACAAAGTTACAATAACAAGCACTTTTTAGTTCATGTGTAGCATATCAGCAAACAAGGTGAGCCTACTACGATATACACAAAAATATTACAATATTAATATGTTTCTAAATTTGAATTACAGTATAAGTCAAAAGCTGATGTGAGCTGTTTATCGAGTTGCTGTTTAACGAGTTGCTGATATCGATTACCATTTTGTGGTGGCCAGGAATATCTCACCGCTCTCTCTGGTTAATTTTTGTGTGTGCTGAGAAAATAACAATTTGAAATTGCAGCTGTATCAAACATTTAGTCCAACCACATTAATAAAAGATATGTTGGAATCTTCTGGACACTTGACAGCTAACCATAAATATATCATTATCATTATATAATTATAACAACAATTTTGTGAACCAAAACTACAAAATTAAATGTACAACAAATATTCAACCAGCAATAAAAAAAACACTGTGATATGTATTCAAGATTCACTAAAAAGTTTCATAGATTCACATGTTCATTGGGTTATGTGACTACCAAAATGAGATTGTTTATGACAGAGTCAGCACCAACTAGGCTACTAACTTGCTGCAGTTGCGAATGAGTCTGGTTGTGGCAGTGGCAGTGACGACAGCAAGTGGCAGTACTAGTATTTGGCAGTCATAGACGTCAACTACTTGGTAAGCTAGCTGGCCATAATACCACTAAATAGTATACATACATATATCAAAGTGTGGGTGAGTGTAGGTGTATGTGTGTGTGGTGTGTGCATTTTGTTGATGTAGCTTTTGTCTAGGGTTGTCATGGCAGGTGAAATTTCTTGGAAACGCCACACAGCAAAAGCAACAGCCTCAGCATCAGCCTCAGCTTTATTGTGGCATTTGGGTGTGTGTTGTGAAGACTGTGAGACTAAGTTGGTAACTGGAACTGAGGCTCCTACAGCTTTATGACTTGCATTATAGTTGTGTGTGCGTGTGTGTGTGTGAACAAACACTTTAGTATATTTGCACTGTATGCTTGACTTCGTTCCTTCTCTCTCTTTCACTGGAATTAACGTAAACGTCAGCGAAATTTTTTTGTTATTTGCTTGGCATGGTTGGGTTTTTGGGCTATTTTTGTAAGTTTGCCACACTGTGAGGTTATATTTATGACACCGCACACAGCATTTTGCATATTTGCAGTGCGCAAATTAATTTCGCCTGTTTTATTTGCGTTTTTGCGGCAGACCACACCAACAAGTAAAAAGGTTCTTTTCAATATATCCCGACTAGACGCTACGCTGAACCCTTTACTTTACGCGTACGTCAGTGCTTGCGTGTGTGTGTGTGCGTGTACACGTATTTCACAGATTGTTATTTTGTTGTCTAATGTTCTAAACGCCGTCTCAAAGTTTTCCATTTGGTTGATATCGATCACATGTGAGATCCTTTTTTAATAAAAAGGGGAGGAGTTATCGAAAATCTTAAACATACTTGTAGTGCCTAGGACTTAGGCGAGTCTCTAGCTTTTATAGTCTCTGAGATCGACGCGTTCATTCATACGGACGGCAGACAGCCGGAAGGACGGACAGACATGGCTATATTGACTCGGCTGTTGATGTTGATCAAGAATATATATACTTTATGGGGTCGGAGAAGCTTTCTTCAGGGAAAATAGTCGACAACGGTTTTTGGTAACAATTCAGGGCTTATACTTTCCACACGACACACACAAAGCAGCATTACATGTAACCGCCAACTTAACCGGGTAACCAAAATCCGTTGGCTAATACTATGACAGCTTTATGTACCTATCTCCTACCCCTTAACCCAGCTAACATTTTGTTGGACTCAAGGTACATTATTGTCGTAAGAAAATATATATTTTTCTTTACTTCATTTTAATTTACGTTAACAATTCATATTAAAGATTGAATATATTTCAAAGTCAGACTAGCATTCGACACTGAGTTCAGTTTAGTATCAAATCAAAACTCGAACAAGTAAAGTCGTATAAACAATTTCATTTTTTTTTTTTGAATTTTCGTGAGACAAAAAATAATAGAATTGAGCTAATATGCCTTCACTTAGCTATAAAATGGTTACAATTTTGCGGAGATTGATTGCAAATTACTACGACAGAGGGATCGTGAAATTCACACGTAGCACGCTTGAATCGCATACGGGTGCGCTCGCTCAAACTAGCGAAACGACTAGCCCTATTCAGACGCTGAAGCATGAGCTGTGTCTCGCATATTTGGCGCGTGTTGGTAAGACGCGCTTGAATCTGCGCGAATCGGTTGGGATGACATCATTCGCTCGGATGTTTTGGCGTAAAGTATCGAGGCGTCATCCTAATAAGACGCTGCTGCTAATTGCACTTGTCAGTAATATACGCAATACAGCCAAGACACAGATGGAAAAGCGTCGAAGGTTTGCTCGTCGTATAACAGCTGCTGAGGAAATGGGTAACTGTGAAGTGCGACGGTTAGTGGCAAACCTAACCGATAACTATATATCTAGCCCTGACGTGTGGACGTCTGTTGTCGATGTCAATGATTTAGTTGCAACGCAGTCGCACAGTAGATTACGTAAGTTGTAAAGCCGAAATTGATTGTTTTATTTTTGGGTATATTTGTACCCTACACCCTAAAAATGGGTAAAAGGGGTAGGGTTCAGGGTTCATCTAATCGGGATTTCTCGACCAAGCCTTTTTAATTGTTGTGTATTGTAATTTTGACATAAGGTATTAAATTTTAAATTTGCAGCCACTAACTTATGGTTTTCGTTCCAGCATTATAAAATCGTGTTACAAAATCAGCAGTTTTAGATTATTTTATATGTGAATACAAAGTTACAATAACAAGCAAGGTGAGCCTACTACGATAAACACAAAAATAAAATAAATTACAATATTAATATGTTTCCAAATTTGAATTATAGTATAAGTCAAAAGCTTATGTGAGCTGTTTATCGAGTTGCTGATATCGATTACTATTTTGTGCTGGCCAGGAATATCTCACCGCTCTCTCTGGTTAATTTTCGTGTGTGCTGAGAAAATAACAATTTGAAATTGCAGCTGTATCAAACATTTAGTCCAACCACATTAATAAAAGATATGTTGGAATCTTCTGGACACTTGACAGCTAACCATAAATATATCATTATCATTATATAATTATAACAACAATTTTGTGAACCAAAACTACAAAATTAAATGTACAACAAATATTCCACCAGCAATAAAAAAAACACTGTGATATGTATTCAAGATTCACTAAAAAGTTTCATAGATTCACATGTTCATTGGGTTATGTGACTACCAAAATGAGATTGTTTATGACAGAGTCAGCACCAACTAGGCTACTAACTTGCTGCAGTTGCGAATGAGTCTGGTTGTGGCAGTGGCAGTGACGACAGCAAGTGGCAGTACTAGTATTTGGCAGTCATAAATAGTGTACATACATATATCAAAGTGTGGGTGAGTGTAGGTGTATGTGTGTGTGGTGTGTGCATTTTGTTGATGTAGCTTTTGTCTAGGGTTGCCATGGCAGGTGAAATTTCTTGGAAACGCCACACAGCAAAAGCAGCAGCCTCAGCATCAGCCTCAGCTTTATTGTGGCAGAGACTAAGTTGGTAACTGGAACTGAGGCTCCTACAGTTTTATGACTTGCATTATAGTTGTGTGTGTGTGTAAACAAACACTTTAGTATATTTGCACTGTATGCTTGACTTCGTTCCTTCTCTCTCTTTCACTGGAACTAACGTAAACGTCAGCGAAATATTTTTGTTATTTGCTTGGCATGGTTGGGTTTTGGGTTATTTTTGTGAGTTTGCCACACTGTGAGGTTATATTTATGACACCGCACACAGCATTTTGCATATTTGCAGTGCGCAAATTAATTTCGCTTGTTTTATTTGCGTTTTGTGGCAGGCAACAAAAAAAAAACCTCTTAGCTTAAAAACTACCAACATTTGGTTAATTAAAAATTTTATATCAATGTTGATCATGCAATGTTGGCTACAAAACTTTTTACCACTACTGTCTGTGGACTAAAAAACGTTTCAGTTTCTGCAAACTTTAAATAATATATGAAATTTATATAAATATATATATGGCATTCTTATGTTATTTAACTACTCGACACTAAAACACAAAGTGTAGCTATTAATTTGTATTTGAACAGCACTTGAAACTGCCACAAGCAGACGGACAATAAATTGTTGGAGCTACAAAAAAATAAACAAAGTCACGTTTTTGGTTTTGAAATTACGTAACAGTCAAGTATTTTAAAGTATTTTTACAAAGTGCAATGTTTGGTTGAGTGCTAGGAGGTCAAATCCTGCCAAAAAAAAACCGCTAGGCAAATATAGACGCCGATTTTTTTTTATTACACTTTTGCAAACTAAAATGCAACTATATATACATATGTATAAGTGTGTGTGTGTGGACAAAACTTTGAAATTTGCATTTGTCACAGACGGTGTGAGAAAAGTTTTCAGCTTAAAATCCTGAATGCATTTCAACACGCAATTGGCATGTGACAGTCAAAATGTTTGCGTAAGATGCGACAGTCAAACACACATAGACAGTTACTTTGACTGCAGAAGCGAGGGTGGGGTAAAGCGTGGGGGAACATACGAATCGAATGTTTGATATATCAATTTGAAAAGTTTGACTTAGTTTTCCCACTCGAGCATTTCGATTAAAGTTTTCCATGCGGCAGATTAAAAACTTTTGTTTCCAGCTTAACTTTTTTATATGTGCAAATGCCAAAAAAAAAACAAAAGGAGTACGAAAAGCATTTTTGCGTTACTTGGCAGAGCATCCTGAATGGGTTCGATATGCATTTTTGGCATTCTAGCCAAGTGGGCCATGGTACAAGACAAAGCTGAATCAATTTGAATATCAATCGGTTGTTGCAGAAACTCAAACCTACAAATAAAAGAAATGTGCCACATACACATATCTATCGATGTTATAGTATCTAAAATGCGGGTCAAATCTGACTTTCTACTCGTTGATGCGTGTTAACTTATCTCATCGTACACTCCTATTAGCATTTATGTTTGTTAACAATAAGCTTATAGTAGTTGTTTCAACATACCTCAAAAGCATTATCCAGACAGTAGGCTTTGCAGCAATTGCGTGTGTCCAGCAAATTAGCATTTCATTAAAAAACAGGCCAAATTTGTTCGCAATGTTGTCCGTTGAACAGTTAGTTGCCTCCGCTTACTGTGTTGGTTCGTGCCCCATGTCCGGCAAAATAGCTAAAAAAAAAACAGGAGAAACAGTAAGGCAGACCATAAATTAGTTGCATTACTTGATTAGAGTTGCACAAATGCTATTATTAAAATTCAATTTCCTTTACGTGCAACACGGTTGCATGTCCAATCGAATTTAACAAGTTTCCCATTTTGACTTCTGCATTTATCACGTGTGTCCGTCCACCCGGTCGACAACAATTAATGAAAATTCATTGTAAGTGCAAATTCCGGCGTGCAATTTGTCATGCGATTTCCCAAAGTCAGCCTGCTAATTTGTATGCTGCCAATGATTTTGGTCATTTGTGTAATTGCATTTTAGGATCATTAATTATAAGCTTTGGTTACAGACGCGATCAGATGACTGCGCAAGTTTAGTCGCTCTCCATTCTACATTCATGGAAACTATCGACACACAATCTTAATTGTTATATCGATAAGTATTTAATTTCCAGAAAATAAATCTATATAAAATTATATGAAAACAGTAAAGCAATTTTATTATCCTATGTTCTTTAACGTATAGCTTAACCTATTCATTTTCGTAAATGGATATGACAAAAATATCGGTAAGAGTGCTGCCTAAGCAACAAATATCGAAAAGAATGAAAGCAGCCCTGCGGTGGAACTATATGGTAATTTCAAAAAGTATTCAAGTAATAGAGAGGAAAATAGCCGCCCCTTTTTGTTATCGAAAACCGCCATGCGTGCGAGAGCTCGTGGGAAAGGGGCAAGCGGAAAAAGTACCGCTTCTGCTTTGGCAACTCTCTCTCATGTCTCTCTCAAAGTGTGCGATGCGAGAGAACAATAGTGATCGCCAATACTTCTGTTTGCTGTGTGTGGTGGCCAAAGTTGAGATTGTCAATTTTCGACTTTTGGTTCTATCTGCTTGCTAATGCCTAACATGGGAGGGTAGTATAGATTTTATATGAACTTTGTAAAATTGTATGGCCAAACGTGAGATACTTAAATATGAATTCCATTATATATGCGTATGTATATATTGGAAATAAGGTAGAAGATTATTAACTTATTGAACAGGTTTAAGATGACTTAAAGCCGAATTAAATTTTTCAATTTTTGTATTCATATACCTAACCTTTAATGTCCGTATATTAAATAAATATATGTTAAAAATTGCATTGACATTAATTGAATATTGTAATAAAGGGTATTAAAATAACACTGTGCAGCTTGTTCGTTCCAGCAACGACAACCATCACGTGTTGTTGTTGTTTGTATTTTTTCGTTTTGTCTATTCCTATTCCCGTTAGGCGCACACACATGCATACACATAATGACGGGCCTAGACCACCTGCAGCCGTTTTTCCTTCGGCACTTCAACAAAAAATAAATAAAATAAAAAAATAAATATATGTACATATGTACTCATATACTTTTTTATTTAAAAATGAAATAAATGTATGAATACAACAAATGTGTAATGAATGAATTGACATATCATAATTTTTTATTTTCTATTATTTTCTAGAAGATTTTTTTGCAGCTACTAAATATGAAGAAAAGCTTGAATATGCAAAGTATATTATGAGAATGTATGTATGTACATATGTATGTACTTGCAAGCGCTGACTGTACGCGTCAAGTTTTTTCTGATTTCTCGACTAGAGCCTTCTTACTTGTTTTTATACCCTGATCCCATTAAAAATAGGAAAAAAAGGGTATAATTGTTTGTGCAAAATTATGTAACAGGCAGAAGGAAGCATCTCCGAACCCATTATGTGTATATATTCTTGATCAGCATCAACAGCCGAGTTGATATAGCCATGTCCGCCTGTGACTGTACGCGTAAAGCATAGGGATCAGGGTATCGTCTAGTCGGGATTTCTCGACTAGAGCCTTCTTACTTGTTTTTAATGTGTGTGTCATTTTATGCTTGAGATTTCAATAGAAACGGTCGTCACTTTAAAAGTTTTAAGTGTTTAAGATAACCATTCAGATTTTTTTATATATTTATACCAGTGCATACAACAACACACATACAAACATAATATACTTACGTTAAGACATTAAACAAAAACAATAGGTGCGTACGCACATAAAAATAAAAATAATAAAAAAAATATTCACATATTATTGTTATTTGTAAAAATTCTAGATTAAGTTTTTTTTATTACAATTTTAAAGCAGTTTCCCATAATTTTGATTGCTTATCATTTATTAACTTAAATAAAATAAAAATAAATTTTAAATTTGTTTACGTACAAACAGTTGATTTCAGCCACCCAAGCAATGCAATGCAAAACGAATTAAACAGCAACAACTCAAATCAAAACAAACCATTCAAGACATGAGTAGGGAGAATTCATTGGCATGAGCTCTGATACATATATACATAAATACATACATATTAGGTTTTCAGCAAACATACAGTGCCAAATACATACGACAAAACAGTCCATAATGAAAACAAAAAACAATTCAATTATGGCGGCAGGCCCAGATGTATAAGCAAAGAAGCAATAATCAAAACATAAGCAGCTGCTGACTGCAGCCAACTTAACACGAGCCTTAGTCGAGCCAAGGCATGGAGGTAGGTTATCGATAGTGGGCGTGCCAATTTCGTCTCCTCTATTATATACTCATTGGGTAATTTAAGCCAAGTTCGTCGCAATAGGAGAATAATTGTTTCACTTTGGTAAAGAGAATATTCGCCAAAAAGAAAATATGATATATGTATGAACTAATTAAACTAAACTTTTATTCATAGACACCCAAACGATAACTGCGAAATGGGTGATTACCGAGCAGTTATTCAATGCGAACATATGTGCAAGCAGATGCAATACGACGCTGTGCGGTTGGGCCACATAGGCCAAGATTTGTTCCAAACGAAAAAGGAAGTTGCGGACTTTATCAAAAGGCAGTTTGAAATGAGATACAATCCCACCTGGCATTGCATTGTCGGATCTAACTTCCCTTTATTTTTTACACGCTCGAGCTTCGTCGTCTTCAAATTGGATAGTTGCGATGTGTTGCTCTACAAGAACATAGGATAGCTAGACGAAAGGTCAATAAAAAAAGCTTTACGCAAATCGCATTGAACACTGAAATAAACAAAAATTAGAATATATACAATAAATTAAGAATTGTTTTATTTATTTCTTTGATCTTAATATCGATTATTGAAGTCTCGATAGCCATGATTTCACAATCCGGCTGTAGCTTTGCCAGTGTAACCAAACTTTCCAGTAAAGCGCTTTGCAACACTGCGACAATATTGAGTTGTGCTTGTCATCGCCATTTTAGATTTTGTGAAAATTTGCAACAACAATTTTGTGCGTAAGTCTCAGGCTTAACGCATATCACATTCAACTTTGAAATAATCAAAAATCAGAATATATACAATAAATTAAGAATTGTTTTATATTCTTTGATCTTAATATCGATTATTGAAGTCTCGATAGCCAGGATTTCGCAATCCGGCTACAGCTTTGCCAGTGTGAACAAACTCTCCAGTAAAGCGCTTTGCAACACTGCGACAATATTGAGTTGTGCTTGTCATCGCCATTTTAGACTTTGTGAAAAATTGCGGCAACTTGAGGAAGAGCAACGATTTTGTGCGTAAGTCTCAAGCATTCTTTGTTTTTTGTGTTTTTTGTTTTACAGGCACTTTATTTATCAGTCAAATATTAACTTCTGCCTGCTTGTTTTGACAATTATTAGAAAATTTGTGACAAAATTATCAGAAATCGGCATTTGTTGTACATTTTGCTTATCGAGCACCAACCACGCGGTAAGTGCAGAAAATTTTTGTCTGCAATCTTTGCGCATACATTATTTGATCAAAGTGAACTTTTCGCAGCACTTTCGATCTAAACAATAAAGACCCAAGATGTCAGATCGCAAGGCAGTCATTAAAAATGCGGATATGAGCGAGGAGATGCAGCAGGATGCTGTCGATTGTGCTACCCAGGCTTTGGAGAAGTACAACATTGAGAAGGACATTGCGGCCTACATCAAGAAGGAGTTCGACAAGAAATACAATCCCACCTGGCATTGCATTGTTGGACGCAACTTTGGCTCGTATGTGACTCACGAGACGCGTCATTTCATCTATTTCTATTTGGGGCAGGTGGCCATTCTGCTCTTCAAGAGCGGTTAACCAAACACCAGCCCCCAACTACGCACGCACGCACACACACACACACACATAGGCACACACACACACACATAGGCACGGACGCACACACACATACTCATAGGCACGCACGCACACACTTGCAAACGCGCGCACACACACATACATACGCACGCACACACAGAAACCTCTGCAGTGACAAATCGAGTTATTCGTTGTTAAACTTACCATAAGCTCTTAGCAAACGAATTAAAAACTCTGATTTGAAATGGCACACGGTTGATCAAGATATTCCAGCTTGCAACACTTTCAATCATTTAGTGAACGCAACGGCAAACCAAACAACAAACCGACTTACAAAATAAAACAAACAAATTCCTATACACTACATATGTATTTGACTCTTTAACAAACCACATCAATTTCGCGATGCATTAAAATCATTTAAATCAGATAAACACTTTTTGTTATTATTAATCTTAAAGTCACACACATCCAGGTAATACTGATAATATGCTTTCAAGCATATTATTTTTGTATACGTATTAAGTCATAGTTTAAACGTGGACTCAAACAGTTGGAACGAACCGCAGCTGATAAGGCATCATTATCGTTTTTGAATAGGGAATTGCAACTTTAGCGGGTTGTTTGTAACTGCTTGATTGCGACTATATCAGTCATGAGTTCAACCTTAGTTTAGGGTATTTAATCTTCGGCAAAAGAAACTAAGCTTTTTTTTAAAACCAAAATAAGCGCTGATAAGTTCTGAATTGGAACTTCACAAGCTGCGAAATACCCAAGCGAAGTCAGTTTAGCTTTGCAAATCTTGCGCGTAAGAGGTTAAAATCTACATACTAGACGAAAAGAACACAGCATGTTAAGATCATGTATACTTGTGTTCTTGGTTTGTGCAATAATAGCAACAGTTCCTCCGAAACTAAATCAGGAAAATCATTTGCTGAGTAAAGATGAATTGTGGTTATTGGTACAGGATCCCTTAAAGCTTGAAAGTGAAATAAGAAAAACGGAAAGAAATATTAAACAAAGTGAATCTAAATTATTGGAAGTGGAGTCTGAAATTAAGAGCATTATAAGTGCGCTTAGCAACAACAAGACAGCAATTTTTGGTTCTACCAATATTATTATGACAAAAGAGATGCAAGAGTCTGCCATGAACATTGTTACAAATGCTTGGCAAAACTCTACAGGTAAACAGCAAATAGTCCAAAACATCAAGAACGGGATTTCAAAGTTAAGCCGATGTGGAATTGCATTGTGGGCAGTAATTTGGTTTATCAATTTTTCAGACCAATAAATATGTATATAACCATTAATGTCGGAGAGCTGCAAGTAATATTGTTTAACTTTAAAAATAACACAAAGAGGTTAACCGAACCTTGAGCATCAATAAAATGAAATTCTATATAACAAAATAAAGCTTGAAAAAATTCTCTAAAATTACAAAAATAAAATAAATTATTACTAATTATCGTGTTCACTTCAACTCGTTATCTTTGAGTCGATTGTACTTGACACAAACATTTTGTACTTTTTTTTTGCAGCTGTGATTTAACCGCACATCGATTCGAGCCCTTTTACTTGATCTTTATGTATCAAGCTGCTTCATAAATAAACAATGAACGAAAGCTGTTATTGTCCTGAGTGTGTGTTTGTGTTTGCGGTCTGTGTGAGTTAACACCTGACCGTGTGGCAAATAAAAATTGCTTAATTAAGTTAATTAAAATATTGTTGCTGCTGATGCTGTTGCTGCTGTTGGGTCATGTGCACGCAGCTCGCATTTATGTGCTTTTATTATCTGGGCTATTGGCAATTTTTGGACCATACTGTTAGCTAGCCAAAGGACATCGTCAGGGAGGCAGGCGCGTAATTATGCCAGCGCACGTACTCGCAGCCGCAGCAGCAGCATTGAAAGCAGGAGCCCATGACAATAATATTAATAAAGTTGCTGTGCTGGAAATATGTGTACGTATATTTCATAAATACTCGTAGTGGCAATGTTTGCCAGCGGCAAAACAGATGCAAATTGTTTGGAGTATGTCCTTTGAGCCGCTTTTACAGTTCGACGACTTATGGCCTTGTCGCATTGTTGCCGGCTGACTGCTGCTTTTGCTGCAGCTGCTGCTGTTGGACAGCTGCATCTGATATATATGATGAACCTATATGTGTTTGAATCAATTGAATTGCTGTCCTTTCAGTGTCCTGGCACAGACAGTGGCTCATGCATATTTCATGGGCAGCTTAAATACAGTCGAAATGCTTTTTATGCTTAACAAAATCCTTTGCGGCAATAAAAATTTAAGTGCCACGCACGCAAAGAGCCTCGCAATCAGGTTTATGCGTTCAACTGTGCTTTATTAATATTTTTACGTTGTCAATTTATGGTAATTTTTTATGTTCCTAACATTAAACAGAACTCAAGTCAAAGGTAAGACACTCAAACTCGCTAAGGCGGCTGAAATCGTCATTTGTTGTTTAACGCTTTTTGTTCGAGCCCAATTCCCTGCCGCTTCTGACCCCAACTAAACCCAGTCTGATGTGACTTAACCAGCAGCTGTTTCGTTTAGCTTCCCAATTGGAGTTGCCTCCTGTTGAGCTGAATGTGCAACGTTGGGAGCGACATTTGTTGAGTCTGCGCATTCGCCACACTTCGCTCCGACGAGTAGAGAGCTGTCAGCGTGTTGAAATCTACTCGTTAGTCAAATTCTTGAATATTTTTGTATGAATTTGAAAAGGCTACATTTAAGCTAATTACGAATTAAGTTACAAATACATATTTGTATTATTTTGAGGTGGTTTAAATACATTAAAATGTCTTTGACTGCTATAAATTTAATTCCACTACTTTCTATGAACATTTTTATTCTTCGTTGATTGAAAACTCTTTCAAAATTAAAAAACATCTGTCAAAATAAAAGTTAAGTTTATTTAAATACCTTTCCGGCACTATTAATTGTTCTTCATCTGAATAAAACGAAACAAAATATATTTACAGTAATTTCAGTGATTGAGAAACTTCTGCAAAAAGAAACCTGATTTAAACGATAGCCAATTTCCATATGGAAAACTACATGCAATTCGAGTAATTTTCCATGCTCCCGACCCCCACGCACACACACACTCACAACACGCAGCACAGACAAAAAACACAAAAGGAGCAACCGAAACTATTTTTGGTCTTTTTGAGCTGTGTGTGTGTGTGTGTGTGTATGTGCGGGTCAAACAAAATGCCAACTTTTATAAATTACAGTCAGCAGTACTGACCTCAATATAAAATTACACAACATGACTTGAATAAACATACACACACACACACACACACACACACATATATATATATATATATATATATATCATAAAAATTGCAAAAACAGAAAAATGGGTACAATTGCAAGTGCCATAGATACGAGCGTAATTGCATTTTACTTTGTTGCATTTGGTCAGGGCAAAAAGCTAGAAGCCAAAGTCAACCAAACAAACCAACGCACATGTGTAAAGGTCTGTTTTGCTGTTGTTATTATTATTATTATTCTTATTTTTTTGTTGTTTGTTAATTTGTGTAACTGTAAAAACTAACAAAACCAAGCAGTTCGTCTGGCGACAGGGGGCAGTGAAAAAGTCAACACTACGGCCAGCATTATCTGCCAGTGGACAAAGAGCGAAGAGCAAATGTGAGTGTGAACGTGAATGTGAGTATTCAACAGACGTAGCTGCAGCTAAAGCAACTGTCGACTCTGACAATGACAAAAACATAAAGCATAAAAAATACTTAATGAAACATAAACAAGACACAGTCTGAAAGAACAAACCAACAACAATAAAAACCACATAGACGACGACGGCAAAAAATATTATAATCTAAACAAGAAAATTCTCATTTATTGCGCAATTTAACATATAACCAAAAAAAGCAAGATTGCGTTTCAAATAATTGTGAACAGAGATAAACAGAACGAAGATTAAATGCTTTTTAAAACGCAACTGGATGGCAGTACAAGATAATAAAGAGAGAGAGAGAATTCATTGCTCTCGAACGGTGTTGCCAGATCGATAATATAATCGCTTACATATCGAATATAATGAAAATTAATATTTCAACAATTTACGAATAATATTTATTTATTTAATAAATATAGAGTTCGAATTTATTATAGCATTTTACAGAAAATGTCACCGCTATTACATTTCCCTCTTATGAAATTAAAGTTGGCTTTAAAATATTTCTCATGATCAAATAACAGGCTGCTGTACGAATTTTCACAGTACCAAATCACTTTTAAAATAGAAACAAACACACAAAACACACAAAAAAAAATCTAAAACACAAAAAAAAAATCAAATAAATTTTTAAAGTTGTTTTTAATACTAACGACAACAATGGAGGGTGGTGTGCCTTTGAACGAGGACCAAATGCAAGAAATACGCAATGCATTCAGAGCATTCGATCCAAGTGGCATGGGAACAATCACAGCCAAGCAGATGGGTATTGCGATGCGTTCGCTTGGCCACTGTCCCACCGAGGCGGAACTTTACGATCTCTTTGATGAAATTGATGTTGATGGCGATGGTGAGATAAATCTACTTGAATTTGAACAAATGATAGTGAAGCGCATGGAGGGCCTGAGTAAGGATGAAAACCTAATGGCCCTGTTCAAGCTTTTCGATCGTGATGAGGATGGGTTCATAACAATAGCTGAGATGCGTGGTGTTATGTACAATCTGGGCGAAAGGTGCTCGGAGGAGGAACTCAACGAAATGATGAAAGAAATCGACACTGATAACGATGGCAAGCTGAGCTATCAAGACTTTGTCAACGGAGTCAAGAACTAAAAATAATTATTTGATTTCGATTGCAAAATAATAAAAATCTCCCATAAAAGAGAAGAGTATCTGCCAGTCATTGTCATAATATGTTCCACACACACAAACAGAAAGCAATGCACTAGATTATCGCATACACAAACAATAATAATCGCATGACAGTCCCCGGACTGAGACAGGAGATTTTCTTTTGGAATCTACTCAACTGAGTCGGAAACTTGCATCGCTTTTGGCGTGATGAATGGAGCACAGTTTTAGCTTCTCTCCCCCTGCCATTTCAATCCCAATTCCATTCCCAACCAGAAACCGCATACACAACTCACACAGGGGGGGAGGATGGGGCGAAAACGGCTTTCAATTTTTCATTTGGTAAAGGAATCTCTCTGTCCGTTTCGTCTGTCTTGTGTGAATATTTGGGAATATCTTTTCCTCACTTGTGGCTCTCTTTTCTGTCGCTGACCATTGCCAGAATCTTCTTGTATTCGGATTTGAGTTTTTATTTCTTTTGCTTCTTGTCTGTCAACATTGCTTTAAACAATTGTCCACAGCTAGTTCTGGTTAGTTTTTGCATAAATGCTAGGTATACACTATTATACCCAAAAGGAATGTTAAATGAATTCAAAGAATGAAAAAATTTAAGTTCATAAATGGAATAAGGATTTGTGATATAATGTTATAATAACATATCATATGATAGTTCTGACAGGGTATTTAACTTTCGACCAGCTATTAATCTATGTTTTTTTCACTAGTTTTTTTCGTTAGTTTTCGTTTTGTTTTATTGTTCCTTTTGATAAATTGTGCGCCTTTCGTTTTGACACATGTCAGCGTTTGTCTGCCCATTGTTAAAAAAAGCCATTCTTACTACAGAGGCTGTCTTTTATTTGCTCTTTTTTGATTGTCTAGGCTGTTATCTAAAGGTTATCGCTCTTTTAACATTTTGTAAGAGAAGACTATTAAAAGTTTTTCGTAGGTAGGTAGGAAATGTTCAAGGAGTTAAAAAATTATTGTAACAATGAAGGATAGAAAATAAAATCAAGGTTCATAGTATGTCTTCTTAAACTCCAACTTTTAGTTATTTCTATACCTTAAACCGTAGATTTTGTAATAAATAAGCTTGTAGTAAAGATATTATAACCTTATGATCTGTTATTGTAAATGCAGTCAACTATTTGCTGTCAATTCAGAGTCGTGTAACTTGAACTGACATTGGCGGGTGCACCACTTCTGGTTAGGACATGGACACGGTCACATATGCTCTGCCATGTCAGTCAGTCACTTCGTCAGTCAGTTAGTCAGTTGCTCCGTGCTGTTGCTACTGTTTGGTTGTTTGGTTGGTTGGTTGGGTGGCTGATGTCTGTACGTCCGTCATGTCAGTGTCAGTTTATGCGTCTGACAGCGTCAACAATTTTATTTACTTAATTTGGCTTTAGTTTGTCATTTATTTACTTGTTGGCCACAACAGCCTGTGCTCGTGTACTATCTATCTTACTATCTATTTCACTCGCACTCACATACACACACTTGCCACCTTATCTGCCCCATCTACATACATCTCTTGGGCGGCTCATGTGCGTCTCCTAATGTCTGTTGTTGTCACTTTGACGCTTGACGTTGTTACAGTTGTTGTTGTTGTTGCCGCTTTGTGTGCCTTTTGTTTATTCTACAACTAAGGGTAGTTGCGGAAAAAACAAAGCATTTGTTTAGCCCAAAGAACTTTAAGAGAATTTTAAGCTTGATTTTTTTTGTAACATTTATCTTATTTTTTGTTGTGCTTTCTTGTTTTCTCTTTGCTTTTTCGTTTCCTGGATTTTCTTGTTCGTTTTTTTCTGCATCGATCAATCAATCAATCGTTCAGTTTCAATCACGCTTTGTGCTATTTTCGCAACATTTTCTATCGAAACACATTTTTAAAGACATTACTTCAATAAAAAAACGAATTTTACAGAAATCTTATATGCTAGATTATAGGATAACTTCAAGTCGCCCTCTCATCTATATGTCACTCTTATAAGTTGTTCATTTTTTGCTGTTACACATTTTTGCAGCAAGCACTTTATTTCTCATATCGTTGTCATTGTTTATATTACTTTTTTTTGTTATTCTGGCACGTGCTTTTGCATTTTTTATGAAAATTTAGAGGCTTTTGCTTTTTTTACGCACTTTAATTAAATATTTATTTCTAGCATTTTGGTTGAATGGAAATGCGTTCAGGTAGCATCAGCAGATACAGAGAGAAACAGAAAGAGAGTGAGAGAGAGAGATTAAGAGAGAGAGGCTGCACTAACATTTGTCATTACACATTAATAGCGCACCATTAATCTTTTTCGTGAGCTGTTGTTGGGCAAATGAATGCTGGGCCTGTTCGACCGAGGGCCAAGTCCCGTTAATTAATGTATGCCATTTAGCCGGAAAATTGCAGGGGTGCACACACACACACACACACACATCAATACTCAGACATGTGTGTGTGTGTTCGTACCCATCATAATGAGCGCCAATTTAGTGTCCTTGTGTGTGTGTGTGTGTGTGTGTCGCCACCGCAAACAAGCAAAGGCCAAAGCCACAGTAAACCTCCCAAACTCCTTTTCCCCGCAAGGCTGACCTAAGCCCCTCTCTCGCTCTACATATCTCTTGCTGTCTCACTTACTCTGCCCAGCAGGTATGCTTGATTAATGCTTTATAACAGGACACACACACACACTTACATACAGACAAACAAAACAAGGATATTGCTGGCTGCATGGATACTGACCCCGCAGCTGTCGCCCTTTGCGTCCTACTCTACCCCACTCCTTGCATTTTAACATTAATTTAGTGGAATGCGGCAAAGGAGTATGAAAGCTTTTCAGCGTCCTCGTCGACACATGTTAATCCCGTCGTTGTCGCTACCACGAAACCACTCTCACATCCCACAACCGTATTCGCATTTGGATTCACATTCATTTCGACTCACTCTATGCAAAATATTCGTATACATGTTTACGAATTTACGAAACATGCATTTAAATAGCATTTGGGCAAACAGTAAAGTTTTTGAATAGATTTCGTAAGCTAAGCCAGTAAAAGGGATTGTGGAAATGAATATGAAAGGGATTCAAAATATAATTCAAAGTGTTGCAGACAATATTATAACGAGTTTATTTATGAATGCAGAATTATGTTTAAATTGATTTTGTTTATTTCTGTAATAAGGTAAAAATATAATTATACAGCCAAGTATTACTTATCTAAAATAACTATAGATGATAAAGATTACAAGTTTTTGAAAAAGGACACTCTTTCTTTCTTACAACAGAATAGGAAAATATTTAAAATATTATAATAACCTTTTAATATCCACTATGAAAACATTGTCAAAGATTTATAAAAATTGTAAGTGTTCAGCAAAAGTTTTTACTAAATTTTGATACAAGTTTGAAAGTTTTCGGCCCATTTTACCCAAACCCCTGTCCGATGTGCGATAAAAGCTCTGCAATGAATGCAACGCCACCGCGTTGCCTGCGCTGTTGTCCGCCCTGCTGTAATCCCTGTCTCTATTGTCCGCCCACCTGTTGTCAGCCATGCGTCTCCTTTTGTATATTTGATTTGGAAACTGCGGTTTTTGGTATGAACTAGACACAACAAGTTAATCCATATTCATAAATTTCAATAATAATAATACCTGCTGCTTACACAGACACACGTCATATATATGTGCGTGCTTGTCGAGAGCTACTTGCCAGCTATCAAAAAGTATTGCCCGATGAAGTGCTGATGCAATGCGGTCCTATGGAGACGGCTGAGATGGCCCAGCTGATATGCCGCAAGTGTAAATTGCCAATACTCTGGGAGAATTTCCTGGAACAACTAAATCAACACACCTGCCATCTGGTGGCCAATCCACCCCTAATGGAGGGTGCTGAGCATTTGATCAATCATCTGTATGAGGAATGCATTGGTCTGGCCTTGATCACGGCCTGCAAACGTTCCCTCTATTGCACAAAGATACGCGGACATGAAGAGTTATTTGCAAAATTCCATCATGTTCTGTGCTCCGATGAATATAATCAGCCCAAACCGGATCCCGATTGTTATATTCTGGCCATGAATCTGCTCTGTGAGAAACCCTGTGTGGAATGCTTTTTGGCATTCGATGGCACCGTCAAAGGCGTACAGGCTGCCAAAGATGCGCACTTGCAGGTCATCATGCTGCCAGATCCAGATTTGCCTTGCTGCTGGTCTGAGTTGGCCACAGAGCGTCTGGAAACATTGATCGAATTCGATCCGGAGAAGTATGGCATGCCATATTTGGAACCACTACCTCCACCACCACCACCACTACCATCAACAACAACAACAACCAATCCTAGTAGGCGTCTCAGTGAGAATACGGAGCCACAAACTGAGTTGTCGAAGACAGAGGAAGAGATCGTCACAAGTGGAGCGGATGTGGAGGAACCGCCTGCGGAGCTACCGGCAAATTAGATTTTAATCACAGACAAACAAAATGTTTTAACAACAAATTGTGAAAAATCTCAACAAAATTGATAATGAAAGTGGTTTGATTAATTTGCAAGCTTTTAATCAATCATTCAAGATAAGGAAGTCATGCGCCTGAGGTACTTGATAAACAAAAAACACTTGTTGTTTAGCAAGCAAATAGTTTTGAAATGAATAGTTGAATCACAATACCATTTCAATCAAGTAAACAAAATATATTCTTGTCATCAATAAATATAATGAAAAATTCTGAAGTTCAATCACCTGTTAATTAATGATACTTATTACACAATATCTTATCAATACGTTGCCAGATTTCCTAATGAAATAAACAACTCTCAGCATAAGTGTCATAAATAGCTTACTTAACTTAACACTTGATAACAATTTACAAAATTGCATAACACCTTTGGTCTTTAGAATGTTTTCAACATTAAATTGCCATTATAAACAGGATAAGCCAAACAATAAATCAAACTTAATTGCTTAAGCAAATGCAACTGGCTGTCTCTCTCTCTCTCTCTCTATGTGTTTGTCTCTATCTGGAAATCTATCTCTCTGTTTGTCTGGCTGAAAAGTCAATTGTTGACAATTTAATTATGCAATGCAGCATGTATATAACGCATACGCCGGCTGTGTTCGGGTGTCTCTTGATGTTGCTCGTGTGGCTTGCAGCTAGGCAGCAAACAGCTGCCACAGCCCATCTTGCCATCTAGCAACTTTTACCAGCACCAGCAGCAGCAACAACAACTCTGTCCCAAGTTATAATTACTTAATTCTCTCCAACCAGACTGCGTACAGATGCCAACCCATTTAAAGTCCTTCCAATCTCAAACTCAATCTCAATCTTTGTCTGTATTCGCCTCATAACGGCTAGTCGAACGGGCATATAAAAAGTGAAGTGAATAAACCTTTTAACTCTTTAGACTGCTACTTCAACTTTGCTTTTTATTATTATTTTCAAATCATTATTTCTATATTTTCTTCTCTTTCCTTTTTTTTTGCACTCTGCCTCAAGCTTCCGCTTTTTTGCCTAACGAACGAACGCCACAGGAAGCACTCAAGGGCAAGACTAAAAAAAAGTGAAGAAAATGGAAATAAAAATGAAATTGTGCAGAAAATAATCATTTAAAGTCGGCCCAACAAGTTTCAGTTCTTTTCAATATCTTAATTAAATAACAAGCTTAAAAAGTTAAAATATTTCACTTTGCTTTGTGCTTTTAAAAAAAAACACTAAGAATATATTTTAATAAATAACAATACCGTTTCTTTCTCATTTTATGTTTATTAATATACATACAAATTCCAAAATATTTTTAATATCTTTAAATTTTGTCAAAAACGCCAACAAAGTGTTTCACAGAGCTAACCAAATGTAAATTTCGAGCAATTGTCATAGGCGGGGAAGCCAAACAGTTCTGGGTCAAACTCCGTCATGGAGCGTAGAACCAGTGTAGCGTCCTTCGTATGCTCGATGGGAACAAGCTTATCGGGTGTCATGACAACCTGCATGCCAGCTGCAACAGCGCCTCGCACACCATTAGGTGAATCCTCAAACACCAAACAGCATTCAGGTTTAACTTTTGGCGCGAAACGCGATGCTGCCAACAGAAAGATGTCCGGAGCGGGCTTACCATTAACCAGTTCCGGATCATCGCCGCAAACAATGTGTCGAAAGACGGGCATAACGTCACAATGATTACTTGCCTTTAGATTGAATGATTTGCGGTTATCCGAAGTTGCCACAGCCATTGGCACACGATTCTCAAAGAGATGCACCAGCAAATCTTTAACACCCGGCAGCAGTTGCACGTTGCTCATTAGGCACTGAACCTCTGCCTTATATTTTGCCAGAAACTCTTGCTCACTGAGTGGCAGCTTGTATTCCTTGACGAGCAGCGCACTGGCCGCAGTTTCCAACAAGCCCATGCAACGAATTTTAAGCTCTTTGGTATATATTTTTCCATAGGGTGTAAGTAAATTCTGCATTGCATCCGTATACAATTTTTCCGTATCTAAGAGATACGTTTAGATTATAGGGGTTATATTGTTAAAGGTTTTTTTTTATGGCTTACCCATCATGGTTCCATCATTGTCAAAGATGCAGTGCGTTACTTTTGAATAGCATTTGGGCTCCGCTGTCGTTATTGCTGGCATTTTCTTGGATTTTCAATTTCCCAAAAATCAATTTTGAATTTCTTTCTCTAAACAAATTTTTTTTAATCTACATAATAGGATTTGGGTTACTTAGATCTTGAACAAAGAGTTTAAGACCTTTCAATTCATAAAGAAAGTTCGATACTGTTTTCTAAGCTTATATCATATATTAGCGAAAATAGTTTATTTAATAGTTAGACTGCTATTAACGCATCTGCAGTTGAAGTTCATTGGCTTTTCACAGTTCGGCTGCTGTTGAAAGATCACGTTAATTTCATTAGATGTTGCAAGTTGGAGGGAAATGTTGTAAGGAAAATGCTTCACATGCATTTTAATTAAACTATTTTCGACTTTTGTGCGACGTGCAATTTAAAATACTTTGCCAACTTGCCAGTTGTTGAGGGGGTGGAGCGGGTAGATGGAGTTGCAGATGGCAACAGCTGCAAGTTGAAGGTGTGTGCTGCAGCTGTCAATTTAGTGGCGCCTCGGGATAGCTGCCTTTTTATGCCTTAGCCTAAACTTAACTGCAAGCCCCAAATGCATGCCACCTATTGAAGGCAATGGGCGAAAGCAAGGGCGAGGGGCAAGTTTTGGCTGCCAGTTTCAGCCTGTCGCATGTTGTTACAAAGTTGCGTAATTGATTAAGCAGTTGGCAAGCGTGCCGCAAGACGCTGTGGCAGCGACAAACTTCGTCATGGCACTCTCTGCACGTGCTGCCCCGTGTTGACAGCCGTTTTTCGGAGTTTAAGGCGAGGTGTGGGAGTGGGCATAAATATTACGGTTATGTTGCAACTGGGTTGATGGTTTAAGGTACATTTCGGGTACAGGATATGAAGTACTGAATGGTAATTAACGCAGTGATTAAATATTAGTTGATTTAAAAGTTTATCTATCCACACCAAACACATGTATCTTGAAGCCTTTTAATTGCCTGAAATGTTTTTATATTTATTATTATCAAAGTCTAGCCACAAAATTTACTTGAAAAGTTTTTTCATTGATTCTGATTTCGGCAACAAAAACCTTGGTGTTGCAAAAACCCACACGTAGCAATATCTATATCTATAGCTTGTTGCTAGTCAATAAAATGGCTTTAATTAATCGGAAACGCTGCGTCAGCTGTTGTTGCCGCAACACACACACACACACATATGTGCAACAGAGCAACAAATGGGCAACAAAATGGTCAGCAGACGTTGTGCATTTGAATGCAGCGACGAATTGTGCGCATAAATTATGCAGCCAACCATTTTGGGCCAAGCATTTATGGCCACGTTTTTTGGCCACAAAACGGAACCAGCAGTAGCAGCAGCAGCAGCAGCAACAACAACTGACGCCAACTGAAATCGGCCGAATGCCCAGCAACAATATGTTGTAAACGTTTAATTTGAAAACGAGCGCGCGTCGCTCTCTCTAATCGCTGTCCTGGCAACGTGTGGCAAGTAGCAGTCCAGCCACCCACGGTTCCTTTCGCCACAACCGCTGGAAAACGCAACCAGGTCGCTTGTAATTGCGTTCATTGAATTGTTAACTGGTTTCGTTGTCTATGGACAGCCGCTGGCCACAACCGCAACTTGCAACGGCGGCAGCAATAGCGGTGGCGGTAGCGGGAAAATGGCTAAAATGCCGTTGTTATCCTTGTGGTTGTTGCGGCCACACTTTCTCTATAGGTATAGGTGTGTGTGTGTATGTGTGAGTGTCCCTTGAGTTGATTTGGTTTTGCAGAGGGCCACAACGCGCTTGGGATTTGAATTCAGTTGGCAGACTCGAGCCAACAAATCCCCAGAAAAACCCGGTCAATGCACATCAAACTTTTTGGCTCACTCTCTCGAGCTGACTGCATTTGGCATTTATTGGTATTGTTCCAATTAAAGTTCGACTAGCCCCATAAAATATGCAAACACGTAAAAGTTCTCGGCAAGCAATTCTCGATTTTTGGCTGCCACAGAACATTAATGCTTAACGGTCAATGGTTTTGCCACTGCATTGCACCGTACTGAGAGAAGCCAACAGTGGAAACGACACTGCCAATAAAAGGTAATAAAACGGGATGAACACAATTTCCATTGATACGGCTGTTCAATCGCCTCGAGTGCAGTTCACAGAGGTGACAAACTGTTTGGGGTAAAAAAAGGAATTAGAGATAGGAATGCTTCAGTTCTAATGGTTAGTGGGGAAAGAATAATAAAAAGACCTTATAAAATATATATTTTGTTGATCCACATTAACAAACGTTAGATGTTTGCATCTAGTTTGTTTTAAACTTTTGCCAGCGGTGAGATTAGATATTTAATGATGAATTCTTTCTCTATCTTTGAAGTTTCTTGGAATCATACCAAACTTATTCAAGATACTCATAAATATAACAATCGCAACTGCTTTCTGTACCAACTTATCAGCAACTGCTCCCGAGTGATGTGTGGAGTGGGAGTAAAAACAAAAACACTCATTTGGCTATAACCCAAGGCAAACTCACACATTGTATGCTGAGTGTTTTTTGCACTCAATAAATATTGTCTGACCGCACAGTTGTAAGGAACACATACCAAACTATGCCCAAGTATACATATCTATCGCTCATCGAGGTCTCAAATGTCAGACTAAAGCAGTCACACACATGCATATATATCCATTTTCCAGGCATCACGCACAGCAACGGCAACGGCAACAGCAACAGCATCAGAAGGCGCCCCTGAGGCTCACTTGAGCGATTTCCCAGCGGTTCTGTTGCTTCTCAGTGCTGTAGCCCAAAAATGCAAGAGACCCGGCAACAAAGTACAAAAAGCATGGCACAAAGTCCAATTTGTTTTTAATGGCATTTACTTTGTTTACAAAATAAATTTTGTATGCATAGCGAGTAGTTGTCCCTCCAAATTTACTCTCTCTCTCTCTCTCTATCTCTATCTTTGTCTATGTCTGAGTCGCGGTGAGGCGACTACAAGCTCAAAAAACCAAAAAGCAAACTGCAAAAACACACACACATAGTGAAAACACAGAGAGAAAAAGGGAACAGTCCTAGTCCTAGTATAGAAATAAAATTGTAGATGGATGCATATACAAATTCTAAAATCGCTGTACCATAAAATTTCCCCATTGGGCGCTTGGGGTGTTTTTTTTTCTTCTACTGTTTTTTGTTTTGTTATGTCACTCTAGGCAAGGACGAAGGATTCTCTAGCCTTTTCGCTGTTTAATTTTGCAATTGTCCTTTTCGATAGACAGCAATGGAGAAAAAGGAGTTTGTGGGTGAGTTGGAAGTTATCTATTCCGGTCATGGCTGTTGCGGTTTCTGATTTATGTTTGTTTATGTTGTTCAACATTTGTTTTATTTACCGCACATACTAAAATGATAAAAAACAACAACAATAACAAACAAGTTGAGCCGACTCCCACAAACAAATAAGCAGCTTAGAGAGACAACAGCTGGCAACTAACTACCTTTAGTATAAAAACAAACTATTATTTAAGTTTAGTTTGGTTTCGACTATAGTTATTAAAGATGTGCGTTGTTGTACTTTAAAGATTTAAAGCTATAAGTTTCAGCTATTGAATAAGTCATTTCAAACCCAACCAAGAGATAAGCAAGTTTTTGCTTCATCACTAACTTCACTTACGGCATTGACACCTAAGCTAACTAAGTTGTCAGTTTTAATTGCCGCATTATCAACAAATATATAAGCAAACAATTCTTAAGATTTGCTTGAGACATGCTTAGCACTAGAAACCAGTTTGTGTTTGTCTTAACTTATAGGTTCATAAAACTAAAATTGTATGAATCATCATTTTCGAAGGTTAAGTAATGTAAGAAGCAATTGTAATTTTAACAATGGGTCAATAGCAGTTCAGTTAGCTTAAAAGTATTACGCTTCTGTCACATTCATAAATAAACTTTAACATAAATAAGCTTATTTTGTAATTGTGTTCAAATGTTTGTTCTAAGTGCAACGCACTTTTATTGGGTTTGGTCAGTTTCCTCAGAATAAAATTTATTTCAATTTATTTTTTTATGCTTATTGGTTGTTATCGAACTGCCACGCCAGATTATACCGAACTAACTTAATCTTTTACTTTCAATGCAGCGATTTAGTTGTTGTTGAATTGTTTTTATGTCTAATCGATTTTATACAGTTAATCAAGCGTATCCAATTTATTCTTTAAGAAAGGAACACATTGAAATTAAACATTGCTGTAAAGCTAAGTTTATAATAAGCTTTAAGTATTTTTTCGCACAATTTTTAATGTTTTTAGTGCTTTAAACTATTCATTTGTATGCACCTGGCAAAAATTCTGTTGAACTTTTTGCAATTTGTCAACATTTATGCCCATTGATTCGGCCAAAGCGAGAACCGTCTCTAAAACATTTGGATCTGGTGTTCTTTTGCGTGTCAATATAGTAACCCACTCTGAAAAATATATGAAGATGAAAAGCAGTAACTTAAGTTTCAAACACTTACGAAAGTTAGTAATTGCCGAACCCACGCACATGTAGTGTATGGAAAATTCCACATAGTTTGTTTGCAGCACATACATTTCAACGCCATCTTTAAAACCTGAGAATGCAATATGGAATAAGTCAAGAAAAAAAAATATATTTTATATACCCACACCTTTATTTCCGGTAGACAACACGAATGAGCCAGCTTTGGAGTTCACTCGTAAAATAGTTTGTCTCATCGCTTTAAAAACTCCCGTTCTGCGTGGCATAATAAGAATCTTAACTTTTAGTTGACTGTTTGACTAAAACCAACTTACTCGAGATCGACTTCGCGCTTTATTATTTGAAGTTTGCCAGATTTCCGAACAAAATCCATGTTTCTGCATTTGGCCGGCTTGTCCAACTTTAAATATGGATACATCAACTGCACATACCATTTGCCCATGTAACGTTGCATATTAAAGTCACCAACAGATGTTAAGTTTGACGGACAGGGTCCCTTAGAAATCAAAACTCCAGAGACAAGCTCACCAAACATTAGCATTAATATGCTTGACACGCTGTAAATCATACAAATTGAGCTGAAAGATCGTATTAATAGTGAAATCCTAAGTATTTTTACTTACATTAAGAGCTTTGGGTTGATCATGTTAAACGTCCAAGTCGTAAATGTATTCAATCTGTATTCAAGTAGTTAATAAATTTGTAATTTTAAGTGGTAACAGCTTTCAAATTTATCGAAACGAATTGTTAAAGCGTTGAAAAAGATGATTTGTTACGGGAAAATTAATTATTTTTAATTATCTTCATTTATTTTTTTAGAGTATAGAGTTTGTTCAACTAGTAACATATGAATGTAATGTGTAGATTATCAATTATACAGATTAATTAATAAACTTTGTAATTATTTCATTTAATGTTTGATACTAAAGAGTTTTTAGCGTACCTTAATATATATTTAAATATATTAACATATTTATATTAACACCAAGTAATATTTTTTTTAGGTAAACCCTTTGTATTTTTGGTTTTTAATTCACAAAAAAGAAGTTAAGTAGTTGAGTTTATATACAATTCAACAATCAAATGAATAATTTTGTTCTTTATTTATTATTTAATGCTTTTAAATAGCTCTGATTTATAAATTGCAATGTTTATATTTTTAAATCTTCACTAAAGAAGTTAGTGTAGATATCGTAGAGACGCTGATATAAGCGCCTTAACCATTCTCATGCCCTCTCAACAGCCTTGGGCAGAACATTGTTGGCAAAGTGTTGAATCTGATCCACTTGAGCTGCATCCGTGCCATTGCCATTGGGACAGTTATGCTGATCGGTAACGACGAGCAGTGCCTTCGATATCTTGTTGTCATGCAGTATCTTCTTAGCAGTTTCAATGGTCTCGTGGCTGGCATTGCGTTCGCGCGTCAGTATCCAGACGAATTCTGTAAATGGGAGGGAAATGTGTAAAATGTGTTGTAATCAACTTGTTCGGACAAATGTCTCCCTGGTTGGTCATAATGCAATTAATTATGCGATTGCATTAGTTATGCCAAATGCAATAACTGATTTCTCGTTTTGCATGACTAATTGGCCAAGACCAAAGAGAGCCGGGACGTGACTAGGTCCCCTGAAAGCATCTTCTGGCTTCCGTATTATACTAACCCAAATGGGCAAGGGGCGTGAGGGGGGCGCAGCTATAGACAACTGCATATGTTTGATAGTCGGTGCCAAGTACCATATAGTTCGACGTAGTTGCTTCCGCTAGAACATAAAATATATATGAGGTTAGATATTGAAGTTTTCTCTGAAGATTTACTTACGTTGTGGAGGGAAGGTCACGGCCAATTTGGCGGGCGCAAGGACCTTTGCATAACCAGTAATGCCTGTAGGAGCATCAGTGCTGCAAGTTTTGAAATTATTATTAAAGTTAAATCTACACTTAACTCTTTTCAACTTACAATATGCTGACTGCTGTGTTAACAACGGAAACTGTGTCGTTCTCGCCCGGCTGATAGTTTGCAAAAACACACTTCTTGCCAAGTTCAAAGGCAAATGGATATTTAGAGTGTTCATACCAAACGCCCAAGTACTGTAAAATAGGTTTAACAAAATATTATCAGCTTTGATTTTGCTTATATATTATATTATACTGTAAAATAAGTTTAAAAAAAATGTTATCAGCTTTTGTTTTGATTTTGTTTCTTAATCACTGCCAGGTGTTTATTTCTCATGAGTCATTTGAAAACAAAACAAGCCGGCAAATATTTGAAAAGGTTCAAGTGTTAATTGGGCCAAATATTTAAACGTAAACAAACTTTTGCTTGATAAAAAAACAAAAAAATATCATTATCAAATATTATTTGTTAAGTCTTATCTAACAATTAACACCGGCTACACATATTTTTTTGAGATATGCTTTGTTTTGGCTGGCTTTTAGTTAAGTTGATAAGTGTTGTCAAGTCTCAACGATATGTAAATAATTTGTGTGAGCAAAATGTAATTCAAAAGGATTTTTTTTTAATTTTTTATCATAATATGTTGTAGAAAGTGCTCGAAATTCTATTTTTGGAATGTAACTTGAGATAAGTATAGGCGGAAAACTAATTTTGCCAATTTCTTGATTGCATGTGGCGCAATTAATTAAAATATCTAATCGATTGTGTAACATTTGATTAATTGTAAGGCATATTGAAGTGCTCAAGTGTTGCGATAGTTTTCTGTGTGTGTGTGTGTTGCAATGAAGTGTTTTTTGAAGCACTTACCGCTTCCAAATCGAAAGTGTCCATTACGTCAACCTTAGGACAACGGCCGGGAAAGGGCAATTGAGCCGAAACCAAGACTCCATTGATAGCCACAAATGTGAGCAGCCAAATTGAAAAACTGCAAAGTAAATATATTCAATTAGTTATAATATTCCCTTGGAAAAGGGTTTGTGTGTATATTTACCCGATTGGTTGACGCATTTTTGAAAGTGTAATCGAAAGAAGGATTCTTAGTTTGTTGTATTGTCGTTACGCTTGTTCGCCTAACACTGCATTGTTAGCGGCTGCAGTGCATCATTTTATATATTTTCATCTTTTGAAAGCTTTTTTGTGTTTTGTACGAATTGTTGTTGCCGCCACTTTTGTTCTGCTTCTATCGGCAAAAGCTTTTTTCGCTTGCGCCGGCGCTGCTTTGTTTTGTAAACAAACGAAAAGTGAAATGTTGTCGATCCACAGCGCAAGGGCTTCAAGCTGTGGCTAGAAGGGGAGGCATATACATATATAGTTTACGGTACAAGTTGATTTTGATATGATATGATATGTCAATGCTCGCGTTCCACTCGCTGGACGTAACACATTTACTACTAAACTTATCACCATTCACATTATTAATTGAGTCATCAACAATGGCAACAACAACAATAGTATTTTTTACAGCTCAAAATTGTAGTTCTAGAAATGTCCACAACTATTTACATATAGAAAAAAAAATTCTAATTAAATCTTCCGCATATATGAACAGCTCAGCTGCGATGACAGTCTCAAAGTCGAAGATCTTTTAAGTCTACTATTCCATAACAAAAGCGTACCTCATTAATAAAAATAAATAAATTTTTAACAGAAAATAATATTGAATCGAAAAGTATAAAAAACAATAGTTTAATTAAATTATTTCGGAATAAAAATGATTACTTTTAAATTAATAAAAATAACAAATTACAAGTTATTTTATAAATCGGCAGCATATTTGAATTGGAATCCACATTCCTGCACCCAAAACAAAGCTTTTGCTTATATGTGGACTCCGTATTATAGCGCCATCTATTGTCAGCGCGCAACCGCTTTCATACTGCCGCCATCTGTGAGCTACTTTTTACTGCCCCTGTAACTATGCTATGACGTTAAAATCTCAATGGAACAGCAGCCGCTAAGTTTAACCTGGCCATTATTTATAGAAATCGCTTGCACACACACAAACATGGAGTTATACACATACAAAAAGAAAACCTTTTGCGTTTCGCTTATTTTTAAAAAATTTACAATTTCGTATTATTAAATTAATTAAAAATAAACCACAAATTGAGTTAAATGTACAAAAATGCACTAATGGCCAAAAGGGGCAATACTGGACTGCATGTATTTCTTTCAGACGTTTATTTGAAAAGTTCCTGACTGTTATTTTCAACCTTAAATCTGGCACTTTGTTTATAATAATAACCTCTCAAGTAACCCTCGTATATTAAAATGCATGCAGTCGTGTTGTGGACAGCAGAGATCTGAATGGCCTGCCAACTATTTTCGAATGACAATTTATGGCGTGCTCCAATACTGAGCCATTGCGACAAATATGAGGATCTATGGAACGGGTTTCAGAACATGAGGGAAACGGAAAAACAAGAAGAAGGTAAATAGGGTTGGGCTGTTCTGCTTGGTGGGATGGATGGATGGTTGGTTGGCTTGGTTGCTTGGATTTGGCGAGCTGTTGTTGCAGCGTGTAGTAATTAAATTTAAAATATGTACACACACAAACACATATACATATAATCGGATGTTTGAGTTTTGAAACACAGGTGCAGCGGTGTATGCAACAGGGGGTGAGGTGGCGAGGGTGGGATGGCGCTGCGGGTGATAGGGATATAATTTTATCAAAGGCAACCAACACGACAGCGAATCCGATGCCATAAGCCGACCAAACTGGACAGCAGCAGCTCTCTCTCTCTCTCTCACACACCTGGTTGCATTAAATACATACAAACAAACACACTCTGGGGGGCACAATTCAATCATATTGCCAGCATTTTAAGTGTATGTTGCGGTTATGTGCTTTATGGCTATTTTATCCTGTGTAATTTGATTTATACTACGCCTCCTCTGATGTTTAAAAAAACGAATAATGAAAAAATATATATCAGTTTGTTGGCCATCGAAAGTGCTGCCGTTTAATTGACTGGTTCGCTGACTCTTAAAATTTTGTTAACAAATTGAATTAAATTTTCATTATTGTTATGCCGGGAAAAGCAACTTGCAACTTGCCACTGCAACTGCTGCAGCTGCTGCTACTTTCATTCAACTACTAAACAGCATTGGGGCTGGACTAACTGGCTTGGTGACCTTTAACCCAATTCCTAAGGGGCTTAGCATGCGATGAGGAAAAGTGCAGCGCCTGGGAAAGATACAACATGACGCAATTTGGCTTTATCACATACCCAAACATACACCCACACACACACACACACTCTTATCTAGTTGTGACGTGGCTGCGCTTTTTGCATGCGTGTGGCAAGGATTTCACAAGGACCCACATAAACTAGCTGGCACTGTTGAGACTGTGCAACAAAAGCGAGTGAACTAAATGCAACTTGAAGGGTGAAAGAACTTAAAGCTGGAGCTATAGTTTAAGGATTGTACTATAATATCTATGATTTATTATAAGGAACATTGTTAAAACTATTAACTTCCTCTTAAGGTCAACAACACAATAAATGCCTTTTTCGATTACCTTAAAAATTCAAGCTATAAAGAATATTTAAGTTCCTAACCATAACGAACAACCTTTAACAAATCACAAAAACCTCTTATTTATAAGTAGGTTTTAGTAAGCTGACTTCTAAAATGATGCATTATTATTCAACTTTTGTTCTCAAAAAGGCATTCGGCGAAAGGAACGTAAGAACTTCAAATGTTATTGATGCTGGAAAATACTTAATACATAATTTATTTAGCACCTTGTTGTTTGCCTTCTGTTGCTGAACATCAGCTGTATGTGTGTGCTCGAGAGCCAACTTTCACCCAAAACAAACAACAAAGAACAGCAAGAGGAAGAATAAGGATGAAGCAACAACACACACAGACAACAAAGACTGAAGTGGCAGTTGAAAGTATTTTTTTTTATTTTTTGATTTGTGCAATACTTGGGAAAAAGTATTGTCGTTTTGGCTGCCATTCGACGGCAATTTCTTAAATTTTTTATAGCGCATAACCTGTCTGCCACACATGCGACCCCGCGACTTACCTACCACCAACCCCCCCCCCCCCCCCCCAACTACCTTCCCTTGCTTTGGTTGTTTGTTGTACGGCTCAGTGTTAGACCGAAGAAAGAAAGAAGAACTAAGACGCGAACAAGGACGAGCACGACGAGGATGTCGCTGCTATCGTTGGGCTACGCTTATTGCATTATGCCACCGAGCGCCAAGTCAGTCAGCGTGCGCGCACAGCCAGATATATAAGGTTGGAGGAAGGAATCGTGGAAGCGGCTCAGGATATATCCAGAACGAAATGCAGCTGATGCCACTTTTGGCCCCCGTGGCTGTGTCGCGAGCTGTTTGCTGTTATTGTTGTTATTCGTTATGGCGTGCTAAGAAGAAAAACTTAGCGCACAAACAATGAGAAAAACGCAAAACTGACAATGCAACGAGGGCGTGTGGATACTCTAGCTGAAGATCATGCCTTTGGGAACAACTGAGAAACTGATTGATTGAAGATGTTGTTATTAGTGGTACCTTTTATCATTTATTATTTATGTAAGATGATAAACCAGATATAAGAATTTCTATTCACTTTCAAATCGTCACGAATTGAATGTGAAAATCGCACAAAACTCATTCTTGTAGTGCATACAAATATGAGAATTGGCACAGCTTCTGCCACGTATCCTTACAACATTTCCTGCATCCAGGAACTACCAGCCAATCCTCCCTTGCCCCCAAGTTGTCAAGTTGTTGGCAAGAAATGTTAATACCAAAAGCGAACCATTTGCCGCAATGAAAATCGCGTAAATTTCATACTGATTGTAAGTGTCGCCGTTTGCTTGACGTTGTTCGCAGCTCAACCAAGCAGAGATGAAGACATAGTCGAGTGATATGAGAGGGAGTGGGTGGGTGGGTGGTTGGTTGGTGTTGGGGTTGGTTAATGCCTTGGGTGTGGGTTATGTTTGCCGTCTGTTTGTCTAGCTGCGCCCTTCTGTTTCTTACTTAGCCCCCCCCCTTTCGGTTCGCTTTGCCTGTCGCCTGCAGATTGTCAGCTAGTCACAATTGCAATTTTTAGTTTTTTCTTCTTCATGTTCTTGTTCTTTCTTTCTTTCTGGTATGTCGTTTTAACGCTGATTTGCTTGCCATTTTGCGGCATTTACCATAAGCGTCTGGCCATAACCGAACAACGCAAAGGACCTTAGCCAAAATGGCCGTTTCGATTGCATTAATATTGCAGAGACACAGAGAGAAAGAGCGAGATAGAATATTTCCAGTGCCAGCTGCAAATCTCTCAAATGAGAAAACTTTTACAACCACCGCCAAACAAAAATTGTTCAGTTTAGTTGTTTCTCGATTTCACATACTGGTAAATTATTGTAAGCAGCTGTAAACTGAAACTGAAAACGGTTCAAGATTCAATATGTTTTCATATTCATGATGGGATAACAATATGCCAAAGAGGAAAGACCAAGTAAAACCAAGGAAAAACTATCTTATCATATAAACCATATCAAATAAAACCACATTCTCTCCGCTGATTGCTGTTTAAATAGTAACTAGTGACATGTTCATGTGACAACTGTGACATTCGAACTGTGATTAAAAAATAATTTCACCAAAGAATATGACAAGAAATGAAAAAGTAGACAAGCACGTCGACTATTTGCTCAAGAGCGTGGCGTATGGGGCGAGAAGGGCAGCGGGGAAAAGTCAAAGAAAACATTTGTCAGACATTGGGAAGACTGATGGCGTTTTTGATGGCCGAAAATCAAGTTTGTTTTTACGTGCCGCTCTCGTCGACACCAAACGGACTGAGACTGTAACTGTGTGTCTGTGTGATGGAATTTTAGATTGTATGTATGGGTGTGTGTGTTTGTGAATATCAAAGGTCGCAGCTGCTGCAAATGGCTGGTGCTTTGGCGAAATGAGAGCGCGTCGAATATTGGCTATGAGAAATCGCTCGTCATTATTGACGCTTGCGAAAATTTGCTAGGAATCGCACACATGCAGCCCCTCACCCTCGTCCCCACCACTCAACCCTCAGCTCACCCCCTACTCGGAGGTGTGCCATAAATTATGCCACTTTCTGCGTGTGTTGCCTGCTGCACGAATATAGACATCTGTAGCTGTGTGAAAAATCGTGCCCCGAAAACTTTGACCCGCCCCAAAATTCTGCTAACTTATTGAAAATCACTTAGACACACATGTGACGCCCCGACTTGAGCTGGAATATAAGTTACGTGAGCCTTAAACTCAGTGAAACTCCCAACTCCACTTTGTATAATTTATGTTTGCACATTAGAATTTATTTTGTCCGCCCTTCTTTGACCAGAAATTGGGGCTAATCTTATGTGTGGAGCAACTCCAGTGACATAGGAATGACAGGCATGTCCAAAGGGTCGCAACCAGTTGCAAGCATTTTAAATTGTTTAAGGCAATTATGGCTAATAGATTGTGTAAACAAAAGGCATAACAAAGCTATGATTTCTCTTAGAGGAACTTAAAACAAAATGGAAACGTTTTCTTTTGACTTTTTCGATTGTAGAATTTAAAGAATCGCAGATTGAGAAATAAGTTTTTATGCTTAATGCATTCCATGAAGTACCTTTTGGAACATATTATTGTTAACCCTCAAATGCATCTATTAAGCAAATTCCTAGAATGCACTATCAAATCTCAAACACGAATTTAAAAACTGGTTTAAGCCGAGCGAACGGATTGGTTTGGGAGGTCAACAGCTGTCGCGCTTGGCTGCACTTGATAAACGAGTCGCCTTCGGAAGGATATGCGAGAGGCAACGGGTTTTGGAGCCACAAGGAAAGCACCAAAACTAAGCCTTAGCATTGTCAAACATCGGACATTCTAAGGCTGCTAATAGACACAAGCGAATGGCGTCCAGCGACGACATATTCGTAATTTATGACCAAAGCATCGCCAGCCAGCATCGCTGAATCTTTGTTTGGCTATCTTTGGCTAGTGGGTAAAGCGGTAAAAGCGGACAACAACAACGACGATGTAGACGGCTATCTCAGTGTTACTGGACGCAGGATTTACTGTAGGGAGAGTTCCTGTTAGCATCGTTGTACGTTGGACGCAATGCTTTTGTGGCTGTCAGTGAGTGGTCGTTGTCTATAATTGTTTTCCTAATGGAAGGCACCCCAAACATTTTGACCGCACTTAACTTGTCATGCGAGTATGTGCTGTACAAATTTATGAGCTACTCCAGCGTCTAGAAAACTGCGTTCAGTTTGGGCGAACTTGTAGTACTTGGTTCATCTCTCGTTACAATACGGTAATTGATCGTTAGACGTTTCAAGTATGTTCTTTACCTGCCAATCCGATAATGATTGTTGTGTATTCCTTTACTTGATTCCGCGTAGTTAAGTTTAGCAAAAAGCTTCCTATATTAAAGAATGACCTTATGTATTTTTGTTAATTTGTGTATTGTTTACATACCAAACGTATATTTCTGCAACAGTTTAGCATTCCATTTGTGAGCACTTACATCTGATTCTTATAAACTTCTTATATTTCTTAAAAATGTACAATAATGCTTTTGTGATAATATAAATAACATTATAAGATAACTTAAACCAACTATTCCCCTGCTTATAATTTTAACTCATTATGCTTATTCACACTATCGGTTACTGCAAATCAGCTGGCAAGCTATCGACAATCAATACTTGTAGTATCGATACCATTAATAAAGCAGCACATCCACTGTCAATCTTAAGACATTGCCCTATTTTAATATGACAGTGTAATGCTTTAAATACTATTCATTTCATAATGACTTTTTGACCTCTTCAGTTTTTGTTTAGTTTGTTGCTCGCTCCCCAACTTTGAATCCTTTTGACTATGTTCCATTAAAGACAAAGCCATTTTGGTCGAAAAATGAATTTATGTATGTAAAAAGGTATGCCAAAATGCAAACATGATTCTACAATAGCGAAAGCAAATCCTTTTGACCAGGAGCTACACATACATAAAGACACAAAAACAAACAGCAAGGAGGCAACTCAATTAGTTGCACGCATCCATTAGATATTCCAGGCACAGTTACAGAACGATTGCAAAGCCATAAAATAGCCAAAGGCCGCATTGAAAAGACCAAAAGAAGATTATTTTTGTCTTCTTGTATGGTCAAAGGGGCGTTGGGTCGCCGCAAAGGGGCAAGGAAGGTGCTCTAGAAACCAAAAAACAAAATGAGACCAAAGATGTCACGCAGCGTTGGGGTTGCCCGAGGGATTTGACATAGCACAGCAAAATATTATGTATTATATATGTATGTATATGTATATGACATTTTGTTATGAATACTAATCTGACAAAGGGGGTGGAGAAACTTAAAAAAAAGGCCACAAATACTTTGCATAACGCACAATGCGACCGACTAGTGTGAAAAGGAATGAAATTTATAAGTAGTATTTTGGGGAGAGTTCAAACTTTTCAAAGTCATGGATTGACTTAAACTGCACTGATTTTAAAAACGTATAATATTTAAGTAACGCTTTAAGCTCTAAAATAATATTGCATTAAATATTTATTTTCTTACTGTTTATTTATCTTAAGATTCGGATCTCTGGATAAAAATTAATCAGATCTTAAAAGCACAGATTTTTTAATCATCGTTAACAAAACTGTACTTAAAGTTGCAAACACAACTTTCACTTAAAATTTATGTTAACACAGTTATTTTAAGTGTTTATTAATTATTAATGTACGCACTTTTGCAACTGATTTAATTGATTGGTTTTAATTAAAAAGGAATTACGGAAAACCTTTTAAATTATATTCGTTTGATTGATTGACAATTGTCAAAAGTGTTACGCTCATAAATAATTTAAATCGCTACTTTTGAATACAAATTACAAGGTGGATTATATTAATGCATTTAAATCTAATTAATACCCAATTCTCATCCAAAAACATTGTCAAAAATAAGCTTGGGCATTGGTAAGACTTTCGACTTTCACAACTCCGTGAAAATTGATCCGATTTCTACAAGTTATATCTCTTAAGTCATGGTTTGATCTCTACAATAAAACTTCAATCAAATGTAAAAATGCGATTTTTATTTTATTTCTTAAAATAAATCGTCAGTTGGCAAAAATATGTATATATAAGCCAACTTTAGTCCTACATTAAGTGTATACGATTTTTTAAAGATAAGTCTTACGTCTGCCAGTTTCTATGTTAATAATACATAAAGGAATAATCATAAGATTTACCAGAACATTGTTGTTGTTGTTGTTGTTGTGCTGTTGCTGTCACTTGCCACCTGTTGCCCGCCGTTACCTGAGCAATAATTGATGAAAACCTGTGAAATGTCACAGCCGTTTTTTTGTTGCCTTTCCAGTGTCTCGTTGTTTTTGCAACTTGTTCGCAAGTTGTTTGAAGTGCCTTCAAAGTCGAGAAATTGCACAAACATAAAGAGGGGGATAGAAGAAAAACGTGCCATGGAAACTTTGCAGCTGTTAGTTAACAAGGCCCAGAGGCAGGCCTAGTATTATTGGCCATGCCATTGCTAACCCATATCAGGAACTTATGCATATAAGCACTTGGCAAATGATAAATAGCACTGAAGCTAAAGGAGCACACAGAGACTCTCTCACCTAAGGAGCAGGAGGATAAGGAGCAGTTAGACAGACGTATCCTTATTGCTGGCAGCTAAGCCCAAAAGTAATGAAAATGAGATGAAAATTATTGCACAGTAAATCAGCTGCGCTCCGTGGGCACCCAGCTGCGTCCTGCATCCTAGCAACAGCTGCCCCATCTCTCTCGTACTCTCCCTCTCTCTCTCTCTCTGTGTGTGCCACTAGCTAAACGATTTCAACTGCTTAATTTGGCTTTCATTGCGTCTTTTCTTGTACGATTTTCTCGATTCGAATTTTTTGTTTTTTTTCCGTGCCTGACATGAATTATTTAACGATCTCCAGCTGCGCTTGATGCGATTTCCCAAGGATACCACTAAATTAAAGCTATAACAAGCTTAATGCACGCCAAAACCGCAAAAAACAAAAAAAAAAACAAAAAAAAACCCGGTCGACAGGACTAAAGCCAAAAACTTCATTTAATGCTACAATGGTGGCCCAAACAATAAGCTGTTGCCCGTTAACGTTCACATCCTCTCTCTCTCTTTCTGTATATCTACTTGCAACCCCCCCAGGGGCACAGCTACAGATACACACACACATACAGTTACAGAGCTACAGAGAGTTTTACACAGACATTGAGCCCGTGCCATGCTTCATGTGGGGACTTAACTCTTTTGTGTGTGTTGCCCCCCCCTCGCTTCGCAGCGAGAACGTCACCGTCGACTTTCCAATTTCAAGTGAAAAATCCCGCGAATGAACATGTAAACAACAGAAAATGCTACAGCGATAGGTGGGCAATGGCCAAAAACACAACACCAACTCTGTATATAACAAAGGCACAAGGAAAGGCGACTAAGATTGATTGTTTTACCAAGGTAGACGACTAAGCAATGCACCTAGGAATATGTGATTAATTAATGTTTGAAGTTTAAAGGTTAAAAAGGGTCTACAACTACATATATATGATTAAGTTCAAGAATAATGATTCGTTTTTCTACAATATTACTTTGGATTATACATTAAAAAAACCCCATCTATTGTGTTTTACCAATTTAAATGTTATAAGGATCCACGAACTATATCCCACTTATTTTTCTATAGTATTTATTTTCGTATTCTATTTCTTATAAATATCAAAGTGTTACTTCAGATCCTTAATATAAAATTAACCAACAATATTCATACACTAAGGATTCTTGAATTTTTCTTTAAGTATATCCAACTTATTCGTATATCCATATATTTTCTTAGCTCCTCATTGATTCCCACTCATTTAACTCATTAACTAATCTACCCATTGCTATACGCTTGTACAGCATCACTTCCAGTAAATCCGGGCAAAACTACTGACAGACAGACTTCGATGTTCCGAGCGCATTCAATGCCAACGCTTGTTTCCTGTATCTGTATTTGCAAGCTGCAACTGCAAATGTATCTGTACCAGAGTAGTAACTGTATCCGCAACTGTATGTGTGTGGTGCGTAGATGAAAAGTTTGCAATGAACGTTGCAACATTCGGCTGAGCGTGCCTCAAAAAACAGAAAAAAGAAAAGCAATCCAAAGAGCAAAGCCCTCTTGAAATATTTTTGGGGCAAATGAAAATAACCCAAAAGAGAAAATAAACACTGACATAATAAATGGAATGAAGCGCAAAAGCGCTAAACTGAGCTTCCAGAATGTTGCAACATTTGCAACAATCGCGTTGTTGCATGCACCAACAACAAAACTGCAAGCAAGCAAAGCTTTGGCTGCTGCTAATCCCTGGAAATTTGTCTAAGAACCCGAAAATCCGCGATGCTGCGTTTCCCTTTTCTAAGGCTGATGAATGACGTCGTCAACATCATTTGTTGTTGTTGTTCGTTGGCGCTGCTGTGCAAATTATAAAAGCAATTTGCATTATGTGGGTCGCCGTTGTCCTGGATTAATTCTATATATATGTATAACGGCATGCGGTGCACTCTCCTTTACTTCTCTCCTCTACAACTATTGAAGTTCTTCGGTGCAAATTATTCACGCTTACTGACATTGTTTGCCAGTCATTAGTTGTTGGCTTCAACTTTGAAATTAGCTTTTTGTTACTTGGATTATGATTTGTGAAATATTCCAAGAACTTACTGCTGAAAACTTTGAAGAAACATTTGCTTCAAGTATTGAATATCATAAGTTTTGGTTAAAAGAAACTCTTAAGAAACATTAATTACGTCATCTAATACCTTCAATTTTAATTATAACTTATATACATATCTACAGAGTTGTTATTCACAAACATAAATAGATTTTATATGGTGTTAAAACTAAGGTTATCTATACTTTCGATCTCATCATAAAAAACTCTTAGAAATATATTTAAGCATTTGCATTTCAATCAACTTAATTGAAAGTCGAATAAAGTTGATTGTTTTTTTGATTACAACTAGTATGACTTAATCGTATGGTGACACAAAGCTCCGGCTTTGCTGTCAACAGAATCCACCCTGTAATCTCCGGACACATAAACGCATGAATAAATGTTGATGCCCCCCTGTGCATGGTTTAAAGCATAATAAATTTTTGAACGAGCCATTAGCATGATTTATGCCTATTTAATTTTTCATAACAATGAAAGACCGACAACAACAACAATAACAACACAACAGCAAGGATAATAAGTACAACTACAGCAAAATAATGTGACAACAGGCACGGCATTAGTGCCGCCCCGTAACAGCACAAAAGGAACACACAGTGGACATAAAGAAGACTGCATAAAAAATGCGATTGGCCAGTGGATGAATGGGTGGATGGATGGATGGATGGGTTGCGGTGGCTTGGCGTCAACATAATTGAATAGTAAAAGCGCACACTGCAAATTAACCACCACAAATGACGCAAATAATGTTAAAATGTCAGCTAGGGGCAGTCGAGTGGGAGGTGGGGGTTGGTGTGGCATGTACGAACGATTAAATTTCATTGAAATTGAATAACATTAAAAAGTGCAAAAGGCGATGCAGCAAATACAAAAGCGCTACGTTTTGCTCGTAGTACACAGAAAAAAATAAAACAGCAACATCGAAAAAAACAACAAAAAGGAGTCTTGCAACAACAACAACAATAGCAACCCCTGGAGCAGGACAATAGTGCGCAAATTAACTTTCAAAAGCGAAATAAAGATAGCTTACGCGAACATTTTCACCAGCGACAACTACAAAGTGATATGTATGTGTGTGCCATCTCTCTCTCTCTCTCTCTTTCTCTCTCTATCTTCGTTGCTCTCTTCAGCTGTTTGTTGCTCTGCTTAACCGCCATCTGCCGCAATTTGGCTTAATGCTTAACAGCCCAGTTACCCGTTTCCACATTCAAACCACAAGAAGTTCTAGTTGCAGTTGCCCCCCATCCACCCACCCACCCACGGCTTTTCAACTTCAACCTACCCCCTCCCTAGTTCAGTATAGTTTATAGCGCTTTGTTTATGGCTGCCTCTTTTATCCATGTGCCTTATCGCATTTGTCGTCACCCCGTCCGCAAACAAAAATGGGCGAAGAACTTGCCTATTAAGTAATTTGCGGATTTATTAAAAGTTTTGCGCCTTTTGTGATGCTGTCAACTGTCTTGTTTCTTGTTCTTTCTTCGCTTTGTAACTACCACTCCACTCTGTCTAATTACTTGCCTAATTTTCTAGGTGAAACGCAGAATGGCTTTGCATTTGAGCAGCCAGCATTCGTTAATTGAATTTTGCGGTCTGTTAACTTAGAAGCTTAATACATGTGTTTGAGTGAAGCGATTGTTGTTTCTTAGCCTCTGATAATTTCAAGAATGGTTTAACTTGCATAGATTGTCTTACATACTGACATGTTGCTGTGTTGTTTTTTATATTCTGCTGAGCATAAATATTCACAGCATCACTTAATGCATTTTCTCTGTCTCTCTCTCTCTGTCTTCATCAACCAACGTCTAAATGAAAAACTCTCTTTATGACATTTGTTTGGCAAAAATAAATCAAAACAGAACTCATCACCGAAAATTACACAGCTCTATGGCCGCACTGGCATAACATAAATCTACTTGACGCAACATGCCCCCAACTTCAACATAGCTGGGCCAAAAAAAAATGACTGTCAGTAGTCCCCCATCAGAAGTGCCCCTAGAGAGAGAGTGGAGGTTGTGGAGTGGAGCGCAGCGGGCGTGCTGAGCGTAAAGATTTATGTAACAGTCAAGTATTTTCTATTTAAGTTAATAACAATCATAATAATGGAACTATGAGAATTGATGCAGCTTCAAGCTGAAAATGCTACTTTTGGGGGCGAAACCGAAGTCTTTATGTGTATGTGCGGTGTTAGGGTATGTGGTTGTTGTTGTTGTTATGTTAACCTGATGATAGATGATGTGCATATAAGCTCAAATAAACACAAAATCGCTATTGTCTACAAAATAAGTTCTTTCCACACACACACACACACACACGGTCTGAGCTATTTTTTGCAGCATACTTTGGGGCGAAGCAAAAAAAAGAAACACAGCAGGTCGTTTACGTAATAAGCTAGGTGTTTGAGTGTGTGTGTGTGTGTGGGTAAAGTCTTTGCATATTTGAGCAGCTGTTTGGTGCTCGCTTTCTGCATTTGTGACATTCACTTAAAAATTCCATTACAGTAAGCCCGAATAACCACATGAGTAGCAGTCGCAACAAAAAAATCTTATTTCAGGCAGCGTTAAGCACACAAATTGCAGTTGACAACAACGCAACTAAGCGGATACCTTTTCGCATTGGGGAAGCTTTTCAACAACAACTCATTAAATGTTGAAGTGTACTTGAACAACTGCTTGAAAGATTTAAGCTTTCATTTTTTGGTCATTTGCTGTTTCATAACTTGTTAAGATGAGTTTTGGTATTTGACCTGCGGCTACACTTAGCGAACACCTCGACGAGCAGTCAAATGTATTTTAGCGACATTTTGACACAATTTGTGTTAGAGACAACCCTTAAGAGGCAGGGTTGTTTGATTGAGACAGTGGTGAACTAGAATATGCCCTGTGTATCTAAAAAGCAAAAACTTCTATTAAGATGCAACATAATGGTATCGAAAGTAAATAGAAAGCTGCAGCTATTTATAAAACGATTTCGAAACTGTTAAATTCAGTATATGATTAAAATATATCAATATTGCGTTCGCATTCTTTACAGGGCATAACAAAATGGACAAAAAATCAAGGCCAGAGGCTTTCGATTGCTTTCTAATTTTGTAATCAAATTAATTTTGTGTATTTAACAAAGTTTACGTACAACATCAAACTAACAACTTGAACTTCAAGTAGACTTCTCACCCACTCCACTTTCCCTTTTCAACAACAGAAAGTTGTTAGCGTTTCTGTCTGTCTCTCCGTCTCGCCGTCTATCTGTCTGTGCACAACAATGCGTCAAACACAATCTAGCCTGCAGCAAAGTGCGAATCAAAAGCGTCAAAGAATTCACTTTCACATAATCGAAAAAACGAAATGAATGGAAAATCGTTCAGTCTGAGTTGCAAGTAGCCAGACCCAAGGCTGCCACATTAAATGTTTAATCAGCGTAGTGCTGAAACTATATATATATATATATATATATATATATTAAATTTATCAATGGCAAATATTGTGTGGCTTTAGATCAAGCTCAGTGTGTATGCCAATGCATATAAATGGATCTGTTTGAGCATATACATTTAGTAAATGTTTTGAGTGTTTCCAATTTCAGTTGTTTGCTAACGGTTTCGTATGTGTGTGTGTGTGTGTGACAAAAGCTAGCAAACATATTTCAGCATGTGATTTGGTAATGTACATTGGTTTAATTATATTTGTTAGCATTGCCTTTTGGGTATGTTTTAATATTTTATGTGAGCTGCTTTGCTTGATTTAAGGCAAATTAAATCAACATTTTAATCGAAATGTTTAGCAAAGAGGCTTAAGTGTATGAGTTTCTTGGCATTCAGCTTTTAAAAGCTTAACTCATAAGCGGAATATGAGTTAAAGCTCTGCTAAATGCTTGATCTAGGTTTTAGTATGATATTTTTAACAAGTAACATTTTGCTTCATCAATAAATAGTTGTTAAAATGTTTGTAAGTTTTTCGAAGGACTCCGATTTGTTACTAAATTCACTCAGCAATGTTGAAGTTCAAACGTTTTCTTTCATTTCCTGTGCATGGATAAAAAATGCATAAAGACGACCATTATATCCTTGCTGTTACTATATTGGCAACAACTATAAGAACTTTTAGTATCTGCTGTTAACTGCTTAATATGCCAATCAGCACATCATATTGTCAATAACAAGTACCGTAATAGCTTAAGTCAAAAACTCTATGAAACAACAACAACTCGTTACGAACATTAAGCGGATCAGTTTAAATATGCGCAAAGCCTTTAAGCGGTTCTCAAACTCAGACAGTTGATGGCCAAACAATGACAGCTAAACAACAATAACAGCAACAACAACAACAACAGTAACAAACAACTATTTGCTGTGTTTGTGTGTGTATGTGTGTGTGAGTGTGAGTGTGTGTGTGTGTGTGTATCCATAGGTATGCGATTCAAGGCAATTTCCTTAATGCTATTTGAGGAGCGTCTGGCATCGTCTAGCAGATGGCCATAATTAACGCACGTTGTTGTCTGTCAGGCATTTCGGTAGACCAAAGTTCCCTTTATGAACACACATTGCTTCATACACTGTAAACAAATATTTAGTTGATTTTAAAAAGTATTTAAAAATGAATGAGAACATCAAAGAATATTACAAGAAATTTTAATCATTAAATGTTAGTTTACGGTCTACAAGAAGTTTTTCCTTTTATTAACTCCATAATCGTTATTAATAAAATAAATATATATGTATAATATTAAATATATATAAATATATATATTATGTCTTTATTATTTGTTTTTTTCTGAGTGCACATACATGACAATTATAATTATTGTCTTTATTATGCTCCTGTGCATGTTTTAGTGTTTTACTTATCCAAGTTTTGCCATTTAGCCAAATTGCCAGACATTTGTCTTCAGGTCGAGCCAACGGCTTTAGACTTTAGTCCTTAGTTGATACTTTGGTCGTCATTCCTCATACTTCACAGCCTTCAACTGTGCCCGCTCAAGGTTTTTTTTTTTCTTTTCTTTTTTTTTTGCTTCTGCTGGCCAAGTTTACCTTGATTGTCTCAGCTCATCATTGGATGCTTGGGAGCCTCAGGAGAGTTGCGTCAGTTGCTGCTTCAGTTGGCTCAGTTGCTTGATGGTTAAAAGCTTTTCATTTAGCTTAATTAACTTATAACAATTTGGTGGTTTATTATCTTAATTTATAACCCCAAGGCATAAATCGTTCCACCTCTTTTGTCCTCTGGACTGTCTTTCTGTTTAGACATTCTCTAATTAAACTCTAAATGAATTTCATTTATGAACTTTTGTCGCTTTCTTTATGTGTATTTAATATGCTGATAAACGTCTGCGCATTTTTATTGCGTGTGTGTGTGGGTGTGTGTGTGTATGTTTTGGGTTTTAACTTTGATTTATTAGCTTCAAAAAAGGCGAGCTAATCAAAGCTCTCTATCAGGACCCAATCAATTTGACAACGTAATTTATTTTGTCTCACAACAGCAAAACAAAATAAAAAACTAAGAGAGAAAAAAGTATTTCGAATGCAACAGTAACACAACTAATTTATTTAAAATGCTCATTCATGCCATGTCGAATTCTTGTCCATTCATCAAAAGCCAAAAGTCCACAACAGAAAGGACACGGGTCAAAGACTTTTGTGTGTTTGCTGGTTTGTTGCGCGCCGACTGACCTCCCAAGGAAATGTCCTTTGCTCTCAGTGTCCCAAGCTATGCAATTAATATTGAAAAGCTCAGCACTATACAAAATCTTGGCTTTGAGCTTAAGGGTAGCAGTTGCTGCTGTTTCCTTCTAAATGAAATGAATGAAGCTGAATAATGAAGATGATGGAACTGATGAAAGCGAGCGTGTGACAAATGTGCCGACTGTCCAAAGATTTACAAATCTTGCTAAGCATTTCTTGAAGGTAATTAATTGAACTTTTGGTCAAACAACTTCAGACATTGGGTCAAGCCAATGTTAAGTCAAACAAGGCAAAGCACAATTTGTATATGAAGCAAATTCTTATATGTTGAAAGTAAATTTTAAACTAAATGAGTTTTTTTAATGAGTTTACTTACTTTTGCATTTCTAAAGTTTGTTAACCGAAAAATCTCTTCAAATAGTCTTTCAAAAGTTTTTCTGGATACGCCTCATTATGTGATTTATTAAACGTTTAGCTGATTTTAACAAATCTGTCTGTCAGCTGCTTTGGCAGTTTATGGGCGTGCCATGACTTGCACTTCGGATAAAGCAGCGCCTGTTTAATGAGCTATAAGTATCTTTGGTGAAGTGGCAGCCACTCATTTGAACTGTCATCGCGCGCGCTGCTAAGTATGCAACAACTTTTGACAAACGATATTATGCTCATTGGCAATTAATTCCAAGTTTGTGGAGCATGAGTAGCCAGATTCGCTTTTGCATATACTACATTCTAGTACTAGAACTATGGTCTATGGGTCTATAAGCACCAGTCATGGACGTCACATTACGTCTCATTAGCGGCTGTGGCTGTCGGCGGAAATCATTCATTTCCCATTGAGTTCAAAAATGAAAATGAAAATGAACAGTTTTTCGGCAGTTTTCAATGGCGGCTGCTTTTTTCACAAACAGCAAACAAAAGCGACAATGTCATCGAGTGGGGCGTGGTTCGAGGTGTGGGTAGGTTAAAGTTCCCCAATTCCCATAGCTCTCAAAAAAAAAGAAAGAAAAAAAAATCTATTTCAATTGAATTGATTTTGAATGCTGTTCACTGTCTGCCGCCTGTCTACTGCCCCATTGAAAAGTGCGTGCGTGTTTTTTTTGAGGGGCAACAATGAGAATAGAGCTGGGGTTGGCGCACAGTTCTATTAAGTTTCAGTCTGGCATCGCCTCGCACTGATTGACTTTTGCGTTGACATTTGCGCTGGGTTATCGCTTGCGCTTGCCGCCCTTTGCTTGTTTGGGGATTTTTACCGCCCCTTTTGGGCTTCCGACTGGTCCACATCTGTGCGACTGTCGCAGTTGCTGCTGCTGGTGCTGCCGTTTTGTGTTTGTGATTCCACAATAAACGCATTATGCTGCCATTAGTTGAGTGCCAGAGCCTTCCGCTTGTTTGCTAGCATCCGTTTGTGTTTTTGTTTGTTTGTTTGTGCCATTCAGTTCGCTTTTCAGTTTCTCTTTCTATTTTTGTTTTCTTGTTGTTACCAACAATAAAACTGCCTTGTCGATAGGTGGGGAGTTCCGTCTCTGGACAAGCAACATTTTTTTTGAAAAACTTTTTATGCAATGAATTGTTAATTTAGTTAAACACTTTGCCCATTTGCTGTTGCCATTTTCTAGCTACCACCTGTGCGCACGTCTTTCTTTCTCAATGACTTTTAAGTCGGAGCGACGATATTTATTTCAGCCCTAACAGGCATCAGGCATCAAATGACATTTACGTTGATTGCATTTCTATGAGTCGAGTTTTCTTACACATTAAGTCTTAAATCTATTGGATTGTACAAGGCTGTTCAATATTGTTAGCCTATTAGATTTCTTATTCAATTAAATTCTATTTTTAAAACGAATGTAATTTAAAAACTCAACAAAAAAACAGTAAAACTCAAAATTTATGCAAAAATTGACTTTAATATACCGCCTATACGGTATGCAATAATTAAGTTACAACGAATATATTGTTAGCATTTTTTTTATATGGATGCGTAGCCTAGAAGTATGCTACAAAATTTTGTTTAGCTGTCTCTTAAGAAATTTGATCTTCTGTGGTAAGCTTTCTTTTAGCTTATTTTTTTGTTTTTAGTATTTTTAAGGTTCTACAACAATGGCCCCCTCCCTCCTTTCAAACTTTATATTTTTTTTATCGTAATGTCGTCTCCAATTCCAGTTGCACGAATAATCTATCTGCCTAAAAGTATGCCACCGAAATCACCTAATCGCCTGCAATGCTATGCAACATAAATATGAAATAGAATAAATATTCCCTCCCTATTGAATGCTACAAAAGAATACTACTTTAAATAAAATCTCTGAAATCATTTTACATAAAAATAAAACACTTAAAATATATATCTATATATCTACTCATCTTCAGCTTTACATGCTACATTGTAATAGAAAGGATAAATATTGTTAAAGCAAATACAATTAACAACTCTCTACTCCACATCTGCTTGTCTGTAAAGTAATCATATTTTTGCTTTATTCTCCGTTTTTTATAGCCACAACTTATTATTTACTTATTGTAAATATGTGTGCTGCAATTTGTGCCTCATTTTGTGCTGTTGGGAAATCCTTTTAATGACTGGGCACTTTGCCGGCAATCAATTATGTAGAAAATGTTGCCAGTTCATAAAAGTTGCTGTCATTAATATGTAAACAATCGCAGCAATTGTTTTGAAAGTGCCCTGCCAGCCAGGACATAACAGGAACACAAGGAACAACAGAGACAACATCGTTATGTTGCCTTTTTGCCTGCCTGCCTGTCTGTCTGCCTGCTTACAAAATGTGTTGCTGCTGCTGCTGCTGCTGGTGCTGCTGCTGGCGAACATAAAAACAACACATAATCATTTTATTAGCAGCAAAGGCGAAACGACGGACGCAGTTAACTGAAGGGCAAAGGATTCCGGCGAATTGCTCATCCTGTTCCTGTTGCTATTCATTCGCAATGACTGAGCAACTGAGTAGTGGAGTACGTGTTGGCCATGTTCCACTTGTTGTTGCTTTAGTTGTTGTTAATGCTACTTGAGTTAACATGTTGCACCAGCGATCCCATCATGTGTCAAGTGTGATGTGTACATGTGCGTGCGTGTGTGTGTGAGTGTGTGTGTCGCTTGGCTAGCACGTTGAAGTTTTCTCGTTAGCGAAACTAATTATCCGTTGTTGCTGTCAGCAATATATCGTTAAACGGTAGGTGACAGTCACACGCATCACTTTGTATGGCTATGTTTGTGTATGTGTGTGTGTGTGTGTAACTGTATGTGAATGTTGCTGACCGCCATTTGCTGCCGCAAGTGCTTGAAGCGGCAGGGTAAATGACCAACTGATTGTAAAGTTATAAAAGCATAAACAAACTTGATTACTGACTTGACTTTGCATCGGCAGGAAAATATATATCCATATGTTGTTGAGCGTATCTATAAGATACTTTTTATGTAGAACAAAATAACCATTACCTTAACTCCCATTGTCTACATATTGAATGTCAATTGAAATTTATAATTTTATTTGCCATTCTTTGGTGTAATTTTTGGGTTCTCTTTGGCCATTATTAATGCCAGCAAGCATATGCAACGCTTAATAACCTAAAATTCTATGCTGGCGAGGTGATTAAATTTGCATTAAGCGAACATTTCGTAATGCATTTCGAGGTTTTAATTTTTATTTTTTATTTTTGCGGCATGTTACAGCCAACCCGCTCATAACAAATGTTGTGGCCCATGCCCTTTGGCACTCTGGTTCTCCTCCCACGGTCAGGGCATACGCTTACCGGAAGTGGCTGTCGATTTGCAACAAATGGCTGCCGGATGTTGCCACATGGCGCACGTGAGTCGCTTTTTGGTTGTTTTTTTCTTTTGCTTTTTATGGTTGTCTAACCCCTTGGCAATTAATTGCCTAGCACGTAATTATTTTGTAGTTAAAATGGGCGCGGTCACACACACACACCCACACACATGCACCCAGACACACACACACACACACAAACACAAACACACTTGTGCCGGGTATATGCATAATTTGGGTTTTTGCAGCTAATTAAAAGCGCGTTGCTTTGTGGGTATTAGTGAAGAACGGAGGGGAGGGGTACGTGCATGGTGGCGAGCGTGTGGAAGCAAAAAGGGGGGGGGGGGGGACTGGCTGCTGTTATAGGTGGAATGTTGTGACTTTTCAATTAGCGCAGCACTTGAGCTTTTGTTTTGTAGGATGGTGTATAGAAATTACAATAAATGTTGCCTACTTTTAAGCGGAATAAGAAAATTTTTAGTTAATGTTAAAATTTGTGTGGATCTTTGGGGAAGTTGTTGCAATTGAGCGAAACTGTTTTTTCTTCACGTTTTTAATATTTTTCTTTGCCCATTCCAGTCTGTGAAAAAAAAAAAACATAATAGAATAGAAACTCAATTTGCTTTTTTTTGTTTGTAATTTCATAATTATGGCATTGTTTTTATTTGCATTTTAATTGCTACATTGTAAATATGCGTATTCAATATCAATAATAATTACACATAGACATACACTTAATGTTCAGTATTACAATATTTTCTAATGGATAAACAACATATGAATATTTTATGATATTTATGCTATATATACGCACTTAATATTTTATGTGCTGTCTGTCTGTTAATAATATATAAATATATATATTTTTGTTGGAGCAGTCATATACTAAATGCATATCTAATTGTCTGCTTTATGCCAAAGTACAGTTCATTAGTGCGGCAATTACATATAACTCTACATGCATGTAAGAAAAACGTGGGAGAGTTTACAATACATATATGTATTTTAGCCAGTAAATTGAAGGAGTTTTGCCATATGCCTGGTGGTAATTATATACTAGTTATATTATTATTTATGTGTAGCTATATATATATTTTATGTTATTTGTATAACAACTAAATAATTATTTTTTGTTGTTTAAATTACTATATGCACAATTTGATTCACATGTTAATCATTATACTTCTTCTACACATTATTTTTTGCATAATTAAATACATGTTCAATTGAAAGATTTTCATATATATATATTTATATATATGGCTAGCTTAATCGATTATTTACACACTTATCGAAACTAGACATAACTTATGATTACAATTACTAAGTTAAGCTGTTAAGTAACAATTTAATAATTAACTTTAAGCGCTGGCTTTAGTTGCCAGCATACTTGGAGGAACTTATCATACGTTTCTTTAACATGTACAATGATTATCTATAGCTAAACTTAGTTACAACTGCGGGATAAAGCAATATGTGTGAGAGGGAGAGAGATAGAGAAAGAGAGAGAGAGACATTTAGATTGGTTTTGGATAGTAAGTTTATCACTAGCATAGAGGCAATCGCAGCGAGGGACTTTCAGGGTGTTAAAGTTGAAGAACGAAACCTTTAAGAGTTTATTTAAATAATCAGCTTAACTCACAAATGCTCTCAGTCTAAGTCACAGCATAAGTGACAAATGAAGTAAACTAAGTTAAGTTTATACACATTAGTTAACTCTTTAAGTTAACTAACACGTACGAACTTAACTTTGAGTCACTGTTGATTTAAAAATATAAAAAAATCAATGAAATTGCCCGTTAATCGCCTATTCGAAGTTCTCTGCCCCACCATTGTTGAAGCGTTCGCACCAAGCAAGCAATTCGCGCACTTCCCTGGCATACATTTGCTCCTGTGCCTTTGCCTGCTCCTGCTGTCAGACATTGTGGCAGGTTTGCTGACTGCTGCTGCCGCTGCCGGAGTTGCTCAACAAACTGCGCTCGCTGGCAACGCTGCCGGGAGCATAGATAAGTTCTGTGGCCTCCTTGGCCAGGGGTTCCTCAATGTGCACCTTGCGTCCGGAACGTATGCTCTGACCACGCCACGATTGTGGCTCCAGGGGTTGCAACTGTTGCTGCTGCTGCTGCTGTTGTTTCTGTTGCGAGTGTGGCACTAATGGCAGCAACTGTTGCTGCTGTTGCGATGGTTGCTGCTGATCATCGACCTTCACATACAAACGTTCCATATCATCTACATCACCATCGGCCGTGTGATACAGCGCCTGATCATCCTCATGGGACATTAACATGGCCATTGGCGATGGGGAACCACCACAACCAGAATCCGCTAAGCCATTATAACAGAACGACGAGCCATCCAAGTCGAGCAGATTCTGTTGATGATGATTCTTGGCCAGGGTTTGTTCCATTTGATTTTGCACCGGACTCGCATTGACGACCTTAAAACGTGCACTATCCCGTCCAATGCTGCAACCGTGTGGCAACTGTTGGCGCCGCACGCTGGCAAATTGCCCAGAGCCACCACCCGATGGTGCCACCTGCTGCACATGTCCTCCAGGCGCTGCCTCATAAGTATGACAATTACTCAACTTATTCTCCGTGATGTGCATATGCATATGCTTATCCTTGGGATAGTAATACTGATCCGAGTAGACGGAACGTGAACCTGCTGTATTACTTGGATAGATCTCGCCATTGGTCGACATTTGCTGATAGATGTTTGCACTGGAGTGTGGTTGTTGTTGCGGTTGCTGCTGTTGCTGGTGTTGCTGTTGATAATGTGGATGCATTGGTCGTTGGATGCCATAAGAACCTGGCAACGCAGCTGGGCCTGGACGCTGCTGATAACGTGGCTGTTGCTGGTGCTGCTGCTGTTGCTGTTGCTGACCAGGATTGAGTATGGACGAGGTTGCATAGGGGGCGGGTGAGGCATTGCCATGACGTCCATATTCACTGGGTGCCTTGCCAAAGCTGGACACCTCAGCATAGTCTGTTGGTATATTGGAGTATTCACCCACGTAGCTGCAAATGAACAGATAAAAACAATAAGAAATAAGGTAGAGACAAATTGAAGTTGAAGTAGAACGACGTGGAGATACCCTGTAGCCCAAAAAGATACCTTATAAGAATAAACTGAGACTTTATCATAACTTGACTTGTGTTTATCTTTTGTTTGTCATGATACCCCTTAAACTCATTCTTAGTGGGTATAAAAAATACATTTAGTTGCCGTCGCTCGTTTATTGCAATATTCCCACGCCCAATGTAGCAGTGAAGGGAAGCACTGGGGGCACAGCGGGGCAGGAGTCAAAACATTTTTCGGTTATAAATTTGTCGGTTTTTTGGTGCGGGATGAAACGATGGCAACGAGTTCGTTTTGGGGAAATTTATGGCGTGCGGTCTGCAGTCAGAAGCGGAAATTTGCATTTTTGCTAGCGCCCCGGAACCAGTTCCATGAGCAGCTCATGTGTAAAAATGGAATTTATTTCGGATTTAACATTTTACATATTTACACCTGACCGCTTGCCTGTCTGCCTGCCTGCCTGCCTCACTATCTATCTCGCTCTGTGAGGTCTGTCTGTCTGTTGCAACAGCTGCGAGTTAACCCAACTAATGTGCAAATGGTTTTTGGCTCTAAGCAGCGATAACACTTATCACCCAGCTACAACTCGGGGGCACAGGATCTGAAAACCTTTTTGGAACGCGACTCACGCACTCAGATATATTAGCGGGTCGAAGCAGAGCTGAGAATGATGTTCGAGAAAATACCCTGTGATCGTGCAAAAGTTAACTTTCTATACCTCAATCATTGATAATATAGATTGAGAAAATAACTATGTAGTTGAACATATCTTTATGTTGTTTTCCTCAACTTCACTCAAACTGTTTTACAGGGCATAATAGAAAAGGTGCAAACAGTCACAATTTGAACATTATTTTTGTATTTAAATACTGAAAGCGGATTAAATAGCAAACTGAGAAAAAAAAAAAACTGTGCAACGAAACCAACCAAAAAGCTGACTAAAAAATATATTTATATATATATGTATGGCGTATTGATGGAGTCGCCATGGAGTCGACGTGGAATTAAAAAAAAAAGTCCGGTGCGTGCATTTCAAAATACGTTTTTAATGCCCTTAATGAGTTTTCATTTGGCGAAAGGGAAAATGTCTGCAATGAATGAGTCCTTTGTAGCATTCCTGTGAATGCTGCAAGCAGGGTTTAGTGACCAGTGTTAAACATCACTGGAAACTATGTACACGAAAAAAAAGTACCTAGCTGAATAGCTGTAAGTAGTTTAAATAAAATACGCTTTATACAAATGTCAGTTTCATTATGGGAGTAGAGGAGAAGGGGAGTTGGTTAAATTTTATATGTGAATTGTGTGTGGAAAATTGTGAAAAAATAAAACCAAAGCAAATTTGATCATTGCGTTAAGACTTAAAATGATCTACAATATAATGATATGAACAATATCTTTAACTTTTTCCTTCAAAAGAGTAAACAAAAATCGTTTTCGACTCTTAAACCGAAACTTATTGTTGCTACTTTATTTGTGTTGCATTTGTTTCTCTCCATCTCCTTCTCATTTGTTTTTATTTTTATTTTCGCACAGATGACAGTCATTAAAGTTTGATTACTTTTATATTGTTATTGTTATTGGTAGTGCAATGATTATTATTATTGCATATTTTTGCGGATTTTGTTGCAATTATTTATAATATTTATTGTGTTGAATTGCGTACATTTTCAATTTGTGTTTTTTAATGACTAATTAGGTGTGCGAAAATAATTTTAATTATGTCGAACAGCAACACACACATATATACACACACAATCACACACACGCACACATACGCAGAAGTTGGCATTCACAATTACATATAAATTATGAATAAATGAAAATTTATTCTTATTTCATTTCTGTTTTACTTCCTTCTCCACTTTATTTTTTTTTTATTTTTTTATTATTATTATTATTGTTGATATTTGCAATTTGATGTGGTTCAAGCCAATTTTTTTTTGTTTTTGTCATTGGGGGAAATTGGAGACACTTCAGCTTTTCACGCTTGATTGGTATTTAATTGCCATTTGGCAGACAGCTGTGATTTTTTGTTGATTGAAATTATTTTAAAGCATTTGTTCAATTTGTCAGCCTAAAAACATTCGTTAAATAACGTTAAAATTTGTATTTATTATGTTTATCAGTTGATTTAATTGGAGGAAAATTCGCGACCTCGACTATGTTATAATTGTTGGCATTTTGTGGCAAACACAAAATTAGCCACAAATAAATAACAATAACGATTTTCGGCTCTTTCAGCTATTTCAACCCAAACAATTATTTTATGCCTCTTGATTGCCAGACTAATAAATTAGCAATGCCTGCGATTGCCATTTGATTTCAATGTTACCAGCTTTGATTAACCATTCCACAACATACATATATATATATATATATAAATTATGTGAAGAAAAAAAACATGAAGCAGAAACATGCAAAACATATTTCAGGCAACGATCCAAAACAATGCTTGCAACATTTTGCAGCAGTTACAAATTAAAGCTGCCAGCTTTATTCAACATGTAAATACGAATAAAAAACCTTTGTCAGGATTTTTCGTTGGCTTGCTGAATTTTTAATACGTTTTGCTGCTATGTTTTATTCATTGTGTTTTAAGTTTGATTAAAATGGCAAATATTTCTTTAGCTGACTTTAAAGTAATAAAAGAAAGTTTCTATAACGAAACTTAACTGAAAACCCAGTTTGAATATACCAAAAATATTCAAATAGCAAACATATTGCAGCAAGGACAACTTTAAGCTGGTTAGTTAAAGTTGCAAGGTAGTGAAAACTGTGCAACACAACCCAATAATTACATTTGTGTGCCTATGGGGAGCTGTGCAACTATGCAGCCAATGAAACAATGCCCCAGAGACAGAGAGAGAGAGAGAGAGTTCTGTTTGTCCACTGTGCTCGTTTCCCCAAAAATCAACATAAATAGCGCGCCAACATCTCCATTTCTAACTTCATTTTGTGTTGGCGCCGTCGCAAAAAAAGAAAAAAAGAAAAGAAGCAAATCCTGCGTCGCGCCAGAAAAAATGCAATTTCACAGTTTGTTGAATTTTTTCACTGTCATCCCTAGTTTTTAGTTTTTTGTAAACGTTTTTCGTTGTGTTTTGTTTTCTGGCCATACGTAAACTGTTGCAAGAACTTACCGCTGATGATTGCGTTCGTTGGCGTGTCCATGAATATCATCGAGGCCGCCATTGACGCCGCCGTTGCCGTTGTTGCCGCTGCCAGTGGCGCCGCCAGCGTTGCCCGTGGCACCGCAAACGGGTGCATAGTCGGCAATGTGATCCTTCTGCATGTCGAGGGTGTCGCCGCTGGGTGAGGTGCGCCACACCATGCCACCAGTTGAGGCATCCAGCCAGTAACCGTTGCCATTGCGCGTCGATAGACTCGGCATTTTCAGCACGTCGCTAGTGTGATTGCCTACAGGTGTGAGAAGGCACACAATTGGAGAATTAGAGAGGGAGTATACAGAATATGTGTGTGTGTTTGTGTGAGAGAGAGAGAGAGAGAGAGCGGGTTGAGGTTTGTGAGACAGAGCAATTAAATGTTTTGCAACAAATTGGAGTGCAAATAAATTGTTGCCGGAAATTATAAAAAAAATAAAATAAAACAGGCATGTAGTATGCTTAATGTGTTCCCAAAAACAAATTCGTCTCGGTTATTCGATTTTTATAAGTCGATTTAAATTTTTATTTTTTTTTTTAAATATTTTCAACTGCATATTAATCCAATACTTTAAGCTGATTAACAGCTTTTTATAAAAATTACGAAAAAACAATAGCGAAATTGCGGCGAAAGTGTTTTTCCGGCAGGCTTATGGGATTTCAATGTCGCTGGCACTGCAGTACCATAAATTCAGCGCATTAAAATAATATTATGAAAGTTCGGGTCACGGGGGCGTATGCGCAATTTCCTCTATTGTCACAGCTCACACTCACACTCACAAAAAAAAAGAAGAAGAGACACAGCGTGTAAAATCAAATAAATTATTGTCAATTTTCCAGTTGGCGCCCGTCGCTTGTATACAAATGTGTTGCATACTTTCAGGCGAGTCGCGAACGAAACAAAAAATCGCCAACAAAATAAAATAAGCAAAATTGCATAAAAAATGCTCCAATTAAACTGTCCCCGGGTTATAACTGGTCATCAAGCGAGTATTTTATTGCGCTTCTTGTTACGAGGCGGACAAAAAAAAAGGAGGGAGGATTGTTTTTATTGTCTATGGCTGTTCAGGTGAGCTGTATGAAAAGCTTTTGCGCTTTTTGCTGCTTAGTTTATGGGCAACTGGCGTCCATGAATATGCAATGCGCTTTTTTTCACCTATTTGTCCCTGGCCTCGCTGTGTTTTTCTGGCCCCCTTTTTAAATGCGGCATGTTGAACAATGCCAAAGTTGAAAAGCAACTTACAATTACAGCAATAAAAACAACACGAAAATTGACATTACAACTATAGAAATTGAAAATAATGGGAAGCAGCTTAACGGGCTTGTCCTTAATTCGCTTTCGCTGCAATCTCATTGAAGGTAAATGTTTTGTTCACTTTTTGGTAGCGTTTAAAAGTGAATTTCAAAAAGTTTTTGCTTCGTTCTTCGTTCTTAGTTGTTGCAAGTTCAAGTTTCTTTAAAGATATTCCTTCATACATCCCTTTATTTCAATTCCAACTTCTATTTGAAAGCCCTGCCATACATTTGTAGTGGCTTATTTATTGTGTTGTGCCACAAACAGCGTGCCGCATTTACTGTGCAACCAGCTAAACCAAAAGCCTAAGCCCCACTGCCACATTTGGCAGTCAACATGCAGTACTCGCTCCCTCGACCTACCACTTGCCCCTATCCACAATGTTTCCTCAGCTATGCTGCTAATTTCAATTAGACCACAAGTTCTGGCTCTCAACTACACAAATCCTAAACATGCCAGGGACACACATACACACACACACACAACTTGTTGGTTAATAATGCACACAAAACTAAATGCATAATTGCAGCTGACTAGCGGCAAGGGAATAGGTACAAGAGGGAGTTGGGGCTCGTTAGAGGGAAGCCTCCTTGTTGCATGGAACGCCACGTGCAAAATGTTAATTTCTATTATGTGCCCGGCACGAAAATTTTCGTGCTGCCTGCCTGCTAAAATATTTATTCGCACCTATTTTGTTGTCTGTATGCATGTCTGTGTGTGTGTGCCGCTAACAATGGAAAATTAGCGTTATTTATATATGCAAATCTATGTATGTATGTATGTATGTGTGTGTGTGTGTGTGTATGTGTGTGGATGGTTGGCAAAAAGTCTAGCTAGGAAGGAAGCGTCACTAGCTGAACGCTGAACGGATGCAGCTCGGATGTGTGAATGGAGGATGTGCCAGGAGCACCAAAAAACTAAAATGGTTGTGTGTGTGGTTTTTTCTTTATGTGTATGTGTATGAGTTGTACTCACCTCGCATTGTATTTAGAGCGGACTGTTTCATCATCATGTGCTTGCGTTTCACAAAGACCATGGCGCCAAAGGATAGCATCATGATGGCCAGTATGGCGCCCAGGAGTATTATAAACCAGGGCTGTGTCAGCACATCGTTGACATGATCCTGATTGATGGGATAGCTGCAAGAACAACAAGAGACAACAAACAAACAAATAAAACACAATACATATAAATTAGTTAAACGAAATTTTTGATTTTTCTTAATTAAGATATTGCCATATTGTATGGATCTTCTTCAGCTTACCGTTGATTGATAAAAGGATCGAGTCGTTTGGTTATTGGATCCAGACGCAGTGTGGCCGGCACACAGTAGGGTCCAATGCCAGCATTGTTACCCGCTGCCACGCCCACCGTATACATGACACCCTCGGTGAGATTGGCCAACACCAGAGTGGGTGAGGCAGCATCAATTGTCACATTGGTCAATATGCGCGAGAAATTGTGAGCAGTATCAATGCCACGCACAATTACGTGATAGTACAGCAAAACACCTGCAAAACAAAAGGTGTTTAAGTTGAGGGTTAAAAGCTCATGAGAGAAGAAGGGAAGTGAAAACTTACCATGCTCTTCTTTAAGTTCGGGTGCCTTCCATTTCAAGAAGACCGCAGAGGCATTAAGCAAAATAGCCTCCATGCCAAATGGCGCATCGTTGGGCACTGAAATAACAAAGATGGGCAGAAAAAACACAGATGAGTATGGAAGGATAATTTTCAGGGGCTTATTTTTTTTTTTTTTTTTTGGCTGTTGTTGTTGTGGGCTGTAAATGTGTTTTTGATTGTTATGCCAGCAGCTGTCTCTAATGAGACGCGTCTCTGCACTAATTAATAGCCATTTAGTTGGTTAGGTCTTGAGTAAAGTCTAGTCTTTTTTCGGAGACAAAACAGTTCCGGGTAGCATTGTCACGGAGAGAGTTATTTTTAACAGAGCGAGAGAAAGAGAGAGAAAGATAGGAAAAGGGAGCATATCAAGTGGCTGGGTGCATTCATCACAGCACCTCACGTTGCCACACTTCAAAAGCTCATCTTCATTTGTTTATTTATTTCCTGCTGTCGCTAGCATTTCCCTTTCAACCCTTCTAGTCCTCAAATCGTTCTTTTCCTAACTAACCCAGTAGATCTTTCTGTGTCTGTCTGAAGCAATTTCTTTAAATAAACACACGTGCGAATGCAAAACAAAACAACGAAAAAATAAAAGTACCACCACCAACAACAACGACAACAACGTTTCTCTAAATAGGTGCCAGTCTAGATAGATGTATATATATATATATACACACATATATGCAGGTAGTATAGGGTTAGGATAGATATACTTAGGAGCGTGTTGCTGCGATTTCTCTTTTATTTTTCTTTGGCTTTGTTTCATCTGCGACATGCTAAAGTGCTTGTCAGGCTTTTTGTCTACAGAGGGTTTTCTCTTTCTTTCTTTATTTCTTTCATTCATTCGTTCATTCATTCTTTCGATGTCTGTTGTTGTTGTTTCTCTTCTTCCTTCGTCATTTTTTAGCCGTGGCTGATGACGCGCTTAACACGTAGCTGCCATTGTGTGGCATAGACGACCTCGGGCCAATTGTGTTGGCAAAAGAAGAAAATAGGGAAGTTCTTGCCACGAAACATTTGACAAACCGATTGGAAAATTGCAATTGAAACAACGCTTTCCAAACTGTCTTGTTTACACTCATTTGCCTCTAACTAAAGCGATATTATACTAAGGGCCAAGACGAGATGATCGAATGACACGAAAGATGTAATCATCGGAAAACTTGAGTCCAACATGCGCAGAGAATTAAATGGCAAGAGAGTCGTGAGGTTTATAGGGAACTTAAGAAAATAGCTTTTTCTTGTATTCGAAATGTTTCTTTATTATATTCCTTTCCATAACTAGTTCCTCACTTAACTGCAGAGCATTTGTTAGTCGGCAAAGACTCTTTAAAATTGCAATCCCTCAGGTATTTGTCTACCTGTATCCTTTATTTGCTCCGTTTCGCTTGTTTTTTCCTGTGAGAGAGCTTCCCCTGTGTGCTAAAAATGCTTCCTGTGTGTGAATTTTGCGCTTTGCCTAACTCCTACTCACCTTATTTTTTGTAGGACCAACAAACGCGCATCAAATTTGCATTTGCCAGGCACTGCAACACTTTGCGAAATGTTTAGGAAAAGAGGGGGAGGAGGAATGAGTGTTGCATGCTTCATATATGTACGTAGCAGCAATAATTGTTGTTTATCTTTACACAATTGCGTTGGCAATTTCTTTGAGTTCTTGCTGCCGTTGTTGTTGTTTGTTGCCTAGCTAAAAGTTAGCAGCGTCAGTGGAAAATGTGATGCATACGAAATGAGTTTTGATTTGAAGAGCAGACGACGCAGATCCCCAAGAACTAGACAGACACAGAGACAAACTGGCGGACTGGCGGACTGACGGACCGACGCACTTAGAACAAACGCAACAGACAACCTGCATTTTTTGGGCGGGCGCTTTGGTGCCGCGTGCCGAAGCGCAACGTTTGTGCATTTTATATTTGCAGCTGGCGCATCGTTTGTTGACTTATTTGTGGCACTGTCTTCCCTCGCCCTACCACACTTTCCGCACACTCTCTCTCTCTCTTCATTCAGTGTTTGCCTTTGCGGCATTTCTGCTCCTGTCCTCTGTTTTTAGCTTTATCTTTGTCTCTTTCACATTTTGTATTTAATTATTTTGTAAAAAAGTCGCCTCATTGGGAATTGTTCACTTTTCGCAGCGTTCGTTTGAAGTTTTTTCTTTTTTTCGGCGATAAAATGCAGTGATAAACCTGTCTGCAAAGTTTTCAACATTGAGTTGGCATCTTTGCATTCTCGCTGCTTGCAACGGAGAGAGGAAGAGATAATGAGAGACAGAGAGAGGAGCAACTTGAATTTTGGACAGTCTTATCAGGTGCAGCAGAAGCATTTTGCAGGATATGTGTCTTCGTCAAGGAGCTCAACTAAGATATCAGCCAAGGACTGCAATCAGCCAAGTTTTCAGCTTGGATATGTCGAAGTTATTTGATAAGTGGGAATTTCCAAAGCTATGCAACGAAAGCTTCAACAAAAGAACAATAAATTTCAAAAAAAAAAAGCAACCCGGAAAAGTATGAAACGAAAGAAAGTTAAGGATTAAATTAAGGTTTTCTTATGACTATCCTAATCTAAATTTCCATCTTTCTGTTTTTAAATATTTTCCTCTTCACCTTTAACATTTACAGTATTTCAAAGCAAGCAAATAATTACAAGTTAAGCCATAGCTTGAGGTTTCATTTCTACATTCCTTAAGCATATGTCAAGTCATTTTGGCCTATGTTAAAGAATCCTTTCACCTGTCTGCCACAAGCGACACATGTAAATCGCCACATCAAGTATTCCACACACTCAACTCTCACACACTTTGAACACACACACACACACACACACGCACACTTGAATAAATTGTTATACACGTGAGCTGGAACCTGAGCCTACGTGCTTGTCGTGTTATCCTGCTGGCTGAAATTTCCTCCCCAAAAAAAATTTTTCTTTCTCCCGCTTCCGAAGGCTTTACACACGCATGATTCGATTTTTTGCAATATTCAATGATTGACATACTTTTTATTTGCCATATCCAAAGATTTACCCTCTCTCCCCTCCGCTCTTTTGTTATGTTCTTTTTTTTTTTAACGGTACGACCCTCAAATATTATATGCGATTATGGGAGACCCGCATAGCAGCAGCTGATGCCTGCAAATGGGATTGGGATAAGGTTCTCGCTTTTGGCATTTATGTAACGCAGTTTCCTTTATTGTATTGGGTTATTGTTGCAACAGAGAACAGTCTCTCTCCCCAAACCCCTGAGCCCAGCTATTGCATTTGTCAACCCCTCGTTGAGGGTTGTTGCTCACGTTGTGTATATGGGGTTGGTAGGTCGTTGTTTTTCTATAGGTATTTATATGGTTTGTTGAATTTCGTTGGATTTTAGATGGTTCATTAGGCGCCGGGCGTGTAGACAACTGCATATTTGCCTATTTGGCTCCACGCATAAATAATACATCAAAGGAGCAACGATAGAAATGCACTTGCAGAAATTAAAGATGTAGAAAATCACAATGAAAATATTTCATGGGCAAACGGAATATTTCTCTTCTTTGTTGTTAAGAAATTCTGCTACACCAAATTAAGCCAATTTTCAGTATGCTGTTGTCCGCAGGTATTTTTTCAAGTGTACTAAGTAGAGGTAGCGGGTAACTGGATACTTACCATCTTCAAGGGTGCGCGCCAGGCGCGAATTTGAAGGTTTGCCCTCGACGGATTTGTAAAATGGCACAATGAAAAATTCATAGAGCGTATACTGAAATAGTCCTGTCAGCGTACAGGACGATGCACCGCCACCATTCAGTATCGTCAGCATGCGATATTTGTTGCTATACGCTGACTGGATTTGAGCCAGGCTGTGTTGCTGCTGTTGGGCATCCATTGCATCACGTTTGCCGGCAGCGGCAATATTTGGTTTTGTCGAAATCAATGCGGATGCCGAGGCGGTGGCGGAGGCGGATGGAGAGACGGCATCCGATGCCGTTGTGGAGACCAACAACGGATTGGTATTGGCTGTTACCATGTTTGTTATTGGATTTGGTAGCTGGCGTGCATAGATGTAGAAACCCTCGACGTATTTGCCATTGATGATCTGCATGAGTAAACGACCATGGGTTAGCTTCATAGTTGAATATGGGTTGGATAGTTGGAATATTTGGGTATGGTTACAAACCTGCCAAGTGAGCTTCATGCTGGTTGAGTCCACAACGCTGGCATTGGTGAGCTCCACAACATCACCAGACAATAGACTGGCGCGTGCCTCACTCAAATCCAAGCCACTATTGAAGTAACGCTAAGGATGAGAAAATGTTGGAAGGGGAAAAGTTAGGTAAGATAAGTATAATTCCTTAAATGTCGGATGTAATAGATAGTTCTACTCTCCGCTTAACTTACCGTTCCAACAGCAATGGGTTCCGACATCGGACTCGGCAGGGATAAGCCATGTGAGTTCTCTGCGCGTATTAGGAAGAAATAGTTAACACCAGGAACAAGTCCATGTTGTGTGTAAGTTGTATTCTGTATGCGTGTTCCGACTGCAACCCAACCATCCGTTTCATTCTTGCCAAACATCTCGACGACATATCCAACTAAACTAGAAGCACCAACTTTGTTGCTGCGTGTCCAGCTAAGCGTGACCGAATCCTCGCCCTTCTCCACGAGCTGTGGCTTGCCTGGCGGACCTGGATACGTTGAGAGCTCGGCAGCGCGGAAGAACTTGATGTTGGGATTAGTTGGTGTGTCCAGGCGTAGATAACCACTCCACGAAGACTTTCCATTGCGATTACTAGCCACACAGGTGTAAAGACCCTCGTCCTCGTGCCGCTGTAAATCCGAAATAGTGAGTGTGCCTGCATCCGAGAGATTTCTTCGTTCATGCTCCTGCACATCGATTGGAATTCCATCCAAATACCAAGAGATTTGAGGTGCTGGTGTACCTATAGTGCGGCAAGGAAGCACTACAATAGATTTCACAGGCAACGTCTGATTCACGGGACCCTGTTCGATTATCGGAGGTGGCAGCTCAAACTGTGTATCCACGTTGACTACAGTGCGGCTGCTGACGCTGCCAACGGCATTCAAAGCATTGCAAACAACCACCTTGCCGGAATCCTCGCGTGCAAATCGCGCAATCGAAAGCACTGAACGACCCTCGGGCGTAAGGGTGACCTCCAATCGACCATCCCGATAGCCAGGCAACAACAGGGAGCTATTGCCCTCCACCGACCAGTAGAGAGTGGGACGCGGATGACCGCTCGCCTGGCACTCAAAGAGCACTTCATCGCCGATCTCGACAAGTTGATTCTTGGGGCGTGTCAGGAATTTGGGTGGCGCTGCATTCAAGAAAGTAAAGTTAGTTGAGGTTTTAAATTTGAAGAGTAGATGCAGCAGTTGAGCTTGGAGCGTAGCAATTAACTTACCGTGCACAGTTAGGATGCCGGTGGCTGTAATTGAGCCGACAGCATTGTCCGCCTCACAACTGTATTCGCCCATGTCCTCAAGCGTGACGTCGTCCAGCTTCAGACTGCGGTCTTCAAGTATGTGCACACGACCTGAACACAGGAAGAGAAAATAAGGGAGAGAGAGAGAGAGAAAAGTTAGGAGTGAGCACGAACAAGAGCTGACTTAGGGTCGTGACACGAGTAGTTAGAGCTTACAAATACTAACAGCGAGTACAATTCCTGAGTGTCAAAAAAACGTATAAAATCCTTCTAAAACTATAAAGTTATTAACGTTATGTTTAAAAAAAAGAAACCGTTCTATCATCACTTTCAAACGACATGTTAGCTCAAGTTTGGTCTTGTTTTTTGAATCCCAAAAACGAGCAACCAACTTCGACGTCATTGGACGCTGTCTTCATCTACTTCGTTAGTAGTTCAAGTACCGTAAAAATGGCCAAGACAGGACGCAGTCGGGCATTGGGGCTAAGAGCCGCAGCAAAGTAAGCCAAGTGGAAGAGAAAAGGGGGACAGGAAGTAAGCACATACATTGAGCAGCCACCTATTGTGGTTGTGCCTTACAATAAGAAAGATGGTAGACAACAACAGCAAGAACAACAACAGGATAAAAGCGAACGAAGAGGAAGAACTTTCTGCTTTCTTTTTGGTTGGTTGCCTGACTGCGAAATAGGTTTGAAATTGTTGTTGTTGTTGTTGCTACTTCAGTGGCCACTGTGCCAATTGTTTGCTTAACAAAAGTTTAGCCGCCCCTGAGTGAGATCTGAGCTTTCCACCTTCCAAGTCTGTACGTATTTTCTTTTACGGCTTTAGGGCTGCGAGAGCAGTTTAAAGAAACGTAACTAGCTCACTAGTAAAGGGAGAGAACGACACCCTTTTCTATTCGGTTAGTTGCACTCTCTCTGTCGACGGGGTGCGTCCTGTCCTCTCCTGTCCTGTCCGACGCTGTCCTGTCTGAAGGACAACATTGCAACAGTCGAGTGTTGTGCAAGCAAAATTGTTGATTGCTGCCAACAGAGATTGGCAATTAACGGAATTAAAAGTTACAGTTGTGTTTACTCAGTTCGGTGGGTTGGGGGGGTGGGGGGCGGGCGTTGTCCGTCGACCTCTCAACAAAAACCCAACCACCAACAACCACAATCATACACTAACAACAACAACAACAACAGAAACTGAAACTAGCTACAACAAACGGACTGTCGCTGTAGGTGTTTACTACAGTGAGAGAAATGAGAAACTAACTTTAAGATCTAAAGTTATAGATTCAACTGACTGACTGCTATCAACCCACAGCCTAAACGGTTAAACATTGCAATTTATATATTTCGAGCTTCTTCCCTAAGTTTCTCTGACTTGCATTTCTCTGAGTGCAGCTCTACAAATGATGTCAGTTGAAACATGGAATGCCACAGGCCAAAGGCCAAAGTAACCGCATAAGAACAAACTTTTTTATTTGTGTGACGTTTACACACACGTGAATACAAAATGGATGGTAGTACGGGATGGGGAAGGGGAGGGGGGATGCAAGTGTAGTAAACAAAAAGCTTAAATTTCATTTGAAATGAAATAAACATAACAAAATGGCCGCAAAGGCACTTCCGCTTAATTGACTGGCCAACTAGCTAAGGATAGACTTAACAAATAAGAAAGAGAGATACTTACGTAGTGGCATATTGCCGCCGGAGGCAGTGCGTCGCCACAGAACATCCGGCAGAGGATCACCGCCAATGCGACACTGAAAGACCACCGAGCTGCCGACAACAGCCGTCTGATTCTGCGGACCACGTATGAGAAAAGGACGAACTGCAAAGTACAGACAGTAATGTTAAGTTAAGGATTGCTTTTGTTTCTTATAAATATGTTATGGTATATTTTTTTTTTTTTTTTTTTGGTAGTGATTTCAACGTACCATGCACTTTGAGAAAAGCTGTAGCCGATTCTCGTGTTCCCACAACGTTCTTGACCACACACTGATACCGTCCATCATCGGATTGTCGGGCATCCTGTATGGCCAGATTACCGCCATCAACAATGCGTATACGCTTATTGCTGCCACTGCCACCGCCACTCAGATTCAATGTTTGTCCATTCTTGCGCCAGGTGATTTGCGGCTCGGGTGAGCCGCGTGGTGCACCACACTCCATCAGTGCAACCTCACCCTGGGCCACTCGAGTGTTTTGCGGTTCCAGACGAAATTCATCGCGCAAAACTAAAAACAAAAACAAAAGGTAGACAGAAATGTTTTCTTATATTAAGCTTTGATTGATTCAATATTAATAACTGTCGCTCTAAGAACTATGCTCAGGTGGATATCATGCAGTCAGACAGACTACAACAATAACAACAATAATAATAATATCCTGCAGCACTTGCTTTATCCGTATCCTTATGCCTGTCGCCCCGAGTAGTATTCTTGTTCATGTTTAATACGCCTGCCATTTGAAATGACCTACCCTTTACTTTGATTCCTTCTTCGTACTTCAAATTCTTCTATCCACTCAATATGCCAATAAAACCTTGATAATGATGTGCTTGCTGTCCAGATATTGAGCTTCAGCTGCTGCTGTTGCCTTTGCTACTGCAATATTAATAAGCTTTAGCATTTGCAATGCGTATTTTTCTTTGTGCCAACAAGAATTGAAAAATGTACTATGCCAGGTAATAGATACGACAAGGAGATACTCTGTAGATTGATTGAGGTTGATGTGCCTTAAACGCAAATGTATCTTTATTTTACTTAAGTTGGTTTAGAGTGATGGAAGTAAACGACTATTGATTACGAGCATACCCCTTTGTGTTTGCTTAACGCATACAGAGTGTTTAAATAGCGAGCACGAAAATATAAAATGCAAAATGTAAAATGCAAAATGCACTTCAATAAACGCATAATTCGCTTCAGTGCACGCCAAAGGCAACAAAGCAGCTTCGAAGTCAAGTTGAGAGCTTGGGGTTTGAAGAGTGAACCACCTAATCCTCGTAATACTGGAATGATGAGCCGTACAATGTTTTTAAAGATAAACAATTGTGAGCAGGTGATGACTATCAAATGCCCAAAGTTGATAACCCTTTAAATGTTTAGTCGACTGAACGACCACACAGACGCACACAGAGACTGAAATCCTTTTTGCTCGACTGTGTGGCTCCACATTATTAATTAATTTGCTTGGGAACAGCCCTTGGCATCGTACAGCAGCCCCAAAAAACCAGATGCAACAACCACAACAACCAACCCCCGTAATCTACAGTTTGCCATCTACAGTTTGGAGTTGGTAGATATCAATTACAAAACATTTTTGCCAAATGCTTTATTTTATTAATTAGAAAGCAGTGCGAATGCATGACGTGCCTGTCAGCCAAACATGAACACGAACTCAGGCACAGGAACAGGAACAGGAACTGAAATAGAAACAGGGAGAGGAACAGAACACACAACTGAAACTGGACATGCAATGCAGTTGTTGTTTTCGGTAAGTGAGTTTAACTTATTTCCTGCAATGCAAGCCACAAATGTTCATTAGCTACGAAATGTGCCACGTCAATCGATCAACGTCGTTGAAATACTTTTTTATTTTTAAGGGCAAGCGGGCCTATTGGGTTGCTTGAAATAAAAAGACTTCAAAAATTGTATTAATTAGCGTAAAAAATGGATAAACGAGTAAGAGAAACTCTTTTACCATGAAAAATATAGCTAAAAAGTACTTTATGAAAGAAAAAACCTATGTTCCCTTAAACTGCAACCCTTAACTGTTTATGGGTTTGGCTTAAAGCTGTAGCATGAATCATTAGTAGGACCTTAAGATGTTTTTGGATAGATTTTTTTTAGAAATATTATACTTTAACTTTTTAAAGTGTAACAGTTAACACATTAATAATGAAAACCTTGGCATATTAAAATTACATCCATAAACACTCACACGATTAAGCTGAAATTATATGTTTTTGTTATTAGCTGTCTAAAAAGAGTTTTTGCATAGGTTCTATTAATTAACTATTATTCGCATGGCTTCCTGGATTAAAACAAAGTTTGAACATAGAAATGCACACTACCATTTTTACTTTTTAACAAAAGCTTCGTTAATAATATACTTACATGCCACTTGCAATGTTGCATTTCGGGAACGCACAACTCCAAATTCATTCTTTGCCTGGCACCAATAAGTGCCCGCATCGCTCTCCCGACGTGAATGTATGACCTGAAACAAGAGCAGAGATTAAGGATTAAAGACATTATTAGAGATACTATTTGTATGGGTGTAGGTCTTCTTATAAGGCTTAAGTTGGACACGTGTCGCCGGCACAAAGATCAAAACAACTAGGAAACAAAATTTGCTCAACCAAAATCAAATAAAACCGAAAGTGAAAACGTGCCATACGACAACCCTGACCACTGAACACTGTCTGTCCAGTCTCTGCGTATACGCAATTTAATTTAATTACAAATATAAAAAAAAGAAGAAGAAGAAGAACATTGTTGCAACCCCTGGTCCCTGGTCCCTAGTCCATGGTCCAGTTGTGGGTCGGAAAGTCGAGTGAGAAGGTCTGTTTGCAGGCTTAATCACTTGGCCTCTTCAGTTTTAATTGGCAACAAACTGTAAGCATGCCGACAAGTCACTTAGGATTGGGGCATGACTCCAAAAAATGCCTCAAATCATCCGCCCCCCTCCCCCTGCCTGACCAAACAGTGCCATTAAAAACAATAAAAATAAATGTGGATGATGTTGAATTGAGGAAAGGGAGTAAAGGGGGGGAATGAGTGGTTTTTGACAGGAACTCATCACAAATTGCTGGCTGACTGTTTGGCTCGAGATAATGCCCAAAAGTTAACTGTAAATATATGCGAGTGTTTGAAAATTGATGCCTCGAGGCGATTTTTAATGATATAAGCACTAGATACCCTCTCAGTCCGCCCCCCTCACCCTACCCCTTTTTGTGACCCCTTCTCAAGTGTTTTGAATGCGTCCGGCTTGACAGTGGCGTCCAAAATAATATTGCAACCCATTCACAAAAATTTCAACAACATTTCAATTTAAAGCTCGCTCAACTCGAAATAATTCGTTGAATTCCAGCGGAAGAAAAAAAGAAATTTGAAAAAGAAAAACAAAATTTATAAACAAAATACAAATTTATTGCATTTAATGAAAACAAATTTGTGCGGCGGTGGAGGATGCCAAAAAGTTTAATATAAACAAAACAGCGACAGTTAAAAAAAAAGGAAGAAAGTAACTGCAGTTGGGGGAGTTGAGTGGGTGTCGGGGGTGACTGTTAACCAACCCTATACCCTCAAGGACCTGACCCTTGCAATGCGTCTCGTTAGCTAAAATTTTGAAATGTGCACGCACCAAGGACAAGTTAGGGTTGTGGGGGGGAGTGGACAGTAGAGATGGAAACGAGATGATGTTTAAAGGCACAGAATGCAAACATTGCATGAATTCCTGGACTGGGGGGTGTGCCTGGAAAATTGCAAGACCTTTTTTTTCAACCTTTTGAGCTGTCAGAACTTTGTCAAAACTTAAACGATTTTGGAAAGACATTGAGTTGATTTCAAGAATTGAACCACAAGACACAATTTTTTCGCAAAACCCATAGGAATTGCATTAAAAACATTGAAATATCATAATTCAGTAACTTTTTATACATTTTTCTTTAGTTTTCATAACAATCGTTATGCCTTCTTTCCACATTGCAAGTATTGTATTCCTCATCTGTTTTAAAGCATCTACCATCTCTAATTTGAGGCTAGACAATTCGCAAGTGTCTTTTAGGCCTAGACACAAGAAGGGAATATTTCTCCAACCCCTCCACCGAACGATAACAACTCATGTTGTTATTGTCCGCATTTCATGTTATGCTTTCCGATCAAAATGCAACCAGTCGGAAGCACATAAAATAATATGAAGCCCAAAATTTATGCACAAATGTTGCGTTTCTCAGGCCAAGCGAGAAGATATTGACAAAAAAAAAAACAAAAAGAGTGGCAGCAATGATGATAAGTTCGTTCCATCGATACGAAAGATGCCGACACGACACGGCACGACACGACAGCAGCTGTAACTCATATAATGATAGAGTAGGGAGAGTAGTTGAGAGAGAGACTTACCTTCAGAAAGAATAAACCACCCGCGGGCAGCATTATGCGATGTGAGCCGGCATCCGCTTTAAGTTCGCGTCCATCCTTGAACCATTGAATGGATGGTGTTGGACTGCCTTCGGCTTTGCAATTGAATGTGAATGGATCATTTTTTGGCACAGTCGTATCCATGGGATGTTCAATGATGTGTGGATTTTCATCTGGCAATAAAGCAAAAAGATAAAAGGGAAAGGTTAATAAAAAAAATGTTCGAAACAGTTAAAAAAAAGAATCCACTTGAATAGGTTGCATTTACCACCAAGAGCGTATTCTAATGTCTTAGATTTCACACAAACTAATGTCTGTCAACATCTCAAGTGCCCCTCTCGAGGGATGCTTTGGATTTAAAACAAGGTTTGTCAATTAATGCGCCATTAAGGTTAGAAAATATGTCTTTAGTAAAATCGACCCCTAAGAGTAAAAATCTATGTTAAGGAGCAATAAAATTCTGCTGAATTTCGGTCCTCGCCTCAAATTCAATTAACTTCAAGAAAATATTTGCTCGCCAACGGTGCAGCACGAGAAGAAGAAGAGAAAGACTAAGCATAAATTTACAGCATGTCGATAAGGATGAAACAAAGGACAACGCTAGATAAATTTTATTAAAAGCAGCAGCAGCAACAACAACAACAGAGAACAGCTGAAATGTAATTACAAAAAGCGCTTAAAGGTGAAAAATATGTGTGTATACTGTATATGTGTGTGTGTGTGTGTGTGTGTGTTTGGGTGTGTAGGAGAATGAAAATGGAAAATGGAAGATGCAAGAAGGGATTTGGAAGGGGGGGGGGGGGGGAATGGTGGTAGGGGCACTGACTGATAGTAACATCATTCAGCCGGAAATTAAGTTCTGCAGATTTATTGAAAGCGGATAGTAATGAGAGCCGAGCGACAGAGAATGAATGGCATAAGTGATTGAAGACAGATATCACAGTTACACAGAGAGGGGGAGAGAGGGCAAAAGAAAAAGCTTTAAAGCGAGCGACATTGAATTGAGATAAATTCGAAATTCGTAAATGACCTGTAGAAATTTGAGAAATTAATGAAATGAAATCAAGAAAATAAAACATACAAAGAATTAACTTAAAACTGGTTACAAAGAAACTTTAGCTGTGATTTCGGTGAAGCGGTCTAAATTGCGCATACAAATCGAATCACTGGCTAACATTGTTATCACTATTCAGTGATTTTTGCTTTGAGCTGCACAACGCCTTTTGTCAAATGCATATGAGACAGGCAAAGTGAAAGACAGAGAGAGAGAGAGAGAGAGAAAGTCATGAGAGCACCTTGGACATTTGTCAACTGCTTTTATGCTCCGGCCACCAGTGAAGCCAGCAACAAAACGCAGCAGCTTCATCCTTTTGTACTCTACGCTTTGTTTGATACTGAGCTTTTGCCATTGTATGATTTTACACTCACTCTTCCTCTCTCTTTATGTGCATTGCGTGCGCCTTTGTTGTTGTTGCTGCTCGTGCTGGTACAGTTGTCAAGGCGACAACGTACTAATTTAAATGATGAAATGCTCGAGAATATTAAGTAAAATGCCAGTTGAAAACGTTCTCTTCAGCTAATAAGGCTCAGCAATGCGGTAGCACTGATTTTTTAAATTGCACAAACAAACCAAAGCTTGGCTACATATGAAATTATATTTTTTTATGTTGCTTACCTTTTGGCCATGTTGTGGCAAAAATAAAGAAAAGTGTATGACAAAAGCATGCAGGTGAAAAACGCAAAGGAATTCTTTGGGTAGCTAACAAAATATTTAATTAAGCACAAATATGTTGCAGCAAAATAAACACACAAGCATGTGAAGCAAAATTTGCGGAGAGAAAAAACCCTTTTTTCTGCATTTTTAACACATGGCAGAGAGAAAATTGAAGTAAACACACACACACACAGGTAAACTTTATAAGCGAAAGCTTCGATAAGCTTACTAAAAGCAGAATTAGTAAAATGACAACAGCAACAACAACAACAAAGCTGTAAAATCAGGTACAGCAAAAATATGTGAGACTTAGTACAGGAATTTCTACATAAAGTCAGAAAGTCGAAAGTTTTTTTATTTGCTTTTGCATATTAACTTGTAAAATGTATGAAAGCAAGCCGGTGCAATGCAGCATTTTAGATACCCTGAACTCAATTTATATACATACATACGTCTTTTTACTAAAATTTCTTACTTTAGTCACTTTTCACTTTTTCACTAGCACTGCTTTGAAATCCTTTTACATACTAAACTTTTTTTTTGTCTTACTTCAAAGTAAGAGAAATTTACCGTTCAGTAAAGCCACAAAACTGTTGTGATAGACAATGCAGCAGCAGTAGTAGCTCAGTCGACGTCAAAGCTGCTTTGTTATTAAAACACACAGCAGGAGAGACAGAAAGAGAGAGATGTGAGTGTGGGTGAGAGCAAGACTTTGCACTTAATTACGCTCATTTGACGCACGCACTCCATTTATATGTGTGTAAGTTCAGTAGGAGTGCATGTACATACATATACGTACGTAGTATGTGTGGGTGGCTGCGTGTGTTGGCAATTTATGCACATGAAATAATGTAGAAAAAGAAGTCTGTGTAAATAAACAGCAAAGTGCTGCCGGCGTTGAAATCATGCAAGCGAACATGCATACACCTAAGCAAACACAAGCATGTGAAGAGAGAGAGTGAGCCTCAGCCCATAATGCAAGAGAAGCAGCAGCAGCAGCATCAGCAACAGCAATAATAACAGGAAGTGCATTTGTTGTTGCCGGTGTTAAGAAATCTACGACGGCTGCTCTTGCTGCTTCTTCGACTGTTGTATGTTATCTTAGTTTATGTGCTTTTACTTGTCTTGCTGTTGTTCTTGTTGTTGATGTTGTTGCCGCAGTTGTTGTTATTTGCCTGGCATCAGCATAAAAACGTCTGCCTGTTTTGAGCAGCATTAAAAGCAGCTGTTATGTGTGTTCCCCTCTTTCGTTTCTCTGCTAATTTGTCGCATCTTCTTTGACTTTGGAAAAACACACTCACGCACGCATATTCTCAAGCAGTTGCGCCAATATGATCATTATTAGCATGTCAATAACAACAGCAACAAAATCACAACTTTCCACAAACAAAATAACACACCGACAATGTTGACGACGGCAACTTGAATCGATGCAGTGACAAAGCACTAACTAAACGAGGGAAAATAAGCAGAGCTGTTGTCCACAGCACAGGTGTACAAATGCATACATACAAATTTACTTACATACATTTATGCAAATATGTAAGTAGCTTCCGCTCTTTCTCTTTTCATCTCTCTTTTGTTGCTCTGAGTTCTCAGCTTGTTATCGCACCCACAAGACAGCTTGTAATCAAACAAACACCAAATGGCTTGTGAGTTGGATGCTGGATGATGATGATGATGATGATGATGAGGATGTTGATGATGATTATGATGTTGCAGCAACCGCACACTGCAGGTGGAATATGTCCAGACAGTTTGACCACTGATTATGTTATGTCTGGTTTATAATGTCTGCCAATAAACTGGAGCAAGTGTCTGCCCCTCTCTCCCTCACACACGCACAGTAATTTTATTTTCCTCTTTTTCACTACTTTTACACACAATAAACTAAATTGTTAACATAATATGCCTTTAAAATTTAGATTATTTCAACATTAGCCTTGAGGGCAAAGATGTAAGTCAAAGAAATTAGAAATTAAAAGCAAAAGTCAAATTGTGTCAGTTTTGTAAGCAGAGAAAGAAGCAGAAGCCATCAAATCACTTGCGCTTGTAAAAAGAGCTTTAGCATCAAGTAACTGTATCGTCGACATCGTCACTGCCTTCACTGACGTCGCTGCCGCTGCTAGCGTCTCTGTTTTACTGTTAAAATATTAACAAAGCTTGACAACGGCGTGCTGCTTCACTGAGAATCGAGTAGCTGTTGTTGTTGTCGCTTGTTGGTGTTTCCAGTGTATTTTGTTTTTGCAACGGCTCAACATGGCACAACTCAACAATAATTTATAAGCTTTTAGTGCAATGGCAAAGTGACTACAACAACAACAACAAAAACAGAAGCTAAGTTTTTGATTTGCCGCCAGAGCATGCTGTAAGTCTTTTTGCTGTTGTTGTTTTGCTATTTCTCTACTTTTCTTTCCATTTATTTATTTATGTTGAATGTTTAATTTTTAATGTGCATGCAACTTTCGCGAACGTTATGAGAACAAACCATGAAAGCTTGAGGGCGTCAGAACGAGACACAGCGACAAAAGGAGTGAGTGCGAGAATGAAAGGGTTGCCATAGAACTGTCAAGAGAAAGCGAGAGAAGGAGGGACAAAAGTAGAAGCACGAACAACTGTGTGAGCTTAAAGAGTTTTTGTAAGCCTTTTGCACAACTTTTGCCACTTAAGCTTTATGTAAGTAAATACGAAAAAGTGAGAGAGCAAGATAAACGGGGAGTACGTGTATGTTCTTTGTTGTTGTTGAGCGGCTAAATAATTGTACCTGCAGGCGATTTTTAAGAATCGTCGACAGCTTTTAAAATTTGCAAGAGAATGGCATGTGAATTTTTAAGGTTATTATAATAATTTAGAAGTTTTTCAAGTGCTGCTGAAAGCTTTTTAGGTTAAAACTGTTAAAAATCCATTTGATTTACATATAAAATTTCACCAAACTCAAATACTTTGCCAGATTACACTTTGTATCTTTTCTTCTATTATTATTGGCTTAGTTAAGGTTTCTCTATTGGATGCCCCTATAATAAATATGTGCTGCAATATTCTCGACAGCGCAACAAAGTACTCCAAACTTTTACGTAGAGTGCAATAAAACTTTGCCCCGAGTGTGTATTTGTTGTTGTTGTTGTTGATGTTGTTGCAATGCAAAGTGTAAGAAAAAATGGTGTAAAGTTCGCATTGTTCTTCCTGTTTTCCTGTTTTACAGTGTTTGTCTTTTGTATTTGCGCGCGCCTCGCTTCTTGTTTGTTATTTGTTGTTGCTTGCTTAGCGAAGAGAGAGAGTGGAGATAGTGGGAGAGAGGGGAGAGAGTGTGTGTGCGGGCCTAGAGCGGAAGCTGCACGGCTGCCAATTATTTAAATGCTGGTATTTACCTAACGACGCAACAGCAACAACAACAACAACAACGGATGTGGGCCAAGACGCAAGGAGGCCAGAAGTTGGGGCGCATAAATCATTATCACATTTATGTAATATGCACAAGGAGTCGAGGACACAAACACACACACACACACAAACACACAGAGAGACAGACAGGCAGATAGATGGCAAGAGCCAAAAAAATATTTGCCCTGGCTCGGGCCATAAAAACCGCAATAAACCAACAGGGATTATATGGCCATAATGTGGGGATTTTCATTCCCAAACAGGGCAAGGGCAAGGGCAAGGGGAGGGAAAGCATGTAAGCAAGAAACAAAAAAACATTCCCTGTGTTTTATTGTCTCTTTTTGATTGCAACAAAATGCAAGAAATCAAAAAATCAAATAAATTATGCAAATTCTTTTGTCTCACAGATATTAATATGGAATAACCCAAAAACAACATAAGGATATAAATATATACATACAACGACCCTTCCGGCTCACACATTTGATTAGACAAAACAACAACAGCAAAAGCAACAACAACAATAACAACACATAAACCGCAGGCAGCCCGCGGGGCAACAAACAAAAACTCCAAAATTTGATTCTTAGGGGTTTCGGTCGACCAATTCGAGCATTTTCAATGTCAAATTTATGCCAGAGCACGCCACACAAGTCTGGCAACACTGGCGTCTAGCTAAGACCACCCTCCCCCCCCCCACCACCCCACCCAGCCAGCTTATAAGGCAGTACAAGTATAAGAAAAAGCCAACAGTTTGAGTAGCTTTTGCCGCCGCGCTAATGAGCCAAAACGCCCCAAGGTGCTGAAAATTGTGAAAATGCTCAGACAGCTATTCAGACATCGTCATGTTCGTTCTTTCTTTCTTTCTTCAGTTCTCTCCCTGACTCACTCTATCTTCAATTTCTCACACTCTATCTATGTTATTCCTTATGTTTTTTCGCACATTGTACGCATATTGTTAATTTGGCGCCGCCGTTGGGTTCGAATCCTGAATCACACAGGGACCAAAAACATCCACTCAAAACGTTTTTAATACCCTGCATCAATAAGAAGTTGCTAAGAGGGTATATTAAGTATACAAAAAGTATAAATATACCTTTAACGATATATATTCGCTAAAATACCCATCCATATGTTCAACTGTCTAACTGAACTCAGGAACTTTAGATATTAGAGATCTGAAGTTTGGTTTAAAGGTTTTCGAATAGTTCTTAATGACTTTCAGAGCTGAATAACATAAGCATTTGAAGTGTTTAGCACTTTGGTAGATCATTGAACGCTATACAAAACGAAGAAACAAACGATTCTTTCAGTTTTCATTTAACTTACATATAAAAATATCTCAATGACTTAGTCATCTCTTATCTCTTTCTACTTATCGTTAGGATAATGTTTTACATATTTGCTTACCCAAAAACAGGGTATCTCCTAGTTGTGATCCCTTCTGCCTTAAGCAATCCTTTCATATAATTTATTCTCTTTCTCGTCTGTTGCTTTTCTTTTACTATTTCGGTTTTTATTTTGTCTCGTCTTTTCGGGTTTTTCCTTTGCGACTTTTGCAACTGTTAATTAAATTCGACAGACGCATATGTGTAGTCCACCCTTTGCCCCCTCCACCACCCCAAAAATCATCCCTTTCTCCAGCCATTAATCACTCGTTCTTTTTTCTTAGGTGCAAAGAGCACTTTATCAAGCTGAGAAATACTATATGCATTGCGTTTTTATTATTTTTGCAAATGAAACAAAAAAAAAAGGCAGAAAGCAGATGCCGCAAAAGCTGGGTTCGCGTTTCTGTTGGCTTATCAATAATTTCATAAATGCCAAGCACAGACAAAAAAAAAAACTACACTGAAATCCTTTTAATGCTGCCAAGCCAGCAGAAAAAAAAAAATCCAACTCTAAGAGCTCCCAAACAGTGGCCCTTTTATCCATAAATATGCGCGAAAGCAAAAAAGAGACCGTCGGAAAATAAAGGACACACACACAAACACATACACACACACACACACACACACACACACACACCCATACACACACATTGGGGACAGCGATCAATGTCATATGCTATATTTATATTTATGCTTTTCCCCCTTCCCTTTGCCCTTATTTTTATCAACTCTATAGTTTATATCTTTGTTTTCTATCTGTCTCTGTCTCTGTCTCTTTCTCTGTGCGTTATCTTTTGCGGCATTTTTCGCTTTTGTTGACCCAATATTGAAAAATTGCATTGGCATTGACCAAAAGGGTTCAAGCGGCGTAGCGGGGCGTATAGAAGGCTTTTAAGAACTTTTATATATAGATATCCATTTATCTGCATTCAGGTCTTTAGTTGACGGCCATAAACTTGTAAAGTGCTTTATCTTTGCCATGCCATATGCAAATAGCCCCACAAAATAATAATATGATATTTTTGTTGATGTTGTTGTTGATGTTGTGTTGATGATGATGTAAGCGAGTGTTTTGTGGCTTAAGCCAAGTAGTTGGATAAGCCAGTTTCCAGTTACGTTAAGACTCGAAATCTGCATTACAATATGCGTTCCATTTGTCAAAAAAAAAAAAAACAAAAATATAAGTTGGCGTGATGAATAATTACTTTGCAGATAACGAATAATAAGCCTTTAGTTGAGAAATCCCGACTACAAGATACCCTAATCCCTTTTTATCTATTTTCAAAGGCTTCAAATGATCAAAACTTTCGACCTTCATAGCTTCGTCAAAATTGATCAGATTTTGAAAAGTTATATCTTAAAAGTCATGGTTTATCCTCTACAATATCGAGAATGCGATTTTTACCCCATTTTCATCCAGAAATATTTGTCAAACAAGTTTGTGTGACTTGCAAATGATATAAAGAGTGGGAAACTTAAGAATCGGTTGCTAAGGTTGTAACTATATAATGAATGGAATGATTTTTTTAAACAAAATTAAGTTTCTTAGAAGTTTCCCTAATATTATTCCTTGCTTTTACCTTAAAAGTTTTCACATATTAAATCATATTCTTATCATTTTATTCCAATCCCAACAAGCTGTCCATTTTGACAACCTACAAAAGCGATAAGAACTGTAATTAAATCAAGACTGTCAGACCTATAAACTGACTACGTCTGTCCTACCCTAACATTTATTCAACACAAATATATCAAAATATGACAGCTACAAAAAATAATTTAACATCAAAGCAAAAGCAAAAGCAAAAAAAATCAAATTAATCATACACTTAATCTCTAAATTGTATTATATTATATTTAGATTTTGAAATTGTTTATTTCGTAAGCCGATTTAAAAACAAATTTCATAGTTCACACAGCGATAAGCGTTTTCGAAAAAAGGCAAAACAACAACAACAACAAAATACGAACCTGACTTCTCATATTGTATTCATATTCATAATTTGTCAAATTTGCGTCTACCAACAAGAAACAAAAAAAAAAAACAAAAAATATATATATAGAGCTTAAATTAATTAGATTTGTCATTCCCATTGACATTTCGACAACTTTTCTATTAATTATTTTTGATAGATGTTTTGGGCAAAGGGAAACGGGGAACGGGCGGTAACGACAAGATCGGACTGAAAATAGTGAATGTGTCCGTTTGCCTAGGCTGATTTATGGGCATGACACAGTTTCCAACAACCGAACAAAACTGCTCCACATTTATTTCTTACAGCAACAAAATCTACTTGCCAGACGTGATGCGATGTGTTTTATGAGATTTCCCCAAAAAAGTTTCTTTAGAAAACGTTTTGCTTACCTGCAACGAGAGAAAAAAGAGAATTAAAATTATGTTTAAATCATTGAAATAACGTGTAGTGCATATTAAATGGGGTATTCCTGAAACAGTAGCTTCGTATATCAACTGGGAACTGTCGCATGTGCAGCATAAATGATTTTCAGAGAGTAGACTCTGTATTTTTGGAACTTATGTGTTGTGGCTGTTTGTTTTTGACATTCCTGACAGATATGCATCTCACTAACTAACCCCTCGGCTCAGCTGCCCAGCTGCTCGAAACAATACAAAAGCAAGAGAGAGAGAGAGAGAGAGAGAGAAAGAGACAGAGAAAGAGAGAGAGATCATTATCAAAAAGGGCCAGAAAACAAGAAGCAAAAATGGAGGAGACAAGAACAAAAAAAAACAAAAAAATGCACACAGATGTCGTTTATTGAATATCGATTTACGCTGACTTCGTTAGAGAAGAACGCATGTTAAATGTAAATATGAATAAATGAGCTGAAAGGCAAAAACTAAGCATATCATAAATACCAGAAACTTCATTCCAAAAAGGGGGGGTAACGAAAAGTTAGAGTCTTGCTTATGACTCACAAAGTGAAGTGCTGAGAAGTTGAAGTTCAAGTTTGTTGGTTTCAATGTCACATGTTGCATGTCCTGCAGCCAGCAATCGTAATCGTCATCATCTTCATCAACATCAACATCATCATCGTATTCGTTGTCGTTCTGAACGGGGCTGTTTCGGGCTACTTCAAGCGCGAAACTCAACACTGCTCGACGACAATGCCGCCAGGGCCAAAAGATTTTTGCAAATGGATAAGGCCAGGACACAGTCAGTCCCAGTCCCAGTCCCAGGCCTGCGACTCGTCGCGAAACTAAGTAAGGGGGAAAAAAAGGGGCCGTCTACGTCGATGATTGATTTCATGGCAAAGTTGATTTCAATCAGCAAATGTTTATGCAGTTTTTTCATTCAACTTCTTTTTTTTTTTTTTGTATAGTTTTTATAGTTTGGCTTGGTCGCTTGGGGGTTTGCAAACTGACAAGAATTATGACACTATCCATATTTGGAGCCGTCTCTTGGGTTCTTGGTCCGAAGCATGTCGTTTAATTGCCAAAAGCGCATAATTAAGTCAAGTACATTGAACCGCCAACGAAAAACGAAGCAGAATACCCAAAGCCAAAAACCCAAAACCAAAATCAAAAAGTTAATAGGCTTTTATGAGCATGGTCCATTGTTACAGGGCTTAACCAGAACAACAGCAACAACAATATAAAAAAACTTAATCAAGAGCCATGAAATCGGCTTCAAATGAAAGAGAAAACCCAAACATCAAAAATAAGAGCAATAAAAGCAATAAGAAAAGGAACAAAAAGAAAAAAAAAGAGCTTAAAAAATGATTTCAGTTAAAATGCTTAGCAAAGTTATTATTGAGCCTGATGATGATACAAATTGCAGTCATTAAAAGCGTAGGCTAAGAAAAGAGCGAGAGGGAGTGAGAGAGATAGAGAGAGAGAGAGAGAGAGAGAGAGAGAGCGAGAGAGAGAGAGAGAGAGAGAGAGAGAGAGAGAGAAAGGGAGTGTTAGGAATTTAAGTTTGCAAAACAAAGTTAAAGCTGCATATGTGTATAATATTATGTTATATGATATGGTCAATGTGTTGCTCATAAAAGTGTACAGTGAGAGAAAATACGCAGCAGAAAACAGAGAATATGAAAGTGAAGTGGGAAAGTATTTCATTGAAGTAATGGGTTATGGTAAGGTGAGAAAATAATTAAGAGAAGCAAAACACATTGTGATTATAGCAAACAAAGTAAGTAAAATGTGAGTAAGAGACAAAATGGAAGCATGGTTAATGAGAGATAAAGGAGAAAGGAAGACGGAGTCACTTGTCACTTGTATATTGTGTTTTCGCTGAGTGTACTCCTTCGGCAAGGATAGCCAAAAAGCAAGCAATCTTAATGCTCACACCCTCTCACAGAGTGTCCAGGCTAAAGCTGATTTAAGCTGCTCACACAACATTTAATAAACGTTGAAAGTAAATGTTATTAGAGAGAGACAGAGAGAGAGACAGTAAAAGGGGAAAATTGTTGGGGGTGTTCAGGGGTTGAGGTCGGATGCGCCTTTCTGCGCTGACACTTGATGAGCTGTCATAACATTAGATCATGTCTGGGCAGCATGTGGAGGAGATGCTGCAGGAGCTCATTAGTTGTGGAAAACTGTTTACTCTGCTTATTATTATAAACATAAAGTGTGAACGAAAGAAAGAAGAGAAGAGAAAAGTTGATGGAACGTTTACTTTAACGGCTTTAACTAAAAATGCACTTTAAGTTAATAATTTGTTTAGCGAGCGAGAGTGACAACATAAACTGGGCGCTAATTGATTGATTGATTGATAGATTGAGTGTGATGATGGAGAGCTAAAGACACCATATGCCAATGTCAAAGGTGTCAAAGAAAGTTGCTTTATTTATTTGACTTGTTCAAATATTTTTTCTAAAATCCACAACATAGATTTTCTTTTAAGATTTTTCTGTTTTCTCGCAGCTGTCATTGCTTTTAAGTGATTGTTAAAAGTGGATGGGAAGGGGGGAGGGGTAAAGGAAAATTCGATGCGCTTAATGAAAACGACACTTGACGGGCAAAAGATATTATTATTATTACAATACTTACAGCTGTGGCTGCCTATTTGAAAGGCTGACTAATCAAAAAATTATGAGACGATTTGTTACACCAACTATTAAGTTCATTGCCAGCAGCAGCAGCAGCAGCAGAAGTACTTATAAATATTTTTGGAGGGAAGTCTTAAAAGTGGAGGAAATGAATAGAGAAAAGAATGACTTGATTGAGATGTGGGCAGGCGCAAGCAAAACAGAACATCAAATAATCTGAATTGAAAGAGAAGCTGAGAATGTGTTGGTTAAATGAATATGAAAGTAGTTGAATAAATTAAAAAGGTTTTAGAGCTTATTAAAGTTTGCTAAAGTTGTTAACAGATGATTAGAAGATGATCTAACCATTAACACTAAAAAAAAATTCTAAGCTCAGTTAAGCTTTCACTTAATAAAATCAGGTTAAGCTTAATTCGTTAAGCAATTTATGTTTCTCTTTTGCAAAAATCAATCAATTTTAGCAAGTTTATAAATGATCAAAGCAAAACCTACTTCCCACACACAAACACACATTAAATTACTCAACTAAAAGTCCCAGTTGGATTAAAGCATAGTTTGTAATAATAAAAAAAACGCCGATAGCAAGATAGACAAGACAAGAGTCGCCACAAATGACTTCCGTTACAGACACAAATTATAATGTAAATCGATGCAACATGAACATGAAATATAATTGAATTGAAAATGTTGCTTGCCACACACGGCAGCAACAGCAGCAGCAGCAGCAGCAACTGACAAGCAACAGCAACAACATCAACTAAGTAAAGGGCAAAATGCTAATAAATGCTAAAAAAAAACACAAACGAAGAGAATAAAAAAGGCAGTGGGAATAAAAAGAGCAACAGCAAAGCTAAATAGAAAGAAAGAAAACGCTAAAAACAACATTGTGGCTCGTTTGGCCAATGACAACTACGAGAACGTCATGTAACATGTAACTGCACATCAAATATGGATGGATGTGCAAAGGGGTGCATACGGAGAAGGAGAAGGAAGAGGGTCGGAGCAGAGAGGAGGGGGGGGGGGGGGGGTAAAGTTGAGTGCATCTTGGCGGCGATATATCATCAAAGCGCAGAAGGCAGGCAACTCAAACCGAAAGATGTTGCTGTTGATGTTGCTGTTGCTGTTGTAGTTGTTGGCAGCAACAGCAACAAAATCAATGCAATTTCTATTTGTAAATGACCAAAATGAGCAACACAGAAGAACGTTGTACGTTGAACGTTTCTGTTGTTATTGTTGTTGTTGTTGTTGTCAGTTGCATACAATTTGAGAGGCAATACAAGGCATTAATGTTGCCAGCCATGTTGCAGCTTTTGCAAACAGAGACCACCTTTGAGCAATGCAGCAGCAACAGCAGCAATTGTTGCTGTTTTTGTAGTTGTTGTTTGCTTGCATTTCTATTTATTTCACAATAATTAATAAACACATTGCACACAATTTATCAGTGGCAAGTTATTTGCAACATGTTGTTGCAGCCGGCAAATCGATTAAGCTATCTTCTCAGAGAAAACGAATTAAAAATAAAGGAACCCAGCGAAACAAGAAACAAAAAACCATGTGAGGCAGCAAAATATGAAAAACGGGCGCCGGCTTTTGATGCATGTTGCTGCAGGGCATTGGCAACAGCAGCAGCAACAGCAAAAAGAAAAAAACTTGACTTGCCTTGCCTTGCCTTGCCACGCTGTTGCTTGTTGCTCGTATTTGTTTTTCAATTTTTTTTCGGTTTTTTTTTATGTTCTGCTGCGAAAAAGAAGAAAAATTCAATTTAAAAATTATTGCTGCACTTGGCGCTGCGTTTGGTTGGACGGCGGCAACATGTGCCCGGTGCCTGCCCCAAAACATGTTGATTATTTAACAGCAACAACATGCAGCGTGCAATCTGCGCAAAGGCGTGCATGACAAGTGGTCCAGGAGACAGCGAAAATGCAGGTGCACTGAGAGAAAATCAAAAGAATAATGCATTTCTTTGTTAGCTACAGCTTTCTTGATTTTTCTCAGTGCTTGTTTCTACCTTACGCAGCAGCAGCAAACGACAGCAACATGCAAGCAACAACTGACAACAACAGCAACATAATTTGTTGCCAGCAACATGGTCCGAGCGCTGTCTTTAAGTTTAATTTCGCATTTTGTGCATTTGGCATTTGGCATTTGGCTCATTTGCATTTTACTGTCAAATTAATCCAATTTAACACAAGCAGCAGCAGCAACAGCAACAGCAAAAAACATTCAGAGTGCCTCTAAACGTTGAATGTTAAGGTTGTTAGGGCTACGCAAAGAAATGCATTTTGCTGCCAAAACGAACAACATAATTACCGTTAAGAATTGCTCGCGCGCACACACAAAAAGAGTGTGTGAGAGAGAGAGAGAGAAAAAGAACACACGAGAACATTTTAAGGAGTTGATGCGCGCTTCTCCTTCCCCACTCGACCCCTTAATTGCCCGTGCAAAATGTGTCCAGTGGGCAACCATTTGAGGCAAGAAGCTGCTGCTGCTGCTGCAGCTGCCCCGTGGCCAGGCGCACGATTTTTTCTCCTTGAGTCTTGAGTCTTCTTTTGTACTAGCATTAGCAATATGGGAAACGAATCGCTGACCAGACGCGCCACTCAACATTGCAGCATGTGCAACATGCTGCTGCCGTAACTGTTGCTGTTGTTGCTGTTGCTACTTAGCTGCAGGAGATGACCGCACGTATCGATCGCATTCCGCGTTCCTAATTCGCCAGCATTTTGCACAGACTTTCAGCTGCTTGTGTTGCTGCTGCTGTTGCTGTTGTTCTTGTTGTTGTTGTTGCTGCCTTCTCTTTACCATATTGAGGCAGATAGCGCGCGAAACGCTCGACTGTCGCAAATCAGATACCACAGGGACAGCAACAACAAACAGCACAACAAAGATAGATCGCAAGACAAGGAGGAAAAGAGTGGGGCAGTGGGGTGGTGGGGTGGTGGGTAGAGTTGCTTCGTTTTAGCATATGCAGATGGGTTCAATTCTACGCAACACGTGAAATTATTTGCATATACTTCGGACAGCAGCAACAGCAACAGCAGCAACAACATTGTATCTACAAGATACAATATTAAATTTAAAACCGCGCAGTTTGCAAAACGAAACGAAAAATATGTTAAACGCGTGACTAATGTGAGAACGTTCCCAAAACGCAGATACATTTTGTTCGTTAGTGCCCCCAGAGAGAGAAAGAGAGAGAGAGAAACAAGACACAAGAACTTGATCAATGATCAGACACCGCAGCAGCAACAGCAACAGCAACAAAGCTGAAAAGCAGCAACTTCAGCAACTGTTGCTTGGCTAATTAGCTATGCAAACTATGAGATACACCGCAAAAGATACGCGCACAAAATCTTCTAGAGTTTTTCTTCTACTCTTTATTTTATTTATATTTTTTTTTGTATTGCGGATTTCATGTTATTTGCAGAATGCCTGCAGCGTCATGCGTGTAATCCATGTGAGTTGTTGTTGCTTCAGTTCGAGTTCGAAAAGAAAGTTTAACTCGATTTATATCCAATTAGCTGCCATTTTCGGCTTATGTATCTGTATCTCTTTTCCTCTGTTGTTCTTCTCTTTCCTTCTCTTTGTTATGTGTGTGGGCGCCAAGTTTGTAGCTAAGTGGCGGTTCACAAAAAATTGCCAAGACCGTTTTCAAAGCTCGCTTTTGTGTGTGTGTGTGTGTGTTGTGTTGTGTTTTAAGCCTGTAATTTAACTAAAGACCGATATTTGATGCCTTGTCTAAGTGGCCTTGTGTATTTCTCGTATGAGCAAATCTCCATCAAGAGCTGCAAATCTGTATCTGGATTAAATGCTTTTGAGTGCGACAGCCCACAGGTATTTTTCGTATATTTTTGTGGCCATTATCAGCTAAATTAAGTTACGCTTTAAAAGATTAGCTATACTTAGCTATACATTGTATTGGGAACACTGTCTAACTGCCGTTTAGCGAATGCATTCCTGCGTTTATTTTTAATGAGTATTTAAAGTTCCGCTTTGCTTGACTGCTTGCTAGCTTTCTGTAGAATTTCGTGTTGAACATAATGATATTTCAATCTAACGCATGAAGCATGAAAATTACGCTATGTTCCTAATGGTTATTCATTATTTTGTCGGAGCTATTAGAGTGAAATCGTTAACTTTAATTAGTTGTGTTTAAACTTTCGAAACCATAAAAGATGACTTATATTCTTAATGTTAAACAAAACTCTAGGAATTAGAAATTCATCTTTTTATCACATCATATTTCTATTGACAAACTAATAAAATGAATGGAAGTTCCCTAAGAAAACTATTCCCATGGCAAATTTCTTAAATTAGTTACAGTTCCGTTTGAAGGTTAATAAAATAAAATAGATAACAAATAACATCCTGTCTTTTTAAAATAAGTTCCTTAATCTACTTGCTTTCATCTGTTACAGTTTCTAATCGCTGCCTTTCACCAACTGTTTTTCCAAAGGAAAACCCCAAGCACCTGCCTGCTTATTTAGTATACAATTTTTATTTCTGCAGTTTCCAGCACATTGTAACTGAAAACAAGAAAGAAAGACTATTGCCATCAATGTATCTATCTACCAGCACAAATTGTCTACCTAAAACTCTCGAGACATACCAAAAATGCCATTGTTGAACCTTTTCTTTTCATTTTTCCGTCTAGCTTTCTCACTCACCCACTCTCTCTAGCTCTCGCTCTTTCATTGTTTCTGTCGCCTTGTATGTGTTTCTATTGTGTGTACTTTTTCGACTATTTGGTTTTTATTATTTTTGGTAAAATTTATGACTCGTTGCCGCCGCAACAGTCTCGAGTTTTCGGGTATAGTGTGTCTGTGTGAGAGTGTGACCATGCCATGTGTTGCATTCAACTTGAGAATGCGTTTCTTGTTTCTTGCATCTTTATAATGAACACACACACACACACATACAAAAATATACAACATTTCTGACCATTGTTTGGGCATTCGTTTAGCGAGCTGCAGCTAATCGGCAGGGTTTCTTCTTCTTTTATTTCATCTACCTACGCGTATTTTGGGATAACTTAAAAGACCGCACTCAAGAAACGAACCCGAATCCAAATAGAAAAATTCTCTACTCTATTTGGCGGCACAAATTGCCTTTGACCTTGTCTCTCTCTCTCTCTCTCTCTCTCTGTTAGTTTGTCTTTGGCCGAAGGCAAACTCTATTGACGGCCATTTTAAACGGTTTTTTTTAACCAGGAGTTGGAGGCCATTGAAATAATTTTGCCGCCTTTGCATTGTTGCTTCAATTAGGCAACATTTTGGATTGCTAAAGCAAGCGAAAAACTTTGCACATTAAATGTGCAAATGGAAATGGAAAATTGCTCGAACTGTTTGTTCTGTCTGTTTGCAAGAGAGTCTGTCTTTTCTTTTTGGTGAAAAGAGATAATCATAAAAATTTAGCAGCATGAAAATTGTTAAATTTTATTAGCAAAGTTTTTGGTGTTTTTGTGCGTGTATGTGTGTGTGTATGAAGAACAACAACAACAACAAATTTAATTTGTAACACTGGCCAACATCAAAAGCAGCTGCTTTTATTTTTGACTACTCTCAAACCAAAAAAAAAATAAACGCGAAAAATAAATAAAATAATAAAAAGTACTTTCGAATGAGTGTGATGAAATGAAAGATACTCAGTAAAAAGAGTATAATAACTGTTTGATATATAATAATAAATATAAGTTCATCTTGAAAGGTTTCCAAGTTTAGTAAGTTCGCATTAAAAAACATAAATATAGAAAACATCAACAGATTTTAGGTTGATTGTTGATGGAATGATTCTAATTAGGATTAGGAGTGTACTTAAACTAGATCCTATGGCTAACCTCTGACTATTCCGTTTTATTTTTATTACAGGGCATAACAAATATAATTATAAACACATACAAACGTTTAATATTCTCTTTACCACCACACAACTTTCTGCTTCAACTGTTCGTTATTGCAACTGCGTATAGTCTCTCTCTCCCTCTATCTGTCTATATACATATATATATATATACTCATATAGATTACTGGATGTGCGTGTGTGTGGGTTTTACCTGACTCCGTGTGGGATTATGCCTGCCAATGCGAAATTATACAGCTTTGGCAACTTTGGCTTTGTTTGCTGGCTTCCCGCTTTCGCTCTCGCTGTGTGTATTTTTCGGTCTTTTCATTTTATTTGATTTTTTTTTGTTCTACGATATTGTTGCTTATTGCTTTTGGACGCTGCGTTTAAGCCGCTACGCTCTGCTTTTTTGGCCATCTTCCTTCCCTTGCGCTCTTTTCGCTTAGTAAGTTATTGTTTGGATGCAGGTAAGCGTGAAAATTTTGCTAAGCCAACTTAATGCAACTTCTTCTTTTATTTTTATTTTTTTTCTGGTTTTTCTTGGGATCTGGCGAGATTGTTGCCTGCTTCCCGCTGACCCCTACGCATTGTTTTTTGATAGTTTTCATTTTCTACTCTTTTGTTGGGATGCTGCTTGACCCTGTGCACCCTGTGTCGCCGTCTCTGTCGCCTTTCCTGCTGCGTCGGCAATTTATGCGGCATTGTCAGCTTGCATTCACATTTATCGCCAAGTTGTATCTGGTATCTGTTCTGTTGCTGCCTCACCTAATAGAGATATGAGTTGGTGTGTTGCAAGTCGGAACCTGGAGCCAGGCTTTATTTAATTTATACATTAACCCCTTTGGCATCGTCGTCGTCGTCGTCGTCGTCATGGTGTCACACGATTTACATTGCATGTTGTCACGTCATTCTGTCAACAGTTGGCAACTTCAACTGTTGACCATGAATTATCCCCACACACACATACACACACACACATGCATTCACACCTTGAGACACGCCCCAGGACAACACATTTTTTCTTTAAGTTCTTCGCATTTTGTTTGATCATTTTATTTCAAGTTTTTGTTGCGCTACCGTGAGTAATTAAGCCGCATACCTTTAAGCCTCTTTCAACCCTTTTTACCGCTTGTGACAAGCCAAGCTCTGCTCTTGGCTGACGCAACTTTTTAGCGGCTCATTCCTAGATCCAATTATAGCGCTATAAAAATCACTTAAGTGCCGCATTTAACAATCAACTTTAATAAAGACCATGAATGGCAGGCAGGCACTGTGCACCCTGCCCAATGCCCCCGCCCGAACGAACTTGCAACCTCCCCTTTGAGCCTTGTGAGTCAACCTTGACCCAAGCGTTGAGAGAAAAATGGCGTTGACAATAAATGGGCAACAGGATTCGGCACACACAGAACAGCTAAACATAGAGCAAAGTCATGCAGAAGATGAGGAAAGTGGTAGGGGGGGGGGGGGAGAAAGGAAAAGACGAGAACGACTACAAGCCAAAAGGGAAACAAGTTGCGATAACAACAGCAACAGCGACAACAACCCAGCAACAACAACGACCAAAAAAAAGGGCGCAAAAAATTATGAAAAATTAATTTCTGCCCGACGGCAGACTCTGAAGTTTTTTTCTTTTCCTTCATCATGATGTTGTTATTGCTGCTCTTTTTTTTTGTGTGTGTGTCTGTGTGTTGTTGTTGTCTGTGGGGAGACAATGAGACAGACAGACACATGGAAAGTGATTCGCAGGGTCAGGAAAATTGTTGTGTTTGTCGATGGTTTATGCGTGTGTGAAAAGTGAATCATGAAATGTTGCCAGATGACTTACAACTGTGTGTGTGATAATAGTTTTCGAGTTGATTGAAAATAACAACAACGAAATGTTTTAGTTAATGAGTTTTCTGATTCCTGTGAATGTTAAACATTAAGTCGTGAACTAAAAGGTTGATAAATTTATGTGAAGTTGGAGTTTTGATAATAAAATAATTAGCATTGAACATTTATGTTTCTCTCTTTAGTTTTTTGTACATAAAAGAAATTTGTTTGAGTAAATTAAACTAGATTATTTAATAATCCGTACACTTCCATATTCATTCATTCCGTATACAATTGAATATATTTTTGAGTATTTTTCTTATCACAATATTAATTAATTCATATTTTTAAACATTATTTCAACTTCTTCTTACGCATAAACCGCTCCATAAACCATTAATAAAATATTGTGCTCACATCATGATTGAGTTTACCCTTAGCGATGAGCTTTTGTCTGAATGTTTAACAGCAAATTCCACTGTTGTGGTAACGATGACGATTGCCAACCACCAAACCAGCAATAGCAATAGCAATAGCAACAACTGTGGCAACTTTAGCCGCAGGCGTGTGCTCCCTTTCAGTAACCCCCTTCACCTTGCCTCTTCATTTCTTTCTTTCTATGTCGCGTCTTTCCCTCTTTCCGTTCGGGGAGTCTCTGAGCTCTTTTGGTATATATATGGGCGCATTGAGCGGCGTTGTTGCCCTTTCGATTTGTTGGTCTGTCATCATGCCTCATCATTGTCAGCCGCCTGGACGCTTGACTCGTTTGCTTGCCTCCTTGCCGCCTTCTTCCTTGCCGCTGTTGCAGCCACAACATCAACTTCACAACATCGTTTACGTTGTTGTCGTCGTCGTCAGCATGTGCAACATTTTCATCATCATTATTTTATGTTGCAGGAGGCAAAGACTCTTTACCTTGCCACATTCGTTTTTATTTTTTTGTTGTTTTTTTGTCGTTCTTTACTCTCCCTGCTACTTGTATTTATGCATTATTGAATATTGTTTATAAAGCGACATGTTGCTGTTGCTGCTGCTCCACACAGACAGCAATTGCTGCTGTTGTTGTTGTTGTTGATGTTGGTGTTGTTCTTGTCGCGCAATTATGATTCCTTCTTCGTTTTTTGTTTACATTTGCAAATGCCTGGGAATGTTTATGCCGTTTAAATATTTACAATACTCCCGCAACGACAACGACAACGGCAACGGCAACGGCAACTGCAACACAAAAACATCTGCAGCAATAACAACAGCAACAATTGCTGAATACTGAATTGAGCCATCAAACGCCAAGCCAATTGTCACCCATTTGGAGCCAAATCACAGCAAGTGCCAAACAAATGTCAGTACGCCAAGCGATCAACGCAAACACTGATCCCCAATCAGCAACGATCGAACGGATCAGTGTTGATCAACAACAACAACAACAACAAAACAATCTTGCCACGCAGTGTGAATCAATCCAGCAACAACAACAAGAACAACAGACAGACAGAAAGACAGACAGCTCTTCTTTTGCTTGTGCTGCAATCTTTGGACATTGATTTTTATTGACAGCTCACAGCGGTTTATTAATGATCGTGCTGGGTTGCAAAGTGAGCGAGTGCTGCAAGCAGATCCCAGCAAGATTGAGGCGAACGCCTAAACACGCGAGAAACCAACTACAACAACAACAACAGCAACACACATCAATCTGTGAGCATCAATGTTGCCTGTCTGCCATGTGTATGTCTGTTTGCCTTTTAGAGGATCACTCAGCTGTCCTGCGGGCTCGCGTTCATTTCGTAGGATCGTCATACATGCAAATTCTTTAGCTCTCGCTCATGATTAATTAGCCGCACAAATTGCAGCTGCGTTTGTAATTAATTTTATAAAATATTTATCAAGCAAAGACCAAGTTATTTGTGCAGTCAACTCACGTAACAACTTTGCGTCTTGCACTCAGCTGAATGCCTAATTAGGCAATGCGTATAAACGCAATAATCGATCGAAAAATTTACACAAAATCATGCTGAATCAATTAGTAATCGTAATCGTAATCGTAAGCGTAAGCGTAAGCAATGAATGCTTCAGAATATGCTCGCTGATCATCTTGAGATCTTCGAATCAGATTAAACACAGTAAGAAATTAATGATGCGATTTAATAACTCAAGGTTTTTTTCTCCATGATGATGATGATGATGAAGTTAAGCTGAATCAATAATAACATGTTATAAATGAAATCTTCATGATAAATGTGCAGAGCAGCTCTCAAGTAGTTTAATACTTAAAGGTGCAAATGAGTGTATCTTAAATCAAACATATATTGAATGAATTATTTAATCAACCATGAATACTCAATTATTTCGAATAGTGCACCTAGTTCTAGGCCTGTTGCATGACTTGACATTTTAACGATAAAGATGCTAGCAGAGAATTTCTAAGAATCTCAATTTAAAAAAGATATGCCGACATCAACGTCATTTGCATGGGCGTCAAAAGGCAGAGTTTTTTTTTTGTTTTTTTTTTTTTTGTATTTGAAAAGAGAATTTCCCACAAGGTGCGTCAGTAATTAAATATTTGCTTGGTGCCACACCCGGCTAACCCAGTTCTAGTTCCTAAGGGTTCTCTGATTTCGATTGCAATGTTTGTCTTAAAACAGAAAACGAAAAGAAAACAAAAAAATAAAAATAAAAATGAACGTATGTAAACAATGCCATAACGCAACTCTCTAAACAAATGTCGGGTCGCTGTAATTTGAGCCTAGCAATAAGGAAAAAACATACTAAAAACAAAAGAAGAAGAAGCAGACGAAGACGAAGCGATGCGAAGCGAAGCGAACGTTTGCTGTCACTCAAGATGGTTTGGCTCTTAAAATGTAAATAATGCTAAAATAAGAGAGAGAGAGAGAGAGAAAAGAACGAAATATAAGAAATGCCAAAGAGACGGCGACAAGTGACGCCTTATCTTAAATGCATGCCTCTTTGAGAGTTGCCCCCCCACTGCCCACCTCCCTATCACTGTTCTGCCCCCCCCTATCTATGCTGTCTCTTAGCAAAGTGTCGCAGCACTCCGAAAGTGATTGGCCTATCGCATTTCTTTACCCATTTGCCACACAGCCAAAAGTGCAATAAATTAAGTACTATAGAAAAACCAGCTTGGCTCGCAAAAAGTGCCATATGACAGGCAGAGACTTTATAGAGAGAAGCCAATCGCTATGGGCAACTAAAACTAATGAATTTGATGACAAAACTCGTTGAATTGAAAGCTACCAGGGTTTTTCTTTCTATTCCGTATTAAATGCACTCACGTGGGTTGTAGCTATAAAGAAATGTTGGGCTAAGGTTGGGCTTCGATGGAAGTTGGAAGAAACAGTTGTAAAACTTGTTTCTTAGATCAATTTTCATTTGGGGAATAATTAGTATTGAAAGGCAGATATATTTATGAAGTTATTTTGTTTTAAGTGCGTGTGCTATAAACAATTAATACTAAAATTTATTAAGGTATTAAGTTGGATTAAAATTGTTATTATGCATATTAAATGTGTTTTCCACAACGATTTCTAAATTTTGCTCAACTTAAACAAATACTTTTCTCTGTTCCCCACAATTTTTCAGCCCTTTTTCCACTTAATTTGTTTGAATTCAAATGAAATCCCATTGCAGTTAGACATAGTTAAATATGCCCTTTTTATGGGCAACAACATTCACATTTCGTATGCTATAAGTAAAGTATTTTTCTTGAATGTTTATGGTTAATGCGATGGCAGCGCAATATCAATATCGAATTCAACGTTCTTAACATATTTCAGTGTCTTATCAGGCGGCGGCAAATGAGACGAAGTCCAAGTTGAGAGTCGAGAGTCGAGAGACTCACAGAGTCACTCTGTGGGCAACATGTTGCAAGAGTGGACATTGTAGGTCGTTGTTGCTGTTGTTGTTGTTGTTGTTGTTGCCTGGGTTGACAGTCATTTAGATTTATGGCTGATTGTCTGCGTGGCAGCCAGCGTCTGTTTATAGTTGTTTTGTACTTGTTGTTGCTGTTGTTGTTGTTGTCGTTTTAGCCTTATTTGCACGCAGCGCAGTCCAATTTTGCATGTTGCTGCTGTTGCTGTGTTTGCTGTGTTTGCTATTTGCTAAAACGCTGCCCGTTCGACCGTTGATGGTTGTCGTTGTCGTTGTCGCTTACGCAGGTGACTACAAGAAAGCAGCGCCCAGAGCTAAAGCCAGAGTCGGAGTCGGAGTCGGAGCTTAAGCGGCAAACTTGTTTAGCAACATGGCCAATTTGCATGTGTCGCACTCGACGAGGCGGAAGGAGTCAAACTACACTGTGACAAAGTACGGGGCTTGAATTTGAAACTCATTTGGGAAGAGAGTCAGAATTTGAACAAGTCCTCAGCTTAAGATTACACTTTGAAATACACGTTATAATTGCAAAAAAAGGAAAATAATTATATATAATAAATTGAGTATATTTCGTTTTTATACATATATACTGAGCTAAATACTGAAAATGATGAATAATTTAATGCTTAAAGTATTTAAATATGTTTTAAAAATATAAGCAATTAATTTTAAATCTTTTTAATAACTGTTTTGAATAAAAAACATTTAAATATATTTGAATAAAGTATTTAAAATTCAAATACTATTTTTTTTTCAATTGAATTTAATATCAAACTTAAAAAAATATATTTGCATACATTTATATGATGTTCAGATCATTTACAGTGTACTTAAATACTAGAGATAGCAAAGGATATAAGACTTATAAGCAGAGAAAAAGAGAGATAGAGACAGTAAGAGAGAGAGAGAGAGAGAGAGCGCGGGAAGTGCTAGTCATATTTGGGCGGTCGAAAACGCCACAGGTCTTCGTCATTGGTATTAGATATCACAAATGCGATAAAAAGTTGGAATGGGGCACAGCATTTTATTGATTTAAATGCCAGAGAAACGATTGGCAACGCCATGCCATTGCATTCGGCTTGCCAACTGTTGGCATCTTGTGCATCTTTTTGGGGACCACAAAATCGCACAGTTTATGATGAAGTCTGGGAAAAGAGATTAGGATTAAGCCGTTTGTCAACTTGTCATAATTGCAGACTTTTTGCGATGGCGGCGGCGGCGCCGTCGATCGGCTTGTTAGCAAATTATAAACAATTTTTTCTTCTTCTTTGCTTCGGCTGTTGTTGTTGTTGTTGTTGTTGTTGATGTTGTTGTAGTTGTTGCTGTTGTTTGGCGACGTGCTTCAACGCCAACGTTGGCGACGCTGTGGAACGTTGTACGTTGCACGTTCAAAACGTGGACACAAACGATGACTCAAGGCAATTCTCTTTGCACACATTTTTCGTGTGCTGTTCAGGCTTGCGCGTAGGTTGCGCGCCACAAATCCAAATCTCAAACTTGCAACCGGCAAAACGCCGCCGGCAGCTGCCAACTCCCAAACTGCATGCAGCAAACTTCAAACTGCACAAACTGTAAACTGCGAAATCCAAACTCTCAACTTCATCAAGTGCAAATATGCAAATCTCAGTTTGCAACGTTTTGGTTGCAACTTCAACGTCAGTGTCTGTTTGTGTACCTGGTCCTGGTCAGAGCGGTCTTGGCCAATGGCTTGTCAACCGGAGGGGGAAAACGAAAATAAAAAAAAAATAAAACCAAAACCTACTCAAAAGCCGCAAATCAACCTGCCACTTTAAAGTATCCAGTTTAAGTTTTTGGCTTGTGGGAATTCAAACACTGAATTAAGCTTGAAATATATTTTCGATGTGTTATCATTTAACTTGAGTCCAGCTAAACGCTTTGCAAATTAAGTTTGTTATATCTTATCGCAAATATTAATAACTGAGAGACTTTGAGTAATAAAAAGAAATAACTTCAAACAAGCAAAACTCAAAAAGTGTTTATTGAATAAATAAGTAAAACATTGAAGCTTATTTATTACAAACATATATATTCCACATTTAAATCTCTTACTTGTTAGCTTGACTAAAAATCAAACCAAACCTTTGCCAAGTCGATTTTGTTGTTGTTTGATTTCGTATATAATCCCATGAAGTTTGCACTTTGATTATAGCTCAGCTGTGGAAATCTAACTGCCACATCACCTTTCAACTTTTTCATGCAGCATCAAAAAACGCTTCGAGCTGCCCCCTCCGCCGCCTTCGTAGCAGCAGCAGTAATTTTTGAAGTACAAGCAACGCCTTCTATTCGCCAAAAACTGAAAAATGAGGAATGAAAAACCCATTTTCGTTGCATGCAAAAATGTGGCAGACAACAACGGCAACATTTGGGCAGTCAACAAAAATAAGAAATAAGAAAAAAAAGACTAACTGCTTCAAGTTTGCATTTAACGCGGCTGCCAGGCTTAATTTTTTCCTTATTTTTTTCTATATATTTTTTTTTTCTTTCTTTAAATCGCGCTGCTCAAGCAAAAATAACAGAGAGCAAGAGACATGAAAAGAAACCCACGGCTATGTAAAGCAACAACAATTGCAACAAAAGGCAACTCGTTGCATTTTCCACACACACACACATAAACACAGACACACACATACATAGTTGCCACACTGAGTCGCAAGTCCATGTCCAGAATCACGTCCATGTCCAGGAAGCAAAACTCTTTTGCGTATTTGCGTAGGCAAAACTTGGCGCTTGTCTGCTCAGAGACCGGACACCGGGGAAGCGGCGAAGTGGAGAGAGAGGAGAGAAAGACTAGAATTGAGTCTCAGCCTGTTCGCTAGTTGGTCTTTCATAATTAATTATTATTTAGCTGGAAAGTACGCCTGGCTGATCAAATAACTCAACTCAACTCACACACACACACACACACACACACACAGAGACAAAAAATGCAAAAGCTTAATTAAAAAATTTGTAGAAAAATATCAATTAGTTGCTGGTTAGGCCATGACGAACAGTTTATACGCTTAATTATTATCTTATGCGACTTGTGAAAAAAAATAGTTAGATGTTAGTTAGTATAAGAGTTTATTATGATAACATGTTTTTAGATGTATTCGATTTTTCATAGAGAAAGTTTTTATAGTCAAATTTCAGATTTCTTTCAAGGAGGAGTTAAAGTGTAATAAGTCTGAAGTTGATTCTATGGGTAAGTAAAACCTATCTGAAGTTGGGAAAGTATTGATTTATAAATGTATATTTGATTTATTATTATATTAAGCTCCTATATCCTATAGCTTCCTATAGCTCCTTTTATTATAAAATTAACCTAGAAAGAATTAAAAGTTCTCAACTTTTTCCCAGGCAACAGCAGCCTTAGCTATAGATACGGCGATTGTAAGAATTCGGTTGAGCAATCATGTGATTGTTGTAATAACATGTTGCAGCAGCACTTGACTTCATTTACATGACTCAAAGGGTGCCCCAACTATCACACAACACAACTCAACTGATCGACCTAAAAAAAAGAACGAAAACCCAAACCCAAACCCAAACTGCAACTGCCAACTGCCAACTGATACTTAGCCCAATTTCGCATAATGCACATGAGTGCCGCCTGTTCCCCTACAATCCCCAATAATCGACTACTACAGTTACAAACAGTCTCCCAAAAAAATTAAAAAATCTCAACAGTTCCTCTCTCTCTCTCTGTTTCTCTCTGTTTCTCTGGCGTGGCTTTTGTAAATTACAAAAGAGCCAACGGGCAACGTTCGAAAAACTTGAGCCGCAGCAATTGTAACACTTTTTTTTTTGTGTTTTGTTGCCTCTCCAACAAAAATCTAAACTAGGCAATAAAAAAAAATAGCAACAACAAAAAATTGCTCATGAAATTCCCTCGAGACAAACTGCACGCCAGGCTGCAGCCCAGCTCTACCTCCCCCCCTCCCCTAACGCCTTCCTTCGTTCCCCATTCGTTTTGCCTCTCACTCGCCAAATCGTCTCAGCGTTTAGCTTGAGAGCTATTTGTAGCGTTGAGATTCTTGTGAAAAGTGCAGCAGGCTAGCTGGAAAAACGCTCCCCAGAGTAACATTACAAGCAATTTTTGAGCAGAGTTGTCGCTGTTACACTGCACTGTAAACAATTTTTGGCTTAATTGTACTTCATCCGTACAATAAATAGCTTTCAATGTCGATGAGGAAAGAAAAGAAAGCTAATAAAAAAATCTTTTCCAATTTATGATAATTTTTTAATGATTTTAAAAATGAAAAACCAACACAATTAATTGGCTTAAGAAAATATATATTTTTATTTTAGGGGCCATTTTTTACTTAGTTTTGATTTAAATATAGAAAATAACAAAGCATCTTTCTTAAAACTTTGTTTTTTAATTTACTCAGATACTTTTTATTAATAGAAACTGATAGATATGATATATTTAATGAAAAATATATAGAAAAACCCTACAAATTTAATATATACAAATATTTACGAAGAAACTATTATTTTTGGACAGTGCATTTCCCGTTCTCAGTGTCAACCCTCGACTAGTTGAACATGTTGAGGGCGTTTAGAAGCAGATAATTTTTATGACCCGCCTTGCCGAGAGTTACATTTAGCTGGTGTTGTTGCTGTTCTTTATATTTTGGTGGCACAAGTAACCAACGATTGACCCACCACCCAATTGGACACAACATCACCCTCAGCCTCAGCCTCATCGTCATCGTCATCCTTTAGCGCCGTGTATGAGCTGCCGTGTGAGATAATTTTATACAATTTATTATCAACGTGCGTCGCGTGCAACACTTGCCACATGGCCACACTCAGCTCAAAGCAGAGCACACAGCACTCGCTTGTTGTTGTTGCGTGTTAAATGTTTTCACGTGGCACACACAATCCTAATATCTGGCATTCGAGTATTCGAGTAATCGAGTATTCCACAACAATCGTTGCGTGCAGTTGTTGCCCGTTTTGGTTGCTTGTTGCATTAAAAAGCGTTTAATAAGCATTAGATTACTAGCACACACATACATACAAACACACGTTACAGTATAACGGTACTATATTGTACTATTTGATCAAATACTTAAGAGCTGTTCGCTGCGTGTCTCCTTGCGACCGGGTTAAGGGTGAACCGAAAGTTATCGCTCACTTAATGTCCGAACAGTTGCGCCAATTTAACGCAATGAGCTTAAAAGTCAGATATGTTTATTGCCCTAAGCATATCTGATTTTACCGGATTATAAGCTTATCAGCAGCTAAGGGTCTTGACAATGTTTAAACTTACGGGTTAGAGGGAGATTTTTAAACGCAGAAATGAAATAATATATTCAAACATGGAATGAAGATTTGTGATAAACAATCAAACTAATTTATTTATCTAATATTTCATTAAAAACTATGTCTTTTGTGGGTTTTTTTCTAATAAATAAATTATTTATAATTATTTTAAGCCGATCCAAAACAAATATCAAGATTCCTATAAAATGATTAAAAACATTTTGAGTAATGATTTGTGGATTAATATGAAAATCTTGCTAACATAAAGCTAGCAAAAACCTTAAAAATATTAAACAAAATATTTTAATTAACTTAAAAACTTTCCTCCATTAAAACTTCTTTAGAAAACTTTAGATGACAAGCCAATAAGTAATAATCTTTTCCACATAATTTTCAAGACTCTTGCCATGTTGTTGCTGTAGCATAATTTCAGTTAATTAACTTGCGGCTTGTGAAGTTGCACAGATTTTCCTTTTAAGCAACCGCAACAAATGATAGCACAGACTCGAAATCGAAATAATAATCGACTGTCAGACCAGGCAGACTATGTCTTTATCTATCCATACATATATCCGGCAATATGTGTGTGTGTTGCTTTTGAAATTTCTGAAAACTAAAATCCAAAAAAAAAAAAACTAACCGCAAAAACCACACAAAAGCCTCCAAAAAAAAAAAATCGTTTACATTTTTGTATTTTTCTTTCTTTTTTTATTCCTTTTTTTTTATATTAAGTATGTTTGGCTTTTGATGTAATTGACCAAGACAAAAATACGGAATGAATCTAAGGCAAACGCAATCAGTTTTGTGATTATTCTGTGCGCTGATTGTGGGACAATTTAATTGCTTCTGCCTAGGCATAAAACAGCTTTATAAACAAATGTGTGTGTCTAGCAATTCGAGTTGATTTTGAAATGTCTTTTTTTATATTACAAAGAAAATATGTTTTATTTTTTCGACTGGCAGATGGCAGAACGAACTAAAATTCCTTATAAAGCAAACCCTTAAGAAACTTTTTTCTTTTCCTCTGTTTGTCATTTGATCTATTCATGGATTTTAAGATCATTATTAAAGCTTACTTCACAGCCATGTTAACTTATCTACAAAGGAGAGGACAAACTTGAATTTTGAATTATGGCTAATGTCTAATGTCGTGTGTGTGTGTGTGTGGGTCTATAAAACGGCATTAAAATCCATTAGTGAATGCGACGCATAAATAATAATAAAAAAAAAAACCACACAGCCTTAATTTTCACTCTGCTCTAGTTGGCCAAAAATAGCCGCGACGCGAGAGAAACTGGGAAACAAATGACGCTAATAAATATTGACAAAGAGCAAAGTAAGGATCGTAGGAGGGGGTGGGGGATGAGCCATTAGAGAGCGGAAATTGGAGTTAAACAGAGTTTGCCCTTCAATATGCAATATGCAATATGTTGCATGTTGGTGCAGTAATGCAACTTACCCTTGAGAGCGGCAACTTGTGTTAATCCATTAAATCCAGCTAGTAGAGGCAGCAGCAGCATCAGCAACAGCAGCGGTGGCGGTAGCGGCAACTGCAACATGCCACGCACTGCCAACGATGGAGGTGAGTGACGCATCTTTGTGATGCTCTTTTCTAATTTTAGTTGCAACGCTGCGGCGACATTTTGATTGTTTCTTTTGTGTTGTCGCTGTTTGATGTCGCTTTTATTTCGAATTTTCTTGGCACGCATTTCACATAAATGCATTTTGTCAGGTTTTCTTTTTTTTTTCGGTTTGGTTTTTAATTGCTCAAATTGTACACTTTTTCACTTCTTCACTTCTAGATCTTTTGTGGCATAAATTTTTGAAATATTTCTTTCTGTTGTTGTTGATCAAAATATGAATCCTAAGACATGGCGCCTTTAGCCGGAAACCGTAACCCGCGGGCAACCAATGACGTTGCGACGTTGTGGTTGTTGTTGCTTACGCACGAAACACAAGTCGCGGCCGAAGTACGACCGAATCTTTTGCCGTGTTGAACATGCGAATTCCTTCCGAACGTGAACGACACGACGAACGTAAAATACGCGCACACGAACCGCTCGCACAACCGTTGCGACCGAGTACCAGCAGCAAATTGAATGCGTCCAGCAACATGTTTAACGTTTACCCTGTTAAGCTACCAGCGCACACAATCCACATACACACACAACATCCACAAAATGCGTGCCGCTCTGCTCTTCTCGACATTTCACTGTTAAATGCTGTGTGTGTGCTCTTCTAACACAAGGCTTTGCGCTGTTAAACTTGTTGCATGCTGTGGATGCTAACTGTTGTCGCTCTACAGTTGCTTTGTTTACAATTGCCAGGCTTAGCGCATAGCAGTTGTTTTGTTCCATTTACCGCCTGTTTCAGTGACTATCTAGCGAAATGTTGAGATACATTTTTGACCATGTTGCGAATGCCTTTAGCGGTTTGTTTGCAAATTAAATTCATATTCATATTATAATAATGAATTGGGGCTATATACAGCGCATTTTATTTATTTATGTGTGCTTCTGTCGTGTCTTTCATTGTTTTTATAGCGCTCGTAAAATATAAAATAACACTATGAACATGCTCTAGTAATTTTTAATAACTAAACGGCTAAATAATCTTTACTGCAACGATGCCATTGAAAAGGTAACCATAAAATGGGATTATCAAAATAATAAAATGGAATTTTATTTATTTGAGCTAAAAACAATCTTTCAAAGTGTTTTCTAACTGTATAATATACTCTTTATAAGCTGAAAATTAATATGCTTACTTTAAAATAGAAAACTCAATTTCTCAACACCTACTTTTAGCTATATACTTTATTTGCTATTACTTTTGGTTGAGTGCTTTCATTGTCTAACGATATCTCAACTCATTAAAGTGCTGATTGTGGCTATACTTTTGACTTTTGAAATATTACAAAAATGTTCCTACTCAAACTCAATTCTATTGTTCGAACTTCAAAGTTGATGTTCGCTCATTGGCAACATGTTGCCTTTTTTCCAACAGTTTGTTACGTCTATTCAAATACCAGGTCGAGCGCCCCACACTCAAATTTATTAAAGGCCTGGTCAACCCATTTGCTATCTAATCTGTACGAGTGCCGCACTCGCTCTCCAGCTGTTAGCTCATCCATTTCCCAAAGTGCAATAAACGCCACAGACACAACAACACACAAACTTCTTCTAGAGCATTTCACAACTAAGTGAAAGAATACCATTTGGGGTCATCTTGTATCCATATCGGGGCAATAGAGAACGACGGTGACGACGACGACGCCTCGGCGTCCGTTAGAAGCCGCTAATGAATTTCGAAAAGTGAAAAAAAAAATTCGAAATCAATTGAATGGACACAAGATATTGTATTAATTTATCAAAATAGAACAGTGGATATCCATCCCAAAAATAAAAACAAAAACGAGGCTTTTTATAAATCGTTGCCTAATTTCCCAACGTTTGTTCAATAATCAATAACTTCTCTCTTTCTGTGTATCGTTTTCCTTCTCTCGGAGTGTGAACTTTGTTCATTAATGCAGTCCAGATACAGAGACATTTGGTATACCAAGTGTAAAATAAAGGTGTGTATCTTTTAATAGAAAATTGTGCGTGCATTCAAAAGATACAGGGCTCAAAAGGCAGTCAGCGAGGCAAACACGGCTAGATAGTCGGGGCAGGTGTTGCTATCGAACTTCTTCTCCTTTTTTCTCTCGGTTCAACAATGTGCATTGTCTCTCCCAAACAAAAAAAAGGTCAGAGTGCATTCAATGCATGTAGCTGGAAAGCAGGTAGAAAACTAAATACACACATTTATATATAGTAGATGTTGTACGCATGCAGGTAAACCATATTTCAAATGCTGATAATTGGCCAATTTACAGCGACTCGGAGGAACTTGAATTTTATGTGGCATTGTTGCTGAACTTCAGTGAAGTTTGGCAACGTTGCACAGTTTAAATTTTATTACATTCCATTAAGGGATCACATTCCGAATGAAAATATATATAAATCGACCTTAATTATATATTTTTTCATAATTAAATTTAAATACGTTTTGTTTTTTTTTTTAAATTTTTATCTAATTTTTGGTTTTAAAAATATTTTTAATATTTTTGAAATATCTTTTTAGGTTTATTTTATTTTCAATATACAGTACAAATATTTTCCTTAGGTTAACCTTATCCAGGACTCAACGTTTGCCGGATTAACGTCTTTTTGGCAAAATATTGTCTTGGCTTAAGGTTTCGTTTTGTCGCAATGAGCCGTTTAAATGTTTGTTGTTAGCCGTAACTTGTCATTGTTGCCTGACTGACTGAATGTCTGTTTATCTGTCATTCTCTCAGTCTCTCTCTGTCTCTCTCTCTCTCTCTCTCTCTCCCTCACTCCGTCTCTCTTGCTCCCACTCATTTGAACTGTCTGCCATATCTGCTGTGCGACTGGGCCCTAAGCCCATGTTAATGACATGTAAGTTGCGTCTCAATTGCGGATTTACTAAGCTTACTTTGCTCACGATACATATATATATATATATATATAATAAAATGACATTTTGATTGCCACAACAGACAAAGTTCAGACCTTCTGCTCTAGTAATGAATATTTTGTACACGTCCAAACATACGTAATTTTTTTGAGGAGTGCATCAGCATTTAAGCATGACTTTTACATTCGTAATTAATTTATGATGCCAGCCAATTTGCCAATCAAAAACATTGAAAAGGCGTTAATGACAGCTGCGGGCGGTCGTCATTTCAAATAAGAAGTTTTTTTTTAGGGGGGCTAATAACTATTTGAGGTAGTTTGTCATACTCAAAAATAAAAAGGTCTCTTAAAAAATATATAAAAACAAATTTTCAGTTCATTTTATAGGTTTACGAGAGCTTCTTACATGAGAAAATTGACTTGTTGAATATTTTTAATATTTAATTTATTGTTTTCATTTATTGATAAATAAACTTTACCTTCCAAAAGAGTATATAAATTCTCGCTTTAATAAATAACTTAAGCTTGCTCCTCTTCAACTTATTTAATCGGACTCGAATAAACTTAAAGAAAAAAAAGTTTTGCCGCCAACGATCAAAAAGACAAGCCAAAAAGAAACTGGCTCAAGTGGATAACCCTTGAGTTCCCTAAAAAGTGTTTCCGCATTTGCCACAAGCTGGGTAAGCATTTGGTTAAATTTGCGCACATTTCGGTTGTGGTTGTTCAAAAGTCAACAAATTACTCGTACTACGCATATACAAACAATATAAACAAACAGACACACAAACAAATGCAAACACACTCGAGATAATTGAAATTAGCGAGTGTGACAGCCTGATTGCCTTCGCAGATCTCCCGCAAAAAAGGAAAGAAAAAACAAATCTGAACCTGAACCTACCAAGACTCGGCCGCAAATCTCAACACAGTGCTGGCCGCCCACTCGGTTTTGGGGCGCAAAGCCAACAGAAAAAACCCAAAAGCCAAGCCCAACTTGAGTGGGTTTTGGCTTGTTGGACAGCGACCAAGGCAACAGACAGCACATATGTGTGTGTGTGTGTGTGTGTGTGTAAAGAGGAACTTGAGGACTTGGCAAAGGAGAAGTCGAAGTCGAAGTCGCAGTCGAAGTCTGGTTATGCGTAGAAGAAGAGCGCATGCTCATCTAACTCTGCAAGTTAAGATTGTATAATGTGTGTATATGGATGGTATGGTATATTGGAGGGATATGATAATGAGCAGGAAATGAGTTGAGTGTGAAATTTATGTGTACAGGAGTGTTTTGACTTATTCCACGTCTTGTTTGTCTGTTTTCTCTATGGCAACCCCTTATTCGACTTCTTTGGCCAAACATGACTGATGGTTATAATTAAAATTTGGTTGTGCTTGTCTGCTTGTCTATCTGTGCGTTTGATAATGAATTATGCTTAAATTATGTACTCTACGCATATCCGAACAAGAAAAACAAATCGTGTTTTGATTAAGTAAGACAAGCAATAGTTTGTTTTCACAAGCTACAAATATTTAACTTCAAAGCATAACTCACTCAAAAATGTATACAAAAAAAAAGCCAATACATATAATTTAAAGTAAAGTCATTTTTTTAAGGACTGTCGCAATTAAAAGCATAAATTATGTCCTAAAAAATTAATAAATTATTTTTGGGGAAGTTTGTGCAATTTAAATAAATACAATAAGAAAGTTTATGGCAAGTTTTAAAAGGGTAAAATACAAAAGAAGGTTTGTGATTTAATAAGCATTAAAATAAAGAGAAAAGAGAAAGAACACAGTGAAAAATGAGGGAGAAGTTAATGTATTCAAATCCTTTTACAGAAGAAGAATTATTATGAATATATGAAAGATACTTTTTTATTATTTACCAATATTTTGTATGTTATATCAAGTTAACATTTTCTATGATTTATTTATGTTATTGCAAATCAATCCAAACTGCTTCAGTTTTATTATAAACAGCTCATCTGAATGAAGCATTCGTTTATTTTACATTCTAAGCGTAAAGTAATAAAGTATTCAATAAACAATGAAGTGCTTTATACAATTTTCAAAAGTATAGTATATAGTATTTGTTAAAATTGAGTTGTGTACACAGAAATCCAATACGACGAATAATTCAAACCCGCTGCGCAATAAACAAACAAACAGGCAAACAAATACAAACTGACAACGAAAAAAAGCAATTGAAAAAAAAAACAAAAATGTTTAAACAAATAGTAGCAAAAACGGGGAGCAATAAAAATGAGAAAATTAAAATTTCGAAATCCAAATGTCACACAATTGAAATATGTAATTAATTATACAGTACATACATAGTACAACATAAATGTATCTACAAACATATGTATCTACAAGATACATATTTGGATATGGGTTGCATTTATGCCGCCTGCTGTTTATTTGGTGCTACCAACAAAACAAAAAACCACTCCACAAAACTTCGATACAAATCTAAAAAACTATTTGCCACAACGGCCAAAGGGGCCAAAGGGGGAGGGTGGGTGGGTGGTCAGGGATAGGCGTGTGGACCGCCAGCAGCTGTGCAGCTCCATAAAAAGTTGACGGCCTTTTGTTTAATGTTGTTGTTGTTGCTGTTGCTGCTCATATTTCGGTATTTAATGAATCCACTCTATGATTATCTTGATTTCGAAACATTTTCAACTGCATGAGTGTGTGTGTGTGTGAGTGTTTAAACACCCACACGCATATTGAATAAATTGAATGAATGAATTTGAATGCGATGCGTTATCAAATGCGCCGTCGGTGGTCGTTCGACTACCGAACTATATATACATATACATATATGTATATATATATTAATTAAATGCCATAAGGCAATACACAAAATATTGATAAATAGTTATCAACAGTATTCAATTAAAAGGGCTCCATGCATGAAATTTTGTAACAATTGCTCGACCATTATTATTTATGGCTATATTTTAAATTATTAGTTTTCAATATGGTCATTAATTATGTATAAAAGAGCAGTTTGATTAAACTTAACATAGTTGATAAATTTAGTTTTTAATAGGACCTAAAACAGATAAACTTTTTTTTTGTATATTTGTTTAGATTATTAAATTATAAGTATTGAATTAATAGCATAATAGTTTCTTATGCAGGGCATCTTCTAGTTGATCTCCCATTCAAAAACACAATATCCATATCCAGTTGACCCAATGTAAATATTAATGTTTTATTATGCAACATAATGCAATGTTTATTGTTGAAGCTAAAACATGATATTTGCCTTATTGAAATCATGATCTTCTCTACGCTTAATTTATGAATATTTAAGCTGCATTTTTATTTGCACACATTTACAATTTAATTGTCTTTTAATTTCATTAGTTTTTATTTGGGATTTAAACATAAAACTTAATTTTTACTGCTTATAAACTTTAATTGTGATTGCCATGGGCATAAAAAGGGTTTTAAAGGGATTGAGCCGATCGCTTTAGCTTATGTGTCATAATTTTATGTCATTAAACTATTTATGTACAATCTACGAACTGTTTGAGCCTGCAGCTAGCTACTGATATGCAACACATATTTGAATTGAACAGCATTAAAGCCTCGATTCATTGCATTAAATGCATTTTGTAGTCCCGTCTATAATCACTTAATATCCCTTGTCTGAGCTAATGATTCAGGGGTTATAGAAGCTGAAGAAGCCGTGGATGAAGCGTAGCCAACAATTTAACAACGATCTATCATTAAATAATTTGTTAAATTTGTAACTAAAAGCGCCACACAGCCACATTTATTGAGTGGCCCTTCAGGCAGCACGATCTAAACATGGTCTGGATCTCGAGCATAGGGTAAATAGGGTAAAAGGGAATGATATGGTATGCGTCTGACTCTGGCTTATGTTGTATGAATACGAATGTGAGGCTGAAGCGTTTTTTTAATTAGTTGTGCAGTCGATAAAAAATGCGCAGAAAACTGAGCCGAGAGAATCGAAGCGAAACAAACACACACTAAGGCGAGCAGCAAAGGAACACCGAAACACAAAAACGCAGGGAGATGAAGTAGAAAAGAAAACAGAGAAAAAATTATGAACTGGCAACAACAACAAAAGATTCGCACGCAGCAAAAGATTCACATCCACATCCACACATCGGCAACGGCATTGGCATCGGCATCGGCAACGGTTTGATGGCTTGTACGTGATCGGTTCATAAAACTAAAAGCACCCATAAACTGATAATTTGAGAATTTATAAATTTAAAAACGCAGACGACGGTCAACGGGCGCATTATGGGACTTGGAAAACGTCGATTCCGATCCCAAAAACCCAATGACGATCGAACTTGCAGATCGACGTGGCAGACAGGAAGCGATGATGTTTCGTAATGATGATGATGATTAGCTCGAGGGTGGAACTTTAAGAGAGTCAGGCAATTAGACAGACAGACTGACTGTCAGACTGTTAAGGTTGTTAGCGACTTCCAAGAAATGAGGCATGCTTCAAAATGAGACTTAGAACAGTTCATGCGTATTAAAAACACGGCATTGCAGGGGCAACAGTGTCAAGGATTAAATTACAGTTGCTATGACATGAGCTTTAAGTTTACAGTAGCTATAAGTTTAAGTTTCAATTTTCACTCGAAATTCATGACAAAAAATTGAACTTAAACTATCCGAAATCGTAACTCTCTCAAAACTCAACCGATTACCAAATGCAATACCTTATAAATCATGTTTTTACATTTTGATCAGTACTGTATACTCGATTTGTAGAGATCCATTGGAAGATAGGTGAGAACTTTTGGTCATAACTCCACCAAAACTCAATCGATTATCAAATGCAATGCCTCATAAATTATTGTTTGGCATCTTTATTAATTCTGCATTTCCAGTTTACAATGTTACTTTCGCTTGAAATTCATGGAAATATTCTTGCCAAAAAAATCAACTTGATGATTTTATTAATTTTTATTTAACTATTTATCAAGATAGTGCTTTTAAAATAGTTTTCAGTGCTGTGATTATTTTTGAATTAACTTAAAGTGCATCTTACCATTCAGCTTAAGCTTTTACTAGCATTCCATGTTATTACGACTGATTAGTACAACTTCTATATCAAAATTAAGATAAGGATCACTTTCAACTGATGTCATTGTTGTAGTAGAATAAAAGAGTAGAAAAGTTGATTTGAAGGCTGTTTCTTGGAGCAAAGAGAAATGATTTTAAACTCGAAAGCCTACACGATTGCTTAATGTTAAAAGTTAATGTGCGTTTTTTTGTTTTTTTTAAGATGATTCTTCTTATTTTTACGGGCGTTTAAGCATTTTATTTTCCTGTGCCGTCGCCTACCAAAAGGGCCCCTAAAATGTACTCTAATACTTATGCGAAGAGACCTGCTACTGGCAGGTCGTTAAGTTGCCACATCTTTTGGGAACGAGAGATTTTACGAGCGTTGCACTAATTAAAATATTAAGCAGAATTCGCTGGCTAACAAATAAAATTCGTGTTAATTTTTATTGGTGAGGCCTGGCGACTTTGACTGCGACTGCAATTTGCAATAATTAAGCATTAACTTTGCTGCGGTCATAAATTGCAGCGTCTTAACACACACACACAACACACACACACACACACACACAAAGACACAAAAACTTGGCACAAATCACGCATTTGTTTTGGTTGCATGATAAGACAGGGTTGGAAGATAGATGGAAGGGGATCGTTATCTGTTTGGGTCAAGAGCTCTGGCGACCCTCGACGACAATAAAAAATTGAAAAATCAAAATGCAGGCGTCTCAAATCACAGCCAATGAATGAAATGTGTGTGCTGAATGAAGTGGATACAGTGAGCACCAAGTATCAAGCACAGGCAACAATCAATTGGGTATGGGAATGGTAAATGGTAAATGGTAACAAGACCTAAAAAGCAAACACTCGAACATCCTCTTTTATATACGAATATATGTATATATAGGTTTGTGACAATCTTTTTGTTGTTGTTGGTGTTCTTATTGTTGTTGTTGTTGTTGTTGCATTGTCAATCGGCATACGAGGGTTGCCCTGACAGAGGCGTCGATAAAGCCACAGGGGGTAATAAATTCTTGAGCTTCTTGCGTTTGTCTGTTTGCCACTGCAAGAGATATCAATGAAAATGCCGACAACGAATGTCGCCATCGTTTCTTTGCCACATTGTCTCCCCTTAAAGTTATCGCCAAAAATACCAATACCAATACCTACAACAACAACAACTCCAAAGTTATATTAACAATAACAACAAAAAGCAAGAAATTTATCTGGCAGCTTTTGTTGTTGTTGTATATTTCAGGCTCTATAACATTTTGAATGCATTATTTACCAGTTTCGTTTCGTTTCGTTTTTTTTTTGTTAATTTTCAAGAAGGCATGTGTCATGTTTTTTGTGCCAAATGAAATTATCAGGAAATTTGTTTCATTACAGGGTATTTTCTTATTGACAACGTTTTGAATTTAAGCAGGTAAATTCTTGTTTAAAAAATATTCAGAGAAACTCGTCGATAAAATAAAACTAAAAATTGAAAAAAATTCGAGCTGTAATTATAAAAGAGTTTGTGGAGGTGTCAAAGTATTTAATGAAAAAATATCAATAAATATTATATATATCTTGCATTTTTAATCAAACTATTTTGTTTCCAACTGTTACATGCTTTATTTTCTCTAATCGATTGAACCTTCAGTAATATTCCCATAGCAAAAATATTTTCTTGTCTAAATTTTGCAGGGTATCCTTATGTTAATACTTAATACTTGCTTATTGAGGAGATTGTCTTTAGGGTCTTTGTTGTTGTCTTCGCTGTTGTCTGCTATCGCATACGATTTAGTGTCTTCTTTGCTGCTTATCTGCGGTTCGCTTTCTTTCACCACAAACTGGCAACTCTTTACCACAAATGGCGTTTAGAGAAGAGAGAGAGAAAGAGAAAGGGGGGGTCTTTACTGGACATGCAACACTCGGGCGCATGTGTCATCGGCGTTAAGTGCTACGGCAAAGAGTTAATCTCGTCGATAATTATAATTTATGGCTCGTTGTGTGTTCACCTTCCTCAAAATAATATATATATATATACATATACATACAAACAAGTACCACAAAGTATGCATTGTAGAGCAACTTGATTTGTTCTTCCCTTCTTTCTCTTTCTCAGTCTGTTTTGTTGTGTGCTTCATCATAATCACAGTTTTTAATTGGGGGCTTGGGTCGGAATAACGCAAAAACAAAAACATAATAAAAAAAAATGAAGCATCACATTTTAAGTATGTTTTTTGTTGTTGTTTTTTGTTTCTTTCCTGTCTGCTCTGTTCATAATTGTCAAACTGACAATATTTATGATCCAGATTGCTCATTGTAATTGATCATTGTCTGAGCGATCATAAACTATAAACGAATGCGATATCTGTGTTGTATGTTGGTTTTTCTCTCTCTCTCTCTCCCTCTTTATCTCTTTCTCTCTCTGTGTGTCTTGTAGGCTTATGTGCTAAGTCCAATTATGTCAATCAGAGCAACTGGCTACCGTTTTCACTTTCACCTACTTAGATAGGCGTTGTAGTTGGTAGTTCGTAGTCGGTGGATGGTTGTGAAGCTAGCCTGAGCTATATGATATCTGTATCGTAATTTATCATATTGATAAGCCAAAATGTTGCAACGTCAAAAGCGGCTTTTGACTTAAACCACTTTAACTCACACCACACACACCTTCAAAGCGTTTACAACACTGGTAGCCAACAATTTGCTCTCCAGATAAGTTCAAGTTGTTGGAACTATGAATTCCAGTTTTGAAATAATCACAACGTGCTCTTTAATCTTTGCCACATTAACTTAATTTGCACGATAAATCCTTAAATAAACTAAGTGGAAAAGTCGTATAGCAAGCACAGACTGAAAGATACTCTATGACTTGAAAGGAAGTTCAATGTTTTGGTTGGGTAAAAAATTCCTCAATATGGATACGTATAAAAGAATATGTGCATAACTGATCAAACTTACTAATAACACAACATCTCAACTGTGTACACCCCTTTTGATGGTAACAAGGAGTATCCTTAATGAAGGCAACATAGTTTTCTGCCTTAACACCAATCATAATTCATCAGTCAAGTGAGAGACAAGTCAGAGACTAGGCGAAATGTTTCTATTTACAGTGCCTCATCAACATACCATACACGTTGCCTGTCTTTGCTACCACTTCTGCTCCTCCTTCACGTTCTCCTGCCCCCCCCTTTTTGAGAAAACAAATCAACGCTGCTTGAAGCACTTAATCATGCGAAGGCTGCGCAGATTAACTCATTACTTAACACTCTTTCACATCTATATACCTCTCGCTCTTTATTTCTGTCTCTATTTGAGGATCTTGTTTTAGGTTGTATGTTGACGGATGCTGCAGATAATTGTGTGGCCACAGCTGAAAATCTCTTGACTCCCCTTCGCAGTGTCTTGTTTGGTGTGAGGGGGGGGGGGGGGTTGGGGGAGGCAACAGCTAATGCGCGGGGGCGTGCCATCGATTTGGCGGCGAAAAAATGTTTCACAGAAACACAAAAATGTTTCAAAATTGATGCGCATCTTCTGCCCCCTGCCCCCCCTCTCTCTCTCTCTAAATCCACCTACCTCAGTGACAGAGCGACACGAGTGTGGCCTCAGCCCCTGCACCTTCTACCTCCCGTGCACCTACACTCGCTTAATGACTCGGCGACGTTTGTAGCTTTTGGTTGGCGCATTAACATTCCACTGTTCTTCTTGTTGTTTTTGTTGTTGTTGCTGTTGCTGTTGCTGTTGGGGGTGTTGCACAAACACAGCAGCTTAAGTGGAGTCATTTTAATAGCAGCTACTTTGCCTTACTTTGTTTTTATTGTTGCTGTTTTAGTGCAGTTAAAATTTGAGTTCGTTTGACTTAATCCACTCTGCGGTTGTCCCCAAGGAATACAAGATTCTTGATCACTTAAGAACCTTTTGGAAATTCTGGTCTTTTTAAGTGAATATTAATGTATGTTTAATCCTTTATCGTAAGGGTAGAAGCTGAACAAGAAGATGTTCGAAATAATACAAAAATATAATCGTTATTTTTCGATATTCATCATAAAAAGTTTATAATAAGTTTAAAAGTCATTTCGAATTAAAATCTTAATTCAAATAGACGAATTCTTGTTGCTTATAATATCTCTTAAAATTAACTTTATATGTTTATAGCTCTGAAAAAATTATCTCTTCCCACATTCTAATAAAATCAACTTTTCTAGCCACTTCTTAAATAAGCGACGCCTATCAAAGTATTTGTTATACGAGTGTGTGTGTGTGTGTGTTTGTCGCGCTATTAAATTTATGATATTGCTGAACGAATTTACAGCAATAATTAAATACACACACACACGCATAAAATGATAGAAAATGTATCTGTAACTGACAGACGTCAAATGTCGAAATGCGTGCATAAAAACGTAGAAACCAAAATCAACTGACAAACAGACAAATAGACAAATCGATGGGAAAAAGTCGAGTGGCATAGATTTCGCTATGTACATATATATGGAGAGAAGCACCCCTTCCACATCTCTCTCTCTCTCTCGCCGGAGCTACCCTTCGGAATTTTGTATAGGGTTTTGGCATACCCATAACCAATTATTTACCAACACTCGTCGTTTTCGTCCTTTTGCACATTTTGCACAATCGTTAAATCGGAAATGCAGTGAATGCATTCAAGGAGCATCATCCCTTGTCCTGAGTCCTGGTAGTTCGTCCTCTTGGCCATTTTGTGTAATTATAGACATTTTCGCAACTATTGTGTTACAACATTTTAATGGTTCTCTTTACCTGAGCAAGCGAAAACTCTGATTCATTTTAATTGCTGGCATTTGAAAGCAAAAATGAAGTTCAACTTCCATCGATCAAACGGAATAGCCAACAAATATATTTACCTACTGTTGTTGCTTTAATAAAAACGACATTAAATTGAAAACAACTTTCAGATAAGTTTGGACAAATCACTTTGCCTTAAGCACACATTCACATGCCACAAATCCCACAATCTAAGAGAACGAACCCCTTCAATAATAATAAAAAAAATAGATAGCCCATCATTTATAATCCTTTAATAGGCGTCTATAAGGCATAAAAACTAACAATGCAGCTGATAAATTTTTGTTCATTTCTTTTCGCTTTTCGCTTTTGGCCTAAGCCCAATGGCCCATTGTTGCATGTTGAAGCACTTCAGGTTTTTTTTCAGTTTTATTATTGTGCAGTTTGCTGTTGCTCCTGTTGTTGTTGTTGTAGTTGTTGAGGTAAATGTCACCAGCAAACTAGAAATGCGCACAGAATTTTATAGTCAAGAATGTGCGGGCTGCTAAATTGACATTTGAAATTTTTCTAGCAAGTACGAAAAGAGATTTTTTTTTTTTTTTTTGCACGCCTTCTTTTAAAATGAGCATCATTTGATTTAGTGAAGAAGATTTATCTTAAGAGTATGGATAAATGTTTTAAGGAAAGTACGAAGCTTATAGGTATATAAATATATAGTAAGAAAATATTATAAAAAATATATATATAAATCTACATCAATAAAAACATTTTCTTAATTTTTGAGTTAAGAAACGTAAGAAGCGTAAGAAGAAAATATAAATAAAAATACATCAATAAAAACATTTAATGTTGTCATTTTCTTAATTTTCAAGTTAATGTTTTGTGTGTGTTGTCATTTGATTTACCATCGAAATAAAAATGGTAAAGAACTCGAAAAGTGTCTGGACAGGCGAAGAAAGCAATGCATATGATTAATTGCTAAGATACTTCTCAACTCTCTGCTTCTTTCTTTCTTCAACAGCAAAAACAAACGAGCATTTTACATATCCCATTCCCTGCGTCTTTCCCTACCCTGCTTTAATGTTGTGTTACCCAAAAATAAACATCAAAGCAAACAAAAGGCCGCTGAAAAATATGAAGTGCAAACGATTCGACCATGTTCCGTATGTAGAAGATGGATGCAACATCAGCAACAGCAACAGCAACAGCAGCAGCAGCAGAAGACGAGGCAACAGAAGACAAACAGAAAGTCAGATGGAAATCTTGGCGACAGTTGAGAAGTTGAACAAATGTTGTTGTTGGTATATCGTCGAGATCGTCTGTAGAGGAGAGAGAGGAGGTAGAGGGAAGTGATTGGAGTGTGCAACTTGTTTCAGTTTTTGGGGTCTCGTTCTCTGTCTCGGTGACTGTCGCCTGTCGTCGATGACAGCCGCCGAGACATTTCGCTTCCTATACGACTCGACTGCCAAATTCCAATGTGTGTGATGGCAGCATGCAAATTGCATTCTGTGGCACCAAACCAAGTGCAGAAGGGGGCAGTGGTATGGGGCAGAGGCTAAGGGCTTGGGTTTGCGTTTGGGTTTTCGGGCGACTGACGCACAAATCGAGTTGTCGTAAAATTAGCACTTAATGCTTTAATTAATTACGTCGACGTGCGTTGGGCAACAGTAAAATGTTGTTATTGTTGTTGTTATTGTTGTTGTTGTTGTTGCTGTTGTTGCCTCTCGTCCGTTTAATGCATTTCGCATTTATTTATGGCCATTGCATGCGCGTAACTCAACTCCAACTCCACACTCTCCTCGTTGTAAAAGCTGTCTCATGTTTGGCAACGTCAAGTGTCGAGCCAAGCGAAAAAAAGAAGACAAAATTCATTGGCATTCTTTGGACACGTTTCACACTTTCACAGCAGCGACGTGCTTTACTCTCATCTTGTTGCTGTTGCAAGCCGATTTTTATGAATGAGTCGCTGTCTACCTGTGTAACAATAAAAAAAAACAAAATGCACAAGGTGTATCTTTTCATCTGGCTAGACACTTGAGTTTGGAATTGTTTAGCTAAGCATCTTATCACTGACTTGGTTTTCAGTTGCAGCGCTCTCAATTGATGGCCATAACGGGGATCAAGTTAAGCGTTACATTATATTGCATACGAAAAGTCCTTTTTTCATTTACAGTTATATTGCGTTATTGATTTATGTACACACAAAGTATCTGAAAGATAAGTGAAAGGTCAGCAAAGGATACTTTACGGTTGAAAGGCATTTTCATTCAAGGTATACACTAATCGATTTAGATGCAAGTGAAGTTGCAGGTTAAGAGATACATCTAGAAACATCCCATTAAAACATTTCAATAAACAAACCTTCACAGCTGCAGATATTCCTATTTAAAGTTAAACATACAAACTAAGACTCTTGTGAGAGATATTTCTATACAACCACACGTGAGTAAGTTACACAAATATTCTTAAAACGAAGCTACATTTTAAGTTCTAATTGAAACAGATACAAACTTCAAATACAGATTGTAACTCAACCCTCTAGCTACTTGAGATTGCTTTGATTTGCAACTTCTTCATCTCAAACTTCTGCAATTACAACGCATTCAAAGTCAACATCCATCTCACTTTCAAAGTCAAAGGCCGGCCGCACACACACACACACACAAACACAAACACAAACAAATACTTGGTCGCATAGATACATTTGTATCTGACGCCGTTATCGACGCGATTGTCACATGATTAATTAAACAAATAATGCGCATCAGAAGCCGCAACAATAGCCAACACCTTCAATGTACCACGCCTCGTCCAACGAAATGAGTAAATGATTGAATGAGTGAATGAATGAATGCATGAATAATTGTTATACAGCTCGAAATGTGAACTCATCTTGCTCTCGCTCTCTCTCTCTCACTCTTGCTTGTTGTTCGTCTTATCGCCTAAGACGGCATTAACAATGTTTTGTTGTGGTTGCTGTTGTTGTTGTTGTTGTGTCTGCGTGTTTGGTTTGTGATTCATTTTTGGTTATACAATTTATATACAATTTATCTGGCCTGGATTAGCCCCTGATTCGACCAGACGTCCAGACAAACGCACCCACAAAATCCTTTCGGACACTTGACTCATTAGGCAAGCATTGATACGCCATGCCACATCATTATTAACATTCACATCAACACGATGATGATGACTCTGATGATGATTGTTGTCATCGTTCTAGTGGCCGGGAGCATCTTCTGCTGGTTTGCATGATTTGCATTAATTTGGCAAATGCTGTCGATGAACGAACGCGTCCGATAAGCGCTGACAACCAGATCCCAGCCCATTCCATCCAGATCCGATCCGTTGGCCATTAATTAGCCCACGCCATGACGGCCCATAATAAATTACCAATTCATTTTGGGCTTTAGCATATTGTTGTTGTTGCTGCTGTCTGATTTGCTTTCGATGTGGCCACAAAACCTTTCCATGTGTCCAACAAGTAAACTGCATTTCACAATTTCGTACCACAACATTCACGAAACGCAAACAGAACCAACCACATTTCGAACTTGGCCAAGTTTGGAAACAGCCAAACAAATTTTGGCACTGGTTAATTGAAATGTAGATGTTTAAATTCTTTAATACTGCATTCAAGGCCGATAAATTACACATGGGGACGCATGCAAAACTTTTCGAACCCATAACTTTGTCAAATACTACCAAAACTATTAATAATCTTCATTTCACTTTCGATAACAAAGCACTTAAGTTAAAAACTTTATTCGTCTATTAGATGTTTTGTTCTTCACACTTTTTCTTTTGAAAACTGTCACAAGTTCTTAAGAAAAATGCTAGTTGATGTTAAGTCAATTGATCTCTACATCATTGACAGACTTATTGCGCATATATGTCTCTGTAAAAACGAAAACAACAACAACAATGCCTGCGTGGGCTCCACTGTGCCTATGCAAATGAGAACAAAACACACTCAAGCACACACATACACACACACACACAAAGAAATATACCACGCTCTACCAAAATTTAATTAATGCGCCGGCAATTAAACATGCATCATTTACAGTCTCTGTGTCTCTGTGGCAGCAGCAACATCAGTGGCGTCGCCATCAGCGGAGGCGGCAACATCGACACATGCGGCATCCACAGATCTGTCAACACTTTTAGGGAGAGAGAGCGACGGCTACCCAAAAGCTCAGTCAGACTCGCGACATCAGCTTCTTGTGACATTGTCCAACGACTGCCATCATTTGTCAATATTAAGTTTAATTAGCAAAATTTCAATACTCATTGCTTTCAACTTGATAAAGTACGCGTCTATATATAAATTATATGTTCTTACTTACAAAGAGGCACAATTTGTTTTTTCTTTTTGCTTGTACAATTTGGTGTAGACAGCGCCCAATTTCCTTATTATTATTATTATCATTGTGGGCGTCGGCAAAAGATCGTTAATTTTCATTTCGTTTCGCAGACCAAAGAAATTTCTGTTAGCTTCACAGATTTAAGCAGATACAAATTTTTGGTCAGACAAACAGTAAATAAGACAAGTGACTTGATAAAATTAAAGAATCAGATATATTTATTGTGAATGTACTTTAATACTAGCATCAACAATTTCTTGGTCTGATACTTTTTAAAACAAACTATTTATCGTTTGTACTACTAAGTCTTTATGTTTATGTATCTAGAAGTTGCACTAAAATAAAACACTCAGAAACCTAAAAGAAATGATCGATTGCACAACGAGAAATGCAGCGTAACGCATACGCCCCATTAACCCTTTCAACAAAATACATAAATTTCATTTTTCATGCTCATGTTGTTTTTTGTGTCAGAGACAACACAGCACAAAAAAGGGAAACAGAACAGAATACAGAAAAGTAAAGTTGAAATCTATTTTTAAGAGTAACTGGCAAAGGAATACCCTGCCTAATAATAAGTAAACAAGAAACTCTTCTGTCATTCAATCCTAAGAAAACTTTTAGGGGAAATCTTTGAGAAATGTTTATTAAGAAACATAGGTATATGAAATAATTTGTAAAAACTTAAAAACATATCTATAAAAGCTTTGAAATATCTACAAATAAAATAATTTTACTCTAACTCTATCAATGTCTAATTTTAACATGGAGCAACCTCTTCTACCAACCCCAAACACCAGCAGGGTATATGTATAAACAGAAGTCTTGTTCAAAGTCTTGTCCTATATGGAAAATAACCATTTGCAATTGACACTTAAATGCATTTTTAATTGTTATTTTTAATATTTTGCCAAATTATCACATAATTTTTTCCCAAACTCTTTGCTCTCACTCACTTCAAAGGGCCGGCCGCGTGCTCTTTGCTAATGTGTTGATTTTGGGGCGATCGTCGTCGCATAAATCATAAAGAAAAAAAAAAACCAAAATGCATTCGTAAGCAAAACAGAAGTACAGAAAACACTTGAAAGACAGAGAGAGAGAGAGAGAGAGAGAGGGGAGGGTAGTGCAGGAGGAGGAGTAGGGGAAGGTGTGTTGGCGCACTCGAAGCCATTTGAGCATAGACAAATACAAATTTGAAATGTAAAAGAAAAATATTTTTATACTCGACAAAATGCTGCTAAGTGGGTGGCAACTGAATTAATTTGCGGCTTCTTCAGCTGCACTGCCACTGTTCCCACTCTCCCTCTCACTTTTACCCCGCCGGTACCCCCCTCTCTCTCTCTCTCTGTCTGTTATAGGTTCATCCATATATATTTTTTGGGTTTTCATGTTTGCGTGTCGAGCAGACGCAAAATAAATAAACTTTAAGTACTTTTCGAAATCGCTGCTGGCTGTTGTGTAATCTTAAGTAGTGCGCCGTGCATTCAACACACACATTCACACACACACACACACTCATTCACACACTCGCAGACAGTTTGGCATGTTGACATTTTAATGCAATTAGTACTGGGCGCACTTCGTGCTAATTTTATAGTCCTGCTCTTTGCCATATTTACATAAGTCATATTTGTAACACCCATCTGTCCCCACTTACTCCACTCATTTCATCTGCTGGCACGTATAGCCAGCCATCCGCAAAGAAGGTGGGGAGGAAGGGGAAATGCAGCTGCAGCTGTTTGTTTTCCCGAATTTATGAGCCACGCCACAAAGTTATGACTCCGATTGACATCGTTAATGAAAACAAAATATTAAAAGCACAGAGCTAAGCTTAACATATTTTAGATCTGTGTTGTTGAGCTGTTTGTTAAATGCTGTAAATTTTCATGTTTTTGATGGATTTTTTGGACAGTTAATGACTCATTCAAGTTAATTAAAACAAGCTAAATATAACAAACAGAAAGTTTATTGATGGAATTTATTTTGTGAGAATAATTCTGATTTGTTTATTTATGGGCAATATTTTGCTTAGTTTTAACAAGTATTTATAAATTTTAACCACCCGTTAAAAGAACTAGCCTATCGATCTCTTCCCTCGACTACCTGTGACCAATTGCATAAAGGCAGAAAAAAAACTGTCACAGTTTTTTTGTTCATTGTTTATCCCAACACAATTTACACAATTCTCTTGCTACAATTATCCTGCGCAGTTTGTTATTTTTTGATTATGTATCCCTGCATCCCTCTCCACCTCCCTTTACCTTGACAGCCGCCGTGCCAAAACCAAATTACATGGCTACAACAATGGGCCGTACGAAATTTAGCTATAATTTATGGGAGCAGCAAATAAAAAACACACAGAGAGGAAAGAGAGAAAGAACTACTATAAAACGGGAATGCTGCCAGCCCATTTCCGTTGCGCAGAAGGCTAATCAACAAGAATTTCTAAAACCCTCGATGAATAGGCATCAAAAAAACAGAACAGAACAAAGTACAAACCACCCGGTGCGAGACTCTTCACTGATTCCAATTGAATTTCATCTCGTGCTGGGCCCTGCTTAGCGGCACCGGGTTGTAATCCCAGCTGTAAATATGCCGCTGATCCCGCACCGATCTTAAATCATGTTTCTATTTATGTTGTCACAAGAGATTTGCGTGTTGCAATTCATCTGAATCTCTAGCTGTAGCTGCAACTGCAACTGTTGCCTGCGAGCTGCAACTTTAGCTCAGAATTGAAAGAAGTGTCGCTAAGCTGGCTTAAGAGCAACACGAGTCGTGTTTTTCTTATGATGTTGCCCTTGGCCATTTCCGGTTCTCAAGGGTTGATTACGCGTGCGAGTTCGCGTCACTTTTTTATAGGCCTTACCCTACCCTTGTTTGTTGGTCCATCGATCATCTATTTTAATTAGCAACAGCGTGTCGATGGCATTCACACACACACACACACATACAAACTATCAATTTCACTTGGACACCCTTCGCATAAACTGCTATTTACATAAACCCAAATGACATGTGACGAATCTGAAGTGCAATTTTAGGACACATCTCGAACTAACACTCTCTCTCTCTCTCTCTTATCCTCTCTCTGTCTGGTTAGTAGGCGTGGCCAGATACACTTGGAGACAGTGAAAAACACTTAGGCCATGGATATGGTTTAAGTTCGTGTGTCATCGTCTTCTTCCCCCTTTGGCAAGCGACAGCTGTGAACTGCATTTGATAAATGCCAAACCCAATGGAACGATTATCGAGCATACATCGAGGCACACTCTCAATCTCCTCAATCTTATACAAAAGACACGGGCTTGTACACAGGAAGCGGCTGTTTGCTGTTAACAACTCTTTGGAAGATATATATATACACTTGCCGGAGAGTTCACTTCTTTTCACTTATGTGGTTTGCACCAAAAGAATTATTCGAACTTTGGTGCAGTCTTATTGAATATTCGGACAACATTAATGTTGGATAACATTCTTTAAGCATTGTTCATATCGTTATAAGAGTATCTAAATGTCGTTGTTCATTACTTTTCAAACCATTTTGCAGGTAACTTCTGTTGATGATTCATCGTCGAGCACTTCTCATTATTGTCTACTCATAGTTTTGTTGTACCAAATACTGCGAAGAGGTGCTCCAAGGATTAGCCTGTCATATCTTCATGTTCAGAGCGATGAGTTTTCAAGTTTCTGATGAGCGTTCCCTCGATTTATTGTTAGAGATGGGGGTTCTTCTTCGAAGTAATTATTGATTGTATTGTTAACTGAACTCAATCCACATCAACCCATTCGAATTCAATTAATTCTTATTATTATACTTCATGCGGTTTTTGTTGTGTGTTGTGTCTGTGGGTAACCAAATGTTGTTTTCTTAAGCAGAATATTCTCTGCCCATCTCACACTCCCCTTCGCTGTCTTACTCATATCTTGTCTCCTGTTGTTACTCTCCTTTTGCTGCTGGAGTTCGCTTTAGCTACTGTTATTGCATTTTGTAAAGTAAACATGCCAAGTGCCGCTGTCGCCCATTGCCACCCACAAATTACACACACACGCAAACACATATACAGCTGTACCATATGCAAATATTTACTTTGAGTTGATGAGGCTGATGAACAGGATGAACGAACGAGGCTGTCCATTGATGAAGCCACTCGCCACGCGCACACACAAATGGGGGTAAGAACGCAAAAAGTGCTGCACAAATAATGTCATACGGCTGCCTCATTTGCTTTGCCAACACCCCAACCCATCCACCCACCGAGAGAAAAAAGTAACGCCTACCCACCCTGTGGACAACCCCTTCGGCAACCTGCTGCTGACTGCGTTTTTTGCATACCCTTTAAGTAAATACATAAAAGCGAGTTGCTTGAACTTCAAATTTGAATATTTATGGGTTTTAAACTTAAAACTTATTCGTTTACTTTCAAGAAAAACTTCCCATAAAAGTTTAAAGTATCTGATATGTATATAATATTTACAATATATAAAGCTTGACCTGTTGTTATTTATAGTTAAGACAAGTACAGGATAACTTCTAGTTCATCAAGCTCAACTTGTACATTACAACTTGTTTTTACTGCCGCTTTGCAGTTTCTCAAACTGCTGTTAGCATAAATTTCAAAATTAAAATCGCAACTGCGACATATGCGCTTGGGTCTAACCAACAAAAATATCAGTGGGTGTGGAATGCAAGGGGTTGTTGTTGGGTTAGGGGTTGGGGGTTGGGAGTTGCGCTCTCAAAAAGTAATTATTTCAAGCAAAAGATGCGGCGCCAGGGGTATTCCGTGTGTCTTTGTGTCCAGATCCTAGATGCGCGCTTTTGTTGCAGCTGTCACTTCACTTTGACATTTCACTGGCATTAACTCAAACTCTCTCTCTCGCTCAGTTAATTCCCGCTTCTCCTTCGCTCTCGCACTTACTCTTTGCTCATTGAGCAACAACAATTCGTGTTTACATGCGCAATAATTATAAAATTTACGTTTGCTTGTAACTGTTAAATAAATCAATGTCACAGCGCTTTAACCAAATTCCATTGTTCTTCTCTTTCCCTCTCATTCCCTCACTCTCTCTCTCTCTCTTACCTTTCCCTTCCGTGAATGAGGGTTGAGAGCGGGCTGTTCAAGTTTTTTGTTTCGATTTAATTGCTTGTTAAAGGCGAATTGTGCAGCCATTGCACATTGAGTTAATGATCCAGGAATGTGCTGACTTGCCATGGCCCGTAAAGTGTATAGTAAGCGAAAGGGGGTTGACATTGGCGCCGGCAGGGGTATCGCAAGGATTACATAGTTTAACTCAAATGCAATCCTGCAGTTAGCATTTGGTTTAGCTTGAAATTTGATTTTTGCTGCAGTTTTCAGTTCAAGCGAAACTTTCCGATTGAAATGCAGCACTTAAAATCGTAGCTTAGTCGGTTTAATTGAGGGTTGGTCGTTTTCTCTTTGGAAGGAGACATTTGTTGTCTGGACAACAAACACTGCCAGAAGAAGACATTGTAAGCTTGAGGCTACAAAGGAAATGCTTTGTGGAATTTTTGGGACTTTTCATTCAAAATTGCTCTTCCTTTGAGATGAAGCAAAGACCGTTTGTTAAAGTTTTTATGTTGTTAAAAAGATATTTTGATATTTGAATATTTATTTGAATATTAAAGCAAAACAAACTTTAGTTCGTTATTTTTGATTTTTTAAGCTTTTAAAAAGTATTTTTTCCATGCATGTTCACAATCAAATAAATATTTATAATATAAGAAGTATTTTTAAGTTGTAAATATATGTCAAATATTCTGTCTTAGCTATTTTTGTCATAAGATAAAAATAAACTCACTTCAAAATGTATCTTAGAAAATTCATAATCAATTTATAGAGCATCAATATGTCGTTAGATTCCCAAATAAATGCTTCGCCTCATTTGTTGCATAGGCAAACATGTAGTCACACACATGCACACACAATCAATTTGATGTCAAATTTTTTTTGGTACCACAACAATAGAAATGCAGCTTCATTAAATATGAAATTCAAACTAAAAGCAATTGCAGATTGCACTCAAAGGAGTTAAGGAATGGGCACAGAGAATCAAAATATCTAGAACAGAAAGAGAGACTGTGAGATTGAGACTGTGACTGGGACAAGAACATGCATTCATGCTGTGTGCAACTTACTAAGTCTGACATGTCTCTTTTCCTGCTACCAGCATTGTAAAAATCCTCCCTCCAAACCTTCTGCTCCTTTGTGCTCTTTCTAGAGACTCTTAACAATTTTTGCAATTGCTGGGCTAACAACACACACACACACACACACACACACAGACAAAAAGGCCAGCAGCCAAAGCGGCGACTTACACACACACACACACACAAACACATACATGCAGATACAGATACATAGATACTTATTCATATGGAGCTGCAGATAGAAATACAGACACTTGAAGTATTAAATAATTTGGTGCCATTGTGTTGACACCACGATGGAGAAAAGCAACTGCAACGGCATGTAACTGTAACTGTATGTGTATGTGTGTGTGTTTATGTTTTCATGATTTCAAATTATTTCTTCATTTTGTGCTAAAATATGCAAAAAACAAGAAACTGGCACAAGACAAACATCGTTGGCGTCATTGTTAAAAAAAAAACGTTCTCAGCGCAGAGTATACTCGTAGTCAATTTTTTTAATATTCTTTACGAGATACAATAAAAAAAATTTTTTCTAATCAAAAATATATAAAGAAATTTAATAAATAAAGTTTATAGGTTTAATAAACTTAGTCATCTAAATTTTCGTGTGCTTTACAAAGTTAAAAATAATATAAATTCATAAAGCTGAGAAAATTTTAAGTCGTTTTGATTTTTTGAGATATTTATTATATTTTTAATGAACATCGAAATGTTTCACGCATTTCGGAAGAAAGTAACAAATATCATTTTCTTTCCAATTATGCTTATTTATTTTATTTGCAGATTATCTGGAATGAAACTTGATCTCATCAATTTAATGTACTCTGCACGAATATTTGTATAGTTATAAGTCCAATAAGCATAAGCTGCTGTATCATTTACAAGTATAGAGTAACAAATCGTCGATATTATTTGGTTATGCATAGTTAATATTTACTTTCTACTTATGTTATTGTTGGCACTCTGTCGTTGTTGTCTGCATTATTTGCCGTTTGATTCCAACCATTTTTCATCCATGTCTGCATGTTTGCATTCACTGACAAAGGACAATGATAATGATGCTAAAGATGATCATGATGATGATGTCGACTTGGTTGGTGACTTCGTTTTTGGTTCCAGTGCATGCCAAGAAGCTACAACAACAACAACGACTACTATTTGTATTCGTATGCATTTTCCATTTGGCTCATGTCATTTAGAATAAACAACGTAATTGCAAGTTTGTGTGGGCGACACAAAACGCTGGCGACAAATACTCCAAATATCTGAACACACATACATACTCACTATATATATATATATATATATATACATATACATCCTCTATACATATAAGAGCTCTAACTAGCCGGACAGAAATCATTAATGTCAGCGGCTTTATGATGCAATGACCTTTGACTGGACAACGTCTTCACGAAAAAAAAAAAAACGACTGTGTACCCGGAAAGGCTAGACTTGAGCAACATGCTACATGCAACATCATGCTATAAAATTTATGGCACACGTGTAGCTACATTTATGCGGCACGGGGCTAAGTTTTTCTCTTCCACCTCCCCAGCCCAACCAAAATCCATAACTATACTCATACCTATTACGATTGCCATTTCCCATTCCCGGAACACATGTGGGCATCTTTCTGCATCTGTGGGAGGGCTTTGTCTCTCCTTCTGTAGTATGACATGCTCCTAGTTCCAAGCTCAAAGTCGTTTAATGTTTACTTTAAAACTAAATATTTTTATGAAAAACCAAAACCTTTAGCTTTATGCCGCAGTTTTACGAGCAAATCGCGCCGAATGTTGTCGCTGTGTTTTTATTTTTATTTTTTATATGCCCTGTAACTATTAAGATGAAAGGTAGGTAGATTGCCGTTGTTTTCTTGAGGAGACTGTGAATTAGTCATATATACATATATATATATATACATATATATATCATCGCTTCTTTATCTCAACGAAAATAATATAGGAAAAAATATAAATATAGTTTCTAGAACAAAAAACATATGAATATTTTTTTTTTTCCTTTTTTTTATTATAATAAGTTCCCTATAAATTTTAGAAACTTAATCTTAACATATATACTTAAATTCTGAAGCTCATCATTCAATTATCTTATATATATATATTTATTTTTATTTTTTTTGTTTGTGAGCATTTATACAGGGTATTACCCATTCCTATTTATTCTTTATTTAACTGCTCTTCCGGTATCGGCATTGGCTGTCTGTTTTTGAAGCGCGTCTCTCTCTCACTCATTTTCGTTGGGCAATTAAAATGCAGTTCTTGCTGTGAGACATTTATGCGCCACAACCGTCGAGTGATTTGTATTTTTCTTTTGAGCACTGTACACTGCGTGGTTGTGTGCTTGTGTGTGTTTGTGAGTATTGGTGGGTGTAGCCCCTGTGGCAACTATGTAGCTCAGCAAATCAAGTTGTCAAATGTCTTCATTTGCAAACCCAAACGCACACACACTTAAAAGTCAAATTTGTTGTACAAATTTATTTTCTATTGTTTGCAAATTTCATTTGACAGTAGGCGAGAGAGAGAGAGAGATAGAGAGAGAGAGAGTGGTAAGAGGGGGAGGCGGAGTAGGAGCTGGATCAGGAGCAGCTGGTCACCACCACCATGACGAACATCCGGCTAATGTGAACATTTTATTCCTTAGTACTCAGTACTTTATCCCAACCCAAAAACCTTAATATCCTATGCACGCGTGCAGCTTTTCACAGTTTGCCATTAGCAATTTTTGAAGCTGTTATTGTTTTCGTTTTTCGCACTTGAACGCATCGCCAAAAAATATCGTAGATAATCTATTTCGATTGCGTGTTTGTTGCCCCTATTTCACATGGGTCAGCGACGCAGCGGTCCAGAGGATTACACAAAATAATGACGCATAAATCCGGCAATGGCAAAATGCTCACTGATTGCGGCGTGTCTGAGTTGGGGTTGTATGGTTGTGTGATCCGCAAGGATGGTGGCGGTGCGGGGTGGTTGCAGGGCGGTCATTTTGTGGTAACAATTGCAATGCAACTGCTATTAACATCGATCATTGATGTTGACTAAAATAATAACTAATATTAGGTTACATGAGTATTTTATTACATTTTGTATACATTTTTCTTACACGTTTCACTGCGTTTTAAGTTTTAAGATGTTTTTTTTATTAACTTATAAGCAACATATAAACTAAATCCTACAGAAAGTCATTTAAAGTGCTTCTGTGATCCTGAGTTTAATCCCAATAAAATCCACAAAGAGAAAAATGTAAGCTGTAAAGAAGTTTTAATAAGAAACATTCTTTCGATAAACATTATGAATCCCTTAACAACGTATATTCTTAAGTTAATTAAAATATTTAATCACATTTACAATCATGATGTTATTTTAATGCATTCGGCAACTTTAAGACTCCACTGCATAAACTCATAAACGAACATTCTTAAATTTTATATTTTTTTAGTATCATTTTTGTGTTCAACTTTTCTTTTGACTATTTGCAACTGCAGCGAGCTAATTTGGAATTTTAATTCCGTTTATTGCCGCATTGAAAGCGCAGAGAAGCTGCCAAAAGAATGAAAAAAAGAAGGAAACAAAAAAAAAAGAAACAGAAAAGCGAATCCCAAGAATATGATATGGGAATGGATTGAAATGGCTCTGGCTGAGTTTTTAGGCAGAAATATGAGTGGCGGCAGCCGCAGACAAGACGTAGTGGGATTTACTCGTATAGCATATTTCTGGCAACATTCGGTGGCAAATGCTTGCCAAATGCCGCATCTGCTTTGAAGCGCCGCCGCCAGACGCGGGGGCAGGGGGTTGGTTGCAGTCTCTCGAACGCCCTCCCTCCCTCCCGCTGGCAAGACACACGAAGAGAAGCAGGGGTGGGGCATAGGCTGGGAAAGAAAAAGGGCACGGGAAAAAGTGAAAAGGGAAAAGAGGACCACTCGATGCGACAATTGTTGAAATTTAAGAGGACGCAACGCATGTTGCAAAATGTCGCAATTTGCTGCCTGTTCTCTTGCCGCGTGTGGCACGTGATGTGAAAAATGATGCACAAGCTATTGAGTAGCTTGTATTGCTACGGTGATCCGATCACAACATAATCTGAGCCACGTTATCACTTTGGTAAACAGCAGCAGAGCAATCGTAGCGGCCAGCTCGAATATCAATCAATCTTCCATACCCCACCCCCACACTTTAATCTCAAAAATACTCAACACATTTTGAAAATTGCATGTTGAACTTGGTGGGAAACGCAACTGCTTTTGAGGGGTTGAAAATTTCAAAAAGGTTGTCCGTCCTCTCAGCTCAAACAAAACAAAACAAAATAAAACCAAATATAAAAGAACGGAAAATAAAAGTAATTTCAAATTGATTTTGTACACTCGTGAAGGTTATCAGAAAATGACGCGCTCTGACCCGATAAGGCAAGCCTCTTCCACATTTGAACAAATGAACTAAATACTAAATACTTTGAGCTCATGTTGTCACTTGAAACTTAAGAGCTGCCAACATCTAGCATCAAATTTCAATTGAAGTGGCCCATTAAAAAATATATGAGAAATTAAAAAAAGGCCACACATAAATATATCAAACACAATGCATTTTCTAACAACCTCTTTGAAGTGCACGCAACAAAGTTGCAATTTTATTATTTGTTTGTTTGATTTATTTAGTTACATAAAAAAAAAAACATGAAGAATAATATGAAATTTTGTATATTAAATTTTTGATTGAAAGTAATTAAAACTGTTTTGTAATACAGAGTATAAATCAAGTCAAGCTACTATTATCATGTTGATTCTTATCAGCTTTAATATTAAGCAACAATCTGTTCATATAAAATATATATAGTATTTATTAAAAATAAGCATGTCAAGCTTCAAACGAATGCACGACATAAAATTAAAAACAGTTTGATTTGATATATAGCTAAGTAAACAGTGCAAATATTAAACACAAAATAAATCAGATTACTGCATATAATGGAGTTCTTAAGCGTTTTCGTATTTATATCGATGGCATGTTCAGCTTTGAGCACTGAGATCGCAATTGACAAGGTTAGTTCAATGAGTATCAAAGAGCTGAACATGGAAATTGAAAAATATGAAAACCGTATTCGCGAGAGCGAAAAAAAGTTGGAACAATTGGAAATCGATTCAACTGAATATAAAAATCAAATTAATATGTCCAAATATATCGAAGAGTTTGAATTGCAACAGGAAAAGTTGCAAAAAATGGAAGAGATAACATTCATTTCTGATCTATATAGAAAAGAACTTCTAAGCATGGAGCCAATGCTGTGTTTACCCGAACAACAGCTTACGGGAACTCATAAAATAAACATAAGCATAGAATCATTATATGTCAACTGTGGAGGTGATAAGTTTGTTGGACCCGGCTGGATTATTATACAAAGGCGCATTGATTATAATCTGAGCTTTCAGCAAAGTAAACTCAGGTATGAACACGGATTTGGTGACAGCACAGGCAATTTTTTCATTGGTCTGCAAAAACTATACCAATTGACCAGTCATAAACCACATGAGCTATACATACGCCTGGAGAATTTATGGGGTGAAACTCGTTATGCCCGTTATAGACATTTTGAGATTGGCCATAGTAACGAGAACTACAAGTTAATATCCTTGGGTGATTATAAAGGCGACGCTGGTGATGCTTTTAGAGATGCTTTGGGCCAAAAGTTTCAATTTTTCAATGTCAAAAGATCAAAACATAACGATATCCATTCAGGCTGGTGGATTGGCTCGGATCGGTTTGGAAACACTTATCATGGAGTAGGAAGGTATTCAAATCATTGACAGCTTATTGATTTTTATTTCTAACACTTGGTTTCTTTTTGATTCTAGCAACCTCAATGCACTAATTAGTCAATGGAATACTTGGTCTAATCACAGTTTTAAGACTGTAGAAATGATGATACGACCACAATTAATAAAAATAAATGAACCAATGAAAACTTGTAACTTTTTTTTTTGTTGGTAAAAAAAAAATTTGAATATTTAAATTATATTAAACAAATATATCTTCTTGATCCTATATACACACTTTATTATGTCAAGTCTTTCTGTTTAGAGATACGCAATAGGTCACTGATAATGCTTAGTAGCTGCTTTCGCAGATAACATCTCTCATCTAGAAAATAGCTTTCAGCATAATCACACTGTGTCTCAATTCAGTATAAATTTTCGGTCCGGCAAATAAGTACTAAAAAAATATGTTTAAGAAAATACCCAAACACTGGATGCTGATTGTGGCCTTGCTGCTGTACTCTGAAATCATTTTAGCTAATTCTGATCCACGTGATTCAGAGATTTATCAAATACAATCTCAAATTGATGCACTGGAAGTTAGCATAAAGGCGAAGGAAGAGAAATTAAAAAACTTGCAATTTGAAATTGTTGAGAATTTAAAATCAAACGATTATAGTGACTCTTTTCTTTCGCCTAAACAACGTTCGAACAAGAGAAGGAATCTTAAGCGACAATTGGATGAAAAGATTGAGCAGTTTGACATCTGTCGTAAAAGCTCAACCGAACTTTTTGACGAGTATAAAAGAACAAAATCCAAGGCAGATATATGTGCAAACAAATTGCTTCAATGTGAATCTAGGTCGAAATTATCGATTAATAATAAGTGCCTGCAGTACATACAACTTAAGGGAACCTACGAAATTAAAATACCCGGTCTGCAAACATTTTCGGCTGACTGCGACTCAGATTGGACGGTTATACACAGGGAAGATAACTACGGGCAAAGGACGTATTCAATAAATCTAAATGATTTGCATAACCTGACCCATTCACAGCCACATGAACTACTTATATATCTACAGGACTGCAACAATAACTTTGATTATTTGCATTACGATGACTTTAAAGTTGCCAATGAGCTGGGAAACTACAGAACTTTAGTGGGTGAATATTCAGGAACTTTTCCGGATCAGCTGCGATTTTGCCAGGCACCATTTAACCAATGCTTTGATAGCATTAATAGCTACTCGTGTTCTAATGGCAAATTTAAATCTTCTATAATTATGATGCGGCCCATCTATTTAATGTCAAATATATTTTTGTAATATGTAGATTTTAATATAAATACAAAGAACAGGATGCTTATAATATTCTAAACGAACTTTTTATGATCGGTCTTTAACAGAATGGTTTTGCTAGATGTCAATAATGATAATTCTTAGCTGTACCAAGTTGGAATAAGAACTAAAATGGTAAATTCAGAAAATCAATGACGAATTTCTACAAACAGCTCTATAGGAAGTTGAGCGACAATCGCATGCTAACGAATAACTTATGACTTTTGGTTTGCATAACATTATGGAATGCCTATCATCTATCTGTTTGCCTATGAAATGGGGTCAAGTTCAGTTTTGAAAAAAAAAAAAGAAAAGAAATGATGAATCGGCTGTACGAGAAACACAATTGGCTCTGCCCTTATCTCGAATGCGACATCAAACCGAAATACAACGAGAGCTCATCCCAAATCGCCAGAAACCCAGTCTCTTTGACCCTCACTGGGCTATAAAAAACACAACTAGGCGAATGTGTGGAAATATATGAATTCATATGTAGTTAAATGTGAGCGCATTTCTATACAATTAGAGCCAAAGACCCTGATAGATAAAAAAAAATAAAAACATGAAGACAAAAAAAAAAACCACTAAAAATGATGCGTTCAAAATGTAACAAATAGTAAATTTCATTTTGTTTCTTTCATTTTTTATGGGAACAAAATAAAAGCCACACACGCAGACCGTACACCCGCCCGCTCGCCCGTCCGTTTGCCTGCCCCTGGCACTGCCCACAACGATGGGTACCATCATATCTAAGACTGGCGACACTTGACAATGGCGACGTGTGGTCCAGAGTCTTGAGGCTTGGGACTGTGAATTTATTTGGGGATCTGAGTTATGAAACACTTTCGAAAACAAAAGAAAGAAAGGAAAAAGTCGTGCAATAAATAAAATGCTTCAAAGTGCACTTAAGATAAAAGTGGAAATGAGAAACAAAACCAAAACAATAAGAGCAAGCCATATAGCTAAAACTTGAAAACTCAAAAGTGAAAAAACTCGAAAACTCTACAAAAATGTGGGTCAAGTTGCAGTTCGGGATTTTGAGCTTTATCAAGCATTCAAAAATCTTTCCTTTGGTTAGTTTCTGTTGAATTTGGCATGGCAAATTGAGTTATCAACACAGTGTTGGGTTTCAATGTCAGACAAAATCAATAAATCGCACAGATAGATATTACTTCCAGGTGATTAGCTATTTGTGTATGTGTTTGTCCATCTCTCACACACCACTAGGCAGGTCTATGCATGCACAAAAGGTGAATCCCTAGCATACGTTCACAACCTAACCCCAACCAGACATATACCAAAATCCCGGACGCACTTACGCCTGAATGACTTTTTCACACGTAGCCAGGCAGGCAAGCAGTCAGGCAGTCAGGCAGGCGAAAATCATAAGGCAAATTACATATTTTGGGGTCATGCGAGTGGAGTTTGGGCTTAGCCAGGCCAAAAAAAGAATACTGGCTGTCAATGGCCAAAGTTTGTTGGCCACGTTTGCCAAAAAGGTCTTACTGCCAAGATGGGGACCCACAATAATTTATAATTCAATAAGTTAAAGTTGAATGCAGTCCAACGCTGTTAACTTGTGCCAATACACTGTAAGAAATTATAATTTTGTATGATATATAATGTATTATGATATTATTAATACACTTTTTAAGGAAAGATTTAATAAAAATAGTTTAAACAAATTTATAGATAAACAAACTACAAGATATAAATTCAGTTAACACATTTTTTACAAACTAAACTTCTCACAGTGTGGAAGATGAGTTCACACATACACATATGTGTGTGTTTGGCCCGGGGGCGCATGCCACACAATTCACCTTGAAGGCAACTCAGAAGCGAAGATTAATTGCTGCATTGCCTTTTGTTGCCGGCACTTATCTTGGACCCCTTCTCTTTACCTCCTTACCTCTCCACCGATTGACTATGTGCGCGATAAGGAATTTTATTCACTGCCCAGTCCCTAACCTGAACCTTTTGTACCTAACCCGTTTTACCTTTAAATAGCAGCAGAGAGACCCAAGCAGGCAAGCAGGCATTCAAGCAGTAATTGCATTTTGTTTGGCATCTCATTTTAGTTACGGTCTGGCAAACTGGGCAACAAATGCGAAGACTTTGGAGTCAAAGTCGCCTCTTGATGATGTGGATAACGCGCCTACGAGCGTAGGTGTCGCCAAGGCGATTAGGCACCAACAACAACTATAATAACAATGAGTGCCCACCATGAATCAAAACCAAGTTTACCAGAAGCACAATCAGACAGACAGACTGTGGCGTGGGGGGAGGGTTGGGGTTTTTTCACTAAAACTAACTGACTGACTCGATTCGTTAACACCGTTGAGACTGTCACGTGATTTTGAATAATGTGGCGCTCATTTGAATTATTGTTGTCGCCACAACGACCCTCGAAAGTGGCCCGAAAGGGTTTAGGCTGGCTCCCTTTTTAGCCAGAATTCAAGCGAAAGGCAATTTGTCTGCTTGTCGCTCATAAAATGTGCCGAATGATCTAACGATGCTGTTCTAGTTGTGTGTGATAAGAAATAAACTAGATGAGCTTAGATATGGAGCAGTGGTAAAATGGTAAAATAGGTAGAGAATGATGGGTTGGGAAAGTAAAGAGCTGAAGTTAAGGTATTTTTATAGACTAATAAATATGCAGAGATCAGTATAGAAAATTCAATAGATAGGTAATCTCAATGTCGAAACCCTTTTTAAATTTAATTTAATAGCATTCTGATTTAATTTAAATACACTTAAATATATCGAAAGCTGTTTATAGATTGAAATACCGTTACAAATATTAGTTACTACTACTACTACAAAAAAGTAATATAATCTATAACAAAAATGGTCTGTTCTTTTCTTTGTTTAATATATTTAAAATCATATTTGGCATTCATTATCTCAAATCATCTGACATTTCTATTTATTAAAAGCCACTCAACAGTTAGTATTTGCCTGGCGCCCAAACAACTCAACTTTTTGTAAGTTTTCTGAAAAAAACAATCAATTTTTGATCAATTTGTATGCATTTGCTTAATTTTATATCTCGCATGTTTAGATATAGTTTGTAACCTTTTTGTAACCCTTTGCTAAACAGATTTAAATCACATGCTCAATTTTTCTTTAACCTACTAACACTTGGTGATTAAGCGACGCCTTTCTATGATGCTCACCTGTTCAGACACGGGCTCAAAACAAAACAAATATATGCATTTTATAATTTGTTTGTATCGCTATAGTTCAACGTTAAAAGCGGTGCCTCCAAAGACGTACCGGAGCGAATGAAACACGCTACTCGAATTGTGTGTGTATGTTTTGTGGATGGGGCATAGAGTGAAAGTAATTTTTGGATAGTGAGAGAGGAGGAGGAGGGAAAATGCCATTAAGACTGCATTCCATTTAGTTTGGCGCTTGTCAAAGCATTTTGACTGGGTGTTGAAACACTTTAACACTGAATTGCTTAATCCAAGTGGTTCTCCCAAAAACCCCCCCCCCCCCACTCACTCTCTATCTTTCTTTCTTTCTATGCTGCATTCTTTTATTGTTGTCTGTGTTGACGAAAAACGATTAAAATAATTGGCTCGCAAGTCGATACGATTTTTCTGTGTGTGTGTGTGTGAAAGCCATTTGCATCTGATTTATTGCATTATAAATTTGTACGCATGCCTAAGTAGCTACGATTTTTGTATTTGTTGTTCAAAAACTATATAAATTTTAGAAAGTTGTCGTCATCTTGAGGACGCCTCTTTGGACAATACTTAACATAGTGCTACACTCGTATTTTATTGACGAACTATTCATAAATTATGCCTAATGAGCCAAAGACAGCGCCTCCTCACTTTAGTTTTTCCGATTCTTGTTGTAATAGTATTACCTAGCAAATTCCCAAACTTTGGTCATGCTTTCAAAAATTATAATTGGAATGGAATGTGCAATGAGGCGTTAGACTAATGCTTAAGTTAATGCTGTCATTCATCAACTAGATCTAATTATGTACAACATGATTTCACAACATGGATTAGAAGTATAAAAACTCAATTTCACAACTTGTATATCGAATGTAATGAAGGAGAAAAAAGTTAGATAGAATATTACTAGGAAAACTCGGACCTATACTCAGTTTAAATCTGACAAAATGTTTAGCTAGAAAACACGTAAAACTCAATATTTACCTTTCTACATTGCTTTTCAGCTGTTCATTAGCATTCATTTGTTGCACCTCGGGACACGTTTTCTTTGCTTTCTTTATCTTAAGGTATACAAATCCTAATCACCTGCATATTCGAATTTTCCTTCTATTCGGTATTAGCAAACAAATTGTCATCTGCCCATGCAATTTGCAAGCAATCTCTAAAAATATATATTCTCCATTCGCTCTGTTCCAAATTGTCGAATCACTCACAAATCTTACTGCATAAATGGATGGATGGATGGATGGATGGAAGCCCTTCTTTTTTCTTTTATGTGGTTGGTTTATTTAGATGACAGTGTAAATTTGCTATCAGTGGCAAATATTTACCAACAACTGATCAAAAGGCGAACACCGCCCAAAAACTAAGCTGAAGGTGTGTGGCAAGAGCGAGGGGGTTAAGGCAAAGATGTGGCCGATTGGGGGTTGTGACAAACGCGTGTCTGCTGTTCTGGTTATTAATCAAAAGTATACAATTTTTTAATGATGTTGGCGCACGACATCGTATTGCTGTTGTTGTTGCTGTTGTTGCCATTGCACGGCTGCGATAATATTTGGATTAGTTCAAGTCAATTGCATCTTGGCCAACAACACAGTTGGAATGACGGCGCGTGCTGTATTCCTGGCCAAGAAGCAAGACGCCTGCAATGAGACGAATCTAATGTTGCACACGTGTCCAAACGTTGCCTGCACTCCACAGTGGGTGGCTGGGTTGTTGGGTGGCTGGGTGGCTGGATGGTTGGGTTTTTGTGTGGCTTTCTGATAGCCAGCCAAGAAAGGCAATGTTAAATGTTGTGTTAAGATTAGCAATGGCCAAAGCAGCTTATCGGCAAGGGTTCGGTTTTGGGTTCAGTTTCGTTTTTTGGAGTTGTCATTTTACGTGCGCGGCATTATCAAAATCGAAAGTAGTAGAATGGTATTGTGCGGGGCGACATTATCGGCAAACAAACTGTACAGGCCTATAGTTATTTCTCCTTTATATTACTTTTCTTTTCGGCTATGCTCCTTGACTGCCTAATGAACGTTGCGAGAGGAAGTTGAAAGCCGCAGGTGTTGCAGCCTGGCAGCCATAAAACACACTCAATGCTCACACTGCGCATAATTTATGGCGTTTTATGCTGGCCATATAAGTGAAAAGGAAAAACATGAAAATTAAGTAAACACCACGCTAAATGCTAAACAAACTTCAGACGTTAGCTTATCGGAAGGTTAAAGCGCCTCTGCAAACAAGCGAATGGATTCAGCTAGAGGATAGAGTATTTAACACCTTGAAAATGTTGCGTGTGGCCCTCAATTAAATGAGATAGCAAATGGATAGCGATGATAGATACTCATAAAGATATTAAATGGTTTTCAAGGAAAAATATTTCTATAATGAAGAAAATATATTTTTTAATTAGTTTTTTTATCATTTGATCCATCGAATATTGAATAACAGATGTTTTCAACAATTCCTTAAATTAAATTAAAAGTTTTATTGCATTTATCATTTATTAAAAGTCATTTACTAAAATATTCCTATATATATGTTTTCCCAAGCTAAGCAACAAATTGGTCTTTCTTGCAGCAAAATTGTAAAATCGGATAATGCAGAATAATTCTTATGAAAGTAGCTTACCTGGTTCTGGCTTAAACCACTCTTTCTGTCTGTCACACACACACACTCACACACACACACACACATTCTCAACCTTAACTGTCCTGTTTGGCAAATTGAATGGCAAATTTGTCTGCATGCAGCAACAGCAGCAAAAAACTTTTTAATTGAAAAACAATTTTTTTGCAATTTCTTGTTCAATTTTTTTGGATTATTTCGTAGCTGGGGTTGAAGTGGGCGGCGTGGGATGCGGATGGAATGTGAGTTGCGACTTCTCCTTGCTCTTTTTTTTTTTGATTTCGGACAGTTCAAGTTTCATAAATGTTATTAAGTTTCTTTCGTTGGTTTTTTTCAGATTTTGCTTGCAATTTGTGTAACTAGTTTTTCTGTAACTCGTACGCAGTTTTGAGTGTTGCCAAACGGATCGTGTGTGTGGTAGCTGGGTGGAGGGGTAGTAGGTAGAGGAGTGTTGGGGAACGTCGGCCATTTATTGACTTGACTTCCGTGCGTATGTCGCAATTTCCGGTTTCACGGCAAACGAAATAAAAACGCAATTTAATGCCACATAAAGCAGGAGAATTCCAGCTGCTGTTGCTGCTGCTGCTGATGGTGATGGTGATGGTGATGCTGATGGTGGTGCTGATAGCGGTGGTGCTGAATTGACCCACGCTTCACTGCTCCCTTAATTGAAATCATAAGATTTGCTACTTTATGATCGAGTTAGCAGACAGCAATTAACAAACGAAAGAGCCAAATGACAACTTTATCGACATCTATTATGATTTTCACACTTTTCCTTGAGTTGCGTGCGATGAGTTTTGGCGTTTTGAGTCTCGCGCTTTGAATTCCAATTCCAATTCAAGTTTCGATTCGCATGCAAATGCACGCGGTCATATTAGTCGTTTTTATTAGCCACCATTGATAAGCAGGACGCATTTAAAGACATTTGACACTAGGCCACTTTAGTAAATTGATGGTGAGAGGGTTGCCCTGCTTTATTGTTAATAAAAATTATATATATTTCAAATTACTTCATGTTCTTCATGAAATTTTCTCTAACAATTCATTTAACTTATTTAATAAAATGTATCTTTCAGTCATTTTCAGCCTATGATCTTTAATTTATTGCATATTATTTCCTTTTTATCATTCACTATCATTAAATAAAAACTTTTCAAGCCACCCTCGCTAAACCACCGTTGGCAAGTGTATGCTTGCTTGCTTGACCAAATTGTATACACGCACACCTGCCTCACTAAAGCCACAGAGCCACTGAAGCCACTGAGCCGCTCATCGACTGAGCTACTAAAGTCACCTGGTTTATGGCGCTGTGAAACTGCGGGCGCTCCATTTGCGCATCTCGATGCGGGTTAAGCTCTTAGTTGTCTATGCTTCCTTCATTCTGCACCACCTACCGCTAACCAGTAACTGCATTAGCATTAAAGCGGATCAGTCATTGGAGTCGGCTGCAAGTTTATAGTCAGCCGCCTTGCTCACACCAAAAAGGCCCAATAAGAGATAAGCGGCCAACAGCCAAAACCGAACTGAGCCGAACCGAACCGGGTTCAATAAACTAAACAATGGACCAACCATCGACGCGTCATCATCGACTTAATTGAATTACCTCCAACAGCAATGAGAGAGAGTTGCAGTAGGGCCAGCTTCCCGACTGGACCATTATTGAATGCCAATGTAATAGTATCATCCAGACGGATCATGTGAATTTTTTGAGAATTGAGAGAAAAATCATTCAATTGCTGACACATTAGCGCATACTTCATTCCCCCTAATCCTCCCTGCCCTTCCGTATATTTCAGCTGCTCCATCTTCAGACTCTGACTCCGTCTGCACTGTTAATTAACCGCTTCGGTTAGACCAGAAATTAACTCGATTGCACGTTAATTAGACGCGCTGCGTTTAATGAACTCAGTGTCAGAGTATGATTATATGTGTGGGAGTAAGTGTATGTGTGTGTGTGTGTGTTCATGCGGAGATTTTTTTACAACAGAATTTCTAAGCTTTACCACACAATCAGCTGTGATGGTCATCAGAAAACAGCAAGCGGCAAATTTATGTGAGATTAAATCCAAGAGGTCAGCAAGTAATTTATTAGAATTTAGAATTATTAGCGATATAACTGGACAGCTGGTGTTTAAGGAGCACGAAACCAATGCAATGGTATCAAAAGATCTTTCACAAATTAACTTAAAATTATGTTCAAATGGTTTAATAAACAACTTAACTATCACATCGATCTATACCTTAACCTAACCATAACCGCTTAACTTATTCCTCTTTTATGCCTCTGTTTATCATTCATTAGTTGCGTCTACAGCAAAAGGCATCCGTAAGATACTCGAGTAGCGGCACGCGTTCGATTTCCGCACGGTCCATTGAGTGTGCAAAATAAATGCGCTTAATTAATTGCATTTTTGCACTTTCGAGTGCTTCCCCAAACTGCCACTCCCCTCTTGCCTGTCCTCTTCACCGCCTATCCAATCGATGATGCAGAGTGTAGCGCATGGAAGTTGACTTCAAATGTGCATCAATAAACTCAATTAAACGTAAACGAGAAGCGCTTCAAATCAAATGCACAGCAGCAACAGCAGCAGCTGCTACACCTCCCACGCTTCTTGTGAGTTTGCGTAGGGGGTAATGATAATAATGATGATGCACTTTTAGATGCCAACTGGTTATAAAAGTTATTAAATGGGGTATTATGAAGTTGGGTAATAGGTGTGGCGTAAAGAAAGCTTTACAAAGAAAATATTACAACTGAATAAGATATAATTTAACTTATATAACCCGATAAGGTTAGAAGTCGTTCAAAAACATAGAAACTTATTTCTTCTGCTCCTTGTTTATTAAAACAACAAAGTGTATAGGGTAAGCCTTAGTTTATCATTCTATCGTTTTAGCCAACCTTTGGCTTGCTTAGTTTTTCATATTTTCTTTTCGCTCAGGTCTCAGGGCTTGATAGCAGGGCATTAGTTTGGTTGTCATGGACATGTAGGAAGCTGGAGATTTGCCAAAGGCAAGATAAACTGTGTTGCAAGTGGCAAGCCAAGGCAATGGCACAGCGGCGAAGAGGCAAAGAGCCGTTGGTTGTTGGGCGTCTTAACTTGTTTGGCCTTACCTGGCACATCTCTCTTGTCTTGGCCATAAAATCGAAAGAAAAAAATCACCTTTAGTTTTTGTGGCACAAACGCATCTCTCAACAGAGCGGCGCAGTGGCAACATTTGTAAAAAGTCCTACAACATTTGGACATGGAATCAACCCAAATATCAAAAAAAAATAAAATAAAAGAAAATAAAATCCCTACCAACTTTGAGTGTTGATTGAGTGAGGACAGGGTCAGAGGGGGGTAGTAGCGCCATGAAATTAGCCAAAAGCAAACAAATAAAAACATCAAATAAATAAATCAATTTGAAACGAGACTCTTCTCTGCCATGCACTAGAACATTTCCCTTCAACTCTTTTTCCCGGGTTCTTTCGGTTTTCTTTTTCATTTAGTTTGAGTTTCACTTTGAAATGCAAACCAAGAAACGTGGCGCATCCGCTAATTATCCCCAGCTACTATTCCAAAAACCGAAACTACCCCCCGCAAGTGTGCCATGTATGTAAACAATTCTTGAAAATTGTACCAAAAGTATTTATTCTAAAAGTAACTTTAAACCCTTTACACCAGCTAGTTAGTGAGTGAGTGAGTGAAAGAGAGACACATGTAGAGAGAATTTCATTCAATGCCTTTGACTGATGCGTTTGGGCAGCTGTTTAGTCGGGGTTGGGTATAGATATATCCAAAAAGGGGGGTGATTTACAGATCAAAGTGTTCGCTCCTTTTTTCCTCTTGTTGTGTTTCTGGTTTTTTTTTTGCTTTTTTGACAGAAACAAACATTGGCCAGCGTTTTATTTACATTGGCTTCCGGTTGAGTTTTTTTTTTTGGGGCATTTCATTTGTTGTTCTAGCGAAATAAAAAGCAAAAAATATGTTCAAGCCTTTGACTTTGAATCGTAAACAATCAAGAGTAAAAAATCAACTAAACAATGCAATTACTAACTGAAATTATTTTGACCAGCCAAACTTCAAAGGCCAACTAAATGGAAAATGATATCATTGACATAGTTCAACGATATGATCTCCACTCACACAATATTGTTTGGGGGCTTGCTTTGAATGTATTGAAAATTGTCTTCTATTTAAAGTTTAAGCTCACGATTCTGTCATTGATTCGATTTCTTATTGCATTTACGTTCCCGCTATACATACATTGAGTCAACCCCGTATTATCTGCAGCTCTTTATCGAAAAGCCATAAAGTTTTCATTATTACGCATTTACCGTTGCCCCCCTCTCTCTCTCTCTCTCTGTCTCTCTCTCGTTTAATTACCTTTCATATTAAGCACGAAAAAGGGCCACAACCAAAGACACAAGAGACAAAAGCCAACCAAAAAAGGGCCAAAGAAGTCGCTGAGCTTCATTTTGTGAATCACGTGCCATGCGCAACGTTCTAAATTTCAATTGAATTCAATTTAATTAGCCGAAAGCATAAAAAAATACTAACGCTTCAAGCCAATCTTTATTATAGAGTATACATATATATATGTATATATGTATATTCACGGCTATAATGCTAATTTGTATGCATCGAAGGCAAAGCGACCAAAAGTTCTTAGACACAGGCGTGGACAATAATGAAACTGACATAATTTGCATTTAATAGTTATTTCCTCATTTCCATTTAAATTTTTTCGAGGTCGTGTGCCATATTAAATCACGAATTACTTCTAGTGTTAACTAACTTGGTAATAGGTTTGTGATTTTATTAGTTCTTATGCTATAAAAGGAGCTAAACTTAAACTTTGTTCTTACTGACTGACTGCTATCAACGCACAGCCAAAATGATAATATTTAGTAACCCAATCATACGGATCGTAAGTAAACACTAAGATTTCCATTTCCATAGATAGTTCACTAACAGTTTAACTTAACTTTTGTCGTATTTAAATCGGCATTAGTGCAATAATAGCTGCATGATATATTCGAAAGCCTCTTACTGCGCCTAAACTAATATTATTTATGCCAATCAGTCTGCTCATTTATGTCAATATACGAATTTTGGCTAACTGTGGCTGGCCCCAAAAAATGTCCGCAGTTCGCATGGCAAATGAACAGCTTTTGGCAGCACCGCAATGTGTGCCTGGGTTCTAGAATATTTAATTTGCAGCCATAATTTCATTATGTAGCAACAATGACTGTCCCACTTTAACATGCCCCAAACTTTTCTCTCGACGCCATTCCACCCAACTCTTTAGCGGTTGTTGGAAATTCAATCAGAGGCTCTGCGATAAAATTCGCATGAGTCCTGGATGTTCTGGGTCCTGTACCCGGCCTGTCCTGGCCGTTGTGTGTAGGCGGATGTGCGGTGGGTTTATCAACGGGTATACGCATTTCAAAGCAAACACTTTAGGCAGATTTATGCACACACACACACACGCACACACATACATAAAGAGAGAGAGATGCAAAGTTTATCTTTTGCTTTGTGTGTGTTTGTGTTTGGGTGGCATTTTCAAGGACAATTCAGCTATGCAATGCAACATGTCGAAAGGGCTGACAGGACACAGACCTCACTTCCGTAACCATATACATACTTATTAATTTGTGTATCTGTATCTCACTGTTTCTGTATCTGTGTCTATTTGTGTATTTGTATTTACACGCTGCTAACATATTCATAGACAATTGCCAAATGTAATTAAATACGTTAACAAAAGCTTTTGCCAACTCGAGCGGTGCTTGTGGAGTTCGCATTGGTGTGGTTTGGGGTTTTGGGGTTTTGAGCTCCATTTGTTTTGCGGATTGCCATTTACTTGTTGTTCGGTTGCTTTGCTTACAGCCTGCGTGAATAGCCATTAACAATGGCAATCAATGTTAAATATGAGTCTTGTTAAAAGTTTCACAGCCTAATTAAGGCAAGCATAATTTTGCAACAGCGTTTATTCATTCATTTTATAATGAGTTTATTTATTCAAGGTACAATTAGAAACTAAATAAAATAATTGACTTTTGTTTTAATATTATGTTTTAACTTGTGTTATCCTAAACAAAACTTTATTGTATGTCAAACTTGAACATTTTCCAACTGAATTTGTTCAAGAATCAAAACTTCTTATGATCTTAGCTCCCAGCTGATGTTTGCTTTGTTAAAGTCCCTGCCGAAACTCTTTTATACATTTGGGCATCTCCTTCTAATCTCTTTCTGCTCGCATAATCTCAAGACAATCCCATCTGCCGCTTCTCACATAACAACAATTGTATCGTTGAGATTCTCAATGCATTTGTGTCCCCAAGCAAACTTTTATTAGAAAGCAAAACTTTCTTTTAGTGATTTTTTGTTGTTTTTTTTTTGTTTGCCACAGCTGAGCCTGGCAAAATCAAATGGCATAAAAGTTGCCTCTCCTCATTGCCATTGGTGGCACCCAATAACAATGGGGTTGACAGTGGTACCAGGTCTTATGAGATTAGCAAACGTTAAGCGGATTGTAAATTTATAAATAGCATCAAATGCTATTGTAGTTGCTTTGAAATGTCATTAGACTTAAGTTGAGTTCTTTCTTTCTTTCTTTCTGTATGTTTTGTACATGTGGCACACATTCGCACATTAAGAATAGAACTTAGAACTTGAAAGGCTTTTTTTTTGGGGTTGGTTAGTTGGTTAGTTTGGCTGAGCGGTTTGGGATTTTGCCTTACATTTGTCAAGTTGTCAACTCTGTCTCCTTGACAATGGCGATGCTGTTCGTCGCGTCTTGGCAATTAGTTAATGTCAAACAACGATGCGAAAGTGACAATTAAATTTAAGTTTCGACTACAACTGGTTTTGGGTGAGGGACGCAAAATGTCAAATTGAAGTTAATTACTCAAGCTTTCAAACATTTGGTGAACCTATTAAGGTTTTCTGTGCAAAAGCTCACTATTGCTGAAGCTTTAATAAAGTATTTGCTCAACTAATTGACTCAGTAATTAGGTATTCAAAAATATTTTTTGCTAGTTTTATCTATCTTATGTTTGCTAAGTAACTAAGAAACTAACATATTCCTTTTCGACTTCGGATTAATCCATCCATTTGCAGCTGTTGTTAATTGTAGGCGCAAAAAGATATTTGGATATTTGTGCGAATCGTAATAAATGGAGCCAGCTTAATCAGCGCCGTACAAGAAAAGGTCAAGTACGAGTGTCTCGCTAATTTGTTGTCTCCCCGTCGCACGTGTGTGTTGTGTATAGTATATATGAGGATGAGTGTGTGTGTGTGTGTGTGTGTGCGACATTGTCAAGTGTTGTGCCTTTGTCACGTAGCAAAAACTTGACTCCAACTTTGCAGCTCCACTCGTACGGTTTGGCGGCTAATGAGACTAACAGCCGGCGGCCAAAAGCCCAGACCGACCCCCAACTACAGCTACAAATTCTGTTTAAGCCTTGGCTACAGCTTCAGTTTGGGTTTTTGTCGGCAGCTGCACGAGCTAAAAGGCAAATGGGAGCATTGGTGGCATGAGCAGCGGCAGCAGGCAGCATATTCATGCTAGCATAGGGCGGATGCGGCAATTTTGCAGCCTGAAATCGATATGGCATCAAAGCAAAGGCACATTTATGCCCATTATATGCAGCTAAGTACACAGTGAGAAAAATAATTAGGATAGTATAATCAAATTGTTGTGATATTAATTTTAACTTTATTGAATTTCATTATTGCATGCTTAAAGTAATTTTTAAGTATATTATATATTAATTTTAAGATATTTATTATACAAATATATTTTTTAAGGATATTTTTGACTTAGAAGAGAATACTTTATTTAATGTATTAAACACTTACTAACAAGCTTAAGTTATTTAAATTGTGTACTCATTTTGAATACGTTTTTGAAAACAAAATATATTCCAGTTCTAAGCCAGTATTTTAGAAAAGGTTTAACTTTGTTTACTGTGCAATTTGTACATTCATACTTGGGGGTCGGTTTATTGTGTGCTCTGTGGCATGGGTGCGGGGTGAAGGCGCAAAGAATGAGATGTGCCCCCAGCTATGTTGTCTGATATATTTTTATTATGCTAAAATAATCGGCATAGACAGCGAGCGGTTTCGCGTTTTCGGTTAGCTTAGCTTAGCAACCAAAAATTATCTGAAAGATGCATCTGAATATTACAAACAAAAGATAAAAGCCAAATGCAACGACAACACCGCACCAGTTGCAGCTGACCTCCCCTTCTCCCACCACCACCTTCTTGTTGTTGTTGTTGTTATTGTTGTTGGTAGTAGTTGGTACATGGAACGGTTGCTGCTACGTTTCTGTTTGCCTTTCGCTTGCAGCCACGCAAAAGGTGATTTATTTGAACATGGTTATCAACTTAGTAGAATAACAGGAGCAGAAAGCGCCGCACTGCAACAACAACAACAGCAGCAACAACAGCATTCCCTATCTGTTCCTCATCTCCCTACCCCCCCTCCCTACCCCTCCGCTTCCTCCTTCCCCCTCTTAGCCGAAAGAAACAATGAAGAACAAACAATGCAACGCGCTTGCAACTTGAACTTGTGGCTAGAAAGTGCAGAGCCCGTAAGATACGATTGCATTTACATGCATCCGTATCGGTATCAGAGCGCCTGCATCGGGGCGTGTGTGTGTCCATAGTTCCCGCCTTTCTACCCCACACCCCTCCCCCCCTCCCGCTACCCAACATTCCCCCCTCCATCCTAGCGTGCCATCTGTCGCTGTGCGCGCCCAAGACACACACCCACAGCTGCATGAGGCACGAACCCGCGACTGCAACTTCACCAAATGGATCTCAGTTCGGATTCAAAGCCACAAGTCGATGTTAAAGTCGAAGACGGAGCATTTTGGGTTGGTTGGTTGGTTGGTTGGGGTTTGTCTGTGGCACTCTGGCAACCGGCATACAATTTGGCCGGCAGCGAAATTTATTTGAAATCAATGCTTCTTGTTGCATTCTTCAGTTGCTCTGTGCCACGAACGTTTTTTTTTCTTTCTTCATTTTTTTTTTTGACTGTTGTTGCACCAGCAGCTTCAGCAGCAGCGGCAGCCGTTACAGCAAATAGTGGCAACTGCTATGGCGCTACATAAAAAATGATGTGGCATATAAGTTTTTATAGTAAAGAAGAAGAAGAAGAACTATTTCTAAGCAATCGTCAATTGTCAATCGAAGGAAGGGTTCCGTCTTATTCAGAGTTTCAAAACAGGGTTAAGAAAAAACCTTTCCATAACAAACATTTTATATATATGTATATATTCTTCTGTTTCCTTTTAAAACTAAAAGTTATTTTAACACATTCCTCTATGCCTCTTTTCATAAAAATTTCGATCCGTGTCACTAAAACCGATCAAATAAATGAAAATATGTTTCACTCGGCATTTTAGAGGCGCTGGTTTTGCCAATTGCACTGCAGGCAGCAGCAAAGGCATAGAAAGACAATAATTGAATAGCACATACATATGTGCATATTATATATATATATATATATATACATATAGTATACAATATAGTTAGGATCGAGTCAAATGTGTGTGTGTTGTTGTGCTTGCTATATTGCTATTTATTATGCATTTCTTTATGATGATTTCAAGCGGCAGCTGATTTAATGTGCATGTTTTGGTTTTTCTCTCGCCGCAACGGTCACGAGTTTTGGGTGCAATGTTAACACCGGCCCGGATTTTTCGTTGGCCAGAAATAAATAGATAGTCATAGTACGAGTACATAGTAATATTTGACCATTAAAATGCAGTTGTTGCCACAGTCCATGGGAAATGATAATGAAGGCGAACGGTAAATGGTATAGGAACTGCAACTGCAACTGCAACAAGTTGCCAGCTGCTTCTTGCCTGAGTGAAATCGATACATATTAGAACTCCCGGCAGTTGCAGTAGCAGGCAGTTCTCTTCTTTGAAAGACTCCAACTCTGACGCTGACGCTGACGCTGACTTTGACTCTGGGTAAAGTAAACAAACTGAGTGCTCTCGGACACAGTTGCACGTCAAATGCATTTTGTTTTGGGTTTTATTGAATGCCAGACTGGAAGGCTTTTTCGCTTTGACTCTGGCTACGCTTTTGATTTTGATTTTCATTTTGTTTGCCTGTCCAAAAGAGACCCCCAAACCTCAGACCACCTTGAAGCTCAGCACAGAGTCCAACTCCAACTCCAAGTCCAAGTCCGAGTCCGACTCTGAGTTGCAGTTGAAAACTGAAGTTCGATTGCTGCCAGGCAAATATGTAAAGATTCGAATAAAAATTCGAACACTCAGAGAAAAATGTACTTTAAACACGAAAAGTGAACGGATTTCGTCTTTTAACAAACACAGCTGTCATTTAAAGTTTGATCTTGAAAATGCTTAAGATATTTTCACAAATTAAATATTAGTTGAATGCGTATACTGTATATAAAAAGTTTTTAAATTTAAGCATTCTTAAGTTGTATACATATTTTATATCGATTAAAACAATCGAATAAACATTCAAAAAATCTATTAAAAAAATGTTGAAAGTATTTCCATTTTAAATTCCATAAAATCTTCACGCGAAAAATATCACAAATAAATTTAATTCCCTTTTTTCCAAGTGCATTCAAGGTTTACTCAATATTGTAATTTCAAAAACAAAGTTTACGCTTTCCCAACAAAATCAATAAAATTGTTAAAGCCAATAGATAGATCTCTCTCTCTCTCTCTCTCTCTCTCTCTCTCTCTCTCTTTCTGCCTTCCCTCCCTTCCCCATCGTCATTTTTCAGTCGTCTGTAAAAGTGTGAAATACCATTGGCATACTATTTACTTATGCATTTAGAGGCCTCTTTAACTGCTCAGCTCTCTTTACTTTTTGTCCATTATGCTGACGATGACGGCGTTGGCGGCAGCGACGGCAGCGGTGGCGGCGACAGTGCTTTGATTAATGCCAAACTGTGCACAATTCACAAGATCTTCTTCTGCTTGTTCTTCCTCATCTGCTTCTACGACTTTTGCATTGGCACAGGTTTATTTTTTTCGGTACGCGATTCACACATTATTCATGTGCATTGTTCCGCGCATCGCAAAAAAATAAACAAAAATCTAGACTCGAGAATCTGCAACCATTCTTGAGGTTCCTGCGCTACCAATCCGCATACTCAGCAAGCCCACCAAGCCGATCCTTTCGTCTCGCTTACTCCCCCTCTGCCTCGCTTGATTCCACGGCTCTGCTCAATTCTTGGCTCTGTGCAAATTCAATGGCTCTTTGCATACATTTGCGTTTAGCCAGCCATGCGTAGCCAGAAAGCCAACAATACAACTAAGTACATTTAACCGAAACGAGATCGAACAATCAACATTTGGCATCACGCCGACTAACGAATGCTCTTGAAGAACTAACTGAATGGAATCTGATCTTGGGTAGTATAGTAACACGATCGCTTAAGCTTGCTTATCTTAAAGCAAATTTTATAACAAAGTGAAAAGAATACTACTACAACTATTTTGATAAAGTTATGGAAATCGCGCTTTTTAAATAAACAGATAAATATTATTTATTGGATTCAAGTTATATAATAATAATCTAATTGAAGTGTGAAAAGAATTATGCGAATAAGTTTTTAATGTTGATTTTAGAATTAAGCATTCTAAGGTCTTGCGTTAATCTCATTCAAACCGTGAAGTAGAAACCGTTTCATAATCGGATTAATCATCAAAGCTTTTGATATTCATTATAAATTCGCTATGACTGTTGCGCTTTTAAGTGCCTCACAGTTATAGAATTCTCTTTGAAAAGTTCTTTGAAATCTTTGGATTTGGGATCAATGATCAGGAAAGTGAGTCATAAAACCTTTTTATTAATCTCAAATCAACTCGAGCAAACCTTTTCCGCATCTTAGCTTAGCCTTTAGTCAACTCTCAAGTCTCATACTCTAGTCAATCAACTCTGTTATGCCTTGTAAACTTCTATCAAAAAGGCAGCCTAGCAAAAGGAAAAAAAATATTGCAAGAGTCTCGCGCAAGTTGCAAGTCGCCAGCGGCATCGCAACAACAACAACAACAACAACATCGATGGGGAGCAACAATGGCCATTGAGTTGCTGCTGCTGCTGCTGCTGCTGTTACTATTGTTGTTGTTGTTGTTGTTGTTGCTGCCTGCCCAAAAACAAAGGCCAAATAACAACAAAGCGCGCGCGCAGCACAAAAAAAAACACAACAGAAAAGAAGAAAAACGACGAGAAATATGTATATCAGATTTAAAATAAATGTAACTGCGCGGCTCATTATGCTGCGCTTACACACAGACTGGCAGCAGTTACCCTTTCCCCCCTTCCTCCTTCCTCTCTTGGCCAGGCCAAAATGGAGCTGCTGCGCATGCTCAACAGTTTGGTGCACTTAATGGCCGGGGCAATCAGTGGCTGCCCCTAAAACCTGCTCTCAGTCTGTCTTGCCAGTCAGTCTGTCCGTCTGTCCGTCTGTTTCTGTGTAGTAGAGTGGTGTAGAATGCCCAACATGCTGGCTAGTTAGCTGCATGCAGCAGGTAAGAGACTAACAACAACAACAACAATAGCAACATAGACTTAAGCATGGGCAAACGCATTTCGTATTCGCATTTAAATAAACATTTTTACCAAAACGAATCGCGCATTGTTCGCGCAAAACTCTAGCTAGAGCCAGAGCTAGACAGCTTTTGGGGCAAGTGGCATGTGCAACAGCAACAGCAACAGCAAACAGTGCAACTTTCACTGCACTTCAGAACACAAAAGCACAAATGTGTCTTGTCTTAGCTTTAAAGGCACGTGCAGCTACTTTAGACCCCTGCCCCGCCCCTTTCTAAGTCTCTCCCCATTCCCCTCTTTCATATTTGCATGCTCATTTCATATTTTTCTTATGCGCTGTGCCTGTGCCACAGAGCAACAGCAACAACAACAACAACAACAACTTAATCGATTAACGTTCATTTGCAATTTGTTATCGGGCGCTTTGCATCTATGCATGTTGTATGTGCAACGTGTGCACACAAATTTGTTGCAACGATTAGCTGGCAACAAAATATTGCAATGCCATTCGCTTATTAATTACCCAAGATAGCAAAGCCACTGAGTGACGCATTTGTTAGTTGCCCCAAGCTTACCGCAAGCGCAAAAGAGTTGTCTGCTACTTTTGGTGGCAGCAACTTCGAATACCAAGAGCAAAGCGACGGCATTCTTCACTGTCTGTTGCCAATTATGATTGAATTTCTTAAATTATTATCCCCAGGGCGGGAGACACGTCTTTTTTGTTGTTTTTTTTGCTTTTGTGCCCTTCTGCTCTTCGACGGCATATTTTGTCACTCCTTTGAATGAGAATACTTTTGAAAATGTCGCACATTTTTGTCTTTAAAATCATAAAAATATTCTAAGGGCAATTAGGCGATCCTTAAAGCCCAAAGGGGAACAAAAATAATATGTCAAAAATTCTTAACAGAAAAAATATGTTTATTTTTTACAGACCTAAAATACAAATAAGATTTTAAAAGAAATTATTTCATTAAAAAAATAATGAAAATAATTCGATTGTGTTGTCAAAAGAACATTTTCTAAAGGAAAATTATACAAAAAAAAAAAATTTAACATATTTTTGTTTTAAAAATGTTTCCAAAAAGTATTGTTTAAGAAAAAGAAACTAAGCGTTTCGAAATATAAACAAAAATACCTTTACCTAATCAACCTTGAGTTAAATGAATTCATTTTCACATTTTTAAACCTATATTATTTAATATCAAAACTTCTTCACTCATTTCAAGCAAAAATGTTTAGAAAAAAGAATTCAATAAATTTCGCAGCGCGCCTTTTGCGACTTGAAATGCAGCAGCAAAATGTTGGTAAAAGGATTAAACCGTAACCGAAGAGAGGGTTGCAAGGAGGAGGAGTGGAACGTTGCAAGTTGAAGCATAGCCTGTGGCAACATCACACCCAGAGAGAGAGAGAGAGAGAGAGAGAGAGAGAGAGAGAGAGAGAGAGAGAGAAAGAGACTCTTGCAAAACGTTGCAACTGCAACCGTTGCACATTTTTCCATGCTGCATATTTTTGTTATTTTAATGTTTTTTCTTGCATTTGCATAAAACAAAAGAGAAAAAATCAAATATAACTCGTTAGCTTTAGTTTAGCCAGTTTTGAGAAACTTTTCTATCTTTCTCTGTCTTTTGTCTACATTTGTTTTTAGCTCAGCTATTTTTCATGTGGGTTGCACTTGAAGCACACATTTGGGAATTCGTCGTATTTGTTGTTGTTTTAAGATTTTTAGCTTGAATGAAGCAATCAGCCAGCACCACGTGTGGCAAGTGATAAATATGTATGTGTATATACGGCTGTCTTTTGTGGCTTTCTGCCAATAAATTGCACCAAATGAGCATTTAGCATTTTTAACGCCTCTTGGCTTAAATGGCCCCCGCTCTTTTGGGCGATAAGGCGACACGCAATGGCCCAAACCACGACAAACGGCCCAAAACGTAACGTTGTCGACCCAGACTCAATTCTCAATTCGACAGCGACTCTTGTTGCATGTTCGTTTCATGTGAGGCACGTGAGCTAAAGAAACTTTGTTTGACACGCCATATCGCTAGATGCCTTTCTCCCTTTCCCTTCTCTCCCCTCTAGCGTCTGTTAAGTTAGTCTTTAAGCAGCACAGCGATAAAGATTTGGGTGTTAATGAGAATTAATATGATATTTAATTGAATAAAAATCTTAAATTAATTATTAAATCAAGTCTTTTGAATATTTCTCATCTAACTGTTGTTATCTTTTTCATAGTATTTTTATTAAGCTTGAAATTTATCCTTTTTCATGCATTGTTTTGGCTTTAAAGGATGTGTCAAAAAGCGTCTAGGTAAGGAGAGTACGTAGAACTCCTATCATCTTAATGACACACTAGATATACTCTACCTCTGTGTCATTAGGCGCTTTGCACTCGACGTTTGCCCCGCTGTTTGTCACCTCGTTCAAGTGTCCAGCCTTCCAGCCTCTAATGAAGTCAACTGCTCATGAGTCTCTCTGTCTGGCTGTCTGTCTCTGCACTACCTGAGCAGTCATTACACTGTATTACACTACACTACCCATACACTCAACTTCACTCGAGTTCGGCCCACGGTCATGTGCATTTCCCTGTCCAGCTGCAAGTGAACTTCGTTTTAAACGAACCTTACCCAAAAGACACGAAGTCTGTCTGTTGTGCTAGACTTCGGCTTGTGGAACTTGTTTCTGTGTTCGCTCGTTTCGCTTACATCTGTGTTTCGTTGCCATTTCGTTTCGTCTGGCACGTGTTTGCTCTAAAATGTTGAGCAACATTTGCGACTGGCAACAGGTTTTGAGTATAGCAAAGCAACAGCTGACTCAGTGAAGGAAAAAAATAATTAAGAACTTGTATCGGATATCAAAGAAACATTTTAGAGAATCCCTAACTTTGCTTTTCTAAAGAAACTCTCAAAAATCTTTTATATATTATTTCTGACTGTTTCCACTCACGAACTATTTCTCTTGGTACTCTTTCGCTTCTCTCCAAATAAATAGCTCAGGGTCAAAAAATCAGCAGTTTAAAAACCAATCAAATGACTTCTTCATTGGGTTCTAGCCTCAAGTGTGCTTTCGAGAAAAAGTTCATGCACAAGTTCTCTTCTCGTTTTTGATTACTTCATTAAGAGGACAACAGCCAACTGCTGATGTTAATAATAATTATGCCTTTCCATAACTTGAATCTTTTTTTATGCCAACTCATTGCAATACCACCCACGGCATTTATGTACATATGCATGTGTGTGTGTATGTACACTCTTCCCATATAGACATATGTACATATTGTTTGTTATATTGCCAAAGCCAAACAACTCACGATATTCTAATTAAAACACATACGCAGACCTTACCACAAACATCATCATCCCATTGTCATCATCATCATCATCATCATCCATATGGACTCGCTTTGCGGTGTGTGAACTTCAATTCGATGAATTTACATTGAAGCATGATGCAGCAATTCTTGATTTTTTTTTCTTTTTGTGTTGTTTTGTTTTGTGTGTTTTTTTTTTTTGGGCAGAGTGTGCCAAGTCATGTGGACAAAGCTAATGTCTGTGGATTTAGATGTGGATGTCGATGTTGATGTGGATCTGAATATGTCTATGTGTGATGTGTGGGTGTGTGTGTGTGTGTGTGTGTGTGTTGGTGAATTTCTATAGCCAGTCAATGGATCGGATTGCCAGCTCGTGTGCTATGTCTCGATGACATATTCCATTAAAACCAAGCAGGAATTTAATTATTTATAAAGTGATAGACTCAATGATGCCCTGTAACATAAACCAAAGAAGGTAGTTAGGTAAAGAACTGCTGTACCTTTGATGTAAATACTCCGTAAAGTTTAGGAGAACCGGTTTTTAAGGAACTTAACACATGAATTTAACAAATTTAACATGTCTCCAACTTCATATAACCCTAAGTTATGACATACCCTTCGTCTGTGTGTTCTTATGGGTTAGGGTATGTGTCAAAAGGCACTGAGTGTCCCACATCTGGGCACAAGCATTGCATGCACACCTCGTTCCTAGGCTACCTGACACAGACACGGACACATACACATATATGGTATATGGGTTTGGCAGGCCCGAAATAATAAGAGCGGGTCGCGGTTCGGTTGCGCATGCTCAGAGACGAAAACGAGTCGCTAGACGGTCAAAGTGACAGACCCATAACATGCCACACACACATGTGTTTTAGTTTCTATGTATGTGTGTGTTTTTTTGAAGGGAAACAAACCCAAAAAGTCGTCTAATAAATTGACATTTATAAATAGTGTAAGTTACAGTTAGAGTGCGTGCTCAAAGCACATGTGTCTGCATATTGCAAGGGTCTAAACATATATATATTACCTATAGTTCCCTATAGTTCTCTATAGTTTTGTACAGCTGAAAAGAATGTGCATATGCTCCAATAACCACCATATAACTCAAGGGCAATGAGCTGCATAATTGCGCTAAGTAATTCTCACTTTAGTTTTAATTGCTGAGGGAAAAATATGTTTGAACATATTTGGTGAAGAGAATCTGTTATATTTAACATAGAAATAAAACTATAAAACCAGCTGTGAAAAGTGTGACTAATGAGACTATTTATTTCTCTATACTTAAAATGAAATATTTTCAATTTGTTTACAAAAATCAAAAATAAAATGTTTATCTTAAGTTTTAATGCAGATTCAGCCACGTTTGAAACTCACTTGCTTTTGAAAATCGGTTTACTTTTCACAAAGTTAAAGCAATGGAAAATATCCTCACAAGTCGCGAATATTATTACTTAATAAACTTCAATTAAAAAGACGTTTTTGAAATGACAGGTCTATAGAGGTTATAACTTGTTCAGCGCTGTCAATTAGTTAAGAATAAGGTGACATATTCGGACATTTGATAGCGATAAGGTGCACAACTTTCACGGCTATTTTCAAATGGAAATGGAAATGAAAATTGAAGAAGAAGAAGAAGAGGAATGAGGCCAACTTTTATCGTAGTATATGTGTAGTTCTAAGGGCACCGTTCATATATATATATTATTTCAATTTATTTGAATGTCAGCGAGCATAAATAACGTTAGCATATATATGTATTAATGGCATGATATCAAGACAAAACAATCTATATAGAGCGTAAAAAGCTGCACACAAAAGACAAAAGAAGACGACGCCAGGGCAAAAACGGAAAAGGAAGTTAACAAAATAAGCCAGATAGATAGTAAAGCGATTGAGCGATTGAGCGATTGAGATACCGACACAGATACACCGAAACACCGAAACACCGAAACAGAGAAACACAGAAACAGACACCACAACAACAGACAAACAAAACCTAAGCCCAATAAAAGAAAAGATAAATGTCGATGCGACAGAAACGACAACACATAAAAACAAAAAACTAACACAGGTAAATATCAACGGCTAACAAAACTGCGACGAAACTCAATACTCTCTTAAGAACTCACTGCGAACTGTAGTTGAGAAGATGAAGAAATATATATATGTATATATATATATATATATATCTTTGGTATGGCTACTGGGCAGGGCACTGTGTGCGGAGAGGTAGAGTAATAATTTTTTTTAGCAAAGTGCGCCGGCGATGATGTGCCATGGATCGCATCGCATCACATCGCATCGCATCGTATCGGATCGCATTTCACCTTCTTCTCTTTCAGGTGTCACCGATAGGCATCTTTTAATGCACAGGCCAAAAACAAGACCTCGGGGCTAAGACGCTGGGCTCAAAGACTCACTTCTCTCTTTCGGGTCAATGTGAGAATACGGAGGCAACACATTTTACAGCTCCGCACACACATATTTATATGGTTTGTTTGTAGTTGTTTCCTTCCTTCGGTCAGTTTGTTTTTTGTTGCTTCGACCACGAAGAGAAGGAGACGAAAAAAATGCTGCAGTGTGGTCCGAAAATTCTCATTAAGCGAAATATTCACATAATCCCGCATTTATTTGATATGCGTTGCATGATAAAAACTAAAGGACCTAACGAAATAAAAACAGCAACAAAAACGTTAAGATGTGTGTGTGTGTGTGTGTGTGTGTTTGTGTGTTGTTTAAGTACATTTTGGCTGGTTTGGACTGGCTGTCTTATTACAGGTACCAAGATGTTGGACTCTAGATTTGGAAAACAGAGCAGAAAGATATGTGAAAGGAGAATGAACTCATTTGTGTTTGATGTGATGTGACTTAAAAAGAAAGGATCTTAAGCACTTAAGAAATTAATAATTGGGTAATGTATTTTTATTTTTTTATTACTTATCTTTTTATCATTAAGCTTAAGATTGTCTTTTAACATATATAAAATATTTTTCTCTTACTAACCGCACTTCAAGCCATAAAAAAACTGTATCTTCACTTTGAGGCAGCTCAACAACATTCTAAAAGTCTTGAAATTAGCAAAATCATGTCAAAAATTCCAATCGTGAGGTGCATGCAACAAAAAGTCAAAGTAAACGACGCAACAAAGTATGCAACATGCAAAAGCCGCAGCCAAACGTGCTGCGGTTTCTATTTTCCACAAGTTTTTCCTCAAGCAACACTTAATGAAGCTGAGCAATAAATTGAGGGTGTGAATTCGAGCTGCAATCATTTTAAAGGTGCATTCTCTTTCATATCTTGAAGTATTTAATTGAATGCTACTTTTACTTCAAGTATGTTAACTTTAATATGTATAACAACAATCTAACAGACATACTTTGATTTACCAACCATTTAGTTCCAGATATTTACACACACAGTCTTAAGCAAATATTGTTGTGCAAATTGGCATTATGTTATACAAAGCTATCAGTTATTATCTTGCAGCTTAATATTGTTTCTACATCAATCTATATTACCCACAAAGGCTAACTGAACACTAAACACTTCCGCCTTCAACTAAACACATAATGATGAAACGCATATTCCAACGCAATTTCTGTGGGGTTTCACATTTATGCTGTTGTACAAGATGATTGATGACATACAAAGTAGTTTGCATGAGATCTCTGCTTAAGACCCTCTAAACACAAACATGTGCCGCGGATTGCTTTCTCAGTTGCAACTCTCAAACTAAGACGCAGTTGGAGATGGAGACGGAGATGGAGACTGAGAGTTGAGTCTGAGCCTTGGTCAGTTGTAATCCGTTGAACTGTCACACACAGTTCGTTGTAGCTGTAGCTGTAGCTGTTTGCTGTGGTAATCGCCAATGACAATGACAATGACATTGCATATACCGCAAATCGTGGGCATTACCTATGGATTTATATATATATATGTTTGTGGAGAACACCAAATTGCTGCTGAGTTTAATAATTGAAATATTTCCAGCCACGAATGCAACTGCAGTGGAAGAGTTTTTTTTATATGACTTTGACGTAAAACCAATTGGGTTTCTTGTAGTTTCATTTCTCATTAATATATGTTTTTTTTTTGGCATTGAACGCTTTGGGGGCTTCGTTAAGCGGCTTACAAAAATCTTGCGTGTTTATTCCCCGGTTTGCTTGTATTTAACGAAAAGATTAACAACAAGCAATCGCAGAATCTGATTCTCTTTTTTCTGTGTGTGTATCACAGGGGTTGTTGAGGGAGTTAGCAAAAAGCTTAATTACAAGTCACATGAGAAGGTGGTTGCAACATCGAAATGGGAGTTGGGGTTGTAAGATGTGATGTTGCAACTTTGAAATTGTGTTTTTATGTGATTTTTAGTTATTCGTTGCGCAAAAATATATACGTGTATATTGAGCAAAACTAAATTGATAAAAAAAAATTATAATAATAAACATTATTAAATCATCAAGCAAATGTTAAATGTTACAGCAAAAGAAAAACAAAAATGTTTTTATCATTATTTTTCTCGAATTTTAATAGCGAAAAATGTTTTCAAAGTTGAAATTTAACCAAATTGTGTGAAATAATTTATGATAAATTGCATTTGGAACGCTTTAAAAGCTAAAATACAATATGATAGCTAACAAAATTATGTGATTAAATCAGAAATCGTAAAAACAACAGACAGTAAATTAATGATAACAACTAGCACAAGCAATTACTAACATTAATTAGTTAATAATAACAATTATATATATTAAATAACACAACTTTGATATCTCTTTGCAAGAATAACAACAAAATGTTGACTTGTCTGTTCAACTACTAATTAACTAATTAAAATTGAGCTTATGTTGATTTTGTTATCATATTCCAGTTGCATTGTTGCAAGTTGCTAGACTTCAGTCAGACTCAGATTTAGACAATAGACGCCTAGAACAGGCCATCAATCAGAGCGGCAGTTAACAATGATGCAGATAGTGATAGAGCTAAAAAGAGAGAGAGAGAAAAAGAGAGAGAGAGAGAGCGAAGTGGAATGGGTAGAAAATCGAGATTTTGGGCAACCTTTGGAAAGTGATTTACATGAACGTGTGCGGCTTTTGTTTAATTGTTGCCTGCCCACATTGGATTTCTTTGGCTGCAGTGTGTCTAGATAATTGATTAATGCACACACACAGAGACACAATCACACACACACACACACACACACACTTATGGGGTTGCCCTTTTGCTTTTAATTATGCGTTACCAGCCATCAACGGGCCAATAAATCATAATCCATCAAAGATTTTGCGGTACATGTTGCGTCTACATGGCGGCTGCCACCGTTTCGCCAAACGTCTCTTCCCGCACCACCAAACCGTTCACCCCTCCCCGCCATTCCATTCACAGCCCGCCTGTCATTCGGTTAATGCGCAACGTTTAATTGGAGTAGCTCTAAGCTTAACGCTAACTATGAATGGCAGCTTCTCAAGTCGTAACCAGAACGGAAATGAATACTTGGCCAACTACTACAAGTACTTGATGTCCGAAAAAACATAACAATAAGAAAAGGTTTTCACAATTAACCGCTTGAAAGGATGCGAACGTGTACAAAGTCGTCGACGAGTAAGTTGCGCTACCCCCATACTTAAGAATTTACTTCAATAACTTCTTACCCCACTAACATATAGAGAAAAGTCGCGAATGGCTAGGCCGGAAAAGGGCTGATGGTGGGGCGTGGCTGACGACCCCCCGTTGACTGGGCAGAGACGCCCCCTTCAGTGCGTCGCTTGATTACAATCACTTGAAACTTGTGTAGGCAGTTTTGTTGAGCAATTGCAATTTAACCCTTAGTTGAGAAAAAGCAAATTAATATACGAAAGAAACGAACAAAAGTTTAAACGAATTTCTAGAAATATTTTACTTTTTGTAACACAAAAATAATTTTTTCTATGCTTAGGAACTTAATAATAACAATTTTTTAATATTTTTTTATAATTTTGTTTGAACATCAGATTTAATATTCAACAATATTGTTTATTGACCAAGGATTTAGTAAAATCTTTTATTTTTTTAATTTTACTCTGTGTTTCTTGTACTTTTTTACCATATTTCTTTTGCGTGTCATTTTCAACCATACTGTACCAGCTAAGGGTTAAAGTATGTACAATTTGTAGGGTAACATTTGCGTACAAAGCGTTTGCGAGCTGTGCTTACAATATTTCTATTGCCTGCTGTTGCTTTACGACTACAGCGAAAAGGCTGAACCGTTAATTTGATTCGATTTTCAAAATGGCAACAACAAAAACAACAACAACAAAAACATAAACAACAACAATGCAACATGAAAATGCGATTGAACTTTTGTTGGTTGTGTTAAATCGGAGAATGAGATATATGGTTATAAAATCGAATACATAGTAAAGAGAAAGGGAAAAGCAAGTGCTCATTTAAGCTTGAATTGATATTGAATTGGAATGAGTATATTTGTGATTGACAGATGAGCGATAGAAAGAGACAGAGAGAGAGAGAGAGAGAATGAGAATGCTTCTTCTGTGAGGTAAAGGCATTTGTCTTATTTAGACAGCGGCGAGTTGGAAAGTAGGATACAAAAATGTTGACGCCACATCAGCATCAGCATCAGCATCAACGTCAACGTCAGCGCTGCAAATCGCATTAAGGACTCTTAATGAAACTTGCTGCATCCAGGGGCATGTGACACACATACAATTACCGTCTCACTGTACGCATGTGTGAGTGTATGTGTGTGTTTGTTGTTGCGATGATTGATTTCACGCCAAAACGATTTCAATCAGCATTTCCGTTCAAAGTCACTTTCTGGTTTTTTTTTTCGCTCTCTGTGCTCGCTTTCTTAATGCATTACGTCGATTTTGAGCGAGGGCGGTTTCAGGGCGGTTTTTTAGGCGCAGCTGCTACCAGCGGAAAATTGCGTTGCGAGTTGCGAGTTGCAAGTTGAGCTAAGCTGAGAGTTGCGTCTTGAGAGTAGTATGCGACAATCTGTTACGTTTCCTGCCAAAACTGGGTCATGGTCTGTTGGATTTGTCATTAAGTGTTTATTGCATATCATATTTGTTACTTGAGTTGCAAGGAATATTTTCTGCTACCCTTTTTCAACTTTTGCCACTCTTGTTGCTCTCGTTTGTCTAGACGAACAATCCTGTCCTTATGCCAGACAACGATAAATTTATTACCTATTTAGCTTTAATAGCCTGGCTTGTTTTTATGATGATGCCTCTGACATTTCACATATCTGAGTGTGTGTGTGTGTTATTTGGGGGCGACAGTTTAATTTGTGATTAATTGACGTTAAAAGGGTTTAACGACCTCCAACTCCAGCTTTGATTCCATTTGACATGCCACTTGATTCACAAAACACACACACACATAGCCCATCACTTTCACTCACTTTCCCCGGGATGAAAATATTTATATATACAGAGGGCTTGATCTGAACTCAATTTGCGCTTCATAGAACGGAAATTGCTTCATGAGTGCGGATATAGAATATACAATTTATTTCGGGCATTTAATCAACATGTTAAAAAATCCAAATGAATGATTGCAATCTTTCAAAGTTTAACTGTTTCTTCTTGTTTTCCAATGCCCACATATCTGTCAAAACTAATCAAATTTTCTTGAGGACCCTTTTTCAATCTTGAGTAATCTTCTAGTTTGATTTTGCATTTAATTTATGTTCCTTTAAAAGCAATTAATATTTTTTTCGTTCTTTCGGAAGTTATTTAAAACCTTTTTGATTGAGTTGTGATAGGAAAATTGCTAGAGCATATAGTTTTTCTTTATTTATTTACAATTCGTTATAAACAAAATAAATTATAAATTGAAAATCTGTTTTTTTTTCATGTCAATATAGTTAAAAACAATTTTATTGCATAAAACTAAATGATTTTAGATATATGAAACTTTTTGGGTATCAAAGTGTTTGTTAAGTTAAATAAACTTTTAGAGAATACGATTAAACTTGTTCATTTTGTTAATGAAGACAATTAGCATTCGAAAACATTTAGCCAACACTCGAGTCTTGCCGCAGGCTATTCATTTCCGTCATTACCACATTTTACCTGTCTACCTGACAAGCCGCACCGACAAAACTTGACTACAAAACTTCCGTTTTTCAGCCGCCTTTAAGGAGAGAAGGTAGAAAACCAAAGAAGATGGAAGACGAGCAACAACTGCAAATGACATTAATAGTCTGAATACGTGCGACTCTCAAACTCCGAACAAAACAAAGAAATAAACACAAGAACACACAAAAATCTCCCACGCCTTGTTACTGAAGTCGAGGCGGCAACTAAAAGTCGAGTGGTTAAGCAGTTTGAATGAGTGGTTTGAGGTCTATGGTGTGGTGTGGCGTGGCGTGGTGTTCCGTATTCCACACTGACCGCTTGATTAACATTTCCTTCAACAATTTCTCTTCGGGCCATCAACATATTAATATGCTTGCCCGTCTGTGGCCAATATGTCAACGAATTCCTAAGCGGAACACGTACACGAAACACACTCGAAATTCGTGGAATGTGTTTTGTGGTCGAAAAGGACACGACTCCAAACTGGACTTCGACTTGCCCAACTCGGTCGTGTGTGTGTGTGTTTGTTTGCAAAGTTTTAATGCGTTTAGCGTTCTGTTTCAGTTCTTTCTCTTAAAAAGAAGCAGAGGTGAAGAGTTAATGCGACTGCGTCGCTACCAAATGTATTCCCCAAATCCCAGAGAGCACTAGCGACACAACCTAAAGATGAAATCACTTTCACAAAGTGCTCAGCGCCAGACAAACGAAGCAAACCTCTCTGTGAACCTCTCTGCCTCCCACCCGCATATGCATTCAACGCTTATCCCTAAAGTATTTGCATAGAGTCGAGATGTGTGTGAGATGGCAAGAGTGGAGGCAAGTTTATCTAGCCGGCGACACGACTAACCAATTTTCAGCAAATTTAATGCACAAAGGACATGCACAGATTTCCAGACAGTCGCCAGCCTTTGTCTTTAATGTGTTTTATAATTGAATTCAATGCAAAAATTCATGTACCCTTGAATACACTGTCTAACATAAGTAGTTTAAGTATTTAACCTGTAGAAAAGAACCTTTCAACTGAGTTTTAGTAATTAATAAATCTAAAATGAAACTAAAAACCGAATTAAGACTAAAGTTCTTAGAAAAAAATACTCTGTCATGTATTAATTAATTTGTTTAACAGTGTTTAATGGCAGCAGCAACATACCCATCCACAATTCATATGCGAGTTCATTTCGTCATCTCTCGCCGTCATCAGTTTTCACCAGTTTTTCCTGTCTCACTCTTGTTGCTGCTGTTGTTGGCGTTGTTGGTGTTGATGTTGCCTCTTGTCTGGCTGCCATAGAGCTGCATCCTTTGTGGCGCCGAATCGGTATCTGAATGGTTTGGCTTTGGCTTTGGCATTCACAATTTACATTTGCATGTAGTCATGTGCACATATCAGTTGTCTGGCAGCTGTCTGCGGCCTTGAATCTGCCCAAAGTCAAAGCCACAACTTAATCGCTCTTTGGGGAACAGCAGCAACAGGCACAACAGGCAGGCAGCAACAACATTTACAACTGTCAAATTGTAATAATAACGAGCTCTACAAATATGAAATAATTTCATTTCCGATTGCCGCCGGCATTTGTAAGTTGTTTAATTAATATGTTGACTTGCAGAAATACAAATATGTGAATTCGTAAATAAACCACACGGTGTGTAAGCTTACAATGTATAACTATATTCCATTATCAGGCAAATTTACAAATTATTTTAACTCAATTGATATTAAAGAAACTTTTATGGTCTCTCTAGGAATATTATACTTAAGCGATTATACTTTTGCTTACACATTAAGTTAAGCTTAATAACAAACTCATTAAAGAAGCGAACATTGTTTTCAAACCCCTCAAGTATATAACAAAAGGTTTCCCGATTGAGATACTACAAACACACATGTAGAAAACACAATGTGAAATTAAAGTTCCATTAAGAGTTGAAGGCTCATTGAACTCCGCCAATTGTCGGTTGATGTTAATTTTTTTTTGGGTAAAATGTGGTTTAGCAACCCTGGTCGATATTTTGTGGTCATGAAACTAAAGAACCGCCAAGTGGCATAGCTAATGCCATGTCATGGGGTTTTTGTGATGGGCGCAAGAGCGTAACGTTTAAACTCATCGGCATCGGCATCGGAATCGACTTCTGCTCTGTCTCTGTCTCTTCGGTTATAGAGCGATTTTGTGTGTGTGTCGCCTGCCCCTAAGGGGCACTTCACTTGGGGGCACGCGCACGCTCTGGCACTTCCTTGCGCCTGCCTGGCCACAGAAGTGGAACAAATGGGCGCAGGACGTGAAATCGTGTATTAAGGATGAGGTTGACTGGATACGCAAAGACCTGACTCAGCTGCCTTTGACTGCTTTGCATACACTGTACAAAATGCTTCGTACAAAATGCCATTCAATGTCTAACGTAGAACGAAAAGATAAAAAAAACTATAGAAATAGTTTAAAAAAATTATAATTTGTACAATTTTACAAACTTGTATATATAAATATTGCAATTATTAATCAAAGATTTGTTTTCAGTGTAGCTGGCAACTTTAAACCGCTGGCAGAGTCCTCGCCATCGACATCGACATCGTCGTTGTCGTCATCATCAACATCGGCGGCATTTTCAATTTCATGGTTAATTGTTTTGCACGCAGCATTTGGTTGCCCGGAGTCCACGAATCGAAAGATGGAGCAGCCAGCAGTTGCACGAAGCGCCTTCAATGCCACATTAAGTTTCATAATTAGCACAACAAATGATTGGAATCCACATGCAAATTGTCTCGTTGCAAATAAGCAACATATGGATGGTATCATATATATGCAATACATATAGTATCCTACATAGGGACAAGTACATTATTCTTGGCGACTTTCAGTTTTGTGTTCTTGTGACAACTGGCAGTTGTTTCTGTTGCAGCTGCTTCTCTTAGTTCTCACTTTTATCTTTGACATTTACTAATGACAAATTTATTCACGCTGTCACTTAGTCGCCCAGTTCTCTCCCTGACACGAAATGCTTTTGACTCGACATTTCCTTTTCTCCGTTTTACATTGTTCAAGCTGGAAAAGTGTCCTGAACCTGTATCTGCTGCTACTGCAGCAGTAAAGTGTCATTTGTGTGTCAAGATTTGTTTGCACCACTTTAATTAGAACTTTTTCTTTATTTCAATATCACTCTTAACTATTGCGATTCCGATTCCGAGTCCGATTTCAATTCCATTGAAGTGCTGCTCTTTGATCTCTATTCATGGCAAGATGATTGATTGATTTCCACAACAAGAAGAGAGTCTCTCTCTCTTTCTTTCGCTGGCTAAGTAATTAATCAACTACGAGTACCATAAATAAGTGACATTTATGGCATCAGTTGCAAGAAGGCAAAGTCCCAAAGACCACAAAGGGCAAGCCAAGCAAAACAACATTACCAGTAATGAGAAATCTTAAAGAATATGTTTAAATACCCTACAAAAGCAAAAGTAGTCAAGTTGTAAGTTTGTATACTTCGTAAATACCAGGGTATAAGCTAAACACACATCTTTATGCGCCTTACGCTGACAATTTTGGTGGTCGTGCTTATCAGTTTCGAAAAAATCATTAACTCAACGATCATTAAACCTCACACACACTTAAACTCACACACATACAAATGCAAATCCACACACTGAGCGACTTTTTGGTTCATGGGGATCGGTTAACGAAAGCGAAACAAGATCTTGATGAGCAGTCTGTTTGCCTGGCGCTGAAGTTTTCGGGAAACATTTTGCCAAGTTTTTTTTTCTTAATGCTCACCAGACACGCACATTGAAAACTGAAAAATAGTTTTGGTACGAGGCAAAGAAGCAATTTTTGGCGAATGGAATACGATTAATGAATGCATAACGCAATAAATTTGTAAAATTTCAACAATGCGCAACGAAATAATTATTGCCGCTTGAATGGATCAACGAAAAGTATTACTGGTATTATTGGCCTGGGCACGCCTCGAGCTAATCACAAAACAACAAAAAATACAACATATAATACATATACACATATATTTTTCAGAAAGGGTTGCACGAACGAAGCCAATAATAAAAATAACTGCCTGCAAGTGCTTCCGCGCAATTTCATTTCAATAAACAATGCCACATCAAGGCAAGAAGCTGGCGCCGAGCAGCTTTTAGGTATTCCTTCCAACCGCACGCCTTGGCCCTTCTGGTCCAAGTGCTTTGTCAGCGGCTCTTTGATTTGTCTAGCTGCCTACACATAATTGGCCAACGTTCGGGGCAAAATCAACGGCATTGCGACGCTTCAAGTGGCATGAAACTGCTGTATGTTTGTCCCTAGGGACAAACTGGGTGCTTATCGGTTTCGATTTTGCTTTTGCTTTTGCTTTAGACGAAGCACAAGCACAATTTGAATTGTCTTTTAAAACTGCTTACCCACGCCATGTGTATGTAAATGAATTGCTTAAACTTAACACATTAAAGATGGAAACAATGCATGACTTGAGAATCTAAAGTTACAGCTGAATATCGAGTAAATGGGCGTGGAATCATAATAATGTCGAAGTTATTCAAGTGAAGTCATCCATAAGTATATAAATTTAAACTTTTTTAATCGAACAGAAGAGAAGTTAAGCAAGAATATAGAAAATCTTAGCATAATTATGTATGCATAAGACGTATTGCAATCCTATCTCGAAAAAGCAGAATAAGAAGCAAAAGATTCTCTGGGTTAAATATTATTAAGGTTCTTCAAAAATTATGTAAAAACTTAGAATTCAAACTAACTGTTTAAAATTTTATTTATGACTTATAAATATGTAAAAAAAATGCCTAATGTCAGATTTATACGAAAAGCTTTATTAAAAGCCAAGTAGATTTTATTTCAAGACAAACATTTTTAAATCGGAATTAATGTGCTGTTATATTAATTAAAATTCGTGAAGTAATTAAAATTAAAAACCTTTTTAGGTAGTTAACATTTTTCAAAGCTAACACCTTAACAAAAATCCTTGAAAACATTTAATAGACAACTCTCCGATAATGAACTTCCTTCTAAATGCCATTAAATGCGTATTAATTATGCATAGACTCAATTTCAAAGACTTTCTGAGCCCTGCCCTTGGCCTACGCCTCTTAAATGCTGAAGCACCACAAACATCTTGTCAGCTTGCATAAAGGAACATTTTTTTAATCAAGCAACAGAATGAAAGCACCTTCGTTTTCATACCGAGCAGATTGTTAAACGGACGTCGTCGCCATTAGTAGGCGCAAATATTTGCATAATGTTGCAAGATTTTTTCCAGATTTTCCCCATTAGCGGCAGCCGTTTGTGGCAATTGAGTGGCCAGGTGTCTTCCGTTGGCTCCTTAAGCCAACTAAAAATGGCGCATAATCCTGAAAAGTGAAATCTTTATAACGGCTAACACCCTGTACTGAAACTGTCCAATGCTAATTCTGAGTAATTCGAGACCCAAAAGCCCGAAATGAAAAAAAGAATTTTGTGTGACAGTTGTTGGGCTAATCCCCGGCACAAATGTCATGAATTCTGGGGTAGAGAGAGAGAAAGAGAAAAGGTGTCAGCAAGCCAAATGTAATAATTTTAATGATTTTTCATAAATGCAAAGTCCAAAAATAATAGAGGGGGCTGGGGATGTTAAAGTTGGAGGGGGTTGGCACGCGTTCTACGTTATGGTAAAATGTTAACATGCATGCACTTAAGGGTAGCCTTCAATAAATATAAATATATATATATGTGTGTGTGTGTGTGTGTGTGTATGTGTGTAGTGTAGTGTATTTGTGGAGGGTTTGCCTTTGGGCTCTTTCCCGCTGTTATGACATCGCCCCTCATCCTGGCTGCACCCTTTTCGGCCTATTAAACATGGAGACTACACACCACTGAGCGCATTGTTGTTGCTCTTATAATTGCGCATATTTTAAAATACAAATTAGCAACGCTGTAGCTGAAATTTCAATAGCGTTTTAAATGCCCGCCGGGCTCAACATGTATTCAAGTGTTGTGTTCATCTACTTACTTGTAAAGCTCGAAGTGCGCTAAGTTCTCTGACTTTTAACAGCAACGTGTGAGATGGAGACAGAGTGGGTTGCCTTGAACTTGTACGTTGCTTACTCTTTCTAACCATAATCATGCCACAAACGACGTTGCAGACACATCCATCTATGCATCAGGCGTCAGCATTCAGTGTGTGGCATTAACTTTGGCATTTCATACATAAAACACAAACGCAGTAGCACACCAGAACAGAGCAGAACAGAAGAACAGTACAGAACAGAGCCGAGCAGAACAGTGTGTGGAGAAGTTTGTCAAGCGAGTGGTTTACTATACTATAATGGAAGTTTGCTTTCTTTCCTTGATTTCTATTTACAAATACCCTGTAGTACAACTGGAAATGTAAAGAGTCCCATTAATAACTACAACTACTTTGGTTTACGATCTTCAACTAAGAGATGTTTCTCATTCAGCTTCTTTTTTTTGGGGGCTAACAACTTTCTAAATTTGTAAAAATCATATTGTTGGCTTCATTAACAGTTGTTGAAAAGTCGTTTTAAATTTCGATCTAGGTTTAACTTTACAACTTCAGGAAGTATCCTATTGTCTGTCAATATGTAAGTCGCTTTTGGTGTTTTTATACCTGAGCATAAATAGCAAACACTTTTTGGATTTGCCGCTTCAAACATAAAGCTGTAGCTATAACTGAAGCTGACGCTTGCCTTGGCGCTACATTTATCACTGCCAAATCGGGGCAGGCGTCGTCGTGACACTGCAGCCCCTTCGAGTGGTACCATGGGGGATGGCATAGGATGTTGGGTTGGGATCCCGGGACTAGAGCCAAAGCCTGGACAGGTTGGAACAAAGCGCTAGAGTGTAAATGGAATTCTGGGAAATGAAATTGCACATGGCAAAAGGCAACGTGAGAAAATAAGCAGAAAAATGATAAAGAAAATAAAAAAAAACCCACAAATAAGAAATGTTGTTAGCTGAAATGCAGCCACATGATTGTTGGATTGTTGGGTTCTTGTTTTTGAGTTATTGGTTTTGAATTGATGTGGTGTGCTGTTGTCGACATCGTCAGAGCTCAGAACTCAGAACTCGAAGCTCACAGCTCAAAGCGCTTAGAGATTTCAGTTAAAGCTTTGGACAAATGTTTTTACATAGCTCTGTTGACGCTTGTGTGGCATATGACATGGCCAAAAGTGTAAACGAGTGTTCAGATTTGCATTGAAATGTACACTAACTTTTTGTGGGGAAATTGTGAGTTGCTTAAGCAGCTGTAAATGGTTAATAACTTAAGTAATAACTTTTAAATATTTCTATTAAGTGAGCCATTTGAAAGCTTAGTTTATTTTTGACTATGTAGCTATAAATTTCAAAATTGTATAACTTTTTTTTTAATAAACAAGAAGATTTTCTATGCATTATCAAATTTTTAGTCAGCTTTAATTTTGGTATGGTACCTAGCGTATACTCTCTTCGACTTCACTTTAACTCTTTCATTTGCTCGTTAGCTTTTTTTCCATTTACCAAATTTGTCATAGTCACATTTTGCAGACATTGGACACATGTAACTACCTTCCAACAATGCAACAACTTGCTGCACTTGCTGCTGTTACATGCTACAAAGTTGTGAATTGAAATTTAACAATCGCTGTAAAATACACAGACGAACAGCATCATTAGAGAGTGTGTGACTAAAAGTTACCCTGTAATCAGTCTAAAAGCTGCTTAACAAACAAGTTTAAGCAGTAATAAACTTAACTCAAGTGTTTACTGATAGATATTTTGTTAATGCTTCTATTAAGTTTAGGGATTAATTAACTTATATAGAATTTTACACCCTCTGAAATAAACACACACATGTTGCAATTAGCTTAAGATAATGATCAAGGGGTTAAATATTCCCGCAATTAACTTTATTAAACTCATACTTTCCCTTTACAGGGTAAAAGTTGTAACATTTGTTAGCTTTGAGTTCTTTACGACTATTTAAAGCTTGCAGCTATTATATTATGCTGTAGTATCAACCATACAAAAGCCAAAAGGTCCCCGCCTCCCTTGAGAGCCGCGTGTCGTGAAGCTTTTGGCATCAACTTTTTGCCAACCACATTCAACACTCAACTTTGCAACATTCGCATTCGCCACATCGAATCCAAGTGTGTGTGTGTGTGTGTGTGTTTATGCCCCGTGTGTGCACTTCAGTCGCTGATAACTTATCTCTCTCTATCTCTCTGTCTCTTTTCTTTTTTGTCGTTGGATGGGGCGATGTCTGTTACAAATGCTGCAATATTTATGCCCGTTCGTACAGGAAGTTCGTATTATGATTTGCACATTATGCAAATTGCGCTATCGTAAATACTTTTTTCCTGCTTGAACATAAAGAACAATAAGCGCCGCCGTATGCACATGATAAATGTGATAAGCGATATATATTTGGCAGCAATGCGAATCATATAATTTATAAGGCAACAGCTTTGTAAATTTATTCCCCAATAAATGCGTCTTGTTTAGCTTTGTTTTTTTGTTGTCAATGCGATACAATCTTTTGCTAACTTGTTTGATTTTGTTAACTTGCTTTAAAGCAACTTACCAAAAGGGACTTTTTTTAACTTTTAAATATGAAATTAAGCTAATTGCAGATTGTCACACAGCAAAGAGTTTTTCTCTTAGCTGCCGCTAATCTTAATGAGCTTACGTAGGGATTTTAACGTAAACATAGACAGAAACAACGCTTTACAAAGGAGATGAGGCTGAATTTAAATACTTTTTTAAAAGGACTTTTCCATGAAGATACAAATTTTATATATCTTGTACTAGAGTAGACACGATTTAAGTTAAATAATAACTTAATGAACAATATTGTGTAGATATATTGTTAGTTTCCGAAAACAATCCTTGTTAGCAAGACAGTAGAAGTAATTGTATCTCTTATACCAATCAGACAAGTACAACGTTTATTTCTTCGCTTATCAATTTTCATAAAGAGCCTTAATGATATCATCTTTATTGTCATAGTGAATGACAGAAAGTATATTGGATATGATTGATTTATGTACTACATTGTGATGGCTAAATTATAAAAGCTATACTCGCCCAACTGATCAGATATGCAAATTGATGATGTAGTCTGTCACAAATTGGCAACATTTGATTTGCCATTTTAAAGATACATGAATGAGTCTTGCGCCAAGTGCTAATATGCAAATAAAAGGTACGGAGAGCGAAAAAGAAAGAGAAAGAGGAAAGGGAACTCAAGCGACGACAATGGCACTCGAAATTGTCACTTGAGTTTGCTTGCACACACAGAATGCAAATGAATATGAATACGACCAGAACGGAAAATAAAGAACAAGATTCAAAGTGTGGGTTAGTTAAGAGTGATGTACTCGAAGGTGCCCTGCAATTAAAATTTATGTGATTACAACTGCCAAAAGTTTCTTAGCTAAGTTTTGACTTGCATGTTAAAAGAACCGTTTAGCATATTGAATCATCTTCCAAATACGAAAGATAAGAAACTTTAAGAGACTTAGAGGATTGATTAACTCTTGCCAATGACATTTGATTATTGCTGGGTATAAACAAAACATATATATATATATATATCAGACAGTCTACACTTTTAAGATATGCATTGTTTATATGCGAGTACCACAAATATGCCTTTGTCTCAGCGGGATAGCTTTAAGAATTGCATCGCAGAGCTATTCGAATCGTTGTTTGTTTGGCTGGTTGGTTGGTGGAGGCTGCCCATAAAAATATGATTCATTGTAAACACTCGGACTTGGAGTGACTTCCGCTACGTTGCGCAAAACGCATGAAATATTTATAAGCCCATCCATGAAGCATGCATAAAGTGAATGTGCACAGTAGCCACTTACTGTTAGCTGGCTTGGATGAGGTGTGGAAAGGGAAGGGGAGGTATAGAAAATAAAGGTCGCTGCATGTGATCACTCATCATCGACAACTTCAAACGGGATTGGAACGTGTTGCCACTTTAACTGCCATTTAAATACACGATTTGCACAGCGCCAAAGAAAGACATGAAAGGAGCGTGGTGGTTATTAAGGGGGAAGGATAGGTTTGGAAGGGTCTCAGCCTGTGACATTTATTGGCCGCATTATTTCAGCGCCAGCGGCAGTCAACACCCCCAAGGGATACGCAACCGAATCTGCAGCTGAGTGTCGTTCTGGTCTTTTTCTTAGCTAAACGCTGAAATTTTTGCAAAAAATCTGAACTGGGCCCCGTCAGGTTACGGCCAAAAACGTCGGCAATTTATCAATGCTGGCGGCAGCCTACGAGTAAACTATCTCACAAACTTTAGTAGCGCCCCCACGTGAATGCGCCTAGCTGACTGACTGTTTGGCTGACTGGCTGTAAAAGTTTTTTAGTATGGTGCCGCGGGCGGGCAGCTGCAGCTGCAGTTGAAACAAAACCGAATGCCGAAAAACTCAACATCCCAAATCTAAAGTCGCAAAACTCAACTCTTTTCTATTTTTTTTTTGTTGTTTTTTTTTGGCCAGGCAACACGATGCGGCGCTAACGAGGACAAGCGTTTATGTCAAAACCCAATACGTGATGCATTTAGTGAGCTGACTTTGCATCCAGCTACCTTTCTCTCTCTTTTTCGCTCTCTTTCTCGCTCACACATTTTGCAGTTGCCACTCTTCTCACTCACCTTCGTTTTGGGCTTGCTGCAGTTATTTTAAATGCATTTCGCTGCAAGTCAACGACAGGATTTACTCGTTACGCCATTCTTGGTCTAATTGGATGGGCAAACGGTGAACGCTTTGGCGCAAAATAACACCTTAAGCACTTTAAAAACAGTAAAACAGTAGGTACTTAGGTTCAAGGAATTTTTGAAAGTATTAAATTATAGATTTTCATTTGACTTCAAGCAAAAGTTTATGCACCATTCGATACTTCGAACATATTAATACATATAACAAGAAATTCTTTAGAAACTTCAATAAAATTCTATTCAGGTTTAAAACATATCGAATAACACCTATTAAAAATCATTATCCATGCTTGGCTCATTTGATTGCTTGTCAATTTTTGTAATTTTCCTTTAGGAACATTTCAATTTAATTCTTGTCACATCATTTGCCAAAAAATGCTTGGACAAACAGTATCATTTGGTTTTGAGTAAGTCCCATGCAACAAATAGAATCCAATCTATTAATTTAATTTTTTTTTTACTTGTCAACAGTTCCATTCGTTGACAATATTAATGATTGCCGCAAAAAACTTTTACAAAACTGAGCCTAAGATTTTCTTCTTTTTTTTTGCAAAAACTTTTGGGTTACTTTGAGGGTAGCCAACAATGATTGGTGTTGTTGTTATTTGCGGAGTTTTTGATGTAAATATACATCTATCATACAGGTCTTAAGTATTTTTTCACAATTTATTTACGTCACCTGGCACTTGCCACTTGCCACTTGCTACTTGCCACTTGCCACTTTGCATATCTCTCCATTAGTTCGAGACGAGTTTGTGTTGTTTTCATTACCTTCATTTGTTGCCGTTGTTGCAGTTGGTTTCGTCGATGTTGTTACCAACTTTGCTTTTTTGCTCATTTTTCTTGTGTTTCTTCTTTTTTTGCGTGTTTGTTTAGGACGAGGTGTCAGGTGGGGCAGAAGTGTTGCTGCCAATTTGACACTCTTAAGGATTTTGCCAGCTTGACATGCGTAACGCCATTAAATATATCAATTGCTCAACGTACACACCCTTCGCTGTCAACGCCACTCTTCAAGTTAATGCTGTTGTATTTTTTATTTGACGTTACAAAATTTACAACTTTTTTCAATCAGCGCTCGATTTGCCAATGCCTTGACGCGTGGCTCCTGCGGTTGATTTCGATTATTTACCGGCGAAACTTTTGGTTTATATCCCTGTCACCGTACTGTACAGTACTGTAGTGGCAATTTATCATTAAACGGTTGAAATGTTGCTCAAAGTGCAACTTAAACAATAAGAAATTGGAAAAAGGGCTCTTGAGAAATGCCTCGAAAGTCGACAGTTGACAGCGATTGAATATTGAATTATTAATTAAACTAAGTGTGGAAAAAGGTAAGGATGATTTTTGTTATACTCTTTCGTACTGTCTCTAACGGAGATGAAAATTTCAATTTAGCAATCGTTAGAGAACTTAAGATTTACGATAAACCCGCATAACTTGTACTCGTATTTTCATTTTTTTCATATAATTTTATGACCTGATTTATGGATACAATAAAAAAGATATAGCTATGTGTGTATCTTTCATAAATCGAAGCGTTCGTTATGTTTATGAGATTGTCACAGGTGCGCCTTATGCAATATTGAAACGCGTTTAGAGATTCTTAAGAATGCAATCAAAGGAACTTTAAGAGGTCAGAGAGGTTTATGGCAGCTGCTTCAACTGCTTCCAAACTCGCTTATGGCCACTAAATGGCAAACTAACGGGAGACAACAGAGAGTTTTCACTTTTATTGCCAACATTTAACAGGCCATGACACGAACACAAAGCTTTTGGCCACAAGCGGCAGCGGCGGCAACTTTTTCATCATCAATTTGCTTTATGGCTTGGAAACGGCGAGAAACGGTGCAGCCACTTGTCATAACAGCGTTGAGTTTGTGCAGCGCCAGTTGCCTAAACGTACAAAAACTCAAAAAAGTAACAGATACAAGATACAAAACTGCAACAGCCAGCCAGCTAGCTAGCCAGGCAGCCAAGCAGTCAGGCAGGCAAGCAGGCATTTCTAGCAATCCCTGTAGCCCGCAGTCAGGCATTGTCATTGCCACTTTGCCAACATTTTCACACCCAAGCAGCGACAATTTGTCTGCCAGGTTGTTGAAATGAAGCAAGAGGAGCGGAAGGGGAAGGGGAAGGTGAAGGGAGTTGTGTAAGCAGAGTTGCCTGAAAGTGTTTAGCCGGGTCGCATGTCCGTGGCGTGTAACTGGCTTGTATCTTTTGTAGCTTTTACCGTTGCTACTTCTCTTTCTCTCTCTCTCTCTCTCTCTGGCTGTTCGTTTTGGTGCTGCAAACTTTTGATGAACATAAAAATCTGTCAGTTTAACGAGAAAATAATACTCCAGAAAAAAGCTAAAAATTCTTTTTCATTCCTTTTTTTGTGCTGCTAAGAAACTAAAAGTTTTTAAAAACAACACCATAATAAAATAATAATAAGCACATAAATAAAATTATATTAAAATTTGCTAGATGTATAAAATTCCCAACTATTTTTGTTCTTTCTTACGATGCTGCTTCGTTATGCATATCCCGCAATTGAAAAACAAATGAAGGCTAAGAGAAACGGTTGAAATGGTCAACACTGACTGGTTTGTCTGGGCACTCTTGGCTGACCGCCGTCGCTTCAGCGATTTTGTCAACATTATTCAAGCATAAACATGACCCAGCAGAACTCGAGACGGGAAGCTGACGAGCCGGCAACGTGATGCCACGAGTCTACGAGTCCACGAATCCGAATCCAGAGAGTTACAACAAATGTTGCAAAACGTTCGGAGCAAGCATTTAAACGTCGTTAGGTTTGTACAAATCAAGATAAATAGCTCCCGAGCATGTGAGTGCCACTGAGTGGGTGGATGGGTGGTGGTGGTGCAAGTGATTCAGGTGGACTTGTCTTGTTTGCATAGGACAATGCAAAGTACGAGTACTGAAAGAAAAGAATGACTAAAATTTAGCTAGAAAGTGCTTTGAGTAGAAATAGTACTCACTCAGAGTATTATTGAATGAGCATAAAAATTGCTAAGCATTTACTTTAAGTAAGTATTTTTAACTAAGTCATGGAATCAGTTTATGTGCAAGTATCAAATATATGCTCGTCACTTTCATAAACGCAGCACATATGAATATTATTGATAAAGAAGAGAGAGAAGGGAGAGAGAAAGAGAGAGTGGGTTGTTTGTTCTCCTTTTTTGGCAATGGCAAACCAAAAACAAAGTTTACTGCTAAACAATTTCCGGCCGTACGTTCACATTATTAGCATATTGACGAACTAGGTCCCAAAAACTGTCTAGTCATATAACTCTTACCAGAGGCTTAGTCGTATTTTGATGGCAAAACTTTTAACTTTGCCAGTGCAGAAGTCAGAGCACATTATTATCGCTCGAGCTACTCACAGACATCATACCAGACATTCTGGGGCTTAATCTAAAGTGCGTGGTGTGCGAGTATGCTGCGGGGGGAGTGTGGATGGCAGGCAGGAAGGGGGACTAATACTGTGTATGTAAAATGAAATTAAGTCACAGCTGAGTAAACACACTCTAGAGTTAGCTTTAAAAAAGCCAAACTACGAGCCAAAAGGCAAACAAGTTCATGGATGGAAAATAGTGCATTATGGAATATTTTTGTATATAACTGATTCTTCCTGGAAAATATGTAAAAGGATTTCTCTGCTCTTATCCGTGTTTTGCCTGCAATCAAAAATTATAAAAATAATTTTTATTTATCTTGCCTTTGACTGCTTCCGGCTAGCTACGTAAAATCCATAATGCATCAAACTACTAGTTTCGCTCTTACCTACTCGTTTGTCTTTGGAGCATTCATTCATATCCATGCTATACACATCATTAAACATCAAACGTCGGTGCTGCCTTATTAAAAGCATAAAACGCACAATTTACCGAGCATTTATCAAGAATAAACAAATGCTGAAGTTGTCCATCCACTTGAATATAAGGCGGAAGCCAACGGCAAACATAATCAGAATCATCACAAGGCACAGATAGATAGAGACAGAGACAGAGAAAGAGAAACGAGATGGAGAGAGAGAGAGAGCCAGAGACACTCGAAAGTTCTAATGCATTTTACAGACACAACAAGGCAAAAAAGTACAAAAACAGATATTCAATTAGCACATTTATTCATAGTAGATATTGCAGTTTGTATCAGCATCTGCTGCATTTAAATCAAATGCAAATTGCTTAATTAGTTCAAGCAAGTCTATCTATATGCGAATAAACATCAAGAAACTGCAAGTGAACTATTAAAAATGTTGTTGTGTGTTAATTGAGTAAAATCTATAGTATAAACCATTAAATGACTCACGAACAAATTAATTCCATATCGATTAAATAAGAATTAAGGGGAATTTCATTGAAGCAAGGTTTGTGAAAAAATTTCAAGCTATGCTTAAAATGAACTTATACATACTATAAAATTGATAAGAGAATACTATATAATAAAAATAATAACAAGCTATGCCTTATTATTTATACATACTATATAATTGATAAGAGATCGGCTTCAACTTTGATTCCACAAGCTTCTAATTTATTTCGCATAAGTTAGTGCTTTGCAGTCTTTAGTTATAAACGGTTGTGTCAAAACGTTCTTGAGAATAAATCGAAAGTGAAATGATTAAATTTGACATACTGCACATTATTCAGCTTGTCTGTTTGAGTTGTTGTGTTCTAAGCTTAGAGTTGGAGACCACAAAGTCTTATGAAGACATTAAACTACTCTTGGATAAATATGATGTTGCGATCAAAGAAACAGAGGCTAAGATGAAGAAAGTGGAAGCGGAAATCGACACTGAGATGTTTAACATAGAAAAACTTATATCCGAATACACCCAAAAATTGAACGATAAGGATATGGAAATACTAAAACTAAAAGCTAATGTTAAAGCTGCTGAACAAAAGCTTAAAGTTTCTGAATTTACTCTTAATCAAAATATTTCTAATCAAAACAAAGAAATTATATATTTAAGACAAGGTAAGTTATTCAGATAATGGCAAGTTTCTATCAATACATTGTCAACTAACGCTCTTTCTCTCTCTCTCTCTTTCTCTCTTTGTGTCTCTTTATCTGTGTATGGGCTTTAGCCCACTATGACATGAAGCAGTCAACTTGTAACGTAGAAGACTTTAAAAGAATCGAGAATCTTCTTAAGTTGAAGGAAGAAGATGAAATAAGGAATTGCAGCGATAAATGTGTGGAATTAAATAAACTCAATCAGCAAAAATCCAGCATGAACATCAATAAATTTAAGAAGCCAGATAGTCAAAAAATTGATAACGGTGGAATTATAGTTCAACGTCGCTTAAACAGCGGTCTGTGTTTTCATAAGAACTGGAATGATTACAAGAAGGGATTTGGAGATGTTAAAGCTGAATATTTTATTGGACTGGAAAGTCTGCATCTGATAACATATTCACAACAATACGAACTATATATTCGTCTGGAATCATATAATCAAACAGTGTATCACGCTCGATATAGTAACTTTAGGATTGGTAATGAGACTAGCAAATACACCTTAGAGTCTCTGGGTACATTCAGTGGCAATGCCACTGACTCTTTAAGAAGTAGTACAAATATGATATTCACAACGACCGACCAAAAGGATGCAAATCAAAATCAACTTTATTGTGCTTTAACAAATGGTGGCGGCTGGTGGTATAATTTAATTGATTGCGAATCAAGGTTAGTTAACAAAAATATCATTTTCAATTTCCTATAATATTCATATATTTGCTCACCACAGTAACTTAAATGGATGCGATCACTGGCAGAGTAATAAAAGCATATACTGGTCTGTTAACAACCAGCTGAAATATTTTAAAAGAGTGTTTATGATGCTTTTGCCAAAGAATGCAGGATAATAATACTCTTTTATTTCGACTAACATTTTGAATAAAATTAACATCAATTTAAATATACATAATTTCTTGCTGCATTTGCAAACTGCTTTTGGATAGTTAAAAGGACAATTGAAGCCACGTTTATCCTCTTAGGCACACTCGAATGGCGCTAAGACAGTGGCTGGCTAATATTGCAATCGATATCAAATTAATTAATATAATCTCTTTGGTCGCAGCATTTACAACAACTATAATACCTATACACCTATACCTAAACCTATACCTATACCTATATAGAATTACTGTGTCTGCTTCATTCAATGCCAATTTCATGCTTGCAGGACCGTAAGCTACGCTGCACACTGCAAAACCGCTAAAAGTTCGCTTAACGTTCGGCGAAAGGCCAACTGAGATTAAATACTCGTAAATTACTTGCAAATCTGCAACCGGGAATAGGCAGGGTTAGAAGAGGAGCGTTTAAGTGGATCTTATAAATCTACAAAGTGGTAAGCTAATTACAATTGCAGCTAAAGAAAAGGCTATTCGAATATGATAAGTTTTGTAAAGTAAATATTCAGGTAAAAAGTTATGCATACAGCATCGAATGATCATCAAAATATAAGTTCATTAAAATCTGACTGTAAAGGCAATAAAATCTGTAAAAATCCCTAGTTCAAGTCCATGGTGCTCATCCAAAGTAACAACTGCACTCAGATCTGAAAGTAGCTATCAAAAAACGAAAGAGTCTCAGAGCTCGACTCTAAACAGCAATTGCGAATCGTTGTTCAGGTGACGAAATGCGTTTTAAAAGTACGTGATACGCCTCTTGATGGCCCCAAAAATGAAGTAAGAATATCCTCAAAATTCACGGGGGTGGCACATTATGTGCGAAGCAGTACGCTAAAAAGATTCCAAATCCCAAGTGGGTGGCAGTCACTTGGCAGGCAGGCAGGAGAGTAAATGCAATCAATACGCATAGAAGGCACATAACAGGTATTAGGTATTATGTATAATGCATGATATTGTACGTTTGTATGTATATATGTTTGTAAGGTGCTGTCTATGATGATGGTGTTACCACTACTACCTACATCCAACAGACATACAGCACATGAAAAATCAACGCCAAGCGTAATCTATTAAATTATCCTAATTTCATCACGCACTAAATCCCTTTAGCTGCGAACCGTAGCCATCATATGGCGATGGGCTAGTTAGGCGTCATGCCGGGCACCCGCATGAAATAAAAACCCAAAAAAAGAGCAATAAAAATTTGCATAATATCAATATAATATTTTAGCATTATGTGGCATGACAAAAGTGCAGAAAGTAACAGCATTTTGTGCCAGACATTGCCAGCAAGATTATTCGACAAGAAAAGGCGGAAGGCAGGGGAGCCTGATAATGGCACATAAATGTGGCAACACATGTTACCAACCAAACATATCCCAAAAAAAAAGAGCTTTTGTTTTATTACGCCTGCCAAACGTTCGAGACAATTTTTACTCGAACTACATTCAAATAGTTTAAACTACGTTTAGTAAAAAAAGCTAAAACGCAACTTGGCATGTTATTTACATTCTCCGGTTTTGCTTTGCACTTTGTTTGCTTTCTTCTGTTTTTTTTTTCATTCTGCAAAATCCGAACTAATTACTCGTCTAATTACAAGCATTTAAAATACGGCAAATTAGCTGCAATTTGTTTGCTTAATCGTATTTTAAGCAGAGTCAAGTAAGGATAAGATATATTAGTGTTTAAAGTAAAGTAAGTATTTACCAGACTATTGAGCTATATTATAACTTTAACTATACTAAACCAAATATATATATTTTCTTTGTTAAGTACTTCATCTTTATAAACAACTCGTATTTGGCGTCACTTGGTTTGGCCAAGCCATAAAAATCAGATGCATAAATCTAAGAAAATCATATATTTGTCTCCATTGTCTTGGCAGGCTCTCTCTCTCTCTGTCTCTTTCTCTCTCTCTTCCCTCTTAGCAATCAACAACAATAATTTATCATATCTATATAAGTAGCTACGCTCCGGAGGCGTTTCACAAAGCGTGCAATGAACTTGCCCAAAAACAAAATAAGAACTAAAATTGGCCAAATAAATTGCAGCATACTAATAGGCAAATTTGTCGCATATGTGTGTGTTGTTCTGGCATTTGCGGTTGAGCTTTGATGATTCGATTTGCGTTGTGGATGGTGCCGCGGGACATTAATGCGTAAGAGAGCGTAAAATGAAGGGGAAATTGAAATGCGGGCAAATTGAATTGGACAAGGCAAAAAAAGCAAAAATAAAGAGCGAGAACACTTTTGGGCCCGCAGCTGAATGATTTTTCTTGTGCTTCGTTTAACTTAAACAGCTAGACATAACGCCCGCAAGTATGCAACAACTTTCACTTGCCAAACTCCTGGGTCTCAATCAAATATTCAAAGCTTAAGCAAAGGACGCAACGGACGCAAACGGAGGTTTTTTTCCCTGACTTTCAAGCTTCAAGTCTGCGAGTCAATGCATAATTAAAATCCATTAAGTATAATTTTCCAAACTCTTTCGAGAACTTTTTTCTTCTTACAGTATCCGGTTTGAGTAAACTTTTGCTTAATGAATCCAGTTCAAAACATTACAAGAAAAATTTAAGCTTGGTAAGCCATTGATTTAATACTCTTTCATACAAAAATTATGATTTAAAAATATACACTAAAAAATCTATAACTTTGGATTTTTTTGTGTAATTTATAGCATTGTAAGTTAAAGAGGAAAATCTATATAATGATTGATTAAGTTAATTAGCTTATGCTAACAACTCAACTCGAATATGCGAAGCAAATTCTTTACAAATCGAGCATTTTTCGTACGCCATTAATTTTTGTGATTTGTTTGATTCGTTTTGTTGGACATTGTTGGACAGGAAAAATCATTCGTTTGGCTGTCATGGTTCATAAATTTTGCAGCAGTCAAATTATTCGTTTGGCCTCATGAATACCAAAGTGCAAAATTCAATCAATTTGAGCCATTTACCTATTCAAGTATTTGTAACCTGGCCACAATGGTCATTCACTCGCTATCCATACCACAAAGAAAAGAAAAAACCATACATATGCATGATGTTTTTGTGTGTGTGTGTGTGTGTGTGTGTGTGTGTATGTGTGGCTTGTGTTTTTGACATAGCCATAGAGAAAAGGGTAGCCATTGAAATATTTGTAAAGTTCATCAATTGTATGAGTTTTTCAATTAATACACACACACACTCTGAAAATCAATTGGCTTTTATTTAGTAATGCGTTTTGGGAATTTTACATGATCCGTATTATATTCTAGTTGCTTTTGTTGCTGGTTTTAGCTGGTATTTGCATACCTTTGTTGGCTTGTTATTATTCTAAGCTCTTTTTTGGCTTTTAAAGCTCAAGTCTAAAAATATTAATTATTTTCTATTTAGAGCTATGTTTAATTAACAGCTTAGAATAAAGTGCATATGGTGCATTAAGGTCAAATGAATAATATCAAATAAATAATCTTTGCAAATGTCTTTTGCAATCTTTAAAGATTACAAAGATTAATTAATTGTATATTACAGCAATCCCATTCCCAATTTCATCTTTGTTTACCTACTGAGTATTGTTTTCTTTATGTGTATGTGTTTTAAAGTTGATTGTTGTTGTTTCTGTTTGTCGGCTTATTGCCGTGTATATTGGCTATAAATAGCCAGCATTTTGTTTATTAAAACTGTCCATTGTGCTGGAGAGGACAAGAAGTCAATTTATGCTATAATGAACTGCAAAACCGGTAAACTGTCGCCCAATGTGAGTTTATAGCCATTTAAATGCGCTCAACGTCAACAACAACAACAACAAAAAAATAAACAAATACAGACACACACACTGGGTGAGCGAGAGGGACGGGAAAGGGGGAGGAAAGGAGTTGTGGATTGCATGTATTGATTTAATATCTGTGCTGCCTGCGGCCAATTTAATCATCATTTGTAGAAAATAATTAAAATTTACCATAACAGCCAATTGGCAACGAGTAAGTCTGGTGGCTCTGACTGTTGACTCTGGTCTCATATTCGTAATATGTAAGGGAAATGTTTTAATAACCAGCAACAACATCAACGAAAAGCAGTCTGAACTTGCCCCCACACAGACAGGCACACAGATAGTGAGGCATTCAGGCAGACTAAAAAGACAGAGAAATATCTCAATGAAACTTTAAGAGACAAAAAAATGCAACTGCAACTTAAACTTTTGGCACTGTGCCCAGGGGAACAAGATATTATAAATAGTAGACTCCAAGATACCCTAGTTTGAGTGAAGTATGAAAAGATGGCTAAGAGAAAAGAGCTGAGAGCTGAAAGAGCTGAAGATAAATAATATTCTGTTAAAGGTTTCAAAATAACTCAATATTAATTAAGAAAATATTCAAAGCACTTAAGTAAGTAAAAAAATTTCATGTTGATTATTATGATTATTGTTGTTTAGCTGTCTTTAATTTACTTAGGAGCATTTCATAACTTTAACAAACACATAAGACCTTAAGTTGACAAATTATTCTACTATATTTTAAGACATTCACACCTCAAAGTCAGATACAGCTTAGACCAACCTACAGGGTATATAAGTAAGTATATATTCGGTGCAGCTCCTGGATTTAATAACATATATTTCATACCGTGCAGTTGAACATAATGTTCGGTCGGCCCATAAAATGTGCTAATTTCGTTGACATTGCGCAGACAATTTGTAATTGTGCGCTATAATATTGTTTAATTTAGTGTACTGCTTTAAACATTTAAATAGCTAACGCCGCCCCATAAACCAAACCATAGCACATAGTACTTGGTTCGCAACGATTTAGCTTTACAGTTGGCAGAGCTCATAAATAACCGAGACAAACAACTAGCATAGAAGAGCATTTTGGCTATTGGTTCGTCGCCTTTTGTTGCCCCTTTTTATGCCGTGACATGCCATGCCAAATGTCTAAATACGTAGTAATACTACTACTAAGCAACTCAACTAGTTACCAGCACATAGTACATAGGAACCATACTACATGTCTTCTCGCTTGGTTTGTGTGTTTTTGTTTCGGTTTGTGTAAGTGCCATTTCAAGCTCATTAGTGGCCATAATTAGCCAGCTCAGTTTATGGCCCACAGACACAGCCGGCACTCAGTAACAAATCTACTACACACGCAATTCGCACTACAAATGCAAAAAGCAAACGCAGATAAAATGCTTGATTTACTCACTTCTTCTCTATGCCCTTTAAAATGTTGCTTAGTTACTAAGTAATACATATTGTTGAACAATAAATTATTTTCGATATGAGAACATGTTTAAAATACATTAAAAATTGGTGGTTAAATCATTAAAACTTGTTCTTATGGCCTTAAGTCAATGCCAGATCCGATAATCCTTAATTGTTAACAGAAAAATCAAAAAGAGAAGATTAGAAAATGTTTCCAATACGGATTTGTTCCCTAAACCACAAATAATGATTTATTTTTGCAAGTAATACAAACAATTTTGAACTGAACGAAAGCATATTGTTTCCACTCACACATGTCCCATTGTTGAAGGTAATCCTCATATTGAACAGACTGTGTGCAAAATGCCAAATACTCCAACCGTAAAGGGCATATACTATGTGTTCTCTTAAACACAAACACAAACACAAACAAACATAACAAACAAACAGACACAACAAAAAAAGAATAAGAACAAAACGCAGATACTTTTCGGCTGCCCTCACATTATATTTTACTTTTCTTTTATTTTTCTCCTTTTTTTTTGCACCATTTTAAGAGGTTGTCAAATGGGAGGGGAGCGGTGTCTGCGCGTAACTTTATGGCCCAGTGCATTACAAACTGAAACATGTGTTTATTGTCCAACCCCCCGCCTCTTCATATTCCTCTCCCCCCCTCCGCCCCTCCGCCCGCCATCACCAACGTATGAACTGCGTCTGGGCTGGTGAAAAGAATTTTTATTTTCGCTGTCAGCGAGGCGTCGCAAAGAAGAACGAAGCTGCAACACTTCAAATGACACACACACATCCTCTCCCCTCCCGCTTCCCCCTCCACCCATCATTTGTGTAGCATCAGCCTATCTAGAAATTGCTGGTAATATGTAAGACGCCGTTTCTGCTCATTTGTTTGCATTTAGTGCAGAATGCACTTGTTGTTGTTGCCAGGTTGTCATTTACAAATGGCAAATTAAATTGCGCTTAAATTTATTTAGCCATTCCCTCGTCAAATCCAAAAAATATACACGGAAATATAGCAGCTGCAGCGGAATCTTTTATAGTTCTCTTAAAGTCAACTTATACAGAACATAAAGATGTAAACTAGGATTTTGAGTGTGAGTTATTGAAGCAACTTGTGAAGAGATAGTTTTAAAAGTTAGCATATGGCATGGTTATTTAAGAAATTCAGCTTAACCCTAAGTAATCAACTTGAAGATAAGGTCAGAACTTTTGGTAATCATAGCTCCCTCAAAACTCAATCGATTATCAAATGAAATACCTCATAAGTCTTGGCGTATCATGAAGTAGTGTAACTAAGATGATTTTTTATTTTAAAAATATTAATAATAATTTTATTATAATATTTATTTTTTCATTTTATTAATAACTTCAAATTTAGCATTAGATTTTTTTGCTTATTGTTATTATATACTTTATATTATAATATTTTAATCACATTTGCTTACTGTATAAATTTTTATACAATTTATAAACTTTATACAATTTTGCTAAGTAATCAAAGTTTTCTTTTTAACCTATTGACGCCGTTTAAGTTTAACTTTGACATATTAGCCTATTTAATGTTTTTTGTGAGCCAACCAACTTGGCCACATTGCATTTGAAGAGCCCTATTAAGTTAGTCACGCCCATGCAATTCAAGCTAAGAAGCATACAAAAAAGAAAACGGAAAGAGAAAAACTTTCAGTGGTCCAATTGAAATTCTCGAGAGTAAAATAACTCAGCATTGAGAACGCCCACAAAATTCGAATGTGCCGCACTTCAATTAAATGCCCCAGAAATCTCAGAACACATGTTTTGGGGGGGAGCTGTAAGCACCTCCGCCCGAACAACCCCTAAACCCCAATGAAGCACACGGCACACAAAGCATGAGGATTATTTTGATGTTGAGGTTGTGTTGGTTATGGAATCTATTAAGGTTTGACATTAGCATGAAAAACGCATTTTTCTTTTGCAAAACGAATACCACAATGCGAACGGAAATGTTTTAAATAACTTCCGAAGTTCTTCGTAGGTGACAAAACATTCAAAATCTATGTATTTGAGTGGGGGAGGAAGGGGAGAGAGTTGGGTTTTTGTAGTAAAGTTTTGCATTTGGTTTTCTTTTGTTGAACGGAATCGAGTCGACACTTTGATTGAATAAAATTGTTAAAATTATTTCTTGCACATTACCCGGCTATGAAATAAAGTGTGTAAATGTTGTTTGTCGGTTTGTTTGCCCTCTTTCAACTTTACTTTTTTTGGAAAAAGTTTTTGCCATATTCATGCAATTGAATTGTTTACACCAATATGATGCTATTGAAGGGTTCAAATTTGACAACTTTTTCGGTTAAGCGAGTTGGATAGAAAAAGTTTTTTAAGAGCCTGCGTGCCAAACGTGTCGTATACTTTATCAATTGATATGGCACTTGCATGCGACTAAAGACTTTGATTGATTCTAGTTGGGCTTCAACTTGGCCACAAGGCGTAAAGTATGAACTTGCTGTGACATAAAGATAAACAAATCACTCACAGCTTATATTAAGTTCTCATGGCAAAGTACTATTTAAAGATTTATTAAAATATTTATAAACATATTTTTATTTGTTTTACCTTTTTTTCCATTATTAAAATATTTATTAAAATATTTTCATTTATTTCACATTGTTCCCCATTATTTATTCAGTACGGAAAAATTTACTCTTGCAATCCAATAAATGAATGAAATCAGTTTCAACTTTTGGAGATTAGTATTTATGAATGTATGTATGTTTGTCTGTGTGTGTTAAGTGTAGATAACCGAAAGCTCTTCCCCCCACTCCACCCACACCACCACCTCCTCCTCTACTGGCCCTTATATTCTTAGTCTCTCTTTCTGTTTGCATCTATCTTAGCCAAATCTGAGGCAACGTAGACAAAACGATGCAAAAACTTGGCAAACAGACGTCTGTCTGGCGTTTGCATAAGGAAAAGTTCGTTCTTGCCGCAAAACTCTGTTTTGGCCCATTGACAAAAGTTGACATATGCAAAAAACAACACATACAAATTATCAGCACATTTATCTGGGGAAATAATGCACGAATGAAAAGTTTTGATTTATTTTTAAGCGCAAAGTTTTTGCCCTGTCACACAATTTTGATGAGGGTGCAAATGAGCAAGAGAGATAGAGAGAAAGAGAGAGTGGCAGATAGAAGCAGACAAATTCAAATTCAAATTCAAATCGAAGAAGCACAACACAAAAATGCAAAATCAAATATGACGTGCCCATCTCCCCAGAGAGACAAAACGAAGCCAATCAACAAACGGCTGAGATTAACGAGCTTAAAGATGCTTAAAACCTATTAACGTCTTCCAAGTGCCAAACTTTGTTGCTGTCTATTGTTTTTGACTGTTCGTCACATTCGTTAAGCTAAGCATTAAAAGTGTTTAAAGTACTTTCAATTTTATATTAACCCTTTTGCTTTTTAGTTTTCAATCTTTTATCCGAACTAAATATATTAAACTGTCAAGTAACAGTTGCTTTTTTTATCTTATTTAACTCTCAACACAACAAAAGCCCTGGCTAAATACCTTATTTTGTTTCGAAACATTCTTGAACTATCTCTGTCGAATCGATGTCAGAGAGAGAGAGAGAGAGAGAGAGATAATGGACTATTTCATCAATTTATCAAAATGTCAACATATTTAATGAGACGGGGCTAAGGACATTTGCTGTTCGTTCTCGGCTTGCCAACTCAATAATATGTTAGTGCCAATATTGCGTATACGCGCCGTATACAACTCGGTCATTGTTCCAACAATTGTTGTTGTTCATGTTGTTGCTTTGCTAGCTGGGATTTGTTTGCAGTAAGCGGAAATAGTTGTAGAAGGAGGCCAAATCCCTTCCCTCCCTCCCTGTACATATGTTGTTGAAGTTTATATACTGAATAAACTGTACAGCCAACTGACGTATGCATGTCCTCGACAGACACACACACACACACAAACAGCTACCATAAAAGCAAATAGCTGTCATGCGTTGGAGGAAAGAAAGGGAACTTGGAGGGCTTACAATTTGAATGGATATCGGTAAACCACACCGAAATAGTTGTCAGCGCATACAACATGAATGGACTATGCCATAAATGTATGTAACCTGGTTGTTATTTGGTGTGGGTGTGGGAGGGTGTCTTTACTCCTTGTTTGTCCTATCAATTGTGCTGTCGTTAAGTCTACTAAGGTTGAAATCCTTATCGGTGAGCCTAAACCAACGATTTTTGCCCACAGCTCATAAATTGTATATCTAACAATAAAAATATATATATATATGTATAAAATTTGACTAAAAAGCAAAAATTACTGCGCTCAGTGTGCAAAATTTTTGAAATTGTTGTTTGTATTGTTAGTTTTGTGGCTTGTCCTGTTATTAAGCCAGCAGCTGTTGCATTTCACAAAATTTAATGAAGTGTTCTCAAACACACACACATGTATATGTGGGTTTGTTTATTTGGTTTTAGGCACAAAAGACTTTCAATTCGGCTTGCAAGTTTCCCATTGTTGTTATTGTTGCCTAACTAAGTATATAGAGTATGTTGGAGTGTAAACAATATATGTTTAGGCCTCCTTGCCATAAATACAAATTAATTGGCCTTAGTTGTTTGTTGTTGCTTAACATTGTTGTTATTGTTGCTGTTGCTCCAAGAGTAAGTGTGGGAAAGAAATATTGAAAATATGCTGACATAGTAGTAAATAGAAGTAAACTTATAGATTTTACACAATATATTGGCAAATAAAAATGCAATTAAACTAATTTAATAATTGAGCAATCAATTAAGCATATTTGTCGAGAAATTCTGTAAGGATTTATCAAGGATTTCATTGATTACTTTCTAGCGAAATACTTTACCGCAACATACTATTATTTGCTCTCAAATATCTTGGATTATGCTCACGACTTAACCATTTTATGACTGCGTGGTTGTAAAACGATGAACAAAAATCCGAAAACAACAACAAAAATACAACAACAACAACAACGATTGAGTGAGAATAAAATAATATGTCACCAGCTGCCATTTTCAATCTTAATATTTGATGTCACACGTCGCAGCCAAACAGCAGCTGCGACCTGTTTCGGCATCTAATGTTTTTTTTTTCGTATCTTTTTTTCTTCTTCCACTTTTTGCATTGCCAAAGTGACGCATGTTAACGGTTTATTGCTGAGCCCCGTGACCTAGTTAGTAAATCGGAGAAGAAGAAAAACTTCAAACTGATAACAAATGCTCAACATTAACAATTTAATGCCTAAACACATGATTTTTCCTTCCTGTGCATAACTAAAAATGCAATGCATAAATTGGTCATGTTTTTTGGGGTCCAGTTTCTAATGGTCCTGCATACGAAATGAGTTTGGCAACAGAAATTGGATAAGATTTCTAGTTATGAGACGAATGAGTTAGAGAATGAATCAAATGAATAAGTGAATAAGTGAATTGTCTCGTTCGCACGACTTCACACAAAGTGAAATGATTTCTTTTCCATTCAACATTTGTTGTTTGAAAGATTGAGAGTAAGATATCTGTGCAGACGGACAGGAAGAAGGAATGTCAGTTAGTTAAAAAAAAAATGAGCAGGAATTGTAACATCGAACTCAAACTCTAAAATGGCGAAAACAATTTAATGCTTCATTGATAACCGCACATGTCGCTGGCAAATGACAGCCAATTGGGCGATAAGAACAGTTCCTAACTCAGACATAACCAGCAACAGCCAACTCTGCTAACTACAAAGACGACAGAGGTATGCACTGAGAAAAAAAGAACATACTCAATGTAAGTAATAATAAAAAAAATCCTTTCAAAAGGTTTCACCTTGTTACATTTTATATACATCAATATTAATTCAAGATTTCTTTCAGTGTACATTTTTCTCCAATCTCGCTGTAGTCACTTTCATTGCGCAGACTTGTCAGAAAAATGCGGCCCAACAACAAACAAACAAACAAATAAAGCAAAGCAGCAGGGAAAGTGTGTGAGGAGGGGAAGGTGTGGTGGGTGTGAGGGGCAGGGAGGGATGGCAAATACATATTGAACACTGCGATAAACATATGAGAAATGCACATGCGACTGGCGCCAAGTTCAATTCCGCAGGCCAAAAGTTTACGCCACTTAATAGAACTTGACGCAAATTCAATTACAACGTTGCAACCACCCCCACCCCCACCCCTCTTCCTTTCTTCTTGTAAACACACACACACACACACACACAGAAAAAGAAGGCAAAGAAGTTGGCAAAGAAATTTGCGGAAAAACGTTGCCTTCTGGCTTTTTCGTTCGTCTGCTGCTGTGGAAAACTTTTGTCCACAGGCGGCGGTTTTTTTTTTGTTTGATTTGCTGTAAACGTTGTCACAGCTTTGGGGCTTTCGATATACTTCTATCTCTATTTGTGTGTGTGTGTGTGTGGCTCTTGGCCAGCATTTGAATTGGAAGTTTTAGTCCTTGTGGCTATTTACACTGCAATTCGGATACCCCGCCCTCTCAGCCAGGTCCAACCAGATTTTGGCTGCAATTAGCAAATAAAACTTGGCATATTTTAAGCGTCAATGAGGCGACGGCGACTTCGGAGCAAAACTTTTGCAATCACTTTCATTTTGCTTCTGATTCTTGTTAGCCAACTGCTGGATATAAGAGCGCCCTATTCAACTTGAGCGTCAAAGGAGGTAAGTATTGCTTTTGATCTTAAGTTAAAGTCAAAAACTGTCGATTTTTAATTAGATTTCTTTACGTTATTGGCTTATTTATAACAAATTTGCTAAGAAATAGCGGAAAGTCTAAAAGTATTTCCTGCTTATACATAACATTGAAAAGATGGAATTTAAAAATCCTTTAAGAGTACTATTAAAAAATGTTTATAGAATTTTTACACATTCGTTATGGTTTCTTAGGTTGTTCTTGACTAAGCACTTAAACCTTGAATAAAGTTCGATAAACACAAGTATTTTTGGCTCTTACATACGCTGTTAACGTTATTAAGATTTCATTAATGTTGTTAACGAATTCCACCTTGTATATAAACAAAATTATTAGCAAAACAGGTAAGAAGGCTCTAGTCGAGAAATCCCGACTAGACAATACCCTGAACCCTATATTTTAGGCGTACAGTCAGTGCTTGCAAGTATGTGTGTGCGTATGTGCGCCCATACTGCATACTCAAATTCAATGTTCCATATCTCCGGTGTTTCTTAACTGTTACTGTTACATTTAAGCTACTTGTCTAAGTTCTGCGCTCTCAAAATGCAGTTAAATGGTTGGGAGCTTGGCTAACAAGCAGTTTAAATGTGAAAGCAATAAAGCAGTTCGAACGCTGCTTAAAAGCACTGCTTCGTTTTGCTCGTGCGAAATTTGCGGCTGCCTACCAACAGCTGACGCCAGCAGTAGTCGGATTGCGTTTGCTTTAAATGCTGCAGCACTTAATAATAAAAATAAAATTAATTTAAAGCTGGCAACAATAATACAAAATCGTTTTTATAACATTCTAAAAGTACGAAACTGTTTGTTTGTTACTACTAAAATAATTATTAAAATTATGTACCCAATTCCCATGTTAACACAATCAAAAAGTTTTTTTCAACACGTTTTTTACCAAACGCTCAGCTGTCCTCAAAAATGCCATTACATTTACTTAAACATGATGATAAAAAGTTATTGAATGTTGTTTTTTGATGTTCTCGTATAATTACTATAAATACGTGAGTTTTAATGCATATTTGATCACAATTAAGTAAACATGCATTGGAATTGGATGCAGAATTTGGTCTTGGTGCTGCTGCTTGTTGCCAGCGTTCAGTCGGTGGTGATTGGTAAGCGACGCAGAAAAGGTTTTAAAGTGGAACTAAAACGTCACACCAGGCATGAGGATACATTTAAAAATCTACAATTTGGAGGGATAGCACTTGCAGCCAAGTTTCTGCACAAAGTCCCTTTTTTTAATGCTAATCCGGGAAAGGTTCATGGGTCGGAAATTTCTAAAGTTGAGTTGCCACTTGGCAATGCCTACAATACGGAATACTATGGCCTCATTAAGATTGGCAACGAACAGACCTTCAAGATGCTCTTCGATACGGCCTCATCGAATCTGTGGGTGCCTTCGATAAAGTGCCTAGCAAATAATTGCAAACATTTGCAGCGCTACGATTCGAGTAAATCCCACACTCATGAAGCGAATGGGAAACCGTTTGAAATCCAGTATGCAACCAGGAATAATCAGTCGACAATCCTAAAAGGATTTTTCTCGACGGACACTGTGGAATTGGGCGGTTTGAGCATTAAGAAACAAGCATTTGCAGAGATTACATCCTTGCCGAATAGCGTCTTTGATCATTCGAACTTCGATGGTATCTTTGGAATGGGCTATAAGGAGATCGCCATTGGTGGCATCACTCCACCCATACAGAATCTCTTTGACCAGAAATTGATTTCACAGCCAACCTTCTCTTTCTATCTGAATCGCAATAATACGGGCATCATTGATTCCAATGGCGGCACACTAATTATCGGTCCGAGTGATCCAACCTTGTACAGTGGCTGCATGACACATGTGCCCCTCTCCAAGGTCGGCTACTGGCAGATAACCGTGGAAGGCATTTACTTCGGTGACCAAACACTCACCACCAAGTGCGAAGCAGTTGTTGATGTGGGCACATCTTTGATTGTGGTGCCTCAGGCTGCTCTCGATAAAATAAATGCTCAGCTTGGACTGACGCACAAAGATATACGAGAAGGCGTCTACACTGTGCCATGCGACAGGATACCCAGCTTGCCCAGCATCACTTTGAACATTGGCCGTCGTGATTTTGTTCTCTCACCTGAACACTATATAGTTCAGTATAAGGATGTATGTGTTTGCGGTTTCACTAGCTTTGACAAGCACAGCACGGAGTTGACCGATGACCATGACACTGATTATCGCAATCTTTGGGTACTTGGCGAGCTCTTCATGGGTCCACACTACATAGAGTTCGACATGGAGTACAAACGCATTGGCTTAGCGAAAAAGTCTTAAGATATTCAAAAATGTTTACATTCTAAAAACATTTTATTAAGTTAGTAGAAAATATCCAAATCTTGAGTGCTTGTATATATTGAAGTTAATAATAATTTGTAAATACATTGCTTTTAAAAATAAATAATAATTGAAATAATTAACCACAAACGATATCATATTATTTTAAAACTGATTATCTTTCATGTCCATTAATGAGCTTTTTAGCAACTCAGCTTAGTTTCCAAGTTACAAAAAAATCACAGTCTTTCTACTCACCCAAATATTTGTAAACAATTTCACTTTGCTTACCTTGGCCAAGAACTCTTAAGCTTTCTTTTCGTTTTACACAAAGAAACAATGCGTTATAATGGGCTTACACATGCTCAATTAATAACTAGAAGCTAAGAACTTAATTTCTTTAATAAACAAATTAGATTATTGCGTGTAATTTCAAAGAATTTAGCGGCTTAAAATTGTTATATTTATAATGTGACAGTAATAAACATGAAAACACTGAAAGAAATTTTATATTTTTTAAACAAAATGAAAAAACGATGAAAGTTATCGAAGATGGGAAACTGACTAGTACTGCCTTAAAAAACGGACATGGCTTATCGACTTGGCTGTTGATGCTGATCAAGAATATATATATACTTTCTGCCTGTGACATACTTCTGCACAAAACCAATATACCTTTTAGCCACTTTCAATGGGTTCAGGGTATAAAATAAGGCTAACAACATAGTATATTATTTCATAGTAAAAAAAAATAATATTTAACAACAGCGTTAACCCAACATGAGAATACACTTAGATTGACACGCAACTTGTTCGTAACTGTGTAAAACTATGTGCTAAAAGTAGCCAAACAATAATACTGTATAATAAAACAGTGAAACTGTGACAGTCCTTTGAATCACATGTTGGTGACTGCATTAAAGAAAGAAAATATTAAAATAACCGTTTTTAAGTGTAGTAAAATTGCAATTTAATATACAAATCAATATGCAAGTGTGAGCGAGTATAATAAAAGGTTATTCTATTTAAAAATATTGTTTGTACAAAAAAAATACTGATTGTATTAAGAATTGTTTTAGCTAAGTTAGGATTAGTTAAATATAAATACACACACTTGCGATAGCAAGTTTGGCACCGCCAAACTACTTTTTCTTATTGTTCTTGAGCCATCTTTTCGCCAATGTTGGCTGCTTTTAGCGAATTCGCCGTCAAATCAATTCGCTCTCGTCGTCATTTCTTTGCTCTTCTACGTGATTTCGGTCTATAGTTGCTGTTGCTTGTTTTCTTCGTTGTCATTGTGATTTGACAGGTCGGAATGGAATGGATATGTTTCTCAATTATTTGTATAACTGGATTGACGTTTTCCGTGTTCGCATTGGCATCACTGTTTGCAATATTTTTCAACACTAAACCTAACAAGCTGCGTTTGGCGGAATCGAAGTCAAAAGTTTCGACACAGACACAAAGCAAAAAGTAATAAATAATTATCTTCCAAAAAAAAGGGGCAAAGTAAGCTGTTCATTTGAGTACCAAGTTGATTTTTAAATAAAGTAAGTATTCAGACGAGATACGACAAATCTCCAAAGAGCATTGCAAACAAAAAAAAATAATAATAATAATATTCATAACCTCAAAAATATTTTCGTTATTTCGTCAATGTTTCGTTTTTACGAAATCTACTCGCTGTATCTGAAGAAAATGGCTAGCTACGGAAATTCAACAACTTGGTGTCTTTGCGATAAGTTGCCACGGTCCATTCTGCATGTTGCACCGACTCCAGATGTTTGGTGCAAGGTGTGCGATAGACGTCGGCGACCACGCGCCTGCGTCACCTCATCCAGCGATGAGGAAGAACATGCATCGCAGGTACGTCAGGAACAGCTGAGGGAGCAACGACACGCCGAAGAGGAGATCGAAGTGCACCCGGGCTCAGTGCGGGTCAATATTTCCACAAACGCCAAGAAGCCAAATTTGAAGTCTAAGCCCGGCAACAAAAAGGTATGTGTAGGTCGCGTTGGACAATCTCAGAAGCCTCAGGGAGTGCAGCCCAAGTGCCAGGATCAGACTGACCCAGTCGAAAAAGAATGCGTTAAGCTGGAGATTAAGGCTGAAGCAAAAACACCCACTCCCTTACCTTCACCCTCACGTTCACCTTCACCCTCACTATCAAATTCACCAGCACCACCACACGAATCTTTGTGGGAGCAACCCAAAGATGATGTGCCCAATCTGGTTGCATTGGCACATGAGGTCTTCAATCGTCCGCAACATCTGCGCCAGCGGCAATTTGGCCTCTATGATCAAATCTTCGTTAGCGATTTTATACCACTGAACAGGCCCATTACGAATGTGGAAAGTGGTGCCATTTCCAAGCGTCGACGTCGCTTGTTTGGACGTCCGGCGGCTCGCCATTACAGTCAGCCACTGCCACCACTCTCCAAGAGCATGACAAAGAAACAGCAGCCGCAGCACGAGCGTGTCAAAGGCGGTGGTTTGGCGCCCCGGCAGATTGAATCAGATGCAGCTAGCAGTCAATTTGAACCGTTTGACACTTACGATGGACCTTCGGAGGATGCACTGGTTGTGGAGAGCGCTTGGCAGGTGCTCAAACAACCCAAATCTTTGCAGATGACGGCACGTGATGATTTACCAAGCACGCAATTGTCCAGCTTTGAGTCGGAGCCAACTAGCAGCGACACCTCTTCGTCATCGGCCTTTCAGGTGCCCTCGGCGCCGCCGGCAGAGCCAGCTAACTTTAGCTTAAGTGTTCCCGTGCTTCTCGATAAGGTGATGCAGTCGGTGGCACAATCGAACCCATCGGATACTAGTGCCTCCAGCGGCACCACGAGCAGCCGAAGCAGTGGCCACATCTCACCTTTGCCGCCTCCTCGTCCGGGCTCGGCTCTTAGTCGTGGCGGTGACTTGCCCACATACAATGAAGAAAGGACAGCGGATGAAGATCTGGCGACCAGGGAAGCTTTGAAAGGCATCTTGTACAATAAAGCACTGAGTCCATTAAAATTCGTTGAGTTGGAGGAGAAACCGACTGACGACATTCACTGGGATTTCGATAATGATAGCGTGCAATTAATGGGTACTATAAATTTAACGGAAGCCGGTGACAGCGACAAGAATGACATTAAAAACGATGATGTAGATGGAGAAGAGATGAGGCGCATTTTTGAAAATCCTGTGGAATCGTCAACAAACAACCATTTAAATGATATGTCAAATGAATTGCCTGTAAATTCAAAAAATAAATCAGCAGGTGATGCAAAGTATTTTAAGAGTGTCTCAAGTGGCGGGAACAAATGTAAGGCATGCCGTAAGCACTGTTCTCAAAATGGAAAGGGAACTGTAGTTATATCAGCTGGTCAGACAATCGACAGACAATCATTGTGGTCAACAATAAGGCGCTTTTTTGTACCCGTTTCAGACAAAACAGTTGACGGAGAGTTAAAGCCACTGAAAAGTGTACAAAAATTGCACTATGGCACTATAAATCCGTCAAAAGTAATGCAATCGAAAGAAGCTAAGCAGAGCTGTCAAAAATGTGGCTTATATAAGAAAAATTCAAACAGTGGCAAAGTAAATCAACAGCCAAAAACTTCGTGTGCAGTATACAATAATAGAAAGCTTAAACCTAACTGCGTTTTGCACTCAACTGCGAATTCTAAAATGACCACAAAAATGTCAAGCAATGCTAATAATTTTGAATCCAGATTAAAAATCACCAAGAGCAATTCAAGCAATATCAATCATTCTACAATCAAACTTAATTCTAGCAATGTTGTTAATTTAAAAACTAATTACAAGGTAATCAAAATCAATTCAAGCTATATTAATAATTCTTAAACTATTTTACACAGAAACTTACGCCAAAAATCAAAAGTAATGATAATAAACCATATTTCGGAAGTTCTAAACTAATGGAAAGTGTAGATCTTAAACGAGAACGGTCATTAAAATATAAGAAATCTGAAACAGCACAATTACCAAGATTCGAATCATCATCATCATCAAAAGACAAGCAATTACTGAAGAGACGATTAGAACTTAAAACTGAATGCAAGAAAGTATCAGAACATTCGCAAAAAATAATTAACAGTTCAAAAGCAGATCTCAAAATTAAATCTACAAAATTTCCTCCAAAAAAAGAGATTTTTCCTTGTGAAACACCAAAAGTTCAACTCTTGAAGAAAACTTCAGATCTGAAAACGGAAACCTTAGAAGAAAAAAAGAAAACTCAACCCGTAAAAAGTTCGACAAGTAACCAATCATCAACTAGTTCCACTTTTTACGAATCATGTTTAACAATCTCAAGAAATAAGAGAACTCAACAACAATTCTCAACTTGTTCCTCAAATTTTGAATCATGTTTAGCTACTTCATCCTTAGACTCTTTTAAAATAGAAAAGCCGCAACAAGAAACCATACTCGAACATATGAAAGCTGACAAACAAAAACAGGAAAGTATTAAGATCTTCGAAAAGGTTCGTTTTGCAAGCACCGAATTGTTTAAACCCGCGATGGTGCCTCTAACCAAAAAATGTTCTTGCTTTGGTCATGCTAAATACGGTTTTGTTAACCCCGCTGTTGTAGAGGAACCTCTGGACATTTTTGAGTTTCGAACTCCAGATATTAATTCACTCGAAAGGATTGATACACAAAAGGTAAATGTTATTAACAGCTCTGCGTCGGAAAACTGGGAATGTTGTAATGCGCAGTATGAAACTTATATGCTTAACGAAGAATACTCTATAAGTGTATCAAATCTAAAGCATGCAAGAAGTAACCATAAGAAACCAATTCTACCCGCTTGGCCAGCTCATCCTATGAGATACAAAAAACGACTTATTAAACACAAAGCAAAAGAAATCAGCGATCAAAATGTGTTTATTGAAAGCGAGAATAAGAAAACACTTTGGTATCTTGAATTGGAAGAGAATAATGAAATGTGGATAGGAAATGAATTGGTGCAACAACATATCAATGACATGATGACAAAGCCTATCAAGCTGCTAAACTTTAATAAAACAACAGCACTAAAAGCTTCGTTGTAATTCAGCAAAATACTTACATATATTTTATAAAAGGAAAATATCCATAAGCACACATTTTCAAACGTAACTTAAGCTTAGCTATTTTAACTTGATAAAAAAGAAACAAGAGGTATGATAAGAAAATGGTTTAAAGCACCAAAAATTAATATAGAAATGCGGCTCATATAAAACTATATATTTCGGATCATTTCATTAAGTTTCGGTATAATTTTAATTAGAGACTAAAAGAGCTAGAGACTCGAGACTTTAAACTATCAATAAGCATAACTAGTTTAATTATCTTATATATATTTTCCAGAACATATTTACATCCAAAATAAAACTATTGGAATCCAATAGAATGCCAAGACCAATTGAAGTCCATTATCGGAATCCTACAGCTGCATTATTTAGTGTTTGTGCCAGAATAATCTTTTGGATAATCTATTGTTTGGCGCATTGTATAATTTTGGTAGGTTAGAGACAAACATTTTAATATTTTCTACTTGCTGTTATAAAATTGGTTTACAATCTCTTTAGGTTGCTGGTTTGGTTATCATTTTGGTTTGGGCTTTTCCACGATTTGCCTGGCGCTTAATGAATTATTTGTTGGATCAATATCATATCGAACGACTTTTTAGAGAAGAGCTGTAGACATGTTGTATTTCATATTTTTTATAAGTAAAAATTTGTTTGTGAGTGAATAAGACAAACGGCTCGTTTTTTATTTCTCACATCAAAATCGCCTAGCTTTATTTAATTTAATAATTAATTAGATGTTTACACTACTAATTGCAATGCTATTATGCTTTAATTGCATTTAAAGAAGTTGATCGTACATTAAATATATTGTATAATTATATTTTATATAAGTATATATATATGTATATGCATATGTATGTTTGTTTGTATAATCATAATCATGCACATTTTTAAACATTATTATCAATATCAATTGTTGCTTGCACTCAATTAAAAAAAGAAACAAACACTGAGCTGCACGCAAAATTCTATAAAATTATATATATGTATATATATTATAAAAAAAAAACAATTTGAGAATTCATTTGCCATAAGTTAGCAATAAACAATTACAGCAAAACAAAAAATCTACTGCAGCTGCATTTAGCTAAAATGCTTCCTTTGTTTTCTTGTTTGAATATGCATTGTGGTAGGAAATGTCTCGTGAATTCAGGCACAATATATAAAAAAAAAATTATTTTAATTACATTTTAACAGCACAAATAAATCTGAATTACTTTTTTGCGGACTTTTGTGTGTGTGTGTGTGCGGAAAAAACCCGACACATCAAATCAATATTAATTGATGTAGTTGTTCTTGTTAGTTTGTCTTATCAATTAGGCAGAAATGGATGTGTTTTATTTGAATACATTAAGCATAGAATTTGTTTGAGTTGCTTTCTTATATATTTTTTTATTATTTCGCCTTTTAGTTGCTCGCAACATTTTGCACTTCACTTGAACTAATTATTTCGTAATCTTTGCTAGAGCTCTCTGAATCCGATTCCGAGTTGCGTGGCGTGCTGTAAGAGAGAGCGTAGTTTAATAATCAACAATCAGTCAACAAAAGAAAGCACTTAAAACAAATCAGACAGTATATAATGAAAATTTTTAAACAAAACTTAAAGCCAAAAGTGTGATGTGAGTATGTAAGCATGTATGTGCATGTATTTATGAAAAGATATATATATAAAACAAAAAAAAACTTACTCAGTTAATGGGTTAATCTCGATATATATTTACAATCCACACCTTACGAAGAAACTCAAACTCATGGTATTCGCACAGACTGTTATTAAGCTGCTTGAATGCGTTTCAATGGAAAATGAAATGAATATGAAACAAGATATGTGTCTAAAGTTTTGTTAGCCAATTTTAATAAGGTCTATTGGGATAATGGTACAGAAGATACAATGGTACATTTACAGATCTACTGACCTTTTTTCGCATAGTATATACATTTCATTTATACTAACTGGAGATTGTGCTTTAACATTATCATAAAGAACACTAGAAATTTTTCATGTCTTATCTTTAGTGCTTATTTATGTTATGAAAAATCAAGTCAATTGAGTAAAATTTGTAAGTTTTAGACTTAATCAATGGAATCTAAATAAAACCTACGACTTACGATAATTGCTTATCAACTGGATCAGCTGGCGTTTGAATGAGTAAACGAATGAATGACATGCTTTTAAATTATATCAAAATAATAACAAAATGAGTAATAAAACTTAATGCATATTAAAATTATATAATATATTATTTATTAAGGAACAGAAATTTTTACAATTAACATTGCAAGTTAATCTGACATTAGTTGCAGAGTTAACAACAAAATCAAGACCAATTATAGATCATTAATTTAAATTCGAGCAAATGCTTTGTAAACAAGATTCGAGATATAAGCAGCCTGCTTACCCAGCTTTGGTATCCTTAGCTTGTGTCGTTGCATCTGTTGGAGACGGTGACAATTCAGCGACCTCATCCTCGGCGGCATCATCGCCATCCTCCTCCTCATCGTAGTCATCGGCGCCAACTTTACGACGCTTGCGCACCTCCATGTCAGCATCGTGCTCCTTGATTAACTCAATCTTTTCGGGTTCCAATGGCACTGAATCTGCGTCTGCATCGCCATCGACATCACCATCTGCATCAACAGCTGTATCCTCCTCAGCATCGCTGTCTTTTTCCTTTTTCTTTGATTTCGATTTGGATTTCTTATCGGATTTAGAGCCAGATTTTGATGAGGAAGAATCGGTAACATAATTATTCTGTTGTAGAATTCAATTGATTAGTTCAAGAATATCAAATTAAATTTGTATATACTAACCTCATACAGGGGCCAAAATGAAGCAAAGAAACCAACATCTTCGGTCAGATTCGGAAAGATCCAGAAATGCAACTTGCCACCGGTTAAAGCCCAAAAGATAGTAAACACAATCAAACGGAAGATAGTTAAAGCCAATATAAAGACCAGGAAGCCCGCTGCTGTTATGGACAGATAGTAAACGCCTTTACGCAGCATCGGTGGCCACAACGGAAACATGCAAATACCGATAGCACCGAGCAGCACTATGAAGCCAAAGATCCAATAGTGCAATGGAATGGGATCATAGATCCACACATACGCTTCGGAGCCGTCAACGAATATTTGCTCGGGATGCATGTCCAGTCGGATTTTACGTTTCTTCTTTTCCTTCTTCTCTGCGGCGGCAGCAGCTGCAGCAGAAGCTGCTGCTTGTGCTGCATCGCCATCTGCTTCCAGATCCGTGTCCTTTTTGTCTGATGACGATGATGCCTTTGCATTGGTGCCCTTACCGCTTATCGCTTCCGTTTTGTCCTTTTCTTTGTCCAGCGCTTTGGCCGACTCGGACTTCTTTTCGGACTTGCCACGCAACTCTTCCAGTGTGACGGGCACCTTTTTGGCGCGATGGAAAAACTTATGCTCCAACATAATATCCAAAAATTCGACGACTTGCTCCCGTGTATTGAACAACGCATTATCACCCTCGGCGAATTTGGATTTCATTAGGGCATCGATGGCTTTACTCGATGTAAAGTACTCGACAACGTGACTCAGAAACTTTGTTTTCTTTGTCTTAACATTCTTCTTTAGCCATTTAGCAACGTTTTTTTCATCTTTGGATGGCTTCTCAACCTTTTGCTGTCCGGGCTCGGTGTATTCCTGCAATACACAAACATTTGTTTTGAATAAAAAAAAATAATATAATACTTAATACATAAATGCTGGATCCCCTGTTCTTTTGATAATTTTGATACTTAAAATTATTTTTATTAAAAATTCCACAAACAATATTTTGTAAGTTTCAATAAATTTAATCCAATTTGCATAAGACTTTACTTTCAACCAACAGATTTAGGCCACGACATCAATTTTGTATTTCGTCACACAGTAGATTCTCTTAGTAAGTTTTCAATAACAATAATAATAATACCATGCCGTCGTCAAAAATTTCCTGTTCTTCTTCTGCATCACCCTGTGCTTGTTCTCTATCAGACAGGCGATCGTCGTCGCTCATTTTTGTAGATTATTTTTTTTCACTTGAATTTTGTATTATTTATTTATTTTCCGAGCCGTGACGTGTTGCAATCACTAAGCGAGTCTAGAAAGTATTAAATCTGAGTAGTAAACAGGCAGCTGGCTGGCTGTCTGGTCAAACGAGTGGTGATCCATACACAGCTCACGAACTTCACACACATCAATGTGTATTATGGTACGGGTGTGTTTGTTGATACTTTTGTGGTAGAAACTTTCCCCAACAACAACAAAAATAAGCGTCAAGTACAAAAAGCAACCACAGCAGAATACAAACTAAACCACTGATAAGTGGGTACACCTGAAAACAAGCAAGAGAGAGGAAAAAGAGCAAGCGATCAGACATTTACAAAAGGCAGCTCCAGCTTCTGTAGAGCTTTACTCATTCAGATGCAGACTACGACGAGAACGAGAGCGTAAAGTGAAGAAAAATTAAGCTGCTTCTCATCAGCTTAAATTTATATTGAACATTAGCTCACTTTGAGCAAAGTTGCGTTACAGTGCAAGCTTTTACCTGACAGCCTACGTTGCCAGACCAGCAGAAACACAACAAGCACAGCTGTTTAATTATATACGTACTATGACTTTAAAAGCGGGGGTTGGCTGTTTCAGCCAATACAAATAAAGCCGTGTAAATAGAAAATCGTCTGGAAATAGAGGCATATAATTACGTTTGCAAAGCAACAATTGTACACACATGAAATACTGTGCAGGGGGCACAAAGCGCCCACGATATATGCATATAACACTTAAACACATACAAAACATGCCATGCAAATGCAGACGCCGCATGTTTGCCTACTTTATATAAAATTTAAACTTGACCCCCGCCCAGAATAAACTGTAATGGCCTAACTGAAATTCACATTCATATAAACTCAATGGTGTTTAGCGACTTGGCATAGTTTTCGGTCCATGGAACGCAGCAAAATAAAAACAAACACAAGAGCACGCCAATTGGACTGTGCAATACACACACACACAGACAAACACGTATGTATCTATTCTCGTCGCGAAAGACGTAAATTTGTGTTTTTTTTTAAACACCGAGTATATACAGGTGCATCGACTCCGGACTTACATCTTTACGGCGACGGGCTCGTTTCTTTTCCGACATTCTTTGTCAGGCTCTACGTAATTAGAAGATATTTAATAATTGATTTCCAGTATTTTAATTTATTTGCCACACACGCACGACAAACTATCAAAGGCACGGCAAGAGGAAGAGTTATTGGTATAAAGTAAATATAAAATGTACCAAATAATACCATAAAAAATACTGAAATTTCTGTCAGGGGCTCTCACACTCCCAGTGTGCCAGCACCAAAATATACCATATTGAATTTCCAACTAACTATATTAAATCGCTTTCTTACAAAAAAATTGTATATCTGGGTAAATTATGTGTTTTTTCTCAACACACAACGCTCCAAGAAAAAGTGAACTAAATTTGTAAGCAAGAAGCTAATCATGCACATGCATATTAACTCTGGATAGTCAATAATTACCCTTCGATCTGCAAGAACTGTAGAAGGTGTTGTCGGTCCCAAATAGCAGGCACAGACACAATAAACAATCACAATTTTTACAATAAATATTGACGCACGCTGGGCACGGGTCATACTGTCATAAAAGGCACTGTGACGCCACGTACCGGTTAGAGGCTGCCACAGGCCCCAGTTGATCCAAAGGCGCTCAAATTCATTTTTAAAGCGTTTCCGCCAGCACTGAATAGTTTCCTGATCACCCAGAGGAAACACGAAAGCAGAGCTAAGTATCAAAAATTTATGATGCACCCAGCGATCCACAAGAAAGACTTGCGTTAGCTCTTCCTGCAAGTCGACTAGCTCAATCCTACGCAGGAACCATGATGGATAACGTCCAGAATTGTCATGTGCAATGGCCACGCGAGTTGGGATACGTATGTCACGCGTTCGGAGCTTTAAAACATAGGTGGAGTTTTGCGTCAACTCGGGATGTTCCGGATCCTGCATCAACGTAAAATGCAACTCCGTTCGGCTTTGTGTCTGAAAGATTATACGAACTGTGGCCGTTGTCAAAGCATTAATTTGTCCGCCAGTCTTTAAGTACACCAACAAATCATGCACATCCCGGTTCGATTTATCCTCCAAACCGGTCATATCGCAAATGATCGTCTTGCAAGATGTCTTATTATGCCACATAAAGAGTACGGTCAACCAAATCATTAAAATAATTAGCACCAAACCGAAAAAACACACATACAACCAATTTATGCTAATTGGCATATGTTCATTTGTAGGCACTTCAGTGCCGAGCACATGGAATGTGTAGCTGGTGTAGGTGCCGAGCACATTGCACGTGCATTCCATCGAGTCCTTTTGGGGAAAATCCATTCCGGGAAGGCAGGAAGCGTGCGACCAACGCTGTTCGTCCCCGCGCAGCGAGTACAACCAAGTATCACAGCTGCGCATCTGGAATACAAACGAAAACGTAGCCGGTCCAGCGTGCACTGTCGAATTGTCGTATGCAAAACTATCAACCTGCACCGCCATATACACACGATGCCAATTTAAGCAGTTGTTCCGCATCAGCATCGTTGTATTGCGCGAATCCGCTGGCACAACGAAACCATATTCTTTTAAGGTACTTCCTATTTGGTAGGGTAGATTATCCATAAAGAGTAACGCCCGCAATCGATGTGTGGTGTGTTTAAACCGCACGACCAACATTGATTTCTCATCCAGGTTGATGCGATATACGCGCAAAGCTTTCATACTTTCGAGAGTTCCGTTCTCTAGGCAATTAATGTATTTGCCCGTTTCAGTTACTGCATCGTCATCACTGTCATTGTTTTCATGATCATCCTCATAAATATTCTCACGCTTTTTCCCAATCTTAGGCAAGACTTGCTTGTGACCAACTGCAAAAAGAGGAAGTTAATAATTTTATTGAGAAATGCATTATCGCTAGGAAAAAATTATACTTTTTGCTTATTGAAACTATTTGCTTACATGTGATTTCGGGATACTTAATAGCGGGCTTATATTTTCCAATGACGGTTATAAATTTTATTTCGCTGTGATATAATTTTATCTCTTTATTAAACGTGTCCTGTCCGGCGTAGATGTGTACCTTGAGCAGCACCGTGCTTGGTTGCTTATCCTCCGGATACCACCAGTTCAGTTCACGTTTGATCGATACAACCATGAGGCAAATCGTATCATTGTCCGGCTTTTTTCTCTCCTGAAGCAGATCCGGCGAAAAATAAACGGTATGCATACCATCCTTCGAAAAGATAGTATACGTAGAATTAATCATTGCGCTGATGCAATGGACCTTAATGGCCACACTTTCAGGCTGGACACTTCTGTCATCCTCGTTGATACCTTGATTCCGGGCATACTGGAGAAATCGATAAAGACGCTCCGTTTCCCATGTGGAATTTAGCCAGATAAGTGAACGTCGCTGGACACCTACATTGCTAAATTGATTGATATCAACCAGAAGTTTATCAACCGAATTCTGACTCAGAGTCATATTTCTAAATTTAAATGCATAATAATCGTATATGGGTTGTGGTGGAAGTGGTAGCTGCTCATTCAAACGTGTCATTATGTTAAAGACAGTGACACAGGATACCGTCACATTCATGAACGGTTCCTCGACAAGGGTTGCTCTCGTGTGGCTATCATTAATCTTCTGAAAGACTTCATTCAGTTTGCAAAGTGAACGTATCAAAACAGATTGACCTGAAAATGAAATGGGTGACAAACGCAAGGCCAATGTGCGAGTCAAGTTGGCAAACTTGTCAAGTGCAACATAACCTTCTACTTCCACATTTTGAAAGGCATGCATTAACACCATAGCCTGTTTAGCCATTTTTTTACCGGTGATGCGTGAGGCCAGGGACTGAACGTATGCCATCAGTTGTAATGGGTTCTGTTTTGCTTGGCGAACCACATTGTTGGGTGGCGTTGTTATAAACTGCCACAGCATCTCTGGTGTTTCCATTGTGATATTAGCCAATGGAAAAACCTCAACTTGTAAATGCCTTGTGGCACACGCTAGCTCACTATCACAGATGAGCACCTTGATGAAACTGATATTAAGTGGCAGATACGATGGACATTTATCATTTTTGCATGTATTCAAAAGCACTCGATCTGCATAGTAAAAATACTCGAGAGGGAAATATTTCGTTTCAAATTTCTCGCATCTTATTAAGAACCGTGTCCTTGCCTCTATTCCTTTTTTTGGCTTAATTGAACAATTGCCTTTAATGGGTATAGAATGACGCCGAAACTCCCTTGTCTCACTTCCATTGCGTTTATCACTTGTTTGCACCTTCAGACTTATTTTAATCGGGTCCTTCTTCGTGTCTATGTATGTGGCTAGGATATTGTTCTCCGTTGTAAATGCATTGTTGATATACCAGGAAAAGGTAGTAGCCATGTTTTTACAGTTGTAGCATGCGCCTTTGAGCACTATTTTGGTCTTTACATTATACATATTTTGAATACAATTTGTTTGGCATATGATTGATACTGCCAAACATTCAAAGTCCACAATTTCGACTGTCTGATCATCTTTATTTTGTATCTCTGGATTATCATCCGCCACAACATGCAATGTGAACTTATATTTCTTGCCTAGGCTTAACGATTTTCCGGGTATTTCAAATTTTGAGGCTGCAGATTATTAAGAAAAGTATTATTATAATGTAGTAAAATGATTTTAAATATATTTTCTAACTTAACATAAAAGTAAACTATTATATAGCTTTATCTTTAATAATATATATATATACACATACATACGTAAGTATGCAAAAAACATATTTTAATCTTACCTTTCGATTGGATGGATTGGCAAGCTGGGTTATGTTCATCATCTTCTGATTGACATTGCCAATTATAAATTCGAAATTGCGTTATGTTATTATTTTTCGAGCTCTTTGGCTTTGAATAATCGCGACTCCTAGAACCATCCATGTGTAGTACGGAGTCATACTTTATCTTCGTCGCCGGACCCCCTCTAATAATTGCTTTCACCGGCTCCGGTAGTATTTTAATATAACAGCGTCCTCCAAACTTTATACCATTGTGCTCACCAGTAATAAGAATCACGTATCGATTGCGCCATAATTCGTATTCGGTTGGAATGCTCAACGCGTACGGCCTTAAAGTGAACTGAGTAGTTTGGTTTGAAACCGACCGGATCTCCCCTGTTAGAGCAGAAATATAAGACCATTAATTTCGCTAACACAGAGGTGGAAAACAACAAACTCACTCTCCATCAAATCCATAATAGTCCACTTTAACTTTATCTTCTCCACGTTACATTTATTCACAAAACGCACAGCCAAATTGCCACCGCGCCAGGTGACCAAATTAAGTGGAGATTCATGTTCAAAGCAAAAACTAATCGCAAATTCTGGTACACATTTACGCGTTGGACGGCCAACTTGTAACACCATATCGGCCATCAAGAACTTACGTGGTTTACCGACTAAATTGGCTTCTAAAGACAGTTTTCTTTCCGAACATATCCAAAAGGTTGGGTTCACCACCATATAGAAACCCTTTTGGTAGGCCACAGGCGATCCTGTAAATATTTTGAGACGAATACGTTCTTGGCCAAGTTTTTGGCTTTCAGTAAATTTGAAAGGCGTCGCATTAGATTCTTTGCCGACTTCTTGATAAAGAATCAAGTATTCGGGCGTACTTAGGGTCAGCACAATTGGATGTATTGGGTATATGGCCATTGTGACCATAACCGTCGTTTCCACTCCACACGGGATCATAAAAGTGTTGCCATACACTTTTAGCTGCAATTCACTGAGCTGATTTGGTGGTACTGGGCCACCAGCTATCCCAGCGTGCAGCACGAACAATAAAAACTTTGTTATAAGCTCCATGTTGTGCTTCAAAATTCGAATTTCAGGAATCTTTAATTTACTTTTGTCAATGTGGAACTCAGCATGAAACTGTTTAATAATTTTTGGTCTGGAGCACGGTTCGCCAACTAGCATGGATGCCTACTTAGTTGTGTTACATTTTGTTTAAACAATTGTTTGTAAAACTTATTTTCGACTGAAATTCAAGTTCATTTTCAATAATTAAGCTATCATAGATTATAGATAAAATTAAGGTTTTTATTATTCTTTGTTTTACAACAAAATACAGACTAAATAATAAGTAAAATATATTTATTTATTTATAAATATATATGTATATATATCTTATTATTATTAATGTAGATCCCTCGAAACTCTCTTGGCTCTAAATGTTTACACTATTTTTGTTTTATTTTATTAATTTTTTTTGTTAGTATTTTTTTCCGTACATTTTTTTATTTCAGTTGTGTGTGTCTTGTTTGTTTGTTTGTTTGTTTGAATGATTTCGAATAATGAAAACTTAAAAAAAAGGTGGTCGGTGTTGCAGTTTTTGCATAGGGCAACATGCGTAGCAGATTAAACGTGCGTTATAAGTAAACTAACTGTATGATGCAAGTTTGGGGTTTTTTTTTTTTGTATTTGTGTATTTTAAAATCAAATTGAAAAGTGCAGCCAGCGCCGAAGACGAGCCAACGAATTGATCAATTTGTTTTTATTTAAATGTTGCACATTGTATATATTTGTTTTTGTACAATTTATTCGCATGCTCTCGTCTAATACAAATATATGTATAATCATATTCCTATATTTGGGAAGCAACATTAACATCGAAAAAGAGATGCAAAAGAAACTTCTATTGATTTGCCCGCCGGCTTGCTTCTTGCACTTGTGTCCGCAATATTAAAAAAATAGGGGGAAAGGACTCTGGGTGAATTCTGGCTGCGTCAGCTGAAAATTGGGCCAAATCTACGTATATATGTATATAACGCAAAACAATATAAAAAAAATTTAAAAACATTTTAATTGTATTATTTTTAACGCACAAAGAGTTGTAAAAAAGCAGTCCGCTTACGCACTTCTCTTAATCAAATTGGCTCTATATATATATATATATAAATATATATGTGCATGTATGTTTTTATTTGCGCCCCATTTTGTTCGCATTTCTTTCTTCATCAATACTTCCTCAATTTGTTCTCGTTAAGTTTTTTCTTTAAGTTCAGTTCACTTACTCTCCTCTCCCTCTCCAATATATATATATATATATATATATATACTTCTTAAGTGCTGGCCCAGCGTTTACGCCTCAAGCCTGTCGACGGCGTTTCCAAATGAAAGGATAACGGGGAGGAACTTGACGTCACATTATGCAAAATTTTAATTGGCTTCGCGACTTGCCTTGCACCTGTATAGAAGTTACCCTAGTTTTGTGTGCGAATTTAGTTTTTGGGAGGAGAGTAAACAGGAAGTTGAAGGGGGGTAGAGATATGAATGGATTAGAATTCGTGTTGCAATAACAATAACTACAAAATTTGTCCGCAATTGATTCTATTAATTTTCGAATTGCTTTCGAAAATTTATAAATTCTTTTGCCTACATGTGTATTGTGGTTATTGCCGTCAACGCGTCTTGAATTGTGTCTCTTTGTGTGTGTCTGTGTGTATGTCAGTTTAAAAATGTTAATGTGTTTATGTTTTGTTGTTTGTTTGTTTGTGTCTACGGTTTAAACTAAATGATAATGTATAGTTTAAATGGTATTTGTGTTAACTAAATGTTAAAATCTGGATCTTACGAATACAGCACTTGAGTCGTGCTCACTGTACCCCAAGCGTTTTGTATGCTTGAACACCTCATTTGTAATGCTCGTCACTGGCATCGACTGATCCAAATTCTCAGACATGTTGAGCACCAAACGCAAATCCCTTTGCATATGACTTAACGGTTGCTGCGGATTAAAGTCGCCCTTGGCCATTTCTGCAAATAAACGCATAATACAAATACTATTAGAAACAAATCAAATAAATATGATTATCCAATAAACAGCGATCGTTAGCCAATTTATGGTTTTAGTAACGTAATATATAAAAATGTAGTTAATTGAGAATTAGTTTATTTGGACTTACCTTTGCCCTTAGCGATTAGCATGGGTGATTTCATAGAAGTTAAGTCAAATATGTCTAAGATATCGTTTAACGAAATGGAAAAACGATCAGCTGCAAGTAAACAGTTTATACTCATTAGACTCGTAATATTGATTAAAAATAATAAGTACATACCCAATGCTAACGCCTCTGCCAGGCCGACTAGACTGACCCCCAAAATAGTTTGCAAAATGAGGTTCACTTTACAGGCGTTGCCTATATCTGCTAGAAAAGAACAAAGTACAAAAAAAAATAAATATTTATGAATATCAAAGAAATCATTCGAAGATTTCCAACATTTGTAACTTACTGCCCAAAAAGAAGGTGTTCTTGGCAATAGTCTTAAAGCAGGAATGGCACTCCTCAAAGACTGATCGATCACCGCCGGCCAATATGATAAGCATGCCTTCGGCTGCCTCTTGTCGCGTACCATGGATCTGTGCCTCCAAATAGCGACCGTTACATTGCTTGATGCCTTCTCCAATATCCAGGGACGTTTCTGGATCCACTGTTGACATTTCCACGTACGCCTTATTCCGCAAATCCTTCAATGCAAGAACGCCGCAGTTCCCAAAAACCAACTGTGCACAAAGCTTAGGTATTATTAGAATATGAATAATAATAATAATATAAAATAACATGTTGAATTATATACTTTGCTTCTTAATTAGTGATGGCAAAAATAAAACAAAAATGAACTGAGCTATCATCAAAATAGACTTTAATCAACAGAAACAAGGGAATATTCTTTTAATCTAAAGATCTTTTAACATTCTACGCAAAGTGAATCGATAATTCTTTTTTGTTATAGGCCAAGGTTGTCAATCTAATTGTCCCCTTAAAAGTACCTTCACAAAAAGTCTGCTTTTAGCTTTATGCCTGTAGGAAAACACTACCGATGAGCCTAAGGCATTCCGATTGCTTCCAAATGCTACCCTAAGTGTTTTCTTTAACTAAATATTATCTGTGGCGTTTTCATTTTGATCCCATCGCATTCTTTATAAACAAACTTTCTAAGCGTATACCCTCCAACTAGCCGATATCTGCTTTTAGTTCTTGTAATGAATAAATATGCATACCTAACGATGTTACAAATTGTCTACAATCAATAAAACGAAAAAAGATAATAACTTACGTCTTTGGCACCCTTAGGATCGGATACACAGCAAAATATGATATCTGCAGCTTCGACAACGTCCATTGGTGTTTCTTTAACCTCAGCGCCAGCTTCCACAAAAGGTTGACACTAATTACACAAAAACGAACGGAAACAAAGAGTAAATAAATATATATATTAAAGTAAGCAAAGCTGAATGGACTAACCTTATCAATTGTGCGGTTCCAAACCACAATTTTGTGTCCCGTATAAATCAAGTCCTTGACAATGGTTGAGCCCATCACGCCCAGACCAAGAAAACCGAATGTCAGATCGGATGGCTCAATGTCTCGATCATTCAGTGTGTTGGAACGTGAGTGCATGTCAACGGCCTTGGTCTCTGGTCGCGTGACAACCGGTCGATCCAGCAGAGCAATTGCGTTGGGTGTGCGCTTTGGTACCATGCCCAAAAATACTTCTGAGTTAATCTGCCTTTGGACATGCGTCGACAAGCTGGCGCCATCGTAATCTCCGGCTGGGCTCTCAAAACGCACCAGTTCACCAGAAGCAGCACGTCGGCCGCGTTTTGCGTTTGATCCACCAGTTGGTGTATTGTGTGCCGAGATACGTCGCTTTTTTGCAGCTGCTGATTTCGCAGATGCCGCTTTCTGCGCCTGTTTACTGCTGACAGCGACAGCAGCACTGGATTTTGCTTTTGGTGTGCGTTTTGCATTGCCTTTGCCCGTTGGCGTCGTTGACGTCGCAGCTGGGGATTTTGCAGCCTTTGCATTGCTCTGAACAGCAGCATGCGGTGCCTCAGATTCATCGGGGCTGCCAACGACATGTGGAACAACACCATTGTTGCCATCACCTGTCGCTTCATCGCTGTCGAGGCCATCGCGAATCTTGTCAAAGTCTGCCTCGGTTGCATGATTCGCCATGCCGCAGTTCTCATCAATTTCATTATCAATCTCTGCGGGATTTTCTATATATTTGTCAATATCGGCCATGGCGTGCCTAAAGGCAGCCGGTTTGCTAACCTTTGCCATTTCATCCTTCCAGGGACCCTCAAACGGCTTAATGTTTTGCTCCTCAATCCAAGCGCTGCATATATATGATTTGAGTTTCGCTTTGTTACTTTTTTACTTTATCATTTAAGTTATTTACTTACAAATTACGCGACCCAAAGAAGAAGACACATCTCGTATTTGCGCGTCGCTGCTGGCTAAGCAAATCTAGCGGTGGCTCCACTATCTGTAAACAATTATTTAAAACAAATATAGATCTTTTTCATGTTTCCTAAATTGCAGACATGCACTGATTTCCTGGGGAAAATAATCATTTCTGATGATATTTGAGTATATGCCAACATTTTGCTTCATCAAATCTTTTCACTTTTCTTGTTCTTCTACTTTTCTTGTTGTCATTGAGGTTTTTGTGTTTATGCTGATAAACGGACAAAGCTAAATTTACATACACACACGCTCATATGCACAAATTAATATTCTCTTTTTGGAACTTTTTAGCATGTAAATGGTAGGTAATGAACACACATACAAATTCAGAACAGCACGCACATTCACACACACTGTTTCAAAGTTCAAGCCAATTCACCGTGAATGTTCTTTCTCTTCCACTTGTTTGGCTGTACATAAAAGTAAACTGCGATTTTATAAACTTACACTAAAACAAGCACGCTCTGTTGATAGCAACGTATGCTACAAAAATAATAACAACAAAAACATAAAACAACAAACATAAAAGTACACACTCCAATTACAAAAAATAAATTTGAAGCGGGCAAGTGCGCTATGACGTCGACAGCGGCAGCAGCGCACGTCCAACGCCACTGTTCTGTTGCTGCTGCATAAAAAAGTACAGTCAAAAACAAACACGGCAGCGGCAGCGGCGTCGCTGTTAGCAGCAGCATACACATTTTGCTTACCATTCCTGGCCACGGTGTGAAGCCCTTCATTTTGGCCCTGAAAAATATATAAATGGTTTCATTTGAGCTTAGTTTTAGGAGTTTTGTAAGTTTACATTAGCTATAAACTATGATATTAGGCGCGCGCGCGCGAAAAAAGCGCCAACGCAGCGACGTCAGCGTCGCTGCAACAACACATCACGACAGCAGCGACAGAGAAAACAAAACAAAAACGTTGTTTAAGAATTGAAGGACATTACTGTATGTAATGTTTTATTTTATAAGGAATTTTAAATTTTTTAATGTGATTTCTCTGTATTACTATAACTTATCGCTTGCCCAACGCAGCGGATAGTGAGGTTATGTATGTTTTCATTTATTTTTCTTGCCACAAGTAGTAATTCAATTTACACGAAAATTGTTTGCTGCTTATTGGTCGTTCAATGCACTGTACACAATTTGTTTGCGAGTTGGAAAGCAGTCTTACCATATTAAATCCTTTGGCTTGTAGATAAATTTTTCTGTCGGGTCGCTTGTTAGCGACAATTTCTTATTTTTTGACATGATGTTATCAAGGCGTATATTGAACTTGGTTATTTTGCTGCTGTTTTAAGGACGACACACACAAAAGATTTCTCTACTTTTTTAAGCACAAGCTTGTCGTGGGAGTGCTTAAAAACGTTTTTTTATAATTTTCGTACGCAGCCTGATTATTTTTCTCTTTGCCTCTATGTGTGTGATGCGCTTTGTGTTGTCGATAATGTTGTTGTCGAAACCCAAAATGGCGACCGACATGTGATGCGCCTGCATATCGATTATTTAGGCATTTTTCTATAAATAAAGTTGGCAGTCCGTTAATAGCACAAATTTTACGGCCGTTGGAATTAGATCAATTTTGGTGCTAATACTTTGCCACAATGAGTACCGATAGATCGATATATTTTTAATAGATATAATAGTGGTAGATATCGTCAGTAAGGTAATAGTTAAAGCTATCGATGATAAATGTATAAAGACATCGAATGTTAAGCATCACTCGTTTAAATTCAAAACAAATTCTTGATTTTAATTTATTTAAGTAATATTTAGCTTTGTAAGATAAAAGACTTGCCCAGTATAAGTGATGAATATTTATGAAGCTTAAATTTACTTAGCTAAACTTATGTTTTGTAGCTTTATTTTTTGCTTTCTATATTCCACAACTGAGAAAACAAACTGAACTTTTTCATAAAAAATTTATTAAAAATATCTAAGGAAAAATAAATTAGAATTCGCAAATATCATCAATATTAATGTAGCCCAGCATTTGTATGTTAAAAAAAAAAATATATATATATATATATATATATATATATGTGTGTGTGGTTTTGGACGTCCCATTTAGCAAAAGCGCATTCACAGTTTTGCAAAATAAACAAAAATGCGTGCCAAGTAAGCGCTCACATTCCGTCTTCCCCCCTTACTCTTACCCTTCAACCAACAACCCCTTTTTCTGTCAGCGGCTTTTAACCCGCACGGCGTCCTGACTTCTTAAAATAAACGTTCGGCAGACGCAAAGCGTACCGCAAATGCTACATTTCAATTGAGTTCAGTTGAGAGCTCAACTCCGCACTGACCTCATCCACTCACAATCAAAAAACAATACACACAATAGCTTTGTTTATCTTTTGCGTGCGATCTTCCTACTTCCTTCACAATTTCGCAAACAATGCGAAGTAGAACTTTCACTTAAGCCCCAAACCGAAGCGTCATCCGTCAGAAAAAAAACAGAGTCCTTAACCGCAAAATAAATTACCACACGTAGCAGCAGCCACTTGACGGGACAGAGGGCATTCAGCACTAAACCATAATCCTCATAAATATGAAACAATCAAATAAAAAAAGGAGTAAAAGCCACACAAAGATATAAGGGTTAGCTACAACAACCCAATGGCACACAACATTCTTTTTATGGGCTACCGGGACTCGCAGAAAAAAACCTTACAAAAACCAAAGCCAAAAAAAAAAGTAAACTAAAGAGTGAAAGTTGCCGACGGGGACAAAAAGGGTGAAATTGAGCAGTTTTCTATGAAAAAGTTTAATCTTTTTTGAGGGCAAATAAATTGTTCACACTTTGTTTTGAAATTAGCCAACAAAACAGTTTTGGAAAGGGGTTCGTGCATCTCCGATTGCAATGATTTATGGGGTAAGACATCTACATAAATCCACATATTGGACGAATTCATATTTACACGTTTAATTTAAAAATGTTCAATATACTGTAGCTTTAGAAACTTTATATGTATATTCAAAGAATTTGTTTTAATATTTAGTGCATTTGTCTTCTTCTTCGTCAACTGTTCTCACTTGGCAATAAGTACAGCAATAAAAATTCTTTTAGCTACTGTAGATCAAATGCAATATGTTAGGCACCAGCAGAACATAGGTACTTATTAAATGCCCACGATAAACGCCTTTGTAGCTTTCGAAATGTTCGCTTACATGGGAATTAGCGACACCACACCGCTTACGTCCGAAGCGGTGCAAAATGTACCCAGGTTAAGGGTGCAAAAATTAATATTTAGAAATTTAAAAATAACCTAAGCGGTCGAAATAAAGCAGCTTATATTGTATTTGTTAATTTACGACATATTTTTTTAGTTTTGCTCTGTCTTTACCAATTCGGCTTTCGTACATCATTGATTTTCTGAGAAACTATTTGAGTAAGTAGTCCGATTATTTACAATCGCCACCAGTAAAACTAGAGGCATATATTTGCATACACAAACCTGTGAGCATGTATGGGAGAGCGTGAGATCAGCTGTGTTCTGTAAATGGACAACCAACAAATGCCTCTTCAGTCAGACGATGGCAGTCGCGCTTTTGGCTCGGGTCGATTAGTAGTTGGTGATTTTTTTTTGTGAGTGTTTTATTTTTTTAATGTGTGGAAAACTCCTTCGTATCTGTTTTTTAACAAGTAAAACGGTGAGTGCTGTGTTAGGAAATGAATTAACCTTGCTGAATAACTTGCTTATTAGTTATCCCATAAGCATGGCTCGTATATATATACATACATATGTACATATGTATACACATGCACATCAACATCTTTGCATCCGTCCATGCTTTTGTTCAAATTCGCTGATACAGTTATTTTTATAAACTGTGAGCTTCGTTTACATTTTGCGGGTTCAGCTCCTTACTAGAGATGGACTTGTTGGACATATTGCAGAACTACACAAAAATGAACAAGATATATAAACCTAATATTAAACTTTTTTCGATTTATTTAAATTTAAATTTAAATTTAAATTTAAAATATAAATTTATTACTCCTAACAATTATCCAACGAAAAGCAATGACAAAAAGTATTCAATTTGGTATTTTTTTATGCCAATATATTTTTGTATGCCAATGTTAGCATATAAAGGATTTTGATGTGTATTGGCAACCCACAACAATGACAGTTGGTATTCTGTGAATTATTATGCTTGTGTCTATGAAAAAAAAAATTTTTTTTAAATTTTCGTTTTAGTCCTTTTTGTCAATTGATTTCATGTGTTTGCCAGTCTAGTGTAAGATGTCTATCTGCAATAACAACAAAATGAGCCGAAGTAAGTAAACAAACGATTTGATTTAAAAATAAGTTAATTTATGGTGAAATAACCATTGCCAATCATAGAACCACCCAGTAGTAATTTGACTATAAGACAATTAGTTTTTTTTAACGCGCTTGAATGGCCAACGTTTGATTGATCTCTTAATCCCCTTGCGGAACGTACAATTAAGGAAGTAACCCTTAGTTGTTCCATTTGCATATTGTTTTTTTTTTTTTTTTGCTATTCCAGCTCACCAATTAAGTGGTATTTATATGATTTTTTTATGTGATAATTGATAGGATGTATTTTTTTTTTATTGGTGGTTGCAGTTGCATTAACTCTCAGAACATAATCTGCGCAGTTAGCGGAAAATCCTACTCTTAAGGTATTAAAGACGCATAGTTAATGTTTAAGTTAAACGTTCAGTAACACAATTGTGCGCAGTTAAACAAAGAATTTTATCAAGAAATTTTTCCATGCATTAATGGGTTAAGTGTTGCCAATTTACTCTTTGCCGTCGGGTGCAGTAAAAGTGTTAATTCAACAACAATTTGTTCGCCAACTGTCGTTGTCGATGAGTGGTTGAGAATTTTGCAACCAGTGCAGCACAAACAAGTGGCAAATAGGCACAAGAAGCCCCCCCCCCCCCCCACACCTCTAGACGCGCCAGATGCAGCTTTCACTGCAGAGACTCGTTGTTGCACAATCGCAATCGTTAGCTTGATATCAACAAATGAAAGTAGCCTTAAATTGAACTTGACCCATTTATAAATATGTTTTTGAAGTTTTTTAATATAATGTATACTTTGAATTTAAATGATTCTTTACAGACCAACTGATGGATAAGGACAAGTCACTGCACAATAACCCAAAGAGGGCAATTGTAATAACACATTATGTGAATCCACATGCGTTCTGCTACACAAAAAACAAATATCTGATCTCTGGAAGAGCTTTTGTTATCAACCTGGAAGCGCTGTTGGTGCTGCATTGTCGTGCCGACAACCAGTTACAGCTCTATGTTCCAAAACTCTATGTCATTGTGCACTTTCTGCCACTAAAGAGGCACAAACTTTTGCGTGGCCGCATTTTTACCGTTTGCGATGGTAACAAGTATTTGGTGTGGGCTATGGACTATGGCTTCAGCATCATCTGCAGAGCCGAAGATTTGTGGCTGCTACCGCCAAACCTAACGGAAAAGTACATCCCGTTTGAATGGGGCGGCTTGGCCAATGTGGTGCCCCACAGTGGCAATGAATGGACCAAGATGTCAGTTGACTTATTTGATCAACGACTGAAGGAGGCCAACGAGCTACAGTTCACCAGCTTAAATAACAATGAACAGCACATTTTTGGACAGCTATCAATGAAATCTGAAAAAGATTTTATAGATGCAGCTTTGTTTTTGGTAGATCAAAAGTGTGCACGCTGGGAAATAACTGCAGGCGGATCAATGATGACCAACAGCTTAAGAGATGCCTGTCAGATGAATTCGTCAATATTAAATGACGCAGATTTTGAGCTTAGTAGACATCATCAAATTATCATTTACCTCGTGGAAAACAGTTGTGTTCCGTTGCCAAAACCCAATATAAATTTGGACTCAACCACATCTCAATCCAAATCAAGGGAAGATAATAATGTTGTCGTACCGATACCAAAGGAAACAGATTCGCTATTTAATAACGGCTTTCATAAGCTTGGCAAAATAACACGCTCCTTAAAGGTTCCCTTACAGCAGCCGTTAAGGTTGGATAGCCTCTTGCAATCCCGAAACAAGCTGCCACAACCATCATCAGCAAAGCGTCTAAGCAAGATAAAAGATAGCAATGATGGTATTATTGTACAGAGAGCTCTCAGATACGGCGCAGGTAGCAAGTCGTCCAAATTAAACAGTAGCAATAGCAGTTTTGATAATTTTGATACTGTAGATGATCAAATGCAGCCAGTGCCAGCAGGACAACCAACAACAAACAAACGAAACTTATTGGCCCTTTTTAAGAAACCAATGGTACTACCAGAAATAAATAGTAACAAGTCTAAGAATTTGGATCAAAATCCTAATTTGCCCAAGCTATTTGAAGAAAATGCGACTCCACACAAGATGTTACCAACAAATCTGAAACCTTCAGCTACACATCAAGGACAGGAAACAATGCGACAGCATAATGACAACCAGTCTAAAAAAGTTAAAGACTTGGATAATAAACTAGCACCCACACACAATCAATGTCGAAGTTTAATTGGTGCTGACAATGGTACTAAGGAACCGGAAATTCATTCAGTTAATAAGAAGCCTGTAGAATCAATGGAAAAACGAAATCTTCAAAAGCAAGAAACCACAACCAACCAATCTAAGATTAATATTCAGAAGAACTTAGATGAAAACCCGGAACGTAATTTAAATAAAGCTGATAGTGCTGATAAGGAGGGTGATAAAATCAAAGAGAAATTAATTAACAAGCTAGACGCTTCCATGGAAAAGCTAAATCTTCAAAAGGAAAAATCAGTGCAATTTCAGAATCTTGATTCTGGCAATTCTAATAAAAAAGTCAATGGAATTAAAAAGGAAACGGAAATGCATCCAGTAAATCAGAATTCTGTCGAATGCATAGAAAATCGAGATCTACAAAACCAAGAAACAATGATCCAGTATGCTATTAACAAATTAAAGAACAATGTTCAGGTGGATTCAGATAAAAAGCTAGAATCTGACAATGCTGGTAAGGAAGTCAGCAAAATCAAAAGAGAATCCGCAATTTATGCAGCTAATAAGAAGCCTGTCGAATACGTGAAAAAATTCAACTATAAAGAAAAAAAATCACTGCATTCTCAATATCGTAAAACTGCCTATGCTGATAAGGAGATGAAAGAAATCATTAAAAAGCCGCAAACTCATACCGTACCAAATAATAACAAACCAATCGACAATATCAAAGATATGGGCGGTTCATCAATAAAACATAGGAGAACACTTGGATTTAAAAAGAATACTCAAAAAGTTAACGAGAATTCAAAACCTTTTACAAGTAAAGTCCACAATCAAGCTACCACTGAAAAAGCCAAAGAAGTTACTACAAATAAGTTGTCTCATATGTCAGATAAATTATTAGCGCACAGTGCAACACCAGTGACACCAATGATCGACGGACCAGAGTCGCTGTTCTGCGCAGACATAATGAAATACATGATGGAGATGAAACTGTTGAATGCGACACCCATGCAGCTGTATGCTTGGCCCCATTTGATGCGTGGAAACTCACTGATGCTGATTGAACGCTTTAGCAGCGAACGATCCTTGTGCTACTTGCCAACAATCTGTTGCAAGGTTATGCGCGACATGCGAGCTGGCAGTGCGATCGGCATTGGCCCATTAGCTGTACTGTTGACGGATACTGCGATTAGTTCACATAGATTGTTTAATCAGTGTAATGACATGATGGCAACTTATCAAACGAACATGCTTAAGGTGGTCAACACACATGCGCACAGTAAGAAAGATGTGACATCGATGCTACTCAGTTGTTGTGGTATTTTAGTCACCACAGTGACACATTTGAAAGAACTCTTGCTTTATGGCCTTCAGCTAATTAATTCGCAACGGCTTAAGTACTTTATCCTAGATGAATATGATAGCATTAGGTCTAAGGTTCCCGATTTGCTAAGTCAGGTGCTCCATTTGCTCAAAAAGTTAAGGATACCTCAGACTATTTTTATCGCACAACAGTGGCATGGCAGTGTTTTTCTCAATCACCTTAAACGATTTGGTGAGAATCCTCTGATTCTTTTTAGCGACTTCCTGGAGGCAGCCATGTACGGCGGCATCAAACTGAACGGAACTGTTTTATCCGAGGAAAACAAAACAGAACAGCTTCTGAAGTACCTGGCACTACAAAAGCCACTTACAAAACGCACACTTATCTATTGTCAAGATAATACTGAGTTGCTTAACTTGAAGCATGCACTAAAAACAGCTGGTTACGAATGCATTGATTCATGCAATGCAGTTAATCAGGTAAGCTCTCAAGACGTCTTACATGTTAAAATCGACATATTTAGCTGTTTTAAATATTTTATGTACACAAAAAAACATATCTACATAATCTATAATTTTATACATTGATTTATAGCATTTATAATACGTATCATTATATTTTGAACATTTCTAGAAATGCCATCAATTGCTTTTGCTATTGGATGTGGATCAGTTGGCCATTCGGAATTATGAACAAGTGGTGCACTACAGCCTGCCGAGTTCCTGGGCAAAGTTTACAAATAGTTTCCATGTGATCAGCAACAACATTGCCAACTATTTGGTTCCATCAAAAACAAAGCTCGACCTTGTCTCCTACATCATGCTGGACGAGAAAAATCATCAAAAATTGTTGCGACTTGTACAATTCTTTCGAGCCCACAACCTTGTGTTGGACGAGACCATCAAGCAACTGTATGCAAATTGTCGAAAGCTGACGGAACACTGTCATCCCTTTTGTCCAAATGTGCTTAGCAGCGGCGAGTGTTCTCTTTACAACTGCGATAAACGGCACTACACAGTCAGTGATGATTTTAAGCTGCCAACTTGTGCTTTGTGGCAGCCCGGGACCGTTGTGCGTTGCAATCTGTTTAAGATCTATGATCCGGTGCACTTTGCTTTAATGCCTCTAAAATATAAGTGCAAAGACTGCACCGCCTGGCAGGAGTCTACAAATCTCTCAGCACTGCGAAACCTAAGCACGTCCCTTTATATCCATATGAACTGTGAAGAGAATCGTCGAGTCAAGCAATGTCTAAGCCTATACGATGTGTGTGTCCTTCGTCGTGGTACAAATTATCAGCGCGTGCGTATTGTGGACTTGTCGAACGCGCATATGGTCACCGTCCAACTAATGGATGAGAGTACAGAACTGTTGAATGTAAGACGAACCGAGTTGCTGGAGTGCGATGCACGTTTCACTGTGGATCCTCCGCTAGCCATGGATGTGAGATTGTGCGGCTTGGCGCCGGCTGTTGTTGAGGCTGATTGGCAGACGGAAGCTACAAAGTTTGTTACCGAAATGCTCAATGGACGCAACAATAATCAGCAATTGCAATTTGTTGTTGAATTTGCCATGCTTAATGTAGTGTACGTTAAGGAAATTGCCGTGGTCCAGGATTGTCCAAAAATGAGAACTTGTGTAAGAGTCGCGCAGCTAAAAGTCGAGCTTATTCTTAAAAATTTTGGCTCGCCAAAGTTGCGGGGCATGCAAAAGTTACGTAAATTGTATGAACACATTGTTGAAGAGCAAGAAAAACTATTAAAAAACGACGTATCCAAAGATGAGAAACTTGAGCTGCTGGAGTTGCCTAAAACAACAGAAAATACTGACCAACGTGATTCTGAACAAAAAGCTAGAAATGAATTTGATCCAATGATAAAAGTTGATGAAACTAAGTTAAGTCATCTTTTTGGTGCATTGAAAAGATACTTGATTAAAATGAATGCGTCAGTTGCAAAAGAGACAGCTGCTGATGGAAAATGTGATCAAGTCAAACTATACATGGAACCAGAAATAAAAACCATTGGATCTGAGCAAGACAAAGAACTAGCAGATATGATCATAAATAATGTTACCGTAGAAACTTTTCTTAATGCAATTCTAGAAGATCTAAACAGTGATGATTTAACAGTGAGGCAAGTAACTCAGAAGATATTGCAAGAACTGCTTGAAGCTGATGAGGAACCCTCACCCACAAAAAAAGAAACTCCAAATACCACCTCAGAAATTTCTAAGGATAAACCATCAATCAACTTTGATGCTCTATACTGTGGTGTAATCGCTGGAAATGCAGTGCGACCCAAGGTTCGTTGGCATCAGACCCAACTACAAATTGAGCTTATCTTTGAGCAGCAAGTGCCGCAGTACGAACTCATGCATCAGGGCAATGTGTTTATCTATCAGGTCACTGAGACTATTCCACCACAACGCTGCATTCTCAATCTGCTTGGCGAAGTCGAGATTCTGTCGGAGCATCAGCATGGCTATCAACTGCATGTGAAGTTGGCTAAGCAGGGCTTAAACGTGTATTGGCCCAATTTGCTTAACTCTTTGCATTCGCAACACCATTGCCATTGGCTGATCTATGATACGGAGCGCGCTCAACCACAACAAAGTACTCTGGGCCTTACCTATTGGACGCGCTATCAGCGTAATCCTTATGTACAGGGTGATGGCGAAGATGCCGACAGCCTACATTCTTCGGATGAGCTTAACGATATGCTATCAGATGCTGATCTTTTGGAAAAGGATGATTTTTAGATTTTTATTTTTTTTACCGGTGTGTGAAGATTTATTTGGCCGATCCAACAATTATTGATATACATATATGTGTATTTTTTTTATTTATTTTAATCATGTCCGTTTTTCTGTCTATTTGTCTACATAGTCGAGTTGAGTTTGATCTTTGAAATCAAGCTCAGAGGCTGGAGTTTGTGATTGGTAACAATAAAATCTTTAATTTTCCAAAACTGATTATTAAAAAACTTTAATATTCAAAATTGGTGACATTTTAATAGCAATTATTATTGTATAGCAATATAAACAAAAAAAATCTTATTTCAAAATGAATAAATAAAATACAAATTTTAATAAACATCTGAGAAATTAAATATTTTTGTAGTTTTATATACTTTATGTAGTTTTAGTGTACCATTTCGAAAGAGGCGAGAAGAGTCGTAAGTATTATTGGCTTAGAAGCGATGTCCCATAGAAAACGGTATAGTTTCTTGTTTATTTTGATTATCAATTGCTTAATAGCGATTTCAATTAATGGTTCCTTTCCATTCCAAGATTTGCTGGCCAGCACAACTAATAACATATACTCTCCCAGATTTTTCATTAGATCCTTGTATCCAATCTGTTTTTTGAAATATTTTTCCATCAGCATACCGTCGACCTTAAACGGTCCAGATTGATCAGGTAGAACACATAATACCCACATATCCAAGCCATGATGACGAGTGCGCTGTATGCGCAATGATCGACCTGCGAATTTTTGAAACAACATTTTCTTTGGCAGCTCACTAAGAAGCAACTCTCGTTCCGTCAAGAGATCGTTTAAACTGTACGTTGACGTAAGTTCACGTATCGATGGGTAAACCATGCAAAACGGCGAATCGAGTTCCAACTGCATGTTGGTGTGGCTTCCAATGCCTCCTAGATGAAGACACGCCAACTTGATGTTGTACTCGAAGAATCCCAGCAGATGTATGGCATTGTAATCCGACAGTTGATACTTTTCCTTGGCTATATGCAGAAACTCGGCCAGATGAATTAGAACATCGCTTTCCGATTTAGGCTTAACCGTCGAATAATATCCATCAAAATATATATAGTAATTTTTGAAAGGATACAAAACGGGCTTTAAAGCCAAGCCGCACGTGCTTTCGGTTTTTACGATTTTTATAACTTGAAAACGCTTGCTTACGGTTGTTGGCGTTGGCCTTGCACCGCATATTTTCGTGCACCTTTCTTTCGGACTTGGGCCGTTGAATTGATTCAAATAATAAACGCACCTCTGCATGATTAATTCAAAATATGTTGCACCAGCAATTCTCATTCATTAAATACAAAATCAAGCGGTTCTGTAGTGTTTGAAAGTATCCAAATGAAATGTTTTTTTAAGCAATATTTTTGCACTTCGCATAATTCGCAACACTGAAACCGGATATTTGCGACACTGTCTAATAACTTGCATTTGGAGAGAAACTGTATCATACTTACTAAGATTCGATATTTAAGTTCGTGCATTTCAATGTTATCAAGTTATCGATAACTCTTCATGCTTTTGATAAGCACTTGTTGTCGCTAAAACTTAAAACAATTAATAACATGTATTTTCCATAAGAACTTTGTCATAATATTGATCATCTGCGAACATTAAACCAAGTGCTATGTTCGCTGTAGTATATAGCAGGTGTTTGCGTATTTATCAGGTAAAATGTTGTCTCCGATTCGATCTTGCACGACCAAAGTATTCTTAAATCAACTAGCTTAAAAGTTCAATACTTACCCCTGTATGTAATAAAATACCATCACTTCTCAAAGAAGATTCGAAATTGAAAATAAATGTTTTTTTTTTTTTGGTTAATGAACAAGTTGTGTATTTTCTAGATTTTTCTTTGATTCGCAATGCTTTAAATATGCATTGTATAACCTACAATTAATACAAAGCAAAGATTACATATTTCTATTTTTATTTTACCTATGATGTATGCAAAATAGTTGTATAATATTATGCTTTATGGCCTAACATTTACATAAATATTGTTACACTTCTCGGATAAGTTATTCGTATAGCATTTAAACTAAATTTATATATAGTATATATATATATATATTAAGGAATTTATATACACAATGAAAATACGAATATATTTTTCTTACATAACTCAAAGAAAATGAAAGCAAGTACAACAATTAAAAGAATTTGAATATTTCAATAAATTATAAAGTTTAAAGTTGAAATAATCTCTTTAAAGTTGAACTTATATATTATTATATATTTTAAGTAATAATCCCCTGAAATATATGAACCACAAAAATCCAAGCTAAAGGGATAACAAACTAAAAAAAAATAATATTAAACAACAAAATTGTTAAATCTGAAATTGTGTTGCGATATTTTTCTTAAAGTCTTAGTTGATTATAATTGCGTTTTGATTCTTATTGAGGAATATTTTATGAAATGCATTTATGAATTTGCACGTTTTGCAATCGTTTGAATTGATGGAAAGCACTTTACTTTGATTAATAGTACTATATAGTAGTAGTAGTACAGTAATTATTCGGTTATGTCTTGTAGTTGGTATTAATTTGATAATATTTTGTTTTAGTGACTTATGGTTATTGTTGTTCTTAGTTTTGCCTGCTGCTAGGTGCGTGTTCCATAAACTTTAAATAATACATTGTGGCTATGTTTCGCTTTTGTTTTTTATCTCTAAGCTATTTTTACGTACTTTACTTTACTTTTAGGATGAAATTAAAAACTGAACTTGCACTGTTGGCTGTTTAGTGATTAGTGATACATGGTTGCTTTGGATGTCCCGAACTGAGCACTAAAACAAACTGCTCTGCTTGGCGAGAGTGCAGCTGTGCAGGGTCATGGTGCCCGTGGGATGTATTGCTAAAGCAGCGTGTATTGTTGGCGGCGGCGTTGTTACGGGGCCCCAAGATAGCCGCTTTCAGTTTGGTCGCAACGGCAACATGCCATAATGTTGCTGATGTGCCTGTACCTGTGCCTGTTGCTGTTGCATCATCATTTGCTGCTGCTGCTGCTGCTGCTGTTGTGTTGTTGTTGTGACAGTTGTGGGCACCTGGGATGTGGTATAGGTGACGGCACAGGCAGCCGGCTGTGAGACAACAACGGGCGCACTTACCTTCCGCTCAGATTGTGTGCGTATGGGCTGGGGATGTGCTGCATTTGGTTGTGGCGGTGGTGCATACATCAGCATGGGTGGTGGTGGCGACGGTTCCACACTGGGATGACGTGCCGGTGGCGTAACAGCCGAGCCATGATACGAGCCATAGGAGCTATCATCCGACTGTGCTGATTGGCCACGATTCCGGGGTCCAGTTATGCCATAGAGCTGATCGCGTCTCTCGAACTTGTGGCTACCATCGAGTGGTGTGGGATTGTTGCGTGATCCATAGACCGGCTGGAAGCCCTGTGGTTGTGGTTGTGCCTCTGACATAAGTTGATGTTGTTGCTGTGGTACCGGCTGCAACTGCTGTTGCTGTAATGGTTGCTGTTGTTGCTGCTGCTGCTGTTGCAGAGGTTGCTGTTGTCCCCGAATAGATCCACGCATCCCATAAATACTTTCAGTGCGCTGTTGCAATTGATTCTGCACGTTTTGGTTTTGTAAATGTGAAGATTGTGCTGCTGTTACTGCCTGTTGCTGTTGTTGCTGCTGCTGCTGCTGCTGCTGCTGCTGTTGCTGTTGCTGATGTTGTTGCTGTTGTTGCTGATGTTGCTGCTGTTGTGTGCGTATGGGATAAAGACTTTGGGCAGGCACTAATGGACCCGGACGTGGCACAATGTCACGATTAATGGCTGTATTGCTCTTGGCATAAACAGACTGCGAACGATTCAAGCTGCTCCTGGTCAAGGTTGGGGAACGGCAGTAAAGTGAACGAGTGCCACCATAAAGTGGCTCCTGCTGCTGTTGGTCGTACTTGGAGGAGAGTGGTGGTGCAGTATATAAATTCTGGCAATAGTTACCAGCCCCAGCACCCACCACACCCATCTGTGCCATGTTGGCGGCGGCCGCATGTTGAGCTGCAGTTGCTGCGCCAGCAGACGTTTGGCCACGTGGATAGGTGCCCTGATTTTGTTGGTACTTATTGGGTTTCTCTATGTCCATGTCGTAGTTAAGCTCGTCCTCGGAGTGTATGGAACTGGAGTCGTTGTCAATGCTGCCCTTGGCATGTCGCACGCTGCGACGTGAACTGAATATGTGCTCATAAACCAGGCCAGAAGCCATGCCGCCAACGAGTGGACCAAACCAGTATACCCAATGATTATCCCATTTGTTAAGCACAAACGATGGACCCAAAGAGCGCGCTGGATTCAGATACGGCATCTGTAAATGGACAAAAAAAAAAAATGGTTATATGACAGTTAAATGATTAAAAGAAAATAAAAAATAAAAACCGTTTCATGTAACAAACTTTAAAAGTCTTCAAATTATTTGTTTGAAGTATTTAGAATACATATAAAACAAAACAAAAATAATGGCAGCTTTATGACAATATAATTATAATTCAAATTCAGATTCTAAAATTTATATTTTTATGCTGAGCTAAATTTGGTTTTAATTATTTTAGTTTCTCACGATCTAGATAAAATATTTTTTTCCTTATTTCAACATTAACTTTTGTGATTGCGTGTTCGAATATTATCTGTAAGACAGAAATCGTATCTTTAATTCATATAAATTTCATTTTTATTGTCTGGCTTAACAATCTGGTTAAATATTTGCTTTCAATTTCTGGACAAGGTCTGGAACTGAGACTTGAAACGGTTATGAGCATCGTTTGGCCATGACTTGTGCTAAATTAATTATCTCTCCCTGCCCAAATTCTCGGTCTCTTTGTTGTTGACTACCTGAAATAGCGTTGGATTTAACGTTAACCAGACCCGTTCCCGCTGCGATTTTTACACCCAGGCAAATCCGCAAAACGGCAGGTGCGTTTTTTTTAGTTTTTTTTTAGTCTTGGGTCGCGGAACTTGAGATTTTGTGTGTTGAAGCATTCCTCAAGCATCATTATCAATGTCAAACTTACCGACACAAAGCAGCAGGCGCTGTAAGCAGCACCGATGGCAAACGCTGAGTTGCCCATGAACTTCTTAATGGCATCGGTCGATACGAAATAGCAGAGCACCACAACGAATGTCAGGATGAATTCCACACCAAACCTTTCCCAGGCGGCCAGAGCGGCGCTGTGTGAGATTGCCGCTTGAAGATTTCCTTGGTAACCGGGCACAGTGACACTATAAATAGACAGACAAATCATTAACATTGATTACTGATTCACAGATTAACCAAAAAAAATATTTTCAGCCCAATTCCAATTTACATTACTACACGTACTTACTAAACAACCTTTAAACCTTTAATCGCACCAAAAACCTTAACCCGCATGTCATAAAATTAAAAGTACCTTCCTTTTCCAATAAATACGACACATATAGTTCTAAGGATGTATTCGGCAAAAGGCAGACAACCAATTTTAGATTGCCAGAACTTTTCTATTGCCAAGTGACACAAGTTGTTGCCATTGCTGGTAGGCTGTGAAAAAGTTTTTTGTGCTGCTTTATGATTTATGAACAATAAAACTTGTGTGATAATAAGTATGAGTTTACCCTCATGCAGCTGATGTCAATTTAGCAAGCTAAGGACTTGTGAAGCACATGTGGAAACACCGAGATGATAATTGAAATAAATCCGACATAACATTGTGTGACATACTTGGGGCACATTTGCTGAAATTATGCTGTTAACATAAATTGTTGGCAGGTCTTTCAATAACTTAAGAAACAGTTTTGTACTGCATAAACATTATAAATAATTAAGTATGTTCGACATATCGAATACTCTCAAATATGCCAAAACTGCTTTCAACCAACAAAAATAAACATTATTCAATTTAAAATGCAACACATTGAGAGCTCGTATAAAAGGTGCTATTAAATTTATTTGCTTTCGAACATTATGAGTGAGCTGTTGGGTAAATATTTGTTAAGCGAACACCGCAACGGCAATTGAACATCCAGCATTACCGGAACGAACATTGAATAGCTGCGAAAATCCGAAAATAAATGCTTTTGCAATGATGCACTTTAAAGTACTTCAACAAATACTACACGTAGATCTGAGTAAGTGAGTGAGTGAATGGGTGAGTGGGTGAGTGACAAGGACATGCCAAATGTCCTGTCTGCCTTGGCATTACCAGGTGCACAAAAGTTCAAGAAATATCCTTGCCAGCTTAGCGGCAATAAGCGCCAGCTTTGCCACAGCAAATACTCATAGTTGTGCCAATAAAGTAGACTATAGAAAATATATGAAATGCTCAAGGAAAGAAAATCACATAAACACACACATACAAACAGACTTGCTTGGGTGCTCAACTATTTCATAGCCAGATAAGAAACTGACCCAAACAATTTTTCACTACACTGAAGGCGTATTAAATTTATTTTCTTTTTATAAAAGCATTAGCTTGATTTTATGCTTTGGCTTGTTTGCTCATAAAATGTACAAAGTGCTAATTTTACACAGCAGGAGAAAAAAGCAAACACTTCCCTTTAAGTAGGAAATATCATAAATGTTGCTGCAACTTTATGTGCCGTTAAGCTTTTCAGCTTCTCTTCCTGGCCCCAAAAATTGTTTGGCACAGCGAACAAAAAGTAAAAAATAATACCAAAATATATATATTTTTAAGTTTGCGTGTGTTAAAAGTGGAAAAAAAGGAAACACATTTTCTCACACATTTGTTGCCACCACATCCTGCATGAGAAGTGTGGTTATATGTGTTATTTGTGCAGCACGCTTGACTGCTTTTGTGGTCGTTTGGTTTTTGGGTTTTGGAGTTTTGGAGTTTTGTTGGGCTGCGTGTGAATTCGCTTGGGGCTACACTAGCTGACACTAGTTGACACCAAACTCGTGTCTCCGTCCGGAAGTTTTGTGCTTACGGAATTCCAAATCAAAATGTGCAATTTGCCAAGCAATTTAAATAACATTTATTCCAGCATATAATGATTTAATTTAAAATAGCCAAATTTATTGCACATTCAAAACAGACAATTCAAATTCACAATAGAGATGTATTTATTCACTTGAGTGTGCCACAAAGCAAATTCATTTCTATTTTGCATTGGCAAACTAAATATTTCGTTTAATTTGACTCCAAGCTATGCGAAACGCTACATGAAACAAGCTGTTTCAACGTTTTGAACTCTCACACATACATACACACACACACAGACACACCTTTATAACTGGACCAGCTGTGCAATGTTTAATTTGAGAGAGAGGGGGGGAAGGGAGCGTCAACGTGAATGAAGAGAGCAACGACCGGAAGCGCCAACAGGATGCCATTTTCATGTTGCAAACGATAAGCCCGAAAGGCAACATCAAACGCAAATACAAATGCAACAACAACAACAACAAAAACAACAATATAACACACACACACACACACAGATTTCGTAATTGAATTGCCTATGTGACACGAATTGATTTTGAATTTCGATTTCGTTTTCGATTTCGATTTTGTCATCGCCAACTGCAGGAAGTGCATTTCCATGCTCGCATAGATACAAATCAAACGGAGAGAAACAAAACGCAACGAAACGAAAGCCGCGATTCTTTTAAAAATTTAAATTTTCAACTCGAAAATCCTGTTTTACGCTTCTGGTGTACGTAGTTGTACTATAATTTGTTTTTTTTTTTGGCAGCAGGTGTGTTTTGTGTGTATGTTTTGAGCTCGTTTCTGTTGCCGTTGCCGTTGCATTTATTTATTATTCCAGCTGCCCTTTGGCTGCTCGAGCTGACCAACCAGAAAGGAGCAGAGAGACGGCGACACGTGTTTGATTTCAAGTTTGAAGACGCATCCTGCGCAGGCGCAACGACAACAACAACAACAGCAACAACGGAGTTTAACAAAGAGGAAGAAACAGAAGAAGCAGAACCAATGGCAATGTTAATTATGCGCATTTTTGCTTTATGCGGCCTTTACCTGATTTTTATCTTTCATCATTGTATTTTTTTCTTCTTCTTCTTCTTTTTGTAAGACATTTTTGTGGAACGTGCTTGGCGCACGCTCAAAACGAGCCAGCCAGCGGCCAAAAAGTGTACTCCATCTGAATTCTCATTGAAAATCCTTCTCTTTTTTTTTTGGAGAACACACAACCGACATAACAATAACTATGGCCATAAGTCCGAATGGGAACATATCACATAGCCCGGATATCGATACTTAACATATAAGCTGCGGGCCTGTCAGACAATTTTTTACGTAAAGTGTTTTGTCATTCAACTAAGCAGGAAGAACAAAGCATTATAAAAATAACAAATAACAAAAAGCGAGCTGGCTTCAAGTGCGTGTTTAGCTTGGCAACGTTTCAAGGAGCAACTGCGACACATGTCTGGCAATTAGGGTTAGTGACAATTGATACGTACTACCATGGCAGTGCGAGAAGTCTGTGCTTCGGCTATAACTGTACAAGAAGTGGAACATGAGTACATACTATATATGCAAATGAGTTCAAAATTGTATTTAGTTGGCTTTAGATACAAGTGACAAGTGGCTTTAGCTCAAGGACATTGTAGAAAAAAATGCAAAAGAAATCAGTAAAGTAAAACTTTGCCTAAAATTAATTAAGATAAGCTTAAGAGATTCTGAACTTCAAATCACAGTTGGTTTTAATTGATGTATTTAAGGTCTTAGTGAAAACTCGATGAAAAATCAATGGCCTTATATGTTTAAATGATCTAAAAAACTCTTTGCTATTTGAATTTTGTTTAAATTTATAAATATTTATAATAAATTCAATATACTTTCATTGAAGTCAAGCTAGATAGATTTTTAAAATGTGCTTTAGCATCAGATTTATGGCTAATCGAATTTTTAGTAATTCTTTGAAGAAAAACCAAATCCTTTGTGCTGAAATCAGTTTATTAAGTTCTTCTGATCTGATTTCAATCACGTCACAGGTCTCATCATCAGTCTGACAGTCGAAAGTCGAAAAAACTAATAACCCACCCGAAACCACAAAATCTAAACCAATTAATCAATACGCACGCACACACGAACAACTTTACTAACAAACAATACACCAAAGATACATTTTTGGAAACATATGTTTGAAGCTAAGACACAAGTTGAACTCTTTGGGACCCTTCAAAGAAGCGGAGCTAAAAAAATTAAGATACGAACCTGATCGGAGTGGCAGCTGAAACATGTTTCGGTTGCAGCGGCTACTCGGATTGCTGTAGAAAGTAAAGATGCCAACGCACTTAAAAGAAGAAAAAACAACAAAGTATAATAAAAAGGAGCCAGGGGTAAAAATCAACAGCCAAACAGATGTTGAACAGACTAAAGGAAAGGGAGAAAGATAGCGAGGGAGAGAGAGACAGAGAGAGAGAGAGAGGCAAGCTGCGCAGTCGCTTTAACTTTCCAAAAAGGAGTTCAACAGCAACAGCAAAACTGGAGCGAAATTTGTTTGAAAAAAAAAAATGCTGCGCAGTCGCAGTCAAGAAGAAGAAGAAGAATAAGAGTATGCAGCAAAGAAGTAGACATTCTGCTGCATTGTTATGTGCTGTGTGTTGTTGTTGTTGGTTTTTCTGTCTTTCTTTCTTATTTCCCCCTCGCTGTAAGCGAAGACAAAGAGTGATATTCCACACGCATATCCTGCGCTTTGCTATCTCTAGGCATAAAAGACGCTGACAGGCCCGTAGAAAGATTTGTGCGTATCCTCGCACAATTATGTACATACATACATATACATATATATACATCTAGGCAAGGCACATGGCGTTGGCCTTGACAAAGGAATCCGGTCCTGACAGCAAAGGTATTTTGTAAACGAACAAAAATTAAAAATGGGAAATCACGTTGCCAGCAGCAGATGTTTTTCTCTTCTCTAGTTTGATAAACGTGGGTAGAAGATGTGTTCAAACTCCTAGCTACACACACACACACACACACACACACACTTGCAAGTAATCTACCTGTTCTATGCAGGTGCTTATGCGTAACGGTCTATAAGTAGATGTGTATGTGTATGTGTGTGTGTGTGTTGAGGACACACAACGCTGTTTACCTGCATATTCTATTTATACAATTTCCCTCTTTTTGCACATTTGAAGTATTTCGTATTTCCTGTAAATGGTTTCTATCTACTTTTGGTATTAGCTATCCTTGTACAGTCACCACACGAATCCGTTCGTAAAGATTTGAATGACATTTAGCAAATTGTTAAGAACTTAATTCAAAAATTGCTTAGCAAATGTTGCTGGTGCAACAAACTAACATAAAACAAACAAAAAAAAATCTCTGTCTATGCGAATTCGCCTAGTCAACAATGTGTACAATAAAAGTTTGCCGACTTTAAATCGAAATACATTTCATGCTTAATTGAATTTTCATTAAGTTTTCGATTCGTAGAACTTAAGCTTAAGTTTAAAGAGAAGAAATCATTGTTCCAACACTTTCCGGTCATTAGAAATACTTGGAAGCTTGCAGCAACAACAACAACTAAAACTCAGAGTTGCAAAGTCAGCTATTATGAACAGATTTAAAGTTGTGCAGAAATAGCAATTTGTGTCAAATGATTTGTTTCTGTACTGAGAATTAAAAAGTTGCAAGCTTACAAATTCAAAGAAATAATACTTAAACCAAAACAAATATGGACAATGTTAGAATTTACTAATGTTCTTTAGGCTAAGAATGTAATAAATGAAGTCTTATAGTAAAGTATATCTATAAATATAGTATAAATTGTCAAACATTTGGAGTCTTGTAATAGTTACTTGGGATCCCTGCTAAGCCTTATCTTAATTCTGTTAGTGTTTGAGATAAAAACGAACTCAAACAGAGCAAAATCTTCACGATTTTCTAACACAACTTTGCTACTAAAAGTTTCTTTCAATTATATAAATATTCATCACATACTATTTTAATGGAATTAAAAATATTTTGATCAATAACATTTGAGTTATTTGCACTGTTACAACAATCTATTAGATAAATATCTACATAATTATATATATGTTTGTTTTTCTGACTTACCCATAGAGTAGAGCGGCGCCTGCAATGCCACCGCCACACTGGGCGGTCATATACATGGCAGCCCGGATCGGGGAGATGCTACGAACCACACAACAAGCCAATGTAACAGCGGGATTGATGTGAGCGCCTTTGGAGCGTAGAAAATAAGAAGAAGAAGAAGAAGGGAAGATAAGTGGATTAATCATTAAATATTTAACACGCAGCTAAAGTTGCGGTGCTTCTTGCCTAGGTTAACAACGACTTAAAAAAGTTATATACTATGTTTTTTAATGGGTATTAAACTGTCAGATCGTAAAATATAATAGTAAAGGGAGGCAAAAATATGGTGTTTTATATCGAAATCATAAAAGACACTTTTATGCAAATAAAATGAAAAAAAAAAAACAGATAAGTTTAACGTATCCTTACTTAATTTGAGGCAAAAGAAATTGTAAATTAAATCGATTTAAATTGTTAAGGAATATAAAAGTACTTTAAACTTGTTTAACTCCTTTTCAAGATAAAGTTTAAGGATTTTATATGATGAAAAAGATTAATTAAAAAAATTAACAAAGAAAACAATAAAAAAAAAGATTTAATTTAACAATTTGACTTTTTATTTTCTTCGAATCGTTAATAAATCCTTAAAAACAAAAAGTTGATGGACTTCTCTGTAGTAATCTTCAAGCTTAAGAATTAAGTAAATGTCAATTGTGACCACTGTAAAAATATAATTAATGTACTCGCATCAAGCTGCTTGAAAACCGTTAAATAACATTTTGACACTTTCGTGGAAAAGCGCATTTGTTTTATATATGAAGGGGGACGAGGGTGAAGGTAACATCATAACTTAATGCTCAGCCAATTGGCTGTGAAAAAGAAGAGATACGAAAAAAAATCAAATAAAATGGAACTGAACTGAACTTAAAGGCAAATCAAGAACACATGTTTCTTAAGCGACGAGGGCTCCGTTTCTACCCAACTTTAACACGAGACAGATATCTACATGCCTACATACATACATACATACATATATATATATATATATATTTGTGTTGGTTTTTGTGAAAACATTTAATTGCCTTGAATGTCAACGGAGTTGAACAGAAAACAAACACAAGGAACTTTTGTACAGAGCCGAAGAAAAATAAAACATAAAACACAGAGAGAAAGAGAGAGAGGCAGAGAGAGCACTACAAGTGCGGAATGTAAAGATAAGAGGAGGGAAGAAATATTTATACGAGTGCTAGACTGTGGGTGAAGTGGGGGCGGGGAATGTTGGAATGGGGTGAGGGGTGCGGGGTAGGTGACAAGCACAGTGCGTTGGCTTTTTGAAAATTATTAAAAAAGCAAAGAAACGAAAAAGAAAAATATTTATGAAATGGGGACTTTTGTGGCGACTGCTGTCGTTGTTGTTGTTGTTGGCGAGTGTTTGGTTGCAGCGAAATTCCCACGCGCGTAAAACTTGTGTCCCCAACAACAACAACAACAATAACAATAAGAGCAAAAGAAACAGAAACAACCACAACATGCAACACTTGTCGCCTTTGTCTGTTTGTTTTCATTTGTTTTCGTTTGAGTTTTCTTTTTTTTTAAGTTTTTGTTTTTGTTTTCTGTTTTTCGCCTTACCCGATATATGTAGAAAGCACTGCGTTAGGGTTGCCATTGCCAGGCCGGAGGCAAGAGATGTTGCTAGCAGCACGGAGGAGACACTGGCACCCACACCGGCGCCGGCCGCAGCGCCACAAACGATGAACACATAAAGGAACGAGGCTAAGCACTCGCTGATGATGGATCTACAAAGAGATTGAAAGAGAGAGAGAGAGAGAAGAGTTTTTGGGGCATGTCATTTCATATGATTAAAGTAAATATTGCAGAAATTATGTTGCGCTTACAAATTGCACACAATGTCAGCCTTATTGCCGCATGACAATTAAGCACACACACACACACACACAAAGAGAGGGAGAAAGAGTTACAGTCAAAGTTGCAGTTCCAGTCACAGTCACACAAAAAAAACTCAAAGCCAAACCCTAAATACGAGGAACAGCAGCTGCTGACGATTGGAGTGCCGATTGCCTGAGGTCGTCGTCACACTGGCCAGCAAAAATACATAAAGAACACTCCACCCTTTCCTTGCCGCCTTATTTCCACGCGATAACAGACAAAACGAAAGACGAGCAAAAAAAAATAAAATCAAACAGCAGCTGCAAATTTTGGTTTTTTGTGTCCCCAAACTAAATTTCCATAAGACTTCTTCGTGTTTAACTTTTGCATTCTGATTTGGCTTAATTGCTACTAACTATTCTTAAACTCCATCAACGTGCTAGCTTTAATGAATGCTACTCTTGTTGTTGTTGTTGTTGTTGCTGTCATGGACACGCAGAGTCATTAAACGTAAACTTTCAGTTTTGAGTTTTAAAATTGAAAATAATTACGAGAGAGAACGAAACAAAAAAACATCAACAACAACTTATTTTAACTGCGTTCGACAGCATTTTTTGTACTGCACAGATTGAACTTAATTTAAATTGACCCTTTGCAATATGCTCATAATTGAAAACATATAGGAAGATGATGCCTGTGATTGGATATTTTAATGAAAAATCTCTTAAGTGCATAAATTAAGAACGCAACTTTAAGATCGAATTTGTTTTTTTGGGACAAATTATGTAAACTTAAAAAACTGTAAGATGAGAAAAATGTATTATAAATTTATTTATTGATTCAAAAACAAATCAAAATCAAACAAATATATAATATACATATGTATGCTAATATAAATTATGATTTTTATCTTCCTACTAGTCCAACTCAACTTACTAAGCCCAAAATTATATATTAAAAATATATTAAACCACAAAAAGTTAAAAGTCATACTATAAATTATTGAATTGATTTCAATATTTATATAAATAATTATTAAAGGAAGTAAATTAATGCTTTTGTCCTATTCCTCTTTAAAGTACAAAATAATTAACTATTCCGCTGGGGCAACTAAATTGTTGCCTTGAAGTTAAAAGCAAATATTTACATACTCGAACAAGAATTTTAATCTCTCTAAAGCTTTTGGCAAAGACAAACAAACACAAACCACTAAAATTTCACTTAGTTAAGCATTGTTTAAACGGCATCGTCTGCATTATGCATAAAGCAACAAAAGTAAAATGCAGCTACCAAATACAACAACACACATTAACGAAAGAAAAAACAATAAACAAGCTAAAAAACAAAGAGCATGCATGTCTAAAGACAATAACAACGACTCTGTAATGTAAAGAAGCAACTACTCGTATTGTCGCACCTCCAAAACTCCAGAGTGCGTATCTCAGCCTGCATGCTACGCTTGGGCGCCTGCAGGGTGCTGGATAGACGATTGTTGATGGCATTGCCGTGCGAATCTTTGCGCATTGCTTCTAAGCGCTCAAACAATGTGACAATGTGATAGTCAATGTTGTGCTCCAGCGGCATTGTGTGCAGACTCTCGTCGGCCATAGTTAAAGTCTTTTGTTTATGTTTTGTTTTTGATTAGAGTTGATGGAAGCGACTCCTTGTTTTGCTTATGATTTTGGCGCAGATTACAAACACGCAACACACACACACACACGCACGCGACAAATGAATTAATGAAATTGTCTTAGGCAAACATTTTGTTCTGTTTCGCTGAATAAACTTTGCACTCGCAAATTGCACTCAATTGATTTAAATTGCAACGACGCTGATATTTTGAACTCTTAACCGTTTTGAAGATTCTTTTTCTTTGTTAGAGTTTCAGATTCGACGCGAAAACACGACTGTTCGCAAGTGCGATTTGCGACCGAATGCCGAACAAGTTGAAGCTGAAAAACTCACCAACTAAAAACACCATCTCCACCACTACTACAGTAAGCCACCACCAACACCAGCTGCTTGGATAACTGCCCACACCACCAACGCAGCATTGTCTGTGGCCCTGCCATGTTGAATAAGCAACCCTCAACAGTGCGGTGAAGTTGAATACGGAAGCCGAAACTGGGCAACCTGTTGGTCAACGCACACACAACATAAATGTTATTGACGCCAATAATAATGTTGATGGTGGTGAAGATGATAATTTTACTGAGCTTGTGGCGTTGGCTGTTCTTGTTGTTAGTGGTGTTAGTGGTGGTGGTGGATGCTTTTTCGGCAACTGGCAACATAATGAAAAGCGTCGGTAACTTGATTATGCAGCCTATGATCAATAACACTGATTTTACGGCACAGGCAGTGAAAGAAAAAAAAAACCACGACCCGGAGACGCAAATTTTAAACTCTCAGGCTGCTCAAGCATCTGCTCGATGCTGGTTTTCGGATGTGCAATGTACGTTGAGTGCGTCTCAGTTTTCATTGAATTTAAGTATTATGATCATTGAATTTTACGGTACATTAATAAAATTAAAGCAGTGTATTGATCAATGGAAAGTTGAGGACAACATTAGGGTGATTCTTATCAAGATTTTAAAAAATAGTTTATTAAGACCCAAAAGATAGAGAATTGATAGTAAATAAAATAATAAAAATAAATAAAAATATATCATTTATGTGGACAAATCGGACATTCCTAAAATAAAATTATCTTTTGTCAAAAATTTGATTAAAAAATTAAAAATAAATAAAGTTTGCTTTTATAAATAAATTAAATATGATCCTTCCTTTTTCGCTTGAGTACCCCTAGTCAATTATAAATACAACATTCTTGACACAAAAAAAATAAAATTGTATCACATTTTACGCACCACTAAATACTATAATTATGAGCACTCATCACTTGATACCTGTCGATATTCAGCCTGTCTGTGCATGTATATGTGTGTTTGTGTGTGTTTGTGAATGTGCCTGTCTGGATATTGAATCGTGTGAGCGACATTGCAATGCCCAATGAGCTGTGAAAGTCAAGATATGATGCGCAAGAGCCATGACCAAAAATACAAAGTGAAATCAATCACAAAAAACTGCAACAGACACAAAAAAAAAGGCTTCAACCCACAAGAAACCAAAACTTTTGATTTGGGGGGCGTGGCAAGAAAGCCACTGATACAATATATACATATATATTTATATATATATATATATATATATAAGTTGTTTTTTTGGCACTAAGTTCGGTTCAGCTTTCGCACAATCTTTGTTGGATGGGGCGGTAAGGACGTTTCCCAGATTGCGCCTTATATGGGGACGAGCGACAACAACGACGACGACGACGATGACGATGTCGACAAAAGGCAGCCAGCCTCTGAGCGTGGGAATTTGTTTTTGCACGCTCTCTTTGTTGTTGTCGTTGCTGTCTTATTGCTTGTTGTCCAGTGTCAGAGCTTGGACCATGTTCCAGGTCCACATCGAGGTCGCACGGGGTCGTTCTTTCTGCCGCTCGGTCGCTCGGTCGGTCGTAGGTAATAATAAGATGTTTTGTTTCAATCACATCGTCGCATCATCATCATCATTATCATCATCATCATCATCATCAGCAGCAGCAGCAGCAGTTTTGTCTTTATATTAGTATATGCATATAAACGAAGGTGAAGGCGATCGTCGTGCTCGAGTAGTTGGGATTCCTTTACTTTTACCTCTTTACCATTACCTCTTTACCTTTGCCTCTTTACCTTTATACAACATATGTATGCTGCTCTTTTTTTTTGGACACTGCCAGTGATTTTGCTGTTGTCTTTTATCTTTTGGGTTGCGCAAGTCTCAGTTGCACTTGGCGGCGTTCAAGCGATCTTATTTATTGTTGTTGCTGTTCTTGCTGTTTTGAGATTGTGTCATGATGTAAGAAGGCCCTACCCTTTGGGGAAGCACTTTGTTAAGAACCTTAACAACGGGGCTTATCCAAGTAGTTAATTGAATGTTATTGATTGTATGCAGTTTAACACTTGTCAATATTGATGTTAACAAATAGTTGCGATAAATTCGTTATGAAGTAAACAATAAACTATTATTTATGGCTTTTATTTTTACCATGTGAAATTAAGAATTAAAATGGAACAAAACTGTGTATGTATTTTAATAAAAAATATTTATGTGTAATTAAGAAAGAATTGCAAAGAGTATTTTATATTCCAAATATTAAAATAGAAACTTACATAGAATGTACTTTAATTAAAAGGGTAAAACATAAGTAAAAAAAAGATAATATTCCTAACAAATAAATACTAATAACTTTAATAAATACTTCTAGCACAGATTATAATTATTCAACTCAAATAAGAAATTACAAATCGAATCTAGTAATTTACAAATATCAAATTGTAAAAATATAAAACAAGCCATTTTTCCATTTAAACATTTATGTTGAAAGCTCTCCTTTAACAACATTGATAAGAAATGTGTAATGCCTAAATAATTTCAATATCAAAAGATACATTTGCAGCTTGTTCTACTTCTCGCTGTGGAGAGCAAAAAGTTTGCTGCAAGTGTTTCCAACGTCAAACTATATATAATACGCCCCCACTTCTTAAGCATCGCCACACTATCTTTCTTGCGAAAATTCTTGGCAGCTAATTTTGAACTCCTCCTTCACTTCACACAAACACAGACAGACTTATACACGTATATGAAGACAAATATGCTTTTCGTGTGGATACAAAACGACGGCGTGACTTATGAGTGGATTAAACGTGGATACCTGTCGACTGCATCGAGATATTCGCTTGGTGCCGGCACTGCCCATTGATCACCTACAAAACTGAGGTAGGTAACTGCCTTGTCGACGCTCGGCGATGTGAGCTGGCCATAAAACAATGCTGGGAATATCTCCGACTCCTTGGATTTTTATTTCTCTCCCTTTTCGGCTCTTCGGTTTTTTTTTTTTGGTTTTTTTTTGTGTTTGTGCTGGTGGTTTTTTCTTGCGGATTGTTTGTGCAAAACTTTTAACAAGGTCAAATTTGTTGTGGCTCAATTTGCCGTCTCTGTGTGTGGGAAAAAAAAGGCAGGAAAACCCGAACAGAACCGAACCGAACATGATTGTAGGAGGCGTTTAACATATGATAAGCCTGAAAATTTGAGGCAGAACTAAGTTAATGGCATAGATTTCGCTTAGGAGATCAGTTGATTATTAGTTTGGATTTCAAGATGTTAAAAGTTCAACTTTCAATTGTTAGAAAACAAAAATTCAAAAGGATAAGGGACAAAAGGTTGTGTTTTTGCATTTCTTTATCGGGAAAAACCTTTTTCTTAATTTAGTAATTGAGTTTGAAAGTTGTTGACTGAAACAGCATTAGTTCAACAGACTTTACACACATTCTTAGCTTACAAAGATAAACGTATTTTGGCACTCATTCGTCTGTCAACCCTTTTAGAACCCAAACGCAGACAAACCGCAAACAGACAAATGGCTGAAAACAAATTTTTCCATATCCATGGCTTACTAATCGTTGAGAACAACAACATATGCAAACACAAAATCAAAAAATAAATATCAACCTCATGACCAAGCTGAGATAGGGGTCACAGGTTCGTTTTGCAGTTCAAAAATGTTCAGTCGGTGCTTTAGACACGTGCTCCAAACACAACCAAACCCCTCAACCCTTTCAATCAACTGCACTTGCACTAATTCTGTTCTCGGATTTTGATGGCGATTTTGATTTTGATTTTTTTGTTACACATACTACACGCACTAATGATGCGGCATTATTTGCATATGCCGTTGTGATACCATTCCCGACACTGTCCAGCGAAAGGGTTCAAAATATAAGGGTGCTGTCCGTTAATGAAGTGAAATATGTGCGACTGTTACAGTTACGAATAATTTATGCATGTTCTACCAGAACCATTGACTTGTTCCGTTGTTCCGTTGCCACGTTCCGGTTACATTCATCTATTTTTTGCTATCAGGATCAGGAAAAGGGTTAACACAACTTGCACTTAATCGCGCATTTCATTTTGATTGTTTTTGAATAGTTAATACCACAAAAAGGGGTGGATTTCGTGTTATAAAGAACTGACAGGCGAAACTCTTCTTTTTTGTTTTGCGGTTTGAAACTCATCGAGCACAGGTGCAGAAGTGTTGATTGTTGCGGTTTTTGATTTAAAAATGTTGTGAACTCAAGGCATTTCGTGGGAATCGTTTTGATTTTAGGATTTTCAAAACATTTCATTCGATGTGCGCGAATCCGTTTGAGTTATAAATTGGCAAAGCAAAACATTTTTTAAATACAGAGAAAGTTCATACACAATTTGATAAAGTTTGTGTTTAGATATTGTTCAATTATTTATACTCTCATGTAAAAATATGATACAATATACAATACGTATTAAATACATTAATAGTTTAATGTTCTGAAGTATTTTGGAATCCGTTCTCTCTTTGACAATAAAATGATTAATATGAATCGAATATTATAATCGATTTTAGCTAAAAAAAAAAATAACTGATATTCAACTAGCATGATTGATTTTGCCAAACTGTCCACATGTTCAATTTTGTTTTTTTTTTCTTTCTTTCAAAATTTCATCTGACGTTAAAAACTCAAAAATGGCGTCTAATCAACCACAGAGGGAGTATATGATTATTTGCGATTCGCAATTCATAAAAATGTTCACAGTATCATAAAAAAAAAATAAAAGAATCGTATTGAAGGATTAATGAAAATTGCGGAAGCGATATCAATACGCCGCGCCTCGAAACAAATCGATTTTCGGTTATTAGGCGTCACACAGTCATTAAAAATTTTGGACAGCTTTTGACAATTTATTGATGTTTCCACAGAGCGCACGACAAATGACAACAATCAAAAATTCTAAAAAAAATAAAATAAACGTTTTCTAGCCAAGTTTGACCTGTACAAATTGCAAACGAAATCAAAAAGTGGACAAATGTTTGCCCGGCTGCAAAAGTTTTTTGAAGTGTTTGTGGCAGAAATGCCGCCCTCCCTCCCTTCCTCAACACTCAAGCCTCAACCCTCCGCGCGATAATTTGATTAATTGAAAGTCATGCGACCTTTTTTTTATGCGTGCATGCTTCTAGGGGTTTGCTCTAGGGGTTGTTCAACGGCCCACGGCGTGATTAAATGATCGTTTGCCCGCTTGCCCGAGAGAGAGAGAGACAGAGAGGATTGGGCTGGATTGGGCTGCATCAAGTAGCTCTATTGTATGCACATTAACAGGTTTTGCCAACCAACCCAACCAACCCACCCATATTGTTACAAACTTATCGGACTGTATCTGTTTCGTTATACTCGGAATCGTTTTGTATAAAATTTAAATATCGCATTACACACAGACACTTGATTTTAAAGCCGACCACATTCAAATGTTGCACTTGTTGGGCTCGTTATGGGTGGGTCTGGTTTATTTTGTATTGGTGGTCTCTGGACAATTTTCGAACATGTGTTTTTTAGTATAAAATTTAAATCTGTCTGTCTGTCTGCTGTTGATTATGCGATAAACTCCGATCTGTTGGGACTGGCGTTTTTCCTATCGCTTTCCGGACAGTTGTATAATTGTTTTGCTTCAACTGATTCTCAATTGGTTGCGGTTTACAATCCCTGTTAGAAAATTGCCTTCATTGTGGGATTTAGATTTTTTTTTATATCAAGTTGCCCACTTGAAAAACTTAGCAGGGGTATTTTGATGTTAAATTCATGATTAGTTTCATTTTAAGCTGGATTATTTGCAAGTATTTAAGAAATATATTTTTATATCTTATAAAATAAATATATATGCTTGTTTTATTTGTTTATAGGCAACATTTTTAAAAGTTTTTATTTAATATTTTATTTGTTTTAAAAAGTAAATGATTAAATTGATTGTTATTTTATTCATTGGTTTTTATTGTATTTTTTTATTTGCTTAAAACCAAAATGATTCAATTGATTTAATTTATTTAACCCTAAATGTTATGTGTTCTATGTAGTTAAATAAAGACAGCAACATATTTTAAATAGACAAAATGTTTAATTTCAATTCATGTTCAAATATTAATTAATCTATCATGCAATGCATCTTGAATCTTAAATCAAGTCATAAGATTTATATTTCTGGCAAAATTAATTTGAGGAAATTGCCTATCAAGTACATTGGAATGCTTTTACTTCACACACACCCAAACACACGAACACACCCACAAAAGCAAAACACCTATACGCCCACAATGACATACACACACGCACATGCACACACACAGACACACGCAAGGTCCTTTTGAATGCTGGCACATTAATTATCTGAACACTCGGTAGTCGGTTAAGTGCAGCGCCAGGCAACATTTTGTAATTTTCTGGCACAATGCCCCAAAGTGTGTATAGTAGTAGTAGTAAGCATTTTTTTGTTGTTGTTGTTGTTGTTAGTGGAACGCCCATATATGCAAATTGATTTTGGCTTACAACTGAATGCCGCAAGTGTGGGTGGGGAAAAGGGGCGGGTCCAGGACAGGATTGGCACGTCAACGCCAAAAGGACATTCAACTTGTCGTCATAGGTAACAACATAACAATTGTAATAATAAAGTTATCCCATATATATATATATATTTTTTGGTTTTCAAGCGTCCCACTTCAGTTGAGAGTTTTCCTCTTGTCGAATTTTCAATTTTTCCCTGCGCCCGCAGCTTGCAACTCATCTCATTTGCATAATTTTTGCATATGCAAAAATTTTCCACTTTAATGCGAATTGAATATTTCGCGCCCATTTGTTCAATTCGCCTTGCAATTTGCGTTTTTTACGATTTGTTTTGCTAGGCCCCTCCTCCCTCCCCCCTTGGCATTGATCTCATAATCGACGGCAGTTGTTGCTCTTTTGATTGCCACTAAAAATGGCAACAGCAGGCTCATTCTTTACCAGCTAGGTGTTATTCCATGAGCGTCCTTCAAGTGTACTCATAGTATTTGCATTTTTTTTTATGCCATGTCAATTTTTGATAGATGATGCGTGAAAATCATAAATGGCTCCCTAGCCAGTATCGAGAGGGGGAGAATTAAGTCTATGTATCATAAATTGCCCATTTTCAAACAAATTGCTTGTGGTCTAGGTAAGTGGTATTCAATGTGTGTTTGTGTGTTTGTGCCTTCTGCTTATTTGCATATTTGATTAATATGTTTTGTTTTTTATGCTATTTTTTTGTTGTTGCATGTTTTGGGGGATTTTTTATGGAAAAATAATAAGCATTTTATTAGGGGTTAGCAATGAGGGATGAGGTGTATAATTTTTATAAAATTAAATTACATAAATCTAATTAAAGTAAGATTTTTCTCGAAACAGGATTAGTTACCTACTTTTAAAGTTGTTGATTTAATGATTATGTTAGTAGCATAAACATTTTCAACTTAAGTAAGTACAACTTTAAGTTAGATGTTAGTTTGTCACAACAAGCAATTTAAAACTGAGCTATTTCGTATTCAAAATAAATATTAATGTGCAAATGTTTTCAATGGATTCAACAGACGTTTAGCAATGCATCTTTCAAATGCAAATCGTGACAAGAAGAAGAAGAAGAAAGCCAAAAGAGGCCAAGGCCTGTAGATAAATCTGGTTCGGGCTTAGTCCTGATATTTCTGGTATGTCTCTGTTTCTATGCTGCTGATGCTGCTGCTGCTGCTGCCGCTGTTGCTGCTGTATGTTTGCCTGTGAGGCACGCACTAATCCAATTGCTGTATGGATCATTAAGCACTGATTGCGTTTATGGTGCAGACACTCGAGCACACATACATTTGTATACCCAGTATGTGCATGCATACTGATGTATATGCATTAGTGAATTCCGCACATATGCAGATTAACACATGAAAAAGGATGGTCAGGGTTGGTTTGCTATTGCTCTAACAACAACAATGAGAGTGTGGTGAATATGCGAAGCTTAAAAGCATTTAGATTAAATATAAAATTGATTTTACATATAAAGTTTGACAAGCTTAAATGCAGTTTTAATGAAATGCCAAGCCAAAAAGCCGCATAAAACCTATTTTTATAACTTTCTCACTTTGTCACTCGCATTCAAATGAGAACACACACGAAACAAAACAAAATAAAACAGAACCAAAAGAAAAAAAAACACTGAAAAAGTTACTCAGATCTGCATTTGATGGGCCTCGCGCACATGTTTCGAAAAAAAAGAAAGAAAAAAAAGTTTTTGGGCACCACCGAAAAATAAGGTACAACCAAATAACACACAAACAGAAAAACAATTGCCAATTACTGTTGGTGTCAGGCGTTCTTTAGTTAGGTCGTTCAGTTCGCTTGTTTACCGCTACCGACAACCCCCGACGACACCCTAAGCCACCAGCATAACAACAACCACAAAAAAACCAAAAAATATATATATTATTGGGCAGAGGAAAAACTATGAGGAAAATCACATTTGCGCTCATAAATTTCAATAATAAAAATTTGAATGCATTTGGAACAAAGGCAAGCGACAGTGCCGAAAACAAGGTTAAATCAAATAAAAATCATTGAAATGCATAAACAAGGTTGAAGGTGCGGGTTGTGGGTTGCTCAAAAAGCATCCACAGCCAGATAATTGAATTGGGTCGCAGTTGGTCGCAACAACAGCATTAATAGCAACCCTTTATTTTTTAGAAGAAGAAACATAACAGTTATCCTTTTGCATATGTCGCACTTAATGTGTAGTCGTTAATCTTGTATAGTTGATTATAATTTCTCCATGAATTGTGGTGTGTCATACACATGTTTGCATTAAACCTGGTAAAAGCGAGAGCACATATTTTAGTGAACTTTTCTTTATCAATCGTAGGTTGTCAAGGGTCAGCAAATTTAAATAACGTGTGCATTTTTAATGATTTAAGTCACGCAACACTCCCATTTTAGATCCCTAGGACTCAAACTAAATTTAAATTATTTTACATTTTGTAAACATTTGCAGTCTTTAACTCAAGAAAAGCAACTTATTTCTCATTATCTGCAAGTTTTTAAGACCAAATAGTTTTTATTCCAATATGAGTTTTCATGACATTAAAATTATTTAGTTGCTAAGAACATTGGCTGTCTTTAGATAAATAAATCAAATCAACTTGAAGATAGGTCTGAACTTTATAAAGTCATAGCAAAACTCAACTGATTATCAAATGAAATACCTTAAAAGTCATGGTTTAGCATAAAGATCAATTTGCATTTCCAGTTTATTACAGAATTTTCACTCGAAATCCGAACAAATGCCTAACTTTCTATTTTATTTGTCGAATACAAATACATCTTATTTTAAACACAAAGGCACCATATTAAGCATTACCTTTAGTATTCATAAAAATCTTGTCCCTGTCCTTGAATTGACCAAATTGCTATTCTGACATTGTTTTATGCATCAGCTGTTAATAACAATACAAATAAAACCAGCATCACCCACCTTAGAAATTGTAACTTCGTTTTTCCTTATTGACAGCCGTTTGCAGAATCTGCAGTGTGTGCAATCAACAGCTGCGCAAGTAAACCTGTTTATTGTTCCATGCAGCACTTATTGTTTAGCAAAAGAATGGACGGCTTAATATCGGCAAGACATTGTTAAAAGGGTATCCGTTAAGCGAATGTAGCACACCAAAAATAGATTACATTGTGTAGAACACGTTCCAATTGACATTGCAGCAGCTGTTTTGTGATTAGGTACCGATTACAGCGAATTCGGAGTAGACGGACGAAACACTTTGTTTAACAGCACGTCGAGTTTTGTTTACAAACATGATTAAAAACAACTACAAAACTGTTCATGTTTATGAAAAAAACTAAGATTTTATTCTGTTTGTTGTTATTGTAGGCAGAACTAGCAGGTATAGTTTCAGTTTACTTCTTGGCCTTCTTGCTATCAGCACCCTTGGCGCCCTCCTCGCTCTCAGCTGCCTCCTTGGCGCGCTTAGCGCGAATGCCAACCAAACGAGCATCAGTACGTGCCTGTTAAGCAATTGCAACAGATTATTTAACAATCAAAAAAAGCATTATTTAAAAACTTAACGCACCTTGCGCAGAGTAGCGAACGCCTTGAACTTCTTCTCGTCCTGTGTGACCTCACGGAACTCAACAACGGGCTGCTCCTTCTTGACGGGCATAACGCGTCCCTTCAGCTGTGTAGCCAACTTGCACTCCTCAACGGTAGATTCGCCCTTGCGGATCTTCTTCTCATTCAAGGGGAACAGAATCAGTTTGCTTCTGTATTCCTTAAGGCGCTGAATGTTGCGCTGACGCGACTCCAGAGACTTGTTCTTGCGACGACGATCGACAGAAATGCCAATGGTCTTGGCAAAAGCAGCACTGATCCCAGCACCCTAAATAGGAAAAATTAACATATTTTAATATAAATCAAACAATTTAAATGCACAATGGACGTACCTTCAGTTCCTCCACAGTGAAACCACGACCGGTACGCAATTTGGTGTGGTAGCGGATGGTGGGGCAACGCACAACTGGACGCAGGGGACCGCTAGCAGGACGAGGAAAGACAGCCTTGGCTTTCTTGACGCGATTCTCGTGTCTGCGGACCTTGCGCGCCGGCTGGTTGAACCAGGTGCGCACATGTCGCTGCCACCACTTGTGGTAATGCTGGTTTGGAATCATATTATTACCCTTACCCATCTTGGCGGTTTATTATAGCTGCAACGAAGATAAGAAATACATACACACGCACAAACATTAATAAACATATGCATGAAGTAAATTTACACTATAACCAAATAGCGGCCAGCGTTCACCACGTGGCTGGGAAATATTTGCATGATTTAAGTATAATTATACGATGTTTTTACACATGTTTGCATGCCAAATCATAGCTTCACGAGCACCTCATATATTAAGCAATAGCTCAAAACACTTTGTGTGTCATTGTTTATCTAAATTTATTATTTTTAACGCGATGTTAAATTTCACACACCTTTTGCTACCCAAGAACGAATCAAAAAGGAAATCGCAGCCAACTTCACGTCATTGGCATACAGCAATATATAAAATTCCCTTAAAATATCCCATGCTGCCGCTCAAATTTCCCCAGCTATCGATTGGTGATGCAATCAGTGTTAACAAAACTCCTCACAGTTAACAATTATACGCCGAACGACGTCTTATAAATGTCAATAGCTTACCGATAATTAATTGTTCAACAATGGAAAATTAAGAATATTGCAACTTGTGCGCTTCTGTTAAAATATATATATATGTCCATTTGCCTTATCGATTGACTACTCTGTCGCGTGGCAACTCTGAACTGTACTTTTTGATACAGATAAAAAAACTATTGACTATTGAACAGACTATCTATAATCGAGAAATTGCGCGCTAATATATTTGGTGGCATCGGTAATCAGATATCAATAAACTACCAAAAATAAACATAATCAAAACAAGTCCATAATGAATGACGGTGTAGCCAGTTCGCCGATGATTGTCGAGACCAAATACGAAGATGTCTCGCAGCTCAATTTTTCCAAGCTGTATTCGCCGAAAATGAAAAGCGTGTACTGGCGCTACTTCGGCTTTCCATCAAACGATAATGACGAGGTAATTACCAAGCAAAATGTGGTATGCATTAAATGCCACAAAGTTTTGACCAATCATGGCAATACGACCAACTTGCGTGCGCATCTGCAACATCGGCACAAGGACTTGTTCAAGGCCCTCTGCCAAGAAAACGACATTCAAGTGCCGCCGCGAAAAACGCCGCGCAACCTTAACCATCCACCATTGTCCAAACGCAACGTCTCGTCGCGTCGTGTCAAATTGGAGTTTATCAATAATCGTTCCACTAACGACAATGACAACGAAGATGACGATGACATGGATGAGGCTGCTGTGGCAGCTGCCGCCATGCAAGCCGAAGAGGATGCAGCATCGCAGACGATGCTGTACGAATCGATGGTCCCACTGACCTATGACGATGCCGACAACTTGGTCGAGGAGGAGGATCGCTCAATACACATCGAGCCGCGTGAGCTTAAGTATGGACGTAAGCGCAAGATAACAGCCCCAACAGCGGGCACCATGCATTTTACGCGTGCCAACATCAAGCAAGAGGGAGGTGGTAGCATGCAGGTTGGCCGCAACTACATTACGAATCTGCCAGAGGCCTTAGCAGATATCGTTGTGCGTGATTTGCGCAATTTGGAAACGCTGTATGATCACGGCATCAGCGAGTTTATACGTCTCGCCATGGGCAATGTGGCATCGCTTCCAATGCCCCTGAAGATTGAGGGGCTAATCACTGAACAGCACGCATCCAAGTTCTTGGAGATGAGCGATTTTGCGCGTGAATTTACCAGCGATAAGCCATTCTCTTTGGCCTTTGAGCAATGGATTAATGTGGAACAACGTCGCTTCCTGAGCATCTATCATAATTATCTGAACGATGAGACGCAGTGCGTTCGCAGCGTTATGTATGCGACCATTGAGTATACGGATTACATATCTTTCGATGAGCTGCTTACTGATTTCTTTTTGCCCAATTGCACAATGGCAATCGTTAATTATGACGATGACGAGGATCTATTGCAATCCTTTCTAAAAGAGAAGAGTAAGTAAACCAGTTACTTAAGCACAATTTATAGACATAATTTCAGTTATTGTTATAATACTCTGGTACTATTATAATTTTTCAAATCACCCAACGCAGATATACCCATTGTACTCTGCTATGTATCGGTAATTGACAAGTGTCTGCGACACGTTTTTGAACTGGAGGAAGTTGCCTCCGCTGTGGAGCAGGTCAAGGATATAATACAACGCCACTCGGCTGAGATAAGCTCCAAGGTTTCGGAGCTGCCGGCATATAATGAGCATTTTCCTTGGACTTTGTATGAGTTGCTTAAGTTCTTTGCTGAATCCATATCCTGGTCCGAGGACATGGATCAACTGGTCATTTTGGCCAAAACAGTGACCGAAGCGTTAAGCGCTCTAGTGGTAAGTCAGCAGAGAAAACGAAACATGCTAGTGATAAATTGTGATAACTTACATTCTTAATTAGATCGCGCTGGATACTTTGCGTGGCGAGGATATGCCACTGTGCAGCATGCTGTCACCGATTACATCAAAGATATTGATCAAGAAACTGAGCCTTGCCGAGCAAGATGAGCCCCTTATGATGAATATAAAGCGCACAATCGCAAGCGTCTTGCAGTCACAGATTATTGCCAACGATACGTTGACCAGCGCTGCGCTACTTGATCCACGTTTCCATCGCTTGACCACGATTGACAATTTGGAGAGCTGCGTTCGTATGCTAACGCAGAAGTATAATAAGACGTTTGGCGGTGTGTCTGAGAGTGGTGAACCAACTGAAGTAGCAGCCACTTCGTCTTCCAGCAATCCAACAGTGACAATTAAAACGGAGCCAAATGTCAAGTCGAGCAGCAGCTCGGCCGCAGCAGGTGCATCTCACAGCGCTAAGAAGTCAAGTAAGTTAAACTCTGGTAGCATATGCAAACGTAGTGAAAATAATATGTAAATAAAAACTTCTTTAGAACTGGAACTGCTGTTTGATGTTGCAGAAATACCAAATCCACCCAAACGGGATGCCGACAGCACGGTGGAAACTGATCTCAAGCGCTATCGCAACGAGGTGATTGTGCAGTTGGACGAATCACCAATTGAATGGTGGAACAAAATGGGACATATCTACGGTACGCTGCGCGACTTGGCAACGCTATATCAGGGTGTTCCTGGTGTTGTTAATCTGAACTTCAAGAAGACGTTGCGTGAACAGATTTATGACTACAATAAGCGATTTATGCTAACAGGCAGCCACACTCAGATTGATGCAATACTGTTTTTACATCGTCACAGCAACTTGAAGGATACCATATATGTCTAATAGCTTGTAATATTTTTATCTAAATGGGATATGAAAATCTTTATTTTATTACTTGTAATTAACATAAAAATATAATAATCCAGTAAACACGAATTTTTTTGTAGAAGGAGTCATATGTATGTCAATGTTATATTGAGGGAAATTATTACAGCACTGGTTATCAATCTGAAAACATGTAGAAGGTTAAATAGCAACCCTGCACATATTAGTGCTAGAAAAGTTTGCGAAGGATTCAAAGATTTGCAGCACTGGTTGGTTTTTAGTATTGCCAGATAGTTACACTTTCCCCCTTATCTAAAGGTTGTCGCTACACACAAAAACGAGCCAAATTAACATATATTAATTTGCATTCCAAAGCTGCGCCCAAATTATTCTTCTGTTTGTGCGTATGTTTGTTGATAAAGCAAACCAAACCAAAATGTACACAAAACATTTGGAAACAGTGCGTGGGTGCGAAATCTTTGCCATATAAAAGCCAGAGAGAGAGAGAGAGAAAAAAAACAAACGTAGCAGCAAAAGAAACGCAACAGCCAACAATAACGGGGCGGCGGCAACATTAATAACAACAACAACAATAACGAATCCGTCGTCTTCGTTTTCGTTGCTGCTGCTGCTGTTTTGCGGCGTTGTCTTTGTGACGAAAGCAAAGCTCGAAACATTTTCACATAAAACACACAACTTTTAAATATATGTGTACGATGTGCCGCCTGGACATCCGTCGCTTCTGTGAGGAATGGCGCATCTGGATACGTCCACTGCTAATTGTCACCTATGCAATATTTGCCATTATTGTTGTGCCCCTGCTCATTGTGAATTCAGTAAAGGATGGCTTCAAACAAAATGATCAACTCATACTGATTGGCGGTCTGTTTGTACTATCCGCTGTGCCCATTTCCATTTGGCATATCATACAACACGTCATACATTTCACAAAGCCAATACTACAAAAGCACATAATTCGCATTTTATGGATGGTGCCCATCTATGCGTTAAATGCGGTAAGTGGGTCATTGGAAATGAAACCTCAACGATTGATATTCAATCGGTATAAGAATAGAATAGCTATTCAATTTGAGGAAACTTTTCATAAGTTCTCGAAATTCATAATTTAAGTGCAATTTGTAATTACAGTGGATTGGTTTGCTCTTTCCCAAGCATTCCATTTACGTGGATTCGTTCCGGGAATGCTATGAGGCATATGTGATATACAATTTTATGGTTTACTTGTTAAACTATTTGAATATCAGCATGGATCTGGAGGCAACAATGATATACAAGCCACAGGTGCATCACTTCTTTCCTCTCTGCTGCATGCGTCCCTGGGTCATGGGCAGGGAATTCATTCACAATTGCAAGCACGGCATATTGCAATACACTGTGGTCAGGCCCATAACCACATTTATCTCAGTGTAAGTATTATTATATTACATACTTTTGTAATTGGACACGTAATAGTTTTGGGAAAGCGATTAAATGTGTTTACAGTAGATTAAAACTAATCCATCGATAAGCAAAAGCTTAAGATAATCAAGAGCTAGTGGACAAAGGTTGTAGCTTTTTGCTCTTATCGCTTTTATTTGAAATAATTGTTTGGCTGTGTCTTAAATGAATTAAATGATTTTAGTTTATAAAAAACAAATTATTTAATGATCAGCACGTTTCATTATACAGCATTTGCGAGCTGTGTGGCGTTTATGGCGAGGGCGAGTTTGCCGGAAATGTAGCCTTCCCCTATATTGTGGTCATTAACAACATCTCACAGTTTGTGGCCATGTATTGTTTGGTATTATTCTATCGGGCCAACAAGGAGGATTTGAAGCCCATGAAGCCAATCCCAAAGTTTCTATGCATCAAAGCTGTTGTTTTCTTCTCGTTTTTGTAAGTACCAAAACTGTGCTTGTTAAATAATCAATAAGTATTAATAATACCTTATATATGTAATAGCCAAGGAGTGCTGCTCAATGCATTGGTGTATTATGGAATCATTAAGCATATTTTTGGCGATGTTGGCGATGCAAATCTGGCATCTGTGCTGCAAGTAAGTATATGCATAATATATATATTTGTACTGTAATGTTTAATGACTTTCTCTTATTTGATATCAGAACTTTCTTATCTGCATTGAGATGTTCATTGCGGCCGTGGCGCACATATACAGCTTCCCGCATCATCCATTCCATATTAATTCACCGCAGTACTGGAATAATCCGAATCACAGCTGGTGCCGTGCCTTTCTATCCATGATGGACATCTCCGACATGCAGGAGGATGTCACAGAGCATTTGGGTGTTGTCAGCAGCTCGATAAGTCGACGTTTTCAGGGTCGCAGTACATATCAGCCGCTGCCACGCGGTCCTCGCCGCTCTAGTAGCGAATCCGAGTACTTAATTGGCAAGCGGCAGGATCAGCCGACGCCAGGAGGCAGCGCCACACAAGCAGGTAACAGCAATGGCACATATGGCGCCATAACGAGCCGATTGGTTGTGCCCGTCAATGCAAGTGGGCAACTACAAGGTATACTAACTGAACACCAAACTCATTCCCCATCTCGATTTCCCATAGCAGGCGACGATGTGGCTGGTGATAATAGCAATAGCAACAATTACCAACAACAACAACTACACTTGCCGGGCACCAATTTGAAACAAACAACTCGTCAACGCGAAACAGCTCAGCATCTCCGCGAACGGGATCAGCAGCACTTTCTCGGCGGTGTTGGGCCGCCACAAGCTGACGGCAGCAGCTTTTTGCAGGCGCGTGCTGCTGCCTCTGCTGCAGCCCCCATACCCGAGTCCAACGATGATTATGCTGTACTGTTAGGCGCGGGCAGATGACATCGCTATCAGCAACAGCACATCGATGTGTTTGAGGATGGAGATGATGTAGAAGTTAGCCAAAATTTAAATGCCTCATCGCAGAGCGCATCGCTGTCCGTTTCCTTTGGCATGTCGAGTAGTTTAAAGTTTAGTGCCACGTGCAGTAATCAAACTGCATCCGAGTGGTCAAACTCAACGGGTGGGGATGACGACAACGAGAACGACGAAGACGACGATGACGATGACGACGACGATGATGATGGTAATGATGACGATGATGTTGATATAGAGAATGCAGATAATGTTGAACAGATGCCAATTGTAGTTATAGCTTCGACAACGCGACGTCGTCGCGACAGAGAGTACATCACCTAGACCTATTTATAATTGACGATATTTTACATCATATAATTAAATTACTCAAATATTATTTGATTGGCAATCTTAAAATCCTTAAACTCAAATACTCACATACCCCAAACTGTTTTGTCAGCCCAATCAAATTGGGTTATTTCAAATTGAGTGGCCTTAGGTTTGAACAACTGATTTTTTATCGAAGCTGACCAAGATTCATGATTCATATAATTCCAAAGGATCTTCCAAATAGGGGCAGCAATAGGCTTTTTTTTATTATTATTATACAACGTATAGATAAGGCTCGAAAATTTTTATATATGCAACTTCAAAATCTTCAATTTGGAAAATTCCTCCAAATCTACTTATATATATATATATACAAATGCAGATAGTTATACAAATTTGCTATGTGACTGTCATAGTAGTTTGTAGTTTCATTAGGCTAGTTATAAACTTGGTACTCTTGTTCGTACACGTTTGTGTTGGATAGTAGAAAGAATTGATATATACCCCTTAAAAGCAAACGATTGTGAATTAAATGTGACTGCCGGTCAGAAAAGGGCGATACCTATTATTTGAAAACATATATATATGTATTGTTTATTACCTAATGTTATTCTCAATAATATAATTATGCAAACAAATTATTTAAATTATGTATTTTATTGTTTTTTTTATTATTTTTAAATAACATTTTGTATTGGCTTTTAAAAAAATCATTTTTTATTACTAACACATTTACCCTACTACACACAAAAAATTCTAACACACAATCCATTTACACTTTCCATATATACTTTAAACGATATTATCAAAAAATATTTGTAGGCTCGACTTTTCTACGACATTTATACATGCTATGATAAATATTATTTTTAATTTTTTTTTATATATATACTATATACATACATGCATATTTCATAGAGCTAGCAAGCCGACTTTTATTCGAGACAATATTTAAATGATCAAGATCCTTAGATCTTCTGCTAAATCAAATTCTACAAGTTAAAGTTATTTATTTACCCAAGACAATATTTAAAAGATCAAGATACTCATATCTTCTACAAAATCAAATTCTACTAGTTAAAGTTATTCAGATTTGATTACTACAAATTTGAATTTATTAGGCGATTAGATCAAATATATGTAGACAATAGCTATAAATGAACCATAGTAATGTTTGGAAAACCTAAAAAATTCTTTCCAAACACAATAAATATATCATTTTTGTTGACGACCGAAAGACAATATAAAAAACTTTTTTATCAAACACATTTGAGTAGATAAAATGTTAAAAATATCATGAGTCATTGTAGACGCGAACGTATCAACAATTTGAAGTGCTTTGCTGATAAGCTACATTAAATTACTTTTAGCGTTAAATTTTTTTTTGTTTTAGCAAAATCAGCGCCCAGCCATAAAAAAGATTTAAAGCATTCTTTTGCAACATTTGATTATGTTTATTATGTTTTATTATACTAGGCATTCTTTTGTGTCTTTTCGTAATACTTGCATTATAAGATTAAACAGAGTTAAGAGAAATAAAAACTTAAATACCTGACACACAAATTTGCAAGAGCAGCGGACGACGATTAGCAAAAAATTGATAAAATTACAGAACTGGTGGACAAGGACAAAGTGTTTTAAGTACAGGCAAAAAGGCATAATCAAATATTATATATTTAAAAAAAATGGCATTATGAACAATACGAACGAATATCAATCAAATCAATTTCCAAGTAGTTTTATAAAACGATAGAAAAACATGAAACAAAAATTCGTTAATTAAATAACATCAAAATACAAACAAATTCAGTCGTGGGTTAATTCGTATCGTGATGCGCGTAAACGAATGAATGATATATATATATGTATGAATAATATTTCTTTTTAAGGTATTTTTTTTCCATTAACTTTCACGCGTTGTCAAATTAAAGGCACACACCAATTGCTTTCAAATCAATACACGCAATTTGAACTACAGCAATCGTTAGTTGTTGTAGTTTTGTCTGCCGCCCAACTCGAGAAGATATCGATCCGGATGATCCATCCAATCGGCCGCTGTTAATTTGACTGTGCGTTGACGTTCCGCCTCTTTGATTTGCCATTTCTTAATATCCAATTGCACTTCACGTGATGATTTATCGCCGCAGCCCCACACCTGTAAAACAAGTGTGTGTGTGTATGTTGTTATTGTTGTTGGTAATATTCTGTTGGTTTTTTTTTTAATATGGTTTGGTATGGAGAAATGTAGACTTGATTTAAATATACACACACTTTCGCGCTCTACTGTTAATTAAGTCTGGTTTTAAAGCTACTATGTTAAAGCTTCGACTGGAAACTATGCCATATACATACAAATGCGATATATACATGGGATATATCCATGAATTTTTATACCATATAAAATAATTTATATAATATGTTGACTAAAGGCTTATTGCACATAAACATATAGCAAGAAATATACAATATTACCAATGAATTAAATGTGCTTCATTATTACCTCAATGGACATGAGACCTGCAGCGATGCCCTTGCAGTCTACATTCTCGAAATGCTCATCAACCGCTATAATGGGCTTTCGGGGATCAGCGCCCGCTCGCAGACCTTTCGGATAGCCGCGGATGCTTGTGTTAAGGTACAAAATGTTGGGTTTCTTTTCCAATATCACAAATCTGCAAAAGTATTAAAACGTGTTAGATGTTACCTACTTGGACAATTATGAAACTTACTTGGGCAACAGCTGAATGACACAGCTGCCTTCGGCGCCGACAAATAGATGTGTTTCCTTCCACTCGCTTGGCGCCGCAATGCAATACGTCTGATCGTCCTTAGTGTGCAGCAGGACCAGCGTTGGACCACGATAGCCAAGAACATGATGCAAAAATCGATTAGCACCCACGCCATGCTCATTGGAATCGTACAGCAGTGTCCAGTGAGATGGTATCATTGAAAGTTTCTCCTTGAATATTTGCACAGCTGTCGAGGCGCTGCTATTGTTACTGCTGTTTGGTGGAACAATTGTCTGCGGCTTTGAATACAGCGGGGGCAGGGCGCCAGCCAGCAGCCAAGCCTGTGAGAGTGGCATTAGTGATTCAATATGACTTGTGGGCGCACTGTGATCCGTCGCATCGTTGCTGGATCCAAATGGATTACGCTGCTCCAGCACTGGTGTTTGCAGCTCAATGCCGCAGGATTGTGACTGTTGCTCCAAGCCACGATATGAAGTGGATAACGTGTGAACACAGTATTTGTGCACCAGCAGGACAAGTCGGATCAGATTCTGTTCGAACCAGCGGCAAACAAAGCCCAAACTAAGGCTGTCGTGGCTAAAGAATATCGACTTAGTCACTGAACCAAATGTTCGATTTATTGATGAACAAAGCACAGCGTTTCCAGAATGCTGCATGGCAATCGTGTAGCAAATGTGCAGTAGGCGTGTTACACCTGTTTTGTCAATAAAATCCGGATTATCGTCCTGTGCGAACATTTTAATATAACACTCGAGCACTTTTGCGTCGTCCATTATGCCCAGAAATCGTTCGCATTGCTGTCGAAAGGCAACGGTGCCCAAATGCTTTGTTGTCGCCTTGGAGCTCACGTGCATTTGATGGAATAGACGGTGGCCCAAATCAGAGTATTGTGGAAACACTTGAGACTGTTCACAAGTGTGCGTGTATGTAAAGAATTGTGCTATAAAAACTGTTATCAGCTAATTGACTGTGCTTGCTCACCACAAAAATATCTGACACAATGCCATTAATGCCGTACTTGGCACTAGTATGTTCCTTCAATATTTCTGCCAATCGCTCCACGGGCACCAGCTGCGTCAAGTATTTTTCTGTCACATCGGCGCCCGACGCGGACCTAGTCATTGTTTGCGTTTGAGAGTGCCCCTTGAGACTGTTTTTGCTGCCGCTGCTGTTACTTACAACAACAGCATCGCTGCCATTGTTGTTGCTGTTCGATGATTGTTGTGTGTTGAACTTTTGATGTTGATAATGGTGTTTATGTTTCCCACCATCCAGCGGAGGTTCGCTGCTCTCGCCATCGGCCTTGGCACTCACATTGTTGCCCATTTCGATGTTTGCGATTGTGTTGTGTTCGTGGGTCCAAACTTCGACGCAATTTAATTGCACAAAAATTTCCTCAATGTTAAAGGGGCAAAAAAAGGCCCAAAAACGCAGGCTTGCACTGAAACCAGTACAACAGGTGCAGGGAAGATTGTTTTTTGGTAATTACGCCACAGTAATAAACCAGTTATGAAACAAGTATGTGTACACAACTGCGAAGTCAGTGCTAATGAATCAGATAAATATATTTACATAATTAAATTTGCTAATCAAAAAAAAGTTGAAATCCCAAACAAAAACAATCATGACGCTGGGTATTTTTTGTTATCGATAAGTTACTTTGGTCATTTGCAAAAATTAGCTCAAATACGCCCATCTCTAGTTTACCCCATAAATAAACAAATAATATGTGATTGCTTGCTGATAGGGCGGCGTTGTAAGTTGGTTTAAGTAACTCGCTTCTATCGTTATTTGCAAATTAATTTTTGCTGGATTATGAGTACTTTTAACTAGACTGTGGGATCAGCTGTTCGACCCACAATCAGCTGGACCAGACTTCAACTAAATCATTATCAACAAATCAAAACAATTGTTCATATATTTAATATTTTAAAGGAGAACAAATGGTGGCGCCTGTAATCAAACTGCAGAGCGGTACAAATTCCGAGGATGATGAACCGCCAAGGCCTACCAACGTGCATGCGCCCACTTCCTCGACGCTGCATGGGTCAAGTTTACTACTGGATGCCAGCTCCTCCAAGCGCAAGAGTGCATTCTTACCGTATCGGCCACAATCCACGGTGCTGACGAATCTACAGCGCGGCAACACTGAGGCCACTTTTTGTCCCGTAGAGGTGTCGTTGTCTTTTCACGAACGCGCTGGACAAGGTGAAATCACGGAGGAGCAAGTAAAAGCTGAACTGATACGACAGCAGGTCATTGATTTCAAGGATTCTCACGGATTCACACCACTTCACTGGGCCGCCTCCTATGGACAACTGATCTCTGCTCAATTGCTTGTAGCAGTAGGCGCCAATGTTAACAGCATGGCGCCGGATATGGTTACTCCATTATTACTGGCTGCTGCCGGAGGACACAATGAAATTGTACGTTTTCTTTTGGATCGCGGGGCTAGTGCTACACATATGGACATCGTTGGCAACACAGCTCTGATGTATGCAGCAGCTGGCAATCATCCCCATACCTGTAATGAGTTGCTCGCCAGGGATCTAGATTTTAGTGCAACCAATGAGAATGGAGAGTCCGCTTACGCGCTGGCAGTGGAGCATGGCTCTCATTTGGCCCAGACGCTGCTGGAACAGTATATGACGGCCGTATTGACGACGGGTTCACTTGGCAGCATTTAATTTAATTAAGATTTGTTATACTTAAAAGTTATAACAAACTAGCTAAGCGCAATTTGAAGCAAGTCTTAATACGTTAGAAGATATAAATAAATATAATTTTAAGCCATATAGTTGCAAACAATAAGCTCTTGTGATTGATTCGAAAAATGTATCTAGACAAACATAAAAGGATTTTCTAGGTTTTAAACTATGTCTTCAATCCGAAGCAAGTTATATAAAAGTATTAACTAAGTCAGCTTCAAATTTAGAATTCAAACATTTTATTCTTGCTTTTACGCGTCTGTTGTTCTTTGCTGAGGCTGCTTTCTTGCGACTGCAGCGTAGACAGTTCTTGTTGGTGTGCTTGCAGCTGCATCTGCAATCGTTTCTGCAGTTGAACATCGGTTGCATTTCGCGCCAGCGATACCTGTACCTTGGCAATGTCCCGCTGCTTTCGTCGTATATCATCGGCGATGCGCACCGTTTCCACATTCAAAGTTTTATTTGAATGCTGCTGCAGATCATTGGTCTTTGCCATCTTGGCAGCTTTTTGACTCTGGCTTGGTCCCTGACCCAGCACGCTGCCATTAAGAAAAGCAAAGACATCTGTGCGATTGGATTCGCGTGCGTAAGCCTTTTCATTTGCCGTCTGCTGGCGACGCTGGGCCCGCTTAAGTTTGCGTTCCACACTAAAGTAATTCTTGTCACCGTTGGCTGCCTCACGCAGCTCCATGCAGGCGTCAAGCGAACGTCCCTGTGGCAGTATTTGTGCGCTCACAGGTGTTATTATTCCACGACCATCTGAGCCAAGACCAGTGCCATGTATATAACCCATATTTGCCATTAGCTTGGATCCTATGCCCTGCAGTTGAAAACATTTAAATTAAATATGCGGATGTATTTAATATTATTGACGACTTACTCGTGTATACTGTTCCCAGGCACCCAGTTTTTCGGTGGGCTTAAAAGTAAACAAGCTAAGCTCCACCATGCGTGCTTGACGTGCAGCCTCGAAGTCATCCATATCGGAATCGTTTGCTGCATCGCTGTCCTCAGTGCCATTGGATTCGCTGCTATCACTTGACAGATCGTCATTATCATCTTCAACAATCAGCGGAAAGAGTTCCTCGAACGGAAAATCACGCTCGCGTTCTTTGTGCTCCTGACCATCCAAACGTACTCGGCACTGCTGCTCCACAAAATTGACACACAGCACACGACCACGATGCCACAGACGATCCTGTAGCTTGGCCAGCACCGTGCAACTGCGTGCCAGCCTGTGAAAGTCAGGTGCTTTGTAATCTCTTATTGATGCTCCAGGCACTAAGGCGCCATGAGAATAGCGGCATCGAATTTCATCAAATCTACATTCACCCTCCAAGTAGTAGTTACAAGGCAGCATTTCGCGATGCGTGGGATTTGTAAAGAGAACACGTAACCGCACATCTAGTGTTCCATTGTCACCTACAATTAATTCATCGTCCACGCCACAGATAAGCGCATTGTGATAGCTCAGTGCACCCCAGCTATGCTCGTGTGGTGCTGAACATTTTTCACCCAACAGCGCATTGTATTTAGCGCGCAACTCTTCCAATTGCTCTTTGTCATCTCTGGGATCTGTAGGTTCCTGTTCCAAGTCATTTAATTCATTTTGAAAACGTTTCAGCTCGTTATCGAGGACATCAGTAGGCTGTTGTGTGTTTGAGCTATCGGTAGCTTCTATTATAGTGCTTCTGGTCAGTGCCAGAAGCTCCTCCAAGTTTGTTTGAAGTGCGCTTAACTCTTCGCGTTGCTGTTCGTCAGTGGTTATAAGCAGTGCCTGCTTAACTACCAGTAACTAAAAATCAGTAAAAACTTATTTTATGGCTTATGGCATCAATTATTTGAGGCTCACATACCTGCGCTTCGTATTCATCCATAATTTATCGCGCTGACATTGTTTTTGTTTATATTTTTCCCCGGAAATTTTTTGACAGTTAAAACGAACCGGCGACGCTGAAGGATGGTATGCTGCTCACACTGTGGTAGATCGTGATACCAATCATCTACCAAGCTGTTTTGTTCTGGTTCATTTTCTAATAATTTAGTAGCACTTAGTTATTTTATAATACATTTATGTACAACAAACCAAATAAAAATATATGGCATAGTTTTAATTTCTGCATGCATTCAGCGCATGGTAGAAAAAGTATTGGAAAACGTGCAAATCGTGTTGCACAATTTACTAAAAAATTTCACAGTTTGCAACGGGCGCCGCATGCGTTGGGTTTGTTTACATCATCTGTAATTATTAGAGGAAGACCATTAAAATGGCTTCACACTTCATGCGAGATACAGCTGGACACATAATGCATGCACCAAGGCTCTTTCTGAAAAGCACCCACCTGTTGAAGCGATATACCTGCAAAATCAGTGCCGCAGTTGAGCCGGCTGTGCTGGCTGATTTGGAAAGGGAACACATTAAGCCTCGTAAACATCCTGGTATCATAAAACCCAATCATGTTGAGCTACCCAAGCAGTTAAGCGATACGTTAAGGCGCATTGTTGGCGATCATCCTGTGAGAAAAGTGCTGCGCGACAGTCAGTTGCTAAACCAGTATATAAAATCCCGACATCCGCCGCCAACTCCGCTGGAAATTGAAAACAAGAAGCGACTGATTATCGAGGAGGTAAATTCAAAGATGTCACTGGATAGGTTAAAGACTCTCAGCGAGGAGGAGGCTGCACGTTGGCAACGTAAGCGAGAACTAGAGATCAATAGGCGCCTGGGACAGCGCACTTACGCCTGGAAACGTATCGAATACGGTGCTTATGAGGCTATCGTTTATGCCGTGGCCAGAGCCGCACAAGAGTATGCAGTTATGAGACGTGTGCTAACCGAGCTGCAGTTGCGTGATGCACAATTTACGCCACGCAGTTACATTGACTTTGGCTCTGGCATTGGTACAGGCATGTGGGCTGTCAGTGAACTTTGGCGTGAAAGCATCTTCGAGTACTATAATGTGGACAGATCACGAGAGATGAACGAGTTGTCTGAGCTGATTTTGCAACAAGGGCAAGAAAATAAACAAGTAACGCTGCGCAATGTATTCTACCGACAATTTTTACCCGCAGTTGACACCAAATATGATTTAGTTGTCATTTCACATACACTATTTGAGTTGGTGGATAAGCAGCAGCGCCAGGAGATTCTGTTAAATTTGTGGCGCAAATGTGACGGCTATATGGTCATCGTGGAAGAGGGCACACGTCGCGGCAGCGAGCTGGTCAACGAAGCGAGACAGTTTCTGCTGCGTGCTGGAGATGAGCATGAAGGCCAAACGCTAGCACCAGTAAGATTTTAAAAGCTTTTTTTTAATATCGTATGAATTATGGTTCTTATGCTTTTGCAGTGTCCGCACGATCTGCGCTGTCCACGCCTTTATGAAATGGATGATCGCACACCCTGCAATTTCGAAGTTTCATATGCGCCTCTGCGTCTTAGCAGCGATTCGGGCTCGGATCGTCAATCTTCAGTGTATAGTTATGCCATAATGAAGAAAGGAGAAATTACAGATGCCACACAGCAATGGCCGCGCATTGTGCGACCCACTTTGGTGCGTTCAAAGCATTCGATTTGTCGCCTTTGTACACAATCTGGAAATTTACAGGAGGTAATCTTTACAGCAGCAAAGCACGGGAAGTGAGTATAGATGTAGTTAGTATACAGCTGTTTCTTTAGTTTCTAATTTTTTCGTTGCACGCATTACAGAGCCGCCTACAGCTGTGCCAGAGTAAGTCGCTGGGGCGACCGGCTGCCGATGGCTTTGGGCACGCCACAAGCTAAACAAATTAAATCCAAATCAGTGCCGACGGAACAAACTGAACAAGCGTAGCCGACAATGTTGTTTAATCATTAAGTTTACGTAACATTTCTCCCCAGTTGATTGGGTTTAAAAATAAGCAATTTGTTGCTTTAATTATATACAAACAAATCGTTTTGTTAATTATTGAGTTGCATTTAAATGGAATTTTCATCGGTAGTTAACTTTGTTTAAACAGCAAATGCCCGCTTTGCTGAATTTTAATATCGAGAACAACCGATTAAATTTTATTGTTTCGTTAATTTACGAGAGTATATAAGCTTTGAAAACTCGCCCAGTGTTTAAGGTATCGGTCGACGTGGTTTTTAGGTGGAAATAGACAAGTTTGAGAAAGCTTTGAAATTTTGTTATAAAAGAGGAACAAATTTGTATTTGCACTGCTCTTATGTACTTTAACATCTTTAAAATCAATTGAGCTCTATAAAAAATGATCAATTATAACTATTGATTAAAAAACCAAGGTTGCTTTTAAACATCTGTTTTACTTATTATCGATCGACTTCTCTGTCCTTTTATAAAGTTTGTTGCCTCGTCAATCGGAACACTAAATAGTGATACTTAATAAATTAGATAATTACAATTCAGAAATTAGATAAATTATGTTTCCTTATCTTATGATCTTGAAATAAATGAAAATTACTTTAACAAATTCAGATTTTAAAAAGAAAATAAAGCCAAATAACAGTTTTTCTTTATTATACCAACCAGAGTTAGTGAATAAAAGATAAGGGGGATATTTTTATCAAATATTTTCCTGGCTGTAAAGCAGCTAAGCAAGCACAATTCTACTAATGAGTATCGAGTATAAAGTCCTTTCAAATTCAATTAGGAAAACTAGATGACAGAAGTTTAAATGTTAATAGGAAACGGTGCCAATCCCAGTTAACACTGTGACTGCGTGGTGTATAATACAACAGACTGCTAGACTGACATTTGGCTATGCGTTAATATGAAACGCGCCCTTTTTGTGACCGCAGATCATCCCTGTGCTAGTCCTACTCCTTGCGTGGCCATTTGGCATAACGCAGCGAGCAGCACAATGCCAAATGTTAGAGAAAAGGGCAACTTGTGGGGCGCGAAAACTGGCACGTCGCTCTACTTCAGCTTTTTATATATGGGTGTGGCGGTATATGCCGCAAAACATATAGTTCGTGTATGTATGTAGTATGCTTTTAAGGATTGGCTTTAGAACAAGGTGTGTTCTCTATGGAGCAACGGACTGTGGATACATGAATATGGCATATAAATATTGGTTGAAAATAATGGCTTATGGGCTACTTTTAGATAAATATATTGAAGTTTAATGTTTTACTCAATGTTTTTGTTTTTGTTTTCGTTTTATTTTCTAAAAGTTACAAAAATCCTTAGTTTTTGGTTTTAAGGGGTAGAATCTTAAAATGGGAAAAGTATTAACGATCTTTGATATTGTATAAGTGCATTATTTCTAAGAGAATCTATTTATTAATTGAAAATTGAAAATGGTTGATAATTTGTAATGGTTGATAATGTATTAAAACCGAGACAAAGTGTTTGGTGGTATCCGTATGTAAATCTATTCTAAAAGGCTTTCGAAAACATCGACGAAAGCCATATTTTTCGGTTGTGACCATTAACTTCTATATACTTTAAATATCCTTATACAAATTACAAGGACATCCTCTTTAACAATAATTATTCAACTAATTATTTTTAGCTAAAGATTACAAATAGTGATTTGGTGTGTGGCTTCAATGTATATCAGCTTTAAAACTGTTATAAAAAGCTTACCATTTACCCGTACAACTTATATCAATTCTTATAGCTGTTTGAATTTAATTAAGGAATGCATTTGCCAAGTCATTAACCCATTTTGTTAAATACATACACATATATGTATATGTATAAAATTGATATGACAGGATATAATACATATATGCATTCAACACCATACGGCTACGTCCAATGATAAACGGCTACATTATATGCCAACCAAGGCAGAAAGCCACCCCCGCCCTATGGGAACTGGACAACAACAAACAAAGTGGCAACAGTACCCCCCTCTGAGCTGTGTGGCATCTGCGGATACATATATACTAGGTGGGGTCACCTCATTAAAAAGGCGCGTTCGTTCGCTAGTGTCAGCTGTCGCTCTATCTCTATCTGGCTATTTGTACTAGTAAGGTGCGTCCCACAACAACAACAACAACAGAAACGTTTAGAAATGGAAAAAAAAAACGGTGGCGTTTAGAAAGCATGCGCCGCTGTTGCAACATTCTGAGTGACCCACCCAGTCAGTCAGTCAGCCAACCAAGCGGCCAGCCAGCATTGTTGTTCCTTTTGTTCCGAGTATAATTCTAATGTCGACTCCCCTGACCAAAAAACAACAACATTAAAGGTTCTTTGTTTTTGTTGTTGTCGTACATATGTATAGTCTCGCACGGACTGGGCATTTAGTTAGTTAGTTCGTTAGTTGATCAAGTGGCATATTTTTTAGGAGGCTACCTATCGACTGTTGGTGTCGTCTATGCATTAGTTGAGTCCGGAACGTTGTCAGGAATAGTTGCGGTTTGCGTTTACGTTGCCAGTAGTATTTGAAACAACATACTATGTGTGGTTAAATATCTAGTGTTATCCTTGACCGGCATATTTCATTCGCGCCTGTATCTTGCTGAACCGTTACTTATTGTTACTTCCTAATCCGGTTGAGCAAAATTTCAGGTGTGTGAGAAATTTGTTGCGGTATCATCACTTGAAAGATGGAATAATATCCTTAAAAAATGCCGTATGATGCTATTAGAAGAGTTTTTTAAAGGTAAGTATTCAAAAGTTTCTAAATCGGCAGGATAACATACATCGCCAAGCAAAAAAAACTTGTTAGCGTTTTTTCCCAATATGAGGGTGTTAAAAAGACTTCGGATCCAGATTAAGCGATCCAAAAAACATATCGGAAACACATTCAGACTCTCAGATCAGTCAAAATTATGTTGTTGCATTTCTTTAAGGTTCTAATGCATGGAAAATTAAAATAATAAATGGCTTTTGTACACAGATATTATACTTGAAAGTAATTTTTTTTCGAACACTTTGGTTTACTGGAATAGTACATTAAAATAAATCATAGTTTGCTTTTATTAAATTGTTAAAACAGTGTTACCATCAAATAAGATATTGGCAGCCGATCATACGCCGAAGAGTCCATATTTAATTTTAGTACGATTATCAAGGATCTTAATTGGACTACGTGATACAAAAATTCAATATAATTGGTAAGGTAAATCTGTTTAATGTTGGTTGTTATCCGATGGCAAACAAACACTATAGTATTAATAGGACGAGTTAGTATTGAAAATGGAAACGAATATAAACTTTTGAATTTGATTGGTTAACAATCTTTGATTTTTTTTTAGAGTTGTACGTGATTTATTAAAATATTTCTTACTGGATATTTCGTCATGTAATAAATAAGTTAATGAAATGATTTAAAATCGACCTTAAACATACATTACAACAGCCAAAAACATAAAATATTATTTCAGCATCTATAAATCGTGTAATCACTCGGACGTTGAGTTTTCGACATGAAACATTTCAAATTGACGTCTCACGACAATAAAATGTTATTAAATCAAAGTTATCAGCTTCAAATAACCTACAAAATAAACAAAGAGAAGCGCTACTCAAATAGAAAACAAAAGCAATTCCTATCGCATTGCTCAAACACCCACAACTCAACGCTGTAGATGACGTCGACGACGATTTCGACTTTGACTTCGGAGTCGGAATTGAATGAGAGCTTTTAAATGATGCCGCACATACATGGTATAATACGTACATGTAGTTGGACTTTGGTTTTCATGCAAACGATTCGGATATTTGTTAAGAGATAAGGAACCGAATTTACACAATGACAAGTTTTCAATAACTTTTCAGTTTTGGGTGCCTTGAACTAGTAGTATTTGCCGAGAAATTCGTACTAATTATATGATACACACTGTGTTGTACGGTTTAATCTTATCATTTCACAAACAATTTTGTTAAAAGCTTATCAAACACACTTATGTAAATTTCACTTTTGAAATTGTGAAAAACAAGTGAAATTTGCGGACACAACACAACTCACTTAACATGTCGAACGTCCACGGGGAGAAGAGTACCTCATCTCATCTTAAATACTCTTACAATCCTAAAACTGGATTGCCTTGCTCTGCTAAATACTGCCATAGACTCGCTCAACTAGATTTGAACAGCCAGCATTTAATTACAATTTAATTGTATTTTATTTCTTTTGTTTGTTCTATTTGCAAATAATATAATACAAAAGTTTCAGTTAACTTTTGTTTAAGCTTGTTTCAAAGTTAAATCAAATGCAGTCATAAGTACAATACACTTACACACAAAACAAATAACGATAAAGACTTACTCTTAAGCAATTCAAAGCAACGCATAAAAGAAAAGAATTTGATATGCGTCACATTCGTTGCACTTTGCCATTGAGTGTCAAATGTTAAATAAATACTATTTTCAACAATTTTATATAAAGCACAATCAAAGCATTAACTCGGGAATGTATTATAAAAAACTAGTTTTATGTAATTATTGGTAATTATATAATTATATTGTAAACTAGCCAACACATATACATAGATTAATTGATTGAACTTTATTTAGTTGACTCGCAAGCATTATCTATGTATTTTAAAATAAGTTATAGATAGTGTACTGATATGGCAATTATTTCAAAACTTTCTGTTAACTGCTTCAGATAAGATTTTAACGGTTTTTGTATACATATGTATGTGTGCACTTTATAGGCTTATAAATTATTAATATTTATATGTCAAGGGAAAACATTTTAAAATGATGTAAAGTATTGTAAGTAATTTGAGTTGATTTAATATTTCAACAACATTTTTATAATAATTTTAGATAAACTACTATGAAAGAAAAATTATAAAATAGTTCTGCTTATATAGTAATTCAAGTTAAATGAGTAAAAGAAACTTAAAACCGAGAAATATATATATTTCATTGGCTCAAGGTCTCAACCGTCGTTAGGAATTCCTCGACAAGGATAACAAGATCACAACAAATTATATAAAATATTAATAAAATTGATCTGTTTATCTACTTTACGTTTTAAGAATAACTGCTGAATTAATCTGAACAACGTTCCAATCGTTTTTTTTTTATAAATGTTAAATGCAATATTGAAATAATCATGATTCATAAAAAAGAAACGAAACAAAAAGCATGTTGGTGGAACGACATTATTGTAGCTTCATTAAATTGCACGATAATATTATACGTTAACAGAGCGCGTCTTCATTGTTTAACGTTGCGACAGTACGGCAAAAAAAAAGCGTCAATAAATGAAGAAAAGAAAAAAACAACAACGACAAGGGCAATATACATTTTTATTACGTTGTGTTACGTACGAGAACTGTAAGAAAGAAATTCGATATTGTGGACTTCTGACCCGAGCCCGAGCCCAAGACCGTTGTCAAGTGAGCGAGCAAGGCGATCGAATGAGCTACCAAAAAAAACCTATTCAATCAGCTGCCAAAGGTAAGGTAACAAATTGTATCTTTAAGTATTTATGTATGTATGGGTGTAAGATTGTGTACCTTATCAATGAAGGAAAACAACAAAATAAAAACGCCAAAACATTATTAACCAATGCAAAATATACGTTTATAACAACCAGTACAAAAAAAAAGCCGAACGGACTACGTTTCATACGACATACTGTGATAAAGCTTGCATTTCACATAGATACACACAAACACACACTGGCGAACAAGCTCACACAGATACACACGCACACAGCGGTACAACCAGCACAGCTGAGACGCTTGATCGTGTCTTTGTGTGAGTCTCAACCGGCTGTGCGTTCGACTCAACTTGAATTCTGAGGGAATCAGTCAGCTAGCTGGGATTATTGTTTGTTTGCTGGCCGCCAGTCGCCGATGTCACATCGAAGACGCTGTTACGCGGTTTTGTAGAGCGCGCACAATAAAAGCAAAAAAGGAACCGAAAGACTGTAAACTTTTAACTGTAGACTGTGGTGCTAATAAATTACCCAAACGACGTGCAATATTATTTTATAAAAACGATCTTTAGAGCACGGGTAAGAATCATCCCTCAAACTGTTGTTGATATAAGTTAACGCAAGAACAGGAACAAGAACAGTGCTTATAAGAAACGGCAAAAAAAAAATAGCAAAACAAAAGAAACCCATTCAAAAAGTGTTATGGCAGCAAGCCGAAAAGTTATAGAAACAGCAAAATAATTGCTAGTGGATATGGAGCTAATTTTAAATAGGAATACATAGTGAAACCGAAGGCAGTTAAAGTGTTGAAACAACAACAATATAAACTCATTAAATATGCACAATAATTAGATAAATAAAGAAAAAATAAATAAACAAACTAAAGACATGAAATATTAATTGGGCTTTTATTCGTTTTAAATAAATTATTTAAAAGTTATTTGCATATACATAATTATTATATATCTGAAGCTGTTACATTTATTGTATACGCTGCATAAATTTTAATTAGATTACTCAAAATAATGTCTAGATATAAATTTATAACTATAAAACAAAAAATGTTAAACGAGAAGTGTTTCTAAGAGTTATTTTAGATTCTCTCTTAAAACAAGTAACATGTACTGTGATTATTTATTACTTTGACTACTAAATAACCTGTCTACATGTAAAAATGTTAAGAATGCATTTTTAATGAAAAAAAAATCTAATTGATTAGCTTTTGAGTCGATTAACTGATTAACTCAAGATTATTTTTTTTTTCAAAGTTGCCACCAGCCAATTATTATTGTAAATGACTTTTTGCACTTCATAAATGATCACTTTATAAAGCCATGTTCAATACAACAACAAAAACACAATTGTCATTGTAAAAAATGCTTAGTTTGCTCTGATTTCAATACAAGGGAGCAGCTGCTTGTTCTGCTCTTAATGCTCCTGCTTACAGCTGCAGCGTAGAATCTCTGAACCGGTTTACTTCCGTTCGAAAGTATACATAACATTTCTGCTACGAACAATACACATACATACCATACATCATAATCAGATACATACTACATAGGTACAATAGTGTAAGTTTAATAGAACATGATGAGCAAACATTTCGAGTTTCTTACTTAGTTTGTTTGACAGTTTTCGAATATTTTTCGCATGCAAATATTAAAAGAGAAATGCAAACACTGCAAACACTGGAACAAATCAATGTCAATCAATATTGAAATTCTGCTGATAAAGACGCATTGTCACCCTTCAGATAGTTATCAGCATAATATTACTAAGGAAAGAGAGAGGGCATTGACATTGTCTATTTAATAGTCTGTGTTGTACTAAAGTAGTTCAAGTGCAATGCTCATTAATTTACAGGGCAATGAACAATCGTATACCTTTTCAATTACTTGGCACTTTGTTTTTGTCACATTTAACTAGTGTCTTACGGATGGCATACAAGATGAAGTGTTGATAACGTGTTCTTCTTGCGGGTTAAAGATGACACATTGCAAATACTTTGTCATAATTCAGTGCCGATTGTATTTGTTGTTTTATACATACACATGTAAGAAAACCTATAGTATATCATATATATGTTAAAACAATGCTTTTGTTGTTTTGATTAATGCCTTTACACACTAACGTATACTTATTTAAGATTTTTCTACACTTACATATGCTGCTTATTTATTATTAGTTGTGATTTGCTTTTGCTTTGCTTTTGAACCTTGATCTTACTGAATTCTACAGATTTTCTATTTGAATGGAGCTGTTGTAAAACAAAAACGTATTAAAAATATAAATGTAGAGTAAATTGCGTGCTACATTTACTTATGTAAATATCAAATATTTTATTGAGGTTGTTGTAGATAATTGAATTATTTATTATGTGCCAGACAATGTAAACAAACGAAGTCGTCAGTTAATAAAAATAATATAAAATATTAAAGCTATATGCTACTTGCCATGTACTGAGATAAAGAAAGGAAGGTATTCCCTGAGAGTGAGTGATAGGACACAGCTTTTTAAAAATATATACACATCAATATTTGTTCAACAGATCTTCCGCATTCACGTATTTATTGCACTTTGTTATTTGTGATCACAAAAACTACTTGCTAACGGCATTTGAGTATTTAAGTGACGAAAATAAATACGTAACTGTGTATAGATTTTATGACAAGCCCTTTTTGTTTTCAATGTGATGTGAAAAATTGCGGCGGGTGGCAATATTATTAATCAACAGGTGCAAAGGTGAGCGACTTACAATCGTCAGTCGTGAACAGTAGTGTATGACACACATACTACTGAGTTGGTAGCGACAGACATGTGTTGACTCCATGGTCGTCTATGGACCGATCAAAGTCCAATTTCGCGATGAGCGCGTCATCCAACCCGTTTGGTTAGATGTCAACTTTGACTTAGCATTTGTTTTGGGCTTTAAAATGCCCGTATCAAATGTGGCACAACTCCCTGATGCATGACACCGCCCGTTGCAGCATTTGAAAAATCAATCAAGCGATGGATAATTATAAAAGCGTTGCAATCGGGTGCAAATTATTTGTTTTGAAATTAAACCAAAAAGGTGCGCTTCAAAACAAAGTCAATAGATTTAAAAAAAAATGACTTACATTATATTGATTACGATCTCAAACAGTTAACCGTTAGAAAACAAGAAAACTGTGAAAGAGACAAAGAGATTTATTTTAAACAACAATATATGTTATATAACTTGTTTTAGAATAGCCTGAACTCGATTTTATTTATGAAAACCTTTTCAGACAAGTGACAGATACCTTATACCATTTCTTGTACACAGTTTTTCGTGCCAGTTTACTTTTTGGTCGATCTTCACAAAGGGAAATAGTATATAGTCTAATCTTAATCCCTTCAAAAACCAACATGACTTTTGTTATAAATACGTAAAAACTTCGGATACCATTTTGTAACGCTTTCTTTTATAATCATTAATTCGTAATTATGTAATTTGTTATAGCTGATTGAGAATTATGCAATCGGCGCGGGAACAGTTTTTTAACAGCGACGGCGGCATTGCCGGAGTTGGACTTGGCATTGAGATTGGTGAGAGCAGCACATCGCAAGCGGGACGCGGTGTCTACAATGCCACTACAATGCCCATGACAAACATGAGCAGTTGGCGCAATGGCGACAAGAATACAGAAAGTGCCTCTATTATTACTGCCACGCCCACTACCTCACTGACGGTTGCCGTTAAGCAAGCGCCACTAAAAGCTGTGATCGAGGAAGAGGAGGACTTTAACATGGATTTGGACGCTCTATCCAATTTGCCAGCACGCGAACCGGTTGATATTGAGTTCAAGGAGCTGTCGCTTACAGTTAAATTGGGCTTCAACCGAGGTAAGTGTGGTGGCATTTATTATAGCCGGGTAATATAAGTTCAAACAAGCCCCCTTACTAGATAAGATTGCCAAAACATATATATACATAAACATGTATATAGAAAATATAGCATTCGCTTTTATGGATTTCATAAGCAGCGGCTATTTTTTTGAAGCAGGCATGTGTCTAAAAAGGTTAACAATCATGCGAATAACTACCTGTTAGCTGATTCAATGAACACATTCATATATATGTTATTTATAAAAGCTCTTTGTTTCCCCCATTGATTAGATAGCACGCCCTTGCCTCTGCCTGCCTGCCCATCAATTAGTCATTTATACAAGAGATTTATACAAAAGTTAGCTGGAGCTGAGCATAAAAACTTGATTACGTACTTTGTGCAGAGCTCACAATAGATTTTGGTTTTTGTATCAAACTGTTGAATGAATCGTTGTTGATTCTAAAAAACTCTCATATATATGTAATTAAGTAGCTTAAGTTATGTTTTTTTTAATCAGTTACTATTTAGATACTAAGGAAGTAAAGGGCATTGAGTATTCGGTAAGTTTTAGATAGCATATCAAATTCTTTTTTTTATAATGACTATATTTTTTGAGCAAATTAGCTGTAGAATTTCAAAGTCCACATAAAAATAAGTATGTTAACTTTGATATTGATAGTATTTTGTCCCTGGTAACTTGATTACACTATGATTATGATGCGTTGGCAATAACAGTTTGTGTTTCTTTTTTGCTGTTTTTCTTACCATAAAAAAGTTGCTTAAAAATGTTGACCGTTAATGGCGCTTGAACTAGTTCCATTACTTGGTATATTTCCCAACAGTAAACATTAAAATAAAAGTACAGCTTTAAGAGGTCAGCAAATAAACTTAGCTAATAAAGTTGTCTAATAACACACTAATACTTTGAAAATAAAATATTTTTGTATTGCAGTAAACTTTGTTCTTTTTCGTTTTAAAAATATTCCTGTAAATTTCTATAGTTTCGTTTTTTTTTGTGCTGTTAGTTTTGTCAGATAATTTTAATGTTTACTAACTCCATTTTAATTTATAAATTGGCAATAAACAAGTTTGTATACTGTTTTTATTAACTTTAAAGTTCATTAGGTATACTAGATAATCTCAAGTTAATAATTTGTTTGATTTTCAATTTAAAATTTAATGATTGCAACAATGGGAAATGAACATTAAGTTAATTTAAGTAAGCTGAGATAATACTTAATCCTTAACAATTAATAAGTAGTTAGTTATTCAACTTCAAGCTTTATTAACACTAAAATAATTATACTTGTACTTGTACTACTAATTAAATTATGATTGATTGTAAGAACGTAGTTGAGTTGTATTGTGTAGTGTAATAATACCTTCTGTACTATAAGTAATTTATAATGTTGATACTCACCTTGGTTTTTTTTAATTTCTTGTTAACAGGTGAAAAAGAGATTTTGCACAATGTGTGCGGAAAGTTTCCGGGTAGCCAGCTGATTGCCATTATGGGTCCATCTGGAGCTGGTAAATCCACATTGCTAGATGCTCTATCTGGTTTCAAGACCACCGGCGTAGACGGTTCCATATTGCTCAATGGAAGGCGTCGTGATTTGCGTGAGTAAAAGATAAAAAATCATACTAGTTTTCGCATATTAAAATTTAATTCTTAACAGCTTCATTCCGTCGCATGTCCTGCTATATTACACAGGATGATCGACTGCAGCCATTGCTAACGGTCAACGAGAATATGCAAATAGCCTCTGATCTGAAATTGGGTGATGTTGGAATCGAAGAGAAAGAAAGAAGAGTAAGTTTGTGGAGATTTTAAAATGATTAATAAGAAACAACAAATCTTGTTTTTTACTTCAATAGATTGAAGATATTCTGTTGCTGCTGGGTCTTTATGATCACGATCAGACCCTGACAATGCGTCTATCCGGTGGTCAGAAGAAGAGGCTATCCATTGCTTTGGAATTGATAAACAATCCCACTGTGATGTTCCTGGACGAGCCAACTACGTAATTACCAAAAACCTGAATGATTATTGAAGTTAATAATAACATTTGGTTATTTGTGTATACTTACAGCGGCTTGGACAGCAGTTCCTGCACCAAAGTCCTGGAATTACTCAAACGACTTACAACCCAGGGTCGCACCATTATTTGTACCATTCACCAGCCCACTGCAAAGTTGTTCCAGATCTTTGATCAGGTCTATGTACTCTCCGCCGGCAATTGTGTCTATCAAGGTGACACTCAGAAGATGGTTCCTTTCCTGCACTCTGTGGAACTGCCGTGTCCCATGTATCACAATCCAGCGGATTACAGTGAGTGCAAAAAAAAAAGCCTTGAAAAACAGATTTTAAATATTCCCTTGCCATTCACGCAGTCATCGAGTTGGCATGTGGCGAGTATGGGTTTGACAAGATTGATACTCTGAAGAGCGCCACGGAAAATGGTAGCAGTTGGACTTGGTTTAATGATCCAAATTCTGTGCTGCGAGCTGAAACTCTTATGCGCAAATATCCTATACCCAGGCGTAAGAAAAACATGTCCATGGAGAACACCAGCTTCACGAATCAGTGCTCTGTGCTGCTCCGACGTGGTTATATTAAGGCCAGCCGGGATACAACAATGACCCATTTGCGCATCATAGTCAACATTGCTGTGGCAGTGCTCTATGGTGCTATGTACGATCGGGCTGGTCGAGAGGGTTCCAGAGTGCTGGATAATTATAATTTACTATTTGCCATATTAATGCACCATTCCATGACAACGATGATGTTGACGGTACTAACATGTGAGTATTATATTGGGTTAAGTCTGTCATTAAAAACACATCAGTAAAGTGAATAAAAAACTACACAAGTCATAAGATATCTGTGCAGAATAAAGATAAACAAGTTAGGAAGCTATCTTTGGCATGCCGAATATTATATACACTTGCAAAGTCATCTTGTTTTTCATATTAAAATCTGCAACAAACAGAACCTGATTAAAGTTTTTACTTCATGACTCAAAAACTGAGGAACTAATTTGTATAGAACAGCTGATCAAGAATACGTGTATATATATATTATAAGGTCTTATATGCTTTTTTCTACGCGTAACACATTTCACGACAAATTTAATATACACTTTTCAAGTGTATTACAACGACCCAAATAATGTTATTATGAGAAAGGAAATTAATTAAGGTTAACGTTGAACGACGCTTATTATTTTTGTTTTTTGTTTATTCTTAATGCTATATTATTATTTTACCCCTTTTCATTTAAGTTCCCATCGAGATGACGATATTAATTAAAGAACACTTTAATCGCTGGTACTCCCTCAAGGCGTACTATTTTGCAATGACGTTAATAGACTTACCCATAACGGTAAGTTAATCATTGGACTCTTGATATAACTCCATTATAACCAACTATTCCCTGCAGTTACTAAGTACTTTGTTGTTTACGGTCATCATATATCTGTGGAGCTATCAGCCATTGGAATGGGTACGTTTCTGGATGTTCTTTGCGATCAGTTTGTTGATAGTCTTTGTGGGTCAGAGCCTTGGTCTTATAATTGGCGCTTGGTTTGATGTCGTCAATGGCACATTTTTGGCTCCTGTGCTGACCATTCCCATGATGATGTTTGCTGGCTTTGGTGTCACACTGCGTGATCTGCCCAGTTATTTGAAATGGGGCAGCCACATTTCACATTTACGTTATGGCCTGGAAGGCTTAATATCCGCAATTTATGGACTGGATCGTGGTGTTTTGGCCTGCAATGAGGCACCATATTGTCATTACAGGTAATTTTGATAGTATTTGTTATAAAGTCCAATTTAATAATTTATTTTGTGTCGCAGATATCCAAAGAAGTTTCTTGAAGAGATTACAATGCGTGGCGATCAATTCTGGAAGGATATTATTGCCTTGTGTGTTATGACGTTCTTTTTACGGCTGGGCGCCTATTTTGTGCTCAAGGCCAAGATCAAGGCGGTTAGATAAGCGCTGAGCGTTTTTGGACCGAACAAAAGCTTGCCCCTTGTATTATATATAAACTGTTGTTGAACATTTACGTTTAGTGTTATTTTTACTAAATTAATTACATTAAAACAGTTGTTAATTAAAGCTATGCAATGACGTAGACTATTTTTGTATATCGATCACACTTTTTAATTTTTTATACTCTGCACCGCCTGTTTTGCCTCATTTTTTACGACCGCTGTCTGCTCCAAAAGTTGTTGCAGCGCCTGCGCATTTGTTGCCATATCGCCAGAGTGCAACTGAAAGCCAAAAATGTACGTTAGTTGCAATAGAAAAAATGGGTTTGGAATTGCATCACTCACCAGCACCACGCGTTGACTCAGTGATTCCAAGAGTCGACGTTTCAGACGCAACAGCGACGTCGCCGTTCGACTAAATTTGAGTGTCTGCTGCGGCGTTAATAGCTCTATATAATAAACGCAGGACTGCTCACCCAGCGTTTGGACACGCAAACTGGGCAAATTAATGCCAGCAATGGGACAGACAAGATCTACACCCTCAACTTCAGCATCAGTGGACAGTTGCTTGGCATACGCAGTCAGGTCATCGCGATGCTGTAGCAAATAGCCAGGCACACGTGTGAACTCCTTAAAGGCCTGCTCCAGCTTGACGTCTGTCCAGCTGGGCTGCTCGATGGCTACAGCAGAGCGTAGCACTGTCAGTCGGCTGTCAACTTTAGGTTGCACCCGCTGACGCTGACGTTGTACTTCTTTTAGTTCTTCGGCTGCATTAAATAGCTGCTGGGAGTGATGACCCATGATGCACAGTGAAAGGCAGGAGTCAACCAACTGATCAGCGAAGCGATCATATTCACCTTGATCCAATTTACGCAAAGCAATCACTTCCAGTTGTCTTAGCTGTGAGGCTGTTAAATTGCAATTTAGTTGTGCACAGCTCCAGAGGAATGTGGCCAAATCCTTAACACGCAGTTCACTTGGTTTCAACTGTAATAGCCGTTCCACAAGCACTTGCAGGCAATTTGCTTGATCCCATCGCATCTCAGCAAAATATGCGAAGATGTGCGCTACGCCACGAGGTTGCAGTCGCTGCAGCTGTGCCGAATCGAGGCAAATCTTCTGCAAATGCTGACAGATACGTTCATCTTGAACGCGCTGCAAACGCAATGCTTTTACAAAGCACACGAGCATTGCATCGTCCGAGTAACTGTCAGGCGCAAATTTCAGGTTCAGAATAGCCTGCACTAGGGCAGCCTCATAAGCTTCACGAATGGAGCCGGTTACTAGTGTGGATGTCTTGTAGGCCGCATTGCTAATCAACGCTAAGTCCAGCGGACTTAAACTTTTCAAGTGATCAGCAAGCTGCGTGTCAAGCAGCGTCTCCAGATCGTTTTGCTGCTGTTTCTTATGCAAGCCCAGATAGAAACAGATTTGCATGAAACGTTGCCTGCTCTGAGTTGAGTTCTCCGACGCCAGTCGTCGCATAGCCGCATGATAGAAATCTGTGCGTTTCATCCAGTTGGGAATTAGAAACAAAAATGCATACAATGTCTCTAACACCGTTGTAATGTCCATCTGCTCCAGCTTTGCCGCAGCATGTGCATCCAATGTGTTTAGAGTTATGGCATACATGGGTCCAGCTGCATTTGAGCGATAGCTGGATGCGAAGATAATTAAGGCCGGCAACTGCGATGCTTCCGTCTTTTCTACGGATCGTCGAAAGTAACGTTCATCTGTTATTGGAAAATAGTCCGAGTAGCGTACGCTTGTTTTAGGCAGCACTTGCTGCTCGCACGTGTAGCGCTCAATGGCTATGTGCTTGGCAAACCGGCTGAGCAGCGTACCAGTCTCATCCGAGGTATCGCGCATGACATCCCTAACCGTGAAGGAGGCAAAGCGGCTGTTCTGGGTATTTGTGATGGAGGCGCCCGCAAAGCGACGCAGCAAGGCAAACATTTCTTTCACAGTTTTTTTTATGTTTTTATATAATTCAGCCAGGAACAACGTGCGATGTGAGTCCAATGTAAATTTGACTGACTGTGTTGGTAAGCTCGCAAGTTTTTTGGTACATTTTGGTACCTATTTTAAATGGTACATTGCTGTAATAAATAGTATGCTGTTCACAGATACCGCCACCACAACTTGTCATGATATGAAACACACAAAAAGTTTATAAATGAATTACTTATTTAATTGATCTATATATATTTTTTTAAAATAATATAACGATAACTTCCAAATAAAATTAATAGGTTACAATATTCAGTTATCAGAATGAAAATTATTTGAAAATCGTGTAAATGAATTTATGACACTTTACAGTACTACTACGGAGATACTAGTAAATGGGAAAGATGAGCAAGAGAGCTGCTGGATTTGTCCTGTTTCGGCGGCTTTGCGGAGAGATCGAATATTTACTATTGAGAGCTTCCTATGGTGATTTTCACTGGAGCGCTCCCAAAGGTCATGTAGATCCCGGTGAGGATGACTTTACTACAGCGCTGCGCGAAACCAAGGAGGAAGCCGGGTAAGTGCATAAGAGCTCCAACAAGTGAAAGACAATAACACATTTTGTGTTACAGCTATGACGAATCGGATTTGATAATCTATCGAGACGCTCCACTAACTCTGAATTACAAAGTCAAAGGGAAACCCAAGATTGTGACGTACTGGCTGGCTGAGCTTCGGGATCCAAACAAAGCTCCGGTTCTTTCTGAGGAGCACACGGAACTCAAATGGCTGGCTAAAGAGGCGGCCAAAGAATGTGTGGGCTTTAAGGACAACCAAGCAATGATTGACAGGTGTCATGAAATTATATTAGCAATGGACAGTAATAAAACAAGCCAGCTGTGATTGCCCATAAAAATACCAGAAATCCAGTGCTGGAAACAGTGTTAATAAAATACTACATTTTAACGTTAGACAACATTTTTTTTAAGGCATCATTGGATTGATTTTGTTGTAAAAACTAAGAGCCAGGCAGTCAATAAATTTAGTGAAAAATAAAGGCAAACATTATTAAATAGATTTATTTATATAAATATGGGTTCACGTTCACGCAGTCCGTCGGTGAAGCGTCGTCACCACAAAAGCAAACACAAGAAGCGTAGTAAGAGTAAGTCACACTATCGCGACAGAGAACGGGACCACGAGCGCAGCAGCTGCACACGCAGCAGTCGCGCGGATAGAGACAAATCGACAGAGATTAACCTACACGGCCGGCGAGAGCGCGACCGACATCGCAATGAGAGGCACACGACGCAGCACCTGCACACACACACACACTCTGAGCGTGATTATCACCGGCACTCGCACTCAAAGTCCCGCAAACGCTCCAGCTCATCGAGCAGTGATAGCCAGCAGTACTCAGACCATGAGACGCAACGTAGTCGCCATAAGCGCAGTCGTTTCAAGAAGTTGGAGGAGGTAAGCAATAATACCACAGCATAGGAAAAAGCAACCGTAACATTTTTTTTTTTTGTTACAGCATAATTTACTGCAGGTGGAACGATTGGCCGAAATGGAACGGCAGCGTCGTCAAAAGGAAGCAGAACAGAAAACCATTGAGGAACAAGCGGCCAAACGCATTGAAACGTTAGTTAAGAAACGTGTCGAAGAGGAGCTCGAGAAGCGACGCGATGAAATCGAACAGGAGGTGAATCGCCGTGTCGACACTGCCAAAGCGGAAATGGAACGTGATATGATGCTAGAGCTGGAGAAGCGGCGCGAGCAGATACGCGATGAAGAACGCCGTCGCGAGGTAGGTGCTCGTATTCAGATTTCGCTGGACGACTGCTGCTACCACAATACACAAAAATACTACTGCTACACGCACAATAAACAGCCTTCGACTACAAATACAACTAACGAAACACTAAACACTCACGTACAAAACCAACAGCAGTTGCAAACAGTCGTCTTTAAAAACAAAAACAGTTACCAGAATTTGTGTAGTGACGTTACCAATAACCAACTGCAATCGCCAGCTGCTAAACGGCTCAGTGTGCTTATGTGTGTGTCTGTGCGTGTGTGTGTGTCTAACCCACTTACTAATCTTCATTTGATCATAAAACAAAAAGAAAATCACAAAGCCATGTTCTTGTACGCAAATCTCAGCAGCCTCTAAATGGTTGTTCATTTTTCTTTGTAAACTCATTTTTAATAACTATCTTACGTTTAAAAAATCAAAAAAATTAATTGAATTGAATATATGTTATTGAGGGTGTATCTTATGTTGATAATTTCTGTTTTCTACAACCCACAATAGAATGTACAATTTTGAAAATTATATCGATTTTAACAAACTATTTAAGCTCAAAAACATGGCCCATTACTAATACTATCTTTTAGCCGATAATTGTTTATTTTTTTTTTAGTTAATAGTCGCAACACACACTCATGCACAAATACACTGAGCCTTTTTGGGAACGTCGCTGCACATTTCGCCTCTATCTTCTTGCCAACAAATAATTTTTGTAATTATTATTTATTTTTTTCTACCAAAACAAAAAAAAAACAAAAGAAAAAATAATTGATCAAAGCCAAAAATGTGACTTGCAGTTTTGACGCCCCCCCAAAATGTGCATAATTCTATTTTTGCATTACTTTTAGATCCATCTTATGTTTGTTTGCTTTTGTTTTGATTGGTTTCTGTAACTCGTTGTTGTTGTTGTTACAAATATAATGCGCGATAACAATGCTTCTATCGTTCGAATGTGTGTGTGCGAGAGAGAGTGTGTGTGTGTGTGAGGGAACACAAACACAAACAACTCAATATATATATACATGTATATATATGTTGTTATATATATGTTATACATATATATATATATATATTAAATGCATAACCCAGTTCCGACCCCAACCCGAACCTAAGACGGAGCCCAACTTTTGAAGAGAATTCGGCCGCACACGGATGAGAGCAACAACAGCTTTCTAGGAGACCATTGAAGATGTACCGTACCACACACATACATATACACACATTTTTAAACGTACAGTTGTCTAGTCGGAACGTTAGCAATATTAGTCAGTACAGTTGGTCTAGTCTTTGGGGCGGGCTTAGCATAGCTTAGCTTTAGCTTAGCTTAGTTCCAACTGTACGCAGCATGCCAAATCTAAAATCCTGAAAATGGTTCCTAAAGCAACCTATCAATAAAAATAAAAAAACGGGTGAGTGAGTTCCTAAAACAAATGCGACGTGTGCAACATTTCAATAACAAAAAATGGAAAAACGAACTGAAAGAGTGTAAAGTGTAAAAAATAATGAAAAAAAAAAACAAAAACAAAAAACAACAAAACGCAAACACAAAATAGATTCCAAGAACACATAAAGCTTTCCCTCTAGGAACATTCGTCACATAGGAACAACATCAAAGCGGCTTCAGTCTTAAGATTGTATATCGTTACTCATAAGCCGGATTTCCATTTGTCAAATGGGTATGACTGTACTTGTTGTTGTTGTCGTGCCAACTTTAATTTTATGTGTGTTTGTTTTCAAAACATTTATGGTTTAACGTTGTTGATCGAAACGCTACCTTTTTTTTGATTTGTTCTTTAAACACAATATGTAATGTAATCTTGATTAAACAACTATGTAGCTGAATACCGTAAATCAAAAGGCAAATTCGCAGCAAAGCCAATAATTAACAAAATGATTTAGCCATTAAACTGGAAAAATGAACTATTTCAAATAGTAAGTAGCAACAAAACAAAAAACAAAACAAAAAATCAAATCCAAAAATTATAATAAAAAAACAAAACTCAAAAAAGAACAAATTTAATCCAATCAACTTTTAGTACATTTGTTAATGTTGTGTGCTCTTATTGTTAAACAAAATTAAATTCGAAAAAAAACCAACTATTATTTATACATTTTTATTAGACACTACTAAATGTTTTTTACTTTCTACCAATATCTTCTATGTAACTTATTGTAAAACAATTAATTAGATCTTAACTGTCTATGCAGACCACAAAAAAAACGAAAAAAAAAAGATAAGAAAAAGAAATGCGTTCAAAGACGCACAGTTTGCGTCATCGATGTTTTAAACAACCGTTTCTATATATCTATAACTATAGCTCTAAGCCTTTGGTACGACACTAAATGTGATTTATTAATACGCAAATTTATTTGGGTTTTATAGGAGGAAGAGCAACAGAAACGCGAAGAGCTCGAAGAAATTTTGGCCGAAAACAATCGCAAAATCGAAGAGGCGCAAAGAAAATTGGTATGTCTAAGTTAACGTCTAGTGATCTTACCTAAAATAATTATTGTCTTTCGCAGGCCGAAGAGCGTTTAGCAATCATTGAGGAGCAGCGCCTGATGGATGAGGAGCGTCAGCGTATGCGCAAAGAGCAGGAGAAGCGTGTCAAGGAGGAGCAAAAGGTCATATTGGGCAAAAATAATTCAAGACCCAAGTTATCGTTTTCCCTGAAACCGGGAGCATTATGAGACGTCATGCAACATATTGCGGGCGTGCCTTTTGCCTTTCTTGTTAATAGCTTTTGCTATCTATCATTTGATACCTCGATTTGGCGCTTTGCTTGCGCTTAAAGCCATTTAAACGGGTTTCATTGTTGTAATTATGTTCTATTTTTGTTTTCGTTTCTTGAAGTGCGTTTTGATAGTAAATGCTGCAAGCAGAGTGCTATAAGGTTAACCAATGTTTTCCTTAGCACACACATATATATATTCATTCACTTACATACAGACATTTTGATATAAAATGTATATACAGTTGCGTTCATGAGAATAGTAGTGCCGACTGAATATGCCATATTGTGTAATAATGCATTTTTATATATGCATATAAATTGAATAATGTATTTCTACCTTTATAGGTAACATTAGAACAGAATAGTTAACATAATACATACATAATAAACTTTAAGTAAAACCTGTTCTATTAAAAATTTTCAGGTTTTATAAACTTTGCTTAAAATGGTTACAAAAACCTTTTTAACCATTTGCGACGTTTATTCCTAGCCCTTACAAATAAAGGACGTAAATTTAAGACTCTTGGTTGAAAATATTAGACGGTCATAATCAAAGTATTTACAAAAATGCGTAAATGATCATTTTTAGCCCAAAAACTCGATAATTCAATACGATTTAGAATAAAAAATTTAACTGTTAGGACGCAATGGTACTACTATTTTTTGGAACTCTTCTGTATATATATTATTTTGGTTATTTTATTTTCAAGAATTGCCAATTTCATCGATTAAAATGATAATATCCAGCTCTTATATAGTACAATATGCTAGCCATATACTTACAATTTTTATACACGATGTGAGATAATAGATAATGTGTAGTGCCTCGTATTGTTCCAATATGCTGAAATCAACAAGCAATCGCGAATTATGTACTCCCAAATTTTTGATAATGCTTAAAAACAACAAAAATCATTAACAAAAAAAAAAGTATTTAAATAAAGCGTTTCGTATCCATAAAAAGTTCGTTTTATTTCACGGCGTTAATTTTTTTTTCAGAAACAGGAAAGAAACAACTTCAAAAATGGAACTTTAGATATAATTCAGCATCTGCTACCCGCTGAAAACAATAAAAACTCCAAATATGAATTAATTTTTTACGTACTATTTTTGTTTGTTTTATTATAGCCTTGAAAAAGTTAATTTCAGTATGCGTTCTTTTTGATATATGTTTTTTTTTTTTTGCTATTTGGTTTTTGGTAACATTTAATAAGATTTGATCGTTATATTTCATAATTTTCCAGCTTGTTCTTTTAATGTTATGCTTGCACATCTGATATATGTAGGCATACGTTTGTGGTATATACATAATTTAAAATAATTTCGTTATGTTATGTCTAATATATATTGTATTATTATGTTAACATTTATAAATTTTATTTTTCCGATTGCTAGCACAAATTAAATTTCCATTCAAACATCAGCCATCAATTTTCAATATCAAGTCTTTCAATTTGTAAGTTTTTCTGCTTGCACGGTCAAACAATTTGCAAATTTCGAACGTTCATTAGCAGCTGAAGAAAGCAGAAAGTTTTACAGCTTATATAATTGCACTTGAGAGTTTTTATTTTCTTTTGGTTTCTTTTTTATTACTTAAATATATCTATTATAAGAAGTAGACAAAATATGTAAAGGAACACCAAAAAGAAAAATAAATACTTTGGTACGCACATGTTGCTTGCGTTTTTTTTTGTTTGGTTTTTTATTTTTAAAATAATATATATATATGCATAAAAAAGAACAAATTAAGTATTAAATAATAATAATAATAATTATAATGTATATATATTTCTGAAATGATATGGAACTAAAAAACAACAAATAAATAGCAAACATTTTGAAAATGGCATAATTTCAGCTATGAAATTAAATATGTAGTTCATAATTGTATGGAGAAAAATAATTAAATTTTATAGTTTTATGATAAATTTAAAAGTTATAATATATACAGCTTCATTCATCAACAATCTCAATCTCAATATAGTATCATTACGTTATCATAGACATAGACCGAAACAAATTGAAGCGCACAATTTGCGCTTTAAATATTGATTTGTGTTAACAAAATAAAAAAATGGTTTTTGTTTCATTTATCATTTTGCTGTTGTTGTCGTTTTAGGTCCCACACAATTTCGCTAATTATACAAATACATTTTTGTTTTTTTTTGTTTAACAATTAATTAGTTGACTTTTTTTTTGATTAGCTTGCTGACTAAATTTAATTTCAATTGCAAATAGGAAAAAGTTCATTGTTGGTTTTTGTTTTGTTTTTTTGTCTAAAATTTGCTTCTTGTATTATTATAGCCATAGTTTAAATATATGTATATGTGTATGAAATCATGTATGTATGTATATGTGTATGTGTACGTTTGTGTGTGTATTTCTTTAAATATTTATAATGTTAAAGTGTAGTTCAAATGGTTTTTGTTTACATTTATAAATGTATGTAGTATATTACTTTTACATAAAATGTGTAGAAAAATTCGTTAAATTGATTTGCGTATAGTTTTTTTTGTTTTGTTTTTTTTAGTTTACTTTTACTTTAACTGTTTCTGTTTTTGTTTCTTTCTATTAGCCACAATTATATATAAGTAAAAATTGTTTGGTTGGCTAGCAAATGGCTTTTCAAATTTGATTTATGCAATGGCTGCACAGCCATTTTATTGTTTAAATATATAATTTTCTACGATTTGTGCATTGCAGTTTTGCATTTTTAATTTAAATTGTTTATTTTAATTTTAATTTTGTTTATTTTTTGTTGTTTTTTCAGTTTGGCTGCAGTCTAGTGTTTAATTCAATTTGTTGTGTTTATCATACATATTGATATACATAAAGTATTTAAATATATATATATAAATTTAAATTTGTTTACTGCAAATGCTAAAAAAAATTGTTAGCTTTAGCCCCACTCAAAAAAAATATCTACCACACAAAAATACAGTAGCCACTTACTGCATGCCAAACTGTAATAACGTTTGCAAATTCACCACCAGCAATTAACAATGGCTTCAAAACTGCACGACGCTAAGCCGCATGCTCATAGTGACCATTAAACTTTATAAGTTTTAGTTGATTTGTGGATAACTGTTGTTGTTGTTGTTGTTGCTTTTCAAGAATTTCGTGTGATTTTGCGCATCCGGCGCTAGGTAAGCATCTTGACAAATAAAAGCGCCAATAGCACATTGACAAACAGCACGAGCAGCATCAGCTGTTGGCGCACAAACCAATCCTGTCGAAAAAAAATTTTTAGGTTATCTAAAGCAATTTTAACAGGAAAAAGATTATAAAAGAACTTACCTTAACCTGCGGACTAACCAAATACAGCAAGGGATTTGCCCGGAGGCGATCGTTGACTTCGATTTGACGACGTACTGCCTCACGTCGGGCCGAGCCCAAGGCGGAAACTTCCTCGCGACTCATCGCCTCTGTGGCGCGTGGCAGCTCCTGAAAATCGGGCATAGACTTCTTACGCTGCAGCGTCACATTTATGGGCACCGTCTAAGAACAAAGGAAATGTGAAAAACTATGAAATTAGTCATGCAATACATTTGGGGATGACTTAAGATGATTTAACATATTCTACCAAAAGAGGCACAAATCACAATTTGGTTATTTAACAACGAAAATATAAATAAATATTTCTTTATATATTGTCTAGGTTAACAATAACTTTTTAAAGGTTAATATTTTTGATGTCTTTTCTTTGAAAACGTAATTTAAAAATGTTAAAGTTTTCTTCTAGAAAATAAACATTAAAAGTGGTTTTTTGAATGATTTTAATATTTTATTTTAAACCAAATCTTTTAGATCTTTTGTTATGTTCATGTTTCCGTTTGTGTTTAATTTTTATCACAACATTTAATTTTAACAAGAATTTGTGCAATACAGACTTTTGCCTCTTTGGAAGAATTATAGCATTATACGCTTTAACACAAAAAGCTCAACCTCAACGGGCGGCTCAACAATCCAACTTTCACTGGCACGACGCGCCAACAAAGCCGGCGAGAACATCAAGTCCTCTTCATCCTCATCGGGATACCAGTCCATTGTGTTCGATCTGTCTGTTTGAGTAACGACTTAGCGTCTGATTGTAAAATATCTTGAAATATCGTCCTTCAGTCTTTAATCGCTAATGGCGCCACCTCCAACTTGTAAATGAGTTGAACATGACGCTACAAGTTTTACTGAACACTTATTATGCCGACAGTCGTCGTTGTTATTTGTCAGCAATGCGCCAAATGGCCAAAAATAGTACCCAACGGCACGGCACGGCAACGAGCCAAACCAAACAACAATAACAACGAGAAGAAAACCCGATGATCTTTTTTAAAAAATTCTTCAATGCGAAAATATATGTATGAACAACATTTTATATGTATAAATATATTATATATATATATATATAGTTTATTTATTTTGTTTGGTTTTTGATTTTTTACGACCAAGTGACAATCAACTTTTGAGCGGAAATCTTTCTTAGCCAACGCGTCTTTTGCTACTACCGAAGTGCTTTCAAAAACTGTCGCCAATATAGCGACGAGCGACAATTGAGCGACACAACGACAAAATACTTCCAATGAATGGCACAACCACCACTTGTGAAGTGTTCATTTTGAATTCAGCAGAGATCATTTTTGTACCTAATGCTGCGGCTACTGCCCCAAACTAATGATCAGCAGCTATACAACATGCATTCCATTCTGCGCCTGGCGTGCACTCAGTTCTGCCTATAAATAGCCAGAGAATGGGCACATGTTCGGAACAGTACAAAAAAAAAATAATTCTCTTGCTTCCATTCCCTCTCTCTCTTTTGTAGTATATAGTGCTAGCTATTCTTGTTGGGCCAGATATGCTATAGTATACGAATATGGCATACGAATCAAGTTAATTGTGCGGATTAACTGTGTTATGAAATATTCGAGAATACTAGCTGCCCCGGGCTTTCATATAGACGAGACGCGTGCAGTTTAATGGCCCATATTTAAATGCATAAAAACATTTTGATTTGAAAACCATAAAATGAATGAGCTACATATGCACATTTCCTAAAGTACTTCAAAGAGCTTTGTAAACATTAAATGTTTATTTTAGTTTTAATTATGTTTGCAATTAATTAAAGGAATATTTTAAATAACATGTTTATCTTAGGAATTTAGGTATCTTTATAAAGTTTAATTTAGTTGAATTTGTACTTTTATTATTTTAAATATTCTTCATGGTAATTGGTCAAACTCTAGTTTTAAAATTGTTATGTTTTGTTAATATAATGATGCTTTTATAAAAGCTTGGCTATCAAACCTATTCAAGTTCTTACATATATACATATATTACATATATAAATATATATGTTTATGTAAGTTAAAAATTTCCTTACTGATTATAAAAGTTTTGGATTTCGGTCCTTAACACATTGAACACACTGCTGTCTTAACTGAAACTCACCTTCATTTTCTTGCCACCGCCGCCGCCACCTTTGCCGCCCATGGCTATGCCCACTGGCGTTGCTGGTTTTGCCGGCAGATAAAGGCTCTCCGTGCGTTTGGGTTGCAAGGGCGAGGGAATGATATCCTGACCGAGCGTACGCTGACGCAGCAGCACATCCTCGAAGGGTTGATTGGGTGATGAGAAGAGCGGCTCCGCTGTATTACTCTGGCTAGGCGCACGCCCACCAGCCCCCAAACTGGGCGTGCCAGCGCGCGACAAACGTCCACCTGCGCCGGAGGGCAGCGATCCATTGCCGGTCATTGTCGAGGTCGTGGTGGTGGCATTTGTTGTATTGCCTGGCACCGGCGTTGTGCCCCGGAACACTGAGCCCGCTCGTGGCCGCCCATCGGGTGTGCTGCTGCCATTGGGCACTGCATCCGCCAGTCCGGAACGATCGAGGGACGCTTGCCGCGAACCGGCAAATCCGCCGCTCATCCGACTTGCAGCACGAGTATAACGATCGATGGAGGAATCGCGGCTTGGTGGTCGTTTATAATGATCGAAATGATCAATGGACGATTGTTGACCTACCTGGCCCAGCATTGGAGGTCGTTGTCCGCGTTGTTGTTGATGCTGTTGCTGTTGTGCTGCAGCCATAGCTGCTGCATCGGACAACTGTTGCTGTAGTGGATGTTGCTGCTGCTGTGGATGCTGTTGTTGCTGTTGAGAGGCACGACGCAACAGGCTGGCAGCATTGTGACTGGGCGAGGCGTGCAGCGAGGGTTGCTGCTGTTGATTCAACTGTTGCTGCTGCATCTGTTGCTGTTGTTGCAACTGTTGCAGCTGTTGTTGCTGCTGCTGATAGAGTCTTTGTTGCTGTTGTTGCTGCTGCTGCTGCTGTTGCTGCAGCAATTGTTGATGTTGCTGTTGTGGAGACATGTTGCTGCTACTGTTGTTGGTGTTGATGGCATTGCCGGCACCAAATGGAGTCTGTTGATTGCCGGGTGGCTGTTGCTGTTGGAACTGATATGCAGGATTCATTTGTGGATTGCTCTGTTGCTGTTGTTGCTGCTGATGTTGTTGCTGGTGGTACATTTGGTTGATGGCGCTAACAACCTGCGCATGACTGGGCTGCGCATGACTAACCATGCCAGAGAGATCCGTCTGCGGCGAGACGGGCAACTGTTGCGAGTACATGGACGAGGGAACGGGACACTCTGGTTCATGTTGCTGTTGCGACATGCGACGCTGTTGCTGTTGCATGTTTAGATATTGCTGCTGTCGCTGCGCCTGTGTGGCATATGCATCCGAACCGGAACCGCTACCAGCACCACCACTGCTCGCCGGGGAGAACTGTTGCTGTTGCTGCTGCTGTTGCTGATGTGTCGCGGATATTGTTGGCTTGGTGGACATACCCATACTCACATCCACATTCGACTGACCGGGTCGATAACGCTCCCGTTCGCGATAACGCAACTTCTCGAAACGCTCCAGCACGGAGGGCTTGAAATCTGGCGCAAATTCACGAGCCATTCGCACGGCATTCTCACAATCGATGCGAGCCTGTTCGGCGGCAACATCAGCGTTCTGTGCCTTGGCGGCGGCGGTGGCCATGCGCGAGATGGCCATATCGGAGCGTTGCATGGCCATTTTGAGAGCACGCTGCGCGGAATTGACGGCGGCCGTGATGCGGTCACGAAATTTGCGCGAACGTGCCAGGAACAAATGCTTTTTTTTCTGGCTGGTTATCAATATGTTGTTCTTGTATTTGCCCTCCTCGACGGTGCCATCACGGAACGTGGTCACACCATAGCCATGCTTGCGATTATTATACCATTCGCCTTCATATCTATAAATCGGAATTTAAATTGGTATTGAACATTGATAATGGCGAAGATCGAAGACTTACTTAAGGCCATCACTGCGCTCGGCAACGCCGTGACCACAGCGCTTATCCTTCTTCCATTCACCCATGTAGGTTTCCACCACCGTCGGATCCAGCTGCTCGTCCTCCAAAGTAAAACTAGCATTGGACTCCGTGTGCGCAGATCTATGATTACACAACTTAATTAGTTCTTTGGCTTAAGTATTTTATAATTGTTTCTTGTCATTTGAATTTAATTTTACTTCCCGCAGTTATTTTCTGACTTACTTATTTGTCAAATTGGACTGCTCGGAACCGGTGCTTATCCATGAGGCCGATGACATTGTGGATCTAATGCTGCCCGAGGCAATTGTGCCACGTTTCTCCAGATCGCCAGTGCTGCGCTGTTTGCGCATTTTTAGACCCTGGTTTAGTGAAAAATGTATTGTAAGTGTTTGTAAAAACGCTAAAGGATATTCCCTGCTTACCATCAGAAATCCCTTCTTTGTCTTCTCCGTTAGACTGTTACGTCGCGCTGGCAATTTATCAGACTTGGCAGTAAGCACAAATCCACCACGGATCTCCTCGGTCTTCTCAACCGCCTTGGCAGCACTGCCATTCTCCCCACTACGCAGGGAACTTAACGAGGCATGTAGATTCTTACGACGATGATGCGAGGCAAGGCCAAAGGGTGCCGAGGTGCGTATACCATAACCATGACGCTTTCCCTCCTGCCACTGACCCTGATACTTGCCTGAAACAATAACAATAAACAAAACAAATAAATCAGGCATTTAAGATTCTCTGGGCAAATAACAATGAAAAAATGATAAATGCAGGCCGCATTGTATGACCTCATCGGCATGCCTTTACAACTTGGCAGTCAGGAAGTCCAGGCTGACTGCATCTACTTAGCATGGAATACATTCATTAGCATGTAACGCATTCATAGGCTTTGCTCGAAGTAACTGGAATATTACTACTATTCTATTAATGGCTCCACGTTTCTTGCGGCATTAAGAAGGTCCTACCTTACTCTATAGAGGGGCGGAATGTTGTCGTTACAGGTTGGGTTATTTAATTAGTAAATGTTTTACTGAGTCTTGGCAAATGACAATTTATAGTTCTTACCGGCCAACACACACACACACACACACACACCGAGGAAGGCTAACAAGCATTTGCATAGTTAACTCAACTGGATTAAAGGTTACTGCAGTTATTCGTAAAGTTGGCTGTAACAGAAAGTTGCAACAGAATTTGCCTTCTTGACTTGTAACGAAAACGAATGACTTTCTAACAGCCAAGATCCCTTAGCAAGGGTAAAAGTACACTTAAATGATGTTAAGCGTGTTTTCGATTTACACTGAAACTTATCGTCGGTAATGTAAGCGTACTTATTATATTTCATTCTTAAAGGAATGTCGTGTATATAAAACTTGTTGCTGGTTATAGAAAGCATGTCACAGTATTAGCTTTTTTCCAATTAAATGTAAGGGCTGGATCTTTAAAATCTGTAAGTTTCATTTCCCTTATCCTTTTCTAGTCAAGTTGTAATTTCTATAACCTTTAACTTAAATGGCATTTTCTCAAACGAAAGTCCGAATTTATGAAGATTTCAGAACCTATAAGCCACACTCGAGTATATAATAACCTAAATACACAATAAATGCAACAGCTCATTCATTCACAATGACATTTTCAAGAAACAATGCAATGCAAATAAATGTATATATATTTAATGTTTGCACATCTTATTCTTGCACAGACATAAATATATACATAGAGTAGTACTATATGCATTACACATCCACAAGAGACTGAGAAGAAAAGAGAGAGTGGCAGAGAGGTTTTATAGTTGTAGAGCCAGATGCTGCGCAACCTAACCGAATTTCCCCAGAAAAATCCCACTCATGTTGCAAAAATGTTTCAAAAGAAAAACGTTTCAGACTAAGGAAAATATGACGTCAGGTTCTTTGGTCACTCTTGTGTAGCCAATATAGTATTTATATATGTGTGTGAGAGAGATTTTGGCTTACCGGCAAGGCAAATAAAAAAGAAAAAAATAATAGAACAGAACAGAATAATGAAATGGCCTGTGTGTGACTACAGAGAAAGACATGCCCCGAACGAATTATTACAGAAACGTCAAGAAAAAATTAAAATGGAACAACAACAAATTGATTTCAGCGGCCTTTCTGATGTTTTTGTCGTCTTTCGAAAAAAAAAAAACAAAAGCCGAAAATGATCTCATGCATAAAGCAAAGTTCACATTACGTATACGCAATTTGTAAGTGTTTTTTTTACGCTTACCGCCATCTGCATAGGTTTCGCAACCGGAACCATCCTGATAACCCTCGTTCCAGGTGCCCTCGTACTTGGCCGTGGATACAGTGCTCTCCCGAACACCATAGCGTCCCTTGTGCCCGTCCTTGGACCACTCTCCACGATAGATCTGACGACCAATCTGCTCTACGCCCAAACCATGTCGACGTCCATTCTGCCATTGGCCCTCGTAGTGTGATCCGCTGCAGATAGTAAGATACGTTAGATGATTGTAAACAGGAAACAAACAGTACTTAAAAACTAAAATGCCTCATAAAGTTTCTGTATACATGTGTATATATTTGTACAACTAGGTAAATGTTCTATATACTATACGTACCTATGAATGATTATTATTATTGTTGTCTATACTATCAACAAAAGATTTGTTTTTCATTTCGATCAGTTGTTATTCATTGCAATCGAAAGAAAAATATTTTAATTGTTTGTATATAAGATAATTGGCATATATTTTAGATTTTATATAGATGACGAATTGTATCAGAAAGTACAATCATTTAATCATCCATCCCATTGCTATATGTACGTCCTAAATGCACAAGTTTAAGATCAAGAGAAGTATTATAATTTAGCTAACTACTATAGTAAATAAAGAAGGAAAGGCTTTCTCGGTCTCATAGTAATATTCGTGTTCCTTCAGACCAAATTTCATTTGTTAACAACTAAATTTGCTCATTAAAGCAGAGAGCAAGCAGCAAACGAACATGGATTTACTGACTAATGATACTGGAGTTAGATTATTAAACCAATATTAAATATCTAAGTAGACGCTACAAGCTAGTAATCAATAATTGTATCTTACCTGGGCCAAATGTACGATCCGGACACCTCAAAGCCATAGTTCCAGGCACCTGCGTAGGCACCCTGATGTTTGGGGCCTGTGCAGACGCCATGTCCGTGGGCTTTGCCCTCGTCCCAGCCGCCGCAATAGGTGCCGCCATCCTCAAAGTCAAAGCGGCCGCCGCTCATTGGGGCACGCTTGATGCCGGCTGCGGCTTGGGCGGCGGCGTAGGCGGCCATATCGCCGCCATTTTGTTGCAGCTGTTGCTGTTGTTGTTGTTGTTGTTGTAGCTGTAGCTGTTGTTGTTGCTGCTGCTGTAGTTGTTGTTGTGTTAGTTGGTCACCCTGTTGCATACTCGATGCTTATTGTTATTATTTTTATGTGTTGCTGTTGTTGCTTTTACTTCGTTTTCTTCTTTTTCTTGTTATGATTCTAGTGTTTACTACAAAGTTGTGTTGTTGTGGTTGTTGTTGTTGTTTGTGTCGCTTTGAGCTTTTTATGTTTTCGTATGCTGCGCATCGATTTACTGCTCAATTGTTGCTGTAGTAGCTGTAGTAGTTGTTGTTGTTGTTTCTGCTGCTTCATTTGCATTTGTTGTTTGTTGGTTATGATTTCTGTTTTAAATCTAACTTTTAGTTCGTTTCGCTTAGTTTCGTTTTATTAGTTTCTTATTTGTTGTGTTTTTGTATTTGCTAAGTAATTAGTTGGTTTGTTGGTTGACTTTTTCCTTAACTTAAAGTTAATGGTTAATTTTGTTGTTGATATTTCACTGAAACGCGAAAGTTACAACTTATAATTTGCTTTTGCTTTTGGTTTTGGTTTTGATTCTCTGTTCTCTTAAGTGCACATTCGCTTTTATTATTATTATCGATCAAGTTTCAATCGCTGGCATCTCAAAGTAATGGCTTTTTATGCTTATGTCGTAGGCCATCATTGGGTTAGCTGTAAGGCTGTCAGAAAGAAAAAAACAATTAGTTAAAATTCTTGAAAATTAAGTTTATAAAAACTTTTTTATATATTATTTTAACTTTCAATATTTTTGTGTGATTTTTTATAATTTATAGTTCGATCTTAGAGACATTTGAATATTTTTCTTATATTATACCTAATATCTTAGACTAAATATTGAATATTTTTCACAGCTTGTCAGTCGATCAGTATTTTCATAAATAGTTGAATAGAAAAGTTAATAAATTGATTATATATTATTTATTTATTTATTTTGTCGAATATTTTTAAATACTATCATGTTTATTTATCTTTCTTTGAATCTATTCATGTATCTAAAATTTTGTTTAGATAATCTTCAATTATGCAATCAAGTTAATAGAGACTATCTATTCTTATGGCTGATACACATTAGTTTTCGTAAACAATTCTTAAACGCTCAAAAGTGCAGCACATAAAGTTTTTGCTGATATATTCCAAAATGATTTATAACGCGCATTTAATTGATTCTTATCTGTCGAAATTTTTTGTTGATTATTCTCACAGCACACGCGCTCGAAATGTTTATGATGTAAATAAAAATGTGTTTGGAATGAAGAAAAACTATAGACAAATACCTCAAAGTCGCCGAGAAACATAAAAAGAGAGCTGATGACGAATACGATGTTGTTTAGTTGTTAAGTTGTTAAGTTGTTTGTTCTTTGTTGTTGTTGATGATGAAGATTAAGTTTGATGATGTTTAGTGTTGTATTTAGTGCAATTGCAAAACTACTAATCGCATATATGTATATGCAAAGTACATATGTTTGGCTGCCTGTTGTTTGTTAATAACAAAAACGATTTTCATTTTAGTTCTGTGCTTTGGCACCGGGGCTAAACAAAATTAATAGACGCAACACAGCATCAACTTGTATATATAGTACAATATACCCAGCTATATATCTATAGATATAGAAACATGTGTGTGTGTGTTAGCAACGTCAAAGGCTAGCAACAACAAAGTTCTCAATGGCGCTGTTTGAGTGGGCGGAGGCGGTTGCAGGTTGCTGCTCAGCTGTTGCCCGGTGGCGTATACTCGTTATAAATACTCTTGCTCTCTGCGTACGTACTCTCTCTCTCTCTTGCTGGCACTCGCTGTTGTTGTTGTTGTGATTTCATTCGTTTTATTTATTTGCCTGCACGTATGTATGCACGATAGTAGTAATAAAACAATATAAAGATTGCATAGCAGCATACAAATGACATGCACAGCACTCGCAAACTTTTCATTTTTATTCAATTTATTATTGCGGCTTGTTTATGCATTTCGACTAAAAGTTCTTTATCTCTTGTAGTATTTTGTTGGTTTGCTGCGGTTTTTTGTGGTTTTTCTTGTTGTTGTGTGCCAAGTAGTTTTGGTTTTTACTGCCTCGTAATTATTTATGATTTTATGCCATTTGTTTTTGCTTTTCTTAAGAGATGTGTAATTTTTGAGGCTGGGCCATGTGTTAATCATATATGTATACATAACAGTTTATTTAGTTTTAAACTCAAATTAAAATAGTCGAATTGGTTCAATATACTTTGCCATAGTACACTATAAACCAGACAGGCAAACAATTCTTTTTATATTCTTAAAAACTTTTCTTTACTCATTAAACTTTATGCAAATATGCCAAGAAAATATTCAGCAAATGAAAAACTTTGCTGGATAAATAGATTTTTATTTTTTCAATTTAACAAAAGTGTTTTTAAGTGCTTAGAAAATCGCCAAAAATGGCTAATTACAAAAGTGACAGCAACACTGTGTGCTCCAATAAGGAGTCGATGAAGAAGAGAAAGAAATAACAAACAATAAAAGCAACAACAATATTAACGGGCAGGAAATGTGCTTTTAACGCACATTGTGTATACGCCATGTGGCTGCCACAGTATTTAATGCTGCGGCATTGCGATATCGATGTGGGAAGGTTCAACAAGAGTTCCCCAAACGGAAATTGTTTATTTGGAAATTCTTCACTCTGTTGCAAATAATTTACAATTTTATTGCGCCCAGCACAGTGAGAGAAAGATCCAATACAAACAGTTAGAGAGTGTGTGGGAAAGAGAAAATGAAAGAGAAGAGTCAAAGCGGATGCTATGCATTGGCTTATCACATGCTTGACTGGAATTTCTGGGCGTGTGGCAAATGCTTGGATAGAAAAGGCCCAAAAACATTCACCTGCTGGCACATTAAGTACAGAAAAAAACAATAAAAAATGTGAGTTTACCACAAAATAAATGCTGAGCGCTGTTATTTTACTTGTACTAGGTATTTCAGCAAGAATGAAAACGAATTTGAATAAGTTTTAAAGCTCGAAGTAAAGTTTTGAAGCAAATATACGGTTTGTATTATAACCATACTCATTCGGATTAATAAAATATTAAAACGAGCTAAGCAACACAATTTTTAAAATACATTCTCGTACTATATAACATAATGTTCTACTTGTAGTATTTGTAAATTTATATCTCGCATTTATGAATCAATGATTATTTGAATTTTATATCATAAAATAGCTCATGTAAAGATATTTCCTATTTCCTGTTGTTTGAACAACAATGTTTTTGTTTATAAATATGCATGTGTGTATTGTAAATATTTATTTATTTATTCGAATCAAAAATACTCTATTTTGATTGGCATCTATTGACTGAGTATGATTCTTACTAAATTGCAGCACTAACCTCATCGGCTATACACACAATAAAAACTATCGTTTGTATTTTCAGCCACTTTTTCTTTTCATTTTTTTTTTTGGCATTTGCTGTTCTGTTGCTAAGTTTATTGTTCTCTTGCGGCTGCCGACACAAACGAAACACAAAATTCAAATTCAAATTTGAATTCTTCTAAAGCTTTTGTTATTAATAGCAAAACACACACACCGAGCAGAGTTAAGAGCTAACAGAGATAGAGAGAAAGAGAGAGACAGAGAGAGAGAGAGAGAGAGAGATGAAGGATGGGGAATTGGCGGTAACTGCGGCGAGGAATGTTGCCAGTGTTGCCTGCGTTACGGTTAGCTTGCTGTCTCTAGCTGTCAATGTTATTTTGTTTAAACATTAATGATGATGAAAACACACGCATCGCATCCCAAAGCATAGCAAAGCATACGATCGCATTTTTTTTGTACAGTGCATGTTCTTGTATTAGCACTTGAGCAACATTTATGTGTGTGTTTCAGAAAGAAATTCAATTACATTTTAGACTTTTTTTTGTTAGGGATGGCTGTTGCGAAAGAAAGCGTGTGGCATAAACAGCAACAGGCAGCAGGTAAAAACACACAAATGCTTCAAGCCATTTTTTTTTCGTTCCTTAAAAGGGGTAATTAAGGTAGCTTCACCTAAAGTCGCTACTGCAAGAGATAATAATGAAGAAGGAAAGTAAACTACTACAGCAGCTATGCAGTTGAATTTATGGCAACATTGCACATTATATTATGAGTTCGTAACTTTAGCCAGACAGTGTGTACATAGAAGCGAAGGTTTAAGCACCTGCCCTGATACTTTTTAAGGTCTTGAAGTAAATAGTTTTTTCTTTTTGTAAGAAAGTTTGTACATATTAGCGAAATATTTGCAATTAAAGTCAGTTACTAAAAGTTTTTATGCCTGCACAAAGAAAATTGTCATATTAATTTGTTATTCTAGTAAGATCTCGAAATGAAAAGTTATGTTATATATAAGTCTGCAAAATAATTTATAGTAATAATTCTGTGGATCAACAACTTGAAGTTAGAAACTTTATTTCAGGTGTTTCTTTGACAAACATTTTTGTGGTTGGTATATTTAGAAATGTTTAAATACCAGAAATAATATAATGGAATTTTTTTTAAACATAAGCAATATCAAATATCATATATTCAAATCATACAAAAATCAAATTTTTTCTTTATAGTGGAAAATTTCTTAAAAATGATAACCTTTCAAATTATGTTGTCTTTTGTAGGCATGAGAAATTAGTAAAGCTATTAATAATAATAGTGCAATTTTACACATTTTCTAACATAGTTTTTCTATTTTGGTTAATTGCTCGCAAACCATTTACAGTTTTTAATAACATTACAAATTTTATGTAACTTTTTTCTAGCAGAATTGTTTTTAACATTCTTTACAACAAGCAAAGAATTCATAATAAAAGTTTGCAATTTGTCTTAGAAAGTTTTGATGAACATGAATAAATAGTTTTAAGTGCAAGTTAACCTAGATGTTTTGGCCCGGACAGCTGTGCTCTTAACTTTATCACTGAGCTCCCCCGAGCTGGGCTGATAAAAGGCATTTACGTATGCGCATTTATTTATAAAGCAAGCAGCAGCCGCATGTATCATTGTTATTTTAAAAATTGCTGGCTGCCAACGACCAAAAAGAAAATAAATAAAATTCGCTTTGGTGAAACACATAGTGAAAAGAAAGAGGAAAACAACAACATCAATAGCAAGTAGAAGAAATTAAGAGAAAGAATAGCCGTAATATTGTATTGTAGCTGTATTTTAGGTGCTTTGGCAAAGTCTATTAAATTTGTGATATATATTTTTTTGTTTTTTGTTTTTGCAGAGCAGAAAGCGTCTCAGTCCCTGGTTGTGATTCTGTTCTGCTGCCCGATGCCTGCTGCCTGCCGCTGTCTCTGGCCAACACGAACCAAAAAATTAAATAATAGTCCACACTGACTGACGTCGATGTCGATGTGAATGTAAACGTGAATGTGGGATTGGGATTGAGATTGGGGGCCGACTGACAGTCGTCAGTGTCGCCAGTTTTTTGAGTGCGTTTTGCGTTTTGCATTTTGTTTGTTTTATTGTTTTTTTTTTTTGTTATTGTTTTGGCTGAGTTGAATTTACTTTTCGGTTTTAGCTGAGTAAAAGGCGACTGCATTTCAATCAATCTTCACTGCACTCTTATACACGCACACACACACGCACGCATACACATACACACACACACACACAGTACACGTAGACGTAGACGTAGACAACGGCACGCAGCGTTCAGTTTTTGGTATTTTTAGCATATATACATTTTCTTATTCATTTTATTTTATTTTTTTTTTTCGTACAACGCGCACTATTCGTATATAATATGTTGTAGTAGAAGGCAGGCAACACATTCTCTAAATTGAAATTATTTATAGGTTCACATAAATTAAGTATTAACACCCAAACAGCCTTCAAGCTACTGTAGTAGTTAATGCTGTTTTGGGTTCTTGTTTTAGCCTTTGAGCACACACACACACACACAATACAACATATAGTACACATATATATTTACTTAATACGCTATGCGGGGTAGTTTTCATTTTTAGTTTTATCGATTGATATGCAAACGAATGGGATTATAAATTTAATTTATCATTTTTTATATTTTAGTCAAAGTATTTAATTAAAATCGAGATATTGGTTAACCTACTTTCGAGCTGTAGTGTTTGATTACTGATAATTTTGCAATTCAATTGCAAACCATTTAGTGATAAAATAATTTATGAAGCTTTAGTTATACATAATTTATATGTATATATTTTTATGTTATTTATGTTAGTTCGTTTTGCACACAGCTACTAATGGCTGCAGCTATAATCTATTTGCACAATTTAAATTGAAACAAATTTTTGCGAGTTAAATTTAACAATTGCTATATTATTAGCATTACACTTTTAAATATTTTTAAAATTGGTGGTGAACTGATATTTACTTAGTATAAATTGGAACTGATGACGTTTGCTGCGTTTAACTAGTATATTGTTTTATAACTTATTTAACGCACACACACACACATATATATATGCAAATTCACACACACACACACACACATAAACATACACGCACACATTGAATAACTCGGGCAAACTGTTAAAAAAGATATGTGAAAATTTTTGTGTTTGGCCGCACACAACACACGTTAAAAATAGCAAAAGGCAAAGGCGTCGTCGGTCGTTTGAGCAAAATAATAATGTTGAGAAAAACCCGTGCCTTCAAAACGTTTTCTAGTTCCAAACGGCACAGCACACAGCGTTGCTGACAGCTGGCAACGCGTACAGCAACGAATGGAAATGACAACGACAGCAACGGAAACGGCGGCAACGACAACGGCAACGACAACGACAACGACAACGTTAACGTTAACGAAGTCGACAACGACAGCAACGAACAGCGAGAACACCGAACGGAACGCACGAACGGCGGAGCAACGACTGGCATCAGAGATCGGCAGGCAAATGGGAAATTGGGAAATTTTTGGGAAAGGCGATCGCTCAACACGCGCACAGTAATGACAAAAAAGAAAAAAAAAGAAAAGAAAAGAACCGAGTGAACGAAGAACGGCAGTAAAAATTGTTATTGTTTTGCCTGGGCAAAACATCACTTCTTCAGGGCGTATGTGTTGTATTGACGTTGCGTATACGCATAGTATGAACTAACTTTTTGCTCAGCGTGCTGAGTGAAGTCGTCGCGACATTAAGCGACACGCGGACACGTCCAAACGCCAAACGTTCGCAAAGCGAAAAGAAAACGCCAAGCAAAGCAGCTCTCCCAAACAAAAATGTTGTGTCGGGGATCTGCTGAATTCATTTCTGGAAAGCAACACGACCACAAAGCGTAGCAAGCGAGACAAGAGCAATTTATACGGATCCTCTAGTGTTTATTTTCTCTTGATCTTTCTCTCTCTTTCTATCTCTTTCGCAGTAGAACAGCTGTTGCCAATTGTTGGCTTTGTGTGTTTTATGTATGTGCAATTTTTGGGCATACATTAACATGCCCCCCACTCAAACATGTTATAGAAAGCGAGAGACATTAAAAATATGAATGAATGGTCGGTGGTGGCATTCACCGATCGTTCACATACGTAGCCATCCATATATAACAAATAAACACATCCATATATACATATACATATATATATTGTATTTGCTATGGCGCTTTTGTTTGCCTTGCCAGGTAATTGGCTAAATGACAGGCAGGTAATGTGGGCAGGCGCTGACTCATAAATATATAACTTTTGCTGTGGGAGTAGTTATAGCCTCAACGTCGACGAATCTATGCTTGGTATACAAGCAAAGTTCAAACTATTTTAAAATGTGGCACAAATTAACCTAAACACTAGCTGTTAAATGGCCAAATGACATAGCTGCTATTCGTAGCTACTGTTAAATGCACTAATTAATGGACTTTTCATAACTGCAAACACACGCACACACACATGCACACACACACACTCATACACACACACACATACTTATGGCCACTTATCCGTGTGCTTATCACGCAGCTAATGACACTACCCAAAGTTTGTCACATGTGTGCCCCACTTTGTTGTGTGAGTGTGTATGTGTGTGTGTGTGTGCAGTGAAATGCAATTACCCCATATATACATATATATATGTGTATATTTGAACGTCTCAAAGCGTGCCATTAAATATGTAAGCCACGAATGGTGTTTCGTGTGGTTAACACTTTAAACGGACAGCTTCGTATACCGTTATTCTCTCGAGCTTTGGACAACAAACGCAGCACGCAATAAAGTGATTCAGGAGAAGCAGTCTTTGTCATCTTTTACTTAAACCTCTTCTTCACGTGACGGCATGCTGCACGTCAAAAGCCATTTACTAAGTAATATTCACTATATATATATATAAAGTAGATACATAGTGTGGCATTCCCGCACAAACTTACACACAGACAAAGAGAGAGAGAGAGAGAGAGAGAGAGAGAGATAGATACGGACCAGGAATGCTCCTAAGTAATCAGGTTATGCAATTTATAAGTTAAAATACAAATAACTACATAAAATACTTCAATATTGCCAAGCAGTCTTCATCGTTGTGCGCAAAAGCTTATTTGGGGTATTTTGAATATTTAATCAAGTTTGCCAAGTTGATGTGACATAAAATGTAATTAAACTTGTTAATTTAACTTAGCAGAAAAAGCAAACAGTTCCTGCAGATTTTATTAAGCATTTATAAAGCTTAAATGCAAGTAGCAAGATGTTAAAGGTAAAGATAAGCAAAAATTGGAAAATAATAAGACTCAAAAGTTCATGTATTTTAAATACGAATATTTTAAAGTATTTCATAACTAAATCATTAACTAATACCACATTGATAACGAATTAATGTCCTTAATGCGCTACAATTATCTATCTCATAGAACAAAGGAGCAATGTCAACAGTTAATTAAGCGAGTTTCTACTTCAACTTGCTAAAAGTTGTCATTTTTTTTATAGAGTCCACACGGAAAAGGCAATACGCACTCGGGGAAGTTGAAAGTGAGTGCTAAGCCATCAACAGATATAGATACTTTTGCGCTCTCTAGAAATATCTGTGTATATGACAGCTGCAGACAGAGAGGGGGGTGCGCTTTTTATGGGGCCTGTCAATTTGCATAGCCTGCCCAAGCCAGACAAATATGACAGGCAAATGCGTGGGTGGTTTTGGTGGTTTGGTAACTGTTTGGTTGGCACAGGTAGACAGGATGTCGATTTTGCGGTACCAGTCCCTATATCTGCCATTTAAATGTTCGCCTGTCTGTCAGGAAGTGTCAGTTGCCGTTGTGCGGCTTTGCTGTATATCATTATTAAATATCGTTATGAGAAAGTGTTTCTCTTTTTATGTGCAATGAATTTGTAATTGCTTACGCAAAATTGAATACATTTTTGAAGCACAAGCAACATATTTGTGGCATGCTCAACTAGGCAGCAAATGTAGGAAATGCGATAGGCAATAATTAAACATGAATTATATATATATATATATGTGTGTAAGTAATATATATATTGGAGAATTGCTCATCTGGGCAGCATTGAACTCAAAATTTTTCTGTTGCCACGTGCCTGCAACGTCAAGTACTGAGGCAATTATGAATTCTTATAATTTAATTTTAATAGCTCATGTACATACAGACAGACATATATTTCTGTGTGCTTTTCATGTCAGTCACAGTCGTTGAGATATCTCGTCTTTGATTTTGTAGACTTTAAATTTGTTTTCGTCTTCCATCAGAATTCAGAATTCCATGAATCACACCGACACACACACACACACACAGCACGCAAACAAATGAACAAATGTATATATATGTGTATTTTGCCTGGCCCCAAAAACCAAGTCAGCAGTCAGCCGTGTTGGGATTAAACATCAGACAGCATTTACATTCATCTTGAGGTCGATTTGAACTGTGGGGCATGCGAGAGGTCAGTTGGGGCTAAATTATCTGGCCAAAATGATACAAAAATTCGCTCGCTATTTGATTAATGCGAAATTTATGGAAATTATGCGTCCGCCACAGTTGAAAAGCTAAGCAAATATTCACTCATTGATTTGCATCTACACGCATAATGAGACAAATGGCAGGCACATTTTCGTTTTTCTTAATCCTGGCCAAAGCGGATTGATGCCTCTGCCCATAAGAACATGCAAAATAAGTAAGTTAAGCCATAATGCCTTTGAAGCTATCATTTAAACATATATATATTCGATTTAGAAGATAGCGAATAATTAACAAAGGAACCAAGCAAATTTAATCTGATCGACAAACATAGCTATTAATAGTAATAAAACTTGTACGTGTATATGCAGCACTTTTCATAAGCATTGTCAATACGTAACAATAATATATAGCGCGTTGCTGAGTTTAATACCAAATTAAGTGCTTCTTGAAGCAAACAAACAATGGCAACGTCAACAACAACTTTGAAATAAGGCCAAGTTGCAAAGCTTAGCGATTTATGCAGCTGTTGACTTGAAATGCAAAAAGGACGCACTTGCAAAAATCCGATATAAATAATAAAATATTCATGCATATATGCAGAGTGTATGTGTATGTGTATAGTTTTATTGTTGCCATCAAATACAAAGGGATTGAAAGCTAAGTCGTTAAAGGGGCCGGTGACTGCATAATAACAATAATGAGAAAAGCAACAACAAGGATAGCAACAACTTGAAGCTGCTCTAAGTGAGTAAACACACACACACACACGCACACACACGCACACATACTCATTTCTCAGGCATACATACTATAGTACGGAGGATATTTATACATTTAGTTAGGACTGTGTCCTGTAAACCTTTATAACAGTGCCGCTGTGATTGGCGCGATAAGCATAAAAGTCGCAAGACAAAAGCAAAGGCAACAACAACTTTGCACGTTAAGTGTTTATACGATAATGTGAACGACGTGTGTGTGTGTGTGTGTGTGTGTGAATCTAAAGATTACAACAACAGACAACAATAACAATAACACTTGAAAAAGCTAAAGCCCAGTCAAGTTTATCGAGATACGCATACTTAAAGATACAAGATTCGCTTTTCATCTATCTAGTGTTTGCTTAGTAATTCAAGTAAAGCTGCTGCTGTTGCCTGTTTGGCCGCATCCAGCTGTGACACTAGAGGCAGTAATAATCGAGGACACTACTGGACAACAACAACAAGAACTGTGTTGCGGATGCGGTGCCCAAAAATTTGTTTAAACCGTATTTGAAAATTGGGTTAGACTGTCGAGAGAGAGTGTGTTATATAAGAAAAAAAACGTGTGTTGTGTGGCTTGTGTGTGCCACATACATAAATATCAAAAACAACAACAACTACAACTACAGTAGCAGCAGCAGCAGGAGCAGAAAGTACAACAAATCTGTGCAACGCTTTGTGACACGCACGAAGCAACAACAGAAACAGCAACTAGAAACAACCAAAGTCATGTCGGGCACATGAATCACTTTGGGTTAGCACCACATGAGAGCAAGTACTACTAAGTCAAAGGCCATTGGAAGTGTAAGCTTCAAGAAGGCCAAATTCATTTTAAATACTCAACGCTACAAAATTGGTCGCATAAACTACAAACAGAAAAATTTGTCAGCATACAAAATAAAATTTACAACTCTATGGGGGAAAGACAATAAAATAAAAGAGAAAAATAAACAATTCTTAACGCAGTGGGGCGCCTTTTTGTCATTGATGTTTTATTTGTTAAGCACACAAGGAAATAAGGCATTACTATTAATTGGTCTATAGAAAGTTCCTTTTTGTACAATAAGATTACTACAATAGTTATATAAAATATAGTTTACTCAATAACTGGAAGCATTTCATCAGTGTTGACACGCCTAATAAAACGATGCATAATTATCGATTAAAATCGTTGATTTATTGAATATTTTTCCTTTTATTTTCATTAATTGCATTTACAAGTATTTATACGAACCATTTATCGATTAACGTTGCAAGCTGATTCATCGTTAATTGATTGTTAAATTTGATACACATGTTTTTGCGTTTCTATTTATGATCAAATAATTTATGTATTTATAAGAGTCTCGAAACAGATTGACATATTCGATTCGGTTGAAAGAAAGGTTTGCCTAATGTTGAATTTATAAAGGTAATTTGAACTTTTTACTTTCATGTTACACACCATCTTTCATCTTTACTTTTTCCAATGTTTAGATCAAGTTTATTCAGAATAAGTTAAAAAGGTAATTTACTTTCTTCGTGAGGTGCTTTTGCACATCATCATTCTTCCTTATTTTTTCCAATTTAACTGTCGCATCTTAACTATCTTTCACTTCTGCAGCTTTAACAAAAAACTATCTCAGCAGCTTCAACAAAAAGCTATCTCATGTCATTTCGTTTTTCTATATCGTTCAAGCTGCACGTTTCGCTGTGTTCATTTTGTGTTGTTTTCTTTATTTTCCATTTTAGCTAGGTGGTGTGCTCGGATTGCTCTCTACTCTATACACAAAGAAAAGCAGAAACTTGCAGCAAGCAAAGAAAAAACCGCAAAAATCTCAAATCGTCAGTCAGTTAAAGCTCGCAAATCTTGGCTAGCGGCGATGATGTGCAACAAAAATAAACAAGCAAGCTAACAAACTAACAAACTAACAATATAACATAAAGGCGAGACGAAGGCGGGGCGTGCACATTCAATTTAAAATTTCCTGTGCTCTGCCAAAATGCAAGGACACAAGGATGCACTGATGAAATGACAAACTGAAGCACACTGTGGCGAACGAGACAGAAAACTGTGCATACGGGACATCCGTTTCCGTTCTAACAAGTGCCACCCTAAAAGCAGACAAACACCCTTGCACACACAAACACACACACACATACACACACACACAGAATTGCAATGAAGCGCATTTTGCAGTAGCTTCCGGTGCTTGTACACGGCAAAAATAACCAATACAAACACATACACACTCACATACACGCACACATTCTCGATAACGTTTTACATATAAAATTGAAATTGACATAAACACAGACACAGGCTGCTTGATTGTGCGGCTTGTGCGACTGACTGTTGCTGACTATAAAAACACTCATAACACTCATACGCCGTGTGGCACCAGTAACACGACAACTCACAAGACAAATAAGTGTACTCGCCTCCCCTTCCGAACCCTGCTTCAGATGATGGACAGCAGGAACAGCTGCAATGGGAATTGTGAAGAGAGGGTAATGTCATAGTCATTTATGTATACATATATATATATTTTGTGACGCAGACTTTCGTTTGACTCGAAATCTTATTTGTTATTTCGATTCCTTTTCATCAGAACGCAGCTAATTTCATCAAATATTCATAAGTTACGGCTTGATATTAAAGGGAGAGAGTTAGTGTTTGTGTGATTGATAGAACGGTGTTCTGTACTTCACTTCGCTGTGCCTTAAATATAGATTTAGCCTAAAGCCACTTATGAATCATAAATGAATGGGCCGTATAAATATAAGATATGAGCCATTCGGCTAAAGGTGAAAAATAAGTTTAGTAAGCTACAATTTTATAAGAGCAAATACTAAATTATAGTAAATTATAGTACTCATTAGACATGTGAAGAATTTGTACATGATTTTCGATAAAATAAAACATTTCCAACTTTTAATGCAGATATAAAACTTTCCCTACCCATAGCTTTGTCAAAACAATGATTAAAAAGCCTTTCCTATTGCAAATCTGTTCAGTTTTGAAAAAAAGTAAATGTCTTATATAAAAATAAATGAAAATCGCTGATTCAGAGCTGATTCATAGTTATATTAAATTTTATGTTTTTGTAAACCAAATAGACAGCAATTTCAACAAAGGAATTATTGTATATACATTTTGAAGAGCGAATACATTTCGATGTTATACTTATTCAACCCAAATCCAATACCCTTAAGCATAAAGATATTTGAGATTTTTGTTGCTATTCATTAACAAGATAAGATGAACATATATAGAAAAATTAGCTTACTTCAAACGTTAAAGAGATAAACTTACATTACAAATTGTTCCAAAATAAAATGGCGCCAAATTGTTGAATGGCTATCATTCCCGTTAGCCAGCAAAAATAAGTAAATAAATAAAAAAAATAGATATATGTATGTCACACACGTTTTAACAAATGTTTCCCAATGTCAAATGCAATCCAATTGTCACTTATGTACACTAAAGAGTATATTTTTAGTGAATGTGAGATTTAAAATACGAATACGAAAACGAATACGAGTATTCCATATGTATTTGAAAAGGTATTTATTTATAATTTTGCTGATTCGCTCTTTGGCTACTTGTGGATTCTTTTGTTTTATATTGTTGGTCGTTCGTTGCAATCGCTTTACAAATGTGAATTTTTGCGGATTTATTGATAGTTGCCTTAAACGAATATCGAATAATTTATTTGTTTACATTATACACGATGAGGAGTGAGTGAAGGGGGGGTGGTGTGGTGATATGCGTGTTTTGTAGATGTTGTTTTTTTTTTTTTTTGGTTTCTTTAAAGTACTTTACGCGCGCGTTCGTTTCGTTTTGGTTGTTGGTTCGTTTCACACTAAGCTAACGAAAATCATTGAAATATTCTACTCAAGCGAAAAATGTTTCTGTCTGCTGCGACAGCGACGCAACGCAGGAAAAACCCCGAAACAAAAAAAATATAAACTTTCGTGTAATTTCTTTTTCCCCTCACCCTTCCCCCCATCAACAGCAAGGAGGCAAAACACAAAGAGAGTAAGAGCAATAGCAAAGTGGTATGAGTGAGAACGCTGCGAGCGCTAATGGCCAGCAATGAAAAGCTTTTTCTTCTTTAGTTCAGTTCAGTTTAGTTCGTTGTTGTTGTTGTTGTTGTCTGTTTGTTTTTGTTATGGCGCGCAAACCAAAGTTGCCAGACTGCCTCAATACCAGCATTGCGTATGCGTAATGCGGTTTTTTAAAACGCCTAAATGCTTATCTTACATGTTATTTGAGATAGAAGAATATTTAAGAGGGCATTTTACTAATGTCTATCTCTCATAGTTGCGGCTATGTCTGTGGAGGGCAGGATTAAATATTGAAGCTTTGTTAGGAATTTTAAGTATTGTTGCGATTGCCTCTTTGAGTTTGTTTATATACGTGTGTGTGAGTGTGTGTGTGGAATAACAGATATGAACTTAAATACACATATTTGACCAGCTTAAAATATATTTAAGATGAGCGTTTAAAAACTCTTAAACATTATTTTTATATAGCACAAAAATCAAATCGATTGTTATAAGAAACCTTTGTCAATATAGCTATTGGAGCTTATTTTGAAACGATGTTAAATTTGTAAATTACTTAATTTGACTTTCTATCAATTTTAATTAAATTCTTAGCCATTTGTATAGCTTGAGTAAAAGTCAATCCATTGAAAGCGAAATATCCGAAAGCATTTTATTGCCACAGGCTGTAACTTGTTTGATTTGCAATAAGTCTTAAGCCCAACAAATCCATCAGACTTGACGGCGAAATGTCAATTTCGGGTAACTTTTTGAGCTGCTCGTCGAACAAAAGGTATTGCAATTCTGTGGAAAACGTTGGGAATGCCTTGCTCGTTAAGCTCTTAATGCTAGAAAATCGGTTTCGTCATGTTTAACCTTCGTGACAGACTTATCGGACCTTGAATTATACATTAATTACATTCGGAAACGAGAGAGAGAGAGAGAGAGAGAGACAGAGTCGATGGAGGAGCGGAGGAAAGCACCAACGATAATGTTTTTAACAATAAAAAAACCCTGTTCAAGGACTCGCCAAGCTACTGTCATTCACACACCCACACATATAACAGACATATGTGTATGTGTGTGTGTGTGTGTGTGGCATCTACAGGTAGCCGCAGCAACGGGACCCAAAATCACTGACCCCGCCACACAGCAGCTTGTTTCGATTTTCTAACGAAATCGAAACTCTACACAACACAAAAGAGAACTGCAAAGCGTACCAGCTGAGAGAGAGAGTGCTGTTAAGTGGGAAAGAGCGTGGGAGAGCGTAGTGCAAATTGCGCTTTAGCAATGCATTGCACCAAAAAAAAAGAAACGTCTTTGTTGAGAGAAATTAATTGCGATTTTTGCTTACATTTCAGTTTTTAGTTTGTGTCTCCGCTTTGTTAGTCTGCATTACAAATTTTCCAGTTCAGTGCGTTTAATAATTCATGACAAATATTTGGATGCACGCACAGACACAAACACACACGCACACACACAAACTCACAAGCATGCTGGCACACACTAACACAAGCACAGCGCGTAACTGTCACAGCAACAACGATAAAAAGTGGTGTGTGCTTTTAGGCGCCCGCAGGACCAGCGTCAATCTTGACTGTCCTTTGCCAACTGAGGGCATGTAACGAAACTTTGTTAGCTTTAAAGCGCCACCGAAACGATTGCACTTGAAGCTTCCACTGCTGACCAACATTCGGCTCGACCTCGTGAGTAATGTCGTCTCTGCCTTGTGTTCGTGTCTGTGCATGTAGGCCAAAGCAGAAACGAGCCTCCTTTTTATTGAATTTTTGCGCGCACGCACGCAGCAGCAGCAGAAGCTTTCAGGAAATGTTGGCACAGTGTGCGGGGGATGAGCGGAAGCGGTGATAGAATTGCTTCGGGCAAAGCTGAAGCGTATGCTTGTAAATTGCAAGGCTTCACAGTTGTAAACAAATCATAAAAACCCGTATCAAAAGCGCGCCCAATATTTTGATGGAATGTTAGTTAAGATAAATGCCGTAGTGGATGTGTGATAGGATAAGCTTTTTGAAAGCTCTCTGTACAATGGCTGTTAGAGTTAATGTAAATTAATATTTAATGGTTTGTTTGTATTGAACAACACAAATAATGTGGTACTTTTAAATGTCCCGAAAATTTCATTTAAAGTTGAATCGTTAAACATTTGATTGTAACAAATTCTATTGAAAAAGCGCTTCCTATCAAATAAATGCAGCAAAAGCTCCTGTAAAGCACCCCTGCGCCTCACTCCACCAAAACACAATGTAAACAACTATTGGGCAAAAAGCTTTGACGTTCGTAAAACAGCTACAATGATAACAAACTTTAGCGCATAGCAGAATTAAACAGCAAGAGCTTTTAACATAACAATAACAACAACAACTATGTGAAAATATTTTGCGTGTATTTTTGTTTGCTTAGCATTTTGTTTATTCAGAGAGCCGTTGCTGCCGTCGCTGCTGCTGAGCAAGCAAGCAACTGTCGTTGTTTCAATGTTCGCTGAGAGTTAGAAATTCGTTTAAAGGTATATGTGAACACACACACACACACATACTGACTCACAGGGGAAATGCGCGTTGGACTAGGGCTGATGGTATTTAAAAGGACGATACAGTTCTAAGGAAAGATCCTCTGTTGCCTGTAAGGCAGGTAACATGTGAGCAAATAATGCTGAGTAACGGGATTCAAAATTGAAGACAGGACTTCAAATACATAAATTGAATTGTAAATTACTAATGGAAAGATAACAGTAAACATTTACGATTATTATAAAAGTAAATTTATTAAAACTTGTAATTTAAAGGATCGTAAAACATCTCGAAAGTGTTATTAAGAAATATTAAAAAAAAAAATATATATAAGCCAATTTGTTCTTAACTTAATTCAATAATAATTAATTCTGTACCGTGTCCACAGTAAGGCAAAATTTTTGTTAGTCAGTCTTCGACGTCGTCGTCGTTTGTTTCGTCGTTTCTGCTTTGTGTCTCTGTCTCTTTGCATTTTGTAGCGCGCAGTTGCCGTTGCTCTGCCCGCTGTTGTTGTTTCTCTGCCACTGTGTGCCTGTGTGTGTGTGTGTGTGTATTGTTTGTATTATTTGTTGTTCGCCAGCAGCAGCAACAACAACAATAACAAAAGTTGGGCTGTTGTGAGTGTGTGCACGAGCGGGAGAGAGATAGTGAGAGAGCGAGAGCGAGAGCAACGTTTTGTGCGTTGTTCTCTGTTTGCTGAAGTCGTTGCACAGTGAAACAATTTCAAAATAAATATACGATTTTGAAATGTTTCAAAATCTATTTGCATTTTCAGACTTGTACAATAATTATTTTTATATCGAGTGTATAGATAATTGCATCGGAAGCATAGAAAACTGAAATATTTCAAGAAATGGTTTCAATACAAGTAAAATTTAAGATAAACAATAAAAATTTTATTGAACTTAATGTGATTATAATTTTATAGAAACAATGAGTATAGCACAGAAACATTGATTGCGGCCCACTGTACGCTTGCTTGCCTGCTTCTGCTGCTGGTTCTGCTGCTGGTGCTGCTGCTGCTAATGTTGTTGTTGTGTTCTACTGTGTAGCTGATAGATACTGAGTATCTGAGTATGTGTTTAGTCGCTTTCGTCGCTTGAAACGTGAAACATACGACAACAGAAAACGAAATTGAAATTGAAATTGCAACTTTTTGTATGTTACGTCAGTCTGTCGCTTTTGTTGGTTGTCACACTCGCCGTCGCCGTCACAGTCGCAGTCAGAGTCGCAGTTGACGTCGTCACAGCAGCAGCGGACACTTTTGGCGCCGTTTTATTTTCCAGTGCGACACTGGCTTTAAAAAAATAAGCGCGCTTTTAAACTTGATTCGTTTTTTTTCGGAAACGGTTTTTCAAACGTTCAAACTGGACGCAGTAAGCAGTCGAGTGAGTACAGGTAAAATAAACAACAACAACAATATTAACAAATTGCTCGCATGAAAAATGAAATTGTTTTCGAAATAATAAAATACAATAACAACGAAAGCAACAACAATAACAATAACAATACAAATGCCTTGGCCAGATAAGCAACAACAATTCACCAACAAGAAAAAATTCTATATGCCATAGTGTAACTTTGTTTGTGTGCCAATGTGGTCGCTATCTATGTGTGTGTGTGTGTGTGTGTATGTTTGTGCCTTTTGTTGCTGCTGCTGCTGCTGATGCTATGGCTGTTGTTGTTGTTTTCGTTGTTCTATCTAACAAAGTTATTGCCTTTGCCTTCGTCGTTGTTGTCGTTGTTGTTGTTGCTGCTGCTGCTGCTACCCAATGAGATGGTATGGTTGCGGTGTGTGCTGGGGGGTAGGAGGTATAGCCGGGTATTTCTGCAAGTTTTGTGTGTGTTTTGTTAGCTTTAGAAATATATGTATACTTTTTTGTTGTTTTTGTTGCTTTTGTGTTTTCTTGTTTTTCACATTGCTGTACTTTTTTGTATGCTGTTTCTGTTGCTGTTGTTGCTACACAAATAACATACATGCAAACAAACAGACAGAAAAAACACACAAATATATGAACACGTAAATACTAACAAACATAACGTATTTTATGTTAATAGACAAAACACAATTAATATTGCTAGGTAGTTTATTGTTTGCCCTCTCCACCACGCCATACAATAAGAACAACAACAACAAAAGCAACAACAACAATCATTGCGCAGGCGGCACAATAACAAAAATCAGCAGAAACGAATACAACAACAACAAAAGAAGTCTCGCTGTTCTGCTGCTGCTGCTGCGTCAGCGACGCTGGCAACTGTTAAAGGCGAACAAACAAAACTAACGAAAACAACAAAAACAAATGACGAATAATACAGAACATACGACAGCAGCAGCAATGGCAATAACAAAAGCAACGTCAACAGCGACTACAACAACAACAAAGATAACAAAAACAACAGCAAGAACTGAAACACGCGCGCAGCGTAGAAGATGATAATGATGTTGGCAATGTTGATAATAATGATGACGACAAAACAACATAACAACTGAGCCACAGTAGGCCGAATATTGGCAAACATTTTCAAAATTGGTTTATTTGTTTTTTGTCACTTGCGCAATTTAATATTTTCGTGTTACAAACAAGAAATATATATTTTATATATATAATTTTAATATATTTATTTGAGAAAATTTTTTAATATGTGCATTTCATATATAATTTTTCATCAGCAAATCGCACGAACTCAGCCCACTGTGCGCACGTTGTTTTTGTGCAAAACTGGCGGTCTTAACGCAAGGTGCTGAAAGTGGCGGGAAAATTTGTTAAAGAATTTAAGCGACAGCCGCAAACGAGAGTAGAAAAATCAGAAGTAGAGAACGCAGGTGATGAAAATTGAGAACAGTTTCGTAACGAGAGTGAAAGAGAAACAGAGAGCGAGGGTAGTGCAAATCTGAGTGGGTTGATTAGAAGCAAAACAGGTAGTCGCAACAACAACAACAAAAGCAAGCATGCAAGTTATGCAGTTGCAATAATAACAAGACTGACAGACAAGACATTGGGAGACAGTTAGTTGGGCTCACGTTGGCATGCAATGCGAATTATTAAACAAATCATTTGGTGAGTGATTAAAAATCGCTGTGAAATTGAATTAACTCAATAGCTGACGGCGCAGCGCCTGTTATCACAACAGCAAAAACTTGTTACAATAAAAACAAAGTACACATACACAGACATACAATCCACATAGCCTGTTATTCTTAACTTTTTATGATTGCTATTTTTGTTATTGTGGCTGTATTAATAGAAAAAGTAAACAATGTTGCTAATGTCGCAGTCACTGTTGACATCGTCCACAAAAATGTGACAAAACTGCTGAACAAAATCAGCAGCAATAGCAACAAAGCGGTCACACTGTTTTATTTGGTTTCACATACATACATAGTTATGACAACAACATCAACAGCAACAGCAGCAGCTACAACAAAAGTAACAATTGCAAAAAAAGCTCTGTTGACGTCGTCTGTTGCTGCTGTTGTTGTTGTTGCTATTGCTGTTGTTGACGGCAGCAAAACCAACACAAGTACAAGCCATGAAACGAAATTATATATATATATATATATATATATATATGAAAATTGAGCAAACGTTTCACTCTCTTGTTGTTCTGACTGCCAACAATAACAACAACAGCAACAACAACAAACGCAAAGTTGCTGGCGGGTATTGCAGTTGCTGTTGTTATCAGTATGGCTGTCAACGGTACAAGCAGCAGCAATAACAACATCAGGCTTATTGCAACATTAAACAGCAAAACTGATTGCAAACTCTGTAATTAACAGGCTGCAACAACAAACGCAACACAAAGAATAACAATAACAACAACAACAACAACAAGCAGTGAAACAAATATGACCACCTCAACGGCCCACAGCAGCAGCAATGGCAACACAAGCAACGCTGTTAACACCACCAGTGGCAGCAGCAGTGGCAGCAGCTTAAAAGCTGACAACAATCATCGTGCAACATCAACGGCAACAACTTTATACAACGGCAACAGTCCGGGTGCAACATCGATAACAACAACAGCAACAGCAACAGTAGCCAACATAGGCTCTACAAATCGTGTGATGCAAGCTGACGAGGATTTCAACATACGTTTTGTCAATTTGGTGCGCACGCATCGTTGTCTCTACGACAAAAAGGTGCCCGAATATCGCAACAGGTGAGTTAATAACACTTTTGCTAGCTGTATTTTGCAACATGGGTCGTAATTCGTAATCATTCTTAGTCCACTTGAATAAAATATTTAAAAGTGTTAAATCAAATGGTTAGACTTGAAAGTTTATAATTTATATTATATCTTTGTTTGTTTTCAATCTGCCTAGCAGTACTTTACTGCTGTTAAAAAGAAAACAACTTAAAATTAAGTTTCTTAAGGGTTTGCTGTACTTTTGACAATATAAAAAATCTTGTTTTACAGAGATAACCAGGAGAAAGCTTGGTCTCTGATATCCGAGGATACACGTGAAAGTGGTAAGTTGATGAAGTTGCCTTTTCAATTGAACAGTTAATAACTTAAATTCGTTTCATCCTTTCCAGTGATTCACTGCAAGGAGCGTTGGAGAAATCTGCGCGCATGCCTCTCGCGCTACATCAAACAACAAAGTGGCTCTGAGCCACAACACAAGCCATATTATTTGACCGAGCACATGGCCTTTCTACTGCCATTTCTGAAGTCTACACGCAACTCATTGGATGGGAATAATAGTTTGGCATCGCTCTACAAGTTCTCGCAGCAACATTTGCAATTCCAGCAGATACATCAGCAACATCGACAGGATCACTTGTATTGCAACAATAACAATACGATTGGCTTGAAAAATGAATCGATGGAGTTAAAGCAATCGCTCTCTGATAACGATGATGAGGAGACAATAGATGCTTTTGATCCGGCCATTGCAGCACAGTTGGCCTTGCAACATACGGCAACTACAACTGACATTAATCCACCGGGTTCGCCGGTTCATAGTGAAACAGCTAGTGCGAATAGTTTACAAAATTTTATACCTGATGTGCAGTTGGCTGAGTCTGGCCAGGATTTGATCTACAACGATAGCTGCTCCACGCCACTGCATCATCAGGCATCACAGTATCACAATCATTCGCAACAACAACAACAGTCAAATCTTGAATCGTGCAGCGCCAAACGGATCAAAACCGAATGTGAAGCTACAAGCAGTGGATACTTTGGCAATCTCAGCGTTACTGAGCACACGGATATGGAATTCTTTCGCAGCATTTTGCCGGATATTGCTGCATTGACGCCGCAACAGCGTCGTAAGTTTAAAATTGGCATACTCGAGCTAATTGATGATGTTGTTGAGCGTTATCCCAATCAGGAGCGCTATAATGGTGGAGTGCTCAATGGCAGTGCTGGCAGCAGCAGCACAGCTTCTACTGCGGGTGCTGCCGGTAGCAACAGCACAGCACAGATCAGGCAGCAACGTCGCAGTTCTGGCCGTGATTGGCGCAAGTAAACTTTGATCTATATATATATATAAATTAGATATGCATATAAATAAAATAAGTGTAGTTGGTTTAACTTAAACGAGTTGGCTGTTAAGAGTTGTAAACGAACTTGAAAAAACTGTCAGATGAAACGAATACCAAATATCATATGCTTGCAGAAACATTTTTACTTTCAAGTTTAGCTTCTCTCTTTTTATTTCTTATCTTCAAAAAATAGCTAGATTTATTGGGATTCTTTTTGTACTGTTTGGAAGAACTTTGATACCTTCTTGATAGCAAAAGTTTTTAAACTATTTCCACAGTGAAGTGATTTACAACTCTTAACTCCACTTATAACTAACTGTCCATGTGTTGTGTGCTCAATGTGTTAGTTCTAGGCAATAAGTTACTTAAAATGCGGCAACTGTTTGTTGCTGCGCTTACTAATTGTTGTGTTTATATAGAAATATTGCTTAAGCGAATCAATGTTACGCATAGTACGTACTTAGGTTAAGTTATATAGAATTGATGTACAAAAATCATTGCTGATTACGCTTAAAGATAAAAGGAATACAGCGAGACAGGTTCGTAAAAATAACAAAAAAAAAAAAATCACGCTCAGATCTGTGGTGTCAAATAAACAAAACGAATGTATGAAAATATTGCATGATAAACTTTATTATTAACCTCAAAAACTTTAATAAAAATTATTCAGTGAGCGTTTCTGATCACTTCAAAATGATTTTGGTGAGAGAAATGCAAAATGTACTAAGCCTAAACAAAAATTGACTTTGTAATCTAAACATCGTTTATTATTTGTTATTAACGTTTACAACTTTGACGCGGCAGTCGTGGGATAGAATTTCTTGGATGGATCCTTAGCCATATCGAGCAGCGTTTGGGCAGGCTTGAATGGAGCGCCATAGAGCTCAGCAAAATAGTGCATTTTGTTAACCAGTCTGCCAGCTCCGTATTGATCGACCCAGCGGAAGGGACCGCCAGTGAATGGTGGGAAACCCAAGCCAAATACGGCACCCACATCGCCCTCCAATGGACTGTCAAGGATCTTCTCCTCCAGGCACAACACTGCCTCGTTGACGAAACGCGACACCATACGCAGAGTCAGATCCTCGGGTGTATTGGCGCCCTTGGAGACCAACGAATACTTCTGCTTTACAATTTCCAATGCCTCGGTATTAATTGGACGGCTGCCCTTGCTCTTGCCGTCGTAGAGGAAGATGCCCTTGCCAGACTTGCGGCCTAAGAAACCGGCTAACACCAGATCCGACATGACCTCGAGATTGCCACCGCTGAAGCGATCGCCAAACGATTTCGCCAAATCGACGGCAATATGCGAGCCCACATCAATGCCAACCTCATCGGCCAATGTAGCAGCACCCACTGGGAAGCCAAACTTCTTTGTATATTGATCCAGCTCCTTAGCATCCACGCCCTCTTGCAGCAGCCTGAACATAAGACAAATTTATAAAAGATAAAAATAATATTAAATATAACGATTTTACCTAATGGCTTCGGACAACATAGTGGCCAGAATGCGTGTTGTATAGAAGCCGGGACCATCGCCCACAGTTATAACCACCTTGCCTTGCTTAAGACCAACGGCCACAGCCTGGGCAATGGTGTCCTTGGATGTGCCAGGGTGGGTAATGATTTCGAGTAGCTGCATCTTGTCTACAGGCGAGAAATAATGCATGCCAACCACTTTGTCGGGACGAGAGCTGCCAGCTGCAATCTTGGTAATTGGTATCGCACTGGTGTTGGTAGCAATGATGCAGTGCTCGGGCACAACAGCTTCCAACTCCTTGATGACACGATGCTTAATATTGATGTCCTCAAACACAGCCTCAATCACAATATCGGCGTTCTTAAATTCGCTGTAGTTCAGTGTTGGCAGTAGTGTGGCAAGCGTCTTATCGCGTTCCAATCCCGAGATGCGCTTACGCTTGACAGCTGTCTCTAGACCTTTCTGCACCTGGCCAACGCCACGTGCCAATCCAGCATCGGTGGCATCCTTCATTACAACGTTGTAGCCTTTGCCAACGGACACCTGAACAATGCCGGCACCCATGAGACCAGCACCTAGAACGGCCACAGTCTTGACTGGACGCGATGGCTTGCCAAAGCGATTCTTTTTGCATTCGGTCTGGCCGCGGAAGAGCGCCATCAGACCCTTCGATTGTGGTGTGGCTGACAGCTCGCCGAAACCCTTGCGTTCCGCCTCATAACCAGCTTCGGTGCCCTTGTCAACACCAGTTCTAATCACGTCGAGAATCTATAGGGCAGAAATAGAAAAATTAATGGCAAAGTGTTCTATATTTCGTTAACTAACCTTTAGTGGAGCGGGATAGAGACCACCAGAAGCCTTCATGACCTGTTTTCGCGCTGTATCAAAGATTTTGTTCTTCACGAAGTCCGTGTCCATGACTAGCGATTGCAGTTTATTAACAAGGCCAGATTTTTCACGATTGATCTGAACAATAAACAGAAATGTTTACTCTTAACAAAAATGCACTTGATTGCATAACTTACGCTCAGTTTGCCGCTGGCCAAATCGTTGGCCACCTGCACAGCTGTTTTCTCTAGATACTCCATGGTGTTTTGTTCCGCAGGCAGCAGGCCGGGTCCAAGGGGATCCACGAGCATATCGACCAGGCCCACGCGCTTGGCACGATCAGCACGCAACTGTTTGCCAGTAAGCTCCATGTCCAGAGCAGTTGGCACGGATGTCAGCTTGGGCAGACGCACAGTACCGCCGCCGCCGGGCAGAAGACCTAGCATAACCTCTGGCAGACCCAGTTTTGTTTTGTTGTCCTTGATGGCAATGCGATAGTGGCAAGCAAGAGCCAGCTCCAGACCACCACCAAGGCAGACACCGCTAATGGCGGCAACAATGGGTTTGCGACTGCGTTCCATGCGCTCGAACATTATCTGAGCACCATGCGAGATAAGCGTTGCCTCATCAGCTGTCTGACAAGCTTCCAGCATGCTTATATCTGCACCAGCCACAAAACAACCAGGCTTGCCCGAGATAAGCACAGCCGAATTGACAGCCGAGTTGGTTTCCAGATCCTTAATGACATTCTCGAACTCATCGCTGACCTCGCGGCCCAGCGAGTTGACCTTGGCATTGGGAGAATCAAGCTTAATCACCAGTACTCCATTGACTACCTTGGTGTGAAGATGCTTCTGAGCGGAGGTGGAACCGGCAGCAGCCAGCGCTGGACTTGCGGACATAAGACGTCGCTGCAGATGTGCCGCGACTGGATATGCTAAAAAAAATTGCACAATCGTTATAACACACACGATAATACATCAAGCATTACATCTCATAGACATTTCAAAGTCTTTAATAGCATTATCTCATATTGAGTTTTGTACAAAGTTCAAAGTCCAAATATGCGACACCCGCTACTCAATTGATTGGAAAAGTTTTTTAGTTGCTTAAGAAGCATTTCACATGCGATTTCCTTAGTTCTTTCACTTTTTTTTCTTCTTATATATAAAGTTTATTTCTTTTTTATTTCTATTTTTATCAAATTACCTCTGGAGCATTTATATTGGATCAACTGCTGTCTAGATATTTGGCCAATTGCACTTAGAAATCTCGTTGCAGACATTACGTCGATTTTTTTTATTTATAATTCGTTTTATAAACTTAAAGTTAGCTATTGGTATGCACTAAAAGCTTGATTAAAATAATATTATATTATTGAACTATTGTGTAAAAGTTATGTGGCAATCAAATTAACTTGTTGCAGACCGCAAGCAACGACAACGCCGACTGTAATGTACCGATAGCGATGAGCCCTTAAATAAGATAGTTGTTCAGTCGTCCAACCGCCACGCTTTTGCTAACGACCGCCGCACCACCACAAATAACCATTCACAGTGCTCGAATGCAATGACTGATAGAGGGCGCTTTAAATGTACCAAATTTTCTTTTATTTGACCATGAAAATCGTACGTAAAAATGAATATAACGTAACAAAAATAATTTGAAACGAAGCTAACACGAAATTAAAACATTTATTAAGACAATAGGTTACCCCTAAAATGTGCCAAAATCAAAAGCAATAAACATAACTAATAAATTTAAGCACGACTAAAAACTAAGCTCTATTCTGAATTGAGTTTTTCTTCAGGTGAATTTTCTGAGCTGCGTTTATCTTCGGGTTCATCTTCTGAACTGCATTTGTCTTCGGGTGCGTCTTCTGAACTTTGTTTATCTTCGGGTTCTTCTTCCGAACTACGTTTTTCTTCGGGCGCATCTTCTGAACTGCGTTCATCTGGACTAGATGCTACTTCTGGTGAATCTTCTAAAGTGCTGCCATCTTGGGGCGCATCAATTGGACTACTTTCATCTTGGAGCGCAACTTCTGAATCTGGTTGCTCATTTGTTATGTGCATCGTTAGGGAATATCGGCTTGTGCCTGGAATACGGACCATTTGAAACGTACCTAAGATCATCGATTGAGTATCGTTATCGTCATTGTTATCGTTATTGTCATTGTTATCGTTGTCATTGTTATCGTTATCGTAATTGTTATCGTTATCGTCATCAGCCTGCGTAGTGTTGATCGGTGCCAGAGGGGGGTTTTCCAGTGGTGGCCCAACTCTGTCCAGTTCATTGCCAGCGGCATCGAGAGCATCCCTGCGACGCATCAACTCGTACATAGTTTGCTCCGGCTGTTCGCCACGAAACTCTGCCACAAAGCGCACTAAGGCCATCAGAGCAGGCAGCTCATTGTGAGATTGAAAAGGATTTGTCCCTTGGCCATCTACATCAATTATTATTTGCCCATCCTCTGATAACAATTCAAATGGCCTCCGTGGTTCATTTGGAGTGTTAATATTGGGCGTGTCCGTATCAGCCTCTGCCTGGGGCGTCCTTAGATGCTCTCGTATCAACCTACGATTCCTCGAATGTCTATGTTCGAGTATGAGACCCGCCATTCGATCCAATTGGCCACGTTGCACATTGCACACAGCCAGGTTGTGTTCGCAATCGTTCAGAAAGTCATTTAAAACTGTTAAACTCTCAGCGGAGGAGAGCGCCCGGATTCGTCTGCGACCTCGTGCAATTGGTCTACGGCTAATGCTCTCTCTTGAGTCAATCCTACTGCGTTCGCGCCGTTCTTGATTGTTATTTCGACGTAAACGTCCACGTAGACGTCGATTGTTACGACGGCTGTCCGAATCACTTGGATTTCCCGGCATCACACTTATTTTTATAATAATAATGTAATTCTTATAGATAGATTTGTATTGTATCTGCTTGCAAAGCTTTTGTCGTTTGAACTGAAATAAAAATTCTAAATAACATGATAGAACATTTTTAAGCATACTTTGTTAAAATTTTTTCATGGTGATGACATTTAAAGTACATTTTTTGACTTTATATTTTTAATATACTCAAAAGATGAATGTTTAGAATTGAGCCTAAGTATTATTAAATGGGAAATGATATTTAGAAAAAGATAAAATGATATAATACAAATACTGAATATAACACTACATACATACATTCAAAAATATTATTATATATATATATAAAATTCAAGAAATGAACAATATTACAATAATTTTAACAATATTACATATTAAAATTGTGTACATTTCATATTTTTTATTTTACTTATAGCTTAACTTTAATATTAAAAATTTTAATCCCTTGCCAATCAATATATAAACAAATCAATGTAATATAACCTATTAAACCCATTTAAGACAAGTTCAATACAAGAAACTTAAGATTAATATTATTATATTATTGAACACCTACAGATAACATTTTAAGGGGATAACAAATTTGACTTGCAAAATGAATGTCAATAAAAGACGAAACAACTCTATCAGCTGCAGAAATCTGCATTAACAAATTGCCAGGATCTATGGGATATAAATATATGCATATTGAATTAGTTTTGGCAAATTCGCAAGACCTCAACCCCTGATCGGGGGCACTAGTGCAAAAATAAAGATCATTTTCGCCAATTCACGCGCATATTGAATTACAATGGATACAAAAAAGGATCAACGTAAACTAATTTGCATAATGCAAAAGGGATAAGCAAACAAACACAAAACAACGAAACGAAACGAAACGAAAAGAGCAGTGGCAAAGTCAGAGATGTTTATTTGCATACCGTTGAGTTTTGATGTATTTTACCAGGGTCGATTCAAATCAAATCAAATCAAAAAAAACATATTGTAAGCCCTGCTGAAGGCGGCAGGAAGCACACGCGCTTTGGGTTGTGTGATTTATGGTTTTTGAAATTAACATAAATGAAATCAAAACATTATAAATGTTTTCATTTAACGTTCACAGAGGGTTTGAAAAGCTACTCCAAATTATATATGCAAATAATATTGCTTTGAAACAAAGTTATCTCGCATCCGCTTTATGCACTTTCCGCACTTTCTGGCACTCTGGTACATCGCGAATAAATATTTATGTGTGTATAGTTGTGTATCCTTGAATATCCTTGAAGGTCGCACGCGTCGCACACGCTCAACATGACAACTAATGGGCGTTTTGTTTATGGTTCGCCCTTTAAACCCTCATTAGGGTCAGGCATGGGAAAACCCTTTTTTTTTCATTTCTAATTATTCTTAATCAGCTTAGCATAAAAAGCAACAAAAAAAACTCAACATGTATATAAAAACATATTTGTTTGATAGTTTCTTAAATAGTTGACAGGCAATTGCACCTTTATCGAGGGTCTACAAAACATTTGAGTGGCTTAAATATTAAATTTAATATCTTAATACACTAGTTGTGCATTTTGAGTGCGGTTTGATTGTGGATCGATTTAGATACTGTCAAACGAAACGGGTAGTAAAAACCAGTATGATTTTTAAAGAATGGTAGCTGAACGTATTAGCATCATAGTTTTAGCAAAGAATCCATTCAGTTGAGTTGTGTTATCTTTAGGTTAACAAAACTTAAAGTACAACTAAATTTTCGATAATATTTTTTAAGCATTATGGCTTTGCAATTGATTTGTGTTTACTTCAAAATCTATAAAAAAACATTTAATAGTTGGAATATTCATTTTTTTTAGGTTAACTTCAAAACTATTAACATTTTAAAGAAAAAATGTTTAGTCGCTTTGTATTGTGAACTAATAACCGAAGCAAAGAAAAGCAAAAGTAAACTACTTTTCGGACATTCTGCTGCATTTGCAGAGTTTGCAGTCTGCTTTTGTGTATCGTGTCACCTTTTTAACGTTTTTCCAAGCAATTTTCACGCTGACCCACCCCGCCTCAACGAAACTCAAACTCGAATTTCTGCGCATGCGTCCCGGACTCATTCAAGTGCGCATTTAATGCGCCTCATTTGTTTTTGAGGCGTTTTCTCGTTTGGTCTTTGTGGCGTTGTCCTTTGAAGTGGCCACGTTAAATATTTTCCGATGAGCATCGTCACATTGTTGTGTGGTTTTTACTGTCGCAACATTTGACAATTGATAATGCGCACAGCTTTTGCCACGTATCATAAATTAAATAGTTAATCGTTGTTTTCATCATCATCACTGCAGCTGCAACCATTTCTGATGCCCCTGAATGACAGGATATGTCAAAAGCCAACCGAAAAGTCACACTTGAGTTTGAAACACACAAAAAATCCAAATAATGCTGGCCTTTCAACAACCTTTTGAAAACACCATATTAAACCAGTCTTTCGAATTTAATATGAAATTTTTGCATGGATTTGATCGATTTTGTTGGTGATCATATTTTTAGACCATCAAAGAGTTTATTATATACTATTTAAGGGAAAAGTTAATTAGTCTATGGTCTTAGAAAGATGGAGAAAACAATGCTGCAGGCAAAAGATAGTATTTCAGATCGCTGGAATTTTTTCCCCTATGTAACTCTTAGCTTCATCTTTCTCAACAAGAATTGTTACTTGCCTTAATATTATTATTATCAAAGAATGCCTTGAGATTCGATTGACTTTGTGTTTAGTTAGTTATGTAGGCACACAGGAAAATAGTTTATTCAACTTTACACAGCGGCAGGAAAAACATCACATCATCAAACAAAACAACTAAAATCCGAATATTCCATAGCCAAACAAGAAGATATATATTTATTTTATTTTTTTGTAAATATTTATTAAATTTAAGATGGTGAAAAATCAGAAACCACAACCGAAATCAAGACGCAAGCCGAGAAAGCCAGGACAGAGACGATTCAATCAGATGATGCAAGATGCCGATGGTGAAATTGATTTAACTAACGTGCTGCACAAATTCATCAATGAGTTGCAGAATCTTAACAACAGTGTTAACGAATTGCGTCAAGTAAGCCAAAAGAAGCAACAGTCCTCACTTGCTCATAATGATTTGGTTGGGGAGGCAGCGCCAGTGATTCGCCGTTCGCAACGTATGAAGATGCAGCGACGTCCTGTGGCAGTAAAGCGACTACAAAATGGACCCAAGTCTGCGAAGCGTGTGCAGAAATGTGTAATGTGTAAGGGAACAATGGTGAGATTAGCTGATGGAACGTACTCAACAGCTCAGCAACTGAATGCAGAAACATCCGCTTCGGAAACCGAATTTGACGATGCAAATTCAGCTACTGGCACTGAGCAAAGTTCTTCTGAAGGCATCGCACAAACTTCGGATCAAACAGTAGCTTCATTGCTATCTGTCACCTCAGATGAACAGCCAACTTCAACCACAGCTGGAGCCACTGCAGCTTCAGCAAACAATGCTGGCAAAAAAAATACAAATACTTCCGTTCCAAAGCCGCCAGATCAAGCTGTTCCAAATGGTGCAATTAATAATGAAGGGCTAACAAATTCACAGATATCAGCCATGTTGACCGAATATCCTTACTTTCAAGATGCATTGGAATCATTTATTTTGCTGCACACAGAACGAGAATATGATAATGATGAGGAGGATGACGATGAAGATGAATGCTAATTTTCAAATACTAGTTGGCTTTTTATTGTGCATGCTCAATTGAAGTAATGCCTTAGCAAAGAAAAAAATTGAAATAAAACGTATAAAAAGATTTAAATTAAAAATACTTGAGTGGTTTTGAATAAATTTATCAAAAATATATTTAGAAAATACCTGGAGAGTAGATTATCAACAAGTTTTAAACATGGTTTCCCATAAATTAATCAATCGCTTATACTCGCACATTCTTAATCTTGAGATACTGGGACTAAATGGAAAGTAATTTGTTTTCTTATAAAAATCTTTATTATAATAGTCATAAATAGGTGGGGTTTTTTTTTATAATCTAAGTTACATAGTTACTAATTATACTTAGACAAATATTATGCACTTAAGTTAAAAACTTTGGAATAGCTGGGTAAACAAATGTACTCAATGACTTAAAAGCTATAGAAACATTGAAAGAACTATATAATAGATATAAAGATATAAAACCAACAACAAGCAAGCAAAGAAAGGTGAGTTGAGGGGAGTTTAGGGGGGGGAACATAGATAATAACTTCAAGTTGCTGAGGCGAGATGTGGATTCAACTAGAGACTAGAACAACGCTTGAGTGTTTTCATTGGATATTGAGATCTGCTTCTATCCAGGATTAACAGTAAACACCAACGGTAGAGTCCAGTTGGGTGGGACTCTGAAAGGGGACAACACTTGCGTCCATTTGAATATTCCAAACATTATCCACGCCTGTATTGCTATAATAATAATCAGCCGTCTGATGTTGTGATTGTTGTTGTTGTTGTTGTGGTTGTGGTTGTGTTTGCTGATAGGAAACGGGTGTTGCAACAAATGATTGTTGTTGCTGCAACGTCTGTTGTTGCTGCTGATAGGCTGTCGCCTCATCATACAGAAGCTCTACTGTAGATGGTCCACTGCCATTGATATTCGGATCGAAGACATTGAAGATCTCCGAGTGGGGTGTGTAAAAGTTATCCGGACTTGTGGCATTGGAGCTGCCACTAATATCCAAAGTCTGTGGCACATAGCCATTGAAATAGCTATAATCCTCGGAGCTATAGCCAGAGCTACTGGTTAAGCTGGATGTATCGTCGCAGCTTTCGTACAAATTGACACTAGCCGGATAAACGGATGCAGTTGCTCCTTGGTCATAGTTGTTGTTTTGTGGTAAGGTTTGTTGCTGCTGCAGCTGCAACTGTTGCTGTTGCGCCTCCGTTTGATAGTAGCTGGCCGTCGAGCTGTTAGAGGAGGAGAGTGGCGAGTGCAACATGTCGTAGCCATAAATGTTGCTTGTTGTATAACCCAATGCGGCATCCGGTTGATAGTACGATTCACAGCTGCTCCATTGCGGCGTTAGATAATTAGTTTGTGTTTGATTTTGACTTTGATTGAAGACTGGAGCTGTTGTTGTTGCCGTTTGGCTGCTTGGACTCTGATATCCAGTTAGCTCTAGATTGCTGGATTGGAGTAGCAACAATTGTTCCGCGTTTGTGGAACGTTGTTTGCTTCGCTTGCCGGGATTTTCCAGAGCTAGTCCTACTGCTGCTGTTGCTGCCTTTGTTTGCCTCTTGGTTGTTCTCAAGCTGCACAACTTGTCGCTAAGTGCCGCATCCCGAGCCAGCATCACCGCCAAGCTGCGAACACGTCTTCCACCGGCGAGCAGACGTCGTGCCTCAGTGGAACCCTTTGCCTCTGGCCGGGCATGATCATGTGTGCCCTTGGCCTGGAAGTAAATGGCATTGCCGGCACGACGCCAAAAATGGGTGACAGGATAGCCACAATGACCACGACACGGCTGTATCTCCAGACGTCCATTGCAGTTTCTAATGGGGGTGAGGTATGAGGTCGATTAGAAAATGCTTCAAATTATTCTTTAAGATCAGAACTTACCTATTGGGACACTGTTTGCCTTGTTGCTTGCGTCTCGCCTTGTCGCAAATGGCCGGACGCAAATGAACGCTGGCGCCATTGGGCAACCGGCATTTGGCATTGCAGAGTAAAACACCCAAACAGCTCTTTTTCAATATGTTGACATTGTGATTGTTGGTGTTCCTCATTGCCCAGCCGCTGGCATGTTTCTTGCCATCCTCACTGTGCGACGCGTAGATCAGGCGACAATGTCCATTTGCCCAATCGTTGAAGTCATCAAATTCGCTGACCGACGGCACCACCGTATCATTGATATCCCATTCGATTTGGATGCGTGATTTACTTGCTGGTGGACTTGGCACCGGACTCGGCTGGCACAGGCTCAATCCATTTAAAACCATTTTTTGTTATATTAGTTTTATGCTTTAACAGTTTATAAGTTTCGTTTCGTTCGAGGTTTTTCTTCACACACACATTCAAACACACTGCACTTTCTTGTAGATTTCTCTCACTCTCTCTCTCTCTTTTTCAATCTGTGTTCCCAAAACGTTTAGAATTGCTTTTTCGACGCAACTGTAGACGTCCGTTCACAACGGCTGCGCAATGTTGACTGTCTCTGGCTGTGCCGAACTCGATATTAAGTTCCTTTTGACCGAAGCGACAACCTACGAAGTTAGCAGCGGCGCAGCGGTGTTGGTGGTTGTTACGCTCTCATTGGCTTGCTTTCCAGTTTATCCGATTTTATCCGTTTGTTATCCGTGCTGCAGCAGCAGCAGCCAGTTATCCGTTAGACACTCAGCAGCAGTTGCACGCTCTTTCTCACTTTCCTACTGGAATCCCACACACACACACACACACATGTACACACATACTATTTAATGTGTGCACTCGTCATCCATCGCCGCCGTCGTCGTCGTCGCTGGCTCTGCTCGGGTTTGATTGGACAGCCAGTAGCTGTTGGCAGCTGGCGCTGTGTTGCTGCTCCATTGCAGCGGTTGCGCTGCTCTAGCGCATTAGCACACCTGCGCCTGGACTGACTCTGCCATCCCCACCTCCCTGCCATCCCCCACTGGGCAGCAGCACGCGTCGGGCCGAGTGGTGGGGGAACATCAGTGGGTAATTGTATTATGGCAGGCAGTCAAAGCTAATTAAGTCGGGGCTCAAAGGCACAAAGCAAAAAAAAATTAACAACAATTGTAAATTATCAGGCACCTGGTCGCAGGAACTGTGAATAGAGGAGTAAGAGGTGCTGGAGGTGGAGCTGAAGCAGGAACAGAAACAGGAACAGTGCCTGGAACACTTGGAGCACGAGAGCACAGCAGCTGTGCGATTGTGGTGTAGTTTTGTATTGAAGTTGGCGACCAAAGCAGAGTTATATGTGAATATAAAAGCTCTGGAGCAGGATGGCAGAGAGCAGAGAACGTTTTAAACATATATACAGAACAAGTAAAGAGAGAGTTTTTAATAGACAGCAATTATTTATATTTACTTTCAAATGGGTAAAGTTTTTTCGCGAAACTTCAAGTAGAGTTGTGGCGTATACGTATATATAAATATTATAAATATTATATGTATATTTGTATAATAGTATTAAATTACAAAAAAGATACTCAACGTTTTTTTTTTCTATAATTTATTTTTTTTCACATCAACAGGTGAATTTTACTAATCGCTTAAATCATTCATTCATTTAGTTAACAGTTTTATATAATTGCTTATTAGTTTTAATGTCAACATAATGTTAGCTAACATTTTCTTACTTCTCGAAACTTAAATCTAACGGTGTTACTTCTCACGATCTACACAACGATAAGTTTAAAACGTTTTGCAAAAAAAAAAAACAATTCTGACGTTATCAACAGTAAAAATCAGATAGGTAACTCCTTGCTCAAGATCATAAAACACAATTTAGCACGCAAAAAAAAAAAATATATATATATGTATGAAAGGAAGAAGAAGCGAAACATAAGGAGTAAAGCAACCCCCAAAAAGCCAAATACAGTTATATATGAAAACCCAAGGCAATGCCATAACTCTAACATATGCCATAAAGTTAGCAAACAAATTTTTGTCTTCGATCTTAAGCCAAAGATAAAGCAAACAAACATAATCATTACGAACCCAACCAACACTGAATGCTGAAGGGTTGTGTTTAAAGGCGTCGGGTAAACCCCATAATTTTTCATTTCACACTTCTTCGACAAGATGATGAAGAAGAAGAAGAAGAATAGAAAGAAATCGTGCAATTATGACACGTCACAAACAAATAACTGAATGAGCAACCCGCGGTGCCTTTCCTGGGACGATTTTCTTCTCTCTCTCTCCCGCTCTCTCTCTCTCTTTCTCAAGAAGATTGAGCGCCTAGCATGCGATATGACCTTGCTTGCGACAGGACCCTTAAAGGATTACAGTGGCACAAAGGGTGCGCCGAATAAGGGGCGTTGACTTGATGCAAGGAAACAAAAAATAAAGTCATGACGTTGCATATTATGCGAAAGACCTTCCAGAGAGTGTTGATAACAGACAGATAATCGAAGCTAAGCGCCTACCTGGCCAACAATTGAGGCAGCTATGGCTTTTAAAAGTGGGTGTGGCACCTTTAATGATGCCTCAAATTAACTGTTCCATTTCAATTACGATTACAATGCCACCAACCAACATATCGAACATTGCAACATTTCACTCAGTCTCTTGCCACTGTCAAATTTATTTGACATTCTCCCCGGGGTAGCTATCCCAGCTATTCGAAACTCTTTTTCCACCATTTCACGTTTCACAGTTCGGTTCGTGAAGCGGACATTAAATTTTAACCAAAAATTACGCATAAATGTCATCGTAAATTCGACAATTCTATCCGACACGTCGTGGGAAGCGACGCCCAAAGGACTTCAACCAGCGGTTTTAACACAATTATTGAAAAAGGGAAAAGGATCTGAAAATTACAGCTGCAATGTGCAAAGTTTAACGGATGCTCTTTAAAATGTTTAGTTATAATATTTTATTCGTCATTTGTAGAGTATTTAAAAGTTTGGCAACACTTTGCAAATCTGACTTTCTACAAGAACTTTCTATTTGCTTTTAATTTGAAAACAAATTCAATGGAAATCATTTTAAGCGGGCGTGCATATTTATTTATATACCACATAAGCTTTTTAAGTGGAACGAAAATAATAAGAATTATATGTATATATATATATATATACATTTTTATAGCAGCCAAGAATAAGTAATTTTTGAATAGTTATCAAGGTTTTGTTGCATTTATTTCTGATTGTTATATTTGTGATTGCTTATTTTTCACCTTTATACAGTCGTAATGCTATTTACTTTAATCCTATATCTGATATCGTTAGCTTACAACCAAAAACCTTTGCATTTGGTGGGGTACTGATTACAAGATCGGTTATTAATATTGAGTATATTTTTCACCCTGTTTCGTTTTCGGTTCTTTTCTGCTTCAATAGAAAGTTGTTTGCTTTCCATAGGTTTGGTTAGCTTATCGTGCGGAAAGCATCTAACAAACGAAGTCGAAACAACAATTCGCAGTTAATTAACTATACTTTTCACCATATATACATATATATATATATAGGGAAAATAGGTTTGTATATGATGAGCTCTCTTGTTGGCCGCAATTAAAACCGCATATAGGAAATCATTCATTTGGCAAATGTCGACAACATGAAAATCCAAATAGCCTCAAAGATCCATGGAGTGAGATAAGGCCAATGAGCAACTTAAAAGCAACCCTCGCAGTTGAGAAGCGACTGATTGCCAGAGGATCATAGAGTATATAGTAAATGATTTAAAGCAAGTCTCATAATTTCTCATTGTATTTCAACTGGCATTTCCACCAAAAACTGATAAATGAAACGCAGCTAAAAACATAAACGGCAACAACTATATAAACTCTCAAAAACACACAAACCAAGATCGAGTCAAACTGATAATACCTTTCACACTCTGCGTGAGTCCTCTGCCGCGAAGTGTCCTGCAGTGCGGTCTCTTGCGGGAACAAGATCTCTGGTCAACGATAACACACACTCAGAAAGAGAGAGACAGAGAGAGACTAGCTCGACCGAATGAGAATTGAAATGTTTCGACCAAATACTGAAATGGGTGGACCGATCGTTAGGACAAGTGGCTGCTAAGTAGCTTCGCTCACTAATCCGTTGTCCAAACAAATCGAAACCAGACATTTGGGTTCTGTTTTGGGCTGTGTTCTGTGGTCAGGTGTGTTTGTTGTGGAATTCAGGTTTAATGGGCTTACGAGCTAACCTATTGTCTCCACACAGCGAACAGTTTAATATTTTAAGGATTACGTGTGAAATATATTTGTTAAATAGGTTTGAACATGAATTTTCATAATTTCCCACGAGCATCTTTAACTAATTTTATTTTTGCATTTCAATTCAAATGAAAGAATTTCCTTTTGTTGTGTATACTATTTTGTTTTTCTGGTTTTTGTTTGAAAATGTGGCATTGAATTACATGTGTTGTATATTTTGTGCATATTTCGAATATATTTTACAAATTTCTCCCACATTTTGAAGGGCTGTAAACAGCCAAACAGCAGTTAGTTCTACCCGCATTCCCTAATCACAATGCGTTGGACTCACCGTTCGCTAAGCATTTAGAGAGACAGAGTAGAGAGAGAGAGAGAAAGAGAGAGTTAGTGAGGGAGAGAGAAAGATGCTGTGTAGGAGCGCGTGGCAACAACAGAAGCTGCAACTGAATGTGGCCGATAGGTTTAAGACATTCAATTTGCTTCATTTTAGAAAGTACAAAAATTAGAGTAACCAATCATCACCATCGATCATTATTTTATTATATTAGTGAAACTTTTTGTCGATTATTTTCGTCATTTAATAATACACTTGAAAAGTGAATGAATCAGAAATATTTCTGGATAAGCAAAATATTGTATTAATAAGTAAGTCTTATCGGAATTATATTGTTTATTAAGCATATGTTCAATGTACATATAATATAAATCTCAATCAAGGCAAATAAAATTAATATAATACACAGAAACTAGCTTAAAACTTAGGGTTTTTTTATTTCCGCTATTTGAAAAATATTTTTATCTTATCTATTATTATTTTTTTTTTTCCAAAAAAAAAGACAATTCACACACCATAAAAAAGCGAATTATTCACACTTGCCGCCAGTTACAAAACGATTCGCGCTACGCAATAAAATCTAATTAGTAAACCGAAAAAAAAAGAAGGAATCTACAGAAGGAAAACTGTAAAGTTTCAGGTACTCCACAACGAACAAAAAAAAAAAGATTCAAGGATACACGATTCGTGGATTCGAGAATTTGGCATGGTGAGGACACTTAAGCACAACAAAGATGCACAGACAAAGGACACACGCGCGCCCCTCGACCAAAGCAAAACAACCCCCTCCACCGCTGAGAGCGTTTTTTTGGTTTTTGGCTGTCCCTCGTTGCTGCTTACTCAAGCGCAAGAGAAGAGAAGTTAGGCAGGACTTTACAGTTTGAAAAATGCAAAAAAACGGAAGTTGAATTGAACAAATGAAAAAATTTCGAAACAACTTTTTAAAAAATCAAATGCCACATAAAGTGGCAAGCAAGAGCTAAGACTGCAGCGCAATACTGTGTGCCGCGTGTCGAATTCATGTCAATATTTCCGGTGTGTCTAATGACAAACGCATGTTAACATGAGTGCGAACACGTCCGGAGACTTTCGCTGCCGCGAACGGGGTGCCCGCCCGGCACATTATACGGACATCAGTTGGCAAGGATATCTGGCGGGATGGCAATTAAATGGATTTACTCAAGCGTTTTCGATCTGCCAATTTATAAATGATGGCCGCGAATTTTAAAGCTGACAAACCGAATCCAAAAATAAATAATAAATAAAAAAAACAGAGGACAGTCTCGATGATAAATGATCCTGTGGGTAAAATATTTGACCTGCAACTTTAGTCCCAGCAATGAGCTTAACTTTAATGTTTTAATGTTGTATGTTCTGCAACGCATTCAGTTTATTCAACTGTATTTGAATGTCAATTAACTTAAATTGCTAGTTTTGACTTAGAAAAAAAAAAAAAAACTATTAACAGACAAAACTCGACAAACCTACAGCCCAATAGACCAATTAAGGAATATACTCACACTCACACACACATTCATAAACTGTATCCATAACAAGCGGCGAGTGCATTAACCTCAACTCAACACACACACACACACACACACACATATATATATTTGATTTGCATGGATGTATCTTAGAGATACGTATATTTTGGGTTTCCGTTTGAAATTGTTAACCATTGCAACTCCGCCACACTCAATTTAATTTAATAAAAATTTCCGAATAGTCATGTGTGTGTGTGTGTGGGGAGGGGGGTTTCTTGGCTTCTCTATGACTATTTTTGGGGTGCCCTGTTTGGTAATTATTAATAATATTTGTGTTTTCGAGTCGAGTGTTGTGCACATAAAACGCATCCATAAACAAAATGGCTGCAAAAGCTGTTTATTCAGATCGGACACATAACTTCAATTAATCTCAATTAAGTGGCAAAAATACGACTACGAGTACAAACTTCATATATTGATGAAGAGAGAGTTTTGTTTTTAGGGTTCGCATAGCCCTTTTTATTTTGTTGTTTTGCTTTTGTTTAGCTGGAGGCGTCGGCGCTACCAATTGAGGGTTAGGCCCTGGGCACATTAATTCTTATTGTATATATAACTTGGCAATTGGCAGTTGTAAATTTGGGAACTGGCCACTTTATTGGCATGCTAGGGCCATAAAGTTATGTGTCAAAGCGTTGAAATTGAAATTTTTTTATGCAACCAAAAAAAACACGTAGTTATAAAAAGTAACAGAAAAGATGGGAAACTACAAAATATGTGTTTAAGTTCCTTTTGAAACTAACATTTACTTAAAGTAATTATTAAATAGTATATAATCTCTAAAGAATGAAACAAAGAAAATAGTTCAAACTTTAATTAAAGTGAATATTTAGTAGTATACAATCTTTAAAGATTAAAACAAAGAAAGCACTTCAAAAGCATCAAGATATCATATGTACATATCAAAACCAAATATTTCAAGCTAATATATTTTCTTATTAGTATTATAATGGAGTTACTTGAAAGCACAAAGGGCAACCGCCGCACTCCTTTGGGCAGCCAAGTGGTGTGGCAATCTTTTGCGGAAAGCTTTTTGATTGGAACACTTGAGCGAAACAGAAACCGACAAGAAGAAAGTAAAGAATTAGTTCCTATTTACACAACAATGTGTGCGCAATGGTGTGAAACTCTTTGCCACTGTGTCTAGAAGGGGGAAACTTAAGAAACTATAACGACCCTCTCGCGGTTCCATATTCGGTTCGGTTCTTATCCTTGTCTGGCTTAAGAACAAATAAGACGTCACGCTCATTACAATATATCACAATGGCCGGGCCGGAGCTCGCCTTGACGAATGAAAAAACCAAAACCTCTTCGAGCAATGCGGTTCGAGTGCTCGTGCTTGCTTTTGTTATTTGTTTCACATTTTTGTGCGTTTTGCTCACTTGAGGCACAAGGATCGATGTTCTTCAAAACGAAGAAACTCCCTCCAGCTCTTTCAACTGAAACTTTTGTGTATTGATTACAAGAAATATATATATATATATAGTATAGATTAGAATAGCAATATGCTCTGCACTTTTGTGTTCACAAATTATCGCATACATGCATATATATATGCAAAGATATTGAGTGTTCGTGCCTTAGGATATTGGTCTATTGTTTCGGCTATCATTTATGCAAAATGCTCCCTAGTTGCCTGCCTCGAACCTCCATCCTCCATCCTCCTCAACGCGATACGATACCAATGCGATAATTCTCATCTATATATATATATGTATATTCATTACAAGAGGTCTTGCTTGGGTTGCATATCGCTTTGATTGATTACTCAAGTGGTTTATCGCTCCGCAATTGTTGCTTGGCGTTTTTTTCCATTTTCTCGAGCATTGTTTCCCGAAATGCGCCTAAGGCGTTCCCCGGTCCTCTTGCATTGTTCCCGGGGCCAGCATGTTGGTCACTTGAGAGTTGCGACTGTTTCCTATTCATAAATGTCATTTAAATACCAGACTTATTAAAATATGTCTTGAAAATTTGCATGGCTTCACAATTTACATGCGTTTTGTAGTGTTTTTTGGGGAGCAGCTGCTTTTAGGAAAATTACCAAATATGACATAAATGAAATCGATCTTTAAGGCCACCTAGGGCGTGGCATGTGCTAAATAACATAAAGATCACGATGGTTACGAAAGGTCAGAAGTTAGTTAAACAAAGGTGAATATTTCGGAGAGGTCTTTAAATACTTTGTTCTTCTTGACTTTTATTATAATAATGTTTGGAATAATAAGGATCAACATATTAGTTCGATTGTGACTTTTAATGGTCCACCCCCTCAATAAAACTTTACCCCATGCTCCAATTTTAATTTCCCAAACCCCTTTTGAGCCTTCCACTAACATTCAGTTCATGCAACATCTGCAAACGATGCGTGAGAAGTTTTTGCATGTCTGCCCGAAGGGTTTTTTTTTTTATTTGTGGTGCGGCGTTATCAAGCCACCACAGGAAGCTTCAGTATGTCGCGGCTCTGCCACAAACAATACCCATTGGCACTCAAGAGGCACAGTTTGAGCTTGCAACGATGTCTGTCAAGAGCCCACTCATATATTTGCAACAACTGGAGAGCTTCAAAGAGAGAGAGCTATGCTGCACGGCGGCTTTTGCTGCTCCGTCCGCTCCTGTGGCGATGCGGTGTGCACATAGGCACTCAAGTGTTGTGGCATTATTCGCTCAGCAGCAGATTGTCTTAATTTTTATGGCTTTTATTTGGTTGCGTTTGGGTTTGGGTTTGGGTAACTGGAATAAGTATTTCAATTTTCTTGATTAAAATGTTGCTACTCAGCGATGTGTGAATAAATGTCGCTCAGCGTTTTTGTATATTACTTTTTGCTTTGGGATGCTTACGTTGTTGATTATCTTATATAAAACTGAGATCAGTACCAAAAGAAAACTATTTAAATATATGTACAGAAATTGGTTATTTATTTCTAAAAGTGATTATCATACAAAATTCAATATATATTCAATGTATAGCTTTGTTATTCAATTTCCGATTATGCTTACAATGCTTTTGCGATTGCATCAGCAACAGCCATAATTAATTTAATTCATTTAACAAAGGTCATTGTCAGCTTTTCACACAACAAAACAACAACACAACAACAGCGCCGCCATAATTTTAACATTTGCTAAGGCAAATCAGAGTGCACTTCCAGGGCCGAAAACAAAAAAAAAGTGTCAGGGCTTCGAGTAATTACCACTCGGCTTATATCAATCAATGAGTGAAGCTATAGAAGCGACAATTACTGCCAACTGAGTCGTGGGTTGTTTTTAATTGAATATTACAAGAGGGATGTGCATTAATAAGGAAATCAATTTAAATCTCAGTAAGTTGCTTCACCATTGCCATTGCTGCCAAAGGCATGAGAAAAACCTACGAAACTCTAAAAAATTCTGCGGGCTTAGGATCAGCATTGGTGGGTTCCATAGTGGATGGGGGCGCGGCGCTGTCTCTCTAACGGCTGCGAAACTCAAACCAATACTTCAATGAAGCAATAAGTTTCAATTGAAATGAATGGCATGTACTTGCAAATGATGTTAGTTTCCCAAGGTCAGCATGAAGTCTAGAAAACAAAATAAAGGGTAGGAGATTTGAAAGTAATCAAAATATAAAGTAGGCTAAAAACTCTATACGAATAGAAAATATGCAACAAAAGAACCACGATTTATATAGCTTTTTCTTGAATATTTTTGCAGCATTATAAGATTATAATCAAAAAATAACATATTTTAATATCAATACTTTTATTTGCAACATTATTTTTACAAGTTAGCCATCAGTTAACAGCCACAGAATAAACGTAACCATTAAATAGCATTATATATAATCAATTTTCAAATCAGTTCCGGCCTACCACATACATTCAAAATACACATTGTTTATATTTTGGTAATCTCGGAATATATTATTTATTTGTATTTCTAAACAGACCAACACAATCACAATCTAATCATATCAAACGCCAATCGAATAGTAAGCTTATCAAACTTCTGCTACTTTGCGATAGTAAACGTACCGTGTGAAGTATTCTGCAATATTTTTTCCACTTTTAGTTTCCTTCAGTTGGTGGCTCGTGTTTGTGCGAAAAGATCTTAGATGCGGGTGCAACGCACCACCCAAAACAAGGAAGGAAAACGATTCAATTGCAAACTAACAAAAGTCGATCGAAAATTCTCACAAAAATTGAAAGTTGTGTGAGAGAAAGGAAAATGAGTTGCCTACTACGGCAGTTGGTGGTGGTGGTGGTAATGTTCCTGCTGGTGGTGCCACTGACAAATTGCAACATTGAAACACGCGATACTGAAACATTGGTGAACACCACTTTGGGTCTTATCCAAGGCAACACAATCAAGAGCTTTAGCGGTGAGATTATCTATGCATTTCGTGGAATACCCTATGCTCAACCGCCGGTGGGTGTGCTACGCTTTCAAGCACCACGACCTATTCAGGCTTGGGGAAATGTGCCACTTAATGCTACATCGGATTCATTAATCTGTCCACAAACTGGAATTACACGGTTCATGAGCGAGGATTGCCTTAAGTTGAATGTTTTTAGTAGGAATCTGACGGTAAACTCACCTGTCATCGTTTATATACACGGTGGTGCCAATGTGCTGGGCAGTGGACACAGCTTGTATGAGGCTGGACCACAATATCTACTGGAGCACGATGTGGTCTTCGTGGCCTTTAATTACAGGCTCGGTGCCTTAGGTTTCCTGGGTGGCAGCAACAATGCTTATCTAGATCAAGTAATGGCATTGGAGTGGGTACAATCGCACATTAGCAAATTTGGTGGCAATCCCGACAAAGTAACCTTATTTGGATTAAGTGCTGGCGCCATGGCTGTTAGTCTGCATTTGGCCTCACCATTGTCAACTGGTTTATTCCATGGTGCGATACTCATGAGTGGATCTGCCACGAATCACTTTAGCATTCGCAATGAGTTCTGGTCGAGACTCTTGGCCAGACAAGTGGGTTGTCCTCTCTACGATATGTATGATATGACGGAGTGCCTGCAGAACGTCAGCTGGCAGCGCATTGTGGAAGAATGTGCCAGTTGGGAGCAGTACAAGTTCGTCAACATGAAGTGGAACTATGAGATTGATAACCATTTTCTGCCCCAACATCCAACATTTCTGATTGATAAGGGCAAATTTAATAAGGTCCCACTGCTGGTCAGCTTTACCACTAACGAACTCGACTTTACAACTCTGGGTGAGTACAAAATTGAATAAATATCGAATTGCAAACTAAAAAAACACCATGGACGATCTTAGATATCTTTTAAGCCATTTAACTTTAGAATTTCAAATGAAAGTGCGTCGATATTGATTTTGTTATAAGTGGTCATTTGGGAATGCTGTTAAATATATTATAAAAGACGAGCGATAAGCAACTTTAACAATAACTTTGAAGTGCTAAAAGATTAGATTAGTAACCAGGTAGGGCGTACAAGTTTCTTAATTTCATACAAGACGTTTCGTGGGTATTTTAAAAATGTTTAACATCACTCCTACCACAATATAAACCAGTATTCTCTCTTACCGTGCACAGGACACCTTGAGAGAGATCTATTGCTGCACGATATCATAACAAACTTTGATGAGTATGCTCCGGAGCTATTTCTCTTCGAGTACGACGAGCACAAGAGCACACGCCTTAAGAATTTTTATCTCGGCAAGGATGCCAACGAATTGAATGCCACAAATATTGAACGATTTGGACAAATCTTCTCTGATGCCATTATTGGTCATGGTGTCTATCGCTTGGTGCAGCTGGCACGATATCACACCGAAGTTTACTACACACGAATGGACTACATTGGACAGAGGAGTCTCTCGGCACCACTTACCAAAGACAAAAAGCTCAGTGGTGTGGGTCATGCAGATGATTTGCAGTATGTAATGCCCGGTTTGTGGTATGGCACACAAATGGGCGAATTTAACGAAGATATTTTTATGATGCAAAGAATGACAGATTGGTTTGCACGCTTTGCCAAAACAGGGTATGTAAAAAAAAAGCTTATGGCTTATAATATTGTCTTTCCTAATTTGTGTTTGATATTTATTGTTAGAAAACCCATGTTGAACGCTATCGAACACTGGCCACCCTGTGATGCAAAGCAAATGCATTTGCTGTATAATAATAATGTTACAAAATTGGGTCTACCCGCCTTCGTTGATCAGTATGCTGTCTGGGATGAACTATTTCCCATTTCGAGTACAAAAAGTGCTGCCCAAAGCCAACATCATTTTGTCGTCATCGTCTTCCTTGTGGGTCTGGCTAACTGGCTGGCTGGCTGGCTGGCTCTGTAAATTAATGTAGCCATTAGGTGCGGAAAAAAGCTTATCAATAGGCCGTTTAGATTAGGCTAATGACGTTGCACGCTTAACTCGCTGCAGCTATTTACTTTGATTAATTAATCAACAAAGGCGTGAGATTTTCAGTGTTTCACGAAAACTTATTCATATATGTAAGTGTGTGTGTGTGTGAGTGTTGTTGTTGTGTGTGGAGTTTTTGGACAGCGCCTTTGGGCAATTAGTCTTTTGGAGCAGCTTAAATACACATTAATTTGTCTTTAAATGGTTCTTTGTGGACGCCTTTTGACCTCTTTGGGGTAACATCTAATTGTGCGATAATTTTTGTTGGAATCTGACAGGTTTGCACATGTTTTAACCCTTGGCACAAACCTCCAACTCCAAATCCTAGTCTCCACCTCTTCGACTGGACCTGCTATTGACATATGAGATTGGCAGCATTTAAGAGGTTTCTTCTTGCGTGAAAATCTCAGTCATGTGAGCCAAAGCGGTTAGCAAAAGGATTATCGCCAGTCGTTTTTGGGCAGGGTGCACATTAATTGGTAAAGGGGGTTGTTTTAATGGGTGGTCGCATATCATGATTGCAAGTTGATATAAATAATCGTCGACACTTTGATGCAACCATCAACAGCAACTTAATATCGGGTGGTAGATAATTTTTTGGTTATTTTGTTACATTGGAAGAAGTAACTACAAATTGTAACCTTAAGGGATGTCAAATGGATCATTTTTATTTAATAACGAAAATTGTTATCTAGGCTATACATAAAATCTAATATATCTGAAATAGTATCGAGTGTTTTGAGTACACATAACAAATTAAAATATAATAAGAAAAAATATTATTGTATTTTCCCATGTTGGATATGAGTTCAAAAAGAAGATAACAATAATGGTAAATTTATAAATGATTAACACAAAAGTTTGATACCTAAAGAAAGTTTCAGAGGTATTAAGTCAATAGCTTTAGCCATTTCGTTCTCCTCATTTGAAGGTCTTTGTCTAACTTTTTCAGGGACCAAGGAACAAGCTAAGCAAACCACACACACAATCACAGAGACGACCACATAATGACTTTGATGTAGAGTTCGTGCAAAAGTTTTACCAAAGAAAATATGGAAAATTAACTTGTTAGCCAAACCAGCAACCACACACATCCTGCTCAAGGACAATATATGATTGTGTGTGTGTGTGTGTGTGTGTGTGTAGAGGGGGCATGAGCAAACATTTAACTATACGCATTGTGCCGTATACTCATTTGGGACAAAGGCCACAGAGTAGAAAAAAAAAAGGTGGACAAGTCAACTTGACAAAACGCATGACATGACACAAAAAAAAAAGAGAAGCAAAGAAAAGTATACAATGGTTAAACTTGAAAAGAAACAAGCAAAACATATTGCGAAAATTTTAATTAAATTTTACCAAATAGTATTTAAATGAAATTACAAGTCACAAATGTAAAATTGCGTTTTGAGGGCAAAACTCGCAACAGCGCCCCTAAATATTATTGATTGGAACACCTTTTCCAATCGAGCAGCTGGAAAAGTGGGAAAAATGTATGTGAAAGAGTTGTGATTCGAGTGTGGCTTTTGTGACTCAATTACAATAAGTCTATTAAAACTTGTATGTGTGTGTTTGAGTCTGTGGCATGTCTAGACAAAAACACGGCACCCGTACCCGATCAGTCACAATGTCTGCGTCTCATCTCGAGTCTATGCCACGTCGGATCGTTCCTGGGGTTGAAGAGCGATGAGCGCGTGCCCCTTTTGACTTTCGACTGGTTCTTTGTGATATCTAACAACAGAAAAGGAACGAACGAACGAACGAACGAACGAATGATGATGATGATGATGATGATGATGCGAAGGTGTTCTTCCAGCTGCCGGTTAGGATTGTGTCTCGATTTCACTTTCGTTACGCCTGCGCCACATTCATATGTATTTCAAATGAAACCTGGTCCTTGATCGTTTGCTTGCTCATTTCATTTTTTTGTTCTACACTTTGTGGCTCATCATCAAACATCATTATTGGATTGAAGCTGTGGTTTTGATTACGCATGTATGGAGTGCACAAAAGGACGCCAAAAAGGAGTAAACATTTTGAAGTAGCGCCGTTCGAAAAATGCTTTATTGGTTTGTCAGCTATCGAATTATGTATGTATATATGTCTGTCTGTCCGTGTTTGTCTGGTCTGTTTATGCGTTTTGTCAACATATCATATTACGCCCCAGTCCCAGGATCAGAAAGAACCACAAAACAGAACCAGTACCAAAACCAAGCCCATAATCGCTAATGACAATACAAATTGAGAGTGGAGAGCCTTTTGCGCATGCGCTTTGTTGGTTTTTCTGGGAAGAACTCTGAGCCACTGACAGCCGGCGCAGCGTGCTTATGAAATTTTGTTAAACAATATACAACTATTTGTTTGGCATTTTAAGTGAATTTTCGAACGTCGTTCGTTTTTTGTTTTTTTTTTTGGTTTCTTCTCTTTTTTTTTTGGGGTTGTTCACTGCCGCCACCTTGAAGCCATCGATTGATGTTCGTGGAAAGGCAAAGAAAGAAGCTTTTATTAAATAATGCAATTACAATTCAAATTAATTCGACATTTGAGTTCGATATCTGAAACTTGATTGAAACAAGAAAGGCTATTTTGGATTTTTGGACTTGTTCTTTAAGTATTTTTGCGTATTACTTCAGTATTTACGCAAAATCGGGTTAAAGACCCCTAAAAACGTGTTTGAGGTTTTTTAAGTATGATTTATTATATACCTATTCTGATAACTAAGTTAAGGGAAAGACTTTCTAGTATTATTTGGAGACAATCCTTAACATTGTATACTTCCACAGAGTTCCTTCAAACGTTTGAATTAATTGTTGGCGCCACCCTGAATTCATATAAGAAAAAATAAAGATTTTATTTTAAATTCAATTAAATAATTAATCTCCTTAGCTGGCGCCTAGGCCGTGACGGCAAGCAAACAAACTGACAGCAAACAAATTCAAATTAAATATTTATACAAATGTAAATTGGCTTGATTGATGGTTTATCCTGAGTGCGCACTTGTAACAGCTCCCAGGCTACCAAAAAAAAAAATTCTAAAATCAAGCAACAACAACAACAACAAAAACAATAGACCAAAAACAGACATCAAACGCAATTTAAACAACAGGAGGCAAAAAGGACACTCCGATTGCTGAAAGTGTTCACATCAAACGGTTGTAAAATTAATTGTTTTCCCTGTGTGTGTGTGTTTGTGTTTGTTTGTTTTTATATACACGTTTTAGTTGAGTCCGATAAACAATTTGATTATTCGATAAACAAATACAGACTACAACTACACACACGCACACACACACACACACACAGAGATACTCGCTCACATATGTTAGACTGCCCCCAAAAAACAAACCTCACTCCCTTCGCATTCGCCATTGTCTCGCTGTCTGTCACAGGCGGCATCGTTGGCTACTCCATGACAGCTTTATACGTATGTGTATGTGTGTGTGTGTGTGTGTGTGTGTAGGTTGTGTGTGGTCGTCGTTTGAGTGTCTTTTGTTGTTTGGCTTGTTCTGATATCGTCGCTTTTGTTTGAAGCCCCGGCGACAGACAGCGACAACAATAGCGACAACAACAACAACAACAACTTGATTGTGATTTTGGGGAACCCGGGACCCAATCATAATTATGCATGTTCTTGCTTGTTTGTTTGTTTGTTGTTGTTCGTCGTTGTTGTTGTTGCTGTTGTTTTGGGCTCTCGTTAATAATGGCGTTAATGCTTATGGTGATGAGAAAAACATGGACCACCCTCGCTTTTTAGGGCCCTTAAATCACGACAATATTTATGGTAACGTGACTGACTAAGCGTTAAACAGGATACTAACAGGTAGGTTGTTAAGAAAATATTATAATAAAGATGTTATTGTATTCTATGATTTATAGGGACTTAATTTGATTTGGTTATTTAAGGTTCGGCAGATCGAGACATAAAATATTTTCAAAACAATCCCTAACGTTAAACGATAAAGAAAATGTTTAGGATCGCTAAAAGGGAAAATGCCATGAAATAATTTTTATCATGTTTAACATATATTCTAAAAATAAATTCAATTAAAAGCTGATTCACACTACAATCAATTGATTCGTTTTGCACCCACACAAAAGTTGTTAAGCTGATAATCTCAGCACCCAAAACTAGGAAAACACCATAAAAAGCGCAATCATCGAGAGCACACCACAAAAATGCTCAATAATTACAGGCGTGTTAAGTGCCTCGGCAATCGAACACAATATTGTTTGCACTCTTCTCAGCCTCAAAAGTGTGCAAATATTTGTTTGCAGTTTTTCAAAAGCGACTCCTGTCAATATTGTTGTTGCTGTTAATGCTGTTGTTGTTGTTTGTGTTGTTGCTGTTGTCAAATGTGATTATTAATGTGCTTTGAATGGGTTCGAAATGAAAAATGGCACAACTGAACACCCCTGCAACCACCTAACCCCCTCATTGAATCAGTGCACCCTGTAACGTATGCTAGTTGTCACAAAAACAAAGAGAGAGAGAGAGAGACAGAGAGAGAGAGAGAGTGAGAGGGTGTGACAATCCGTAAAGCCCAACTAATGAGTGTAAACAACGGCCAAAAAAAAAAGGAACTGCCACAAACTGTTTGATTTGTCGCTTAGGACTAATGAAACCAAACATTAAATAGAATGAGCGATAGAGCACCCTCAATATGCTTTTGCTTCCTGGTTCTGGTTCCGTTCTGGTGTTGTCTAAAGTTCCGGGGGTTGTCTTCCTCTAAAGTGTTGCAATTTTTTTTTCACTTCCCGCCCCTCACCACTGGCTTGGGCACAAAGGGATGTTTACTATTTCAGACAAACAGACAGACGTTGCGACTGGTAGAAAAAGACCAAGCAATGCCAGGCTGATGTGTTGTAAGTTGATTACGTGGTTGACGTTGATGTTGTTGCTGTTGCTCTTGTTGTTGCTGCTGCTGCTGCTGCTGTTGAGTTGCAATATGAGGGCGCATGTTGCTGCCGTGGAATCGGCAGCTGTCTTCACGTGAACTGCAGCCGCGATACTCAAACTTTGTAAACTCTTCTTGGATTTTTCACCTTTTTGTAATTTTTTATATTTTATTGTATAGGCTAGCTACATTTCTACGTGCCTGCACTGGCTAATGCTCCTCTCCTCTCCTCTCCTCTGCTCTGCTCTGGCAGCCAACTGAATGAACTCCAACGGGTCGCGGGTTTCGCTCATGTAGCGCCAGGTTATGTCAGGCCAGGCCTTGGTCACTATATGAAAATGCCTAACAAATGCACAGTAAACAATTTCAGCTTTCAAATGCGTCTCTATAGAGAAATTAATTTTTTAAATGTTTATTCTATTAAAGTATTATTTTCCTAAGTTTAACTTTTACTTATAAATACGAAAATTTATTTCTTTTTGATAATTAATTTGAAAGGTATTCACTTATAATGTTTATTATTTATTATTTTGATTCATTTTACTAAATATATATTTAATAACATATTTATTTTCTCTTGAAAGTATGTTTTGTGTTTGGAATGTCTAAATTTCAATTGCATTTTAATATTTTATACCTAAATTGTTTACTGTGTAGCAACTATGAAGTATGATGAGCTGCTGTCGTGGCCACCGTGGCCACCGCATTCGTGGGAAACTCTCCATAAAGGCATGCGGGTGTGGTTTTCCTTCTATGCTCGTTGTAGTATGTTTTGGCTACAATTAATGAAATTGTATTTTACTGCTGCGCATTATAGTACAAGATGCTACAGTTTTGATTAATAGTCGTCAACGGGGCAGCCTGAGAAACGCTTTGGGGGCAGACGTTGTTGCATGCCCCTCAAGCTCAACGCTTGAGTGTTGCACTTGTTCTAATGAGGCTTATTTATGTAAACGAACAGGTACCTAACATCAATTTGAGCGCCTTATTGAGCAATTAGTTAAATAACCACTAAACTGTTGACAGTTAACGTTTTATCAATTGGGTTTATTGATTTTTTGTTTGGGCTTCAACATAAATCAAAATTTTTGAGTGCAACTTTCACATGTTCTCAGGAATAATTTGTCAGCAGAGTTGCCAGCCTCACGACATGACCGACATGACCGACATGACCGATGTGATATACAACCAGTAGAATTTTTGACATGCTCATTAGAGTACCCCACAGTCCCCAATCACCATTCCTCCACCACTCCTGGGATCGCGCACTAAAACAAATAACTCGCGGGCTGAGGAATGCGAGGGCTGTCCACGGGGATAAACTGTCGTAGATAGCCTAAAATAAAAAACAACATTAATAAACCTGAATATGTATACATATGTGTATGTATGTTTGAGTACTACTAAATCCATTTGAAATCGATATACGAACTGCTCAAGCTGTTGTTCAATATATATTGAGTCAGGGGCAATGAAATCATAAATCAACGCGCAATTCAAATATTTATTTTTATAAAAAGTTTTGATTTGAAGGTCAGCAGTCGGACAGAACTCGGCCAAGTTGAAGCAAATATTAATATTAACAATACTTTATATATATTTTAATGATTACAAATCTTAAAAATGGAATGGAATGCATTGTCAACTGATTTTAAACTCTAAAATATAAAAGAAAAACAATTTTTTATTCAAATTTTAATAATATCGTGTTTACAAGTAAACCAATAAGCATTAAAATGTACTATAGCATTTAATATTAATAGCAATTTCTGCACCCTATTGTGAGATGAGTGGTACAACCCACTGTCAGTTAGTCAATAAGCGACACCGTGCAACATAATCCATCATCAGTTGAGTTGAAAGCTGTAAATAAACAAGGATAAGCTAAAAACTATTATTGAAATACGATGCCGCGATGACAACAGACAAATAATGTATAGACATAATGCCCTGTACAAAGAGAGAGAGAGGTAGAGAGAGATAGAGAGTATGACAATGGGATGCCCCTGGACAGAAGGTAGAAGATTGCCTGACAGATCAACGTCAGACAGCCCACAGCATGAGATGAGTTTCCAGCTCAGGCTCAGCTTGCGATCGGCACGCGACACTCAACAAACTCAACACACAAAAAAAAAAAAGCTGCCGCCTCTGCTACTTTAATATATATGGTACAGTTCAATATACAATAAAATTAGTCCTTAACGCGGCAGGATCTATGGCGTTATTAAAAATGATGAGCACACATATTTGTTTTTTTTTTGTTTTATTGCTTTGGTGGCATTTGTCTGTTAATGGTTTTCTCGCGAGCTTATCAACATGTTTTCATCGACTACTGACTTTCAGTTAGCACCCACGCGCCACACCACACGCAATTTCCGGCTAAATGCATTTCCCAATTTCCTTTCTCTGTTTCTCTATGCTAATTAGCCGAAAGTTATTTCCCAATACAACAATTGCCAACCCTTAGCTCTAAGGCTTGTTGTTGGCATGCGTCATGAATTTGGATAATATACCAGCCTCGAGCACACGCGGAACGCGTTTCTTGATAAGAACAAATTTGTATAAGTATTTTTGTGGTACGTTATTTGCCATGTGGGCTTGTGGATAAGGCAGATGAAAATGGGTTTTGCGGTTGCACGTTCCAACACGTTGACTAACCAGTGAACACTTATTAAAACCTTGTTTTTTTTAGTTGCATTTTAAAGGTTTGAAAAGATTTTTGTTATACATTGCCAATTTAATATTTATTATAAGCGCTTTATCTGCTTTTATACTGAAAAAAAAACCATAAAGTTTATAACGGTCTATATTTTTATATGACTATTTTTATTGACAACATAATATTCCAGTCTTGGCGTTTTTTATTATTGGCTTGCCGCACTGTTTGCTAGTTTCATTTTTATGTCTAGCGACCAAACTGTTAACCCACTTATATTTCTACTAAATATCACATTTCCCACACCCACAACCAAGTGCAAAATATGTAAGCCAATCGAATGACCATCTGCTAAGCTTAACCCAATAAATAGTTTGCATACTAGTTGTTGTTTCAAAGAGCTGAGCAAACCGAGTGAGTCATAAATTGTGAAATGCAATGCACATTATCGTCAATGCGAGATACCAAAAAGTCAAAGAGCTGCAACAGCAGCTCAGACTGTGGACGGCAAGAGGCACTGCAGAAGCGTAGTGGACACTTTCTGGCAAAAGAGTTGGCAGTACGCGTTGTTGTAGTTGGCTGTTGCCTGGCTTGTGTTATTTATGAGTTTTGTGATGTTTCTGCAAATTTTTCTATGTAAGAGAGACTCCTTTTGTTTTTTACCTATGCAAGTTGAACTTGTGCCTCATCCACATCCTCCTCCTCCTCCTCCTCCACCTCCTCATCCTCCTTATCGCAGACGTCAATTGCGCAGACAACTTCATTGTAAGGCCAAGAGAGAAAGAGATTCCTGCGCATTGATGTTGACAGCAGGAGTTCCAAGCACGCGTCGTCTCCACATCGCAACCACAGAAGGAAGTCGCTTAGATATTTTTCTGCAGTACTCTGTAACCATTTGAAATAGTTGGCAAGGGTACTATAAAAGTTTGCAATTGGTATGAGACGGATGAAGCTTTTTGAGTCCGAAAACAATTATATATTCGTGACCTGCATTAACAAACACACTCGTTTAATAAACGCTGATAAAACTGGTTAAATTCCCCGAAAAATTGCCCGTTTCTTAGTAATCAATTAAACGATAACAATATAAAGCCCATGTTTGAAAGTTCAAATCAACTTGGATTACTCTTAAATCTGTGCCAGATTTATTAATTGCAAAGCATGCAGCACCAAGCAATTGCTTAAAGGGCATCTTCTAGTCGAGCTTTTCAAAACAAACCACTTATATTATTTTTTCTATTTTTCTTGCGGTTTGTGTTGACTGCAACGATCGAGTAGACATTTTGGTGCCTGGTGCCACACAATCTAATTACATTTTGTGGCCACAAGGCGCTGCAAAATTTCAATAGTGTTTGAGCGATTTCCATCAGTCAATAAAAACTGAGAGCTCAATGCTTGGAGCCTCAACTCGTGTGGATGGAGACACAGCAGGCTCTCTGACTGTGGCTGCGGCAGCAACTGCATCTGATATGCCACCGTTGCTGGCTATGTGGCGACTCTGAAGGAAAGAGTTTGAAGCTCACAACTTTATTTGCGCTGCATTTCGTGGAAATCGAAATCAGTGAGAGACTCTGTGCGAAAAAATACTTCGTTGGAAATTGGAATGCCAATTCAATACGACAAGAGATTTCTGTGTGTTTGTTTTTTGTTTGTTTGGTTTGCCATACATCTAACAAATTATAAAAACGTGCTTCAGAGATCAGACAGACTAACAGACATAAGTAGCATATGCTGCGCTGACAGGCCAAACAATTAAAACTAAAGTGGAAACGATCAAAATGTACAACCCCGAAACACAGAGATCTATTGCTGCAGATATTGTTGCAGTTAGACCGCACTCCCCGGGCAATTTGCATATATTCATATATTAACTGTAAAGTCCAATAACACCCTCTAAAGGACCTTCGCAATGATGATGCTATGGCGTGACTCATGGCGTGCTGGAATTCTAGTTGAACTGTTTGAAAATCGACTCGACAGCAATTGCCAATTGGCATTTGTGGATGGATGTTCAGCGTCATGTGTGCCTTTCCTATGCTAATGAGTCGACCAGGATACAACAGTTCCGAGTCCAATACGATGTCGATGAGGCGGCAGCTTACTCTTTTGACACTGTCATGCTGTCAAGCGTAACCAAACTCCGATAAGAGCAATAAAAATGAAAATAGGTTGCGAGTGTTGTGGCCCACAAAAAGCAACAATGCCTCTTCGAGCAACATCTGTGCGCTACCAGAAATAAACACAGAGTGTTTGTGTGGCATTGGATGAGAGGATTACACTCAGAGAAAACTAGACGTTATTTTATTTCATTTATGTATCTATTGGTCTAATTATAGTTAAAATATTTACTTGTTATACAGATATCTTGAATTATTTTTTTATTTATTGAAAGTTAAGTCACCCTTAAGTATTGTACGTTTAAGATACTCTAATCATTTCTCTCAGTGCATGCCTTGGCACGCGATCAGTGGTTGCCCATAATGCACAACACGTACCAATGCTATCTAGCGTCTCTTAATATATGCACCCACACAGTGATGACACGCATACCTACCAACAAAAAAAAGGCAGACAACAAAATATAAACACATAAACAACATTTCAGGGACCAACTCATCAAATTGGAACTGAAAATTATGCCAATTGGCTTATCAGTTGGAAACTTAAAAAAAAACCTTAAAACAAAAAGGGGAAACACAATTGCAGAGAATTGAAAACAAAATGTTTTGAAGGACAAATTGCTTGCATTTAATACACCAAAAGTCAGAGAGTGTTTATGATTAAGTACAGTTGAGGGCAAAAGTAATTTTAGATAAACTGGCTGAGCCAACGTTCTTGACGTCGCCAGTTGAGAGGAAACAAACGTTTCCAGATCTCATAACGTGCCGAGTTGAGGCTCTCCTTTAAGACTAGCTCTTTGTCAATATCCAGATAGTAACGCTTCTTAAAGCTAAAAGGACGCCAACGTATGTTACGCAGTTTCTCATCACTAGGTTTGTTTGGATCACTAAAAGGATCAAGATAAAATAAGATTATCAGAGATATCCATACACTTTTAATCAATCTTTACTAACCCCTTGTAGGCAAAAGCTGAGAACATCCTTGTCATAGTGTCCACCATGCGATACTCAGCATCGTCCTCCGTAAACATGCGACTAATTGATGGCTCCACAAACAAGTACATTAGATCATCGTGATGCACAACGCCATAGGGAGCATCCTCCGGATAGTGTATATGACTACGCTGACCCTGATAGGCAAAACGATAATAATACACCTTGGTCAATCTTGCTGCCAAGTGCACAAAACGATGTATTCCAAATCCCGTCAAGGCATCCGAATAGAGTGTGGCCAAAGATTGCAGCGAACTCTTCGCATCGAAGGGTAGCGAGCCAAAGTAATGTTGACGCAGCTCCTGACTGATGTTGTACGCACGCGGACTACTGGCATTGTACAGGAAACAGATCGGAGCCAGTGCCTCAAAGTTGTCATTGAAGGCACCTAAAAGTGAGCGACTTTGCAAGATGGCTGCCAATGAAATGGGTTTGAAGTGAGAACATAATAGAGTGTAAATATTAGATAATTATTTGTGTTTTATAATAGCATCAAATAAATAAGCATAAATCATCATAAACTATTCTTAAGCTTTAAAAGTTAACAAGTATTTTACTCACATATAGCTGGTCCCACAAACTCATCCTTGGTCATGCCCGTTATGATGGGTATCTTCATAAAATCACCATTCTGATAGCTGCGCACGGGATCTTCAACAAGGAAACGCTCCTGCCCAAAGTCTGGCTCCACCACAGGCTTCCACAATATTAGTGGATTGTTGCGGCCAAAGTCAAACATGCGAGGCAATGAATTTGCATACTCCAGATAGTGTTTCTAAAGATTGAATCAAACAATAAGAAGAGTAACATCATCATTCAATAACTTTCAATATTACCATTCTCTACTTATTAGGGTTTAATTTAACTCACCCCACGCAAACAGTTGAGCATATCGGTTATCTCGTCTGTGTTGCACTGCAGTAGCGCTGCTTGCTTCTTGGCCACATCGATTTGATGTTGTGGCAATGACCATTGCCCCGTTGCGGCGCCACTCATCACGATGGCACGTTGAAACAGACCTTGAGACATGGGCGATACCATGTGTAGGCTAACAGCCATGGCACCAGCTCCATAGCCCAACACTGTAATTGAATTGGGATCACCGCCAAAGCGAGAGATGTGCAACTTAACCCAACGTAGGAGCTGCACCTGATCCTTGAGTCCCATGTTGCCTGCCGCCTGCTGTGTGCCCGTGGCCAGGAAACCCAGTGTGCCCAAGCGATAATTAAAGGTAACCAATACTAGATTGCGATCCATTAAATACTGAGGACCTGCAAAATTCTTGCTCTGCCCGGAAAGCGAATAAAAGCCACCGGGATGAATGAACACAATGACGGGTTTCTTTGGATTCGGCTGAGATTCGCTGGGCAGCTCCCGAGTGTAGATGTTAAGACGTAGACAATCTTCACTCACATCCTCACTAAACAGTCCCGGCTGTGGACATTTGGGTCCATCAAAAGTCGCATCAAGGATGTCAAACCATTGCTCAATGGGCTCCGGCGGCTTAAATCTTCGATTATCCACGGGTGCTTTGGCATAGGGAATGCCCCGAAAGGCATAAAAATTGCGACCCGCTTGCGAGGGTAGAATGGTTCCACGGATTTTGCCCAGTGCTGTGGTTATAACCAAATCCGAGAGCTCCTTATCACTGCCAATGGGTATGTCATCCTGATCCTCAATCTCCAGCGTCTTGGCCAGCTCGCTGCTGTTCTTTTGGCCATATGAAATTGCACTGCCGAGCAGCAATAGTCCTATGAGTTGCCACATCACGACTGTGGAGGCTGTGTCTGCAACTTGCAGCTTTTATAGTCGCCAGTTGCATCTGGATTATGTCACATAAAATATTGCAAATTGATGAGCTTCTCGTTGCACGTTGAACGTGGGAGTTGAGCAGAGTTGCCTTAAGTTCTGGCTGTTGCTTCCTTGTGCCCTGCCAGATCTTCCCATATCCAATTGTAATCCATAAATAACCAACACTGGCAGCCTGGCTGTTCTCTCAATGCCTTTGGGTCTCTTCCCACACACACACCCAGTCTAAAAGGCAACACCTAACCCAATCTGCTTGATCAACCCACGCACATTACTAGGAGTAATATTCTATTAATTTGTTATTGCTCCAATTTTTCCCACGTGAACTTGTTTGCGTGTTTGCGGCTTATTAGATTAACAGCGCACTTAAACACCCTCCCTTTTTAGACGCTTAACCTCAATGACCTACCCAAAAGGAAAAAAAAAACACCAGGGAAACAACAACAAATGTGAAAGAATTGATCCTTAAATGCCCGCTAATAGCGTTAAATGGTGAGCATAAAAGGTGAGCATAAGTCATAAAGTTCTGGCACTGCAAGAAGATGATGATGATGACGATGACACACCCCTTAAAAGAAACCCCCGAGTGAGACCGAAAGCCGCTCAAGTGCGTTAAGTGTTCCTTTGTGCTCATCTTCCGTTTGTTCTTCCTTATTTGTTTGCCTTCTTTCCTTTCTTTCCGTTTCTATACCATTTTTTTTTTTTTTTGTTGGATATACATAAATTGTCAGTTGTGTACGGCCAGACAAAAGCGTGCTAATTGGATTTATATTGGTTAAACTTGGTAGCAAATTCTCTTTTGTAGCTTCTTTTAAGTGTGAAAATGTATGTCATGGGTAGCGAGTGTTTACCAATGAGAAAGTAAAAGTTTCTATGACTAAATGAGAAGGATATTGGTGGGAATCAAAGAAAATTAAACCCTGAGCCTATTCAATACAGTTGAAGGGGTATATAAAGGTCCTAAAAGGTAAAATTTAGTAGGTTCACATTTTAAGAACCATAAAAAATATTAAAAACATCGCGTTGTCTTGTTTTTAGGCTAGAATAACTGAAAATCAATTCAGATTTGGGCTTAAGCAGATCAGTCGATAAAAATGCATTCCCACAAATGTTTCACACCAAAAAAGATCCCGAATTTTTAATAACAGTGCAACTAAATATAAATTATAAAACATAACATAATTCAAATTTTTTTATAAGCTCATAGATGCAGATTGTGAAGAACACTCTTTAGAGCTATTATCTCGGTTTAGGAGCTCTAAAAAATATCACTAGAAGGTCAGCTTATGCCGTAGGAGATGTAAGCAGTCTCATACCACCATCCGAGCTTGCAGATAAATGACAGTCATTTAATCTGGCACATGCTCCAAACTCCTACACTCTGGCTAGGCACTAAAAGAAGCATTGTGAGTATAATTGATGGTAGTAAAACCTCATTTTGAACCGCTTTGCCTTGCCTTGCCTTGCTTAGCGTTGCCCCACCCAAGCAAAAGCCATTGGTGCTGCTCAAGATCTTCACGCCTTGACATCCTCACGTAGTACTCAAACAACATTATGACCAGCTGTGCCGTTGTTAGACAGTCTGTGGTCGTCGCCTTCGACGTCGTCGTCATCGTATTACCTGGTAATTGTAACATCAGCTCAAGCACGGCAGGTGACACAAATGCAGACGCCTCTGGTGCTATGACCAGACACTAATGACCAGACGACGACGTCTTGCCATGCGCCACAGGATGTGTCTACGATGTTGTCGTGAGGTGTGAAGACTGCCAAAGACTCTCTGTCTTGTGTGTGGTTGTGTGTGTGTGTGATCTCTGTGTGTTTGTTTTTATGACTCCTGCCGCGCCTTGTGGAGTGTGTGCGCTTGCCCCCGTCGTGATATTGTGGGTTTCTTCGCACTTAAATAAAAAGTGTTTTGGTTTTAACTTTCAATTTTCGATTTAATTAGTTTGTGCAAATGTTGACATATTGCCGGGAGCCAAACAAAACTCGTTTGCTTTTTGTGTGTGGTCTTGGTCGCATTTTTCACTAGAAACTAGCCTTGTAACTCTCTCTAATAGCTATCTAATAGATTGGAATCACTAAGATTTTCACCCTACTCATAAAAAAAAAATATCTGCATTTGCCTCATTCGATTGTCAAATCGTATAATTTATTGAGCCTCATCATTAGTTTGTGGGGCGTTTGACTGTTCAAAATTAGCATCCCATTCTATTTTGCCAGTTTCGCCTTCTAATGCCTCCCCTAACGCAATAAAAATGGACTATAGAGCCACCATCCCTAAAAAAAAACAAACACAAACGAAAACGGAATGTTAAATGCACATTGACTAATGAAATGTTTTGCGATTTTGGTTTCAGATTTGGGTTTTCGAGTGCCTGCACTGAGAGAGGTCGTTCTGGGCCAAATGATTTTAGTAATTTATGGCCCACAAAATCGTGGCTGTTGTTGTTAGACAACTGCACATTCACTTTGGCCGTAAAAATGACACAAAAATGTGTGTTTGTTTCGTTTTTGTGTGTTTTTATTGTGTGCCTCTTTGGTTTTTATGCCAATTTGCATTTGATAATACGCCCGCGAACTGTTGTCGCCAGAATGGTAGCTAATTAGTGAGATTTGTTTGATGTACTTTAATGGCTGGTTTTATGTAACGCTAGCGAGGCGTGTGCCCAAAAACCCGAGACCCATTCACGGACCCGGAGCACGCGTCCAAAGGTGAACCATTGGCAACATAGAGATAACTTTTTGCCAGAACATTGTATTCATGTTGGTGAATACAATTTATGGCAAGCGCATTGCAAATTGACATGCATGAAAAGAGATATGAATGCCAAATATTATTATAGTATACTATACACGTATATGGGTAAAAAAAAGTAAGTAAAAGATACTAAATACAAACATTACAGAGAGCCCTTATAATATACAAATTGATACTCTGCAACATTTATCATATTGTTTTATGGTATGGATTTGGTATCGTCAGGAATAATTGTTTTTAGTTAATACTTCTCATTTGTTTTCTTCTAGGTTAGCAAGCTTTCAATTGTGGTAAAAGATTCTTTTTCATAAAAAATATTTTTAGTACAGTTAAGTTCAATTAATTAATTAAGATTTCATAAGAGTAATATGATGTTAACAGGGTAATTACAAAAGTATAACTGGCACATTAATCTATCTGCCTAAATGGTTTATCTGTGCCTTTTTCATAATCTTTTTACAACACGCTCCAGTCAATACAATTTAAATACTCATTTGGCAGCTGCTTGAAGTTGTTTAACTGTCTGTTATTGAACAGTATCGATCAGTTGATGAGCATATGCAAAAATAACTGCACAAATGAGGAAAAGATACATGCACAAACTCCAGACACATAAATAGAATCCTCCCCGGTGGAAATAATCAGGCGCGAGACATAAACAACAATTGACGAAACGGTAAAAACTGTCAAAGGCAATTGTCGCAGTCTTTGTTACAGCGGGTACAACAAACTGACAAACTGACAAACAGACAAACAGACAGACGGACAAACGGACAGACTGGTTAAAATGATTGATCAGATGATGAGCTCTTTGATTTGCAGTTATTATTCTTTCAAAGGGGGATCTCTTATACTCGTACATCAATTTCGAGTGGGCTGTATGAAAAAATAATGAACGTGGGAGTTTCTAGTTTGCACCTTGAATAAAACTCGTTGTCAGAGAGTCTCTGCCTTTAGCTATGCGAAGCACGTGCCGCAGACTCAAAGCGCTGCCTAGCACACAAAAAAAAAATCAGTCTGTGCCACTTGCAACGGCAACGGCAACAGCAGAAGTCGCCTGATGCCTGATGCCGCCTGCATAACCTCGTAAATGTTGCAGATGAAGTGCAGCTGTTGTAGCTGTTGTAACTGTTGACTGTTGGCTGTTGTTGGCGGCTTGCCGCAGTCTTTGCCACTTCCTTTTCGTGGTCTGTTTGAGAATTTAACCCGTGCCGTCTACGTGCTCCATTGCATTCTGGACTCTAAATGAATTGTTGTTATTATTATTTAGTTGCCTTTTTGTTTTTTTTTTGTTTGCTGTCGCCAATAGCACCTGTTGGCCATCATCGATTCTGTGTGCACATTTATTGAATATATAAATTAATTGTGATCCTTTGATTTCGCATGCGATTTCAGCACTTTTCATTTCATTTCTATAATCCCCTTTTGATGTGCTGATAACTTGGCAACGATTGCCAACAATAATCATAATCATAATCATAATCGTAATTAAGTTAAACGTCTTTATACATACATTAATGCTTGGCGTCTGCCTACGTCGTTGCAAGTCAGGCATTGCAACGTCTGCTCTGTGGCAACCTCCTTTGTCGTAGGTCATGCGTGTGGCTCTCGGCCAACAATCGTATGTTGTCGTTGGGATCGTTTGCACCCAAGTGGCCTGGCGCTACTCTACTTTTGCTTACTGCTACTCACTTGATTGCTTATGCTCTGTCCGTAAATGTTTGCATTTATGCGGGATGAAGGTAAATTTTGTGCAGATCTTGCATCTTACATCTTACATCTTGATTTTGGATGCTGTGTGTGATTGCCTCGACTAAGACCTACAGAGATTGAGCTGACAGTGATAGACCACATTTAACGTGTTATTTGTTATATTGTTCATTAAAGGCTTTAAGATATACATGTATAAATATTATCACAGTTAAACAAAAACAAAATAAAAGAAAATTTTTGATAAGCTTCAGCTTTGCAATCTTGAAGAAGCATAGCATTTTAATCAGCTCATTCAAGATAAACCAAACGAGCGAGAAAACATGAACATGAACAAGCTCAAGTGGATGCTTATGCATATATAACATATGCACATGTGAATAATAAAATAATGAACAAGCAAAGCTGATGGGAACGAATGTCAAACTGTACGCACTTGGACATTTGTTCTTCTAACTGCACGTACCGAAAGTTAAGTAAAATAAAGGAAGAAGAACATTTCAGAACATTTCTGTAATAATCGATACCCAATGATTATGCCTGGAGTTCCTTGACATGATCAGATGTGATGTAATTCGATGCGTTGCGTTGCGGTGCGATAATCAAATGTTTCAATGCCAAAAACACGTTAGTGTTAAATGGCTTTTTGCCATTGGGCAGCAATACAAGTTTCTACTTATTGTTTAAACAAGCGAGAGGACGCGTGGCTGGGCTACAAAGTGTTCGTTGGGGCCAAAAGTCCGAGACCCTTCATTAAAATCATTATGTCGCAAATGTGGCAAATTTTCAACAGTTCATTTAACTGATTAAAGTGTAGAACAGCGACGCATCGCATTTTTGATCAATTTGGCTGATGAAAAAACGGCCAGAAAACAAAAGCCACTGCCCAGCTGTTAAAGCTTTATTTTCGGGTGAGAAAATGACCGCAATTGAGATTGATGTATATAATTTTGGCACCTTCTGGCATTACCTGCGCTGCCAAAGAAGTCATAAAATTAATTTTATGAGTCATTATTTTTATAATCAAAAAGCATATTTAGCTTAAAGCGTGTATGTTGTGGCTTGGCTGAAGAAATAACATCAAATTTTGGTAATTGGGTTCTAATCGTGCTCATTTATAAGGTCACAATCCTCTTTAGTCTTTAACTACAAAAATCCATTAGCATTTACCTTAAACACATTTGTCAAAACCTTATTATTATTATTATTGTAGCTGTTGTGGGTGAGATTCGTGTGTGTGTGTGTGTGTGTGTGTGTTTGTTAAATATTAATCAGTCAATAGGCAAAATGTTAATCCTCATTTAAAATACCAAGCTAGTGGTGTTGTTTCCCTTGATCTATTAGTGGACCGCCCAGTGTGTCGACCAATTAATTGCGTAAATGGAAAAAAATTGACTTTTGGTTCGCCTTTGTCTTTGCTGGGTGCCACAAGTCACACATTGGTTAGTTTGGTTGGAGCTTGTTGGTGATTTTTGATGTCAATACATACACTTTAAAAAAGCATATATATATATATATATATATATATATGTATGGGCAATAGAAAGTCAGCAGTTGTAAAACCTAATGAGTAAAGTAAAAAGTATTAAAGAATTTAAAATTTCTCAGAACTTATATTAAAAAATAAAATATAAACTAGAGCTACTTATAAAAGTGAGAAAAATGTATTGTTTAATAAATTTTAATTGTCAAATTTTATTTAAATGCTTAATTTGAAGCCAGTTAAACAATCTAAGTAGTAAAATATTTAAAGGCCATTGGATCAAAGGCTTTAGAACTTTTTACAAGGAGTTCTTCAAACAAATATTTAATTCTATATTATAATCAAGTTAATTTTTATATTATTTTTTTTTTCAATTTAAAAAAATCTTTGCTTGATTTATAATAATTTTAATATAATTTATTTATTTTGTTTTTCACTCGTTTATTTTTTTCATATTTCACTCTTAATTAATTTTAAATAATTTTGCAGTTAATTGACATTAAGTTGGATATTGCAAAATAAATATTTCTCGCAGTGCATGGCATAGTTAATTAATTAATAAAAATTTGTGCTCAAAAGCGTTAAAAATCCATTTGAAACTATACCGATTTTTATTTATTTTAACAGCACAATGATTAATTTGATGCGCTAAAAAAAACAAAACCAAAAAACCAAGTATGTAAGAAATAATAAAATGTTTTTGGATTTATTGTTGTGATTGTTGTTATTGTTGTTGTCATGTTATTTGTTGTTGTGCCTTTAATGACAGGCCCTTTTGGGAACAGCTGGAGCTTTTTGGAGCTAAGAAGCACGCGCTCATTAAAGCGCAGTCGGAATCGGCTTTGGAACTTTTGGAGACCACACCGAGTGTATCTACATTAAACAAGGCATGATTATAATAATGTTAAGCAATTAATTGCGAAAAGCCAAACCAAATCGAAGAAGACCAAGACGAAGACGAAGAGCAGCTGCAAGAAACTAAACATTTACAAACTGTTAAATAATGTGCAATGTGAGTGTGTGTGTGTGTGTGTTTTTCTACCATTTGTGAAGCATTGAAAAATGTGTGTTTTGTCACCCGTATAATTTTGCAGTGTGGAGCGTTAAAGTGACAACAACAAGCAAAGGTCTAAAAGAGGTAAGAGTTAAGAGCCCATTCCAGTGGCTAGCTAAACTGGCTGGCAGCCATTTTTGCTCTTTGGCAGTAGTAGTATTAAAACACATCTTAAGGGGCCCAATCCCGTATAATCAGCCCAGTTGACTGCGTACGGCCCTTTTAATTATGGGTCACAGTCAATGAGCAGCAGCAGCAGCAACAGCAGCCGTTCTTTCTTTTTCCTCTTTTCTTTTTTTTTGATATGTTTTATTTTTGTGTCTTTGCATTTCCTGTCAACGGCACCTTAATTTTCACTTTAACGCCTATTTGCAGCCAAGTGCTTTTCCCCCCAACCCTCGCTCTCAATGTCTTTGCCTTAATGGGCACCATTTTCATTTAACAACCGTTGGCTGTTGGTTGTTGGTTGTTGGTTAATTGTTAGCTTACCACTTGGCTACCAAACTACATCAACCAACAACAACAACAACAAGAACAACAAGAACAACAATTGAATGCATAAATTTGTTTTATTTCATTTTGTTTAGTTTGTTGGTTGGTTGTTACTTTGGCCTAAATGCCTCAATGCGGGCTGATCAGGTGAAAACACAAGACGAACGAAGAACACATTAACTCAATTCCATTTCCAGCTCCAGCTCCATATTATCAGAGCCAATGACTCTTCCTCATTGCTTTTCTCATTATCAATCAAATTTCCGTTCTTTTTGGTGTTGATGCAGACTGTGTTATTATTTTCATTTATTTAAGCACATCTTCTTTTCATCTGTAATATTCTTAGCTTTATTTTTATTTTACTTTTTAGCATTGCTCACTTTGCAGGCAGATACAAAATTTCCTTATGCAGTTGATGGGTGTCCACATTGAAATGTGGCGCTCTTTCATTTAAGGCTATCACTTATGCCCCTCCCTCTTTTTTGTTAATTCTTAAATGGTTCAGTTAAGTACTGCATTGTGCTGATTGTTAATTGAGATACTTTTCGAGATACTTTTCGTGAAGTGATTTATTTTTAAATAAATATTTGCTTTTAATTTCCATTATGTCATTTGAAAGGCAAGTAAATAAAAAATAAGTACGATATTTATACTGTTAATATTATTATTAATATTATTGCTTTCTTTTTGTTATTTTTAGTTGTATGTTCCTATCTTTTACTAATACAATAAGATATAATAAACTAACACAAGTATAAATAATATATAAATATAAATATGTATTTGATTTACCATTTTAAAATACTTTATAGTACGTAAAATTAAAAAAAAAATTAAAAAAAATTAATGGCATCGCTAAAAAAATATTTAACAAAATAAATTCATAAAAAAAATCTTCGTACTCTTTGATAACTATTTATATGTAAGCAAATAAGAAATGTATATGTGAAATTTCTTACATATTGAAATACATTAAAATAATTATTTCACTAATAATTGTATAAAAAAATATCATTAACTTAGTGTAAGTGGTAAATTATTCAGTTGAATAATTAATTGTTTTCTGTGTAGGAAATTTCAATGTTAAAGTCAAACTTAAAAACCTTATTGATTTGCAAAACAAATGAAATACTCTCTGTATTGAGATTAAATCTTTCAAGCTTGCCAAAAACCGTTCGCAAAATGACTGATAAGCTCGCATAATAAGTGAGTAATTAAATGTTTGACGATTATTATCAAACCACACACACACACACACACAGATGAGATGCTTCACATACCCCCAAACGTTCTTAAAAACTCTCAAGCACACACACACATACATATATAGAGATAATGAGCAATGAAGGTTTTCCACACGCTTGCCACACTCCAGAGAGCAATTGCGAGAGTATGCGTGTGTGTGTGTGTGTGTGTGCAAGTGAGCTGTTTATCCGACCAATCAGCGACAACTGGAATGCTCTTAGAAGTGACTGCGCTCTCACACACACACACGCACGCGTGCACTGGTATCTGACGGATACATTTGCAAACGAACGCATAGAAGCAAAACGGCAGCTGTGGCTGCTCTTGTGTATCTGCAGCTCCCTATTACAGCTCGGTGTGTGTGTGTGGAGTTGTTGGCTAGCTTGATTATGCGCCGACGTCGTCGTTTGTGGAGTTTTTTTCTTCTTCTCTTTTTTTGTTGTTGTTGTTGTTGTTTTTGTTGCCAAATTTATGCGGGTGTACAATGAGATCCGTCTGTCGTTGTACCATTTGTCCACATACTATCCGTTCGTGTCTCTTTGTGCGCCTCTTAGCAGCTTGTTGTTGCTATTGTTGTTGCTGCTGTTGTTGGTTTTTGTAGGTGGAGCCAGCCATAATATCATTTCATTGTTGACAAAACTTTGCCAGCGTCGTTTTTGTCTTCAGCACCGAAGTTTATATGTTCATTTCTATTTATTGTACGTGGATTTTTTTTTGTCCAACCATTTTCTGTTGTCTTGTATCTGGCAGATACGTACATTTCACACAGAGCGCGCACAGGTTGCCACAGTGAAAGGTCGTCGTCGTCGTTGTCTCCATCGTCATCGTCATTGTTGTCATTGTCGTTGCCGTTGTCGTTAACGTTAACGTTGCCCCGTCGTTGTTTCCGTTTTTAACGTTTTGCGTGCTCAAGCCGAACTAAACAAAAGTAGCGACGGTTAAGCTGCGTATCTTTTGATTCGCTGCAGATACAGATGCAAATGTTCAGTCATCTATGTTATTATGTTATTATATGGCCTAGTGCCTGCAATTGTGATGTGAAGTGTTTAACAGTTTAACAAGTTCGCAACGAATCTCAACATTTGGATATACATATATATATATATACATATACGTCAGCATCATATGTACTACAACAACAACATACGCACACTCGGGATTAGCCGCATATTTATGGAATATGGTTGTTTTGTGAGTTTCCCAGCTTGCTTCAAATACTATATATATATATGCATATATGTTCACATATCGATGGCAGCCTTCTTTCCACTGAGCAATTCAAGTCCCTTGACGCCAGATATATATATATATATATACATATATATGTTTATGTTTGTGGATACACATTAACGTAACGTTGAATTGACGATAAAGTACTTCAATCGAAATAAAATCAAAAAATAATAAATCGGAATAGTTCAGACGATCAACAAGGAACATACCCTTTAATTAAACACAGAGCTATTAAAATTATATTAATTTAAATAAGTGCTTATATCAAGATATCAAGATTAAAGAACAATTAAGTTTAAGTATAATTTTTTCGTTTGTTTTTTTTCTTTTTGGTTCTAGGAACTAAATTTATTTCTTGATTTTTCTATGGTATTAAGTAGTCAACATTTATTTTAATGTTTATATGCTTAAACATTTTTGTTCTGTTGTTTGAAGTGTGATTGCATTTGGGTATCAGCTACCCAAGAAGAACTAAGAAATGTTGATTTTGATTTGTTTTTTTATTTATTATATCATAAACTAAACAGCTGTTAGAACGTTAATAAGATAACACAAAAACCATAAGTAAGAATCTAGCTAGGTATTTTTCGTTGGCGAATCGGCGTCAATGTTTGATATTTGTTGAGAAGAAACATGTGATTTTTAGTTGCCAAAAATCAAAGCTATACGTAATACATTATTATTCCCCGAACAATCAAAGTTATAATTGTACATTATTATTCCCAGAACTTATTTCAACTGGAGTCTTGTTATTTAATTCTCATAATGGGTATAAACAATTTATTGAACTTCAACAAACAAATAACATTTTTGCAATTGTTGAGTTTTCTCTCGTTTGAATTTTTTCGCAACTGTTAACAATAATTAATAACAAATTGTATATAAAGTCAACGGGACTTAATATATATTTAGAAATCGGCATTGAATTGTGGTTAGCTATTGGTTCGGTGCGGGTGTAAATAAAGTAAGAGATTTCTTTATAATTATTTTAGATAACAGAAAAATATTTAATTTAAGTATTTTACAGCTATTTTTATCAGAACTCCTTTTCAATAAACAATTTCGCCACCGCAAAATTAATCTTAAGCTACGCAATAAATTTATTCCGATGCAAATACAAAACAACATTTTCCACAATCTCGTTTTTGCAATCTTCCAAATGATGGTTTTTTATTGGGTATAAAAATAAATGAGTATTACAATTATGTTCACAAGTTCAAGTATAAAACGTTAAGTGCAAATAACTCGCAAATATTTCGCCAAGTTTCAAGCATATCTTTCGAATACTTAAGTACCTTAACATACAATATTTATAAGAGTAGTAGTAATATTTCTACTAGTTAGAACTACTAGAACAATTTAGTTGTTATCAACAATATTATACACATGGATAAGTAAAACAGTTATCGTGTTGATTTAATTCGATTTTCAGAAACAATTTGGAACTAGTTGGAAGTCGTTAAGATAAGCCTCACGTCAATAAAACGCTTTGCGCAAAAACAAACAAAAAAAAAACTTTATACAAGAGATATGAAAAAAATACAAAAAATAATAAAAAAAAAGAACATGAACTTAAGCACAAAATTATTTAAATTATTTCGAGCGCTTTATTATCATGCTGAGCCTAGCCTAGCCCTAAGACCACAGACCTAGAGAAAGAGAGTAGGAGAGTAGAAGAGAGAGAGAGAGAGAGAGAAGAATTGGAGAGTGGAATTTGCTTAATGACACTCTTGAAGATAAAAAGCCGCAGGGGGGAAGAACGACCACACGCATACCTTAGAGGGCACAGAGCGGGGGCTGACTTTGACTTTGAGGCGAGTGAAAGGGTCAAAGCGTAAAAGTTAAGATACCAAAAATATGTGTATATATATATATATATGTAAATAAATGTATGAAGATATTTTGTAGGTGAGAAAGTTATTATATGCCGCATAGAATAGAGCCGTATAGCCGAACAACGATGTGACGCTATCAACATCAGATAAGCGCTACGAAGTGTCAAGCAGTCAATTTACGAACCCAAAACAAAGCGACAACCAACAAGCAAACAAACAACACACAAACACACACAAACAACAACTCAAATGAAACAGGTTCATTCGTGGACCACCAAGCGAACTGATCAGGTATCATCAGGCTTATTAGTGACCCTTGTACGGCCTGCTGCTGACTTTCCAGTACAAATAAAAAACAAAAGCAACTAACAAAAAGGCATCAGTACACAGAGGGGCGCCTCTAATGAGCATCAATGCGACGCGCTTTCGTGTTGCTTCGACAAATTTATTGCTAATTGTAGAGCGAACCCCACTAAACATTCGATGCATAAATCTAAACGTGAGGCACCCACACACGCACACACATATACAGCTGCCCCATTGCGAGACGAGACTAGTTGGAGTCTCCACATATGCCCCTCCTCCCTCTCCTCCCCCTCTCTCTGTCTGTTTGTGTTGTTGATCTGTTGATGAGTCAGCGCCGGCGCTTTAAGTGCCAATAATATTGTAAGCTAGCTGGGCTCAAATTACTATAAACTTAAAGAAGTTCCATCTTATTGCATTACTTGAGCGTTTTAAACTGGGCTAACTGGGCTTACTTGGTTAACGGTACAGCTTAGCTGTCTTAGCTGGCCATGTTTAAAACGAAAGAGTTATGCATTTCATGGCACGCATAAAATCCAAACACCATTTGATTTGACGATTGTATCGAAACCCACGCAATGCAGACACAAATATCATAAAGTTCAACTCTGAAACGTTTAGAAGTGCAATTAAAATGAGATTTATTATACTCATGTTTGACAATTTGTTTGGTCAAATCATGATTATGATGTATAAGTAAAGGAATCGTTGTTAACAATTGTATTTAAGTTTAGTTTAACAACTATTTAAGAGTAAAGTGTTTGAGCATATGGTTAGTGTCGATAAGATTTAAGGTTACCCGCATAGCAATACAACTAAAGCTGACCCATAAACCAATTCTATTAACTCTTCCGATGATTGCTCTCGTTTATGCTTTTGGCAATTTGAACCTAATGATCTGTTTGTTGTACTTTATAAAAGTAATTGCTTTAGTTAAAGAATAAATGTACTTTTGTATATTATATGAATACTGAAACTAGCTAAAAGTTGTTAGCCAAACTCACATTAAATATGTTAAGCAAATACATCTTTGATTTAATTTAAGTTGTATACAGAAAGTACGGAGTTAATGCACAAATATCGCATAAAAGGATTTGTTATTAGGATGTAGAGATCTTGACTTTATATGTAGTATTTTGTATCTTATGAGCTTGAGCACATATTAAATTTTATTACTTTTGAGTACATATGACAAAAATATCACTTAATTTAATTACTTTTATAAGTATTAACTCTTTTTTTTGGGGTTTTGTGTGCAGAGGATTATCTTCTTATTGAGTGTGATTTCATAAATTGATATTATTTATTTATTTTTGATTTATTTGGTATTATTTCAAAAATTGATCTACATTTTAAAAAGGCTGCTGCATGTTTCTCATCCATTTTTTATTCAAAAAATATTTTAAAATGTTTTGAGCTATAATTGCTATTAATTATTTTTGATATACATTCATTATCCCTTTGATTCTACACATCTACTTCCTTCCTTTTGAGAAAAGTTAAACTAAATTATGAATATAAGCAAATATTTATCTCTTATTTAATAGTGATAATTAATTTCCTAGCTCCAACTTAACTTAACTTAAGGATTAACCGTTAACTTTTTAACATATATATTATACAATTATAGAAACATACACGTATATAACATATGTAAAACATATATTTTATTCACTTATAGAAATGGCTACACTTTCAAAGCGCACTACCAACAACTCTCACAACCCGAACCACATCCTCAGCTGCAGGGGAACCAATCGCATCATCACCAACACACGCAAATGGAGCAACAACAACAACAACATTTGCAAGCGACATCGTCGAGTGCGATGACAACGCACAAAAGCAAACGAGATTGGGATATCAATGATGCGATCGTGCCACATGTGGCCGACATTGAGTTCGACGAGTTCAGTGAGTGGAGCGACGGTCATGTGCGTCACATCTACTCGGTGCACAACGAGGAGGCCAAGAAGCACATCTCCGGCTGGGCAATGCGCAACACAAACAATCACAATGTCAACATCCTTAAGAAGAGCTGCCTGGGTGTGTTGGTCTGTTCGCAGCATTGCACATTGCCCAACGGCACCAAGATCAATCTGCGGCCGGCCATTTGCGATAAGGCGCGACGCAAGCAGGAGGGCAAACAATGCCCCAACAAGAGCTGTCGCGGCGGCAGGCTGGAGATTAAGCCGTGTCGCGGTCATTGTGGCTACCCGGTGACACATTTCTGGCGTCACTCGGGCAATGCCATTTTCTATCAGGCCAAGGGCGTGCACGATCATCTGCGGCCCGATCCCAAGAACTCGACAGTCTCGAAGCGGGCATTTGGTAGGGTTTCCCTGGCAGCCAACAAGTCAGCTGGATCAACATCGATTAGAGCCACAAGTGCGCCCAAGAAATCGGTCATTGCTGGTTTGGTTAAGCAATCGAAGGTTAGCTTCTTTAACAAGTTTTTAAACTTATTTTTATAATATTAAAAGATTTACTATTAAAATTCATATTGCTATGTAAAATGTATGTATGTATGTATGGTATGTATATGCGTACTTTGATTTAATAAATAACTTTCTTTGACCAAGTTTTCCGGTATAGGAAAAAACCTTTAGCCCTTTATTTCTATAGTTCTTATGACATATCGCTTGTACTAACTCAGATTTTCTTCCCAGCAGCAACAGAATCTTATGGGCAAGGTGCTGAAGCGTCCAACAGCCAACAATCAACTAAGTCATTCAGCTTTGGAGCTATACCAATTCAATGGTAAGGCAAGACTTTAACAATTTCAATACATATAGTTTTAAATACTCTAACTTTGTAGCTTGTGGCAAGTGCACAACTTATAGCCACTGCACCTGCAGTTATTTGGAAGATACAACACGAGCACATCAGCTTAGTCAATCTTCCTCCAACTATATGAGCAACTCCTGGCCATTGACACAAGCTACGGAACCCAGCACACCCTGTGAATCCTCTGCGAATGTGTTCACAGTGAATCATCAGCATATTACCTACAATTATCCCATCTATCATGCAACGCCTGCTGCGGCAAATGCTGCACCGAGCAAATCGCCCAGTTTGCCGTACACTTGCATCTCGGAGCTGGCGTATCAGCCGGCACTGAACACGCCGGCCAATCATTCCAGCTACGGCAATGCCATCAATAGCAACAGCAGCTGTCAACTGGCATACGAGTCCAGTTTACAGCTGGCAACGCCGGAACCAGAGTTCATCAACTACTCGCAGATAAAGCATTTAAGCGGTAACGGAACCGTTGCTGGATCGGAACTTAGCTGCAAGAGTGAAACGACGCCCACCATCAAGTACAATGCAACCGTGGAAACGCAACCGGTGGCAGGGTATGATGATAATTACGACTACTACTATAATCGCGAGTCCAAGTCGGATTACGAGCTGCAGCAACAGTTTGCAGCTAGCGCTGGTAATGTTGCCGGCCATGGACACTACTACGAGAGCGCCAATGGATATAATGGCGTTAGTTATTTTGACACGGGCACAACAGCGCCAGGCAATGGCAGCGTCAGCGGAAGCGCCATGAACTCCAGCGCCAGTCTTGATCACGGCGGCTATGGCAGCTACTACGATCACTATACCAACTATGAGCAACAGATGGCGGCAGCAAGCGGTTATGCCGCCGCCGGAGGCGCTGCTGTTAGTGCTGTTGGAGCGACTGCTGTGGCGCCACCTACACCAACGCTCACATACCACCATCATCATCATCATCATTTGCATCATTCACAGGCAGCGCAGTCGGCACACGCAGCTCATTGATAGATACAGAGTACTTAATTAACGGCACATTACTCATAGCTCATAGTATTTAATTTACGTTTAGTTTTGAAATCTTAATTTCAATGTGTAGCGTTGTCTAGTTTTCTTATAAAATAAATTATAAAATGTTGATTTGTAATCGTGTGAAAAGTAAGTACGAAAATTATAGAACAGATTAAGACAGACTCTTCTCTAGTAAAAAACTCAATTAATATTTTCTTATTGAGCAACTTCCAATAAGCCAGCATGAGAAAGACAGAATCTACAGCGCCGTCTGTTGTATGTGAGCCACAACATTTGCGCAGCGCCACCTGGCATTGTTAAACAGCGTAGAAACAGTGTTGCATTTCAGAATAAATGACTTAATACAAGAATTGAATATAAAACTAATACAAAATTTACAAATTTTTTGCTAAAGTTTGTATAAAATGTTCAACCATAGGTGAAACTCACCAAAATATTTAATTTACATGATTTATGCATCACACGCCAGAGCAAATTCACCACTTACACAATGTAATGCGAGCTCTCAGGCGCTCTTTGGTATGGTGAATTTAAAGGCTCATATATGACAGCAGGGCCAAGCGCTGAGCATTGGCATTCGCTAGGTTATATTCCCACAAGTTGGTTGCGTGAGCTGTTCGGTTGTCCGCTAATTAAGTGAACTTCATCATATTTTACCGGTTGTACTTTACTTAACCCCCAAAAACAACAAATACAAAATGGTGTACGCTGTAAAAGACTCGGTGAGTATGCTGCAACTAAATTAACAGTGTTTTGTGAAATGCGTGTGTTATCTGCTTAAGTAATAAGTGAAATGGTTGAACTACCCCAAGCCAAATACTTATGCATATTCCCCACTTATTTCTGTGTGCCTCAATTGACATACGATTTCGATATAATATAATAAATACGTACGTATATGTATGTATTTACGACATATATGTATGCTGCTGATACGTTAGTTTGTAGTGAAAAAAATCGTCTGCTTTGCTGGCGACACAAATAATATAGAGAAAACCAGTATATAACAATGATATCATCTCTCTTTCAACGTTTGCCCAAAAAGCCATCGCTGCCAGACGACGCCAATCGCTTGAAAGTAGCAATTTTTTACGCGTTTTAGATACGTTCCTTAAGATAGTTTCACCACAAAACAGAAGAGCTTCACCACATCAATATAATCAAATATATGTGCGTCTATCTAGATGTATATATATATATATATATATATATATATATAACATTTGTGTCATTCTAGCATGTGCTTAACATGTTAGAAAGAGTCAAACACTACTTTCATCATGATGAATTTGCATTTTCATTATCAGCAAAGCAATGGCTTGGCATTGTTAATTTACTTTTTGTAGTTAGAGGAGGCACAGGGTGGTTGTGGGTCATCTTAATAGCGCTCCCTGTTCCCCCTGTTACCCATTAAACCGATTACACATTTTTTTGGCGGGCCATTTGATTTCGAAACCGGTTTAAATCATGAGACATTACCTAAAAAAAGAAATAGTAGACATTACGTCCGGTGTATGTGTGTATATATTTATATTTTTTGTCATAATGTTAAAATGTAGCTTTTATTAATATGCAAACGAAATCAAAAAGCTTGTTACGTCATAAGAGAAACACTTTAAAGAAAACATAATAATGATTATTGATCACTTTTTAGATTTTCCACAATCAACAGATGTCTTGGAAAATAATATTTATGAAAAATACGCAACAGTAAAAAACAATATTTGTTTGTTCTTAGTTTTTTATTTTGTTAGATAAACAATTTCATCAACGTTTCTGTTTTTATAATAGTTTACTCGCATACTGAAAATAATTGTTATTTAAGCTTTTTGCTACTTACACAAAAAAAACTCTGCTTTATTAATCATTCAAAATGACCACATCAAAAAATAATTTTAACATAACCAAATGAAATATATATATATCCGGCTAGAAAAAACCTTCAAAAAATGCAGTTTATTTTATTAAATTACTCATTTTCATTTCTCAAAAATGTCGTGATTGTTATTTCTTATCGAATCCATTCGTCAGATGTATAAGATCTTTGTGTGATGATGAATCATCTAAGCTTAATTTAAGCCATTGCGTAGGTTTTTTAAGCTTCACCAAATACCAACGAAAACAAGTTAAATTAGTTAAAGAATACATTTGTCATAGAAAGAAACAGGTTTTATAATACATTGTTTGACAATATATATAATTGCATTCCGTGAAAGTAATTATAGTTAATAAGTTAACTGATTTTAATCCAACTGACTTTAATTACACGCTACAAATATTACTCGTTAAGGATGTCTCATTTCTGGCGCTAATTGTTAATTGTTTACTGAACTAGTTTAAGCCAAAAGCCTGACCTGACGCTGAGCAAATGATTCATCGACTATAGTCGTAGCTGTTATACTGTACTTAACACAACAACCAACATGGCCAATACATTGTGTCGTGTCGTGCTGGAAATGACTACAATTAGCTAAAGGTCAACCTGTTAGAGAAGGGGGTGGCAATATTTACTTCTCCTCGCCAATAAACAAGCGAGTCCTAACAAATGTTAATATAAAATAACTACATCTATATACGCTTGTGTTTTTGTACGCCCCCAATCCGGTATAATAATTTTGAGATTGATTTGATTTGAGTGCGTTGCTAATGCCTTCATTTACAAGTATATATATATATATATGTTCAAGGTCTTAGCTTATATGATTAGATTGAATCCAGAGAATCATTTTTAGCATGTGAGCGAATATTAGATTTGTGTTAGATTGTGTCTAACAGCTGAAAGGCGGCAATGAATTTAAGTTGTTGTTGATATACATTAACCTTTTCATTTATAGTATATACTATATATTAATGTGTGGTTTATAGATTTTTTCATTTAACTACAAAACGTTTGACCTAAAAAACAACATTTTTAAATGAAACTCAATACCAGGACAAAATATTTTTAATAAACTCTGGCATTATTAAATCATTTATTAATTCATTTCCCAACACACCAACTATTTGAATGAAAATTAATATTAGAACATTATTGAAAAGCATTTTTGATTTGAATTTATTTCAAAGCACTACGAATATTCTAGTACTTAGGTATTTAATTGATTCTAAAACTGAAATAAGCACAAATATTTAAAAATTCTTTTTGGAAACACTCAAACGTAATGAGTAATAAGTTATGTGTATATGAATAATTTGTGTTTGGGAATAAAGTTCAAGTCAATTCGAATTCAAATGAGACACATTTTTGATTAAGCAATTATACAAATGGATAAATCGCTCAGTCCACGTGTATTCGAACGGAATGGAAGAAGCACACGGAAAAGAAAGTCAACAAAATAAACTATATATATACATACATATATATGCATATAGTGTTTCTATATGCATATGGCACTTGAATGGAATGGTGCCTGGTTATATAATGCTCTCAACACTGTTTCTAGTACTAATGATATACAGTTGTTGTTGCGCTTATCACACGTTATGTTAGCGATGCTTAGCACTGATAAGGCGAACGTGTTACAGTAGCTACCAAAAGTCAATCGATAGACGCGGCTAGAAATAAGCAATAACTATAATAATAATTAAACAAATTCATTAGAGCATGAATTGATTATGTATAAAACAAACACACACCTTTGTGACCCATTTTTCTCTCGTTTTTGTTGTGTCCAACAACATTAGGTCATCAAAAAAAAAAAATCAATAAAAAGTTTCATAATGACAAACGTATTTCGTTACTTTTTGATATATTGCAGAACGATTTCAAGACGCAGCTGACGAGTGCTGGCGATAAATTGGTTGTTGTTGACTTCTTTGCCACCTGGTGTGGACCCTGCAAGATGATTGCCCCCAAACTGGCGGAGCTCTCGCAGCAGTATTCCGAGAAGATCGTTGTCATCAAGGTGAGTACAGAATAAACCCTCATCTAAACTGATCTGTTTAATAACTCTTTCATTTGCCGGCCAGGTTGATGTGGATGAGTGTGAAGACATCGCCATGGAGTATAACATTTCCAGCATGCCCACGTTCCTGTTCATCAAGAACTCCCAAAAGATTGAGGAGTTTGCCGGCGCGAATGCAACCAAACTGGCTGAGACCATTCAGAGGCTGATTTAAAATGTTGCTGGGTAATATATATATGAATCAGCTTATAGCTTCAATGTCTCTTCGTCGTTGGATTGCAATGCGAATCTAAGGGAGAAAAAGACAATTCGTTCTCTTCATACCATTTAGTTAATTATGATGTACGATTCCATATGTGCAACGTTTGCCAGTGATGTGTCCTTAAAAACAAATACAAATAAAAACATGAAACAAATTACATAAATACAACATTCAATCGAATCAATAATTTGCACATTGGCTTATCTGGACATTTATTGCCTTAGTTATTGTTGTATTAACGTTGTTTAAACACTCTGAGATTGAGATACTACAAATGTGGCTTTTTTAAATAAACTAAATTTAAACTTATTTTGCCTACCTTCATTGATTACTTAAGAACCGGTTTTTTTTTTTGTAACGTAACGCAACAAACCGAATTAAATCAAATAAATCAATTTATAACACTATCTCAAACTTCTTTCTTCTATAATTCATTGTTGTTTTCAAATATTAAAGTTTTCAATATAGGAATACTGAGTAATCTAATCCGTTCGTTACAAAGGAAACTGTTGGCGATTAGAGTAGACACGAGAGGGCCTATAAGGTATTAAAATGACAGCGCATTAAAATAAATCTCCATAAATTAAAAATTTTGATTTTTCTCTTACATCGATTGTTAAATACTCTTGCCGACATCTAGTAAATAACCTTAAGCAGGTCTTACACGTGTTAGCAAGTGTACGAGATAAAATTAACATAATATTATAACACTGTATTCAAAATTCCGATTTTTAATGACAAGTAAAATCAAATATTTCGTTTTAAATTTTAGTTTTTTGTAATAAACCTCCAGAGCTGGGTGTAAAACTTACAATATTATACAATTTTAGTAGGGAATAAACAAAAAAAAAACTCTTGCACTGTTATAAAAAGATTTAAAAAAAAATGAAACTAATCCGCTGAATCCATTTAATACAGTTTACTTCAATTCAATCAAATTGGCGCGCCACTCAATTCACAGTTAGCAAAGACACCAACCCCAAAAAAAAATACTGATATTCAAAGCAACTCTGTGTCGATGCAGCTGCGGTGGTGAGTGCGGCAAAAAAGAGTGCTAGCAAACGGCCGACGGATAGTAACCGAAAGAGAGTGAGAGAGACGGTTCAGGTAAGTTCGCTCTCAGACGGCTTGTCTGCCATCAGCAATGAGAATTACATTCTCTTTGGCCATCAGTGCTACTGTCAAACTCATCGAGACAACAACAAAACGAAATGGAATAACAGTCCAAATAAATAATAGAATTAATATTAAGCAAAACTTTTTTTGGTGTAGCAAAAATAATAAAAATCATCTCTCGCATCGAGAGATGTGTGTTTGTTTGTCCGTGCGTATGTGCGTTTAAGTGATTTTTATTGACATTCGTGTGGTCACAACTTGCGAATAATAATAATACAACATATACATGCATACCTATTGTTAAAATTAAACGCGATGGCCTTTCGCCTTTTGAAATTGTATAACGCTCGCTAGAAAAGATTAAAACAAACAAAAATATTTAACAAAGCAGGCACCAAAAAACTAAATTCACAAAAAAACAAACCAAACGAGTCTGCCGAAAAAACGTGCTGCACCACAAATGGCAAACACAGCCCGGCGCTGTCGTCATCTTTTCCGTCTTCGTCTCTGCCATCTGCTGGCACTGATGCCGCAGTTGCAGCAGTTACATTTACAGTATCCGTGGTGAAATTGCCCGCTGACACAGTCACACAATGCCCAGTGCCCATTATCAAGCGCTTGCACTTGAACCGCATGCATCCGACGAGGACGATAACGACGAAGAGCATATTGCCCACTGGGCAGCCACTCATCGACCGTCCAGCAGCCAATATCATACTCGATACTATCCACAGATTGCGACATCTACCGGTGAGGAAAGGCTACCACCCATAGGGCGTGGGATGGCGCCACGATTGAGCAGACGGCGTTACTGGATACTGCTCGCTGTGCCGCTCTGTGTTATCTTCATTTACTTCGTCTTAAATTCGCAGTCGCTGCTGGGCCTAAGCGGTGGAGCAGATGATGATAGTGATAATTTTGAGCCGCACAATGGCATAGGTAAGCGGCGGCAAGTAAAAGTAAGATTATCGCACAAGGAGTTTACTCAAGTCCAAGCATTGAAATCGGGAACCAAATGTAAGCTTCATCTCCAACTTGCATATTCCATTCTTCACACTCCAAAGTTCATACTCAATTTGCCATTATTCATTCGGTGTGAGTTATACACATTATTTATGATTTTGTTTTGCTGTATTTTGCTGAAAAATGTGAATCAGTCAGTCTTTCTTTCTCTGTGAAAATTTTTCGACTTTATAATCCAGCAGATATCTCACTCTCTTTCTTAACCTCTCTTTTTTCTCTCACCTTTTTTTTTTACCGGTTAATGCACTGTTGCAATTGTATGAGAGTTTGAAAGTGATTTTATGCCTAGACTTTCACTTTCGCGTGCGCTACAAAGCAGACATTTTAAGGTGTATAGATTTTTTGATAGAGTTTGTAAATGGTATTTAAAGTTTCTTTTCATATATGCATACGACTCAAGTAACATGAATAAACATTAAAAATGTTCAATAGAAATGTTGAAAGCTACCTTTTTTGTACAAATTTACAACCCACCATATATATCTTTGTATATGTCTTATCAGTATGACTGCTTTTGTATTCAGAAAAATAATAAATTCCATTGCCTAAGTAATCATAGAATTTTCTTTGTATTCGTTGTTATTATGTGTATACTTATTAGCTTTGTCTATTAAATCACCACATAGATATTAATGATATGACATAACAATTAAATATTTCAAAGAAAAGGCAAATAATACATATAGTAAATAAAAGTTTTTTGATGGTCTAGTTTTAAAGTTAAACATGCAGTTGTTTAATCAGAAAAAAGATAAATTTTGATTCAGTATAGGTAGCCCAAATGTCCCTAAGGTCTAACTACACTAACAAGATAATATTCTTTACGTTGATTAAGGACTAAGAGAGCTTAATAAAATCTTAAATAAATTATATTTGTTAATAAATTTTTGCAGTTGAACACATATATAACTAATAGTCTCTTTAAAAGTCTTAACTTCTCTGCGTTACATAAGTAAGTAACAAGTAAACGAACCAACTGGCTAACGAACGAGCAAACATTGAACTCTCTAACGCTGTACAAACTCGCTCTCTCTCTCTCTCTCTCTCTCTTTATCTTTATCAAACTGTCTATCACTATCGCTCACTCTTCATTTCTTTGGCTGTCATCGTCAGCTGTTCCAGTCACCAACTCGAACGCCACCCGTTGTTAAGGCTTCAAACTGTTGCGGCTATTATTGTTGCATGTTAGATGACAGAATTGGTTCACTGTTGGATTTAGTTGGTTTATTAGCTGTTGTTTTTGTTGTTGTTGTTGCTAGGCTTGTTACTATTTATCATTTACACGTAATTGGCTTAATTTGCCAAGCATTGTCTCTTTAGTCATTATTGTATGTGTTTGGGTATGTGTATGTGTATTTTATCGATATCCATCACCCTCATTCACACCCGAACCCTTTTTGGTTCGTTGCGGAACTCTTCGTGCGTTTTTATAGCCGTAACATTTTGAGTTACGGTGAAAATTTACGGCTCTTTGGTTTTAATTTCTTATACGTAATTCATTAGATAATTTACTCAATACAGTGGCTGTTACCTTCTGTTGCTTTTGTTTACTTGGACGGGTCACATATCGATCGATTTCTTGATGCCAAGGCAAATCAAAGGCATCAGAACTTTTATGTATATACATAATTCACAAATGGGCCATTAAAACTATTAACTCGTGCTGTTGTTGTTTATGGGGCAACAAGCTTTGAAACATATGCGAATCTTTTTTTGGAAATGGATGACCAAGCAATAAATCATAAACACAAAATATTTTGTTTATGAGTGTTGTCAAACAAAATTTGCTTATGCCATTAATGTTTTGAAAACTATTTGCTTGTAAGTAAAATTCTTTATTATTTCAAAGTATTTATTTCGAATATTTGTGTTTAAGATCCGTATCAGACATGGTTAAGGCGACTCGGATGATTAAGAACAAATAGTTCACGTATTTTTAATGGGTTTTGGATATAAATAAATAAATAAACTAAAATTATTAGTCTTTGAGCTTTGAATATTTAGCTTGCAACTTTAAATGTTTGTTTTCTGTATAGTGTTTCAAGTTCCAAGTTTATTTTCAAAACAATTCTGAACCTTGCACCAAACATATTGTATAATGCCAACGCTAATTTTCCTTGTCACCAAAAAACAAAAAAACAAAAACAAAAACGTATATATAAAAAAAGGCAGAGCTTTTGCTTAAAAGTGTGCCATTCAACAGACTTGTTGTGAAAATTGAATCATTGCGTCAACCGGGAAGTATAAAGTATATTCGTTGTTATATATGCGTAGTCTTAGATATGTTTGTAGAACTCATAATGTCAAGCATGCCAAAAAAGTAAAAATAATACAAAAAACATCATCGGAAATAAAGCTTAATATAACAATAATAATAATAATTTTTTATAACGAATTCATTTTGTAATCTGTAAACGCTTTGTGAAATTTATAAGCCTTCATAATTATTTAATAACTTTTTAAAACCTAAAAATAAAAAAAAAGAATTTCTATTTATAAATAGCACGTGTTATATCACACACACAATAATCGATCAAGTATCTGTATCTGAGTATATCTTTTTTTCTGTTTCTGTTTTGACTAAGTTGCGTTTATTACTTAATGCGAGCCCAGCAAGCAGTCTCTCAATTAAAATAATAAAACATAAAAAAAACTGTCAAGTCTCACCGTTCCCCAACGTAAACAGACACACAAACAAATATATATATGTATAGATGTACATATATTTAAATGTATTAATTACAGTTTTTTCCACACACTCATCAGCTATAGTGTATGCCAGAAGTGTGTAATTTTTTTTTTGTTATTTTGTATGCCGACCTGTTAATTGACTTCAAAAAACGTTATTTCCCTTCCTCTATTCACTCTTCTCCAATATCTTGTTGGTTTTTATATTTGCATTTTGAGTTTGCTTTTGAAATTTGTTAATTCTCAGTTTTAGTACGATTTGAATTTAGTCATATTTATTTATTGGACCATCCCCAGAAAACACTTGTAGCTTGATATACCACAAAAAATAAATAAATATTTAATTGCGTGTCGCGTGGCACGTTGCCACAATAGCTGTTGTTGTCGTCGTTTTAACGGTCTGACAGTTGTTGCACTTTGGACATGCCACGGCCTTTAATTGACGAAAAAAAAAATTGTCTAAATAAATATTTACGATTCTCCAATTAGCACACATATGTACATATACATATGTATATACTATTATTATCAAGTCATTCAATCGGATCCAAAGTTGGCAATGAAAATGCACGCGATTTGGGGAACTAATGTGAAATGCACGTGCTTAGAAAGATAATATACATTATAAACTACAATAGAATAGTTGATGTAGTAATGGGGACGACTAGTTGATATATTAATGAAGACAACGCTTTAAGTAAGTATTTGAATAATTTAAAGCAAATGACACATACATTGTACGTAATTGAATAATTTAGTAAGTGGTGTTAAAAGCAGTGTAACAAAATTATGCATTAAATAATATTTCAATCGCGAAAGTTTTATTATTACATTTTTGATCAATGACTCACAAAGAATTGAAAATTCGTATTCAATACACTTTTCGTTTAAGTTTCGCAATCTCATTGTTGATTGCATTTATAGTGCATGATCGATAACAAAACAAACATACATATATTTATATTTTCAAGTATACTTGTTATTATGTATGTGTATGCCTAAACGAAATAATACAAAAACTTGAAAAAAGCATTTCATTAAATGAAACAGACTTTGCAATAAAACAGCTTTTACGTTGTAGGAACTTTTGTTAACGTTATCAAGCGTGCAAATCAAATATTATCAAAAGTCTAACATGGTTCATGTTTTAGTTGATTAAAATCAATAATAATAATTGCATTCAAAACTTTGTTCGCCATATGACAGATTGTCATAAAAGTGTTTCTGTCTTATCAACAATTCACGTTTATAACTATAAATTTCAAAAAGCTCTCATGGTACCAATCATTCTAATTGCAAAGTCTACCGTCATAACTAGGGTGTTTCACAATTGAGTTATTAAATGATTAGGGTTTAGTATGGAATTTTAGTCGTGACCCTGATAAAAAAAGTGTATGTGTGTGTGTGTGTCTGGCTTATCAGCTGTTTGTGGTATATAAATTATAAAGTTGTGAATGAAAATCAAAGCACTATTAAAATAAATCAAACACAAACTGAAGTGGTCGTAGTATATTATATTTGTGCCCCTAATGTTATCAAGAATATTTGCTGTGATATGTCCAAATGCTCAAATGCTTGTACTTTATTTATTTACATTGGGGCCGGTGGCAGCAATCGCGAACAAGAGCAAGCACAAGAATGAAGAGTAAACACTTGACTTGAGGCCAGGCTTATGCTTTATTAAAGGCAACCCCTACCTAACCCCTTAAACAATGTCTCAGCCGGCCTCGCTTTTTGATGGAGGGGCGAGGCTGTTTGACTTTGTTGCGTCTCATGGGAAAGTCCATTGTCCGTTGTCCGTTGTCCGTTGTCTCTCTGTCCACGTAACTTGTGTGTGCTCAATATTGACAGATGGCCACAATTATATACCTGTGCTGTTAATGCACACGTGAAACTTATCAGCAATCACATATCTGAATGCCTTTTCTTTTTGGGGGTGGTTCTAATTTGCTGTTTTAGTGTGGCTTGCGTGCTTTAACCTTTATCAAGGGACTTTTTTAATGGAGGTTTTTTGTGTTGGTTTTCTTATGCACGTTATGGCAGATTGAAATACACATTAACGCTAATTAACATAAAATGTAGGTAAGGTTTTAGAATTAATTGGCTTGCTGCGTACATACAAAAAATGCATATATCATTCCTTAAGCCACATTCCATTACGTTATTAAATTGGGCTTCTGATGTTTCAATCGATTATTTAAGTGTCAAACGATAACAAAAATTAAGGGCATGCCTTAATACAGCTTTTAGTTGCTTAACCAAACTTAACCTTTGTTCCACATGATTTTTAGCCATAAAAATTAAACAAAAAGCCTACCTGCTGTTCTAACTACACTCCGTTACATCATTAGTCAAATAATGTATGCAGCTCGTTAGTATATGGAGCTAATCGTACTAAAGATTAGCACTTACAAAAAAATACAGTTGAAAAGAGAAATGTTCGCAAGTGTTTAACAAAAGCGTGAACAAGAAAATAATGTCAAGTACTTAACAATAGTACTTTATTATGCTGTAAAGGTTAATGGTATAAGCTAATAAGTATATTTATAAATATACATGTAGCTGGGCTGAGCCAATTGTGTTATGCATGCAAGCAAACATTATAAATAGAGGCTAGCAGAAATTCGTTGAAATTGTTGTTGTTGATTTTGTGAGAAATATGAGAAAAAAGTGCGAACTTAACGGCTATTTCTAGCCATAGAACCTTACAAAATATTTAAGTGCTAAAAGAAAGCCACTTAAAAGTGTTGTGCTAATTAAAAATCTTCGTGAGTTGTTGGATTTTTTTAAAGCTTTTTTAAGATTTTTTTTTTTGGTTTTTTTTTTGGCATTCCAGATGCAAGATAAAAGTATGCCATCAAAAATACTAAATAAAATTACATTTTTTTTTATTTAATAATAATATTTTAGGCTTTCTTTAAAATGCTAAAAATCCTACGAAAACCGGCAGTTTTCCATAAAAAATCATTGCATACTTACAAAATACAAAAAGCTAACAAAAGCTAAATAATAAGCTAAAAGCCAAAAGTGCCTAAAGATAATTTTAAACTTCAAAAAATATTTAAAAATAAATTAGTGCATTGTATAAAGGCTAAGTTCAATGTCTCCAAATAATCTTTGTATTCTTTAGAGTTAACAAAAAAGGTTAAAAAGAATTAGCTTCATTTTCTTTTCGGGCGACCGTGATTCAATTCTCTTGTACATTGTGCGTTTTTTTTTTGTTTTTTGCCCTGCATTACAGCTGCCAAAGTAAACAAATAAAAAGAAAAATAGATGCTATATGCAAACACAAAAAAATGTATATTTTATTATCAATATTTTAAATTGTACACAAAATTAAGATGAGACTAACTACTGAACTACTTACTTTTTTAGATGGTACAACGGCACACGCTCTAAATGAAGTGCTAAACATATGCAGCGATAGCAGTGAGGATCATCGACTCTATATACAAGATAAGCCGAGCAGTGCCTATGCACAGCTGCCTGTGATCTACTTCGTAACGCCCACATATCCCAGACGCGAGCAAATCCCTGAACTGACGCGCCTGGCATACTCCCTGCTTCATGTGGCTCGTCTTCATTGGCTAGTGGCCAATGATCATGAGAAATGTGATTCGTTTCTGGATACACTGCTAAGTGGATTTGGTAAGTCTAGAACAGATAACACCAAGTAATTTATGCCAACTAATCGCATATGTTTATTTACCTTACAGGCATACCCTATACACATTTGGCCAGTCCCATGCCCAGTAAATTTCGTAAATCGAAGCCAGCACCACGGGGCGTGGCAAATCGGCGTGCAGCGTTGCTTTGGCTGCAACAACACAATCATACAAATGGTGTATTATATTTTGGCGACGATGACAATACGTATGATCTAAGACTGTTCTCGGAAATAAGGCAGACACAGCGTGTCTCCATGTTTCCCGTTGGACTGATAGCGGACTATGCGGTCAGTGGACCGGTAGTGCGTGATGTAAGTGCATCTTTATCATTAATCACTTACCGATAAACTTAACTGTCTCTGTTTTGTTTGTGTGCAGGGTAAAGTTGTTGGCTTTTTGGACTCTTGGGTGGCCGGTCGCCGGTGGCCCGTTGACATGGCTGGATTTGCTGTGAATTTGGCGTATATGTCCCAATATCCAAATGTTAATATGCCCTACAAGCCGGGCTACGAGGAGGATCTATTTTTGCGTAGCATTGGACTACACATCGATCAGATTGAGCCCAGGGGCAACAACTGCACTGAAATCCTGGTTTGGCACACGCAAACCAAAAGCAAAAAAGCTCCAGTGGTGCAATTGGAAAGTAAATTCATGGATGGTCGCTCCAATCTGGGAGCGCTCTTTCAAACGCTTAAACTCATGGGCGTGGCAAGCGCTTCAGATACTGCAGGTGCGTGTGAATTGCTTTTTAATTCTACATTCACATTTTAATATATTTGCTTTGTTTTTTTTTAGGTCACCTTGCAGTGATCAGCAAGAATGGCAAAGGAAAATCGCATTCATATTTTCTAAGCTGAGTTTTTAATTCGAGCGTCTAACGGAGGTACTACAAAAGTCTGGGAATACATACTTATATAAATGAGAAGACATTTTTGGTGGTATAGCTTAAATTGCAATTGCAAAGTGTATGATAAGATAAATGTTAGTATATGTGCCAGGCTTTTAAAAAACATTTTTATAATGGCACAATTTAATAAGGCCTGGCTTGTAATTTATTTTATGGCAATGGATATTAAATTATTTGTATTTTAAATACTTTTGTCCCTGGCTCTCATATTTGTATTAATTGTAGCATATCTGTTAATTAGTTATAGTTGTTTCTATATATGTTTATCCAAATATTCCTTATAGATTATGGCATTATATCATAGTACAAAAAGCAAAGACAATTTTAAAATCCTTTTCTATTTATATTTAGATTTATGATTATTCTGCAGCTAGGTTGTATATGTAGCTTGAAAAGCTTTATTTATATAATTATAATTAAGAAAGCATTGTGAATTTTATATGCCCAGCAACAAGTGTTTGTAATATATATAAATATATCTATTTATGAAAGCAAGCCATCCATAAACAATGCTTACGAACAAAACCCAAGACAAACTATTATATGTAAAAGTAAAGCTTCTAATCGAAGCGTTTTAGATCGCTTTTAATGGCTACAAAGATGAATATCATTATATGTAACTAGATGTTATATGATAAGAATATGTCGCTCATTATTGAAAACTTGTGTAAAAAAAGCTGCTGCTGTCATCATATCAGATAATTATTTGTCAATCGCATGTTGATTTATAACAAGTTTTATGTGTAGGTATATTAAAGTAAGCAACAACGAATACTAGTTTATAAAATTAATGATTAATGATTAATTTTTGCAAAATTAAGACACATATCGTAAATGATTTGATTAAATTTTCAAAGGCTGATGTCTGTTTTAATAAAAATGTAATTGTGTAATTAGGAGTTGAAACAACAGCGGCCATTAGTTATATCTTGTTCATACATTTAAGCAAAGTATTAAGTAAGAAACAAAGATCAGCTTTATTTTAAATACATAATGAACATCTCATAAGCATTCAATGTGGCACACAATGAAAGTTGGACTACAATCAGGGAACATTGAAAAACAAGCGTTTCAATAATGAGCCAAAACTAAAAGATTGTTGAAAAATAAACCAACAATTTTATTTGAAAAAAATATGATATTCTTAACGTACATAGCTTTTAATCAAGAATAAATGCATAAATATTTAAAATACATATTAGTTTCTTATCGCTTTCCCCTGAATATTGTTATTTAATTTCAAATATAATTTAAATATTTGGTTTATTGTTTTTTATAAAAACCTAATAATATTATCGATTCAAAAAATAGTTACTTGAAATGTTAATACTCGGAGATATAATAAAAGCAAATAAATACTTGATACGTACTGCACTTTTGCATATTGATTACAAGTTATCCTTTTTTTTGTGAACTGTACGCAGTTTTGAGGCACTGCCATTAAATGGCAAACAACATTTTTCAATTAACTTGCTACTCACTCAGTTTCATCAGTTACTTTAAGTTCAGTTCAGTTCAGATGAGTTCAGTTAAGTTGAACACGGTTCGAATGCCTTGCAGCGCTTTGTGCTGGCTGCAAAAGTCGCACACTTAAGATAAAGTTTTAGCTCATTTTGCCACAAATACTATATGTATGCAGTATGTACATATGTATGTTTATACTGTGAAATCTACTGGAAAAAAAGCGGAAGGTGGTGCAACACTGAATGGCACGAACGTGTTGCATATGCATCTTCTTCAATGTGAAGTTATGAGGCAAAGTTTCTTTTGCATGCCAAAAACAACAACAAGCAAGAATTGCATAGTACCTTTGGTCTGTCCCAATGCAGTAATGTGTGAATGAGCTCCACGTGTGTGTGTGTGTGTGTGTGTCTGAGTTTGTTTGTGTACACAGTGGGTGGATGAGACCGCCCACCTTTGCAATTTGGGGCAAATAAATACTGTTCGCTACATCTTTTATTCGCCTCGGTTAAAGTTTGTCTGGCAGCAAAATTGCTTAAAAGGATTGAGGTTGCGAGTTTTATTGAGACTTTTTACCTATATTGTATATAGCCTTGATATACTGTGCTTTGTGTCTCGATACATTCGTGGCAAATGTTTTAACGCATTGAAAAGTTTTCTTGTTTGTTTTGAGGGTTGCTCATATATTTGATATTTCAACTTTTAGTATGGATTTTTTAGGAAGTTTAAAGAAATTGGTATAGGTATCACTACATATTCAACTTAATAAGTTATTAAATATTTGCAACACTTTAACAATATAGCAGTGCAAAGATCCCATTTCCGCCAACAAAAAATTAAGTGGTTCAATATATCAAGTTAACAATATATTTCTTATGAGGGCACACCCATCTGTCGTAATTAGTCATTATTGATGGCCATTTCTAAAAGCTTTTCGGTTTGTAAAGCTAGTGCGATGGAAATGCAACTGATAACGATGGGTTGTCATCATGCGGAAATTGCATCTCGTGGTGCTGTCAGCATCAGCATGTTCGCATGGGTCACCTAGGCCAACTAATAGCTACCTAGAAGCTGTAATTTATTTTATTTTTTTCCTTTTTGCATTCCATTCAGGACAGCTTACGAATGTCCAGCATTAAGCCATTAAAGCTAATTAAACCCAACCTATAGAATCGAGCACATCTCAACCCAACATGTCAGCAATTCCATGGCATCCGGTTCGCTGGCATACGGTTTATTAAACACGCAGCCAGCGAGCACTCGTTGCCATCAACGTAATGAGAGCACCAGCGTCGGATGAGGCTGCGATTGATGTTGCAAATGAAGTCCTTTGCAGCTGCAACGCTGTTTGCAACGCTGAGACTCAACGGGCGCTAATTTTGCGCCACTTAAACTTTAAATACCAACCGCAAGCCAGTAGCATGCGGATGAGGTTAAGCATGTCGATGTGCCAGAGCATGAGGCGGTGCATGAGAATGGCCAGATATCTCATACGCCGCGTACGCCACTAGATGGCTACAGCCAATGTTGCCGCAACCATAGCGTGCACTTCAGTGATAAAATGCAAGCGCAAAAGGCCAACGCGAAAACGGTATAAAAAAGAGAGGGGGGGGGGGGGGGGGGGGCAAAAAGCCAGCCAACACGACATACCAAATGGAAAATGCCGACTCCATAGGTTTTAAGATGAGAGCAGAGTGCAAAGTGCTGCTGGCAAATGTCAGTTAAAGCGACTGGTCAATGGGTAAGTCAAGGCTAGGTTAAACCCAAGGCTTTCATTCCACCGCACTCGATTAGAGTTATTCCCTTTTTTTATTTTGTGGGGCAACCCTTAAAGCTGAGTGTATTTGTATTTTTCTAATTGAAACTTTTACCTTGTTGTTTGAGAACTCAAAAAGGAGATTATTGGCTTTGTTATGCACATATAGATTGTATCAAGGATACTCTTAATTAAAGAACTTATACATGTTGAATAGCACGAGCTAGAGCTTTTTTATGAGAAATCTCAGCTTAATTCAATTTTAAGAAATTAAAGAAAGAAGTAGTTTAAGTGTTAACATGGACTGAAGAAAAATATTATTTATTTCAATAACGTTTAATAAGATTTTTATAAGCCATAATTTTGTGTGTTTTTAAGTATTGCCTGCAAATAAAAATGTAATATTAAACTGCATATATCTAATAGAAAAGTAAACATCAATACGTAATGCCAACATCGACGAGGTCAAAGAGCACACACAAACACACATACATTGAAGGGACACGTCATATCTTAAATCGAATGTCATTTATCAGCAAACGCACCCAATCAACAATTTGGCTAGTTTAGTTTAGCCCCATGGCTCGACAGGCGGACAAACGACTATTTTAACAAGTTAATTTCACAATATTTATGGATTGGGAGCGCGAACAATCGAATTGCGTGGCATTTACGTGTAACATTGATGGGATGTTGACGACAGCAAATAGACCGTCAAATCATTTGATCCACAACTACAGCAGGAAATGTATACAAAGGTTGTGTATGTGTGTGTGTGTGTACAGTTGTATTTTTAGTTATTGGGTAACTGAACAACCGCTAATCAATGCGTATAGTACAAGTAAAACACAATTCACACAACTCAAATTGCAAATTGATTATTGATTGTTGCAATGTCATCAGTAACACCAACAACAACAACAACAACACTTGTGTGTAAAATTATTATTTCTAATACGAAGTGTGGTGTGCGGATTGAAAGCTCATCGTTATAATCAATCATAATGGGATTTGCCCCCTTAAAGGACAATTTATACAACGCGTGGTAATTTATTAAGGAACTTAGTTGATTTTCGAACGAATTATATTAGATATACGATATAAAGAAAAAGTGAAAAAGGAACAGAAAATATAATAAAAAGAATAAATTATATGAAAAACATTTTAATATAAAAAATCAAATTAATAAAGTCTAGTATCCCAAAAAATTATTCAAGTTCATTTAAGAAGTTTGTAAAACAAGCTTAGATTCTTTATTTTTTTAAACAACCCGTTTAAAATGTTGCACATAGCTCATCGACTGAATAAAGTATATAGAAGGATGTATGTATGTGCGGTGTCCGGCTGTAGCTTCATTTGAATCAAGCGTATTTGTGTGTATGTATGTGTGTTAATGCAGTTGTAAATTTTGTTTACACATTTACACACACGCACAAACATTGCAGTTACACCCGCTTGTAGTAGATGGTACACACAAAAACTAATTACATGCCACAATGATTACATTTAACAACAGCAGTAAGCTTATGGCCTCTCACCAACAACAATGAAAGAATATTTGAATTGAAAGAGAATCACTACTAAGCACCCTATTCAAAAACTTTACAAATTTTTTAGTTTGAAAATTGGGAAATTTCTATTTATTCATTTACTTAAATGGATATTAAAGTAATAACCAAATTCGTATTATTTTTACTTGGCTTTTTTTCCAAATACCCATTGTAAATATTTTTTTAACTAAATGATATGAATAATAATAGCAAACAAAATGTTGGCGAACAATACACTTTGGTCCAAACAACCAGCTAGTTAAAAAACAACAAAAAAGCACATTTTTAAAGCAAAGTGCCGAGGCAACTTTTGATATTGTTATCCGGAAAACATTGTTAGCTTTATTGAAGATACCAGCGGGCAAGCATATTACCATTATCAAAACCAACATAAAAGGATTCATTTTTTATTTCCTTAACCCATTCAAAATGGGTAAAAAGGGTATAATGGAGATATGGAACATTGAAGTTGAGTATGCAGTATGCACTCACACACACATACTTGCAAGCACTGACTGAACGCATAAAGTATAGGGTTCAGGGTATCGTCTAGTCGGGATTTCTCGACTAGAGCCTTCTTGTTTTTATATGCATACACGAGTGCATAGATCAAATTAAAGATAAATCTCTCAAAACAAAAAGCTATTTACTCAAATATTTTCTATGATTCTTTTCTTAGAACCAGACAGCATAATAATTAGGATAATAAAGTCAAAAATTGCACGTTTCTTTTTATAAAGGTAAGATCTGTGTTTACGTTAAAGCTGAATAATGTATTTTTAACTCGGCCACTTTGAAGTCAAGCGCTTTTATCTTTTTTAATAACGGGATGAATGTAGTTCACGTTTAAAACGATGTAGCTTGTGGCTATAAAGAAGGGTAAAAAAGAGAGAAAAACTCGAAGCGCAATTAAAAAAAAAAATGTACAAAGTAATTACTGACTGATTTAAATGCCATTTGCAAAGTTGGCTAGTGTACATTTCGTTCCGGGCAGCGCAACTTACACAGCAAATTAAATCGAGCTACCAGCAACAGCCACAACAACAACAATCGAACAATTTCATTCACCAGTTGGCCGTACATTTCGTGGCATCTGCGAATGGAGTTGCATAGCAGTCAACAATTGACGCAAATACTCGAAATAATATGAAGTCTACTTAAGCGATACAAATGCGAGTTAAATTTTTGAGCTTCGCTGTTTGCCACTTGATTTTACACGCTTATACGAATGTGTTTTTTTACTGCTATAAATATATTTTTGCATATTCGTATTTGCATTTTTATTAAACAGAATTTCATCAACATGGCCAAGCTGGCCGAACATTTCGCCTGATAAAATAATTGGACAACAAACAACAGCTGAAGAGTGTTGGGCAACGCAACATGCAACACGAGCCGCAATGGTTTGTATTTAATTATAACCGCAGGATAGACATAACTAAATAGAGAAAAGTTCTGTACATTATTTGATACACTTGCCGAGGGTACAATAACTTTGAAACCAGTACTGAAAACAACAACAAAACACCAAATAAAACTAATATTATTTAAACTGCCAAAGCTAAAATTTCTTCTAAACTTCAAAGCCAGAAAGTACTATTATTAAATTAATATTTAAATTCATTACAGTAACGAGTTGAATTTATTTGTAAGGATATTAAAAGCTTCGTTTGCTTTTTGCGGTACCCTTTCCAATCTGATTATTTATTAAAAAGAGTCTTCTCTCTGTTGCAGTTGTTGTTTTAATCTTTTCCAGCAGCTTGTACGTCTGTTTGGCTGCTCTATATCCTTTTTTTTGCGCCTTTATTGAATTTCTGCGGTTCGCACGCATCATTGCATTCAGTGGTGAGTGCGAAAGAGAGAGAAAGAGAGAGAGAGAGCGACAGTGGGTGAGTGAGACAATGGCGCTTTTGAGTAATGTGCGAAAATTTTATTTGAAAATTAAAATAAATTTCTGTGCTGGCAATTACAAAGGCGGGCGCCGGACAAACCTTTTGGAACTCAACTCGGTTCGCTTGACACCGAGTGCATTGGTAATGTTAGCATCGTCGCCAAAAGCAGCAGCAGCAGCAGCAAGCCAACTTGGCAATGCCAATTTTATAGCTGGCATCGATTTTAGGCAAGAGGTATACAAACAGAGGCAAATCGAGGCAATCGCAGTATTACCATTGAAATATAACGGAGACAAATTATTGGTTTTTCTTTGAGGGTGCATATAACGAGGCAAACAGTTTAATTAAAATGAAGTGGAGAAATGCGTGTGAATGGCAATTCGAATTGCGGTTACTCCGCAACTGATGAATGCGCTCTGCGTGGCGACAATTCAGCACAGCACACGGCACAGCGATTGTAAATTAAAATAAATTATAATATACGTATATTTTGTACCGGTGAATTGGTCCGTTAAATTAGCAAACGGTTTTTGAGGTGCACTTTAAACGGTCAAATGATTTTCCCAATACCATATAATTAGGAACTAAGCCGTAATGGTATATATTGTTAAACTGTTGGATACTCATTAATGTTTATGATACTACAGTGAAACCTTTAAAAGGGATATTCGTTAAGAGAGATTTCAATAAAGCAACGAAAATCTTATAAATTCATTGTTAGTTATCGATTAAATATGGATTGGGAACTTTTTTATAAAAGGTTCTTTACTGTTCTCCTCAAACTTAACTAAATTTCATTAAGTGCTAAATAAACTTATTAGCCCATTTAAATTGCATTAAAAGTCAGCTATAATAAAATAGACGGGATTGTTAATTCGCACATTAAATTAAAGCAAATGCTTCCGATTGCAAACTGAATTTACGAGATAATATCATCGAGCGATTTGGTATTAACATTATTTTGGTCACACCAACAATCAAATCAATCAGCCTGGCCACATCCGCCCCGCTGTTAATTTGCGTTATCATTTTAAATGTCATTCATTGCGTATGCGACACGTTTGTTATGCGCATTTTATCGCATTAAAATAACAACAATGTGCTCGAAAAACGGCTTAACACACATATTTATGCAGTCGATTATGCATTAATGAGACGACCAACCGCAAATTGTTAAATACTCCCCAATGTGTATCAAATACATTTCTCTCGTTTCACAATTCCCATACAAATGGAGAGTTTTAATTTCCTGTTCAATTATCGGGGTTATAGAACGCAAACAAAATATCTATTTGCAATGTCAAACAGGAAATTTAATGTTTTGCCACAACACACAAAAAGATACAAAGAAAAAAAAATACTGTTCGACTGCACTTTAGGCTGACAAAAATAAACAAAAAAATAAAAAGGATAAAAAATAAATCGCTGAAGCAAAAATGTTATCAACTTGTTTGTTTGGTGTGGCAAATGGTTTAAATGGCTAAATAACATTAATGTTACAATTTAGAAACATTTTATTATGACAGCCACAAGCTTTTCTCTTAGTTAGACAATATGAAATAAAGAAATTTTTAAATTCAGCAAGTTTGTTGTTTAAATGAAGTGAAGTGAACTAAAAATTATTTATATTGTTATTAGTTTTAAGAGGAAGGAAGACATTACCTATCTGCATTGTTTTCAATTTTGTTTCTCAAAATATTTTTGCAACTTTTCTGTAGCATACTTTTATGAGCAAGTAAGTGCTTGTTGAACATGTGCTGGAGTGTAAAGATACTTTGTATACAATATTAAGAATACATGCAAACACAAACACAATTAGCACAAACTGATTACACAAGACAAGAACTTTAGTAACTATGGAAGGTTAAATATTTGTGTCTTACAAAATGAACGAAATTTGTTAACTCTTTCCAACAGTATAACAACGTACAGGGTAGATTCTTATTGTTGTACTGTTCTTATACATGATGTGATTATTTTTCATTATCAAAGTTTCCGTTATATGAAAGGGCTAGTTTCAGTGTTTGTGGCCCATTTATTTATGCTTGTCTCAGCTGCTTGCCACTGCGAATAGCTTCTAACAATAGCCGCTGTGAGCATCGACGACAAATTGTTAAACTGGTTGAATGTGTGCGATGTTTTGGTAAAATTTCGCAGCATCCTCGTAACTGTGCGAAAAAGAGAAAATTAATAATAAGGCAAAATATTTAAGCATTGTATCATATACATTTTTGTGTATATGTGTGTGTGTGTGTGTAAGTTGTTTCTGTCGTTTCTATTTAATTTTCGCACATACCCAGCATGAGCTTGTCTGCGTTGTCTACGATATCATGGCATGTACGTAATATGTGTAATATGAACACACACACACACTACAAACATATGTGCTTACAAAGAGTGCATGCTTTGGCTATTTGCTGCGCTCCAGATATGAAGCCCCTCTGTGTGTGTGTGTGTGAGTGTGTGTTTGCAACTGATGATACCGTGGGGAATCTGTATTAATTAGTCTGGGATCGTGTGCACATACCACAGCGACATAAGTTGGCCAAATTTGAAAGCCTTACTACGGCAACCTTTTTTCTACTTAATGAAATTTTATGAGTAATTAATGGGGTTTCAATGTTCGGGTATTTTGTAAGCTAATTGAATTTAAAATTGAGTATTTTGTTGCTTATTGACATGCATAAGATTCTTTTAATATAATTTTTTACACTACATTTTAAAATGGCCTAAATATTTCAGTACTTAATCTGTTTTTATACATTTAAAATCACATCTAAAAATTACGAAGCTATTTAAAGACGTACAAAACTTAACGAAGACCAATTTCATAATACAATAATCAGTTCTTAAAATAAATATCGAAACTAAACTATAGTAGCTGTTCAATCATAACCCACTTTAACCAGAGTTCTTATTGAAGTGCTTGGACACAAGAAATTTCTTACGTCTTGTTGTGGAATTGATCAATAAAAGAAAGGATGCATTCATACCTAAAACGGAAAATGTCAATTTATTTTGCTTTCAACACATCTCAAACGTATGTAAAGGGCATAGGAATGTCAGAGAGCCCATTCTCAATAATCCTAAACTTCCATTACTTCTGTCTTCATATTTGTTCCTTACGAACGACAAGACATACACTCAGCTGTCGTTGCCATAAGTGACCAACGGGCAGCACACACAGAATGTGTGGGGGCTTACTTATATGAGCCATAGAAATCCAAAGACGTTGCTCTTATGTCTTGCTGAAGACACACACACACACACATACACACAGAACACATTGGATATGAGGTAATGTAATATTGGGCACTGCTGTCGAGATAGTTTATATTTATGGAGCACGTTTTGAGCAAGTGCTTCGAGAATTGTTTCCAGTTGTTGCGTTTTCCCAATTGTCACAGATTTGGCACAGATGCTAATAACTATTTTCCCTTCCACCAAAATTACGCCAGCGAAAGCGCCTAAGAACTCATTGAAGACGTTAATGTCTATCGATTGTTTTAAACCAGACTATTTCGAAAAGTTCACACACTAAGTTGATAAGGTGGATTAACAACTGTTACCTCCGGTTTGGTTTGCACTTTTTGACATAACGGCAAAAACGTTTCCTCAATAATTTTACCGGCGGCTGTTAAACAAACTTTACCGGCGCCATCGACTGTACAACGTTTTTATCCTTGTACTTTTCGCTGTTCACACAGCCTGCAGCCGGCTGACAAACAAGCGAATATAGTCATAGATGGGGGAAGTGTAGGAGGAGAGTGCGGTGTCAGAAGTCAAGATGGCTACGTTTTATTTCATTTCCGCCCGTTTGCAAGTTCTGCATATATTGATATCTCAGCTTGGGAAATTTTATTTTGCGGCTGCAATTTCTATATAGGAAATGATATTGCCAAGTGCAACTTATTTGAATTGGGCTTCAAAAGGATGCCTCTCCCTGTTGTTGAAGTCACAAGACTCTGGCAACAACTGAATGAGATATTGTCGGTAAATTTTATTAAAAAAACTGCATTTCCAAAAGTTTTTAGTTGCAAGTTTTGACTTATGGTATTTATGACGAAAGTTTTCAGCTATCAATTCTCAAAATAAACGAGCTTTAAATTTGTTAATACTATTTATATTAATACCATACTATTCATACCAAATTAAATTGATTATACTTTAATTTTATTGTTACTTCATTTGAAACTTTTGATTAATTTGTTTTTTTGTTTTTGTTACATTGTAACTGAGTTAGAACAAAAGTAACAAAATAAATGCTCTGTACCGCATAACAAACCATTCTTTTCTACAACGTTCATTAAAAAAGTTTTAGGCCAAAAGCAACACGCGCAGGGAGAAAAACTTTACAATTGTCAAAAACTGCAAGAAGGAACTCAACCGCAAAAAAGACAGCAACTAAAGTTTGGTAAGTCAACTGCCGACCTGCCACATTCTTAATAAAAAGCAACAGTCTATCGCTGTGTTTTCCTTAAACCCCACTTCATCACCACATTTAAGCCATCGAAAATGTGAATGCCACGAAAAAGTTTGACATTTGATGCCAGAGAATATGGCAGTGGCAGAGGCAGAAGCTCAAGCAGAGAGTTCTGCAAATTAAAAACAATGTCAGCGACTTTGATGCAACAACTTGCAGTGTTAGCGTTGATTAGACTTTCCAAAAGGAGCTGTGCCCCTGTGCTGTGTTGCAAGCACGCCTAAGCGGCAGCCATATTAATTTTTCATTTTCGTCTTTTTACGGTGTCCCTGCTAGAAAGTAATATAAATACCTTCTTTTTTTACTTTTGGCTAGCTGCAACTCTTGTTGTGCTGCATTTTGTATTTACTTTTTTTTATAAATCTTTCATCCGTTCTCCTTGCTCGTCCTCGTGGACAGCCGCAGCTGTTGGCGTTATATTTTCACGTCCTCCAACTTGTCATCTCTTGCTCTCTCTCTTTGACACTCCTCTTCTTGTTGCGCTTGTCATACTATTTATGAGTTTATTATTTTTTCGCTGCTCTATTATTCGGTATGTTCACCAAGTGCACCAAGCGCTTAAAACTTCTTTCATTACAAGTACTGCAACTTCTCATCGTGTTTTCATTTATTTATTTTGGTATTTTATTTTATTTATATATATATATATATATATCTATGTTTTGGAATGGCTAACATTTTTTACCCCTTGTGGTTATTTTTCTGTTATTTATTTAGTGGCTCTTTTTTTTTTTTTGGTACATATACATTTTTTCTTATTCGCTCTTTTCCACAGTTGCTTAAATTGTTTGCAATTTTTTGTCAGTGGCGCGGTTGGCGCTGCGTGCTTTATTATGACAGCAGAAGTTGCGTTGGCGTATGCCAAATAAATAGTTGTTCTCTTTTATAATTATAGTGTGTGTATATAGTGTTGTAGTTGTTGCTAAGTTTTAATTATTGCCATGTTGGAATTCAGCGAGCGCTGCACTCGCCGCAAATGAGAAAATAAAAAAATAAACAAGCTTTTATGAGCAGTTCGCAATTAGTTACACCCAATTTTCTACTTGGTAAACTAATGGTTGGCCCAAGGAACGTCATTTTAATAGACATGACAAAGTTTTCCGCTCTCAATGATAAGCCAACAAAAATCCTTTGAAAACTTTTCACTAAGACACTTTTTAAAGTCAGCAAGCAAGACTGTCGATGGCTTAAATCTTTAGTTAACTTTGTGACTTTCCTTAAAGACAATCAAATTTATAAGCTTCAAGATTGAATTCTTGCATTTGTATCCTTAAATTGTCTTCAATAATTTAATGCCTTGAGCCAATTAATCACAACCTTAAGCTGAAACAACCAACTTAATGAAAATGTGAGTGAACTATGAAAACTCTTGATTTAACCATAAAATCACTTGACGGCACATGTCGCTCCCCGCAAACTAAACTCATCCCACTGAAGCTCAACTTTTTGCTCAATATCAGGCCAAGCGATGTGTTTTACAACTTTACAAGATGCCCATGAAAAGAGAGAGAGAAGAAACAGCAGTAACAAAAGTAGCAAAAAGATTTCTTTTGCCAACTATTTACCACTTATATGCATAAAATGTGCAACAGACGCAACGGCAAATGCCACAGCATTTATTTTATTGACTCTCAAAGCAGCACATTGGGGGATGAGAGACAAACGGAAACTGTTGCAAAGTCGACACTTGAGAATTGAAGTATCCTTAGCCCCCCACCTGACCTGGTAGCCAATATTTCACACACTTTTTCATAACAAATTCAAATAAAGCTATGGCAGATATGAGAAGTTGGTCTTTTCCAAAGTCAATTTAAATAGTAAAATATAATTTGATTGAATAACATATATTTTTTATTAAATATATATGTATATCAACTCACACTCTATTTAAAAAGAAATAATAATATTCAATGGGCAATGTAAATAAAAGCCTGCAAAAGCTGGGCAAAAAAAAACATAGAATACAACAACATTTAAGCAAGTTGCAACAGCTGTCAAAGGTCAAGGGACAACTATTTTGTCCTTGAGCATTGGTTGGCCCGACAAAATATCTATTTTGCTTTGCTGTTAATTTTACTTTTATTTTATTAACAATCGAAAGAAAATAAAAGACGTAATCAAAACAAGAAAGTTCATACAAATAAAGTTAGATTCTTTTGGGGTGTATATATTTCAGTCTGGAAGTTAAGTAGCTTTTATGCAAACTTTTAACATTTTTTCCCTGTACAGGGCTTAGCCAAACTATCCAATCAATCAGTAAGTCAGTGAGAACAAAGTGGTTATTTATAGTATATATAAAACCATAGGAGAATAAAGAGTAGAATAAAACCAATGCTTGGTAAGCTTGATGCAGAAATCGGCAAGCAAATAATACTTATTTATTGAACTATTCAATTTATTGCCCCGATCAGAGATGCTGCTATCAAACCCCATCCATTGACAAACACACAATACAGTGAAACCAAGGTATATAGTAAAAAAATTTCCAACTGTCGCGAACAAGTCCCTCGATGCTGCCTATCATTATTGATGTGCTGTTTGGCTGTTGATTTTACTACAAAAGAAACACAAGCACAGCAGGGCAGATAGATAGAGAGACAAAGAGAGAGAGAGAGAAAGAGAGAGAGAGAGAGAGAGAGAGAAAGTGTGTGACTGTCAGAGTGAGCAAAATAAATAAAGTCTAAAACTGATAAGCAAAAATGGACGTCAATTGACATAGTACGAAAACGAAATCAAATCAAATCAAAACAAGAGAAGCCCCTGCTGCTGTGTCTGCTGCTGGCAGTCTTTGATATATGGACAGCTACTGGGCATAGACACAGGCTGAGAATGAAAGATATACATATATGTACATATAAGTAAGTCGATATGGGAATGTCAGTGATAGTGTGGTCGATGATAATACAAACTGACAGCCATTAGGATGGCACATGGCATGCGTTTGGATCCGAGCTTGAGTTTGATATATTCGCGTGACAATTTTCATTCATGCAGCGCCGCGGAAGCCTCTTCAGTTCAATTCAGTTCAGTACAGTTCATTCACGACGCACTTCTGTAAGCCGAAACCGAACAACACAAATAGCATAAAGAAGATGCTATGAAATGTACAGCGACAGCGTTTGCGGCGCTATCTCTGTGGAAGCCGAGACGATACGAGCCGAGTCGGCTCAGCACGAATCGAAACGGACGAATCTAAGTCCCAGCATCATCAAGCGGGCACAGCAATGTGGCTCATTCGTGTTTACCGCTTCGTACAGAGCGGACGCAGCTTCAGCAGAGTTCAGAGTCGAAAGTCGAGTTCGCCGCGCCAACCGGAAGTAAGGATAATTTGTATTTCTCTGCTTAAACGAACAACTGCCTCTTGTTTTTTTATCCTGTTGCGCCGTCGCATTGTTAACGGCTAAGCCGTTAACCGTCTTACAATTCAAAATGGCGTAGCAGTATCAGCAAAAACCACGTGTTCAACGCACCGGAAGTGCTTTCAGTGGCCATTTATGCGTTTCACCTTTTTGGACCTGGCCAAATGCCTTCTAGTCAGAAATATCGTGTCAAACTGTGTGAAAAAACTGCTTAACGAGTTTTAAATCAGCTCTCCAACATAGAGATACTGCTTGACTGGCGCCCAAAGATATGCAAAACATCGAGAAACTCACAATAAAACTGGATTTATTTCGAGAATTCAAAAGAAAGTTCGAGAAAACCTTAAATAATTGGTTAAAACTGTGCCACTTTTAAAAGAATTGAAGTGAAAAATTGAAAAAATACAACGTGTCTGTGCTACAATCAATCCTGAGCTGATAAGAAAGTTCAATAGTTCAAAAAAGAAAACAGAAAAATATTTCTATAAAAGTTTTATTGAATTATCGCTGTGTCTTGTCTCTCACTGTGTTTGCGATAAGAAACTGTGAGAGAGCGAAACGATTAGTTACTAACTAATTATAATTACGACTTTCCAACTGCAACAACTAAAAAACAACAACATGCAAAAATCTGCTTGTGTTTCCATTCATTTCTCAATAATAACAAATGCAAAACTAAGCAAAATGCATCGTGAAAAGATCAAAATTGTGAAATAGTTTTTGATCTCTTAAGCTAAATGAATTTAATTGCAAAACGTGCTAAAGTCTAAGCTGATAAGTTTTATTTGATTGCGTAAAGTTGAAACGGATCAGCGACCGAATATAATCAAAGCAGCTAAGTGAAAGCAATATCAAGCAATGTATTTAGTGCTATGAAATTATATTTTTGAATATTATGAGTGATATATATATATCTCATTTATAAAACTCTAATAATTTTTAACGATACACACAATTTTCCATGTTAACAGTAACAACATTGATTGGAATTCCTTAAAAATTTAATTTTTTGACTAAAAAATCTAAAAGTACACGTAAAAGATAAAAGTTTTTACTTTTTTGTGAATGTCAATACAAGCTTTAAGATTAACTTTGAAATATAAGAGATTACGTATAAATACACGCACTGTCTCTCTCTCTCTATCTCTCTCTCAGTTAAAGTGATTAAAAATTTTTTGGCATTCTCTTTAGAAATTATTATTTAAGACTACAAATACTTGTTAAGAACAAGTGAGAACGGCTAGGCAAAATATTGATAAGAAATATATACATTGTGATCATTATAATCAATTATGCATACAGAAATATACATAAAAAAAACAATATTCTGTGATGAATTAGCAATTTGTATATGGGACTGAGGTAAAAAAGAAAACTACACCTAAAATCAATATTTTATTTTTGTAAATGATTTTGCGTTTTACAAATAGTTGCAAATGGCAAGTTTAGTTATATGACATACTTAACTCAATTACGATACGTTTATTAAACAAATATATACACTTTCTTGTATATAAGATTTCACTCCTATATGTATGAATGAACATACATAAACTCTTAAAAAGTTATGGCATTTTTGCTGGCGGGTAAGATAGTTATTGCCAAAAATTCTTCGCATCCTTTTAAGCTGCTGTCAACTTCAGAAAACATTTGCTCACATGGAAATGTATGTAAATATGTTTCTCGAGCCAACTTACAGTAACGCCTTCACTTTGCTTAACTTCCAAAAATTTGCGCAGAAGTGGCGAAAAGACAAAAGCAACAACAGCAGCTAGCTCCACTAACAATTCTTTGTCTATGCATTTATTTTATATATTTTTTGCAACAGTTCAGGTGTGCATTTTTTTGCGTACCACGCTGCGTATGATTGTTGCGCTGACAATTGCATTGCATAGTCTGCTTTTGCCACTCGCCATTGTTTCGTGTAACTTTGCATATGTATACAGTGTACGTGTGTGTTCAAGTTTCTGTAACATGCGAAAACGACAAATTTAAAGTGACAGTCAAAGATGCAGTTGTGGAAACAGGTAAGAAAAAAAAGACGCAACGCTTCAGGAATAAACATGAAAATGTCTTTTTCTGCTTTTGGCAATCGTTCCTTCTTCTGGAACATACATTTCTATTTAATGCCAAGGCCGCTGGCAACTATTTAAATTCATGGTACGAAAAATTGCCCACTTGTTGGTCAACCGAGTCACACACTTAGCCCCAAGCGAACCCTCAATGTTCTCATAAAATGTTTCCTCTTAGTTGGCAACATTTGACATAATTTGTGGTTGACGCACCTTAGCGACGTTGTCCGCCATGGCGCATCAATCTGCTTTAACCAGATGAGTGCTGTGCTATGACTAAGGGGAAAGTTGAAGAGGTTGAGGGGAGGATGCTGTGCACACGTAGACACGTGGCGACACATTCAGCTAAGCAAGCAGACAACACCTTGACAAAAAACAGCAATATTCTTTTTACCCTCCACGCCGCCACTCACAGAAGACGATGGATGATGGATTTAGCTGTGAAATTGCCGAAGGTGCTGGATCAGAGAACTAGCTGAGCTGTGGGCTTACCGTGCAACGATTTGTGTCGTGTTTGATTTAAGGCAAGTGCTTTAACTAAACGTAACTTAAAGAGACGTTGCTTAAGCTCATGAGAATTATATTAGAAGTTCAAAAGGAGCTTATCTTAAAGATGCTTTTTAATTAAAATGTTTTATCTCTGAAATATGTGATTTAAAGATGCAAACGTATTATTTAATGCCATTAATAAATCGTTTGTTAGCTCCCTGTATATGAATATTGCACTGTGTAATGAACATGTAATGAACTATTGGTCATGCATTTTTATGTATTATTCTTATTTATTTTCCAGTCCAGCTTATTTAAAAAGTATAAACACAAACCAAACCAATTCTTAAAAGATAAAATAACTCAACTTTAAATACAAAATGTCCATTTAAATACAGCTTACAAAAATAGTCAGTGGCTTTTGTTAATTTTCCAACCGATTAACTCTTTAATGGTTCGTTAAAAACAACAATCGATTTAAAATGTGTAGAGAATTTAATGTTAAACATCCAACAACTGAACTTAAATAACACTCAATTCAATATATATTTAATGTGCCCGAAATAAGGAAAAATTCACACTTACATATATATGAAATACTAAGTAGACCTACTAAGGACCAATGCACAGACCAGAATTGAGATAAGGTCCAACACATTATTGGCCAGCTCACATAATAAGTACTAACACGCAACATGCTTCCAGCCCTGCTTCCAACCTAAATTACACCACTCACTAAGTGCTTGCACACACTCACACGCACACACACACAGTTGGCTGGCTGTCGTATAATTATTAAATGAGAGAATGATTCCTCATGTCTGCTTGCAAAAGTTTCACATAGTTCATTGCACTAAGGGGGTGGCTAAGGGAGAAGGGAAAGTTTGCACGCAGACTTCGTTCAAGTGTACCGTTAAGTGTTCGAATCAGTACATACACGCACGATTGTACACTGCGAGAATAAGACGCTGGCAAACATTTGCATAATTTGGCAATGCTCACTTAGATTTCGATGCCAAGCTTACCTTGCACATTTGCACAGCGCCAAAAAATAAAGATGAAATTGAAGAAAATAACGAATCAAAATGAATGCAAATTTATTTGTAAAGTAAAAACTATTCCGGCTACTGTTCCCATTTTGAGACATTTGCAGCTGGCTGACTGGTTGGCAAAAGGACTTTGGGCCGTCTGGGCCAAGGTGTTCCCAAGCATTTAGTGTGCACTTTTTGCGGAAGTTTGGCTAACTCTCTGTGGGCTTTGCCAGTTTGTCTGGTTGCTTTGGCATGGCTGTTTGTTGGCTTTATATGGCTTACATCGTTTTACCAACTGACTGCCTTTTCGCCTTGTTGCATTACCGTTGTTCCCAGTCTTTAGTCGTTAGGCTACTTAGTTTTCGTTTTGCCTTTAACGTTTATTCTTCCCTTAGTTTATTTTTGTGTCGTGTGTTTTTGGTTGCCACACTTTTGTTTCGCTTAGTTTTCATATCGTTGTAATTAAAAAAATTATAACCCAAAACTTTTAGTCTGTCCATGGCAACCACAGGCTTAGCTTTTGCTAAATGCAACCAAACTTTCTAGTCGTTTATATGGCCTCTAATTGATATATATATATATATATGTATGTATGTAGTCATATTAATGCACGTGTTGCTCCTTAAACGCAAAACTTTGTTTGCCCTTTAAAAAGGGGGAAAAAACACACTTTTGACTCTTAACTTTCTGCATGAATCAGCACGTTAAAAGCACACAGCCACTAAAGGTTTAAGTGTTTATGGCTATAATCTAGCATATTTAAATCGAAATTGTGACAGGAGTTTGAGTAGTTAGACTTAGAGCTTAAGATATTCCAATTTATGTTACAGTTTGCAACATAGGATTATACGATATGATTGTCAGATAACTAACATCATATCTCCTAATGTTGCGTTTTCAACTATAAAACTTTTTCTGATTTTGGCTAACAGCAAATAGTTAAAATGCCTTATAACCAATAAAATGTCGAAAGATATTATTGCTTACTTTTATTTGCCTTCTTATTTCAAGCACTCCGAAAATTAGTTTCATTATTATCACAAGAAATAAAGTTAGTAATTTATTGACGTAATAACATTTGAACAATGAAAATCTCTCTGCAATTGAAGTTCCTTTCCTGTACTTGAACATGTCTAGTGCGAATTACTTTCGCTTTATGGTCGACTATAACTCAAGCGCATTCTCTGGCAATTTGGAATTGAATGCATTCTGCTGTACCAGCAGCAGTAGCTGAAAATCACGCTGCTGGCAATTTTAATCTCGTTTATTAGCCATTTTTCAAGTGATACACATAATTTTCAGTTTTGCAATTTCTCGCACGACCAACACACACACATTGGTACATGAAGCACCTGCAGCCGGTTCAGTTCCCACACCCCATACCCCATTCAGTACCACACCATTGGCAGCACACACACTTATACATAGTCTCAATTTACGCCCTCGAGCCCTTTGTCTTTATCGAACATGAAAAAATGCATCGTATTGCGAAGGGATGAGTGTTGGGTGTTGGTGTTGGAGTTGGAGTTTTTGAAGGCATTGGCCAAACATGGCGCCCCATTTGGAAGCCATTAGGGCCAACCAGTCAGCTAGCCTCGACCAGCTGACAACAAAAACAATATGGATGCGCCAACAATAACACGGTGCCTATAAAACGAGTCAAGCATACGAGTTGGTAGTGGAGGCAGGTAGAAAAAAAAACACACACACACACAAAATTTTGCTGAAAAAGTAATAGAAGCCGCTGCAATACGCATATTGGAAAGGATGTTTATACTCTGACACCGAAGGTAAAGGGGCTGGAAAATCATCAAAGACGATAACTGAAAATCGATAAATCCTAATCGTTCTTACTTACTCACAACTAGAGCTACCAAATTTGGTGAGAAGTATTTCGTTATCGGAAATGCCTTTATCTTCCATAGTTTTTTCCTATTAAAAGTGCTGCCCTGCCTGCCTCTTTAGCCCGAAAATCCCCATATTTTACTCTTTGCAAGCCTTCCTCTTTAACACCCATTTGTATACTGATATCAGAGTATTCCGCAGTCAGTTGCGCCCGACTTTTCCAAAATGTTCACTTGGTTTTTTATATTATTATTTGTGTTCTCTCATGTTGCAGTTAGTTGCAAAGCGAGAAGCACAAACGGCTTTGCAACTCTGTAAAAATAAATTCGTGCTTCTGTTGTCATACCCATTGTTTTTGTTTCATCTGCTTTTATTGTTATTGTTATTGGTTTTTTTTTTAGTTTTATTATATGTGCACGCGAACAATCAATACGCGTTACGATAGATGAGATATGAGCAGAAAGCGAACAAAGTAGTGATCCCATGGTAAACTTCAATTTGATTGCTAGCCAGCAGGAGCAACTCTTCAAAAAATGATGTTGATGCTGTTTGCATATACGCAACTTTTCTTGCACTCACGTTGTTATTAGATTTGCGTGCCTTTGCAACACAGGGCTTACAACTGCATGCATATGTATGTATGTATAAAGTACGCTTAAACCCCATCCCGAGCACCCACTCAACCCACTCCGCACTCAAAAAACCCTTAACCATTGTACAAGTCTCTGGCTCAATGCTTCGGCATGTTGCAAACGTAATTGCATTTAGCTGAGAATTTATGCTTGAATGAAAACTTAACATATTTTTCCCATACACTTACAAAATGAGGATTTTAATCGCAGGGGAAATTACCTTTAAATATTTTATACAGTAACAGAAAGCTTAGTTTCCTTAAAGAAATTGTTCCTCGTAAAAAATATATTTATTTTTTAATAAGGTTTGAACATAATTAATTTAATTTAATAAAATGCATAACAAAATCTTTAAACATACACACTTTGCTTTTATTTTTATATTCATTATAAAATTAATTTATTAATATTTAAAAATGTATATTGTAAACATTGCATTTTTTTAATTATTTATTGCAATTTATTTACTTTGACTTTGTTAGCTTGTTAATTGACATTGTTAAGTGATTTCAAAAAAACTGGTAAGTGTGCTTAGCATTCGTTGTCATTAAGATCACTTTATACTTGTTTTTACACTTTCTAACAATCTGCTAAAGTTCCTTCGCCATGTGAAGTTGGTTGCTGCTTCAGGCTAGCTCTGCCGCCTTCCAAACTCTTAACTCAACTTCACCTTCGCTTGAAAATTTCATTTTCCACAAAAATTGTTTGCCAAGCGTTTGTGCGTTTGTATATGCGTATACTTCCAACGAAGGAGTTTTTTTTTTTTTTGGCAGTGGAAAATATGAAAACAAATGGCGCTTGGGCTTTTGGCTTTGGCCAACCAACCGAATTTTTCTTTGAACAGGCTGCATTTGGATGCCCAAAGTTCCTTTGGCATTAGTTGACAAGCGATTTATGTGCACATTTCTTTTTTTTAACGTGTGTTTTTTTTTTCTTTATGTGCTTACTGGGAAATTTGTTGGCCCTCAAGGTAAACACTACTCATTGAACGATATAGTACAAATCAATGGAAGAGCTACTCGGCAGTTGTTAAGGCTTAGGCTAATACTAAGAACAAAGAGAAAACTAAATCAAAATCAAATTGGCAGCTTAGAAAGGTTTGCTGCAAGTAAGTTTTGTTTTGTGAAAATTTGTCTTACTCTATTATGTGAAAATAGCTTTTAAAAAGTATTCATAAATATTTATATATATATCCATGTTGTGTAGAACTGTAAACAACATTGTATTGATTTTAAAAAGTAAAATAAATTATTTAAATATTATATGCCAAGAATATATATAAGCTGGGTCTTTTTACATTTTCCTTTGTCATTTTGAATCAGTGTGAATTAGTTTTATGGTCTCTGCATTTCCATATCACATATCACAACTACTATTCCCATCATAGATGTGTGAGTGAGTTTAGCACTACATTTAAACATACTACATAGCTTCATGCTACTCCCGCGGTAGAATAAATCCGCTTATCGGCTTTGCACTGTTAAAGGGGGGGAAGGCGGGAAAGGGGTGACCTATGACGGGGTTGCTGACAGCCAACGAGATAATGAAGTAGACATCGACATAAGTATTAAGGGAATAAAGTTTTCAGTCTGCCGCAATATTATTGTACATTATGCCACTGTTGATCAAATTAACAATTATGTGCTTTGATGCCGCGAGCGTCCTTTTTAATTACTACTAGCATTATGTTTTGTTTTTGAATTTGAATAAGCTTAGCATTCTTCCTGCTGGTCACCGCTTATTCCACACATTCACACAAAAAATAAGCAAAGGTAAAAAAGTTTTCACCATTCGTTCCAAATAAACCGTTCACAATTTTTACGTCTTTCAAGGTTCAGATGCATTAGGTGAATTACTAGTTTGTTTTTGCTTATCATTAAAGTTGAAAAAAAAACCTTCAAACTTAATTTTGTAGCTACATAGAAAATCATAATAAAACATTAATCAAACTGAAAGCTGTCAAAAAGAAATTTTTAAAAATCTAGAAACTTTTTTATTGCACTAACGCGTGAAATTTCGCTTTCGCTGCTCAAACGGAAAAAGCTCGCGTAATAGAACAAGCAAGAAAACGGATTTTAACCGACAAATCCTGTCAGCACAACGATTTGTAATCATTATATAACCGTCACGTAAGAACTAACCAAATGCAATTTAATCTGTGACAGTCACACATCCACTCACAAGTATTTCTTCGACATGAGTCTCATGACGAATTGAAGTACTCACACACAACACACACACATAAATATATATATATATATATATATATATATATATGTATAAGATCTATTCTTATACATACATGTGTACATGTGAACAATTGCACTCGAAAAAAAGAGTTAAGTGCTTTTGCTGCTTCTTGCTGCACAGCAATCATTGTCAGCAAACACCCAACACTAGGCACCAACTAGGACCAAAACGAAGACCGGAACCATAACCAGAACTAGAATCCAAACCCAACCACAATTGTAGCTGCGATTTATATGCATCGCAAAGTGCAAAGAACAAAACACAAAGAGCTTGCGGGAAAGAGGAAAGCGTTAAAAAAATTTCCTACACTGCTCTAAAATCAAATGCAAACAAAAGTTGGCATCAATCGTTATGTCGTAAGTTTTTCACCCCTCCGGCCTGATCTGTTCCCACATTTTTGCTGGAATTAATGATGAAGGGCTGCTTGGTGCTTGCTTCGACTGAAATTTCCTTTTTTTTTCTTGTTGGCTGGGTTTTTGCTTTTGCTGGATTTCTGTTTTATGTTGAATCAAGTGGAAATTCAATTGATTTGCTTTGGCTTGGCTCTACGACCAGAAAGGAAAATACGCAAAAGGCGTTTTGATAAAAGGGCGTTTATTTCCGTCACGCCCACATGCATATGTTTGAGTTTCAAAGGAACCAAAACCGTAGTCAGTGACAACAAGTGTGAAACTCATTTGAGCGCAAAATCATTTTGTAAATACATATAGCGCCAAAGTAATGACTAGACATTTGAAAGTTCCCTACCGAACTGATTTGTACATATTTCTTTAGTTGTGTAAAGTCAATTTTTCAGTTAGTGAAATGTTTAACTCACTGGCAACCATTGACTTTGTCTAAAGGCGAGTTGCGCACTTGGGAAACATATTCACTAATGAACTTTTCAATCGAACTTCCATTTGTGCTGCAAATCAAATAACAAACCGCAATTTGATTATGCATTCATATAATTTGCATTGTAAATCATCTTTTCCTATAAAAAAAAAATGTTCGTTCAATGTTCACTTAGTTACAAATATGTGTTTTAAAAAAACTTGTTCTTTCTATTATTTTCAGTTACACATTTATTGCAGCTGATTCCATGTTCGAGTTACGCTAAACAGTTTTCTTTTATAACCTGGGACACAAACAAGCCATGCCCAAAATGGGCGCAATCAATTCTTTGGCAGCGCTATGGCTGCTTCTGATAATAGCAACAAGTCAAGCGGCAAGACAAAGTAAGTACGACTTTAATTCAAATAAAAAGTTTATTTTGTTTTTAACCAATTTTACCCTGACAAGAAAAGAAAGTTTATGTTTTTAACATTAACTTCATTTGTTTTGAAATTATTACAAATATTTTAACTTAACTTATCACTAAGATGAAGTTGCTAACTTCAATAATGGTAATTAAAGTAGATTGTGTAGCAGGCCACCACTAACACACGAACCTTAGTCAAAGTGAATGTAATACTTAAGATTGGAAAGCCCTCCAACAGTTAACTTTAAAAGTCCAGACCTTAATGCCAATAAGTTGCTTATGTTATGATTATCGCTTCTTCGCTTGTACTTCTCGGCCTGCCGCCATATTTGTATCATATTCTCTTTGGGCTTAGTCCCTTCTGTTAAGAAAGAGGGCGTGCTATTTTCCAGTCTTGGTATAATACATCTCTTTGCTTGAACTTTAGTAATAATGTTATACTCAGTAAGTACTGTTAAGAGAAAAGGCGATGCATGTTAAGTAAGACGCGCTTCAAGCGCGCCATGCTTGATGGGATCGTGAAATAGGGCAGAAGGGTTTAGTTGCGTGTGTAATAAAGTAATATAGTATATACTAAACAAACATTCGCTTCGTCTTAATATATATTTATCTGTGTTTTTCTACCCGTAGATCCCCTCAAAGATCCACGCATTTGTGGACGTCCGCAATGTGAACCAACAACTTCGAAATTCGCTTATGGCGATATGTCATACAAATATGATTATACGGTTTCATTGCGAACGGAATTCGCCGGTTCCGGTGATAATACCTCCGATCTATATTTGAAAGCCAATCTGGAGATACTTTTTCCCAAGCCTTGTGAGGGCTACTTGCGCATCAATCAGGTCAAGTTATACGATACGGCGCCGCCGGAAAGCCACAGCACCGATTCCTCTGAGGAAAAGCCCACAAAAGATGTCTATGACTACTATGACAGCTTGAGCAGTGGGGAGAGTTCGTCTGGGGAAAAAAATACACTAGACAGTGACTCGCTACATCCCAAGAGCATTGAATTTTCCAATGACTTAACCAAGAATGTGCTGCGCTTTGCCTTTTACGATGGCCTGATTAGCGAGCTGTGCCCCACTGAGGAAGAATCACCTTGGGTGCTCAACTTTAAAAAGGGCATACTGTCTAGTTTTCAAAATACCATGATGCGATTCGATGTGGATTTGAATACAACAGAGACAGATGTATCTGGTGATTGCCAGGTGCAGTATGCATTAGAGTCAACTGCTAGTTCCAATGTGATCATACGCAAGACCAAGGATGTTGCCACATGTCGACGACGCTTTGCCACACAATCGGTGCTGCAGACAACACCTTACACCTTCCGCGATGACAAAACCATTTGGCCCATCTTGAACTCACAGAGTTACTGCAATGTAAGTAACAGCTATAAAGCAAAATTTCTATAAAAACCACATAAAATTATTGACTTTAGTAGTAGTAATAGGATCTTGATATAGTAGAAGTAGTATTGTGTCTAATTGTGCCTGCTACTTTTACCAAATTGGGATAAAGTGGGGACCCTTATGCCGGTTAAATTAAGTTTTAATTTAAGAAAGTTACAATTTAAAAGGTTTCTACACTTTCACTTTCATAAAATAATATTCTCATTACAGATGACGATCGACAACCACATTTATCGCGAAGTAAGTTGCGTGGAGAGCCACTTGTTGGTGCCTTTCTCTAATGGCAGCTCTGGCGCATTGACCACAACAAAAAGCACACTGCTGTTGGCGGGTGAGGAATCGTACAGTGTTGGCGAGTTCTTGGAGCAAAGTAAGTACAACACAAAATAATTATAATAATAATAACCTTATTCTAATGTATGTATGTTATGTAGATGTTGAGCTTGTTGAACGACGGTCCTCACTTATTTTTGATCATACGCCGCCTGTTAAGCCCAGCCATGATGAAATTAAAGCTGCTCGCGATCTTTTGGTGCAAATGTGCGCTGTGGGCTTTCCGAATATACAACGCGAGTTTATTGATATCTTCACCAATTTTCTACAAACCTCAAAGAGTCTGGACTATAAGACACTAACAGTGCTGCTGCAGCGTTCGGCAAGCATTTGTGCTCAGGGCAAGTAAGTAGACACTAAATGGTGCAATGAACCTCGTTAAAGGTCAGTTGATAAGGTTTGCTACATGTGCTTATCAATTGCAGGAACCACGTGCTGGAATCTCTGCCCTACATTCAGAGCACTGCCTCTTATCAAGTGATGCGCGATCAAATTGTTAATGAGAAACTACCTAAGGGAATGGCACACAGCTGGATGACCTCGCTGTCCTTTATCACTCGACCCGATGCGGAGACAATGGAAACCTTTTATACCATACTCGATTATGCCAAAAATAAATTGGATTCGGAGTACACATTGGGCGCCACGGCTGTGGTGCATAGCTACTGCAAGCATTACGAGAACTGTGAGATGGATCTCAAGGTTACAAATATTGTCAATCTTTTGGAAACTGATTTCCTTAGTCAGTACAAGAAATATCGCGGCGATCGCCGTCAACGTGAACGTTTGGTTATCCTGCTGAAGGGACTGAGCAATATTGGTGTCTTATCCGCTGGCTTTGTGGAGCAATTACAGACGATTATAAAGGATAATCACACGCCTGTAGATATACGTCTTCAGAGCATTCTTGCCTTTAGGCGCGTAAATTGCCTTAGACATCGCCACTTCTTCCTGGATATATACGCTGACTACACCGTCAACTCGGAGCTGCGTATTTACAGCTACTTGCAGACAATGCGCTGTCCGGACTATATATCTATTGGTGTCATTAAGTCGGTGCTGGAGCATGAGAAAATCAATCAAGTTGGCTCATTTGTTTGGTCGCATCTAACCAATTTGGTCAAGTCTAATTCACCGGTGCGCATTGAAGCGCAGGGTTTGCTTCTAAACGATGACCTCTCGGAGAAGTTCAAATTGGATATTCGAAAGTTCTCTAGAAACTATGAGCACAGCTTGTTCTTTGACGAATATAACTTTGGTAAGTTAAAGCCGGATGTTAGTGCTAAGCATCGATATGTTTTAATCTTCCTTATTTCTTAGGGTCAACAACCGATGCAAATCTGGTTTTCGGAACTGACTCCTATCTGCCACGGATGGCCAGCGTAAACTTCACTGCTGATCTGTTTGGTCAATCTGTAAACTTTTTTGAGTTTAGTGCACGTGCCGAAGGCTTTGAGGAATTGGTGGCAAATGCTTTTGGACCCAAGGGACCTCTAAGTGGTGAACTGTTGAGGAAGAAGCTCTCATTTCTCAACCGTTGGCTTGGCAATGAGAGTGCCGAAGAGGATGACGCTTTGGACAATCTTCTGAATCTAGACAATTTGAGACTGAAGCGCAAAGTTAAAGACGCTGCTCAGGAGCCAGAGGAAGATGGCGAATACGTATACGAAGAAGATCTGCAGGAATCAGGCAGAACAAAACGCAATGCCGAAGATGAAGCCTTAGCAAGAAAACAAAACATTGATCACAATATTGAGCAACTGGGTTACAAGTTAAAGTACGATTACAATAATCCACGAGCGCAGTTTGGACTGCGAGTATTTGGCAACGATCTGCGCTATTATAATATAGAATCGATGGTTGAAGTTATGATGCTCTTAAAGCAGTTCAATCCGTTCTACCAGGCACAGAAACTGCTCTCGGGCAAACCTTTTACCTACACCAAGTCAAGTGTCTTTCTGGACGTTTCCTATAGTGTGCCCTTGTCTGTTGGCATGCCACTGGCTATACACGCATTTGGCGCCTCCTCCGTGGACCTGAGCATCTCTGGCAATTTGGATAAACTCGATGCTGATTGGCATTTCGATGTGCAGGGTCGTTTTAAACCCTCGGTTTCTGTGGATGTGATTACAACGATGCAAACGGACTTGTATTGGGGCCAGTCGGGCATCAAGGTCAAAAGCAACTTGTACTCCAACTCGGAGGTGGAGGCCAATTTAAAGATGCGTGGTCGCAATCTTGTCTCCTTCTCCTTCAATCTGCCACAGGACAAGAATGAAATATTTAGTTCACGCTCCGAGCTTCTGGTTGTTAAGAGGGACGAATTGTTGCCACAAGATGGCATTGAGAAACGCAGTGCAAATTCGACATGCACTTGGCCAGTGTTGGATAGCGCCGTTGGACTGCAATTGTGCTCACACTACAGTGTGCCCGATTTGACAAATGCCACAGATGCTTATCCCAGTCTGTTGTTGTCAGGACCCCTTAACTTCAGCCTTATTCTCAAGAAATCCGATCTGACCGCTAAGAAATATGTATTTGAGTACAACTGGGAACAGCAGGAAGAGGATAATAATTTTACACTCGTTTTCACAACGCCTGGATCGAAAATTCCACGATTACTAGTGGCCAATTTGACCAGTGTTGCCAATGCCTTTAATGCATCGGTGGCCTTTGTTAACGGCAAGAGTCGAGCATTAGCTGGATGTAGCTATGATGGCAATCCAGACCACAGACGCCTTGATGTGTATCTGGAAAACAATGGCAATCGCTCATTCGATCTGGGCATGGAGCTGCGACGCTATCAGGACTTTACAGCTTGGATCTATAAACCCCGCATGCTGTTGGCCATCAATGGGGTGAACATCACAGGTCTTATTGGGTCAATTAAAATTAATGAAAAGAATGGAATAAGGCAGCACGATGTGGATCTCTCCTTTGAGACAAAGAAACTGCAAGCACTGGTCACTGGCAATATTGTAGAGAGCGAGGTGACCACCTCAACGAATATGACAATCAATTACAGGGTAAGTTACACAAAACAGTAATACTCTTTATGTTCCATGCCAAATAACATTTAACTTATCTGCATTATAGTTCCAGGCGAGTAAAATCGAAACGATTAACTTTGCCGGTCGTCTGCTCAATAATGGCGACAAATCAAAGACTGAATATCGAGGAAATGTAAAGCTGCGTACCACTGCCTATCCAAAACTAAACTTTGCCTCCAATGCCACGTGGCTCAGTCTGCAAGGACACACCGAAGGCGTTTTAAGCTATAACAACGCACCCGATTATGTCAATCCCAACTACACCAGCCTGGTTCGGGTTGTTTTTGCACGCTCCCATTCAGAGGATGCCATTTTGGAAGGTTCACGAACGCGTGCTAGCTTGGAATTGAAGTTGCCTAAATCAAAAATCGATTATCGTATATTGGTTAAGTAAGTAAACAAATTAAGAGATTTTTAATTTGGTAATATTATTATTATTCTCAATTAATAAGACATGAAGAGCGCAGCAAAAACGGTTCTGAGCAAAATGTAATTGTGGGTCTACGGTATGCGCCCGAAAAGGAGATAATGGGACTATTTTCTGTACATCTGCCCCGACGCAGTCTCTTTGTCATTGATGCTTACATGAACATATCAGTGCCCGAGTTTAATTCCTGCACAGCCAGTCTGAAAGTTAACGAAAAGGCACCAAAAGATTATATGGTAAGTAAAGCAAAGTTTAAATAAATAAGTTTTAATAAATTGTATATATTTTATTAGGTGTTTATTAATGGTTCCTGGTTTACGGGTCACTCAATTGCGCTCAAGGGCAACTATAAGGATCGCAGCTCGCGTGTTCAATCGCTTCATCACCTGAAATTGGTTGCGGAGAGTCCCTCATTTGACACGACCTCTCTAAACATTGTTTATAGACGCAATCAGCTGTTGATCTTTTATGATTTGCAGACCAAATATGGCAAAGATCCATATGGATTGACTGTACAATACGCATCCAATGCTCACAATAGTAACTCTAATGCCGAGGTGCGCCTTAAGATCAAGGAAAAAGATTATTGGATCAATTCAAAGCTATTATCGGAGCAGCCCAAACTATTGCAGCTAGAGATTCATATCGACAAGTAGGTTTAAAAAAACATGCAGTAAATATTTGTATTAAGACATATCAAATTTTTTTTGCAGAATTCGGGATGTGCACATTAAAGTCGGCGTGCTCAACATTGAGAAACGCAAGGAAATTTCAGTTGAACTAAAATGGGATGCCAATAGGGATCCATCACAACGCTTGGGCTTGCTCCTCGAGTATAACACTCCGGGAAATAAGCACTACGATGGCAATGCTATGATAACCTATCCTGAGCGCACAATAAATATCGGTTTTAGTACCTACATTGGAGGTCCCAAGTACAATGGCAAGGCACATGCGTCGTGGAGCATCACAGAGATCATAGAGTTCAGCTACGATGCGGGCATTATGCCGGGTAAGACATTGCATAATTGGGTACGTGCGGAGCTAAGTACGCCCTTCGAGGGTTGGCAAACAAATACGCTGCAAGCGGGTGTTTACAATGAAGGCAATTTAATACTGGTAAACTCGTCGCTGTCGTGGGCCGATGATCAAATATTGGAGCTGGGCTACAAGAGCGATCACGATATACGCGATCAGCTGGTTAGCTTTGATGTGCGCTTTGGTATTAACAGCACTATCAAGGATATGCCCACGATCAATGTGATGGTCAAGCACTTGCAGGATCCAAAGCATATTGACACTGATCTCTACTTGAGATACAAGGGACAGAATGATACTTTAAACACCTACAGCGCCAAATCGAATTGGGAGATTCTGCGCAATGAACGTTATCAGAATATCTCTGGCACTGTCTCCCTTGCCAGTCCGTTTGAGGGCTATCGTAAGGGCGGATTGGTAGCCATGTTCATGCTGAACGATCAGCGACAGGTGCAAGGAGCAGCCTCTCTGGAATTTGAGCTGCGAGAGTTTACCATGACAATGGATGGCTATGTTAAGAAGTTTACGGATAATATGCTAATTATAAACATAACAACGCCACTGGAGAAATTCCGTAACATCAACGGTCGCTTCGGTTTAAATGAGAAGAAGCGACATGCTGTGGCAGAGGTGCGTGCTCCAACTGCCGCACTTGGATTTGAGGCATTGGCAGATATTAAAAATCTACTTGATTTTGATGTTAAACTTATTGTGGCCACGCCCATTGAGAGTTTCCAGCAGGTAGGCGTCTTAGCTAAGGTCAATCAGGAACGCGTGGACATGCGTGGCATTTGGAACAATGCAACGTTGGGCTTTAAGGGTGTCTGGCACATGCAAAATATGACTGACTTTGAGTACTCGTACTTGGTATTTACTCCCCTTGTGGGTTTTGAGAAGAATGGTTTTATAGCACAGCTGCTCAAGCGGGATACCTTTATATTTAAGCTGCATGGTAAACTCTCCAACTACAAGGTGGGCATTAAGATCAATGGACATCCCAAGCCGAAGCTAGTCAATCTGCTTAGCAGTCAAAAGATGCTGCTTGACTTACATTTCGATGATGATTTCCATCCGCCCAAAATCGAAATGGAAACGGAAGAGTATGACTATCTTTCCTACTATGTCAACTTCGAGGTGGACACCTTGGCTTGGCCCACTATTCTTGGTGAAGTAGATATACAGGAGAATGTTGACTTGTACTTAATACTGGGCAATGTGGAGTTACCCCAAGGTCGTCTAGAGTTCAGAGATCGCTTATACTATCCCGACTATATCAATGTGCTCAATGTACTTACGATGTCAACACCATTTGACGTAGCCAAGGACTTCAAGTCGGTGTTTGAGTATCACATCGATTTGTATTTTAAATCGTTCTATCAGCGTGTACACTTCCTGGTTAACGATAAACAGGCAAAGTCCCAGGAAATAGGCTTTGAGCTCAACTACACTAAAATTGTGGATAATGTCAAACCCAAGGCTTACAATGTACAGCTGAAGCTTATCACACCCTATGATCAGCTACCAGAATCCAATATCTATGGCATTGTCGAAGTGGATGACACTGCATACAAGGGCAACGTTACCTTGGTAACATCCCATACGCATCTCTCACTGGCAGCCGCTGTAGAGGTAAGTTAACAAATAACACACTTATAATTGAATCTAACAATATGTTTTTCTAGAATGAAGAGAACTTCCTGGAAACCTCTGTAGGCATTTTGCTTGAAACAAATGTGATTCCTTTCTATGCTTGCAACGCTTACTTTAAGAAAGACTTTTCTGCTGTGGATAACATAATTGATATACGCTTTGAGGTCACCGATAATGGCACCCTTAACAAGGTAACTATTCCAATAAATTATTTTTTAACGTCTTACTAATCCAAATTCTCTTTAGCTGCACATTGAAACTGACTGGCATACAGATCCCGCATACCTTGTAAATGTCAATGGAAAAGTTCATACCACAATGTTGCCTCTAAAGCAATTGTCTACCTCTGTGCTAGCAACGAAAGGACCCAATCCCCAGTTAAATGTGGATCTGAGTTTCCACAGCCGCGACGGTCAGGTTATTGCGTATGGCACGCGTGCCAATAAAAAAAAGGACGTTTTCAACATTGAAGTGTGGACACCGATGAAAAACTATAGAAATATTTCAATGCACGGCACAATTGTTCGCAATACTCAAGATCCGAGCCGATATGATGTGTTAGGTAATTTGTACCGCAACATGGCCACATATGGTGTGACAGGTGTAGTGCGGATGACAGATACCCTGCCCATAGATGTTACACTGCGTGTTCAGCCCAAATCTGGTGGTCGAGACGGTGTCATCGAACTGAACGTTCAGGAGGCTGGGCCAAATAAAATACGCTTCTCCTTTAGTGCGATTGAGGATGGCAAAATGTGTCAGATATCCGGTGGATATAGCTTAAGTGGCGGCAGTGAACCCATGGACTTCTCGGTGCTGGTGGAGAGCACCGAACCGGAAATAGCACGAATCAATTTCTATGGCAACGTTAAGCCCATGGGCAAGGGGCGACTTATTGGCGATGTGAATCTGCAGACACCTTGGAAGAAATTGGGCATTGATTCGGTTCATCTGCACTCAGATGTGGGTGTTGTTGCCGATGGTGGCAAGATTGTCGGCGAATATCAAATAGGCAAATACATTGGACGCGGCAGCTGCATGTGGTCCTGGATACTGGCGGAAAATGTGCAGCTAGTCCTGGAGAGCTACATGGAACGACCCAGTGCCCAGCCACGTATTGTGCACGCCAGTGCCAAGTACGTGAATCCCGGCAAGTCATTCCAACAGCTGCAAACTGGCGGTCGTCTCAGTGTTGACTCCAAATGGACCCTTGATGTGAATGGCTCTGTGCACTACAAGTCCACGGATGAGTTTGATTTTGAGTTGCTTACCAAACTCCCGTTGCCTTTGGGCGACACTCATCAGCTAAATGGCAGGTATCGGGGAAATGTTATTAGCAAACAGTTGACAAAACCCGAAATTTTCGTCGAGGCGGGTTATGCTGCTCCGGAGGCACAGAGAAAGTTTAAAACACGTTTCTCCTATCGAAATGTCACCAATGATCTAAATGGTTTGGCACATGTTGCTTGGGGTGTGAAGAAAGATATAAATGTGGTCGAGGGTGAAGTGAATATTGAACGCAAGCAAGGATCACGCCACGACTTCCTGGCAAAGTTGACAACACCTAAGTTTAAGGGCGAGCACACATTCGGACTAAGTGGACATTATGACAAACCCAATGCGGATTATTACAATTTGGTGTGTGCCCTGGATTACCCAGCAAGTCGTCGGATATCTGATGTGGACATTTCTTTCAATTCACTAACCAATATGCATGGCGCAATTAACGGTAGTACGCCCTTCCTAAATGTTACCTGGTTTAAAACGGACTTTGAATTCACAACTAAGAGGTGAGTTTTGCAAACTAAAGGTTGTATGTGAACGCTACCCTTATTAAAATAATTTGTTCAATCCAGAAAGTAAATTTAATGATTGTTTCATCTCTTACACAGTGGTCGCAGTTATCGCTATGTACGCTGCAATTGGCCAACGGACAGTGCCTATTTTAAGTTGAGAAGCAACTATGACAGCGATAACAACAATCATAATCTCAATGGCAACATTGAAATGGAAGTACCGCTGACGACCAGACATCGCGCAGATATTGCTTACGGTCTGCAAGAGAAATCTAATTCGGATTCGGGCAATCTGAAAGTTGTGTACAACGAGCAACAGATACTAGATGGCAAGTACAAGCGTGTGGAACAACAGAAGCATCCCTTCTACAAAGAAACAACGGACATTACCTTGGAGAATGATAAGAAACCGTTGGGCATACACTATGTGAATACGCGGGATATGCGCAATCTGGAAGGTGCAAGGGATATCAAACACATTGAAGTCTTTGAGCTGCGCAACACAAAGAACTTTAATCTTACTGGAGAACTGCATGCATTGACAACTCTTGGTGCTCAAGAGTATAAGTTGGTGGCCATACATCCGAATCGTACTGTTGTCTTGACCACCAAGTATGAGGATGTAAGTCCTCAGGTGGTCAGGCAGCATGCCAAAATTGAGCTATCCAAGGAGGCCTGGATAGGTTTTAATCTGGAACTGGGCAATTTTAGCACGGTAGGCAAAGAAGAATACAAATTTGTAAAGAATTTTGATTGGACCAATTTATCATTTTTACTGTGTGAATTTTTATAATTTGATGTTTTTTTTGTTGTAAATTTTTTGTTATTTTGAAGTTTTATGGTGCGATGCTTTGATTAAACTTTACGTACTGTTCTTGTTTATTATGGGTTTCTTAGACAATTGTCGCGTGTCAAATAAAATCATACTGCCATTCGGCAAATCCGACTTAAATATTTATTTCATCACACGTATCTAAAAAAAATATGTTATTGCTAACGATTACTAAGCAACGTGATATTTTTAATACTTATTGAACTTTTAAATTATTTTTCATTCTTTTGGATAGCATGCCGCTACAAATATTTAAATAGTGTCAAGTTTATATATGTTAATATTTTAATATAGAAAGCCCCATAAAGCCATATTTAATGGATTTGTTTGAATTGGAAGAAAGAAAAAAGGCTACATTAGTTAATAATTATTTAAACAATAGAAGCTTATTTACCAGCGGGTAACAAAAACTATGCAAAAATATATTTTTTCATTTTTTAACTTTACTTACGCAAGCAAAGCCACGGAATTACTCTAGTTATATGGAGATAAATTATTAGCCATTAAAAATATAATTTCTACGACTTCTTAATACTTTTCGGTATTCTTTTAGATCGGTAACGAATCCCAAAAGTTTGCACTGGAACTGTTCTATCCGAAACGTAATCTTTCTACCTCGGGCTGGTATTATCTCACCGACAAGCACTTCAACGCCGACTTAGCCTTAAGATGGGCAGGCACTAGACGTAATGATGAATCGCGTAAAATTCAAAGCGCTTTCCACTGGACCGCGGAACCCTTGCGCAAAGGCGATCGTGATCATCAGACATTTGGGTTGACTGTAGTTCATCCCTATCTCGAAAAGGATATCAATTGCAAGGCCGTCTACTATCGAGGTCTTAAGGATCTGCTCAAGGCTCATCTAACCATCGATTATTCGGATAATCCTGATCAACTGATTGTCTTGGGAACTCAGCTGCGTGATATGTACCATGAATTGGGCCACACGAATTACACATTCAAGTTTTATGGCTATCATCCGGCCTCTGAGCTGGATGTGGAGCTAAATGGCACACTGGCTGCTCGTCCTTCTTACTATAAGACAGAGACTACGGCGCATTACAAACGCGACTATTCACCCATGTTCGGCAAATTTCTGGCTCTGTTGGATCTCAATAAAAAAGAGTTCGATTTTGAACGTCGTTCACCTTATCACACTATGCGTCTGTGGCTACTACCAACTATAAAGTATCCGATTTACGGATTGAATGCCACTTTGTGGGACACACCCGACACCAATCACTCTGGCTATGTATTTGTAGATATTGCTGATCGCTTTGCACGCATGGACTTCAATCTAACAGAGGACGCCAGTCAGAATCTGCAAATGGTGGGCTTTATACCCGATACGCGTAGTGGTTATTTGGATATCTGGCGTAATTACGAGGAGATACGCATAATTGATGTGAGCTCCTATCTTAAGATGAATCACTCGCGTCTTATTACGGGCAGATTCCATTGGCGTCCAAATATCAAGGTCGAGCTGACAGAAAAGATCAACGGATTGGGCAATTCCCTATATAAATCCTTCTCAGAGGGCATTGATTTTTGGATTAAAACACTGTATACCGAATCTGTGGAATCGGTGGGCGTCATCTGGGGCACTGTAAAGCAATACAACAAAAGATTCATTAATGACATCAGTGAGCTGAGTGTGCTAGAGGAGGATATACATGATCTACGCATGTTTGTCAATCAGTCGTATGAGGCAAATGATTTCTATATCAAGAACGTTGTCAACTTTACCTTAACTATCCTCGATGAGCTGGCAATCAGGGATCACATTGAATCCTTGCCAAAGATCTTCTCGGAACTGTGGCAAGCTATGGGTGAGTCTGGCAAAGCTTTACGCAACAGCATTGTTTGGCTAATTGAGACTATAAAGACAACCTACAACAACGTTCTGGATGCAATCAGTCGCTTTTTCCATGGCGACAGCTTGACTTACATATCCGCACTGATGGAGAAAATGATTGAGAAATATGATAAATTTGCCAAAGATCTACACATCAAGTTTATTCAAAACATTGAGCATATGTGGCAAAAGTTCTGGCACCTGGCGGAAACCCACTGGAAGAATGTCTTGAAGCGACTTGAGCCACACATGTTTAAGATAATCAGCTTCATAGAGACAAGCGCTTGGGATTTGAGCAAGGAGGTTTTTGACTTTATATACAAACGTACCAATGAATTGGCCGAGTCTCCGTACTTTAACAAGGTCTCCAGTTTTACTGCGGATGCTGAACGTTTGTATAGAGATATTCAATCAAATGATGCCATCACGAATATCAAAAAGTATTCAACGCTGGCCTGGAACTTTATCAAGGACAAGTACTTTAAGCTGGTGCCATTTGGCGCCGAGCTGAACGAAGTGCTCACCGAAATTATTCAGGAGATAAAGGAGCTGCAAAAGATCGATCAAGTTCAAATTTTCGTACAGAAGTATAATGAAATATTGGCCAAATTGGAGTGGTTAGCCGATGAGCTGCAGCTGGAATATCGTGTTCATCAGCTCTACGGATTGTTGCGCAATAAGTTCCGCACTTATACGCTAAATGCCTTAGAAACAGCGGACATGTACAGAGAGGCCAAGACAAAGTTTGTTTTCGATCCGGAGGTTGGCATCATTGATCTGGAACAAAAGCTGCCTATGTCTTGGCATGCGTTCAATGAGACGCCCAAGTTTGAGGAGATACCCGAGTACCGAATGTTGGCCAAGGTTCAGAATTTCATCAGCGAAACCAACTCATCCATCATTACGAAAATTTACAATTTGCGTGCTCATTTGGATCCGAATAGCTGGCTGCCACCTTATTACTGTAAGTGCTTTATATATATATATATATATATTTGGATTAAGTTTGGCTTTTAATTTGGTTTTTCTTACAGCACGCGCCCTGCTTATTGATTCACGTCATTATATGACCTTCGATCAGCGATTTGTGGGCCTCAATCTAAACTCCCAGCAGCTGAGAAGTGGAGGACGCAATGGACAGTGCAGCTATTTGTTGGCTCATGACTTCTTCAAGCGCAACTTTACTTTGCTGCTGGAACCTTCGGTAAGGGATATTAATTTATAAAATAAGTTTAACTCACAGCCCTGACACATTTATTATAATGATTAAGGTATTAAATCTGTTTATTTTAACTTAATTTCCGACTTTGCTCTTAGATCGAACCGCTGTTTGGGCGAGATACTGGTAATATTTCCACGCGCAAGCTAAGCTTCATTGCGAATGAACAGCTAATTGAAATAGATCTAGGCACGGATGTAAGTCAAGAAACTAGGCGTTGAATTAACTCCACAACTAACTAACTATTTTCATCACCTTCACAGCACATTACCGTCAATGGCAATCCTCAGCCCATATTGCCTCTTAAAGTGGGAGATGTTACCATCTATCAAGAGTTGGATATTCTATCGATCATCTCGGACACACAATTTAGTTTGCACTGCAATGTACAATTTGATATGTGCTGGTTCGATGTGAGTGGTTGGTACTTTGCAAAGACAGCTGGGCTCTTGGGCACTCTGAACAACGAGCCCTTCGATGAGTACACCATGTCCAATCACTTGATAACGAATCAAACACAAGAGTTTACCGACTCCTGGAGCATGCAGCATTGCAAGCCGACGCAGTTGGCAAAGACAGAAGCAGTCAGCGAGCAAGTGAGTCAAACGTGCGAGAATTTCTTCCGCTCAGCCATTCTGTCCGCGTGCAGTGCTGTCGTTGATCCCGCGCCCTTCTATGAGATGTGCCTTGATTTGGGCATGAAATCGCAACCCATTCGTCCGGGTCATCCAGCCGTGAAGGGCGCCTGCGCGGCAGCCCTGGCCTACATTGAGACCTGTACGACACTTAAAGTGCCCATGCGTGTACCAGATCAGTGTGTGTTGTAAGTAAAATGATTCAATCCGTTTTAGCTGAAACTGACATCTTTTCCAAATATCTTATAGCTGCCAGTTGTCGAATGGTTCTTATGTGCCCGAGGGTACCTTTATGGAGCTCAGTGGTGGCGATATACCGCACAGCAGCGATGTCGTCTTTATTGTGGAGGCCAAGCCGTGCAATGAGAATTTCAAAGAGGCTAAGAGCATTATGAGCGTCGTTTCAAGTATTGAGGAGCAGCTTCAAGCCAAAAAGCTAACCAACAATCGGTAAAAATAATTCTTGACGTTTTCATTCTGTTCTAAGTTTTTGTTAATCTGTTTTACAAATTTTTCTTTCTTTCTTAGCTATGCGGTTGTTGCATTTGGCGGTGTCGAACCCTATGACAAACCTCGAAGCATAATCTATAAACACAATGTGTTCACCTCCAAAATTGATCAGCTGGCGGATTACTTTGCGCATATCAATACGGGCAATGGCACCAGCAGTGATATACTGATGGCTATTTCAACTGCATCCCGTTTAAACTTCCGCCCAGGCGTATCCAAGACATTCATTTTGCTCTCGTGCAGCAGCTGTGCGGCAAAGGACATGCGTTTTGATTACACCTCCATATTGCAATTCATGCTGGAGGAGGGCGTAAATTTGCACATTTTGGCTGACACAGAATTCGACTTTGAGCGGACGCGTAAACTGCGCCACTTCTTTGGATTGGACAGCGATCTGGTCTACTCGAAACGCTTTCCCGAAGGAGATGCCGAGACCCGCAAACAAGTGCGTATACCCAAGAGCAATTTGGGCATTTGTACGCCGCTGGCGTTGGAGACAAACGGATCGGTATTTAGTGCCCGAAAATTGATTCCGGAGCGCAAGTATCCCATAATGCGCTTGGCCACCATCTTTGCCAAGCGTGTGGCACAAAGTGCCACGCCCATTGCCACTCAGACTTGTGAGTGCTCTGGCCATAATTCTGGAGTGGCATATGTGGCCTGTTCGCCACGAGCCCTGCCCGAGGAGAAGGGTAATCTGGATGATTATGTGAGTAGTTTTTTCATATAGCTATTTAAAAGGTATTCTAATGCTGTTTGTTTTTCTAGGACGATTTCAACGACTGGGAATGGGATAATGAGCTAAACGAAGAAGCTTAAAAGAATATGTTCACATTATTTTAGTTTATAAACGAATAGTTAGTTTACCTTTAGCATTACATCTGTGCGGAATGTAAAGTTTTTTGACAAATAACACAATAACAATATTTTGTAAAAATAAATAATATCAAATAATGCCGAAAACTTCTTATATGTAACATCAATTGACTACTTTAGTTATTTAAACTAGTTCAAGTTTCTAAAACCGGAAAGAATATTGAAACAAAAAACTCTTGCTAAAAACTAAAGCGATTTGTGTATATATATTATCTTTACCATGAAGAAGACTGCGTTGATCTTAATAATTCCATTGTCTTTTACTTTATATCTATGCTCTTAAATGCCACATTTAACTAAAAATCATTTCCCTAAGCTTAATTTCTTTAAATTGACTACTGTGTTTGGCATATCCCAATTGATTGATATTTCAGACACAAATTGCATCATGGGCTTTAGCATAGCAACCAGTTTACTACGTTTTTCTTTTCTTTGTTGGGCCTGCTTCGTGGCAAGCGCCCTCGGCCCAAGTAAAGTGACTCAGCCCAGTCATTGTTTGTGAAAAATCTTAGGCGACTAATATTAAAAGTGGTCTGACTGGCTGCACTGAAGCGTTTGCCACTGGCGACTATCACTTTTCCCGCTGGTGCGGGTTACGGTTGACGGAAGCAGAACTCAAGTACGTGCAACAACCTTAACCCCAAAGCGGGGCCAGGCCCAGGCCCAGGCCAAAATTGCAACAGGAGTGGAGCGGTGCAGGGCCATTCACTTTGGTGGCAGTGATAGTGGGGAACACTTGAACCCAATTTGTTGATATAACTTTTGCGTTGAATAAAGAGGCAAAAATAAAAAGGCACAATGCAAAATTATGCGATACGAATGCGATGGTAATGCAATACTTTCTATTTCAATGTTATATTACATCAACCAAACAGTTGACCATTTGCAATTGCAATTTCTTTCACTTTTGGCCAACCCAATGCGGCTATATAAAGGCGAGCTAACGGTTTGCAGCCAATCGCATTGTTTAACTGATATTCGTCGCGCGTTGAGCTAGCAATAACAAAATATTCCGAGGATTACAATAAAATAATAAAATATGTTGCTACTAGTAAGTAAGGAGACCAAGTGTTAAGAATCTTTGGCTTTAATCTTCGTGCATCTATCTGCATAGCTGTTAGTTTCCGGACTTTCGCTCAGTTACGCTTCGGAGCGCAGTGGAGATGGACACTATGATGGAGGAAGTGGAGGAGGTGGCGGTGGTGGAACGGGATATGAAGACTACCATCATCAGCAGCACCACAACACACCAACCACATACTCGGAGATCTCTAAGCATGTTCCTGTCCATGTCATAGAGAAAGTGCCGTTGCCTATACCACATCCAGTTGCTGTGCAAGTAAGTTTATTTAAAACTTTGCATATAAATTAATATCCGCCTTTAACTTCAAAGGTACCCAATGTTATAAGGCTCCAAATACCCGAACCATATGCAGTACATGTTCCGGTTCAACAGGAAATTCAAATACCGGTCTACAAAATAGTTCCCGAAATAACGGAACGCAAGATTCCCTACACTGTGGAGAAACCCTATCCTGTTGAAATTGAAAAACCCTATCCTGTTGAGGTGATTAAGCACATTAAAATACCAGTGCCGAAACCTTATCCAGTACCCTATACAATTTATAAACATGTTTTGCAAAAGGAGCACGGCTGGTAAGCGTTTTGAGGTGGATAACTCAGTTTTAGATTGTTTGGCAAACTAAGACTGAGCCAGTATTAAAGTCGTTGATTTGTTAAACCATGAAATTATGGTCTTTTATTATAATATAAACGGAATTTTTAAGCTTAAAGCTCTTTAACCTTTAGTTGGTCCCTGCATTTTTAATGTCCCTTCTAAGCCCATGCACAAACCAAAAGATTAGCATACCAATAAATGTCCCTTTTAAGCCTATACGCAAACCAAAAGATGAAACTACAAATAAATGTCCTCTAATTCCAATACATTAACCCAATCTGATTTCCTTAAAGCTTAATGAAAGAAGCTTGTTGAAATTGTTATTAGCTTACAGCAGCAAAAATACCCCAAAGCTCTGAGCTCAAAATGAGCGTCGTAAACACAAAAGTGTGGCAACTAACAGTGCGATAAGGTGCGTACACTCGCTCTCACACATACATGTGCGTAAGTTCGTTAAACTTTGTTGTATCCTAGCAGCTTGACGTCCTGCCCTTATTGTCAGAGTGACTACCTCTGTCAATGGTTTCCTTTAACCGATGACGTGCTTGAAATGTGCGCATACTCAACCGAGCCCCCTCTTGGCAGCCTTGGAATGTGCAGCTATGCTAAATATCCCTATTGTCATTTATAGATGAAATAGCTTATCGTCTTTAGCGCGTCAGTGAAAAGTGCGCGAGTTATCCTGACAGCAAAATGGCAGCTGAAACTTCCATTTGATTTTCATATGTTCATGCCTATTCGAAGGCGCACCAAAACTTTGCTCAAATCAATGCATCAGCCAAGCCAAGCCAATCCAATCATCACTCAGTACTTAATTACTGCACAACTTGTTCTAAAGGATGTGCATTGAAATAGAATAGAAATATTTGCTTCTTTTTTTAATTTATTTTTTGTCAATAAATTGGTTTTATTTGTTTTATGAAAGATTAGATTTTAAATACACATATCAATATACTTTTCCAACTCAAATAACAGCATATTTAAATTTGCTCATTTTGTTTATGTGTGTTAGACAAATATTTAGTAAGTTGAACGGTCATCATCAAATTGCTTAATAAATTATATAATTAACTATTTGATTTAGGGCGTAGCATATAATGCATAAATGAATGTGTTTATGGTATTAGCTGGTCAATTTGATAGTTCACAAAATGCGCAAAATATTTCAATTTATTTGCCACGATACAAAGGATTATGCAATCAGAAGGCAGCTTACGTGTAAATGTATTGAAACGTGTCACATGATGTGCATTTGCAAATGAAATTGCCTTAAGCGTGGATGATTAAGTATAAAATACCCTGTTAAAGTTACAAACATTTACAAAATCTCTTGTTAAGCAAAATTTACACATTTAAAAGTATATTTTTTCATATTTGCATCAATATTTTACATAGTTTGTTCATCCTTTTTAAAATACTCAATAGGTATACCCCTTAAGGATGTGTATTCAAATACACATAATGCGGATTATAAGTGAAAATCAATTACACAAGTTTTAAAATTTTCAATTATGTGAACACTATAAAATATTCATAAGCTTGCAATAAAGTTTCAGCAAATTAATCATTAATCACACACACACAAACAAACAGACACAGACACACAGACACACACACACACATACACACACACCCACACACAAACACAGGTTGCAAACAATTGATTTTCATGTTCAACCATTCGACAGTATTCCTAACCAACTGTAATACCCGTATTACCTGCACTACTATTTGGTATTTGTCACGTAGAATTTAAATTAAATTGTTAGCCCATTGCTATTACAGCACTCCCAAAGCGCCAAGCCATTGAGCTTATAGCTCTGGCCATGTCTGGCAAATAAGTTTACAATACTAAACTCATGGGAGGCTATACAAATCCGTGGTAAAAAATACTCCAAATAAAGTGAAAGTAAATGAGATGAGATGCCAAATTTTCGGTACATGCTCGTTTAGAGCAGAGAAAACTTTTTACAGCGAAAATATTACGTGGAATTAATTTAAGATAATTAATTTTGATGCCAGAAGCTTTGCACGTGCGACCATGGAAATTTATTTGGTTGTATGTTTGAGTGGAGAATTTTATCGAGCTTGCAAAATGGCAGGAAGCTGTCAGACTGATAGATAAAAACGGCAAACTGAAAAGGAAGCTACCCCAGTCAAATAGTCAAACATATCGACAGGCAAAAGCAGACAGTGGAACCGAAAGGAAAAGACAAGACAGTCGTTTCGAACAAAAGGACGACAGAAGAAGGCAACGATTGTGTTAGGTGCTGAGCTGTAATGAAATAAATTTCCTTTTCCAGATACACAACACGCTTGCAAAGCACACAAACTTACACACGAACACTAACTTACCACATGTGTCAACTTTCTTGGCATATAGACATTTTACGCCTCCCCACCCCCTACCACCGTGCCACGCCCCCCTGTAGTGCTTGGCGCGTGTGGCGCGTTGTCTGTGGCTGTGCTTGACTTTGATGAACTTCCTTGAAAAAAATAAACGAATGCCGTTGTCGATAGAAATAACATCACTTGACACCATACAGAATGCGGTTAAAAAAGCCAAAGAGCCCAAACCAGCAACATCAGTTGTCTAAAACTTGGTTAGGGCAACAAAAAAAAACATAGAATATATATGTGTCGCAAAATATTATTAACGGCAAATTAAATAATTGCTCAATGAGTTGAGCGTTTTAATTATAATGTATCGCTTTTGCTCCTGCTAAAAAACTTGCCATCACATTGTTATTTTTAAACAATGTCAAAGCAAAAGCAGCAACAACACACAAAGACAATCAACAAGCTCCTATATATGCATAACGGCCCTTTTTTGCATCCCAGCCAACCCCCTTACAGATACTCGTTCGCCTAGATTTGAGATATGGCTCGTACGCGTCGGCTGCCTAATGAACTGTAAAGTGGTGTGAATACAAAGAGCCCTTTGATGGGTAGAATGGCTCCTAAGCAATATTTCAAAAACGTCCTCTCACAAATTTATTGATTGCTTCTATGCCAAAAGGTGTAGAGATAATTGCTTCTAGCATCTGAGCAACCCAAAAGTTTCCACGTGCAAATATTAAAACCAACTGCAATTATCTATATCTTTTCCAATTAAATGATTTCGTAATTACTTTCATAACTTTCCCAGCTTGCTAATATATTTTGTTCAAGCTATGGCAGCATACCTTAGCCCTGACATATTTTAGCATTTCGACAACTTAACAGATGCATAAATTACTTATACTTGTTTTGCTTTGCAATTTATTTCAGCTGATAGGTTCTTTAATGATTTTAAGACATGCCAGGCTTTACCTAATGAGAAAAAGTACTTGTTTATTCAAAATAAAATACCTGAGTTATAATGCTTAAATCATTTTATCTTTTGATTGATTGTTTTCTTATCCATACCAAAATACTTTATATAAGCAGCAAGTTTACCCATATGCTGATATAGACACAATAAACATAGTGTACACAACTCTTACGCCAGTAAGAACATGCTTGATTTATATTTGCCCTGTGAGTCTTATGCAACAGTAACTTTATGGGCAAGAAATAAGTTAGACATTTTAATTATTTGACCACCTCAATGCACAGCTCCTTTTGGCTTTCGGCCAAATCTGAGAATACTTTAAATACTTTTATATGAGCAATTGCGGTCCGGAACTGTCAAAAATCGGCTCATTGTGGTTTATGAACATAATCTATAAATAGCCACAGCGATTGTACTCTGAAGGCACTCAAAAAAAGAAGCGTCATAAAAGTGTGCAAAAATATATAAATCAATGCATTGTGCCACACACAAGGCAGCTGCTCAAACTAACCCAATCCCAAAAACAGGCGGCAAGAGCAAAAGAAATAACTACATCAACAACAAGTAATGACAAATCCCCAGGCGCTAGTCCGGGCCAAAGTGGTGAGGCCATTAAAGTCATTCAAGTCGCGTGGACTAAATTAGAAAGAATTTCTTCGCAACTGGTCGTCGTCGAGGTTGTTGCTGTTGCGAGTCTAAGGCTTTTTCTGATGCTTATTCTTGCTGTACATAATTTTAAATGACTTTCACAAAACGACCTAAAACATCTTTCGGCTGTACACACACACACACACACATACACATACAGAAAGTTGCCTCAAAAGTAACAGATAAGATTAGCCGACCATGCCGAATGACAACAGGCAGCATTCGTCAAGATGGCGCTGCCAAAGAAGAGTCAAAAACGAGAGCCAAGCTCTCTCCACCATGCCCCCGCCCACTTTGAGTATGCGCGCTCGTGTATGCCGTAAGCGAGTCAAGGTTAAGCCCCAAAAATTGCTCAGCAGCAGTTGTGCCAGCATCAACTTAGCTCTTCGAGCCTCGTGCTTCAGGTTTGCCGCCTTATACGAAGAGGGGAAAAACGCCAAACGTAGCAAAGATAAAAAGTGCTTGGTGTTGGCGCGTGGCAGTGCAAACAGCTGGCTGGCTGGCTGGCTGGCTCGTAATGATTACGAGAGTTTCTCTCAAATAGAAGAAAAGAAAAACAAATAAAATAAACCAAAAAGGTGCAGTCGAGCAGTAGCAGCAGGCAGCTAAACAAAGGCACCAGCTCCTTTAGCTAACGATAAATATGCAAAGACGCCCACAAAGCACCATTCCCTTTTAGCACTTTATCATTGGCACATCGTTGCAAAAAGTTGGACGGTATTTATTGAAATTATGCCATGAGTGAAAGAAGAGAATGTTTTCTAGCAGATCCAATAAATTGTAGCATAATAGCAAGCATTTTAATGAGCAAAGAAATGGCTTGCTTCTCTTATTCCGATTAGAATAAATATGTCATAAAATAAAATTTAGTATACCTGGGTTGAAATATGGTAGCTAAAATGTGTAAATTAGATAGCCTTAGGAAATGAATTTTCTGCCGCAAATAAGTATGTGTTAAGGTAGACACTTGGTGGGTAACTAAGCTTCTGGATCTAACAAATCATTTACATTTTGGCGTAATGGAATAATTTAAATTCAAAATAAAGCAATTTTTTAAAGAATATCAAAATAATTTTTTATTTAAGAATAATCAAAAGAATAACATCATTAGTTTTGAAAGTATTTTGCTCAAAGGCAACTTGTTTTGAACTTGCTGCATCGCTGAACTTATCCGAGTATCTTATAACTTTTCTTAAAAATCATTTATATTTATTGTGTAGATTCAACAATTGCTTAACTTCTTTTCCGCTCAATCCTTCGAAATCCTGTCAAGCCCGCACACACATTAACACACACACACACACACCATTTCCTGCCGGTTGGTTTCGTTTATTTCTTTTGTGTGGATTTGTAAAATAATGTGCACAAAAGATCCCAGGGGGCGGCACATAGCCAAAATCTGGCGCCACATTGCTGTTGTCTGTTGTCAAAAATGTCTCGTGTATTTTTCCATTTTCATTTTCATTTCTCTTTCAGGTTCTGTCTCTTTCTCTACCCATACTTCTATTCTGCTCTCTATGTCATTGTCTTTGTTGTGTTGCGTGCAAAAAATAGATATATATATATATAAATAAAAGCGTTATGTGCAAGTAAAAGCGCATAAATCAAAAGTATACCTATGTATCTCAAGCTCATAAATATATACTTAGATATCGCGATGTATATAAGCACTCGTAGCACATTTAAATGCGTGTGCATATAATTTTTTGTGGGTTTTCGGGTAAACTACGTGTTTGTCATATATAAATATTTTTGTTAAATGAAGGGCATATAAGACCTTCACATCCTATTTTCAACCGCTTTGAGGACCTTTTAATATGAAGTGTGGCATTATCATTTTGATGTTTGCATTTGATATACGTATGTATGTGTTTTTATGCATATATATTTGTATCTACTTGCTTCGGACATGTTTTTGTGTGTGTGTGTGTGTGTGTGTGTGTTTGTTTGTGCCCACAAAGCATTGAAATTAAAAGCTAACCTTGAAAATGCCAGACACGTATTCGTATATTTGGCACAAGATAAATGCTAGCTATAATGACACACTGCTCGGGTTTGCGGCTTAAATATAGATGTTTTAGGTAAGGCAACTGCCTTTTTTGCTTTTTTTCGGTTCTGTTTTTGGGTTTGCAACTTTTGCAGTCGGTCTTTGTCAATGAACATTGCTGCCAATTTAACGCTTGAGCAGTTTTCCAAGTACCTTTCATTTGTTAACTTAGTTACTGAACCCAAAAATTGTCTTTTTAAAAATCTTCATTACAGTATTTCAACCCCTTTCAACCCTATTTTGTAATGACTTTAAAGAAAAATGAAGTACATGATCTGCCGCTTCTTAAATAAAATGAGTTTTTTAGATATATTTGTTTTGAAAATTTCTTTAATTTAGTCAAAACATATGTTTAAACATTTACCAAAATTATTTTCCTGTATTTTACCTATTTTATTCTTAAATTTCTTGTATGAATGTTTTTATTTTATATATTTTTAAGTATATGATTTGTTCTTTTGCAAGAGCATCAATCTTCAGCAAAGCTTTAATAAAATTACTTTTCGCTTTTTGGGTGTAAAAGCACAGAATTCTTTGTAAAAAAAATACAAAATAAAAAGTGAATGTTGGCAAATGGATTGCAATATTTTATGCCTTACAAAAACTTGACGCCATTTTGGCTTTATGTTTTTAGCTCTTGATAGCGAAAATGAAAAAAAAAACAAACATTTTGTTGAGTTTATTTTTATATATGCTGCTGTTTTTTTTATTTATATTTTTTTTCGAGTGTTGAGCGCTCGTTGCTCAGAGTTGTTGTTGTCGTTTTCTTCCTTGCGGGGTTCCGTCAGTGCGTAACTAATCAATGTTCATGATTTTCATGTGGTCCCGCCCCTATTGCTGATATGAGGCGCACGAGGCAGCCAAGCAGCAGAAATAAACCACAGAAAAAGTTTTTGGCTCTTTAAAATGTTCTCGGCCGTCGTTTTTTGTGTCCTTCAGTCACCTTCTTTCAAGGAACGAGAAGATGCACGCGAAAAAGAGTGATATGGATGTGGACCTTTTACCCTCATCAGCATCCTCCAGTGAACCAGTCAGCCATTTCAACTATCAGCGTTGAGTGAAAATCGCTGATGCAAAGAGGAAAAAAAAAGAAAGCCAGCGAGCAAGGAAAACACATTTTTTCACGGCTTTTGCTGCTGGTTCCGTTGTTGCTGTTGCTGCTGTTGCTGGTGTTGCTGCTGCTGCCACTTCTGCTTATGTTGCTGCTGTTGCAGCTGCCAAAAGGTTGTGTTCGTGACCTTTGCCTGGCGCGTTTCAAAGTTGTCGTCGCATTTTGCGCTTGGCATTTCTTTGCCTTGCTACTGATTTGGCATCTCCATACCCATTTCCGCACCACCACCCCACTTAACCTCTTACACTCGCACATATATAGATGCCAGTGCCACACTCGTATGCTAGTTATACGCTTGTTTTTAGTACGTGCCAGAACTGAGCCACTTTCTTGCACGCACATTTGCTAAATACATACATATATCTGTGTTTCTATGCATGTAATTGTGCAAATATATATGTATATATACACACATTTTTGTACATACACATCTAAGATTATGTACACAATGTACTTGCCACTTGTACGACAGCCAGTGCCAGCACATAAATTGCATGCATTGCGTTTACGCAGTTTTGACACATGCTGAAAAGTATACTATATTTTTATTTTGACGCCTTTTTAACATCGCTTTCGTCGACTTGCCGCATCAAATTTATATGTTTGATACTCAAGCGCTTTAGTTATAACATACGACTTTAAGACAGAAATAATGCAAATTTTTAAATAAGCTAACTTAAAAAAATGTATTAATCATTTTGATATATTTGTTGAGCCATAATTTGCTTGCAATTAGAGAGTTTGCATCTATAATTTATTTTAAAAAACGATGAACATAAATTTTAAAATCGTAGTATGCCTCGAATTTTAGCACCTAGATCGTTTGTATATTATTTATTCAGTTCAAACACCAAAAGCTCTCAGAGCATCCTTACAGATCTCACACAATCACAAACAGTAAACATCAAAAATATTCAATTTGTTTAATTTTGCACAGCTTGTGATGCCGAGAAATCGTAGAAGCCAAAGGCTTCGATCCCGTCGCTTCACGTCGCAAGCACGGCGACGCAATGCACGAACCCGAACTCGTCGCAGGAATACTCAAAGTCGAAACCCTCTAAGAACTTACTCACGCAGGCGCAATAATCGTAGACCGACTGAATCGGTCAATAGAGGAGAGCATATTCTAAGCTCGCATGCAAGCATGCAGTTGATTCGCGATTTCTTGTCCGAATACGAAGCCAACTTGAACGAGCAACAACGTTATTTGAATCGAATGTTAGATCACGTACAGATGCCTGAGATGTTTCAGCCCGCCTCAAATATGGACAACGGGTCACAAAACGTGTTCCAAAGTAATCCGGATAGTGTACAGCCAAATGGGGAAAGTCGCCATGAAGAAAACAATGATGGATTGTTTCCGGATTCTGCTGATGGGCTAATATTAGCTGCTAATCATGATGCTTTTTTGGTGCCCTTTGGTGTGGTGCACATGGAACAATCAGATGATTCAAACGTTTTGACTTTGACAATCACGTTGAACAAAGATACTGATGAGATCCAGATCATGCACCGCACCGATGATGACAAATCCGAATAGACCAACATTATTTACATTAATGTTTTAAAAATTACTTTGTGGCTTTTATCGCCGTAGCTTTATTTTTTGCTTATAAAAATCCCATTTCACATATTTATCATTGTAAAGAAAAAATTTAAAATAATATTAATAAAGCAAAAATTACAATACTAAATAGTAAGATTGAGAACAAACAAGTTGGTCGGTAAAGAAAAAAATATTGTCAAATAAAAAGAATAGAAAAATATCTTGTGGAATATGATTTAACGAATTGGAGTTCATTTATGCAAGAATATTTCATCCTGCTATTTTCATTTTTATATTTTAAAATCTACAACTTTTACATAGATTTGTGTGTTATCGTAGAATGCTTTGACATTTTATGTACTTGTTTTAAAAAAGTTATTCGAACAAGGTGAACAATATTTCATTCAACTTTTTACACTAATAGAAACAACATCAAAAACAAACGCAAATATTTTAACAACAATACATTTTCGACAATCGTAATATTTTGAAATAAAATGGTAAAAACTCAAAGGATGCAAATAAAAAAACAAACGAAACGAAATGAAGACAATTCGATTCCAAAAAGGTTTGATCCCAAAGTGCATATGGATGTAATGATGCGATTATTCACAAGAGTAGTGCATCAAATCGACTGCAATGTGAATGAATGTATTGAAAACAATATAAATAATGAAGAGAGTGGCGATATGACAAGAGGTCTGCCCGTTCAAGCGGAATTGAAGAGGAATGTCACCAGGAAAAGAGTTAATCAGACAACTCAACGTATCAAGAAAATATCTTTGGCTTGCAAGCGAGAGCCAAGAGCCTTTAAGCGACAACGCAAGTCTCCGGTTGTATCTGAAAGCATTAAGCACGTGCCAATAACAGAATTGTTTTTAAATGATATAGTTAAGAAAGTTTCTCAAGTCGTATATAGGACAATTTCTACTCAGACCATGAATGTGGATTCAGTTGTGGATGCAACTTCACCAGCAGTTTCAGTTCAGTCTGTCAATTTACAACCGAAGAAATCGGATACTGAAACTGATACGGTTTCAGTACAGTCTCTCGATTCCCAAACGAATACTCCAGTCGCAGCTGCACTGTCAGTTCAGTCTGTCGCAACACTAGATAACAAACCTTCAAGCACAGTAGCAGAATTCTCTGAAGTCAGCGAAAGCAGTGTGTGTGTAGAAACTTCAAAAGCTTCCAGCTTGCTCGAATCTGATAAGCTGGCTGCCAGTGCAACTGGAAATAGTTCATCCAGTATCAAACAAAATGATGATCAAAACAATTCAACTTTGAATGTGTCTGAATATGATTTTACAAATTTAGGATTTAATAATCATGGTAGACCACCATCCGCGTGCAGCTCAGTCCAAAGTGAAGTTGTCAGCGATGAGGTTACAACAGAATCAAATGAACCTTGTATCTATAATCATGTTCGTACTATTTTGGCAAAGTATTCGTCGAGTAATGACGATATAATATAAGTAAAATCAAAATTTACGATTTAAGAAGTTTTCGTGTTCCTTTTTTGGCCTACACAGGAACTAAAGATTACACTTTTGACATCCTTGTGTACTTTTGACATCTCATACGGAAAAAAAATAATTTCTTGTGCCCGAAAGGCTTAAAAATGGAGTATGTGTAGCATTTACCTTAGATATATTGGTATTAGTTGGGTTTGGCAAAATAAAAGACTATCAAAATAGAAATTAAAGTATTATATGCGTTTTTTCATCATTTAATTTTTTACAGTTCCGTTCTTAATGCCATAATACAATAATTCCAATGTTAAGTCTTCATGCCAAATGTCCACAAAACAATAAAAACATTTTACTTTAAAATAATTGAGGTATCAATCATAAGTCACAGCTTAAGGTTAATATAGTTTATGCGAATAATTCTTTGTGTCTAACTAAACATCTAGATAAATACTGCATTTCCAGTTTAAATGATCATTTTCACTGGAAATTTAAGTTGCTTATGCCACAGGAAGGACATTCTATACTATATATAGAATTTAATTGTACCCATTGTTTGTGTTGAATATTATTATTTATTTTGCCATTGAGATGGTAATAGCTGTTGAAGTTTTGCCAACCTTGTGGGCGATTGGTTTTTGTATTTGTTTCAATTAGAAATTGCGAATTGCAATTGGAATTTGGCAATTGCATATTTCGATAGTTGTAAATCAAGTGACCCAGAACTTTTGCTGGCTGCTGCACAAATGTGTGTGTGTGTGTAAGCCATACGAACACAAGTTTAAAATGCATGTAAAGACAAACTGGGCAACAATGGAGGTTGGAGAGAGAGAGAGAGAGACAGAGAGTTTTTCTCCTCTATACCTGATGGGCAGAATGTCATCTATCGTTTTGCACATCAGACTAGTGCTGACACAAGCAAGCCACAAAATTGATTTCCTAATTGAGGTTGAAGAGCCTGTTGCCGTTTCCTTACATGCTGCAAGAATCAATCAGGTATGGATGCACACACACACACACAAAAACACACAGTTGATGATTGATTTGAGTCAAACAATTTTGGTAAATTGACTGTGCATATGCGCAATTTGGATTAGAATTGAAGAATGGTGTGTGTTTGGTTCAGTGCGCTCTTGTCCTTGAATATAAGCACTGCTGCTGCTGTCAACTCATTGCTTTATGTTATTTTGTTTTTGTTTTTGTCACCTCATTGCATCATCGTAAACAACAGCACTTTTTTTTATATATATATATTTTTGTGCGCATTGTTTTGTGGCTGTTTTTATGGCTGGCTACCATTACAGTCAGGCTTGGTAACATTTTTATGGGCAGTACGCGGCTGGATTCTGCGTCTGGTAATTGAAATTGAAACAAAACGAGCGCAACGGCAATCCAAGTCATCAGCAGCAAAACAAACATAGTGCAGATTTTGTAGTGTTGGGCGTGCGCAATTCTTAATAATAACTTTTTATGAGTTCGGACGTCATTAAAACTTAGATCTGTCAACAAGAATGACAGCTAAGAGAATACGAAAAGTAAAGAATACGAAATACCAAACTTATACCCAGAATTTTCAAATGAAATATTGGTCTATATCCGTATAATTAATGAAAAGACAGATGGTAACATTTTTTTCCAATAAAGTGAACTTTTATCAGTTGTGTAACAAGCTCTGTTTTACAAATACTTTCAATATTAAAATGAATTAGGAGTTTCTTTTGTATTATTAGTAGTAAATAATTAAAATTAAATATACCTTAAATAAGGAATTTTAAAGGTATATTTAGAGAGTTTTATTGTTAAATTGAATGAATAATGATTATTAATGGATATTTTTCTTTGCATTTTTGCTCAACAATATTTTTTCTATAAGAATATCAAGATAAAGATTAATCTTACAATCAAATGTGAAAGATGTTTTTTTATACAGTGACATCTTATGAAATAGCAGTCACTTTCGACTTTTATTATATATTGAGTAATAATTAACTCTGTGCCTGTCCTAAATATGAAACACACTTCGTAAATCAATTAATCAGCTGCCACGCCCGATGCTGACCAATACCAATTTCGTGTATCCATTTTTCGAACAAAACACTTTTTGTTGCCTTACCGAGCAGCCAAACATCGGTGTATTTATCTTTCGATTTGTGTGTTAACAAATAGCAATAAGAGCAACAAAAAGAACGAGCTGAAAACCCGGATAAACAAAACAATAATACCAACATCATGTGCAGTAAAAATGTAAAATCTAACAAAAAAGTGGTATACGGACTACAATGGACTTGGCAAGCGACTTTGTAGAGGTGCTTTGTATGAATGGGAAGCGCTAGGGGCAATGGATGGGTAGGTGAGTGGGTGGGTGGGTGGTTAGGTGTCGGCATACGCATATCCTTGTCACGCTTCAATGGCTCCGTTGGGCATGCAGAATGGGTTCCTGCTGTGAGCTAAGCTTCAAAAACATTCTGCAGCCGCTGACGTTGGACCAAGCCTCTACGTAACTTGCCAACATAACACCAACCATCCCTTTTTCACTTGTTAAACCCTTTTAGCATACATCGCCACAGGTTAGCTCTCTAATGACGTCAATGGTGGCGTTTGTCAATCGCATGACAACCTGTCCCTGCAGGCCATCGGAGTTGATGGTGGCAGCAGGCGGTAGATTTCTGGTGGTTTTGTTGCGCTGCTGGCACGTTGCAACATAACATGCAACAGGGCGCTGCTTGCGCGATGAGTGAGAAGCTGCAAAAATGCAGCAAAGCTGAAACTTTTCATTTTCTCTTTTTTTTTCTATATTTTTGTTGACGTTACTCGCTGAAAGCCGCTCAAAAGCGAACAACTTTGGCCGACTTTGTACATGGCTTATAACTCTGAACTTTCAGAAAATTTGCGTAAAAAAAAAGGAGGGCAAATGTTAAGTTCTTTATAAAGTTTCTGATGATGTGCAGAAAGTTTGTGGCAAACCAGTTTATTTCCAAGTAATTATACTATTTTATTTTATTTTATTATTTTATTTTATTCTTAGTTATATGAATAAAGAAGGTAAGAAAAAATAATAATTATGGTTTAATGAAACTCAATGGTAGAGACTTTTCAACATATTAACACAATCGCATTTATAATATTATAATAATATTTAATATTATTATTATGTATTATATAATATTATTTATTCATAAGTATGTTATAATTATAATATTTATTATGTATTTAAATAAATGCTAAAATTAAATTTTAAAACTCACATCGTTTTTAAAGACTTAATTCACGATAAAAAAAAAACTGAGTTTCATTTGCAATTTAGCCTGAATATAACATATTCTATGGATTTTTTGACATGGCTGTCGCAAACCTAAAAAAAACTTAAATGGCCATAGCAAAAATTGGCTAGTAGAAAGGCGAATCATTTGGGAAATGGGCACGTTTATTCAGATGTCCATTCAACAATTTTAAATGACCAACAAAATGCGTCGTCACATAGCTGAAAAGGCACAGGCTGTTTTGACGGTTCCCTCGTTTCCCCATCACCTTCACTCCTGCCCTTCTCTTCAGTTGCCTTCAATTTGGGGCTTCCCATTGAGTGCGCAATTAAATGCGCATTTTCCCAGCAGTTTTTCCCCCCTTTCTGCCATTTTATCCACATTTATGGTGTTTACAGCTGCATTTCCGCAGCAAACGAGTTTGCTTGTTTACGAAGCGCGTTTAAGCAAAAAAAAAAGTTAAAATCTCAGCTTCTGTTTTCCTCATTTTTTTCTAGCTTTTCTGACGTCTACTGCTTTTTCACCCTGTCATCTATATCTATCTATAGCATGTTTATCATGTCGCTGGCAGCGTCGTCTGCCCTAAAGTGTTTCATATACATTTGCGTCATTTATTTGGCATTTATTTATTTTCGGCTGTTGCGCGTCTCGTTAGGCGTTCCCACGTTCACGTTCGCAGTAACAAATAACCGTTAAATTTGTTACTCGCATTATCGTTGCCTACATTTAGGCTGAGACGCATAAAAACATTTTGATTAACGCCGTTTTCGAGTAGACACAAAAAAACCATATGTGCGCAATTATTGAAAGGACGCGACAATCAGATATCCTGTACGTCAATGCCTAAGTGTCAGAGTATGTTAAAAATAACACAGAAATGCTGCTAAAAAAAATGTCATTACCAATTTCTGTTATTAAAAATAACTTGCTGAGTATTTCAATAGAAAATCCATATTTAGAACGCCAAATGGAAAGGTTTTGTCTGTTATCACGTTGTTATTGCCCTTGAACTTTGTAGACAATCAAAACTGGGCAAATGCCATACGTAGCATGTACTCGTATTAAATATACTGCGACGTTAAAGTTCGCTGTTGCTGTGCTTCCTCTTGCAGCCACTTTGCCTTGAAATGTGCACCAAACATATTGAAAAGCAATAATGGCCAAAATATATGGCCAACTGTCCCCACTGGGCAATCTATATGGCCCAAACCATACAGGGGCAGCAGAGGCATGGATGGCCCGCCATGGCAGTTCAACTGCTGCAAATGATATGGCAAATTGACTTGAAATCGTGCGCTCAGGGCTCGAAGTGTAGGCAATCAAGGGGCATAAAGAGGATAAGGCAAGCACAGGATAGAATTTGCGATTGGATTACCTTCGTTGAGCAAGCTGTCAATGTGTGAAAGTTTCAATTCTACAATTGTCACAGCAGCAGCAGCAGCAGCTAAAACCAATTGTTTGACATTTGAAACTTATCTTTGGCTTTGTGTGCATCAAACATTAATCTTGATTTTATAATTAAATTCACTGTGCAATTAAAAATGTATGATGTTTTATATCCTCATTTTATCGAAAATTCAAATATAAATTGTAAAGTAGAAAACATATTTATTAAAATTTTATCAGTCGTATTTTTCTTATTTACAATTGATTTTTCGATATTTACATAAACAAATAAAAACAAGAAAGCGCAACCTTTTCAGTGTTTTATGAATATGAATCGAACTCATTTTGGTTTCGTTTATTTAACTTTCTTTCTTCTGTCGCAAAATGCTTGTACCCATTTGAATATGCCCTTTTTTATTGCTTTATTTATTTTCGGTCACGAAATTGTGCATAATTTGGGGTGCCACGCGTGTGTAAAATATTTAGCATATCCATTTATCCCAAGAAGATTTTTCTACTATTTTTTTTATTAGATTTTTGTCTGGGTCTGCTGGTCGTTATTTGCAAAGTTAACCACAATCAACATACCCTCTTAATAATATGTTAATGTGTATGCCAAGAGAGTAAGGATTGTAATTCCAATAACTTTTATCTATCAGAAATTCGTTTTCATCTGCGAGTTATTCTGAATGTTTAGGCTATTAAATATAACATTAATCTCTATAATCTCTATACATATATATATATATCTAAATAAATATAATATAATAAATACCAACTTACAAATTATTACCATACTTTTATATAATTTTTTGAATTATTTCAATGACGGAAAATGAAAATGAAATCCTTAAAGTTTATTTTCGTTGTTTTAAGTAAACAACCTTTTATAGTATAATTCTTATATACAAATTCGGTATGTATTATTTGTTGTTGTTGATGGGTTGGTCAGCACGTGCCGTGGATTAGTAGAATCTGTTGTTGCGGTCATCTTTTGGCACAAGTTCTGGTTTTGTTGATGATGCCTGGCCTGACTTTATTAGCCTACGACTCAAATTGGCTTAGTTTTAAGGCAATGGCACTTGCTGGTCAATTTAGTCAAGCGTTTTATCAGCACACACACACTCTCTCACATACACACACACACACACTCACACACACACACATACAGAAAAGGCTTTCCAAAAAAAGAAACCACAGGATAGCTTGAAATTTTTGCTGCACCAAAGCACATGTCACTTTGCCTTCAATGTTGTGTAAATGCTATTTTTACTCAGCACCAGATTTTGGCTCTCAGCTGTCCTGTTCTGTTTTTCTCTGTGCTGGATGGTTGCTTGGCTGCCTGGCTGCCTGGTTCAGTGATACAACCAACCGCTTTGACTGCTGCAATGTGCAACGTCAGCTGAGCTGGCTTTATCCTATTTCCTATTTGGCTTACCTTGGCCCAACTGTGCCAACTATGCCAACTGTGCCAACTGTGGTTGCCATTGTCACTTGTGGTTATTGTTGTTATATGCTGCTACAATAGTCAGTTTTCTATCTATTTCAGTTGGATTGCTTGTTCCTTTATATAATCCCATTTTAGTCGTCTTTTTTGCAAATACTAATTCTTTGCCTTTATATATTTTCTGTTTCCTTGCCTCAGTTTATTCTGCTCTCAGTGATTTATTGGCATATGTTTTATCTTCCTTTTTTTTGTATTTTTGGTTTGCTGCCACAAATTGATTTTGTGTAAGTTATGACGGTCAATTTAGGGTTTAGGTTGAATGCTTTTATAAGAAATGTAGGTGCCTACAAAAAATGAGGACAAGATGTTGATTTAGGTGACTTTTTGTGATTTAAATTTTAAATTAAGCAGATATTTTTTATAGGATGCAAATGGTTAGAGAAAGTTGAGTTGTTAAAACGATAAAATGCACTAACATTATGAATTTAATTAAGTAAGTGATTAAGTTATATATAGTTATATATAGCTTAGTTTTATTATCACGAAATTGATCATAAATTGAAATTTACGCACACAAAAACAAATTAAATTTTATTCCCAAAAAAACCATAAAATATAGAAATCGACTTATTTAATTGCAACTAGGGACAATTATACGTGTACTTTATTGCCAGCAAAGTGCTTTGTGTACATCATGCCACATGTTTACACTATGGACACTAATTGAAGTTCTTCCTTAGGTGGGATTCTCACCTCTTTGATAGTACTACTGTGTTCTAATGTTTTTCTTCGTAATTTATTTGCCTTGCGTTTGTATTTGCTTTTACCATCTTACCATCTTTGCCACAAGCTGACACAGTCTTATGCTTGTATTCTTTCTTTTCCATCTAACTATCCTATTCTAGTTCACACTGAGTTAGTTTGACTAGCGCATGGAGAAAAAAGTCCTTGACGCGTAATTACTATCGATTGCTGGCAATGACTTAAAAATATTACAAATGCTCACACACACCACTAAACCACTTAAGACACACAAACACACACACACCAGACATATTACAAATGCTCACACACACCACTAAACCACTTAAGACACACAAACACACACAGACACTTCAACACATAGAAAAACATTTGAAGCTTACTGTGCGTAATTGTGTTTTCTTTCTCTTTCTTTTTTTTTGTGTGTTAGACGCTGCATTTAGTTATGTCATCAGCAACAGATGCAGTTAAACCTACACAGCTAAACACTTAAAGATATACGCACAAACACCCACACACAAACACACACACACACAAAATAGGTTTGACTACTGGCTAGCAATTTGTCGCCTAATAGGAAAATTAGGCGATGTCAAGTGAAATTGCGGAACAAAAGGGAAATGTAGTTTGCAGCTGACGAGCCGGGGGTCATCACGTCACCAAAAGTGCTTTGCATCACTCTCCAGTACGTGAGTGTTCTATGTGTGTGTGTGTGTGCGAGTTTGACCACAAAAATTAATTTGCCTCAAAGAAACCAGACAGAGAGAAACACTGAGAGAGACACTGAGGCTGGCAATGACACTGGTACAGACAGAAAGACGAGTGAAGTCATTTGCGTCAGCCATCCGTCCTGGCAGCTGACAGCAAATTCAATTTGCAAATTGTTGTTGCTATTGTTGGTGTTTTTGTTGTTGTTGCCAGCGGGTACGGGAAGCCAGCAAGCAAATGGCAGCTGTTGGCAACATCATCAACAGCAACAGCAGCATCCACGAGGCAAGAGCTTGTGCCATCAACTTTATTTTAATTTGGTTAGCGTTTTAAATTCGTTTAAGTAAAATAAAATGCAACCAAATAGAACAAAGCTCGACTCTAAGACACCCAGCATTTCAAAAGCAGTTGCAGCATTTTGTTCCAATAGACTTAACACAGTAATAAACTTTTAATCGAATGTAATACTTAATACATTATGTGTTTAAAGGAAATAAATAATAATACATTTGTATTCTACCGACATATTTGGTCATAAAAATCGGCACAACATTTGACTTTAGTTTTGTAGATTTTTTTTTTCGCACTTTTACAATTCAGTCGATTTGACCTTGTAACAAATATGCACAAATTGCAAACACCGTCAACGACAAAAACACTGACAGACAACAAAACTGACAACAAAAAACAGCAAAAAGCTTAAAAAAAATATATTTAAATATTGCATACAATCCACACGAAAACATCGTGTATCTGTGTATCTATATAGCTGTAGCTTTTGTGCGAGGCGCTAGTTTAAATGCATTACATAAAGTAGCGTGTCGAAAAGTTGAACAAAACACAACAGCAACAACAATGAAAAGTAAAATAAAATCACAAAAGAAAATCGAGCTAAAGTGAATCGATGCGTAAACACTCTTAGAGGTTAAGGTGTCAAAGGAACTCTACTTGTTATAACTGTTTAATGATCCTGAAAATCGAAAACTAAGTAAACAAAAGAAAATGGCTAACGTAATACAGAATTCGGCAACAAACGAAAGCATAAAAATAAAATATGTTTTAACTTAAAAAGGATCTACAATCATTTTAAATAAAAAAGAATTTATATTTTTTAATAATGATTTCTATATCAATTATTTTTTAAGGTTGTTGTTTTTCAAGACTAAATGGGGATATTATTTTTTTCATCTCTGATTAAAAATAATAACAGTAGACATAACTTTGGCAATGATCTTTCTTAAGATTTGTAGTATTACTCATATTTTTAAAGCGAGTTTAAATAAGTAAGCATTTAACTGCAACAAAAAGTGTTTCTACCCAAAGCTAGTAGATAGAGCATCAACTCAAACATTCACATTCTGTGTAAGTTGCCAAGTCAATTTTTATTGCTTCTCAACGTTTACATTTATCTAGTTTTGCATGTCAGCTTGGCATGATTTGAATTTGATTGAAATCTATGACAGTTTTAGAACTAACTTGCTTTCTTTACAGTTCGACTTGGCGCCATATTTTTGCAAGGAATGTGGTTCAAGGTGCGTTCAATTGTCATCAGTCAGTGAGACGCCCATTAAAAATAGGTTGATGAAGTAGCAAAGGATTGTTACTGCGAAAAAATATATATATTTATTAATTTATTTATTTAAAGATGCTTGTACAATACAAGAACTGTTTCTTATTTTTAAAAATGTATAAAATGAAGAGCGAGAAAATAATTAAAATAATATTGTAAGCCACACAGTTTATTCAAAAGTTAAAACTGCACTTAAACTCTATTTGCTTAAAGTATATCTTATGCGATTGCCACTTGAATTCTGTTAAGGGCTTTAACTAAGCCCAAAAGCACTTAGCTAAAGCCCAACCAAGACAAACGTCGATTGCCCGTCATACGATGATCTTGATGGCCGCCCACTTAGCGTTTGAGTAACCTAACATAATTAATTACGTATACGCAGCAGGCACCCCTATGCGATGCCACAGGCCATTGAACAAAGCACTTGTTCGCTAAACTCAAATGCTCCATAAGAAAAATGCTCACAGCAATAACAACATCAAAAGCTAGCTAAATAAATTGCACAAAAATAATAATAAAAAAAAATAAAACTAGAAAAAGAATTATAGCTGGGAGTATGCCAAAAATATGCTTTAGAGGCGAAGAGAAAATTAATAAAATTGCTGAGTATATATATATATATATATAAGTTAGTAAAACACTTTTCAATGGAAGCTGCACTCTCTCTAAGGTGTAGAGTGTTAAATGGGGGAGGAAGGCAGAAACTGTCTGATACTTGTTTGTTGCAAATGGTTGGCTCAACATGACACCGCAGCAGTGGGTCGCATATTTCACATTTTTTAAGTGCAGTTTAAGGAAGGCGTCTGGTGTACTCGGCCAGACTATGACTTCGTGAGGAGTTCATTGCTAAGTGGCCGGCACTTAAGTGTCATTTAAGTCAGCGAAAGCGAAAGCGGCCCAAGCCGAACACAAAATAAAGTATGAATAGTTTTTCACTTCTTGAAGTAAAGGCGAATGTCAAGCCAAACAATTGATAAGCAATGCATATAAACAGCACTCTTTATAGTAGTTGTGCCGAGCGTTTAATCAATGAATATTTGATTGGTGTTATCGGTAAGTGTGGTGGATTTATTTAAATAGGCTAGGGTCAACAACAGTTAGCTAGACGAATCGTGTGTACAAATAACTTTGCTGCCTACTAAACTATATAAAGTCAAGCATTAGATACCTTTAACGAATCTTATCTATAGCTATGTGATAATTTTAAAATTTCATGCAGCTGATTTATTTATTAATGAAGCTAAAGTACTTTGTAGTTTGTGGATTTTATAATTGTTTGAAAAATATTATAGTATAGTTATGGTTCATTTAAAGTTAAGCTTTTCAGTTCAACAATTAAATTAATTATATATACAAGAAATGTTTAGCCAGTTCTTTTGCCGCTGCAGTTAGCAGCTTTTTGGTTTCCAAGCTAAAAATATGTTAATGCCAAACTCATAAAAAATTGCTGCGTTGTTTGAGATTTATTTTTATAGTACGCCTCTAACACGACGCACACGTGAGCCCATTCATAAAATATTTATCTATTTAAGAGCCTCGAGTACTGTAATTTTGGGTTGCCAAACAACATATATATCGTACATATGTATTCTATATACATATGGGGAACATTATAATCTTAATATATTTATTTTTGAACTCAAATTGAACCAGCCACCATAATTACATGTAATTTGTATTCACTTGCCATTTGAGCACACTGAAATTAAATGGGAGAAAGAGAGAGAGAGAAATAGAAAATGAGAGGTGTGGTTTGAGATGCCCGGGGTCTAACAAAAATGTGTGAGGCCACATAAAATACAACAATTCATTTAAATACCTCTTAGCTATATTAAATTTATGGGATGTAATTTAATAATAACCATAACTTGAAAAACTCAAACCAATATGAGTTAAATAATTGTATATTTATTAAACATAATAACAATTATATCATATTTATTATTATTATTGTATTTACATTGAAGTTCTAACTTTAATAATCATTAAACATTAAAACGATAAGAATACTTACTAGGTTTAATTCATTTAAGATTATAGTTTAGTAAGGGTATAAAATATTTTACCCCTTTGATTTTCTTTTCTATTGTCTTTCTCTGATTTGATTGCACAAAATGTTTGACGGAATGTTCACTGTGCGTGCCAAAGCTGCAACAACTACAACTACAACTACAACAATATGAGCAGCAATTTATACAATCAAATTTTTGCGCGACATTTCTTATATACACAAACGTATGTCTCAATTCAACGTGAGCGAACTACAAAAGAGCACACACAAAAACACAAAAAGTAGTAGAAATAAATGAAACACACACTGTCGAGAATCGTTTGAGACAGATTGCAAAAAGTATAATGTCATCGAGTCAGTTAAGCAGCAAGACTTCATAATAAATTCATAAGCGACTGCACAAAGCAAAGTGTATCTCTAACTGTATGTGTGTGTGTGTATGTATGTATCTGTGTGTGTGTGTGTGTGTGTGTGTGTGTGAGTGTGTTTCGTGGCAAGTTGTGCCGGTCAAGTGGAACTCCAACATTCGTTGGCCATTTTTGGCAAGTTACGCACTCAGTTGAAATATTTAGTTGATTTTGCTTTGGCTGTTGTTTTGTTTTGTCTACTATTTTGGGCCCACGACAAACACATAATAAAAAGCGAAACGGAATTTCATACTTTCAAGATACTCGACCACATTTCTGACAGACAGATTGTAGGCGTGCATTTGAAATGTTTGTGGCGCAACACAAAGCAACTTTTCCAACCGAAAACCAACCAACAACAACAAAAAAAAATCCAATTTAATTGCAAGCCAGTCAGTCATCGGCTGCAATTTCAGCTGAAAAAGTGTCAAACAAAAAAAAAAGAACGACAACCGCCGCAGTCACAAATCAAAGTAACTGTACTATGCAGTTCTTCCGCCCCTTTCAACATGCCCCAACGTCCCACTTAAAGACCATGAACTTTGAATCACATTGCGCGTCCGTTTACAAATTGCTCTTCATTTAGTTTAAAAGCAGGCGCTTCAAACACATACATACATACTTATACTGTTATGGCACACAGATACATTGCAACTGCAGATACAGATAGATTTACAAATAATAGCAACAAACAGACGCATAACTATAGCTACATACGCAGCTATGCGTATAAATACTTAAAATTTAAGTGGAAAGTGAAGTCAAAACAAAAGTATTGATATTTTTAATTGTAGCTTTATTCAGATATAATATTTTTCACATTTTGCCGCATGTTCTTCGTTTTTAAAACTCTTAAAAAGTTATAAAGTTAAAAGTAAGACGTACTATTTTCTAAAAATATAAAATCCCGATTGCTTGCTTGTAATTCAAATTCGAGCACATCATATTTTTTTATTGGTTTATATTATCGCTTCCAGTTTTATGGCGATTCCCAGAACGTCAACTTACAACTGTCTAGAATCTAAACGATTACAACCAATTTAAGTACTTTTTGTACACCTGCGCGTACTTTTATGACCAGTATAAGAGCAATAAATCCAAATAGAATGCACTTATAGCATTTGCGGGCATAAAAATTATTTTTCAGCGATGACTTTAACACTTATGCGCAAGTATTTGTGCATTATATTTTCCTTTTAATAACACAGATTAAAGTTGCAATGAAAAACCTTTCAGAAAAATAAATTAAATAAATAATACTGCATTTCCAATTTATAAAAGATATTCATGATAAAAACTCTACCCAAGCAAATCAATTTCAAGATGGGTTAGAACTTTCCGAAGTCATAACTACCTGAAAACTCAATCGATTATAGAGTGCAATAACTTGTAGTAAATATGATAATGTATTCTTGTCTTACTCCTTTAAGTGATATTTCAAATTGACCTTGCTGTAATAACTTCTATTCATTAGTGTATAAAAAAAGGTTTTTTAATTGTTGCGCCACTCCTTTGTATCTTTTGGTAAATGATAACCAATGAGCCACTTCAGTTGGAAAAAAACGACAAAAAAATAACAAAAAAACTGATATTTATTTGTTTTGTTTTTTACGCGTTTTTAGACAAGTTTGCAGTAGACAGCGTTACATTTAATCTAATCTTAAGTAAATAAAAGCCAACACACACTCAACCATGGTTGTGTGTGTGTGTGTGTGTGTGTGTGTGTGTAGATAGCCTATCATAGATATGATGTTGGTTTGCTATTGCTGTTGTGGGCGATTAAGTGGCGCCGTGTTTTTCTATTTTGTTAGCCAAGTCACTGTACGTACGCATTGAAAGTGTTAAAAAGTTTTGTGCAGCTAATATAACTGATTGGTTTTTAATTGAATATAATTATGGACTGTCTGCAATGATAAGCAGCTGCTGAACACTGAACTCTTAGCATTTTTAGGGGTACAAAATGGTTATCGATATATACACATGCGGATTATACATACTATTTAATTAAACGGGTCGAACGAGAATCCGAAACATAACAAAAATTTACTGGGCCATAAAAATCGACCGGGAACTGAACTGCAGCAACAACTGACTGCCCTCCCACTCTCTCTCTCTCTCTCTCTCTCTCTCGTACTTTCTGTCTCTCTTGCGCTGTCTTGCTCTCTCACTCTCTGTTCTCTCTGTTAAGTTCACACATATACGTGTATATACACAAACGCATACACTTTTACCACATTTCAATTTCCGTTTTGTTCTACGGCTGAAAGCATCAATTTTCATTTTATTGATTGCGATTTGAATTTGTCCGCAACAAAAACAAAACTGTCGTGTGCGCCAGCAAATGGAAAATAGCAAAACGCTGAATTGTAAATGCCAGTCAAAAATACAACAGTAACAACAACAACATGAAATTGCGAAAGCAATCATGTGCATTTCGCAATAGCACAAAACGCAAGCGTCATAAACAGCCAAGTTAATCCAATCATCGAAACTAAGCTTATCTACTATGCTGTGACTCTTCTATCTGAAAAGTGTTTACAAGCATATTGATTTTCGATTCCGAAACTCATTGTTGCCCTTGGACGCTTCATATTCAATTACAAGCTCTCGACTCATTTTCGTAAAGCATTTTCCGTTTTCGGTTTTTTCTTTTTAATTTTGCTCGCATTATTTCTCAATCCGCTTTGTTTGGCGGAAATGATTGTCCATTTGCTCATTTGCACGCTCACCGCCCACCAACCGTTGAGTTTGATATGCTGCCCTGCGGTGCCTGCGATTGTTAAGAAGATTATCGCAGCTGGCATGGCGCCGGCAGCGAATTTGCCTTTTGTTATTTAACTGTTCCTCCCCTCCACTGCTTATTGTATACAAAATGAGAGTATTTTCGTACTAGACACATTGTACATATATATACATTGTACATATATACAGATATGGCCAATAGATACATTAATTACAAGCCTTTTGTGAGTTGTTTTACATGCACATCAAACGGAATGTCAGAGTAGTTGACTTAATGTTAATGGGAAATGTTAAGAGCGGAAGAAGGTGTGTTTGTAAAGGAATAATTTAATGTCAATTAATTTGTTTTACAAACCTCAATGTGGACAAGGGATAAATATAAAAAAAGTATTTAACACACTTTTAAAACAGCTTTACAGAATATATATCAGGTAATATCCTAATAGAAATATTTTGTTTTTAACTAACATCTCTTTATTTGATTTGTAGCGTATTTTTGGTATTGTTTAAATAGTTGTTTGACACTCAAAAAATAATGATACTAAATATTTATTTAAAAAAAAAGTAATAAAAATGAATCAAACAACTTTTCTCATCAGTGTAAAGTAAAAATAAAAATCCAAACATTTTTATTCAACCATTAAAAAAAATCATGTTTCTGTAGAACAAGCCCGCACATTTTTTATGCACTTGTCCAGCTTATTGTTCAGCTTATTAAAAACTGAACCTTTTCTTGCTCGTTTTGTAAGAACAGCCGGCGTCGGATAAATATAGCTATCAAGTAGGTACTTACTTGTATTTATGAGTAATTTGTTGCATTTAATGTTAGCGCTACTTAAAAATATATATATTTATGCGCGAGCATTATATATATAGCGCATTGTGAGCGCCTTTTTATGACTTATATATGTATAATCGCAGCTAATCAAACGCATTACTCATACGCCATATTGTGCGGCCATTAAATACAAGCAACAACAGCAGCATAGACTATAAGGTATATATATATATATATGCACATAGAATTATTAAAAAAATATTTGTTTAACAAACTTCGCAATGTCATGACTTGAGTTCTGTGAAAAGAAGACAAAGTCTGTTGAAGAAGCTCTCATATCGAACGTCCACTTAACGCTAATGTAATAAGTTTCAAGGATAATCGAAAGGATAACAGCTAACTGGGTGGAGTGAGTGGTCTGAGTGGGTGGGTGTTGAAAGCAGCCTTTTTGGTCAAGGATTTTAAGGTGTGTTTGTTGTGTGTTGTGGCTAGTTAGCTATGTCACATTACGCATACGAAGCGCAACGCATATTGATTCGTTTGTGCTGTTGTTTTTGTTGTTAGAGCGTTAAACAGTTTATAGCGCAACCGCATCAAAATAATTGACTTAATTAAGTATGCAAACGTTCAATATGTGGCCTGCCAATGGCATCACCGCACCACTAACGTGGCTAACACCCACACACACACACACACACACCTGCGTTCAACCGCAACCCACCGTCGCTCATTGATTTATTATCAGCTGACACACGGCTAACGCTGAAAAATGCCATTTTTCATCCTGACACCAGACTGCCAACCTGGCTTTGCACCTGTGTAAATCAAATAAAACTGTTGGACGAGCAAAGTTTAACTTTCGCTTCATTTGTTAAAACCAATCCGTTTTGCGAATTCGGCCTAGAAGCTGCACAGAAGGTCGATCCGTCAAGGCCAATGCTAAAGCAGCTGCAGCCTCGTCTTCGTTATCCTTTGTACAGCCACTGATTGCGCTAATGGCGTCGGCAGCCAAGGCGGGCTCCTTTATTTGGCCCATTGTAATTGCTTTTGCCACTAAAAGGGCTTTTTTGGGCAGCCTTGTTGAATAATTGAGTCAGCTACCAACAAAATGCGTAGAAACCCCAACGAAAGGTTCATAGTTTATTTAAACTGTTATTGGTATTGCGGTACTTGAAAACGGTTGGGCAAGCCAACTTTTTTGTATGTTGTAAGTTATTGGCAAAGTTTCTTGATTTTGAAGTATTACAATCTCCACTCTTTGGATGCACTTCAAAGTTGTTAGCATGTTTTGCAGGTCGATATTTTTGCATGCAGTTTAGTTAAGCTTTTCGTTGTTAGTTACTGGGAAAACTGGTATTTAAATATACGCAAAAGTTGTCTTCATATCGGCGGACAGGTAAATATATATACACACAGAGATATGCTTACACAATTTTCAGAATAGATGCGTTTTATTTCTCTTTTAGCTTCTTTTGTCTGTTGTTTTTAAGTAAAAGTTTGTGATAGGAAAAGATGAAAAGAAATCTTCTGGATTTTATCTTGCTCTACTGCATCCCCCACTTTTAAAAGCTTGATTAAGTTCATTAATTATTAATCAAGTTATCAGAACGAGTTTGCTAAAGCCCAAGCTCGAAATAAAAATCCGGATAATCTTTGCTAAGTATCTCTAATTTCACTGTCAGTTAGACAACTCATTTATCAGGCAATGTCTTTAAAATACAATTTTTCAATTGAACAAATCCTTGTATATTTTTGTTGCTTTCAACTGATTAATTAATCACCCAAAACAAAGAGCTGTCAAAGTTCATGAACCGAGTCACATTATACGCAATCGAATTTTGAGCACATGGCTCACTGTTCGCTACTTACTATTAAAGAGATTTTCTATTTTTATTGCGTATTTATAGTATTTACTTATTTAGTACGCACATTTAGTATATTTGTTGTTGTTGTTGTTTTTGCTTAGATTTTTGTTGTAATTGTTTGTAATTATTATGATTGTTGTTGACGCTGTCAGTTTAACTGGCTTCATGCGGTTCAATGAGTTTCAGTCAAGTGACGTCAGCAAATCTAATTTGTATAGCGTGTAAGATGCGTAAAATACTTACACACACATACTCATACATACCCAAGAGTGTATTAACTTGCGTTGTTTGTGTAACTTGTGATCGAGTTGTGATGCCAATGAATATTTATGAGTTGTACAAAGAAGTATAACATGCATACGAAAGGGCAACATTGCTATGCAACTCTTAAACCCAATTTAGATTCGATATGCTTGTTTTATTATGTTTAAAACTTAAATATATGCCTGAACTGCATTATACTTATTTATATAAATACGTATTAGTATACTTAGTATTTCAAAATAACAACAATTTAATTTATTTTCTTATACTTATAAATCAGCACTAGATAACAATGTTTATGTCAGTTTATCCTTTTTTAATTGGCCATTAAAGTGCTTAAAAAGTCTTATGAATTGCTCAACTCTATAATGTCAGCCCACATATATTATTACATCATCGGATCTACAAAACAAATCCACACGTCTGAATCATTAGCAAACCAGTTTAATGTTGAAATTGTGTCAAGATTTATTTAAGTGTTTAAGTAATTATAACAAATAAGCTGCAATTAAAGTAAAAGTAATTGCTTTTAGGTTCATATTTCAAGTTTTTTGTCTAGATTTCAAGAAATATCTGAAAGTAAAAAGGTTTTTCCACTCTATCTAATTTTAACTTAACTTATCTGTAAATAAACGCCAATCAACAGCAACAGCAAAAAAAATGTGTAAAATTGCCACGCGTTTCTGTTCCAATCAAATGCTTGCAAATCCACGAAAATCTGCAGACTAAGACAGCTAGCTAATTAATGTACATTCTCAACATATTTTAAACAATTTAACCAATAAGAGCTTATCTAAAAACAACTGACAAAAACAAATCCACTACTCAATTAAGGCGACGCCGCGTTGAGTTCGGTAAATCAAATTAGGGGCAAACACGTTTACCGTTTTAAGCACTCAAAAGCATTCGAGATCCACTCGGGGCAATTACGGCGACATCAGCAAGTCTCTAGCAACATGGCGTATGAGTGTTATATATGTATATGCCTCAGTGTCTCGTTGCGTTGCGTTTATCTCAACTTGCGAAATACTTTGAGGCAATGCTCGTCGTCTCGCTCGACATATGTAGACCCAACAGATACTGTCTGGTGTTGCATGTGTCGACAATGTTATATCTCAAAATAGTCACGTGTTAACATCATTTCTAATTAAACATTAATTAACAGTAGCAGAGCAACTATCATATACCCTAACTACAGCGACCGATTTTGTAATATCTTGGACAGTTTGAAGGTAAAAAACGGAAAATAAATATTCGGAGTGAGAAAATTTTGATATAAAAATAATTTAACTATATTAAATTGTAAATAAACGTTTAATTGAAATAAAAATCTAAATTGTGTATTTTATCCACATTTGTTTTTGTTTTAAATTTAACATAAACGAAATATTAATACATAAACATTTAAAGTTAAGAAAACTCTCTACAATAACTTCGAATGCCAAAGTCGAATGTGTCAACATTTTAGATAAACTTTGACCAGAACGCAATAAATAAGTTGAGTATTGAGTTTATTGTAATATTAACAGCAGCAGTTAATATAATTGGAAGAACTTAAATGGAATAGGAGTACCAATGCAAACAGATCTAAAGCTAATACATTTTTAATTGCTTAAAGTTTTTATCTATCTCCGTTAAGGATAAGTACAAGAGTCTCTTATCTTTTATACCTTGTAGAATATATTTTATTTGAATTGTATTTTCGCTATTGGCTGTCTGTTTGATTTTGCTAAATAATCACAAAGTAACTGAAGTGCCAATGTGCCTAACCCTCTAAAACCCCATCCACATCAGTTCTAACCAAACTCAAACCTTCAACTCTGTGTCCGCAAATGACTTTTTGACTTGGCAAAATGCAAACAATTGTAATTTTCCTTTGCCATTACATTTATCTAGTTTCCTTTTTGGCCATGCTAGTTATTTTCGTTGCTGTTGGCCCAAAAGCCTTAGCCTTAATTAGTGGTCTACCTGACGCCTGACAGAACACGTTAGCTTATTTCGATGCTGTCTACTTTATAGAATCATTTCTATTTTAGAGCTGACAAGTTAAGTCGATTGTTAAAAGTGCAAATTAATCTGCAAGTTTTCAATTTATACTCTTCATACATTGTTGCTAGAGATAATTAAAAATAACACAATTTACTATTATCTTATCGCACAAACAACCAGCTATAATTATTATTTACTTACCCTTTCTCACTAGAGAAAAATAAGCAATAATATTTACATTAGAAATGTTAATTTCACGCCACAAACAATAATATCAGACATTAATTAAAACTGTGCATAAAAAATAGGACAGAGCAAATTTTAATCAAATAAATTATTCAAATTGGCATTAAGCAAAAAAAAAAATCAACTAGCATTGATGATTGCCATCAACCGCAAAATGAATTGTATGATAATTTAATGACACTCAATAAAGTTCAACAAAAATTACGCATTTATCGTATATAAACATATAGTATGTGCCATTAAATTTTAAACAAACCAATGCCACAAATGCCATAACACTTCATAGCTACATGCTTATATTTATATTTACTATGGATAACTGTATATATACATACGTACGTATATGCATACAAACAAAGATATGTGTGTATATGTATATATATATATGTTAGACCAACAGACGTGAGACGCCTCCGCATTGAACTGGCACAAAATAAACACACGTGTGAACATGAAAATGAATTGAATTGCTGGCCAAGAGATGCGCTACTACAATCTCAAAGATACTCAGATATTACTTTACACATACATACATACATACATGGACTGAACAAAATCAGCGCAAAATTGACGTAATTGTCACATTGCTCTCGGCTTTCTTTTAGGTTTTGTGCGCAAACTACAATTGTTTGTGTATTTGTGTGCTCTGACGGCAAACAATAAATATAATTAAATATTGATTTGATGAATTGTCATATTGTTTCTAGAGGAAGTGTTTCGAATTTACTTACAAATATTTATACAAACTTTTTAAGACCAAGTTTAAAATGCATTTTATAGATAAACTTCTTTACTCTTAGTATTACTATTAAAATATATATTTATATATAAACTTTTAAACAATCCATTAAAATGCTTTACTGCTCCACAACACTAATGATTAACAACAAATTTTATTGGCACTTAGCCATTTAAGTTTATCAGTATCCAAGTTATTTTCATTTAGAAGATTTTTACTTTACCATCAAAATTCTTGTTGTTTGTGTTTTTTTTTCTTTCTTGTTGATGATGGTGTCTGTGTGTGTGTGTGTGTAACTTTTGACATGGCGCAGGCGTAGTGCCAAAACTTTTTGACATGACCAAAGTGACAGACTGACTGACTGACTGACGACTGGCAACAAGTTTTAGCGACTTGTGTTAGCTTTGTCCTCCCCATCAATTAACACCACTTTGGCACACACACACACACAAACGCACACACATAAGATACACACAAACAAATAAGTTAAGCAAATAGAGGCAAAAAATATAAAAACACAAATCGACATTCAGACAACAAGTTAAATTTTATATATATACTAATGAGAGATGCGTATTATTATTCAGCACCCCTACACCACAGATTTGAAAAAGCAAGACTTTGAACAAATAATCGTGACAGTTAAGGATTTAAAATTTTGTTACATATACTTATATATAAATATATATATGTTAAAGCTGTTAGTTGTTATAAATATAAAATGAACTCTAAACATATTTTTAGTTATAATATTTTATATTTAACTCTAAATTTAGTTTCGAATTATATTCCTTGTGGTGAATGCCTTAGCTATGATTGAGTTTTAAATAAATTACTCATACGCAATGTTTACGCAATTTGATAATATATCTAAAAATGTCAGATTGCTTGTATACCGCATTAATCAATTGAAATGCTTTGAGCTATAATTAACCAAACAACAATATTTATGTATATTTTCCCTCAACAAAGACCCAAAAGCATGAGTCAAAGATATTTTCAAAATTTTCAAATACTTAAATAAGTTAATACGCTTAAGTAGCTTTAATTTTTGTTTATAATCTTGCCGCAGCTAACTTTGTGTTTGATTCGCCTTTATGGAGCAATTCAATAAAATATATATCTATTGCTTTGATTACAAAATATCATCTTAGTACTAAAAAAGGAAAAACATAATAGATAAATGTTTCTTATTAAATTTTTGATTATTTAAACATTTATATAAAACTTTTCATATGATTATGTCAACTCGATTTGTTATTTTTAGATATTTTCATTTGTTTTAATTTATTTCTTTGTCCTTAACTTTTTGCTTGAATTATATATATACAATATGTATAGATATATATATATATTTATATATTTATGTTAGAAAAATTAAATTCCACAAAAATAAATTGGAAAATATTTGTTTCTTGATCAAAGAGCTATTTTTAGTTACTTTTCTGTGAGCATTAAAATAAAATAAAGAATGTGATACACATAAAAGCATAATGTTATATAATATTAATAACCATTTATTTGCTTAAACATTTTATGTGTTCATACAATAATTTACTTTAGTTGCATAGCGAAAGGTTTTTCTCTGATATTTTGCGCTTGCCGAAAGCAAAAATAATTTAAATAATTGCACCAATTAAAATGCACAATACACAATCGAGCTGGAGCCCATAAATCCTAGCTGTACACATCGAATAATTTTACGAGTTCGGGATGCAGCAGATAAACATACGGCGGTAGTCATCACAAATGCACTGCCACACCCACAATGAAGGCGGTAGCGACAGGGGCAAATGTGGCGTTTTGTGTGTGCAGCCATTTGGAAAATGAAATCGGAAATCACTTTAACAATCAGCCAGCTAACCAACCAACCAAACCAACCAACCCGTCTCAGTGCCAGTCTCGTTGACTCAGCTAAAATTGCAATGGGGACCGCTTAAACCAATTGAAGGGATGGGGAGACAGGGCCAATGTACCGTACGGGCCATGCAAGTGCTTTTACTTAGCCCACTCTCTCTCTCTCTGTCTCTGTCTCTCTGGGCAGCTGTTCTCGGTGCATCACGCAAAATTGAAAATGAGCATTGACAGCTTTTAGCGGCACATGCACTGAAAACAGCACAACACCGCACAACACAATACAAATATACACACAAATACGAAATGAAATCCGTAAAAATAACAAAACAACACCATCTGAGCAGAGGGAAAATTAGTTTGTTTAATTGTGTTTTCAGCTCACAACAACGTGTTAATAATTAACTTAAATTAAACCGATTATTTATTGTATCTAATTTTGTATGCCCTGTAAGCAGAGTCGAGTTGAGTTGAATATATATATACGATTTGTCTGAATCATCCTTAGCTTTAGCTTAGAGCATTCGAAGCTAAGGAATATAAATAAACATCTACCTTGTTTACAAGGTATTTCATGGTCCAACACTCCCGACAAACGTGCTCCCATCGATATTTACTTATTTTCCACTGCTATTACGTTACAAGCTTGTTGAATTTGAGCAAAAAAAATTACAGCTAACAGTGAAAATCGTACAATAATTGTCTGTTTAATTTGTGGCATGTGCGAAATAAATGCTCGTATGCTTTAAACATGATTTAATAACTGATTATATAAGGGCAACAAGTTGACAGCCTACTGAGATTTTGTACATGTTTTATATAAACTACGATTCATAGAAAACTTTAGATCGTCTTATCAAAGATGTAAGCTATTATCTTGCTATTTACTACTGAATTGAGCTTTATCATAGGCATTATCTTTTTCACTCTCATATCTTAGCTGGCATACAACAACAAATAAAGCTATTATTTACTCAAATCTTAACTTAACCTAATTAAAAGCATTTTTTTTCAAATGCTTTGCACGTGTCTAGTTTTTTTTCTTGCACAATGAAAATAAGATAAAATTAACACAAAAATACGAATGAATAAATTTTCATATCTATTTTTGATATGTTTTTCACATCGAGTATATTTTTTGATTTATTTGCAAATAAAATTTTTAATTTAATAGCCCATGAAATGGATGAAGAGGTTATAATGAATAAGTGCAAAAGTGTATACACATTCTGGATCAGCATCAATAGCCGAGTCGATATAAATGACTTGAGATTTGTGATTTAAGTTCTCATGTACACCGCGCAGGGTATCTCCTAGTCGACTAGAGCCTTCTCACCTGTTTTAATTAACAATTTTGTATTTAACATGACACTTTAAATGTCTACACAGGTGCCAAAGATTTACGAGAAATATTATTTATTAATATACTTTATAGAAAATCCGCATTATGCCAAGCGATTCTTTGAAAACTATCAGTTTTTAAATTTACCTCAACTGAAAGTGTTTTTAAGTGTGGCATGAAAAAAATTTCCAATGCAGACAATTTAGCTAAATAATGTGTTGTATATATCAAAAATTGTTGTGATATAAATGTTGCGAAAAAAATATTTTAAAAATCTATATATATTGTATATTATGCATATAGAACTCATATATATTTGGTTTGCTTATTGTGCTTGCCAATAAACATATTTGTTGTTGTTTATTATGGTAGTTGTTTATGTTTCCGCTATAGTATATAATTGTTCTATACTATATATACATATATATATGTGTGTATGTATATATATATATATGTGTGATTCCTATAAATTCTTATGAATTAGTCTATAAGTTTTTTCTTGCTCTTTAAGTCTGGCCATCTGCTGTGGAACTTTATGGTTGATGCTTTTACTTGGTTTCTTTTTTTATGTACTATATGTCTGATTGCTTGCTCGTTATTATAAGCAATAAATAAAGTTGATGCTCTGGCTAATAATAGTCAATGTTCGTGGGTGAAATAGCAAATGAATTATGAAAGAATAAATTCTACAATTTGTTTATGGAAAATTCTGTCATTGTCAATTTCAATTCATACATCCTATATATGTATAAAGTATTTCTTGCAAGCAACATCTTTAAATTGGTATTTAATTACGACTTCTGTTGCCACTCCCCAGCAAAAAACTGACAGCAAGTCTATATGTATCTGTATGTATGAATGGAAATTCTCCACAAACAATATCTGGGCTGGGCGTAGACCAGGGCGCCTGCCTAATTGCTGAGACAGCGACATAATAGCTTCTGTTACTTTCCATTCCTTTATTTCTTTATGTCTTTCTTTCTTTTCTTTTTTTTTTGTGTTGCAGGCCTGCGTACTTAGAGGTTGTCGGCCAGCTCGAGGCACCAACAAAAAAAATAATGGCCCCAAAAACTGTGAATGCCACAAACTTATTGGTGTTGTGTCTGTCTGTGTTTGACCGTATGTATGTCCAGTGTACAATGCCAATGCATATCATCAATAGCATAAGAAGTGATGGGGCCTTAGTATACCTGTGAAAATCATAAAAAGCCGCTTAGCTGTCTGTCTTGTAAAACTTGGCAGCAAATGTGTCAGCCAAATAAACGTGGAAACAAAGTAATATTAATATGTATGCCCAAAAAGTGTTGCTATAAATAACCTTAGACATGCTTCGTACTTTGCACACACACACACACACATACGAGCCTCGCCCTAACCTCACTTTAAGTATATATATATATTGAATGTATATGTGTGTACATATATTTTGTGGATGTGTCGTGTATACACGCCAACTTTTGTAACTTTTGTCTGCAACGAAAAATCAAGGAAACAAAGTAAAAACCTCTTTTCACATTACTTTTTTTCCTATACGCTTTTTTTTTAATAATAATTTTCTTTTCCCTGTTTGTTTGTTTGTTTGTTTGGTATGAAGCACACCCAACGGCAAGTGTGTCAAAGCTACTTTTGTCATGGAAAAAGCAAGCACAAAAATTATGCAAAACTTTTGGCAGTCGCTGTGTGGCAAACGTTTGTAAGTGAGTTTTGAGGAGTTCTTGTGGGTTGTCCGGTTTCATAAGTTTTCTCAAAAACTTTGCTTCGCTTGTTTCGGTAGTAAAGCTTCCAAGCTGCTCTTACACGCTCTTCGCTTGTCTTCTAGGATGCTAAAGTAATTTGGCAAAACTTTGTTGAAGGATTTACGTTGACTGTTTTTGATGGAAGCGCAAATCAAGAACATAGTTTTCTTACAAATTTATTTCCTAAAGTAGATACAAGTAAAATGAAAATATTTCCATGATTATAATTAGCATCTTGTGGCAAAAAACATTCAAATAGTTATAATGCATCACAATTTAGGAGCTGAAAAATTCAAAATGAAAAGACCTTTTATTTTTCCACAGCCTTAAACTTATTAAAATAAAAGAAAATCTGTTTCCCATAGTTAAATGGCTTACCTAACCGATTAACCGACCTAGTTCAATATTATACAGTGTATATACTTTAATAATATATATACATATATTCATGTTCTAGTTGCCACTTTTGACACATAATACACAGTAAAAGCTGAGCCATTTACTTACCTGAATGTGCCTTTATTGTTAGTTAGGTTGTGTGTGTGTGTGTATGTAAAAAACATATTTAATGCCTTGGCAACACCTTGCAAGTGGCTATAAGCTAACAGCAAAAAAAATATGAAACAAAGTTCCGCATCACACGAGCAAGCTATATAATTAAATTATGCTGGAATTTGGTTGGCATATGAGAACCTTCATCAGTTTAACAAGCGCTTCAAGAAGTTTTCCCATTAGGGATAGGCTCTTGGCACGTCACAATAGTTTCAAAGTAAACATATGGAAATTTTCGCTGAAACGAGCCCAGGAGGCTTCTTTTTGTGCTGTGCCCCCAAAACATATTTCAATTATGTATTATAAGTAACTAGAGAAACTCTCCTTACCCAAAATGAGAATGCACATATTTTTTTTTTTTATATATTTTTTAAGGATTTCAAATTCATTTTATTGGTTTTTTTTTTTATTTGTTTGTTTGTTTATTTTTGTTTTTCGCTTATCTTTTCCTTTGTATTTTGTTTCCTCCTCTTATTTATCGTCCATCATTATTAATTATAATTGGTTTACTTGCTCGCAAATTTTTGTTTTTTATTGTATGCTGAATTTTTGTTTTTTTTTTTTTAAGACATTTCATCTTGCTTGTTGTTGGTATTGAAATTTATATATGTATATATATAGTATATATATACGCACCTGCTATATAAACTTAAATGTAAAAACTAAATTAAATAATTTGAATTTTTTGTTTGTTTTTTTTCCTTTTTTTACACATATATATATATATATATGTATTTCATATCAGATTTTTATGTATATATGTATATATATTAATTATATGTACCTCGAATTTAGCACGCACACACATAAAACAACAACATAAGGACTGAAATTTTCAAATGTTTTTCTATCTTCTTCTTCTTTGTATTTGATGAAAATGATTTGCTTTTCAAAATTAAAAACTAGAGATTTGCAGAGCATAAGCCGCTGATTTTGTTTGTTGCTTAAAACGATTCTCTTTTTTTTTGGAAGTCATACAAAATTATATATATATATATGTATGTGATTAACATAATAATTATTGTACTCATACTTCTGTAGTATAATGTACAAATTATTAACTCAACTGAACTCTCAGGTGTTTGATTTGTAGAGCATTGCTAAATAAATAACATCAAATTAATCAAAATTGCACAAGAAATTATTTTATAATTCATAAAACAAAAGAAAACAAATTCAGTTCAATTTAAACGATTTGTTCGAAGTTTTTTTGTGTTATTGCGTAAGTAAATACACATATATATGTGTATGTAATTATATGTTTATATATATATATATTCAATATATTTATGTTTTATTCATATATTCTTTTGTTGTTATGTATTAAATTGTTTGCTCAGACTACGATTTATTAATGCGCCTATATTATTTTGTCGCTGCATTGTATATATGTATGTATATGTGTGTGTGTGCATGTGTGTGTGTGTGTGTGTGTGCTTGTTTTTTTGTCGAAATAAAACATTGTTTAAAAGAAAATACATAGTTAAACATATAGAAACAATATGTGATGTGTGGTTTTTGGTTGCAATTGCCACCCATATTAAAACAAAAAAAGAATGAGTGTAAATTGACGGCTCGAAGAAAGAAAATGTTTAAATATATATTTGTTTAATTTAATGCCTATTTATGACTTTTTGACGCAACTAGTAAACAAAAATTGTTAGTTGTACATTTTAATATAAATAGGTTTTATTTTTTTGTATTATGATTTCATATTATTTGTTTCTCAACTTAATTGAAAGGCTTGGCATTTAAAAATAAATTAACAAAAAGTACAGCAATTAAAACTATAAGTTACATGATTTGTTAAATCCATTTAGCCTAGATAGTATATATATATATATATATATATATATATATTAAAAAGGCTTCGCTGCTCCACGTAATAAACCCTTAAGATCGTTTCTCTATATTTTCTTCAGATTTCGAAAGTTGTTAAAAAGAAATAAATGTTTAGATTATGGATCTTTACTCAACTGTATATATACATATATATAATGTATATAACGTTTTGCTTGTATCTTCAAATTATTAAAATTAGTTGGCGCACTTCTGATTTTGTCATTATCTTGTTTCGCACATTTGTTGTTGTTATTATATGGATATATTTATATATATATATAGACTTCTTGACGCCCTTTTTATTATGTTTATTTAATTATTTAATTAATGCTACGATTTTACGCAATTTTACACACAAATTTCAGTTGGGTTTTTTTTTACTTCTTGTTTAATGTTTGCGATTTAAATGTAAATGTTTCGATTTTATATATATTCTTTTACGGGATTTCTCTTATTTATTCTTGTATGTTCTTTATATTAATATATATAAATATATATATATATATATGTTTATGTTTAGAATTTGAGTAGTTTGATGTGGTTCTGGCGCATTTTGGCCCTAGATCCTTGCGAGTGGTACGTGGATATAAACGCCTGACTTTTTAATATGTATCGTGTATATATATATATATATATATGTATGTTTGTTTCGGTGAGTGCGCTTACTTTAAGGTGCCACTGTTAATGAGCGTGTTGTGTGTCTGTGTATGTGTGTGTGTGTGTGTGTATGTGTGTGTGTGTGTGTTTTGTGGTGCTGTTCTGTTGGATGTCGATTAAATTTCGGCTCTCACTATCCACAGCATTTATGTGTGTGTGTGTGTGTGTGTTTGTTTGTTTGTGTGTGTTTTTTGTTTGTTTGTTTATTGTTGCACGTCGTCGCTGATTGTACAACATTTATAGTACATATGTATTGTATCGTATGTCTAAAACGCCTAAAACATCAAGAGCTAAACGCAAGCTCACTTTATTAGCAGGGGGCAGGGGGAAGGCGGGTAGGCGGGCACATCAGAAATACAGCATTTGAAAATAATGATTTTGAATTTTATTTGGCTGGTTTTGCAACACTAACACTGATGTATTACGCTTCGCTAAAATAAAGAACACAAATGCTCGATTGCATTTGACAACACTTTAACGTTGACCAACACTGATCAAAATCGTTTAACTGCCTATGAGAACGTTTTTGTTTTGTATACGGTCTATACTGAAGTTTCTCTCGCTTGCGTTCTACTTTTGTTGAAGTGTTTTCTTTCTCTCTCGGGAGACGCTTTTGCAAATTCCCAAGCACAAGAATGTGAGAACTTTGGCTTGTGAATTTTTATTGCGCCGACTTCAATCAAATAGCTAATAGCTCTTTGTTTCTTCCTAAAGATTTGTAATTCGCTTTTATGATTTTTTTTTTTTTATAATATTTGGTTGTTGTTTTTTTTTTTCAAGCGCACTAAGTGCACCATAATTTTTGTTTTACATTTAATTTTCTTTTTTACTTTTTATTTAATTTATAAATTATTAAAGCGTTTCTCTTATTCTTGTTGCTGTTGTTGTTGTTGTTTTGGTTGCTGTGGTTGCTGAAGGGTTTTTCTTTTTCTAGTCAGCTGATAATAAAAACAAATTTCTCTGTTGCCCTTATTTAACCAAAGTTTTTGTTTCGCCCTTGTTGTGGTTTTTTTTGCGCTTGCTGCTTTTTTATATTTTATGTTTTTTTTTTTTACTTTCAGTTAAACTAAACTATGTACTTTACAACTAAATATCTGTAGTCTCGTGGTTATACTATACGCTATATGTTATGAATGATTATTTTTATGTTTTATGCCATAAATTGTTTGTTACTTGGTTGTTGTTGTTGTGGCTGTTGTTGTTGTTATTGCTACTGTTTCTGCGGTTTCTTTATTCCTCTTCCTCTTTGTTTCTGCGCAGTTATTCAAAGCTGCTTTACGAAATTACATCAAGTGAAATATTTAACGAATTTGTTATAATTTTTTTAATTGTTGTTTTGGCTGCTGCAGCTGCTTGTTTGAAGCTCGTTTTGAAAAGGCAGCTTCGTTTTAAAAGGTTCTGGATCTGGCGAAAGTGCCAGTTCACCAGTAGTTGGGAGATTTGTTTCCATGGGTTCCGTTTATGGTATCCGCTGCTGACATATATCGTGTATGCACTGAAAGAAATATAAAGAAATTCATTAGTTAATAAATGCTTAAAGCAGCATGCTTAATAACTAAAAGTTTGCTAGGCCGATACATAATGTGCAAAATTAATTTACTGGTTTTTCAGAAAAGTTTTTTCTTGCTAAACTTTTCTGCCAATCAACATTTGCTTTGGGCAGCCTTCACAGCACCCAGGCACTTCCTATTTGGGTTTTTTAACCTCAGTCTGCGACTCGATATCAAAATGCCACTCAATAATCATAAAACCGCTACAGTCAAATTCAAAATTTGATGGGTCTTTGTTGCTTTTGGGCTTGAAACAGCTCAACGGACAACAGTTTATTACCATAGTTTTTAATACGCGGGGCTTAGAGGTCAAGGTCAAGCTATTTAGATAACAAACTTTCTTGCTAAATATAAAACAATTAAATAGTTTTTTAACAACATGAATAAAACGCTTGAAGACTTGTTCTAATTTTATTAAAGTTGTTAGATGAAAAATTTAAAAAACTTTGTTCTTTCACATGTATACTTTTGCTAAATGCTAAAAATCAACAAAATTTCTAGGAATCTTAAAGGTTTTACATAGTTTCTAAAGCGTTTAAAAAGAGGTTTTTTAGTGAAATTGCATCGAATGATGATGGTAAAAGAGGTCAAGGTCAAATTGTTTAGTTTAAACGGGGGTTTGAATAAAAACAATAATTTTAAATGTTATTTTAAAGTTCGTTAAAGCTTTTTCTACAATATCTGACAACTTAGGTCTGTAATCAAGTCAATTGTTTGAGCCATTTAACTTACAAGTTAAGCCTATAATTACAGCAATTATGATTTTATAACGTTTAATTGCTTTAAAAAAAAATTACATTAATTTTATGTCTGTATTAACAATATTTTTCCTTGAGTTTCTCTTTTTATTTTGCATTGAATTTAAAACAATGCATTAATTAAAAATTATGATTAACAGTTATTCTTGAACTCCATTTTAATTAACCACAAAAATAGACACGTAGCATTGATAAATAATTAACACGTTTAGAGTTAACTTCACATTGTTGCCTTAGCCAAGAGATTAAAACTTGAAAACTGGTTAGAAACGCAAAATCTTTTCATAGATGCAATTCTGGAATTAATATTAAAGACAAGGAGTTTTACCCCTTAAAACTTAGGTTACTAAGTGTTTCGCTTGTTCTTTGTTTAGATATTTATTTAAATGTAATAATAGGTTATAAATCTATCTTTGAAACACAACCTTTTATCTAGACATTTAACACAGTATAAATTTTCCGATACTTCTAAGCATTCCACAGTGCAGCACAGCTGGTACAGTTTAACCATATATTAAACTCTTATAGATTTTGCTCTTCTTATCAGCAATGCCGCAAACACACACACACAGACACATCAAACAGTGAGCTATTGGTGTGCCAATGACGTAAGCAAAAACAGCAAACTGAAACAACAAAAACAACAATCAGCGAGCTATATTAAATATTTTTTTTGGTTTTTTCACAAAATCATATATCATAAAAACAAAAACAACAAAGGCGAGAAGAAAAAAACAAAACAAAAAACACAGCAAAAGTTTTAATATTTTGTTTTTGTTTTTGTATTATTGTTCAGCGTTTTATCGGTGAAACAAAAGCCGTCAGTGACCGAACCGACGACAGGTTTGTTGCCTGCAACACCCACGCTTCAACCAACCACCAAAAAAAAAACAATAGCTTCATAACATCGTACCAAAGTGAACAATACATTAAAGAGTTAAGATATATAATACCATATACTGTAGATATCTTTTGTGAAGAGTGCATATAGCTAACAGATCAGTTAACTCTTCTAGTCGGCGATAGTTGTGCTGTTAAGTATTGTATTACATAAACGCCATTAACCATTGTCCGTTTACGTGCGTATGGTAACAATTGACTACTACTTCATGTACATATATAAAATCTATATATATATATGTATATAGTGGATACCAACTTCCCAAACAAAACTTTCACTTGTTAAGTGATTTTTCTGGCCTTGAAATGTCATAATGCCAACAAATATGTGGTATTGGTAAATAGCCTAAGAGAGTGCAAGGAATGAGAGGTTAAGCTTGTTACTTGGTTAGATTAAGTTTGCTGATTATAAGGAAATGACAAACATTAGTCACTTATTGCCCATAGAAGGTAAATGTGATTGCTTTTCGCATTAACTGACCTTACCTAAACAGAAAGAAAGGTAACTGAATAAGCAATAAAGCTTTTGTTTATATTCTTAGCACTTCTTGGATCGAACATAATAATATTATGTTTTTACAACATCAACATGTAAAAACGAAGCATCAACATAAACGATACCTTAAGAACTCTAAAAAGCGTTACTCAATACTGGCATTTTTAATCGAAATATATCATCAATGCATTTATTTTTTAATCTAAATAGATTTAACGATGAATGTTGTTTAGTAAATTTGACAGTTAGAAACTGTTAATTTATAAGATGACTGCAAACCTGAAAACAAATATAAGGACGAAACCAAACTATAAAGGTACTTAGTCCTATCACAACTTTGATATACTTTAATATAATTGATATGACAACTTTTGTGCCTTATCAAATGCGCAACATGAGTGAACAAGTTTCAAAGCAACAACTTATTAACTCACTAACTAACTAATTAGTCTCAATTAGAGAACTAACTAACACAAATGACTTAAAACGAAAGTCATTTGACGAGTTTTCGGAATTATATCTTTACCTTTTGTGAATTTTCAATAAGGCGAGATGAGTGCAGAGTTTCTTACCCTCATTTTTAGTGTGCTGCATTCAGACGCTGCATATTTCATGAGGCACAGAGACACACAGAAAACAAACTGCATTTTAAAAATGCATAATTACCACCGGGGGAATATCAACAACTGTGATGTACTGTGCTGGACTTAACGGCACTATTGAAACTTCTATTTCTACCTACGGACATAAAGATATAGCAACCAATTTGTGGTGGAGGCAGTTTTGTGTTTGTTTAACGATATACATTGTACATAAATAAGCTGATCATATATCACAAGCATATTTCAATGTATGTATATATAAACAAGCTGCGAGCAACAGAACGAGAAAACTGAAATACAATTTATAAAGTTTCGTTGTTTTACTTCAGAGTTAAGCGTTCGATGAATGAATTTTTATGATAGTTTATTTTACTTAGGGGTTCATTGACTTCTGACTACACTGCAATTAAAAATAACCTAAGTCATGCTGACAGTCTGGCCACACTCGAATAGCTCCAATGCTTCATACTTGAATATTTTTAATGATTGAAACCGAAATGAAATGAGAAGGGCTGGGCATTAATGAAGACCAAGTGAACAGTTGGCGAGCCAACCCTGATAGAGACAAGACACAGACATCATAGACATAGACATAGACATAGGCAGACAGTTAGACAGACGCAAATAGTTTGCAAATTGCCAGCAACAACTGGGCGACAACAAATTTGTTCATTTCATTTTCATAACATTTGCGTCTCTCTATACATATATATATATTATATGTATATGTCTAGTGCAAATATGTATCTAAAGTTGAGTGTTGCTTTTTTTTCTTTTTCCTATTCTGCTTTTAGTATACGATATATTTCGAGCTGATTGTCCACTCGGTAGCTGCTAGATGGTAGATGGAAGGGGCCTGCCTGGCCTGTTGATTTATTAAAATGTTGTGTGCGAGGCAAGGAGAAAGGAGCTGTAGCTGTAGGCAGAGCAAAATATGTATAAATTTGTATTAAATTTGAGTGTGTTGTGTGTGTGTGTGTGTGTGTGTGTGTGTGTGTGTGCTTGTGCATATTTCTTAGCTGGCCAAGAGCATTGCTTATATAATTTAATTTATATTCATATGATGGGCGCAAAGATATTTTTTAATATACATTGTACAAACAACATATACATTTTTTTCATCTACATCTACATCTACAAAGTGGTTTTTATTAAAATCAGCAACATATTTGACCTACACACAATGACAAATATGTTGCAAAGCATCGCCAGGAGAGCAATATTTTTTTTGTGATTTAAGATAAGTAAGTACACTTTATAAAGTGTGTGTTTGTTTGGTAAACTTTCGGTTAAAAAACGTGCAGAGAAGATAGCTAACAATTGGGAGTTATTAGGATTATCAGATAAGTAAGACTTGTCTCTAGGGCATAAAACAAATTTGTGTCAAGTTGAAAGCTGAAAAGGCAAATCTAAATTTGGCAAACATTCAAAGCACTCAAAAATTCTCATACCAAAGTAATAAAATCATTTTTGCTTTGTGTTTTAGACAATCCCAGAACATAACTTTCAATTTTCATTTAGTTAATTCTTTTGAGCAGTCAAAAGTTTCTTCACCTATTAATTGACACTCGAAATTTTGCAAAATTTGCATTTCTCGAGTGTTGATGAACGCACTTTTAACCTTCTCATATTGCTCATTTGGCTCAACGGTCAGTCATGGCAGTCACGCAGCATTCAGAGCTTATTGAATCCATTTAAGAATTTACTTTCGCGTTCATCAAGAGGAATATATATATATATATATATATAAGTATGCGGTAAATGTCTTTTGAGTTCAACAAACGCCCAAATAAAAATCTCTGTACATTTTCAATGATTTTCATTTACTTTCAACTGTTTTTCTTCGTTCTTATCATCCATCTGCAACGAAGTATCTCGCTAAGTCTGTGTCTGTGCTCTTCGCTTTGAACTCTCAACTTTTTGTTTTCTTACTAAGACAACAAATGCGGTTCGTTTTGTTTTTGGGTGTGGCCAAGGGCAAATGACAATTATAAGGCGTCGAATATCGACAGCGTGGAAAACTTTTTACTTGCGGCGGCAAAGCGACTATAAAAATATATATATATATATATCTGAAATACGGTTCAGTTGAATTCGGTCGTATCTAATGTCAATAGACTTGTTGGCTTTGAAATTTAAATCAATTCTTTTGACTGAGCGAAGGCAGATAGCAAAAGCAATAGAAAGCAAGCTGCACAAACAGTGTGCTGCAAATTGGAGTCATAAAAGAAGAGCAGAAATCGATTGAGACCCTCGAGATGAATCTATTAACAAATTTTTAGCTTGCTACTGAACGAAGGCAAACTGTCAGATAAATACATATCTATATATATATATATACATTAAATGAAAGCCTGAAAATGAACAGGAAACGGAAACAGGGCCATGGGCTGCACAAAAAGTACACTTAAAAAAATATAAAGGGCCGTGAATTAAAAGGCAATTTCAATTTTAATTTTTTTTCCTTTTTTTGCAATGACATTGACAATGTTGTTCTTGTTAAGGAAGATGTTGCTGTTGTCGCTTTTGTTGTTGCAAAATTAACTACGAAAGTAATTAAAGACGCAAAGAAGCACAAACGGGGCAAGGGGGCAAGGAGGTCGGGGCAAATGCAGGACAACTCGAGCCCTCAGGCTGCCACTCTCTGTGCACCATACACACATACACACACACACACACACACATAAAAGAAGTGGCCGGGGGGAGGTCAGAAATTTAAATTGCGCGCGCGCATGAAGGCAATTAACGTTACACACAGACACGCATCAATTTCAAGAGGGTTGCATTCAAATATCATTAATCAATGATTTCAATCTGTCAATCTGTCCGAATGCTTCATTCTAAAATAAAGAGGTACATTAGTTGATTATGTTATTATTCTATTATTTTATTTTTTTTGTAAAAGAATTTGTGTATTTTTATACCCTGATCCCATTAAAAATGGGAAAAAAGGGTATCATGAAGTTGTGCAAAAGTATGTAACAGGCAGAAGGAAACATCTCCGACCCCATAAAGTATATATATTCTTTATCAGCATCAACAGTCGAGTCGATATAGCCATGTCCGTCTGTCCGTCTGTCCGTCTGTATGTATGAACGCGTCGATCTCAGAGACTATAAGAGCTAGAGACTCCAGATTTCGAACTTAAGCTCGCCTAATCCCTAGGCAGTACAAGTTTGTTTTCGATTTTCGATAACTCATCCCGTTTCCGATATACACATGGGATCGATAACAACAAAATCTTGAAATTGAAAAAAATTTAGATGGCATTTTAATTATTAATCAAAATAATAACAATCTGTGAAATTTTTATTAAAATCGGTTGAGAAACACCGGAGATATGGAACCTTGAAGTTGAGTATGCAGTATGCAGTATGGTCGTACACACACGCACACATACTTGCAAGCACTGACTGTACGCGTAAGGTATAGGGATCAGGGTATCGTCTAGTCGGGATTTCTCGACTAGAGCCTTCTTACTTGTTATTATTTAATAATTACTCAGTATTTTTGAATATTTTTTAAATATTTTATTAGTTTGAATTAAGTTTGAATACTTTTCAAATTTTTTTTATAGTTAAAATATAATTTTTAAATACTTTAGACAATATTTATGAATATAATTTAATAAAAAATAATATACTATATTACAAAGAGTAAAAAATACTTTAGACAATATTTATAAACTTAATTTAATTAAAACTAATATATATTACAGAGAGTAAAAAGTATAAATTCATATCATTATACATAATACTTTTTATTAGTCAAGAACTAACAGGACAACCCTCGCTCTGACTGCTAGGCTAGGGGTGGGGGGGCTGAGGTTTTGGGCTTACACGCAAAAACGCCGCTGGCGCACAATTTGCGCGCTGCAATAAAATAAAATTAAAATTTGAAACAACAACAACAACTGACACGGGCTAAAGGAAGCTGAAGCTGAAGCTGTTGCTTTCTCTATCCCACTCCCTCTGTGGCTTTGTATAAAGTGCGTGTGTGTATGTGTGAGTGTGTGAGTGTGTGTGCGTGTGTGTGTGTGTGTGTGTGAGTTTGCAACACAAAGTTGGGGCTCATCGTTCGCTAGCATCGTCATTCATAGTAATCACTTGTGCCACACAGTTGGCTGCCCCTCTTGCCTTCCTCACACTAACACCCTCTTGTTGCTTGCAGCATTTGTTATATTTTATATGTTAGTTTTCTATTGTTGTTGTTGCTGCTCTCATTTTGCTGGTAATTATGTTAGGACAGTAATTACATTTATCTGTTGCTCTCAAAGTCTGCACAAGCTCAACAATGCTCAATGCTCAAGAGCGTGTGGGTCGCGCATAGCGAGGCGTATGCGTCATTTATATGCAATATATTGTGTATACGCCTGATGTCCAAGGTAAATCCTCAAACATTTTTGCTATATTATAGGCAGATGACCTTGGCAAATGCAAAAAGTAAAACAAAACAAAACAAACTGAAATCATATCTTTGCACAATATCTACAGTCATTTGGTTTATCTTCTTTTTGATGGTTACACAAGTCATGTCGTCGGGTAGCTTGATATTTATTTATAGCAAAGATCGTTGAAAGCAATCAATCATCGATGTGCAATCCATTTCAGACATTTCAATACGTAATAGGCAAATGTAATTAAGCAGCCAACCGCATGCAACAGCAACAACAACAACAACAGCAACAGCAATAAAGATGCATGAGTTCGTTGAAAAAATAATAGCAAATGACTACACTGAAGAACATAAGGTAAAAGTACCTTCTATATAAGGTTTTTGCTAAACAAACAATGTTCAATGTTATCAACTGAAAACTTTTACTGCTCGAATTATTTATATTTATTTTTGTAATGTATTTAAAGCTAATATTTCTAACTTTTAAATAACAGAATAAATATAAATAGAAAGCTTCAATAATTATTTGATTTTTTTCTATTATAATGTAATTACATAATTTATTTACTATAAAACACCTATCGTGTGACTTTCAATTTAGTTCTAATTTACATTATTCATTGACTATAAGGAATCTGTCGTGAGAGAAAAATGTATTTAAATTAATTTTATATATATTTTGATTTGCATTTTATACATTTCTTTTTTTTTTAAATTACACTTAGTTCTTTAAACATGAACTGAAGTTTTCTTTGGCAACATTCTAAAATATTTTCAATTTTTGTTTAAGTTGCTTAAGAATACTTAACTATTCAGTAAACATTTAATGCACAGTAAAATAAAATTTCACATCGTTCAGTGTATGTTAAGCCAACAAAAAAAAAAACACAAGAAACAATACAAAATGCCCAAGAAATAATTAATCAATAATTGCGCCTTGCGTGCATAGCGTTTGTCAACAAAAGCAAGACAGAGAGAGAGAGAGAGAGAGAGAGAGAGAGAGAAAAAAAGCATAGAAAAAAAATGGGTTCAATTAATTTGCTGTCCAAGCACCTGGTTTGGCATTTGCTTCTATGCAGACGAGCCTCCCTCTCTCTCTCTCTCTCTCTCTCTGCCTCTTTTTCTCTCTCTCAGTGTGCCAGCCACACAGTGTAATGTCAATGCAACAACAAATTATTATTGATTACATGCCATTGCGTATAGAAGTGTGTGAAGGGAAACAAAGAGCGAGACGAACGAACGTTTGCCATCTAACAAAATTCAATTAGGCGCACGACTTGCTCTTCGTACGATAACTGTAATTGTGTGTTAGCCATTAGCTATATATGTATATACATACATACATATATATATATATATTGTTTTATACAACATAGTAATAAAGTCTAGGAAGGGTATAGTGAAGCTATATTAATGTATGAGATAAGCAGACGCAAAGATCTTCAATTTCATAGAGTATAATTATTTTTGATAAGTATAATCTATAGCCAGGCTTAAGATATCGCTTTAAATATCGCTTTATTATATGGTATCGCAACAACTAGCGAGTCAGGGTTAAAGGTATCTTCTAGTTGAGCTCTTTCATCTAAAGATTTTCTGCTTGTTTCGTTTTTGTTATCAGGCACCCCAAAATAAATTCATTATGTAATACTTAAAAAGAAACAAACACAAAAATAAATAACGAGTCCAGTGTGCCATTTCGTTTTGCTGCTGTTGCTGTTTGGGGTGCATATTCTTAGCCCATTTCGCAGACTAAACAAATTAACAATACAAAAACAATGAAAACCTAGCGATTACGAATGAGAATGACGAGAATTACGGCTGACTGCCACACACAGTGACTGTTTGACTGTGACGGATGACGACCCGCATTATTTAGCTAGGGCTGAATAAATTAATGCAATAAATGTCTTTGTTTGTTGCCAGTTCTTATCAGAGTCGCACAGTTGTTTTTGTTTAGCTTCTTCGTTTTTTTTTTCATTTATTTTGCTTGTCATTTTTTCAAGCACACAACAACATCGTCAATAGTTTTAATGATTTAAGTTGATAAGCTGCGCCGCAGGGGTAAATAAGCGGAAAACTTGTCGACTATTTGGCATTCAATACACAATTTCTAGACATTTGGCATTTGTTATCAACGTTCGTTCTTAAGGGGTTGCACAATTAAAAGTAGAAATAATAAAAGCAACAAGAAAAGTCACATTTCGATTTGAACAGCTGATTGAATCGTGCAATGTTAATCATTTTAGTAGACAATTGTTTTCTTTTATATATATACTATATTTAATAGAATTCTTTCAAGCAATTTATTTGATTTTTGTAAATATTTTATCAATACCAAATTCAACTTCTTTCAAACATCAAAATATCACACAATCACTATCAAAGCTGTCAAGAGACACAAACTGACAAAAAAAAGCTACCTAACAATTGTCATTTCCATAGATCTAAATCAGTTTTATCCCACAATAATTCGCAACTGGTTCACACCCATTTACGAATAGGATTCCCTGCTGTTGTCAAATGAGTTGCATAGCCAGCAGCTTCCGCCACATACATATGCACATACATGCACACACAAAGACACACACCTGCTCATCGAAAAAAATAAAATAGACACGTAACAAGCAAGATATAAGAGTAAAAGAAGAAGAAAAAACGAGTAAATAAAACAAAGAAAAACAAAACGACAAGCAAGGCAAGTTTTCAATTTTCATTGTGCGCCTTTTTTTTTCATGTTCAATTCTATTCCATTTGTTCATAAATTCTGAATGAAAATTGCATGGCACTGAAATATGTATAAACCAAACAGAGATAGACAGCAGCAGCGACGAAGCGAAGCAAATACACACACACACACACACGCACACGTACACACACAATCAAAAAAAGCAGGTTAAGAGGGGCAGAGCGTGAGTGTGAGAGAGAGATACACAAAGAGAACAGACAGAAGGCAATGCAAAACGGGCAAAAACGTACGCGTTTTATCTCTCGGATACACACACACACACACACATGCACACACACATACACACATGTACACAAGTACACACGTACACACAAAGCAAATAGCAGCTACAATTTGAAAGCCAACAAAAAAAATAAAAATATAAACGACAAAAATAATTGCAAAAACGTACAAACGAAAAAGAAAAAAAGCAACAACAACAAGACAACAACTAAAAGCGGGCGCAACATGGCGACGACGACGACGACGACGACGACGACGTGTGTGCGTTATTTAAATAATGATTTGTTGTTGCTGTTGTTTTTTGGTGTTTGTTTTATTGTTTGTTTTCGGTTGTTGTCGTCGTCTCAATTTAAATACAATTTTTTTATAGCCTGCATGCAATCGTTTGTTGCCGCTTCTATGAAGCTGAAACTCGTTTTAATGCCACAGTTGAGAGATCTTTTCGCAAAGTTATAAAACACAAACGCAACAAAAGCAAAAACAAAAGCAAAAGCAACAAACAAAATACTAAAATACAAAATTTTTGCTTTAATTTATTCTCAATGCGTATGCAAAAAAAAAAGTTAAGCACTCCGAAAAAGTCCGCATTTGTTTTTGCTCGTTGCTACGTTGCTCATACGCCGCGTTTGCACAGCGCGTTAAGAATTAATTATGAGCTCGAAAAAATACCCTTGACGAAGAAACTAAACTAACAAAATATGAATAATTGTGCCATCAAGCAAAATGAAGAACTTACACAAAGGGATTTTTCTTAGCAATTAAGAGGATTTATAAAAATTCGATTTTTTATGTAGCTTTCAAAATTATATGTAGCATACGATATCAAGAGTTGAAGAGTTGATGAATAATCGATCTGAAAGCCTGTAATCCTTTTTTCTAACCAAACTTTGATGAGAGAAGAATCTTCTTTGCTATCTTAAACCTTAGGTTCTTAATGATAAGCGCCTTATATACGTAGTATTTGCTTTTGACTAAGAATATACCCTGCTCATTAAGTTACTTTAACAACTAGGTAACTTTGGCAAGTCAACTAACATTTGTCTGCATCTTGAATATGTTTAACTATTGTATGCAAAAGCCGTTTGTTGCAATAAATTGTGCACATTGTTATTGAAAAGGCTGTCATTACATTTTAGCTGCTTCTGCTGCTGCTGTTCAAGTTGCTGTTGTTGTTGTTGTTGTTGTTGTTGTGGCGCGTGCGTGTTTTTGCTAGTTTGATTTGGGGGCACTGTTACAAGGCTGCCCAGCCTTAGCTCAGTCTTAGCCCCAGTCTCAGTCTCAGTTTCAGTCAGTGATGTCTGTCTCTTGATTCGTATGTCTATCTGGTCTTGGCCGGGCAGCCCCCCATGTTGGCAGCCCAGACATCGTCTTGGCGCGTTGGCAGTTGCAGTTTCAGCATTTCATGAGATTTATGTGGCGCTCTTGCCGTTGCCGTTGCTGTTGCCGTTTGCCGTTTGCCTTTGCCGTTGCCGTTGCCGTTTGCTCCGTTGCATCTAAACTTGGTCTAGGTGTTTATTGGAGCGACACAAATGTGAGCAACAAATTTTTTGCGTGCGTGTTCTAATCGAGTTTTCTGCATTCTTTTTGAGACTCTTAGATTGTTTCACTGTGCATTTTTGCTGAGCATTGTTGAGAGTTGTTGTTGTGACATCCAAAGGCAACTTTGGGCAACTGCTCAAGCCGCCTAAACTAACGATGTGCAGACAGTCGAACCATAAACGACCTTGTTTCCCAAAACAATCAGACAGTATTCCGCCCATTTAAGAGGGCATGTCTTATGATAATGTCACACAAACACTTTAAACTAAGTACACTTGTACTCAAAGTAAGTAAAGCTTTTTTCAAGCACTAGCAAAACATTTGTGTTCTTGAATAACCGATCAATATTGATCAATAAATCCATTGAAATTGTTTTAACATTCTTGTTTCAAATGCAAAATGAGAGTTGTAAGACTTGCTATTATATGGCTAAGGCTATGGGATCACTAGTACAAGGCCTTAGAACATCGGTCGGTATCAAATCGGTTGAAAAGTATTCTTAAACGAAGAAGTAATGTATATAAATAGAACTTTTCTTTTACTCCACTAAGATAACATCCAAAACAGTTTACAATATGGAATTGTTTGGGTTTTAGTTAAATCTAATAAAGAATAAAGGCAATAATATGTATTAATATAACTTTTTGCTATCTTTTTGAGATGGTGTCGTAACTAGCCGGCACAATTCGATATATAAGAGCCTTAAAGCCTTGTCTGATATCTATCTATCTTAGTCATATCATTGACAGCCTGACTAGAGCCCACATAATGCCCCGGGCTTTATAATGATAACGATCACACAATAAATTCATTGAGCACCTTTTCAAGCTATGTAAATAAGTAAATGCTTAAGTGCTAGTACCCCCAGACTATCATTATAATTGCCCCAGCTAAAAACAAAAGCGAACACCAACAACAACAACAAAAAATGATTGATGAATATTACTTGGTGTTTTTGTTGTTGTTGTTTGCATTTTATTTTGGCGAACATTAATTAGTGACAATAAAATTGAGCTAGAAAAAAGTAGACGAGGAGGAGGAATGAATAATAAAAAAAAGAACGAAGAAGAAGAAGAAGCAACGAAACCAAATTTGACAAAACGTCAGAAATGCTTGCTTGCTTGGCCGAAGGTCAAACAAGGTCATGGTCAAGCTGTACGGAATGCATCAAATATTCACATAATACATTTTTTTTATACACTCAACGAAGGCCAGAATAGAAACCAAAACGTCTCTTCTAATAAACGGCTCAAGCGTCGACTTGTAAATTTCATAATTATACATTTTTTTATACATTTTCCGTTTTGTATTTTTGTTTTTTTTGTATTTAGATGTTTTTGAATGCGTCTTTTACACGCGCAGTTGCCGGCACAGTGGCTGCTTATAATTTATTATTATATTAATTATGAGCAGCGAGCGTCTTGCCTCTGACATAACCAACAACAACCAAACTTATTTTTGGCTAATGGCCCAAAGGCATGCTAAAAAAAAATGTCAGCCAACTGTATATACACTGTTTTATATATATATATAAAAATTCTTTATTTGTTTGCCTTGCTGGGCTTGACATTATTTATGCTTGGGACAAACATACACACACACACACACACACACACATACAGTCGAACAGTTAGTGAGTGCCAAGGCAACCAAATGGGTCAAGTGTAAATATCAATTTATTTATTTTATTTGAGTTTTTTGCTTGTTGCCTTTTGGTCTTCTGAGTTGATTTGGTTAAACGCAAAGTTCAATGCGAAATGTGGGCGTTAAGTGGGCGGGGTGAACGACTTCAACAGCTAAAGAAATTTCTTTGCACGCAATCCACAAAAGTTTTAATAAAAAATAAAAAATAAACAACTATTTGAAAGAAGGTGAAAATAAAAGTTCTAGCAACATTTTTGTGTGGATGAAAGAAAAATTGGTTAAATACTTTTAGCTTTTATATAGTTCTAAATATGTTATAAAAATGACGAAAAGTAATTTTTATTTGATTTTAATAACATTGTTGCAAAGAAGTATGTTTATCTAGGTGGGGGGAAGGTTGATTTTTTCAAATGTTTAAACCTTTTTTTATATACCTCAAGATATATAATTAGTGAACTGCAAGTCGATTGTTGTTAAAGCCAAACTCTGACAGTTATTATCACGGCAAGCAGCACACAGTTATTGATTGAGTCAGTCGACAACATTTTTGCACGTATTTGCCATTTTTTTTTTGATGAAAAAAAGAACATGTGTGCCTCACTCAACATGTGCCTCAAGCTGGTTGCCAAAGTTTTGTCTTCATCGTCTTTTGCATGGTCACAATGAATACCAAGAAATTCAAGTCACTCAACTCACTCAACAAGCTGCAATGGAGGAATCGAACTAATTAAACTAGAATGACCAACACGCGCTAACAAATTAACTAAAGGGCTAAGTGAAACGAAAGGCAGGAGCTGTGGAGTTGTTGTCTCAGTTTGGTTGGGTTGACGAACTGATTTGGGTTTGGTTTGGTTGCCTTGGTTTAATCAACTTCGAAGACAAGAATAAATAAATAATAAAAGATCTATGCGATGGTTAAATAACTAAGCTACGTATAACAAAAGTTGATTAATATCTTTGTGAATGGTTAAATTTAGTTAATATTATATTTATTTCTCTACTTTCAATAAGAAGTGTATTTATTTAATGAAATTTTAATAGTAGAATTCAAAAATCAAACAAATTGATTATCTTAAATCTCTTCTTTCTTCTTCAAGTTTCAATTGCTAAAAGCAATTATAAGTTCAATTATAATCATTAACAGTTAATTTAATTGTCTATATAACTGAATGCAAACATGAGTAAACTTTTTCCCAGCTTATTACAATTCTTTTAATCCTCCATTGTAAGCTCATTATTTTTTGCTCTATATATACTTTATAATTAGCTCGTTACACGTTTTTATTTCCCAATAGGTTTGCATATTTTATTAGATTGCATTCTTTAAGCCTGGTTATTTCTGTTTACATCTCTGTTCACACAAGATAAGCATAGATGGAAACTTTTTAGAAACAGTTTTCAATTACAAATTCCTAACAGAACTTTCAACAGATGTGCATTAAACTATACGTTTTAAATACTTGGGAAAGTCAAGAATTAGTTCGAATATCTTAGATAAAACATGAGAAGCATACAGCTAAAGTTAAGCAAAAAGATCGAAAGAAATAAATAAATATTTTTAATCAAATACAATACTTACTTGTTTGTTATTTGTTGCGGTTTGGGTATGATAAATCCAATTTGTGTGGTGTATTTGTTTTTGTTTTTCGTTTTGATGATGATTATATTTGATGATTAGAATATATATATATATATGTCCAGCTCGATGCAGACGCAACGTAGATGCGATAGTTTCAGTTGTTGTTGTTGTTGTAGTTGTTGTTGTAGCTGTTGACTCATTTTTTGTTTAGTTGTAGTATGTAGTAGTACTAGTTGTAGTAGTAGTAGTAAGTAGTAGACATATATGCATATACATATATATAAACATATACATATATATATATATATAGACAAGACGACAACAACGACGATGGTAGCACAAGAAGGTGAAGGGAGAAGGGATGCGCAATGTATATTTTGGGTTTTTTGGTTGTATTTTTGTAGTTGTGCATCGCCAAAAATATATATATACATGTATATATATATATATATATATAAATATATAAATATTCTTCTAGAATTCAGCAAACTCCTTGGCGCACTTTTCGGTGCAGGAAATTCGCAGGGCCTCCTCCTCGTAATCGTCGAAATTGCTTGTATCGCCCGGACCTTTACACCGCGGTATGAAGGGCGCCTCGATCTTCTTTTGAAAGATCGCAATCCAGTCCGTGGAGGCGAACCATTTTTGATTCTTAATATCATTGACGCCCGCTTTTAGATTGCCATAGCGTTTGGTCAGATCAACTTGCAGCAGATTGCGCAGCAGATCCTTCAAATCGGAACCAAAATGCGATGGGAATCGCACCTTGCCGGAAACGATCTTCTCATAGATCTGTATGGGCTGGTCGGCAAAGAATGGCGGATAGCCGGCTGCCATTTCATAGACCAATACGCCCAACGCCCACCAATCGACGGCCTTGTTATAGCCCTTGGACAAAATGATCTCGGGCGCCAAATACTCGGGTGTGCCGCATAGCGTCCAGGTGCGACCCTTGACACGTTTGGCAAAACCAAAATCGGTTACTTTGAGATAACCCTGTGAGTCAATCAATAAATTCTCTGGCTTCAGATCGCGATAGATCAAATCCAGATAATGTAGATACTCGAAGGCGAGCACTATCTGAGCGGCATAGAAACGTGAATGCGGCTCCGAGAAGCGTCCAACTTTGCGCAGATGCGAGAACATCTCGCCGCCGGGCACATACTCCAGCACCATATAGAGATTGGTGTTGTCCTTAAAGTGATAGCGTAGCGAGACAAGAAATGGAAATTGTATGGCCTGCAGGATGCGTTTCTCATTCAACGTATGCTCCACCTGCTTCAATTTGACAACCTTCTGCTTGTCAAGTATCTTCATGGCATAATAGTCTTTTGTCGGCTTGTGTTGCACGATCATGACGCGTCCAAACGAGCCGGTGCCAAGCGTTTTAATTCTCTCGAAATCATCGAGGGCGGCCGTATTGGTTGGATTGCGACGCCATTTATCCTCGAACTCTTCTTTGGCCTGATCGAGGAATTCCTTAACGGTTTCGGCTGCATCCACCTTCTTGTTGGATGTTGTTGCGTTATTGCCCATTTTGGAGATTGTTCCAGTTAGCGATGACAAACGAAACGTGGCGCTTGTGGAGACTTGTGCTTGTGGTGAGTTGCTGCTGCTGCTGCTGCTAGCTTTTGGCTGCTCCTCACTACCACTGGCAGCAGCTTCAGCGTGGCTCGTGCCTCTTGTTTCAGCTATTGCTGCTGATGATGTTGTTCCTTTTGCTGCTGCTGCTGCTGCTGCTGCTGCTGTTCCTGTTCCAGCTGTTGTTGTTATTGCTGCTGCTGCTGCTGCTGCTGCTGCTGCTGATGATGTTGATGATGATGATGATGGTTGTGTGACTTTTTGGCTAGCGGCGGCTGCTTCCTGCTGTCCTCCTCCTGCACCACCGCCTTCCTCCTCGTTGCTGTGCTGCTGCTGTAACTTGCCCTCTGCTCCGCTGCCGCTGCCGCTTCCCGTTCCTGAACTATGATGGGATTTTTTCTTTTTAAGAAATTGTAAAATGGATTTAGCTATTTTGGCGAGTTTATTGACAACGGAAAAAAGGAAATTTTAGCTTTTGGCTTTTAGCTTTTTTTGATCGCTTTTTCACTTTTTCGCTTGTTGTCGCTTTTTTTTGTTTTGTTTTTTTTCAGCAAAGCGAATCTCTTTTCACTTGTATTTTTTAGTATTATTTTGTTTTTTTATTTTTTTTTTTAATATAGCAGTTAGCGTGATTTATGCTTGATGTATTAGTGGAAGCTTTTGCTCTGGTTGTTGTTATTGTTTGCAGTTAAAGATTAGATTCTCTTTTTAATGAGTGTTTGTTTTGGGTTTTGTTGTTGTTTTTTTGTTGTTGTTGTTGTTGTGGTTTGGTTTGCTTAACACTTGGCGGCTTAAACTAGTTTAACACTTTAAGCTTAGACTAACATTTGGTTTTACACTTTAATTATTATTCCGCATGTATTTAATTTTAGATAATATTTTTATTTTACTCTGTAGCTGCAAAGAGATTTTTTGAAAAATAGAAAATAACACAAATTAGCATGTTAAGAATTTAATTTTAATTTGATATATCTTTTTTTTTAGTGTGTGCACAATAAATAAAAATTATTGATAGCATTGCCAGACTGTTTTTAACTGTTTTAAATAATTAATTTTTATGTTTTTTATTTGTCCGTATAACTGTAAGAGTTTATTTTGGGTTCTTTTTAAAGTTGTGTCACTTTTTTGTCATTACTTTTGACTTTGTTAGTATTTGTATTTGCTTTTGCATCCATCATTAGATTCAAACTATGCACAAAAACAATTTAACTCAATAAATAAACCAATTTGCATTAATTAGCACTTCGAAAAGAAAAAAAAAATAAAGCGCAACTCGTTTTGTAAAAACACAAATCAAACAAAATGAAAACGAGAAAAGCAAAAAAAAAAATACTATCGACGATCGTGTCAAAACAGCTGACGGTCGTCATTTGATGCGTGCTCACTCGCACTCGCCCACAGCTGCATCAGCTGCCAGCAGCAGTGAGAGAACGTTTTGTCAGCTGCCCTAAACTCGAGCTAAAACCATTAAATTAATTATTAAATCTTGAGCAGTGCGTTTGCGTTTTGCTTTGCATTAACATTCACAGTGTGTTGCTTTTGTCTGATTTGCTTTTGCACTTGTGTTTTTCTTGTCTTTTTTTGCAATTGCTTTTGCGCTCATTTACTTTGTGTACGCGTGTACACATATGTATATATGTGTGTATGTGTGTGTACAGCTGTGTGCATTTCTGGTTGGACTTTTTACGCTCTGCTTTTGGTGTACACTTCTCTACATTTTGCTGTCTGCTTTGTCGATTGTGTTACTTTCTTAGCGCTTTTTAATGTTATTTTATTTTATTTCATTACAAATTCAAACTATCTAAACATGTTTGATTTCCCATATTTAGTTAGTTTATGGCCAGAGCGTCAAAATCGTTTAAGCAAACACACAAACACAAGCTTACGCACACGCATACATACACGTACACACAGATTGAATAATCGATTTTGCTACACACACTAAGAAATCGCGTTACAATTGTAGGCAAATTTACCTTTTTCAACTAATTCTATGTTTGTTAGAAAACTTTTAACACATTTAAAAATTTTGTTTAAATTTTTTGCATATATTTTTACCGATTTTTGCACTTTGAATTTGTTGCTTAGATTTAAAATACCCGCATTTACCGCCGTAAAAACCCGACTACACGCGTCAACAGCAATTTATACAATAACAGTTTTGAGCTAACAGCTGTTAACGTGTTCTCAACATTCCAATCGGAAACTCGCATTAAATCGAATAGGAGAACAAAATGAGAGCAATTCAGTAGCATAGGAACATGTTGCACTGTTAAGCTGATTTCGCCGCACTATTCGATTTCATTATATCAACACGTCGTCTGTTGTCCAATAATGCTGCGTGACAGAAACTGACTTTTCTGAAATTCAAATTTGGTTAAAAGCACTAAATCTATATATTTATTCAAATTAAAGTAAATTAATTTTCCAAAAAAGGTGAGGATACGCATAATGAATATTTGTATTAAAATTAAATGGTGTTAATTTAAAGAACAAAATAAATAATAATCGACTTGGCATGAATGGTATTTGTTTAGTATATCATAAGAAACGATAGTATTTTTGGAGTTGGTATTTTGGTATTTTAACGCTGTCCAGCTGCGATACTCAAAAAAAAAATATTATCACATCAAGAAAACATAACAAAACCATTATCTGATCTTTTAACATTGATTAAAAAATAAATCAAGTGTGCCGCGTTTGCACAAGCAGCAGCAATAAGCCATGTTTGGCATAGATGCTAAACGAATGTATTGATCAGCACTTCTGCCAATTTTAAGGGGAAAAGATACGGAATGGCACTATCTTGATCGAAGTATAAAAGTGGAACAGTTGCTGGAAGCGAACGAAATATTCCCGGATCGCATTTAATCAGAGCTTGAATGTTAACAGGCATATGCGTGTTCATTCCGGCGACCGGCCATACGAATGCGTCATCTAGCAAAGCACATTCGCATCCATTCTGTTGTAAAAGAACCTTATAACTTTCTACAATGCCGGCATACGAGCCCATTGTCAAAAGACAAAGGTTTATTTGGATGTTCTCGTTGCCCAAAAACATTTGCCAGTCGTTGAAATCTGGAATGACATAATAACGTTCATTGTATTGAACGGCCGTACAAATGCACCAACTGTCCAAAGACTTTCAGCCAAAGTGTGAACCTGGAAAGATATAATCAAGTATGTTCTGGTAATGGGCCGTACCAGTGTTCCACTTGCCAGATGGCAGTTACCCAAAACAGCTATTTAATGAATCACATTCGCCCTCACTCGAGGAAACGTCAGTTTCATCCATTGCCTGAAATGCTTCAAATGACGAAGTCTCAACGTTAAAAAAAATTATTTATTTAGCATTAGTAAATATGTTGACTGTTTTTAAATTTGTATACGCCAATCGATTTCGTTTACAGCTGTCGATAATAAAACATTAGCAGTGCGTTTTGAGCATTATGTTAGTATTCTGTTAGTCTTATTGTGAATTATCACAGCGCAGTGTGTTAACAGCGCATCAATGTAAAGTTAGCTGCGACAAAAAAAATACAACAAGGAACGAAACTCGCGAGAAAAAATTAACCAAAATAAAAACTATGTGAAAAATGCAATACTGAAACGAGTCTACAACTATCTTATACAAAGCCATTTTAAAAACAGCAAAATAAAATCAAAGATACAGCCAATTTTGTCGCTGGTATATACACTCTACATATACGTATGTACGAAAGTGCGCGTGTGAGTGTGTGTGTTTGTGCACTTCTTTTCCTGCTGCATCATTTGTAACACTTATTTTGTTTGTACTTTTCGCCAGGTGAGTCGACAATATTTGGTAAAAAAGCATAATTGCTTATCAATCAGTTTGATCGCGTGCCTCTGTGACTCAATAAGGCGCTGCAGGTGGGAACACTTTACCTGACAATACAAAAACTTAGTCATACCAAGAATGCTCGCGAACATACGCCTGTTAAAATCCCAAATAAATGTTGTTTCTGTAGCAATGTCTGCAATGTTTGCACTCAGTTGTTGGCGCCGTTTAGGTGCAGCTGCACTCAAAATGTACCCAGCACACAACTGCTTAACGCACATTTATCCAAGCAGTTACTGACATTAACCCTTATGAAGTAATAAATTTTCTAACTACATTATAAAATTTTAACTGCCATAACGAATAGTATATTCAATGAACTCGTGCAAAGCATTTGCCATTTAAACTCAAATCCAATTTTCGGCAACAAATTATGTCAAAAGGTTGCAACCCATTGCGGGTTAACGTTTGTTGTGAGTATGTTTGGCAATGCGTTCATTCACTTCGTAATTAGCTTTTTTTGCGTCGCTTTTATTGTTGTCATTCAGTGGGAAGGCCTTCCACAAACGTAATTACTGTGCTACTCTTTCTCTGTCTCTCTTTCTCACACAGACTGCGCAACTCTATTTTCTTTCTTTTTTTTTTATAATTCGTTTCGCTGTCAAAGCTAACATTGTCTATTTACATGCACCCAAGAATTGTATTTGTTTTAGGTGCGCGTGCACCGAGCGAAACTTTTTTTTCGCTTATGATAAAATACAAAAAAAAATGTTATCTATACAGTTTTGTACCAAGTTTGACGTTTGCTTGTACAGTTTAGTAATTTCGTTATATGATCTCATTTGGTCAAATAAAATAAAGAAGATCTGCATTGGAATGGAAATAAACCAAATTTATAAATAGAGACAACCATTTGGTAAAAGCTTGATCTGTAGCTATGACGGCTTAAGATATACTAAATTAGCATAAATATTATAAAATGAAAACAAATTGGTTGCCAAAATATAAATTTTTAAACTAATTGCATACAGTGATAACTCGTGAAAGAAATCATTAATACTGTTAAGCTAGTGTCAATTGGTTAAATAAATTGCTTAAGTAAAATAATTCACATCGAATAAAGTCTAGTAATCAGCAAAAGCCAACCAATAGTAAATAGAAAAATAGGATCCGAAAAATTCTCCTATAATAAGTTTGTGTAAAAAGATTTACCATATGATAAATATATTTGGATATATCATACAACTGAAGAAAAAAACTTATCCCAGGTAAATAATATTAGATTTTCCTTAAATGAAAATGAAGATATTTACTTCTTAAGTTTAATGTTCAAAAGTCCCGAAAGCTTTGTAAAGCTTTTTAAAAGCACAAGCAATTTGTTGAGGCAAACGAATAGATCATTTAAGGTGTTAAAATTATAGTTAAACTTATTGTTATATAAGCTTAAAGAATAGAAATTCTTTGCCTTCTCGTTAGTTGGTTATTCATATATATACAACATGTGTATATATATACTATGTTATAATAATGCTCTTATATGTTTTTTTTCTGGCATCAGTTCAAAGACCATTTTCACTTTCAAATCGCGCGTCACACGCAATGTTTGCTACCCGAGAGACATCGCGAAAGCATTTCACTTAAATGTGATTGAATCAGTTTAATTGACTGCACTCTATACAAAAAGATAAACTACATATGTTTGTCTGTATGTAAGTATGTATGTGTGTAAGTACGTACATATATATATATATATATGGAGAAGCATGATTTGTTGTTTATCGTTTACGCTTATGATTTTGTTGCAACGCTCACAATTTTCAATTTGAGGGCAGGTCAGTGAGCAGAGAATCGCTAAATTGCTGATTTGCAGGCTGCTCGCTTTGGCAGAGTAAATAAATAAAAAGTAAAACCAAATGCTCGTGCAAGTAATTTACATTTATTACACTACAACAGCTCTTTGCCTCTCTTTCTCTGCTCTTTTCGGTCTTTCTGCTGTTTGTTGTTTCTGTCTTTCTTTCACATCTCGCCGACGCGACACGCGTTCCAAAACGCCTCAGTGCAAATTTATGCCTAGAGCAGCGGCAGCATCTACCGGGTCCGGGTTCGGGTTCGGCTGCGGGTTCGGGTTCTGGTACGTGAAAATGTAAATGTAAAACACTCACTTAAGTTGCCTTCTGTCGTATTAAATTACGTCTTGTTTATTTGTGTGAATGCTGAAGAGTGCGGAAAATGGTGTTGGTATGTGCGCACGCGGGTGGGCAACATTTGCCACCTTTTTACATACATGTCAATGGTATTTTACATAGTTTCTATACATTGTTAGAAAGAAGAGGATGCTAGCAAGCTGAGAGCCTTGACAGCCTGATATGTATATTTGCGTATGACTCAGCAGCTAGCTAGATAAATCTATGTAAATTTGATTTGTTTTCTTACAAAATAAACAAATCCGTGTCCTTGGAAACTGTTAGTTGGAAAACAGTGACAACTTTGAAGATTTTCATCAACATACAAGTACGAAAGTTATGATACAAAATACAGACAAACGAATAAAGATCTTTTCAAAATTATCAACTTGAAGATTATTCAGAACTTTCCAAAGTCTAAAGTATATATATCAACTGGGAAGTCCATCAGCATAAGTGTATTTGTATAGAAATCTGATCAAATGTTTAAGTTAGATACTTTAATGAGTAATGAATGTTCCTTGTAACTTAGCGACCTAGTCGCCTTTCCTATTTAAGGGCTTTAGTTCTGCCTTAAGTACATTTATAGCTAACATGATTCTCTTACAGCACACAAATTTAGTTGCATAGTGCTCTTACTTATCCCCCCGCTCCATGTCAAAGCAGCGCTCGCAATGAATCAACATGTGCCACTAGATCAAGTTTTGTGAGTATTTTCAATATAATCAAAGCGTTTCATTACTCAACATTCTATAACTTTTATTTTATTTCAATTAACGCATGAGTTCATAGTTTGTTTCGTAGTTGTACTTTGCATGTATCGAATGCACTAAAGAAAATATTTATAAAACTTACATACATCTATGAACATTAGAGAGCGTATTTTTATATTTAATAACTGGTATTCGTATTGAAATATTTACATGTATGTAAGTACATAATGTATTGTTGCCAGGCTGATTTTATTTAATGCCTTTTCAGGTTTTATTCATTTAAACAGACAAAAGTAGCTGATAGAAAAATATTAAAAGCTAATTGGTTTTAACAGTTTCTATGTGATGAGTCAATGGCTTTAATTTTTTATTGTCTGGCAAATAATTATTAAAAAATCATTCAATGCGTCACGCAAATAACATTTTTGATAAGATTGATTTTGATTTTTTGCGTTCAATGGGTTTATTTGTACTGAAATTTGCCCTTATATATGATGAATGAGAACTGAGCTAGTTTCGGCATTCGATTCGTAATCCCTTCGACGTCAGTGTTGGCCTATGATAAGCTATCTCGATGCTTTATGAACGTATATATATATTAAGTATTTCTGATAATAAATACATTCTGTGTGTGATGCAATTAAGCTTTCGATGTTAAATCAAATAGTAAACAAAAATGTTCTTGTTCAAAATTTAATCAAATTAACGCCCGCTATTCATTTAAATACAACAACAAAAAACTAAGCTATTTGTGGTAACGAGATCAGTTAGCGGCTCGTGATTTTTGCCATATCTCTTAGATTTTGTTTATTTGCACCTGAGTTACTTCTTAATGAACACTAATAATTGCTAAATGTTTAATTAATTGATTCGTTGTGTGCATATATTTCAAGTAAATCTTTTATCTTGTTTTGGGGGATAAAGAAATAAACATTTATCAAGTATCTGTGTATCAGTGTCCCTTATAACAAGGACACGCTTTAAAATTAACTTAGAACTCAATTCAAATCTGAATTAAATATTTATACGACTTACCAAGAACTATTCAAGTTCAGGCCACGCAATTTGAAATGTTATTCAAAATTTATACATTTCTAACACACACGCCCCAAATTTGAAGTATCACTAATGTGTGTGTGTGTGGGTGTGTGGGTGTGGCAAGATACGCCCTTGGAACCTCTAAAATTTACATGCATTAATATTAATAAACTGAGGGCAGCAATCTGTGTGGTTATTAAAAAATTATGAATTTAAAATCAATGCGTCTGACTGCTCATTGCGTTTAATTATTCACTCATTGCGTGTGCTTTAATTTATTAGTGCCAGAGAAACGTGACAAGATCAATATTTCTGTTTATCAGCAGACGTGTAAATACTCAAAAATAAGATACGCAAGACCGTTCGTTCAACTATGGACCCTGAACAACGTCACAAACTTCTCTCTGTTTGGTTTTTGTCTCTTGTTAAGCTTTGCCGAACGGACTGACTATCTTTGTTGAGCTACTTATAGCGCCGCCTAGACCAAAACCAGTCTATATAAACTTTGCTTCGGGCTTTAAGAAAAAAAACTCGTTTTGCTTTACAATTTTTTTGTGTTTATGTTTTGTTTTGTTGTTTTTCAATACTTGACCACACACAAAAATGAGATACATACTTTGTGTCTGTATGGTAAGAAAGAAAGAAACGTTCATACGAATTTGTGAATTTCCTTAAAGTTAAGTTATTATTTTATTACTTGTTGAGTTGAATCATAAAGTTTGTTGTTTTTAGTTTATTTTCAGAAGCAAAAGCAACGCAATAATAAACATTTTCTAATTATTGCTCATTAAAAGCGTAAATAAATATTAAAAAGAGCAGTTAAAATGCAATTTCACAATCGTTAAATGTTGATTGGTGCAAACATATTTCAAGTTGCTTCAAAAGTCGGTTTAATTTAGTTTCTTTTCGTTATGTATACAAGAGTTTCATCAACCGATATCATATACAAATATATACCATATCACAATTTTGGCAATTATTCGGCGTTATTTATTATTGTTATGATGACAAGCGATGTCTGACAAAAGAGCAAAACACACAAAAAAAAATAAACAAGCATTGTGCTTGTTGTAAAGCCAAAAATAAAACCGCACACAGATACAAATTTGTATATACCAAGCAATACATACATAGTATATACAAATTAATTCTGCGTTTGCTGATCCGCCGTTTTAATTCATGTCAATTTTCAACTATTTCATTTGAACTGACAAACGGTTTTTGTTTACAGACGCGTCGCGCCTTTAATGTTCTCTGTACATGTATGTACGCGTGTATAAACAAACGCACGTACAGGCATTAATTAATTGATTTTAAACTATGCCTTCTCTCTTTCTCATACAGTACTCAGTTGCACTGCTTGCTTGCTTGCTGTATCATGAGTCTGCCGGGCGTGACGTATACGCAGTGTGCTCTCCTGTGTGCACTGCTTTCATCCAAACTCAACACGATCGCTGTTAAGGTTGAAGCTGTTAACAGTGTGAAATAGAAATGAGCGCGTGTCGTACAAACAGTTGAATATGGGACTTTATGAGTAAATCAACATGTATTAGATGAAGTTATAAAAGAGAAATAACAATAATAATAATAAATGCCAATGTTGAAGATTTCCAATTGGGAAATATACAAAATTGCACTTGCACACCTCTAACAGTTAACAGAGTGACACGCATGGTTTACAGAGAGCTACTGTTGAGTTAACAGCCTGGATCGCAACAGGTTGGCTCATTTAGTATAGGCTGCGTTATCGTCGCGTTATGATCGCTCCAGTGCGTTGGCACGCGTTCTCAAACTAGTACAACAGGGTGTTTGAAAGTGTGTGCGTGTGTGTATCTTGGTGTATGTGTTGATACACACTCAAGCAAAGGCAAATCAACAAATAAATAATCTCATTATTATACCCCACGGCGTTTATACATATAAACATACGTACTTCAAATAAAAGGGTGTTTGTGTGCGCTATTTTCGGTTTGATTCTTTCGGGATTTCTAGAAACGTGAAAAACGCTGCTTCATCATAACCGGAGCAGACTGTTTAAAATGTCAGGGACGCTGCAGGCGTCTCTTTATTTGTGTATTACGATTATTATAATGTGATCTGACAGCAGCCAAAACAAAAAATGCAATACGGTGGGTGCTCTCTCTCTCTCTCTCTCTTTCTCTGTGTCTTATATTATTATTATTATCATGTTGTTGTGCTAGACCTTCTGCACTTTGTGCTGTGTTTTATTGCCGTGTCTCATTATCAATGCGTTTCGCCCTTTTGTCGCGCATTGAGGTCAACATATATATAGTATATGAACATATACTGTTGTTTCCGGTCTAATAAACAACAGCATTCAACGTTGCCCTCACTTTAAGTATTAGACCTTAGTTTTATAACTATTAAACATTGTTTTTGGCCATTTTCGAATTGCTAACAATTGCTGTGCTTTGACTTCGTTGGCTTCGTTTTATCTTATCGCGCAGCTAGTTAGCTACTAAAGTTCTTCTTCTGGAAAGCAAAAGCAAATAAGCGAATACAAATACATATAGAAAAATCATTTCTATATATATATACACACATTCACAATTTAATTTATGGCATAATTTCGAAATTTTTGTTGTTGAAACTATAAAGAAACGTGTTAAAAATTCTGTTTTGGAATTTTCCATAAATAATTTGATTATTTAAATGTAAGGAACTTTGTAAATATTTATAAATTTTGCCTAAATAAATACGAAGAGTAGGTTTTTTTTTTAAAAAAATGTTTTGTAGATTTACATTTATAGTTCTGTTACAAAATGTTTCTTAAAAATATATAAAATCACGCAACTCACACAGAAACACACTAAGCCTTAAACATTAATTAAGTTTCAACTACGAAAAATATCGTATACGCCCCATTGAACCTTGTTAATAAATTATTTCACTCAACACCATTTGATGACTTTGCCGGCCATTAGTCGTACATTAGCATTAGGTTGTTCATGAACGTACGTACCTGTTTATATGTTTCCCAGAAATTTCTTATCAAACGAAGAAATGGAAACCAAAAAGAAAAAAAATCGGAAACAATCGAATTGCATAGCCATAAAAATACAATTTGGATTGTAGCGTTTTTATTTTGTTTGCTACTTTGAGCACATGACAAACTTAATTTTCAGACACGTCTTATGAATTTCAATTGGCTAATAGTATATATATATGTTATATAAATCGAACGATAGCTCAATGGATTTGCCACGTTGATTGTTTGCCCAGTTCATTCAAGCTATCCGTTTGCCCAGTTGTCAATTTAATGTTGGCATCATTTTTATTGTGGGTGTCAACTGCTGTCAGGCATTTTTATTCGTTGCACACTCAAACACACACACACACACACACACACACACACACACACACACACACCATCAACCATCAACAAGAACATCTCATCCATCTCTATCCAATCCAGTTTGTTTGTACACATTTTGATTGATGGACTGCCCTGCCTGCCTAGCTGACAGACAGACTGCCTGACAGAAAGACATTATAATGCAAAACCATAAGCAAAATTCTGCCATTTTCACAACCTTTCATTTCATGCTAATGGATCTTATGTAGTCAACGTTGCGACCCAAAGACATGTCACTCAATTATAAGGGGTGTTCAATATGATTAAAATGAGCTTATTGGCTTAACAGTTAACGAAAAGTCATCGTTGTCAAGCTTCAATTTAAAATATGAAAAGCAAGTTGTTTAAGTTAAGTTGAAATTTAATAAAATAGTTCACTTTTTTTTTGATTTGTCTTAAACTTAAAGCGTTATTTTTTTTGTTAAACTCACATTCAAAACGAGAGCTTAATAGAAATTCAGTTTGAGCTTTCATTATTATAGATTTTTTTAATGCATGAATACCCCTAAGGCGGCGCTTGTTTGCATTATTTTCTTTTTAACACACACACACCGACAAACACCGAAACACACACACACATACAAGCATTAACAAACAAACTTATTCTGTTATTTGCATTTGTTTTTAGCGACCCCAGACGAGACCCAAATATTTATTTAAATGACAAAAGGGTGCCTGTCGTTGTCGTTGTGGTTGTAGTTGTTGTTGTTTCTATTTTTATTCTTGTTATTGTTTGTATGTCAATTGATTGGTTTATCGATTTGCAACCTTGATATTACATTAATGAAGATGTCTTCGGGCAATCAATCTTCGATCAGAGCACTAACTTAATGTTTCTCCATTCAATTTGCAGCTAAGTTAATATAGAATGCTACCCAGCTTAGACACTTTAATGCGTTGCTCGAAGCGTGTGCTGCAATCGCCGCTGGAGGCGGTCAAGATGCGGACCACCTCTGGCCATACAAAAGCGCCAGGCGTTGGCCTCTACGGCCCCTTTATATCCGCCAACGATTTGAGCTGCTCGGGTCGTGGCGATTGTGTGAACAACACCTGTGTCTGTGACATTCGATATGCGGGCGATGAGTGTGATTTCTTCAATTTACCCTACTATGCGGGCATCTCCACTGTCTTCTATGTGGTTGCCCTTGTCTCGGTCATCCAGCTGCTCATTTGCATTGTGGCCGAGTATCAGCGGCTCAAGCAGCCATCAATTTTGCGCGCCTGTCGCATTACCACACAGAAATTGCTATACTTTATGGTATTTGTGGCATCATCGTTACGTGGAGCTTACTTCACAACACCGGTAAGTTGTTTTATAGAATATTGCATTAATGTCTATTATTTAGTAGTATTTATATAAATGTTATCCTTTTTTTTCAGCTGGATCTACAGCCACAATGGGCCGTCACATTGATGTCCGCTTATTATCCGCTGCTCATGACCTGCGCCTCCCTTATTGTCTGCATGTGGGCCGAGGTGAGTCAATGATGATGATGATGATGCGATTTGCTTTATTGAATTGTAGATGAGCGCGTGAAACCTTTGCAAGCTGTGCACAAAACAATGGAGTTCACTTTTCTCGTGTTCGAAACATTTCTCGGTAGCTTAGATCATTAGATATATAAAAATATTCCCTCATATACTCCTAGTTAATTCTTTAACAAATAATTAATACAGTAGCAGAATATTTTATTGTTTAAAACGACTTTCTTTAATCTAAACGTTGATTAGCCAAAAAAAAAAGCATGAAAAAGAGAGCGCGAATAATATTTGCAGTTGTTCCCAACTCTATTTAAAACTAATCTTAAGTAAAGTATGCAGAGAGTCATGAGAAATACGAGAAATACCCCAGTATCATGTGAGTGTACGTAAGTTTTTGAACTTATCTTAATTAGACTTGGTCTGGTGAGAACCAAATGGTACACAATCGACGGTTAAGCTCTCTAGTTCTAATCAGGAAAACAATAGGTCTGATGCCATATCACGCGCACATCTCTAATCTTAAGTGCCTAGGGTGCAAGTGTACTTATTTCGTTTGTGCCATTCGTAGTTACAATTGTTTTTCGCTTCGCTTCGACTGCCTCATAACTCGCAATGGGCTTTTGATAGGCAACCGCAATTTATCGCGCCCATTAATTAAACTTGTGGGAACGTCTGAAAGTCGCGTACGTGCGCACTTTGCCTCGTTTATATTGGCTTTTTTATACATATATATAGACGAACTTGTACTTGATTCGTGATTGTTTGCAATTATTTAATCAATTTGCAGATCTTTCACCTGCGTGACATCCGTTGGGAGAAGTCACAGTTTCTGTCGAAGAGCTTCCTTGGTTTTGTGGCATTCAACTTCTTCCTGTACAGCCTGTTTGGCATTGAGGTCTTCAGTTCGTTGATTAACTCGGAACGTCGTGATTACGCTCACATCTTCAATGGCTGCTATGCTGTGCTCCTGCTGATTGTCGTCATCTTCTTTTTGATCTATGGCGTCGAAGTGTTCTTTAAGCTGCGCGGCGGTTTTGTCTACGATCAGACGGGCAAAATTCTAGGACCCAGTGAGGCCATTGTGAATGCCTCGCAACTTCATCAGTCACGCTTCGGTCTGCTTAGTCAGGCCATTATGCTCATTGTGATTGTTGGTTTCCTTACCTCCGAAACTTTGGGTGATTTCTGGAAGACCAAGTAAGTACAACAAGTGCGATATATATATATGTATGTATAATCCTGTATAACTTTACAGAGTTCCCGTCAATTCACGCAACTGGCATGATATAATCTTTCGCATTGCTGAAATTGGAGTTGCCTTGTGGTTTCCTTGCTGCCTGTGGAATTGTATGGCACCGGAACAGCTCTGGATATTGAATCCACGCAAACTGCTGTCCCGTCAAATCGATCCATCGATACCAACACTCAATGCAGACAGCAATAAGCTGTCGCCCGAGGAGGGTCAAACATTTTTGAGCAAAAAGGATTGCTGGATATGCTATGATAGTGATAAGCCCGAACCACTCATTCAACCCTGTCGTTGCACTGGCGATGTCAGTTCGGTACATCACGAGTGCCTTAAACGCTGGCTGGTCGAGAGCTGTGGCAGCAACAACGAAGCTCAGCTAGCGTGCAAGGTTTGCTCACAACCCTACGAAATTGAGAAATCGAAAAAGTAAGTTTACGAAATAAGCATTTATTCTACACATATTTCAATTATCTTTCTCTCTTTTTAAAGACTTGAGTGGGATAAAGGATTCACCATACAGCATTGGATGAAGACAGTTATACTAATAACGTTAATGTGTGTAACCGGTGCCACAGCCTGGGCTGTAATACAAATGTATGTGGATCCGTTGGTGCGTGTTCTTACCGTTGGTGTTGCTGTGCTCATTGGTTATGTGTGCGTCAAGTGTTTGGGCGAGAATACGGTGGTGGCCTATCAGCGTGCCAAAGTAAGCTCCATTAATATTGTAACCAGCTCAGAGATGGAGAAATTGCATACGATTTGCGAAGATGTTAGTGCTAGCACCTCAGCGGCAGCAGCAGCTCGTGCTGCCTCCTAAACGATTGGTTTAAGCAATTATAAGTCTATATATATATACGCCATAAGGAAATATCACACACAAACATACACAAACAAACGAAACAGACGACAAACATTTAACACGTACGATTTAGTTTGCACACATTTTTGCTCAATTTTCCGCACACCATCCAAATGGAAATGAAAATGGAAATCTTCCCCGCAAACTGTGTACATAGATCTTAAATCATATAGCAAGTAGGAGAAAGGTTCGAAAAAAAAAACCTGAGTCAATTTTGTCTCTCAAAGTAGCACGCATTATTCCAAGCGCGACATGTATTAAAACAAAAACAAAAAAACAACAAGCCAAATATTATATAATCTATATATATACATATATATATATATTTACTATATACAAGCATAGACATAAGTCAGTATCAATTACACAGTACACAACACAAAAACAAAAAAAAAAAACGGAGAAAATTCTTGAGATTATGGTTATGAGAACACGTTGCCAAGTAGCTGCAAAAAAAAAGTTTTTAAACAATTTAAATACGAGTAGTATAAAATGGCACCAGTCAATGTCAGTCTAGCTGATCATGTTTGTAGTTTGTAGCGAAATACACGTTAAGTTAACGTACACTTTATACGTTTCCATCGAGCACAGCTAAGTTTATTTGGCGAATATTAATTTAGGAAAACACACACACACACACGTATATACATATATATATACAACACACACAACCATATCACACATATAAACATACATTTGTATTTTTTCTTTTCTATTTTGTACTCAAAGCGAATAATGTTCGCAGTACTTTTTAAGAGTATACTTAACAAACCTAATTTATAAACGATTTATATATACAATTTATTTATATATAATTAAATGCCGCGCCCACATTTGAATTGTGTTATCCAAAGCGATTTTGCTGTACTCACACATATTATCAAACACATAAATATATTATCAAACAACAAATCCAACACAACATATTTACACCTTAAGCTAACATACATTTTTGTGATAAACCAGTTAAATATAATAATAACACATATGATATCAATTTGAATCCGTGTTGTTAATCTGAAAACTGGCAGATCCTATTGATAAAGTAGGGGATTGTATTGCTGTTGGGCTTATTTATTGACTTAGTTTTGTTTGTTGATACTGACGACCAAAGGTTTCATACCTTCCATGTTTACAATCTGAAAGATCAAAGCAAATACTCAACGTTCCAGTGTTTGCTTATCAACAAGTCGCAATTTTCAAAGATCTTTGATGGACCAAGCCAATCTATCATCTTATGTTAGAAACGCCTGCATTATTTACTTACGTTTCCAATTAAAATAAATTATTTCATCAAAGAGAAAAATCCATAAAAAAAAAATATGATTCACAGCTTGTTTCAAATATGATTCCCATTTAAGTTGGATTTTTTTTAATTTTCCCAATAATTGAAAACACTTTGCATATTTGTTGGCCTTTAGGTCTATAGTTATACATTTATTATACATGCAATACCTAAAAAATATTTATATGTAGGCTTTGTAGTATTTGTTTGTTGTACACAGAATATAGCATTACAAAAGCAGAGTTTAAATTATGACAAATCTTTAGCTACTTGCAGCAAGTTATGCTTTCAAAATGTACTTGTTTAACTATTTTTTTTTTTCACAATGATCAACAACATATACTTAAAGATAAGAAAAATATATTACTGAACTAAAATTCATACAGTCCTTTAGCTGGCATTTAATTCATGATGCCAAAATTCAATTTAAAGATCACATAACTAGCTAATTTGTTATATGTGCTATATATTTAGTATAATATGATCAATCAACTTAAAGCTATAAGCTAAATATTTTATATATTTTAATTGCTAGAAACTATTTGAATTTTGTCTCACACAGTATTTGAACTCGGCCGAAAGTGCCTTAATTTAGAGCGACTGATGCAGCTTTTATTATGCTAAAGCCGGCAATCTTATTTAACTAGGTGAAAACAATTTAACTAACGGGGAGAATCATGGGGCTTCGACGATTAATGATAAGTGCCAGTATGTTTCTATAGGTTTGCTAGATGAGTTTTGAGAATGAGGGGCTGCTTGCTTTCTTGTTTGCTTATGTGACGACAGCCGAACGCTTATCGCGATTCTTGCCACGCGTAATCGAACGTGCCTTGAAAGCGGCAGCATTAACCAGATGCTGTGGATAGAACAGAACAGAACAGAATTGAAATGAATATAAATTGCAAATCAATTTATCGATTAAAACTTACGCGTTCCAATTTGGTTTGTTTAACTTTGGAGTTGCCATTAATGCCAGTGTTTGTGGGACGTGGACCCAGTTGGAAAATGTCGCGTATGAATTCGTTCTCCTGCAGCTGTGAGGTCATGCCGGGACCCATTACGGTACACAGAGATGAGTACTGATGATGAATGGACCAGGCATCCAATGTGAGAGCATCGTTTCCAAAACGTATATTGATCTCGGGTGAAATGTCCTCCTAAAAATCCAAGAATTTAATTTAGTAAGCTACGAAACATTTTTCAAACATGAGGACTTGATTTTCAATCATTTGTCTAGTTATAGTTTTACTTTTTGTTAGCACCGACAAAATTTTATCTAAAAATTTATAAAATTTAAAAACAAAAAAAAAGAGAAACGAAATTTCTTTTGGTCTTTAAAAATGATGCAATCCACATATCAGCATGACTATGTTCCACCAAACACCAGACGCTACGAATTTTTGAGCCACCAAAAGACGCAAGACGGCTTGGGTGGCCCCAAAATTGTTGAATGTGAATGCGTTGAGGGTGATAAGATCAAGCCGCCACCAGATGTCACCAAGAATTGTGGAGGCGTGGAATGGACAGGCATTGCGCCAATGGGACGTTTGGTGGATCCACGTCTTATACCAGCTGAACTAGCACAGGATCAGGTGGAGAATATGGCACTTGCACCCGAATCCGATTGCCTTAGATTGCAACCGAATCGTTTTCTCAAAATCCTGAGCAACGTCTATCCGGATCTATATGAGCGCCTGAAACTAATGCCAAAGGACGAGCTAGGGCGTAGGCTGGAAACGAATCGCATGTACACAACCTATCAAATTGACTACTCTGATGTGAACGAGTATCCCGAGGGCATTTACGAGAGCATGAAGAACACAGGTGAATCATCCAAATTAAAATCGGACAAACTAACGCAGCTTAAAGCGCCCTGCTCCGAATTCCGTGCGGATGTAATGAAGCAGCTGGAGCGTGAAAACACAACCGGCTACGAAGTAAAGGCTGATGAATGCGAACAAGCCTATAAACCATTTAAGACCACATTCGCCGACTCTTCGCAATTTGTGAACTCGGGCACTAACTCGCACTGGAAGACAGCGAGCAGCACATTCCGTAAGGTGCCAAACTTTACGGAATACATGGACTCAATTAGTCGAAACGGCTGCATCATAATGCGTAATAAGCTTCACGATCACTCCAAGTGTTTGGCGAATCATTGCAAGCACGAGCTTCGTTTTAATTGCACGGATATGATGCAGTAATGCATTACAAAAGTGATTTTTGTCATTTGGTTTGTAGCCAAATTTTTCGTCTATAAAATTAAAGTGTGCAAATTAAAAATCTTAATTGGGAAGAGTTATTAAAATGAATAGGGTGCGGCAGAGTGGTCTTGGAGAAATACATCTTTTTATAAGGTTAACTCACCTCCAGATAACGCAAAACATCACGGAATGTGGCACGTTGTGCCTTTCTATCACGTTTGGCACGATATTTGTGCGAATCGGTGGCCAGCTGCTTGACAGCATCGCACAGCTCACCAATGTGCTCCTCCAGGAAGTTCTCGTCATGTGCACGTCCCGATTCCAAAATCAAAGCAATTGTCTCACCAGCCGCCATGCGAACATCCAAATGAGGTGATTGCAAAAGACCCAAAAACTTTTTAATAGAGCTGCAATTGTACAAAATAACGAAATCAATTAGTTAGCTTCCTTATTTATGCATAATTTGTATTGCTTACGGGAACTTGTGTTGTCCAGTTGTCATCAGGGAGACAAAGTCTCCAGAGGGAATAAGGGTAAGAAGTAGACCCCAAGCGGATAGAGCATCGGCATGAAGAGTACCAGCCTCGGCCGTAACGGAAACGGGAATCTTGTCGTCACCGCGCAAATAGCTGGCAGCAAAGATTGTCTCGAAGAACTGCATCAGTTGCACCAATTCACCAACATCCTCGCAGTCCAGGAAGTTGAGCAGTCCCAAAGCTGTGCAACATTTGGCACGAGCATCATAGTTAACCGATTTGTCCTGGACGGTGGTGAGAAGGAATTGGTTCATGACCTTGGACATGCCTTCCTCGCCGCCCAATTGCAGCACCAGCAATGGTGCAAGACGAGCACCCCACATCTGTTCCTGCCCCTTGCCACGGCGTACACTCTTCTCCACAAAGTCCATCAGCGTCATTTTGCGATCCTCGACAAAATCGGGCATATAGCGATGCATTAGCAGCTCACAGATAGCCTGCAGTGCCTGGACGCGTGTCTGTGCCGACTTCTCAGTGGCCTGTTCCAAGGCCTTTTCGAACTTCTCCTCGAAACGTTCATTGGCCACCTCCTCGGCTGCCTCCGATGAGGCCACCTCCGAGACATGCGAATAAACGCTTACATTGTCAAAGGACTCGTCTTCAGAGTTTGAGTCAGTGGTGCGGCCTGTAAAAATAAAAGACAGATATGTTTGAAATGCGCTGTTAAACAAAATGTTAATGACAAGTGCTACTCAAACTAATGTTAATAATATTTGGCACAGTGCTGTTCAAACTTTCAATTCTGCTGCTGTTAGGTGATTTTTATTTTTACTACTACACTCATTGTACGCTCTCATTTCATTTGAAATGACTCAGCTGCCGACTGTTGACAGACATATGTATGTGTACATGTGTGTACATGTACATACCTATTAAATTGGCAGCCCCCGATAATTTTCCGCCTGTTTAGCGAGTTTAGGTATGTGCATTATAAATAATTCGTATTCGTATATACATTTTAGTACACACACTAACGCACCCATGACAAAGGGAATTTAGTGCCCACGTGGCTGCTTTTGGGGCAATTTGACGACCTTCAAGAGCAAAACAAAAAAATTGTGTTGTGCAACAAGTTTTCTTGTTTGTTGTTGCCAAAGAAAAACTTGACCAACTTTCACACAAACACACAACAATTTTCATTTAGCACTCATCGTTGCGGATTTGGGACAAGGTAATTTCCGGCATTGAGTTTTCGTTTTCTCAACAACAACATCAAAAATTTCTTATTGCTGGTTTTGTAATCACACAGAAAAGCGTTAAACAGCTGTTCTAAAAAAAAATAACCAACTGTATTTTGAAAGTTGTTTGGTAAGTTGGATTTAAGAGTTTTAAAGCAATTGAATTAATTAATTAATAATATTAATATAATAATAATAATAATAAATTCAATAGATTTTGTAAATGTTATAAATTTGAAAGATTATTGGTGTTCAGATGTTTCCGTATAAGAGTTTTTTGTTTTGGTTAGAAAAATCCTTATGTTTATTAATAAACACACTCTGTATACTGATTAAATGTATATAATATATAGCACACATATGCTTTGTGTATTTCTTGATAAGATGGCATTGAACGTTCACACACTTGAATAGCATTTGTAAATACCCTAAGCTTTTTAAGTGTATCGAGCTTCAATGACTTAAAGAAAAATGTATGAAGAATTCCTTAGAATGTTTAACTCATAGTATTTACATATACTGTATAGTATAAAAATATTTAATTTTTACTTAAAGTTAATTTGGTCACATTTCTTTACAGCAGTGATAAGTTTTGTTTTGTATCATCGCTCATAATCAGCAAATAGGGTATCTTAGAAGCACCCCTTATCATTTCTTAACCATCTGGTTCACCAGCTGAGCGCGTGCAAAGCTTTTTCGCGTTTGCCAGCACAGCAACCAAATAAAATAGTACATTATTTTCGTTGATTGCCAAACAGGTTGGAGGCGAAAGCTTTTGAAGCCAATGTTATGTATATGTATGTATGTATTTTATGCTATTGAGTGTAGTATGTGAATGAGTAATACACATGCGAAAGGTCATCAAAATATTTTACACTGAACAGCATTTCACCACTCAAAAATTTGCGGAACACCCACACACAAGGTCTTTGACTTTCGTCTTTGTGACTCACCTTTGCCAGCTCCTGATTTTTTATTGCGTCGCGGCATATTGTTGTTATTGCTGTTGCGTTGCTCACTAAATCCACGAATTTTGTGTTTGCTTTTGCTTTGACTGATCTTTACTATGATCGTTGTTGTTTTATACACACAAACACAAGCCTTGTAGGGCAGTGTCCTTTTACGCGAAAGAGAGTGTGTAAGAGAGTCTACACAAAGATGTCTACACAGACGCGTTTGGCGGCAACTATTGGCGGCACTCGCACGTGTTCTCTGCTTTTATTGATTTTATATGCGTTGGGCGTTCAGGAATTTAGGTTAGAATTTGTGTTGCTGTGGCAGGAGTAATTAAATTTTCCTTTATGCTTTGCTTAAACTGCAAAAGTTTTAATCAAGACGCAGCTATGCCAAATCTTTTATGTTTCCAAAACTGTCTTTGTTGCTGCGCTTGCTGTTGACTTTTATTGCACAACACGCGTTTGGAAATGTTGAGAACTGATATAGTACTGAACGTTGTTGACTTGCACGCGCGTTTTTTATTTATGCACACCTGATGTTGCTGCTTCTGATTAGAAAAATGTTTGTCGTTGCTTTGTGTTGCCACAAATTTCATTTTTGATTGCAATTGAATATCGTTGCGAATTCCTTGGCCTTGAGACTGACTGTGTCCGACGTCGACAGCGTCGCCTTTACCGAGGGTGCTTTATTCGAGTTGTGAAATTGTTAGCTATAGCGATTGCAGTTGCTTTGTTATTAACACTTGTTTTCACTATGCATGCGTGCACAACTTTTGCTTGAGCTGGTACAGCTTTTTTTAAAAGCTCTGTTGTTAGTGTGTTGTTAAAATAATGCAAATAATTAAGCACTTTTCGTATTGCTGGATTTGACGAAATTATAATGACACATTCGAAGCAGTGTTGAGAAGCACGTTAGGATTTATATCGAAACTGATTTATCGAAACAATTCATGACACACCTTTTACGTCAGCTGTGATATTAATAAAACGTAAGCCATACTGCTGGCATTTACTTGCTTCAATTTTATTTAATTATGATTTAAATCGCTAAATATTAACAGATATTCAAAAAGAAGAGTATTTTTAATTTGGTTTTCGTTAACTCTTATTTGATTTGAAAATTACTGGCAAACGATTACTTTTTATCTTAGTTTTAATACTTATTCTAATAAGTAAAATATTTGTTATTGTAACCAAAAATAAGATTAAATGTGTGTTAATCATTTCAACATTTATTTGTTATACTCTGTCTTCCTAAAAATGCTAAATTAAAATAATTATAGCTAACACCATATTTATTATTAAGTATAATAAGAAAATATAAGTGTTCATATTTAACGTTCGAAGGGCTTTGAATTGGTTTCAGGCGGACCATATTTTAGCTATTGGCATCGATATTGCGGCTCCAATGAGAATCGTGCCATTGTATCGATATTTACTCTCTCACATTCATTTCCATAGTATGTTTATTATTTATTGCAAAACGAATTAAAAACAAGCAGGTAGGCAGCTATACGACGGTGGCAGCTTAAGTGTTCGCATAAAGAATAGGATGTTAATGCTGATAAGTAGTTGTTATCAATAAATAATTGTTCGGTGCACACAAAAGCAGCAGCAACAACAAATTGTATTGAAGTTCGGCTCTTCAGAACTCGAACTTTGTTACGCACACACACGTAAACACATATATGTATATTTGCATTTGCCAGCTTCAGTGGATGTGAATCAATACCAATATAAAAAAGGCCAACAATAGCAGCCTCAACTACAACAACAACACCGCCCGCAAAAACCTACAGCGTCATTTTTTTGGGTGTCTGCACTTGCACAAGATAATTAGGTAATTTGTAAACTGCTTGCGACAGCATCAGCGCCGTTCACCTGTGTGTGTGTGTGTTTGCGCTGACTGTTAATCGCTTACAGCTCAAACTTATGGATGAAAGGGGAATGAGAGAGAGCGAAGCAATCGCGATTATCGCTTAACCTTCGCCCCGCATACATATACAATATCTAATCTGTTGCTTATGACTAGCTAAATTCCAATTCGATTTTCAGCACGCACACATACGCACGGTCTCATAAACAAACAATTGTGTTCACAATGGTGAACATCGAGGAACGATTCCAAGCGGCTGTTAATGTAATCAAGGGATTACCCAAGAATGGACCTTATCAGCCCAGCACCAGCATGATGCTCAAATTCTATGGCCTCTTCAAGCAGGCCTCGGAGGGCGGATGTGCGCAAAAAAAACCACCATTTTGGGATGTGGTCGGACGTGCCAAATGGGATGCATGGAATCGGAATCGTGAAATGACCAAGGATCAGGCAATGCAACGCTATGTGGAGAGCCTGCAGGAGATCATCGAGACAATGTCTTTTACAGAGAATGTGCAAAACTTTGTGGGCAGTCTCGATGGGCTGACCAACATCAGTTTGGACGAACTGGAATTGGTGTCGCCGGGCATGAGAGAGTTAGCCGAATCGCATCCCAATTCGCCGTTCCATTCGCGCACAAACAGTCCACAACATGGCAGCAGTACCAATGAACTGAATGATCTGGGCGTGGCAGATACATCCGTGACTGTAACAAGTACAGAGACCCTAATCAATGGACATCAAACACCGCTGACTAATGGCTATGCGTCCAAAGCAAGCATCGGCTACGCCAACCCTAACGACTCTATCAGCAGTAACAACAACAATTACACAAATAACAGCAGTGTGGCCATTGTGGAGCCCTCCGATGACGAATACGATGATCCCTACGACACAATGCTGCCTCAGGAGCTGGCACAAGCCATCACCCACAATTCGGATATGCTGCGACAAATCCAGAGCACTGTGACGTCCATGAACACCGATATGGCTGCTGTGCAGCGGCGAGTGCGCAGCATGGAGCAATCCCTGCTTGAGGTACGCAATGCGCAAAAGTTGCGTGTAAGACCGGCGAATCCTGTATGGTGGCCATTCAAGGATATATCGCCACTATGGTTTGCCGTATTGATTTTGTGGCCTTTCGTAGTGCGTCGTGTGGCACGAATGGTGGAAAGCAGACGCCGCTGACATCGAAAAGCATTAGAATAGCTTTATTGGTATGGTAGTTAATTTGTAAGTATTCAAAATTCTCCAGTGTAAAAATCAAATCAAACAGTCAATAACAAAAATTAATTTTTTGCTTCTATAGATACTCGGTTATGGGCATTAGCTTTGTCGGGCTTGCTTTAATCCTCGAATGCGTTACACTTCTTGTACAGAGTTGGCCTTTTTAATATTATTATTAAGTTTATCCAGCTGCAATATGTATATGTTAGTATATGCATACATTTGTATGTTTTTGTATATGTCTATTTATGTTTTAGTAACAAGCAAACACAAAAGCTTTTATCAATGAAACATTCCCCATCTATACGTATATTTAGTTCGTAGGCCAAAAAAAGTTTTAAATGCATTTCTCTAACGTTTTTGCCCAGGTCCAGGGCACGCTTTTGCTTTGGCCTCAAACGTTGCCTTTTGGTTGAGAGACTGGTGCAAAAAGGTTGTAAAACAACTTAATTTGTTGTTATATGTATTATTATTTTTCTATTAAAAGTCATGTAAAATGCAAAATAACACAGTGCTTACTGTCTATAAGTTTTTTGGCTGTGCAGTTATGCGCAAATAACTCTTTCCGGATGGCACCTGAACCGTCTCAATGCCATCGGGAAAAAGCTTTGGCACATCAGCTGCCTGCACAGTGGGTAGCACCATGCACTTTTCGCCCGATTTCCAATCGGCTGGCGTGGCCACGCTCTTTGTTTGCGTTAGCTTTAGCGAGTCAATGACGCGCAGTATTTCACTAAAATATTTGAATACAATTTAGTACAAAATACAAATTTTTTGTTAACTTTTAAACTCACTCGAAATTGCGGCCGGTGGTGGCTGGATATAAAATAGAGAGACGCAGCTTTTTCTTGTCATCGATAACAAAGACAGCGCGACAGGTAAGCGGGATGCCAGCTGCATTAAGCTCATCCTTGTCCAGCATGTTGAGCATTACAGCCAACTCACGCTTGTCATCGGCAATGATAGGATAATCAAAGCTAGGTAGCTCTGCAAGGCATAAAATGAAGTATACTAAAGCAACAGGTTTATTTTAACAATGCCAAAAACTTACTGCCATAGCTTTTAATATCTTCAATCCAGGCGTTGTGCGATTCTGCAGTGTCGCAGGATAAAGCAATTGGCTTAACGCCGCGCTTTAGAAAATCCGGAATTAATTGAGCAACGCGCGCAAGTTCTGTTGTGCAAACAGGCGTAAAATCTGCCGGGTGAGAAAAAAGAATAGCCCAACTATCCGACATCCAGTCATAGAAGTCGATTTTGCCTACATTGGTCTGAGCCTCGAAATTGGGAAACTGATCGCCAATATTTAATGCTTTGCCAGCCATCTTTTAGATTTCAGTTAATTAAAGTCAATTGAGCAAAAAATTGAGAAGAAGCAGCAGTTCTTAAACTATCGAAACCAAGTAAAAATACCAAATCTCGACGTTCTAAGCAATAGATAGTTATCGAATCTATAAATATATCGCAGTAACTTTTTCATAACAAGTCAACAAAAACAAACATCTTATCAAGTTAGTTGAAATAATAAGTAAGAAATAATTATAGAAAAATGAGCTTGTCGGATCTGAGTATCAGCGGTACTCACGTGCATCTGCAGCCACAAACACCACCACCGCCATCGCCGCCTCCCGCCGAGCCATTTCGCATCACAACAAATGCACCACAAATGCTGGATGCAAACTTAACGCCAGGACGCCGGAAGCTTCAAAAGTGGTTGGGTCGCGTCTTGCGTATTGTCATTACCGATGGACGCGTACTGGTTGGTTATTTTAATTGCACTGATCGGGATGCTAACATTGTGCTCTCCATGTGCGCCGAATATTTAGTCGAGGGTCAGGAGCCTCGTCTATTAGGCAATGTTATGGTGGCTAAAAAGCATATTGTGTCTTTAAATATTGACGAGCCGAGACCCTCAACAATTTTATAAAGGTTTTTTTTATAGCCCAAGGTGTTGGGAAAAAGTAATCCTGTATTTATACATTTGCAATAAGATCAAATTATAATCAAATCTGTTTACATAAATGAGAAAGTTTTCATCGGTGGTAACAAAATCCAAATTGGATAAAAAAAAATTACAATATACAGCAATATTTTTATCTATGCCATCGCAATCAATTGTGTGCTATCAAGTGTGTTTAAACGTTTTAATTTAATTTATATTTAAACAAAATATAGCAATATTTAAATTTAATTGACTGAAAAGGTTCAAAACTTTTCTCGATCACTGTGGGTACCATTATTGTTGTGAGTCCAATTGAATGACAAAACGCCGCGCTGCCAACTACATTATAAAATATATATTAGACTATTAGAAATCATACTAAGCTTAATGTTTGTCTTCTTAGTTGTAAGGACGCCCAATAATGAAATAATTTTAATAAATTTAACTAATTTATTCAGATGTGTTTTAAATCAGCTGCAATAGCAGTATATTTTTATTGTTGAGGATTTTTCATGATTATTTAGTGCATTTCCTATGCCCTACCCCAAAGGCAGCGACAACTAAATTGTTGAAAGACATTAATAATGTCAACACAGCAGTGGAACAATTAATTGATAGAACAAAAGGCATAACTCAATTGAGCACAATCAGCGATGGATTTCACGACCTTCGTGAAGCCTTCAAACGGTGGCGCAGAAAATAGCGATACGACAAGTTTACAATTCTGGAAGCACGTCGAATATATTGAGAATCATGGCAAACAGGAGGATGACTACGAATATTGCATGACCGAATTCCTGCGTATGTCTGGTATCTACTGGGGCGTAACGGCACTCGATATAATGGGTCAACTGGACCGTCTGGATCGCAAGTCCATCATTGAGTTTGTCAAACGTTGTCAGTGTCCGATAAGCGGAGGATTTGCTCCATGCGAGGGACACGATCCGCACCTGCTCTATACGCTGTCCGCGGTTCAAGTTCTGTGCACGTATGAAGCCCTAGATGCCATCGATTGCGATGCGGTAGTGCGTTATATTGTCAGTTTACAGCAGCCGGATGGCAGCTTCTTTGGCGACAAGTGGGGTGAAGTGGACACCAGATTTAGCTTTTGTGCGGTGGCAACTTTGACGCTGCTCAAGCGCATGGACCAAAGCATTGATGTTGAGAAAGCGGTCAAGTTTGTCATGTCATGCTGCAATCAAACGGATGGCGGCTTCGGCTCCAAACCAGGCGCTGAGTCACATGCAGGTAAATTACTCATTCAGTTAATCTATGTAAGTAAATTTTATTTATCTTTTCTGTTTATTGTAGGACTCATTTATTGCTGTGTGGGCTTCTTGTCGCTTACACAACGTCTGCATTTGCTGGATGTGGACAAGTTGGGCTGGTGGCTCTGTGAGAGACAGTTGCCCTCCGGTGGACTCAACGGACGTCCTGAGAAGCTGCCTGACGTCTGCTATTCCTGGTGGGTGCTCTCCTCGCTGACCATAATGGGTCGCCTGCACTGGATTAGCTCCGAGAAGCTGCAGCAGTTTATTCTATCGTGTCAGGATACGGAGACAGGCGGCTTCTCTGATCGCACAGGCAATATGCCAGACATTTTCCACACACTGTTCGGCATTGGTGGCCTCTCGCTCTTGGGACATTCCGGTCTAAAGGCCATCAATCCCACGCTTTGTATGCCGCAATATATTATTGATAGGCTGGACATTCAGCCGCAAGTTCTTTCGCAATGAAACAATGCATTACGCGATATTAAGACAAAAGCTATAGCCAATGTTATGATTGTATGGATTACTTTTAAAAGTGAAACTCACGCATATTATGAATCCCCCTTATAGAAAAGTCCCTAAACAAAAGTTAAAACAATCTTTCTACTCACATTTTGCTTGTTATGCAATTTTATATTATATATATATATATATTAGCTTTATTTTTTAATAGACACACATACACACATACATATGCATATGAGTAAATATTTTGTATATGATATAAAGCCCAACTTTGATGTTTGATAAGCAAGCCGTGTACACATTTTGTATTTGTAATATAAAAGAGAAGAATTAAATAAAGACACTATTTTATTATTGCATGCCAATATCCAAGATATTTTAATTTTTTTGGTTCTTGGCAATAAAGTTCTTTTGAATTTGACCTAGAAGTAGTTAAAACTATTAAAATACATGCGATATTATCTGTGAAGAAATAAACCCTCAAGCAATATTTTCAATTTTAATAAAAAGTCTTTAGACAAATAATGTTTTGAGACGCTAAGAACATGACCTAATTTATATAATATATCTTTAAATATCTTCCCGTAATATATATTTACATAATGCTAAGGATCAAATTACCTGATTTGGAATTAAAAATCGTGAACATTTCCAATTGAACATTTTTTTATTGCAAAAATAAACTAATCAATTTCCAAGTGATATAAATATCGTTAAGATTAAACAATTTAAAAATTAGATATGTATGCACGTATGTATAGATATAGAGATATATACATTAGGATAATATGGAGTGTAAGACAGTGGATACAAATATCGTGAAATATTAATAACGTTTACGTATGAAAAAGTAACGAATCACACAAAAATTGGAATTACAAACTAAAAACGTTAGATAAATCTAGTCACAGTGCGGCCTCTATGAAAACAAACAATAAACGAAAAAGAAGAATATTAAATGAATTCGCTTTCAATTAAAGGCAATTGAAATGAATTTATAGCGCATATATAAATATATTTCAACTGGCCAGAAACAAGGCTGTAAATATATATGTATATATATTATTTTTTTATAATGGTGTATATGTATATATATATATATATGTGCGAGTGTGTGTGTGTAGTAAGTATACTTCGATGCACGTCTAAGGCACTCTAGAAACAATTTCAGCTATTTATTCGTCTACACACTAATAGAGGGATGAGTTCTAGGAATTATTGAATTTCTCATCGCTGGTCAGCACATTGTAGGCACAGCCTAATGCCCAAGATATTTCATGACCATCGATCTTTTTATAAAGCTGAAAGTAAGACAAACAAAATATATTGATTGTTAAGCCAAGAAAAGACTTAGTTGCATTGCTTTGCCAATCAAGTTGCCAATTTTCTTACCTTTACTTTCTTACTGTCGTTCAGTCCAAATCCTTCACGCAATAGCACCGATATGAACGTTAAGTCAAAGCACATAAATGGCTGTTCATCATTTGGTATGGCACAGATTTCCTGTGCCTTTTTGCGATACGCCTCCACAGTGGTCTCGCCACCAGCTGTTGGATCCACCAGACCCGATTCGATGGCGCGCTCAAAGTAATAACTAAATGCAGCGACGGCATGCTGCTTGAGTGTGAATGGTTTTGGTTTCACTAATGGCATCACTTTGCTCTTGACTAGCTCCAGACAGGTGTCGAAATCAACGACAGGCTGCTCAGCGTTGGATTTGCTGTTCTCCTTGCCGCTGACCTGATACTTGACATTGCCATAGATCCAAGTACGATTGGCAATAATGGGATTAACGCAAACACTCTCCACAATCGTATCCTCGGCACTGTAGCCTTTGGTAAAGACGGCATGACGTGCGGCCATCAGACCCAAGCCCAGATAGCTATGTGTGAACACATTGATCTTCTTGCTGGAGGTGACCACCTCATGCATATACTTGTCATAAACGGGCACCTGTTCGGGATCTGTGGGCGAGAATGTGACCTGAGTGCTGCCGCCACCCAAATCCAGAGCAGCTGCCTGATTTGTCTTGGACAGGCGACCAAGCAAGAAGTTAACAGTAAACCAACTGAAGATGCCCTCATCGGTGCCGTCCATAATCTCGACAGCATCAATGTCCACACTAAACTCTGACTTGGCAAACAAATCGCGAACCGCGTTTAGTAGATTCTCTGCTTTGCTCTGTGGCAGCAGACGCAAACCAGCTGTGGCTTTTAACACCAACGGTGTGGATGACCAATGCTCCTTGGGTATAAAGGCACGTGCTTCGTCCAGCAGTAACTTAATGGAGTGTGCTCCATCGGCTGGATTATCAGCAAAAGAGCTGAGACCTGGCTTGCGCTCCTTGAACAGCTCCTCGTACAGCACCAGCTTGTTGTCGATGAAGCTACGATTGAACTTGTATGCCAGCACACGAGATCCTGTGGAGCCAGCATCGATTATCGCTGCATATTGCACCTTGCTGTAGCCCAGCTTGGAGGCCAGACGTGCCAGATATGGACTGGCATTGTCCGAAACGAAGCCTGCATCATGTCCATTGGATTTTTTTGTTGTCGGTGGTTTGATTGTGGTTCGCGGTGTATGTTGAGCATCCAGGTGCGGCAGATCATGAAAATGTGTGGTAACAGTTGGCAAGTGAGATGGTTTAGTTAATATTTTAGTCACGGCAGGTGGTAGAGTTTCTATTTTAGTATAATACAAATGATACACACCAAATACAAACAGCAGCAGGACAACAGATACAATCAAACATAGAAATGAGAGCTTTAAGCCGCTGGTTCCACGTCCATTCCCATTCCCATTGCCGCTGCTCTTGCGTCGAGTTGTCTGCGGCGATTTATCATCGCTCGCTAGCTGCATTATGCAAAAAAAGAATAAAAACAATCACACAATTAGTTTATTGCTTTTCAAAGTATGTTTTTTTACTAGTATTATTGCTAAAACTGTACCAGCTTGTATTCGTATCTCATTGCGCTGCTTTTGCTGTCTATAAATATTCAACATTTTCTTTAAAACACATGTTGGCAGCCCCTCGTCAACTGTTTGCACTCTTCTGCTCGTTTTTTTGTCTTTCTTTATTTTTATGTGGCGGTAACGTACGCAATTCTCTTGACAATTTTTGTTGATGTGTTCTTATCTGCCATTTGGCAGGCAATTTAGTTTTTGTTGTTTTCTTTTTTTTTCATCGACAGCAGGCAGCGAGGGCTGCACAGCATTAGGCTATCGATAAGTTGTACGGCCAGGGCTGTCATAAATCAATAAGCTTTGCTAACTTTGCTACTCTTATATGAAATTTGTTTTCCTATTTTGTTATACTAGGGTATAAATTCAATTTTAAAATTATATTGAAAATCAAGAAAATATGGTTGAGCTACTTGGGCTATAAAATGCGAATTGATTAAGAATAGTTCAATTTTATTTATGTTCAACTCGATAAAAAGTCGATTAGAAATTATTTTTTGGGTATATTATCATCATTTTCTGGTTTTACTCAAATTTCATAGACCTACAAGGCTAACTAATACAAATATAATAATAATCAATAAATATTTTAGTGTAACATGTTATCATCTATGATAAAAGTTTAAATTGAATGAAACTCGGCCGGCAATTTTATCGCTTGTCAAACACATCAAATACTACAACTTATAATTATGAGTTAGCATTAAATATCACAAATCGTTGCTCTCATATTTCACAAAAACTTCTAAAGGTATTCCAGTCTCATCGATGATGTAATGAATAAAATATTTAAATTCGTTTTTAACTATGCTAAGCCAAGACAAAACTGTCTAGTCATGCTAATATAACAACTTCTTGTCACAGCTCATTTTTTATAAAAGGCAGGGAACTCTTTTTTTGAAGGTTATCTTGTTGCGGACCTCCACCGAGACAAGTTGAGGTGCTTCGTTATGATAAGATATTCGCCTACCATTTTGGGTCGATGTGTCTCTGTTGTTGTTTGTTTGTTTGTTAAAGTATCTTTTAGCTTGATTAAATATTGTCGCTGAGAACACAAAATCGCAACTGACGAAATTCCCAATTCCATTATTTAGACAAATGTTTTAAGCACAAACAAATAAACAAAAAGCAAAAACTATTTCAATTTAAACTCGTCCCTTTTGTTGGCAACGGCCGCAATTGTTTATTATGTACACACATATATATATATATATATATATATATATAGTATAGTGCATACTTAATTATACTCAATTAGAATGTCAATTTGAAAATGCGGAAAATCTAAGCAGATCTACACTGATGTGAAGGTTGAGGCGCCTTTTTCTTAATCGATATTATACTAAAAAATCAATTTATAATTCAAACGTGTGCCAAGACATTTGTTGTATACTAACATAAATACTATGTATTAATCTAGATTAGCATGAGTAACACACACACACACGCACACACACACAATGGGGGTTGAAATTGTATGTTTAACTGAGTGCTTTGCTTATCAGTCGGCACTATAAAAATAGCCTCGAACTAAGTACTACATAGTATTTCATCATGCATAACGTCTCTTAAGCTATAACTGTTATACGTTGGATATATGCAAATGACATATGCATACACAAGGGGTAAATGTTATATTGGAACTGAAGTGCAACCTGTTTTGCCCACGCCGGCAAATCACAAAAAAAAAAAGAAACATAAAATAGAAAAGAGAAAGACGAATCTTTTGGGCATCTAGAAAGCACTTGACTTTTTCTATTACAATTTGTTTCGCATTCCAACAATTTAATGACCATTCTCATGAAAATTGATGATCCTCCGTTTATATTGGGAAATTTAACCGGCCGGGCAATTTATTTGGCATGCGTTAGCACTTTAATTATGTAAATTATCTGTTTGTAGATAAAAGTAAATAACAAAACAAGTTAAACAACTTCTCACAAAAACTGCGCCCACTTGTTACACACATATGTATGTACATATGTATGTAAAGAATTCTTTTTCTACTTGATAACAATTTCAAGACATTTGAAAATAACTTGATAAAATACTATGAAGTGTTTTTTAGAACAACTAACTCTTTAAATATTCATAAGTTTCGCTTTCTCCATATAATTAAAAAGAAAAGAAAATACAACACCTGTTGTTAAACGTTTACGCATGTGAAATAGCACACATGCTTTCAAACATTATCTAACACTGTTATTAACTCTTATATGCAAATGAACTATGCTCAACTCTATATACAAATGTATATAAGATATAGATATACCGGCTGCGCTTAACATACGAGCTACCATGGACAGAAGCAATTTAGTGGGTATGTAAATAGATTTTGGCACCATTTATTCAAAGCATTGGCGAGTCAATTATTTATTCGGCCGTTTGGATGAGTATGTATGTGTATTGAAGCGCGCCGAAAAGAGAATTTAAAAAACATTACGTTTACGTTTGCCCTTTAACCTTTGCCTACCTTCCGTTTTCGCACATCGGTGGTTGTCATTGTGTTGATATTTATTTATTTGTTTGTACTAAATTGTGTATAAGCTCTTTAAACTGTAAGTTTTATTCACTAACACATTCGTATTAAGCAATTAGTGACGGCGCATTGATTCTTAAATTGTGTTTGTTTTGCGCTTATAAACTAGAAATAACTAAACGACGATGACCACGCCGTGCACGAAATGGCGTACTACATTAAACTAAATCGTACCAAGTCAGCTGTTGCTGTTTTAAAGTGTACAAGAAGTGCTGCGTATATGTAGATTTTAATATGTTATGGTCACCCTAACTACAGCAGTATTTTTTTAATACATTACAGTTTGAAACCGGCTTTCATGATAAATAGTTTATTGTCTTTGTATGAACTTCAGATCATAAATTGTTGATTCGAAGGAATACTGCGTTTTATTTATATATCTACATCATCTATGGTTATCAGATAACTATAATAGTATTCATTTAAAAAATACCGGGAACTTTAATGGCTTACTCAAATGTATCTGTTAGTAACACGTACTATTAGTATTTTATTATGTGATTATTATTTAGTATTTTTTGGTATTACTTTGTCATTAACTTGCCAGAGATGGTCCCATTGCGTTTTTGTTGTTTCCTTTTGATTCTCGCAAAGAACTAACCGTATTACAGATTGCCCCGACCGGTCACACTTTAGTTAGTACCAAAACAAATGCCGATCAGAGAAGTTGCGCGTGTGTCTGTGTTGCGCCGCGAGCGTTGTGGGAAAAAGTATTTGTCAATATTTCGTTTTATAACGCAAAACAAGTCCACATAGCACAAACAAATAAGAAGTAATTCTCTTAAATATTTATGATATAATTCTAAGTCCTAGTTTCAAGCAAACAAAAAGCGGACGAGGTCCGAACAAAAATCTCTGTGCATGTTGTTGTTGCAGAATCGGCAGTCGCTCGTAGAGTGTGGGTGTAGTTGTGTATGTTTGTGCATAAATGTTTGCGTAGTGGAATTGGAAAATGCAAGCAATTGCAATTAAATAAGCGTAGTGCATAAATTAATTTCAAGCTGCATAAAAAAACAGAACCAAAGGCGAATGTTAATTCACGCAGCGTAAAACACCGTAAAGTTGTAAAGGCAACTGCAAATGTGGGGCCGTTCGTGTGCGTACATGTAGGTGTGTGCGTGTGTGTAACAATGACGACGACAAGAGCGCAATAAGATAAAATTGAAGGTTACTCTCTACAAAAGCAACAACAAAAATATACAAGTGCTTCTGTACAAGTGTGTGTGAGAGAGGAAGAGAGGTAGCAAAAGAGAGATAGAAATAAAAACAGCGAAAAAGAGAGAGAGAGAGATAGAGAAAGAGAGTGTTACACACACACACACACACAAACAGAAATAGGGAGAGCGCACGCTCGCTCAAAGAAAGCAGCGCACAAAAGCAATGCTGAAAATGTCAATAAACTCTGCAAAGGTGAGGAAAAACGCAACGCAAGAGTAGCTTGGCAGCGGCAGTGGCAGTGGCAGCGTCATAGCAGCAGAAGCAGCGTTCTGCTGCCGTGTAAAATGAAACCCAGAGCAAAAGCAGCAGTAAAGAAAGCAGCCAACAAGCAAGTGCAAAAACGAACAACCCACACATACATACATACGTGCATGCATACATACATATGTACGTACATGTACAATTGCAAAGAAAGCACACGTACGTGTGATTCTTATTGGATGGTGTTGCAAAAATATATCTGGTTTTTTAGCTTTGCAACTTCCGCGTTCGGCTGCGCGTTGCAGCTTCAACAGTTGCCGTTTTGCAGCATTTTGTTTATTTACTTTTTGTCAATTTGCTGCTTGGTCGCTCGTTATCCCACAAGTACCTACATACACACACACACACACTCGCACACACATACCGATGGCAACACTGAATGATTAATTTACCGTTAATAATTTACAGGTGAAACAAAACAACAAAAATAATACATAATCAAAAAGGCGGCGGCATTCATTGTGCAATAATAATATCGTTCTCGTTATTGTGCAAATATTTTTTATAAAACCATTTTTACAACCACTTTTACAACAACAACTAAAAGTCAAAGTAAAAAAAAAATTAAATAATAAAAATAAATACATTAAAAAAATTATACATAAAATAAGTGTGTAAACAATATTATCATTAGTTTAATATAAACAATTAATTGAAATTAAAAAGAAACTCAAATTGAGTTTGTGGAAAGCAACGCAGCAAAACTTTAGGGAATATTTAAATAAATCGTATTAGACTGAACACAAGGACAAAATGGAATATTAACTTTACAATTTGGAATGGTAAGTAACGCAAATATTTTCGTAGTAGAACTTAAGATCATTAAGTTGAATTTTTTGTAGTAGCTTAAATGGAAAATTATGGGTATCAAAAAATTATTTTACTTTTCAGAGTTAGGTGCAGTAAAATTTGAATTAATATTATAAATATTTTAAAAATCATTTAATGTTCTTTAGGAATATCGATATTTATCGATATCGAATTGAATTGTTATCGATAGCAATAAATATTTATAATATAATAGAAAATTTGATATGTTACAGTTGAATTTTCATATGCAACTCTTTGCCCAATCTCTAGATCTTTGGCTATGGCCCTTAACCAACATTTCAATCCACTTAACTCACCACTCAGCGACCGTATAGCTTAACGTAACGTAACGCTCCGCTCTGCTTTGACGGGCCTCTTCAGCTACACCCACTTGAGTATTAACCGCAAAGAAATGCATGGAAATGAAAACAATTTAATTAACGCCCAATTCGCGCGCTACAAACTACAAACTCGAAGCAAAACCCAGGCCGAATAAGAAAAAAAAAAACAAAAATCAAGAGCAAGTCACTTCATGTGAAGCAGTGAAATGTAACGGCGCCATTGGTCACTTGAACTACTTTCTTGGGAACGATCGCTGACTCATGGAGCCCATGGATCCATCGACTCTTGTGGTTTGGCTTTGGATTGGTTGGGAGTAACTGCAATTGTTGCAGCTCTTGGCCCCGTGGGCCACCGGAAATTGTTGTTTCCAAACAGCAAAAAAAAAAAAAAGGTTGCACACGAGTTAAGAGACGCTTTTAACGATGCGGCTTGGGCACGTTTTGAACTCTATCACACATTTCTTTTGGCTGCTGCTGTTGCTGCTGTTGCTGCTTCTGCTATGTGTTGCTTCCTCTTGTTGGTTGCGTCGTATTCGTATTCGCATTCGCGTCTTTCGCGTGTGGCTTGACCCAGAAAAATTCAAAGACTCTTTGTCTGTGCCGTAGGTGTATTGTAATAATGATGATCATGATCATCATGATGATCATTGTTCGCTGTTGTTGTTGATGATTATGATGCTGCCATCTCATAAACCATTTTAAATGTTTGGCTCATTATTATTTTGACTACGTCGGCTTTGCTTGCGGTTTTTGTGTATTTTTTCCGCCGTCGTCTTCGTCATCGTCGCTTTCCGTTGCAGTTGCGCTCTTTGCTTATTATCATTGTATACCCTGTAAAAACGAGAAGGTGATTGGCAAAAGACAGGAAAACGGGAAGCAAATCTAATGAAATAAAGTTTAGTAAACAATATTGAGATTAACATAAAATATTAATAATAACTAATAGAAGATTAGTATATTGCCTGGGTAGCACTTAGTCCAGCATTGTAAATTATATTACTCATACTTCGTTCGTAACTGTGTTTATATGTGTGCCGTCTTTTATCAGTTGGCAGTCAGTCAGTCAACAACAACAACAACATCTTTCCCTCTCTCTCCCCTTACCCATTTGTTTTTCGTCTTGCTCTCGTTCTCTGTCAGCCAAGGTTGTCGGCATCTTAAAGTTTTGTAAGCTGATTGGCTCTGGCGGTTGGCATTTTTATGATTTCTGTGTTGGACACGTCCATTGCTTTGTTTATGTTCTTGAACTCTTTTTAAGTGTGTTGCTAAATGCGGCCCCAAATGTTAATTTACAGCCTTTGCTGTCATAATTTAAGCGGAAGCCAGGTGGGAGGCAGCGCTTTAGGCGTACAGTACGAGAGTGTAAAGCAGAGTCGAAAAGTGTGAATAACAGTTAAAGAATTGCAAGCTCAGCGACTTGTCGATTTAAATTTGTGTTATCGATAAATGTATATATATTGAGAGAAGCTAAGCTTATTGGCAATATCGATAATAGAATATAATAGAGTATTCATTCGATTACAAAACTGATGACTATGCTATCAAAAGCAATATAATCGTTGTGTTATCGATTAGATTAAAATGCAATTTATATCGTTATGTAAACTGCCATTGAAACGTTTTTTACTTTATTTAATTAAACCGACTAAAATGTTATCGATAATTATCGATAAATATGAACTTTTCATTAGATAAGAACATTTGACACTGAACTGGAATATTTGCGTGTGTTCTTTAAAAACATTGAAAACATAATCGCTACATTCTGTTTAACCATTGTTTAATCATTTTTCTGTGTGTGTGCTTAGCATGTCAAATATCTAATTTGTCCGTTGTTGCTACAGCAACAACAACAACAACAACAGCAGGGGCAAACATCTCTTGTTTTGTTAACCGGTTTTCGATATCACCGCCGGGCACATATCGATTGTTACATGCTATTTGGCATCGTCTCTCTCTGTCTCTCTCTCTCGCGCTGTTTATTTCTGACTGCTAATTAGCAGTTAACAATTGCAGCATTGACCTCCTCCCATAATTCTTCAGCGGTTGCTGCTGTTGTTGTTGTTTCTGTTGTTGTTTTACGAGGCAGAGCAACAACTTTTCGCTTTGTTCTATTGTCTGAGGCGAGAGATCAAAGCGCAGATACAATAACATGGCAGCAAGTTTACCTTGTTGTAACCTCACTGCAAAGAAGAAGACAAAGTCAAACTTAAAGTCAAAGTAAAAGAAAAGACAGTTGTTGTTATTGTTGTTGTTGCTTTTGTTATAGCTGGTTCAACATTCGCCACAAAGCTAGCAACATTGTTGCTAAACTCCTGCCGCTGCCGCTGTTGCAGTTGCCATTTGGCTGCAACAGTTGTTCTTGTTGTTGTTTTGGTTGCTGCTGCTGCTGCCGCTGCTGTTGACTTTTTGGCCAACATTGAATAGGTTTTTTATTATCGTTTTGTGTTGTTTTTTTTGTTTGTTGCTCTTTTTTTTGTAGCTTTCTGTTTGATTTTTGCAACTGCAACTTTGGCAATTGCCATAACTGTTGCTGTTGCTGCTGCTGTAGCAGCAACCGTTGCTATTGCTGCCGTCTCCATGCCTATGCCTATGCCTATGTGTGTGTGAGTGTGTGTGTGTGTCTATATAAACATGATCGTTTTGGCCAATTTTTTGTGCAACAGCAACTGCTGCCGTTTCGTTCTGCATTTGCCCCGTTAACAGCTGCCGTTGAATTTGGCCAACTGCGAAACATGTTGCCCACCAAATATTGTTGTTTCTGTTGTTGTTGTTGCTGCTGCTGCAGTATTTGTTGTTGTTGTTGATGGGTTGTGCAACGATTGTAAGCATTTTCGGACTGCAGCTGAACCCAGACATGAGCCTAACTCCTTGGGTATCTAGGAAGTAAATGCTTTGAGGAATAAAAATAAAGGGGAAAGAAAACTTTATTTAAATGATTGTTTAGCATTTTTTAAGGAATTATTATATGTTGTTGTTTAAAAAAACAATTTACTGATTTTCTCAGAATAAACTTTTAAGTACAAACAAGAATCTTATAAGTTATCAAGTAAAAACTAAAAATCATTTAAGACATGTTTTGTCGTTTATTTAATTGGTTGCTAATTCTTTCAAATTAGTTCCTTAAAGCAAAAGCACAAAAGAAAATCAACTTTTTTCCTTAGAACCATCTCCGTTAAGAGTTTTTTCTAAATATTAAAAAAAATCTTAAATATTTTTAAATGATTTAAATTAAGTTTGAAATTGTTTTGAAGTTAAATGATTTTATTAAAATAGTTTTGGGCTTTCAGTTTAAAAACCCTTTATTTTAAACCTAACGACAATCAGAACTAAATCGTAACTAGAACCATTTGCTTAACAATTATATTATTATGTTTAAGTTTTAACAACCACTCAAAGTAAGCTGTTCAATGCTCGTTCTTGTTCTTGACTATTGTTGTAAGTCTTAAATATATATTTATAGCGTTGAAGGTCAGCTAATAAATCGCCGATTATCAACAACAACAACAAGCGATATGAAGAAGACTACAATCTATAGCCATTAGCCATTTAATTTATGCAAAACAAAAGAGATAAGACTGATGATGCCAAAGCAACAAGAACAACAACAGCAGCAGCAGCAGCAGCACTAAAACGAACAAGAAATCGATAAAAATCTCATCAAATTAAAGCAAAACGATAAAAATTGATTGGCCCATGGGGCTGGCAGACAAAAAAGAACAAAACGACTTAAATAGGTTTCGCTGCCTGGCTGCCTGCCTGCTTTAAGCAAAACAAACAACAAAAACCAAGTCAATAAAAAAACGTTTTTTATTAGAAACAATTCTAATGCGACTAAGAACAGATTTGAGAGCTTTAAGTTTGTGTTTTGTTCAAAGGAAACATTGAACTGCCTCAAGCTCTCTTATTCTTTCTTTCTCTCTCTCTATTTCTTTCACCTCCCCCTTTTCACCTTGCCTTTAGAGTGTCGTCTGGGCATAGAGAGCTCTTTTACTCTGTTGCTTCTTCGTCTGATGACTAATCACTTGAAAATTGCCGCCAGCCCAACAACAACAACAACAACAACAAAATGGGAGCGTTAAGAGTTGGGCTACATATTTTGTATTTTTTTGTTTTGTTTAGCTTTTCGATTTGGATTTTGCTTTGGTCCTCTTTTACTTGCGCTGCTTTGCTTGATTGGTTCCACTCCCTCTCCAAAAGCCCAAACTAAAACACACACACACTTAAACACTCACACAAGAAGAAACGGGTTTCTTCCTGTTTCAGGTTTCTTGTGGAGAGCTCAGTTTGAGTGACGCTTCACATGACGCATGGCTCATGATGTTTGGCGCTTAACTCCAACTATCGCCCAAGTTGGCAGCTGCTAGAAGGTAGGGAGAGGGTTTGAATAGCATAGACACATGACCAGCAAAATATTCACAGTTTCCAAAAGTAACACTTACCACTGATTTATGTGTGTGTATGTGTGTGTGTGTGTGTTTGGGGCAGCAACAAAAACACTCAAACTACTATCAAAGAGTCACTGAATATTTTCCAGTAGCTGAAACATCTAAAAGCAATCAATTCAATTATTCAAGTATATACTGCACTAACTGTGATGTGGTTGAAGTTTAAATAATATATATATATATTAGTTACTACCATTCAATAGATGTGCATTGGGATAGCTGTTATCATAACAACTATAGTTTCTCTTAACTTAGAAAAACATCATAAATGTTTTGAAAATCGGCATAAAATTGGGTTTAGTGAAATAAAAATCTTTCTTTTTGAGTTTGAAAGGAAACTTGAAAGCTTTAAAAATTATAAATATATTTTTTTAGTCGAGTAAAAAGCTTTATGTTCGCCGATTTACGAAAACCTAGCAGAGGTTTTATAAAATTTTGTTCACTTTTTTTTTTTATTTAACTAACATAAAAAAGCATTGTTTTTTAATTTAAATATTTTGTTTGTGTACCTTAAATGTTCAATGCTGAATGGGAATTTAATGTTATTGCATTTAAAATATTTTCTTTACAAATAATTATTGCTTACGATCGGTTTTGATGTGGTTGTTTTTATCGAAATGTTAATGAGGCTTTCTACTCTTAATCTTTCTGATGATCGATTTAAATAAGGTTCTCAATAAACATATGTATTTACTTAATAAACGATGCGTATGAAATGAAATGTGTCGTTGTCGTCTTATTTATGTTATATAAACCAATTCACAACAGGTGTTTATCAAATGCTGTTGACTTATCTGCCAAATATTTAGCCGATTAATTTTGTTATGTGGCATTTTCGTTGGCAGCCTTTTTCACAGCCAATTAGCGGGTAAAAGCAATGCTCTTTAGCTTTGTTTTTTTTTTGTCTGTATGGGTTAGTTTACGTATATTGACTGTATCACGCGACCGTCTCGCTTGAGTGTCCCCCCCCCCCCCCACCATTACACATACTATTTATATAGAGAGATAAATCGAGCAAAATTATGTTCGATAGTATATAGAAAGGCTATAGAAATGCTGTCATGATTCATTTGCCAAAATCATTTGGCCAAAACGTTGCGAAATTTTTCATTAGCTCATATAGTACTTTATATATATATATATATATACGTTTATATACGTATGTTTAAAAAAACGCCTCAAGGTCGTTGCTTGGCTTTCTATAGAAACAACACACAGAGAACGTTCTTAAGTGCTTGTTTATATTTGATATTAATATATATATATATATATATATATAATGTGTGTGTGTGTTTGTGTCTCTTTCTGTATTTCCTGTTTGCAATGTGCTAATTTATTTATGTACGATTTTTTGGTAGCGTTTATATATATATTATATTATGTATGTAGATGGCGACGATGAATCGAGATATTCACATATATATATATATGTATATATACAGAGACCGGCATTGTCAACCTGTCGCTTTGATTGAATTGATGAATTGCTTTAGTTCCAATATGAACGCTTTGCTTGAGGGTTCCAATATATGCTTTCTTATATCGTTAGTCGATAAGGATTTCGTCAAAGTGTTAAAGTAGGTCAATTGTCTATTCGCATATAATAATCTTTTAAATATTATCTTCGTGCTAATGTTCATTTGTCTGTGTCGTATGCCTTATGAAAGTCAATAAAGGTTCCAAAGAGCTTTATTAATCATTTTTAACATGAAGATGATTAATATTTAAGAGGAACAGGTCAGAAGTATCATGCTCTGAATCATATATTATGTTCACTAAGGAGGATTTATTGACTTGAAGACAATGTGCATGATGTGAAACAAATAGATTGATTTATTAACAAATATCTAACAATAATTTGTTTATAAGCAAAAATACATTGAAAAAGTATTTTTTCATTAAAATTCAATTTACACTGAAATGGCAAATAAAGTTAGTTGTTGATTTTATATTTACAATTGACTATTTTTCGCAAATCTAATTTAAACAGTTAAACTAAAACTTGAGCTCTAATAATAAAATATTATCGTAGTCGAAATCCTAATCTTATGTAAGGTTAAAAAGATTTAAATTGAGACGTCTATAAAACTATTAGATTATTGTCTTTATTACATCATATAAAGCTTAATTTATATATAAACTTCTGATCATTTGTTAATTTTCTGCTGAACATATTTTTAAATAAGAACTCTAATCTTTGATTAATTGATATAGTATACACCCGCGATAACTTGTTATGTATAATTTATTAAAAATTATTTATGAAAAGCAAATTGATCGAAGACATCCAATAAAAAATTATATCATACATACTACAACTACACTATATGTGTTGAAAACATTCAACCTGGCTCAAGATCGAGTTCTGTTCGTTATAAATTCGCAGTCGTCATCGCGAGAGAGCGGCATAATAAGCGACGCCTGGTAATATATGTTTTCTCAGGTCCTAAATTAAACGAATGTCCTTCAAAACGGGGGCACTACATCACATTGGGAATGCCGACAAAGAGCGACAACGAATATAAAAAGAGAAATACACAAAAGATGAAAAAAACAACAACCTTTATATATATATATATATATATATATATATGCTTTAATCAAAACAAATCAAGTTTGCGGGAGGTAGGAAGATGGATACCGGCGGAAGGTGCAGAACGAAACGGTGCAATAAAATGGCAAAACGAAAATATTTGCGCTAAAGTGTGGCAACGGCGAAACAGAACGGACAGACTGGCGGACAGACGGACGGACAGACATATAAAGCAAGACTTAAAGTTAAAGGAGCGGGTCGCACATTATTTCAAGGATTTATGTCTTATTCAGCGCTTTAAAAGGTGGCTCTCAACAGAACACTGAGTAATATCCAAATGAATGGGACAGCGCGGTTTTTTAAGGCGAACTTAAAGCGGTTTGTTTTGATGTTTACATATTTATGTACTACTGCATGTAGGTACATATAAATAATCGTATTTTAAATTGAGTTAAGAGAGTTACGATTATGATTTACACTAAGCCCAGCATTAATGTGCTGGCAATTGTGGGTGTGGCAGATAAATGAAGAAGGAAGCTCGTTAGTAAAACGAAATAAAACTAGGTGGGCTTGTGCTCAATCAAAATCGAAGAACAGACAATATGTATATGCTTATCAGATTTTAGGGATGGTCTTCCCGAGATCCCGACAACCACATTACCAACTAATCATTTCTCAATGATTAATGAAATGTCGATTTATCGATAAGCAACAATCAATAAAATATATATGTGCAGATGCAGATGTACCTGCTGCAGTATGGCACTATGGGGTTGAGAGAGTTGTCAAAGCTGGGTGAGCGCCATTGGCGCAACAGTGACAACACTGACAGGCAACAATTTATTAAAAAAAAGAAGAAGAAAACACCTTAAACACCCATCGAGAAACGCAGCGAGGTAGCAAAAACGACCGCCGGGAGGCTGAAGAACTCGCATCAACACAACAGCAGCAATACAACAACAACAACAACAAAACAAAAGGCAATAAAAGCAACGCGCGAAGAAGATCATTGGACACATTTGCAAAGGAATAAGAAAACACACACACAGCCAAAGTAACTAACATCGAACTCGAACAGCAAACAGAAGACACAAAGAGGCTAAACATAAAAATAAAGTAATACGAAAATGAAGAAGCAGCAGCAACAGCAACAGAACACACAGCGTACAAACAGAGACAGACAAAAGAAAGGCCAAATACGTTCAAACATTGTCAGCAGAAGTCGAAGCAGCGACGTTAGCGGCGACAGCGACAGCGACGACTTGTTGCCAAGACATATAAAGCCAAACAAAGCGACAGGCGACGGCGACGAAGAGGAAACACAAGCAAAACTATGAAAAAAAAAAAAAAAAAGAAAAGAAATGTGCGAGAGAAGAACGAGCATGAACACAAGAATAAAAGTAACACGTCATCAAGCCTGGGCCCCCTTTCGGGGCGGCCGAAGCGGCAGTCGCCAATGCCAAGAACAAGTTGTAAATGAGGCGAAGGCGACGGCGACGGTGACGGCGAAGATGATGGCAACGGCAGGCGGCGAAAGAATGAAGATGAAGAAGCAGCGCAGAAACGCAAGAGCGAAGACTGGCCATAAGAGAAGAGGTCATTGGCGGCCGTTGACTTTGTCTCGTTGATGACCTTGCCCCGAAAAATGGCGTGGTAAAGCAAAAGAAAAATAAAAATGAAGAGAAGTGAAAAAAAAACTACAACGAAGCATATGCGTATGTGTATGTGTTTTAAACGGGCAGCTGAAAGTTGAGCGAGGGCCGTAGTCAACACTAAAATGCACTCGCAAAGACAACGAGCGACAGAAATGGAGAGAGAGAGAGAGAGAGCGAGAGAGTCAGTTAGACATAGAACAAGAGAAAGCAAGGGAGATAGAATTGTAGGTGCGCGCGTGCATCTGGTGACACTGCACATACTGCATTGCCCTTTTACATTGGAGCAACTAAAACGGAACAAAGGACCAGCAACAACAACACACACACACACGAAGTGAGACAGATGAACAGAGGGAATGCTTTGGGCACAGGGCCAAGGCAAATGGAGCAATAACATTGATGGTCATACATTTTACATGAAAATGTACACATATACACATATGTACATATATTTATTCGTAATAATCATACGATGTATGAGCCTATAAAAAACAAAACGGGAGATTTTTAAGGAAAGTGTTTCGTATACTTTTTTATACAAATATATATATATATACGTATACAAATTAAATGCAGTTGTGGCGTTGTAAAGTAAACAAACAGTAGTGTCCGAAAATAGTGAACACCTGATATAGTTAACGCTTCCAATTTTATGTTCTGCGCGAAAAAAGTAATGCTAAAACGCAAAGAGGACAAAGACTTAGAGCTATTTCTTTATTGTAAAGCATAATTATTACCAAAAATAATTTGTACAATAAAAAATAAAGACCTTTTGCTATTGTCAGTTAAAAGTAGAGCGCTTAAATTGCAGCAGCGAGCCAAATGGCAACAAAGGCAAATGGCCAATGGGTTTATGGCACGTTGCTTTTATTGGCTTTCCCATTACTAGCTGACGAACTAACAAACTGAAGAACTGACTGATGGACAAAGTGACGAACTGTGACTGCATTTGACTATGCGCTGCATTTACTACGCAACAACAACAACAACAACAAAAAAGGTCTCTTAAACAGAGTCATTAAGCGATACGCTACCCAAAACGCAACTGCTGCTCAGCGGTCCATGCAAAACTGCACTGCAACTGCCAACAAAGTGCACAGTGGTTCAAACTCAATAAAACCATATTCATGTGTACTTAACTGCAATTTTATGCTAAACAAAATTGGGAATGCTAACAATATACGGCGGATATAACTAAAAAAAATAATATTAGCTTTGATTTTGATCGCTTAAAAACGCATTCTTCATTATTATATATTTATAATGCTCTCAACACTCTTAAATCAACTATAAAAGTTAGTTTTGAATAAATATTTAATTTATTTTCGAGTTGTACTTTAAGAAATATATAAAAAAAAGTTCAAAAACTATACATTGTACTCGAAGTTTTGTAGGTTATCCATAAAGTATTGTAGCTCTTTACTTTTTATATATATTCATTTTATTATCTTGATTTGAAGCATTTGTATGCCAGTTAACATTTTAAATGATATTCCAACATATTGATTTCAATTTAATTATACAAAGTTCAATTTCAGTTAAGCTCAAAACGACAGGCACTTAACTTGATTTTATAGCTAATGAAATTACGTGTGTATGCACACCAACAATTGAACACTGTGCACCCAGTTCTGGCCGCCCACCATCATCGACGCACTGCATCGATGTTGCAGATGTTGCAGACGTTGACTTCTTTTACTAAGCCTGTGCGAGAGGAGAAACGCTTTGGGGTTTTGTTGTTATTGTTGGTTTTGTGTTGTTGGGTTCTCTTTGGAACTCGTTTCCTCGTCGCTGGGTGGGCAACTTGCTGTTGCAGCAGCAGTGGTTGTTGCTGTTGCTGTTGTCGGTTGCAGCCGCTGGCTCTTTGCGTGCGTTTAATTAATATCGAGTCAAGTTGGCAAGTCGAATGTGCAAACTATATGTTTGTATCTATCTATATAGTATGTGTGTGTGTGTGTGTGTGTGTGTGTGTGTATTTATGTACACACAAGAGATATAAAATGGAAAAACGAATTACTCGCAAGTTGTTTTGGGACAAGGTTGTTGGCGATCGCGTTCTGGTCTTGGTTGCAGGCCGTTTGGTAGCTGAGTGTCTTGTTTTTGTTGTCTTTGTTGTTGTTGTTTTTTTTATTATTATTTTATTTTTATTTTTTTGGCTTAAGTGCAATTTTAATGCAATGTGTGCGTGCTGGCATTCTTAATACTCGTACAAGTTAGATAGATAAATATATAGATACGATAGATGCAACTGCTATGAAATGCAACTGTTGTTGTTGTTGCTGTTGTTAAGCCAGCCAGTTAGGCAGTTTATTCAGTTGGTTAGTTAGTGAAACTGTTTGGCAGGTTGCACACTATTGTGTAATCGATAAAGTGGAACGTTGCTGTGTCATTGAAATAAAACACAAGTTGCCAAAAATAACGTAAGAAGACAAAAAAAATTGAATTAAAACTTATTTAAACGATTTTGTATTATTAAAACAACAGGTTTAAAGAACTTTTCATCTAAAAAATGATACAAAAGAGCTATACCTATGCATATTACTTAATTTCTTATTACTTGTATTTAAATTTAAATAAGATTTCCATTGAATAGCATTTTAAAAATCTAACAGAAAGAAAACTTATAAGAACCAAGACCATAAAATGATATTCCAATTAATTTCAAATCTTTTCCATTGACATAAACTGGATTAAGAACATCGGTTGAGAGATCACAACTGTTCGGTTTGAGTTTTATATTTTTAAATACTAAAAAATTTCCATTTTAGTTCATTGCAGTTAACACAAATTAATTATGCTGTTTATTTCCATATTAAAATCACTCAAACCCTGAAATTTAAACAGCTTAAATAAAGTTTTATGGTAATAAATTAGCAAAATGTTAAGGAAATTAACTGAATTCAACTTTTTAAATACATTCATTAACATGTTTTTGTTTTTGTTTTGTAACGAAATAATAATTTTTAATAAACAAACCAAAGAATTAAAACAAGTTTCACGAGTGATGCAAATAAATAAAACGTCGCAAATATCAGACAGAAATCACGAGAATATGTCAACTAAGAATCCAAATGACTTATGAGCATTAACTTTATACCATAAACAATACGATTGAATACTGCTAACATGAAACTGGGAATTGTAATATATATTTTTTTTTCTGCTTTTCATTATATAAAGTGAGAACAAGCCGCGAACACGACTTTTATTTGTCTACCCTGACTGAGAGTACTTAACATTTGACAGAGAATGTGCTCTGCTCTGCTTTGAATCGGATGTTTAAATATAAATAATTTATTAAAGAAAAGCTTTGAATTGGTCGTTTTAATATAAAAAAATATAATTTAAAAAGAATTATTTGCTTTTTTGTGCTTGAAAGAATAAATATAAATATATAACAACTTCAAAGGGTGTAAATTATATTTTTTATTTGATTTTTATTAATTAATTTAAAATAAAATATATAAATTCTTTCGCTGCTTTTGCTTTTTATTTATTTCAACAAGTGCATTCAATATTCGCCAAAACAAATAATAATTTTTTATTATGCATTTTTTTTTAATTTTTGTATAAATAATGAACACTTGTACGACCTTGGGGCAAAGACTGTCAACAATAACAGCTGGGCCGCAGCAACAAAAGCAAAAGCAGCAGCAGCAGCAGCAGCAAGTTAAAATAAATATATAAATAAAAGGCATGGGAGTGGTTGGAGGGGATGGGACTGGTATTCCCACTGATACCAATATGCGGCGACTTGTGTGCCGCGATTGGTTATCTTTTGTTGATATTGATAACGAAGAGTGTTGAAGCGTGGCAAGCACGAAGGGGGGCGAAAGGCAGAACAGGCGAACAGATAAAGCTTTCAGTCTAAAAAGCAATGACATTAAACAAAACAGCAAACATTAATAGAAAGCAGAAAGAATTCAAGTAACTGCATGGCTTATAGTTCTGTTGTGGGTTCTCTTTTTTGTTGTGCTTTGCTTTTTTTTTTAGGTGTGCCGCATACTCCAAAGTCTTAAGCAAGTCATAAAAAAACATTAAAGAAAAAAAAATGCAAACAGCGCAAGCGTAACATTTCCTGTTTGTCGTACGGTAAATTGTAATTGTTATGCAGACGCAACGCAACTTGCAGTCTTGCAACTTTACTGCAACATTTGCAACGCCCCAAAACAAAAACCAAATAAGAAGGCTCTGGTCGAGAAAGCTCGACTAGCAGATACCCTGAACCCTTTTTTAAAAGCTTAGCGTTATTCTTAGCCACTTTCGATACAAATTTTTATTATTATTTTCTTCAAAGTTTATAAATCAATATTTACAATATCCAATTTCAAGATAAAAGTGTTATCGATTACATGTGTATATCAGAAACCAAAAGGGTTATCGACAAACTTGTTCTGCGTATGGCAAAGAGAAGCTTTTATTTCAAGTCTCAACGCGTTTATACATACAGATGAACGGACAGACAGACTGGCATGGCTATATCAACTCGGCTGTTGTTGCTGACCAGGAATATATATACTTTATGGGTTTGGTGATGCTACCTTTTGTCTGTTACATACTTTTGCACAAAACCATCAACACCCTTTTCTTGGTTTAAAGAGTGTACAAATGAAAATGCGGGTCCTCTGAGCCACCAACACGAACAACAACAACAACAACATCAACTGTGGCGCGCCTCTTATTCTGGGCGTTTAATTTGCAGCGTGGCTAACGTCGCAACATTGCAACGTCGTCGCAAACGTTGACAAAGTTATCAGCGGGGGCTTTTGTGGCATAACTTGTCCAAGTAATTTCAAGCTACTACCTGTACCATATAAACTGAGAGAAATCTAATGAGCTTATGTAAAAGCAAACAAATAATTCATTTATAAAAGTTTAACTAACATAAAGAAAGTTATATTACGAAATTATTTCTTACTCGAATTTGTTAGTTAATATTTAAGTTTCAAAAGTTAATTTCTTTATTTGTTTTTCTTATTTAATATTAACTTATATTTTTTTAGGAAGGGATTCCTCTTGTTTAACAAAATGATTATTATAGTAAATATTAGTTGTTTTTATTCAAAGTTATTCTTTACTTCGTTTATCTTCCTTCTTGACGGAATAATAAATAAGTAATAAATTTTCATCTTGCATAATGTGATTCTTAATGACGAATTCGATAACATATTAAAGCTCTTTAAATCTTTAAACCTATTTTATTTTGTTTAAACTTCATAAAACTTCGTACACTTGTATACTATATTTTCTTTGCGTGCACTTCTTATGCTGCAGTTCTTTGCAATCGTACCGGTTTTGTGTTCGCTTCGTTTTTGCTATTGCCAATCCGTGGCTATATCCATGTTGATAGTGGCGACCAGGCCAGGCTAGACCCGACCCGACCAGACCGACGCACCTGTTGGAAATCAAGTTCTGCAGACGTTGCGTCGATTCGCATCTATGTTTGTGAATTTATAAGTGTGCTCTACACACACACACACACATGTTTATTGAGAGACACACACTTGATTTTCTAAACTAAAATGGCAAATAGGAAATTCTATGGGACGACCAACCAACCAACTAACAAACCAACCAACCACGCAATATATATTCAACAGCAACATCGATGTCTGGGTCCGTCTGATCAGTCTAATCTGTCTGTCTGTTGGCAATGTGTGCTGTGCTGTTTGTCTATCTATCTATCTATCTATCTGACTATATAACCTGTTGGCTTTAACGAAAATTTTTATTTGCTGTGCTATGTTAATGTGTATGTGTGTTGTGGTGTTGGTGCTTTGGCAATTTGTTTGCCATTTTCCATAGGCAACTTCTGTTGCACATTATGCTAATGACGTGCCAGCTCCGATCCGAAACCGAAACAGAAACAGAGTCACAAACACAAATACAACTCCAGCACAGCTGCATGCACCGATGATTAATCAAAAGCAAACACACACACACACACACACACACATATAGACATGTAGTGATAAATGTGGCCCGTTGCCAGGCAATGTAATTGCAATTTGCAATTGTTGTTGTTGTTGCTGTTGCTGTTAATGTTGTGTTGGCCTGTTCGGGTCGGGTCTGGTCTGGCTTGACTGGGCCTAGCCCGACATGGTCCGGACCCGGAGTTTTTAATTTTTACTTTTATGTCTCTAAGCCTTTGCCTTTTGTTTGCAATTGGCGAAAGGTGTTGGAGGTATGAGTGTGTATGGGTGTGTGTGTGTGTGTGTTTATCTATGTGTGCTGTGGAGTCTGAAGCGTGTTAAAATATGAGACAGCCAGATTGCACACTCTTTTTCTTTGTTTGCCCAACTTATGTAAGCTTCTGGCCAGGAACTAAAAGTCTTTGATGTTTGTTTTTTACTTCAATAGATCGATAAACGTTTTGGTAGGTTTTAATAATCTTACAGGGATTACGAGTTGGTTACTCTGCGTTTTGTGTTTCCTTTTGATGGAATGGAAAAGTTTCTAAAGATTATATTATTGTAAAAGAGTATAACAAATCCAATGACCTAAGATATATATCCTACATCATTCGTAGCTCCCTTTCAGCGGTAGTTGATTCGATTAGGGTCTTAACTTTCCCAGACCCTTCTGTTGTAATATTCTCATAAACTGCTCTGTTTATAATTCCCATAACTATATTATAATATTGTGTATTCCCAAGCGAACGGTTCTTTCTACTACAATTTCGTTCCAATTAATCCCCAACAGCTTTTCAACACCCAAAAGATAACAAAATTATCTCTTACCCTAGCTACGCTATTAGGGATGCCAAAACCCAGAACTTTCTGTCCCTTGTTTCTACTTTATTCATCCCCCCAACAACCCCAAAAAACAATTGTGCTGTTTAGCTTACTGAGGGGGGAAGGGAGAATGGACGCGTTTTTCCCCAATTATAGAGCCACCCCTCAACCCCCTAAGTACCTTACGCTTTCATGTTACGCATAATTGAAACCAACTTCCTATCCATTGGGCACACAACTCCGCAACATGATGGTTAAGCTCCAAAGTTAACGTCATCGTCAACATAATATCGCCGTCATTTGCAAAACCACCACCAACCACTCGGTGGAGTACGCTGTTGGGTTTGGTTGTCAATCGACTAGACCCCCCCCCCCCCCCCCCAAAGGCACAATGTTGCAGTGTGTACTATGCTTTGGCCCACAAAGGATGTCAATGTCATGAATATTATTGACATGGATTTACCACACAAACCGACAATGGGGAGATGGTACGGCACGGTACGACAACGTCGCCATTTTGTTAAGCAACGGCATTTTTCGCGTTTTACATACGGGAAAAAGAAACAAAATTGGGAGGCTGGAAACAGCTCTGTTATGTGAAGGTCAACCCCTTTTGTCTGAAGTTCGTTTTTGTGTTTGTTTCTTTTCGTTTCTTTTATTTTCTGTGCTGTCAAAGTCAAAAGCATTTTGTGTTTTGTGTGTTTGTTGATAAAAATCGATAAGAGGTCAGACAGACATGGCAGACAGCTTGTAGCTCAGGGGCATACATCGCCCAACCCCGTTGCACATTCCTTGCTCAGACTTCAGATATCTACAATGCATATATATGTTCTTGGTTAACAGAAAACTTTACTTTAAGCCCCTTCAGCTTTTCAGCTGCAAACGTTCAAGCTATTTTATCCAAGGGGCTTGTCAATTTGCAACAAATCTCTTGGCAAGCAGTTGGCAGTTGGCAGTTCGGAATCGTTGGTGCTATGTGGCAATATGTCATGGCTAAATACTGCTAGATCAAAACGTTATTCCAGCTATTATTGCAGCTAATTGCATTGCATTCTTACCAAGTTGTGAATAACTATACTTACAAACGTATTAAATTAACGTAATTAGATCATGACTAAACTATGTTTAACTCGTAAGACGTCTTGGCCAGTCACAATCGAAAGGGGTTGCCAGAAAGGTGGGGTGTTTAAATATCTATCAAAAGGTGTGGTTCTTATCGCTGTAGGCTGTAAGAAATTCCAAGATAGAATTCGAGAAACGCTTAAAATCTTTAGTGTGAGATAAATGCATCGATCCTGAGTCAAGAAGAGATTAATAATATTTTTTAATATTGCTTTTTATGAAAATAAGTGAATTTGAACATGATTTGAGAATTTTGTGCTTGTTTAAAGTATTTTTAACTTAATTTTAGAACGATTATTTTCAATTTTAAATACTATATGAACCTTAAATATTTTTTATGTATATTATTATACCCTGATCCCATTAAAAATGGGAAAAAAGGGTATCATGAAGTTGTGCAAAAGTATGTAACAGGCAGAAGGAAGCATCTCCGACCCCATAAAGTATATATATTCTTTATCAACATCAACAGTCGAGTCGATATAGCCATGTCCGTCTGTCCGTCTGTATGTATGAACGCGTCGATCTCAGAGACTATAAGAGCTAGAGACTCCAGATTTGGAACTTAAGCTCGCCTAATCCCTAGGCAGTACAAGTTTGTTTTCGATTTTCGATAACTCATCCCGTTTTCGATATACACATGTGATCGATAACAATAAAATCTTGAATTTGAAAAAACTTTAGATGACATTTTAATTATTAATCAAAATAATAACAATCTGTGAAATTTTTATTAAAATCGGTTAAGAAACACCGAAGATATGGAACCTTGAAGTTTAGTATGCAGTATACAGTATGGTCGTACACACACGCACACATACTTGCAAGCACTGACTGTACGCGTAAAGTATAGGGATCAGGGTATCGTCTAGTCGGGATTTCTCGACTAGAGCCTTCTTACTTGTTTTTTTTTGAAATAGGAACTTGATTGTTTGGTTCATCATAGTCTAAAAGATATAAAGTATGCATAGATTTTGAACGATGTAGGAACTGGTAGACTCATGTACACTAAATTATGTACTTATTTGACTTTTCATCTTAAATTCTTAAAGCCACTTCGAAACACAAACACATTACTGAATATCGAAAGCTAATCCCAATTTATGTTTATGCTTTATGTTCACTTATCCGTTACACACACACTACTTCCGCATTTAATCGATGCCACTGTCATTTAACAAGGTACAGTTCTATGCGCGAGCATATATGTTTGTATGTATTTGTGTATTTGAAATGTGTGTATGTCTGTACTTATAACCAGAAACAAGCCGTCATCAAATCGCTTGGCTGCATTTGTCGGCTCCCAACTACGTTAAATCATTTGCTTGTATGTATGCATGAGCGAGTAGATTTCCCTAAAAAATAAATACGAAACGGCTGACCACTTCATGCTTCCCCTCCATCCATCGCTCTCTTTCTCTCTCTAACATTCCGTCTCACATTCTGATTTGGACGCTCTCTGCTTGGTCAGCATTGTGTGCTTGCGTGTGTTCGCTCTCAGTGTGTGACCTCTCGGCACCCACACAACTTCAGGAACGAGAATGATTCTTGATTGCTTTGCTCGGCGCGCAACTCACGGAGCGACGCTCTTGATATCAGAGCTTTTGTTTATTTTCTTTTGTGCTACACACACAAACAAAACACACCCCCGTCTGCTTCTTCTGCTTCTGTTGCTGCCTATAAATTTGTTGTTGTTTTTTTCGTTATTATTCTTTCTTTCGCCGCATGCTTTATGCTCTTTGCTCTTCACAACGACGACGACGACAGCTCACCCGCGCCGCTGCTGCCCGCGCATGTTTTGAGTCTTTATAGTGTGTGTGAGCAGTGTGGTTGCCCTGCTTCGTTTTCGCTGTTTTCATCGTCGTCGTCGTCGTCGTTGCCGTTGCTGCGACTTCTTCGTGGTTGCTTCGTCGTCGCTCGTTGTTGTTGTATACAAGGTCGTTTGCGTACAAATTTCAACATTATTTGAAGGTCGTCCTTTGCCCATTCTGCGCTCGTTTGTTCTCGCTCTTTTTATCTCTCTCTCTCTCTCTTTCTCGCTCGCTCTCTTGCTTGGCTGCGCTCTCAGTTCAGATGCCGGTTGGCGTCTTGGTCGTTGCATTTTGGGTTGTTGTATCAGCTAAACAAAAGATGCCCATTAGTAGAGGTTATCGTCGTCGTCGTCGTCGTCGTCATCAGCTGCATTTAATTGATTGCAATGATTATTTTGCTCTTAACAAAATGACAATAAGTGAAAAGCATTTGCCATTTACTCACCACCCGCCCATGGCCATTGTCCAGTCGCCGCGCCCTTCTTCATGTCGTAAATGCTATAACAAACAAACATTTTCATATGCCGGCTGGGTTAATGTACTTTAAATTTATTATAATATTCCAATTGGCTTTTGTGCCTCGTTCGCTATAGGGTCGTTGACATTTTTCGTTGCTGGCGCTATTGTTGTACTCTTGTTGCTTTTTCTTTCAGCTATTCGTTCGTGTGCTCATCAAGCGCCGTTGATAACAACAAAATCATCTCATTCGCCGTACAATGTAATATTGTTGTGTGTGTCCGTGCGTGCGTGTGTGTGGGCAGAACACATGTCGCGGACCCAATTAGCATAACTCGTTTCTTTTCCGACTGGAATGTCTTTAAGTAAAGGCCAAGGTCGTTAGCTTGCCGAAGGGGAAGAAGGAAGGGCCGCAAAATAGTTGTTGCTAGGCAGGTTGTGAATGACGAACATTTTCATAATTTTAAGCAAACTATCGGCGAATAAAAAGAGAATCTGAAATTGTGCGATTGCCAATTGTACCAAAAACTGACGTTTTGCGCTTTCAACGGTACAGTTAGTTTTATTTTCAGTCATTTTCTGTTATTATATTGAAAAAGCACATTCGGTTTTTTAATATTCTAGTTTTTATGGAAGTTTTAAGGCTATTAAACATCAACGCTAATTTTTATAGCCAAAATTTGCTTTGCAAATTCTAATAAAATTGTGAATTAAAAAAAATATCTAAACATGAAGTAACTGTTTATCTTTTGTTGCTAATTTGCTAGTTTAAATAAATAATTAATTAAATGGAACATCATTTCCTTATTTCTCTTGCTATCTACACATCTTGAAAAGCTTAAAATATTCAAGACAAATATTTTTTGGAGAGGTTTTATTAATGATTTAATTTTTATTTACAGATTTACAACACAATGGAACTGCATCAACGACATCTTTCCAATTTCTACAAGTTGCACACATAAGTTAGATGAAATCGATATATACAGAGAGAGATTAGTTGCACATAACCTAAAATTGCAATTTCCGACACACACACACACACGCACGCATACACGCATGCACTAAACACGTAAAGATGCCAAATATGTCGAGCATTAAGACGGAACAATGTGTTTCACCCGGTGCCAGTGGCGTTGGCAGTTATCAGCTGCCCGTTAATATGTCCACAACAACAACAGCAACAATAGCAACAACAGCAACATCAACAACAATAGCGACAACAACATCGCAACAACAACGTCACAATGTCTCTGTGACGAATATCAAATGTGAACTGGATGATCTGGCAACGCCAACGAATGGCAATTTGGTACCAGTCATAGCCAACTATAACAATCACAACAATCATAATCATACCATTGGAGGAGGAGGAGGCAGTCTTCGGATTCCTTTAGGCGTTGCTCATAACGATGAGGAATCGGATTCGGATGCCGAGCTGGCGAACATTGAGAATCTAAAGGTGCGTCGAAGGGCAGCGGACAAGAATGGACCACGGCCCATGTCCTGGGAGGGTGAGCTCAGCGAGAACGAAACGAATGGCGCTGGCGGCGACGAGGAGGAGCTCATGGAAACGGAGACGGTGATCAAGAGCGAGCTTGTCACGAGCACCACCAGCAACAACAGCAGCAGCAGCAGCAGTCAGGTGAATGCCGCAATGTTGCAACCGATTAAAACCGAACTGGAGCACATAGCCGGCGAGATGCAACAACAACAACAGCTGCAACACCAGCAGCACCAGCAGCAGCAGCAGCAACAACAACAATTGCAACTGCAACAACTTCAGCAACCACAACAATTGCTGCCTCTGAAGCACAAACTAAAGTTGGCGCCAACACAAAGTGATCCAATCAATTTAAAATATGAGCCCACAACAACAGCAACAACAACAACAACAACATCGTTACTCTGCGATCGTAGTAAATCCAACAGTGGTGGCCATTTGCCCCTGTTGCCCGCCAATCCAAGTCCCGATTCTGCCATACATTCCGTCTACACGCACAGCAGCCCCTCCCAGTCGCCGCTGACGTCGCGCCACGCCCCCTACACGCCATCGTTGAGTAGGAATAACAGCGATGCCTCGCATAGTAGCTGCTATAGCTATAGCTCCGAGTTCAGTCCCACCCACTCACCCATACAGGCACGCCATGCCACCGGAGTGGCAGCCTTGTTTCCGGGCAATGCCGTAAATGGTGGCAGTGGTGGTGGTGGTGGTGGTGGCGGTGTAGCTAATGGTGCACTGCATCATCATAGTGTACTGTATCGACCGCTCAATGTGGATGCCGCGGGTGCGCAAGAGGCACAAAATCTAAGCATGGATGCTGGTGGCGCCTTGGATGCAAGTGCCACTTTGCCTGCCTCGCCGGCTGGCATCTCCCGCCAGCAGTTAATCAACTCACCCTGTCCGATATGCGGCGATAAGATCAGTGGCTTCCACTATGGCATCTTCTCGTGCGAATCCTGCAAAGGATTCTTCAAGCGCACCGTCCAGAATCGTAAGAACTATGTTTGTGTGCGTGGCGGTCCCTGCCAGGTGAGCATCTCCACGAGAAAGAAGTGCCCCGCCTGCCGTTTTGAGAAGTGCCTGCAGAAGGGCATGAAGCTGGAGGCGATACGTGAGGATCGAACACGCGGCGGTCGCTCCACCTATCAGTGCTCCTATACGCTGCCAAATTCGATGCTGAGTCCATTGCTTAGTCCGGATCAGGCAGCCGCTGCTGCTGCAGCCGCCGCAGCAGTTGTCAATCAGCAGCAACACCATCAACAGCAACACCATCAACAGCAACAGCAACAGCAACACCATCAACAGCAACATCAACATCAACAACAGCAGCACCAACATCAGCGACTTCAGCAACAAACACATCAGCAACATGGTGCACTTAATGGTTTTGGTGGTGGCTCTAACTCATTGCCAGCCAGTCCAAGTCTTGGCGGCGCATCCATCAAGACGGAACAAACGGATCAGCTCAATCATCATACAACATTAATATCATCGTCGCGAGCTCTAAGCATTCCATCTTTGTTGCAGGTAAGATTTAACCACTTCTCGAAGACCTTGAAGGCTTTCATTTATTGTCATTGTTATTAATAGTTTTATATCTTGTTTTGTTTGTGTTAGGAAATCATGGATGTTGAACATCTCTGGCAATATACCGATGCAGAGTTGGCGCGCATCAATCAACCGCTGTCCTCATTTGCATCCGGTGGCTCATCATCGTCGGGTGGAGCGGGCGGTTCAAGTTCTGCCGGACAGCATACTGCCAATGCACAACAGATGACCAATCCACTGCTGGCCAGTGCAGGTCTCTCATCTAATGGCGAGAATGCCAATCCCGATCTCATTGCACATCTCTGCAATGTGGCCGATCATCGCCTCTACAAGATTGTCAAATGGTGCAAGAGTTTGCCGCTCTTCAAGAACATCTCGGTATTTATTGATCTGATTAATCTGATGTTAACTTTAACTGTCTTTGCTTATTGCTCGATTTTGAATGCCTCTTGCAGATTGACGATCAGATTTGCCTGCTCATCAATTCGTGGTGTGAATTGTTACTCTTCTCCTGCTGTTTTCGTTCCATTGATACGCCCGGCGAGATCAAGATGTCCCAGGGTAGAAAGATAACCCTTGCACAGGCCAAGACCAATGGCTTACAGGTGGGCTATATAAATGTGGCAAAGTGTTTAAGTTGAAATGATTTGTTTCATTGAAAAATTGCATTTTGTTAGAAGGAATATTTTTTAGTGTTATAGAATATTTGGTTTAATAGGCTATGATTGAAATACATCAGGGCATTATTTGTCGTTTACCTTTTATTCCCATAGATTTTCTCTAACATAATAAAGGATTGTTGAGATTACCTAAACAAGTTTATGTAGAAGACACAATTTGTTAAATAGATAACTAGATAGAACCATTACCTAAGGAAGCTCTTCAATATAAAATAAAATCGAATAGTGTATTTCTTTACTCACTTTCATGCTGTTTAGGACTCTAAAACCTTCCTTGATTTGTTCATGAATCTTTATTGAAAGTATCTATTAATTATAACCCTTATTCTCTATAGGCCTGCATTGAGCGCATGCTAAATTTGACGGATCATTTGCGACGACTGCGCGTTGATCGCTACGAATATGTTGCCATGAAGGTAATCGTCCTGCTGCAGTCAGGTAAGTGAATAAATATAGCAAATCGATCTCTCTCTCTCTCTCTTATGAACAATGTACTTATTTCATTATTGCAGACACAACGGAACTGCACGAGGCGGTGAAGGTGCGCGAGTGTCAGGAGAAGGCGCTGCAGGGTTTGCAGGCATACACGTTAGCCCATTATCCCGAAACGCCGTCCAAGTTTGGTGAACTGCTGCTGCGCATACCCGATCTGCAGCGTACATGCCAGGTTGGGATTAGTTATAAACAGTTTCTCTATTTCGATTGCGTATTAAATTACAATTTGTTGTGTTTATAGCTGGGCAAGGAAATGCTGACGATTAAAACGCGCGATGGTGCAGATTTTAATTTGTTGATGGAATTGCTGCGCGGAGAGCATTGACAATTGTTGTGGGCCATGAAATGCTGTCGCTGCCCCCGCCTACGAAATGGTTAAGGGGAGCACACACACACACACACACAAACACACTGAGAAGTTTTATATGATTAGTATTAGTATTTCTATGCATTAGTGTTAAGTGCTCTATGTGTAAGCTCTGAAAACATGTGCCTAAAAAAATGAACCCACAGCCAACACAGCAACAACAACAACATCAACAACTACATCAACAACATCAACAACAACAACAACAACAAAACGAAACTAGCAACAGCAACAACAACAGAAACGAAATGAAACTCGAGAATTCAACTGATAGCACTTAAATAAACATTTTTTTAGGAAAAGAAAACGGAATTATCAAGCGCAAAGTTCCCAAAATTTTGTATAAAACATTAAAGATAAAGATATATAATATATATATAGTGTCAAAATATGTATGTTTGCTGAGTTAGTGTGTTCATATTGATGTTGTTGTTGTGCGGCTTAAGTTTATTAAATTATATAAAGTTTTTGCTATGTATACATATGGATTATGTATAGTAACTAAAGCACACATGGAAAATGAAAAGACTAAGAAATTTATTTTACTTTAATATTAAATGAAAAAAAAAATGAAAAAATGGAAAAACCAACTGCAAATCAAATTCTTATATTTTAGTTCAAGTAATTAAAAAAAAAAAGAAAAATGGAAACATAAAAAAATGTAGCAGCTAATGTTTTTTATATGCATAAACAAAGGTATATATATATATATATATATAAAATCAACCGATCGATCGAAGTAAAGCAGAAACTTTTAAGAATATTTTTTAAAATCAAATGCCAAAACCGAAAACGGTTTAAATGAGAGCTGCTAGAATTTTCTACCTACATATATATATATATATATACATACATAAATATATATATAAATAATACTTGAATCCATTTTTAAATGTTGTAGCATTTAGTTTTAGTGCAATTTCACACATGTCTACTTATATATCGAGATATATATATATATACATAAAGCCTTGAATGGCCATGAAAAAATAATATTAAGAATAAGAATTATACAAGAAAAGACCCCTTTTGAGGCAGGGCGTGGCAAAAAGAAAAAAAAACTATTCCAGTGATGCTATTTGTTGCATAAAAAACATAAACAAAAACAAAAATTGTAACAGAAACAAACTAAATAAATCAAATTTATACTTTTGTCATTAACACAAATATGATTATATATGTATGTTTGTGTAACTGTATGCGTATTTGAATTGTATTTTTTGTATTCTTTAATTAATGTTTTACAATATATACATGTATATGTATATGAAATATATATATATATATATATATATATATATATATGTGCATATATACTTAAGGTATAGATGTGTATATATATATTTTGTTTTATTATAATTCTACTTAATAGCTGAAGCAAATCCTGTAACAGGATTTAAAACATTTAAATTACATACATTCATTCTTTTTTGATTTGTCAAAATGCATAAAAAAACAAAACAAAACACTACTTAGTCTAACATATATATATATATATGTATATGTATATGATGTCTGTATGTGTGTAATAAACTGAAAATGAAAAAAAAAACATCCAGCCCCACCAGCAAATCGCAAACAAAACTAAACGAAAACTTAAAATGTAATTCCAATAATTTAAAAACATAAATTCATAAAGTTGGCCAGCAGAGATATGAAAGAACATTGTGTTGTTTTCATAATTCATAACTAGTTTTGTATAACTGTGATTTAAGGGTCATTAACAAAAATGTGTAATTAAAAGACTACAATAAATATATATACACGTATATATGTATATGTATATGAGATTAAGTAATCTTATGCCACAGTTTATAAATCAAAAAATTATCTCTATTCATATATTCGTAAATGTTCATTACTCAAACAAACAAAAAAAAAATTCTCAGCATTATAAACTAACTCTAATTCGTTTGCTGCCTGGCCCCGCCCCTCCCCTTCCCCGTAAAACCTAAAGTAAAAACGCAAATAGATAAATGTTAACTTAATGAATGAATGGTCTAACTAAATATCAACATATACAAAATACCAATAGTTAAATGCAATTGTATAATTATTATGATAATCAAAATTAATTTATAGTTATTCTTCTTTTTTTTTGTGTTTCCAACAACAAACGAAAATTGTAGCAGCGAAAAGCCTTAAAAACAAACAAAATCATTTTTCGTTTTATTTTTTTGTTACTTGGAACTCGAAACAAACTTTTGTAGACTGTGCTCATATTTTACTATTTAAGTATGTCGCTTAAATAGTCAAAGTTAAGCTACAAAATTCGAACTAATTGTAAAATTTGAAATTTTTGTTCAGTTTAAATAACACTTTCGTTTGTTTGTGCCGCTTAGTGCTACTTATTTCCATCCACTCATCGATAGTAAATATTTCATTATTGTTGTGTATCAATTTAATAATTGAAATTATAAATGGAATGTCAATGCAATATTTTGTAATAAATATTTTTTCTAAAAAAAAACAACATCTACATATAAATACAAATTTGTTTTTCTTGGATTTATTATTATGTAACATAAGATTTCGTGGAAATTTGAAAAGTTATCTTATTGTATATTAAACGTACTTGCAAGGCAGAATCATAAAAAAATATTCAAGATGTAAGAAACAGTTTATTGCCACTTTTATTCTATTTGAATTTGAATGTTATACAAATATCCCTTCCCTAGATAGAAATATGAGTTCAATTCGCTTTCCAACATTCTACGATTTGATGTCTCTGTGTAAGAAAGTTTCGAAACAAGCAATTTTGGGTTCAGGATGTGATTAAAATATTTTGTTAAGCTCAAATCGGTGTACACTTAGGCAGATTTTGTAGCTAAGAGTATATAACTCGACTTTTGACTATGGAAAAATTAAAAGTCGGGTTTTTAGAAAGCAACTATGGAACAGATTGAACAACTTATATTTCTAATACTTTAATAACATTTAATCATTGTGTTACTATAAAAATATTTTGTACTTTTATTTCGTATATAATTTTAACACTGTAATCAGATATGATGTTATTTAAGGCTTACTGATTTTTTTCGGTACAAGCTGCAAGAAAAAAATTGTGTTTCTTGAAATAGTTTTTCAGTTTTCCATAGTAAAGTTAATTTTACATACTGCAGTATTGTTGGGGGCTGCAGGGTGAGCAAGGGCTTGGTGGCATCATAGCATTGCTTTGACAAGGCATCTCATAGACACAACCAGGCGGTGGCATCGTCGAGCAGCAGCCACTTGGTCCACAGGACTGTGGTAAGTAGCTGAGTTTGAAAAGTTAAAACGTTATACATTAGATAATTGCAAATAAATTTGTTTCCCATTTTTGATAGGCTTTGAATTATAAGCAATTGTAATAATCAAAGCTTACCACATTTGTGGCATGCAGCAGGCTGAAACGCTTGAATCGCACATGCCACAGCCAACTGGACCCATAAAATTGTTGCCACAATCTGGTTGATTGGGAAAATGATTGAAATTGTTGCCGGTTCCACAATATGGCTTATAGTCGCTGCTGTAAACGGTCTGAGATTGGATTCTGTCATCTCCACAACAACAGCTGGACTCCATTTGGGGACTATAGTAGCTGGAACAGTTGGGATCCTGTGTGTGAAAGCTGGGATAACATGGAGAATGCATCGCTTGAATTCTTTGCACAAAGCCATTCACATCCAGGCAATTGTTGTGGCTACAAGGTACCTGCAGGCCGTGCGGCAGAGGACATGAAGAGCAGGGCATATTGTAACATGGCAAACAAGCTGAAAGAAACTTGTTCGTATTAGTTTTTTCTTCCTACGAGTAGATGGGATGTATTGGACTAACCTTCAGCACTGAGTGGACGATGCACACTCTGATGGTATTCTTTTGAGTCTGGCATCTCGAAAGCACTATGACTTCTCGCTGCTGTTGTGTCCTCAATATGGTCATCCTGAATTGGACCTGTATACGAATTGTCAGTTCCAAGATCCTGCACACAGTAACCTTGTTGAGATCTCGATGCTGTTTCTGGTGCTGCTGAATGATCATTACGGCAATGACAGAAATCGCTAGATGAAAATCGAGCAGTACCAGAACCAGCATTAGAATCTCTTAATTGACTTTCCGTGCAACCCGCAGAAGCCCGAGCATAGTCGTTATAGTTTGGCATTTGTAAATAGTTGGAATAATGTTGCGGCATATTATAACTATTACTAGTCATAAACATTCCCGGATTCATTTGCATTGACATTGCCATGTCAGATAGTTGCATTCCCGATCCCATTCCCATTCCCATTTCCGACTGCATTGCCATTTGCTGGTCACAATACTCAGCACAACACATTCCCTGATGTTGGCAGTATACGTTATTATTCGATTGAGAACTTTCCATTGCACAGTAGGAGTCTATAAAAAAAAAATGCTAATCAATTTAAGCTTTAAATCAATCTTATATTACATTATAGCAGAACCGAAATTTGTTGCGTCGAAATTTGCTTGAAATATATTTCGAAAATCTTATATAAAACAAGTAAGAAGGCTCTAGTCGAGAAATCCCGACTAGACGATACCCTGATCCCTATATTTTACGCGTACAGTCAGTGCTTGCAAGTATTTGTGCGTGTGTGTACGACCATACTGTGTAGTGCATACTAAACTTCAAGGTTCCATATCTCCGGTGTTTCTTAACCGATTTTAATAAAAATTTCACAGATTGTTATTATTTTGATTAATAATTAAAATGCCATCTAAAGTTTTTTCAAATTCAAGATTTTATTGTTATCGATCACATGTGTATATCGGAAACGGGATGAGTTATCGAAAATCGAAAACAAACTTGTACTGCCTAGGGATTAGGCGAGCTTAAGTTCGAAATCTGGAGTCTCTAGCTCTTATAGTCTCTGAGATCGACGCGTTCATACATACAGACGGACAGACGGACAGACGGACAGACGGACAGACGGACAGACGGACAGACGGACAGACGGACAGACGGACATGGCTATATCGACTCGACTGTTGATGCTGATAAAGAATATATATACTTTATGGGGTCGGAGATGCTTCCTTCTGCCTGTTACATACTTTTGCACAACTTCATGATACCCTTTTTCCCCATTTTTAATGGGATCAGGGTATAAAAAATGGATAAAATACTTACATTTACAATCATTTGAATCAAGTTCGCTGTCATCACAGCTTCCACCAGATAAAATGCGATTTACAGTACTGCTAAAATAATGAAACATTATTAGTTTTACTAATGTCAGACATCATAATATTAATTAACTTGCCAATGATCTTCTAAAGGTTCCGCATTTAAATCAAAAATTTCCAATTCGCCTAAAGTTTTTTCTTCTTTAGTTTCATTGCTTTCCGTCTCTTCCATCGTTTCCAGCGTTTTCACTTCCTCTTCGTCCCTTAAGGTAGATGTATTTGATACACTTATCTCGGGTTCGAGTGAAGGTGGGATAAATGATTCAGGAAGCGTATCGCTGCTCTTAGTTAAAATTAAGTTGTTCTCAATTTCTTCTAGCTGTTCAGAAGCCATCTTTAACTAGGTTTCCTGGTCACTTGATTCGACACTTGAAACTAAATCTGTTGCCCTTTGGCTCACCCATAACACACGCGCACTCCAGCCAATAGACTTACAAATTTTGACGGACTTTGTCTAAAAGTTGCTTTTGAATTTTAATTATTTAATGCCTTTGAAATGTCAAAACTTGGCTTACTTTGTTCACAAAACTTTGGAAAATATTTTTGAATGCCATACATTTTATTTTAAGCTCTCTGTTTGAATTATTTTTTTATATTTCTTAATATATATACTTTTTTTATAATTTTGCAACTCAGTTATAAATTTGTCAAGAATGTTTTGAATTTACTTAAAGACAAATCCGTTGCAGAGATAAACCAGTAGGATGCCTTAAGACTTCTCTAATGCGAAGCATAAACAGACAAAAATGTAATTTCCGTTTTGCCATACTGTCATCCGTGTTATCTGCAGGCAGAGAGCTATGAACGAATACAAAAGGTGGGGTGGATTATTTTCTTCAAATTTCCTTTTCAAAATAAAAAAAACGTTGCCTACTTTAAGGCTTGGCATTTAAAAATATACATTTGGCTTTTGCCATGCCCACCTTTGCCATCACGCACATCCTTACACACACACACACACTACAGACTCGAGTAAGGCAAAATCAATTCGTTTCTTTCTTTTTAAAATTGTGTTGAGCTTATTAATTGCCAGCAGGTGTCTGGATATGCCAGCCACTTTAATTGAATTTGCCTATTTAGAATGCTTGGAACCTTCTGGTCCTAAGCATAAGGTAATGTTATTGTGTAAATGGTAACAATAGCTGTTTAAATACAAATCGTTTTCACACCTAATTAATTGCATACGAACGTGCAACATGTGCTAAAGGAAAATTTACTTAAATTAATATTTAATTTGCTTTATTTTGGTTCCTAAAACACTTCAAATAACAAACATTTTCGAAAATAAATATAAATAATTATTATTTACTCAATTGCGTATAAAAGCATTGAGCATTTGGTAAATATAGATAAATAAGTAAATATGTTTACTATTTATTAAATAAGCGATCAAATTAAGTTGAACAGAAAGTTTTGATTACCCAACAATTCCTGGTTATAAATAAGTTCTCTTCTTCTTTTTTTGCACCTGTCCATCTCAAGGCACTTGTAAATCGTGTCCAGTTGGCTTCAAGCTGTTCGCTTTTCTGGCACTTTGCTAACAAGAACGGGTCATCATTATCTCTATCAGCTCTTAGCTCTTAGCTTCCAGCTTCCAGCTCTCACAGTTGTCAGCTGGGAAAAAGAAATTTGCATGGCAAGGCGTTTAGTTTGGCGTGCAAATGGAATGTTAAGTTGCAAAAAAGTTTGTTGAGCGATTGATTGTTTGATTGATTGGTTTGTTCGCTTAACAAAGCAGAGAGAGAGAGAGAGTGGGGAGCTGTGGAAAATGTCGACTAATGATATATCTATATCTCTACTCAAATTTAGACTACAAAATTGCAGGTTGTTGTTATTGTCCTCTATTATTATGTTCAATTAGACACTCAGGAATTTGAGCATATTTGATTGATGCTGTAATTGTTGGTTATTCTTGCAAACGTTTTTCTTTAGCTTTTCTGTTTTCTTTTCTGTTATTCGCACGCAGCTCGTAAACGAGTTGCTTAATTGTGGCGTGAAATTGTTAAATTGGCTTCAAGAAGTTAAATATGACTTTAAAAATTGTTAATAAAAAGATTCCAAGTTAATTTTGTTATATGAAACTCAACTTACCTAGAAATCAAATCGCTATTATAATAAACTTGTTATTATAACTAAATAATTTACAATTAACATTCTTTTACAATTTTTAAAAAGGCGCCTAACAAATGTTTAACAGCTTTTGTCAGTCTGTTAACACTCTGCTAAATTAACAGTAGCACCAAAAAATACCAAAAATATAAATACCAAAAAGTATCAACAGCTGTTAATGCAAAATTGGCAAGTTAACAGCAGTCTGTAATCAGTCTGTATAGAAGTTTTCAACCGTGCGGGTGGCTACGCTCGTGCCGATCTGAGCTCTAACAAGAATTTGGAAACTAACAATGAAATTTTCGCAAAACAACACATAAAGAATAACAAAAAAAACCCCAAACAACGCGTGCCAAGCAGTGTGAGTGCAAGGTGTGTAAAAGTCAAAGGCATAATGCAAAATAAGCCACTGTCTGCATAAGGCGAAACGCAATCAAAGCAATAAAAACAAGTGTAACACACAATATAAATACACAAAACGTGCGGCCTGCCAAGCCATCAATGTGTGTGTGCGTACAAGTGTGTGCTGTGTGTGTATGTGTGCTTTGAGTTTGTGTTTGCTTGCGTTTGCTTTTGCGGCTGTGTCTGTGCGCGTCACCTAAATAAACCAATTTTAATTGGCAAGAAAGAGCAAGTAGAACTCTTTTTTGTATTTGCGGCCGAAAATCAGCTGTCCGAAATGTGCTTATACATGTTCATGTATGACTGTGTGTGCAATTTTTGCCTGCACTTGCCTGCGTGTGTGTGTGTGTGTTCGAGTGAGTGAGCGAGCAAGTGTAGGCCTATGCTTAGCAGTTGTTGTTGTTATTTCTTCAATTCATTTTAGCATTTTGGTGTTAAGCATTTTTGAAGCCTGCGTTTTCGGTGTCTTCATCTTGAGCCTACATTCGAAGTTTATCTATTTTTTCAAAGCCAAAGCCACAAAACTTGTTTCATTATTAAGTTGCTGTTGATGTGGTGTTTATGTTGTTGTTGTTGTTGCTGCGACGCGTCACGCCTTTTGTGTTTTTAATCGCGCAATTCATTCATGCGCCCCCACAGCAGCAGCAGCAGCAGCAAAACAACAACAGCCGCAACAATAACTATAACAGCAACGATCGTCTGCTCAATTTGGACCGCGCTTTTTCTATATAAAATTTCTTTTATTTTCACCTGAAAACAAAAAATCAAATGAAGCGCAGATTGGAAAAAAAAAGAAGGAAACAAAATATCAAACAAAAGCAAAAGCAAAATTAAAAGAAATCAAATTTCAAACTTGTAACCAGCGTCAGCAACACTAACAGTGACAACAAAAGCAATAACAACAACAACAACAACAAAAACACAGTTACAACAGCCGCGACCAAATTGCATTTGACTGTTGCTATTGTTGTTGTTGTTGTTGTTGTAGTAGTTGTAGTTGTGATTGTGATTGTGTATGTGATGTAAGTTTTATATATTGTATTTTCAAAAGTATTATTTAAACACACACACACACGTACACACTACTTACCTTTCTTTTTGTCTACTGTTACGAAGACATTTTGGTTCGGTTTCCGTTTGTTATTGTTGTTTCTGTTAATTTGCGTCTTTTTTGTGCTCTTTGTTAATTTGGATTTGTTTGATTTTTTTATTATGTTTTTTATTTTTTTTGTGCTGGGTGACCGGCTTTTTATCGCCGTATAATAATTATGTCGGTACATAAAAAAAAATCGACTCTATTCCAGTTTGATATTGGCCCACACACATTTGGGTTATGGTTTACGAGTTTTTTTTCTAATACCCTGTAAGCTAAAGAAAACTTCAAAAATGGTTGCTTAAAATAATAAAGAAGTTGCTTTGTTCAATCATTTTTAAATCAGTTGTTGTCGACAAAATTTGCTTTTATTTAGTATGAGAAAATTGTTGCACAAAATATTAAAACGATAAATAATGCAATTTTGTTAGTTGCTTAAACTTAATTAACACAAATTTGTGTGGTTCCATCGCCCTATTATTATAACGTAGAAATTGTTGTCAACTATTTTATTTTAGAGCATTTTTGAACAGGTTTTATAGCGGTATAAGATATTTGATTTGATGTCATTTGAAATTGGTGTCAGTGTAACGTTTTCATAATGAAAGATATTTTGGTCACACCTCTTATGAATATTGTGAATAGGCATAAAGTTGCAATGAATGGTTAATTTGTGTATTGTGGAGACCCCCTTCAAAAACTAAGTCCGTTAAACTACTTGTGTCCAATTACAATTTCGCAGCTTGATTTGTTTGGTTGAATAAACTTTAAATGAAGTTGTTTAATGTTTGTGATTTGCAGAAATAATTTATGTTTATTAATAAAGCTAAAATGTTTTTCTGCTGTTTACAAACTGTTTTGAAATTAATCTCAAAGATTTTATTTATAATTAACAGCTTAAGTTAATGGCATAATTATTGAAACTGTTTTGTCTTTGTGTTTTCTCTATGATTCATATTATTTATACTATAAAAAATCCAATTGTGATAGCTTTCATTAATGAACTTGTTAACCAGTTTCCCAATGCAAAACTGTAAAAATAATCACAATATAAACAAATAGTCACGTTAGCAAGTTTTTAAAAAGAAATTGTTATTTTTCTTCACTTCACTTCGACTTTTGCAACACGTAGAAAAATTGAGATAAACACGTTCCAAAAAAAAATAGAAAATATATTCGGTATAACAATATTTCAAATGTCTAATAAAGTTATTAAACTTCTTATGATAAAGATTTTATTGTTTTTTCTTATTAAACAGTATATATATGAAATATTGATTATAAATATAATTGATGACTTTTTAAACTGGCCCAAACCAATTATTGTGCCATATATCTTTATCTATTCGTAAAAAGCCAACACTTTATTTGATTTTTAATGAAATACTTATCTGTTGTCTTCACACACTTGAGAACAAATTGATTATGTTTTAATAAGCTGATTTATGGCCCGTAAAATATAAAAACAGATTACTTGTGTGTCTAGCGTTTAAATTTTCTAAAATATATATATACATATACTCTATAGTATTTTTGTCGTCTGCTCTTTAAAAATAGCAAACTGACTGTGCGCCCCACACAAAAATGAATGATAGAAACATTTATGAAAACAAGCAGAAAAGCGTCGGAACTATTTTGCGGAAAGCCTCAATAAAAAATGTAAATAGTAGGAGGAGACTCTCTCAAAGCAGACTAGAAACATTTTCAAAGTGCAAAATGAATATGTGTTTTTATAATTTTGATTTCAGAAATTATCACTCGATTATAAAGTAAAACATTTGGCTTATGTTTTTGTGTTCTTTAAGCCTTTTTCTTTTAATGCTTTTGCTTATGGCATTTAAATATTTGCATGACAAACATTACCTCATTCAAGAAGAAAAAACGGAAATTATCTCCATGAGATTGAAATAAGCTGATAAGCTGCCGCAAACTTAGCTGTTTGTCGCCAAACAGATATGGCAGTAGCAATGCAGTAGCTGCTTTAGCTTGGACGATAAGCTTGACATAATTCCAGCGTCTTTCTGTTTGCTTAAAGATAAAAACCATGTGCAAAAGGAAATCACAAAACGAAACGTTTTCTTAGTCCCATATTTTGTCATGTGATTTAGAAAAGAAACAATTAATACTTATACGAATGGAAATTCACATTCATGTTACATTTAAACATCATCAGATGTATAAGATCTTGCAAAGCTTTCGTTGAGTTAAAACCTTGTTCTTAGGTGCTTTCATTAATTTTAAAACTCTTCAGTACTTAAGTGCAGGCAGCATATATATACAACATATCTTGATGAATATTCTAGCTAAGAACAAAAGCATTTTTAATTCATTTTACTTTAGCGCCAAATGCTCTTTAGCTTAATGAAAGGGTTGCTCTGTTGCTTGCCTCTAACCGGAACAAAGAGGGCGCCTATCACTTGCCGTTTGATATAAAAAAAACAACAATATGTTTTTACTGTTTGTGTTTTTCTTTTTTTTATACAAATAAGGTCGCATTCTGTTTAAGCTAAGCATTAGCAATTTGTTACTAACAATTGCAAATCTTTGAAAACATTTGTAACTGTTGCACATTATTAATTGTTTAGAGCTTAAGCTGTTTAAGCGAAAGGCAAAGTTGGCAACACAATTAATTAAGAAAACTTAGACACTTTGTAATAAGAGGAATAACAACACTTCATCTAACCCATTGAGCAAAAGTGTTGCTTGGTTACTTTTGAAGCCAGATAGGCTGACATAACACATTTATACTTCTTGTCAAGATACATATATATATTTACACATATTTTGTTTGTAAAAAAGCGTCATGGCAACAACAACCAGTATATGAAAATGTTGCTCAAAAGGGGGCGCATGGCATGTCAGGGTTCAGCAGGTCAAATGCTGAGTACATTTTTATTCCAATGCTGTTGGTCTTTCGTTGTTGTTGTTATTTTTATCAAAGTGTCTGGAAATTTTAACTGCCGCATTCATTTTAATTCAAGTTTAGTTCAAGTTTCTTCTTCTTTTTTGCGTTTGGGCTTTGAAAATGTATTAAATTTAAAAAGGAATAAAAATGCTTTTAGTTTTTTATTAATTTTTAATATCTTAACAAACAATTTATGGAAAAAATTATATATTTTGATTACAATTTCAAATAAATATATTTTATATTGTGTTAAATGAATTTATGTTATGTATTTCATTTAAAAGTTAGCCGATTTATTTATTTTAATTAACTGCACTTTGCACTTCATTCACTTGAAGTTTTCAATTAATGCAAACTTTGATTTTCACTTTACCCTTTGATAATGAATTTTTGAGTTTCAAGTAAAATCGTGGCATTAACAAAACTCAGTCAACCGATGCACAGAACCTTTTTTTTTGTGTGCTCTCGTTATAATTAACGACGGAACTCACTTTCGATCGATCAATGTCCATTCAAATTTAAACCCAACCCAACCCAACCCAACCCTAAATGCTGACCAATTGAACTGAGCCCAAAAGGATACTTAGCCTTGGGCCAATTTATTGTCAGCTGAAGTTTTTTAAGCACATTTTAAAGCCGAACACAATGCAATTTGCACTTGAATTAATCACGAACTTGCCCTCAAATGTGCTATAAGCCAAGTTAACTTAGAGACGCTTCAAATCAGCTGTCAGCATACCTTAAGTCCAAGCACAACAAACTACCCTTGCCACAAGCCACCCGTCGCTCGCCCTTTATACCCTTGTGACAAAATGCTTCTGGTATAAGTATTAGTTTACAGTTTTGTGGTTAACCGCAAATAAGCATTTTGTGCATTTTGTTTGCCTTTCGTTTCGTTTGCTTTGCCTCATTCCTCAAACCAAAACTCAGCCATTTGTAAAAGTTTAGCCAAGGAACACCGAATGGTGTTGGTCTGGTTGTTTTCTCCTTTTTTTTTTTGTGTCCGGTCTTTGGTCATGGAAAATGAAAATGATTGCTTAGCTGCTTCGATGCTGTCCTGCTTGGTCAGTCATCAATAGAATATATGTTTCGATTTTTCATTTTCTATAACGCACCTAATTTTTCACACTCCACTTCGTTCTTATGACATTCCAATAAATTTCTGCGTACTAAAAAGTGTGTGACTTCTGATAAAAACACGTTGCCACGAACAAGAATTGCTTGATACCATAGTAAATAACGTAAAAGGAAGTATAACGAACGCAATGAACTTGTACTTGTAAGGGATCTAGTTGACAACGGAACGAAGTATACTTTTCAAATAGAATTTTAGAGTACGAACAAGCTTCCCTTCATATAGCTTTAGCTTAGTAAATTGTAATTGGCTCTGTAGTAATGTTGTTAATTTTGCTTTTTTGGGGACATATTATAGCATGCTTGTGGCTTTTGAATTTCGCTGTCTTGAGTGCGCCTCTCTGGTTAAAAAGCATGCAACTTCCATGGCAACCACAACGCTGGCAAAAATGTGTGTGTTTCATTCCTTTTCGTCTAACAATTAGGCACGCAACCAACCGTGGGCGGATCGTTGGTAGCATAGGCCCAGGTGGGCTACTATCAAGGCGTGTGATGTGCTGACACCTTGTCAGAGGAGGGCGTGGTTGGGTGGTGGGGTTGGGTAGGGTCGTGGCACATCCATGTTGTATGCTTGTCAAGCGCCTGTGGTGATGTGTGTGTGTGTATTTGTGTGTGCTTCTGTTCATGGTTGATTGAATTGAAACAGGGAAGAATGTGGCGACTGCTTTTTTGTCTCAACTAAAGTTAAACTTGGGAAAAGAGTATTTGTTGGGGGTGATTCCTATTCAACGCAACATCAAATGAGAAACATTCGCTTTTGCTGTATAATGTTTGAGAATAAAGTTAAAGACCTTATCATATATTTGATATATAAATATTGCAAGAATTTTCTTAATATTATTCGTAAAATTGTGATTATTATCTTAAAAAGTTCTCCACTTCCTTTTCTCACATTCCCAAGCATAAAACTCATAACTTTTCAATCTTAAATGTCTGCTAAAGCTTGCTTGAGAAAAAAGACAATCTCAAATCTTTCTTATGTCAGTTCTATATACGTTTTCTATAAATAACCGATTATCATATTTAATATCAAGTTAATCGTGTCTTTAAATCTTTTGTTTATGATTCGTTAATTACCATTTTGCTTTCTGTGGCAACGATCTTTAAACGAGAATCAAACGCTTAATTTTTGTAATTTTTGGTTCAATAACCTAAGCGTTAACTTCATTTATTGAATCACTTTAATTGCTCCCAGTATGCTGACTAATTTTCAGACAATTTTTAAAGCAATTTTCATTGTTCGCTCGCACACAGCTTAACGATGTGTATCTGCTCCCTGGGGGCATCGCGAATTTCTGTCTACTTACTGACCGTTGAGGCTACTGAACAAAAAAAGCGCAATATGTTTAACATATACATATATAATAAGGTGCAAATAAATCGGTTTGCATTGCTCATTGGAACATTCTCTGGAGTATTATCTCGGGTTTCATTGACTCAGCGTTGCATATTTATTAAGTTATTTAGATTTGACGGATATTGCATGCTGATGTAATTGTTGAGATTTTAGAAAGGATTTTATGACTTTGTTTTGGTATTTACAATGCTGTTTAATGTGTACAATAAAATACAAAAATGGTTATAATATTCATGTACGATCATCGATGTTGAACACAGTTATATACTAACACTTGAATACTTTACCACTTTTGTTTACTATCCGTAGATAAAGTGTTTTGTAATATATTTCTGTTACCTTTAGTTTAAAGTATTTATTAACTTTAAAAAGTGTTATATCAAATTTTTCTTTACCAAAGTTGTGGTTACTTTACCACATTAGAGAAAAAAAATCTTTTATAAAACTTTAGTTTTAAGCTGCTTTTTTAAGTTCGTTGTGCAAAAGCCAGGCCAAAATATGTTGTTATTGACTGTTCTGGTGCTGCTGTAGCTGCCGCTGCTGCTGCTGCTTGTTAACCCATGACAACCTAAAAGCTCATTCTAAATTGCAATATTCACGCAAAAACCAACGAACCATACAAATTGACTTCCGTTGTCTCGAGTGGGCAAGTGTGTGGGCTGCTGTGCATTAAAGGGGGATGGTGGGTTGGTGGGATAGTGAATTCCCACTTGGCCACATTGCACTTGTTCTGCATCAGTTGAGTTTAGTTGAGCCAAGCTCCGCTCACTTGGACATGAGGCAGACATCTTGCTAATTATGTTTATGGCAAATTCGTCGATAAAGTTTTTTATGTCACGTAGTTTGTTGAAAACTCATTATACTTAGCTTCGGAATATTCTGCCTTTCTTCTACTTGGTTTTTTTTTGATTGGCTGCAATTAGTTTAAGCTTTGTCTTCCAACTTGGCATTTTAGTTAGTTAGTTACAATAGATTTCTTTTTCTAATTTGAATATATGTGAAGGTAGTAAAAAAATGTTGAGCACTGATTGAAGTTCCAGAATAAAAACTATACACTTAAATAATTATAAAATAAAGAAACTTTTCCTTTGCTTCTCTGTTCAAGTACTTCATTAAAAACAAAATAATCGACAAATATATATGATACTCAATAAGTGAAGCACTTGAGTTGCTAACAAAAATAGTTAAAAATGCACTTGAATATTTCCAATCCATTGAGCTTTATCAATTAATAATGTTACGAGCTAATTGTATGAAAATGTTTCTACAAGCCAAATTTATTCAAGTGCCAATTTATTCAAGTGCCAATTTATTCTTGACTCATTAGTTCAGCACACCTAACGACCTAATTGAATTTTGTTTCTTATCATTTGCAGACAACGCAAAAGGCACTAAAAGCTGCGGCCCATCTCAACAACTTTTTGGATAAGGTAAGCCCCCCCCCAGCCCAATACCAAATTGATTGTAATTATTTTTTAAAGCAATATTTTAGCAGTTGGCAACTTTTGTTGACAACTTTCGCTTATTTTTTCAAGAACTAAGTAATTTCAAAAGTATAAAATGAAAGCTTTGAGTCACTTTCAGCTTTCAGTTAGAGCCAAGGTGCTAGTTATTGTCCATTAGCAGCAGGTTTCTAATAGACCTCTAAGAAACAAATGCCTTCAATTAGGTCGGTATTGATTTATGTTTAGTTCTTGATCAAAATAACCGACTTATATAACCATCGAGTTATTATGACAAGTCGTTAAGTTAGCTACACCATTAATATCATTTTTCATCTTAACAATTTATTGTTTACAAAGAGATTCTGATACCTTGTCTTAAGCAACGTTTATCAAAAGTTATTTTAAACTGTACTTCAAATAAATGTTGACTTTGGTTAATAAATAAATTTTGGTTTAAATAACAATATGCAATTTATAAAATAACTTAATCAGTGAATTTTTGCATAATATTTTCAATTAGTTTGAGCTGGAATTAAATGTTTATCTAGGTCACAAACTGTTCGTTTAGAATTTGAAATGCCTACGTTTAAAGAGACTTAAAATAAATAAAATCACTTTTAATCTGTCCAACGCATATACTGTTTTTGGGGAATTTATCAAAATGTTAGCTGAAAGTTTCAACGTATGTTTGTTTTACTTTAACTTGCCCCAGCAGACAGATGCTTTTTTATTCATTTAGCCAACAACTTAATAAAAACAATACAGTTTATCTTCATATCTGAGTGCCGACTTAATCGTTTATCTGGCTTGTTATCTATCTATCAATCAGCGGCAATTTGCTGCCACTTATTGGCACATTGATTAGCCACAGACTGTCATTGATTAAGGCAAGAGCCTGATTACAACAACAAAAGCCAGTCTCTTTGGTAGTGCCAGTCAAGAGGGAAACACTTAGCGGGCGCAAAAATTGTAGTCTACTTTTAGGATTCGCGGGAACAATTAATCTTGCCAGCACTTTGGATTGGAACAAGGGACAAGCAAGAGGCGACAACAACAACAGCAACAACAAAATCAACAATCTGCGTGCTTTGTTGTAATTAATATGCAAATGAACTAGTCTGGGGCCGTGCCACAAGCAGAAGCAAAAGCAGACAAAGCGCAGCGCCGACGTCAAAAACATTTGCACAAATCATCGGTAAAAATGTCAGAGAGTTAGGTAGACAAAGTAAGAAAGAAACAGAGAGTGAAAGGGACAAAATGAGCCAAGCGAAACTAATTGTTATGCAAACGGGCACACTAAAAGAAGAAGTTCCAGACATTAGTTGTTGTTGTTGTTGTTGTTATTGTAATTGTAATTGCATTGCTTAGACTGTTGTGAACTTTAGTCGACTGGTTAAAGTCCACATTTGAAGATTGATGTAAGCCCTGGTTATTAGCCTGAGTAGAGAGTAAAAATTTAATTATAAAATGTTACCATTTTGCCATGCGTTGAGATGAAACACGTGCCACGTTGGTTTTCTTTTCTTTCGTTATGGGTTTTCTTTGGCACTCATCCAAATGGCATCAATGTAGTCTCTGCGAGCCTGGCCAAGGCACAGCAGACGAGCCACTCAAACTTGACATCTGGGGGCACTTTCGGATGCTGCAGCACAAGGCCAAGAAGCAACCACAAGAGCAGCACACACACACACACACACACTCACTTACACTTACACTTACTATCCTTGTCCTCTCGCTCTGACAGGCTCTCTGTCTTTCTCTTTCTTTCGCTTCGTTCACACGATTGCCTTGGCCAAGTTTGAGGCTAAGGCTAAGCATCCTTTTAAATGAATTAGTGTAAAATACATTAGACTAGTTTTCAGCTGCATGCGCGTTTTGCAGTAAGTTGATTACTTAAAAGCTTTCACTAACACTCACTTACACAAACACATACACACACACACACACACACAGTTGAATGTGTGCAAGTTTGCATTCTTGTGTATTTATCGATAGCTTGCAAGTGCTTTGTGGCTTTTGCGAATCGATAGTTTAGTGTCGGTTTGTGGCTATTATTGATGACAATGCAAATTGATATGCCAGTTTTTTGAGAGTTTATGCAAATGTTCTAAGCTGTGGTCAAACTCAAGCCTTATGAGTTGTGGATCTTAAGCTCTGTATGCATTCGGTATAGCTTTCATATTTTTATTCATATATTTATAATAGTAAATGTCTGGAATATTATTCATTATCTATTTATATGCTTCAGCAAATTGAAGTTTGTTTATTTAATTGATTAAGCCTTTAAGCTTTTAACAAAAATAAAGTCTACATAACTTTTTAGTAAATTTTGAAATTTATTTTAACAATTTTTCTCACAACTTTAAAATGTTTTTTTTTTTTTGTAAATTAAATTACCATACTTTTTCAAAAAAATAAGAAGTCATGTTTTTTAAGCTAAATAAAAAAGATTGTACAAATAAATTAGGTTAAGTAGATAAGTCTAAGCTGTTGGGTGCCCTTGAACTGCCTGAATTGGTGTTAAAGCAAAACAAAAAGTGTGAAATTACATAAAGCGGACCTAAGTACTGAACAAAAAAATGGCAGCTTAAAATCGGAAAAATGTGCCCATATCTATTATAGTTCGCATTTGGTGAAGCTTATATTGTGCCTTTTTTGGCAACTTTTGCAAACTCATTAAAACTTTAACAAAGCTTACCCAACTCACACAAAAAAAAGAAAGAAGAAGAAAGTAGACAGATTGCCACATGTCGGGGCTGTCTGTGAGTCAGCTAGGCAAGCATTTTGGCCCGAATATCAGGAGGCTTGTGTGCGACTTAGCCATATGCTACAGTCAGGACAAGAATAAGGACGAAGGCGTAAAATGGCGCAGACAGACAGACAGACTGAAATATAAGTGAAAACTGAAAAGCGGAAAGTGAAAGATGCTCAAAATATATTGTGCACAACGCGGAAATTAAAATTAATGTGTATGCGCATCTCTTGTTTTCCTAGGCGATGAAAATCGTTAAGAAAACTGCAGTTTCCCCAACAGTAACAGTAACAAAACAAAAGCGAAAACAGAGCGAAAAAAAAGTGTCATAAACTTTTAAGCTGTGCAGCGCAGGAAAAGTAGTTGTTGTTGTAGTTGTTGCTGTTGTTTTTGTTCAGTTGTTATTGCAGTTCTTGGCTTAATTTATGCCCACAAGAGACGCGAAGCGTGTAACAAGTAAACAACAGTTATATGTAGGTGCGGAAAAGCGCCTCAAAAGGATTAGCATGTTGTAAGCGTAAAGTCCTTGACCAAAATTTTGTACAGTCACCAACTTAGAAATGGGGACACTTTGCTTTGTTTTTGGCTAGCAAAAGAAAAAACAATCATCTGAAAATACTTGCAGAATAACAACTGTTTACATATATATATATATATAAACGCCTAAGTACATACATTTAATAAAGCACTCAAAGTTAGAACATTTTCCAGAATAACAATCATATTTTATTGGACTCAAATCCAAATCATTTAAAACATAAAAAATAAATATTCAACATTTATTTGAAATTACAATGTTACCTTAAAAGGATTTTAAGGTTTAAGACGACAAATACTTCAGCAATAAGTCTTTCATTTCTTACATTTAAATTAAAAAGGATTCTTAATTAAAATAGCACAAGTTTCACAAATCTCTTTTGGCATTTGCAGCATCTTTTGTTTAGCTTAGCTTATATTCTTCTTATACTTATATATTTTTGTAATGGTCTTTGCAATACTTCTCTCTCTTTATCTCTTATAATCATTTGGTCGTTTTGCGTGTTTGACTTCCAAGTCACTAAAAGTTGTATTTGCTTTTCGGCCAAGTCACTTAACCAGAGTTTTCATGTCCATGTTTCTTGGCCCAGGACCGTATTGTGTTCGTTTTTCCTTATGCTGTTCATTTTTATTGTTGTAGCTTTTTTTTTGATATATTTGGTTGTGTTTTGTTCGTTGGGGATTTGTATGATGCTTTTCACTTGATTTTAACGTTTGGGGTTGCTTTTAACGTTTTAGTAATTGTCCGTTTTTCCTTTCTTTTTCTGATGTTTTTTTCAATCATATTGATTGGTAAACCGAAGCATCCGTCCGCTCTTTATGTTGTGTCATAAAGTATACAAACTAATGGGATCAAAGGTGACCTATGCACAAAAAGGATAACAAATTGAAAATTGGCAGGCCCAAAATTGAACTCGTTCTTAACAAGATAAACAAGTTAATAGGGAAAAGTAAAAAAAAAGTGTGCAGAGCAAAGTAAAAAAATGTTTAAGCTTTATTTTATAGCAAAACATAATAGATTTAAACGTATTTAAGTAACTTTAAGTATTTATATCGATTACTTTGACATAAAAAGGTACCTATCAATAATAAATGAATTTGTTCGGATTTTCTCATGCCCAATAAATAAAAACTTAAACATATTTGTAGACTTTTAGCTACTTTACTTAACTTTTAAGGTAAACAACCTTTTTCTGAAGTGTTTAACAACACTTTACAGATCATGAGCCATAAGCTTCATTACCATATGTGTAAACACAGGCAATACTTCAAACTTTACTTGTTGTCCCAAGGAAGGCAGGATACTTCGGCATCGGCTCTTCGTACCTGCTGACAGCCAGCTCAAAATATTTACGACATTTACCTGTAACGTAAATCAGGACACGTTGGCCACAGTTCACAGCTGCTCTTCACCAATGAACAAACACATTAACAAGCGAAACGAAGCTCCATATAGTATCATTAAAAACAAATTGAGCACATTAATAAATATGAATTATGATTGTTAACCAAAAATGATAGCCATAACGGTGGCGTGACCAAAAGAATCGACCCAAAATCAAAAAAACAGAACACACCAGGAGCAAAAATAAGAGCAAACCTTCTTACCCAAGGGGCATGTTGACGTTTGCCAGCGGCAGCAGCAGCAGCAGTTGCATTTGACGTGTGGGCGCTGCCCTGCCCACGCCACAGCAGTTATTGGAGTTGGAAGTTGGCAACATTTTGTGGCCATTTGCCATACACACAATCACACACACACACACACTCACACTTACTTTTGTGGCGACGGCAAAACATTTTCCCTTCGTTTTGTTGCATAACATTTGGCGCTTAAAAATGCGGTAGACATCATAAATCAATTTTATACTTCAGCATGCAGACAACATAAGATAGATAGATAGTGTGTGCGCGTGTGGAGAAGGAGAAGCCATACTCTCTGGCACAATAGTTAAATACACTTAATGTGTTTTTTTTTTTGTGTCTAGTGGCTTATGGCCACCCAATTTGAGTGGTTTCAGTTGTTCTGACAAACATAAAGTAGAAATATGATTGTTGGGTTACTTGTAGAAGCAAATGCATTATGTATGCAGGTGTCAACAAGCTCAAAAGTAAGTAAGAAATATAAGTAAAAATACAATGCAGAGGTCTTAGCATTGTAAAGTTAGCAAGATGGCTTAACAAGATGGTAGCATCTTCCGCTGGGTTTCCACTTTAACCAGAAATATGGCATTAATCTATTCATTTTTTTAAGACTCGCTAAAAACTTGCGTTGCAAAGTAGAAAATGCGAGATTAAACATATGTATTATGCATATTTAACGGCATAAGAATGCTGTGCAATGGGAAAATGTAAATAGAATAGAAATTTGCTAGGAAAATACGAGAAAAAGATACAAATAACTTTGAAACAGAAAAATAAGTGGGATTAGGTTGGGTAAGCTAAAAGCTGCTTACTCTTAACACAAAACTTTTTAAAATATAATTAAAACCGCATGAATATGTTTTATACTAAAAGTCAAGCTTTCATGTGAATTTTGCAAAATGTTATTCATGTAAGTTTGAATACGTTAAACAGAGTATTATGTATTAGAATTTTAATGTACGTTTTCTTCTGTTTCAAATATGTATAACAAAGCCAGGAGGAATTGTATGTAACAGGCCGTCAGTTATAACGTTAATCTGACAGAATGACGCCATTTTATTTTTTATTAATATTAACGTTAGCCTTCAAGTTTTGCACTTATGTTGCGAGTTGAAGAGCTGACGAAATTATACAACAAAACGCCACATTTTTTATACCATCTAGCGAAATAGATTAGTCACGAGAGAAGGAAAAATTTTGGAAGAGACACCCACGCAGACAAAAAACACAGCGAAATAGCTTCGCAAGTGTGATGTATATCAGTTTTTTTTTTCTTTTGCAACTTATTTGCACTTGATAACGTCAGCTTGTCAATTTTTTTGTCTTTCTTTCCTCGGTGGTGTTCAGAAACTGACAGGGAGCTCGTGAATTTACGCAGTAAAGTTGTTCGGCGATTTCGAGCGTGGCCAAAGACATCAATAAGTATATTGTACAGAGATTGAAGCCTGAAGTTGATTTAAAGTATCCAGTATAAAGAACAGAAGAGATTGAGAGACAGAGGCAGAAACCATCCTTACAGATTGCTTACATTTTAGCATAGTCATTTTTTGACAGTTTGTGATTTGAATTTCAAGTTAACTTGTGTGTGTGTGTGTGACTGTGTTGGTTGTGTGTTGTAACGTGCTTTCCTTTAACATCATTCTCATCAGTATCATCTCATTGTTATCATCTTCATCATCATCATGATGATTATTTTCAGTAAATGTATCGTTTTCCTTTTCATTGCGTTTGACATAACGCACAAGTGTCTTTGGCATCTTTTTGCATTGGCATTTACTCTACTTTCATTGCCCATTCTTGTGTGTAACTTTCTTCTATTCAATTTTATGTGTATGTATGTGTGTGTGTGTGTGTGCACACGATACGTTTCAATATTATGATTAGACTTAATGTGCTTAACGTGACGTAAAAATGTTGCTAATTAAGTGCTAAGTTAACTCAGGTAGCTGAAGTGCTTGACGTGTCTACTAAGAAACCAGACACAGTCTGCAGAGTTTCAGTGAAAGAAGAAAAGTCTGCTTGTGGGCGTGGGTGGGAAACCTTCACCACAATCAACTAGAAAACATATTGTATTGTTGCTTGTGCTGATGAATTTCAACAGAAGTTGCTGTGCGTGAAAGCGCTGCGTAATTGAATGTTGTCTGTTTAACTGAATTCATTATTATTCACTTTCTTTGAACATATTTTAAAGCTTGTTATATTAATATGCGTAATAATTTGTGTATGTTTCATTTATTAATGAGATTGGTATGACTTAATTTATGTACTTCATGCTTTCTATTATTATAAAGGGATAGATATCTTAATACCTTGTACATGTTATCTTTACGTAAAAACAACTATGATAAACTTATTTTATGGTTGATATGTTGGTAAAGCTGTGATTTATGTGTGATTGATTGGATAAGAAATAACTTCTCCCTAAATACTTACTCATTAAACAAGCAAATCGCTATGAACAAAAGTTCCTGCATTAATCAGAAGATGAAATTCATAAAGATTCATAATAGAACTAAGAAAGCCGATACGTTTATACAGCTTGAGTTAAGATCGAAGACATATACTGTACAGTTAATTATTAAAAACCTATAATTATAAATTTATTTTATTGGCTTTTGTAGAACATTTCCATAACTACGATTCTAGTAGTTGTTAGCGAAACTCTTCTTTTAGTTAACTTATGCACACAATTTGAATCTTCCTTATGGTTTTTAGCCAAATAAAATGCGAATGAAATTAATAAAGTTAACCTTGGCAGACATAAAGTCAAGAGGCGAATGCAAATATTCATTCTCGTTCCATCAGATGAATAAATTTGCGTGTACATATCTCCAAAGATACTTATACTGAGGGTGTACTTAAGCTGGCATTTCCTTCATATTCGTACTCAATTTGTCAAACAAATTTTGGTGTGCTGTGCCGTGTCTCTGTTTCTCTGTCTGTCTGTCTGCCTGTCTGTCTGTCTGTCTGTCTGACTGATTGTCAGTCTCTCTGTCATATTTATGGCCATGTACTTGCACTTAAAGTCGTTGGTGGCTTGTTTATCTATGCTGGAGTAACTGTTAATGCTGTCGCTTTTGACGGATTGACGCCTGGGGCAAGTGCCTGAGTGCAATTTGTTTTGTCATTTAGTCAAATTCGCATACTTATACTTAAGAGAATTGCGCATATTTATTTATTATAGTCATATACTCTGTAATTATTTACTTTAATGGAGTCGTAATAAACATATGCTAATCTGAAACTAATTTTTAGTTGGTAACAACTTTTTGGTTAAGTCCACAGAGTATCTTCCAGTCAACTGCATTCAATTTGTATTTTATTTACACACACAAATATTTTGCCAGTCATTCGAGTCTTGCGTAGTTTTCTCGAGCTGTGAACTCTTACAATTGAGTGAGTCTCCTGAGAGTTGCACTTGAATGATTAAGCATTCGATTGACATATGTTTCTTAACCTTTTGAAATGATGTAATTCCCAGCAGCTGTCAATGCTTAACAACTTTATACAGAAATTACATTTTTGATTTCAGATATTTCTATTTGCAGTCACTTTATTGCAGTGCAATCTTAATTTATGTGACGAGTTTTTGCCTAAAAACTACATACAAAATAAATTAAGATTTCGTTTATATTTAACGAAGTGTTTATGCTGTGTTTATTTACTGTTTAATCGCTTGTTATACGTGTTAAACATTTTAATTTGAACATATGAATTGTGGTTGTTAACACGTTCTTGCCATAAGTTATCTGATGCTTTAGTTGTAATGTAAGTATATTCAAGGTTGTGTTGCAAAAGTGCACAGCATGTTGCAACTTTAAATTCAGTCTGGGTCTTAAAAATAATTATTAAGTAAGTCTCCGCATATAATTAAATGTTTTTTTTGTACTTAAAAGAAATATTAAGATCTATTTTTAGAGCTCTCAGATTTAAAATACTAATGATTTCAAGAATATTACAAATACTTTTAAATACATTATACAATCAATATATTTCCATTACCGGAAACTTGAATTAACCTCAAAAAACCTTGATTAATTGTATTTACCATATGTAGCTATTGAAATTGTTTTTATCAATGTTTATAATTTTGGTCACCACGCTATCGCCATGGCATACAAGCCTACAAACATAATCCAATATTATGTGTTTGTACTGTTGACACAGAAAAATTACTGGGCTTTTCTACACGCCATTACCACACCGATTGTTGTGTTTCTTTTTTTTAGTGTAGTGTGTCTTGGTTTATTATTCGTACCTACAGAGAGCATCGTTTTCAATTATTATTTATTATTTATTGCTGTTGTTGTGGTTGTTTGTTATTGTTTGCGCCATTGTTGAAGCAGTTGTAGCCAGTGTCTGGCACTTATTATTATTATTATTTCTAGTTTTTACTTTTATTTTATTGCAACTTACGTGCTATGATCGTCGCGGTGTCAGTTTTTGTATTTCGTGACGATTTATTGTATACCTTGCTTTTATTTATTATTTTTATCGTGGTTTTGAATTAAAAGGAATTCGTATGACAATCGCGTTTACTATATATATATATATATATATATATATATATTTGGATATCTAGTGTAGCTTTTTGACTACTTAGTGTGCCGACAATGTTGTGAATTAACTTTAAAAAATATCAGTCAATGTTAATATGCTGATGATGGCCTTAAACTTTGGGAATTTACAGGTGAATCATTTTGTTATCATAAGCATATCCACAACTTGATTGAGTGAATGAATAGCTTACCCAAAAATAAACTCAATGACTCGTTAGAAGGCAGGCTTTTATATCAACGGCCTTGTGAATGATAATTAAAACTCGTGTTCCTCACGCGTGCTAACAAATTGCTGTTGCTGTTGTTGTTTTTGCTGCTGTTTTTTTTTCTTATTCCGTTTCATGGCACCATTGAAAATGCATAACGAATCATAAATCAAAATGCCAGCCTCTGCTCAGCTACCAAATACAATGAACACAATACACTTTCACTGGCGCATCTGTAAGATACACACAGAGTAGATAGAACATGCATCGCGTGTGTTTGAGAGTTACTTTTTACAGCTGGCTGCTCGAGTTTAGCTAGAAAATTGCCATGCACTATGATTAATGCTCGCAATCATGGAAAATGAATCACCTTTTCATACGGTACACTTCTTTATCTGTATCCACACAACAACTGCAGAAAAGTGTAAGTTCTGCTTTGGCTTTAAGCAAAGTAGCTAAAAACAGTTGACAGATAATCTTTAGTTACTTATTTACATAAACTAAAGTTGGCTTTTACTTAGTGCTGTGTAACGTTAAGTACACGAAATTTAAGATGTAAACCTTTTCTAAATAGTTTTTAACATCTTATTGTAAATATTACCAATTAGTTAATTTTAGGTTTAAAAAAAAAACATTTGCAGCTTATTATCGTTCCCATTTTATGGGTAATTTCTTGGAATTAACTAGTTACTCAATCTTCTGGGAAAATTCAATTGAGCCACTTTGTGTTTTACAACTTAAAAAATTTCACTTTCCGCTGAACTTATAAGAGGCTTATAGCCTATTTATATAGTAAGTTGTCTTGCAGTTGTGTTATCAATAAATACTTTTGTTGCTATTGATTCGTTCGTCAAGTGTTTAATAATTATTGTACTTTTAAAACGTTTATCTTATGTTTGCACATAAATAAAATAAGTTGATTTTGAAATAGTTAAGATATGAGCTTATTATTATTATTTTTAGCTTTACTACTCGACCTAATTGGGTCGATAGTATGGTTATTAAATGTTTGGCTCGTCGCATAAGTTGTACAATAATTATTTAAGAGCAATTGCTCGGCAACACACACACCATTTAATGTGAAATTGTCCACATAATAATGTCCACTCGGATGCCAACAGCGATAACTGCAATTAAAAACACCACGCCCGGTGCGAAAGCCTTCAACAAGCCACTTAATGAGTCTCTCTAAATTGTTCTCGATTGCATGCAATGGAAACACCCACTGTAGGAGGTCGAGAGGAAGCTACCTCACTTTCGAGTGTCGTTATCTCTCTCATATATGTATTTAGATTGCAGTTAAAGGCAACACGTTTTATACCCTTCAAAACGAGTGGGCTTTACCCTTATGACTAATTAACGCGTGTCATAAATATTTATTCGAATTTGAATGAAAACCATTAAAGTATATCTCAGACTCTTTATTTTTTAATAAATATTTATAAGCTGTGATTAATAAATGTATTTATGCTGAAAGGACAGCAAATTATAAAAAATAAATATATATCGCTTAATACGAATTATTTCAGAAGATTTGTGAAAAAATATGAATTGATTTATGCGTCCGTTTTCAAAGTTGTTTGCTCAAGAATAATTTATACTTCATATATATATATATAAGTATATATATATATAAATGTGTATACATAAGTATATTTAATATTAATATTAAATAATATATTTAACTATTGTTTTATTATTTTATTAGTGTTTTCTTTTCCGAAACCAAGTTCAGTTCAAGAGCTTTGAATTTTGATCTACTTTCCCACAACTTTGACTATACCCTGTTAATACATTTTAAATGGGTATTAAAGTGGAAAATTCCACACTTGTTCAAGCATTGTCAACACATTAAATACATATTAAGTGAATGTTGAATACATTTTGCAAAATAATATGAAACGCGGCACCCAACGTTCAAGTTCATTAAAGCGGGCTCCTGCTGTGTTGAAAATTTCTTGACTCTGTCAACCTTCTTTTCCAATTGAAGCACACACGCAAAAAACACACACATACAATAGCAGCTTATTAATTTTGCTGTCACCGTCGATTGTGAAACGTCGTTGAAGACCCGCTGGCAGCAAAATTCAATTAATTTGAAATGCATTTTGAAGTGCACTTCTGCAAAAGCGCTTCACTTAGTAGGCATTTCCGGTGGGCTTGCTCCTTCCGTTCAGCTCTATTTTTTGGATGCCGATGATACCAACCATTTTTTTTATTTTTTATTTAACTTTAAGTACCTTCTTTTTTTGTTTTGGTCCGTAAAAGTTGATTAATTATGCAAATTTTAATTAGCTGGCAGCCCTGAGGCAAGTTTGGTTTGGTTTGGCTGGCCAATCTCATTTGACAATTCAATTTCCTTTTGCGTTTGCGCAACGCTTGCGCAAATATGTTTGCACAAAGCTGTTTGCCCAAGTACCAGGCGTGCCATTATCTATGCCACATACAATGATATAAGTAGATGCAAGTGTGTGTGTGTGCTACATTCAATTAGTCAAACATACGCATTGTGGCCATGCCCAGGGGAACTCTTTAGCTCGTTGTTGTCCAGGCGATTTATTGACGCATTTAATTAAAATTACGTTATTTGCAACGTTTTTGGACAAAAGGCCACACAAACACAACACGCACTTGATATATGTATGTCTGAGGACAACGTACTTTCATAGGTTTCATGGGTTTCATGAGGTGGGCGGGGGATGCGATGAAAATTTGGTTGTCAGTGCAAGCAATTGCAAGATGGTGAAGCAATTATGTAAGACATTCATTAGACATGTACAAACATTTGCCAGATAGATTAGTTCTCTTCCCAGACATGTGTTTGCGTTATAAATTCACGACTCAGAGGCTGCTTTTAAATCATCGAAAACCGAATTGTGGTATTCATATCAAAATGAGTTTGCATTGAATTTGAACAATTTAAAAACCAATAAGTTTTATGAAGATACTCATACTTTTATTTTTCAAAGTTGTTTTTTGGCATGTGACTAATGCTATTTTGCTTTATTGTATAATTCCACCAGATACCAAGTAACGAAAAGGTAAACTTGCCAATCTGTGTTTTCTTTTCAAGATAGCGCACTCTCATCGTTTGTCATAATTTGCTTAAACTTTCAAAATATCATAAATTAATAAGACATAGATAATGATTTAATATTTTTTTTTTATCTTATGTCCACATTTTTATGCTTAGCAAAGTATTTGAAGCAGTTAAAATTTTAAGTTTTTAGTTACCATATGAAAATCATTGTGCAAGAATTTTTTTTTCAATTCCTAGAACTACAATATTTATTTAGCTATACCATAATATGTTTAACAGATGATATTGTTCTATTGCCTTCTTTTCTATTCAACATACTGATTAACCTTCTTATTTTTTTTATCTATCTTTGCAGGTAAGATTCATCAATTGCAACTTCAACTTATTTGTGCATTTTGAAAGTGGTTGAGTAAAGTTCAAACACAAACCATTACAAAGCCTTGCTCTTTGTAAAAATAACACTTTCGAATATCGTAGTTTATTTAATCGATCTAATTGAGTTGCATCTCAAAAGCCATTTTAATTAAGGCCACAGCCTCTGGCATCAATTGAACAATAACAATTCCAAGGCTTCAAAGATATTCACAGCTGTTGTTGCCTGCCTGCCTGCCAACCACAATATAGTTGATTGCCTGGGATCGTTTTGCTTTTATATGAATATTGCAAACTATTTGAAGTTGGCAAAAAAAAAAAAAGATAATAGACATTTGGCTTAAAACAGTTAGTGCAAAAACTCAGCCAGGCACAAGGTAAACAGTTTGCATTGCGGCCAAGCTGGCATTTAAAGATATTGTTTGGCTCTCCTATCTGGCCACAATGTTCCTTCAACATACATACCTACACACAAACACACAAACACACAAACACACACACACATATACATATATGCATAGCCAAAATCGAGGCTGGCGTTTTTTATTATGGGCTCAAGTCGTGCCAGACCAAACTCAAAAGTAGGCAACCAAAATGCGCTTTGCAACTGCAGTTGTTGTCTGAACCGCTGTCGCAGTTGAGCCCTTTCCTTCTTTTCTATACCCTGTTTCTTTTGAAAATGAGCAAAACGTTGTCTGCAGAAATTTGTTAGAAACAAATTAAAAATTTTCGATAACAAAGTCCTTAAGATCTATGTTATGTTCAATCAATATATTTATTACTACTTCTTTAATCTTGTTTCTTCTCCCAGTGAACAATAAATAGAGTATCTCATAGTCTTGCACTATATTATTCCTTTACTCTTTTAGCTTTTGTTTTTTTGCTTTTGCGCTTGCCAAAACTAATAAATTTTGCATTGTGAATGGCGCTGGCTACCATTTACCTGGTAGTGCCTTTGGGGCATGCCACGTGCCTATGTTGCAACCGAATCGCAAGTGTCTGGGTTACTCCTGCAGTGACTGCCATTGCTGTTGCTCCATTTTCTCTTGTTGGTTGGCAGCGCGTTATTTTATGCCAAATATTCCATAGTTTATTGGCAGCTTGTGCTGATGCTGTCCTTTTTTGCTTCGTTTTAGTTTTAGACCAGCGCTCTGCAGATATCTGCAGAGTTGCTGTTGCAACTATGGCAACAGCTGAGTCTCTAAAGCTTCAAGATTTTATTTAATGCCACCTTTGGTTGAGCTTTAACACTTCAAGTTTTGTCTTAAATCCAATTCACTTACCTCCTAGAATATCTGTTCATAATAAGGCGAATCAGCAACGCCTGCGAATATTTTCTATTCAAAACCTTTATACGCATATCCCCTGTTAGCATCTTCACCTTCTAACATACATTCCTACACAGGATATCCGTAAATTTATAGCCGTGTACATTACGTGTTCTGCTCGTTGACTGTTGTGAGAAAATGGGAAAACTTTAAGGATTTACACATGATTACAGCTGAATTTACTTTAGACGCCTCTGTATATTGTTAGCTGGTTTTAGTTACAGTTTGCATTAGTTATTGATGTTGTTGCTATTGTAGTTTGTTAGTGGCCGTGTCTCTGAGCAACTGCTGTCGTACATTGTTTGTGTTTATGAGACGAGCCGAAACTTTGTTATTTCGACTTGTTCAGGGATGCAAAAATAACAACACAACCAAATGTACCAAAACTTAATCAAAAACTAAGAAACAACAACAATAATATACATTAAACTAACAATAACATCAGCAGCTGCCACATGAACGTGTTAAAGCCGACCGAAAATCCGATGATGATAACGAGATAGTTAGGTAGAGTGCTGTAAAGTCTTTTTTTTTTTAGAAAAAACCGTTTCACAGTACATTAAATAATTCAATACATTTCGATGTTGACTTTGGCAGGTTTTGCACTTTCTTTCTTGCAAATTTGCATTTGCACTTTCAGTTTTAGTTATTCTTTTGCCCAAGTTATTTGTATGTAAAAATTGATGTACACTGTACCCTAATAAAAGCGGGTATATTAACTTTCGCAAACAATTAAAACCAATTTGTTTTTCTTTCGTTATTTTCCAGATATATTGTTTTTTTTTTTATACTTATTTAACTTTATTTTTCTCATTTCGGACTAGACAAGTCATTTAGCAGTCGGCGAACTTTTGACTGCAGCATTTACAGTAGCTTTGTTTAAAATATTTCGACATGCATAAATCCTTTCTCTTTTGAGCATAAATTTATATTTATTCTTTATAAATGTATATATATGCTTGGTCATATTTCTTCATGCTACGGGCCAAACACACAGCTTCTCTTTTTTATGGGAATTGCTCAGTGATGCGCACAAAGCTGATGGCAAAACTATCTTTTAGAGCTGTTGTTGTTCTCGGCAATTTATGTCTGCCTTAAAACTAAGTGATGCGCATATGTAAAGATTGAAGTTTATAGCGATGTTGCTTATAAATTCAAAAACCATAAAAGACTTAAACGCAGCTTCTATTTTATCATTAAGAGGCCTATAATTCAATAAACTCTGTATTAATAGTTCTACGAAATCTGTGCAATATAGTATAGATAGATGGTATTTTTCAACACTTGCAACTACATATTCGTTTTAACCTTTTCAAATTGGGCTTGAAATGTATATGTATGACGCTTGCTTTTGTGCAAACTTTACCTGATGATTTATTATAAGACTGCTCCACATATATTTGCATATGATTACCTACCAAATGTCTATAAAAAAAAAAAAAAAAACAAAAAGCACCCAAAAATCAAAAGTTTAACCCATCTTAAGGTGTGTTATATATGTGGTGGCATAGAAAAATAATAATAATAAGCGAAAAGCTAAATGACAAGCCAACCGAAACACTGTCAGAATATTTCATTAAACATGTGTCCTGTCACTATGCTATGCAAATGTCCTTTAGTTTATCTTGTGCCCTCTATGTATGTCTGACATTTGTTAACCCTTGCGGCACGCTCGCAACAAGCACGTTGATTATTTGTCCTTTGGATGTTGTGAAAAAAGCACACATTATAGATGTACTACATATGTCAGCTGTAGCAAGTGATTACATATTATTTTTAGTTTAATTATCACGCATTAATTATAACATGCATTCGCCCACATATTTTTAATGAATGTTCATACGATTTTATGATGAAAATTTAAATTTCCTTGGATAGAATTTAATGATTTACTAAAATGTTGTATAGATAATAGATAATATAATCAATAATACATTAAAAACAGCTCTCAAAATAAATACATAATATTAATATTATATTTTGCCATATGTGGTGTGCCTAAAATAACAAGTTTCTATTGCATTGTGTAAATTGTTTTCGTGCATTAGCAAATGCGTTTTAATGTCACATTATTTGTTCTTATCACCACATTTTTGTTATTAATGTTTATTGATTTGTAATTGCATGAGTGCAATTAGAATTTAATACAAATGGTAACAAATGTTTGTTCAGTAATTGCTCATTTACTAATTCTAACTCAATTCAACTAATTGAGTATTCAATTTCAATGCAAGGGAACTAATTAACTAAGCAATGATCATATTTGGCACGTTGCACTAAGGATGACGTATGTAAAGTAAATAAATACCTCACTAATTAAAATATATATGTGTAAGAATATTTTAAGTTCAAAAACCTGATAATATTTCTCTGCTTTTGAGCTCATTGTCCCACACGGATTTTTTCCTCAACTTTCTTTAACAATATAAGCTTTAAAGCAAAATACAAAGAAGTTAAGATCCTTGTTTCACTTAATTGCCACATCAGCTTTGTCTCGCAGCTGTCAGTTTGTGTGCAAACAATTTCATAATGTTCGCTAACTCGCATATGTGTTGCTAAAATTAAAGTACCGCAAGCCACAGGAAATGACTTTGTAAGCCCGTCAAGTTAGGCCCACACGTCGTATGAATAACATATAATATCATTTACTTCAAACGTTGCCGCATTTCACACAGCAGCTTGGGGCCTTTCATATATTGCGTTGTATGTTAGATAAACAGTCGAACATCCCCAACCCTCATTAAATAAGCTTCAGCCAGTAATCACATACAGACGAAACATACCCCAATGCGCCGTTTACGCTTTAATTCAACCTCGAATAGGCTCGCTTTAAGAAATGTACATTTAATAACGCTAAATAATATAATAACTGCAAATACACGAAAATAACATTTATGTAAAAATTATTTAATATTATATAATTTTATTGTGTCATATACAGATAGGTTTCTTATCAGATTTTTTTTTTTTTGAAAATACAATTTAAGAATTGTTTTGTTGGTATCTAAAGTACATATGTGTACTTATACATATTGAATGCGAGTGTTATTAAAGGGCTTTTGTTTTTGTTTGAAAACAAGCTTAATATGAAGTTTAAATAAAGAAACGTTATTTTATTATTTAATTGTATTGCAAACAAAATTTATAATACACTTTTCAACTCAACCTTTAAGTAACAAACTTTATTACGCGTTATACTAAGCTTGCACATATTTGTCCTATTTGAAGCACAAATTGTAGCATACATTTTTGGGCAATGACAAATTTTTGCACACAAATTTGGTACATGACATAACCGGGCAACGCAAAATACTTTCAATGAACACTTCCTGCTACCCACACACAAACACTCACACATTTACACACATAGGAATACACGCCCCATATAGTACACTTTTTTGGGAAGTTATTTTCGTACATGTGTGAGTGTGTGTGTGTCGCTAATAGATGTCAAGAGCTTTGGAAAATTTTTAACAACATGCCGCTCTGCCGCACACACACACACACACACACAAACACATGCATATTTTTGTGTATGCCTGTCAAAGAGTTCGGCCTGCTCTGTGGTCGCAAAGGAACCCCTTTCATTTGTTGTTGTTGGTGGGGAAACAAATACCGTGGCCATTAATTTAGTTTAGTCCTAATTAAATTGCATACGTTACCATAAACACCCACACACACACACACACACACACACACACACACACACACACACACACAGAGACATCATACACACTTGCACAAAGACACTGGCTCATTTATAAACAGCTGACAACACAGCCACGCCCCCTTTCTGTGGGTCCTTGAGGCTTTTCTTGTTGCTGTTCTGTTATTTTTGTTGCTGCTGAATATGCCACAGTGTACTTCCTTTTTTGTTTTTGGCAAAATGCAAAAGTTTTTTTTATATCTTTTTTGCTTTGCGCTTTTTGTCTGAGGATTTATTTTGTTTTTTTATTTTTTATTTTGGGTTTTACTCTTTTTGAAGGCTATGTGTTTTAGGCCGCTTGTTTTGGCGGTACAAGAGTTTAATATTTAATGAGATCGCCATAGCACTGGGTTAGGGAATCGTCTGTTGTAGTTGACTTGTCTCAGTTGTCCTCCGAGCCACATTTGGGGAGTTATCTATGTATGTTGCATATATAAGTTTAAGATCCCATGTGATGTGTGAAGTTGTATGAAGTTGCATATCAAAAAGTTCTATCACTAGCTGACACATGTCAAAATAATTGTACATAAAACTTTTACAGAGCGAGCATGTGCTTAAAAAGTCACAACGGAGCTAGTTTTATGCTAAAAAACTTTAGTTATTAAATTAAATATGTACATAAATGTTTTTTGAGATGAACACTTACACTTTCAATTCACGAAACTACGAAATATATATTTTTTTTACCTATACTAAATATTTTATATTTACCATAGGTTTTGTATTATTTTCATAAGTTTTTATTCCAGTTTCTTATCTAGTCTTGCTTTCAACATTGGATTAAAGTCATTATGTAGAATCTACAATATCGTTGGTTGTATGTGTGCACACGTTTCCACACGTTGCAAAAATTTTCTTTACACTTTTTTTTAGTGTATTCATGTCTGGCAACTGCTGTCTAGCAAAATACCGAGAATTTCCGTGCCTGTCAATATAAATAAAGCGTATACTAAACACATCCGCAAAGCATTTTGCTGCAGCTCGAAAAGAAAACTACGCCAAAATGCAGCAGAAAAAACCAAAATAAAATAAAAAATAAAAGAATGAACGCAAAAATGCAAAAACAAAACTAAATATAAGGGTATATAATATATAGTACCCGTATTGTAAATGGAATGACACAACCATCGCATCGAGAAAAATCTGTCGACAGATGGGGGCGCAATATTTTCTTTATTTTTTTTTGTTGGTATTGTTGCTGTTGTTTTTACCGTAGTTGTTCTTGTTGTTGCCGTTTAATGCGGAAGTTTTTAAATTGTGCAGCAATTTCATTCATTCATGAGCATTTTCTTTTGTAAAAGAAAAATCGCTGTCGACATGGTCACAATCTGAGTCCTTCCAACCAGAGCCACAAATTCCCCAATGCGACGGCTTTCAGTTCAGTTCAGTTCAGTTCAGCTCAGCATCAGCAGCAGCAGCAGTTGTTGCTCCACTCTGACTATAACAGCGGCTACCACTTGACTTTTCGAGTATGCCAGAGTGTGCGCCGTATAAGTAGTAGCTTGGGTCCAGAGTTACGGGCATAACAAGGCAGGGCAAAGCAAACAAAGTCATTTGTTTTGGATATAGAACGGCTGTGCTTTGTGAATGGATGGAGACGAGGAAGTCAGTTGGGTCAAGAGCAATAACGCTGAATAATAAGATTCTGTTGAAGTGACAGCAGTCAAACTAGGACTATATATATATATATGCCGGTGGCATAATGTGTGCTTAGGCATAAGAAAATGCAAGTGGTCCTTAATATCGGTAAGACTTTAAACACAGCAATATTCTTAACAATTAATATAAATGAAAATCTGTTAAAATTACTTCCTTCGTTAGTTAAAAGATCAAAACTCTTCAGGCCTTAAGATAAAGTAGGGTATTAAGTAAAATAACTATTTGCAGAATTTTCTGCTGTATTCATATTTGTTGTTCGTTGTTCGTTTGATTCCAATTGAAAGATAATATCTCTAAGAGCATTGCTTGACTACCTTGTTGTCTTTGAAAGCTTAAAAACACTATTTGCATATTTTGTTGTCTTGTTTATGTGTCTTGTGGATTCCTTTTCCGACTTCCTTTTGTGCTTAACTCATTTCGTTGCCTTGGGCTACTTTTGTCCAACATTTTTGCACATGCTGCACAAATTTTCCCTATTTTTTGCTTCTCTGTTGTTTGCTTTTTGGGGTAACTAGGAGTAACTAACGTTGAGCGTGTCCCGTAAGCATCATTTATGCAGGCACTCATCTCGTCGCATTTGCGCTGCTCTTCTCGAGCTTTACTTTCTTTCTCCTCCCTTTTTTTTTAGCGCATTAATTTTTGAGCAGTGCAAATGCAGCAAAGCGGGAGAAAAAGCTAACTTTGAAGTTTTTGCTTGAGTGCAATGTGCATGGATTGTGTGGCCAGCAGTTAATTGCAGAACTTTATGCAGCACAATGCGGAAGCTTGTTGGGGAAGTGCGTGGAAAGCGCCTGATAGTATTAGCTGTAAGCTGTTTGAAGTACATTTTATTTTGGCTTATTGCGATTCCTTTCTAACAGCATTTGACTTTGTTGGCAAATGGATTTTCCGCACTCAAAAAGAATCTAATGACTTTAACATTAAAATTACTATGAATAGTGCTGTTTATTTGTAATTTTAAGGTTTTTGAAGTCATTCATTCAGCTGTGAGTATATTGCTTGGAATTTGAGGTCAGCAACTGAGATAATGGTTGTTGAAAGCTAAGTTGATTATAGCTCTATTCATTTTTCTCTTATTTTAATTTATAAGAATTCTTACCCCACCCGCTTTTCCCATAATTCCAACTAACTCTTGACTGCTTATCTTATTTACAGCAAATTCGTAAACCAAATCAGGTAAGTTAATTAAGCATTCGGATACAGACAATAAGCGAAAATTTTAATCTGCTTTAATGCCTGTGGTACTTAATTAAATAAAATATGGCATCAATTCAAAGCCCTGCAGCCAGCCTTATGAAATGTGGTCTAATTAGGCATCACATTATTTGATTGTGGCATGAAACTTCAAAAGGTAGCAAACCTACCACCCCACCGCACCCCACTCAACACCACATTTTTATTACTGCTAAGGCGCATAGCCCTAAGAAAAAAAAGCAAATGACTCATTTAGTGCTGACAATGCGAGACTCTTTGATTTATGAGAAAAGTCAGACAAGGAGGCGGGAATAGGGTGGTGATGAGCTTGTGCGTTTTGTTGCTCTGCGTGCAAAACTTCAGGCGTCGACAGTTTGACAGGCAGCATGTGGTTAAGTCAACCGTCAACATTCAGCTTGCCACCACTTCGCTATGCAAATAGTACAAAAATAATGGCACAGTAGCCAACCCAGCTCTGATCATAACTCACAGCATACGTAAAGTCATTTGTAGATTTTTGCTTGTATTTGGCTACACAATTAGTTTATGTATTAGTTGTTTGGCCAAAATCTCATATTGCAGCTGCTGCCGCTTTTTGGTCGACGACCTCGTTAATCATTGTCTGTCCGAGTGTCGCATTGCTTGCACTTTATTACCATTCAGTTGTTTTAGCTCTCGCGTAATATTGCCATTTTGATTAACCTTAATTAGCGGCACATTGACATTCGTCCGCAAATGAGTGCCACATGCAACTAACCACAAAATTGGCTAACTGGTTAAGCTTGCTGCTGCTGCCTCGCTCGTTTTTTTCTTTTTTCCTCTTTTGCCATCTAGTTGCAATGAGAGTGACATTTTGTGGCACACGCTTTCTTTGGTTGGCATTGCTCTGCATTGGACAGCATTGCTGACTCTCTGGCTATGATGGTTATTACCAGCACCGTCAGTCGCCTGTCACCTCCATCTCTCTCTCTCTCTCTCTCTCTCTCTCTCTCTCTCTCTCTTTCTCTCTCTTTCCGTCTGCATTCATATTTTTGCAATAGCAATTGCAATTTCAACTGCAATCGACTGCCGTTGGTGTCAGTTGCAAATGAGTTTGCAGTGCAGTAGCCGATAGAAAATGCATAAGACGGAATTGTTGCGCTTTAGACGACTTTTAAATACACTCCAGTAGGGCATTGATTTAGTTGGAATTTTTTCTATGTAGATTACTTCAAATAATATAACTTAAATCATTCCTATTTATTATTATTTTTATTTATTTTGTAAAGTAAAAATATAAAAATTAAAAGAAAGTTACAAAAAATAAGAGAATCAATTAAATTAATTAAAAGGTCTTTTCTTGTACAATTTTATTTAAAAAGAAAAGGTTAAATCAAAACCAATTATTGTCTCAAGGCATGGTCGCAGCTAAAATCTTTTCTTCAAATGCAATTAAGTCTGTTGTCGTCGACTATGCCCTATATAGCCCTTACAAACAACTGTGCGTAATGTTTGCTAAGTAAAGAGATGCCTGAAGTGAAACACTTTGGCATGCAAATCCAATTGCTGTTTAGTGCATGAATGCCTATTCTCTCTCATTCTCACTCTCGTTCTCATTCTGTGGTTTTTTTTGTTTTTTTTTGCCACCCAAACCAACTATTTTGCTCACTTGGTTGCTGTGTCAGTGGCATGTGCACATTAATAATGCTGTAAGTTGAGTTGAGACTCAGCTCAGCTTTATGACTAGTTGTCATTATTTGCTGTGCTCTATTTACTTGCCAATGACAGTGACTGCAAAAAAGTGTGTCGACCTCTGCCCACATTAGCTGATTTAGACTAGTTCGCATTGGCGATCGGCGATTCACTTGACTTTGATCCCAATAACTGCTAATTACTATGATTTCGATTTTGCAACTGAACGTCTCGCAGGCCAGTTAAAAACCACACAAGCCAAGTAAGAGTCGAAGTCAGATGCAGATTCTGAGGAAGATTCTGAGCCAGAGGCCAACACTTTCTTGTCCATTGGCCTGGGAAGTTTTGCAAAACTTTCACGTCAAACTCATTTGTCAATGCAAAAATATTTTTCGATTTTTTTATGTCATCTGTTTGTTGTGTGTTTGTTGTTATTGGGACGCTTGCTGCTTGTCACGTTTTCAGTTTGTTTTGTTTTATTTGCTTTAAGACTATGGTTCCTACTGTTGTTGCTGCTGCTGACGTTCTGTTGTTTTATTGTGTATACTTTTTGCCAACATTACGTTCTGTTTGCCAGTCAGCTTGAGCCCTGTCAATAAAGTTCTTGACACCTTTACTTCATTTGTTAAGATTTCTCTCGACATGACTTTAACTTTGCTTTCTGTTCGAAGGTTTTCCTCTTCTTTTCTTCTCTCTTTTAGCTTACACACACACCATTCAAATTTCTTTTTCATGTTCTTATTTTGGGTATTGTGTTTCAAGTGTAAAGTGATTTTTTTAAACACTTAATGGGGGATATTAAGTTTCAAAAATGGTAAGAGTAATTTGTACAATGAAATAAATGATTTTTATTTATTTTATTTGTTCATTTGTTTTATTAATAGTGCTCAACAATTAAAAATTTAAATTATACTCTATTTTCGTCCTTCACTAACCATACTTATAACAGAGTTATAGTTTGATAGAGTATTCACAAATTTACCTTTTACATTATTCTCTTTCTAAGCTTTGTATTAAACGTACGTCATGCTGGCAATGACCAAAATTAAGTGATGACTGTGGGCGTCAATCCAAAGGGACGCCCACAATTTTGCATAATGGACATTCATTTGAAGCAGTAGGCTGTAATCTTTAAGATCTTTCACAGAAAAAGCAACATAAAACAAAATTATAACCAACGCAATTAAATTCATGATGTTATTCTCTAAAATATTACTTACTATTCGCCTGAATATTGAGCGGCAGTTGGAAATTATGGTATAGTGTAAGATGTTATTAAAAAGATAATAACCCGAAAAGACGTCAAGGTGGTGTTCGCAACCTTGAAAGATCAAGAGTTCGCACAGTCAAGACGAGGAAGCAACCAAGAAGCCAACAAACCAACCAACCAACCAAAAAAAAAAAAACAACGCACAGCCAAAAGCAATTAACCGTATATAACCGAGAGAGAGAGAGGAAAAAAAAAATAAGTAAATGGGCAGGTTGGTAGCTGGAACCTCAGAGATGGCACTGGCCAACATTTGTTTGCACAATTAAATTTCTGTATTGCAGCAGAGAAACACAAAAACATAAAACTAACAAAGTAAATAAGTAAATGAATGAATGAACAAAACAAAAACATACCACAATAAATGTGAAAATATCCGCTGTAAAGGTCGTCGTCGTAGTAGCTGCCTTTTGTTTGCCTTAGCATTCGCAATTAGTTGCAACAAATTGACGGCAATGATTTTTTCAATTGTTTGTATTGTTTGCCTTTTTGTTTTGTTTTGTAAGCACGATTGCAACTTATATAACAATTACGAACATTAAATAATATTTTTGTGTTATGACCTGGCATTAGCATTTTGGTGACACTCTCATTGCAGACTTAAAATCATGCGACTAATCGAGAAGTATACATAAATGGCGTGAAGTTCATGATTTTGATTATCGTCGTCTGTAATTCATGTATGCTCAAATGAAGTCTAAATAAATATAAGGTGGATTTTGAATTGTTTTTTTTATGTGTCCCATGAAGTGTGAAATTAATTCTTGTATCATAATGTTAATATAGTTTGTATGCAAATACTCTTTAAATATTAAAGAAGAACATATGTTAAAGTGCTTTTAAACGAATATATACAATGTATACCAACACCTACATTATAATGTACATACATAATTTTCTTGCAAAATTCAATTTGCCGCCGTTTTGTTTTGTGTTGTATAGTTTGCCGCATGCCTGCATATCAAGCGAGCATGTGGCATGTCTGTCTGCGAATCTATACGCAGTATACATATATATGTATGAACATGTATTCGTACTATTTGTTTTCCTCATTCCCGTCGACGCTTCGCTCTGAATGCTTTCATGATCCCAATGACGTGCAGTTATTTGATGTTAAATCTCGTCTACCACATCGTGATGTTACACATTTCAAATACAAACTTAGCCAAAATAAAATGAAAAGAAAATCGCTCTAAAAATAGCTGGCAAAATCAAAAAAATGAAATGGAATTTCAAGTGCCCGTTGCATATGAAACGAGACGAGCAAACAATAGCCAAACATGTGAAACGAAAAGCAAAAAAGCGAAGCGTATTAAAATCAAAACAAATAGAACAATAAATAATGTCATTCAAAAGATTTTTCTAAACATATATAAATTGTTTGCATGCTGTTTTGCATTTGATGTGATAGAAATACGAACATTTTAACAGAAATTAATGGATTAAAAACAAAGAATAAATATTGTATAAATGTAGAAAAGTCGATTTTGAATAGTATTTTTCATATAGAAGATAATCTATCGACTCGGCTGAGTCTGGTCTCTTACACAACAAATTGCAAGTTTATTAACCAAAATCTTTATTGCTACATACATAAATACATTGGTATAAGTTAAAAGATTAGGTTATAAGCTTCATTAGGCAAGGAAAAGCTAGTACGATTAAGATGTAGTACTTTTTTTAGAGCTGTTAATTGACTGTCAGTAGTTTTTTTTTTTAGCATTTTTAGGATTTATCTCTGTTTTTATAGCCCATCTTTGCGAGACAGCGTGAAAGATAAACATTTATGCATTTTATCTTTTCTAGTCGATCCTAGAATCAAACGTTCTTTTTTTTTTTGTTTTTTGCTAATTGTAGTAAATTTTCAGCTCCATACTTGAAATTACCTTGTGGTAGACACAGCAGCAAAATTGCTTGTGCCACCGCCCCAAAAGGCGTGGATTGCGCTTGGCGAAAAATCAAGAAACAAGAATCGGGAATCGAGAATTGTGAATCGAGAAGCCACCGAAAAAACTCGTTTGCTGTAGCTGTACATACTTAAACCTCTTTTGTGGGCCAAACGAGCGGCGCCATTAATGACAGCCTCATGGAGTGACCCCACCCCTCTCTCTCCAACGCCTCACCGCCCCGCCTTCATACATAGCTTTCATTGTGGTCATACACATCGGCTTTGCTCATACACTTGGGCTATTTATAAGTATATTTGCCATGCCAGGGCATAGGTACAGGGACAAGCAGACAGCCTAATGAGTATCCATTTAGGGCGTGCATTTTAAAAATACCTTGCACTCAAAGGCAAACTATTCGCATGCGAATATGTGCGAGTGTGTGTGTGTGTCTGTGTGTGTGTTGCTATCTGTGGTAATCGATAGCATTGCAACGCCTGTCACGCGCGAGAATTTCATCCGATAATGCTACATTCTAGCCAGCATTCAGCCAGCCAGCCAGCTACAAAGGTAGCGAGCTGTGCTTAATCTATCATTGCATCTAAATGTCGTAAACTACTATCTGGCTAGCAGGCGATGCTACATTTTTGGCCTAAGTGGCCTTTTGCGTGTCGAAACGAGCGCCTATCTAAACGATCTTCTCATATCTGGTATTCTTCTATAGCTTTAACTCTTTTAGTTGCATGGTCAAGTGGTATAGTGTATCTGTGACCCACACCGCCTTTTTGCTGTTAGCACACTTGACTGCCTGCGTCTGGTTGTCTCCTTTTTATACCTCGTAGGATTTTAAATGGGGTATCGTAAGGCCTAAGTCTTGTTAAAGTTAAAAGTAGCATCAAGCTAAAAATAACCGAAATAAATTTAGAATAATGTCAAATTGTTTTTACTTACAAAGTTAGAAGCTAAACGAAATGATAAATTAGTCGAATGAAATATTTAATGCAATGAAATATGCGTTAGAATAATAATTCATCAACTGTACGAATTATGCAGCGTCAATTTATGTGGCATTAAATCAAATATTTATAAATAATGTAGCATCAGTTCATGAATTATTTATATATATTACAAACAAGCTATTAACACACAAATACAAATTATTACGAATCAGTTGAGTTGCTTACAGGGCATCTTAAAGTCTTGAGCTGAAACCCGTCTCTTCACCACCATAAAGAAGAGTCTCTTTCTTCGACTGATATGTGACAATTTGTGTGTTCGTTTCGTTCTCATTAATGTTTATACTCGTGTGTCACTTCAAGCCCCTTTTGGTGCGCTTATCTACCGCCAACTCAAATGTACAACTCACATGTTGCCCAGACGTTGTCTCAGCTTTAACTATTTCTCTTCCGTCTATTCTCCTGATGCTTCTCATCTTTGAGTGCGCCATGTGGTTAACATGATTCGGATGTCTCTGGTCTGTCTGGATTGTTTTGCTTGGCACAAGGTCTTTGCATTTGCGCCTCAATAAATCAAATTGTTGATATGAGAAATAATACTTAAAATTGTTGTTTTGTGTGGCGCTCTTCTTCTACTTATGCTTAAGTACTTCTGGGAATTGCTTTTGGCATTAAAAAATAAATGGTTTGTGGTGCAGGTGTTCTTTGAGCATGGCTAAAAATGAGATTGCGTTGTGGTCATGATTAAAAGCATTAATGGGCATGTTAGGCTTAACAACTTGATTCTGACTAATCGAAATATCCGATTAGAACAATGTGATTTTTTTTTGATAAGTCTGACATTTAAATTACATAACATTATCATTTATAAATTGAAATTTGTGTTTTCAATAATTAATTATGTAGTCTGCAGATAGATTTTTACCCGCATAAAAATCTTTCTTCACACGATTTAATTGTTGGTTTCTTCTCCACTTATAATTTATGATTGCTTTATGACTTGTAATTGACTTCCTTGTAATATTTTGATTAGTTCCACCCAAAGAATTTTTTTTTACAACTTGCAATTAAACAACATGAGCTGCTTCCACGTTTAAATGTTCATATGCCTAGTTCCAGCTATTTATGGCGCTAACATAACTCCACTCGTACTCGTACCAACAATTCAACATCGCCACTGTTGTTGTTGTTGTTGAACTTGAAGCCACAAACAACAACAAACGTACAAACGTACAACAAGCAAGCATTACATTAACCTTGGCTTTGCTTTTGGTTGTGCGGCTTTAGCAACAGCTTTGGGCACTCTTTTGACATTGCGTGCTGCGCATGCGCATTGCGTTAAGGTTGTTGTTTTTGTATTTGTTGCCGCCGGCTGCTAATGTTGCCTCCACTTCAATTTGCCATATTTATTTTGCCTTTTGCGTGTTTTAGGTTTATTGAAAATAATGACAGAATGACTGGAATGACTAACTGACTAACTGACTGACTAACTGACTAACTTTGACTATTTAATTGGCCCCTTTTGACCAGGCAGCTGTGCTATGTTTATTTATTCATTAATTATTATAATTTTTATGTATTTGCAGTAGTTAAAAGAACATTATTTTTAGTTTTGTGCTTTCCTGCACGTCTTTTTATTGTGATGTGAAAAATAATATTGACGTCATATTTATTGAACAATTAAATCAATTTATAGTTAATTAATAGAATTCGTTCATAATGCTACCGAAATTATTACTAAGATTGTTAATTAAAATTCATAAGCTTAAACTTTATTTAGTTAATAAAAAGTAAGTGACTTTAAAAGTGTTTAACAACTTTGTGTTTTTAAAAAATTTTGTTCATCACTTTGTAAACAAACAAATACGTTTATTTAATTTTATTTTTGGTATAATTTGTGGCTTCGGTGTTTATCTTTATTATCTTAATGGTATATATTGTTAATTAAGTTGTAGTGTGTCTTGAAGGTTTTTTGTGTGTGTTTTTATGTTCAATTAATGACCACTTTTGATGAGGAAGCCTCCGCAACGACCTTGTGCTGATAAGCTGATGAACGGTTCGTTAATTATGCGCGTTAAGAACTTTATATGATCGTTTGTTTAAGCTTTTTCGTTATGGAAATGATTTTTTGCGATTTGATGCATGATGTAATTGAAAAATCATTTAGCATAAGTGACTTATGGAAAATAAATAACAGAATTAAACAAAATTCTCAGCTTAAGCCTGATGCCTTTTATAGACAGCTAAACAATCAAGTTGCAATTGCAGTCATAGCTAGGCTCGGAATGCTTAATTGCAATGTTGTTTATACTTTTCTGCTGCTGCTGCTGTCCAACTAGTTCTGTGCTGGCTAAGGTAAGCTCAGGGCCTGCCTCTTGTCCTCTGTTTTTGCCCTCCTCCTGGGGTCTTGACCGCTTCGTTCATTTATGCTGTGCTTGTGCCTTTTTGTATGACTATATTAGCATAAAACTAATTAAAAAACGCCTTGGCGGTTGTTTAATGATAAAAAAATATATGTTGTATAAAAGAATTTATCATTATGAAAAATTGATAAATCGTTTTGCATTTGTGTCTGAAATCTATAACCCAAAATGTTGGCAAATGCCGTAATTAACTTTTATTTATTACTCATTAAGTAAAATGCAGAACGTGATGCGTAGCGTTATTAGTCACAGTTGTTTTTTGTTGGCTTAACTTTATATGATGCTAAAAGTTTTCATTCGATATCATAGCATCATAATAAGTTTATGTAAAAAACAATTTATGTTGTTATTCAGCTTTATTTACTTAAGTAAAATAATAACTATAATAGTTTGATGCTGCATTATTCGATGGCTCTTCCATTTATAGATATTCATTTATATATAGATATTTTTTATAGCTATTTTTTTGTTCAAAAGAAATGCTTTTTTTAAATGTATATTTCGATGGCTTTTAGTTTTTCCTAAGATAAAATACTCCCTTTTATTAATATTTATGATTTTTCCTCATTGTTCACTCTGCTTTATCTTGCAACTTCAAACCATATATTATTCAAATAGTTTACCACTTGCCCATAGTGATATCTTTTGTATATATATAAAATAATGACATTTCATCAGTGCAATTGACCGAACACATTTTTAACAAAAGGAACCGCCCAACTGAATGGTGGCCTGGGTCGCAAAAGTGGTGCCACACACAATTGGGGTCTTATCACACGCGCAACATACAGACACACACAACCACACACACACAGATACAGAGAGCAGCTCTTAGCTGCAGTTTGCTTGGGGGAAATAGTCAAACACAATGGTAACTGATAAAGGCTAGGAAACAGCGGCACTGGCAACACAAGAGAGTTAGCGTGGGACGTAAGCTGTTGCAGGGGCATGTGCGTTGTTGCAGTAGCGCACTGGGCTGTGAAATGAAAGTAGCAAGCAGCCAAGAAGAGAAGAAAAGATGGAAAGACAAACACAAAACATTGAAACTTGTCCCAGCTGCAATGTCAAGAAGTCTGCTTTAGATTTAGTGTCAGCTATTGCGTCTGCGGTTGGTTTATCATTGAATTTTTATGTTCATGGAGCTAAGGCAACGTGACGAGCACATTGAAATGTTTTCGAACAAAATACAATTTAGTTAATTTCATTACTATCACATTTCCTGTTACACAGCCAGCCTTTTGTTGTGTGCAATTTATTGCAAACAAGTTAATTGTTTATTGTACTTGCTTATGTAATTGCTAAACGGTCAGTTTTCAGTCAGAGCCTTCTTTTCATTGAAGTTTCAAGGTAAAGCCGCATAGCAAAAGCCAATGCCAAAGTCGAACAAAAGAAGTTGGTGCGCGTTTTAAGCCGACAACTAAGCACTCTCCTTGAGACTTTACAGAGTCTAGAGTCTACAGTCTGATGCACACACGGATTAGATGACAGATTAGTTAAATGCGCATGAAATGAGCAGCCAGTCTTGGACGTTGCTTCCTGGTCATACAGGCAAAGTCCAAGTCAAAGCCCAAGCCACTGTTAAAACACGTTCATTTGCTGCTGCTGCTGCTGCTCTCTAAAGGCGTTGCCATAATGTCTTCATTTAATAATCAGGTGTAGCAATTACTCTGCCTCCACGGCAAAATGATGTTCTTAAATGCTTTTCCAACACGCGCGAAGTGCCTTCTATTAATAGGCGTTGTAATTGTCAGTTGCATGCAACTGATTAGCTCTCCTCTCCGGCGCAAAGTTCAAGTTTAACAGGGTTCACTGCAGCACATCGAGGGAGATAGATAAATAGAAAAAAAGCCAACCTAAATAATTACTATGCCACATCATTAAGGTACGCTTTTAAGAAACATTTCGCGGGAAGTTTACTGAAGCATTATACCATAATAACATAGTATGTGTATGTATATAAATGCGTATTTAACATATCACATAGTGACCTTTAAATGAACTCAGTGGGAACCCTTTAAAAACTTTATGATGGTACTCTCGTTAATGAGTTAATTTAGTCAACTCACTTTATGGCCATTAACGAAGCCATCTGCGATTTGCTGTACAATGAAACTGTTGGCTACGACTTTGGTTGGAAGGCATCAAAATTGTTATATAAAAGAGAGTATATAAGAGCATTAAAATCTTTCATATTAAACTCTTTAGTTCAACTTTACTTTGTCCAAGGTTTTATTTTTTTTTCATCAATACCTTCAAGCTATCAGCATCTAAGTTGTTTTATGCAAACATTAAAGTTTGTCAATTGAAAACTTTTCAATTCACATCCATTTCAAAGTAATTCCAAAGTGAAATTCTGCAAACTCAACTAAAACACCTAGAAAAAGTAATGTTTTTCTGGCCACAAGAACCACAAATTTCTAAAGTTGCACATCATTTTGAGGCAATAAAATTACATTTCAAGTTATTTTAATAATGCAAAATTCTTCTATGATAGCAAACAATTTTGTGGTTGTTGGTCAGTTGGACATCTAGCTGATAGCTATCAAATTCGTAGTCAAATTACGAATTTTGCTTAGCTCCACTGAATATGCCCCTGTACAATTTCGTAATGGCCCAGGAGGATTTATTATAATGGCACACCCATTATTGGTCAACAACATTCACAAAACACGTACACCCACACCTTACATACCATACAGTTGTGTTAATCGAATAGATAGCAAGAGTGGTTTTCAGGCCAGAACTATTCCTGTGAATAGTTCTCTTCCGCATGGCGAACCGCAAGGAACGTTGCTGTAAATGGAGTTTCTGGCAATCATCCGAAACCTCTAAAACAACAAAAACAACAATAAAACACGTAAAAAATCGCAATGTTTGTGAAACTGATCGAAGTGGCAATTTTCTCCCTCTGCCGTGTTCAATGCTGCTGCGAATAGTGTAGATGTGGCAACAACTAGATGCTATTATTGCCACACAATCTTCTGAATTCTTCGACCTATCGTTTGATGAGCCTCACGCATCGCCTGTCCGTTGGTATGCTGATTGTAGCGCTTGTAAATGTGAGATGATCTCTGATATTGGAGCTGAGACCATTAAAGTTGAAGTTCTAATTTGCACTTGTACTCCGATCGTCGATCGCAAGTGGAAGATGTGCAGTTTCAGTGCAAGTTCTAACTCCTACCTCCTACCTCTGCATAGTATATTGGCTTACTCTAATTTACGACTTCCCGATCGAAAAGGTTTTATTTCTGTGGTAGTTTTTTTTAAGCTAAGTTCTGGCTTTTGAAAGATAGGTGTTTGATAGGTTAACTTAAAAATCGTGGAATTAAAGGAAATATTTACGGGGTACATAATTCAAATACTTTAAAGTGGCAACAAATCAAAATAATTTTGAAAATCTCGATAAGCATAAGTTAAATAATCAAAGGCTGAAATAATCAATTATAATAATGTGCACTTCTGTGTAACAAAGGAAAATGAATATTTAAAGCATTTAAAACACTTTGCTTTAGCTTATTAAATGAAAAAGTCTATATAATGCGATTCGTTTACATTTCATTACGCTCAAGTGAATATAATCTGGAAAACAGGCTCATTCACACAAATATTTATAAGACATATTTGTACAACTCGAAGGCAGATTTCCGTTTCTTTGCATTCCACCTCATTGGATTATTGTACTACTATTTTAAATAATCGTAGCTTGGCAATTTTATCTTTTCGCTTTATTGGGTAAGGAGAGACCGAGAGAGCGAGAGCGAGAGAGAGAGTTACAGTTACATTGGTATTCTTTCTGATAGGATTAACAACGCACACAAATACACGCATACACTTACAGTATTCGGTTTGAATACAATAGCATCAGCAAACCAGAAAAAGATACGTGGAGAAAACATAATAAAAATACATACAAAACCAATGCTAAAATACATATAACTTGCTTTCGACGCATTGCTTTTTGCATGCCCCATTGTTTTTTGTTGTTTTTGTTTGTGTGTTTGCAGCAACCACCGAACCGAGGAGACCCAAAGAACATCAGGACGAACAATGTGCACAAAATGTTATACAAATATTGTACATCACTTGTTCGCGAGTGAGTGTGTGTGTGTTTTGCTTAGCATGTTGTAGTATTTGGTTCTTGTTTTTTTTTTTTGGCATTTAGTTAAGCTAGTGTTTATTGATACATTTTCATTGCAGCGCGGAATAATTCTAGGCATTAGTATTGGTCGTTGGGCGGTTTTGTTGCGGCGGAGGTGAAGGTGGCAACGAATGGCTGAAAGGATTAAATGCGTATTTGCGCAACAGAAATGTAAACATTGCGCTGCTTGTTTTATGATTGTATTCTATTTTCATATTTATATTTCGTACTCGTTGTGAAAAGGTAGAGTTAGGTAAGGGAAAAAAATACAAGCATGTATATTTCTTTAAAATAATATATTTTCGTATCAAAACAAAGTTTCGAATAAATATTCTTGTTTTCTATTTGTAAAGTATTTTAAACATGTTGCCCATCCAACTTTAATTCACAAAACAAAAGTTTCTTAATGATTTTTGTTCTTAAACACTCAAAGAAACTTTTAAATTCACAAATACTTCGTAAGCAGCCGACTTTCATAAGTTTTCTTAAGAACATACAAGGAAAAGTATTTTAAAGTTGCTCAAGGGTATCTTTTGGCTCTTTTATGCATAATTAAAATGGCAAACTAAATTAAATAGAGAGAGCTTCTGCGTTTGTTAACAAGAACTGTGCATCATTTGCAATCCAGAACGTTCAAAAATGTGTTTTTGTCGAATCAACAGAATATTCATAAGCTTTTCATTTATTCAACATCTTTAAAGTAATTTAATGCTTTCTTTCATTACATTTAAGACAAGTAGTCGCCACTAAAGAAGCCACGTCTGCTTGGACCAACAAGTGCTATTGAATTTGCTCGTTAAATGAAAATGCTTCAAAAATTCAGCTAACAGCTTCTGCCAAAGACTAAATCTTTTCCCTAGTTTTGGCCGCCCCAAGTGCAGTCAGTCAAGTGAGGAAATGTAAGCAGCATGTAAAAAACAATAAAAATGAAGGCAGTTCACACAAAGAGCGAAATTTTGCGCGCATATTGCACGTGTTGTTGCCATTTGGCTTTTGCATAAATAAATATTTACATATATACAAAATACACACACTGTAGTGTGTTTGTTGCCGTGTGTGCTGCTTTCAGTATGTATGTGTGTGTGTGAAAGATATTGAGTGCTTGCTGGCTGTTAACTTTTAGCACTTGTCTTTTGTTGCCTACTTGAAGGCGTCTTCGTTTCAGTGTTCGTCTGTGTCCTCATGCCCATCAAGCACACACCCCTCTCTCTCTCTCTCTCTCTCTCTCTCTCTCTCTCTCTCTCTCTCTCGCACACCCTCTCTTTCTTTATTTGTGCTGTTCGTTTTCTTGGCACTCCGCTTGTGGCGTTGTGTAAACGCACTCAATATATTCTCATATTATATTCACATTGCGTGTGTGCGTACCTGAAATTGTTTTTAGCACTTTAAGACCGTAGTATTATAGTGAATGTAAACTAAGTCTTATTTAATGTGGATCGGAAAAGTTGAAAATTTGTCAAGAGTGTTTTTGAATAAAGTGCATTTTAATGAAATAATATTTGTTGAAAGGTGTACACAAAAATTCTAAAAAATAATCAAATTTAAATGCTTTAGCTTTTTAATTATTATTCAGCTTAGTTTTTAATTTACCTACAAGCTCTTAACCTCAAGTGAATAACAAATAAACCCGTGGAATATATTCGATTTTAAGTTCTTTGAAATATTTAAATAACTAAAAGTACTTCCATTATAAAATTACAACATAAATAAGTAACTTTCTCGTAAACAACGACGATTTGTTTTTAGAAAATAAGTAGTTGTTTTTGTTATCGTTAAGTGTTTCAAGTTGGGCTAACTTTTCCATGTTTCTTTATTTTATTTTCAGGTATGTGGACAAGACCTTGACCAACAACGCCTTTCTATAATTGGTTTCTTAACATGTAAGTCAACACATGCGCGACAAATTTCATTAGCCTGAAGTGTAACTTGCTTGCTTGCAAACGTATGTGTGTGTGTGTGAGTTTATATTATGTATCCGCAATGGGGACTCAATGCAAATGCATTCAGCTTTCGATTGCGTCATGTGTAGCGCACACCAAAGAGCTAACCAATCAATTAATGGCCAAATCACATAATGCATGTAAACGATAATGAAAACGACATTGCGAGATGTGAGAACCACACGCAAAACAACAATAACAGCGGCAACAGCAAAGACGGCAAACAACAAGAACGCTGCTACAAATGCAGATACATTTTGCAGTCCCGCAAAGCGGAAAGTGGTGAAAAAAAAGAGAAACGTTAATTAATGAAATTACGCGTGCAAATTGCGACCGATTGTCTATCTCTCTGTGTGTGTGTGTGTGTGTGTATGTATTGAGTGTACATGTAACTCAGTACTTTTGTATTCGATGCCTTCGAATAATGCTCTGCATTTCTGTATTCTGCTTGCTCACAGCCCACACTATAATCGATTATAATCTCACCGTGCCCCGCCCACCCCGTTAATCACCATAAAAGGGGGCTGAAGGCGTAGTGGGCATAACGTGCGTTGTCACTATTCTGACATGTTGGCCGTTTCAGTTTCGTGCCGCTCAACGAATGTCGCTCATTATTCACATTAATGACTGTCAGACTGTTAAGCATTTATGCGCTCCACATTGGGCGCCAAAATTGTGTTTAATGTGTAGAGTTGTGCAAAGGTGCAAAGGTGAAGTGGTTTAGGTTTTTAATTACCAAACTAAGCTTAACTTAACCTAAAAACTATAAAAAAAACTTACGTTTAATGCCACTTTAACTATGTCTATAGCACTCTTATCCATGCTCTTTCATTATTTTGCTTTCCCTTTTTCATGCTGTTTTCATGGGTGTTGTGCAAATTTATTGGTTTTCGCGGGCATTACTTCATTTTGCTATTTTTTTTTGTGTGCTACTGGGCTTAGTTTGCGTGTTCCATTCGCCTGTAAATAGGCAGCTCAAAATAGAGGACACAAAACGAATATAAAAGAATAAAATTAAAGCCGTCTGTCTGCCTTGTGTGTTATATTTTTTTTATTTTTATTTTTTTTGGTTCTGGGACTGGGAATAAACCAAGACACCTACGCTCAGACATGGCGTGTTTGTTTGCTTTTCGCTTTTGTTCGTTGGCGTTTTGGCGTGTTCTGCTATTTTCTTTGTCCATTTCTTTTTTTTTTGCTTCATTAGTGCCAATGCACCCGGCGAGAAACAAGAATCGCGAGAATGAAGAGTCCCAAGAATCGTTGCTCGCAGCCTAATGCCCAAACGCTCTAAATGTGTGGCTTAATGTATTGGCTCCGTATGAGGTCAAAAACAATCGATTTTCATTTCATTTTCTTTTTAGATCGTGACTTATTCCTTTTTTGTTTGGCCCGCTTCGTTTTTGGCACACGTGCTGCTACAAAATGTTATAAAACCACATTGCCAGAAGCTTGAAAAAATTATTATGCTTGTCATATGCTGCGTATGAGTTATGCCTTAGCTTTAGCTTTAGCTTTAGACTGTCTCTCTGTGGGATTTTCTCATCATACAGCCATAACTCCTTTTTTTTCTTCAAGTCTAACACCTCTGGGTGCTAAATCTTATGATTGATGCATAAGTTAAAGAACTTTAAGTACACTTTAAGAAAAATATATATACATTTATTTTAAATTCGATTTCGTTCTCATTTGACCAAACTTTAAAACGATCCATGCAAAAGAACTTTGATATAAAGTTGTGCACCATTATTTAACCACCACCAACTCAGAGAAAACTTTTAATTCCAACAAATTCTGTTGCTTGCGTTTTTCATTTATGCAAAAGTACAATTTCTTCAAACATTCCGCACACGTGCGTGTCCCAACAACTAAACCAACAACAACAACAATTTGTATTAATAATAATAAACTTTGTTAATTTTCCTTTCCTTTTTTTTAAGCTTTGAGTTAAATATTGTGAAACTTTAGTTTTGAAGTAAACGCAATTACACGCCCAATATATATTCAAAGAAAAAAAAAACTATATCAAGTCTATATATGTATATATATATATGAATATGGTCAGGCAACTTAATTTGATACTTCCGTGACAAACGTAATTATTTCTGTGGTCATAATAATTGGCATATTGTGTTGGCGTAGACTTTATAAATACGACATATATATCTGCAGTTGACTGGACTTTATAGATATAATATAAACATGCATTCGAGACAATTATTATTTTTACATATTAATGACATATAATTATCATATAAATAAAAGTTGATTTTTTTCTGCATCCTGTGGGAGTCTTTACTTTTTATTAGTTTGCCTTATTTTTTTTGTATGCACTGTTGTGCTTTCTACTTGGGGCAAGTTCTAAAGCTTGCGTAGTGATTTAAGTTAACTTAAGCTTAATTTAAAATATTTAACACAAGTTTGGTTCTTTTGCTTCAATTCTGGCTCATCGTACATGCTTAGTTTTGGTATCCCTTAATGTTGCGTGCCTGGTGGACATAACCCACTTCGAGTTGCCCTAATATATAGTTTTAGCTGGTCAATTTAGTAAATTATTTATATTAGTCATTGAAAAATTTAATTGTATTTTTCTTAACTGCCTCAGTTACTCATATTTAATGGTCAACGTACCACAAAGTTTACCTCTCAATTACCCACCCCAATGAGTTAGAGTTTATTTACTTCAACTGTTTATCTGTCTGTCAGCTATAAATATTTATACAGTACCCATTTAAACAAGCTCATTCCTCTTTTGACAATAACAATAACCACACCATATATTTATTCAAGTAACTGCTTTTTTGACATTATGTTGCATGTTATGACAAATGCAACAAAGCATAAGACATTCGTTTATATCCAACTGCATCGTTATCATTTGTTTATGTTGCGCTTTGACAAAAGCTAAATTTAAATGATAAATGTACTTTGGAAGGCAAATAGACAGATAATTTTGAATATCTATAAGCGAAAACAAACATTTTTTAAATTGCATAATTGTCTGGCAAGTATTAATAAAAAAAAATAATGATAAGATAAGAAAGTTATTCTTATCTTATCAAATATATTATTAAAATCCACAATAAATGTGTTTGCTAGCCAAGGTCAAACCATAATATGATAACACTTCGATTAAGATATGATTTTTCTAATAATTTTATTTCATTTTGTTCTTGTTTATATCAATCTGTTTTATTGACTTATTGACACATTAATATTCTGTGAATAAATACGTTATTTAATATGTAGTACATTTCAAAACTATGTAGGGAAATCCTTGAGGCTTAGATTCATATCGAGTAAGCTTCTAATGTTAGCATATTGTTGTTATCGTTGTGCGTTTTCGTGATCAGGGTATATGTTTATTTCGATTCAATTTCCTGGCAACGAGCACAGTCTGTTTTATGGCACATTTATTAGCCTCAAATTAATGCTAACAAGAGAGAAAAGTAATTAAAAAATAAAAATAAATCAAGATCCATTTCGAGTTGAGCTTGCGGTGGAATTGAGCAAACGTTCTTTTACTTTTGATCTGGTTTTGAAGCATTCTGTTTAGTTAATATTGGTCAAGTGCCGTTGGCAAACAGCATAAACCTGAACAACACCACAAAAAATAAAAGGATGGCAACGAATAAATATATAAATTTTATGATGTGGCATAAATCTTGTTTTTTGGGGTGGGGTGGGGGGGGGGGGCAGTCAAGTCAGGCAACCTACGTTGCGACAACGACGCCCTGGGGCCACTCCCACTGACATGGCTGAGACCATTAAACAGTTGTAATTCATGTCGCTGGCATTTCCGTTGTCTAACCAAATGAACCAATATAAATTCAATACTTTATGAGTATATTTACCGCTCAGTTGGTGGTTTTTTTCTTTCTTTTAAATGACTCTCTCTTCTTGCAAAAAAAAAAAACATAGCAAACAATAAATAAATAACAACCAAGTAATGGACATTCATCAATTACATGGTTGACTTTTTTGCCTAAAGCCTAAAGGGCCGTTGCAAATGTGTCGTCTAATGTGTGTATCTGTCTTCAAGGTGTCCAGTATCACGCTGTGGCCAACACCCGGCCTATTTATAGTTGAGGCCATTAGATAATAACAAACATGCCAGAGTATCATCATTAATGGCACATAAAAACCTGGTTGGTCGGTCTTTGTATGTTTCTTTGGTCATGTTGATATTTATTAATGTTCAATTATCGATAATTATCTGTTTACCTATTTATTATTGTCTTTATGGCCATAGAATATAGCCTTGTTTGTCCACCTTTGTCTACTCTTGTTATATATATGCATATATAGGTATATAAATAAATATATATATATTGATTGGTTCTCCACTTTGTTGAATTCTTGGTAAATTCATGCAATGACGTCCATGCTAATGCGTTCTTAGATATAATATCTGCTAATTGCATTGCTTTGTGAACGAAAATAGCTTCCTCTTGCCAGTTTTCAAGTATTTAAAACTAATATTAAGGTAATTGCTACTGTTTATAGTATAGTCATTAAATTTTTATTGTTCTAAACTTGCTTATCTTTTTTATGATAACAAAACGTCAGTAAGAACTACAACTTAATGACTTTTCGTATTTTATCAACATTATTAAGCATAGGAAAAAGGAAGATTGTCTTTAAGATAAGCAATGCAAATTTTACCGAAAAGTTTTTTATACTTATATAATTATATTAACAAAACTTTTGCAAAACATTTAGACGCCCGTGTTGGTATTTTTAATCAACTATAAGTCATCGTTCGGTTTCTTCAGCCAGAAGTTCAAATTAATACAAGTTGTCTTGCTATTTATAGCCACGAACTGAATAGTAACGCAACGTAACAAGTTGCTTGTGTGTAAGTGTTAGTGAGTTATATTTTAATTCGACATGTAAAGTTTTGATGGGTTTTTCTTTCTTTTTTTTTTTTTCTTATCCGCCCATAGAATTATTTTTACACACACACACATGAAAATAGCCAGGCAACTTTTACAAGTTTGCCGCATCTTGGCCGCTTTTCGTTCAGGCTCATTTGGCCCAGACCAGCTGGCTGCCAAAGATTTGCTGGACCGTGTGCGCCTGACTCAAAGTCATTTAGCATTGTGCAAACAATTTGCTGCGTTTCATGTTACGACTTGTGCAGCATAACAACCAGTGCACAAGGCACAAACAATACACCAAAGCAGATGATGACCACAACGAGGCTCAGAAAGCATCAGCGAGATGACGGGCGTTCGGGCCAGCCCAACCCAACCCAACCCGGCCCGGCCCGGCCCGGCCCGTCCAAGTAAAATTCATCGAAGAAATGCCAAACTGCAATTGACTTGCATGACCATAAAAATTAAGTTATATACACCAAAGCAGGCAGCTTGGAGCGGCGGGACTACAGTCGGGAGCTGTAGCTCAAGTTGCTGCTTGCCTCGTTCCCGGTCTCAAGCGCAAAAATAAAGTCGAGTGAAATTGCTGCTGTAATATATTTTAATAGCACAGCGAACCAACTCTCTGCAATACAAGAAGAAGAAGAAGTCGCGTTTTAATGCTTTCTTGCTTGTTGCTTGATGCTTGTTGACCGCTGTTGTTGTTTGGTCGATCTAAGCTGGCCAACAAGCAAACAAACATCGTTGACCAGACCTTTTGGCCAGCAAATTTTCGACTCTCAGTTGGATTTTGCTCTTTGCCTTATTATGTCTAATTAGATTGCGCTAGCAAGCTTGTTTTTGCTTATTGTTGTTATATTGCTATATTGCTGGAATGTTTTATTGTTAGTCTACGCTGGAAAAAAATAGAGTTTTTGACTTCATGGCTGGGCTGGGGTGAAAATCGATGCTCAAAATGCGGTGCTTAATCTAAGTTTGCCACAATGAGTTAATTTGAGCTTATGATTTTAGCCGAGACTTGCTCTTATGCTAATCATAAGATACAGGTTCGATTGTTTTTGCTTAAATAATTATCCAACAATAAAAATTTCATCCATTTATAGACTTAGCTTTGTTTTTTAATTATTCCATTAAGCTTTTTGTTATAAAAATAAAACATGAGCTTAATCAGAGTTTTTTTCTTACATAAACAATGATGCTGAAAAAAAAACGACAACAAATTTCATTGGAATTTTAAACATCTTATTTTCTTAAGAACGTACTTCAAACACAGCTAACAAAATTTGGGCATATTAATTTCGTTTCGTGCGCACATATATAAATATGTAATAGAATTGCTTTAAGCATTTTGCACGAGAAGATCTTGGATTTTTTTTTTTTTCTAGTGCTTTATCAATTTGTTGCTTGGCCCGCAAGACAAACTCTTAACCTGTTTTCAAAAAGAAGCCTTATTAAATATTCATATTTCTATGCGTCAATTGCCAAGCTCTCAAATTATTCCTTATACCTCATCAGTAATTTTTAACAACGCTTGTTGCCAGCCAACAAATTTTTGACACGCACAAGCCACAAGAAAATACCCACATCAAAAAAAAAAACAAAAAAAAAACAAAAAAAAAACAAAAAAAAAACAAACCTAAAGAACAATTAAAAAACAATCTATGGCAAACGTGTGTCGCACTTTTTTTGGGCCACTTTTTGGTCATGCGGCAATTGGCAAATTTAAAACGCATAAAAACTCTCACGTTTTGCTCCAAATATTCACACAAATGTTTGTGTGTGTGTTTTTGAAGAACACTTCTGTGCTTTGCATAATCAGCGCAGCCCAACCTGAGTGGACAATACAAAAAAAAAACAGCGACGACGCCAACTTTAGAACCCGCCAAGCAACACCACTGAAAGCAACAAAAGTGCCAGCCATTGAACTCTAAACACAAACACACACACAAACAGAACCACACATGATTATTATGATGGAAAATGTGACCATATAAGAGAAGAACTCAAACTCAAACTTCAAAAACCCAAAGTCTTAAACTCTCAAACGAACCAAAAAATCAAACCAGAAGACTTGTTGCAAAGCTCAAGATTTTTATCGAATTGGCCGGCAGCGGGCAATGCTGCAAACCTCGACGAGATTCTTATTCTGAATCAGATGCTGATTTCTTGTTGGTTTCCTGTGCGTGTGGCGGTGCGGATTACACTCGAGGCGTTCGAGACTTGAATTGGCCGCAAGCTATGCAAATTTATCAAGCACTCGCACAACAACAACAGCAACAACAACAACAACAACTCATAAAATCCAGTCCCCATACACGGCGAGCTGTGTTGTCCCAGAAACACAAAAAACCAGTGGCACTTTATTCTCTGTTTTTTTTTTATGTACATATATATTCTCTCTCCCGTGGTAGTCAGCAAGCAGATTGTGATAAAATCGGCAACCGCAACAGCAGCAGGCACCCGTTGATGGTGGGCCCATCAGTTAAGTCGGTGCATTGAACCTAAAAAAAACATCTCGCAGTTTTCACTCCAATCCATCAACGATGCCAGCGATTCCAATGACGCGTGTAAAAAAAAATACTTGGGCGCGTGTGCCTCCAGGGGAGCCTCTAATGAATGGGAGCTTTAGCTACGGCTTTTAGCTCTCAGCTAAACAGCAACTGTACAATTTGTATACGAATAATAATACATTTTCTGCCCCAATGAGCACACGCAATTGCCAAAAAAAATATATATATGTATATATGTATAAACAGAAAGACCCAAATACAAAAATAATGGTTTTTCAAGTCTCTTACGCTTAATTGCTTTCCGTACGTTTTTGAAAGTGTCAGAGATTATGGCAAAAATTTTATGAATCGTCACTTTTGTTTATTTAACGGGCAATGTGTGCTTAAAATTTCAAGTTTTCTTCAATTTTTACCTAATGTGCAAATGATTTGACTTCGTTTTCTAAACTTAAAATAATTGTTGCTTATTTCGTTCGTCTCTAATATAATTATAATGGGTTATAAATATATATATATGTGTATTTCTGACTAATAACAAATAAAAAATTCCATAATTCCCATTAAATTGCAAACGATAAGAAATTCTTTATTGCGGTTTTTTTTGATTCACAATAATAATCACGTTATCTTTCTTTATATGGCCAATCAATAAAGGACTTCCGTATTTTATAATGTGTTTATTGCGTCAAAAAATCTATTTGTAATAAACCGATAGCCTAGTTATATTACTGCCAATCCTGTACGAAAATTTAATTTTTTTAATAATAATCACATAATTAAACAGAATATGTCTTTCAACAACAACAAAAATATTTGTAAAAAACTTTTGTCATTTGCAAGTACAAAAAACATTAAAACAAAAAGTGCAAAAAAATAAATTTGCTTTTAATAAAATCTGTTCTTTTATGAAGTTTTCCAAGAACCGCAGTCACCTGAGGCCTTACGAGCGTTGTGTAATTAATGTGGGAAACGTAACTAATTGTTGTTGTTATTGTTGATGTTGTTGATGATGCTGTTGTTAATTAAATTTCTGCCGGCACTTTAAGCAAAGTTCCAAAATATAAAAGTAAAACAGCAAACCGAAAGCAAAAGCAAAAGCAATAAAAAGGCCACTGCTAATTTTGCGCTTCCTGTTTTGCGGCCTTTTTGCTTTTTAAAATATTTTATTTTATGTTATTTTTTTTCACGCTGACTAATGTTGATGACAACTGGTCCGAAAAGTCATTGCACTCACATTTTTAGGGGGCAAATGGAATGCAAAACTTGTTTCTTTTTCTTTATCGTATGTCGCATTCTGCTGCACTTAAAATGTGCTTTAAATAACATCAAATAAAACCTCATGTGTGTGTCTGTGTGTTTGTTTAAGTTGTGGCTGTGACGAGTTACTCACACATTAAATAGTACTTATCAAATGACAATTAGTCTGGAAGTCGCTAGTTGATAAGCTGTAAACATTTTCCATTCACTCACAAACGCCAGCTGCCAAGAAGTAGCGCAATATTCCTTGACGTGCGATAAGAAACAACAAGCGTTAATGTAAACAATTAAACAGCCGCAAAATAGCGCAAAAAAGAAAAAAAAAACCTCTTCAAATCTTTTTAAGAACCGTTACTGACGAGATATGAAACAGTTGAAGAACTCGCCTTTTTAATAACGTTTCGTTTAACCGCTCTTCTGATAATGGAAGCGACTAAAAGGCAAGAACATATAAGTTTAACAACCAATTTAAAAATGTTTACAACTTTCGGAAGTCTAAAATTATTGATAAGTATTTACAATTGACGTTAATCAAAAGCAAAAATTGATAGTGAGCAGAAACATAAAAGTTGGATTTGATGAATGCAACAAGTTACTTACCGAATAATTAAAATCAGTATAAATATTTATATAAATATAAATATTTTGTTTAATACATGTGTATTACTATACAAATATAATTGAACCAATAATTAAATATCCAAAAATATCCACTTGTTTAGTACATTGTGAAAATTCGTATTATCAATCCTTGCAAAAATTAAGCTTATAATAACTATTCAAATACAAGCCTTATATATCATTAACCTTACGCTAACGATTTTGAGCCATAAGGCCACAAACCTAGTTAGTTGTGGTAACATTCACTTTTTGGTAAAGAAACTTGTGATGCTGCCCTGCTTGGTTTTAGGCGTCTCCTTTGCGCTCTTGCTGCCGCCTCCAGGCGGTGATTTTTTCTTTGAAGTTCCAGTTGCTGCAGCAGAAGCTGTCGGCGAAGCTTTTTTTTTCGTTGGTTGCATTGGTTTCTTGGCCTTAACAGTTATGACAAAGCCATCATCGTCCAGAAACGTTTCATTTGTGGGCGCCTCCACCTCCACCTCAACTTCCATAACCTCCACCTCCTTCGTTTTCATCTCCTCTGGCTCTGCTGATTTCTTTTGTGGCTGCTCCTCATCATCAGAGTCGACAATGCGACGTCGCTTGCTACTGCCTGGCATCGCGTCTGTGGCTCCATCTGACTCATCACCTGAGCCAACAACCTTGCGTCGCAGCTTGTCCAATTTCTCCTCTTCGTCAGAGGATGCATCGCTCGGCTCTTCAAAGAGTTGTATGGAAGCGTTGTTGTTGTTAGCAGCTGGCTCTTCTTTTTTCTCACTAATCGTGGGCGCAGGCTTTGCCTTGTTGCCGCTACTGGATGCTGGTTGCTTCTTAAAGAAGTTTTCCATGTTGCTGCTGGCAGCAGGCTTGGTTGCAGCAGCTGCTTTTGTTTCCTTTGGTTTGGCTGCCGATGCAGCGCCGAAGAAACTGCCAATACTGCCCTTTTTTGCGGCAGCTGCTTTGCCCTTTTGCTCGCCGCTTGGCGATGTCTTCTTAGGCTGCTTTGTGGCAGCTTCCACTTTAATGTCGCCACTTGGTTTAGATGTTTCCATTTTGACATTGCTGGGCTTTGTTGTCTCTGATGGCTTGTGAACACCGTTGCTAACGCCTTTAGGTGCTATGGCGCCCGCACGCTGTTGCACGTTGGCCAGCTGCACCTCCACCTGTTGCATGGGCTTAAAAATGGGCGCGGCACTCTTCGAACCGCCTGCAATCTCCACTGAATACAGTAGCGATTGCGAGTTTTGTAACTTGCCAAGCCATTCCTTTAGTTTCTCTTCGCCTTGCACAATCGTATACAGTTCACCAGTGCCATCTGTCTGCATGCCATGCACTAGAAAGCGTTTTTCGTATTTGTTGTTAGTGCTGGATTTTTCCTGTTGTTTGATGTGCGCCTCGAGCAATTCGTGCGCCTTCTTGTACGTTAATTTGTACTCTTCCAGCAAATCGGTGACCAGCACACGTCGATCAAAATCGATCAAGCAATCGTCCAATGCTTCTTGCAATGACATTTTGTGTGTATCTGTGAAAATACGTGTTGCTTAGATATAATTAAAACATTTTATTTGCTAAAATACCTCGTACATTTAGTTTATGGTCCGCTGCAAAAAGGCGCTGAAATGCCGACACGAACAGCTGTGGAAATGGTTAGCAGCAGAGATGAGCGATTGTCCTACTCAATTACTATCGCATGTGTAACAGAGCTGTTTGAGCTGTGAATGGCAAATGATTTAAGTACCAAAACAAGCCATAGGTGTCGCTTTAGCTAACATAGCTGTTAACTTTCAGCAATTAAGTAATTTAAACAGAAACGGCTATAAAATAAAATGAATAACGAAGAAATTTTTAATTTTTTGCAGCTTCAACATGCGATTCGAGCCGCTGGGTCAGAAAATGTTCTCACGCCGTAATTGGCTATTGCGCTGCAGCATATTAATCAACGTGGCCGTCCTTTTGTATATAGGCTGCCTTGTTACAATTGGCGGCGGCAACAATTTCACCAGCGGCAGCGGATTTCTGCTCCAGGAGCAACAACAACAGCCCGCAGCATCCGCTTTACAGGCCTCCTCAGTGTTGTCACAACAACAGCCCACGCCTAAAAATATTAATGTGAGTAAGAAACGGCCTTTTTCTAAATATAATCATATAATTACTAACTTGCTATGTTTTAGTTTTGTTTTTTTTTTTGTAAATACCTTAAGTATAAATTGAAATTTGTTATTTTGATTTTATTCTTATATTCACTTATTAATTTGTTTTTAAACATTTTTAGTCAGAGGCAGCTTTTGCGGAGGAAAAGCTTTTAGCTATGGGCACAGGCAATGCGATTACGAATTCCAATTCAGAACCAGTGCCAGCTGTGGCTGTAGCTGCTCCTCCGCCCGCAGTGGCAAACGATAGTGGCTTGTCTTCCAATGTGGCAGATGGAATAGTCAATGGTCAAGTGGTTGGCAACATTGGCAGCAGCAGCGTTGCCACAGAAATGAACAACACACAATCCGATAGCTACATAGTCACTGGGGATGAGAAGGAGCTGGATGAGCGAGTTCGATCGCTGCTCAATTGCTTTGAGCATGATTACAATCAGCAGACGTTGCAGCGTGGCGACTTCTGGGTGTTGCAGAACTATGTGCGGGCGGAACACGGTGAACTCAAGTGCCATGAATCCATAACGTACACAACGCACGCCGATTACACATTTCTCGATAATCTTGTGCCGCTGCTGGAACGGTAAGTGATTTGAGTTATGAGACTATCAAACTTTACTTAACTGACTCCATTTGCAGTTGGAATGCACCGATTAGCATAGCTATGCATGCGCCTGGGACAGATTTTCAGCCCACACTGAACTCCATTAAGTATCTGAGAGATTGTGTGCCTGGCAATCAGCTGGTGCGTGCCTTTGCCACCTTCCACGTTTACTTTGGCACGAAGCACATACCCAAGAGTGTGCCCAAGGCACAGGATGCCCTCAAAACGGGCTACAATTGTTCGTTGCCAGCGCCGTATTTTAATGTTAGCTCCGGACATTTGTACAAGGCACAAAAGAAGCTTTTGTATCCAGTCAATGTGGGTCGCAATATTGCACGCGATGCTGCACTCACACACTTTATTCTTGCCTCCGATATTGAGCTGTATCCAAATCCTGGATTGGTCAAGAAATTTCTCGAGATGATTGCTCGCAATGAGGCGTATCTGCGGCGTAAAGCGCCCAGGTAAGTTGATGATACATATGTTACAAACATAATTATCATTAAATTAAAATCTTTTCTTAGAGTCTTCCCGTTGAGCATATTTGAGGTGGATGATAGTTCACCGGTGCCGCACGACAAGACGGAGTTGCAGGAGTTTCTGCGCACTGGCAAGGCCATACCGTTTCACAAGCGTGTATGTGCCAGTTGCCACGGAGTGCCCAAGTCCAAGGAATGGATGGCGGCGAATGAGACGGACGAGCTAAGTGTGTTTCACATTGGCAAACGTACCGGCTACTATGTCCATTGGGAGCCCATCTATATTGGCACCCATGCGGATCCACACTATGATGAGCGGCTCAGCTGGGAGGGCAAGAGCGACAAGATGACGCAGGTAAGTACATTTTAGATATCGGAATGAATTTGGTATCATCTAAAGTTTCGTTTTGTCGTCTAGGGTTACTCGCTGTGTGTGCTGGACTATGAGTTCCACATACTGGACAATGCGTTTCTGGTGCACAAGCCTGGCATCAAAGTGCTGAAAAAGGATAATCGGCGAGCAATGTTGGCAGGAAAAACAAATCAACTGATACGCAAGATCATCTATCCGGAATTGAAGATCATGTATGGCATGCGCAAAGGTTGTGCAATATAGTAACTAATTGTGAAGCCCAGATGAGCACCGCCTTCATTTAGTGAGAAGTTAGCGAAAAGACTACAACAACTAAATCAACAAGCAGCACTATTTCTATTCGCAATGCTATAGGAAACAAACACACACAAAACAACAACAACAAATTGATAAGATGAGATGCCGTTCGCTGTTTAACAAACAGTTTAGTTAGTGTTAGTTAGTTAGCTTAGTGTTAGTTGAATTGAATAGGTTTATATATATATATATATATATATATATATATAGTATAGAGAGGACTAAAGTTCGGAGCGGGTGTTTTTTTCTACTCTATGCATAAGCGAAGCCTTAGGAGCACGGCTTAAGTACGTTAAACGTAGTTAGTTGTTGGTTTTTTTTTATTTTTTAATTTCAATTGCTGAACTTAGTTAGCTGCCATAGAGCTGGAATGTAGCGCTTTGAGCTTAAATGAAGACAAAACCTACACTTACACATACATTCACAGAGTCCAGGCTGAAATTGTCCTATATTTTTTTTGACTTTGAGATTTCCTCTGCAGTTCATCAGTTGCACTGTTTATTTTTCTTTGTCCTCATAGTCAGTCATTATGATTATAGTTATAGTTTCTACACACAATTTGTATGTACTCGTTAGCCATTTAATTTATATTAGTTAGCTGATTTATCATTTAACTAAATTTCATTACAATAATAATTAGTTAGTTGCAGTTGCAGTTGAGTTGAGTTGAGTTTTGTTTTATTTTTTAGTCGTTTTACTTTCTTTGGAATACTCAAATCTATACTTTTATCAATTCCAATATCAACTTTTGTATACCAGCTGCCATTAAATGGTTAAAAGATTGATTGAAAACATATATACAGAGATTCCTAGCCACAATAGTCTAACCATTTATATACATACTAATTATATAGGTCAGCAGATGATCTTGTCTGATATACTACTACTGACCTTCTCAGACTTTAAGTTTCAAATCGAATCAAATGGGCTACAAATAGGTTTAAAAAAAATTAAAAACTAGTTGAAACTAATCTTCAAATTAGACAGCAACAATTGAATAAAGGTTTAAATATTTAATGCATTATAGACTTGAGAAATTGAATAAAGACGTTTAATAATTAGAATGCTGAATGAATTTTGACAAAATGCAAACAAGTACATATAAAATACAAAATACTAACGAGATTTAGATATATAACAAAATAAAATTATACACACAACACACCTTGAGTATCCAATTCAAGTTAATACCTAAAATTTAAAAAAACCAATTAATTAATTGAAAACACACAAACAAAACAAAAACAAAAGTAAACATACGTTTTAAAGCGTAATGCGTAAAATGTAAAACCGTGATATTTGTACTAGTAATGGCGAAAATAAGTTTGAGCATTAATTATAAAATACAACGTAAGGCAGAAGAAGAATCGAAGCGAAAAATTCCGAAAATCATATGCATTAAAATAGTTATGTATATGCTTTTTATTTTTTAGTGTTGAACTTAAAGTCAAACTTGTGCACATATAAATGTTAAAAACATAATGAAAAGCTTAAGTAAGATGTTTGTTAATGAAGGAACTAAACTAAAATCGATGTAGCGCTTTTCTTTTTGTCAAGCTTTGTTTCGAGTGTGTCTTGGGAACAAAATACAAAAACAATTGGTGTTTGTATCTATTGTATAAGTCCTAGACCTAAGCCAGTAAACAAAACCCTTTCAAACCGCCAAACAAACTTACGCGCTCAATTGTTACATAAATACTAATACAACAACCATTAAATGTTCAATTAGCCTGACATACATGATAAATACAAAATAAATAAACCCAAAAAGATATATCATTAAAACTTAACAATAATACAAGAAAGAAATCAATAAATATGAAACTATTGAAAAAGTAGTTAAGAAATGTTACAAAAATTTCAAAAACAAAAAATTATTGATAATGTATTAAAGTGCCTTAGAGAACGAGATAAATAATGAAAATATAAAAACTAAAAACATATAAGAAGAATCTTTGTTAATGCGGCAGTGAATTGTATTTCAGTTGTATTTTTATATATATAATCCACAGACACCTTTTGTTGTGTTGGCTTAGCGTCATATTGTTCAGGCCAAAATACATAAGTCAAAAACGAGAAAGAACATTATTTTTGTATGTAAATAATTATATAGTATTTTTAAAATTAAGATGCATACATTGTGTACAATAAAATGTAATAAGCTATTTGTATATATTATATTTGTCTGTGTATGAAGATTTCAACAATTCAATTATTTTTTTATATAGTTTTCAAAACGATTTAAAATGTATGCTGCAGATAGTCGAAGTCATGCCCAATTGAATGAGTCTTCTTATAGCTAGCCTGGCAATTTTATGTTTAATATAACTATTATTACACATTACTATTATGATTATGATGTATTAGTAAAGCACTCGAAAGTATATATGTATATGTATCAACCATAATCTTGTTTAGGCCATAAATGTCATGAAACCTCTACTTGTATCTAATAAGGCCTTTTTAGTTTATTCGAGCGCAGCATTTGACCCATCGTTTATATGATTTCTGGCGTAATATTTGCGACAATTGCTGAGCAAGGACTATTAGCTGAAATTTAAGTAAAATTCACAAACTGATGTGAAAAATATCTATGCATAAGAATTGTGTGAAATAAAGAGAAAAACAATTGTAAAAGGATAACAAAAATTACATTTCATTTTACTGATTCTAAAGCATGGCGTACATTTAAAGTATTGCTTAACTCAGGAGGTACGAATTGTTCAACTATGAACTGTTCGGACTATGCCGTATGCAATGATTAAAGTTAAAACGAATTCTTGGAAAAACTGCCGTTATTCACCTTTAAGTACTTTTGGCTTTTTCAGCTATTTTTTTAAGCTTTGTTTTTGTATTTTAAGGTGCTACAAAGAAAAATAGCCTCCTTACAAATTGAATATGAAATAATAAGTGATCTGCCTAAAAGTATGTCATCAAAATGTTGTATACTGTTCTATTCCTTGGAAAACTGCTCACTTTGGGCGATTTCTTAACTTTTTTTTATTTTAAAGCTCTACAACAATGGGATTCCTCCTTATGGATTTGATTATAAGCCCTTTTAAAATTCGTATTATTTAATTAATTACGCCACATTATTTTAAGAGTTTAATTTAGCTAATACAGCAACCTTATTTGTATATGGTTCTTGGCTGTGCTATGATAAATCTGATAAAATGTGATTTTTATTTTTATAATTATTTACTTCCCTTTTTAAAGCACAAATTTTTAAATGTTCAAGAATTACACATTTACCATGCGCTGAGTTAATTTTTGTATTATTATTTGGCGCTTTCCTAAGTTCCTAAATCGAAAACAGCATTTTTAACTTTAGTTATTTGTCACATGGAGCAAGAATGACGACATCTGTTGATCTCTTAACTAGAAATTATGCACAAAATCATGTTAGGTCTTTATGTGCTTGAAACAATCAATATCTCATTAAAGACACGCTATTATCTTGAAGCTAATCTGTTCGGCCAACACGATTTTCGGATTTCTTTGAATTATAAACAGACAAGTTGTCTAAAAAAATGAAAAAAAAAAACTCAACAGCTGTTCAGGTTGAGATACAAATTCAAGACCAGATCAGCGTAGACAACTTGGACACCAAAAACAATGGTGTAGCTCCGCACTTGGCACTGCCGTAGGCTCATGCTTGCATGGGTGCAGCTCGTCCCCGTCCTTGACTTAAAGACTTGTATTGATATTTTCAGGTTTTTTGACCGTTTTTTTTTTGTGTTACTTTGTGTTATTTTTGGTCTTTAAACGAAAATAAGAGTGCCAAAAATGCTTATTTGCATTGAGGGGATTTTAGCATTTGATTAACATAAATTAAGCACACTTTTATGATTAATACTAACGCAGTTGCTAGCTCAACCAAATACAACCTGTTGGTCTCTTGCTCTTCAACTGAGTCATCTCGAGCGAGACGAGCTTCGTTTTATGTTTTTGTTTTTTGGTTTAACGCCGCTCGGTCTTTTTGCTAGAAGCTGCCGGCACCCTCATTCTCTCTCACTTGCTCACTCGCTTGCTTGCTCTCTCACTCTGTTGTTTGTTGTTATTGGTATGCGCTTTGGTTATTTATTAACATGTTTGCTTTTTATTGCAACAGCAGCGGACGAGGCGACAAAAGTTGTCGCTGTCGTATACGTAACCAAAGTAGAAGAAGATCAGCAACTGCGTCAGCCCGAAGCATCTCAACTCATGCTCATCATCGTTGTTGTTGTTGTCAGCGTTGCTTGCCATTTTACCAGTTAAGATCTGCGTCTCATTTCTATCGCAAAACAGTCGAAATTGTCAGCTCGTTGCTTGCACATCGCGTTCGCTTTCCGTCTTTTTTAACGGAACGTAGTGCCTAAGGACTACTCTCGAAGGATAACTAAACACATACACAAACGTTCAATATGGCTAAAATCATAATCAGTGCTTTGTTGTGCTTGGCCATGTTTGGCTCATTAGGTTAGTAAAAACTAAATTCTACAACACTAAAATTATATTTCCAAACTAAAGACTTAAGCAAAAAACCTATACACATTTTTTGCTTAATATTTATTGTGGTTGTGGTTAAATTTATAATGAATTTTACTCGTGAGTTTTTTGTGAATTTCGTCAAAGCATATTATTTAATATATATTTCAGTGATATAAAATAGTAAAACAAATAAAGTAATTTTTTTTAAATTGTTTATTGCTTTTAAAAGTGTTTTATACTTGTATTCTAAAAATATACTTATTTTATTTATACAAAGCTTACTTTTAGTCATTAAAAAGATCATTAAATCAGGTTGAATTGAATTTTATTTTGTGTTTAATTTCATATGAATTTTAAATATAAATTTGTTTTTAAATGTGAACATTAACATATATTTATTTTGTGAACTTGTTGCAAGTCTAGCTGTTTCGATTCTAGTCACGTTTAATCCGGTTAACTTATTATTCTCAATATTAATCAACGGTTTTTTTAATTTGTCTATAACGATTGAAACTTGTACGTTATAAAATAAATTCATACTAAAACAACAACTTTTGAATAACGAAATTTTATACGAAAGCAAACCGGAACTAAACGTTTAAGCTCATTTAAGTCCCACGCTCTTACGCGCACAAAACAAAAATAATTACATTAATTAGAGGCGCCACTAATTACAATTGCAAGTCTTTTGCCTTGAAGAGACCCAAAACAAAAGCTCGACACACGTTTCCCCCAGCTGCATTCGATTCGCGTCAATTAAACGCAACAATAATTACGTTAAATCATCGCTCGATGGCCACTGAAATGAGCATAAGATGAAAGTCCATCCCATGCGAATGATTTTCCAACAATACCAGGAAATTAGCGCAATGGGTTGGAAGCTGTTCAAATAAAAAGTGCAACTAATCAGCGCAAAATATCCGCATAATAAGCACAGAAAATTTGTTATTCCAAATAACAACTGCATTTAAATTGAAAAAGGCGTAAACAATGCGCATTTGAGCTTCTTCATCTTGTTTCAAGGTCAACTGGCAGCTCTTTATAAAATAAAATAATTCACACGCCGCTAGCATCGCATACATAAATTAGTATCCGAAATCAATATTACATAACATTTTGCGGTTGCTTTTGCTGTTGCTGTTGCCGTTGGTTTGGTTTTGGTTTTACTTTTGCGTTTGCGTTTGATACTTGGTCCATTGTGGCTGCCTGCCTGCGTGCTAACTGTTGCTTATTGATATGCCAAGAAACTAGTTTCTGGCGTGGACAGCAACTAGCTAGCTGCCTTAATCTCAATCTGTATCGCGATGCGTGCCCAGCCGGTTGATGTGACCTTTGCTTTTGCATTCAGTAAACGAGTATTTGGTTTCATTTGGTTTTGGCCACCTCATCGAATTCAATTTATAACTATGATGATTATGACGATGATGATGACCATTTGTGTTGTGCACACAAAATGAAGGGATATAGACTCGCACATATGCGGAATCAAGTGAATGTTGTTGACTTCAATGTGTGGGAAAATTTACAGCTTACTGCATATGGCACTTGTGATTTTGGTACCTAACATGTCTAGAGACAACTTGAGTTGTTATGGTTTTAAGGCAAAAGAACACATTGTATGACTATAATGTTAAAAATTGTTAAAAAAAAACAGAAATTTGAGGTATTTTTCCCACATAAAGCAAGGCATGGGATTCCCCAGCACAGGCTTTCGGCATAATTGGCTTAAGTGCTTAATGTGTACTCTTGTTTCATACACAATGCCACAAGACCCAAATGAGCGCCCACATCGGGTTCAACAAACGGGGTGTGTACCCACACTTAATAACCAAGCAAGCTCATTATAAATTCCAAACGTCACAAAATAACGCTGCGAAGATGGCAAAAGTTACAGACGTATAGACTCAGACTCATCCGAACATGTACATTTATGTACATGTCTTGTCAATTAGTTGTGTTGGTGTTTTTAAACCTCTTGGCACGCGTATTGGGCAAGTCTTGAGTTATGCGTACATGAGTACAAACTCGCTTATTCACCTATAAGATTTATTCTGTACTTTAGCAGATTGTTAAACTTATGCTTAAAAGTTTACAAAGCAAAAAAATGAGCACGTTGATGACACCAAGTTTGGAGTTACACTAAAACAAGTTAGTTGGCATACGTAAAAAATGTTTTTATAGCGACGCAATTTACACATGATGCAATTACTTAAACTTTGACCAAATACAGCATTTGACACGAGTTGATTATTTATTCTCAAAGTTCAAAGACCAAATGAAATAACTTAAAAGTCATTGCTTGGCATCTAGATTAATACTGCATTTTCAGTTAATAAAATAATGTTTCCTGGAAATTCATGACAAAAACTATAGTGTTGTTATCGAAAATCGATAATAAAAGCCATTAAAAGAACTAAAGTGAAAATTTTGTAAATAGAATTACTTCGCTTAAATTGTTTTGTTCATATGCATAAAAAGTTTCAAAAGTTCAAAACAAAAAAAAAAACAAGGCAGAAATAATGCAAGCATCAGATTCCATCATAAATCATTAGAGGTAAGAGCGACCCAATCCCAAGCCCGACCCTATTAACCCCCAAAACCTATCCGCCTCTCTTTCAGCCCAAGCAGCAGCTGGCGGCTGCCGAGAGGCAAACGGAACTGCGCCCGTTTCTGGCTCCTGCGATGCCTACATCGAATGCAAAAACGGCGTCGCCGAGGAGAAACTCTGTCCGGATGGCCTTCTCTATAACGAGAAATCCACCGGCTACCCCTGCGGCTATCCCATCGATGTGGAGTGCACCCAAGGACAGTCGCGCCTGCAATCCGCTCAGCCCAGTGAAGATTGCCCGCATCAGTTTGGCTACTATCGCATGGGAGATGCTGGCCACTGTGGCCAGTTCATGAACTGTGCAGATGGACGTGGTTACGTGTTTGACTGCCCAGAGGGATTGGCCTGGAATCCGGCTACCTACAAGTGCGACTGGCCCGATCAGGTTGAAGACTGTGATGCTGAGGCTTTCCTTGGCTTCCGTTGCCCAGCACCAGCTCCAAAATCAGATCTTTTTGGAGAGCAGGAGGTGGATTATACATTCCATGCATCACCCGACAATTGCCAGGTGTACTTTATCTGCATTGAGGGTCGCCCACGTCGCATTGGCTGCGGCGAGGATCTGGCCTTTAATCAGGATCTGAAGCAATGCGATGACATTGAAAATGTGGCCAACTGCAGCAACGATGTTCGTGCCAAGGGTGCCGAGATTAAGGCCGCACGTGCCTCAGCTGCCGCCGGTCGTCGCAAGCAAAACTAAGAAGGAACCGCAGGGTTGAGGGGTGTGAAGACCTGAAGTTTAATTAGACATCAGATTTTGGGATATGCAAAGCAAGCAATGAGAGCTGCTCGAGTTTTCTAGTCTGTAGTTAAAAAGGCGTCATTGTGCCACATTTTGTTGTAAGCAATTTTGCCATTCACAATTTACAATTTAAATAAATAAAATTTCGACATTTTTATACAAAGTTTGTGTGTTCCTCAAGTCCTTCGATTGGTTTCAAAAACGTAAACAATGTATTTACAAATTTCATGGTGTATTTATTATTCTTTTACCTATTCTCTTTTTAGCCCTCGCCTCACCCGAGTGCCCCGTACCCAATGGACGATTTGCTGCTGGTGATCAATGTGATGCGTACACCGAGTGCCAGGATAGTGTGCCCGTTGCGAAGCTCTGTCCGGATGGTCTGCTCTTCCATCAGCGCACCAAGGCTACAGGTGAATGCACCTATGCACCGTACAGCACCTGCAAGGAACGCGCACGTCTGCAGCCGGCCAATGGCACCGCTGAGTGTCCACGCCAGTTTGGCTTCTATCCAAATGGTGATGAGACCAAGTGCGGCATCTATCGCAACTGTGCTCATGGCGTTGCCAGTTTGACCAAATGTCCAGAGGGTTTGGCTTTCAATGAGGAGACCTATCAGTGTGACTGGCCCGATCTTGTGGGCAGCTGCAATGCAGAGGCTTTCTTGGGCTTCAACTGCCCCGCACCCGAGGTGTTCGATGGCCTATCACCCGAGGTCGATGTGAGTCCCGAGGGCGAGTTGCGTTACTATCGCCATCCACAGACCTGCAAGAAGTACTTCGTGTGTGTAAATGGACATCCACGTCTCTACAACTGTGGAAAGTATCTGGCGTTCAATTCACAAACGAAACTCTGTGATTTCTACAACAAGGTGCCCGAGTGCTATGCTCTGCTCAAGGAGAAACAAAAGCTAAAGGCTGAACGCAAGGTGCCCACCTTGGGACAGGCCTTGGAATAGAACTCTCTAAAGAGAGAGTTATTATCAAAGAGGCTGCCTCCTAATGAGGCTTCCCTTGTAAACCGACAGAGTTGTGAAATTTGTTTTGTATATATAAACATACTTACTACAATCTATCTTTATACTCTTTGCGTATTGTTTTTTAAATAAATATTACATATACATACATACATATTTACTTAAAATGCTTTTTAACATTATTTAAAATTATTTTGGACTTTAATAAATGATCGTTAGTGATTCTCTAGCATATCTTGGTGTCTTAAGAAAAGAATCTGGTAAGATTTTTAGGTTTTGTAAGATTTAAATTTTATTTTTATCATTGTTTTTCATTTGTTTTTTTTTTGGTTTATTAGTTAGTTTTTACTTGTTGCTTACTCGTATTATTATAATTTATTGGTATTAATTCGAATTACATATCAATTTTATATGGTTTCTCTTTTCTTTTTTGTTTTATTTTTATTTTGACTGCCAACTGTACAACCAACCATACAATCCGTTTTAAACATTACATTATTTTTGGTTTTTAAACTTGACCCTCTTTACTGCTGCTATACAACATTATAATTATTACTTTTGGTTTAAACAATTCCAGTTTAGAGAACTAATGCAAAATCAATTAATCTTTCGCTTTTATTTTTATCGTGTTTTTGAAATTAATGTAAGCTCGAATTTGTTTATTAAAAACATGTCTCTCTCTGTTATCACTAATAAGCCAATTGGATTTTTGTAAAATTAATTGGGGTTGCTTAAACTAAACGATCCAAAGATCCAGCTATATCTCGTCTTTTTTTAATATTTTTATTACGCTTTTTGTTTCTTCTTCTTATTTTTTTTTGGCTATAAAAATTAAGTTACATTTAGGTTTTTGCTTTTTGAACTTTTGCACTATTTTTTTCTGCATTTGTGTGTGTGTGTGAGTGTGTGTGATTAAGTGTGTGTGTTGTTGTGTATATGTTTAAGTTACAACAAATAATAAATATTTCAGTTTAAGTATTTGCATTAGAGTATGTTTGTTTTGTATGGTTTTACAAATTTTTTCTTACCGTTTCGTTTCGTTTCGATTTGTTTGTGGTGCTAGGCTAAGGCGACTTTTGTTTGGTTGTTTCACTTTGTTTGGTTTTTCATTTTTGTGTGTTTTACATTTTGCAATATATTTTCAACATTTTTTTGTTGCTTTCTCTGTTGTCGGTTGTTGTTGTCCGTTTTCGTCCGTTTTGTCTCAGTAGTTTCACATGTTTCCCATTCTCATTTTACACAAAAACGAATAATTTGCATTTGAACAGAAGGATAACCAAAACAATATGTGAACAGAAAACGTTTGCAATCTTAACAAAAATGTTTCAAAAAATAAACATCTTTTAGTCGTTACAATTTGTGCTAGAAATTCGGCTATTAAAATTATTTAATCTCATACAACGCCTCAACATATTTTCTTTTTGTTTTTTGTTTTTTTGCTTGAGAAAAGTTTTACACATTTTTTTTTTGCGTTATCGTTATCGTTTTCGTTTCGTATCGTTATCGTTTTTGTTTTCGTTTACGTATCGTTTTTTTTTTTTTGTTTTCATTTAACATATTCAGTCTTTCAGCTTTCAACATAAATAAATTAATTAAATTAATTTATTTAATTGCATTACAAAATGTTTCAAGTGTTGCTGCCTGTAAATAATTTCGTGTTCTATTGCATTTATGTGGTAATTTCTGTTGTCTGCCTTACGTTTGCGCGTTTTAAAGTTTATAGCCAAAAAGTTGTTCGTCTCAAACAGCGACGAGTCGCATTTGAAGAAAATTTTGAAAAAATTTCATCCTTCGTCAAAGTTGGTTGTTGTAAAAGCCAAAAGTTTGCTTGCTTTCATTAAAGTACTTAACTTAATACTAGTTTCTTGGGTTTATCATTTACATTTAATGGTAATATATTAATTATATATTTGCTTGTAATATTTCCTCAATATTATCTATCTTTCTCATCATTCATCTTCTCTTTGTTTCATATGCGTTCATTTGTCTCATAAACTGCTTAGTTTTGTTGAATTTTTTTTTCATTTCATTCTGGTTTTGGCTAAATTTAAAAACTTCTGAAGTGGACGTAAGCCTTTTTTTCTTCTTTGCATTTGCTTATCATTTTGGATTATTCAAAAATGTTGCTTAAATTTAATTTATAATTATGTACTCGTATCGTATGTATAGTAAATATATAAAATTTTGTGTCCAAATTCAGTTGTTTTTAGGAGTTGTTTACTTTTTTGTTTTTCTTTTCTTGTTCTGGTTCTTGTAAATCAAGAAGATACGGCCAGAAACAGAAAACTCTCTAGAGTTTTACATTAGCATCGAACGTACCATAAAAATTCGGACATTTTGGTTTGGCTTTAAAATTTAAATTTAGTATTTTCATATATAAGTAACTTTTGGGTGGGGCTTACGTTTATCATATGCTATATAATAATATTTTTATTTTGATGTTCCTATGTAAACATAAAAACTTGATGTCAAATCTTTTTCTTTCTTTAGTTTGTGCTCGTTTTTCTTTTTCTTACTGTAGGTATAACCGGTCTTTTGTATTTTTTTTTGTTAAGGCAACTGTATTTGTTACTGAATTTGTAATTTGTAATTTGTTGTGTTTGTAGTATTTGGTTTTATTTCTGAATTTTTACAATTTGATTTGGAACTGCATTTTGGTTTTGAATTTTGTTGATCAACTTTTGATAAATTTCAATTAAATAATATTTCAAGTGTGTTAAAGCATATCATAAGCAGCCAGAAAGTTAGTATTTTTTTTATATTTATTTTTTTTAATAATTTTTGTTTGACTCCTAAAAACAACGAAACGTTTTAGCTTTGCTTTTTTCATGCAAAAATTTTGCTGTGCCTTAAAAGTTAGTTTAAATGGAAAATTTTGTTTATCAATATACTAGACTTTTATATATCTTTCCGTAATGTATAATTTTGAATTTGGTTTTTTCATTTTTGCCATACAATTTTGTTATTTCTTAATTAAGTTTAAAATACACTTTACTCGTAAGTTGAAAGGAAATCTTTAAGTGTTTAATTTTGTGGCCTAAATTTAATGCAGTTTATAATGCGCATATATAACTATAATTATTATTTATTTTATTTCGTTTTTCGTATTGAATTTTTTATAAAATTTTCAATCATTACGCATATTTGTTGTGGTATGTTGTTGTTGCCCGTTTGCTTAGGTCTAAAATAATATAGTTTTAAATTGTTCAACGCATGCCAAAATCCGTTGCCATTATGATGCTGTAATATGTTAACAAATTAATTAAATGATATAATATAAGTAAATAAAACAAACAAAGACTATGACAAAATATGGGTTAACTTTAATGGTTGTTTGTATAATCAAATAGTTGATTATAAATCAACATAAACTTAACATTAATAAAAATGTAATAAGCATATTTGTTTAAAGCAAGAAAAATTTAACTTAATTTATACTAATTAAAAAAACACAATCAAAAGTTAAATATGGTTAAAGTAATATTGAAAATATCATAAAGCAATGGAAAACTGTTATTACAAATTATTTTAACTGATGCCAAAAACAATTAATTGGGCAACGCGTTGCATTAATGGAACTTTCGCTTTTTGCCACTACGCTTCTTGCCCTTGCCGCGTGTCTTGGCCAGCTTGCGTTTTTTGCTAACGCCATCACCACGCATCGCAGACTCACGGCTAATCTCGCCAAGAATCTCATCACCAACATTACCTATAAAATACAACAAATGGTTTAGTTGAGGTAATACAGACTTAATTTCAATTTCAATTTACCCAATGAGGTGAGCTGACGCTGACGATGTTTCTCTGCTTTGGTCACTGGCAGACGCACATAATATTTCTCCTCGTACTCCTGTTTTTCCTTTGCAGCCTGTGAAAGCATTTGCTGGGCACGTGAGCCCGATGACAGCTCAGTGGGCGCATCCAAGTACTCCTCCTTCAGATCTTCTAGCATTGATGAGCTAAACAGTGATAATAAATATAAATTAGATCTTGATAAAGTGAGTAATTTATTTGGTAGCTTACGTTATGGCACGCTTTTTGGCACGATCCAGAGCCTTCTTTTCCTTGTCCGCATCACGTTCATCGCCATCGTAATAGACGGGCTTAATGCGAGGTGGCACATAGACGCCCGACTTGCCAGCTGTTGCTGCTTTGCGCGGTTTTTTCGCAGCACCTGCCTCATCGTCCTCATCGTCATCGTCATCGCTGTCGCTGCCAGCTTGGTTGTCATCATCATCATCGTCGCCATCACCGCCAGCGCCAGCTGCACTGAGCATATCCTCCGGATTTGGCTTATAAAGTATGGGATCTGTACTACTGGAGACACCAGTGGTTGCTGTCTTCACCAGCTTGTCAATCTGATAGCGCAGCTTGTAGTCTATGGGACGAATCTTCTCCAGCACCGTGCGTATCTCAATCAGGCGTTCAATGGAGGGATCACCCTCAATGGTCTCACCGGAGCATTTACGCAATACCACATATGTCAAATTGATCAAATAGTCAAGCAGCATATGGTACTTGACCTCAAGAAAGCTCAGCCCATATTCAGTGCTCAGTTCGCCACGTTTGACACGCTGCAACATTCCCTCCACGAGATCTGTCACCTGTTTCACATTGCTGTTCATTTCGCCAAGCAGCTGAATGGCCTGCGGTATGTCCTGCTGACCCTGCACCTCACAATCATAGTCCAGTGCCTGTGCAAAATAGAAAATTTACAAAGATTTTAATATGAGGAAATCAAATTTAATTTGTGTACGATTTATTTTGTTCTATAAGCTTTTCGGCAATACTTTTAAGAAAGTTAACGATTCAATCGCAATGAAACAAATGTTTTTTAAAATATTAAAACTTTAAAATACTTTACAAACGATTGCTAACCTGATGAACCATTTTGACTATTCAGAACGATAGTTAAGGCTTAACACAATATGAAACTAAGACTATTCACTCTCGTAGGCAATAATAATTGTAGTTTAAACAATTCTCACTTCACCCACGCTCATATATGTTTGTCCACATACACATACATGTTAAGTAATTATGCCTGCATTTTCGTAACCAGAATAAAGCTCGTTAGCCAATCGCCATCACCTCTGTATGTATGGATGTATGCATGTATATGTGTGTGTGGTTGTCTCGCTTGCACTGCCTATATCCTATATTATATTGGATATCACTATATTTAACAAATTTTGGGCACAGGAAATTAAATTTGCTACGCAAATACACAAATAAGTTGTTTAGTATATAAAATGGCATAATCAGAAAGAGCCCAAAATGCATTCTCGCTGCTGCTAGTTGCCCGACCACTCACCTCACCCCACCACTCACCCTCCTTCCCTTACCCGATGGCGAACCGCGATTCTATGTGCCTCAATGTTGCATGTGCTGCGCCTGTCTGTCCATATGTGTGTGTGTGTGTGTGTGTTGGAACTCGACACCGCACAACTCATTTACATATTTTATTGGTTGCCATTTAATTATTTGCATTTTACAGCATTTTTGGCCACAACACCCCCCTCGTTCCCCCTTCTCACCCACTGCCAGTTGGCTTCCCTTTGACCATTGCAGCTTATGCTGCATTTATTTTCAATTAATATTAATAAAGCATTGCGGGTGGTCTGCCTGTGTCCCATATATATATCTATATATTTTTCGAGATTAATGCAAATTGCATAATGTATGGATAATAAATAGTTTTTTGTTAGCTAGTTGTTGTTGTTTGGTTTGTGCAAAATGTTGTAAATTTACAATTTACAAAGCAATTTACCAAATAATTATTTTGATAAAAATTTTTTTGATTGGCTTTTGTTTGTTTGTGTGTTATTGTTATGTTTATATTATGCATTTTCTTCTAATTACGAAATTTGCATATTATTATTGGTGAATTAATTTAATTGCATTTCGCTGACAGACATTAAATAACAAAATACTTCAAAATTGTGCTTGTAATAATAAATGCAATATAATATCAAGTATATTTGGACAGGTTGTAAATGAGATAAATTAAAATACAACAATTGGCATTTCCTATATTGCTTGATTGAGTTTAGCAAAGGTAAATTATCTTTAAACCATTATCGACAAATCGACAATCACTATTTAATTGTTAATTGTAATAAAAAGCTTTTCCTTTTAACTTATTCTATGCAGCTTATAAGTTTTATAATCATTTCACCATTTGGCCTATAGACATAACGTTATTGCTATTGACGCGTAAGAAGCCAGGCTAATATGAGTTTGCAATTGAGCCTGCGACACGAACTTTAACATTGTGGCTGATGAGCTTGGGTTGGCGGGGCGTTAAATAAAATGCGCGCATATTTTAGGCAACAGCCTGCCACAACAAACAGCACATAGCATAGAGAACATATTATGTCTCCCCCCACAACACTAAACCGCAAAAAAGTCGCTTGCATGCGTATAAACGATGGCCGATTAACAAGAGCAACGACAACATCTGTGCATAAAAGCTAGCTGCCAAAGGCAAAATTACACCAAAATGGCAAACTAGCCCACACGATCTCACACACATAGACACGCACACACACCAACATAAACACCCTCACTGGACAATGTGCCAAATGATTTAAAATTCCGTTGGACATTTTTGTTGAACTTTTGCAAATGCAACGACTGCAGCAAAAACAAATGCAACAAACGGAAATTGGCAAGCTGACATGCAGCTTTTGGCGTTTGTTGTTGTTGTTGTTGCCGTGTTGTAGTTGTTGTTTAGCTGGCTGCATTTGCAATAACGATTATTTTGGCAATGCATATTATGCGCAAACACGCGCCTATAAGTAGGCAACGAATTCAATTCATATGCAGTACATATGCATTGGATATTACTGTATGTGTTATCTGTTATGCGTAAACAGGCTTTAGATCCTTTTTCTATTTTTGTTGAAGAATAAAATATTAATTACAATTTCAGTTTGTCTGTCGTGCAGGTTACGCGAAATTTGTGCATTTTCATCATCACGTTCCTCCCTAACCAAATTTAATGACAGCATTTTGATGCCACTTCACAGTCAGCCAGTCCTGCAACTCATTCTCTCATTCTCTGTCACTTCTCGTGTCTGCTGTGGTTTTGTGGAAAAACGTGTGCGGCTGCAATTATCATCAGGCGAAATTTGCTGAAATTTGTGTGTGCGCTGATATATTTTTTTTTCCATGGTGTTGCCTCATTTTATTTTGGTTGTTGTTTGGCATTAGCATCATAAATAAATGCGTGCATGTGTGTGATAATTGCAGAAAATGCATTTCATATTTATGTGTATTTTAAATTGCTATTTTTTGGTACATATATACAAAGATATATATATATAGAAGTTGTACATTATATGTATACATTTTTGGTGGGTGACTTTCATGGAAGTTAAGTGGTGGAAGCGATTTTCAGCCATTCGCTTTTCGACTCGTTATTGGCCAATGAGCTGACTGGAAAACACTTTTATTTTGGGGAAATTATATTTTTTTTCCACATTTAATGCACATGTGGACACAAACATAAAAAGTATATGATGTATGTATAAGTATGTGTTGTGGGTTGTGTTTCGGATCGTGCTAAAATAAAAAAACCAATGCATTAAGCCTATAGTTATCTTATTTGATTTTTAATGAGTTTCAGTTTAATAAATAAATCTAATCAAGATCTCATTATAAAGCAAACTATTTGAACACTTTAAACACTTTTAATTGAATCCTATTGTAGAAAAGGTTTTTTATCCTAATTATTCAAATTCTTTTCTCACGAGTACTCAAAAATAAACATGAACTTTTAGTGGCAAGTGGCAAAGACATCATATTTTGATAGAACATATCGACAGATTTGATCCCAACTGAAAGTCACTTCAGAAACGTTTTACCTTTGTAACAAACTCCAATGGTAAAAAGGCCGCACTTGCTTCAATTATAAAACTACAAATTGTGCGCTCTTTCAGTCATCTCAACTCCTGCCCTTAACAAAAGACTGCATCGAAACCACAGCAATGTGGATTGGGTGGGTTAAAGTTGAGTGGATGCAAAACAAGTACGCGGCGGCCATTAGAAATCGATTGACATAACTCAAAAATTGTGCAAATTAACGTTAAAACCAGCGAGCCAACGACAATATGGGCGGGGCAATTGCAGCGGCGTATGGTGCCGGGGGAGTGCTGGGTAGAGTGTGGAGAGTGTAGGTGGTGTCAGCCAACAGCCTGTAAATAACGGAGCAACGTTCCAGCACAGGCTGAAAATATGGCCAGTCCTAGAGAGTAAGGGCATAGTGTGGTACAAACGCAGCTACATGCACACACACACAAACTCACATGTGTGTGTGTAACTATGCAAACGATTGTTCGTTAATGTGTGTGTGTGTGGGGGTGCAACAACGAGCATGACAATGTTTGGCGGCCGCGTTCGTTGTGCGCCTGATGAAGAAATACGCGCGACTGTTGCAAACCGCAGTCAGACCAAAGGCAACTCCTAACCCAATCCACCACTACACCAATCGTTGCCTAGTTCAAAGTGGATCTCAAATTTATGCAGCGATTCGTGCAATGTGTTGTTTTTGTTGTTGTTCTGCTGGTTGTAGCCAAAAATATTGATTTGAGTTTATCGGCACAAAACCGACAACTACGTTAATTCTCTTTCGCTTGCTCATAAAATGCAACCAACAAGCAAAATTATGTGACAACTGTTTTCATTCTCTAGTTTTATATCAACTTAAGATCGCAAAGAAATTGAAAGACTATTTTAATAAAAATTGATATTGTTCTGATGAAAGTTTAAGACATATTTTGTTATCTAAATTATAAAAAATATTATTGTAATAAGCTTTCAAAGTTTTTTAAATAAACTTAAATAAACACCTGATCGGACAAATATTGTCATAATCAACAGCGAATAAGCTTTTAGGAACAGGCAAAACAAACTAACAACACCCCCTTATCATGATAAATCCTTGTGGCGTTTTGGGAAGGCTGACAGAAATTGTTGACATTTGGCTTTTTTTATGTCATATAAGTTGTTGTCGGTTGTATTTGTTGTTGTTGTTGTTGCATTTTGGGTATTTTTGGTGGTGTTTTTAGGTGCGCACCGAACGGAAATGAAACTTTTGCGGCAGCGCGAAATATCCAAATGTACAGACAATGCTACATATACTATATGTGTATATTAAATCCATAAGTACATACTCGTATATGTTTATATGCATGTACATTGGTGTGTTTATATACATAATAGCTTACTATATGGAAAGGGCAAATATAATTGCATATTTCATGCAGCGGCGCATAGCAAAACACAATCATTGCACTTTTACCGCCTCAATTGGCATTCTGGCAATTTTCAATTCTCGGTTCTCGGTTACTGCATAAAAACCTAAAAAGCGAAATACCAAACTCCTAGATCTAACTTCAACAAACAAATTGAACCAGCCAGCCATTATTTATTTAAATAATTGGCTAACCGTAAAAAATAATTATAAAATACTGAAAAATGGCTGAACAGACAAAGGAGCATGATGTTTGGCTGCCTGACTGCCTGGCCCGTTGGCTAAAAGGGTGTACAGTAGGGTTAGGGTCTGAATAAATGAATAACGAATAGGCGAGCATATTGAAAGAGATTAGAGCCGCAGTTACGTACTATATTGAAATATCGCGCTTAAATGAATGTCTGGCATAGCCAATAGAATACCTAAAACGTTAAAGTTTTGCTTGATTGGTGGTTAGAATTTTGTTAGAAACAAAACATTTTATAGCTATTTGCATAGAATATTTTGTTATACGTTCTTTATTGTATATAGTTTTTTTTAGTATCAAATTTCATAGAACAATCAATAAATAAAGTTATTATTTCTGTGTTTTATATAAATTCGATAAGTTCATAACCATAAACATATTAAACACAATTTGCATATTTTAGCCAACAAGATTCACACTTCAAACATTATTTGATACTACTACTCTTACTGTTGTGTTGGACAAACACGTTGAGCAAACATACAACAACAACAAACGACAAACAGTAAAAAACCGCGACGAAAAAAACTCAAGCATACTTTTAAAAGACAGAGAAGTTATGAGGACGCAACAAAGTACTATATCTGTGCATTTTGAAAAAATAAAATAAAAGTGACAAGTGACAAATTCGATGTCTGCTAGCTGCAGAACAAACAGATAAGTACAATGTCAGACGGACAGTCGTTACTCAGTCCGGCCAACACGCACACACACACACACACACACGCACACATAAACAAAAACTCAGTTTTGAAATTGTTTATACATGTGGCCAAGCAACGGTTTGAGACAATGTTGCGCATACGTTTCGCAGCCAACGGGGCAAAAATCATTTTTTTCTTTTTTCGTGTTGTTGTCCTTTCAACATCACAACAAAGTGTCAAAGCGACGCACATGTTTGTAGGCGTCAACGGGCGTTGCTTCTATTTTTTTTTGAAACCAATTTTCATTAACAAAAGGGGCGAGGCCGTGTAGCGAAAAGAGCGGGCGTGCGGGCATCAACGGGTTAAGGACGTGTGAATGTAAATTAAAAGAGCAAGTGAATTTGAGCAACGCGTATAAAATGATATTTACAAAAAATTGCAGCTGTTAAATGGATTTGCTTTAGCATACGAACAAAGTATTTCAAAGGCTAATTAAATAAACCAATTGATATTTTTTTGCATATATTGAATTTGATGGTAATCTTTTTTACGCAAGTTTTAAAATTCTTTATTTGATTACAAATTAAATATACAATTTTGTTTTTTTATATAAATATTATTATTATTATTAGAATTTTAACCGAAAAAATGTATTGTGAAAATGTTGTTTAATTTTTTAGTTAAAAAGCATTACGCCTGCAACATTACTTTGTAGCATTAACTGTTCAATTTTAATAAATAATATGTTTTCTTAATTGCGATATGTCTATATATGTTAAGAATATTTAATTTATTTTTAATTAAGTCTTTTTCAAAAAGGTATAGATAACGAAAAATTGATTGTAAAAAAATCTATTATAAATATTTTTACAATCTGGGACAGCATTATAATATATTTTTAATTGGTAAATTTATTTCAATTATTTTTTTAATGGGAAAAAAGAGATCAGTTAAGTTTCGTACTTGAGTTTTTGAAACAGAAATGCATATTGAAGTCATTCAATTAGAACTAGTAGCTTAAGAGGCGGCAAGCGTAAAAATCGAGCAAATCAACAAAACTCATCAAGTTTACAGACAGTTATATACGATACTTTTTGTTGCGGTCTTTTTTCATATGGCAGAGAGGAGAGCTCTGTAATATTTAAAAATGCAAACAACCAACACTAAAACAAACTGACAAACAAACGAGAAGCGGAATAAAAAAAATCAGATACAAAAAGCTCGTATTCCCCATAAAAAAAAGAGGAAAAAAATAAAAGAGAATGAAATGGAAGAGAACAGAGAGAGTACCAAAAAAAAAAACACAGCGCTATGAAATATTGCCAATCAGAAATGAAACCGAAAATAAATCGATTGTTTCAACAAACGCACAGAGCACACAAACACACACACACACACACACATTGATAGAAAAACACGAGCAACGGCGACAGAGTTGCAGCCAAAATAACGGGCAACAAGGATAACGAGGACATGAGGCAATGATGTGTGGAGTGAAAGAGCCAGCTGCCTTTTTGTGTTCTGTTGGCCGAAAAAACTTTACTGTTGTTGCTGATGTTGTTGTTGTTACGCGAAAAAAGGCTAGCGCGATGCGGGAAACGGATAAAAGGGCAGGTAGACACAAAATGGGGTATAGTAGTGGACAGTAGAAGGCTTTTATGTATTCAGGCGTGGTTCGGCTCACAGGATGGGTGAGTGGTTGGATGGGTGGCTCGTTGCACGCTGAGTGATTGCTGCGTCTGTATATTTGTGTGGGTGCAAATTGAAACAGAGTTGAGAGCTAGAGCTGAAGCCTAAACTCAGACTCAACTTAATTCTGACCAGGCGGCAAGCTAGGCTAGGCCAGGCCAGGCCAGTCTTGTCGTGTCGCATTGCTGCTCCTGGCTGCCAGCCTCGCGGGTCCAACAAGCGCGCTGAGTGCTTGCCAGGGGGCTGCCAGCCAAATAGGTAGGCAGGTACGGATGGCAGGGGGATGGGACGGGCAGCCCACGTTGCATTTGCATGTGCGGGGCATAATTGGACGGCACCCAGTATGTGTTGTGCCACGTAAAAAGTGTACCGAGTGTGTGGGTAGGGCAGGATAGAGCATCTCCGGCAGTCGCATTGAATGGCAGCTACAATTCCGTTGTATTTTTTTTTTTTGTAACTTCTCCGTTGCCTGTGGAGGCCTTTGCATATTGATGACGATGATGACGATGCTCCGTCTGTCTGTCTGTCCGTCATTTCTGTTTGTATGTATACCTGCTGCTCTTGTACCTTTTGCCGTCTCTTTCTTTGTTCCTCTTAGGCTTCCCATCTCCTACGCCCCCCCAATGTCCTTTTCTAGTTATTGTTAAGCCCTTGGGCACAGGCCCAGCACCAAACCCAGCCCCAAGTCAAAGGTAACACGAGGAATGTGCAATGTCAGTTTAAATGGATGCTCATGAAACTGGGACACATCGAGAAAGACAAAAGCAGCTCAGCTTTAATTATCTAATGATTTCACTAACTTCCAGGCTTTTATTTTTAAGCTAATTTCAAGATATAAGGCATTTCAATACCTTTTCAAATTGTTTACCTAGCAAAAATAGATTTAATTATAGAAAAATCAGACACACAGATATTTCCTGAAAACATTGAAGAAGAATTAAATAATATCAAAATAAGTACATACTGAATTAAATTATTAGATTTGACTTAATTTAATAATAAAGTATGTAAAAAAATAAAATTAGCTTAGTTAAAGATAGGAGAAAGTTGTTTTTCACAACGGATATTAATTTGTCAACTAATTTTTTTAATGAAAGCATAAACCAACGAAAGAATTGTTGTTGAAGAGAAATCAATGTAACGGAAAGATCGTGGTTGGAGCGTTATAGTTGTTATAACATTCAAATTAATTCGCAGTTATTTTTAGCAAGCTGTTTTCTTTCAATCGAAAGCATTATCTCTTTATAAGAAACACCAGAGTATCTCTAAAAATAAAAATATAATAAATAAGCAACAGAAATATCATATATATAAATATAAAAAATAAAGACCAAAAGCATTTGCCAAAAGCAAAGCATTTCTAAATAATATGTCTGTCTGTCTGTACTTTAAAAATATTTATTGGTTTGTTTATTTTTGTGTTTTATAATCTAAATAAAGTGCCCATCGGATTCAGTTGTCGTTTGCCTGCCATTTTACGTAGTTATTTACAGATACCGCAACTGTTTTACCCCCCCTTCACTCTTGCAACGCTATCGACTCCATTTTGGCGATTTCGCGATGGTATCGGGCCAACAAACCCACAGAGCGAAAGCTTATTTATGCCTGAATATTTGAATAGCTCGCTGATGTATATATATATATATATATATATATTTTCTGGGTGTGTCCACTCCTGCCGTGTTCAAAAATTATTTATAAAATATACACACACACACATACACATAGATAGATACACTCGAAATAAAATTGTATATGGCGAACATATAGAATAAATGCAGAAATGAAAAACCTGCACAACTGAAATAGCAAAAAGCAATAGCAACAACAACAACAACAACAACGCAAAACGGATATAGCGCTCGACATTAAATTTACGTGCCAATAAAATAAACAAGCGTCGAGTTTTTTCTGCTTCTTTTTTTCTTGCTTTTGTTGGTGACTCGCCATTTGAAATACCAAACAGGGCAGGACACATACACATATATCCAACGAGTGCGATGGAATGGGAAAGAGTTGTGTAGTATGTGATGTAGGCGGCACAGGAAGAGCCAGCGACAGACACACACACACACACAGTGGCACACCATGCATGCATAAATCGCGCGAATTTTTCACGTTGGTCGCGTTGATTGTGATGGCAAAAATAACCGCGTTTGGTTGCTGCTTGTTGTAATTGTTGCTATTGTTGCAAGGGCGGGGCTGGCACTGCAGGACTACAGAGAGAGAGAGAGAGAGAGAGAAAGGTGTGGGGGGTGGGGGGGGGGAAACAGGGCATGGCCATGGAGTTGGCATAGACACATTGTCACAAAAGCTACAAATGCGACGCGCATTTTATATAAATTTTAAATACAATTTGCTATTGAGCCTCCCCGCCAAAACAACCAAAAGAGAAACACCCAACAACAACAGCAACAATCAAACAACCAACAACAACAAGCTACAACGTGTGGAAAGAGTAGCAAATGTCCGGGAGTTGAAGTTAGACAGCGCACAACTGTCGAGTAATTGGAAATGTGTATTGTTTTGAAATAGCAAAAATTGTACTGGTACTTGCTGCAGGTATACAAAAATATATATCTATATACTTAAATATGTATGTATATTTATTTCTATGTATACTTGAGTAGAAATGTATAAAGAGAGAAGAGTTTATGCAGGTGTAGCAAGTATTTTGAAAAGCAGAAAGAATTTATATAAATATTATAAATAAAAGATTAAAGAAACCAATTTAAGACTTTTTTGTTGAATTACGAAAGATTTGGATTTTATTAACCAAGTATTGTAAATAATTAGTTTTTCTATTCACAAAAATCATTGCAAATTATTTTAAAGAGGTTTCATTTCATATAATTTAACTGTCATCGCCAGTGTTATGGCATATCCTCAAATAGGACGAACAACTGTTTCAGCGCTGGACCTTGCCAATCCATCAACAGTTAACCCTCGTAACAACATCAATCTCACGTTTTGAAACGCGTCAAATGTCCAGCAGCAATGTTAAGCCTTCTTTATGAACAGTCCGATTCCCCCAATTGCACAAACCTCAGTCAGACGAATAGAGTCTCTAATCTATTAAAACCCACATGAGCGAAATTAACCAACAAAACGGAGTAACGAAAAAACACAAAAGCCTGAAAGGAGGTCGTCCTCCACTCTTAGAACATTGTTGTTAGAGTGATGAATGCATTTGCACATTTTCACATTTCCGCATTTCTACAACAGAATAGAATATAAAAGGGGAGCCCTGTCATACACGCCTCGATGTGAGCCGCAGATAAATTTCATAAATTAAATAGACGGGCGTACTAAGAGCATATTAGCGTAAAATTGCAGACAACCCTTCGCTGTTGTTGTAGAAATCTCATTACAATTTCAACGCGATCAGACAAAGCAGCTGCAAAGAAGAAGCAAACAGAAAGCAGAACGACAGCAACAGGAAACCCCGCTGATGAAATGGATTTTTATCCAAAAACAGGACATGGGTACAAGTGCGAAAGCACACGCAGAGAATGAGAATAAAACACAGAGCGAACAAGTGTGGGCATGAAGAGTTATGAAACAAAAAAAAACCATACCAAAAGCGTCAACAGCCCAAAAAAAATATATATATGAAAAAAAAAAATCACAACATCAGCAAAAGTGGAAGAGTCCTGGCCTGCGGAGATATGGGGAAAGCGATGGTCCCCGGCGCGTATAAAATGCAAATCCCAAGTCAAAGCTTAGCGCCGTAGTGCTGCACGTGGCAACTAGGCAACATACGTGCCCCCCCTTAAGCCCCAGCCCCCGCTTCATATATATATGAGCAATGGTAAAAAAAAAAATTAAAGAGAGAAAAAAAGGAAAAAATATCTACGCAGGAATGGAATTTCAAAACGTATGTCCCGGCATAATGCAACGAGCCCCGGCTAAAAACCAGTTGGCCTGGTCAGTTGTTAGTGTTGTTGTTGTTGTTTTTGTTTGGTGTAGGCAAATTCAATAAAAAAACCCTCTTGAAGAGTGCGAGATAGACGAGAGTCTGTTCCTGCTACTTCTGCTGTGTGCGCAAAAAAAATAAAAAATAAAACACCAAATGCTGCAATTGGAGTTTGAGTTGAATTGTGGGTGGATGAGTGAATGTTAGTATATATGTAGATTCTATAGCGCCAGCGGATCAATGACGAAAGTGCGTTGAAGTGTAGTGCAAACAATAGCAAAAAGGCATAAGCAAATAGCTACGAGTACAACATGAGAACACGAATGTAGAACATATTTGAATTCTGAATAGCACTCGGATATTCGTGTTATGCTCGCATGTTTGAGTTGAGTTTTTTGAGTTTTACACTCATCAAAACATTTAAGTTGTTTTAAAGTATTTGAAGTTGGTTTCAATGACAATTTGTTGAATATATTTAAATACTTGAAACAAAACTATTTACAATGGTACATACTCAAATAGTTACTAAGTTTAAGGCTTTTTGGTTTCACAGAACTGATTCCTAAGCCAGATGACAGTTTTCATTCCCACTTCCGGCTGATTAAAAGACGCTAGCGGTTGCGAGCCTGCGCTTACCAAGCACCTATACGAAATCACTTGGAGAAGCCACTGAAAACAACAACAGTGACAACAGCAACACATAACCATTAGCCTTCAAAAGCAGGCAAAGGTTTAGGACAACGACCAGGACTAAGACCAGGAACTGGACCCGAACTCGAGCGAGGACTAAGCAGCCGTCAAAATCATTGCCATTAAGCTGGGAATGGGCAACTGCTAACAACAATAGAAAAGACGGCACAGAGAAGCCGCCATCCTGTCCAGCTGTGGTGGTCAAATGTCCGCCTTAACCCGTCAACCGCATGCCTAAGAGCCTGAGCGCGGAAAAAAAAATGCCAGCTTTGTAGAGGACAGCAAGGAGAAGGGAGACTTTGTGTTGGAGAGTGCCTGACTGCCTGGCGGTCAACTCAAGTAGCTTGTGTGCCATTTTATACGTCTATTTTTTTTTCCGTGCTCTCCCTTTTCCCACTACGTGTTTGAATTTTTGTTGTTGTGCGATGAAAACTTTGCTCTATTTCCGCTATCGTCTGGCTGATGTTTTAGCGGTTCGTTGGCGGTGTTGGAGTGGATGCCATGGATCAGATGATGGTCAAGAGAGGAGCCAACGATGTCAGTTGCTTTATGCGACCCGCGGCCATCCTGTGCGCCTTTGTGCCGGCCAAAGGCATTTTGCATGCAAAGCGAAAACGTTGTCGTTGTTTAATGTCAAGCGATGATGGTGTTTTTTTTTTTGTATTCGTTTCTTTCTCAGTTGTGTGTTTTTTTTTCGCGTGGCCAATGCTCATTGTTGACGTTGACCCCAATATTCCCATCTTCCAGCTCTGATTACTTGCCATGTTTGTCGCTGGCTAACTGCAGACAGTTTCATGCCCATTGCGTATTGGACCCGTCACGCCCACTCCAATCCTGCCAGCTGTCGCCGGTTTCAGTTGATGCGCTGTCTTGATGGATTTGTCTGGCTAAGTGTCGGTTCGTTGACTTACTGCAACTGGGGAATGATTTGAAGGGGCACAACTATCAAATGGTTGGCGGAAGATATGCGGACATATTGAATGTGAAAGTGTTTGGTTGATAGTTTCAAGTTGGTAATAAATGGGTTTTCTTGGCTTTATTCCTTAATTCTTAAACCAATTTGGCAATAAACCTTTAATATCTAAGAATTTTATATTTATAAAGACGAATTTCATTTTCTTCTAGTAGATTTCTAAATATTATTTAATTTTTGTGTTTGTATAAAGATCAGAACATCGCATTGCATCGACAAAAAAATAATATTTAATATTCCGACTTCCCCGCGAATAACGAAGTATTTTTTCTTATCGATTTGGTTTGAGTTAGATAAGCCCAAAAAAGTTTCTATATTTTTTGGTATCAGAAACAGGCAGCTGAGTGGATTACACACGCTAAATATCCGCGTCTGGCATTTTCGATACACTCAAACTCGAAAGCAAACCCAATTTACTATATACAAACACATCAACTGCCACGTACAGCCCCTTTGGAAGCTGTGTTGGACTGAGGCCGCTGCCAAATGCCGCGAGCTGCGAAATGGAAAAAAAATACATGGAAAAGAAAATGAATCTTGGTACAAATGACAAGCTCAAATGGCTCAAATGTTTTTGTTTGCAATCATATTATATTTATGCAGTGTTTGCCTCTCATTCTACAGCCAGCTTCCTCTTACCACAACTTTATGACCATGATATATGTACATATGTATGAACACATGTATGTAAATACGTATGCTGCGCAAACAAAGTGCGGCAATATTTTTTTTATTTTGTTTTTTTTTGAAAGGGGGTTGTATGGAGAGTACTTGATGTATATGGAATTTGTAACCGCTCTTGGCTGGCCTAATGCTCGTTTGGGTTAATCAAGGCTTGAGATTTTTAAATTTTATTTATCATTTGGGGTAAGATTGAGGATTTTTTTTTGGTTTGGTTAATGAGAATGCTTTTTGGCTGTTTGTGAATCCATTTCGTTTATTTGGTTTATATTTACATTGGTCCCCAAAAATTGCATATATTTTGCAATGGGACACTTTTTTGCTGCTGCTGCTCCTGTTGTTGTTGGTTGGTTGGTAAATGTTTAAATATGTAATATATATATAGAGAGAGGTGTGTACGACAAAGCCTGTCAACGCGCCTTCCGACTCCATAGCATAGCGCATCAACTTTATTATTAAATTTTTTATATTTATTCTACTTTTACTTTTATTTTTTCTGTGTGCAAGGGTTTAAAAGCTTGTCAGCATGTGTGTGAGTGTGTGTGTCTGTGTGTAACGCCCTTTTTTCGGACAGTGCATTTTTAATATAATTTTGCAGCACCCCCCACCCTCTTCTGCCCAGCTGGCTCACACTTTCCCGCCTCAGCTCAGCTGCTGCGGCCGCAATTTTTTCTGATTTTTTATTTTGGTCGTTTTTTTTTGTTGCCCACATCTCTGCTCCCCATAACCAAGCAGCAGCCTTGTTTGCAGTGGGCGTGTATATATACATATATATATATATATATGATTTTTTCCATTTATATGGTATGTGGAGTTCTGGGGGTTGGTTGCCGCCCATTGGCAACTGTCCGGTTTGCAGGTGGCCTCGCTGCATATGCGAAATGCTCGCAACTCGCATTGTTTTTTTGTATATGAATATTTTTCACAATTTTTTCCCATTCAGGCTGAGCGTTGGGGGGAGGAGTAGGGGGAAGAAGCAGGCGTAATAAGCAAGCGGTGTTGTCACGCGTACCGTTAAAATGGGTGGTTCGAGGTTTGTTCCGCAACAAACAGGAAAAATACTTTCTGTCATATAAGCAAAAAGTATTTTTAATGAATTTTTATGCTGGGATGGAGTATTGTTTTTTAGTGTATTTTAATTAATTAAAAATATATTTAAGATTGCATAAAATTTTAATTGAAATGGTGTCGGCAAAAAAAGGAGAGATAAGTACAGCCAATTGCTAACATAAAACCAGACAATGAAATGTTGATAAGCTCCTTAATCAGTTGCAGACTTTAAGGAATGTTAAAACGAAGGTTTTATATGGTTTTATGATTATTAGTTGCATTCTGTAACTTAATATAAACATTAAATCGCAATTTTATCATTTGACATGTTGTATTAAAAAATATAGTTCTTAAAAAATAATAAGAATATCATAAATAAATAATATTGTAGTTGCCGTACAACCAGTAACAAACGAAATAAACTTATTAAATCAGGTAAAATCACATTTCAGCTTTTTTTAAGTGTTTGAATATTTAAACATTCAATTTGACTATTCATTCTTAGCTAGGTCGCACGACAAGGTAAGGTTGCTCTTGGCTGGGACACAGAATCCGCTCAAAAGGTTTCGGCAGGACATTGGGCCGTGGCTTTTGTTCATCGGGCAGAAGCATACTGTTCCACAGCATATTGGAGACAATGGCATGCATACGCTGACTAAAGTGGAAGCAATCATGGGAAAAGATACGCCAGTCTGTTTCGCCATTGGGTAACAAAGGTGTCGACAAATTGGTTATCAACGGATGACCAACAATGGCAAAATCCTTGCGTTGAAACTCTGACTGGCGAGCAATATCCAAGTCCAACTGTTGCCATCTTCTTATGATGCCTATACGCTGCTCCATTTGTTTTTGGCTCAAACTATCGCTGATTAGGCAATGGCAGGCAATGCGATGCACCACATAGCAGCTCAAGGGCGCACGTTTCAAACCACTCATCGTTAGCGGAATATTTGGCACTGCAATCATATTTATAAGGAGTCGTGGAACATTATCACGTAGCAATCGAAAAGCCTGACGAAGATCTCGCTCATGACGATCGAGCAGCGCTTGTGGATCGTTCCAGTGGCACATGTCGGAGCATATATCATTGTTACCCACATACACAGTGAGGAGTTTCCAGTGACGTTGCATGTCAACGTTTGGATCGCGTTGTAAGAGATCAATCAGTAAACGTGCCTGGTACAGCAGATCGTGGGACATGATCATGGGTTCGGCAATGCTCAGATGCGACTTTTGATGATTCACAACCAAACTGTGGCCAGTGGCATAGCCATAAAGATGTGGATTAAATTCCTTCAGTATGTTGGGCAACGTTAGTGTATTCCGCCAGTTGCCCATTCCACCACCCGAAAAAACCAAGCCACGAAACTCGTTTATTATATCGAGTGCACTATTTGACATTATTCCATTGCCCGCTGAGAGGGAATCTCCAATGGCAGCTATGACATCTATATCCCCAGGTCGTAAACGCTCCACGGATGTGGGTGTAGTACGCGATCTTGTGTTATTTAGCGGGCAGGGAAACGGAACTTGATTGGGTATGGGCTTTTGCAGTTTGCCTTCGCGCCGATTGCTTTTGTAAAGTTCCTGATAGTCTCGTAGTGCCCAGTTCAAAGTAGTGCTGCGAGTGTTGAGAAAAAACTGTCGAAAATCTCGATCTGCGTTCGTATACTCTGGCAATGCATTTGTTACTGGCTTAAGTAGATTGTAGGGCTTTGCATGTATTCCAATGCTCGCCAGCAGCTGATGAGAGCGATTTTGGCGGCGTGTACGTTGAATTTGAGCAGCATTTGTAGTGATGAAAATTACCACAAAGAGTAAATATATTTTAAACAACATTTTTTGTATTGTGGATCGAACGTGGAAGAGAGGTTTGTCATTAAATTACATGTCATTTGTTAATATCCAAAACATTTAAGGCACTTAATCTGATTTTCATGTGTTGATGGTCATTTGTTGTTTTTTTTTCTGATTATTATTTCACATATAAAAGCGGGTAGTTTTTTTTAGGAGTTTCACATTGATTTGTATTATATTAAACATAAATACATTTGTATTTATATAGTAATTTTAAAGTCCTTTAACTATTTTGCCGCACACGCTTAACGCCTTCTTAACGCGTTCTTAGTTGAATAGCAAATGAGTCGAGCGCTTAAATGCCGTGCTAGTACTATAAATGGAACCTCAAACAAAATACAGCATACTCAACCACAGACAACAACAGCTTGGAACAACGAGTACTTCCCTTAAGCACTCAATTCTTCCATTAAAAGCAACAACAATACACTCATGTACAGATAGATCACAGCCAGCACAGAACTTGACTTGACTTGAGACATTAGGTATAATAAAAAAAAGTACAAAAAAATATACAACAATGACAATGCCGGCAACAGCAACAACAAACAGTCAGATGGGACAACATAAAGTGCGTAGAGTTCAAAGATGTTGTCGAAAATATTACGAACAGAAATACCAAAACAACTAAATAATTACCTTGGTGTGGTGGCATAGCAACATTGATGCTACTACAACATGACAGACAACCATTAATGTTTTTTTTCATACATTTTTTAGTTAAGTAAGTAAACAGAAATGTTTACAAATTATAAATAAATTGGAGCTACCTGCATCTGTGCCTGTTAAAACAGTGGCGTAGAGTTTTATAAAAATGAATATGTGGAACATGTTGAATGTTTACAAGTATTATCTTTAAGTTAATGCAACTGAATGTTCTTACTTCTATATTCTACAATCTATGTTTAAGTATAAGGTGTTTTTTTTTTAAAAAAAAAATACTGTCTACTTTATTTTTATTGTTTTGACCCAATAGTTAAAAGTAAAAGTATATTCTATGACCTACAGTTAAAAATGCAATAAACAAGCATTTATTTTAAGTAATTAATATAAAAACAAAAATAAAAAATATATGTCAGGGAGTGTGAAAAGTCAACAAACTATGAGAATTGAAACAATCATAAAATGTGAAATTGGAACTAAATTGAAATTGAACCACATCCGATAAACCCTTCGCTACGCCACTGTATAAGATAATTTTTTTTTTTTAGTTTAGATCTTATTGTTGTAGTTCACTCAATCTTTATGCATGATTTCAAGTCAAAACTCAGCTACAAAAAATAGCAAATATTTGCACATTAAGCGCAAGTAACTTTGTACGATTGTTGATGTTGTTTATTTAGTTGTTTTTTTTGCAGCCACTTAAAATGTTAATAGCTAATTGTTTATTTAGATGTTTGTCAAAGGAATTGAAGTCTCTGAGACAGGCGTTGTGTTAAGTGTGCTATGCAAAATGTAGCCTTTCTGTATGTACTTGATATAGGTTATTGCCCAGATAAGAAAACAATACAAGTGATCTATAAATAGATGACTCATAAAGCGCTGCTTTAAGGTGTGTCACGGATAAAGCTCGTCATTCAAAGAGGCTGGAACTGGGGTGTGTTGAGATTTATGTTTTGTTTTTAAGACTATCCAGTCAAAGTATTTCCGCTTTTAGCTGATTCTCAGATATGGTCTGTCGGAGCTGGGACATATCAAGTGTTGTAAAGGTCGTCGCCAAGCACGTACTTGTTGGGTATCCAGTTTCTGCTGCATACTGTTCCACAAAGCACCCGCCACAACTGCATGAAGTCTTTGACTGAAGTGCATGCAATCATGCGAAAAGAATCTCATGTCAATTAAACCGTTTGTGTTAACAATTCCAGTCATATTGCCCAACAGATTGTGGGTAACAATTACAAAATCATCTCGCCTAAACTCAGGCAATTCAGATAGTTCCGTTTGCATGCGTTGCAATCGCTGCACTACACCCGGATAGTGTGGCTGGAAGAGACGACTCAAGCAGGAGCAGATCAAGGGTATGTTACAGTTGTCTGGAAAGCGTGAAATCATTTGCATAAATTCATGAATATTAGGTAAAAGAACCCAATTGACCATCAGTCGAGGCACATTGTCCCGGAGCATGGTAAGAGTACGATATGCCTGCTGTCGTTGTAGCCGAATATACTCCTCCGTATCATCCCAGGAGCACACCTCAAAGCAGATATCATTAAAGCCTACGTGAATCGTAAGAAGCTTCCAATGATTTTTCATATTAACCTTTGGATCACTCTTTAATCGCTCGATTAGCACATGTGCCTGAAAAGGCAAATCCCTTAAGGTCAACATGGGCTCAGCCACATTAAAGACCGAACGCTGTTTATCTGCAACCAATCCATGCTCAGGCGAATAGCCATAGAGTTGTGGATTGTATAGCTTTAGTATGTTGGGCAATGTAAGAGCTGTGCGCCAGTTTTCAATTCCACCTCCACTAAAAGCCAACCCACGAAACTCAGAGCCAATGTCAAAAAAATTGCGGGAGAGTAATCCATTCCCAGCTGTCACGGAGTCACCAAAGGCAGCTACTATATCTATATCACCTGGACGCAACTTTGCGACCAAACTGGGTGGCTTTGGTGATCTACCTCCTCTTAAATCACATGGAAACGGATGATTCTCTGGTACCGACTCCTGCAACTTTCCCTCTGCTCTATTGCTGGCCAACATTTCATCCATTCTGGCCAGCGATTGGTGCAACGAAACATTACGTATTGTTAAAAACACATTTCGGAAGCTCTCCAAAGTTGAATAGTACATGCGACCATTGCGAAGATCGCTGTTGTCATATGGAACACGTTGGATTCCAAACTTTTTAAGCACTTGAGTGGAACGATTCAGAATTGGCTCCTGAGATCTAACAACAGTTAAGGATAAAAGTGTAAGAAGCACTGTGCCGCACATAATGAGCTTCCTACTATTGTGCTTAGCACCTTAAACAATTTTGGTAGCTCGAGACAATTGACAACGCTTATATACCCAAATAAGCAATTAAGCTACATTTTTTTTTTTAATGGTCTAGGGTGTTTTTGGGTATGTGTTGAGAAATTAAGATCGTTATAAGAATTAATTCTCAGATTGTTTATTAACATTTGTAAAGTTTTATGCTTATGGAATTCATTTACAAGGCAAATAAACACATAACTATGGCTCTTTAGTCGTTTAAGGTATTTCTGTTTGCGGAGCTAATTTTTAGTGTGTATTCTGGGCTAGAAAGGTCACATTTTAAATGTTTATTTTTAATCATAAGCAGTTATGTGTTCTTTGACTCGCAGGCCATTCAAATCTCAAAAGCTTAAACACACCTAAAGCTCAAACACAAGCTCATATCAGCTTTTGTTAAACATTTAAAAATTATTTCAGCTTTTTAACCATGCTCTTTTCTAGTTACAATTGAGTTTCGAATTCAAATTTATCACCAACTGTTCTTAAAAATTGTCTGTCTTTAGTAGGGCATAGAAAATGATTGAATGGATGCTGCCAGGCCTCGGGAACATCAAGATGAGTAGGTTCTAGCATGTTATTCCAAAGTATTTTTGCTAGAATGCTATGACCCAATTGACTATTGTGGATGCAATCATTGGCATAGAAACGTCTCTCTATTAAGCCATTCCTTGACCACAAGTTGCTTATATTCCTTAAAATGCCATGCGTTACAATCGCAAAGTCATCGCTACGGAACTCAGGCAACGAGACAATTGACAATTGAAGTTGATTAAATCGTTTGGCGGCATTGTAAAAAACCTTTTGACTGTATTTGGTAAGACAGCTGCAGAAAAAGGGCACTCGTCCAGCACATTCTTGAGGCGCTTTGCTAATGAGGTTTAACAGCTCATCAATATCCGGCAGGACGATAAAGTTAATAAGCAATCGTGGCACATTATCCTTGAGAATGCGAAGGGCTTTATACAACTGCCGCGCCTCCATACGAATAAAGGCGTCCAAATTGGTAGAGCTGCACAGTTCGGAGCATAAATCGTTGGTACCCACTTGAATGGTGAGGAGTTTCCAATGCTGATGTAGATTCACTTTGGGATCCTTGCGGAAACGTTCGATTAGCACATGGGATTGAAACGGCAGGTCCTGTATGGACAAGATGGGTTCCGCGAGATTAAATCGTGCAATATTCACATCTGCACCCAAGCTATGACCCACGGCATAACCATGCAACTGTGGATTGAATAGTTTCAGTATGTTGGGCAAAGTAAGAGCTGTGCGCCAGGTTTCAAATCCTCCGCCAGCATAACTATATCCACGGTAATCCACAAACGCATCAAATATTCCTAGGGCCATGATGCCAGTGCCTGAGTTAGAGGAGTCTCCGAAAGTCGCTACAATATCTATATCGCCTGGACGCAGTTGAGATATATGACTGGGAGGTTTTTCTGAACGTCCACGTCTTAGATCACAGGGAAATCTTACGCTGTTCAACACTGGTTGCTGCATTCGACCAATTTCTGCATTGCGTGCCCGCACCCAGTCAAACTCTTTAAGCATAGTTTGTTGAGTAAGGTTGCGAATTTGGAGCAAAACATCTCGAAAACTTATGTCTAGTTGACTGTAGTATAAGCCCTCCTCTAAGTTATCCAATCCAAAGTTTTTTTTTGTGGCGCCAAGACGTCTCAGCAACTGCGTGGATTGATTCACAGTTTGAGGATCCGAACGAGCACTCGTGAAGATTAACAGGGATAAGTGAAACAGCAGCAGGTTAAACATTCTGCTGTGTTTTATTTAAAGCAAATTTCAAAAGCGTTTGTAGCACAACCGTTGACGTCAAGACGGTTTTTGTTAAGAATCTTCGTAAAAGCAACATTTTTATAGATTCAAGCCTATGTTATGGCGGTTCAAAGTTTATTTTGTTTGACGCAGATTGTCGAGTTTTATGATACAATAAATGCGTAGAATTTACATACTTTTCAGAGCTTTTATACAGCTTATATGTTTATAGCGTGGATCTCCTAATGAAAATTGAAAATTGTTTCAGTGACCAGGTGTTATCATAGAAAAAACAATATATTATAAACCATAAACAGGTCCAATACGCATATAACGTTTTTTGTAAACAGTTTTCTGTTCTCTTTATAGTTTCAAAAGTCAGCCGACAATGTATGCAACTAAATAAACGCAAGTCTCAAAGTTCGTCACTCTCCACAGGTTATAAAATACGGATAATCAAAAATAATTGCTTATACATAATTCATTTTTGATAAACCTTTTAATTATTTAGCGATTATAGTAATAGCGCTAAGTTTGTTTTTTTTTAACTGGATTGATTAAAATTGTTAACAATTAAGTTAAATTTTGGTGGGTTAACAAAACTTTAGCTTCAGGCATCTGAAATGACTTAAGCCACAGAGTTAACAAGTTTTAAAATATAGCATATTATAGGGGTTCCTTTAAAAATGTTTTTTTTTTCGTGTTTTACTAACAATTTGGTGTCGAAGTTGTGTAATGCAGGTGATTTTAATGACTTTGACAGTCAAATGTAAGCTCCAATGGACCTTATACATTCCACATCAAACACATTCCACAAGAGTTGGCCACTTAATGGACTCAATTAAATAAATGCATGTTCATTGGAGTTGTTGCTGCTTCTCCTGTCTGCGCTGTCTATCAAAATGCCGCAGCTCCATTTCATTTAAACTAATTGAGGCACATTAAATTGCTTACACTTTGTATTGCTGCTGCGGTCATTTCTTTTGTTAGTGTTGTCGTTTTTGTTTTGTTTTTGAATTTGTTGCTGCAACATTGTTGCTATGAATCGGATGGAAAGCTTTTGAGCTTTGTGTGTGTGTGTGTGTGTTGCTAAATCGGTTAACGCAACATGCCGCATCTCATTTTGAATTCACAAGTCAACACTAATTGGCTTTTTATGAGCTGTTTGCTGCCTGTTGCTAGGGCGGCTCAAGAGATGGAAATGTTTACTTTTCAAAAGAGATGTTTGTTTACTTAAGAGTAATGTAAGATAAGCTTTGATTTTCAAAGAAAGAAGAGTAGAGATTGAAAGCTTATTTAGGGTTGCCGGGTTGCTAAAAATAAGCTAATAGGTCTTTGAGCATGTATTTTGTATAGGTGTTAATGTTAAAGTTGAGTGATTTTATAGCTGTTAATTAGCGGATGGTCATCAAAGATAATAAAATGTAGTTTGCTAAAAAAGGTAATTGATTTGAAGGATAAAGCTTACTTTCTTTAAAAAAATACGATTGCTATAACTTATAATACCCTACAGGCAGTAATAAAAAACCTACTCTCTGAAAAATTAAATTCAGCTGATATGTACAAGTATCCGTATCATAGTTTTTGACTATGCTAACGCAATATCAAATATGCCCCCATTAAATCATTTTTATTGCTATGGAAAACATTGCCTTACATTACGTAGATCACGACAATTGGTAACATAATGGTGCGCAACCTTGAACCAACAAATACGGAACAAATACTTTAACAAAAATGCAGTCAACAAGTTTTGAAAACATAAACAAATAACAAACGCTAGACGGTAAAGATAACTTTAAAAGGGCAATTATAAATTCATTTACCAACAGTTTTTAATTATAGTTTAATTGTAACAGCGATGTCAAATTGCAAAACAAGCCAAAACCAGACACGAAAGAACATGCAAGGGAAATGGGATGTTTGCCCAAAGATAACAATTAAATTCCGTAGACATGATAATCGGACAACAACCAAAGCTGGTTAATAACTTTATATGAGTAAAAAAACAAGTATCTAAGCAAAATAATAGCTGTGATTCATTTATTTATTTTTAAAATATTGCAGTAAAACTAAAAGAAGGTGACAGTTATTGTGTTCAAAAAACTATTACAAAACTTTATAACCTCGTTGCAATTGACAGAAAGAGAGAGAAAACGAGAGGAAGAGACAGGTTTAAGAAAAAGCAAGCAACACAGAATGAGATAATGAGAATGAGTGGTATTGGCATAAAGAGATACATTTTGGGAGCACAACACAGTTGCATTTTCATATGTTCAAATTTTTGTTGATGTTTTTAATATCAGCGTTTAAACATTAATAAAACATATGCAATTTATGAATACTCTTCAAAGGCGAATAGTGTGCAAAAAAAAGATAACACTTTAAGGATAAAATAAATAACAATTTTGGTGTAAGACTTGTGCGAATTCTTCGATTTTTAAGGTTAAACAAGGACTAGACAAAAGTATTGAGATTTTGCATTTTTAAGTCATTTATTTGCAACAAGTAAGTTTGTTGTTTAAATACATATAAGATATTCAAAATATGTGCTATAATTTTTAAAGTGAGCTTGGTTGCTGAATTAAATTAATATAATATACATAAATTAAAATAAAAAAATGATTTTTGTTTATTTGTTTTTAAATGAATCGAATAATATTAATAAAGTAAATTACGGGTGAGCATGATAATATTTGTTTTTTGTTTTAACACGTTATTAGTCATACTCCGAAATAATTGTACCATTATTATTATTATTAAGTATAAATAAATATATATATTAAGTCTATTGACCAAGTCAATGTAGCCTGTACAAGAGTGCGTCTTGAGTCGGGCAAAGGCGGGCTAGTTAACCATTGCACAACCAAAAAAATAACAACAACAACAACTCAGTTAACAGCAAAACAAATAAAAAACCAACGCACTTTGCGACATTTCTGCGTTTTTCGTTGCTTTTAAACAAAATAACAATCACAGTCTGGTCTAAACGCAGCTATTTACTTGAAGAGCTCTGCTCTGATCAATAAGACAGCCCACCAAGACCAAAGCGAGAGACAGACGAAAAAAAAAACACAGGTTAGCTCTCGGCTCGGGCCCGAGCTAAGCGTTGCGTTCAACACACCCTAAGTGGGTTAATTTGTCGGCTCGGCTTCGCTCTCTGATAACAAAGCTAGGCGGAGAGGGAGTGGAAGTGTGAAGAGAGAAACAAATCGAAGCGTTGTCGCTTGCGCAGTCGCAGCCGCGTCAAGGTCGGCTATTGTAAAAGAAAGCGCCAGCGCTGGCCTTGAACACGAAAATATATATGTTAAATGCGGTGCCGAAGAAAAAAAAAAAGATGCGCCAGTCAAAAACAAAAGTAGAAAAAAAATCAAACAAAGCAATGTAAAGTAAACTTAAAAATGATGCTGCTGAGATAAGATGCAGAAATCATTCGACCCTTTTTCTCTCTCCCTATCTCTCTCTCTTAATCTCTATCTCTATCTTTTGCTGTGTTTTTGGTGAGTGTTTTGGCTTGCTTTGCATAGAAATTAATGTTTTAAACACTTGTATCGCAACAATTGAGTGTCGGTGTCATAAACTTTATGCTTGAGTAAGACAATGAATTGGCGCAGCAAAAACTATATATATCTTTTTTTTTCGAACCAATTCATTTTGCAAAACTTGTGCAACCACAACAAGACAGTCGAAAACAGCCGCAAGCATCTTGAAATGTTTGCAAAAAAAGTAAAAATAAAAACAAAAACAAAACAGAGTCAAGATTGAGACGAGTTGAGTTGTGAAAAATTGGGGTTAAATGGGAAATGCAAATGGTATAATTTGCATGCCTATATATAAAAGCACTTTGGGCCAAAGTGCAAACTGGAAAAAATGTTTTATGACACGTGGATTGAGTCATAAATGGTATTTGTCAAGTCTCTGTCAAGGCAAAACGAATGAATAGATTAAACAGCTGTTAAGCTGTTAACTAGTGATTAATAAGCAATAATTTTATAGTTAGCTTAATACACAAATGTACTTAGCAAAATTAAAAAGTAATCTATGTGTGTTGACAATCAATATGATCTCAGTAATCGGCACTTTTATTACAATGTGGAATAAAAATCTCAATCACGGTCGTTTGAGAACAATAACATTATACTTTTAAATACAGTTAATCTCTCAAGAATATATAAAGATACAATTTCAGCAGAGTAACTTTGAACCTATTCAAGGTCAAACTAAAAAACGTAGAATTGTCTAAAGTATTAACGCACTAAGCTCTAAAGCAAAGTACAAATTCAGCGTTCTTAAATGTTTGGCTTTTGAATCCAACCCAATTTTGCAGGCTAGACACACGCCGTAATAACTTTAAGACGAGTCTGAGACAAATACAAAAAAAAAAGTCAGTAACATTATAAAAATGAACGTTTGAACAATTAAGAACATGATTTGGCTAAAACTCTGTGCATGCATATAATAATTCTTAAAATTGCGTGAGATTGGAATTTAATAATGTTATTAAAAACGAACTCGAATTTAGCTAATGTTTTGAAAATTGTTTTAATACCATTTTGTACAGCATACAACATTAAAATAATCTAAACTTGACCATAAAGCAATTGGAGACAGTTCAGTTAGGGATTGTTACCCTAGCAATGAGACCTTATATAAAAATAATTAAATGCGCACTTAAGCTGCCAATCAAAGAGACACTCACCATAGAATAATAATTGCTCTATAGTCAAAAAATTTGCATACCTGCAAAGAGAAAAAAGATTGCAAATATATAAATTAGTTAGAAAATATGTACATACCTAAAAAAGGGCTTATCATTTGATTTTCAGAAAACAAGCGTTTATAAAACTTGATTGCTTATTATTAATTCTAACAGGTTGTATAAACAACCAGTTACTTTTTTTTATCATCTAAGGAATATGTCAACTTAAGCTAAAAATGCAATCAACACATTATGATACATTTTACAAGCGAAAAAAAAACATTTCTGCTGCTGCGACGCATTAAACTTTTTTTTTTTATTATACGATCTATCTGAAATATTTTTTTTCTTTTCTTTAGACGTTTTTTGCTTGAGGAAGCAGCAAAAAATTCGCATTTCAAATTAAACTTTTTTGTTTATGTCAGTTTTTTCGTATGCCGCTTCAAAAGCATCGATCGCTAAAGCACCGTCGCGAGAGCTTTGTTCAAGTCAAAGCTAAAGTTTTTTAACGATGTCGACGAGCTTGCGAGCGGGCTAGCGTTAAGTTTGGGCGCTCAGTCGATAAACGGAGCTTGGTCGCGACACTTGGTTTAAGCGGAAGCGTCAGCGTTAACGAAACGGTAAACAAACCAACAAACACAAATAGCAAACGGTGCGCGAAGCCGCCAAACTTGGTACACTGAGTCGGCGAAAAGCAAAAGCAAGAAATTACTAAAATTGAGCTGAAGAAATATTGCCACATACATGCGAGGCAGGCGCGTGCTCAAGGAGAAGTTGTTTAGAAGAGCGTTGAATGGAAAATTTTAAACAAAACATTTCAGCACCAGAAAAGTTATTTTATTAAGTGAAAATCTTCAATAAATAGAACTGAGTGTTATTTAAAGTGAATTTTAAAACCAAAAACTGTTATAAAAAAATATAAGCCACAAATGTATTTAAAAGTTTTATAACGCTAAATTTTGCAAGTTTTTTTTTAATGATTTCTTGATTAAAAATGCAAATATAAAAAGAAAGAAAAGTAAAACCAAAGACTTAGGACACAAACTTGCGCGGGCTGACGCGTGTGCGCAACTGCATAAAATGGCAGTGGATTGAAATGTGTGTGTTTCTCTGTGTGTGCCTTATATTGATCGAAAAGCAAATTTAAATCAAACGAAGCAAAAGAAGTTTTGTTTGAAACTGTTTCGTTTCGGTTTCGTATATTATACTTGAATCGCAGCTCTCGCCGAAAAGTGCAATAAAAACCGTATTGTACAATAAACATAAAGTTATAAAAATAACACAAATTACTAAACTACACGCACCGAACAAAAGCAACAGCATTAACTCAATGTTTTTCTTTATTCGTGTTTCGGTTGCCCCTGCTACTGTTTAACTGCCTTTCTGTTTGTTTATCCACAAGCACACACAAATTTCGTAAAAATTGAGCGTACAAGTAGATGAACTTATACATGTATGGGAAATGGCATAGTTGTTGGTGTTGTTGTTACTGTTTGTTGTCGTTGTCGGTGGTTGGCGGGGCCAGCTAAGCGAGCTGGACGTTGGGAATTGAGCAATGCAAAATATTGCAACAGACAATGACTGCCATAAACTTATATACGATCAATTTGTTGAGCTGCAACTTCATATCTGGAATTTAGCTTGTGTTTTTTTATGGTTTTCATCAAGAGCGCAAATATTTACTGGATAATTGAGTCGATAAAGACCGCAGCAGACAAAAACAAAGGCCGGTCAATAATTAAATGAGGAAAACCTTTGTTGTTTTTCCCCAATTGCAAAATTTTAAAAACTCATTATAGTAGTAGTACTTCTCTGTATGTAACCCACTTTTGTCATAAGATGATCGTTTTGCTTTATCATGCCTTTCTATCGTGTACATAAATACTTTAAGTCTTTGTCTTTGTGGCAAGATGGGAGCAAAAAGTGAGCAAAATTGTTACATGTTAATAATAATGCACTGGTGCGAAATGACACAGAAAATACAAAACGGCAATACTAACACACTAAATAACAATAAGGTAAAGGAAATGCTATAAAACTTCAAATAAAACAAAACGTTCAGAAAAAAAATGCATGGCGAATAAAAACAAAAAAACAAACAAATTATAATCAAAGAGAAAGAAATTATATGTGAAGACAATAAGCTTAACAAACTAAGGAATGGACTTGATTAAACATTAGGATCATTTACGTTGAGTTTAAAGAAAAAGCAAATTACATTAAATTAATATTCGATTTAAGAATATTTCATTGAATACTTAGATATTTTACGGTATATAATATATTTACTTTCTTAAAAATTTATTTGAATTTATGGGTTATTATCAACATTTCCGTTAATGAACTATATTTATAAAGACATAAACTTAATGTGGCTTTTTGAAATAACTGCTCGTGGCATTTAAGATTGAAAAGTCCACATTTAAACTAAGTGTAAATGATGTAAACACACAGCTAACTGCAGACAGCACAGCTGTTGCTGTTGTTGTTGATTGTTGCTTGTTGGTGTTGCAGCTTGGCCGAAATGATTGTTGCTGTATTATATAAGAAGTGGCCATGCCACAAAACCGAAACTAAAGACACAGCGCCCGAGAGAGCAGACTGAGAGAGAGAGGAGCAAGAGGTAAAAGAGTGCGGCCAGTTGGTAACAGTAACTGGTGACAAGCATGAGAGAAGGAAGCAACTGTCGAGCAATTCAGCGATCCGCGATATCTGAATGTTGCACGAACTAAATACCCACAATAACATTGCCAAAGCGTTCAATCGATCGACAACTGTTTTTGTTTTTTTTTTTTGTTTGTTTGCTTTTAATAAACCACTCAACTACATCAAGGTAGCTTCATTTAGGGGGCGAAGGCTTGGCCATGATAATATTTATATGTGTATATATATATATTCTTTTTGCTGAGAAAGCAATGAAAAACTTTTTGTTTTTGTTTCTTTTGCTACTCAGGGCCTCTTGGGTACGACAGTGTTTGCAAGCATTGCAAAAGATTTGCAAATTTGCAAATTAAATTCGTTGCATATGAACAGCTTTAAAAGTGCATACAAACATATTAGCATACACACACACACAAACATGTCTACAATGGCATAGAGCATATCGATAAGCCATGAGCGCATATTACAAACAATTTTTGGAACAACAGCAGCAACAGCAGCAGTAGCCGCGACGGCAATTGCCATTACGACGCGACGTTTAAACGTTAACTTTAATACGTTGCGGTCGACGTCAACGTCGACGTTGACGGCGACGGCGACTGCGACTTTGGACGCCGACTGCTGCAATGCCTGTTAACCAGTTGGCAACCTTGGCGTTTTTGGTGTTGTTTTTGGCGCTGCGCTTTGCGTTTCTTTGTTTTTGTTTTATGCTTTTTTGTAATTTATTTGGGGTTTTTTAATTTTACACTTGCACATAGGGTATTAACATTTTTATGCGTAGTTTGTAATGATATCTGTTTGTGTTGAGTAAGCTTCAGGATTTGTATTGATATAACACTTAATAATACTAAAGTACAGGTTAGAATACATTTAAATAAATATTCCAAAGAATTTAATCAAAAACCAGAAGTTTGTTCGTTTTTTTGGTTTAATTAAGAGTCAAGAAATTTTGCAAGAATGTGAATAATATTATTAAACTGGTTTCAAAGCTTTGCGAATAGTTTATTTGTATTTAAACTTGTTCGCACATGTATTAAACTTTTTTATTTAAATATTCAAATAATTTTTCATTGTTATATAAGAGTAAAAAATAGTTTTCTCTGATTTTTTGCCTTTTTCTAGTTTTTTTTTTTTTATTTATCATCGCAGTTACACATTATTATTATTTGTACTTCTGACGCATTTTCAACGCGTGTTTATTTGGTGTCGAATCTTTTTTTTATGGCAATTTCACATAATAAAGCGTAATTTTTTTCGCTCCTCTCTTTTGGGTTAAAACTTTATCATGTCAAAAAATTGTTGTCCTTTGCGTCATCTGCCACAATGTTAAGCAAACAATTCAACACAACAATAACAGCAGATACGTAAATTTATGACCACGAATTTGTGTTACTAACCTTACTCAATTTTCGGGGCAAGCGGTTTTTATTTTATTTTTGCGGTTATTAAATGTTTTTCGAGTTTGACTTTCGAACGTTTTATGGGCATTTTGTGTGTGTGTGTGTGTTGTGTGTTGCTGGTTATGCTATTGAAACTGTTGGTGTTTCTAGTCAGCCGGCTCATTTGATTATGTATCTAAGAGATGCAAAGATATAATAAGAGAGCTTGGTATTTAACACTCCATACATGCTGTTTTTGTAATCATTTTTGGGTATTTAACGGATTTGAAACTAAACATGAAACACGCCGATGGCACTCGTAAGTGGGTCAAAGCCTTAACACGGCGAGGTCATTGATATTTGAACAGGAGCTTGTACAAATTATATTAATTACATAGCACTCATTGAGCTCAAGATGAAATTTAATGTTAAAAATCGAATGGCACATGGTTTTTTTATGTGTAAAAATGTGTGCATACAAATTTGAGATTATTCTGTAGTCAGATTGACAAAACAGAATAAAAAGTTGAATAACTAAATAATAGTTTTGTTTGTTTGAAACTTTCTTTGAATGTGTAAGTTAATCAAAAACATGCTTCTTATAACACATTACTGTTGATGATATTTACTTTCACAAATCGCTTAAACTGCTTGAAGCTTAAATGCTTAACTATAAATACATACAGGCATTGTTGACAAATTATTGGCTTTTTTATATTCAGCGACATTTTAGTATATCTTAACAACTATAATTAGTTATAGTATTTGCTCATAAATCACATTAACGTCAGCTTGAACTAGCTAATTAATTTTAATATTTCATTTTTAAGCTTTTGCTGTTCGTTTAACTCACCTCAAGTGCAACATTTCTAAACAGAATTGTTTACCTGTGCATTTTAGAGTCCATTTCAAAAAGAGAACAAAAACACTTCTTTTTGCTTACTATTCTAAATGCATTTTCTTTTGACGTTGATATATACATAACGTACAGAACGTACATTCGTAACATACATACATAGGTAGTAAGTGAGTGGGTTCCGTATTCGTTTTTATATGATATTGTTATTCAAGACGTTTTGTCTTTTCATGCGCACGACTTCAGTTTTATTTCAGTTTTCCGTGTTGTTATTGACCGAGATTGCTTTGGGAGAGGGTTCTGAATGAACACCTTTTTGTAATTTATGCATTTACAGACATGCATAAATAATGCGGTTAAAGTGAATTTCACTTATACTTATTATTGTAGTATGTAGTAGTATGTCTGTTGCTGTTGTCAATATTTGCTGAATTTGTTTTGAGTTCATTTTCAAGTTTTACTTTTGTTAAAGCGTAGATTTAACATTTATTTTGTTAATGACGACGGCAAAACCTAATGACCTGCGGCGATTTTAAAGCTTGAAGGTTCTTTAAAGAGTAAACCTCGTAAAGTTGTTGTTTATTTGTAAGTTTGCTTAGCTTATTCTTATTGGTAAACACAACGTTATTACAAGTTTAACCTTCAAACCGGACTATTGAGGTTATTATTTGTTAAAGAATATAAAGATGATGATTGGCTTATAGCAAAGTATGGTTAAACTGAGTGTTGATGTTAGGAGCTTGATCAAACTCATTAAATTTCATAATAGAGGTAATAAAAATGTTAATAAATGAACAATATTGAGGTTATTAGTTGTTAAAGAATATAAAGATAATGATTGGCCTTTAGCAAAATGGTGGTTAAATTGAGTATTGATGAAACTTATCAAGTTAAAAATTTTATTTTACGTAAGAACACTTCATGTTATTACTATTAGTAAGCCTTATCCAAAACAGATAAATTAAACAAATTTAAGATATTTTTTTTTAAAACTATCTACTATGTTTCATAGGAATTGAAAATTTGCTTTTATAAAAACTACTACGTCACTTTTAGCGTATTTATTCTGTTAAGATTTATTCTTTGAAGACGTCGGGAAACAAAACGAAATGTAATTAGTTTTTGGAAAAGAAGCTTTCAAGTTCGTTAACGCGAAACTAAAAAAAATAGCAAATCATTTTGCCCTTTTTGAGGTGTCATCAACATTAAGAGCTAAGGAGTAATATAAGCTTAAATAGCTTTGAATGTTAAAACACAAAGCAAAGGTTAATGAAGCGACTCACAGATGAGAACAAATGACAAAGCTCAAATCGCTTAGGTTCTTCCAGACAAATAAAAAAATAGATATACAAAGCAATTTAGTAATGACAGAATATAAAGATGAATTCAGTGTTAAAGTGAGTTTTAATGAAAAGAAAAAAATCATTTAAAAACATGTGCACATATGCAAGAGCATTGAACTTCGCTGCCGAAGATTAACAAGATGGCTTGTATTAATTTTCACTTTCAGGAATTCTCTATGAATGAATGAGTTTCGATTGGCAATTGGTTGTTGTTAGCTTTTAAATGAATGCTTTAGAATTTAACGCCAAGTTAGGTCTGCGGCTTGTGAATATGTATTTTTGGCAGCCGTAGACGCTTTGTGTGCCTTGGCACGTGTTTGCCATAAAGCTGCGCCAATCAATAAAGCACATATCCGTATAAAGATTTATTGACGCAAGTGATTACTCGACATATTCATATTCTTTTCCTTCTTTTCTTTTTGTTTTATCATATAGATAGCAACGTCAACGCGAGAGAGAAAGAGAGAGAGAGAGAGAGAGAGTGTGTAAGTTAAAAAAAGAGTACACACACACCCACACACACACACACACACAAATACACATTGACACAGACACAAAATGGCGGCCGTTGAAGTGCGCAATGGTTATAAGTACTATGGCTCCAAATCGAATCCCAAGATTGTGCTCAACCAGCTGAACATGAACGTCATGCGTGGCTCCATGTGAGTAGCATTCATAATGAAGTCAGTTCTATTGATCGATCAGTCTATAACTCATTCGTCTCCCTTTCCCTTTAGCTATGGCCTGCTTGGAGCCTCAGGTTGTGGCAAAACTACCTTGCTTTCCTGCCTTGTGGGTCAACGTGTCCTAAATGGCGGTGATATTAAGGTGCTGGGTGTTAAGCCCGGTGAACCGGGCAGCGGTGTACCTGGCTCACGTGTTGGCTTCATGCCGCAAGAGATCGCTTTAGTCGAGGAGATGACGGTTAAGGAAACTATCTTCTATTTTGGACGCATCTATGGTCTGACAGATGAGCGCATTCGAGAGAAGTTCAAGTTGCTAAAGGAGCTGTTACAGCTACCGCCACCACGTCAAATGATTAAGCAATGCAGCGGTGGACAACAGCGAAGATTGTCATTTGCCTGCGCCATGATCCACGATCCCGAACTCCTCATTCTCGATGAGCCAACAGTCGGTCTCGATCCCATGTTGCGCGAGAAGTAAGTTTGATTCCTCGAAAAACAAATTGACACGCTTACTTTATTCATGTATTAATTGCAGAATATGGGATTTTCTTGTGGAAACGACTCGAAATAGCAAATTGGCTGTGATCATCACTACACATTACATTGAGGAGGCCAAGCAAGCAAATTGTGTAAGCTTTGATTTTAATTTCTAGAAAACAAAATGAAAGGATGTAGATCAATGTTGATGATATATAGTTTAGAGATCAAGCATAAAAAGCTCAGAAGAAAAGGTCTTTTAAACCTATTTTTTCTCATCTGCAAACAAATTTTTATTGTTATTTATACCATACAGATCGGTCTTATGCGCAATGGCGTTTTGCTCGCCGAAGATACACCTACAAACATAATGATTCAATTTGGCACACAATCCATTGAGGATGCTTTCCTCATACTCAGTCAGCGTCAGGGCAATGAGGATCAGTTGGCACAGATTCTCGATCATAATAAAAATCAAGCTTTGCCCGCAGCAGCGTTGCCAAATGAGGTTATTGATGCACATGAGCCCACAACGTATGAGAAACCACCTATTCCATTCGAGGAGCCATTAAACGAGAATCGCAAAAAGGTCTTCTTTACGACCAAAGGACGACTCAAGGCGCTTATGACCAAGAATTTTGTGCAATTATTCAGGCAGCCCTCGTAAGTAGCAGAAGCTTTATTGTCGATTTTAAGTCTGAACAAAGTATTCTTCGTTATTTTTAGGGGCATCATTTTCATGTTGCTGTTCCCCATTATACAATTATCCTGCTTCTATCTGGCCATTGGCAAAACACCCAAAAACTTGGAAATTGGCGTCTACTCGGGCGAGGTGGCAAGCTATACCGAATGCTTTGATCAGAATTTGAGAACGATTTACTTAGCCAACGATAGCTGTCACTTTCATAAGCTCTCCTGTCGCTACATACTCGAACTGGGCGATGATATTGCAACCAGAAAGTTTTATCCAACCGAAGAGGATGCTCTCAAGGATGCAAAAAAGGCCAACACTGTTGGCTACATTCATTTTGCGCACAACTTTAGTGCATCCCTTTACGAACTCATGGAGGAGGGCATTCATGCCGACGATGGATCTGTGGATAATGCCGAGCTTACTGTACACATCGATATGACAGGTGAGTTAACTATAATCTATACTCGAGATATCGCTACTGTATGAAATGAATTCGCAGATCAACAAGTTGCCTACTTTATGCAGCGTAAATTGCGCGACAAGTTTAGCAATTTCATGGATGCAGTCGTCAAGGAGTGCAATGTGTCTGCAGCACTGGTAAAGTTACCCGTTCAGTTCCAGGATCCCATCTATGGCAGTACGGATATTGAATTTCAGCAATATTGTGCCCCAGGAGTGGTAATGACGTAAGTACTTAACAGGTTAATAAATATATACTTAGAATTCTTTAAGATCTTCCACATTGTTTACACTTTAATTATTTGACGATTTTTTATTCATTTAGCATGGTATTTTTCTTGGCTACCTTAATGACGGCTGCGGTTTTCATATCGGAGCGCATGGATGGCATTTGGGATCGTACTTTATTAGCTGGTGTATCTGCAACCGAAATGCTTTGGGCACATTTGTGCACTCAGCTGATTATTATGACACTACAATCGTTCGAGGTCATCATGTATATAGGCATCGTATTCGATACGTATAACAATGGAGATACGACAACGTTGATAGGATTGCTAACGCTAACCGCTTTTTGTGGCATGTTGTTTGGTAAGTCGACCATAGCTTTAGTTATGTAAGATATGAAAATTAATTAAGTCTCTCCCTATTTCCCCTATTAAACAGGTCTGTTTATCTCTGTTTTCTGCAAATCCCATACGGAGGCTAACTTTGTTGCCACAGGCGCCTTCTATCCCATGATTATACTTTGCGGTAAGTGATCAAGTATCTATAGTATGGTTACCAAAGAATCTTGTCACCTTTCAGGTCTATTGTGGCCCCTTGAGAGTATGCCGCAGTTTTTGCAGGGTCTGGTAATGGTTTTGCCATTTACCATACCCTCTATATCGGCACGTAATGTCATCGAGAAGGGCCTGAGCATTACCAATTCGAAGGTCTATAACGGATTCCTTGTGATGGCTGCCTGGACGGTCATCTTCTTTGTGCTGTGCCTGCTGGGCATTAGACGCAAGGCGTAATGCGTAAGGGTGGGTTCTACACATTATTTGGGGTAACACATTCACATAGAGTAGTAGTGTATTAGCATTTCCCTATAGGCGATTTTATATATATGTATGTATATTGTCATAGTATCTATATAATTTAATAACTATCGGAAGCATATCACTCGCATGTCGCAGACTCTCATTCAAAAAAAAAAGAAAAGAAAAACTCATCAACGCATTGTTAGTGAGACTTAACATTTCGGTTGCCTGGGGGAATTTTTTTTATACAGTTGATTTGTTTAAAGTACTTAGTTGGTTTTGTACTAAATTTGGCAACCTAAATATCAGTTTGAACTAAAAGAACATAAGGTCTAAAGGGTGTCTCACAAATATTTATAGTACACAGCACATAATTCGCATTCATAAACGAAGTTTAAGCAATAAAAAAAAAGTTAGTTTACATTTATATGAACCATATTTAGTACATTTCTTATTATAACCAATGTAAATAGACCAACAGGAACAGAACATTAAAATAATACAATAATATTAATATGTATTGTTATGAAACATTTGCTTAAGAGTTTAGCACACGTTGCACTAAATGTATAAGAAATGTTTTCAAAATGTTGTTCTAAATTTTAAATTACCTAAAAAACGAAATTCACAAGTTACCAAAAACAACAAAATCTTAATAAAAATCTTTATATGAAAAATCAAACTTAATGAATGGGTACGAAGTTTATTTTATTTTTCTCAAACCAAAATCATTTTAAAGCGTCGAGTAAACACGATTTTTACTTATCAAGAGAAAAAAAAATTTAAGACAACTGTCAACAAGTTTCTTCTATGCACATGCCTTAATATAAAATGCAAGCCAGCGCAAAGCTAAAGCGAAAGTTCTCACACCACCACCTCACCGCACCACCTCCCTGTTTTCTCTAATGTATATAAATATCAGAAAATGTGTGTCTGAGTGGGGCCAAGGACAAGGACACGTTCACGACGACGACGACGACGATGGCGACGGAGACGGAGACAACAAGGAAGCGAAAGTCGAGAACGTGGCAAAGTTGCTGACACACTTTGGGCTTGGAAATATGCTAGACAAAATGTCTGCCCGGTTGCTAAATCCCACCTCTCCCTCCCCTTACTATCTGACAGTCTGGCTGACTGTCTGGCAGATTGTCTGCCGGTGTCTACTGCAAGCAGACATTTTTATTACAAAACTTTATCTTTGCCAAATACGAAAACGACGACGACGTCGACGACGACGACAATGACGACGATGACGAAGAGAAAAATACAAAAAGGCCAATGCTCGGGTTTTGTGTGTGTGTGGGCGAGGTGTTTCTTTGTGGGCGGAATAGAAGAGGACAGGCGAGAGTGTCGCCTTTCATTTTATTTAAGTTGCATAAAATGTGCAAAAGAATAAAGTTTTCTCATTGCATTTGTGTTTGAAACAAAACGAGAGAGTTGTGGAAAGCGAAGAGAAAAATAAAAATGAAGTCAAGGTCAATGATTAAAGATGGAAAATATGTATAGAATGTTGGAAATTCGTTTTTTGCTATTGTGCAACAGCAAAAGACTTTTATCATATCTTAAAATGTCTTAATCAAGCTTAAGCCATTTTATACCTGAAGCAATATCTTCAGGTTTCAAATGACAAAAGCGATATTTTTGTGAGTTTCACTTTCAATGTCTGTACACAAACAAAAATACACAATTTAGGATTGAACAAAGGCTAAACAAACAATGCCTGGATTTTACACACTCAACATAAACAAAACACTTTGTTGATTTTTGTAGCACTTGGTTTAAACACATGCCTTGCATATCCATTATCCTTTAACTATCTATAGCATTTATCTCTGCTCAGAAAGACTCAAAAATACAAATACATATACTAAAAACAATCACTTCAGTGTACAGCTGACGACAATATCCTTTGTTATCCAGTGTGTACATTTTAACTCAAGAAACAAAAACAAAAAAAACAACAACCATCATCTGTTGGGGCAGGCAACAAATAAATTTGCACAAGTTGTCAGTAGGTCAAGTCGCCTGGGTGTTTGTTACCGAAAAGTTTTAGAGTGTCTGCAATAAAAACATTTGCAACTCAGCCATTTTCTACCCACACACACATACATACTACGTCTGGCGTCCTTCACACATACTCAGACAGTTAACCATTGGCAGACTGCTCAAAGTTTTGTTACAACTTTTGCTCCATTTAATATACACATAGTAGATGTAGATATAAAATATTGTCCTGGGTGCTAACAACATTTCTGTGTGTGCGTGTGATTTTCGTTATTTGACCTTCAGAACAATTGCAAAAAATATGCAATATATATATGTATATACATATATGTATATATTTATATGTGTACATGGCAAAAGGTAGCTCTAAATATTTATACATAAATTTAATGAAGGTAAAACTGATTTGTTTACGTTTTGTCTTAACTTTGCAAAAGTATATATATGTGTGTGTGTGTGTGTGTGTGTGCTACCTCTTGGCAGCCTTTTATATTTGCCCAGTCTGGCTGCCCTGTCTTTGAGGAAGGAGGTGGGTTTGAAGTGGCAGCTTTAACCAAATTCTTGCTCCAATTCCATTGACTAATGCTGTTGGGCCAGTCAAAAGGCCGTCAGAAAGTTAGGTAAACTTTTCCGAACAATAGAAAACAAAGCCACAAAATACAATTCAAGGTGTTATGCCATCTTGTTGTTGTTATTGTTGTGTTTGGCTTCTATGGCAACTGTTAAGGGGGCCACAGATACAAAAGATGTAAATGAGCAGAGAAAGAAAAGGCTATTTAATTAGTAAATGGATTATTTTCAAAGAAAGAAAAACCCTTAATTAAATTCGGAGAAATATAAATATCACCTAAGCTTTAAATAAGCCTTGTGAATAAATTTCTAATAGTATTTAGCTTTAACACATTTGTTTCTTTTGCTAAGAAAGCAACAAACCAAGAGTGAACAACATGCTAATTAAGTTTTGGTAGTTTATTACAGTACAAACTTTGATCAATCTCTAAAAATTTGTATTTTATACCAAGCCATCTACATGGTTTCTAAATTGGTATTGAACTTTCCATGATTGTTAAAGTTGCTTAAAAGAAAGTCAAACTCAAAATAAAACTAAATGCTTCCCCAGCTGTGTTGGGTCAATAAAAATTAGAAACTAAAAAGTCGAAACTGTTGGTTGACCAGAAGGCAAATATGTTTTTGTCTACTAAATCAAATGTCAATATTCAGACACACTGAGAGATGGATGCAGATGCTTCTCTACAAGAAATGCCACAATAAATATGAACAAAAACTGGGTCCTTGCAACAGCAACAACAAAAAATATTGGTATGAGAAGAAGAAGAAAAAACCGTGATTTGATTTGAAAGGCGCTGGACTAAAACTAAAAACGGCCAAGCAATCAATGAAGGACGAGGACATAGAACATGGACCATAGACCATAGTACGTGGATACGGATTTACGGAACATGGATGAGAGAAGCTAGCAGGCATTGCTTTGCATTTCATTGACCCTTTAAATGCCAATGTGGGAGTCTGTATATGTATGTTTGCATGTATTTGATATTTGTGTATCTAGCGAGCAGCTGGCATTCACGTCAGTTTCGCAGAAGTGGTGAAAAATTCGTTTTCGGTAGTTTATTCAATTTGCTCCATGTGTATGGGAGACACATGTATGTTGTCATTGTTGTTGTTGCTCATAGCCTGCAGGTGGGATGTTCAAGCTTTTGAGTGCACGCAGAGATAGACGGAGCTAAAGACAGAGAAAGAGTATGAGAGCATGGAGTGCTGGTTCCCTGGCAATAGAATATAATAAACATTAGACTTGGACTCGATACGTATTCAATGCGTTTTCCATTTGCGTTTGAGGTGAAGCCAAAGCAGCAGATGCAGCAGCAACTGACAGAGACTATAGCTACCGTTGCGTAGGCTCGAACACACATATACAGGCACACACACACCTCTACTCATCTACAGGGAGATGGACACTTACACAGAGCTGTATTGGGTTTTTCTGCTCATATGCAGCGCCATTTTATGTATAGGCTCAGCAACATTCACTCATTCTCTTTTCTCTGTTTCTCTCCTGCTCGAACTATTTGCCTCTCGCTCACGTGCCTATGTACATTGCATACAACATCTGTGTGTGTGTGTGTGTGTGTGTGTGGAGCAGGCTGGTAACTATGCTGTATTGGAGCTGACAGGGTCGACTGAACACTCGCACATGTACATACATACACACATGCGTTTGGCCTTTTGCCTGGCACACATAACAGTTGGCGACTGCAGCCGCTGCGACAGCGACAGCAGAAGCAGCAGCAGCATCGGCAGCAGCAGCAGAAGCAGCGTTAGCGACGCGTTTCGTTCGCTTTTTGCTGATTGGACTTGCACATTGGGACAAAATGTGTTGGCTTGTAGTTTTTTTATTTGTTGCTCACCTGAAAGTGGAAAAGGATTGAAATAAATAAATAATTAAAAGAAAATTTACTATTTACGATAAAGTAAATGTTTTATACAATTAATAGTAAAGATTTAAAGCGAGTTCTCTAAAAAACATTTCTCATATATCTGATACATACATACATACGATACATATTTTTATTTTTTCACTAGTTGCATGTATAAAGACTAGAATGGCTTATGGCTTAAAATACAAATTTGGAACAAGAAATTTATAATTATTCTTACATATAAGATTTAAAGAAGTATATTGTAAGATAAAATAGAGAAGCTAAATATGATTTTAAGTATTATTAAATTGTCACTTAACTTTGTGTTTTTTTTATTATTTTGTAATATTGAAATTAATTTAAAAAATGACTGCAACCAATTCCACTGTACACAAAGGCTAAAGCAAAAATTGCGCCTCCAATGCAGCGGCCCCAAAAAACCAAACCAAGTAACCGGAGAAGCTGCATGGATCATTCGTTGGAAGAGTCGCGACGACTACGTGGATACGGACGTGGAAAAAAGCCGTGGACGAGGCCGAGTTGGTGGCAGGGTAATATAGAAAGGCAACAAGAGCGAGTGAGAGATAGAGAGAGAGAAAGAGAGAGAGAGTGAACGACTAATGGGGGGAATAACGCGCGGCAGCGACGTCCACGCAATGCATGTGTGACCCACGCGGCATATACGCACACTGGGTAAACAGGAGACATACGCACAATATGCAATATATATGGGGAGTTGGATGGAGATGGAGAGCCAGGATTCAAATTCGAAGCTGGGGGGTTTCGATGGCTGCTATACACTCTCAAGAGAGAGAGAGAGAGAGTGAGAGAGAGAAAGGATAACAATGGACAGGCACTAAAATGCAGCACAGAATGAAAATGTGCACACAGAAAACCCAACTCACACACACACACACACGTACATACAGACATATATAGAGGGAGAAAAACACACATACAGAGGAAAATGTGGATGCAGGCAAAAACCGGCTATGTACGAAAGAATTGGAATGGCCATGTATTGCCCATTGACCAGGCATCTCATCCCACTTCCTCTCATGTCGTCCATCTCTTGCATTCATTCGTCCTCTCTCGCTCCTTTCAATCAGTGTCCTTGTCGCACTTGTGCGTTGCTCGCTTGTTTACCAATTTATTTTGCGCACAAAACGAAACACGGAAAATGCATGGGCTCCCCCTTTTCCCCACACTAAAAAAAGCAGCGTGGATATAGCAAAGGCAACGGCAACGGCAATGGAAAGCCACACGACATACACATACACACACACACAAACATACATACACAGTCATAACAACAACACAGCTATAGCAAGAGCAAAAAAAAAACAAAATTGCACAAATTTTAGTTCGATTTTTGGTCCATAACGCAAAAAAGGCTGCTGCTGCTGCAGTTTCGCAGTCTTCGCTATCTCCTGCTGCCACCCAAAAAAGCTTTTACTCCATGCGCCTTAATTCCCCTCTCTTCCGCCTTTACCCTATGTATGGGTTTCGTTCGTTTCCATTTTGTGGCGATTTCAGTTGATGTGTTTCTTTCTTTTTTTTATTGTTGTTTTCATCTTTTGCTGTTTGGCACTTTGTGCGTAGATGTTCCATTGCCTTGGCTTCCCTCTCCTTTTTTTTTTGTTTTTGGGTTTTTTGTTTTCAAGAGTTTTAGTTTTTTTCTTGGTTTTACTGCGACTTGCGCTTTGATAGAATGACCGGGAATTTCCTTTCTTTTTCTTTTTTTTTTTAGTTTGGCCCTGACTTGTAGTCCAATTTGTGGGTGGTGAATGGAGGTTGTTTCCTACAATTTTTTGTTTTTGCTTGTGTGATGTTACGACGTACTACTACGTAGACACATTGTTAGTTTGTTCTCGTACGTAGTATGCAGCTGAAAAAAGATGCAATGGAAAATAACGAAGCACCTACAATGACGAAGCAGCCAAAGCAACAGCAGAGCCAAAAATGTGCCACAAAGGAGGACACGAGATGTTGAAAAGCTAACAAGGAAACATGGTGCAACAAAAAACAATGAAAATAAATGCAGAAACAGAAAAAAAAATACGCAACAAAAAAGAATAAATCTAGAAATTTTTTTAATACTTAAGCGAGTAAAATCTCAAAACACAACTTTCAAAGGCTCAATCAAGTATTTAACGAATTTTTGACCTTGAACACTTTACACAAACTTTTGAAAGCATATTTGTTATTTCAATAATTATTATTGCAATTAAATTTTATGAAATATATTTCAAAATTCTTTATTGCCAATTGTTTACGACTATTAAGACCAAATGCTATCGAAGTATATATTCAATTAACTTGCACAATTCAAATTCATTTAGACAATTAACTAAGTGTTTTGTATAAGCAAAAATGGGGCACAAAATATGACTGGTGTTTTGTGTGTCGCATGCCTAAAAGGCGACTACAAAGTGCAATCTATGGTAGGTTGCCATCGTAAAAAGGGAGTCCTAAAGTTATCATCATCATCATCATCATCAGTTGAAGCTAGACAAAGTTTATTGTGTGGCAAGTCAGAGATGAACAAATGTTTGTTGCCTATCAATTTTGCAGTTTATAAAGACTGTTGTTGTTGTTGTTTCTGCTGTGCTGCGAGTCACTTACAATTTTAATGCGTGTTAGATTTCTCTGGTTTAAGTAGGGTAATGTCTAAGGAAAATCAATTATTTTTATACAAGATGAAAGCGCACTTTAAGCTGAAATCTTTTTTTTTTTTATGAATGTAATATGAAAAAAAGTAGTAAAATCTAAACATGATTTTAAGAAACAATTCTAATAAAACTGAACTTGTGCTTTACAGTATAATATTTAGATCAAGTGGCCTTTTTAAATTTTTAGGATCCCTTTTTTTTGTAATAGCGAAATATATTTTCGAAATCAGTATTCAAACAACTGCCTGCTAAAAAAGGCACATTTATATAAATATATTTTTCATATTGTCATGAAGAAAATAATGTTTCTGCTAACTTTGGCAATTATTTTTTGCTGTTTGCAACAACACATATCCGTTTCGATCAATGGACCGAAGATCACTTATTTACATGTGGATGTCCCCCACATGGAGAAAGCTTTTAGCCGAGAAATGCAGTTAAACTATCCAGAGGATCCAGTACATATCTATTGTCGTCGCAATCAAGCACTAAAATGGAACAATATCTTTCAGAGCAATGATCTTCGACTGGACATAATGCCCAACATGGAGTACAAGCAATACAAGGATTCAAATGCAAAAGGTGTCATTCGCAAGATTCAAAACAGCGACGAGTGTCAAGACGATAAACTGTTGGCAGGAAAGGCACAAAGGATCCACTATATCTCGATGCCATCACATGATCACCATTGCTATGGCATCAAAACGGAAGAGGCATATACTATCACGCTGTTGCAAACGAAATGTGATAAGCTACGTGCGGCACGCTTCGGTATTGGATTGTTGCTGTGGATTTATTCAGCATCAGATTTACTAGGTAATTGCTTAACCTGTGGCTATTGCCTCATTTTTTGTGCTGGGCAATCAACTTATCAATTTTATCGTGATAGCTTTTGTTCTTTTCGATCTTTTGGAAAACTGGCAACCTCTACTTGGAAATTTAATTACATTTCTCCGACGGTATCGCACAGGAGTATCTATGATATTGGTTGCCCAAATATGGTTGCTGAAGACACTTTGTCGATGTCTTGGAAAAGTGTTGAGTTTTTTTCGGTTGCGTGAAATTCATTATTATGTGCTGCGCGTCTTCTCCTATTTGCTGATGTTGAGTGCTTCAAGCCATTGGTTCTGTAGTTGGGGCGTTGTTAGTGTATTGCTGATCTGGACAGAGATTAACTTGATAAAAGCTGTTTTGAAAAAATGCAAGTATCTACTTATGTATCGTTCGATCTTTCCACCTAAGGTCAGAACTCTACTCAGCGATCAGGAGTTTATAAACTCGACAACATTTGAAACACTGGGTGCAATTCATAATCTTCATGACCATTTACGTAACATGCCTCCGGCCAACCAGGTACGCATAACCGAATCACTTTCAGATGAAAAACGTGTACATTTAATTAATATTTGAATTCGAAAAATAGTATAAACCCCATGTGCAACCAAGGAATCAAGTAGTTTTGCCGAACAGCAGTGTCCATAGGGAACAAATAATCAATGAAGATTATTAGATTAGATTAAACTCGAATTTGCGCTTGCGAAAATTGTTGACGAAAAACTCGATTCGCAGCTTACGTGATATGCAGATTCTCCAAGCATCTGATCTTTTTACAGAAAAACGCTCTTATGGCAGTCAAGTTAGGCATCTCGAAAAAGAAAAGGGAAAATTTCCTTAGGCGGCATACAACAGAGTACAGAAATTAAATCGAAGCAAAACAACAGCAGCAAATGGCTTTAAAAAAGATGGAAAAAGGCCAACAACAATTTGATGGGCACATATTGGCGAATCGTATTATTACTATTTAATCAACTGGATATTTTTATTATTTTAAGTTATCTTAATTAAGACTAAATAGATTAATAAAGTTTTCAAACAATATAAGAAAACAACGTATTAGCTATAGTTCAGATTTTTCTAAAATCCCCTTTAATGTGATTAAATAAAATGAACTTGTCGAGCCCATTTACTTATTTCGTTAAGTGGTTCAATTCGTACTGCAACACAAACGATTTATGAGGTCTCAAATGATGGGTCAGGTCGTTCGATCTATTAACTGATGCCTTCAATAACTTTGATTATAATTGGGCGCACTCTTATCTTGGAATGCAGTTTAGCTCCCAGTTCAATGCACATACACACACACACGCACAAAAACAGAATCATACATACAAGAATACACGAGATGAAACGTGGCCAGGAAACTTGGCTTAAAAGTGCGTGAACAGCGTTACAAATAACACAGTCGGAAACATTTTCAGTAGATTGGGTAACGGTTGCATTCAGGGCGTACACTGATATACGCCTATTACCCACAGCATCTCTCAAACACACACACACACACACGCACACAAAGTTATGGATACATTGCCGACTAAACAGGCAGAAATAGCAGCAGCAAAGCAGCAAAGTTCAGTCAAACATCAGAAAATGTTCGAGAGCAGCAGCATTCTCCACCTACTCCTGCCCAGCTACACCACCAACACCACCACCACTAACCATCTGCCCCCCTCGTTTATCCATTGACATAGCCGGGGCACAAAATGCAAATAAGGAAAATACACTTTGACAAAACTGTGCGTGTACGTATGTATGTGTGTGTGTGCTTTTGTGTGTGTACATGTATGTACACGTGTATGTGGACAGTTGCAAAACGCATTTCAAATCGAAAAGTGGAACTTCAATCATTTGACGGTGCAGGTAGCCAACTCCGAGCGGCGTTTTAGTAGTTTTCTTTTTAAATACCCTGTTACAACTTAAAGAGGGTATAATTGATGTATGAGTCAGAACATGTGAATGCTTGTTCATCAATTAGCAGAATAAACATTCTTCAAAAGAAAAAATTTTTATTAATATAGTAAAAATACTCATAAAATAATTAAAATTAATATTTTTCAACAATACCTAAAATAAAAATTCATATTTATTAGATTTTGTTTCTTTTTCTTTTTTTTTTGTAATTTAGTTAATTTTTTTATATGATTTAACAAAATAAAAAATAAAGTTAAATACGAAATGGTATTTCATCATTCTGCATAAAAATATCAATTAAAGCAAACAAAGCAATTGTTTTTGCCTTTTAATTTTGTGTTCTTTGATGGTGGTTGGAAAATTGGCTAAATGCAACGTTTCGAGTTAATTATGGGGAGGCGTAGAGGAAGTACACACACTCACACACACATGTATATATATACATATATCTATTTACGGGCCAATTTTCTCAGTCCAATGTCCTGTTGTGTCCATGCCAGAGCCACGAATCGCGAGTCCAATTGGGTTTTCTATACGAACCAATTTTTTGGTGCAGCTTTTTCGCTGGTTTCTTGGCAATTCGGTGGTTGTTGTTGTTGATTCCCGTTTGGGACAGTTGGTTGGGGTGGGGGGAAACAACAACAACAAATGGGGTGGTTGGGAAAAACTGCATAGACAGTCAATATTTTTCTGTTCTCCTCGGTTTCTTTTTTTTTGTACTTTTTGATATCCCGTTCAAGGATTTTTTTTCCTGCAGTAGGGTTGCAAGTTGTTGTTGTTGTTTTGTTAACAAAGTTACGTCAAAGGTCAGGAAACGGGCGCATATCGCGAGGGGGGTTGAAAAAAAGTGAAAAGTTTTTCAAGTCTGATTGTGAGTCGAGTTTGACTTTTCATTTTTGGGTTTTTTTTTGTTTTTGTTTTGTTTGTCGAGTTGGTTGACTTTTAAGGGTCTTATTGCTTAAATCCCGGGCCAAAAAAACTAAAGGATTTAAAATTTTTAAATATGTGTCTAAAGTTGATATCAAGGGAGCAAAGATTAAGGGGAAAGTGTTGCCTTTTTTTTGTGGTAATTCAATAGTTAATATTAAACTAATAACCTTAAACTGCATTCAAAAACTTTTTTTTAGGAAAAAAAATTTTTTAATTTTATGTAAAAGATATTTTATAGTAGGAATCTTTATGATTTTAATATAATATATTTTACCTTTAATATTGCTTGGCATAACATATCAAAAATGGTTTCTTAAGGTTTTATTATAGTTTTCAAAAATGTCTAAGTCCCTTTATTAAATGAAAAACAAACCGAATGCGCTTAAAATGTGAATATAAAGATCAAGTAAGAATTTAATGTGAAAGAAGAAAATCTCTAAAGAACAATAAATGTCTTGAGATCTTGTAGTATAATTAAAAATAAAGCCAAACAATATTACACACAAATAATCGCTGTTAACTAACCTGCACCATTTTGTTGTTTCTTTTGTTGTTGTTATTTTTGCAATAATTAATCCAAAGTCAAATCAAATGCCAGCCAAAATATATGCCGGCAGCGAAGGAAACGACGTCAGCGGCGACAGCGAGAAAAGCAGCGTTAAGCACAAGTTCAAAACACAACGAAAATGTAATTGAAGCAACTACAATGTATAACTATAAAGAAAGAACGAAAACTGCACGTGTTAATTTCACTTTTGTTTTGCTTGCTGTATTTGCGAATGCGTTTTAAATTTGTTTGAAATTTGCATTTATGTGCAATTGTGTTAAAAATTATATGCAAAATATAGTTCACTTCAAGAACACAAAACGTAACGCGGTTTTGCGGTAGTGTGGCGCGGCCTGTGCAAATGTAGTTGCAGTTATGTTAATACGTTTGTTGTGTGTGCACTTTACGCTGCTTTAATTTGTGCGTGGGACGCGTTGTTGGATTTTTATGCGCTAGAACCAAACAATGAACCGCACGCAACAAGAACATCGAGAACAATGTTATGTTATCGTTAATCTTGAAATGCACGTGCATGAAATTCTGTTGTCAAATCTGAACTAGCTCGATTGTAGTGATTTGATTATTGAACAAGTGAGCTTGTTCTTCTGAATAATGCAAACATTTTTATTGTAAGAAATATCCAACGAAAATAATATACTCTTTAGAAAATTGCATGTAATGATTATAGTTAATAATAATTGTTTTGCATAAGAAACTTCCATTAAAAATTTAATTGTTTCAGTGACTGTTCAAATTTGGCGCCAAGGAGACCATGTATGATAGACAAAAATTTTTAATGAAAACATTGTCAAATTATAGGCACTTCAATTGAATTAAGTCCACATAGCAGAAATAAAGTAATGTTTTCAATATCATAAGAATATATATTTGAATATGAGGTTAGGTAGTTCATCGGCTTTTGAGCTACTAAGCAGATCTGTTGTGAACATTCTGTACAGCTCAAAATGACACTGTTGACTATAACAGAATCTGTTTGTTCAAAAGTGCTGCCCATCTCTTGCTCAAAAATACCGGGTCCATGTTACTGTAAGAAATTACTTTTTATGGCATTATATATTTGTTACAGGTCAAACTACTTAAATTAATCCAAGAAAAAGATACCCACAGCAAACGATTTTTTTCTGCGCTTAAGTAAACAGCCGGCTAAAGTGAAGAAGTCATCAGCTGCTCTGTTAAATCTCGACTCCAGCATTCTGTATGTTTACAAACGCCATTTTACAACACTCAACGAAAACGCTTACAAACGTTTTTGTTATTTGATCAAACCATTGATTTTAAGTACATATTTTTATGGATTGACAATGTCAGACAACGAATATGAGCGTTTTGAAATTACGGACTATGATTTGGACAACGAGTTTAATATAAATCGACCACGCCGACGCCACACGAAGCATCAGCAAATCTACGGTAAGATAGTCGCAAAAAAAAATTTCGATGTTTATTTATTAGTTTTGCAGGCGTTTGGGCTGATGACAGCGATAATGATAGCGAAGGCGAAATCAGCGGTCGACGCGGAAGGCGTGGTTTGGGCGGCGGCTCTAGTGGTAAGCCCAAGGACTACACTGCGCCCGTAAATTTTGTTGCCGGAGGAATTCAACAAGCTGGAAAAAAGCCAAAGAAAAAGCAGTTGGAGGATGGTAAAGATGAGGCTAGAAGTGATGATTCGACCGACAGCGACGAAGCGCGTCCATCGTTTGGTGGAAAACAGCCGCAGCTAATGGACAATGAGGATAAAAGCACGGATAGCTCCGAAGCGGAAGATAAAAAGGAACAGCAGCAGCTGCATTCCAGGAGCATTGCTGGAATGCGTCACAGCTCGCATATTGCCAGCGGTCGAAATGTTGGCGCCTGGGAGCAGCATACGCGTGGAATTGGTGCCAAGCTGCTGCTCCAGATGGGCTACGAACCGGGCAAGGGATTGGGCAAGGATCTGCAGGGCATACAACAGCCAGTGCAGGCACATGTGCGAAAAGGCAGAGGAGCTATTGGTGCCTATGGCCCGGAGACGGCAGCCAGCATTGGTGGTCAGGCGAAGCCTCTGAAAGAGGATGAGGATGTGAAGGAGGCCAGAGAGTTTAAGGAACAGCTGAACAAGTGGAAGAAAGGTGGCGCGGAGCCACGCGAGAAGAGCAAGCAGCAGCGTTACTATTACAAATCCGTAGAGGATGTCATCGCGAGGAGCCATAAGTCGGATCATTTGCTATCCGAGAAGCTGGCCAAGCAGCTAGGCAATGTGCCGGTTATAGACATGACCGGACCGGAACGTCGCGTCCTAAGTGGCTATCATGCCCTCGCTCAGACCAAGATTACGCCCGAGGAGTCGCTGTACGATGAGCACGTAGGCGAAGGTGTGGATGCGCCTGTAAGCATATTTAGTATGCCGGAACTGGCGCATAACATGGCGCTGCTGGTTAACCAATGTGAGCAGGAGATCATTAGCATTGACAAAGCCAAACGGGAGAGTGAGGATCATGAAGCAGCGCTGGAGCAGGAGCAGCGACACTTGCTGGAACTGGTGCATCTGGAGCGCAATCACATGAATACATTGAATGAGGTGCTCTCCCGGCTGGATAAGCTTAGCGAGAATCCTGATCTAACTATGGCACAGGCGGAGGAACTGTTTTTGGATCTGCAGCGAAATTATCCCGCTGAGTTTGAGGAGTATGGCATGGCGGATATGGCCGGAGGGGTCATTGCTCCGCTGCTGCGACGGGAACTGGATGAGTGGCGACCCCTTGAAGAGCCCACCAAGTACTTAGAGATGATGAAGCGTTGGCGCAAGATATTGCAAAAGAATGAAGACCGACTGCATCAGCAGCAATCTCGCAATGTTTTCGATCCCTATTCCTCTCTAGTCTGGGCTGGAGTGATGCCCTCCATTCGCACCAGCTCGCTTGCATGGCCGCCCAAGGAGCATGCCCCAATGGCTGCCTTTCTGGATGCCTGGGCGCCAGTGTTGCCCACTTGGGTGCTGGATTCCATACTGGAGAAACTAGTTTTGACCAGGCTGACGGCTGGTGTGCAGGAATGGGATCCACTGACGGATACGGTGCCCATTCACAGTTGGATTTTGCCCTGGCATGGATTGTTGGGTGCGAAGCTGGAGGAGACAGTCTATCCGCAGATCCGTAGCAAACTGGGCGCTGCACTTGAGGCTTGGTCACCACAAGATCGTTCCGCACGCGCCATGCTCACCCCCTGGCAGGCGGCCTTTCCGGAGGAGCAGCTTGTCCAGTTCCTATTGCGTCACATCATACCCAAGTTGCAAGCGGTGCTCGGGGAGTTCAACATTAATCCACTGCAACAGGATTTGGAGCTGTGGCATCAGGTGTGGGAGTGGCACGAACTTATCCCTGCTCCCCACATGGCCCAGCTGTTGGACAAGTACTTCTTTCCACGCTGGATGCAGGTTCTCGTTTTGTGGTTGAATCAGTCGCCAGATTATGCCGAGATCTCACGCTGGTATGCCGGCTGGAAGAGTATGTTCTCCGACTCCATCTTGAGGGAGCCTTGCATCAAAGAGCATCTGCGTCGTGCTCTGGACATGCTTCATCGTGCCACTGATGCAGTTCTTCAACCCAATGTTGTACCACCACCTCCAATGCCCCCGATGCCAGCACCTGTGCACCTTGCCCCCGTCATGATCGTCGATGCAGGTTCATCCGCCCAACTAGAGTTCAAGGAACTTGTCTCCCAGAAGTGCGCCGAACTGGGCATCATCTTTGCTCCACTGCCAGGACGTCGGGAACTTGGAAAACAGGTATGGATGTTTGCTTAAATCAGAATTTAGGGTTCGTGAAACATGTATCAGAATATCTTAAATTTTTATGTTTAACGATCATCATTTTATACATGTTAAGCATTTATTGGTATGAAAAAAAAATAAGGGGAAAAAAATAATTATAAAACCAAAAAGTAAATTAAAGATAAAACAATGTAATGAAATGATTAAGGTGTAAAACATACAAAATTAATTGATAAAAATTTCTTTATTTGAATTTTAAACTCCATTAACTACTTTCAGATCTATCGCGTGGGAAAACTCTTTTGCTATATCGATCGGAATGTTTGCATGCTGACCAATGCCAGTTTTCAGAATTGGCAGCCTGTTTCACTCAATCAACTGCTGGAACAAGCACAAACTGGCATTATCTAAAAGGAAAATAAAAATAAATAATTTCTAAATGATATTGTTCCACCTAGTTGTATATGTCTAAAACTTATCAACGCTTAAGCGTTACTAAGTTAATTAAAGTATACCTATAAGTAAATAAATCGTTTTAAAAGTCGCCAGTAAACAAATTAGTTTTGTATATATTACCTAAATACTTGGTGTCAAATATTTCACTATTAACTCAACTACCAAGCGTCATATTAATTATTAATTAATTAACTGATAATGCGGCTCCAAGTTAGTTTTATCTTTAGTTATTTAACAAGAATTATGACGCACTTTTTATATTATTTGGATTAAGAATCAAAACATTTAATATACATATTTATTTTTTTTGGTTCTCTCATACATGTTTTGATGATTGTTTTCTTTAATTGATTAACTAATTACTTAATTTTAGTCAAACATAATTATTTTTATTAAATTTAACTTTATTTTTAAGACTGTGTAGGGTATACATCAATGAGTAACGCATTATAAACAGCGCAGGAAATATAATATCTTGAAACTATATTGCTCGACAATAGTCATATCAGTGTTTCATACAATGGGCATTGCGCATGAACAGCTCAACGCAAAGTAATTTGTGATTAAGCAAACATATTTACTTTTACTTGCTCGATTTTTTATTAATTTCAAATTTAATTTCAGTCATTATAGTCATAATGCCACATTTAGCCTAGGGCTCAATTTTGATTTTTTCTTTTTTACTTAACTTCGTTGTGAGAGGCATTTTTCCCCCATAAATCAATCATAATTTAACAAAAAAAAAACATCTTTTTAAATCGTAATGGAACTATAGATAAAACGCTGATAAGAAATAAGTGCATGAAACAACATCACAAAACATTAAAAATAAGACGTGTATAATCAAAGCACTTAATAAATAATAACACCTTTTACACGCAAATCAAATTTTGCGCAAACATCAATTTAACTGATTGAACATATTTTGTTGATAAGATTCGGTAAATAAATTTATTAGTTTCCCCAAGATTATGAGTATCAGCCGTTTGAGGGCTGATAGAGCTTGTCAATGAAAGATAGATAATTTCATTAATGATTGCGGAAAAATACATTTGAGTCAGCAAACTGACTGAAACAGAAAAGAGTTGTTTGTTAATAATAACTATGTTTGTTAAATATTCTTTTTGTGTGTTCCACTGTAAGATTAGACGAATCCTACTCTTCTACTTTGTATTTCCTTATCGCACTTCCTCCCAAACAATTCCATAAAATGGTTTTGTTCGAAGGCAGTTTAGTTGCCTTAGGTTTTTTGTCGCTTGCGGTTAATATCGGGTGCTAATTGTTTTTGGCTTTTTTCCCTTATCAAAACAAATTGCATTAAAAGGTTGTTTATGAATTCAATAAGAGTGTAAAACAAAGGAGAGTAAAACAAAGGAAAGAAGAATTTGATAGATTGAAATCAAAAGTGAATTGATTATAGTTAATCGTCACTCAATCTTCAATTCAATTTTTTTGGCACATGGTCTTCAAGTTTGTTCTTGTCCACCAATCAGTTCGGTTGAGTCTGCAAGTTTTAAGCACGTACTTGCTGGATTGTTTTACACATAAAGTCTTGTAATGGGAGTTGAGTTAAGCTCCAAACTATCAATAAAAGCATGAGCTAACAGTGCAATAAAGAATAGTAAAGAAATGTATTACAATTTGGCACTTCAGTGTGCAAAGTGAGCCAGTGTTGAGTTTAAGTTTATACCAAGTGGTTCGACTGCATTCATGGCTGTTCAGGTTAATAAACGTAATCTTCTACAGCTTCTGCTACTTGCCCTGGTTGTCGTGCTTATGCTGAGAAATCTGCAGCAGGCGAGACAATTAACTGTTGTTGTTGTTGATGTGCCAACGCAAACACCGACTATGCAGGAACTATACGGAGTGGACTATATGGAGTTGAGTTTTATCGAACCCGACTCACTTATCCAGCCCAACACTGAGAAGCCACGCGAGTTTTCATCACGCACCCAAGAACTTCAGAGTTTAGTCAAATGTCGTAATCGTAAGCTGAGACAACAGAAAATTCAACATGGCAGTTATTGGGTAGTGCAGAATTTGATTATTGGACGAGAGAGTCGAAATATGGGCTGTGCCGAGTCCATAACATACACCACAAATGGCGACTACACATTCTTTGATAATCTGGAAACGGTCGTTGAACGGTAAGTATTCTGCTTGATTCCTTCTTATCTACTTTATAAGTTTGTATAGTTTAATGTGAGTGTCAAGCTGGAATTATCTCGATATATAATGTTCTACAAGAAATAAGAAAATCCTTGGAAACGGTGATTATTTAACAAACCTTAATTTTATGGCCGACCGTCAGCCGAATGAAATCTTAATAATGTTGTAAAGTTAAGCTCTTAATAAAATGTGAAATATTATTGAAAACAGTTGTTAAGCGACTGCGTCATATTTTGCGCATGTATGAGAAAATATGACGAATTTTAGAATCTTTTATTAAATTATTTAGTGGAAAGAACTTAATTTAAAGATACCATGCAGATTATTTGACGCCAAGTCGGATCAGAAACATTAAGATTTATTTATAATGTAACTAAAAAAAACCTATAAAATCAAATAAGCTTCAAAAATTATAGCTGCACCAATTAATGATTCGTTCAATATCTAAAAACGCCTGAGATACAATTTAAGCATTTATTGCTTTAAAGATTGTGGCGTAAAAGCCTAAAAATATCTTTATATACGTAGGTCGGGTCTTTTGAATTTTTGTAAGATAAGATAAGGTAGTTTAAGTGGATTTAAAGTATATGTATATTTCAAGAGATAAGTTTTATGCTTAAAGACTAACTATTCAGTAGAAGTAGTATTTACTTGTGGTTTGTTTTGTGTTTTAGTTACTTGTTTTCACGTCTGTAATAAAAATTTCTTAAAATACTGTTTTTTAAGTAACAGAACTCCCAATTTCAGATGCTATCAGTATTAATGTCATACTTATATTAAAGGAAAGACAATCCACTTTACCATAAACCTAATAAACCTACTAATTATCATTTATATATATATCCATATATTATTCTACATTCATAGATGGCTCGCACCCGTTAGTTTTGCGATTCACACGCCCGGCTACGATTTAAATACAACACTGGATGCGATTCAATATGTGAGAAACTGTTTGCCCGGCAGCCAATTGATAAGTGATTATGTGAGCTTTCATGTTTACTTCTCCAATAAGCATATGCCCGAATATGTGCCCTACGACGATGAGGAGGCCTTAAACTGGCCATATCAATGTGTGCAGGCAGATGGTACGTTGATGCCACCACCCTATATACAGAATCATACCGTCATGTACAAGGTGCGGGCGAACATGACCTATCCCATAAATGTCGGTCGTAATATTGCCAGATTAGCGGTCAACACACACTTTGTGTTCGCTTGTGACATTGAGCTGTATCCGAGTTTGGGCTTGGTGGATCAGTTTCTGGATATGGTGTATCGGAATAACAGTGTATTGGCCTTAAAGCCAAATCAGGCACGCCGCGTCTATCCACTGGCCGTTTTCGAGGTGAATGCGAGTGAAAGTGTGCCCAATGACAAAAAGGAACTATTACACCTTTTGGGCAAGCGACGAGCTCAGCTCTTTCATGCAAAAGTCTGTGCCAATTGTCACAAGGTGCCTGGCTATTTGTCTTGGTTGAATCGTACGCTTAACCCAACCGAGCAACTCGAGCTATTCAGCATGACTCTCAGACAGGGTGCCTTCAAATATTGGGAACCCTTCTATGTCAGCGACAATACCGAACCTATTTTTGATGAACGTGTCACCTGGGAGGGACAGTCCAACAAGAGAATACAGGTCAGTAAAAAAAACTCAACAATTTTTAAGTTGTAAAAGAAAGAAATACAAACGTTAAGTACCAAATGGATAATTCTCAAAACTTGTTATTAATAAAGGATAACCTAATCTTTACCCTACAGCACTTTATAAACCAATGGTATTAAACTTTTCTGCAATGTTCAAATCAATTTTATTGTAGTCTTAAAATCAAGTTTAGTTGTTATAATTTAAAGCAGATATTTATTTGTTTCTCATCAAAGTCTAATATCAATTCAATAAAATCCTTTATTTTTTTAAATCCAGGGTTATGCCATGTGCCTTTTGGGCTATGAGTATCATGTGCTGCATCCGGCATTTTTAGTGCACAGTCCTGGCATTAAGCGGCCAGGCAAGAATCCGATACGTGAAAGATATGCAAAGGAGATGAACCGAATTATAAAGAAAACAATTGAGCCCGAATATCGAGTGCTGTACGGAAACAATAAAAAATGCTTTACGTGATGATGTTAACAGATATTGACTGGAAAGTCAGATAATTGCTGAGCAATCAAGTGATAATTTATTGTTAAATTTAATTAGGTACAATTGTTGCTAAAAATTTGTATACATTTTTCAATGTGTCAGGTCAAAGCAGACTTCGCAAGGGCGTTTATAGAACTGAGAAAACCAACGCTCTGCACTTTATTTGGCGTCACGAATTCATTATAAAACTGATACCAATTTAGCCATAGCCTTAATATTTTGTCAGGCGATGCTTTAGCCCGATTTATATTACTCCAACTGTCCATTGGACGTCGTATTAAAAATGCTCCATCCAATACAGTGAACGTATATTTTAAGCTCATCAGAACTTTGCCCTGCAAAATATTTATATCAATTAAATCTAATAATAAATCGATATTTGTGTTGAATTTAATAGTTTCTAATAAATATAATAAATATTGTATTTAATCTATCTATCTCTAAATATATATATAATTGGAACTTATAAATTGTTTACTTCAATTTTATTTTCAAATATACAGATCTTGGTTAACTTATTATAAGATATATATTTCTATGATAATGAATAGAAAAATGTTTGCCACAGATTGTAGACATAATAAAAAAGCAAATAAATTGTTTCTAAGACATTTTAATGTATTTTACGATTTTCATGAAATTAGACACATCAAATATTGAAAGGGATACGCGACGCATTAATAGTAAAATTTTGTTTTGCTTTAAACATACCTTCAAGTTATCGCCAAGCTCGTAGATGGACTCCATTTCGCAGCTATCGTCGTAGATGGGTTCCATTTCATTGATGCTAACATATGCCACACACATGCTCATGTTCCTTGAATTATCAAAGATGGTGATTTTATTCGGTGTACTTGTATTAGTTGACAGCCATCGCTTTTGCACTTTGGGATCATTATAGATGGGTGGTACAGCACCATTTGAAATGTTCAGTGTATTTAAAAGTTGAGACTTGGTTTCCCACAAAGAATCATTTAAATTTTGAGCAAATGTTGCCAGACAAAAAACACTTGAAAATAATTTAAAATATTCAGTAATTATTTAACTATATAATATAACATACATACGTTCTGTATGGCCTTGGAACATCCTCATCGCATCTATAACTATAATAAAAAGTTGAAAGAAATTTAAAAACAAAATTTGATGATGGTAGCAATTGTATATCGATAGCTAAGACGTAGTAAGTGGGTGCATTGGCACGTGCCACATTTCGTAGCAGATTAACTGGATAGCTCAGTTTATGTTTGTGCCAATAAGTTAGCTCCTGTTGTGCCTTCTCGTAAGGTGCTTGCTTACAGATATTCAATGGTATTTTATTTTCTATTATATCAGCATTTCTTAAATCATCGGGTACATAATCAGTATGAAAAACCAAATGTATGCTGACAAAGCGGCGTAGGAGTTCTTTAATTCCCAGACATTCATTAAGATATTGTAATGAACGAATTGTTTTGTCAAAGTCCTCACCACATGCAAATATAGCCAGACTTATGGGCGCTCTCCATCTATTTTGATAAGGATATGGAATCAGGATAAACTATTACCGAAGCAGTCTTAGCTTACCTTTGAAGTAATTCAGGTAACAGACCTAGATCCATGTATGTTGCGTGTGTGGTAATTGTTATGCTATCATTGCCTCTAAAACGCTCTTCACGATGTACATAATCATGCCACATCCAATGATTGTCATATTGGCGCAAACGACCCTTCGACTCAAAAACACCAACCTCAATGTTTTCTTTCCGAAAAATGATTAGAACTACACACAGTGAACTGAATATTCCCAAAACAGTCAAAAGGATTTTAACAAAAAACGGCGACATTCTGAATAATAAAGTGTGCTGTCTAATTTTGGGGCCTACTGTGACTACAAATTGAGCATTTAGCACTCAAATTAAAATTTCACCACCTTAGATAAGGTGGCAACGCTGTTCATTGCCTAAAGGTTGTGTTCTATGCTAAGAAGTTTTTATTTTGTGCAAAGCTTTAAGCAATTCGAATTAAGCATTTAGTCAATTTTCTTACCTAATTTTATTGCGTTTCAAATAATAAACAAAAAATATTAACTAAACAAATTTGTAGCTTCTCGTCAATTTAAACAATTATAAAATTATTCTAAGAATTTCTGTCACAGCCCAATTTGTTCACTCTACATATTTTTTGAGTGTAGGTTATATTAACAGCATTATGAAGAAGTACATCTGCGAAAAGCTCCTGAGCTTGAAAATGTTTTTGAGCATCATCCAATATAATGTTGTTTTCGTTTGAAATCATTTCCACTTGCCACCATTTGGGAACAACATAAAATATTTCATTATGCTCTTGTGATTGATTTTTAGTGCCAATGGGAATGAGTTTAGGATTGAACGGATCTGAACCATAAAGCTGGCGATAACGTTTGCTTTTCACCAGATACACGATTTGCTCAAAAGCCACCAGAGCAAAGAAATCATACAACACGAGTACTGTAAAAAAGATATATATATATATATATATATCAAATATAGATAAATAGAAACTGAAAGTTATATATATTTAATACTCACTAGCATATGCCGTTGCTGCTAGTGTGAGTAGTATAAGTTTGCCAAGATTCACAAAATGTCTGACAATTCGAAGAAGTAAAAAGAAAACCAAAATAGTTTGCGCAATATACGCGAACTCAAAGATGGCCAAAGGTATAACAAAGAATCGTTTAAGCTGCAATTTATGGAAGATATAATTAAGAAGATATAATTCAGTTATAAATTATGAAAACTATCCACCTTATAGGCACCATATGCTGCCAGAGCACAGGTCCCGACATGACAAATGCAATAAGCCTGTGTTAGAAATACAAGTGCATCGGAATCTGTAACATAGTATTGTTAATAATAAAAAATTTGCACATTTCTTTTAAAACCGAATATAAGACATACTTGTGTTCACCCAAAATATGGCATCTCTAACTATATAGTAACTGGTTCTGTAATCCTTAATTGTACCAAAAGTTCCTATCGGCCAGTCCAAAAAGTCAAAGCGTTTTGTAGCGATCAGATATATAATAATAAGACTTTTTGCCTAAAATATATAATATGAGCTTAAAGTTTGTTCGGCTTTTTGTAAAATTTCATTTGTATTTTAAAGTTTCAATTTCATACCAATGCAAATGCGCTGATAACGATAACACCCAATCGAACGGAGGCACAAAATAAGTAAGTCTCCATGAACACCATTGTGGACGGCTCACCGAGGATTTGTCCTCGAGCGGCACGCAACATTGTGCTAGACCAAACTCCATGACGTTCAGCTGGCGAATGACAAATGTTACTCATTCAGATTGCATTATGAGCATTGTTATGACTACATTGCAGATACAAATCTCTCTCTCTCTCTGTCTCTCTATATGACTATCGAACATGCTTTTGTCATTTAAGGCCGCCATTGTGCGGTAATTGTTGTCCTACGCGATTTGTCCAACTCCGTTTCAGGAGCGTCAACCTGACAGTAGTTGTATGAATCCAGCAGTTCTAGTTAGTTGATAGCCTGAGTTATGACTAGCGATTAAAATAATAGTGCAGTTAATATGTTGTTTATGGAAAGCTATTTGTGCTATTGCTCAGTGCGTTTAGGCGTTCTCGTTGTTGGTTTTTTAAGCATTGTAAGAATACGCAATATAAAAGAATCTTTTACATTATTATCTTTATGAAGTGTTTTCTTATAGATCATGTCCTTGGTTTTGAGCATAATGTTCTTTGTGCGTGGCGTTCATATATTTGATGAACTTATCGATTTGCTTGAAAATGACTCAGAATACAAGAGCAACACTTTGATACGCAAGTTTGTCAACGGAATACACAATTGTAAGTACAATACACGGTTATTTTAGGAGTTAATTAAGTAATTTTTTAAACTAATTATAGCGCCGGATAACGTGCTGCTCCTCTTGCAGATCCTCTGCTATGCTCACATACTAATATCTATTGTCGGTATGCTAGGTGCCATAAGGGTAAGTGAAACCCGATCAAGTTAAAAGATTACAAATATATTTGATCAATATTTTTATAGCTACAAAAATGGCTACTGATACCAATGGCCATCTGTGAATTCATTTACTTCATTGCCATTGTAATTAGTCACATCGTTTTGATGATTATACTTAAGAAGCAAATCAATTTGGGTTCTCTCATTATTCTTACGCTCGTTGGCAGTTTCTATTGCCGTAAGTAGAATCTTAATTAATTAACTACTGTTTACTGTAAGCTTATTTTTCAGTTTTTGCTGGCTATAACTGCGTCACATGCATTGCCATGTTTCAAATCATAAAACTGGTCAAAAGCAATAAATATCGTCAGCTTTATGGCGAGGATCCTTTTCATCCACTTGTTCTGAGCCGTTTATCGGGCAGCGTACAACAGTTACGAATCCTAGGCACACCAGAGGATACGGATATCGATGAGCAAAAGAGGTTGGCTAAGCTGGGCCTTTGGCCGCGTCGTCAGCCACAGATTATTTCAGTCATTCCCGTCCAGGCACCAGCTGTCAGTTTGAAATGGTGGCAACAGCAGGCTCTGGACAAGGACGATAAGCTGCACGACTCAGCCGTCTATCGCAACTGGCAACGCGATGAATTACAGCGTGGAGTGGGCGGAAATGCAGAACGCAAAACTGATCTAAATCGTCGCTATGCAGAGGTCCAACATTATCAATGGCGATAGAAAGTTACTCGATTAAGGAGTTGAATGAAATTAACTTGGAAAGAAGCAAACTTTAAATATTTGATTATAATAATTTTAATTAATTTATACGATAATTAACAATGAAAAGTAAGTTTTGGTAAGAACCTTTTCTTTAATTATTAACTTAAAAAATTTTAAGTCAATTGTATTTAAATTATTTTGTTAAATATCTAAATACTATTTCAACTTTACCATGATGTTTAATAGTTGTTAAATAATGTTAAGGCATATTCAAAATTTTCATAAGAATTTTACAATAAATTCTTTAAAAATTGCATTTTGTTAATGAAAATAAAAAGTTTATTTTGTAATGCAACCCATAAATAATCATCCAATATCATCGAGTGCTGAGTGCCGATACAAAAAATGTGCAAATCAAACCGAAATAAAGAATGGAAAAAGAGTTTTTCTTTAACAAGTTTCTTATTGTCAGCCATTTATTGGCAAGTTTAAATACAAACCGCAATAAGAGTGTTATAAAACTACAATCAAATTGTGGTGCATTTGTATAATAGAACTAAGAATGAGCAGAAACGAAGAAGTAGTAAAAAGAAGACGCAGAGAAAGTGGAAGCTAGCATGCAACTTATATCAACTTATTCAATAAAAGTTCGATTTCTCTTCTTGCACTCGCATTCGGTGCGCTGAGCTTAACAATTCAGACACCTCTTAACAATATCCCTGCCCCACGCTTTATCCCGTTGGGCTATCTTTCTTATACGCTTTTTTTTTATTTTGGGGGCCACTTTGCATAAACGGCAGCAGTACAGATTATGCAACTGTCTGGGATTGTCAAGCGACGAGTCGACAACACGCTGTACACTTTGCATATCCTGCCCAAGGATGTGGAATCGGGTTGCAGATGCGGGGGCAGCAACGACTTACAAATGCCTTTTGCCTTCTGCCTTGCTGCTGCATTCGCAGTCAAATGCACAGCGCACCGATAAAATGGCAGAAACGGAAAGTTTCTCTGGACTATTGTGATGCCGAACGAAAAATCAAAGTGTCTAGCAATTGTTCACCCAGGCACTTGGCGGCAGGCTCCATTGAACCAAAAGTCACCAAGGGGAGACAACGAAGAAAGTAAGAGCCATAGAGATGAAGAGAGAGAAAGAGAGAGAGAGGTAGTTAGTTTCAAATGCACTAAACACGCTGGTCACATAGTCGGGAGGTCCTTAGAGAATTCAACGCTTTGTTGACAGTTGCTGTTACTTTGTTGCAGTGCTGCCAGCCCGACTGCTGTTGCTCTTTAATTTAATTAAAAGTTTTTGTTACCCTCCTCCCGCCTCCACAGTAATAAAACAAAAGTCTATCAGTCGAGGCAAGAGTCAACTATTTTGAGTCATTTGAGATTCAAAACTGGGCCATTAAATAATTGTTTTGTATTGTTTTTGTTGCCCTGCTGGCAAAGTTAGAAAATTCTATTATGCATAATAAATTCATTTGATTTCTATTTGTTTCAAACATGACGATTTTAATGAACTTAGTGAAAAACTGAACTGTGTAGAGTTGAACAAATTTATTCAATGAAGTCCGTTCACCTTTAAATAATAAATCTGTGATATTGCTCAACAGTTCGTTTGAATAAAGGTTTCATATATGAAACGTAAAGTTGTACGTGTCGTTGATTATCTGTCGTGTACTTAACACCGGATTTGCCTGCCAAAAAAAAAAAAACACAATTCAAGCTTTTGCCAACAAACGCAATCTCCGTCTTTGTCTCCATCTCCACATCTATTGTCAGCGTTGGCACGTGGCAAGGTGTAACGTGCACTTGCTTACCTCGCTTTGGGGTGGCAACAAGTGGATATGCTTAAATGTGTGAATATCTAACTGAAAGCCAAGTTTTGGAACTGTTGACAGTGATTTAAGGTGTTGTTCAAGTCTGGATGGTAATTCATTGTGCGTGTGTGTGCAAGGCTTAAAAGGATTTATCATATTAATATATATATAATTAATTAAAATATGCAACAGTCAGGGGATAATATTCTTCAGCTAAATAGATATTTTTTCACACTTTACATTTATTTGTCGCATTAATTAAATAAACTTATGCAACTAAGCGCAATAAAATACTAAAATATATATATATTTATAGTTAGTTATGTGAGCCAACTGCCTAAAGATTACGATTCAGTGCAGAAGTAGCAGGCTCAATCCTCAAATGGTGGGCAAATGATGCTCGGTGCGATGCAGCATCGCTGCATTCTTGTTTAGTGGCTGAAGCTTCACATAATCCTGATGCGTATGATGATGATGATGCTGTGTGCTCGGCAGCAGCGGTAAGGAGGTGTTTGAAGTCTGTGAAGACAAAGATATTTTAACATTATAAGTTAACTCGAAAGTTTAATATATTATATATTATTTATTGAAATATGTTCTGGTGCAGTTTAAGGCAGTGCTTACACAAACGAAATTCACTTTTTATTTACTCTGCATCAGAGGTTGACTGACTGCATCAAACGGAAGACCAAATATGTTGCTTTACAAACAAAAACCTTTTACGAACAAAAACCTTGTAATCGAGCAATGAACTATGGATGTATTTCGTGTCGGGCATTACGTGCTTAACGCTGCCTCTTGGGCATATGAGCATATGCATAAATATCTTTCAAAGTGTGGGCTGTCTGTCCTTCACTCACCTTTGATTTATCACGCGCCGCGGCAATGGCTGCCGCGTGAGCTGTGCCCGTTTGTAGTTGCTGGGCGGCCGTTGCCAGCATGAACTGTTGGGAGGCCAATTGTTGCTGGCGTAGTGTGGCCGCCTCTAGGCTGTTGATGTGGTCCAGCTCACGCTGTTTGGCTATGTAATCATCGAAGTATGAGTGCTTAATCAGCTTGTCGCAGGACCAACGTTTCGAGGGATCCTTGTCCAGGCATTTCTTTAGCACATCGATGGTTAGCGGATTTTGCAGCGCTCTACCCGGCATTTTGTCCTCGAGGGGCTCCAGCGTTGGCGGCACCGGCAGCGTTATGCCCTTAAAGTACTCGTTCTGTCCAAAGATTTGTATGTGTCGCGGCAGCAGATCCCCGAGAGATTTGCGTATCAAATACAACTGATCCACATCACTTCGTCCCGGCCACAATGCCTCTCCTCGCACCAATTCCGCAAAGAGGCATCCAATGGCCCAAACATCCACAGGTGTGCCATATTGTGTGTCGCCAACGAGGAGCTCCGGTGCACGATACCAGCGTGTTGCCACATAATCTGTATAGTTCTCGCCCGGACTGAGCATTCGCGCAAATCCAAAGTCACACAGCTTAACCTGACCCTGCGCCGTCAGCAGAATGTTCTCGGGCTTAATGTCGCGATGCAGGCAGCCCTGTTTATGGCAATATGCCACGCCCAGCAGTGTCTGATAGCATATTTGTTTGGTCAGTGGCTCTGGGCAGCCTTGCGGATGTCGTTCAAGTTCATGCAACACCGTCAATTCACAGAACTCAAACACCAGATGCAATCGACGCTTGCGCCTAAACACTTCCAACAGAGAGACCAAATTTGGATGCTTAAGGTTCTGTACAACAAAATTGTGAGAAATTAGTTATGGAAAACTATTTGATTTGTATGATTTAAGTAAAAAAATAAATATATATTATTTTTATCTATTAATTTCCTGGACCTTTCCATTTACATACTTTATATTTTAAAATTGCAATCTATTCCTAGTGACTCACCTTAAGCAGCCTTATCTCTCGCAGAGCTATTTTACGTATGGCCGGATCATCCTCGGATTCGACAAATCTTTTAACTGCAACTAGGGCTCCTGTTTCTCGATCCCGACACTTGTAGACAACGCCATACGAACCCTCGCCCAAGCGACTAAGCTTTTCATACCGATCCATTTTGCTGCTACCTTGTGGTCTGAAAGTGTTACCAAAGTACAATTTAATTAACTCAACATTTAATGTATTAGCTTTGATTATACAGTTTAAATTTGGATTTATTTAGCTCAAATTTTACCTTAGACTCAAACATTGACCACGTTTGATGTTTGCACGACGCATTGCTTTGCATTGAGCACATAGAATGTTTATGATGCTATATGTTTTTTGACACAAACACATGAGAGGCCAAATTCGCACATGTACATGCAATCGGAACTATATAAATAGGTATGCATGTATGAATATAAATGGGCGATGATCGTTTGATTTTTGATTTTTAATTTATATACATATATTGATTTAGGTTCCTTGATAATTTTGTTTGATGTCCAAAAGATGATTTGTATTTAGTGGACCTGATTAATTGGTGGTAGTTATTTGATGGGGTTTCTTTAGGCAACGAAAACTAATGAGATAGGGAAAAGTTTTAATGGGTTATTTTAAGGCCAGCGAGAGGTATGATAAGAAACTTCAGTATGTTAAAAAAAAGTAAGAAACTTAAAATAATAATAAGGAAACCAAATAATTTTGGTGAGAACGATGTGTCTATGAGAGATTATTTGTCTATTTATCAACATCCTATTTACCTTTACATCTACTACCCTTAGTCTAAAGCACTAGTATTTATCATGAATAATATTTTGTGTTAATACAAAAATGTATAAACTATGAAAATTTTCTTTCACTTACTTTTACTAACTAATATTATTAATTACATACTAATTTCTAATATATCTACTGATTAAGAGCATTAATATATAATGCCTAATTTAAGTTAAAGTAATCTACTTAAATCCACAAATCGCTCGAGTTTCTTTTCTGGTCGTTGCTCTATTCCAATTATTAGCTACTTAGCGACATCAAAAAATCAATAACTCTAATATTCCCTAATGCCATGCTATTTATCTATCACCCCAAAAACACAAATGATTTCTCAACCCACAAAAAAAAAAAGAAAACACGAAAAATAAAACCAAATATAATAAAATCGATTTTCCCAGCCAAACATTAAATGCGTGTTCTTTTCAGTCAAAATGGCGTACCTTGTGAATGGAAACACTATGTTTTTAGCTGATTTACAGTTAGTGATAAGCTTAAAAGCAACATTTTAACATGGCATTTCAATGTCAGGCTGAGGTAACTGAACTTTGGTGGCTTGGTGTTTGTTTTAGTGTGGCTTGGTAAGGTAAAAAAAAAAAACAAAGTGCAGGACACGAGCCACTAACATGTGTGCAGGTCGTAAACGGTCGTAAGGAAATGCAATTAAATTAAATATTCATGTGTGGTTAGGTTACAAGGTCTTAGTGCAAATGGAATTGAGTAAGGGGTGGATGGAATGGATTGGAGTGTAAGAACCATAGCAAATAAAAACTAAGCAAATAAGCACGAGAAACAACGCTTAGGCGCTGTCCAACTGAGCACTTACCTAGTTGGTAACCATCTGGCTAAAATCTGACGTATTTGCCACTAAAGGTTTTTTTTAGGTGCGGTATTTAAATGGATGCGGTATTCAAAGATGATGCAATGTATGTACATATGCAATTTGAAATTATAAAAAATCACAATATTAACACCAAGAAATAGATTTTCAAAGATTTCACTGAATACACACCATGCGCCAAATAATTTGTTAATTAACACGAAATACCAATCAATATGGCTCAAATGGTTCGAAGCAACAAAGCTATAAAGGTCGTCAGACGCGTGCGACCTGTACGAGAGTCGTTTGTTTGACTGACAACCAGCGACTGATTTCCCGGACTTGAAGGTCCACCCGTCGTCCTCACCTATCCTTGTCGTCTGGCGTCCAACCGAGAGCCAATGTCATAGCAATGCGACCAAAGTTAACAAAGCAAAAACCACAACACAAAACCAAACCATGCGCACTGCTCTGAAGAAGTTTTTTCAAGAAGTTTCGTGTTTCATGTAGAACTTCTAGGTAGCTCTGCCTATACTGGCTTTATACCCCCTTTTCTGCGTTCTGTGAGTGCTGGAGCTTTGTGTGTTGTGTGTGTTGTTTATGGTTTGTTGTGTGTTTGTTTATTGTTGTTTTTGTTAGTGTTTTGTTTGTATTCTTGGAGTTGGGTGCTGCACAGTGGAGTAGAATTCAATTAAATGAGAATATTAGAAACTCAAAATAGAAACAGAAAGTTAAAAAATAAAACTAAATATATTTTTAATCTGTTGAATGTTTTTACGTTTAGTTTATTATAGAACTTAAGAAATCATTTATAAATATAAACTTATTTCTCTTTAGATACAAAGACTTTTAAGCAGAGTTGCCACAGTGCGTTGTCGCATCGACCGACGAGGACGACTACCGGAAAGAATTTGAGGCGTAGTTTTTGCTTTTGCCTTTATGAGGTTACCTGGTAGTTTCTGGCGAAACGGGAATTGTGGGCGTTGTGGTCCCGTCGCCTTTTAAACTGTGTTACAAAAGATATTCGTAAGTCAAGAAAAAAAGAGAGGGAAGCCAAACTGGAGAAGACAGTCAAACTGGTGCAGCAGTGCAATTGAGTTTTCTGTATGGAATGAGTGATTGGAGTTGGGTTTGGGTTAAAGTTATCCAAAGACATTATAAGTTATTAATGTCTGGCATTTTGTGGAGCAATTATTGCACAATGCGCTAGGATATAACAACTTAAAATGTAAATTAAGTTTGCATGACTTCTTTGCCAGCAAGTGCTTCATTATGAGATAAATTTGCATTTTGAAGGCCAATTAGACGAGTTTTCAATTAACAACTACTCAGAACTTAAACTGTTTTAATGATAGTTATAGGATTGTCTGAATTCATTAAAAAGTTAGCAAAGTTGCTTAATAACTTCATTTGAGAATTAATTTATTGGCTTAAATACGCTTTGATATATTTTATTCTTTAAATATTGAAAATCTACTTTTCTTACCTTCGCAGCGAAAATAACTTGGATATCTCAAACATTTTCATGGTGAAAGTCGTTATACATATATATGTTCTGTCTTTTATTGCTTTACCACCTTTAGAACTTCAACAATAACACCATCGACAAAGACAATGTTAAAGACAATAACATACAACAGACGACGACGTTGTCAAATAGAAATGGAACGCGAGGCGATGTCGAAACGTCAAGAGACGGCAAACAACTGAAATTTCTTCTTATGGCCAGCAAGGACTTTAGCCAGTGCCAACGAAATGGCCAACAAGCAAACAAGCCAACACGCCAAGCACAAGAACAGCCCCAAGCACTAACGATAAAGTCAAAATGGCCGCTTGCATCAGCGGACATTGCTGTTCTATATATATAAATGTGTGTGTGTGTGTGTTTTTGTGTTCGTTTTGGACATTGGCGTTTCCGGGTTGGTTCATTTGATATTGTTTCGTTGGTAATGCGGTTGCGTGTTGCATTAAATATGCATTGAATATACTCAAAAATGCATTGAAATCGAAGCAGGCAGCCGGGGCAACCAGGTAGCCATACAGCTGTATCTGAAATGAATTACTAACAATTGTCACGCAACATGGTAAAGCGCTAAAATCAAAAGGATCGGACAAACAAACAGATTTGTAAGTTGAAAACAATGGAAATTCTGACCAACACCTTTTAATGCCTACCACTAATTGCTCTCACTAGATTCATTAATACTATGGACGGCCTTTGACCTTTTTGTGCTTTTGATCAGCTGTCGAGGGGATTTGTATTGTTCAAGTGGTTGGCGCAATTCAATTTGCATAATTATATTACCCAGTTGTCGAGGTTTCATTGCGATTTTTATTCTCTCTCTCTCTCTTCGGTTGGTCGGCTATTTTCACAACGCTTTTGTTTACTACGGCATTTGCTTTGATTTCTCATGTAATTGTATTCGTTTTCATGCCTCTTAATTATATTCTTCACGGCTTACATTCCAGTTAAATACAGTTCTCTCTTATTCAATATTCATTATGCTGTGTATGCTTTTGGGCATATTGTTGCCTTTGAGTCGGGTTCAATAGTCGACAATTGTTTGGTAAAGTGGCTGGGCAAACCTATTGTTATACTTATTATTGACTGTGAAGGAGTACAAACCAATGGCTTTGTCTTTAAGTGTGTATTCGAAAATCGACAGGCAGTGCAGTTCGCAAAATTAAATGATAGTTTGGTGAGTATTAAGTGGGTTTATTCTTGGCGGTTAAATTGGGTGGCTTAATTAAAAATAATAACAAAGCAATAAGTAAGAATGTTACCTTTAAAGCTTCGTAAATAAACAGAAGACTTAATATACAAAATTGAATCTTTGGAGTTACTTAAGTTATATATATATGACCTTTTGCTAGCTGTTTTATGCTTGCTAAAAATATATTTTCAGGTATACAAGAAAATATATACGAATCCAATGAAAAGAAATACTTACACAACACATGAACTTTAAACATCAACTAATTTGAATAACCTTTTAGACTGAAGCAAACTAATTAGAGTTGTGCTAAAAACAGCAAACTTGGCTTAAAAATAATAATCAGCGCAACGTTTAACTTTTGCCCAAGTAACTTGTATGTAGTATAATGTGCAAAAATAGAAATTCATATGCCAGGTACGAGTTTTAGCACTCGGCCAAAATTGGCAACACAGCTGAAGTGCGGCAACGTTGCGCAAGTATGTGAACTTATGAGTATGGCAAAGGGGATTTGGTTAAGCGGGTTGGTTGTTGAGCAGGCAGCTGTGTTGTGAAGTTGTAGTGTGTAGTTGGTGACGTGGCCTTGCGGGCTAAATAATGGCGATAAATAACAAGCTATTAATGCCAAATGTGCAGCGAGTACCACACGCACGGCATATGTTCAAAAGAACATTGCATACTTACGGGCTGCACAGACAACTTAAGGGCTGCGTAACAAAGGCCAAGGCCGATGAAAAGGACTATAACACACACACAAACACACACACATATATAGAGGACTAAATGTCATTTGGCAAAAGTTGCTTATTCTGTTTTGCACATTTTTCACTTTCAGCTGCTGCTGGCACAAAAGTTTAAAGCGAGGCTAATTACGAGCGAGTTTTGCCGCAAGGCGAAAGTTTTCACTTGTGAACTTCGACCTACCTGCGCTGGTTGGCATTTACAATTGGCTCAGTGTTGCACACCTGTATCTTCTGTATGAGGCGATAGAGAAATGAGTCGTGAAACGTTTGCGGCAAATAATAATTGTGAAACATTTCACAGAACAGAGACACGTTTGCACCGCAGCAACGTAAAATGTAGACTACGTCACTTTTCCATCTATTTTATCGATATATGCTTTAAAATGCATTGGACATGATTTATATTTAATGCACGACTTGTCAATGCTCCTCCACCCCTGCTGAAGCACCTATTGGAACTGGACCAGGTGTTTTTGCCGTTGCTTTGACTGTGTAACGAGTTTCGTGTTGGCATTTTCCTTCCTTCTTTCTTTCTTAGTAATTTGTTTGTGTGTGTGATTTTTTTCTTTTTTTGTTTTTTTGGGGTCAGTAAACAGCTGCTACATGGGAATAACCGGAAAGAGGTGCATGCAAATGAATCAGGCAAAGCAAAAGTAACTGCACAGAGAGAATGGGAAAGGGGAAAGTGTGTGAGTGTGAGTGATAGTGTGAGGTGTGATGGCAGTCAAAAAGATTCAAGGAAAAGCACGGCACATGCAAAATGAAGCTCATGAAAGTCCAAACCAAAGCTAGAGCTCATGCAGAAAGTGACAGAGAAGAGGTAAGTTTTGGGGAGTGGAGGAGTTTCACTGAAAGAGCCAATATTGCAGAGATGTGCAGGGATGTTTGTGGGAAAATGTGGAATTGTGCTTTGTGACAGAATATGAAAAGCATGGCGTAAATGGGATGAGCACAAAACAACAAAAACCTAGCTTTATATGCTGACTTGGTGTTAAATAAATGTGCAATCTATACATATGATGTTAAGCTTTATATAAAACTCGAAGGTATGAAACTAGCTCAATGTTTTTTATTATTGTCATGCAAACTTACTTAATATATCGGCTTAAATGTTTTGCTTTTAAAACGAGTTGGAAGGCAATTGCGATAATAAAATATTATGGTCAACAAAATAAATTACCATTAAAATATTAAAACAATTTCAATCCGACATTGAAGTAACTAACTCGTTTAGAAAATATTAGTTAAGTGGTATTGGAGATGCTTTTACAGTATCTTACTGTCATGGCTTAGCATCTAAATCAATACTGCATATCATGTTTATAAGAAAAATTCTTTTCAAAATAACCACATTCTTATCTTAAACTTTTAACAATTTTATTTATGAGATTAGTAGCTACTTTTAGTACCTGGTTGTTTTAATTAAACTCATTACTCTTTACAGCTAATCATAATGTTGTTATAACTATGCAAATAAGATAAAAAATTATATGCAAATATTATTTTCTTTATTGAATTGCAGCAAGTTCGCTGTAATTAAATGTAAATTAAACAGAAATGATTTACAATTTCCCTTTAGACAAATACATCAATTTAGCCAATCGAACAACATGTCAATGCAAAAAATACCATTATGGTTAAAAAACTCATTTCCCAGTCTTCAATGGGAGCTAATGCCAATGCTGACAACAAAATGAGCCACATGAAAACCAACAAACCCAACTATTAACCAACCAACTATCACTAAAACCCTATCAGCGAAACCCAGACCGAGACCCACAAAAAACTGCAATCAAATTGAAATTCAATCAAAAGAAATATGTGCAAAAAAAAAAACAAAAAAAAAACAACACGGAGAAAGAAAAATATATACACAGACATTAAATTGCATTGATATGCGTCCATCGCAGTGTTTGTTTTTGTTGGGTTTCTCAAGCGCCCATGACATCCGATGCCGGATCCGTCATAGAACTTGCGAGAGGGATTCAAACATGGTCACCTCCACCCCACCTCCATTCATCGAACGACTGACAGCCAGACAAACAGTTCAAAAGGAATATTGCATACTTATTGGCAGCGGTAGCGGATGATTTAGCGGTTTTTAATGCCTCTTCCTCAGCCCGACAGAGACACAGCAAGGGAGAGAGAAAGAGAGAGAGAGAAAGAGATAGAGAGAGAGAGAAGGGTCTCCATCCGGGTGGAATCGAGTGTAAACGGGTGAAACCTTTTGCGCACATGTCAACGCCATTTGCGCGTCTGCATGGAAACTTTGGGCGAAAATATGGAAAATATATATTCGTGGCTGCCTGCTGCGGTTGATTCTACAGCATTTCCTCTTTGGTTTTTTTCTTTCTTTGGTGTCTAGTATGTGTGTGATTGAAATGATTTTAAGGATGCAGCTTTATGCGAATGTCAAATATTTGATGTAATTTTCGGCAAAAATCTTTCATTTGAATCGACCGAAACACAAATTTAATATAAAAATATTTTAAATATATATGTATTTTGCATATTTGCATGTCATTGAGAAAGATCGAATATGTATTGGAATCAATTTTACCTATGTATAAAATTTTATATTAATATAACATGTTATTTACATCGCGAATATATTAAAGGTACAATTGAATAAACTCAAAATTGTTTTTCTCTTTTGATAGATCTTATAGTGAATTTTCATCAAATAGTAGAAATATTTTATCATAAAGTAAACTAATCAAAAAAAATTATTAAAAAATATCTCAAGCTAATTTAAAGCAACCCGTCTTCAACACTTTTCGAATATTTTAGAAGCAGTATAAAACTTCATAAATACATGTACATAAATCAGAATTCTGAACAGCTTATTCAAATGAACGCATTCATTATTCTTGAAATAACTTGGCTCGCTTTAAATTTCAATGGCAAGGATATATCGCCTGCAAGGTAGTAGTCTAAGGTCAAAGCTAAACAAAATCAGGGACAATAATGCCGCAATGTCAATAATCTAAGCCAGTCAATCTTAAACTTGGTTAAGACATCAAGTTCAAGTCAAACAATGTGCCGAGGACTTAATCAAGTACTGTTTATAAACAATTCTACTTTACTTGGCCAAGCAATGCATTGTGTTCAATATATCACATACAAATTTAAACTTAAACTTGTTGAATTATTAATCAGAGACTTACCTTCTGGGCAGAAGTGGAAGATGATTACCAAACAGCCATAAACGTTTCTCTCCAAACCATTTGTCCATAGACCCTTTACAGCGTTAATTTGTCTTTGAAAAATGTTGTTTAATTGATTTTAATCTTTTAATTACTTGCGCCACATTTTTATACAAGCTTTTAATGGTTCAGAAGTACTTAGAAATATGTTTTGTGTTCTTTTTCGTTATGGATTTCTTTTTGCACACGCGTGTTTGTGATATTACGCGGCAAAACTGTTCGTCGGTCCACTGAGAAATGTTAACAAAGTTTGTTTATAGTACGCCGGAGCCGGAGTCGTAACCGTAGCCGGAATTTTAGTGCGGCATTGAAAATGCCGACCAGAACAACAACAGCAACAACTAAAGCAATGACGTTAAGCGGGGGGGACTGAGGTTTGTTGGGGTGTTAGCAACGGTTGACATTGGCAACGCTTTTGTCTTTAGGGTAGAGCTTTCCCCCTCGTTAGCTTGCCTCTGTTTGTTGTGATGTTATTGTAGCTGTTGCTTTTTTGGTGTATTCAAGTTATTAATAGTGTTGTTACACTAGTTGTAGTTTCGCTTGGGTTGTTTGTGTTTGTGTTTTGCGTTGTCAATCCATTGTCATTAAAAACAAACAACATTTGCCGAACATGTGAACAGAACAGAAAAAGTTTGTGCCTTGATTTAGCGTTGCCCAGCAAATTATTACAGAATATTCATAATAATTTTATGATCCACAGTTGGGTAAGTAAATTGCCATAGAAATGGGCGACATTTAGCTATCTTTTCAATGCGCTTTAAATGGTCACACACACACTCACACACACACATTTGCCCGACTGGCCTGTCCGATTTGGTTTATGTCTAATGCAGGTTGTGTTTGAACATTTGCCTTAATTAACTTATCATGATTGCCCTTATCTATTATTCAAGGGGTGTGATTACATTAACGAGATAATGTCACCCAAGGTCGAACAAATGCACATTTAAATGGCCTAATAGTATGCAAGGTCAAATCAATTATCGCAAGTGAAATGAAAACTTCAAATGTATGGCATTAATTACTGAAAGCAGATTTGAGCGATAACAGTTTGTACAACAGGCAAATATAAGGGCAACATTTTGATTTTGCTTCAAAAGATAAGAAAATGTAATTATAGTTTTGGTAAGGGTATGTTCAAATTAATGTTAAGGAAGTTATCAACTTTTTCTTTTGTCAATTTATTATTTATTGTATTACAACTTTATTATTGACTGTGAACCAATTTACTTTTGTTTAAAACCTTTCAGATCTCAAAATAATTTTTAAAAAGTTAGGTAACTTTAGTTATTCAAGATTAAACAAATAATTGTTATCTGACATAAAGATACTAGCTTCTAAATAGTACAACAATATCAAATAAAGGGCAAGAAATGACTTGCATTAGAACCAATATAACGAAATTCGTTTGTCTGCTACTTTCTGACACTATAAAAGCTCAACTATCGATAAGCATCGTAAGTTTGTCACAGCTTAACATTTTACTTAATCCTGTCAGTGCTGCTAACAGTGCTGTTAAGTTTGCATTAAATGCTAATGGCAACGAGCAATTTAACCGGCTAAAGCGCGTGCTGTAACACCAACACTCAGCCAGATAAACAAACACGAACACACACTCGTACAATACGTGTGCAGTAAAGCACTTAGAGAAAATGCCGGCGTCACCATATGCACTAAAAATATATGCACACACACACATAACCTTAATACTCACAACAACAAGAACAACACAAACACTAACATTTTACTATTCGCCTTAGCCGATTGCCGTTGTTTTCTCGGGCGTTTTTTTGGTGATTTTTTGTTTTTGTTTCAGGTTAGCTTTGCATTTAAAGCTTTTGGTTCACTTTATGCTTGGCTCCATTGTTTTATTTTTGTCGTTGGCCAAAAAAGAAGAGCGCAATGCAAATGGCCAAATGTGCGATAACCTTTAAAAGCTACTCGTATGCTAAAACTAAAAAAAAAAATCGACAAGCACAAGGAGCACAAGAAACGCAACTGCTGGTGTTGCATGCAAGCTAACGGCTATGTTTGTGCATAGCAATGCAAGTTGCTTAGACAACAACAACAACCACAACAACACGAAATGACAACAACAATGTCCGCTATCTTGCTCTGGCGAGGGGCTAGTGGTTGCTAAGACAACTGACAAACGACGACAACTTGTAACCAAAACAAATGTAAATAGCGCACTCTCTCTCTCTCTCGCTCTCCTTTTCTCTCTTTCTCTCTCTCTCTCTCTCTCTCTCTTTCTCGTGTTCTTTATGTGTGTCTTGCTCACGCTACAAATGAGCGCAATTGTTTTCATGTGCAACAAATTTTTTATGATTATCTCCTTGCTCTCACTCGCTTCCTCTCACGCTCTCTCTCTCTCTCTCTCGCAAGCAGCTTAAACTTTTCCATTTCTCTGTTTGTGTGTGCTTTCTCCCCCGTCTCACTCTATTTGGGTGCTTCTTTTTTTGGCCAAGCAGGATTAACACCTGTTTGTGCTCTGGCTGCTGCGCATTTCGATGTTAAATTTTGTACCAAGCCCGGAATTTATTGTATTTGTTTACAAGGTTTTTGCGTGCACCACAATTCTGCGTTTGTAGCCAACTTATGGTTGTGGGTGCGAGAAGAAGAGTGCTGAGCATTTGGCTCTAGGGCTTAAGTGAAAATAATGTCATGGAGATAATGCGAAAATGGAAAGTGCACGCAAGTTTAAACGTGTCGCTTACAATTGTGAACCAAACAATTCCAACTATTGCAGTCGGCTGCATTTCATTTGCATTAAAGCTGCCAACTCAAAGAAAAAAACAAACCACTTGAGTTTAGCATGTCGTTGGGAATTGCGCGTCTCTAAATATGGCATACGACTGAGCTTATGAAGAGTTAAGAGTTCCTTTCACTTCATGCAGCACTGAGCACAACTGAGTTAAGCTTAGCTTGCTTGCTTTTGTTGTGGCAATAAATTTGTCTTATTTGCCACAAGCAGCCTTAACAAAACAACAGAACATAAGTACTACAGGAGAAAACGAAACTAAGCTCCTTTTCCAAAGTGCTAAAAGAATAAAAATAGTAATTAATTGTTAAAGATGAAGAATTGAAAGAAAATTTATTTTGGCTTAAAGAGTTTTACTAAATTGTTAATATAAAAATAAAATACAATTTTTTAGTTTGTTGGATTTGCTCATGATTATGAAATGACACTAAAGTATTTTGATTATTTCTCAACGTCACTACATTAAAAAGTTTTGACGCTTTTACCGATACTAAAAGTTTTATTATAGCTTATATCCATAAACTATCAATTATAATGTGATGTACACGTATGAAGACATCCTTCGCTCTCGCGGCTTATAATCAATGACTCTCTTACTGGTAGCAGGTAACATAATCTAACTGAAGTTTACGAGTCATCGTTGTAGAAGCATCTCAACAATAACACCGCAAGCAACAAAAGAAAACCAGAGGAACGTTCGCAACAACAATAACAGGCAGCACCAACAACCAGAACAACCAAAACAACAACAGCAACAAAAATGGCGTCAAAACTTTCACTAGTAGAAGTAAACGTATACGTTATGTACGTACTTGTACGTATAGTCCTTGTGCCTTACAACAACGTTGTACAACCTTGCAAAAAGTTCTATAACAAAATTTATGCGTGTAACTGGGCGTAGGAAAATGCTAGTAGCAACAAAAACAACTACAACACAAACAACAACAGTGGTAATATTAACAACAAAGAGGCAACGATGTTGATGCAACTTTTAAATAAATTTCTAAATACTCGACTCGAGGCGGCACGAGATGAGGCGAGGCAAACACTCAGACGATCGCCGGTAAACGAGCCAAAGTTTAAAGGACTTGAGCAAAAAAAAAAGAAAAAATGTAAATGCTCAACTTTGAGAGGTGGAAATGAGACGGTTTTTTGTGGAGTGCGGGGTTGCAACACTTTTGACTTTTGTGGTGGCGAACTTTTTAGCATCGCACTTACTCTCACTCTCTCTCTCTCTCTCTCTCTGTCTCTTTCTCTTACTCTCGCTGAGCTCTTGGCGGTTGGGCCAACTTCTTAACTCGATGCGCGATGTTGGTATAAGAATTTATGTTAATAACTTTTCTGTTGTTTTACACCCTGTGAGTATGTGTGTGTGTGTGTGGGTGTGTGTGTGTTTTGCTCAAGTTATGCTTGTTGTTGATAATGGCATTGATAGCGTTGTAAATATTATATATAAATTATCGGTATATGTTTGACTTTTAGCCGTGTACCAGCTAACTTTCATTTTGTTGGCCTGATTTGTGTTTGTTTGCTTCAAAATTTATGGTGTAAACACTGGTTGAAGCTTTTCAAAGCTATTTTTAGTTTGGTAACAACGTAACAGTGTTAACAATAAAGCAATTATTCTTAGCTAAAAGCTTTTAAGGAGCTTTTTATAGTTAAGAGAAAACCCATAAATTGAGAGTTGTTTGTTTTGGTCACAAGCTTAAAGAGCTTTGTTAACAATTGTTTACGGAAAAGTCAACAATGCAAGAAACTAGTTCGTTTGAAACTTTAGCTATATTTGTTTGAAAACAGATAAATAATTGTAGTATATTATGTACGTAAATAATAAATCCATATACAACAGCATTGATATTGTTTATTCATATTCATGTTTAGATATCTATACCAAAACTTCATTTAACCATAAAGCATTTGTAATGTAAATTTATTTGGCATTTAATTTGCATTATCAAATACCAATTTGAGAAGCTTAAATATTAGAGACAATCTAATAATATAAGCTGCTAATGTGATACTTAAATAAAGCACATCTTTCACACTCGCACACATCAGCAGATTTAAGCTAAGCAATGTGTGTTTGAATCACACATAACACACACACGCACACACACACACACACATACACCAGTTACACACTTGACTCTGGCTCGGTTGCCGCTGACCTAGGCAATTAATGCAAAATGCTGCATACGCCCCCTGTATGCCCAGTGGGCAAAGTGTATTCTATGACTAGCTTCCTATGTCATTTGTGGGTGGGTAAGAATTAAGTCTACCACAGACAAGAGAGGGTGACATACAGACAGCGAGACTGGCGCAACAGCATTCAACTGGCGCTTATGTTTTGATAACCATGTAATTTCCGCCCATAAACAAAGCCTGGTGCAGATTCAGGTTCAGTTTTAGAGTGAATGTGCGAACTGAACCCATGGGCCTGGGCTCATTTCAAGTGCAGCTTGCAACTATGCAACTTGAACGGCTGTTTGGGGCAGCCTAACGAGCTAACGGCAATGTAAGTAAGTCTTTGGGTTGTGTAGTAAGTCCAGTAAGTGGTAAAGGGTTTTAGATTTTTGCCAGTTGGCCATTGATATTTGTGGAAATTGTAGTAAAAATCACTTTTTGAAAATATGTGTTGTTGGGCTTTACTGTTGTATATTGTTAGTGAAAGTTTTTATCGGAATCAAATGTGTTGTGAAAATTGTGCTTGAAACAGTAAACAAAATAATGACAATCTGTGAAGTTTTTGTTGAAATCGGTTGAGAAATACCGGAGTAGTATTCGCGTAAACACACATACTTAAATGCACTGGCTGTACTAGAGCCTTCTTACTTGTTTCTATTGTCATCGAGCTCTATGCTCCGATTACACAAACCTTTTTTCCCTGATCGATTTCATCTCAATTAAGCTGCTCTATTTCCAAATTTTCAAAAGCCCATTGTTGTAACTTTAAGCCCACTCAAGCTGTCCTCTTTCTCTCTCTGTCTCTCTCTCTTTCTCTCTTTCTTTCTCTTAATTTCGCTGTTGCCTGAACCACAGTCACTTTCTAACTTACTTATTACATTTTTGCCAAATTATTTTCCACACATATGCCGCATTTTGTAGGAGTATTTGCCTAGAAAGTTTCAACAGCCTGCCAAGCAATGGCTAAACCATTCTCTGCTTCGCTTTTTAGTTTTTCAAATTGCTTAACGCCACATACTTCCCTTCTTCCCCCCATTTATCCCCCTAAGCTCCCATGGCTCCGTTGACTGTGGCCCAAACTACTTTTGATTACTGCCGCAACTACAATACAACTACAACTAATGCCAAACTCCACTCAATGCTAGCAGGCTTTGCTAGGCAAAGCAGCCAGTCAAGCATAACTTTTACTTTATTGACGGCAGCCCCAAACCCTCTCACTAGCCCCCTTCTCGTCATCAAATCCTTCATGTCTGCAGCTCGATTGGTTCAAACATGCTGAAAGTTGGATCGTTGAGTTCTTTGGTGGGCTGCTAATGCTGTGCATTGATTAAATTTGACTTAAATTGCATTAAGTGTGTATGCCCACACACACACACACACACACTCCAGATTGTGTTTCAGTGTAAGTGTGTGTGTGTGTGTGTGTACTGAAGTGCAGCATCGTTTTAGGGGCTTGTGCAATTCTTATTGTTGAAAATTGGATTTTGTTGCACACTGCACGAAGCAACCTGCTAACTGAAATTTACTACCATGTCCTTCTGTTCCACCCGCCTTCTGTTCACTTGTTGCCATTATAATGGCCATGAAAACTACCGGAATTGAGTTGCCGAAACCTCATTGCTTATTTATTGGGCTAATTGAGTACAGCTCCGGATTGAGTGGAAATTGATTTACAAATTGATTAGAAAATCGAAGCTTTCATTGTTTTTAGCTTCTATTACAACAAGAAGCATGTTCTATAGAAGTCTTTTTAAAAGAGAATTTGAGACAACTGCCTGAGAAACTAAACTACTTTCAAAACTATCAATGGCACCTTGACCAAACTGTTATTTTGGAATAACATGTATGAAAATGTTGGTATTAAACAATAACTTTTATTATGCAGGCTAAAAAATAGTTAAATTATTTGTCGATCTCAGAGACTATACAAGCTAGAGACTCCAGATTAATTAATTAAATTTTTACGGTAGAGAGCTGAGCGGATTTATCAACAGTTTTGAAATATTCTCTTGACATTTAGCTTTCGAACATTAACGTAGGTTATTAAACAACATACGCATCATATTCCTGCATAGCAATAAAATGGCACTAAATTTGTTTAGAAAAACTCCAAAATTTTATTTAAAAACTTAGTTGAGAACCTACAACATACTACTCTCTGAGTGCTTTGCACTGTTTGGCTGAATGTTTTCATAGTCGTAACTAGGAATATGGCTCAATCTTTTTGCTTAAAAGTTTTGTCTGCAATTCTGACATGATGATGTTGTTGTTGTTGTTGTTGTTTTACTTTTATACTGTTTCTTGTGTGCAGTTGTTGTGTATTGTGGTTTTTTGTCACATAACATGGCACACACATTAGGAAATGTTAAAATGACATAAAAACAGCGCAACAGCAACAGCGACAACAATGTGACACCTGTTTTTTTGCCAACGATTTCTTTAGTTTGAGCATAAGGTTGTGTGAGTGTGTGTGGTGTGTGTATGTATGTTGTGTGTGTTTATGTTGCAAGCACATTTAGTGACATTTATGTGCAGCGTGGCGTTTTATTTGCAGCTCAATGCACAGCTAAAATTGCTTGCGAAGTGTGTCATGAGTTGCACTTGTTGTTGGTTTTTATACTATGCGCAATACACTGAGAGAAAAGTTTCATTACGTTTAAATCTCGAACAAGTATCTATTTTCATAACTTTTCAATTCCAAAAATTATATTTCCTTTAAATAAGTAAGTTAGGTTAATGCGTTGATAAATATTTAGTCAAGTTTATAAGCATTTTGATCACCTTCTTTATGCATATGTTTACCGTTAAAATAAATATACTAAAATAATACATTTTCTAACAAACAACATATAAAGAAAAGCTCATTGATTAACACAGATTTTAAAAGTTAAAATGATTCATAATATTTATGAAATTTATATTTCATTTCAACTCAACATTAAAGTTTGTTACCGTGCATCGATACGAGCATTGCATTTCAACCATCTCTATCGGATTCATACTTATATCTGTAAGAATGTATCAGTATAAGTCCTATTACTGTTTTCAAGTAGACTTCATTTTTATGCGGCTGCCAACTTCATTTTGCGCTTGCTGCTGTTCAGCTCTTTTCCTTTCTTTCTCGGCTGTTCGCTATGATATCGCATAAAATTTTACAGGTTTTTATTAAAATGTGTCATAGAGTCGTAAGTGCGCGGAAGGTCGTGAAGTTGCTAAAGTTGCAAGCTGCCCGCCTAACTACGAGTATTACTTGCACTTTTGTGCAAAGTGTTTGCTTAAAGTTGCTGTGCTGTGCTGCAACAGAATCGCCAATGAAAAATGCATAGAAAACTTAAGCACATTACGCGACAGCAGTTGGGCTAATGAAACATAATCATTATGCCATAATTAGCACGCACTAAGCCACAAAAACCACCATAAGCTCAAAGATACACCCATACAAGGCTCCCTTTGAGTTTTTTTCATACTAAGCCTTATACTGCTCCCCAAAGTGGTGGTGTCTGACAGGCGGCAGATGGTCGTTGTATGCTCCTCGAATCAAGTTGTAAGCCCCAGAAGTGGGACGTAGCCGGGAAATCTCGGCCAGGCAAGCGTAAAAGCAGCTAATAATGTAAACAACTTCGGAGGGTGGTTGGCGTCAAAAAAAAGAATGACAGTAGGGTGACTGCCTAAACCTGTTACTACCAAAACAGCCAAGGGTCTGCTCCTGCTATTTTGTTTGTGTTTGTGTTATTATGGCTGTTGTTGTTCTTTTTTGTACTGCTGGTCATTCGCAGTTTGTCGGGCGTGTAATTATGACAATTGCTGTTTTCCTTATGCGCATCGTTGATTCCTGAGGTGGCACTCGAAGCGCAAATTGATGAACTCTGCAATAGCAGGTGAATCGTTTAGCTAATAATCATTGATGAGAAAAAAATCCGGATTTATTTTTAAGTAGCATGCTTTGCTAGATGTGAAAGTGTGCCATTTGTTTGTATATTTCAATGTAAATTACAACAAAGAAAGCATAAGTTATAAAAATCTCTTTTTTTTAAATGATTTTAAACATTACTAATGTGTTCGTTCTTAACTTTAAAGAAATAATTTGAAAGCAATTGACAATCCTTACTACTTTTTGTATTTTGTTACCCTATAAGCTGTATAAGCGAAAGTGTTTTAGTTGCACAGAAAGCTATTTGAAACAGAAGTTTAATTAACTTTACATTGCAGTACAACGCATAAACTTTATATATTCTAGACACATTGCGCAAACGCCACCGCATTAAAATTCCAAATGACTGCAAGCAATTTCGTGCCACAGACTAAGTGCAATTTAGTTAATTTAGCACTTGATTAACTTTTGAAATGGCAGAATAAAAAACACAATAAAAAAACCATCCTCACTTCAGTAAGGCAATTGAAATGCGCATTGAGGCCAGTGCCTGTCGAATAAACTCAAACTCAAACTCAACTAGCTTCAGTTCTTATATTTTTTTTTTGCAGTTTTTTGTTTCATTTTGTTAGCCGTATTTTGTTAACTGGCTGGTAAAAGTTTTAAGCAGTGCTGGTGTTTTTTAAATGTTTGCTGTTGTTGTTGTTGTTGGCGTTGGCGATGGCGTTCGAGTTGTTTATATGCGGTGAACATAGCGATTGAGCAAGCAAGAGTAAGGAAATGTAGAGAAAGGGGGGGTTAGAACAGAAACAGCTAGTTGCTCCAGAGAAAACATTCTTTTTTTTAGATAAATAAAAAACAAAAGGAAACAAAAGAAAAAAAAATAAGCAGATAAAAACAAGACAATAGAACTAGCTGGTGTTCAAGAGTTCATTTTTAATTTAATTAATTTATAAATAGAATTTTTTGTATGGTTCTTTAACCACAGGAATATGCTATATATGTCATGGTTAATATATGTTTTTATTATATTGATAAAATTTTATATATAACTTTAATGTTATTGGCTTGTTGCTGTTGTTATTTTTTGGATGAATTTATTTTTCATAACTATTGTGTGTATTTGATCAAAAAAAATAAATGATTGATTAAGGCTTTAATAAATAAAGCCATAAAGATTTTATTTATTGCCATGTTCCATATGTAAGCAATTAAAAAGTCTTACAAAAAAAGAGAACAGATTATGTTTAATATAGATTTATACATTTTATTGTCTGCACGTCTTTTGACAAGTTTTGGCAGCATCCAGTCGCTTGCTTGTTGTTTTTCCTGTTCCCAAAAAGCCAAAACAAATTTCCGCCAGTGTTTGCCAAGTTTTCCAAGTGCCTACACAATGCCACAAGCAAGCAAGCTAGCAAGAAAGCAGCCAGGAAAGCCAGCACACAAAAGCCTCTCGAACTCTTTTCAATAATTTTGCGAGGCGCTCAAGAAATAAATATAAATACATAAATAAAATGGCGACGCGCCTCACACTCACTTGTCGGCCTCCCATAAAGGAAGTACAAAATAAAATATGTGGTAAATAAATGGCGAATGCTTTTTGGTTGCGGCTTTTTGACACATATGTCTGACAGAGGCGAGAGAGAGAGAGAGAGAGAGAGAGAGAGTGAGTGAGAGTGAGAGAGAGGATGGAATAAGGGGACAGAAAAATGATGGCAAGGCGCCTTGGATTTGCATTTAGTAATTGAATTTTGTTTTGCAATTTATTTTTAGCTCCAAGCATGCCAAAAGCTAAAAAAAAAAATAAAATACTAAACAAACAATATTTATTGTATGTACATGCATAACATACCTTAAATAAACAATAGAAAAAAAGACGGTCAAGTGTTGCCTTTGAAGGAAGCTGTAGATGAGTGATTTTTCGACCGAAACTTGACCTAAATGCTTTCGTTTATATAAAATTGAATTGATTTAAAAGTGCATTTAAGGACTATTAACCACTGGAAAATGATTCTATTGTAAACCATGCTCAATTTAATTAAAGTATTCATGCAATTCGAAGCCAAACCTTATTTTAGAGAATTTACAAATTTAAACTACACGTTCTTAGTTTTATTTTTGATTTTTTCCCATAAACACATATCCAAGAAATAGCTATTGTGTTGAATTTTTTTTCATGAATATGTTTTTTCTACATTTTATATCATATCTTTAAAAGCTTGATTAACAATTTTGGTTTAGTGCTAACGCTATGCTCGGAAATATTAACTTAAACTATCTACTTCCAATTTACACGATTTTTTATTATGGCCAGCACAGCAAGATATTAAAAGTAAACACGCAGCCTTGGCTAAAGTATCTGTAAGTTATCCTGGACACGCAATGCAGGCCGATCGTTTTGTTAGCTGGATGCACTTTTCAAAACGTGTTGCAATTTGTGCTAAGAGCAGTTTATTTTAACGATATACACACACATGTGAGAGTGAGTGTGTGTGTGTGTGTGTGTGGATTGGATATTGAAAGATGATTTTAACGATAATGTGCGAATACTTGACGTGGGGTCAAGAGTGAATGTAATTGTGGGGGTAAATGTAGTGGAAGGTCGTTAAACAGGCGCTTCGCGTGGCCTGGAGTCTAGTTTAAACTCCATTAAGTCATATTTACGGCACAAGTTCTCGGAGTACAGCGTCGAAAAGTGTTAAAGCTATCCGTGGATCAGAGCGGAGAACCGGCAAAGATAATAAAAACTTGCCGCAGCTCATGATAATAAAACGTACAATGCTTGTGGCACGTGCTGCCTCAAATGGACACGCAGCCTGGACACGAACCCCACACACAACTCGGTATGCTTAGCTGTTAGCTCTTAGCTGTTGACATTCCGTTCCTTTTTCTTTGGCTGTTATTTTTTTTGTTGCTGTCTCCCAAATAGATTTCAAGCAGTCCAAGATAGTGTGTGTGCAATGGCATCGCCTTGAAACGCCCGCAGCAATTTGTTGCTGAATGATGTGTGAAGGACATAAAAATGCTCAGCGTGCAACGCGCGGGGAGTAGGGCGATTGCAAGTAATAATGCTCAAGAAGCTGATAAACTAGACAACGGGGGGCAACAAATAGTCAGCGACGCCCTTAAGTAAACGTGTTGATGCTAAAAAGACATTGGCGTTGACAGCAAAAATACAAATAATTGACGTCCTGGGAATATTCAAGACATCTGTTTAAAATTTAAATGCATTTGAAGAAATAATGCAAGGAAATCTGTGCATGCAATAATACGGCAAATTGGTTTATTAATGTTTCAAAAAAGTATTTTCAGTTTAGCCAGCTAAAATTTATTTAAAGAGCCTTGTGTATACAATAAAGTTACACCAGTTGAGGCTTTCAATATTCAATTAGCTTAAGCCACTTTGATGCTTTGACAATTGAAGCATGAAGCTTTTTAAATATTTTTTTGCTACCCTCTCTTATTTCGCTTGCATACGCTTATAGCATCCAACTCTTCGCATCCTGCTCTTTTCTAATTGTTCTTGAATAAATAAGATAAATAAAATGCCTGCGTCTGAATTTTGCATCACAGTTGGCAAAAATGAATATTTATTTCCATATGTGTCTTAATTTTTCAGTACCAAATGGATTTATATTTAATTTCAGCCTCTTTTGCATTGTTGGCATCTCAAGACAACTTAAGCCGCAATCTGAATATTTTAGCAATTGGATTTTCAATTATTTGTTGACACTTTGAATGGCAAATGTCACAACAAAAGTTAACTTCACAAAGACTGCAATTTCATATCTGTTTCAATGCACTTTTCAATTTCTCCAAACTGTAACTTTAGCCATCCCGCCCCATCTCCAACTATCCCACATTCCTCACTCGACGTCTTGTTTACAACAAATTGAAAACTTTTGCCATGTCTACTGCTGCTGTTGCTGCTGCTGTTGTTGCTGCTGTCTTCGTTCGCTTCGGCGTCTTCATGCATTTTTGCACTTTGCGGGCAGACAGGGCGTATGAATAATTTAATGTGCGCACATACGAATACGCAAGTGAGAGGCAAAGAAGAAGTTGAGCCTCACATTTACTTGATGCAGCTCTTTGTTTTTATGCTCAACTACTTTTTGTTTTAATGCCTTTTCCGCCTGCGGGCTTTGTTTGGTTTCGTTAAGGTTTTTTCATTATTTCATCATTTGCATTTCCCATTTGTTTTCACTCCTTGCCAAGAGTGCAGCCTTTCGGTAATTTCATCATATTTAATGAGTCCGTCTATGTATTTTCTTTTATAATTCTTTGAGCTGACTGAAAACTAAGTACTACATGCGTTTTTAATGGCTTGGGATATACTTTGAGCTGTCCTTTGTTAATTCAAAATCAAATGCTTTGCAATCTTATATAAATTATGTTTAAAGCTTGTTAAGCCAACTTTTTGCCATGACATTCAAAAATATATTCCAATAGTTCCACAATGACCTTCATATTTATGGGGTATTCTATGCATAACTGCATCAATCAACAAAAAATGAAAGGTAAACAAAAATAAAGGTTATGGCATTGCATTCAAAGTATTTTGGCTTTACCTTTTATTTCAGCAAACTCATCTAATTGTTCGCATTGAGTTTGCACGAATTCCGAATCCTTTTGTTGTTAACGTGTGCTGCCGATTGCTTTTGTATGCTGAACACAGCATTGAAAATTTGCACAACAAAATCTCCATAATACAACAAAAAATATAAATATACATAAAAGAGAGAAGAAAAAAAATAGAATGAAAATAAACGATTTTGAAGAGTTTATGCAAATAAAGCTCTGAGAGAAAAGGAACCCTAACAAGATTTTGCCCAACAAAGCAAAGGGCCAAAACCAAGGAACAAAACAGACCGGGCTACGTGTTTGGCGTCAAAATGGCCGAAAAACAAGCCAGGGTGTAAAAGACCTCAAAGAAGGGGGCGAAAAATTAAGGAAAAATGCGTCGCTCAGCGTTAATATTAACTTTTCTGCTCAGTTTCCTTTCTGCTAAAAACTTTCGCTAAAAGTTACGCGCCGTTCATTTTTTATGCTTTTCATACTTCCAGAAAGAATACAAAAAAGGAAAAAAATAAAAATAAACATAACTGAAATAATGGGAGACAATGCGCTTATAAATGGGCAAATGATTTCTTCCTCTTTTCTCCCAGTACTGTTCTGATTCTGTTTATTTTGCAGGTCATGCATAAAATGTTAAATTATTAGTTGTAAAGAGCAGCCAGAACAGATAGGGAAAGCAACTGATTTCCAATGATTTTATTTCGGTTTCCGAACAACATTTTCCCTTATATGCAACCGCAAATATATTAATGGAATTTTGTGGTATTTTTATGAAGGTGAGTTGCGGCTTTTGTATGCAAAAGCTCTTATAACAATAAACATAAAAGTGGAATATTATTAAAGCTACTTATTGTTAAATGGATATATTAAACTGTGGATTATTTACTTAACATGTAATAACTCGCTGTAGATTATTGACCAATAAAAATAAGCAAATAAGTTGAAAAGCATTTAAAAGTATTTTTGTCTTATTTTAGTTATTTTAAAAATAAATAAAATTTTTCATTGGGATCATTATGTTCTCCAGTTCATATACTAAAACTTATTCAGTCTTGCATCTTAAAGTTCCATTTAAAAAAAGGTGCAACTTTAGGGCAAACTTATAAGTAAGCAATTCTCTTTGCTTATCTCGCACAATTCGACTGTGTGCATGCCAAGGAAAAAATGAAAGATGACTTCAATGAAAAATAAAATTCTATGCTACTAATGGCATTAAAAAGCAACAAAAATGAGCAGACTTACGAATGCAATGCCAAAAACGAGAGGCGTAAAAAAGCAGCCAGACAATTTAATTATGTGCCATTAAATGGAGTCCACAAACGAATCTATGTCCGATTTTATATCTGACAATAAGTAAGTGTAGCTTTCGCATTGAGTTTTAAGTCTTAGCTTTATTAATTTAATTGTTCAGTACAAGAGTATTTAATTTGATTAATTGTCGTACGTTGTCCTGCTTATGGGGGTTGGACACCTCTGTGGCGTACATCTGTTTTAAACTTGAATTTCGATCAATAAGAAAAGTGCCATCCAATACAATGAAATCAAATCCAAGGCCAACCATCACTTGTAGCTGCAAAAGAAAGGAAAACGAACGAACGCATTAAAGAGCCTAAAAAAGTAATAGAGTTGAATATAGTTGTTCGAATAAGCTTACCTTTGTTGAATTAGTATCATAAAGGGAATCTATGTGGCGTTGATCATACAATGGATCAAAAGCATTGCTACTGACATAGACGGCACAGTTATTGGGCTCTTGGGAAACATTGTATATAGTCATATCACCATCCCTTACTGAATTTAAAAGCCATGGACGTAATTCTTCAATGTGCTTCTGATCAGTGTTGGAAAGTGTGCGATCGCTTTTAAGATAAGGCAGCAATTGTTCGACAAGCTGCGATTTGTATTTAGGCAGCGATTGATCTTCGCAGACTTGTGGCAATACAGGAATGCAGTAGACACTGATTGTAGATTTGAAAGTTAATAGGTGAGCAGTAAGCCTTAACAAGGTCTTTTCTTACCTCTTTAATGGTTTTTTTGGATGAAAGTCATAAGCGAACTGTTGAAAACTCTCGATAAAGTACTTTGTAGGCATCATGCCCGGCTCCAATGGGAGAACATAAAAAGTTTGCGCATTGAGGCGTGCCACATTCTTCAATAGATGCAGTGGGTATGTGAAGTTATAGGGATACTTTTTACGAACTGACTTAAACATCTCCAAGAAGTTCTTACAACGCAATACTTGAGGTCGAACATTATGCATTTTTTGAAAAATCGGAGGCATATATTTATCAGAAAACACCAAGTGCATGGAAACATAATGAGCAAAGCTCATTGAAAGCGATGTGCAGTACTTGATGTAGTAGAGATACTCTTGAGTCCTTCTCAAGTCCATCCATTGCACATAGATCGTCATGCTGATGGGACCGCTCCAACGAGCAAGCAGCCACTTCATATACTTGAAATCCCTAAAGGTGCCGTGTGTGGTCAAAGTGATACTCTTATTGCCAATCAATTCATGACATTGAGCACGCAAAAAGTTATTATAGATCCAGTAATTGCCATTCTGTTCCAACTGCAAGCGAGGACTTTCCAGGTAAGCAAGACGGCTTCTGATCTTTGTGCTTTTGTTGACTTTCGTTAGTACAGAGTAGAAGTGATAAAATATTACCAAGGCCAACAAAGACGCAATAATAAGATTCAGCGCATTTAGCCGACGCTTCGGTAGCATTTTGATTTCTGGTTTTTCTTAGTATATAATTTTAAATTGCAAAACGTTTGAAGCTAGATAGTTAAAGCAAAGCACAACTCAAAAACATAACTATATAAGTTAAAATAGTATGAAAAAAAGTTCTTACAGGATTTAAAATATCAATGTCGATTAATTAAATTGAAATTGAGAAGTTGGTAAAAGTTTTTGAAATTTTCTTAGCCTTCAAATAAGACGTTAAATGATTTTAGCCAATCATGCGCTTGACAAGCATTCTAATAATTTTAGTTTATCCAAGACTACTTTGTGTTTGTAGTTGCGTTGCATGCCTTTGTGTCATCATCATCGTTGGGGGTCATAAATCAAGCGCTCACAATCTTTCCATTAGCCCAAAAATGCCACGCCGCTTGAGCGCTCAAATAGCTGTCACATTATATTTAAAACGCTTTGTGCTCGCGAGTGCGAAGCACAGAAAAGGTAATTGCCATTTTTTCGCAGACTTTTATCGCTAGTTTGTTTTTTTTTCTTCTTTTCTTTCGCTTGCTTTCACTTTGCATAGTTTAGTGTCCTTGCTATTCGTTGTAGGATTCCTGTTGTTGCAGTTTATGCAGCGCTTCGACATTGGCATCTTTTTAATTAGACCAATATAAGATGGCCACATAAATTGGCGTTGGAATTCTTATTGCTATCCAGATTGTGGCCTTAACTTGTAGACCATTTATGATTAACACTGGGCAAACATGCAATGCTCGCTGTCATTAGGGAGCCTCCCAACTGTTTAGCTACTACATGGCCCACTGGCTGCCAGACCTTTCCACACAATATTCCGGCTGCCTGTCTGGCGAACATTTGTCATTTCTGCCACTGACAAGCGAAGCCATGCACATTGGCAAATAGTTTGCCTACTTTTTTGCTGTTCCGCTTTCTGTTAGTTTTCCATTTTTCTTTTTTTTTTTTGCTTTTGCTCGTTATGTAGATGTAGGTGTGAAAAATTATAAATTTGCAGATAATTTATGAGCCTATTTCGCAGTTACCACTAGGCAGCTGGTTATTGCTTTTTGCATGACAAGCAGGTGCCTGAATGCTTCTCATATAGAATTGCCCTACAGACTGCGTTAGTTAAAAATGAACATTTTTGTAAAACTAAAAAAAAAAGAAATACAATTTTAATTGAATAATATTTTTTGTTAATTCAAGCACACCATTTTGCTTTTAGAACAATACCTATTGAAATTTTAATGTATTTCGCCGTTTATATGCATAAGAAGATTGATTTAGAATAACTATTTCAACATACTATATATTAAATTTTAAATAAATGTTTGTTTATTATAGTTTTGTACAAAGGATTTTATTAAAACATAATTTGAAAACAAATTAAATTCGCAACTCTAATGATTATTTAAATAAAGTCCTCTAATACTATTTTTATATCCACTTTACTATTTTTGGCTGTTGCTTACTCACACAAAGCATAAATGAGGAGTCTGGCATAAATTTATTTGCACAGAAATTGCTTTAAATTAACATTTTACTCCCCGCAGTTTGCGCACAAAAAGAATTTCCGAGCTGTTGCCAACTTTCCGTCTGCTAATTGTGGAAGTTATAAGCCAACTTGCAGGGGGCACCAGGCAGCAGGTAGGAGGGAAAAAAATGCAGAAGCCAGAAGCTGTGAAAGAGCCGTGTGAAAATTATTGTGAGAAAATAATTTATAAAATGCTTAAAATTTTAAGTTATGCAAACAATTCAAAAGGATCGCATTAAAAATTACATAACCAAATATTAAAAGCTTCAAATAATTGTAGCCAAACAATCAAAATGGCCTTATTGCTCTGAAATTGTCCCCTTGTTGTTGCAGCAGCAGTTAACGTTAGTTAGCTTGGTCTAATTAATAGGCAGCCAAATGGTTTTTATCGTATGCACAAAATGCGTTATCTCTCCCATAATGAACTCAATCAAACGCATTTTGTGTAATTTCCGTACGCAAAACAATCCAATAAATGGCTCTGTGTGAAAATAGTTAGGTTTAAAACAGCACAGAAAATTACCATAAATAAAATAAAGCTCATAATTGTAAATACAAACATTTATTGCCCCATTATTTTAAGCATGTTTAGCTAACCGGTTAGAGTTTAGGGAATGTGTTTTATTAGATGTGGTGCGAGTGGTGCGAATATTTATTTGAGTTCCTGTATAAAAATTAAATTTAGTCTTTAAATATTTATTTTGTGACCTAAGCACTTTAAGGTGTAAATTGGTTCAATTGGGTAGTTAGCTTTTCGATGCTTGATTACTTTAAAATGGGTTTCGTTTACAAAGCAATTGAAAACAATTAATTAGCAATTTCTGATATCCAAACCACTTTTGAAAAGCCAAAGAGACACTTGACCTTTTGAACATCTCAAAACCGCCAAAAACGACAATGAAACCAACCATACAACAAGAACAACAGCAAAAGTCAACATAATTGCCCTGTTAGCTGTCCGACAATAAAACTTTCACCAGCTCCAACACGTAGGCAACGGACTTGAGACGCGCTTAATTAATTAATGTTCATTAGAAACGGCTAACTGTAACTGTAACTGTTACTGTGTGTAACGGTGTGTAACTCGAGGCTATACTTTGGACACAAATCAAACGTGCGTCCTTTCTGATCGCTTTGCAAAGACGGAGACAAGTGAGGCTGAAACTGAAGCACCAACTTTGGCAGTGAAATTTTTGTGAAACTCATTAGGTAACAGCCTTCCCAGAAATCTTACAGAAATCAGACGTTGTTAATAATGGTTAATTACGTGTTTAATTATGCATGAGGACCAACGCTCTCTTGCCTGCTGTCTGCTGTCTGCTGTATCTTCTTCATCTTCATCTTCATTTTGATCCTTACGACCCAAGTCCGGCGCCAATGTTTCTGCTGCCAGTTTACCCAAACGGAAGCAGACGCTCAAACTCTCGTTAATAAATTATGTAAATTGTAGGCGCAACAATCTCTTTCTCTCTCTCTCTCTCTCTCTCTCCCTCTCTCTCTATCTCTGGCAAAATGGAAATTTATGCATGACACCCGCTCTGGAGGGGGATGGCTAATGGTTTGGCAAGTGTCTTAAGCTCAAGCGGAAGTCAAGTCAACGCAGTTATGACTGCCCCTGCCGTTATTGAATTAAATGCAAATTAACATTCATTATTAAAATGCCCAACAACATCAAGTAGACTCTGTTGCGGGACAATTGGGAATCATTTCAAGTGTCCTTTTTTCCATACACACAGAGAATTTATTTATTATTTGCATCACTTGGAAACTTTCTAGAATGTATTTTAAATTTGATATATTTAAAATTCCTTTCACTTATATTTTCCTCAAGCCCGTAACAACTTAAAATAGCAGAGTTGACTTAATTGTCAGAATGATGAAACTTTTACTTTCATAACTGCTGCAAACTAGTTGACCTTCAAGTTTTTCGCCCATTTGCTCTCGTTGAAGTTTTGGGTCACTTCGTTCTCGTTATTTTCATTTCTACTTTTCTATTCTTTTCTTTTTATTGAAGCCACAACACCTTGCTAACAGTTTACGAATATGAGTTGAGGGCATTCAAAAATGTGTCTGTGTAAAACGTATATATGTACCTGAAGCACTGAATGCAAATAGTAATCAAAACTTCAGAGTAAGCGAAGTTTCTATTTAATTTTAATTAGAAAAGTTTTCAACTTAAATTTAACTTGAATGCAGCATAACATTTTTTACGATTTTTGGCCGTCATAAAAGTTAAATAAAAGTTTGTGTGTGTGTGTTTTTTTTTAACCAGACCAGAAAGTCAAAGAAAGCAAGAAAGTGAAACTAAGTAATGTAGTCAAAATGGCTTTTACAACAAAGATGAAATCAAAAGTGCAGCTGCAGCAGAGAATTAAGTTGAAGTAAAGAAGTGTTTGAATGAAATCGACATTAAAGCTGAATTGACATATATATTTAAAGTTGAATTTATTTAATATAATAATATTGAAAGCAACTTAATAAGCATTAGAAGAAATTGTATAAATATACTTATTGTATAATACTTCACATCATATGAGGGCTTTAAAACTTAACATTAACTTCATTTGCTTAACCCGAGCACAGCAGTTAATTTCCTTAACTCTACACCTCAGTTGAACGCACAGCATCAACACCTCATCATCAGGCACGTCGATGAGTTCATCGAAAGAGCAATCTTGAGAATAATCACAGTGCGTAGCTTTTGCTTGTTTATGGGCCACAGACAACGGGTGATGGTGTTTTCCACTGACAACGGAACAGTGAAATTGCGCTCACAAAATTGACAATACGTCGCCGCCTGAATTGTTATTGGAGCGGGAGAGTAAGTTGCACTATGGTGGCCATACCCGGGACCGGCAACGTCAGCGATAACCGGCAATCGTCTGGCAAATTGGAACGTCCGTCTGCTGTCTGCCTTTGATTTCTGTTGGTGGGTAAATCAAATAACAAATGATTGTTCACCAGCCCGCAAGACTCGCGAGTGTGCGACTTTGACAATCTTTCGTTCTCTCTGGTCGTGATTGGGTAGCGACTGATGAGTGCCAGCCACGCGAGAAAATCAAATGAAAAGCCATTCTATTTTTTATTGCGACGTCCAGCGGATTTATTATGTGGCTGCAGCTGCACCCAACTGTTTTGCTTCCATTCCATTTCCATACGTACAGAAAAACATGTGTGCGTTAAAGTGAATATGTGAATTGCAGCTGGAAAATTGTTAAGCTTTTCTTTGTGATTTGACTTAAGCTAAATTGGACTTTTGCTCAGTTGCATTCGGTTAAAGTTGATTAAAATTTTAAAAAAAGGCAAATGCAAAAGGCGCATATGCGAAATACTGTATTATTAAAACTGTGTAAATAATTTATTATTTTAAATATTATCTTGGTTTACGACCAGTGTGAGAATTCTTTGAGGAATAATTAATTCAAACACATAAAAAATTACTTATTCAACATCCTTTGTATTTTAAAATACGGCTTAACATTGAACTTAGTTTAAATTTTACATTTTTTTTAGCTGTCCTTACTGTGTTCCACAAAATGACCAAAGCAACAAGCACATAACAAACACAAAACAACTAAGGCAAATGCAGATAAAAATGCAAAGAAAAAAGCCGACGCAGAGGTCAACTGTGGCTGTTTCGGTTGTGTTAGAGGGTTGTCTCTGGGTTACAAATGCTCCCGCTGTGTATTGTAATCACTCAGCTGAGTTCTTTGCTTTCTAGGATTGTTTTGAATGCCACGCGTTCTTGCAAGGGTTCTTGCTGTGGTTCACATAGGACATAGCCTAAAAAAAAGTAAAGGGACGAACTTTATGAAAGAAAAGTAGATGAACTTGGCATTTACTCATTTCGATTGCTGAAAAACTTAAAATAAAAACCAATAACAATTAACACAATGTGCTCATATTGCAAACAAAAGTTATAGTAAAAGTAAAAAGGAATTATTCAGTTAAGCTGCAGTTTTACGAATCGTTTGCTATACCCACAAAACGATAAACATTATCGTTTATTGTGACAGCTCGCAGCTGAAAGCAGAAAGACTTAAACTGAAAATACTTTAACAGCTCTTCTCTCTCTGTCGTATATATCACTGACATGTGCTCTGCTTTGGCTAATTTAATTAAAATCAACTTAAAGCAGCCAGCGGCAGTTGATGCCAAGGGGCAGCATTCAGCATGCGGCATGCAACATGCAACATCCGCTTGCCTTTATCCCAAGCCAATTTGTTACGCTTTTAATTTGTTAATTCATTTGCTAGCTGCCAGCATTGCGAACAGGCAATGTGTATGTTCGTATGTTTTCGTGTGTGTGTGTGTGTGTGAGGGATGCTGTGAATTGCCTCGCTTGGTATGTTACGCCTGCAACAAGTGCAGCATGCCAACGCGACTGTGGGAAAGTAAACTACTTTTTTTAGACAAATAAATACCTTAGATATTATGTCTGAAAGTCTAGAAGGAAAACTAATTTCTTATATTGTTATATTGTTAAAATACTAAATTTTATAATATTAGTATTTATTGTAGACACGAATTTAATATTTATCCCATGGTTACACACACTCACACACATACCATGTCGCTTATGATTTGATTTCGTTTGTTTTAACTGCTTTCACTTTTCTATTTGCACTCTCTGTGTGCCGTCTCAAATGAAAAATGGCAAAACGTTGGTTATTGGCTTAGCTAATACACACACATAATACACACACACACACACACACAAACTCTCTCTGGGGCTGTATCACCTTTAAATTTATATTGCCTACTTTTAGGTGCCTCCTGTATTAAACAATAAAACCTTTAGTGTTATTTCTTATGTTCCTTACCCATATATGTAATACATTTTTTATATATTTTGATAGTCGGATATTTTGATATATTAAGCGTGTAAACAGACAGCGCACTTCATCGGCACAGTAAGCCTTATAAGACGTTAAATAAACAAATATGAAATTTGTTTACATACCTTCCGCCAGTTGCCTTACATAGCCCATAAATTGTTTGGTTACCTTGGGCAATTTACGCAACTGCTAAAGCGTCGAATAAATTCTTTTCCTACTTGTTGTATACATACTGTTTGTTTCATTAGTTGCGATTTTTGTTTTTAAAGCAAATTATTGTATGCTCGGCTTGTTAGATTTTAATTTTCTTTGTCTTTGCTTAGACTTGGAAATTAAATTTCAACGCATTGAATATCTTACGCTTTTTAAATTATATTCTAATTGTCAAGTGTAAGGGCATGTTAAAGTCATTGTGGAATATTTTTTTACCTTCGTCGTATATTGAATTAAATTGTATGCCAGAAGGCCTGAGTCCTCAGACACCATGTGGTATACAACATAATTTTTTATTTGGCTTAAGCAGACAGCAAGGCAGTCTACACAGCATGTGTTTACCTTTTGTTGTTTATTTTATTTTACTTTGTTTTTTTTTTTTAAGGAAGTTGGGACCTTGTTACACTTTTCGACTGTAACATCTTAATGCAGCTTTAAGAAGGCTACTTTGCGGAAATAATTCTGTTCTTTTATATAAGTTTTTTATTCTTTACAATTGAATGTATGCATTTCTAAGTAAAAATGCCAGCAATGCATGGCACTGCAAATCAAATTCCAGCTAATGGCTAAGCCGTTGTGTAAGGGGGCGTTGCAGGTTGGGGGCGTGACTAGTATTGTGGGCATGACATGGCAGCAAAAGTGCACAAAAGCCACAAACAATCGACCTACAGTAGACAATTTCTCAAATGGAGCTGTGCAGTTATAAGGACTCGTATGAACAATGTTTTTTACATTTCTCTTGCGTTCCCCTTTTTTTTTTGTTTTTTTTTTGGTATTTGACTTTATACTTTCTCTTCGTTGCTGAGTGTTCAACTGTGCCAACGACCAGCGATTTGTTCTGAGCCACAGACAAATCACAGCAACAAAATAATGTGATTTCTTGATATCGATGAATTGCGTTGTTGCTGCTCAAAAACGATTTCATACATTTATCCATTTATTTCATCCATTTATTATTGAAGCCGTGTGGAGATTTTCAAACTACATTGCTAAAGATTATAATAATTCAAATCTAGGTCAGAAATTTAAGAAATATTATAGTTAAGTTGTTGAATTATATTTGTTTTAGTGATAAATATATGTGTATTTATATAATTCCTACTTAAAGCTATTCAATTGGTATATATTTATATATATATTTATTTTATTTTTTATATTTAATTAATAGTTAAAGCTATTTGATTTGTATATGAAATGTATTTGTTAATAGCACTTGATATTTTTTTTTTCATATTCAACTTTGTGTGTTTTTCAGCTTCGCCTGAATATTAATACCATTTCACAATTCAGCAATAAAACAATAACCAGCTTAGGCGTCCATTGTTTTGTATTTCATTTGTTTTCAATGGAGCATATTTCCTCATTCTCTTTAATCAGCTTACTCTTCACTTTGAAACATGCTACACCCTACTTCCACACACCCTACTGAGAGTCTACCTCAACTAAGCTACAGAAAATGACTTGTTTACTCCGAACCAAACCGAACCAAAACCAAAAAACCCCAATACAAATGATTAATGCGAGCTGTGTCAGCCCTAAAAATATGTACGTTGTCTGCGCTCCCAATGCCGAATAGATGGCCAAGGGCCAGAGGCCGGGGGGCGTGGGCTTGGGCTTGGGCGTAAGGGAGTTGAAACACTGCAATATGGCCAATATGAAAGAAAGTTGGCTAACTTATGCTGATTATAGTCAACATCAACATTTGCCGCAAGTTATTATCAAATGTCTCCCTTGGGTAATATATATGTACATATATTTTTTTTTCTTTTTTTTGCCGCCATACAAAGCGCAACATTTAGATGTGGAAAACTAAAAGATTACACTACTCATCCCCTAAGTCAGTCCAGGGGCGTTGCAGGGTTTAACACAATAATCGAATTTTCATTGGGGATCCAAGCCTTTGCGGTCCTAATGCTGTTTGTTTTTCATGGGCGACACGCCCACTTTTTGTTTTTGTTGACCGGACGGAGACAAGTGCTCTTAAATGACCTTGTTAATCATGTTAATGTTTGCTCGTGTGCGTGATTTATTCTTATTTATGTTTTATTAACTTAAGCATTGCTAAACTATTGCTTTAAGTGGTGTGGTGTTCGGATGGATGGTGAGAGCGACAAAGAAAATGAAAGTGGGAGGGGAGGGGGTGTATAAGAGACTCGATGCGGTTGCCTTTGGCTTTTGTTTTGATATACGAACTGGGCCAAGAGGGTATTATTATTATATGTGTGTATAGTAGATGTGTGTTTATGCTACATTCGTTTGTTTTGTGTGACACTTGATTCTGTGCGAAAAAAATGTGCCAACGCGAGGTATTTATACCCTAACCTTAAAGTAATGAAAATTTTGTTGGCTCAACATTCAGCAAAAATCCATGGTGAAAAGATGTTAATCAGATTCAAATAGTTTAGGCATTCTAATACAACTCGCACTTAGCTATTATCTTTACATTATCTACGTTAATTGAAACATGCTCGAAGCATCCTTAGCAATCAATTGTGTCCACATGCAGATCCATTTGCTTTCGCCTAGCAACCAACCTTTACTGTACAGTGCGGTTGCATCTTGGCTTGGATAGTAGTTGGAGTGAGTGAACTTAATCAGATTTCAGTATTCAACATACAGCTTTAAGCTTTCATCTCTTTATCTCCCATTCTCTCTCTGTCTCTGTCTCTCTCTTACTCTCTCAATGCTGCCTGGCACTTAATTAACGCAATTAATCCAATTAAAATGTGATGTCTCATTAAGCGCGAATGTTGCGCAATTAAATAAATGCACTTCAATCGACATATCAATGCCAAATAGTCCCTAAAAGATTGCAACGATGCAGCGGTGGCAATGAGTCAATGCGAGAGTTCGCAAATTTGCACGCCGTGATGAACATCAATGAACAATTAAATAACATTACGCGTTGTTCAATCAGCTTCACACGTTAAGACCCAAGCTTAACCCCAACTTCAAACCACTTCATCACCTCCTTGAGCTTATTAACATAATCGTCTGTGTCATCGCATTGCCATTTGCCCTTTTGGGCACTGTGCTAATTAAATGTGGCAATAATGCAGTTCAGCATTTACACTTAACTCAACCTGCCGTGAAACACATATATTTTATCTGCTTCGCATTGCAATGTGCCACGTTCAATTAATAAGAGTCACTTACAAGACCTACTATTCGATGTCCAAACTAATTGGCCAGCTTGTTGACTGTTTGGACAGTGGTTTGACTGTTTGGCAATACGGCTTGCGACACGGCCTGCTTAAATTTGTTCGCAAATAAAAAAGGATTAAATTTCGTTACGGTTGACAAATTGATTGTATTTATTAACTTTTAAATACATCAACCTCAATTTAATATTTTAATGGTCATGTTCAGCTTTAAATCGATTAAAGTGGAAAATTTAATGCTGATCTTTGAAAAGAGAGATGTGTTACTAGTTTTAATCAATAGCTTGTGCCATCAGATATTTCCAAGGCAATAATAAAATTTACCTTCACGCTTTGTAAGACTCAGCAGAATATTCGAAATGAAATTCCAACCAGCATCAGGATCAAATAAATAAACTAGGAATTCTGTCGCCTTCACATTCATAATTTACTTGAAAATATTTACCTACTACATAAACGACTAAACAGTAGAAGCTACCACTTACAACTTCATTAAAAGCAAATATTCTTGGCAGCAGCTTATAAATTTATAAAAAGCCCTAAATGATAGCACGCTCTGTTAGCCAAGATGCTGGACACTGTTGCTCAAAGGCATAGACGTTTTTCTGTTCGTCTCTTTGCCTTGCCTATCGTCTGTCTTGCTTGGCTTGTCTATGATTTTGTGGCCAAGACTTGCGGCTCCATCAACCTCCATCGCCTTCGTTTTGCTACACTTTTCTTTTTGTCGTTGGTTGCTGCGGTTAGCTATGACTGACACAAATTATTGCATTACAAATTGTCAATTTTCCCAAGTGGCAGAGAAAAACATGCAATTTTACCGTTGCCACCTCACTATTTCTGCCTCTCTCTCTCTCTCTCTCTCTCTCTTTCTTTCTCATCCTGTTTTTTCTCTTTTGGTCGTCACTCTGTTGACTTTCCAGCTGTATGAAATTTAATGGCAGCCGCAAGTTTTTTAATTAGCTGCCGCACATTTTCTTGGCATTTCCACTTGCTGCCATTGTCATCATCATTGTCATGGGTGAATATTGGGGGTCGTTTCCGCCCTGACGCCCCCAACCCCTTAACAAACGGAGGCTCCGTTCTGCCGTTTCGAGTGCTAATTGCATTTTCTGCTGTATTTTTTGGTGCTGATTTTGAACTTTGAGGTTTTATGCCATAAATGCAATTAGTATAAAGTTTTTTCATGAAAATGTTAATAGGAATTGTTGTTGTTGTTATTGTAGCTTGTGCGTACACTTCTCCTCCTACCACATCTCCCATTGCATTGCAAACAAAATTCTTGAAGCAAGTAAACTGAATATCTTAATTGAATTAAATTTATATCATGGCAAGTCTTTATTTTTTGGCAACAATTTTGTTGCCTGTCCCTCAATAGTAGCCAAAATAAACATTGAATATGTGTAACTCGTGCATGTTAGCATACACACACACGTACACATACAGAGAGACAACACACACATTCACACAGACACACACACGTGCAATTTGTGCGCAAATATTTGTAAAACGTGTTCATCATCCTGTTGACAAGGTCGTTTACAAAACAAAATGTTTTTATTGGATTTAACTTGTTTATGCCAACGCAAGGTCAAAGGGGAAATGGGAAGTGGGAGCGGCATGAAATGGGGCCAAAGCCGTAGTGCTGCTAAAACGTAGGTAAATTTCTCGATGTTGTTGTTCTTGCTGTACAGCAAACATGAGATTTGAATTATGGCTTAATATACTGTTAAAGTAACTTAAAGCAGTCAGCAATTTGTATGTTTAGAAAAAATATTAGCAATAGGTAGTGTAATTTAATGTATTTGTTTCGGTGGGAGGCTCAAAAAACATATTTATATTTATATTTTTGATAGCAATATATTTTTGTTGTGTTATACGAGAGATCCAATGAAATAAAATGAAACCTAACTTTAAATAAGCATACATGAAAATTGTTAAATATTTGTATATTTTCTTTGGCTGTAGAAGAAGTTTAATCATTTTATTGATTACAAATAACACAAGGTAAAATAAAATAACTAATATTCATAACTTGAATACTGTATTATTGAGTTGTTTGCACATATAATAAATTAAATTTCTAAAAACTAATCCCGGTGACAAAATATCAATAAATATCTACTTAAAAGTTGTCTCAAACTTTGCTTTGGTAATTACCCCAGGACTTATACATAAGCTTGAGTTAGAATCAAAAGCAGAGCTAAGCTGACAAAGAGCAACAGATAATAAGTCAGAGAGACGCACAAGCAGGTAAAAAGTGGGAAAAAACTCTCCATCGAGCTCAATCAGAATGCAGCCTTCAGCATTCAGAGTTGGTTTTCAACGCTCAATAGAGTGCAGTCAGAGTTAGAGTCAGAGCCATAGCCACAGCCACAAGTTTATTTGCTCATTCAGCTCAATCACAGATCAAATAGCTAAGAAAAAGTGCTGCTGGGGAAAACACCTGGCAAACAATTTGAACTACGCTCAACCTTTGAACTGCAAACAACGGCTGCAACCAGACTCTTCCTCTTCTACTCTTAGCTAAACAGACAGATAGACAGACAATTGCCCCAGTCAAGTGGAGAACAAAAGTGCCAGGCAATAAAAATCACCCCGCCGAAACTTAAGTCTGAGCAGGTAGTTGGATTGTGGATACTGGTGTAGATGGTGGTGCGGTTGTAGCTGTTAGGCTAAGCTGGATTGTCTTCGCCTTTTGTTTTCCCTACAAACAATTTGCCAAATCACAGCCGCAGCAAATTGCAGATTGAACTTGCACTCGCTGCTGGTTGTCTAAGGAAAGAAAAATGCATATGCATAACTTTTAGTGAACTTCTCCCGCCTTCGGCTTCCCATCGTTCACATCCCACCTCAAACGAAAGATTTTGGAGCACTCGAGCTAATGCAATTTTATGTGCGCCTTTGATTTCCCAATTGGATTTGCCACATAATTCACAGACGCTTTTTTCGCTGGAGTTCAAATTGAGTAAGGTCGCACAAGTACCCTCCTAAAAAAGTTAAGGCAATTAATTAAATTGAATTTAGATATTGAGTGTAAAACTCTGAAGTGTCTTCGCCATATCAAACTAATGTTGGACTAATGTTACGACTTTCCTGCCTGATGGGGTCCTCACCCTCTTCCAAAAAATATTTGTATGATTTAAACAGCTGCCAAAGCGAATGACAGCTAAAAACAAAGCGCAGTCAGGCGAGACGACAAGTAGAATGATGCATGTGGCAGACTTTCGATTGCCAGACATGAATAAATAACTAAATAAATACCCATAAATATTTGTTTGAGTGTTAATTTGTTTTTAGTTGTTGTAGACATCGCCGCCTGACGTTGCCTGGCACGATGCTCCCAAAATTATGCAGCAATAACTGGTCGATTTAAACTAACGTGTCTCGGTCTGACAACTACTGACACTTGCTACACAGCTGCCATATGCCAATACTCAACGGTTGTTGCTCCTTCATCCAATAAGTTCAATCAACTTTTACTCTTCAATGACTGACAAGCAGCTGATGTTGCCAATGTACAATACGTTGCTATGTTTTCATACCTATATTTGCTATTTACGGCACATATTTTTACTTCTAATTTAATTACTTTCACATATGTATTTAGCATCAAATTTACATATATAAGTGCATTTTATATTAAAAGACTTGAAAATGTTAAAGTGCGTACTTAATAAACTGTATAACATGTAATTTAATTTAGTTTAAAATGATTTTGTTGAGTTAGAGAGCATCTAAGAAATCTATATAAAATAAGATAGATACGCTTTAAGATTAAACGGTTTGTGGAACTTTTGCTTAGCTATGTTTAATATTTCGTATTAAGTGCCAAAAAATAATAAATGGTGTTGTAAAATAGATTAAATATATCGAAGTGCATGTAATTACTAAGCATTTCGATCAGCATACTTTCACTGCTTTGTTCTGCTTTCTCACTGCTTTTGAACTGCTTTCACACTGCTTGCTGATCGTATTATTAGTTAAGAGGCCCAAGCGTTCTTAATCTCAACAATTTTTAACATTTTAATTGCATATTGTTTTCAAGCTTTAAATGGTAACATCATGACTTTATTTATCATTAGTTTTGATAATGTATGTACATATTATATTTTAATCAAAAGTGATTTAGTGATCGCGTTGCTTTTAATTTGTTCATTTGCGCTCTTCGAAGTCCAACCAAATGCCACCCCTAAGGCCGGTAATAAAGCCAGTCGGATCGTACTCATTGTCTTTGCGGGTCTTGGGATTAACGCGAACATTGAACTTGGTAAGCACTTCGACAAGAGCGCCCTTAATCTGTGTCATTGCGAAGCGCATACCTAATATACAAATAAAATATGTATTATTAATAGATAAACTTAACAGAGTTTTATAAAAATGACGATTCTTACCTATGCAGATGCGTGGTCCCTCACCAAAGGGCATAAACACTCCTCGTTCGCGATACATTTTGGCCGCATCGGGTTCCATAAATCGATCTGGCTGGAAATCTTGTGGATTGGGGAAGTGCTCTTCGTCCAGCATGAAACAGTAGTGAGGCACAACAACGGTGGTGCCACGCTCCACAACAAAGTTCTCTCCCTTCTTGTTTGGCAACTCAATTGACTCTGTGCACAGCTTGTTGGACATAAACGCAGGTGGGAATATGCGAAGAGATTCTGACGAAATAGCATTAAAGCGATAATTTAATATCAATTTCTAGTTTGCTTTCAATTCAACTTACCCTGTACGCAGGCATCTAAGAATGGCAAATCATTCAGTTTCTCAAAATCAATGACACCCTGGGAATTAAGATGCCCTTGGAGCTCCTCCCTCAAACGCTGCTGCACCTTCTCATCCCGTCCGAGCAGCAGGAGCAGATGACTTAGCACTGAAGCTGTCGTCTCAAAGCCATCCAGCAGGAAAGTCATTGTGTGGGCCGTCAAGTGTCGTGTATCCAGATTTCTTTTCTTGGCCAACTGAAGCATATAGTCGAGGAAATCCACTCGCTCGAATTGCTTGCCAGAAGCCAGCTGGGCACGACGTGCATCAATCGCACTTTGCATCAGATCCACAAAGAAGCGTTCGATTTTAATGGGCACAAAGCGTAGTTTGATCAAATGACGCAATGAGGGGATTGTGCTGACTAGGACAAAGTAAAGCATAAAAAAGAAGGGCTGCGCAAACAAATCCTTAATGTATTGCAAAATTGGTGTGGGATTCTCGGAAAAGCTTTCGGCTTTAAGGCCTAGCACACAATCAGTGACCATTTCGGAGGTGAAGCGCAAGCTCATCTAGAAATACATAGAAGTAATATGTAATTGTGCCTTTTAAATTGCGTGATTTAATTATTGAACACTCACATCCTTGGCATCGATGCCTTGTGGTGCACCCAAACGTATTTGCTTGCGCATCCAGTCGCTCAACTTGCCGCATACCTCAGTGGTTACAGGATAGACGGTCTTGATCTGCTCGAAAGATAGAACGAAGTATATAATTACTATACTAGGTACATACAAAGTAGAACAATAACTTTGTTGAACGTCGAAGATTTTCATTTGCTGAATAAAAATAAATCCTTAAGATAATGTACCCACCCGACCCATGGTTAATCCGGGTGTAACATCAGCACGACGATTTTTCCACTCCTCGCCGACCAAAGAGAACGGATTGTTGGCAAAGATAAAGTCAGATTTCTCATCGACCATTATGGAGATCTCATTGTCATGAAAGTTCTTAAAGTCTGAGACAAAAACACGTCTGGCCAGCTCCGGACTGATTACTAAAAGCTGTGGACTGCGTGCTCCATAAATGCCAACAGCATCATAATTCTGCTTATATTCACTGTACATGTAGAGTTTATAATGAGATAGTGCTTAAGAAGTTTCAAAGGTCGCTACTATACCGATAGATATCATTAATATCGTAGATTAAATTTCGCTTCATCGTATACAGATGCGGATAGTTGCCAATGAGTATGCGGGGGGCGGGGCCGGGCACTTTACGCTTGCGCCAGTAACCAAAATTCCAGCTCATGAAGACATAGAACAGCCCAGCAAGCAGTACCACCAGGGTCAAAGTAATTTCCAGCATGATTTCTCGCTGATGATAATGTGTGTTTGATGTGCGTCGAGTAACTGTTTGAATCCGACTGCTGTCTTTTGAACTCGCTCGACTTGTTATAGCTGATGGGTTTGGCGAGCTTTTGGAGAGTGTATTCTTTCTCTCTCTCTCTCTCTCTTTCTCTTTGTAGATTAGATTAGATCAATTATTGTCCCCTCTATAAATGTATCTGCTCTATAGCAAACATAGGTTATATCGACGATAAAACTTATCAGTTCCAATTGGTATTTATAATCTATTGTTTACAATCTTCTCAATGTTTTGTGTTTTTTTGTTTCGTTTGAAATGTTTGCGACATCTTATGAAATGTATATTCTCATTTCGTTATTACGTTTTATGCCTTTGGTTTCGAGGCGGGAAACCGCTGTTGAATATAAAACAAGAGCGTCAATCAAGTAGGTGTGTACTTGTACCGGGAGTGTTGGACTCAAAAGTACTCTGTATAAACCAAATAAAAAAACTAACATTTTGAATTGATCCATTCGATTAGCTGGCCCTTTTTTAATGGTGATCAAACAAGAATCAAAAATATTATAACAAATTTAGACTTTACAAACAAGTATATATGAAATATACCATGTATTTATCTGTTGGATATTATTTAATATTTTTAATGCATTTAATAGAATCAAAAGAAGCAAAGCGTGAGCAATCGAGATAGGTTGAGTGGGTGGAACTGGTAGAGCTGGTTGTGTTGATTAGACTCAATTCATTGTTGCGCTTGAGAGGGCGAATGCTAATACTATAAATAGAACTTAAACAACAACAACAATGTGAGCAATGACGTCATTCTTAATAATTATTATTCATTCTATTGATAGTAATTAAAGTTATAAATATATTACGTAATGTGTATTTAAATAAATAAACTTATTATTACTTATACGTTTCTTGATATATAGTTTCATTTTTAATATATATAACTACAAGTAGTTGCTCTCTTTACTTTGCACAGTGTCCACTATGCTTGCAACAATTTATTGAAAATTATGCGACAAAATATCTGTGCCATGTCAAGCTTTCAATAGCATAGTGTGGAATAATATTTATGACCGGCCATTGCAGCAGCAGACGCAATCGACTGGCTGTCTGGCTGGCTTGCTTGCTTGCTGGCTTGCTGCTTGCTTTCTTGCTTCCATTTTTTTGTGGTTTTATGTTGCCACACAAACACACAATGCAGTTTTTGGGGAGACACATTTGTCACGTGTTGTGGTCAGGCTTATTAAACGGCTTTTAAGCGCCAGGAAGCAAGCACAATGAATACTTTTCAATAGCCGGTAGAGATTTATGTATTTGGCTAAAGCGAACGCGTCGCGACTGCCAAAATGTGTCCTTGCAAATTATGCGGCATAAGATGCTGCAACACACACAAAGAAAGAAAGAACTTTTGTGGGTTAACGACTAGTAAATATTTCTAGTAAATCGTTTTGTTACTAAGTGAGTGTAATAATAATTTTCTAGTTTGTTCAGTTCTGTTTATTTATTTAACTGTTATCATTAAGAAATAGTGTTAGATAAAAATTATAAATGTTGAAATCATATATTTGGCTTCATTCAATTATAATCTTAACTCACTTTAAGTGCGCCAGCTTGAGTATATTTTCTTTTATGAAAATTTGTGTATCATAGTATTAATGTTTAAAATTCGAAAGCAAACTTAATTAAGTGGATTTTCACCGCATCCAAAGCAACATAAAAATTCAATTATATGTATTTCAAATTAAACTTTAAAGTCTAAATTGCTTGGTAAGCGTAAGCGTGTTATATGAAGTTAACGCTGCTCTAATTTAAAGTGAAATTAAATGTATAGTTTATTTAACTAACCCACAACAATTTTTTTCCACACATTGTGAGCTCTTGCACCCTCCAAAGCTCTGACCATGTTTCAATACCCCAAAGCAAACCCTTGTGGAGAAAATTCGAAATTTATGAGGCAGCTCACTTAACTTGGTCAGGCCAACAAAAAAAAAAAAACAAAAAGAAAGAATAGAAATAAATAAATAAACAGAAAAGGCAACAAATAGTACCAAAAGCTGTTTATGTGTTTTGAACGTGTTTGGCTGCCATGGCATTTACCGTTACACGCAGCTTGTCCATTTGTAACCCCCCACCCCTTCCGACACACAACATACATACATACATACATACATACATACATATGTATCTATGTGAAATGCAAAAAACGTACAAAAAGTTTTCGTGCCTATCCCAAAATGTCATTCTGTTTGTGTGTGTAATTATTATGTGTGCCCCTTGAAATGAGCCTGGTTAAGCCGCTTTAAAGCTTGTACACACACACACACATGCACACAAAGTCTGCAATCTGGCCGATAACAAACAGCGAGAGCAACAGTAATTAGAAAATAAACTTGGGAGCACTGTCCGCGTGCCCGCCTTTGTGCCTATCTGTGTGGCAAGTGGCCACAAAAATATATATATATATATTCTCTGTGCATAATTAAACAGCAAATTAAGCATTATCAAGTTGCCGGCAGCATAACAACAGCTAACATGCCCAACAAACAAACACCAACATTAACTACAACAACAACAACAACAACAGCAACAGGATACATCGTGAAATATTAATAACAATTAATACGCAACAAGTGAGTGGGTCGGATGGATGCGAGTGGTGCTACCGACCATCAGGGGGCATTTTATCATCTTCATGGTAAGGGCGCACTTGACAGCGACCCTCGAAGTCACGCCTAAAAAGACCCTACATCTGAGGGAGGTGGCTGTTCCGACTAATCCTTATTACACGCTACGGCTGTCAGTGTTGCCAACGAGACACTTCTCGGAAAAGACAAACAAACAGAGAGGCAGACAGACAGATAGACATAAGCACTCGTGTAAGTATTATGACAGTTTGAGTTGGCGATGTATTGGCTAAGTTAAGGGTGGTGCTTTATAGATCACACAATGGGTTCTCAGGTGTTTAGTTTCTAGCTTTTGTTTGACGTCAAGTAGTCAAAAGTGTTTGTATTTGCAATCAGTGATTCGAAGAGCTCTAAACTTGAGTATCGAACTTAAAAAGGCGCAACTTGATAAAGACAAAGAAAGAAAAGTATTCGATTTTAAACGAAAGACAAATAATTATATTTTTTTACAAATTTAAAGTTTTATTTTCCATGCTTGATGTTCAAAAGCTGTAAGACAAAAAGTAAACTTTGACTGTTTATATAACATATATAACAGTTTTCTTCTGTGAACGATGATAATAATATTGTCAAAATGCATTCGTCAGTTCATAAGTTCTATTAATTCATAAAAAAATGCCAAGCAAGCTTTAATACATCAACGTAACACTACTAATTGCCTTGTAGCTCTTGCCATTATGTTTAACCCTATATTTTCTGTGTACATATCCACAGTGTGTTCCCAGATATAATTTAAACATAGGTGTAAAAAATACACAAGTAAAAATTTTTATGTTTTAATAAGCATGTTGTTCAAAACTTTCCTAATGAAGATCATATGCTTCAAGCACACATTACAACCCTCCCAATTGCTACTCCAATTGCAGTTTCCAACTCACCGATTTAGCCCCCGAATGTCATAATCACGGCAATTAGCAATTATGGCTTTCCCATCTACGGAGCCTTTTGTGTTCACACCTTACTGGGCACCGGCTCCCAGCTTTTATTCCTTTTAATTAAATACCGCCAAAAGGCAAACTCTAAGCTCAAGCTGAGAGCCTCCCTCGCTACGATTCCTTGTCTTCCGGTAAGTGTCTGTGGCCCTTTGACTATTTGCTTTTAGCTTGGCAGCTGCTTAAGCTAACTGCAAGCTGAGAGTTTTTTTGTGCCAGCCCATTTCTAATTTTCATTTTAATTACTTATTAAAAATATTATTCTAAAAATCAAGCAAGTGGCAACATTTGGGAGCACCCGCCAATCCAAAGGTACAGGGAAGTGGAGAGACAGTTAGACAACGGCAGCTGTTACACTTTTTCTTTTCTTGCCACCTGTCTTCGGCATGTTGCCTGTCTCGCGCTTTGAATCTGTGAGGGTTATCATACTTCACGCCTGTTAGCGTTTTAATTTAATTAACATTTATGACGACATTTTGTGCGTTTGCAGCCGTGGAAATGTGCGATAACTCAAACCCAAACTCAAACTAGAACTCGAACTTGTCTCGCATATTGAAGACAAAGTTGTGAATCGCTGGTTAGAATATTCTCGGCACCTGGTCGTGAGACCTTAAAAAAGATAAAGTTGTCATACATTGTAGGCGAAAAAGTGAATATTATATTGTTTTCTGTGTGTTAGATTTGCAATGCAGATAAATAAATAGAAACTTTACAGCTCTGGCACAGAACATACTGTTCACAACTTAAATTTGTAGGTTTATGTAAATCCGAGAAATGTTTTCGTAAATAACAACAAGTAGTGTTAACATCCACAAAACTCATCCACCTATCATATTAATCCTTAAAACTTAAAGTTTTATATAATTCTTATAGTTTTTTTTTAATAAAATAAGCTGAATATTTATTTAAACTTAAAGACTCGAGCTGCAGGCATTCATGTACATAGTATGTATAAGAAAAGGGTGAAGATACTTTAAACAAAATAGCCTAAGGCCAACTTAAATGAAGTCATCTGGAGTAGACAATTTAACTGAATAGTGGCAATAGCACTGTTTGCCTTTGAGGCCTCAACTTGAAAAGTTGCATGCTTCGTTTTTGCAAGTCTGTGCCGAGGAAACTCAAACACAATGATATTAGTAACTGACGCCGGAAATAATTTCACGTAACTATTTGCACGTAATGCCAGACAGTCAGCTCAGTCAGCCAGCCGAGTCTGGCAAACTATGAGCCAACTAGAAAGATAGATAGCTAGTTAGTTTGATAGTGGCCCAGTAAACGCCCACTTCGTCTTAGATTTATGTACGCCTTCAGCCAGTCAAACATGTGCCTGGCAATTTAAGCTCGAAATTACATCCGCTGGCTCAATGCCTGGCTAAAAGTTAAAGTAAGCATACAAACATTGGACGATCATCCTTAAAATTAAAAGTTTTTTATACTTTTATCAGCTTAATTGAAACAGCTGTTTCGATTCTCACAAAATAAACGTTGATCATGAAGTAAAATCATTAAATTAGCTAAAAATCTTGTTAACTATATGATATGAATTCATTTTACTTGCAGACAGACTCTAACATTGAATTTATCAGTTAAAGACAGACTATATTATGATGATTATGATTTCAATTTTAATATTCATATCTAACATTTGCTTATAGATTTTTGTCGAAATCAATAAATATTGCTCAAATGTTTCAAGTCTGTCTTGTAAGTAATTTATAAATAATCTTTTATTAATTATTTAATTTATTTTATTGATTAATTTGGAGATTTTAATAGAAAAACAAACTTTTATTACATAAATATTTATATCATAAGCTATGCTCTGTATAGAAGTTCAATTTTGTTGATTTTAACTAAAGTTTTATCATAAATCGCTCAACTAAACTTGAAGTTGCGTTCAAAATTTCAGCAACCGTAAAATATTCAAGAGTGTCACAACTGTATAAGTTGTTTTTTTTTTTCTGTGAAATGTGGCAGTTGGAAAGACATACGTATATATGTATAAGTAAGAATCGCTTAGAGCATCAACAAAATAAAAAAATTTTAAAAACATTTACAAGTTCTGAATGTCTCGACAAGCTGTAAAGAGAGGACGCAAAACATATTTACAGCTTAAGACCGGAGACGAAACCACATTGACAAACCCAGGAAGTGCATTAAGTGTGGCCACATGTCGTATAAGTAACAATTAAATATATATTTGCCACTGCGTTTGGTCTAAATAAATTGGCTAGCAGCAAATTAAAAAGCCAATTCATTTTCGACATTTTAATTATGCAAATACCCCAAAGCTAAAAATGGTAGATAAGTTCAATTAGCATGCTGAAACTTTTACGCTTGCTTCAAATTAATTGAATCTGTCTTTGGTCAGAAACATAGGTAACCAAAGATAGAGAGAGAGAGAGAGAGAGAGAGAGAGAGAGAGAGAGAGAGAGAGAGAGAGAGAGAGAGAGAGATAGAGAGAGAGAGATAGAGAGAGAGAGAGACAGAGAGAGAGAGAGAGAGAGAGAGAGAGTATGGCAATTGCATTTCTTGCGTGTGATTAGCTCAATGCATGTTGAAAGTGTTAATTTGCTGAATGTGCATTCAAGTGTTGAACTTATCAAGCTAAACCGTCAGTCAATTGAATGCGATATTGCTTATTGGCATTAGTGGCTCAACCAATAGTTGAAATAACTTGAATATGAATAACACAGCTTGACCACATTTTAGAAGCTTAGGTTCTTTCATTATTTATTTATTATTTGCAGCCTAAATAAACACACACACACGCACGCACACACATTGCTCAGTCAATAATTGCTGTAAATTAACCGCAAATTTGTAAGCTCTACTTATTCGAATATAACTTATGTAAACACACACACACACACAATGCGCCATGTTCAATATGTACATTGTAAAGGCAAATTTTCAATAACCAAACACACACAGTCCAACTAGTAAGTACATGGCCATTATAATTGTTTGATTGAACAAAGCAAATGCAACCTAACCGAATCGAGCCATGAGCAAACCAAACGAAAACAATTCGAAATTTCGTAGCCCTCAAATTGTAAGCGCTGTGTTAAACAATTGTGTAATATATGCGTGTGTGTGTGTGTGTGTGTGGGTGTTTTTGGTAGTTTAAATGTTTGGTTGATTGACCAAAACAAAATTTGTACAAAACCGCCAATAGCAAATGGAAATAATTGCCAAGCGCATTTCACCATTCTGTTTTTGGTTCGATTCGATTCGTTGCGTTGAATGTAATTTTAAATAATTGTTGTGATTCAAAAATTATTATTAAATTCTTTGCGTTGCGTTGCGTTTCGTTTAATAATTAATACACAACATTTTGTGTGTATTTATTATTTATAATTCGGCAATGCATTTAATTATGCAAAACGTGCAATATTAATCCACTGCCAATAACAACTTGTTTAAAACTTAATATGCAACTTCAAAGCCTGCCTACAATGCTGCTCATTAAATTATCATGCTTGCCTGCAGTTCTACCTGCAAATACAACAACTATATAAGAATCCCACGAGAATCGCATTGCATCGCACAATGGTTGTTGGCCAGAGAATCTCATCCTCATTCTCTTTCAAAGCTGTTCTCCCATTCTCTGCAGTCTCTTCATTTGCTGTAGCCGCTTTTGTGGTAAACATGAAAGCAAAAGCTACTACTAAAATATATAAAAATAAAAAAAAAACACAAGCGAAATAATACAAAACCCAACCAACCAACCAGCCAAACCCTTCCACTAAAAGGCTTGCCGACGGCGACTGCGACGACAAAGTGCAGTAAATAAAACTATTTAAGCGAAAAAGTAGAGGTGCTTTAATTTAAATAATAAATAAACAGAAGCTGCGCTTTTACAAGCTGACAACAAATAACAGTAGCCGGTGAGTGTAAGAGGTAAAACAACAAAAAACTAATAATGTAAATATTTTAATTGGTTAATTTTTAAAGTAATCAAAGAACTTTAATACACATAATTTCTCATCTTATAATATATGTGTATTTACTTAAATTTGTTTATGTTAATAAAAGTAACAAACGATATTTGTATAAGTTTCATTTCACATGAATTGTTTGGTAATTCGTTTTCTGAAGGTCAAAAAAATGTTAAGGTTCGCTTTGCGACATTGTTGTTGGCGTTTGCGAATTTACATTTTCTTGATGACGATAAATGCGACACTTGCAAAACACATTCCATACAAAGCAGCCTCACCTCCGTCCGCTCTCTCCCAGCGTTCCACTTCTCAAAGCCCTTTTGGATTCAGCATTACAAACATTCGCTTAGCCTAGCTTTGGATATGAAAAACTTTGGTTATGCATAAATTTATGTCGGCTACGTTTGCTTGCAAATTGAAATGTTTAAAAGCGCATAAAAATGTTGTTAAAACTTTCAAGTTTTTTGCCAGCGCACTTACTGCCTAGCAACTTTTAATGTGTGTGTATGTGTGGTAGTAGTATAATGCATCTAAGAGAAAAGAGAAACAAAGTTTAAACCTATTAATGTGCTGTTACTCTGTTTTATTTGTAGAGTGCATAATTTGATAAAAGTTCTTTGTTATTTTTGCATAAACGCATCACAAATTAATTAGCAGCATTAAGCACATCCGAAGCCCAACAAGAAACCACCAAGAAATGACATGTATATACGAAAACTGAACGAAACAACATGATTCAGTTTTTTGACACAATCCAACTGAAGCAGATCCGAGGGACTACGAAAGCGGTCAATGGCTAGAGTTTCTACTATGTCGCCTTGCAGCATCTTCTCTATAAGACTTTTATTCCATTTAATTTTAATGATGTCCGCCTCTACAGCCAGATGGACGATAAGGATTGAGCCACCGGCGAAAATGGCCAACATCTTGCTTATTCTGAATATGGCGAGTCCTGCCACAAAACCGCCGCCAGCGCCAACTGCAATTTGTGTATAAGGCGAGCGTTTGCTCAAATTGATTACAGTTGTGGCTGGAAGTGGCATGGATGCGTTTCAATCACAGTCTATCAAAATAATGTATCCGTGTACGTACTTGATTTCACTACAGGTAGCTCGCTCATGTCTCGAATGTTTCTTGAATCTGTAAGAATTTTGATTTTATGAACGAAAATTAAATGCCAATTGAATTTAAAATCAATGTTAACTCTAAAATTCCATTCAAACAAGGGAAAAGGAAACGTTTTCAAGTGCATTGCTTTTCATTTTGATCGCCAGACCGTATAAGTATCTAAAAGAGTCTCGAGCCCAACATCAAAGTAAACTTTTTCAAAACGAATGCTATACAAGTTCTGTAATGTGCTGCCTATTATAGGGTTTATATATATTTAATAAGCTGTAAATAAACTAATAACGCTTTAAGCTGCTTTCAATTGACCATGCAATTTATGCAGAATTATATGCAATGGTTGGATTTTGTTACTGAAAATTATACATCAACATTAGACGATACAGTTTCAACAAATCAATTAGGCAGTCAAATTACCACGTATCAAAGCTTTTGGCATTTGTTTTAATTAATTTGTTTGTTTATTTGCTTTTATGGTAGTTATTTATTTGGGCTGGCCTCGAAACTGTAAATGTTGGTATAAAAATAAAATCATTTAAAAAGCAATTATTAGGGATATTCAATATGTTTACAGTTTAATATGATTTTTATATGCCTGAGGGCTGAACGTATTTAATTGGTTTAATTTATTAGTTATTGAGCAAATTAAGAAATGCTTTATTTAAAATATGTAAAATTTTCTAGTTCTAGATACAATAATCATATAAATAATATTTATCACTATACCAAAAATTTAAATTAAAATTGTGTTACATTTGAAAGTAATTGTTTATATCTTTACTTTTATTTATATATTATTTATTCTTTAATTTAAGCCAATCTTAATTTTCGCAGTTGACTGCAACGATTAGGTTTATTTTTAAAATTTATTTACTAAATATTTTACGGGTTGCATTTAGCAAATAAATATTAAATAAAAAAAGCTGGCATTATTAATGTGCTGCTGCTACGTGGATGAACAATTGTACTACATAAATCAAATGGTCAAATGTAAATAACATATTTGTTGATATAGTACGATATATTAAATAAAACTTCAAACTCTGTAAGAGCTCCAAACAATTTTTTAATGGACTTGTAAATTATCTAACAGATATTTTTAAAAAACGTTTATTTTTTTGAAAAACTCATTGAGGTGTGCATTATTGACGTGAACCCTGGAGAAATCAGTGTGAACAGTTCAATTGGCTCGCAAATCGAAATGGCAACTGAAAATGCCCGTTAGTTGAGTGCATTTCGGGCATTCTTTTTGCCATTTACGTGGGCTGCCCGAAGAGCCTTTATTTAATTTATTGTTCAATTATGCGCTACGGCACCGCCCATTGCAGTTACGTTCTACGCTATACGTTCTACCACCCTCTCACTGCACACCCCCCTTAAGCCTAGTCGAGGTGTTTGGCTTTATCGCGAGCTCAAAATCAAATTAACAATGAGCACGCAAATAGCCGCAAATAATTGCGCAAATAGAGACGCCATGAAGCCAACTGAGCCTTGAGAGAGCGGTTGAGTTAGTCAAAATAATAGAGATACTACAGTTAGATAATATTATAGTACTATATGCAGTTATTTCTGAAGTGCTTTGGCATGCGAAAAAACACTTCAGCATTGAAATTGACAGATAAAATGCGAAATTTTAAACTGTCTCGTTTTAAAGTACACACAGTAAAAGAGCACATAAAGTATGCATGCATTCTCAACTCAGCTCAACTTGACCATAATAAAATGCGGAGAGTGAGGCTAGAGGGCACTGAATAACAACGACAACAATTCCAACATCAATGCGAAACGTGTTTGGCATGTGCCTTACAAGTTTTAGTATAGATTTTCTATGATTTTATGACTATAGTTTAATGGGACACTTTTTGAAGTACGTGAGTTTGTGCTGAGGATGCAGCAGCATTTTGAATTTCGCTTTCTTGTCCCTTCCATAGGAGTGCTTTAAGATACTTAAAAGCTTTTTGGAAAGTGCTTGCATATAATGCTAGTCTTATTACAAAATATATGCATTTATTGTTGTATACTGCAATGTCAAAATAATAAATACTTATATAAAGATAATCATAACAAATAAATTCAAATTTAATAGCTGTAAATCAATGTGATTAAAAACTTTAAAAAGGAAAATATAAAGTGGTATAAGCTATAAAAGTTTACTACCTAAGGTTCTTTACTGCCAATATTATTAACAATTTTATGACAAGTTCTTACAACTACATAACCCGTTTTCAGTTTTTAACGAGGCGTATGCGTAAGAAGTTAGGTACATTAAACAGTTCGATTTGTTATATATACATACTCTTCAGTACCATCAATTGTTATTGTTATATTCTCATAGAGAAATAGTTTATAGTCGAAAGGCTGTAACTCCAACGCCATCGTGTTTACTTTTTTGGAAGAGGGCACCGTTTTTGGTCGATTTAAAGCCAAACCAACTGCAAACTCATATTCATAACTGCAGTTTTTGGTTACTGTGATGTGGTTGCCTTTCTATCTCTCTCTTTCTCTCTCTCTCTCTCTCTCTCTCTCTCCCTAAATAGGCAAAGGACTTTACATCTAGTGCAGTGTGGGAAAGTCGAAATATATGAGGAGTTGGGCTTTGGTTATGGATTGGGTGTTGGGAATGCGAGTGCAGTTGTGGTGCTGCTGCCTGTTGACGTGCTGTAAATTTGAAAACAGTCAGCCACTGCCTGGATGGATAAGGAGTGGCATGTTGGCTCAAAGCAAACGATTTCTGCAGCTGTTTTGTGTGCTGACTGCTTTATTTGTGTGCGGGTTTGTACAACAAATTAACTTCGGTAAGCTATGAAGCTGCCCAGCCAAAACAGAGAGAGAGAGAGAGAGATAGATAAAGAATCATCGAGATAGAGAAGTAAGTGAGAGAGTGACAGAGAGATAAATGCCTTTTCTGGCTGAGAATTGGCGACGTTGTTAGCTGCAAGTGATGAGCGAAGCTTGCGGTTTGTTTGTGTACCCCAGCGTTTTGTTGGGTTAAATGGTTTGTCTGTTTCAGAACATTAATTTTGTTGCCAGTAGAATGTGGATGCAGCATGTTAAACATGCGAAACTACGAATAAATGCTGTTCAAACTATAAGTTAGATAGAGAACGCGAAAGCGAGAACGCTTTCGTTTTTTGGCCAAAATAAAGTTAATGAAACTGTCTGAAATCATTTCACTTGATTTACTACATCAAAAAGCGTAAATAAAACGAAAGTTAATTATAGTTTGATGAAAATGAGTCTCTTATTATCAGATTTAATGTTTAGCTAATAAACAATAAAGTAAAATGGACAATGATGAATTAATGAATGAATAGTTTATTAAATTTAAAGCAATAATTTTGTTATAAACTAAACTTTATTGCATGTTAGTAATCAATATTCTCTAATAACACAAAGCTTTTCTATAAGTAATACAAATAATTGAGTTATTTAATTATCAAACAAATTACAAATTAATTGTATATTTACATTTTGCAATATTAATAATTTTCTTAAATATTTACATCTCTGTTTGGCATTCACATTTAATAGAATTTTGTAAACAGCGTGCAAATTATGGAATCTCATTAGTTGCCACACAAAATACATATGCCACAAACACAACTCGAAACTTTAATAATGTCATAAGCTGGGGAAACCTTAACAATATTTAATCATTTGCCATACGAGTACAATAACAAAATATTTAAACACATATATTTAGACGTTCAAGAACTTAATTTGTGTTTGTGCTTTTGAAGAAGTTGCGTTTCACAGGCCACAAAAACCACAGAAACCAAAATGAGAATTTCTTCGAAATTGATATTGTAGCGGGCATCTCTCTAACTAATCACTTGGCCAACAAAACAGCCAAGACATCAATTGTGGCGAGAACAAGAAGTTACGAATATTGGCTGTAAATTGTGAAATAATTGTGTATATTGCAATTAGTGTTACAGTCAGGATAAATGTGGTCTTCAAGGATATGAAACTGGCCAAAATGATAACTGGCATTTGGCCGTTTACACGTAGCCAAAATGGCTGTTGCCAAAGACTTCCTTTTGAGCCCTGTTGAATTATGCAAAATGGCAAATTGCTGTCGCAACTATTCTGGACATGCAACTGTTTCGACTTTCACAAATGCTCTTTCACATTGAAATTTTTATAAGTTGTGCGTGCTGTCGTCGACTCTAACGCAAATTAGTGCGACACGCACAACACTCAAATGTTTTTGTTTTTGTTGCTGTTGGTGTTGTGTTTCGTTCTTGTTTTCTCATTTTGCATAAATGCATGGCAAGTATTTTGGCATTCCTAGGTGGGTTTTTTGTTTTTTTTTTTTGGGTGTCATTGCGACTCTTGAAGAATTTTTATGCATTCGCTACGTGACTTTTTTTTGTCACTTGCAAGCAAGAGATGGCCAAAATTGTTTTGGCCAAGTGTTTAATAAATAAATTATACAAAAAAGGTTTTCGCAACTTTTACCTTTTCGTGTTTATACTCAAGAGATGCGATGAGATCTGATACATATTTGAACTTATGTAAATTGTTTCGTAGCTCCAAGAGTTTATTTTATTCAAAAAAATTAATTAAAAGTATTCGAGATGAAAAGAAAATATATTTAATACGAACTTTTTGAATTAAAATATATACAAAATATATATTAATGGAAATGGCAAACTTATTTAATTTTAATAAATATTTTGTTTTGATAATTGGTCGGAATACGGATAAATAAGGTTTTTATTTTAATCAGTATGTGATTAAAAATAATCTTATTTCTATCGATTTATTATTTTTCTATATAAAGAACATATAATAATTTAGTGCTTGCTGTTAAAAATGCAGCAAAAAGGATTTTAAACAAAATACATTGCTTCGACACATTTTAACGATTTATTCATTAATGTTTTGAAAGGTAGAGATATATTCGACAGATTATAAAAAGCAAACCTTATTGATCGGGTCTAAAGCTGAAGTATCAGATTTTACTTAATATTAACTTATTCTACATTTTATGCAACCTTAACCACTTGAACTTTTATAAAGAATACCTGAAATGTTCTCACATAAACAGCAATGTGTTATGATGTTATAATTTTTGGTTTGAAATTCTTTTTATTTGAATTTATGTGTATGAAGTAAGTGTGTGTGTGTGTGTGTGTGTGTGTGCAAGCCAGACACAGCTTGATATTTCAATTTATGCACACATAGCACACACACACACATTCACAAATACACACACACGTGGGTGTTGGCCACTTTGAAGGGAATTTCATTAAGCTCGTTTCACCCCCTGCTGACAGGCAATACAATATTGGGAGTTGATATTAGGATTGGGAACAAATCCCCTTGCAGTTGACATGACGACGCGACGCAACTTAATTAGCAGGAAATCGAATCAAGCTCAAAAGCAAACAAAATATTTAGTAGAATTCCAGTCAGTCAATATACACGTTCACTGTATTCGGTTTGTAGGATGATGCGTTGCGTTTGGCAAAATTGAATATGAAATTTTGATTTCATTACCATTTGTCATTTGGAGATGCTTGAACATTCGCATTTGGCACTAGTACTGGCGTTAAAATTGTGATTAATGTGCAACATGCTGATGGCGATGCCAAGGAAATAACAACAGTGTCTGCATCGCTCCCTTGCTTTTTGCGGCATGTTGTGTGGGTTTGTTGTGGGCGGGGTGGGAAGAGTAGGCGTCTGAGTTGCATTAGAATGCAGCACACTCGATGTTAGATACTATTAACACCCCAGTAACATGGTCGCAAAACTGCCTGCCATACTTTACTCTCTCTGGTAGGCCTGTAACTGGCTGCCTCCATTTTTTTAGCCGCCTTGTCTCCACCTCGCTCCCTTTCAGTCTTGTGTAACACATGTCACCACTTAATGCGTTGAGTGCATGCACAATGAGACAACAGTCATGTATGTAGTTGAGTGTGTGTTTTTGGATTCGTATGTATGCGAGAAGGCCTTGGGCCGAGACGTGTGGCAACTGTTTAACAACTGCTGCCACAGGCAAGTGCTCCAAAATGTTGTCCAACTTGGATCTAAGTAAAGCTAAGGCTTGCTTTCAACACGAAGCTATATATTTCATCGGCTTTAATTTAATTAAAGTGTAATCTTGTTCGCTTTAATCGAATATGAATGAATTTGTTTCAAAACTCTGTTTAATCCAACTAAAAGCTTGCGAGTTTATTAAACTTTTAACTTAACGGTATCAAAAGTGTTTAAATTACATACAGGACCAAAAGTTTTAATGAATTTTTAATCTGTTTTATATATTAAAAATTTACTAAGAGTAAGGAATCAGATCAGATCAAATCAGAAATCACAGATCAGATCTCAGACACATTTGATTTAATTTTATACGTTTGAACTGGCTAAATTGATTAATTGCTTGTTGTTTGGTAAGTTTGGTAAGTGTTAAAGGTCAATTTGGAAAAATTTGCAAACGAATCCGATTGGTTAAAGTTTAAATTGCTTTGTATGTAATCAATTTGAAACGATTGTCGTTTTTATTTGCTTTGCATAATGGAACTCAGACCCTATGATTAATTAACTTCGTTTTCGATATGTCCCCCAGGTACAAAAACATAATAAAACGTCGCAAATTCATGCGCAGGTTGAACAAATATATGGTTGCCTCTCACCTTAATATTATTATATTTATTTGACTCTATTATTTCAGTATTGATTATAAAACATTATTAATTAAACCATATAACTCATTTACCCATTAACGCAACGAACTAATTCCTGGTTAAGGGATTCGGTATAATTTGAAAGAGTTACATCTCGTTTGCGTACTGCTTGTCAAAATCAATGACAGCTTGGCACTTGGTAATGCAATCGCAAATCTAATTAATCGCAATGTTACCAACAGCAGCACGGACCAAGTTCTACATACTTCGTAAGCTCCCTTACGGCCAACACATTTTAAACTAGTAGGCCCAAAATCGTTTTATAAATTGTGTGTGCAAGTTGCAGCTTCGAATTGCCAGCAACAACAATGCAACTGCAACTGGACAGGAAATTAGAAGCGGTCACTCGATGGCCATGTTGACTGTCCAAAAAAAAAAGCATCAACAGCAGTAGAAGCATCTGCAACAGTAGCAGCAGTTGTAATGTAAGCCGAATCAATGCAATGGCTTGCATTTCCTGACTGGGTTGCCATATGTGTTAAATGAAATCTATGCGAATGCCGCCCTGTTCGTTCGGTCTGTTTGGATTTGGCAAACACGTTTGACTGCAGTTTCCGCTTATGAATTGCTTAGATCTGTTTTGATTTGAAAGGAGGCAGCTGCTGCTGTTGCCGTTTGGATTTATCTGCCTGTTTAGTAGACCAGTTGCTGTTTTTATTTTATGTTTTTCAGTTGAGCAATTGATGGATAAGTTAAGTGCCTGACACCTAGAGCACCCTGAAGCATATCAAAGTGAGAGAGCCTGGGCAATAAAATATGAAATTCAATTATAGTAAAAAAAAAATAATAATAATAATAACGAAGTCGAGCAGTTCATCGACTATGTGGCGCCAGCTGCCTAACTTCCGAGCAGCAGGACTCCCAGACTTGGGCACTAAATAAACCAAGAAGTGAGACTTTACTTAATATTGATCGATGACGGCACACCCTGTACCTATTATCTGTGCCTGACATTAACAGTCTCTGGAATTTTAAATACAGATAGAAAGACTGATGGAAGAGAATGGTCATCAAAGTCTTTATAGATACTCTTTATATGGTAGATTTTCACAAGTTTATCAAACCCTTTTTAACCATTTTGTTCGGGTTGCTGGCTTAAAAAAAAACTACAAAAGAATACGCTGTTAGAAGAGATGGCGGTAGCAACGCCCATAAATGCAGCTGACAACACACATCGCACAATATTAAGACGCAGTTGCTCCACATGTCGTCCTGTCTCTAGCCGCAATCCCAGACAACTGGGGCACTGCCAAAAAGCAATATGCTTATGCCAAAAGTTCAAAGACTTTTGTCGCGCTTTGTTTGTCTTTTGATGGGGTGCAAATTGAAATTGAATTTTACTCTGCTCATGGTGCAAAATAAAAATTTTTCTCTCCCATCCACTTTTCCGAGAGTATTCGCTCGCTCTCTTCCTCTCTGGCCGCAGAGCCAAGCACAAAAGTGTTTATGTTAGTGTCTGGCATAAAAGTAACAAAATAACATTTGCAGGAAGCGCGCCCGAAATATTTTCGCCACATAAATCATAACAATGGCCATATGTAAAGTGCATGTTGTACGAGAGTATTTTGTCTGCGTTGCAAGAGTGCATCGCATGTTGCACATGCCACAACAAACAAAACAAAAATCAAAATCAAACCCGTTGTAAATCTAACCAGTTGCCCTCCGACCGTTTATAGGGCATTGTGAGACAATAAGACAATCATAAATTTGGTGGCCATTCACCATTCACTTCTGTTTCCGAAAGTTCATAAAACATCTTAAAATTGTTTGCACGCAAGTAAATAATACTATTAACCATGTTATCTACTAGTCATATAATATATATCTCATGATAAGAGTTGAAATCGTAGTTAAACACTTTCTGCAAAAAAAAAATAAATAAATTCTCGTTTGCATAATTTATCATTCTTAAAACTCTTTAAGAAGTTGATCGCATAAAGAGCATTAAAGCTTCGTTAAGTAAGTTTATAAAACCTTCCTCTTTTGTTTGTATATCATTTTTTTGTACCCACTGTCGCCTTTCTCTTTCTGGCAATAAATTGTCAATTTTTGTGAAATGTTTTCTCATGGCAAACGAGCAATTTTATGGCCATTTTGGAGCTGATTTAATGCGCTAAGCGCTCGGGATTAGCTCTACTCATAAATTTCCCATTACAACATATCGTATTGTGGATGCAACGCAGCGTATACGCAACTTAGAAAGCTTGGCAAGCTAAGCCGTAGAACACTTGAAGCAGCATCAGCGTCTTTTTCATAATTAAGTGCCGCCTTGTTGTTGCATTGCTGAGCCGCAGCTGTAGCATCATTAAGACACGTGGCATGGCATGGATCATCTTCTTAACAGCCACTTGAACATCACACGAATTTGCATGCAATTTGTGGCACAAAAAACGGTGTGCCACATGCCAGTGGCAACATTAGCAGCAAAAGCTGTAGCTACAACATCCAACACCCAGAGCAAACGTGAAGGATGAGCCACAAGCAAATGCTAAGCTGGCTGCAATGCACTTAGAATGGAAAACGGAGTGAAAGTGGTTCTTGAACTTAATGCGATTTATAAAAAGGACTTTTCTTTTTTATAACATTAAATATTTTTGAAGAGCTTAAGAAATACCAATATTTAAATACTGTCGATCTTGGGAAATAAAGTTTTTTATTTTGTTTATTTTCCTTAGTGTAAGGCGGCAAAGGTGCCGGATAAGGCTTGGGGCAAGACTGCAAGTTTTTCTCCGCCGTTGAGCAAAGTGTGTAAGGCCCCAAAGATTATGATGATGATGATGAGCACACACAGCTCAGCTTGTTAAATATGCTTGTTTCGCCAAGGCGACGCCTGTTGAGGCATTCAAGTGTTTGTGTTGCATACGCTTACAAACGCGAGGCCACTCAAGTGGCACCTAAAACCAACCAACCAACCCAACAGCCAAACGGCAATCCAAATCCTCACACTCGTATATGTTGGCAAAAAATGTAGCACTACATAAACGTCAAAAAGTTAAACAGCAAGCTGGAAAAGAGTCAAGTGCAGAACTTTTTTTACGTTTTAAGCCACAATTAGAGCCACAGCTCAAAATGCAATATACAGTTTGCTTGGGATATATATACATATGTTTTAAGTGTCGTTAAAATCAACAAACAAGTGGACTACAGTGGTTACTGTGACAAGGGACATGTACATGGGACATGAGTAAGTTTGCATTTCCTTTTACTTCTAACAATTTGTCTAGAACACACAAACACACTTGTATTTAGAATGTTATCTATCAAGTAAAACATTTAAATTGTTTTACGTCAACTATCTTCTTGTTTCCTTGACATATAAGCTAGTAAAGAGTGCAGAAATTGTATATTTGACATATTTATTTATAAATTAGTAAAATAAACTTATGTTAAACTAAGAAGCAAAACTGCGCCTCACTCGAACGCTAGGCATGCATATGAAACAAAACTTGCAGGCTCATTTGGTAAAACATTCAACCTTCTGGCTGACCAACTAGCCATATAACGTTGATAGAAGTCAGCCAATTAAAACAGCAAATTTTCATAAGTATTTGTTAATTAATAAAAAAAACTTGCCTTTTCATTACAATGCATTTATTTTACCCTGAAGATTGCAATATATATATATGTGTGTGTGTGTGTGTGCGTGTTGAGTGAAGTATTGAATAAAATGGCGAAAATGTTGAGCGCTCTGTGTCTTTATGTATGTGTATAATAAACGTTTACGTTCAGATCTGCAGTCCAGTTATTAAAGTAGTAAAATTATTAAATATTTTATCTTAAGGCATCTTTTATGCCTGGCAGCTTATTTGAATGTGTTGTACCTGTTGTGTAACATACCTGCCAGCTGGGTGTGTGTTTGTGTGTGTGTCTGTGTTTCTGTGAGTGTGTAAGAAGTTCATCAAGTGAAGGGGAAGCGTGCTTACAAGCCGAGTCCACCCATGCCTCCCATTCCTCCCATGCCGCCCATACCACCCATGCCACCCATTCCGCCCATGCCGGCCATGGGATTGGCATCTTCCAGGGGCAGCTCAGCGACAACTGCCTCGGCTGTGGTCAGCAGGGAAGCAACACCAGCTGCATCTATGATCGCTGTACGCACGACCTTGGTGGGATCAATGATGCCACGCTCAATCATGTTACCATATTCACCCTTGAGTGCATCGTAGCCATAATCTCCGTCGAGGATCTCCACCTTGGCCACCACCATGGCTCCATCAACTCCTGCATTCCTTGCAATTGTCATGCAGGGCATCCTCAGGGCACGTCGGATTATTTCAATGCCCAGATTCTGATCCTCATTAGCACCCTTAAGATCATTGAGTTTGCCCATGCACCGGAGCAGAGCTGTTCCACCTCCAGGCACTATGCCCTCCTCAATGGCCGCCCGGGTGGCATTGAGTGCATCATTCACACGATCCTTCTTCTCATTGACCTCCACATCGCTGGAGCCGCCGACACGCAGGAGAGCAACACCCGAGGATAGCTTGGCCAGACGCTCTTGCATCTTCTCCTTCTCATAGTTGGAAGTAGACTCCTTGATGGCTTCGCGTAGATTCTCGATTCGCTTCTCAACCAATGGTTTCTGTCCTTTACCCTTGAGCAGCATAGTATCCTCCTTGGTCACAACGATTTCCCCTACGCGACCAAAGTCGCTCAATTTGATATCCTCCAACCGAATGAGATTTGATTCATCCCCAAACACAATGCCACCAGTGGCAATGGCCATGTCAGCCAAGCACTCCTTACGATTATCCCCGAACCCGGGAGCCTTCACAGCACAAACCTGCAACCCAACCTTGAGACGATTTACGACCATGGTGCTCAAGGCTTCTCCCTCCACATCCTCGGCAATGATGACCAATGGCTTCCTTTGTGAATTGGCCAACTCTAAGGCTGGCACAATGCTTGCCGCGGTCTTAATCTTCTTTTCGCAGAAGAGAAGCAATGCATCCTGGAACTCCACCTTGGCACCCTTGGAGCTGTTGATGAAGTAAGGCGAGATGTAGCCACGATCAAACTTCATGCCTTCAATCACCTCCAGCTCATCGATCATGGTCTTGCCATCCTTGACGGTAATGACGCCATCACGTCCAACCTTCTTGATGGCCTTGCTGATCAAATCACCCACAGATTTATCACCATTTGCCGATATGGTGGCCACCTGAGCAATTTCCTCTGGTGTATGCACTGGACGCGACATCTTACGCAGATTTTCCTTCACCGACTCTATGGCCAGCATGACGCCGCGGCGTATCTCGACGGGATTAGCGCCACGCGAGATCTTTTCGAAGCCCTCCTTGGCAATGGCACGTGCCAGAACTGTTGCTGTGGTGGTGCCATCGCCAGCCTCCTCATTTGTGTTGTTGGCCACATCCTGCACCAGCTTGGCTCCAATATTCATGAACTTATCCTTCAGTGCTATCGACTTGGCCACTGTCACTCCATCCTTTGTTATCTTTGGAGATCCCCAGCTCTGCTCAATGATCACATTGCGTCCCTTGGGACCCATGGTCACAGCCACAGCGTCTGCCAGCACATCCACTCCCTGCAACATCATGGCACGCACCTCGGGTCCGAATTTGACATCCTTGGCATAGCAACGGACAGCCTCCCGCCCCGTCAGATGATGGACAATCCTCGAGCAGCGTTGCAGCGAGGAGCTTGTTAAAAATCGCAGCATTACGAGTTCTTGATTTACTACAAATAAGTGTAAGAAGTTTTATGTACATGACAATGTTAAAAGGAAAATAAATTTTTTTTTACCTTAAATGTTTTCTGGAAAAATAATATTTGTATGTATATATGTTTTTGTAATAATTTGTATGTCTCGACGTTGTCGAGGCTGAAATAGAAATAAGATTCTGTTCGATACAAAATGCCCTAAGTAAACATTAAACTAGCACAGCCTGCTTTACAGTTGACGGATTACCATATACATTCGAATGTCGATCAACATAGCTGACGAAAGCTGCTTTAATTCAAGAAAAGTTTGCAAAGATGTTGTATAATATTTAACAAATGCTCTCAAAAGTTATTCCTTCGTTTTTCATAATCATGTTCCAATCATCAAATTGCTTATTGTGTGTGATTGTGTGCAAGTATAAATAGATTTAATAATCTAGATAAAAACGGTTTAAAGGAAAGCTGTTATTTAGCGATTATAAAATTTACAATCTAATAATTAAAAGCCAAGAATTTCCGATTTCATTGCTTGTTCTCCCTTCTGGCAACAAATTTTACTCAACAGCTGCCTGACACTTTGCAGGTAATTAAAAGACAAATATTGGCGAAGGGTTTTACCAGGCACTTGGAAGGGCAGGGAGGAAACTGTGACGCGAGGGCGGAACTTGACTGTTAACACCCACACTGAGCCCATTTTGCAATTTAAATTTTCATGAACAAGCGCCGCCATTTGTCGCTGTCGTCTTCGTTGTCGTTCTCGTTCTCGTTCTTGTTATCGTTGTCGCTGTCGCTGTCCTTGTCCCCTGCTCCTCCGCTTCGACTCCTTGTTCCCCTTGCCCTTGGCATCGTGCATCCTTAACAGTTTTCAATTTGCCTGGCCGCTTGTAAGCGCAGCTGACAGCGACTCGGGAAGGAGCTAGGAACAGAAAACATTGGAGTAGCGAGTTATCAACTAATGCCAGAGGGGATCCCTTCTACTCAACCTCTGTTTCCCCTCGAGCGGCAACGCGATTTGCCTTTCATAGTATCTTAGCCTCTTGTCGGCACACATTTTTACGACCATTTAAATGGTTTTCGCATTTCGGCTACAAATTTGTCACGCAGGTGGTTTACACAAGTGGCTTACAGATATAGCTTGTAGCCGAAGTACCTACAAACTGGCAACGGATGTACAAAAATGCACTGCCAGACAGATTGAAAGCTGAACATATTCCCAAGACTTGTTGGCAATAATATTTAAGTGAAATTGTGTCCCTAACATTGCCGTCCATCAATTTTTGTACTTATACAGTGTTGAGCCTATAAGAAAGTATATTTTACGTGGTGTTCTGAACAGACTTATAATAATACTATTAACAGAGTGTTAGGTATTTACTTGCGCCTAACTTCTACATATAATGTCACAGTAATAAAGCTCTTAATTAACATATGCATATAATCAATATAACCAGGACTATAATTTATTTACAATTTTGCCAAAGCTGCCCAACATGTGCCATTCGCCTCTATCAGTTTCAGAGCGTGCCCTCAGCAATTAAGTTTGTTCAATTGATGCATCTTATTCAATTACAAAGGCTCAAATTAGCAGGCATTAACATAAGCAGCGGTCACTTCTGTCCTCATCTTCTTTGCCTTGGAGTTGGAAGAACAATGCGATAAGGCCCACGCATCATTAGTGAAATGGCGTCGAAATAATAGAAATTACCAGACGGTAAATGAGGGGCATTTATTTGAATGTAATCCATTATGAAATCGCATAATGAAGAGATTAGCACGCATACAAGCCGCAATTAATAAATGACCCTGTCCAGTCGAGAAAACAACAACAGTAAACCAAAAAAGGCCAGGCCAAGAAACTCGTCTCCTGGGTGGCTGCTTGCGTGTCCAACCACAAGAAACAGAAAAAGAAAAAAAATATATAATAAATTAGAACAACAGGCAAACGGCAATCATTAGTTTTGGATGCCACGCATATGACGCACAAATATAAATCAGTTGTCCTGAAAGTTGAAAGACTATGAAAGACGATGCCAGGTGGCTTGCAAGACAATAAACAATGGAGCGGCTTAAAGCCCCAAAAATGTTCGCTTAATAACCAATTGATGGCCAGTATTTAATAGCTCTCTGTATCTATTGAAACTTTACATGCAAACACTTTGCACTTCATTAAACTTCTTGACTTTAAACTGCCGCACAGCTGGGCAGCCAACAAAAATATCTTTTCGAGGTCTCTAGTCTCTGGCCTTTCATGCTCATCGATAATTAACCACAGAAACTTGGCAAACAAAGCCAGAATTGTGTGGGAAAGAGGGATGGGAAATTAAGAATGTTGGTGGGCAGGTCAAGGCAAGAGTGGTTTAATAGCTAGGCACAAAAGATAATTAAAAATGCTTCGCTGCTTTTATTTAAAGTGAAACTGAATGGCTTGGCCAAATTCTAAGGAAACTCTAAGCGGCTTTGTCTTACAATTTTGCAGGAAGTATCAATATTTCGAGGCTATTATGTGAAGCAAAGAAAATTTATAGATTCCTTGGCAAGGTAGTCTTAACAGGTGGGCAAAATACGATGATAAATAAAAATAAATTCAGCAGACAAATTAAGGTATTTAAAAAAATGAATTGTTATAGAAACTTAAAACAAGTTGAAGTTTTAAGTAATATAAATATGATTTAAATAAAATGTAATGAAATATACAGCTGTTAAGGTTTGAATCTACAGTTTAATCCATATAGTTTACACAATCTTTAAGGGATAACCTGACTATATCTAACGAAATATAGGACTTGGCCAACACTTGCCTTGGGACTTGCCACACTTTTAACATATATTGCTGTTGTTGGGCGACATGCAAAATAATTTTTGGTCATGCAACTGTTTTTGGCTGCCCAATTTGCAACACACACACTCCCCCCTCCCCCCTCCCCTCCACCTCCCATCCACATCCACCAGCAGCAACCACTGCGCGGCTGTTTGCTGCGGTTGGTCATGGCCCTAACGAAAGCAACAGTGTAAGCAAGCCACCCACTTAAAAGGCACATACACAAACACACATAGAGATGTACAGCGGCACCTTTTTCCAGCGACCCACCCACCTCTTCCTTACCCATCCACCGCAATGCTTTTTACAGCTGGTTGCACTTTTTGATTAGCCGTCGGCTTCGCTGGGCTTGCTGTGGTTTGGTTTTTAACATTTGCCGCCACGCTTAAAGCATACACACTTCACACAGTAAGCTCACAGACACACTCTTACAAACACACACACACACACTCAATCACACTCACGCTCATATACAAGCACACCACACACTTCCTCACAGCCAGCCACCTTCGCTGTCTGGCCAACTCATATGAGCCGGAAGCGCATTATAAAGGGCATTTCCGGTATTTAGGTTGTGTTGTTTGGGAGCTTGTACGGCATGCCCTTTCGCATTTTGTGTATTTATAGTTCGTTGAATTTCGTGCTTTAAAGGTTATACAGGTTCCAGGACATTGCGCATACGACGTGTAACACAGTTAGAAAATAAATTCAATTTTAAAGATTGTAAGGAAAAGCTCATCTAGATTTTAAGAGAGTGAACTTTTACTGGTTGTTAGTCAAAACATAATTAAATATCAAAACAAACATTAGATACTAAAATTACTTTGATTTTAAGAAACTATTTATCGTTGTTACAAAAATTAATTTGCTTACAAATTAATGCTTACAAATTAAATCTGGTTGCTATGCTAGAATTGCTTTACTCCATTGGCTAAGCTTAGCATAAGATATGAGTGGGAACTTCTCTAGTTGAGCTGTTTCCTAGCGATACTTAACGCAAACTTTGTCCAATCAAAAATAAGCTGTCTTCATTTGATTGTATGTGGGTGTGTTTGTGTGTGTTTGAGTGTGGGTGTGCGACAGTGTGTATAAAAGACAAATTTAAACTTTAATATGCAGTCCATCGAAAGCAATCATAAGCATCGACACAAAGCTAACACACGCTTGAAGAAGAAAATAAACTTTCGCTGGCCTTTTGGGCGGGTAAAAGTTGGGTTAGTAAGTCACTCGAGGTCGATGCTTTTCGGCGAGTGTCCAAAAGTGTTTTAGCTTAAGCGCAAACTTTGCGCCAAACGCTTTTTGACGGTCATTTTAATAAATTGAAAAGTGGAAAATGCGCAAAAAAAATGAGATGGAGAAAAGAGATGGCACATCGATAAGGATGAGCCGAAAAAGTTTTTGCTTCTACACTTGTGTTGTTTGTGCAGGCTCATAAAATCTGTTTACAGACTTATAAATAAGCAATGATGCCACCACCCCCTGTGCCACATTGATCCGTTGCCACACTCTCGTATTTTCTGTTCATTTGGTGTTGGCGTTAACGATTTGTTTTGCTTATAAACAAAAACTGGACAAGAAAAGGAAAAACTTTCGCTTCCTGTTGCAAAAAAGTTTCTTTAATGCCATATCTTATGCATGTCAAGGGCTAAACTAAACAAATCTGCTTTGGCAGAAAGCAAACTGAATGCTTTCACGACAAAAGTTTTAACATTTTTATTGAGTTTGCTTTGTAATTTAAATTGTTTGCCCTTAACTTGTTGACATGACATAACACCGGGTTAAGAAATACGAAAGAAAGAGCGATGGGTTGCAAAAGGAAAGGGGACACAGTGAAAAACCTTACCTCACAATACATATATATATATATATATGTATTGTGAGGTAAGGTTTTTATATATATACCAATGGCGTTTAATCTGTTTAGCTGGTTTTCAATCAATCGCATCAATGTTCATTGTGTCGTCCAACAAATTGTTCGCCTGGTTGCCCTTTACATCAGCTAAAGCATAATCGATGCTGATATAGCGGCAACAGCCGAGAAAAAGGGCAGCCACCAATTGTATATGCATGGTGTGTGTGTGTGTGTGTGTGTGTGTGTATGCGATGTGGGTGTGCGGGTTAGATTCAATGTGAAAAGCAATATAAACGCACAAATACTGATATGTACATTAAATCACAACAACTTGTCATTCCTGTGCTCCTAGCTCGCAACGTTTCTCTTTTCAATTTTGAACAATGACAACATCATCGTAGCCATGGGGCGAACTTTTATATGTGGATGCTTCTACCAATGCTGCCAAAGCCAGCAAAAGTACAACAGCTGAATCTTACGGAAAATTCAGTTGTTATTTTGGTATGTTGGTTCCATCAGAAATTTTTGATTAAAAATTGTTCTTTTATGAGCAGGCATCAAATAATTATTTTTCGAATTGCGACATTATAATATAAATATTAGAGAAAAAATAGAAACATATGAGCAAAACAAATATATTTTGTATAATTTGATTTGTTAATGATATTATAATAACTAATTATAATAATAAATACTTAAACCTCCTCTAGTCAAAATATGGTTTACTGTATCTCAGATCCAACAAAATCTAGTCTAATCAATTAAAGTTCCTTAACTGACAATTCTCAAAACTCTTAGTCTTTACTTGGCTCAAATGCTGTAAAGAAACCACAAATGCACAATATGTTGCCCTTACCCAGGAAAACACACTTGTCTTGAATACTTTCCCCTTACTACCATCATTGGTATATATTCCTTGTTTGTTTGTGTTTGTTTGTTTGCTTGTGTGTGCATAGCTTCGAGTAACAGCATAATTCATTTTGTCACTTGTATCTGCTCGTTATTAAATTGTTTTGTGCGCCAACTCTTAACCTTGCCACACTCATTCAGCCCTGCAACCCTTTTTGCCACAAACAACGTCAACAACTCCCAACTCCAACGGCACTGAGAAATTTATGCAAATTATAATACGCAAATGTACAAGTTATACTCGGGCACAATAAACAAGAAATGTGCACAGCGCCAGCAGTAAAACAAAAGAAACGACAACGAGACAACATTAACTCGGCTCGACACGGCTTGACTTTGGCTTTGGATTTAACTTTCCTTTTGGCTATCCTTTGCTCGGTGCCTGGGTCCTCGTGTTCTGGCATAATTGTGAGAACTGCATGTCTATTTGTCTGTCTGTCTGTCTGCCTGTATGCCTGCCAGCGAATGCGACATATGCAGGCTCCCAAAGGAGTGCCAGGAGAAGCAGGGAAGGCAGGAAGAGATACAGTATTCGCCTTATGTGCGTACAAGACGAGGAGTTGGTTGACATAATTGCAACAATTGCATTGCATTCCTTCTTTGTCTTGCCAAGGCATTGTTTTTGTGGCCGCTTTCAGTCAACACTATACCGTAATTGTTATTACTGTATTATAAGTGCTTTATGCTACAACTTCGAGTTCCATTCTATTATCTTCTTTATTTATGACAGTAAACGAAAACATATGTGTTTGACATTTGAAAATGTTCTTGAATAAATCTTAACACATTTAACATTTAACTGCTATTCAACTAAATTATTCATCAAAAATTGTAAATCAGTAAAATACTTGTTAATAGATACTCTATTTTACCAACTTTGGTGTCATAAAAAATATATTCGTTGCTGCACACAGTCACTACAGTCAATTTAAGTGTGTGGGCAACAAGTCCATCAAGCGTCTCTATTTAAGCCATAAAGAAGTCTGTACTTTTTTATGGCCTTTACAGGCAATAATCCACTGACATTGGCTGCTGGCCAAACAGTTGGCACTCGGAAGCAGTTTCGACGATTATGAATAATTCCCTCTTTTTTTTGTGCTTTACGAAGCAATGTGAAAATGCATAAATTGAAACTGATACTTGAACTGTATCCAGCTAATTGAAGGCTTGGCAATTATACCAACAAAAATTGGAAGGCAATAGCAATTTGATAGATCGTAGGGTCAAATGCTTCGAAAGTCAGCTATAAGTTATACTACAAGTACAACGATGCCAACAATAATTTATTACGTATTTTTTTTTTGAGCAATTCAATTTGACTTTTGGCTGTCATTAAACGAATAAATTCAGACAAAAAGAAGAAGTAGTTTAAATGGTGTACAAAAATATTGCAATTTTGTGGGTGCTGATGCAAATGAAGTAAGTTTTTCGATGTGCAATTTTGGGGCTACAATTTTGAGTGCAATTTAAAGGCAGCGCCCAGACAATTAACATTGATGGCTAGCATCAAGCTGGGTGTGGTGGTGGGCGGAGGTCGTCAGACAGGGATTACAGTAAATAAAGTGCACTGCAATTTAAAATGTCGAGACTTCAATCAATGTGTCTGAATAAAATTGGAAACTGCGTTCAACGCAGCCAATTTGGACTTAAACAAAGGGTGAAAATCAATATATTTTGAGTGTTAAAGTGAAGATTTATTTTAATAAGAAAAAATGTCGTTTAATTAAATTTATATAGCATATAGCAAAATATATTTGTTATTCCTTAAGAGTTATTATACTCATGGAACTGCTTTTTTAACTATAGAATGCAAGTTGATCTTTAATTCTCATATCGCAAGGGAACTAGTTACTCAGCCTTTTACTTTGGTCTAATCTCAAAAAAGGCCTTATCGTACTACAAAGTGACATACAATTTTAGATAAGTTTGCTTCCCCAAACACAATCTGCACATCGTTTACACAGTTAAATTCGCCTAGCCTTTAACTTGCATCAAAGAATCAGCTGCGCTTGAATTGCACACTGGAAGATGCAGGTGAGCCCAATTTGCAGTTGTTGCTGTTGGCAACTGGCAACTGGCAAATCTGACGAACTCAGCAAACATGCCAAGGCGAGGGTTATAAATAGAAGCCTTTACCTTTCACCTGTTACCTTTACATTTAGCATTACCTTTTGAGAATGGTAGAAAATTTGTGCTCAATAAGTAACTCAAATCACGTTCGGCAAATGCTTACAAAAAAAAAAAAGTTACAACAAATTCTTTGCACGATGCAAATCTTTTATTGACAGCACGTTTCACTTTGTAGAAAGGCGTTTTGCACATGTTTCACAACTCATGTTTCCGATGCATGTGTAAGTTTATTTGTGTGTGTAAAATAATAAAACTATTTCTTAAATGCTTAGCAACAGCAAATTTATATGTATATGGAAAGATAAATAAAAAGTTTTGCAATTTAATTGGGTTTAAAATCATTGTTAAAAATGTTTGAGGTTTTGTTTTGATTTCAATCCACTTCTCACAGAAAAAGATTGTTACAAAACACACATCTGCGTTTAATTGAAATATGTATATAAATATATATATGTTGGTTTTATATATATGTATATATATATATGTGTGTGTGTGTGTGTGTGTTTGGCTTTTTTTTGTGCATTTCATGGCGGTTTTTTGATTGAATTCACCTGAAATGTTTGTTCGCGCTCATAACGTGCGGCAATAGAAAATGCATGAGCATGAGCATATAGCATGAACAATTTATTGATTGATTGATTGCTTGATGGCAGCGACGTGTCGACGCGTTTCAACGCTTAGTCTCGAGTATCCCTCTCTCTCTCTCTCTCTCTTTATTTGTACATTTTTTATTTTGATGGCAAAACTCGTCGTAATAAACGAAGTCATCCACATGTTATTACAATTAATTTTCATTTAGCACCCAACAAATTCGTGTCAAATTGCAGCAAAGCCTCTACTTACTTTGGGCCGGATGCTGAAACTGAACATGTTAGTGGTTATTTTTATAGCGTCGACAAATCTGGCTTTCTTAATCATAACATAAATACAAGTCAAGCGGAAACACCAAAGCATTTACTTCTGAAGCAGTTGGGATAATTTCTGGGAGTTTTCTTGTAAGGAATAAAGTGACATATAAAGAATTTAAGGATTCAGTAAAACGATTATTCTAAATCTCTATATTTTATTGTACGTGTATTAAAAGTTTTTTTAATTTCATTAACTTATATAACAGATGTATAACCTGATAGCTGAAGTAGGCTAACTTTCACTCAATAAAATGATACTTGCTTCCACAAATCCAACCATTAAACAACTACATAATTATGTTTACCAGTTCGTAGTGTAAACATCCATAAGCTCTCCCTCCGTCGAAATTTACTCAACAGCTAAGCTTCTAGCTAAGCGCCACACAAATCGCTTTGAACGCGAAAACCAACACGGTTAGCTGGTGTAGAGATTTATTGGCATAACTATGAGATTATTGCGCTTTACGGATTAATGCACTAAATGGCACTCAACGTGCTAAAATATAAATACATAAACTATACATCTATACTGTTTGTTGTTGTTTATATTATATTGAAAATAACGATACAAATGTTTATTTACATCCAATAACACCAAAAATGACGTTAAGCAAATATTGTCAAAGGCATTTGTATTCAAAAATAAAAAAACAAACAAACAAACGAACAACTAACAGAGCCGATTTGTATGCGTGCACTTAATGCGCATGAATGCAGCTGCTTACATTTGTGATGCACTGTTGTATAAAATTGAATTAGTTGCTTAAAATAAACAAATTCTGATTAAATTTGCGGCTCCAGCGGTTGATAGCTTATTTTAACGAGCCAGTCGATATATTGCAATGAAAAAGTTAATTAAAATGTGATTTTTCATTGGTTTTATTATATAGTATATATAAATGTGATTAGTATTTCAGTTCATCAATCAAGTTTAGTTTTTTATAAAATTTTTTTATTAACATCAGTAGACAGCATTTGAATTTTAAACAACTTGCCACTCACTGCATGCCAGCAGCAACGCCTTCACTTGCCACATGCTGCATAATCACTTAATGCAATTTCGCAGCTCTGACTTTTTGTACTTGGCTGTTGGCTTAAAGTGCTGGCTACGCAGCTTAGCCAGGGCAGTGAACGTAGCTGATGCTGGCTGCTGCTGTTATAATTAGTTTGGCTGCATTTTCGCACAACGTGCCTCGCAGCCAAACATGTGGCAGTCGCCACCTGCCTGAGATTCCTTAATCAAAATTGCACTCATTCCATGCGCCCGCTGGCTAGTTAGTTAGAAGCGTTGCTGTTGTCCAGAGCGCCAAGCGAATCTAGCTAATGGAAATGGCTGACAAGCCAACTGCTTAATGAGGATTCACGTTGACCAAACAGCACAAAGCGCAAAGTGTTTGCTAAACATGATTGGCTTTCGGTTATCGGCCAGTTTTCAGTTGTCAGTTGGCGATTTTTGCCAAGCCAACCAAGGTAAGAAATGTGACGGAAACTTTAAATTAATTAAAATTTACAGCTGCAAAGTTACTTAATATTTATTATTTTGACAACATTTCTTTTTGTATCTTTTCGAATAATACTGCAAATAATTAAACTAGATTATTTGATATTGAAACAAATTTGAAAATAAAACCGAAATGTTAAGAGCTAAAAACTGAAACAAAAAACAGTTTCCGTTAAACTATTTTACAAAAGATGTGCATATGTTTAATATAGTATTTAATGTTTTTTCAATGCAGTTTCGTCTAAATTTATTCTTTAGTTTTCAAGTGAAAAGTTTTCTTGCTTCTTTTAAACATACGTTATTTCTAAACTTAACTTGTTCGTTGTCAGATGACAAACTCAAAGCGTGCATAGCAATCATTCATCTTCTTTATTTCACACACACACACACTCACACACACACACACACACACACACTCACACACACACACACACACACACACACACATACACTCACACACACACAGTCTCTCTCTTTCTCTTTCTTTCTGTCTCAACCCTACTGCCTTCAAACTCTCTGTCACTTTGTGTTGCCTTTCGTCACCCGCTGGGCATTTTGGTTGCTTTATTAAGTTGGCGCCTTGATGGCAGGCAACAGAAGCCTGGCCCCTCTTAGGCAAACTTTTTGCATGCCAATGATATATATATATATATATATGTATATATGTATTATATTCTTTCCTTTTTCTTCTTCTTCCGTTTTGCGTCGTCATCATTGCAACTCCGTTGTCAAAGTTGTGGCAACCGTGAGAATCGCGCAAGTGAAAGACAATTTCACAAAAAAAAAAAATCTGCAGCCACCGATGCGTTAGGCAAATAGCAAAATAACTAAAAGTGAGACAAAAAAAAGAAAAGTTGAACGACAAAACGACTCAGCTGTGGTATTTTAGTTAAGCGCTAATTATATGTAAATAGATCTAACGCAGCTGATGCTCAAAGTGCAAAGATAATTGGCCCTCATGTTGACAACCAGATAACGGACTTTACTTACAGCAATGAAATCTTATTGTTAGTTCTCGAATGCAAGCAAAGCTTTTCTGTTTTGCAAGCTTAGAAAACATTTAATATTGCCATACAAAAGAAAAAGTAACAACTATTTAAAGAGGAAAAGTATAATCGATTTTTAAACGTGTTTCAGTTTAAATCAATGTGAATTATTAATGAATTTGAATGAAGTCAATTGTAGAAGTAAGCCATTTAAAAATAATTATTTAATTTATATATATTTTATTTTATTTCTTTGGCTGAAGGATTATGTAAAAGATTTAGTATTAACAATAAGAAAGTTATTTGTGCTGATGCCTTAAAAGGCTTTAATTATTAATTATTTTTCTTTTGTTTTATCCACAAGATGCCCAGCTATTTTAATAAATAACATGAGCACCCTAATCAACACAAGAAAATAACCCACAAAACAAAAAAATGGGTTGCAGTTAGTTGAAAAATTTATGTATATAGCATTTTATTTTTAACCAAATGCTCGCTGCAATTAGCCAAAGCCCATTTGCATAAATTCCTTTGCATTAAAGTCATTAGCACCCGAAAAATTTCATTACACTTTGTCGTGCGTGTTGAGCTTCGAGAACACCATTCAAAATTTGAAAAAAAAAGACTGGAAAAATAGAAGCGCACACAACGACAAAATGAAACCGGAAGGTGGCTGGCTAAGAAACATGAGAGCTGAGTTAGATGAAAGGAGCAGAGAAGTGTTAAAAATGGGGGGGCACATGAGCGACAGCAACCAACACGTACAGAACGCATAAACATTTTTGCTTAAGTGAGTTTGTACATAAATTTTCCTACTTGAGCTGCAGTATGCGTTAAGGGGAAAGAGGAGAGGCGAATGGTAAGGGGTAGGCATTGCCAACTTGCTACAAAAATACTCAAAACGTATTCGAGAGTTTGGTTGGTTCAGTTTTGGGGTTTTTGGTTTCGGTTTCGGTTTCGTTTGCTTTTGCATTTGTAGTTTTATTTATGTAGCCTCAGGCGATGCAAAACAAAAACCGGACAAGCAGAGAGAAAAATGTGTTTCCAATTCCTAACAATTATTCTTGTTCTCCATCCCTGGGTGTGAGTGAAGTTAACTCAATCTGTTTTGGGAGACTAATTTTATGCTTTTCGCTTACTTTCTTCATTATATTCATGGGGTTGTTAAATAGTAATAAATATTAAATGAAGATATATAAATACGCTTTGTTTACATTCAAATATGTTCACTGAAAAGTAAACTAGACCATGGAATATTTTTTTACTGTTACAAAATATTTAAATTATAATTTATGTACGAGAGTGACCTCATTTTGAACCTGGGGCGGGCAAAAAACGCAACTGATTTCATGTTTACTTACATTTAATGCTAAAATCATAAAAATTCTGATTAAATAGAATTTGTAATGTGCTTCAACTATTTTATTTTTATTTGTGTTTGCTATTCTTTGCTATAGAAATGATAGTAAGAAATCTTACTATCTGAAAGTTTTAAGCTTAAGCATCTCTTTTTTGCTCCCTTCCAGGCAATGTCTCTGAAGTGACTGTCTAAACACAAAGTGCAGCAATTACCATCATAACAATGTCCATATTATGCAAGCATCCGCTGGGAATCAACGGCAACAACTTAGCCAGCGACAGTTGTGAAGTAAACTGTCGAAAAACTTCAGTTGCATACTTTATTGCCGCGCGCTTTGGGAGCTTAAGAGAAAGATAGACAAAGGGAGAGCGAGCGTGCTAAACTGTTAAAGAGCAACACTTCACGATGTCTATCGAAGAGCGAGAGAGCGAGAACAAAGCGTATGAGAAATAGTACTGTAAAACACATCACTGACCTACATTAAGCGCAAATTTATTTACGCCGGCTGCCAAATTGGATCCCAAATGCGTTCCCGCTGGCAGTGCCCTTATGACTATGACGGATATGGTTGGGTTTTTTTTTTATTTTTGACTTCCCCGGACCGTGAATGTTATTGTTGTTATTATTATTGTTGATGCTTGTTTCTGCATTTTCTTGTTGTTAGTCATTGGCTCTAATAATAATGGTTTGTAATTTGCATAAATAATGTTTGATTGTTGCAACGATGGCAATCGCTTCTTGTATGTATATACATTGTATGTGTGTGTTGTAAATTTTAAATGATAGAATGGTTAGCTTTGTGGAAGAATGTTTAGTTCGCTAGCCGGTAGATAGACTCAATTGTATCGATACATTGTAGAGGAATAATAAATGTAAGGCTTTGCATTCAAATCGATAAATTATAGCATGAAATATATATTCCAACTTTAAAAACCAAACCAAATAAATATTATAAATTCTATGCCGTTGCTTAGCATTTACTTTAAATTAAATACTCACAAAATTTAAATGTTCCTTTATAAAAGCAGTTTGTTTGCTTTATCTAACAGCTTTATATGGCAGTGCAATTGTAATTTCAAACATTTGCAATGCAAGATCAAATTCATTAAAAGTTGTAAAAAAAACCAAACACCAATAATTTTTCAATTGGCAAACCTCAAATTATGCATTCAATGAGCATGGTTGTTTACAAGAACCGCAACAGGATTGCGTTAACAGTGCGCTGTTAAGTCTAACAGAGTTGTTCACTGTGTCTGTTTAGCTCTTAAAAGCAAGTTCGCTCTCTGGCAATAACCAAAAAACACACAGGATGAAACTTCGTTTTTGTTAGTCGGCAACTTCGCTATTCACATCATGGTACGAACTTCGCGACTCTCCAGTTCGGCAGAGCCGATTTCATTTTACGAGCAGCAACGAAGCACAGCGTCTGCCACTGGGCTATGGATTTGGTGTAATCAGTGCGTGCGGCTAAGTAAATTAGTTTAGTATGATTTTAGTGCGCAACGCTGACGGACGCGCCACGCGAGTCGCACTAGAAACACTTAATAAAATTCACTTCGACGCGATTTGTGTGTGTGTGCTTTAACGGTTTTTGTGTGGGCTAGTGCTTACTGGTTAGTGAGAGTGTTAAGCGTCTATCGGCATATTTGGATTCAGTTTCGCATGTTTGGCCGAAGCGTTTAACAGTGCGCGCCTAAAAGAATGCAACATAAACTTGAACACTGTACGTAAGCAAAACAATATTTACAATTGAATAAATAAATAAAAATAAAATAAAATTAAAGAATAACGAATGCATAGAACTCTGAAGCAGCTTCACGTCAGCTTCATTTTCGAACTTCATCTTTCACACGACGTTTAACGCAAATTGTGCAGCGAAATTTTCGCTTTTTGTGCTCCGTCTTTTTTACTACTGCTGGCATCGTGTGGAAAACTTTTGACACTGCGTCTCGTTGACTGTTTACTTTGCAACTGCAACTTGAGCTGGCGGCAGTCGTGATTGCAATTTTGGTGGCCCACTCGAGCGTGCTTCATTATGGCTGATAGTTTTTGGTCATCTTGCTCGCAAATAGTAAATGTAAACGATAATAAACTGGAAAACTACGAAACTGTTGAACAAAAAACCTTATCTTAATCGTCGCATATCGTTGCACATAGAATAACTGTTATGCAATTTAATTGCGGTTTTAAAATTCACTTCACATGAATATGTTTTTGCTCACATATTTTTGGTTTTGTTATCATATGGTATTTTTTGTTTATTTTAATTGGTCAAAAACAAAACGTATGTGGTTTTAAAAAGCTTTGGATTAGTTTTTCTTTTAAAACGAAATAAATTTTAATGACGCTTTGTAGAAGAACTATTTATAATGTAGTTATGCTTCAAATCACATATTTAATAATAAAGTGAAAAGTTATTTGTTACAAGTTGACAATAGTTAAGTTGTTATCCAAATTTTTGCGTAATCTTAAGTACAGTCAATAAAAGACTGCAACAATATGTTTTACGAGGAGAAAGATTTGCAAAGCTTTAGTATATTCGTAAAAAAATACCTCAAAACTGAAAGTTCATATACTTAAGCATGTCTTATGGCTAAGAAATTGGAAATGCATTCGTGGTTTTCTTGTTGATTTCAAGGAGACAAGTTTGTGTTTACACTGGAAGGATTTTAAATAAGAAACGATTACTTATCCCATTTTGAACTCGAAATCAACTATCACTTTGCCATAGATTAAGTTATACAATGAATCTTAATAATAAACTTTGAGTACTATATTGTCAGAACGTTTATTACTGTGGGTAATTGGTTAATAAAACTTGGATTTTGTAAACTATGTTTTAAACCCATTTTTAGATTTTGTATAATTGCTTTTCGTTGGTATTTTACTGCAATATTAATTTTTTCAATGTTCATTTAAGTTTGAGAAATATTTTTACTATTAATTCTACGATGCACCATCATGAATGCTAATGAAATAGCTTGGAGTTTTTGCTAAAACTAACAAATTAAACTAGCTTGCGTTAGCCATATTGCCACGCACACACACACACTCACACATACATACATACACACACACTCACACACCACACCCAGGAACATACACTCGCTCGAAAATGCATCGCACATGCCGTGGACTCACGCAGATGCCATAAAACCAACATGAAATTTTGGTGCATCCACTGAACGACCCTCGCTTGTGGCTGAGCCATTCAATAACCAAGCTAAAATATGCACGCAACAGTGGCGTACACTAAAACGGGGGAGTGCAAATTACTTGTATCTTAGAATATTATGCTTTTAATTTAACTGATTAACTTTAAAGTACTTTTTCTTGTTAAGATGCAACAAGAAAATATTCTTTTAATTTTCTATTAGCATTTAGCTGTAAAAATTTGTTAATTTAATCACAGATTTTATGTGATGTTACCCTTTTATGATCTTAGCGAGCTGTTTTAATAATATGCACCATATTTATGTTAGTCATCCTTTAAATGTATTTGTGAACCCCTCTCAAAAAACACCTTGCCAACGCTACTGATGCCTACACAGATAAACACTCTTACACGCACACACACACACAAACACTCACGCACACGTTTAGCCAAGAGCGGTGTAAATATGTATTTTATGCTCTTTGCGCGGCTTGGACGTTGTTTTGGGTTCGGGCGATGCTGCTGTCCGCTAATTAGGCAATATGCACTCGATTGTGTTATAATCATTAAAACCGGAAAATGCATGACTACCACACGCACACGCACACACACACACACATACGTACACAAGCAATGCCATAGAATCGGTGTTTTCATAGTTTTTAGCAATGTTCAAAAATGTCGCATAAATGATGACAATCGTAATTGAAGCAGCAATTTAAACCCACCAACAATTTTGGTAGCTCTGATATTGGTTTCAACTAAATATGTGATATTAAAAATGTGTTCTTTAAATATTAGCAGATAAAATAATAAAATAATTTATTTATTGCTTGTATGTTAGCAAGTTATAAGAAAACAAAAATATTTAAAATTTGTATAGGTTAGTTTATGAATTCATAATAAATTTTTCAATCGGAAAAATATTTAAAATTTGTATAGGTTAGTTTATGAATTCATAATAAATTTTCAATCGGAAGCATTAATAGTTTACCAACCTTATAAGTACTTTAGCTCTTTCTGGTAAATACTGGTCTGAAGCAGAAAAAGTTCTTTAAAAATTCTTCTCAAAAAGGATTCATTTATACTTAATTCAAATACATGAATGCATCTACTAAGACTATACGTTAAACTAACTTTGCACAAGCAGAATCAACATTTCCATATGGATTCTTTTAAACTGAGACACAACATTTGCATTTGTACGCAATTTTATGAACGTACACAAAGATTTAATTTAATTATCTTTTATATTTTGATGCTATATAATAATTGTTATTAAACTTTTTTTTCGAGAACAGATTTGTTTGAAGTAATTTACTCACAACTTTGAGTTGGTTTTAAATTTATTAAATATGTGTATGCATGAAAGTGCTTGAGTCCGTCACGTAGGCAACTTAAAGTCAAAACTTTGAGATGGTTGGCACGGTGAAGCTAACAGGAAACGGATGTGAGCGAAAGCAAACACGTGTTGTGAAAATCTTTGCTGCAACAATGTAAACACTCGCCCTCAAATACACACACACACACACACTCATACGCCCACAACCAAACACACACACACACACACACCCACGTATGCTGACACACATCCTTCCTTTCTTCCCACCGCTCATTGCATATGTAAACCGGCTTGTAAGCTGGCCAATTTTTTATGTATTTATGCATTTCTTTCTTTATATAAAAGCATCTCTCTCATAGTACTCGCTGCCTTACGTCCGCATTCGCATTAAACTTGCCTGTTGGGAAAATGCATCAGAACAACGATAACAACAACAAAAACAACACCTCCTCCTCCCACAGACTAAGCCCAATGTCCATAGTAGGTTAATCAAATGCAAGACGAACAAAAAAATTGAAATACGCGAAGTCGAGATGATGGTGGAGGTCGAAAAGGGTGGGAATTCTTGCTAGCGGCTAGTTAGTGTGCGCGGGTGTCAGAGCTCGCTGTGCGCGTGTTATATTAAAAAATTTTCCAACTGAAGAAAGACCAGCAGCAGCAGCGTACAAAAGAAAACTGACAGCTGACGTAAAGATGTGGACAGGACGATGCGATATGAACGGGACAGAACAGTGACTTGATTCATTTTTACTTTCTCGTTATACTATACGTAAACGCAACGCAAAAAGGCAAACTCCAGCTGTATATGAGCAGCATATTTCAAACTCATTCATGTGAACATTTTAATCTTATTATTTTTAAGATACGCAATGGCTTATTAATATTGATGATCGAAGTTATTGAAGTTTGTTGCCTGACTAAAATAATTATTTTAATTTAAAAACTTTTTATATAATGTATATATTCAAAATCAATGAATATATACTCAAAATCAAAAAAAAAATGTGTAAGGAAAGAATAAGAAAGGGACTTCAACAATTCAAAGAAAGTATTCACATTTGGACTGCGATTTCCGTTAAGTGTCAACTACTTTTAAACAATTCGAAGCAACGATATGCCAACAATTTATCCAAACGAAATAGTTACTCGCACACGTTTGCCAGACAATGTTTATGACCAGCAGCCATTTGGCTTAATTTGCTCGACGCTTTATGCATATTATGAGCGACAGAAGCGTGGCGGTAACTTGAGTTCCTGGCAACACCTACTGCTGCCAAAAACGATGCCAGCAGGTGACATTAAACAAGCCTTTTATGTGACAAGCGGCTGCTGCTGTTGTTGTTGTTGCTGTTGTTGCTGCTGCTATTGCTGCAGTTGCCGACACGCAAGGGTGGCCAGAAATACCGTATAGTATCGTAGTAAGGCTATACGGTATAGCCAAGAAGGAATGCCAAAGAAATGCGGCAAGGAATGAATAAGTGAGGCGAACAAAACATCGCGTGAGAAATGTGAAATGTACAAATAAACATATTTATATATAAACAAAAATGCGATGCAAGACTGCTCCACAATAGAAATGGAAACAGAAACAAAATACGAGCGGGGGTGGGATGGAAGGGAAACAATCATTTGTTATTTCGTTTTGCCGAAATAAGGAAAAGAATGCAAGGCTTTTGGTATAGCGGATAGCGGATAGCAGGATTAGCGGCATCGTCTGCCTTTCCAATTCACAAAGCTGAAATCATTGGTAGCCATTTTGTTGTTTGTTAGCGTTCCGCGCGCGTTGTTGCCACATTTCATTGTTTGTCATTTAACGATTGACAGTTGGCGATAAAAGCCGAGAAAGGAAAGCGAAATGAAATGAAACAAAAACGCAACCTGAGCAAAAACAAAAGCAACACCACATAGCACAAAGTCCCAAATAAAACAGTAACAGTAAACACAACACAACACAACAAACAGTCAGAGCTAACAACAACAACAACATACACACACATACTCAACCGCACCTTTTACCACTACAACTGCCAATCGAAATGAAAATGTTAATGATGCGCAGCCAAAAAGGTGTCAACGGTTTAGCCAAAATTGCTTCTTGGCCCGCCAACTGACGCTGACTTAAGATTCTTTTTGCTGCTCTCTGTCTGCTTGTCTGCCTGTCTGCCTGTCTGTTGAGCTATTTATCATTATGACATTGTTTGGCTTTCGGGCTGATTTGCCTTGGGAGCGCCATCTGGTCCGCTTGGGTCTCCAAGCTGTAAATCAAAGCTAACGCTAAGGCGGCAACCCTCAACATTGGTACACTTTTGGATCTGCTTATGAAAAAATATCAAATCAAAGCACTCTGAATTTAAGTATATTTTTAGACACCATAAGTTAATACGATATTGCTGTTTTTTTATTGGTAATGTTTGCTTAAAATATCTTTTAATTTATTTCGCAATTTTATTTGATTCATTTGAATATTTAATATAAAACATGTTAAGAGTTTGTATTAAACAGTCAAAAGCATTATTATTTGAAGACTTATAAAGAATAAAATGCAGAGATTTAATAAAAGTAGTAATAGTAATAAAAATAGAATTTAGTTTCATTATTATTTGGTTTTTTTACTTTAATGCAGCTTCAACTTTCAGCTCGTTATGGTTTACCTTCAAGTTTTATATTGATAACCGTGCAGTTTTATTAATTACAACTTCCTTTTTTAAATTAATTGGTTAGCAATATATATTGACATACAAATAAATATTAATAAGAGAGCCGTAAACATTTTGTATTGTCTGCATCAGACGACAAAAAAAAAGAAATCTGTCAGAATGCGTAAGCCGCGCCTGGTAATCATTTCACATTTACTCAATTACGTCCATAAGTGTCGGATGTGGCCCAGTTGGGTCGGCTTCTGGCGAGTTTTCTGCTGCCAGAGAGTTCATGGGCCATTTCACGACAACCGGTTAAGCCAATTTATTAAATAAAAAACCATTTGTCACATTTTATTCAAGTTTTCAACGCTGGCTTCGTGCATAAGCTTGTGTTTGTATGCTACGTGGCCCGTTGCCTATCTTTATGACATTTTCAGCTTGGGCAATGAAACAGAAAACCCCAAAAGCCATAAAGCCGAAACAACGCCGGCTAGCTAAAAGGCCAACAAGGCACAAAGGGCGATGGGGGCGAACAACAACAACAACAAGCTGGACAAAAGGTCAGGCTAACGTTTTTCTTCATTAATTTCACCTGGTCAACTGATAAAAAAGCCAAACGACGAAAGCAGCGATGATCATAAAAGTAATATGTAATAACCAGATAATAACAATGACAACCAACCTTTTCTTTCTACCATTTTTTCTTTTCTTTATTCTCTGTCCATTTAAGGACTGAGACATATTTTAGACGTTGCCAGGACTTGAAATAAGCAAGCTGGCACTCACAATCAGACCAGAGAAAGAGTTTGTAGGAGACCAAAGACAATAGCTGGCACTCGGTGCTTAAGCCACACCGCAATTAGTTGATTGCTGAGAGGCTCAACTTCATCAACGATTGTAAATGCCTTTCAATTTCATAACTGTCTATTCTAGCTGTTCAAGTCTACATACACCTCCAACTTCCAGTTACCCTCTCTAAGCAAACGTCCTTCTTATTTCGCTTTCTGCCGGTCTCGACGGAAATTAAACTTGTCCAAAAGTTTAAATGCCTTTCTAGCCGCTTTCCCCCTGACTTTTGTTCTCAAGTTGCCATTCGCTTTGCTTCCCTCTGGCCAACAGTTTGCCACATAGTTTCCATTTCCATTTATTGTATATCTCTGTGTGCGTGTATGTGTGTGTTCTGCCTCTGAGTTTTCTAATTTACGCGCAGTGCACCACGCAAATTAAGCAAGGCATCCGATTTAGTGCTCAACTTAGTCTTTAAATGCACTTCATACTTGGTTTTGAATTTTGTTATGGTCGTCCTTTTTTCTTACCTGCTTATGCGACAAACTAACCATGTCAAGTTACTCATACGCCCAGCAAATCGTAAATATAAGTAGCAAATGCGCTTGATGAACTTGAGTGTTCGCCTTGACAAGAAACTGCTGAAGATGATGAGGCGTGGCCTTAATTTCTTTTATACATTAATGCAGTTAATCTTTTATCTTTAAAAATATATATTCCGCATGCACAGTAAAATATTTGAATGGACAATTTGAATGGCTTCAAATGACATTGAGTCTTTACAAAATGATCGTAAATTTATAGTAATTTATTATGATGTTATTATTATCAATTTTTGATGGTAGAAATTCATTCTTTGTTCTCTACTAATGTAGGTTTCTTTTAATTTCTTGCTACCAAAGTTGATCAATTAAGTAACAAATTTCTAATTTTACTTTTCAATTAGTCAACATTGGCATTTTCAATTCAAATAAAGACTCTTATAAGCATAATATATAACTGGGATGATATCTTACCTTCAAGCCCTTATTCTTTACTACTTCTCAAATATGATTACTTTATTATGACCAGGGGAAACATTAAAGTCGTTTTAAGTAGTTCTTCTGACACTTAGTAGCTAATTGTAGTTCAGCTATTGCCTCAAGGTCGTACGCATTTTTCACTTAACTGAAAGAATATTTAATGGTCTCTAAAAGCTTCTCTCTCTTTCGTTTTTACTCTCTCATTTGCACGCTGTTTTAAACACATATACTGCCATTTCCGACGCGTGCAGCCATAATTAAGCCACAAAGTTGCCAACTATTAATACCATTTATGAATGCATGTATGCTGTTAGCACATAATTTATAACCACTCATAGAGACAGGCGGCGGGGGGCCTGAGGGCTTTGACTAGCTCACAGCGTTATGCAAATGAATAAATAATGAAATGATATTTAATAATGCCATGATGAAAACTTACAGGAATGCACAAAGCAGACAAATAAATGTGTACAAAAAAAAAAAAAAAAAAAACCCCAGTAATAATAGTAATAATGAATGTGCAAAAAATATTTTAAAAAAAAGCCATGAATTTTGTTAATATTTAATATTTATTATTATTTTTTATTGCAGTTGAGGACGATAACGTCAACTCCAAGGGGAATGTTCCCTGCACCGCGCCTGCAGCTATGCAATGTAAAATGTGTTTTGCCCTTCAGCCCAGAGTTGAACAAATTGTTGCGCGTAAATATTTAACATTCGCGCAATGAATTGGAAGTAAGAGCGCCAGAGATAAGGAGAACATATTTTTCGCACAGACAAAGAATTTGCGAATCTAGCAAACTGACATAAAAAAACCAACAAAAAAAATAAACAACAAGCAAATGAAACTATGCAAGTGCCGGCCAACGCGTAAACATTGACAAAAAGCAAACAGCAACAGTGACAACCGAAAGTAAAAAAGAAGCAGAAAACGCTGGAAAAGAAAGAAAAAAGAAGAAGAAACTCAAAAACGCATAAACAAATAAAAATGAAAATTAAAATATTTCCGCTGACAGCGGATGCAACAACGTTGACGCAGCGACGGCGCCGCGTAATGAAACTGCAACGGAAACATAAAATGCCGGAAATATGCTCATGGCTAATTGTTGCCGCAGCCGCCGCCTCGGCCACTTGGCTGACCCTCTCGCAGTCCATGGTCGCCGCACAGGATGACGATGACAGCGAAATGCATCAGCATCACATGGATTTGCTGCACCATCAGCAACAGCATTCAGATTTTATAATTGGCGAATCCGAGGAACGAGATCACATAGCACATCATTTGGGTGAGTTTGTAAAGTTGATTTGACTATTGAAGTCAAAGCGTTAATGCGTAAAAAAACCATACATTGAATATCGCATATTAAAAATCCATTAAAATTAAATCATGTAATAATTAACATAAATACAAATGTTGTGGTAAATTGTTTTGTGGTCGAGCATAAACATTAATTGAAAAATATCATTCAAAACCATTTTAATGAGCTGTTTTTTTTTAACTGCTCTCTACTATCAAAAATAAAAACGTCACTGATTCCATTATTTAAATATGCGGTGAAATCTTTTAGATATCATAAAAACCTCAAAACTCAAGTGATTATCGAAAGCATTACCTTAGAAACCATGACTATTTATATTATTTTAAGTATTATATTTTTTTGTTGATATTGCAATAGTCATTTAAAACAGCACGAAAATATCAGTATTGCCAAATTGGTTTTGAAATAATATTTGTGAATATTATACCTCAAACAGAGTATTGGAATGCACTCGTGCAAGTCGTTTGGCAAAATGAAAGCATCTTAAGTCACAAGTATCTTGTACATTTTTAGAGAGAGAGAGAATTTCAGCCACGTCTCATTTGTTACTTTATACATACAGATGGTGAAATGTTAAAGGGGGGGGGGACAGTTTGGAAGTTATCACGCTCTATTTGCGTTTGCGTTTGCTTTTGGTAAGCACAAGGTCAACTTGGCGCGGCTGCCAAGTGCCAACAAACTTTTAAGTGTCGCTAGTCTCCCTTTTTCCTTCGCTGCTGTCCCATCTGTGTGTGTCACTTGAGCGGAACTAGGTGACTGGCAGCCAGTTAGGCAGTGGGTGGAGTCGGTACGAAAAGCCCAAGCTTGGCTCATTGAGCTCACTGAGAGCAGTTTTGAAGCACGTGCTTAAATGAATTTTAGTGGAAGTTTAAGTTGGACCCAAGACTTAAGCCCTTCCCAGAATAATTAAAGTGCCCACATGTCCTATGCGTATTCCGTTTTCGTATTCGTATTCGAATGCTGCGGCTGCTGTGGCTTAATACACACTCTGTTGATATCTTTCGGACCAAAATACGCACATAGAAACACGCACACATGGGACACTTGTGGCAACCACATGCCAGACCAGGAAAGCCCAGACCCGTGTTTGTGGCCACTTAAGTTTTCTTTGTTCATGACTTGTGGGCTGCCAGTACTCCTGTGGGCGCTCAACAAGTGGACAACAGTTGACATTGTTGAACAATGTTGAACCGCTCAAAATCCATGTACAAACATCTTTTTATCCGTGTGTGTGTGTTTGTGTGTGCTTAACATGAGAGCATCTACTTAGGGCAGTGACTTGGGGGACTCACAGAGAAAAAGTGATTGACACTCTGATTGATGGCGCTTTGGGTCGCTGGGCAGATTTTGGGTTTATGACTTGACGGTTGACATGTTGACCAAGTTTTTCAGTTTGTGAATACACTGTAATATCTGAAGCAAAGCGGTCAGCGGTGTGTTATATACTGCATGCTTTTTGTTCTTTTAACAAATTTGTGCTAAATTGAATGTACAATGATTTTTTATTGTGTAAATTGAAATGACAAACTAAAAATATAAATGAAAGCTGGTCGTTAAAATTAAACGATTGGGGCTTCAACTTAATTGTTTGTCTTTTGATTTATTGTTTGATTTTTGATTGTTTTATTTTGACTAAATAGGCATTTAATATTCACTTTGATAAATTGTTTATTGCAATTTATGAAACAGAACAAGAATTAAAAGATTGGTAAATTATTAATTTTTTAAAATTAAATCGAGAATAATCTTAATTATTTTGTTTTCTTAGTTTAACTATATGTTTGCTAGATTAAATATTATGATAAAAACATGTAATTATTACATCTTTAGATAAATACTTTGGTAAAATAAAAAAAAATCAAATAAATTTGACGACTTTGTAAATAATAAAAATATACAAGCTAAATAAAATATAATACTTAAGCAACTTTGTTAGTTTCGTGTGCAATCAAAAGTTTTGTTCATATCTGAAAACCATAGAAATAATTAAATACCTGTAACCCGAGAAAATAACATTTTGTGCTTTATGTTTATTAATGTATAAACTTAAAAACTTTTTCTGTTCAGCTATCAAAAACTTTTCGCCTCAGTCATGCATGACTGTGTGCCTGCCACTGTGTGTGTATGTGTGTAAGTGTGTGGAAGTGTGCGCGTATGAAGGTTTTAATAGCATTTTAATCACGTAGTCAAAACTTTATCGCTTTATCAATTTTTTCTCTTAACGTTTCTTCATTGCGCACGTTACGTGCTGGCTGCCTGACATTGTCAAATTAAATTTCAGTCCATGATTTCATTACAGCTCTCGGCTTCTCATGTGCATTCGTAAAACTTGTTGGCAGTACAACGCCCCCTGATTTTTTAGTCCACAGCCCAATCCAATCCTTTATCACCCGGCAATTCCCTATGCAGCTAAGCATTCAGGCCCCAATCCTTTGCCTGCAATTGTTTGACAATTTTTCAACAGTTTTCCCAACTGACTGCAAAACTGTTGCCCCGCCCACAAACACACACACTTTCTCCCCATTTCCAACACTGGCATTTTATGTCATTCTTGCACATTGTTTTTGTTATTTGGCTGTGTGTGTGTGTGTGTTTGTTTGTGTGTGCATCTTTCACACGCTTTTGCGTTGCTGCTAAAAGTATGCAACACTTTTTTGCGCTTTGCATTGTTTAGCGCCTCGCTCAACCAAAGGGGCGGATGAGCAACGTGCCGAAGAGCAGAGTGAAAAAAAGAGAAAGAAATAAAAACAAGAATGGCAATCACGGCTGATGTTAGCCTTTTGAGGCGTTGTGTTGCTGTTGTGGATGAAGTGTTTGCTTTTGCCGTTGTTTGTGTATATTGTTTTTTTATTGTTGCTGTAATTTGTATTTTATTTTGTATTCTCCTCGGTTTTTTGTTAGTCGTGTGTTTTTTTGTTTTTGCTTTTTTGTGCTTTTTTGTGCTATTTGGCTGTTGCCTCTTGGCAAATGTTTGTTTTTAACATTATTTCACGTTAGCATCGTTTGTTCGAGTCTCGTTTGAAGTTGCCTTTGTAGTTCTGTTACATACAAAATTTAATTTACAAGCACTCTCAGCGTTTAGCTCTCAGCTCGAAGCGCTTGGCTTGCCACTTTGCATTTGACCCATGGCCAGGGCCGCAGGCTGAAGTCTTTGAATTCCTAATGAGAAACGAAAGTCCATGCTGGTTTTGGTTTAAAATTTGTCAGCCAACTAAACAAAACTCACATACACACACACAAAAACAACTTAATTAGCAAAAGTTTGGGACCTAGGCAGTTGCAATTTGTTTGGCTTGTTGATAAATGTGAAATGATAAAGTTGCTTTAGGCTACTTCAAGCTGCTAACGTCTGACATATGACACCGTATTGCGAATGTTAACTGCCACACACACACACACACACACAGGCGCATATTTAAACACTAATTTTGACTGTGCTAATTTGAAACTTACACTTTCCAGTTAAAAGTTCAACAACCAAAAAGGGGCAAGTTTAGTTTTCTACTCGAAGACATGCAACAAAGAAGTCGGAAGAGAGAGAGAGAGAGAGAGAGAGAGAGAGGGTGTTAGAGAGAAAAATGCAAGCGCATCAGTAGCTTTTCAGTCTCACTCTTAGCCTTTTCTCGACAATCTCTGCTCACGTACCAAACGGAAAGTTTCATAATCATTTGGCGAGTTTGCTGACCAACTTGACCAAAAATGCAATGCGAGTCGTACATAACAAGTGCTTGAAGCTGTTTAAACGAAAGCTAGATTTAAACGTAAGAATTCTGTAAGCAAAAATATATTTCACGTTTTCGTTTTGTCTAGATGGTTAGATTATAAGAAAATTCGGCACACCATAGAAAGTAAAAAAAAAGTTTTATTTATATAGCTGACATTGCAATGCATTGTTTGAAGAACATATATAACATATCTGCTTATTTTGCATATCGAACAACTGACCCAAATAGTTATTAAGTTAGGCATAAGCCAAACGCAAACATAATTCATAGCTGGTCATGGTAAATTTTTAAACAAAAGAAATACATTTGGGATCTCAAAAGGACTTTTTATCTATTATATCGCACATAATAAATGTACAAATATTTCGCTTGTATACAGTACGTTTTATTTTTGTTTTTAGCCCCAAGCACCAGGATTCAATTATTTAGTTTGCTTTGCTTTAAACATTTTGTCAGCTTTTAAATTGTTGCAATTTAACTAGAAGTGCACTAAAGACAGAATATCTACCCAGCTCTGCCTTGTCGCTTATCTCTGCATGGAGACTGGAAAGACAAAGCTGCCTGAGTGTGTCAAATACGTGAGCTGAAAACCAAGAAAACACTTTTCGAATAACATGCAACTATTAAAATCAAATTTTAAATAAGCAAGCAAAACATGGTTAAAAAATTATACTTAATAAATAATTATACAAGCAAGATAATATATTTTCGCAGTTAAAACATAAATCAAATCATTTGAATATTAGGAAGTGTTACAAAAAAAAGAAGGGAATGTGAGAAATATTTTTCAAACATCTTTCAGCCAACGAAAAGCACTTGAAAAGAAAACAAACAATAACTCAGCCCCACTTTCAGCAACTTGTCGAATTCTTGGGTAATTCTAATCATTAGCAAAACAAAAAATAATAATAAATAAAAGGCATTTACAAATTGTAGACAAATTTGTGCAACTTTAAGGCAGTTGTCGACACCTCAACGCGTTTGGGCTCAGTCGTATCCGGAGCCTTAAGCTTCCACTTCGACGAAGGCTACTCTAGTACTTAGACAGCAGCGAAGCACTGTGTCTGCAATGTGCTGGGCTAATAAATCATTGAGACTTGACACGAAAGTTGGCTTAAATGCGTTAGCATTATGGCCAAAATCAACAGACGACGCGTCCAGGCAGCTGCGTCTAGGCTAATCTCAGTTGAGGATGAGTTTAGGTGACGCCAGTCGCAGCAGGTGCGTCGCTTCACAAAATGAAGGCGCCACAGGATGCGTAAATTAATATGCTCGTGTACTTACCAGCAAAAAGAAAACTCTCTGCTGCCCATTAATGCCAGAAACAACGATTGTCGGCGGCGGCGCCGTCGACGGCGGTTCAAGAATTCTTTTTTCTTCACTAAGGCATCTTTATTGTTATTTTTGCTCATACTCGTATATTTTCATTTGTGTCTTAAAGTTGCGAGAGAAAGAGCGACAAACAAGAAGAATTTTAAGCATGTTCTTGGTTCTTGGCGCGATGCCGCAAGCGAAAAATGGCATAATAAATAAATCTACTTTGAATTAGCGCCATTTACTTTACATTTATTTTTGCCGCCGAGCAATTTATGGCGTTCAACGTTTCAAAGATTTTTCTTTGTTCTTGCTGTTGTTGTTGTTCTTTTGGTTGTTGTTGTAGCGATATACGTTTTGGTGTACCCTCAATTTTTGTGCGCGTGCTTTTTGGCTAATGAAGTTTCGAGGTTTGGCCAACACAGCCTATTCAAGTGTAGTGGCCTGTCCCAAAGAAAAGGTGAACGCAATCAAGCGGTAAACAAAAATAGCTCAATTTGAAGTATGCTTGTTGGGCTTTTTGGGGTTTAATGATAAGGAAATGAAAGATGGTTACGGGCAAAAGACCCCTTGGGTGTGAGACTTTGCATTTACCCATGCACATGGAAAGCTTTAAATATTTTTATTAGGACAAGTTGTTGGACATAATATTCATTCATTTTGATTGAATTTAAACGTTGTGTTGTATAAATATTCTCGATTCGCTTCGAATTATCCAGACAACAAAATACATTAGGTGTATTAATAGATAAATAAACGATCTAAAAAGTGACATTATTATGGAATTTAAAAGGAATAGTTTTTTAAAATACCGAAACAACACAACGTAAACATAGTTAACTTAATCCTTTTTTATAGTATTTTAAGTCAAATTTTCAGTCGGTACTATTTCAGCATTTCAGAGGTCTGGCAATTGCCTGCCAACGTTGACTTTGTCACATTTACATACCAATTTCATACTCCCTTTTCACATTCCTCTCTCTCTTCAGCTACAACTCTGTCACCTACCTCTCTGTCTTTTTGAGGGCTCTCATTTTTCGTCTATTCAAGCGTTTACTATTGATTTTTAGTGCCATTTATTTGGCTACCTTGGCATATATTTCGCTTAGTTTATCGGCACGATGACAGTTTGAAAAAAAAATATCGAAAAAAAAAAGAGAAAAAATTAAGTTATTTATAAGCGCAAAGACCTTGGACTCTAACCGGTGCGTGCAGACGCACACGAGTCAATAGAGCAAATGAATTGATATTTGGCGAAGGAACTCAATTGAATGGCAAAGCGTTGAAAGCGACTTAAATGGCATTGAGAAATACAAAATTCCAACCACACAACAACGCATATTGATGTAGGCAAGGGCAAGGGAATAGAGATAGAAATGTTAGCCAAGGCAAGAAACTGCAATGAAACAAATTTTCAATTAATTTTCATGTTCAACAACTCGGATACTGTTTGTATTTTAATAAACGCCAAACACATGCTAACTACCAATTGGACAGGGAGTGTAACAACACAACAGCAATAGGATTGTATTTGCAAGTGTGGTGTGGGGGGGGGGGGGGGATGCATTTGCAGTGAGAGCTTGGTGAAATGACTTTGTGCAAATGTCACAGCTGTCTGGCAAGGCAGCCGTTGTTGCGGCTGTTGTTGCACCAAAACGCACAAAAGTATGCAATAAATTCGATTTCAGCAAGGGTTGTCAGTAGAGGATGAGAAGGCGAAGCGAGTTGAAGGGGTAGCTGTGAGGCTTACATCAAATACAGCCAGTAAAAGCAAAATCGGTTTGCTGATGCTGAAGTTTAGGCAACAACTTTGCGCTCGACTTGGCAGCTCAGCAGTCTCTTTTGTAATATTTTTGTGTGTTAGTTCCAGCAAGTCAACCCCAAGTTTGCTGTCATATTGCTGCTGCTTCTGCTGTTGCTGTTGCACTGCATGTGTTTGGAAATGCATTTGTAGAGAGTCACAGACTGTTGCCAGCGAATGTTACATGCCACCTCGACCAGACAGCTCGCCCAGCAGCAATATCCAAAAAGAGTTGTAAGACTTGTGCTTTAAAAAAAAAAATGTTCTAAATTCTTCTTGATGATTTTGCCATGACGTGATTTAGCAGCGTGTTCAACGTGACCGTGAAAATGGCAAGCACATCGTCTAAAATATAAAACGACTCAAGCATAACGGACAGGTTTCTTCTGATTCGATAGTAACTTCTTGGCAATTGAGATGTTCAATGATTGACTTCAAGTTTAGTACTTAGCTATAGAAAAGAAAGATTATATTCAAGTTGTTTGGAAAAGGCAATAATATGATGGAAAAATATTTTGAAAGCAAATAAACAAATCATAGTCCATTCAACATCTTAGTTTCTCAATTGCACATTTACACAACCAACAACAATAAAAGGCCTAGAGTTATTTATCTAAGTACCATCAATCACCTAATAACACTTTTAATCAGCTGCTAATTGAAAGCAATGCACTAATACAATAAATTAAAAGCATCACACAGTTTAATTAAATGCTAATTAAGTTATCTATCAGCTTTATATCGACACGCATCTAAGCTGATCCCATTACGGCACATATAAACTCAAATCACAAAGCGTTTCGGACTCAATTTACTGCGCAACCATTCTGGTAATGTGTTAGCCCGCGACTACTTTCCCTCTCTTTGTTTCTCTCTCCATTGCTCTTTCGCATATTCTAAAAACAGAACGCATAAACGTAAATCCATTTGCCATTTAACCATTTGGCCATTTACTAAATATTTTATGATGCGTGCATTGCATTGCATTACCTGTCGGGAGAATGTATATATATATGTATATACGACAGCCATAACCCTTATAACCCTCCCACTTGATAGTTCGTTTATTGATTTCCTAGCTTCATTCGCAGCTGGTGCACAAAAGTCAAATTGGCGCATTTTGTGCAACTTCATTTTGTGGTCGCGAAAATTACAAGCTGCTCGTAAAGAAGGCGTCGAACAAATGCGCTAAAATATTGGAAAAAATACATGAAGCGAACGAACAGTTGCCATCTCTTTCTCGAAGCCAACTACCTTATAGCATTCCCTGGGTTAAACTATGCGACCAGCATTGCGGCTGCTATGTGTGTGTGTGTGTGTTTGTGGTTTTAGGGGTTTTTCGGCGGTTGCTGTGCAACATGTTTATCTGTTATAGATGTGAGCCGAGCTCAATGCTCAAACCACAAATTGAGTTTCCAGCAAAGCTAAATTAACTACGAAATATCTTTAAATGTTACACTCTAACACTTATTTTTTTCTCTTTGCTTTCTCTTTCGTTTTGTGCGTTCTTCACTCACTGTCGTCAACGTGCAAACCCAAAGCGGAAATGCATAATCACGAAGAGCTGCTGGAAGACATTCGCGAGGACACGGCCATCAATGTGATACCAGAGAAAGGTAAGAAGAATTTTCTTATTGCTTCTTCCTCTGCAACCATTTAAATGTTTACAGACAGGCAAAGCTAGCTGCATACAAACATAGGTATGTGTCGAAGGACCGAAATCATTTTTAAATACTTGCAAAAGTCTGAGTACATTTTTTGTGTAACTAACTCTTAACTTGTATGGTTAATTAAATGAGAGAGATTGATAGATATTTGATAAATAATTAAAATTTTAATAACAATAACAATTTAAAAATAGCTTTATTTGATTGCAAGCAACAAAAAGTGACAACAAAAGGCATTGCAAATATTTGTAATTAATAACATGCAAATAAAATGATCAATACCTTTGACCTTAACCCACTGGGCTAAAGAATCACAGGAAATCTCCTTTGAGTTCATCTCTATTTGTAATTTTCGTAATCAACAAAATCTGTGTTCATTTCTTGCTCTTGATTAGTTTCTTTTTGGTTAGAGCATGCACTCTTCGATATGGTCGAAGATAGAATTTGTCGCATGTTTCTTGTATCGTGTTACTTATCCTAAAGCGTCACGTGCTTATTTCTTGCCCTTGACACCCTTGCCGACGAGCGTCGCCATTAAGTCAGTCGCTGCTGAGTTTGTGTCTCTCGGTCTTTAGTTGCTTCAGTTGCTTCAGTCGCTGTTGCTGTTGTCGCAGCTTTTTTTCTCGCTTTTAAATTTTATTTATTGTAAATTGTATTCGAAACGTGCTGAGGTTCTATTTCTGTCACTCCTACCCCATTCCTACCAAAAAAAACTCAAGGATCTTGGTTGAAAAAAAAGTTTATATGTGCTACACCGCCATGTGTGTGTGCGTGTGTGTGCGTGTGTATATGTCGTGCAACTTAATAGAGTTGTTTAGCATTTAAATAGCGCCATTTGCTTTCTACTGTTGTTGTTGTGCTTATTAAGTTGAAATGCCGAGTCGAGTTGAAATGCGTTGACTTAATAAAGTGAGCTTAAAGTTAAAATTGTGTATAGAGTGAGCGAAAAATTCGCCTATAGTAGCAGGCTTATAAAAAGCACTCAGCGATAAGCCAAAGCGGTTGCATAATTGTATTTTATACGAAATAATAAAACCGGATATGATATCAGTACCTTCTAAGTGAATGCGCGTGTCGACTGCGTCAAGCAGTTGCAATCACAACGTATTTGATAAAGTTAAAGTTATGCAGAGCATTTTGTTTTGTGAGTTCCTTCAATTATAAAAAGAATATAAGAACTAATATAATAGAATTTTAAAAAATTCAAGTATAAGAATATTTAGTTTATAACAACATTCTTATACCTGCTCACATTGTATACCCATATTAGATATCATTTTGACAGTTAAGATAACAATTACAAAAATCCATAAGCCCCATCACCACGTACGGCTTACACAACTCAACGGCTAAGCCACTTCAAACCACAACACACAAACAAATCAGCATTGTTTTCAGAGAAAGAACACACATTGAACAACCACAACAAATATCCCAGGCCTAAAGGGGGGATGGAACTCAAAAACGATTTGCTGTATTCGCATATATATATATCATAAGCATTATGTTAAGTAAAACGGCGCCAAGAGGTATGCAGAGGGATGTGCAATAAATCCACTCAAGGCACAAGACATATGCACATTAAATCCTAATTTCATGTGCCCATAAATCCACTAAACAATCACACCCAAGTCCACAACGAATGATGTGCGGCACACAACAACCAAATATGTAACGAATTTGCACATATTTACACACGAACGCGCGCACAAAAGTATGCTATAAAAATACACGCAACGCTTTACTGAGGCAGAACGGGGGCAGTGGGCGTAGGCACTGAGGCAGGCACATATCAATATAAACGGAGCCAAATCAAATGAGTTGGCAAAAGGCAAAAGAAAGCCGTTACACAGACGGCAAAAGACAGGGGGAACGTTAAGCCAGTGCTCAAAGTGGAGTGTTTGGAGAGGGCGTGGGTGAGGGCGGTGGATGGTTGGCAAAACGGTCTGTTGCAAATTTTTATTGACGCGTCAGGAGCTGGGTAATCGAGCTTATTAACTGGCACAATAGCGTAAAGAGCGAAGCGGCTAAATTATCGTTGCGAATACTTAGGCAATTGGACTTCCTCACTGCCGTTATTATTATCTAGTGAAGCATACTTCAGGGCGCACAAAAGCGAAACATTTAGTAGATAAAAAAGTTGATGCTTGGTTGCTCTTGGAAATAAAATAAGCTGACATTGCATTTAACTTGTTATTTTAAATAAAAATATTATGTAAATGAAAGGATATGGTACTTGGAATTATTTCAAATATTTAAAGCTTAAAACATATTCTAAGTATTTCTTATAATTTGTTTTAGTTACTTGACTGTTGTTATATTAAAGGCAATATTAATATGAGTTTCTTGTTGATTTATATATTTTCTTATCTTACACATCAAAATCAAAGACTTATGATATTCTATTTTTTTTATTTATATATGCCCTTTAAAGTTAATTGAAATACAATCGGTTTCCTAACGAGCGTACTTACTTTTTATTGCAATCAATATACCCTTAAGACCGATTAGTGTATATTTAACGGCGTTGAACGTGATGTTTAGCTGGAGATTAGGCGACAATCCGCAACATGACAACACATAAACAAACACACCTATATACTTACAAGCAAGCAAGCAAACAAACAAACAGCTAAAGAGCTGAACAACACACAAAGTTCTTGTCAGTGTCGAGAAATACATTCCAGACTTTCTTCGCTGTTTACCCCTTGCAAGTGAGATTTACGGCCACATCAATACACATCAAAAAACATACTCATACTCTCTGTCTGTCTCGCTCTCTCTCCCATTTTCTTTCAGTGTATCTCTCCCTCATGCTTGCTGTCTGTCTCTGCTTATCACATTGTTTACGCATTTTGAGTACAAGATTGTTATGTGTTGATTTGCTTTAACTGACGCGTGCCCCGCATACTATAAGAAAGCATATTCAGCCGACGGCTCCTTTATTTATTTTTATTTATTTTATTTCAATTTTTTTTTTGTTTTCTGTTCTCATAACATCCTGGGGCGTATGCGTAACGCCAACTTTGTTGAGGTCTCCTTGGCATGTCAGCGACACAAACACGCAAACACATACAAACACACACACACAAACAAACATCAACTCTATAACACACCCGAACAATAAGCGACAAGTGTGCGTGGGTGAATAGACAAACTTTTAAAGGCTGCCACTCAAAACCACAAATTTGTTGCATACTTGCGGGCGCGCCTTTAAAGTCAACCCGCGCACTCTACGCATCGCCGGGCATTACAGCGCTAAACAATTGATTGACTGTCTGACTGAATCACAGACTGACTAACTGACTGACACACTGGTTGCAAACAGGTCGACAAAACAATCTAGCATTTACGTTCATTTTGACAACGGGGGACAAATTCTCGTAAAATTCTTAGAACGCGACATTAAATTTGTATTAGAAAGGAGAGGGAGTGGGAGTGGGAGTGACGGTTTTAATGCCAGTTTGTTCATAAGGTTTTCAGGGAAGCGTAAAGACTAAGTGATTGCAGAATTTTAAAAATAGAAAAATGTATAAATTGAAAGTGTAGTAAAAATTGCACCTTAAAAACGAATTAAATTTACGTTGATAATTATCATTATACGGATATTCATTAATGTAAAACTTTTTAGATTCACTTCATTAATTGGTGAAGTCGATGGCCGTATTATCTGAGAAATGGGGCTCTTAACTTAAGTTAATGTTATAAGTGAAGATCCCCTATTCTAAGATAATTTTGACTCAATGTAAATTTTCTCTTCACAAAAAAAAAAAAAAAAAAAAAACTGATACATGTGATAGTCAGTGGAATCCAGTAAAAGGTACATACAGAGGGTTCTATAATAAAAAAAAAGAAGCCGTCTGATATATACCTTGTTATGGATAAGACTGAAAACATTATTTACACTACAAACGATAACTTATTTATTTCTTTCACATTACAGATTTACCCAAATTTGGTGAACTGCTGCAGAATGTCACGGTACCAGTTAGTCGAGAAGCTGTTCTTCAATGCGTCGTCGATAATCTGCAAACGTATAAGGTAAGTTGATCCTCTTTAGCCTTGTCCGCTAATAGTTTACCAATCGGTAACAATCAGTAGTAAGCCAGGTGTTGCTTTTAATGGAAAACTTTGCTGGGGTTGCTGTCATTCCACACAGTTACCACTTCATCAAATAAAACGTGGCATAGTTTTCAACCAAACTTCTTTCCCACGAATCCTTTGTGTCCTGTACCTGTGTGCGTGTGCGTGTGCATGCGGATGTTTATGTGCGTGTCCTCTCGTTAAACGCATAATGCGTGCGCCATTTGCGCTGACCCTTTTTTTTGTGTAGGGCTTTTACGATTCCAGTCTCCCACTCTATCTACCTCTGCACCCCTCAAGTCTGTGGCACGTTTCAAAGCCCCTTGGGCTCCACTTGGTTTTCGTGAACCGCTGTGTAAGAGCAGCCAAAAAAGGTAAATGGTGCTCAATGAACTGCCTTAACGAAACGAAAATAGCAAAAAGGCTCGCCACAAATTTTTGTTAGTCATCTTTTAGGCCTGATGAAAGCGCACGCAACAAATTGATAATCTTCGTGCTGGGCTGGATCCTTGTTGATGATGATATCGTTGGATAGCGTTCAAATGGCAAATGTGATGCTTATTATTATGTTGTTAAAAGCAAATAATGTCGGTTCTGTTTGTTGGTTGTCCATTGTTCGTTGCACTTAAGCGTACAAATTGAAAGTTAGTAAATTGTTGGCTTTATGAAACGTAAAAAGACAACAATTTGACTACCTTATAATTTGAGCACTCTCGATTTGGAGATTGAAACAAATACAAACAGCTCCAAAACTATCATACATAAAAATGTGGACTTTGACTTTAAAATGTTTCGTATTTCACAGAATGCATATTGATAATAGGCTTTACTATGACTTTTATAACATATGTGTTTGAAGTTTTGTGCTTAGATTCAAGTAAGCCAGACTGTATAGCATTCAATAACAAACTATGCAATAAGGAATACTCACAACTAAGCACAAGTGAATTCAATGGAACACAATTTGAAACTTCTGCTTTTTTTTTGCTACATTTCACATTTCCGAACACAATTGAGGTGCTTTAAGCATTCTATGCATCACATTCTTACCGTTCTAACACATTAGCCAAAACGTTGGCCACCTTTTGGCGACATTATGTGTCTTTCACGCCAATAAATGAGCTTGGGCCACGCCAGCTTAGCATTAACATTGTAGCCAAATCGTTAAGCGTTTTAGTTTTACAATTTTATCCACTCACTTCTTATACTTAAGCTCTGTGTATTTTGATTACTGCAATATGTTTGCTTATTTCTTTTGTGCAGATTGCGTGGCTACGTGTCGATACACAAACAATTTTAACGATACAAAATCACGTCATAACTAAAAATCATCGCATGAGCATTACTCACGCCGAGAAACGTGCCTGGATCCTGCGTATACGTGATGTCAAGGAGTCTGACAAGGGCTGGTAATGTATACAAAAACTAATAAACATATGTCTAAGCCTCATTCATTTAATTTTACTTTAAACATTTTTAATAAATACAATAAACAAGACTTTTGCATATGAAGAATACTTTTTAATTCTAAAAACAAATCTACAAAATTCGTAGAAGGTTCTAACTTTTAAACAGTTGAATACTGATGTGTATTCATGATTTTAAAGAGAGAACGTATTCACAATAGTGTTTATGAGTTTAAGAAAAAAAGTTATTTTCGCTTTACGATTATGCGAACATCATATTTATGCTCGACAGTCGAAATTTGCTCGTAAAACGGTTTCACGCATGCTTTTCTTTTACATTTATTGGCTGTGTGGCTTGTTGCTTGTTTTATTTTACAACATAATACCCTTATAAGAACCAGATCTAACATGGAAATCTTTATAACTTGCAGGTATATGTGCCAAATAAACACGGATCCGATGAAAAGTCAAGTCGGTTATTTGGATGTTGTCGGTGAGTTAACTATTAACGAATACATCTACGTACCTTATGCTAATTAAGTTGTAAAATAAGTGTTGTAAAAAATAACAAATGCCAATTGCACGTAAATTAACTTTTATAGCCGAGTGTGAGTTTGAAATGAATTGTAATTTGTCTTGAACTGTGCGGCGGTTGTTGAGTCGATCAATTGACGCCCTCAACTTGTGCTTCATTTCGCAGCTGATAGTTTATTTTTTTTTTACTTTTTTCAAATTGCGCTAATTGCTCAGCCAAGTGTCGAGTGGAAAGCAGTAAAGTGGGGCTAGTTAGATGTTTCAATTGGGTCGGAGAAAAGTTGTGTTCAACTTCGAGACGAACTAACGATTGAGTCTAATTGCAGCGGCTGCCGACTCCGTTTAGTAAAGTTCACTTTAGTTTAGCTATATGTATGTACGTATGTGAATGTTTTTTTTTTGTTTTTTGAGTTTCGTAAGCTGTTGGCTAATTGAGTTAGTCAGCTCTTTAAGTTGAGTACGGAAACGTATTTTTTAAAGCAGCAGCAGCAGCAGGCAGAGACTTACTTTTCACTTAGCTAGCACATTAGTTACCCAGTTTGAGACAATGAACAGTTAGACAGCACCTGGCCGAGCAAAGTGAAAGGTAATGAAACAATTTACATGCTACGTGCACCTACCTTCCTTTGAACCGACAGAGTCGTATCTATGTCCATGTCCATTGCCATGTCCGTGTCCGCCCATGTTAATTATTCAGCTGGCGTACAAAATAAAAAAAAAAGCCTCAGAGAAGACAACACAAGGGTTGGTTCTTAGACAGATTTTAAATGAGTATGCCGCCCCTAAAGCTTGGACTTGGGTTGCGTTTGGGTTTCGGGTTTTGGTTTCTGTTATGGTTTCGAGGTTGCGGGGCCAAAAAACCGCGGCACTTTACTCCGGTCGTAAGTAACCACTTTGGTTGATTGTGTTTTCATTGATGTCGAAATTCATTATAGCTCCCTACACTGTGCGAAATTTATTCGCTCTCACACAACGAGTCTTCTCAACAGCTGCCTGTTTTTGAGCTGTGCAGAAAATGCTTTTCACCCAAATGAACTAAGTTCATAAGCATAACGGGAAGCCGCATGGAATCAACGCGGCTTTTGCTGCCACTGACAAAGTGCGCGATTCCTTGTTGCATACTTTTTAGTGCCACACACTCGACACAACACAACTATCCTTCAAGGGCTGAAGTGCTGTCATCAGCACTGCCACCAACATCAAATGATTATTTATTCAGTGTTGTCGGGAAAAATATTGTGTACATTTTTAAGCCAGACTATAGAATGATGTAAGATGATAACGCCATAAAGTTCACATAGAACCTTAGCCTTAAAATATTAATTGGTATTCCAAAAACATATTTTAAGCCCGTTCAAGATTAACTTTTTTGTTTTATATAAACTTTAAAAGTAAATAAAACTTCATTTTTAAAATGAAATGAGTTATTTAAAGCAAAGAGAAGTTTAAAAACTAAGACGGCTATTAAAAATTATGAGCAAATAATAGAAAAGTGTTTTTGTGTAATATATTTTTAAAAGATTACAAGCTGCATGCGTGGTCCCAAACTAAAACTAAGTTCAAAAAATATTTAAAATGTTTATAACTTATATTTGGATTAACTATTGCATATACATTCCGGTAAAAGTGTTTTTGATCTGATTTTTTTTTTATGTTGCTGATTTTAAAAAATGGCAAGCAAATGAAATAAAATGCATAACTAAAATAGCCCATGGCACAATATAAATATGAGAAATAGCCGCAAAAGGCATAAAGCATACGGCTTAGTTCAGACAATGCTTTTAGCAGCATAAGCAAAACATCAATTTGGCGAACATATATTGTTTCGAATAAATAATTCAATGCTCCGGTCTGGCATCCATATAAAAACAATCATCGACACAAACAACAACAACAGAGGCAACGAAAAAAAAAACATAAAACATTAGCTGCATGGGCAAATAAACACCGAAAAATATAAAAAGTGGCAAGTGGCAAATAGAATGAAAACGGTACGAGAATGTGTCCACAATTTTATGGATGAGAAATATGCTGGCCATTTTCGGTCAGCTTTGATGCATGACAGTGGAGGCGGCTATGTATGTACATTGCTTGATTGTGTTACCCACTGGAACAGGCTAGAGCGAAGTGGTGAAGTGGTGAAGGTGGTGAGAGAGGGTAGAAGTTGGGGTGTGCTTGGCAAATAGGGCGCCAGTCAAGGGGCTAAGCTGTTAGAGCGTCAAAACGGCATTGGTTGGCGTCGAAAGTGGATTTGTTAACTCAGTGCATAGTGGAAAATGTGTGTTTGAAAAATGGCATTTTAATGCATGGAATTTACAGCTTAAAGCCGGCGGATAGAAGTTTTCGTACTTGAGTGATGTTAAGACTAGACCACAAGAGAAAAGAAAAAGAAATAATTATGTTTCTTCGGCTCATTTGCTTAAATAAACTCTGTTTAATGTTTTAAAGAAAAACTCCAGATTTGAGAATACATTTTCTTTACAGCAATTTTATCCAAGATGTTTATACAAATTTGATTGATAAAGAGTTTTGTGCTTAGTTCAATAAAAGAAATCATTTAAAAAAACATTATATTGACTTGATATCAATATACAAATGTTTCTTTGTGCTTTTTCTACACTTGACTTCAACGTACTTGGAATTAATTTTTATCTCACTTCACAATTCACTTCATTTCATAACTTATCACCCGCTGAGCACAGCGATAAAAAGCTTTTCACCCCTCTCTCACTCCCATCCACTTTTCCATCTCACACATTCCTGTCGTCACTTGGCTCATTTGTCGCTTGGCTCCTTTGACTGCTGCTTTTTTTTTGTAATTGAGGCGTGTGACATGACTGAGCCCATTACATGGCAAGTCAACAGTCTGCCCTGATCCTACTCGACTTATGTATAACATGACGTATACGTAATATGTGTGCGCAGAGGTGAATAAAGCAACAAAACAAAAAGAAGAAGAAAATAAGTCAAAAAGAACATTATGTTCAACATGCTCATCATTGTTTACACGAAGACTTTCAAGTTTCAATGTTTACACGATGTATGGTGTGCGTCATAACTTGATTCTCTTTGCAATTGTCGAGGTTTGGTTTGGTTTGGTTTTCTGCAGAGTGTTGTTCAATTACCCAACCCCACCACAAGTTTGAAAGGAAATCGTCTTCCCATCTTCCCATCGCGTCAATAATTTCTTGGAATCTCTCTCATTGTAATATAAATTACAAAGTTGCTGGAAGCTGTTTGATATTTTTACAATTTGTCGTACAATTTCATTTTTGTGGCTAAGTCAGAAATAAATAAATAAAAAAGAAAGAAACCAACAAAAAATTATTTTAAATGCTCCAATCATTAAATGCACATTTTGTTTTGGTTACCAGGGAAAAGTGGAAGAGTGGAAGCTCATTCATTAAGTGAACTGGGAGCACTCCACGTGTATTCCCTTTTTGGTTTTTTTGAGCAAGTGAAAAATTGTCAAGCGTAAAATTATAATTAATTGCCAAGTAACACCAGAGACTGGCACACGCATAACAGGCGACACGTTCAGGTGCAGGACCGTGTCCGGCACTGAGTCCAAGTCCGAGTCCACATCCAGTGTCTAGCAGATAGCTCGCTGCATGCGAGTGTCAAAAATGGGAGCAAGCGACATGTCCTTCTAGGTTATGCATGAGCTCTGCTCCTGTTCCTGTTGCTGCTGCTACTGCCGCTATTGTGATTGTTAAGTGCAGATGCACACAAGTACCTTAATTGGTGAAATATGTTTTTGTTGTGGTTTTTGTTGAACTTTTTATATATTTATGTTTATTGTTGAGCCCTCTTTCTTTTTAGGCAAGTTACTGATAGCCAATTAAAATTCTATATAGTATACAGTAGAACACTTGAATAAGACAAACACTTGTTTTTGCTTTGCAGAAATATAACACTTTTGAGCTGTGTTTTAAAAAAATTTTACTTCATATCATTTAAACCCAAGGGATGATGACAGTTATTAAAATTACGTTCTCACAAATATGAAAAATAAATAAACAGTTATCAAAAATAAATAGCCAAATTAAAACATTGTCTTTTAAAGCGTTAATGGTTTGAAGGCTTGATAATCAATAGTCTACATGATCATACATATAACATTTTACCATATAACATTGACCCATTTAAAGATATGATGAATGAACCTTTTTTTAAAGAAACTTTCCTTAAAACTGCATTTAAATATTTTAAAAATTTATGAAAATCAATTATGACCCTAACAAAGAGTTCGTTAAAGTTTTTTTTGATGTTGCTAAATGCCCTGATGCAAATAAAGCCACTCAACAAAATTTCTTTATTGCATTTTCTCACTTATATGAACTGCTGACGACAACATCAACTTCCACAACAACAATAACAACAACCAACATAAAATAACAAACTAACCAACCAACAAAACAACAATGTCATCATCAACGAAAACGACAACAAAAAAACAATAACAACTTTAAATGCTGGTGCTGCCGACTGGTGACACCTGGCGAACAATTCGCGGGACCTTCGCGCTCATTTCATTACTTGCGCCGCATCGTTGAACGGCTTACGCGGCGTATGAATAATATGTGTCGCTTGTAACTGTTGCCATAACTATGTTTGTTCGTACATGTATGGATGTTTATGCAACAGTGCCGCCAGACATACTGGACTATCCCACCAGCACCGATATGGTCATACGCGAGGGCTCGAATGTGACCCTAAAATGTGCTGCAACCGGTTCACCAACGCCAACGATAACCTGGCGACGCGAAGGTGGCGAACTGATACCACTGCCCAATGGGGCCGAGGGTAAGTGTCTAGCAGTAAATGAAAGTGTGTGTGACTGCACGTTGTTAAATGTATAAGTGTAAGAGTGTGTTTGTGTGTGTGTGTGTATAAGAGTGTGAGAGTGTGTTTGCATTTGCAAGCTGCATGCTTGACAAATGGACTCTGGCGGGGATTCTGTGTGCGAGTCAGCATGTAAATTATTTGCTACAATATCGAAGTCAAACAAAGCCGTCGACATCGCTGCGTGTTTTCTCCACATTAAATGGCATGAGAGCCATTTTTAAAGTGCCTGCTACTCGAGATTCGTGTAATTAACTTGATTTAAATGTAAGAGTGTTGCAAGTTTTACAAGTGTTGCAAGTGTTGCCGTTGCAATAACAACAAACACCTGCCACATCATAATTATCGCTGCATTCGTGACTTATCGAGCGAGGTCAAAGGAAAGTGTGCTAATAATACCAATCAAGTGTCGATTTGTAGATGTAAAGTTTAATTTTCATTAGCACTTAAGTGCTTTACATTATTATTCTGGCCTTGGTCACTGGATTTGCGTGGCAGGAATATTTATTTTTGGACTCTCAATATTGTGAGTAAAAGTGATAAGAATATAAGGATGAAAATCAAAAATGAAGATGAACAAACAATCGAATTAACGAACAGACAGTTGAATATCTTACTTTTTCGGATATTCATTGTTTTCAGGTGCATTGTGCATAAGACAGGAAAATACAACCTACAATTTGGGTAGTAGTCAACTAAAAGTCAGTTGTCGGCTGATGTTTAACAAATCGTAGGTTCTTCCATTGACTTTTGTAAGGCAAGCTAACAATGAGGCAGCAATAATGTTTGCCAAGCTATGACAGGTGGATTACTTGAAGGCACAATGCACACATTCCAAAGCCAAACTCAAATCCACATTTACATTTACATTCAAATTGACTCTGTGTCTGTGGCTTTTTGGTGGACCGAATGTTTTTTGGCATCGGTGAGGATGTAGGTTCAAATGAAACATTCATTAAACCTTTGCCACTTGGTAAATCGATAAATCTGACGTCAAGCAACGATATTGACTTGGACACAAACGAGATGGAAATAAAATACCAATGTGCACCGAAGAGCAACACTCACACACACTCACCCATACGCACACATAACATCAAGTGCAGGCTATACACATACAAACAGTAACAAACACACATAAAAACAGCAGGCAATGGGCCAATGTGAATGACGTTGCTTTTCTAGCAGTTAACGAACGTTCTGCTACGAAAGTTCTGTGCAAATTTGCAATTGGAATGTTTCCTCCTCAAAATGATGAAGATGAAGCATTTTCTACCCAAAAAAGCCAAAACAAAAGTTTCAAAATTGCATAAGCAATGAGTAAGCTGATCAACGACAGAATTCTATTCGGAAACAAGTTCGTATCAGGAGTGCATGAGCAAGAATCTATGATACTAAACGTATTAAGTTATGTGTGAGTAACTGCTATAAGCATACTGACTTAACTAATGCTTAACAGTGCGGTATGCAGTTGAAAATGTTTATGGGTTTGTTTATTATCAATTTCATTCGCATTTGTGTGCTAAAATTGTTTGCTTAACAAATTTGTTTGATATCCTAATTAATCGAGTTATATATCAACTGTCTATCTTCCTCTCTTTCTCTTTCTTTTTCTCTTTTTCTTTGTGTGTCTCTTTGTTTTGTATTTTATATTTACAGCTATCGCATACAATGGCTCGTTTCTGACCATTGCCAAAGTGAATCGGTTAAACATGGGCGCCTATCTCTGCATTGCCTCCAATGGCATACCGCCAACAGTCAGTAAACGTGTCATGCTCATTGTGCATTGTAAGTATGCGGGATGCGGGATGTAGGGGATGATGGGGAAGGTTCTGAAGCAGTTGCAAGACTGGGGGGCATATCAATTTTGCATATTTAAATATTTATAGTTTTACGCTAGAGCACCGCATGGCTTCGACTGCTGCCTCTGGCTTTCTGTGCCAGTGTGAGTGTGAGTGTGTCGGTGGCGTATGAGCAATGTACTTCAGACGGGAGCGAAGTAAAGTGGAGCCGGACACAGACACAAACCGTGTCGCACACAAAGCGCCACTTCAAATCTCACCATAGAAAATATGCTGTGCATTTTAATATTGCCATGCTCTGTGCTCTCTCGCTCTCTATCTCTCTCTCTCTCTCGCACTCTGTCTCTTGCCCTTTCGCGCTTTGGCACTTTGTCAGTCTGGTGCATACTTTTAGGTGCCATGCATAAAGTAAATAATTAAGTGGGCCCCAACTAGTTAGCATTTTTAGCGCTCTTTCCCTTTGCCATTTGCCACTCCACCTCCCTCCCCCAATACCCCGCTTTCATCCTTTTTTGCACCAGCTAGTGCTGCTAATTAAATAAAAATTTAAGTTGCTCAACAATTTGCCGGGGCAAGTTTACTGTTAGATGAGCGCTGTAAAGTGCGCTACATTTTCTACATAAATTCCAGAACGGAAGAAGGGCAGCAAAGAGATTTGAGGTTAACCATTTATCCTCTTGGCCAGTTACTCAACTTAACTTCTCCAACCATTAACAAAATGAGCTACAGCACAAGTTCGCCAACACGTGCCTTATCTCGCTCTCTCTCTCACCCGCACTCTCTGCTCCGCGTGCTCTATGTGTGGCTTTCAATAAAATTAAAAAGCAATTAGTTGGACAAATAAAGCAACCGCAACAAATCGCTTTGCAAAACAATAACAAATGGAATTTTATATAAATGCGTATACCTATCGTTTTTATCGCCAGCATACCATCCACATACCTATATAAATACATATATGGCATTCAATTAAGCCTTAGCTGCCTTAGCTGCCATTGCAATTATATTTCGCCATTACACGTCAATCCATCCCTCTTTCTCTCAGTCTCTCTCTCTCAACTTCGTTAGCACATTTGTACTTATATTGAGCATTTATTTACATCCCCGTTCTCAGTTCCGCCAATGATTTGGATACAAAATCAACTAGTTGGTGCCGCTTTGGGACAGAACATTTCACTGGAATGCCAATCAGAGGCGTACCCCAAGTCCATCAATTATTGGATGAAGAACGACACGATTATTGTGCCAGGTAAGTCGAAAGCAAGCTGTCAAGCCGCTAAACTAAACTAAAGTCCATACCTAAACAACATATTTTAATTATTTATTGAGGTGTAACAAACAATATATACTCAATTATAACTTTCTATACTATAGAAAGATTCATTACACAGATTCATTAACCAGAAATACTATTCCACTTTAATATTTAAAGCTTCTGTTCTTTAACGTTGCTATCTAGTTTAACAACAATACACGATTTTAATCGGAATTTCAATTAAAGTTCTTTCCCTTCTCTTCACTCATAATATCTTCAAAGAGCAAAGAATAAAAAAGAAAAATAAGCTCCTGCCGGTTGCCTTAGCTTTTTGACATCCATAAAATCCAACTAAATGTAATTAATTTGACGTAGTACCTGAGGATACTACGATTGCTCTCAAACCGTTAGGCAACATTTCAACTTAATTTCCTGCGGCTATTAAAAAAAAACCTGACCATTCATCTATCCATTCACCTATCGCCCCTTGAACGACCACTCATCTTGCACGTCAAATGAACTGCATGACAAAAACCTGATGGACACAAAAAAAAACTCAAAACCACAACCTACAGTTGCCCCTGACAACTGTTCAGCTTTTGCACCCACTCTTCCCTTGAGCTGCAACTCCATTTGCAGTCCTTTAGCTGAAGCTGAAGAGCTGAGCCAAAAAGTCACAGACATATAGACAGTTTTCATTTTCTATCCGCTTTTTACGTTACTGTTGTTTCGAGTTACTCCGTCACGCAAAATGCAAAAAAGTGATTGAAATTGACCTCAAGTCAAAAGCAGTTTCCAGCTTACAGTTTCTCGTCCAGTTGTGAGTTTTTAATAGAGATTTTTTTCCTTTGCGTATTCGAAAGTGCGTTGAAAGTTATAAGTACATAAAAGGGTTGCTTTTACCAGCTATCGGCATGCTGAAGTGCCAACTTTAAGAAGCTTATAAATATATGCTGCTGCATGCATTTCAAACAGATTTTAAAATAGCTGTTATGTTAAGCTCCTTTAAACGAGCTCAGAATGAAAAAACGAAAAAAGTAAGAAAACTTTTCAATTATAAAATGTTCTAGCCAATATATAAATTACAACATTTAAGTATATGAATCTTTTAGCAACATAAAACATATTCCGTTAGTTATGGTTGTCAAAAAAAAAACATCTTCGTAGAGTTTACTCAAACCTCTTATAATTCCTTAAAATTAAATTTTTTAATTATCTACCATCTAAAGTGTATCTTAAATTGTATATTAAACCAAGTTTTGTGTTTATTCAACAACATAAGCAGAGATCTATCTCTTTCTCTCTGACTTTAATCCATTTCAAAAGCATTTTGCTAAATTAATCAGTTGCTTAGCTGCCATGCATAACAATTACCTGTGGCCGTTCAAGTTGCCAAGTTACTAGCCCCAAAAATGTGGGACAAAGTGAAATGCCAGGCTTAGTGCCAACTACTAAATCTAACCGACATCAAACGTAAATCAAAACCGGTCCAACTTAAGTAACTCACTTGGGGGTCTCTCTGACTGTTCGGTGTGTGAGGGGCTGGTTGGGCGAAAATGTTTTTGTATAAATTAAAATGAATCAGAAGGCCAAGACAAGGTTGGCTCCAAGATGACAGCAAGTTGAGGTAAATCGTTGGTATTTCTTTCTGTTTTTCTTTTCTATTTATTTTTATATTCTTTAAGCCAAATTACTTTAGCCAGAGAGAGCAAAACCAGACTAAGGACATACCAAGCTCGGCAAATATATGTTGCTGAGAAATTTAAGTAAATGTATGTGAGTGCTGATGTTTATGTCTGACTTACCCAGACTGTTCTGATGCGAATGTGACGGAATGACTTAACGACTGCAGCTTTTGCAAAATGGGTTAAGTTTTATTGCGGTCGTTTGTTTGTACATATGTACCTAAATGAGGTACATACCAGGTGCAGGATCCCAGACAAATAGCTTAATTCTATTAAAAAATATTTCTTTAAAAATGCTACTAGATTTTTGTACATTCTAGCAAATACTTTTACCATCGAATTTATTTATTTTCTTATATATACAACCCGATAACCTCTCATCATGTGTACATAACAATTACTTAACGTACTTAACTGAGTCTAACTCATTCCCTATTTTGATCTCTATTTCACACAGGTGAACGATATGTGCCGGAAACCTTTGAATCGGGATACAAAATAACAATGCGTTTGACCATCTATGACGTTGACATTTTGGATTTTGGGGCATATCGCTGTGTGGCCAAGAACTCACTGGGCGATACGGATGGTGCCATCAAATTGTATCGTAAGTATTTCAACAACAACAACAACATACACAAAAATAACTATAAACATAAACGTAACGTAAATGTTAGTGTAACTGCTGCGCTATTGTATATAACAATGGCCATATGTCAGACAGATAGAGCAATTGGCAATTATGCTCGAAGTCTTTGGCCAACTGTAGCTTTTAATTAATTCAGGACCAATGACCAAAGCCTAAACCTAAAAACAATGTTATATAATTAATACCAAAAAGACATTGACCAACAAACATTTTTCTACCCGTTTACTCAGCTGCTCAAGCGCTTGACCTCTTCGCCCTTAATATCCCACCCCCAAGCAATGTGCGCGTGTTGTTGACCTAATGTCAGTGATTGATTTACGAGCAAGTGCTGCTGTGTTACAAGGTCTCAGAGTCAGAGTCATAGTCAGGTTGAGCATCGGTCTTGCTTGGTGATGTAAATTTTAGTGTTATCTTGTTAGATACATAATAAATATTAAGCTGATAATGATGGGATATTCGTAAATAATGGATGAGCTACAGATTAATCATTTATTTTCATAATGAGCTGATTAGAGCAAAACAAAATCCTCTCGTGTTGCCTTGAAGGCTATACACATATTTATCAACTGCCCTAGAATATGAACTTTTGTGTAACAAAGGAAAGTTGAATTGATTGTTGGTATAATACATTAAATAAATACCCTTAAAAAAAATGCTTTAAAATCCCAACAACAACAACAAAAACAAAACAACTAAATCATGTTATAGAATCATCTTCTTATAGATTACTCTTACATTGAGAGAATGTGTATGAAGACTGAACTAAAGTAGCCTTTAAGCTTTTTGTAAAATTATTTCAAGAATTTATCAAATTCTTTAATCTTGGCCTTTACCAAAGAAGAAACATTTTATTAATCGACTTTTCGATTTTCCACCCCGCAGATATTCCACAAACAACAACAATGACAACAATGTCGCCAACTGTCTCAATTAACACAGTTCCTGTGGCTATTGTCAAACCCAACAAAGGTAATGTTCTACGAAAACTACTGCCTTAAAGCTATCTACAAAATCGAGTATAATACTTTTCCCATTTATTGTTCCAATAACAACACAATTTTTGATTCACAGAGCAACGTTATAGCAGCAACAGCAACGCGAATAGCAATAATCCCTACAACTATAATAATCAGCAAGGCAACAACAAATCGCAGCGCACCAAGCCCAAGTCATTGGATCAGACGCCCTCGACACTGAACAATGTTTATATGGGCGCCACATCGAGCTTATGGAACTCACAGGATCACCATTCGCAGTCCACATCGCGTGGCAGAGATCATCATCAGCAGCAACAGCATCAACAGCAACAGCATCTTGGTGAGTAAGGGTATAAATCCATAGAGGGGAGGGAAACTTTTAGGGTGTTAAGTAAACCCTTGACAACTGTTAGTGACTTCACGCAACGGAGGACACTTCAAGTTGTTTTCTATCCTGGGGCGCACATTTTTATTGGCTAACTGTGTGTGTGTTTGTGTTATAGAGAGAGGGAGCAAGAGAGAGAGAGAGAGAGAGACTGAACTTGTCATGACACAGCATAGACTATAAATATTTGGCCATTTATTTTATGTTTATGACAAATCATAACGACTTTAGCCAAGCTTAAGGGCTCTGCCCTGCCGTCGACACTTGTTAGATACAGATACTTTGACGCAAACCCATGAAAATATATAGATTTCGCCAAGGCATATGGCAGCTGTCTCTCCTTTTCACTGTCTCCCTTTCTCTGACTGTCTGTCTGTCTGTCTGTCTGTCTGACTGTTCGCCAATGAAAATATGACTTTCTAGCATGCAATTCTGTATCCCGGGGCCAGAACTCTCAAGGGTGCTGCTGACCCACCGCTCCTTTCTACTGCCAACTCTATCGCATTGCTTGCCAAAGTATCTGGCGTTATGTGCAGCTAATGTGGCTCATCATAATGTACAATCATAATAAATAGTAACGGGACGGCAAATCTCTATGTTTGTCTTAAGCATATAACGAGCTTAAGGTGTCAAAAAAACAACAAAACTAAAGAAGTTTGTAGTATCGAATGTTGTGATATTTAAAACTAACTATTCAGTAAAGTTAACAGTTATAAAAGTAAATTGAAATTTTATTTTTAATTCAACAAAAGCTTAACATGTTTTTCTGTATTTCATATTTGTTTTTATTATAAATGAAAATGTCTGAATAAAAATGCTTTCAATGCCACAAACCTCTGAGTAGTAGTGCATTATGTAAAAGTCAAAGTGTCGCCTCGTTGGTTAGTCACAGCGCCTGCCAATCAATAAACATAAAATTTAATACACATTTCCCCCCCCCCCCTCCCCCTCGCATACATGCATTCAAGCGATGACAATATCCATATCCTGTATGGGAATAAGAGCTGTTGGATGGGATGCAATGGGTTGCAATGGGATGGATTGGGTATGGGTGTGCTGGTTTAAAAGCGAAGGGTGAAGGGTGAAGGGTGCTGCAACGCATAAAACTTTAGAGGCGCCTTGCTGTAGTGGAAAATTTCTGCATACGCGTTTGACTAAAAATAAAATGCACTCAACAGAGCGCAAGAAGCGAAAGCAGCGGCAAAATCAAATCGAACAAATTGAATATGAGCGCACGAGTAAGAGACAGAAAATTCTGGGGTGTTTATTGGGCAAATGGTAAGGGAATAGATGGGAGAAACGAGTGTGGAGCGTACCATAAAAATTGCAGACAAATTGCACACAAGGCGTCAAGGCAAAGGGCTAAACCCAACCCAACCCAACCCACAAACCGAAGTCTTGCGAATGTTCCTTTCGTCTTGGCTAGAAAAATTTTTGGCACCGACAGCAAAAATGTTGCGTTCACGCTAAAGGCAACGGGGTCTTGGCCAGCTGCATGACAGCACGCCTTGTAGTTGGTGGAGTGATAGCGAGGCGGTGTTGGTGTTGGTGTGTGGCAAGATTGAGGGTCTGTTACGCCTCGTAATGGTGGTATGCTGCTGCTGCTGCTGCCACAATGACGACAACTTTCAAGCCTGGCACATGCAATGTCGTAAGCGTTGCGTTTACAGTTAGATTTATTACCTGCTAGATGCTGCACATATCGCAGCTGAAGCAGGGTGAAAGGGAAAAAAAGCAAGCATTGTGGGTGTAGTACATTCAGCGAAATAGCTCGGATAGATTGTGAAGGGGGAATGGGCGTTATGCGCTTATCGTTGCTGAGTTTTGCATATGTCGCAACAGTGTTTTTTTTATATTATTATTATTTTCTGGTGGCACTGCAACTTGGAAGGCGGCGAAACAAGCAATAAGTCTTAAAGCAGCAAATGAGAAAGAGCGAAAATTAGGGAACGGGAAAATAAAGCTTTAGTTCAGTACAACATTTTAATTTTGTATTGATCAATGCAAATTTTATTTTCAATTAGGTTTGATTCCCAATTGTGCTTTAATTGAACACAAACTTAAATCTAAACATGTCATATAAGATAAGTTAAATATATATATGCGAGACCTTTGAAATATCTTAAACATTATTCAGAGCTACAAATGGTAGAGAAAATAACGTGTGGGTATACGCCCATAATCTTACCATGCAAAATCTTTAAAAGCGTTTTTTTTTTGGCACGTTGCCATTCTCGGTCTCAAGGTCTAAAGAGAAAACATTTTAAAATATCTAAGCCAGTTCAAAATTGCTATAATTTGTACTGCTATTGGTATTTATGGGCTGCTATTAAACAAAAGTTAAATATCTTTTCTGCTTTGTTAAAAGTCATCTTGGCATCTAATATTGCAATTCTAGCGATTATTAAATGCAAGACCTTATAAGTCATGGCTTGGAATCAAAATTAATACTGCATTTCCAGTTAATATCATAATTTTTACTCGAAATTTTTTCATAACATTTTTACATCAGATTTTTATCAAGTTCTTCTAAATATTATACCGACTTAAGTTCAATAATGCACTAAAATCTACTTCATAACTACAAAAATATAATAATATATATAATATAAGGGCCACAATTTATTGAAGGCAATTTTACTACGAAAATTTAATATGTCAATCAAAAACATGCAATTCAATTCAAATGGTAATTAAAAAAAAATAAACCTTACTTGCTGTGCAGTCGAGTAGTATATATATATATATATATATATATTTCTTAATGCAATATGAAATGCTGCAATTGCATTTGGTGCACATTTAAACAGTCATTAAAAATATTGCAATCAACCACAAAAACCTGCTGCTGTTGCCTGTGCTGTTCTGGTCACTGTAGCTTTCATTTTTAATTTCGCACGGCCAACGGGACAACAATATGACACAAATTACAAGAAAATGCAATAAGAAATGATAAAAACGAAACTCAACTGTGCAACATTGTCCGCATGATACAGTCACCCAACCAACCCCCTTACAAGTCTACGACTCCATGATGATTGCTTGCATTCAGCGTGGTGCAATAATTTGCTTATAATTTGCCGCTCTCCTTTCAGACAGCGACAGACTGAGAGAAATGGTAAAGTAAATGAAATGCAACAGACAGCAAGCAACGAAGGGTTGGTTGGTTTGGGTAGGGTGTAACGAGGAAAGGGAAAGGGAAAGGGGTAGTAATTGCAAATGGCATCGCGTGCCTTGAGTTCTGTTTTATTATAGTTTCAAGCCGACGGCTCTGTATGTGACTGCTTCAACCATATGGCGTTAAATGCAGAGTAACCAAAGAAAAAAACCAACAGCAAATAAAAACAATAAAAGACCTACAAAATGTAACGCATCCGCCTCGTTCACCATTCAAGTGAGTCTCAAGTGCTGCAGTCGCCTCGTCAGCTCTGCATTCTGCAGTGTTTTGTTTAAGTGCAACAGGCGCATAACTTAAGGTGTGAATTCGCTGCAGGGACGGGCGGAGTAGCTTAAAGGCTGCTAATGGAGCACGTCAATGGTGTTAAGGAAACAGAAAGTATGAGGTTATTCCCGAAAAAGAATTCTCAATAAATATTTCAGTGTTGCAAACGAGTTAGGAGAAATTTTAATTAATAATAATTAAGAAAATGTATATGTTTAGATAAATATTTTTGGCAGATTCAATAACACAAAATTAATCTTCTTGCTTTTCTTAACAGTTTTATATAATACAATTCAATACGACCCCAAATCAATAAGTGAATCAAAGAACTGAGTAAATTCATTTAAAATTTGTAACAACTTTATTTTATTCAGTATAACTTTATTACCTGCCCAAATCAATAAGACCATGAACCCAAAAGGGTTCACAGACTACACTGAGTGCTGACTGTTTATTTCTATTAGCTGAAGCATATACATTTTGGCCTGATTGCACCCTGGGGCATGCACAGAATTATGCAGAAATTACTTAAAGTTTAGTTTCAAGTAGTTGCCGGCCTATAAAAAGAAAAGAAGGCACAAAACACAAAAAAAAAACAACAAGAACTATGTGAGATAATATGTTTGCCCCAGTCTCAAAGCGACAAACTCGCTTCGTTTTGTTTTTCTTTATGGTTAAGCGCTTTAAAGACACCGCTGGGACTTGCCCAGACATACTCATACACAAGCTCATAAACACATGCTCAAGCGTCAATACAAATCAGCCAGACATTCACCCACACACACACACACATACCAAGACACATACGGACATCGAGAACGTTGCGACAAACACGTTGCCAGTCAGCCAGCCAGACAGACCGGGGCAAAACTCTAGTCATGGTATTGGTGCCTTTCACACATGGAAATGTTTGCAGACGCCAGCAAAACAATCCAGTCAAGCAGCAGGCGGCCTGCGGAGGAGGTGGGTAGGTGGGGGTGTTGGGCAGCAGTTGTAGTATAGAAAAAGCTTCTTAAGGAAAAATAAAAGCCAAAAGACATACAAATAAATTTTCGATCCGGTGCAAAGCAATTTGCCCATTTCCGTTATAAAAATAAAAGGGTTTCTCGTTAAAAACATAACGAACCAAATGGAGTTTAGAAACAGACACAAACAAAATGGCTAGAAAAACGATATTTCACAGTTATGACAAACTTAGTTCAATGCAATGAAGTTCAAATCGCTTAGAAAATCAAAAGAAAACAAATACAGTTATAAACGTGCAAAAGTGGGCAACAAACTTTAAATTGAAGTCCATAACTTTGAGTTTTATTAAAATTGATCAGGAATTTTATGACAAAGCTACATTTTTGAACATTTCATTTGATTAACTAGTGAAATAAAGTTCAACTGGTTCTAAAATATGATTCTTAGATATTTAATTAACAGTGATTAATTACTGTTCTAGAGGAGTTTTTCATTCAATCCAATGGTCGAGCAGTATTTAAGTTGTTTAAGTCTTGGCTTATTTCAAACATTTTTAATTTTCAAACTACTCTTCCACTCATGCAAAATTGAGTAACTTAAAAACAAACTTGACTCTTTATAGAGTTTTATGCACTCAACAATTTCACACCAAGTTGCACCAGTTTAATGTTGCAAGAGTTGCATCACCACAGCGCCAAAAGGACAGCAAGCCAACAAGCTAGTACAACCGCACAACTATAAACAGTGTGTGTGTGTGCCTAATGACCAATTGCTGCCAACAGCAAGCCAAATAAAAAATTCAAGAATACGTTTCTCTTCCTGCCTACCCTTCTTCCGACAATCGGAACGTCAACCCGCTACATTTGTAACTGCAACACAACATACAAACAAATGTCCAATGAAACAGATTGCCGGGAAAACAAACAAACAAACAAGCAAAAAATGTAAATAAAACAAGAAGACACAAAAAAATACAAAACTGTAAAGAAAAAAACCAAATGCTGCAGGATAAATTGATGGTAAAAAGAACACACAGCCTGCCAGCCTCTACCAAGCGTCCCGTCCCAATCACCCCCAACTTTGCAAATATTTCTCTACGTTTCTTTTTTTGCTCGCCTGCTCGTTTGTGTTTGTTTGTTTGTGGAGTGCATGGAGTGTCGGGGCGCAAGGGCTTAACGCACTTAAGCAATAAAAATCGAAACAATTTTCGACGCTGCGAAATGAAATTGAAACAGAGCAAAATGCTTTCGATTTTGGCCCTAAAAAAAAAAATTGTTTAATGGCAAATGGTAAACTGTATAAGTGAGAATGTTATAAATAGTAAGTGGAGCAGTCCAAATACTTGGTGGTTCTTTGGTTCATATGTGCAATACGTTTTTAGCCCAGTTGACAAACTGTTTGGTTTACTCCGTATCCTCTCCTATATCCTGTATGCTCTGCTGTCCTGTATCCTATCTACTGAATGCTATTTCTTACTCTCTCTATGTGTGTGTGTGTGTGTGTGTGTGTGTGTGTGAATGCTTTTGTGTCCTTTCGGATTGCTGCTTGCTACAAATGACTGGCCATAAACGCATCCTGTCTATTGTTTATGCTCGCTGGCGTGTGGCAAGCGCATAATTGAAAAAGGACATTCGATTGGCAGCCCCAACTGCTGCCAACTCCCAACTGCCGTCAATATGGCGGCCAGAGTTATGAAATACAAAACAAATAAATAAAAACAAGGCCAGGCACATCATAAAAGCCATGCACGTAAAATAACAGAAGAATATAGCTTTTGATTAAGTAACTGAATTTTATATACACAATCTTATATATATATATATATATATGTATATATACTTTTGAGTTGTTTTTTGTCAATCAATCGAATTGTTTCTCTTTGTCTTTTTATCGTTTAGTGCCAGATCACAGCGCCACCTATCGTGCAGATGGCAAAAACACGCCAATGAAGCATGATGCCAAATCCTTAACTGATGAAATGGATCGCATGCAGGATCTTAAAAGCTATGCCTCAAACGTAAGCAGCGGCAACTGCCTCCAATTGATATTCGCCGCCCTTGTCATCGTTTATCTAAGGGCGTGGCATGCCTAGCTATATACAAACAAAAAAAATGTAATTTGTACAAAATATTTAAAAATTGAGTAAAAAAAAAAAACCAAAAGAACAATTCGTAATTGTAAGCAAAATATGTTGTAAGCATAAATTCCACACATCGATTTTGGGCCACATAAATCAAATGTCAGTTGACATTTTTACTTTGTGCTTAACTCGAATTTCATGTGTGTGTAAGTGTAAAAAGTTGTTGTTGTTTAGAGTGTAAGTTGAAAAGGGTTTTTCTGACAGTCAAAATGGAGATACTTACATCGGAAATACAAAGTATTAGCATGTAAACCGAAAGCGAATCGCAAAAATTGCAAATACAGAAACGTCTTTAAGCTTAAGGATTGACAGAAACAGTTTGTAAATGGTGTAGGAAGAACAGCTAATGAACTACAACAAAAACCTTACAACTTAAACTTAATTTAAATCTAGGCTTAAGTTAAGTGGTCAGCAAGAGCGAACCAAGAACAAAACAAAACGAAAATAAAAACTAATGTCAATAAAATGTTGCTAAGTCCCATTTTACTTTAAGCTCATTTTCGCTTCATTTTTTGTGCACCGCAACATGTTTATATTATAATTAAATATATTGTAATTTTTATTTTTAATCGAATTGAAATAAAAATGCCATCATCAATTATTTTAAAAGTGTTTCCTGTTATCTTTTTAACTGTCGTTTTTAATTACAATAATTCTTTTAAGAAAATTAAGCAGATTTTTGGCTCAATAGTATTATTTTTGTATAAATTGGAAAAGAAAACTTTCAGTAAAATATACCAAAAAGTAAGTAAAGAGATTTTTGTTGCCTTTGCCTCTATGGGAGACACCTGTTTTTGAATATTCCATTTAGAAATATAGCCGCAAGCGAATGAAATGCACTGAACCACAAAAATGTGTGCCCAACTGGTGAATCCGCGGAGACCTTGTTTGTTCCTGCTGCCATCAGTGTGTTTAATCTTTTTTTCATCAATTTTTTACCACCATCGACCCACATGGTAAAAATTGTTCATTATAAAGTCAGCACCAAACAAAAAATGAGTAACGCTTGCAAGTTTATAAATTAATTAAAAAAGCGCACTGCACCAACTACAAAACAAAAAAACAAAACTAAAAAAAAATGCATTATTATTATTAAAATAAATTAAATGTCTGCTGCTGCCCACATAAACTCACGAGTGGCCAATTAAAAGCACGTCCGATGCGTCTTTTTTTTCCTCAAGAGCTTAAGAGAGAATTTCGAAACCGAAAAAAAAGATGAGGAACACATTGCTATCAACTAATGGAATACCCAGTATGTCGAAATCTCCTCAACGGAATATATTTTCATGTACTTATATTGTAATAGAATTTACAATCATAAAATATATCAAAAGCCACAACTTGATACAATGAAACTGAAAAGGATTATTTAGTTCTTTATTGGTCTATACTGCTAACTCATTTTAACAAACAAAAATTTAATTCAATATGTACCTCAAAAGAAGACAGAGTAAATAAAAGAAACCTCTTCGTCAAAAGCTTTAAACTCCTTCTTTGAGAGTGATCAAATGTAATATATTGATTTAATCACATGCATACCACTCAGATAATATGCCCCATTTTATAACACTTTGGTTCTTGCCATAAAATTTGCTACCACGGCAATTGGGTTGAATTTTCATACGCGTTGTGCCGCAAATGCCAAAAAATTGGCATGTGTGTGTGTGTGTGTGTGGGTGTTATGCAATTTCCCATTTTTATCTACCCGTTGTTATGCAGTTCCTCTTGCCTAGTCGAAGTTCATGTACAAAGGAGTAGTTAATAAAGCTAAGAGGACATGTGCCACATGAGTCCAGCTTGAAGAGCAGACAGTCCTCAAAGGGAAAAGCTTTGACAGCCGGTAGTTGGGTAAATGTGTGAAGGATGTGGCTTCAAGCTGCCCCTAAAAGTAGGCCGCAGTACTGAAAATGTTGTTAAATATTCCGCCTGCCAAAATGTACAATTAGCTTACAATTGGTTGAGATGTATTGGTGCACTGACAATCCAGAAATCGTTTAACGGTAAATATTTCTGATACATTATGATGGCAAATGATTATTATTAATTAATATTGTAATTGATAAAGTCAAATTGCATTGTAATCAAATATGGCAATTGATCAGTATAATTACGTGAAAGTGTAATTATTATTTTCATTAATTATTTGTTGGGCTCGACAAATTGTTGGCATATATCTCATATGTCTGCAATGATAAATTTTTCACTTTTACATGTCGATCCTGGGGCAAAAAACTGTTTGATATTCCATAAGTTTTCTTTAATCGTTTTGTCATTTCAATTTAACATTTCCTTGTATGGAAAATATTTCAAGAGACAATTTACCAAATGTTCTTTAGCATATCTAAGCTGCTATTCGGTTCACAATAGAGCAAGTTAAACTAGCCACCACATGATTTAATTCCATGGTAAATTTCTTTACTTTTGGCAAATGCTAAGAGTATACCAAAAGAGCTTTTAGCAGGAACATTAGCTTGGCTTTGAAACTTAATAGACAAAGCGACTATAAAAGCAGTCGAGGCACAAACCAAGAAGGCTTTCTCTGCTAAAAAGCTTTTTGACGCTGTTTGCACTAACAGTATGTGAAAATGTTAAGTTTCGTTAAGAAAGTTCACAAAATTTGAAATTAATGCTAACGCTTACAATAGAGGAGAAGAAGAGAGTTAATTTGCCCAGATCTAAGTCAACAATCTCAAAATCCTGCCACTTGTTTGTTGTTATAATAAATAATAATAAGAAAAAGGCATACACTGTGACATGGTTCTACAAGAAGTAGAGCATGCACTTAACCACACGCAACACAGAAATATTAACCAATTTCCAAGTATCATGCTGTTCGGTGTAAAAAAATTAGAGGAAATAATTGGCAATCCAACAGAAAGAAAGTTAAGAAGAAGAAATCAGAGCTAATGCAACAGAGAAACAAAAACAAGTCCAAGCTTATAATAAAAACAAATATGATGCTAGGAGAAGAGAACCTACAAGATGTTGAGGGTTTTCAGGTCTCCCGTAACCCTTATCAAGGCGTTTGGAGCGCGCAAAATATAAGTCACTGGCTGGGTAAATAACCACTAGTACTCTAAGCTACATTGTTAAACTCATTTAACATCTGTTAAATGAAAAACCGGAGGTACATGTTAAGACTGAACCATACATATATACATTAAACCAACAGTGTTTTTAATCGCCTACCACATATGCAATAATCTATATAACTCTCAGCTAGGGTATAAAATTGCAATGTCATTGAGGCAACAAAATGAAATTATCAACGCATATAAGTGTATCCAAGATTTTTCACTTACACAGTCTGATTTATCTGCTACTCAGCATCACATTAAGTATTTCTTCAGTTCGCGATGGATTTCGTAATGATCTTGCTGACATCGCTCTTAACTTTTGTGTTGGGCTATTTGAGGCATTGTTACAACTATTGGGAACTGCAGGGAGTTAAACAATTGCGTCCACACTTTCTTTTTGGCCACTTCTTCAAATTGAAGTCATTGCACATGAGTGAACTGCTTCAGGAGACCTATGATGCCTTCAAGGGGACAAACAGAATAGCTGGCACATATATATTCACACGACCCGTTGCTGTTGTCACGGATCTGGATATCGCAAAAGCCATACTTATCAAAGATTTTAACAAATTTATGGATCGTGTGAATAGGCCTTTAAATGTGAAAGTTAATCCACTATCGGGACATTTATTCAATGTACATGGCGAGGAGTGGCGAGCATTGAGAACAAAACTCTCGCCAACTTTTACGAGTGGAAAAATTAAATACATGTTTAGTACAATAAACGGAGTAGCTGACCAACTGAAACAGACCTTTCTGCAGGAAATGGGAGATGGTAAAGCTATGGAGCTACATGATCTTCTTGGGCGCTATACAGTTGATGTGATTGGCAGCTGTGCTTTTGGTGTTGAGTGCAATAGCTTGAAGGATCCTCAAGCGGCGCTTAGGGTGTTAGCACGGAAATTTTTCACGAATCCCAATCGTAATGTGCGCTGGACTATATTCAAAAATCACTATATGAGACTTCTGCTTAAACTGCCAATTAAAATTCTCACTATTGATGAGGATATCACACAATTTTTTCTCCGTCTCGTTCGGGAAACAGTTGAGCTAAGAGAACGTGAGAATATAAGACGAAAAGATTTTATGGACTTGTTACTCGACTTACGCAAAACGGATGAAAAGAATGGTTTGTCTGTGGAACAGCTAGCTGCTCAGGTTTTTGTCTTCTTTATCGCTGGATTTGAGACTAGCTCCAGTAACATGAGCTACGGTCTCTTTGAGTTGGCCAAAAATCAGTCAGTTCAGGACAAGCTTAGAGAGGAAATTCTCCGAGTGCTACAAAAACATGGTCAACTAACCTACGATGCTATGATGGAGATGACATACTTGGATCAAGTCGTTAACGGTAAGTTCGCAGATACGATTCGAAATTATTTTAGTTAAGATAAGCCGACTTTGATTGACAGAGATAAGATAAAGGTATAATCGGCTGTACGGAAGATATAAGTCTTCTTTCTGGTGAACAATATCTGAAAGCCCAATTCATATTATATAATAAAAAAATCTTCGCCCCACTAAAGATAAGATATTATATCTAGATATGTTCGAATCATTTTTATCTGAGTCTTTTAACTTGACCTAATTATTGTTTAAACACAATTTTTATTTTAGTTAATATTTGAAATACCCAGTAACGATTACTATGCTAACTTCTCAGACACGTTTTAGTTTCATTTAAAGATTTAATTTTATCAACTATCTTTTGCAGAGACTCTTCGCAAGTATCCGGCACTGTCATCGCTGACACGCGTAACATCCGAGGATTACAAGTTGCCCAGCCCTAATGATAAGGATGTGGATGACTCAGTTAGCCAAATAGTTTTGGAGCGTGGCATAACAGTGCATATTCCTGTGCGTGCCATTCACTACGATCCCGAGATCTATCCGGAACCGCATGAATTCCGACCGGAACGTTTCGGGGCTGCAGCGTGCCAACAGCGGCATCCGTTGGCATTCTTGGGATTTGGGGATGGACCGCGTAACTGCATCGGTTTGCGCTTCGGACGAATGCAGGTCAAGGTGGGACTCATAACATTGCTGGGCGCCTTTCAATTCAGCTCGCCAGTAGGGGCACCCACAACGCTGACCATTAACAACAAGAACTTAATAATGGTTCCCAACGAGGGTGTCAGGCTGCGCGTGGATCGTCTTCAGACTGGCATTTAAATTACCAGTCGCGACGATTGTAAATAACTGATATTCAATAAAAGCATTGCATAAACAAATTCTGAAACCGATACCAAAAACCCAGACTGAAACTTAAACCAGCGCCGTTGTTTTGTGAAACGTCAGCAGAGAATGCAATCAAATTGTGACCGGTTGGCGGTCGATTGAAAGGCAAACCCCAAAAATGTATAGACACCGCAAAGCACGTTCCTCCCTGTTTCGGTTTACTAAAATCTGCTTATCGTCAAGTCAAGCCAGGTCCAGACAGGCCCAACTGAAACCTACAAATCTATCTCTATCTCTATCTATCTCATATGCATGAACCTTTGGGGAGTAGGGAGTAGAAAATGAGTTGAATATGAAAGGAAAAACCCTGTTGGAATAGAAATCTTCCATATTGTTATATTTTAGATTTAGAACCGCCTTAAACTTTGATACTTGCAGTGGTATAATTAATATTTTCAATTGATGAAAGATGAATCATTGAAATGAAGATTCTCGTAAGTAATCGTTCCAATTAGTCACATTTTTAATTGACTCGATTTTGGTGATTGCAAGAGCTTGGCTTGAATTGCCTATCTAAACACTATTGATGGATGTAAGAGCTGACCAAAAACCACTGTTGCACCACCGCACGTTGATGCACTGTTGTTATCGGCTTTCAGACTTCATGTGTGTGCGATTTCTTGTGCGTGTGTAGGTGTGTGTGTGTGTAGTTCACATAAATCCAAACATTTACAATATTTTGCTAATTAGCAGAATATGTGTGAATAATGAATGCACTTGATGTCAGTCAGCTCAAGAGTGTGCGACGAAGGAGTGTGGTGCGGTGGGGTGGGGAGGGGGTAGGAATGGCATCTTTTGTAGGTGTCATATTAAATTAATGACTGCTTTCGTGCGTTGGTCGGCAAACAGTCGACAAAGTCTGGTTGCAAGGCAGGCAGCTTCCACATTTGTTGATTTCAGTGATTAGTTACGGGAGCTTGCAGCGTGCGGGGTATGGCAGAGAGAAAGAGAGAGAGAGAGTGTGTGGGTGTGGTTAGGAGAGTGTTGCAAGCGAATGTTGATGCCAGCAAGTGCTATGGCTACTGTTGCACATTTTCAGAAAGCCAAAATAATGTGCATGACATTAATCAATAGCAGGCAGAGGCATAAGCAAAAAGCAAACGGCCTGTCATCAGGTAGTTGTGGTTGATGTTAACAAGAACCGGGTATAATGAAAGCATGTTTTTGGCTTTGTTACAAGTTATAGAAATACAGCTCATTCTCATTTTTCTACCTTTTTAAATTTTTTTTTTCCAAAAGCTTAGTTGGAAATTGAAAATGGAAAATTGTCAATTTAAATTTCAGTTTTTATCTGTGACAGAATTTGAATATTGAAATTAAATTATCAATAAATCTCAGGTGAAATTTAAAATAAGTAAGATTAAAATACATTTATCTAAATATTTTTAATAAGTGCAAGTAATTCATAAAAAAGATTATGAAACATGAAAAATGTTTCCAAGGTACTTACTGAGTTATTAAGTTTCCAATTATACACTGCCTTCTATGATTTTTTTTTTAAATTATTTATTTTTTGCTTTATTGTATTATATATTTATTATGTTGTATATTTGTATTATTTATATATTTCTGAAGTTTGTTTTATTTATTATTTATTTATTTGATTTACTTTACTTTTATTTTCAATTAATGTTTATGTTTATGTTCTTGACGGCTGGCTATGTAACGCAAAACATTATATAGTATTTTAAAAATTCTGCAAATAATTCGCGCTGGAAGAACAATCATTAGCCAAAACTTTTCGGTTAAGTTTATTGCCACCGAAATCAAAATCCAAAGTGCCAAAAAAAAGCACATTTTAATTGCAGAGCAAACGATGTCTTTTCAATCCAAACTTTAGAAATCAACTGATCAAAGCCTTATCAACGTCGCCTCGAAGTTGCCTTAGCTAGAGAGTTACTTATAAAGTATATATAAATGCGTAACAAATGAGAGCAATCAATCAAAGACAATAAGACTGCTCTAAGAGAGCGCTAAGCTTAGCTCTTAGGCTCAATACTATTGCATAGACGAAGCTCTGACAAAACATGATTCATACACTTATTAGGTGTTCATTGCTTAAAATGGAATTGGCCACGAATAATTTCAAATCTATTTCGTAGATATATATGGTATTTATATTTTATAAAAATATATGAAGACTTTTTGTGAGACTTCTCTTAAAATTATAACGTTTTAAATTAGCTGCAGATTTTCTTTAATATATTTTATATCATCGATATTTTCACCAATTGAGAACCGAATGAAAATATTTATTTTTTTTTTTAAAATCTGTGTGGTCAATTTTTACCTTTACTTTTCGGTTGCGTATTAAACTGACATTTTGAATACTTATGTAAATTAGGTTAAATATAATAATCTGGTGCTGCCTGATCTGAAGATGTAGTTAGGATAGTGCAGGTGGATAGTGCAACTCCTCAACGGCAAATAGCAATGACACAAATTTTGTAAATGGATTTCTTTAACTAAAACTTGTTATGCACTTACAAATTATTATTGAATAACAACTAAACTGACTTCAAAACCACAAATTGGCACTCGAAATACTTACTTATCATAAGCTCAACCCACTGATCTATTTAAAGGCGAAACCAGTTATATCTTATAAGTAGTAAATAGATATTACCTACAAATATCTAAACATTTGTCTTTTGCTATTATTTTCATTATAAGTTTCAATAATTTTGATCTAAATTGTTTTTCTTTTGCTCATTTTAATTAATTTTACGAACAGCCATGCAAGAAAATAAACTATAATCGTTACTCAAGCTATACACAAACTAACACTCACACATAAACAATTGGTAGACAGTTTTCAAAAATGGTATCAGCTTGTGTCAGCCACTAGTTTGAGTTGAAGTTAAAGTTACACACACACACACACACATACTCACTAGGCTCAGCACCCTCCATTCGCCAATCATTCTGCTTCTCATTTGCCAACTTAATTGCGCTCCATATATCAGCTTTAGTTTCTTCAGGCCTCACAATATTCTAGCGGGTGGCTAATTATCCCCACCCCTTAGCCCCCACCCTTTTGGGCAATGGTTAGCCTATCATTTTCACACAACACACGCACACGACCAATAAATAATAGAAAACAAAAGCAGCAAAAAGCACAAAAAAAATGTCTACAGCGTAAAAATGATTGTTATGAAGCGAAAACGTTGAAAAGGATATCCGCGTCGCCTTCCTCGTCATCGTCATCGTCCTGGTTCCTGACTCCTGGTTCCTGGTTGCTTCATTTTTGCATTGCGTGCCAATGCACTTGCGCCACAAATCATTTTTCGTTCTGGGCGAAAGGGTTTTAGTTTGCAGGACTCTAGAACTTGTTTTCAAGTTTCTTTTGCTTCCTTGGCAACTTTTTTGTGTTTCTTCGCTTTCTAGTTGTTTTTTGGGGGTAAGACTAATATAAATTTTGACACCTGATAATTGCTTTTCACTCGCTTCCGCGTTTTGTGTGTTGGATGCGACGACGACAGCTGCAGCAACTATCAGGCACCCCCCCTCCGCAACCACCTATTCACCCTCCTTCTAGGCACCTTACCACCTGCAGCACCTTGTAATTGTGGATGAACATGCAAAGTTTGTTGGCTGATCAGAATGTGTGTGTGTATGTGTATGTGTGTGTGTTTGCAGGATTGTTAAAGGATAGCTGAATGTAGCTTGAAGCTTCAATAAATTATAACTAAATTTTGGTTTTTGCATTTTTACGATGCTCGGCATTTAATAGACAAAGTTATTGTGAATTATAGGCGCAACCTTGATGCCATTTATACCCAATACAAACCATATACATATATCAAAGGAAATTGGCAATTAAAAGTGCATAAAACAAGATAATTATACGAAACGGTGTCAGCTTAGCGCAAAATAAGTGAACGTCTATTAACTGAAATGAAATGTCTTTATACTGCAACGAGGCAATTAAGTCAGAAATATGAAATGTCTTAGAGAAAATCACGCTTACCTTTTAGGGTTGCGTGACAGCTTACTGCAAAGGGTTGAAAAAGCTAAATGTTAATATGGTATATGGCATATAATATAAATAATAAAAAATAGCAAACATTTGAAAATAAACTATTTTATTTATATTTAACACAATTCTTAGATAAATTCCCAAACAGAATTGCAATTTTTAAAGTTAATTATAGCGGCTAATATGTAAACAATCATTATTAATCATTATTAGACATTATTGTTGTTAAATTAATAGCTAATCTATAATCAAACATATGTTTTCATTTGCATACGCTATAGAATAGGATTTATATTTGTTACGTATGCAAATATATATATTTTTTTAACCAACTGCTTCACAAGGCAATGCCATGACCAATGACAATCAATTTGCGCTTAGCACGCACTCACATATAAAAAAAAGAAACAACAGCAACACTCTACAACTTATATGAGCTGTAACCCGTTTTGTGCACGGAGACAGAAATTCATTCATAAATTCACAAATGGCGCGCTCCGTAAAGTATGCAGAGTAAATTTCCCCCAAGAGCCAAGCGTTCAATTCAATGCTCAATGTTCAACGAGCGAGCTCCATACGGACTATTCAACCTGTGGTGAATTTCAGCAGCCACCCCCCATTGGGTAACGCGCTAACATAGTCTTACACTTACTCACTCACACACACACACACACACACATACAGAGCGCGCTACAAATAAACCTAAAAGTTAGAAAAAAAAAACGAGAAGCAAAACGTAAAACCGAACGCTCACCAACAAAAAGCCAAATAAAATGTAGCCAGCAACAACAAAAATCACAGTTGTCTGATTCGTTCGCGACGCAACTGCCACCGGTAAAAATTCACCCAAGCCCCCACCCTCAATCCATCCGACCACAACACCAACAACGCCAACGACGACGACGACGACATACAACGACAACTACGACGACGACGATTTGCTGTTCCCTCCATTCATATGTCTTCGGCTCGGTAGCGCGCTGCTTCGTGCACCATTCGCTGTGGTCGCTAGTTTCAGTCTGTCGACAACGTTCGTGGCGAGCGGTTGTGCTTTAGTGCAGTTCAGTGTAGTGCGTCCTTTAAAAACCCGTAAAACTCTCGAGTGTTGCGTTATCTCCAAACTGTTGCTGACCCAGCAAAGCACACACTAAAAAACTAACGAACGAAATCTAAACACTAACTTGAACAAATGCATAGATCTAAGATCTACGTTATAAAAGAAAATCCATATTAAATGTTAAAACCGATAACAAAACTAACAGCTCCAATGTAATTAACAACAAGTTGCATAAATGCATTGCAACACCAACAATCATAATAACAAGCTCATGTTAATCGCAAGCGATTCGCTCGCGTGTATTTTTAGAAATCGCGCGCGTTTTTCTATGTTTTTTTTTTGCCGCCTGTTAGCAATTTAGTTTAGTTGCAAATGTTTTGCTGCCCGCTGCGTGTTTACCGTAATTATATTTAAAATACAAAAAAACAGCAGAAACAAAAAAAACACAGAACTACAGCCATGTTATTTATACCAGTACTTAAAGACACACCCACACCCCCACCCCCACATCTCTCTTACTAAAATACATACCACAAAATTAACTTAGACGGAGACCGGTCAAGAGTCGCATGTTTTTGATGTATTCGCGTTCTCTTCGCATATGAATTATAGAAATTTGCCTGTAAATGTGTAATGTGTCTGGCGGCTCTGTTCAGTTGTGTTCTGTTTATTAGTGCCACCCTACTTGTGTAGTGGCTTAGTTGCATAGTTTTAGGCGTGCACAATTGCAATTGCATATATTTCATGCAGCTGCAATTTAAAGTTCATTGATATCCATAAACAACACTCGCTAACAAAGTCGGCGATTACATACACTCACACAAATATGTAAATAGGCTAGCACATTATTACGACATAAACATATCTCTATATATAGTATTTGTATTGTGTATGTTGCAAATATGTTTTATGTTTTGGCCATAGAATGATAGATTCTTGTTTGTGTGAAACCAAACCTCGTCGGGGCTACATACTTTTTTGGACATTTGGGAGCACATGTTTTTGGCCTCGGCCATTTTCGTGTCATTTGCATTTTACATTAAACTTTGTCTGCATTTGTTGTTATTGTTGTTATTGCTACTGACATCGAGTTGATTGCGATCGCAATTGTTTTTCTAGGGGGTGACAGTTATAGAGTTGGAGGCGTTTAAGGGTTGACATGTCAGGGAGGGGGCTGGCCAAATGCGATTTAAAATAATCGAATCGTTCAGACTACCATGAACAATGAATGCATAATTCGCCTTACACAAAACAAAAACATTTTTGTTAGTTTGCATATTCGAGGCAAGGTCGCAACAACAATTGTAGATGGTTTTTTTTTTTTGTGTTTAAAAAAATCAAACTTCAATTGAATCAAACAAATATCAATACCAATATTTGATTAAATATGATAGTAGGAGTTTGGCAATAACAGACTTCAAATTGACAAGGTCTTAACTGAAATACATATAAGTTTATTTGATTTATGTTATCAAGATTGATCAACTTTTCTCAATGATTATTCGATAAGCTTAAAAAGTTTTTTATGGCATATCTCTATGTAAATGCCTTTGTTTTTCATTCCATAAATTTTACTTAACTTTTAATTAAAAATTCATAAATTAATAAATTCATGGCAATTATAAATTAATAAATAATTAGATCATGAAATATTTAATTTGTTGAAGGATATTTTAAATATATATATCAAATCATTTCACTAAGTGTCAACACTAAACATTATTCATTGGATAAGTAGACTAAAAAATCCTTCAAAAGATTTTAGTTATGGGAAATGATATACTGTTAAGTCGGCTGTCAGCTATTGAGGATACACAATACAAAACACAACCCTTTGAGTAACTACTACACACAAAGAGAACATTCACTAAAGCTCACTCACAAGCCGTATTGCATATCAATTTCAAATTACACAAGCTCAATTTCTGTTGAACAAAAGCAGAGTGCTGTAGTCGCAGTTCAAATTGGAGTCCGAGCCACAGCTTAAGTTCAGCCGAGACATTAGAATGTTTCCCTCCAGTATTTTGACATAATATCAGGAACTCGGACCAGCCCAATCCCACCCTTTAACGCACGACGTTATTGGACATGATGAGGCAAAAAAAAAAAATGCATGCCACTCATCCACTCACTCAGTCTATCCTTGGCTTATTATGCCCCGGCAAGCAGTTGTTGTTGCCGTTGTTAATAACAAGCGATAATAATCAACTTCCGTGCTGGCGGCGCTTATGGCCGCTCGAGCAAAGGGGCAGGCGAAAACATGAAGGAAAATCGCTGAGCAAAACTTTGCATACTTGAAGGCGACGCCAAGCAGTAGAAATTGTTTTACCCATACATTTTGATGTACAACAGTATGGTAATTTAGTGTGCCGGACTCTGGCGAGTATGGAACTCGCATAACAGAAGCTTAAAGCAAAAAAAAACAAAACAAAGCAAAAAAATCGTATGAAAAATGTCGAAGTTGCATCGCGATAACAACTAATATATATCACGTGCTAATTAATGTTTGTGTTTGAAAATTGAAAATGTGCTGCACTCAATCGAGTAGAGAGTATGATAAATAAGTATGTGTGAGTGTTTTGAGTGCTTTGTGTTATGCGTTATGTATTATGTGCTTTGCTCATTTGCACAGCATCTGCATGAAGTTTTGTTAACTGCTGCATAACCTCAGGCGCTCACACGCAGCGTGTAAATACAATAATGCCTCGGTCAAAACTTTTGCGAGCGAACAACAACAGCAAATAACAGACACAGAGAGAGAGAGAGACAATGTGCCACAAATTTGTTCAAATATTCTCTTCATTGTTTTTGTTGGGATTACGCTAACAATTTGCACATAATTTAACAGCTGATTATACAAATTGTACGGCATACTTATGGGGCAATTGGGTCCTAGACTTTGCATGTCCGAAACGATAAACATAAACATAATATACGACTGTTTTTTTGGCGTACCTTACAAAATTCCATGACTAGCGCTTATTGTGTGCCATAAATTTGTACTGTGGAATTTTTGCTCGTTGAGTTGAATCATGTTAATGACCTTAAGAAATTTGTTATCCCAAAAAATGCACAGATTATGTGCAAATAGGAAATAATAATTCTTCATTGTATGCAATTACACAGATTGTTATTAAGATTAAGCTAAAGCATAGTGTCTTTACACTTTGCTTTTTATATATAAATACCTTTTTTTAATATTCACGATTCTATATGAATTACTTTTTAATGAGATTGATTAAACTTTATGGTTATTCTTTTCTTTACTATTCAATAATATCACGAAAACTATTCACTGCTCTTATTTGAAGCATCGTGAAACACGGTAAATAGTTTCAAGCAGTTCATTTGCTATGTTTTATTTGTCCTCTATTTATGGCTGAGTCCTTGTTGCACGCTTCGCATGCAAACATGAATGACTTTCAATGGGAATTAAAGTCAACTTCCTGGCGGCCGCAACTGACAGAAACAATTTTAAAATGACATTTCATTAAAATCCTTTTTGCTTTGTGTTGTCCACTATGATTTTATTTATAAACATTTTTTTTTTTATATTGATTTTCACCTGGCCTGAAGTGCAATTGTAAGCAAAGTTTTCAGCATATCGGCTTGTTTGTGTGTGTGTGTGTGTTTGTGTCCTTTGTTCACTTTGTTGCACGCCCCAAGCTGAGAGGTCGTGTCAGCTGCCCCTGGTAGTCAGTCCAACCACACAAGGCAACAAGGCAACAAGCCAACTAGGCGATAGACAACACCAACAAAGCAACAAGGCTAGCGACTGCCATACACTTAAAATGTCTAGTAAATAGCCATGGAAATATTATTAATAATTTAGAGCATGCGGGCCATGTCAGTTTAGACGTCAAGAGAGAAAGACAGACAAACGGACGGACAGTAAAGCAAGCCGCCCGGCTTATATCTATTACCTGGAAGAGTATTGCCCATCGGCAGGGCATACAGATATGTAAATCTTATTTGTTGGCTGAAGCCTTAGCAAGGTGACACCGTTGTGTGTAGTGTTTGTGAAGCTAATTGTTCTTGGACTTTTATTTATTTTTGTGTGTTGAACTAGGTAAAAACTTTAGAAGAGAAAACAAATTTAGGATATTAAAAGTGAATTAAATAACATAAATAACTAATAGCAGTAAAGAATTATTATTGATTATTATATATTTTTAATCGTAAACATTGTGAACTTTTTTTGACAGAATGTTTCACAAGAAATTTTTTTAAATTTGGTTACATTTTGCTCATATCAATTATTCATTTTTAGTTTTATAAATATTTCAGCAAAGTTTACTTACATGCCGCTTGGTAAATATTCCAGCGATGGCTGGAGTTTTGAAGTGTGTTTATCCTATTGGAAATTATCGTTAAGAACTTCAAATATTTGAAGCAACATTTAAGTAAATTCCTATTTAAGTCGCAAACTAGTACGAACTACAACTGCATTGCGCCAGATGTATTAGCTATCAGTTGACATGTGTCACGTGCCTTCAGTCTAATAGCAGGCAATAGAAAATGGCGAAAGCAAGCTATAAAGCTCAGCTATTTGAGACTCAGCAGACGAACTCCAACTTCAAATGGAGCTGCACGATTTTATGCTTTATTTACGGGCCATACATGGAGTAAAAGGCAACCCACACACACACACACACACACACACCAAGCACTCATATACGATGCGGCACAAACGAAACATTTCATTTCCGTTCCATAAACAGTTTTGGCCCCGAGCAATGTGTAAATGCAACAGCAGCAGGTAAAAGCTACGGTAAAAGGGAGGGAGTAAGTCAGAGGGGGTGTGTGTGCTTTGAGGGCAACATGCAACACCTTTCGCCAGATAGTTGCAGGTCGCAGTTAATTTTTAGCAGCTGCTCGCCTATACAATTTACAGAGCCTGAACACGCAAAACCTCTTGGCAGCAGAAAAAAAAAAAATCGGCAGACCAAGCCAAGCCAAAGAAAGGGAACCAAGACTGGAACCGGGAATCGGGGAAACCGGGACCAATGAGCGCTTTAAACTTGAAACTTTTTAATTTAGCGTATTTTCGACGGCATGATTATTGTTTGCCTTACTGGGCCTCCCATTGTTTCGACGTAGTTTCGATTCCGTTTTCAAGTACTTTTTGTTGAACTTTTCGTTGTGTTTGCACGCATAAATAGCAACAGCAACAAGGCTCCACACTCAATGCTGTAAACCAGCAGAACTTTATGCCAATAGAGGCGCGCTAATGACGGCCAATTACCAGCGGCCCGAACAACCAAACAACCAAACAGCCAACAACCAGAAACAGTTAAACTTATAGCTTGGGGGCATAGAATAGGTTCAACGGTCGCTGAGCTCTGTGCTCATCCCCTTTTTCCACAATGCCCATTAAGGTTCAAGTTTACAGTTAAACATTAACATTATATTTTGCAACAGTTGTTAACGCCGATTGAAATCAAAATGTGAAACATATAGTATAATTAAAGGACACATATAAATTCAAATCAAATAAAATGCGTATTAAATATCCACAAAGACTTCGACCGGCTAATGCCTCTGCGAATGCAACAATCGTGCTTTCAGTGTTTCTTATTTTATTGAGCCAGGAATGCAGATTGCAGAGAATCGATGTACCAGCTGAAGTTATTGGTAAGTTTTAGTTTTAAATACCTAAAAGAGAGTATGATTATTTTTTATCACATCTGAAATGAGTTAACTTAACTTTAAACTTAAGTAAGAAATTTTAAAATAAATTTAACAAATTTAAATATCGTTTTATGTACTAAAAATATGTATAAGTTCATTCTATATTTGGCTAAGGACAATCCGATTTTTGTTGAATTTTTTAAACTAATTTTAAATATAAATAACAATTATTTTATAAAAAAAAAACACAAGCAAAAACGTTTTATAGGTTAATTTAATAATTAGCTATTAATTAACAAATACAACAATACAATTCATACATTATAAATTGGCTGTCTTTTATGAATTTACTATCTATTCAAATAAATTAGGTTAAAGTAATTACTTACTCAGATAAATATACACATCAGAAAAAAAAAATAAATCTCACTTTCAAAATGTTAAATAAATCACGTAACAATACTTTTTTCGAATCAAAATTATAATCAATGCTGAGTAGCAAAAGCTCAATATAATCCTCCATAATAAACGCTGGCAATTAACTGAAATGTAGTCAATAAAAATAAACAAACACTAAACACAAAACCAAAACCAATCATAATACAAATAATAGGTTTTTAGAAGTAGCACTCAATTGTTATTATACCTTTTTTTTCTTCTGAACAATATACGAATTAACAATGATTCAGCTTTGAGGATTATCAATATGACAACTTGAATGCTCTCTGCTCTTTATTACAGTTGATCCCAAATTTAGTTATCCCATTGCAAATGTGACAGCGCCAGTGGGACGTGATGCTCTTCTCACTTGTGTCGTTCAGGATTTGGGCCCGTATAAGGTAAGAAGTCTGTTGCAAAAACAAAACTGTTAATAACAGCTCATCAAATCAGAGATAAGCCCCTGATAGCTTCAGCTACTAGTATACAGTGCCCCTCAGCTCAATTACACACTCAATAAGCAGCCAGCAACCAAACCCAACCGTTCGCATTAATATTCATTAGCATTTTACCTCCAGCCAGACGGAAAACTCGTAATCTCAAAGACCAAATCTCGACACCCAAAACAACCTACACAATCGAAACAACAACAACAAAAACAACAGCGGCGGCGGCGGCGTTGAATTGAATGGAAATGAAAGTGAAAATAAAAGCATAAATAAGAATATTCAAAGCTTAGCAATAACAAAGAGAGAAAATCACATAAAAAGTAATTGAAATATGAATGCGAATGTGTTAAGCGAAGAGGTACGCTCTTTCGAAATTGAGGGTTGTAGGGCTATGCACCGTTTGAGTATGCCATCCAGGTGTGGGAGTGAGGCTTTGAGACAGATGGGTTGGGGGAAGTCATGCTTCATCATCGTTTCTGTAACTGTCTGTTTGTCAGTCTGTCTGCCTGTGTGGTTTCAACAAGCTATGCAACAAAGCCAAAAGGTAAAGCACCATTCAAGTGAAAAGCTTTGTTTTGTCAAAATTCCCCCTTTTAAGCAACCCACTCTAGTCAAACCAGCCCCTTTCCAACCATCCCTCTAAACGCTACTATGCACAATTAAGCGATGTTTCGCTCAAAGATAATTGAGCAGGCACTTGGGTGTAATTACTTATTTTCGACTGACAGTATGTTGAGTTTGGTTTAGGTTTGAGTTTTACCCAAGTCAAATTCAATTCGACAAAAGTAATTCATTAGCCTACCCCATTAGGACATCGATAGGTTGTATTATTTATGCATATACATACATATATAATGAGATTTCTTGAATAGCTTCACGTGTTAACAAGCTTCAGCCTCAGCTGAGCTTACCAACAAATTGTTGTATTCCCCTCCACTTCTGCCACATTTACACATGCAAAGTGTTCAACCCAAAAGGGTTAAGGGAATTTCTTAGGCGAGGAAGAGCGAGGTGCTAGTCATTATATACCAAATATATAAACTTATACATATACATCTAGTATTTGAGGCTCAGCTTGCATGCTGCGTGCTTTATCGCATAATAATTTAGCCGCGTAATTGTACAATTACTGCCAAGTATGTGCGTGTGTGTGTGTCTGAGTGTGTGTTCGTGACAAAGCTAGTTGCTACTTTAGAGTCACAAGTGAACATTTAGTTCTTGGAATAAATTCGTCGATAATTTCGGTGCAATGCTGCATGTTTTGTATATTTAAATAGAAAGGGTAGCTATTTATAACTAGCAATTTGAGTTGTTTCACAACAAGTTTTCATTTCACAAATCACACATATAAAGTCCTGGACAAAATCGCAATCTCGCAAGGCTTAAGCTTATATAAGTTATAAGTTTTTCAAAAATATAAACCAATAGAGTAATATATTTATACTAAATTCCTTGCGTTTTCTACAATTGAAAAATAAACAAGTATGAAGAGGATCGGGGTAAGTTATCAATACTTAAAACTGGTACTGCGCGGATAATACGAGAACATAAATCACAAATCTCAAGAGTCTAGCTGTTATAATCTCTTAGATCGTCGCGTTCATACAGATGGAAGGACACGCCTATATCGACTCGGCTATTGGTGCTGATCGAGCTGAAATATACTTTATGGGGTTGGAGATGCTTCGTTTTTCTGGTTTTCTGGTTTTCACAAAACCATTAAACCTTTTTACCCATTTCATGGAATCAGGAAACAAAAAAAAACCTTTTAGAAAGTAAATCTTAAAAATAAGTCAATGTTTCACTGCTTTTTTATGAGCCCCGTCAATCTCAAGAGATTTGACTGTTCCACCCTAACATAACATTCATTTGACTTTGAACAAACCGTTTTAAGAAATTAAAGAAAAATTGAGACATGTGTGCAGTTTAAAGGAAAACAATAACAATAGCTTAAGAAACATTTTTCATAGGATCGAAAACCGAAACCGAAAACAAGTTAAATTAAATGTCTTTCGAATTTTTCTTTTCTTTAATAAATATTAACAAATAATAATTATATTACAAAATAACAAACTTATTGACAAAATCAACAAGAAATCATTTTACTGGCTACAATAAATAATAAATAAACCTAAGTAACTTTATTTATTTTTTAACCTAGCAGTTAAATGTTATTCACGAACCATAGTTTAACTTTAATTTAGTTGCTGCTTTATGTTTGAGCACAGGAAAAAGGGGTTTGACCCGAAACCAGCTGTTGTCTTTCACAAAACTTCATATGAGTCATTTTAGAAACAGAAACATACATTACTTAAAAAAAAGCATAAAAACATTTTTAAGTGAAGTCGGATAATGTGGATAAGTAATAATTAAACGCCCACTACTGTTAACTTTCCCACAAACATACAGGTTGCGTGGCTTCGCGTCGATACACAAACAATATTGACGATTCAAAATCATGTTATAACCAAAAATCAACGCATTGGCATAGCAAACTCAGAGCACAAAACTTGGACAATGCGCATTAGGGATATCAAGGAATCGGATAAGGGATGGTAAGTTGAATATAATTTGATATATGCTCTAAAATAATGTTGAATTTCACATTCGACAGGTACATGTGCCAAATAAATACGGATCCAATGAAAAGCCAAATGGGCTACCTGGACGTTGTAGGTAAGTAGTTAAAACACGAAAAAGAATCCAGCGACTCCATGGTGCAATATAAAAAGAAGAAAACCACATTTTTTTTCCATTTTTACTATCGTTTGTCAAACATTCATACTCCTGGTAAGGAGTAAGCGGCAAGCCATTGTTTTCGAATCGTAGTATATAAATAAAAATTATAATACAATAACAAAAACAAAACAAAACTTAAATAAATCCGCCAACGGTGGCAAACAAAACGTTTTTGCATCGCGGCAAAGAGGGTTCGGCATTTATGAAAGTTTTGCTGGCCAATGCACACACAACATCGAGTGGAAGGTTACTAGCCCCGCACATCTTCCTCACCCATTGGCCCCACTCTCTATTGTGACTGTTTAAACATGTTTAACCGTCCACTGAACCGCAGAAATTGTTGATTTTTGAATTAAAACGGTACACGGTACACGGTAAACGGTGCACGGCAGTAAGAAATGTGTCCGGCATAGGAAATGGTTAACGCTGCGAATACGCGAACCAGTTGTCCATTTGTGGTCTTCAAACCGTACCCTCTAAAAACGCCATTACCACCATCAGCACTTCTTTAGCTCACCCTCACCGCATTTCGAACTTTCAGTTGCCTAAATACCTTTTCGCTGGAAAATCTAAATCAACGCGCTAAATATTTTAGACGCCATGCAACTCGAGCTCGGACTTTTGCGCCAAACACGAAAAACTATAATCAACTGTGTGTATTTGCAGTGGATAATCAGGCCAACACCACCACCACCAACACAGCAGCAACAACAACAGGAACAGCAACGAGAAGTAGCATTTGCAAGGGGAGCGGTCTGTTGTTTAAAGGGGAGCTTGTGCTGATGATTTTCGTGACCAAGTGCAGTTAAACAGCCGACGACAAACGGCAGTGGTCACAGCACTGTTGGCAGCTCCGTTCGTTTGAATGCCATTTCCCACACACACACACACACACACACACACAGCACACACACGCGCATATATTTACGTACACAAAATGACAAAATGTATATGATATACTCGCGCACCCATACAAAAGGCATTTTAGCCTGACCGTCATTTAAGCTGATGAGATACAGCAAAAAAAAAAAAAGCCCGACAGTTGGGAAGATTTTGCACACCATTATTTATTTGACAACAAAATTGTTCTGCAAATAACGGACATGCAAATTGAAAATAGGTGAGAGTGTGGTTATTTAATGGTTATATTGATAACTAAATGCAAAAATAATAAACTGCTTACTAGCTTTGGCTTTAATGCAGAAATGCAATGATTATGGATTTGATGACAAAATTAATTTCATTTTTGTAACTTCAAATGACAGTTGATGTGAGTATAACTTATCCTCTAGGTGTAGTGGTATTCAACAATGGCAGATCATACTTATCTTCGTCTTCAAATCAACTTTAAATCATTTTCAATTACAGCAACTTATCGTGTACTGTTGTTGCCGCGTCTGTTGTTCAGTCTTACCTTTTAATTAGTAGAAGTTCCCCTTTTTATTTAGCTTTAACTTTGGTCACTTAACGACCGTTCAGTGGTCAGCACAGTTCATCAACACACACACACACACACAGCTGGATACGTCAGAGGCACCCACAACGTTCTCCTTTTACATGCCCCTCCTTCGCCAGACTGACCGTTCGTCTGTGACTCACCCTACTTTAACAAGCTGTTTGTCAACACCAGCATATTTTTTGGTCATTTACCGACCACATAATTGCGGCATATTATATGTATGCGTACAGTACACATACACACATACACGTACATAGTATTTTGCCAACCCCCCTCTTCATTGTCCATTCCCCCTGATATTGTCAGCGGCATTATTACGTTTTCCCGGTTCATAGGTTTTTCGCTGGGGGCGCAAACATTCACCGCTATGGTCGCGGTCATATTACGTGAATATATAATTTATTTTTATTCACTTTTTTGTGTGGTATTCCCCCCCTCTTCCCACATTTTGTTGTGTTTCGGCGCCGGGACAAGTGAAAAAGTTTGTCCTTTCAAACAAAAGCGACGACAAGGACTCATTTGTGTTATGTGCAAGGATATCTTTTGGGACACATGAATATGAATCAGATTGCCTGGCTGAGAGAAAAATGAGTGCAAATTATTTAAATGCAATATTGAGTACAAATTTAATAAACTTATGCGACAGATATAAAATTGCGGGACATTAATACAGCTCATATATATATATTCTTTTCTCATTGTTTGTATTTTCTTTTTCTTCTTCTTTCTCTTTTCATGCGTTATGCAATGCGCTTTTAAATACAAAAAACAATAAATATATATATGTATTTGTTATAAACATTATCTGCTTGGTGATGACAACAAAAAAAACCACAACGAACGTCTGGCGGCCTCGATTGCAATGGCAAAAACCCGATTGCTGTTGCCTGGTGCAGTACCGCCGGATATCCTAGATTATCCTACAAGCACGGACATGGTCGTACGCGAGGGCAGTAACGTGACGCTCAAATGCGCTGCTACCGGTTCACCAGAGCCGACAATTACATGGCGACGTGAAAGTGGAGTGCCCATCGAGTTGGCCAACGGCGAGCTGGGTAAGTCAAATGGCTTTGGGATGAAGTTTTTGGGTTTGCCAGCAGTATCACCATATGCATGCCTGGCTCTTTTTATATGCATGTGTATGTATGTACGTGTGTGTGTGTGTGTGCAATTGTATGTATGAGTGGTAAGTACTTTTTGCTGTTGTTGCCTGACGACTGTGCTTCATGAGGTTTGCCAGTCTGCCCGCCAACATTTTGGAGTATTTTTACACAAAAAGGTAACCGGGCCGGGTTATAGCCCCAGCAGACAAGTGCACAACAGCGCCAGCAGTGGCCACCCGACCAACTGTTCCCACCTGCATCGTTTCTACATGTTTTTTTTGTTTTTTTTTTCTGTAAGTGTCGATGTGTTGCACCCGCACCCGAACCTCCATTACCACTGGCTCGGATGATGACGTTTGATGGCTGCACTGACAGAACAAGCTAGTCTTTAGTCATCATTGTCGGGTGTAAGTGGGAAGCGGAGAAAGAGATTTCTAATTGGCCTTGAGAGACCTTTAATAAGGAAATGTAGTAAAATTATTAAAGAATCAATTTATGTACAAAAAGCTGGGAGGAAATAAAATAAAATAAAACTGAATACGTTATAAATCAATTAATATTTTACGTGGACGTGAGAATACTTTGGATATGTATTAAGTCTTTTGGTAATTCAACTTAATTGACTTATATTAAGCTGCATTCAACCAACTTCATTTGGATTATCACACACAACTCACCCACTTTGCTGAGTGTAGTCCATTGCATGAGTTATGCTTGATAAACAGGTCGAGCCCCATCAAAGTCCACACGAAAGGCCAAAATCAAAGGTTGCCTAGCAAACGAAAAAAAAAAAACCTAGAGACCGCTATGCTGAATACAAAAAAAAAAACATAGTAAAGAAATGAAAAAAGAGGAAAAAGGTCAGAAAAAAAGGAATCAGCATAAATAGAACAAAAGTTGGAAAAATGACCTTTTCACTGTGGCTTAAATAGTATGTCTGCCACCCTGTTAAGCAAAAAAAATCAAGAAAAACCTGACCAGTTGGATTACTGCAGTACCCCTTACGATTTTTAATACACGATGTGGGAAGCTTGTGTTGCTATTTAAGTGCTCTCTGAATGAGCTTAATTACTTAAGCATTAGATATGCAACATAATACAGAATATAATGTAGATATACTTGAAGTATGTTTATGAATTATCATTATAGTGTGTAAAATAAGTTGAAGATTTTAGTAAATGAATCAATTAATAATAAAATTAGTTTGAAATGATGATTTAACAAACTGTTTTTCAATTTAAAACAATAATAAACAATATGACGGTCTCACTATCATGTCCTCTACTCTACGAATCCGTGATCCGTGTTGCTTTCCATTAGAGCAAGTTTTGTGTTTCCAGCGTATTCAATAGTCAGTGTCTTATAACTTTGTGCAGTTGTTCAAAATATTTCTGCTTCGCTTTGTGGGGCAAAAGTTTTTGTTTTTTCCATTTTAAATTTGATTATTTGGTTTGCTGTGTTTTTAAATGAAATCATGGCGCTCGAGTAAAGTTTTTATGCTATTTTAGCGTGGCGCGACTTTGCTGTTCATTTCAACCAAAGCAAATTACACGTTTTTCGTGGCTATTACGTTTAATGACCGCACACAAAAAAGTGTAGGCTAATAAGCAATGCGGCGATTGTGGTATTAAAGTCAGTCAGTTTTTGCCTGCTTTCTACCTGTGACCTGTGCGAATCAATAAACGAAAAATCAGCTTATTACTCGTACACATAAAAACATACATACATAGTATGTACTTGTATGTATATATATATTCCGTTGCCGTTGCATACGTAACAATATCAAGCGCAAACTAGCCAGCACTTCCGTTTCCGGTACACCCAAACACAAACACCGACACAAACACACACACATAAATAGATAGAGGACATATCCATATCATCATCATAGTGCACTTTGCAGTCTATGCTGCTGCCGGCTTAGCCCAACACGCTATGTATGTATGTATGTGTGTATACAACTATGCAATTTATATAATAAAAACCGAGTTCGACTATCAAAAAAGGATATTTGCGTGAACCTTTGTAGCATCAGCACCAGCAGCAGCCAACTATGGCCCTCTTCGTAAAAGGCCGCCCAGAATGGCGAACAACATCATAAAAGTCGCTAAAAGTTTTCGCTTTTGTATGGAACTTTTGTTGCACAAATATAAAGCCGGACAATATGCATAAAAAAAGCTTAGTCGAATGTAATAACTATTATTACATGGATAAACATTTTGTAGATGCCACATTTGTAGTTATGATTATAATTGCCTAGGTACTTTAGTTAAGCGTCAACTTTTGAAATGTTCACGTTTATGAAAATGGTTTATTTTTCACAAGCGCCGAAGTGAAGTAACTTAATGATGACAGTCAAGTGTGACTTTTGGATGTTGTTAATAATCAACTATTTTTGTTTTTGTTTTTTTTTTCAGTGGCCAGCATCGAGGGTACGGATTTGGTAATAGCTCTTGTTAAACGTCAGCATATGGGCGCATATTTATGCATTGCTTCAAATGGAGTGCCTCCATCAGTGAGCAAGAGAATTACACTCGTGGTTCACTGTAAGTTACAATAATAATCAAAGTTAATAAATTTAAATAGATTAGGGTTATCTACTTATTTTTAAGCACAATCTGTCGTGCATCTTGTTAACTGCAAGTATGAAACATTTGTTCAAATTATTCGTTACAGTTCCTCCAACTATCACGGTGCAGAATCAACTAATTGGCGCTGTGGAAGGCAAAAGTGTTACACTGGAATGCCAATCGGAAGCATATCCCAAGTCCATAAACTATTGGACACGTGAACGTGGAGAAATAGTGCCACCTGGTAAGTTTTGATTAGATTTTATTGCGTTATCTTAAAAGGCATATCACAACATTTACATTTAACTGACATTATCAGTTCCATATTTAACTATTTTGTTATTTTTTAAATGGCATTTAAATTTGCATTTCCGTCAGTCAGTCCGTCAGTTAAGTACGAGTACTCCTGACATTTAATTGTCAAATGCGAATATGTAAAATTCATTTAGCAATTCATAATCTGCGACAAACACATTAGCTCGCGACAGCTCACATTTACCCCTTAAATAGACTCAGTTAGTTTCGCCGGCGAGGATCTCCCAATGGATGCGGAGCTAGCGAAACAACAACAACAACGTACATCACGGACAGCAGAGACTAAAACTAACCAAAATGATGACCGTTGAGTGCAGAGTTTGCGGAGTGAGCGCAACAAAAAAGTTTTTAATTAGCTGATTTAGTTATATGAGTGAGAATTATATTTGAGAGCCCCCCTTTTCCACCCCTGCGAAGCACAGAACCATTCGAAAACCCTAACGACGGCTGTCTGCCACACTTGTGTGGTTTTGCCACTGTCTGGGGCATGCGAGTTTAGCCGGACGGAGACTCTGACTCTGACAAGCAGAGAAGTTTGTCACTTGTTTCATTTTAAATTGTGCCATAAATGTAAATAAATAAATTTTATTTTGCACGCTTTGTTTTTTAATCTTTTTTTTGTGGATTTTCTCTTCTGGTTTAACTGGCAGCTCAGTAGTATAAGTATTCCCCCTTCTTCAGTTATGAAGTGTGTCATTTGCGTTCGTGCATAAATTATCTGCCTGCTCGCCGACTGTCAACGACATTTTCTGTCCACTTTGCATACTCGTAGATTCGGTCAATGCGTATGAAATTATTTTAATTATTTAATAACGCAAGTTTCAATTAAACAATAATCTGTTTATAATTTATATGAAATACATTAATGAGCAAACATGTCGAATACGATTCATTCTGATTGTCAGGCGGCAAATACTCAGCAAATGTTACAGAAATCCCCGGATATCACAGCTCAATGAAACTGCACATCAATCCATTGTCTCAGGCAGAGTTTGGCGCCTATCGCTGTGTGGCCAAAAACTCATTGGGCGATACAGATGGCGCCATCAAGCTATATAGTAAGTAGTTCTTAAAGCAGAGTCTTCTCTTTTTATCAGTTAGCTGTAACTTGCTAACACTCTCAACAGGAATACCACCCAATGCAGTTAACTATGTGGAGAACTTTGAGGCGCGACATAAGGGTAAGTTAACTTATATCTTAAACTCCTTTATGCATAGAGCATCTCTTATCATGATAGGCTTCAAGAGTGAATGAATCAACTAAAACTAGTTAACAAATCAAAGAATCCTTTAACAAAAAAAAACTAAACCATCATTTAAAGCATTTTTCAGTACAGCTGTCCTTTAGCTACACTCATTTTGCTTTTAAGATTGTTAAGCCATACGGAGCAGAGTCATTCTTTAGTAACTTAAGCTAGGTTCACAGATCTCAAAAAATATTGCACAGCAAACCACTCAAAATCGACTGAGAGGCAAGGCATAAGAGCGAGAAAGAGAATGGTTGCAGGGTGAAAGAAGGCGCGAAAAAAGCGAGATTTAATAGCCACTCGGCATAAATTTAAGATGAGCGGCAAATATTTCACTTTGCCAGGCCAGGTTGGAATCATAAAAAACGAAAAGAAAACAGGAGCAAAACATAAACCGAGCTAGGAGAAAAAAAGGCATAAATAATTCATTTGGCATGCAAATCCGTTTCAAATCGTCAACACCACGAAGCAGGTAAAGCAGTCAGTACGGAAGTAAATGGCAAGGGGCATGGGGCAAGGGGCAAGTGGAAAGAGAAATGGAAATGAAAAAGCAACAAACTTGATGGCAAGTCTTATATAAATATGCATTGAGTTTAGTTGTGGGGTATAAACTTTTAAAAGCCGCCAAAAGAATAAAAAACTTAACCGCAATTCAATAATTTCACACACAAAATAAAAACAGGCAAAAAGCGAACGAAAAGCTCGGAAATGTATCATTCGTCCAGGGCACAGGAGCACAGCGGCGAGGACACTGAGAATCCCGGCAAGCGAAAAGGTAAGCCAAGTCAATGTGCTCATCTCTTCCCCTTACCCTTTCTCTCTCTTTCCCTCTCTTACTCTCTCTCTCTCTGTCTCTGTGTCTATGTCTCTGTCTCAGTTGGTTGTGCCACGCACCGATTAGGGTTAAGGGCTATATTTCAAGCATTTATGGTCGAGAGTCTAACCCCAACCCTCAAACCTTACCACAATCACCACGCCCTTGCCAAGCTACAGCTTAACAGGCCACTCGAGACGGGACAATTGCCATAAAAAAAAAAAAAAACACAAAAATGTACCCTAGGACCAAGCGACATTGTGAGCTGAACGGCTTTCACCGCTTGTTTAACAGATTTTCACACTAATTTGCGAGCCGCAAGACCAATGAAATATACAACCAAAATTAAGGTGGGAGAAGAAAAGGTTCTTCAAATAACAAGAAATACATACAAAGCAGAAACGTTGCATTTTATTTTATTTTGCCAAAGGTAAAAGTTGTGGCTTCTTGCCAGGGCCCGCATAATTGTATATCAATAAACACGCTCGGTTTGGCTTTATGGCAGTTTAATGATTTGTAAATACTTGGCTACAATCAAATAAATTCTTTTGTGGCCGAAATTGAGAAGTGGCCGAAGGCAGTTGGAAGAAGGGGCAGTTGGTTGGGGCTGTTAGGGGATGGGACCGTAAAGTTCAGCTTAAGTGCTAAAAGTTTTTCTATTTTTATAGCCTAATTGAGTTGGATATTTGCATGCGAGTTGAGAAGTTTAATTTAATGCGGAAATAAATTTGATTGCCTAATGGTAGCTTTTTTATATGTCATAGAAAGGTGAGAGTTATGGATTTTATTAGCTTGATTAGGAATGATATATATTATATATTGAAATAATTCAAGATCTTAAAATTAGTTTTTTGTAAATCCTAAAGACTAAACAAAAGCCGCTTAAATGCTTTCATGAGTACCAAAAAAGTTTCTTTACATTTGCCGAACTCTTTAAATCTTGAAGTACAGCATATTGACTGCTTTACCGTGATTACTTGCCTGTTGTTGTTAAGTGTTCTTGGTGCCATTTGCGTCTTGGGAAACTCTTGTCAAATGTGAGTTAACGAAATCACTGCCCAGCTAATCTTTTTTCAACAGAACCGCCCACAAGAAAACATCATTCTCGCAAGCTTAGCCAATTTCCGCTGTTAGCCCGCCAAGCCCATTAACAGTTTTCCTCTTTTCATAACCAACCTATATTTGCAACGTCTCGCCCACAGCTGATTTGAGTCTCAGTGCGGAGAGTATTGACAGCATATATGGAACATCGGCAGCTGTACCCCGGCACGCCAGAAGTCCTGTACAGACCCTGAGCTGCCTGTTCCCAATGCTCATGTTGGTGCTGGTGCTTATGACGACGACGACGAGGACATTGACGAGACTACTGCAAAAACCCCAACTAGCATTGTTGCCACAAGCACTGACACATGCCTGACATAGACGCCAAGCTCTAACAGAGATTAAGCAGAATCAGACGATGAAGTCGAAGATGGAGTTGGAGATGGAGATGGCAATGCGATGATGGTGTTTGGCTTGATTGAGTTTGTCAAATGCCAAAAACGTTAAAAGCTGCTGCTGATTTATGGCACGTGGCCAAGAGTTAAAGTTGAAATATACCAACAAGCATACATAGTACATATATCAAAAATAAGTACGATGAATTAGCTAATAAACAAATAAGTCAAACAAGGCTTCCTAATCCCTACGCGTGCATGTTCAAGTTGTTGAGAACCTAGCAAAAGTTTAGCTTAATTTTCAGCAAAATGATAAATGTAATATATTAAACAATGCAAATAACATAATGAATGAACTTATATATATGGCACATGTACATAAACGTACAGCAAATGGTTTTTTCGTATTGATAAGAGAGATTAGAGCGGACAATGGGTGTGTAAATTTGTATAAGCCATGTGGACATAATTAAAGAGACTGTATGTGTGCAAAGTAACATTTAATTGCAGTTTAAATGAATGCCTAACTATTGCATTACAATCGGATTAAGGCTACTAGTTTATAAGTTCAATCTAAAATAAAATTCAATCTTTGGAGCGGGCATAAATAAAATGGCTTCAACAAATAATTGCAAAGTGAAATATTTACTTAATTTGCCATAATTCATTTTTGATATTGGGTTACATGTGAAAATTCTTCAAAATAAATTACTCAATCATATAAGTCTAAAACTATAGTTTTTTTTTAAGTTTTTAACATTCCGTTTACTGCTTCCAAGTACATCAACCGTTCCAGGCCAACAAACACCAACTAAAAAAAAAGTTAAGTAAAAAAGATTCAAAAATTCTACGTCATACATATCATTTACTTAGCTTAGCAAACTTTACGATTATATCAAATATATATCGTGTTAATTATTTGTTTGACAAGCAATTAAAAATTTCAAATATAAATACCCTTGACACACAAAAAGGCCAAGTTTATAGTATATTGTAAAAAACATATTTAAGTAGTATATATATATTTAAAGCGCACACAAAAATATCTTTAAATAAAACAAACTAACAAAATCAATGCAACGCCATACAGCTTAAATGTATTCAAATTTAGTGCTAGTGTTGAAATAATTAATAAATGCATAAATATATTGCATTAATATATACAATGTATATTAAAGTTTAATAAACAAGAAAAAAAGTTTAAAAAAAAATATTGTTATATATATAATGGCAAATAATATGAGTTAAAATATATATACAAATCTACTTATTGTATATGGATAAGCGTCACATGTAAATGGCAAATTGACAGGTATATTTATATGATAAATAAACTTTAAAGCGTTAAGTAAAATCGAAGAACGTGTTTAATTTTTGGACTTGGGCGAGTGTTCTACAAAATACCTTATTGGAACTGCTTAAAAATGACTTTACTGACTAACTTCGCCATTATTCGTAATGAAAAGTAGGCGCATTAATTTGAAATATATATTCGAAAGAGTGCAAAAAATCAAATCAAAAACAGCAACAAATTTGAAATAAATCCAAAAAACTTTCATTAAGCTCACTTTAAGTGCAGGCCAGAACGCAAAAATACCGAAAAAGTAAACTATACGAAACAAAACTGAACTAAAAAGCTCGGCAAACCCGCTGCTAATAAAAAAAACTCAAGCACACTTTCAAAATGTATGTGTGTGTGTGTGTTAGTGTATTACGAGTAGTTTTTATTACATTTGTTTCTAGGAATTTTCAAACATGCCAAAACAGCTGCAACCACATCAGACGCTATCCCCAAATTTGATATAGTATACTCAACCACCTGAGCGGGTTCCGTACACTGTTTTTGTTTACCCTTCGTAGCCAACACGTTTTTACTGCCTTTTTCATAGTCTTTTTGCTTTTGGATTGTGTAGCTGCGTGTGTGTGTGTGTGCGTGTGTGTGTGTGGAGTATCCTGACCCATGCATAATATTGTGTGTGCACATATCTGATAGTATTTTTTTCGCATATATCTACTCGTACATATAAATCTCAAGGTTAAAATGTTGTAAATATGCATCAATGTAGATATATGCATGGCTTACTAAAGCGCTTTTTCGCAATACCTGCACACACGGAGCTGGCTGACCCGTATAATGTGCATTTTAATAATGTCAAACTGCTATGAGGCATTAAGCCATGGTTTCTGATTGCAACGTGCAACAGCAAAACAAAACCAAAAAAAAACTCAAACAGATCGATTTCAATATTAAAGCCCGGTCAGACAGCCGATGCTTATAAAAACTGCATATAAAAAAACATTAAATATCCAATTGAAATTACGATAAGATATTTCGTAATGAAGCTTAATTTTTTTTTTTGCAATATATTTATGTTGGTTAAAATTGAACATATGACAAAAAGCTACTTAAATGAATTCGTTCTAATGCAGTATATATGGTGCTATTTAATCTTTATTAATACAAAAAAGATTGCCTTCAAAACTCAACTGATTTTCAAAGGCAATGCCTTAAAAGTCTTGACTAAGCATATAAAAAAAAAAACTTGGAGATAGGTCAGAACTTTAAGAAGTCGTAACTTCCTTAAAACTCAAGCAATTTTCAAATGCAATGCCTTAAAAGTCATGACTAGGCATATAGAATAATACTGCATAAAATCAACTTGAGGGCAGGTCAGTATAGGACATCGAAACGTTAACTTTAAGCGAGCTGTATATATGCTCATTATCATATGACAAAAGCAAACATGAAACAAACAAGATACGTACTTAATAAATAATAGTTGATATTATATGCTTTTTATATTTAACTGTATAGACTAAAAAGTAAAGCTTTAATACTACAATTTTATATATTCAGAAATTAAATGTAAGTAAATCAACCCGTAGAATCCGTAAACTAATGCTTGTCAAACGTTTCTCACGCGAAATTCAATTAACAAGTAGCCAGCAATTATATAACACAATTTAATGAACAAAAACCACGTTTAGATACGCTATGAGCGTACCAAAAAAAAAAGAATTTACATAATTACAACAAAGAGAGGAAGAAGAAAAACAAAACCAAATGCAAAAAGAAAATGACGAAGAGAGAAATGCGGAATGTAGCCACCTGGCGACAGCTGGCAGCACTACACACACACACAATTAACATTACTTAAATACACATTAAGGTTAAAGACGCGCAATTTTTTCATGTTTGGGGGCTATTTTTTCTTGGCCAAGTTGTTTATCAGCAAAAATTCTCGGCCTGCAATGTCTGAAGGGGAGCTATAAAAATTGCGTGACGCAGCAAACAAAAACATTTCAGCACAAAAAAAAACAAAAGCACAATACAGAAATCCAAAACGAAAATAACTGAAAGCTGCCAAAAACTCGCGAAGGGAAATCGGAAAAGAGACGACAGCAACGAAGCGACGTTAGCGGAAGGGCAATGAAAATAAACACAGTAATTAAGTTAATGAGCATTTTGAGATTTATTATTAATTTTCTTTGTGTTGCGGCCGCAAACAGTTCCCCAAAGCAAATCATTTTGAATTTTTCGTGATTATTTATCATAATTGTTGTGTTGTTATTTTTCCATTCATTCATTTTTTGCGTTCGTTAACTGCTGTTGAATGCTTTTGATTTGCATTTAAAATGCGCAAATTTGTGTTAATCTGCATACATCTTATGTATTTGTTTCACTATCGGTTGAATGGTGAAACATATATCCCTAATTGTTATTTAAATGCTCGAAAATTAATTTAAATGCGAGTAGCAACCGTTAATTCCTTGAAGCCTTCATTTATTTTTGCGACCTGTCAGAAATTGTTTTTTAATTTATAGGTGACCATAAAAAAAATCTGTGCGGACCACATATTCCTGCAAGCGCAGGCACATTAACATTTTGGCATTGTCATTGCTATGATTATGATGGCATCATCTGATGTCTGATGTCGGTGTCCCACATTCAGAATGGCCCATTAGTTGCTTGTTTTGTGAGACTTTGTTGTGCTTTCGTTTTACGATGCCACATTTAAGTTTATAACCCAGCCAAAACGAATGCAAACAGGAATGCAACACAACAAAATGCTTAAATGTAAATAAATTTTCAGATAAGTTAGGCGCCTGTAAGTAAGCAATAGATATGATTTGTGTCCAATATCCAAGCAAACATTGTTTGTTTTTAATATACGAATACATTCCACTCAAAAGAACTGTTGAAAAGTTGGGAAATAAATAGAAATTTTATTTGTGGGCTTGAATATAACATGGGCATGTGTGAGGTTTATGTATATATATATATACACATATAAAATATGTTAAACTAAAGTATTTCAAATAATTTCATATACAAAAAAACAAACATATTCTTAGAGAAGTTATTCAATTAGTAAAGTGCCAAAATAACTAAACAGCGAAACTATAAGTAAAATAAGTTGATAATAGCACGTCTATTAGATCACAAAAAGCAAATAAAATAACAACCTTACTAGTTTAAAAACAAACTTAAAATAATCCTAAGCACTTTATTGCAATCCTTATACAACCCATGTAAGCTCATATATATAACTAGGTGAACAAAGCAGCTAATTATAAGTATCCACGATAATGATAATGATAATGATGAGGCCTGAAAAGCGATTAACAACCCATGGCACATGTAAACAAATTGCCAAAGCTTAGTGAAGAACACGAACAAAATAATGACGATACACGCACTAATCACTTCAAAGGGACAGAAAGGAAGAAGTGTGGAAAAAAGAGCTGGCCTATACACAGTACTGGCTATAAATTAGCTTTGAACATACATAATCAGGCGTGGGCTTTGGTCTCTCATCATGTAAACAAAACTACAATTAATCAAAGATTTTACCTGGCTGGACTTTATTACACTCACACACAGCTTTGCTTAATTGCATAAATAAAAGTCTGACGTGTTAGTAAAAGGGAGGTAAAGCTTAATTAAGCCTCCCGTCTAGTTCGCAGTCACAGTTCCTAGACTATACAAACTCATACTCCCCGTGGACGCTGACAAATAAATAATAAAAACACAAATTGACTCACAAATGGGCAATGAGAAAATCGGTAAATATAGAAAATGTTCACAATAGACAGACAACAAGCAAGCCAACTGGCTGGCTGGCTAACTGGTCAACAAGGAAGTGCAGCTAACTCGCACACAGAAGAGGTGTTGTGGGAAAAAGCCATTAGATGGCAAGGCTAAAGGTTATCGTATTGCCAGTGTGGCCAGCTTTGTATTGGGGGTTTTTGCTTCTTTTTGAGGGTCGAAAACTCAGTCTTTTATTAATAATGTGCGCAGCAGCAGGGAGGCAGAGTTGAATATCCACTTATATAAAATGTCCGCGGCTTGTAATTAAAAAGATTATAATTGCTATTGCTTGGCTATTAAACACTGTGCGAAATAAATTTGAAAATTGCTTTATTGTTTTTTTTTTTTTTATATACCAGTTAAAATGCTTTTTATTTAAAAAAGGTCCAATATCACCATTGCTCCAGTGAGTGCTTGTGCCGTATATGGTATATAGTATATAGTTTTTGAAGTTTTTTTTGGTAGATTTCTTAAAACGAGTACACAGTTTTGTTAGTGTTTTCATCTTAATTGCCACGCGATTCGCTGGTATCAATATTGGAGACCCACTCAATAGGATTCACATAGATATTGGATATGGTGCCACGCAAGGTGTCGAAGCCCTGATTGAGGGGCACCGGCTTGCCACGTTTACCCACCGACTTCATCCAGTTAGTGTAGGCACCCTGGGACCTCTCACGACGCTCCTGTTCCAGAGCCTCCCTTCGCTGCTGCTCTTGGAGCTGACGATAATTCTCTCGCTTCTCCTGCTTTGCTTTCATGCGTTCCCATTCCTCCAGACGCTTCCTACGATCCTCCGGAGACTCCTTAGGAATTTGCTTCTTGCTGATTTGACTCAGGGTACCGGAGCTCAAAAGACCCGAGTAGCTGCTAACACAGTCAGAGTTCTTGTTTGTAACAGATGAAGTTTTCTTTTGCTGCATTGTCTTTTGCCTGCACCATTCCTGATAGCGTTCCTGTGAAATACGCTTACGTTCTGCATTGTCTGCTTCGCGTTTCTCCTTCTCCTGCTTCTCAGCCAGTTGCTTCTGCTTCTTCTGGCGCTCCTTGCGCTTGATCCAGTCATCATATACCTCCTGGTTATGACGATTTTTACCATCATCTAGATTACGAAAGAATGTAGATGAACTGGATGAAGATGTGGTCGACAAATTCAAACTTAAAGATGACACAATATTACTGCGAGTACCCTCGGATTGCTTCAGAGCACCACCATACATATCAGTCCAGCTGCAAGTGGATGCCGAGGAGCAATCCTCGCGACGCACAGTGGATGCCTTTAAGTTATATGTGCGATTAGTCAACTGACTCTGATTGTCCGCATTATTGTCTAGCAAGTTGGCTGGATCCAACAGACTGCTACCCAAAGAACCCAGACTGAAAGCGTCCTCCGGTTGAACACTGGGACGACAATAGGTGCTGCTGTCCACAGAGCTAAGACTTTGAGTATCCTCTGGCTGCAAGGTAGCCTTGCAACCTAATGTACCGCCAAACGAGTCCAGACTATGAATTTCCTCTGTAGCTCCTGGGCTGCACATTGTCTCCCCATCGATGGAGTCGATATCATCTAGCTGAGAGTTTGTGCTGCGTTTGAATGTCTCCTCATCGCTGGCCATTTCCAAGTGATAATCACCATCGGCACCATCACCACTCTCGTCCCCAGACTTATCATAGCGATCGCAAAGGTCATCCGCTGAATCTCTATCAGCATTGATTGCTTTATGAGATCTATCAAAATCGTCGTTGTCTTCTCCCTTATTGGCCACATAGCGCACAGTGGGTGACACATAGGAGCGATTACTATAATTCTTCAGAGTCCCAGAATCAGTATCCTCATCACTCAAATCGGACATCGGCATAGAACTTGTTACCATTCCAGAAACCAACTTGCAATCCACCAACTGGCCCTTTTCATTGCGACGTCCAACGAAAGCCATTCTTAAATTGATGATAAAAAGTGTTCTCCTAAAGAGCTGAGAGTTGGAAATTTAAATTATGTTGATTTTTGTATTAGTCCTTATAGATTGAGTTAATGTCTAAAGCCTATTGATTGAGTTAATGTCTGAAGCCTACTAATCAATAAATTTAATATTACTTAAAACATATAAGTAAGCTAAAAATCTATTTTAACAGATTTTCTGAAATTATATTCACTTTTGAATTGAAATTATCAAACAAATATAAAGAAAATATTGCATTAGATATATAAATAAATTATAATAAGATCATAAGATAATTTAAATATGTGTTGCAAGTCACACAATTTGTAACAGTGTATCGACATCAGAGACACACACATACCTCCACTCATACAAAAAAATGCGTCCCAATTTGTCGGGTGAAGCAAAATGAAAACATTTTAACTAATGACAAACAATTACTTAAACAACGAGTCGAACGAGAGAGAGACACACACATGACGACAGCGAAAGGTAATTAAAACTACACTACACCCACAGCACACACACACACACAACTCATACATACATACGTGTATGTGAGTGCTTGAGCGTAAAGTTTCCGACTCAAAAATTGGTGCCTTGTTTGTGGGTTGTTCGTTACCTGGCACAGTTAATGAGAAGCGCTTTCATTTTAAATGAAACTCACCCACACACACACACACACAAACACACACTGAAACTGAGGTGTAATAAAAAACTTATCGCTGTTCGCTTTTGGGCGCCCGTGTGCGACGTTTGATAGACATAATAAAATGATTTTTTATGTGCTTAATTGTTCTATCTTGCGCCGACATCGGCCTTATTAAAACAAAAAACAATTAAGTGGCCTTTTCTACTTACGACCTGCAAATGACTTGTCAAATGAGCGACAGCAAACACACAGGCAGATAGGTGGGGATGGTGAGGGCTGTCTTGCTTGTCTCTCTTGTTGACTTTTTAACAATCCTTGGGTACGGATAACATGCGTGCGTCTGGTATTATGAGCTGACAGTTTGGGTTGGGCTTTCAAATGGGCCACACAGATTAAAAAATCAGTTACGTCTAAACGAGAGATATACAATATAGGATGGGGAAAAAACTATTGAGGGTTTTGAATGTGAAGAGAGATTTTTGTTTTGTGCGATTATTTGGAAATGAGATAAAGAACTAGTTAGTCTTGAAGACTCTCTCTACCACTGCTGACTACTAATTATTAAAATTGCTAATGAAAATGACTACTGTTTACCTTCAGATAAAATTTTCCTTATATTTAAGAAAAAAGCACTTTCTTAAAAATTTCTTTATTCCCTTTTAGCTAGCTTGAGGCATTTCCAATTGAAGCCGCACACAATACCAGAAAAGGCTGAGAACAGCTGCAGGTGCGGTCAGATAACATTTCTACTTTCTGCAGTAAAAGTGAGTTGTAAATTTAAAAGCAGCAACACGAAACTGAAACCTGCAGGCAAGGACTGTGAGGTAAATTAATTATTTAGGCTACAAGGCAATACTATGAAGTAGTTGAATTGAGAATGACTCGAGAGCTCAAGCACTCAAAACGCAATCGATAGCTAACAGGAAAGTGTAAAACATAATTTAAATTGAAATTTCAATGGGAAATTTTGCAGTTAAAACTTAAATTGTTGCATTTCCCAGGGCTCAAATGGAATAAGCCATCACAATAAAATGTAACAATTTGGACAACAGGTTGTAAGTATTTTCGTTTCTCTCAATTATATATTTCACGCACGCACTAAAATCACTTTTCATTTTTTTTTTTTTAATTATAATTCCATTTCTCATTTCATTTTCACGCTGTTGCTGTTGCTGATGTTGTTGTTTGTGTTTGTGTTTGTTTATATTATTATTATTGTTACGAGTATTGACATTGCCATTGATTATTATTGTGTTGTTTGGCTGGGCGCTCGTTTAATTAAAAACGTGACAATTTTACCTGTGGCGAATGCATTACATATTTCATCACACAAACGCCATGTGCCATATGCCATGCCCACAGCGTGCTTGCGGTCATCGAATTTTTTATTTAAATAATTCAAAGCCTGTTTACAATATGCACAACTCGTCTGCTTTACATTTCACTTTCGTTGAAAACCAAATTTAATTAACTTTATACCATATGGATGGCAATGTTGGTGATGGGAGGTGCCAACGATTTGGAATTAATGAACTGCAAATTAAAATTTCACAATGCAGTTAGGATTATGTGTTATTTTTTTTATTCAACTTTGTAAAGCAGGTCCAAAGCAATGACTAACCAAAGTCAATCTTATAAACAGCAATAGAATGAGTGCAGAAGAAGAACGTAACATTCTTGAACTAGAGACCGTGTACCAAAAGAGTTTCTTATGTGCTATTTTACTTACCTCAAAAAGTTTCTTTTCCTATGCCTTTTTGGACCAACGCTCAGCGGCTGTGTGAAATAGTTTAATATATGTTTTTTAGTTTAATATATATATTTTTTTTTGTTGAATGTAAATGTACATGAATGAAAATATATTCGAAACATGTCAGCCTACTTAAAGACAACTCATATTTCGTTTGAAATAGTTTGCTTTGTCACAATGCTTCCTTTACAACATCATTCAATCTTACACAGTTAATTAAGCAAACAAACTTTAAGTATTCCAAGTTTTGAAAAGTCCTTTTAAATTCTTTCAATCAGCATGCTTCATCTCAGTCTGCACACACACACACACACACAAATCTTTTTGCACATTGGCACCTTACAAGCGAAATTGAACGAAAGAATATCTCAACTTCTGTCAGACCACAAACAAATCAGTTAAGTGCCATCCGAAAAATCAGAGAGGAGACGCGACAACTTCAGTGAGGAAATAAGGTAAGTCAATTTACCTAATTGACTTATGACCAAGCAAGAAAGTTTGACAGTTGCATCTGCTTGCTTGACTCAATCCGGTAGATTGGTGGTAGATTTTCAAGCGATAAATATATTACTGGGAAATAATTAAAAGCAGTGGTAAGAAAGGTACACATACAAAAGCAACATACCAAGAGAAGAAGTTAAAAATATTAAAAATTATGCTTCATTAAAAAAGAAGATTGATTAAAATGTTTTTAATATTAAGTAATTCGATGGACAAACATAATATAATATAATATAACAATAATAACTTAAAGCTTAAGAATATAATAGAATATCTACATTTATTTCAAGACAGTTTAAAACAGACTTTATTCGAAACTAATGAAATGTTTATTTTTGAGATTTTTAAAATCTCAACTTTAGAAACTAAATTAACATATATCAAAATTATCTTTAATTAAAAGCGAAACACTTGCATACCGAGACTCGTTGAAAGATCTCGACGTGTTCTAGGATTTGGCATTCAGAATAATAAACGTTGCCATGCTTCTGTTGTATCAAACATAATATTGTTGTCAAATGCGTTATGAGCTGTTAATGGTTCAACAAACTTGCAGCCACTAAAAGTTTAAAGCGACAACAGTATACCAGCCGAAACGAACCAGCTCCAAAACTAGAGACAACAAAAACAACAAAACCAACAACAGCAACAACAACGATGACAACGACAACGACAGCAAGGATAACTTTGGCAGCTAGTTAAATAAACTTATGTTGAGGCAATGTCGCTCACATGTTTGTTGCACATTTCCGCTTACGTGAATATATTAATTACCAAAATTTCATTGCATGAATGAGAATGGTGTGTGGAAGAGAGAGAGTGAGATGGAAGAGGAGAGGAGGGAAGCAAATCTTGTCGGCAATTCAATTAGTGGGCAACTTGCATTTATCCTATTTTAATGCTGTGTATATTCGTGCAGGCCCCACACACACAAACACATGCAGGCAAATTGAAGAGAAGCAATGTGTGTGTGAATGTGTCGTCCCTATGACAACGACTCGAGCAGGACTCGAAGGACTTGCATGAACTAGTGACTTATGCACTGACGCAACCAATTATGGCCTAGGGGCAACTGTAAGTGCAACCGTCTCGCCCACATGTGTATACGTGTGTGTGTGTGTTTGAGTATTTTTGTGAGTGCTTACTGTATCTTGTATCTGCGTCTGCATCTAAACCTATTTTCGGTTTTAACGCTTCTCAAAAACTATGTCAAATGAAATTTATGCGATGCGCCCAAAAGACGGCAATGAAAAGCCAAACCCACACACACACATACACACCAACACTAACAAGTCTATACGTTTTCTTGAGCTTGTGTTCAGGTGTATGTTAACTTCCAGTTTGCGCTTTGGTTGTGTCTGTTGTTTGACTTTCCGTTGCATACTTTATGGCGTAGCCATCATTGATAAAGCGTCAACGCGTTGGTGACGGCAATATTTCATCAGCAATTGTTTAAAAAGTTTCTTAATTAAATATGACAGATTACCCGCAAAGGATTTTTGGCGGCTAACTAATTGAATTTTAGAAGTTGCCGCTGATCGTGATACGTAGACTTATTGCTCAAGGAGCTGCAAATTTGGAATCTTGCTGAGAAATGAGAGCTGTGGTGAACTAGACTTAGAGGTTAATAAAAGGTGGGAGCTTGCCGAAGAGATACATTTTGTGCGTTGCGGTTGATCCTTAGAGAAACAAATATTCAAAGCACGCATATTTTTTTCTTGTTTCAAATTTATTAATATGTAAGTAGTTTATTTTCAATAATATTACACAAACGTACAACCCCGATTTTTATATAAATTAATTTGCCTAAAAGTACATTAAACAAATTATATTATTATTGATATTAACATCTATTGATTAATTATGAAAATAAAAATTATATAATAGTTATTATTAAATTTGTATATTGAACTGTTATAATAAACATTTTTATTTAGTAATAAACTGCAAATTCCAATTAATCATTATTTAATTACCCCAAAATATTTGTAAGCTTTAACATTTATTTGTTATTTTCAACTAACTTCCTCAAGTATTTTTACCCTTGAGTTTTTCGACCTTGTCTGGCTTCCTTAACTCATACCTGCATAGCATTTTTAATACATTTAATTTCTAATATCTAAAGAGCTCCTCATTAGACCAGCCGCAAATATGCAAAATGACGACTCTCCAGCGATTTTATCCACAGAGTCCAAATACCAGACAACAGCAGTTTTGCAGTCCCTTACAGCAGTCGTAGCCCACCCTTTTGCTTAGCAAACACTTTGAACAAGCTGCTGACAAACATTTTTCCTGATCTATTTGCATGCCCCAAATGTATCTGCAACACTGCAGCATTTCTGTAAGTCCGCCAAAGAAAAAACCATGTTAAAAAAATTTAAAAAATAAAACTGATTTCATTACCTTGATTAGTTGGTCTCTTCAAGTCTGCCCTGTGTGTGTGTGTGTGTCTGACAGTCGGTGTGTTTGCCTGGCTTTTTCAACGCTTTTTTTCTACACATCTGAAAAGTCCAACACGGCGCTTATGATGGCAAAAGGTAAACGTAAAGGAAGGGGAAAGAATGGGGGGTTTGCCATCTCTTAGCCTCGCTGTTTTAGGTTCAATGCAAGCATTAACCTCATTAGCATGCAACTCTGAATGGCGCTCGGAATATATAAACATACATTTATATATGAATCATGCTTCTAGCAGGGATTCAGCACCAATTGCAGTTTTTTTTTTATAACGTATTAAATTTAAGAGCTTCAGGAAATTTGTTTATTTTCAATTGGGTTGAAAATAACGTTTCTCAGCACTTATAGTGATTGCATTATTTTATAAGTAATAATAATTGTAATCCTATTAATAAAACATCAAAGGCTCAAGGAGAATTTTGTTTTTAGTGCTTAAATATTTAACCATGCTTAGAAGCTTGCAATTGTGTTTTTATTTTATTTATAAATTAATTTATTTACAAAAGATTTAATAACTTTATAAGGATCAGAACTATGATTTGTAACGTATTAAAAACAATTGCAATCTATGTTTTCTTGTCTGACTTTTGTAAATAAGGCCAAGCAGAAGCTAAATATCTAGTTTTTATACTCCATCTTTGCTGATTATCATTTTTAAATCCAAAACAATACCCAACTAATAAGTTTCAAAGCTTTTATTCCTTGTATACAATGTTGGAAGCTCTCTTTATATCCCTTTTCTTTCACCACCTCTATTTGAACTATGCCGGTTGAACGAGAACAAGTACGAACTTGCAAAAAAAACTTAATTAAGCATAATAGAGTTGAGTTCTTCGTTACGACACAGCATGCAATTATGCAGCGGCAAATTTCTTGCCGCCTGCCTCATTTTTTCCTTTTTCTTTTGTATTTTTTTTCTTATCCACACCAGTAGCTGTAAGTAGCTGTCGGTAATTTGCGCTTAGCCACACTTACAGACCAACACTTACAGGCTAACAGCGGAGACGTCCAAGGACCTGATACTGGGCGGATAGTTGAGTTGCAGTAGAAACAAGTGGGAGATGTTGTTGGCAGTTCCTTATACATTTTAATTGCATTTCCGCTATTTTTGATGCCTTTTGCATTTATAATGCCATGGGATTGTGAACACTGGTTAGCTGGCACGTCCTGAGAAATATAATTCAATTAATTACAAAGACGACAGGTGCAAGGTAACTAACACCCAATATTAATCATACGCAGCGTGAAAAAAGAAATATTCACTGCGAATTTGTGAGTGCCAAGGCCTTCTGGGGCAGCATTTGTATCTAATAAACATGTTTATTTCATTAGCGTTACACATGCGTCCATTTCAAATGTATTCCTGCCTCGTGCTCCCAACAACAGTGGAAAAAAATATACAACCAAATGTTGGGTACTCCCCCAGGACGTCATTTGCCGCGCCGATTGCCACGATTTCGACATGAAAAATGCGTTCGCGAAAAGTTTGCCACTCTCGCTCTTTATGATTGGGATTTGCGGCACTAATGTGCCATTGCTTGGCCTACGTTTGAGTTTTTTTTTATACATTTTCTGCCTAGTGACGTCCCAACAAGGATGTTTTACCTAGATCCCAGTGCACAACATTTTAAGGCTGCTGCTGCCACTGACATGCTGTCGACATCATTACAAATAAATTGAGCGTGAAAGATACATTTCACCGACATGATACGCAGTTTTTTTGCTCTTACTTTTGTGTGAGCTGTGGCTGGAGGCCAAGTTGAGGGTCATACGGTTGTGTGATAGTATGAATTCAGATTGTTAGTAACTTTAAAATGTTTTCGTTGACTTGTTGAAACTTTGAGATAAGTATTCAAAAATTATTTATTATGTTGCCGTGGATTCAATGATTTTAAGATTAAATGTATAGGATTATTTTCAAAACTGAATATAAGTATTAATAAAATAAATGAAAAACATAACAAATGGCGCAATCTTCTATACATTAATAAAAGGATTATTTTCTAATCTGCAAAGTACTAATCTTAGTGTTTACAAGAGTAAATATGTACGCATACAGGCAACATGTTTGATTAAGTTAAAAGTACATAAACTTGCTCATTGCTGGACAACTACACTAGCTGAAGCTAATTTAAGACAGCTTCAATCAAAAATCTCATGGTTAAATCTCATAGACCAAGCAAGAAACAACAATGTAGGCTTTGCGCTTTAAACCAAAGCAATTGCCATAAACTGATTTAATTAAAGTCCCAAAGTATGGCAAAAATTCGATATAAATTCAAATTTCTTAATTCACACATACACGAGCATAAATATAAATATATAAAGTGATAGAGATGTGAAATTGTGCATGTGTGCCACAATTTCAAATGAGACAAATACAAAAGTCAATTTGCTGTAAGACTCTACACGAATGTGCTGCACATTCCAACAGCAAGCAGATAAACATAACCATGAGAGATATTTGGTATAATAACATACGTGACCATATTTACAAATTCCAAATCAAAATCATGGTCATAGACAAAAAGGGCGAACGCACAGCTAATGTGCGTCCTGTGGGCGTGGCCCATGCATTGTCTAGCGTTTTGCTACGCATATGAAATGAATTTAATGCTCTGGCTCGAAACTAAATGTGAAATTCAAGCAGAATGAAAACAACAGCCACAATTGGGCTGTTCAGTAGATAAGTGTTCGTGGCATTCTGTAAAATTTGTTAACATGTCTACAATATAATTTTCAAGCTTTTGACATTCAACGCTGCGTTAAAAGCTGAATAAGATTATTAATATAATATTATCCAAATGACACACAATTTTCCTAAGCATTTTAATGCGGGTTTCTTTGGGCATGGCATAACGAAGCGATGCCATGATAATTTGGGTTAGAAATTAGATAAATTCATTTATCCAACTAACAAAATATACACAACATACATGACTGTCAATTACATTTGCTTAAACTTATCAATTCAGTTGTTGTCCAATTTGCACATGCAGCCAATTTAACTTAAAGCATTTGAACAATTAATTGCATTCCTATGATAACGATAAAAAATATATAGAAATATAATTAAAGATCAGCAATGCGTTTGTGACTTTAACTTGTTATATTCAGTGATTGAATCTATATATATATTGGAATTAATATTTGTATATTTTTCGGTTTGGTAGTTGGCTTTGACAATCTTATATACAAATATTATGAACATACTCACATATGTGTGTATATGTATTGAATTTTAGTGTTTTGCAAAAACAAAGTATAGGATCGTTCGAAAGTCCCGCTAAATTATTGGATAACTGTTATTTCTGGAATTATTTGAGAACCAGCTTAAATGTGATTAAGTAACAGAACTCTTCCGGTTTGGAAATTATCAAGTTCTCATCTCCATTGTTTAATTGGCAAGTAAGTAACGAACTTTGATACAATACATCTGGCCTAAAGCTAGGAAATTCCCACACCAGCACTTAACTATTAGTATCGTTGACTCACTCTTGCTTCAGTATGATAGATTTTTTTTGTGTGTGGTTTAAATAAGTCATGTTTTTGCATTCGCAATAACACTTCTGACCGGCAGCAGGCAGGTTGAGTGTTACCTTTATGTACGCAACAGGGGTGCTCTTTGGCAGGCAACGCGGCGTATAATTAACAATAATGAAGTCGTAAAACCGCAATGTAATCAGCGATGCGCAAAACACACAAATTCCACACACACACACACACACTCGCTCATAGGATGGTCGAAAAGCCAAAATGCGAAACGGATAAAGAAAGAGTATGTATTATCTGTGATAAGGCAAAAAGGGGTAGAGGGGTAGAGAGGTGGAGAGGTAGAAGGCAAAGTGCAGAGGTGTGTGTCATTGTGGCCACAGCTTTCAGATCCAAGTCACGGTCTGTATGGCGATATAAAATATTTATAAACCATTTGCACGCATAATTAGACTGTCATTAAATTTGGAGATTCTCGGTATGTGTGACACAACAGAGCTCATTGCGAATATAACTGTGAGTGTGTGTGTGTGTGTGTTGTAAAACATATGTTATGCGAATTCTAAATACTCTTACATATCCATACTCTGTGTTTATTTTACTTTATTTTCTCATCCTTTATAATCATTATTAATAATAATAATAGTAATAATAATACGATTATTAAGTAATTAAATATCTAAAAAGAAATGCAATTTCTTAAAAGTATATTTTGTATATTCTTTATATATTTTATAGCATTGAAATGTTTTATGCTATTATTGTTATAATGCTATACATTTTATGCAATTCAAAAAGTAATTAAAATCGATATTGCTTCAGATTGCAGCTAATTAATTAGTAATATCCTGTTATTGTTAAATAAATATACTCTGCATGAAGAGTATGCTTATAAGGTCTACCCGCACACATTCACCACTTTTACTAATGGGGGGCTCTCTGTTCGAGTCGGGCGTTGAAATGTCATGTCGCGACAGGCGACAGTGCGTTATGCCTGACTCCTCTGTGTGCGTCAGTGTGTGTGTGTGTGTTTGTTTGTGTGTGTGTGTGTGTGTTTGTTTGTATTTGTATCTTTGTGTGTGGGACCATAAAGTAATCAGCGGAAATGTCAATGAGCCGCCACCATTTGCTGATGTGTCGGCGACTGAGGTTTACACTCGCGCAGCGGCAGCAACCAAGTTATATTTTTGCCCACACCACTACCCACGCTACTCCCACCACCCAGCTACTAGTTATTCTTGTCGCTGTTGTAATTGTTGTTGTTATTGTTGTTTTCTGCATTGTAATTAAACATTTTTCGTTGCATATGCAGAAGCGAATGGCAGCAGTCGAGGTTTAATTGCATACGCTGTGTGATTGTATGTCATATGTGTGTGTGTGTGTGTATTTGTATGCGTATGAGTATGTGTCGTGTGATGACAAATATTTTATGGTGCAGCATTGATAGGCGGTTAATATGAGTAGCTGATGCATTGACAGCTCGAAATGGAGCAGAAATACAAGGCAGCTGAGATTTAATTATGGCCAGCTTAACCAGCAGCTGAACACAAAAAGAAGAACACATTAAATCATGCTTGTTAAAATTAAAGAACCAAACATTTTTTGGCCATAAATAAAAAGTATAAGGTCAAAGTAAATTAGTTATTAATTATGATAGCAATTATCAACAAGTTAATAGCTTTCACGTTTTCGAACAAAAGAAATTTATATATTATATTAGAATGTTAAAATGGTTTTGTGCAAACAGGCATAAGAAAGTATTTACGACCCTGTAAAGTATATACATATTCTTGATCAGAATCAACAGCCGAGTCGATATAGTCATGTTCGTCTGTCTGTCTGTGTGAATCGCATCAATCTCCGAGACTATAAGAACTAGAGACTTCTGATTTTAAAATTTCCATTAAAGTCAGCTAAGAAACAACGTAGATTGATGTTAAGTCATCTTGCATTGGTGTAATTGTGATGGTTTGACCGTACCGGTCAACGGTTCGTAGCCTTGTTACTTGATTTTGTTTTTTTTCAAACTTATTGAGCGCAGTAAGTCATTTAAGAAATGTACTTAATATCACTAAATAAATACTACAGACAGGTAACTTTATGATTTGGGATATTTTAATAAATTTCAACGTGTTTTCTTTTCTTTTTTTATTTTAAACTTTTAGTTACACAAATAACAGCACAACAATTACAATGGCATTCAAAGGACACTTTTATTCAGATGGGGAAATAGCTTTGAGGGATGAAACGTACAGTGGGCACACACACATAAGCCAATTATCACTCAAGCAAGCCCAGTTGTTGGAACAATTGGATCAATCTGACAATTCCGACCGATCTGGCTCAGATTCGCAGGAGAACATGTCGCTCGAACGATGGGAACCACCGTCCAATCTGCAAGCTTCAAAAATGTTTTACAATAACCATGAAGAGGTCAACGATTCGGCTTCATCATCGCCTTTATCATTGCCCCCCGCAAATAGTGAAAAACTTACCAAATTGCTGTATAGCTTTTCGGATCCCAACACCTGCATTCAGCAGATGAAAGCGGATAGCAATGAAATGTCCTCATTGGATCTGAGATCGGGCACTTTTGATTATATGCGGGATGTAAAAAGCTTAAAGCTACATCGCGAGCCCCAAGTGGCCTTTGAGACGTGGTTTGCTGCAAAGAAAATGCAGCGCCAGCAACAGTTTCAGCTCCATAAAGAGAAGCTAGAGCAAGAGAAACTTCAGAAGCAACAACGCAAACAGTTGGCTCAACTATGCTACGAGCGATGGTTGCGTGATAAGGCGCGATTGGCGGAGGAGCGACGTATGCAAAATCATATGCAACTTGCAGCCTTTAAGGCGGAAAGTTCGGTGCCAAAGGTCATACGCAAATCTGGTGGAAAGTCCGAGCGTAATGTGACGCAAGCAGAGATTAGGCAAGTAGTCCAGAGCTGGTGTATGAAGAAGCAGCAGCAGCAACAGCGTCAACGTGAGGAGAAACAATACTATTTGGCTAAAAAGCGGCGCGAAAAGCAACAACGCAAACAGGAGGCCAAGAATGCCTTCAAGGAATGGATTAGTAATGTCTATGAGAAACCGAAGCCAGTGCCCATGAATCAGGGCATGGACTCTTTGCGTGGCACAATTTCTCAAATTTATGTCAATCCTTTACCCTGGCAGCCGTTAAAAAAGATTCCAAATCAGAATTGCTAACAGATTGAGCAAGTTGGTAATATTTATTAAGGGTACTTTTTGTATAATTGTCGTTATTAGTTCGCAGGAACATCTTGAGGTTAAAAAAAATTAAAGTAGAGACGCGATAGCTTTAGTTAAGTTTCCATATATATTATTTAGATAACTGATTACTTGTAAATGTAAAACAATATATAATAAAACCGTTTGTTCAACAAATAAAAGAATGAGAAACCATTAAAAATGTTTGGCTTAATCTATTTTCATGCGATATTTGTTTCCTCTTTATTATTCCCTGAACACATTGAAAATCGGTTTGAAGAAGTTTTGTAATAACATCGATGTTAGTCAGAAACGATTAAAACACTAAGGTTTTCAATATACCCATAACCAGTAATAGTAATATCTTGATATTAAACTAGAAACAATAATAGTAGCATATATTCAAATGACATTCGACCACTCTCTGGTTCTTGTACATTCTAACCCCTTTACCTATACCCATCCTTTCTTTTTGTCTCTCTCCATCTTTGTTAACTGGCAAAAGCATTTTCATGGTCTCATGCTTATTTTTTGTTATCACTGCCCCAGCAAACATTATCGTCTAACATTTCAAAAGTCAATTTAAACAATTGCGTCAGCAGAGCTTAACCATTTTCGTAAACCAATACGATAAGTGAAACTAGTGCCACAATTCGGTCTAGATAGAAGGGAAAGAATATTGTAGAACTGTGACAGATGAAAACAAAAAACAATTTGCAATAACAAGCAAAATACAAATGCAAACAAAATACGAAGAAGCAGCAGAATGTACAGGACACACTCAATTGTTGTCAGTCTTATACACAGGAGTGTATGTGTGTGTGTGTGTGTGTGTGTGCTTTTACAGAAACGAATTGAATAAGGAAAGGAGGGAGGAGGGAGAAGGGACGAGAAGGTTTGTTGTGGTACAAGCTGCCCATTTTCATTAGATTTTCAACACGGCTGCTTTGCCTGTAAAGTCACAAAATTATATTGTCAAAAATAAAATAAACCATGTTTGTAGGCGCAAACACAAGCAGTAAACAAGGAGAGAGAAAGAGACGGAGAGAGAAAGAGAGAGAGATGATAGAAAGTGAGGCATGTGTAGTGTTCTCTCTTTGCAAAGCAAAACCGAAACGCAAACAAAATAAGCCAAAGGCCTAAAGTTCATTTGCACAATTTCCAAAACCGCTTTCGCTTGCCCTAAACCAGCCACCCGTTTTCCACCCTCTACTCTCGGACTGCACTGAACAAAGTCAAAGGCCGTGCAAGGCTTGGCAAACAAAAAGACCGAAAAGACGCTGGCAAATCCTTTTGATGAGGTCAACGCTAGTTTGGTTTCCAGCTACAAGCACACACAAACACACACGCATTGGCCAAGCCGATGTTTACATTTGTGTGCAATAGAATGCTGTCCGTCCATATAAGTATCTGTGTATATGCATATGTATATATGTATGTGTGTGTGTTTGTGTGTGTGTGTGTGTGTGTGGGTATGAGCATTGGCAGGATTAAATTTGGTAGGTATTGAAGCATGTTATTCGTCATCAATTTAGTTTGCACTAACTAGTTTGTATGGCTGCTATTGTTGTTGTTGTTGATTTCTCGTTGGCTGTTGTTTGTATGTGTGTTGAAGTTGTTGTTGTTGTTGTTGCAAGTGCAGCAAGAGTTGAGGCACAGGCATTGCAGCCAAAGTCAATCCAGAGTTTGTCAAAGTCAAGTCGATTCCATGTTGTTTGCATTGTTTACGCACTTTCGCTTTGGTATTATTGTAGTATGCTTTTCGGCTTGATAGCCATGCATGCATGGACCAAAGATATATGTGTGTGGTGTGCGTGTGTATGTGTGTGCGCTTGGCCACACGTCTTTGTGTATTTCCCCGACTTGTGTACATTTGTTTGCTTCATTGGTTCGAACTTGGTAAATGAGCCTATTTAGTAGCTTTAATGTTGCCGATTTTGCTTTGTAGTTTGAGTTACAAAACAACATTTAGACCAAACCGAAAGTTATGCTATTAAGGTATGGAAAAAGATTTACTGAAGACTTAACTTAAGATTTTTTGTTGATAGCAATTTGTTTCAGTAATATAATGATTTATACAAAAAACAGTTTTTAAATAATCTTATATCTCCTTAAAAGTCTGTCTGCAGAAAACTGCTAAAAATTAGCCAACAACACACACACTTGCTTGTATGACATACCTTATGATCTTAATAAACACGAAACATTAACTGATTGAAAATGAATTGCTTATAAAGCTCTCGTTAGGGTTTCATTTAGTAAAATGGTCTACTCTTAATCTCAATCCGCCACGCGTGTGAACATTTTGCATAATAGAAATCCTAACGACCTCCCGCCATGTAAGGCACCAGGTCCAAAGATATAAAACACATTTGCAAGAAAAAAAAAAGAGGAGAAATAAATCTTCTTGTCGCTAGTGGTAGAAACAATGAAAACGCCCTGTCCACAGTGTTTGCGGCATGCTGGGCACATAAATAATGCAATGGCAGCAGCCTTTTGGCAAAAGGAGCAAAAAGGAACTGAAACCAAACCCAACAATTGAGTATAAGACAAAGCAAAATGCAAGGCGGTCAGGTGAGCAGTCGAGAGCAGACCAAAGCAGACCTGGTTTTATGCCCACACACACAATGAACCCAAATATATCACAGTGATGACGAGTGATCAATAACCGTAGGAAAAGAGAGGGAGGGAGGTCACGGGAAGCATTTGAAGGCGGTGCTTTGTCGGCGACAGCAACTACAAATGGCAGATATGATAAGTGATGTATGGAACGATTGCAGAAGTCTGAAAAAAAAAACAAAGGAAATTTAGCTATTAAAATTTAATTTTTGAAGAACAGAGCAGCACACAATGACGAATTTGATTTACTTAATGTACATAATACAAATAAATAGTATAATAAAAATATATTTAAAAATGTGTCACAAGTGTTTTAAATAAAAGAAAATTCATATCTAAACTTATATCTTTTGCTTATATGTCAGACGTATTCAAAACTAAACCCCTTGCCCACAAAATTCAGATTTAATTTACCAAATTGAATTTAAGTAGGTGTTTTTATTGCTTTGCATCAACTTAATAAAAAAATTTCATGTTAGCTTAAATATTCTTTAAGCCTAAATCTTTAAGATGTACTTATTAAAGCTTCAACTTAAAATCTACAATAAAGAATTTAATACATTTTTTCACCTTTAATATTTTGAAAAGCTTTATTTTATGGGCTGTTGTGCAACTTATATATAGAAGTGCATGTCGTACAAGCCCAGCGACCGTCAGATTAAAGACGTCCACGACTTACTCGAGACAGAAAGTAAGTTAGAAGCGTGTTAATAACTTTTTAGCCATGGCATGCAAACTACTGCTGCTGGATGGGAAGGAAGTTAGCGATGTGTGTTATTGTGTCCTTCACATGAATACTTTGGTGCGTGCGGGTCTCAGATTTAAGTGACAGACAAGCTACGAAAAAATAACAAAAGGTGGTTAAGTCCTTGTAAGTGTTTAAGTCGACAAGGCACTATACCGACGCATACAAGGACAACGCAAAGTGGGAGTAGTGGGTGGCGTATATACAGTCATAGTATCAGAGACTTGCTGCGTGTTTATAGCGCTGTGAAATGAACATTTCGCAGGTGATTTAACAGTTATTAAATTTCTCTAACCTAAAAGTAGGCAAAATGCCAAGAAGAAAACGGCCCATTTGGGAGTTGAAGCTTGCCTTTTGGTAATTGTAAAAAGTTTTTATTTGATCGTATCATATTTAGATGCCAAACGAAAAACAAAATGTCAAACGATATTTGCACACAAAAACAATGCTAGAAACAATGGCCTGGCAAACTTTCATGGCGAACTTTTTAACTACAAGTATGTCTGATTAAATAAAGATTTTTCTCCAGCACAAAACTTGGACCAAATAAGAAACGAAATCCTTGCACAAGTAAATATGCAAAAATGTTGACACAAGTCGGCAGAGATATTAAAACTATGCCGTGCATGCATTATATTGCATTTATTTGTAAGTCAAAACAAATGTTAAGACGTTTTGAAAAGCATATTCGCTTTAAAATGTACAGAAATAAGGTTGAAATAATTTAATATAATATATATTCGTTTTAAAAAGTTTAAGTAGTAGCATTGCATTTGTGTTCTCCAATTTACTCTTTTGTTATTTAAGAACTGTAAACTTGAAATAGTTAAAAAATATTTGTTTGGAACTCTCGCAATTGCACGTATCAAAAATAAAAACTTCAAAGCTTATGGCTAATTATACAAAAGCAAACTTAATTCAATTACAGCTCCGTTAGCTTTAAATCAAAGCCTCTGAGTAAAAGAGAGAATAAGACTGTTGCCTATTTTGCAGCGCATAAATATGCATTTCATACGGCCACTTGTCGGCTTTAAATAAATTTCGAGTAGAGCGCTGCTGTATAGCCATGGAGCAACTTTGGCACATTTCTTAATTAGCTTTATGAGTTTTTTTGGGGTACGGACGACACCTGCCGAAATTCCCATGTGTGCGGTCATCCAGGTGTTGAAAGGCCCTGTTCTAGGCTAAACTTTTTCGCCTGAGAAATTATTATGCAAAATGATATTAAAACTTTTTGAGTGATGCTTTTGTGAAACTTTTGCCATATGAGACGAATGGGTGGGTGGAGTAACAATAAAATAGTAGAAGCTCTGTTGGGTGGTAAGTTCAGCCTATCGATAGCAAATGCAACAATGGCCAATTTGTAGCAAGTTGCTTGAGGCGCATAAATTACAGTTCGGCCTCTAATTGGACCAGTGACTGCATAGAAATAGGTGACAGCAACAATGACACTTCAAATCAAAATTCATGCCAAGAAATGAAGAAAGGATGTAAGGCTTGGCATTCAGCCTGGTTTTTTGGGCGTAAAAGCGAAAGGCAACAAGGCGTAACATGCGATAAAATTGAGTTGAAAACGTGTTTCAAATCTAAAATTAACAAACTGAAAAGTCAAGTCAAGGCAGTCAACCATTCATTCAGCCAGTTAGTCAGCCAGCCAGCCAGCCTGTCAATCGCCATGTCGCTGTTACTTCGGCCAAATTCGCTGCCTGCATGTAAATGACTTTTTAATGATGCCCACCAGTCGGGCGCTGTACGTACTAGTACTGTGTACAAGCTACAATTTTGGATTTCCCACTTCCTCCTACTCCTACTCCTGCTGCTGCTGCTGCTTCGCTAACTCGAGTCGCTAGCATGTGCGTCTTGTTTGAAGTGTCATAGTTTGCCTGCCTAATTGCTGACATAATTTTACGCTTTAATAGTTTTTCCGTGTCCGCGAACTGACCTGTCCCAGTAGCCAGACACCGAGACCAACCCAGTCTCCCTTTCTAGTTTCTGCACCACCTATTGGCTTCATATGTAAATGAAGCTCTGATTAGCGCATGTCATGAATTTCAATTTGTGTCTAATTAATTGTTGTTTGAAATTCTTTTGCGTGCTGATGGAGCTTGTTTAACATGCACCTTAAGCTGCCAATCTATTTGACCAGCTTTTTTTGTTCAGCCCTATAACTGGCAGTGCAATTGCGGGCGTGGATCAGTTTGAGTGGCTAATTTCGCTCACTTACATTTAATTACAGTTTGGTCAATGCTAAAAACATTTCATTTAATGTAACACAATGTGTACAATGTGTCTGAGTTGCACTTATTACTTGTTACTGTAATTTATTCGGTATTTTTCCAGATACTCAAGTTAATTATTTATAAGCTTAAGCTACAAAACTTTTTAGTACGAAATTATTTTCAGAAAACTTACTCCTCCATATAAATTATTAAATTCAAATGTTCAAGCAATTACCGTTTTCTCTTAATCAAGAGAACCCAATCGCTCTTAGCTTGCCCCAGTTTTGTTTTTATATTTGCACAGATTGCTCAGATACCATTTTCAGGCGGCACTCAACGGCAGCCTAATGGTATGCTATAGAATTATGCACTGAACATTTCGCTCTCGCACATTCCAAACAATAATTTCGATTTCTATCAATGAAATACCATAATACGTCTAAAATCGAAAACTAGTTTCCTGCTTTTCCACTCCAACCCAATTCAACACAGCTCCACCACGTTGGACTAATGGAATTTCATATTTGGAATAGAGAGAAAATCGTGTGTTGTCGATAAAGACAAATCGTGTAGCAGACGGCGTCGTGTGGCTTGCTTGTAAATTATAAAATAATGTTGGTTGCAATGCCAACGCGGTCTACGTTTTTGTTTTAACTTGCTACACTCTCTCTCTGTCTCTCTGTTTGTGTGTGTGTGTGTTGCGATGTGGAGTGGTTCTGGGTGGGTTGTGTATGGCAATTGACTGCAGTTTTTATGCCAGCCCGGCTAAGTGGCACATTTTGGGCTTAGCTTTCAGACGGCGGCAGCGTTGGCGGCGGCTTCACTGAAATGCCCGATCCTGTGGTTATACTGCGGCGAGTCGGAAGGCAGTGAACAGTGGGAGTTGCCGGCGGGCGGTGTTTTCTGCATGTCTGCTCCTCAACTCACATACCCCCCACCCAACCGCAATATATATAGTCGGGCAGTGCACTCGACTGTTGCCGCTGTCAAATAACTGACATTACCTCGCCGTTGCGGAGTCGCAGTGCCGCTCACGTGTTTCGTGACTTCGTACAATAAAAAATTTCGATTAGAATGTAAAAAAAACGGCAGTCGCAAAACTGCAACGGCAATCAAATTCAAAGCGGGTGTGCCACAAATGCTACAGAGACTTACACACGTATAATAGCTGGAACCCAAAAAAAAAAACAACAAAGCAACACAAAAAGCATAGCTAAATTGTATATTAATAGAAAATGAAACCAAGAATGTTATTTACTGCCACTGATCCGCGGTGCGGTGCCACAAAAATTGTTGCGGGCAAAATAATTGCAGTTAATGCAATCCAAAACGGGAAATATTATGACGTGTAGCAAGTAATTAAACATTAGAAGCAGTAGAAAGTGCAAGTAACATACATTTATTAAAATTAATGTATGTATCAAAGAGATAATTAATAATAATAGAAGTATTTATTAAATAAATAGTAAACTTAATTATTTTTACAACAATAGAAAACAGGTGCGTGTTTCTTGGTGTGTCTTGTCAAAAGCTTTAACATATTTAAAATCTGATCAGCACTTTCATTCTGATTGTTGTTGTGTACACATAAACACATTACATACAGTTTTGTTAGCTTCACAATTACACTTCTTTATTTGAGTTACACAATTCAAAATTTGTATCAAACATTATAAGGTAAGAATGAAGCTTAACAGGTTGGCACTTAGTAAATAAATTGTGATGCGTAGATCTTAAGAAATGGCATTTTTTGGTCGCATGAACAGTCATGGAAATTTTGTGGATTGTGATATTATTGGCAAGTTGAGGACATCATTTCGCAACCAAGGTGAGGATGACAAAGCTAAGATGGCTAACTGTCCGCGTACCTACATCAAATTGTACGAGTCGGAGCAGCAAGTCTACAATCCTAGCACCCTGCGTTATGTGAACCACTCCGCATCGTCTTGTGAGCTCATCTCTATGGCCGACACGGAGGTGTCCACACTGCGCTGTGTCTCGCCTCGATCCTTGGAAACGGAGACGTCAACACTGACACCCGAAAGCATCAGCAGCGGCACTGACAACAGTTCCATGTCTGAAGGTAGCGGAGATGCCGTCGAGTCGAATAAGTCACAACAACAGCTGGAACGAGGTTCAACCACATCCATGTGCAGCTGGGAAGAGAAGGACGAGGAGGAGATGATCACACCCATGAATAACCAGCTAAACGAACTGGACACTCAAAGCAGCTGCTGTGCTGTACCATTACTTGAACTTGACTCGAACACAACCTCCGTATACTATGAGCAGCAAGTGCAATTGAAGCAGCTAAAGCAGATGCGCCGCTCCAACGAGGCCTACGATAATTGGCTTTCGGGCAAGAAGCGGCAAGTCCAATACCAGCAGCAGGCAGAGCGCAAACAACGCCAGCAAAAGCAACACAATAATGAACTGCGTCAACAGCTCAACGAGCAGCGGGTGCAAGAGTGGTGCGAACGCAAAGCACGCCAATCCACAAACACATCAACGCACAAGCCAAATACGAGCAATGCTCGAACCACTTCCCAACCGAATGAGGTGGCTCGGAGGTGCCTGCAGTGCTGGGAAACAAGAAAAATTCAAGAGGAGGAACAGCGATTGCAGCGGCAACAACGTGAATCACAGAGAAAGCAAAAGAAGGAGGAACAGCGCAAGCAGCAGGCGACTCAGGCTTGGCAACATTGGATGAAGGGCGTGGAACAACGCCCCAAACCAGTGCCACTTAATCGAGGCATCCAAACGCTGCGCGGCACTGTTTCCAACATCTACGTTAATCCCAATCAATGGGTGGACATAAAGGATAACACCACAACCTAAATAAATAGTGAGCAAATAACATAAATCTACAATAATCTTTTTTTACTTTTGAAGTTTATTTAATACGTAATATTGCAATAGTCAGACCAGTTAGTTGCAGTCTATGGTTTTTATCAGTCTTCACTAAATAACAGAAATGTTTTACCTCGCATTGGTAACCATGTCAAACATCGTTCCAACATATTACTGAATGAAAAAACAAGTAATTTCAAAGTTTAAAGGGTTAAGTTTCTTTTTTAAAGGTATATATTAGAACTGCAGCTATTCAATTTCTACTTTATTAAACTTTTCTATTCAATTTCATTGACTAACAGATTTGAACTTTCTCTCATTAGCTGATCCCTGCACGCATGTTTGCTTTTATAAACCAAAAAAAAAAAAAAATGAAGCGCACACATGTTTAACCTACACACATTAACTGTTGATGTGCCCAGCCGCATGCGGTTGTTTGGATGGAAGTCGATTAGCCCCATAGCCGCATCTGTCTCATGGCTCGAATACTTGTGTAATCTTCATATTCCACACACTAATACTTGCTATCAAAGCATTCGCAGGTATTTGTGTAGTAGTGTATCCTTTTCACAGGTTAGCACCCTCAAATAAGATAACACCCTTCAGGGCGTTTGCATTGCGTTGTCTGTTTGCCAGCCTTTACATCATGTGTTATAAGCGGCCTCCAGTCAGCCATTTGTATGTGTGTATGTTGCTATTCCCTTTGGTATAGCTTTTGAGAGCACTTTTGTACGAGAGAAGCTGAGAATTTAATAAAGCTGATATATTGAATTTAATTTGTTGATTATTGTGAGCACAATTATATTTTAAGACTTAAACTCAACACGCAATTTGTATAATTATTTCGAACCTTTCCTTGAAGCGCACAAACAAATTTGTACCGCCTGAAATTAGGCAATTCGAACTGATTTAATATTATGTAGTACGTAGTTCGTGTGTAGTTCTTGGCTGCTTCTGTTTTGAACCTGAAACCAAGTTGTGGTGCTACTGAAACGCTGTGAATTTGTTCACCTGTCGACGCTTGAAAAGAAACAAAACACAATAAAAAAAAACGATAAACAAAGAAAAAAATAAGACTGGCAATAAGCAGCTCGTCGCAAAGAGCACAGGAAATATACACAAAGTTATTTAATATGAAAATGGCGTGCAGCTGAAATTTTATTTGAGCTTTGGTTAGAGCCCAGACTGCCAGTTGGCCTTAAGCGATTTATTTTTGGCTACATTTTACGCCCGAAGAAACATGGAAATTAAATGTGATTTCATACACAAATTGACGGACGGTGCTCATAGAAGGGCGTTCATTTCAGTTTCTAATGAATATTGTTAATTATAGTTCTAGAGAAACTTTTAAATTCTCTTCCAATTCTTATGCATCTTTAATTTACCATCCATATTACAATCTAAAGTTCATTTACCGGACAATATATAGTATTTTTAAAAGTGCCCACAGTAGTTTGATTCTCTATTCAAACAGTAACCGATTGCCATTACGTGCATACAATCACAAGCAATTTAAATGTAAATCAAATTAAAGCATCTACGCTCTTTTAAACATTCATATATTGTTGCTTGTGTGCACAGGCACTTTTTTAATAACTTAATCCACTGCAATTGAGCTGCACGGCAGCAAGCCTGGGCCGATTTATTGAAAATAAAAACAATATATACACACACAACCGCACACACACACACACACACACACAAAATAAACACGCAGCGGCCTAAGAGTGTGAAAAATAAGAGAAGCAAATATTTTTGCACAAACATTGATTGGCAGTTGCAGGGAAAATGTACAAAAGGACGTTGGCAGCCATATACAAACATATACATATATCTATATATGTAAATGTGTGTACACACACAATAACAAAAGATGATCTTCTGCAGAGCCATTCATATACACACAACCAAACACAAACACACACACACTCACACACAGACAGATACTCAGTCATGTTTACGTTGCAAAGTCGTGATGAATAACCAACGCACTCACGAGTGTGAGTGTGAGTGAAAAAAACTGAAAATTCATTGAAAACTGATAGCGTGTGAAAAATAAACGAAATGCGCAATCTGAAAACAAAACATGAAGTGTCCAATTGATTGAGCTGTGATGTCTGTAAAGATGCTCTATACCTCAGAGAAATCAATCACCTACACATTAAAAACTAGAATCTTTCGCTGACAAAAAAAACCATGTAAAAATATAAACATTTCTACTAACTACTAGCTACTAATAATCATTTATATTAAACATTTTTAATCCTCGAGGCTATTTTATTTATTGTACATTGTAGCTCATTTAGGTTTGTGTAAACCGAACCTTTAGCCCAAGTGTATCAAATCTCTTATAGTGATTTATTTGTCAACGCTTTTCATATCAAATCAATTCAAATTCCATCATAAAAAGTTACTGGCCTGCAATTTTCTAGTGGCAATTAGCAGTGACATAAATGAAACCCAATATAAATCACAGTTGAGACAAGCATTAATTAAAATAAATTGGCTAAAAGAATCTCGAGTGAGGCTTAAGAGTAAGTAAGCTGGAATCAAGTGTCGAAAGGAAAAGATTTGCGCATTAAATGTAAATATTTCGAGTTATTCTATGAAATTGAAATTGTTAGTTAGCAATTGGAAGTGTTCAGTGTTTTATTTATCCAATTAATAAGCAATTGAAAATTTTTGATAACCATAACTATGGAATTAGCACAAATTTGAGTTAATTAATGCAAAATATGACATGTGGTGTGAGTAAAATATTTTCGTGGAAATTTCTTTATAAAATCACATTGTACTCTGACAAATTTTACCTGAAACTCTAAAATTATAGAAAATTATGCAGCGCTCATAGATAAATATGCAATGTACAGCACATTTTTACTCGTATCTTTAGTTATTCCAACCATGGAGCGCAATTTTGTGGAAAATAATAATTTAATTAGCCCCACATAAACATGCACACATCCTTACACACACACACACACACTCCAACGCGCACAGAGGCAGAGAGAAAAAGAGAGAGGCAGAGGAAGAGAGAAAGAGAGCGAAAGATGAAAGAGAGATGCCAGCTTATGAGCCGGAAAAATTTTATTCATATCAAAAATAGCAATTATGGGAACATTTTGTTGTTCTGCCTTTTATGGATCCGGACCATGTGCAATAATTTTACTGGTCAAGAGTGTGTGTGTGTATGTGTGTGTGTTTGTGTCTGTTGGCATTTTCAATGGTGTTTGAGCATTAACGTTCAAAAGTCAATTAGTGGTTTTTATAAATGTGATTAAATTAAGTGACAATGTTGTTTACTGTTTTTACGGTATTTTGGAAATTTTGTTTCGTTTTAATTGGGACAACGGTGTCCGTAATTTGCCGATGAATTTTAGACATTTTTGTATGCGATTCGATGGCTCTGCCAGATACATATATTTATGAAAATCATGCGAAGCAAACCAACAACCATTCCAATTTTAATATACAATAATAACGGTAATATAAGTGCAACTAATGTTGGATGAAAAATATTTAGGCTATCTGATTTATCGTTGAGTTAATTTATTCCAATGTATTTTTACATTTTATATTTTTTTCTTAATTACTTTTCAAGGTATTCTATTTATTAGTTTGTCCTTTAGCTATTACCTGATATTCACATACAATTACATATACTATTTTATAGTACTTATTTTACTAATATTTTTTTTGATTATTCGTCTTCCAATTTGGTATGCATTCCCTGGTGTGCACAAAATGCTTGTGCAGCCAGACAAAGCAGCTTTTAAGTCTTTAAGCGAAAGAAAACCATTTTCCACTTGTCACACATGCACATACACATATACTAATACACCCACACAAAGCTGTACCCTTTTAACTCTTTCGTCTTAAAATTTTTGTTGTTGTTTTACTGTTTGCTGTTTTTTTTAAATCAAAAAGCGACACAACGTCAAAACAATTTGTCGTCATTTAAAAGTCGACATTTAAATAAGAAAATGCAAATATGAAGGCCCGACTGCTTCGCTTGACTGGCAGGCCCAGGGCCACGCCAGAACACCGACAGTAGCTACCTATGCAGCTGCCTAAATGTATGCAATAAAATTTTTTATACGCGCTCGAAAGACGCCGCATACGTTTCGTATGCATAAAATTATGCCGGTTTTGCGAGAACTGACTATGGTTAGCGCGGAGGGGGGGATGTAAAGGACTTTGTTGGGTAGCTGGGCGCATGGGTCTGGTCGAGCGTGTGGAGCGCAGCTGTAAATATAAAGTGTCAAGCAGAGACACACACAAACACACACGCACACATACATTACACTCGTCGTAGAAAAACGTGTCTATTACAATTCAATTTGACAATAGGCGCACACAAAAGCCAAACCAACCAGCCGCACTGAGCTGGCAAACACTCACACTAACACACTTACACACAATGGCGAGGCAAGCCCAAAAGTAGACTTAACAGAACACAAATACGACAACAGTTTGTTTTGCCCTAACAGAGGGGGTACTTTAGCTCAATCGTCTGACTTGCAACAGGTTTATCGGGTTATCGGAAGCGATTGTGTGTTATTTGGATAGTTATTAAAGGTGTAAAGTGTAATGCTGCTGGAAATTATTAAAATTATAAATTGAACAGAGAGTTATTCTTAGGTTCTTATATGGTAGGACATTAATGCGTCGGCTTGCCAGTTGTGTAATAATAGTCTGTTGTTGGTTTGTTCGTTTGTATTTCGGCCATGTGTTTTTACTGCAACGGAAACGTCAAGTAAATTTTTTTCTCTCAACGTAGTTAGTTGATGGGAATAAAAAAAGAAATCTGAGCGACGCAGGTGGCGGTGGCCACAACAATGGCGACAACAGCACCAGTTGAGAACGTGGAGAATGTGGAGAGAACGAACGCTATGTTGCCTAGTCCCTGGGGCGTTATTTGCACGTTTCCGGTATAAATATACAACGCCTGAGATTTGTTTATGCGAAATGAAGCGCACAAAAGACAATTCGCATAAATGTTGTTGCGAGACATTCCATTCAAGCCCTGTCCCACCGCATTTTGGCCGCAATGTAAGCAAGTGGGTCGCCAGCTCAGTGACTTGTTCCCCGGTGCGTGACTCAAGCGGAAATAAAATTTGTCAGCTTTTTGCAGAGTGTCATGACTTTAAATTAGACAAACAAATATTATGAAATGCTGTACGCTCTGGGGAATGCTCTACAGAGCACGAGATTGTGAATTGTATCATTATTTCATAAGCACGAAACAGACCTTAACCAATGCCATATGGCATAAATTTGCAAAGAGATATATCACCACAGAGCTGTATCCATTCCCTAATTAAATCTAATGCTTACACGCAAGCCTTAAGCTTCTTATCAATCAATCAATCAATCAATCAATCAGTAGAGTGCCCAGCAACTCAAAAACTAATCACTAATAAACTTACACAACACTGATACCGTTAACATGCCAAGCAACTTAGCACACTTACATCTATCCTGGACATGACCAAAAAGTAGAGTTGGGGAAGGTTCAGTTCAAAATGTACCTTGGCATAGCTACAAATCAAATAAATAAATCATATGTGAAAACTTTTTTCACTTGGGCAATATTTTTACACAAAAACTGTTATGCTCTTCGTATTACAATCGCTATAAGTCTTCTCTCTCTGACTAGTTGAGGCACCGTGTGCCAAAGTTGATTATCAATGCCCGAAATATTACTTACCAATACTAGGTTTTTAAATATATACACAGTATATATTAAAATAAGACTAAGATTTATTTTTATAAATAAAACATAATACACATTATTTACAGCCGAAATCATCTGAGCACAAACTACAACAATATTTTTATTTATTTAAGAAAATTCATTTGGTAAGCTCAAGTATAAATAAAAAGTCATTACTTTAATACCAAAGACCTTTAAGAACAATAACTATTAAAATTCAATTTAATTTTATTTCTTCATGTTTTAGATTTTAAATTTCCAAACTTATATCTTTATTTGGTACCACTGTTTCAAAGTTTTCTATGCTGGCTTGCTGGTCCAAAGTTTATCCAGCCAAATAGCCATAGGCTGTAACTTGTAAACTTATTTTCCTACACACACACACAAACACCAGCACATACAAACTTATACACAATAAAGAAGAATCTACATTTTATCCCGCTTGCCGCTTAGCATACCACACATGAAAAAGTGCGGATACTCGTATCTAAAAGTAGCTCAAAAGGCAACTGACATAAAAAAAATAAATACAAAAAATAGTAGAGAGAAAACGAAAAAGAAACTAAATAAAATATTCAGCTGCCGATGATGATGAATGGCGTTTGGTTTTGTTAGCTAGCGTGTTTGTTGCTTATAGTTGTTACATAGTACAACATGTGAAGAAATTCACATCAATTTGTAAACGTTCAAGAGTGCTACACACACACACACACACCCACACACATACACATACATACAAGAAAAGTTTATTTAGTCTATTTTCAACTAGAGATATGTTGGGCTATTATTTTTTTTAAACAAGATACGACTTTAAAAAGCAAGTTGGGTTAAGTAGTAGTTGTCGTGAGGCAAGACCAGACTGGTCACGTATTATTATCGCTTTGCATTACCCATTGCGAAAGCTTGTCCAGTTTTGGGCCAGCAACAGCAGCAGCAGAAGGACATTCATTTGATTTCGTTGCCAACTTATAGGCGTTGTGTTGCTTCTTTCTGTTGGCATTGGGCGTTGACAGCGTCCGTCAGATTGTCAACTCGGCCAGTTCGTCCATTGATGGCGTTGCTGATAACGTGAGCTGCTCGCCTGCCAGACCCACTAATTTTTTATGGCCACCGTCACGAGATCGCACGAGGTTTCTCACTTTTTTTTCCTCTGCTATTTTTTACTGTTTGCTGGACAAATGTCAAATTGTTTTTAGAGCTGTTCAGTGTTTGCCTTCTTTGTTTTTGTGCTTTGGTTTTTTGTCAGCCACTTTTTATTGCTATCGTATTGCGAGTTTGCCTTTTGCCTTTCGCCTTTTGGCTCTGGGCTTGTAATCTGCGTTTGTATTGTGTGTCATGTGCATGTGTGTGTTTGTGTTTGCAGCATTTAGGCGCGCCTGGGATTACAATGCCATATGTGTGAAACCGCAATGTGTTCAAAGGCAACCAGCCAACCAGCCAACCATTCAACCAACCAACAACTGGCAACTCGAAACGTGCTTATTTCGTGTGCTTTGCGTTTGAAAGCAGTCGCAAAACAGAATCTGACGCTGCACTCGTCCGTTGTCGGCCAACTCAATTAAAGGCTTGCGGTCTCTTTGCCATCACTTTAAGCAGCATACTTGTACGTTCATACATATTATTCTATACTTACTCGATTCAATCAAATTACAAAATGATTTTTGGATGAGAAAATGTTAGGATACTCTATTTTTCATAAACTATAATATTTATATATATATATATATTGTACATTTAAAGAATTTGTATCAGTGCATTAAACAAATTAAATATAATTAATTTGAAAGCATTTTTAATTTAATTATTTAAAACCCACCCACAAATATTAAACTGCATAAACATATTAAATTTACATTTACAAAAAATTAGTTATTTAATCTAAGAATGTGTTTATTAAAACTGCATTAAACAATTCAACCACAACTATTCAATAGTTAATATTACTACTTGTCAATCGATAAACAAACACAAACAAATTATTATTTTTCTATGAACAAACACATATGTTTGTGTTGTTGTTTATCTTTAAAGCTTTTGACCAAACTAATTTAATTTAACTCATTTAACAAACTTTCACTCATGAAATAGGTTATGAATGTTTACAAAAATGTGGTATTTCCTATATATTTATATATATATATATTAAATACAAATAAATTAAATAGATGATTTCACAATGCAAACATATATATACGTGTATATGTGTTAATATTTGTACACAATTTAATATTCACATTTATAGTAATAATTATTTAATCAATTTAACTAGTCAAAAAGAAGAATTTATGCTGGTCTATTGAGTATTTCCAGCATAATAGATATACAAAATGCATGACTTGAATACCTTTAAATAGCCAAATGCATGCCTCGTTGGGCTCCGGGATATATGGTATGGTAACCCTACAAATTGGTTGACCATATGCTGCTTTTTGTTGGGCATTAATTAATTTCATATGCATTACAAAATCTATAATTTATATGAAAATAATTTGCGCAACAAAATTCAAAATGCAATGAAATCATCTTAATGGTAAATCTCAAATCAATTTGCCGAAATACCACACACACACACACACATACATACACATTCACACATGCAAGTCGGCACGTGCAATTGAGCAATATATAATCACAGGAATTTATCTTAAGTAGCTGTGCAAGAGGGGGCTCATCTGAAGGAGGCATTTGCGATGTCAACGGCATTTACATAAACTTGGTGGCCATTTTGTATCTCGATGTATCTTGAAACTGAATGCAGTCCAGATGCAATCCGCAGATACACAGGAACTGCAATTGAAGACATTTGTCATCCGATAAGTTTTCGGACACAAAACGCTGTGAGGCGGGGTCTGTGGTGGTTATGCAACCGAACGGCAACTCGGCAACTTGGTTAATTATAACGGCTGCGGCTACAGTTAGCAGAGCGATTAGAAGTGCAAGTTGAGGGTAGTTGGGTGGTTGGGTGGCTGGGTGGCTCAATGATAGCTGGCGGCTGTGCAAGCAAATTGCAATTTCAAGAGACGACGCACCGGAAGGAAGTGTAAAATTCAAATATGACAAATGACATGAACTTAAGCGGCTACAGCTTGGTCAGTAAGTATGCCCAATCCAAACCAAAGCACATACACACATGCATACACACATAATACATACACACATACATACAAACATAGGCATAGACACAGAAACACGCAGACATGAAGTTACTCACACACAAAAGATTTATTGTATGCGGTAGATGGAAATTATGAATATCTTAATATTGTGGCATAATTTTCTCAGAGCTTAGGACGATGGGAGAAAGGGAGTGTGAGAGAAAACTTGTCTGTCTACTCCTTTAGCTTTAATTAATAATTTTGTAATTTATCAATTTATATTCTAGGCAAGCGCAACTTGATTGCATTCTTGCAGGCGCAAAAGCAAATATTGTGACAAAATTGACCTCAAATTGTAATGCGAATTATGAAGAAAAGTTTATCGATTGATAAATGCTTGATTATCTTAAACGTATCGAACGCGTTGTAAGCGTTGATTTTGCTGCATCACCTGAACAACAACAACAATAATGTAAGCCAACCAGCTTAACTCTTAAGCTTTTGGCCAGTTTACGTATTCTCTTAAGCCAATTTTGGTAAATAACAAGAAGCCATATAGCTTAAAATTAGTTCTCTTGAAGCCAAATGTTTTGGCAAATTTTAATATTGTCTCAGACTGTTAAGTTGTATACTAAATAATAAAATGAAATTAATTCCTTTCCAATATAGAAATATATACAAAATACCGAAATGAAACTGTTGTGATTATTAATTCAGATATATTGTAGTAAAACACAATTTAATTTTGATCTAGTTTTATATTTATTTACTTATTCATTCGCAGCTTCCTACATGAGTTTCCCACAAATTCGAATTACTGAAGCATACCAATTATCATCAAATTGTTCGCCTTCTCAAATATAAAGTGTTCTTTCAAACTTTTCGCTCAAACTTTACCCATTTACGCACACAATCAAAACCACACACACACTTGCTGACAACAATCCAATCAATTGAAATGTAAGCCAAATCATCAAGTTGAACATTGACTGGCAAATAGAGTTGCCACACTTTCCGACAATTCGCACACAGTTTCCAGTTACAAATTGTTTAATTGTGAATAAGCTTTAATCAAAATATATATGTATATAACGTATGTCCCCCTCCCCACTAGAACTTATACACATCTAGATTTCTAGCTGACCCTTTTGTGGCTTTCGTCTGTTGCAGGGCAAATGAAGAGAGAGGGGGAAAAGGGTGCCTGTAAAGTGTTCATGTGTGCTACATTAGGTTTGATTTTGCTCTCAGTTTACTCACTTTGATTTCAATTACAAAGTTGCTCGAGTGAAACAATAACATAAAATGTGTGCGAAGGGAAATGAATAGGGCAAAAGGCATAACCTCTTCTTATATATATATATATATAGATATTGTATAGAAATGTGCCAGCTGCAAGTTTTATGCGCACCGCAAATTGCATTAGTACCCAAAAACCCCAACACCCACTTACTACTACTTGTAGAAAACCTTGACTCAAGTTGCAAGCGCCACAAGTTGCATGTTAGCAGCGCGTAAATTTTTTTGTTTATTGCCCCGAACAGTTTTTCTGTCTGACAGACGGACGGACAGACAACAAGAACGAGCAAGTTTTATGTGCGGCCAAGCAGACAACAACCGACAACAACCGACAACAACAACAACAACAATAACAACAGTAAAACGACTTAGAAAATTTTTTAATTTATTTTCCAGTTGAATTGTATGGCGGAAGCGTTTAAAATCGTAAAAGCGGCCACGCCCCGCCCACTTTAAAGGCACTTTGCGTGTAATTAATTGCACTTTAAATTTGTTTACAGGTACACGGCTTCTTTATAAACAAGATTGATGGACACAAACACAATTAGAAACTCTAAACTATTTATGTACATTTTTTTTTCAAAGTTTGTATTATCCTTTACTTCATTTATTGATGGATAATAAGCTAAAATAAATCAGCTGCTAGGAATTCATAATTTTAAGCCAGCTATTGAGTGGCAAAAGAACCGCTAGGATCACATCACAAGACATCGCCATTGCAATTGAAGCATCCAAGAGACCAAGATTCAACTTAAGCAGCAAAACTCAATATAATCACAAGCTAAATCACTTGACCAAGTAGGTACTACACACTCACACACACACACACACACACACACATGCACATGCACTAGAAAAACCCTCAACAAAGTTTTAGCCACTTACATTGCTTGGCGCTTACGCCTTTCGATCCTAGGACTACAAATTCATAAAGCACATCTCACAGACACCCAAGAGCCAAAGCCAGCGATGCAAACCGTCGTCCGACCCGATGAGCCACTTCAGCCTGGCCACATAAAGTGTCATTAGCTCGAGTGAAGGAGCTACTTCTACGGCACATTCAGCCCATCGGCATCGGCAACGGAGATGGGAATGGGAAGGGGAATGGGAACTGTTACAACATTTGGCAGATTACAACATCGCAGCCGCAACCGCTAAGCAAATAAACGCTTAAGCACAAAAATATGAAATTATTTGCTTAAAAAAGAATTGCAAAAAGAAATAAAGAATGATTTTATTTATTTTTAATATATGACTGTCATATACTCTAACTGCAAACTATACAAACCAATTGGATACAGTTCTTCTAACTTCGTGCGTTTGTAAATTATTTATCAAACGGTGTTTTATTTAAAAAGTGGGTTTCTCTACTCTACTATTGCATTAATCACCCCTTTGTCTTTATAGTGTTTTGTATCGAAAACCTAAAGAATTAACGATTTTTACTGTGAAATTTTCAAAGAAAATACAAATTGTTTGTTGTTTTCGTCCGTTTTGAACTGTACTCTTTATTTCACGAGCAATTACTAATCAATTTTAAGCTATTTACTTCTAAATGATATAATAATATAAATATAAATGCGAAATAAAACATATTTAAGACTTGCTTTTATGAAGAAAGATTTGATAAACATAAAGATTTTTCCGATTTTACCACAACGCATCAAAACGGATATTTTCTTTTTTCACAAAATCAAGTTGAATACCACATCTGAATTACTCAATACGCTGCAAGATACCCTTAAAAAGATACCCTTAAAAAAGTAAGTACTGGGATTTGTATTTGTATATAAAAAAGAAGTTGACTAAAGTCTGCAATAAATGCTGATTAGCTTGTTGGGTAGCATTTTCTCTTTCTTTTCTGTAGCTCCATCTCTGACTCTCTGTTGAGTCTGCAGATGCTTTGACTGCAGTTGCTGATATTTGGCTTGGCTGCTGTAGTTGTTTGTATTTTTGGACAGCAGAGTTGATTTTGCTTTGTGGTGGATTTTCATATTGGCACTAAGTAGTTATCAGAGCGTCGTCGGACCATTCGAAATGAAGTGGCAACTTGTTTACTATTGTTATTATACTCTGTTTATCTTTTTGTTTGGGCTAAGTGAGATTGGGGTATTCGGCATCGTGCTCCAAGTCCAACTTGTAGTTATAGTCGTAGTAGTAGTTTTTCGAGTGTCTACATTTTGAACTACTTATTTTCTTTTAATTAAAAAGCAAATTGCAAACTGAATGGCTATGTCATTAGACTGATTGAAAACTGTAGAACGAGGCTTGAAGTAAGCAATTTGCCAAAGGTAAATAACAACAACAAATAACTATATACCGTGTCGATTTTTTAAGTGCTTCTAATGAAAAAGGAGAAGAATAAAAAAAGCTAGCTAAACCTAAAGAAAAGCCAACTCGAAACAGAAACTGCTGCGTAGTTAAAGGTGCTCAACATACAAATAAGCACTTGAGCCACGAAATGTTTGAAAATAACCAACCGCATAATGACCATAGTAATGGCTGCAATGCTGGAATATGTTTGTGCTTGTGTGTGTGTATATACATACACTGCCTAATGACTTTGAAACGTATGCAGCAAAGTCAAAAGCATGCACTTAGTGACTATTATAGCCATGTTAATCATAGATGCCAGCATAATGGTAAGTTGGAACGCTATGTGCATGACGAGCATGTAAAATACAAAATACAACTCAAAGAGAGGGATGAATAAGTGTGCTGATTGTTTGTACCTGATATACATACATGTATGTGAACATATACATTGTAGGGTGCTTCAATCTGCTCAATAAACATGAATTATGTTCATCAGCAATGCATAAAATTAGCTAGCGTGTTTGATTTGTTTCTAACTTAATTCAAGTGGCTGTAAGCTCAATTTCATTCAATTGATCAACCAATCTTGTTTAACTTTTTTGAGTAGACCTCAAGTTAACTGGAAATATTTTTAAGATAGTGGGCTATTATTTGAACTCAACAAAATAAGTGTTCACAGTGATAGCTATATGAGTTTTCTACTTCTTACACTTGTAATTAGTCTGCTCAGCTCTGAGGTGAGTTTCTAACAAATCCAACACGCGCCCCAATTGAAAGATAAGGAACCTTCAGGCAAGGTTGCAAGACGTAAGAATGAACTTTTTTTTTCCGCATAGGGAAGAGAAAAAAGTTGAAAACAAGTACATCTAAGGCAGTAAAATATGCGCAGCCGCCAAGAAAATAAAAACTTCCAATACATATGTTAGTAAATAGAATCTTAACAATCGAAATCATCCTTCTCACATTTAAAGCCTCATGTTGGCAACTTTGTATTGGTTATAAGTTAACCACTTTTAAAAATTATAAAATCAGTAATTTCACGTAGCACCTACAACGTCACGTCAAGCCACATATTACAAGACACGTTTTTTATAGCATACTTAGCGGCGCAGCTCTGCGCAATACATAAAATGTTAGTGTGTATGTTAGAGCGCTTGTGCGTCGCTTATTTATTTATTATTTAACAGCAAACAGCCTATCGTATGTCCTAGTGGGCGTACATGTTTCCCATATTCAATGTCTTCGCATTGGCGGCTCATTTAGAGCTTCGGCAATTTTGTGCTTCCTACTTTGGGTGTATTTATTTGCGTGCGTGTGCCTGCGGTAATGTCTAATTTAACTACGTATTTTGTATCATGTTTTCGCAATTTTTGTAATTTCTGTGTCTTTGAGAATAGGAGCAGCTGCGTCACGCATTCGATTTGCACTTGCATATTGCGCATACGACACGTTGTCAAAGCAAGCTCGTTTGTTTGAGTTTTCGGTATGAGAGAGGAAGCAATAGAATAATGTTTTTTCAAGTAAAACTAAAAGAAATGTTTATTTAAACAGCCAGGTACAAAGCAATTTTTTTAAGATATTAATGATTTCTTAACTTTCTATATAATTTTGAGCTGATAAAAATAATATATAAATAAAAAACTATATAAGATACAAATTATCTAATGAAACCAAACAAAAAAAGCTTTAACTACAATAAACAAAGCTTAGTTTATTAACATTCTAAATTACCTGACTATAATAAAATGCTTTAATATGACTTTTTATGATTTAAAACAAAAAAAATTTTATAGCAAAATAAAAAAGTCATAATTTTAAGCTAAAACACAAAATAAAGTTGAGGTATTAAATGGATAAATTGCAAACTAAATTGAAGACATTTAATTTTCCATAACATTTCGTTCTATGAATTATTTTTTCTCTGTTTCAGAAATTGTTTTTATTTTAGTTTGGTATGAAAAGTATTTTCTATTCCTATTTTCTACTGCTTTCTGCTTCGCTGTTGCCTAACAACCAACAATGTTGTTTTATATTCACCACTGTGCATTAAATTTCCCTCGCACTGACTAAATGTCCCTTTCAACTAAACAGCAAGAAGTTAGCAAGCAGAAATCGAAGCGTTTCAGTAACGTTAAGCAATCGAAGCGTTGAACGCCACACGGAGCTTTTCACAAATGGGTTTAAACTAAGCTTATTAGTTATAGGGATTTCATTATTATTATTATTATGCGTATCTGCGTTAAGGATTATGTTGTAAGAATATTGTTCAGGCAGCGTGCTTAAATAGTCATATGAGATTTATTAGTTTGTTATGAATTTGTATAAATTAATTTTGAAAAAAAAGAAATGCACCGATTTCGTCAAATATTTTTTTAAAAATATTTATGGCGAAATATGTTTAATTAAAATCAGAGCTACAATGCCATCAATTTGCCAAATACTTATGCCAGTCTATCATTTACAGACAGGCCTCTGATTACCCATTTATTGTTATTTATTGATGCATTTTTTCAAGCAGCTCAAATGGCAAAAAAAAAAGAAACCATCATTAAACATAGTAATTCAATGCAAGCTGCAAAAAATGGCAGCTGTAACTAAAATACTTCACACAAATTTAACGAGTCAATTAAAAACTGACTGCAAATGAAAAAAAAAACACAAAGTATGAGCTCAAATTTTAAGTTCAAAGTTCCAAAACCAGACAACAAGAAATTTTCATTAAAACAAAAATTGCTGCCAACTACTACCACCAGACAGAGTAGTAGAGCAAGCGGCAAGAGATTTGAGGAGTTTTCGATGCTCACAAGTGTCACTTATATTCCAGACTGTGGTTTCTGTTACCTTCTGCTTTCGGCTCTACCCCGAAACTCTTGGAGCAACTAAAAACTACAGCTACGTTGGGCAACACGTTGACATTGACTTGAAAATCAATCAATTCCGAACGATACCGAGACTCTAGAGCCAGTTCCAGGACCCGATCCTCCTTTATTTCGCCAGCACTCAACACTCGTCGTTAGTGGGCGGCAGTTGTATGTGTGTTGTAATGCCGTAAATTGAATTCAATTAATGCGTTTGTAAATGTCTTTAGAGAGTGCCGAATGGCAGTTCTCGTTCTCTCATTGTGAAATAGCAAGCCGATTGATTTATACTCCTCTGAGGACTGTCAACGGCAAGAGAAATATAAAACTCAGCACGAAATATGAATGGAGACTTTGCAACTGTTTGTCTGTTTATACTGTTGCCAGATAAGGCAAGTCTTTTGAGCAAACAAATAATGTTTGTCTGTGAAGGAATTTGATATTCATACGAAACACACAACATTGTGTTCGAAATGAATTTAATTATATATGTTTTCTTTAACTTATTCACAATTAAATTAATTTGTTAATAAAACTAGTTCCATTAATACAAAACCAAAAATCTCAGATGCTCTACAAAATAAATCGTCAGCTATAAACAACGTTAAATCACACACAAAACTTGATGTCGAAAACAAAATGTTGAAAAAACTTAATTGATTTGCCGTCATTTGCGCTCACTTTAGCGTAATTAATTTGCTGTTCCCGAGAGGCGGAGAAAGTCTCGCATTTTTGCACAATATTCACAAACAGAAATTAGAATACTGCCCACGCGAATCAAACAGTGCCACCAAAAGCCAACAGACTGCAGCCGCAATTAATTTGCGTGCAAATTTAACGCTCAAATCGCGTAAATAATCAAAAATTAGATCACAACAGCTGCTGGTGATGCTTTAACCTTCCCTCTCCTGCCTCTCCTAGCTCTACCACATACGTGCAGCCCCTTCTCTACTACATTGTGGTGTTGCCACATGGTTGCCAATGATTGCGGCGAGTTGTCAGGCTTTGCTTGAACTTCATACTTATCCCCGGTTGCAGTCATGAAACAATAATGTCCACAAATTGACGCCACAAGCTGTCGGTTCAATGAGAGCACACACACACACATGCACAGACTAGCACACTCGCACACTCATACACACACACACACACACACATAGAAACTGGTTGCGTCTGCAGCACTTCCTCTGTGGCGCCATATTGAATTTGTGCCTGGAGCCTAGTGCCTAGTCTTTCAACTCTGGGACCTCCTCGCCTCTCCTTCCGTCTGTTTCTCCTTTTCAGTTCTATGTTTTTATTTGCCTGCTTGTTTTCTGCTGGTTAGCTGGCTGATTTTACCAACTGAAGCTTCGACCAGGCTCGGTGCTGTTGCCGTTGCCGTTGTGCGTGTTGCTAACGAAAATACAAGCAAACATATTGCTGCCTCTTCACTTAGTTGTTGTTTTAGTTGCTGCTGCTGCTGCGGCAACAGTGTGGAAGGCACACATCGGCTACATGTTGTTTAAAATGCATTGTGGCTCTTCGTTCGTAGCATATACTTGAATGCCATGCAATTTTCAATCCATTTTTAAATCGCATGTTTTCCAGATTATGCCCAAAAATCGACTCGGTAACTCTGTAACGCTGTGCAGCTCCATGCAACTGTGTAACTGTATAAGCCTATCAATTGTTTACTGCTCGTTTGTTGCTTGACTTTGTATTGGGTCGTATGCGTAATATTTTGTCTGCAAGTGCACTTTATGATGACATTGATTCGAGCATAATAGTCAAATGACTTTGCAATTGGTTTTTTGTAAAATTTCCAAAATATTATGAATTGATTGACTATTAGATAACCAAAAGGTGAAGCATATTGGTCCAATCAATATTTGTACAGAGAATATCTTTTGAAATTCTATTAAGTTCTTTATTTGGTTATTTGTTAACCGTAGCTCAATACAACCTGGCTAAAAACTCGTTACATTATTATTTTAAAGTGAAATAGTACAATTCTTAACACTTTGATTTGATTTTAAAATTATTATTATAAGTATTGGAACAGAATAAAATTAATTTAAAGTTTTACACGGCCTATTTGATCTTTAAGTCTGTAAGATTTTTACTTAGTGCAACAATTTTTTTATTTATCAAAACTTAGTTAATTTCCTTCCCGTTTGTTATTGTATGTAAACCCTTTAATCGGGCCCAGATAATTAAATAGTTGTCAAATGTTGGCAAATTAAACATACAAATTTACAAGATTAAAATTAAAAATTTTAAAATTAATTAATTTTCATGTGTAAATTGATCAAAGAATATTTTATACCCTAACTAATACTTGTTATAGCATTATAATTAGATATATAAAAATAACACATATATTCCTACATGACTTTATTTTCATTGACCACCTTCTGTGGCATGCCACTTATTTTCTATACACAACTTGTCTGCAACTTTGACCAACCGATTAGCACACGTAACGACAGACTAAAATGGTCAACAATGTTTTGCACGCCGGACCATAAATAACAATTAAAATTTCATCCACAAATGCAAAAGCACAATAAAACAATTTGCGGTTTTTTTTTGAACATATGGCAAGGCAAAAACGTAAACGAAAACGCACACACAATTGACAATGCGGTTAAATACTCAACAGCAGCAAAAAACAATTAAACAATAAAATCAAAAACTATAAAGAAAAAAATCAAAATTCAAATCAAAATGAGGGCACAATGCTGCTGCTGCTGCTGCAAAAAAAGGTGAAAAAATCGAATGAGTTTGATGTTAACCCAACTAAAACAAGCCGGAAATGATTTTTTTACTATGTTTTTTCCTGTCTCTCTCTCTCTCTCTCTCTCTCTCTCTCTCTCACTCTCTATCTTCTTCTCAATCCTACATACGCACTTTTCGCACTTGCAGGCGGTTAGTATGTGATTTTTTTTTTTTTTTTTGTCGTTAACTCTCCCTTTTTTTCCTTTTCTCTTTTTTTATTTTCTCCTTATTTTTATTGGTGCCTCATGTTTATATTGCCAGGTTGTTTGTTTTCGTTGTTGTTTTTTTTTTTTTGTTGGCTGTGTAATCGAGTCAATTGTTTCCGCTTCGACGATGAGGCAATCGACTGCGTCTGCTTTTATAGGTTTGGGTTTGGAGCTTTGTGTTTCATTTGAGTTCGGTTTGGATTTGGGTTTGTGTTTCTTGTTGTTATTGTTGTTGCTTTATGGTGTTGATATTGCCAACATCCGTTTAGGGGCAAAAGTTTTTTTCTTATTCAATGTTTTGTGGGCGTTTTTGACACGGGCTAATAAGCTTGTTTCGGTCTGTCATTTTTGACAGAGATTGAAAACACTTGCTTATTTGTCAGATTTAACATTTAATAGGCTTTTAGTTCGCTGTTTAAGCGAAACATTTTTATTTTGATTAAATATTTCAAAGTATTCCTGGCATTCAATTTAATTTTGAGAATTTATTCACTTGTATTTGTATAAGTTTTTTATTTATTTTATATATTTATTTTTATTATATGTTAAATTCATTTAAAAAATCCCTATTGTTCCATTTTTATTGTTCTTGTTTTTGTTTACTGCTTGAGCATTTTTCTGTGCCCCCAATTCACACACACACCTAGGCCTGCACAATTTAAGGCGAGCTCATTAAAATTCCTCTGGGGCAATTGGCACTTACAATTTTAAGCATCTTATGTTGGCACTTGAAACGTCAACTGCGGGACATAATTAACCCTTATTTGCACATTTTATGAGCAGCACCATTAAGTGGCCATTTAAATTACGAAGCACACTACACAAAGGCTTGCCCATTTGCTAAGTAGTACTGAGCAATTTTTTGATAGCTTTGATAGTATACGGAAGCAGGCCCATAAAAGACGGCAAATTGGCAAAGGTGAATGCCATGGCCTTAAGGCAAAATGTTCGCTGTGGCCTTAAAGCAGCTTACAATTTGAACGCACTGTGGGCAAGCAGCTTAACTTGCATAATCCAAATATCTTTCCCCAAAACACACTGCAGACTCTTGACCCTTTTTTTACCACTTCGTTCTTTTTTCTTTTTTCTTTTTTTGGCAGTTTCAGTTGCCATCAAAGTCGAATACGAATGCATGCGTCATGCGGGCATTGCCCATCATCGAGTGGGTTTGCCCCAAAGGAACAAGAATTGCTTGTTAGGTCGTAAAAATTCAATAGCTAGGGGTTCAAATGTGGCAAGCCCCTGATAGAGCTTTAAAACTTAACGGCGACTAGGGTGCAGTGACATTGTCTGCTATGTCCAATGCCAACTGATGCAACTCAGTTCAAACTGGTTTGCCAGAGAAACCAGTTTTGTCTTACGATCAATAGTTTAGGGTAAACTGGGTAAAAAGCTTGTCGGTAAAGTTTCTACAACCCTTGTCACTGCATAAGATTGTCCATTTAATGCTTTAATTTCTTAAGTTTTCAGTTATAATTCTCAAGCTGTTGAAGCTCTCACAGTGTATATCAAAATGATGGTTTCATTGAGTTAACAACAACCTTGTGCAGTGGCAATATCGCAAACAATGAGGTCATAACCGAGTTGCGATTATTGCTAGTTGAAAACTTTAACCAATAACTCGCCCTGTGTGAGCCTTGAGCTCACGTTGAGGCAATTTTTTAATGGCTCGAAAGGGCTGATTTAATTATACATTAAAAACTCAAATAAAGATCTTATAGCTTATTACAGTTGAGAAAATTAGTTTACCAACAAGACTTTTGCATCGGGTACTTCAAAGACTTCAAACAAATATTGTATTTAATTTAGTTTATTCAATTTAATTTTTACAATTCTACAAATTCTATTTAAGTGCAATCTTTATTAAATGCTCTTTAATCCGATCTTTTCTTGGATTTTTTCTTCTTTTTCGCAGTGGAAGTAATTGTAGACATTTGTTCTAATGAAGAATAGCCAGTCGATGTAGAATCCCGACTTTGAAGATAAGTTCGCAAAGGTTTTCGTTCCTGCCAGACTCGTATGATAAAGTTAAGTTCACCCTTCAATGCCACCATGGGTTTAATCTGCAAGTGAATATAATAACACATTTATTATGTCATATCCTTGAAACAAATTATATTTTACTTACCTTGTCTTTAAGTGCAACGCGATGCACATGCCACAAAAGCTCCGCAATGCCAATGAGAAAGGATACAAAGACACCAGCAAGGAGTACCACAAATAATCCACCCACAGCATCCATACCAAACTGACCATCATTATTAATGGGACCGTTGTTTTCACAAACCGTATCATTCGCATTAAACCATTTTCTGCGTAAACTATAAAGAACTCCTCTTTCGCTTAGCTTGAGAATGCCCACGCTTAGATTCGATCGAAAGTTGGCATCTGAGGGTGGGTTAATTAAATTTCAATTTAATATACAATTTGTTATAATTATCAATATTGTTTACTTACTCAATGGCACTGCAATTCCGTAATGCTTCTCTCCAAAACTATCCCCCAATTGGGTTAGTTCACAATTGCGTTGAACATGGTACTGCAGGTTGGTGGTTTCCATAAGGAAAGCATAAGTGCCACGACTAAGTTTCACACGATCTACACCCTCCTCATTATTTTTGGTAAACGCATCTGGATTCACCGACAACATTTTGTTCCAAGCCATGCGATTCTCAGTATCGTTTGACTCGGAAAAATAAACGGAAGTAGCACCACCTCGAAGCGTACCAAATTGCACTTTATTCTGATCAACAAGATCGTGCAACGATGCAATATTTCCGGTCAATTTCGACGAGGTAATAAAAGCAGCCAATTTGGCAATATACGTTTGTGAGATGAGCAACGCAAAAATCCACCAAAAAGCAGTCAGCAAACGCATCGGATGACCCCTGAAAATATATAAAAAAAAATTAAATAACAAAAAACCGATTTTCAAAAATATAGTTCGTATAAATTGTTGATATTACTAAAATTTGGTTCAGATTGCATCTTAATCTAAGTAGTTTTATGACTCGGTGGCTTTTATAAACTAGCAAATATTTGTTTATAATTAAAAACAGGCAAAATTCATAAACAAGCAAAGACCATGACATTGTAGAAGTATAAGATGATAGATATATTAAACTTAATGAACACGGAAATCAGTTATTAGCTATAGATATTACACAATTAATGACAAATTTACTATTTCTTGTCATAAGTCCTTCAAAAGTTAAGCGATTATCAAATGCAATACCTCATAAGTCATGAATAAGCATCTAGATTAATACTGCGTTTCCAGTTTATTAAAGAACACTTTTTACGCACCTGGGTAAAAGATCACAGCCCCTAGTGAGTATAGAGCCCAGTACAAGCCACATTGTATTGCGCAAATCCCAAATATTTTCACGTTCCTGTTCTTTGTCCTTATTGAGCACGGGCGGCTCCCATTCGTCGGGATCCATGCGAGCGGACAACATTAATGCCATTGATATAATTAACATTGCGACCATTACATAGAGCCACACATCTACACCATAGGGATTGAGAAAGGCATAAATATCGGCGTGTGGCGGTGGCTGCTTGTACGACAAGATGCTTATGCCCAGCTGCATAAACGGCACCGTGAAGTCCACAACCGAACGACGCGCCTGAGTAATGGTCAAGTCACAGATGCCAATCTGTGCATTCTGCACAGTGCGAGAGAATGAGCTTTGGTTAAAAGACATATGATTTAAATGTTAATTTAACGCGCAACTCACATTGTCAATTAGCTGCCTAATTATGCCATTCCATTCATCAGTAGCCGCATCGTAACTACCATAATTGTTATCTCTTACTGGCTCGAATTCAAAATCAAATTTGCACTCCTCGGCCAGCTTGTAAATCAAGTCAACAGAATAGCCCTCAAAACGTTCATTGCCCTCGTAGTGAACACCTTCAGGTTCCTCGCTTAACGAAAAGAATATTACTATAGGAAGTTAATCAATTTATTCTAAGTTTAATTCAAACTTACCGCCAGCTAAAATATGGTTTTCCTACACGAGTGGCTACAGTGTATCGCACGGGTTTCAGGGAAAAATCTTCTTTGATCTCGAGACGTCTTTGTTTCACCGCTTGCGTTGAGTTCTCTCTGATCTTGTCATAGTCTACCAACTGAAATTCCTTGTTCCAGATATGCGTTACACGATCAATAATCGGATTGTAAACCTCCAAATTGAAATCCTCACGTTGTCCATCTGATGTTATTTGTAGTCTTTGCGTTTTATACGGCAGCTTGTTTTGTTTCGGTGTCATCTAAAATAGTTTGAATATAAATAAAGAATTAATATTTCTTAATGGATTAGTCGTCTTACCTCCTTCATTTGCTGCACTAAATGCGGTCCTGGCTGCCAAAAGCCACGCCCACAACTAAACTGTGGCGTAAAGAATCCAGCCCTTTGGCTTAATCGAAGCACAGCACTGTAGAAAAGAACAACAGCATCGTAGACAAGCTGAGTGCCTAACGAGTCAAACTATTGAAAAAAGTTAAGAATTAAGAATTTGATATGGTTTTAAATATAAACTCACCCTATTATCGACTTCATCATCAAACACATCGGTCTCATCGTGTATGGGAGGTGGAACATACGAACGAATCCTCACAGCTGCAACAACAACTGTGAACTCTCTTGAATAGAAACGATCAATGCCACTTATATGCGTATCCAGATTGGTAAGAAACAGGTTCTAAATATTAAAGTGTGTATGAGAAAAATGCACAGTTTCTTTAACCAAGCTACTTACATTAAAAGATCCTGTCATGTTAAAACTGATCGAAGCATTGATCACATCCGCCAATATGTCGGAGGGGCAATCGAGTAAAACGAACTTTTCACGTGAATTACTTATGCGTTTCCAAAGTATTCGATAATCATCACCGCGCTGAAACTCCTGAAGCTTAATGCCAGTCTTATGCAGTTGCTTCCAAGCAAAAATATGCTGAAAACGGGCAAGGTCTAAGGGGAAAGGGGAAAGGAAAAGTACGTAAAACAAATTAAGAATATATTCGTTAGATATTTTAATATATATTTTTAACTTACGTGCATCCCGCTCATAGACAATAGTAAAAGACTTCCAATCAAAAGCTTTACTGCTTAGAATGTCAGACAGTGCCATTGATAGTATTAGTTCCGAGGGCGCTACATTAACGGTCATCTGATGATTAAGACGCTCACGCGGAGATTGCTGCGGATGCCAGTCGAACTGTAGATGAGGAATGCCCGTCATATTGCACAGTACCTCGACAATATCTGAAATAGGGCAAGGGAAAGAAAAGTTAATCATTGGATAACACAATGTATACAAATCGCATGGCTCATGTATATTTTTGTTTAGAATGACTTGGCGAACTAACAAAACATACAATGAAAGTGCCGAGCAAAACAACGCAACGAAATCAACGAATATCTCTTTCTGGCAATGTTCCAATAAACAACTTAAAAAGTGTCCCATCTATATTTATGTGTATGTGTTTATGTTTATTTACTGCAAAAATATTTATATCTAATGTTTGCTTGGCCAATTTGATGTGAAACATCAGAAATCATTAACGAGGTTAGTGGCATATATTGAGAAACTATAGCGCCAGCTCTCTCTTATTTGCTCTCTGAAAGAATACAAAATTCCTCTCATTTTCTTTCTCTCTCTCTCTCTCTCTTTTAATATTCTCTCAGTTTTTAATATAGCTGTATTTTTTCTAGTCTATAAAAAATATAAACCAGACAATACCAACAACATCGCCAGACATACTACATAGTTTTATGAAGCTGATTTTGTTTTAGACAGTGTTGAGAACATAAACTTACCGCTGATCGTCTTTGAACTTGGTCCTAAAATAGCTGCGACACCATTTCCAATCAAGTCACAAGCTAAGTAAAATATAAACAATCGCATAATTGCCCAATACTTGTTGTAGTCTGTTTAAAAACTCACATAAATCCTGAAGCACAATGCTATCGTCAACTGTTATATAGTGTTTAATGGGTTCCAGTTGTAAAACTGGGTTTATGGCATTTACTTCCTCGATGGCGGCATCAAAAGCCTCAGCCAAATGCATTTCAGTATCATAGAAAATAGCGCCTGTATAATAAAAGTGAAACTCATAAACAAAAATGTGAAACTATATTTGTATTGTAGTAAAAAAATATTCTATGAAAATAAAAAGACAAACAACTTTGAATAAAGTATTGAAATTTTTGTATTGAAAGATACGCAGTTCCTTTGTTACCAAACAATTTGGATAATTATTATTAATTTATATTTTATTTACCAATTTTAATCACCAACCCGTCACCATTATGACCGCTGCAACATAAAGCTATTGCAGCAAGTATTAGGAACTTTAGTAGAAACATAACTTAGACTATTTAATATCACTTGTGCATGAATGCTAAAAAAATAAACATTCATAGTTTATATCTAGACGTTTATATAACGTTGTGATGCACAAAAAACACTTCACAATTCGCTTTATTCGTATATAAGTATCAAATATATCCAAAAAGCGAGCATAAAAAAATATATTCCATGCGCGTGTTGACGACGAAGACAACAACAACGACAAACGCCTGGCGATGGCCAATAAATGCACAAAACTAGGACCTGGTCGGAAACGCTGCTCTCGAGGCACTGAGCTGCTAAAGAAATAATTTTTTGGAACAAACCGACCGATCGCTGGGAGAATTCTGCTTATTTTAGCAGCCGTGTATGTATCGTAGGTGGCAGTGGGAACCAAAAGCCATTTGTTTTATGGATAACAGACACACACACACACACACACACAGGCACACCACAAAAAAACTGGTCACAAATCACACTCGTTCGGCCATGCAGACTGTGACATGAGCTGCCGCTGGAAGTGAGCCAAGTTAATGGATAACATATGTGGCTACAATTGGTGCGTGCCGAAAGCCCACGCATCTAACTAAGTAGGGTGTAAAAGCATATAAAACAAATATGTGGTGGAACAGAATAAAATAGAAATTCTATATATATATATACTACTAAAACGATATGCGTGTGGCACAGATCGAGATTTTTATCATTACTCAATACATTTTATCGAAAAAAAATGATTTATTCAACTCAACAAAAGTATTAAATATATTAATTTAACTTAGATTCTAACTAGCCGTCTTGCTGCGTGTTTTCTCCTTCGAGCTGCGCCTGGATGCCGAGGAGCGTCTCGAGGATTTATCCTCTCCACTGCTGCTACTGGTTGATATTCGCATAGGCTTCTTACGCACCCAAAACTTAAGAGCAAATATCAGTTCCGCTTTCAAGGCTTGCCACGGAGTCACTCGCTCCTCCACGGCAACATTCTGTACATTCCACAGAAACTCAAAGATGCCCAGAATAACGCCAGTGACAACACCTCCGGCGAGTACTAGAAAAACACCTCCTAACTCTATAATGGACAGCTCATCGCCATCCACTTCATGAAACGATTCACACGTAACATTATGATTCTTCCACCATTTGTTCTTTAGCTTATATAGTTCACCCTTTTCACTGAGCTGCAGTATTGAAACACTTAAATTGGTACGATAATCGGCGCCTGTAAAAATTTATAATGAACGATTTTAATATTAATATATAATAAGAGCTTATATTCGCCCCCTAAAACTTACCCAATGGCACTGCTAATCCATAATGTTTTTCGCCAATCTGGCCACCGATTTGCCTCAAATCGCAATGTCTTTCAATGTTGTAGGTCATGCTGGTTGTTTCCATGAGAAAGGCAAAGTTGCCCTTCTCCTTGCGTACACGATCAACTCCTTCCTTGTTGTTACTGGTGAAAGCAGATGGATTGAAACTCTTCATTTGATTCCAGGCACGCTGATAGTCGGTATCATTTGATTCCGAGAAGAATAAAGATGTGCTGCCTCCAAGCATGCTACCAAACTTCACATCATCCTGTTCGATAAGATCCTGCAAACTCTTTATTGTACTCTGCAATTTGTTACTGGTCAAAAAGGCAGCCAAATTCGCTGTATAAGTACTGAGCATCGTCAGGGAAAAGAACCACCACATGCCGGTTAAAATGCGCATATGAGGACCTCTGTAATAAAAACCACAATATTGAAATATATATAATTTTTATTATGAGGTTGTTACAAATTTTCTTATAGCTTTTCATCAGCCAAAAATTAGGTTCTACTTTAACAAACCTGGGTAATATATCGCAGCCCTGTTGCAAAATGGAGCCCACCATAAGCCAGCAACTATTATTCACATTCCAAATGTTTTCCAGTTCATCGGGATCGACTATAGCAGGATTTGGAGGCATCCACTCACGATAGGAGAGTCTAAACACGAATGATTTTAAAAGTAATAACAATTAAATAGTATATTATGTAGCTAACCTAGCAATAAGCACAAAAGCCAACGTCATCACCAGCTGCGCAAAGATCACATAGATCCAGACCTCTGGAGCAAATGGCTCCAAGAAGGCAAAGGGATTCTTTTGCTCCGGCGGACTTTTGTAATGCATTATACTAATGCCCAGCTGCATAAAGGGCACTGTAAAATCAACAGCCGAACGACGCATTTGAGTGATTGTTAAATCACAAACACCTATTTGAGCGTGCTATAAAAATCAAACTTCTTAATATTAATCCAATAGTATATATTTATTGTATACTTCGAACTTACGTGATCTATGAGCTTCCTTATGATGCCATCCCATTGCTTTGTCTCTGGATTATATTTGCCATTGCCATTGACAATCATGAACTCATAATCAAATTCCATTAGTTCGGATAGCTTACGAATTAAATCCACAGCATAGCCCTCAAACTTTTCCTGGCCTCTAAAGTTCTCGTGATCTTGCCTGAAAAAAAAAACAAAGAAAAACACATAAATAAAATACTAAAAACCTTAAGTTTTGTTAATTACTTCATCATAAAGTAGGGCTCCTCATAATGTGTTACCACTTTATAAACTCTGCGCTGCACTGAGAAATCTGTTGTGGCTGCTGAATTTTCCAATTCAGGACTCAATCTTCGTATTTTAATGCCATTATCTGGTGTCCAGACCATCAGAGGTTCATTCACAGTTGGCTTATAGATTTCCAGATTAAAATGTGTTCGCTGTCCAAACTCATTGAACTTCATGTTCTCGGTTTTAAAATGGGGCTCCACATCATCCTCCGATATGGTTTTCATTTCATGCACTATATAAGCACCCATTATCCAGGGACTGCCATGGCCCAGGCCACAATGACTATTAGGTGCATAGAACTGTTGCATGGATGCAATAACATTACGCGCCGAATTGGTAAAGAGTACCACAGCATCATACATGAGTACGGGATGCATCATTTGACTGCCAAGTATTTGCTACAATGAAAGAGCATAAATTGGAATAAGCTAATGATAGTATTATACTTAAATACTTACATCGACTTGGGTAATCCGGGTCTTTTTACGTTCATAGGGATTGGGATCTACAATTTTGAGACGCACCGAAGTTATATTCGCCTTAAAATCCTCATTATAAATATCTTTCAAGCCCGAACTGTGCGTATCCAAATGTGTGAGAAACCAGTTCTGTAAGTTTCAAATACATTGAGTTAAGCTTTAACACAGCAACTTTCAAAACTTACTCGAAAGGGGCCTTGTAGCTTAAAGTCAACTGAGATTTTAAGCAGTTCTTTAAGCGATTTGGGCTCACAATCAAGTATAATGCGGTGCTCATGAAAAGTTTCATCTGCCTCTTTCCATAGAACGCGAAGATCCTCAGCATAATCGGCCAAATTTCGCAACTTAACATAAGCACTATTTAGAGCGTGTATATTCATCAAATCTTGTAAGCGTGCCAGACCTTTAAAAAAAAAGATATTACTCAATTGGTGTTGCTCTTAAGATTCTTCTTTTTAAACTTACCCTCGGGCGTTTCATAGATAAGCGTAAATGTTCTCCACGCGTAGTTAACTTTAATGATCTCATAATAGGCACGCGATAAGGCTGACAATGAGGGTGCCACATTAACTGTCATTTGATGATTTAAATGCTCCTGACGCGTTGCCTCAAGTTTCCAATCGTATTCTATGTGTGGAATGCCGGTCGAGTTTGCGATTTGCGCAACAATATCTACAAGGAAAAACCATAAAACAAAAAAACACTCTCACAGCATCTGTTGATCAATGAAAAGAACACAACAACAACACAACACAAAACGTACCACTAGCTGCCTTTGAACTTGGTCCGAAAATAGCCGCAACGCCATTGGAAATCAGTTCACAAGCTATGAGGCAAAATTTAGTAGATGCATGAGTACAGTAAACATATTGAAAATTATTGAAATATAAACTACTTACTGATCTGTTGCAGTAAAAAACTATCGTTGGTTGGCATATAGCGTTTGATAGGCACAAACTGATGATCGGAGAATTTTAAATTGTTTACCTCACGAAACGCCTGATCGAAACTTAGTTCAATTTCCTTTTCATTTTCATAAAAAATGGCGCCTAAAAAAAGTTTTTTTTGTGTTACTCTACGGCGTAGAAATTATATTAATTTATTACAAGACCTACCCACTGGGATTTTGCTTTGACCCTCGACGCCAATGACGAGGGCATATTTTAAAAATAACATCCCATAAATGTAAACTGGATACAAATGCATTTTTCCTTCCAAAACAAAGTAGATTTCTACTCAAACAACGCACTCTAATTGTATTTTCTAAATGCAGCGGCTATTTCGCTGTTCAAACTTTTATCTATACATATATATATAAGTATATATATAAATATATATATATATATATATATATATATATAAACACAAACACACAAAATTACGTAAAATTTTTAAAAATTGTTTTTTCTTTTTTCGTGTATTTAATATTTACAAGCGACCGACCGATTGCAGCATCCAGTCTTGGAGCGCCTAGCACGCACACTGACCGATCGGCCTAACCATATCCGCTCTCCAACTGGCAGTAGACGCATACTCTGCTGCTGCTCTATCTGCTATTTGAGATATTTCTCACTTTGCTCTTGGGGAAGTGCCGTGTGTCATTTTTGCCATGTGCGATGTGCCATGCGCCATGGCATGGCATTTTTTATGGCGCTTGTCGATGACGTAGGCGGCATCCAGTCTAGCATTTCTTGTCATTTTTATTTTGATTCATAAGCACACACTCACCATTATGTTTGTCAGTGTGCCAAATATTGTGATGTTCTTGCTTTTGTTTGCTCTTGGCAGCTTTCTGATCCAAATAATTTTCTTAATTGTGCTTTTGATGTCGGCTAGTGTTGTTGAAGGGGGCTAAATTTGAAATAAAAGAGGTAAAGAAAATGTACTTAGAACAAACTCTTATAAATCATTGAAAGCAAAAACTACAAAAAGTGCATAATATCCTTTTACTATCTTTAAGTTCAACTGTTTTTATAAAAATTTTAACCAGAGTAGGTTTAGAATTTGTTGACAACGATTTTATTTCCATTTTAATCTTATAAGCAAGACAATTTTTATTAAGCTACACATACACATAAAAAAAAACATAAAAAAAAAGAAAAAAACAAAAAACCTTAAAACTAAAAAATAATTAATAAGTTTTAACTTATCATATAGAAAGAAAAATAAAAAAAATAAAAAAAATGGGTAGCAAAGCGGTGGACCTGAGCGTTATTGATTTTGAAACGTATGCGGAATATCTAAACTCCTTTACGACCAAACAAGATTTGCAATATTTGGGCAGTCATCAAACAGCCGCAGAAATTGCCAGGCTGGGCTATCGCTCCACGAAGGTACCTTACAATGAGAAGGAGTTCGTGAAGCGTCTCGAGTTGGCAATGATTGCGATAGAACCCAAAATAACGGGAATCCAGCCCTACAGTGTATTTATGTCACCACAAAATAAAGATCCAGTGCTGTTGGAGTTTAAGCGACGAGAAAAGCTGATATTTTCCAAAAAACTAGCGGTAAGAATAAATGTTGGAGTTAATGTAAGCTTTTTACTGAATCTGCGTATCCCAAGACAATTGTGTTTATACGATTTATAGATATTGATGGCTCGGAAATTACTAGTTATGTTGATCTGGGAATGAGCTGGCACAATGCATTTAAACGAGCGTTGAGGCATACAAATTGGAAGGGCATTTATGAGGGTACTGTAAAATTTACGCCCAGGACACATCATTTAAGCTATTGTAATCCATCATATAATATAATCAATTTCACGGATAGTGATAACTTTTGTGTCATACATGATCATCGCTATGGTCTGATGTTCATGCATCGAGGCGATCATAAATATATACCAGTTGGTGGTCACCCGAATCCGTATGATAATAACATGAAAAGAACAGTGGCAACTTCACCCAAACATGGTACGATAGTATTTTACGATCATTATGTGCGCAAGCCGGTGTAAGAATTGCTAGTATCTAAGAATCGAAAATTTTGAATTGTATGCAAAATTTGATGATACATTTGTTAGGGTAATTTCGATGCTAGCGAAGGTCCAAAATAAAAATATAAAATAATAACAAAGAATTATTTCAATCTCTTGTTTAGAATATGTTTAGCACAACAAACAAACAGAGCTCGCTCTTTCACTTTTCCTCTCTCTCTCTCTCTCTCTCTCTCTGCCTCTATCTATTTGTGTCTCTCCGAGTGTATTTGTTATTCTTATGCTCATTGCTTTTTTTAAAATTAGCATAGTTCAGTTCTATATAGATGGGCGACACATAGCTCATTGTATTGCAGACCTCTGAACGTCATAGTTGCATTCCGTTCAGTTTTCCTTAGCCCGGTTTTACATAATCAGTGAACAACAAATTAAGATAAACTTAAACTTAACAATTAAAATGCTCGTAAGACAATAAAAATGTGGTTAAGATATTGTATCTATATTTTAATGCTGTTGCAATGTGCAACAGCTAGGCAAAAGTTTATGGTTGGTAAGTTAAATCAAAATATGTATATTTATATGTAAATACAAAGTAGAAAACTAGGTCACATGCATTGAGGTTGGCTAAAAGTGTTTTTGCACACAAATAAAATGTATATATATATATATATGTATAGGCAGCATTTTTACATCAGATAAGGATGAGGCGGAAATAGCATTTCGCACAGCGGTGGATCGTGCAAATATTTTGGAACGAAATATTGAATTGGTGCCAGTTGTGGTCTATGCCAATACAGAGGACAGTTTCATAATGGAGAAAACAGGTAAGATTTTGCTTAAAGTGCAAGAGAAAAAGTATGAAATATGAAAGAAAAATGTTTTTCTTTCAGTTTGTAATTTAATTTCACAAGGGGTTATTGCTATTTTTGGACCCAGCACTGGCAGCAGTTCAGGCACGTTTTGAATCGTTATTTCAACGATGATTCATATGATGAAATGATGATTTCTTGAATACACTTTGTAGATATAATTTCATCGATTTGTCACACTTTGGATATTCCAAACATTGTTTATGATTGGCGGCCAGACTATAGACAATATGAACAATCTACCATGACTTTGAATGTGCATCCAGATAACTTGCAGTTGGCACGCGGATTTGCTGAAATTGTGCAAAGTTTTGGTTGGCGCAGCTTTACCATAGTTTATGAATCGGAAAAGGGTAAGTAAAGTAGTATTCGAAAATATCAGATACTTAAATCACAACATAATACTCTCATAGAGCTACAACAGCTACAAGATATTTTACAAATTGGTGAGCCAAACAGCAATCCCACAACGGTCAAACAGTTGGGTTCTGATGGGGATCACAGACCCTTTTTGAAGGAAATTAAACTGTCAACCGATAACTGTCTCATATTGCATTGTTCACCGGATAATGTGTTAAGCGTTTTGAAGCAGGCCAATGAACTTAAAATGTTGGGCGAATATCAAGTAAATAGTTATAGATATGAATGAAACTTCCTGGTTGAATATTCCTTGTATTTTAGAGCGTTTTCATACCCATGCTGGATACACACACTTTGGAGATGGGCGACATTTTTAACGTGGAGGCAAACATAACAACAATACGCATTATGGATCCCACAGACTTTCATGTTAAGAACGTAGTTCATGATTGGGAGGAGCGTGAAAAACGTGAGGGCCGCTATTATAAAGTGTTGCCCACACAGGTTAAAACACAAATGATATTGCTCAACGATGCGGTCTGGCTTTTTTCGAAGGGACTCACTGAGCTGGGCATTTTAGAGGAGCTGACAGAGCCTGAAATTGAATGCAAACGCAAGAAACCCTGGCCACATGGCAGACGCATCATTGAGTTTATGAAGGCGGTATGATTAATACTTCTGTTTACGATATTTTATTTAATAAGTCTATTCAAATCTTTCTTTTCAGCGCTCTGAGGAAGTCGCCACAGGTCGCGTCGATTTCAATGAGTATGGACAGCGTAGTTTCTTTACTTTACGCTTTATGGAAATCGATGTGGGTGGCTTTATTGATCTGGCCACTTGGGATCCCGTCAATGGTTTGGATGTGCTCAACGATGACGAGGAGAGTGAGAAGCGCGTGGGTCAAAAATTGTCAAACAAAACATTCATAGTCTCCTCGCGCATTGGAGCTCCGTTCTTAACGATGCGGGAGCCCGAGGAGGGTGAAGTCTTGACAGGAAATGCTCGTTACGAAGGTTACTCCATGGATCTGATTGATGCCATTGCAAGTATGCTGCATTCCAAATATGAATTTCGCATGGCGCCAGATGGCAAATATGGTGGCTACAATCCAGTTACCCAAACATGGGATGGTATTGTCAGGCAGCTGATCGATGGTGTGAGTCAAACACACATTAACTTTTTAACTTACTTACTTACGATAAACTTAACTTTTGTTTAGAACGCTGATTTGGGTATTTGCGATTTGACAATGACATCATCTCGACGTCAGGCCGTGGATTTTACACCGCCCTTCATGAATCTGGGCATTAGTATTTTGTTTTCAAAGCCACCCGTAGCAGATCCAGATTTATTCTCATTTCTTTCACCATTCTCTTTGGATGTTTGGATCTATATGGGCTCGGCATATCTTTTTATATCGTTTTTACTTTTCGCCCTGGCTCGCATGGCACCAGATGACTGGGAGAATCCGCATCCGTGCAAGGAACCGGAGGAGGTGGAAAATATCTGGTTTCTACATAATACAATGTGGCTATCCATAGGTTCACTTATGGGTCAAGGTTGCGATATATTACCAAAGTAAACTAACTGAAATATAAATATTATATCTTATTAAATATTATTAATATCTTTCTGTCTCTTTAAGAGCTGCCTCTACTCGCCTGGTTACTGGCATGTGGTGGTTCTTTGCCCTTATGATGTTAAACTCTTACACAGCGAATTTGGCTGCTTTTTTGACCAACTCGAGGCAAGCCAGTTCGATTAACAATGCCGAAGATCTGGCTGCTCAGAGCAAGATTAAATATGGCGCTTTGTTAGGCGGATCTACATATGGTTTCTTCAGAGACTCCAATTTTAGTACTTATCAAAAAATGTGGACAGCTATGGAAAGTGCATCCCCTTCGGTATTTACCAGAACCAACGACGAAGGTGTGGAGCGTGTACAGGTAAGTAAGATCTTGATTAAGTAAAACCTTTAAGAGCAAAATTAGAATTCCTTTTTAGAAAGGAAAAAATCTGTATGCTTTCCTAATGGAGTCCACCACATTGGAGTACAATGTTGAGCGAAAATGTGACTTGATGCAAATTGGCGGCTGGTTGGATTACAAAAGCTATGGCATAGCAATGCCATTTAGTGAGTGTTTAATACTTTCAACTAGTATTAGAAACGTATTAAAAGAGTAATACCCTTCACCAGATTCACCCTATCGCAAACAAATAAGTGGCGCTGTCTTAAAGCTGGGTGAGCTTGGCGTTTTGGCGGAGTTGAAGAGGAAGTGGTGGAAGGAAATGCATGGCGGTGGCAGTTGTGGAAAAGCCGAAGAAGGTAACGCCGATACTCCGGAGCTGGGCTTGGAGAATGTTGGCGGTGTTTTTATGGTATTGGGTTTTGGCCTGCTGTCCGCCATGGTGCTGGGCATCACGGAGTTCCTGTGGAACGTCAAAGCGGTGGCTATTGAGGAGAAGGTAAGTCTGTTAGAAAATCAACTATTTGCAAATAAACTATGATTAACGTACTTACTGGACAGATATCATTGAAGGAGGCACTGAAGGCGGAGGTAATGTTTGCCTTACGCATTTGGATAACCACCAAGCCGGTGCATGCGAGTGTTGACTCCAGCAGCTCATCTTCATCTTCAAGTTCCTCATCCAAGTCAAAGAGTTCTAAATCGCATTCGGCGCGTTCCAAATCTCTGGGCATGTCCAGCAAGAGTTTGAAAAGTTCTGGCGATCATGATGTGGAATCTTCGGTGCACAGCAAATTAAAGAAGATTGGATCTATGTTTTCGCTTAAATCTCACAAGGCAGAAACTCCGCCCTTGGAAATTGGTTGGAAATTGGATAAATCTACACAAATGTCAGATTCACCAGCGCCTGAAGAGCACGTGGAGCACGAGAAGGAGGATCCACCAGCACAGCGACGACATCATCATCATCATCATCACCACCACCATCATCACCAGCCCCAGGAAGCGGATCAGTCTTTGGAGCATCGTGCTAGCAAAATGAGCAATGGAGTTTAAAAAGTTTGTTCTATCAAGTTAGTTTTGCAGAAAGAGTTCTTAATCCATTCGTTTCTTGAAATAATTAGCAAAATCTTACAAAATGCATTTACACATAAAATTGATTTTCAAAAATTCTTAAAAATATTTATTTGATAATTAAAATCAAAGCAAAATGGGTTAAAAACTCTAGATTTTTTATAAAGACCTACCTTGTTGAGTATTACAAAACTTCTTTTGGCATTAAAAACTAGTTTAACATTTTTCAGTTTTTTAAGTTCTTTTATTATATTTTTTTTGTTGGTTTTTCGTTTTTTCTTTTCGATATTTTTTTTTGTTTGTTTATAATTTCGGGCTTATTGACTTAATATTTTCTCTTCAATTCTATGATTTTTTTTGTAGCTTTAAATATGTCTTAACTTTAATTTAAGTTGTCTGCTTTTGAAGATAGTTAATTGCAAAGTTTAGATTGTTAATATTGTTTACCACACTGATATCATTTAAATCAAATTTCGTTCTCCTAATCCTATATTGTTTAATACTTAAGTTCTTTTTTTTTATATCATATTTAAATTCTTTACTTCATATATTTCTTGTTACACATAAACATTTAATATATTTACTTGCAAATTTAAATTAATACGTTTGTTGTTGCTCATTGTTTAAGGTACTTTTTAGTTGATTAACTCCATCTCTCTTCTTTTTTTTTGGATTTTTGAGCTTCTTTTGAATAAAATAGCCTTTACATTAGAAATAAAAAATAGAGCAACTTCCCTATTATTAAATATACACAAATATATTCGTATTATACATTATGTGCAAAGTTTTTGTTATAATTTAATATTGATAACATAAGATGTTGAGAAAGTGCTGAGATAGATTAAAGTGAACTACCAACGGAATGAGATATCTAAGAAATTCTAATTACAGTTATATACAAGTTGCAGAGAGCAAAAAGTTATTGCTTAGCAACACATTTAAATACATATATTAACTAAAATACTTTTTTTTTGCAAATTTTTCTCTGTCGAGTATTTGTTTTGTTGTTTTTTTTTTCTTTTTTGTTTTTGGTTGTTTTACCGATTATTTGCTGGCTTAACTTATGTAATAAATTGCTTTAAATAATTGCATAAAGTATACTTTTTTTGGGTGTTTTTTCCTATGAGTTTAGGATTGTTTTTTTTAGGGTATTTTTTTTTTTTTTAAGTAGAGAGCGTTTTAACGTTTCTTTAACCACATTGTGATTTGTCTACAAACACAATATCCTTTTGGCTGGAGCGTCTTGGTCAATCCTTGGCAGCTATGGCCACTGGTGGAAACTGACGCTCATCGTACAGTTTTGTGGGCGTGTCAATGGCGTCGCACAGCTTGCGAAATTTGGCGGAATCTAAAAATTGAAAGTATTAATGTCTTTCTAAAGTTTAAAGCTCAACTACTCACCTGACATGGCATCCGACAGATCGCCACGCAATATGCCCGCATAACTGTAATCTGCCACTGGCTCTGGATTCTCGATAAGCACACTTGCCGCACAGCTCTTCAACATGGTCAGGGATTGTTGTGGCAACGCCGTTGCTGGCAGCGTTTTGGATTGCGTTTTCAACAAACTCTCGCTCAGCTGCAGTTCAATGACATCCTCGAGGGCGCCACGTAGATCATGCACAGCCAGCAGCTTGCATGCGCCACCTCGCTCCGCATTGAAGTCATGAATGTAGAGGAATCCATCCTCACAGGCAATGAGTAGACGCAGCTCCTTTTGGACGCGGGTCAATGCACAGATATTCTTGAGACCCGATTGTGGCAGACCCACTGTGGCAAAAGCACGATCCTGTGCCAGCACATCGCTCACCTGAGCGGGCAGCAGTAACGAGGAGACCGCCTTGGAGAACATGCCACCCCAACTGGCTGTTGTTGGTGCTGCTGCAGATGTTGCATCACTTCCTGTTTCCTCAGTTGGCACGCTTGTTGTCGTCTCTTTACCCGTCGCTTCTTTCGTTTGAGTGTCTGCCTTGGCCGCCACTTCAGCTGCAAGAGCATAAAAAAATCAATTAGTTATGATTTGGCATTAGAGTTTTAAATAGCACTTTTGTTTTGCATGATCGATGTTAATATATGTTTTTCAATCGATTCAGTTGACTTAGGTCTGCTTCATGTATTACAAAACCAGATCGGTTCTATAAACGTTCGCAGTTTCTTCATTAAATTCAGATCAATCGTGCAATCAAACGTTTATGCTCTTGTGCTATTACATACCAATTGCTTTTAGTTCCGCCACCTCTACAGCTCGTGCATCGATCTTGAAGACGTGCACCGTTTCTGTGTTGGATGAGGCGCACAGGAAATCACCGGTGGCAGCAAAGACCAATGATGCGATTCTCACGCAACGTTTGACGCCACGTCGAAACTCCTGTACCCGCTGGCCATTCTTCACACAGAAAACACGTATCACAGTGCCACGCTCGGAGGCAGTGGCTAGGAGTGCCCCACTTGGCGAGAAGGTAAGCGCCGAGAGGGGCGTGTCATGTGCCTTGATTGTCATGCCCGTACGCAGCTTGTTGGCATTAAAGATGCGCAGCTCTCCACTGGACTGGCAGATGGGAAATGCCAGATGCGAGTTGAGGGAAAGAGCACAGAGACCCGACTCATTGGGCGCTATGTTCTCGATGGAGTGCAGAATCTTCATGTCGCGTATGTCGTGTATGTGTATGCTCTCCGCCAGGCAGACAATCAGACGCTGACGATTCATGCGCACGCACAGAATCTCCGAGGGATAGAAGCAATTGCAGATATCCTGTTTCTTCTTAAAATGCAGCATTTTCAGGCAGTTTGGCTTTTGAGAGGTGACCAGCACCACCAGCGAACTGTTGAAGAGCCGCTCCACAATCCTTATTTGCTCCGTATTGTCCTTGGCAAAGATCTCTTCAACCTTGTCCTGGCCTGCAATGGAATACAGACGCAAACCACTGCTGCTCAACACGGATAGGGAGCTGATTTTGCGAAACGAGAAGAAATTTACGAAACTTGTTTTTAATGCAAATTAACAAATCTAGCAGAAATACATCATCTATTATAAGGATTTTATTTAAATTAACCACAGTCTCCAATTCTGTGAATTAGGTGCAGGACTTTAGCGCATACACCAAAATTTCATTTCTTAATCTTATATTGTAATTTTGTATTTATTTTAAAATTAGCCCTCTCGGGCTTCCAAAAATTGCCGTAGTGGACGGTATTTCACGTCCCCATGGCGGGGTATTGGTTAAAGTTTTCAACTAGCAATAATCGCACCTCAGTAGAACTTCATTGGTTACGATATCGCCTCTGCGCAAAGATAACCTTACACTCCCAAGCAACAGCTACTCCATGCACAGATAGTCAGAACCAGTTGAGAATTATAAGTGACCTCTATAGCAAAATCAAACGTATAGCCTGCTTTTGTGCTGCATTTTTGTTTTTGTATGCGTGTGGGTTGTTTTTTCGGCAGCACTCGACAAATGCATCCCTTTTTGTTGTTGTAAAGTAGATGCAAGACAGACAGGGGATGAGAGAACTAGAAGGACAAATTGATTGTGAAAGCGCAGCTGCAATACGCAGCTAAATCACATTTAACATTTTTCAATCAGTAAAGCAATGATTTAAATAATAAAAAATAATTGCAAAAAAATAAAATAGTTTAATCATTTAAAAAGAAAGAAGAAAAAAAACGATTTTAATTTTCTTGCAGTTTTTTCTGCGTTAGCATTTGAACTCGCAACCTTGACTTTTCTCATAATATATTTCACGAAGAGGCGCTCTAAGCAGACTGTTCATGATTTATTAAGAAATATACACTATAAAATGTTAACAGATAAAAAACAAACTAAAAATGTCATATTAAAAAATAAATATATTAAAAATAAATAAATAAAATAAATATACAAAGTATAAGCCAGCAGCTGCTGCAACAAGTTACAAATGGCAACATACGTTTGTATTGCGAGTGTAAGAGCGAGATAGCTATGTGTGTAGCTTGAAAAAATACCATAAGGTTAATTTTAGCTCATTTTAGATGTTTATTGGTGCATTTTGATTATGCTTAAATTCAAATTAATTTGTATAACTACATAGTTTTCAATAATGAGATCCACCTATAAAATATTTTGGCGCGCCTGTTTCACCTGTATGCTTTGTACTTGGTACTAATTGCTAATAGAAACATTTCCCTAGATTAAATCACTTGGCGACAATTGAGATTCGCCCTCGGCCAAATAAATGTTAAGTGCTTTGTGTAACAGTGCGATTCCCAGATGCTTTTTTTGCTTCATTGTCCAGATCTGTGCCGGGCCATAGTAATCGCCCCGCTTGAGATTCGTCAAATGCGCCAGGCCCAGTGCATCAATAATGGACGCCTCTCTTGTATACGCATCTGTTGGCAGTATATTATGGAAGACATGGAGGCAGACGACGCCGCTGCCATGTTGCCAGATGTCCAAAATGCGTTGTAGTTTTTTGCTGCCTGCGGGCACACTGCCTGCAGCTGGCGGTGATTTAAATAGATCGGGCATAAGCAGGCAACGTCTTTTGCCACGTTTGCCTCCAGTCGCTGTCGGAGCCTTCTTTTGCTGTTGCTCCTGTTGATTGGCTCTAGTATGTTGTCTCATTGCCTCGTAGAGATGTGCATAGGGGCGAGAGGATTTGCCCTTGCCCACATAGAAGATGGCATCGAGGAAACGTGACCAAATACTCAGCGGATCCAAAAAGTTACGTTCCCCGGGAAGATTTCTTGAGATGCGCGGATCAATTAACATATAAATGAAACTTTGCTTCAGATGACCCTCACGCAACTGGCGTCCACTTACTCCCGCTGTGGCAAAGTGTGTGGAAGAGTTAATCTCATGTTGCATATACATCTCAATATTATTGTAGTCCTTCTGGGAGCGCAATGTATGATGCAGTTCCACAGAGTATTTGATCTGTGCCGCCTTCGCATGTTTCTGTGCAGCCAGCAGAGCAGCCGTATTTCTCTTGTACTTGATCAATTGCTTAATATACAATCGTTTGGTTGTGCGTGTAATGGGTCCAACGGGAGCACCCAGTTGGGTTAGTTCTGCACGCAGTGCATCCGTTTCATAGTCCAGTGGTACTGTAAGATTTGTACTAACACTACTGTCCAGATGCTGCTCCGTTGGTACAGTTAGATACTGTTGCTGTCGCAGCATCTGCATCCTCTTCCCGTTCGGATGCTTTTTGGGTGCATTCTGCAATAATTTGGTTTCATAGAAGACCAAACCATTCTCATCATCCGTATGGACATATGCCTCTGTCATTTGTAGATAGTAGGCTTTGTCGTCGGCCTCCGCGTACGCGTCCGCACCATCTACCTCCTGTGCTGTGTGAAAGCTCTGCTCTAGAACGCATGCCTGAGCCACTTGCTCCACTAGTTGACCAAAGGCAGCGCGTCCGGATTCATCACCGCCAGCTGCAGGCACCTGCGCCTGCTCCAGCTCCACCGCCTCCTCCTCTCTAAGGGTCTGTTGCAGGTGCTGCTCGAAACTAAAGTTCTCCTGCGACATAGCCTTCTCCACCAGAGTCTCTACACGCTCAACCTGCAACAAAGATTTCCTGGCACGCGAACGTTCCACTCTATCCCGCCAATTCTCAATTAGAGTGCGCCGTCCACAACCAGACTCCTTATTCAACTCCTGCAGATGATCGCGCGTCAGGGAAAAAAGATTTACTGAATGCTTCTGTTCCGGCTCCAAATCTACGGGAACCTCTGGAAAGGTTGGCTGTGGCTTGCCTCGTCGATGGGTTATATTGATGTAATAAGGTGAGGTCACATCATTATTATACTTAATGCCCGATTTAGGCGTCAAAATCTGATCTATTTGCTGCTTCTCCTTCTTCTTTTTTTGTTGCTTCTCCTGTTCTTTTTCTTTGTATATGTGATCCCGCATTAGTTGAAGCACCTCGAAATGGCACTCCTCGATGGCATAGTGGACGGCCAGCTTGTGCTCATCATCCATCAGATCCGGTCGTGCGCCATGCTCCAAAAGCAGACGCACTAGCTCCACTCGACCATAATTGGCAGCAATGTGCAATGCCGTCATTTCACCTTCGCATCGCACATTTATTTCGACTGGATGTTCGCTGGAAAGAAAGCGCTGCAGTATCCGCAAGGCCAAATCCTCATTCTGCATGCCACACACATAATGCAATGGGGATAAGCCACGCTCGCAGGGCACAATTCCAGCATTGATATTGTTTCTGTCCAGCATTGAGAATATGTCCGCTTCATTTTCATCTTCGAGTGCATCGAGTAGTGTTAGAGCCAGGAAATTGGCACGCTGCTCCATCGCGTGCAATTGATTTTTCACACTCTACCACGGCGTCAATTGCTCCAATTATTTTCCAATTTTCGCGTTTTCAATGTCAAATGCAATCGCGTTTTTGTTGTTGTTTACGTTTTGTGTACGCTTTGGTATTTTTTTATTTGGTATTGTTTTGTTTTGCGGCGCTGCCAGATCACGCAACGGCAACAGTGTTGCAAAACGTAAATAAGCGCGCACATTTAAATTATTTTGGGAATGGCCGTGGATCAATTCATTTAATTTTGCACACACATAGTACTTCACTTAATTCTTATATATTTATTTATAACAGAAAAAATTCAGTCACTTATCGACTGTAAAACATTTTATTTATCTACAGCGGCGGTGCTGCAAAATATTATTATTAAAATGATCTCATTTAAAATTTTTAGTTCTTTGTTGTTTCTACGCATTTCGCACTTGAAAATATGCATACCAGATTGACCATGGAAAAGTTGTAGCTTGTTATGTGTGCCAAATAATATTTAAGGCACGTTTCTTCGATAAAGAAACAATAACAACAACAGCTCTCACACTGAGCGCAACACGTGTCTGCTCGGGCGATTTGTTTTTAACTATTGGCTCTCTTTCATTGTTTGGTTTATGAGAACCAAAACTAGTTTCCTCCAAAAGGCGTCGCCGCGAAAAGAGGCTCACGGTCAGTGTAATATGAGCGAGGCCCCCTTTTTCAAAACCGATAACACGACGGCCTTGTTGCGGTTAGTTTTTTTTTCTATTTAGTTTTTTTTTGCGTGTGCGCCTTTTTTGTGTTGTTTACAAACAAGTAACTTAAGCTTAGCATTACTCACAGTCAACAATAATATTATTGTGTTTACCTGAATCACAGATATAACAAATGATTACAAACAACAACAAAAGTGAATTATAATAAATATATTAATGTATTTAGTATAATAAATGATTAATCAGTGCTGCAATCAGTTTCGTTCGCATTACATAGACAAGACAGATTGGCATTCCTTTCCTAGCACCAAAATTTAAATACTCTACTATTTCACGAATTTATACACATAGTAAAAAAAAAAGTTTAGTATCTAAATATGTCTTTAAATTTTAAAATCATGACTCACCGCTTTGCAATTCTCACATATTTATTACTTTTCAACATTTTGTTTATTATCTTTTGCCTAAAGTACTTTTTGATTAATGTACATAGATTATTAAAAAAGGCAATGAACTTTTTATTCTTATCACATTAAAAAGCAGTACGTTTTAATTGAAGTATTTTTAATATAGATTATTATTTAAACTTTGTTATGAATGTTTTCATTTAAATTTTTAACGGTAAGATATACTAAATGCTCAAAAAGAAAGGGTATAAAAGCGCGAACACGCAATAAAAAGCAATGAGCAACGGAAGGCAAGAAAAAAAAGAAATGCAAACTGATGTAAACAAAAACTTAAAAGCAAATATTATGAAATATTGAACTTAACTGCACTACTTGAGGGACGTGAACAAAAGTTGTTTCTTACAACACGTGATTTTTTGCTGTTGTTATTGTTGCTGTGCCTTTTTATTATCAACGTGTTCCGCTTTGCACCAGCACCTGCATTTTTGCCCTTGAACTTGACGGACGATTGGGTTGGGGGGGAAAATGTCTAATTTAATTGATTTGCTGGTGCATTCACCCGCGTCGCACTTTCTAGAGGTAATTGATATTGTTCTGATTAGAAAGCGTTTGCAGGCTATCTCTCTTTTGATTTTGTTGTTTTCTGTCGATCTTTGTTTTCGCTATATGACGCGCAACTATCAGAATTTGTTGTTTTTGGTTTGGGCCTTTTATAATTGCGTTCGTTAATGAAAAAAAAACACACAAACGTGAGTGTATGTGTGCTAAGTGCATGTATAAGTGGTTTCTTTTTAGTATTTTCGCCATAAACAGCAATATTGATTATTTTTGATTTTGTAATGGCTTTTCTGTGTGCGTCACATGCACTTTGAGTAGATGAAGAAGAGTGTGGTAAATTGTGGGAGCGGGAGAGAGCAGTTATATAGTTGCTCAGCAATTAACGGTGGTTTTGCATGACATCAGCTGAGCGAAAATAAACAATTTTATTTTTGAATATACAACAACAAACTTTAGACAAAAAGTTTATTCAGTTTGCAAGTCACAAAGGCAGCAATGAAAACAAAGAGACAGCACCAGCTGTTGCTGATTTGTGTGCATGCATGTGTGTGTGTGTGTGTGACTGTGTGTGTGCAATGCAAAAGTCTAACACTGTTAAGCAAAACATCATTTTCATGAGTTTACATATTCTGAAAATGTTATGCTGATGTCAGAGTTGTTTTGCTTACATTATTTAGAAATAATTGATAAACAGCATCCCTCCATAAAATTTGTATAGTTTTTATAAAAATTTGTATAAAACTGTAAAAGCTCGCTTTTTCGCAGTATAGTGCTATTTGGCTTGCCATTACATATTTTTGCCCTCGTCTATAAACTATATTTCATAATAGATGTATGCATGTCATTCCTATTAGAACTGGTTGTTTGCATGTTTCAATCAAAAAGTATTCAAAACTTTGAATACTTTTTGGTTTCAATAAGTAAGTAAACGACGCCAATACACGCTCACACACAATGCACTCACACTCTGACAAACACACACAAGCACACTTGTACTGTTACAGTTTAGCTAACAGCAGTAAAGTTTCCGATCCCCGCAACACTCTCGCCCAGCAGATGTTTCGCTTGTTTACTTGTCTCGTTTGTCGATGTATCTTCTTTTTTTTTTGCTATATATTTTTTGCCACAATGACCTTCTTTATATTGAAGCAAGGCTTCTTGTGTTTGTTAAAGAGGTGATGGAGGTGGTAAGATTTTCTATTTGTTGTAACTTACGTAAAATCCTGGTTGAAATTCATTTGATACTCTGCCATTTTAGCAATCTGTTACAGCTGTTTTATCTATTGTCTTAATTTTTTCACTCACTTTCACTCAATTTGTTTCGCTCTTGTTAGATCGACTTTTAAATAATATGAATTATTGCACTTTTTAACTTTTAAAAAAATGCAAAAATACACAAAGAGAAGTTTCCGTTCGCTTGCGTTTTTTGTAAAATTTTAATGATATAAATTCGATTTCGACGTTGTTTTTGTCCGCCTTTGTTGTTTTTCTACGCTCTTCTTGTGTGATTCTGTTTACATTTTCAAACAAATGTTAGAGCAACCAATGCTTAAAAGCGATGTGCAGTACTTAATGAAATCTTTCGTCAAGTGAGTAATATCGTTTAGCAATCGGTTGAATTGTGTGTTGACCAACCGACAATATTAATGAATTGTCCGACCACCACAATAATCGGTCACATATCGGTTCTCATGCGTCGAAAAATAAAGTAATTGTGCTATTAAAGTGTTTTTAACTATGATTAATTTGTGCAATAAAGATTTATGCATTATGTGTACTTGAAGTGTTAACAAATGCCGTGCGATCTTTGTGCTTTTTCTGCTGATTTGCAAGTGTAGTGTACAAGTTTTCGTGAGCCTTACACTTTTTTCAGCAGACGCATGAAAAATGGCGGCGTCTTCAGCTACGGCTGAATGCAAAGAAGAATGTAAAGATAAAGATGACGATGCATTAACCACAACGCTACATTCATGTGCAAATGATCCAGATTTCGCCGTAATATGTGCGTTTCTACAAAAATTTGCCAAAGATTTGGGCTTGGCATTGCCAAATTTTAAGCATTTGCAGGAGTGGTTGACAAACAACGACGAAGGTACGTATTTAGTTATGTGTGTGTGTGTTTTTGTATGCAACTTTGTGTGTGTGCACTTGTGAGAGAGAGTGTGTACCATAAAGAGAGAGACAGAGAGCGCATTCGCTTGTTTGTATTATTGTTTGGTAAGCGGAGTAAAGCGGAGACCGTAAAAAAGTCTTTAAAAACAAAACAAAAACAATTACAGCATTGAGTTAACATTGTTCATTATTTATTTTACAGTGCCCGAACTGCGAGATCTACACATTAAACTGTTGCGCAAGACTAGAAAAACCGTGCACGAGAAAAGCTGGGAATCAGCGGTTAGCAAATTCTGCTTCGGCTACTCTCTACAAGATGCTTGGGAGATTGAACGCTTTGGCTACCGCAATTCCAGTCTCAAAGTTAAGCTACGCATTCTACGAGTAAGTAGTACAGAAATATTAAAACAGACAACAAGTACATTAAGATATCTGAAAGTATATTTGAGAATGAAAATCAAACAAAAACATTTTGAATTTTTAATTAAGACCTTTTAATCTCCAAACCAATTTATATACTTTATAAAAATAATCTTCCATTTTAGGAACTCCTTGAGAGTCAATTTGAGCGCAATGCTAAGTTCCGTGCTAATAACGTGACACTGAATGCAAGTTCTATGCGTTCACAGCCCATTGGGCGAGATCGTTTGGGTCACTCCTACTGGCTAACTCAGGACAACGACTGCAATTTACGCATCTATCAGGAGCATTTGGACGAGGAGATTTGGCAGGTTGTGGCCACAAATCGCGATGAATTTGTGAACTTAATAGCACGCCTACGCGGAAATGAAGTTGTGCTACCCTCCAAGGACATTGGCGAAGCTGATGAAGATACCACTAGTAGTAGCAGCAGCAGTAACAATGCCCCGTCAAATTTGGCAACAACTGAGGAGCAAGTAGATGAAATTGAAGTGGACTCGCACGAAGCAAAGGTGCCCAACTTAAAAATCAAACTGCGCACACCTGAACAGCAGCATCAAGAGCAACAGGAGCAGGATTTGAAGCCCAAGAAGGTCAAGGTGAGTATTTTAGCTAATTCATTTCAATGTCAGTTAAATTATCCAATTTAAATTGTAGCCACTGCTCATAACGCAAGCTAAACTGGGAGGCTCACCTGCTCCGGCTAGGAAAAGGCCATTAGACGATGTGGATAGTAGTCCGACTGCACTGGCTGCGGAAGATCAACATAAAAAGCAACGACCCACGCTACTGGACACAAAACGTATTAAGAAACCCAGTAGATATGAGAGCACTAAGTCCGAGGATGACAATGAGGTCGATTCCGAAGACTCAGAATTGGATGATGGCGAAGAGGAGGAGGAGGAATCATTGGATGGCGATGATGAATCGCTTGATAGCGCCGCAGCTGATGAGGATGAGAACGAACAAAAGTTCCATGAAGAGGATAATGAAGAAGATGATGATGACGATGATGAATTGGGCGATGCCATCGAAGATCCCCCGTTAACTGTTCGCGGCAATGGAGCGGGTCGTGACTGCGAGGCTATTCCCGAAGATTCACAGTTTCTTAACGCGTTTGCAGACGTTGAAGACTTGGATGCGCCTGTAGGCGAAGCTATTGAGGAAGAATTTTATTATGTCTATGGATCAGGTAGCGGGACTGATTGTCTGGTGGGCAATGGTAAGAATGAAACAACGACCGAGGAGCCCCCAGCCAAATCAAAGGAGCCTCAGGCAACGTTCTTTTTTGGTGAACCGGGCTGCCTCAAACTAAGTCCCATCAAACAGACTCCTAAAATGGAAGCGAAACGTAGCATATTTGATAGCCTTGGAGCAACAGATTCAGAAAAAACAGAACCAGAGCCAGAAAAAACAAATGGCCAGAGTCTTAAGGCTGAGGAATTAATTGATGAGAACAAAGAAAAACCGTCGGTAGTGCTAAATGGAAATGAGTCAGCGGAAGAAAAGGTGGAGGAGGCAACAAATTCCCAGCCAAGTGTAGTTAAGAAATCTGAAGTTGAAGTCAAAGAAAAAACTATAGAAGCTAATCAACAAGAGAAATCGCCAGAAACAAGAACTGAAAATAGTGAAACAAGAGAAATCTCAAATGAACAACAAAGAGAAACACCTAAGGAACCGAAAGTTATGCCTAAGAAATCGGAAGAAATATATAAGGAATCAGAGGAAAGCATAGAACAACTATATAAGGTCCGGGTGTTAGAGTCAACCGATGAAAAGGTGAAAATTTTAAAAGAAAGCCTGGCAACTGTGGAAGAAAAGGAGGCACCTAAAGTAAACCCTAGCAAGAATGTTCAACCTGTTTCTGAAAAAGTCGAAGATATTAAAGAAAGAAACAAAAATCAGGTTGAGAACCTAGCAACTACAGAAGATTCAGTCAAAAGCATTACAGAAACAGCTGCAACGACAACTAAAAAATCAGAACTTGAAACAATTGTGATCGTTAAAGAAACGATTATGGAGCTTACAGAATCCGTTAAAAACAATGAGAAACCGGTAGGCAAAGAAGAAACTCCAGTGCATAATCCTCCAACAACTGCTATAAAAGTTAACACCAGTTCAGATGCAAATGGCGGTGATCCTATTACAAACATAGATAAATCTAACGAACCTATTGTTAGTATTGACGAAGTATCCAAAATAGCTACCGAAACCTCTGAAAATAACAAAGAAACAACTGAAGAAAAGGTGGCAGAACAAATAGAAATGCCAAGCACTTCAAAGGAGCTCAACGCAAAAGAAAATAAAATTGCAAAACAAATAGATTTGCCAAGCACTTCAAAGAAGCTCAACGAAAATGAAAATGAAAATGATAATCAAAACACCTGTCCTGAAACGCTTAAAGAAACGCAGCCAGAAAAGGAGCCGTGTGAAGCAAAGGAAGTTGAACAGCAAAAATCAGAAATCATGCCACAAGCAGATCCTCTTCGTTCAGAGACTGCAGCTAATAGTGCAATCCAGCTACCGAATCGCAAACGTCGCCTGGTTGATTTTACAGCACCCCCAGCGCGTCTTTCCACATCAGAAAGTGAGATTGATGCGCAGGCGGAGGAGGAGCAGCAGCAGCAGTTGATAGCAGCTGATGGCAGCGATGACGATTTGGATGTTGGCGGCAAACGTATTAAAATGCGTCCCAAGATAACCAATGTGGAGGTGCGTCGCAAAATAGAGGCGCAGAAAACACAAATCGAGGAGACAACTTCTTCGAGTGGTGAGGAAGACCTACGCAGTCGTCGCAAGATTATTGCTCCCAAAAGACATTTGGAAAAACCGAATCCTGTTAAGCAAAAACCGACGCTGGCCGAAATCATTGAAAAGAAACTCAAAAAGACGCCAGAAAAGCCAAAAGAACAGCTGACCGAACAGCCGCTCCCACAAAATCTAACGACGAAACCAGCTCGAGAGGTCACTCCCGAAAAAGTGGTGCCAGTGTCATTTATTGGGCCTAAAAAGCCGCCTATTACAAAGCCACTTAAAAAAAACCTACTGACACAAATCAGGCTAGAGGAAAGTGATGAGGAGGCGACACCCAGAAAGCGCACCAATAGTGAAACAGTTGTCGCTCCAGCTCCTCCATCAGCAATGTTAGAGTCTTCTTCCCAACGAAAGCGACGCAGCAGTGAGGAAGTCAAGGAATCTAAGGAGTCAAGCATCAGAGAGGAAGGGCCCGCAGTCACCGAGAAACTGAAACGCAACAATGAGCCGCAGTTTTTGGAAGAACATTCCTTAGAGCCTACAGAAAAGCAGGAGAGCTCGCTACCCAAACAGGATTCGCTGTCAGTTCCTCAAGCTGTTTCCCATCCTGTCACGGAGTTTTCTCCACCGACGGTCAAAGAGACCACAGCTCCGCCGGTGACGGAAGCCACGCCTCCTCCGGTCAATGAAGATACTCTGCTATTTGTAAATAAACCCACTCCGTCAACAATCAAACAACCCACTTCTCCGGTAAATGAAGCCACTTCTCCTATTAAGGAAACAATTCCCACTCTATTCAAGGAAGACGCTTCTTCATCTGTAAAGAAGTCAACACCATCAGTAAAACAATCCACTTCTCCAGTCAACGAACTCACTCCTCCACCTACGGTCAAGCAAGCAACTCCTCCAGTAAAACAAGCGACTCCTTCATTCAAAAGGGCCGCATTTCCCTCGAGCATGCAACCTACTATCAATAAGCAATCAACGTCTCCCAACAAGCAGTCAAGTGCTGTTTCCAGTTGCCAATCCAATCCAACTCCGGCAAAACAGGCAACTTCTCCTCTATCTCCTTCTATTAAGCAGGAGTCACAGCTAGTCAACGATGCAACGCCTCCACGAGCTAAGGAGTTTACGCCTCCACCAGCTATGGAGTTTACTCCTCCACAAGGTAAGGATCTTACGCCTCCACCATTTAAGGAGCTTACGCCTCCACCAACTGAAGCCGGACGTCGTTCTGGACGTCGAGGAGGTGCCGCTGTTGTGCACTCTGAGCTGCCGCAGGCGAAACGCACAAGAGGTGGCCCCAAAGAAAGGCCCGGTATAGAATACAAGGCGCATCCGATTGAAGATCCTCTCAAACTCGAGGAACAGCCACAAGAAGAAGAGGAACAACCAACTAAGCCAATAAAGGCGTCAACCAAAACCAAAACACTAATCAAGGAAGAAGAAAAAATTCGAGCAGCCGTAAAGGTAGAACCCAAAATGAAACCTGCCACGAAGGCAGAAACCAGTAGAGAACCTTCTCCGAATGTGGAACCCAAGAGCGAACCAGCTATGAAAACAGAGCCCAAAAGCCAAGCACTGGACGAAGAGGCAGAGCGAGCAACAAGTGAAGAGCCCCTTGAAGCGAAGCCAAGGCCGACTGTAGCGGGTCGCGGTCGAGGTCGTGGTCGTGGTCGCGGTCCGCGAAAGACACGCGAAGTGGACACCACCAACATTATCGAATTGAACGATTCGGAAACGCCGGTGCGACAATCCCGTCGCATAGCTCAGCAAAAAATCAAAGAGGAGGCAGAGCGTCGAAAATTGGAGGAAGTGGCCCTGCGCACAATGAAACAGCAATTCAAGAAGAAGAAGAAGATGGCAGAGGCCGAATCAGATCCCACAGTGCTAGAGCCGTCAGCAGAATCTGAGTCCTTTGAGTCCGCTAGCGAAGCGGAAGAGGCGAAGAAGAAGATCAAAAAGAAATGTCCGGGCAAGGATGGCTGGTCCTCAGACTCTGAGGAGCAGGCTGAAAGTGAGGAGGAAGAAGAGGAGCCACCACACTATGAAACAGATCCTGGTTCACCACTCTTTAAATCGGATCATGAGTTCTCACCAGAATCCGAACTGGAAGACGACTCCCAGGTGGTGCCCATGAAGCGTGCTCGCACTCTACGCAAGGAGAATGCCGACGAGGAGGAATATGGTGCTGCGGCTGACGCTGATGAGGCATGCCAGACGTGCGGCAAATCCGATCATCCCGAATGGATTCTGCTCTGCGATATGCCTGACTGCAATAAAGGCTATCACTGTTCCTGTCTCAGTCCTGTGCTCTTCTACATACCCGAGGGCGACTGGCATTGTCCGCCTTGCCAGCAAGAGCAGCTTATCGCCGCCCTGGAACAGCAGTTGCTGCAGTTCGATGATTTAGTTGTTCGCAAGCATCAAGAGAAACTTCTAGCCGAGGAGGCAGAGGTATGTAAAAGACACGTTATAGTTTTTGATATTAAGATCTAATAAATTGTAATCCTTTTAGCGCCTAGCGGTTGCTGCAGCAGCTGCAAGAACCGCCAGCGAACTGGAGGAGCGCTTAAACTTAAACGCGCGCAAGAAAAACGATGACGATGATAGCGAAGACAATAAGAATCACGATGATGATGATGAAGATGACGATGGTGGATCATCTAGCAAGGCTAATAAGCGCGCCAAGGCAGAAAAAACGAAGAGAAGACGCGGCGATGGACGTAGCAACCGACGAGCAGCCAAGCGAGGCACAAGGCGTCGTCGTGGTGGCAAAAATGATGATTCGGAAAGCGGCAGCAGTGCGACAAAGGGTGCCAAACAGTCGGCTGGAGGTAGAGCACAATCGGACAGCTCGAGCAGTAGTGGAAGCAGTAGCAGCAGCTTCTCCGACTCAGATGATGAGCCCATTTATAAGCTGCGCAAACGGCGGCAGATTAATGTTAGCTACCGGCTGAATGAATATGATGATCTAATCAATTCGGCGCTAAAAAAGGAGATGGACGAGGTGTCGGGTGCCGGTAATCTAGGTAGAGGCAAAGACATAAGCACTATCATAGAGGCGGACAAAGAAAAGTCGCGCCGTGAGGAGGATGGCGACCAGCCTGGAGAAAAGGATAAGCCACAGGCAAAGGCAGCGAGGATAGCGCTGAACTTACAAGATAAATCAAGCAATGAGGAGAACGATAACAGCAAGGATGATGATGATGACGAGGATGAGCAACCATTGAAAACTGTCAGCAAATCTAAGAATAAATCAGCGCCGCCAGCTAAAAAGAAGCCACGCAAATTGACCAGGTTGGATGTTAGTTCTGAGGAGGATCATGGCAGTGATGAGGACTTCAAGACATCCAGTTTCTCCGACGACGACAGTTCGCAGTCTGCTTCCGATGACTCTGACTCTAGTCTAGAGGTTTATCGTCGTCCCGGACGTGGCAAGAAGCAACGAAAAGCTGCTCGACGTGCTGCACGAGAGCGTCGCAAGGATCGTAAATTTGTGGTGGAGGGAAGTGACGAAAGCGACGAGGAGGAGCAGCAGCGAAAACAGCGCAGCAAGGCCGGTAAATCCAAGAAAAAGAAGAAGGACGATTCAGACTATACGGAAACCGAGACAGATGACGATGAAGATAATGGCTCAGAACTGACGGAGAACATGGATAGCGCTGATCTGTGCGACGATACGACAAGCGAGAGCGAAGACGGTGCCTGGAATCCCTCCAAGCGCAAGAAGGCTGCCGCTAAGAAGTCATCCTCTGTGGGCATTGCACGCAAATCTCCCAAACTGAAAAAACCCGTTGTTAAGAAACCCAAACGGTTGGAGTACTCCGACGATGATATCAGTGAGAGCGAAGAGGAGGATGAAGAGGATGACGATGATGAAATTCAAATGGGTGCTAATGGAGCGCCCATGTCCGGCAAAGGATCAGGCAAACAACCGCGTTCCCAGCCCCTTAAGAAGCCAATGCCAATGTCGGCGCAGGCGCAGGCGTTCGCTGGCAAGGGCAAAGGAAAAGGCAAGGGTGGCAGCAATAGCGGCGGTGCCAAAAAGAAAAAGAAGACTTCGGTGGCAGCATCGTCGGACGAGGATGGCGCTGACGCAGGCTCGGATGAGAGAACAAGAACGCGAGGGCGTCGCTATGCCTACATTGAAGACTTTGACGACGACAGCTCCGATGGCGGCATCAAGCCGGGCGTCATGCGTCCCGATACGCCACCCGAAGAGCGTCAGAAGTTTATTCAGAAGCAGGAGGAGATCAAACGCATGCTGGCCGAGAAAAATGCTGAAGGTGCCAAACTGGCGGCAACACCTCGTCTAACACCCATCAAAGGATCAACGCCAGGCGTCTCTGCTCCGCAAGAGAAACGAACGCTAAGCAAAACGGGTGCAGCATCAGCAGGAGGCGATTCACTGTCTACCGTTCCGATGTCTGTCATCCGCCAGGCCAAGGTACTTGACATTGATTATCTGCAGCGTAAGGGCGAGGCTATTGATGATCTGGATGATGTAGACGGATCAGAATTGGACGATGCAGAGTTGCCCGATGACTTGCCCGATGACATGGAGGATGCAATTGCACGCATGGTCGAGGAGGAGGAGCAATTCACTGCGGCTGCTGCTGCACGCGAACTTCCCCCACCGGATGAAGTGTTGCGTACAACGCCCTCAAAACCCTCCAAAACGGCAAAACAGTTAACGCAGGCCGAACATCTGCCGAGTGCATCTGGTCTGCAGGAGCCACTACGCAAACGTTTGCCCATGCCCACAATGCATCCGCCCTTGCTGCGGCATCAATTTCCGCCACATGGTCAGCTGCCAGCATCGCTCCTACCACCTCCACACCAGCAGCAGCTGCTGCCTCCTGGCATGCACCCCATGCTGCAAAGACACTTGGCACCACCGCCACAGGCCATGCAACTGCTTCAAAATGCGCTCTCTGCTCCCCTGGGTCAACCTCTGAGTCGGGCAAACTATGTATCTGCACAACAGCATCAGTTGCCAGCCATGCAGCGCCTGCCCCTCGGAATGTCCATGCCTGCTGCAGCTGCTCATTTGATGCAAGCAGCCGCTGCGGCTGCAAATGTGCGTCCACCAGCTCCGACGCCAGATCCCAAGCCGCGTGGTCGTCGAAAAAAGGTCACTCCACTGCGAGATCAATTGCAAAAGCAGCAGTCAGCTGCAGCTGTGACCGCCGCCACCTCCATTGATAATCCAGCGACTTCTGTCAAGGCGCCGCCGCCAGGTCAACATACTCCACCACCACAGCAGCAACTCTTTAAGCCGCACGATGATCCGCCACCGACTAGTATCGGCCAGGCTTCGGTTATCACGCGCATGCCGATGCCCTCACTTCTACCGCCAGCTCATGCACGTGGTCCACCATCATCATCGGGTCCCCCACCTAGTGCTGGGATGTACCCGAGCAGCGCTGAGCTAGCACGTTTCTATGGCCAACCGTTGCCTCCAAGCTCGGTACTACGGCCCACCTATGGAGCACCTCCTCCGCTTCGTGGTGCTCCACCCTCATCATCATCAGCGCCACCACCTGGCAATGGACCCAATGCTCGACCACCCCCCTATCTACACGGTCCGGAACATCATGGCGGTCCTCCGCCACCACCCGGCGCATTAAGTGGCGTCTATGGCTCAGGACCGCCTCCAGCTAGGCACGCATCACCGCATCTTAATCCATATAGGTGAGTTTGAGGACTGTACCCAATAACTTTGGCATTGTATGTCAGAGGCAAAGAAACGAAGTAAACTTTGAATACATCTGAAGTCTAAAGAGAGATGATGGCAACTTCAGTAGCTTAATAACTTAACTTGCTGTTTGATGTCTTAATTTCAATGTATGTTAAAGCTATTAGTATAACATTTGGAATACTTAAATGTAGCCTCTAAAATCGCTTGAAACCAACTGATCTTTTATTGTTCAATAAATTCAAAACCTTTTCTTTTTTTTTTTAAAGAGCTCCTCCCATTTATGGTAATCCTAACTATCAACCGCGTGTGGCACCACCAGGCAGCGCCAATATGAGACCCGGCGCCGTGGACTACGCAGCTGGAGCACGTAAGTCACCCATATATACATATATGTGCACAAACTAATAATCCTATTTGCTATATTCATAGGCGGCTATCCACCCTATGGTTATTACCCACCACCACCGCTGGCGACTCCACCCCCTCACACGGCAGCACCTAGTTCAGTAATTGTTAGTGCACCGCCACCGCCGCCGCCTTCCACGCCCACAAATCATTCAGTCTCCGCACTGACACGTGGCAAATCTCCAGCACCTGTATCAGCTCCAACTTCAGTTTTAGTTGCGCCTGTTGTTACCTCGATAGCACCACATGCACCACCAGCTGCTGTCACAACAGAGGTACACAAATCATCGGTGATAACCAGCAAGAAACTCATCACATTGGAGGCCTACTCCAATACGAAATCTCCCCTTGCTGTAGTTGGTGAATCAAGAGGCGATTCACCATCAGTCGTTGCCGAAGAGGATTCTAGTTCGGCGCACGGCAGCAGCAGTGCAGTTGTGGCAGCCAATAGCGTTGGCGGTGGTGTTGGCGAGTTTAGTGGTCTAGTGAGCTACTTTAGTTCGCAGCAGGATGATTATGATACATAACAAACGCCGCCGGACGCCCATGCTTGTAAATAATGTAGTTGATCTAAATATCAAAATGTATATGTGTAGAGTATGCTGAATGTCTTATCATCAGGTGGGGGTGTGGCTATCCCCATCACTTTAGGCCACTTATTAAAAATTTCAATCCACGCAAAATGAAAATTGCATATAAATTAGCATAATATCCAAGAGAAAAAAAGAAAAAGGTCAACAAATATGTATATTTATTTCGAGTTAGTGCCCTTTATTGTTTTAAATTCTGATATGCTCTGTTTGCTCCTAGAGTCGTTTCAACAAACAACAACTTAAGTATTTTAGTTTAATTGTATAGTATGATGTATGCTAAAATTTGATTTGTTATGATTAATGTTAGCCAGACGATTATAGAGCGAAATCACTTAGAAGCATTAAAGAATAATGATAATAATTTATACACCTACATCTTACCCCATATGATATAAATAAAACTAAACTGCAAATAACCTAATACTGCAGATTATACAAATGTAACTTACTATAACAACTAATCTAATTATATTTAAAATGACGTATACTACAAATGAAATTAAAGAGAAGCAAATCATCAAATAAAACTATTTAATATTAGTTAAATAAAATGCAACAAGCTAGTTTTTAATCTATTAAAAAAACTTTATTTTAACACCTACTATCAAGCTCAAAGTGAACCTATGCATGATCTCGCCACTTCAAACCGGAGTTGTATAAGAAAGGTATTAGGTTTGCGTTATTAAACAATCGTTAAATTTGTGGATTAGAAAAATACGATTATAGTATTTACGCTATATCGTTATTGCCACGTAAACTTAAGAGTGCGAATATTTATCTACGATAATGTAATGAACATAGATACGAAACCAGAGACCGTATCTGGCTACGATAATGTATTGAATGTACATGAATGTTCATTACATTATCGTAGACCTCGATAGCGATTAATTTTACGCGTCGCTTAAATGCCGTATATTTAGGGCTGCCAACTCAGGGCTGGTAACTTTGTAAGCCAAGCCATATGATAAATTTTGTAAGCAATGGAAGAGGTGAGTAATATGATCATTTTACCAAAAAGGTAAATAATTTAAGTATTTGTTTGTTTTCAGATTTCGTACCTACCAAAAGCAAAACGCAAGCGTGTAAATGCTACATATCGATGGGGAGACTATGTTACCTTGGACTTTATTTTAAAGGTAGTCGATGCGGTAAAGTCGTCCCCAGAATTGTTTGAGGTCAGTTTTTGATAATTTTGTTTACATTTATGTTTAAATACAACATCTCCTTAGAAACCAACTTCACAAACGTTTTATGAAAATATAGCGCTGAGTTGCCCGAGTCTTAAATCCATTCCATGGATGTGCATGAAAAATAAAATGCGCTATTGCAGAAATTTGTATATTGCAGCAAGCAACTGGAAAAACCAAACTGTGGCCGGTCTCTTGGCCGAAGGCGATGACAAAGCACTGACAGGTAAGTTATCTATTAATGTTAAATTAAATCGATTTTTGAATATTCTTGTGATCCTACAGATCACGTCAAAAGATTGTGCCCTCACTTTGAAGAGCTGCAAAAGGTGTTTGGACAAATGGAATGTGTGAGACCAACAGGCGATATTGAATCTTCGAATGCATCGTCTGATTTCTCAAATCTGCACTCACAAATCAAGATTGAGGAATCTTCAAATCAGTATTCAGAAGGATATGCAGACGCCGACGCCGACTGCAGCTTAAGTGTTTTATACGACGATTTAAGCCACATGCCGGAGGAACTTCCTGGCACATCTGCAATTCTTAACACATGCGAAAAGGTACCTCAAAAGCGATTGTCGAAATCGCCATCGGCTGAAAAGATTTCGTCATCTGAATTAACGAAACTGCAAGAGCGTAAATTGGAACTTGAGAAAGAAAAGTTTCACTGGCAAAAGGAGAAGGAGAAGCGACAGTTGCAACATCAGTTTGAATTGAAGAAATTAGAAATTGAGATAAATGAGAGGTTAGAGCGTGAAAAACTGGAAAAGCAAGAGAGAGTTGAAAAATATGAGCTTGAACTTAAATACAATTTCCTGCGGGATTTTTACACTTGACATTTCTGATATACAATAAATTAATTTATAAGAGTACTTTTACGCAATACTTTAACTAACGTAGTCTTGGATTACACGCCTTTTACAACTTTGCTTGCATGCCCTTAAACTCATAAAAAAATATATAGTATTGTATTTGTATATTAATGTGAAGATACTAATAACCAGCAACATTGCACAACATTTAAACAATGACATCAGATGATGTTTGATATATATAAGTAGAAATATAGTCGCTTTGTTTAATAAAATATTCAGACATTATTTAAACAAAATAGCCTCAAGGTTTTGAAATTTATTTTAACAAAACAAACCTAACTTAAATAATCGGAACGCGATATATTTCAGTTTACGTAGATTAAATATTCGTTTACTATTTGTTAATCATATGGATAAGCTTAGCAATTAAAAAAAATGATATCTGATATCTTGATATGTTTTTATTATATTAACCACTTCATTTTTACAGTTTCATATTAAAAAAGTATCATTGTTATTAAATTTTTTTGATAAACACTTTCGAAAGATTTGCATAATTTTGTGTGGGTTTTTTTTAAGGCACTTAATTTTTATGACCATCAGAGATCACTTAATATGATGTTATTAATAAAAGGGTGCTCAATAAAAAGAGTCAATTTTTTTTTTATATTTAATTTTTATATTTATTCGCTAAAAATCTCAACAAATACTTTGCACAATAACAACAAATTATCAACAACGAAATGGGCGGTAACCATTTGTTAATTTAACAAACGCCACTCCTGAGTTTAAGATGGCTGAGATTGGGACTTAGAAACGGAAGCGCCTGGCTGGTGGATTGTACTCGTAGCCGTCGGCAGCGGGTTGTGAGTAGACTGGAGCTGGTGCTGGTGCAGAGTAGACTGGAGCGGGAGCTGGTGCAGAGTAGACTGGAGCAGGGGCGGGAATATCATGGGAAGGTGGCAGGTACTCAGGAGCTGGCTGAACTGGAGCTGGAGCGTGGTACTCGGGAGCGGGAGCAGAGTAGACAGGAGCGGGAGCTGGTGCAGAGTAGACTGGAGCGGGAGCTGGCGCAGAGTAGACTGGAGCGGGAGCTGGTGCAGAGTAGACTGGTGCAGGGGCGGGAATATCATGGGAAGGGGGCAGGTACTCAGGAGCTGGCTGAACTGGAGCTGGGGCGTGATATTCGGGAGCTGGGGCATGGTATTCGGGCTGTGGAGCAGAGTAGACTGGAGCTGGTGCTGGGGCAGAGTAGACTGGTGCGGGAGCTGGAGCAGAGTAGACTGGAGCTGGTGCGGGTGCAGAGTAGACTGGTGCCGGAGCTGGCGCAGAGTAAACTGGTGCTGGAGCGGGAGCAGAGTAGACTGGAGCTGGTGCAGGTGCAGGGATGTCATGGACAGGGGGCAGGTACTCGGGAGCAGGAGCTGGGGCATGGTATTCGGGCTGTGGAGCAGAGTAGACTGGAGCTGGTGCGGGAGCAGAGTAGACTGGTGCCGGAGCTGGCGCAGAGTAGACGGGTGCTGGAGCGGGAGCAGAGTAGACTGGAGCTGGTGCAGGTGCAGGGATGTCATGGACAGGGGGCAGGTACTCGGGAGCAGGAGCTGGTGCGTGGTACTCGGGAGAGGGAGCAGGGGCGAAGTATTCCTGTTGTGGTGCCGAGTAGACGGGTGCTGGAGCAGGTGCCGAGTAGACTGGTGCTGGGGCAGGTGCCGAGTATGATGGAGCTGGTGCCGAGTAGATTGGTGCTGGGGCAGGTGCTGACGAACGGATATCAATGTCAAAGGATTGCGATGGCCTGTCATAGTTGTAGCCGTTGCTACCACCACCACCACCACCACCCAGATTCAGATGGGAGACATCAGCCGAAACAGCGGCAATCGCGCAGACAGCGAATACGAAGAATTTCTGAAAATTAAATAACCAAAGCGGGAAAAACACAAATATTTAGCAACGAGTAAAAAAAAAATTTCATGGGCTGATTAAAGGCGTGCGATTAACGAGTGTGTGTGTGGCTAATTAATTGACAGGCCAATGTTAAAGTCAAACGAAATTTTAAGGTCAACTTCGACGTCCGAGCACTTGCTATCTTGATGGATGGGGATTTGTGAACTTGTAGTGTTGTGTGCACTTGTGCTTACCATTGTTGTTGATATTTGTTGTTGTTGTTACGCTTGGTAAATTTTGTTGGATTTTTATATATTTGGTTGCTGTTGACCAACAAGGCAGTCGCTGAATGATGACCAACTGCAGATGTGCCAGCCATTTATATACGCAAATCTAAAACACAAGACATTGGACCAAAAAAAATAAATATATATATGTAAGGTTTAATACGGTTAACTGACTGAGCTGCGGTTGGTGTTGTTGTTGTTGTTGCTGTTGCTGTTGGTGGTGCTCTTGCTGTTGGCCATCCAGTTTCAAATCTCTCACACGCTCTCTATACCTCTTTCAGAGATGCTGCTGCTGCTATTTGTGAAGGTTTTGCAATGTCAACAGGGCGCCACAGTTTGAAGCTTGTAACTGCGGTAGCCGACACGCCAACGCATTAACATAAACTATGCTGCACAAAGGCAAGACAAAAGTTAAAATAAAAATATTCCACAAAAAGTTGTACATAAATCAAAAGATACTTCAGAAGGGCCAAAATGTAAGGGCAAATGTCAAAGTTGTTTAGTTCAGTTTGGCGTAGTATACGCATTAATATGACTAAATGTTTATTGGACACTAATTCGTTTTATTAGCGCCAGTGCTAATCAATATGCTGCACTCATTGCTTCTCTAGCTCAAGGATAAACCGTGCTGTAAATAGTTAACTCATTTGACTGCATAACCATATGCAAAGAGGAGGGAAGCAACATTGAATTAAATTTTAATATAAGTATGTTTTTATACTACTGACCAACTATGAAGACATCAAGTTATTTTATTTTTTTATTTTATTTTTTTAATTTAATTGATAATTTAGTTGTTTACAAGTTTTTTTTTTGTTGTGGTGGTTTTTTTTTGTGCGAATAGTCAGGCGGGGTTACTTTTGACTCAATCGTTGCATTAGTTGGCAACTTATTTTTTTGCTTTATTTCTTTTCTTTTATATTATGGTTTATTATTTTATTTTTTTTTGGGTACGACGACATCTTTATCTTTTCTTAAATGTCTGGCATACATATACATGCTATTATTATTGTTGTAGTTGTTGTTTTTGTTGTTAAAGCACGACCTTCACGTTTCGGCGGACAAAACCTGATTAATTTGCTTGTATTTATTGTAACGCCAATCAATGCATATTGGTAAATGCTTAATACATGCAATTTTAATGGCATGTTTTTTCATAAAACAAAGTCAAATTCAACCAAACCACGCATTTGCTTAGCCTACTTTAAAGCCCACTAGAGCCCTAATCTATTGACCTGTCCGCCGGGCACAACTAGCCGCGCATTGGGGCGTCTGCTTTATCACAAAACTTTTTCATAATGACAGTCGGTCTGTATTATAAACATCACATTATAGCAACAACAACATTAATATTCGCAAACACGTTCGTCTCCAAGCTGGCTGTCAAATTTTGCTATTTTTGGATCATCCAAATAGTAATTAATCAATTAGTGCCATTGGCTAATAACCGCGAGACCTATAATTTTGGGTAGACGTTAACGATGTGCTGAAAAATTCAGTTATATATATAACTGGTTTCCATTATGCTGAACTGTGTAAAATATACATACTTAATCCATATGTTATAGAATTTTTTTTTTTGAAAATATATCCGCTATATAAATTCTTTTATAATCATTGAATAATATTTAAGGCTGGCAATTTAAATTTGCGCAATCAATATGTGGCGCGGCATCAGCGGTAACATAAAAGTAAATTAATTAATATTTACTGCTACTAATTAATTAAGCAAAACAGCCATAAAGTTTGCCTGCGTAAAAAAGCTTCACATAAATAGTTCATTAAGCATAAGAGCTTTCAGCTACTCAAATTTATAAAGCTTCGCGCCCACCTCAAGCAGCTTAAGCTTCACTGTGCAACACTGTATTGCGATTTGATCAATTTTTGTAAGGTGGCAACACTGAGTGATTTTGCTTATTCTGTGAAAAGGACAACACTTTTGTAAATGATGGTGCGTGTTTTAAAAACATATTAATATGTAAGCTAAGTTTATGTATAAAATCTATGTTAATAAGATATTGAACTGAAGGATGTTAGGACAGTTATACGGTAAGTTTCCCGAATCTTAAATATACTTCTTAAGAATATTATTTCACTGTTAGTTTCTGTTGAACTGAAAGTCACAAGTATGAAATTGTTAATTTACACATGAGCCAAAAGGTAATTACGGTTTTGTGCATATGTTTCACACAAAATAGAAAACAAGAAGGCTCTAGACGAGAAATACCAACTAGAAGATACCCTAACCCCGTACTTAAAGCGTAAAGTCTCTGCTTGCAAGAATGTGTGTGCGTGTGTGTGTGTGTGTGTGTGTGTACACGCATACTGCATACCTGACTTGATTTCAATGTTCCATATCTCCGATGTTTCTCAACCAATTTCAATAAAAATTTCACAGATTGGCATTATTTCTTCTAATGTTCCCGAATTCAAGATTTTGTTGTTATTGATCGCATGTGTATATCGGAACGGGTTAAGTTATCGAAAACAATCTTGTACTGCCTGAGGAATAAGTTCAAAATCGACGCGTTGATACATACAGCCGGACATGGCTATATCGACTATATATATACACTTACATACTTTTGCACAAAACCATTATACCCTTTTTCCCCATTTGAAATGGGTTCACCGGGTATAAAATCGCATAAACAAGAAATTTATCTGAGAAACGTTCTCGAACACATCTAGACTAAATTTATCTGAGCAATCATTGTATAAAGTATTTTTTTAATATATAGGCAGCAAATATTGTGATTCGTCCTTGTCAATTACATCTTCAGCTAAGATCCGATGAATGAGTTCTTACGATTTAAGCAAGATGGCCGTAAACACGAAGTAAACAAGGAAAATCTAGCTTCATTTCTTAATCGTCAGGGTCATTTAGATTGCCAGGCGAAAACAGTTCACTTTTTTCAAGAAAAGAAGCTAAATGCTTGGCTAAATATCCGCCAAGGAAAATCCCCGGCAAAACAGTTAATCCAATTACCCATAAATAGTTCTTTTGTCGGCTTGGCATCTCATCAATCAATCCAGAGCAACGTAAATTCTTTCCCGAAGTGCTCATGCGCCTTACTTTTGTAAAGATTATTTTCATTTACGACCGGTTAAAATGATACTCTAAACAATGCTTGTTCTGTTTAAAAATAATTTCTTATTACTATTCAAATTTTTAAATAAATGTCAAAACTTTCTCTACACAAAACAATGTTTAAAGCCACACGCATTTAAGCCAAGAACTACTCATTGCGCATTCGTCTGTTGTAACGCTTTTGACCATCGAACCTGCTTTATATGGCACTTCCGTTCTGTTCTGCAATGTTTGCTGATGGTCGCCGCGTCGGCGTGCCACTTTTATTTGTCCATAGCTCAGCTGTCTCTCTCTTTCTTCCCCCATCCCTGCGCCTAATGCACTTTGCCTGTACTTCCAGTAACCAAAATACTAATTGACCTGTACTTGCCACAGTCTTTTCGTGTGTTGCTATTTACCGATGCGTAAAAGGGTTTCTTACTAGGTCTAAGCAAACATGTTATGTCTGGTGATTTAAAATATTGTTAATTGAAGATCATATAACATGATATCTGGAACATTTAAAGGCATTTAAATATGCTTTATATAAATGGTAATAAATGAAGTTAAATAAACTTACTGTTAAAGAAATTCGTTAGGGTTGCAAGGGATTGTAATTTGATTTGGATAATAAACTAGGGAATAAAAGCAAAAATTATTAAGAATGCTATAAACTCAATTAAAAGCCAGAAGAATATTTTCCTTGAAGTTTATATACTCTTTTTTTATCTGCACTTTTAGCGTATCACTTTGCACGAGTTCGTTTTCTAAGTCTTTGGTTGTGCTAAGTCGCCGCAATAAAAGTTACAACAGCAACGCCGCATTAGTAGACCCCGCTTCCGTTTGGCATTTCGCACGTCCAGGATTCTCTCACCATGTTTATGATCCTACGCCCAGAACCTGGCCCAGACCAGTAAATATTTGAAAACAACCGACACGAAGACGTAAAATAGAAAAAAAACCCAACATAAAAGGCACATGTCCAGGGCAATTAGTAAGATTTTCTAAGGAACTAACAGCTAAGCTCAGTGCCTTGGATTAGCTCACGCTCAGTTTGCCGGGCCATAAAACGATCAGGTAACGAATGCTGAATTCGCCGCAAGTTCGAGCAGCTCTCGAAGCCTCCATTTAAAGATCAAGTCAACGGCGTTGCAACGATCTTAGTTTGCCGGTTACTGATAGCCCGCAAAAGCTTTCAGTATGTTTTCGACAGTGGCGCGTCATGGACGTTAAGGCTGTCGCTAGAAGTTGTTAGTTGTATGTGCTTCTTTCTTAGAGTGTGCATGTATCTGTATGTATCTCTATGTGTGTGTGAGTGAGAGAGCGAGAATCTTTGGCTGTGTGTGAAAGCCGTTAAGAAGTCTAGCACTGAGTAAGCCAACGAACGAGCAGGCAACAAAAGCCGCAGCACAGACAACACTGTAAAGAAAAAACAGCAACAAGAAACAATAACAACAACAACAATAAGAAAATCTGTAAAACGGTCACGTCGCGCTATTTTATTTTCATCTCTTCGTCGTCGTACTTTTCTACCTCGTATATCTACTAGCTACATATACTGCTCTGCGGCTCTCTACCTTCTTTCGGTCTGCGTTTTGCCTTTTCTGCTGCTGTGTCTTGTGGTCTGCTCTGTGAGCGTGTGTGTGCGTGTGTGCTTGCGGTGTGTGGACTGAAACTTCAGGTGCAGTCGCGTTGAATTTCTTGAACAAGTTTTAGTCAGAGTTTGGCCTTCGTGTGGCATGGTACAGTAAACGCATTGGCTCCGTTGCCGAGTCTCTTCGCTAAGACCCTATACAATACTAAGTGCCAGTGATTGCTCATGTTTGCATGTGTGTGTGTGTGTGTGTGTGTGTGTACCCAAAACTGGATTTTGTACAATTGTTTTGTGCACTGAATGCAATTGTGTTTGTGTCTGCGCCAAAGGATTTATTTGTGTATTAAGTTTACCTCTTTTTTTGCCAATAAATGCGCGTGCTGCCAAGCACAGAAAAAAAAACTAGCCCCCAGGGCAGGGAAATGGATTTTAAGTGAATTTTTTGCAATTCTTTCGGAACTATATAACTAAAAACTTAAAGTTTTCCAAAATTCCGGATAAAAAATAATATGCAGCTTTAATAAGAACCTTTTTAAAATACTGAACAATGAGAAACTTTTTAGTAACAAATAAAAAAATAATATTTGAAAAATATTTCTTAACGATTGAATAAACTTGAAGTTAAATGCATGCTGGGAATTAATTCGTTTTTGGAATCAAATAAACGAAAAAATAAATAATGTTGCTAAGGAAATTAACAAAACTCTGTCGTTCGCCTCATAATTCTGTAGTCTTACATTGTATAGCTCATCAGTTTAGTGGCTTGGAGCCAATGGTTTTAGCTTTTGTTCGAGTTTATCCATGCAAGTTGGCTGAACTCAAAGTTGGACAGCTAGTAGTTCTTCACTCCATTAACTTGTGTCTGTGCCTGTGCCTTTTGCACTTTACTTTAACTGACATTAGAATTCGTGCGAGTACAACTTGTATTCATACCATACTAACTTCGCATGCCAGCTGCGCATTTACGCTCCCATTAACCAGGTAGAAATTACAAACACTTACACACCACTCACACACACACTCTCATAAGGGAAATGGGGAAGTAAGCAGACAGCAACGAAAACAGAAGCAACTGGGCAACAAGTGTTTTGCGCAATGACCAAGGAAATTGAAGTTGAAATACAAAGAAAAGAAAAAAAAATTTATGAAACAGTAGCAGAACAGACAAAAAAAATTGCAAAAATGCAGCTTGTGGTTACAGCTGTCGTTGCAGGGTTGAAAACTAAAAACAAACAATTTTGTTAAACAAGAGCAGCAAGTCAACTTTATTTTGAGCAAGTTTGTGGCTTTAGTCTTTTGTTTTGATCATTGTACAAAATCTTATGTATTATTCTTTCAAGAGTTCCAACAAATAACCCACCTAATTAGCATAAATATATTTCTTAGATTTCTTTTACAAAATTGTTCCCATTGCCGTCTTGGCGCATTTAAAAATATAAAAAAAAATTTAAAAAAAACGTGCTCAGACTCATCAAGCGGCTCAGAAGAAACGGTGGAGAATTCTTTACCGCTTGTCTTTTCTGCATGCATAATTAATAGGCCCCCATGTTAAACCCGAACCATTAAAGTATTAGAAGAACACTGCATAAAGATGTTTCGTTTCATAATTTATGAGTTTTGTGTCGCGTTTGGAAATGTTATCTATTTTGATTTGGAAACTTTTAACAAAAATGAAATTCTCTTAACCCAAACTCAACTATCTCTCTATAGTGCAACAACGTTGGCCTTGCGCATTGAACAAACGAAGAGTATATTTAATAAGAAATTAAAAAAAAGTAAACTTAAAGTTGCCATAAATATCAAAAGACAAAACAACAACAAAAAATACTACGTTATAAAGAGACCTCACCGCGTTGCATACGAAACAGGAAACTTCAAGGATAACCAGCTGACATGCCACATAAATTGGATTATTAAAAAAGCGCAACGCAATATATAGTATAAACGAACAAATATTGTGTACACAGGCTTCATATACGAAAGAGGTGAGTTGCATATTTAAATTGGATATTAATTGGATACAGAAAAATGGAAGGGAATGAGTCGACAACGAAAAACCTAAACTAAAAACAATTTGGTAAACGTTTTTTTTTGATATTTAATACACGTTTCTTCGATGTGCATGTTAAATATTCAAAAATTTCTACGTTTTCTCTTATAAAATTACGTTACTTAGTTCAAAATTACTTTATTTGAATGACAAATTTGATTTTTCTTAGAAAAATAACCTTGCTAATAAATAAAAGTTGATTGAAAATATAAGAATATAATTTTGTTGTCTTTATCTCATACTGACATCATGCAATAAACTCTCGAGTACAAGTTATTGGCAAAGCCAACACAACGCAGAACTCTATCACAAATCCAATTTCATGCCACGCCTTTTTTCTGCTTTAAAAAATTTTATACTCATTGCGCAAAAATGCGATTATGTATCGATTATTGATAAACAATGGACAGCCGCACTCATGCAAATGGCACGCTTTCCAACTAGCGACTGGCAATCAATTTGATTGTGTATTAAGTGGCATTTTGATTGTGTTTAGCTAATTGATTGATCGATACAATTGAGCCATAGAGAAAGACAGAACACGGGATGACTAAAACTATGCAGTCGTTATGGTCGCATACAAGTTGCCATGAGCTGGCCGTATAAGTAGCACAGCAGCAGCAGCAATCAACATCAAAGAACAATTTCTTTTACTTTCTATAAAGCAAAAAAAAAAAGCGTTGACTGTCTGTTTCGGCCGGCTTGTAAGTGCGGCTGTCAGTCAGTTCGTCAGTTAGTCAGTTTGTCGGTCTGTCGGTTCCGTCGCATTCGTTTGTCACATTTATTCAATAAAGGCCAAGACAACATCCAAGTGGAGAGTCAAAAAGCGAGAGCGCTACAAAGCACAAAAAGTTAACCTCAATAATACGTTTTTTTCGAGACGCACTCTGCCGCGTGTTGTTGCTTAACACCAACAGAAAACAATAACAAAAGAGAACTCTGTATAGTCTGTTTATTTTTATTTTTTTGGTTCAGCAGAAAAATTTCACTAACTGGAAGTGAAATGCAGAACAAATGACGTGTTAGGTATAAGACTCCCTCATTTCCTCTCCTCCCTTTCGGTTTCTGTGAGATTCGTAAACAAAATTTACTTTTTGGCAAGCATTTTTATTTGCTGAGTTCATAAACTGGCATATGAATATATATTTGACTTAGCAAATAAACTCGTTTCGTTGCTGTGAAATTTTATGTGTGCCATGAATTTTATTTTTGGTTATTTTTTTTTGACACAACTTCTTATAGATTTATGTTAAGATGAGTTCTTCTTAATCACTTAGATAAATTAAATTTTTGTGTTGCGGTTAACAGCAAAATGAGCGAAAAAAAAACCTGTGTAACTTGTTTAAGCGCGCGTTTTATGTGCCAAGTTTCAATGATTAGTCATAATTGTTATATTGGCAGGCGAACGAAACGGAAGTTGAGTGTCTAACTAGCTGACAAGTGTTGAAGAAGATTCAGTTGTATATACATTAGATGCTTATGGAATACATGCATAATTTTAAGAATCAATCTATTGATCAATTGTAACAAAATCTTATGATCAAAATCTACATTCTTTCGCTTTACACATTTACCAAGAATTTCTAATTAATCCACAACGTAAATTAAAACCAAAGAGGAACCTTTTCTAATGGCTCTGATATTATTTTGATCCTCCAACATGTATAAATAGAAGCTGACGCCTTGATGGCGGACCTGCAACAACCCTAAGAAGAAATCAATTCATTAATCCCTAGTCATACGCAGGTAACAACATAGTAACACACACACATACAGAAATATACAATAGAATAAACACAGAGTGATTTGTTTACCTGCTGTTAAGGTGCAAGAAGTCAGTTGAGGTAGATGAAAAAGAAGAAAATGAAACTAGACACATTTTGATTTAAGAATCTTTTTGGCCTATAAATAAGCCGCCTGGTTGCTCAACAAAATTTCACATACAATTCATCAAGTGTCTGTTAGCTATAAAATAAGGGTACGCATGAAAAGGGGCGTGGCGGCATGACTCATGCAATGAGATCTATTAAATTGATTAAAGCTAAATGATCAAGGCGCATTCCTTGAAGCGGTTCGTGTCTTAAGTCTTTAGTTTTAGACAGACATGCAAGTTATTATGCTCAAGCAGATATTTTGTTGTATGTTGTATAATTATTAAATAATTATATGTTGCTTGCCAATAATCATTTCGATTTCAATCAGCATCGTTTTCTAATCAACAACTTTTCCTCCAAATAATAATTGTTCATGTTCCCAGCTTCCAGTTCCGTCTCTGATGACAGTGAAAGTGCTTCAAAGCCGATTCTAAAAGCGAATTAATGGCGCCCTTTAAGTGCCTTTTGTGCGAGTGAAACATTAAAAAAAAATGCGCCTAATCATCTTGAAAAACAGCTGACAATAATACGCAGTGCGATGCAAGTTTCATAAGTTTTCCGAAACGCTTTCACGGCTCTGCCGTCGATTAGTTACAATTGACACGAAAATGTTTTTCTCTTTCTCTCGTTGTTTTCATAGAGACTTTTTAATTTTTAATTGTGAGAATTGTGCGCAACGTGCACATAATGCCACAAGAAAGTGGATCTATAAAGCGTCCGGCAAAACGTTGCCGTTCCCGTTGTTTTTTATTTTTTTTATTTTTGGCGCTGTCATTGTCGACAATTGTTAAAAAGTCATTAAGCATTGTGTGTGTGTGGCACGCAGTTGGGGAGGAGCTATTGATACCCAGTTTATGTTTACAACATTTGTTTTGAGGTGATATTGATAAAGTAACAATTAAAAACAGATAGATTACAAATGATAGCATCTTTGAATATCAAGTGTAGCTATATAAATAAAGCACCTTTTAGTGCACACACAAAATATACAAAAAAAGACTTTTGAGACTTTTATTTCTTCTTTCTATCCTGTTTGTATGTTGATTCTTACATTTATCTATTTTATTGCGCATTCATTTCGATTACGCTCACTTTCAGCTAGCAGCCAAAAATTTCAAATAAATACCAATGGCAAAAAAAATGCTTTAAAATTCACATGACTGCTTAACACCTAAAAACAAACAAACACACACATACGCACACACCTTCAGCCCACAGTTTGACTCTTGACTTGTCTGCCAGCATAAACATATGTGTGTAGAGTGTGTATATATATGTATTTCCATGTTGGCTTTAACCTGTTTTGTGTGTTGTGGCTTTTCGCTGCATTCTTGGGGCCCATCGTTGTGTTTGGAGTTGGAGCTGCGTCTTGAATTTCAAAAAGTCACTAAAAACTGTTACTGATGCCTGATGCCTTCGTTGCCCAGATCATGATAGCCACTAAAGGCATATGTGTATGTGTTCACATGCATGATATCATGGCTTCACCAACTTTGTGCGGGTGCCTCTGTGTGTGTCTGTGTGCGTGTGTGTGTTTGCTGAGGTGCGGCCAATTGCATATTTAGCATTTTAACTTCGCTTTTGCCTCGCACACTTGGTTTGTTTGTTGATTTGCTTCTTATGCGTTTTTGCATTTGGTTATGAGCAAGTTTTTCACTTTGCTTTTCATAAAACGTAAAACACACACACACACACACATATTGCATAGCAAAACTTTTTCTTGTATATTCACTAGTTAAACATTAATTGCTGCAACCAGACTACGCCCCGTCCCCTAATGTCCGACTTGATCGTCTCCTTGCATTGTGAAAGCGTTCGGACAGTAGAAATCATTTGACCATTTCTGTAGGTGTCTGTGTGTGTGTGCGTATTTTTTGGTATATTTTTTTAGTATGTGCTCTGCTCAGCTTTCGTCAGCTTGGACATGAAAAGCCAAAGAGTTGCAGTTGCTGCAACTTGCAAGCCACAAGACAAACAACTAAACACAGAGAAAAGTGAATTGGCTGGTAAACATATTTGTGTATAGCTCTATTTGGCTAACGAAAAATCAGCCAATATGGTTATCAATGAAAATCGATCGAGAGCTAATCATGAAAGCCATTTATAGCCAATACAATTAACCTATAGCCGAACTTAACCTATAGCCGAACTTAAACCGTTATTACTTGAAAGCTCTCCAACAATACTAACCACAAATTGCACACAACATCAAGACCACAACCTTCATAGCTCATTAGACCCTTGATAAGCAGCACTCTCTCAATAAGCCGCAATTCATATTTACAGCTTCAAAAGCTAAGTCGGCTGACTTGTTTTTACTTTTTTTTTGTTTTTTGTTTTTTTACATGGTTTATGGCAACCCAAATACCAAAGCACTCAAAAAAATGCTACGTACACAACCGAATCTAGTTCAATGGGGCTGCCCAGCTGGTTTTATCGTGCTTGTAAATGGCAGTGGCAAGCTGGACAGTGAACTGGACAGAGCCAAGCGAAACGATGCTGCTACCTGTGGTCCAAAATTAAATACACAAATTTGTGCTAAGGCAAAAGATCAATAGCACACAAATACACACACATAAACAGCTGAACTCGCTAACAGAAATGAAATCATGCTGCTAACAGCAGCAACAACAACAACAACATGTAATCGAAGAAATTAACATAAAAATCTGGTTTTCGATTGTAGAACATTTGTTTATGGAATGCTTAAGGTTAAATTCTGTTACTCTGCAGTCGTTCAGTCTACAAGGAATTCATAACGGACCGCAAAGCGGATATTAAACACATATGTTGGTTAATCGAAGAAAAAAAATGAGAGTAAGTCGGAGTCGAGTATAAAGTAAAGTAAAAAGAAGCAAGCAGAAAAATATAGATTTATTTGATAACATAGACAAAACGTAGAAGCAATCAGAAAATAACTTTTAAAATAAATCAAAAACTTATAGAAATCTTACAATATACTAATACCACATTGTTAATCATACTAACATTTTCTATTTCTCTTACTTAAAAACTGTTTTAATAATGCACATATATCATATGCTGATCGCTGTCCCAGTTCAACTTCATTATTTATTATCCTCCTCGCTGCTTTTGCTATCGAAACCAGCAACGATAAACCCAATTTGTGAAATGCGCGTTGTCATAAAAGAAAACCAATTGACCTTCAAGCTAGTAAGATGACTGAAACTGAAAACTATAAATTTGTTGGTCATTAGTTGGGCGGCATGGTATGACCATAAACAAGTTTGGCACAAAACTTTTCGAGCTGTGTGGCCGGGCCCAATATTGACTGACTGAATGACTGACCAGGCGCCAGACAAGTGCGCGAGTGAAAGTTAACTCTGTGCAGTTTAACTGGTAAATACATTGAGTAGTTAGTGGTTGTTGTTGTTGTGAAATGGAAAACTAAACGCTGCCCATAAATGGCAACCCGGCAGCTTTTGTTGTTGCTGCTGCTGTTGCTGCAGTCGAAGCAAAAAAGTTCAAAAAATTGTATACCAGTTGACTTTTACCATTTGTCTGTAAGCTTTTCAAATTCAGCTATCATTGCCATAGCCATAGCCTACTGTATGCTTGGCAGCCAGCCGCATTTAGTCATCGGCAACGTTGTTTGGTTGTGCTGCTTGCTTAAATGTCGAAGGTGTCATCAATAATGGGTGCCGCATCTCCCCCCCGCCCCTTCCCAACCTACAAAACCTTCTCGACCGGTTTGGCCACAATGTATGATGGATGCTGCTCTTTGGCTTTGCTTATATTCAGTGTCTGTGGCTTTTGTTTGGGGGTTTTCATTTCGATTGCTTTGCATATGCTTGGAAAATTTGAATTTTGATTGACGCTCCATGAGTTTCGGCCCTTTCCGCTCTTCGTTGGCTTCGGCGTCTCTATTGCAAAAACCAAACGAAACTTTGCAGACATGTTTGCTAAAAAGGTTTTTTTTCATTGCGATTGCTTCACTCGAAATCTTTTTGTTCTGTGATGGTGATGTTGATGTTGCTGATGATGATAATGGACAATTGCTTTTGATGCTGTTACGAGTTTTTCATTTGAAGCTGTCAAGATTCTTGCCTAAGTCTTTTGTTTGCAAACCCAAATGAAGAATATTTGAGGACAGGTGTCAAAATAATATTTTTAATGAGTTTTTAAGCTAAATTAACTTACTGTGCATTATTTTATCAGCCATTATCATGTATGGCAACATAATGTGTATTAAGCATATTCATATTATCTCTTTTCAATGAAACGCGTTGTCCAACAACTATTTATTAAACAAGTTTATCTTAACTAACTTGCCTTGCTGCCTATTTTCATGTAAATTTTGCTAAATGTTGCTAAATAATTTCATAAACCATCCGAATACATAATCAAAGACTTTAAAGTCTGGCAAATAAATGAAGCCTTTCACTCTCGCACTCGCCTGGCACTTGATTAGCATGCTAAATACGTAATCAGTTTTGGATTATTTATTATTAGTATGTGTACGACAAACAGAAATTTACATATTGCACATTGCATATTGTAGTTTGCAGTTTGCAGTTTGCAGTTTGGTAAGAGATTTTAAAATGCTTATTGAGTCAGATACTGGATGATGCGATCGTCTGTTTTAAAGTCTTTTCCTATTGCTGTTTTTATCCAGACAATATAATTTTTTGGGTTTTTGAATTGCCTTTTGGCATAGTTCGTGCTATGATTGGGTTCGTGCTCATGGGATTCTTTCATTAGCTACGATTATATAAGCAAAAAGCTAAATATTTGCCAGAGTGTTGACTTCTGGCTGACAACTCTTTTAATGGCCCAAGGGGAGGTGAGAGTTGAGGAACATGATTAAGTAATTCAATTAGTCATAGAAATGGAATGCAACAAAAGAAATAACAGTTAGGCATGGTCAACTGTTGTTTTAAAGTGTATAAATATAGGAAATAACGTCAATTAATTTTGATAAATTGATGCATTATCAAAACAAGAATTAGCTGAAAATAAAAATTCACATTCACAGTTTGTCAGCTTTAATGCTGTGACTTTGACTCATCACCTTAAATTAATGTCAATGTTGAAAACAACCTCCATTTAATTCACAATACTCAGTTTAGCTAATGACTATGCTGTATTTGGCCATGCCCAATCGACCCACGCCTCCAAAATCCACTCTGTCTGAGCTTCATTAAGTAAGCTGCAAAGTAAATACACGTGAATACATACATACGTGTCTTTTATAAACAAACCAAACAATTTTTGGCGCCTTTCCGTTGACTTAACAATGGCAGACATCACCCACACACAAATATTTGTGTTGTTCAGCTAAACACACAAACACTCACACACTCACACACACACAACATAGACAACACTCAAAGCAACAACAATAACTTGGCATGTTGGTCTATGTTGCGAGTTTGTTTGGCTGGCTGAAAATGTTTTGGCTGCAAGTTGCTTTGTGGGCCAAACCGCATAGCCAGCTAATTGCAACAACAACAGCAACAAACAACGCCAACAAAGACAACAGCTGCCGACTGGCGGCTTACCAACAACAAAAAATGTGGTTTGGGTGGCTACACAGCTGCAGCATAGCGAAAAGAAAAATACATTTTAATAGATTTGTATGCCCTGAAAAAGAAAAAATGCTTAAAGGCAATGGCTTGGCTTTAAGAAAAAATATATAGAATACCAAGAAAAATCACGTTATTAATGTTTGAACATTAACACAATTATGCGTATTTATTTATATTAATTACTAATTGCATAAATTATATAACGTCCAATTTCAGTAGCCTCGATTTCTCGCTCGGTCCAATACCTTTCCATGCTTACTTAATTCTCAATTATGTTCTATATATCCGCAACTCTTCTTCATGACACCTTTGAATTATGATTTTAAACTCTTTTTTGGTTTGAAGAAACCTTAATTTTTTTTATATTTTTCTAATATTATGTTCATCACAATTAATACTTTAACCTTTAACTCTGTATTCAAATAATGTATAAAATATTCACATTAAATTAAGTGAAATGCGCGCGAGAAACTTCATAAAACAAATAAAATTATGCGAATTGCATAATTCAAGCAATTTACAAACGACAGCCGCTCTTTTTGCTTATATTATTTGAGCTGCAAGTACGAAGAAAAAAAAAACATAGCTATAATTAGCTTTGAGAGGTGTTGAATCTTGGCAGGCGGGATGATGTCGTGTGGTGCGTGTGGAGTTCGCTGTGCTTACTTGCAAATTAATTTGCCTTTCAATATAAAAAAGATGCCGACGCGACGTCGACAATGTAAGCCGTTTTGAATGAATCTTGGCTAAGGTTTCAACCTTTCTCGCATGCATTAATCATTGTTATCTAATATGTACTGTGAGAGTACATTTGTCTCTCTCTCTCTCTCTGTCTATCTTTCTCGCGCTCTCTATTTGCAAATGAAACATGTGGCAAGGTAGCAAGCTGTACAGCCTTCGCGTTTGACTAAATTTTAAGCTGAGACTTGTCAGTGTGTGTGTGTGTGTTTGTGGAGATTTGTTTGCGGAAGTTGCTAATTGGACGGGCTAGGTAGTATCAGATACGTCAAGTTTTACAATTGCAGCAAAGAAAACATTGTAAGGCAAACAGCATAATGAAAGACTTGGGCAACCGACTTGTTTTGACGGCAATCAATATTTTATTTAAACGTGATAGCAAACAAATATAAAATATTGAAAGGGTCGGAAATGAAGTTTAAATGATTACAAAAACGTGTAAAGTTATTGAGCAAAACGGTTTTTAAATAGTAAATATGATCAAATCAGTAATTTTAAACTAACTTAACATAAATGTGAACACAATATTTATCTTTTTACTTTCAAACACTTTATCTAAAGAGATTTCAACAAACAACACCCATAAACAAATTAAACACGGCGAGTGTAAACAAATATGCACAATGTGTTATCTAGCTATAATAAGTTGGCAATAACGGCAACCTTGTGCCTCGATCTCGACTTACAGAGAGCAGCAACAAACAGCAACAACAAACGTCAAATCAGACAGTCTGACTTATTTTGCATGGCATATGAATGAAAAGGCAAGAGACAAGAAATGAACACACAAACTGTATGTCTGGAGGCATTTAACAATGAGACAAAAGTGAACTACAAAGTTCAAAGAGACAGGCATTTGGATTTTATGACAACAATGCAAAAAGTCTTAAATTTTATAAGTAGTATACGTATATTGAAGTGGAGTAGAGACGAAAATAAATATGATTGTATAAAGTCAAATGCGCTTAAGTTTTTATTATTTTTATTTTGATGTTTGTTAAAAAGTGGCCAATTCAAAGGCAAGTTATAGCAGATCAATATGACACATAGATAAAAATAAATATAAAAATAATTCCTTTGCATGTTTATAAATCAAAATTCGTTTGATGAGTCACAGTAAAACATGACATATAATGTTATTTTCTCACATCTTTGGGCAAAGATCTTTAAAATCTGCAATTCCGCATTTCACGCCACGACCAAAACATATTAACCCCACATTAGTTGCATATCGAAGACCTCAACGTTAGTAAAAATAAGAAAGATGCAAATTTAGTGTGGCTTGAATTGTGCGGCTTATGGCAAGAAACTTTCTAAACCGCATTCACACAAAGTCTTAAAGCCACAAAACACGTGCTTCGCTTGAAGTTGCAGATGTAAATAAATTGCTAAACGTTTACAAATAAAAATCGTTGTTATATGTATATAAGTATATTTGAGGTGTGAATGAATTCAAGCAGTGGAAGCAGCAATTTATTTTGTTTTATTTTAACTTTTAAGCTATTAGACTTGTTTTCAATAGAACTAATTATTGTTTTAGAAACAAATCATTAATTTGAACAATTTGTTCTTGTATTTTTCTTGCGTTTTGCAGTCTGCCACATTCAACATTAATTGGCATTAAATCGGCAACATGACCAAACCGACGGCAGCCAATACCAATTGGCTGGCCGCTTTGCTGTCGTTGCTGGTGGTGCTGGTGCTGGTGTTTCACACAACCACAGCGGACGAGGCGTTTTCGTGTCCAAATGGTAAGTTTCGCATTCAACTTGAAAACATTCCAATTCCAATTTCAGCCTGCACTTAAACACAATTCCGAATAGCACGTGCGTGGCCCGCTGCTGCAGGTGTGGCCAAAAACATGCGCATAAATCAAAGCGAAGATAATTGTAATTATATAGATGTGCACAATACAAATACATGCATATCATACATACACTTATATGGACAAAACGGATGTCGAATCGGCTTTTGCCAATGCTGGGCTGGGCAATTTGTCTTTGATTTCCGTCGCCTTAATTGTAGTTGTGTGTTTATTTGTATGTTTGTGTGTGTGTGCGTGTAAATGCGCTGACCATTTAACTTAAGTCAAATTATTTGTTAAATTGCAATTAATTTTCAAAGTTTTTAAGTTTTTAACTAGCTGCAAATTATGCATTTAACTGTTTGCGTTCTTTTAAATGATTTAAGAACTATTTTAACGTTTCCTGTTTTGTTTTTTTTAAGTTAAACAGTTAAAAATGTTTATAAATTTCATCTGTAGTTTTAAAAAAAAGAAAAATTAATTGTTAGTCTGATAAAAGAAAGGAATTCCTTCGTAGATTAACATTTTTTACAGCTTACTAAGCTCTGTTTCTGCATTCCATTCCTTAGTTACTTATTATTACTCATTCATGATAAATTTCTTTCATTTAAAGCAATCATTGAACAACAATCAACATTCCTTCAATACAACATCATTACTCATCCATTAATCTTAATCATTTTCAAATGATGGACTTTGCTTGTTTGCCTTCATAATTGCATTAATAAACAAGAATTGTTTACTCTTTAGACTCAGATTAAGTCTTTTTAAAAGCAAATGAAAGAAAAATAATGATATTCAGTTTTCTTCAGAAAATGGTCGATCATTCTATGTTTTCGATGAAGATAGGCCTCGAAAAAACAAACATCTAATAAGCAAGTGATCATTTATAAAGCTACGTGATTTGTGGCCAAACTGTGCTACGCTACGCCCTAGGATACAAAATCTTTTCATCTCTTTCGTGTTAATACCATTAAGCCTCTCGGATTTTAAGCTCCTTTCATAAATAAAGCGCACACTTTGGCCATTAAAATACGCTACTGCTATTATCGTTAATGACAAATCTACACAAAAGTTGGCAACCCGTCAAACGGGTTAAGAAGTTGAAATTCTGCTACATATTTTGGCCAAAACAAAAACATGAAAATCTAAAAGAACTCGAGCTGACGGAAATGCTGAACTATCTAATCAATCAGAGTACTTTGGCCAAATGTAATGAAGTCAACACTTGTTGGCCTTTCACTCGATGGCCACCTACAACAGCATGCAACAGCGTTAAGCTATGATAACGGTTATAACATATGCCAAAACTGGTTGTTCTTATTGTTGTTGTTGTTGGTGTTTGCCCCACTGGGCGGTAATGCCAAGAATGCTCGCCATGTAGCTATGACAGCACAAAGTAACAGCGAGAGAACATTGGCAAAAAAAACAATATATATATATGTATATATATACTACTATGTAGTCAGTCTTGAGTACTCATTCGCAAGCCATCGACAGAGCCACATATGTATGTATGAATTACAGGTGAGACAAGTTTCAAGCGTAGAAAAAAGAAAGAAAAAAAACAACGAAAAAAAAAACGTTAACGCGCTTCGAAACAAGATTTCTTAACGGTTGTTTAATGCCAAGCCAAGTTTGCCTGACTGACTGACTAACTTGGCGATTGGTTTGCCTGCCACTGCTTCTTCTTCTACAACTTCTCCTCCCCCTCCTTCACCTGCTCTCCACAGTCCTCAATCCCAGTCTTAGTCTACCTGGCAAGCTACTTCTTTTATCGGTTATGGTGGTTGTTGTTGCTGTTGTTGTTGGAATAGCTGAAGCTGCCTCGTATTAACTAGCTGCAGTTGCTGTGCTTATTAACACTTTTATATGCACACACGCTTACAATCTTCGCTCGCACACACAAACACACACACACATACAAGCACCTGCCAACGCGTCCAAAAACAAGTTCGTTGCCTAAGTCTTTTGATATTTTATGTTACGTTGCTTGTTTTTATTTATTCATATGCAAGTCAAGTTGTACAGGTGTAAGTGTGTGTGTAAGTGAGTTGTTTAGGTGCAGTTGTGCAAAAAATAGGCCAAACTGTTGGCGGTTGTAATGCAGTTGTGGTTATTGCTATTATTTAGCTTAAACATTACTTTTATTGATGGGTTTCGTGTGGACTGCAATATAAGCCATTATATGGGCGTATTAATAATCACTTTTGTATGCATTTGTATGCTGTCAGCAGCCTGATGACGCACATTATGCATTACTGTTCATATGAATTCAATATGTAATAAATTGAAAAAAGAATTGAAAACTTAGTTACACCCTGATTCTGTTTTTAGTTAATGGCACTTTCAAACGAATGCCGAAATGATTTCTAAAATCTCACTTAATGAATTCTCTGTAGCTTTTAAAGAAGATTTGATAAACCAACGCCATGAAATTCGAAGTAAACGGCAAAGCACATTAAATAATTCATAAATAATTCTAGCTTTGGCCACACCAAAGTTTGCCTTCGTTATCCGCCACTCAAGCATCACATCTAACTGTAAAAGCTTCAAATTGATAAACAGACAGACAAGCTAAGTAAACAACTTGAAATCTTACCTAGAAACGAAGCTAAGCTCATAAGCAACAACAACATGAACAAGAACAAGAACAAGATCAGCAGCAGCAACAACTATAAAAGAAAACTTCCAAGTTCCACAATTTTTCTGGACACGCTTGAACAAATACCAAGAGCCAGATTACCATCATCTCAAAAAACTAATTAAATCAACTTCTGCCACTTTTCGTGCGCCGCTTCTTGAAAAATGCATCATTTTTGAATGTGTTTCTGGGTCAGCACGCACAATCCAAGTGATATATGACACTGGTTATAGCACATACATATGTGGAGGGTGGCAATATTATTTATGCTTTTCAAACTCCAGCACTTAGCAAATCATGAAGCGTAAAATGCTCATGTTTTTAAACAAATTCGTTTTGTCAGTGGCTTATGGAAGTCAACACTTTTCTAGTTGACTGACTTCTGTGTGAACTGTGCGAGTGGCAAAGCGAAGAATTAGAGAAAGAAAGCAAGAGAGGTAGCTAAAGATGGGCACGAATATAATGTGTGAAAAGTTAAACGAACTTTACGTTAGTGTTAAGGTTTAATGAACGTTTGGGCAACGGACATTGACAGGCAGCAATATCAAAGCTTGAGCACGTAATCCGTAGCAAAAAAGAGTCAAATACATGCATACAGCTAGAATAACAAGTTAGTAAATGTTCTTGTAAATTCCGCTTTCTACGCGCAATGAAGATCTCTTTGTTTCTTTTTGTAGATTGTATGGTGGAGATAAATTTGCGTTTGTGGCGGCAAAAACAAATGCATAAAATAAAATTGAGGCTAATGAAAGGGGCACAAGAAGATTTATTGCACTTGTGAAACTTATGCGTGCCCGCAACTTGATTTTCACTTTCTCGTTTCGCCGAAACAAACAAAACAAAAGAACAAGCAAAAACAAGCAGCAGAAAGAAACAAATACTTATTACTATACAGATGCAAAACTATGCTGGTAATTAAATTGCCAAAGTGAATTTTGAAATTACTGAAAATGGAGCAAACGGCATGGACATTAAAAAGTTATTTAGTGGGTTAACAGCGTAGAATTAAATATAAATGGGGTAAACCTAAATGATTTCAGTATTTAAAAAATAATAATAAAACAACTCGACAAACGTAAGTGCTTAGATAAATGGGTAAACTTCTTGTTTAGTAACTGAAAAAGTAAACTTTTTTTATAGCTTTAAACGAAACTTTTTTAATGGTTAAACGTAAATGATTTCTGTACTTAAATTCAAGTACTTAACTTGTTGATGAATATGCTTGAAAAGTAAATTGTTCTTAGTTCAAGCCAAATTAGTTTTAATGCCTCAATATTTCACATAATCAAATAATTGAATCGTGACACTTTTTTCACAGGTGCTTTAGCTAGTTTCGCGCGGCTATGCGATTGTGTTCTGTTAACTAGTTCTTTTACTAAAATAATAAGCCGATCAAAGCAGTTTTCTCACAGCACAAACATTTCAATATCTAGTGCAAGTGTCTCAGCTGTAGATTTTAAACAGCTTTTTGCTACTTTAGTTTGATAAAGTGCAGAGTTTGTGGTTGCACGAAAAATAAACTAAAGTTGTCATTTCTTATTAAATACTCATGTTTTTTTGGACTATGTGGCGCTCCCAGCCATATATATATTTATATACATATAAAGGCATCATGTTTTACGTAAGATATTCTCACATTATTAATTTGTATTGTGTTCACTAGATTTCGTCAGCGACCGTTGGGTTCGCGCGGTTCGCTGAGTGTTGAGCCTGAAATTATAGACAATGATCAGCAGCAGCAGCAGCAGCAGCAGTTGCAGTTGCAGCTGTTTGGCTCTGGGTGCTTATAGCAACTACTACTTTGGCAATTAGAGCACGGCTTTAAAAAACAAATGCAGCTGCATACATGCGCATATGGCAGCTATATAGCTGTCTTTATGTGGGCCATTAAATCAACAACAACAAGAACATCATGAAGTCACGCAGTAAAATTTGCATAGCATAATGGCTTACAAAACTTCCTGGCAGGCATTTCAAACATGTGGCACAATTCAATAAAGTAGTCAACGGCTATGCAAATTCATGTAAACACACACACACACACACACACACACTTACATACTTAGGCATTTAACAAAGAAAATTAAAAGAACTAAACAGAAACCGGCTAACCTTGTCCAGCGGTTGCTGCACCCAGTCCAAGAGCAAAGGAATTTGTTTTTTAGAAGCCATTGCTAGTTACGTGGCTACGATTGACTATAGAGAAACTTCAGTCACTTGACAGTTGGGTTGACACACACTTTGTAGAAGTTGCAAGAGGGACAGGGAAAGACTGAGAGGTAGCCAAACCGACAAATAGCTGACCATTAAAAACAATTACATGAGGTTTGTTATACTATGCGGACCGTTGTTCCGAAGTCTTTTTTTGCCGTTCGACTGATTTCAATTGAAGCATGTTAAGAACCCAAGAATCCAAATGTCTGCGATTCTTTAGCTCTATTTTGTTATTTTTTTATTTTCTTATTTATTTACCATTTATTAAGTGGAACAACGTACGGTTAGGTTGGGGGTTTTGTTGGCATTGAGCTTAACTAAAATTGAATAAAAATTGCTGCGGTAAATAGAAAAAAAATCGTATATATAAATTGAAATTGTGGCAAGTAGCGGTATACAGTTAGATAAGCAAATACATAGAAAAGTAGGTAAAGAATGGAAGTATTTGGTAAGTGGCTGGCAATTGTTGTTGGTTTTTGGTTGGCCGTTCAAGACGAAAGCAATAAATTGGAAAGAAGTACATAAGAATTGGCAAAGAACTTGAAGTAATTTGCCGACATGACAGCATAAATTACCGTAATGAGATTAGGGCATCAAATATCTACCGGTTCAATGAAGTGCTGTAATTTTATAAGTGTGGTAACTTTTAAATAAATGTTTAAATTTAGGCTCACTCATAACCAAGGTGTTCAGCAGTTAATACGCTATCAAACTTGAAATAAGTGTGTCAGGTCAAGTGGCTAAAAACATAAAAAAAAAAAATTAGGTACAAGTTACACAAAGCAAGTGTTACATTTAACGTAACATTGAGTCAAGGCTCAGACACAGGTCTTAGATCAAAGCTAAAGGCACTTCGTTCGTTTGAGATCATAAATCAAACAATGCTTGAATTATGTAAAACAATTTGTTGCGAGAAATTATTATTTAACAAAGTTACTCTTTAATAGAATGCGTTTAGAAGAATATATAATTAAAGTCGTATAAGTTTAACATATTTTATTTTATTTATGTTAAACAAAACTGGTAGAGGATAACTGAGATCCATTGATTCCCTTTTGTTCGCATAATCATTAACTACCTTTTAAGGCTTAAGATCTATGGATATGTCTGTATACGTTATTGTTGTTGTCTTGCACATCTACACGGAAATCGTGAAAGTCCATGCCAAATACTAACTATCTAACATACTGAGCCATGTCAGGCTACAGCATTGTCAGGCTGTGTGCAGCTGGCAAAAACAATAAAACAATCTGTAACAGCTTTCAGAGCTCGCCACAGCTGCCAAAGCACCAATGGCAGAGATGGCGCAGACTATGGCGACAACTTTTGCTGCCTGTTGGCAAGCAGGGCAAAAATTGTTTAAATACTTTTGCTTTTTTTTCTTCTCATTTTTGAAACGTACAATAAAACATTGCGCGCGCCTTGTGGCATATTTTAGTCGATTTGATTTTAAATGAAAGCTGTCAATCAAGCCGACAAAAGGCGGGCTTTACAAGTTGCAGCAACTTTCCCATTTTATCAGGAAAACGCCACGCACATTTAGATCGAGAAAATGAAAGCGACGACAGCACGAGCCTGCCAAATGCTTAATTGTAATGAGCCAAAACTACATACTAAGTGTGTGTGTGTGTGTGTTACTAGCTATCACATAAAACTATCTTAAAGTCAAAGACTAACTAGTTAAATAACTCAATTAAAAATGCTTGACTCCATAGAACAAGCAATTAAATAAACAGAGCTCATATGTCACTCAATGGCTTAGAAAGCCACAGCGAAAGAGTCAGAGCTGTTGAAACTAAATTATGCAAAACAAGTTGCTTAGATTGGGGTCACGCTAGAGATATCAGCGTGAAACCAACAACTGCAACTAAATTAAATGTCAAGAGCTGTTCGAAGAAGTTGTAGAATTTAATGTCAATGGGGGAAACGAAGAGTTTGGACATGGAAAGTATTTTTGTTTGGTTCTAAGAGAAATCATAGCTTCTTAATTAAACAAAGTAAATTATAAAGTTAAGATACAAGTTTTCTACAAGTTTTTGTAGCTTTAAACATTCGCGATTACATATATATATATATTTTAAACAAAAACGTTATGATTTTGAATTTTGCACTGCCATTTTTATGCATTTTCCCAAACGAGCTGCGACCTTGTCTAATTTGAATTTTTTATTTATTTATACTTTCAGGCTGGGAACTGCGCGGATTAAATTGCTATAAATATTTCAATATCAAGCATTCGTGGGAGAAAAGCGCCGAACTGTGTCGAAGGTGAGTAAAACTATAGCATATAGTAATAATAATCAGACGTTAATCTGAATATATATCAGTATACTTATATAGAGGAAGTTGTGGGCTCAAACTTCTGTTTTTAGACAACTTGTAGCGCAGATTGGCACCAAAGCAGCTACGCTTCAATAATCACAGCTACCTGCTCTTTTTGATACGCAGATAGATAGATGTAGCTACACTTTATTGTCTAGATGTGTGTATGTGATGTAGTTGTGTTTATGTACTTGTTGCTGTAGATGCCGTTACAGCACCGCATTGCATTTCCGCTGCCGACAGCTAACTGTCAATGCCAAAGTGGGCAGCAACGATGGAGCTGTTGACCAAGTTTGAAATTGTGTGTGTTTTCGTGCCTGACTGGGCAGGCCATAGTATCGATCGATAAGCCAAATACGTTGGACGATGATTCATAATATTTTAACTTCTTTTCCACAACAACTTTATTCGAGCGAAAAGAAAGTCGTCGACGTCAACTCAATAAGCTTCCGGCGTTCGGCGTTCGGCCCCAAAACATTCCTGATCTGCTTGTTTTTTGGGTGTTAACCCGCTGTTGACCCAAATACTTGCGAGTGGTTCGTCCAGTGCCAACCTGCACCTGCTCTTAAGAGTTAAGAGCTCGTGCAACGTGAACCTTCTTATTTTCTTTTTGGGGCTTGGCTTGAAAACTGAGAGTGTATTTTGATTTGATTGAAGTCGTAGCTTTTTGTATCGATAATAATTTCTGCTCGCCTTTAATGAGCGTGTGAATTGTTGGGTATTTGGAATTGACCGCAGGGCATTTGGGGTGAAAGTTATTTGGGATTTGATAAAGTATTTTGGTACCGTAAGCGCAAAACATTAATAGTTTTATTGGCTGACCATATACTTGGACTTGGTCTAATGTCAATGGCCTACGCAATTTCTCCTCGCAGTCAAGTGTTAACTGGCAATTACATATGCTTGGCACAAGCTACAAGCTATAAGTTGACAATAACAACTACAGTGGCTACTAATCTTATGTACCCATCGTCATTTACATGCCATAGACCTCGCCCCAGTCCAATGACAATTAAAATGCGGCTGGCGTTTCATTCATATAATTTTTAACTCAGCAAGTTCAACAAACGGCAAACAAGTGTTGAGTGCTTGAAATTGCTTAAGCAGCCGATTTGCCAACAACAAAATATGCGTACCTACTATATCTGTATATTTGTAAATCTTTTAAATGCATAGGTAAAATATTTGTTTGGGTGAAATTTTCTTTTGCCTTTGCCTTTGTTGATGTTTAACGATTTTGCGTGTACATCATGCGAAATACGTAGAATGAAGGAAAGTACAGATAAGGCGTTAACATTTCAAGTTAACGGAGCTGTGACCAAAAAAGCAATCATGGATTTGGGAATTGTTGGTTTAAGTTTATACCTCTCTTTTTTTTGGGTTTAGTCAACGAAACGCATTTTTTTGAATGAAACTATGGCTGCTTTTTATATGGGCAAACTATTTGTTGGTTTACCTTTTGAATATAGGTGCGGAAACAGGTAGCAAACATGTTGTTTTTAGACATTGAGTGTTCAAGGTGTTCTTAATAAAAAAACATTCATAAAGTATCTGAAATCATAACATTTTTGATGCGAAACATTTTATATTACGAAACATAAATATTATTACTTAAAAAGAATAATAATATAAATTTCAATATACCTCTTTTATTTGTTTATCTGTTTGCTAGGCACAAAACTCGATCAAAACTTTAGCTTAAAAAATCAATATCTGTGTTAACATATCACAGTAATGTGTTAAATCAACAAACTTTTTGCCACTTTGTAAAAGGTAGACAAGTATCAACATACAAATAAATTCGGACAGCCCAACCGCTAAATGAAAAGCCAAACAAGCTGAACAAAAACATTCCCAAGGCATGCTCAAATACATTCGCGCACACACTCACACTCACATAGTCTTAAGTTTTCACTTGGTGTTTGGCACGCAGCAAACAATAATTGACTGTTATATGGTTATAGGGCGGGTTGGCAATAGTGAGTGCAACAACATGCATAATTTTTGGCATGCAATCAAGCTACACAGCTGCAACAAAAATGTCGGAGGCGTTGCCCAACAGCCGTCAGAGTTAAAAGCCCACCACACACTGCGTATGTGTAATATGCATTATTTAAAGCCTAGTCAAATAAAAAATAAACTTATATCCACAAAAAAACCGGTTTTCTTCTCTTTTTATGCGCGTAGAACCACCCGAAAAAATCAAGCTGTGCGCTTTGTTGAAAAATTGAAAGAGTTTTGCGCGATTGGAAACGAAAGTTTTTCTTTTGTATGTGTGAGCTGAACGATTGTTGTTGTTTTCATATTTGGGACAGCATAATTAAGGCAACAGCAACAAGAAAATAGAAAGTAAAGCGCATTAGAAGTAAACAATTCAGCTGCATAAGTGAAAATTGCTATAAGTGTGTGCAGCGGAAGCTGGCCAAAGCCTATTAAAGTTCCCAGACCTTAAACATAATCATTAATATCCTCTCTCTTATTCTTTTTGCAGATATGGCGCCGAGCTAGTGGCTGTGGATAGCTACGCGGAAAATAATGAGACACTGGCGATAGCACGTGCCAGCGATCCCAATCAGCGTGCCTCCGACAAGTACTGGCTGGGTCTAGCCTCGCTAGATGATCTACGCACGAACACCCTGGAGTCTGCATCAGGAGCATTGATCTCACAGTATTCGGGCTTTTGGTCATTGCAACAACCAAATGCTGCTTCTGGTGAGTGTGTGGCAGCTAGTTTTGCCAGCAAGGCGCAGAGCTGGGATCTGGGCACATGCGAGTCCCTGCTGCCCTTTATGTGCCGTGCTCCTGCCTGTCCCCAGGGAGCTCTCCATTGCGCCAATGGGCAGTGCATCAATCAGGCCTTCAAGTGCGATGGCAGTGATGATTGTGGTGATGGCACCGATGAACTGGACTGCCCAGCACAATGTCATTACCACATGCAATCTGGCGGCGATGTCATTGAGACACCCAACTATCCCCACAAATATGGAGCGCTGAGCAAATGCAAGTGGACGTTGGAGGGACCACTGGGCAGCAATATTATTCTACAGTTTCAGGACTTTGAGACGGAGAAGACCTTCGACACCGTTCAAGTCTTAGTGGGTGGACGCACTGAGGATAAGTCAGTGTCGCTTGCGACGCTTAGTGGCAAACAGGATTTGACCACACAACCATTTGTATCCGCCTCCAACTTTATGATTGTCAAGTTCACCACTGATGGCAGCGTGGAGCGCAAGGGTTTCCGAGCAACTTGGAAAACAGAGGCCAAGAACTGCGGCGGCACCATGAAGGCAACATTGCAGCGACAGATTCTCTCCAGTTCCAACTATCCCAAGCAATATCCAGGGGGTCTGGAGTGTCTGTATGTGATCAAGGCACAGCCCGGACGCATTATCTCCATTGAGGTTGATGACTTAGATATTGCTGAGGGACGCGATTATCTACTTATCCGCGATGGTGAATCTCCCATGAGCCGCACCATTGCAAAGCTAACCGGAAAAACCACAAAGAACGAGCGTGTAATCATTTCAACCGGAAATGCACTTTACATTTACTTCAAGTCTAGTCTGGGTGAGGCTGGCAAGGGTTTCAGTCTGCGTTATATTCAGGGCTGCAAGGCAACAATTACAGCTAGGAATGGCACAGTGACATCGCCAGCTTTTGGCCTAGCTGACTATCCAAAGAATCAGGAATGCTTCTTTACCATTCGTAATGGTGCACGAGCTCCACTCTCGCTGAAGTTTGACAAGTTTACCGTGCACAAGAGCGATAATGTGCAAGTCTTCGATGGCTCCTCTACGTCCGGATTGCGTCTGCATTCGGGCAATGGCTTTACTGGGACTGCAGCGCCCAAGCTTACCTTAACAGCCTCATCTGGCGAAATGTTGATTAAATTTACTTCGGATGCGTTACACAATGCAGCAGGGTAAGTTTGAAATTAAAAAATACCACAAACTTAAACTTAATTATATTAAATATGTTTTTCTATTGATAGCTGGTCGGCAACTTTCTCAGCTGACTGTCCTGAGCTACAACCCGGCATTGGAGCGTTGGCCTCCAGTCGCGACACGGCCTTTGGCACGCTGGTCAGCTTTACCTGTCCCATTGGACAGGAGTTTGCCACCGGCAAAACGCGTCTGGTTACGGAATGTTTGCCTGGTGGCAACTGGAGTGTCTCCTACATACCAAAGTGTCAGGGTAAGTGCTTCAAACACGTCTCTCAAGTTTTCCAGTTACTAACTAACTCTCCACTTGCACAGAGGTCTACTGCGGTCCTGTTCCACAAATTGACAACGGCTTCTCCATTGGCTCCTCGAATGTGACTTATCGCGGTATTGCGATGTATCAATGTTATGCTGGCTTTGCTTTTGCCTCCAATGAGCCTATTGAGAAGATTTCCTGCTTGCCCGATGGACGCTGGGAGCGTCAACCCCACTGCATGGCCTCCCAGTGTGCTGCTTTACCGGAGGTACCCCATGCCAATATAACTCTTCTGAATGGAGGTGGTCGAAGCTATGGCACTATTGTGCAGTATGAATGTGAGCCGGGCTATGAGCGAAATGGACATCCCGTTCTTACCTGCATGTCGAATGGAACGTGGAGCGGAGATGTCCCACGTTGTACACGTAAACGTTGCTTTGAGTTCCCTCTGATTGATAATGGCTTTGTTGTGGATGCAGCACGTCCGTACCTGTATGGAGATGAAGCCAGAGTACAGTGTTTCAAGGGGTATAAGCTGATTGGCAGCAATATAATGCGTTGCAGTGATGCTCAACGGTTTGAGCAACCTCCTACCTGTGAGGACATCAACGAGTGCAGCTCCTCGCAATGTGACCTGACAACTACCGAATGCTTGAACACCAACGGATCCTTCCAGTGTCAATGTCGTTCAGGCTTCACAGCGACAACAGAATGCAGACCCGTTGGAGATTTAGGCTTAGGCAACGGTGGTATTCCGGATGATAGCATCAGTACTTCCCCTAATGAGCCGGGTTACAGCAAATCTCTGTTGCGTTTGAATACAAATGGCTGGTGTGGTGCCTCTTTGGAACCAGGTGCAAATTGGATACTAATTGATCTTAAGGCACCTACCATACTGCGTGGTTTCCGCACCATGTCCGTTCAGCGTCCCGATGGGAATGTGGCATTCAGTTCCGCTGTGCGTTTGCAGTATACAAATGATTTAACGGATGTCTTTAAGGATTATGCCAATCCCGATGGTACTGCTGTGGAGTTTAGAATACTTGAGCCTACTTTGTCCATCCTTAATCTACCACTTCCTATTGAGGCTCGTTATATTCGCTTCCGCATACAGGATTATGTTGGGGCACCTTGTCTGCGCATGGAATTGATGGGCTGCACCCGCTTGGATTGCGTCGATATCAATGAGTGCAGCAAGCAAAATGGAGGCTGTGATCAAAAGTGCATCAACTCACCCGGAAGCTATGCCTGCGCCTGTAATACTGGCTACCAGTTATACACTTCCAATGGCACAGCTGGTTATCATGTTGAGCGCTCTGAGTCGGGTGAAAGAGATGGCGATACCTATCAGCGCAACAAGACTTGTGTCCCGCTGATGTGCCCTGAACTGCAGGCGCCAGAGAATGGACAGCTACTTAGTGAACGTAGTGATTATCACTTTGGTGATATTGTGCGTTTTCAGTGTCACTTTGGTTACATTATGAGTGGCAGCTCGGTGGCTCTCTGCCTGTCCAGCGGTCAATGGAATGCCAGCGTACCGGAATGCAATTGTAAGTATAGTGCTTGTTACATACAAGTTCACAAAACCATTTTTATCCGTTAACTTAAAACTTGTACAATGTTTTTTTTTTAACCAAACACCACTACTCCAATTACAGATGCTATGTGCGTTTCATTGCCTGATGACAAGCTAGAGGGCTTAACTGTTGCCCGACCTGATCCTGAGTCTGTGCTAGTGCCTTTCCGTGATAATGTGACCATTAGCTGTAGCTCACCTGGTCGTCAATTGCGCTCTACTGCCTCCGCTGGCTTCAGACAGTGCGTGTATGATCCTAAGCCTGGTCTACCTGACTACTGGTTATCGGGTATGCAGCCTTCATGTCCCCGTGTGGATTGTTATGCGCCAATGCCAACCCCCGGTGCTGAGTATGGACAGTTTGTGGATACACGTTACCAGAGTAGCTTCTTCTTTGGCTGCCAAAATACTTTCAAGCTGGCAGGACAAACGCAGCGACACGATAATGTAGTACGCTGTGGTGGCGATGCCATTTGGGATTTTGGTGACTTACGATGCGAGGGACCCGTCTGCGAGGATCCAGGTAGACCAGCTGATGGTCGCCAATTGGCTCGTAGTTATGAACAGAGCTCTGAGGTTTACTTTGGCTGCAATCGTCCTGGCTACATTCTTATCAATCCCAGACCCATTACCTGTATACGCGAACCGGAATGCAAGGTGATTAAGCCACTCGGCTTGGGCTCTGGAAGAATACCCGATTCGGCAATTAATGCGACCTCAGAACGACCAAACTATGAAGCGAAAAATATAAGATTAAACTCGGCAACGGGCTGGTGTGGCAAACAGGAGGCATTTACATATGTCAGTGTGGATTTAGGACAGATCTATCGTGTGAAGGCAATTCTAGTCAAAGGCGTTGTTACCAACGATATTGTTGGACGACCCACTGAGATACGCTTCTTCTACAAACAGGCAGAGAACGAGAACTATGTGGTGTACTTCCCCAACTTTAATCTAACTATGCGCGATCCGGGCAACTATGGTGAACTGGCCATGATTACACTCCCGAAATATGTGCAGGCCAGGTTCGTCATTCTGGGAATCGTCAGCTATATGGATAATGCCTGTCTAAAGTTTGAGCTGATGGGTTGCGAGGAACCTAAAAAAGAACCCTTGCTCGGCTATGATTATGGATACTCACCCTGTGTGGACAATGAGCCACCCATCTTCCAGAATTGCCCACAGCAACCAATTGTAGTACGACGTGATGAGAATGGTGGGGTGCTTCCTGTCAATTTTACCGAACCAACTGCAGTTGATAATTCCGGTTCAATTGCCCGATTGGAGATCAAGCCACAGAACTTCCGCACACCCAGTCACATATTTAAGGACACGGTAGTCAAGTATGTGGCCTTCGATTATGATGGCAATGTGGCTATTTGTGAGATTAATATAACCGTACCAGATGTTACGCCACCGCTGCTGCAGTGCCCCCAGAGTTATGTAATTGAACTTGTCGATCGCCAGGACAGCTACAATGTGAACTTTAACGATACACGGAAACGCATCAAAACCTCGGATGAGACGGGTGAGGTGCGTTTGCAGTTTACACCGGAACGCGCTACCATCAAAATTGGCAACTTTGAGAATGTGACAGTGACCGCTACGGATAAGTTTAACAATCGTGCTAGTTGCCACTTCCAGGTGTCCGTGCAGGCATCGCCTTGCGTAGACTGGGAATTGCAACCACCAGCAAATGGAGCAATAAATTGTCTACCAGGAGATCGTGGCATTGAATGTATTGCCACCTGTAAGCCAGGATTCCGCTTTACTGATGGAGAACCACTAAAAACCTTCTCATGCGAAACCTCTCGCTTGTGGCGTCCAACATCTGTCGTGCCCGATTGCGTGTCTGAGAATACAGAACAGGCTGCCTACCATGTGACAGCTACAATTACCTATCGTGCCAATGGCGCTGTGGCTCAGTCGTGTCTGGGACAGTACCAGGAGGTGCTCTCTCATCACTACGCTGGACTTAATCAGTTGCTCTCGCAACGCTGTTCAGCGGTCAATGTGAATATGAATGTAACGTTTGTAAAAGCGGTGCCATCACTTCTGGAGGAGAATGTCGTCAAAATGGACTTTATATTGTCCATCCTACCAGCTGTGCGTCAGCCACAACTGTACGATCTCTGCGGCTCCACACTAAATCTAATTTTTGATTTAAGTGTGCCCTATGCCAGTGCAGTTATTGATTCCCTGCTGAACATATCCAACATTGGCAATCAATGTCCTCCGCTGCGTGCTCTGAAATCTCAAATCACGCGTGGATTTAATTGCAATGTGGGTGAAGTGCTAAATATGGATACGAGCGATGTGCCTCGTTGTCTGCATTGTCCCGCTGGCACCTATGTCTCAGATGGTCAGAATAGCTGTACCTATTGTCCGCGTGGTTACTATCAGAACCGGGATCGACAGGGCACCTGTCTACGCTGTCCCGCTGGTACCTATACTAAGGAGGAAGGTTCCAAATCTCTGTCAGATTGTATCCCAGTGTGCGGTTATGGCACCTACTCTCCCACTGGCCTCGTGCCTTGCTTGGAATGTCCTCGCAACTCCTTCACCGCTGAGCCACCCACCGGCGGCTTTAAAGATTGCCAGGCTTGTCCAGCACAGAGCTTCACCTACCAACCGGCGGCTGCTAATAAGGGTCTGTGTAGGGCCAAATGTGCACCGGGAACTTATTCCGCAACTGGGCTCGCACCCTGTTCTTCGTGCCCACTTCATCACTACCAGAGTGCTTCAGGCGGCCAAAACTGCAATGAATGCCCCAGTAATATGAAAACCGACAGCGTTGGTGCAAAGGGACGTGAACAGTGCAAACCTGTCGTCTGTGGAGAGGGTGCCTGCCAGCACGGTGGACTCTGTGTGCCCATGGGTCATGATGTCCAGTGCTTCTGTCCTGCCGGTTTCTCTGGACGTCGCTGTGAACAGGACATTGATGAGTGCGCCTCGCAGCCCTGTTACAATGGCGGACAGTGCAAGGATCTGCCTCAGGGCTATCGCTGTGAATGTCCCAAGGGTTATTCGGGCATTAATTGTCAAGAGGAAACAAGCGATTGTGGCAACAACACCTGTCCCGCCCGAGCCATGTGCAAAAACGAGCCGGGCTTCAAGAATGTAACGTGTTTGTGTCGCAGTGGCTACACTGGAGATCAGTGTGATGTGACCATAGATCCCTGCACGGCCAATGGTAACCCGTGCAACAATGGCGCTAGCTGTCTGGCTCTTCAGCAAGGCCGCTACAAGTGCGACTGCTTACCGGGTTGGGAGGGAATGCATTGCGAGCAGAATATCAATGATTGCGAGGAAAATCCTTGCTTGCTGGGAGCTGCGTGTACCGATCTAGTCAATGATTTCCAATGTACCTGTTTACCTGGTTTCACTGGAAAACGTTGCGAACAGAAGATCGACTTATGCCTTTCCGAGCCCTGCAAACATGGCGCCTGTGTGGATCGTCTGTTTGACCATGAGTGCATCTGCGATCCTGGCTGGACGGGTGGCGCCTGCGATATCAACATTGATGACTGCGAGAATCGGCCGTGCGCGAATGATGGCGTCTGTGTGGATCTGGTTGATGGGTACAGTTGCAATTGTGATCCCGGTTATACAGGAAAGAATTGTCAGCATACCATCGATGATTGTGCCTCGAATCCTTGTCAACATGGTGCCACCTGTGTGGATCAGCTAGATGGCTTTAGCTGCAAGTGCCGTCCTGGTTTCGTGGGTCTGAGCTGCGAGGCGGAGATCGATGAGTGCTTGAGTGATCCTTGCCATCCTGTAGGCACTGAACGCTGCCTGGACTTGGACAACAAATTCGAGTGCGTCTGCCGTGATGGATTCAAGGGTGCGCTCTGCGAGACCGATATCGATGACTGTGAGCCCCAACCCTGCTTGAACGATGGCAAATGTCGCGATCGCGTTGGCGGTTTCGAATGTTTCTGCGCTCCGGGCTGGAGTGGTATGCGTTGCGAGCAGCAAGTGACCACTTGCAATGTGCAGGCTCCGTGTCAGAACGATGCTCATTGCATTGATCTGTTCCAGGATTACTTCTGTGTGTGTCCCAGTGGCACCGATGGCAAGAATTGTGAAACTGCACCCGAACGTTGCATTGGAAATCCTTGCATGCATGGTGGCAAGTGCCAAGACTTTGGATCCGGCCTTAACTGTACCTGTGCGGCGGATTACGCTGGCATCGGATGTCAATATGAGTATGATGCTTGTGAAGAACATGTCTGCCAGAACGGTGCCACCTGTTTAGACAATGGCGCCGGCTACAGTTGTCAATGTCCACCTGGCTTTACAGGCATGAACTGCGAACAGGACATTGTAGATTGCAAGGATAACTCCTGTCCTCCGGGTGCTAGCTGTGTGGATCTGACCAATGGCTTCTACTGTCAATGTCCCTTCAACATGACTGGAGATGATTGCCGTAAGGCTATTCAGGTTGACTATGATCTCTACTTTAGTGATCCAACACGTTCCACGGCTGCTCAGGTGGTGCCCTTCCCCTCTGGAGAGGCTAATAGCCTTACCGTTGCTATGTGGGTACAATTTTCACAGAAAGATGACACTGGTATCTTCTTTACACTCTATGGCGTGGATTCTGCCCGCATGACACAACGTCGGCGAATGCTGCTTCAGGCACACTCCAGTGGTGTTCAGGTCTCGCTCTTTGAGGATCTTCCAGATATGTTCCTTAGCTTTGGAGAGTACACTTCAGTCAACGATGGTCAGTGGCATCATGTTGCTGTCGTCTGGGATGGCATTAGCGGACAACTGCAGTTGATTACTGAAGGATTAATTGCCAGCAAATTAGAGTACGGCGCTGGTGGTGCTCTGCCGGCTTACCTGTGGTCTGTACTTGGTCGACCTCAACCAGATAGCGTTAGGCATGAGCTGGCCTACAGCGATTCTGGCTTCCAGGGCACTGTTACCAAGACTCAGGTTTGGGCTCGAGCTCTAGATATTACTTCTGAGCTGCAAAAGCAGGTTCGTGATTGTCGCTCTGAACCCGTGCTCTATCCGGGACTCATCCTAAACTGGGCCGGCTATGAAATGACCTCGGGCGGCGTGGAACGCAATGTTCCCTCGTTGTGCGGTCAACGCAAATGCCAGGTGGGCTACACTGGCGCCAACTGTCAACAGCTGGTTGTGGACAAGGAACCGCCAGTGGTTGAGCATTGTCCCGGTGATTTGTGGGTCATTGCCAAGAATGGCTCTGCTGTGGTTACCTGGGATGAGCCACACTTCAGTGATAACATTGGTGTGACCAAAATCTATGAACGCAATGGACATCGCTCTGGCACAACGCTTCTCTGGGGCACGTATGACATCACCTACATTGCAGCTGATGCCGCTGGCAATACAGCGTCATGCAGCTTTAAGGTTTCACTGTTGAGTAAGTTGCCTTAAACATATTGTTAATTTATTTATGACTTACTCTTTGATTATCTCTTTTTCCAGTTGAGTTCTGTCCACCTCTCGCTGATCCCGTTGGTGGCTCTCAGGTCTGCAAAGACTGGGGTGCAGGTGGTCAGTTTAAGGTTTGTGAGATTGCTTGCAACAATGGGCTGCGCTTCTCTGAGCCTGTGCCCGAATTCTACACTTGCGGTGCCGAGGGCTTCTGGCGTCCCACACGTGAACCCTCCATGCCATTGGTCTATCCATCCTGCTCACCATCTAAACCCGCGCAGCGTGTGTTCCGCATTAAGATGCTCTTCCCATCAGATGTGCTGTGCAATAAGGCTGGACAAGCTGTGCTCCGACAGAAGGTAACCAACTCTGTGAATTCCTTGAACAGGGACTGGAACTTCTGCTCGTATGCTATTGAGGGAACAAGGTAAGCTCAGTATGACAAATAAGTTTTCTTGTTTTCTTTTCTAAACATTTAACATAATTTACAGGGAGTGTAAGGACATTCAAATTGATGTCAAGTGCGATCATTATCGTGCAGCGCAAAACAATCGCGTACGTCGTCAAGTTAAGGATGGTGGTGTATATGTAATGGAAGCTGAACTACCAGTTGTCAAGTAAGCTATATGTCTATTACAGAACTTTGATCTAGCATGTTTTCTTGTATCCAAAGTCTAAGTGTACTCTGTGTCTAATGTATATATATATATATGTGTACAATATATGTGTTCGTTAACCTAATTTTTAGCGAGGATGACGAGTTGGCGCTGACGGGTCGCCAGGGACGCCAACAAACTGGCGGTGATACATACACACTGGAAATAGCCTTCCCGGCTGTTAAGTATGTCAAGCATCTTGCATAATTCAAAGCACCCGATCTTCAGCATTTTGCACCCTAGTACTACCACTACTACTGTCACCAACTGTCTCACGACTAATTCAAACACATAAATCAAAACAAAATCAAACAAAAATAATACTATCACTATGCAAAAATATCTAATGCTTTAAGTTAACCGCCCACATGTTACATATGTTGTTTGTCCGTGCTAACCAACTTTTTAAGAGCGTTACTTAAACTATATATGGTTCGGCTTTAAAATTTAAATCAACTTCATATTAATCCGTTATTGTTCTCACTTCTTTCTTTAGCGATCCTGTCATACATACATCGACCGGGGAACGCTCCAATGTAAAGCAGCTGCTTGAAAAATTAATTCTCGAAGATGATCAATTTGCCGTACAGGAAATTCTGCCGAACACCGTTCCCGATCCCGCTTCGCTGGAGTTGGGCTCCGAATATGCCTGTCCCGTCGGTCAAGTGGTTATGATACCCGATTGTGTGCCATGTTCCATTGGCACCTTTTATGACAATGCAAACAAGACATGCATTCCCTGCGTCCGTGGAAGCTATCAGTCCGAGGCTGGTCAGCAGCAGTGCAGCAAGTGTCCGGGCATTGCTGGACGTCCTGGCGTAACAGCTGGTCCAGGTGCACGTTCCGCCGCTGACTGCAAGGAACGTTGCCCGGCTGGTAAGTACTTCGATGCCGAGACGGGTCTGTGCCGCTCCTGTGGTCATGGTTTTTATCAGGCCAACGAAGGCGCATTCACCTGCGACTTGTGCGGCTTGGGTCAGACCACACGCTCCACGGAGGCAACCTCTCGCAAAGAGTGCCGCGATGAATGCAGCTCCGGTCAGCAGCTTGGTGCCGAAGGACGTTGTGAACCTTGTCCACGTGGCACCTATCGTCTGCAGGGTGTGCAACCATCGTGTGCTGGCTGTCCATTAGGACGCACCACGCCGAAGGTGGGAGCCAGTTCTGTGGAGGAGTGCACACTTCCAGTGTGCTCACCTGGTACCTATTTGAATGCAACTCAAAACATGTGCATTGAATGCCGCAAGGGCTTCTATCAATCGGAGTCACAGCAAATCAGCTGTATTCAGTGTCCACCCAATCACAGCACCAAGATTAGTGGCGCCACCTCCAAGAGCGAGTGCACTAATCCGTGCGAACATATTGCCGAGGGCAAGCCCCATTGCGATATCAATGCCTATTGTATCATGGTTCCTGAGACGTCGGACTTCAAGTGTGAATGCAAACCTGGCTTTAACGGAACCGGAATGGCCTGCACGGATGTCTGCGATGACTTCTGCGAGAACTCTGGCACTTGTGTCAAGGATCTGAAGGGTACTCCATCTTGTCGCTGTGTGGGTTCCTTTACTGGACCACATTGCGCCGAGCGTTCAGAATTTGCGTATATTGCCGGTGGTATCGCTGGAACTGTGATCTTCATTATCATCATTGTGCTGCTTGTCTGGATGATTTGTGTGCGCTCCACAAAACGTAGAGATCCTAAGAAGATGCTAACGCCAGCCATCGACCAAACTGGCTCACAGGTGAACTTCTACTATGGCGCACATACGCCATATGCGGAATCCATTGCACCGTCACACCACAGCACTTATGCCCATTACTACGATGATGAGGAGGATGGCTGGGAGATGCCAAATTTCTACAACGAAACATACATGAAAGACGGTAAGCGAGAGTTGTGACATAAAGGTAATAACTTTACTTATAAGACCTTTATGTCTCTTTTTACAGGTCTACATGGTGGCAAGATGAGCACATTGGCTCGGTCCAATGCGTCGCTCTACGGAACAAAAGAAGACTTATACGATCGACTGAAACGTCACGCCTACACGGGTAAGAAAGGTAAGCTCCTACAAAATTATATTTTATTTAATTGAATTTACTAAATATTCGGTCTTATCTTTCTAGAAAAGAGTGACAGTGATAGTGAAGTGCAGTAAACCATCAACGAGATATACAAAATAACTTAAACACTTATACTATGAATAACTTTAAAAGCTGCTTTAATGTAAAATGTGGTCATAAATGTATAGCACTGCAACGGGGCAAAGTTTTAACACTGCCCCTAAAAAAAATACTCATTAAGGCATCATTCAAAAGCTTTGCATTGAATCGCAGTAATTTCAAGCTGCGCAACTTTAGAACTTAACTGATGCTTCAATTACGTGGCTTAATGCAAAGCTTGTTATGTAAAAAAAGCTGCTTTATAAAAAAAATAAATCTTACGAAATAGTGACTTCAACATGTGCTCTTTAAATATGAAAACTAAAACAGAAATTAAGTCGAACTTATGCATATAACACGAAAAAAAATAAAATATAAAATTGTTTTAATTTTAAGTATTATTTACCTATACGCACATAAAAAAATTAATAATTTTATATACCTTGCTTTAAAAGGTATTACAAAAGAAAGAAATATAGAGTATGCGTCAAATTGCAATATATTTTCCAAACTTGTTGAAAATTTCGCGAGTGCTGTAAAAGCAAATCAAATATAGTCGTTATTTTTTAATTTAAATAAAGCAAATTAATTATTATGTATGCATGTGAAATTGTAATGTGTAATTTTATAAAATCTTTTGCATAGCTGTACAAAAGAACCAAGTAATTAATAAAAGCAAAAGCTTATGTTTATATATATAGTTTGTCCATATGTTTACTTTTTTTTTGAGGGAATTATGGGAAGACTTTCTTCCAAAAATTCATGGAACGTTATTTTAGTAGTTTAAATTTTTGGTAAAATAAAAGAGAGTGTATAGATTAATATACTTATATTACTTGTTATTATTATATTTTTATTACTATTACCAACAAGCAGAAATGCGCAAATTGGCTTTAATATACCGCCTTTGCAGTATGCAATTATTTTCTTTGAAAACTTTTTTTTCCGCTTTTTTTCAAGCAGCAAAAAGTATTGCATATCCAAAAGGTCGAGCAATAATTTAAGTCGATTAGTATGCAATGTAAGTATGCAACAGTTTATTCACTACTGCATTTCTACTTTAAACTAAACCGATTGTCAAAGAATTCATAACTAAGCATCAAGATTAATGCTGCGTTTCTAGTTAATGAAATAATTTTTATTCGAGATTCATGATAACAGCTCCACCCAAAAAAATCAAATTGAAAATTGTTATAGAAATTTTCTACAGAAAATTACATGTTAAATTTATTTTATTATGCTGCTATTATAAAAAGTTCCTCCCAACTTAACATTGGTTCCAAATTATCGACACTTTTACATGATTTTCCAGCAGCAGCATCTTTAGCCTAATGGCTTATTTGACGGCGTATATTGTGGTAGTGATCAGTAGCCTGTGCAGCCATTGTCAAAATTGTCAGGGACAGCGGCAAGGTGAAGGACCCGATGATGAGGATCTCGTTGTTAGAATAGGTTTTCTTAGACACCACGTTAAGTCCCAGGAGTGTTCCTTTGGCAAACAAGTAGATGGTATGCTCAATCGACTGCCAAATTACCATACCAACCTCCAGTAAGAAGATGGCCATCGCTGTCTCAAAAATATACTGAAAGCTCTCAGACATATTTTGAAAACGAAGTGGAACTATACGGTTATCATAGATGACTTCCAATAGCGACACGCACACGATGGATGTAGGCAACGCCGGACCGGGAGTATGTAGCTTCGATTGTGGTGTTATATAGAGGGCAAAGCGCAGCATAAGATGCACAAAGCCAGCCAGAAAAACGGACTCACTAGAAGCCATGTGCGTGCCGGTATTTTAAAGTAAAATAGCAGACAATTTAAAAATGTTTTTCAAAAGATTTAAAATTATTTAACCATATTTTTAACTTTGACATACAATGCTTCGGAGATTTTTAAGTAAAACATCAAAGCATTTGAAAATTAACAACCAAAGCGAAGGAAACAAGTTAAAACTAATGGGTTTTAAATGTATTTTGTATTTATGATTAATTTTTTTTCTTTAACAAGGTTAAAGTCTTAGTCGGTTCTTAAGATTGTAATATGGATAAAACAGCTTTATCAAAAGTTAAATATTTTTGGGGACGCATCTTTTTTTTTACGTACGTATTCATATATTTATTGACTAAGCGTGTGCTTTACTGTTAATTGGTTACAATTGTTTGTGAATGTGTTTTTTTTACTTAAATTGTGACTGTTGTAGTGCCGTGGCAAGTTTTTGCTGTATAAGTTATGTGTATTTTATATCTTCTTCAGATCAATTTAATTTGGAGAACTCGATGTAAGTTCGGTTTAGTTACATTAGTCGTGCATATACAGAGCTCTTAAATTTGCTGTGTGTGGCGGGTTTTAAAGTTGTGTTATGCCTAAATATCCCTAATTCTTACGAAAGAAATAAATCAAACCGACAGCCATGCCACATAATAGAATGGGATAACCCAGTTTGCGGATGCCGTTACCGCAAAAGAATGTCATTAGCGATTGCAAGAAATTTCCATTGTTATTGTTACAGTAATCATTATTCTTATCAGGAAATAATGCTAACTCCTCCTTATCGTTGTCAGCACTTTGGTCAACTGGAACAAGTTCGTTTTTGGGATGGTCTAAGGGATACAGCTCGTCATTGGACAGCAGTTTGTTAAGCATCTGGATGTCGTGTTCCGCTTCCAATAGTTGCTCCACTCGCACAAGCTTGCGCGGCGTAGGAATCCTTGTGGGAAAACTTTCAGTTGGTTGCTCCACGTTCACAGATTGTAGCTTCTCTGGTAGATCCTCTGACGGTTGCACCGGCAGCTCTAGCGACAACTCTTCCAAAAAGTCTTGCGAGAGTTTCTCTGCCAACTCCGCTGACAGCTCCAGAGGCAACTGTTCTAGAAGTTCTCTTGGCAACTCTTCCTCCAGAACTATGTCTGGCATCTCTATCTTCATCGCTATCGTTTCTAACGGCTCCAGGGTTGAATCTTCTAGTCGATGTTGCTCTTGCAACTCGTGTGAGAATATTCCTGGCAACTCCCCTGAAACCTCAACCAAAAACTCTTCTGACATCTCCAGTGGCAACTCTGGCAGCTCCCTAAGCAACTCGTTAGCAAGATCCTCTGACAACTCCTGCGAGAACTTCTCTGGCAACTCCTCTGACAGCTCCAACGCTAGGTCCTCTGACAGCTCTATCGCCAGCTCTTCTGATAACTCCTTTTGCAGCTCCTCTGTTAGTTCCTCTGATAGCTCCTCGTCCAACTCCTCTGGTAACTGCTGTTGCGGCTGTTCCTGTTCCTCTTCTACCTCCTCTGGTAGCTGCTGCTGCGGCTGTTCCTGTAGCTGCTCCTCGTTCACCTCCTCGCGCAACTGCTGCTGCGGCTGTTCTTGTAACAGCTCTTCTGCCTGCTCCATCTCTTTCTCTTCCAAAAGCGTTTCATTTGTATCCCTTTGGGCTTGATGTTGAGCTTCAGAGCTTAGCTGTTGCTCTAGCTCAAAGTCCATCTGCTCTTCCAAAATATCGGCGTGCAAAGCAATATCCGCTTCCATTTCGGCAACTGCACGTTGCAGCACTCTAAGCGTTAGTTGCTCGGCTGTTCCCAATTCCTGTTCACTTTCACTTGCCGCAGTGAGTGTCTCCGTGCTGTGATGTGACGTTGGTGTTGAGCTATTCGTTTTAGACAAGAGGACTCCATTGCTGAAATAATCATCTAACATTGAGGAATCCATGTGGACACCCGAATCATTGCCAGAGTAAACAAGGGTGCTGGTGCTGCTAAAAGTCTTATCGAGTGGACGCCTATACCCTATTGCATTCCTCAAAGTACTATATTTGCGAGTGCTAGTGTAAGTAAAGCTAGCATTACTGTCTAAGCGAACGAGAACAGGAATTTTTGAAGATTTTGGCGCAGTCCCATTTATAGTATTACGTATTCCTACATGATTTGTCCTGTTTTCATCATTTTCGGATTCATCCTCCCTGTTTGCATCCGGTGGAGTAAAATGAACATCACAACTGGCCATTATTGCTATCTGATATTATTTGTTGTTTTGTGCTTACAATTCAATATTTTAAAATTGATATTTTTACTTACTCAGCACTATTTGTTGCAAGACTGACAGAATTTCAGATGGGTTGGGAAAGCAATACAATTTTTTTTTTTTTTGTAATTATTGTTGTGTCGAAAATTTTCGTTTTGTAAAATGTTTTAAATTTAGGCCTGCACTGCTATAATGTTGACTGTGTAAAAAGCTTTGTCACAAATATTAACTCTAATCGATTGGCCTACTCTGATGCTTACCCAATGTTAATGGATCTCTAACTTTCGATTAATAAGTTGGAGATGTCAACTACTTTGAAGGTATCGATAGTAAATACTCAGTAAGTTAAGACTGAAAATGATAGCTTAAATAATATTAATACTGAATTATTTATTTGCAAAATAGATTTGTTAGTTAAGAAATATTTTGGGCTACAAAAATATTTTTTCGTAAAATTTTTTGTTTTATTATTTTTCTGTTTATTTTGTTGTATAATATGTATAAGAAATCGCTCCATTGCGACTTAATAAATTAAAACTTAGTTAATATTGTTAAGTTTTATGGCAGTAACATTTTTGCTGCTAGGGAAAGCTGGGCCAAAAACCGAAATGCAGCAACTCCAAACAGATTGCAATGTCTAGTTCTCCAGTTCCACTTTAAGCTTCAGATGTGTGGGCAGTTCATTGTAGATGAGGGGCGGTACACGTGCTATGGCATGAAACAAGAGAGTTGATGAGTTTGGGAGAGGGCTAGTTCAAGAAGATGCCAAAGGGCTACACTTACTGTTGCATTTGTAAACCAGATCCGACCATATAATCATCTCCTGTGAGAAACAAAAAACGCCCAAACGTCCGCCCTTAAGGGTTAGTGTGGCATCATAGACATTGTGCGAATCCAGTATTAAACGTTCGCCCTCAAACATGCTAAGGAAGCAGACAGATGAACTCAACTGGCATCTACATGAAGTACAATTCATACTTACCGCAACCTGATGAGTCCAATGGCAGGGCGATGTACTAGGGACCAGCGATATGAGGTCTTCTCCTTCCAGCCAGCATTCAACGGATCCCTCCACAGCAGTTTAGCCTGGCCAGGCGTATCACCGGCATGCCACAAGCTGTTACGCAACATGGAACCAGGTCCGGTATTACTATCAATTAGTTTTATTTGCACACCTGGCTCGGCAGAGGCGCGGAAAGGTGAGGATTGCCAATAGGTTTGGGTACCCTTCTTCCACTGAACCACATAGAACTTACGATTACTCTGGTAACTAAAGATGAAACCTACATAATCATCGTCTGTATCATCGTTGACATAGAAAGTGCCCTCGAAATCAACACCACCAAAGGAATCAATGCCCACCACCAGCCCCGGATCGGAGTTAAGAGTTTGTATAATCTCCGAACCATTTGCATGGACCTCCCAATTGGGATCCTGTTGTGCATCACCCTCCGGATCTAAGATAACAGAACGTATTGTACGAAAATCTGTTCGATGTATCATGGAATTATTTGGACAATTGTCAATGATATTAGGCGTGCCATCATCGTCCTCATCATCCTCGCACAGATCACCCTTGCCATTGTGGTTAAGATCTAGCTGATCAGTGTTTTTGGCCAACGGACAGTTATCTCTGTAATTGGGCACACCATCACCATCCATGTCATCGTCACAGGCATCACCTTTGCCATCGCCATCGGTGTCCAACTGATCTGAATTGCTGACCATTGGGCAATTATCCTCCGAGTCCTGTATGCCATCATCATCGCCATCGATATCGCTGTCACAGGCATCTCCCACCAAATCCATATCACGATCCTCCTGTGCCGGATTGGGTATCGTGGGACAATTATCACACACATCTCCTACACCATCGTTGTCCACATCGGACTGATTCGGATTACGCAGCGAGGGGCAATTGTCATATTGATTAAGTACGGAATCGTTATCAATATCATCATCACACTCATTTCCCATCCCATCCTCATCGGTGTCCAATTGCCTTCGATTCGGAATGAACACACAATTATCACAGGCATCGCCAATGCCATCATGATCGGAGTCCAACTGATCGTTATTGTAGGCAAACGGACAGTTATCCTTGCCATTGAGCACCTGATCACTGTCTGCATCATCATCACAGCCATCGCCAATGCCATCTAAATCGGCATCCTCTTGACCGGAGTTCGGCAAATCAAGACAGTTATCCCGACGACAATGTGCCTCTGCACAGTTCAAAGACTCATCCGGCCAGCCATCTAAATCACGATCCCTACCACAGATTTTGCCATTGCCGGCCCAGCCAACGCTGCATCGGCATTGATAGTGATAATTATCCGTTGGCACACATTCAGCATTCCTAGCACAGATGCTGCCATCCGGACAAAGATCCGCTGCAGACAGACAACTAAAGGTGCCATTGGCCACATAACCATCGTGACACTGACATCTATAGGAACCCTAATAGAATATTTATTAATAAAAAAAAGTTTAGCTTGCCATTAAGTTGACTTACAATGCTATTATGACAGCTGGCATGGTCCGGACATCTAAAAAATCCCATCTTGCATTCATCTATGTCCAGGCAAGTTTGTTTTTGAAAGCCTACAGCTAAATAATCAGCTGAATACCCTAAAAGAAAAGAACACAACTTATAAGCAGTTATGCAGTAGGGTATTTCCCCTTTCCTTTTTACCATGAGCATGAATGCCATCAAAACCAGGCGGACAGGGACCACAGCGAAAGCCCGGATTGAGATTATTGCAAATGGCCACATCATCGCAGGGCTGATAAATTGCACACTCGTCCACATCGTGGCAGATGGTGCCATTGATTTTGTGGCCTCTTGGACAGGAGATGCACTGAAAGTAAGGTGGAAAGCCCAACTGAAGGCATTCGACACCTGATAAACAAAAAAATATATAATGACATTACTTAAAGTTTTAGAGCTGAAACTATTTTGTGAGCATAAAAGCAAAGCAATAAATCAGTGCAAAAAAGCGAGTTAAATAAAAGCATTTGAATAAATAAATTAAGATTATTATATCAGAGTTTGTAAATTGTAATCGGCATTAATAAATAAATTTTATTTTAAGCCCATACACAAAAAAAAATAATTTTCACATACGCAAATACGAATTCTTTATGAAATAAATGTAAAGCCTTAAACTTGAATAAAACATGACCCAAAAATGAGAGTGAATAAAAAATGAAGCGCAATGGAATTCAATAATTTAAAATATTTTGGGCGCATGAAAGATGATTTTGATAGATAGAGAATAACAGAAATGAGAGAATTATAATATTATTTACCAAAAAATGTATCCGAAACGCATTCCAGTGAGCTATTTGAAAACTTTTTGAATTGCTCAAATTAAACAACGTTTTGATTTGTTTTTGAAAAAATATCGTTTAATTTTATTCACATTTCATTTTAGGCATTACAGAGAGAGAGAGTTAAGACCCTATAATCGTTATTTAATTCTTATAAGCTCCACTTTCATTCAGGCATTTAAGTTTGTGTTTCAATAGGGTGAAATAATAATATAAGACAATTTACTAAAAGCTAATTTGCTTGGGTTTTATCTTTTGAATTTATTTTTGTAAGTACTCGTGATTTATTGTTAAGGGTTGCTAATACTTTAAATTATCTTTAATTGCCATTTGTAGAGCTTACGACTTATGACTATTTTTATAAGTGTTTTTTAATATTATTTTTGCTCTCTTTCTACGTTATTTGAATTTATTATTAAATTCTACTGCTGTGCTCTGAATCAGTTCGTTACAACCGAGTATTTGCGTGCTGTGTACTGGCTCTGCCTCTGATAGTGCTGCACATTATGTGTGGGCATTAGAATGTTGCCTAATAATGAGAATTGTTTATGCATTAATATCGTAATAATAATAAGACATTTGTTATTTGTTTCATTCCGTTTAGCAAATCCACCCACTAGCTAGAATTTTTCTTTTGAACTTTTGCCGAATTCAATTAGCCAACCTTTGACTTATATGGCACGACATTCCACATTCAACAACACGCCTCAATGATGACTAACTGCCTGACCTCCAACTCTTTCTGCGACTGCACAGTCTAATTAGCAGACTTGTTTCACACATCCACCGAAAATTGCTCGGGTACCCTATAATTTTCTTAGTTTTTTGTTTTTTTTGTTTTAAATTCAATCAAAAGGGTTCAGCGTTACTCTCTAAATTTGTCCGAACTGCGCATTAATAAATCAAACAGTCGTGTGAATTGAGCACACTACATGCTAGTTAGTAAGGTATATACACTTTTAAGAAAGCTTCAAGGATATCGAAAAACAAAACTTAAGTTCTTCTTTCTATAAAAAAAAGTTTGCACCTAAAATAACTTAAAATCTATCTTCAATATAAAATTTCTGTTTACCTTTTGAAACCTTATGAAACTGTGTAATTATTTAAAGAAGGAATCAAGCAATCAAAAGTATTACAAGCCAATGCTATTAATAATATAAATATTTGACTTAACCGAAACTCACCTCTCAAGTTATCTAAACAACCCACACTATTGACTATAGCTCAAAGAACGACAACCTCAAATTAGCCATAAGAAAAAGAGCTGAATACAAAACGTGGCCCCAAAACTCCACTTGAAACTTTAACTAATCAAAAAGTCAAACAGGCCGCAAAGAAGAACCCAATGCATAAGCACATAGTTGTTGTTGTTGTGGCTGTTGTTGTTTATGTCGTTGTTGTGTTTTTGTGTTTGCTTGACTTACCTGAGGGGCATGGTGTGTCCAGGCAAGGATTACGTATCGAACATGTGCGTCCATCACCTTCATAGCCAACCGGACAGGAGTCACACTGAGCACCGTTCACAGTATCGTGACACTGAACGCCTCTGCAACAACGGAGGAGGAAGGAGTACAAAATATTGAGTATAGAGTCAAATGTTGATGGGCTCATTTTTGTTTGTGGCCAAACATACATGCATTCATACAGACATATTCATTGTTTATTATTATTAATACTGACAGCCAGGAACAAATATACAACAAAAGATTGTAGAAATATACTAAAGAAAACACACACCATACAAAGCCAAATTTATTAATGATGTTCACTGCATGAGCACACACAAAAGGCAGCTCCGAAAGAAAGAGAGAGACAACAGTGAAAAGGTTACAGTTGGGACCCTCTTGGGCACAAAAGCACCGACAAAGCACCTCACTCGCCTCATGCGGCACATGTGTGTGTTGGGTTTGGGTTTGAGTTTGGGTTTTTGGTATATGCACAAGACAGGAAGAAGATGATGATGAGGAGGAGACAACCCGATCCCGAAAGAAAACAAATTACAATTACAAGAAAATGTTATTAAAAGCCGTTAAGGCAAAAAATAAATAAAAGAAGAAGACACTGTGTGCATGTCGTTGTGGGCTGTAATGTCCGAGTCCAAATGGCCCATGGCCAAAAAAATAAAAAAACATCCAAAAGTGCAGTTACATGGTGAATAGCATGTAAATTTCTCTTTATGCTCAAATGAGTGTGGGATTTGCTTATGGCTTCCATACCAAAACATTTGCATATCATGGCATGGACATAAGTTACTATTCAGATTACGGTTAACTTAACTGCGTAACGCCGCCGCACAGGTAGAGTTCAAAACTCTCCCAGGACATAACTCATTGTAATCGCTCTATGCGCGCACATTTCCCAGGAAGTCCATCACTGCAGCAGACATCCAAACGAGCAACTACTGGGCCCAACTGACCCAGAAGCCATTCTTTGATATATTTTATGGCAAAGTCTACAATGCGTTAAGTAAAAGAAAACAAACCAAGTGGGCAGAGTCTGCATCTCAGAAAGTCGAACTCGAACACAACTTCAATGCCTTGACTGTTCAGATTGTTTTTGAAAAGTAACTCAGAAGTAGGAAGACATTTAAACAAAAAAAAAGCTGACGTTTTCTTATTTGCTTGTCACTTTGTCAAATACTTTATCATAAGCGAATAATTAAGCATGAATTCTATATATTTATATAACTATATTACTTGATAACAAGACCAACCCACCAACACAAAGTATTGTCAAACGGGCAAGTCTTTAAATACAATCTGCTCCCTATACGGATGATAGGTATAAGAAATTCCATCTTGTCATATCCCACTTCAAATCATTGATACTCTTAACTGGGTAAAACTACACACTGTGAATATTTACATTCATACATATACATATATAGAGGAGACTAAGACTCAAAATGTTTTCGAGTTTTTTTTTTGCTTTTGTTGTTTTAAGTCAGCTTGTGATGTCAGTTTGGTGTTGGAATCATGAGACGCAGCAGCGGCATATTCATTGGTGGGCAACAACACTTGTCAAAAGTGTGTGCGATCGTCAATATTTTGGTAGAAGCATTTGGCGGCAACGCGCAATTAGCAAAAAGTGTTAAGTACTTAAGTGGCAAGCGAGCCAAGCCAAAAAGGCGGCTGTATGCTGTGTCCATGTTTGCGTCCATGTTGCAGACAACAAGACACAGAACGAACGATAGGCTGAGAGAGAGATACACAATCAAAAAAAAAGTAACGAAAAAATATGTTGCGTAGGGGTTTTCGCTTTCTGGCCGGCCATGTTCGCAGTGTCCGCCACTTGGCGCTTTTCAGCTTTGTTTCAGTTCAGTCGACCATATTGTCTTGGAGCCCGGCGTTGGGGGCATCGGCGTCGTTTGAGTGCTGGGAAAATAGCCAGCGAAGCGCAGCGAGGAACGCATTAGCATTTCTGCCACTGCTCCCCCACCACTTTACAACTAACACTTTACCCTTCGAGCAGTTAGCATGACGAACCCACTTGCCATCTTCTTCTTTTTGTTGTTTTTTGCTGTTGCAGCGTTCTTTTTATTAACCACGCATTCATAATTCATAATTCCAATTTGCTGCCTGGACCAAAGCCAAAAGGCTGCCTGCCTGCCTGCCTGCCAAAGAGTTATCCAGCAGCCGTTGACTTCTTGCCTTCTATATGCTGCTATCTCTTCGTCTCTGTGCTCAAGTCCAGTTCAAACACTTTGCCAAGCACCACCCAAAAGACACAAAACCTTTAGACACGGACGTGAAACACGGACACTGCACACACTGAGTAATGTGTGAACATGGATGTGAAGCATGCAAAATGCTTTTAGGCTCTGCTCGCTGTTTGAAATGAGCTACAAAATGCGTGACATGAAGAATGATTAAAGCCCTTGCCATCTGAAATATGACTGAAAGCGTTAGGCTACTGTAAATGCATAACAAGAATTTGAAAGTCGAACAAGAGCAAATAACAAATAATAAGAAATCTTACACATTTAGGAAAAGTTTGTTTGGGAACGTTTTGAAAGTTTCTTATTCCTATCAGTTAAGTTACATTGTTTATACTAGTTAAGAACTTACAACAAAATATTATAAGAAATAAGTTTAAGTTACATTTAAATGAAATAAATAATAACCAGGGAAACATCACCTTAAGGAACAAAACTTTGCTTGAAGCACTCGAAATAATATCATAAATATTAATATCTAGACAATCTCAACAATCAGTTCACACTCTACAATCTTATTTCGCAGGCCATTTAGATCTGTGAAAGCTACTATTTCTCATATGCTGATGATAGATTTGGTATCCATTTGGTATCCATTTGTAAGCCATGATGAACCCATTTCTTGACCAAATCACTTTACCATAGTGCCTGAACAAAAGTCTAGCATTACTCGACAAGTTCGCGAAACTTATCTATTATTGGAGAAGCTGAGAGATCGCTCGCTGCCCGCATTTATCCCACCCAAATTGCTTCTAATGGTAGCGCATGCCATGCAAATGCATACCACTTACTCCAAACAACAGAAACACTTGGCTCTCCCTTGAAAGGAGCTGATGTTGGTGAATCCAACTACAACAACAATATGGCGCACGCTACGGACAAACTACAACTAACTGCCATAAAGCGGCGTTTATTTTGCCACAGGCCACTTATCTGCGACGTTGGCAGTAGGTTGGCTGCTGCCTCCAAACTACAAACTCCAACAACAGCTATAGCTGCAACTTGGTCTCGGGCTTGGTCTCGACTTGGTCTTGAGTCGAGGCTTGTTTTTGTTTTCATTGCCTGCGCCTGCACACGGCGGACGATGAGGGGCAACGAACCAAGCCACAGAGCCGAGGCAGAGACCAAGCCAAAGCCAGTTGGCTATTAATTTGAATTCAAGCAGTCAAATGCTGCCTTACAGTCACAGTCAACAACAACAACAACAACAACCACCAAAAGCAACAACAACAACAACGTCAACGTTGGAATCAATGGCTCCACTTTTGCGGCGCGGCTGTTGGCTTTTTTTTGGTGCGTAGGCGAACTCGATTCGCGGCTGAGATATGCGTTCCACCGAACTTTGATGTTGCTGTGAACCAGCTAACTCTTTGCCTCCCCTCTCTCCTATTCACTCCCTACACTCTTTTTCTCTCATTTTTAGCTGAGTCTGTCGCTCAATTGTGTAGCTGCTTTTACCAGTCAATGTTTGCCGTAAACGTTTTGTTCAGAATCTGTGGGAAAGTTGCCATAATCAAATGGAATTCTGTGTTTTTCGAATTGTTCAACACAAACATGTGTGTATACACATGTTGCAGCTGGATTTGGATTGGGAAATCTATCCCCATCCCCATCCCCATCTCTATCTTCATCTTTGTATCTAAATCTCAATCTCCGCCTAAGATAGGTAACATAATCTGTGTTGACTGCAGCTTGATTGCATTGCTGATTATTTCATCATACGCATAACTTAAATTGAACAACAGCAAACAGAAACACAGTGAAAACATTTTGACGGCATGCTTAAAACTCAGCTGGGGGCTATGATTATGATTGGGTTTTCTTCTTAGTTAGCGTTCAGATTAAGATTTAGTAGAACAGCGCGTTGGAAAAATGGAAAGTGTGACTTTGTATGGATTGGAGATCACTTTTATTTAATTGAGATAAGCTAAAGTTAGAATATAACCTTAAACGTGTTCTTGTTATCTCTCTTCAGTATTGAATTTTATAAATTTTAATATAACAAGCTTCAAAATTCTTCTTTTCAATTTGCATTGTAAACATTTTCTAACGATGTGTAAGATGAACTTTGATAAAATTCTTTAAAAATATCATTAACATTTTAGTTGATACCATTTTCAAAGCATATCTTTTTATATTTTTGGAGATACTTGTACTGATCTTGTGTTGAAAATGTAGGCTTAGGTTATAAATAAATATTTTCTTACAAATGTGCAAAGTGCAGCTTAACAGCCAAACTTTACTACATCAAAACTTGTTTATAAGTAAAAATATTATTTGAAATTAGAGCAATCGCCAGTGATATATCTCTGATTTTACTCAATAACAAACAACTCTTAATATAAATATTTATTAATACACTTAACACTCTCAAAATGCCATAAAAAGGCATTGTTAAAGTAATAAGCGCTAAAGTACCTATGAAGATAAATATTTATTTTCCATTATGACATAATGTACTTAGTGGCCCAATAAATTATTTTGTAAGCCAATTCGTTTACAGGAATGAAAGTAAACTCCAACAATGTATTTACAACAGGCAACACTCCCAATAACAAAAAAAAACCCAATGTTAACTAACAATTTAATGTTCGTATGTCTTTTCAATGGCCAAGCCCCCGTTGTAAAAATGCGTACGTAACAAAGGATCAACAGGTGTGCATGTCATTAGCGCAAGTTTTATAGTCATTTAATAGAATTGATCTTAACATTCAAACTGGGCCTTGGAGAGACAAACAAACAAACAAAGCGCTGGCCATGTTAAACTATGACGCCGCTCAGAACAACACTTCGTGGGCTCTAAATTAAAATGATGGTCCAGAGAAATAACCATTGTGCGTGTTAGATGTTTCTTTCTGTTTTTTGAACGTGAGTTTACCACACGCATTGGCCACATTTCATCGATAATGAAAGATGACAGTAACGAGACGTTGGCGGCGTTGCCCAATGCTATGCTGACAACATTTAAAACAATTTTATGCAAATTTAAATACGGTCAAGCCAGGGCGCACCTATACCACAAAAAGATATTTCTAGCCCTTAGACACCTACAATATACTTCGCATTGGTTTGTTGTTCTGTTCTGTTCTGTTCTGTTCTAGACCGTTTTCAATAATTTACACAAATTTATGGTCGAACGACTGCCTTTTTTCAATGCGCGTGGCTTAAACAGGCAGGCAGGCAGGCAGGCAGTCGGGCAGGCGCTCATTTGTCGGGAGTCTCACATTTCACAGAGCGAGCAAGAGAGAACCGAAATCACTTTAAGTGTTTTGACACAATGAAGTCAGTCAGTTCTCAATGTGAATGGTATGGCAAATGTATCTGTGCGGGTTCCCCATACCTTTAACTAATTTATGCGTCAGTCTCAAGTGCCATTTGTGGTCCAGACCTCACAGCTAACCGATGTTCCCCTCATCATTTGCTTCTTCGTCTGTTATTATTGCAAAGGTTTTGTTGCATTTTGTTTATATTCTTTTATATTCTTTAACCGTTACATGGCATGTTAGAGTTTTGTTTAACATATTTATGACATATCTGTTCTGATTTTGTACAACTGCCAGATTTTATGTATTTATTAGTCAATATTCTGTGACATTGCTGTGGGTCTGCGACTCTTATGCATAATTAGTTGATAGACTCTGACATTTATTGGATCCAGTAATAAAACAAGGTTCGAAAACTTGATTTTTTTTCTTTTACTCAAGCCGTTTGTTTTCTTCCGGTCAGCTGAACTCCAAATATGGGCTGTGGGTAGTTTTTATGACCAAGTTCCGCAAAAATGTGCTATACGTGTATGTTGCATGCTTAGCAGTTTGCTTGAGCTACTTCCAGCTGTGCTTAAAACTATTAATCAGCAGGTGATTTAATTGTGTTTCTTTCTCTAAATGATATCACACTCTTAAGTTGTCTCCCACAGACACCATATCAGTTACATCATAATAACCTCATACCACTTTATATCCATTAAAAAGTTGTAAGTGGAGCACATTAAAGGTTCGAAGATTTTAGGAGACAGCTCAAACTTAAGCCCTTTCATTTCTTTCATATATCTCTATCTTATTTTTGGTGACTTGAATTTGCACCTTTTTTATGCACATTTTAGAGATCTTAAGATCTGAGATAAACATCTGAGATAAAAGATTTATATTTGTAAAGTGATAAACTTGAATGACTTGGTGCTAAGTGGAGTAGCTAAGATTTTATCTTAAGCCGACAAGGTATTAGCCATTTTGCACATTCGGATTGGCATATCGAGAGTCTGAGATCTAAGCGCTTGTCAAAAGAAGCAAGCGACTGGTTGAATGAATATCTAACATAAGTAATGGCCTTAAGACTGATCTTTTTTCTATTTATGACTGCCAACGACAATATTTTCTCTCCAAGTGATCTGCTTTGCTCCTTTTAACTCACTAATCAGCATTCTAAGGGGCATTGCATTGAAAATTGAGATTTTAATGGGCAACACTTATCAATCATAGATAGAAATAACTTCAGCTTAGCTGTCTGAAGTGGCAGCAGGTAAGAGTCGCTTGACTGCATCATTAAGTTATAAACAACATCAAATTGCCATTAAGGCCATATGCAAATAATTGCACAGTCAGTGAAAAGAAAACCCTTTATGCGCTGAGCGACATTTTGCGTGAGGCGGCGCCTTTCATGCCTCAAGGCGTCCATCTGCGTCAAGAGAACAGCATGACAAATACAATTAACATGGATGCTATGCTATGTAACCACGCCCTCGACGCCATTAAGGGACGTCAGTTTGTATGTCTGTTTGGCCATATAAAACTACATAAAAGCTTCACAGAAAAGAAGAGTTAATTTTATTTTCGCAAAAGCCACTTACAGAAAGCAGGGTCGATCCGCACAACTGACGCCCGGTTTGCAAACTTTGCCATCGCCAATGTAGCCGGCAGGACAACGGCCACACCTTGGTCCCGAGGCAGTCTCATGGCAATCAACGCCTGTGGGCAGAAACAATTGAAATCGAGTTGGAGTTGAAGTTGAAATTGGGTGTGTGTGTGTGTGTGTGTATAGTTTTGTGTCTTCGAGTATATGAATCATTACTTACCAGGATAACAAGGATTCGCCGTACGACAGTTGGGCTCGAGGCGTATGTGATTGTCGCCGCTTGGCTCCTTGCAGCCGGCACAATTCTCCAGCAACATGCGCAAGTAGGCAATCTCCTGACGCTGGTGGGCGACATCTTCACGCAGCAGCTTAACCAGTGCCAAAAGATCACTCAGTGAACGTGCGAGGGCGTCTGGAACAATGAGCACACAAAGCGCACGAAAATCGCACACAAAAATAAGACTTTTAAATAAAGCAACAATAATTCATGAGCCGTTGTGTGAGTGTGTGTGGGAAGCGTTTGGGTATCTGACAAGATTAGGGCTTAACCAATGCTAAAATCGCACTCATTTTGAGCGGCTTTCCTGATTGCAACCTAATCCGCTTTGTCGCTTGGACGACTTCAAGCCTCAGACCCACAGTCATAGACTATGTTTGTGGTACCTCAATATATCTAGCTGCTAATGCGCTGCGTTTAAGCGTTGTTTAATGCAATCCGACAACAGAGTTGAGCACCCAATTCGAACTGTGCGCATTCACAGAGATGCCCCCGATTCACAATGAGTCACGGTCATTAAATGAAATCACTGTTATTTTTTGGTCTTCTCATACATACATATATGATACAGATGTGCATTTGGAAGTACAAAGGTTCTGAAGAAACAAGGAATATACTTAAATAACTGACAGCGTCGAGATTGCTCGAGATACAACTCAATACTTAATATTCATTCATGGTTATTAATCTTAATACTCCCTTTAAGCATTATGTATAACAAATCAATATTAATTTTAATTATATTTGTTTTAACTTGGAGTGTTTTGAAATGTTAATCCAAAACCAAATACATTAAATGTAATTTCTAATTTGTATTTTCTAATAAATAAGTTTTCATAAATAAATAACAAATATTTATTCTCAACTCTGATTACCAAAAGTTGACAATCGTCACAACACACTAAATATTTACATAAATAATAACCATTAACATTCACTGCGACTACTTAAGATTATATTTATTAGGAATCAACACACACAAATTATTAAATTTGACAAACTGTTATCTTATCCTGTTTGAATATTTATGTTAATAAACTTGCAGCTCATCTCTAAATCTTATATATGTTGTACGACGCGATGTTAGACATATGGGCAACAACTAAACTAGTCCAATGTTTCAACGGTTCCAACTGTTCCGGTACATTCGTTCGTTCGTCCGTTCGTTCGTCCCATCAGTCTGTCTGCTTGAATGAGTTTTGTCAACATTGAAAATGCCGCCGCCGCCGCCGCCGTCGTGGTTTCAACGCCCAAACGCATCCGTTCAGGCCATAAATGCACAAGGGGGAGGGAGGGGAGGGGCTTACAGTGATCTGTGATCTTGTTTTGTTGCTTTTACGTTTCGGTTTTGTGCAACCTTCGTTTTCTTCTATATCTCGACGGCGTCATTCATTACGTTTGCCTTTGCGATTTATATGCCGCCAAGTCGCCTGTTATGTGTGTGTATTTGTGTGGGTACAGAGCGTGCTACCAATTTGGGAATTGGCACTAAGCTAGATAAATAATAATTATGCTGGGTCGACATCCGACCAAACAGCACACACACACACATATATATATATACAAACATATATACGCAACTTAACGTACCCAAAACGAGTGCACAAGTTATGCATGGGCTTTGGATTGACTTTGGCATATCTTTGGGTTCATTAGTGTTTGTCTTTTCTTTGTGGGCGCTGATCGCTTGTTTCTCTCTCTCTATCTCTCTGGCACTTAACGGCGACTTATTGGCAGATCTGTTTGTGGGTACTTACATGTATGTATATATATAGTATGCTAATAACACTTATGCCAAAGCTTTGTAATTAATTGGCTGTAGATTTGTAAGGCATTATCGCATTAAGCAAATACATTTATTAGCTGTTTGTATGGAAATTTTGTTGTAGGTAAGGGAAATATTGTGGAAGAATATATAGTGTATATTAAACAAGTTAAGCTGGATTCAATTGCCAAGCAAACTTATTTACACTGCGTACTTACAGTCAGCTTAAGCTAATTTGCGAATGGATGTCTTCAATCTCATAGAATGTCATAGATGAAAGAAAATTTTTCATATAAATTACCAGAAAATGTTAATAAATAATTAATTTATTGTTTTACACATATGTTTTAATCTTGTATAAGCCTGGTTTTAATGATTACATTCTTGTTGTTATAACTCTATTATAAAAACAATAACAAACTTTTTCCAGCTTTAACAACTTTAAGCCTACAAACCCATTAATCAGTTTTCACTTAATTGAATTATATCCCTTGACTGACATTAACGCCAACTGTCTGAGGCTAATAATAATTTCATCAAGCACAACATCTATGCAAAAACGCCTCACAGAGGCCACCGAACCCACCCAAATTGCTGCAGGAAACCCACTTCAAGTCTCAAAGTCAACGCCTCAAATGACGCTTGTCGTTGACTGTGTTACGACTGATCTGTGTGTGTGTGTGTGTGGTGTTACCTACCTTCACAATCGCCATGTATGATGGGTATATCACCACGCTCCACATCTGTAGGTATTTCTTGCTGACGCTGATCGACTCCTTCCCGGGCCAGAGTTGGTTCATGATACCAATTGCTGCGCACATCGCGCTTCTTGTTCTTCTCTGCAAAGATTGGCAAAACAACGAGTTGTATGGTGGGCTTCATAGCAGCCCACTGGGAAGTTTACTATCTGTCCGTCTAACTTACCACGCTCCGAGATCTTGTTGCGCAACATGCGACGATTGCCACGACGATGTAGACCCTTCTGACAATTGGCACGCTGCAACGAATGCTCCATGTCGGCATCAAAGTGCAGTGGATATTTACGTTCCCGGAACTATAAAAAAGGTATTTAAATGAAGATTTCACTTAACAACAATTGAAATTAACTTCAACGCTCACCAGCTTTATAACTGGATCATCCATTTGAGTATACAGCTTAGTTAGACTCATGTCCATGTCGTGCGAAGTGCTTGGTTTACAGTCCACAAACAATGTGATACGATTCTTGGAGAATTGTAATGCCAGAGATCTTATGGTGCTCGTCTCATTGATGTTGGGTATCTCAAAGTTGCGTGATTCTGTTGCTCCATTGGCACTTATGTCCAGTGTGACTCGCTGCTGCTTGCGATCCAAGAAGAAGGACATCTTATGCTTCAGCATGGGAAAGTCAATCATGAACAGTGCCTCAATTGATATATGCAACTTGCGACGGGGTCTAAATGAACGTACGAATGTCATTAAGGTCTTTAATAACTTATTCAAGGTTTTGTTAATTTACCTTATATGTCGCGTTGATATGACCACATCACCCTTCCTGATATACTGTTCCAGCTCGGCAGAGGCAACTGTGGCAAGGTAAAAGATAAGATGTGTTGAGGTAAAATAAGTTATACAAGTTTTAAAAACTACACTTTTTATTATTAATTGCCAAGTCCATAAAGTGGTTATGTTAATATATACCAATTTTGCGATTCTAATATATATTTAAAGTCTAAAAATTCTTTTCACAAACATTTTACAATGTGCTTTATCACTATGATTGATTTCAATGTTCAACAATCTGCATATTTACCTATATTTGTTATCGATTCTAGATCAATTCTCAACAACTTCTATCCAATTTACAGTTTATTCCTGACCCGAGCCTAGACAAACTTCCGTTATGCAAGTGATGGTTTTTACACGTATCGATTACCAAATCAACACAAAAAAAAACAACAAAAAAACGAAATCAAACAATGTGCTGCTGACCCATGTTTACTAATCTTCACCACTTGCTCCGAACATATTTGTAGGAAATTTGGACAACTGGCAATTGGTTTTCGCGCCTGGCCGAGATTACAACACTCTTGGCAGTATGTTTATTTTCGGTCAGCACTGGCTAATCCCGTCGCATGTTAACCCAAGAAAGCTAAGTAGAAAGCAAATGCAATGCTGTTTGCACAATCCAAATATGTTAAAGGTATTTATCATTTAAGAGACTGAAGACTATGTACGAATATACATACATGTATGTATACTACATACAGATGTAGAGTTTCACGCATTTGTGCAGTTATTTGTCATGTGTTGAAGCAGTGGTGGTGGTTGACAGGCGGGCGCACGTTAAGGTGACCTTCACGATATCGTGCCACACACTCGACAAGGCGCTTTGCTGAATTGCAATTTCAACTTGGTCAACTCGTGATCGGGCAACGCCGACGCCATTTATGGCAATGGGAGGTCGACTGCATGCAACTCCATGCAACTGCAACAACTGTCAACTGTTGGTGATTTTTGTGATTTACATAAATCGCTGTTTGAGTTGATTTTTTTGGGCGATGCCAACTGTCCGGCAAATATTTGCTTGCAGCTATCCGCCATGTTTGTCCATAAATACAGCGGTAAACATATTGATGTGTGGTGTGTGATGTGTGTAAGCAACGGCACCTACCTGGATCCAGTGAGAGTGATGCAACCTCATCGAGTGCCAGAGCCAATGCGGCAACGCCGATTAGCAACACGCGCATCCAATTCATTGCCCAGCGTTATTATCGTCTCCTTTCCCTTCTCAACTGTGTCCGTCCGCTACAAAGTGCATAAAAAATAAAGAAGACGAAGAACTCAGTCGGTGGTTGTTTATTTATGTTTAAAAATAAAAAGCAATAAAAAGCATTGTGGCTGCTCCATAAAATCGCATCGGAAATATTATAAATAAAATTCAAATTAAATGTTAATGTTATAACGAGTAAAAATAAAATGCTTCATGTTTTTTTTTTGTGGATGAATTGTTTGCAGCATTTTTTAGATTCTCAACCAGCTGTGTGATCGTTAAAAATGTCTACGCCTTGCTCTGATTTCGTTCCGGAAGTGTTTGCTCCGGTTTCACCTAGGCACACACACACATATATATATTTATCTATGTATATCTTTCATATATGCAGCCATCTGTGGGCGTAATAAAGCATTTGCTTAAGCTTAAGCTTTTTTTTTATCTAAATATATTTTTTTTATTTCTACTTCTGTTGTTATTGAGTTGCTTAAGATTTATGTTGGATTTTTGCAATCATTCTTTCGTCGAATCGTGTTAGTTAAAAAAAAAATATGTTTAGTTTATGTGCTTTTGGCATTTTCAGCGCAGCGTATCTTTTATTATTCGATTTTGTTTGTGCTTTTTCAGGTGCGTTTACAGCGGAAACTGAATGAAAAAGTTTATATTGACAAGCTGGGGATTTTCTTTTTAGTGGGATTTGTTTGAATTTTCAAAGACTTTTGAATTTGAATCTTGTGTGTGATATTTCGTTGGTATTTTATACGTTAATAAAATATACAAGCATACAAATTTAGGCAGCTGGAAAACGTTAAAGAAGCAATAATTAATTTAACAGACAGCTTAGTACATTTTTTTATTTATTGTGAACATTTTCGTTTCAAACTTTACATTTTTAGTGCTCAAAAAGTTGACTGAAATAGAACTTTTTCTGATATTGATCAAATATTAAACGATTTAACTCAGACACCAGCATCCATCTAAATATAATCAGCAACTAATACACATTTTAGTTGATCTCTAGCTTTGACACAATATCCAGAAACTAACTAGCCAACTGTTTATCTTATTGCTCCATTACCGCATTCCCAAAACTTTTTATCCACACTTTTCTGCTAAGCACATTGTAAATTAAACCGTTGCCAACAGGAGCAACCATCAATTGAGGTAATTTGTTATCGGACGCTTAAATCTTCAAGTGATCAAAGGCTCGAGTGAAACAACTTTATAACTCTGGCAGCTTCACTAATAAATAGTCTACAGAGAAATTAACGATCACTAAAATTAAAGCAAAAAATCAGTTGAGTAAATAAATGCACATTAATTGGTATTAGACAAGCGGCAATCGTAAAAAAAACCGAAACTGCATTTAAGCAATTTGGTTGAACAGCAAGAATAATAAATATATGGAAATAATATAAATCACCCGGAGGAGGATGCGTAAAACAACAAATAGAAATGCGATCGATATATATCTTAGACACCCATTAGACAATATTCATGCTCAAATAAACACTTGCAATGTGGCCAAGTAGTTGTTGACTAGGCGATCGATACGCGTTCTTCTTCTTCTTCTTTTGCTTCTTAACTTGGCTCTAAGGTGTCCCAGGAATGTGGTAACGGTCGAGCCAACCAGCAACGTCGTTATGGCCTTACGAGCGCTCTTCTGCCAATACTGGTCCAAAAACTTCTGAGTGACAGTTATGGATTTATAGTGGCAGTAAGACTGTTTGCTGCTGATCTCTACACTGCTCGTTCTCTGTTTGATTATGGCCAGTTTAAGACTGGCTCGATACAATGTCACTGAGTCACAAAGGCTCAAAACATGTACCATTTATGGTCGAAATCGCCAAAGCCAGAATTACAACCGACTTTGCCAGCCAACTAGTGTAGTAAAAGTAGTTGAGAGCTTTTTAGTGTGGTTTAAGGTTTGTATGCGTTACTTTGACATGCTTTAGAGAAACCTCTGTGCTATGTTTTGTTTTCCAAATTTTAAGTTTAGGGTTTACGTACCACCTAGAAACACAAATGTAGTTGTACTAGAAAAGTTGCACACGTTTGGCAAAGGCATAACTCGATTTATGACGTGTTGTACATAAAGTTAAGCTTATGAGCTTCGAAATTCATGATCGTTAAACGTAAGAATAGGAAAACTACCTTTTTTGGTGTTCGCGATAAAGAAAGCTCCGATTAAATAGGTCAAGAACCTTCAAAATTAAACTTTTTTCTTAAAAAAATATTAAACCATCATTTAAAAATGAATAACACAGTTTTTAAGATTTGATTAACTATACATAATATTTTTTAAAACATGTTTGGAGGTAATTGTAATCCCTTCATTTTATTGAACAGCGCATTTAAAAAATTAGGTCTATAAATATTATATTAAATGCCTTTAATATAATAACAATAAAAATTTAGTTTACAAAAAGTTTATTTAAAAGATTCTTAGTTAAAATTAGATAATAGATCATTTTAGGATCATTATTGTTTATCTGAAGTTAAGAAAATAAGCGGCTTAACATTTCTATTATTATTTTAAAATATTCCCCATTTAATCGTATGAAGATCAATGACAGGCTAAATTCTTTAAATCAGTTCCAATGTCTGAGAGTTCTTCGGAACTCAGGTCATGCGCGATGCATTAAGTTTTTCAAGTGTTCACTGAAACGTATAAATAGACAGTTGAGTTTGCTACTGAAAATCTGACCGCATCAGCAAAGAACATTTCCCACCAAATGTCAAGCGATTAATCTTCACAGTCTTCAAAAGGCACCAACCCAAAGTGAGCACTAAACTCATAATCCCCAAGTCCAAAATTTATTAAATACTTTTTTTATTCCATCGCATATATATGTGTATGTATGCTTGCAGCATAGAACTCTGTCCAGCGCCCACGCAGTCAGCATAAGTCCAAAATGTCGTCGATGAATGACAGAACGTCGCCATCGAGACGAGCGCACAAATCAAAAGCAATAATGCCTTGGTTAATACATATGTATATATATATGCATACATATATATATATATATATGAACATATTGATTGACATTTAATTAAGCAAAGTCTAATGCACACGGAAGCCGCAGTTGTGGTCGTCAACAGCGCAAAACTGTCACCCACTAGCTTGGGTCTTGATCTCACTGATTTAAGTCAATCGAACAAGTTTGGCGGCATCATGACAAAAGGCGTACCCTGTTTATAACCAGTGGAAATTTGATGCTTATCGTGAAAAGCAATTCTAAATCAGATTGAATGCGAGCTGGCAGGCACCCTAAGCGAACTACAGACTGGACACACATTAGAGCGGGTTGCTCTTGGCATAGCTGAGTAAGGTAATTTAAAAAAGTTACACAATATTTTGTATACAAATTGGATACTCTTCAAAAGAAAATAAAGTTTTCTGCTTTTTCGTTAGGAAAGATTGCAGCTATAACTGTATTAAGTTTGTCTGATTGCGGCTTTAGCTTAAAAATCATGATCAAAATAATTAACATAAATAAGTCAATTCGTGTTTATGATTTCCAATAAACATAAAATGTTTCGTTTCGTTGTCTGGGCATGACTCATCTCCATTTAAAATGTTGGGACTGCCCTCGTATTGCATTAGAAATTTAAATATTTTGACTTCAACAGCCAGCGATGGGATGCTGGCCAGCATGCAACTCCATGTACTCCATGGCCCAGGGCGATGAAAACACAGCGCTCGCGAAACCAAAAACAAAAAGAAAAAACACAAAATAACTGATCGCTGGCTACTGCGCATGCGCCGCTGCTTCTGCAATACAACTGCTGCTCGATTGTGTGTGGGTAGGACAAGTTTCGCGCTCGTCGTCGTCGCCACAGGCGTCGTGTCACTGAAATCAAATCAGCCGCGTTTAAATGCTCAACCGAAAACTCAAACTTAGACTCAGCTGCAACAACGGCTCCCAACTTCAACTTCAACTCAAACTCCAACATCCAACTGCAGTTCGAAGCACTGGCAAACCTGCTGTCAGTTGCTGGTTTGACACGGAAAGAAACAACGTTGGCGCCTACGCATCAGTAGACCCGGCCCCAGACTTAACTTATAAAAGACAGAGACAGAGACAGAGAGAGAGAGAGAAATAGAGAGACCCAACTAAGCTGCGCTTAGGGAAATTCTTCAACTGATTTTCATTTGCTGCCAAAAACTTTCTTTGACTTTTGTTTACTATACTACTATTCGTTTTTGGAGCTCGTTTGCTCTATAATTGAAAAAAATAAAATTAAGAAAAAACTGAACCGATTTTCTGTCGCCTTTGCCTGATAAATTGGTTTCATTATGACACGAGCATAATAGATTTTGTTTTGTATTACTTCCGGCGCAGATTGAGTGGAATTTACTTAATTTACAAAAAAAAATTTTGAGAAAATAAAAAATTGTGACAAGATCCCAAACAGTTCAATAACACTTGACATCGACATGGACTGTGATTTTATATTTATAACTGTTGTCCGTACATAAGTGTCTATTTAAATTTTGGAGTTGGTTTTCCATCAAAAATGCAGTAGTTGACAGCTAAAATGTTGGCCATTCAGCTATTACACAAACGAATTTCACGCTCTTTTTTAGTCTCATTTCATAATATTGAAAGGTCTGTCAATTATAAATATCTATATGTGAGTACGGTGCTGATTTATTATGGTATGGTAATTGCCGCCTGCCAAGCGGCTCAATCAAACAGTTAACAAAAAGTGTAAAAACCGTTTAATTATTCGTGAAATTTGCAGCGGATGGTGGAAAATTGTTAAAAACTATTTTGAAAACAAGAAACAGTACTTATCTTAAAAGTTGCCAAAGCTTAAATACTTTGTATAAAACACTTTCCAATATTTCATTTATAAGCTAATAAAAAATTTTTAATATCTTTTTTTATTAACCTATAATTATTCATGTTTTTTTTGGCCCAAGTATGTAAATATTTTCGATTTGCCAACCAGCAGCAACAAAGTGTTCCTAAACATATTATTATTATGCCATAAAAAGCGAATAGAACATGTCCTAAATATGGCTGCTATATAATCATATGATTGTTTAAATCAGTAAATCTTTCTCGAATGTGTATTTATGAGCAAAAAATATAAAATTCTAATTAGGTTAACACCAAACCGCAAAAATATCAACTGGCAGCAAATCTTTAACGTTTTAGGTTTTCTGTAAGACCCAATCAACTTGTTATAAATGATATTTAATAGCCGAAACTGGCGCCAGCATGTTTTCCAATTTTGAGAAACCTGTTAAATATCTTCAAGAATATGCCTAATATGTAATTAAGCTAACAATCGAAAATCCATTAACTTGTTTTGATGAACCATTAAAATAAAGTTACGTTTCATGACAAACTTAAATCACATTTTACGCCGCCAATCCAAACAAACAAGCCAGAAAGAAACGAAACAATAATAAAAAAAACTGTCTGCTTTTATTTTGATGCGCATTTTGATTTGAATTGCAAATTTAATGTGGTGCCGAAATGCAGTCAATACAAAGCATTCAAAAATTTGTAAGCCCAATTCCAGCTAAGGCCTGAATCAGCCAACAAATTGCTATTGACTTTATCCAACGGATGATGCGCTAATTTGTTGCCACAATTTTCGAGTTGATTTGCATTTGTTTATGAACTCATAACTTTAAAGAAGAAGAAAAAATGGCTGGAAATGATGGCGGAAATTTCAATGGAAAGCAATATTATTATTTATGTTTTAATAATGCCACAGATACAATACCATACCATATATGGCCATAACCAACTGAGTGTGTTCGCATAGAAGTCAACCACAATGTAGTATATAATATATTCACAATAGTTAAATAAGCAGCTCAACCACAGAGACTGAGAGACTGACAGAATGAGAGAATGAGACATCGTTGAGGCAGTTAAAAATTGTTATGGTAATGTTTTCTGTGGGCGTTTTATAATTGAATTGGTGGAAGCGGCAGTAGCTAGTCACAGTCACAAATGTTGAAATCAAATAAATATATATTATATACAAAAAATATCTTAAACAGCAACAAAAGCCAAAAACAAAAGATACTTTTGGTCAGATTATGTTTAATAGCCAAGCAAAACAAAGTAAAAAAAAAATCTATGCAAACTATAAAAGGAAATGCCAGACAAATTGGTTAATTCTATTTTAAATATTTAAGTATAACTGACAATTATTACTTTTTTTCTTTATTCTTTTTGGACATTTATTATGTTCTCAGCTCTTAAAGAAACCATTTTATTCGCCATAATATACGACTCATAAATATCAACCTGCTTTTAATATGTGTGGAAAGTCCAGTAATTAATAGATTATGACTTGACTCTGGTATTTATGGCGCCAGTGCAGATAAGACTAGAGATCTATAGATTAACGTGCAGACATTGTGGCCAACGGCCTTTAGCCAAACTGGGCGTGTCTAATTAATATGTATCGATACTGTGTATTTGAATTACAACAACAATTAGCAAGATTTATTATCAGATATGAAGGCGGTGAAATGGAGTTTTCTTATGCCACACAAATAATATATTCATAAATTGGTCAATTAATATGGTTAAAATTACAGCAATCGCACAACTTTACAGCTTATATACATTTTTAATCGCTTAAAAAAGTTTTTAAATTTTCATAATTTATATTGTGAAACTTTAAGTATAAAAATTAGATGTTATTTAAAAATGTTTAGTTTTTTATTTGTTAATTGTTTGAATTATCAAAAACAAAATTAACATGTTAAAGTTTAAAAATATTAAACATAATTAACCACATAGAACTCTTAACTGACTGCTGTTTATATATATTTTATTTATTTGACATTTTTTTTTTTTTTCAAAGATCAATAAACGATAAAAAGTGTTTATTAAGCTTTATTTACTCTTTCAGTATTCTTTTCATATCTTTTCAGTTGTACACTTGTTTGAGCTTTAGGAATTTCAAAAGGTTTTTTCATTTTACTTTGCTTGCATTTCACTTTCTTATGACGGCCGAATGCATATTCTTCCATTTGCAATGACTTGTTTAACCTACTTGACAGCACTTTGTTGCCTTCACACTCACCTTTTTGTCAAGGACGTTGGACGCCAACGTTGTTTTTTAGCTGCTGTTTGCTTTTGGCCACTTGGGCTTTCAACGGCTTTGTTGCAGCTTCTTAGTTGTACTTAATTCGGACAGCTCCTTGAGCTTCTGCCACTTATTGCTGTCAACGCAAATGTATTAAGAATAAGAACAACTTAAGTTATTTTTTGCCACACTCGCTTAACTTCCTGAATATTCTCTTTTTATTTTGGGTATTTATACACGGGTGTAAGATCAAACAACTTGCTGCATCGAAGCCACCTCACACTAGTAGTCGTAGTTGTTGTAGTTTATGGAACGATAATAAAACGGATACATTAAAAATTTAAAACCCTTTTCACTAGACGACAAGCATAAACAACAAAACACACAATACACACACACAAGAACCAACACACGCAAAGATCTTTGCGATTGATTTTATTAGAACGAACGGCACACGCGACGCTGACGAAGGCGACAAAGATGTCGACGACGATGACGATGACGACGATCCTCCAGCGATGGCAATGACTATACGACTGAACGCTAACCTGTAGATGTTGCTGTCGTGAGAGGCAGTCAGAGGCAGGCCGTACGGTGTTCGTGCTAATAAAAATTAAAACACTTTTATGCTATTAACGACAAGAACGCGAACCGAAGGCGAAGCCACCTTGACGGCGAAGTAGTAGTTTAAAATCGGATGATTGCAAAAGGAGGTGGAGGCTTTATGCTGTCAAAATGCGCCACGGTGACAATTTAACAGGCGTTCCGTCCACCCTCTTTTGGTATTTGTGTAATAATGATTCTTCTTCTTTTAATAATAACAACCAAAACAAACGAGCAGCACTAAAAGCCGTCATAGATCACGATCAAACAGCAAATAAATACCGGACGCGTGTTTATCGATTGACGCGAGCGCTTTTCGTTTACCTTTGCTTTAACATGTACCGTCGTGTTCAACGTGCAAACGCACACTGAAGGGTACCAGCCGCGACATCAACATCAAAAGCAGCAGTAGCAGCAGCAGCAGCAGCAGCGACGGCAGCGTCGCCAACAGCAATAGTTGTTGCAGTCGTCGTCGCCTGATTGCAGTTTGTTTTGTTCTCAGCTGTTGCGGCTGATGCTGGCGAGATGCTGGCTGTTGTTGTTAACTTGTTGCTGTTTGTCTCGTGCTTTTTGTTGTTGGAAGAAACGCGTTCAGCAGAGCAGCAGCAGCAGTCCGCAGTCGCTGCTGTAGCATTTTGTCTTCGTTTGTGTTTCTTTTGACGCGTGAGTAAGCTAAGACGCCCACGTGCAAATTTGCGTAAGCGATTGCAGAGTTGCCAGATTGTTCGAAACTTGTTTTGAGAGATTATAATTATGGATATGTTATGTTAGTAACAGAAAATGAATTAAAGATTATAAGATGATCGATTGATGATTGCTAATTAATGCTAAAAGCGATTTGATAGATTATTAATTAGCGTAAAAATCTAACGGATCAACAAGATCACTTGTTATTACAAGCTTAAATCCTTATTGCCAATACCAATTTGATTGTATTCGTACAAAACATTTAATATCCAATTAAGCTTCTTTAAAATAGGCAATTAAGCTTCTTTCTATGATGTATTCAACCCAACAACGACATTGTTGCCCTTGCTCGTAAACCAACCAAACATTCAACCTAAATACTGTGAACCCTTTTTTATGCATTTAGCCTTGCCACATTCCTGACTTAGTATCCCAGCTAACATAAACACTCAAAAATTTAAAACTGTGCACTTTAAAACATGCCCAGAAAAGAGGCTCATAAAAACCGGCACGCTCTGCAATCATTAAAAACAACAACCAAAGCACTCGTTAAAACTGACATCCAAAACAAAACAAAAATTAAGAAAATACTCTGATATGCATGTGGCACCTACTATTAATGGCTACTTATGCCATTACAAGTGTCTTTCCCAAAAGCTCTGCCTCTTCCCTCTATAAAAGTGACAACAAATGATGCGTAACATGTCAGTAGGCAGGAAGGCAGCTTCAGATCTTCAAGCGTTACGACCAGTTCATCATTATGTCGCCAGCATGTCAAGACCTGGACGGGGCAATATGCATATATCATGGCGCTATAGAGCACACCCAGTTCCAAGCAGCATCGCACAGATTCACATCATCATCATCACCATCACCATCAACTGCATCAACGCTGCATATTTTGCCTGCTTGTTGGCTGCATTTTATTTATTTTTACTTATACTTTTTTTTTTGGACACGTCGACCACTTGCTGAAATTTCATTATGTGCGTGATTTATAAATAAGCGGCTCCGGTGTGCAGCTCTGTTTTGGGTCTCTTGGCTGTTGCTGTTGCTATTGCTGTTGTTGTTGTTGTTGTTGTCAGCGGGAAACGACCCACGCATTTTGACGGCGCTACAGCTCTCATCTTGCATGTTGTTGTTTACGCTGTTGTTCCGTTTGTTGTTGCAGTTCATTTCGTATTAATCATAAAATTGTATTATTAACATGTTTATTTTTCGGTCTTCGAGTTTCGATTACATGCATTCCTCTTTTCATTCTGTTTTGGGCTTTGTGTGTGTGTGTGTACGCTTCTTTGTTGTGCAGTGTATTTAAAGTGAGCCACTTTCTAACACTGCTTGCAAATTGTCGCTCTCTTTCATGCCTGCGACTGTTAATTGGGTTACTTCCAATTTCACAACAGTGGCAACAGTTAAAAATTGTCGCATAGGAAGCGTGGGCGAGGAGCAGCACGAAGCCAAATGCGTTATGACAGCAGTAAATATTACGACTAACGAAATTAATGAAAAGAAAGAAATGGGCGGCAATTTAGGCTACTATATATAAACCTAATGCCTAATAATAACAGCGTGAAACGACTGCGGATATAAACTAGACAGTAAATGGCTTAAAAGTAGGCGAACAATTTGCAGAAGGAGTAATGGAAAGTGAAATCTTTCTCATCCGGGGAACTTACAGCATCTTCTTAAGCTCATTCACAAAAGGACTAAGAATTTTGTTTACGCAAAACAACTCGCATCAAATGCAAAACAAGTTAAAGGTCAATCACTCACACCCCTTGATTTGACCGCAAACGAAACAAGTTTCGTATTCATCGCATATCTACGAGTATAGTATATATCTAATAAATATTTAAAAGCTGAGCCACACACACGACCATATAATTAACGTCATCGCAGGCTATAAAACAAGTGATTAACGCCTTCTTAATAAAAAGACCCAATGCAAATAGCAATGCCGAGAGGTCTATGGTTATTGGGTAGGGTGTAGCTCTCAACTTGACCATTAATTACACATGTTGTTGTATTGTTATTTTGTTGTTTGTTCGCTATTTTCTACTTACATTTACATTTACATTTACATTTGATATTCTGTGTTGTTTTTATGAATAAATTAAGTTAAATTAAGCAATAAGCCAACTCTAACTAGAGTATCTAATATTATGCGCTATTACGTCTTAAGCGTATTTTATGATAGCTTTTAAAACATTTAACGGCCTAGATCTAAAACTATATATACATACATACGTACATATAGTTTTGATCTGCTGTAGCATATTTGTTATTTGGTTTGTCATTTAACATTTTAATCTGTAACTTAAGTGCAAAAACTCGCTAGCAAATTAAAAAAGCCTTTTGTTCCGAGCCGCTTCGTAAAAACGGTGGCAACTCTTGATTAAGCTGTTTCCGCTGTTCTTGTTGTCATTGTTTCCAATCTGTTTGACAGATACCCTGTACCTTATGTTTTATCCACACCAGAGACTTCAACTTTAGAGTCGCGACAACTGAAATTACACAATCAAATTGAATTGTTTATGTTTCGCTTGTTAAAGAGTTCACACAAGATGATATATTGACTTTTAAGTATGTTCACACATTGACATTAGCATAAACAAGCTTATGGGGTGGTTTTATAATGTTGTCTTTTCACGGTCAGAAAATACACAAAACTGCAAATAATAGATACTTGATTACATTAAGATAAAGATAACAAAAGTTTCAACTAATGGACTATACACATACTTTGAAACATTTTTTCTCCTAAGGCAAAATAAAAAAACTATTAAATAGAAGCAATGAAGTGAATTACATATTGAATATATAAGTTTTAGCTTTTTCTTAATTGAACTCTCTTTAAAGATTATAAAATTTAATAGTTCAAACTTTTGAATGAAAAGTAAAGGTCAGAAAGGTTAAAACTCAACCGATTATCCCTTAGTCATGTCTTGGCATCTAGATAAATACTGCATTTTCAGTTTATAAAATATTTTCACTCGAAATTCTAAAGACTTTTTAGTTATTGTCAGTATAAAATACAAACTTTTTTTTAAACTCAGAAAATGCAGTTTCCTGTGGATTACTTATCTTTACACCTTGTATAAGTCCAATATAATCAAAACCGATCTAATCCTTAGTCGTTATCTACACAAAAAATATTCCCAATGCCAATCTACCGGTTGCACTTTCAATTTTATGATTGCAAAATAAAACTTAAGCCTCATATAACTTATTAACATTATGACTGACCACTAAAACACTTTCCTATTGTGGTCAAAAATTAAGCACACCACCCATTCAGGCAGCTCTACAATTTTAGACCGCAACATAAAACCCTACAATTTATGCTGACAACATTGCGAACACCTTAAAGTTGATGTTGAGGGAGCGTCATAAAAAGAAGCGAGACAAAGACAAAGACGCAAAACATTACTTGAGGCAGATGATGGGCGTCTTGGGCTGCTTGGTCTGTCTGGGTGTATGCTCCGGGCACTTGATGGTGACAACACTGATACTGACATCGTCATTAACATCCAACTGGCAAGCGAGCGGTGCAATTGCCGTCGGAGACTGTACGTCGCCAGCAGCGCCATTTGTTGTTAAACGCACCACATGAGCCAACTTTGTGGTTGCCGCCACGGCAGCGGCCATCACATTGCCATTGCCATTGGGTAAGGTGTTGATGATTGGCTTCTGCAGCAGCTGATTCGACGAGTCCGGCCGATTCGAGAGCGATGTGTGACGATTGTTGACCGACTGCGTGCGTAAAGAAAGAAAAAGTTGAAGATGAGAAATCAAGTACAAAAGTGATACAGTTTTTAAGAGTAACATTTTATAGCTTTAAACAGCATAGGATTGTCTCAACTATTGAGGGTATAATAATCCATACTCACCACATTGTTGTTGTTGTTCATGCGTCCTCGGATGTTGTACATGCCATAGACCAATGGATTCATGCATGAATTCGTCGACGCAAATATGAACAGAGCCTTCCGCACCAACGAATTAACCTTATCCACTGAAGTCTTATCCAACGAATACCACATGCAGATAAAATAGTATGGAGTCCAGCATATAATGAATACAATCACAATCGATATGGTCATCTTGAGAGTGCGTTTCTTGGCGCGACTCAAGACATCATCGTTGGAGCGACGAAAGCGTTCTGCAATGACATCCTTTAACACACGCTGATTCTTGCGATAAATCTCCAGATAGATGGCGCCATAGCAGTAAATGAATGCGATCAATGGGAATGCGTACATGGCACACATTGTGGCAATCTGATAGAGCCAGTTGTCAAAATCGCTCACAAACGAATGAAAGGTGACGCACTGAAAGTAGCCTTTGACAACTGGATGCTCCTCCAGATGGAAGAGAAAGGCCTGTGAATAATGTTGAGATGACATTAATTGGCTGACTACTGTAACACAAAATCAAGTAAAACAAACCCACCTGTGGAATGCTGCAGATGATGGAGCCCAGCCAGGCGCACGCCAGCATGGTCCGACCACGATTATAGGAGCGTTGCAACGGTTTCAATATGGCATAATATCTAAGTTGGCATGGAGAGAAGCAAATAAAAATTCAACCCAAATGTTAGGCTAACGATTGACACTTTGTGTGTGTGTGTGTGTGTGTGTCGCCTTATCTTTGGCTATCAATTGGGTCCATTAGCAAGCTGCAAGCGGATGTCGACAACTTACCTGTCCAGCGATATGCACACCATGACAAAGCTCGACAAGTAGAGCCCAAAGACGCGAAAAAAACTCATGAGACGGCACATCAGATCCGTGGCACGCCACTGCACTGTCCATGCCCACGCAATCTCTAGCGGCATCAGCAGAAACGTCACCATTAGATCGGCAATGGCCAAATGCATTAGCATGATGTCAATACGCAAGGGACAACGCAATCGACGCTTCGTCAGCAGATACAGCACAGTGCTGTTGCCAATTGTTGAGATCACAAACAGTATACTGCGGAATGGACATAATATAAGAAAAAGGTCATTGCGATTAATCGGTTAGTTGGTTGTCGTCTCGGTTGGGATAAGCTGGGTGGGTGGGTGATAGCCGATGATGGTGCGTGGGTTGCGTTTACTTTTTGATAAGTGGGTCATTGGAAATGAATGGTTCAAAAGTTTTTTGTTTTTTTTTATGTTAAAAGTGCTTATAAGTAGTTACAGTAACTTTTGGAAGTGCAAGGGCTTAAGTATTAATATAGGAACCCAAAAAAACATATAATTTAAGCAAAGATTAAAGCTTATTAAAGTGTTTAACTCGATAAACACTTAGCGGTAAATAAATTTATCTGTAGAAATTCTTTGTTGAGAATTTATTCTGCTTCTAATATGCATTCAAAAAGTTTTAGAGATAATTGTTTTCTATTTACTAGTTATTATTTAGTTATTTCGTTAACTTTTGATCAAAGTTTATCAACTTCTTTCTTACTTAAATTTTCTCTATAAAATTAACCTTAACTCTTTTCTGCGTTTATGATAAGCCCATTCAACAACACCATTTTACGACAGAGCTGCAGTCTTCTTATGGCTGAATTTCTATTAAAATTAGTCTGACAAACTAAGTCAATGTAGATATTTAGTTTTATAACACATTTGGTTCAATTATAATAATAAACTAATATATATGTAGATGTCTCGGCGTATTTTTTTGATTTGACGTTGTAATTTGTGAAACTTAAATTTTTCATATTTTAAATTTGACTTTAGTGAAATTAAATGTGTGTTTTTTGTGTCTTTAAGGCTTTGAGACACTTATTGTTCGTAGCCCCAAGTTATACTACACAAAATGTAAATTAAACTTGTTACCGTGCCAACATTAATATAATTAAAAAAAAAAAAAAAACTATGTTACTTCCTGCAATTATTTATCTGCATTGATTGAATATTTTAAATAAGCAAATGTATAAATAATTCAATACCCGCAACAATAAACACGTATTTAAGCCAGTTAGGAAAAAGAAACATAAGTTTAACTTAATAAATAAAATAGATCCGTAAACTACGAAGCACTTCCTACGGGCTTCTTAGTCAGTTTTGTGTGTGTCAATCAGTTAAAAAGATCTCTGTAAATTTCGAATCACTTTATTAAAGTGAACCCAACGCTGAACCTTAACGTTCAAATTCCAAGTGAAAATTATTAAATCTGCGACAGATAGACATGAGCACGACATGACTTATACTTATTTATAACAATATCTACACCTACACAACTGGCTGACTGACTGACTGATAAGTTTAGAAAAAGTGCATAGACAATCGGCTGCTTATCAGCTTGACTCTGACTGTGAATGTGAATGTGAATGTGAATATCAAAGTACAACAATGCTGGCTGGGGAAATGTGTGGGTGATCTGAGTAGGAAGTGAGCTGGCATTGCTTATAAACAAAACCACTAATAAACTTACATAGTTATTTCTCTTAGTACTTACCTGTAAACTGTGATGGACAGACGATGGCCATCATTGAATATCATATCCTTGGACAAATGCATTGTGCCGTTGGTATTATTCACATTTGACCAATCTCGCAATATACGATGATCATAAACAACCTCATTCACTTCCCCAGACTGGGCCATTTTCACAGATCACAATTTTCGGTTTTTGGTTTTTTGTTTCTATTTTGCTTTTGATTACGTATACAGTCTCTCGAAAAAAATTCAATTAATTGCAAACCGCGCACATCAATTTTTCAAATGAATCGTTTAAAGATGTTTTAGCTTTATGGGGTTAACTATAAGATAAATTAATTGATTTGTAATATAACTTTTATGTTTTTGTCTTGCTAAACGTTAATCAAAGTGTTTTTGGATTACAAGTTATTGAAGTAATATTAAATAAGGTTTGTATATATATTTTAAAAATATGTTTAAATAAAAGTTACATTTTTTGTTTATTAATACACAATAAATTAAAAATAAGTCATTTGAAATATTTTATATTGAGTTTAAATAAATATTTAATATTATTCCCAAATTCAGCTCGTTTTTTTTTTTGTGTTTGTATATTTTTATAATTATAATTTCGATACCATCCCAAATTAACCAAAACAGCAACGGAAATAATCAACAACAAACCTAATGTTTACACTACATAAAGTTTATTAAAGTCAATTAAAATTGTGTTCTTATGATTGCCTTTTTATACCCTGATCCCATTAAAAATGGGAAAAAAGGGTATAATAAAGTTGTGCAAAAGTATGTAACGGGCAGAAGGAAGCTTCTCCGACCCCATAAAGTATATATATTCTTGATCAGGATCAACAACCGAGTCGATATAGCCATGTCCGTCTGTCCGTCCGTCTGTCCGTCCGTCTGTCCGTCTGTCCGTCTGTCTGTCTGTCCGTATGTATGAGCCAACCGATCTCAGAGACTATAAGAGCTAGAGACTCCAGATTTGGAACTTAAGCTCGCCTAATCCCTAGGCAGTACAAGTTTGTTTTCGATTTTCGATAACTCATCCCGTTCCCGATATACACAATAAAATCTTGAATTTGAAAAAACTTTAGATGGCATTTTAATTATTAATCAAAATAATAACAATCTGTGAAATTTTTATTAAAATCGGTTAAGAAACACCGGAGATATGGGACATTGAAGTTGAGTATGCAGTATGCAGTATGTGCGTACAAACAAACACACATACATGCAAATACTGACTGTACGCGTAAAGTATATGGATCAGGGTATCGTCTAGTCGGGATTTCTCGACTAGAGCCTTCTTACTTGTTTTATATAAACTTCTAAGCAAATGCCATTTGATACTGTAAACTACGAATTTTATAATTACAAACATATCTAAAAATAGTGAAAATGTACATTTATGAAATATAATCAAATGAAGTTTTGGCCATTATTTAATGCAAACATTTGAACGTTGTTGGAAGGAATAAGACTGTCAATTAAATGCTTGATATCAATGATACTTAATTGAACGCGATTATTTAATATGTTTACTTAGAAAAACATTTAATACTTGTGTTCCCGTCAATATATGCATACATATATTTGCTTTCATTTATTTGCGTTTCAGCAAATTTGCTATTTTTATTTTTTTGTATTTCTTTAATTACGCTCGAGTGCCAGCCTTGTGTGATAATCATCACACAAATAAAAAAACTGAAACAGAATCTAAAGATGCAATACGTATTTGTATAAAATGCGCCCTTTGTTAAAGTAACTTCTCAGCGCCTTGGTTAACTCAATTTAATTAATTAATTTCACTCATTTTGTCAGAGTTGCTTGTGGTTTAAAGATTGAAGTTGTATTTTATTTAATTTATTTCGATTTTCGATTGCACTTAAAAATTTTTTTCAGTTTTGACCTTGAACTAGTTTTTACTCTCTACCATAATATTAAAACATTTTAGTGATAACAAAAAATTCCACTTATGCTGTGTGTTTGTGTGTGTGTGTGTGTGTGTGGTTCTTTCATAATGATTAATACTCTCATGCTTGTTGTGTCGGTCGGTTAATCTGTTAATCAATTGCGCTCAATGGGGCAGACACTCACTCAATTGAAAGACAACAAGACAATTATTATAGAGGATTGTATATATATATATAGATGCCTCTCTCTCTCTCGCTCTCTTTGTGAATTAGTCCTTGAGCATGCTCGCATTTCACAACTTGTTGCTTTAGTTGTACACAAAACGTATTGTTTATTCGCTTAATCGCCGGGTGTTTGTTGGCTTTTGAACTTTCAGTTTCATTGCACAAAATAAAAAAAAAATAGTCGAAAGTTCAGGAGGCTCGCCGCTTGTACAAGAAACAATTAATATCTTAATCACGCAGATGATTTAATACCCTTGCAGTTCGGAAACTATCTGTTCTCATCTTAATGTCTGAAAGATAATGAGACATCTTTCCAGTTACTCAGTACATGATATCTTCTTAAGTGGATACAAAATATTTTACTTGATACTTCCTTAGTCTCTTTAAAATGTGTTACAAGCTTCATGTGCAAATCAACATACACTTTTGATACACATGAAACGTTGTTTATCATGGAACTTTTTTAATTACTTGTTAAATACCTAAAATTAAATATTACGATTGGCAATAAGCAGAATGTTAATTATACAACTCGATAAAATGGAATTCAAAGAGAACTCTATTCATTTCTGGTTCGAATTGGTTAATTATTATTTTCTTAAAAATTCCACCAGGCGTGGAACCGCTATTTTCCTGAAGCCATATATTAAGCAATCAACCTTTATACTGTAGACATTATCATTCGTTAAGTCTTTACTTTATTTTGATGTTGTTTTTTTGGTTCGATTCACGCGTGCGGAGGTTTTCTATTTCCGTTTGGTTTTGTTTCTTCTAAACACGCGCAAGCACCGTGTACGAAAATATTGAACAAGTGCTTATTAATGTACTTAGTATAAGTATTAACATACATAGAAATTAATTGAATTTTTTTAACACGCTTATTTGTACCATTCATAAAGATTTAACTAACACTAACATAACATTTTACCGCCCAACGATCAATTTGCAACACTGGAAATGCCCACCCACACAAACGCACAAAACAAACACACACACAAATACGCACTCTCGAAGGCGTGAGTTATGTTATCGATACTGTATTTGATTTTGCCGACACTTCAATTAGCGTTAGATCCGCGAACTAGCTGTACTATTTGCACCGTGCGGCGTACAGGAACTGACTGAAATGTTAGGACGGCTGCTGGGGCAGCTGATGCTGTTGCGTTGGCGCCGTTAAATCGAAATCTCGACAACAACTGATAATCTTATTTCAATACAACAAAAACACAAAAAACAGAATCGGACACTGATAACGAACGCCAGACGACCCCAAAATTGGCAAAAATATACATTGTATGTACAGATGTGCGTGAAGTCCGCCCGCATAAAACGCCACATTTATCAATTTTCTGTGTGTCATTTAAAGTTCAATGCCGGTCTGTCTATCGGCCTGTCTGACTCCTGAACGGCCGAAAAAAAAAGCTTCTCCGCGCTTATCAACCTAGAACCGAGCACGTCTCAAATATAAAAAGACATTACAAAATTAATAGCAACAACAAAAAAAAAAACACTTGTATTGCGTTATCTGCGATGCGCTATGTCTGGTGGCGGCAAGTCTTAATTGGTCCATCAAAAATTCTAGCCACATAATAATTATTAAAATTTTTTTGAGATTTACTGCGTAGCTTATCCTTTTCCGGTCACACTTCTGTTAGCGTCGAATGCCCTTTGGCTTCTGTTTTGTATGGCAACTCTGCGGTTTTCAAGGTTAACAATTTTTACCCATTGGCAAAATGCGCGAGTCGCAATTTGCCAACATGTGATTAATGTAATGAGCGCAAATCGGCTCACAACAAAAGGATTTCAAGTTCACGTTCATGACAGGCCACTGCCCGCAATTGTATGCTATAAATGTGTGTGTGTGTGTATGTGTGTGTGAGTATATTCAGCTGGTCAGTTAACAAACATAGAAATGTACAATAACTACAAGCACACACATACTTATGCGCGTGCGACGCGTTATCAAGATGCACCTGGTGTGATAAGGCGGCATTTAATGAGACAGTCGTGTGCATTTCAGACATTTCAGATTAAAGCAAAACACGATTAATTTTCCTTAAAAAGAAGTTAAAATGGTTTGTTTACCTTTAAATATTTAAATACAAATATTAATAAACCAATCCTTAGAGAAATTAATCTGAGTTTTAATGTAATTTCTCAAACGAATTCGCGAATGATACGCACCTAAGTATGCAACTTTATTTTAATTTATTTTATAGCAGATCATTTTGACTTTTTCTTCTTTTTTCCCAACATCAGCGGTCGGGGAACTTTTTTAATTATTACCCCAAAATATTTTTGTTTAAGTTGATATTGCCCCGTATTATACACCGATACCAGCCCCGAGTACCAAGCGAATTCAAAAGCAAACTGTCAAAAAGTATTCGAACTATTATAAAAAAAAGTTCAAACTTAATTTTCAATAGCATTTTAAGCATTTTAAAGATAGAGCCTCAAGTTATGCTAGCCCTTGGCTGAATTGGCAGGCCAATATCCATCGAAACTGCTGAAAATTAAGTGGGAAATTAACTAATATGGGGTAAGGATGGAGGCCCAATGTTGTAGAACCTTTAAAAAACAGAAAGCTATAAGAAAAGCTAAAAATTAGCTAAATAAAAAGCTGGAAAAAAGCCAAAAGAATTCGTTTTGACTAAAATCATTGCATACGGCATAGGCCGTAAAAATATATATTTTTTACTCACAGAAGTTTTATTTTTATTTATTTTACCCCGGTTCCCCGACCGCTGCTCAACATAAAAAAAATGTTAAAGTAACCGCGAATCTAAAACAGAAAATTTGAGCTACCCAAGCTCTTTTAAACAAGAGGACAGAGTAACTTCCTTGACTTGTTTTTAAATTATTACAAGAAATTAATTTCATTCTAAGAAATGCAACTGCAAAATTAAGTAGAGTTAAAGTAAGTTAAAAGTAAATAATAGTTCTAAATATAATAGTTATACTTTGTGTACAGCCGTGAAACGTTTGCAGCTAAAATTAAAAACTTATTTTCCGCCATGTTTTAAAAAACTTTTTCCTTTTTCTATTCGTGTGGCAGCACGCTATAAAAAAAGTATCGATGCCATAACATTATTTTGTCATATTAATCGATAAGCACATTTCGAACCAGTTTGGTGAACTGAACTTACTTTCACGTGTTGCGGCTTATCGTATGTGTCGTTGTTTTTATAAAAAACGAATGAAAAGTTTGCAAAAATGCTGCGCAAAACCAAAAAACAACCACAAACGGTGGCAGAGAAGGTAACCAAACTGCTGGCACATCCCAACGGAAGCGACAGCGAGGATGAATCTGATATTGATGTGGCCACTGCTGCGCGCGTTGAGGAATTTGAGGATGAATATGATTTGCCCGATGAACGCAGCACGGATTTTCGTAAACGCAATGTAAAACTGCTTTTTGAGCAAAGCGACCGATACAAGGGCAAAATCAGCAGTCGCAAAGAGCTGGAGCAGGAGAGCGGCGAGGATGACGAAAGTGATGTTGACGATCAGGAGTTGGCATATGAGGAGAGCGACACGGATGGTGAAGAAGCAGAGAACTTAAAGGCTTTCAATAATAAACTAAAAACATCAAAGCTTAAAAATGAAACTGATGATAGCAGTATAGAAGATAGTAAAAATGAGAGTGAGAATGAGGATGATGAACAAGAGGATGATGATGATGGTGACGATGACGAGAATGAAGATGATGAGGAAAATGATGATGATGATGGAAACTCGGATACCGACTCTGAGGATGCTGCCTCCGAAGAGGATGGCAATGAAGTTATGACAAAAATCAATCAACAAGCTGAAGTACAAAAGGGACTCTGTGTGCAAAATCAATTACGGGCTTGGGAACGTCTGCTGGAGCTGCGCATCAATACCCAAAAAATCACCAGCAAGGCAAATCTTTTGCCGCCACCAGAAACACTAACAAAACTATGTCAAGACAATGAGGTACTCCAAACAGTGCTTAACGAGGCACAAGAACGCAGCTCGAAACTTCTCCAACAATTGCTTGCCCTCCAGACGGCCCTAACACAGCAGCACAGCGAACTGCGTCAGTCTGTCAAACGTAAACAGCCGGCAGAGGAGAGCACTCAGCCAGCCAGTAAACGCTTTGCAGATGTACTGCAAAGTAACTTTCAAAATATGCGCAGCTATCGCAACGAGGTACTGCTTAAATGGGATGATCGCACCAAGCTGTTGACGCCAGGAGCAGGAGTCAAGCGTAAATCTGTTTTGGACGATAACGACATAATCAAGAAAATAGATAATGCTATGGCGAATCGTGAAGCACTCGTGGAGAAATCCCAAATACCCAAGAACAGTCAGCAACAACCGCAGCAACCTGCAGAGAACGGTACTGCAGATGAGGAAGAACCAAAGGAAAAAAACCTTAGGCAAACACACATTTATGATGACAGCGATTTCTATCATCAACAACTGCGTGAGCTTATCGAATACAAGGCTAGCACCACGTCCAATATGAGTGAAATTACCAAACAGTTTGTGGAGCTGCAGAAGTTGCGACAAAAAATGAAGAAGAAGGTGGACACAAGGGCTAGCAAAGGTCGAAAGTTGCGGTAAGTTTGCTTTGCATATACACTTGAGACATTTCCTTGCTTAGCTTAACTTTGGTTTTTCCTTATAGCTATGTGGTGCATAATAAACTAATTAATTTCATGGCACCCAATGAGGCCAGCGAATGGACGGAGGAGTCCAAAACAGAGCTGTTTAGGTCGTTGTTTGTGTAGTACAAGATGAATGTTAAATGAATAAATTTTGATAAATTATCGATCAGTTATAAAAATATGAATTCTTTTGTAACGCGTGTTTTTAATCATATTGAATTTTATTTTTAATTTATTTCATATGTTCGTTTGCTTTAAACTGCTAAATTTGTATGTTCAACATTTTCTTCGTTTATTATTTGATTTATTTTAGTAATAACTGGGTATTTTATGCCAAAAAAAAACGAACCGGTTAAATTGCATAACAATATGGCTTCAATCAAGATAACCGTGTAAGCGTTTTGTTTTTCTATTTTCAAATACCGTTTCGCTTGTGGGTGACAACTTGTGTGTGTTGTGAGTGTTGTGTGGGAGGGGAACATTGCATATTGATATTATGTATTTGCTTGCGGTTGTTCAAGTTCAAGTTTTTGCTTTGTTGTTTATTAGATACATATATAATATATATAATTTGTTAATATATTAAACTAGAGTTCCACTGATGCACGTACATACTTGACTTGGTATTCGTTTAATTACTTTGCTAGTTTCGTTTTTTTTTTCTTTCTTTCTTATTTTCATTTATAAAATTATTTGTATTTATCTTTATGTGATTTAGTATATTTGTTTCTTCGTCGTCTAAGTCACTCGTTAGTTAAATTTTAAGTGTAATAAATAAGATATTATGCAAAATAATGGGTGTACATTTATTTTTTCTAATTAGCTTTGGAGCTGTGTAAACAACAAAAAAAATTGCATTTAAATTTCATAACTGAAATTCGCGTTAAAAATTATACAAATTAAATAGTAAATACAAACAAATTACACGACAGATATTATTATTTTTTTTCTGTTTTTAGAAATACCAATAAGTTACAAATATAAAAAAAAATGTTCGAGCATACTTTAATTTAGTTCGTAAATGGCCTTACTCGATCCCGATACTTTGGATTCATTGTTAAGCTCTTATTAAAAATTAATTAACAAATATAGAGCACATAATATCAATTAATTGTTGTTCTGCATTACATATTGCACTTGAATGCGTACGAGTATTAAAAAGTTAGTTTCAACTTAAATTCTACAAAATTACCACGACACAGACAAATGCAGAAAAACTAACAGAATACTGGGCGTTTTGGACTTAAAGGGACAATACCGAAAAATACATGAAATACATATACATATAAACCTACAATGGGTGTGTGTGTGTGTGTGTGAGTTTGTGTTTCGGGAAAAGAGGTTTGTGAGCTAATGTTTGTTTAACATTTCAATTTATGTTTTTTGTATACAAACTACCAAATACAAAGATTACAAAAAATGCAATAAGTCGCCTGCTCATTGAGTTTTTGTTTGGTTTTTTTCTTTTGCCTAATTGTTAATGGAATTTTTCAGCAACAGGGGCAGCCCAGTTTTAGTTTTTGATTTAGAAACGAGTATGGTGGCAGTTTTGGTGCCCGCAGCAGTTGCAGCAGCAGCAGAACCACTACAGTCGTCGGCATCAGTGACAGCGATGCTGTGTCGTGGCGCAGCCTGCAGCAATTGTCGCTGATGTAGCTCTTGCAACAGCGCCGAATGCTTATCCATTGCCATAAGCTGTGCTGTGTTATGTGTCTCGTAGAGCGACAATTGCAGCTGCGTGTGTATGGAGGTGACATTGGAGAGCGTACTTTCTGCCTCGGCTGCCGTTAGAAAATTACTTAAATAACGTTTACTAGTTGTTGTTGTTGTCGATGAAGTCGTTGTAGTGGTTGCCATTGTAGTCGTCTGTTCCTGCGCTGAAACCTTAAAGTATTTTATCGTATTATTTAAATTTGTATGTTTAATAAAGTTTTAGACACAATCGAACCTTTCTGTTTGCACTCAACTCTGCGTCTCAAGTGCACTTGCCGGGATGTATAACATTCTCCATATCCTTTTGTACCGCATACAATTCCGACAAGCCCTTGGCAAACAACACATTCAGTTCACTCATCTTTGCCAGCTGCAAAACGCAATAACAACAAATTATGATTAATCAATACATGATTTAAATTGGTAGTCTATCGAAAATTATATCAATTGAACACAAACAAATTTGGAAAATAAGTTTTTTATCAAAGCAGAACAATAACAAATTAGAACAAATTATTCAATATGGTAAGAAATAGAAATTTGGATTATAAAATCAAGTTTCTCGAATAATAGCAATAGAAATTCCGATGAAAGTAATGGCAGTTATAATACTCGATTAAAAACTTGTTAAACATACAGTTTGATCATTGCACTTTTCGCGTAAATTCATATTTGCTGTTTTAAGCTCGATCTCATGCTGCAACAGCTCTGCCTGCAGCGTCTCTGCGCGCGCCTTAAGTGCAGCGACTTCACGACGCAACTCGTCTTCGGTGGCACCGCCAGCAGCTGAAGCGCCACTGCCACCGACACGCATCAGTTCCATTTCGCGCTTAAGGCGAATATTCTCCTCTTTATAAGTATGCAGCTGGCGCTTCCATTCATCCACATTGGCCGTCGACTCCTAAGGGAACAAGAAGGAAATAAAGTAAGCTCACGGCTGAAGGCTATGATAAATTATGAATAAAACGCACCTGCAAGGCGCTGGTCAGCCTTATATTATTGTTCTTCAATGTAGCCAACTCAATTTCCCATTTTTTGGCATTGGCGCAGCTGCAAATACACACAAATACAAATACATATATCAGTTAATTGTAATGGTAAGTAAGATGACTTGATGTAAATCTTACCTCTGCGCCAAGGCCATTTTCAGACGTTCGTTTTCATATTTAAGCTGCTGCTCAGCTGTAGCACCCGCACCCGGCCCAGTATGCATGCCCACAATGCTGCCGCCCGAAGAGATTGTAATGCCGCCACCAACACTACCGCCTCCTGTTGCTGTGCCAGCGCCCATGCCCATCGTTGGCTGCGGCGAGGGCGTGGCCGAGCCGATATCCTGCTTGCCGTCTAAAGTGTTTAGCAGCTTATGCGAGGGACTATCGGGATTGGCATTTTGTGTGTTGGTGTTACTTAAATTCGGCGGTTCAACGGTATGTGGATCGATGTTGGTGTTGTCATTCTGCATGGAGCCAACGGCTCGTCCAGATATTGGCGATGTGTTCGCCGAGGTGGTGGGCGTAACCGCATTCGAACCATTCGCTGATTTCATGGCATTCTTTGTGGCCTCTTTGACCTCTTGAAACTTTTCCACAAACTACAAATATAAGGGAAACGGTTAGATCTCTCTTTAATGATATGTGTTAATGAATATTTACCTTTGTTAACTCCGCCTCGGAGGAGAAACCAAGTCCATAAACCGTATTGGCGCGCACATCGCTCCATTGTCCGAACTTTTGTGATGTCTGTGTGAATGTCATACTGGGTGTAATTGTCGAATTGATGACCGCCTTGGTGCCCTCGACACTGATGATGCGATACAGATTCCGTGAGCTATCATAGAAGAAGCTTACATTGACTGCCTTCATGCTGGCCGTGATCCATGTACGTTTCGTCTTCGGATCGATGTGGAACACGTGCGCCTGGCAAGTGAAAATTGGTTGTTCTCTAAACGGGAGGAAACGGGAGGAAACGAGGCAAACGAGAAAGAACCCACAAGTGATTAATTAAAAATTCCATTAAAATTCTTGCACGTCGGTCTTAAAAATGTAATTTGTACACGCCTGATAAGGGACTAGACAATAAATAGATGAATGATGAGGAGGCGGAGACGGAGGTGAAGGAGTAGATGGTTGAAGGAAGTGCAATAAACACGCTTAACCAAGCTGGTAACGGAAACTACATATGAACGCCTTATGTCTTTGTTTATATATACTTGTAACTTCTAACTAATTGAATACAGTGCTTAATGGATAAGTTGAAAAAAAGAAGTTCAAATAAAATCTTGATGTAAAATCGTTGATTACTTGAGAATCTTGCTAATTCACAATTTTCACTCTTTTAATGTTGTATTAAAACAAGCATTTGAATAATATTATTTTCTTGGCTACATTAAATGTCAGAAAGAAAAATAATATTTTAAATAAGTTAACAACTTTGTTAACATTGTTATAAAAAGATAATAAAATATTGCAGTAGCATTTTTAACTTATTTTGATTGGTTTATTTTGACATTTTTACGAAATCAATTAAGCTACAAACAGAAAAAGCCAAACATATTTTCGAACAACAAATTCTTTTATAAATTAGCCATTCTTAAGTTCTCAAAACACTTGATCATACATAAACCAAATTCTTTAGATAACGCACTGAATGTTTATTTAGTTGGCGGCTGTCATGGAAACCCCCACAAGGAAATATCTTGGAGGGGGGAGCTTAAGAGCTTGGGGGTGGAAATAGAATTTGTTAATGATGTTGTTCTTTTTGTTGCTATTGTTGTTGTTATTGATATTGTCGTCACCATGTCATTGGCATTGTAGTTTTTTTTTCTGCAAAAAGAGGTGCCAAATGGTGGGGGTTGTGCGGTGGGGTGGGTGGTATGTAGGCCTTGTATTGTCAACTAAATTGCATTATGCGCTTAAGTGTTTTGTAGCCTCGTTTTGATTTTGCTCAAGTTTACTGCAAACACACACACACACACACGTATGCATATATATGGGTGTGCATATCCACACATACACAAGGAACACCTACACCCGTACTCACATATAATTGGTATCGACGGACGGCGTTTGGCAGCCTACACATTTACACACCTTTGTGCATACATACAAACATACGTGCGTACGTACGTACGTATGTAAAGAAGCATCAATTCAATTTTTATATAGAACATACATATTAACACCTCTGACACCGCCCGCTACACACGGCCCACTAGAGCAGCAACAACAATAGTAACAACCGACAACAACAGCAGGAGCCGCGGTAGCAGCAGCAAGGAAAATCGTCGGCGTCGATTTTTCACACAATTTACAACATTTGAAATTGCATTAGAAAAGTTTGCACACTTACCCCATTTTGTTTGTTAGCTGCAACGCTGAATTGGCTTTTATGGCAAAACTTTAACGCTGTTATAATTGTTTTATTTTTGTTAATTATAACACTAAAAAATAAAACACAAACGAGGAGACGCTTGCTGTGCCGCAGATAAACCAGAACTAATAAATAAACTCGGCGAACCTGTTTTAAGGTTCATGGAACTAGTATTTACACTGCTTTTGCACTGCTTACCACTTTTTATTTACACAGCTTAACTGCACTGCTTGCAACATAACATCACTCAAGAAATTAAGAAACTAATAGACATGAACAACGAGAATGTATGTACTTACATGTAAGTTGTCTGACTTCGGCTCTTGTACTTACATTCTCGTTGGTTGTTGTAAGCGATATGTTTATGCGAAACTTCATCGATGATCCAATATATCGATTTCAGTTTTCTAGATTTTTAGTAGAAATATAACATTAACTTATTAATTGATTTCAAATTATTCAAGAACCTGCTAAAAGTTTGGGCTGTCACATATTGAAAGAAATTCACCCCAATGAATATGTAAACCTGCCAGACGTTTAAAAATACACAAAATATGCAAACTCTATGGCAACGTTGAAATTTCACCTTAGTGGCAACCAAAACAGAAACGAGCTGCGTTTTTTCGCACATAAAAATCAATCGGAAATAAATAAAACTTGCTACAATTGCACTCAATAAATAGCTATATATGCAAAAGCTGAACAGCAACCAAAGTTGTTGTCGCTGCTGCTGCGCTGTCGCCGTGCGATTGATCCTTGTTGGCTACGGGGTACGTGTTTGCGCCAGGGAGGAAGGGAGTTTTTTTTCGCTCTTTTTGCATAAAAGCCGTCCTCTATGCTCAAGAAAAGGCGTTTTACCAATCATTAAACGAACCGAGTGCAGCAGCTGTTAACCTGCGACTGTATAATTAAATGTGTTTGCAATAATTGGTGTAAAAAGCATGTGAGAAACATAATTTTAAATTAAAAAAATTATATTAAAATGAAAAAACCGTGCATATGTGTGCGTGCTGGCATGCGTGTATGTATATAAGCATACATGTGCTGTGTGTATGTGCAGGAGTGTGTGAGTAAAGGTGTATGTGTGAGTCTGTTGGTGTAGAAAACTTGTTATCAACGCGGCGCCTATGATAAAAGCCTTATTAGACATGTTCAGTGTAGTGGTCCAATTGGAATGTGTTAACCCATTACGCGGGCGTTGCACGACTCGAGTGCGACAGATTGAGAAAGAAAGAGAGGAAAAAGTCAACATAAACAAAAAGAAGAAAATATCTGCAGCCGCTGCGTGGGCAAAGCGTAGGCATTAACTGCTTTAATTGTGTGACCAGCGAATTAAAGCCAAAATTTAAGTTGTCTCTCATACTAGAAATTTAGTTTCACTTTTTTAAATTAGTTAGCCAAGTCGAAATTATTAATGAGAATTTGTTCACCGTTGCTGAAGTTGTTAAGAATAGAGTAAACCGGTTTAATTTTTGATTTTTTTTTTATAATCAAAATGTTTTATAAATTTATGTGAGCAATTTTTGGATTTAAATTCTTTACAATTTGAGTTTGTTTTTTGTGATTAATCAAAAATAATCAATTAACTCTCAGTCCTAATCATTAATTAAAAGTTCAGGTTTTTATTTTTAGGTTTAATTATTAGTGAAAATTCTTTTTCTAATAGATTGTTATAACTAGAGATTGTTAAACACATTGAAAACTTTATTCAATTTCCGATTTCGTTTTTAAAACCCAGGACAAAATGCTTTAAACTTAAAATGATTCTCTTCTAAGAGCAAAATTGGTTAAATGGTTCTTATTTTTATTACTAAACTAACTCTTTTTTTATTGCCTTTCTCTTCCAGTCTTGCATGCGTGCCCGTGCTTTGGTGGCCAACTAAATAATGTGGAACATGATGTGCGACGTGATGCCCACAATATCGGAAGATAGCATATCGCAGCGTTCCTCGCAGTTCAGCGGCGAAGATGCCAACTTTGAGCAGCTTATGGTGTCCATGCTCGATGAGCGGGACAAGCTTATGGATAGCCTCCGTGAGGCGCAGGAGAGGCTGGGCGAAACGGAGGTCAAGTTGCATGATGTCGAAAAAGAACGCGACAGTTTGCAGCGTCAAATCAATGCCAATTTGCCGCAGGTCAGCAACAAATGAATATTAAAAATGTTCTTAAATATATTAAAATAATTGATTTTTTGCAGGAATTTGCAACTTTGACCAAGGAGCTGACGCAAGCGCGTGAAACGCTGCTGGAACGCGATGAGGAGATTGGTGAACTCAAGGCGGAACGCAATAATACAAGGGTAAGAAACATTCCCACACAATACCATAAACGTCCAACTAAATTTACCCCCATTATTACAGCTCCTACTTGAGCACTTGGAGTGCTTGGTGTCGCGACATGAACGGTCGCTGCGTATGACCGTTGTTAAGCGACAAGCAGCAGCTCAGAGCGGTGTTTCCAGCGAAGTGGAGGTGCTCAAAGCGCTCAAATCACTGTTTGAGCATCACAAGGCACTGGACGAGAAGGTGCGCGAGCGTTTGCGTCTGTCCATAGAGAAGAACAATGTGCTTGAGGAGGAGCTGAACACAACCAAAGAGGAGCTGACCCAATATAAAACGGGCACTTTGCCAGGCAGCGGTGTCAACTCCACCAGCATTGCCAGCGGTGAAAATGGCATTAAAGAGAAGGTATGATATATACATATATATATGTGTGTTTGTTTGTTTATATGCTTTTTTATTTGTATTTGCCCAATCAAGCGTGTTTTTTGTTTTAATGCCATACCTTTTTGTTGTTGTTGCAGCTGGCAAGCGGTGGCGGTGGCGTCAACGGTGATGCTAGTGAGCTTAACGAATATGCGGCCAAAACACACGAGCTACAAACGATCATCGAGAAGCAGGTGAGGCAACGCAATAGTTACAACAGCAACAACAACAGCAGCAACAACAAAATCATGGAAAACAAGTCACATAGTAGTACTACTTTAATGACTCAGATCGCGACATTCTTATGCGTCTACACTTTGTGATGTGGACATTTTTTTGAGCGCTTTTATTAAGTGTTTTTACGCACATTTCTATAAGTGATGGCAATACACGAGACATTTAAGTCGGTGTCCCATAAATCACTTATTATCATACACTTTAAAATTGTAATTTCGTCAAGCTTTGATTCATTTGAAAAATGTCACAATTTAACCTCTATTATTTTTCGATTACTGTAATCTCGGTATAGAAAAATAAGGGGTAATTTAAACTTATAAAAGAACTATTTTATAAATAAGGTTCTTGCTTTTAAATTTAATTTAAAATGACTTCAGATAATGAGCTTAAGTAACTTAGGCATTTCTTTTACCCAACTTTTGCTTAAATTAATCAATTAATGCGTTTTCTCTCTTCAGACCTCAGAGCTCTCGCAATGGCAGCGACGCGTCTCCGATCTAAACAACAAGATAAATGAGCTAGAGGAAAATATGTCGCGAGTGCAAAAAGAGCATTGCAAGTCTCAGGATCAGTGTTCAAAGCTGCAGCGTGATTTACGCGAAAATGTGGCACAAAAAGAAGATCAGGTAAGTAAACAAAAAGGTATCATATCCAAAAAATCTAATATTTTTTATATGTTTTGTAGGAGGAACGTATTACTACGCTGGAAAAGCGTTACTTGAATGCACAACGTGAATCCACATCGTTGCATGATCTAAACGAGAAACTCGAGCAAGAGTTGCGGCACAAAGAGGCGCAGTTGAAGGTGTGTATATTATTGACAAGATATTTATGATGTTGGTTATGGTTGCAAGGCATGGGCGAATTGACTATTTTCATTAAATCACTGCACTGCAAAACAAATTCCTTCCCATTTTTTATAAATGTTTAAAAAAAATAAGCTATTTTAAAGAGTTATAAGAAAGGTCAGGAACTGTAGGAACCAATAAAATTCATTTTTTTTAACGATGATTTAAAAATTTAAAGGGATATGTACGGCTAAGCATGATAAATGTGTCATCTTGTGTTCATAACTTTTTTTATTTACTGGAACTAGTTTATAATGAATCAGTTATGTTTAACTTAACGTGACATAATATGTAGATAGATAGATTCTTTTCCCTTTTGACATCGCCCATGCCTGAGTTTATTTTCAATTGCTAAAACTGTGACTAATAATACCATAATCTATGTTACCCTATCCATTTGCATATAAAACCAAACTAATTCAACTACCCCACAACAAAAACGATAAATAAACCAAAAAAAAAAACAAAAATGAACAGCTTCACGAAGAGAAAATCAGCGCCATTGAAGAGAAACTTGAACTCTCTGAGCAAAAACTAGCGCAACATGCCAAACTGCAGCCGGACATGGAGGAGCAGCTAAAGGCGCGCATGGAGGCGTTGACAAAGGTAGGAAATAAGGTATGCACTCGAACTAATATGCGCGCCGACAGGTTCCATAAGTATATTTCAAATTCAAATCTCTAAACTTAATTCTATTTTATTCTTTATTCTTTCTGTGTAAAATGTATATGTTGATCTTTCCAAAAAAAACAACATACTAACAACAACAAACAACAAAACCAAAAAAAAAAAACTCCCCAAGAACTCATTCTGTCTCTCTGTTTTATTTGTATTGCACAAGAACTTAGCGCACAACCGACAACCGAATTCAAAGAAAACTTTCACGAAAACAAAACAAAAGACTCCTCACTTTTTTAGCTTTCATTACTAATACAAAACTAATTTTGTTGTCTATTTGAGACCCTTGAATAAACGTAATTAAATGAGTTTGGCTGAACGCATTGCAGGCTCAAGAACGTCACGGTTCGGCTGAGGATCGTATACGGGGCTTGGAAACGAATTTGGATGAGAAGAGCGCCGAGGTGGTAAGACTGAATCAGCGACTCAAAATGAATGAAGAGCACAATTTGCGCTTATCGTCAACGGTCGACAAACTACTGTCGGAGTCAAATGAGCGTCTCGAGGTGCATTTGAAGGAGCGTATGCGAGCACTAGACGAGAAGAATGCTCTCACACAGGAACTGGAGAAGGCGCGTAAGGTGGCCGAGGAGCTACATCATGAGAAGAGCGAAATCATGAAGGAGCTTTCAAAGACACGCCTTGAAATTGAGAACTTTAAGCGTCAGCTGTTGCAGCAAGAGATTGCCTACAATATACAACAGACGGAGGCGCTCACCCGCAGTCTCTCGCCCAGCAGTGTTCTGGATGGCGGCAATGCCTTTTCACGCAGCGCATCTCATGCCAGCTTCGAGACGCATTCGCTTCGACGCCAGAGCAAGTCGCGTCTGTCCGAGGAGAATGCGCTAGCCCGCTCAATGGCCGAGCAGGAGTGGGAGAAGCTACAAATGCAGCAGGTGGCACATGCCCAGCAGCAGGCATACGACCTGGTTGCCAGCGTTGCCGATTGCGATGATAGCGATGTGCTGTACGCGGCTGCCACAGCGGATATGATGTCGCCGTCGGGACATACGGATGCACAAACGTTGGCCATGATGTTGCAGGAGCAGCTGGATGCCATCAACAATGAGATACGCCTCATTCAAGAGGAAAAACAATCGACAGAGGCACGCGCTGAGGAGCTGGAGTCGCGTGTTGGCAGTCTGGAGCATGTGAATCTATTGTCACGGGGTCGTTCCATGGACAGACAGAGCCCCCCCATGAGTGGGCGCAGTACGCCAAATAGTCCACAGCGCGACTTCATGCAGAAATATCATACGGTAAGCAACTAATCACTGTTTATGTATCAATGACTATTTTTTTAATGCTGTTTCCACTTGCAGCTTAATTTGCCCATGCTGTCTAGTGATGCGTCTCGCGAGGAGCTGCACGGCGGTATGTCCACCACTGGTGATTCGAGTTCAGGCGGCGCTGCCTCGCCATTAACAGCACGCTCGATGCGTTTGGAGCGCGTTGCTCAGGCGCTGGCACACAGCCAGGAGGAGTTGCGACGTCGCACCATGGCGCCTGCTGCGGCGCCTCATGTTAATGCCCACATGGCGATGAGCAGTCACAGTTACGGCCTGTCGCCACTTAGCTCGCGTTATGGCAGCCAGGAGTCGCTGCGTCACTACAACACCATGGGCTCCATGTCCATGCTGCAGACACCAACGTCTGGGGTGTCACGGGAAGCGGCGGCCGCAGCAGCTGTACAAAAGAAAAAGGGCATCAAATCGTCGTTGGGTCGCTTCTTTAGCAAAAAAGAGAAGGTCAAGGGTGTCAAGGATACACTGCCAGATGGTTCGCCTAGCATGATGTCCATAGGCAATCTGTCGATTGGCCTAAGTGAGGTTGATTCAAATTATGATGTGATGAGCATGACGGGCGGCATGATGCCACGCATTGCCAGCGCACCGGGCTCCAAGATTAGCAGCGTCGACTATGGCAGGCAAAAAAAGTAAGTTCTTTCTAATCCTAGCCAGGATTTTTATAGTAACTTCTTATATTTGCAGAGATCACGATTATCGCAACGATCTGCTGGGTGAGGCCATGAAAGCGGGCACGCCATTTGCCCTGTGGAACGGTCCCACCATTGTCGCCTGGCTGGAACTGTGGGTGGGCATGCCCGCCTGGTATGTGGCCGCCTGTCGTGCCAATGTCAAATCTGGAGCGATTATGAGTGCATTAAGCGATACGGAAATACAGCGGGAAATAGGTTAATTCGCAGTGCTAATCAAATTTAAGACCTTTAATGAATTTAACTTATTTGATTGGCAGGCATTAGCAATCCTTTACATAGGCTTAAACTACGTTTGGCCATACAGGAAATGGTTTCATTGACTTCACCCTCAGCGCCACAAACATCACGCACCACGCTGGCGTTTGGTATGGCATGATGTAATAATATATATGCGCATATTTGCTTATCTCAAATATATTGCAGGGGATATGAATCACGAGTGGATAGGCAATTATTGGTTGCCTGGGCTGGGACTGCCGCAATATCGCACAACGTTTATGGAGTGTCTAGTCGATGCGCGCATGTTGGATCATTTGACTAAAAAGGATTTGCGCGGCCAACTGAAAATGGTTGACAGCTTTCATCGTACCAGCCTGCAATATGGCATTTCAATGCTTAAACGCTTGAACTACGATCGCACTGAGCTTGAGCACAGACGCAAGATGAGCGAGAATGGGCTCTGTGATGTGTTAGTCTGGAGTAATGAGCGTGTCATACGCTGGGTTAGCAGCATAGGGCTAAAGGTAAGCATCAAATACAGATTACTGTTAAGTTGAACTTAACCTAACTTGAACTAAACTTAAATATATATTTGTTTTGCTTTTGCAGGAGTATGCCAATAACTTGCTCGAATCGGGCGTACATGGCGGTCTAATGGCGTTAGATGAGGGCTTCGATGCGACTGCAATGGGACTGGCACTTCAAATACCAACGCAAAATGCACAGGTTTGTATTTGATTTTTTGTTAAGCAATTGGATTGAGTAGTAAGCGAATTTATTTTTAGGCACGCCAAATACTCGATACGGAGTTTAGAAACTTATTACAAATCGCCACCGATCGCCGGCTGGATAGCGAACAACGAAGCGCTTCCTGATGTAGTTATAGTCCGCCCACAACATCGGTGGATGAGTGAACCAATCTAAAATAATGACTAAAACAAAAAGCCAGCAACAGCAAAGCACAGCGCCAAACTTCCTAAGCGCTGCGGAAGACAACTATAAATGGATTTATATAAAAAAAAAAGAAAAAAATAAGAAGAATGAAACAAACAAACAACTAAGCCACAAAATTCTAACAAGAAAGACGCAACGCAAGAGACTCCCAGGTTCAGCAAATATACACTGACTGGGCCCAACAAAAAAAAAGAGAAAAAAAACAACCCCAGCATGATGCACGTCTAATCTATTTATATAAATACACACATACACACCCACGCATAGAGACAGCTAACATAGTCATATAATCCATACAACAAGACAATGTATACAAGACATAGCACATACTCTACACAATGTAGTAAAGTATATGCATACATACAAAGCGTGTATGAAAGTAATTTGCATGAGCGCCCTGCTGCTGTAGGCATGTACAAGTTTTAGATGCTAATCATTATTTTTGTAATTGTATAATTTTTTTATATTGACTTTTTTTTATTTTTTTAACTATGTGACATATGTAATTTATATTGTAGTATAATTGGGCTTGCAATAGACTAACAGTATTTTGTTTTAGCTACAGAATTTATAGATATGCGTGCTTCGAACCAAATTCATAACCAAACTTGATTGTTATATAATATTTTAATCACATTATGTACAGTTAATTATTTTGTTTATCTCTATTATTTTATATAATTTTTTTGTATTCAAGCTAACATTGTACGCTTTACAAAATGACCTTATGACATGTTTTAGTTTACTTTTTTTTATTGTTGTTGGTAGTAATGCAAGGCGCTCCGATTGAGTTTAATTCAACTGAAGAACAACATGCACAACAATCAGGCCTAAATAGTAAACAGCTGCATATATATATAAATTGTGTTAATATACTCACATATAAAGCTCACATATACATACATACATACTTATACATATATACAGTAAAAAATATATATATATAAATGTATAATTAACATTATCAAGCATACGTGTAACTAACAAAAAAGTATTATAGAGCAAAGTGAAGTGAAGTGAAGAGAAGAGAATGGATGAAAGGAGTAGAAGGCAAAGAGTCGCAAGCGCCCATTTATCAACTATTTACATATTGAAAATCGAAATAGATTAAAGCTTTAAGGGCTAACAAACCCTACAAGTCTACATAGTACTTAGCCCTTGCTTTTTATAAAGAAAACAGTATAAAAGCATAAGGCAAATTAAATTACAAATTAAAAATTAAACATTTTGCATATAACGTAATTGGCATAACTCGAAGCTCGATTTGCAATCCCAATACCTTGGCTTAATGTTTATAAATATGAAATATTCACAAAGCATATCCATTGTTTTTCAAAACAAAACCTCCTTTAAATCCATGTTGTTAATTTAGTTTATACATACACTTACAAATACAAAGGAAGGAAATAAGTGAAACTTTTTTATTTATGTCCCTTGTTAAGTCATACTAACATTAATAACAAATTAAAACCACAAACCCTTAATTAATATTTGTGTAAAACTCTTATGTACTTATATATTGAAAGCACACGTACTGCCTGTTTTGCTAACATAATATTAGTTCTATGCAATGGGGTATTATAATTAAGTTTTTAATAATTTGAACAAAAATCCAAAAACTCTGCAACTAACGCTTTGTCTTTAAGTATATTACAACTTAAACAAATAACTTTATTTTCAACTATATTAGAAAAATTAAAAACATATTCTTATAAAAATAAAAAAAAAACAGCTATGACAATACACTAAACGTCAACAGGATACATTGGACTATATTAAATGAAATCATACAATCCAAGATAACTTATAACTACAAAAATATTATAATTCTTGTACTATCTGCAGTTTAAGTAAAATCGATTAGATAAAATGAATGAAAAATGCTAGGTTTGTTCGTTTCTTTTACGCTCATCTTGAAATTGGAAAGCTCATTTCGATTCACGAGTCACGTTAATGATTTCTGTTGACGCTTAGCGTGTTTAATAATGTACGTAACTGTAGCGTTAAAGATCAAAATAAAAAGAAAATTAAAAAAAAGAAACTAATCTAAATTTATTACATGCTATCGGAAAAATTAAGTTAATTTGAAAAATAATATTGGTTTAATTGTTAACTTTTGTTGAAAATACATTAAAAGAAAAGATACACTTAACTAAAGTTAAACTAAATATTATTATACAAGGAATAAAACAAAACACATGCATATGTACATACATTTATATAATATTGTGAAAAGAAAACTAACAATTTAGTAAAGGAAAAAACTCCGTTTAGGAGTTTTTTATATGTACCATATATATAAATTAAAATTTATTACAAAAATCTATCGCGAGTTTTTTTTAATATGTTTAGAGCCTGTTGAACCACAGTATTTAAGTCAGTAAGATTTAAATTAAATATTTTAGTATTCCCATTACCTTACAGTTTTAAAGAAATTATAAATTTTATCTCCAGGCAAAATACTATTAATTTTGAACCATGTTTCAGAGTTAACAGACATCTATTTCTTAACAGCAACAGCTGTGATCTGTTATGGCCCTGTTATTAGGGTACGAATAGCAAAAATCAGATTGGTTCATTTAGTTCAATCAGTCATTGAAATGAACGCGATGTTAGTGGTTCGATAGCACTCGACTGTGAGCATTAAAAACAAGGAATAATTATTCAGCGCACAATTTGTTTACGCTTGTAGTGTCCAATTAGACAACGAAACAAGTTGATTATTATACCATTTGCGCTGCAATGGATGCCACCTCAAGCCTAGCCGACAAGTTGGCATCAAAAACGGCCAGCAGCAACTCGCTGGACAGCAGCTCTAAGTCTAGTTCCCTGGGCTCAAAGCACGGTGCTGAAAATGGTGTACTGCGGGACACGCCCTTTGCCTATTTGGACGGTGAGGAGGATCAAGATCAGAAAAACGATGTAACCTATGTGTGTCCGTATCGTGGACCCGTTTTCGGTGCACTTACAATAACCAATTATCGATTGTACTTTCGTTCGCTGCCATTGAGGGATCAGGAGCCACCTGTCGTCGTGGATGTGCCCCTCGGCGTAATAGCTCGCGTAGAGAAAATTGGTGGCGCGACCTCGCGTGGCGAAAACAGCTATGGCATTGAGATATTTTGCAAAGATATGCGCAATCTACGTTTTGCCCACAAGCAACAAAATCACTCGCGTCGCACCGTTTTCGAGAAACTCCAAGCGAACGCATTTCCGCTCTCCTACAGCGGCAAACTGTTTGCCTTCGCACATGCAGCAGCAGCTGCTCAACCGCCGCCTGCAGCTGCAGCAGTAAGTGCCAGCTGGGATGGATGGGCCGTGTATGAGCCGTTGGCGGAGCTGCGTCGTCTAGGCGTTCCGAATGATATGTGGCGTGCGACTAAGTTAAATGAATCATATGCCATATGCGATAGCTATCCAGCTGTATGGGCCGTGCCCAAGGCTGCATCTGATGACTTTTTGCGTCGCGTTGCGCAGTTTCGTTCGCGTTGCCGTTTGCCCGTTTTGTCGTGGATTAATCCTCGGACGCAGGCAACTATTACACGCTGCTCACAACCGCTGGTGGGCGTCAGTGGTAAGCGCAATGCAGATGATGAAGCCTATCTGAGCTACATAATGGAGGCGAATGCGCAATCGGATAAGCTGACCATCATGGATGCCCGACCCAGTGCAAATGCTATTGCTAACAAGGCTAAAGGTGGCGGCTATGAGTCGGAGGATGCCTACAAGAATGTGGAAATTAATTTCCTTGACATACACAATATACATGTGATGCGCGAGAGTCTACGCAAGGTGAAGGAGGCATGTTATCCAACGACCGATGATTCCAAGTGGCAGACGGCCATTGACAGCACCTTGTGGCTGAAGCATGTACGTTGCGTCTTAGCTGGCGCTGTGCGCATTGTGGACAAGGTCGAGACAATGAGCACATCTGTGGTGGTTCACTGCTCCGATGGCTGGGATCGCACAGCACAGTTGACGGCGCTGTCGATGCTGCTTCTGGATCCACACTATCGCACAGTGCGCGGCTTTGAGGTGCTCATCGAGAAGGAGTGGCTATCGTTTGGTCACAAATTCCAGCAACGGATTGGACATGGCGATAATAAGCATTCGGACGCAGATCGCTCACCCGTGTTCCTACAATTTATTGACAGCGTATGGCAAGTGAGTCAGCAATTTAGCAATGCATTTGAGTTCAATGAACACTTCCTGATCACCATTGCGGATCATCTGTATTCGTGTCGTTTTGGCACCTTCCTGTGTAACACCGAGGCAGAGCGTGTGGCGGAGGGTAAGTCGTATAAAATACATACATTTAGTTTTTATATAATATAATCTCATAATCTCGAATAAATTTCAGATCTTAAGCACAAGACCACATCATTGTGGACTCATATAAACTCATCGCTGGATCAGTATCTAAATCCGCTGTTTCCCTCGTTCACGCATGGCGCCGAGCCCGTTTTGCGTCCCATTGCCAGCGTTCGTGCGGTGCGTCTCTGGAAGGGTCTCTACTGCCGCTGGAATCCGGGACTGTGTGCGCCTCAGCATGGCTGCCAGCGAACACGAGAGCTGCTGTCCAAGCAGGATCAGCTCTTCAAACATGTCAATGAGCTGCGTTTGAAACTTAACAATCGCAGCACCAACATGCAGACAACAACACGACTGGCCTCGCCCATGCACTAAAACTAAAACTATAGATAAATATGTGGAAAAGTATTTGTTCCGCTCTTAACAAGTTTCCATTAACTGTATTAACTGTATTACAATTATATAAAGGTATATGTTAACAACTATTGATGAAATATAATAATCCAAAAATTATGTGCATAAGCAGCAAATAATAAATAAAATTCCTTCATAAATAAAATTCATTCAGTAAAAGCATAAATGTATATTTTATATGCAGATAAGAAATTGTGTTCTTATCGGTTTTTGTGTTTTTATATTTATAAGAAAACCAGCTTGCCTGCTGTTTGATGGATTGCGGTGAATTGAAATATACAAAACCAACTGCAAACAGCATTAATGTGTTTTAAAAAAACATGATTGTTAATATATTAGCGATAATAAAAACAATAGCTAGATTATCAAATGCAATATTTTGTAAGTCATGACCATCGAGAATCTAGATTAATACTAAATTTGCAGTTTTTAAAATAATTTTCACTCGAAAATGCATGTAAAAAACTCCTCCCAAAAAAGTCAACTTGAAGATAGTTCAGAACTATTAAAAATGCAATATTACAGGGTGCACTGCGCACACAATGCGCTTGATTATGCTTTTTGAGTGTGTGTGTCAGTTTTGTTTACACGCATACAAGCACACGTATTCATTGTCATTGCCAATGGGCGTTGCCAACTGTTGCGCGCCTTCCATTTTCATTCATAAAACTTACCGCACTTTGGCGCCTGCGTATTTGAGGTGCAAATTGATGTCCTTTTTGCGCCAAAATTAAGCAACACAATAACAGTTGCTTCAGTACGTTTTCGCACGTTCATTAATGCAGTCGCATTTGGGGAAACGGCGCTGCTGCCTTAAAGTGATTGGCAACGCGAATCGTATTTAAAATGTCAAGTGAAAATAATATTTAGTTGAAAATATACAAATGTGTATAGAAATATGGAAATGCAGCTGAGATTAGTATTGGTTTTATTGTGCCTTGAACGTTTTTGTAAATGCAGCGAAATTTTATTGCTTATTTCCTGTCCACAACAAAATGCTCAAAATTGTCGGGCAATGCGAGAAAATCTTCGCACACAACAAGAACTACGTGTATCATCGAACACGATCCCAGCGGATTATGACTACGTTATTAAGGTGCACATAATGCATGAACTATTCAATTACTGGACTCTGCTGGACGCGTTGCCCTATTTGCAAGGCAAGACACGTTTGCTAAACGCGAATACCGATTGGATTATTTGGTGTCAGCACAACACGCACGTGTCCTCGCTGCGTGGCCTGCTCGACCAGCTTCATCGTCGGGATGCACACGAGGTAAATTGCCGTCGCTAAAACTAATCTGTGCAAATAAATAAGAAATAAATGTTTCTAATTGATTCTTTAAAAAACTTTTTATATAAAAACTACACACTGACACGTAATAACATAATTTTCCATTTAGATTGTAGAGATTCGTATTTAAATGAATACGAAATTATTTGTTTTAAAAACTAATCGCATTAAAATATCCAATTTTATGGCATTGAAACTTTGAATTGAATATTTACTGCGCAAACTGAAATTAAAAAGCTTTAAATCTAAGAATTTGTCCCTTTTAATAAAAAATTAAGAGCAACTATATTTGATTTTATATATATATATATATTATCTCCTTTTTAACAGAGTAATTGAAAATCGTAAATGGGATAAAAATATCTTCTTAAAATGTAATAAAACTACAAATTCAATTGCAATTCTAGTTTTTAAAAGTAGTTCACCAAGTTAACATTCGGATTTAACTTTTTCAGTTAGCTTATTATGGACACGCTTTGTATGATGCTGAGGCGACCATTGTGCATCATTTTGCCAACTATAAGGATCCAACGTGGTTTCCATATCCAATGATAAGTGCTGGCATTGTTTTCACAGGTGCTCTGATGCGCAGGTGAGGCAAGGCGGGGATGGGTAATATTTTTGGGTAATAATTCAACATAAAACATGCATTTTCAGCCTGGTTGAACTTGTTGCTGCTAATGCCCCAAACACTACAAGGCACAGTGAATTCGCCATAGATGCAGCCCATGAGTTGGCCCGATTCATTTTCGATAATTTAGCACCTGCCGTGACAAACGATGATGATGCCAGCAGCAGGAGCAAAGGCAGCCGCTACAACAAAAACAACAACAACAACAACAACAAAATGAACATTAACACCAACATAGAAGACGATGGCTTTGCCGACATGTTGCAGCATAAAATAATTTTGAAAAGTGCTGACTACATTTGTCCCTGGACGAACTTGTCGCCAGCCGGCTCATTGGTATCCCCAGAGACAGGCGCGAGAACAACGAAAACGACGTCGACGACGACAAGAGCCATTTCTTCCCATGTGCCTGCTCCTTGTGTGTTGCATGCAAAGCCGGAAACGACTGCTGGGCATGCTGCTGTGCATTGTGTGAGTTAAATTTTTTGGGTATTTTTACATGTCAGGAAGTCAAGTTGAGATTCCCTTCAAAGAGTTGTGAATATTAACAGAATATTCGTCTAAATTCTGAGCTAAGATTAAAATGGGAGTAATGTAATAATATTAATAATGTTGTGGTATTATTCAAATGACATCATTACGTATTTGCAGTAAATATTCGATTCTACACCGAGGATTTCAATAGTTTTTAGTTAATTAGTGAAAACTTTAAAAGAAGAACTTTAAGAATAAATTCAGTTATTGCTCAAAGTTCCGTTTAATATTTTGTGTCTATTTAAGGCACTACAAACAAGAACGCAACAACAACAACCATATACCACATATATAGTATAAATATTCGTGTTGAATATTGGGCATTGAGGCAATTAGCATTTGAAACCTATAACCATAAATTCTCTGACAACGGTCAAACACAAACTCAAAATCGTTTCATTCCCTCTTCCCTCTTTCGTCTTGATCTCTATGCTACAACAGGTGCATACAACAACCAGCGCACACATCTATTTTGCAATCAAAACCTGTGCAAAATTCCATAAGGAGCGTATACCAATCATCGAACGCACCTGGGCGCCCGATGCCATGCGGCGCAAATACTACAGCGATGTGGCAGGTAAAGCGACAACAACAACAACAACGACAACGATGAGCGCAATTAAACCAAATGGGGGGGAAATGGCAGCACACACACACACACACACTTACACACACAATAGCAGGGGGCAAAACTAAACACATCTAACGTATGCAACTTAAAGCTGCATGACTGCCAACCAAGTCAACTGCTTGCTTCCTAGGTTGCAGCAGTTGCTGTCATATTGAATATTCATTGATTTGTCTTTACGATCTCTCACTCCCCACCCCCTCCCCCAACCGAAACCAACGTAACCCAACTCAAACAAACGCCAACAAACAACATCAACTTGCAACTGAAACCGCAATAGATACCAGCATACCAACAATCAGCACTGGCCTACCCAATGTGCCAACAGGACATTGTGCCAAAACATTGGCAATTTTGCAATTATCCCTCAAGGATATCAACAAGCAAACGGACATACGCTGGCTTATGCTCGTCGATGATGATACCCTGCTAAGGTGCGTGCGTGCGTGCGTATGTACGTGTGTGTGTGTGTGTGTGTGTTTGTTTGTTTGTTTGTTTATTGTATGATTGTGTGTGTGAGCAAGGATTTTTTATGCGGCTTACACGCCTCGAAGCACATTCAATTAAAATTATCATTGTTATTTTATACCCTATTTTCATTTCAATTGAGTTGAAAGGGTATTTTGAATGTGTGCAAATAAAAAAATGAACCTAAAGCGATATATATAAGTTAATTTATAAACAATATTCAATCTTCAGTTTGTCTAAGCTTAGGTTATTCACTTAATTGTTACAAATCTTAGCCATTGATTTTCATCCTATTAAACTTGATTATGATTTGATTGATTGATTATCCACAAAAAAAAACCCGACGAGCCCTCTTTTAAACTATTTGATTGTTCATTTAAAACATTTCTAACCAACCGTAAGGCACTAAATAATGTATCTAGAAAAACTATAGAAGAAAAAAGCGCTTAGTGTTTGTTTTTATTGCAATTTGCTAGCCTAAACTTGTTTATTTTGTCGCGTTGAGGCAAAAAAGAGAGATACATTAAAATGTTGTAAATTAAGCTTTCAATCACTTTCAATTAACGAGAATTCATTTCAGTAAAAATGTTTACTATCTTCTAGTTGAGATTTATTTGTTTTATCACAACTATCGAGCTTGTTGCTGGATATCTTCTAGTCATTCATTTAACTAAATCTTTCACAATTGTTGTATATTTTTATTTTTATATATTTTATTGATATGTGTGGCATAAATCTTTTGCAGCGTGCCCCGATTGAGCGCCCTGCTGAGCTGCTACAACCATACGGAACATATCTATCTGGGTGAACGCTATGGCTATCGGCTCTATGCGCCAGATGGCTTCAATTATCACACTGGCGGTGCTGGCATTGTGCTCAGCGTGCCGCTCGTCCGGCTCATAGTCGAACGTTGCAGTTGTCCCGGTGACAGTGCGCCAGACGATATGATACTGGGCTACTGCCTGCAGGCGTTGGGCGTGCCGGCGATAAATGTGCCGGGTATGCATCAGGCACGTCCACAGGACTATGCAGAGGAGTTGCTGCAGCTTAATTCGCCCATTTCATTTCACAAATATTGGCACACCTCGCCGGAACAGACATATAAACGCTGGCTAAGCGGTGCCCTGGGCAATGACAGTGTGCATCATGTGCCTGACAAGGATCAGCAGGCAATGCCACTGGAGCTTAACGGGAATGGACTGCTGCAGCTTTCCAGCAATTTGGCAGCTAGTTTGGAGCGCAACTCAAAGCATCTGGATCTGTAATATTCAGCTCAGGTGAGTGGCATGCAAAAGTATTTTCAGAAGCGTAATTAAAAGCAACAAAACTTAAAAAAGGAATCACAAACTGACAGTGGCAGTTGGACAAATGTTGTCACCACAAAGCCATGGTTCGTCCAATTTTCAATCTACTTGTGCTGGAGCCATCAAGTCCTGCCAAGCACACACACAAAATTCTTTCCAAACCCCCCACCCCCCACTACTATTTTCTACACGGCCAAAAACTTTTGCCAGTTTCGCGCTTTGAAAAAGGTATGCAGCAAGCGCTGATTTATTCGTATTTCTGTATATATATATATATATATATGTGTGTGTGTGTGTGTGTTTGTGCTTGCGAGTTTGTTTGTGTATTTGTGTTTTGTGGTTTTCGTGTCACTTTAATTAGTGGAAATGCTCAAATGTGGTTGCAAACACGCGGCGATGTTGCAGCATTGAAAACGGAATATAAACTAAATATTCTCTATTGAAAATTGGTTTAGCAATAGTCTACAAAATAGTAGGATAATCTGGGTCTTAACCTTTTTTTTACTATTTTTACTGATTAAGTTTATGAATAAAGTTTTTATTGATGAAACAAAGTTCTGTATATACTTAGAAAGGTTGCATTTAAATTATAGCATAATATACAGCACATAGTTCATTAATAAAATTTAATTTCCCTAATATATATGCATGTTATTGATCAGACTTCAAACGTTAAATATATTAAAGTAGATTCTTAATATTAGAACATTTAACTTCTTTTAGAAATAAAAGAACTTAAATGACTTTAATCAAAAGCGAAACACCGTGTAAATGTTCGTGTCGATATTGAGTAGGAAAATTTGCATTTATTTTCAATTTGGTGACACTCGCCAACCACCATCATCCATATCACTTAAAACAAGTTAAAGCATGGCGTAGCATTGCGAATGGCTTTCGCACCTTACACTTACTTAAACCTCATTAAATGTAAATTTGTGCAAGCAGCATCAGCTCGAGGACAGTTTCCTTAACGAGAAACAGAGCTACAGTGTTGATGATAGTTGGGGTGGGGCGGAGTGGGTATGGGGCGGATACATCAACAGTTAACGCTCGACTGCATTATTCAAGTGGTTTATCCGTTGGTGGTTGGCTGGATGGCTGAACTTAACCGAATCGAACCTAACCGAACAGAACTGAACAGAATTGAGCTGAATTAAGGATGCATCTTTGAGATACATACTCGCCGATAAACAAACAAAGCGCTTCGTTTATCCAAACCATCCAGTATAGTTTATCAATGAACGTCAAATGACCCAACTCCTCGTCCTCGACCTCGCCCCCGTGCTCGTCCTCCATCTCAAGCATTGTGGCATACAGCATATTTCAGTGAAAACGCATACCAAAAGTGCATCTATTATTAAGATACTAATCAATACTTTTCGCAAGTATCCAATAGCCCAAATGGGGGAGCTGGATGTTGTGGTTGGGGTGCGTATCTTGGCCGACATGCCTAAATAGGTGAAAACAATGTGTCAGTTTAGTTGGCCGTATTGACAGTTGTAATTGCCTGTGGTTGTTTTTCTTGGCTGACTTTAATTATTAAATAACTAAGTGAAAGTTTAGTCGTGTATCTCAAAAGTGACCTACCGCAAGCTTCGCACGGATGAATAACGCATTAAACCAGACTTTAAATACATCTTCTTAAAAATAGGCACAGTTTGTATAAAATGTAGTCCTTGATGTTTAAATCATGCTTACCCAGAGATTAAAAATGTGTAGATATAAGAACACTTTTTAAAGTGATAAGAAATGATAAGTTTAATAAACTGCAACATAAAGCACTATTTTTTTCTTAACAGATATCTGTTTCTTGTTTTTTCTAAACTGTTATTACTTTTAATTGTTCTAAGCTTCTGAAAAAAACTTGAATTATAATTTTAAACATTTCTAAGAATATTAATATAATCAAGATAATAATATTAAAATTTTATCATTTTTATGACTCTCACTTATAGCTTAAGTGTACTATCTACTTTATTTCAGTCTCGCATCTGTTTGAAAACCTGTGCTATGTAATTTCTATGTGTCTACGCTGTTTATTTGTTTAATGCGGCTCGGCTGGCTGCCAACGCGACGACACTCGACTTGCTTATCTCGAGGCAGGCAGAGGCAACGACTAACACAACCGTACTGGGGAGGACACATTCGCATCTAGTTGAACGTTGTATGCCTACGTGTCTACCTGTACATCCTGCATTCTTGGCGCCCTAATTAGTTGCGGAATTTTCCAATGAATGCGAAGCAGTCACCGCAAGCCGGCAATGCGACAAGTTGAATTTCAAATATATTTAATTACCAACCAAGTTTGCAGTTAAATAAATGCAACACTTACTACATACACATGTACATGTCTGTATAAATATTCAAGTATTATTATTATTTGTATATATATATATATATATATACTTTATATTATCGCCAGTCGTAGTTATCTTCCTCGGATGCCACATAGCTCAACGGCACATTTTCACCTTCGCCGTCGTAGTTGTCATCGTAATAATTATCATCCTCATCTTCTTCCACGGAAGTGGCTTGTCTGGGCCCCACAAAACTGATGGTATGCCGTGGCAGTAGCTGTATTTTGGCCAAATTGCGTTGCTTTTGATTTTTATAGTGTTGAAATAAATGTGCTGGTTGCATGGGATCACTGGGACTCCAGGGCAAGGCGTTAAGGGTGGTCAGCAAATAAACTGCTAAACAGATATTAAACAAAAATACAAATTTATTATTCAAGAAATTTTACTCTTATCACATTACGAGTATTTTAAAGTCAACTTTATATTTTATTTAAGAAACTTTTGGTTATCTTTCTTTCCCTACTTTTGTGATATGTATATTTCTAGATACAAGTATGTTACTGAATGAGTTATCTATTAACCTAACTTTCATTTATTAATTTAAAATACTTGTATACATATACAATTTAATCTAAGTGGTTTCCCTTATTAAAGAGCAATAATATTCTGCAAACACCATTTATAAAAATGTTTACAAAATATTTTACTACCGAAACAAAAGAGCCCAAGTGTCAGCTGCATTTTAAAAATATCAACTGCGACAGCTTCTTTAACGCATTTGGAGTTTTATAGAAAAATTAGATTTTTGTTGATCTTCTTTTAACGTTAATTTTATGAGCGCCTAATAGAAAGTGAAAGTAGTTAATTTTGTCAACGATTTTATTGCAATTTAATGGTTAATCAACCTTTATGACTTGTGCTGATTAAAATTTTACCTTTGAAAATTGTTTATTATTAAGCTAGAAAATTAGTTTTTTGTTTGTTGGTGAGATCTCGAACTCTTAAGTTATTTTCACTCTTGTCACGCTGTCAAAGTAAAAGCATATTTTTGTTGCAAGCTTAATCTGAAAAACACATAAAAAAAAAAAAACACTCAAAGTAAATGTCACAAAATTGTGCACATTATCTTGAGAGTTTTTAATGCAGCATTTTCTTTTGCATAAAATTACAGTTTGTCCCTTTGGCAGCAGCAGCATCACAAACACATGCACAAAATGCTAAAGATTACATGGACATGGGTGTTTTGCTTGTGGCTACTTGAAAGTAGATTATAGTACGTAACACGCACAATGTCACATCAGTGAAAGTCCAGTTGGGGCTGGTGTTAGTGTTGTTGCTGTTGTTGTTATTCGTTGGATGTTGCCAGCCAGGCGTTAATCTTACTCCAAACATCAAAAAGTTAAGCCACAAGAAAATTTTGCCACCGCAAGCCAAAAAAAAAACACACACTCACACACACACACACAGAAAACGAAATGAAGCATGAAGAGAAATTGCTTAAAAAGATTTTCCCTCCCTTCCATTCCCTACAATGTGCAACAAATTGTAACTGTGTTGTTGTTGCCACGTCCAATGGACTTTGTGTGTGTGTGTTTCTTAGCGCAAGTTTTAGTTTAGCTCAGCTTTCAATTCCCACTTGATTTGAGTCAATTGTTTTAGTTTTGTATTTGTATTTTGCATTTATAAAGTCGCAGGGCAACGTTTTGATTTAGCGAGGTTAAATGAAGTCAGATGTTTAAAAGTATTGAAGGAAAACTTACTTTAAAGTGTATTTTAATAAACTGTAATAGGTATGAAGAACAATTATTTCGATTTTTTCAAATATAATTATTTTTAAAATGATCTATTTATGGATTTAATATTTAAATCGCTTTTTATTCATTTTCATTTTTACTGGGATTTTTTCCACCTTATAAAATGCACCTTAACCTTTTTAAATAATTACAAAACAACTCAAAAAAGTTTGGTCTTGATTAATAAAAAATACCATTTTTAGTACTTTGCTTTACTATTTTATTGCCTTCTTTAAATATACTATTACAACTTACTTGTCTTTTTTGTTTAGGAAATCATTAGTCATTTAATGTGCCTCTGAAAATAAGCTTTTAATCTTGTGATCTCTTAACAAGTTTGTTCAACAAACAAGAGTTCAACCTTTTTCTTCTCCTTCTTCATTTAGTAACTATTTCTCATTCATTCATCAGTCAAAAGTTGTGGAAAATTCTGAAATCGCTGCCAGGCATTTGCCAGCCACAAAACAAAAAGCCCCAAACCCATTTAGATCAAGTTAGGACGCCTTAGAAAAGTAAAGCAAGGCAAGGCAAGGCAACTTCATTTAAACAAAACGTAAAACACAAAATCCTTGCAGTTAGGCAGCAATAAATATTCTGTGTCCATGTGTCTCTAAAGTTTAAGTCGAGGAAAAAACCATTTTGTGTCTATCAGGACATCTAATCTGCAGTCCGTGCGGCAACGCAACGCAACGCAAACCAACCCAACTAGTGCTGACTAACTGAGAACTGTTTGAACTGGAACCCATCCAAGCAACTTACCACGTGCAATAAATTCCAAGGCGCAATGTCTGCACTATTTGTGGTGTGCCTCAAGACTTTTGGAAGTTGGGTTAGAAAGGTGGTTTTAGTGGGGCTTAGGAATTTACTCTCACAGCTAAACATGCGCCGCGTACGTGATCTGATAGGGAATTAAAGACGGCACAAACATGTGTAAAAGTTGCCCAAATCGCGTCTCATTCATTTCCCCTTGCTACAGTTTGGCTGCGGTTTTGCCAGCACTGGCTGGCTGAAACAGTTTGACAGTCTGTGTTGCGTTAATTTACTTTAAATTGGTTTTTACGGCTGCTTGTATCTGTGATAAATGACTAGAGGGCGTACTTGGCTGACACGCCCGACCCCCCACCCACCCCCCCTCCGTCAAACCTCAGCCATCCTATATCCTGTGCCAAAAGAAATGTCTTTGTTATCGCTAATGGCATCTGAACTGCTTTTTTTTGGCCCCCAAAACGTAGGTTAATAAATTGGTAAATAAAAATTAATGCAGCATAAATTACAAATAGCCAATTCACCAAAACTTGACGACGTTGCTCTTGACAAATTTCATTCTTGGCCACATTTCTTCACATTTATTTTTTATTTTTTTCGCCCATAATTAACGAGCAAAGTTTTTAACCTTTTGTGCAAGTTTCAGTCCACTCCGAAGCCGTTCAAGTCACAAGTATTGGCCTTATTGGCTGCTTATCGTTACAACGCCATCTCCAGTGGGCGTGGCATGTCCAGCTAATGAGACACTGCCAGCGACTATGGTTGAAAAGTTTTTTTTTTCTTTTTTGTGGCATAATTAATGAGGGAAACGTTAGTCAAAGTGTTTGGCCGATTAATCAGCAATGGCCATAAGCCCACTATAGTGGCAAAATCCAAACTCACGTTCAAATGGTTGACCGTTTTGGTAAATATTATTGAACAACATACATATATAAATTTATTTTATATTAGCTGAATTTTAAATGAATGAAAGACTTTAAGCTGGCTATTGCTATTAAAATAAAATAGAATTCATAAAAAATAAAAATACTGTAAAATTTATCAAGAAAAATAATAATTTTTAAAATTTATCCTATTACACTTCTTATTCGATATTATTATTTTAGATAAAAATAAAATATTTTTTTGGGTTCTCCAAATCCCAAAAATATTAAAATCGCCAATTATGAATTGCGTTTATAAAATATTAAAAAAAAGACTTGAACTAAACCCAATGACAATACTTTAATTTATGCTCTAATCACGGTTTCTAAAAATCTCATTATGTATACAATTTCGCACTCTTCAAATTGTATTTCTATAGAACATGCATCATTGGGAAAAATAAATTTGTTGCACGTGACGCCAAAAATGGCCGCAACTATAGCTTTCTAAAACTGGCAGCCAATGGATTATTTTATTTCATTATTTCTTTTGACTCGGCCAATTGCACAACACATTTGTTGATTCGTTTGTGGCACAAATTGCGTGCCGCAAATGGACGCACATAAATCATGCGTGCGACAAAAATCGCTTGGTAAAGTTTTCACGCACAATTGGCTCAAATCTAAAAGCTGCCCACCTGGCACACAGGTTCACAGGAAGCACTCACGTTCATTCCATTCCAAAGTTCGAATTTGGGATTTTTTGTGGCGATGGAAACATTACAAATGCATTAAATCCCAGATTGTATGTGTGTGTGTGTGAAAATTAAAAATAAAATATATATTAAAATGTTACAAAATATTAGAAAATTATAAACTTGTCTTTAAACTTTTAATATATAAAGTTTTTTAGAAAGAAAAGAAGAATTCTTTTGAATTTGTGTATGCTTTTATAAATATACATAAATAAATATGTTGCAGTTACGGCTTCAGCAAAGCATACACTTTTAATGAATTCCCAACTTGCAACATTATTTTTTTCAAACACGCACAAACATAAAAAAGAAGCGCGTCAAACCATCATTCGTTATTTTTTTATATGTGAGATACTTGAAAGTTCATCAAAACGCGCTTAATGCGGCTTAGGGGTTGCGCTTCCTCCCTTACCATCACCCTGCCTCCCTGCCGCCACAAAGCGTGGCAAGCATTAATTAGTCAAGGATTTGACTGCAGAAATGCTCGCCCAACCCTCAATAAATATGAAATGTAAAGCACGTGCAAGGCGGTATTTAAAATATACGAAACACGGATTTTTTTAAGGCTGGAAAAGTATACTTTCTGTATTTCAAATTATGCGCACGTACACCAAAAAAAATAAAAATAAAAAACAAAAAGTTTAACAAGAATTTCTTGTTTATGGTGAGTTTTATGGGATTGTGTTCTAAAATTCTGTACTTTTTTGGTTACGAATAAATTGTCAACAGTTTGTATTTAGGATGTTATCGGCATTAAAGCTTAACAGCAACAAAATTTATTTATCGAATTAACTATTAGCTTTTGGGCAATGCATATTCATTTGCACATTCAAATACACTTGAGACTTGCACAAAATCAAACCACATTCAAATAGCAATATTCAATCAACCAGGTTTGCCCCTTTGAGAGAAGTTGCACAAATGTGTGTGTGTGTGTGTGAGTGTGTGTGTTTGTTTGTGTATTCAAAAACAGTGCTACAATTGTCAGTGCAATTAGGGACATTTTGTTAGAGTTTCGAGAATTGGAATTTTGATTAATGCTTACCAGGATATGCGTGCATGAAATAGCATAAAAGATATTTAGAGAAAACTTATCTTATTATTACTAATGATTACATACACATTGTTATGAAAATAGTTGTACATTGCATTACAATGCTGTCTATCTACAAACAAAACAACAACAAAAAAATGCACATTCAATTAATTAGCATCTATTCAGGGGACACACAAGGCAAACGTGCATGACTAACTTCCGCTTTTCGGTTCGGTTAAATGAACGCAGGTTGCGGCCAAGCTGGGCGTTACCCAGAACCCAGAACAGCACAGGCTTTGGGGGGGGGCGAAGTGGTTTGCTGCATTTGTGGCCAGTGTGCTGTTTTGTTTTCGAACCATTTCACGGGCACATACGAATACACGAAAGTACGAGAAGAGAAAATTTAAGCCAGGTGGGGAGTGGCGTGGCGAAAAAAACAAATTTTCTACGAAACAAAAATACGTGCAAAGTTTACAAAAAACAATTTGGATGTGGCTTTGCCGCTTCCGATGCAGCTCCTGCTGAGGTTGTTTAATTATTTGCCATTTAGTTAAAGGTAAAACTTTAAGCATCGCTTCGGATTAAGCAACTGATCTAGCTTTACCAAGTACAGCATTGAGCTAAATAATAAAGTAAGAGTAAAACAATCCTATGATTGTGAGGTGGAAATTATTGTTTTAGTTTATTCTCGTTACCATTTGTTTGTAAATGTATGAGTAACTGGTAATTAATATTGCTTAAAAAATACGCGCCACTTTTTGTGTAGAGCTGCCACATCGCTAAAAATAAATGTTGCCGAACCAGCACTGCCAGTTGGTTTTTCTAAGCGAAGTTGGCTGCGCTTGACAAAACAGCTGTGAATCAAAACATTCAGCCAGTGTGGGCAGTTCAAACAAAACGTGTTTATAATTGTTTAACTTGATTTACTTTAAACAACACGTAAAAATGACTGAGATAGAGGGCTACAGAGGTAAGAGCTGTTGTATTTCGTCTAAGTATATGTTACTATTAAATATTTAACACTTACAGTTGTTCCGTTGCAAATGACGCCCGATGCCCAAAATTGTCACAGCATTTACATGCGGGAGCATTATATACGATTAATGGATCCCAACAAACCTAAAGGTCGGACCTTATTTCTGCTTAACATACCGCCCTACGTAACTGAGGAGAGTCTGAAAACATTCTTTATGAACGTCGGCAATGTGGAGACCGTATTGTTTGCCGAAAAACCTGGACGCGATGAGACAACAAAGTGGTATGAGGGAATTGATGTGCCTTTCTCGAATGTGAAACCCCCATTTAAGTTCAAAGTGGCATATGTTGTGTTTCAAAAAAGTAGCAGCATTGACAGAGCGCTTGCCATACAAAGTCTCGATTTGTACAACAGCAGCGGCGAGTGCCTCATCAAAACAGGCATAGAGCTGTGGCACGAGGACTACGAAAAAAACTTTATACTAGATGCTGCAACGATACAAGCAGAGATCGACGCCTACATGGCTGCCTATGATAAGCGAGAGCGTGCCGCTTTGGCGGCAGCCAAGACAAGCGAAGCAGATCCTAATGGTTGGGTCACTGTCGGAAAAGATGGACGCAATGCGGGCTTTAAGCAAAATGAATCGGTAATTGGACGCATCGAAAGCAAGCTGAAAAAGGACAAGAAAACAAAGGAGCTGAAAAACTTTTACACATTTCAAATACGCGAAAGCAAAATGCAAAACATTGTTGAGTTGCGTCAAAAATATGAAGAAGACAAGCAAAAAATTGAGCTGCTTAAGCAATCGAGACGGTTTAAGCCATTTTAATAATGTTTGTAAGCTAATAAATAGGACAATAAAACAAATTAAAACCAATTGTCAATATTCCTTAAGTCTAATACTGGAAAATTTGTGAAATGATAACGAAGATAATAAGATGTCAAAGGCACTTTTAAATGAGGTTACCAAAAGAAAAAAAATTATTTTCTATCAGCTATCAATTGTTGTATATATTATTCACAATTAACTTCATCTAAGGTCAATAAGTCGTATTGCCGTGATAATTAAATTATGATGTGAAGGCGTTAAATGAATATTTTCGAATACCAAAATCACCCAAAAAGATTAAACTTGTTGCAACAAAGTGCGTGTGAGTTTGTGTGTGTGAGCAAAGGTTAAAAGTTGAAATAATGTTTGGGTATATATGTATGTAAGTGCGCAAAGTCGAATATGAGTTGCATGACATGACCACTGGCCAAAATCCTCATAAATTTATGGCATTTGACACTTTGCCGCGACTAAATCCTGTCCTGGCCTGCCATAATTTCACGGCAATGCCATAACTTATATACATACATTCGTATTTGCCGGGCCGCAGTTGTGCGCTCTTTACGAGAAGGAGGAGAAGGCCATAAAAGCGCATAAAAAGCAAACAAAAAGCCTGAAGAAATACAACAACAACAGCAACAAGAAGCAACACAAGCGCTTATTGTGTGATAATCGCATATGGTTTATGTTAATTTGAGAAATGATAAAAATATTTCGCTTATCAATTTTAATCATCATAATCGTCGCGTTGCCATCGTCGCGACACAGACCTCGCCCCATGCCCGTTCTAGCTCACAGCACGCGATCCGGATCCGTTGCCGTTGCCATTGCTCTTGCTCTTGCTGTTGCTGCGCTGCTGCTAAAAGAGAGAAGTGCATGAGACTTTTAGGCTTAATGTGGCGCACGTAAATTTCCAATCCCAACTGAGTAATCTGAGTAGTCTGGGCTGCCCGAGTGAAATACAAACGAGGTACGCGTTGGATAACGCATATATGCGCGAACAAACTTGGCTATCGTCGCAGTTGGTTGTTGTTGTTGTTGCTTGTCATTGGCTATGGGGACCTGGCCTACTGTGGAGCCTTAAGACAGCAACACACATTCATAATTTCTTCCGATTTGTATCGTTTATTTTAAAACATTTTAAATTGATTAAAACGCGATAAATCATAATCGGCCAGTGTGTGTCTTTTCTCTCTCCCTCTCTCTCTCTCTCTCTCGCTTTTTCTTTTTGTGTGTCTTGTCGAGTTGGAGCGTCTGCGTCGGCGACCTGGATGGTGATGGAACGATTTATGAGCCTTGAACATAATAAAGTGTTAACGGAACGAGTTATTAAGGTAATCTGAATGCGCATAAGTTAATAAAAGCTCGTTGCACTTTCGTTATGGCTACGATGCGACGATTTGCAGTTGGAGTTGTTGGTGGTTGGCTTAAGGCAGCGTCTAAGGTTGCATAGGCCCCGTTGCGGACACACACACACACACACACACACACACACATACAAGATGTCGAAAAATATAACATAAAACGACCACACGTACGTCTCCCATGCTGCACAGCAGGACGCCAGCTCAGCTCAACTCCACTCCACTCCACTCCAGACGCACCAGAGACTGAGAGACGAAAAAAAAAAGAAAAAGCACAAACGCCGTGTCTTGTGAGCAGAACAATCAATAAATTTGAACACGTGAGCGGGACGCGAATGCAGACAACAGCAACAATATAACATCAGCAACAACAGCAACGAGTATAGAGCGATAAGTGATCACCGTGTCGACTGATTGGCCACAAACAACAGCAACACACAACAACAACAAAGTGCGCAGATTTTTTTTCAGCTCAAAGTTTTTGGTGGAAACTGTAGCGTGTCGGAAGTTATTTTTTGCTATGAATTGTTAGTTGTGACTCTAAATTGAATAATTTTTAAGTTATTGTAATTGAGTTAAATATTGAATAAGATTAATTGTTTGGTTATCAGCAAAAGAGAAATATGTTTTACATTATAAAGCCCTTTTTGCAAAAATGTTAAATAAATATTTACATTAACTATGACCTTATTATTGCAACGGAACAGTATTTAAGTGTGATGTATATAAAAATCAAAAAATTAAAGTACCCTTTCCAAAATAAGTTAAATCTTTATTACGTTGTTTGTTGTTTTATTTTTATAACGTGATACCTTTTGGGCTGCTTACTCAAACGAAAGTTGAGATGAATATAATCGATAAAAAGTTTAAATTTAATTGTTGAACGATATTAATTTCAAGTTTGTATTTTGTTTTCTTTCAATATGTTGAAATAAGATTGTAATCTTTAAGAAGTTCAATTCAAAGGACCTTTGTATCGTTCAGGTCAAACTTTGAAAATATTTGAACTTTTAAAAAGGTTTTTGGCTAAAGTATTTTATTGAGATGATAACTAGAAAAGTTAAAAAAAAAATATATATTTACTTAAGATCGCTATTAATATTAGGTCAAATGGATTAACTATTTTTTTTAATAGCTTATAAATGGTAAGAAATCAGATATTTTTATACCATAGTCAATTTATAGATTAATGCAAAAAACTAACATTTGTTAACACATCTAAAGTTGTACCATAAACAACAAACAAAGTTTGTTTGTGGGTTATCCAAACTGTCAACATGGCAACAATCAAAACGAGTTCCCAAAATTATACCATGTTGATGTGTCGATGTCATCCATTGTAACTGGCATTCTGCGTGCCGCTGAAGCACCATATAAATTGTATCGCCTCGAATTGGCAACGACCTCGCGATAACGACGAACCGGAGTACGTGACATGTGCAGTTCCATCAAGTCCCATTCGTTGAGGTCCTGAAAGACGGAGCGTAGCATATGCATGCGACCTAATAATTCTGTCTCACGCAATCCTTCGTACTGGCGTCCGGTGCGTGAGCGAAAGGATTTGTACACCTCACTCTGCTCCTTTGTTTCGGTTGCCGCTTGCAGCTCCTTGCGATAAAGTGCTCGTATGCCACGACCCAAATGACGAATGTGCTCAAAGTCGCGTACGTTGAGCGCTACCAAAGAAATCGCATCCAGATTGAGCAGCTTATGGCCATCGATATAGTTCTCCCTGAAGGTTTGCTGTGACTCAAGTGAAGATTTGAAATATCCAAAGTATATCAAATTAATCTCACCTCATACTCCGGATAACCAAATTCTCGCAGCCAACTGGCAACATCATCAATGCTCCATTTGAAAACCTCAGTGCGTGCCTGAGCATCCACTACAGCTGCGCAAAGATTAAACAGCGAGTCTGGTGAAGCTCTGAAGGGCAGCGGCACATCATCTTTATCGTACTCCACATCGGGATACATATAGCTCGGATAGCGAAACGAAAAATCCTGCTCCTCATCACAATCAGCTGGTTCACTAATGCTCAGACTTTCCATATTGAAGTTGCGACGCAAATGCGGCGTCGTTGCCGACGAAGACGCCGATGACGAGGCAGACAACGACTCCATTCAAGCGGATGACACGTACTGTGTCCTAGCTAACCCAAATTTAGTTGCCACAAGTCAATCTGACTGCGGTTTTCCCCCAACTGTATCCTGTTCGTGTTTGTTTACATTGCTTGGTAGCGCTTAATGATACTCTATGTATGTGGGGTGTTATTGCTTTGTTATGAGGTTCTTAACAGTTCTATGATATTCTTAGATGACACATTATTGGCAGATAATAATTATACCAGTAAAGTTTATTAGTATATATACACACTTAGAATAAAATATACTTGTTTCCCATCAAGAAAATTTAAAAACCAAGCAAAGGTAAATTAACTTACAAAATTGGGTGCCTGTATATATGTTTATAATTATTATAATTCTAATAAGTATGTGAAGATAAATGATTTATTTGTAAGGTATAAGGTCAAAATACACTGAACTGATTTTAATAATTCTTTCCTAAATTAAAATTTTTAGGGTTAACAAAAAAAGATTTCTTTCGAAATGGTTTTTATAATTGTATTATTTTATTTTAATTTAAATAGTAGCCGAATTCGGCTAAAAGCTTCAATATAATACTTATGAGATTGAGTAAATTCTCCTGAAAGGAATTTATTCTAGCATAGAGTATTAAATCGTTGGTACTTTAAGTTGACATATTCATTGGTTTGTTTTCCGTTCCCGTGATTGCATTTGCATGCCTTTTGTTTCTTTACGGGGTCAACTGGGTGTGCGCAAGGGTCGGTATTCGTCACCGCATTATAAGCCACGTACCGTCACGACAGGACTCCTATTAATAAACACAAAATTCGCTTCACAATATTTGCGTTACAATCTTTTTGCTTTTGAAGTTTGTGGTAAACATTTTGCCTGATTGCAAAGTCGCCTTGCGAATATTTAATGGGTCACATTCATATTTAAAGAGCATGCAGTTGTAGTTCAATAAATTGTTTAAGTTGTTATTCTTAGAATGCGTTTAGATTTATGACACGACAAGGCGCTCGGCACCGTTACCCACTTTATTAACAGGCCACCAGCCAGACAACATGGAATTATGTTTGCACAGAGATCACTCAATTCCCCGACAAGCTAACCAGGCATTCCCAATTCGCCTATGCGCCGGAAAGAGATAAGACACACATCGTTGCTGGCGATAGCGTCTGTGGCTCCGCCCACTTCGATTGAATCGCTGGCATTGGTTGCTAGCTGCCATGCTGCCTCTCTACGTATGGCGTAGGCGCTGTAGGGAGCTATGAGAGAGTGTGCGTGCGTGCGTTTGTGTGTGTGTGTGCCTTCTCTGCGCCGAGCACACGGCAACATATGGAGAAATCGGTAAACAAATCTCAATAGCGATCAACGAACGATCTCTGGCTGAGCTAATGACATAGCGTTCGGTTTGTTTGTATGTAAACAACCCAACCGTGTACAACAAGTTTCCCATGTGAAGCAACAGTGGGTAATATTTGATAAAAATGTGAGAGAATTTCATGTTGCATAAAAAATATGTTGATTGTTTTGGTATTTAATTAATTAATGAATGCAAGCGGTATTAAAATTTTAACAATTTCAGCAAACTGTTTAACTGTTTGAAAAAGAGCGGAGCTACACTGTTAAAAATATATTTATCGATGAGGACAGCAACATGGGAAGTATTTATCTTATAATATAATAAAATCTACCATTTCCCAAAAAAGAAAATAATTATGGAACTTTTTGAAAAATACTTCAATAGCTAAGCAATTTAAACTAATTGTCTTATATTAATATTAATTTTTATATAATTTTATATATTGAAAAATATTCATTTATTTACTTTATTCATTGTTCTCCCCCTTTGCCCACTGTAACATTTCACACACAATCACTGAGATTTACTTTAAACACAATACTTATTCGCTTATGCGCCCAACGGCATTCGATGATCGCTGGTTGGGTTTGCTCCCGGGCTGGACCAGTCCATTCAGTTCCGTGTGGGTTGTCTTAGAAAACGGTTTAAACTTAAATGCGCCCCCAACACAATTTTTCGGTGCCTGGTGTTTTCGTGAAGCGACGGTGTTTTCTCTGTGACATGATCGTTATTTATTAATGCCGTTGATTTCGATTAAAACTGAGCAATGTTACTACTCGAAAGTGCCAATATGGAACAGAGTGTGCCCGAGAATCTCAGCACGCATGTGTTTAACGACTGTGAAATGAAGTTGCAAACGCAATCCTCTCACGATCCCAACGATAGTGAGAATGGCGCCAACTTCAACAGTGATTTGCCCACCAAAGAATCCGTTTCGAAACCGAGTCCTGCAACAAGTGTAATCAATACAAACACATCAGTCACCAGCAACACCAACAGCAATAGCAACAGCAGTACAACCAAAGTGAAACTTAGTTTCAGTGTCGATCGTTTGTTAAGCGCCGAGCGCATCAGTCCGTTGACATCCCCCCTTGCCCCAACACCGACAAGACAATGCTGTGACGGCAGTGTCTTTGCCTGCTGCACACTGACCAGCTGCTTTGGACACTCCACAGAAGCTGCCAAGCATACTTCAGTTTCAGCTAATCAGCCGGTATTGACAAATTCGCATGCCTACTCCTATGCGGCATTGGATAAATTCTATCCGGGCTTATATATGGATTACAAATCGGTGCTAAGGCCTACACCAATTCGTGCCGCTGAGCATGGTAAGAATCAATTTTTCTTGGAAAGTTTAACAAGCACTTAAAAGTAGCTCTTATCAATAATATATTAGCTTCTCCACAAGCTTATATACCTACTTATACAGCTAATATATACCTAAAGAATTGTGTAAATAGCTTATCTATGTTCCTTATCTTTGCTTTAAATCAATTATCAAAATTCTTCGCACTTTAAGGCAATTTATATGTAGATCAACAGTAAATAATACCTATCTCTTAGATATATGGAAAACTTATAAGCAAATATCAAATAGCCTCAAGATATATATATATCTGTATTTCAAAGATTACTAACAATTCATAACTAATAATACATAATACATAATAGAAGTTAAAAACGTATATTAATCCTTGCAAACATAATAATCTGCAAGCAACTATTCAGTTTCAACGACTTATATTATCTAAAGATATCTGTTTGATATGTATATTAAGCCGTTGAAAACTTATAAGGATAACTAAAGCACCAAAGATAAGAGAGGCATTTTAAAGACAAATACAAAATAATCGTTCAACAACCCTTAAAAATCAACAATTTAAAGAATCAATTTTTAACAATTATCTGCACTTAACTATTGGCTTTCAAAGTTCAATATCCTCTCATTGACAATGCTAGGGAACTTTTGCAAGCAATGATCAAAAGAGCCGTTGCAAGAACTTTTTTCCCATTTGCCAATCAAATTCGGACACATTCCTTGCACCCACTCATTATAAACTGCAATGGCAATTGATGGTATTGTAAAATAAGAGATACAAAATTTACATTCCAGGGAAAAAAAACACTTGAAACAGTTTTGAGTCTCAAACCAAATGGTTGGGTCATAAATCGTGCGTTTTTATTGGAATTATTAGTTGATCTGTGGCCATATTGTGCAATATTATTGTAGCCAACTGTTTGTGCCATTGCGTTCTTGACGAAAACAATTCGTTTGTTGAAATCGACAAATCGACAAAGATATCTCGTAGTATTTACGTTACTTCCTGCTGTTTTGTATATCATGGGGACGACTCATGGACTTGCCTGCCAACAACCATACCAGGCCGTGCACTTTGATCTTGTTTATATGAAAAATAGTGAGAAATATGTATTGATTTTCTCTTTCCCCCCCACCATCCTTCGTGTTTTGTATGTGGTATATGGTGAATTGGTTGTTGTTTGTCTGTTGCCCATTTTCCAAGTTGTTTTTCTATTTTTTTGCTGTTGTTTTATATACAATTCTTATCAAGAGGGTGTTAAATAGCTGAGAGCCTCAATTGTTACACAAGCGTTGATGTCTGCAACCCGGAAGTATATGTTGCATAATGACATTATATTGCCAGAGATTGTGAAGGAAAAGATGCCATAAATAAATCGAACAAGCTACTAAAACAATCTATTAGAACATGCTGGTTAGTAATGGAAATTCAATAAATATATCCTTTCTATCCCTTTTATTCCCATCAATACAACTTCCTTGTAATTCAATTTTATACTTCCTTAAATGATATAATTTAAATGGCGTTTTCAACAACATCATTTTCAGCTTAATTGCCTTTGAAAGTGGCAAACAAATTAGCGCCACATCAAAATACATTTGCCAGACCATCATCATTCAATGTGAACATTTATGAAAATTATTATCAAAACTAAATGATTTTTAAACACTCACAAATAACCAACTGAGGGCGAAAATGAAGTGCCAATTAGCACGTGGCATTAAATTCGACATTTCCTCAATCAACAAAGCGCAAAGCTGAAAGAAACACAACAAAATGCGAGTTTGAAGTGTTTTCATCAATCCTGAGCTACATTAAATAAATAAAATTCAAAAGAACAAATACCAAAATTAACAGCAATTTATGAACAAATTAAGACTCAGACTTTTAAAAATAAACTGCCTACAACTGACAACAACAGCAGCAGCAGCAGCAGCATCAATATTTCGGTTAAAACCGATTGAAGCGAAATTTGTTTATTTGCTTGAGCAATTGGCCCCGTCATTCATGGGGCAGCCAATCTATCGAACATACCAATAATAAATTGTTCCGTTCGTTTGAGAGGCTTTTTTTTTTGTGGCCAAAAGGAGCTGAATCTTCATCACTGATAGATTGGGGCGCCGCTGGGTCCAACTACTGTGGCTAAATTGTGAATGCTGCTGTTTAACTTAATGACATGCAGCATTCTTCAAACGACGCACTGATGGCCTGACTAACTGACTGACTGAGTGACTGAGCAACTGGCTAACTGACGGATTGAAGCTATGCGGTATTTTTAGGGGCACTGGCGAGGCCAACTATTTACACAGCCACCCACTGTGGTGGCCCAAGCTCAGCCAGCTACCTGTGGTGCCAAAAGTTATTTCACCAATTGCGTATCTCAAAAGAGAGAAACAAATATATAATCTTAAGCTTTCTGTGCAATTGGATTGTGATGGATTGATCACATCGCATTGCACATCATAAAAAAATCCATAGCCCTGCCTAACCATAAACCCTTACCATAGCTTCATACTTAAAGTTCTTTATACTATTTGGTATCTTGTTCTTTTCCTGATCATTGTTGTTTGGTTGCTGTTTTGGTTTGTTGTTGCTGTTGTTGCATGGGTGTTGAGTAGTTTGTTTGATTGTTTTTTCCCTCTTTTGTGATCTGCCTGGCAAACGATCGATCGATCGATCGATCGATGGATGGATGAAGCGTTCGAAGATCTCTTCTTTCTCTGTGTGTTGTTTCTTGTTGTTGCTGTTGTTGTGCTTATTTATGAATCGTTTTAGGTTAAATGCTGCGGGTCGGCCCAATAATTTGGCGCCGCTTGCCTAATTAATTTACAATTTATATGTTAATTCAATTGCTTGGATCGTTGATCAATGCATTCACGTTATTGTTGTATAGTTTTTATTGCTGCTTGTCTTAAAACATACTGCTTTAGGCCAAGTTTGTCTTATTATTCAAACCAAATTTTCCCAGCAGCAGGAAAGTTTTCACTTACTTTATACAGCCTGTAACTATGATCATTCTATACGCTTATTTAAAACTGCTTTTGTTTTGGGCTTGGGTTAATTTCAACACATCATTCTGTTCATTTATCAACTTATTGTTGTTCAATAGAAAGCCAATTTTGATTAAAAGATTGCTAATTAATTAATTAATTCTTTGTTGGAAGATTCTATAGATTCCATAAAATCATATAAAATACTCATCTTGATAACAAATTATACAAATATATTTCGATTAGTTCTATCGTGATAAGAAATTATTTTCTGACATTGGGTTGAGTTTAATAATTGCCTTTTGATATTAATTAAGTATATAGAATATGTCTGATGAAAATCATTTGGAACATTTAAATATTTCGAATTAGTAACAATTTCAATATCTTTGACTAATCAAAAATTGCTATAAATGTGTACAGATAAAATCTATCTTTATGAATTTAAATATCTTATTACATTTATAAAGATATCTGTGGTGAATAATGTTTAAAACCATTATAGTTGAATTATAATAAGTATTGATAGAAAGTTATATCTGAGTATCTTGAGTTATATAATAGTGTCTATTGCAAGATTTTACGTTTCAGCTGATATATCCTATTAAAAATCCAAAGCAATTCAAAAAACAATACAAATACAATGTTTTTTAATGAAAATAAAATATTTATTTCGAATACAAATTTATCTTTCAGACATATCTTTAATTCTTAAACTCCTTTTTGGAATTAAGTCCTTAAGGATGTACTTTTAATTAATAAATTAAAATTTGCTTGAAAATTTTTGTTGATATTTTCCGTTAACTTAATTTCATTCTCAATTGCATCAGGGTCAGAGATCTGTTCTTGCAGCTCTTGCATGGATGCACCTGCCTCTCCTGCCACATGGCTCACAAATTGATCATAACTCTATCGTTACTCTTATTGGACTACTGGTAGTATAATTCATGGCAATTAATCGCCTTGCACTCGAAATGCATTCAAGTGTTTACTCAAAATGTGAACTCACACAAATATTCGCAAGCCCATAAATACAATCGAACAATGCTAAATAAATCGATACAATTTAAAGCGGGTCATCAATTTTCTTTAATAATAGCTACAAATATTCAGGATGCGGATATTGGCCAGACTCAAGATTTAAGATGCATTCCCTAAAAACTGATCGCAACTCATTAAGATATTTATCAAGCAGCCAGCCCAAGGCGCTTATTTACAAATGTATCTCAGTGTTTTGTGAGTGTGTGTGTGTGGGGCAATTAAACGGCACACTGAGGTGTTGAAATCGAATGGAAAAACTCATTATAACAAACCCGTCGGCAGTTGACATAAACCAAATGCCGCCAATTAAGATGAAGGCGTACGCATTATTGCACTTGCAGATACAACATTAAAGATACAGATACACAATTGTTGCTATGCATTTCCGTTGCAATGTAAATACACAATGAATAGATCGCTTGAGTTTCTATCTCTCTCTCTCTCTCTCTCTCTCTCTCTCTTCTCTATGTTTCCTTGAGTAAATAAAATGCACAATGAAAAATAATTAGACGCATGCCGCGCGCACAAACAAATTGAAATATTCTTGCCGCACAGTTTATCAGTTTATAAAAAAAAAGAAGAAAAACCAATAAAAATGCATAAACTAGTTTGGGCAAAGTTAGATCTTATGAATTGGTTTTGCAGTAGGCATATTTAAAAAACATTTAAACGCAAATCACACACACACACACACACACACACATACACAGAGAGACACGCAGATAGAATTGTTAGCAAAGCCCTGCCACATCTCGTGCCCCATGTCGTGCTCGATTACCCCAAATAATTTTTGTTTTTATTTTCTTAGTTAACTAAGAGGTATTTGCTTATGTATGTTTGTATTTGTTGTTGGCCATTTGGTGTAAACAATTTGTTTACCCGCAACGCTGATTATTTCCAATTAAGTGAAAATTTTATTATAAACAAACTCATTTTAATATTTTCAACGTGTGTTTCATTGAAAATAATTTACTCGAGCTCAATTGTATTTTAATATTTTTCGCATATCAAATATTATTGAGTTTTTTAGACGTTGCGATTAGGGAAATGCGTAAATCGTATTGCTAAATATATATTTGAACACCGGCGGATATAAGCTAAAATACATACATAAATATGCATGCAGAGGATGTTCGTTGCCAAGTTGTAATAACAAATAAAGTAGTGTGAATTGAAAGTTGTTGGTTAAACACATTTCCTCAAGCACAAAAGAATACAAATAAAATAATTTACTAAGAATAGGCAAGCAATTCAATAATGATCAAATTAACCATTATACTAAAGACCTAATATATAGCCACATAAAGATGTAGATATTTCCGAGATCATAAAGCACATAGATTATAATCTTCATATCACACTGTTTTTCTTCTCACATTAAACAGCAACAACATTTCCAACACTGGCAACAAACGCACTTATGCGTTTTCATCAACAGCAGCAACATCAACATCAGCAGCAGCAGCAGCAGCAACATGTTCACCCCCAACATCAACATAAGCCAGCAACATTGCTGCACAGCTCAACATCAACGCCTGCGCTGCTGGCGCCGTTAAACAGTTTAAAAACACTGCAGTTGACGCAGCAACAACGTTTTCTGGGCAAAACACCACAGCAGCAATTGCTAGACATTCCCACAGCAGCAACCGGTGCTGCAGGCACACAGCAAAATGGCGTTCATAACAGCAATAACAATAATCACAACAACAACAACAACAGCAGCAGCAGCAGCAGTAGCAACAATGTTAACGGTAGCAGCAACAATAACAACAACAATGGCAAAAGAAAACGATCCTGGTCACGCGCTGTCTTCACCAATCTCCAACGAAAAGGACTCGAGATTCAATTTCAACAACAGAAATACATAACGAAGCCAGATCGTCGCAAATTGGCGGCACGTTTGAATCTAACAGATGCGCAGGTGAGTTATACCTAGATGTTTGCCTTAACAAAGTATTTTTTAATATCCTGCACTTTCAGGTCAAGGTGTGGTTCCAAAATCGACGCATGAAATGGCGACACACGCGAGAGAATCTTAAAAGTGGCCAAGAGAAGCAGCCACCACAACAAAGCAATGCAGTCGCAAGCGTAGCAAGTGCAGCCAAACAGCCAATAACGATAGCGGCTGGAGCTGTTGCTGCTAGGCTACAAGAACAGTTGGACTACAGTTCCGATAGCTGTTCCAGTGCGGAACTAAGCGAACGACTCGATGACGATGACAATATTGAAATCGATGTGGTGGAATAACATGGAATAAATATATCATTTATGTTTATAGTAAGAATATTGCCTGTAAATTTAGCTTATAAAAACACGATTTTAAATTATTTCAAATTTAAAGTTAAGAGAAAGTAAGCAAAATAAGTTCATGAAATTGTTTTATAATAAGAAGTTCAACTGTTCTTCTTTTAATATACTTATGTTAGTCATGTATAATTGTGCTGAGATTATAAGAATAACGAATTTAATTTATTACATTTAATAATTTAAGTTTAAAGATAAATGTTTAAATTGTACATACACAATTACAAATTAAATAATAATCCATCAAAACTCAATATTATTTCATTTTATTTAAAAGCATTCTTTAAGTGTAACCTAATTAAAAATTGTGATTAATAAAAACACGCAAGCCTAGGAACTTTTATATTCAAGGATGTTAAAATAGAAAAACAATTATCACCTTCGTTTAACAAAGAATAATTCGAGTTCTACAAACACATTACCTTGTTTCATAACAAATTAGTCCAATGAGTATAGTCATAATCCACAATTTAAATGATTCGATTAAGTATCACACATACTTATGAAAACAAACATTTATCCATAGGCTCATCATATTATAATTGATAAAGCAACACATGATAATTTCTTAAATACCTTTCAAAATAAAATTTCTAGCCATCTGCTCTTAGCACTCAATTTTGCCTCTCATATTGCGCTGACCAAAAAAGAAAAAACATAAACAACGAAAATATACGCAATGCCATTTTCTTATAGTATGTATGTATGTATTTTATGTTTCTCTACACATCAACAACCGAAAATTTAATTAAGGGTATACCGCTGCGATCAGCAGAATTTGAAACTACGACTGAGACCTTCTAATCTAGACAATGATAAAAACCCGATACCAACGGCAAAACACAAGACAACGGAACAGTTGGTCAAGCGCGGGGGCATCAGCCGGAGCGGATCAGTGGGACAATTAGGCAAACAGTGAGAGCAAATTATTGACGCACGACATTGAATTAATAACTTCAATTCGTAATAATATTATTGTTTGTACTATTGCAACGGGTATTGTTAATTTTTCATTATGCAAGTTATAGAAAATGTGAAAAAATTCAATAAGTCTTACCAAATTATATATATTTTATAAACTATTTTTGATGTTTCCAACGACTGAAAAAACACTGTGCAATTAGTAATTAAAAATGTTATAGATATGGACAAAATTCGTTAAAAATAAATTCAAATAGAAGCCTATCTCTCCTATCTTTGAGAACAGGTCATAGAAAGTTTAAAGTGTATTCAGGTGTTCAATGAAAAAATAATTGGAGAAATAACAATGAAATATTTAAGTTGAATGAACTACAAAACTTGAGTAATCTTTTTTTTGTCACCAATTATTTTAAACTAACTGTAGTTAAAAGTTTAAAAGTGTATAAATGTTTCGACCAACCAAACATTAAATTTTCTTAGTGGTGTTTTTCGAATAGCTTCAGTTTGTTCAGTTTGTTGAGGCAAAGCGCAGCGAGCAGTTGAAATTTCAGTTACTGGACAGACGCTCAGCAATGTGACGGCTTAATTATAGAGCTAAAATAGTTTCATACGATCGCTGAGAACATATGTACATATATAAAAGTTGAGTTGCCGTAACCATGGGCAATGTGCAAACGCGTCAGCTTGAGTCTCGCAATGCGACAAATAGAAGAAGCAGTAAGTGAAATTACAGCCTAAAGATTTCGTCAACTGTCACTCTCTCTCTCTCTATCTCTCACTCTCTCGCCCTCTCGCTGTCTCTCTATTTAGGCATCCTGTGGAACTTTCGGTATCCAAATGCGACAAGACGTCGCGATGATGTTGCAATGATAATACACAACTCCAGACTGAGTATTGGCGAATGGCTAAATTTATTAGACCTGCAGCAATATGAAGGTCAGTTTGGTCAGCAAAATTAAACTTCTTTTTTACTCATGTGTTACACATCCGTTCGAGCAGACAACCTGAAAACTTACGCCACAGTCAATGATGTTGGTGACATAAATGATCGAGATTTGAAACGTTTGGGCATAAAGAGTATGACCCATCGTCAGAAAATGCTCAACAGCCTGCTAGGTGTGCGGGCCAAGCGAAGGCAATCCATGAATCTTGAAGGTGGGCTATCAATGTGATTAATTCCTAATCAAGCTTTAGTTTGTTTATCTATATACAGCAATGCGTAGTGCACCCTGTGCTGTGCCGCGTCGCAAGAGCTCCTGTCCGGTGGTTTATCCAGATGATATAGCCGGCAGCAATGATAGCGGAGGTGCTGCCGTAATTATTACAAAAAGTGGCAAGGTCTTGAAGCAGTTGACTTTTGATGAAACGACAACAATGTGAGTATGCTTAAAACTAAAGAACATAATATGAAATATGAAAAACTCAACAACAGGAAAACAACAAGGAAAACATAAAATTCTTTAGTCTGTATTCAATCCACTTACTTGAAATCCAACCATTAGCGAAGTTTCCCACCAATAGCATCCACACGCAATTCCTTATGTTCTTGTGCCCGTGCCCGCATTTGCACATTCGATACTTGATAACAACCACCTTTGCACTAGTCACTAACAAGACCGTAGTTCAATAACAAAAACTCTGCGCATGCCCCAAAAGAATTTCCCATAAAAAAATCATCAGTATTTTACCGTTCGGCAGGCGGTATAAAAATCTTGAAAAACAAAACCCAAACAAGTTGTGTGAAGCGAACAACCCTCACAAGGACATTCGACTTGTGCCAGGGTGGGCTGAGCCTGGACGCAGCACAGAGCAAATTTGGTTGGCATAGAGTGAAGACGACGTTGTGCGATAAGAAAAGTGCCAAAGCACAATTAAAGATAAGGCTGCGAAAAATTAATATTTTATAAACTACAGCAGTATTAAAGTTTATAAAAATTATTTGCAAACGTTAAAGAAAATTGGTAATAGTGTATTGTGTCTGTTACTTTATTGTTAAAAAGATACTTTGAGGCGTGTCCTGCGTAAATTTTCAGTAGCAAATAAGAGTTCTAACAAAATGGGCGTAGCAGGTGAGTGATAAGAGCTTAATAATCATATATGTAAATACACTTAAGTTAATGCGAATATGTACGCATATCACTAACAACGCAAATTCCTATTGCAAGAGTTTTTATTAGTTTATTTCATTTAACATTTACAATTGCGTTTGTGTAATTTTCTTTTTTGCTCTTGAACTTCAGACAAAAGTTCGCATATACCAAGGAACAATTTTGTGGGAGCAAATTTCCCTTACTCATCGAAAAAACACAAAAAGCCCTGTCTTGGGGGCAATTCACACACACTGCGCACTCGACAAATTACCCATAATAAGGGAAATAACTGTCACTCTCAAATTTTAAAAACTCTCTCTCTCTCTCTCTTTGTTTTTCTGTCAGTTATGAAGAATTAAAGCCGCGCTCTAAGTGCAACAGTCCGCATTGGGGCAACACTACCGGCAATATGGAAAGCGTCAACAACAGCAACGCCTCAACACCCATTGCCGCCTCACCCAATCCCAACGAGCAACAGGAGGCCATTGCACTAAAAAAGGCTCTCGAATGGGAGCTAAGCTTGGATGCACGCGAGTTGCGCTCTCACGCCTGGTACCATGGCGCCCTGCCACGTCAACGTGCCGAAGAGATTGTTCAGCGAGAGGGAGATTTTCTGGTGCGTGATTGCGCCTCCCAACCGGATAACTATGTCCTCACCTGCCGCAGCAAAGCAGTCGTGTTGCACTTCGTGCTTAATAAGGTGAGTAAAAGAAAATTATTCATTTATTCAGATAGTTGTCATAAAATCTGCAACTAAATTATGTGAGACTGCTTTGAATATGATTTGAAAGAAACTGTGAGAATGGTTTGTTGTCCTTCATATCATTCTTGCTGCAATTTTGAAAACTATGCTAAGGTATCTAGTGTGAAGATTTATTCGAAATGTTAAACAATACAACTATTTTTAACTGACATCTCTTTCAATATCCATTTTAACAGTTGGTGCTACAACCGGAAACTGTTTATGAGCGAGTGCAGTATCAGTTTGAGGAGGATGCATTTGACACGGTGCCGGATCTAATCACCTTTTATGTGGGTTCGGGCAAACCAATTTCAGCTGCTTCGGGCGCACTTATCCAATACCCATGCAACCGCACGTATCCACTATCCTTCTATGGTCACAAGATTGTGGGCAATCAGTTGCACACACAGATGCTAGCCGGATTACGTGGTCTGAGTCCATTAAACTCACCCATGGGCAGCAGCAATGCATTTGGTGGTTCCAGTATCTTTCGCTTTGGTCAACTTACTGGAGATGCTTCTTCAGTGTCAGGAGCACAACAGCTGCCGATGACACCATCGAGTCCGCATTGTTCTCCGCCACGGGTGCATCGGGAAGTGCCACCACCAAGGTTGCCCTGCAAGAAGCAGCAGCGTTCCCAAAGCTTAACACCTGCCCAGGCAATGGTTGTGTGCAACATTAACAAGCAACAAGAGCAGCAGCAGCAACATCAGGAAGCAACTAATGGACATAGCATGGCACGTTTTCAGACCATTGCCCGCTGTAATCCCACCAGCGATATGCAGCTGCAGTCCCAGCATTTGGAGAACAAGTTCAGCACCCAATCTCTGCCCCGGCCGAGCACTTCGGCGGCGCAGGCGTTGCGTCAACAGGCAGCGGCACGCATTTGCAGCTTGGCCCGTAACTGCAGCCTGGACACGCAAGATCGTGCACCCAGTCCGCCGCCCAAGCCACGCAAGGAACCCATGGCCGCAGTGCTGGCATATCAGGCAAGTGGCTCCGATTCGGGAAATGGATCCGGTGACTCGGCGCCTGGCGATGTCAGTGAGATGAGCATACAACGTGGCGGTGTCATCATCAAGAATCCACGATTCATAAGCCATTCCGCTTCAAATGGCACTCTTAAGAGTTTTACGGAATTCGATGCTTTAGCTGCTGAGGAAGCACTTTTCTCGATGCCTATCGAAGATTTTAAGCTGGTGAGTGGCATTAAGAAATATAAAACTTTAATACTTTTCCAACTTAGTTTATTCAAATATTTAATTTTCGTTTTCTCATTGTAGTGCAGCAAATTTGATTTTGAGAACTTTGTCACCTTACTGCTGCCTTCGGTGGAGAACAAGCCTCTAGATGGTGATGCACTTAACACCTTTAAGATGATGTTGCTGGAATCTGGACCCAAATTGCTGGCCGAGCACATAACACGCATCGATATTGGCTTGTTTTTGGATGTGCCGGAGGACGAATCGGATTCCTATCTTAGTTGTTCAGGTCTGGAGCTGTTAACGCTGCCACATGGGAAAATTTTTCGCAATGATATCATTGAGCGGACGCAGTGCATCAAGCTAATGGTTGCTGTCACTATACTCACCTGTCAAACGGATCTGGATAGAGCCGAGCTGCTTAGCAAGTGGATACAGATTGCAGTGGAAACAAAAACGGCGCTCGGAAATCTTTTCGGCTTTTGTGCCATAATGTTGGGCTTATGCATGCCACAGGTGGGTTGGCATTGAAGAAAGAAAAGATTTTTTTGTATATATAATACATGTTTTGCAGATACAAAAATTGGATCAAGCTTGGCACATTCTACGCCAAAAGTATACGGACAGCGCTTTTACATTCGAGGCAAAGCTGCGTCCCACTTTGATCAGCATGAATGAAGCTTCCAATCCCCAGGCTCCCAATACCACCGTGCCACATGTGCTGCTGTATGCATTGTTGATTGATCGACCCGTTCTTGATATTATCAATCATGGCAATATGGATGAGCGTCCAGCTCTCTATAATACCTGCATTGATCCATGGGAGACAAAGGCCGATGATTTTGGCATGTCTATAAATTTCTTACATTTGGATGCATCGCGTGGTTTCCTAAAGAATTTGGATCTATATCGCAAGAATGCCAAGATTATTCTGGAGGACGCTAGCACTCGGCTAGATGAGCTGCTGTCGGATGCTTTTCGGTAGATAGTATTTTATTAAAATACTATACAGTTAATAACAAGATTCGTTTGTTTTAGCACCGAATTTCATGTCAAGTTCCTGTGGGGCAGTTCGGGAGCCAGTGCCAAGCCCGAGGATCGTCATGGTAAACTGGAGAAGGTGCTAACACTGATGGCTGATAAATTTTGTAGCGTAAACGCTTAGTTATACGAAAAAACATAAACAAGAATAAGTCAGCAACGATATTATATGGACTCTAGTTTCTAAGTTGATATAACCTAACACAATCAAAAACTTTTTACACATAAGTCTTTTTTCCTTTATCTAGTCCTCTGAATACACAATTTCATCTTTTTTGTGCTGTTTCTACCTCAGCCCTTTATACCCTTATACAAAATAATAAAAGCACTTTTGTTACAGTTCAAAAATGTTATAAAAGAAAAACAAAGAACACATACATATATAAAAAATTAATTAAAATTATTTAGTTAAGCCAAAGAAATTACATAGCATTATTGTTGAAGCACACCCAGATTAACCCATCAAATAACAATTTCAATCTAAAATTAATCAAAAATAAATAACACTTAACGCTACTCTAAGAGAGTTAAAAGAAAGATATTAAAAGCACACTACCAAAGGCATTTATAGTCTAGTACTTTACACACAAATATATACAAATATATTCAACTAAATAAAGTATTATACATACTATATAGATCGGACAATATACACTTAATCAAATGCATCATCATCATGTTCGTACATTAACGTTTGGAAACTGATGATATTATAATAATATAATTTTTTGCAATTTTATAAGTGATAGTGCAGTAAACTATAATAAAGAAAATAATGGAAATATTTAAAACTACATATATATTATGGCTATTTATTATCAAAAGTTCTCTGCACTTGAAAGGAAAACCCGGAGCAAGATAAATGTATTATGTGTTAAATGTATAATCTACAAACGTGAAAAGAAAAAATAAATCGGTTTGAGATTGTTTTGTTTAACGAATTCATCAATGTTAGAACCAGAACTGAAGATAATGAGTAGTAACTTGTATGGTGAAAAACACAACGATAATACGAATAAGCAATTACCATGTGCATTCAACTTAAGCCCGGCACTAGTAGCTTTATCAGGCACTCGAGTCCTTATCAACAAACTCACATAAGAAAACAACTGTTTGTATGTATATAACGCGATATAAGTGTCAATCCAACACAGCTCGAAATCTATTGACATTGTGAAATCGGCAGAGCTGGTAAGAAGTAGTCGAATTTAAAGCGCGCTGTTAAACAGTTCCACGCGAGCTTAAAGCTTACAATTTAACTCCGAGCTTTGAAAGATGGCAAACGCTACAGGTGGCGGTGGCGGTGGCTGTGGCTGTGGTGGAATTCGATTCAATCGCAAGCTAACATTGGCCATGAGCGGCTGTGTTATAATTTTGGTGATCGCATTGACTGTCGGCCTCTGTGTGGGTCTCAGCGGTGGTGACGATGGCGTCAGAGAGGTGAGCTTTTTCGAAACGCATAAACAAAGAGCAGTTCAATGGTTTAATGTGAAGTTGCATTAGACATAGCGTTTTTGTTTGTCATAAGTCAGTTTAAGGTTGATCTAGTATGGTGTGTGTTACTATTGTTGCAATAATCTATTTTTTTACTTTAACAAAATGTAACAGGACGCTCCCCCTTTCACCATTGATCATGTGGGAAACACATTTTTGATGAACGGAAAACCATTTCGTTATGTTGCTGGATCGTTCCACTATTTCCGTGCCCTGCCCGATGCCTGGCGAGCTCGCTTGCGCACCATGCGAGCATCCGGTCTTAATGCATTGGATACGTAAGTAGTACCCATTATATGATACTAGTTGATAAAGTTTAAGGCAGCAGAATATGAAAATAATAAACTTCTAATGAAGCTTTGAGCAAATGAAAATCATGAATCAAAACAATGAATGAATATGAATAAACATGTAATGCTCAATTGTGAAAACTGTGTAAAAATGTCGCTAAACCATAAAAAAAAATTCTAAAACTTTAATAATAATTATGAAGATAATTAATTGATTTAAAACTCAATTCTGACCGCAGCTACGTTGAATGGGCACTCCATAATCCACATGATGGCGAATACAACTGGGAGGGCATTGCCGATGTTGTTAAATTTCTAGAAATTGCTCAAGAGGAGGACTTTTATATTGTGCTACGTCCGGGACCCTATATCTGTGCCGAGCGAGATAACGTAAGTTTAAAGACGAAATATATTAATTATCATTTAACCTTTTTAACCGTATTGATATAAGGGAGGTTTACCACATTGGCTATTCACCAAGTATCCGAACATTAAAGTTCGCACCAATGATCCCAACTATATAGCCGAAGTCGGAAAATGGTATGCACAATTAATGCCACGTCTGAAGCATTTAATGTTTGGCAATGGTGGCAAGATCATTATGGTTCAGGTGGAAAACGAATATGGTGTGTTTGAGGCTTGCGATCATAACTATTTGAACTGGTTGCGCGATGAGACCGAGAAATATGTGGATAATAAGGCTCTATTGTTCACCGTTGATATACCCAATGAGAGAATGCATTGTGGCAAGATTGAAAATGTATTTGCCACAACGGACTTTGGCATCGATCGCAGTAAGTAAACTCACTGTAACTATAACTTCTTTCATAATTCAAGAATCTTTCTTCGCAATAAATAAAGCTGTTTGAATATTTTCAAGTAAGATTAATCTGCACTATAGGCTAATCTTCAAAACACTTTTTTCCGCAGTATCTTATCTTATCTCTGTTACCAAATTAGTTGAATTCCACTGATTATCTATTTGAAAAATCAGTCCAAGATTATTGTTCACACGCCCATTTCAGGCATTAATGCTCTTCATCCGAATTTTAGTTATGTGTACTTAAATATTAATAAGGAATTTTAAGAATATCAAATACTTAACTAACAACTATTTTCTCTGTGTAGATACTCAAATATACAGAAAAGCTTCTTTATAAAGATACGTTTGTAGAACCCACTTTAAAAATCGAAAATCTATTTTATTCTCACAAATGGAAGTTCTTTCTTTTCGCAGTAAATGAGATTGACAAAATTTGGGAAATGCTACGCGTTCTACAACCGACGGGTCCTTTAGTAAACTCGGAGTTTTATCCTGGTTGGCTGACGCACTGGCAAGAGATGAATCAACGAAGAGATGGCAAAGAGGTGGCCGATGCTTTAAAGTACGTTTCAATTAAGTTTGAATCTTAATAGATGAAGGAATTAACGAATGCGATGATTCTTTTAGGAAAATACTTAGTTATGGTGCCAGCGTTAATCTCTACATGTTCTTTGGCGGTACCAATTTTGGTTTTACAGCCGGCGCCAACTTTGGTTTGGATGGTGGAATCGGTTATGCTGCCGACATTACCAGCTATGATTACGATGCGGTGATGGATGAGGCAGGTGGAGTGACCAAAAAATATGATCTTGTCAAGCAGGTGATTGGTGAAGTGCTCGAATTGCCCGACATCACACTGAATCCCGCCAAGCGTTTGAGCTATGGCAAAGTCGAGCTGACGCCAACACTGGAACTGCTCTCAAAGGAGGGACGCGCTGCCCTGTCCAAGGGCACACCCATCAAGGCCGATAAGCCCAAGACATTTGAGGAAATGGATCAGTATTCGGGACTGCTGTTGTATGAGACAACGTTGCCCAGCATGGACTTGGATCCGGCATTGCTGAAGGTGGAGGATATGCGTGATCGTGCACATGTCTTTGTGGATCAACAGCTAGTTGGCACACTGTCTCGGGAAGCACGTATTAATGCACTGCCGCTGAGCAAGGGCTGGGGCAGCACACTACAAATCCTGGTGGAGAATCAGGGACGCATCAATTATGATGTTGCCAACGATACAAAAGGAATTCTGGGCAAGGTGTCGTTGCAGTTGCACAATGGTGGCTACTTGCCACTCGAAAGTTGGACAACCACTGGCTATCCACTGGAAACCTATGCCGTCCAAACTGCTGCAGCCCTGGATCCAACTATAGCCAGACAGCGTCTTCTACGCACTGGTCCCATTGCCTATACGGGCAGTTTTGATGTTAAAGAAGTTGGCGATAGCTATCTTAATGTTGCCGGCTGGGGCAAGGGTGTTGCATATGTGAATGGCTTCAATTTGGGACGCTACTGGCCGCTAGGTGGCCCACAAATAACGCTCTATGTACCCAACGAACTGCTCAAAGTTGGCCCTAACTCATTAGTCCTGCTCGAGTATCAACGCTGCAATAAGACCACCAACGGTTCCGAATTGCCAGCCGTGCAATTGGATGCAGTGGCTCAGCTGGATGGTGAGTCCAGTGAGGTGGAACATAAATAGATCTTTTGTTATCTTTATTACATTGAATTTAGAAGCGTTTCATTATTAATTTAATTAGAAGCAGTTATTGTTGCAACAACAACATTGACAAGCTGTTATTTAAATATCTATGTATTGTATATTAATAAACATTGCTTAAATAACTTAAAATGATTTCAATTTCTTTAACTGACTGCCATTTTCTCTTTATTTATAATTTAGCTCGTTTTCACAATTGACTTTTTCGGTATTCGGTAGCGTTTCTCAAACATTTTTATACATTTTTTTTTTTTGCCTAAATTTAAGTTTTTTTGTTCTTTAATAAATTTGAGTTATTTTTACATTTTTAAAGAATGTGTTTATTGGCAAGTGGAGATTCTATTACAATACTTTTTAAGAGTTTTCTTTTTGCATTTTCTGTTGTTATTTTTACTTAACTTGTAAAGAGTATTAAGTTCTCAAAAGTATTTCAAAAATGTTTTAGAGTCTTGCTTAATATAAATGCTTAAAAATTTCAGTTGCATTGCTTGATACGAAAATATAATAAATATTGTTTTTTGCATTTTTATAACAGGGCAGTTTTTCATACATGAAAATACAAAATATGAACACAATTATCAAGAGATTCTATTACATGTTTGTGTTAAATATATAAACATACTAGTACATATGCATTTCACCTATTTTTGTGTGCAGTAATCTCTTAGATAACATATATATATATATAGCAGCAAATGAATTTACTATTACAACCCATTTAAATACACTCTTCCATTGCTTAAGATTTCCATATACAACTTTTTTAAGGTTTGACAATAGACAACTTGATTACCTTTTTGTGCATAGGTTGTTCGACTAATTTGACAGCAGTCTTTAAAAAAAAGTATTCTCATAATAAACACAACTCACGTACTTATTAATAGCTCTTATACAATAGTAAAAGATGTGCAACTGAAATGTGTTATGCAAAAATATGTTTTGTTGCCTTTTTTTTTTATATACTTTGCCTTCTAAGACAGATTTGCATAAGCTCGACGTAAATTAATCAGCAATCTACTATTTTAATATATTTTTTCTTTTAGTTTTTTTTATGATTTTTATATTTTAAGTGCCCCCACACGAAATGTTTATTGTTTTCTTGTTGAGTTTCATAAAAATAGTACAGTTAAGATGAATTTTGATTTTCTTCTAGGTTTTGTAGTTAGATATTTTGCTGCTTACATTAGGAATGACTTTTTGTTCGTACTTGGAATACTGTTGCAGAAATGTAGTTATAATTTTTACGTTGCGCACAAGAAAAGTCTTGCAAGAGTATGTCAGCTTCGGTGTGCCGAAGAAGATTTTTAACATAGTGCAGAATATTTTATTGCATTTAAATTTTTTGTATTTTTTTTTTTAATACATTTTTTTTTAATCTCATTTCTTTACATTTATTAAAAATATATCACAGCTGCATTTCAAGTTAATTATATATATATATCTATACATATATATATATAATCCCGTCGTATTTGTGTAAAAATGTATAGAAAAAGGTATGCAATTTGTTTTTGTTTGTTGGGGTAAAGAGAAGCCTACGTAAAACAGCAAAAAATTTGGCAACCTAATTAATATTTAGTCAATGTCCATAGAGACGGAATGCGTTCGCGTTTAGTAGACACTCACATATATATATAGTAGTTAGGTATTTATAGTATAGTTAACTAACCGAAGCGTAGATGTAGATGATGATGATGATGCATACTGTAGTATAGTTGATTTGCTAATTGTTGTTATCTCCTTTTTTATATTGCTGCTGTTTGTTTTCTAAAGTGCTGTGGGGGCAGCGTGCGCCATTTGTCAGTGCCATTTGGATTTCTGTGTATAGATATCGGCACGCAAGTTTTGCGCAAAACATATGCCCAAAATCTGTAAGAACAAACGGATATTAGTAACCGGAATAATATAAAAGTAGGCTTCAAATCATAAAATTGTATCTGGCGTTAAAAAATTAAGACCTGGAAAAACATAATTGCAATTGCGGCCGTTGAAATTATAATTAAATTATGCTCAATCCATTCTTCGCCAGCCTGGACACAGCCGTTTTCATATATAATCTTGGATAGCTCCAAACTCTAAGAGATACAAATAAAAAAAATAAAAACAAACATAAGCAAATCATAGAAAAATCTTAAAACAAATCATATACAAAAATAATAAAAAAAAAAACAAATGTTAGTTCTTTGTTAGGACCTGCATTAAGAGCAGAGCAACGCATGAGGCGGCCACGCCTATTAAATTCGTCTCCAGCCAATCCTCGCCAGCGCGTAAACATCCACGCTCATGTATATTTCTATCCACTGGCTGCATCCGTTGTATGTATGTTTAAAACTGATTAGGCCTGTAAATCATTAAAAACTTTCTTTAACTTACGTAGCCCTCCTTGCGCACATCGTAGCCGCATTGTTTGTTCTTGATCACCTCCTGTGGTCGCCGGCGACAACAGGAGAAGGGAACACCACACGCTTCACGGCTGCCAATTGCAATTGAGGAGCAATTGAAATAGTTATTGCTATCCCAGTCCTTGGGGCCATCGATGCCACAGCACTGTAGCCAATCCTCCTGTATCCAGTCGATCAGATTCTGTTGATCCGGATCCTCGCGATAGTGCTTGATAAAAGCTCTTAAGCCCTCGGTAGCCTGATCTTTTATCTAGAAAATAAATAATATATAACTAATAAAATAAGAAACCAAATCGAAAGTCCTTGAAAACTTTCACAAATGCGGTCACAGAATTCGAAATTTAATTACAACTCACCCAGCCTTTGTCCTTGAGCACAAAAGCCAGTCCGCAAAAACCAATCTCGCCAATAAGCAGCACGCTCAAGAATATCGCATACTGTAAATGAATTATGCATGAGCTTAACTCCATATTTTACTGTTGTTGTGTATACTCACAGCGCCCAAGAGACAGGTATTTTCACGCAATGCACCCACGCTGCCCATGAAGCCCAGCATGAATGTGACGGTGCCCAGTATAATGAGAACAAAAGCAGGATCCAAAGCGATGGAGCCTGTTAGCTTGCTAATGTTGCGAAACATATCCTTTTCGGTCCAGGCCCAAATGCCAACGGTGAGTACAAGAAGTGCTGACAACCAGATGAGTACATTGCTGATAAATAGCAAATATTTGAGGCAGCAACTAATTTCACTAGTTTCACGTCGATATTTACGCACTGTGGGCATTTTTGCGAGAGTCGGTGGCGAGACAACAACTCGACTTTTTAATGCTAAAACTATGGAATGATTATGCTTTTCTTTAACACTATTTACTAATGACTGGTTTTTTATTTTTTTACTACAACGAAAAGCTGTGTTTACCAGCCACAGTTTTTGGTGCGATTAACAGCCAGAATACCATAATCAGCGTTGCCACCTTGTAAGCTTACCTTCGAAACGCTAATTTAACATTTGTGAAAAAAGTGCGCTTTATACCGTTTTAAAAAATCTGTGTTTTTGTTATTCTTAAGAAAGTTTAAGTGCTGAATACTTGTGAATGTACATCTTTGATAATTTTAATTACTATTAAACTGTAGCTAAAACTTATTGCAAAACAGCAAGTTAACATATTTTGTTGCTGACTTAACAGAATACACTCCCCCATTTTATTGGTAACACATATGTATGTATTTGGTTTGGTATTTTCTGTATGTCTTCTTGCGGCATTGCGGTATTTAATTGCACACACAAGTTCGCCACACTGATTTTCATCGTCGTGTGCAGTTGAAAAGGCAGTAGAAAAGATCAGTACCAAGAAAAAATAAATATAACAACTCAATACAACAAAAAAATAAGAGTTTTTCAAGTGCTGTGTGCGTGGATTAATAAGAAATTTTTGGGCAAGTGCACGCATACAAACAGCGTGCTCGGCCCTATTACCTATGACGACAGTGAGTTTAGTTTTTCTTCTACCCTCTGTGAATGCGTGCGTGTGTGTGAATTTCGCTGATGGCTGAGGTTGAAAACTGTTTAATTAGTAAGAAAATATGAACAAAACGCATTCATGTAATACGCCAATCCCAAAGAATTGCAACAAATCAAGCGAAACTTAATGAAAATCACTCTAAAGCTAATAAGTGCGCCCAGAAAAGACAATTGGAATCAACCCCCCGCGTTTTAATCAAAGAAAAAAACTTGTATGTGTGCGGCTGCTGCTGCTGCGGACACTGCTAACAGCGTAGTCTACAAATATTGTAATAAAAGTGAAAATGTAAAACCGTTTGCGCCGTAGATTTGTAAAAAAAAAATTTTCGTAAATTTATAATGAGTTCACTCTGGTTACATACGCTATTTATTGGCAGAGAGACCGCCGCAGCGCTATAAAGTGCGTTCTCTGCTTTTGGTCGCCATCATAGCAGAGACATTGCCGTCGAAATCGCTGCCTACCTCCTGTGCGTGCGTGTGTTTGTGTGTGTGTCTAGCGCAGTTAATCCCTTTAAATATTGTGATCCCACGCTTGTAAAATCAATTTCAATCACTAATTATGCAAATGTATAGCTTTTTGTAAAAAGTACAGTGTTGCATTTACACACACATGTGTATAATTGAACATACATATATTAATATATGAACATATACATACACGCAAACATAAAACATTTCAATGTGCAATATGGTGGACAGTGCGTAAAAATCACAACGTCGACGACGACTTTTATTAACTATTTGTGGTTGATTTTGTTGTCGTTACTGGGCTTGTTTGGAGTCGCGTTTTCAGATGCAGCTTAACGAAATATATTAAAATAATTGCATTTGACAATGTGTTTTGGTGCTTATTTCGCTCAACAAAATACATACATATTTATGTATGTATAGAGAAATAATGTGCTTTTGTGTGTGTGTGTTTTATGTATACGTATACCTGTGCGCGCTTGTGTGTGTACATATGTGTGAGTGAGCTTGCATATGTATTCGCCTGAAATTGGAAGTTATATAAAACCCCTTTTGTATGCGTGAGGCGCTTTAGATTTAAGCAGCATGCGACTGCTAAGCTTTAATTATTTACATCACACACATACATAATATGTGCTATGTACATCTAAGCAAAAGATCAATATGGCAACAGCACTTGACGAAAAACGTTGCCAACTTTGCCAAGCCTTTGTGAAATTCTAATGGTTGGGCAAACCGCACAGCGCGCACATATCGCCAATCAATAATTTTGCAAACGCCAATTAAAGGAGAAAAGTTGTGACAGAAAAGAAAAGGAAAAAAAAAACATTTGCTGAGTACGCACTTACACACGGTGCCTATGCAAGCTCTCATTTGTACATATGTATGTACATACATACACACACGGAAAAACGGCACCCGTTGCTCTCACGCCAAGAGCAAGAGTCTGTGTTTCTGATCAAGGAAATAACCAATTTTCACAACACTCACTCTCACTCTCTTACAGGCTTACTCCCTGCTCCGTGATTTATGCATTGACGTTGTTGTTCTTTTTGGGGTGGTGGCGGCGGCGCCCCACTTTAGCTTCTGAACCTTTTTTTTTTTTTTAATTGTATGTTGGTGTGTGTGTGTGTGCGAGTTGTAACAACAACCACCAAAGGCAAAGCTTTTTTGCCCAACGACGACTACAACGGCGGCTTCCTTTTGTCTATTTGGACGCTGGAAAAAAAAAACCTTAACCGGAACTTTAACGGCGCTGCCGGCGTTGACGTTTTTCAATATGGCTTCTTTTACTTTTTCAATTTCATCACATAATAAATATAAAAATGATGCAGTAGTTTTGCCTTACAATTTTCAATAAATGATGTGATGTACAGCAAATGCAAGAACCTAGCCAGCTGCGGAAACCTAACTTAACTAATCATAGGAAAGCATTTGATTTTTCTATAAACAATTGCGTTCAAATTTGCATTTTAAAGACATTAATATAAATGTGTAAAGAATTTGTTAATTCTGTTGCTATCGGTCGCTATGTTATACACACAAACTGAGTAATGTATACATACGTTTTTTGTATGCAATTGTGTATGTATGCATGCAAGCTTGTGTGTGTATTTTGCGCTCCACTTTTCTCTGCCACAAAATCATTTTTCATTTCAATATTTTCCCTTCGACACTGTTGCACAAAATACACGAAAATCCTTTTTTTTTACCTCTGTGAGAGAATGACAAAAATTACATAAATTCAATGCAGTTGCTTTTGTTCAAGGATTGTAATGTTAAAATGTGCTTGTGTTTGTGTGCGTGAGGAAACGACAAATAAATGTATGTTACATACATACATACACTGCAACATTGCAAATGCATTCAAAACCAAAACTCCCACTCGTGTTAGCTCGATTGCTTTTCTCGCTCTCTATAATCACACTCTTCTTCGCTCTCGCGTCACGCCGCCGCAAGCTCAAAAGTTACGCCCACCCCGTTGTCCCCTAATGCCGTTAGGCGTTCTTTGATCACGTAGACGTGTTTGTCGTTTGTTTGTATGTTTGTGTGCCATTTATTTGCGCATTGCTGCCACCCGGTCAAACAGACGACCATATTACACAGGTGCTGAGATTTTCTTACTGATGCTTAGATTTAATAGATGTGTGTTTGAAGTACAAAAGAAGTTTTTTAACATTTTATTCTTATTAATTTAACAGCAGTTAGCAATTTTCTTAAGTGTATGCCAAATAGTTTGTGCGGTTTTTGGCCTGTTTCTATGCTAACTACCGTGATTTTACAATGATATAGAATATTGATTTAACTTCGTACAGGTACATACTAGATTTCCGTTTTGTTGCACTCAAATAGTGAGAGAAAAATGGCCGAAACAGCATTTGACTGTTCAACCTTCAACAGGTATGCAACCCTACTTACCTTTTTGCAGTATCCTTAACTTCATATTCTGATCTTTTGCTGAGCATCAACTATTTTTTCTTATCTATGTATGTTGAGTTCATCGTATACACATTTGGATTGTGGATTGTTGCACTTTTTTTTTCTGCTTTCAATACCAATTTATTGACTGATAATATAATCAAACAAACTGAACCAAATACAAATGCACTTGCAGTCGGTTCTTGTGTGTGTATTATTTATTTGTATATGTGTAGGTTTGTCTCTGATTTGAATGCCAGAAATGAACGAAATACAACCCCCACTTTTTGACTGTAAGATGCGCTCCCACACAAACACACACACTTATTCTATAAACGCCGTTTACTGTTTTGTTTACCTGCCCGTCAGTATAGAGAGAGGGGTTGTACAAACGTGTGTGTAACTTGTTTTGTCCTACTCACTCGCTCTCTTACAATTACAACTTTTTTGCTTGCGTTCGTTCATGCGTTGAGTCAATATAGGAACGGCTGTCTGCTTGCAGTGTTTTAACAGTGTTGCCATACTCCAAAAACACACTTGTAACTGAGAGTTCTGCCTGCCTGCGACTGGTCACACTTGGTAGGCGGCCAAGAACTAGAAAATGGCCATGTTTATTGAGATTATGTGAGAAGAATGCTTTTTTCCAACCCCCACAAAACTGAAACGAAACACAATGTAAACGGTAGTCAATTGAAGTACGTTTTTCGATTAACTGTGATTTCAAACGAGCACTTCTAATAGACGCCTTTATTGAAAACAAAAATAACAATACCGTATTTGATAGTTAACTAAACGGGATTTAACTTTTTTCCATTTACTTACAGAGCTGAACTAAGTCCAGCAGCCGTTGCAGCATTGTTCATTTAGAATTTCGAAAACGCCACATGTCCGCCAAAGCAGAGGCGGACAATCCAGCCGCCAGCGCCACAGCGAGTGGCGGCGGTGTCAATAGCACCTCCAATGGAACTATAACACCAGCCAGACGACTGCGCACACGCAACTCAACCGGCAGCGGCAGCGAGTCCGCCAAAAAGAATACCAGCCACAATAATAACAACAACAACAGCAACAATAACAATAATAACGAATCAGCTGCAACGGGCAATGATGAAACAGGATCATCATCAACAACAACGCCTGCATCAGGCGGAGCTGGTGGTTCATTATCATTAGCAACACTAGCATTACCCTCTGTGGAACGTCCCAAGCCTAGTGTGCCGATGAATCATGCCAGCAGCAGCGTCTCAGCCAGCAAAAGATATCACAACAGCTGTCCGCATCCAACACCGACGGTGCACAAGAAAACGTTGCACACGAAGCCACACAGCACTAATAAATTCGATGAGGGCAAGAACGAGGAATTCCACTTTGATACGCCGCCCGAATGTCCGGTGTTTAGACCAACGGTTGAAGAGTTTAAGAATCCATTGGCCTACATCAGCAAGATTCGCTCCATCGCAGAGAAATGCGGCATTGCCAAGATATTACCTCCGGAGAAATGGACGCCACCATTTGCTGTCGATTTGGACAAGTTGCGTTTTGTGCCGCGCGTGCAACGCCTTAACGAATTGGAGGCGAAGACGCGTGTCAAATTAAATTTCTTGGATCAAATTGCCAAGTTCTGGGAGCTACAGGGCTCATCACTCAAAATACCGATGGTGGAGCGCAAAGCTCTCGATCTGTATACGCTGCATCGAATCGTTCAAGAGGAGGGTGGCATGGAGCAGACAACCAAGGAGCGCAAATGGGCCAAAGTGGCCAACCGCATGCAATATCCATCCAGCAAAAGTGTTGGCGCCACACTTAAAGCCCACTATGAACGCATCCTACATCCGTTTGAGGTGTACACCTCGGGCAAAGTTTTAGGATCAGGTGGTGGTGCTGCTGGTTGCGTATCGGCAACGGGTGCAACACCTGTTAAGCTCGAGGATGTTGGCACCGATTATAAGGCCCATGAAATACCCACACGTCAGCAAATTGCTCCACCAAATGAGAACAATACGCGTCGCTCTAAACGTTTTGGCAACTCCAATGCCGGCTGCGGTTTAAACATGGCCAAGCTAGGATGTGCTGCTTCTAATGCAGCTGCTGCTTTAACAATCAAAACGGAGACTAAAGAGGATTTTAAACGCGATCTTCTAAGTAGCTTCAATGCGGTTAACATTGCTGGTGGAGGAGGTGGCGCTACTGCTGGTGGTAATTCTGCAACTGGTGGTGGTGGTGCACCAGCACCGAATACTCGCGCCACCCAAAAGAAGGCCACAACGGAGCAATCACAGCAACCGCTTATCGATCCACTCATGAAATACATATGCCACATCTGCAATCGCGGCGATGTCGAAGAGTCCATGCTGCTGTGTGATGGCTGCGATGATAGCTATCATACCTTCTGTCTATTGCCACCACTGAGCAGCATACCCAAAGGTAAGTCCAAATCACGAATTGTCTATAGCTTATGTGAATTTTATATATAATTTTCCAATCCACTCTTATCTCATGAACTTTATTTATTTTTTATTTATCAGGCGAATGGCTTTGCCCGCGTTGCGTTGTGGAGGAGGTGAGCAAGCCGCAGGAAGCATTTGGTTTCGAGCAGGCCGAACGTGAGTACACGTTGGTTCAGTTTGGTGAGATGGCTGAGCAGTTCAAGCAAGAATACTTTCGAAAGCCGGCGCATTTGGTCACCACAGAGATGGTGGAGCGTGAATTCTGGCGTATTGTATCCTCAATTGATGAAGATGTCACTGTTGAATATGGCGCTGATTTGCATACCATGGATCATGGCTCTGGATTTCCTACAAAAAGCTCGCATTACTTGTTGCCGGGTGATCAGGAGTATGCCGAGTCTAATTGGAATTTAAACAATTTGCCGCTGCTTGAGGATTCAATACTGGGCCACATTAATGCTGATATTAGCGGCATGAATGCACCATGGATGTATGTGGGCATGTGCTTTGCTGCCTTCTGCTGGCACAACGAAGATCACTGGAGTTATTCAATAAACTATTTGCATTGGGGCGAGGCAAAGACCTGGTACGGAGTGCCCGGCTCCCGTGCCGAACAATTTGAGCAGACAATGAAGCGTGCCGCACCCGAACTCTTTTCCTCGCAGCCAGATCTGCTGCATCAGCTGGTCACAATTATGAACCCCAACATTTTAATGAACAACGGCGTGCCCGTCTATCGTACAGATCAGCATGCTGGCGAATTTGTCATCACATTTCCGCGTGCGTATCACGCCGGCTTCAACCAGGGCTACAATTTTGCCGAAGCTGTTAATTTTGCGCCAGCCGATTGGCTGAAGATGGGACGCGAATGCGTCAACCATTATTCAATGTTGCGTCGCTTCTGTGTCTTCTCGCACGATGAACTCGTCTGCAAAATGGCCTTGGAGCCGGCCAAGCTAACATTTGGCATTGCCACCGCTTGCTACATAGACATGGCTGAAATGGTCGACACCGAAAAGAAACTGCGCAAGTCATTGCTAGAATGGGGCGTCACACGTGCCGAACGTCGTGCCTTTGAGCTGGTCAACGATGATGAGCGTCACTGTCAGGAGTGCAACACCACCTGCTTCCTGTCGGCCGTTGCCTGTGAGTGCAACGACAAGCTGATTGTTTGTCTGCGTCACTACACCGTACTCTGCGGCTGTGCACCAGAGAAGCACACACTTATCTATCGCTATACCTTGGACGAGATGCCGCTCATGCTTCAAAAGTTAAAGGTCAAGGCACACAGCTTTGAACGCTGGCTATCACGTTGTCGCGATATTGTCGATGCCCAGACGCCCACATCGGTGACGTTGGCAGAGCTGCAGGAATTATGCAAGGAGGCCGAAACCAAAAAGTTTCCTTCATCGCTGCTTATTGATCGCCTAAATGCTGCTGCCATTGAGGCCGAGAAATGTGTTACTGTTATCCAACAACTGGGCATTAATAAGGTAAGAGAGTGTCTGAAAAAAATTAAGTACATTAATATTTTGTTAAGTGTTTATCAAAAGATCAAAATAATTAATTTTTTAAATAAACTGATTATAGCTTTCAAGACTTGTGGCACATTCCTCATTAGTTTACAGCGCTAGGCTTAAATTAACTATTTTTAGTAAAGATAAACTAAAGATTTGATTTGAAAACATATGTATTCCAGGTACGTACTCGCTCCGATCACAATCAGGAGGCAGCACAATACAAGCTGACCATGGAGGAATTGGAGCTGTTTGTACAGGAAATTGATAATTTATGCTGTATCATCGATGAGGGCGCTTCGGTGCGTGAACTGTTGGTATTGGGCAAACAGTTTGTAGAGCGAGCCAAGGCGCAGCTGCAATTATCGCTGGAGACGCTCGAGGAGAATGATTTGGAGACACTGATCAATGAGGGCAGCTCGTTGCGCATTGAACTGCAGCAGCTGGATCAGCTGCAGAAGCGTCTCAAGCAATGCAAATGGTACAAACGATCGCAGGGTTTGCGTGAGACAAGCTCAAAGCTGACATACAAGGATGTGGAAACATTACTGCACACAGCTGGCGCTGACCTGGATCCCAACGATCCGTATGTAGATCGCGAGATGCGCAAACTGCAAGTTATTGGTGCAGCAATCGAGGCATGGGAATTGCAGGCAGCCAAATATTTCCGGCGGCTCAATCAGCAGCACGAGTTGGCCGAGATTGAGCAGTTTCTAAAGTCCGCTAGCGAAATCAATGGACAGGTGCCGTCACATGGCATGTTAAAGGATGCGCTACGCAAGGCACGCGAATGGTTGCGCGCAGTGGAGCAGCTTCAGCAGAACAATCATGTCACCTATTGTCACACATTGGAGGCGATGATTGAGCGGGGTCTGAGCATACCCATACAGCTGGAGGAATTGGGCCGCATGCAGGGACATTTAAATAGTGCACATCAGTGGAAAGAGAATACGGCGCAAGCGTTTCTCAAGAAGGGCACATTCTATACGCTGCTGGAGGTGCTGATGCCACGTGCGGATGCCATTAATATTGACTCGGATCTCAAGCCGCGTTTCCAAGATGATTTTCTTAAGGACAAGAATCCCGCCGAAATTGTGGCCAGCTTCAAGCAAGCTGAGGAGCAGGAGCTGCGCGATATGCGCGATCTTCGTCGCCAGAATATGAACAAGAATTCGTTGCGCGATGTCTTCTGCCTGTGTAAATCGGAATTCCGTGGTCTCATGTATAATTGTCAGTTGTGCCGCGATTGGTTCCATGAGGATTGCGTCCCTCCGCCGCCAACAACACATTCATTAACGGCACAACAGAATGGCAATGGTGGTGCAATTAATGGTGGAGCATCGGCGCAAGCCAAATGGCTGTGTCCGAGTTGTGTGCGCTCGAAGCGTCCACGTTTGGAGACAATTCTACCGCTGCTCGTTCAACTGCAACAGCTGCCCATCCGCTTGCCCGAGGATGAGGCATTGCGATGTTTGGCGGAGCGTGCCATGAACTGGCAGGATCGTGCACGTAAAGCTCTTAGCAGTCCCGATGTCAGCGCCGCCCTGGATGCCATCTTATTGCAACAGCAGAAGCGACGCACCGAAAGCGGCAGCGGAGGCGGCATTGCTGGACTGGGCAACATAAACAGTCCACGTAAATCGCGACGTCAACACAAGACGGGTATAAACAATGCGTTACGCTCCGAATCAGATGCTGAGGACGTGGATGATGTTGATGATGACGATGATGATGATGAATGCCGGCTGCGCATTGTCGAAGATGGTTATAGCAATGATGAGGACGAGCAACTGCAACGATTATCATCATCAGCGAATACACAAATCAACAACAGCAGCGGCAACAGCAATAGCGCAGATCTTCTGAAGCTGCTATCCGACAGCGAAATTGAGAATTTGCTCGAGCTAATGATGGAGGGTGATTTGCTGGAGGTGTCGCTGGATGAGACGCTAGAGTTATGGCGCATCCTGCAAACAATGCCGCCAACAATGCTGCAAGCCGAGGCCAAAGCCCGTGTGGCCCAGCATATGCAGCAGCAGCATTTGCAACAGCAGACATTGGGTCCAAATCCATTGACAACAACGGGTGCCTCATCTTCGAGCATACACAGCGGCGCTGATGATTCCAATGATAGCCTGCTTGTTCAAAATAGTCCAAGTCCCAATACACCAACAGTGCGCAATAAGAAGCGACGCTCCAATGACGCCAGCAGCGCCAATGTGGCTGTGCCGCGAAAGAAACAAAACACGCCCAAGCAGACGCCGGGCAAAAAGCAAGCGGTACGCAAAAGCGATGGCAAGGCAAGCACATCACCCGGCGTCGATGCCGATGCTGAGAATAAGCAGGCAAATGGTGGCAACACCACCGCGACAACAACAACAACACCAAACACGCCCGGATCAGCAGGTGTTGGTGGAACAACAGGCACAGCTGCCACTCCCACAGGCACCCCGGGCTCGGCTGGGCATAAGAAACGCAAGCGCACCACCACAACCAACAATAACAATAATAACAACAACAATAACAGCAGCAGCAGCAACAACAGTGGAAATAATAGCAATGCAGCAGGCGGCACACCAACAGCAGGCAGTAATGCCACAACAGGTGGCGGGCAAAAGAAGCATGCGCAACGCACACAGCAAACAGCGCAGGAGGATGACGAAGAGGAATGCCGGGCGGAGAATTGCCACAAGCCAACTGGACGCGAAGTGGACTGGGTGCAATGCGATGGTGGTTGCAACGAATGGTTCCACATGTACTGTGTGGGCCTAAATCGTAGTCAAATTAAAGCGGACGATGATTACATATGCATACGCTGCTCAAGGACGGTCAGTGTGGGCGTAGCAGGTGGCAGCAACAGTAGTCTCGCGCTAACCACAACGACAACCAGCAGCTTGACATTAAGCACGGGGACACCGGGTAAGCAGCGAGCAGCGCAATCGGCGCGGTAGAGAGAATGCTAAAAAGAGAGGGAAATCGAGCAAGCAAAAAAGAAAACATTTATAATTGACAACCGGTTGGCAGCACCCTCAATAAAAGTTAGCTGAAGCTGAATCGATAAACTGCTATCGCAGTGTTTTACACAAAATTATCACCCACACATCCATTGAAAGAACAGCAGCCGATACAGACACACACAAACATGCATTGTTATGCGTGTTAAAAAAAAAAACAGAAAAAAAGGTATTTACTAAGTGTTAGTAAAAAGTCACTTGAACGTTTTTTGTAGAACTTATTTACTAATAATTGCTATTATTACATAAACGTATAAAATGAAAAAAAAAAACTAAAAAACCTCCAACCAATCGACACAACACACAAAAATACATTTTTGAGAAGTAACAAATTAAGTAAACTTTCAACTGTATAATGCAAAATATAAACAAATTTTGTATATGTAAGCGCCAAGCACATTTTACGTTCGTTAAACGTTCTCTTTACATTAAGTTGATGTAAATTTATATATACATACATACACACACATATATATATATATATATTTATAAAAAAATATATGTATATATATAAAAAGAAAAATATATATATATATATTTAATTACCATTACCTGCTACTATTAATTTTTTGTTAATTTAATATACATTTTGTGTTCTCTTTTAAGTTTTGTGAGAAGCCCGCGCGTTTTTTCGTTTATTTTTTTAATTTTCATATCAAAAAGAAAACAAAACCACTTCAAAGCTAAAAAAAAAAAGCAAGAAAAGAATAAAAGTAATATTGCATATTAATTTTTATTTTTTACTTCTGTACAGTTTTTCTGTTTACTTAAAGTGGAGAGCAAAAGTAAAAGTTTATTGTTATTTTTATAAGTACATTTATATCTTCCATAATCGTTATAATGCGATCGTTTCATACGCGTGACGCGCTGTATTCAATTATATTTCATTTGTATGTTTTATTTGTTTTCTCCTACAAATCGATCGATTTGAACAAAAAATAAAATTATGTAGCATAAATACGAAGATTAATCTAAAACAAAAATCCTTGATAAAATTGCAGCCCTTATGCTAAGGTTATACTAGAAAATAAATGGAAATTAATACAATGTATAATTTTTAACTTTAAATGTAGTAAGCTAAATAGAGAACAAGCGTAAATAAGAAACACAAAAAAAAAATAAATACACAAAAAAAATGCAAAAAAAAAATAAAATTATACTACAAATACTTCTCAACGTACAACATGAAAAATTGCTTAAAAAACTATGCATTAGAAGATAAAAAAAAACCCTTTGTAAAATCATTTTTTAAAGAGTGTGTATAAAAATATTGATGAAAAATAACCTAAAACATAACAAAACGAAAGAAAAGAAAATAATGTAGACCTTATTATATTAAGGCGAAACCGTTTTATTTAAATTAAGCTAACACTGTGTACGATTTCTTTAAAACCAAACCCATTCACAACAAATCAATATACCTTATGCCCCTTCCTCCACAAGACCCTCTCCCCCACAAATATGTAATTCTATTATACATATAAATAAATTATATATAAATAGTATTTAAAAAAAAAAAATGTATTTTACTTTGGCGACGAAACGTTTAACAAGCACAATGCAAGTGTATCTGTATCTATTAAAAACACATTTTTTTGTTTAATTACAGTTGTTGCTGTCATAATCGTAACGACAATGTGGCATCAACGTTTTATGATCTGCGACGTTCCAAATGGCACGTGCACCATGCCAATTGTCGGCACGCCACAAATTCCCCACTTAGTCATTTCCACAATTCATTGCACATACTTTCTGTCTGGCACCTGGCGTACTGATAACATATTTATTTGTTAGCTAGTTATTGCTGGTTGTTTGTAAACACACAAAGTTGCCTTAAATGGGCATATGGTTTTGGTTATTATAAAAATAAACACATTGTTACGTTAAGATCTTATTTTTATGGTGCTTTGAGGAATGCAACTTACTATTTTATGAGTATTAGATTGATTTACTGTTTATTTATCTTTATTAGTGAAATATGATCGTTATGTAATATTTTCTTATCGCTTTCTATAAAGAAATGTGCTTAGTCGATACAGTTATCAAATAACCATAAATTGGTTTGAAATAAGTATTTATAGATAGCTGAATTAATACACTTGTATCTTTTCCGTTGTTTTTATGACATATCATTTGTTTATAAAGCCCTCATTTCCTCCCTGCACTTTTCATAAAGTTTGAAAAAATCGTTGAGCAAAGATGGTTAATTAAATTTGCGTTGTCTAAACGGTCTCTAAAAGCAATAGGGAATTGAGGTCGATTAATATGTTTACCTGCAGAGAGCTTAAAAAGCGGAAAAAACATTAAGTATCGTACGCTTATCAATTTCAATTGAAGTCAAATCAGTTAATGATAATTGGAGCTGCATGTTCCATAATCGACGATGTTCACATGACATGCCAAAAGTCATGTAAGCAAAAACTGAACAATTCGATTATCAAATCAAATTTTAAATGAAATTTAACATGTTGGATTTCTTGTCTTTTTTTTATTATTACATACGCATAGGAGTATAGTACACAATCAGTTTGCTATTATAATAATACACATTTTAATTTTTTAATTTTATCGTTTTCGTTGGTCCTGTTAAGTTTTTCTTTTTGGTATTTAGATTTATGTACATAAATATGTATCAAGCAAGATATCAAAAATAGTAAGCTGCCGACATAATGCGACATATTTCATAAATATACATACAAATTTAGAAAACACTAAAACACATTTCTCTTATATGTATATATATAGGACACGATTTACATACTAAAACTTAACATGCCAACTTCAGTTATATGCTTGAGGTAACAACAATAAAAATAACAATCATAGTTGTTTGTTAACAAGATAAAGCTTAACAATTGCTTTAAATGTTCTAGCAATATAATTATATACTACAAATACATTAACTATCTAATCCCCAAAAGAGATATTGACAGATTTGGAACACAAAAAAAAGAGTAGTAAAAAGTTAACCATTGGAAAGCCGCTGTTTGTGTTTGTGTGTGTGTGTGTATATGTGTTTTTTTTTGTTTATGTTGAACGTTCTATGTCTAAACGCTGAGATTACATAATGCACGGAAACCAGCTAGTAAAATCATTGCATCATAAGCACCCTGTATTATTGCGGGCGAGTGAGAAGATCGCCTTAGGAGGCGAGTCCACGCTGACGCCGCTTGACACGCGCATATGGTCCCACCGACGGATCCATGACAAAGTCATAGAGCACACGTGTCCAGCTAGTATGCTGTGGCATCGTCTCGTAGAATTCCTTGGCAATGCGCTTCACCTCCGGCAACCGCGAGCCGGGCACAGAGGGAAAATCATGATGCTCATTGTGATATCCCACATTGAAGGTGATCCAATTGAGTGGTCCATAATACGAGTACGTCTCGAAGCCCTTGGCAAACATATAATGCTCCGATATAAAATGTCCTGCCACGGGATGCAATCCCATTGCCAGAATAGAACCAATTACCAGATACGCCATCGCCTTCCAGCCAAAAAAGAAGACAACAGCCGTATTAAATGTCAACTGTATGACCGTATTGATAATCTCCAGGCGTGTCGGTGGCTTCGGATTGATGATCAGTGGTCGGAAAATGTAGAAGAACGGTTGCAGGCAAACCCACAGAAATTTTCCAAATGTCGTATCAAACAATTTTGCCTCCAGGAGTGTGGGTATATCCGTATCCATCACTTCATCGCCTTGGTAACTGAAATTTAATAACAAAAACCATTTTAATTAATGTTTTTTTAGATCTACATTTTTAAGAAATTTGTATACATAAATTAAAACAATGATTAACAAAGTTAAGTCTTTCAGCCATTAAGACCTAAAACGTTTCATAATTCGGTTTGTTATTATTTATTTCTTAAATAAAAATATATAAACATACTTATGAATTTTTTGAAAGCTATTTTTATCTTTAAAGTAATCTTTTCAAAACTCATTTATTCATTTCTTTAAACGGAAAATAGTCTTAAATAATAATCTCCAAGTGAATTCTGGCATTATTAATCCATACTATTGGCCGTAATAAACAAGTTATTCACGCAACGAATAGATTAGATAAACGCAACCCAACTAATGATTAACACTCGATAGCCAATACAGTTACTCCCTTACTATTGTCCATTTCGTGTATGAGTTGGCATGTGACTCAACTGTTATGTGGTGGATTATCTCATACATATATAACAGCCTAAGATCTAACAAAATCAAAGCGAGATATTTTAAGATAAGCCTTTGATTTCTTGACTTTTTAGAACAGTTTCAAACCGCTCGATTTGTTTGATTACATTAAAATCACAGCAAACTGTTAAAAACTGTACTAATTAGAAGAACAATCATTGTAGTTATGTTAACTAACATAAACTGCTTCGAGATTTTACTTGGGTAATCTTCAAAGATAAGGTTAGTTAACAAACTGAATAACAGGATAAGATAGTGGCCAATGAGTGTAGCTAAAAACATTATTTAAACACCCTACATCACTTTTTTTCGCTCATTGTTTTTCTGTCAAGTGTTTAACAAATAAATCAATCCAACTGTCATTAAATTGGCGTTGTAGGGGCTTGAGCGAAATTTCGGCCAGCAATGCACAACACACACACAAACCACTCAAATGTGAATGACTCAGAAATAGGGGCCGTAATCAACAACATAAACATACAAACGAACTAAGACAAAAACAAACGAACACACAAATATTTTGACGGGCTACGTGACCAATTGAAACAATTATTTAAAATTGATATGCATAAATAAAAAATAGTTAAAACCCTATAAACTTTCAAATCTTATCGCAATCAATATAGCGCATATCAATATTGTGTATAGGCGAATTTCCCAGACATTTTTAATATTATTTGTTGTTGACTCACAAGTGCGACAAAAGTTTTTGTAGGATAAATGTTGGTTGTACAAGTATTATATGCGAATTGATTTTTTTTTCTAAGGAATAAAGAAATGAATACCAAATAAAGTCTCTTAAACCCATCCAAATGCATGGCATTGTACTATTAATGTATATAAGTTAAGTTACAAAAAAGTTCCACTCGTTGCTTAGGCAAAGGAGATAGACAGGGGGAGCGACATATAAGCAGTGTTGCACAGCGACGCCGGCGGTCTTGAAAAATAATATCGTGTAAACAGAGTGCGGTTTGCAGGAAAATCTATCTCATGGCTACGCCCCGGCAACAAACCGAGAGCATTAAATTGTACACACACACTCATATAAGGCAGCCGGCACGCAGCACCGAAAGCGCATGTGTGATTTTGCTTGTGTGTGTGTGTGTGTGCGAATGTGCCTCACCGCAATAACGTCATCAAATCAACAGATCGCAATTTTAAACTCACCGATGATGCTCCAGATGATATTTCTTAAACGATATGCTCATGGGCAATCCGATGGGTAGATTGCAAATGAAACCCAAAATCCGATTGTGCATGGGTCGACTGTGACCGAATGCCAGATTATGTGATATTTCATGCACGGCCAGCATTAGCGAATGATTCAGAATGCCGCCAAAGCAATAGGCTAGTAGTACAAGCCACGACCATGACAAGTCCTTGACAATGAATAACGCCAGTATTTGTGTAAGCACCATGGCGCCAGCTATCCATTTAAAGTTGGGATCATGTCCAAAGAGTTTCTTGATTTGCGGATATTTCTCGAGTATGATTTTACGACGCGACGCATGCGGCTCTTCCGTATAAACCCACTCGAAATCACTGCGAGACACTTTTTGGCCCATTTTTATTTTGTACTGTTGTTTATAGTTGTTGTTCTGTTTGACGACTCAGACAAAACGCTTTGGCATTATCGACCGAATTGAAAATGACAATAAAAAGCAGGCGTGCTTTTTTTTAATGAACACTACAGCAACGCGACATCGGCGAGGTGGAAAATGTTAATGAACGCGCACTAGCAACAATGCCTACAAGCACCCACATACAAGCCAGTGTTGGTTAGGGTCATCCCACAGGGCTGCTATGCGCTTATCGATTGCAAAGCAGTTTGCTGGAAAGTACTGCCAACTCCTTACACTTTCTCAAAATGATTTGCTCCGCTTTGACCTACTGTTACAAATTGCACTCTCTATTTTGACCTTTTCTGACTGTAAACACAAAATGAATGCACAGCAGCCGTGTTTGTTCGCCATTTTATACAATAAGCTATAATTGTGATCAGTAGTTTGTTGTACATTATTTAAATTTCGTATTTCAAATAATTTCATTAAAATTATGTTCAAAAAACTGTTGCGATGTGTTTTAGTCACCAAGCTGCTGATTCTGTTGCTGTTCTTAATATCGTGGTGATGTACAGCACAGTGGACTGCACTCAAATTTGCTTGCTTTTGCATGCTGGATTTATTATTTTTTATGGGTCGTGGTGTTTCGTGGGCGATTGTGGTGTCACCTGGCTGACTGTCTGATCAGCTGCTGTTGTTATTTGTAGACTCTGTGTGGGTGTGTTTTGTAGATGTGTGTGTTATTATATTTAAACATAAAAGTGTGTACATATAATTTTTGTATTGTTTTTTAATATATTTGTTATCAATAGTTCTAGAAAATGCTAAAACAGAGTGTGGATGTTGTTTTTGATGTTCTTGTGGACTGCTGCACACACAAATACAGACAGATGTTGATGTCGTGTTGTTGTTTCCCCGTTTTCGCGTGTATTTTTTAAGGTGTAGACTTCTTTTTTGTTGCTTGTTGACGGCGCAGTTGCTTTCAATTGATGTTACAGCTGATGGATGATGTTCTTCATCTGTTGTGGGTGTTTTTTTCTTTCTTTTATGTTCTTGTTCTTGTATAGTTGATGCGATTAGGAATTTGGCAAAGCGACAGCCAGCGGCGATGTTGTTGCTGCTGTTGTTGTTGTTTTTCTTTTTTGTTGTTTGCCTTGCACAGTTGTTATTATTGTTGACCCTGCTTGCTGCTGCTGTTATATTGTTGTTTGAATAAATATTTGAACGTGATTTTAGTTGTTTTTTACTTGCTTTAAACTATATTTTGCGCAATTCTTTGCTGTAATAGCTCACTCACTTTTCTTGTAATATTTTCTTGTTCTTTTTTTTTTTTGCTCAACAAAATATTTAAATCAAATCGGCAATATTAGCAGGCATTTCCTCGATAGTAGTATGATAGAATTGTTCAATATCCTTAAGGATTCGTCGATCATCATCTGTAATGAAGTTAATCGCAACACCCTTGCGACCGAAACGACCACCGCGACCGATTCTACAATGGATATATTTCATTAATAAGTTACACATTGTTTCAAGTCTCTTTAGATTATGTTTTGCACTTACCTATGAATGTAATTCTCGCGGTTCGAGGGCAGATCATAGTTGATAACCAACGAGACCTGCTGCACATCAATACCACGCGCCAATAAATCAGTTGTAATCAAAACACGGGATGAGCCCGAACGGAACTGTTTCATGATAACCTCACGATCACGCTGCTCCATGTCACCATGCATAGCCGACACAGTAAAGTTGTGGCTAGACATCTCCTGGGTCAGCTGATCGACCTGTTATACAATACAAAAAACAAAATTTTAATTGCAAAATAAAAACATAACATATTCAAAATTTACTAACAAAAAACTAATGCTAAAATGTTCGAATGTAAAAACTCATAGCATAGAAACAATCTTCAATCAATAAAACAAAATATATATTATTGCTTACCTTGCGACGGGTATTACAGAAGATAACCGATTGGGTGATGGACAGCGTATCGTAAAGATCGCACAATGTGCCCAGTTTCCAGTTCTCCTGCTTGACATTCACGTAGAACTGCTTGATACCCTCAAGGGTTAATTCCTCCTTCTTGACCAGAATGCTAACTGGCTCGCGCATGAAGCAACGGCTAACTTCGAGTACATCTGGGGGCATGGTGGCTGACAGCAGGATGACTTGCACATCTGGTGGAAGCATCTTGAACACGTCTTGGATTTGATCTTTGAAGCCGCGCGACAACATCTCATCGGCCTCATCCAGCACGAACAGCTTGATAGACTGAGTGCGCAGCACCTTGCGATTGATCATGTCATAGACACGACCAGGTGTACCAACCACCACATGGCAACCCGACTCAAGAATGCGAGCATCCTCACGGACATTGGTGCCACCAATGCAGGCATGCGAATGCACCTTCATGTACTCTCCAAGTGCCATCACCACACGCTGAATTTGGGTAGCCAACTCGCGAGTGGGGGCCAGGATCAGGGCCTGGCATTCACGAACGGCCGTATCGATTTGCTGAAGAATGGCAATCGAAAACGTAGCAGTCTTGCCAGTACCTAAAAACACATGAATTTGCGACACAATTTGTTAAGTTAATTCAATAATCTTTAATCCAATCAAAGTGAGGCTAATTATAATCAAGTTTGAATTTTTCCCTTTGTAAGGTTTCAGGTTCTATTTAAATGCTAATCAATAAACACCACCGATGAGGGCATCAAATTCCTTGCTAACATATTAAGCCGGATTTCTGCAATCCCAACAAATACGATAGACAAATTTGTATAGAATATTGAATATACGAACTGCTGCAATCAAAATGATCGGCATCTTAGAAATCAGTTAATCAAGCAGCAAGTATAAATGTTTATGGTGATAACATATATATTTTGTTGATTCTCAACATAATCAAAATAAGCAGCTAATTTATTTTTGTGCGTTCCACAAAAAGGCGGTAAAAACGATCAGAAAAACTGGCGCGCAAGCGCTGAGAGCACACTCTTTAAAACAAAGAGTAGAAAAAGAGAGGATTGGAAGTGTGAGAGAGCAGAATGCAAGCGAGCAAAAGCGGACGACAACTGAGTCACGGTTATCATCGTCATCAGCCGATGCTGCTTTATCGCGCTACAAATACAAATTGTTTGCAATTTCACATTAAGGCGAAATTTGTTTTAGCACTTTACATTGCTGTTGTTGGCATATGTATTGTATATGTGAGCTTGTGTTTATATTACTCACCAGACTGGGCCTGGGCAATGACATCGCGACCCTTGACGCAAGGAATGATGGCGCGCTGTTGGATAGCTGATGGCTTCTCGAAACCGTAGCCATAGATGCCGCGTAGCAGCTCCTCGCGCAAGTTCATGTCATCGAAATTGTCGTAGACCTCATGCCAGGTCGACTCAATGACGCCCTCAGGGTCCATGCCAGTGGGACCATCTTGAGCTATTTCACTTCGGTCATCCCTGTAGAAACAAAAAAAAAAGAGACGAAGAATATGTATCACAAATGGTGTCAGAAATACACTTAATATAAAACAATTTTCTTTGATTCGCTTCTCTTCTTTTTTATCTTTTCTTTTTTTTTTGGTTATGGCGAATCTGCGCTTGGCAACGAATGGCAGAAATGACGACAAAGAGAAGTCGGTGGCAACTGCAGAGTTTCAGCTGAAGGCAGGCGGGCGCCGCAGCAGCAGCAACAGCACTTACATTATCAACAATAAAAAATTGACTAGTTAAATTTGTATACGGAATTTCGACGGCTTAAGCACCGTTCTGTTAAACAATTTATGTATTGTTTGTATGTCAAAAATAATTTAACGAAAATTTGTTCTACAGAGTGCACGCAAACGTGTTTTGTTGTGCGTGCTGCTCTGCGGTATTTTCACGTATGCGAGCGAATGACAGTGTGAGTTTTTACGACCGCTAGGCGGCCTTTTGAGCGTCTCGTCATCGTCACATTGTGAGAGCGTGTGCGAAAGAGTGCACTAGATGTGTCAACGTGAGTGGTAGGGGTAGCTGTAAGCGTGCATGTGTCTGAGCGGTAGCAAGCTATCAACCTTAACTGCAGTGTTGCATGTGCGTAGTAGTTGAAAATAGTAGTAGAAAGTAGGCAAAAAAAAAAATAAGAAAATGGGTGCAGAAGCAGGCAAGAAAAATGTAAGCCAACTGGCATGTTTAAGGCGAGTGTTTCAACCACTTGCAATATAGGAGGGAGCGAATGAGTCTTGAAAGAAGAGAGTAAATAGGCAAAGCGTTAAGGCGGCACAACCACCAAATGATTTGCGGATTTTCTTAATTTCCTGCACTTGGAAAATATTTATATCTACATAAATTATGTGTTTAAGTTAAAATACTATACTCTATAGTAGCTTTGGCATTGAATCACTTTACGTAGTCAATGTCCAGTCAGCGACCATGAGTCAAAGGCGTGAATGTGTGTGTGAGAGAGCGAAGAAATTTGAATTATTGCAATGCTTTCATTGTTGCTGCGGATCGAGCGAAAATATTTACAAAGCAATAAACTCATTTAACCTCGAATATTACTCATCGGTGTCTTATTTTCTTTGTTATTTGTTAAGCAGCTTGTGTCGTTTCCACAGAAAAAATATATATATTTGACCCAGCACACACACGCACTCAATCAACAACCACTGCATTCTCTCTTCAAGTTCTCTTTCTCGCTCGCTCTCTGTCATTGCCTGTCACTCGTGCCGCAACGTCCGCCGTCGTGTAAAAAATTCTATTCGTTTTGTTTCACATTTTGGGTTAATTTTTTCATTTGCAATTTTTTATAACATTGCTCACTTAAACTGCCTTAATTTTGCTAACAAATTTAAGCAAACTGTCTTGTTAGTTTTAATTTTACATTTTGTAAATTAAATCGTTGAATAATACTAACATTTTCTGATTATAGTTTGGCACTTTTTATACACGTGCTGCTGATTGTTAAAATCAAGCAAAAGAGGCTCCATCTTGCAAAACTTTTAGTGATGTTAGGGAATCCACGAAGCTATCGATATTTTTCAGTTAAACTATCGTAAAATCGAAACCTTTTTTCCATTTTCCAATTGTTAACTCTATTTTATTACTTTGTTAAAAAATAATAAAAATTGTTTAAAATAGTTGTAAGGCTACTTACACTGTAATTTAGAATTTAAAATGTATCTAATCGATATCGCAATGTCGGTGCTGCCATTCGACTTATGAAAATGACTTCATTTTAATTTAATTTCTAAATTTTAATTTAGCATATTTGCTACAAAATTTAAATACATATTATTACAATTTTTTGAGCCTTCTTTATGCTAAAATAAAAAACACACTCAATATGATCGAGTACCAGTATATTTTATTTATTTATTTATTCGATCAATATAAAATATAATAAAAAAATATAATTAAAATAATTATTACAAAGCTGTTCAATATTTCGTACTATTTTTTGTACGAGTTCTGCAAAATATGGTTATATTATTGATAGTTTATAGGCATATGTATCGAATATAATGTTATTCATTGCTACGCAAAAACTTATCGAGCTACATTCCTCAATCGATAAGATATAATTATCGATGTTTCTGGCCATCTACAGTCAGTATAATTTCATCGCCGCATCGCATAGTGTGTGAAAAGTGTGAGTTTGCAATGGATTCTGAAAATTTAAGCTTGAAAGATGAAAATTGTTTCATATGTGCCAGTTATAATGATTATCTATGAGGCCGAAAGCTTTAGATTGATTAAAAAAACTAGCAAAAAGACATAGTTTTTATAAAAGGACAAGTAACAAAAAGAAAGGCCGACTCACTCACACGCATACACTCTTAGATTCGCCGACGGCGTTGGCTGCGCGCATATGTACATACATACATACATATTGGTGTGTATAAGTGTGCAAAAAAAGAAGTGGAAAAAGTTCAGCAGCCGGTCTGCTTCTCGTCGCTTCATTGGATGTAATGTCATGTCAAACTTTAGATGCTGGCCTTGCGCTTTCTTTTGCAAATATTTCTCTGCGAGCAGCAGTTACAGCATATTAAAGATATATAGCCGATTTCTTGTTTGTACATATTTAAAAAATAATATGTACAAAAATCTATTTTTAATTTATGATTGACCATTATCGTCGGTTACTCGACCGACCCGAAAAGTGCTCAAATAGCGGCAGAAAAGACCGATTCATAACACACGCACACACTCATGTAAACAGGCAGGAGACTTGAGATTGTTGAGTCATCGCCTGCTCTCACTCACTCATTTGCATTACGCGACCGGCGATTTATAACGGCCATATATGCCATTTCGCTCGCGCACATGCTCCAGCACGCTTTTTTTTTTGGCATTGCACTCGCTGAGTGGATCGGTGGGTGAGCGTGCGAGCGTCGGCGGCAGCTGTGACTCACGCGCGCTCTGAGTGTATTTTTCTCTCGATTTTCCATGCTTGGAGCCACAAACAACATTTTGCATTCAATCGTTTTTGTCATTCTGTGCAAGTCGGACGTATTGGGGCTGCTGCGGTTGCGAACGGTTTACCCTCTGCTTACAGTGTGTGTGTGTGATATCTTTCGCTGGCTGTGTTAGTGTGTTGCGTGTGAGTTTTTTTTATTAAGAAACGGCGAATTCAAAAAAGAAGGGAGGCTGATTTTAAATTGAGAATACATTTCACATATGATAAGGAATCAAGTTTTAATTCGTCGGATAATCATTTAATTTCTCTACATCAATCTTTTTTACCCTCTCTCATTGCAGTTAAAATAAGTTTCCTTAAGAAAATTAAGTAGAAAATCCCCAAGATTTTCTCTCTCGCTTTACTAAATTATTTGGTGGCGTGAAAAAGTGTGTAACAACAACTAACGCAACAACAAAATAAAAGAAATACAACCAAGTAACGCGTGTGTAATACAGCAAATATATATATATATATATTTATATACATATATATACATCAATAGTTTTTAACAACCACCGCAACAAAAACAAATACAACAATATGAGCTGGCAAGATTATGTCGATAACCAACTTTTGGCCTCGCAGTGCGTTACCAAGGCCTGCATTGCCGGACACGATGGCAACATTTGGGCGCAGTCCACTGGCTTTGAGGTGAGTATCGTTAATCCAAATGCAACTATATACAACAAATATATCTTTTAACCAGCGAATTTGTTGACTGCGTGCGTTTTTACTCAAGTTCAAGGGTGTGACTGCTTTACACTCACACATTCAAACAGCCACGCTCACAGAGAGAAAAAAAAGAGCAAGAGAAAAAGAATAGCAGTCAAATGCATACCCCAGAAGAACTTATGCGTTAAGTGAAGTTTTAGACAAATGAACAGCAGTAGAGATATGAAAGTGTTTTGCAAACACATAAAAATGGTTATCTGGTTAAACAATTAAAGCTATAAAATAGAAAAATCATGTTGCCAATGATGACCATTTAAATTACAAAATATTTACACATAAAATCAGGATTTTTCATTAAAATGTGCAAAAAGAGAGGTGTTGTAATGTGTTTTTTAAGCTGCAAATTTTAAATTTTTTTTTCTATTCGTCCGCCATTTATACTTTTATTTCGTTTAATAAGCAACTCCCACCCTGTATGGGTGTGCACCCCTTGCTGCTAGTGCGGGCTCTCTAACTCTCTCTTTTGATATCGTCACACATACAGCCGCCTGCGCAGCGCGTGTGGCTCTTTTCTACTCAGCTTCTCGCAGCTGTCTGCTGTTGCTGATGCTGTCACAGAGTTTTATTATTTATAGCACACTTAGCATTGGCAGACAAATTAGTTGGCGCTTAAATAGCTGCTGTTCGTTATCAGAATTAAAAAAATAAAAAAAATCTTTAATTCGATTAGCTTGTGACTCATCTTATAAGAAGCTGTCTCAGTTCAGGTGGATTAGTCACTCAACTGGGCCAAACACGATTCGTCATTTAGAGTGCATTTGATGAAAGGTGTTTCGCTGCAGCGACTGAGCGCAGTTTGCATGTGTGTGTGCGTTTTTAAAGCCGGTACAACAAATAGACATACATATGTGTGTACTTTTCAACACTAGGCTGCACTCTTGTTTTACTCGTTAACTGAAGATAAAGAAAATAAAGAGAGAGGGAGAGAGAGAGGAAAAAGTTGCCCTTCTACTCAATTCACCGTTCGCCGCATATCATCAAACCACTACCCAGCATTGTTTGCTCTTATCAAAAACACACACACCACTATAAGCGCCCTGATTAGTTTGATGTGATTGCATGTGTTTGTGCTGTTATTATCGTTGTTTCCTCTGCCGGCAAAAACAAAACAACAACAAAAATCATTTTTATCACAAAAACGCACAAGTTTTAAGTCGATTGGAAGTAAAACGAAAAAAATGTATCTCGAAGAATAAAAAGACGCAACGACAGTGCCGCGTCATCAGTAGCTCCTATATTTTTATATGCCAGCCACGTTTTCGCATTTGTTTTATGTGTGTGTGTGTGTGTGTGTGTGTGCAACTTCCTGCTGACTCCACCGTGTGCGCCCAGTCACATCTTACATACACACACATATAAAAGAGTTTGGATACATATTCACTTTATCCTTTGTTTGTGCGTCTGCTGTTTGCCCCATTCAAGCCTGAACTTTTTTTTTTTTGTTCGCTTTTTTTTTTTAGGTGTGAGGTTTAGGGACCACTCCTTGTGCTTTCTCGTTAGTGTATTTGTCGTAATTTGTGTTTTGCCAACAATATTAATCATTATATTATTGATTAAGATTATCCGACAATAACTAATAAAATGAAGAGCTGTGGAATATTTTATACAAAAAAAAAAATTCATTTCATGGCACCAAAAATGGGTAAAAGTGTTTTTTCTTGCAAAAACATGCCAACTTCATTAACCTTCGTTGTTGTTGTTGGCGATTTGTTGTGTTTGCAATTCTCCACACACACACACACACACACACGAATATCACTTTCATTTTGATGTTACATACTTACGTATATTGCCTCTGTTTATTTTGTCTTTTACTTTTCTGTGGCTTATTGCCTTTTGCATTTACTTACTACATTCGTAAGGCTGGCTGGCTGGCAGAGTTACCTATATTTTATTTATCTCTGAAATTGATTGATTCGCCACACAGTTTCATGACTCATCGTAAAAATGTATTGCTAAATTTAGTTATTTAGTTTTGCTTTTTGCAGGGATCAGCTGCTGTGCGGCATTGCCAGATATGTGCTTTTTCTTCTTTCTGTGTTTGTCATGCCGTTTAAGTAAAGTGTGTGTGCTCATGTGTGTGTGTGTCTGTGCGTGTTTTCGAGCTAAAATTTTTGGACACTTATCAGTAACGTGTTTTTGCGTATTGCACCTATGGTTTCAAATATCGCAATAATATAAGTACAAATGCGTATACATTTTTTTTTAAACAATTGCAAAAACATACAAAAACAATGATTACAAAAATTCCCAAACGCGTTCACAAAATACTTTTTTTGTCCAGACAACTACTGTAAGCCGTAGTTGTAGTTGTTCTTGTCAATTTTGGTGGTCATTGCCTTGTCTATTTGTTATATGTGCTGACTTAATTAATTGAATGCTTTTCATTAGTTTATTAAACATTTTTGGCATAGCTTTGGCTTTGTTCGCAAAACCGGCTTAACAATCTTTGCTCTCTTTGCAAACAGTCACTCAATGAAGAGCGTACTCACATGCACACAAACATACCACGATTTTTACGCTCAAGTTGGAAACTTCTGGAACGAATTATTTGTATTATCAATATTCTCTCTTTGTTTAGTCTCGTTTTACCTGCTGATATCATTAACATTTTTGGCGCATATGCCGCTGCGATTAAATAAATGACTTAACTATTAATCATTGTTATTTAAATTTATTAATTACTTTGCAAAATATTCTGGTGCTTGACAACAACGCACACATGTACAAATAGAGAGTGAGAGAGTGCAAGGTGAATTTGTGTCCTGTATGTTAATGACACTTTGCGTGGTGTATGGCAACGCTGCTTTGGATAAGCAAACTAGTTTTCTCTTTTTCACAACAAGAAGAACAACACAAAAATATTAAGGTAAATGGTCAGCCGCTCCTTGCTTTGTTATTGTTGCTGCTGCTGCAGCAACAGCGTGTCTTACATTTTGTTAATGAGTTGGCTACATTGTCGTCGTCATCTTCATTTCATTGGTGGTGAATGTTGGTAGTGGTGGGTTTTTTTTTGCTTTCTCTCTCATTCCGATTTTTATCTCACGTTTGCTTGAGTGGGCTGTTGCTTAATACAAAATGAATTTATTTTTTAAAACTGCCACACGCCTGGCTGTTGATACCACGTTTCTTCATAAGGACGCATGTTATTAAAAAACGAGAAAACCCGTAAATGCACGTACGTCTACGCAAGACGCATAAATTCCACAAATTTATGAGACGCGTTCGTGACTCATACGAACTACAGGGTGTCACACATACAAACGTACATTAAGTAATTACATATTTTGAATGTAATAATATAAGTATTTCGGTTTTGTTTTGCTTTTTGCAGATTACGAAGGAGGAGCTGTCCAAACTGATTAGCGGCTTTGATCAGCAGGACATTCTTACCAGCAACGGCGTAACATTAGCTGGCCAACGGTACATTTACCTCTCAGGCACAGACCGCGTAGTGCGCGCAAAACTTGGCAGAAGCGGAGTGCACTGCATGAAGACGACACAAGGTGAGTAACCGAAAATAAAGGGAAGAATTGCACGAAAGAAGGGAAACTCACTTTCATTTAATAGTAACTGTTAATATAAAGTATTTTTCGTATTTTTATCTGTCATGAATAATTACCGAAATGGCATACAAAAAGAAAGTACGGCCATGAACGTTATCAGCTTTCTGCTTTAATCATTTCTTTTGTTGTTTAGCCTGCAAGAACAATGTTTGTAGGTGCAAAGCATTTAATCCCCCCAGATAAGTGTTGCGACTTTGCTAGTAGCCCCTAGCTATAAAATTGTGATAAGCATTGGAAATTGAGAAATTCCATATAGGTTCATTTAAGTTTATGATAGTAGTAGTAGCTGGCAGTACATAATAAATGATACTAATTTATAACATTTAACGCCAAGTAACAGCAACGAACCGAACCAAACCAAACCAGAAATCTAACGTGCTGTACACGATAGGCAATCATATAATTCCTCCAGTTGTATGCTCCATTTTTCCAGTCAACTAGCAACCTCCACACACGAATGCAAGTCACACACATACACATAGACTTGGGTCTCTCTCATACAGCTGGCAAAAAATAAAACTCACTCAATTTATTTTTACACCTTGTGCCTAAAAACGTTGCTGTGAAAAGTCTTGGAAGCAGCTGCTTGTCTAACAATATTTGTGTCTCTGTCTTTGTGTGCGCCGCCATGAAACTAAATTTGTTTTTGTAGCTTGTTTGCCGACGCGTCGTCGTCGTCGTCTTCCATATTTGTCTAGTTTGAGTATTATTAAATTTTTTTTTTATTTTTGAGGCAACTGTTGCGCGTTGTCTCTGCCCGCTGCAGCAGCCGCAAAGCTCAAGGTTATTGCCATAATCCATTTCAAGTGCAAATGTTGCACAGAATAAGCCGTAAAAGCGGCCAGCGTGTAGTAGGCAAGAAATTGGCAAAAAATAGCAAACTGGTCTCTCTCTCTCTTTCTCTTTTGCTCTCCAGTGTATGTATGTGTGTGTATTTGTAAACGTATGCATGTTGGCGCCTCGAATTAGTCTCATTGGCCTCTTGCTTTGTCTTTATTTGGCATTAAATTTGAGCAGACGCACATATGGCTTACAATCGATTCAAATTACTAAGCACTTGATTTACCGCAAATTACACTTTGCTGGCTAAACGACCATCACAGCTTAACCCATTGCCTTGTCAATATGTATATAAATGTGTGTTACAGTTCTGTTAAAAAGTTCCTAGAACTTAAAATACACATTAATATGATTGCTACGCTTCAAATGTTCTTAGATATGCGGCGTGCAAGTGTTAAATACATTTGTGTAATTAAATAAGCGTAATGAAATGTAATATGTGTTAAAATTTGCGCTATCAAACAATATGTCACATAAACAGACTTTTTTTTATCGCTATCAGTTATCGATTGACTGACATATTGGCAGTTCTCTCTTGTGCTGCTTATGTGTGGGTGGGTGTAGAGTCTTCAGTGCTTCCAGCTGTTTCTGTTAATTGCAGAGCGCTCTACAAGTGTGTATGTGTTGTTGACACGGTGCGCGCCTATATATATGTGCTTATCTTTATCTCGCTCGCTCTCGCTTGTAGACATGTCACTTAACTTTTGGTTTATTGACCCCAGTTCAAAATGTTGTTGTTGGTTTTGGTCGGCTTTGATTTGATTTGCTTAAAGCGAACAGCGTCGTCAATCAATTGGGTTAACAACAATATTCTGCTGCACAATTGATTAATGTGAGAATAGCTCCCCCCCCCCCCCCCCCAACCTCCACCAGCCAGCCACTTGACTCCGATTTGTAACGCGAGATTTTACTTACAGTTCTCAATATTTCAATGTGATGTACGTACATATACCGGAGACTTGACATTCAATTTATAGTATTGTGTGGCTATATATCTGTGGCCGGTCTGTCCGGTTTTCACCTGGTCCACAGTCGTTCTCTTACTCCGCTTCATGGCGGCGCGTTATATTCATAATAATCTTCTTGGTTGATGACGTTGAGTAAAAATACGGTTAGTTCTTGTTTCTCTCTATTGCTGCTGTCTTTTGCTTTCTCTATCCATACGCTTGTGTGTTTGTTTCTTATACTGTCAACCGGATAAGCAGCAGCTAAACACGATTGTGTGTTCGTGTGTGTGTTATGTTGAAATACATAAAAGAATTCTAGTTCTGATTAAAATCCAATTGGACTGTGTAGAATGTAGAGGATGGAAAGTCTGGAGTTGTTGTGAATGCCTCAGCGAATTATCGATAACATAAGTGCTGTTAATTCTTTTACATGAACCCAACAAGTTAATAAAAATAAATATATTTTTTTGATTTTTTCTTACAGCCGTCATTGTTTCCATCTACGAGGATCCTGTACAGCCCCAGCAGGCCGCTTCCGTGGTGGAGAAACTTGGAGATTATCTGATTACTTGCGGGTACTAGAAAATAAAATTTATAAAAAAGAAAACAACAGCAAAGACAACACCAACACCAACACCATCAACAACTATCAACACAACAACAAAACAGCAACAAATTCGATAAGAAAGCTTAAATGAACTAAAAACCCTAAAACCAAGAAAAAAGTAATTATGTATTAATATTTAAATTTATTGAAAAATGCCAAGAAACTTTTTTTTGAGGTAATTTGTGGTCAAACAACAAATCAAGAAACTCGAGTAAAAAAACCGATGTCAAAAAACCTATAAAAAAAAAAATAATATATTTACCCAAAAAACCTCTTCAACAAAATTATAAATTTCTGCATTATTATATTTAAACATTTTTGGTTCATACGATAAAAATAATAATAATAAAAAAAAACAAAAAATAAACCCAAAATTAAAGAAATTGTATTGGAAAGTATTTTGTAAGCAAAAAAAAAGAAGAAATAACAAGAACAACAACGCAAAGCAACGCAAGCAAAATTTTTGAAAACATTTTTGTACAGCAACATAGTACGTACATACATATATACATACATATATAAACACCGATCTTTATAAACACACAGACTATTGAAAGTGAGTGAGACACAGGGTGTTGATATTGGAAATGTGAAAGAGAGAGAGAGAGAGGGAGAGATAAGTCAGCCAGGCAGCACTATATATATATATGCAGAAAATACCAACCAATATAAATGAAAATTTATATATATATTTATATATGTAAACTATTTGGAGAAACCATGAAGCTCTATTTTTATGTGGCAGGGATGATACAAACATACATACATACATACATACATACGTACATACATAAAAGCAGTGGCAGTGGTAGCATTTTTTATACAAGCAAACTTTTGAGAAAATGTGTAATATTAATGAGAAATGACAAAAAAAAAAACAAACCATAGCCATATTTGAAATATGCTCATCATTGGTTTAGGTATAACAGATATACATATGTATGTATATTCCCGATACACCAACACATACGCACACATACGTCGTATTTCGTTTTCCAACCGTCTCATCTAGCCATACAATTATCGATACATATACATATAAACGTACATACACAAATACAACTATGTGGTCTCTTGCGCCATTTGCTCTCTGTATGCGCTTTTCATGTTTGTAATTTTTGCTATATTCATACATACATACATACTACATAAAAAAAAACCACAACAACACGCTAAAACGTACATACATACATAATTATCAATAAATGATAATTAGACATTTAAACGCTGAGCAACACTGTCCCACTCCTGACAGCAGCCTCTGCCTGGACTATGTGCTTGGAAGCGTTACTGGAACATTCATTGCTGAATCATCCACAACAACAACAACAACAAGAATATGAATTCGGCAATAACAATTGCCATTAACTCATACATACATACATACACGACACAACGTCTAATGCATGCAAAAAAAAAATAAAAAATATATATATAAAATGAAATATACACAAACTTAAACTACTTACTACAAATCATACATAAGTAAATGGCTTTTTATGTTAGTTAAACAAAAGTCTTTTTTCCAACATATTTCCCTTATCATTTATCACGTAAAAAAGCGTCAAAACAGCAAGTAAAAAGTTCATAAAAAAAAAAATTAATGCATAAATATTAAACATAATATAAAAAAAAGGAGAGAATTACAAAACATATATAATACGATACTTTAATACTATTGAAATAAAAAACGGAGCTTGGCAAAAATCCTGCTCATAAAAAATTACATTCAACATTGTGTTTTTATTAATCTCAAAATCAAACACGAAAAAGGTGCACTTTATCTTGAAGATTGCCAATCGATAGATCAACGAACTCTGTTATCAGTTATCAACTGTGTGACCAGTTCATTTGTGCTTGTGGCAAAATTGCATTAAACATTTCAGCTACTATTTTGTTTATTTTGCTTTGTTCATGGAGCTTTGTTATACGAAAAAATTGTCAACTTTTTTTTAAATATGCGCAATCGTTTTCAATGCCTGAAGCAAATGCGCAATTAATTTTATAAATAATGTACGAAAAATGTGCAAATATGCACATGTACATATACACATACATACATATATGCTGTCTTTTCGCAGCTGCTGTTCTTTTAGTAATTGTCAGTTTGGATATTATTCTTTATGGCCGCAACATTGACCCAAATTACAATTTCACGCCAGCAGCCGGGGGCAAAAAAAAAATAAAATAAAAATCTTTGCACACTTTTTGGTTGAGTTTTATGTGTCGTCTCTTGGACAAACATATGTTGCATATGTTGTTTGACACTTTCGCTTTTTACGAGTAAGTTTCTTTTTTTTTTTGGTGAAAATCAGTTTTTATCGATTGCACAATTAATCACATCATATATTATATGATTATTATTGCTGCTGCTGCTGCTGCCATTCACAAAGTGATGACTGAGTCTCCCTCCTCGCAGCCCTCGCACACTCACTTTGTCCACAAGCGTTTGTGGCTTGTCTGTAACTATGTGTGTTTTTTTATAGCTCTAACGGCATCATTGAAATTGCTTGGCTGCGGGGCAAGAGCTAATAGAAATCAACAAAAAAACAAATAAACACACACACATATAAATACAAATATATATATATATATATATATATATATATATAATTCATTTAATAAAAAATGCTAATTTTCTTAAGGCACATGTAATTTTATCCGACTTCAATGCCTCAATATAAAATAACTGTTGATGATGCTGCTGTTGCTGACGCCTAGCCTTGCGATATTGAATTTCAATTATCTAGTATACTGCATAGAAATGAGAAACGATTGTTAATCGATAACAGTAAATTACAGCATTTGTTTGATTGGCAACTTTTACAATTTGCATGGATTTTTAGTCATCGGTAAGTGCTGACTAAATTGTATGACAGTTTGTGAGCATTTGCAAAGTGTATAACACAGCTGTTATATAATTAATAAGCTGACTCATTTGAATTTACACTAGTCCAATAATTGAATTTAATTATACCAAAACTTGCCACATAACAGATAGTTTTTAAAAGCCTTTTTGTCCCTCCCAGTCACGCAACTGCTCCACAGACAACCAAAACAGCACCGACCAGGGACCCAATCTCAGCCAACATGGTATCAAGCCCTTATAGAGATTTAAGACACCCTCGTTTTTTACCAGTTTGGTTAGACAATCGATAGTGCCCTTGTAGTATAAACCCCTACCGTTTTCATCCGTTGGCTGATTCATAATACGTGACTTGATCACGTCCGCCGGATTACTCAACACACTTGCCACAAGGCCAGCAACCATTGAGGAGCCAAAACGCAAAGCCAAACCCTCTTCCAGATGAAAATATTTCTTAATGCTACGTTTGCAGACATCATAAGAACCCACATCGCCGGCAGTCATAAGACAGGCACGCATACAACTTGGAACCACACCTCGCCACATGCCCACCAAACCTGATGTACTATAGATTTTCTTTATCTCGGCAAAGCAGTGGGTGGTGCGCGGCTCTAAGCCCAAATGGCGACGTCTGCCCTCCATTTGCATGCGCACCTTGACAATGTCAAAGGGATTGGCGAGAGCCTGAGCAATGCAACCGGAAGCACAGCCACACATGAAAGCATGATGTATTTTAAGGATCTCTCGATTGTCCGCGTCCGTGTAAATGAATCGACGACGAAAGACATCGTATAGCATAACTCGCATCGAGTTGAAGATGAAGTTGCGCCAGACCATCGCTGAAAAGCCTGCATACAATGACTTTGGGCCCTCCTCCACAGCGAGACCACGCAAGGTGCTAAACATGTTACGTGGCTTGCTTCCCGTCTTCTTAGCCTCTTCGCCATGGACCTGCATACGGGTTTTGCCCACATCCAAGGAATAGACGCATGCTTCTGCAAAGTTGGCGGCAATAAATGTGTTGACATACAATTGAAATAGATTTCGGACCGTGATCTTTTCCTGTGAACTCACTTCGACTGGTACCCTGTAAGTGTTGTAAAGTGGCCTTAGATGCCAATAGTTATTTTCGTCTTTATCCATAACAGTAAGCAAAATTTCGAAAATTGTTCTGTTTGTTAAAATATTATGGAAAAATATGTCATATATAAAAAAGTTTGTAACACTAAGGTCCGAAACATATTGATTTGAGTTTAATAGCCCTCTTCACCACGCATGCGACGGATCTGTTCAAAAGTCATCCAGAACACCATTGTCCAGGGTCCAACGCGTAACCAATAGGGCATAAAACCTTTGTACATCGCAAAGAAACCCTCCTTTTGCACCAGCTTGCTGAAACAGTCAATGGCGCCCTTGTAGTGCAAGCCACGACCCTTTTCATCTGTCGGTTGATTCATAATTCGCGACTTGACTACATCTGCGGGAGTGCTCAACACTGCACCCGCAAACCCAGCTATCATTGCCCCCATAAACTGTATCAATCTGTTATCGGGCATACTCAGTGTGTTCATCAGCCAGCGTTTGCCCAGATCGTACATACTAACATCGCCTAAGAAACATATATACATATGTACATATATAATTTTTATAAAAGTAATGGATGGATGGATGAAGATGATAACATAACATTCTTTTCTTCAAACGAAAAGATAACAAAGAACAGCAGTAAATCAAAATTTACTAGCATTCGAATTCAATTGATTTAACTACAAATAGCTTAACGGTACTTCAAAAACATTGATCAGATATAAATGCATTGAGTACATATCTCCTAAAGTTTAAAACAGGTACAAATGGTCATTAAGCTATCTTGAAGGAACGCTTAAATCTCGTAAAGCTGTCTTAGAAAGAATATGTAAAAGCATTTACTCCCTTCACACATACCTCTGCGTTTCCACCTCTTTTTGTGTACTTACCTAATGTCATAAGGGCGCCGCGCCAAATATTTGGCACAGTGCCCTTCCAAAGACCTTGAATACCACCGGCGCGATGAATGGATGAAATTGCCTGAAATACGTTGTGTACCCTAGGCTCTTGGCCCAGCGAACGTCGTTTGCCTTCCATTTGCATTTGTGTCTTGATCAAATCAGTGGGTGAGGATGCAAAGCATGCAACATCACCCGCTACGATCCCACAGATGGCGCTGCTTAAAATGGGTAGCTGTCGCTTGCCATCTTCAGTGTTCGTAACCAGAAGCTTATCGCGCAGTGCATCGTACGCGTACATTTTAAAGCCACTGAAGATGGCATGACGAAGCATCATGGCCGTGACGCCACCATATAGCTTAGCTGCTCCTTCCTCCCTTATGATGCCCCTGGCAGTTTCAAACAAGCCACGATAGTTAACAGTTGAACCGTTGGACGCGCTGCTATGCTCGCCCTGAATGTGCATTCGCGTTTTACATACATCCAAGGGATAGACTGTCAGTTCGGCCATGGCTGCGGATACAAAGGCTGCCATATACAGTTCCAAAAAAGGCGTTTTCTCATACGTCGTTAAATTGTACAAGGTTGGAGGTCGAAACGGATTCGTTTGCGTCTTATAAACATCCATCGTTCATTATTATTTATACTTAAAATTTGGATATAATATCTTAGGACATTTTTTTTATTTTACTTTGAAGTTATGAAAAATTTTTAAGTTTTACACGTCAAGCAAATTTTAAATTGTTAAAAACATGTAATTAATATTATTATATATTAATAGAATCATTTAATCATTTAACACCTTATAAGCCCATTCAATCAGCCGCTATATATTGTGTTATATATTATATCATATCATATGAATTTAACAATTTTTTTTAACAGGTCAACAAACAAACTGCGAAATACTTTTAAAAGTTTATTGAACTGCATATTTTGGTATTAACCTGGCTATAATCAGCTAAAATAAAAACTAAAATTAAATTTAAAAATAAAATTTAATGTCTAGGGGAATTAAAGTAAAAAATAGTGCACTGTAAATGTTTTTATATGTCTTATAATTCATTACAACTTATCTTTAACATTAAACTTTTTAATGCTTATTGGTATTAAAGGTATTAAAAAAAATTATAAAAAATTGCATTATTATAAAATCTTAACTGGAATCTAAGGAAATTACTTTATTTAACTTTAAATTAACAAACTAAACTTACAAGAACGCCAACGAAATAAAATTTGCCAGTTTTTTTTATATTTCCCATTGATCCTTTTCGACTTAAGCGTTGTCGTCAACAGAAACTAATAAAAATTGCTCAAAACTTTTTGTTTAAATAACTAGATTCTACATGGAAAGTATAATCAACATCAAAAGTAAAGAAAAAATCTTTGTTATCAAAATTTCAAATATTTTGTATACGATGAGTATAAGAAATGGGAAACAAACGTTGCTAACTGTACTTTCCTACTGTAACCTTGTCAAATTCCACAGCGAAAAAATACCCAAAACTTGATTTAAGCCACTTAAAAACAGCACGGAACTAGACTACTTGTTTGAGGTGTACTAGCTGGCTCATATCTATATATATATATGTATATACAAAAGTAAATATATATATAAATATAAAAAAAACCACTGACGATAAGGTAGATACGACAAATTAAAGCGAACGAAGAACTTGATGACGTTGACATTGTGTGCACGCAAGAGCGACCGCTCCCCAAAAACGGAGAGTTTGTGAGAACGAGAGAGAGGGGGGAGGGGTGCGGCTAGGGAATTGTGGTGGAGGAAAATTATAAAAAGGTAGATGGTTAAATAAACTACTTATTCAATATATAATGTAGATGATGTTTATGAAGTTTGTGTGTGTGTGTGTAAGCGTGTGTGTGTCAGTGTGTAAGTTTCTTCCCAACACATGTTGTGTGCTACCCTCGTATGGGTGCGGTTCCTAACCTAGTCAGGGGAATAGTAGAGCCAGCCACTTTGTCTATGCCGTCAAATGAGTAAATGAGTGAGTAAGTGGCGCTGTCAGTCAAGTAAGTCGAAAGTAACCCCCAGACACGCGCCCAAACATATTACACCTAGTAGGTGTATACATTAAGCGAAAAATGCACCACTAATTACACAACCCTCCCTAATACACCGCCATCTCCTACTCCACGAACACTCCGAAAGAGTGTTTAGCACTTTTGTAATATGAAAGCGACATTTTGTGGTTAAAAATGAGTGTGAGAATGGCAGTTATGTCTTATCTGGAAGACAGAAGACTGTTTAATTTTAAAGTCTCGACACACGCACGTAATATCTATATATTTATATAGATATAGGGTTCCTACTTACTTACCTACTTTACCTATTACTTACTTTTGAAGTGGTTTGGCATTATACAAACAATAATTAAAAGTAACTCAATACTCTTTGACCAACTGACCAATTTATCAAACAACTTTGACTTGTGTTCAATAGCTATAAAAAAAGAGCATAGAATCAAGTAATATATATATATATAGCTTTATTTGTATATGTAATCATATCATTTGTTGACTGGACAAACTGTACGGTAATTTGAGAGTTTGTTGAACTGCAACACGCGAAATTGAAATGCGCTTAAAAGTTGCAACGATCAGCTTAAATACACATTAATTGTGCAGAGCTCCAATGAAAGAATGAATTAGCGAAAGAGCAAAATGAATCATAGATAAAAACAAACTGCAAATGCTCTACAATTGGTTTAAATTATAATTCAAAATAAATGTTTTAGATGAATCATGTTAAAGAGCTTGTACTCAATGATTCTAAGAATATATATATATATATAAATATATAGTTGATTTGAATACATGACGTAATGGTTAAGATTACACTGTTTTTACCAACAAAAATATATATGTAATTTATTTTTTTATTTTTATTGATTTATTGATACGGTTTTTTGTTTTGTCGAAGATTTAAATCTTGATAAAAATAAAAATAAAATAAAATCGCAATTATAAATAATATATCTTTTTATAAATACGTATTTGACTATGATTGAATGTTAAATTACAGTCGAATACATTTTTTTTAATAAATATATTTTATATTAACTTAATTTCTATATGATTGCAAGCATTTTTATGTTTTGTGTCTAGGTAAATAAATATATATTTTGTGTTATGTTTTTTGTGCCATCTTTATCATAAAGTTAAAGTACCCCACCTTTGAAAGAGAATTCACATTCATATTGAACCTTTTGGGCACAGGTTCGGGCATTATGGATAGCTATAAAGGTTTTTATTCAGTGCCACGACATTTCAAGCGAAAGAAACTCCAATTACGACCAGTGCCAGCAACCCGACAAGGCAAACGAAAAGAGAGGAGCCATAGAACGGAACAAAATTGCAGCAGCAGGAATTGCGCAAGATTCCAAAGAATCTTACAGGTAAGTCGTGGGAGTTAAAAATATTTTGTTGCTCTCTTTTGAATGTTTGTTGCCACACTTCCAGAGTATAAAAGCAACTTGGATAACTGCAACGGAAGTTAGATAAACGGAAGCAATGGTCAATTATATACAGCACTTGAAGTGGCTCCCGCTGCTAAGCTTGTTGGTCATCTGTTTGGCCCAAGAGGAGCATCAGTCGGAGGCACTGCATCGTAATAAGCGCACATTGACCACAATATGTGTGGAGATCAAACCAAGTGGTCCACAGGAGGAACCCTATTTCATGTGCAAGGGCACGGACATCTCCAGGGGTGAAGGCAATGCTTATCCTCCTTCTCCTCCGGCACCAGCAGCAGCAGCAGCCGGAGCAGCACCATCCACAGCGGATCAGCAGCAGCAACCACCCATGCATAACTATGCACCACCAACGGGACAAATGATACCAATGAATGTAGAATACGCACAGACGCCATTTCCATCGTTTCCCAGCTTTGGAGCTGGGTTTTTTCCCATCCTGCCCACCTACGCAGAATCACCAAATCCAGCAGCACCTCCGTCCCAGGCGTCATACCAAAGTCAGGCGCCAGCAACAGCCGGCACTGGAGCTAGTGAATCCCCTGCAACAAACTATGGATCCGCTGCTGCTCCCTTTCCGCCTGCGTCTCCTGCGCAATCATATGGCCTGCCAGCAGTTCCTTACCCAGCTGCAGGCGGCACACCACCAGCTAATCGAGGAACTGCAGTTGGGCCAAGCGCAACGGCCACGCCCACTTCATATGCTGATGCAACGCCTCCGAAATCGCCGTCAAATGCACACAAATCCCATCCAGCTGCGAGCAATGCCCAAACGTATGATTCCTACGTAGGTAGTCGACATCGACATATGCCACCCGCTGAGGATGTGATGAACATGCCGGATGTGGGCTTTCGCCACGAGGAGCTACGACGCAATGGAGTCATGGAGCCAATGGTGGGTGTTGCACCACCTCCATCCGTGATGTGGACACCACTGGCGCAGGCGCAGTTCCAGCAACCACCTTTGCCCCCATATCACGATGATCCCGTTATGCGCACCTTCTACGCCAGCCAACAGGATCAATATGAGCCACAGGTGGCACAAGCGGCACCCATGGTCCAGCTAGTGGGTCAAGCTGCACCCGCTTATGCAACACAACAAGCACCACAGCAACTGCCACATCAGCATCAGCATCAGCATCCAACTCCAGTTCCAGCTTATGCTCAAGCTCCGCCTGCGGATTCCTGCACTGCGTGCAATCGGCCCTGCTCCTCAGTGGAAGCGTACAATGCGCCACCATCTCATTGTCCCAGCTTTCAGCCCGTCATCATAGCCATGCCCTGTTATGGTCAACAGCAACAACCCACACATTATCTGGCTGTACCCGGATCGGGTGCACAAGCTCCACAACGTGAACATTTGGTGGGCAGTGCCTACGGTGGACCATTTAGCATGGCTGGACATGGCATGGGCTCGCCGTTTGGCATTAATCCACATTTCGGAATGTCTTCGCCACAAGTGGGCTCCAACTTTGGCATGGGTCCACAAGTGGGTGCTCCGTTTGGCCTGGCACCGGTTCTGAATCCCTTCGGGCCTTTTGGCCACCTGAATCCGTTTAATCCGTTCAATAAAATTCTCGGAGCAGCAGCTGCTGCATCAACGACACAACAACCACGACTGCGCCTTTTCGGAGCACCTGAGGAGGCAACAACCGCAGCCATTGGAACTGTAACTGGAACAGCAACTTCACCAGCCGCGCCACTATTTCCCAAATCCTTTACACTCAACTTCTCTAGCAGCACTGTGGCGCCACCAGCCAAGGTATCCACGGAATCAAGTGATTTAAGTGCTAGCATTTCTCGTAATCCAAATGAGGAGAAAAAACCTAATGATGATGACGACGACGACGACGATGATGTGGAGGGCGAGGAGCAGGATGATGATAATGGTTCAAAAGAAGTCTCTGCTCCACCACAATCCTCGAGCCAAGCTGTTCATGCTGAGAGAGATCCGGATATTATTGAAGAACTGGAACGAAAGAATCAATCTGCGGGACAACTATTAAATATGGGTCTTAGCAAGCTAACCAAAGACGAGAAACGCAAGCGTCTAAATTCCCGTAACACCAATGCCTCACAAAAACAACGCAAATATCTCCAGAAATTGTAGTTCTTATCTTAATTATTACTGTAAGCATTAACACTTTGTGCAACGTCTCATGAACTTAAAATCAATAAAAGTAATTTAGTTATAAACCCAATCAAACGCGTTCTTTATGTTTGAAAAAGTTTGAAGTGTGCCTACATACCATTACCTATGTGTTACATAACTTCATTATATATATTTATAATATTTGTATATTTGAAATGATAAGCACGTTAATTCTAGGACCTCATTGTTGTGGTTGTTAAACTTTAAGTAAGATATTAAACTTAAGCTAAATGTATCTATGAAGGGTTAAAAATGCTTCAATACTATTAGATAATATTTTAAAAACTTATAAGAGAGCTAAAAATATATAGTAATAGCAATTTAAATCTTCTTCCATTCTTTTAATATTATTCCATTGTTTTTTTTTTCAAACATTCTTTTCTAGTAAAACATTACCTCAAATCAAAAACGTATCATTTAATACTGAAAATCGTATATATTTAGAACAAAATTTTCAACATGGAAATCGAAATGAAAACAATCTGAGAAATTGTCGGTAAGTTTAATAAACATAAATAAACCTCGATAAAATGTCTAATAAAAAGATTTCAGTTTTATACTATACAGTTGGCCGGATGAACTTTATGATTTTGTTTGGAAGTCGTTTTCCAAGGTGTCCAAAATATATTGACATTAAAAACTATTTACTTACAACTTTACTTATAAACAATTGTTTTGTTTTAAATAAATCACATAATAAAGAGAAAAATGATTTTGTTTTTCACTTATTTTGAATAAAGATACTATTATTTAAAGATTAAGTAATTAATTTTTCTGCAATTTAGATATTGCTTCTGTTAAGCTAATAAATGTAAATAAAATATCATGTAAATGATAATTTGTGTTATAAAAGTGCATTTTTGATTTTAAAGCCCGTAAAGGGTATACAAAAAACTTCGTGCATGATGTTGGCTTATATTGAATTTAAATCAATTAGTCTGCACGCTTTATTTCACTTTATCGTAGTCTTCTTGCTCCAACAAACACTTTCAACTTAAACGTTTATATCCATATTCAATGGCCAGTAAATTACTGATGAATAAGCCAATGGCCACCAATTAAGGAAGTGCTTTATATAGTTACCTATTCGTATGCGTATACTTGTGCAGTTTTCTTCTTCTTTTCTTTGTGTGTATATATATATATATTTTCTTTGATGTACTTCCGTTTAGTTTTGCGCATTTAGTTGTTGCCTTTACAGTGGCGCACGTCTTTATAAGTAGCAGCTACGCTTCACGGATCAAACAGGAACACACTTACGTACTAGTATATACTATATGCACAGCAGAAATAAGTACAGCTGAGCTCAGTTAAGCTCTTTGCTGCATTCTGCTGATTAGCCATGTTAAGCACGTAACACAATTTGTATAAGCCGAAAACAAAAAACATAAATAAAATTAAAACTAAAGACAAAAATATACTCACAACGCAACATAAAAACAGTTTAGGCTTAGAGTCAATGTACTTGCTACCTGTCCGATTGTTAAAGCTCTGAGTAAGTTGAGTAAGCATTGTCCAGAATTGGGCACAGCTGTTGCGATTGAATTTCTACTATTAACCGGGCTAGAACAGACGCTTGCGAAATCCAACACAAAGTCAATGCTGCCTCATGTCTTTCATCGAAATAAATAAAGTTGTGATGATGCCGATAGTTGGATGCCCTTTATAACGTATAAACAAAATTTATAGTTTATTACAAAGTATATTTTTACTTTTCTATATAAGTTGACCTTAAAATCTTTAATTAAGTAATTTAATTTAATAATAATTAATATTGAAATTGTGTAAAAATAACAGGATCTATAATTATTGTCAGGAGGATGCTATTTTTTTAGTCTCCAAATTAATTTTTATACAAAATTCTATTGCGATTTTTTATAATTTTAATATATATATCTTTAGTACTTATTATGGTTAGTATGATATCACTTTTAAAATATCAATTCATATGAGCGATTCTTTTCTTTTCTGTTCTGTTCTTTTTCATACACTAAAAACCAATTTTTCTGTGGCGCATTCTTAGCCCAAATATTTGTATTGAATTTTGGCCTACTTTAATTGGTTGTCAATGCATTTTTTTAAGGTCAAAGTGGGGCTAATTTGCCATGCGTTATAAAGATCATATCATTGGAGATAGTGCAGCTGTAACCATAGAGTAGGCAGAGTATCAAAGTGCAAGACTTGCACTTTTCTCAGCTACTAGTAAAGAAGGCAAGCGTTCAATGCAATCGGAGCTCATCGAATAGTTGCAGTTGAGAATTAGCGACGCGAGGTTAAAGTTACAACGAAGTCAACGCAAAATGCTGAAATCCTGGAGCTGTTTGATATGCAGCCTGATCACTCTTTGGTTAGTTGGCTTCACGCAGGCCATCTTATCTGTGCGTACAACCAGCAATAGCATTGGAGAGCCCGGCCAACCTTTATACTATCTGATGGCCGATACAGGCTCCTCAGTTGGACCCAATGATGAGCTCAAGCGCACGAATCGATCGCTCATGAAATGGTGGGGCGACTTGTTTGGTCAAAACAATTGCTGCAACAATAACAACAACAACAATTTGTTATACAATAATAACTTGGTGCCTGGTGTTCCATACATTGGTAACAACAACAATAACAACAACTGCAATGGCTTCCAGCAGCTGCAGTCCCTGGATCCCTTCAAGCAAATTAAGTTGTTCAATGGCCTGCCCGATTTGTGGGGCAATAACTGTGCTCAGTGTAACCAGTGTGGGGGTCAGCAGCCCATTAACACCAACTATGAAATTACAGATCCTGCTTATGGCGGTGATAATTATGCGCCTGTACCACAACAACAGTCAGCAGGGCCCGTAGATTACGGCCGGGCACCAGCAGCGCCATCTTACGGCCAAGCACCGGCAGCGCCATCTTACGGCGGTGGCTATGAAACACCTAATACAGCATACGATGGTCCCGGTGATGGTGATGCCGGCTATGTGGCACCAGCAGCACCACAACCACAACCAGCACCAGATAGCTATGCAGCACCACCACAAACGCCAGAGTATAACGCACCAGCGCCTGCACCACCTGCCTCTAACTATGAAGAACCCGCACCGATACCGTCATATGCACCCCAAGCTCCAGCACCCGCACCTGAAAGCTACAGCAAAGTGGAGGTGTATGCGCAACCCGCCAATAGTTATGGTGGTTCTCAACACCAACCCGCCAATGGTTATGGTGGTTCTCAACAGCAACCTGCGAATAGTTATGGTGGTTCCCAACAGCAACCCGCCAACAGTTATGGTGGTTCTCAACAGCAACCCGCCAATGGTTATGGTGGTTCTCAACAGCAACCTGCGAATAGTTATGGTGGTTCTCAACAGCAACCCGCCAATAGTTATGGTGGTTCCCAACAGCAACCCGCCAATGGTTATGGTGGTTCTCAACAGCAACCTGCGAATAGTTATGGTGGTTCTCAACAGCAACCTGCGAATAGTTATGGTGGTTCTCAACAGCAACCCGCCAATGGTTATGGAGGTTCCCAACAGCAACCCGCCAACAGTTATGGTGGTTCTCAACAGCAACCTGCGAATAGTTATGGTGGTTCTCAACAGCAACCTGCGAATAGTTATGGTGGTTCCCAACAGCAACCCGACAATAGTTATGGTGGTTCTCAACAGCAACCTGCGAATAGTTATGGTGGTTCTCAACAGCAACCCGACAATAGTTATGGTGGTTCTCAACAGCAACCCGCCGATAGTTATGGTGGTTCTCAACAGCAACCTGCGAATAGTTATGGTGGTTCTCAACAGCAACCCGCCGATAGTTATGGTGGTTCTCACAAGCAACAACAACCACAAATTGTCTATCAACCCATCATTTATCTATCTGCATCGCCCGCTGTAAAGGATGAGCAGAAGCAACGGGAACAAAGCTATGAAGCACCACCAGAGCAGTCAGGTTATGAGCAACCACCCCTGATTGATTTGCCCACTTATGCTCCAGTTCCAGCACCTGCATCTGCACCTGAACCTGCTCCACCCGCACCTTGCAATGCTCCGGCTTGTGCAGGTTATTTGCCCATCATGGGAGTGCCTTTCTATGGCTATCCATCGTTCCCACAACCACCACCACTATCCTACTACCAGCCAGCACCACAGCAAGCGCCAGTCTATTCTGCACCTCAAGCGCCAGTCTATGCACAACCACCTCCAGCTCCAGTCTATGCTGCACCACAAGCACCCCCCGCACCCGTCTATGCAGCACCACTACAACCACAACCGGTCTATGCAGCACCACCAGCATCTGCCAATAGTTCACCCTGTTGCCAGACACCCTTACGATTGTCTTTGGTGGATCAACCTTATCGTGTGGCTCCCGAGCTGTTTCAGGAGTATCACTATCGCTTGTCCCTGGCCGATCAGCGTATATTGTTATAGTATACATCCAACTACATGATTTGAAAGACTAGAATGTAAATAAAATAAATCAAAAGCTGTTTGCATTGACTACTTTTTTGGGAATGGGAAACTTCATTACTACGGCTCGATGGTATATTTTTCTATATTAGAGAATATACATACATTTATTTATAGTATATACATATTGATAAAGTTTTTGACGTCAGGTGATAATGTAAGTTTGAAGGTGAGGTAAGTATAAAAACAAAACAAACTAGATGGATAAGACTTACGCCAACCATAACCCCATACCATAGTTAAATGCATATTATCGGATTATCTTTGGCCTGACATTAAGAATATAAAGCTTATTCCATTACAATGTACGTAGATTAAAGATAGCAACTCGACTTTAAAGTCAAAAATTGAAAGCCTTACCAAACGATACGCAAATTGTTTGTTTAACATTTAAGAGAAATTTGATATTAATATTCAGAAGGCCTATACACTTTTCCATTTGAAAAAATCATTTATTTCAATTCAAAGCTGTTAAATTAAACATAATAATTAATCGCTTATATAGTTCTTATGTGGAAATATTGTGATTACGATTACAATTATTCTTTAAGGATTATTAAAAATAATCAAAAGTATTAAAAAAAGTTAAAAAGTGAAGTAAAGCTTCTAAGAGAAAGCAACTTAAATTGCAATTAGACTCTTTTGTAAATATAAATACAAAAAACACATTTCTCAAACAGTTGTACATATTGATTCCACTTCGACTCCCGTTCAGTTATTGGTACAGTTGTGTGCAGTGATATCCGTTTGGTTAACGAAGCAACAATGCAGTGCTTATCAGCAAAGCGTAAATACTTAAACACTTACATTGTGACAGCTCTGAGTCAAGGTTCCTTGGGTCTGAACATCATCATTCGTTCGCATATATCGCTTGCATGTGTGCAGCCTGTTCAAAATCTTTACGCCTTTTCCTGTTATTATTGCGCCTCTCTTTAAATAAAAGTATGTATATTTACATACTCACATACATGCATACATACATACAAACGATGACATCGGCATGAATTTGAGCTGTAATCACTTCAGTCAGTCAGTTGGTCGTTGGCTGTTCTTCGTTTTTCTCATATTCATTTCCATTTTCATTTTCATTTTCGAATTCAAATTCCATAACAAATTGCACAAGATAAACACAGCAAGAAGCAAACTTCCTTCTCTATGCGGGCATCAGAGATCGTGTATCGGGGTTTCGAGGGGCTTCGAAATGCGATAGTGCCCATGACCATGACCGTGACCAAGTGAAAGTGGCCTGCAGTTAGCACACACAGCCGGAGACTCGAGGGTAAAGAGGGTGCAATAGAGGAAGGCATGCACTCAGCTGGTCATCAACGTCTTTGTTATACATTGTCTTACTTTGCATGTGGCACGCACTTCTTCTGGGTAACGCCGCTTGCCGCTTGGCTCTTTATCTGTATCTTTTGTCTGGTTGGCGTTGAACGTTTGCTAATTTGCAGCTCGTCCGTCGTCCCCTTGCATCCGCTTCCAAAGCGTCTGTGCAAAGCGTGACGTATGTGTGTGCATGCATATATACAATATGTAGTTGTTTATATAATCTAATCGCCTGTTGAGTGAGCAGAAAATATGGTTAATAAATTAGCGGTGAAGATGTCTTGGCGTTAAATCGTTGCGTAACGTACAAAGTGCTTAACATATGAATATGCCTACGATGAAGTAACTGGAACTAGAAGTAACTGAAGCGATAAATGATCATGTCATAGACCAAGTGAGGTTCATTCAAATGTTTAATGTTTGCATTAATGTTTAACATAAATGGATCGTAAGGTTTCGGCACTAATCAATCATGTTGAAGAATCATTTTAATTTGACGATTTTTATTGGTAATCAATCTAAATGAAAGCGTAATTATTTTTTGGTAAAAAGATACCTTAAAGTTCAATATTCCTTATTAACAATAAGATAGTCTTATTTTTTTATAATAATATCCTAGGAACAAAGTAAATCGATAGCTGTTTAATTTTTCTTGATGTAAAATTTATAAATATTGTTATAAATATTTTATAACAAAACTAAAAAGATGGCCTGATAATATATATGTATTTCTTCTACCTTCAATACAATGTTAAGTTTAGTCTTAACCAATAATTGTGGTAGCTGTTCCCTCAGTTAATAACTGCATGGCCAAGTTACGGGCATCGAATTAGTTTGATTGAAAGGTTTTTTCATTGGGGTGATTTTTACTGATTAAAAAACTTACCCGGCAAGCGGAACAAGATTATGAATGGTAGAAGATACAATATGCCTTTAAAATAAAGATAAGATAGCCTAGAATAATTCATTATAAAGCTATTTAGATTTATTTTCTATACAGAAAAAGCTTTTTATTTAGTAAAATAGCAAAATGAGGCATTGAATGCGTCATTTTATTTATATGCGGGATTCATAAACATAAATTAATTATGACGCAGTGCTTGAATGAATAATATATTATTAATTTAAGGCAAGGTCAATTAGAGTTTTACTAGCTTTATTCAATAAATAATCTTTTAAGAGCAATATTTGCTTTATCAAAGCTTACTCAAGTTTAAATAAAGCTAAAACAATTAAATACAAATTTTTGTTAAATTTAAAGATTAAGTTCTGGGAAATTTATTGTACAAATTATTTGTCGTGCTCTTAACACATTCATAATGTTTTGTTGAGGAATTAAAAAAAGATAAGGGTTAAAAAATATATAAAAACAGTATTTATATGATAATTCGAATGTGTTGTTAAGCTAAGATCCTTAAAGTAAAGATATGTTTGAAGTTTTGAAGCTAATCAAAATTTCAATGCTAGCTTACAAATCATTTAAGTATATTGTAAGCAAAGCATCAGCGTGTTAAAGTAAGCGATCGTTGTATAGAAACCTTTTAATACTTTAAGCTTAAATAATGTCTTGGCGTTTCTATTATTATTGTTAAGTAAAAGTAACTCAATCTATTTTATTACTTTTAATTTTGCAAAGCTAAGCATAAGTTATGAAGCGTTCGCAAGATATTCATTCAATAACTGTTCAAAGAGCAACAATATAGAGTCTTTTCGAAAAGACTCAAAGATCACAAGATCGCGCATGATCGCCTTTTTGAAAAAACCAAAAACTACCCCACACAGATTTTCTCAGAAGCTGAACGGAGATGCCGCCTTAACTCTTGAGCATAATTGGATGAGTGAGTGAAGCAGAAAGAACGATATGAAAAAAATTTAACAGCACATAAACAAAAAATATGCCACAACATGTGTTATTATACTTCGTCTCCCTATGAAAACGTTGAGGGATTCGAAAAACAACTTCTGATTGTTGCTGCTGACTTCTGCTTTCCACTTGCGAACCAACAACCGCATGCCGGGTCTCAAAAATAGCGCCAATGTTGCCGCCAACCAACATTAATGCCAAATGAAGTGATATTTCTTATGCTCTTGTGTTGGATATTTCAACTTTTTAAAAATGTTTGAGAAACTTAAGTTTATGAGGATGAAGTTAAGAGTAAAAAAGCTTAGCCTTTTTTTGCATTAAGGTTTTTCTTGTGTTCTTCTTTTATTAACAATTTTAAAATTTGATAGGGTAAGGAGTTTTCGTATTATTTCTTTTCTTGTGTTTTTGAGGCGTTGGACTGTAAAAAAAACTGATGGGATTCTGTGAGAGCATGCCCATAGCAGACTTACATACATATTTATGTACATATGTACACGAGTATTTTTGGAATGAGAGTACGGCGGTGTGTGGCGTGTTCGTGTGGCAACCACTGCACGTTGCCACTTATAGGGGGGCATTTGTGGCAGCATTTGTGAAAATTTTTGTTTGTTTTTTCTTTTTTTTTTATATGTAGGCTCGAAATTTAAATATAATTTTGTATTTGTAATACGGCTTTGGCTTTGGCGGTGCGTAATAAATTTTCAACAAAAATAAAAAATATATAAAAAATGTGGGTCGTTGGTACTTGCATTGCACATTGAATCATCTACAAATATAGGTTATTTTTGAGAATACTTTTTCTTATGGGTGGGAGTGATGAATGGATAAAGAATTTACAAATGAAATGTTTTTAAATTTGCGAAAGTAATTTAGCATTTAATTTAATTTTTTGCTTAGCTCGCTTTATAAATTTAATAATCTGAGTGGCCAAAAGATTATTTTTCAAACTGGCCAACATTTATTTTTTATTTTTTGTACTGAGATTATTATAAAGTATATATGTATGTTTTATATAATTAGATTGTGGGTATAGTCATTATCTTTATCTATGTATATCTACAATAAGTGCGAGCATAGTAAAGGATTTAGATAATAAAAGGGAACTTAATGGAATTTTAACATATTCATGAATATTTTGACATTTATTAAGTCTAGTTGCAAGTTGCGAAACATTACAATATTTGCCAAACCAAGCATTATAGTGATCTACTTAATAATTAAAGTTGACTTGTCTCCAGAAATGAGGCTACGATTTGCATTGTGCAACATGCACACGAGCCAAAAATAATCCACCCACCTCACTTGCAATACTTTCCATGAATTTTGCCAACCTCAACATCTCACGACACAGTTCTTACCCAAATATATATAGATAAATAAAAAATATACTTTCAACTGACCCCATAAAAACTAAACTCGCATATTTGGCAGACTCAGCGCAAACTTACAAAATGAAATTAAACTCAAAGTCAAAGAACAGTTCAGTAACTAATGCCAACTAGACAAAAGTCAAGCAACTATATTAACTAGTTATGGAAATGCAATTGGCATCAGTCACCTTTGGTAGCTACATCAGTTCTAACTTCAAGATGAAATTCTTGGTGTGCTTCGCTCTCCTCGCCATCGTCGCCTCCGCTTTGGCTGCACCCAGCCCAGCTTCCGTCACCACAGGCGAAGCCGTTTCTGCCGCTAACCATGAACAGGTTGATGGCGGACTGACCCGTCTGCGCAAGTCTGCATATGGTGGCAGCTCCGGCGGCAGCTCCAGTATTCCAGCTCCTCCTTGCTCCAACAACTATGTGTTCAGCTGCCAGCCCAACTTGGCTCCAGTGCCATGCAGCTCTCCAGCTCAAAGCTACGGATCCGCTGGTGCCTACTCCGCTCCCGTTGCCAGCTATGCTATCCCCAACTACGGTGTGCCCCAGCAGCAGTTCTACGGCGCTGGCTATGCTCCCCAGGCTTATGGCTACCAATACTAGATGTCGACCCTGAAGACTTGAACTTGACACGACTTCCAAGGCTGCCGAGAAATAAAAAATCTTTGCTAAGCTATCAGAAAAAATGTAAAAAAAAAATAAATGGTTCAATTAAATGGACAAAAAATCTAAAAGAAAGAAAAACTTCGCTGATTTTTATTTCCAACAAAATATTTATGTAAAATTTGTATTAGTTTTAAACTATTAAACATTTTCTTACTGACCTTAGGTATGACTAATGTCAATGCTGTGACATATATTAAGGGTCTTCCAACGACTGATACGCATCTGGTTATAATTTTTCATTTATTTTATTACAATTATAATTAAACATCTTATATTAAATAGAAAATTCACTCATGCCTAATGTTTGCTAATATTTAAAAACCTAATTTAAGGTCTTACGTTTTAAATAGGAAAGAGAAACAAAATACTGGTTAAGTGCTATTAATCAATTGAAGATTGTTTTATTTAAAAAGAGTTCGAATTGATTAAACTAAACAAGATTAAATAATTTAGACAAAATATGATTTTTTAAGCATGTTTGTTTAATGAGCAATCAGTTTCCTTTCCTTTTTACCCATTTTTAATGGGTTCAGGGTATAATAAAATGAGATATTTACTATCCAACTTGCTTATAGTTTTGTTCAAATAGATTTTTAATTTATTGAAATAAACACGAAAACATAATAAAGAATATATATTTTTATTTCAGCTTGTTAGGAAAAATTAAAATTGTTTAAATATATTTTTAATTGATTAAAATAAAAACGAGAAAAAAATCCGATTATATATTTTTGTGTGACTTGTGATTTGGTGAACGAATAACAGATTCTTTATATTGTAACATTTTAAAGTCTGAGCTTAAGACTCGGGCAAAAGTTTATTTATTAAATTGTTAACTATTTAAATATGTTAACCTGTACACTTAGATTTTGCTGACTTTTAGGTTTTTGTAAACTGCTTGTTTAGAATGCCTAAGAATAAAATCACGCTTAGAATATATCATATATATCTTGCATAAGCCCATCAGATATGGAATAGTTTAAAGTTCTGTCTATGCACATTTTTTATTGACACAGATTCCACCCACAATCTTCCGGTAATATTAGCTTTAAAACCGAGCATATGCATAAGCTAAGGAATGTGTATATTGCATATTCGTTTTTATTTTAAATATATTTTTTATATAGTTATAGCTGATGATGCAAAAATTAAAATTAAAAGCGAAAGCGACTAGTTGAACCCACTTACTTGTCTGTGGTTTTATGCTAGCTCGGCAGACTTTGACTATATAAACTAGAAGTTAAGTATCAAATGTCATCAGTCACCTTTGGTAACCAGAACAACACAACAACAGCTTCAAGATGAAATTCTTCGTGTGCTTCGCTCTCCTCGCCATTGTCGCATCCGCTTTGGCTGCACCCAGCAGCGGCTCAGCTGTCCAGGAACCCGAAATTGAGGGCCTGACCAACCAGGGCTATAGTGATCTGACCCGTCTGCGCAAGTCTGCATATGGTGGCAGCTCTGGCGGCAGCTCCGGCGGCAGCTATGGTGGCAGTTCCAGTATTCCAGCTCCTCCTTGCCCCAAGAACTATCTGTTCAGCTGCCAGCCCAACTTGGCTCCAGTGCCATGCAGCTCTCCCGCTCAAAGCTACGGATCCGCCGGTGCCTACTCTGCTCCTGTTGCCAGCTATGCTATCCCCAACTACGGTGTGCCCCAGCAGCAGTTCTACGGCGCTGGCTATGCTCCCCAGGCTTATGGCTACCAATACTAGATAAAGACCCTGAAGACCGAGAAACAAAAAATCTTTGCTAAGCTGTAAAAAAAAAAATCATATGATTCAATTAAATGGACAAAACTTCAAAAAGCGAAATTTCTACAAGTGTTTTACTCAACCAGATATATATTTAATATCTTGAATGTTATAGAAATTCTTAGCTAAACAGTTATTTTGACAGCAGATATTGTAGCTGTTCTTGGGAATTACTCGTTTCAGATTGCAACTTTATCAGCGTTTCTAAGCAAGAAACAAGATTTTAGAGAAATATTTAGTTCCAGGAATTTATTTACACATTTGTGTGTAAGTATAAACATATAAGTTACTTAAGTACAACCAAACTTAAGTCTCAAGTTTGGTTCATGCAATCAGAAAACTGCCTAGATTAACATATATTTTTTTAGATTTAATAAGCGTTTCTATTTTATAAGATCGTGAATTATTAAATAAAGTCTTGACTTGGACAAAAACAGTCGTTATTAACTAGTTAAATCCTGGCGTTGACTTCCACATGCTACACCCCGTAAAAAAAAGGGAAGTAAGAAGGCTCTAGTCAAGAAATCCCGACTAGAAGATACCCTGAATCCTACAGTCAGTGCTTTCAAGTATGTATGGGTGTGTGTGTGTGTGTACGAATATACTGCATACTTGAATTAATTAATAATAATTTCACAGATTGTATATCGTAAAGAAGAAAAGGTTTTGCATATTTGAAACAATTTTGTACTGCGTAGGGATTAGGCGGGCATATGTCTAAAATCTGGAACCTCTAGCTCTTATAGTCTCTGAGACCGACGCGTTCATACATATTCACAGACAGACGGACAAACTATATCGACTTGGCTGCTAATACTGATCAAGAATATATATACTTTATGAGGTCGGAGATGCTTCCTTCTGCCTGTTACATACTTTTGCACAAAACCACTATACCATATTTAGCCATTTTCAATGGGTTCAGGGTACAAAAAGTTTGAGGTATATTCAAAACAGACGATCGAATTTTAGTTTTAAGCAAGCAGTTTTGTTGGTATTTAATGAATATAAATATTTGTTTTGTTTTATTGTGGAATTATTTAATTGGCACATTGACCCTTATTATAATTTTTTACAAACTTTGCCAAGTGTGCAGCGAAATTTAAAAGCCAAAATCAGCATATTGTGTATATTTTACTATTAAGCACTTTTGCTTTCTTCCTGCATTTACATAAATTATAGAAAAATTACATTTATTAATGGGTTGAACCAATTTATTTTGATTTTCCATTTTTTTTACAAAGAAAGTAAATGAACTTCGTATTGCGAAATATTTGACGTTAGCAACTAAAATGTACAAAGAAAACGAGCTGCAAAAAACGGCAAGTGTTGAAGAAAAAGTGTCAACTACAGTGTGTTCTTGTGGTAATACGATACACAAGTGGCTAACATATGTAAGTTGGCTAGCTGGAAATTCAGCCTACACAAATTGTTTTGCTGACCTTCGGATTAGGTTGGGTATTATTGACTGTCGGGTTAGCACGATAGTCAAACGTTGTGAGTCGAGCAGACAATATGCATAGGATGTGTTAGGGATTTGAGGCGGAATGCGCTTATAACCCATATGAACTACCCTTGGCCAATTAACCCAGTTGGTAATTGTTACCTCAAATGCATTGCTCATGTTTTTGTGCTTAACTGCATTTCCGCTTGACGCTGCATTTTGACATTGCAAACTTGATCGCATTGATAAAAGCCAACTGTCTAAAGCTTAATGCCGGCTAGTCTCAGTTTACAGCTTTACAGCGAGCCAGGTGTTCAATTTCCTCGCCCAAACATCAACAACAATATTAAATCAATAATGTCCAAGCTCTGGACACTTATTGCGGTGGTTCTTCTCAGCTGCGCTTATCAGTTTCAGGAGTGTCTGGGACAGGTTTATCACATTATTCCCGTTCGCCTCTATACTATACAGCAGCTGGCAGATAGTGCTGAGCTACTGCGTCAGCCACGTCAGCAACAGATTGTGCAGGAGGTGATTGTGGAGAATAATTTTGGTGGCGGTGGTTTTGGTGGACCGCCATTTGGAAGACCACTATTCGGAGGCGGAGGAAAAGGCTTTGGACGTGGAGGTTTTGGTCGTGGTGGATTTGGCAGTGGTGGTGGATTTGGCAGTGGTGGTGGCGGCGGAGGCGGTGGTGGAGGTGGAGGTGGTGGCGGTGGTTTTGGAGGTGGCAGTTTTGGTGGCGGCTTTGGCGGTGGTTTCGGTGGTGGCTTCGGTGGTGGTTTCGGTCGCAGCTACGGAGCAGAAGAGGAACAGGAGATGAGAGAGAAACAGCCAGCACTAGACAAGTTTAATGCACCCAGCTCCATTCCAGCTCCACCATGTCCAAAAAATTTTGTGTTCTCCTGTGAGCCAGTGCTAAAACCAGTTCCATGTGGAGCACCACATGGTAGTTGTGGCTATTGAGAGACTTAAAAGAACTGATATTGATTTCTATAAATAAACGATAAAGCTAAGAATTATTTAATTCATATTGGTATTAATTGGAGGGAGAAATCATGGTTAAGAATTATAAGGGAAAGACATATGACAGCATGATTTGCCTAGACCAGCGGTCGGGAAACCGGGGTAAATTACTCCAAATGGGATAAAAATGATATTTCTGGGGGTAAAAATTAAACTTTTGTAAGTAAAAAGTATATATTTTTAATCTAGACCCTTTTTTTTGCTCTTTGCCATGGGTTAGTGTCAACTTACACAACAATATTTGGGGTAACGATAAAAAAAGCTCCCCGATCTCTGGCCTAGACCAATACTGACATAATACTTATATAATATACACCCATTTTTTAACTTATCAAGTAAGGAAGATATCTTCTTCCTGCCAAGTATTATATAAACTCGCATAGCCTTCTTCTTTTCATAGTTATATGGTACAGTCATCCGATCTAGGAAGATATCTTCTTCCTGCCAAGTATTATATAAACTCGCATAGCCTTCTTCTTCTTCTAGCCGATTTTCACAAGTGATTTTACTGCAAATCGGTTTTAGTTCTATAACTCAAAAACTGTGAAACAAGTTTCATAGAACCAGACAGTCCGATGGACATGGCTTTATCGACTCGGTTCGCAATGCTGATCAAGAAACCTTATTGGGTCGGATATGCTTCTCCTTCTAAGCTTCCTTCTTAAGCAATTTTAATTTTTAGTAATGTCCTAGACATTTGATAAAATGTTTTACGTATAATATATACGTAGTCATAAAAGCTTTCCAAAAATATTTTTTTTTATTAATTTTTAAATCTGTGAGCTAATTTCGAAATCAAATTTAAGCAATAAATAAATAAGACAAAGTAATTTTTTTTAAATATGCAGTTTATTGTATGAGGTGAGCCAATTTTCGATTGTCAAGTTCCTTGTTTGCACTTACAACAGTTCGCGAACCCAGGGATAAGCGTATTGGGGAGCGTACTGGGAGTAGGAACCGGATGAGCCATAAGATTGCGGAGCTGGTGCAGAGCCATAGGATTGTGGAGCTGGTGCAGAGCCATAGGATTGTGGAGCTGGTGCAGAGCCATATGATTGAGCTGGTGCAGAGCAGGGCACGGGCTGCAGTGAGGGCTGGCAGCTGAACAGATAGTTCTTTGCGCACGGTGGTGCAGGAATGGAGACTGGTGCAGCTGGTGCTGGTGCGGAGTAGGCTTGGGCGGCTGGAGCGGCTGGTGCAGAGTAGGCTGGGGCAGCTGGTGCAGAGTAAGCGGGAGCAGCGGGTGCAGAGTACGATTGAGGAGCTGGGGCACTGTATGAGGGCGCAGCAGCAGGGGCTCCATAGCCACTATAGGCAGCCCTAGAGACACGAATGTTCTCGGCCAACGGAGCTGGGATGAGAATGCCCTGCGTTGGCTGCAATTGAATCGTCTCTGCGGAGCAACCCATCACCAGCATGGTGGCCAAAAAGATGTATCCAATGTTGAATGTCATTTTGCGTTAGTTGCTGCTGTACTGGAATTGAACGGTTGACTGTAGTTGAATAGTGTCGAGGCTCTCAACTTTATAGCCCAGATCGCAAAATCGCTGATCATACTGGAAAATTGGAAAATGCAAGAACATACAGAACAAGAGAATCAACTGAACCAATCAAAAAACAAAAAAAAACTCGCAAATTGCTGACAGTCCCAAATGGAGTGCAGTTGGTCTTAGCATAGCCAAGGAGAACGGTGCGGGGTGAAGCTCTGACCGGCTAACACCAATTCCAAACGACCAATTTAACGGAAATGTTGCTGTTACTTGTTGTTATTCATCTGCTGACCCCAAAATGGGTAATCTCAACAGCACCAGAACCTGAACCGTCATCAGTTTCGGCCATGTCACAATTTTTGGAGCAACGAGCCAAGCAAAATCAAGATGAGCGCAGCTGGTCACATATGCTGCCAAGCAACTACTACTCGGAATTGAATCAACAATACTATGTGAGATTTCGCAGGCATTCGATGCTCAGTTTAAAGGATCTGCGAAGGCGTCGACCATATCCGTTTGAATATGCGCGATATGTATAACATTAAAATTTGGAAAGTAAAATAAACAAATATGTACAAATTTACCTATTTTCAACTAACATACAAATTATTTAATACAAAAATTTAAGTTACGTTTTCTTTGGCGCTATGTTAGTTAACAGTCAGGAACTATTCACAATAAAATGAACTTAACTTTGATAGACATATCGATTAGCGATTACACAGTGTATTAGGCGCATGCTTGCGTGGGCGCATTTGACGTCACTAGGACGAAGGACCAAACAGAAGCACAAACAAATCAACAAACAGTCAACAAACCTGTAAGCCTTTAAAAGAGAAGACTCACAATTCAATTTAAAAGTAAAATATGAAGTTAACACTGCGCCGTTATTCTTGGCTTATGTCATTCCAACTTGCGCTGCTAGCAGCCGATTTGTTCTTTAATGCTTTTGGCTCGTGGCTATCGCGGGATAAACTACAAACAGCAATATTCTTTTTTGTGTGAGTATTCAAAGTAAACTATTCTTCTAATTACGTTATACGCTATACGTATACCCTATCATCTGCAGCATTCAGGACGCCTTCATTATTGTTGAATATTTATTGTTCACACTGGCGCTCCAATCGACTTGCGCCTATCAGGTTGGCGCCTCCCACATCATCCTGCGCAATTGCAAGCTATTTCTGTTTAGCATTACCGTCTATTTTCTGCTGTCTGCCTCGCAGCACTCTTGGATTGTGTATCAGTATCGATTGTCACCATCTGAAGCGGCTCAACAATGGCCATTGGCTTTGTACGCCCTAGCGGTTATTCAGCGCTTGAGTAAGTGTCAGACTTTGTACAGATTCTTAAAACAGAATTTAAAAAAAAGGTTTTACATATTTATAGTGTCCGTTTTTTACTACTATACTTCAAAGTCAACAGCTTTGATTATGGCTGATCCACGATACAAAGAGGAGCATCTTGATTGGATAGCCGAGCAGTTGGGTGATAAATAAGAAATTCGTTAAAACCAGAGATGGATTGTACATAATAATTTAAGTATTATTAATATAGTAAGGTGTCGCATATTGTTACAAATAATATGTAAAGCTCAAGTTTACTTAACAAATGTACATAAAGTGTGAAATTAAATTTTGTAATTCATTTAGTTCTTGCCCATTTAGTACCAGTGGCGCCACCTATGGAGCGACGGATTAAAGCAGCGCCATCCATTGCAAGCTAACGGTGCCTCACGTAAGCAAATTTTTACAATTGGTCTTTGCGATATCGTCGAATTGAAGCTCTTTTGGCTCTTTTTACACTCCCAAATTAATAAATATGGCATAATTCAGTGAAATATATTGTAAAGTACAAACACAATATCGGATTTTATTACAAAATGCTTACAGTAACTCCCCTTATTAATTAACGTATATGTACGTACAGATCGTACGTTATTTGAATTGTCTTCCGTATATATATATATATTTTACAATTAATAATAGGTTATTGCCTTTACGTATATTAATATAAAGATATATATTATGCACTCAATAATTGGTAAGCACCATGTTTCGTGTTTTTTTCAATATTCATATTGTCCATGATTGAAATACTACAGCTAAGAACGTTAATTATAATATAATAATTATATATAAATATTTTCAGTTTATAAAGCTTGGCATTAATACTACATAGTCAGTATGTATGTAGTTCAATATAAACATGCTCACAATTCAATTTCAAATATGCACATATTAGTCAACTATATATATAAAATTGTCTGCTTTGATATGAAACTAGTGTAATTGGTCCCTGATCAATAGACAGATACTAAGTTCCCGAGTAACTAAATGGCACACCAAACAGCTGCTCCCAGGACTGTCCAATGGCATTTAGACAGAATTCGGCATTCGCCGGTGTCTCAAACCACAAGTGCCACAATTCGCATTTGTTTTCCGTTTCGTCTAGGAAATTGATATTATATTCGCAATCTGTTATACGTTCCACCTCCACCAGATTGCTCATTGGTTGTGTGAGTGTGAGCTGAATTGGTAACTGCTCTTCGCTCGATGTCAACCAATCAAATCTGCTACTGCCAGCAATATGCAATTGTGTATCCGTCGTAAGCAGCGTGCAGAGATCAAAACTGCGCTTCTCCTGACCACATGTCCATTGGCAGCTACTAAGAAGCCCGCACATTTTAAGCGGTTCAGATACCAGTGAATTAAGTCTTTGACGCACCTCATCGGCAGGGTGTTGGATAATCTCGCACTCCGATGGCAACGGGTTATCTTATGAGTTGTAAGACATATATTTATACAGTTATAGGGCATATTTCGATTACTATTTAACTTACCTGCCAAATACAAAAGCAAACTATCTGTGCGTAGCATATCCTGCAGTATGAGCACAAAGCCACCCCAGTCGCGTAGATTGAAAGACAAGCCCAGTTTCCAGGGCAACAGCTGAATTCGAGTCAAGCGATTGACTGTAACGCTAACCACTTGACGCAACCACTTGGATACATCATCATGGGGTGGTGCATAGGCTTCCATCAGATAACATTTGCATGTCGATACAACAATTAAGCCATCTCGCAGCGTTTGCGTTTGTTCATTGTAAATCCGACCCTTGGCCAGCCATTTAAAATTCTCGCCCGCCTCTTTGAATTTGGTCTGGTAAAAATATAGTTTTAATCGGTGATCGATGTCATGGTAATCGCTGTAGTTAAACTTATATGGCTGAATAACACTAGCCTCTGCATCGATAAAGTTCTTAGAACTGGACATTAGCATGTTGGTCGATTGAAAGAGCGCTGTTTAATTAAGCAAATAATGATTATTATATTTTGTAAAGCAGAGTTAAATTTCTACGCACCTCCAAAGAGAGATGACAAGCCCGCATCTTCAGCTTTCTTAAGTTGTTTCGTTTCTTGATGTCCATTTGCGCCTTTCACTTCATTATTGTTGTTGTTAATGTTATTGTTAGGTTGTTGACCTGTGCTGGCAGCAGATTCAGCAAGCAGCATATTGTGCAGAACAATGGCATCACCCCCCGTTGACGGCACTTGCGTTTTCTCCAATGGGTGTTGTTTCCCTTGCTGTTCGTAAGTGGTACAAATGCTGTCGGTCACCGAACCGGATGAACTGCTCTCCGTCAGTTGGACATGAGCCAAAGTTTTGGATCTTGGCGTTGCGTCTGCAGATGTTGTCGCTGTTGCAGGCGTCGTCGTTGTTTGGGTTCTGCTTCTTTCGGCAAACAGTTGTCCAAACTCACGCTCAATGAAACTGTGTGACTGGTTTAGGTCGTCATCGATGGTTTGCAGATTTGGCATTTGGGATATGCGTCGCTCCTCGGAAGTCTTACGACTAGCACTTTGCACGCAATTTGGATCCAACACCTCAATGCTCGATTGGCTTGGATTGGAGATAATGTCCACATCACTTTCATTGGCACGAAATTCCAAATCACGTTCGGTGTTGGAGCTACCCACAACCGATTGATTGGAATCAAATGAGCACTGCGAATTGGTTATCTTCGAACAGGAGCTGCTCTCATTTAGCGAATTGGCCGAACCTGTAGTAGTAGAAAACATTTAGTCTAATGATCGGGTAGAATTTTGTAAAATTATAATTTTTTAATGGAAGCAGCATTGCTTTGCTTTCTCTTTAGTAAAATGGTGCGTTAGCTGATTTAAAATTTGGAATAGATTTGATTTGATTTTGTTAATTGTACTTCATGCCCAAATGCTGCTTCACATTACAACAAGAAGCCAAATGCAAATTGTTGTTAACAACATCAAAAATATATGTATACAATAAATTGGCATATTAACTTTTTGTGGATGGCATCAAACTCCTACGCTTGGGTGTGTTATTAGCGATGAGCCTGTTGTTGCCCACTAAATTATGAAATAGTATATAACAATTGTTGTTGGGTGAGAGAAAGAAAGATACGAAAAAAGAATACGTGAAAATATACAAAATTTAGATTTAGTCTCGTTTGCCATTTGATTAACTCAGCGAGTGTGTGTTTGTGTTTCGTGTAAAATTTGATAGCATGCAAAAAGAAAAAGAAATAAAAATAATTAAAATTATAAATAATAAATAATAAATACAATTACAAAATATTATCATTAACCAAAAAACAAAAAAACAAAACTACACAAAAATTAAATGAAAGCCGCTAACAAAACAAGAATCCATTTAAAACTACAAGTTAAATGTTTCCATTTTTTAATTTAGTAAAATTATTATAAAATTTGATCTACATAAAAGAGAAGACTAGTCAAGAACTTGCCAATGCTTTGATTGTCCTCCCTGGACTGCAATATCAACGGCGTGCTTACAGGTGACTCCTCTACTATCAGTGCTGGCGACAACTTTGGCTCCACTGCGGCCACCTTGGGTTTGTCCAGTGATCCGTTTATATCACTTACCTCCGCCACAAAGACGCTGCGACATTCCGGGCAACGCAGCTCTGCAAAATTTGCATCATTTGAAAAACGTCTGAAAAAGCAGCTTACTACAGTTATTTTACCTGCTGTTTTATAATTCTTTTTTTTGCGTTCTCGAGTGAATTTAATGCCACAATTGACACAATTATAGATGGTTATATTCATCTCGGTGAGATCACGCTCCGATAGAATATCGCGTAGTTTCTTTTCCAATTCCTAGGGAAAGGGGAAAAAGGAGATTAGTTAACTGGCAAGTGCTGATATTATAAATTCACTAATCGCAATAGATGGTCTCTAGTTCTCTATTCACCTGACACAGCGCATTTTCTACACAGTATATGCGCTCCTGTTTGTCTTTTTGCATTGTATCAAAATTAATGCGCAATGTATTTGCTTTAATTCGCTCACAAGACTCCAAAACTTTGATGCTCCATTTGGTTGTTGTGCTAAATGCATAAATTGATTTAATTGTTGATTAATATAATATAATTATTGATACGCACCGTTCGCTAAGCGCATCCTTTTCACGCACATAATTGGGGGATATGGTTAAAAACAATGGCTCACTGGTCTTGTGTGCATGGTAGACAATATATAGCTTCTCATCAGGCTCTTCGTCAGATACTAGAAACAAGTTGAAATCAATTAAGGTTTGGTTTACATTTTAGCTTTAACGGAATCTTACCTTGGTCTTCATCCTGGTCAGTGCTTGCCGTCGCATAGCGATTCAACACTTCCTTGTGCTTATCAATCTCCTCCTCTTCTACCTGCAACGTATTATTCATACTCTCATATTCCGTTTCAGTGCTGTTATTGCAAGACTCATAAACTGTATGCTGTGTTATGTTCGCATCGTTGTTGCCTCCATCTACTTTTATTGGAGTCAGCGTCGCGTTAAATGCTTGCCAATTGCTCTTGTTCGTAGGAGTGGAGCTTATGTTTTCTGTGTCTGGTATAGTTTCCGACTGTTGTGCTGTCGGTGAGAATTCGCCAAGAAACTCATTGAAATGCTGGCGTGCATCGTGACGTTCTTGTTCACTGGGCTGGGGTGAGTCAATGCCCAGCATTTGTTCCGCATTACCCACCTGCAGCCATTCGTTACCATACTTGAGACGCAGTGTCTCAACTTGCTTTTTCGTCTCTAAATGGCTGCCATCAGTTGTTTCCTGTGGCGTATCCTGATTTAAACTATTTGAAGACTCGTTAGTATTGATGGATGCAGTAGCAGCTGCTTCTGCTGGCGTCTCATCGCCATGTTCTTCAATCTCAACTGTGCGCAATTTTCTGGGGCGCTTTTTGGTGCAAATTTGCAAATCTGGCTGCGCTTGCTCTGCCTCGGAAGATGAGTCCTTGCCACGGACTGAAAGAGAGCGCTGCGATCCCAAACTAGAGGATGGCGTATTTACAGATGCACGAGAGCTATTTATGGATATGTGACTGCTGACTAGACGATGACCCATATTGCCCAAAAAACGCAGTTGCTGGCTGCCAACTAATGCCTTCTCCGCCTTGGACAGCGGCTCAAAGTCTAACACAAATTTCACAGTTGCAGTATTTTTGTGCAAGTACTGAGAGGTCGCCAGGCGATGCTTGGGATGGCAGGCTAAGGGATTACCCTGCAAATTGAGCGTGGTTAGTGTCATAAGAACACTAAGTGGCATAAGCTGCGAGTGCTCCAGCAGGCAATTGTCGGACAAATCCATATTGGTCAACGCATCCAGCTTTGTCATATCCAGCAGCTCTTCTACATAGTTATTGCTTATATTGAGAACCTGAAGTCGCTTGCAAGCCTCCACATGAAACTGAGGCAAGTGCGTCAGGCAATTGTAGCTCAGATCGAGTGTTTTTAGATGCGGAAGCCATTTGATAGCCGTAACACTCGTCAGCTTATTATGACGCAAATTTAAGTGCTGCAAGTGTTGAGCAAATTCTAGAGCTGTATCTACACCACGCAAACTGTTGTAGCTAAAGTCAGCGGACTGCAGCTCGTTCCAAACAAAACCGTTCGAGTTATCGCCACCGCAATGCGTTATGATGTCCTCCACATTGCTCAAACACTTGACGCATATTAAGTGTTGCAGCTGGGAGCGTAGTGCTTGTATGCCCACTACTTGGCAAATGTTGATCTTGTGGACTTCCAAACGACGCAATGCACGAAACTTGCAAATATCGATGGCGCCTTCGAAGTAATGCTCGCTGGGAAAATAGTTGAGCTTTAAAAGCGTTGTTTTTTGCACAAAATCATGCAGCAACTGGAGATCAGGAAACACACTAGACTTGGCATTAATGGGCTTGACAACCTGGAAAGCCTGTTGATGTTTGTTGGAGCTGCCTAGACCAGCGCCAACTCCTAAATCACTGTCCGCGATCAACGTAAAGGAATCATTCAAAGCGCGCAAAAGCGGACCTGCAAGCGTGAGTGTGTGTATAAAATAGAGGTAAGACTGATAAGCAAACGAAGCTTTGCAAACAAAGCAATAGAAGGGTGCGGTCAACGGTTGGTCATGATTCGCCTGCATGCACGCTCACCTGATAGGGTTAATGTGAACTCGGAGCTTAGGATTTTGTCGCCATTCTTGCGCAGCAATTTAGCCAATTCGGTTATCTTTTGCGGGTCCATTTTAGCTATAATCGAAGGTCATAAAAAAGCGTCGGCAACTGCTGCAATTTTTTTTAATGCTATAGTTTTTATTGCTTTTTGTTTTATTAGCAAAGATGTTCTGTGCTTTATTTTAATTAGTACACCCACACATTGTCACACACAAATACAATTAGCAGCAAGAAATTTACGTAGTTCACCTAATTCTATTTTGGTGTTTACGATTAGTCTGCAGCCCCCATGATAAATAACAAAGGGATTTATGACGCCATTGCCTAGAATACTCAAAACGCACAGAGCTACATATTTATTAAATATTTAACACGAATTGTAGACATTTATTGAGCACTTTGATTGTATTTATATGCGTTATTGTTGTACGCGTAGCTAGCAAATGTATAAAAATATTCCACTGGCAAAAAAACTTTTGTTATTGCTAATATCTGACAGTCAGTGTTGAACGTAAACACAGAGTTGCATTGCAACGCTGATAAACTTACAAAACAGCTGTTTCGCAATCATCGATAGTCGATGCGATACTTTGTTCCCAATTTCAAGAAGGCCGTCAATTTAAAAATAGCATTAAAAATATTTAAAAAAATACGTGTCATTTATTTTTGTATTTATTTATTTAACACATTTTTGTTGTACATTAAGTTATGCCTACGCCATTTATTTCATTTCGCACTAAAACTTACTAAAGCAAATTCCATATTTCTAAGTTTGTAATTTCAAATTAACATTGGCTGTTTATCTATTTTTTTTTACGACTTTGTTATTTGAGTGTAGTTGTAAATTGTAAAATAAATTTGTTGATATTTACAATTTTTTTTTAGGTACATGCGCACATTTCTTGATAATTAAACTTTTAAAAACTAAGTTAAAATAATAAGCAGATTCAAGATTGTATTGTTCGTTTCTGTTGATCGCTGGATATGCGTTGGATATTAAAAATAAATTAACGACCTATACACATTCTTCTTGTTGACTGGGTAGTTAGTTAACCGACTGGCGTCTGAAGGTTCATTGATGTGTGGTGCTGAAAAACTACTATTTACTCTTGATTGGTGCATAAAAACTTTCAAAACTTGTATTACTATTTTACAAAGTTTGCCTGCGGAATAGAAAACAAAACTTATTATTTTTGTTAGTGCTCGGTGTAAGTAAGCGTAACATTCGAAATTGCATTTTAATACAAACGTAAACAAAGAACTTCTTTAAATTCAATTATAAAAATACATTTCAAATTTCGATACGTACTGCTTTCTGCCGATTTGATGCTGCCAATTTGTAAATATGTTTTGTTTAGAAATATATTTTTTCTAATAATGCTTTTATGATTTTATTTTTTGATATGTACAAAAATTAGTAAAATATTTTATTTATGTTTAACAAATTTCATTTTAGTTTTAACAATATGACACTGACATTTTTCACTTATGAACATATACATTAGAAAACAATAGGCGGTTATCAAAATAGAAAAACCATTATGAATTAACGAAGTTGAAAAGCGTGTATTGCAGTTGCCAAGGAAGCGATTTTCTGAGTGTTTAAATATAAGATTTAAATGCGTGAGTGTGCGTGATAGTTTTTGGGTATGAATTGACTGGTTCTATAAACGAATAGTATTTACAATCGGTTTAAATTTTTTGCTTGTGTAATTTACATATTTGGTGTAACACAGTTTAGAGTTTTGGCGACGGCATGGTGAACGTGTCCCTATGAAAAATCATATAAAAAAGAAGAGAAGAAAACAAATTTGTTGTTGATGAAACATAAAAGTTGGTTTTGGTATTAGAAAATGTATATGAAGTGGAGGGTTATTGGGAACATGGAGGGATCTTTAAGCGAATGAATCAATATAATTATGAATTTTGAATGATTGACAACTTCTTAAAAAAAATATTGAATACTTCTTTTTTTTTAACAATTTTAATATTGTAATTTGGAATTTTGTGTTTTTGATTTTTGTTATTCAACTTTTGTTATACTATTATTATAATTCATTTAGAAGTATATTTCAAATCATAAATATAACAAAACATGCTAAAAATAAAAGAAAGTGCAACCAGTGTACAACTAAATAAACATTGGAGGATATTTAATTAAGCAAAACTAAAAATAGAATAATAACTAAAAATCTTTTGTTTTTACTTGGAAAGAAAAGATTAAAAGCAAACGAAATACAGGATTATGAATAAACTTAAAAGGTTTTGAGGGCGCAGGTAGGGGAAGTTGCGGGAAAATAAGTACGGAACTTTTATAGGTATCATGTGCAGCTGTGCAAAAAGCAAAACGAAAGAAACTCAACACTTACATATGCTCTGGATGATTGCGTATGCAATCAATTAAATCTTTAGGCTTAAGCTGATTTGTGCATATTTTGTGTATGGCAGTGAATAGAGGGAATCTGTAAAAAAAATAAATCGTTAGTTGCCACAAATTTCAATTAAGTTGAATATGTTAAGCTATAGCATACTTGTCCTCTAGGCCTTTGTTCTTCAACATGTAGTTAACCTCCTCGGCAGTGGGTGGGCCCTGCAATTTCTGGCCATTAAGCATTTCCTTCTCCAGTTCCTCAATGGTTTTCCCTGATGTGACAAAAGCCTCAGAGACACGACGATTGCGACCACCTAAAAATGGTTGTCAACGTATCAAAATATATGTGTTATAATATATTTAAATCTTAAGCACCAACCATAGCACGTTGTGATGAGATCCGCAACGCCGCAGCTCTCAAAGAAAGTGGACAATTTGCTGCCTGGATAGAAGACATCTACAAAGCGAATCATTTCCATAAGGCCCAGACGAATAACCGCCGCCTTGGTATTATCGCCCAGCTTCAATCCATCAACAAAGCCCGCACCACAGGCAACAATGTTCTTTAGGGCACCGCAAACTTCAACCGCATCGGCATCGGCGACAACAACGACACGGAAATGATTGGCCTGGAAAAGATCACGCAGAACCTTGCCGTACTTTGTGTCCGTGCAGCCGATTGTTGTTTCGCAAAAGTTGCCCTCGGCCACCTCGTTGGCCAGATTGGCGCCCATTAACACAGCGCATGGTATCTGATAGTAGATACAAAAAAAAGGAGGGATTAGTAGATATAACCAAGTGTCACTTAAACCGATGGATAAGCTTACCTTCAAGTGGCGGGTGATAATGTGCGAAATTAGATCAATGCCACCACCCTCGGCCTTGTCAAAGCCCTTGATCAGTGAAATGGCAATGGCGTTGGGCTTGATCTTGCCCAACAATTGTTTGCAGAAATTCGGTATGAACTGATGTGGCACAACGAATATCAAAATATCAGCATTCTTAGCAGCCTCAACCAGATCTGGCACTGCAACCTATAAAGAAATAGAAAGCAAGAGAGGGAGAGAGAGGGAAAATTACAATTTGCCAAGAGTGTATATCAATAAAAATGTCAAGCAAATGTTTTGATAAGCAACTACTACAATTGTTTTGATAAGCGCACAACAAAAAAAGGAGAACAAGCCAAAAACACAGCTCAAGGTTAAATGAAGGAACTTTGAAATCGTTAATGATTTTCACGCTACTCACAACAAAAACCACTTGTTACACATTTTGAGAAACTTGTCTCTCGTCTACACTTATGACTAACGACTACACTTAATATTGTTATAAGCTTTTGATTGAGCTGTTTTGTAATTAGCAACAAACTTGTTTTTTTCTACTAACTTATGGTATAAAGTATATTTGCTGCTTTAGATACCTTAATAACACGCTATTTAAAACTCTTTCAAATCATTTTCGCTTTTGATAAGGCAACCAGTTTTCAAAATGCCCAACACTGATAATAATTTGTTGAAAAAAAAAGATTAGTTTAGCACCGCAAAAATGCAAAAAAGTTGAGACTTTAAATCTTAGCTTTAGAAAACGATAAAAGCAAAAAAGCTTATTTTCAAATCAACGTAGTGATTTTAATGTGTTTGGTTTAAATATACGATTTAAAAACTCTATGACCAATAGTATTTAGAACATGGAAATTACATACAGTAAAAAAGGTTATATGGTGATTAGCCCTTTTTTTTATAAAAGTTTATACTATATGTTATTTGGTCACAGATGCACTCAACGTAACTAAGAAAAGGGTTTAAGAATACACTACAAAACAAACGAATGGAAACTTGTTATTTACAAATTTTCCGCTGTAATAGGGGAAGCTGATGAAAGAGAATGATTTTCTTATCAGTCAACTAAAAATAAACAAAATTTCGTTTGCTCTACACAATTTGTAGAATTGTTCAAGTTTTGATTTGAGAATTGTTTTCTCAAATTGACTGCATTTTTGACATTGGCCAATGGTTAGTTATTTATACGTTTTTCTAATTTGTTGTTGTTGTTTCTCATTATTGAACATTTGCCAAAAGATTACAAATGTATATATATATATATATATATACGTATTTATACCTGTATGTATGTTTGGTGTTAATTTTTATAGAAAAACAAAAAGAACGAAATGTTTTTCTCCTCAATCATCCCAGCAATGGCAGCTGTTGAATTTTATTTCTTAAATTCCACATTTATTTATACTTAAATATATACTTATATATATATATATATATATATGATTATAATCTAAAACCATATATTTATTAGCTGGGACACTTTATCTACACAACTTAAATAGCGTGTTTAACATGAAGTGCAGGCAATACTGCTTATCTATTACTAACAAACATAAACAGTCAAGTGCCGCTTTTATTCGACGCTTCTTATCAGCTCAGCTGTGGACATTGTTCATCCATGTGTATGTATTTATATATAATATTGAGGCAGTCGGTAGCATGAATTAATCTATGTAACTGTCACACTGCATGTCGAAAGTGATATGCAAAACTGTTTTACCGAAGAGCGCACAACTATTTAGAGAGAATAACATGAAGACGGCCTTGACCTACGTCAAAGAAAGAGCAAAAGAGGCACGGCTGACAGCTTGGCAGGGATTTGGCTTATGTGCAGACGTCAACGCAAGGTGAAACTTTTGTTGCTGTTAACCCTGAAAAACTGCAGTGAGCGTGAGAGAAAGAGCGCGCAAGGTGAGAGCGAGTGCGGGTTCTAAAAATAGCTGTGTGCATGTCTACCCCACCCGCTCGTTTGTCTGATTAGATAATTTGGCTACGGTCAAGATCAAGGCAGCAGCCTTTTTTATGTAAGGAGCAGTAGCAGCTGCTACAAATGCATTTGCTATAAATCGAACTAATGCTTTTAAATGTTACGTAAAATTATTATTGTTCTCACACCTTTGGTTTTGACATGTTTTCTTACGCCTTTTTGTTTTGTTTACGTTTTCTTATTAGAATGTGCATAAATGTGTGTACTTACCACATTTGGTGGCAGCTTGTGTCCCTTCAGGTATTTGACATTCTCGTGCGTTTCATTGATAATTTCTGTTAACTTCTTGCCATCAATCATTTCCTCGTAGACGAACATTGTGACACGCTCCTCAAATTCGGGCAGCGCCGAGGCATTGGCGCCCACAATTTTTGCAATGGCTGAACCCCTGCACAAGGTTTAAAATGCCAAGGTGCAATATTCAATTATTATATAAGTCGCAGCGTTATCATTGCTTTTGTTGTTAAAGCACTTACCAGTTGCCTGAGCCAACAATGCAAACATTTACTTTTTCCGCCATGCTGCTGTTAGTAATTATAACTTTTTTCTATTTGTTATTGTTGTTGTTATTGCGGTGTTGTATGGCAGAGTGTATTTTATGCCGTTGACTGATTTGAACGCGTGTCAGACACTAGGGACTTGCGACTAGCACCGCGAATTATTTACTACGAACTGACACGTCGAAAGTACGGCACATTTATTAAATACTATTTAGTAAACGCGTATTTGCAAAGGCAAGAAACGATAAGACATCGATAAAATATTCATTGATTTCTATACGATAGTGTAAATCGTTTTTCCGGTGTTGATTAATCGAATACGATATAGAATAATCATTACAGCTGACAATTGTTTAGTATTGTATAGTTTGCAAAATTTAAAAATACGTAGCGTGTCTAGAACAAACCAGATTGTTACAAGTTAATTTAATTTGTTTGAAAAGCGTATAACAATTAATATTGTTATATTTAAGTAAACTGTAAATTAACAGTCAATTAATAGAGATTTTTGCAGCAATGACAATGTTATACATAAAGACGAGAAACCGTGCTGCCCTACGACTTTTCCTTCTCTATAGTCAGGGATGCTCCTAAGCTTGTGTTAAGTTGTCTGCGGTCAGCAGCCAGTCAGCTGTTTATGGTTCAATTATTGCTTCTTTGCTTGTAGATCTGGGCCTGCCGCCATATTTGAATTTGTTTTTGTTTTCTTTATGGAATGTTTAATCGTAAGTATTTGGCACTATCTGTTCGCTGAAAAGCTAATATGTATGTATTTATGTATGTATGTACCAGAACTCATGCCAATGTATTCTCCCTATTCTTGTAACGTTAGAGTGTTTTAAAAAAAATAGCAAACTAATTTTTTAATATTTTAAATTTATTGTGTGAAATTGGTGGGCTGCTGGTTGTTGGAAAATAAAAAAGCGGTACTTGTTCCCCTTTCCCCCTTTCCGAGGAGCTCTAGACGGTTTCTGTTAAGCTGAAGGAAGCGCTGGTTTCTCGTCTTTATGTATTCAATTTTTATTGGTTTGCAGTTGCTTTAACTTCCGGGTAATTCAAATTTATGTGAATAATTATCATTTATATTATTTTATAATTACAATTTGCACTCCTTTAAAAAAAATTAATACTTTAATACGTGCATTAATTTATCCGTGAAAAGTAATTTATGGCTTACGGCTTAATCAGTTTAGTCACAATTACCGCGACTAATTGCAATATCAACAGCCACTATAAAAAGCCAAGTTTAAAATGTAACTTTCATTCGTATACATTTGACGATACAACGAAGCACCTAACAGAAATGGGTAAAATTCTTCAAGTCTGGCTTATTGTTTGCGGTATGTGGCAATTAAAAATAAAATTAAATAAATTAGTATAATAATTATTATTTTGACAGCACTTTATATATTATGCCACCCAACATGCGCGGAGGAAGTTGCAAAATCTGCTGTTGACACTGCAATAAAATCAGTTCTGACCCTCAACCAAGCTGCCGGGCTTGCTATCAACACTTTAGCCAATTTGGAAAAAGAAGCATCAAGTGGAATTCAACTAATGGCAAAATATTTGGCTGTTAGTGGAAGAACATTATTCGGAGGCGGAGGAAAAGGCTTTGGCTTTGGCAGTGGTGGTGGCGGTGGCGGCGGAGGCGGTGGTGGTGGCGGCTTTGGCGGTGGTTTCGGTGGTGGCTTCGGTGGTGGCTTCGGTGGTGGTTTAGGTGGCATCAAAGAAGCACTAAACAATTTTAGTGCACCCAGCTCCACTCCAGCTCCACCAAATGTCCAACAAATGCCGTGTTCTCCTGTGCGCCAGTGCCAAAATAACTGATATTGGTTTCTATAAATAAACGATAAAGCTAAGAATTATTTAATTCATATTGGTATTAATTGGAGGGAGAAATCATGGTTAAGAATTATAAAGGAAAGACATATGACAGCATGATTTGCCTAGACCAGCGGTCGGGAATCCGTGGTAAATTACTCCAAATGGGATAAAAATGATATTTCTGGGGGTAAAAATTAAACTTTTGTGAGTAAAAAGTATATATTTATATAATCTGCAATTCTAAACCCTTTTTTCTCTTTGCCATGGGTTAGTGTCAACTTACACAACAATGTTTGGGGTAACGATAAAAAAAGCTCCCCGATCTCTGGCCTAGACCAATACTGACATAATACTTATATAATATACACCCATTTTTAAACTTATCAAGTAAGGAAGATATCTTCTTCCTGCCAAGTATTATATAAACTCACATAGCCTTCTTCTTTTCATAGTTATATGGTACAGTCATCCGATCTAGCCGATTTTCACAAGTGATTTTACTGCAAATCGGTTTTAGTTCAATATCTCAAAAACTGTGAAACAAGTTTCATAGAACCAGACAGTCCGATGGACATGGCTTTATCGACTCGGTTCGCAATGCTGATCAAGAAACCTTATTGGGTCGGATATGCTTCTCCTTCTAAGCTTCCTTCTTAAGCAATTTTAATTTTTAGTAATGTCCTAGACATTTGATAAAATGTTTTACGTATAATATATACGTAGTCATAAAAGCTTTCCAAAAATATTTTTTTTTATTAATTTTTAAATCTGTGAGCTAATTTCGAAATCAAATTTAAGCAATAAATAAATAAGACAAAGTAATTTTTTTTAAATATGCAGTTTATTGTATGAGGTGAGCCAATTTTCGATTGTCAAGTTCCTTGTTTGCACTTACAACAGTTCGCGAACCCAGGGATAAGCGTATTGGGGAGCGTACTGGGAGTAGGAACCGGATGAGCCATAAGATTGCGGAGCTGGTGCAGAGCCATAGGATTGTGGAGCTGGTGCAGAGCCATAGGATTGTGGAGCTGGTGCAGAGCCATATGATTGAGCTGGTGCAGAGCAGGGCACGGGCTGCAGTGAGGGCTGGCAGCTGAACAGATAGTTCTTTGCGCACGGTGGTGCAGGAATGGAGACTGGTGCAGCTGGTGCTGGTGCGGAGTAGGCTTGGGCGGCTGGAGCGGCTGGTGCAGAGTAGGCTGGGGCAGCTGGTGCAGAGTAAGCGGGAGCAGCGGGTGCAGAGTACGATTGAGGAGCTGGGGCACTGTATGAGGGCGCAGCAGCAGGGGCTCCATAGCCACCATAGGCAGCCCTAGAGACACGAATGTTCTCGGCCAACGGAGCTGGGATGAGAATGCCCTGCGTTGGCTGCAATTGAAACGTCTCTGCGGAGCAACCCATCACCAGCATGGTGGCCAAAAAGATGTATCCAATGTTGAATGTCATTTTGCGTTAGTTGCTGCTGTACTGGAATTGAACGGTTGACTGTAGTTGAATAGTGTCGAGGCTCTCAACTTTATAGCCCAGATCGCAAAATCGCTGATCATACTGGAAAATTGGAAAATGCAAGAACATACAGAACAAGAGAATCAACTGAACCAATCAAAAAACAAAAAAAAACTCGCAAATTGCTGACAGTCCCAAATGGAGTGCAGTTGGTCTTAGCATAGCCAAGGAGAACGGTGCGGGGTGAAGCTCTGACCGGCTAACACCAATTCCAAACGACCAATTTAACGGAAATGTTGCTTTACTTGTTGTTATTCATCTGCTGACCCCAAAATGGGTAATCTCAACAGCACCAGAACCTGAACTGTCATCAGTTTCGGCCATGTCACAATTTTTGGAGCAACGAGCCAAGCAAAATCAAGATGAGCGCAGCTGGTCACATATGCTGCCAAGCAACTACTACTCGGAATTGAATCAACAATACTATGTGAGATTTCGCAGGCATTCGATGCTCAGTTTAAAGGATCTGCGAAGGCGTCGACCATATCCGTTTGAATATGCGCGATATGTATAACATTAAAATTTGGAAAGTAAAATAAACAAATATGTACAAATTTACCTATTTTCAATTAACATACAAATTATTTAATACAAAAATTTAAGTTATGTTTTCTTTGGCGCTATGTTAGTTAACAGTCAGGAACTATTCACAATAAAATGAACTTAACTTTGATAGACATATCGATTAGCGATTACACAGTGTATTAGGCGCATGCTTGCGTGGGCGCATTTGACGTCACTAGGACGAAGGACCAAACAGAAGCACAAACAAATCAACAAACAGTCAACAAACCTGTAAGCCTTTAAAAGAGAAGACTCACAATTCAATTTAAAAGTAAAATATGAAGTTAACACTGCGCCGTTATTCTTGGCTTATGTCATTCCAACTTGCGCTGCTAGCAGCCGATTTGTTCTTTAATGCTTTTGGCTCGTGGCTATCGCGGGATAAGCTACAAACGGCAATATTCTTTTTTGTGTGAGTACTCAAAGTAAACTATTCTTCTAATTACGTTATACGCTATACGTATACCCTATCATCTGCAGCATTCAGGACGCCTTCATTATTGTTGAATATTTATTGTTCACACTGGCGCTCCAATCGACTTGCGTCTATCAGGTTGGCGCCTCCCACATCATCCTGCGCAATTGCAAGCTATTTCTGTTTAGCATTACCGTCTATTTTCTGCTGTCTGCCTCGCAGCACTCTTGGATTGTGTATCAGTATCGATTGTCACCATCTGAAGCGGCTCAACAATGGCCATTGGCTTTGTACGCCCTAGCGGTTATTCAGCGCTTGAGTAAGTGTCAGACTTTGTACAGATTCTTAAAACAGAATTTAAAAAAAAGGTTTTACATATTTATAGTGTCCGTTTTTTACTACTATACTTCAAAGTCAACAGCTTTGATTATGGCTGATCCACGATACAAAGAGGAGCATCTTGATTGGATAGCCGAGCAGTTGGGTGATAAATAAGAAATTCGTTAAAACCAGAGATGGATTGTACATAATAATTTAAGTATTATTAATATAGTAAGGTGTCGCATATTGTTACAAATAATATGTAAAGCTCAAGTTTACTTAACAAATATACATAAAGTGTGAAATTAAATTTTTTTTATTCATTTAGTTCTTGCCCATTTAGTACCAGTGGCGCCACCTATGGAGTGACGGATTAAAGCAGCGCCATCCATTGCAAGCTAACGGTGCCTCAAGTAAGCAAATTTTTACAATTGGTCATTGCGATATCGTCGAATTGAAGCTCTTTTGACTCTTTTTACACTCCCAAATTAATAAATATGGCGTAATTCAGTGAAATATATTGTAAAGTACAAACACAATATCGGAATTTATTACAAAATGCTTACAGTAACTCCCCTTATTAATTAACGTATATGTACGTACAGATCGTACGTTATTTGAATTGTCTTCCGTATATATTTATATTTTACAGTTAATAATAGGTTATTGCCTTTACGTGTATTAATATAAAGATATATATTATACACTCAATAATTGGTAAGCACCATGTTTCGTGTTTTTTCAATATTCATATTGTCCATGATTGAAATACTACAGCTAAGAACGTTAATTATAATATAATAATTATATATAAATATTTTCAGTTTATAAAGCTTGGCATTAATACTACATAGTCAGTATGTATGTAGTTCAATATAAACATGCTCACAATTCAATTTCAAATATGCACATATTAGTCAACTATATATATAAAATTGTCTGCTTTGATATGAAACTAGTGTAATTGGTCCCTGATCAATAGACAGATATTAAGTTCCCGAGTAACTAAATGGCACACCAAACAGCTGCTCCCAGGACTGTCCAATGGCATTTAGACAGAATTCGGCATTCGCCGGTGTCTCAAACCACAAGTGCCACAATTCGCATTTGTTTTCCGTTTCGTCTAGGAAATTGATATTATATTCGCAATCTGTTATACGTTCCACCTCCACCAGATTGCTCATTGGTTGTGTGAGTGTGAGCTGAATTGGTAACTGCTCTTCGCTCGATGTCAACCAATCAAATCTGCTACTGCCAGCAATATGCAATTGTGTATCCGTCGTAAGCAGCGTGCAGAGATCAAAACTGCGCTTCTCCTGACCACATGTCCATTGGCAGCTACTAAGTAGCCCGCACATTTTAAGCGGTTCAGATACCAGTGAATTAAGTCTTTGACGCACCTCATCGGCAGGGTGTTGGATAATCTCGCACTCCTATGGCAACGGGTTATCTGATGAGTTGTAAGACATATATTTATATAGTTATAGGGCACATGTGGATTACTATTTAACTCACCTGCCAAATACAGTCGCAAACTATCTGTGCGTAAGTCACCCCAGTCGTGTAGATTGAAAGACAAGCCCAGTTTCCAGGGCAACAGCTGAATAGATAACTAATTTTTGATATTTTAAATTTATTGTGTGAAATTTTTGGGCTGCTGGTTGTTAGAAAATAAAAAAGCGGTACTTATTCCCCTTTCCCCTTTCCGAGGAGCTCTAAAAAGCCGTGACGGTTTCTGTTAAGCTGAAGGAAGCGCTGGTTTCTCGTCTTTATGTATTCAATTTTTATTGGTTTGCAGTTGCTTTAACTTCCGGGTAATTCAAATTTATGTGAATAATTATCATTTATATTATTTTATAATTACAATTTGCACTCCTTTAAAAAAAATTAATACTTTAATACGTGCATTAATTTATCCGTGAAAAGTAATTTATGGCTTACGGCTTAATCAGTTTAGTCACAATTACCGCGACTAATTGCAATATCAACAGCCACTATAAAAAGCCAAGTTTAAAATGTAACTTTCATTCGTATACTTTTGACGATACAACGAAGCACCTAACAGAAATGGGTAAAATTCTTCAAGTCTGGCTTATTGTGTGCGGTATGTGGCAATTAAAAATAAAATTAAATAAATTAGTATAATAAATATTATTTTGACAGCACTTTATATATTATGCCACCCAACATGCGCGGAGGAAGTTGCAAAATCTGCTGTTGACACTGCAATAAAATCAGTTCTGACCCTCAACCAAGCTGCCGGGCTTGCTATCAACACTTTAGCCAATTTGGAAAAAGAAGCATCAAGTGGAATTGAACTATTGTCAAAATATTTGGGTCTTGCTTCTTCAGTGTTGCCAGAGGTTGAAACCACAGTTGCCAGCACAGATTGATTTTTTTTCTTTCAATATATGCTGCACATAATAATAATGTAGTGAAATAAATCAAAACTACTCGATGCTTTTGATTACAAAGATGAGAGTTTTGACAAGCATTTAAGACTGGCAGTTTTTTATTTGGGATTCCTTATGCAGATATCAGGCGATTAGCAATGTTTGGCTGTTTGTCGCCATGGGCATCGATGCTTTATGTTAAGCTTCGTCTGGTAAAAGTACAAAAGCTAGGCCAGAGTCATGGCTAACCACATCCCAATATCATCATGTTGATTAATCGAATACGATATAGAATAATCTTTACAGCTGACAATTGTTTTAGTATTGACTACTTTGCTAAATTTAAAAATACGTATCGTGTTTAGAACAAACCAGATTGCTACAAGTGAATTTAATTTGTTTGAAAAGCGTATAACAGTTCATATTGTTATATTTAATTAAACAGTAAATCAACAGTATAAGTCAGTTAACAGAGATGTTTGCACTTGCTTTAACTGCCCGCGTAATTCAAATTTATGTAAAGAATTATGATTTATATTACTTTATAATTACTTTCAAAAGAAAAAATGTTTTTTTTTAAACGGTTAAGACAATTTTTTTTGCACTCCTTATAAAATTAAAAATTAAATAGATGCATTAATTTATCCGTGAAAAGTAATTTATGGCTTACGGCTTAAACAGTTTAGTCACAATTACCGCGACTAATTGCAATATCAACAGCCACTATAAAAAGCCAAGTTTAAAATGTAACTTTCATTCGTATACTTTTGACGATACAACGAAGCACCTAACAGAAATGGGTAAAATTCTTCAAGTCTGGCTTATTGTTTGCGGTATGTGGCAATTAAAAATAAAATTAAATAAATTAGTATAATAATTATTATTTTGACAGCACTTTTTATATTATGCCACCCAACATGCGCGGAGGAAGTTTCACAAGCTGCTGTTGACACTGCATTAAAATCAGTTCTGACCCTCAACAAAGCTGCCGGGCTTGCAATCAGCACTTTAGCCAATTTGGAAAAAGAAGCATCAAGTGGCATTCAACTATTGTCAAAATATTTGGGTGCTGGTGCTGCAGGGTTGCCAGAGGTTCAAACCACAGTTGCCAGCACAGATTGATTTTTTTTCTTTCAATATATGCTGCACATAATAATAATGTAGTGAAATAAATCAAAACTACTTGATGCTTTTGATAACAAAGATGAGAGTTTTGACAAGCATTTAAGACTGGCAGTTTTTTATTTGGGATTCCTTATGCAGATATCAGGCGATTAGCAATGTTTGGCTGTTTGTCGCCATGGGCATCGATGCTTTATGTTAAGCTTCGTCTGGTAAAAGTACAAAAGCTAGGCCAGAGTCATGGCTTACCACACTGCCACGCCCACGCCGACAGCCTGAGACCGAAAACATCCTGAAACATCATCCCAACGAAGGTGGTTAATCATGCAGCGATGTTGTTACGCGTTAATACCTTCATGTGAGTTGGACCACGTGCTGGGCGCTTTCCGGTTGCGTGTCTAACGTTGTTTGGCCCTTCATATGTACACAAGTATAGGTGTGTGTGTGGGTGAGTGTGGGTGAATCGTGTCGCATTGAGTTTGAGTTTGGTTTGTATGCTTGGGGTTGCTCTAATTCCGTTCTTTGCTGTTCTCGTTGTTGTTGTGCACCCGTAAAATTGATTGCGGCGAAAGCTGGAAAGTTGCACGTTATGCTCGTGGCCTGACTTGCGCTCCTGCTCATCGTTGGTGTCTGTGTCTGAGTCTGAGTCTGTTTCTGGTTCTGTTTCTGGTGTGGCGTGCGGATTGGCTTGTTTCCACAGTAGCAGCAAAATGTGATTTTGTGCAACATCGCCCTGACGATTAATTACTGCGGTACAATATAACCGAGCCATGCACGTACTCAATATATCTGGTTGTCTATAAAATGAAAGAAATAACCATCTGTCTCCCTAATTCATAGTCGTCAAGGAATGTATAAATTTATATTCGAAACATTCTAATTGAAACGTCTGTAAAATAATAAGCTTAATAAGTTACGTAAATCACTTGCCACACTATATAATAACAATAGTTATAACTATTTAAAGTTACGAATTTTGTCTGGCTTTTATTTTGCAATCAATTTTTTCCTACAGTTAATTAAGTTTCAACTCTTGTTCACTTTGGAAACGTTAAAGTCACTTTTATATTTAATAATGCTAATTATACTAATGTTATTTTAATTTGATGACATTACTCAAGATTTCTGTTGGCATTAACACTCAGAATACCTGGGACTTAACTAGGCAAAGTCCAGGCTTACAGCTGTTGGAATGGCAGCTATCCTTTCCACTAAACTGCCCCCAAACTTGCATACGCATCATTTGCCCACGCCTCACTAGGCGTATGAGCGATTTCTATTAACATGCGGCACACACATCAATCCTTTTGGCCCGCACACAACACACATATGACAACAAGTGTCTGAATTCTCATAGCTAGATAGACACAGCCTTGCATAACCATATCCAATATGCAGCGGACCACCTTTTTTGGCCATGTCATGTGGCTGATGATGGGGAAAGATGATGATGATGTGTGTGACTGTGTGTGGTGGAGGAGGTGGGGAGGGGGAGTTGTTGGGGTTGTTATGGATTGTTGTGAATGTGTATGGGTGGCTATAAAAAACAATGACGGACATTGGATCTGGGCATAGAACAATAGTATATCAAAATTTAACAGCAAACCGCATAAGAAACGAAATAAAATCATTTACGCAAAAATGAGACCCAAATTGAATGCCAAGACAAGAATAAGCGAAGAAAATACACAACGTTAAGCGGATGTAGCATGCTTATCCTTTTACACACACACACACACACACAGACACACACAAATAGAGAACATAGAGATAGGGTTTTTGTTATTTTTATTTTATTTAAACCACACAAAATACTTAAGACGATTTTGTGTTTTGTGGTCCAAGATGTATTGCCCATGGCGAAGCAAAACAACAAAAGCAAAAAAATAGAAAGTGTGATAAGAAACAAAACACAACGACAACGAAAGTTTTTGAGACAAAAAGGGTATGCAACATGTCCAGCGGTCGATGCGGTTCGTCCTGGACATCGCTTGGTCGCCCAAAGATATGCATGTAAAAATAAGCAAATGTCTTACCTTTTGCCCAAGAAATTCGCCTCCAACAATGGGCACAAGTCCTTTGATGACAGCTCAAGACAAGGCATCAATAATATAGAGCCGCACATGTCCTTTATCAAAGCATTGAGTCCTTCTTACACAGCATTTATGACAGCTATACAGCCATACAGTTACAGCTAAAAGTACATGTTCAACCCACGCCAAAGAGCCGCTGGACAATGCTTAAGCATTACTGGAATATGCGACAGAATACAAATTGAGGATTTTTATTTTCATTTTTTATGATTTACATTTTATATTCGTATTTGCTTCGCTCGCTTAAACACTCCTCCGTCTCCTCCTACTCAAGTTACATAATGTTTTGGCACTTTTTTAATGTCATGATTTTTTTTGCCATGGTTTTTTCTTTTGCATTTTCACTTGGCAAATAGTGTGGCCCAAAAGAACGCGTGACTAAATTGTTTTAATTGCCTTTTTGTTTGTTTTTTCGTTTTTTATCTGGTTCTTCTTACATCCATTAACACAATTTGCTTTGGTTTGTTCGGGTCTGTCTGTTATTTGTTAAGGGCCAACGAAATTTGCATGTTTTTCGGCAAAGTTTTTCCAGTGCATTAGACGACAAGCTGTAATAACAGTGGACCGTATAAGAAGTGGAATGGGCTTAAACATTATGCAAAAAACCCGATGTACACATATCTCTGATTAAAGCTGATTGGTCTATGATGTTGCACATACGATATAATACTAAACTTATCTCATTATTTATAACCGGAATCCTTAAAAATTTACATAAATGATTTGCAAATGTATAAAAAATTTCTACATTTTCAGCTAAATTCTCATTATCGATACCTTTTGTTCTCTCTCATTTGTTTTAAGGAATAAAGCTATAAAGCCTAATCATTGAAGACAATAAAGAAAAATACTAAAACGCACAAGTTAACATATCCGAAATGCTTGGTTATTGTCTTGTATGTGTTACTATCTATAAGTTATCGAAAATTTTATCTGCGTTTTGTATACACGAACTTAAATCACAAATCTGAAGTCTTGACAGACGAACGGACACGTCTTAATCGACTCGACTTCATAATAAGCATCAGCTGATAAAGAATATGTGTCCAGTAAAGCGTCTTTTATCGAACACCTCACACACGAACCCCTGCTTCTAGGAGCACACTCTTTTTAAACGGAGTGGGGACGGAGATGCTTCGTTCTGCATGCTACATCCTTATTTCAAGGTATAAAACAATTTTCTAAAACAAAATGCAAAAATATCTTTAAATTCATTCCATCAATAAGGTATCTATCCCCTAGTAATATTCAAAAGACAGTATTTTTCATTTTTGTATTATAGTTAAATTTATTTAAATTTCTTTTTTGCATACATAATAATTAATATTCATTTAATTTTGCTTCGGCTAACAGCTGTTGCGATTTACATACTATTTCCAACTATTATTGTATATCTAAGTTTTATTTGATACTCGCATTTAATATTTTTACTTCTTTCTATTTGCATATTTTTTTTTGTATATTTTTTTTTGTCAGTACTCTACTGAAAACCATTTTACAAATTTTATTTGGCAAAAATCAATTATAAAGCATTTGGCATTTAATAATTCATAAACACAGCTGGCATTAATATATAGTATAAATGTTGTATATGTGTTACACTCGCTCTTATATATAAGTTATGTATATATAAATGTATGTATGTAACTAACTGAAACATCAAACCAACAAATATGAAAAAGGTAACAGAAAGACAAAACATACAGCATGCATGCCGGGCGCCTGACCTGCGGCAAAGTTATTCTTTCATTTTCCACGATTTCTAAACATGTTCGCAGTGTGATAAAAAAATGTATGTACTTGAAATAATATACTCGGAACATTCAAATTGAAAGACGCCAAAGAAAGCAAATTGGGTAGAGTATGTGAAGCAGTTGTACAGATACTCTTTCAAACTTAAGTTCAATATATCATGAGCTAAGTAAGTAAACTGTTTAACACTCTCATCTAGTGTATAACAAAGCCAAAACGTGAAAAAGGTGATGCTTGGAATAAAACAGGAAGCTGCAGCAGGTCAGAGGGTAAGGAGTGCTGAGCAAGTTGCAGGTTGAAATAACATGAGCAATTTTTAGAAAAGCGACGACAAAACGTCGAATGAAAGATAAATAAAGTGCATGGCGCGATGGGGACGGACACAAAAATAAAATGTTAGAAAAAATGAAAAAAAAAAAAAATAACGAACGAATATAACTCGCGAACCGAGCTATAAATCAACGTGAAAGCAGCCAGAGGCGTGCAAGGGGCGTGGCAATGTATCTATTACATGTAGCGTTGTAGGACGCTGTGAACTGTCGCAGCTGCAGTCGAGTCGAGTTAGCAATTTTCTACTTTATTCTCATTTCATTCGTTTTGCTTTTCTTTTTGTTTCTATCGTTGTTTTTTTTTTTTTAGTTTTTTAGTTTTAGCACAAATATTTTTGCAAGTGACTAAAACTTTTGTCGCTTAAATGCTACGCGAATCGATATTGGCGTCAAAATCTTTTGGCCACGCCCAGTCAACATCTACTTGTCCACCTGTGCCGGCTCCATGGTGTACATATCGCGCAGAAGTCGCGCAATTGGCACATTGCCGATAGTTTCCTTGAAGAACAATGCCTCAATTGTTGCCGCTCGTATCGTGCGTAGTGAAGGTAACAGAAGAAGAAGCCTGCCGAAGCGTGTCGCCTGCCTTGGATAGCGCAATCGTACATGATCGGATAAGATGCACTGCGCCTGATCTTGTAGCATTTCTACAGGTTGCACATCGCACAGACCAGCCGACTCTGGTGCAAAGAGTGCAATCGCCTTCATGCAACCCACTTCGCTGCCATCGGGTGTTATTTGTCGAAATCGGCACAGAATCTCCTGAATGGTCTTCATTTCCATCTGTGTGGCCTCATCTTGTAGAACACGCTCCTTAATCAACGGCGATTCCAGTATGGGCGTCAAGTCCAATGGAATGGTCCATTGTGCGAGATTCAGCAGAAAGAGCTCCTTCCACGATTCCTATCAATTGACAAAGAAAGACGACAATTACTTGAGGAACTTATGTTTATAGTCTTTATTTAATATTCTAAAATAATTTAATTTGCCAATTATTTGTATGTAATAAATTCCTTAACGTATTACTTTAGTTTTGGGATTTTCTATTTTTGATTAATATATACTTTTAAATGTTGAACAAAATAATTATAAAATAAAACCAATTTTAATTCAATCATTCAAATACTACGACAATATTATATAAAAAGAGAATAACAATAAAAAAAATAAACTATATATAAATAAAATAATGAAGAAAATGTAAACTGTTTTATTTACTTGCTTAATGCTTGACATTAAAACAAGTTTCAATTTTAAAATTTTTACCATAACAAATAACTACATTGCATTGATTTAAAAAGAAAAAAACATCTTGTATGGATAAGCTGCTAGTTCTGTACCCACCTGTAGCAGTAAATGCTGATCATTCTTTGACAATGTCTGGAACGGCATTAGGCACTTGACCCAACGCACGGCCATAAAGAGCAGACGTGCTGTCGTCTCCTGTAGCATCTCCCATGAGAGCAGTCGCGAGTCCAGCAACTGTTGTGGCAGCGGTGGCGGAAAGACCAATGCATTGTGTTGCACCTGATACTGTATGAGCTCCTGGCACTTGTCCGGACTGAGCAGCAGCTCGAGGAAACCATTTGAGGCATGGCAGCTGGTGCCAGAACGTGGAGCTGGATGCGGCGGAGGCGTTGGTGTTGTGGGCGTTGGTGAGCCTGATGTGTAGCTAAGCTGTTTATTATTATTATTATTGCTATTATTAATATTGTTGTTGTTATTGCTATTGCTATTGTTGTTGTTATTGTTATTGTTGTTGTTGTTGTTGATGTGAATACTGTGCATTAGAAGCGTTGCATTGCTTGGCGGCGTTGTGGCATTGTTGTTTGTCTGATGCGATGCTTCGCTGAGGCAGTGCATCGAGCTCTGTGCCGGATGCGGTGAAGTGCTGGAAGCAGCCAAACTTTGTGAGTCTGTCAACGTTGGCGCTGGCGAAACGCTGCCGGCGCTCAAAGGAGGCGATGCCGATGGTGACGGTGTCTCCGTATCCACATTCACGCGAGGACTCTCACTGCCCAGACTAAGACAACCAACGTCAGCTTCTTCTCCTCTATCGCCTCCGCCACTGCGTGAACCAATGCTCGAGATGGACTGTATGGAATTGCTGGGCGAGGGTGAGGAGTAATTGTTGTTGGACATTGCTGCAGTTGTGGCTTGAGCATAAGGTGAAGTGGTTACAACAGCGGCAACTGCTGTTGCTGTAGCTGCCGTCATTCCGGGCAACTTGCTGGCCGCCTCCGCAATCAGATTGTGATGGAGTAGGTGTGGTGGAAAGGTCATTGCAACCGCTGAAGCAGCACCATTCCCTCCACCACCAGCACCATTTCCTGCCCCACTGCCAGTGCCGTGTGAATGTGACGTCAGCTGGTGGCCATGATGGAAGGCAGGTGCAGCGGAATGTGCCGCGTGATGCGTCTGGTGCGGATGTGTCGCTGCCTGAGCACCAGTTCCAGCCAAATGGAAACCACTTGGCGGTGCATGAGTTGAGATGTGCTGCGTATAGTTAAAGGAGGCTGAGACATTGGTAACCAGTGACACTGGCAAATGGGTGGCATGATGATGATGCAGTCCAGCGGCAGCAGCAGCTGCAGCAGCAGCATGATGTGCCGCCGCCGCATGCGCATGATGATGATGATGATGGTGATGATGGGCATGGGCAGCATGATGAGCTGCAGCAGCAGCCGCCGCATGATGGTGATGATGATGCAGTTGCGGATGCAGTTTGGGTTTACGTGGACCTCGTTCATGTTGCACAGCTGAAAATGGCAAAAGATGAAGACAACACTTGAGTTACTCCCTTAAAAAAGCTTTCACAGACTTTAAAGTTTCTATTTCATTTTTATTTTAAATTATTTATTTATTTTAATATTAAATAAACAACTTCAAAGATTAATAAAAATTGAAGTTTTTTAGAATTTCCCATCTAAGAAAGACAAAGAATATTTTGCATTATTTATGAATCAAAAAAATGTATTCACAAATTTTGTATTTTTATTACCAGCAACAGTATTCTGGGAATTCCGAAATCTCCTTAGTTGAATATTGTTCATAATTTATAATGATATAAAAGCAGAAGCTAGTTTAAAACAAATTGAATTGTAAACTTTGAACCGTATTTATGCTGATTTCGATGTTTTGCTGCGTAGCAATCATTTTATCTTCCAATCTAACTGCTTTTAAATCGCTTCTGTGCGTTTGGTTTTGTTTGCTCAACTGTTTTGCATAAAATCAGTTCAAGTGTGTAATTGCGTTAATCTGCCTTTAAGTAGTTAAATAAATAAAGTTAATTTCAAAGATACTTTCAATGGCTTTCTTCTCCTTTCTTTCTTTTGTTTTTGGTTTTTTTTTTTATTTTTGCTCTTTCTTGGTAAACTTTGTTAGCGCTTTGAAGTATGGGTTGGTTGTTGGATTTATCTGTATGCTGAACCAAATAGCAAATAACACTTGGCTCTGTATAAGTAGCTTCTTGAGGCGCCCTCACACACACACACACACACACACACACACACACACACACACACACACGCTTAATAAACCGATTATTAAAATGCGCAGAGTGATACACAAATGAAAAGATACAAAACAGGAGTCCTTTAGTTGTTGGCCTGGCCTCGTGTGAACTGTTGCATATGCCTCAAGCCCTAGACCTGGACCTAGACCTAGACCGACAAGTCGGGTTCAACGACGCACGTATGACTATGTTTGTATGTGTGTGTGTGTGTCTGTGGGTTGCTGTCATGACTTTTATTTGTTTGTAATTAAATGTATCTATAGCGTTTGTATCTTTCGTCTGTGTGTGTGTGTGTGCGTGACACATCGCAAAAAGGGTGACATTTTAATCCGCAGCTAATCGCATGTGTGAGTGAGTGCGTCTGTGTAAAGTGACTGCAGCCACTTGACGTCCCCGGATGCCACTTGGCAAACTAGCAAGTATGAAAGTGAGTGATGCTGACGCTGCTGCTGCTGCTACTGCTGCAAAAGTGTCTCACAAAGCTTTCAAAAGATCACAAATTTCAATTAAAGAAAATGCCAAACTCATCAAATTTTTACGCTGCGGGTTAAGCGGCATCAAACAAACTTGCGACAATTTTACTTTTAGAGACTCTTAAGAACTGCGGTCGACAAAAAAGTTCCAAGCATCCGTTCCCGGAGAACTCAACGCGAACCGAACCTCGGGCAATGCTAACCCTTTCGTGTTGCTTCCTTTTTTTTCCTATCCCAGCGAGCAAACAAAGAAACGTGTGAAAAAGGCAAAAAATTAAGGGCATAAGCAAAAATTAAAAACTTGATTTTCTTTTATTGCGCTTTTACTTCTGCGCCAGCTCCAAGCATCCCCTTTGCATCCCTTCTCATGAACTTCCTTTCTAACTTGATGGGACGCCATTTTGTTTCTTGTTGCTGTCAAAGTTGGAGTAAGGAAAAGATGAAATTAAGTTTAAACAGATTTGATTATTGCTGGAAAAGTTATGGATGCAAAATGCAAAAGTCGTGTTGCCTGCGCACAAAATTAACTGACTCGAGGCGTTTTATGAATCTTTAAGCTTAAAGCAATTTGAGGTTAGAATTGGTTTCAAAACTTAACGAACAAAGGTCGAAGCGAGTAGTCCAAGTAAATTGGGATAGAATGCAGTGTAACAAGAGCAAATGGAATTATTTAAACACACGTTGGAGATATATTAAACAGAATGAATTTATACAAAGTAAGAACTTAAATATTAGACATTATTTTATATTGATACTTGCTTTTGTATGCGCATTAAATGCAAAATGTATATACAACAATGCAATTCTACAGAACAATATTGTTATCGACCTCCTAACTTTAAACTCTCTCTTTCTATGTGTTTCTTAGGGTTTTCGTAGTTCAAGTATAATTATACGTTGACGAATTTATTTTTTATTGATTGTGAAAATATGTTTTTAAAATATTCCTGATAATCTATTAACGCAACTCTTCAATTTTTAACATACAAAACTATTTATTAGAGTCTCTTATTCTAAAGGGATAAGACCTGTCTTCTAGCTTGAAATCTTTTATAATCACATTCAGCTTAAACGGCTATCCTAAACTATAGCTTGATAAAAATAATACAACTGTTCAATGTAAATATTTAAAAAACAACATTTTAGCTTTGCATATAGCTTCTTAGCATGCAAGCTTAAATCAAGGATTTGTATCCTTTGACTTATGAAAATGTGGAGCCAAACTTCTAACACCTGCAGAAACTCCCAAGAAAAACCACAAAAAGAAACCGAGAAGAAAGAAAAAAAGCAAACACAATCCACAAATCTAATTAGCAACTCATTACGCATCCTCAGAGCGTAAAGCAATAAAAACATAAGATAAAAGAAACAGCAAAACATATTGACCGATTTGCTGAAGCTAATCAATTAATTAGGGTAGAGAACAGCAGTCAGGCAAGCAGGCAACAGCAGGAAAGAAGTAACAGCAACGAGAAATACGGACGCATCGAAGCAAAAACAATTATGTCAAAACTGGGACACGACCAGAAGCAAGCAAAAGCAAAAATGTCAGAACGCCAGACAGAGAAATGCGGTAGAAAAAATTAATGATAAGTGGCAGAAAGAAGTAGTGCGTAAGAAAGAGAGAGATAGATAGAGAGAGAGAGAGAGTGCAAAGCGGATATTTAACAGATGCTAAATTCCCAGAGTTGAACGCTCAGCGACTTCACGACCGAGACACGCAAAAATCCCAATGAATGATCATCATGGACCAACCCAAAGCCCAAAATAAGGTGGGTGGATGTCCAGAACGTAAGCTGAAAAGCGCAAACCATGCCAAACAAATCAGCTGGCACTCGTAATGAGTGCGTTACTGATACGGTTATATATATTCGTTTATTATCATATATGTCGGTCTGTGTATTGTAAAAGTAAAGCAGGAAATAAACTGCGAATGTTTGTCAGGCAAATGAAAAGTAAATAAGGCAAGGTAACGAAACATTTTGCTATAAGGGGAACCTCATACCAAAAGAAAAAAAAAATACACCGTGAAATTAGAAAAAAATAACACTTGAAGTGATTCGACGCGGTTGGCAAAGCGTTGAGGGGTGTTTGTACCACAGCCGGGGGTGTGATGAGCATCGTATTTGGCTTAACAATTCTTAAGTGTATAATAGTGCATAATGGCCATTGTTTATGTCAGCTCAAAGAAAAGGAAAACATCCACTCGAATGACAATCTGTTGAGTTAATAGTGTATGATTGGGCAATAACGATTTGAATCATTCAAAAGTTGGGTTATTTCCAGATTAAAGATAACAATTTTCAGACAAATAAATATGGAAACTTTAACAGCTGTCAATTTTCCAATTGTAAACTGTATCTTTTTACTGATATTAATAACAATAGCAGTACAAAAAACATATTAAAATAAAAAACTCAGAAATAAGACCTCACAGCTCAAAAAAATTCAAATCAGATCAGAATGGAAAACAAGTTATTGCATATTTTTTACTAACCAATTAACATTTAAATAATACTGACAAGAACTTCTTTCACAACATAAGTAGCTGATGTATTATGTGTATATGTTTATGAATAATCTTTAATATTAGTCGATTTAAATATATTTACAATAACTTTCATGAGGCTGCCCTTGGCACGCCCAGCGTCAGCTGCATCATGGTTCATGGAGGCCAAAGGCTTTTACGCTCTGACTCTGTTACCAGGGCCTAGTGAGTGAGTGATTTTAAATCCGCTTTTAATGTTGACACTGACACTTTTGTCACACACACAGACACTCCACATACAAATAACCAAACACACAGAAGAGAGGCTGAACTGGTGTGAGTGCCTGACACATGCAAGCCAGTCGCATTTACATGCCGCCGGTCGCACACTGCCTACCAAATGTGTGTGCACATAAAGTAGTAGGCTATAATGTCAATTAAGAGCAGCATTGCAGTTTGCATATATATACACATGCATGCCTACACATACACATATGTGTACATATATACCTGCCTCTGTGTGTGTGTGTGTGTGAGAGAGAGAGAGAGAGAGAGAGAGAGGGTGTCTTCTGTGGGGGTTGCATGGCTTTCAATGCCCGCAGTCATGTGTAAACGCAATGCGTATACGTAATATGCTTAAAAGCAGCAGATAAATAAATAATACATACATAAGAACTAACACACATATGCACAGACTATATATATACACACATAAAATCAATACGTTTAAATGTGGTCATGAAATTAGTCGCCAACCAGCGCCAAAAAGTCGACTATATAGATAGACAACAATAACAGCAACAACGACAACTTCATTTGACTGGCTTCATTTATACTTACAACCGCAAAACGCAGACGATGACAACGGGCTAAGTTACAACGCAGTCTGTTGACAAAAAGGCTTAACTGCCCAAAAGTATGCTGCAAAATATACTTTATATACACGAGCCAAGTATCAAGACAAAGAAGGACAAGACAGAACCGAACTAACAATTTCCATTTACAGTTCCCTTTTTCATTAAATTTGCACTTGGCTGATTTTGTAGCAGCCTTTTCGACTATTTGCTGCTTGCTGTTGTTGCTATTCTTTGTGTATTTTGCAGCTGTTACTTGGCCTGGTTGAAAAGGTTATACGTTGAGCATTTTGTTTGCTATTAGCTTTGTAAACTTTTCGATTTGTAGAAAGTGCTAAAGTTACAATTCAATGGCCAAGATAAAATTATAACCATCTTAGATGGCCATCACCCCTGAGTTGAGCTTATAATTTAAAATGAAACGTTGAGAAACCTTACTTAAAAGATTCCTGCGGTAGTTCTAGAATATCGATAGTTTCATTAAATTAATAACTAAAAAGAGGTGGTAAAAATTATAAAATATATATAATATACATAAATACAAATTAATAAAATATATTTTTGTAAGATTAAAATTGTTAAGAAACTTCTTTTTTTTTATCAAAATGTAATCAAATAAAAATTTATATATTTATATGTCGGTTTTTGCTAGACTAGACCTTATAATACCATTATAAAACAATCTAAGTATTCCACAAATACGTTTATCATTAACCTCTAACCTCTTAAGCATTAACCAACTAATTTGTTTCCCCTTAGTTTGCACATTGTAAGTTATTTATTTTCCAAATGGCCATCATTATGGCTCACTTTTCGGCTCATCACACAGCCAGTAAAGATAAATATCTAAATATGCACACGCACACACGCCCCCTTGGTAACAAATAAAAAAAATAGACGACCAGAAAAAGGACATTTTATTGCTCGTTCTTTTTTTTTATGCGAATGGGATTTGGGAAAGCGACACAAATCACTCAAAATGAAAAATCCGCTTAAAATGCCGCGTAAATATTTGTAAAGAAATAAGAATCCAAGTAGATGGAGAATGGGAAATGGAAGTGGGAATGCGAATGAGAAATGAAGATGCCAACTGGCAAATGGGAAATGGTTGAGCATTATCACTATGCGTGATGATGATGATGATGATGATGCTGCTGACACTTTGTTGGTATACAAATGCAAATACCATTAAATGTGACAAGTGGCAACATATTTTGTTAAGGGAAGCTCTCTCACCGTGTCGCCTTTTTATTTTCTCTCTCTCGATTCTTTACACTCTGACGCAAGATATTAGCATACACAAAGCGGCCAACATTAATAAAGCCGAAGGAGAGAGAAGCTGATAAAAGACGCACAATAAAATATACGCTATTTGTCATATTTTTGTTTTATAACCAATTTGATAAGTCTGCGCAACACTATTCTCACGTCCACTTACCAACACTTGAAGCTTTTCTAATTAACTTTATGGGCAACATGAAGAAATCATGAAAAAGCAACATGAAGTCCAAACTGTAACTAAACAAAATGGAAACCAACTGAAAATGGCTAACCACATCTAACCAACTGGAGAAAAATAAAAGAGCGAAAACATACAAACTACTCACTTCACATGTTGGCGCCCCGCCGCTCACAAAATTGTATAACACAAACGTGCCTTGAACGATTTTTGTGGCTTTTTTGCTTTTTGGTCTAAACAACAAAAGCACTTTGTCTGTCTAGGACGAAACAGAATACCGCTGCTCAAGTGTGAGCTCTGTCAGTATTTTTTTGTGCTTGTATGTGTGTGTTTATTGTTTATTTACGGCAACCAGCCAAGAAAAACCCCAAAAAGGCACCTAACATGAGGCTTTCTAGCGGCAAACTAAGAAAATGCACAAATAGTGAAAAAAAAAGGACAAACACATGTCCTAACACGCCATTGGCATGTTCTTACCACAAAGAGCTTGATAGATTTCTCAGGCAGTATGTGACATGTACGTGTATATTTTTAAATTCAGATTCAAAATGATTTCCAATAAACTCTTAGATAAAGCCCACATTGTGATTTTATATTAGACCCCAATTAATTTATTGCAATTATTTACACAAAGTAGAGAAAAATCTCTCCCTTCTTAATTGCAAAATACAACTAATATTATTTAAAGTCAAGACTTTATTGAAGAGTATTCAATTTTTGTCTATTTTTGTTAACTTCTGTTGTTGTTGGAATGTTTTGCTTTTTGCCAGTTTGTGGTACTGTTGTCACCTCGTGAGCATTATTATTGTTCAGTGAGCGTTAACAACACACATATATATATATTTATATTGCATGTTTGTGTGGCAACTTATCACATCTTCAAGCCCCGGCTCGATAAACTAACTTTGCTTCTGGATCATTTCAGTTAAATCTTTTGCCCTTCGATACGTTCGGGCTGATGTCTAACGTCTAAGTTTGGTATCATCATTTGATTGTCAATACATTTTAGTCGCATTTTCAGCGATGGGATAATGCATGTAATCCGCTATTAAGTGCACATTGTCAATCGACGTCCCCCTAAAGGCAAATTGTGTGTGAGAAAATCTGCAGCAATTCTCACGCTGTTTTTCCCTTCCTCCGGCTGCTACTGTTGCTGCTGTTTTTGTTGTTGTTGTTTTTGTTGATGTCCTGTGCACTGAACCCATCAATGGTTGATGCTAAATGGTAAATTGTAGCCATAGAGCTGTTGTCATACAGCCATAGACCCACGAATATACGTAGTATACAGAGCTATAGTATGGCTGTGTGTATTGCTTTCATTGCCACTGTTGTTATGTGTTTTTATGCTACATTTAATGTTGGCTTAAGAGCTTTAAAGCTAGCATTGTTGCATGGAGTTGTTGTGTCGGTTCAAGTGGGCTAGCTTGAGTATTGGGTTCATGGTCTTTGGTCTTGGTCTTGGTGGAGCTCTGGTCTGTAAGCTTGGGTCAATCGCATTGTTGATCAAATAAGGATTCAATAGACATGTTAGTAATATGCAAATCATTTAGTGACTCAAGTAAAAAAGCTGTTCAAGGTTTGACAAACATATTAATGGTTAAAGTAAACATCAAAAGGTATAGAAAAATGTATAAAGAAATACGCATAACAAAAGATACAACAATAAGTATACAAAAACGCTAACGATTGTTGTTAATAAAGCAAAGTTAATAGGTCTTATACATTATCTTGTCATTTTATTAAGAATTTCAATAATAATACTCATAATAATCGATAATAATCGTAACTAAAACTAGTAAGCAAAGCTTATCATCGCCATGCCGAATATTGTACACACTTGCAAAGCACTTTAAACAATAAGTAAAATAGTAGTAAAATCCTTTTTAAGATCTTGCATTATTATGACACCTATACTGTATAGTGGTCCGATCTGATAAATGACAAATAATCGAACTGCTACAAAAGAAGTCCTTGGTCAAGGTTTCAGCTCGATCAAAATCTGAAAGACTAGTTTGGATAGAAACAGACGCACAGACGAACATGGCAACATCGACTTGACTCGCGATGTTGATTAAGAACTTATATACTTAATGGCGTCGAATATGCTTCCTTCTATACGTTAGGGAATTAATGACTTTTCAAGTGTATAAAAATAATTAACCTTACTAAAATGACGACTCCATAATTTATGCGGTACAAAAAAAACAATCGTTCTAAAAATCAAGATTCTGTTTGAGGAGGGAAAAGTGAGGCAGCGAAGAGGTGTTCGCATAATTTATAATCAGCTTAATGACAACTACAACAACAACACACCAAAAAGAAAATAAAATGCAAAGTGCCTAGCCCACTTGGCAGAAACAATTTGAGAAGTCGAGTTGGAAGAGTTCTTGCCTTGTAAAATGTGCGCCGCCCAAAAGCCTGCGGCCTTTTTGGTTTTTGAGTTTAATGTAGTAATTTATGCCCGGGCTTTTACCGGAAAAGCAGCCCCAGCTAATTTGCTGCATAATTAAATGAATTTGGCAAGTAAAACAAAGATTTGCGGCCAGACAGCCAGCCAGTCAGTCAGCCAGCTAGCCAGCTTCTTCTACTTACCATCCTTATTCATTGCCGATTGAAAGCATTTGGCTAAACGACAAGCGCGACACTGATTCCGATGGGTTTTGTCCACCGGGCAGCGTCCCTTGAGATCTCCGGTTGCCTTGCAGGTGTAAATGCGATTGCGATGAATGCTACGCTTGAAGAAACCAGAGCAACCTGTTTCAAACAAAACAAAGCAGATCAATTAGTGCTATTGTTAGCTTAAGCTTAAGTATTAAGACTTACCATCACAACTGTAGATGCCATAATGTTTACCCGAACTGCGATCGCCGCATACCTTGCAGGGTATATCCAGCAGTCGATCACCAGCTGTGAATACAATATCATTGATCTAAAATCTATGTTGCACTTAACACAAATAACTTCTATTTTAAGCTATCAAATTATTGAATTTTGCTAACAAATAAATATTTAAATATGTAAATATATCGAAATATATTATTAAATATGTAGTGGCTTATAAAATCTATTCGCTCAATTCCAATCTGTTCTTTTAACGTCGAACAAATGATTATATTGCAATAAACATATTAAAAGTTGCATCACAAAATTAGTTTAGTTTTAGTAATAAGGTCAATAAATATTTGAATAAAAAAATAACCTTAATCTTTATAAAAAGACACCCAAAATAAAGTCCGACCCATTGAAAACTAAAGCAAATGCATATTTATGTTGATATACGCAACATATCCACATATTTAACTTTTGTTTGGTGTTAAGCTCGGCCTCAAAGCTTTCCATTAAGCAAACACACTGCAGCACGCACAAAAGGTGCTGCATACTTTTGAGGCACTGTTTGACTGCCTGGGTATATAGTGTATATATATGTGTGTGTGTGTGTGAAACGCGGATTAGCAAGTGAATAATGCGAGACAAAGACAGTTTTTTTTTTTGTCCGGCACGCTTCACAAATTCAGTTTAACACTCGGCACTTGTCAAAATAAAACGCGCTCGTTTTCAATTGTATCCCCTGTTGGTGTTGTTTTTGTTGTTGCTGCTGACGAACCCTTTGTTCTGTGACATTTGACATATTGTCATTTGTTGGTTGGGTCGCTTTCGGTTTGCGACGCGTGTTGCCAATTTTCACACCCTGCGCATCGGCAATTGTCCGCAGCATGTTAACACCTCTCGAGTGGTTGTGCGTGCTCATTTAACAGTCAGTCATTCGCACCGGTCACGGCCCTTCGTCCTCTATCTATCTATCTGTCTGTGGCCCCTTAGGGTTGCCCCCGTTTGCGGTTGAACCTTTGCGCTATATATTTTTCTCAATCATTTGCCAATGTTTTCTTTTTTAAAAATTTTCATTGTTGATTTTAAATATCTTTGTTTACTTATGCCATAACATTTTTTGTTAGTTTAGCAAGTTGCGTCAACTTCCGATGTGCGTGTGTATTTTTGAGTGGGTTATATCTTTATTCAAACTATATAGTACCATATGCTTTTTGACTGGTATGGAAATCTCTGCATTGTTTTCATAAGCTAAAAAGGTTGGCTTAGTGCATTTAGTTGGATTTGAGCGGACGTGTGATTTATTCAGTTTTGGCGTGGGAATTGCAAACTTAAACAAATTAAAATAATGTCATGAGTGTAAAATGTCACTTAATAATTCTCACGGTTTAAATGTAATCATTTTTTTTTGTTTAGTTCACACTATTGGCGATTTGTTGACTTTTAGACATCAATAAAATAGGTTGATAATTATTTGTTTCAATATTTTATATAAACAAGCAGAACTTTAATTTATATTCAATATGATTTCTTTAAAAATAAAAAATTAAGTACTTTTAAAATGGGTTTTAAAACAAAGTAACCTTTTTAAAATTAAAAATATATTTAAGAAAATTTATATATTTTTGTGTTTATTTGTTATCAAATTAAATGACACTTAAAGATTTTTTAAAATAAGATGGTTTTATTAGCACTCTTAAATAATTCTCCTGAATATATTTTTTTACGAGAATAAAGCGAAGCAAATTTTTTTTATAACAAGTTTCCTAACACTTTTTTAGAATTTAGTTTTATGTTTTTATAACTTGAAAATTCCGACGGCTTCAACGTTTCAAAATCACAATTGTGCAGCACTTTGTGTCGCCAAAGTTTACCTGTGCCCATTTTCCGTTGATGGAAATATTTGAACCCCAAAGTATCCAGCGTGCTTAAGTTTATGATGACGTTGGATCACACTCGAAACTGACTTCGATTATGTTAATTAATATGAAAGTCAACAATTGAAAATATTTGATGCACAATTCGCACGTTGGTATAAACACAAAACAAGTTTTGACAACCGCACGCCAAAATAATATTTGATTTCATTTGCCGACGCAAAGGACGACGACGGCAACAACGCTACTGCGGAGCGGATGCGGATCGTTTTGGCTGACGGACCAACTGTGAATGGCGCTGCCAGCCAGCAGAAACAGAGCAGAAACAGTGGCAGCAGCTAAAAGCTGTAGTTGTAGCTGTAGCTGAAGCTGTGGCAGAAGCTGAACCGGTGCCGCAGCCGAAACTGAGCAGAGCAGACCGCCAATTACGAAAGTGAAGCTGCCAAAGGAGAGGTCCTTTTTTGCAGTCAATTTGACAGGACGCAGAGCAAAGCCAAAGGCAGCCACCCCCTCTTCAACGAAGACACAAAGCCACAATCGTGGCACAGCACCAACGCAATTGAAAAAAAAATATATAAAACCACCCGCAACCGAATGTAGAAATTGAAAATGGCAAAGCGTAGGGCAGGGCCAGGACAGGACAGGCCCGGACAGGAAAGGACAGAAGCACTGAAGAGAACGCGAACGCGGTGGCAGCGAAAAACCAAAACGTCGACGAAAAAGTCGAAAATTTACGAAAAGCTACAAAATGTTACATTTCATCCCTTGCGCAAGTGGGCGCTGGTGTGGGACAGGCCTGGCCAGGACAGGGACGAGGACGAGGTGCAGGACAGGCGGGCAGCCAACCGGAAAACGCCCTTTTTTTCATTGCCCTGCCGCCTGATGCGATTACAGCAAATGAGGAGACTTCCTGCCGTCCACCATTTTACTTTTTTTTTCTTCATCACACACACACACACACACAGAGAGACTAAAGTGTGTCCTGGCACACGCACACTGCGACATATCCTGTGGCTTTCGACAATTCACCACAAAATGTCAAGAATGATGAAAAGCTAGCAACGGAACGAAGCCGACCCGTCGTCGTCGTCGTCGTCGTCAGCATCGCTCTATGTATGTGTATTGGTAATGGCATCTGCTGTCCTGCTCTCTCGCTCTCTTCTACTCTCTATCTCTTCCACTCGCTCACTCACTGTGTGCCTCATTTGTGCCTCAGCAAATATCTTTGCCGTGCAGCGGCGTCGTGTCGTCTGCCGCTGCTCTTCGGGCTGATGCCTCGCCGGCTTCTTCCTTCTATTTTTGTGCTTTTTTTTGCTGGTTCGTCCTGCGCTTGTAGGCTGTCGGATTATTAGTTCTAAAGTCAGGATCTCAGCAGCTATGGCTCTACAATTTGGGGCATATTGATTCGGCAAGGCAGGGATATCCTAAAAATTTACAATGATGTAATATATATAATAATACAAATGACTCTTATTTAATAACCTAAATCTATTTATTTTATGCAAGATTAAGATTTTATCTTTAAAGCTTATAAATATAATAATTAATTGAACATAGAAGTTTTTATTTCCTACTTTTCAATATAAAGTGTTCAAAAATATTAAAACTAAATTTTAACATTCAATTTTTTTTAAAAACCTTACTAAGTTTGCTTGTTAAAAGATATTTCTTTGTTATAAATATGATTATAAATAGAAATTAAAAAAAACGATCATTAACATTGTACTATCTATCTATAATATAATAATATTGACAATATTTCCTTCTTCAAAAAGTTACAAGAAAAATATATATATTTGTATTGAAAATTATTAAAATTTATTTATTTCCTCATGTTTTAAAAGGTTATATAAGCCATTTTCAATATCAATATAGTAAATTTATATAAATATTGATGGAACTAAGAAGTTGGTTTTTATTTTGAGTATTGTTATTTTACTAAACTTAACTTGTTAAATAACTCAGTTGTTCATATTTTTGATGTTCTTTTCATTCAAGCAGCCCCAACACTGTATGTGTAGAGTATTTAAATGGGGATAGGCAAGGATATGCCATATGCATGATAAGCAACTGTGTGCGCATTTCGCATGTGCGTGAGCGTATGCAAGCTTATTATGTATGTTTATACGTACGTGTACTTGTGTGTGTTAAAATTTCGCAATGGCGTTTCTCTGGGCTGGCACTGGCTGCTTGTTGTTGGTATGTTGATAGGGGTTGATTTACTGACTCTCATCTAAATTGAAATGACTTTTGTGACATTGTGTATTGGTTGCACACACACACACACACACATTTATATGTGCGTATGTTTTGTAGTCTCACATATATAAGCAAAGAGAATTATTGGCAGGAACAACATCTTAGGTTATATGAGATTATGCTTTGGGGGGTGGAGTCTTCTTGTAAATCGGTATTTGGCAGAGTGAACTTTCAGCGTGGCTATTACACAGTCCATTTAGTTGCCCTGTGGCACACATTCGCCCTTGTAATATAGAGCCCAGCCCAAAGCCGTCGTTTTGATGCAATCCTGCGGTTATATTAACCAGTCAAAATGCAAAGTCATTTGCTGCTTTTAACTACTAACTCACTCTCAACCACCAGTCGACCTCCCACTCCTTCACCACCCCAACTCGCAACCATCAACATACACACACACACACACACACACACACAAGAAGCACACAGACACACACATGCCAAATTTGCGGCATCAAGAAGTCGCATTTTTTTCTATGTCCCAAAAGCACCCAGACCCCTTTGACACTTTTCATTGTATATGTGTGTGCAACATTAGGCCACGCCTCTTGCAACACAAAACTCACCACTTAAGCAAAATCAACGCATGCGCATTCGGCACTCAGTTTGAAAGGTGTTCGAAATAAAGTTCGAAACAAAGCAGGCTCTGAACAATTGTCGACTAACCCCAGTGCTCTAAGCAACTGAATAGCTCATTCGATCCAAACATCTCATACAAATTACAAGTAACTCAAGCGACATTTGTATTTTGTTGTTTTTTATTTCTTGAAAAATAATCGCACCGATTTGCCGGCTTGTGCAACAAAAATTCATTGCTGAAACAATTACTATTTTCTTTTTCGTGTGAGTATTCAATAAAAGATTTACAATGTTTTTACATATTGTGCATTAAAATTTTATTTTTTGTCTTGTTTTTTTGAGCAGTTAAACACAATGGATGGAAACTCTCCTTTTAATAATTCTCAGCACAGCTTTGGCAACGGATCGAACTACAACTGTCCAAATGGAAGCTGCTGCCCTCACATGGACGTAGGAAGACGACAACCCAGTTGCCCTGGTGGCAATTGCTGTCCTGGTGGGTTTTGTACGCGCAACAGAACCGACAGGCAGCAACCATCTTGGTATGCAGGCAATGGACGTCAGCACTAAAGAGCATGACGCATCCATATTTGGCAAATCGGCGCGTGATTTCAAGTGTACCGCTAATCTACTACTATTAGGCTAACTACCAATAGAACATGATTTAAAACTCTCCCTGTTAATTGATTTCTGCACTGACAACAATAATTCGAGCAACCAAACCCCATTAAAGCCTAAAAAACTTATTGGACACTAATAAAATACATAAATAAAACACAACAAAAAATAAGAACTGTGTTTTTGTTAACATTAATCATTTTATTGAATCGTATTTTGCTCTTTCGCATGTGTTCTTTTTACACGAACTAACAACAATAAATAATATATATATATTTATATATATATATGTATAGATTTTATTTTATTTTATTTTATTTGAAATGTTAGTGTTTCGGGCTTAGTCTCTTTACTTTGGATAGTAGTAGTTGAAATGTGTTGTAGTTGAAATGGTGCTGCTTGTTTCTTAGTGGCGTGCTTCAAGTCTTTTTTTAAAATGTACTAGATTGGTTTTTGGGATCCCACGCAATAGCTCTGGCTTTTGGGAGTTTATATATATTAAGGTTGAAGTATTTGTTGTTAGCACAACAATAAGTTTTGTATATAGCTGTCACATGTATATAATATTTGTAAATTATTATCAATGCAACATGTAGATGCTCTACAAAATACAGCATATATATATTTTTTTTTTCTTCTTCTATATATATATAATTACGACTACTACCATTTTATTTATCTAATTAATATTCCGTCTAAGTATTTTTTATTGTATGCTTCGTTATTTGTCTTTTATATTTACAGAATTTTTAGTGAAGCTTAAAGTTAGGTAAGTCTGCTGTCATAACAGCTAAATTAATATGGTTTGAACTAAACAAAGATGATTGACAATATAAAATAGATCGAAGACCAAATCAAATCACATATAAACTTAAGCAACAGCTTAATATTAACAAACAAATATAGGAGTTTATGACAGCATTAATAAAAGTTTTCAGTTTTAGTTTTAGATTTTTTTGTTAGCAATTTTTTATATTGCTTTTACAATAACGGACTTTTATCATTACATCAAAATTTATCATTGCTTGTCAGTTAATAATTATTTTTTATTTGGAAGTAAAGTGTCGTTTTTATCATATACCCAAATATATATAATCGTCCTTTTGTATATGGATACAAATATATTGTGTGAGGTTTGTGTGTTGTGTGCTTATAAGGTGTTTTGTCTTTTGCCCATTAAAAAGTCTGTCTCCAAATTTGTCTTAGTTATATGTATGTGTAAGTATTTACTAAAAATTCTTTAAAGGTTCAGTTTTGTAATTGATATAACTGGCGGTGCTTGTTTGCATTATATTTTAAGCTTAATATTGATTTGGGTGTTTTCACATGTGTTTCACTACTACATACATACATACATTCCCTATAGATTTCAAAATGTTTCTTTTTGTTTTTTTCAATAACAATATATTTTGTGCGCTGGTCGCATCGCAGTAGCTTTAATACATGCGTAAGATCTTAATTTCGATATTTATATAATGTTACACAATTAAATTACTTTACTACAAATTGTCAATGATTGTGGCGTATATAAGCAATATTAAATATTTATTTTATTTCGGTGTATAATAAATAGTTAAAATTAAGTATAAAATTATATTGCAACATGTTTTCTTACTAAATAAAATGTTCAAAATCATACAATAACAGCCTTTTGTTGTGCCTTGCGCAACACACTTATAGTTTTTGGTTACAAATGTTATAAATAAATATACAATTATACAATACAATACAATACAATACAATAAAAATAAATAAGTAGGATTCAAATGAATGCCCCGAACGTCTTTTAACAGTTGCAGTTGAGAGTTTGTAGAGAGTAAACGCAGTAAGTTCAATTTATCTACTAATAGGTACACATCGCATTCAAACTGTAGCCGATGCCTTTAATTGTCCAGAGAAGTTGTGCGCAGCTGACTATAACATGCTTGACACACTCGAACCGGTTTCAAAATGCGTAGGCGGGATATTTCCGACTCGAAACGACTGCACTTGTTGCAAAAAACTTGGCCGCAGTTGCGACAATGATGCTTGCGCTCATAAAGCGTGAATCTGAAAAGGTTTAGTGAATCAAAAAAGTGTTTCAACCACCTGTCAATCAAACTGAAGACTCACTTCACGTGACATTTGACACACTGATCTGCACCCTCATCCTTTAGCCAATGATCAGCTACACCACGACCTGGCTGCTCTGTAACACTCCAAGAGAAAATCCTGCCACGTGCGTCACCTGTATATGAAAAATTAGCAATATTATAATTTTGTCTGGTTAATTGTGAAAAATTTTGCGCTTGTACTTACCCACATACAGTATTTTATGATCTTTGGATACTGTCAACGCTGTTATGCTAGCCGGTTCGGCATTATCCTTACGATCGTATGCCGTGTGCATGGTTAGTTTTGATCTGAACATTAATTGACGTTGCCATTTGAAACCTAAGTAAAAACAGATATAAACAGTTTGGGTTTAATAAGTTAAATTGTCTTATCAAAAAAAGTTATCTATCTGCACCTTTTTTAAGCGCTTGTTCGCCACGATATCTATCATTGTCCAGCAAAACGAAGCCATCTGTTAAACTCGTATCCGATTTACTAGGTCGTATGCTGTGTTCTTCTGCAAAATCAACAGAAAACAGACAATAATAAGGCTATTTATGTAGTAATCATCTAGTTTTACTCACCGTCATTTGTCTTTTGCTCTGAACTGGTACTTGGCCCATCAACTGTGGCCGATTTCATTTCATGCAGCGATTTAGCGCCTGTTATAGAGCTTTTTCTACGTTCGGTCGATGTCTCCGGTTTAGCAGTAGCTTCGGTGGATTTATTAGAATCATTGCTGTGCTGTGAACCTTCTGAAATGCTGCTCTCCGATGCTGATTTTTGAATCTCTGTAAAGTAAAATGTTTGTTATTGGTAAAGGTTTTCAAGCAATGAGCGTGTTAACTCACCAAGCTCTGGTTCTGGCTGTGAGAGGCTCTTCATTTGTTTGAAAATATTCATTTTGTCTGCCTTATTTTTGGACTCATCAATTGAACCCGAGTCGGGCTTATCCTGCGAGTTGACCTCCACGCCACGCTTAAGCTTGCGATCAATGGGCACTTGAGTGTGTTCCAACGACCACATCTGCACAGAAAGAAAGAAGATAAAATTAATTCTCTTAAAATACGAATAGATGTTTCCCACTTACCCTCACTACGCCATCCGTAGAGCCTGTCATGACCACGTTTTGTTGATCCCATTCGCGTATTTGAGAGAATGCCACGCACAATATTTGCTGCATGCGATCCGCGCTGCCGACGCACGTGTTGACCATGGCCAGAGCATCACCATTGATGGACCACACATGCAGCCAGGTGGCCGAGCAAGTGGCAATCTCGCCCGTCAGCTCATTAATGGCAACAGCTGCCACAACTCCCGCATGTCCACGCAACTGACGCACGAATGTAAACCGCGTCATGTCCCAGACAATTGCGGTGCCATCGCGTGATCCAGATACAATGACATTGTAGGCAGCACTGGCAGCCAGACAGGTGACTGCATCCGTGTGTCCATGCAATGAATGCCTTACGCTGAGACTCTTGCGATTTGCATCGAATTTCCAGATGGTCACCACAGAGCTGGTGCCGGCTGTGACAATCATTTTAGCATTGGGACAAGCGCAGGTCAGTATCTCGCCAGAGTTCTGGGCCGCTGCCTCGGACACAAACGAAGCCCGATCCGTATCGTAAAGGCCGACGCGTAGGGAGTGATCGGCAAAGCCCCAAGCAATATATTTTGTATACGATGGCGGCATCATAACCTTATTCTGCTCGACGGCAAATACCGTTTTATCGGGCTGCAGTATTTGACCTACTGGCCCCTTAAGCTCCTTAATGGGCTGCAAACTGGGTTTTAGATTGTCGAGATTATGGAAGAACAAACGATCGGTTTGCAACACCGTGCTATTGCCCTGTATTAGTGCCGTGGGATCGATCAGTGCCGAGTGGCGTGAGTTGGCCATTTTCTTGCCTGGATGTGGCTTTCTAAAGAGTTGTTTTGGTATTTGGCCAAAGTTGTTGATAAAACCAATGGTGGCATTCTTCTTCAGTGGATCATCAATGCTAATAAATTAAAGATTAACATTTAATTAGTTGAGTTGAGGACCGGAAATTGCTAAAACTTACTTGTAAATATCCACATTGCCCTCGTAGAAGAGATGATGGAACACATTGACGGCCTCCGAAGCGGCGGGTCCTTGTTGTTTACAGCCAAAGATCAAGTCAATCCACTGTAAAAAGAAATTTAAGCATTGCAGTTCAGGTTTCTCTACAAGAGTTAAATATGTCAACGTACCAAGTGCAAATTCTGACTGACATAATCGCACTCCAGAGCACTGCGATGCAATCGAATAAACTCTCGGGGATCCTGTTTAGCCCAAGGCGGCATAACGACGTGATTCAAAGTCTCACCATTTTGTTTGGTGCCCAAATCAAAGTTATTAAAATTACTAAGGAATTCGGGTAAGTAGAAAAACTCTGGTATAAGTTCCTTGACATCAGCCATGTTAAGCTTGGATGCGGATAGCCAAGCCTCTTTGATGCTGTGGAACATTCGATCCGCCAGATCAAAGTGACCACCTTGCAGTTTAAGAAACGGCTGCGCAAACGGCTCCAAACGCACCAGATACGAGCACACAATCATCGCAGAACTGTAATGTGTTCCATAATGATATGGTGGAGTTTCGCCATGCGGATCGTCCCACTCTTTAAAGCGCTTCTGAAACTGCTCCAAGCGTTCCTCTGACTGTGCGCCCATGGGTCGTGAAAAATCACGGAATGTCTTCGGATTCGTAAAGTCCAGCTCCTCCGAATCGTAATCGGCGAGTATCCAGGGAAATACTGGATACTGCATAAGATCATTATAACTGCGACCGGCGAGTGTATTTAAATGCATAAGGTACTGGAAATTGGATATCTCGCCACGAACCCAGCGCTGCGTCACCGATGTTTCACCAATCAGGCCGCTAAAAATACCCGATGTTTGTTCTACACTCGCCGTGCGTTTCTGTCCAGCCACCGATTGCTGGGCGTTGTCATTCAGAGCGGTTGCCAGCGCCAAGAATCTCTGATTCACCTTATTACGCACCTTGCGCGGAAAGCTTAACAAATAGTTGCGTCCATCCTCGGAGAACACTTCGAGAGCTATTGGTTGCAGCAGATACCGTCGCTTGTGCACCTCACGTATCTCCTCGTAGGCAAACTTGGAGCATTGCCTTAATTTGTGGCTTACGGCACGCGAAGTTGTCGACTGCTGACCACCAGAGTTGGGTATAATTGGCTCGTAGGCACCAGGTGGAAGAGTATCAATGTCGCGTATCTCTCTGTTCTTGAGCAGTGTGAAACCATCTACAATATAGCAATGCTCCTTGCCAAATAGCAGCAGACCCTCAAAGGTATCCAAGCCCTGAACACGCGCGCAGCGAAACATAAAGCTTATCTTTTCCTGTTCTTCGAGTAAGCGCAGAAACGTCTCATTGTCACTGGTCATGGATGTGTCCTCCTCCTCTTCATCATCTTCTGGGGCGTTGCCATCGAGGGATTCCTGTGGATAGGGTGCACCATGTGCCAACAATTTGGGTGAAATGGGCGGCGGTGGCGTTGATATTGAATTGCTTGGCTCCAAACGATGCAGCTGTGTCGATGCATCCACTGAGGATTGCTGTTGAATTGCATGCTGCTCGGCTTCGGCGAGAATTCGCGGCTGTTGCTGGCCATGCAGAAAGTAGATTTTGCTATCCAAACTGGATGCCACCTTATACTTGAGCTGACGATTGTCAGCCAACTCCAATTCCGGCCGATATGGATAATGCAGATAGAAGAGCTCATTGCGCATTGTCTTTTTGCGCATACGATGCGGTCCCTCAGTGGTGTCCATAACCCACTTGTCCAGCGTACAACAGCCAGCCGGTCCCCACAAGCCGCGTTCGCGTGTTAGCTCCGTTTCAGATTGAACCCAATCCTGGTAGACGTAGCGTTGTGTGTGCTGCAGCATTTGTTGATACTGCTTGGTACGCAACTCCAACAGATCTTTGATCAGCTGTACATGTATGCCTGTGCACTCGTACGCGGACTCCCGACTCATATTCGACTTCGTGCGCACTAGTTCATCTTTCTTCACCTTGGTGCGACTTGCCAAACGTGTCAATCCTCCTGTTACCTTTTGTATCTTGGATTGTATTTGATTGTGCAGCTCCCAGGGCACACGGTAGGAAGCCTTGCGTTCGGCATCGACGTAATTGAACCACAGCTTGGAGGCCAATTCCATTACCTGTTCGCGTGTTATTTGCAAATCGGGTGCCTTGGCATTGTTTGGCGGTGGTGTCAGTGATATCTTAAAGACCTCCTCAATTGCCGGCTTCTTGCACACATACAGCTCCTCCCAGACCCGAAAGGCGGCGCCCACAATTAAATTGCGTCCCTTTGAATAGAAAAGGAGTTATAAAACTTAGTTAATACAGAACATATTAACATTTTGATTCAGCTTACCTGCAATTGATTAAGATCTTCATCTTTGGGTTCGATTGTCTCCGTTTGTGGATTTACATGCCAGGTTGTGTTGCGACTTGTCGCAGGCTCCAGAATGATTTTCATGTCAGCCGTGAGCTGCATTAGACAATAGGTGAGACAGCCAATAAAGTCAAGCTCGTGGTTGCCAGCTCCAAAAATGAGTAATCGATGCTGTATGATTTTATGTAGTGCCTCCAAAACGCTCATTTGCTCGGCAATGGAGTCGTCGGTGGGACGTGAAAGCAGAAACAGAATGCTGCGGTTTAACGAATGATGCAGTTGCTCCAGCGACAGCGATGATGATCGGCGCTTAGCCTGTCCAATCAGCTTGATGATAAAGTCAAAGATGTCGTGCGGATTCCGTGTGAGGCAGCCTTGCCACAGTTTATCCACAATACGCGCCGTCAGATAGAATACGTTGGGTGCAATGTGTTGCGTGTGACTCTGCAGCAGTGGCACAAGCGGCAGCGCTGCCTGTTCGCCTACTAGCACATCGGCGGCCAGTAGATGATCCATCAGAGCAATAATTATTTGCGTCTGGTATTGCACCTGCTGTGCCAACTCGGCCGTTTCTGGTGCAGCATCCAGCACAAGATCAATGACAGGCGTAGATTTGCTATGCATATTAAGACCTAGCGAATCCACGACAATTACGCGCAGAAAGTCAATGATGCACTTGCGCACTGGATGCGCCGTTAGCTTTGGTTGATTAGAGACTGCAGCATGCAACGTTTCCGGCGGGGGCAAAACAAAGCTGCTGCCAGTAGTGTTGTCGGTGGGCGTGGAGGCGCCACTATTTGGCTCCGAGTCGGCAGAACGTGCAACTTGTGGGAAGAGCACAGCAACTAGCGAGGTAATCACATCTCCACCCATCATCACAGGCGTAAAATCGTTGAGGTTCTGATAGAGACTGAACAGCAGCTGAATAATCGTCTCTGGATGACTGTGCAGCCAGGTTGCGCAATCACCGCTATGCACAATGGCACGCACCATGGCCAGCAGCACACAGACGCCCTCGGGGCACACATTCAGCTTAGGCAGCTGTGTATTAGCCGACACAGGAGCACCCCAAAGGAATGACCAGACGCGATCCAAATCGAATTTTGTATGCTCGGTAGCTAGCACCTTGACTGGTTGACCCATAATCAACGCCGTTACCAGGAAATACAATTCCGGAACGTCCAAATGATGTTGCATCAGCCATTCAAGCAACTGGAAACCTGTAAGACAGATTCATTATTTATTTAGTAATTGTAAGTATTTGGTTAGCTTCTTGCTCACCTGGTATATTCAATGCAGCTGTGCGCACCTCACCCGCAATTTGTGTGGGCAAATGTTGAATGGTATTTTGAGGCGTTGCAACGATGACGGTGCCAGTGCCATTGCTGGGACGCTGGTTAAGCTGTTGGGCACCCAAACCGAGCATCTTGCGTTGCGAAACCATTTCCGTAAAGCGTAAATAGCCACCATTGTGCGTGGCGTCACGAAAACGTACAATGAAACTTTCATTGGCGCAGACCACAACAAGAATACGCACAGCTATGATGACCGTGGTGAAGTGAACGTGCGGTTGCATAAAGAGCAGCAACCAATCCATGCCCAGTGTCTTTGATATATCATCGCAGATGACATAGTTGACAGTGTTGCGTGGCGTAAAGAGTAAACCGTGCAGAAGCGACAGACAACGATTGCGCAAGTAAATATTCTGAGCTACTCCTTCTTGGTCTTCTGCTGGTGGTTTCATGCTGGGTAATAGAATCGCACGCTCCACATTGCTGTCCTGCATCCGCGGCAACTTCGCGGCCGCATACTGACCAAAAAGCAAAAGATCTGTATGCCTAGGCTGTCCACCCAGCAGAGTCTCCAGCAAATTGAAGAGTATCTCGCGCGTGGAATGATCCTGAATGTGTGTTATAATATGCAACAGCTTTACCAGCAGCTGCAGATCGCGCATTATCTTGACGTTCTGCTTCTTTTCATTTGACTCCACCACCAACTCCAGTAAATGCTCCAGCAGTGAACGCAATAAACCATTTGGCGCATTGTGCCAAATTTCCAAGTCGCAAAGCAAATCCTGAAAGGCTGTCACATTTGGAATAGCTGACATGTCATGTCCACTGTTCACAGTGCCTACCAAGCCAAAGGTCAAATGTAGAATGTGAGAGTTTAACAGATGTTTCTTCTTCTTGAAGAACATGCCCAGTGTTTGATAGCATCGTTTTCGATCCATTTCGGCCTGTGCCGCTCGATTGCTTCGCACTACACAAGTCAGTGCCTTGACGCCTGCATACAACGATTCCACATCCTGTGCCATGGCAATAATACCCAGTAGTACATTGCAGCCACCGACAGTATCGATCATGGCCGATACCGGATGCGGACTAAAAACTCGAACGCCCAAATAGCCAACAACAACGCCGCCTAGCGAGCGGCCAGCACCAGCCAAATGACCAGCAGAATTATGAAGTATTCTAAAAAACAACAAAGAGAGTTACAGTAACTGTTTGTAAGACATTTTAGATCAGCTACTCACTTGATGGGCGTGGCATTCTCATGTGAATTCATATTGAGCTGCTTGGCAATGCTCTTGTTATCCGCCCGACTGTACACCTTACGGATTTTGACTAACGTCAGCTTGGACACTGCCTTTGCGTTCAGGCCGAGCAGCACACGATCCTCGGGCACAAGTGGCGCCAGTGGTTCAGCCTGTTTGCCTAGCTGTGGTGCTTGCAGCGAACCCATATAGTGGGGACCCAGCTGATAAATGGTTTGAACCGTTTGTTGTGTGAGCACATCTTCAAGCAGATGGCAGACACCCTGTTTCCAGCACAAACGCGAATAACGACGCCAAATGGGTGGTGTACCAATGTAACCAAAGATTTGCGTGGCTGACGTGAGATTGGCGCTGGTGGCTCCCGGATGCTGGGCAATATAGTGCAGTTTCTGCGTATGCATGGGAACACCATCCAAGTAGAGGGACAGACTGGAGTTCTTGAGTACAGCACGATTGAGCACAACGACAAGATTGTGCCATTGACCCTCATGCAGTAGATCTGGACACCAGATGCGAGCAATGCCATCATCAGAGCCCTCTGGCTCCCAATCGCCAATGCCTATAAAAAGAAAATATATAAATTATGTTGTTATTGCTATTTTCACAGCACTACTCAACACACTTTTTCTGGGCGTTACAAGCGTCTCCTGTGTAGACACCACAATGGCTTTATCCCTGGCTGAAAGCAGTATGGACAAGCAGGCTAAATTCTCCTCACGCGGATTGTGAATAGTGCGCACAAGTGTGAGTAGACGCACACAATGGGGATCCGTCTTGGGATCCGAGAACTTTTCCACACAAAACCACGTTGAATAACTTAAGCCCGTTTGCGGTGGAAAGATGCGATCACCAGCACCTATGCCGCCAATCGTATTGGCATCAATGGTCCCACCAGCTGTGGCCGTCGCTTGCGGCGCCAGCGATGGTAGATAGAGGCATCCAAAACCCTCCGCAGACATGTCCAGCTCAACAAATGGCGGCAGCGTGCTGGAGCCATGGGCACGAAAATCGCGTGGTGTTGTCATCGAGACTAGTGTCTTGATGCGTGTCAGTGGCACTGGACCACCCTGTTGATACGGCTGCTCTAGGTCAATATCTGCGCAAGACAGCGGTTCGCCGAGTCGCAAAAACTGTCGCAGTTCCGTGGGCTGCAACGCTTGTGCAGCGAGACGCTCCAGTATATATTGCATGGGAACATGCAACGGATGCAGTTCCTCGGCCAATGCGTGTCTAGTTAGTCTCAGCAGCTGCTCAGCCAACCCATGGTCGCACATTATCTGCTGATTGCGTTCGCTTCGCACTAGAGACTTAATAATCTCACTTAGGTACACCTGTAGTTGTATTGCCTGCGACGGAGCCGTTTCATTTTGCACACCAGGTAGCAGTTGTAGCATGCACAGAACAACTCCCGGATGCACAATGCGTGGCTCCGGTGTGGGTTGTGTTAAATTCAATTGACTGGGATGCACGGGTGGTGCTAGTTCTTTGCTGGGTGAACGTGTATGTGGCGCTGTTTCACTAAAAAGCGTTATCACGCCATGCAAATTCGGCGACTCAAAGTTATCCAAGGCGATGCTGTAGAGCAGGCGAAACACTACACAAACATAGGACAGAGAGCAAGGTATATCCTCTGAGAAGCTGTTAATTGTTAAAGTCATAAGTGAATAAGTTTTAGAACGTATAAGAGCTGTTGACACTTACTTGAAACTCAGTATATCGCCGCTGAACACGTCATGGTAGTACTTGAGCAGTGTCTGTTGCGATTCATAGATGCCGGTGAAATCCTGCAGCGTTGTATCGCCACCAAAACAACCCAAGAGACGTAATGTGTCGCACAGCGAACTATTGCAGATCTCCTGATGAAAGAATTTCGCATTTGCTGGCTCAAAGCGCATGGCGGTGGCTAAAGTCTGACAGACAATCTGCAGCAAAAGAATGAGATCCTGTTGGGCAATGCCCGGTTGTGGCTGTGCCATGCTGCCATCCAATGAAACAAACACGCTGGTGAGATAAACGAAACCGCCCACCTTGCGAAAAACGGTGCGTGTGCGATGCGAGTCCTTCAGACAGCCAAGTAGCATGTTCAGTATTTGGATTTTGAATTCCACCTGATGCGGACTAATACTGTGCATTAGAGAGAGTATGTAGAGCATGTCATCGTCTCCACCAGCGGATAGTATTAGCTCGCGCACAATGCCTAGTGCCTGGGGGCGACAATGCTTGAACTTAACTAGCTCTTGGATGCACTTGGCACCGCCGAATTCCCGAAAGATTTGTGCATTATTGCTAGCGCCGCTGCCAAGGAGCATTGTCAGTGCTTCCAGCACGTGCTTGCCCAAGGTATCGAGCAGATCTTCCTGTTCCTCTGCAGTTGGCTGCACCACAACAGATTCATCGCCATTGGTTATTTGTTGCACATAATCCGCATAGCGATTCATGCAGCTCACAAAAATCTCCAGTATGCCAACCTCGCGATAGACATCCTTAAAGACGCTATTGTGCCGCAAGATATTGAGCAGCGTCTTGAGACACAAAATGCTGCACGAGGTACTCTGATTGTGCTTGAGCAGAAGCGACAAACTTATAAGCTCCTTACAGGGCACAAAATTCAACTGAAAGACTATAAATTCGAGCAGATCGCAGAACTTTTCCTGTATCTGTGGACTCTTTTGGTGTATGCGCTCCGCAAAGGTGCTCAACGTATTCTCCGATTCCAATATGAAATAATTGGCATTCTCCGAGTGATATACACGCGAAATTGCATCCAATATGGTGCAGCACAACGCAGGCGTTGTTGATTTCAAAAAGACCGTCTGCAGCACCTGAAATGCGTAAACATTACGCACGCACGTTTCACGTGAACTGGCTTGGGGTAGCTGGAAATTCTGTAGTTTGAAGACCGTATTGAACTGAGCTGCAGGGGGACGTAGCTCGTAGAAACCGCACATGCATAGCGATGAGATCATTAACACGAGATTACGTATGGCTGCTTGGATTTCGAGCGTTTGACTGCGTGCATTATCGAATCTATAAAAAAATTAGTTAGCAGATGGCTATTTGTGCAGTTGTTTTTGCTGCTTACTTGAGCAAAAAGTCACTGAGAAATATGTAGCCCTGGGAGGCGCGAAAGTCATCTAATAGTATCTGTGATACTTGACTAGAATCCTTGAGGAAGCAAAAAACGGTGACAAACATTTCAACTATTTCCAGTGGATTACCAAACGTCAAACGTTGCATATTGTCCACGCACAATGCCATGCAGCCCTTGGCTAAAACCAAAAATATTAATTAAGAATCTTTTAAGCCACATATGTTTGATGTACTCACAATGTATGTAGGTAACAACGGCATCGGTTAAACCATGCCTTGAGATGGTGGTTAATATCTCTGCGGCATTCTTGCGCCACACAATATTTTGCATGGGGCACGGTGATGTGATCGCTGAGAATAGTAACGTTAAGTCATCCATGCGAGCAAGCTCCTCAGACGGATACGGATACGAGCACAATTTCACCAGCAATTGCACAAAAACCTTTTGCAGCAATGTACGACGCTCCTGGGCATTAAAATCGCTGGCACCCGCACCTTCAGCAGGCGGTTCATCATCCTCCACTTGAGGCAGATCGAAAAACAAATACAAACATTTCACCAGAGTTGACGGCACTGCGGCAGCTGTCATGACCTGAACAAACAAACAATATTTGGCATTAGTAAAATATAAATGTTATTTTATGAAAATAAACTTAATAAAAGATTTAATTTTTGTTAAATTTTGTTCATTAAAAGAATTTGTTTCTAAATAGATAAGTTCATTTAATGATAAAGCTAAAGCTTTTATATTATAACTTTAATCGTTTAGCATTCAAGCATGAACAGCAAACTAACTATAATATGTATGAAGGTTAGTTTAAAGTGAATGAGGTTATAACTGATTAATTTATGCATATTAAGGTTTGATTATAAATTGAGGACAAGTAATACTTGTTAATCCAAACAACAAAAGATATTAAGCTTTAATTTATATTTTAGCTACCAACTCGAAAGGTTATTCTTATTATTTTGTGATTCTTTTCGGTTCGACTTCAAGGCCCAGCTAACCTGTATCAAAGAAACATCGCCGTTGGCCAAAAGATTCAATGTGGCTAGCAGAAGCCAACCGCTGCTGGTGTCCTCCGTTGTCTCCACCTCAAGAAACTTGACAATAGCAATGGATGCAGCCTCAGTGCTTTGATTTGATGCACGCTTGCGTATTTCGCTGACCATCAAACGGGAGACCTGCTGGCAAAAGGCCACCACATCCCAGAACTTTTCGCTCATATCATTCGCGGGACAACTGCTGAACACCTGTTGCAAACAAACAAACATTCAACAATTACCAACAATTGTATGCCTGTCTTAAATAATAATTTCAACTGACCTTGCAGAACAATGGCAACATTTCATACAATTTGCCATCGCGTTCATTTTCGCTTAGCGGCTCCTTGGGATGCGTATACTCATTGAAGAGCTTCTTCAGGGTAGCCAGGCTCATTTGGATGCGTGCGTCGAGCAGTGCTTCCTCGCCGCTTCGTCCATTAGAGGCACTTGCACTGGGACTGGCATTACTGCTGGCGCTACTGCTGCCCGAAGCGCTGACGCTGCCAGCGGTGGCAGCACCGCGCAGCTTGCGCATAACATTCATATTACTTCTGACTGCGCTGCTGCTGCTGCTGCCGTTGTTGATTTTCTTATATTTGTTTTAGCTGATGCTTTCAAACTGGAAACACAAATAAAAATTACTTTAAGCACACTTAAATCAACAACAACCGCGCTTATTTCATATTCTATTGCTATGCCTCTAAAAAAAAAATAGCCGCACACGCCTTAATTAGCACCTCCGCTCTCTGGTGAATCACTGTCGAGTTAAGCAATTGTCTGTCGCAATTGTGATTCTAAATAGCCATTTTAATTGGGTGCGCTAAATTTATATTTAGCTTTAAGTTTCACTCCAAAAATAGTTAATGCAAATACCAAATGACTTTACTTCATAGAGACAATCCACTGTAAAACTCAAGGCAAAAAATTGAATCACACTTAAGTACAGGGTATCTGATAGCTACAGCACTTTTCATAAAGTTTTTGTTTCTGGTTATTCACATTCATATGTACACTCATTGCAAGCTTTTTAAAACGCAATGTTTTTGTATACAATGATGTGAACGAACGTGCGAACATTATCTATGTGTGCGTGTGTGTGTTTGTGTACGTGTGACAGAGCGCAATGTGGAAATGTTTGAGCGTGGGCGACTATTTGATGAGAGTTCAAATGGGTTAATTGAACAAAATGCTTTTGCTTTGCCAGCTTATCAATAAATCAACACAAAAATATTTACACTGATTGTACACACAAATAAAAACGCCGCAACAGCTGTTTGCAGTGTGAAGTGTTTTTTTCCTTCTTTCTTTTCGCGTAGTTGTTTGCTTCTTGTTCATAACTGTTTGCAATAGGTTTTTTTTTTTTTACACCTGCTGCCAACGCATTTAGGTCGTTAAAAGGGGGCAGCTAACGGCAGCACTTTTTTGTTTATCCCATTTCACACACTTTCGTTGTGCGCTCTTTGTTTTGCTCGTGTCAATCGCGATGCTACTAATATTTTTATTGATTTTTCTGCTCTCTCTCGCTCTCTGTGTCCAGCGGAGCACCATCTTTTGAATAGGAAGTTGAAAATTTTCACACGCAATTTTTGCACAGTTGGCACAAGTTTCTCCACTTACTATTATTGCACATGATTAGCGAGGTTTTTGTTTTACGTTTTTCATTAGTTCTAGTATTTAATTCGTTTGTTTAAACATTGAAAAAAGCGTTTTGTTGCACACACAAATGGATAGATGTTTAATTGTGATGAACGATATCTGTGCGACTTGTTAGAGATGTAAGAAAATATCGGTAAGAACAGGTGAAAAAGGTTTCCAGTCGAATTAAATGTTTATATACCATTTTAAATAAGTGCATTTTGTGGCAAATTTCAAATAAATAATAATAACATTGCTTTTGACCTATTGCTTGCGATTTCAATGTGCTTTTGTGAAAAAATACTCATAGTTGAAAATCACTTTGTCGCTCATCACTGCTATCAGCTGTCTGTGCTGTAAAATGGCACATTTTGCGAGCGTTGCCAATGGACTCAAAAACGATACTCTTATTGCGCTATGATTTGCGCGCAAATTAAAAAAAGTTGATAACAAAAAAATGCTGGATAAAGTACGCTCTTATTTATTGTACTTTCACAACACAAAAATAATTCAAATTAATAAATATTCTAGACATATAAATATCCACAATGGCGCGTTCAAGTTCGTTTATGGAAAAAGTCGTGGCTCTCTCAACTAGCAGTTCTGAAGATAGTGATGGAACGCATGAAGTTTGTATATTGCCACCCCGTCCAGGCACAGCACCCAAGAACTTCAAGGAACTGCACATACCACGTGATCAGCTTACGCCCGTTAATTATCCCATACAGGAGGCACAGCGTTGGTTAAATCTAGTTGGCAAAAATGGCAAAGTCTATCGCTTCCCACTGCCCACCATATTGCCGAAAGTTATCCAAACCCGTTTCGTGCCTAAGGGTGAGCTGCCCAAGGATGTTGCAGTGGATCGACGGCGTCGCCAATATAGCAAAATCAATTTGATCGAGGAACTAAAAAAATCGGGTCTAACCGATGACATGCTTCAGCCGACAGAAGAGCAATATAATCTAATGTCTGAGTTTGCCTTTCCACACAAGTTTCCGCTAAGCTTCTTTGATGATAGCAACTATGACATCAGCTCCCCCGCCGCTTGGTTCGAACTGGGCGTCGTTGGTGATGTTCATTATCCTTTGCCCGCTCGCGCCTATTTGCCATACAATCAAAGTCTGCGCAGCTGTCGTTGGGTCATGGCTGCAGTGACTTCGTATAGCGCGAAAACTGATCTCTGGACACTAACCTCGTTGGATGATGAGGTCAGCTATGTGGTGCCCAAGTTGCAGTTCATGTTCCTCGCCGAGGATCCCCATAAGTATATACAGCGCTTGCAGTCAGCGGTTCACGAGCGGCACAAAGGTGAGCAATTGATGTTGATGGAGCTTATTGTGGATTGTGTGCTCCATGATGACATCGAGTCGACAAACTCGCAAAGCTTCAAACCCATTGAGGCCCTGCTGCAGCGTTCTAAAGTCTCGGATCAATGCAAGCGTCGTTTGCGTTCCGAGGTTAACATAGTCTTTGAGCGATTGATGGCGCTTTATGAGTTGGAACGGTTTATTATTATGATGCCCAAGGAGTTTCCACAGTTTCGTAACATATCGCTTAAGGAATTTATGCCAACTGCTGCAAGGGTCGACTTTGCGGATCAGGAACGCCGCGAACTGCAAGCCCTGGGGATTGATATCAAGGAAAAACGTTACGGTTGGCTTCGGGCCAGTCTTTTCTACTGCGTTGGTGGGATTGAGGCAATGATAGGCGTGGCTGGTGAATGCCAGCACATTGAGACGCTTAGCATATTTGTGGTGAACTTTAATAAGCCCACCGCACTGTCGGATTTTCTACAAGCGCAGGAGTCGCACAGTGATAGCGTCGCTACCTTCTTAAAGGTCTACTGGCCACAACAGTTGACCACAGTTATTACTGTAGTACTGCGTGCCTTGGGCAAGGGTTGGCTAGATATCTCACTGAAAACTTGGACTGTCTATGATATGTGTAAGATTTCCCGATTTTTATTACAGGTCAAGTTTCGCATGGAGGAGTCAATGGAGGTACTTTTGTTTAATTCATTGATGAACTTTTCGAATCTGGTGTGTGATCCTTGCTTGCAATTTCTTACGCTCCAACGCAACTACAAGTGGACAAGTGATTTCATAGAAACGGAATTTCCCTTTGCCAAACCGGTTTTTGCTTTAACCATTGGCATTGGAGAAGATCGCAAGGTTTTCTATTCCACAAATCCGGATGACTTTCAGCCATCGCTAATGGAGATCTTTAAAACGGCCTTAGAAAAGACTTCGGGTGTGAGAATCATTGATGCGGATGTAATGTCCAATTTAAAGTTTGCTCACAATCTTTTTATACTCACGGTTGAGCTAATTGAGGATAAGTTTCTGATACAGAATGAGCTGATGCGTCAATGTTATGCCCAAGCGGTGCTTCCCCTAAAAGCCTATGCCAAACATTACGAAAGATTTATTGATTTCTATGTACTGAATGTCGTTGAATTTATGAACGATTATAAGGCAGCTCGCAGGCCCTCTTCACAGGTCAAAAGGGATATACTGGAATACAAGCGACAGAAGGAGGAAGTGCGTGAAATATTGCCAGCATATATAACCATCGGACCCTTCTACATCAATGTGGATACACTTAAGCAATTCATGGTCAAAAAATACATTGACCTTGTGAGAAGGATCTTTGAGTATTATGTCGATCGAATGTATGAGACAAATGAGCTTTTGGTGGAGCGTTGTCAGGCGGCCTTTCGTAAGATCGATGTGCGTCCCGTGAGCATTGAGCATTTGTATGAGATTCGGGATTTTAGTTTAACTGTGCCGGATATTGTGGAGGACCTTCGAGCAGATATTCAGGTCATGTGGATGGAGTACGATCTCTTGGATAGTTTCTTTTATAATCTTTCGGATAATCAGTTTGCCATGAAATGGAATGCATTTGCTTGGCCACATCAGATACTTATGAGGCTATCCACGCTTAAAGAGGAACAGAAAATAGATATTGAGGAATTCCTGCGTCAGCATTATAGCGAATGTCAGGGCTTTGAGGAGCGTTTGGAGTCATTGAATGATGAAGTCCAGCAATTCTCTCTTATCTTCAATCCCAATCGTGCTATAGAAACATCTGTGGATATCAAAAAGACCTTTGCATTGATCAAAGAGCTGGAGAAGGTTGGAAACACTTTGCAATTTAGACAAGAACTATTTGAGCTTGAGCCCCTTTCTACAGAATTCCTTACTAGCATCATTAAAAGCTTTGAGCCATATAAAAAGTTGTGGTATGCTTGTGCGAATTTCCACAAACTAGAAGATGCCACTTTAGGTAATCCGCTTGCAATGCTCGATCTCGATGAGGTGTGGGCCAATTTGATGAATCTGCGCAGCGAACTCGTTGAGTCTCTGGACAATTTTAGCGAGAAGCAGGAGATAATGGATGTGGCGCATGTGTTTATTGGCAAAATCGATGATTTTGTTCCAGTATATAATAGTGTCAAGGATTTGCGTAATGAGAACTGGATATTTGTGCATTGGGTGGAACTAGGTCATGTCATGGGCCAGGAGTGCAAGTATACGATCTCTATGAACTATCAATATCTTATTCGTAAGGGCATCTTGAACTTTCTGCCCGAGGTGCATGAGATCTCTATAAAGGCCACTAACGAGGCAGATGAACTCCAACGTGCCATGGAGGAGGAGGAGCGACGCAAACAGGAGTTATTGAATGCAACGATACTGCGTAAACAATTGCGCAAGTGCCGCAGGGATATCGTATAGAACTTGTAAAGTGGTCTTTGCTGTTTTCTCTGCTAAGTTTTCCAAGAAACTTACAATTTCAATTTTGATCTGCTCTTTAATAAATCCTCTTCAAAAACCCGTTTTTATTAATATTAGCGAAAATAAGATTCTTCATTTAGATTTTAAATTGCAGGAAATCCACAGGAAAGCTCTTTTAAATGTTTTATAGGAGGAGTATACAGTATTTTAGTAATTTAGGTTATTTTTAAAGACTTTTGTGTCGTTGCTTTAAATCATGAAATGGAACTACAAAATAAAAAAATAAAGTTTATTGCAATGGAGATTATATTTCAACAGATTCAATTGAAAAACTTTATAAAATATGATTAGAAAAGCAGCAAGTTTTCATTTAGAATCATCATTGAGATTAAAAGTGTTATAAGGATCAGTCCAGAATTCCCCATAATTGCAATACTTGATCCATTTATTTTCTTATCCTGCGCGTTGAAGAATCGTACGGATACGGCCAGAGGCAGTTCCACTATCTGCTCGCTTGCATCGAATTCCAGATCATGTCGCTGCCCAACCACCAACTTAGCATGCTGCAACACACTTTGATGTGGCACATAGCCTGCTTCAAGCAACGCTTGATCCGCCACATAGAATTCATATCTAACACTTAGAAGCATATTCCGACAACTCAGGCTCTGCTGTTGCTCATCGTAGATACCCAGAATGGGAGGTAACTGTTGACCACCATCCGCATAGCTTAGTTGCAGTGGCAGCCACTTATGAGGCTGTGGTCGGCCCAACTGCGAGACATAGACCATGTGAAGATCGTCCAGCTGCGTGCAGTTATTGGGCAATAATTTGGACCAAATATTCGATTGCAACTGTTGGCAGTTATCCGTATGATTATCATGTTCGGGTTGCACGGGTGTAAGTTGACTCAATTGGCATCCTTTGGATAAATCTACACCAAAGTTAACCGGTTCAAGAGGATCTGAACAGGGAGTCAACCAATGTTGACCCTGATCTTGGCTGGCATTGCTCTGAAAGTAGCTGAGCATTGATTCACTGTTGTTTAGTATTTGAAGATTGGAAACGAGAACTGGCGCACCTTGAACATAGCCAAGTGGTCCAGAGCTGGGTTTGCGTTTGGTTTCATTAAACAACTTAAAGGTCAACTGATAGCTTAGCCAAATTTCTTCTGTCTCCTCCTGCATACAAGCTTCCCTCAGCAGCAATTTGGCTGCCAGAATGTGTGTAAAATTGTGCAGCAATTCCAACTCGATGCTATCCACCAATATATTCACATCGGTATCATTTGCATCCAAGCACTGTTCACTTAAATTCATCAGCAGTTTTTGACATACTTGTATGTTGATACCCTGCAAGTCCTGTTCCTCTTGGTCACGCGGCTTGGACAACAGCTTATGATTGCTTGTAAGATTGAGCAAAGTCCACATATGCGTCTGCAACTGTGAGACATCGCTCACGAGGCAGCTACTTCGCATTGGTTGCAGGTGCAGCAAGGTTTGTTTCAACTGACAGCTAGAACTCTCGTAGGCAATGGGCAGCTCCAAGTGGGACAATTGACTGGTATCTGGCTGCCAAAGTTGCAGTGCTTCTCCATATTTGTAGTGCGCCGTAAATTGTGTTGTAGCTTCCGACGGTGATTCATAAGCATCTAGCTGCTCTGGCCATTTCTTGTATTGCTCTGAACTAAAATTGTTTATCGTTGTCTGCGAATGTTAAACATTTTAAAATCACTCGAATAAGTTTGAAGCAGAGAAATTGTACGCTTACCCGTTTCTTGGGTGGATTTGTGTTGCTGCGAAAGACGCACAGCCAGCCATCATTGAGCTGACATGTGGGCAGTCCATGAGTGTACTGAAAATCCACCAGATGCGCTTTCAACTGCTTCTCTGTTGCTGGTTGCAAGCAGCTAAACACTTCAAATGCTTCCGTCGGACAATCGTGATCGCAGCAGCAATTTAATTCACAAACATCGCTGTGCAAGTCACAGGCGCAGTAATTAAAACGTTTATTCCTTGAAGCTAGCACAATGGTTTGTGGCGACACTGTGGCATTTACGGACTGTGTTTCAGTAGGTGTAACAGTTACTGGTGCAGTTGTTTTTATTTTTGGCGCTGTTGTTGTTGTTGTGCCTGATGGTTTTTGTGTTTTGCGTGGCGGAAAAGTCTGACTCGGTGTGCTGGCAGTTTCCGGCAAAGAACTGTCAGTATAATTTAAATCCGAAATTATAGTTCTTGGAATTTCAGTTGCTGGAATCTCAGTTATTGTTGTTGCCTCAGTTGTTGTTGATGTTGTTGTGATTGTGTTGTAGTTATGAGAGATGCCGATCTTAATGCATTGATGCATTGGCATCAAAAGCAGCCAAAGGCAAAACGTACCTACAGCTAACATGGTGATTATTTAAATTCTACGCCGTATTCCTCAAATTTGCGGAATATTAAATTCAGTTCGACAATGATTTTGCCTGAGGAGCGCGTTTGCAGTTTGTAGCTGTAAAATAGTATTGTAAAACAGACCAAATTCAAACTACATCGATTAACTTACCGATCCAAGCCCGAATAGAGTATATCAGTTTTGTGTAGCGCTATGCCCCCACCACCAAAACGTTCCCGGATGCTCTGCCACCAATTGTTTGGTGCAATCTTCCAGGTGTTTATCTCGACACGATGATGCCCTGGCGAGGAGGGTACGTGTGCAACACCGTATCCAACTGGCCAGCACTGTTGCAGCAAGTTCACGGCGTATACCTCGACCAGGAGACGTGGCCAACCCTGAAGCGCCGCGGTGCACAGATGCACGTCCAGGGGTTGAGCAAAATCAGCGCTGTTATGCACACGATGGCTGGAAACGGGCGTCTGGCCCTGTAACTCACCCTGAACCAAACGCCAAGCGTTGCCTTAAAGTGTGTAAAAAAAAATATGAAACAATTGGAAAAAGCAAGTTGGTTGCTTTTTTTACCGCTTTGCAAACTCCACTTGCAATATAAATGTGGCTCTTCAAATTCAACAGCTTTGAGTATTTGCCCAATAATGTGCACTTCCGCCATCAATTGTTTTTTGCAGAATAAGACAAGTTTCGACTGCACTCTTTCATAAACATATAAATGCTAATCTGCTTAACTTTTTAAAGCCTGTCGCGTAACTCGTATTTATGTTTTGGCATTCAGTTGTCGTTGTCAGAGCAACCGATTGTTGCCATAGCAGCCTTGCATTGCCCATAATTATATGGTCGGAAACACTGACAATAACTTTTGAATAAATCATAAATCACATTTTTAAAATAATTCGACTTATGCGCATTATTGCTAATTGAAAGTGGTTTTAGCGCTGCGCGGCTTATTGGCCATTCGCTCGATAAAAATATCAATCGATTAATAAAGGCTTTCAAACGATAGTTTTATGATGCTATCAGCTTGTTCGCAACGCATGCGTACAAAATGGTGAGAGGTGAGGTGTGGTGAAATTTTATTTGAAATAATAATAACAGATGTTTTGCTTAGTTGTTGATTATACGTAAAACGTATCAATTCGATTAAATTTTCAAAGCACAATGCTAATTAATTTAATTTATTTAAATTTAAATATCCAACTAAGAAAGTTTATCTACTAAAGATTTTTGTTTATGTTACGACAACAGCCAGAACTGTACTGGTGATTGCATTATTATCTGAACCATGGATCTTCTCTGACTTGTGGCACAGTATATCGGATTTTAACGGGTGCCAATATGTGCATAATCATATGCTTGCATTCGCTGGTTGCCAACGGAGTTTTTGGAAACACCAGCGATTGATTGATACGCTTCAGCAAAATATGTACATTGGACCCGTCATAGGGCAGACGACCAAAGACCATGGCATAGCAAACAACGCCACAAGCCCAAATATCCGACATGAAAGGATCGTATGCAACGCCTAGGAAAACATTTAAATTTATACAGATTTACATGTGTAAAGATGTAAATATGTTTAACAAAACATTGATGTACCCTTCAATATTTCTGGACTTGCATAGGCATAGCTACCACAGAAGGTCTTGGACAATACAACTTGATTTTCCGATGTACGAGTATCCTTGCGCGCAAAGCCAAAGTCAATCAATTTCAGGTTCCAATTCTCATCCAGCAATAAGTTTTCACATTTGATATCCCGATGCACGACACCCTTGCTATGTATATACTCAATAGCACTGATCAACTGCCGAAATAGTGTTCGCGCCTGCGTCTCATCCAGAAACTTCTTCTCGCGTACATAATCCAACAATGTGCCATTCTCAGCCAGTTGCATTATTAAATAAACTCTAAAGACAGAGTAAACGTCCCATTTATAGTATAAGAGTTTCACTACGTTTTTTTCTTACCTGTGACTAGTCTCAATACTTTGATAGAATGTTATGAGGTTCTCGTGATGCAATCCCTTGACTGCCTCAATTTCACGCGGTAAAAACTTTTGCGTGTATTCGGTTGGAGCTTTGACTTTGGATATGATTTTGACGGCTACACGTTTGCCGTACTCCTCGGAGAAACCAATTTTAACCTTGGCATAGTTACCAGTGCCAATTACCTTGCCCAAGATGATGCCATGCTCCTCGAGTATTGTTTTCTGTGGCTTTAGCTTTTCATCTTTGGCTGCACTATCGGAAGTTTTGGACTGATTGGGTTTATCTGAGCTAAATGTGTAGACCTTTTGCTCGGCTCGCCGACCCGAGGTCTGATCGGTGACTAACTCTTGTGATGAATTTGTGCCAACTACAAATAGATTTATCTTTATTCATAACATTCTCTATATAAATATATATATATATATATATATATATATACGTAATACTACTCACGTGTGTCATTTTTTCTCTTTGGCGCGGTCGCCATTTAAAATGGTCCTCTAATCTGATTTTGGTGAGGTGGGATGGGCGCAACCTGCACCAGGATGTTAACAAACTCTTCGAGTGCTGCTGTCTGACAAAATACTAAACTAACATTGGAATTTTGACTGTAGCATATTTCTAAACACAACTACACAATTTTTTTTTGTTGTGACACATTTCAGAATACTTGTTTTTTAAATGCTGGACTCAAAATTTAACTACCAACAAAAAAAAATAGCTAATGTATAATAAAATATTGAAAATATAAAGCTTCAAAGCGTTTGTCCCCAAAAGAAGCAGACTCACAGTTCACAAAATATATATATATATACTATGTGTATAATTTTTTAATTGAATTCTTATGCCGTAGGCATTGCGGTTGTTAGCGATATTTATGCAGTAGCCGGTTGTGTAATAACTGAAGCAGAAATCAAATAAGCTCCACACAATCCACAAACCAAACGATTCGACCAAGCCACGTTTATACACGCATCCATGTCCCAGTGTAAAAAGTGGCCGTAACTTTTACTGGACGACTTTCATATTTTGTCCGCGTATATCGCCCCTAGGCATTGGTTACCTACATTTTTACTTAACTTTCGGTGCTGTTTGAGTTTTGCTTTATAAAATTTTCACATTTTCTTTTTTTGCATTACCTTGCTTTTGTTTTTTTTGGCCCTACTATCCCACTTGCCACGCCCATCGGCTTGTGTTAAAGTAGCTTAAGGTCATTCGAGCGGCTTGTAAATTTCAATTGGAATGCTCACAAATACACACCAGCACACACACATATATATATTTTTTTGTGTTTGTTTTTTTTGTTGGGTTTGCTTCTCGTTTTCCCATTGCGTGTGCAAGTGAAATTTTATGTTTCATTTAAAATTGAAATGTAGCCTGGCAGCAAAACAAAGTCGCCTGCAATTGGCAATGGAATTTAATACCGGCTTCATTTTTATCCCTACAACTGCTACACACACACAAGCTTTACCTTGCCCCTCCTTGCCTTACTTGATCCTACCTCTCACGGACCACATCGCTTTCGGGTGCTGCTGTCCTCGCTTCTGTATTAAATTAAATATTTATAATTTCATAATGAAAAAGAGCAGTGTGCCCAAGATAATGCCGAACACTAGCGATACTCTATCTTTTTTATTATGGCTTATAAATACCAAAGATCAAGGTGTTTTGACTATTAGATAAGATGTGAACATACATACATACATACATTCTAATGAGCTTTTTCATCATTGCAAGCCAATAATATTTTAAATTATATATTTCTAACGATCCAGAGTTCCTTTACGTATTATATGATTGTAATGATTATATCTAAATGGATTATGGATAAACATTAATTATAACTTATTGATTTGAGTAACTTCATTTAAAACTTCTAGATATAGATCAGAAAATCGAAATATTTAAGCAGCATCAACAAAAAAAAAAAAAAAATAGAAACGTTTATGATGGAAAGTGCATTCCGAGAACGACTTGTTGTGATTGTTGTGCATTGTTGTTTTTTGTGGCCAAGTTGCGACAGGACGTTGCTACCTGTCGCCTTTTTCGCCGCATGCATGTTAATGCTCCGCCATTACGTTGATTTCACAATATCCTTACACATCCTGTCCAGAGCACTCTGGCATCAGCTTTGTCTATGGAAACACACACACCCAACTCCACGACTTCATGCAACTGTGCAGCGCAATGTCAAAATTGTTTGTGGCAGTTGCCGCCGCAGCTGCGTTGCCAGCGGAAATGCTTCTACTTCTGGACAGAGAGGTGGAACAACGACCAGAAGTAGTAAGTGTGGACGGGGAATGAAGCTTCCGCACACGCATACACACACACACACACACACACACACAGAGTGAGAGAGAGACAGACAGGTAGAAGCGTGCCTTGGGCGGCGTCTCCGTTTGTGGCATACGCACGCAAAAACTGGCAAAACAGCAAAAATGACAACTGAAATATGCGATGCTTTCCGAATTTTGTGAGACTGAGTCTAAGGAGTCAGTGTCCGGCCGGACAGGCTGTGTTTGGTCGAAGCATTTGGCAGTCCTGGCATTGTGGTTTATGCCACGCATCATCATCAGCTGCCGGCTTCTGCTGTTTTCGGCTGCTGCTGCCGCTGCTTCTACTTTATGGCACTGGACCACTATTTTCCTTGACTTATCCTTCTTTTTGTTGTTGGGCCAGTATTGCACTGAGCACTGGCGCCCTCTACCGACGCACGTTTGCGTTTAAGTGACGTGTGTTTGCGCATAATGAGGCCAGAACCTTTGTTGTGGTCCCTATATACGCTTGTGTGCAACTGAAACGCCATTCATTTGTTGCAATCTCTACTAGCCGCATACATATGTATACATATTTCTCTCCACATTCTTTGGGATGAGCTTACATCGTTTTTCACTTATCCGCTCACGCCCAGGTTGCTGCGTATCTCTCATCTGCCTTCCTGGCCATAGTCCTGTCATTACCATCACTCGACGTTGCAGCGACGAGCAACAACAAACCAACATCTTACAAATATTCGCAATGCAAATCTTTGCGCAATGGAAACAAGAATGAAAGAGTTCTGCAGAGCACGGAATAATCATAAAGCTATATATGATTACGATTAAAAATAATTCAAATTTCTTTCAATTACTTAATTATTAAAAAGAATCAATAACTAATCTGACTATTTTTATTGATTGGAACTTTTAAGGGTGTAAAAAGTCGGTTTCAAGAAGATGGCGCTCCCTCTTGGCTCAATTAAACGTAGCTGTTATTAATTCTGCCCAAGTACTTTCAAAGGTAAAATCTTAACCGGCATTTAAGCCCGAAAATGGGAGGAATAAGCTAAAATCAAACCATTTGCAGCACAGATGTTGGATTTTTGATTTGCAAACTGTTGACAATTTCCCCATTTATTTAACCAAGGCAAGACTTTATATATATGTATTTAACACAGACATATAAACAATAATATATAACAGCACTTAAGTCAATGAATAATTAAAAGCCATACTCTGCAATAGCCATATTGAGTTTGTTAAGTAGAAGGAAACTGTATAAAAGAAAAGATTAACATATAAATGAACAATCATGAACTCAATAAAATGAAATTTACAAGGGTATTTGATGTTCGACTCAGCTTTAGAGCTTTAAATGTTTCGGTACCACCTACACATGTATGTATTTAAAATATTCTACATTATTATTAAATGATATGCAATTAATTGCACTTGTTACCAAACGAATATAAAAGGACCTCATTCGAAGTGGCAGCAACAGTAAGACAAAGTATTCAATTGGGTTTGCAAGTTAATTCCAAAAGGAAAGTGAACAAAAATGAGATTCAAATATTTAAGGGAACCAACACCAAACGATCTGATGAAAAGTCGAGATGCGTACAAGTACTTTGAGTACGGAATGAGAGCTTTGGGTTGGGTGCCCCAATCAATCTGTAGCAAATATCGCTGGCTATATCTGATCTGGACAGCGATTGTGATTTTACTGGCTGGGTACTTGCCTATCGGTCTGTTTATAACCTATGTCAAGGAGTTTATAACGTTTACGCCTGGCGAACTCCTAACATCGCTGCAAGCGGGTGTCAATGCACCCGGTGCGTTTACCCGTGGCATCATATCCTTTTTGAATGTCTGGCGTATTCTTGCGCTCAAGGATCTGTTCGATGAAATGGATAAGCGTTGTGTGCGGGAAGAGGAACGCATTGAAGTTCATCGTGCTGTGAAACTTTGCAATTCGCTATATCTTTTATATCAGTGTATCTACACGATGTTTGTGACCACCACGTACTTTGCTTCGGTGCTCCGGGGACAAACTCCGTGGCGTATATATAACTTTTTTATAGATTGGCGTTCTAGCATATCGAGCTTGTTGGTTGCCTCGATTATTGAGTATGTTATTATGTCGACGGGTGTTTACTTTAATCTGATGACAGATGTGTTTCCATTGATCTTTGGCTTTACCCTACGTATGCATCTGAAGCTGATTCTCAAACGTGTCAAAAACTTGCGCAGTGATCCCAAAATGTCTGAGGAGCAGAGTTACCAAGAGCTCAGGAACTGCATTGAGGATCACCAGCAAATACTTAAGTAAAGCTGAACATAACACAGCTAAAAACAAGTTTTTTTTAACAAAGTTTATATCTAGGATCTGTAATCTTGTACGACCGTATATATCACGAACAACTTTTGTACAATTCCTATTTGTTGGCGTACTCTTTGGCCTCACCATTATCAATCTGATGTTCTTTGTGGATCTGTGGTCGGGACTGTCTTCAATTGCTTACGTTATTGCACTTTTCTGTCAGACATTTCCCTTTTGTTTCACCTGCAATTTAATCGAAGGCGATTGCGAGGATATCGCCGAGGCTATATTTCAATGCAATTGGATTGGTGCCAGTCATCGTTATAAGACCACCATGATCTACTTTATGCAAAACGTTCAGAAATCTATAAGTTTTACGGCTGGAGCTATATTTCCCATCTGCTTGAACACGAACATACAAGTAAGATATTTATACCCCTATTTAATAAAACAATTATTAATATAAAATATTTTTCTTACAGGTAGCTAAATTGGCATTTTCAGTGGTAACATTTGTCAAGCAATTAAATATTGCAGATAAACTAAAGGCGGAATAAATGAAATTTTTCAACATCAGATATATTTTTTATATCTGCAACTTATAGCAAAAAAAAGCACATTCAATTATTAACGTTAATGTATTTTGTAGTTTCAATTCTGATCAAACTTAACCTAACAAAAATTGATGCAAATTGCTGAATTTTTAACTTAATAAAACGATTTTTAGTATTGTCTCAATAATTAATTTCTTAAGCGAAATAATCAGATCTTTTTGACCTGTTGTTTGTTGGGCAAATTGCCTGCAAATCTTTATTAATCTTTTTTTATGTAGTCCAGAAATATATTTATAAAATGATTATATCAATTGCTCATCAAACATTGCCAATGGCTTTCTCAAAGATTATATCGTAACATATTTATCTAGCAAATTTTGTAGCCCAAAACACAGTTGAATATCCTTGTAACATAAGTATTAAGCTGTTGGCTACAAGAGTGGGCTAAAATAGAAAGATAAGGATTGAGACAAATTGTGGCTACTTTTGAGGCTACAACTACAAGCAAAAAGCAAAGCTAACGAAATATAACATGGTAAGGAATAGTGTAATCCCAGCGCTGAAAAGAGTGGAAAGAGTAAAGGGGCGGGGTGGGGCGGGGCGTTGCAGCTTTGTAGACGACGACGTAACTTCTTTTGGCATAATAAAATAATATTTTGGCACTGTTCCAGACCAAAGAAAAGGGGGCCAAGTGAAACAAAGGAGGACAAAACAAAGCTGGCCAAAACAAGCTGAAGAACAAGCAGAGGAGATGAAGTGGCTTTCGGACTTGGCTCATGGGCTATGGCCATGACAGCGGCAGCAGCAAAAGTAGCAGAAGTCAATGCAGTCAAGTGGCCCAGACTCCAGTCCCAGAGCCTGGCCAAAATGTCCTTTTGTGTAGATGGCAAGGCCAGTTTTCCGAAAAGAGGTTAGGCAGCCTGTCAAGTTCAAGAATTAAAAAAATGTTAAACAAACTTAGCCAGGCAAATCAAAACAATAATAATATTATCAATGTGTGTGTTTGTGTGTGTGTGTGTGTGTGTTTGTTTAAGTGCGCCTGCTCTGGCTGACTTTGCTGTGCTGGCAGCTTTCCCGACTTCCTGTCTGGCTGCCATGATTTTATTTGCATGCAAGCGCGTGTCAATGTAAACTATGAGCCTCAGACGCATTTGCCATGCCCAACCAGCCAACTTACAGCCGCCCCCCTTTCCCTACCTTCCTATAATTCTAGCTGACTTCTGCTCAGTGAAGCGTTGCCTGTTACATTTTTGGCAGGAAGCCGAAAGTATGCAACGTCTGCTGCGGCATTGTGCATGTCTGTGCATGCCTTTGCGTTGTGGGCCACCCCGACCCACCTCGATCCACCTCGACCCACCTCGGCCCACCGACTAACCATTGTGCATATTTTTCAAGTTTTTCTGCTTTCTTACTTCAATTTGACTGCATTTTTAGGCATTTCAAAATTTTTTTTTTGGTTCTGCTTCTATTTCAACGCCAAATTTTTTTACATTTAAATGTTCAATTGTTGTTCGCTTGCGCGCTCGCAAAATGCATTTAAATTCATGAGCCGCCAAATGAAAATAAAACAGGTTGAATTCGTGGTAACTTTTCGCTTCTGCAATATGCATTTTTATCCATATGTATATATGTATGTATGTATGTACATATGAGTCAACAGCTGCTGTTGCAGCACATAAAATGAACGATAAATGAGTTTGGTAAAATTTTCAATTTGCCGATTTGTTAACTACTCTTAAATTATTTTAAAACTTTAGTTCTTATATCATTTTTATGAATGTCGATAGTTTCTTAGGACTCTCTTGCGCGAAAAATTTTCATTTAAAAATATATCTGTATCTAAACTATGAATATTATAGTTTGCACTTTTGGGCATTCAAATTTATTGAAGGTAATATTTAAATAAATTGGAAAACATAAAAAAACCTCAAACATTAACTGTATTTAACATAAGTACAGTATGTAGATTTATTTCTTCGCACACTTTTGATTTTATCTCTTACAAGATTCTTATGATTATTAACTGTTTGAAAACTTATAACTAATGTTTTATAAGGTCACTCCGATATAGAGAATAGATACAAGAGTAAAACATCTGCTACACTATAATGTACGATTATTTCCACTGCACGCAAACAAAAAATATACATATATATAGTATATAACATTTTTGGCAGTTACGCGCCCACAGAGTTGAAATCTGAAACGCTGAAGAGTGGAAAACAACATAAATTAATATTCAGTTAAAAATGTGCGCAAATATTTTACATACGCAAGGGCGCTTCTGGCTTTTTATTTCTTTTCTCTTTTACTTTTTACACAATACATATAAATATTTTTGTGTATGCAAAAGGAATGGAAAATCTGCTGAATGCAGATCTCTGTTTTTCGTCGTCTTTTTCTCTTAACGTATTAAATTTATGAACTATTTGCGCGCTCGCTGTTGAATTTATGAAATGTAAATAATATTTTTGTTGTTGTTCTTCTTGTTGTTGGTGCTGTTATTGTTGTTGGTGTGTTGTCGCATCGACTTATCTGTTGGGCGGCATTTTTGTCGTTGCCCCAAGGTATTTAATATGCATTTCAGCCATAAATTAAGCGACCAGCACTCTTCAAAATGTGTATTTTATGTGATTTATGCAAATGTTCACAAATTACAACAACAATAATAATAATAATCGTACTTACAAATACGTATTTGGTATGGTTAATTAAAAATGCATAGAATTTTATATAAATTAGGCAACTAATATTCATAGTTTGCAATGCTACAACTCAGCCAGAAACTCAAAAGGCCCACTCAACCCAACTCAACTCAACTCGATTATGATGATGATGAACAAGAAGAAGAACAAACCGCAGGTTTGAGGCAGCATCAGTTAAGTTGCCTTTAAACGCTTAAAAGATAACTGAACCGCAAACTAAGTTCTGCCACATGCCCCCTGACATACACACACACACACAAACAAACACACACATGCTGGCATTGTGAGCTCATTAATTATTCATAAATATTGCTTTACGCAATTAGTTAATTCCAGGATTGATTGATTTACTTTTGTCTGCATATGTTTAAGCTTACTCTCTCTCTCTCTCTCCCTCTCTCTCCCTAACCCTTACTCCATTTCTCTTATAGTGTCGCTATCTCTGTTTCTCTTGTTACACGAACGCTTTTGTGGCATCTCTCGATGATTTGTTTCCTGTGTTCTGCTGTGTTGTGTTGTTGCTGTTTGTGTGGCATTGTCTTCGTGGTTGTCGTTTCAGGGCAAATAGTTCGCACAGCTAACGACAAAATGCCATAAATGCTTTTGCTGTCTTCTGTTTGCTCAGCGCGGTAAGAGTTTGAAGGGAGGCGTGTAGCAAGTATTGGCCACCTGCTTCACAAACGTATGTGTGTGTGTGTGTTTGTGTGTGTGTATGCGCTTCGGTCTGTCTGATAGTTTTGAAGCGCTTTGAAGTTGAATGTGCCATTGGGGAATTCACTAAGATAGAGGAATAAGAAATAATACAATAAATAACTTTTCCATCAACGGCGTGTAACTAAATATTAAATTTGTATTGTCGCTTTACCCTTACAAACATTTGGCTGATATATACAAATTATAGTTAGAATATTCAAACCAAGAAGTTAAAATAAATCTTTGGTCAATTATCTGCTGAATAACTAACTCACAATATTCAAATAATTTTGTTCTTCACTCTATCTATATTAATAAATAAGCATACATATTAACACTGCAATACCAGTCTGTAAAATACCAACTTGAAGATTGGTTAGAACTTTCCTAAGTCATAACTCCTTCAAAACTCAACCGATTCTCAAATGCAATACCTTATAAGTCATGACTAAGCATCTCGATTATTCATAGTTTTTACCAAAAAACTAACTGAGTATCATTAAGAGACATAAGCAAAGTCATATAGTAGTCATTAATTGAAAGAGTTAATGTTTTTGAAAATCGCATGCAAATGTTAATGAAATTTAATTCAAAGTAAGACTTTGAAAAGACACAAAACGCTCCTAAACCGATACAAATCATAGTAATTACAACAACAAATGCAACGACAAGTGAATATTGGAATTAACAAACATACAGACATCTGACTATATTTGTATACTATATCGAACTGTATTCGTGTGCGTATTGAACCCCAGCTGAAACATTGCAGTCAACATAAATCGTCTGAGAGGCAACAGACGATGGCTTATGCAGAGGGCGAAGTGAAGGGAAGTGAACAAGAGGTATGGTTGGAAATTGAAATGGATTGAAATGATGGAGGTGATGGTGGTCGCCAAATGCCGCAGTTGTAGGCTGTCTTAGGCCCCAAAGCCGATGCCAAAGCACTGTAAGGCAGTGCGCTAAATGCAAATTAATTAGACAAGCCAACTCAACCTCAAAGCAACAACAACAACAACAGCAACAGCGGCAACGGTAATCATAATAACAAAAACAACAACAAGCCAACCCCATCATCATCGGGAACAGGATGGGGTTGGATTTGTAAACCAAAGCATTTGGCATTATTTGGCACGGCTCTTTAAACAATAATTATTTTGTTAGCCATAGTTATGAGCAAATTGAGCGTCTATAATTTTGTGCCTCTCCCTCCCCCTCCCCCTCCCCAACCCACCCCGCCTATATGCACTAAAGAGTGTGTTTGGTGTTGTTGTCAGAAACGTTCGACAATGCATAAGCCTCAATTAAGCTGCAACAATTAGTGAGAGGCTTATTATACTATGTGTGTGTGTTTCTGTACTATGTACTTAGTGTGCACAATATGTTTGTTGTCTGTTTGCAGAAGCTGGGCAGCACTCAAAGTTGGGTAGCACTCGAAATTGGAACATGTTAGTGGAGAGTAGCTATTGAAGTTTTTAGTTACTGTTTTATGTTCGGAGAATTGATTTATCTATATAAACATCTTTAATAAGTAATAAAAAATTCGAAATAAATCAAAATGATTATTTGTTTGTTTGGGTTTTGAATATTTTTCGATTGATTACCACATTTTTCTATGGATCGAACCAAATATTGTTTTAATTTAACCTTAAATGAATATAAATATTCAAAATACATATGTACGATTGAAGCATGTTTAGAGGGTTTAAGAATTATTTGACTTGTTCTATACCAATTGAATTCCTTCGTTTTCGTTCGCTTTCGGTTTAAGTACCATGTTATGCCATTGCCTGCATATACTTATCAGATTTCTGTAAGTTAATATCCTTTTTCAACTTCAACTTGTGTGTCTCACTGCGTTTCTGTTGTTCTTACTACAAGTTTGCTGCTTCTGCTGCAGGTCGAGTTCAATTCAGGATGCGACAGGGAGCTTACATCATGGAGCACTTTGTATCATTTTGTTTCTTCTCTCTGTTCTCGTTTGAATGTATGTATTTTGCTTTTCTGTTGTTTTTTCTTATGTTTTTTTTTCTTCGTTATTTTGTATCTGTCTTTTTTTATGTTGCATGTACTGTTAGCATATTTTATGCAATGACAATGGCTTTGGCCTCGCCACTGTTGGTAGTTTATAAATCATTTGAGATAAGCTGCTGCACAACGTGCAACACCTGATGCCTTTTTGAAAGGATGCCGACCCAGGCCAGGCCAGCAGCATGCCATGCCATTTGAGTATGCTACGTTAAAAATTGCAAACAACGACTAAATGGGCACAAAAAACCAGAAGTAGCAGTCACCAACCATAGGCAGCCAGCACCACATCACCACCACACAACCACACCACCATCGCACCACTAAAGACAAGCACATAACAAAATTGAAAAATAAAAAAAAAGCTAAAAGACAAAAAAAGAAAGAAATGTTGAACGGCAACGGGTACAGCAAGACACTTCTCCTTGCAAACAGACGAGTAAATACTCTTTCAAATAAATATATATATATTTTTTTTTGAAGTTAAAGATTCTACGAATAAAGAAGATATATTTTTTACTATTATTTAGTATTCAATAAGAATATAGTTCTAATAAATAAAAGTAATATTTTAAAACTATTTAGGAGTGGATATTTTAAATACTTTTATGTATTTTATTTAATATTGTGGATTTTTAAGATTACAGTACTTATAAAATAGAACATCTGTACGTCAATTATATACATTTAATCTGAACAAAATAATAATAATCATTAAGCATTTTTTTTTTTATTGCAGTAATTTTGTGATGCCTTTCTTTTTAGTTGTCGAAGTTCAAACTAACTTTCAAGTTGTGAAGTACTCTTCGTTGCAGTGTATAACAATAACAATAACAACAAAAACATGCAACAAAATTGTTTGCGGTGCGGAGCTGAGCAAAATATGAAAATGTAAATAACATAAAATGAAAACCTGCAATGGCAGCACTTTTCCAACACTTTCCGAGATGGTGACGAGGGAAACTTGAACGGCAACAGCAAGTCACATCGTTTTGGCAGTGGAGTGGGTTAAGCGAAGCGGCTACGAAGCAGTGGAGTTGCAGAAGGAGGGAAGGTGGGGGGGGGGGGGGGTTGTTGGGTATGTTAGGCCAAGCCAGTGTATTGCTTCGTGACTGACGCTGAGTGCAAGCTGTTTAGCTTTCATGTGACAAAGTAAATTTCAATATATTGAAATTGTTATTTAAGTAGAGTGCATGTGGAGCCAGAGGTGGAAGACACACACACACACATACAAAGTGCTTCCCTTGCTACCTAGTTATGTTATGGTATGTGTAGTATGTTATGTGTTATGAGGCGCCCGGCAGCTGCTGTCTTTCTGCTCAATCCTGGCGCCCGTTATTGTAAATAGTGTCATAAATAAATTGCCGTGATTTGTGTGCCAGCCACAAGAGAGAGACAGAGAGACTGAGGGAGATAGAGGTAGAAAATTACAAAAGGTATCGATAAAAAATATCATGTGCCATACAAATTACATTTTAAAATGCAGCCCAAGCGGTTTTCTAACAAAACCTATTCAGTATTTACCACATATACGTACAAACAGTATAGAATATCCACAAAAAGGAAAAAAAAAAATCCACAACATGGCTGCCACAGCTGAGAGCTGAATATTCAGCTGGCGAGCATGGCAAACGATTTAATTACAAATAAAGTAATTTTTAATTGAATAACCGCCAAAGTTGATGGAAAAACGCCATCGCTACCCTTCGACAACGAACCAAAACAAACCAAACCAAACCAGTCCACACCTCGACCGGCCTCGGCTGGCTAGTCCATCCACATTCTGGCTTAAAAAACTGATCGATTTTCAGCATCGGCTTGATACAAACAGCGTAAAAAAATGCGCATCATCGTCCTCGACTTGGTTGTTGAATATTGAAGCAATCGCCTCACTGACCATAACATCATTCGCACCACTGCGTGCCAACATTTGTCTCTGCCTTTGTGTGTTTGTGTGCTTATGTTGCCATTAATTTTGCCACTTTTCCGCCCTTTGCATATGCAATGATGTGCTGTTTGCTTTGTTCTCGGAAATGCCCTACATAAACAACATGTTTGTTGCATCTGAAAAGATCAATTGACAGCTATTATTAAATAAAATGATTTTTTTAGACCTAAACATTAAAACACTTAACAAATATATATATATGTAAGCTGTAGCGCATTCAAGTGTCCAAGTGATGGAAACATTGCCATTCTGCGCGATTGTCATCCCAGCATGATTCGCTTCTTTTTCGCTGCGCTTATTTGCAATTGCATCATCGATTTAATTGCAAATTAATTGCTTCATCATTGGCATGGGTATGCATGTCAGCCAGAGTCTGTATATACCCTCGATAGGGCCAGCAACCACAAGCGTAAAACCTGCAACTCCTGAGCCCCATTTGCCCTCCATCCGGACTAAAGTCATCATTGGATTCGAGCAACTGCCGTTTATTTTTACATTTTGCGCCGGACGCTGCATTACTTTGTAATTATTGTGGCAAATGGTTTGTTTGCATATTGATTACAGCTGCAAAAAGCCAAACTCTCCTCACAATCCCCCTCAACCACTCTTTCAATCAGCAGCAAAAGAGTAGTGAGGATTACGCTTTCGTTGCCAACTGACGACAGCTTCCAGTTGGTATATAGTAAGTTGCATTTGCGATGTAGGTCACTCAGGTAAACACAAAGTTAATCTAGATAACACGGTTATATAGTATATGTATGCAGTAATAAATCAATAATAACATAGTTAAAGGCACTTACTTGTCTTAAGTGATATGTTCACTTCTCTAATAATTTAGTGCCGTTCGTTTCTGAAACTAAGTCCAGAACAAGCGCCTTGCAAGTTAAACAGCTGATTGAATGTGGTGGGATGTCGACTACAAATATAAATACGATACATGCGATAGTGATCGTCGTTTTCGATTTTTTTTGATAAAGTTTAATATTTTATAGAATTACAACTATTTTCGCCTTTTTAAGCTTTGTCTGCTCAATCAAATTTATGAAAATTGCCTTGGCGAGCTGTGGCAAATGTACGAGTAATGGAATTTGCCGCGCCAATTGCATTGCAAAAGTAGCCACAACTGTGGCAAGTGTAACAAAGAGCAATGCCTTGCGCCTCCAGCATATAGACAGAGACATAGACATGGACACGCATGGACGGGCAGACTAGTTTATGGATAGAATCTGGGTAGACAGGGGCACATCATAAAGGCAACACACACACACACAAAAGTTGCGGTTGATGCATTTTTATAAAGCGATGCACAAAGTGGAAGTGAATTTTTAGCTTCTCTTCTCCACTTCATGTATGTATATGTGCGAGTGTGAGTTTGAGGGAGTGCAAGAAAATATAATAATAAACTAGAAAAAATGACAAAAGACATGATAAAAGCACTATAAAAAAAAAATAATAATAAGAATTCAAGTTGACGAAACTCAACTCGGAGATATCCATACAGATTATCAAAGTTATGTTACATTTCGTAAAGCATATTTCAAATCTTTAAAATTCAAGTTTTTATCGCGATCAGACGATCAATAATATAAATACTTTATAAAGCCAGAGATGCTCTTTTCTAGCCGTTGCATACATTTGCACAAAACTAATGCTCCTTTTACCCATTTCCAATGGACCTGGGGTATAAAAATGAAGTAAGGAACTCGCTGACAGGCAACAAAAGTAGACAGACAGCACTTTTGATAGGCCGGCAGGACTGTAAAGCAAAATGGGTGTGTGTGTGTGTAAGTGGGTGGTTGGATTGGTTTGGTGTTGCTGTAAAGATTTACCCGACGATAGAGACAAGAAAAGAGGCGTGTAAAGTGCCGCCAAGCTAAAAAATATTTGCACAACAATGGAAGCCACAGAAAAGAAAGGCAAAAAAAGGAATCCAACACACATAAGAAAAATTCTTGCTCTTAAAATATATATGCATGTATAAAAGTGTATGCAAAGGAAAAAAGTTACCGAAGAAAAAATCACTTGGGCAAAAAAAAAAGAAAAAAAAGGCATCTGCCATACACTAGTCACAGTAGTAGCTGTTGGTTAGCTGTAAAATGTAAGTAGCTATAAAATATGAATATAATAGAGCACATCACATCATATAATGTGCCCGCAGCGACAGTGCAACAATGTGGCAGGGTGCGCGCTTTGGTGAGGTGGCTTGGCGTGGCGAGGCAAAGCGTGGCAGTTGGGTAGTTGATTAAATCTGTGAAGTGATCGAAGTGACATGCATGAACACGACAAGGACTCTTGAGGCGCTGCTTGCATAATGCCTCGCTTCGGTTTTAGTGCTACTTTGACGATGCGACGATGACAATGAAGTTCAAGCTGAAACTGCTCAAGTTGAAGTTGTTTTTCCACAGCTCTGGGTGTGCTGTTTTTATGCAATGTGAAGCGTGTGCAAAACTTCCGCCATTTGAATGAATCGTAGTTAAATGATCTCCCTGTGTGTGGGGATTAGAGTTTATGAGACTGTTATGCGATTAAAGCGGAATATGTCAGCTGGAAGCTGATTGATGAGTTGTTTGGAAAATCATAAGTTAACCTTAAGAAGCTAAATAGAAATTACGATAAGAGTTAAGTTTTTAAAATGATTCTTGTTAAGTTGTGTAATGAAAAATGGATATTCATATTATAACTGTATAAAACACTTGTTGCATACATTTTTTCTTTAAATGTATATTTTAAAATATCTTATAATTTTATTCAATGCTGCGTAAGCTGTTCAAGCATACAACAACTGTCAAGTATCTTTTCCTTAAAGTTTTTAAGATAAGTTTGCTTTTGCGACTTTTAGACTTAAAGACGAGCGAAAATCACCTGGTCGACTGTTTGTCTTCCTGTCTTTCACTTGAGCGCTCAATCAATAAGCAAACAAAACAACACAACACAACAACAACAACAGTAACAACAAATGCTGCAGGAGCAGCAGCGGCAATGGCTAACGCCTATATCAACACCTTGACAAGGCAACAAAGGATGCAGAGCCAGCTGACCGAAGTGCCAAAACCGGTCGATGTTGCTGCTCCGAGTGTGGCGGCCCAAAGCGTTATGCATTATATAGAATATTATGGGTATATATATACTATGTATATCGTATATGTACAATAATGGTATGGGCAAACATTAACGCCATGGAGCGTGGCCATCAGGAAGTTGGCACAATCGGCCCTATCCCATCAGACGGGAAGTCAGGCGAACAGCCATGCAGCCATGCAACCAGTCTGCCGGCGGCATCAATGTCGTCCACACGCATTCTGAAAGTCAACTCAACTCAAAGTCGAAGTCAGTCAGCGCGCGTCAATAGCTTGGCTACAAAAAGCCTGGAATACAAAGGGTAAGGTGGGTGAGGTTCGACCACAGGCCGGGCACGAAGAGAAAGAAAACAGAGAAAATATTAAAGGGGCAGGGTGGGGGGGGAGCTAAGTGCCAATAACGCGTTGCGGTTTATTACCAATGTCATTTTATACTTTATGGTGTTGCCAAAGTAAAAGGGCGTGGCATCGCCGTTGATAAAGGGCTGGGTACAAAATATGACATTAAGTATGCAGCAAAGTTAGAGTAGTAGGAGGAAGAGTGATTGTGTTGACTTTTAACTTAAATAAATTTTGCTTTGTTAGCAGTGCGTAATATGTTTGTAAAGGAAAAAATGTTATCAGGATGCACGTTAATTGTGGGTGTGGCTGAAAGCATCTCAAAGTAAAAAATAGTTACAATATAATGTTCAAAAGCCATATTTGTTAAATAGCTATAGCTAGCTTACTTTAAAGTTGATCTTTCTGAGTACATACTAATCTCTGACACTCTTGGAAACTTATATGACCACCCTCGCTTAAGTAACCATAGTGTTTTTATTTACTGACACTTCTCGCTTTCTCTGGGTAAGTTGGTTTCCTGCATTTTGATGTGCTTGTTAATTTTATTTGCAGTTTTATTTTCATTTACTACGTTTACCTTCTTCAATGACCTTTTTGCCCAGCTTGGCCAATGCCCGTTAGCCATTTGGCTGTTTGGCTTTGGTGTTGTTGATGTGAATGAAACATTTCTGGCATTTTAGTTGAGTGCAGTTTAAGTGCCGACAGCCACAGTCCCTTCCAGTGTAAAGTGTTTTGTGTTTTTGCTCTCAAGGTTATTTTGCCCACTGCCAGAAAGGCAATAATTTCTTTTAATATTTACATTTAAGTTGGCCAGCGGGTATTTTGTTTTCTAACGAAACGAATTTTAAACAAAGTCTACATGCAACAGGCAGATTTTGTACTTTTATTTATTTATGTAAATTAATAATAATTTGTTTTATTTTTAGGAGGTTTAAGTTGCCTTGCCTGCTGCTCTCAAATAAATATTAAATCAATGCAAGCTTTGCTTGTAAAACAACAAGAAAACAAATATTTTAATATCAATTTGAATATGCTCGTTTTTTTTTTTAAATTATAGCGTTTAATAATAGACTACAATTTTGATTGGTTTCTTACACACATCTAAAATGATTTCCCTATTTGGACTTTTGTGATATAAAACCTTTTCAGACATACAAAAGTCCTAGAAGCGTAAACAATAATGTTGCTCTTGCCATCTCTCTCTCTCTCCTTCTCTCTTTCCATCTCTCTCTCTCTTTCTTTCCTTCTCTCTTTCCTTCTCTCTCATGCCTTCTCGTTTCCTTTTCTAACACTGTTCTGCTTTTTGCGCTTTTTGTAATTGCGTTCGAGTTTTAATAAAAATCAGTTTAGCGTCGTCCCCAAAGTTAGCAGATATATTTGGTCTCCTGCGAAAACTCCTCTCTTTCTCTCTTTTTCTCTCGTTCCCAGGTTCCCACTCTTTCTGGAATTCGTAAGGATTGCAGGCTTTTTCGTCAATGCAGGTGGTTTTGAGTTACTCAAAGGAAATGAACAAAAATATAACAACAAAAGTACATTTTTGCTTACAAATTCAAAAATAAGAAAAAATATGTTGAAAGTGAGAGGCAGAAGAAAACAGCAAAGGCTGGCTACAAAACAAGCCCACGCCTTAACAGGAAGTGAGTGCCCCGAAATGTATGCTATGCTACTTTCACATTCGCATTCGCATTTGCCTTTCTTTGGCTCAAATGAAAGCAAGTTAATTTGATTTGGAAATTTTGAAAGCAGAGAAGGAGAGAAGCAGAGAAGGAGCTAATAAACGTGTCGCAATTGTCGCTCTGGTGACAAAGCATGTGGTGTGAGGCAAGGGATGGGCGGGATGGGTAGGTGGATGTAGGGAAGTCATGCAAAAACCAAGGAAATTGAATATAAGTTGATAAATCTAACAAATATGCCATTTTCTAAATGCTTTGCTGTGCACAGTGTCAAAAATAAACATAAGTAAGTAAGTTTACATTTTTATGTAATGCAAGGATATTGTTGGTAAACGGAATAGTCAAAAAAAAGAATAACAAGAAGTTTTTTTATATTTGAAAATAAATATATTGCTTTCTTTATTGTAAAGATTTTACAAAGTATAGCCCAATAAATAATTTTTCTTGTGTCACATTATAGTATTGGAAATTTTTGAACTGATTTTAAAATTAAGTAAATAGGTACTTTGAACACTGTATGCGTGAAAAGTGCTTTCCAGCAAGCAACGAACGTAAGTCAGACAACAAAACAGAACGCAACTTTTGCCAGAAACACTTTGACTTCCACTTCTACTTCAATACGCCAAATGCGACGACAACAACAACAACAACAACAACAACAACAGCAACAGAGTCAGCACAGCCCAGTGGCAGCTGTCAAGCGAGACAAGCTGGCGAAGTAGCTGCTTCAATATAAATAGCTAACTGTATACCTGAGCCAGTCAGTTAGTCAGTCAGTCAGTCAGCCAACCGAACCTTACCTCTTTCCAATATTCATGGTAACGCATCAAGGATGGGACGTATGGCGGAAGAATGGGGGCACCGAGCAGGAGAAAAGTACATCAAATGTACATTAGTGCGGTAGTTAACTTATTCATGTACACACAACGCCCAACGCCCACAAAACTGACACGCCTCCTTTCACCCACTCTCTCTCTCAGTCGCTCTGTGTCTGTATTTTTCTGGTTGATGTTCGTGTTGTTGTATCACTTTTTTGCCATGGGAAAAAAACGAAATAAAAAAAAAAATTGTCAAATGAAATATAATAAGGGTCCCCGACGTACCCTTATTATATTTCATTTGACAATTTTTTTGCTAGGGTAGCTAGTATATATATATATATATATATATACATATGTACCTGCTTTATAAGCTGACTCCATTTAACTCCTACGCACTTGAAGTTTCGTCAAGTGTGTCCTTGGTAGCCAGACAGACTTTCAATGCTGTCAGCCAGACAGACAAAAATGTGTTTGGAGCTCAGCTTCTGGCTGGTGCATAGTTTGGAGTTGTTCGAGTTCTGTGTCGGTTTTGGGGCACAAAGAACTCCTCCGGCAGGTATGAAATAAAGTCAAAATTCCAAAAAGTCTCTTTCCTCAACACTCCCGCAGCAAGAAAAATAAAACAAACCAAATACAAAAATATTGTTGTCTACAGCTGGATGGGAACACTCCAATAGCGACAGCAGCTGCAGTTGAAAGTTTCTGTCTAATTAAAAAATGCTTCTTTGGAAAGTAAATTGTGGGTACCTACCTCTTAACTCCTCAGCTTGTGAAAGCTTCGTTATAAGCTGCTTAAAGAATCAAGCAACTTAACCAGAATTTTTTTAATTTCATAACATAACTGGCTGTAGTATTTACTTTATAGCATGTAAAGTTGCTAATATAATGATTTTTTATATTATTATTTTTTAATTGATTTATTATTGCTTTATAATAGATATGATTTTTTTTTGTGATCTTTTGTACATACTTTTTATTATATTTATTTATTATTACTATCTTATTTTCTTTACATGTATGTTTTGTGTAATAATTTTACATTTTTATCAAATAAATTAATAAACTTAAAAAATATTTGAATACATTTCCTTCACGTCTAATGTCTAAACTTAATCAGGAATTTTTCTTTTAAGTTGTATTTTTTATGTAACCTGCCACACAATCAGGTGGTAAAGTGCCTGTTATGTAGGCTCGAGCTAACCTAGAATTAATAATAATACAAATCTTATTTAGCAGATGCTTGCTACACACACACACACACACACACACAAACACTCAAGATATACACCGGGATTCAGAAGTCACGAAGTTACATTTACGCGTCTGCGGTTATTTTGCTTAATTTATGTTGTAATTATTTTGTTTTGCACACGCCACTACCCTGCTCTGTTCGCCTACAATCGTATTTAACTGCAAAGCGCGCGTTATAAATATTTGCTTTTAAATGTCTTACACTTTGTTCAAGTGCGCATGGTGTGTGTGTATGTGCCTACGTGTGTTTGTCGGTGTGAAGTGTGTGTTAAGACTAAAAACACCCCACGCACAAAAGTTGCTACTTCTTCACAGAGGGGAGAACGAAAGACAGAGAAGGGACAGAGAGAGGGAGGGATGGGTGGGTGAGTGGGTGTATTATTTGACGCCATCTTTGTTTGCGAATAAATACAATTCGAAGTGTACTTTACTGGCAACGCTTATGTCGTACTAATTAAATGTCACTCATACGCACTGTAAGCCGCCACAATATCACTCTATGAGTTGTTGGCCGACTTCAAACATTAAATGTACAAGTACTATTTTCCATGCTGCTGTTACTGTTGTAGTTGTTGTTGTTGTTATAGCTGCTGCTAACTTAAAACATAGACAAGGCTTTGGGGAAGAGTTAAGGGTTCCTTACAACTTTGAAATTAACATATGTGTTTATGTGAAGAACGGCTGAGGAGTGTGGGCGTCACAGACAGGTCGACCATCTATTAATGACGAGAGTTGCTGAAATGGCATTGAAATGGCGTGTAAATGGCTAATTAATTGCAATGCCTGTGCCCCTTGGCTGTTTAAGTCATAATGAAGTAGCTAGCATTGAAGCGGAAAAACTTAATTGTGCTTATATTTGTGAGATGTTCAAATGCAAATTAGTCAAACAATATATTAAAATTGTTGATTTGTAAATCGCAGTAAAATAAAACACAGTCTGCAGTATTAATCGTTTTAACAGTTTCTAATTAGAAATAAAATTTCTCTAAGTTAAGTTGATTAAATTTAAATTTTGTTGCATTTCGCTTACTTAAATTTACTAAATAATGCCATGGAAATTGCATTTACAGTTGTATAATAACAGTGCTGCCCATGTTATCAAAATGTTTACATTTTTAAGAGCGCTTGATGTAAACCTTAAGAGAGCGCACACACAATGCTTTGCGGTCTCAGCTGTTGCTGGGCAATTGATAAACAAACATGCGCCGAAAAACTTGCAACAGAAGACACAAAACATATACGGAGGCTTGGCGAAAAGCGAAAATAAATGTCAGGTAAAGTGTATGGCAAATGTAAACTCGACGAAAGGTGCAACAACAAGCGCTCTCGCTCTCACTTTGTTACTGTATTGCTCTCTTGCGTAGCTTGGCGCTCTTTGGCGTCGTTTGTTTGCTCTGGCTCTGGCGTTGAGTAAACGCAAAATGGGCAAATTGGCAGACACAGAGCGGCAAACACATTTTATTATGGGTCATTGTAAAGTGCACTGCAGCACTAACAAATACAAACACACACAAACACACACAAACACACACACACACGCACACAACACGCAGCATGTGAGGCTGGGGCAAGTGAGCGAATTAAATCAAAGTGCCTAATAGTATGCAATATATTTTTATCAAGCCGTTGGTCTTTACAGCTTAAATTGTTTTTGTTTGTCAGCAAAAGGCTCGCCAATTGATACAATTATTTAATAAAATACTAATACTACCGTACAACACACATCTTTCCCTCTCTCTCTCTTCGTATGTTATTCAATTACTTGCTTAGCCTCCTTCTAATGGCCATTTGATTGTAGTTGTTTGTTTCGTTTGCTTTATATTTGCCGCATTTTGCGCTATTAGTTTTTAAGCTTCCATAATTTTGCCATTTGGCAAAGTCAATGAAAAGCATACGGCCATAATCTATGGATTTGTAATTTTAATTAGTTTTTGCATTGAAATTGTGATTGCAGTTTCCGGCAGAAGGGGATCAAAGTATTGCCGTTCAGTTCAGTTTTGTACCGTTACACGAACGGATGCCAAAGTAAATTTGCATAAATTCACAACTGTCTGTTGTTTGGCTGGGTTTGTCAATGTGTTGCTAACCATAAGTGGCATTTACCATAAAGCACTTAAAATATTGAGCGTATATAGAAATATATGTATATATGTATGTGCATGTACGTTTACTCAAATCGGTCATCACTGCACGTGGCCAAACGATTTCATTATGTGTGTGTGTGTGTGTGTGTAACGTTCAGTGGCAACTGCATTATATCAAGTGTGGCTGCCAAACCAATATATGTTTTAATTATTTTAAGCACTGTGGTGCAAAACTGCTCGAACCACTATTCATTGTAATTGATTTAAAGACGTAGTTTATTTAGAGTAGTTGTATTAGTTTTAACGTTATAAGTTACATATATTTATACATACATTACTGAAACAATGTATTTCTAAAATAAATATTTGAGCTTTTATCAGCTTTTATACTTTCTTATTATTTATTTTACTCCAAGATGTATTTTATTGTTTTTAATAATGTTATATCTTTATATATTTCACTCTCATCACTTCTCATCACTTTTTCACTCAACTTCTCATCACTTTCAACAACTTCAAATGAGTCTTTACATTAGATTTAGTTTAATAATGGCTTTTGTGCCACTGTGAATATATCATATCATATAATGTAATGAAATGAAATACCTTGCTTTAATATGCAACTGTGACGCGTTGGGCGTTTAAGGACGAGCGCTGTTTACAAAAGTGGGAAGTTGATCTGTTGAACGGCGGGTGGTTGATTAAAAATCACGCATACGCAACGCTGCACAACGCTGCATTGCATTGAATTTATCGCGTGCTTTTTTATCTCGCACATTATTTTTTTTTGAAACTTTTTTGTCATTGAATGAAGCGCACTTAATAAGTGAAAATGCGCGTGGCATATTAAAAGTGACATATTTAACAAATAGCTTGCAAAAAGCTTGCATCATCGTTGCAATCTGAATATGACAGCCCGACAGCGGGTCGGCCAGCAGCAGGGTCATAAGATATATATATATATATATATTCATATACTATAAATATATTATTACAAAAAAAAAAATTAATAATAAAATTTACGACATTTTTATAAACAGCAAGAACAAAATAAAATACATTATAATAAAAAAAAAAGTTTGATCGGTTGTTTCTTTGCTGATTTTGCAACAATTTTGCACTTTTGCTGTTGGCATTAATTATGAACAAATTAATTAAATTAATTACTCATGCATATAGTAGAGTGCATTCGCTGGTTCACTCAATCGCATACATACTTTTGTGTGGCTTACACAAATATTTGTCCTGCCCGCTTGGGAAACTGTAGGCACTGGAGCTTTGATACTTTGTCCCCCAAAAGTTGTTCAACCGTAAACAAATTTAAATATTTAATTTAAGTTTAAATAACATATTTTTTTTCTTTCGTTTGTTAATACTGGTTTAACCCTGAACTCATGAAATGATTAAAGAAGGGTATGAAGAAGGGATCTACAAACTATATTCGGCAGCCGAGTTGATTTAGTATGTATAAACGCGTTTCAAAACAATCTACCCAACATTTATAAGAAACCAATTGTGCTATGAATTATAATGCAAGTGAAAGTGATTTCAAATTGATTACAAATATAAAGTTGGAGGCATCGTAAGTTGAAAGTATCTGCTCGAGCCTTGAATACATTAAAGAAGAGTAAAAGGGTATTATGAACTTCAACATCAGTTTGTAACATGCAAAAGAAAACATTATTTTCAACATCAAATGTCTAGTCGAAACTCACCATCGAAACGTCAACTAGCGATATTGATATTGGTTTTATGTGATATAACTTCTGGTTAGTAAGCAAGGGACGTGTCACAACCAGGGATGGAGAGCAGTTGCACGACAACTAAGCCGTGCTTAACCAATAAATATTAATATAAATGATGTTGGGTCGGATATGTTTAATTGATTTATTAATTACATTCTACTCATGACACATGAATTAAAAATTTCGAAAAGTCAAACTAAATCCAATCAGCATTTAAGTGGCCAAATATACGAACAGAAAACAAAGAAAACCACAGTATCTGTTCACTGTTGGTAGCAAATCTTAACCAATTTGCAAAGTCTAGTGGTTACAGGGGAACGAACCTTTTGGTCACAGCCACAAAAGTTGCGACTTGAAAAATCAACTTTATTACTTGTTGGCCCAGCAAGAAGGCAACAAGAATGCGAGCCCGAAACGGAAATTCGACCATGACACGGCGCACTTTCACCAACACACTTAACCACACTTTTAAGCACATTTAAATGCAACACCAACAACAACAACAACAGCAGCAAAAGCAAACAGCAACAAATAAAATATTCAGAGGACAGAGTTATTTAATGGAGGCGGGGACAATGAATTACGACGCCACACGCACCGAAAAACTGATAAAGAGGAAACGAAAAAGGGAAAAAAAACACACGAAACCGAAAAAGTGTGCGCCATGACAAGAACTACAACAAAAGGAGACAGGACATGCCGAAGGACAACTACAATGAGATGCCAGCAAACAAAGGCGGAGGACAAAAGCCAGCAGCAACAAATACAACAAGCAATTTAACATTATTTTAATGCCAGCCTCTGTTGTCCTTTGTCTCTGGCAACCATCCTACCTCCTTCTCCTACTCCTCCTCCCGCACACTTACTCCAATATCTCCTCCGCGCTGCTCTCGACATATTTACATGCGTGTTTATCTGCCATGTAAGTAGTGTGTATAAAATAGAGCGACAGTTATCTATGTGCGCCTGTGTCATGACCGCCTGTTGCGACTCCAACAACTGAGATGGATGAACGCACAACGAACCAGAGCGGAGCGAGTTAAAGAGAGACAGAGAGAGGAAGACAGAGAGAGTGCTTCACAGTTGTAATAGTGTGCAAATGTGTTTGTCATTTGTCTTTTTAACGCCGAACTGCTTTCGAATGCGTACGTGTGTAGCTAGCTGGATGGCAGGCGGCCTGTGCCGTTATTTTACCAAAAAATTGGGTGCTGCCAACCCGCTGCGAGGATGACATTTTGACTTCCGGCGGAAGTGCGCATTAAAATTGCCATTAGCTAAAGCGCCAAGCGTCAAATACTTGTAGCAGCTATAAGAAAATATTAACAATAGGCTCGTGATTTGCTATTGTCTGGCTACTTTCGTTTCTTGTATGCTTGACTAATAATAAGCGGTTTTGGCGACGTCAAAATGGCTCAAATCTTTTACGTATTCAAGTTTATTGAAATTTTTATAGAGCATTGTAGTTGCTTATAAAAATACTATCGTTTTTGAGTTCGATATCAACTATCGTCTCAGATAGAATGTTTAAGAAACGTATTATTAACGAGCTTTAGAGTTTTATAAACTCCAGCTTTAACATAAATGTGCTTTCTTTGCTTACCACCAGGCGTCTGCAAGATGTATGAAAATGCGCAACTTGTAGCGCATTGGGGGTTCCTGGAACGAAGCAGCCCACATGCTGTGAAACACAAAACGATTCAAACAGTTTCCGCTCACGCACTTTTGCCATGCAATGCTGCTATCTTAACTAACCATTTGCTTGTCTACGCTTTAACATTCTCTCTGAACTGACTATGTAGCTTGTGATTTCTTGCTTTCGTTCTTTTTTTTTTGTTTGGAAAAGATGTGAAGCTGCAGCATTCATTAGATTAAAAGACGTTGACTTGAACGAACTGACTTCTAGTTTACCTGGACTTCAGTGCCTTGGTCGTGGCCCCAAGCAATGTCAACAAAAACAGAAAAATGCAAATCAAAAAGGTAAAATCATATTGTAAAGAGTTGGCAAAGATGATGGAGGGACAAGTGGCTAACGAGCATAAATATTGACTATTTAGCCTGAGCAGTTGACGTACTTAAAAGCAGTTGAATAATTTGGAATTGCTAATGCGCTTAATTCAATTAAATGATTTGCTTGGCTAATTTATTGTGCCACTCAATTAATCGTAGTTGTATTAATTGCTTTCCGAGTACAGTACAGTGTGCACTCGGATAACAGACAAATTGATATGGCATCAAAAATGTCTTTTTGGTATATTTTTGCATAACAAATTATCAAGCACACACATACACACACACATACAGATATGATATTACATAATTATAAATATGTAAATGCATAAAATGTCAAAGTAGTATTATTATAATGGACAGAAAGTAAGTATGTGTATAAGTGTGAGTGTGTTTGTGTGTGTGTGTGTGTTGTGTAGGTAGCTCATAGCTTCAGATTGTGCTCGTTGCATTTTAATGCCACTTCAATTGATATTTCAATTAATTTTCAATTAATAATGGTTTTAATAACACGCAATGTCCAATTGGAAAAAGGCAATGGATGAAAGGAATAAAATGATTTGTGGAGTAGCATATTTATAAAGCTAGTAATACGAAATGAGGCTTTGTGTGTGTGTGCATACATTACACACAATGATACAATGTGTTGTTATGTTGTGGGTTGAGATAAATTGTCAGTAAGTGAACTATATTTATATAAAATTATGTATGTATGGTGTAGGATATGGAGAAAATCCTCGGAAAAACGTATATAAATACATCTTGTCATACCTTGTTATGCCACAATTTATGGGAATCTTTTTCATTAGTTAATTTTTATTTTCTCTTTGTCATTTTTGAATAGTTTTCATTATGCATATATTTCATTTTGTGGGTACCTTAAAAGAATCTCAAAAAATTTATTTGAAAATGTTTTAATACTGTTTGCCAAAAGTGGATAAAAACTAAGCACAATTTTAAATCAATCAAAATATTTGCCATTCAATAACAACATTAACACATTAAGAGTAAATTTTGTGTTGTCTTAAATATATATTATATGTTCCTAACAAGGAAATGATTTTCTCCCTAACTGCTCTGGAGTAATATCTGATTAGTTTATCAAAACTGCCAAAGCCCAACTTTTATTTTCTAACAATTGTATATTTATAGCCCTAGTTTGCTCGAGAAACAAAGAAATAATTAAATAATAATAATATTGATTAGCTTTGCACAAAAGTGTAGAAAAAAAAAGATAGGCGTTTAATTAATATAATTTGGCTATTTTGCAGGCATACTAATTAATTTTTTGCGGCTTATGTTTATTTAAATTTCATTTTATTTGCCATTGTTGTTCACTTTTCACTTTGCACTTTACGAGTTGTGTTGTTGGTTTACCAATTTGTCGTTGTGTGTGAAGTTGACAAAGTGCCAGGTTCAGTGGCAGACTTTTTGAGTTTGTTTAACAAAACCAAAAGCGAAAATTTGAACAAGTTGTTGTTGTGGTTCAAATGCACTTGTTAAATCAACAGCAAACCCAACAACAACAGCAACAACAGGTAGAGCATTTAGTATCAAATGATTGAGAATTAAAAAAAAAACATAAAACTAAATAAATTTCGTATACAAAAATAAATATTTAATTGGCCTAATTGTCATTGCATTATTGCATAAATAAACATTTAAGCATTTTCATATTGAATGCATTTGTTATCGTTTATTCTTTTTATTATTTTTTTAATTCCATTCATTGTCCGGAAATGCATTTCGTTTGTTCCACAAATTCACCAATTGTAGAGTGCACAATTCTATATATTTTGCTGCTGTTTTGTATTTTAGCGTAGCCAATTGATGTTCAGCAGTAATAGTTGATTAATTAAGTACATGAATAAATAAATACTACAATAAATATAGCTGCACAGCAATTAATATAGTTAAGCATATAAGATTGTCTTTATATTAAAGCTGTTTGTCAAATTTACTCGAATCTTGAATCTTTTGGTCAATAAATATTTAAGATACATATCATTAGTAAGACTGTAATATACAATATGTCTGTCAGCCTAAAGCTAACTCTTTGTGATTCGGTTTCTAACAGCCTTTCAACCCAAAACAAGTTAATACAAATGAACAGTTGCTCAAACATCTGATTCTGACTCTGCTGCTCACGTTTTGCATGTTGCTTGTATATACAAAATGTTTCAACATTTCCGTTTAATGTGACTGAACTTCCGTAAAAATTTAATTAAAAACTGGCAGTTGCTTCTTTGCCGTCTTCCTTGTGTGGTTGCTGCAACGACACATGAATATAATTAACAATTTGTATGTACATATATATGTAAAGGTTAAAAATGCAATGTAAACAAATAACAACTGCAGCAAAAATACCAATTCAAAATACTTATCTACCATAAAGCGCGATTGATTTAAGGAGCGATAACAATTTTAAGAGTCACATCAAATATGTTAAATATAGTAGTATGAAAGCAAATAAAAGCTAGATATTAAATCTAAAATTGTACAATCTAATCAGCCTCAACATGACAGTTAGAAATGGCTATAGCAATTATCTCAAAGGTAATTAATATATTTGAAATATTTATTATAAGACTTTTCAAAGGGTATTTGCATGGATAGCACTCCAGATCCAGCATAGCTTTACATGTCTCTTTTCATGTATTTATCAGCCCTGCCACAACAATTGGTTGTTGAAAGTTCTGGAAAGGAACAAGACACGAAAAAAAAAAACACAAACTTATTATTATTATTACAATACACAACGCTGCACAGTGCAGAAAAGCTGTGCTTTTAATTAAATAAATACATGTTTTATACAATATGCCACAAACGAAAGCAAAGTGCAACGACACAAAGTACCCGCAAAAATGAAAAAAATAAAAATAAAAATTCAACTGGCCGCGTATTAAAAAATGTTGCAAAGAACGAAAAATTAAATCAAACACATCGCAAGTAGAGTAATATTAAATATAAAATTTAACACATAAATGGAAGGGAAAAAAATGCTCAAGTGGCTGGCACTTTTGGCTCGACTTTAACAAGTTGCTGCACACAAAATTAAACATTGTCCGCGCGATGGCTGAGAAATTTGCAAATTATAATTATTTCATACCTGGGCCAAAAGGCAAATTTGCGCTTCACTCGAAAAGGGACTTCGGCCCAGGCTCCAGTGAGCGTCCAGCCGCAGCGGATAAAACGCTTTACAAGCTGTAACCGGCTTTAGGCCGAAACCAAGTGCCGAGAACCGGTTGCCAAAGTGCGCAATGAAGAGGCTGGCAAAATGGCAGCAGCGTTAGATGAAACAGAAGTGCGGTGGTCGTGGAGTAGTCGGGTAAAGTCGGGTTGCGCCGGGGGTAGTTGGGTCGGGGGTACGTGACAGGTCGAAGCACTGGGCAAACTTCAATTACAGCTTAAAACTTTCAATTAAAAACTTTGCCGCGCGTGAAAAAAAAGAGTGTACGGCGAAAAATTCGTGAAGTGCCTGGGAAAATGCATTTTGAAGCAGCTCGAGCTTAGGAAATTACAACCCAGATGAGCAGATTTCCTGGGCAATTAAAATATCCATTAAAGTAAAACTGTTAAAGTCATTTCATACGGTTAAGAGCTTTCGAAGTACGTGTAATAATGATAAATTAAGGAAGCAAGTCAGTTCACAATGTCAAAGTCATAGATATGGATCACGGATAATTATGATCTTAGACATAAACAATTTGTTTTTTTTCAATCATTTGTTTTCTAACAATTCCTTTAAGTAAACTCTTCTTCATTTATTTACTTAATTTATTATTAAATATCAGCAACTGACTTGCTAATTCAGCAGCCCAACCAAGATGGTAAACTCCTGCATCTTGCATAAAAGCAACTGAAGTCTGGCATAAAGTGTGTGCAGAAGGGCAAAGAGAAACTTAACACCCAAACAAAGAAAAATCCAACACAGACTTTGGCCATATGGCAAATTTGGCGTCGCCTTTCAAAGTTTGTGCTTAAATTTTTCAGTTTCTTTGCTGTGCTTTGTGTGGGGCCAGGCAGGTTGTGAATGCATTTTTAATGAATTCCGGAAAAAAAAGGTGAATGCTACCAGCGACGTGGGCGTGAAAAGGTGAGCAAACCATAGCAAGATGGAAATGCAACAGAAACTGTTGCAAAAATTGAAAAGCGCAACTTTGACTTTGCTGTGTGTTGCTCTACCAGGAGTATATGTTTATGTGTGAGTGTGTGTGTGTATGTGTGTGTTTGTATGTTTGGGTGTTTGGTTTCTCGTCAGGGCAACTTTAGAATCCACGCAACAGAAGCAGCATCAGCAGCAGCAGCACAGGCAAAACTCTTAATTGAATTAAACTTTTTAGCTGCAAAGTGCAAGTAGAGAAAAAAAAAGAAGAATGTTAACCAATTTTTTGCGCTGTCTTTTCATTCCCTTGCGGTGGGTATTGTTGTTTGTTCAACATGTTCGTTGCTTTACAATTTTAGGAATTGAATAGAGTAATTGGGAAACGCTGAAATTTAATATTGTTAAAATATAACTTGTTAACAGCGGTATTAAATTCAAAAATGTTTTAATATAATCTTGTGTATATGGACATATAACATTTTTAATTACGAACTCTTTCCACACTTACTTAATACTACTTTTTATTTTTATTTCTCGTAAATTTTTTGCTGTGTAAGTAATCAGTCAAATCTGTTTTTATGTATAGCGACTAGAAAATATGTTATTATTTTACACAAAGTTTTGTTAGAGTATGGAATATGAACCTCAAACAACATTTATGTCCTGTTGTCCTTGTTCCATTTGCATATTACATTTCTATGCAAAAATGTCTATTATTATTTGTTTTTTGTTGGAGTTGAATTGATTTTGCGTTTCCACCCGTAAGCCCAAAAGCAGATAGCATTTAATTGAATTTGCACTAAATTATATATTCACACAAATTGGCTGTTGTGGGGCTTCGTTTTGCGCAATTTCCGCACTTAAAGTGGCATTTTGTAAAATTATTATAAATTATTTATTTGCCGCGTGGAGAGGAAGCGTCCGCCGAAAAAAAACAATAATCAAAACAATGAAACGCGTCAGTCAAAAGCAACAACAACAACAATAACAACAATGAACGAGCATTAAAATTGACGCACGAATAGAAAATGTTCAGAAATTAACTTCATTTCCGTTTGCGAGCGTCAAAAATAAACATAAATATGAAATTAATATGCCACAAATGCGAGTCTCATAACGAAAAAGGGTCTACAATTTCAATTGCACGAAACAGGAGTGCTGTTAGTGAGGTTGTTATTTGGTTTTTAAGGAAGACGAGTAAAATAGGGCTTTTCGGATCACCTGGCTAAAATTATGCAGAGTGCCTGCCATATTGAAGTCGTTATAAATTTTAATTAAATAGCAGGACGCGAGGGCGGAGCGGCGGCTTAGTTCTCGGACCTATTAGGCTCACATATGTGGGTCATAAAATGCCAAAAACTGAAGCTGGCAAATAAATTGAAAAGTGGCGAAACTCGATGCGCACTGCGACAACCAACAAATGAAAAACAAGTCAAATTTTATGGCATACTTTCAGGCGGGACAGGAGTTCACAATATGTGTACAAGACACATAAAAACACATACAAAGGAAAATATGCAAGAAATGTATGGGCTTGAATGCTAGACTAAAGGGATACCCTATGCAGCTGATTATAAGTGGAAGAATGAAACTATAGTATAATATATAGTTAAGGTTTCATATATTTGATCTATAAATAATATGCATATATTATTTTTTTTTTTGCTACATTTGGTATAGCATTAAACACCTTCGCCTATTTATATATTTATGCAGGGTATAGAAAAAAAACCTGAAATTGAAATATTGAGACTGAGGGTGGAAATAAAGTACACGCAAACAGGAAGCTGGGTGTGAGAAATACGAATGCAGAGCACAGCAAATGTTGCTTCGAAATGTAATAAAAATCATGTAAACAGATATGTTCCGTGGTGAATTTATAGGGCTACAATGTAAACTTTTGAAGGTAATGGAGATACCAAAACAATACCTAATAAAGAAAACTTCATGCTTATATATATAAAAAAAAAACAATATTGAATCACAATAAGATACAATTTCATAGTTCAATCATACTTATTTACATCTGTCAATAATAGTACTTTAAAAAAATATATTCAGGTTGACTTAAATATAAACCAATACCAATCAGAAACAAATACTTTTTGCAATCCGAGTCCAGTGCAAAAATGTCCATCCCCGGAAAGAATCGTGTTTCTGAACTTAAAGGTCGATTCACTATTCAAAATACAGCGGATGATGAAGGTCACTCGGCTCGACGAATCACAGGCTCCACACAAAGGGACTCTTACATGCCGGAATCGAAGCCAGCGCGTGATCCAAAAGTCCAGATAAGTCGGGCACAACAAAGAATAGACGCAAACGCTAACTTACCATGGGCAAAACAAAGATGTCCACCAAAAAAGGTACATAGGCAAACAAAAAATGAGATCGAAATTGCCAAGTTCAAGAACATTGACTTCTCCCACCGAGACTCGGATCCACAACTGACGGTGCAAACGTTAGAGTTTCCCGATGTCAACATTAAGCGCACTGAGATCGAAAAACGCGATAATTGTGGCATGCGTGTGTTGAGCAAAAAAACTGCTGTTGATTTCCCTAGCTCAAGCGATCCCGTATTTCGTGATGGAGTTTTCACCGTCAATATGCAAGCAAGAAGCTGCACTTCGAGCAGCAAGCCTGGCAGACCTGTTATCACCAAGAAAACTACACAACGAGATACCAAGGACAATCGTGGGGCTATAAACTCACAGGAAATGATTGACTCGCATCATGTACAATCGGTACGACCAAAGCACTTTAGGGGCGATCAGTGGAAGAAACCCTGCGAGGCTAGCTATGTGGTGGGAGCACCACACACTCACATCGGACGCTGTCCTGAAAACTTCCAACAGCTATCGAAGCTATCGCCGGTTCGTCAAAAGTTCTTTCTCACACAGGATCCGCGCAGAACCCACTGTCTAGTTAATCCAGGTGCACTGCGTTACAAAAAACTGACCGACGAGCAGCAGTTCAAGCTGATAGGCAAAATGGTTAAGCATGGCGATAATGTGTGCGCCAGCACCGGATCTGAGTCGTCCGATACGCATATATGCGAGGTAATTGACTTGGAGAATCCTGTCAACTTGGACTTTCAGGGCATGGACTATAAAAACACGTACGAGAAGGACGAACAGGAGCAACAAAATCAGCAGACCTACTGGCGTGTTTTGCGCTTCATGCAACGACGTCGAACTAAGAAGCAAACAGAGCAAAAAGTGGAGGCGGAACTTCAAGCAGAACGCTTGCAAGTACCAGCTTGTTTTAATACAAACATCAAAGATCAGCCCGAGCCGGAAGAGATTCCATCACCGGAATTTAAGCTCGCTCACCTATTTCGCTCACCCGATAAGCCCTATAACAAAGAGCGTATTGACGAGGAGCAAAAACGACGAGAGGCGCGCTACAAGGATATCTATCTGCGCAGCAAAACTCGGCAGGCTAAACAGGAGTTGGAGCGTAAAAAACAGGAGGAAGCTACTAAAGAGATCGAGGCACGCACCGTTGCCGAGCAGGATCTGCTGCAGGATTTGGCTGTTATTGATGACGATATTGAGCGTAGTTTTCGCAAATTTGAATACATTCCGCCGGTCATCAGAAAACTCAATTTCTTTCCCAAAACATTGACGGAAACTGAGCGCCTGAAGACCATTATGCACAAGGAGAACTGTGTACGCAAGGATTTGGCGAAGGTAACCCAAGAGTTTTATCTGGAGCATACGGGGAAACTGAAAAAGCTCCCGGATGCGGGACAGCAGTTGCTTTGCCAGGAAAGTATCGAGGGCAGCGCCGGTACTTCGCCCAGTGAGCAGAGCAGCGATGATGAGGACTATCTAAAGGTGGGCAAAATCGTTGATAAATTCCAGCTGCGTGGCTTTCACTTCAAGCATGGCGATGGCCTCCGCGGCAAGTTGCATCATCATCAGATCATGGAGGGTCAGCGCACTGTAAAGGGTTGCTTAACTCGCGATGAATGGCTTAATCAGCTCGCACCGCGCAAGGACCCTATCAAGTTGGACGTTGAAAGGGGTATCATAAAGGTGCTTGATCCAGATGACCCCAAACTGGACCTGTTTCCCCCTCAACCGATGCTGCATCACAAGCGCGAGCTGAAAAGCGCTATTAAGGAGTATATTGACAAGCGTCTGGGTCTTCACTATCATCGCGTGCTTCGTAAGAATTTGAAGCTGGTCAACCCCAAACTTAAGTACAATGTCAAGAAATTCAATCTAATTCGCTATGTATTCCCGGAAAAAATAATAGTGCCGGAGGTTCAAGATCCTTTGGAAGCCGATATGGTTGACGCTTCCAAGGTGGAAACCACCGCCGAGTATATTACACTCAAGAGTAAGGTTGCCAAGGCGAAGCATCTTAAGCAAAAATTGGCACGCATGCAGCTTCTGGGTCTAGCCTGTGTAGAGGCTAAGCAGCTGCGGGAGCAGTCTCCTTGCTATGCCAAGGAGGAGGTACTTGACCTAGATTGGGTTCCACCTCAGGAAACAATTAAAGCGCCAGAGCCTACTGAGAATGAGGTAGAGGAGGGTAATGAACATCGCATGATGGGAGGTGCTGAGGATATTCCTACAGAGCAACGAGGTAATATGCCAGCGCCTCAGTTTCGGGAGAAAACACTTGTCATGCATCCGAGACGACGTCGTGACTATGAAGCAGAGAGAGTACCCTCAGCCATGTTTAACGAAGCTATTTTAAAGTCCGGTATGCCATTACTGGAGAAGGTAATGCCGGATAACATCAAGTTTGCCAACGTGCGTACCACAAATAGGCCCTTTACGGGAAAGTTCGAGGCCCGACATCATCACGATCACTGGGACCCGACTCAAGCCAAAACCGTGCATGTGCACTACCAAACTAAAACTGTTCACCCAAAGATCACGGTGCAAGTGCAGCCAGATCGAGTGCCGATTGTTAATTTTATTAAGGCGAATCCTCCATGCAAGCAATATATGAACACAGATTTGACAATGCCACGCTATGATTTTGAGGGTATGATAGCCAAACATATAGGTACCACGCACACCGATAGCAAGGAAGCAGCAAGGGAGGTAGTGCAGGATCTGTGTCATCCGTATGACTTTATATTTCACTCTCGCAATCCCGAAGAGCTGGCGACTTTGGATTTTCCGGGACGTAAGGAGTATTTAGATTTTTTGCGTGAGACAAAGGAGGCACTGTACGAGGCGAAGGATATTGATCCTGGCGAGGAGCATCTGTTGGTAGATCGCAAGGCAATTGTGGCTGAGCTGGAAGAGGATCTCAAGAGCATTGAGGAGTGTCTAACCTCGTTAAGCAGCTCCGATTGCACAAATCTCTCGCAGGACAGCGGAAGTTTTCTACTTCTTGAGGATGAAACGAAGATACCATTGGACTACATACGCAAACCCCTTGTTCCCTTTGAGGAAATGCGTCGATCACGCTTCCAGGCAGAAGTCATCGATATCGATGCCGAAGAGGCGAGCCCATATCGCATGTTGCCTTTCTCCGGTCAACTTAAAGAACAGGTAGCAATGTTGGGCCCCAAGGATTCTTTCTTTACCTTCAACTCACGTTTAAGAAATGGATTGCGCCTAAGACTGGAGGTTCCCGTTCCCGATGTGCGTAATACTCTAATGGGACCCGGGCCAACAAAGTACTATGGTTCTGTAATCACCGATCTCGATGAGAACTACATTGATGAACTGAATAGCCGTGCAATTATCAAGTCATTTAACTTTAAGACAGGCATGGAGCTATTAAAGGTTGCAATGCGTCTTAAGTACGAGTCGCTATTGATTCAAGGCCAAATGGTGCACACAAAGATCTATGACACATTAAACGAGCGCCACTGGCAGGACATGCAGAACACTAAGCTTCTCTACGAGGGCCTCTTTGCCAAGTGGGAAAAGAAGGAGTACACTGCGGCCATGACACAAGTATATCAAGTTAAGACCTACTACGAGATAACCGACAAAATGAAACAGGAATACCGTGAACTGGAGCGCGAGCGTACCATGCTCAACATGGATATTGTGTTCATTGAGGGCCATTGGATACGATGCGTTATGTTGCAGAACTTTCATTATCTCCTAGGCGACGAGGAATGGCGGGCAGAGAACGATTGGATTCATCGTGTACCGGTTAAGAAACGTGGCAAGTTTGGCGCTGAGGCTGAAGAAACGGAGCAACCTATTGGTCCCGAGGATGGTGAGGATATTGAGTATGAACTTGAACCCTATGATCAGTCAATTGCCAAACGTACCATAGTCAACATACGCGTTCGGGACAAGGACGATGCTTTGGCCATACGAGACTTTTACTATAATGTCTACTTAAAGAATTTGCATCCCGTTTTGCAGGTATTTCCCAATGCCGAGACTTTTCTACAGGGCGTTGACAATTTAAAGAACAAGACGTTTATGCTGCTGCTGGAAATGCACTATACTCTGTCTATACACACAGAACTCCAAGGTAGAATGGAAACCTTTGTAGACTGGTGCGCCAAGGACTTGAAGGAAAAACAGGAATATGTCGCTCGCAAGTCAGCAAAGAAGTTCTTCATGGAAGATCGCGCCGCTGAGATGGAGGAACGTGTAAAAGAATATCTAAACAAGCCAATTGAAAGATCCTTTGCTGACGAGGATTTTAACAAGCAACGCGCCGTTCTAGCCGAAGTTTGGCGTCGCGTTGTTCCAGAAACGGTTCGTGGCTCCAGCGATGTAGTACCTATCGCATCGGAAATGGTGGCTGCCATCAGCACCGTTGTGTTGGAACTGCTTGCAAGGTTCGAGCATCTAGATATTCAGAAGGTGCGTGAAGTGGAGGCTGCAATCCGCAAGAAACGTCGTTACCTGGAAAAGCTTTCAGCCCAAGCCTATCAGGTGGAACGACGTATTGATATGGAAATGAAGAAGGTGCGACGCAACCTAGAGCCACCCTATAAGAAACCCAAAAAGACGGGACCACTCCAGAGATTGTACCTCAAGAAACGAGTCCCAGTTATTATTCCGCAGCCGATAGTAATCTCCGAAAACACACGGAACTTTGTGCGCGCTTTTGCCGAGGATGGTGTGGTTAGTGAGGGCTTCAACCCAAAATCTTATTTGGTGATGGATAATATGCAGGAACAGATTGTTCCCTTCTACTTTGATCACTTCCTCAAGCTCAATGGCTACACCCCGAACTATAATTTCAAGACAAACATTGAGACGCGCGATGGTCCCGAATTAAATCGTTTCCGCATTCGTGAAGTTATACCCGATGTGATCCAAAAGGTTGAACACTGGGAGGCGATGCACAAGCAAATCATGGAAGAGAACATTCAACGCAATCCCAAGATGTACGAGAATGTCAAGTAATTTACTGCCACATACATTTAACTAACTTAAGATTCTTATTGAAAATTTAAAACGTTTTCGAGTTACAAAATAAATTGTAGGTGTTCAAGCTCTAAACCTGAAATACTTCATGAGTTAATTAAAAAATTAATAATAGTTGCCACTTAGCTCAGCTTTACTTTTAACTGTTTTGTTTATTGATTTATCTTCACATCCAGCAACTCTTTTTATTCTTTATTTAACTCTGTCATTTTGTTTTTAACTCTGTTGCATTCATATTATTTTTTTCTCCATTTTTAGTTTCAATCATATCTTCAAGTTTTGTTGGAAACAGCTTTCATTGACGCAGCTGTCGCTAAGCGTCAGTTCTCTTTTAAAACCCTTCATTTACTTCTGCACTAGCATTTTGCTACTCAGCCTCTCAAGTGTTGTACTGCTTTGGTCGTCATTCTATTTTCGTTTTTTGTTTTATGTTTGTAGCAGCTGCATCGGCCATTTTCATTTTCTACCTTGTGTCCTACTTCATTGCCACCTGCATTGGCCACTCTATGTCTATTATTGTTCATCTCTGTTCCTCTCGTTTAGTGTATCTATCTGTCTCTTTTCGCTGGTATTCTTTATACTGCAAAACTTGCTTTGCTTTTGTGTTATATTTGCACATAAATCACACAACTTTCTGAAAATTGTTTGCTGCTTCCTTTCAGTTGTGTTTTATAGTGCAGACTTTTGTGTGTTTAATTTTTCTTGAAATTCCCTCCATTGGATATTTTCTCAGCTGCCTAGCGACATCTGGCTTATTTATTTCTGATTTAAAGCTATTAAAACTACCAAAAATCAACAATTTGAATGCGTCCTTCGTTTTTTAATAAAATAGCACAATTCAAAAAAAAAGTTTTCTTTTTACGCTAAACTGCTTAGGAAGTAATTTAATCTTTTTTTATCCATTCATTATTATTATTTTTTTTATCAATATGACCATTTTGCATTTATCTACCCCCAAAACCCACAGACAGCGTCCCCTAACTCCTAATGGATGTTTTTCGCCAAGTCACACAATTTCCATTAGGAGCTAATGAAGCATTAAAAAGTAACGAAAAAGTAACGCAAAAATACTTAACGCCATATTTTCAAGGAAGTTGCCAAGCTTCTATCAAAAAGCACAATACATATAAAATAAAAAAAAAAAACGTGAGAGAAAAAACGAAATGAAATGGAGAAACAGAGCGTTATATATATATATATATATATATATATATATGTCTGGCTGATGGCGCGAAGCTTCTCGTGTAGAAGCGTGGAATGAAACGAGAATAAACGCAGAAATATAAAAGCATCACGAATCAAATACCTTTTAGCAATTAATCTGCTTAGCTAATGGACGATTTCAATGCAGACGACAACTGTAAGGAAGGCAGGGCGAGGGCGAATCGGATAGAGATGAAGTCGGCGCGAAGGGTGCGATAAGGCATCGGGAGCACAAATTGTTCCAGCCATGGCACTTACATTAGGCTTACGGCTCGTTGACCAGGCCAATGCGCCCTGGCTTATACTACACTATTTGCAGACTAATTTCATTCAATAAACGTGCGAGCCTCGACCATTGATGCATCCTGGAGACGTTGACGCAGCTGGAAGGAGGCTAAAGGTTCTTTACTCCAATATGCTTTGCTTTGCATTGGCGTGGTCCCTGTTTTGCTGCTCTATGCTCTATAATCCATCGCTTTCTTTCTACGCTCTCTTTGGCTCAGCAGTTGTATGTTTGCCTTTTGGCCGATGACAGCTAACTTGAAATTTAATTTATTTAGTTGCCATTTTAATTGACGAGGCCAGTTCATTCGCCTGATTTTTTCTCATTTTAATATCACTTTAGATCTTTGCAATTTGGCTTTGATTGCGCATCAGTCACTTCTCCTAATTGAATACTCTAGCAATCAATGCAAACTTTAAGTACAAGCAAAGTTTTTAGACACCTCAAAAGGAACCATGCCTACAACTTGTATAATCAATTTATCTATTGGTTGGCATGTATTATTAAAGAACTTCTTATGACTTCATACCACAATCTCCATACATATTCATTTATTTATTTAATATATGTATATGAGAATGTTGTGCGCAACATTTTTATATGACGTGTGTTCATTTGTAACATTTGAAATATTTACATTAATCTCCGGTTCGTTGCTGTTTTATTTATGTGGCAGGTCATCATATTTTATGTTATTATATATTGAACATGTACTTATGTTGCATAACATGCAGAGTTGGGCAGATGAGAGTAGGGATTCTGTGGCCAGCACAGGAAAAAAGAGGGATAGAGAGAGAGAGAGAGAGAGAGCGATTGGTAGTCAGCCTACAGTCACATACATAATGATAAATCATGCCTCGGAGCCTTCGGAGCTGTTGCTGTCATAAACAAAAATATTTGATTGAAATGACGTGGGCAGCTCGTGGAGCCCTGTCAGTTCACCTGACACAGAGAAGCCTGGCTGCATCACATTAAAGTTTACCACTCGTTGGTAAAATGACGCATATCACATAAGTGAAATTAACTTTTTCCTTTGTTGGGCCTCCCCAACCTTAAACGTAGTATGGAGAGTTATTGTTTTTGTCAGGTCGTTCGATCCTACAACAAATTGAAGTTGTTTGCCTGTGGATTTCATTAAGTAAGAAAGTAATATTGGTTAAAGATTGATTGACACATACATTAACTGTAAATCCCAACACAGTCAAGGCTTTTGTGAAATCCAGCAGAATTTTAATGCTTTCAATGACGCCGCTTACATATTCATTAAATTTGATGAATGTAGTTTGATATTTTAGTCTTAAGACAATTGCATAAAAAAAGTCTGATCTGGAGGTCAGCCTAGATTAATCGAAAAATTATTTTTTAATACCATTCAACTTGTTTTATCGTCAATTCAAACTAAAATCTGCTTAAGTCTTAAAACGTTTTGCTTGGTTCTGCGTAAAAATGAAATGAAATAAAATATATTTGTCTGCTGATTTATTCAGAAATTTTGGCATTGCTGGAAGATAAAAAGGTTGAACTATTGTCATATAGCACATTGCTGATCTGCTGTGAATGTGTCGTGTGCGTTTGTTATTAAATAAATTGACTGACAAACTCACACACACACACACACACAGGATGTCAGAGCTGATAGTTGTGCCGGGAACTGGCAGAGGCCTAGGTAGTAGTAGTTCATCATGTCATGAAAATTGTATGGAAATTTAATTGAAAACATAAGCCAAGGATAACAGGCCAAAAAGGACAGGCAATTATATGAATACACACGTGCACACACACACACACACACACACATACGAGCCATATCAAAATGGCGGCCACACACACAGATAGAGAGAGAGAGAGAGAGAGAGAGAGAGCTTAACAACTATAGCGGCATCCATTTGCCTCCCAACTGACTTTGGTCTGCTCATTGTGGCCAACGCGCAGGAAGTGTACGAAATGATATAAATAAATAAACAAACTACAAGATAAAGCTATTTGCAATTTGATTGTCAATTTTCGTGAGCAGTAGTGGCAGCAGTGAGGACTGTCAGGACATTTCCGCCGCAAAACGAAACTTTTTCTCTTCGTTTTTTTGTTGTTCTTTGCATTTGTTGTTCTTGTTGTGGGTATTCCATCTGTCAGTGGTTTAGTCATTTACTCATTGATGCAGTCAATCAAATTTCATGACTGATTTTTGTAAGCCCAAAAACTTTAGCCAGCTTTTTTGTGGCTGCCATCTTAACTGTCAATATCCATTAACATTTTTGGCTTGTTTGCCACAAATTGGCATATTGTATAACATACGAATCTTACCTTGCCAAGCTAAAAATAAAAAAACAAAACAGTTTAATTGAGCTTTTTTCTGTTATGAAGCTTGCAACAACAACTTTGTAGTTTCGAAATGCTTGCCAACAATTTTCCACACAATTAAAAACTGGCGTCAAATTATGGTGCACTTAATCCCACTGAACCCACAACCAACAACGACTTTGCACCAAACTGGGGCAACTTCAAAGCCCACCCTCTCCCTCCATCCTTCCTTTCCTCCTCACCAACAAAAAGTAATAGAATAAAAAACCTAATTAAAAAGCGCTTAATGCTAAAACCCCTGCGCACTGGGCGTGTGCTAATTTCATAATCCAAATAAAGTTTCAATTTATTTCGCCAGCAATTCAGTTGTTTTTTTTCATCTTTTTTTTTATGAAAGAAATTTTGTAGCTAGCGGAGAACAAATTGCATGGGGCCAAGCTATTCAAAAATGTTCAGCTTCAATGGTCTAGTAATTATGATTTGAGTTGAGTTGCGACTGCATTTTGTGGTGGTGGTTAAAAATATTTTTATGTGTTTTTCGACCTGTGAAAATTTGCCATCAGGTTGAAGGTGAAAATATATTTATTACACAAAGGAAGGACGTTTTCATTACTTTATTATTTACATAATCACACCGAAATAAAACTGAATACAACTTTTGATCCCTCATACTTCGTTATAGATCATCGGTCTCGATTCCCACACTCTCTATTCGTGTTTCCTGCTCATTCATTTTTTTTTTCGTCGTTGTCGTTACTCTACGGTTTATTAAAAGGTATTTGAAATTTAAATGATCCCATAAATGTTTGACTGCCCCGGTCCAAAAATTGAAACGGAGGAATGCGAAAGCGGAAAAGTGGCAAACAAATGATGGCCCTTTCAACCCGCCAATTGTCAACTCATCTGGCATGGCATTAACCTCCCATAACATCGACTCACACACACACACACACACATATCTACATAAAAAACATGGCAGACAGGGGCCGGCAAAAAAAATGTTTGGCAGCAAAAATTATAAACCACTCGAGCATATTTTGCAAGTCCCCAGACCCGCAATGTTTTTTTTTTTTTTCTGTTGCTGCTATACGCTTAACAATTTTTCATGAGCGGCCGAAAAAGTTGAAACGGAAATGCGACCATACCAGCGGATATGAGATGGGGCGGGCAATACATATAGATGCGATATATAACCGAGAGACCGCGTCGCGTCAACCTATAAATAAAAGAAATGCGCCCCATAATCCCCAATTCCCAGTCATGGAGTATGCAACATTTGTAACTCTCGATGCAGACGCAGGATTGGATTCGAACTGGGCTTTGTTCGTTCCAAGGGAGCTTTTCACAACACATTTTATTTGACTGTTTCTTTTGGGTTATTAACAGGCGACTAGAAGAAGCAAATATATGAGCATACTTTTTGGCTGGCAGTCAAAGCGCAGCCAGCGACCGGAAGCAGGCGAAATTATTTTTAAACGGCTTCATGTCTGACAAAGAAAGCTAGAGTGAGTGTGTGTGTGTGTGTGGGCGGGGAATGTAACGTTATAATATGTGAAACAAAAGCTCTGAAAAACGTCAGTCATCAGTGGCAATGTGTACGAACCGGGGAATGCGCTTTAAATGTCAGCCATTTATTAAGCCCGTCCACAGGAGCAGCAGACGGGCAAATGGCAAACAGCAAACGGCAGCAAACGTCAGAGCTGCTTGCACGAGTCACTCAGCCGGACAGTCGCAGTCAGAGTTGAATGCGCAGACAGTAGTCGAGAGACAGTTTGTTGCGGTCTGCAATTTTCACTATGAGTATGATGTACAAGTATCATGACAGGCCATTGCCATTTAAAAAGCTTTGATCGTGCACAAAGCTAATGCCAACAAATGTCTTGAATTAATTATGTGTTGCATGAACAAAACTCAATCGGTGATCCCAAAAAATATTAACATGATAATAACATACTCAACATTTGGTTTTTTTTTAGTCCGGATCTGGGATACTTATCAGACCAATACAAGGTAAAATCATATTGACAACGGAATGCTTTCATTAAATACAATAAAATACTTACAAATAATACCTTTAAAATAAAACATCGAAAATAAGACATATTGGTTTTTAGTATTTAAAAAGCTTAAAAACAATTAAAATAATGTAATACTTGATACTTAAAAGTAAGCGGGTAGATTTTGATATCTCAGGCTAATGCTGTACATATTAGATCCTAAAAAACCTTTTTTATGCTAGGACCGATTCAATAACGAAACCCAAGCTGAGTTCCGGAACCATTACTTAACTGTTTATAAGTCAACAAAATATATATTTATATGCATGTCACTGATACATATTCATTGCATCTACTACCCCTCTGAAAACCCCTTGGCACCACCTTCCCTTCTACTTAAAAGGTATACGCAAAAATGCCAACATTAAAAGTCCATTACCATTTGAATGTCTGGCAGCAGTGCGAGACGTTGAAAATTTCTGTGAATATTCGTACTGCTCGTACATATATTTGAGTATTTTTCGGTAAATGTAATATGAGAGAAACCGACACCAGCTGCTCACCAGGTTATTGTGAGGGGTTGTCAAAATTTATAACGTATACGCCATGAATGTGCAAATGCGCCTCTGAATGTATGCAATGTTATTTTAATTTCGCCCGACAAACGGAAATGGTGCTCTATTGGCGCCTCTGACATCCGGTATGCTGGCATTTAACCGTTATGCTTTATTTTATTTTTGAAATAACCATTCAACCCCGCCCCAGCTATATGGCAACAAACTGAACACAACATTATGACCCGCAGCTGTATTAATTGTGTGTCTGGTTTTAACTTCTTTGTTATTCAGTTTGCCTGCTAATTTCAAAAGTATTTGACCATGTTCAATGATATTTCCATTCAGTTATTGCCATATTTATACATTTTGTTGCCCGCACTTTTGGCTAAATTAGCTGCATAACTTTGGACACAAACAGATATTGCTGATGCTACTGTTGTTTTTAACTGAGTATTTTACAACCGAAATGTAATGGAAATTAATTAAATTAAAATTATTTTCGCATAGTTCTATACTCTGTCAACATTAAAAATTTTTAAATGTACTTTGGGAATTTTATTTATATATAAATCAAATCAGATTTGAGAAAAAGGGAAAATTTGATTATGATAGTCAAGTAAATGAATGATAAGTAATTTTATTAAAAATCAATTGAAAGATTTTAAAACTTTCCGAAGGCATAACTCCCTTAAAACTCAACCGATTATCAAATGCAATACCTTATTAGTCATGGCTAAGCATTTAGATGAATACTGTTCTTTAAATCAACTTGAAGAATTTTGATTTATTCTTAGTTCTTTACATTTTACCCCTTTAAAAGTCATTTCAAATATAGTCACACATTAATGTCATTTCTGGCGACCAGACCAGCTTTTAATGCATGCCCTTAAATTAGTACACATTTTAAATGTTCGCTCCAAAGCAACAACAACAACATCTTTAGCAACAACAACAAAGCAAACGGACAATTTGCGTGGGCGACTCAACGATGATTATGATGACGACCTGGGCACATTAATGCTGATGATGTTGCCGCTAAGTAGCACTCCCAGAGCCCATTCCTGCTGCTCTGCGGAAATGCCCGCAGTAGGTAAACAAATGTGGCTTCAACTGCAAATGAAGGGGCAAGGGGCAGAATGGGAGGCAATAGGGGGGAAATGAGTGTGTGTTGCGACCAACAAAAAGCCGAGGAAGGTATAATACAAGTAGAAGTCTTAGTGGTTGCCAGGATAGCAACAGCTCTGAAAATTAAGTCGCGCTTTTGCTCTCCCTCTACCTCTCCCTCTTTCTCTCTCTCTCTCTCTCGCGGTGTGTGATGGCATCTCGCTCTTTTGGCTTTGCAATTAAATATGCACATTCTCATTAAAAGTTTGCGCCATTAATAAACGCCAACAGGTATGTAATTTAATACGGTTAAAAAGTACGACACGTGGAGAGCCCAGAAAGCAAGACATGCAGACCTTCAGCATGTTATGTAGAGATGGAGGTGCCCAAAACTGTAATGGTGTGTAAGTGTGTGTGTCTACCACCCACCCGTCACCTACCTACAACACACACATACTGCATTACATTAAACTTGCAGCCTTTGGAGAGTTGCCTTAACGCTCGCAAACAAAGCTCATAAAATTTGCAAATGTAAATAATTTTCTTAACGAAATTTTCACGTTTGTTCGCTTGCTTTGCTATTTTTGCTTTTCTGCTTTTGCTTTTGCTGCTTCGACCACATTAAAGCTAGTACACCCATGACAGGACATGGCACAAATTTGTCAACTGAAAGAAACCAGTCTTGACACAACACAACACATATGGCTAATGCTTGCTAAGATGCATCCACACTACCTCGTGTAACCCATAGCTCCTCACCACTCACACAACACCACCCCACCCCACACCTTTTCCCACCACACACCGTACATAAATAATAAATAATTGAAAATGTCTCCCGAGAATTCTATGCATCGTGTGAACTCCGCCAGCCAACAATTTGGCCTTAATATTAGAGCAGACCATGGCAAAAGTCTTTGGCTTCTTACACGTATACTGTATATAAATTAGTTAAGCAGGTATGTCAGCTAAGTCATAAGCTTAGTAACACCTACAGTTAGGTTAAAGGATAACTTTTGCTTAGTTCAGGCTATATCAGTTTATACTCTTTTAACCGACTAAATTAAATTATTAACTAATAATTAAATAGCATTGTACAAGTAGAAAATATGCGTATAAAAATGTTTGTTATACTTATTAAGGGTATTCAATAGCTTTTCTATTAACAACACTTCTGTGTAAGTAGTTTCTTGGAGAAAGCCATTAATTGCTTACAACTAGGCGTTGTGGCAAAACGTTGACAGCTCACCGTCTTGACTGGCTTGAATGTCTTGAGCCAATTCCGGCGGGAAATTAAAGTAAAAGTTTACGCTTTTTTAGCCGCAATACAAACACACATACACACATACGCACACGCACCTTATGGCCACGCCCACAACAAGTTCTGTTATTGCTAAGGAAAATGGGATGAGAGCACATGAAATTGTTGCTCATTATGTATTTATGTCAATTTCTGGGACGCTCTTACGGATTGCGTCGGTACTTCAGTATTTGTGTGTGTGTGCGTGTGGCATGCCGCAATGACATGTAAAACCTTTTTGGGCCTACAGTCTCCTTCTTTACATTCACATTTAACCTGGCCAACATTTAATGACTTTGGCTTGCTTTCTCTCTTTTGGGACGCATTTAGTGTGTAAATTTCGCAGTACATTTTTTTGCCTGTTACATTTTTACTCCTTCAGCACTCGTAAAGGTATGTGTGTGTGCGTGTGTGTGTGTGCATATTTCAGTTATTTTTATTTCAGCGTTATATGTATATGTATGGGGATACATGAGCACGTTTGTTTGTCGTTTTTATGTGTTTGATGTCTTTTCGGGAAGCTTTATGGAGCTGCAGCATTAAAGTTTTTTTTTCCGAGTACATCGTACTAGTACGATGTATTGTAAAGGATTTTCTTTGTGACTGACTGACTGGCAAACTGGCTGATGACTCGGGCGAATGATAAAAATACATTTATATGGTTATCGCACATGACATAAATCATAAAGTGCATCAAAAAAAAAAAAAATAAAGGAATAGGTTCAGCTCATTTCGTTAAAAGCTAAACAGCAACTGAAAAAGATGGCGAAGCATATTTAATGAGAATATCGAGAAAGCTTGACTAGCAGATACCCTGTTCCATAGATTAATCGCGTATAAATATTGTTTCTTCCTTCTGCCTGTTACGTTATCCGTTTTCAATGGGTTCAGGGTCAAAAGGGTATAAAGAGACTTAGTTCTTTTCCTTTTTTCAAAACGTATTTTATGTTTAAAGCTTTGTGTTAGTATATATATCTTTTATCTCTTATCTAAATGTTCCCTTGGTAGATTTCAAACTGTAGACTTGTCTACCTTCTCTTCCTACTAAGCCATAAACCTATGACATACTTTTGTATATGTACATATGTATTCAAGTTTTAGTTGAGTTTCCTTAAAACACACACACACACACATACACATGTGCACTGTGAATTTATCAGGTCCTGATAATATGCGTACTTGGCATTGTTGTTTCGTATGCATTAACTAAACTCGTTGGCTGGCAACCTGATAAATAATTGAAATGAAAGCAAAAACTAAGCACATGGCTGACAAAACGTGGGTGCTTGCATCTTTGAGAAGCTGAAGCTAACTACCTAACCTGGCAGACGAAACCGGAACATGCCACTGAGACTGAGACAACGCATGAGTTTGTCTTGTGTCTTGTGAAATAAATTTTACTTGTATGCCAAATACACACACGCATATATATAGTATATTCGGAAACACATACAGTCGAGTGCATTCTGCTAACTAAATTTTGCGCTGAGTACGCGACTCAGTGGAGTGCAAAAGGCATCGGACTGACTTGGACTGACTTATAGCAAGATAAGCAGACGAGGTTGAGTTACAGGTTAATTTATTATTGAAACTAATGTTGGCAGTCCAATGGCGTTAGGTTAGAGATATAGTCAGTGTGCCCCTGCAGGTGCCATGCTGACGTCGCCGGTTTTGTGAGCTTGGAACGGAACCGTTCGGCTCGTTTGGTGGTTGGGAAGTAGGCGCAAATTATGAAATCCAACTTGACAAATGTCAGTGACATTAATTAAATGCTAAGATATTGCAATAGCAGCTCGAAAAACTCAACTGCTGTGCACTTCCTTTAAAGGATTAACACAGGATTTGCCAATTTAACTAGCTTGCAATATATAAAAAGTACTTGTAATTCGATTGGTCTGATTGAACAGCTGTTGAGTTCCAATCGCTTAGAACGTTGGCAATTCAATTGAACTTAATTTGCACATGCAGTAACAGGATATTGCAAAAATACAGTTGAAAACGGAGGCTTTAACGCAACGTTGACTTAAATTAAATGCCCAGCAACTTTTTAAAGCTGCCTGCGTTGTCCGTTTTGTATGTTTTTTCTGTGTTTTTTTTTTGCACACTTTGCCAACTTCCGCTTCCGGCGGCGAGCAAAGCAACGCAATGCAAACACAGCCCACGCTATTCATCTTTCTCTCTTTCTCTCTCCCTCTATCTATCTATCTATCTCTCTCTCTCTCTCTCTCTCTACCTCTCTCTCTCTGCTTCTATTTGTTCTTTTGTTTTTGCTGGCAAAAAAATCATTAAACTGATTTATATTCCGTTTGATTCCCTTGTTTCCCTCGACTATACGCGTCATGTGTGCCTGTCGCTGAATATTTTTTGCGCTTTCTTATTTCTTCTTCTATTGAAAAAACAATAATAAGGTATATATATTGAAAAATGCAACATCTTTGTAATATTTCATTAAAATTTGAAGACATTACGATATAATATATATATATATATTTATGTGTGAATGAAACTTGGTTATATAATGTTTATTAAAATATATATACAGTTATTTAATGCCTAAGATCGAAACGTAAATCTTCTATAGGATAGCTCTAAGTCGCGTTAAGGTTTGTGTTTCTTAAGTTTGCTGGCGTTGCCTGAACTTGAGTTCAAGTTTGATAAAAGGGTCGCCTGACAGACCCAAGTCCATGCCCAGTTGCAGAATCCATACGAAATTCGATAATTCAAGTCAATTTCGCATGTGTCGGGGTCGCTCAAGGGTTAAGTGATTTCTTTTGTTTCTCTTTCTCTCTTTTTTTTTTGTTCGCCATCTTTGCTTTTATGGTATGCATTTAGTCAACTGTAAAATAAAGTCGCATAAATAAGCGCACCAAGTTGTAAAAGGAAAGAAAGCACATGAAAAATTTAAAGTTTTTACTTAACAAATTATTTAAATTTTTAACTATTGATTTTGATCAGAAATAATAACAAACACAAACACTGTTACTCTTCCCATTCACTTTTTCCATCAGTGTTGTATGATGTGCTGCAGGCTGTAACCAATATATATATATATATATATCTATATAAAAAAAAGACTGTTGACCCAAAATGTTTGCACAGTTGTTGCCCTTAGTTGGGTTACCCATACCCCCCCACCACAAAAAAAAAATAAATAAAAAAACAAAACCAACCAGTTCACTCGCCCCACCTAGACCACCTTGAAAGGGTTGTCGTTACAGAATTTCAATTCAATTTCGTTGAAATGTTTTATTATATGTATTTGGTTGTTGTTGTTGTTTTTGTTGTTGTTGTTGTTGTTCTGACTGATTTTAATGTAATTGCCGGTAATAGCAAACACTTTTTGTGGGCTAACAAGTTGTTGTCGTTGTTGTGGGTTTCTTGCCAAGCTAAATGTTTATTTAATAATTTCTCGTATCCCATTTATATCTATTCCAAATTGAAATCTAATTTCAAATTAATTTTCATTTGTTTTTGTTTGGGGTATAGATTTAAATATCGATTGCGCTTAATGGTTTTAAATAGTTTGCCACGTTTAAGTATCTAAAATTTGAATTTGACTTGGTTAAATATATATATACATATATGGTCTAAGTAATATTTAAATGAATGTAAGTCGTACATAAATTAATAAACTGATCTGTTCTATAGTTTTTATCATAAAATGTAGTTTTTTTCTATTTATGACAGGGTATAAAATCTTCGACTCGCCGATTCTCGATTAAAGGTAAATTTATTGAAATATTTACTTGCAAAATCAAAATCAATTTAGAATGAAAATGTTTTACACTCTTAACGCAAATTTGATTTTTTTAAAGAAAGATACAAAACATTCGCAAATAAATTTAGAGAATATTTGTATAATATTATATTTGTAGATTCTTTATTAAGTTTAAATTATCTCTTATATATTATTGCAGGAACAAAAATCAATATTAAAGTATAAATAAGAGATAATTTAAACTTAACAAAGAATCTACAAATATAATATTATACAAATATACAAATATGGCGCTCCGAAGATATAATACTCTTTAAATATGGTGAGTTGATAGGCACTTGAACGGCTTCCGGTCGTTCCTGATGGTAATCAAGCTTCGTCTTTAATAATTATTTTATAGAACAAGACACAGATTGTCGCACAAGCACAACTCTTGTTACGGAAGTGGACATATTTTGATGCACAATATAAATGTAAATGTGCGTGTATTACGAGTAAAATATCTTATCTACTTTGATTGTAGCTGGAACACATGAAAAACATTCTACACATACTACTCCATTGATTGTTTTCGGGTAGATTCCAGAAAATACGTTTAAACATCTGCTGCAACATGATGTTACAACTTTATCAGTAGAATTGTTTAACCAATAGAAACTCTAAAAATAAACTATTAGTTTTTTTATTTATGCTCGAAAATAATGTGTACCCATATAAATATCTTACTTTCGATAAACTATGCCAAATAAAGTGTTTATATAAGCATTGATTAAAGTATTCACTCCTCTGAGAGGAATTCACGTGCTGAGTATGTGCTTCTGATATGTTTGATTGTATGTATGAGGTGAGCATCTAATTAATTTAACAATTGTAAATTCCTTTGATAAATTAACGTCACCAAGCGTTGACCACACGCACACAGATTGCGATAGAATGTTGATAATTAAGGAATTGAAGATGGGCATTTGGGCTCTGATCCACATTGTTCGCGGTTACTGTAATGTGTGAGGTGTTGCAGTGATGGAATTCAGTATCACAGTTAATTTGAGTCTTGAATCAATGGAAAGAAGAATTTGCTCCAGCATGCAGATAGCGTGCCAAGTTCAGCTTGTGAAAACAATTAAATGAATTAAAAAATAAATAAATAGAAAGAATTCTTAAGAAGCGACAGCAGCAAAATCAGCATCAACTGATATGCCGATAAGATATAGTCCAATGGGCCAGACATCAAAAAAATAGAAAACACATACCGCACACACAGCATCCCGGGCAGCATTCAATATCAAGGTAACTCATATCAGACATTAGCTATCTGTAGACATGTCGATAAGGCAACCGAAAACAAGATTCATGTACCTCAGATGCCTATCGACCCACTGGCGCTACCATATAAAAGCGACTGCCACTGGCGACCATGTCATTAGAGAAAAGCACTTTGTACAATTCTTTGTGCCAAGTCGTCTGATAGCCAGTCCAACCCAACCCACCAGGAATAGCTGTCACCGTTCTCAGCCTTTTTTTTTCAAAATGAGAGCTCAATACGGTATAAAATGGCCTACGATTCTTCGATTGTATAAACAACAACAAGGACTAACCCTCTATCAATTCATACCCTTTTGCAGTCCTAGCCTGTCTAGCGCTTCTGGTGGCCACCTCTAGTGCTGCCAACCTTAGACGCTCAGTGGGTGCCGTCAACAACCAGCTGTACCGCCGCTTTGTCTGCATGAACAAGTCGAACGGATTCCGCGCTCTGGTCCCCGGCAGCTGCTCCAAGTTCTATGAGTGTCAGAATGGTGCAGCCATTGAGACAGCCTGCTTGCGTTTCTATGACCCCAAGGTCCAGGGATGTGTAAACTACAACACCGGATGCGTTGAGGTGCTGTCCACAGCAGCAATTGGTGGAAACTCGGGTACTGCCGTGGAGCCATGTGCAGATCCAATAACCACAACCGCGTGTGCACCAACAACCACCACGTGCTTGCCACCAGTGACCACTTCTTGTGCACCAATAACCAGCACACCAACAACTACATGCACCACACCAACAACCACATGCACCACACCAACAACAACCACGTGCGCGACAGAAACTACAACTAAGACAACCACGTGCACCACAGAAACTACAACCAAGACAACCACATGCACCACACCAACGACAACCACGTGCACCACAGAAACTACAACCAAGACAACCACATGCACCACACCAACGACAACCACGTGCACCACAGAAACTACAACCAAGACAACCACATGCACCACACCAACGACAACCACGTGCACCACAGAAACTACAACCAAGACAACCACATGCACCACACCAACGACAACCACGTGCACCACAGAAACTACAACTAAGACAACCACATGCACCACACCAACGACAACCACGTGCACCACAGAAACTACAACCAAGACAACCACATGCACCACACCAACGACAACCACGTGCACCACAGAAACTACAACCAAGACAACCACATGCACCACACCAACGACAACCACGTGCACCACAGAAACTACAACCAAGACAACCACATGCACCACACCAACGACAACCACGTGCACCACAGAAACTACAACCAAGACAACCACATGCACCACACCAACGACAACCACGTGCACCACAGAAACTACAACCAAGACAACCACATGCACCACACCAACGACAACCACGTGCACCACAGAAACTACAACCAAGACAACCACATGCACCACACCAACGACAACCACGTGCACCACAGAAACTACAACTAAGACAACCACATGCACCACACCAACGACAACCACGTGCACCACAGAAACTACAACTAAGACAACCACATGCACCACACCAACGACAACCACGTGCACCACAGAAACTACAACCAAGACAACCACATGCACCACACCAACGACAACCACGTGCACCACAGAAACTACAACCAAGACAACCACATGCACCACACCAACGACAACCACGTGCACCACAGAAACTACAACCAAGACAACCACATGCACCACACCAACAACAACCACGTGCGCGACAGAAACTACAACCAAGACAACCACATGCACCACACCAACAACAACCACGTGCGCGACAGAAACTACAACTAAGACAACTACACCAACGACAACAAAGACAACTACACCAACGACAACCACTTGCACCACAGAAACTACAACTAAGACAACCACGTGCGTGACAGAAACTACACCTAAGACAACCACATGTGTTTCTCCCGTAACAACCACATGCGTTTCTCCCGTTACCACAACATGCGTTTCTCCCGTAACAACCACATGCGTTTCTCCCGTAACAACCACATGCGTTTCTCCCGTTACCACAACATGCGTTTCTCCCGTAACAACCACATGCGTTTCTCCCGTTACCACAACATGCGTTTCTCCCGTTACCACCACATGCGTTTCTCCCGTTACCACAACATGCGTTTCTCCCGTTACCACCACATGCGTTTCTCCAGTTACCACCACATGCGTTTCTCCAGTTACAACCGTGTGCCCACAAACAGGTAGCGCTAAGGTAAGACCCGCATCCGTTTATGTGAGACCCGCCGCAAGACCGTTGCCTGAGGCACTGTCTCAGCCAACGCATATGTCAGCATCCCCAAACGAATTGAACATGGATTTTTACACGAGCTTCGTGTGCCGCAATAAGCCCGACGGTTTCTTGCTGGCCTCTTTGACCAGCTGCACTGACTACTACATCTGTCGGTACGGCAAGCCCCTCCTGGCTAGCTGCGGTCAGAAGTACTTCAATGCCCTGAAGGGTATTTGCGATCTGCCTGAGAATACACGTTGTGTGCAGCCAAAGGCATAAGTGCTTACTCGTTGACACCATCAGACCAATAGAAGATCGACTTTCTCCACCAGATAACCATTATATAATACTTATAATATACTAATGCACAAGAGTTGTGTTAAATTATGTATAATAAAACCGAATTGCAAATGCTAATACAGGCCATAAAAATTTAAATTAGAGTGTCTTTTAACTTTATCTATTGTAGAGACATAAAAAGTCTGTTAACTATTTATCTTTTCTTACTTGGTACCAAAGAGAATAACTATGCTAAACAACAACAAGTTTTTTGCGGAAAACAAACAGCAATCTTCATTACAATACAAAATCGAGCTTAGAATTCCGACGTCCACGAAGCCGCAGCAGTCAAGTGTCTGGCTTCAAAAACTAAAGTCCACAAATAAGTATCTTAAGCTTTAATGGGATCTGATGTACCGATTTTTAAGGTTTTCGTTCCGTAAATGTGTGACATTCACGCATTACAACTCATCCTTATAACTAGCTGACAAAGTGCCATTAAAGTCAAACGCACTTTTAGTTTGGGCCTTACAAATAAAAGCATATGGGGATTTACTTGGCCATCAAAACAGCCAACGAAACTGACCACAATGCGCTTTAAGGCTTAGTACAATTTAAGTGTATGATGTTGCAGGGATGTTTCCAGTCTGTTCATTTTGGTATGTTTATTCTTAGGGTTAGTTGTGGCCAAGGTTTGTGCATTAAGGGTTTAGCTAAAAACATGTTTGGCTTACAAGCAGACGTTGTCTTCTTTTAGGCGCCTAGGAAAAGTTTGTGACTATTTAACAAAATAATTAAACCAAGAGATACAAATTACATATGCCACGCCCACATCGTTTCGGTGCCAAACGCGTCTTTTATGGTAATTTTCCGACAAAAACTTTTTAGTAGCGACAAAACCATGAAAGGGTTTCGCAGCTCAAAAATGATGGCAAAAAATAAATAACGTGACACAGCATGAAAATTGCTGGCAAATAGGCAGCTGGAGACAACGTTCTGGCTGATGGTTAAGCGCAACAGGAATGCGAACAGCAAAAGGCTAAAAAGTAAAACCAAGCACACACACACACACACACACAAACAGGGGGAACAGGCAATGACTTTCAGTTTCTTTGCCAACATTTTTCGCCGCCAGCCTTTTTACCGCGACATGTTTAAAAGTAAGGGGAAGACAGACGGGTAGAACAGTTGTATAGAGGCTTGTAAACAAGGTATTCTAGCATGTACTCTGCCTTTGTGCTGTTGGTTTAAGGCAAGCAGACACGTTAAGACCCGGATTTGTGCAGGCTTAAAGGGATTGATATTCCATTCAGAAATGGTTATGCGAAACTAAAGGATATGAAAGATTTTTACTTTCAAATTTCATTTATTGTAATTAAAGCATTATTATTTCTGATATTAATCTGAAAAGAAAACCCAAAAAAAAACTGAACCATTTTTCATTTCCCAACAATTATTAAACAATGTAATTTGCCACGACAGTACGAAGTTTTATTGTTAAGAACGCAGCGCCATTATTACAGAATTCACCTGAAAAGAAAATTACAAATATATATTATTAATAAACTACATATTAAATTCACATTCATTGCTGCCGCTGCTGGCTTTGCCTGCATGCTGTGCGTTTTGCAAATTTTTATAGCATACTTTGAAGCGTGGCCTCGACGGGGAGTGCTGGATAAAAGCAGTGCCAGCAATCCAGCAATTTGCTCCGAAAGCATTGCCATCGCCAATATATTGTATGTATATATATGGCATAAAGCAAAGCACAATTGCTGGCACTGCGGGGCAACTTTACCGGCGCTAAACTCCTCCGATAAACAATGAACACAAAGAACGAGAAATTTCGTAATAAAAAAAAAAAATAAATAAAATCACATACGCACATGCCACACTTACACATATGTATGTTTAGCTGCTGCTTCCCCTTTCTTTCTCACGCCACGAGCTTTCTTTGGCGCTTTTTATGTTGGCAACGACAACGGCCTGCGGATAACAAAATCCGCTTTACCTATTGCACCTACACGCGACACGATTTTGCTTTTCCCAAAAAAACTCGCAAGGAATTCAAATTACGAGTTTTGTTTACAATCGGACCCGCTCAACTCTTTGCACACACGAGTTATTGAATTGCGCCCTGACTACGTTCACCTGCCGTCTCAATAACTCCGCTTCCCCGCGCACCCACACACCTGACACAACAGTTAAATTTTTATTGGCAACGCGCGGTGCGCTTTGTTTCGCCTGTCAAGTAATTTACAATTTGCCTAGCGGTCTCGAAAAGCTACAACCACCTTATGGCCAAAGACGAACATATTGTATTTACACTCAGAAAAAAGATATGGTTGAAGCTTACCTTGATGTTACTCGTTTCAATCCAGTAATACAAATAGTATCATTTTTTGAGGAGGTTGAGTAACTTCAATTGTTCCTAATTTCTTTCCAAAGCTTAGCACGTATATAAGCCAAAAGGCCAGCAATTTGGACCAGAAGGACCACAGCCACTTGGACCGCAGCCGCCACATGGTCCACAGCCGCCACATGGTCCACAGCCGCCACAGGGTCCACAACCGCCACAGGGACCACAACCCCCACAGGGTCCACAGCCACCACAGGGTCCACAGCCGCCGCAGGGTCCACAGCCGCCGCAGCCACCCCAAGATCCATAACCGCCACAACCAGATCCACACATCCTGATGATATTTCTTTAGTGCTGTGTGTAGCTTAAATAATTTTATAAGTTCTTAATACTTTTATTTACTTACCTTTGCTTTACAGAAACAGGAAACACTTTTCGTTTATTGCAAATCTAATGTTGCTGGATAAAATTTTGAATTTGTGTTTAGGTGTTATTATTTGTAGAACTTTCAGTCCGATGTGGTTAAGACGAAAGTGCTAAAAATAATGGTGATAGAATGTTCGAGTTGCTTTTAATTCAGTTTTCGAAAACAGTAAGAAAGCAACGAGTGCTAGATTTATAAAAAAAGTTATAATTTTCCTAACTTAACTATAAATTTATGTTAACAAATACGATTTGTTGGCATTAAGCAGTGAATGTATGTTAAAAAACTTGTGAAATCTCAAAATGAGAATCAAGAATTAGAAAAACTGTTATAATCTACATTAGAGCTGTTCGGGCAGCTTCTTTAAGCACAACTGTAACCAATTCAGTTACAAGCTGAGCAAAGAGAGGTTACAAAAACAAAAAATGAAAAAAAAGAAGCAACGCGTAATTATAATACCTGGAAGCTATCCCGTCCCCCAAGGAACTAACAGTGTCAGTTCTTCTTGCAAGCAGCAGCTGCAGCACTTTTTACGACGTCATTAAACCAACAAGTAGCATCCGTTGCTGCCACCAACGGCAAGAAGGTGGCATCAGACATGGCTTAAAATGGGTTACATAGAAACTGAGTTGCACATTCCGGGCAACAGAAGCAGCTACACAAGCAGCAGCAGCAGCAGCAGCGATGGCAGACAGTTATGCGCCTGCAAATATGCAATGCAAAATAGCTACTGGCAAATTGTTTTGGGGCCAAAGAGACATTTTGCACAGCTCGTAATGCACTACACTGAATGAGGCTGGGTAAAGAAGAAGAATTCCAAGGTAGAAGACTTTTTAAAGTCTGCCGTGTCCCTAAAACAAGTTTTTCTTTCTGGCAGATTTGCTCACCTAAAGTAAGTATAAAGGGTTTATTAAACTTGTATTATAACATATAAATATAAGCAACTCCCGTTCTATGAAGTATATATATATATATATATTCTTAATTAAGAAAAACTGTGGTTTTGGACCATGATGTACATATGCAAAAAGACTAAGTACTTTTAACATAAAATCGCATATCTGAAACTTCATTTTCTAACAAGTACAAAACTGCTGAGTTTGAGAACTGTTTTTGTTTTATAAGATGATTATTAGAATCAAAATAATTTAATTTAAGTTAAGCAATTAAAATTTAAGCAAAACGTTTTTCTCTCTCGAAACCTTTTTTGCAAAACCATTCCTTTAAATGGAATAAATCTTTTGGATCTAGTTGAACAAATAAGTTGCCAATTAGCTGATTTAATACAGCGCGACCTTCAGTTAAAAATGTACAATCATAATACTATTTTGGAATTTATTACAATCTGTAATATCGATTCGCATAATAAGCTCGAAGCAGTATACAATTTTTGTGAATTTAACAGCGTTTTTATGACCCAGTTTATAGGCAAAAGTTTTACAGCATTGCCTACAAATAAATGTTGGGGGCGGTCGTGCTGGCGTTGCTTGAAACATAAAACTTGGCTAATGAGCCGCTAAGCAGCAGTCGCGTGGCAAACAAGACGCCAAAGGGTTAACACCAACTAGAATAACAACGGCAGCAAGAACAACAGCAGATGCTGTGCCACAATAACAATTATAAAACAAAATGCCACAGAGCCATGAAAATCAACGACTTAGTCGCAATTGGTCAGGCAGCAAGACGTTAAATTTAATAATACAATTGCAAATTGGCTCCGAATCTTAAATTTATGATATTTAAATTGTGCCAAGGAATGGCAAGGCAAAAATAAAAAGCTCAAATCAAAGCCATACCCAACCGCTTCGAGGGCTGGCAGCGAGGGTAACAAGGGTAACAGCTGTGCCGTCCCTTCATCTCCAACCCCCTTTATAAGCGTCTCTGGGGATAAATTAGTGGTTTTGGTCTGGTCTGTAATATAGTCATCGGTAGAAGTCTTGTTGTCGTCTTGCGACATTTGTCACCCCTAAATGCTGCCTCACTGATTTAATATTTATTTTATTAATAGAAAATTAACATAAAAAAATTGCCGAAATATTTTGACACTTGGCACTTTGCAATGCCCTAACGGCTTCTGCTGCTGGTTTTCTTGGGTGAGTTTGGTGGGTGTTAGTTTGCTTGGCAAGGGTGGCTTGTTATTATTTTGACACTTGCCAAACAATTGGCATGCGAAATGAAAAACCAGCTGCCTTAAAGCAGGCAGCGAGAGCAACAAATAACAACAGAAGGTGACAAGCCAAGCAAAATTATATTATGGAATTTTGTAAATTAAATATTTACTCGACAGCTGTGCGAAGATTTTAAGATTGCGTACAGCTTTGAAATGCGCACTGTGATTCAATATTCAGCTTTAAAATAATTGAATTTAATAGATTATGGATTTAAAATTATTCCAACCTGTTTTTCACTATTGCAGTCTGATTGTTGTTGAAGACAGCCTAATCCAATTTCGATGTTGGTTAAGATGCATATCCTGGTGCATGTTTCTGTTGCTGATGCAGTTAACACATAACATTTAAAATCGTAAAGTTGCACTCATTTTAATATTATTGGTCAAAACCTCCGCATTGTAACTTAAACAGCTGATTAAAAGTGGTAAGGTGTCGACTGCACACAATCGATAGCTACATCAGATCAGCGATTACTAAAAATTAGAGGGGAAACTGGAGCACGATAGATCGATATGCCAGGGATGGCGAGTGAAGAGAGAGTTGATATTTATTTTGTTTATTCTGCAAACTCCTTTAAAACTATGAATGTAGCTTTTACTATCAATACACATAGCTTAACAGATTGAAGTGTGCAATTTTTACACAGGTATGCAAAATTGACTCAACTTATTGATCTGAGCAGATATATAAGTGTATGTACATATATATTAACCTAATTAATTTAGAAGACGACAAAATAAAAGTCAAATCTAATATACCATATACTTTTGGTATTAGAGTATAAAATGCAGAAAATAATGGAGCTGGTACGGGAACTACCAAACCAGCAGACAGAGCGTAAAAACGCGATGAACGCTGTGTCACTAATTCAGGTAATTTGTCACTTTATTTACATTTTAAATTAATGTTGTTGTTGATGGTGGTTGGGATGGTGCTACTGTTGGGTACTTGTCATTGTTGTTGTTGTTAGTTAAGGACAACGAGAAACCGAGAAAACCAATTTCCATTTTCATTTTGTGGCCAACGCAGCGCAAAGAATACAAAACAAATGAATGACTGACGTGCGGGACGAATGGACGAAACAGAAACGAACGAAACCCTTTATCTTAGCTCCCTTTCTCAGCGACCCCGCATACTTCTTACCCTCCATCGGCCGAAATGTCGATGCCAAAGGACGCAGGCCAATAGTAGCAGTAGCCGGGCAAGACCAAGAAATGCGATTAACATTTGAACAGTAAGCGAAAAAGGGAAGCGAGGCGATGATGCCTTTTGTGGTGGCCAACTTCACGTTAGTGGTGTGGTGGTATGGTGGACGTTCCACACGGCGTATGCTTAATTTGAATGAAGTGGCAACTTGGTTGTGTTAATAGCCACTCCACCACCCCCGCCACCTATACACCTTTTGTGCCATAGAACCCTTCTCACCTGCCTGCACAGGTGCTCAGCTTGTTTTAATGATGCTGTTTACTTTGCATTTGATGTGACAGGCTGTCAAACGAAAGGAAAAAATACGAGAAAAGAAACAGAAGAATTAGAATGTAAACCCATTCGAGTAAATGTTGGCACACAGTAAACATTGTTAAAAAGAAATTGGCTGGCAAATTACAAAAACCATAAAAAGGTGAAAATTGAACATTATATACATATATATATATATATTTTTTTTTTAAGCAGATAAGAAGTAAATATTAAATTAAAAATTAATTGGAAATATCAAATCACATATTAAAACATGAACTGAGACAATTATTTAAGACTTGTTTTCAATTTCAATTTCAATTAAAATAACAAACATTTTTCTGAATACAATTTTCTTGGGGATTCGCTTGCTTTTCAAATTCTGTTATGATAACTTCAATCAGCCAAGCGACTCTACATCGTCGACATTTATGAGAAGCTTCTTACATAAATTCTCGTGAAAATACACACACACACACACATTCACACATTCATACATATATGTCAGAATTGTTATCCTTTGCTTGGTGGAGCTGTTTTCGGCTTTTTACCTGTTCGTTTGCCATTGCCGCAAATAAAAATAAACACACGTGCGCTGCCTTGTTCATTGCCAAAACGTGTGCGGAAGCCAAGCGTCTCACATGACACCGCCTAACAATGGTGGTTGGGAAGGGGTAGGAGAGAGTGGGTGTGGGTGCGGTTTTTAGTCAAGCCAAAAGACAAAGTGCCGCCACAATAATAGTTGAAGCGGCAACCGCTCGCAACACAGATGGCCGCATACACATTTAAAACATGTTCTTGCCATATTTTGTATGCTGCATCTCTCTTACTCCGTATACCAATTTGTTAAGGTATGCCTGACCACGTACACTATCAATGTCCAATCTTGTCTGACTTCTTGCCACAGTCTGCCACACACTGTTTTCAGACATAAAATTCAAGCTAGATGAATTTATTCGCACGTTTTTTTTTTGCTCTTCGTTTCTTGTCATAATTTACTTATTTTATTTGCTTTGATTTTGCTAGAATCGTCGTCAAGTCTTTTAACATTTTGTTTGTTATTTATTCCCATTTATTTTTATAGAATTTTATTCATTTAGTCTAAGCTCATGTCTTTGGTTTGTTGTTTGTGTTGTTTTAATTAATTTTATTTTGGAGCAAAACCGCCACATTCCTCTTCGCCACCCATAGCTGCACGTTATGCTCACGTGTGCAGAAATCATTTCGCTCCAGGCAACTCTTTGAGGCAACAGCAAACATTTTTAAGTGACGAACGTTGAGCGTTGAGCTTAGACCGCATGCCAAGCTGTGTGTGTGTATGTGCTCCTCTTAAGTGTTGAGTGGTTGCCTCTTTCTTAGAAGAGGGTGAGGCGCATGGGGGTGCAGAGGGTACAGGCCAGACAACAGGCCTTTAGAAATGACAGCCTCTCGGCTGTTTCCACTATGCTTGTGCAATGAAGCGTTTGGCTTTTATAACGCCAACAGTCAGTTAAGAGGCTAAAAACTGAAATACAAGGCGAAGGAACGAATGTGAGGGAAGGGGGCGTGACACAGTCAGTCATTGAGAAGCTCTGAAAAGCTGCAAGAAAATTCTTAATTTACAAAAAAATACAAAAACTGAAATGAAAGCAAAAATAAACTCTGCGTAATAAATGAAACGTAAAGGCAAAAATAAAAAAAAAAATTACGAAAAATGAAACTTAGCAACTCGATGTTGCGACGGAAGATTGGGAGGAGGGACGCGAAGTGGATATATGGACAATCCCTGGACTGGGCTGGAGAGTTTTCGTTTCGACAGTTTTACGTTCAGGAACTGATACTACAACTACAACTGCAGCAATCCGGGCACTGAAAGCTTTACGCTCCACTTGTCTGCTGCTTTGATTCTCACGGTTTTCATTTGAATGCGCGTTCATTCCAGCAGCAGGCAAATAAAGGAAGCCGCCTCTCCTCTTCATTCTCTGGTCTTGTAGTTTTGAGATATTTAGATACGTAGTCTTTACGTATGTACGTGTGCAGGCATATATATTTTAATGTGCGCTTTATCAACAGCTTTAGATAGCGCCGCTTCCAGCTCCCAACCATTTGTTAGACATGACTGCCTCTCCTCCAACCTTTGATGATGATGATTTGGGTGTGGCAGGTGTTCCAGGTTGGGCAGTTGAACAAGTAAGTGGGCAGTTTGTTGATACTTTTGTTGCTTCGAGCGAAAGATTTTAAGTGATTTTTCTCTGACTTTTTTATGTGGTGGATGTCCAATTTGCAAATGCTGATTGTTCGCTAAGCAGTTGGCAGCACAGTTTGTCAATAGAAGCAAACGTATATTGCATATTAATTGTTTTTCCTTTTTATAGAATTTTCAAACTAAATGTATTTTCAATGTTAAAGTTTGTAGATTTATTAATTACATTTTTGCGATCTCTTTGCATAACAGCTGATGTGGAGGTTAGTCGATACTGATGCAGGCAAAGTAAAACAATAGCGACCTGCCATCCCTCATAAAAAAAATACCCAAACAAGTTGGCAGCGCCTATGACGCGCTTAGGCTTTTTCACATAATATTTGTCTAATTAAAAACCTTTTTGACGTGCCATTGCCAACAAATATATATGAATGTATTTTTGAATATAGTATACATATATATGAGTAAAGCTCAGACTTCGAATTGGACGCCTGCTGTTTGTTGTTTGCTGTAGCCGCTTCCTGTCAGAACAGTCAAAAAAGGCCTTTTTTCTGGCTAATTACAAATTCAAATTAAATCGCAAGTAATTAGCTGCGAGTCGAAGGCAAAGTTGAGTACAATGCAAAAGGTGCTTGTCGGTCTGCAGGCGTTATGGAATTTCACAACATTTTATGATTCACACATGCTTTGAAATGCGCCTAAATGCTTTGTTTATTTGCTGCCCTTCACCCGCAGCCCACCCATTGGCAGCAGTGTGGCAAATGAAAGACATTAAATATGACAACAGGCAGCCGAAATGCTGGCAAAAGTAACGAAAAATGACAAAACGACTGGCGACATTGTACATTAAAATACATTTTTAATGCCCTGATGTGTGTTTTGAATAGTGGGCGTGAGTGTGCCACTCCCACAGCTCCCATTGGACTTGGACGCATGTCTAGCTCGGATAGTCACACCAGGCACCCTTAACGCTCGTACGTTGGAATTGTAATCAAAATAATTAATGTTATTGTGTTTTGGTTGAATGTTAATCAACATGCTCACCATCGAGCAATTCAAGGGCGTAAGCATATTTTTTTTTTAACGAATTTCACATCTTTTTGACTTTTGAATTATTGTTATGGCTTTCATTTTAATGGATTTTAATTTTCAGTTTTAACAAATCAAGAGCCAAATAGAATTAAATGTGCTCTCCACCAAAGGAATTATCTTCCCTTCAGTATTACCCTGAACCACTGATTTAAATGAAGGAGGGTATACTAGTTATATGCGTTTATATGTAACAGGCAAAATAATGCATCTTCGACTTCATAAAGTATATATGTTCTTCATCATCATCAACGGGTGAGTCAATATAGCTATTCGCGTCTGTCTGTCTGTATAAACGTAAAACTAAAGAACTATAAGAGCTAGATACTTGAGATATTGAAAATCATCAATAAGCTTTATATTTTATATACATAACTTTAAAACAGCACCGAAAGCAAGCTTAATATTTTGTAAACTTTCAACATTGAAAAAACTTACTTGTCACCTCGTAAGCTGTTGCAAAAGTCACACAAGATTATTACTAAATTTTGTTTTTGTTAATTGAAAAAATACAATGAATATCATTTGTGGTCACAAAGGTCCATATTTCCACAGCCCCTGTCAGCGTGATCGCTTTCCAAGTCTGCTGAACGAATTGGGCGAGGATGGCGATAAACTGGTAGCCCATTTGGGCATATCCAACATGCCGGAAATGGGTGCCCGGCTAAAGAGAGGCACCCAGCACATAAATGACCATGAACAACTAGCCGCCGAACATATGAAAAGTGTGGGTGGATCAATGCTACCGATGTTCCAGCGAAAGGCCGAAAGAGTGCCCCGTGGCGTGGACATTTTTGCCCAGGTGCCCTTCATAAATGCGACCCTTGGAGAGTTAGAGTCTTGGCGACATCGCCAGCGTCCTCCAGTACGCTCGCCGGCTCCACGTCAGGTGTCTGAACCGCCGTACACTGGGAATTGTGAGCATTGTCGCCGCTCCGGCAGCAATGATGTGGCCAATGACATACATGGACGCCTTTTGTTGCGGAAGGTTTCGGTTTTCCGCCCAATTGATATCTTGTAAGTTTGCGTTTGCTAATCTGTGAATGAATTAAAGGCTTTAAATGTACACTTTTCAGACGTTTGGATAATGAGATAGATGATGATAATGATGGGTAATGATGGCCTTGTTTTCATCACCCCCACAACATTTAATAGACTGAGAAGCTTGTTTACATACCGCAAATGAAGATCAACATCTGCTTTCAATTATGCTAAATATGCAACATTCATATACATATTTTTGTGGCAGGGGGCACAAACTGACGCCGGCATTCATTTACATGTAATCACAAGCGCCGCAGCTGTTGCACAAATTAAACCCTTTTAATTGCTATTAAAAAAAAAAAAAATAACTGCATCATTTTAGTAGATGTCAACAGCATAAGATAAAGTATCTTTAAGCTCAAATCGAAATCCGGCAATCGCATATCGTAATACCATGTGAACTCTCCGCCTGATTATGGAATGCCAAGAACGAGGAAAATAACACCCAAAAACACATAAATAAAACTCTGCCTTTGTCGAACATTGCAGAATGAAACGACAATTATTCAGATTATATACATAAATAAACAAAGCTTTTTAAAGGTGTTTCTATTATATATATATATGGTTTAAGGGACTAGAACTCAACTTGTCCTTGCTTTTGGTTTCATAAATCCTTAAGCAGTAGAGTACTAGAATATTCTAATTTTAGTGCAGTTGAAAAGACACATTAATTTAAAAAGAAATATTTAAGTTACATTTTTATTGGCTGATCGTTTAACGCAAAAGATAAGATAAATCAATTATAAATCTACAACCGAAAGATAGTTTAACTTTTATAGGCGAGAATTGGATTTAGTTTTGCAAGGTTTGTTATTTATTTTTTTTCACCATGTTGCATGGTTTCGTCATCCTTATTTGGCAGGCTTTATGTACTATTTGGTCATTTATATGTAGGCATTTCGCGATTCGCTTCGTTTGCTAACTAAAAAAAATTTGAACCTGCCTGCCTACAACCGGAGCCAGCGCGGCCCACTCACTTAGTGCTTGTTCAGTTTGACATAAGCTTTGCATAACTTAAGGCGCAACAGGAAATAAATGAACACACGCCCCAGCGACAAGCGAGACCAACAAACTAAAGCCAAAGCCAAAGCGAATGAAATGAAACGAAGCACAAGGAAGAGAAAAATGTTGCCATGGCACAGTTTTTCCATGTACTTAACACCCATTCCATCTAACGAGAGCGTGGTGTAGAGTAAATAAAAATAATAACGGGGGGGAATGTGCTGGAATGCGCCATATTCAAGAACACATACAAATTGCTCTTGTAATATCAATTTAAAGCAACGCGTCGAAATTACGCCTTAAGTTATGCGAATGTTTTGTGTTGCGGCTAAAAACAAGAACTAAAATGAAACGAGAATATAAAATTTTTTGCTTGGATGCCATTTGATTTTTATCCACTTGCTTGATGCGTGTTTATATTTGTATTTAATTTGTGAATCTCCATCTCTTTCACTCTCTCTCTCTCTCTCTCTCTCTCTCACACACAAAGACACACTCTTTTAATTAACTGAAAAATGCTCATAACTTTAACTATGACACGAAAAAGAAAATTGATAATGCACATCAAATTAATTTTGTAATAAATCAAAAAATCTGCAAGAAAAATGAAATGAGTAAAATATAAGTCATAAAAGGCCTGTGCAAGTCAAAAGTCAACGTGAGGCACACACACACACACACACACATATATACACAGCAGCAAAGCATAACTTTCATTTTGTTGAAATAACTTTCTTAATATTTTGTTTAATAAATGTATGTGTGTATTAGTACTCGTGTATGTATGTATGCATGTATAGCTCGCTTTTGCCTGTTGTCTCCTCATATCTATCTCTTTCTGCATCTTTTGCTGCGTTTCCTGTGCCATATTTCCTTTGAACTTTATCTTTGTTGTTTGCCATTTGTTTCTGCTATTTTCATATATAAAACAACAAACATTTTCAACTTTTGCCTTGCTTGCCGCTCAAGTTTATGCAAAGCATTTCAAGTCCTCCATCCACACTCCACTCTCCATACTCCACCCACCAGCTCCCCCCACCAACACTCCCGAATTTTACTCGGAACGAAGAGAAGAAAAACATGAAATGAGAGCGCCAAAACTTTTACGTTACCTTTAAACAAATTGTCCCTTTTTTGTGGGCTTCGTCTTCCTTTGGTTGGGAGTGTGTGTGACGACAAGCAACAACAAGCAACTAGAAAAGCGCATTACAAAAAACCGGCTTAGCAGGATATGCGCACTTTTAGCCTGTGTGTGTTGGTTTAAATCTGTACTAGTGTATGTGTATGTGTTTGTGTGTGTGTTGGAAATTGTGCTTTCCCATATTTCCGTTGATGTTTCTACTCAAAACTTGGCCAAGTTTTACTTTGGTCTTTTTTTGGTTTTTTTTTTTTGGCATTTTTAAGTTTTTTTTCCTGCCTTGCGGCCAAATGTTTTCCAAGCATTTGACCTTAATGTGTTAAACTTATCAGATGCTCTATTCAAAAGAAAGGGTACTAACAACAAGTTTATTGAATTTAAAATAAAGTTTTCCATGTTTTAAAAAAGTAATAGTATTGTAAAGAATTAAGCCCCAAGGGGGCTTTGTCTTTTAAATTATTTCTTAACATGTTTTAATATAATGTTTTTTATACTTTTAAATCTAAAAAAATATCTTTAATTATATGAACCATTAAAAATAAGAATAAGTTTTTAAATAATAAAAATCGCAGATTGTACTTTAGATTGCGAGAGAAGTGAATAATCTTTGATTTTTTCCAATACAAAGTTGCACTTCAAAAAAATATATTATTATGGCTAACACAAAATTGTTGGACAAAATAAGGCCAAAAGCAATCAGCTCTTAGAGCAGTGAGCTTTTGCTCTTTGGTTGCTTGTTGGTTAGTTCGTGTGCTTGACCGACTTTTAAGTTGCTCGAATTCGTTTTTATTTTGTGTTGGCCTTTGCTGAATGGCAAAAAGCACAAAGGGAAAAATCAAGTAGCCGACGTGTGTGTGTGTGTGTGTGCTTAGCTATTATTAAAAATTCAATGCTATTAATATAAAATAACACACACTCTGAGTACACAAAGTGCAAAACTGGACAAAAGAGCGAGAGAGAGAGAGAGAGAGAGAGAGATGGCTGGATTACGTTTGGATTACAACTACAATTAAATTCGCATAAAACAAAATATCCTGCGGTTATTTTTATGCATCTCGCTTGTAATATAAATCTTTTTGGCTAATGGGAGCAACACACACACACACATAGCCAAATATACTATATCTGTCTCTTTCTTGCTTTTACTTGTTCTCACGTACACATGTTTTTGGGATTGGTGAAAGCTGCAAGTGCCACAAGCTCAACCAAAGCTGCTAACAGCAGGCGGTTCTTTTGTCCCGAGAACGTGGGATAAAAAAAAATATAGCTCGTAAAGCGAAATGAACTGAAAACGCTGCAAGTACAAACGTGCACATAGCGCTACAGTGAAATCGAAAGGGAAGGGAGGTGCGAAAGAGAGAGAGAGAGAGAGAGAGAGAAAGCATAGGTTAAGCAGCGCTCTCGGTTGCAGCTTCTAATGAACAAAATGTGCATGCGAATGAACAGAGTTGCTGCAGGGATAAAAAAAAACAAAATACATATATAAGAGAATGCTCAAGTCGAGTAAGCTCGACTAGGAGATACCTTTGTTATGTAGAGAAAATGCTTGTACAAATGCACCACCGAATGCTTTACTAAACTTCAATCTTCGGTATATCCGGTGTTAATCAACCTATAATTCGGCGATGCTTTCTTATGCCAGTAACAAACATTTGCACAAAACCATTATACCCTTTCTGCCTAGTTCATAAGGGTTAAGGGTATGACAAGGATGGGAAAGGGGGATTTCGGAGGTACCACTTAAAATATGCATCCTTCGTGTGTGATTAAGCGTAAATCCGTTTTTATGTCCCTTGTATTACGCAAGAATACACACACTCTCTCACATACAAATCTCCTATTGTTGGATGTAAGAAACTAAGGCGAGAAAATGTTTTAAATAAACTGAACAATATTGACTACCTTAAAGCAAGCTTACTTTAAGCATTCACTGGATCGGCATGAAATCGAAACAGCTACCAAAGCGAAAGGCAGGGTGTTATCGGGAAAAAAGTGTTAACTTAGATATAGCCAGCATGCATGTCTTGAATATAAGACATTAGAATACTTCTTACGAATAATGTTTATATATATGTATTTATAAAAAGTGTGAGAGATGTTTAGTAAGTCATCAACAATCCAATATTTATTAACAAGTGAAAGTTTTTCATAAATTATAACAATAATAGTATGCGTAAACTTATGCATATATATCTGAAATTAACATATGTATGTATTTAGATAGAATATCGCTACTGACTTATTATGATTATTATTACTTTATCTGAATTCTAATTATTCATAACTTATAAGTTGTCAATAAAATGAAAGATTATTGTGGTACATCACTCATGATTTCATCTATATCTATTTATTAAAAAAAATAAAATATAATACAGAAATTATTCTCATTCGCTTACAGTATAGTTTTCGCTCGAAATTCATAATAAAACTCTAAAAAATTAATTTCAAGATGAGTCAGAACTTTCGAAAGTTCTAAATCCCTCAAAACTCCATCGATTATTAGATCCATTTATGTTATGACTAAGCTTCTTGATAGATAATGCTAAATAAATTTGTTTGTTAACTACAATGTAACAATCTGAAAAGTTAAAGAACCGACCTGTCTTGGGACAATTCAAGTCGGTTCTTAATGTGCTTTCGAGTAAAAATAATTGAAATTTATTGCGCTTCGGCTGAAAAAGATTTTAAACTGACAACACATGTATTAAGTATTTAATACATAGCTCTATGCTTGTTTGTATTAACTACTACAAAAGGTGCCGAGAACATTACAATGCAACTCAATTAAATGATTGTGATTTAAAGTTAAATGCCAATTGAAGGCAATTCAAGTTCCAAGAGCAGCTCACAAAGAAAACGTACATTTTACTTCAAAGCCAAACAAAGGCTTTATAAGTGCTTTCGATCACAATAGCATAAAGCTTCAACTCGTTTGAGTCGGATTCAAATTGAACTCAGAACAGCCAAGGAACAGAACCACAACAACAAATTCCAAACAGAATTTTCTTTGACTCTCTCTTTTCTTGTTGTTTGGATAATTAAGGTCACGTGACCTGGCTGGTAAATAGTATTAACAAATGAATTTCACTCTCGTTGCGTCTCTCTCTTGCGCAGCGATGCATGCGCTTGGAAAAATGTTCTTTCGCATCAAATGCAGCCAAGGCATTAAAAAAGAAACGCGAGGCGTGTCTTACGCATATTTGGGCTATTACCATTCCGCCCCAAACGCTCTTGCCAGCCAGGTTCAAAGCAAAGTTTTTTTTTGCCCATACCGAAAATAAAGTGAGGCACAAGTTAACAGAGCAAATTACGCACACGAATTACGCTGGACAATAAAAAAAATAAAGAAAGGCAAATAAATTATGAGCAGTAGGTGGTTGGATGTGGTGGTTAGTTGGTTAGGTGTGTGGGTGGGTGGTGGTGGTGGCATCTGCTTGCGCGTCTAATTTGTTGGAAAATTAGTTTGTGTGTGCTTTGTGCGTATAACTTTCATTCAAGTTTTTTTGATTTCAGACAAGGTCTGTACTTGATTTTGATTGAAACCATGAGGTCAGCCACAATTCAAAATGTGTGTGGTATGCTGTGTGTGTGGGTGGGTGTGTGTGTGTGTGGATGAGCGTTTGCTGCCATCTCAAAGGTACATTACAGAAAATTGGCAAAAAGTTTAAGCAAAATGCTCGCAAACAGTTCATCAGTAATAAATGGATAAATGAGTAGGCAAGCGTACACTATTAACTAATGACGATTTTAATATTAAATAGCATGCAATTTTACTTACACACACACATTTTTTTCTGAGTGTAGTAAACTTTAATATATGAAACAGACGGATTGTCAAAGATGTCAAATGGCATTAAATGTATTCTTGATGACAATTTTCATACGCTTGCAGTTTTAATGAAAGTAAACACGTGTGTATCTTTGTATTTATATACGTATCTTCGATTGAAGATCGAAGAGAGAGAGAGAGAGAGAGAGAGAGGAAGAGAGGGGAGAGAGAGATAGATGAGGTGACTATTTTTAGGGGAATGGCCTGTTCGCTTCAAGCGTCACCCTGTGCCAGAAGATCAAAGCAGTCAATTACTCAATGCCGATGCTGCAATGCTTGCAGCGTGCAGCGTGCAACTTGCAACTTTGAAAGCAGGCAATGAGCTAGAGAGCCGCAACACAAAACTGCAACAGCCCTCAGCTGCTTTTGCAGCCAAGAACAACCTCCCAGCCTGGCCATCAAATCAAATTAATTACTGCAGCGAAAATGCAACGCGATGTGGGTGTGGCAGGAAATCGAATGATGGCAGATTTTTCTATATTTTCTTGTGGCAAATGCAGCGCAACGATAAGGTGTTAGAAGTCATGTGGAAAGGCATGAAATGTGGCACGTTGCCGACAATCTACAAGTACACACACACACACATCTACACATGGAGATCGGTTCAGTTCGTTGTTGCCTCATTATGTGGAAAGAGTGTGCCTGCCACACACAATGCCAGAAGCTTTTGGCTCGTCACGCGACTTTCAAAATCAATTTCATTGAACAATAAATAATTTCTTAATAAATTGCACACACAAAATGCAACTTCCTGTAATTAAAGGCGGCCAGCAACAGTTTTTGCGGCCACTGCGACGACGACGACGACGACGAGTGCAATAAAAAATAATTGAAAATTCAGTCACGTAAACGTTATACATATACACACATATATATATATATATATATATATATATATATATATTTATCTTCGTTGCACAGTCGCTGCCAGATCGCGACTCATTAATCCATGCGGCAACTCGTTGGCATTTCATGCCCCTCGCGCCACACGAGATGCATAGCTTATCGCTTTACTGCAATCAACCTAACGAACAGAGCGAGACAGCAAGAGAGTGTGTGTGTGTGAGAGAGAGAGAGAGAGAGATGAGTTGAACTGTTTACATCATATTTGGGTTAAAAAGGCGTATATGCAATTAACCATGAAAGATCATCATGATTACGAGCTGGAGAGTCTTTCAGCCTGCTTCAGCTTGTTGCTGATGCATTTGATTGGCCAAGATTGGGGCAAGATCGGGGTGTAGTTGGTGTGCAACGTTTATTAAACTGCAGGTGGGCGTGGCATCATCAAAGTTGAGTGGAAACGTGCTTGGGCAACAGCAACAAAATTAAAACTAAACACAAATCAACGAAAACGGCTTCTTAAGATTAACAGTGTTATGTAGCAGTCAGCTTTTGTGTTACTGTTATCTTGTAAGTGTAAAATACACTCTTATACTAATCAAATAGTATTATTTCTCTTTTATGTTACAACGAGCGTATAAATTAAATGCAAACTGAAATTTGGAGTTCATATTTTGGGTTCTCTGAGCAATTCACATTGTTATTGCGGAATCTTAACACACGCCAACTTTGGTATTATCATTTCGACGCCACGCCACATGAATCGTATTCAAGATCGCATGGCATGCAGTGTGAACAGCGGGTGCCGTTTATTTTGTTGTTGTTGTTGTTTGTTTTTTGTTTTGTGTTGTCAAAACATGCCTGGCAAAGTGCCCAAGAGAGAGGGAGAAGGAGTGGGGTCTGGAGGGAGTGTTTACCGCATGCTGGCAATAGCGTGGGCACATAAATTACCGCTATCTGCGGATCAGTATCTGTATCTGCAGCTTTGTATCTGTTATGTTGGCCGGGGCACTGCAAAATATGCTGCTAATTGAATTGAATTGAACTTGGGAACAGTTCGATGAGCTGCGATCCTCATCGAGATTTATGTGGAGCGGGTGGAGATGCCAAGCCCTCAATGTCATTGCCAGTTTATGTTGTTGGTGATGACTTTTAAAAAACAATGACACAAATTCACACAATTGCACAAGTGGCAAGTGTTCCTTCCTTCCAGTGTGTGTGTGTGGAAGCTGCATCGTTCTCAACCAATTAAACCAGTTTCCTGTCGCCTGTTTCTCGTTTCGCAGAATCTTTTGCTTTGCTCATTTGATTGCACGCTGATGGGAATAACAAGAAGACCTTGCATCCACAATCAGCTCGCCCCCATAATCAAAAAGTGTCTCAGGCATCGTCGCGTCTGCGCAAAAAAAAGAAGCATAAAATACAAAAGAGAATTTCAAACAAAAGGGAACGGTTCACTTTTTAGCTATAATGAATATTAAATACCCTTGCAGAAATGTTAAATATATTGCATAAAGAAACTTAGAACAACACAAAGCGTGCGAATATTTATCTTCAACTAAAATAAGAGAAAACAATAAACGATAAAAGCAACTTTTTCTGCTCTTAATTGGATCGTGCGTCGAACGAGACTCAGCTCCTGAATCAAAATCTGCAACTCAACTTTGGTCTCTGAAGGCAGTGGATGAAGCCTTAATGCATAATTGGGCGGACAACTGGACAAGTGTACATTGCCACGATGTGAATGATGTGAATAAGCTGCTGGTATTATTTTGAGATTATAGGAAACTGTAAACTGATAAATATACAATATATGTATATAAGCATATCTCTATTTGATTTTATGAACTTTATGCTTTTAATTTAGTTTCAAAGTAATGATAAATGTAAATATTTAGACATCAAGAAATGATATAATGTTATTATTAAAATGAAGTTTAAAGAGTTATGAAACATATTAGTATAATAATTATTATTAGATCCGTTCCGACTTAATTGCTAGTAGTTTTACTTTAAGTTCAAAAAGTCGAATAGTTTAGATTCTAATTAAAAATAGTTTCTTAACCTCAATCTGAACTTTCATCACGTATTATGCGGTTATATTAGCTGCAGTGAACTATTATCGTATTCTCTCATCAGTTTCACTTTGACACTTGACACAAGCCAACACAGACAGCGGAAAGAGAGAACATAATGGAATGCAGCATTGTCGTGGCTATACTATATAGTATATATATGTATATTTGTTTGTAGTGCAGCTGACAGTCAGTCTGCAGTCCAAAATGGTGGAAAGTTGTTTGCGACTTTTTATTTGCAACAAAAGACAAAACGTCAACGACAATGACTAGCGAAACGAGTTTATTTCGAGCTTTGTCCTTTTTTTTTATATTTTAGATTGTTTGCTTTGTTTTTGTTTTTGCTTTTGCTGTGGTGCTTGCAACGAAATTGAAAATGCATTTTTAATGATTTGTTGCGCTGTGCGCTGCTTGTGAAAATATCACGGACGTTGCAACAATTGATGAGCTATGTGGGCTGCACGTTGCAGCATCCATGCGGTGAGTGAACCCCATGGAAAGCATTCAACTTGCGACTTTCATCTTGATCTTCCCATCTGACTCATCTTGTACACGCCAACTGTCTGTTTGGTTTCCAAGAAATCTCTTTCTCTCTCTCTCTCTTCGAAATGAACAACAACAATAAAAGGTATATGCAATTTATGGCCGCCGATTAATGCCAAAGTGGAGCACTTAAAGACAAAATTGCCAAAACCAATGAGTATCAATTATTCAATATTGCCAACAGTCACGAATCTTACATTTAACTGTTTACATAATAATGAACTATATGGAAATTCTCTTAAAGGCATGGGATAGCATGGGTATAGCGATAATTTGCTGCTCCAACTACTTAAGCCATTGATAATATAAAAATGGCTTGATACCTAAATTACTTATGTATATATATCTTCTTTTTTTTTGCTTAACTATAACCAAATGCAGCCCAAACAAGGAGAAACGAGCTAAAAAATATTTTTTTGTGGTTTCGATTAAATTTTATTAATTTTATTTATATATTTAACAAATTTATTATACAATTATTGAAACATTAAATAAACTAATATCCTTTAAAAAGTCAAATTAAATATTTCAATGTCTAAAATCGAAAAGAAAATAGAATGTAAGAGAAACAAAGAGAGATAGACAGAGAGAGAGAGAGTGAGAGAGAAATAGCGGAAGTGGTATTCGATGAAAGATAAATACTTGATTAATTGTCTCTGAAGTATCATTCGTAAGAAGCATTGACAAAAAGGCGACACTTGACTTTTAGAAGAAAGCCATTGCTGTTGCACATTGAAAATGAAATTTAATATGCCAAAATATTGCCGGTCACTTGAGGCTGTCATTGTCAGAAGCCGGACATGTTTACGTGTATGGATATAAATACACACACACACACACACACAAACACACACACACACACACACACACATACACACATCTACACAATATGCTATAAAATTGATGATAATGAAGTGCAGCTGCAGATACATTTGACAGTTGGTCGAAAGCACGAAAGCAAATGCCAATGACAAAAGATGCCTTTGTCTGTGTGTGTGTGTACGGTTTGTGTTCTTGAACAATTTTGTTAAGCATCTTGAGATGTGACAACATGCTGTTGCAGATAGATACAAAAGTATCTACAACTGTCATATCAAGTGGCATAGCGCCTATATTATATCACTTTGGACAAAATTGCCAACGCCGCTCCTTGAGTCTGCGGTTTTGTGTGTGTTTTGATGCGGTGAATGGATATTTGCTTAAGAGGATTTCAAAAATTTCAAACTAAGCGAATTTCTTCTTTGAGCTGCCATTCATAGTAGCCAAAGCTAGCTTTAGCTAGCCCCTTCCCTGCCCTCCTGCGGTTGCCTGCATAATTGTCGGTGAGGTTGCAATTTAAATGACAAGTCAAGTGCAATTAACTTTTGTATAGTATAAATTGCTTAATGCTCAGTTAAATTTCGAATTGGATGGCATGCGACTTAATTGAATGATGCACACGGTCTGTCAAGTTGTTAACCAGCTAGCCAGTTACCCAATTGGTTACTTAACTCTATTTCTCTTTTAATGGTCTTGGCCATTGTCGATTTGTCGCTGTTACCAACTCAAGGCAGTTAGCCCAAGTGCACAAGATTACGCTTTGAACGACATTTCGCAAATGAGCCATAAATAAATAATTTAAATTACCAGCACACGAATAAAGTATAATGCCATGGCATGGGAACTTATATCACCTATAGGCGAGGGCTCTTCGACGAATATTCAATCATTTTTGTATGTAAATATTTTGAAGTTTGGTATGTAACATAAAAATTGGAAAAGCGAACATTCTACAGCGAATTTCCTATTAAGAAATATTTTTTGTCTCTTAACACATTTAAAGCAACCCTCGTGTACAACAATTTACCGTTTTGGATGTCAGAAAAGAAAAAAAAAATAAACAAAATGAAATAAAATAAAAGAAACTATCGAAACGTAAATGGTCGACGGCAACAAATCGTCCCGAAACAAAAGAAAAACAAAAGTACTTTATAACATGTCTGTAGCAGAAGAAGCTTTTGCAAAAGATACTCGAGCGAACAAACTTGTAGATACTTGTGTTTTTGTATTCGTATTCGAGTTCGTTTTCGTATTCACATTTGTATTTGTATTCCGTATGGTTGTAGTCTATGGCCGGTAGCTGGCGTCGTTTGCTACAAGTTCATTAAATAAATTATTCATACGCAACGTGTGCCGACAAAATGGCGACTGGCGGTCGTCGCTTTGTTTCACTTTTTTTCACACACACACACACACATTCACGTTTTCATTGGCAGTTTGTTTTATTTGGCAATGTGTCTGCACCGTTGTGCGGAATGAAAACGCAATCGGCTTAAATATTTATGGCCAAATGTGTCTGTGTGTTTGTTGTTGCCACGGAAATGAATGCGGGGCATTAAGCACTATACCCCACTTGACATTTTTAAAGTGTGCTTTCACTCAAAACACGTAGCAGACTCATTAGGCCAGCCATAGAACCAACGCTCTTCGGCTCTCTCTATCTCTCTCACTCTCTATCGCCCTTCCCTAATTCACTATTCTCATTTACAATGCTAAATGACGAATGGAAAAGTGAACCTGCATAAGTGAGCTGAAAGTCCGCAACAAAGTATGCAACACTTTCTGGCTTTCTGCGCACCCAGCAAGAGTTTCACGAAATCAAAACTAATTTAATTCCAAATGCTAACTGTCATCTCAAGTTGATAACTGACTACATTCATTCATTCATTCATTCTGGACAGGACATCTCTGCTGTGGTTACACAATTTAAGCTGTTAAATGGAATTTGTTATATCATTCACCACTCGACTTGCATTCAAACAAAATCAAAGAGAAACACAGAGAAAGAAAGAAAGAGAGAGGGGGGAGGGGAGAAGTATTCCTGGGCCAGGTTAACCAATAAAAATGCATAGTGAACTATGCAAATGTCAAATGTAAATGCCAGCAACCGACGAGTACATGAATACTTCTACATGTCAATGCATTCCCAAACAGTTGGACCATTTTTGACAGTTACAACTTGTTGGCACCTCCTTCCGCCTAACTCCATCGCACCTGCGTTAGTTGAAGCTCTTATGTGGCATCCAAAAGTTGCTTGACATTTTTTTTTGCTTCTTGCTTTTGTTGTTGCTTTGCGGTTGGCTGAAGCTGCATCAGATTTAATTTAAAAAAAAAGTCGAATACATGCGAGCTGAACGCAAGTTTCTAATATTTGACTTATTTGAATTTGGGAGCAAATATTTTCAGTATCACTGCAACCATTGCATACAATGTAAAATGTGATATCCCAACTAGTGCGGTAGGAAGGATGGTTTATTTTATCTTACTGACTTTTCTTTTAACTGACTCAAGGATTCAAATCCATTCAATTTCATTTGTTTATTGATTGAAATGAAATTCATTCAGCGATTTTAAGTTAATTATAGTTTAAAGAGACACCAAAAAACCATTTTTGCTTATTTAAAACCTTTAAAAGTGTTAAGCATAATATTGATTATCTTATGAACTGTGATTTTTAAGATCTATTATGCTCTTCTTAACATTAAATGTTTCCTTAAATATTATATAATGAACTTTGTCATGTGTCACAACAAAAGACATATTTTCCATGACTTCCCATGCTGTAATGAAACTTCTTAACTGGACACTGACTTCAAAAACTTCTGGCACTCTTCTTAATGTAGCTTTCCCACGCAATTTCATCACTTTGACAAGTGACCAGGGTGTCGAGCAGCAGCAGCAGCAGCAGCAAAATGTCAACAAACTGGTAATTTTTTATAATTTGCAAGCGGCAAGCAAATTCAAAATGAAAATAATTTTAAAGCAACGGCAAACAAACTCATTAAAACGCAGTCAAACAACAACCACAGAAAGGAGAGAAAAAAGAGCTGAAGAAGAACGAGGCTGCATATGAAGAATAACGATCCCAAAACACAACAATTGACATTGACAAAGAGGCGTTGCCTGATGACAATGACAGAGGAGAGGAGTGTAGGGAGTGTGGGGGAGTGTACATGTCTGGGGAGTGTCTTGGAGCATCGTCTGCGGCGATGCCTTCTAATAAATCTGTTTCGCTTTTTGCGCCGCACTGAGAATTTAATTAAAACTAAGCTCTTCATTTGCCGGGGTCAGAAAAGTTGGCGTCCCTCTGCCAGCTGTTTTTTCTTGTGCCCCAAAAAACTTTTGCTTTCAGCCTGGGAGTGTGGGAGTTTGAAATGAGCTTGTCTGAGTAGGCACAGTCGGTATGAGAAAGGGGGGCTGGAGGGGGCGTTGGATTCATATGCAAATGATTATTGTCATCATCTTTAGCATTTTCTTATTCATACACATTTTAATATGCTTGTCGCTGCCGAAAAATTAACGTCAAATAATATGTTTTCATTAGGTTTTTTTTAAGGATCCTATCGGTTTTATGTTTTTGTTTTTGTTTATTTTTTGCAACGCTGTCAAATTAATTTCACTTCATTTTGTTATTAATGCGCACAAAATTATGCTTCGCTTTTTTTTTGTTGCGGTTTGTCTCCCTAGATGGAATTGACTAACTGAGATTGAGGGCAAATTATGCACTGTTGAAAATGTTTCACAATTAGCGCGAAGTTTTGTCAATTTTTAATGCCAACTCATATAACATAAAGTTAAGTTAACAAAAACGCAGTTCTTTAGATCATAGCATTGGTCTATAAACCTTTATTTTCTCGATGGATAATGTCTTTGATATAGCAAATTGGACAAATAGTTGTTTGGTGCGACAGAGTATTATATAAAAACAAATTTATGAACTTAACTGGAGCATAAAGTGCAATCGTGACGCAGCACAAACAAACCACAAAGGTAGAAAAAGCACACACAAAACGTCCACAGTTGGTGGGTGCTGATGTCAGCAACAATTTCACAAAACACATCAGGACACACACACACACACACACCTACACAAACACACAAATACTAGCACAAACTGCACATGGGAATATTTTGTATCTTGCTCTGTGGCACTTTGGCATTTGGATCGTGTCGAATAAATTTATTTAAATAAATAATTTTTCCATTAACCGCAAACATGGATTTTGGCGCAATTGCATAAATGGAATGTTATAAATGAAGTGCACCTAAGCGCGGGGTAAGCGGGGCCAAAACGGGGCACTGTGGGGCAAGTGGGTGCAGGAATTGCATTGTTGTTGTCGTACCCTTTTATTCTATAGTGTATTGTTGTTGCTGCGGTTGATGGCGTGTTGACGCAGTCGTTTCAGCTTCGTCTATGCATTTTAATTTCACTTCTTTTTTATTTTATTTTTTTCAATTTTTATACCCTGTACATGTGTACGGCACATTGATCAAGCCAAATGGGGTATCTTAGTGCTTTTTAATCAGTTTCTGTTAAGGATTGAAAACAACAAAAAAAATAAAGTAAGAATGTGAATAATATAAAAAGAAAAATAAGAAACTAAAAAGGACTCTATAAATTATTTACATAAATCCATATTGTGAATAGATATAATAAGTGATATATAAAAGTAAAAATTTCAAAAATCAAAGAGTTTTTATTCCGAAAAAAAAAGAATTGCATTCCTTTTGTATTTAGCTAAACATTAGTCAATAATATTTTTAACGAAACATTATTTCACTGAATAAAAAAGTAAGATTTCATGGATTGGTCTTTAAATTGTATTAAAATAATATACAGGCAAAGTATTTATAGATTTCAAGTACAGAAAACATGTGGAAGTCGAGCGTATTTGTTAATTGCAAATTCCATATTGTCGCTATTTGATTTTTTCTTTGTTTGGATCCGAAAATTAGTTTGTAATTTGTTTAGTTTACACAGAGAAAATGGCTGCACAATGCATTTACATATTACATATTATGCTTTGCGGTCGCATTGTTGTTTCGTGTTGTTCATTTTCTCCGCTACCTCGACAATACACTCTCTGTCTCTCTCTCACTCTCTCTTTTTCTCTTTGTTTCTCTGTTACACAAACTACATGGCTGTTAATTTTTAATGTCGACTTTTAGGCGATTGCTGTCATTGAGTGTAGCTAGTTAATTAATTAACTGGTTATTGGGGCGGTGACTATGAGGTTTTTGGTCTTGTCATGTGAGCATTATCGTTGCCATGCAACTTACTTAATTGTAAGCAATTGTTAGGGACTTGCTGCTGGACTCAACATAGGTATCTTTGTGAGATATGTAGTAATACATATGTGGAATATTTTAAATCAAGAAAACATTTAACAGCCTTTCCACACTTTTACAGGCTCGAAAAGAATGTGTTTCAAGTTACTGCTCGCATTTTCCCTCAAGCGAACTGTGCTTAATTAATGAATTTTCATGTTTTAAGTATGCATTAATTAGTAAATGATTATCTTGTTTTGTATTTTAAGACATAGAGCAACATAATGTGCAAACATATATATATATTTTATTGCGTTCTTTTATTCATCAAGTGTATAAGATAAGGAATTCAAGCAAATTGTCTCAAGATGAATCTTTTATTGATTTTTAAACAATATTTCTGACTGCTAAGCAACCGTAAGTAAAATTAACATTCCATGGCATCTTGTAAATATTTTAGGGCTAGGGAAACCAAATCAATTTCGATTTTGTTTTGTTTATATCAAAATTCACTCAAAGTTTTGCGCTGATAGATAAAAAAAAAAAACAAAATTACTTCCTTGTTTTAGCCTGCTAGAAGCACACATTTGATAATTCACAGAAACTGACCTCACGCGGCATGCCACACCAACAGCAACACGAACAGCAACAGCAACAGCAAAAGGAACAACAACAACAAGAACAACAACCGCAACAAACGCACATCTCATAAACAAAGTGACTTCAATTGAAAAATTATACAAAAATAACAGCAAATGAAAACAATTTGCTTCACCATTGGCATTGTTGGAGTTGTTTTAGTTGTTTATATCGTTGGATAAACAAAACAAAAACAAAAAACAAAATTAGCTAAAAGCCAAACTCTTGAGTCTCGTTGGCCACTTGAAGCAATCGCCACGTTGTCATTGTCATCATCATGATCATCATCGACATAATCATCATCATCATCATTATCGATTTAAGTCAACTTGCCATTTCGACATCCTGCGTAGCATTTTTTATTCAGTCATTCAGTTCGTCGGCTATTATCGAAACGTGCATTGATAATTTGTGTTTTCAATTTATGACCCATTGTGCAATAGATGCCATGCCTGACTGTACTTAAGAATAACTACAGCTTGACTGACTATATATATATATAGCAGGAACATGTAAACATTTTTATCAATAATTTTATGAGCATTTTACAGTGTCACGTCCGTATTTTGAACAGCTCTCTTTTTAACATTCGATCAAGCGTTCGTTTCAAGCATTGGTTTTTGTTTTTATGAATTTCTAATTAGGCATTTGCAACGCACATTTCTGACACCTAGCCAAACGGGCTCGCTCTTTCCGTTCGAGTCGTTAAAGTTGTTAGCTCTTTTTACGATATTTTTATTTAATTGCAAAAAAAAAAAAAACGCATTCATGTAATAATGACAAGGCTATGGCGGCTATGGCCCTACAATTCCTTTCACAGTTTTAACGATTTGGAGCTGAGGTGTCGGCCAAGTCGTTACTTTACAAGCTTTACTGTAATAAAATTCAAATTTCAATTCGAAACGCTAGCTTTTAAGTGCGTCGCCAAACGGTTGCATCCACAAACACTCTGAGACAGAAGCAAACGGAAGTTCTGATACACTACAGTAAAACATAGTACAAGAGTATCTCAAAAGTGTACCACATCTACTTTACTTATACAAATGATTGATTCTATTGGAATTAAGCACAATTAATGTCAACTTTGCTTATAAACAGCTTAAAAGTTCTATACAAGTACAGAAATAGCATATTTATTTAGTTTAAATAAATAAAAATAAACGAATCCAAAAAAAATCTTTTAAAATGTTGCAAAAATATCTAAGTAAACATTTTAATAATTTAAACATTATATTTAAGTTACTTTTCAAGTTTTTTTTAAGAAGTTGTGAACTTATTTATGATACATAATTAAGTAATAATTTAATATGTTTCTTTTAAACTTATAATATATTTAATTGATTTGCCAAACGGATTATTATTTATATATTATTTATTTAAATTCATAATTCTGCAATTGTTTTACTTTTTTTTACTTAATCATCTAGTTAATATATTTAATTTGTTAAATTAATCAGCAGCGAATCATTTATTTGACCCTTATAATATCTTAACTAGGTCTCTTTAGCACTTCGCTCTAGAATCTAGAATATCCATCTTCCACCTGGTTGAGTCCTTCAGCTAGTCTGCTTCTTTTGCTGTTGTTATCATGCTGCTCATGCATCTGAAGTTTTTGACAGTTGACTGTGATTATTCCTTACCCCCATCCCCCCCACCCAACCCGCGCACTATCTGCATCGTTGCCGCTGGCAAATTTAAGCAGTGCGTTTGCGTTTTACATTGACGTTAACATTTTGCTGTCTTGCATACTAAACAAAGCCGCCAGTTGATTCAATATGCCAAATGTTATAGCTGTTTTTGCTTTTATTCTTCTTGTTGTTGTTGTTGTTGTTGCACCACAAACCACAAAATGGACAAAATGTGTTCAATTTCAGGCCTGTGATTTTTCAATAGACACACCAACAACAACAGCAACAACAAGGCTGCTGCTTTTGCCGAATTAACATTGATGGCGTGCCTATGAACGAGATTCGTAAAGGGTTGTCGGATGGGTTGGGTTGGGTTGGATTGGATTGGATTTGTTTGTTGGCCGGCGTGTTTGTGTTGTTACACTATTGCAGTTGATGTTGCTGTTGCTGTTTCAGTTGCAGTTGCAGAACTGAGCGTTCATTAGCACGCACGTCGGCGCCATTTTGCAAACGCATTTCCGCTGCCGAGCCAACAACTACGTGCAGTCGTGCGAAGGTTCCCATCTCCCGTCCATTTCCCGTTTTGTCCGTTAGTCCGTTTTAACCGTTAGGCCAGGTAAATGTTGTAGCTACCTACTGTGATTCCTGTTTTCACTGTTCATTTTTCGTTACTTCTTCTTCAGTTCAGTTCAGTTTAGTTCCGATTTTTTTTGATTTATTAAATTTTTTGTGTGTTGTGCATCATCAAAAGGCATTTATAATTGGCGATGTTGCAGCTTAACGCTTCAATGGGCCTTCAGAGTCACTCCGCAACGGCGGAGGCACGAGGCACGAGGCAATAGACATGCAACAGTTCTCAGAGTCTCGATAATTGGTAACGCGTCACGTGTAATGCTTCCAAAAGCCAAAAATGGAATTTCTAATTAAGTTTTGCTGGGATTTAATATCGACGAGCGAGCCCCAGCTAGCTCCACAAAACATCACAGATTCAGTTTCCAACAAACACACACACACATGATACTTGTTTGTGTGTCTGCCTTGCAGCGAGTGTGTACGAAATTTTGGTCAATTAACACATCAACAAGCTTAGTTTGAAGCAAGCTTTCCACCCTCTCTCCACCTCTTTACCCTTAAACAAGTTTCAGTTGTAGAGCTTACAAAATAAAGGGGGAAAAAGTTAAAAAAAAGGCGAAAAGAATGAATACACACAATTTTTGACTTACTTTGCTGCAACATTTTGCAGTTTGCTGTTTGATGCGCTTGAGGGATTAGCAACAGCGAGAGTAACAGGAATATAGGGATATATATAAGGACTCTCTCTCTTTTTGCAACCCATCCATGCGTTCCATCGTCTATCCATCCTATTCACTTGTTAGTTTGCCATTGATGAGCGCAAAATTGCATTAGGAATCACAGCAAGCAGTTCAAACTAGACATCTGATGGGTTTTAATGGTTCGTCTGCTTTTGGTCGACTCTGTTATGTATCGTTCGATTTTGTTCTGTTCTGTTTTGCTCTATTCCAGTCGCAGTTGTGGAGTTGATTAACTTTAAACTTCTCCTATAAGCAGCTGCCAATTGGATACATTGATTACATTGCAGTTGTTGAAATGAGATGATTTTATCTATGTTATAAAATTTGTTAATTAAAAAGTTTAATCTATTTTCAAAGTTGTTTTAGAACTGATTTCAAAATTAACTTTTAAAAATCTTAAGGCTTTTCAGTCATCTTTCACTCTTTAATCATTTTATTGTCTCGTGATTGATTTGACTTATGATAAAGTAATATTTGTTCTGTGAGAAATTAACATATGAAATATTAAAGCAATATAATAAACTATCTTAAATTCAACTCCTAAGATTTTTAATATTGTTAACATATATATTTAATATTGTCAAAAATGTAGTAGACATTCTATTTAGATTTTACGTGTCATAAAGTTTCACTAAATTATATATTTCTATACATTTATAGAGTTGGTTTAAATAGAGGTCATAGCATAGTTTAGCTTCTTTAGTGTTGAGTCAACAGCTTTGAAGAATATTTAGCATTAAAATAACATTAAGTCAGCCAAAAAGCCAGAGCAGACAGATACAACAGCAGATATGCATAAAGAATCAATATAATATTCTTACAAACATATATATATACATATATAATATATGGAGACAGCCAAGCCGAGTAGCAGGCAAACCCGTCAATCGCTCAGTCAGTCAGTCAGTCAGACACAGAGACACAGAGACAGAGAGAGAGAGAGAGAGAGAGAGACAGACAGAGAGTCAGGAAAGTTGGGACCATCATTTGCCTAGAGCTGGCAGCAACAATTGATATATGTACGCGTACGTGAGTCGCATATCGAGGCGTTGCACTCGGCCGGCAATTGATTTGATGTAAGCGGAAGGCAATAGGCAAGCCAGGGCAGAAACAAGCGAAGGGGAGGGATGGGGAGTGAAGTGAGGCAAGCCAAGTTAGTGGCAAGTTGCCGAAGTGCGGTCGCAAACTTTGTGAATGGCACGCGTTAAACTAAATTTATGAAACACACAGAAAGAGAGAGAGAAAGAGAGGGAAAGAGAGCGAGAGAGAGATGAAGAAAATTCCTAACCAAAGTTGCTAAAGGAGACTAAAATAGAATAATATTAAGTAGTTAAAACACTTATGATAAGTAACTCTGTTTGTTGGCCAGGAAATGGCAATAACAAATTTATCAATTAACAAATTTATCATTTATGCAAACAAGACAAATATGGGAATGACAAACAACAACAAATGCGCTCAAAATACATATGAATGAATGATAGGCAGCAAAGAAAGAGAGGGAGAGAGAGAGGGGTAGGGTTAATTGAATAAGTCACAGCCTAAAAACTGTTGCGCATGCGAATTGTTTGCCTCTTTGCCAAGAGCATAAATAAACACAACCGACTTTGACTTTGACTGCGACAACGAAAAGGAGCTGGTGGCCATGATGATGATGATGATAATGATGATAATGATGATGATTATGGGCAAAGAATTTACACAAAAATGCAATCAGCGCATTGGATAAATATACAAAATGTAAATGTTGCCAGAAACAAACATACAGATAGACAGAAAACAGACGAATACAACTGGCGTAGCATGTTGTTATCACGAATGATTATTTACACTATTCGATAAATTTATCACTGGTGTCTCGACGATTAGCTTAGCTCTCTCTCTCACTCTCTCTGTTTATGTTTAAAATGACTATGCCATTGCATTTTCCATATTTAGTTGTCACATGGCATTTTGTTTGCCAGTTGATGAAGTTTATAGATAGTCGATAAAGCTATTCACATTGTATTTGTACAGAAACAGATAGTAAACGTAAGTAGATGATATTGTAGATGGTATTTCATGCAAGCAACTTTGAGTTGAAGGAGAAGTATTCAACTTTGCTTTTAGTTTGTTGTAACTTAATTGAAAATAAATTAGAACTTTCCAAAGTCATAACTCCCGCAAAATGTAACCGTTTATCAAATGCAATAATTTTAAAGTTATAGCTCGGCATCTAGATTAATACTGCATTTTCAGTTTATAACATAGTTTTTTTCTCGAAACCAATGATAAAAAACTAACTTGTAGATAGATTAGAATATTTTATAAGATTATTTACTTAATTTCAATGTTCCATTTGCTAATATATAAAAATTAATGTTAAGTAATAAAATATGCTTTAGATTGCAGTAAAAAGTATTTATTAATAAACATTTTTCATTAAACTTCACTTTGATTAATTCTTTCAGTTGGATATTCAACATATATAGGTCAACAGATTATCCCAACTTAGCTAACTGATATAATCACGACTCAATTTGACTTTCTTTAGTTACTTTGTGTGTCACCACTTCCAAATATTCGAAAGTAATAAGTGGGCTAACACAGTATCATAAAACCACACCCAAAACAAATAACCTTCCCAGTAACATATTCATATTCCTATATGTATATATAGATACGTACGTATGTTTGTGTGTGTGTGTATCAATCAATCAAACTAAGACCAAGATATCATCTACAACAAGTGCCCCTCGATAGCAAATAGCTCTAGATATCTACACTGAACAAAATTACTTACTATTTACTACTAGATTTCTTATTATGTAGTTACTAAAAAAGCTTAAATTCGATTTTTCTTTTAATAATTAAATTTGTTATTATATCTTGCTTTTTGTCAATCTCTCAGTGTATTTATATCCCACTTATATAAAAACTCTCTTCAAAACCTGAGAATTTGTATCACAAACAACGTGCAACCAGTCATAAATCATGACAAGATCGCATGCTGCTCTCTGTGTTCCGAGAGACTCTGTCTCCCTCTATGTCTGTGGCTCTTTGCTTGCGGCAAATGTTGTCGGCACTAAGCTGCTTCATAATGCCACATTATGACAAGTTGCGGCGCGTTACGCACTCTCTACTATCAGCAACTTGTATCTTGTTGCATTCTTGGCGCGCGCGCGAATTAATAAAATCTTGATTAATGCGCTTGGCAATTATTGGGAAAATCATCAGCATAGATCACAAAAGAGACCAATCGTGGATTAAATTATAAAAATCTTATTACAAACTATACTAAATATAATCATAAAACTATTTAAAAATGTTGTAGAGCACAACAAAAAATGTATTTTGTAGATAGCTACACAAATCAACAGTTATTTTTGTTTGTTTCACTTGCAGTGTCACAACGGAACAAAATGGAAATGAAAACTCTTCTACTTGTGAGCAAAGAGTGCGTTCTAGTATGTTTGTAAGCTTAAGAGAGGCATATGAAATAAGAGAGACAGATTTATATCAATTGGAGCTGCATTGGACAGGTGAGTTAAGAGTTTTGTATTTTTGGAAAAGTATGAATTAGAACATATTAAAATAAATATAAAAAAATATTAATTAATATTAAATGATTATTTATATAAAATTAATATTGCATTTTATTTATTAAATATAACTATAATAATAATAAACAGTCTAAGAGTGTTAAGAAGATTTAACTTCTACATATGAACAATGCACAACAGCAATGCATTCCACAAACAAGGCACGCTCTTTTCTTGTAAGCAATGTTTTGTTCTCTCTCTCTCTCTCTCTTTTACACACACACACCGAAACGGGGATTGCTCTTTGAATGAGATCCACAAGAAGGCCCGATGTTCGGTTACATTGGCGTTTGTTTTGCCGATATGCGGCTCCTGAGTAACTTTACAACGTTCGTTCAATTCAATCGCTCGTCAACCTTCGTTCGGCGCGTTACAAGAAGCGAAAGGCAGCAGCAGCAGCAGCAGCAGCAGCAGCAGTAGCAGTCGCAGCAGTAAAACGTTTAGCGTCAGCGTCGGCGTCGCCGTTGTTGCAACAAGAACAACAAAATTCGGTCGCGCTCGCTACGGTTATGGTGGTTGCAACAGTGGAACCAGTCTCGTCCAGTTTCAGTCTCATCCCAACGCTCGTGACGGCAACAACAACGTGTAGCTCGGTTTCGGTCTCGGTCTCGGTCTCGATCTCGGTTCGTACAATACTTACGTCTAATTTTGCGTGAGTGTGTGAAAGATACAGTTACAGTTTCAGATACTGCACAACTAACAAGTATCTGGGAGGCAAAACAAAAATGCGGCACCTGTGCACAATTCGCCGGCGCCAGCTAAGCATGGCGAAAATCTAAAATTCGTTTAAATTATTCGGTATAGCAAAAATTGATAAATTGAAAAAATAAACGCAAAGTGTTTTTTTGCCTTAGGCTGTCGGCATGTAACTAAAGCGGCCGCAAAATACCAAAAGTATCTCAGCCTCAGAGTGCTAAACATATCACAAAACAACCCACAACCCACAAGAAACAAGAATTGTGTTGAAATAATAATCACAAAAAATTGCAACAGCTTTAACTGCATTTATTTTGCATTTTTAAGAAATTTTATGCAAAGAATCTAAAGCGAATTCTCAAGTGTGTGTGTGTGTGTGTGAGTGTGGCAAGAAAAATTTAGTAAGAAATACGCTTTGATGCATTTGTGAAACGCTTTTTAAACAATAAAATAAAATATATATATATATATATATATATATGTGTTATATATGAGTATACATCATTATATAAACCTTATCTACAATGCTATATGATCTAAGGATAAAATCGAAATACAAAATCAATTGAAAACATTTGAAACAACAAATATTTTCAAACTAGGTAAGTCCAAAAAAGAAATGATTAAAATTTTAATTTAAGGTGCGAATGCGAGGGCAAAATGATATTTTGTATTCCTAATTGGTTAACTTGGCTTAGAAGTTTAGCTATAAATTCAATCGAATAAAAAATAAATAAAACATTAAAATTCAAATTTGTGTTTTTAACATGACAATAACAATAAACAAATGATTGTTTGAATAAATTTACATTTAACCAATACGCAAAGATAAATGAAAACAAGTTTTGTGAAACGAATCAAATTAAATATTTATATATATATATATAGAAAACAGTAGTGATAAACAAATGCGCAACTGTTTTAAGTTGTTGCAAGTGTTTAACACTTAACTGATTGGGCAAAAGAAACTTGAAAAGAAATTCTTTTGATTTTGTAATCAGTTGACAAGTATTTCTCTTCTAGCAAGGGTTAAAGTTTGATTATTTCTGGTTTTTTCTGCTCAGTTTTCTCCCCTTTTAGCTGCGAACAGAATGTGGCATGTGGAATTTAGTGTGCACACTAAGCATTAATTAAACACAAATTAAGAAAAGTCAAACTGTCAACATGCCAGGCTAATCAAAATAACCTGCTATATCTTATGGATACACAAACAGCAGCCATCCACCCAGGTCATAAAAAAAAACTCTCAAAAACAACTAGATTTGAATTTCTTTTCATGTGGCTGTGTGTGTGTGTGCTCAACAATATTTATTTATTTTATCGGGCAGTGAAAGATTTCTTTGCTTAAATAATTTCTAAATGTCTGGCTAACAAGTTGAATGATTTTTATCTACGTTTTGTGTTTCTTTCTTTTTTTTTTTGTATCTCTGGCAACTTTACACATTTGCCAGATTGCAATATCATAATTTTCTTCTTCGTCTACTTCTTCTTTTTGTTGTATGTGTGCGTGTGTGTGTGAGTGCGTGCTATTCAAAATTCTTTAGACTCGTTAATAATATCTTTGATGCGTATTGTCTTGCTAGGCAAATTAGTTTTTATTAAATGGCTTGCGTGTCTCAATCTTAAATCTGAATCTCTGTAACTGAATCTAAATTTGAATCTTAAGCTGAATGTGGTTACGAATGCTTGCCATAAGTTGCAGCCACTGTGCATGCATAATTAATTTCGTGTAAAAATCATAATTACAGCAATTAAAATTTATGTAAACAACTTGCCAGCCTCCCATCGGATGGGTTGAGGGGGAAGAGCTTCTGCTCTTCGCTTCAGGCGCCATTGCGGCGTAATCATCATCATAATAATCTTGAAAACTTTTTCCCTGCTCGCCTTGTTTTGTTGTTGTTGTTGTTATTTCTTTATATATATTTTTTCTTGTGGTCGATTTGTATTATTAGCATTATGATAACAAAGTTGGCGCTATCTTGTTTGCTTATGTTTGTTATTATTATTATTATTATTATTGTGTGTGTTTTGGACATTGGATGGTAAAGTTGCTAATAGAGACACTAACTTAGATAGATTTGCAATTCTAAAATACCTTCTTAAGATTTTTGAATAAAGAAGAAATATTCATTCATATTCATAAAACTTAAGATTCAAATTCTTTAGAGCTTTGAATATTTCTTTCGATTGAACATAACATCATTTAAAAACGAGTCTTGGAAGTAGTTTTGATTAGTGTAGAATTTTAAAGCTTCAAAATATATTTTGAAGTTCAGTTTATTTTGTTTGCTTGCATTTCAAAATGCTGCTAAGCATTAAGAAACGAAAAGTTCTATTCCTTATAGTAATAAATATAATTTAAACTAAATCTGCAGTTACAATCAAAGTTCTTCGTTGCCTGCAACTTTTCACTTGCTCGTTTTAACGGCATCTTTTTGTTTTGCGTACAAACTGACATTTCCTTTACTATATCCCTCCCACATTGAGAATTTATGTCCAGCATGCATTGAGAGATTGTCAAGCAGAGCAACCTAAAAAAAAGTCTTTTGCTGTCATTGTTGCCCACATGGCCACCGAATGTCTAATCGTGAGTGTTTGTTTGTTTTGTGGACTGCATCTTTAATTAATTAGCATCTAACTAAGAATAATGCTTCCTGCGGTCGACTGTCACAACTTGGCTGCTAGTTTATTTGTTTGTAGCTCTTCGGCGAAGATACAAAGATACAAAGATACAGATACAGATACGCTCGACTGCAAAAAGATACATCGCACAGGTGCCACAGAGTTGCTACAATTTGTGTGCACCTCCTTCCCCCTCCACACATTAACACACTTGCCCGCCCCTAAGCCGTTGGCATTCGTGCATGGCCAAGAAATGAAAAAGAAACAGAAGGAAATACAATTTTTTTCTCATTTTTTTTTTTTCGGCAGCAGCCAAATAGCTGCCACGCCCACACATCATCACATCACCAAAGCGTTGTTTTTTGTCTACCTTTTTTTGTATAGTTTAATTCTTGTTTTTATTGTATGCTGTTTCATTCTTTTCCCCTCCTTCCTTGCTGTGTGTGTGTGTTAGCTTGTAAAAATGCAGCTAAAGAAAATTATTTGTGCTGCCTTCTTTTGAAATAATGTTCAAGTGTTGCGGTCTCATAAAAGTGCTCACTGTATCAATGTGTCTGTGTGTGTGTGTGTGTTTGTGTCTGTGTGTGTGTGTTTGTGTGTGTCTTGGCATGTTGTTGAGAATTTTTCATGTAATGACCTGGCGCCAGCTTTGTTGCTCTTGTTCTTGCCACTGCTCTGTGGCACATATTCTTTTCTTTTTGGGTTGTTATGTTGTTGCCAGCTTAAAGGCGGCAAACTTAAAGTTTTACACAGTTCATTTCGTTGTTGCGTGTGGGACGCTTAATTAGTGAAAATAAAAAAAAAATGTTGCTGTTAAAGTGCCCCAAATAATTCAAGCTGTCAGCAGTGCTTAGAAAATGGCGTTCACTGCAAGGTAACTGCCATTGAATTTATTCCTGTTGTACAAAAAATAATCGTCTTTAAGTTTTTTACTACTGTGTAGCCAGAAGAATAACAGTATTCGTTGAGTTGCTTACAACACGGTTTTAGCATGGTCTGTTTTTCTTTTGATGATCTAATTGTTACTATGACTTATTTGTTAATTCTTCAAAAACTATTTTGGCAACGCTTTTAAGGTAGAGAAGAAAGCTACTTTAAAAGTTCTTCAAGTAGATTTTAGATTGAAATCATTCTAAAGGTGTTTTCATTGTGTCATGAATCAGATATTTCTATAACTTAATCGGTTTAGCTTAAGTTTTTTACTGTTGTCAATGCGTTATAATTATTTTAATTGTTTTGCATAGATTGCAGGCATTAAGGAAAAAAAATCAACTGCTTTTCGTCTCATTCCTTCCCTTATCTCCTTACTTTTAATCTACAATCGAGGCTAAATTCTTTTAAAGTACACGATTCGATTGTTGCCGTCAATGTTCCCATGGAAAAGTCAAACCCCTTTTTCTCACATTGAACACAAAACAAAACACAGATCAAGATTTCCTTTTTAGCTTCCTTTTCTTATATGTGTTGATGTGCGACGCTATCTAAGCAAACGACCGACCCTTATAACATGGTTCGTCAATAATTTACACACACACATGCACACATATGTAAATGATATTTGAATAGACACTGAATTTGTCAGATGTTCCCCCTACTTTGTAGTTGTTGCGACTTGGAGGAATGCAACTGCGACGATTTCGTTGAGCTAATTAACTTTCGGTTACAGTTCACTGCGCAAATTTGCCAGACTAAACCATTAAGAAAGAACTTTATACAGGAGACAGGGGGACACACACGTAGACACTATATATGTGTGTGTGTTTGTGTTTGTGGGTTTGAGTATGAGGCATATTAAATTCGTATTTAGATGTGTTGAGACATTCAACGGAAATGAATCGCCGCTCATCAAATTCAAAGTTGCTAGCTGATGACTTCCCGCATTCGGCCATTCGAGTGAGGGGGGGGGACCTTCTTTGTCTGGCCCTCGTTTCTCTCTTTTTGTGCTCTCTTTGTTCTGCAATCAAGAAACTCACTGAAAGAGGCATTCAAGCAAGTCAGAGTCACAGCTCAAAACAGAGAAAAATTAGCTAGTCGTAGTTGTTGTTGTCGTCAATACACAAAACATTTTACGCATCACAAAACAATAAAACGTCATTAGCGCCGTTCTGCAAAAGTAGTTGGCTTCAGGCACTGAGCATGCAATTGGGCTCAGGGTCAACTGCATGGCCCAACCCAATACAAATCGATCAAAAATGCGGGAAGACTCATTGGGGAAAAAAGCTGTGGTCTGGTAATTAAGTTCTAAGCTTGGGCAACTGCAACAACTGAAACAATTTTCAAAAAGTATGCACAGCTCGGCTCATTAATCAATGCTGTGCCCATAATCCACACCCTCGCCATCCTACTAACCCCTCCATACCTTCCCTTTCCCTTCTCAACACTGTTGTGTTTGTTATATTTTTTTGAAAAAGTTTTCTCTTACATGCAATGTAATTTTTAACAGTCAACACATTTGTTTTTATTCCATTAGATATCAGGCTGGCCAAACTTGTTTCACTTAGTCAGCAGTCCAAAATGATACGAGATATACATGTTTTCGACCCGTTCTACTTAGCCCATATCATATATAAACACACACACACACGCCCCTTTGAGAGCTAGATATGCAAATGTTGCCATGGCCATTCCCATTTCCCAAGTGTATATCATAATGGGTTGCTGCCACACGCCAGGTGTCAAAAATGTTTCAATGGAACTTGTCATTTTCCCATTTGACGCAAGTACGAAGGTTTCTTCACAAGGGGTTGCCATCAAAAGCAGCAGCAACAGCAGCAACAACAAATGGCCAACATGTTTGTGCAATTAGACCGAGGGTTAAGTACCAAATGTTGTTAAAGTAAAAAACCCAGTTTTGGTTTCGAATGAGCAGCTGAGAGCTTAATGGAAAAAAGGGTTAAATTCTTTTGGTAAATGTGTTAAATGTAATCAAGCTGAAATATTGCTCCAGTTCAAAAGATACCAGAAAACGATTTGATAAGAACTTCAAAAAGTTCAATGGTACTCAAAGATATTGTAAAAAGAAGATAAAGCAGTGTATCTTATAGTTTAAGATCTTTCAGATAAGGCTTTGAATATTTTATTTAATAATAATTAAAGGTAAACTTATTAAACCTAGTCTTAACAAGTTCTGATGCTGAAAAAGACAAGCAGATTTTAGCAATTTATAAGTTTGAACTCACTTTTAAGTTATTCAATAATGTCATAGATTTTTATTATGATATTTGACACATACTATGTGAACTACAGTAGGCAACCCTTTGAAGTACTGCTAGCCGAGCTTACACAGTGTGTGTATGTGTTTGTTTGTGGAGTTGCATTACGGTACCGCAACAAAGAAGTCATTTAATGCCCATTACCTTATAAAAACAATCAGCTAATAAAGCCTTCCTGCAGCAACAGCAACAGCAACAGCAGCGGCAACGGCAACGGCAGAAACAGCAGCAGCCCAAACAAGCGTTAAATTTTATGACCACAAAACCCACAACGAGTCAACGTTAACCCGGCCAAACAGCAGCAGCAACGAAAACAAATAACGAAACAACGAAAAGTTTTCAACAAGCCGCCTTTCCGGCTGTTTGGGGTTGCCATTAAAAAGCGGTTGTCCATATAAATATGGGCAACTGTGTCACAATTGTCTAGTACATGATTTCTATAATCAAATGGCCCAGGCCGCTGCATGCCACGCCCACGTGCAACAAAAACCAAACACACATAAGTACTAAACAAAGTTTTAGTTGCATTATGAAATTAACAACAACTGGCAAACAATAATGATAATAAATGAATAAATGGCATGGCTATGATTATAAGCCATTTGGCTAATTTCACATCATTAGACAAATGTACGGTTTGTTATAGCGCATAAACAACATATACTATATGCCACATATGTCTACTAATGTCTATGTTTATGTATCTGCATATGAGCTTAGGCCAAAGTTCTGGCTGTCTCACCTGCCTTTGTTCGTTTGTTGTATCTTTCAGTTATAGTGAGCGTCATAAAAATTAATCAAGCGTTGCTAATTTGTCTGGCTAACAGTACCTACGATGAGTTAAGGGGTTCCTCCAACCTCCTCTTCCACCTCCTCTTCCATCCGTTGTCATCATTAAAAACACATGTGGCAAAAAGCAATGAGTGTTAACCAACTCAGCCCGCTGTGTCACAGCTGCAATTGAGCTGCATTGAGCATTGAGTAGCGGCGCTCTTTAAAAATCGATAGAGCTTGAGTCTACCACAAACCAACACACACACACACACACACACACATCATGTCCTTACCACGCTTCATTGCATGGCCTAACGATTGTCGGTTCTCTGTGCTTTTTGGTTTCTTTTTTTTTTTTTATATATTTTGGGAAACTGTCTGTGTGTGCTGGCATTTTGTTTGTCATTTTTGTGTCTCGTCTTTCGTCAGTCAGTCAGTCGTTTTTTTTCTTTCTTTTTGGCTGTCAATCAGCGCTTTGTTGTTGCCAGCCACTTAATACCACAGTCGCCGCATTGTCAATGTTATCCTCATCCTCGAAAATTCATTTTATTTTTTTTTTTAAAATATTTTTACATACATTTTGACAAACATTTTGTCAGCAACATCGCTTATAATTCATAAAAATTCCAACACAGGCCCACACACAACATCGTCGTCTATTAAGCTGCTCAAAAACCGCACACAAAGCGGTCCAAAGGATGTGCTATACGATGAGAGGGGGTATTGAAGGGAGCCTCAACTCCATTGACAGTTAAGTGAATGCCCATGTGAGCTTATCAGCAGCGGCTTAACAAGCCGTTGAGGGATGTGCAGCATGTACAAAAAATATACCCCAAACTTGGAGAATTCCTCTCTTTTTACCTTTCATCCACATGGGGTTCCTGCTACATATAAATTCTTTTTGGGCCCGCGCTGTGCGCTTTGTCTGAATATATTATAACCTTTTCTTCTGCTTCTTGGTATTGACAAACATGATAAAGCTTCTACACAATTTTGTGTAATTTTCTTGTTTGCTTAAGTTTCCCGAAATCCTTTGAGAAATCTTGAAACTCTTGCTGATCTTTCAATTATTTCATTACTCATTCAATTTAAGCTTGCTTAGCATTTTTAGAGTTAACAATTTATTTATTTAAATAATTTTATAAATTAAAAAGCCATTAGAAAATAATTTGATAAATAAAACAACATGCTAGACCTTCTAATACAATTATTCATTATTCAATATAAATTTTCATAAAAAACCGTTTTGTAATAATATTATTTATTTTCTTTCCCATAGAGCTGTTATGTTTTCTAAATTTTCTTTCTTCAAATTTTCAACTCTTTTTCTCCCTTTCCCCAATCAACTAGTCGTTCACTTTGTAACAACTCCTTTTTATTTCTCCTGTCAATAATCTAGCGATTCTCTTATTTTGTACACCACATCCTGTTTTTTTTTTTGTGTCCTGATGACATGTGACGACTGTCTGACAGGCAGATCTACTTCAGAGCTTTGCACTGCGTTTTCCTTTGCAAGTTTTGACTTTTAACGCCCCAAACCCTCTTTTGGAAACACTTTACTTACCACTTAACATGCATATGTATGTGAATATTATATAACGTCTAGTATTTGCTGCATTCTTTTCAAGGGGCAAAAAAATAAAAACAAAACTCGACTAATTTGATCCCCTGGCGCAACTTGGGTTTTCTTTTTTGCTTTCGGCGCTTTTCTTGCGGGTTTTGAATCCCCTTCATCTGCCTTGCCCTTTGGCGCTGTGATTTCCTTCTCAGTTTGCCGGTGCGTGAAACATTTTTTCGCAACCTTGTGACCCAACACAAACACACTCACTCACTCACACACACACTTACACACACACAAGGAGACGAACGACCCTTGAGTACCCACACAGGCATAGAAATTCAATATTGCTCTGTATCCATCTCTCTCTCTTGGTCTCTTTTTGTCTATGTCTATGCTAATGAATGGCTCGCGAACTGCTAGCAAAAGATGATTGAGTGGTGAAGGGGGTGTGCGGTGTGTGTCTCGTCTCGCCTTTTTATTTATTTTTCCGGCTTCCTGTTGCGAGCTTCGCTTTCGGATCCTTTTCGGGTTTTTTTGCTCTGCTGCCTTTTTTGCGGTTTGACGCAGCAACTAAAAGTATGCAACACTTTTTTATTTCACATTTTCGCATGTTACTGTTTGCATATTTAATGGCCAAAGCACAGACAAAATGGCGTCGACTGTCGTGTTGATTCTTTTTTTTTTGGCCCTTGTGGTTAGGCGTTGATTTGTGGGCGCATCTCGTGTCTATTTGCGGTTTGGAATGTGGGCAAAGAGAATATTTTGTTTATTATGTTTTTGTCTTTCCTTTTTTTGTGTGGAATGGGAGTGAGGGTGAAATGATTGTCGCTGATGTGACTTTAATGAACTTGGGACATGTCGAAAATCAATATGGCGCTCTTGCTTTAAGTGCCTTTAAGCCTGCCTGGTAGGCTAGCTTCCTGCTTTTCCCGCTTTCAAGTGGCAGACATACAGTCAAGAGTCAACATTCGAGACGAGACTGACTTGCTGCCTGTCACAATAACAGAAGAATATATTCTGCCTTTCCAGCTCCTTGTTTGCAACGACAGTAAATGGCAGCAGCAGCAGCAGTAGCAGAAGTAAAAAAAAGTTGTCAACTGTCGCTTGTGTGGCAGCTATGCAAATTTGTTGTTGTTGCTACTCGGCTTCTTGCCACAGACAGCTAGACTTTAAGCTAGACTGTCCACACACACACACACACACACAGAGAGACACACTTTACGCTTTCATTAGTTGTAGCCTTAACCCCCCCAAGCGTCAGCATTATAAAATCATCAAAAGTGTCGGCCATCAAATGTGACAATAGTCATTGAAATCGCAGTTGCTATTTGCTATTTGCTGTTTGTTGCTTGTTTACTTGGCTGTCAGTCATACTTTATTCCTGTGAGAGTTGCATGTTGCGCTTTGTTATTGCTCTTCATTCGCCCGCACTCTTTCTCTCATTCTTACTTTATGTTAACTTTTTCTGCACTAACTCTCTTCGGCACACCTACAGAAATCATTGAGTTGGAATTGACTCTTAAATATTTATTTATTATTTGTCTAATTTAATTTTTATATATACTTTAAGTCAAGTTTTACATATTTTATTTCTAATCAAAATGAATCTTTAACTTTGTATTTAATTATGTGTTAAATAATCAATCATTTAAAATCTGTCTTTAATTGTATACGATATAAGTTAACATACTTTTTTATTTTATTATCAATATGTTAAAGCCAACCAAATAAATTAAACTCACAGCAGAATACGTTAATAATTCAATTAACTTATATTTTTATTAAATTAATAATCGATCTCAATTCGATTTTCCAATATTCGAATTAGTTAACTTTAAGCAAACGGTTTTATAACTTTTGTCTTATATGTAAAGTATAATTTTATGTCATTATACTTTAAAATAGGAAACTTATCAATTCATTTTGGCCAGTGTTGCTGCCTTTCCGTTTTTGAGCTTCAACATAGTTGGTTGTTGTTGGAGTTTCCTTGCTGTCTGCGTTGTCATTTGATTTGATTACAGTTGGGGAAATTCGAGTCGTCTCCGACGTTGAAGTTGTCTTTGTTGGCGTTGTTGTAGCTGCAACTGTCTGCCTGCTTGATGGATTATATGACGTTGCTGCCTGTCTGTCTATGTCTGAGCTGGCATATACTCATTCTCATAGTATAACCCGCATGGTTTGGCTTTAAGCGCACCACCCAACCATCTAACCCAATCAAAACTAACCAATGTGTCGCATCAGCTGCAATCGCAGCCAATTTGTCTAGTTGCTTCCAACTCCCATAGCTCCAAAAACGACACCCCCGATTTTAAATGCTCAAGAGCTGTGCGCTTGATTAGCGGCGCTGAATTGACAGAAAATTGTCACTAGCAGAGGTCCCCATCCCACCACCCATTACTTTTCAACACGTTCCACAATTTGAGTCAGTTGTTGTGTGCACATATGTAAAAGTAGCATTAAATCCCAGAGACGCACAATCTTCGTACAACAAAACCAAGACCAAATGCCATTTCCATTTCCATTTACTTCTTCGTTTTGCATTTTCTGCACTTTTTATTCAGAGACAGAGAAAGAGAAAGAGGGAGAGAGAGAGAGAGTGAATGGGAAAGAGAAGAAGCCGTCACATCAATTGCTTAATTGATCAATTTAATTTGACACTCATTCAACAAACACTCGACGCGTTCAGACTGAAGATAAATATCTTTTAGCTGCCGATTTGCAGTGCAGTCAAACTCGCTTCTCCTTTTTTTTTTGTGTTTCGATTTATGCAAATTGTGTCGAGCCATGTGGCCTACTACTATATGTACACTTATATATATATATAGATATATATATATATATACATATTGTGTATGTCAGTTGATGTCTCGCGCTCCATTGATGTGCTCTACTTTCAAGAGATGTGTGTATTTTTCCACGAATTGGATTTCTGCTGCTGCTGTGCTTCATCAATTAATCAATTTAGTTGTTGGTTTTTGTTGCGGGCATTTTCATTCATTGTTGTTTTTGTTGTTGTTGTTCGAATTCTTCTATTTTTCTCACATACATATTTTTTTTCGAGATAATCAGGAAGTCAGCCAAAAACACAGTTTGATGTTTTAATTCTGCAGCACGCGGGTCAACAATTTGTTTTAGTTTTCAGCCAATTTACATACATATATCTCGTCTATATAGTACTCGCGTCGGGGTGTTGACAATTGAAATGAAAACACGTTTGATTGATGACCTGTGTGCCGTTAACGAGGTTCTAAAGTGTTTGATTTAGAAGCGAAAAACGGGGTTTGAATTAGTATAAGGATCGATTCACTGTCCCTTCCTCCTCTGACAATAGATTACCACAAATACATTTGGGTATTCCAGTTCAGCCACCTGTTGTTGCTTAGTTATGACCCTTGTCTCACACAACCAGACACGAATCCCATTAGCTAGTTGCGCAAAGCTATTATATCATAATCAAATCGACAGTCAAACTGTGAATTGCAATCATTGCTTGCCTTGCTTTATACCATATATATTTGTGTGTATATATATATGTATATGTATATATATGTGTATAGCTGCTAACGCCTCTATGCGCTAAAGTTTGTTGGTCTTCTGACCATTTGGCGATAAATCTTTTATGACAACCATTAAAAATGCAGTTGGAGTGGAGCTAAAATTGCTAGCCAAGTTCTTTTTAGCTTGGCCTGGCCAAATGGGCAACTAGCCAGCTAATGCCGCTTTTAGAGCCAATTGAGCGTGTAATTAACTAACTGTACATTTCAATTTATGAAATATTCGCGAGCCACAACGCGGTACAACTAAAACAAATGAACTTGCCACAAAACGCCGCCGCCAGGTGCAACCATGTCTATGCAACTGACCAGAGGCATCGATGGCCACGCGCCGCCTCTTCTCATTCCACGCTCCACACCGAGTGTCACTATTAATTTAACCTACATTGTGTATCGGACAGGCAGAAAAAGAGTCTCCGGATCGCATCGTATCTTGAGATCGTAGCTGGATCTATGGTGTCTACTGTGCATATGAAGCACAGCAAGTTAAAACTATGACAGGCGGCATTTTTCAGTTGCAGAATCGTTTTTTTGTTGTTTTGTTTTGTTTCTAACTGGTTGGCCTGAGCATTGAGCGTCAAAGAAAATTGCCGCTGGGCAAAAGCCAAAAGAAGCCAGAAGGCAAAAGAAAGAAGCTAGATGGTAGCTGGCTGGTTAAAGTACCTGAGCCCTGCGACGTTGAAAGATGAGCAATTAAGCGCTGAGTTATTGACAACAGTCAAGGGAAAAAAGCTACACAGAGGCACAGAAGGCAGAGAAAAAGGGGGGTGCTTGGGGATAAGGTGAACTTCTGCAGCTGCGTCTGCGTGACAAATTGCCACATGACGTTGCCCATTCCTACTTTTTTGTTTGTGTTTTTGTTTTTGTTTTTGCATGCATACATGCATGTTGTTGCAGCCAGTTGTGCTTGTGAGGGAGTCATCGGGATGTTCGTTCGATAAGGTTGCGCAGGTTGGCTCAGGTTGCAAGCTCAGCTCTTGCAAAAAGTAACAACAACAACAACAACGCCAGCAGCAGCAGGAGATGAGGCACATTTGTTAGATAAACATCGGTGTAGGAGCACACAATGTGGACAATGTCCAAACGTAAACTGAGCACTGAGCAATCTCTCGTTAGCTTTCCAGGAATGTGAGCAATTGGAAAACAGAGTTGTTTGGTAATTTAACAGAGAGAAGCCATTGCTTGCAGTTAAGGAAACTTAATACAACCCAATAGTTAATGAACTTAAAGAAATCAAGCTTAAATTGTACCAAATAGTTATTAAACTATGTAGTGGCAAAGCAGTTTATGTCTTGCTTGGTTTTAACCATTTTTTAAAACCCTACAGATCAGTTACTAGTTTGAGATAGCTACCTTTTTCCAACAGAGATAGCGACACTATCCTGTCAGCGGTTGAAAGTATAAGTCACTTAAGAATGCCAACAGCTTAAAGCTTTAAGATCTCTAACTAACTCTTAACTTCAACTATCTTTGAGTATGAATTAGAAAGCACGTTTGGTTATCGCATCACTTGGCTTTAACTGTGAATGAATCTGAAACTCAATTGATGCCAAAAAAAAAAATTAAATAAAAAAATAATAGAAAGAGAACAAGCCAACAAGAAATGTTGTTGCAGCCTGTCGTCGTCATCGGTCGTTATTGCGACTTTGACTTTAGCCTGCGAGAGTTGAATGAATGCAAAGTGAATGTGCGTGACGATGACGCGGAGGATGCCTACCAACTCAAGGCAAGAGAAAGAGAGAGAAGCGTTGAATGCGGTTGAGATGACAGTGTGTGCTCCCCTTTCCTTCTCTCTCGGCTGCCTGAATGACTTTGTGCTTTTCATTTAACATTATTTTGCAACAATTTAGCCAAAGATGCGAGGCAGGCAGGCAGGCAGACATATGAGGCAAAGAAAGCGACCAAAGTAAACAAGCTGACTGGCTGACTGGCCACAACGTGCCACCCCTCCATCACTCCCTCCCTTGATGGCCAGGCACAAGCCAGTTTCCGCTTTAATTTAACGCTGGCTTACAGTTAAGGTAGAAAGAAGTGGGAAGAAGAGAAAAGAGAACCCAAAAAGCATGTCAGCTGGCGCAGCAATTTCAAGCAGAAGCTGCACTAGCTGGCAGCAATCCACACCAAACACACCCCGACCCCCACACACACCCCAACCATCCCCCTTTGGGCTATACGAAAAATCCAAGTCAGCCCACTTTATGACATGAGGTTCTTGGGTGGCAAGGCGGGCGGTAGCCAAAAGGAAATTTATTTAGTTTATGCAAAGCGTGCGGCGAAAATCTAAAAAAGGGCAAAAGGTAGCACAAAAGGCGCCGGCAGATGAGTGAGGACGTGCCATTGGCAAGGAAAAGGAGGGGAAATGATGGGCGAAACTCAGACTAGGGACTAGAAGTAGGACCTGCTAAAAAGGACATCCATTGGAAGCGCAGTCCGCAGCAGCCAGATGCTGCCGCTGTTTGTGTTTAGTTTGCAAATTTCTTTTGATGTCTTTTAATTTTAATGAGTTGCAATGTGGGTCCAGAGGCGGTGTCGAAAGTAAAGGCGGAGACAAGGCGGAGACAAGGCGGAGACAAGGCGGCGACCACCCTAAGCAAAACTAATTAAAAGAGAAGGCAGCACAATGACTTCACTCGGTGTATGTGCGATGAGGGTTGTATAGTTAGAGGTGACATACTAGCTGCAAGAACACTAAACAAAATAAAGGAAATACTAGATGTTCAAACGATGAAGATGGAAAGTGTATATATATATATATATTTGTCATGTATATATATTTTTAAAGTTGAATAATTTAAATTTTATCCATATTACTTTCTCAAAAATACTAATGCCATATATATTTTTCTCGATTTCTTATCTCTTTCTAGAACTCACTGCCAGGGAAACTTCAATCAGAGTCAAGGTTTTTTTTTGCTTACAAACAAAATGACGCACAATTTATTAGCTGACAAGTCAACAATAAAAATAGCAACAAGTGCAGCAACAACAACAAATTCCAGCTACAAAATGTTCTCCCGCCAGTGCCTTTCCAGCTCCCCACGCTCTAGCTACCCCCGCTCATCATCATCAGCATTATCAATTCACAGAACAAGAAACTGGAACGGCAACCGGAATTGGAATCTACGCCACTTGGCATTGATAATTGCCAGCGGCTGTTTAATGCTCAGTACACCAGCGATTGCGGCTTTCGATATTGGTGAGTAGATATATGAATGAATGAATGAATCATATACATTTTTTGCTATACTTGAATAGTTAGTGATTTAACTGACAAATCAAAGAGAAAAAGTCAAAAGTCGAAGTCAAAAGGTACACAGCGTTCAGCAAATTGCTCGAGGGCATCAATAAAGCCTAAATATATTTGTTTGTTTAACGTAATGGAATTTACTCACTTCTTCTGAATATATTTTATATTTCTTCGATTTTTATTTTTATTTAGTTTGATGTTGGCAAAAGTTTTTAAGGGGAGAGCTTTTCGTATTTTAATTGACATTGAATACACATTTTAATGTGGCTCATCATTATCATGGGAGCAGCGACAGGCGGCACAGTTGGTGGCATCTGAAGAGAGTCGCCACGGGGTGTCCACTTCTGCTTTTGCACTCGAGATTTGACAACGCAAAAAGCTTGGTTGGCTCTTTCTCTTCCTCTCCATTACTTTACCTGCCTCATTAATTGGCATATGGACATTTTTAATGCTATCTTAAAAGTTGTGGCAGAAATTTTCCATAAATACAAAGAGTAGTAATCGTAGACGTAGCATGTAGTTACGGCAACATGGCTTTAATGAAGCCATATTGGAGAAGTAGTAGCTATGGTAGCCAGCTTAGGATTATGGCCACTTTAAATGCCCCTGGCATGTCAGCAGCTCATAAATTTCTATGTTGATATGAGGACAGACCGCTGGGGACATTGTGAAGTGAAGTCTCTTGCCTGATGGACTGAACAAAAGCTAAGCGGCATGAGAAGACTTTCAAAGGAAAGCTACAGGGAAGGTAGGCGAACGTAAATGGGCACAAATATATACAAGCATAGGATTATACAAATATAGAGAACAAATAATAAATTTGTGAGTATTTGGTTTTGTTATGAATCGTTTGAGTTGGCCTGTTGAATATGGAAAAGCTTAAGAAATGTTTTCAAAATAAATCCAATATGAATTTAACAAGAAAAGTTTAATAAAATTCTTCTCTAACGTAAATCAATTGATAAATAGAAAATCTATTTAACAAACATATCAAATATATTAGCAATAATATAGTACTGCATTGGTTCTGACATGATTTGATTTACATGCTCAGATTTAGAATCCGTTTATATATATATTTATATAAATCTGATTTGTTTCTCCGACAGAGTCGGCAGAGCGGAAAAATAAAATAAAAGAAAGAAGCGAAATGAAATTATTTCTTTTATTGCATAGTTTTTTCATTCCAAAGTTTGCAATAAGTTTTCCAAGTTGACTTGTTTTCTAGCTTGTCTTATTTAAACATTTTCTTAGGCTCTAGAACACAACTTTTCCTACAAAACTTTCTGCTGTCATATTGCATAATGTCTACTTTCCCCTCGTTGCCAGCCTTTGTCTTCAAATAAATCAAATCTGAGCCACAATATTTATAGTTAATCAAGCAAACCAAATACATAAATACGAATTTATAAACATGTTTCTCTCTTTTGCTGCAATCGAAGTGGATACAAAACTGCCAGCTTTACATCTTGACTGACTTCAATATTTGCACACTCCTACACATAAGCAAATAAGCATAGAAGCAGCATCAGTTGTTCATGATGTTGTTGTTGTTGTTGTTGTTTAAGACACTTTCGAGTGAGTTGAGTTAGCAAAACATGCAACAATTTTCCAAATCAATGCACTTGCAATATGCATTCGATGCCAACTGCCTTTTGACCTGGCTGGCCCTCGCCCAGCCTCATTCAAAGTTGAAGTTGAAGTTGCAGTTGCAGTTGCACAGTCACAGTTTCAGCCTTAGCCCAAAGGAGCTTCAGTTCCCATTAGCATTGCCGGCTATCAAATCCAATCAAGTGCGAATGCAAAGAGCTCTTGCTTCGTCTAGATTCAGTCTCTATTCGTGTGCCTGTGTGTGTTTATTTATAAACTTCTAAACGAATGCACGCACCTTGGGTAAAGAAGGTGCAGAAGTGGAATGGTAGGAGGCACTGCAGCAATACTGGCAAGTTGGGAAGCTGAGACCATGCTGTGCCAGCGCAACAAAAGTCATGTCAAATCAGTGTTGATTCTGGCGAAAATGTCAGCAGGCAGTCAGACAGCCAGGATAGACAGCTCTTGTTCTTGTTGGTGGTGTTGCTGGTGGTTGTGGCGGTGGGGCCACCAAGTCCCCAAGCTTATATCAAAGGCCAAACCAACAGAGCACATATGCGAATTGCAATCGGTAGGCAATAAATTAACTAAAGTAGTTGACGTTCTGCCCGGCTTGCTTTGACTTTGGCAATGATTAAGTGTTTTTGCCTTATTTAAAAAGCAGATAGTAGCCGTGTGTCTGTGTGTGTGTGTCTATGTTTGTCTATATCTGCTTCGATCTGTTTCGGTGGGAAAGTGATAGGTCTACCTTCAAGAGCTGGGCGTGTCTTAACTAACAACAGCAGCACCACCCCACCAACAGCACCACCAGCACTAGCACCACCCTGCATGAATATGTCAAGAAAAAGTCAAATTGACGCTTGAGTTATTTTGATAGATTTGATGGGCGTTGTTGCACTCAACTTGGGACAGAGAGATGAAAAGATACTTTGATGCTGGCTGGCAGCTCGAGAGTTCTAAATTTACATGAAAGTTGCAAAAGGCACATCCATCATTAATTAACTTTTGCCTATGCATATTTTGAAATTATCTTCTCTCTGACCTTAAGCAATTTATAAAAATAATTTGATTTCTTGCTTAACTTTTAACTTTTTACAGCTACGTGCAATGTGCCTCTGGGCATGGAATCTGGCGCAATTACAGATGCTCAAATCACAGCTAGCTCAGCCCATGACACGGGATTTGTTGGGCCACAGCACGCAAGGTAAGCTATTATTCAAATTCAGAACATCCAAATAAAAGTTTCAATTGACATGGACATCATTTTGTCAGAGCTATTCATTCTTTAACATGTTCTTTGACTGAACTCAACGAAAAGTATTCAAAAACACACAACAAAAGTAGATTCATGTAAAATGTGTGCTTAAATGAGGCTAGAAATGTATGAAAGTTTATGTAAAAACATTAACAAATTCTCATCATAACATTTTCAGCTTTTTACTGAACTGTTCTAGGGCTAAGGTCACAACCCATTATTTTCTACCCAATCACTTAACCCAAAGATGCCCCAGTCTCTATAACTTCTGCCTCTTGCACCATTGTTGTTCTAGCTTATCATTAATGCTGCTGCGCGTTCGTTTAATTGCCAATTTTATAGACAACTTCATTAGTGCGATAAGACGGACAGCTTATAAAAACGAAATCCTAGGCACCGACAAACAAACAGAAACTTAATGTTATGACACAAACAGTTGTTTTATCAAACCAACAAAACAAACAAATAAAAAGAAATTTTTTTTGCATATCAGCTGAAAATATTTTGTTGTTCAGCTAGCGCCCTTTAAAAGATACCTGATTTGAGCTGAGGAAAAGTCGAAATTTTGTTCATGAATATGCAACCGTTTAATGGCCCTGACAGCGGTTATCTCTCTAAAGAGTCGCAAGCCCTTCTTTTCCCCAACTAATTAAATGCAATTTCAATGCGAAGCCACTTTAAACCGCAAACCGGTTCACGTAGCGACGGCAGTTCAACCAAAGGGCAAACCAGAAGCGTTGCATAGAAACTATACTGAACTGAACTGAACTGAACTAAACTGAAACTAAAATAAAATGCAGCTGGCTAGACAAGTTCAGTTGTGTATATATTTGAGGTTGAGGTTTTGTTTTGTTTACATTTTATTGACGCATTTTTTCGTTTGAATTAAAGTTTTATGAGTCTGCCGGAAAGTGTTGGGCCATGCGGGTCAGAAGATGAAGATTGCAGGCGGAAGTTTTGCAATTGCTTCGAATGATTGATGACACCATCATCATCATCATCATCAACATCAGGCGCTATAGATTGCCATATAATTAGTTTGGTATATCGGATTATTCTTCTTCTCAACTCACAATCAAAGCAAACCACCCTCACCACCCAATCTTACAATATAAAAGTAAAGCACTCATTCAAACCGTAAACATGTCAATTACCACGTGAGTTACGGCAAAATCAATGCAAACATCGACTTTATAGTTCTATGTTTGGTCGCCACAGATTCCACACTCGCTTTCTGTAATAATTTGCTGTCTGCGTTTATAGACATGCACTTAAAAAACACTCAAGTGCAGGGCTGACTGGCAGTCAGTCAGTTAGTCAGTCAGACAGAGAGAGAAAGAAGACTGAATAACCACAAAGGCATCATTAACATTAACCCTTTATGGCGGCACTAAAGTAAAACCACAAAACGATGCGTGATGAGCACGTTGAGATAAACAAAAACAAAAACACAGTACATTTATATGTGCACATTTTTTTTTTTTTTTTTTACCAAGTTTTTGGTTTTTTGTTTGTTGTCCACGGCAGATTAACTGGAATTTAAACTAAAGAGCTAAAGAGGCAAAGCTCAAAACAATGTCTCTCGTATACTGGATTTTGATTCAGATTCCTGCATTTTATCTGCATTTGAAATGCGGGCTCTCAACTGTTGCTGCTGCTGCTGCTGCTTCTGCTGGTCTCTTCACTGACTCAACTGGACTGGACTGACTGACTCACCTGAATGGTCGTGTCTCGCTTCAGTTGGAGTCGCTTTTGGTGGGCAAAGTGGATTCGGATGCGGATTGACAGGCGATGTGCAGCTAAGTGACTTAAGACTTAATGGCAACTGAAATGGATTAGCGGGCAATGATTTTTTTTTTTACGTTGTTGTGTTGTATTCACCAAAGGAGTTCACTACACTTTTTTCGGAGAATTTTTCCCGTTTTAGTTGCTTTGTGTAATTAAGAAGTTTGAAGTTGTTTTGTCTGCGATTTCATTTGCGCTTTGATTTTTAATGGCCAACTTTAATTGAGCGATTAGCAAATGAAATAAATGGTTAACTTTTTATATAGCTTTCTAGAAAGCAATTCCTTTGATCTTTTGAAATCTAACGTGTTGACGATTTTTCAAGCAAACCTGTTTGAGTCGTGTCTAAAAAACATTTAATAGAAATAGACAGATGCATTAATTCATCAATTTTATATTTTTCAAATTAGAATTTCTAAAACTTTAATTGACCGAATTAACTTTTCGAAGAACGACTTTTTGTTTGTATTTTTCTCTTAAAATATTGTTGATTGCAAACGTTTCGATCGTCAAACTGTAATCGCAATGCGCTTTCAGCCTTTCACCTTTTACCAAAGTAAAGTTGGCTTAACCCAATGACTGCCACACACAAACAAAAACACACACACACACGCCGAGCGAAAAAAAAACTCTTCAAAACTAGCTGCAACTTTCTTTTGTCTCTATTTCTTGATTTTTTTGTATTTAACCGCCTTGGCATCCTCCATCCTGCTGCATTCTCCACCCACAGAGTCCAATCAAGCGTAGTGCAATTTGCTTAACTTGAAGTGCCCGAGACCAGCAAAGCAGCAAAGTTCAAAAGTGCAGGCAGCATTATAATTTGTGGCTGCCGTGCACTTAGCTAACCAGGCAGCTAACTAGCCCAAAAGCTCCAAACAGACTTTAAAAAACTTTAAGTAATTCATTACAGAAAACATGCACTTAAAAACAAAATCCTGAGCATTTGCTTACCGACCAGATCTCAGATCTCAAAACCCATTGCTCTTAGCTCTTGGCCGAGAGGGCCAACAGGATGCGAACATGAACTTATGATGTTGACGGCAACGTTGCCCAACGTTGTCCAGCTATTGAATTACAAAGATTAGTTTAATGACAGTTGGCGCTGTTTGATTTTCATTACCTCGCCCCAGCGTCCAACGGCCCGTCAGGCCATTAAATTTACAACCTCTTACATATTAAAAGTATTACACCGGAGGAGAAAAAAGGCGGCGCTTTATTAGATGCCCAGAATTCCAGATGGACTCGACTCTAGTCGGAGTCCACTACGTTGCCCGGCAGCAAAGCAGTTAGTTAGTCAGTCCATCAGCCATTTGCTTGAAATGAGCTGAGCAGAGCTCAACTCAACTAAACTGAGCCGACGATGGCGCAGATTGTTAACTTTGGCAATAACAATAATTAAAGTCAAGTTGAAATGCACATAACTGCGGATATTAGCATTTTAAATGATGTTTATACGTATTTCACTCTCTCTCTCTCTCTTTCTCTCGCTCTCTCTGTCTTTCTTTGTACATTTTCTCTCCTTTTCAACTCTCTGTGTTCTCTGCCTTCGACATGGCCCTGAGGTTATTTGCTTTTGGAGCACTTCCACATCCAGCTACTGAGAAAAAGCAAAAAAAAAAAAAAATATCTGTAGAAGGAAATGATGAAGGCAGCAGCGAAAGAAATCTAAGCAATTTTATGATGATTAAATTGACCTTTTTTTGTTGCCAAGCTGTGGGAGCCCTCTTTTATACTTTTTTTTTTAATAAGCTACTACTTTGATCTATGCAGTTGAAAGTAATTGCAGTTCGTAATGATTATTACATGGCAAATGTCAACAGGAAGGAAGTGTACTAAACCACACAGCTTGCGGTCAGAATATAATAAACAATATTAAATCAATTGTGGATGGTTTTTATAAAATAAATATTATGACTGCAAGGGAAGGAACATTGATAACAATTTAAATGGACTAAAACAATTGTAAACAAATAGAAAAATAGATAAAAAAAATTCAAAATCATTTTCTTATGCTGATAGAAAAATGGTTCTAAGAATTATAAACAATAAAATATAATATTATCTTATGTTAAAATTATGAAAATGTTGCTTGCCCTTTAAGTTTTAACAACAAATATTTCCCAACTAGTTTAAAGCTTACAAAGGGATTTGAAAACTATTTAAATATTATCTGTGTACATGTCATAGCCAGAGAGATTTTGTAATTAAAAACCTGATAAACATCAGACAAGGTCCTAAGAATGCAAAAGCCGCTCAATTCATGCGGAAGAAAATAACTAATTGCACTCAGTGCACATAAAAATAAATAACAAATTGCAAAAATGCATTTAAACGCATGTCGGCCACTAAAATAAATATTGCAATCAAATTCAATAACCTGCTGCTAGCACAGGCTCAAATATTACGACTTTGACTCTCGGACTTTAACAGCAGCAGCCGCCACAGACAGACAGAAAGACACGTAGATAAAATGAAGCAATTTGCAAAAGAGCAAGCAAACAACAACAACAACAACAACTAGATGTGGCATGGGTCTTTAGGCCTAGTCACGGCCGATGAATAATGGGCAAACATTAAGGCCCCCAAAATGCAATCAAGCATGTAAAACTTAATTGAAATATAAACCAAAAAACGTATTTGTAGTGGTTAACATATCAATACCAGCGAGCGGCCCAAGAAATTGATTAAACTAGCAGCGAGGGGGCAAAGAAGCATAAGAAGAAGAAGAAGAGAAAGACAACACACACATACTATAAATAGATAGAGAAGAAACATCCTGCCTGCGTCCAGCCGTCTGTGTCTAACTTAAATTAATCCTTAATTACATAGACAACATCCTGCTGCGTCGAAAACCGCAACAGCTTAACGAACGAGACGAGCTGCCAGACGTACTACGCCCCTTCCGCCACCACCCCCTCTCTCTCCCAACAAACACACACTCTCTCTCTCTGTCTCTCTCTCTCTCTTTGAGCCACAAATGTCAGTGGCTAAGACAGTGTTGTAGCTGGCATTCGGTTGGTGCCTGGAGCCTAAAGACAGAGGCTACAACGCTGTGTGGTGCCGAAACGCTTAATGTCAATTAATTTTTTAAAAAATTTCTCGCGTAGCTTCTGCGTAACTGGTTGGAGAGGCTACCGAACGAACGCTTAGAGGCTAATTAATAAAGTTGTCGTTTCACCTCTTCTTCTTCTTATTCTTTTCACGTTTTTTTTATTTTTTGCAGACTGAAAACCGATAATAATGGCGGTGCGTGGTGCCCCAAGCACATGGTATCCAATGCATTGAAGGAGTATCTGCAGGTGGACTTGCTGCAGACGCATGTGATAACCGCCATACGCACCCAGGGTAGATTCGGCAAGGGTCAGGGTCAGGAGTACACCGAAGCCTATGTGCTCGAATATTGGCGACCGGGCTTTGACAAATGGCAACGCTGGAAGAACATTCAGGGCAAGGAGGTGAGTAAATTTAAGAACATTGATACACTGAAATATATTCAAATATCTGTTGTATATTCTGTAATTTTTATTTTTTATTGTAAAACTCAAATAAATATTTCTATGTTAAAGATTGATCATCATTTAATTTTTTAAGATTTGACCGAACTAAACTGACTTAAACTCTCAATTTTCTTGCACAGATTCTGCCCGGCAACATTAACACTTATAGCGAGGTGGAGAACGCAATGCAACCGATTATATTTGCCTCAAAGATACGCATATATCCATATGGTCAATACGATCGCACTGTCTGCCTGCGCGCCGAGATTGTCGGCTGCCCCTGGGAAGGTAAGTCTTCATCTTCTCTCCCTCCCTCCCCAACCATGTGTCTTTAAATCGGTCTGTGTGTCCAGCGGCAAAATTTAAACGAGTGCGATAAAAAGTCGACATGAGCAATGATAGCGTAGAAAGGCTAACAAAGTTTTAGTGTCAGCGTTAATTTATCATTTGGTCTTCTCGGCCAAGGAGGAGTGCCTGCCTTTGGTATTAACCTGAACTCGAACCTGGCTTTAGTCTCTGGTCTTTGTGCTTAGCTTTCTGTGTTTATTAGACAAGCCAAAGCGGCTTAAGTGTGTAGTTAGTATAGTATGAGTATATGTGGCTCTATGGACGTGCAGACAGACAGACCTACGGACAGACATGAAGTGCATTAGCATAGCTTTGGACAAAAATTAAGATGCGGCATACCACAACTAGAATGTATGCAAAAAGCTTGGCTCCATTGGGCTAGCCACGATCTTAGATATAAGCCTCGTTTAGCTACTCGGTAACACCTTGGAATGTTGATGCAAATATTTAGCCAGAAATCTCTTAAGTCTCAAGTAACTAAAATAAGCATGTATACTATTTATTTGAGACTTCTTTTCTTTTCATGATTACAGTTAAACTCTCTCTTACAACTTCTCGTTTAGTATTCACTTAAAACTAAGCTGAAGTAATGAAGTAATGTACCATTGCAATTGGCTTTAGGAACTTAATATTAAACTTATTTTCTACTTCGTTTCACATGCATAGTTTTTCTTACTATGCATTTAAATACCAATTAAGGTTGCTTATATCAAATAGTTCTCGAGTTATCGCTTTGCTTCCGCACACATAATAACTGTTGACTGTTGATTCTTTGTAAGTGCAGCAAACCCATTCCTATTCCACCTGGTCTGCTTGCAACCCTATCGCAGTTACTACTTGGCAAGAAGAACATGACATTGTAAGCAGCGTATTAGTCAAATCGCGTAATCCAATCATGGCAACGAGACTGCGCCTATGTTCTGTATATATATATATAAATATACATACGTTATACGTTATACGTACCTTCTTCTTCCTGTTTTATAACACATGAGCCACCACGCAATGTTAAAATCATGTTGTTGTCGTTGCCGCTGTTCTCTTCTTTGTTGCAACATGCGAAATGTACTTGGAAAAAAAAAATATATATATATAATATCGCGTGCAGACATTAGTTGTGTTCTGCTGTGGTTGTTGTTTCGCGAAACCAATTCGAAATCCAGACAGGCTGAGAAAACTATGCAGACGACAACCAAAAACAGTAAACAGCCAACGCGTTGTTGGTGTTGTTGTTAGTGTTCGTGGTCGTCTGGATGGCCGTTGTCGTTGTTTGCACGCAATTGTCAAGTAGTGCAACAACTAAGTACGACAACAACAACAACAAAAACTATAACTAGTCTGGACAAACAAATTTTTCTATAATTTCGAGGTAGCAGCGATAACAACAACAAGAACACGAACCGAGCAGCGCGCCTAATGACAATTTGTTTGTCCACTTAGCGAAAAAATGTGATTGTTGCTCAGGATGAACAGGCTTAAGCAGAGAGGTTTAATTTACTTAATTTTTTATTGATATAAGAGATAAAAATGATTTCAATTGTAAAATATATTTTATTCTTTCTTATCAGTATTTCTTCTCAGTGTAGTCGTTGTTGAGTTTGGGGTGGATGGTCCTTTGGGTGTAGGAAGTCGAAATTATTCCGTAAATTAACGCAATGTGCGACTGAATGTTGGTTTGGGGATCCTGATAACTGGCGCCATTTGTGTTGAATGCCATTTTGATGGGGGTGCGTCGGGGTTGGGTTGGTAGGGTTCAAAAACTATATACACGCCCTTTAGTGGTTACATGTGGGGGTTACTATGTAGCTGAGACGACATGCAAACTGACCAGCCATGTCATTTGATTTGCCATGGGGAATTTAGATGTACATAGCACATTTCATATGCAAATTAAACTAGATAAGGATAGAATGAGCTTTGCGAGGTTTGTCCAATGGTTTGAGGTCTAGACAAGTGTCAGACAGACAGACAGAGAGAGAGACTGACAGATGAAGGGAAAAGAAATCAATAAAAAATAAATACTGGGATTTTATGGCACACATTTATCTCGCCGATAGATTTCGAACGAAATCATAATTGTTTATAAATTGTGATCATAAATTCTGTCATTGCCACTAGCCAACATTTAAGGTAACTTTAAATGCAAATCAATGTGGGCACACCTACGAGAAATATCCGACTAGACCAGACTAGACACCGGACCGCACCTATTGGTTCGTTTGTGCTTTGTGGAAGCGCCGTCACAATCATAAACCAAATAGGGCTTAATCGAAGTAGGGATGGGTGTTGTGAGGGGGGGATAAAATCGGTTTTGTGGTCACGTTATGTCTAGAGATTATCTTGGGGGCAAGTGACACACTCTGATTTCACATCGAGCTAAAAATACAAATTAGTTTCGATTTAATAACAGCTTAGCCCTTGGATTTTGGAATTCACAACGGATTTCGGATTTTGGATTGTAGTTTTCGGTTTGTGGGGCTTTTATGCATATGCTAAAGTGCATTTGATTTTTAAATACAACCACAACAACAACTGATTAGCGTTTAGCTCTAGATTTATGACTACGCCCAGTCCACAAAGCAATGCGCATAATTTATGACTATTTATGTTATATTAAGCTACATTTTTGTTAGAGGTATGCATGTTTTTATTGTGTTTGCTTGACTACCAGCGAAACTGAAAGTAAAGTTAGGCATGTTGTGTAGGTGCTAAAAGAAGAAACGCATTAGTTACAAAAGTTATGTTGACTGAACTTTCGTACATAAAAAACTAATATGTTGTATTCATTTGTTTACCGGTATATTATTGTTATGACTTTATTGGTTGTCTCTCTTTTTAGCCGCTTACAAAACTGAACACAATCTGTTAAAATATTTCTTCATTTTTGGATGATGTTTTTGGGGTTTTTATAGACAAGGAAAAATAACCAATACCCAAAAATCAATTGCCTTAATAATGAGTTCATAATATTGTTGTATATGTATAGATATATAATAAAACAGACCTTTTTTCCATTCTTTTCTACATTTTCTTAGCAGAACTATCATGTTGGTGTACCCATAGGTTTTATATTAAACTTACCCTTAAACCAAACCCCAAAAAACATTCTCTCCCTCGACCATAACTCACAAGCTCAATGGGTTATTTAGTTTTGGGCACAAGTTGCCTGCAATTCAGTTGACTTAGTATCTACTTATTTCATTCAACTGCTGCTCAATTTGACTCATCAACAAAGTTCGCAGACGTCGCGACGTCTTCTTCTGCTGCTTCAATTTCTTCTTGTCCTCCATTGTGAATGTTAGCGTGACGAGAAGCAGAAAGAGAAGAATAAAAGGAAGCAAATAACAATCTTTTTTTTTTCATGTATGTCGTAGTTGCCCGATATACCATATAGCATTAATTTATGAGCTTACTTCTTTTCTTCATTTTATTTGCACGCACTGCGAGGACTTTTGTTTTGTTCTCTTTTGGCAGTTTTCAGTCTTTGTCTCCTTTTGACTCGACACGCAAATAAAAATCGCATGTGAGCACGCGAATAACAAGCCTTAAGTGGAATCATTCCCCCCCCCCTGCGAAGGGGGGGGAAGAGATCTGTCGTGTGGGCATTGCGTGAAAGATGTCGCTACGCAATTGTAAAACGCGTTTGCCTTCAATGTCTTTTTGCAGTTAATTAAATATTGCATATGTATGTGTTTGTGTATGCGAGCATTGTCGTGTACGAGAATAATGAATGCTTATCTCTTGGGCCTGATTATGATGATGATTATGAGGATAGTGTATGTTCGTGTGTGTGTTTAAGTGACCGTGACAAGGACTTTGCTCTAATTCCTATTATTAAGTGCAAGTTTTCTTTCCCTTTTTTTGTTTGTTTGTTTTTTTTTTTTACTTTGCTCGCAAATTATAAATAAATTAAATAATAATTAATATTTTTGTTTGCCGTACAACCCTTAAGCCATAAACGGTATCCCTAATTATTTATGCTCAATGCGTAGTGCTCGATTTACCTTTTCGGTTTTATGGGCGCTTGCAATTATGGGTAATTATGTGATTTCTGGTAATTATTGGAAAATACCTTTGACCATATTTCTCTGTGTATCTCTGTATATATCTGTATCTATATTGTGTGTCCTGTTTAACCACGTGCCACTGCCCCTGCCAATTCAGTCAATTCGTGTAAATAGAAATGTTGGTAAATTAGTCCTTCACCCCTCTGCGTGTTGCCTGCTTTGTGGGCTTTGTGTGTCTGTGTGTGTGTGTGTGTGTAATTATTTGGAGTGCCCTGCCCTGGCAACCTAAAAGTTGTTGTTTTTCGATCAAAATGTAATTGTTTTGTTGTAGTGTAGGTGGCCGTACTTAATTGTTGTTCCAGTTGTGGTAATTAGCGTCAGGTGTTGTGTTTTTGCTTTGCCAACCAACATTTAATTGAGCCACTATTTTAATACCCCAACAGACTCCCAGAGCAATCCATCAACAGGCATCAGAACACTTTATAAACTTGACCACTAAACCATGACTCAGTTTTGTTCGTCTTCTCGTTGCCGTTGTTGTTGCTGTTGTTGTTGCTGTTGTGGTTGTGACTTTGACATTGAAAAACTACAAGAGATTTCCCAAAAATGTACAACACAAAAACAAAAACTAAACACAACTCCCCTCCCCAGTTTAATGTATGTGCTTGTGCTATGAATAAACCACACCAACCAACTGGCAGACAAAAGACAAAAGTGGCCACAAAATGAAATTATGTTTCAAGTAACTCAATATCCTGCGCACCCTCCTCCCCCTCCCGGCTACACTTAGGTACACTCCTTCCATGTTGTCAGCTTAGCGCAGTGGGGGAAAAACTTTAAATTTACCGCAGCTAACAAAAATAAAAAACCCCCAAACACAAATACAAACTGTGCCTCGACTCATCACGTGACACGAAACGTGACGTGACGTGACATGAAATGAATGAATATAATACATATATACACGTGTACACATATGTATAGGTGTATCGTGTTACTTGTGTATTGCGTTTTAGTTCTAAGAATTTTGCAAATGCTTTGCTTTAATATATATTCATTCTCATTTCCTTTTGCAGAGGGCATTGTTTCGTATAGCATACCCAAAGGCGTACAGCGAGGCATGGAAGTGGATTTGTCGGACAAGACTTATGATGGCAACGAGCAAGGGGATCGCTATGTGGATGGATTGGGCCAACTGGTCGATGGCCAGAAAGGCAAGGACAATTTTCGCACCGATATTCATGGATTTGGCAAAGGTAATACAAACAATAACATATACTAACTATATTTTCGCTCGTTAGAGCTTAAAGTTAACACTATCATTAAACAAAAGTAAACTTCCTCTTTTTAAAAGTTTTGTTGTGTTTAAAGGTTTGCAAAACTTTTCCCATATATAATGTGAACAAAAATATATATAAAGTACACAAAATCGTAGCTGGTGAAAACTTGGCCCCGCAAAGATTTATTGCAATAGAAAAAAACTGATTAGCATCAAATAATTACAAAAGTTCACCGACACACAACAGCAAATAAAAAAGCATAAGGCCAAGTCCCAAATAGGGTGACCAAAACGCTGAAAGCTCATTTCATTGAACAAATTGTAAGTTAGGTGGTGGGGGGCCAGAGGGCGTGGCCAGTGGTAGAAAAACTTTTCTGCTTTGCAAATTATTTTGCCTTACAACAAACACAAACACACACACACACACACATATTCCACAATAAACAAAATAAATAATAATAACTTCGGACTATTTGCTGGCGTCGCAAATAAACTTGGAGCCGGATACACAACGCACCAAACAGAACCAAACCGAACTGAACTCAACCATACCGTACCGTTGCAATGCGAACGAGTCCGCAATTCGCTGTTAAAATGTAAACATTATGCATATTTGATAATTTATGGCAACACTGGCATTCATTTCCGAACCGCCGGCTGTTTCAAAAGTTCGCAAAACTGCCAAACTGCAAAAATTTCGCAAGACTCGTTTTCATTTTATTTTTTTTAATGGTCTGTTGGCGCTTTTGGCAAATGGCCAATAATCGAAATTATTGAAAACTTTGCTCTGTGCGAAATTTAAGTAGAAAAGTTCGCACAGACAATTAGACATGCAGTCGTCGGCAAACAGACAAACAGACAGACCACAAACAGACAAACACACAAATAAAAATCCATCGCATTGCAGCATTGCTAGTTGAAAAGTTTTAAACGCATAATTTTTCAAATATCATTTTCGCCACGGTAGACTATAGAAAAGCCATCTTCTTTATGATTATTATTATGTTTTTGGTTTGCAATCGATGATTTTGGAGGGAGCTCCACTTGCTTTAAGTCAATTGATCTTATGCTTTAATGTTCTTAGCTGCAAAAAATATAATTTCTAGTTAGAGTCCATGTTAGAATGTTAATATTGCATGACTTTTGACGTAGAGGAAAGAGCTACTTAAATGTTTTTGGGCTGCCTAAGCCAAGCACGAAACTCCCTTTACTCTTGTTATTCCCAACTGGCCCACCTCATCCAAGGCAAATTAGGGCCATGCAAACAAACAGTGAAAAGAAATGGCTTAAATGTCGCATTTGGCCATAATTTCTAGTTATGAGCAGTCAACCAACCCCCAATGCCGTCGGCTTTTGTTTGTTTTGGGCCTACGAAAACTTCACCCCAAAGTGGCATTGACTTGGGGGGCTTAAATAGCTTTACATGCCACTCTTTCTCTCACCTCCCCCTCACTTACTTTCTCCCTCCCTTCCTCTCTTTCTTTACCCCGAATGGATGGAGCATATGTGCCGCCGGCTTGGCATATTGATTTTTCTGTTTTTTTGGGAGGATATATAAAAATGCCGCTACATTTCATATATTTTCTATTTTGTTTTATGTTGTAGGTTACGAATGGATTGGCTGGAGAAATGATACGCCTGGTCTATTGGGCAAACCCGTTGAAATTGTTTTTGAATTCGATACGGTTCGCAATTTCAGTGCCATCGTTTTGCATACAAACAACATGTATACTAAGGATGTTCAGGTGAGTCTCAGATGATTTATGATCTAATTTATAGTACGAAGGATTATTAAAGGAAGCATAGAACTTTAATTTACTTAATTACTTAATTCCTTCACTGTCTGTATCTTCTTCTTTAGGTCTTCGTTCATGCCAAAGTCTTCTTTAGCATTGGTGGACGCTATTTCTCTGGAGAGCCTGTACAATTTTCATACATGCCCGATACTATAATGGATCATGCACGAGATGTGACGATTAAGCTGCATCATCGTGTTGGCAAATATCTAAAAATCAATTTGTACTTTGCTGTCAAATGGATTATGCTATCCGAGATCAGTTTTATATCCGGTAAGTACGTGACTCGAATAAATACGAATGAACAAAATTTGCTGTGCAAATTGCCTGAAAAATGCATTTGGCATACGAAAGAAAGGAACAAAATAAACATTTCTATATAAACACAATACGCGAACTACAAATGCATTTTTCAGCTTCATTTCATTTTCGAGTGTGTGACAGGCAACTTCAACTACAACTACAACTACAACTACAAAGTGCAATGCATTACACTTAGCTCAGGGGATAAAACATTTTCCAACATTTGGCCAACAGCAGTGAGAGACAGTCGAGATAAGCGGAACTGAAAGGGAAAATCTCTCTTTAGTTCAATTTGGTTTTTCCATTTTTTTTCTTCTTTTTTCTATTTCTTTTGTAAATTTCACGTAGGCAACTCTCATGTGTGTGTGTTGGGTTGGTTGAGGGGGCAAAGTCAATAGAAAAACCAAAGCCAGTGGAATAGACAGAGAGAAGGGTCTCTTTATCAGTGTCTCCCTTACTTGGCAGTCGTTCCACAGTAATGCAAAAAGAGTAAACAAGTAAATGTAAGGCTTAGGGGTAGGCTGCAACCCCCTAGCTGCAACAATGGTGTCCCAGAACCTGATTTAATTGAACCAAGTGCATAGATTTAGTATGCCCCTTCTGGACAATAGTATAGTTGCACGGGGTAGTCACAAATTGCTGATGTGGCCCTACAAAACTGTTAACATCAGCAGGATCGGTCACTGAACCACAGATCATTTATATTCGTTGATTCACTGGGCAGAAAGAAGAGAGAGAGGGGATGAAAATCTATGTGCGCGGTAGGTGTGAAAATGACTAGGGGATAAAACTGCCAAGCTGCCAACGTTATTTTGATTGATGAGTCAAATAGAGCGTGCCGCATAAATAGGGGATTTTTCATATACAGATGGCATAGAAAACAAAAGAGCTGGATAGGGGATTTTAGGCTTAATGGATTTATGAAGGAAGTCGCTTATAAATCTAAATGCGAGTTGTGAATTTAATGAAAAGACAGGAAGAAAGCTGTAAGGGAGAACATTCAATTAAACAAAGCTTGACGAATATAAAGCAAAGCAATACATCTTTTGATCGGTTATTAAAAGAACTATGAAAAGAAACCTATAGAAACCTATTGTCAAGCTTATAAGAATGAATAGAGAAATAGATTGAATTTATAATAAGTTATGAAAGAAAGTTTAATGTTCAGCTAGAAGTGGCTAAGAATTTTGTTATTGATTTTGAGAATAATTTTCAAGAGGATCTTAGATGAATGTATTCACACGCATGTTGCAAAGATAATTTCTGAACAACTCATTTAAAATATTAATGAAAATCATCGCAGATCCTTATAAATAAATGCATACACAGAATACAATGAACACTTAAAAGTCTCTCGATGAAGAATTCAAGCTGCAAAGCAGCAACAGCTGAACATAATGCCGCACTTAAGATCAGAACAGCGGATCTTAGCATTTAGTTTCAAGTTCTTGCTCGCTACTAAAGCATTACAAAGCACATTTTGATAATGGGAACTGCCGAGCATGACATCTATCCATCCATCCATTCGTTCATTCAACTGAGCCAAGGATATTCAAACGAAAACCACAAGAGAAAACAGGCTTGGTTTTTGTAGAGTGTGGTTGCACCACATGCGGCGCTTCCCTGGCAGCAATTACATGACGAGTAAAAAAAAACCACGAAGCATTTGTCACGCACAATGGGAAGCTGCGAGGTGGTGTACTAAGGGAAGTAGGAGGCGGAGCAACAGCAACTAGCAACCAGCTGTTTTCTGGTTTTTATTTCTATTTTCTTTTCTGTATTGCCGTTGAGGTTAAAATTTTTTTTCTTTTTTTTGGTGCAGAGCGCGTGAAGGGCTTGACGGATAAAAAAAAGAAGAAAAAAAAACAAGCAAACTAGGGTAAGGGTAAAGAAACAAAAGAAACGCACGTTCAAATGTTAGAAGCAGCATCTTTCAAGTGTGTGTGCGTATATTTTTATCAGGCACTGTAGAGATTTAACCCCAATTTGTGAGATTTGCTTGCGGTGATTGCTGTTGTTCTTCATGTTGTTGTTGTTGTTGTTGGAGTTGTATTTAAAGGTTTCTAAAAATACAAAAGGCGAAATAATAAAGAGAAAACAATGCGACTGAACATAGAGAAGACCCTGGGGACAAAAACACACACACACACACACACATACACATACACAGATAAAGAGAATTAGTTGTATAAGGGGCATGCGACAACAAAAACAAGAATCGCAAAGCAAAAATAAAAATAAAAGGATATGCGGCATATTTGCCATTACTTTTAATGCCACGCACCCCGTTCCTTAGATCCCTATCCCAGTGTGTGATAAATGTGCCTCGAAATATTTTAATTATTTTAAACGTTTTATGACGACCACAGAGACAGACAAACAGAAAGACAGTGACAGAGAGAGAGAGAGAGCGAGAGAGAGAGAGAGAGGTTACTGAGATGCAAGATATGCCTTTATAAGTAGAAAGTGAGTGGGAACACAACAGAGCGACAAGCAGGACAATGGCAATGTCGAAACAAAAGGCAGCCATGCCATTCCACTCCTCTTCTTCTCAACTTCTTTCAGCTCCTTGTTCTCTTCTCCCTGCTGCTGGCCAAGCAGGCGACATAACTCAAAACAGCAGCCTTGCCAGCCAGCCAGCAAGCAACAGCAACAAGAAATTCTCACACAGTAATTACGCCATTTACTGTCTGGAGAAACGGGGTCACAACCACCACTCAAGGAAGCACTTTTTCGGTTGGTCGTAGAGTTGGTTGGGGGGGGGGGGGGGGGGGAGGTGTAGAATTTTGCTTGCTTTGTTGTCGTTATGCCCACAAGATGTTTTTAGCGGAGATAAATGACAACACTTTGCAGCGCCAAGGCATATGCTCGGGGAATATCATTGTTACTAGGAATATAAGCCAGAGTTGTATTAGAGATCAAAGTGAGCAGGTGTTACGGGGCATGACAGATCTAAGCTAATAAGTAGCAGAGGCTTTTGAAATCGTTAAACCTTTGCATAACTCACTCGAGGGTGGAAATTTAATGATAACAATCATAATATCTAACAGTAGAGAGACAAGTTAAATGTAAAACCTGATAAGCCATGTACAAAATGGGGTCAGTTGCCTTCGAAACTCGAGATATAGGGTTGTTAGAGCTATAAGAATTTCGAAAACTCGAAGAACACGTATAGAGAAAGTTAAAAACATAATGAAACTTGAACGAAAATCACATAAAAAACATTGTAACATATAATATATGGGTCAGGTAGCTAGAAATAGAAACAAAAACGAAACCCATGCATATTCATAAGACACGCGTTTGAAAAAGTTGTACAAAAAATCAAACATCTGTATAAATTTAGTAATGCCGTCATAAAAAAAACAATGAGAACCCTAATGGTTGACAGGAAATGAACACGTTTAGAGGTCCAAAGTGAAAGAAAAGCGTAGCGAAAGAAAAAAACCATTCAATTCAAAGTGGAACGAAAGGTGTAAAGAAAACGTAATTGTAATGAAAGCGCAGCTGTGTTCAAATGCTTCTCAAATGCGTTCAAAAGCGGCTACTTTTGAAGATGAAACTTAGATGATTCCTTTCTTTGTTTCAACTCTCTAACTTTCTTTTCTCTCTATCTCTCTCTGTTTTGCGCTTTGCAGTGCCTGCGATGGGAAATTTCACAGATGAACAGGAGCAACGAAATAATGCGCCGGGAATTGCGCCGGATACACGGGAATATCCTTTGCAGAGCAACGACTATCAGCACAATCATAACAAAAACAAAATGAATGGCGGCATGGCTGGAGGCGCCACTGGTGGTGCCAGCAACGGTGGCGCCACCGATCCCAACAACAACAACTTTAACAATGGACCACTGTGTAAGTGAATTAATTTCTGCTAATTATTTAGTTGAACAATATTTACTTTTAATTTCAATTTCGATTGACCAAATTGCAAATTTCTTTCTCACTTTTTGTAAACGCTTTTCAATTTAAATGGGCTTTTTTTTCATTTTTGCTTTGTTCTTTCTCTCTTTGCAGTAATTGCACCACGGCCCATTGACCAGGAACCGAATGAGGCGAATTTCATTGGCGTTGTCATTGTTGTTCTAACAACGATAATTATTTTACTCGTCGCCATCATACTGTTTATCGTGTCACGCACGAAACGAGCACGCGGCAGCAATGTTCTCGATGCATTCCAATACAGCTTCAATCCCAACACTTTGGGCGGCAATGTCGACAAGCATCGTCCCAATGGCAATAGCATTAAGGTGAGACAAATACCACAACGAAACAAATACACCCACACACACACACACACACATACACACACAGACACACAGTATACATACATATGTTTAAGTTGAACAAATTCCTGCCTTGAATTTCACATAATTGTTCAATGTAGCGTGGAGCTGCCACGTTCTCTTAACGTGTGTGCTTTCAGCCATGCCACACACATACACACAAACACACAACCATTTGACCACCAGCAGCAGGAGACGACGACAACGACAACGACGACCATGCGGCATTTATTTTATTTAATAGGAACTTTTCAACGGCTTCCTTTTCTATATACGATGTCCGGCAAATGCCTTTCCAAACCTGCCCCCATTAATTTGTGGGTGCTAAGCCTAAGTGCCGCAAGTGTGTGCAACACTTTAAAGTTCAAAGTGTGAAAGGCATTAAAAGCAACTGCTGCTTTAAGACAATTACTCAAAACTAAAGTTAAAGAAAATGGCAAATTGCAAATACCAAATGTATCATGAGCAGAAGAAATGTTATTTAAGAGTAGAAAGCTTTGGATCCAATCAATTTCAACAAGAAGAATTCATATTATAATAAGCTCTTGATTGTTAGGGAAACCCTTAATACGATTGCCTAATGTTGCTGCTTTATTTATTCTTGAATACAATTAAATATGCATTAGAATTCAATCAACGTAGCTCAAGCTCACTTTAAGAGTTAAAGACCATTTAACACACACACACACACACAAAACTCTGATGAATATATATTCATTTTGCTAACTTGACACTGTACGACTATATATTAAACACATTTTTCCTCTGCTCCTCTCCGATTGTAGGCCAGCGTCGACGACAACGATTCCATTGGCAAGAACAGCCTTTACCACGAGCCCTTCAATGTGAACATGTACACGAGCGGTGTGAACGGTTACGCAGCGGTTAATGATTTACAATGTAATATGACGCCAGACTATACAGGTGTGTATGCCAAAAAGAGCCCATTACCCAATACACGCATACATAGAAAGTATATACATATATCCAATACTCAAACCCCAAGCCACAATTCCCTTTTGGCTCGCCCATTTCCGCTGCGAGCCATAAAATATGGCGCCGCCAGCAAACTAATGCAAATAAATTTTTGCGGCGATTGCCACACACACAAACACACACATATATATATAGTTACGCACACCTTTTGCCATTTGCCCTGACTAAGCAAAATCCTTTTGCGTCTTTTTTTTATTATTTTGTTCTCCTGACTCCTCACTCCTTGCACTAACACAGATGTGCCCGAAGGTGGATATGCGGTGCCCCATATGCAGGACTACATGCCGGCTACGAAAATGGCCAACGCCGTTGGTGGTTATGTGAATGTGCGACGAACGCCGCCACCACCGCTGAGCAGCATATTCCCCAGGCCGCCCACAGTGCCGCCGCCGCCCATGGAGAAATATTATGCAACCACAGCCATATTTAAGCCTATCAAGGGAGCCGGCAGCTCGGCGAGCGGTGGCAGCAACACCAACACGGTTAGCAGCGGTGGTGGCAAAAGCAGCCACAGCAATCAGGATCAGTTGAATGGCATCTATGATGACGGCATGGGCACCATGAACTCACAATCCACAGCACCCATGATCAATCCGTATAGCAGTGGCAATAGTGCTGCTGCTGCGGCAGCTGCAGCAGAGTTTCAGCGTGCCAGAACTTACAATTTCCGCAGTTATCCCGATAATCTCTAGTTCGAAGCCTCGCTCAAGTTGGCAACAGCAGCAGTAGCTGGGGAGGCGGGCGGTGGCGCTGATCTGCCTGTGAATAAACGCAGCGGCAGCAGCAGCAACAACAGCAGTGCCGTAACCGCCTCCACAACGATGCCGAAGAAGCCGCAACATCTGAGCATTGCTGGTGCCGCAAAATCCAAATACAGTTTGACGCTGCACAACAACAAGTATGCCACAAACGGTGGCAAGCTGCAGCAGCAGCAACAACATTCACGTGACAATCATCATCAGCACCAGCAACTGCAACAGAGGCAGCACCTTAAGGCATTGCGGCTAACACGCGATGTGTCCAGCACAGATACAGTCGTCACTGACTATAAGCGACCGGTGCTAACGGGTCTCTCGCCAGCCGACGATGTAGGCGTACATCTAAGCAGCAGTAGGAATTCAGCTCTCAAATCTGCTTCTGCTACTGCTGCAGCTGCTGTCAACAGTGAGGCTTCGACTAACGGAACGATAACAACTCAACTAACTGGTAATACTGCGAGTGGAAACGGAAATGGGAATGCGATTAATGTAACGGCAAATACAAATCCGTTGGCGAACGGTATAATAAGAACACAAAACAATAGGCTGTGGTATCATTGATGAAAACACAATATTAAATGGATTTGAGGTGAGTTTTATCCAACACAATAAAACAAAATGAAAATATTGATTTGTAATGCAAGTTTATTCGTTTTAAATGTGAAACTTAAAAAGAAATTATTTGAAAATAGCTTATTAATCATATTTTCTCATATATAAATAATAATTTCAATATAATTAGAGGATTATTTAATAGTTTAATCCATTAATCTTAAGTATCATATTTTCTCATATATAAATAATAATTTAAATATTATTAGAGATTTAATTAATAGTTTAATCCATCAATCTTTTGTGCTCTTAAGTATTTAATTATATATTTCAATATTTAACAAGCATTTTTCCCCATTTTTATCTCTGTTAATTCACAGCTCTAAAACTCTACATGGACATGCAAATAGGAAAACAAAAACACACACACACAAAAAAGATAATACAAATACACTATACAATACAAAACATTAAGTACACATAATCGTACATAATCGTTAAATTGTAATAGAACCCGCCCCTCCCTTATATGGAGAGCACAACGCGTCAAACAATTAAGCCCACTGAGCAAATGGAAATCGTTTAAATTTAGCAAAAATCGAATATCTAAGCAAATATAAAAAAATATATATATAAATATAAATAAAAATGTAGCGTCGAAATATATGCCAACGAAAAGAAATGATAATGATACAACTTCTAGAATACAATCTGTAAATACTTACATAAAAAAAAGAAAATATACATTAATACCAAGTATATCACCGTGCAAAAGGTAGTGAAAAATGCATATGATAGAAATCCGAGCTGAATTTTTAAAAAATTTAATAGTAAACCAAACAATGCGTAAATAAAAAATGGCACTAGTTTCTCATAGATCAAATGCAATCGAACAGAACAGAAAAGAAAAGAACATAAAGGAAATATAATAAAAAACAAAAAAAACGAATTTAAGGTTTAGCATTTAGCGACACTTATTGTTTATAAAACGAAACAAAATGGAACGGAAAGAAAGAAAGTAATACGTTTTAAATGAAAAGATGATAACGTAAACTAGCATATATAATAGAGTTCAACTGATTTTTAGTACCTTTCCGAACTGAAGAAAACAAAAACAAACAAACTTGCTGTAAATGCCTGTACAACCCTAGCCCTATTCTATACTATACTATACTATAATATACTATACTATACTATACTGTATGACCCCACTATTTGAACCCCACTGTACATTTCTGTGTATACACTTAGAGAAAGAAAGTGGTATCCGTGAGATACATAGATTGTTTGCCTGTAGAGCAGATGCAATGCCGCGTCAAAAAGAAATTATGTAGAGAGATGGCGTTGATGATGATAATGATGATGATGATGATGATGATGATAAAAAAGAAAATTGTAACGGAATTTAACGGACCAAGAGAGCGTGCAGAGCGTCGTCGCCTAAAACCAATTAAAATGAAGTTTTCATCAATGATTTGTGATTAAACATATTATATATTATTATATATATTCAACTACTTACTTATATACTGTAACGAAAACGAATATTCAGTTCTTAATGCTAATTATAATTTATGCAAACCTTTTTACCCAAACAAAAACAAATGACTCTGACTATAAAGAAAAGTACTATGAAACAAAACAAATCTATATATAAATATATATATAAATCAACACTATATATACGAGTATAATTAATGTATTATTAATAAATAATCATGTATATGTTCCTTTTTAGTTTAATGCGCATACGAATTAATACAAAATAATAATAATAATAATAAAAAAAAACAGAGAAGTACTAAAAGTTAGAACATATTTGTAGCTTGGTAGTTGTTAAAAATTAAAGCAGCAAATAAAAAAAAAACAAAGATAAATTAAAAAAATACAAGTGTAAACATCGCATTTTATAAAACAAAAATATTAATTAAAAAAGCGTGTTAAGAACAATATTTAAAAGAAAAACATGGTAATAAAAATATACATAAACAGACATTAACAGACAACGTGCAGCAAAATGTAGTAAAAATAGTAGAGAAAAAATAAAAATAAATAGCAACACAGAGACATAAACACAAAAAAAGGTATTTGAAATGTTTGTGCAACACTTTTGAGGCGATTTTTAAATATTAAAAGCATTAAGAGTATCAAGCTGAGAGTATTAAGCTGGACATTAAGAAAAAAAAGAAAACAAACAACACATTTAAAACGTTAAATACAATTATAAGCTGTACTTAACAGTGCATACAATATATATATATATATAGATTTCCAAACTTTCTGCACAGTTCTTAACTTTCCAAGTTTCCAATTGCACAAAACGTTTTCCAATACTGACCACAACAACAACACAAACATTCACTCACTACTGCAACACTTTTCCGCATGCAAATGCAAATGCAACTCTGCAACATTGGAGACACTATCGAAACGAAATGAAAATCACGAACCTACCTACAAGACTTGTATAAATTATAATAATACCTAATAACTAACGCAAGATTAAATAAATAATTAGTAATTAAGTTTAAATTACATTTTGTAAAAATTAATAACAACAAAACAAAAAAACACACAAAAAAATAAAACAAAATCTATATACCAGACGTAAGTGTACACTGTAAAAATATTATATTAAATATATACTTGTAATGTTTTTTTGTAAATTATTGCAAAGTTACACAGACGAATTAATAATTTGCTGTTGCTTCGCATTTCATTTCTAGACTAGTTTAATTTCGAAATTAATTTCAAAACGCATTTATTACAAGTATGTGTAAATTTCAAGGCAAAAAATATAGTATTAAATTATTTAAACAACAACAAAACATTTGCATTTGTTTATTTATTCTCTTATTAACTACTACAGCATAAAAGATAGCGTTTCCCATCATATAAGGATATATTCTGCAAACTAGTTCCTCAGTTATTGAGCTATCGGGCTGAAACTTTTAAAGGAACAAGGTCTCTTTTTTGTTGTAGTTTGTCAAAAACTGCCAGATTGGACCACAAATGAAAAATCTTTAACAAGATTTAACCACAAAAAACAAGTAGGCTTTGGAAGTGTATATAATATTCGGCATGCTGCTTACGGCCTAGTTAGAGTGAGTAGAGGCAAAGAACAGTACATATTTTGATGTTCCGCAAAGAAACCTTATCAAATGTATTTTTTCAAACATTTTTTCACTTAGCCATTTCATTATGCTAAAATTGTACCCAACTTCAATATGGAATTGCTGGCAATGGAAGTGAATTGCAGTCTTGATTTTAAGGCGTTGCATAAACAGAAATTTAGCAAGATAAACAGAATGCCGCTCACACAACAATAATAACAAGAGATGCCATTTAAATAGCTTCCGGGGTTTGATCAACCAGGCATAATAACATAAAGCAGGCACATCTTAACAGTTTTCTCTGTTCCTGTTCCTCTGGGGACCTGCAGCAGAGGAACAACAACAAACTGAAAGTTAAGCATAAGTCAGTGTTTACTTTTGCACCCAGAAGGCATTAATCAGAGCACTTAACGATGCTGTGGGATCAATGACCGCCGTGGGCAACTGACATCTGTTTTAATTCCACCCATTTTCCGCACATACATTTCAATTGATTTCGAAAATGGAAAATCGACAACAGCAACAGCAACCACAAATCGCAGTAAGAGAGATAGATGGAGGGTGGGTGGAGAGTGATAGGGAAAGTCCGCACATGTCGCGTTTCGGAAAGCGTTTAAATCAAATATAATAAAATAATAACGCTGACTGCCAGGCACTTCGCAATTGGCACTTGGAATTTGCTATTTGTCCATTTCGCTGTCTTTTAATTGACACTTTCGATTGTTTGACTGAATAAATCACACTGTAGCTGGGGAGCTGAATGCCTGTCCATCAATCCGATTGATTGGGAGGCGTGTTGTTCGGCCCTTCACCTGCCTGTCATGGCCATGCGTTAAAAATTAGTTGAAAAGCATTTATCAGAATCGAACCAAAAACACATACGCAAAATGTTTGTGTTTCTCCTCTTTTATTTTGTGTCGAGCTTTTTCCCTATTTATTTTTATTGTTTGGTGAACGTGTTGTAAAGTTCTTTCAATATGTCGTATTGTCGTTTGAGTGTTAAACGATTTTATTCTATTTATATTTGCCATTGCACTTTTCGTTTTTTGCGTTGTTCATTTTACAACACTTCAATTTGTAACGCTCGTCCTTTGTCCTTTTTGGTATATTTATTTTGTTTATTTTGTGTGTGCCGTTGGCCTGAACGACTTTATTTATCGCATTATGTGCGTGGGCTATCGAAAATCATTGCCGAAAAAAGGGTTGACGTCCCTCCCGCCCTCCACCGCGTTGACAACTTGATGCGACACGCACTTCATCTATTCGTGACACAGTGTGGCATGTTGAAGTGTTGCGATAAAAACGCGTGAAATAATCATAATTATGGGCAATATGGTCAAAAATGCTGCCCAAACTCCAAGGGTAACTTTCACGCCAACAAAAAAAAAATAGGAAATGCGTTTCAGTCTGTAAAAGGGAAAAGAAAATGTGTGACAAATCGAGCTCAGTTGACGTTTCAAGCACAATAATCAGCTGGAAATCTGTTAATTGATTCATTAAAGAGATAGATGTAGACACTTTTTTGGGTAAAAAAGATGTATATATATATTTAGGATCCCTAAACAAATAAATAATAATAAGGAATATAATATTAATTGTTCATTTAATTCAAATAACTTTTTATTCTCTTATGCTACGACTTAAAAAAAATGCAAATAATTGTTAAAGAATCCTTTATATATTAAACCAACAACCAATAACACGTAAGCATCTATGTTCAATGGTTGAAAGTAGTCAAACAACATTCTTTAAAACCTTTTAAAGTAAATAGAACATAGTTTACTCAGGATAAGACCCGCTAATGCTTCGCATGTAGTCTTTCACAATTGTTGTAATATATTTTTATCATTGATATAACATCCCATTCTATTCCAAGGACATCAGCTCAGCTGCCATTCATTGAAGCTCTCGACTAAGAGAGAGCATCAGCTGCTTATTATGATTGTATATCAGGGTATATGTCTATCTTGATGGCCATCGTATTAACTAGATACAACGGGTCTCCCTACTACTAAGCCGTCTGGACAAATACTTTAATGCGGCAGCACAAAGTCTACGACGTAAAAATGTCGAAATATGTTTTTTTTTTTATATGGCTCACAAGGCAACACACTCCAACAACTGTGCAAATAAGTAAAAAAGTAATCCTAATTACAATTGCTAGTTATAAATAAACATGGGCATGGATAGAAAGTAGAAGCACAATACAACAACAAAGCACAAAGCAGAAAGACTCAGCAGTCTGTAGCATACTATGAATGTACTCTGCGAACGATGACGACGTTATTGTAATAATGAAAATCCCCAAACAAGCCATAAAAGGGATAAACGAAACGAAACGTAACGTAACGAAACGAAACGAAACGTAATGGAATGAATGAATGAAATTTTTCGGCCAAAGCTGCGAATGTGACAGTGTAACAGATTTGCGACTGCCAACAAATGGAAGAGCGAATGAGGGAGACTAAATAATAGGCAGCAGGATAGGACAAGGACATTGAGTTTGAGTCAACGACATGAACGCGACCTGTGCAGATTTTCCAGATTTTTTTGCTAGTGGTGGTTTCTGATTTTCGCAAAATGTTTGTTTATATTTCCGCTTAGGGATTTTAATAAAGCAAATCGCTTAAATAGCTCAGACAGCGCACACAACTCATAATTACAAATGTCAGTTGAATGCCAAACCTAAATGAAAATGTTTTAAATCGCTTAGATCGCTAAAAAGAAAAAAAGGAAAAAGGATCACACAACACAATTCAACCCTCTGAACAAGTAATGCACCTTTCGGCGAACCCTTTTTTGACTTTATGCATTGATATCGAACTGGGTTGCAACTACAATGGGCAAAAGTTGAACAATGGCTGTAACCAGAGTTGTCAACTGCATTCCTTTATACCTTAAAGAGTTGCCCTGAAGTTGCTTATCAAGCGTTAAATTGCTGCAATTTGACAGTTTATCTATCGTTGAGTCATCGTCGTCAAAGACAATGCCACAGGCTCTCTGTCTCTTTCTCGCTTTTCCCCAACGATATTTGCATAGCTGATCCCCCCCCACCCCACCCACCAACAGTATCCCAAGTACAAGTAAAATTTCAAATTGTCGCCGTTGCAACTAATGCAATTCATGTGTTGACTGTTCTCCCAAAGACTCCATCTCTTGCCTTGTTTGCTTTTGTTTGTGTTTGTCATGATGATGTCCTTTCGAATTTCCTTTCTCCCTCTCTCTCTCTTTCTCTCTTTCTCCCTCTCTCTCTCTCTCTCTGTCTACTTCTTTGCCTGTCAATTTGCATGTTACCTTGCATCTGTATTGGCATTGAATTGCATTCAGTCCCCAGTTCTTCAGTCCTCACTCTCGGCTTCCCTGCCTCACAACTATTAGTTTGTGTGTCCTTATCAACTACTGGTTTTGCTTCCTGCCGCACGTCCTTGCCTGCTTGTGCTTCCTTTGTCTGTCTGTGTTTGCATTTTGTGTATTTGTTTATCTAACTATCAAAGTGCTGCGTGCTGCTTGCATATCTCGAGATTCAAGTGTGTTAATTGCTGGTCTCTCTGCTGCCCCCTCTCTCTCTCTCTCTCACTCTATTGCTCTTCTTCCCCCTACTCAGCTGATACAATGTCCTGCATTCTGTGTCCAGTGTTAACATTTAGCATTGCAGTTTTAGTCAACTAATCTATTATTTAGCCCCCCCCCGACACACACATACACACAAATCTCTGATAAATGTGCAAAAATCTAGTTCAGTTCTCGTTCTCTGTAGTTATTCGAGTTGACTCTGGATTTATTTGCAAGTATTTTAAGTTACTCGAGTGATTAGGAGTTGATTATGTGAGAGGCTCAAATTGAAACAATTTACAATGTGATGAACGTCTAATTTTAGTTCGTTTGCATTTAGACATCTCCACAAATTTGTTACAAACAAAGCTTTCTAACACGACAAATAAAACATAATCATAGATCAGGCAAGTGGATTAAATATATTCATTTACCTTCAAGCACAAACACCATTAATGTATCGTAAAGTCTTTTAATATATATATTCCACAACAACAAAGAGTTGGAGTTCAAAAATGATGAATATTCAATAGTATAGAATAGTACAGTATATATATATAGGAATATTTTCTAGTAACCGAAGTTTCTTTATAAAATATATATATATAGAAAATATTCCTTAAGACTCTTCGCAATCATATGACACAAAAGCATAATACTGATTAAACGAAAACGAGTACAAACAATTCGTTTTCGCCTAAGGATCGAAAATAATAATACATGTGTGATAAATATATACTTGCTTCTCGCAACTTTTAGTTAATTTGAAACCCCCTTATGAAACTTTTCCTTTCATAGCCTTTTTATATTTCGACAACTTTTGTTAGATGTATGCAGCTTATTAAAGGCGCAAAAGCTACTGTTGTGTGTTAATGTATGTGTGTGTGTGTGTGTGTGGTCTAAATAAACCGAAACAATTGGCCAAGCCATGTGGTTAGCTCAAGTGGCTTGGAAAGTTTAAGATCCATTCTATACCCCATTGTTGCCACAACTCTTGGCTGAGGCTGTCGAAAATTTATTAAACTAAAGTTTTGGCATGTGATATCGATTGAAACCTAGTTATATAAGAGAAAAGGATAAAGGAGAGAGAGAGAGAGAGAGAGAGAGAGAGAGCGAGAGCGAGAGGGTCCACTTAACGCCAACTAATTGAAACTGTGCCTAATGCCTGTTTATGGCACAAACAAACTAAGACGCTAAGATATAAGGAGCGAGAGAGAGAGAGAGATAGAGATATGTGCTAGATTATAAACTGCAACCTAAGACTTGGCAATAATTTGATAATTTAATTACACTTAACCTCGTTGAACCGACCCAAGCATAATTTATGCAACTGCTAATGTGTGTGAGTGTGTGCGCGTTTGTATGTGTTGGTGTTTGTGTTGCCGGCGACATTTCGCTTGTAGAGAAACGCATGCATAAATAAGTTTCAACATAGGAGAGCCAAACAGGCGCCATCCTTCATTCCTACAGCCCCCTCCCGTCTTCTCCCATCAGCTTCGATATGTGCGGCATCCACATAATTGTCGGCCATGTATCTTACGAATGCAAATTAGATGCAAATGTTAATAATCTGCGTGGATGAATTTTAATGAGCAGCCAAAGTGTTTTGGCGACTTGTCGCCGACGTCGCAGTCGCAGTCGTCGTCGACGTCGCAGTTTGCCACTTAAGAAAGTGTCAGACATGCATCAAGGATTCGCCCTGACCAGCCAGCAGGCTGTTCGTGTCGCTCTTGTCATTTAACAATTCTTTTTTCCAACGAATGGCAGCTGAAAACGTGCCCCATAAACGTTGCATAGGTAAATATATCTATGGCTTAACCCTTGCTTCTTGTTACACATCTAATTTGTCGTTGGGAATTTTATCGCGCAAATGGCGCTTTAGCTCCCTTAACACTGTAAACAATTAGCTTATACTTACAATACGACCATAAGTTGCATTATTTATAAAAAGTTTCTACATTAATAAGAGATGGATTTTAAAAATGTTTTATAAGTTTTTTTTTTTGGAGAGAAAAACTTGTTTTTCATTCAATTTCACTTATATAAGTTATAAATTGAATTTCGTGAATTCAAAAGATTTCTAACAGTGTATTAACAGCTGCTGTAGCATGGCCAGACATTAAGTGGCTGCGGCTAATTAACGCCACTGTTAAGACGCCAAGTGTTGGGTCTGTGCTGCGTCACGTGCTCCTATCCTGTATATATCCGAGTATCAAAATTATGGTTTCTGACACTTTCTTTTCGTGTCCAAATTTAGAAGGGAAACTGCTGCTGCTGATGTTGCCTTTGATGCTGGCAGAGGGCAGACGCGTCGTCTGCATCATTTCCTTTTCATTGCATTTTGGTGTCACACAAGGAAGTCGGAAAAATGAAAACAGATGTTGAAAATCAGTTGCACATTAAATGCTGTTCATGTGGAAACTTAATTGTTGCCACAGTCGTCGGTTGAGAGTCGTAAGTTCCTCGATCTGTCATTTTGCAATTCGGTTTGATTTGCGGCAAGTGCCGCACAGTTGCTGCCCTGCACTTTGAGCTTAGGGGGTTGTCGCCATTTATGGTGTTTGATATTTACCAACAATTTCATTTTATATTCTTTCTTTCATTTGTTTTTGAACAAACACGAACATACTATTTGGCGACACATAATATTATATGAAATGTATATGTGTTTGGGCTTATATGTCCACACACTCAACGCAACATATGTTGCAAGCTCCATGCAGTGTACGAGAGCAGCCAGCCAGGGGTCATTTATAACAAGAAATGGACAATGGCTATTAGAAATCAAAATATATGTAGGATAGTAAGTAATTGTTATGATAGCAACACGATTATTGAGAAGGAACTGGGAATACTTACTTTATTTTGATGAATATCAGCTTTTCAAGTTTAGTTTCGATTAGTTTTGTTAGACGTTAATATAAGAAATATAACTATAGCCTAGCTACAAATGCAAGCTACTAGATTTACAAGTGAATTATTTTTTAACCTCACTTAGCTAATGAGCCGGATATCTAAATAAACTTTATACATACGGGCACACTGGTTGGCTCTATCAACATTCGCGTAATCGAACACTCAATTAAATTACATTACTGTAATTCTCATTAAAATGGCAATAATAATAATAATAACAACAATGTATGAAATTACGACATACGTCGCAAAACACATGATGCATTTCTCAGATCGATCGATCTATGCATTATTTCAGGGTAGCACTTTCGCATGTATGTGTGTGTGTGTGATTGTAAGAATGTATGCAATAACTGCGCAATATATCAAAGAAATACACCTGGGAAAACGCAGGGACTGCACTCGGGGTTGTTTGGCTCGTGAGCGTGAACAAGCAAAGTGGGAACAAAAACAAAAACAGAAACAGAAAACAATGGAAAACTCCAAATGGAAATGGAAAGCGAAGCGAACGTAAATTTTATTTATATGCGATTTGATCGAAACTGCGACGAGCTGGAGAGAGCAAAGGGGCGAAAAGGCGAAACCAAAAATAAAAAACAATAATGGATTGAATCACAATTTTTTGGTTACGAGTCAGTGGCTGAAGAGCTGAAACTGAAGAAGGCACAACAAACACGTATAGAGAGTATACAGTTGCAGTCAAACAACAAATGTCAACAAATGAAGAGCAAACAGTAAAAGCCTTTGGCTGGGGGGAGGAGGAGTTTGCAAGTGGACCATCCGACTCTTTTCCCCCCCAAAAAAGGAATTCAACAAAGAACTGTGTGCTGAACAAAAAAGACGACCTTGTAAAAAGTGAATGTCACTTTAGTTCAACGATGCGATATTGTTCTACTTCTGCCTTAACCACTTCCGTTATGTTGTTGTTGTTGTTGTTGCTAACGCCATGCTAATCCTGTAACTGAGCCCACGAGGGTGGCCCCGGCTGGCCCCGTGTGCCATGCCTCAGTGACTTTCACTGTGTCGCCCTTGCCTGGGATTAATTCCACACATTAGCCGGAAATTGTATATATATATAAATGTATGGATGGTGTACTCTGTTCCGTTTCGTTCTCTCCTGGGCAGTTATTTCACGAATATGTTTTTTTTTGCTTTTCTTTTTTGTGCATTTCAAAAAAAAAAAAGAAAAAATGTGTGTTTAAGCCGGGAAATACTTTTGGGCTAAGCTGACATGACCAATGGCAGCCACTTGTTAATTTCTCATACTAATTTTAATGTTTGTTTCTCTATCGGGTTGAAGGGGTTTCGTTTTTCTCTTTTTGCCCCTTTTCATTAATCACACTGATCGCTTTTTGAGCACGCACTATTCGCCATTCATTTTTTAGGATTTGGCTCGCATGTGGAATTTCCAAACGTCGCCTTTCACCCCGGGGCAAATGGGAATTGCTTCGTCTTTCATACTATTTGTGTCGAGTAATTGAAATTTGTGTGAGAGTGTGATAAATTCAGTAATGTGTTGTGGGCCATGTTAAGCGCATGATTAGCGCATTTTCCACAACGCAACGACCCACAACCGAATTTTTGGCCAGACTGCTGTGCCTGCTCTGACTGTTCGTGCCTTGCCTGCCAACAATGGTTTTTAATTATTTATTGCCTAATGACCTAATGACTTTTCTTCTTGTGTCAGCCTGAGAAGGAACAAAAAACTCACTGTGATTGGCATATTTCTAAGTGAAAGCAACGAAGAAACACAGATGGAGATAAACCGAAACTAAACCAAAGTCACGAATCGTTTAAATAAGCAAGTCAAAATCGTCAGGAGCAAAGGCTACGCGACAATCGAGCATAATCGAGGGTTGGTTAATTAAGTTATTTATTTAAATAAATCATTTTCCTATGGATCTATATATGGCAAACTTTGTTTTGTTTTATTTGGTATTTATTTGGTCGATTTATTCGTTAACATATCCTATATAATTTTTTGATAAATTATTTGGTTTTAATACAGATTTGTAGCTAAGATTTAAACAATCACAGATTTATTACTTCTAATTTCTTTTGGTATTATAGTTTATTGAATTCTTTGTAGTGAATATTTTAAAAGAAAGTGTTATATATTATTCGGAAATCTTCCAAATAAACTCGTATTGCGGCAGGTTAGTTTTATGGTTTGTACATTTTCTTGTTCTGCACTACAATCTAACTGGACTTTAATCCCAAAGACAGATATTCCGCAGTGCTAACCGCAATAAACTACTTAACAACTGCGTTTTTCTCCTCACCCCTTTCAATCTACTCAATTTGCAAATTGTGGCCTGCCATGTGCCACACTTGAAAGTATTTTAAGACCATTTATTTCAAGTGACCTACACGATGAAGACGACTTGACGTGGCTTGAGTTAAGTTGAGTTGAGCCGACGAATTTTTAAAAATCCAAACACGTAAGAGCAACGATTGCAACCTGGCCCGCTCTGGTCATAAAAAATTCATTTGACTTTAAAACTAACGAGACAAAAACCAAAGAACAAAAAAAAATTAAAAAAAAACTCTGACAAGAATCTGATCAGCACTCGAAATTGATATTAAGTCAGGTGGCGCGTGTCCATTACACGCATTGCGGCTAGAAAGTGAAAGCCGCTTAGAATACAGCTAGGGACAGACAGACAGAGAGAGAGAGAGAGAGAGAGATATATAGAGATAGAGAGAACGAGCCTAAGCTGACAGTTTTGAAGCACGCACATCTCGTGCATGGCATAAACAAAACCAAGAATTCCGCTCTAAGCGAAGAGGTGATGGGCAAAATTTGCTAAGACAGCGCGCGGAAATTGTGGCCAGTGGCTGTATTGTCCTATTGAACTCAGGCTGAAGAGAGCAGCGTATAGGAAACGGAAACGCGAACCCATCGAGCACCTCCTTCTTTTCCAACTTCCTCTTCTCACTATCCGTCCCCCTTTTAGCTACGGTCAGCGGTCGGCGTTTTGTCAAAAGGCGCACGTGAACTATTAAAATCACTTAAGTGTAATTCATGTCACGTTCTCTCTGGGCAAGAGCAGACCCAAAAACTTACCAGCGATTGATATATGCGATGTGTTTATGTCTATGTACAAGTTTACCATCTCTGTGTGTGAGATAAATGAACTGACTGAATTGTTGGGCAATTCCTTATAAACTTGAACGTTTAGAGCAATTTGCATAAATCCATTTAATCGTGTTTCCTTTTCTTAACATTTCTATGTTGCTCTTGTCGCTTTTGTTGGTCAAGGTCATTTCGATACAGCCGACAAAGCTTCTATATGTATCATTGAGTGTACATATAAAAATTGCTCTCGTTTTTTATGTTTCCTTATATATTTGCTTTAAAATTTTTAACTCGTTACCATTTGATTAACATGATTATTTATAATACAAAAATTAAATCTAATTCTTGGCAAGATTTTCACATGCAGATTTTACATACAAAAATGTTTTAGGATGCGTGTACAGGAAATACAACAACAAGAAAACAACGAAACATAACCTAACACAAAAAGTAACATATATTTGCAATGTGTTTTATTGGTGAAAACCAGATTTGATATAAGCTGATTATTTGCATAGGCCTAGGCATATATGGTAAAGCATTTGACCCAATTCTGTCATTTGATTGGCATTTAAATTGGAACAAAATTTGGTTGTTTTTGTTTGCATATTTTGATTATTATACCCTGCTCTCATTAAAAATGGGTAAAAAGGGTATAATGGTTTTGTGCAAAAGTATGTTACAGGCAAAAGAAAGCATCTCCGACCCCATAAAGTATCCATATATTTTTGATCAGCATCAACAGCCGAGTCGTTATAGCCATGTCCGTTTATCCGCCCAAACACTGGAGATATGGAACGTTGACATTAAGTATGCAGTATGCAGTATAAGCGTACACACACTCACACACACATACTTCCAAGCACTGACTGTACGCGTAAAGTATAGGGTTCAGGGTATCGTCTAGTCGGGATTTCTCGACTAGAGCCTTCTTGCTTGTTTTACAACTATTCAAGTACATCCCAAAAAGAGTGTACAACATATATAATGGTACCAGCCAACTTTACGAGTGTTTCGTGTTTGATTCAGCTTGTTGACTTGTTGTCAATTAAATGCTAAAAAACTTAACGCCACAACGCCGCAGTTGTAAAGTTGTAAAGTTGGGGCACACAAATGTTGTCAGCCCCATTTACAAGGGGAGCTTGCTTGACAGTCCGAATAAAACGAAAAAAGCAAAAGAAAAAACAAGTTCAAAAATAACATTGCACTTCTTTCGTTTTCGCTCTCTTTTCTTTACACTTTATATATATATATGGGCGTCTCAGCTGCACTGATTAATTACAGGCAAATAAATATTCACCTCTCTTCCGCTCTTATTCCTTATACACAAGTTTCATGCCATGTGTGGAAAATATCAAAATGGTTGGTGCCAGAAAATATATATTTTTGTAAATACCCTACCTTTTTTAATGTTACGTTTTGATAAGGTGACAAGGTTAAAAAAAAAATATTCAAGTTGTTGAAAAACTAAGAGTTTCTTTTTTTAACATTAAAACAGTCTACCAAAGATACTATAGAATATTTGTATATGTTTATCTAATTTGTAAAGTAAATTAGTTAATTTGTTGCATATAACTTTAGGAAAAAATATATAAAGACATTTCTTAATTTTTCTTCTAAGATTTGATGTCTAAATAAAATTTAGTTAAGCAAATAAACTTTGAAACAAAGCTCTTGTAAAAATCTGAACGAAGACTCTTTTTAGCTACACTTTTCCAACCTACTCAATAGATATCTTTCTGTCGATTACTCTCTACCATATCATTTGTGATTGTATTCTTTTTTTTTGAGATGCATTTTAAATTTTATTTCTGCTTTTTTTGGGATGTTTGGATTATTAATTACGCTGACACTTTGGGTTTGCGCTAATGAGCACCGAAATAGATTCATTTTTTTTTTGTATCTTTCCATAGTTTGGCTTCTGTCTATAAAAACTTCTTGCATTCGTAATTGTGTTTGGTGGCCAAGCGACATCACTGCTCCTTCCCACCATCTTTCCATTCATTCACTCTCTCTCTCTCCCTGTCTTTAACCCCCTCCAGCTAGAAGCTGCACAATTTATGCAAATGATGCCAGGGGCTGGGCAAACATAACCTCATTTTGCATGGCTTAGCTCCAATGAAGTTCGCTAGATGTCGCTGTTGTTCTTGCTGATGCTGATGCTGTTGGCCATTCGCCTGCTAGTTACCCCACTGCATGAACACGTTCATGAGAAATGATTATAAGTGGGTCACAGGATATGCAAATGTTTCTTTTTCACGCTTAGCTTACGACAATGCCAGTCGAGTCGAATGGAGCAAAGTGAAGCGCAGCTGTTGCACCGCCAACCTCACCGCCCGACAGAGGGCGTTTTACTTCAGGCACCAGGTGTTGGGGCAACACTTGAGTTATGTATATACGTATAGATATATATATATATATACTCTGAATATACTTGGCAGGACATTTTGCAAAATGCAACTGAAAGTTGGCCAAGAAAATGGTGAAAGTTTTACCATGGCTTTTGTATTTTATATATGCCAGTTGCAGGTTGCCAGCTGGCAGTTGCAACTTTAATTTTCATATAGCTGCCCAGCGGACTCTGACACGCAACACGGCACGCCAAACAGCGCAAATGTAAGAGGACAAGGACAACAACATCAACAACAACAACTAACTGAAGCTAAGTTTGATTTCATTTTCTTTTATTTTATTTCCAAGAGCTTGCAAGTCGAACGCATAACGCATGAAAAACTAATCAAAATGGCGCTTCTCCTTCGGGGATAAGAGCATAGAAAGAGATAGAAAGAGATAGAGAGAGAGAGAGAGAGAGAACATAAGATTGCCCATGTGTTTCAGCCATACTGCTGCCGGCCAAGTTTAGTTAGTTGTTTTTTTCTCCATTCACCACAACTATTTCTTTGCTAAAGTCACAAAAGTTGAAAATGTGTCAACAGTTTTTGTCATTTGTTTATTTTGCTTGCCTTGAAACGGCATAAACAAATATTATTGTACATAGTATTTACATGGCATTATGTAAATGAACTTTGGTATTTTCAAATGACTTTCGTGTGCACTGCTAAAGCCATTGAAATGAAAATGTCATCGGTTGCAGCTCAAGCAACAAGCTCATACAATTTGCCTTGAATGGGCCATTTCAATTAAAGTTATTCATCAAAAAATTTTCAATTTGTTTTGGCATAAAGGCTAAGAAAGAATTCTTGAAAATATTTTCAACTAAGAAGCAAATTTTAATTAGTTCTTAGAAATTTCTTATTTAAATGGTTTTTGGTTGTTCGAAATAGACGAAATAGATTCTCTATTAATGAAATATTAACAAATAATACTGAATCAATAACTGGAACGTTTCTGAATTTGCAATGTAGTTCAATTCAGTTCAGTTTAAAATTATTTAAACGAAACAATTCATTTTGCGACTAAGGATCGATGTATTCGTGAACAAATGTTAATAACTACAATCAGCTTTCTCTGTGTTCATTAAGCTTAAAATTTAAAGAGAATTTTCAGCTTTAACTGTAAGAGAAAGAAAATCTTCATTAAAAACTTAAGCCTTAAAGTTTAATTCATGAAGAGAACCTAAAAGCTGGAAGCTAAACAAAAACAACGCAACTCAGCCTCACTGCACTGATGACCGAATAAATAGAAAGAAAACAAACATAATCCATGCCCCCCCCCCCTAACAGCTTTAAGGATGGATTTTAGTTTTGTAGCGCTTCTTTAAGCTTCCGAACATATTGCTTAGTTTGGCAAAAACACGCAGCGACCATTTTTCATATTTTCATTTATAAATTTATTATAAAGCCAACAACAGCAGCAGTAGTAGTAAGAGCAACAGCTACTCTTGGCTGGTGGATGGGCTTAATAGCTACCATTTCCCCCTACCCTCACGCCTACCCCTACCGCTACCACCAGCCAACCCATGCCACAACTGTATCCAGTCTAGCAGTGCTCTGGGCTGCGGTTTAGAGCAACGGCTACTTTGGCATTTATTTTAAATTATAGTTCGCAGTAATAACTAATGCTCAGAGAGCAGTTTTCTGTTGTTGGTTGTTTGTTGTTGGTTGCTGCCATGTACAGAAATTATAGACATTTTGGTCTGAGGCTTGTGTGTGTGTAGTTTTTAGCCGTTTAATGACAGTATTTGCGAGCGATGCCAAAAAGTTCTACGACAGCTTGGCATGGGTTTCTAAATGCGGAGAGCATGTGGGGGGACCAGAAGGAGTTTTCAATTAAATTTTAGTGCAAATTGAATGTGGATTAAATCGTTTGACAAGTCATCTGCATAATTATGAAAATTCTCTGATAACCAGTTTTGGACATTTTTGTGCCACTAATTGAAAATTCCTCAAGTCAAGTTAAAGCTGTCAAGGCAGCTGGCAAGTTTCTCGCCAATATTTAGCACAATAATGCCAATCGATGTTGTGTGAACGAATTTTCACCAAACAAAATGGTAAACGCCCCTTCCCCCCTCCCATTTCAAAGAACCATCAAATGGCTTGAAAACGCCCTAAACACACACACACACACATAGACACACATACATTCAAGTAAATATGAATGAGTTTCCAAGTTAATGAATTATTGAAATATGAATAGACAAACTCGCCTTCACACAATCCAAAGCAATCATATGTCCATCAAGCAAAAACTTTTCGCTGAGCCTGTCAAAACCAAAACGAAAGCAAACTAAAATAACCTTAGAGTTAAGACATTGAGATACCCTGTACTTTGATATCAAACAAGTACAACAGTTAGCTAAAGGTGAAGCAAATTTTGTATATAATTAAAATAACCTTAAGAATATTTATTATAGATAAAATTGAGACAAAGCGTCAAGAAGAATAAAGTCTTAAGCATCAAGAAAACCCCTTGGCGCAAAAAAAAAAGAAGGAAAGGAAAGAAAGAATAGTGACCCGAAACAAACAAAAATTACAACGCTTAATTATGAAAAGTGTTTTATTTTCCCTTCAACTCGTTCGAGGAAAATGAGTAAAAATGTAGAAAACACACGAAACGAGTTAATGAGCGAAATTATAATGAAGTTTTTGCCTCGCTGTTCATCATTCACCGAGTACAGAAACCACCCTTAACTTGTTTGGGATGTGGGTCAGAGTTGTGGGGTATTTCTTATACTTTTTTTTTTTTTGTTTTATGTGGGGTGCTGCTTTAATGGGGCTAATCAAATATTTGACATTTGTTTTTGGGCGGCGATGACGCCAAAGTGTTCTTGTCTAATGTAAAACTCATTACAATTCGCTTTGGCAACATTGGCTACTCAGCGTTGAGATGATCCCTTTGTAGGGCAGTCAGCTGTGCTGTATGCAATAAGAGCGAAATGTTTCATTAAATTTCTTTACATTGCAACTGCAACCGAATAACCAGCCAACAAGCAACAACCAACCATCAACAGACCCATTAACAACGACGGCAACAACGGCAAACAAAGAAAAAGAGAAAACAAAAATTAAAAGAACCGAATGAATGTGATATAAGTACAATAAGTAGGATTAAGCCAGCAGGAAAATGAAATCGCCTACGATTAAATATAATAGTCCAACATAATTTACGATTAACAGTAGATATATATGTATAATAAGGCAAAAATACACACGGTAAAAATAGAAAAAAAAATATATGGAATATATATTAATGAATTCATCGAGTCTTTAACACAATCTTAATCAATTTTTTAGCCAGCAACAATATTAATATATATTATATTTTTTATTTTAATATTCATTTATGATATGGTTGGAACTGCATTAGAATCGCATTGAAAGTTTTGCTCCTGACCTGAATCTGAATAAAACAAACTTTATTTATGTTCCATACAGATCAAATTGTAGATATCATTTGGGAATTAAAGTGTAAATGCTTGTCCACCAACGAACGAAGAGAAAATACAAAAAAAAAAAAAACTGTGTAGACATACAGCGGAAACGGAAATGTTTAATGCGGGTTTCGGTAACACGGACGACAATGCGTCGCGACCGGCTGCCTGGCTGTCTGCCTGAAACCCTGGTTAACGGATGCCGAGGACGAGGACGAGACTCAGACTCAAAGCGAATCTGAATCCGAGGCCGAGGACGAGGCCGAGGCTGGGACCCTGGCCATCTGAGTTACACGCTAACGAAAGCCGATAAATATTTATTTGCATGTGCGTGTGTGAGTAACTGTGTGTGTGTTTGTGTGTGTTAATTAAGAATTTGCAGCAGGCTGGCAGACGATTAAATGTGTACGAAAATGTGACGCCCCATTCCACTCCTACGTTTTCTTTCCAACACGCAGAGAAGGACCATTAGTTCCGCCGACCACGGGTCAACGGGGTCGGGTGGGCAAGGGTTGGCAGCGATAATCGAATGAATTAATGGAACACGCAAATGAAATAAAAATCGCCAATGCCAGCGATTCATTTGGATAAATCTCTTTGCACGGGGCAACGAATACAAATCGCTTTATTCACATTGTTGCCGAATCTTCGAATTCCAACATAGCCCAAGCCCAAGGATAAACCAAAGATCACGCCCAATATATTTGTTTGACATGCAATAGGCAAATAGCTAAATGTATTAATGCTACTACAATACGAGCAGTCAATTAACTTTATTTCTAACATTTTTTTAACAGCCTTTTACTTTCCTTACAGTTCCACAAAGTTTTTTGTACATAAAAAAAAAAATATACTCAAACATTAAATAAACAGCAATCAAGATAATCAAATATATAGCAAAAGCATCTAATCTATATGCGGCTATAAATTCCATGTGCACCAAAGGACCCGATATATGTGAAGCTCCATCATGATGTCGCAAAACATACTCTGTCCAAGAGAGTACAGTTTGTCTCGCAGTCAATGGAAGATCTTTGAAAAGTAAAGAGAATGATTTCACTTTCTGGTTCATGGAACGACTGTTCCTTTAGTATTAATAGACTTATACTGAGTCCAAATCCATCTCGGACCATCTTCGCCGCATTACTGTGTTGATGATCAAACAAGGAAGTGAAAGCATTGGCTTTCCATGGAATGTAGACTCTGCTGTTCCTCCTTTACCAAGAGCAACAACAAGAACTAAACTTGAGCGGACATGTTAACGGTTTGAATATTCGACAAAGACTAGGTACTAACAATGACTTTGCGTCTGGCTTTTAATGTTGTTGAGTTAACAATGACCGATCTTAATTAAAAGCAAATTATAATGTTTGTGCCGATAAGTAACGCAATTGTCTGAATAAGTGATAAGTTTTCACTAACAAATGCTTGATAAGATACGAAAAATCTAATCATATCTTAACTAGTAGATTCTTAACTCATTCGGACAAATGTAAGAGTGAAATTCATTGCGGTTTTTAAAGTTCTGTTAACATTAATGTTATAAGTAAATAAACCAAAAATATATAGGTTTGTTTCAACGATTTAAAAACTTGTCCATCAATCTGTTACAAACTCACTCAACAAACCATAACCTTGGTCACTACGTAATTTGTTATAGCTCATAATTTCACCACAGGCTAATAGTTATTACGTTTGATCGTTGCACTATCAGTATCAGCTATGCGATAAGCCAAATCAGTGTCAAAAGTATATAAAGCGTTGCGATTTCATGTTGCCAAACAGTGTTTGATAAATATTTCAACTGCAACCATCAACATGGCAAGTGCCAGTAATCGAGTTCTGCTGCTCGCTTTATCTGCTGCTGTTCTTATCAGCGGCACCCAAAGCGCCAATATACTTGGAGTATTTACGAGTCTAAGTCCATCGCATTTAATAATACACATGTCCATGGCAAAGGTGCTGGCTGAGAATGGACACAATGTTACGGTGGTAACAGTTTTGAAGCCATCAGTTACCCACAAGTCAATTAATATTGTGCAAATTCCACTCACCGATGAAGATCAGCAAACGATGAGCAAAGCAATTGGTCAAATGGTTGGCAGGGATAACAGCAATATGGTCATAACAATGTTTCGACTCATGGGACAAATGAATTTCTTTTTCGACAAGATGAAGGAAGCTATGATGGATCAACGTGTTAAGGACTTGTATGAGAACAAGGATAACAAGTTTGATCTGGCCATAATTGGCTTCTTCTTAAACAACTATCAGATTGGCATTGCCCAAAAGCTTAAAGTGCCTGTCGTGTTAGCTGCATCGATGCCACCGAATGAAATGTTTAGCAGCATGTTGGGTAATCCACAAGTTAGTTCTCATGTGCCCGCAATTGATATGTCAATTACTAAAGGTCAGCCAATGACCTTTATGCAGCGACTAAAAAACTGTCTAACAACCTATGCATTCAAAGTTTTTCTTTGGATAATGGAAGGCAATAATGCCAAGTCATACAAGTGAGTGGATAATCCCCTTTATTAAATGGTATTTAACTAACAGTTTCTTACTTCCTACAGGGAAATCTATGGCGATGATCCCAATATGCCAGCTTATGCAGATCTGCATAAAAATGTTTCACTCGCTTTCTTCAGTTCGCATGCACTCAGCGAGGGTCCTATTAGGCCCAATGTACCGGGTGTCATTGAGGTGGGTGGCATACAGATCAAGGACGCACCTGATCCTTTGCCAAAAGAAATGGATGATTTCATAAGCAATGCTAAAGATGGTGCTATTCTTTTGAGCTTGGGCTCAAATGTAAAAGGAACTCATTTAAAACCTGATACAGTTCAAAAGATGTTCAATGTTCTTTCGAAACTGAAGCAGAGAGTAGTTTGGAAGTGGGAGAATTTGGACAACACTCCCGGGAAATCGAATAATATATTCTATTCCAAATGGTTGCCGCAGGATGACATTTTGGCTCATCCGAACATCAAACTGTTTATAACTCATGCCGGCAAAGGTGGCATCACGGAGGCCCAATATCATGGAAAACCCATGTTGGCACTTCCTGTGTTTGCTGATCAGCCAGCAAATGCTGAAAAGATGGTCAAAGAGGGATTCGGACTTAGTTTGAGTTTGCTAACACTCGAAGAGCAGCCTTTCCATGATAGCATTGTTGAGATTCTAAACAATCCCGAATACGCTCAGAAGGTAAAGACTTTCTCGACTTTGTACCGCGATCGGCCGATGTCAGCTTACAAGAGTGTTCTCTATTGGACTGAGTATGTTCTGCGCTATCATGGAGCTCCGCATTTACAAAGTCCCTTGCTTCATATGAATTTTGTAGCAGCCAATAATTTGGATGTTCACTGTTTGTTGTTAGTTATCTTATTGGTTTCTCTTTACATAAGTAAAGTTTTATTGACTTGGATATACAGAAAGTTTGTTGGTAAGAAAGCGCAGAAAGCAAAAAAACATAAAAGGTCCTAGGTTGAGTATACTAGTGTGATTTCGATGTGTTTTAAATATATTGATAACTTTACATTTATAATGCCAGATGCACTGATAGTGTTCTCTTATCACTTACTATTTTAAACTTATAATAAGTTTTAAAAATAGACTGACAAGCTAATACTCTTTTACGTTATCTGATTGAATAAAGTAAGCGGATTTTATTAGATTTTATTGCATTTGACTAAAAATTGTGTACATATAATATATACTATATACTGCACGATTGCTTCGGCAAAATGAATAAAAACCACTGTTGCTTTTCTTGTATTCATATAGTATAAACTTATTGCTAATAGCTCTTGAATAGTTTTCTAGCCAACTAGTGAGAACCAAAGCTCTCGTTTGCGTTCCCGTTCCCTTTTTAAGTGATGGCGTCGTGCTGAAAATACTTGGCAACTTTATTACATAAATTCACAAAATAGTTTTGCACGTCGCAATGTTGTTATCTAGGTTTATATTTCGCATACACTAGAACGTTACAAAACTGAATAAAAATAAAAACACAGAAACTGAAAATTCTTCAAACTATCCAACAAGCGTACGGAGAACAACAAAACATTTGCAATAAGCAAATTTCAATTGAAATAGCAAACGGAAAAGGCATGCTGAAAGCGCCCAAATCCCAAACACCCTTTCTCCCAAAACCACACACCAAAACCATGCACAACAACACGGTCGATGGAACGTAGACGGTTTCGAATACTTTTTTTTTCACTTTGCTACCAGAACAAAAAAAAAAAAACCGTTAAAAACAAAACAAGTAGAAATAACATTGAAAAGTATCTCAGAAATCTCAGTGCAATTGTGTTATGTATGTAGTTGTGTGCGCTTGTCTACACGTATATGCCAATTGAACTGCTCGACTCACAAAGAGATGGTAAAGTGTTGCAGACAATGCACAGAGCCAGGACATAGAGTATTTGTAAGTGACAGGCTCTGTCTGACCCTGGAGCAACATTTGCAGACAATATTGTAAAACGCGTGAAAAATGTTGTAATTAATGCTCAAAATTGAAAACAAAAATTCTGCCATATGTATTTCATCATACTTTCAATTCCCACACGAACAATAATTTTTTATTAAGTGTCAAGCAAACACCCATATACAATGAAATTAAAACAAATTTTGGAAGTTATAAAAACAAAACTCGCATATTTGAATATGTGTTATGTGAAAATACCATAAGCAATTGATTTTTTTTAGCATTTGGCTTCGAAATGACGTTAAAATATTTATAAATGGATATACGATTTACACTAAGTTTGGTATTTTCCGTGGCTAGCAGTCAGAGTTGGTAAAAGTAATAGAAAGGGAAATTCTTTTTAGCTTGGTTATAGTAAAAACCTATAAAACAATTTCGATTCATTTAAAATGAAAATTTAAATAATATGAAATTTTATCACTTATAGAAAACCATTTTGATCACCAAGATCTAAGCTGTTTGTGATGCTTTAATCTCTTAGATGTAACGCAGACCAATTCTCGTTTGAGTTCAAGCCATATGTTGTCTAAATATTTGTTTTATCTTCAATTTACTTTATTGTATAATGTGCCTCTTAAGCATCACCTCAACCGTATGAAAACACTTCAACTAATTTGATTTTCAATCCTGTTTCTAACCCACCCCAATAAAATCAAAACTAGTTTTTCAATTTCTGGAATGTTTACATTAAAACTGTTCCCATTAATGTGTTGCTGTTGGCAGTTTGTTTAATTAAATTTGGAACAACACAATGCCAACAGAAATGCTACCGATCCTCAGATCCTTTGATAAACATTTAAGAAAAAAAACTAAAACGCATTTCCATTGAATACCTTTTCAAGTACTTTTCGTGTCCCTAAAAAAACAGGAATCTCTGTTGAGTGGACAAAAAAAAAAAAGCCAGAAACTTGCCGCGTCATGAGCATTGTCAAATGAAAACATTTTACGCAGTAGTCGACGCATAATTCATAAAGCCGCAGGGGATACTGACGATCCCTGGCAATATCTCATATAGTTCTCATTGCGTAACCATTCCCCCTTCCCCTTACACTCCTGTCCCATGGCAGCAAACAGTTCATGATGCGTGTGATATGCGTTTACCTACCCTAGAACCTCGACCTCAAGTGGCAATGGCATCATCTCTGATATGTCTCAATCAGCATTAGCACAAAAGTATACTCCTCTGTCTCTCTCTCTCTCTCTCTTCCTGCCGTGTTCATGCAATTTGCACCCCGCACGTGTCCCATGCAATTGCAATTACATTTGGGTTGAGCATTTTAACGATGGGAAACTGCATTAACTGTTGTTGCTGCTCGATTTTATCCGAAAAAAAAACTTTTTTCGCGCACTTTGCCCAAATTCAATTTCGATTGCGTGGGAAAATCGTTTGCTGCGGTTTGTCTGTCAAAAAATTTCATTACGACTTCGTTGTTTTTTCTCTCTCTCACCCTCACCCTCTCTCTCACTCTCTCGGCCAAAGATCATTTGTGGGCGTGGCAATTTAAAATTACTTTCATGTGCTTGCTCTGTTTGGTGAATTATTGCCAAAGTGAAATGTGGACACGTGCCCCAGCTGCAACTGAACATTTGCATTGTTTTGCACTCCCTCTCCATCTGTCTCTCCATCTGTCTCTCTCTCTTTCTCTCTTTGTCTACCATTTCTTTTTTCAGCGTTGCATTTTATTTGTTTTGCTTTCGGGTTGCGGTTGTTCAGGGAGGCAGTTCAAATTTGTTGCTGCGTAAATTGAATTGCCGCGAAAGCTCATATACTACATTCCAATCAATTTGTTTGGCAAATGAATTATGTATTGCCAAATTTCTCAAACTCTCTGTGGTTTCTCCATACATTTTTGTGGCATTTGGACATGCGGCAAATTTATTTTATTGATTGGTAGGAAAACATGTTTACATCGTACATAACATATATTTTATATTATGTTGTTTGTCGAGAAAGTATTAGCTACTAATACTACTACTTATTAAAACTGCTATTCACAACTAAATTTTATGTACATTGAATGTTTTTCATCAAGCTTACTTAATTTGTATAACAGCTTATTGATATTAAATTAATTTCTTTTATATGTTTTTATGGGTATTTAATATTTCTACATATAATTTTTATTAGCTACTGCAAATAGAAGGCAATAACAAGTAAGCAGACTCTAGTCGAGAAATCCCAACTAGAAGATACCCTGAACTTAACGCGAACGAACGAGGTGCAGGCGCGAATAGCACTTAGGCGATATTTCGAGGTGCTTCCGAAAGCAGACCCTCGTATCCAGCGTTGTGCCGAGTTCCAAGTATCACATGAGTATATACTACCTAAGGATAAGGCGAGCTTATATTCCAAATCTAGAGTCTCTAGCTCTTATAGTCTATATCGAGTCGACTGTTGATGCTGATCAAGAATATATATACTTATGGGGTCGGAGAAGCTTCCTTCTGCCTGTCGAATTCTTTTGCAAAAAATCACTCTACCCTTTTTACCCATTTTTATTGGGTTCAGGGTATAACAAATTTGTATTGAACAGAGCTAAGGGAAAGGAGCCCATAAAAGTATTTTAAAAAGTAGTAATTGGTTTTGATTTATTAGATTCAATACAACGCGAAATATATTTATTGTCAGATTTTCTAAAATATCAAAATTAAATAAATAAAACCATCAAACTAGTATGTATAAAAAGCCATAGAAAAATGTAGCTGGAATTTGATATTTATTTTGAGTGATTTTAGTTTAAGCTTCACTTTGCAAAGCTGTGTTTGGACAAGGGTCGAGTAATTAAATATTACAGGAGTATTTAATATTATTTTGCCAACACTTTGCGTGAGTGGACTTTCAACAAAAACATTCCTTCCATTTGAAAGCGGTTTAAAAACACCTTCCAAACAAAAATAAATGTAATTGGACTTTTTGTATAAAAAAAAAAATACTGTACGAATTCGGAATGCAAAAAGTGTTGTTGGCCAAATAAAATCAATAATCCTTAAAAATACAATACTTTACGCATAAATAGCTTCCGTTTTTTTATACCCCGATTTTAATATGCTGCCCGTCGAATTGGTCACCAACAAAAACAGTGCACAACAAGAAAGAAACGGCGACATAAAAAAAAACTCGAAGGATTTGCGTTGGGTTGTGTTTTTGTGTTTTTGTGTTTTTGTCGCGCGAATTGTCGTTGTCGGTTGGACAACGCGACAACCAATTTGTAATCAAAGTAATTTTAATGCAAATTTTATATGTTGCTGCACGTAGCTGCAGCTGTAGCCAGAAATGTGGGTGTACCCATGAATGGACAGCGCAATCTGTAGACTGGGCGCAGCAGTCAGTAATACAAAGCCGTAAATAAATACAAAACTGACCCGAACAGCACAAAAAGGTTCGCAAAAAAAATGGATCTGGTGCTGTAGTAGTACGGGAACCCTTACTACGACTACATCTGCGATGCGCCACGGTTTGTTTATTTAAATGATTTTATGACTTTTCCAAAAAACCAAATGGTGACAACTTGTGGCGCTAAAAGTTGAAAGTTTTGTGGCCAAACAAAGTGAACGTAAAAAACGGGTCATAAAATTGTAGATAACTGAAAAAAATATTTTAAACGAAACTCTCTATTTATGATATTAAAGTCGACTATAAATATACACTTACTAAGTATGCGAAGGAGTACTTTACCAAATATAAATATAATTTGTTTTACCTCACTAAATATTTAAATACACGAATTGTTAATGTATTTAACAGCAGCAATCTACGAGCAATTAATATATTTTTTCTCAGGACCCTTCACATACGTCTTAAGCTTAATGTCATACTAAATGTACCCTGGGCAGACAACAAAAAGTTGCGCTCTTTAAAGTCTTTAGCCAAAACAACAAACAGCACCTGTGGTCTTGTGGTTACATCGAACATTAGAAGCAGCTACAAAGAAGCCGTGGAAACTATAAAAATAAGCATCGAAAAAAATAAAAGAAGAAGAAGTAATAAAGAACTCCACCCTGGTCCATAATTTGAGACAACAAATTTTTCGATGCCATGGGTAGCATAAATTTTCCCATTGAGCAAACCCAAACCTCGAAAAGGTCACATTAGGCATCATTAGCCGAGAAACAGTGAAAGAGAATTGCGGTTAAGGTGCGGCCACCGACTCGGTAGTCAAGAAGATGTAGTATTAACTCCGATAGGGGCCCACACACATGGCACATCGACCGATTGAAAATGGGAAACGGGAACCGGTCAGAAGTCACAAGGAGGAAGGGACAAGGACAAGTCGTTTTTTTTTCAGGTAGTAGCAGCAGTAAGCAGTTAGAGTTTTTCTTAAGAAATTGCTTTGAAGTAATTATGTAATTGACTTTCGGTTCGATGCCGGAGGGGCGCCATCATCAGTGGTAAAGGTTAAGAGAAATGGAAGGGTAGGGGGTAAAAGAGGCAGCCGTGCATTATAAGGCTGTCATTTTTCAGAGCCATTGTCCTTACGGCCCAAAACATATTTAATTCATTTGTGTTGCCATCAATTGTCAGCTTCCGTTATCATTTCCTTTTTTGTGGCCTATCAATTTTTGCCGCTGCTCTGTTTCTTTTTTTGTATCTTTTCATTTTATTTTGTGTGTGCGTAGCATATGTCGCAAATTATGACATTTTGGCGGCATTTTGATAGACAGTCGCCGACGAGTAGCAAATGCCAAGCAGGACTCCAGACTTCCCTCTTGTCAAGTGTCAGTTATTATAAATTTTGATCTGAGGCCGCATTAGTAATTACTTAATGGTTCATTGCGCTCTTTGGTTAGAAGTAATGGTTTTATAGCAGATGCTTTCGTTGGGACTCCTGAGAAAAAAAGGCTAAAATATTTCACATCATTTGTCTTTAGCAAGGTGTTAAGGTTAAGAATCCTCTTTCTTGGGATAAAGAAATAATAAGTGAAAAATTATATATTTGTCTGAAAGATAAGGACGATGGCTATTTTACTAATTGCTTGTCACTTTTTTTTAATCATATTTAGATTTCATTTTACAGACTTTGTTTAAGCTTATATATTTTTATGAATATGCAACTGATTCAATGCGATTTTTCTTGTTTCGTTTAAAAACGTAAAAAGTATATAAAGTAATAATTTTATTCATTCCTCCACGTTAATTTATATTTAAATCTTTTTAATATTGTTTAATCTTTGAAACAAATTGCAAATCAAAAATGTTTTTCTAGCATTACAACATTTTGTACTTTAAAGTGAAACTTTACACTTCCAAACGTAATGTTACCTCTTTATTATTATTGTTTTTTATTTACATCTTTAACTTCCCAAGGTAATGGCTTTAACATTTAACACAAAAAAGCAACTAGACTCCCTCAACCTGTTGGTAAGTCGATACTTTTATGCCTGACAGCAATAGCAGCAGCAGCAGAAGAGAATGAATTCGATTTAAAACACATTTCAGCTGCATTCGCCCAGTTGGCATTTAAATTTAAATCAAAAGCGACAAATGTCAAAAAGACTAACAACAACAACAACTAAAAAAAAAAATAGAAAGAAGGTTTGTGCAGCCAGTGATCGTTGTTGTTGTTGTTGTTTGCTTCTCGAACTGTTATTTAATTATGCGCTAAGCTGTCAAGTGACATGGGTGAAACTGCAGCACCTTTCCCTCCCCCCACAGCTCCACTGTTCAACAACTCTTGTTACATTCAAATGAGCTGAGCCCAACACTTGCTTCCACCTCCAACTCCGGCAAACTGTCGATTTACCCGTAAATCCGCTTGACATTGATGGCAACCAAATTGACATAGAAATTTGTATTTTGTTGCATTCCTTGGGTTAAACACTTTAGACTGTGTCTTTATCTCTTTTTCCCTTTGACAGCTTCTAATTGCTTGCCAAGCGATTTCCGCTAGCTGTCAAAATACTCAACGCTAAGTTGATGACCTAGAGTAGTTGTTGAAAGGGGCAGTGGGAGGATGGAGATGGATGAAGACTGCATTTTTCAGTGAGCTAATTTGCAATTAGGCCAGCCGAAAATGAAATCAATGCATTGCATGGCCTCAAGCGTTGTGGCTTAATTGAAAATGGCACAGGAGAAACTTTTAATGAACCAGGCAGCCAAAGAAGAAGAGTGAAATAAATATCAAGAATATTTAACAGCTATATAATGAATTGTATATACACTACAAATAGAATGAAATACATGTTGTTAAGTATAATAATTTTTATTATATATGATTATGTAAGAGCTCATCATTTAAAAAAGTATTGTTATCATACTTTTAGGTACTTGCAAGCTATAAGAGTTAGTTGTTGGACCCACAAGAGATGTCCAAGGAAATAGGTTTGAAAAGGAGACGCGAAAATGCAAAATGTACTTCATTTGTTTGGCAACTTGCAAAACTTGAAAGTTTCTAGTTTTGTACTTAAATTTTTTTGTGCATTGTTTAAGAACTCAACTTGAAGCTCTTGGTTGCAAATTTAGGTTAAGTGAAAGTGCAATTTCAGCAAAAAATTAAAGAAGAAGAACTTAGAAGGATGTTCTTCTGATGTTGGTGTTTGGGGTCAGTTGAGTAGCAGTTAAATAAGTTTTGGTGAACTGCGGCATTGAAGCAGCCATTAAAATGCCAAGTTGTTAGCGTACCCACAACTAAAATGTCTAATGAGCCAATAAATTTGTCTTAAAAACTCCGCAGATGGGCTTGGACATATGCATTGGCCTGGTCCATTGGGCCATAAAAACATTTCCAAGTAGCTACAACTCTTTGGATACTTTTTTTCTTTAAATTTTTAAGAGATTCTCTCATTTTTATGGCGTTGCCACTAACAAATTCTGTTTTGGTTTTTAATTAAGGCGCAGCAACAACAGAAACGAACAAGAGAACTTCTTCTTTTTTTTTTTGGGATCAGTTCAATATATAGCCAGCCAGTTGCATTGATCTTTTGCTTGTGCAGCGAGTTTTTACGATGGCATCTGCTTGGATTTGTTTGTGGCTGCTTGTTGATATACGAGGCAAGGGTATCGTTGCTAACATTTATAACGCTGCCCCTCGGCATTAAACAATCTTCTCGCTGACAACTTGGACTTGGTCTGATTATCGACGGCAAGTTAAGGTTGTGTTTATGGAAACTTGGATAGTTGTGCATAAACTTAATGGGCTCTCAAACTTATCATACTGACAAAGAATTCATTTTGTTCGAGTCTTTCTTGTTAACGGATAAATATTAATTTTTCTTATATTGTAAATTGAATTAAACTCCAATTTATCTTTTATATTTCATATATAATTTTTTCATACTTGAATTTTCATTGACTTTCTTTTCAGCTTAGGTTCAATAAATTCAAAGTAAATGTAGTGTAAAAACAAAACAAGAAATGCATTTTTTCTCGTTCCTTAATTTTATAGTTATAATACTACAGATTTATATTAAAAATTTTCCCGTGAAAAACTTTGGCAATTGTGCGTATGCTGATAACCTGAAACTATCGTTGATTTGCAAAGACAGGATTACCGAGAGCATTTATAGCCGTTATAAGGATAAAAGAACTAAAGAGAATGATGAATATGCACTGTGGGGCAACAAAGAAGAAAACAACTCAGTGGTCATGGCCTCTTTTCATCGATCGTCTCTCTTCGATTACGAAACAATTCGGATTATAGCATCAAATTTTAGTATCATTGGCGAAAGGGATGGTAAAAATGAAACTGTTGACTTGGAAGGTAAAAGATCAAGCATGAACTGCTTCAAATTCAAGCTACAATATTTGAACGATCTCAAAAGTGATTGTCTTGGCCAGGCCTACAATACCAGTGCAGATCAGCCCAATGCGATCTTGCATTATAGTATTAAATAATTCACGGTTAGTTTGTAACACAAATTTGTAGTACAAATTAAATAAAAGCACGAACACAAATCAGAGGACTCCAATTCGTCATAAAAATTGCTAATGTATTGGAGAGCAACATGAAACGAACTGTGTTTCATTTTCGCATATGCCAAAGCTTAATAACACAAAGGAAAGCAGAGCAACAACGCAGCTGGCAGCTCTCAGTTTCAAGCTTTCAATTCCCTTGGTGTCAGTTGCAGGAGTTGAACAAGTTTTTGCTTCTGTGATCCTTAAAAGCATACACAGTAATCAAAGATGCAAATAAGCTATATTGCATTTCAATTATAATTTACTTATAAAAAGCAGAAAGTCTCTGTGATTCCCTTAAAACCGTTTATCAATAATAAAAAAAAAGTCAATTTAAAAGATTTTTTTGTCCCAAGCTGACATAAAATTTCTCACCTTAGAACATTTCTTTCAAATCGGGAAAGAATTTTGTTGAAATATGAATTTGGTTTATATTCGATAGTAAGCAATAACAATAATATTATCGAACTGAAAAAAAGAATTTTCTTTCTCTTTGTAGTTACACACTTCTTTTCTCCAGTACAGACATTTATTGAAATAAAACCTTCGATTGCGTCTTAAAAACTCTAACAAATTTTTATAATAAAAATATTTAATTGTGAAACAAGAAACGGATTTTATTTTACTTTAGCATATGTTAGAGCTCAGTTACATAAAAAATATCTGAGTAGAGCTCAGGAGAAGCTTCTAGGCGAGCTTAGTTCTGCTCTTTATTCTAATCAAATTTTATAGATTGAACTGAGCACCAAGTATAAAGTAAACATTTGTTTTTCTCTGTGTTGCCGCACTTGCTTTATTGTTGCAAATCATGCTCAACAAGAACAAGAATAACAACAAACAGCAGAAGAGGCAATGTGAACATTTTGGACACGCTGTTTGGGTGATTTGCAAATTAAGCCCTTCACCGACCCCAGCCCCCCCCCCCCCCCCCAACCCTGTTTCACTTGCGTGTGTTGTTCTACAAAACAAAAATCAAATGTCAGACATAACAAGTCACATGATGGATGCACTTCTTGTGTAGCTGGCGCCGCCGGGTGGCATTTGCCAAATGAATGAATGCATGGGCAACAACGAACAAGGAACAGTGTGAAAGATGCCTGTGGGGGAAAAATACACACCTGGCCCTTGCTCTGGATGAAATTGGCAGCAAAACCTCGAAGAAAAGCTGTCAGTAAGCCACTGTCAAGAGCTTCTGCACTCCTCTACATCCATACTCACCATCCACTCTCTTTTTCTTCTTTTTCTTTCGGTGTGTCAATGGCGTAATTGATTTTGGCGATAATTGATTTGATTTTGCGAGGAGAGAACGAGAAAAACCCTGTAATTTGAGTGTGTGCTCATAAACGTGCCACATCAGCATTGAAACAAAGAGCCAAAGAGAGAGAGAGAGAAAGAAATGGACAATATCAGAACCTAGAGCCCAGCAACAAACTTGCAAGAGAGATGGAGCATCGATGTCGCTTTATGGTCGAGAGTTATTGCAGCGAATGAAAATGAAAAGTCAGCTAGCAAATTGGGTCAGCGCCATGAAACTTGACACACAAAAGGGGGGGAAAAGAAGGGATGCAATAGTCGGTCCTTAGTTGCAGACTGGGAGGCAGAAACTTTTACAGCTTGCCATGTTGCCAAGTTGCAACTTGCTGCAATTCGCATCAATGACAGCAAATGCAGCATCAGCCTTCTCTCTCTCTCTCTCTCTCTCTCTGTCTCTCTCTCTCTTTCACTCTCGCTCACTCGCTGCTTGTTTAAGTATTATCTTTTTGTTCGCTGCTCTGTAATTGTTTTAAATTAATTTCTCAAATGCGAAACTTTTAATTGTTATCGAAACGAGAATTCAATGCGCATTGCTGCAGATAGCACAAAAAGGGGGGCGCTTGAAAGACACGAGGAAAATGCCCCGCTAGCTAATTGAAACTTGAACTTTCCAAATGATTGTAGTAAAAAGTCATAATTAGAAATCATTGCATAAACTTTTCGACCTATTTCTAATTAGAAAGAATTGCAATTGTGATTTAAGACAATAGTTTCACAAACAAAAATCTAACAAGCTAAAATCTAAACAAATTCAAGCAACATTAATATAGTTATCTAATATAGGGAAAGACATAACTTTAACTTTTTTTTTGGTTATAATAATTTATCTTTATCCTCTTTTAAGCTTTAATTTCTACTTGAGTGGCCAAAAGCTTTTTCAATTGTTGCATATTTTTGTTCCACATTTCTATGCTATGCAAACTTGAAGACTTCTGTCATGACCATAAGATTCGTTTCGATTACAAATAGCTGGACGTGACTGGCATTTTAACTAAAAGGCAAGGACAGACTTCACTTCATCTGCTGCCCAAGGGCAGCAAAGCATATAAAAACAATTTCAGATTTGCATTTCAATTTCGCGCGCGGCGACATTTTTAAATCGCGTTGCCTCAGATTTAGATTCACCAGATAGATAGATATTCAGATATTCTGACTGCTTTCACGTTCCACAAATCATTTTCAATTGAGTGCGAGACAATAGTTTTCTTTTCTCTCTCTGTCATTCCTACTCGTTTCTCTGTTTTATTTTTACTAATTGAATTAGATCGAATATAAGGGGTTTTAATGGTAATGTTTAGAAATAAGTGAGAAAATAATTTAATATTATATCAAAATGGGTGAGAATATTACAAAAACCAAACCAACTTATTCGATTGCTTAAGTAAAATGTGTTAAATAACTAAAACGTTTATTCAGCGAACATATTTCAATATCTTTGTTACACAATTTCAAACTTTAAATGTTAGTGGTGAGCTTATACTACGATATACTATCGATAGTTACAACTTAATATTAGACTTTATAGATAGTTATCGGCATCAGCTGTTAGAGCTGCCAGCCCTACATGTATTTCGTACATTTATATTCAATACCAGTAGCAACATTTAAAATCTCTCATGAAAAGTTTAAGAAATTTTCAATCCAAGCTATTTCTAATTTTTACATTTATTCAAATGCTTTTTTTAGCGTTGCACACACCTCTTAATTGCTAACAATTGTTCTAAACTGTCCACTTTACGCCTGTTTCTTAAGAAAAAGAAATCTATGCCCCGCCCCGCCCCGCCCCACACTTTCTCCTGTTCGTCTTCATCGTTAAGTCCACTTTTCAGCTTATTATCTTCCACAGCGCTTCCCGTTTGCACTCAATTAAAAATGGCATAGAAATTGTAAGCTTTACATTTTGTGAGCTTCATCTTCTCCTTGAAAAGCTTGACAGTTGTGCAGCAAAACTTTTTCTTTCTCGTTCTTGCTCTCTTTCTTCCTCGTCGCACTCTTCTTTCTCTTGTACTTATTTCAATTCCCTTCTTGCCTTCTTTTCAGCTGCTTATGCCTGTTATACAATTTGTGTTCATTCATTGCTCGCGGCTCTAGCCTAAAAATGGCTTCCTCTTTTAAGAGAAGAACTTTCAGCTAATTTCATGGACTTGTTTGGCCAGCCAGCACAGGGAATAAACAGTCGGTGGGGTACCAGGAGGGTGGGTAGCTTAAGGTGGTTTGCTGGATTCAGGAGATTTGAAATGGGAAGACTATGTACAGGCAGCAGCTGCAACTGCAACTTTTACACATTCACATTCTATGCAACTTGGTGTAGTTTGCTTTTCAAACTCCGCTTTCTCTGCAGCAGCACCACAATCCAACAAAAAATCCACCCACTGAACCCCTCCCACCCCACCGCTTTCGAGGCACACTATTCGCTTTGCATTCATATTTAAAGTACTGGCAAAATGAGAAAGAGGACTGAGAAACGGTTTCCTATTCAGCGCCGCTTTTGAAAACGTAAAATTTCTAATTTTATTTGCCCAGGCACTGTACAAAAGCATCCTGGCGTGCGCTTATTATCCTGTGCGTGCGCTCTATCCCCCTCCACCCCTTACTCATCAACCCCCGCCCCAGCCCAGCCCAGCCCAACCACCTTCCATTCGAGGCCCAGCTGGGCCATTGTTCGGGACTCGGACACAGTGGGCCCCGCTGCTGGGCATTGCTTTTAATGCCTATTAAGCCTAGCAATTAGTGAAGTATTGGTTTTTGAATGGGTGTATGTTTTTGTGCGGGAGGAGGTGAAGCGACAGTGAGCGTAAAATTTGATTTATAGTCGAGAATTATTGGGAACTAAACGAAACAAAAAACCGAAAGGAATACGTCTGATCGGCTCTCTCACAATTGGTGCATAATCGTAAAAGGAACGTTAACAAACAAACAAAACATGGAAAAAAGGGAAGCCATATATTAATCGAAAGGCAAATGTTAAACTTCAAGATTTATAGGCATACTTAAATGTAAGAGTGCATTTATAATTTAGTGTGAAGAAAGATTCTGAATATTTGTAAGCCACTGTGAAATAGTGTTTAAATCGATGTTTCAAAATAAGATTAATGCCGTCAAAATATTTGAAAAAAGTTTTTAAAAATAAATGAATCAAACGAATAATTGTGTTACAGCTTAAAGTAGAGGTGTAACCAAAATAAATGGGGCTAATCATCTTGAAAAGATATCGAGAATTGCACTAAAACACGGACAATAATTTAACGTTGCCCATCGACGACAACAATGAGAATTATTTCTTTTGCGGACATTTATTTGCTGTGGGCAGGGGCCTTGAATTATTCTTAAATATTCACAAAATAAAACAAAAATCCATACTTGAAAGGATACTTAAGGAAAAAAACAAATAAAACAGCATAAAAATGAAAATCAAATGTACAACAAACAATAAGAAGACAAAAAGAAAAGATTGACATCACAATTAAGGTAAAGCTAGTTGAGTTTATAAAGAAAGAAGACTTAAGGATTGAAATAAAACCCTTAAAAATATTATTTCCCCCAAGGTAAAGTAAGAAATTCATTAAAGAACCGTTAGCGACATACCTTTTCAAGGTATATACTCGTGGGCGTACAAGAGGCAAGTACAGTCGAAGTCAAAAAAAGGGGGCCACTTGCGATGTTCTTGTTGATGTTGATAGTGAATTTTTGGCATATCACATGCAACAGAGGGCACAGTGCCAAAGCGCCAACAAAACCACGATACGCAGTTGACTGCTACTGGTGCAGTCGGGCCTTCTCTGTTCCACTGTTGTTGGCATGGGGCATGGCACTGCATCAAAGCGACCACATTGGGGGCAGCAGTGCATAGAGAGAGAGAGAGAGAGAGGCAGTAACTGTGGCAGTGGCAGCTATAGAGAGTCACGAACGCTGCTTATTAAGTTTGTTTATTTTTTGATTAAGCGAATTTACGGGTGCGCACAGTGAAGCCCGTCCGGAATCAGCCAGGAGCAGCAGCAGCAGCTGTAGCTGTAGCCAAAACCGTAGAGCCACGTGCAGACTCAAACTGAAAAGTATATTTTTTCCCCTTTTTTTTTTGAAAAGGAAAAGCAAAAGCCTTGAGCTGTGCACGCTCGAAAAATGATTTTTGGCAATTAGCACGGGCAGGCGGCCAAGCGACTGGCGATAGAATGTAAAATGAAAATAAATATTTCTCCTGCCTTCCTGCATTTTCTTGTTGGACACGCGCGTGGTTTATTATCCTGGCGCAGGGCTGCAACCTGAGGGATTCGTGTACATAATACATAAACATATATATATATATATATATATGTATGTATATATATGTATTTTACATCGTTGCATATTTCTCGCCGCTCAACGCTTTTTGCCGCGTGCTGGTGCGTGCGTCCACGCCCACCGCCCACAACGCCCACTTACACCACCCGAGCTGCATAATAATATTATTAAATTAAATATTTGCTTAAGGGTATAAAGTTTCATAATTTAATTAATTTTTTTTCGCTTTTGCATCGGTGACGTCTTGAAAAAATATTGAATTTTACGCTTGTTGTTTGATAAATGATTACCATGACTGCGATTTGAGGGTTGGGCAGAGGCGGGGTTGGGCTTCGTGAGTGTTGCTGTGGTGGGGGGTGGTGGGGAGGGGGGTGGTGGGGAGGGGGGTTTGGTCGGTGTGGAAGGTGAGCACCAGTTGTTGGTTGTAGCAAGTGCTTGCTTGCCATACCTTCTTGCCAGAGGGTTGAAGTTCAAGCGGTGGTGGCAATGAGGAGCACAGCTGGGATTGACTTACTGCCGGTGAGGTGAAGGAAGGGACATCAGTTGCCAAAAGCGAATGGGTTCGTAAGAAAACAACGATCGAACTCTTAAACTGACTGCTGTTTATTTTGATGAAGTCTTAAAAACTGCTGTAATAAGAACTTGTAAGTATAGTTGAACAAGATATTTTTCTGCCTAACACATTATTAATATTATATTATTATTATTATTATAAATTAAGAACAATTAACAGCGAGATAGATAATAATTTTGCACAAATATCAACTTTCTATTGAAGGCTTTGTCTTTGTCTCTTTTAGATTCCTAACGGGACTATGGATTGAAAGCTGATAAGAAATAAATGCTTGGAATAACACCACAAAACATAAGAGATAAGACATGTTTACTTAAAATATTAATACCGTTATAATAACAAATGTTACACGCAAAACAAATTTATCACAAATATCAATTTTACCTTCGTTTGAGGTAACATCATTCTTAATAAAAAAAATATAAACCAACTAAAATATTTACATGCATTTTTAATCTTTTTTGACACCTGAGGTTCCTCTTTTATTTCTTGACTCTTTTTCATCTGCCAGATTAACTTGTTGTCTTCTTATGTAAGATAGAATCAGCAAACCTAAACCTCTTTCCTTCGAGTGTTTTTTTTTTTCGGGTATGTGTCACTGATCCCGAACTGCATGAAAGCCTGTCAAATGTCTGACATTATCTCGTCAAGCCAATAACAATGCGAGCATTCTTTTCATTCTGCTCAATCGCCTTTTGTAATCTTTTCAAGATCTCTCACTCACAAGCTGATCCGCTTGAAAAGCGTATTGTAATCTCAGCTCTAACTTAAGCTGCTTGGGATACACTTTGACGTTTTTGGCAACTACCGAATAACCTAAACCGATGCGTAGCTGATTTAACAGCTAAATGCAAATCGCATGCAATTAGCACCTATCCTGCATTCAAGCCAATTAGTACTGCCAGGGGAGGCAGGAGGTATGCAACAAAAAAAAAAAAGGCAGTCGGAGTCAGCATGCTTCTGCTGCTGCTGTTGCTTGTGCAGCAAAATGTAAACCATTGCAAATCCTATAAAGAAACCAACGCCGACTGCGACTGAAGCCAATTTCCGTTTGACGTTGCAAAATGTGTCAAATGTTGTTGTTGGCAGGATTACAAAACTCAAACACACACGCACGCTCATACAGTCATAAAGTCACACATGAAACATGCGCCTTTATAAGTTATCGTACCAGCTGCCTCCTGTTTGTCCCTTTATACCTTAATCCCCTGCTCGCATTGCCTGCGAGCCGGAAATTTTTCAACGCATATGCCAATTTTGCTGTCAAGTTTAGTGTATGCAAGTTGTCGATTCTTTGACTCACTACTTTGATTGCCACGCCCGTCTGCCGCCACCCACCCACCGCCCAACAAGCCCAACATTGGGCAACGAAGCGGAATTGTCAATCGATGCAGTTGGTGTTAAAGTCCTTCTGCAACGGGTTAATTGCCACTTGATTGTGGGAAATCTCAGCCTGTGCCTGGTGTTTTAATTTTGAAAATTTTAACGAAGGGTCGAAATCGGTTGTGGATTTAATTACACTTATTAACAGTAGCTATAAATAGTTAATGAAACCATTTCTAGTGGTTAGTAAGTCATAATAATTGCCGCTGCTTTGCTTTGCTGTATTTATAAAGCAATTAATGTGTCAGCTAATGATTTGTTAATAAAAGTAGAGAGTATAAACAATTTGTTGGGCATATTGAAACGTTTGCTAATTGTGCGTTCATTGCATTGTTGAGAGAGATAAGATATCAATATAAGTATATATTTAACAAAATCACAGGAACAAAGTAAATTTAATTAAGATTTTATTTCCGCGTTGTTACTGTGTGGCTAAAAAAAGTTTTAATTTTTATTGAAAGTGTAAAATATTTTCTTAACCAGTTTTGACATTTTTACATATTTTTTCGGTATCAAATAGATAAATTTGTGTTACAAAAGAATTAATTTCGTTGAAGTTGTTAAAAAATGATTAGAAAACATTTACATTATAATTAATCAAAAGATCCGATTGATTGCTAGCTCTTAGCTGAAATTCTTAAGATTAAAGGCTAATCTAATGAACTAGCGTTTTATATTCTTATCCATTGTATATATATTGGCTGATTGGGTATTTTATCAACACTTCAATCAACAGACCTTAACCATTCAACACACAAATTAAGACACTAAAAAGCGCTTTATAAACAACAACAACAAGTCAATGTCTACCCTCTCCATGGCCCCATGGAAGCTTGTTTCAATAATTTATTGGTGGTCTGCGTCTCGATTGTAAGGGGGAAGGGGGCAGGCAAGTGTTAGGTTCATAAATCAATTCAAATAGTCTGATTATGCTTGGGAATAAAAATAATAATATGTTGAGTATAGCAACTATGCATCTTCAATATAGAAACTATTTATTAATGCATCTAGCTCAATATTTATGTAGCATTAAGAAAATTTACAACGCGCTCCACAAACCGAAAACAAAGCCAAATAAATCAATGTAATTTCTTGTTTTAATTGTGCGACAGGTTAAATATTGTGCGGTTGGAATGGAAATGGGGGGAAGTTGGGTTTGGTGGGGTCAAAGTATAGCTGTTAACACAGAAAATGCATTAAGGAATATCGCTGTCCATGTCCAATGTTGATATCGCTTTCGAAGTCGTTGTTCTGTCGGTGTCGATGTTGATGTTATGTAGATGTCATTCCCATTTTAACAATAATGCTGCAGTTAGTTTATGCCAGACAATTTTAAAGTTCATTATTTCATTTTGCAGTTAACAAAGTAAACAAAATATCTAACCTAATGAAATGTGAGACTACGCGATGCACTGTTAATATTTTGATCAAATGGTAATTATATCTGGATCAAGGAAATTCTATGGAGCAACTAAAGGTGCGTTTGTGTGAATTATTCTTGTGACAGTTAAGAAAGCGTGACAGAGTATTTGAAAAGCAAAGTTAGATTGATGAACGAGATGTATTGAATCATTTTGATTAAAAGGAATAATAATAATGAACTATTTAGAACTTTATAAATTGTTATTTTATTTCAAACAGTAACAGTGCTGTATTATTCGTAAAATCTATATGTCTTCTTAGATAGTAGAAAGAGCATTTTCAAGTTTATCTTTTTCAATTTCATACATTCCTTCATTTTCATTTTTATTTTCAGTGGCAGTTACATTCAGTTATTTTGCCTTCGCATTTTTTTTTCCCAAAGTTCCATGCTCAAAATTTATGACACACGCTACCGATTTATGTTTGTGTGTGTGTGTGTGTGTGTGTGTGTGTGTGCAACAACAAGAGTTACAACAAGAAATTTGTTACTATCGCGTGGCAGCAGCAGCACCAGCAGCAGTGCAACAACAACTGCAACGCTTCCTCCCTTCATCGGTGAGGTTGTATGTCCGTGACGTGATGTTGTATCTGCGGATAGTGCGGGGTGACGACTAGACACCGAGCATTATTAAAAGGTAAATATTGCCTAAGCAAACAACAAAAAACCCAAATCCAAATCACAAAAAAAAAATAACAAAAATGTTCGACAACAGAACAAAATTTTTATTCATTTTTCATAGTTTTTTTTTTTTTGGCATACGACGATTTTTTGTTAGATTTACGAGACAGTTGAGGGGCAGCACATAAATTCCAGTGAACCATAACGCACACACACACACACACACATGCACTCGCACACACAAACACACACATACACACTCGCAGACATGATTGTTGTTGTTGTGGCATTCTCAAGTGCATTTAATTAGAGCGTCGTCTTTCCAATACCAAAACTAGAGAATGAGAGAGAGAGAGAGAGAGAGAGAGAGAGAGAGAGAGAGAGAGAGAGAGTAAGAGAGAAAGAGATGGAGGGAATGCACGCGAGCTGAGAGTTTTTTCATCTTGTTTCTGTTGTTTGGCATATTTTCCATGTCTCCAATTAAAATGAATGCGTTCATTGATCCGCCTTCGGAGTTGGGGTAGGTAGGGGTAGGGGAGGGGGGGGGGGTATGTGGCATACACTCCAATGTTTGGGGGCTGTTGCTTATCGGGCGCTATAAATCTTGATACGCTGTCATGTTCTGTCTAATTAGCAATATGTCAATAAACTTAATTTAATTTTTTTACTCTGCGTTCCATGCTTCTCTCTCTTTCACTCTCTCCCTCTCTCTCTTTCTGTCTGGCTGTGTGTGTGGCATGTAAGTTGACAGAGAGCGGGACTGGAGGGGAAGTATAAATACTTTAAATTTCGTTGTTTTTGTTTTTGTTGGCTGCATTTATTGAATACTTGCATTCACTCTGGCATTCACGTGCAATTTAATCTGTTATGCATTTTTTCTCTGTGTCCATTTTGGGCACATTTTTTGGTCGATTTGTTTGTTTTCGACTTTTGATTTCACTGCTGCTCGAAAATGAAAATTGTGTAAAGAGGATATGCTGAATATTCCATACAACGGTTTGAGGTTAAGAAATATTTTGAACGGCAGGTATAAGTTCGTTTAACAAATTGTTATCAAGCAATGCACATAGTTAAATGAATGCTTAAGAAAATCGAGGCGTGGCAATCATTGTTTTTATTGTAAACAACAAATTTGAATACTTTGACACATTGCTGATTAAAATATTTGTTGAAAAGATCTTAAAATATTTTGAATAGTCAAGCAGATGAATAAATAAGTACTTTTTATAATTTGCATAAAAAGAATCACCTCACGACAGTAACTCAATATATTTATTTTATATATATATCTTTATATTAACATAAATTCCATTGGGAAACTAAAAAAGGATTTTGGTATAAAATGTTTAGTAGCAAACGAAACATATTGCAACTGTTCAGATATTTGATTATCAACTTGCATTCAAGTGCAACTGAAAACGCACACACATTCTATATATACGTATCTACATACATTATACATACATCCTTCCTAAAACTTTAATTTATGCGTGTGGCTGAAATGAAAATGCGTAAAGCCTCTGAATGCCATCAGAATGCATCATCGAATTGCGGCAGTTTGCACCTTTTATATAATTTCCTTTAATCAATTAAGTGTAACGGCAGCAACAACAACACAAGCACACAAACACAAAGAATAACAATAACAATAAAAATATCGACAGCAACAAACGACAACAACTGCTTGCAATAATAATGGCAAATTCGACAAATTTACGGCTCGAAATGCGCGTCGCCTGTCAACATGTTGAAAATAAATTACAAAACATTATTAGCATAGCCAGCAGGGATGATCGATGGGCGAGAGGCGAGGGGCGGTGTCTGGTCCATCGAGGAGGAGGGCGTGGTCCCAGCCATGTCCAAATCAAATAATTTATCGAAAAACAAGTTTGAATGCCAAACATTCACCATCACTGACTAACTATGAGATGCACTTGAAAAACTATCGAAGGTAGATTAAAAAACTTTCATAAATTCAGGTAGAATAATTATTGAATAATATATTTCTGGTCATTTTTATCATATTTATCATTATTATGTTATATTTTGCTATTATTTATTTATTTAAAACCAAATATTTAATAAAATCTATTTAAGGATATATATTTAAAAGCTTAACATTAAAGGTACTGGAATACCGCTTTAAAATCCTTGACAGAGTATAGAATAAACCACACAAATTGTACAATTTAGACTGACCACGACACAAGAGCAAGTAAGAGCGAGATTGAAACAGAATGAGTGAGAACGTATGTCGTGTAATGAAATTTATTGTTTAGTTTTTGGGGATTTTTGGCGAGATAGATCAATGTTTGACCTGGAGACTGCATCCATGTTTACCATAGAAAAATACGCAAACTCACTTACTTATTTAATTAAAGTCGATGTGAACGCTTTGAAAGTGCCATGTTTAATCATTGTTTGATAATTTGTCAAGCCTCAGAGAATTGGTCGACCGTAAATGAAAATGAAAATGAAAATTAATTGATAAACGCTGATAAATACGTTTAATTTGCAACCAAAAATCACATTAATTGCATTACACACTCACACTCGCACACACAGCAAACACACTCACCCACAAAAACGTAGATCAAAAGGCAAAAAACTCCGCAGCTAATGGTCAACCATGAGCCACAGGCACTGTAGAGTGGGTAGATGGAGGAGCGAGGACCAGCAGTAGTACCAGCAAAAACCATCTGACAGACAACAGTGACAGCAACCACCAGTCAACAGCAGGCAGCGAACACAGTTCCAAACACACACACACACACATACACAGGTATCCTTTATATTGTGGACAATTAGTGACACAGCGAGAGACCCAAGTGGACAATACAATACACAGCGAGATATTTGCCTCAGGTTGTTCTGTTGAGTTTGACCATTGACCATACATCTCTCTCTCTCTCACTCTCACTCTCTTTCTCTTTCCATCCGCATTATATGCTGCTGTTGTCAACAATATGCGAAATTAAAGCCTGGCAAACTCTCTAGCAAACATTGTTCATGCTGTATGTTGTGGATTGACGGGTTTTGCTTGTCGATTGGCACACATCTGCGCAAATCGAATTAATTTTCACGCATGATTTGCAACTGTCTTTCAGTGGGTGGATTCTGCTGCTTAGTAACGCCAGCGGATGGATGATGTGTATAAAAATTAATTAAACAGCTTGTTATGAGATGAAAAACCAGGCTTAAGTAGGTAAAATTACAAATAAAGCTGATGGATAAACACAATGTGGGAAGACATATCGTTATATTAAAAGATTTAATGTGATTGGATATAGGTGTGTAGAGTAAAAACTTAGAACGTATATATTTGACATAATATTCTTTAATAAAGATCTTTTAACTTGTTTATTATTTCAGCTTGCATCATTATTTACTTTCATTAACTCAGTTAGTATTCGCTTTGTATTTGTTATTGCATAAATAAATTGCTGAAATAATTGAATAGTTTCCCATAGTGTGAATCACATTCTTGATAGCTTCAATTAGTCAAACAAACCTCAACTGTTTAAATATTAGATAGCAAACAAACAGTAGACAAAGCACTGTCAATAAAACTATTGTTTCGAATGTCTTCGTTAATCGTTTACTAACAATATTTGACGAAAACATTTCGCAAGCAGCTGAGCAAATTTTCCAAATCTTAAGCCAAGTTGAGCTGCTATAAAAGGTCAACAGCTTGATCAAAAAGTATCATTCGATTATTTAAGTTTGAAGATGAGAGCCAAGAATATTATAGTAAGCTGTGCCTTTTTGGCCATTCTCATTGCTTACCTGCCCGCGAGTAAGGCAGTTACTTGCGAAGAGGAGCCAGATAATGTAGATTGCATTGATTGTACCGATCCCATCAACGTTGATGATCCTGAATGCGTCGAGGAGACAACAACAACAACAACCTCAACCACAACAACCACAACAACTGCAACAACCACACTGGCACCTGTCGTGGATACAACCACATCCAGACGGAGACCTGGCTGGAGGCCGGGACGTGGTGGCTGGCGTAGACCGGGCAGAAGACCCTATCGCAGACCAACAACACTCTTTGAAGCCATCATTGATAAGAAAATAAACATCTTAAACGGAATGAGACAGGGCTAGGCACAACAAATGTCAAACAATTTTAATTTATAAAAAACATATATTTTCTATTGAAAGTTTAAAGATTTCTTTTAAGCTGTTAAAGGCTGGCAAACTTAAGCAGTTAAGTTTCAATAACTTCATTCAATCTTTTCTTTAAAATATTGTTACAACATTTATACCATCTACAGGGAATTGTTCATCAATATTACGAAATCGTTATCATTTGAAATACTTTAACCATTTGATCAGTGATTTTAAAGTTCGAACTATCAAAATAATTATTAAACCTACACCTTTCTTTAATCTAAGCTTTTCATGTACGTATCATCGTTATCATATTGTTTGTTAGATTGATTAAACTGCTAGCAATTAATACTTAAATATCGTATCATATATCCTTAAAATTACCCACACATAGCATAATATTCCATTCTAATGCAGCTGCCTTTTGCTGGCAACCCTTTTTTCGCCTACTGTTTGTTGTCACAAGTTATTCCATTTTCCACTTTTCTCCTGCCGTGTGCAAACACACACACACACGCACACTCTTTCTCACATCTGCGTTTAATGCACTTTTCAGTCTAGCCGGGAGAGTCGGAAAGTGTTTCCTAGGCGAAATATGCCAAACAAAAGCCACAGAGAGAACGTTTTTGCCTCCTAGATTGAGTCAGTTATCAAATGGCGCCAACTCCTGCTCGCCTAACTGTGATCCTAACTGGCAAGCTCACTAATTTTAAGCACTACCCCAACCCAACCCAACCCAATCCAGTTGAGCACACAACCCACAACTACAATGCCAATGCCATTGCCAAAGCGCTTCGCCAATTTTCCATTGCGTGTCGCGTCTGCCAAAGTCAGTTTCTCTTGTTGTTGTTGCTGTTGGTTCTGGCTTTTCAGAGTCATTGCCAATATGTCGAGCTGCTTTTGCTGCTGCTGCTGCTGCTGCTGATAATTAATATTTTATGCACACGTCTGCGTTGATTTCTATCTTTATTGTTGTTTGTCTGCCACCGTCGCTGTCTCCATCGTCCTTTGACTGCTGCTGCTGCTGCTGCTGGGGCTGCTGCTTTATCCTGGCTTTAGCTTTGGCTTTTGGCTTTTTTTTCTTCTTTTTTTTGTTGCCTTCCTGCTATTGTTTGCCCAGTGGCAACGCCTTTCAATGGCTTTTCATTTGGAAAATGTCTGCACGATGTACGGTGCTGCGGTTCATTACACTTTCTGTTTAGCCATCCCCCATACCCCACCACCCCACATCCCTGACAACCCTCCCCCCACCCCACCCAGGCAACTGCTGTGTGGCTTATTAAGAGTCTATTAAAAATTCACGTTCAATGGGTTCTCTTCTTCAGTTTTTATAGTCTATCGACTGGCCCCATATTTGCCATAAATTAAGTGGAAAATGTAGCCACACATTATGAGTTGTGCATTGTGTTTACGGTTTATAGATTTCGCATTTTTATTTTTTATCACACTTGGCCAATTTGTTTGGCTTTCAGCTTTTAATGTTTGCCACTGTTCTTCTTTCTCTCTTCCCTTCTGTCTTCTCGTTTGGGGCATGCCTTATCTGCACTTTTGGGGACTACTTTTCAAGCCGGAAATACTTATTCTCTGCAACGAGTATCTCTCTCTCTCTCTCTCTCTCTCTCTCTCTCTCTCTCTATCTCCCTTTTGTGTAGTTTCGATTTTGGATTTTCAATTTGCATTTTTTTATGTCACTTTTCCATTTAAGCAGTCGCTCACCTCAGCTGACATTAGTCAGGTGTTTGGCCCCCGGCCTGCTTTGTTTTCTTTTTTTCTGACTCGAAACACTTCCTTGTCATGAGTATATTGCAATGCACTTTTCATTTTCTTTGACTTTTGCTTGTCAAGATGTATGTATAGGTGTCGTGTGTGTGTATTTGGTCTTATGACTGAATGCTTGATTGGCAGCTGTTGGTTTGGTGTGCTGCATAAGCTAAATTAATCTGAATATATACATATTTTTAAAGTTCAATACTTTCAGATGACCAGACAACGTTTATCTGAAAATTGTGAAAGAATTGACAAAAGAAATAAACTACTTGACAGGGAAAAATATAAATATTCAATTTAAATCAGCAGTTATAGCTACATTAAAGTCATATTTATATGTAGAAAGCATAAAGATTTTAATATTTATTGATACTTTTTTAGTTTTAGAAGCCAAAACCTCTAATTGAATACAGATGTTGGATAGTAAAAATGTATACACATTTATTTATTTACTTCTTCGTTATCATATTGATTATATTTCAACATAAAATGAACCAGCTTTTATATTTTTCCTGTTCCAATATCATTTCTACTCATTGCCTAGCAATTTTTTAGCAAAGGACGGCAATTAGTTAAAGAACTAAACACTAAGTTCCTGCTAACCGATATATCAATCATCCTGGCTAGACTATTTAAAATATTTATCTTGTTTTGAGTGACAAAGTCAAAACATATTTGCTTTTAAAAAATAGAATCCCTGCTTAAATATTTTACTTGGAGATTCTTTTAAACCACATCTGCTGCATTAGGTTGCCATGCATCATTTTGTAGTTGCTGCTGCTGCTGCTGCCGCCTCATTGTTGTTATTCCCTTTGGGGAAATCAAACATTATTCTTCAGCAACATGTTCATGTTCCCTCCAGTTCTCCTCAGTTAAGGTCGTTTAATTGCTCTCGACTCTAAACACGCAAAATGTAGCTGAAGAAGAGAAGAAGAACGAAAGCATTGCATGAGTGGCGACAATTTTCCTAGAAAAAACCCAGAAGTCAGAAATGTTTAAATAGTTGAATACTTAAATACGCCTAATGTTTTTTTCGTCTAGTTACTTATTGATAGCCTCAAGTTACTGTGGACGCGACTCGAATTCAAATGACGTGCATTCAATTTTGATTATATATATGTTTTGTTATTTGGCTTTTATATCATTTGGGCAGCTGACAAAACAAAGTCAGTTCAAAGTTTCATATTTCATGAGGCATTGTTCTCTTAATATAATTCTTTTGTCCAAATGCAACCCACAAAGAGTTTTTAATTGTTTTTACTCTATTTCACATTAGCTGACAAATTGAACAATGTCTTTGTAGAGAATAAAGGGGTGCGCTGCGTGTGAAAATTAATGTTAATTGACATTTTATTGATTCTCTGATCAATTTTTGTTTCTTGCCGGGAACGCTGCCATATGTTTAACTAAACTGAGCTCAAGTTGGTTTTGGGTTCTCGGGAAAACGCACTTGAAGGCGACACAAGCTACTGTCGGCTGATGTGAAATATGGCACCCAAACTAACAAAGGCACAATCCACTTGAGATCATGAATTTTTAATGCTCTGAGCAGACTCGACTCGAGAGGTCCTGTCAGGCAGCAAGGCAGCCAAGCTGCCACGCAGGCAGGCAGCCAGTTTTTCGAGTCCTTTCACAGCGATAATAATGACAATGATTAGTGTTAAATGCGCCGCGTGCGCCATTTTCTCTCGCTGGCTGTCTCTGGAAAAAAGAAAAATATGTTTTCTTAATAGTTTTCAAGGCCCCCTTGGCTCGGTTGGCGATAGGCTGGCGCCCCTAATATGTCCTTTGCTTTGTTTTTGTCAACGCTGCATAATTAGACGAATGTCCCACACCGCCTTTGTCCTCCCTCTCTTTTGTGTGTGGACATTTTTCGGTTATTTATTTTGGGCCACGCACTGCGGTAAATTGTTGTACATATTTCTACCGATATAGACACGACGAACACGGGCAAAAGGACAGCAAAGGAAACTTAGTTGCCACACTCTGAAGAATGGCGTGTGTCCCGCTGATAGTAATGATAATGGTAATGGCTAATGGTAATGTGCCTTGGTATACCCCGCTTATCAGCTGTGTTTGTTTTAGCAACATGTGCGTTGAAGTTCAGATAAAATATGACACTAATGTTCTCGGAGGCTCCGTTAAATATTCATATGTTTGTATACAGATCGCCCGATAAGGGAATTACTCTTTTTTTTTCGTTATTCCCTGTCGGGTTGAGCGATAAGTGAAAAGGTTTTTTCTTATTGTATTTATGATTTTAGGAGTACAATTATTTGGATTGGTTTTTTCTTTATGATTTTACACCTATAATTTATGTTTGTGTGTATTTGAAGTAGGTTGGTAACTTTGTTTCCTTATAAAACTTTTATGTTTTCCACAATTTAATACTTACTTTTGTTATTTCCAAGTTTTTCCAGTTTCAAGATGAAAACAAAGAAAGTACTTTGAATGCTCACAAAAATATTTTTTCGACTTTCTCTATTGTCTTACGTCCGTTATGTTATCTCCACTGTACTTCAGCACAACTTTGCTGAAGTGCTTCTGCATTTGACTTTGCTATCATCATTTGGCAATCGCCGCGTTCCAGTTAAACTTTGTACTATTTTGGCCACGTTTGTTTATCAATTGGCAGGCAAACCTTTTGGCGTTTAAGCTCCTTTTGTTATGGGCAACTCTTAGATGATATGTACACTTCATTAAGTTGGCCACAACAGTGGTTCAGTCCATTTCAAAAGCCTCAACCACAACCCATTCATATCGTCGGCCACTTTCCTGCTGACCAGCTTTCACTTTATTTCGTAGATGCCCGCACCTTGACAACAAAAGGCCGCTTTGAAGACGAAAGAACAACAACAAACCAATCAGCGGAACCCTTGACAAAAACACAATGAATTTGACAACGGTTTGGGGCAGTGGGTGGCCGGACAACGAGTTAGGGGTAAGTCTTCCATCAGCGAAATGTTTTTTGGACAGTTAAGAAAACCGTTTTCATAACAATTGAACGGCGCTGTTTTCTGCTTTTTCTCTGGGCGACTCGATATTTCATACAACTCGTCACACAACAGCCATCATCTGTGGGAGTGTGTGTGTCTGTCTATTTTCCCCTTTTTCCACATTTTCTCCATCTCCCTTTCAGCGTTTCTGCTTTGCTTCCGCACTTTTTCGTTCGACTTGCAGTGCAATTTTCAATCATGCAATTTTTTGATGTTCCTGCAATTGCAGCTGATGCTTTTGCGTCTTTCTTTATTGTACTTGTGTCACACACAAGTGTGTGAGTGTGTGTGTGTGTGTGTGTGTGTGTGTGTGTGCCTTGCCCTTATCCTGCGTGTGTGTCCTTTGTGTGTGCTTGTGTGAGCGTGTGCCAGTCGCTGTCATTCATTCAATGCGGCCGTCTGAAGGCTTTTCATTAAAAATCGTTTAATCCACGCTATCATTTTCCCGACTGCCTATCCCTATCTTTCCCTTTCTGTTGTTGTTTTTTTTCTTTCTCATCCTTATATACATCAGCCAGCCTTCGTCTGTTTGCCAATTGCTCATTGATGCAAACGTCATTTGATTGTCGTCATTGTTGCATTGACAACGACGATGCAGGCAACGTCATCAGCAATGAGGCAATGGGAGAAGTTGCAGCTCAGCCTGCCAGTCAACCGGATGTTGGCTCTTCAATTTGTTTTTCATGTTCCATATCCTGTCGTGCACTCCACCACACCACACCATACCACACCACACAACCCCCCCACCACCAACTAGCGTCAACATGTGTTCTGCGGTTGTGTGCTTGGCGTACTTGAAAGTTTTTTAACGCTCGGTAATTATTGGATTTGCTACGGTCTGCCTAATTATGGTGCAGCACGTGGGTGCCACAAATGGTAAGCGAAAACTGAAGTATGTAGACCAAAGGAGAAGAGGAGAGAGGGGTGCGCATGACAAGAGAAAGTGTACTAACGTTGTCCTTGCATTAGCGCATCGTTGAACTGTGAAAATAATGGCCTTAACCCGGCTACGCTTTGCAGTTGAGCTTTAAATGGGAAAAAAAAACAAACCAACCAACGACACGCGAGCACTTGAATAAGTTTTGTTACGGAGAAGTGCGTGAACGAAGCGAAAGAGAGAATGGGGCTTAAAACAAAATTGTGCAACCTTAATGGGTGGGAACTCAAGATGTGTCAATATGGCTACTTTTGAGCGTGTGCAGACCAAAATTGGAAATGGATCAAAACGTAGATAAGAATGGGAATGATATGAATTATGTCTAGAATCTAAAGAGACAAAAGATCATTAGAGCATCGGAATATAGTTAATTTGAATCATAACTAAGAATGCTTTTGAAAACCTTGAAAACAATTATAAATAGAATATTTTTAAAGAAACTTAGTCTAGTGCGAACTAAATCATATTTTACTATATTTAATTCTACTGATTTTAAGTGAATGAAGAAAACTAAAAGTTTTCGTTACTTTAACTTTTGAAAGAATTAAAGCTAATAAATTTAACTTTTATAAATAAAAGGAGTTTCGTGTAGTTTTTACTACCAAATAGTGGCATATAAATGCTGAAACATATTTCTAAAACAGCTCATAGTTTAAGCTTTCTCTTCTTATGCTTTCTGTAGTGCACACCTCTCTCTCTCTCTCTCTCTCTCTCTCTCTTTCGTTTGCCCTTTCTCAGTCTTTTCGTATCTCTCGCTAGTATCATTTAACCAACAACAGCGAAACAAAAACGATGCTTCATCATAGATGATATTAACTTTACGCTTTATCTATTTTTATCTACCCCATTTTCTATCTCTCTCTCGCTCTCTTGAATAACACAAGCAGCCCCACCAATTAAAGTCATTACCCGGCTATCATGTTTATAGTTCGGCCTCACAGCCGCCGTCGACAACAAGCGTAACTCGAAGCTCCAACAAAATCTCATGTGTCCGTTTTATTTGTATATGTGTGTGTGTGTGCGTTGGCCCAACTCTAAGCTGCCTCAAAAACTTCGAAAAGCCCCCCAGCCGCGTGCTCCAAAATGAGCCACCCGCAACCAGCCCACAGTGGGCCCCACCCCTCGAACGTTTAGCATACAATTAGCCCAAAAGGCAACGCACTGGAAGTCAGGCAAAAACTTTAGTGAAAATTATTAAAATTTCTCATGTTGGGTCGTTGCTCCAAAAAGGGTTGACCATATGGAAATTAGCATATGATACCCATTTTGTGGGCCTGATCCTGCCTCCAACACTCCAATATTCACCTAGCATAAAGTACACAAACACAAACACACACACAAGCACACACTTACACTCACACACTTTAAGTCGCTGCAAATTCATGTCTAGTCATGTGGCACGAACTTTATGAAAAAAGCAACGAAAACAAGTCCACGAGTTATGATTTTCCACATTTTTCACACTGAGTGTTCATTTCATTCTTTTTTTTTTTGCGTTTCGCTTTTTTTTTTGTCTATTTTTCCGGCTGCTGCTGTTCTTACATTTTGTCTCAGCGTAAATTTTCCACCTTTTACACATTTTACTTCCATTTGATTAGATCGGCTTTTTGGGGCGACACGTGCGTCGCATGCAGGAGGCAACAACAACAGCGGCAAGCAACGCCTCGTCTCGCTTCCTGTTTTGTTTTTCTCGATTCCGCCTCCTGAATAACGCTGTGAATACACTTTCGACAAGGGAACATTAACAGATTTGTGGGGCTTGTATTGCAAAAGTTCAGACTGTTGTTGGAATATTAAATTTTGGTTGGTTAACTTTGAGAAATTATATGACTGGATTTTTTAGTACATAAAATATATAGCAGAAAGTTTATTTTTCATACATAAGAAAGTTTTATATAATTTTTTTATTTTTTTGAATAAAGTGTATAAGAAATTCGTCACTATGCCTTAAATTCTTTATTTTTATTTTGTCTGTAAATTTCATGTTTTATAGAAATTTGCACGCTCATCGTTTGAGAGTTTTGAGGCTTATCAGGCAGGCAGCAACTTTGTCATAATCAACATCAAACAGACCCTGCCACTGCCACAGCAACAGCCACAGCGACAGCATCAGCTACGGCGTCAGTTTGAGTTTCGATTCTCAGCTTCTTTAGCCACTCGGTGTTGGCATCATGAGCAGCAGCTATTATTATCCCGTGTCCGCACCGTTAGCCCTCTCTCTCTCCCTTTTTTTTTTGCAGTACTCAGGGCACTTCTAATCAATGTGCTTAAAATCGACGTGATGTTTGGCTCGTCTGTATAAAAAAAGGATGTCATCAGCAGGCGAATGAATGCCTTCTGCCTGCAGCTGCGGCTTGTTGTATGTGTGTGTGTGTTTTGATTAAAATTTGTTAGTCATTACGATAAGGTACGACTTTTTAGTGGCAAATCCGATGGCTGAGGCAGTTCAATAACCCAGCCCTCTAAAACGCTGTGCTCTATCAGTTTCTCATTGTGGCTGCATCTCAAATGAGGGGCTGAAAAGTGCTCATCGTTTTCATTTTTATGTCATGTTTGAATGCTTTTCGTAATTCTTTGGTCTTTTTTTTTTGCAAAATTACTTGTACTAAACCACAGTGCTTTAATTTGGCATTTGCTTTTTTTATGCCTTTTTGTTTTTTGACACCTTTCATGGACCGTGCACAACAAAGCAGCTAAAAATTGAAAAAAATAAATAAAAAGAGGGCGAAACACATCATTAGACAAACACTTTGCGGATGATTTTGTAGACTTGAGGGTGAAATGAAAATTTTGGTTGGGGGTGCATTTAATTTGCGGATTGTATTGCTGTGAAAATGTATTTTTGGAAAAGCATTATTTATTTTTGTTAATGGTATCAAATTATCCGATAGCTTTTAGGGCTTCTTAAAGTCTCAGATATACATAAAAAAGGTTTTAAGCTAAAAACATGAAAATAATAAATATTCTTGGGTATTATAGTTATAGTTTAAGTTTCTAAAATCTTGTTTTTATCCTTAAAAGAACGAAAAAAAAAACCTGTTCGACTACCTTTATCAATGAGACACAAGAGCTTTTCTTAACCTGTAAGATATTTCCCATCTTTTTGTATGTTACCGTTCCCAACGACTTCAATGATTGAAATCAACTTCACCAAAGAATTCATTTCAATTTGTTGAGATGCTTTTTAACGTGTTGTGATTTTTTCTTTAAATTTCGTCTTTTATACATATATTTGTTTTCATTTTTTATTTTTTTAAGCTTATCATTTTATTTTTTTTCGTGCATATTTTAGAGTCTCGTCAAACGTTTACCATATTCTCTTTGTTCTGATTTTGCTTTTGCTTCTGATTTTTCCTTAGCTTCTGCTGCGCATTTAATGGCGTGCCGTGTCCCGTCTCGTCTTTTTTAGGTGGCTGTTGCTACCATTGTTATTGTTGTTGTTGTCTTGCTCATTTTAACTACAAACAGCACAGACAATCACAGTCACAGGATAATACCAACAGCAGCATCAGCATCAGCATCAGCTTTGCTCCATTAACAAAAACAACAACAACAGGCAGGCAGGCAGGCAGAAGCTTCGCATAATTCCATGTAGACTTTGGGCTAAAATGGTCGGAGGCATGTCGCCTGACTAGTGGTGGAAACCGAGTACTGGGGGTGGACTGGGCAGGGGAGAGGGGCAAAAAGTCTGGTTTATAATGCGCGCCGCTTCACTACGCTTATTATTTGTAGCATACTTATTGGGTGGGTGGCTTTTTAAATATGCATAAAGTAAAGCATAGCACACATCTCGGCCCTGCCTTGCCTTGCATGAGCTGTTGCGAGAGGGGACCGAGGTGCTATAGGTGCTGGAGGTGGCACACATATTTGTCTGGGGCTTTGCATTATGCGATGCGATGTCGTTTTCCTTATTCTGCTCCTCCTAGCTGCTCTCTTTTTTTTTGTGTGCTGTTTTCTTTGGCTCGTTTTCACCTGACGGCGTCTCTTGTTTTCTTGCCGCTTTATTTGGCTTATTTAAAATTTCACTTCATTTTTTTCGAATATTTTTTTAGCAAAGTGAAATTTATATTGCATGCAAAAGCGCCATATTCTCGTAATTATGTCAATTTTTTTTTCTCGGTTTTTTCTTTGTTTTCTTGGACTTTGAACTGTAATTACATTTTTTCGACTGCCTTTTGACTGATTTTTGGCAACTGATTTAGCTATTTTGGCAATTGCCAAACTGATTGCAATTGGTGATTGTTATTTGAAGCATACTTATTGCTTTCAGCCGTGATTTTATATTGTTAATTTTTGTTCTAACTAGAGCTGATATTTAGTTGTTGTTTCTACGATAGATGTTATAATCGCTACTGTGATTGTGGTTATGCATCAATGCATGCCTGATTGGTAGGTTACGTGTAATAGTATTAAATTGATATTGATATTCAAATTGTCAGTTAAATATGAATTTAAAAAAAAAAAATGCTTCAATCGTGCGTTAATAAAACATTCAAGTAAACGTCGATTTAGTTAAAAAAAATTAAACTGTATCATATATATATTTATATATATCTAAAAATATGTTGAAAAGCTTCAGATAACTCGTTAATTAAATAAAAATATATTGAAATAAAAATATGTCTTTGCAATTTAATGCAAATTAATTAATTTGCTCTTTAAATTCTTATTTTATTTTCTAGTTCAATTGCCCTTCGAAAAGTTTCCAGATCAAATTCTATCACGATATATTTTAATGCTTTGAAAATCAATCTGCTGGCATGAATACTATCGAGTAAACCATTAGCTTTGTGCATTAAATGCTGCTAGGCATACGTAAGAATATAATGATTATTAATCAAATTTTCTTGAAGCTCATCACATTCTTCGACATTTTCAACCGAGGGACTACTACAATTGATGCTTTCAATAATCCATTTTATTCATTTTTGTAAGATATCTTTATAGTTTGGGACTATGTATATTTAAAAGCGACCGCCACGTCCGCCACGTCCGCCACGACCGCCACGACCGCCACGACCGCCACCACCGCCACCACCTCCACGACCTCCGCGACCACCACCACCTCCACGACCTCCACGACCGCCAGGACCGCCACGACCGCCACGACCGCCAGGACCGCCAGGACCGCCACGACCGCCAGGACCGCCAGGACCGCCAGGACCCCAAGGACCTCCAGGACCCCAAGGACCCCAAGGACCGCCACGACCTCCAGGACCGCCAGGACCTCCAGGACCGCCAGGACCTCCACGACCTCCACATCCACCACGGTGTCTTTCTGTGGTACTAGATACCGTTGAGGTGGAAGCTACCGTTGAGGTGGAAGCTACCGTTGTGGTGGGAGCTACCGTTGAGGTGGGAGCTACCGTTGAGGTGGAAGCTACCGTTGAGGTGGGAGCTACCGTTGAGGTGGAAGCTACCGTTGAGGTGGAAGCTACCGTTGAGGTGGGAGCTACCGTTGAGGTGGAAGCTACCGTTGAGGTGGAAGCTACCGTTGAGGTGGAAGCTGTGGTTGATGCAGTGGTTGTGGTTACTGCTGCAGTGGTGGTGCACTCATCATTATCTGCATTGGCAGCTTGTGTACAGTCAATGCATGCCGAATCGGAAGGATCCTCTGCACAGGTAACTGCTCCACCCGATGGAAGATAGGCAACAAGGATTGCCAGCAGAGCACAGCTCAGAACAATAGTTTGGGTTCTCATATTTGCTGATATGTTACCTAGTGGCTCGGTAAGTCAGGACTGATTTCAATTCAACCAATTTGATGCCTTTTTATAGCGTCTAAGCATCAATCCCAACATTTTTGGTAAGTCTACACAGCTGTGTACAGCGTTTATTTATCAAACATTGTCATTGTTAGCAATTTCGGTAGACGTCATAGGAATTGTGAGTTTAACAGCTGCCGAAAGCTGTGACAATTTAAATTTCATTGTTTAAACAGTTGCCAACAAGAGCTTTTTAATATTTAACACAATTAAATAAAAAAAAATAAATAAAAATTGTAATCATGCGTTCAATGCTTATACCACATTTAAGTAAACGTCGAATTTTTTTAATGTTTTTCTTTTTTTGTGTATTTAATCGTAGATCATAACATAACATATATTATTTATTTTCTGTGATCAAAACTTTAAAGCTGACTTGATTTTAGATTCAGAAGAATCAGTTTCAACATTGATAAGTTTGTAAAAAAGAGGATTATATCTAATATTGTTATGCGATCAGAAAAATATGAAAGACTTATAAGTAATAATATTAGTAATGGTAAAAGTTAAGGTAATTGACCCAGTTACGACCTCTGAGTGCAAAGATTGTTTTTGCACGCATTCTTTTATGTCTTGATGAATCGGTCATTTTGGAGATCATATGCAAGATCCAGTTTCAAGAATGTCCGGTCGTACCAGAGAAATATACAAGATATTTGTTATGCAGGGATCATTCAATTACTTCGAACAGCTCTTAATGAACCCCAGGGCACCAAATGCTCGATTTGTCAAGGAAGATATATGCTTGTCAAACTAAAGCTTTGGGTCCATTAGAATAACAAAATCTTCAATCCATTCAATGGGATCTAGTTCTTTCACGCACATAAATATTAAAATAAGGCATATTTTTTTTACATTTATTGCAATTAAGATTCAGTAATTTTACTCAACACCAAGCTTGAAAATTCCTCAAATCACTTTTAAGTTTTGAGCAGAAAGTTTAGTTGCAGCTGGCTTGCATAATTCTGCATTATCAGCATACATCAGCACCCGAGAGTAACTGATTATTATTTATAAAGAGTGTAAATAAAAAAGTCCAAGGGGACTAATCTTTGATTCAAAGAATAAGATTGTGAGGAAAGCTTAAAAGTTCTAGCTTGTTTATTAAAAGATAGCGATTTAGAGAGTAGAAAATGATGTAAATTCTTACAAGATAGTGGCAGAAGACCTTTGTTTCATGAATCGATTCTAGCCCGGTAAAACTATAGATTCGAAAAGACGATGATGATGGAAGGTTATTGATTTATCAAAAATCTTAGGAATAGCAGACAACTTGGAGATACCCCTTAAAATTCTGAACATTAAAAACTGCACAAAACTTTCAATAATCGATTATATTTCTTATATATTATATATTCATAGTTTGGGACTATATTTATTTAATAGAAACCTCTACGATAGCGACGACCCCCACGTCCGCTACGACCGCTACGACCTCCACGACCGCTACGACCGCTACGACCGCCACGACCGCCACGACCTCTACGGCCTCCACGACCTCCACGTCTGCCACGACCTCCACGTCCACCATGACCGTCGCAGTCCTTTTCTGTGGTAGTAGATGCCGTTGCGGTGGAAGCTACCGTTGAGGTGGAAGCTGTGGTTGATGCAGTGGTTGTGGTTACTGCTACAGTGGTGGTGCACTCATCATTATCTTCATTGGCAGCTAGTGTACAGTCAATGCATGCCGTATCGGTAGGATCCTCTGCACAGGTAACTGCTCCACCCGATGGAAGATAGGCAACAAGGATTGCCAGCAGAGCACAGCTCAGAACAATGGTTTGGGTTCTCATATTTTTTGATACGTTTCCTAGTGGCTCGGTAAGTCAGGACTGATATCAATTCGACCAGTTTGATGCACTTTTATAGCACAGCGTTTATTTATCAAATATTGTTATTGTTAGAAATTTTGGTAAACGTCATAGAATTTATTCATGAGCTGCCGAAAGCTGCGACGATTTCAATTTTATGGTTGTTGCTATCACGAGCTTTAAATATTTATTTTAATTATAATTACTTATACTATTACAATCAAGTGTTTATCCAAGTAAATAATAAAACAATGCCATTTTACTGACTTTGTTTGTAGTTGAGACTTTATTTTTAAGCTTTGAAAATATTTGTTAAGTTTGCCTAACATCAAGCAAAGCTGTTCTTAAATTTACACTTGATTAAGTTTATAACAACAAAAAAAAGTTTAATGTACACTTGAAATATAAAAAATAACGAAATAAAAACATGTAAAAATAGTCTACAGCTAAAAAAAATAGAACTGAATTGTTAAAGCGCTCGTTTAATTGAACTTTAATTGCTGCCAGACAAATAAAATCTCATAATTTCTCGACACTCGCAATAACTTTCGACAAAACCTTTTTTTGATCAACTCAGCGACATCAATTTGGAGCGCCATCAATGCCATAATATAAGTCCGAACACCGAATCCAAAGCACAAGACATTGACTAATAACTTATTTATGAACCGAGTTCGAGTTTATTGTTATGACTATGATCCCAATAGCAACAATAAATATACACGCTTAACTTTGCAATATTGATAAACTTTTTCCGTGCACTTTCGCAAAAAAAAAACCATTGCGAAAAAAAAAAACAGCAGCCGCTTCCGTTGGCCGCCATAACACCGGAAATAGCTGCATGCAGATATACACATACACATATATAGCAAGAGACAAATGCCATTTACAATTTTTGTGCATAAAGCCGCTTAAGCAGCACTCTGTGCATGTCTCCCCTCCGGTCAACCAACCCCTCCTCTGACATGTAATTTGTTTTTATGTCTGCCCATATACGTGAGATAACGCGACAATTTGAGTTTTTTTTTATATATACATATATATATATATATCTTTTTTCGGTCTTCTCTTTGGGGCTTTTTTTCATTCGTGCACACAACTTCGATTAACATTGGCAACACTCAAAAGGGCTGGCGAGTTGCCTGTGTAGGGGGCAGGGCCAGGGGTTACAGAGGTTAGGGACACGTTCAACCCAAAACAACAAGTGGCAGACGATGGCGACGCCGACGATGACGATGACGATGACGACGACGACGCGAGACGGCAAATGTTGAAAAAGGCGAATAGTGAAAATGGCAAAATGGCAAAGTGGCCCTGGCCGTGAATTCCATATATAATTTTTCGATGTGGCCTCCTGTCGCCTGCAAAGTGAAAAATATCCTTGCCGCGTTGTGTTGCATTTGAAATTGTTTGCTAAAAAGCATTGAACGTATTGAGCTTTACACCAACAGAGAAAATGAGAGAGAGAGAGAGAGAGAGAGAGAGAGAGAGAGAGTTGAGTTGAGTTTTGGGGGTTGAGCTCAGCATTGAAAGGCGCTTAGTTTGGCATGGTTTTTGGGTTTGGAATGGGTTGACAAGCAAAAAAGCAGCAACGTTGGCGCATTTTGACGTTAATGGAAGTTAGTGTGTGTAATTTTTGCTGCAGCAAAAGAAATACAATATATATTATAAATGGCAAACGTGTTTAGTTTTAAACAGCAGACTTTGTATATTTTCATTTTCATATTCTGAAGAAATTTCCAAAAGCTGAGTGTATTTAAACAAAAACAAAAAAAAAAACAATATATCTTTGCTTTAGCAATAGAAAAATGTTGAATTGTTTGCTAAGCATGTGCAAATAACTCTAATTAATATTTGTTTTGTTTTTTTTAGGTAAGTTCATACTTTGAACAAAATAAACACTCTCTTAATCATATGTGGTATGGGTTTTTTAGAGTAATAATGATTTTTTTTTTTGCCAAACTCTTAAAAACATGCGCTTTAAAAAAGTTGTTTGCAACGTAATACTGCAGCTTTAATATAAAAAACAATTTGTTCAAGTAAATGCCGCCTAAGACATGAAAATACTTTATTATTTATTCAAAACAATTATTTAACTATCTTAGATTTATATTAATTATAAATTTTAATTCCCAGTTGAGTCAGAAATGATAAATTTTGTAAAATTTTGTTCCTACAATTTGTTTCAAAATAATGTTGTATTAAAACTTATCATATTTTTGGCTTATTTTTGTGAACATTTCATAAAAATTTAATTATAATATAATAAAAAAATAAAAAAATGTATTAAGATTTAGCACATTAGTTCAATAAAATGATATTTATAATTTGAGGATATTTTAATTGTTAATATACATAATTATATACATTGTGTTATAATGTTTTTATACCCTGAAACCATTTTAAAATGGATAAAAAGGGTATAATGGTTTTGAGAAATAGTATGTAACAGGCAGAAGAAAGCATCTCCGACCCCATAAAGTATATATATTCTTGATCAGCATCAACAGCCGAGTCGATATAGCCATGTTCGTCCATCTGTCCGCCCGTCTGTCCGTCCTTCTTGCAAGCACTGACTGTACGCTTATAGGTTTCAGGGTGTCGTCTAGTCGGGATTTCTCGACTAGAGCCTTCTTACTTGTTTGGTTTTAATTTGTAATATGAGATTTAATCCACCATTTATTAGTCAGAAAACACTAGAATATATAATAATGCAGACTAATTGTTAATTTTTATAAAACAGGTAACAAATAATATTATGATAATAAATTATTTAAAAAAAAAGAAAAGAAATTGGGTCAACGATTTAATTATGTTAACGAGGCTTTATAGTATATTCATTATGAAGGCCTATTCAAATTTAATGTAAACTGAAAGCAATGAACTTTTCAGAAGAGCTTCAGTATTATTGTTCATTAATCAGAGGGGTGGTTGTTCAAAGAGAAAAAGTTTTGGTTGCCAACCGTGGAAAAAACTTGAGACCACTTTGGAGAAAAATAAAGGAAACTTGAGTTTCGTTTCGCATTTACTTTCAATGCTCAACGGGAAATTGTTTTATTTGATTTGATGGTCACATTGCGTGACAGTAATTACAAAATAAATGCAAACATCTGCAGCAGATCTCATACAAGATACACTCACACACACAGCAGACATGCCACACCAACGAAAGGGATGTGCCACCGATTTTGGGGTGAAGATTTTATATTGGGATGTGCGTGATGCATGCGTGTGTGTGTATGTTTGGGTGTCTGTTTATCTTGGTAGATGTTTGTTGTTGTTGTTGTTGTTGGTAATTCGAGTAGTTGTAGCATGATGCATGCAGCTCTTGATGGATTGGCTTAGAGTTGCAACCGGGCCGGGGGAGTTGAAGGCTTTCTTGTTGTTTTTGCCACTAGTGTATTCTATTACATGTGTAAGTTGCGCTTAAGTTTATCCAAGTGCCTTGTGACAAATTTGACAACAGCTGAGACCAATTGCTCAAAGTAACACGCAAACACACACACACACACACACTTAGACTCACACCTGTGCACACAAAAGAGAGAGAGAGAGAGAGTCATGCATCGTTTCAGCTATCAATCAAGCGATTGAAAGGCAATCATAAAACTGCCATTAAGCCAAGCATATAAAGAGAGCCAAAACTCTATCATAAATCTTGGCCGTAATCTTTAAAATAAGCAGTTATCCAGCCCCTTTCACCTCCCAGCAACTACCCCTTAACATACTTGCAGAATGCTCGTCTGCTCGATGTTTATGCTATTAACATATTGTTTACTTTACCCAAAAATCCAAACACATTTTCCATTATCTGCATGTGCAGCAACATCAGAACCAGCAGCAGCAGTTGCAACCCTCCTACCTCCCCATCCAATCGCTTGCTTGCCACCTCTTACCCCTTCTTTTTCCATTGGTTTTGCAATTTATCAAATGTTTTTTTTTCACCAGCGGAAACGGAAGCTGCCGGAAGCTGCATAAAGTTACGTGTCATAATGGAGCTCTCTTTTCCCCCCACTCCTCACCCTGTCTCCCTCTCTCTCTCTCTCTCTCTTTGTTTCGAATTTTCGTTCTCACTATGCTTGGAAGCTTCATCTAATGGCGCTAATAACGCACCATCAAATATTAATAATAATGGGCGTAAAAATGAAAGAAAAAACTCTGATGGGCAGCACTTCCGCTTGACCAAATGTCCAGCAGGCTCCTTCCACCAACCCAAAATGAAGTGGCTTTGACACACACAAACACACAAAGAACTCAGCTCAGTGATGACTGCCTCTTAACTTCCCCACCTTCACCCTGTTGATCTCTGCGCCACGTCCATCAGATGCCAGTTGGAGGCAAACTTTGCACTTGAAACGCATTGAACTTGAGTATCTAATATGTATGTGTGCATAAGTGTTTGTGTGTGCGTGTGTTGGGTGTTTATGAAGTGTGTGTGCTGGACATTTTGATTAGCTTTATGCCGGAAATGGCAATACAGCAATTGAATAAAAACATATATAAAAGAGAAATTCTGAGTTCTTGACTTTTGTTTTCCTTAAGCATTTTGCTTGTCACATTTTGTTTATTAGTTAGTTAGTTAGTTAGTTAGCTAGTTTTGTTAAGTCTACATATCATTTTGAATATGTCGATGTTCATATTTGCCAATATAGATTTCATCAAAAGCAGCTTAAAAGATTTAATTGTTTTTAATATCTATTCGATTTTCCTCTCTTTATTCTCCTGAAATTCTTTATTCTTCACTTCCTCTAGTTATTTAAGGAAGAGTATTGAAGTGATACGCAACATAAAACACAAAATTTTCAGTTTACACTGCTCGACTCGTGAAAGGCACTCGATACACATATGCAGGTGGTGCAGGTTCTGCAAAATGGACGACAGGTGCCACACAGTCCCACCCCCCACACCCTGCCCCCCCCCCCTACCCAACATCTACAATTTGGCAAAAAACAACAATAAATATCGCACACACACACAAACAAACTGTTATGCTTTAACACACACATACACACACACACACACACATACACGCTGCACAAATTGCTTAGCATACTTTACGGCTTCAATTGGCAATTGGCAGCCTTTGAATTTGGTTTTCCCGGCACCTTTTCTGCTCGACATGCCATTGAGGCAAGGCCCGCTTGACATGGCGGGCAGGCGTTTAGATGGTCTGACGTTTAGACGCTTAGACGGTTGGGCGGCGTTGTGGGCGTGCCTTTCGGGCTGAAGTGGTTACCAGAACCATCAGACCTAAGCCTGGCGCCTCTACCTGGCAGCTGACAACTTGGCAAGCGTTTCAACTCCTTCATGTTGTTGTCGTTTGTTGGTGCTGTTGTTTTTGTTGTCGGTGGGTTTTCCAACTCCTTTTCTTGTTTCTTCTTTTTTCGTTCGTTTTTTTTTTGGGTAGTGCTGGCATATTGCGGCTGTTTGGATTTAAAGGCGAACAGCTCTCAGCGAGATGGAAGTAAAAAGTATTCGAATATAAACTAATAACAAATCTTTTTATGTTATTAACAAATGAAAAATAAATAACTTTAACATAAACGTTATAAGGATAATGCAAGCAACATACATTAGATTTTTAATCCCATATCGAAAATGATAAAAAATTCATCAGAATACCAGAGAGCTGTTAATTAATTGTGAAAAGATTTATATTGTAGTGATAAATCTACTAACTAACATGTAGAAAAGCTAAAAATAGTTTTAAATAAATGAAAAAGAAAAGATTTATTATTAGTTCTTAAGATATTTATATATCAAACATATATTTAAAGTCAACATTTTAGTTACATATTTTATTATAATATAAAATACAGTAAAGAAACTTTTAAGCAGAAAAATAAAAGTTTTATTTGTGTAGATTTATTGAAGAAAACACAACACAACTACTCGATTAACCCTCTTTATGCACACATCTGCTGAATGTCTTCAGGCTGTGTGGCAGCTGCCGTTTAACTTCCGTCTACAAAGCCTCTCTTTCCACACACACACACACACATACAGAGAGAGAGAGAGAAATTCCACACACGCTGCGTCAGTTTTGATTGAAATATTGACGGAAATTTTTGCATAGTTTGGCGATAAGTTTAGCAAGCAAATCCAGCTGCCTGCAACACCACCGCTTTGCTGCTGCAACACCACAACTGCCCAAAACAAACTAAACTTAAAATGTGGCTCATGTGCAATGTGGTGAAAACTTGAGGAGGCTTGCTTCCAGCCAACAAGAGATACGGAGAGTCGGAGAGACGGCAAACAAGTGGATGCCCCCCCACTCAATCGAGCCTGGAAAACAGCTTATGACAGCTTGCCTTATTATAACTGCCTCCCGCGCGCTTGTGGTCTAATAACTTCATTAGGCCATGAAAACCATGAAAACCATGAAAACCATGAAATGTTCGCCTTTGTTTTTGCCTCTGCATGACTTTAAGCGCTTTTCTATTTGTTATTTTTTCATTTTTTTTCCTTCACTTTGTATTTATTTTTTTTTGTGACAGGCCGACAGCTCAGGTGTAAAGTAGTTTGCCACGTCAGTTGGCACCAATGTATTTTGTTTTTTCCTATTATAGTACTATATATATTTTTTTTTTCTTGGGTTTTGCTTTTGTTGTTATTGATTTTCCAACACTTTTCGCTTTGGCGCATTTCTTCATAAATGTCAGAAGAAAAAAACACTTTGATGTCTTGACTTTAAGACTCTAAGAATGCCGACCCATACAAACACAAACACAAATACATATACGTGTATGCAGATCGATGAACAGATATGAATTCTTTTTTCATATTTCGTTTTTCTTTCGTTTTTTTTTTTGTGTTGGTCACATGTGGCACTTTGATGTGGCTCTGTGTCTGCGGCAGATTTTTGTCAAGTCATGGCTTTTAAACCTTTAGGGGTTTTTATTTTCTTTTTTTTCCTTTATGTAGGTGTTGCCGACTTTTTCTTGGGATTTGGGCAGTTTTACAAATCATTTCGACTAATTGTTTTGGGTGCCACAAAATATACACAGAAAAAGTAACAAAAAAAATACATAAAAACTGCGTCCAGACACTTTTAAAATATCCTTGAACTGAGGGTCAGCCACAGCAGCAGATTGTGGCCAAGGTCATTTGCCTCCCCTCGTGCAACTTAAGGCAAGCGCTTTTCTTTTTATACCTATTGGAAAACTCATCAGACAGTTCATAGACAACACAGAGAGAGACTAAAGCTAATCCCAATTATCGGCTATATCAATGTGCAAAGAAAATAATTTCAAATTCAAAGCTCGTTGCAAGACTTAAAAGTTTGAACGCACACCGAAAACTTGATGCGAATTTCGGACAGATACTATTTTAAGTGTATTAATCAAGAATGCGAAAAGGTTTTTATGCTTTTTACTTAACTTCAACTTCAATTTCCATCAACAAAACCAACTTTGGATTCGAATCGCAGTTCATTTATGATATATTATAACAAAATGTTATCGTTTTGAGATCATTTGCGAAACTCAAGCAAACTTTGCCAATTCAACAATTGAGTAAACAGAAACAGAGCTGAGATAAGTACAGCAAAAAAAAAAGTACAAAAATAAAGCAGAAGAAAGAAAAGTTTAAGCAGTACTCAAATTCTTCGCAATCATTTTTCATTGATAATAATATTTCGTTCTTGTTATTAAGTCAACAATATTGATATGCACTTTTTGTTTTTGTTATTTTCAGTGTTTGTTTGTGTTGTGTATTGAAAATAATTTGAAAATACGAGTGTATATACGTATATATTTTTTGTGTGTTTGTTTTGGCATTTTTAAGTTGCTAAGCTTTTGGCGCTGCAACTTTTGACAGTTTTTGATTGAATGTTTGGCAACGTCGACAAAGTTGTCCGCTATGTGCTATCCGAAGGGATTAACAGAATGTATGTGTGTGTGTGTGTGATATGCACAGTTATCTCTTAGTTCAGTTCACACCAGACAGAGACCCACACAAAGTTGCCCCTAATTGCTTGCACAGGGCTTTGACATAGGCAGACAGAAAGAGTAAGAATAAAAGAGTTACAGTGGCGAAGGTGTTAAAAGTTACACAGAAATCGGTGTAGGACATTATTTTAAAATAACTTCTTTATTTAAGAATTGCCTTTTATTCTACTTTGTATAAAAATAAAGAAGAAATAAATATTGAAGCGAATATAAAATTATATCTTAAATCTATTCTTATATTTATATAATCTTTGATTTATTTCGAATAAAATTATATACTTATCACAAAGTAAACGTCTTCAAACCTCTCCCCTTCAACCATATAAGATAAATGTTCATCAACAGGCAGCTCGTCCATATGTTTATTTTGAGACTCTCTTTCTCAAGCATTCTCTTAGTATTTACGTTTTGTACGACATGTGCCAAGTGCCACAACGTTCCGTCTTATACGCAACAGCTTGGCAATGAAACACAGCACACAGCCCACACAGAAACAAAAGAGCAAACACTTCGAAGTGCTCTTCGAAAGTTATTCGCTCTTGCGACTTGTTTTTACTCAATTTGAAGTTAATACAATGTAACGTTAAGTTGTTTGTTTTTGTATGGGGGCGCTAAATGTAATCAATAATATTAAATATTTAATGTGGCAGGTGGAAAAATGTACAACTAGCAATAGAAAACTACAAGTTTTGAGATGTTTATTGAATAAATAAATTATTTTAATAATATTTTCATATTTATTAAGTCAAATTTTACCATGCACTTTTATAAATATTAAGTAAAGAATTAAAAAAAATATTACCTGTGCACCTGCAAATGTTAAATACCACACAAACACACTTGGCATCCACATGAATATGAATGCGTTCCACATGCAACAACTTTGTTGCTCATCAGCAGCTCGCTCTCACTCTCCCATTCGCTCTCCCTTTCTCTGTGTATAGGATTCGTTGAGTTGCGCGCTGCTGCTTAACGAGCTCAACGGTGAAAAAAGAGTCGCATACAGGTGCACGAAAGTGTCTTCCTCGTTCGGTTCGGCTCCACTCACTCACACACACACACACATACTTATGTTAAATGACAATGCTCTTCTGAAGCTCCTCTCCAAATCGTGCGCTCTCTCTTTCTCTTTCAGTCTGTCTCCTGATGGCGTTGAGCAGGAAACGTCGCAAGGAAATGGCAAAAATGTTCTACGTCCATTCGTTTTTCGCATGTGTGCGAGCAACTGTAACTGTATGCTTTTATATATATATATATATGTGTGTGTCTCTGTGGATGACATTGCCTCGCTCGTTGGGGCAGCTCCAGTTGTCGGCTAACGGTAGTCGTTGCGAAACTTTTGCTGGAGTAACGTGTCGCGCAATTGAAATTGGCGGCGTTTCGTTTTCATCGTCCAGCTGCTGATGCTGCTGCCCAACAGCGTCTTCTACTACTACAACACAAAAAATTCACGTACTCGCGAGCTTAATGTCGTGTTCGTTCGTATATATATATGTGTGTGTGTGTGTGTGTGTAAGAGTGTATGTCTGTGTGGGCGTGAGTGTGTGAGTGTAAGTGGGGCTGCCAATTAGTGTGTTACAGTTGTGCAACAGTCGACTCGTGTGTGCGTGTGCGTGTGCGCGTCTGCGTTTCGGTGTAAGTACGTGTGTGTGTGTGTCGCCGTGTGTGTGCCCCATGTTGCATGTGTGTACGTGGGGCGCCGCCAATACACCGATACAGTTACATTAATCTATTAAAATTGCATCTACAAATCTTATGAATTTTATTCAATAATATAAAAAATCGTATACAAACAGTTGCATCTATAAGAAATCAGCCGAATTTAATTGACGAAACCTTTTTCGAGGTGAGATAAACTTGTAACGAGCTTTTAATTCAGTTTTAACTCACTTTTTGGGATGGTGTGGCGAAGGTTATATATTTTTATTCTACTGCTTCTGTCCCCTTTGTTCACTCATTCGCTTGGAAAACTTTATCTTAATTCAATTTTGAACGGACCCTTGAAATATTTGGCTCACCCTGTGGAAAACAAAACTGTCCGAAGAGTAAACAGAACGCACGTTTATGGCCATTAAACTGAATTAGATAAGTTAAATAATGTCTAATGTCAATTAAATTATATGATGATGAAAACTCCTGCAAGGCAAGAAAGTATTTCCTATCGCTTGTACTTTTTTTGATGTGCTTAAAAAGTTAGTTCGTGGGAATTGATTCGAAACTTAAATAGATAATGCTACTTTGTAGTTAATAGATAATAATGTTTAATATATTAGATATTCCGTAAAATTGGTTAGAAATTGGTGGTTACGTCTTGGCTTCCTAATATGTAAGGTTAATATAACTTACTTTTCAATTCCAGCCCTATAAGATATTAAATATCGACTTATATATCAATGCTACGTTCAATAAAAAATGAATGCTTCAATTTTTATGGCTTTGGATAATTTCTAAACAAATCTTAACTTATTGAAGCTTTTTGGAGTAGAGAAAAAATTACTTCTAAAATTAAAGTATTGCTTATAAAAATTATTGAAGAGTTAATTAAAAATTTAAAGCATTTTTCCAAAATAAAACTGAATTTTATAATATTTTATTATTAATTTAAATGGCAAAATATACAATTATCATAATATTAAAAAATATATAAAGCTTGAAATTGATTTCCATACCAAAATGTATCTTACATATAAACTAAAAGTCTTCCAAACTATTCAAGATTAGTTTTATAATAAGTTATTGAGTCTGACTAATCTGAACGGCTCTTGACAGCATTTTTGTACAAATTAAATGAGCCGCATTCAGCATCTTGAGATCATATTTTACGGTTTCAACCTTCGCAACATGCTAATAGCTCGCTTTAAAAACTTTTGACAAATTCGAGATGGCTAAAAGACAGAGAGAGAGATAGAGAGAGGGGGGGAGAAGGAAAATAGCAGGCAGCTGTTAAGTAAGCCGTACGCAACTGTTGACCCAAGCAAATGAGCGTGAAAAAAGAGTTGCTTATGAATATTAAAAAGTCAACTTACTAGAAATTAGCTAAGCGTGTTGCGTGGGAACTGAAACGAGGCAGGGCAACGCGGAAAAGTGTGGCAAGGTCAGCTTGAAGCACGAAGCAACAAGGGACACACTGGGACACACGCCCAAAACTCACGTCAAGTGCAAATGCATTTGGCTTTTTAATTAAAAAAGAGCAAAAGTGAGTTTCGAAATAGTCAAGAGATAAAACTGCAATAACTATAAAGAGCAGTTTAAAACGGAATTGACGGTTGATCGACCAAGGGGCGGATTGATTGTTAATGTGGGGGGTGGGGAGTGTTTCCCACTCACATTGGGAACGCACACGCGTCAATTTGTTAAGCGGGTCACGTACTAAACCTCACCCAACCACCGCTGGACAACGGCCTCTTTATCGTTGTCCGTTGTCCGTTGTCCGTTGTGTCATCAACACGAAAATAAAAATCGAAAATTAAACTCGCTGAAAATGGCCACAAACTTTGTTGCTGCTGGCTGCTTTTCATTTTTCCTTTCTTGCCTGAAATCGATTTCAATAAAGTTGAACTTTTGATGACGACTTTAAAAAAAAAATAATAGTAATAAAAAAAGACTGTGCCAAATGACGCAATAAATTAAATGTCAATAATTTAAAATAATTACCACAAAAAAAAAGAAAGAAATAAAATAAAAATAAAATCCAAAAGAGTTTTAGTAACAAATCCCCAAGGTTAAATGAATTTAAAATAAATTTTTATTGCTTTTTAATCTAATTAAATTGCCATAAAAAAGCAGACACACGAACAAAAACTGCCATAGAAATTAAGTAAATAAATAAAAGTAAATCAATAAAAACTTCTTTATGCACTTTAAAGTCACAGCAATAAACAACATTCGATAAGACAATAAGAGAAACAAAGAAACATAGCAACTACAAAAATATCCACGGTCAAGCAGGGATGTAGAAACTGTCAATGGGGGGAGGGTGGAGGTTGCCTTTGTTTGTGTCAACTGGTTAATGAGTTTGTGTGCATTTGACATGAAAGGGTTGAACACACACATACAAACTAACATAAGTATGTTAGTTGGGGGAGGGATGAAGCATAAACGCTGATCGCTGCCACTAATGACCTGCATTTTGTATGTGAGCAGCGAACCGATTTAAATGGGAAATGCATATGAGTAATAACCTAAAAAGGGTATTGCATCGAAGGGTGAGGGGGTTTGACAAGAAACGCTTGTGAATATTCTTTGATTTATATGGTAGTTTTGGGAGCTTAACTTTTAAATAATAATAATGATTTCGACTAAATATAAAAATATCAAAAAGAAAGTATAATGAAGGTTTCTCTAATTTAAAAAAAATAAATATATAAACAATCGCGAGATTAAAAATAAAAGATAAGATTAGATAGAAATGTTGGAGTTAACATTCTAAAATACTTTACTAGGAAACACGTAATGTAAATAATAACAAGAACAACATTTTATTAATATATTTTCAAATTATTTTTATTGAAGTTTTATTAAAAATGCTCCATAATTCAGAAATGTATTAATATATTTTATAAATAATTTATTTAATACAAGTTCTCCTGCCTATAGTTTAATGGCCATAACTGTGGCCTCTGTGTGTGGTGCTGGTGGTTGAATTACCACAATCCCATTCTCATCTTTATAATCTGAATACTTCTCAGATCGTACACACTCCATGCCCAGTGCTGACATGACTTTCATTGAGTAATGACTGGTGCAGGTTGTTACCAGCAGGGGAAGTCGCCTGGCGCGACCTACTTTCATTAACGCAGTAACCAAAAGACGTCCCAATCCTTGACGGCGCACTGTTGCATCCACTGTTAGAACATTTAGATAAAGAGCTTTATCAACGCCGTAACGTTCAAAGAAATGGGAACTACGCTCCAGATCGGACAGAAAGCAATGAGTATGTTCAACTAGAAGTTGTGGTTTCTGTTCATGAACCTCCTTCCAAATTTTCTCCAAGTCGCTGGGATGCATTACGCCAGCAAATGCCACGCCCACAAAGCGTTCTCCGTTTGTGGCAACCAATGAAGTTCCCTGCCTAATAAGCGATAAGCGATATTCCCTTCTCTTGGTATCATCATAGACTATTTGATGATCGCCAGGTGTCTGCATCAACGGCTCATGTCCATAGAAATGATCACGTAAAAAGTTTGTAGCCTCATCGATATCATCCAATTTCATTTCCCGCACACTCGTCGTCATGTTGCCAACTACGGTAATCAACTCAATAAAACCGTCAAGATTTCCATTGTTGAGTGTTAAGTGAGCTTTTGAGCAAACTTATCACAAAAAAGCTTAGTTATGTGGTTTCGAGATTGCTTGTGATACGACCAATTAGATTATTACTCTATGTAGGGCAACTCATCAATACACTGTAAACAATTCAAGTTAAACTTTAGTTTTTGGTGGTTTTAGATTTTGTAAAGTATAGAAAGAAATCAACATAATATTAACTTGAAAAATGAAAAATGCTTCGGTAATAGGAATATTTGTTTAAAAATCAATTTAATAATTATGGCTAAGACTTAAAAAAATGTCTTATATAGACCCGGATTATAAGCGGGCATTTCTTGCAATTTAACAGCCATAACACTGGCCTCAGTATGTGGTGCTGGTGGTTGAATAACCACATTGCCATCCTCATCCTTATAGTCTGCATAGGCTTCCGAATGGATGCACTCCATGCCCAGGGAAATCATGAGACGCGTTGAGTAGACACCTGTACAGGTTGCCACCAGCAGGGAATAGCCACGGGTGCGTCCTATGTCCATTAGGGTAGACACAAGTCGGCGTGCCACACCTTGACGACGCATTGACTCATCTACTGCGAGAGTTTTTAGATAGAGAGCATCCTCTACGCCATAATGTTCAAAGAATTGAGCATGCTTCTTAATGTTGCACAGAAAATACTGAATATGATCGAAAAGCAACGTTGGCTTTTGCTCGTTAACTTCGATCCAATTCTGATCCAGATCACTGGGACGCATAAGTCCAGCAAAAGCCACGCCCACAATACGACCTTGATCGATGGCAACCAATGAAGTGCCATTTGTTACGAGCGATATTCGATATTCCCTTCTCTTGGGATCATTATGTGGCATCTGATGGACACCAGGTGTCTGCATCAGAGGCTCATGACCATAGAAATGTTGTCGTATGAAAAGTGTAGCCTCATCAATATCATCCAATTTCATTTCCCGCACAATCGTCGTCATGTTGCAACAAGTCACATACGTAGACTAACTTAATGTTGTTTGAAATTGCTTTGTTATTTTATTATGGCGATTTGTTTTGTGCACTTCTTAAGTGAACTTATCTCGTTGAAGTAATTAACTTAAACTTGAACTTAAGTTCGCATGTGATAACATTGTACAAACAACTTAATCATGCTGTTTGTGTCAAGTAACAGAAATGATGAATACGTATCTACCCTGTTCTAAGCATATTCCGTTTACAAAAAACACAAGAATATATGAGTTTTTAAGAGATATATTAAAATAAATAATCGAAACATTAATGAAATATAATCCCCTACAATTTCATAGCCATAACACTCGCCTTTGTGTGTGGTGCTGGTGGCTTAAAAACCACCTTCCCATCATTGTCTTTAAAGTCAGCATAGGCTTCCGAGTGTTCGCACTTCATACCAATAGATAGCATTCCACGCGTTGAGTAGTCACCTGTACAGGTTGCAACCAGCAATGGGAATTTCTTCGATCGACCCACTTCGATTAGTTCAGTTACTAAACGGCGCCCAAGACCTTGACGACGCATTGAAGCATCCACTGCTATAGATTGTAGATAAAGAGCTCTTGATACGCCATAATGCTCGAAGAACTGAGCGTTTCTCTTAATGTTGCACAGAAAGTAATCAATATAGTTCATTGGATGGAGTTGAGATCGCTTCTTCTCGTTCTCCAGCTTAATCCACTTCTGTTCTAAATCGCTGGCATTAAGTTCTTCAGCGAGAGCCACGCCCACAATGCGATCATTGTTGCTCTGGTCGATGACGACCAACGAACAACCCTGCCGAATAACCGATTCTTGGTTCTCTCTTCTCTTCGGATCGGGCTTAGCTTGCGCTAGTTCAATGCCGAGAGAATTCAAAAGCGGTTCATGCTCCATGAAATGCTCACGCATAAAGAGTTTCACCGCATCGATATCATTCGTTTTCATGTCGCGCACGATTGTCGTCATGTTGAGAGCAGCTGTTTACAATTGACTAAAATCAGTTGGGGAGCTTTTGCGGTTTTTGCATTTGCATGAGCTACACAAACAAACCGAGAGAGAGATAGAGAGCGAGCTTATTGCAAAAGAGAGGCAGTCAGTGACTCAACAATAACACATTTTTCTATATAACGTTATGTAGTGATTAAATAATCAAACGTTACTGATCGACTTTGTTATACACTTTCAGTTTGGAAACTGCATAATGCATTAATCTTAAATCCATAATAACAGTTACAGTCATCGTAGATATTTAATATAAATCAGATATTTTCATAGAATAGAGTGTATTCGGATTTAGCTACATCACAAAATTTTAATTTCGAAACGATTTAAGTAATTAGTTTTTGCTTGTTTCTAATATAATCGATACATCTTAACGACTTCGCAATATTAAGTATGAAGTTTTTTTTAGTTATAATAAATAAGCTTAAATAAGCCATAAGCTTACAATTTGATAGCCATAACCCGCAAGTGGGTGTGTGGTGCAGGTGGATTAAACACTACATTTCCACTATCATCTTTGTAGTCCGCATAGGCATGCTCATAGACACACTCCATGCCCATGGCCTTCTTTTGTCGGGCGGAATAGAAGCTGGTGCAGTAGGCGATCATCAGGGGAAAGCCCTTGCTGCGACCCACTTCCATCAGGGTGGCAGCGAGGCGTGTGCCCAGACCCTTGCCACGCATTGTGGTATCCACATTGGTCATGTGCGAGTAGAGCAGCTTGGAGATGCCATAACGCTTGAAGAGATTGATTTCAATTTCGACTTTGGACAAGAAAATCGCAATGCGTCCCCAGGTATTTTGTTCCATTTCGGCAGCCTCCTTGCGATGCTTCTCCAAATCGCTGGGGACTTGTCCACCAGCCATAACGAAACCCACAATGCGTCCACTCTTCTCCTCGATTGCCAAAAGACAGGTGCCCTGCTCAATCATTGAGATGTGATACTCATCGTTCTCCTTTTCACAACATCTCTGTACATCCTCTCCGGATGAGGCACAGAGTGGCTCTCCATTGAAGAAATTCTCACCCATGAAGATCTTTAATTGTGGGTAATCCGACAACTGGGTGATGCGTATGAGGATGCCATCCTTGGAGCACAGTTCCGTTGACATGTTGCCTCTGTTTGGTGGTCAATATTTATATGTCATTGCTCCTCAACGTAAACAGCTATTTATGTACTTTTACTTATCTCTTTAGTTTTTCCTTATCGCCATTTTACAGAATACTTTGTGATTGTATAAAGTTTTTTTTTATTTTTTCGCTCGAAATGCACTTGAAATGCCCTACACTCGATTAAAGATTCGATTATTAATAAGAAAAACAAATAATCCAGCTGTATCAATGAATTATAATTACTTTCGCTTTAAAACCGATTTGCGATTGTTCATTCTATACATATAAAAGTAATGATAATTAATATGTATGGTTTTCCTAAATTAATTATAGTTAGTTCTTTTCTGCCAAGTCATAAGTATGTTCATATATATATATATATATATATATATTTGTGCAATCAGTTCAAATTGTTTCATATTGTAATATGAGTTTTCCTATAATATAAATACATTTTTTTAGTTATCTCTTCCTCGTTTAGTATTCTTAAGTGTTTTGTATGCTTTTCAATTAAGTTCACGAACTGAACGTACTCAACTCTTGAAGAGATATGTTATGATATTTATTTAACTTAATTGTGAAACTAGTTATTTATATTTTGAGTTTATTGGAGAAAACTCTTTTAAATCTTGATTTGTTGCTTCATTTTATTGAGTCCCATAAACAAAACTAAAGCAAACATAATTCATCTCTTAGGTTTTGTTTATGATTGCTGTAAAACTGCTAAAACTGCTATTGTCAAACAGCAAATAGAACATAAATGATATTTCTGCCTTGAAAGGTACGCAAAATATTCCAATCTTTGAATACAATGTTTGTTTTGGGGCGACGGCTTATCAAGCGAGAGCAAATCATTTGACGCAATTCTACTGCACATCGTTCATAAACCTTATAACTGTCGAAAAGTACATCATAAGCGAGTAAAAGAGAAAACCCGACTAGACGAAACCCTCAGACCTATACTTTACAGGTACAGTCAGTGCATGCAAGTGTGTGTGTGTAAGCGCAAACTGCATACTGCATACTCAACTTCAATGTTCCATATGTCCGGTGCTTATCGACCGATTTTAATAAAAAAAATTGCACGGATTGTCATTAATTTGCTTTATGTTTTCAAACGCCATCTCAATGTTTTCAAATTTCAAGACTTTGGTGCTATCGATCCCATGTGTATATCGAAAATGGGATGAGTTATCGAAAATCGAAAACAAACTTGAACTGCTTAGGCCCTAGGGGTTAGGCGAGCTTATGTTCGACGCGTTCATACGTACGGACAGACGGGCGGACGGACAGACAGACGGACAGACGAACGGACAGACAGACAGACAGACGGACGGACGGACAGCCAGACGGACGGACGGACAGACATGGCTACTTTATGGGGTTGGAATTTCTTCCTTCTGCCTGTTACATACTTTTGCACAAAACCATTATACCCTTTTTAACCTTTTTAATGGGCTCAGGGTATACAAATTTGTGTCTATCTCTTTCAATCTCCATAGTTGGTATTCTTTTCAGCTGTGCAAAGAAAAAGGAAAAATAAGTATCACTTTAGGCAGCTAAAACAACGGAGAGAAGGAGATAGAAAAACTCAGAGGAACACTTGACCAATATTCCGATACACGATAACGACGAAAATTGAATCATAACGTTAGCTTTATTAATATACTTCAATATTCTTTTACTTTTGGCAACTTTTATAATGTTATCAGTTGGCAAGGGAATTTAGAGTTCGGCGAGCGAAGAGATAAGTTTTATTTTGTTTTCTATTATTTTTTTGAACGCCTTGCTTATCAGAAGAGTTCGCCTTATCTTTTAAAGAGGCACGTTTTACATACAACACATGTTTTCAATTGAGACACATTTTAACAAGTTTTGGTTATATTTATTTAATTAGTATACAAACGATTCCAAGCAACAGCTGTCAATATCATTTTAAAACTAGTTAACAAAGACGAGAATTTGATAGCCATAACACGCAAGTGGGTGTGTGGTGCAAGTGGATTAAACACAACATTTCCACTATCATCTTTGTAGTCCGCATAGGCAAGCTCATAGACACACTCCATGCCCATGGCCTTCTTTTGTCGGGCGGAATAGAAGCTGGTGCAGAAGGCAACCATCAGGGGAAAGCCCTTGCTGCGACCCACTTCCATGAGGGTGGCAGCGAGGCGTGTGCCCAGGCCCTTGCCACGCATTGTGGCATTCACATTGGTCATGTGCGAGTAGAGCAGCTTGGAGATGCCATAACGCTTGAAGAGATTGATTTCAATTTCGACTTTGGACATGAAAATCGCAATGCGTCCCCAGGTATTTTGTTCCATTTCGGCAGCCTCCTTGCGATGCTTCTCCAAATCGCTGGGGACTTGTATACCAGCCATAACGAAACCCACAATGCGTCCACTCTTCTCCTCTATGGCCAAAAGACAGGTGCCCTGCTCAATCATTGATATGTTATACTCATCGTTCTCCTTCTCACAATATCTCTGTACATCCTCTTCGGATGAGGCAGAGAGTGGCGCTTCCTTGAAGAAATTCTCACTCATGAAGATCTTTAATTGTGGGTAATCCGACAACTGAGTGATGCGTATGAGGATGCCATCCTTGGAGCACAGTTCCGTTGACATGTTGGATCTGCTTGGTGCTCAATACTAAAATGCCATTCTTACTTAACTTAAACAGCTAGCTATTCATACACTTTTGCTTATCTTATCTTTTCAAATTACTTTGCATAAAGTTTTTTATTAACGCACGAATTTAGTTTAACACCTAAAATGCTCTTTTCAGCTATGCAGACGAAAAGCAAAAATAAGAATCACTTTAAGCAGCTAAAATAACAGAGAGAAGGAGGAGACAGAAAAACACAGAAAACACTTGACCAAAAATTGAGCCGTGTAACGTGTGTAGGGTAGTGGTGGGAAGAGTGGAGGGATGGGGGCTGAGTGTGTCTGCTTTTGCGGGAATGCGAGCTAAATTCCCAAACTGGTCAAAATCCAACATAATTTACATGTCTGCTGGATAAGTTCGACATTGCAGCAGAGAGTTACAGCACAAGGGGGTGGATGGTGATGGTAAGGGGGTTCGTCTGGACCGCCTGAACCGTCTGTTGGCCATGTTATGCCAGACTAGTTACAATTGTTGTTGTTTGTTGGATGTTGGACCAACGCGTCGGTATCAGCAGTCAGGTGCTATAAAGTTTTCAGTTTCTCTCTTTAAGTTTATCAAAGTTAATCGTACATTTTAAAGGGCATGAAATTCGTTTGATTAAAATAAATTATTTGTGTGTGCGGATGTTGAATGAATTTTTATTAGCTATCGTATACTGTTTGGCATTGCGGCAAAAACCGCAGGCAATGAACAGGTGCTGTTCCGCCCACACTGACTACGCCCACCCGCTCCGCAACACCACCCACCTGATCTGCACTGTTGCATACTTTTAGGTGGCATGTGCGACACAATAATATTTGCACAAATATTTGGCGAAGTGAATTTTTGATTTATGCCCCCGCCGTGCTGCTGTTGCTGCTGCTGCAACGTGACCCAAATTGTTCATGGTTGCCAACTAATTAAAAGTGAAAAGTTGACAACATTCTCCAGTTAGAAATTTCTATAAACATTTTTTCTGTTTGTTGTTTGTTGTTTTCATAGTCGTATGATTTATCGCGCACGTTTGCTGAAAAAGTTGCGACCGCAGCAGAAATTAATGAAAATTCAATCAAAGTTCGCGCCAGTCAACAAAAGCGTGTGGTTAAGTGAGGGTGTGCCCGTTGGTGAGGGTGGCGGAATGTGACAGGGTAGACCTTAACTTGCAACACATGCCCAGTTGTGTGGCACAGCGGCCTCGACTGTATAACTTTTGTTATTGTCTGATTATTGTCTTGCTGACCCTAATGAAGATTAATTTAAAACGAGTGCTGCCCGGTGCTATGCTCTGGCTTCAAGATTCGTCTTCTCGACAAAAATAACTCTTCTCTTGATGACAATTCCAGTCATCGGGCGATTCGTCAGCCTCTTTGATGATGAAGATGAAAACAATGTGCCTTGTGTGCTATTTATTGGTCACACCGAAGCGTTGAAACAATTTAATCAAATCATTTTCATTGATTTAGATTTCTAGAGTGATATAGAGATTATAAAAACAAAAACAGAAATAACTTAAGATTTTTGACCTTGAAGTAAAGAGAATTTTGCTATCCATAAAAATGAATTTGTTGTCTTTTTACATGAAAACATTAAATAAATATATACATTGAATAATCGATTATATATACAGACATACGTAGAACAGTAGTTTTTCATAACTTAACTACTCTAAATTGTCTTTAACACACTACAAACTAATTTAAGGCTAAGAATGCTAGTGAAAAAAGAACTGGTACTTAGTTCTGGCTATTGAAGATCTGCACTCAACTTTGAACTTTATGCAGTTAAACTAAATTATATAATTTTTACAAATCATTCCAGCAAGTTCAACTTGTGCCACTTGATTGCGTTGATATCGTAGATAATTAAATTATTAAAACAGTTTCTAATGCGACGCTGGACAAGGTCTCTGCGGGAGGTGCACGCGGTTCTATACACTACTAGTTTCGAAATCTTTTCTCATTGACCTTCTTTGTTTATCAGAGTATATATATATATATGTATGTATATAACAATAATATATTCGTAGGCAGGGGGTCCCGCTTAATGAAGCTTCGTTAATTAGATCCCAAATAAAACACTATTGAAAATTCTCTAGGCAGAGTGTCTGCTGCTGATGCTTCTGCTTCTGCTTCTGTTGTTGTTGTCTCTGCCTACACAATGTGTAACGCATTATTATAATTTCAGTCTGCCTGCCTACCGACTAACTAAATTCAATTCAATTCGTTTATCTGATTTTCTTTCAAGTGGTCAAGTCGGCTCCGCTTCGCTTCGCTTTTTTTTTCTTTTTTCTTCAAATTATTCTCTTTTTTTGTTCGAAAAACACATATCTTATGAGTCTGTGTGGGGCATTTTGTTGTTGTTGATTTTGTTATTTTCTCTTTTCAATCAGTAAGGCAGTTTGTACAGTTTGTTTGTTTACTTTGCATTTTTTAGAGATTATTTTAAGATGTATTAAACAAGCAAACTAACATGAAAACAGTTCGAAATGTGTTCTTAATGTTTTATTATATCTTAATTATATTCCGCTGAAAGAAATCATATATTTTTCTCATATTTTATTGATGAATGTTAGTTTGAAGTGATGTGGTTCTTAGTTAAATTACTTTTCATGATTATTTTGGGCTATAAATTAAAGAATTTATTATTTAACAACATTAAAAACACAACAATTAACCCTACACACATCTAATTAAATACTTAAAGCTAGAAGATGTATTTTTATTTTTTTTTTGTATTTAAACTTTATTCATTCATAAATCGATACTCAAAACAACACACGCAAAAAAAACTTGTATATCTGCAAGTTCTTAAACATTTTTATATGCCTCAAAATAAAAAGGAGAAGAAAAAAAACGATTATAAAACGAGGCAGCGACCATATAAAAAGAGCTGCCTCAAACTCCACTTGCGTATAAATTTGTAAATCGATTCTGTAAACTAACAAAACAAACTTGCCAAAATCGAAAAGAACCAAATACCAGAGGACAGACGAAAGGCGAAAGGCAATACCAAAAACGTTATTAATAAACAAAAATGATTTATGTGTCTGCTGCAGTGGACAACAGTTTAAGGCTGAGAACTTCGACAAAAACTCTGGGAAACTGGCTACAAAATACAAACGTCTGCTCTGTGGTCAGTTCAGTAACTATAGTAAAACTGTAGCAGTTGTTTGCCCCAGCCAGTTGCTAGCCTGTTGTTATCTCGAGCCGTTAATCTAATCAATTGAGCTGAGTTCGAGTAAAACAACATAGCAGCACCCTCATAAACAGTGCTGTGCGGCGCCTGCGCAACAGGTATAAGACAGAAAAGATGGATACTTGAAGGTCTATTTTTGGTTTGGATATGTTTGGATTTGTGCAAATCTTGAGGCAAAGAAACGTTCAGGGCGTGTGCATGACAAATGTTCTTTGATTTATTGACAATTTCAAGTGGACGTTTGTCCACACGGCTAGTTGGTCACGTTCTTTTGGGTCGGTACTTCATAGACCTGCAAACTAAGGATAGGGAGAGAACAGGCACTGGCTTTGGCACTGGCACAGTGCACAGTCACGCCACCTGCTGTGCGAATGCTGCAAACAATTTAAAAATAGCACACAATATGCGCTATATGGTACACATCAAAGTATAAAATGCGCCAAACATTGTTCGTTATTAAAAGTTTTTTTTTCTCTTATTTATTTTTATTTTTTGCCTGTAATCGGAGTAGCCTACAAAGCGCGGGAACCACCCAACAAACGTCAACCCGAAACACATTGCTTCCGCAGTTCCGAACGCTGATTCCATGTAATTTTTAATACCCTTACGCTGGGCATAGCGGTGTTATCTTGAAATGTGTAACGAATTGACATACATCCTTCAAAGTATAGAAAACCTTGAATATGTTAAAATATATATTTGTCTAAATTATTATAGGTATTGAAGTTAATATTTTAATAACATTTTTTGAATTTTTGAACATTTGAATTTTACTGGCAAGTATTTGTTAGAATGCACTTATGTAGAGTATATATTATTCGACATGCCAATAAGCGCTATGCTTTCTTGTTTCTTGATGTTTCTCTCATTCGAATTTTTTTGGTTGCAGGTGTCGCCTGTGTTGCACACTTGACATAATGCTGTTGCCAGTTGGCGGCATATTTCATTTACATTTTGGAATTTATTGTGCGCCCTCGGTGATTACTTCTATATAATTTTATTGCCGTTTGTGTGGGCGCACATTCGGCTTATGGTTTCTTTATTTTTCGTATTTTGATCTGGTTTCTGTTTGTTTCTTAATTTATGGTAATGCTATTGCGAAATGAAGGAGTTGAACTGTTGCGCACAAGATTAATGCTTCCTAAAAAAAAACAAAAAACAGGTAATGTGAAAAATACAAATGTGTAGCTCGGCTGACAGTAAAGTAGTAAAAAATATATGCTAGTTTATTTTACCCATTTTACTGCCTTAACCTACTTTAACTTGCATCAAGAGTGCAGCAATCATTGTAGTTTATTGACTCTTGCTCAACAATCTTAAACTGTGCAAATAACTCGCATTTGGTCATTAAAACTCTATGCTAAATGGTAAAGCAATCCCCATAAAGTAGAAGCATCTTAAACTGTAACATTGAGCACTCAATCAACAATCTATGCAGCGCATCAATCAAGCAAATAGTGGAACGAAATGAAATCACAACAAGAATAAAGCGAAAGCACTAAACAAAGTCAACACAACCTCAATTTGTTTATAGTGGGACCAACTTGGCAGGCTAAATACAATATAATATGGCGACGTGCAGTCTTTGCCAGACAGAGAAAAAGCTAGAAAAAAAGAGAGAAACGAAGAGAAATAGAAAGAAGCTAATCAAGCTGAACTACAATAAGGACGTAAAACAACAACGGCAACAAACATGAACATAATAAATAGAAAAATAGAAAATTATGATGGAAAATTATGACTTAAGTTGGCGACTAACGTGAACAAAACTCATTTGTTAGAAAAGAGCGAAGAAAAAACAAAAAAAAGCAGACGACAACAGCAAACAACAACAACTTTGTGGGGCAAGCGTTTTGCTATGGTCAATTGTGGTCATTATTTCTAGAAAATGTTTGTGTTCTCATATAAATAATGCATATATATTATATACATATATACTAAATAAAAAAATTTTTCTTGCACGCAGCCAAATGAAAATGTGCGAAAACTTAACGGGCACGCAAACTGTTCATTTTTCATCGGGCCAGACAGTGGTTCATCATCAAGATTGTGTTCACTATAAGAAAGATACAAACAGTTGTTCCAAATAGGACACGTAAATGTTTACTGAGAGAACTTTAAGTCCAATGGAAAGTTATCAAAAAATATATTATAATGGTTCTTTAGGCATCCTAATAGGTAATCCATAGTTGAACTTTTCTCAAGTCTTTTGTTTCTTTTGTTATAAGATAGGAACTTGTTAAGATTAGTTCGAATGTGTACTTTAATTTTGATAACCAAACAGCACTTTTCAGATGCCTAACAAGCAAATAGTAAACTTTCTGTTTTTATCACATCTCTAAGCTTTGCTAACACAAAGTCATGTCTTTATGGACTTTCAATGCGATTAATTTGAATATTTTTCTAGCCGGTAAATCCTATACTCTAAACTTTTTGTAAACTCTAAACTTCGACTGATCTCGGCCAGAATGACAAAAAAAAAAGACAAAAAACTAAAAACTGTGTCCCTATGTTGTACATATCCTGAAGGCGAATATGTGCCCAAACTGGAATCCGAGTACGAATCCAAGCCCAATCACTACACGCTTCCACCTTGTACAAATGGGATTTTCAAACATATCGCATATACAAAATGCAAACATTTCTGGCAAACACAAATCCCATAAATGTTTTTCGTGGTGTAGAATGAAAGGGGGGGTAAGGGGTCTTTGGAGTAGTGATAAAAACTTGCAAAAAATATTTTCATATGTGAAAATGTGTAAAATGTAAAAGTTTTCCACCGCTGTTCGCCTTTTTTTTATGTTTCTTGTTATATCCCATTTTTTTCCCCACATTGTGTTTGTGTTTTTTGTGTGTAGTATTTCTGTTTGCACTGTCTGAATGTCGTTCTGTCTGTTTGTCTGTGCTGTGTATGCAATGTGTGTGTGGCTGTTTGTCTGTCTATCTAACTGTCGCTGTGTGAGCATCAGGTGCTGTGGCAAAAGAAATTACAACAAATCCATTTGTGAAATTGCAAACCGAGATGATGATGACGCCTCCACCAGCGCTTATCCGGTTGCCTTTGATGCTTCTCTATTCTCAGTTCTTTATGTTCTTCTTGTTTATTTCGGGTAAACTCATTGGTAGAATGCTCTTTTGCAATGCCACTGACAGCACTTGGAGCAGCACTTTAAGAGACGTTAGACAACATCGGTGCTAACCAATTACATGGCCTGGCCCAGTGTCTCTAGTAGACTTTCTCCCTAAGGGGATCCTCACTGGCTCCTCCTGTCATTATGCACTCAAAAATCAAGATAGAAGGCGGCACTCGCTGCCTGTCATTTGCCTGGGCAAACATTCATCTTACTAAAGTTGGCCAGTCAGCAGGCCAACGCGAATGCCCTCAAAAAAAAAACACTAGCTAAACACAGCCCAACCACCCAGTTTAGCTGTTGCAGCTCCTTTCCAGCCAGTCGAGACATTCATCAATTTGTTAAGCGAAGCCGAGCAAAGGAAAAAAAAAGATAGGCGAAATTGAAACGAACATTTTTCGTGCTTCTGCTGCTTCTGCAGCTTGCATATAAATTTGCAAAAATAAGTGCAGCTACGGTGCTATAGCTCCTGCTCCTGCTCGTGCTCCTGCTCCTGTTTGTAGCTACTAGCTACTAGCAACCAGCTCCTTGCTTCCAGCTACCAGGACAGCAAACTACACACGTCAAATTTCAAACAAGTTCGTCCGCCGCAGGACATGCAACAAACGACATCGGCAGGCAGGCAGGCAGGCAGGAAACGTACAACGACCGTGTCCGTCGTATCCATGTGTTCGGGGCTGCATAAAAACTCTACCAGAGCAGTTTTCTGCACCAGTGATGCCAACCTAGCTTATTTTTCTTATTCAGACTTGCTTCCTTAAAGATTTTCTTTTTTACTCCAAAGATAAGTTTTATGAAAATATCCATCTCTTTTAAATAATGCAAAGCACAAAATAATAATATTATTACAATGAATAAAAATGCTTTGATATACATAAGTTACATTTATAAGTTTAGTAACACATAGGAAAAAACTAAAAGAAAATAAAATGAAGTGAATAATTTTTAATCGAATCTGTTAAATATATATATATATTTTAGTATTATAGCGCTTAAAATATTGAAAGTTAGGGCTTTTCTTCATAGTTATTATTTTTATAACAGAAAATCTTAGTCTTAGAGAGGTTTCACGCTAAACCAGCTAAATTTTGTAAACACCAAAGTAACCAACACTAATTTAGACACCTAGACTTCATGGTTTGTGGGCCAGAGGGCAGCAGGTGAGCTACCAGTGTTTTTTTTTCCTTCTTTTTGTTAGTGTAAGCGCATTCTGCTCGTCTCTTAGTTCATGGAAGAGGTGGTAAGGCAGATTAAAGCAAAGCAAGGCAGAGCAACAATGAAATAGGCAACTACTGAGCTAAAGGAATGTGAGTCTTGCATACTTTTAGAACTACTGCATCCACTTTTTCCACTAACTTCTTCCACGACCAGCACACATTGGGTTGGTCTGGCTCAAACATTTATGCCTCAGCTTTAACGCTCTTTGGCAAAGTCTACAAAGTTTTGTAAAAAAAAAAAATGTTGTGTTCAAGTCTGTTGGAAATAAGATAAAAGAGATCAAAATGCCAAAAACACAATTTTATTTCAAGCTTATGCAATGTTTTGGTGGTAAGACTATATTGGTATAAGTTATATGTATATTTATAACTTTATTAAGTGCTTAAGCTTTTAATTTAAGTTTGTGGTCATCTTTATGAAACAATTCGTTATTTGTGCAAAATGTTTATTATATTTAATATTTTCATTTAAATTATGTTTAAGTCAAAAAATATTTGTTTTTCTTAGCTAAAGCTTAAGCTTTCAATCTGTAAACGAAGGTAAAAGCTATTTTTTAATAATATTTTTAAAGCTACTCACCCTAGTATAAAATAATAGTTACATTCGAATGGGCTTTACACTTTTGGTATTTTGTTTAGATTCCCAGTTATGTAAAGAATTAAAATGATTTCCCAGAATAACCAAAAAGTTAATTAAAATTTATTATAATTTACACGTGTTTGCCAAAATAAAATACAAAAATGCTCAAGTTTCATAAGCAACAATTTATAAAGCTTAGTATTTAGCTTTTACAGTACAGCAAATAGAAAACTTTTTGTTTCTCTCCAGGATCCCAATGTTAAATTGTACTCTCTCATTCATTGGCTACCTGCTGGCCGTGTGGCTACATTTTAAAGCAGCAAGACAAATAGTTAGAGAGAGAGAGAGAGTGTAAGGGTGAGGTAGAGGGAAAGGGAAACACACGATAGTTTGGGGAATTGCAAATAAATATTTCAACTGCAGTTGCAGATTATTTTACCTCTCTGCGAATGTGAATTCACCAAAAAATGTTGGCCCAACAAGAATACCAAAAATTCAACCAAAAAGTGGAGAATAATGTATATGTGTTTGGGAAATGGAAGAGGAGGTTTGTCCAAAGCCAAACAAAGCTAAAACTGCTGAAACAAGAAGAAACTGAGAAACTGAGAAACAGAGAAACAACTCAGCTTAGATTTCTCTGGGGAACTATGATAAAGTGTGCACCATGGCAAACGGCATAATGAAGACAAATAGAGAAGAGAGTATGGTTTTAGTTTTTGCTGGCCATGGTAGCTTAACTTGGCTTTCGCCTTGAATAATTTCAATTTATTATTTGCCAATTCGATTCGATTCTCAACTGACAACTCTTCTTACACATTCATGTTCACTTTCGATTCTGATTGTAGTTCCTCAAGTAGATGCTAGCAATGGCCTCCTGGACGCGCCTGCGTTTCTTGTCCTGCATCAAGAATGAGAGTAAGTGTTTGGTGCTCAATCCCCGAGTAGCCTGTCGCTCAAACAACGCCAGCTCATCTTCTGCCGCCTCATCATCTCGCTCCTCGTTCCCATATTGAGCATATGGTGTTGAGATAAAAGTTGGAACTGGTGCTGGAGCTGGTGCGGGTGCTGCCTCTGGTTCATTCTCTGCTGCATTGATCACTTCGGTATCGTCATCGAGAATGGCAGCATTCTGCAGTAGATCGATAATGGGTATCGGGGCGCGACGAAGAACAGCACTACGAGCAGCAGCAGCAGGAGCTGCAGGAGCTGTGATATTGAGATTCTGTGCATTATTCGGGTTAACAATAATAATCGAGGGTCCACTGCCATTCAAGTAGTCATTGAGTCCAGGAAACTGGAAGGGTGGACGTTGTGGTGGTGGTGGATAGGGATAGTAATCAGCCCAATAGGGACGATGATGGTGATGTCTATCGGATTCACCATTATTGTTCGAAGGCTGCACAATAACAATCGGTTGCTGTTGTTTTTCGGGTCGGAAATTCCAGAGAAGACGTGGTTGAATTGCAGAAAGAACTGTGAAATAAGAAGATGACGATAAATTAAATGTTCCATCAAGTAGTTTAACAACACTTAAGTACAACTCCTTCTTTAACTTACTTGCTTTGTAGTTTGCGGCATCTCCTGGACTGCGTTGTCCCGCTGCCACACAGGCGGTTAATAAAAGAACGAGAGGAATAGAATGCTTAAACATCTTGGTAGCTTCAGCAGGTGATGACTATGCTTTGAGTGGTGATCAACCATGTCTTATATACTAAGTAGAAGCACCTGTAAATGTTACTACTAGCAATGTTCCCTGACTGCTTTCGCCAAGGCATCAAGTGCTAATTTCACAGATGATCTATTGAGGCGAAATGAATTGTTAATGTGATATCGCCTCGTAAATCAATTTCAAAGCAAATCTTGCTGTCTGTTTATTGCAAGATCGTAAAATGTTTCGGTACTGGACTGTCTCAATAGTTTTGTTCTTCTCATTTAGCTTAGAGTTTATGTTTATGTTTTGCATTTGCCTTTGCCCGCTTTCATGATCGATTTAGCATTTAGTTGATAGTTCCAAACAGACTACTTTTAGACATTGAATGGTCTGTCTGCCGCGGCGCAAATAGCGCCCGCTAATTTGTTTAGTTTACGACCCAGATCAGATATATATTTATGGCCTGCACTTGGCCGCATCAATAATTTGCCGAGCCCTGCCCAAAAGGCCGTTGCCCTTTTCGTTAAGGGGTTTTGTACATTGAACTTGAGAGATTCTGATTATAATCTTGAGTTTTATAAAGGTGTTTCTCTTTTTATACCCTGATCCCATTAAAAATGGGAAAAAAGGGTATAATGGTTTTGTGCAAAAGTATGTAACGGGCAGAAGGAAGCTTCTCCGACCCCATAAAGTATATATATTATTGATCAGCATCAACAGCCGAGTCGATATAGCCATGTCCGTCTGTCCGTCCGTCCGTCCGTCTGTCCGTCTGTCCGTCTGACCGTCTGTCCGTCTGTCCGTATGTATGAGCCAACCGATCTTAGAGACTATAAGAGCTAGAGACTCCAGATTTCGAACTTAAGCTCGCCTAATCTCTAGGCAGTACAAGTTTGTTTTCGATTTTCGATAACTCATCCCGTTTTCGATATACACATGGGATCGATAACAACAAAATCTTGAATTTTGAAAACTTTGAGATGGCATTTTAAAAAATGAACAAAATAATGACAATCTGTGAAATTTTTATTAAAATCGGCTAAGAAACACCGGAGATATGGGACATTGAAGTTGTGTATGCAGTATGCAGTATGTGCGTACATACAAACACACATATTTGCAAACACTGACTGTACGCGTAAGGTATTGGGATCAGGGTATCGTCTAGTCGGGATTTCTCGACTAGAGCCTACTTACTTGTTTAAAATGAGAAAATGTTTGTCGAATTTGGGACAGAGGCCATTTTATGGCACATACCAAAGCGGACCAAACCTAGTTCGAATATTTTAATAGGTATATGTTTATTTTCATCCAATCATTAGTTTGGTCTATCATCATCGATGCCTCCCATATCAATTTCCTTGTACGTTATGCCTATAATAAATCCATTTCCTTTCTTACGGCTGAGTAAATGGCAACTTATTCGTCTTGGCCAACTATAAAGTCAATGGCAAACAGCAAATAATATCAAACAATATCCGTTGGCATATACTACTACGACATAAAGTGAAAGTCGCAATCGTTGCCGTTGCTCTTATATCCTGTGCAATCAAAAAACCAGAGGCAACAACAAATCCTAGGTACACACACGCGCCAAAAATGTAGAAGTAAATATTATTTAAAAAACCAAAACACGTAGGCAGCACAAAGTACAAATCGCACTCAATCAAAATCACATCGAGAGACCACACACCACGAGCGAAAGCTTAAAAGATGAAGTTCTAAAAAAACCAAAACAAAAAACAAAAAATACAGATAAGATAGATTTTGGTATTCTCTGACTCTCACATATATTTAGGCCAGACTGTAGCCGTAAGCAAAAACAAATAAGAAGTAAGCCAAAATGAAAAAAGCTAAAGAGAACCTAGCAACAATTGAAGTAAATGGCATCGAAAACTGTCATGTACGAGGATTTAACAGATTTAAATTCTATTTGGGCAAACGCAACAAGGATTTTTGTGGGCGGCCGATTTGTGGGTTGCCCGCACAAGGCATGCTTCAAATGCTGTCACTTAATATTGACCAAAGGCTTTCGTATGTATATGTGTGTGTGTGTGTGTGGCCTCATTTTCCTCTTTCCTTGCCTTATGTCATGTGGCAAAGTTGTAGCTTTGTTGCTTTTGCTTCATGGCATAGTGTAGTGGGCCCAGCCACTTAGCCCACATTAAGTGGCGTCTCTCGCTGTAGCATGTCGCAGGCCATGTGCAAATATTTATCGATTGGCCTGACGAATCCAATTCGTTATACTTAAAACTACGGGCAGTCTCACTCTCCCAAGGTGCCAACTGATGTATAGAAAGCATAACAGAAATAGAGGAAGTAACAGTTTTCTTTTCCATTTTGCAAAGATATTAAATGAAAAATCAGCACATGCAGAGGAGCACACCTGACTGTTTCTCCCTTCTGCCTTTCCTTCTTGCCCACCATGTATGTACATGTGTGTGGCCAGCATTTTTACGCAAATTGGCAGTTAAGACAGATTGGCCAAACGACGAATGGACAACTGGACTGGACTGAACTGAACTGGACTGGTCTGGACTGGACTGAAGTGAAGTGGGTGTTCTCTTGAGAGCCTCATCTCAATTGGGCTCAGCATTTGTTTGGCCAGCAACAGCAGAAGCAACTTGGCTAACAAGTGTTTTAGTGGTAGACTCCGGTAGGTAAAACTCGGCTGTTCAGTACTGGAAGTCTTAATTAAAGTTGTTGTTTTTGCTGTTGTTGAGGCTACGTTCGGCACTGAACGTGTTAATCTGCTGAAAAGTGGAGGCGATCCATACACTCAAACACAAACACACACACACAGCCGGCAGCAGCAGGTCTTTGCTTTATTTGAAGCCCATTTCGGATCAGGTAAAAAATCTATAAATACTGAGCCACGTAGGTTGACAGTGGATATTAACTAACAACTAACTTATGAAAATATAATATTTTATGACAAAACTTGCAGAAGAATTAAATCGTTTAAGCTTTAGAGTTAATATGTAGCTTTAAAAACTTCTTAGTTAAATTTAAGTGCAATAAATGTGCATGAAAGAGTTTTGAAAGTAAATTTTCATAAATATTTTTTTTGAATCTGCTACAAAATATAGGCAGTAAGATATATGACAACTAGAAGACCTAGATAAATCTGACAACACTATTGATTGATTGAACAGAAGACCTGAACTGGTTCGATTTAAAAACCTTTCCCATTAGCAGCTATATACACATTTTGTGTGCCCAGCCAAGCTGCTGATTTTGCTGCTTGAGTGACATTTGCTGCCTGCTTCTAGTAGAAGGAAAAGGCATTTCCAGCCATTTCCGGTGGGTTACGTTGCGTTGCGTATGTGCGTTTGTGTTTTGTGTCGCGTTGCCATTAAGCATCCGCCGCTGGACAGCAAGAGCAACGGCGGCAGCAGCAGGACGCCACTGGCCAAGAGTCTCCAAGTAGCAACAACAACAACAGCAGCACTCAGCACAAATTTTGGGCAGCATGCTTTTCCGGTTTGGCCGCTGCGATTCTTGATGCTGCTGCTGTTGCTGGCGCTGCTGGCAGCTCCCAACTCGCCGTTTTGCTTCCTGCGCCTTATGTCCCTTCCCTTTTCGTCATTCCAAGCACACTGTAGTTCAATAAGGATTTCCGTTTCAATTCGTGCGCTGCGCCATTGTTGCTCTTAGCCTCGCAGTCACTTTTGGCGTAGACGTCAACGTCGACGTCGCAGTTGCCGCTGTCCATTTTCGTTTATCGAATTTTTCACTTTGACGAGACCTTTGGGCAAAAGCGGCAAGAAGATGCTCAACTTTTTACACTTTTAGCAACAATTTCCTTCATTTTCGGCCCTTTTATTATTATTTATTTATTTTTGTGCTGATTTCATGCGTTTGCCTTTTGCGACTTTTTGGCTGTGCTCTTTTTGTGCTTGATTTGCTTTCCAATTTTCAATGTGTCACTTTATGAGCGGGACCATTAATCAAAAAAACAAAAACAAATACAAATACATACATACATATAGAGGAGTGTTAGAAAAAAAGGCAAACCTGGCCTGAAGAGCGTTAAGAAATTATTGCTTAAATAAGCGTGTTTTACTTTTTCTTTTCTTTTCTTTTATTCTTTTCTTTTCTGTTCATTTGTTTCGTTTTGGTAGCGCTTGTGAAATGAAGCGACCACAAAAATGCTCTGAGTTGGCAATTTTGTAAAAGTTTTTCAACGCGCTTTTACTTATTGATTTCGTTTTTCATGCGTCATTTGGCTGGTGGCAACGTTTTGCATGCTACATACAAATTGCCACGCGTCACTAAAGGTACATTGGGGCAAAGTTGCCGTCTGTATCCATTTTGAGTGCATTATTTATATAGACTCACATTCAAAATACAACAAATCAATTACTTGAAGTGCTGAATCAAGATACAAACTTCATAGTTTAGTTGGATATGGCAATATGTGACATAGGTATTAAAAAGTCATCGGAAACTTCAGTTTCAAAAGATAACATAACTTTCATTTAATATCTTGTTGTTATTGCAAAGTTAATAACTTTAAAGCTTATGAATTTATCTTAGACGCCATAAAAACTGATAACAGATCAAGCTAAACCTACAATAAATCATTGTACAAAATCTTTTAGCGTTTTTTACCCAAGCCTGTATATAATATTAAGCAACTTTGCATAGAGCGGCACTTGATTCCATTTAAGCTGCTACTTTTCATAGTCGCAATCTTCAAAGACAAATACTAAAGCATTCACATTGACAATACTAGCAGCATCTGGCAAGTGGAACAAATAAAATAAACAAAACCAAGACGACGACAATTTTTAAACACAACTCGCGTACAACATGTCGTATGCGAAATGGGGGAAAAGACCAAGACTAAGACTAGAAAAAAGCCTAAGCCCAAACCCAAACCCAAACTTAAAGACAATGATGACAAAGACAAAGACATCGTCGTTGTTGTCGCATTTCTTTTGCAAAGTGTCAAGTGTCAACGCCAAAATGATTAGGTAGGCGTTGCCAACAACAACAGAAAAAGCAACTAGTACTCTTGGCTTGCTTTGTAGGCGTGTTTCTGCTTGTGTTTCATGTGCGTCTCTGCCCCGAAAAGCTATTAAACAGCCTTGCGCAGCGACAGCCGACCAAGGAAGGAGGAGCATGGCAGAACAGGGCAGGGCGGAGCTGGCGGAATGGCATAAGCAATGCTACAATCCCTTCTCTCATCCCCCCCCTTTCGTTTGCACTGTCAACGCCAGCTGCGAGTCCAACATGAAATTCACCAGTTTTGCAGTTCGTTTGTTAGTTCCCAGGTCGCAACTTAAAGCTACAGCTGCAAGTCTCACCATGCACGTTGCACGTTGCAAGTTCCATTTAACATTTTAGTTTATAGTGCAGTTTTGATTTCGAAATATTATGACGACTGTTAAAGTTATAACCCCAACAGCACAAACTGCATTCAACTCGAAATTGAAATAATCTTACGCTTCAGCTCTTTCGTTTTGTCTGTCTTTCCCTTTGCTCTTTATGCATTTTTATGTCTTCATCATTCATATTTATGCGTTTTTATTTTAATTTCACCTAGCACTTGACTCGCCTTGCAACTAGTCGACTAGTGACTCCACCCACACTCCATAACGTACCATACGGCATCTATCTTGTAGCAACCTACCCTCCACTCCTCAGCCACTCTATCATGTGCGTATGGGGGGGGGGGAGGGGCGTGTTATATTGCCTCTCTAGCCCCCATTCGACGCCCCGAGTCATTTTGACAGCTCTTCGGTGTGTCTGTCAGTCGTCCAGCGAATCGTTCACATTTATGACTGTTAGGGCCAAAGATCTCTTGCGTTTTATGCGCTGAAATTGTTGTGCAAAAAGCAAAACGACATGCGACCAGAATTGTTATGCCTTACACCAGCCAGGTTGTTAAATGTAAGCACAGTGCCCAGCAACCAGATGGTATCGAAAAATGTGTGTAAGCTAAAAAGTAAGAAAAGAAAACTAAAGGATAGTAAAAAGTGTAACTGGTATCTGTACGTTTTGAATATTTTATTAATTGTTATGTTCGAAAAATCGCATAAAGCCATTCAGCAAGTATCTAAAACTACGTTACAACAAACATTGAGGATTTTAGTTTTTGCCTTCTGCTTTTATTTTGATTAAAAAAGCTTAAGAAAATTCAATCTTTATCTATGAAGTTTATTTTGATTAGCTTCTATTCTCCCAACTAACATCTGCATATCTTCAAGATTAACCTGCTCACAATTCCTCTGACCAATCAACTGTATCCGCACACATTACTAACAAACTAAAATATTATTTTACCTAAACACTTCACAGCCAAACAGCCAAACATACATTTTGGACACCTTACTCTTAACGCCTAATCATCAACTGCAATTGCTGCAGAAAAGCTAACATTCAACCTACGCAAGAAAAAAGCAAAAGCACTTTACACTCCCGGGCACAGGGCGACTATTATATGACCGGGCCCAGCAAATGATGTGGCTGAGAATGTGTATGATGGGGCTTCAGCGTTTGCCATTTACATGGCCATAAAATATAAGCCAGGCAGCAGTGATGGTTTGGTTGGTGGTAGGGGGAGGTGGAGTCGAAAGAGAAACAGAGCGGAAAACTTTCGCTGGCGAGGCGAAAATTCCCAGAGCCATAATTTTTCACAAAAACGTCTCTGACGCCGCATAATTGCAGCGTAATTTTTGCGCATTTAATTTCAACGTCTGGCCCTCACTCTCAACGTTTCTTTCTCTCTCTCTCTCTGGTTCGGAGTCTCTGGAGAAGCTCTCAAAACCTTAACCTTAGCCAAGAATTGAGCCCTAACAAAACTGCAGCCGGTCAAACGAAACGCGAGTTTGGGGGAGTGTGAAATGTGTCCGGCAGACAGTCGAAAGCACTTTGTTTTCTACATTCGCATGTGACGATTTTTGCCTTTTCTTTTACTTTGTGTCGGTTTTCTGTTTTACTGTTGTCGTTGTTTTCTTTGCTTCCTAAAACGACCTCGACGACCCAGGCGACTTGTGCGACTTTTGTATGCAATTAACAAAAAACACAATGCAAAAATTTGTGGGTACAACATTTTGCACTTTTACGTTGAGCTCACAGTCGACGCCGTTGTCGCCATCTTTGTAGTTTCCCCGGCCTTATATGCTGCTTTTGACCATAAGAATGTTCCTTTGTTGAAGGTTGTTAGTTATTTAAAGTAGATTTTATATGATTTAAATATAATGAAAAAGAGCTTTAGTCAAAAAAATTGAAGTGAATATTAATATAAATAATAGTTATGAAAGTGTACATGATGTACATGATACAAATGAAATTTACCGAACTATAGATAATATAAATAATGACTTTCCCACTAATTTATATGATTTGAATATTTAAAATTCTTATACGTGCCCGTTTTGTAGAGTCTACAACATTCGTTACATCTTTAGCTGTTTTCATTTCTAGCTGCTGCCTTTCAATTTTTATGTGGCAAAAACTGCGTCCATTATACAAAAATATATTTGCCCGTTCTTTCCTCGTCCTTCTCCTCCTCACTTTGCAGCATTGCAATGATAAAGTGTTTTTTGTGTCGCTGCCACCGTCGCCTGGCTCGAAAAAATATATTAAAGAAAATGTTAAAAATGGCTAAAAATGGGTTTTCTATTGTTCTGTGGCCGCTGCTTTTATTTTTTATATTTTTTATATGTAATTTTCAGACTGCAGTAAAAAAATGCCTGGCAAAAAATTGTTTATTACATTTTTAGCTCTGCACACAGAGGCGCACGGTAGAATATTTATGCCCGACATTGAATGGTATGCAAGCCAAGGTTCCCTGCGAGGGGGAGGGGATGGGGGAGGGGTGTGCAGGAAAGACAGGTACTGGCCAAGGGCAGTTGGTGGCCCTGACGCTGCGCTTTGGCTAAATTATGGCATATTTCTTATTTCGGTGGCAGGGATATGGCATTGAACTTTGTGGGCGATATCATTTCTGCGGGTAAGGAATTGAATCGGATGCGTGTCGTCAACCCATTGCGAATGGCAACTTGCACAAGATATTCAATGTTGAAGTGGCAGACTTTGATGGGTTTCTGGGAAAATAAATGAAGTTTAGAAGACTCGAAGGGAGATGAAATGCTTTTTATGATGAGGTTTAAGATTCACTTGGTGCAAAATATTAAAGTATTCCTTGGCTTTAAATTGATATTTATTTACTAATCCCTTCAAATTTAAGCGCTTTTATTCGATTTGCAGTTTCACTTGCTCATAATTCTATTATTAGAGTTACCTCTTTAAAAGACATTATCCAGATTAAGTTGCATTGCTTTAAGCCAGATAATTATTTCAACTATTCCCTCTGATAACTTACTATCTTAATCTTGTTCACAAGTACCGTACATATCATTTCTCTCTTTCTCTTTCGCACTCTCTTAACAATTCTCACCCTCCAGCTTCATGCTCTCATCCTCTATTTAGTCTCGCCTGAGTTCCCACATAAAATATCCATAACATTAACCACAATTGCTATGAAATTGTACACCCAACGAAAAATTGCTTTTGCTTGAGTTGATTTTTTTTTTATTGTACTTTTGTAGCTGTTGTTGTTGTTTTTGTTGTCGCCCACAAAGTCCGAAATTAAAAAAATGGTTAAAAAATATTTTTCTATTAATTTTCCACGCTGTCCTTTTTTTTTCTTTGTACTGAAGCTGGAGATGGCGCTGCTGCTGTTGCCGGATAGCGTTGGCGTCGTCAACATGTGTTGCATGTGGCAATTAAATGCCAGGCAACATACAACAACAAAAACAGCAACAACAACAACAACAATAAAAGCACCAATAACACGCAGCAGCAACTGCAAAAAGAAAGCAAAATGCTTGAACCACAACAACAACAACAACAAAAACAACTTAGATTGCATCGTGGGGTTGTTGTTGCCTGTTGGAAGCGTAATAATTTTTGGCGCAGAGTTTCGCGTCTTGGAGTGCAAATAAAATGCCGCTTTTTAGTGACTCAGTTGGCGGCACTCGGCTGTTTGCACTCCACAGTCAGCCAGGCAGTTTGGAGAGTGCGAAAATAATATGGCCAGGCCCGCAGGCAACGGTACTTCTACAATCCCATTGCAGTGGGGGAATCAAGGAAGGCAGCCAGACGACTGAAAGAGGCGAATAAGAATGGGGGGGGTGGGGAAGACCAGGCATAGAAAACTAAATGAATGACATGCCAGGGCGTCTGCAATGTCTGTCTGCAACTGAGGAGTAAGAGATGCTAGGGTATAAGCTGGAACCGGGTGGGGGGAAAGGGAAAACTGGGCAACTTGCGGTCCGACGCCTGCCAGAAACTCCCGTCTGCGGCGCTGGCTTCAATTAATTTTCGACTTGGTTATTGTTTGCGGGTGTTAATGGTGCGCGTTTTGCAACAAAAAAAAGGGCGGTTGAGATGAAAGGGGGGGGGGGGGGGGTGGCAACAGGAGGTGCAGTTGAAACTGCAGTTGCCTTAGGCTGTAGGTTTTATGTGTGTGGTAGCTACTGCTACTGTTGACAGTATTCAGCATTCAGCCAACTGTCTAACAGAATTGCAGTACTTGGTTATTGTTAAGTATTTGGACGGCATTAACTGTCAGCCAATTAATAACGGTTGCAGTCTACACCAAATGTTGATCGTCCTTTTGTGGGGGGTTTCCTTTTTGGCAAAGGGTTGCAACACAGATAAAAATATGTGCTTTTGCTATAGAACTGCCAGATAGATTCATATTTTCCTATCAGCTTTTAAATTCTTAGGGAAGAGTTGAAAAAGTACAACAAATATTTCAAAACATAATAAAATTTAATTTTAATTAAAAAAATAGCATACTTCCTGTATATTAATACTATAAGAAAAGTATCATATAATCCAGATGAATTTATTTATAGATTCACTATGTTATCAAAAAAGCTTCAAAATACCCCAAAAACTTAAAGTTTCTAGTAATTTAATACATTTAGTTGTATTTATGAGCCAAGGCAACAATAAAATTCTGAATGCTTATTCAAAAGTTCTACAAATATGATAACTTGAGTTTTTTTGAATAAAAGTATTTTTAAATAATTTATTTGTATTACAACTCTGTTTGTCTTAATTTAATCATGCTAAGATATGACCACTTAAAGGCTTAATTTATTATATCTCACTGATTTCTTGCCATTATGCTTAAGTTGTCCACAATCACTTAAGCTGTTTGCAACATATCTCATCACAATCTCCCCTTTCCATATTGAACAACTCTTCAGTAGCGCCTCCCATATTCGCACATCAAACGAACACTATCCGTATGCAATCTTCTCTCACATTAGCTACCACGATACGCTCGAATCGACCTCTCTGATCTCTGTGTGTGTTTGTCTGACCCAATGTCCGTCTGCCAATGCCTCTTGCCCCAACCATTTATCGTTGAAAAATGACGCTGCTGCTCTTTTTTTGTTTTTTTTGTTACGCATCTGTTTTTTGCTGCTTTCGTCACATAAAAAAGCATTTGCATTTGCATTTGACGGCAGCTACCGAAAGAAAACGTTGCCAGTAGCAGCCCACAGCTTAGCAACAGTAGTCTCCCTCCCAGCTCCCCTGCCCCTCTACAAGGCTGCTAAGCGAGGCAACCAGCTGCTGGTTTTGTTGCAATTGCGACAACGACAACGACAACAACAACTACCGCGAAACATGGAGCACATTAAAAGGCCGACCCATGGCCATAAAAACTATGCGACTTAGCTGCTGCTAGCTATGCTGTGTTCAAGTGCTGTGGCTGCTATTATTTTTATTCCTTTTATTTTGGGGACTGTGCCGCCTCCAACAACAACAACAACAACAGCCACAACAAGAACGAAGCACATTTGCAACTTTTCTGCCACTTCCACTGTCAAGTTGGCGTAAAATTTTTCATTTCGCATATGAAAGGAAGTGTGGGCGCCAGTTTGGGTCTTCCAATCCCCTACCCTCTCCCCCCCAATTTTCTCTCTCTCTCTATCTCAGCCTTTGCCATAACAGCCACAAAACGGCCTCAACGTTTGTCGTTTAGTTTTCTTTTCTTTCTTGTTTTTTTGTACTTTGGTTTTCTTTTTGCATTTTATTAATTGCTTGAGTGAATTCGCTTCGGCATTGCCGCCTGTAAAGTTTTCTTTGTGTTTTCTCGCTTTTGATCTTTATTCGAGACACTTTAGCCATATATATACACACATAAGTACACTTTGAAAATGGCGAACATGGCAAATATCAAGATAGATAGTAAATAGTGCTTTATGTATATAGATTCAACTAATGTGACTTGGATAGATTATTTCTGTATACATTATTATACAGTTCTTAACACTACTTTAGCTTTTCACTCGAAATTTATGCAAAAGTTCTTCACAACACAATCAAATTAAAGATAGGTTGGAACTTTCCGAAGTCATAACTTCCTCGAAACGCAATCGATTAACAAATTATATACCTTATATGTCATGCCATCGTTCTGAAAGTTGAAGGGCTTAGGTATTCATATAAAATAAACAGTCATGGCATGCAAAGATAATAATAAGTTTAGTCTTCATTGAAAAAGATGGAAAACAAAAAGAATAGTATATGTATGAAAGTTCCAATGGGTCTAATCAAACGAATCTGGCACATCATAAACAAAATATTCTCTAACAGTATTAAAGCCATTTAAAAGTCCACTCTTTCGAATTTAAATTGATCTTTGATTTTGCTTTATATTCACAAGCAATTAACTGTCTTTAAAAATCTAACTATTGCGTGAAATTCGTTTTCTTCGCAACTTAAATTTGAGTTGTTTAAATCTGCGCCACGACAATCTTAGTTGTTGTTTTTTTGTTGTTGTTGTTGCTGTCATTGCTGTCGCATTTCCGGCTGCCTAAAGGGCAAACATCAGACTGAAGCCGCCTCCTTGCCTACGTTCCTTGTTCCATGTTGTCTGGACTAGCATTTTCGTACAATTTTTCGCGCTGTTTATATTTTTGTATTTTGACACGTTTTGGCATGTCGCATGAGCTGCGTAGAAAGGGGGAGAGAAAGAGAGGAGCTGGTTGTTGTATGTCTGACATTTTACATAAATTTGTGCTTGCTCAGAGAGTTGGGAGCTGAGAGCTAAGCTAAAATCGTGCCGAGAGGAACTGCGCAACGTTGTGTTAGGCGAAGAAAACAGCAACTGCCAGCGACTGCCACTGCCACATGACTTGCTTGTCATGTGACACAAACGCGACAGTTTGCAAGGTCACGTCACATTAATTTGCTGACAATGATGTATTTAGAGGGCACAAAGGACGGGGCAAAATAGTCAGCAGGCCTGCCTTTCTGCCTGTCAGACATTCCTTAAAGCTACGCCAATTAAGCTGTGAAAATTTCAAAAATGTCTCTGCGATAATTATGCATAACTTTTTAACATATTCCCCTTTGCTTTATCTTGTATCTTTGCAGCGTAAAATGCATGAACTTTGGATACAATTACTAATCGTGTGAACATTGAATCGGAAACATAACACAAAAGTCAAAATGCCTGCGATAAAAATACATAAAATGAGAATCAAGCCAAGGCAACAACAGCAAGAACATTTGTCTATTGATTGGCCAACAGGCGATATTGAAAAACCCAACAGCTGGCATTCTGCAACAAATTATTTAAAAAGTTATTGCCACATTCAACGACTGGGTGTTAATAACACTAAAACTTTATGCTGGCTGACATTGACTTTGATTTTATTGTGCAGACCAAATGGCAGTCACAGTATCGTTGTATCAACAGCAGTTGGCAATCCGGTGAGCAGTTCAGCTGCGACAGGCGTGGCAGCATTGGAAATTGGTAAGTAAATTATGTGGCAGGGAGTTAGACACGCGGAGGAATACAAATTACATTGTCAGTGTGTCCAAAGTTGTTGTTACTTCAAGTTTGAATGGTTTTTATTATTAATTTTAAAATAAATCATCAAAAAAGCACATAATATTCATAATACACAGCAATATTCTGACAGTACCGTGAGGTACTGTATAAGCCGAGTTTTTTTTAAAAACTTTTTGCTACATAATTTATTTATTTTTTTATATACGTATAAATCTTTTTTTTTAATTTTTATATATTTTTTTAGGTTTTTTTTAATAAATATATATATACTTTTTTATTTGTTTTTAATGTGAGTGCTGTGAGGTAGCCCAAAGCCTCTTCAGGCTCTTCAATTTTGCAGACTAATTAAATTAAATTAAATTAAATAAATTGCCGCCATTACAAAATTTACACTTTATAAACTTTTTAAGCAATATGAAAGAAAATATAATAATATAATATATATATAATACAACCAACAAGAAAATGAAAAAAAAAACAACATTTAAAAGTCTGATTATTGGAAAATAGATAGATACGTATGTTTGAACATATATGACAGATATTAAATGGAAAAGAAATTGTACTTTATTTTTGTTGACTCATTTTGTATTTCACTTTTGGAATCTACAATGATTTATTTCACATTTGTTTATTAAATATTCATCACATGTTCGCATTTTTTGTCAACAAACGTAGTACAGATATGCATGCAACTTCCACATTGATACACAATTTAAACGTTTTGACCAATTTCGAATTGCCCTTCCCTTCCCGTTTCCCTCGTTAGCTGCTTTTTGTTGTACCACCTACCTTCTCATCTGGCCAATGAACAAAAATACCGTCTGTTCAGTTCCCATGACATAAAATTTATGCATTTTTATTTCGATAACACACAATACAGCAGCAACAGCAGCAACAGCAGCAAATCTAAAAAGGTACAACGAAAAAATGAATGGTACAAAGCAATATTATGGAAAATGTTTTTGTGCATATGTAACAAAGCCAATTTGAACCGAATTTGTTGCTCTACTTAGGTTCGAGTGCTCAAAATATCAACAACAGCAATACATTATGCACACTGTGTTGTAAATAAGGTATCATACATACTACTACTAGTACTATTTTGTAATGCTTGAATGCGTTTTGCTAAAGTCTCAGAGAGGGTTTGAGGAGTTCGAGACCCTAAATGCCAAACATATTGATAATGCAACAAGCTCTAGACAATTCAAAATTGAGGACTGGCATTAAATTTACCACTGCACTAAATACTCAATAGTCAATGAGTTGAGAGAGAGAGAGAGAGAGAGAGAGGGGGGAGGGGGAGCCAGGCAAAGCCTACAAATTTGCATTTGCATTTAGCAATCAACATGGAAATCAATCAACCGCAAACAAGGGGAACAATACAAAGATATATATTGAAAGAGAGAGAGACAGAGAGAGAGAGGGGGAGAGGGGGGAAGAGAAACTAAACATTCTGACGGTGAGGTGTGTTTCCCAATAAACGCAAAACCGTAACTAATAACTGTTAAGCTGAAGCGGCAGTTGAAGTAGGAGTGGATGCAGATGTAGAAGTAGGACCCGCTTTTCTAACCGGCACGCACTCAACCACAACCAATTACAGAAATTTACGCAAAGCGCCAGGATGCGCCGACAACGAAGACGACGACCACGACGACGACGACGACGACGACGTCATTAATAAACATGAGTCTCCGTCTCCAGACCATTGGCATAGGCCAGTGCAAAAATGATGGGTGGTTAGAGCATAGAAGCATAGGCATAAACATACTATATGCCCGTATGTGTGTATATGTATGTAAAGGTGCTGAGATGGCCGAGCTAAATCGAAGCCACAGCGGTGCTTTTGATAGATGACTTGCCCAGCTCGGCCAGCTTTGGTCTGCTTGGGTCTTGGTCTTTAACTTGAACGCTGCCTGCTCATTACCATTGCTGATTGGCTCCATCGTGGCGTTGGCTACCCAAATGCTCACGTGTGTGTGGTCGCGTCCATCACAGCTGGCTATAGCTTCAGTAACAGCCTCAGCATCAGCTTCAGCTTCGGTTTTGTTTCTTTCCCCAAGCTGTTACTATTGTTGTTGATTTTTGTTGTTGTTGTTGTTTGTTGTTGTTGTATTCTGTGCCATTCGTCTGCTGAGCATAACAAATTATCTTGTTGTGGGCCTTTGGCTCGTTAGCGAGCAACTTGTTTCCTATAGTCAAAGATATAACCAATTAAGGATCATCGAACTCAATATACACTTGACTTTATTGCGATATATATATATATATATATATATATATATTTTTTTTTTACTTGATCAAGAATTCAATAAATATTTTATATTATTTTTAATATTATTATTATATTTTTTTTGTACTTAACTTAACCTTAATATATTTTTATATTATATTATATTTTATAATCTTAAGATCATTATGTTTGTACACTTTTATTATAATAAACATTGTTTAATTTTTCTTTTATTTGTTTTTATGTATTTACATTTTGTATAACTTTAAACTCAATCTTTGAACTTAAGTAGCCCCAGTTATAGGGTAATAATCAGGCCAGGTCAGAAGCAGGAAATGAATAAAGCTGAATGAAAACCATGTTTTCGGTTGATTTGGTTTTGCTTGTTTCAGCTTCAGCTTCAGTTCGGTTTACTTGGTCTGTTTTACTCGATTACGAATGGACCTGCGAGTGTATTTATTTAAATGCGTAAATATATATCTGCATGTCTGACATATTTCATTTGACCGTAGGCGCGTTGAAATGTGTTTCGTGGCAAGCAAATAAAAAAAAAAATGACAACAGCATTTAAACAGCATCTATATAGTACTTTATGCATATGTAGTCAGTCGTTGCCGTTGCCATTTTTAATGCTTGTTCAAATTGGCATTGAAATCGATTGACCCGCTTCAAAATTGGCGAATCGATTAAACTATGTGCTTGTGTGCAATAAATATCGAAAACAATTAATTATAAATGTGTGACAGTTAACAATTGAAGGTTCAACTTAAAGGATATTTGGTTAAAGGTTTAACAAAGCATTTAAAATAGTAGGAAAAAAATTTAAGCAATTTTAAAACCACAAATTTTAAATATACCAAAAAGATATACATGATAAAAACTTTATTTTATTCTTCAACTAATTAAATTCTCGTCTCGTGATGAATAATTTATTAACAAAATTATGACATGCCCAAATAAATATCTAAAAATCCAAAATAGCTAAAAATAATTCAGTTTTTTGCTTTATTCAGTTCATTTCACAGAGCAATAAATAAGTTGGAATAACTAAACTATTTGGCTTTCAGTTCATTTCACAAAGCAATTAACTAAACCATGTTATTATAATTATTTTATCAATTTCAATCATAGTTACTTAAGCCATTTTGAACAAGTTAAAAGTGTTTGACTTGACTGCTAACCAAAGTCTCTTTACTGTCTGTCATTTCACTGTCGCACCTCAATCATAACCCCACACACACACACACACAGACATTTAGGCCATATACTAATACAAATATCTTACACCTATTGCCAAATAAAAAGGCAGGCAGGCTAAGCTCTCGAAAGCAATTTTGAAATTAATTGCTTGGCCAGCCTCATAGCCCATTTACACAATATACACACGAGTGCATATATACACTTTTACTTTCTAGCCTCAGATGGGTTGACTTACACTTAATAGCCACCACAACACACACACACACACTAAGCAAATCCCACACACACACACACTGCACTCGGAATCTGCGTTAAAAAAAACCACTTTCAAGCAAGCAAAACAGAGAGAAAAGATAATAAAAAAAAAAGAAAACCTGATATGAATTGGTCTTAGATGTTGTCAGTTGTCTCTTGGCATCTCTGGGCAGCGATTACGACGCTTTGAGTTGGCCTAAAACAGTGGCCAAATGCGATAAACTAAACGCCAAAGCTGCAAAGCGGCAAGCGGCTGACTGAAATGCATGTAATTTGCCCCACTGGCCGCTAGCTGCCAGGCAATACACAAATATTTATGCACATGTAAAGTGTAGCCACTGAACAGCCACCAACTTGCAAAGAGTCGCGCGCCGCGACGGTGGCAATCAAAACTAAATGCAACACTAAGCAACGCCACATGGCGTGGAAGGCGGTTGACGCTGGTTGATGCAGGAGATGGGGGGAAATGACCAATAAAGACTGCAGGCCTAAAATGCGGCACTTGCAGCTTGCCACTTGTGGGGCATTCAAGAGAGAAAGAGAGATTCAGATGTGAACAAAAATTAAGTTGTTTTCTGTTATTAGGTAGGAATGTGAAATCAATAAATATGATTAAATTGATTATTGGATATTGTTGCTCAAAGGCTTAAAAATAATGGAAACATCATAATTCTTGTTCAAAAGTAATTTTCTAAAGTTGTTGAAAACAGTATTTTTAAATGTATACTTTTCAAAAATTAAACAAAATTATTTTTATAGGCACAAAATATTTTCAAAACTACAAATAAAGCTTAACATAAATAGTTGTTTCTGAGAAGGTGTTCATTGAGACTTGCAGCCTGTAGTTAAAGATGATATTAACAACCTTTGTAATTTGACTTTCATTAGGTAATAGCCCACTTCTCTTAAAAGTTAGATTAGTTGTTTGGCTACCGTGTGCTGTTAAAGACATTTAGCATTTAAGCGATTGGCAGCAACAAGAAAAGTTTTATAAAATGAAAAGCATGACAGCTTTTCCTAGATACATTGAATTGAACGTATAGATATAGCGATATAGATATTTTGACAGCTTTTGCAGGCCTATGGCGATAGTTAATGTTGCTTCCAGGTTTGCAGACCTGCAGCTGCACTCAAAAACAAGCTGATCACCAAACAGCGATAAGAGAACGAGCCAACGAACCAACAACTGACAGGCATGTCTGTGAAAAAAGAGAAAAATTAAATAACAATTAATAGCCCAGGCACCCACAACAACTACGAACAGATTTTGCATGGTCAGTCCGCGGTTTGGACGATAAATTAAAAGGCCGTGCAAGCGCGTTGATAACTTGGCGACGATTAGGAGACAAGCACCAAGCACCGAAAAACATGTAACATGGTTTTTACTTATGGTATCAATTTTTTTTCTGTATTTTCCTCTTCTGTGAGTTTTGTTTCGGCCGTTTTGGGTGTCTGCGATTTATGTGTGCTGCGATAGAGCGTAAAAGTGAATGTTCGAAATGTGGTGACATGCATTTAAGATACTTTGCTTATAAATTATGTTAATTTATAGCCATATCTCTGCTCTGTACAAAATGTTTTACATTCAAATATATATATATGTGTATATCTGTATCTATCTCTGTTGTTTAATGTTGCGTGTTAGATGTTTGTCACGTCCATTTCCACTTCCATTTCCACAGCTCGTTTTGTGTTTATTGTTTTTCTTTGGCTACTAACAATTAATCAGGGCCTTGCTTTCGAACCGGGCCTTTTGTGTTTATGGCTGTTACTTCCGTTTCATCCGTCAGATACGTTATAATAATTTTTTTTTGTGTGTGTACTTATTGAAACCCAATTAAAACGCGTGCGTAAATTGCTTTACACGATTCTTTCGCTCACTTTCAGCCCTAACGAAGCATGGCCAAGAGTTGGATGGGGTTGTTGGTTGGGGCGTTCTGGGGGGTCGGAAATTTTCGTTGCTCATAATGCACGCCTTGTTGCTTTTGTTGTTTATGAGCTCAGCCAAGAGCAGCAGCAGAAGCAGAAGCAGATACGCATCATTGAACGCGTTTCTCGCGCGGTTTCTACGCTGTTTGCCCGCTGTTTCCATTCGCCACAAACTTTTTGGCCCCTTTGAGCAGACTCACAGCTTAAACACAAAGAGGTCTATGAGCAGATAATCAAAAGTCGAACATTTAATGCTCTACTTAATAAGAACTAAAATTACTCGTTCGGAATCATTTTATATACTCAAATTTTATAATCAGTTTCTCTTTAACAAATACTAACACTTAAAATAATGATCACCAATAATTAAGCATATCTACATATACCTACAGCGTTTCTTAAGATCTATTCTGAAAAGTCTTACATTCTTTATTAGCTCCTTACGTATTAATAACACGTATTCTTACAATATCTCTGGCCGTGTTGTGCTTTCGGGTGTATTTAAAATGTTTGCTTATAATTTTCCATGGATTAAGCCTGCAGAAAAGCATTTTCCGCAAACCCAACCCAACCAATATCTTTCCGTGCAACTCCCTCAATCCAACAACAACCATCCAACCTGCCCCGCATTTACCACTCGCGCCTTTATGCTTTGGCTTGCATTGAACTGTGAAATTTGTGCAATTTTCCAATTTCATAAAGTTGCGCGGTGTTTGTTTGTGTTTTGTTTTACGCCCGGCACCCAAAAGAGAGAACTTTGAATTATGATTATCGCAAAAATACACACACACAAACACATACACACACACACACACGCGTGCGGATGCCAGCTCGGACGTAGTGCAACGGACACACAACCCGGCCACGCACTCAAGTGCAGTTAATTAAATTTTGTTCAATTTATTTTGCTCAAAAACTTTACAAACAACAAAAACAACAACAACAACTGTTGTTTGCACCGTGCGTTTTTGTTTACTATTCACTTTGTAGTTTCTGCATTTTGCCGTCAGAGTTTTGCAAAATTGTTTTCCACATGCCGCGTCTCCATCGAAATTGGCTGAGTAGTGGCATTCATTCACTCAATTAATTGTTTGACATAAAAATGCATTGTTTATGTGGTAAATAAAATGATTTTTCGATTTCCAGCCAATTGCCATTGATTTTGGCATAGTTTTCACTTCATTATTGGGGGGGAGAGCATGATGAAACATCCTCTTCGATCATTATTGATTACCCACATAATTATATTGTGAAAAGTTAGAAAACAACGCGAACATCGATCACGGCAAAGCACACTCAGTTCTTGGCACATAACAAGTAGTTTTTCTTCAACTTGGACTTGATAATTACAAATAATTTATGAGCAGCAATATGTCAGAGGAGTATATAATGTAAATATTACAAACTCTCATTCCTTAAGTAGGCGGTTCTAAGGGTTAGGGGGTTTCTTGGGTGAATGATTGCAACAATTTACGGGCAAATGGGCAAAAGTTTGTGCTGTCTGCGGATAATTAAGCAATTGCGTTTTGGCTAAATGAGTTTTCAGTACTGCATTGCCAAGATGATCTCTTTGGTTGGGTAAAACTCGACAGAACATGTTCAAGAACGAAATATAAGTGCTTCAAGCGTATATAAGAAAAGATTTATTAAGAAACGTTAGAGGACAGAAGAATAAGAATATAAATGATAACAGGAAATTGCAATGAATAAATACGGAATAGAATATAACTAATGCAGATTCAAATATTAAGTGTAAGAGTATAAGAAAAATATTATTGAAACGAATATAAATATGTTCTTCATTTATTACTTTAACTTTGTAAGCTGTTTAAAATTTAATAAATTATTAGGGCTTAGTGCAAATTTGTTCAAATTTAAACTTATTTTAACATTTAATTCCCTCGACAAAAGTTAACTACAAATTAGTTTAGAGCTAGCAAGCGAATTGAATGGTAATCATATATTTTATGAGTCGAAGCTTAAGTTTTCATAGTTCATAGCTTTAGTTCACCTAGTAGAAACTTTTCTTACAACCCATTCCTTTAAAAAGCACTTGAGCCGTAGACCTGCACCAAAAATGGGACAAAGACAGCTACGAAAAGTGTAAGAGCGTAGCCTACAACGTTGCAAGTTGTACAATGAAGCAACGACAAAATGTACTAAAAGTATCTATAACTGCAGATGGCGCAGGTTAGATAATAGTAGGGCTGTCAAGTGGGACTCACTTGCCTGCTCAATGCTCAGTAGAGTGCTTTGAAGAAGTAGAAGATGAGGAGAATCGTCGTCTGTTGGGTTTGACCTTTGTCTAGTTTCCTGCTGTTGTCTCAGCTGGCTTTGACTTATGGTGCTTAAGCGTTGACTGATTGCATCTAATTATTCACTGAATGATAATATTGTTGATATTTTCACTGTCTGAAGCAAGCAAGCAAGCTTGTTGATGATGCTGATGACGGCGTCTCAACGACCTATTCATGACCCTTTCGCTGTTCTCTCACTCTCTTTTTGTCTTTGCCGCTGTGCACCGCTGACCGCTTGAGTGGAATTTCATCTGAAGCATCAGCTGGCGCTGGCGGAGAAGCTGAAGCTGAGTAGTACTAGCAAGTGGAAAGAGAACGAAATAATAATTGCGCTTTTCATGCATTCTCACAGATTGATGGCAAATGGAAATTGAGTCTGCTGATTGTATCTATCTGTTTCTCTCTTTCTGCTTTTGGGCACTAATTTGATTTAGCTTTGTTTTCTGGTTTAATTAATTTATGCACTCGCCCCGACAGGTGAGAAATATATATTTATTTGTATAGATAGAGTTAAGCTTTTTTTTTTTTTTGCCCTCATCTTCTTCATGATATACAAATATGCTTATTTTGTATAATATTTCCACATATTTCATTTTAATTGTATGCCATTTTTCAAGTGTCAGTTTGCCTGATTTTTTTTTAGATGTTTGCCAGCGTGGAAATTTTAGCCTTGCTCGTTATGCAACATGCTGCAGCCCACAACAACAACAGCAGCATGCATCGCATAATTAATTAACATAAGTAATTAGAGAGAAAGAGAGAGAGTACAAAAACTAAATTAATGAACATTGATCAACCACATAGTACAAACAACAAATACTATATAATCCATATTCATTTCAGGCGTCTGCAAACAAGCTTTGGGCATGGAATCGGGTGCCATTGCGGACTTTCAGATAACAGCCAGTTCGGCTCACGATATGGGCAATGTGGGACCACAGCATGCCAGGTGAGTTTTACCCTAATAATACAAATATTTAATGGCTAACAAAGTAATGTAGATTGTAAGGTATATAAATTGAAATCGATATTTGATTAAGTTCATTTTCCTTTCCATTTATATGTACAAAAAATCAAAACCTTTACGAAGCAAGGATTAAATAAATTAAACTTACATTGAATTTTCTTAATAGTTATAACAAATTGCTTGGAGCAATTGAATATTTCATTTCGTGTTTATAACTTTTTCATCTCGCAAGCAAAAGAACGAAAGATTTATAATAAAAGGCTTAGTACAAAAGCATATGCAATAATTGAATTCAATATTTCAATTTTAATCTGCTAGCAAAACGCCAAAAAAGGATTTTAATTACAACAGATAACAAGCACAACAATAAAATGACTTTATATTGTACTTATTCCCGCCCTAAGGCAAAACAATATTTAAGTTCGAAACAAACACAAAGAACACTACAACACAGCACAGTAAAACATGTTATTTATGTTAACTCGAAATGATAAACAAGAAACATGCATTAAAATCTGCACATCACATAAAAGCGCTTACATTGATGAGCCAAACGGTGGGGGGGTGTGTGATGAAGGGTGAGGAAGGGGGGGTGTGGTTAGGGCGCTGTCAAAATGGCAAGTGAGGAATATTTCTGTATCCTGTGTACATGAAAATTATTATGAATTATTTTATGGCGTGTTTAAATGCCTTTATGTCATTTCTGCCAAAAACAAGGCAAACAAACACACAAATGACATCAATTTAAATACACAAACACAAAAGACACACCCACATACTTATGTAAATTCACAGAACAATAATGATATAGCTTATGAGCGCTTTATGTATACATTTATATATATATATACATAGATATTCTGGTGACATTTATTTGCTCTTTGTAACGTTGGCCAAAAGCATTAACTGATTTATCTTTTTGACGAATTCGCGCAAGAAAATAAACCATATATATATATAACACATTTATCGGTTAATTATTTAGATTGCCCAAAAGCTGACCACACAAACTCTAAGATCATGAATACATAATGCACAATATTCTTGTCCCCTTTCCTCCTCTCCCAAGCACAAACACACACCCATACACATAAGAATAAAGAATTTTATGACGCACTAAAATCGTTTGCACAATGTGCCACCAAAACAAACAGCTTTCGTTTGGACATCGCCACAAAATAATAAAAACACCAAAAACAAGCCCACAAAATGTCAACAAAAATAACTTTGGCAAACTTTTTGCACAGCCGGAAAGAAAACAAGCTATAAAATGGCAAGTTTTTAATAATATCCATAGAAAACTATAAGCTAAGTTTGAGGTCTTAATGCTAGATGGATGTCCTTTAAGAGAAAGTGATAATGGCAATTTCGAACAATATATATATATATATAAATATATATGGAGCGTATTTTATACAATAATAATTGTAACACAAACATATTTTCAGTAAACAAACAACAAATGTTAAACTTAAGTAAAGGAGAAAAGCGAAAATAATTTGTTTGCTTTTATTGATTACATCTATTTATACACTTTCTTATAATATATTTATTTATTAATGCATATCATATAACATGTACATGTTCGAGGCCTATAAAGTGTTATCTTTCAACCCACTCCACTCATTAAATAGTCTGTTATAAACCAATCTTAGGACGATGAAAGGTGAGACCATAATAACAAAGATCCTTGGGACAAACTGACTTTAGAGACAAACAAAGAGAGCAAAATGAAGGCAACAATAGAGCACTCATACATACATACATACATACAAGAGTGAATTAACAAAAATATTGATTATAATGTCAATGTCGTCCAAAAAGGGGGGAGACTGTAAAAGTGGAACAGCAGGCAAAGCGAGCAAAAGCAAATCGCATAAAAATAAAAGAAAAGCAATAAAATTATGCAAAGTCAACAGAAAAAAGCAACCAACAAGAATGTGGATAAGGATAAGCAAGTGAATGACTATAACGGTGCCCTGGTACGTGTTGACTGCGAGGTTCCCAGCCCGTGAGAGAGAGAGACAGAGATAGAGCGATTCTACGGTGCGCTAACAAATGTTTGGTAGTAAAAGTGTCACACATGGCGTTTTGCATGTGGCGCTCCAAACCCCAACTGCAGAAACGTAGCTGACTTTGGGAATGTGCGTGCCCAGGCCTAATGATGCCCGGCTGGGATGAAGAAGAAGGGCGAGCAAGTGAGGGGCAGTTTATACGTTAAACATGCGCCAAAGTCATATGAATTTTTATTACAAATGAAAAGGTTGCCAAGGCAGCAAGGCAACAAAAATATAAAAAAAAAATAAAACTGAGTTTGAGTGAGAAAAACACGCTCAACATATGATAAATGAAAGCGAGCAGCGCATATTGAAGGGTTAAAGCAACAATTTTTACTCTATATATTCTTCGTTAGCCAAGTGCCAAGATTTATGGTCTGCATTTGGCCCACTTTGCCACAGGGATACCAAAAAACAACAACAACAACAGCGAGGCAACTTTCTTAATATGCTTCTTCTTATTAGCGTAGCCTAGTTTTCAACACCCAAACAAAAATAAAGAATATAAAAAGAAATAATAAAAAAAATCCACTGCAAATGATGCCATTGAAGCATTCTCTATGTGCCTTACGTGACCAGAAACTCTTTGCCTTCAAGGTTGTGTGTGTGTGTGTGTGTGTGTGTGTGTGTGTGTGTGTGTGTGTGTAGCATTTTCAGGTGTTTGAAGCTAATAAAGCTTCGAAGTTTCGCTTAGTTTTTCACTTTACGCGAAACGACTGCCAATTGACTTGAATGGAATATTCAGTTTGTGTGTGCGTGTGTGTGCTGTTGTGCGTGTGTGTGTGAGTGTTTTTCCTGACTGGGGAAAATGACAATGTGAGCGCCGCGTGTCAGCAAACATGAAAAGTCCATATTCATGCGTGAATTTTGATGGATGTCGCCTAATGAAAATATGCGATTCTTCCATTTCTCTACGTGCCTCCACTTCTCCCTATCCCTCTCTCGCTCTTTCTCTGTCTATTTCTTCGTTTCATATATGAATGTGCACTTTTTCTCTCTGTTTCACGCTCTGTAGAGCTTTGGGTCGTATATGTGTTTGTGTCATAAATTTTTGACAGTTGAGCTATTTTCGACAGTTTGCCGTGGGACTCAATCTCAATAGCTCGCTCTCTTTCTGCTTTTTAGTGCACGCTTGACTCACGTTTGGGCTGCCTAAATGTAGGCTACACATAAATTTGTTTCGTTGCTTTTGATGTTCTTCGGCTCTTGGATGTTGGATGGCTGTGCCATGGCAGTTGTTGCCTTGATAATTGAAGCAATTTAAGAAATGGTCGAGGGGCGCTTCAATACGTTTCTTAGTTGCTGAAATATGAATGGCAGAGGTTCGTTGCAAAAACTGTGTCAAATACGTTGAATTTTATAGTAAGAAAAGCCGCAGCTTATCGTGAGTATTACAAACTAACATTGAGCCACAACAACTGGGTTAGAATTAACATAATTGTTTAAGTAAAAATCATTCAGAGGTTAAGGAAACTTTTTTAGTTTAAGAAAGGTAAAAGACTTTCAAGAGAATCAACTGAAAACATTTCATATTTTGAATTAAATTTTGAACGTCTTTGTGTAATTAAAAATAAAAATACATAAGTTTAAAAATTAAATAAATATTTGATACAGTTTATTTTTATTGCAAACATAATATTAAAAATGATATCTCGTGAAATATTCACATTTTTAATAATTTTTATTTAAATGTTGAGTAAACCTTAAAGACTTACCTTTTTTTTACTTTTAGTTTAATATTGAAATATTAAAAAATATGTGATCTAAATATTAAGCACACATAAATCATGGCAAAGACAATCTGTGTTAGATTCAATGCATTTTGTGTCCGCATTATCGTTTCTTGAACACGAAAAACTAGAAAATTAAAGCGACTGGACGCTGTCGTTATGTTTATTATTATCCAGCAGCATTCAAGCGGCACTGATTAATAAAGTTAAATGACTTATAAGTCCATTAAGCAAACTTCTTCATTCTTGCGTAAAGTAAAAATGCCAAAGAAATTAGCGAACCAAGGCAAACAAAGCATACAAAACAAAACCGAACAAAATAAAACACCGAAAGAAAAAAAAATAAACTTTTCACGTCTGCAGCTGATGGAAATACTTACACATAACATAACAAACGATGAACTCAAGAAAACGAGAAACAATTGCAAACATTTTACCAATACACAGCCCCAAAAAGGGGCAGCTAAGCCATCCAGCTGGCAAAAACAACAAAAATCCAAACAAAAATAAAGAAGAAAGAGAGCAGAAGAAGTAAACATAAAGTGAACTACGTAAAATCTTATGGCAGCTTAGCATGCAATAAGCAGAAATCAATTGACCCATTTGGTTTATGTACTGGAAACAAAGAATGAGAAGGGGACATAACCCCTCAACCCCTCAACGCCAAAACAGCGAACCTTCAAAACACTCTGAAATGCCATCACATGGCGAATGCAAAAAGGGGCTGGTTGGGATTTTGTATTGTTTTCACATTATACTATTGACTATTGACAGCATCGAATCAAAAATCAACGCAGTTTCAACTGTGGCAGTGGGAACTGAAAGCTGCATTTCATATGCCCCAACGCACAATACCAACCACAAGGAACAACTTTTCAGCACGAAAACTTACAACGTTTTGCAATCAATGGAACTTTGATTGTGGTTAAGGCGAAGAGAAAGGGGACACAGGGTCGAGACTAACGTTTAACGTCATGGGGTAATGTCAAAGTCAATGTGAATGTGACCAAATGTCAATGTCAGCTCAAGATAATGTCTGAAACAGAGAGACTCCACCTATCCTCCTCTAGCACTCTGTTTATCTCTCTATTTCTTTCGTAGTCAGGCGGAACGGTTGCAGGCCAACTTACGCTGCGTATGAGCAACGCTGACTGGCAACAATTATTTATTTTTTTTTATAATTTTTTGTCCGTTCTGAATGTCTAGTTGATAAAGTGCCAAAAAGCTGTTCGAATTTGATTCTGCAAAGTGTGTCAGAAAATTTGTTACTAGAGGATTTCACTTCTGGAAAAAATGTTAAATGCCTTTGGGTGACTTTGCTATGTTTAACTGGGAACAATCAAATTTTGCATATACATAAACAAATTTTATTTAATTTTAAGATAATTTCTTATTGCATTAAACTGTATAAAATATAGGCTTGTGATTAAATGCAAAGTTTGACAAGTTTATATTTTTTGTAGTTTAATACAGAAGAACTTTTGTTTAACCTAAAATTATATATAAATAAAATAGTTGCAAAAGTTGTAGTTTCATTGATCTGCTAATAAAATTTCATATCTGTTTTTCCTATTAATTCTCGTTATTTATGATTAACCAACATTGTAAACCTTTGCTTAGATATTAATTAAATGTACGGAACTATTTCTGACAGATGTTCAAACCACAATTCCTTACCTCAACGTGCTTGTAATTAAAAAAGTAATATTTGAAACCCCAAAAGCAATACAATACAAGTAACGTGCATAACTATTCCGAATTAAATGGTATGCAAATAATTTTGTGTACAATGAAACTATTTCTCATTTGCTTCATTTATCTGTCAGTGGCAATGATTTCATCCTCCCCTTTTCCTGAGTTGCTGTTGATTGCTGTCAGTCATTTGGAAATTGCGAATAACATACTTTAGGGATTCTACACTTACGAACATTTGAGCTGTGTGTGTGTGTGTGTGTGTGTGTGTGTGTGTGTGTGTATATTGTGCGGTTCGAGCTTGTTGCTAATTACGAATAGCGTTATGAATACCCTGAACATTCATTCATACATATATTCATTTACACATTCCAGTAATATGGTATAGTATATGTTAAGCCAAGACCTGGCGCCAGTTTTAGTTGCTACGTTCATGTAGCTACCGGTTGTTTTTGTTGCTTGTAATCTGGATATGTTAGCCACAAATTGGAAACAGCTTAGAGCTCACATTTCGCCATTACGAACATTTTGCAATTTGTGGGTTTGGGGCGTGGGGAGAACTCAATAGCCAGAACACCGAACCACATCACCCCTCTTCGATTCATCCCTTAATTGCCGCAATAGACGCTGCATTTGGTTGTTGGTTAAAGTCAGGCTCGTTGTTGCCACGCCACATTATGCTACAACAACAAGCGTTGATAACAAGGTGATTTGCGGGTTGAGTATGGTAGACAAGAAGATACCCTGTGCAAACTATAAGCTGCACTTACTGACTTGGCTCCCCAAAACTTTTGTACATATTTGTTGCATCGAGTTCATCACACAACAACAAATGTTGCTTGTGTATTGAGCACTTAGAAGATGATCTTTTCTGACTGTTTATAAATTGCATTCATCTTTAATTCTTGGATGTAATATTACAAATCCTTTAGCCAATAGATGCACGTCTCAAGCAACCCTTTGTCGTTTATGTACGGGGTATACAAACAACTGACAACCTGTGCTGGTTTTTTGGGCTCCAATTCAGCTGCCATTGTTGCTCACACTTTTTGGGGTTTGTCTGCTGTCGCTCACTTAATCGCTGCCTGTCTGTCTAACTGTCTGTCTCTCTCTCTTTCTGTCTCTGTGTGTGTGGCATTGATTTTCGCTTTTAGCATAGTCTACTTTTAGGCGAACGGCACATCACGTGGCCGGAATCAACGACAGAACTTTAGCTGCGGGCCACGGGCACGGGCACTGATTACGGGCAGCCAGCTGAGTGTTTTTGGCCACTGAAGCAATTGTTGCTAACGCGTTTTCCATTTTATTGCATTAATGTTTGATTTGGTTTTGCTTTAACCGTACACCGTCCCCCCCCCCCCCCCCCACTCCATCTTTCTCCACAGCTTAATGTTGGTCCGATTGAATTGATTGCTCTTCTTCCTTTTTTGTTTGGCACTTGTGCACACTGAAGTTCGATTTCATTGCCAGTTTCGTTTTGGTTCAGCTGTCAGCAATATCAAACTAAGGCCATGCCCTTCACTCCACCCCTACACTTCAGCACGTAGTACTTCAAATGCGGCGTAATGTGTTAATGTGCTTTTTATGTTACAAATGAGTCAATTTTTATGATTTAATGTTGCACAGCGCCTATTCGTCCAATAACAATTTTTGATAACGGTTTGGCATTGATGATGGGAGCCGAGCCGAAGAAAGCATAAATTTGCTTTGCTTATTGAATTATTTATAACATTTTATTGAATTCTCCTCATTGCCGCACATTATATTTCGCATCTTTGGCATTGATTTGGGTTACACAGGCCTTTAACAATTTATTGGCTTTGCTGCAACTTGAAACCATTTTCATTTTCTACCCCACTTAATTGAAGTAAAATTGCTAAAAAAAACGAACGAACGAACAGCGACAGCGAGAGAATGTTGTTCACTTTGTGGAGATAAAGTTAAGGCATTTCCTTGGCAACCGACAGTGCTGTTGGAAAATTCCCAAGCTTGTTGTTGTCGGGAATGGCGGGGGGAAAAACATGTTTTATTAATTTCATTTATTAAAAATACACACCGTAGGTTATCTTCATTAGATTTTGTCAAGCTGCGTCTTTCCTGTCCTTGTCGTAAGCGTCTTCGTCTACGTCTTCGTTGTCAGTGCTCGGAATGCCGCCTTTCATACACACTTGGGCAAACAAATACTTGCAGCTTGGGCGTGTACCGGAAAATTCCAAGAAAATAACAACCAACGTCTTCGTAAGTGCGGTAAAAGGCGTGAGCTAGATAGAACGCAGCAACTGCAGAGCTCAAGCAACACTTAAAGCAACGTTGAAGAAGTTTGTGAAATCTATAAAAGTAGAAGTGTTTTGTATTGAGCTTTCGATATGTTTGGAATGACCTGGAGAATCAATTTTCAAAAGACAGAATCGACACTTTCAATACATTTTCTCAACAAAAATTAAGGTTAAGTCTTGCTTTCAAAATTATCATCAACAATAGGTGTAAATAATAAATCAAATTCATTTAAATTATTATTATTTTTAATGTTTGAGTAACCCATTATTAACATTAACCTAGCAATTTATATATATTCAACTTCTATATCTCGGCATTTCTACATTATAACCATGCTCTATCGAAGGTTTGCACAACAGTCTTAGACTATGTGAGGCAACTAAACATCAATGCCCTACAACGCACAAAGCCCAGTGCTAAGGGCCATAACCCTCCAATTGTCAACACAATTGAGACGCTTTCAGGCAGCAAATTGTGCATTGCGCATGCGTAACCCGAAGCAGCAGCAGCAAAAGCAACTGCAATAGGCAGTGCCAGTTAAATTTAAATACGCCTAGCAAATACCGTGGAAATGTTTGCGACGATAATTGAAAGGCAAACACAAACAGAGGCAATGCCGACAACAACAAGACGAAGTGAAGAATTGAAGACCAGAGAAGATTGCGCATGTGTAGCCGACAACAATGAACGCGGAGACAACAACTCAATTGTGTGAGTGAAGAGGTCTGAGACCCACAAAGCTACTGTTTGCCTACATTGTGAGTCGTTGAATATTTGCTCAAAACGTTTTCACTCCGACAACTGCAACTGCTACTTTGAACAGAGAACTTAAACGAAGAAAGAAAACAAAAACAGTTACAGCTTCTTGTCTATTTATGTTTGATAAAGATTAACGATAGCTGGGTTTGTCTTTAGGTTAGCTACATCCAAGCATATTTGGGCAGCTGTTCACCAGATAATGTAGAATGCAAGATTAGAAAAGTCAAGCGGGAAGGCAAAAGTTTGTAGAAGAAACTCTTTTAATAGACTGCTGAAGCTTTGTTGATCGTGGGAGTGGTTTGGGTAAAAGCTAAATGGTAGGTTTATCAAGGTTAAGTCAAGTCTTTGAAGAAACTAAAGAGCATTGTTAGCTTTAGTGTTTAATTGAAGAAGCCAGCGAGAAGAGAAATTTTTATAGAGTTAAGACACACTTCCTCTGGATAATTTATGGTAAATTCTTTGAATGCTTTTTATATGAATAGTGAGAATGGAAACGATAAAAGCCGAACTAAAATATACCTAAATAATATCATATAGAAACAGATTTTAGCTTTTATTATCTTCATCACCATTATGCGGCAGCTTAACATTTAGTTGCCTAAAATGCTTTCATCACTTAGGCTGTCAGCGTTTTAAGAAATATGACAAAACCATTAAGACAAAAGTCAGGCGCAACCTCAAAGTAGAATGGAAAAAGAGTATAACTGCTCTTTGGTGGGCGGGGCGGGGCGGGGCTGAGGGTGTATGAACGGAACTGCGGAGGGCACGTCCCATAAAAAGATGACTTTGTCACAGTTATTTCGCCCTGGCAATAATGACTCGAGAAAGCTGCAACAGCAAACACCAACAACACGAAGAATAAACATGACAGACCACAGCAAAAGAAAATAATAAAAAAAAAAAACTGCAGGCAAAATAAAAGAAAGGAAAATGCTAAAGCCGACTTGCAGCTAGCGTTGAGCGTTGAGAAAAAGAAAAAAAAACAGCTGCCAAAAGAAAAGTAAATGGAAAATGTAATATGACATGCGGAGGACGACAAGTTTTGCCAACAGGCCACAAAAATATAAAAAGCATACAATCCAAATGCCGGCAACACTTTACAGAAGCCAAAGAAGACAACAAGACAGCAATGCAAGCGAGTGAAGGGTGCAAAAGTGGTGTAAAGTGGGAGCTAGAAGATAGAAAAAGAAAAATATAAAAAAAAAAATAGAGAGAAACAAAACAACAGCAAAAGAGCTTTGCATTTTGTGTGCCATTGTGTCAAGTGGAAATTGCACGGAGACGACGCCCACGACGATGGCGAAAACCTAGAAAAATGGCAAACACGCCGGAGCGATGACAACGGAAAAGATGACAATAAAAATGGTGACTAGGGCTTAGGCGAAGCGCCCAGCAACAATAACAGCAACAGCAGCAGCAACAACAACAGCAACGTCAACGGCTTAAAGTTCAATGGAAAAATATGAAAAGCAAAATGGCGACAGCAGCAGCTTCAGCACAAACGTCAGAGACGTGCAAGCTGGCGGCCATTAGCGTTTTATGGCACACAGCCCCCAAGAAATCGATGAGAAAAAAAAAAACAAGAAGGAACACATGTGCTGCTTGTTGTTGTTACGCTTGTTATTGTTGTTGTTCATCTTCTTCTTCCTGTTGTCCATTCGCTTCGTATGCAATTTACGCCGTTCAATGTTTAATGCCGGTCCCAGTAGGTGTTTGCCTTTCCTTTACCTTTGTGTTTTTTTGTTTTTAACACTTTTGTGTTTTACTGTAATCATAAAAGCATAACACAAAAGCCAATTTATGCAATGTGCCCAGCAAAGGCAAAAGGCCACAAGGATATGACTATAGCAGCTTCTAATGTGGGTGAGACGTGAGCTCAGCCAAAGACATAAAGGCGAAAGAGAGAAAGAGAGAGAGAGAAATGTGTTACCTTGAGCACATGCATTTTTAAAAGCCCTGCCAACTGAACCTTGAAACAGAAGTTGCAGATTGAGTTTATATATCGTGAAATAAGCTACAAATGTGAGGCTTAGTTCAAAAGAGATATACGACCTTGTGTGTGTAATCGAAAATATTGTGAGTCGTATAAAAAAATGATTTAATATTTTCTTGAATATTGTGCACATGAAAATGAAAATATTTACATATCTAAAAGTGTACCTGTGATTTTTAAGCCCCATGCTTGAAAAGTAAAAGCTTTCATTTATTTTTAAAATAAAGTTTTACTACACCTTAATAAGTAAGTGCTTTTTTAGGTGCTTGAGTTTATTCAGTACAAAAAACAAATAGAAATATTTTTAACAAATATCTAACTTATTAAATGCCTTGCATTAAACTTTTCCTTTTGAAACCTCAACAATTTCAAATTTATATATTCTTTGAAATTTTAGGTAGCAAAACAATCTGGCCAAATAACCCCGCAAAAAAATAATAAAGTAAATGCATTGTTAGGTTTAAGCCAAAGCTTATATATTTTCTGACTTTTCATTTGTCATATTGTACAACAACAAATGCTTGGCTTATTGGTCGAAAGTTATATTAATTAAAGTTATGTATTTCTTCCTTCCTTTATTATTTATTTCCTTATATTTCACACTTTCCTTTAATGTCTTCCTGCTTTTGAGAGCGTGACTTTCATTTAAGCCTCAATGTCAATCTATTTGAGGTGGCCATAATTATTTCAAGGCACTGTGTTCTTTTAAGGTACGTGGCAACAGCCAATTAAATACATCTGACGCCCATTTTGAGGCTAAAAATTAATTTGTTAAAGGATTTCTTTGCAGTCTTGTGTTTGGCTTAAAAAGTCTTTTGCCCAAACACCACACCAAAAAAAAAAAGAAACAACAACAAGAAAAAATAAATTTAATTAAAAACTCGTCGAAATGAGGCGGCTGCTGTTGCTGTTTGCCGCTATCATACGGTAGGTGGCGCTAGGCGCTAGACGACTCAAACAAAAGCAGCAGTCATTGTTTTTGGCCAAAGGGTGTATAAGGAGTGGAAGGGGAGTTTCTCTTAACAAACGTCGACGGCGACGTCTTTATGACAATCGTAAAAAATAATTTTTAGTAGCTTACAAGCAGGCAGGCAGGCAGGCAGGATAAAAGGGAGGCTGTGAAGCGAGGACGTTGCCTTGGCATTTTAATTGCATCAAGTGCCATTAAAAACGTTGAAAGAAAAATTGGAAATTAAATGAAAAATAAATATATGAGTCCGGAAGACATAATGAAGAGAATGGGCAACTCTTAAGCATCTTTCACACACACACACACACACATACACTTACACTCACTCCCACTCACTCTCGCTCTTTCGCTCGAATAAACGTGAAATTGAAAACGCAAATATTTGGCCGTCACCTGTGTTTTTCTTACACTTCTCACAAATTGCACACGTGCAATGAGATTGTGATTGTAAGGTAGAGAGAGACTTATAAATCATGCAACCCTTCTACTGCTGTCCTACTTATTAGACAGCGCGCCCTACAGCATATTCAAACATATGTGCTTGCATGTATGTGTGTGTGTACTTGAAAATGGTAAGCGGCTTAAGTTTTGTCTCGGACTCCCCCACAAGGCAAAAGTTAAGTTGGCCAACCAAAACGGAACTTCTTCATTCAGTGCAAATCAGCTTAACTTTTTTGCGCAATAAACTGTAGCATGTTTTTAAGACTTTGTGCTTGTGCATGGGCATCCTTCAAGAGCAACCCAAAACCGCCCTTACCATAGCCAAAATGGAGAAATCTAGACAACCTCATTAAAAGAAGGAAAACAGCTAGCAAACAAGCTGCAAAGCGAAACTTAATAAAGGTTCTCTGCCCTCGCTTCATATATGCTTAGACATACACAAATAGGATACGCAAATTCAAATTGGCCAAAGAAAGGAAGAAAAAAAAAAGAAACGGATGAAGCTAAGATACTATATATATAATACACACATATCTGCCTAAGGGCTGAATTTTTGTCAGAGCAAAAAAAAAGGGTTGCCCTAGTCTGTAAGGGCTTGGCATTGTGCTTAACACAACAAACCAATTGGGCACCTAGGCTAAAGGCACACTTCCGTTTTCTTCGGTTGGGCTTAAACATATATGCAAATGCGATTTATGCTTTATGTGCTAAAAGGACTACAAAATGTATTGTATAAAAGCATTTAAATAAGTAATGGACCCAAATGTTTAGTGCATTGTAATAGACTCAATGGACAAATTAGCAATCTATACTTTCTTTCCTCATATGAAAATTTATTTAAAAGAAGTTTTCTAAAACATATATATATATATATATATGTTGTTTTTTTTAAAGCTGAAACGAGTAAGCAGCTTTTCTTATGACTATATTAAATATTGCTAAGGAAAACTATTAATATTAGTTTTTTTAACATAAAAACATCACTCGATAAGAACTAAACACATAAAAAGTATTAAAAATATCAAAAATAGTTTCTACGATATTTAAAAAGATTTTTTGCTTACTTATCTAGCATCATATGGCAATTTTGGACTTTAAAACAAATAATACCCTTAATACTTTTATGCAACTTGTGCAACTTGTAACAATAAATATTTTTTCCATTTTTGAAAACTCCAAAATTGTATATTATATCATAACTTAGGTTGAATAGAAAAGTTTGGCCCAAAAACTCTTTGCAAATATTATCAACAAACTTCAACAAGCTTTAAGAGCAGCTGTTTTTTGTTGTTATGCAACATGCATCGCCCGCCACAGAAACACAAATGCACCACTGTTGTTGGTTGGTAGAAGTAATACATATGGGCCAGATGACGCCGACATCGAGCCACAAACTCATGCATATACGTACACCAACATATATATGTTTTCATAATTATCTAAATAAATGTGGGTAAGGCCACAAAACACAACAGACAAGTGAAAGCGACATGAATTTATATTAAAAACAGAGCTACAAACTTTACCACAGAACCGGGACACAGTACCCCATATATGTATCTGTGAGATACTTATATGTGTGTGTGTGTGTCAGTCAGTCTGTGTTCGTGTTCGTGTTCTTGTATCTGTTTGGTTGACTCTAATTTCAGCCACGTTTTGCAGCCATTTCGTGCTGCGGCGCATAAAGTAACACAAGACCTAGTTACACTTGCCAACGAAATGTGTGTATATGTGTATGTGTATGTGTGTGTGTGTGTTCAAATGCAACATTATGGCCAGTTAGTTGTGTTGGTTTCGTTGCTAGCAGGCACCTTGCAAACGTTCTCACTGTGTCCGCTAGTATGTTGTGGCTGCAGTTATGCGATAACTGCAGCCTTTTTATGGCATATTTTAGTAGCTTTGCCTAAATAAAAGTGGCGCTAGTTGCCATTTCCTCTTGCTGACCATAAAGCGTCAAACTATGCAGGAGGAAAGTATGCACTCACACACACACTTGTTTTACTTGAAAAGCTGCAAGGAATGCAACAATTTGCTTTAAAAACGAAACCTCAGCTCAACCAAGAAGACCAACATACTGAAAATATTTTCAGTGTGAAGCAACATCAAAATTTTGTACACGGCATTTTTTTTTTGGATTTTTATGCATTGCATACTTTCAATGGAGAGCAAGGGAGAAATAAGTGTGATAAAAGTTGTTGTGTTAGGGGTATTGTATATATAGCCAGGCCAAAGCATTATAAGTAACGCAAGTATCTCGCTCGTTAGTCGCAAATGAGAGAAATCGTGCCATGACACAAAGCTTAAAACGAAGCTAATGAAAGCCTTTAGCTGCCATGCGATCCGAAATGATGATGATAATGCTGTACTCAAAAACTGTAAATCCAGCTGCATAACAAGCACAACTTTGGGTAAGGATAAGGATAAGTAGTAAGTGTGGTATAGTGTGTGGGGTGTGAATGGATGAGCAGCTTCTGCATTATGTAAGTGGAGCAGAGCACACTTTTAGGCATTCACACTTGCCTATGCCAATGCCTATGCCTATTATTTGCCCAATTTGAATGCGCATTGAGAAAACATTTTCTGGCAACGAGCAAGCAGCATTCTTGTCATGCAAATGATGCTAAAGTGCGATCCCAGGTGACCCATATGTTAACGGTAATAAACAGCACCAGGCATAACAGATACGATGATGCCAAAAAAAAAAATACAACGTGCTAACAAATAATAAATACTCTCTCTTCTTGGGTGTTGGTTAAATAAAACTTATATATTATATATTATGGTTCATGATTAAGTTGTATTTAAAACAAATACTCAAATCAAAAATGATTCTTTAAAAAAAAAAGCTTAGTAACATAACATAAAACTTTAACTTTTTATAAATATGAATTCCAAATATTATTCTTTATTATTTAACTTTACGGTTATAATCCAAAATATTTAATATTATAGCCTACGAATAAATATGTTATGTTCAATATTTATGATATTGTATATATTCATAAACATGAAAACAAATTTATATATCAATCTTTGATCATATTTAAATAATTGAAACTACTATCGAGAGCTTTATGTTATACATATAATTTCTGTATATAATTTTGAAAACGACTTAATGAGTCAGATTAATGGTGTAACAAATCGAATATATCACGCATAAAACACATAACAATGGCCAAATTGCATGACAATTTCAACGTATTCTTTCTAGCGGATATTGGCTGGCACACGTAAAAGTTAAATAAAAGTAAAAGTCAACGGCAAATGTCAAGCTTCATCCCTAACCAACAAAAAACAGGCGCGTAGAGCACATTTCATTGGATTTATGACTGCAAAATTGATATTAATGTAGAAAAGGCGGTGCACACACTTGCAAATAGGCCAACAACTAAATTGGAAGGCCTTCAGCAAGGGAAACAGCGAGACGAGGAAGGAGTAGGAAACAATATGAAAGCTTGGCAGGCAGTCAACTTGGTGGCTTCCTCTGCCTGTTTTGCATATGAGCTTTGGTTCCCTTTTGGCCCACAGCTCGCTGTCCCGGCGTGTTGTAAACCGCGATTAACGTAAATAGCGGAAAAAAATGCCGCACAGTGGAAGCTACATAAAAAAAAGGAATATAAAAAAAGTCACAGATAGACAGGCACACACACACACACACGCACACACACACGCTTACACATGGGTGTTAAAAAACTGGCAGCGAAACGGAGAAAAACAAATTCTGAATGCACCACAGAAGCATCAACAGAGCCAAAGCCAGCGCCAAAGCCAGAGCATAATGTAGGTCATGGCATGGATATACTATATATCTATATATATGCGAGTTTACTCCACTGGAGATATAACCTTCCTCACTACCTCTCTTTCGCTCTTTCACTCTCTGTTTCCTTCTCTGTGCAAATCCCTCAACAGCAGCACTGGCAACGCCATGCGTCAGGATAAAGTGTTCATATGTTTGTATGGCACCAGCCATGCGGAAAATTTGTAGCAATTTCCAGGGAACGCAGAGCCAACTGCTGATCCAGCAACCACTGTTGGCTGTTGGCTGTTGCTATTCTTGCAACGGCTTCTTCTTGTGCTGCTGCTGCTGCTGCAGTTAATTAGCAGTTTACTGGTTGTTTTTTCTTATCATTAGATTGGTGATTAGTTGAGCTATTGACGTAGCTGTTTTTCTTGCCACAAGAATGAAGTGAAAAGATAATGCAAGTTGATAATAACAAACATGCATTCTAATGCCTTCATTCAATGGGTTTATTACACAAATTAACACCCACAACTTGCTAACAGGAAAAATCTTTACTGATTGGCAAAGTGCGTTTATAAAGCATAATCTTAAAGCCAATTAAATTTAAAAATGTATTACGCCTAAGAGATTTTTATTTCATAACAAAACTTATATTTCATAGAAAAGAGTATTTTATTTAAATGAAAGTTCTTCAACAAAGCAAGAAAGAAATAAAAAAGTTAAATCAAAATATAATCATTTCTAAAGGACTTTAATGTTCCTTTTATAAATCGTCTTCTGTGTTCTATACAAATAAGCAGCTTTTTGAGATTCACTTAACTGGGGCAACAAATGAAACAAAGCATGCAAAGCAACAACATGTTGCACTAACAAATCCATAAGCATTATACCCCTCCCCCACAGCAGGATAACTCTCTATTCTATTTATGACTCTATTTGTGTAGTTCATAGAAAACTGGGCAAATTGTTTAAATGACTTTGCATGAGTCAATAACTTGCATGATTTACAGCACTTTGAAGTCAGTCTCTCCCCATTGCAGTGTGCGCTGTTCTAATAAAAAAAAATAGCCAACTACAAACTAGATAAAATATGAATATGAACATATAACGTATGCCTTTCTGTTTGCTTGTGTGTGTGTGTGTGTGTGTAAAGAAATTGTCGCAATGCAGTTGCAGTTTTTGAGTTTGGCGAAAAGTTGGTGTTTGAGTTTCGAGTCGAGTCGAGTTGAGTTGAGTTGAGCTGCGTTTTCCATTTTTCCCAGGGCTTAAAGTTTGTACAGCAGCGCAGCATGTGGTTAACTTTATTGTTATTGTTGTTGTTGTTGTTTTTTTTTTTACGCTGCCTTACGCCAGTTTGAAAATTGAAAGTGAAAACTGCCAAACTGCCGCAGCTGTTGTGGAAATAATTCATAAATCGAGCGCGAACGTTGCGGTAAAATAAAATAAAAATAAAAAAAATTTAAAGAAAAGTTGAAAAGTCATTCAAACGATGATTAAGTATGCAAATTGGCGCCTTGACACGTACAAACAAAACACTCTTCATCAAATGAATATTGACACATTTAATTGATTATATTAAAGAATTGAAGACAGTTTTAAAAATACTCGATACAATTGGAAAGCTTGAAAGGTCTCTTAAGTGATTTTTTAATGAATACATTGACTTGTCAAGAAATAAATTAAAATTATTAAAAAGTTAATTAAAAGTTAAGTTGGCTGTACATTTTATTTTTTATATTTAAAGTTGATTGAAAACTAATTTAATAGATCTTAAGAACATCTAAAGAAGTTATTTGGTTATCGGAATTTTTTCTCCTAATAATTATTATAATGGTAATCATGGATCTCTTGTTTTTATTTATATATACTTAGGGAGAGTTATTATACGTATTTATATATATTTTTAAGGAACGATCTGTAAGTCTTGTATTGACAATAATAAAGTTTTATATATATTCGCAAGTGCACAGATATTTCAACAAACTCAACGACTATCTGTTGTTAATTGAAATGTCACAGATAATTGTTGGCCGTTTATAATATGTTCAATGCGTGAATAGTGATGTGTTGCCTTTTAAGCCGCACTTTGAAAAAAAGCTTTGCACACACACACACACACACACACACACATCGAATTGGTAATCAGTGTGTATTGTTCACAAAAGTATAATACTTATTGGTGTCCACGCACAGTTAACGACATTTAATTACAAGCAGCACCATGCACTCGACATACGGCTCAATTACAACCACATTCTACAAAAAAAAGAGCCAATTTTATATTTAATTAAATAATAAACGCCAATGCAAATGACTGTGAAAACCATGAAATGAACAAATAAAATGCTGTATACAAATGGGAAAGGAAAAAATAAAATAGGTAAAAGAAACGGCTGATAATAAACATGCATTGGGCGTTTTATGCCAGCGTTGAGTCAATCAATGCAAACTCGAATTAATTATTGATCAATGTTGGTTATAATCAACGCAAAAAAAATATGCAGTTGTGGGACACTTCTACAAATTACAATTAATATTTAGTCAATAAAATTAACAAGTGCAATGATGCAAAACAAATAAAAATACGAAACATATTTTTATTCGTCAGCAGAAAGAGAAGATTAATTCGCTCTTTCATTTTTTCTATAGGAAAGAAATATTGAAATTCATTTTGTGGTATGAAAATTGAGTTTTAAAACACTTACCACTGTAATAAGAAAATTAAGTTATAATATTTACAACGTGTGTGTTAGTTTTAAGTAGTTTTTTTGCATTCACTTTAACACGTTTTACAAATTAATTACACATTTTAATTTATTTTTAACAATCTATATACTTACTTATAAAGTAATTCATTAAACGAACATAATAATGTATGTAGGATTGAACTGAAACAAAACTGTTGAAATTATATGCAGTGTGAGTATATATTTGATGCTCACATAAGGCGAAAGAGCGTATTTACAGTTATAAGAATAGAAATGTATAACAAGACAAAGAATACGCTATGTTGCTGGGCGTAAGTCGTAGTTTTTTAGTTCTTGTTTTAAAATCAACTTCTTTCATTGATCAATTAAAATGTAAACAAATAACTAAAACTTTTATTCGGCGAACATGTTCCATTAAATGTGTGCACAATTTTCAACTTTTAAAACTTTATTGCCTTACGCTTTGCCGGTTCAGTTACAACTCTACTACATACATATTTTAGTGGTGCGCTTATACTACGATATACTATCGATATTTACAACTTAATATTAGACTTTATAGATATTTATCGGCGTCAGCTGCTAGAGCTGCCAATCCTACGAGAGCTGCCAATACGAAAACAAATATACATTAGCTAAAAGAAAGAAATAAAACATTATTTTCCATGTGTTAATAATTCAAACAAAGTTAATTTTTCATAAGTTTATAATTAGAACAGTGGTGTAAAATATAAAATTGTTTACTAGTTTGTTTTCAACCATTTAAACCACCTTTTCGATATAACTTGTTTGCAGACTTAAGGTGGACAACAATGGCGGCGCGTGGTGTCCCAAGCATATGGTCTCACGTGGTCTCAAGGAATATCTGCAAATTGATCTGCTGCAGGTGCATTTGGTGAGCGCCATACGCACCCAGGGTCGCTTTGGCAAAGGTCAGGGCCAAGAATATACCGAAGCCTATGTGCTGGAATATTGGAGACCGGGCTTTGAGAAATGGCTACGCTGGAAGACCATACAGGGCAAAGAGGTGAGACCTAACCCAAACTTACTTTGTAGCTTTCTCCCACTCTTCCTCTCTCTCTCTCTCTCTCTCACCTACGCTCTCACGCTCTCTGCACATTCACACATTAATCACGAATGGGGGGCTTGAGTCGGACGATAAGCATCGCAATTGCCGCAAGCCACGAAACATATACAAAATGTATCTACATCTTTAGGCTGCACAATTTACGTGCGAATTATCGCAAGGCAACCGAGATAAAGAGAGAGAGAGATAGAGCGAGTGAATTGCGTAGGTGTCGCTTGTCGATTGTGGCAGCAGTCTCCTGTGCCCAGCCTTCCAACACGTACCCGTTCCATCGATTTATTGTGTGCCGGCTAAGAAAATCAATTTGAACGCTTTTGTTTTTTCTCGTTTTCGGCCACAAAAAAGCTCAAATTCCCCAACCTACACAAACACTCACTACAAGCTATTCCAGCTGGGGCATTAATAACGTTTTCGTTTGTTTTTTTTTTTTGTTTTGTTGCTTTGTTTCTTGCAGATACTTCCTGGCAATATAAACACCTACAGCGAGGTGGAGAACGTGCTGCAGCCCAGCATCTTCGCGTCGAAGGTGCGCATCTATCCCTACAGTCAATACGATCGCACCGTTTGCCTGCGCGCCGAGATCGTTGGCTGTGCCTGGGAAGGTAAGTGGTCCATTGCCTCACAGCCATAGCCATGAATTAAAGCAAGCATTGCGCGTCCAGCACTTCTTGATCCCCCCCCTACCTCTCTCATTTTGTAACCCCAACGTTATGAGAGTCGCACTTGTTCATGCCCCGAAGCTGGCAAACAGCCAAAGTGTATTTCTGTAAGTTGCAGCAGCCTGCATTAGAGTTTAATATTCTTAGGACAAATCGAAGCTGTCATACTCTAGCAAATAGTTTACTATTATCGATTTGTACTCGAGTTGCTGCTCAATAAGAATTTCAGGCAACTTTATTCATTTTTGTGCTTAAAAATAATAGAAAATATAAGAAAAACATTTAAAACTTATTTAATAATGATTATTAATACGTTTATGTATATAAAATAAATAAAATATAAATAATATAAAATAAATAGTCCTATTTATATTTAGTTATTTCTGATATTATTTTCTATCATATATTTGTTTTAAGTTTATTTTAATATAACTTAAAACTAAGATATTAACTTAAATTACTCAACTTTATATTTTTTAAAAATTCAAATGCATTTTTGCGACTCCCATAAGATCTTACAGCAGTTAATGAGTTATTTTGTAGTGTCATTTAAAAATGACTTACAAAGTATAAGAGAATACCCATTGGATCCCACATGCTGCTAGGGTATAAAAAAGTATCTGCAAGCATGCAATCAAGCGTGCGACCGGTTTTGATGACTTTGTTTTGCATTTGGCGAAGCGAGGCCAAGCAAAAAATTACTTATTTTCTTTTATTGTTTTATTAAAGGTCTTGTTGTGGCTCAGTTGTTGGCCGTTTGCATGTTGCATAAATAATTCACTGATTTTATTCAAATTTATTACATATTTAGAGACTTTTTTTTTGTAATTTAAGCGTTGATACATTACAAAAGATTATAAATACAAGTAAACTAAGCACAGGTCAAGCTTATAATATGATGCCACAAATCGCCTTAAGTGGCTGATATTTATGTTGTGTTACCTTTCACTAACTTCCTTGACGATCTGTACTTTTTGCAGAGGGCATTGTCGCCTACAGCATTCCCAAGGGCGTTCAGCGTGGCATGGAAATCGATCTATCGGACAAGACCTATGACGGACATGAGGAAGGGGATCGTTTTGTGAATGGACTTGGCCAACTGGTCGATGGGCAGCGCGGCAAGGATAACTTTCGTATGGATCTCAATGGCTTTGGTAAAGGTAAAATAAGACCAAAGACGGCTTACTTCAAATATAGTTTACTTCATTACGTATTTTATGATAGCCTATGGGTCCCACTTGTCACATAAAATATGTAAGCCCCGACTTCAGACGGCTTAGGTCTATGCACTACTAAATATATTGCTTTTGAACATAAATGTCACATATCATTGCGCTTAACTCGCTCGAGACTCATTCGATATCATATGTAATGGACATTAGAGTACATTCAATTTTTCTTTATGTATGTGGTTCAGTTATGAAAAGCAAACTTGTGCTTAAAAAGAATGAAGATAAATAGTTCTTCGCCGTGGCTAAGCATAAATAGAAAGAAAAAAAATGGGTTAGGCATAAATCTTTTCAATAGCAAAAATCTTTTAAGTTTTAGAAATACAGTAATCGTAATCATATTTAATTCTCAATAAATGTCAACTTGTATTTGCAGGCTTTGAATGGGTTGGCTGGCGTAATGATACATTGTTCGGTCGACCAGTGGAAATAACATTTGAATTTGAAACCGTACGCAATTTCAGTGCTGTCATTATACATACTAACAACATGTTCTCCAAGGATGTACAAGTAAGTAACATACACAAACGCATGTATAAAACTAAACTATACACACACACACTAAAAATACTTAACAACTAAAACCCTATCAGTGTGAACGGTGTGAACCGCAAATGCATTTCATCGCATTTTTATTGAATAGTTCAACTGCATATAAGACACAACACGATACTGTCAATTGCGGACAGATAAATTGGCTCTTTAAATATAAAATACAACAACGACAACAACAACAACTAGCAAATTATATAAACAAAATGTGGCTGCGCCTTTTGTTTGAAAATCGTAAAAAATCAACAGCCGCCGCAAGGTCCGATACGCAAAGCCCCCATTCCCTCCCCGCCACTAGCAGTGCCCGGACCAGACAAACTGGCGGCGGCAAACTGAGCAAATAAATGCTAAACAGTTCCGACAACCACAGCAAGAACCGCTGTAATAAAATAAAATATCGCCCGACTGTGGGGTAGAGCAAGAAAAAAAAAATACGAATGAAATTTTTTTTCATGTTGTTTTTCATATAAACAAAGCAAACACGAAATCGAACCTAAACAAACCCAGAATTGATACGAACTCAACGATCTGACTCAGGTGGCACTTGAAATCGGGTACTTATACACATACATATATATATGTGTGTGTGTGGAGTACCATTATAGAGTCAATTTTCTTACTCGTTGTGGTCTTTATCGAAAGTAAACAATGCGAGTGAGTACACATAATACATTGAATACAATCATATAATGATTGGGCGATGTTATTGTTTTGTTTAAAGGGGCTGGCTTGTTCCCTCCATAATCTGGTCATAAAAACTGAACAGAGCAGAGCAGAACATTTTTTATTCAAGTCCATTGACCCAAATAATGTTATGGCAATGTGTTAAATGGAAGATTAAGTTAGATATGAGCTTGTTGACTGATAAGAACTAACCAAAAAAAAAAAAAAAAACAACGAAACTTTTCAAAGGCTAGCAACACTTTTTGTAATTAAAGTCAATGTGATTGCATTTCTCTTTCAACAAACCCAAAAAAGTTTCTTCATGTCATAAATATCTTGTAATATTTTCTTACCTGACAGCTTCAAGTATCGTACGACAGTTTAATAATTTTCTATATGCGCCCTCTGTTTGATCTTATCAATGTTGATTGGATGTATTTTTTTCGGAGCTACAGCAATATAACTTACCCAACTGCAATTCCATAAGCTTGTCAAATTTGTGTCACATTTATCTCAATTTCTGTTGTTGTTGGGTTGTAGCGATAGATAATTATGGTACAATATAGTTGACATAATTATGCAGTTAATATGTTACTTTTATTAGTGATAAGTTAAACATCTCATCATCTTTTATTTATTGAACACATCTAAGGGAAAATGCCGATAGTAGGGCGAAAAAAAGCCCTGTCTGGATAAGGTCAATGAAAATGGGACATAACATAGAAATTAATAATACCAACCAATTGTGACTTATTTGTAGATAAACAGAAATTTGTGAAAATCGATTGTGCCATCTTAAAACCTGTAACCGGATAAATATAGTGTTTTTTGTATTATATAGAAATTTAAACAAGCCCAACCTTCTTATAGCCATCAAATATGACTGACAAGCATTTTAAGCTATTTAAACTTTACTGCATTGCAATAAAAAAAAATACTTTTCTTATCTCCACAAACATTTTCTTAGTGCCTCTAATGAGTCTTCATCTTTTTAAGCTATCATTAAAATTACTTCTACCTATTCACATATATTATCAACATGCTTTTCAGTTCACATCCAAATCGTGAAAGATTGTCACTCTAGATAGCGTTTAAGTATGCGGCTTTAAGATTTTTCATACTAAATTTTATGTTGACGTAATTAACAACAAAGTATGGAGCCAATTGGCAGCAGCATCAAGCGGCACACATAAAATTTCAATTACCACAAATTTTCTTTTTGGCTTTGATTTGTTGCCGCCATTTGTGAACGTGAACTGAACTAAGCTAAGGTGAATTGGGGCTGCTGCAGTCTCAGTCAACAGTCTCTTGGGGTGGTGCTGCTGCTGTTGATGGCAGTCTGGTCTACCGGATTTGCGGCGTCTAGGACACATTGTACAGTGGTGCAAAAGCTTCACTTCGTGAAAATATGTTTTAGATTTATTTCTGTATAATAAATTACACATATTGTTGACTGCTGTACCCAAAAAGGCTGTGGAAAGTAGAGAATACTTTGAGTACATTCTCATTACTTCAAAATACTCTTGTTTCTCAAGCCTTTTTAGAAAGCTAATAGAATCTTAAGTTCCTTGCAATGCACTACACAAAATTATGCCAGGAAAAATGTCAATTTGCGACCACTGTCTGTTATTGACCATTCGCTTTATGGTTGCCATAATTTACACAGAATCAACGACTGCGTCGTCATCGTCGTCTTCGTCTTCGTCTCTTACTTGCTATAATTCTTATTTTTATGATTTTTCATTACCATTTGCTTGGCCAGCGCCATTTGGAAATGCCCCATAAGTCATAAAATTACTTAGAGCAGCTCTCAAAACCGAAACCCGACGCATCGGACAGTTTTTAGTCTGGCCTAGCCTAGCCTGGCCTGGTCGTGCAATAAATACTCAAAATGCCATTTGTGATTGATAAGCATTGATAAGCCCGAAAATTATGCTAATTGCGTTTTAATTATGATACGCGTGTGGCTGTTGCACCTTTCACCGCTGCACCTCAAGCTCCACCACACCACAGAAAACAAACCCACTTCGAAGTCCAACTTCGAGTCGAAGTCATTACACGTCAGATTTTCGATAAGCCTCTCTTAAGCTCTTCTATGTTGTCGGTTAGCGTCTGCTTGTTTGACTTTGTCTTTAGCATTTCTAATGAGCAGCAGTTTTTCACCTGACCCCCCCCCCCCACCCCCTCCTTTCCATCAGAAACTTACTCACTCTTGTGTACTCTTTAAAATGCGTGCTCAGATTTATAGTCCCGATTAAGACATTTGTCGATGTGGGGGTCAACATGTCGACGTGTGGTCCTATTAATTAGTGTGTTGGGGCTTAGTCTCTACAGATTGTTTGTCTCTCTAAGTGGCTGACTTCCGTTACAAATGTGTATGTTTGTGTGTGTGTGTGTGTGTGTGTGTGTGTGGAGGTGTGCTGTGAAAGTTTGTTGGAAAATAGTTTGACAGGTGGGTTTTGGAAAAGGACTTAGCGATTAGTTGGATAGTATGTTGTCGAAGTTTCTTTAAGCTTAAGGCTTAGATTGCAGAATGCAGAAGAGGTCAACTTAGTATAAGCCAATGACTAATAAATAAAAAGTACAAACACATAAGTAATTTTGCCTTTTGTTGGTGTAAACTTAAAAATTACAAAACAATTAAACACATTGAAATATAAAACCTTAATCATATTTTATATTTTTATAAGAAACAACATTCAAAAAGTTTACTAACTTTATTTTTGAATAAATATATATATATATTTTTTTTATTATAGCTTCGCTTAAGTGTCACAAAACTTAATTCGCATGTCAATCACAACTAAATAATTTCATACACTTAGCCCACAACAATCAGCAATCTAGCTCAAGAACCTTATTCCGTATTCAATGAATGCCAACAAATAATACAAAGTCCAAGTAACACCTCTTTAAACTATCCGAACCACAACTCATTAGCCATGCTCAGTCAGGCCAATTGGCAATGGGACAAGACAACACTTACACATCCGGCTGCCACCATAAAAGGTAGCCAAACAACCAAGTTAACACATACTATATTGTTTTGTATATTATTTTCTTTTGTTTTTTTTTTGTTTTTGTTTTCTGTCACTTCCGTGGAGCGTCCATAACTGAACCTAACCAAAACTGTCGACTGCCCTAACAAAATAGAGAAAACAACAAATAAAAATAACAAAATGATTGTGATTACTTTAATTGTTATGCCACTCACACACTCACAAACACACAACTTAGTAGTTGATGTTCAACCGTTACTCATTTCACTCTCTCCCACCCCGCGCCCACACGTTATTGTGTGTGTGTGTGTGTGTGTGTCTGTTGCAGGTGTTTGTGCATGCCAAAGTTTTCTTCAGCATTGGCGGACGCCAGTTTACTGGAGAGCCCGTACAGTTCTCGTATATGCCCGACCAAGTGCTGGATCATGCACGCGACGTGACAATCAAATTACATCATCGCCTGGGGCGTTATCTGCAGTTGCATTTGTATTTCGCCGCCCGCTGGATGATGCTCAGCGAGATTACATTTGTATCAGGTAAGCGAGAACGAGATCCGGACACATAGCAAACCAAACGCCCGCTGGGCCAACGTCAAAAAAAAGTAAATAAAAAAACCAAATACAAAATACAAAATAAGTGAAAACTGTTGCCGTACAAATTATTTGATTAAAAAATATATAACACGAGCACGCAAAACGTGCAAAAAGCGTTGCCAGAGTGTGAGAAGATATAATAAAAAGGGTTAACTGGGTTGCTGCCACCTTTCATTCTTGCCTTGTTGTTGCTTGCTTCATGTTGGCCATCACCACCTGGTGTGCCAGTTGCAATAAATGCGAATGCATTCGTTGTCAACGTCAGCAAGGAGGGCAGGTTATATACGGGGGGCATTCACAGTTGATGTGTGCCTCTGTTTGTGTGTAGTTTAAATTAATTTTTTATGCCCGTTCCCGTTGACTTGTTAGTGAGATTTAAGACCATTGATAGAGCGACAGGTTGCATGAAAAGCAAAATTAAGTTTGTTAGTTATACCACGAAGAACGCAATATGAAAGGGCAATTGACGGCGAGTATGACAGCACTATATATATAAAGAAACAGTAAACTTAACATATGCATAAAGCTAACCATTTGAAGATACTGATATATATATATTCAATTCAGGTACTTTTAAACAAGCAACAAAAAATATTCGATTTAAGCAAAACTGACTAATTTATGCCCAAACTAATTGTTTTTCTCTGGTAGTATTTCATTTTAACTTCTATGTAGGCCCTTTCGCATTTATGGGCTAAACAGCAAACAATTGAGCTTTTATTTACCTTAACCAACTGTTCAAATTGCATAAGCTATATGAAATGGAAGTGAGGATAAAAGTTGAAACTCTCTCTCTCTCTCTCTCTCCCTCGCTTGTTGAAGTAAACACACACGGCTTGTTTAGAGCAAGTGCTATAACATACAACGAGCGGTAAACATAATTTACACAGGCAAACTACATAACTCGGCTCTTCAAACATAAAGTGCAACAGCAACTGCAACTGCAATGGCAACAACAACTTTAAGCAATTGCAAATTCCACTGACACTAAAAATTCGTTGCGCATTTCATTAAAAACCCCTGGCAAACCACTCGAACTGGAACGAACTGCAACTACAACTCGAGTGAGACTCTCTGTATGTGTGTGTGTGTGCGTGTGTGTGTGTTTTGATGGTGCAAAAATATATTACTAACAACTGAGAGGCAGGACTATGAACCAATTTTTACTTAACTCACATTGCAGCTAAGCCAGCTGGGAGCTTTGTTTTTGTATACGATGCATATGTCTGTGTGTGTGTGCGTGTTTGTGTGTGTGTTTGTGTGTAGTGTGTGCAATTGTGCATAGAGTGATACAAAGCAGACTGACTGAGAGTGGTCACAAGCAAGGGAGGGGATGTGTAAAAGGGAACCGAACTGGATAGCGAGTCAGCCATTGTAATAAGCATAGGAAACGGAAACACACACACACACATACGCAACGAAAGACAGAGCAACAGATGGAGGGAGAAAGAAATATTGTGCTCTGGTAGCCCAGGCATATGCTCGAGCAAAGCACAAGGATATTGTGAAAATTAAATGAGTTGCATTACTTTTGTGCATTTGAAATTTGCAACTCAATGAGCATACACACACAGAGTACAGAGACAGTCAGCTAGTGGAGTCAATGGTATCCAGTGAGAGTAAAAGAAACAGACAGAAAGAGAGAGAGCGAGCGGCAACATCGTGCTTTCCTGTTGCAAGTTTCCTCTTTTTACACGTTGCATAACAAAGCGTTGCACTGCTTCTTAATGCTCTATGCACGAAAAGATATGAGAACATAAAACCAGAAACGGTCAAATACACACAATAAGCTACTGAAAGATTAAAGACAGATCACAGAATTGTTCATAAAGGAGCTAGCTGATTTTTTTTCATCATCCATCAACATTTTGGCTACTTTACGAAGTTTTATTTATTAATGTTTATAATTATTTACTTGTAATCTTTGTTGATCTTAGACTAGAAAAATGTACTTTAATGCTTCCAAGATATTTTAGTTATATGATTTGTAATCGATTTGAAATTAAACCAATACAGCATTTTATACGTTCTTATACAAAATTCATACGCAATGGCATATGCCCCTTTTATAAAGGGAATTTAATCATCGAGTTGCTTCATTTGTGATTCTCTTTAGTTTGCCGTTGCCATTGGCGCTTGCTGTGTCTTAGTTTGTCTTGCTTACAGATTTGCTTTATTTTTTTCTTTTTTTGCTCTTCCTTTTGTAGCGTTCTGTTTTGAGTTTTTGTTGTTTGGATTTATTTCTTTTATTTAGCCGAAGCGTATTTAAGCTTTGCAAGTGCTTTGCCTTATAAATCAATAACATTGCAATATATTTTTGCATGCTAGAAAGTTGCTCGAACTCACATCAATCTGTTCCACAGATTTGTTTTACCCATCGACTTTGTTTGTGCGCTTGGATTTTGATGCATTCTGTTCTGGCAGTCATTCATTCAGTCAGTTACTCACTCAGTCATTCATTCAGTCAGTCAGTCAGTGAGTCAGTTAAGCATTCGTTGCATACAAATTCATTTCAATAACTTTGCTGCTGCTGCTGTTGCTGCTGCGCTTTAAATCCTTCTGAAATTTCGCTCGCTTAATCCTTTCTAATTGAAAATCGTTTTATATTCGATTCGAGATCTGAGAGTGCCTTTACAATGTGTGTTTGTGTGTATGTGTGTGCAGGTGTGGGTGGGTGTATACTTTAGTATGGTAATGCGGATAACTGTGTGTAGTTGGATGCTTCATGAATTGCATCAAGCATATGATGATGAAGTTGATTTGCAGCATTGTAGAATACTTAGCTTCTTCGTGCGCCTGCCCTTGATTCGCATTCGAGAGTAAATTGCAACAATGTGCGTCATTTTGCATTTTCGAATTCCGCTCGTAATTTGCTTAATGGTTGAGTTGAAGTGCCAGTGCCAGAGTGCATTGATATTGAAAGCATTAAATTGCCGAAGTGCATAATGCAATCAATGCCCAAGCACCAGCAGCAGCATCAGAAAATGAAGGAAACTGAGACAAGCAAACAATGAGATGTTAATGGAGGTCACGTGCATTGCAGAATGATTAAGATGTTTAAATCATTCCTGCACACAAACATACTATAGTTTATAGTACATTTCCCATGCTTATGTAGATGAAAAGTTCACGAACATAAACCTGTCAGAAAATTAATCATAAATCTGCAACATAATACGTTTTGTTCGTATATCAAATATATTGAATGCTACTCGTTTTTTAAGCTTATTTCGACAGCTTATTTATATTTTTTGTTTTAATACTTAATTCATTTTCATAAATGTAATTCAAATAAATGTGCATGATATGATATATGCACATTAAAATAATTAGTATTGGGCAAAACACATTTTTTATTCACTAAAAAAAATATCTGTAAAATAATCCGACACAAAAAAGCAGCTATAAGAATCATTATGCAGAAAAAATTAGTTGATACCAAAAAATAACAAACAAAAATGAGAATCAATTATTCAAATTATTTTACAAACATTTTTAGTTAGTTAAAGGAAATATATAAAATGTTATAGGTTAACTATTAATCAAATAAATAAGAAAAACAAGATACACTTTAGGAAATATTTGTTAAAAGGAGTTTAATTCTTAGACAATGAGTAACTTTTATTTAATAAAGTTAAGCACCAGTCAATGCCAGGAGTACTATCAAAATGAAAGTGACTCAGCTGTTTGACAGCAAAAAAAAAAAAAAAACTTTCTTAAAGCAAAATCCTTTATACTGCAATGCTCTCTTATCGATCGATGTGTTTTGTTTATCATAATCTCTATCATTCCCATGCACCACTCGAAATTTCAAGTTGTGCCATTAACATTTTGTCTCTGGCAGCGGCAAACAAATTAACATATTCAAGGTTCGCATTGGTTCAGCGAACATATGACAGCGATGTTTTTGGAGTACCGACTAGCCAGCGGTTCCCAGCGGTTCTCTCTTCATCTCTCTATCACCCTTACTTTTTCTATCGGCTGAACTCTGAGCGCGCCACAAGCGTTGCACGAACCAACAACAGAATGTCAAAATTTTGTTGCCGTTGGTATTTGCATGGCAAATTCAAACACAGGAAAGCAAACAAAAAACTTTTGTGCCAACAAAAAAAAAGTTCACGCCAAAGAAAATAAACGACACGCGGCGACAACAACATCCAAAATATAGAAACAATAGCAATAGCAACAGCAACAACAACAAATAAGCAAACAAGTTCAAAATCAATGCCAAGAGCTGTAAAAATTTGCATTTCCCTCAAGAGGGTTTTTTGTTGAAAATTTCTGCTCGCCATTTTTGGAGTTTTTTGTTTTTAAATATCGCAAGCGGAGTTCAACAATCGCTCGAGGCGGAAATGCATTTGGAAATTGTGCTTCCAACCAGGATAACCATTTCGGGATAACAAAACAAAAGTCCACACAGTCCACTCAGTCCGCTGGGTAAACATGGAGGGACTCGGAGCTGTTGTTATTGACGACTGTCTGGTCTAGGTCTGGATCTGGGCTTTGGATGTTAAATTGTGATGGCGTATTTTGTCGCTTCTGTTTATTGTCTGGTCTGCGAAAGGTCAACAACAAACACAATCCATACGCTTCAACGCCTGCTCGATTGTTGTGAAGGCGACGTCGGCACCTAAAACTATGCAACACTAATTGGCACTCAACGTAGGGCGTATTCTTCTTCTGCGTTCTTCGTTGACATTCCACTGAACAGCAGAGCAGCAACTCATTTATCATAATAATCTAATTCGCTCTCTCTCTCTCTTCCGCACTTTTTTGCTCTCACTCCCTCTAATTACACAGCGAGACCCATTAGCTTAGTTGGTCTATCAAGACGGGCAGCTGTCAGGCAACAGTTTGACATCCTGCTTCTCACCACCATCGGCTTTAGCTGCAATCTTTATGCAGCCTATTTAGCTTGCAAATGAGCGAAATTCTCGATGCATTCTAACCTATATTCTCTCTCTCTATCTCTCTGTCTTTGTTTGTAGCACCCATTGTGGGCAATTTCACAGATGAGGAGCTGCTCAATGTGCCGCCTTCAAATGGCGGCGCTGTGCCAAACACATCGGAATATCCGCTGCAACGCGATGAGGTTGGTCGTGCCGTCAGCAGCGGTGGCGAGAGGAGTCAACATACCACCCAAGGTAAGTTCATTGCGACAGATAATCGTAAAATGTTCCGGAAATTGCTAGCTTACGAGTTATGTTCCCAATCATACTATATACTTTGGAGGTAGAGCTCTAAAATTGTTTGCAACAATTACAAGTTGATTTTGAAAAATTAAATTTGAACTTGACATTTATTTGATTTTGATTCAACTTCAAAATAAATAACAACTTTTGTTTTTGATTTTATTATTTATTCAATTATTTATGAACTGAATGGTTAAATGGTATCTAACAACATTAAAATATTTGATACAAATAAAAATAATAATGACAATGATTTGAATGCACTTTGAAAATGCAAATTTAATGTTAAATGAGTTATGTTTTTAAATAATGCAGCATTGAAACATTTTTAACCGTTAAAGCTAACTTCTTAATTACAAATCTGCAAGAGTTAAGCTCCATTATTGTTAAGACTCATCATAATGAGAGTTGGCAAACAAAACAAAAGCACACTGGTTGGCAATTGAAGACACAAAAATAATGAGCTTCGCCTCGAAAAGGAATATTCTTTATTAGTTGTACAGAAATCTACTCCTCCGTTAACATAATGCACAAAAAAAAAAACTGTGAAAGTTTTTCATTTGTTTTTTTTTCTCATTTACTTTATTTACTTTCTCGCAATTGCTTGCCACAGAGCTTAACACAGTCAGCTTCTATCGCTCTGTTTCATATCACAACATAGCGTTAACTAAAGCTCTTGTTTGTTGTTGTTTGCAGTTATCTCGCCGAAACCCATTGACCATCAGGAGCCGGAAACAAGTTTCGTTGGCTATATAATCACAGTGCTGGCAACAATTATACTCTTCCTGGTCGCTATTATACTTTTGATAATAGCTCGCAATAAGCGCGGACGCGGACGTGGCAATGTTTTGGATGCATTTCAGCATAATTTCAATCCGGACACGCTCGGTGGCGTTGATAAGCGACTAAATGGCAATGGCGTCTTAAAGGTACACACACACACACACACACACATGCACACATACAAATAGAATCAAGTGACGTCTAGTTTGGCCACTAACCGGATGACATGAAAAGTGCATAAACTGCTGTCGCACTGAGGGCTGTAAACTGCCACCCAGAATGCATGTCAAACATAACAAAAACCAAAAAAAAAAAAATTCTAAAAATTGCTGCACACGCAGGAAGGTTTTTTTTATTATTGGGACGCCTGACTCCATATGCTGAAATGATGATTAAAAACTGTACTATAGTTGATGCCAACAAAAAGAAACTAGGCGTCAATTTGGTCATATCTTTTGGTTGTTTTTTTGTTGCCACACATATGTGATGAAATTTTTTGTGTTTTCTTTCTTCACTTTTTTGCCCTCAGGTGGTCACAACAATGGATGACAATGAGTCGTCCATTGACAAGAACAGTCTATACCATGAGCCCTTCAATGTGAACATGTACACAAGCGCGGCCAGTGCCTGCTCCATGAATGACCTGCAGCGTCAGCATGTAACTCCAGACTATACAGGTGAGTTCACGCAAAAAATGGGTGAGGTTGAGGTTGAAGAGGTTGTTGCTACTGCTACTGATGCTGCTGCCATGGGTCATAAACGGCGCAGCACAGCATGGCTAAAGCTTTTTACTGCTGCTCCTGCACCTGTTTCGACTGCTGCTGGTGTCGCTGCTGATGAGTTTGATGTTTTGCGTCCTGCCTGTGACAGAACATGCAAATGTTTCTGCAACGTTGCAGGCACAAAAAAAAAACCCAAAAACAAAACAACACACACACAAAAAAAAGTAAGTTAGAGAGAGTTGCGAGAGAATGCAAAGCTATGCTTAATTTAGCGCACAACATGAAAGTCCAGTGTGATGGACTTTGCCAACGGCACTGAAGTAGCAGCAACAGCAGCAAAAACAGGAACAAGCCAAAAAGGAGCAGCATACAAAAAAACATAACGGTGTGCGCGTTGTTCACGCCGCAGGACATCATTTTGAATTGCTTAGTCGCCAGACGAATGACGCAACTAACAGAAAGAGTATGCCAAAAGATTAACGAATTTGGTAACAAGTTTTGGTGATTAAAATCTCAATCTTATTAAATCAAAGAAGATTTGTTTCCCAAATAGATTATTGAAATAGATGTTTAAATAGCAGAAAATATCTGTTCTCAATGAAAGATCTCTGAAATTGAATAGAACTAAACACTTAAATATATTTTAGACATCTTAGAACATAACTTTAATTCTTTTTATTAAGAATTTGACTGAAGAGTTCTAGTACTCATATACAAAATACAGTGTCTCAGAGGTTTTAACTTAAATCCTGAATAATAATATGTCAGTTATAAGACACTCTCAAACATAAAATGTTATCATACTTTTCTTAATCCGCTTACAAGTTTCTGAGCCCAAACAGATAGCCAATAATACGTCAAAATCCTTTTAAAATAGAAACCAACATACCTTAAGCTGCCCAGTTAAGAGTTGAGAACCAAACTAAGCTCGAGAAGAGTAACTAACTGTCATTATACAAACGAAACATTTTGTTAGAGTTTTTTCTTGTTACATGTGAGCTGTTTAATTGCCACATGAAAATGAAGCGTTGTCGGGTTTTTGGGGTTACGACTTTGGCAACATAATTTGTAATGAATTCTAATGTCGTGTGTCCGCCGCCTAAAGGCGGCTTGCTACACATTTGTTTTAGTGCAACTCTTGCGTTTATCTCGAAGGGACACACTGAGAAATTGTTAGGCAAGCGAAGAAGCATGGCACATAAAATCGACAACATGCAGGACATTGTTTGCACACATTCCTCAACCATCATCAACATCATCATCATTATTACTATTAAGATTATGTAGCTCATCATGGTCATTGTCATTGTCATTGTCATCGTCATCATCAACGTTTATGGCACGCCTTTGATGCTCTCGAGTCATTTGCCAAAAAGTTTTGTGATGTTGCCTTTGGGTGCATTTTATAACTGGGCAGCAAATATTTGTCATCCCACCACCCAACAGTCAACTAGACACAACACTCTTACCACCTACTCTTTGTCTGTGCCGTTGCCATAATAATTTAATTTAGCTCAAATAAATTATAACTTTAGCCATGCAACTCGTTCCCATTGCCAGCACTCGTCACAGTCTCGCGCGTACCGCACGCTTCAAATTGAGTGCTCCAAACTTCGTTGAGTAAAACTTGTGCCTTGTGCCACACTCGGCACTCAACTCCTCCACATACACACACACACACACACACACTTGAATTAAAGTCCATTTTTGAAATCAACTGCCAATTTGCACGTCTCCACAAGCTTCTTCCCCTCGCGTCTGAAATCAGTGTGCAATGAAAAAGCTCCATATAATAACATTGCATGCAAACAAACATGGCAATAAGCGTGAGCCCAATCACGAAACTCGTTTAAAAGCAGGCCGCAATTTACACAGCTACACATGACTCAAACAAATTCTTCATTTACAGTCTGATTGAATAGCTTATGAATGTTTTTTAAAAGTGCGATTAAAGGAAATTCTTGTTAAGAAACAATTCTATTCATAAATGAATCTTGTATGAAATAATTCTTTATTTGTATAAAACAAGATTTAAATCATTAATCACTTAACAATATCAGTAAAATTCAAATTTAAATAAAATAAATAGAAAATAATGTAACTAAAAATTGAATAAAAAAAAATATTGCATACCTTTAGGGTCAACCAAAAACTAATTTCTAGAAATGTTAATAGATTTTCACTGCTAATTCGCTGGATCGCTAAAAAAATATTCGACAATTGATAATTTTAATTCGTTCTTTTAGATAAAAGTTTCGCTTCAACTAAAGAAGCGCATTTGTAAAAATTTCTGCAATCTCAGACTAAGAACGTAAAAGGCAACAAAACTTCAATGCAACTTCAAAACTAAGGCACTGATTGCTTGAATACATAGATAAACATAAGGACGCTCAAACACATACACATAAGCACATTCAAGGCAACTTGCATACGAATTTTGCAAAGTCGTCGAAAAGTTTTGTCATTAACGTTCGTTGTCTGACTGTCTCATTGGCCATCTCCTTCGCTCTTTCTGTTATTTTATGTATTTCTACTAGTTTTTGAAACGAATGCAAAAATGACAGGCAACATACACAGACAGATAGAGAGACAGACACACAGAGAGAGAGAGAGCGAGAGAGAGGGAGGCAAAGGCCGAAAAACAGACAGACAATGAGCCGCACACAAACTAAATAATGTTATTACAACAACAATAAAATTAAAACTTGGTTTGAAGACAGTTGCAGGGGTGCGAGCGAGATAGCTCAACGCCAAGTTGCAATTAATTTCATTTAGTTTTTTGCCACACGCCACGCCATTTTCTCTTGTGCCCCGGGGCACTCGTTTTCCTTTTGCTATGTGCAATGAGAGTTGACTAAATGGGAAAAGTTTGAAGTTGAAGGCACAAAAGTCCTGGACAAGACAAATGAAACCGAAAGACAAAAGCGCCCATCAGCCAGAGCGAGGCAAACAGACAAACTGCTTAACGCAGAGTTGCATTTTGTGTGTTCTGTGTGTGTTTTTTGCCCCATACTTGCTTGAATTTATGAGTGGATCCAAGGGTCCAAGCTCACCTACACACACTCTCTCACATGGCACGTTAAAACTGCTAAATAAATTTTGTGCCGGCAACAACAACAACACTCAACGTTCTGGCATATGTTTTGAAAATCTTTTTTACCTTTATATTGCGCAAGTTTTTATGTTGGCAAAATATTTTAAATATGTATGTATATGCAGAAAGTTATAAAATTTACCTGTCAAGGAATGTAAAGAGAAACTTTTAGATTGAATAAAAATAGTTTTAGATTTATTAATATTTGTCATAGTAAAAACTCTCCGACATGAACATATGCTTAAAACTATTTCCAAGTAATAAAAGCTAAATAATAAAATTAACACAAAAAATCCTCTCAACTAATTTAAGTTCTTCACAACGAACAGTTCGTTGTTTTAATTTTTTTGGAGTCTTCAAAAAACTCACAGAGTCTTTTCTACCTCTAAGCAATTTCAGCTTTATTGCCGAGCTAAATTTTTGCTTTTTTTTAGCTAAATGAATTTAAGAGCAAGACTTGCAACTTACAACTTGCAACTCGCACAATTCATTTACGACTTGTGTAGTGGAGTGTGAACCTTTACTTAAATTTACCTCGCAGCATTTTGTGGCATCTTTTGTATAATTCGTTAGCCACCCGACAAAAGTTTTGCCATCCAGCTAGCTAGCTAGCTTGCCTGCCCTGACTGGCACGTAAAATAGCGCTTAAAAGTTTATTGTTTTCGGTGAGGTATGCATTTTTCTGTTTTATGGTCAAAAATTAACACTCTCTGAACTCAGAAACCTCATTTTGTTTTTGTGTTTTTTGCTCTTTTGGCAGATGTGCCGGACATTGTGTGCCAGGACTATGCGGTGCCTCACATGCAGCAGCTGTTGCCCAATGCCGCTGCTGCTGCTGGCACTGCCACTGCCCGCAGTTCACTCAATGCGTCAATTGTTGGAGTTCCAATTGTAAACGTAGGAGGAGTTGGGATTGCACCACCCGTACCACCGCCACCAGAGAAATATTATGCAGCAACACCAATTTGCAGCAAAACAGTACAAGGAGGAGTAGGAGGAATCATCGGAGGAGGAGGTGGAGGAGCACCACCCGGCTCACAGAGCAGCGGCTCGTTGAGTTTAAGCTCCTCGAATACGGCTGCAACAACGCCGACGCCAACGGGCAGCAAACCGCATCATTACAATTTGGATATGAGCGCTAATTTTGCCGACATCAACGAGGAGCTGGCCAATTGCCAAGTGCAGGAGTTTCCGCGCCAGTCGCTGGTCATCGTCGAGAAGCTTGGCTCTGGCGTTTTTGGTGAACTGCATTTGTGCGAAACAAATGTGCTAAAGTAAGTAGCCTAAAATCCAAACCAAAACCATCAACCGCCTCCTCTCATCCTACCCTACCCAACCACACCTCAACGCCCATCCAACACACTTAATCGAGTTGAGTGTGTGTGTGTGTGTGTTGTGTTGTGTTGTGTTTTGTGTCTGATGTTGCTGCAAGCGAGGCCCAAAAAACATTCGGAAAATGCATCTAAAATACGCAACAACCGAAAATGGGCTGCATTAGGGGGAAATATTTGCCAACTTCCTGTTTAAAGAGCAGCCAGTTGATTTAACACTTAAATGAAAGTTGCTTTATCTACAGCTCTGTCTTGAAGCCGTAGAATGATTGGATGGCAAAAATATATCAATCTTATATTTGAATACATATTTGGAATACATTTTTATAACAGAGAATAGAGAGCTAGAAAAACTTTGATAGATTAACTTAAGGTACGCTGTGATTAAAATAGATTTTTCAAAACACCAAATTAAGCTTTGGGGCTTCTCTCCAATAATCCAATTACTGCGAACTGCAACGACAACAAATCAATTGTTATTTAAGAAATCCATTCAAACGTTCTCCATCAAGTGAAACATCTATTTTGACATGTTGCCAAATTGCTTACCTTACTTACCGCAAAAAGGGAGACAGAATAAAAAAAAACACACACACACAAATGTTACCGAATTCATATTAAAAGTTATATATATCAAAACATACATATACAATATATGTATACAGTAAATATGTCGCTATTGGTTGGACAGTTAGAGAGAAAAATCAAAAATTCGTATAACAACAGTTGACAATGAGAGAAACCGCAATACTTTAATGCCTGACACACACACACACACACACACAAACGTAGATGGAGTAAATCAAACGGTTAGATGGAAAAGCAAAACGAAACCGATATGAGTCTTGTCTCGGTATGCTGCAGGTAGTTGCAAGCAGCAGGCAGCTGGTCGCAGGTTGCAGGTTTTTGTCAGGATATAATGCCATGTCTGCGGTAACAACAACAACAACAGCAACAATAATAATAACAACAACACAAGCACATGCTGGCCACAAAAAAGCTTATCAGAAATTCCATTATGAAAACTTTAACAAACCAAAAAGGCAGCAGCAGCAACAGCAACAGCAGCAATGTCAACAGCCAAAACCAGAAGCAGTAATACAGGACCAACAGAACCAGACGCACTTGCGAGACGAGTTGAAAATAGCCATTTTATTCGCTGGGTAACAGTGATGTGTGTGTGTGTGTGTGTGTGATACGACTGCTACCTTTGATTTCATTTTTGCCGTTTAATTGAAGCTTTTCATTGCACATTATACATACTATATGAGCATGGGCGTTGGCTACTATTTGTTACATACTACTGCTGCTGCTGCTGCTGCAGCCAGAATATTTTCATTTTCACAGACAGCTAAGCTACACTTTGAAAAGGGACGAAATACTTTTAGCAACACTTTTTAAACATTTTCAGAATGAGTGTTTCGGAAACCTTTCTAAGAATTTTGGTTTCCCTTCATCACTTTACAGTTTATGAACAAATATTTGTTTATATAACAAATTTCGTTAATTTAAAATCTTGTTAAATGTTAAATGATATTTTTAAATACATATTTTTAATATTCTTATAAGCTTTAACGATTTCTTTCAAATATTATTACCTTACAAAAGTTCTTAAATAATATTATTGTCATCATCATTCTAAACGGTGATTTGCTATATATTTGTGTACAAAAGTTAAACTATAGGTATCAAATGTTTAATTAAATTTTTTCCGTGTACTTATGCGTGTGTGTGTGCGTGTGCGTGTTTGATTTTCCACTTGCATGTCTATTATAATTTTCATCTGTGGTCTAGCACAATAAAGTCCATCTGTTGTCTGATAACTGTCTATCCAGCTGTCTATTAATATTTTATCAGACAACCACGCCCTGGCACAAGGGGGCAGACTGAAAAACGACCTCATTCAATGCTGGCCACTTCAAGTTTTAGTCCTGGTCAGGCCCTTTTGAGCTGTGCGTGTGTGCCAGTGGCTATTGTGTGTGTGTGTTAATTATTTTGCATACGGTTCCTGACCAGAAAGTGCAGACCAGGGGTCATAGTTGCTGCTACTGCTGTTGCTGTTGCTTTTTCTGCCACTGCAGTGGCAATATTACGTATACGTAATACATTTTGTGGCTTTCAAACCGCAAAACTATTAAAGAAAGCAGGCAAATCGAATTGTTACGGAACGTATCAAAATTGCCAGACCAACCACCATTGACAGCACTCAGAGTTGGCAGCAGCAGCAGCAGTAGAAGAAGAAGGACACTGAACACGACAATATTGAGCTGCTCTAATTGATTTTTGCGTTAGAGAGCAATTGTCATGAGCATACATATTTCAATTGATACACACACACATTTATATATATATATATATATATATATATATATAGATTGGAAACTGTTGGCTTGTTGAACAACGTTGAACGTTGTGGCTTAGATATGTAGAGTAATCTGCGGTTTACAAATACATAAGTAACCTGCAAGAGGAAATAGTTATCAATAGTCAAAAGCAGTCATTCAAGTAATCAATTTGAAAAGAAAACGCTGACTAAGTATTCAAGTCCTGCATTATATTCAATAAGAAAGCACTCATTACAATTGATATGATACTTTTTTCTGATCTATATATGATAATAAAACTTAGTTTGTTGCAATGAGTTGATTCAATTTTATTTCTTACAGTGCAACACTCGTTGCTGTTGCTACCCTACGACCCGGTGCTAGCGATCATCTTCGTAAGGAGTTTCGCAGCAAGGCCAAGCAGCTGGCGCGTCTCAGTGATCCGAATGTGGCACGTTTGGTGGGCGCCTGTTTGAGGGATGAGCCCATATGTATTGTGCAAGACTATTCGAATTGTTTAGGTGACTTGAATCAATTTCTGCAGGAGCATGTGGCTGAAACAAGCGGACTGATGGCCAACAAAAGTTTGAGGTAAGTGACGCGATAGATCTGAGTTTCTCCCTTAACACAAGTGTAATGTGTTTTTTGTCTCTTTTGCTGCTTATGCTGGGATGCGTTTTTGCGTGCGTTTTTATCATGTTTCCTGTACCGACGCCATTTGCCGACGCTACACTTCCGGTCTCGTGTTCAATGATTACGCCGATCCACCAACACGAACAACCAACCACCAACAACATGCGCAAACGGATGTTAAAACTTCGTTAACTTTGCTGCTGCTGCTACTGCTGCTACTGCCGCTATCGTTGTCATTTTCGTTCTTGTGCCACACGCGAAAACTTTTGAAATTCTCATTTGACGTTCGCATCCTCGCTTGACATCCGTTTTGTGACCCATCTCTTCACACACAAACGCAACCCGCACGACACGACAACGAACTGCTTATAGCTATGGCTGCTTAGTCTACATCGCCACACAAATTGCATCGGGCATGAAGCATTTGGAGCAAATGAATTTCGTACATCGGGATCTGGCAACAAGGTAAGTACTTTGAGATAAGAACACACCTTGCTGCTGCTGCTGCCCCCTGCTCCTGCTCCTGCTCTCGTTTTGTAATATTCAGCAAATTTAGCTTTAAGTTAACATGTTCAAAACTTTTTCTTCTCCCTCTTTATGTGTTTAGTTTTTTTTTTGTTTTGGTGTGGTGCGTGCTTAAAAAGTTTTTCAACTTGCGGTTAAGAGGCAAGCGAAAATACGAAAAGGTGTTCCAAATCACCTTTTCGATTGGGCAAAATGTAAAAATATATAGTGAATGTTTAATATTAGTCGAATTATTTTTCATTTCTTTATAAGTAACTACTAGTTAAACTTTATAAAGAATACTGCCAAGAATCTTTTTAAGTAGATCAACTTTGTATTCATAACTTTAACAGAAACGAAAATTGAATTTATTTGAATATCTTTAGGCCAACAAATATTTATCACATTTCAAAATATTATAAGGCTAAAAAACGCTTTTTTATTGAAGCTTTTCTTATGAAATTCTTATGATTAAGAAATCGAATACTGTACTTCAGCATTATAGCGAATAATGAACACCTGCGGGGAAACTAAGCACAAATTCATTCAAGGAACACACATTGCATTGCCAATTTTAGCAGCGTTCTCAAGTTTCTTTAATGAAATTGTCTTTTCTCCACACACACACACACACAGAGACAGAAATCAACTAATAATATCACATTATTATTACGAAATTTGTGAGTAATGGAGAAAAAACTGAACGAAAAAGAAGAAAAAAAAAGATGGCAAGTCAAGTTATAAATAAAATGGTAATTCAATATATCGAGCGATATATTGAGAGAGCGCACGGGTCGCTGCTGTCTGAACATTTGCGTATAAAATGTAATAAATTAAAATTAATTTGCTAATGAAAATGTCAACAAGGAGTGCACGAATAACATCATCAGCAACAACACCCAACAACAAACATGACAGCAACAATAACACCAGATCCTGCAACCAAGTCTATGGCAACACTTGACGAAGTTCCCTTCCTCTCTCTCTCTCACTCTCTCTCTTTAACTTCCGCCTGCTACTTATTTTTTTTTTTGCTTTTGCTTCGCTTTTAGCTTATATAAATGAATGATAGACATTGTTGTTATAGCAGCAAAGTCCTTTGCCTTGCCAAACTCATCACCGTCGCCGTCGTCATAACAAATCAATAGACTGCTGGTAGAGCATGTAATGTCGTGGCATGTCCTGGCCTGGCCATAAATATATATATATATATATTTCTTTGAAATGCCTTTGAAATCCAATAAGAACATTTTCGCTGTTATTTATTGGTCACGCAATTGTCAAACACAATCATCCCACGGCCAACAAATGACATCCATTGCATAACAATGCAATCCAATAATAATAAAAAACAGAAAGAAAAAAACCAAAACGTATAGTCGATAGGTAAGCAACATATCATTTAACAGCAATTGGCCATAGCGTTCATGAGTTATCTATTTTTTCTTCCTTTTTTTTTTGGTGTGCCGAATTTGGTACCTGAATTGCAAGCTATAAATTTGTTGAGCATGACAATGCGACGTATGCGCAATATGACTACAAATATGGTATATGCATAGCGTGGTCGCAAGTCGTTGGATATTTATAGCTTAAATGTACATAACGATTACGTATTAAGCTGTATATCTTTTGTCTGTTCAAGAAGTTCAACTCTATTAAATATTCATAATCTAGCTACATGAATATTTTTTGTATTGTTCTAGTTGTAAACTGTTAAATACAGAAAGATGTTAACTTGAGTTACTTATAGCTACAATTAGTACGTCAAAGCCAGCAAGCTGAAAACCTGTCAGTGAGGACATCAACCAAAGCACTTGCAGGAAAAGGGAAAGAGAAACAGAGTGCTTTGAATGTTTGTACCTTTTGGGTTAGCTTAACATATATTTACCATAAAAATTAACTAAGATTTCAGCATGAATTCACTTAAATAGGATTTCTGCTACATTTGCCCAGGCAAACAAAAACGCTCAAAATACAAATACACACACACACACACACACACACAAATAAACTTTTGAGTGAACGAATGTATTCTTGGCATTGTTTGATTTGCCATTTTACCTGGCTCACAGACAACGAACGATCTGAGGAAAGAGCTGCAAATATTAGCTGCTAGAACCGCAACGAATTTGAAAGGATAAAATGGTTGCAAAATGTTTAAATAGAAACTAAAGGTAGAAATATATTAGAGACACTTTGTTAAATTTAATATTAAATTTAGACATAAAATCAATTTTCAATTTATGTTATAAGTTATTTCTGGTTGAAAATATACACTTTTTGGATAATTACATTTTAAATCATTTTAATTCATATTTTTTATATATATATTAATTTCATTTCCATTTCATTAAGAGTTAAATTTACAGATTATTCATCATTTTAAAATATTTTCCTTATAATTTAATTTTAATTGTTTTACAAAATATAAATCCAAATTTACAAAAATAAGATATAAGCTAAAATGAACGACGATGATTGCTTAAAAAATATTTATTATTTTAAGTTGTTGTTTTTTTTGTTCAGTTACAAAGTAAATCCATTTCCTCAACCTATATATTTACGTTGTGTACCAAGTCTTTTTGTATTCTGTTTGAAATTGATTATTTTGCTTTTTGTAATATTTATATTTATATTTGTTTGTTATTTATTTAAATAAATATTGTAATAACTTGCCATACATAGTCCTTTAATATTTTCCGGCTCACAGTTATTTATTCTGATTTTATTTATTTTAACAATATTTACTTGCAATAGTACTAAAAATTGCTTGTTTATTTTGTTTAGTTAACCAACCCAACCCAACCCAACTCAAAAGAACGGTATGTCTAAAGCACTTTTGCAACTGCTGCCACATCAACTGCAACAACATCTCTCACGCCACTGTGTCTGATATTAGTTAAAATTTCACAACAATTTCAAACCGACTGCCCGTACAACTGCAAAGTAGTTCTGGCCACAAGCCAAATTTGCACAAATTTGCTAGCCACTCCCCCGCTCTCTCTCTCTCTCTCTCTCTCTCTCTCCTGTGCTTTGCCGGAAGTTGTCACTGAACTGAAAGGCCGGGAGAAAATTGTTGGGTTTGGTGCGATGGCCACTATTAAAATTTTATACTTAACTAATGTGCTGTTTGGTTGGGATTTTACTTCTGGTCGGATTCCGACAGCAAACAGCTGACGTAAGCACAGCTAAAGTACAAACAGTCGAGAAAATTCTCAGAACTACCACAAAAGAGGAAATTCAGTAAATATGTATATGTACAGACACGGTAGTTGTTGCTTCGTAGCTTAAACTAATTCCACCTACACACAAACAGACAGACATACAAAAGAAGAACAGGCTTACATGTGTGTTAAGTCAACAGGATTTTGAATTGTCTTTAGATTTGTGCTTTTTACAGTTTGGTTTTTTATTTATATATATATACATATGTTTTTGTTTGAAAATGAAATAAATATTGCACACACAAAACAAAACACAAAAATTATTTTATTTCATACTTTTAGTTGATGTTGGCAAAATGCTAAAATCCTTTCAGCTTCTGCGGTTTTACTTTTGCTCGACTAGCCAAAAAGTAGCCATGTATCATTGATTTTACAGCTCTTTTTTCAAACTTTAGACTTAGATTGGTCAGTCTTTTATAATTTAAGTGCTTGTTCTTAACCACAGCTTCAGCTTCGGTGTCCATCAAAGCTGTCTTCATTCACATTTAACATTTGATTTTAAGTGTTGTGAGAAAAGTTTAAAGTACCAAAAGCAGACTGAACTGGTGAGGATAACATGATATTAGAGACGTATTAAATGTTTATTTCTGTAAAGACAAACTAATCAACAAAATGATGTAAAGTATATAGTAAACCATAGAATTAAAATAAGTTTTATGTTCCAGAAAGAATTGTTCTATTTGAACCTATGATATATTTCTTTGAAGCCTTCGGCTTTCCATTGGATTTTCTTTTAAGTCCCAGGCATATTCACCGAAGTAAGTGTCTTTCGAATCTTAGCTTTCCTCTATTATATCTTTAAAAAATGATCTCTAGAGACGTTGCCTTGTTTCGAGAAATATTTTCTCACACCACTTCCACACTTTGCAATCATTTCCAATCAATTACACAAAAGTTGTAAACAGAAGAAGGAACATTGCCATACATCGTAAACTATATATATATATAAATGATTTAAATGGAACGACGTTTGTCGTTATGCAACACTTTTTATCAACATTTCCTGCCAGCAAGGCGAGAACGCATGTGAAGGAAGTTGAGAACCACAGGATATGAAAATAAAACAAGCATCTGCTGTTGTTGTTGTTGCTGCTGCTTTTGCTTCGGCTGCTGCTGCAACTGAATCCTTGGCCAAAAAGTGCAATGCATTTCAATTTTGGCTTTTAAATAGTTTTGCCTACTTTCCAGCAACTGCAGCTGTACCAGAAAAACAATGTACCCTCTATCTTTCACTTGCTTGCTTGCTCGCTCTCTTTCCCTTCTCTGCTGAAAGTTTACACTGTGCAAATATGCACAGAACACACACACACACACACGTATATACACACACACACTCTTATAGAGGCACCCATCCATTTCCTTTTTTTCGCTCCCCACTCGACTGGTGCATGCATATTGTATAACGACGCAGTTTTTTCCGCTTTTGCCGCTACTACAAAACTCTTATCAGCGCCATTTCCCTTTTGGCCAAGAGTGGGCAGAGCGGCGGCACGGTGGTTGGAGGAGTGGCATTGCGTGCACCCAGAAATTGTTTAAAAATAGTTTGCAAGTGGCAAAGAAGATGATGATGAAAAAAATAGACCCTCACTTACACACCCACAAACACATCAACACACACACACTCGAGTAAAAGCCCCAAGATATGAAATTTTGTGCCGAGTGTTGAGTGTTTGAGGCGGGAGCCCTCACATTCAAAAGTGGGCGTGCCTCGGCTGTGTGTTGTCATTTATTGCCATTGCTGTGCGTAGTTTTCATGTAATTTTCAAGTATTTTTTCAACACCCAAAAAAAAAAGAACCTTTGCAGTCTCCACTACTCTACCAAAACTTGCTTCTATACCCTAGATTTGTGTATATAATATATAAGTTGGATGTATTGAGAGTTCATTTCAAGAAGTGTTACTTAAAGATAGTTTTGACCAAGAAAGCAAGAACTATCAATTTTATGACCTTCTTTTGCATTGCAACTCTTATTATTATAATCATATGTTATACTATAACATTGTATCATTATATTTTATATATTTATTATATTTTCGTTAATATTCTTATTCGATACTGATTGTGAAAATTGTAGATTGTTTTCATTAAGGTTTTTTTTTGAAATGAATTCTTATTTTTCGTTTTACTTTTACTAAAACTCTAACACGAATTTATTCCAATGATTGATTTCTTATCTTGAAGATGCTAAGGAGTATCTTTAAGTCAAATCCGACATGATCTCAAAAATTCTAACTTATTTCTCATGCTTCTTGTTGGCAGCCGCAATGCAGCAAAGTTTTGTCATTCACCCACACAGCGCAAAAGTTTATGTTAGTGTGTGAACACACACACACACACACACACAAACGTATATATGTGCATGCATGTATCTCGTATGAGTGTGTGTGTGTGTGTGTGTGTGTGTGCATAACCCATCGTTGTCGTTGTGTCTGGGACCCATAGCGCACATCAGCTAAGTAAATAACATTTTTCGCACTCTTAGTCACGTTCCTAATCATTTTTATTTGGTAACTGTTTGGAAAATGTTTGCACACCAGTAGCACTAGCAGCGGCAGCAATAGCAGTCTACTTACACTCTCTCACAACACACACACACACACACACCCACACACACAGCCACACATACACATCGAATATTTGTTGAAATGAGCTTTGGCACTAATATCGTTTATTAGCTTGGCACTTGAGTGTTTAAATGCTGAAAAATTGTTCGTGATGGTCCTTCGCAGGACAACGACGGACGTGCAATGCCTGAGAGATGGCTAAAGGGATGGGGAGAAGAGGCATCAGCATCAGCAGCATCAACATCAGCATCGCGCTGAACGTCGTCGCCGTTGTTGAGTTTAATTTGAAATTAGTTGAACATTTGTCGGTTTTACGTTTTGTGCTAACCAAGCATTTTTTTATTTTTTTTTTTTTGTGTGTCCTCGAAAACACTTTGCGGGGGTGTGGACAGTGGCGGGGGAGAGGCACTAAGATTGCAGAGGTCTTAAGTTTGCAGAAAGTGTTGTAATAGGTCTTGGGCTCAAATTGAGCTTAGGAAAGAGCCAACTGCAATCGTCTTGTGGGCTGCCAAGTGATAGCTAAAGATGTTAACAAGGTCAGTTTTAAGCTTCAGTTGCATAAGAAGAGCAACACACAGAAAATGGGTTAAGAAATTAAGTAAAATAAAATACTTCAACAATTATATATATATTTGCCATAAACGCATGTAGATATATAGAGAATAGAATTTAATATTTAATAAATGTCATTTGTTGTTTTTTATGAATTAGTTTTTAAATATTTAAAAATAACTAAAAGCAGTAAAAATGTAATCCTATGTTTAGCTGGATGTGGCCTTCTCTGATTGCAATTAGTTAATAGTTTTTTCATTGCTATTAAATTTAAAACCAACATGTAAGAAATATTATCAACAAAATTTCACAGATTTTTAGTTGATATTGAAAAAGAATATCCATTATTTATAATTGCTTAAATCCAATTTAATACTGAAAAAAAAAAAAACACTCTGAGAGTATTTTTGTTGTGATTGCAACCACAGAAACCGCCAATTCCATTATGAAAATGTGCATATAAACGGTTTTAACATAAAGTTTCATCGATTGTTGAACTTGACAACTTTTGCATTAACAACTAAAAACTGGCAGCTATCCAAAAGCGAAACCAACTAAAAGCTACACCTGCATTTGCTGATTTAACAACACACACTTAAACATATGCAAACATATATACATATATGTATATGTATATAGAGTATAGTATGTGGGCGTGGCTGTTTGGGGCAATGTAAATGCTGTCGTTGCTGCTGCTGTTTGCATATTGTTATTAATTTTCATTTTGAATGGCATGTTGACAGTCACTTTGACACTGACAGCTTTGCTAAAAAGTAGCAGCCACGTGGCTGAGAGAGAAAGAGAGAGATAGAGAAACGTTGATCCTGCTGCAGTTAGAGAGATGAGAGTTGAGAGTTGAGTGTTGAGGGACATAAAGTTCAAAAGCTGCTACGACCAGTTGGTGTCAAAAGGTTTATAATTTCAAAACAGCCAACTGATGTGGCACGTCAACAATATGCAGCAGGTGTAAATCTCACAAACACATTCTCCATGTGTGTGTGTGTGTGTAAGTTTGCTAAGCCAAGTTTAACTTTTGGTTTAACATAGAGCGGCAATTGCCGGCTGCTGTTGTCAAGCTGATAAGCAAAGAAGAGTAGAACGAGCCCAACCACACTGATTGCTGTAGTCTGCATCTTGCAAAACTGTCAGCTAATGATTTTTTTTTTTTATTTAAGACACTCTAACGCTGCTGCTGCTACCGCTGCTGCTGGTGCTTGGGGAAAGGTCTTTTCAGTTTTCTGTTTGGCTAAGCTCAAGTGACGTTTCCTTGGCTCGTTGCACGACCCTCGAGCTTTCGCTTTTTGCTTTCTTAATTACACCACTCGAAAAATTGCAGCGAACGACAACAACAACAGCAAATAGCAAAAATGCAGACACGCAAATAGCCGCAGCAACCCCCTCGAGGTGCTTAGCAAATGCTAAGAAATACACTTTTTAGCGAGTAGAAGGAGAAGGAGGAGGAGCTAAATGTGAGCCAAGGCAGCTCAAAACTTAACAGCAGGCAATTTAATGCAGAATGCAAAGCAAATGAAATTCCCCAAGTTCTTAGATAATTTCTCTTTGCATGTACTTATTGCAAAAGAGTTTACACAACTTTAACGGTTAGGGTATTTAATACACATGCTGTTTGCCAAAGTCAACGTACCCCGTACACAACGACAACAATTTATTTTTGAGTTGCACTCAAACAACAGTAAAAGCTGTCATTGCTGCTGCTTTTAGCCTTGGTATTTCGAATGCAGAAGTTCTGGGGCCGTTTCATTGCATGACAGAAATCCTTGGACAACACGACGTATGCGCAATATTTGGTTTGAACGTCAAGCATATTTATTTACTTCTTACTTTGGCGTAGCGTGTTCAAACAAGGGTTTATCTTCTTCTTATGCTCATGTTCTTTAGAGAAAACTAAAATCAATTAATTCATTTTGGTTAAATTCTAAAAAAAAAAATGAAAATATCCATACGATATTAATTCATAATTGGACATAATAATGAATTTTAATCTTGTGTTAACAAAAATAAAACAAGGGAAAAAAACATAAACATAGATACCAATATTGTTAGATTAAAATGAATTTATGTCAAATATTTATTAAATCGAAGTATTGCATAAAAAATAATATCAATAAAACAAATTCTATTATATCAACTATGTTTATTTTTAATGCAAAGAGCTTAGTTACGTTCATTTCGATTTATTACATTACATAAAAAGTTTACAGCCGGCTTTTTCTTCTATTTTTTTATATTCTCTTCCTCCCCGCCCCATCAACTTGGGCATTTACCTATGTTCCAGAGCAGTTCACATAAAAAAAAACCCACATGTTTTGCAAAAACATATTGTTGAAATACTATGTATATGTATATGTGTGTGTGTGTGTTGTTTTTGTGTTGTCGTTTTGGGGGCTCGGGATGTCGTGTCCCATGTCCGTTGTTTCTGCTATTGTTGTTGTTGTTGCTAGTCCCGCATTTCGACACCTTTTTCACACATAAATTTTAATAACACATTCCATGAACGCAGTGCATGTAAATTGCACCCACCCGATATGCCCTTCATAAAATATGTACACAAATATATATGCGATATATAAAACATATATATATATATAATTTGGTGTGTATGTATATATAAGTATTTGTGTGCAGACACACAGAAAACAATTCCCAAATGTAGCGACACGTAGCGCTGAAAAATGCTGCTACAGCTGCAATTGGCAAACAAGTCAAGGTGGTAAATAGCAAATGGAACACACAAACAGAGACACAGCGACAGAGAGAGAAGTTGGTTATGGGGTTAGGGACATGGTGGTGGGATGGGATGGGGGGGGGGGGCTGTATACAACTGGGACGACCTACATGGCGCTCATTTTGTGTCAACTGCGCAACGTAAATTGCCAAAAGGGCAGTCAAGAACAACAACAACAACAACTGCACAACCTGAGGCAAACAACAAAGTTGACAAGTTAAAAAGTTGGTATGTGGGATGGCATCAAAACAACAACAACGACAACAGCACACAGCAGCAGTCAATAAACTATAAAATATGCAATGTTTGAATATTTTTCTCTCTCGTTTTTTTCATTTTTTTTGTGTTATTTTGTTCAACAAAAATATTTTATGCATGCAGGTGAATTGATTCAGCGAACGAACGAACGAAAAGTCAAGCTGGCATTCAGTCAGTCGTTCATTCAGTCAGGCAAACTAACCAAATGGCAACCAGCAACGTTGCACCCAAAGGAAATTAGCTTGACAGGAAATTCCACAACATTGCGACAGTGCCGCGAAAACCACCAAGAGCACCCACTCAACCCACAACCCACTGCCACCACCCCCTTCAATACTTACTGACTGTGTCCCACAATGCACGTTGACATTTTCACTCATGCCGATTTTCATATTACATTTGGTTGTGCTTAAATGACAAATGTGGTTGGTAAGCCGATGTCTGGGGAACTGCTTCCCTGGCTTCTGAGTTCTGCTTCTGCTTTTGGTTCTGTTCTCGGGTTCGGGTTTGGGTTTGAGTAGTGGGTTGTGTCTGGGCTCTGGGTTTTTGGACTGCTCGACTCGAGGAGAGATCGCTTGCCGGCTTGCAATGAAGTTGAGGCATTTTCGGTTTGTGGTGTTATTGCTGAATGACAGCCGGATGGACGGACAAACTGACTGACTGACTGCCTCAATGACTTTATATTTGTAACGTATGTGTATGTGTGTGTGTGTGTGTGAAATGTGGTGTATTTTCGTGTGTTGGTGTGATTGAGTGTATGCGCCTCTGTCTGGTCGCGTTGGCTTTGTGATTGAGATGGATTGTGTTGTTAGTGGCAGCAATGCGGCGACAACGACTGTTTCCACTGTTGTTGACTGCCTGTCACTTTTTATACACTGTTACCGATATGAAAGGAGTATACATGTCAGTAATCAAAAGTGATAATCGGAAAGTGTTAAAAGATTGTTGTTTTCTGGCTACTTTTGAGTATCAGAGTATTAAACAGTCGGTTTGTTCTGTCACTTGTTTACTGCACGCTAGAGAAAGAAGATGATAAATAACAACATAAAAGGTATAAAGAAATAATCGTTGAAAGCTTTTAATAGTTGATAAGAACGAAATCAAAGAGCTGCCAAGAGACAAAAGCTACGATTTCTTTATAACCGGAGCAATATTTATTAATATACGCTCATTACAAAACTCTGTCAGCCATTATTATCAATGCGTAAAGAAATGATGGCTGAGTTGAGACCGCAATAATGTTGTGCAGATCAAGTTTGTTTTGAATTTGTATAATGCGCTGACCATTAGCAAGCGAACTAATCGAAATGGCTAAGATAATTGGCAAACAACGTTTCGATTTATCTTTTGCAATGAGTGAAGATCAAAATGATGAGCCTTAACGAACATCAATGGAATAATAACTAAGTTAAATATTTCTACTTGATTTGTTTGTGCTTGAAAAAAATGGTTAGAAATATTATTAAAGGACACATAAAAATATGAACAATGCCTAAACATTCTAATTTTCCAGAATGACACATATCTAAGACTAAATTTGAATATACAAACAATTGCTTTAATGATACTCTGAGCAACGCTCAATATTCATTGCTATTAAAGTAAAACTATTCGTAGCTATAACAGAGCCTTGATGGTTGCGCTTTGCCACACAAAGGCTTTCTTTCAGCACAAACAACCCCTGTGGTGCATTTGCACGGCACAACAACAACCACAACAATAACAAACAATTACATCGACAAAGAACAACAATGAAAGATGCCTATCGAAACCTATAAATAAATTTGCCACAGCCAAGTCAAAAGCAAAAGCAATACACAAAAGGCAACAAACGGTACAAAAATATTTGAAAATTAATGCAAAGACGCCCACACACACACAAACTCATATATAAATATATAAAAGGGAGAGCAAAACACGCATACGCAACGTATGACAGCGGCCTAAAGTAGATAAGAGCAGTGGATGCATGGGGGGGGTTGGAAAAGCAATAAAAACCGTCAAGTTGGCAACATTGACGACATCGAGATGGAACGAGAGTGAGTAGAACGCTTTACGACTGTAGACGATGTCAACAAATAGAGCAAATACTGCCACAGTATTCGCGACTTAAGAACCAAGGACTAAGGCCACAGCACGAGCTGCACCTGCGGCCTAAAAGTATGCAACAAAAAGGGCAGCCCTTATCGTTGTCGTCGTCGCCGACAACATTGCGTTGTCGCCGCTTTGCATTAGTCAGTCCTGCCAAAAGAACTGAGTTTCTTTTGATGTAAAAGTGGATATGTTCTGGTTATATTGAACATGATAGAAAAGGGATATCATATTAAAAAAAAGCTCTTTGTCAAATTTTCGCGTTGCTTATATAAAATTAAATTTATAAATTTTTAAATAATATTTGAATCAACTTTGAATAAAACCTTTCAATTTAATGGATATGCTGCCTATCGAAAAAATTAAACTTTAAATCTATGTGGGATAATATTTAGGTTTGAGAGTTAGGGTATTTCTACAGCCTGTCTATATCAGCATTTACAATGCTAACTCTGTTTGCAATGCGCTTTTAATTTGACCGCGTCTGGCGGCAACGATGGCGACTACGACGACCACTTTGGTATCCTTTCCTTTCCATTCCGTTCCATTCCTTTGCCAATGCAGCGGCGCAGAAACTTAATTTTCCCTACTGTTTTTGTTGTTGTTGTTGTTGACGTTGCGTTTTTGCATTGCAGTTCAAAGTTTGTTCGAGTCGCTAAAACTTTGGCCATTTGTTGGTTTCTTTATTTTTTTTTTCTCTTCTTTTTTTTTTGCAACAATTTGCAGAACGAGGCTATTTGTTGCTTCGCTGGGCCAGACGACGACGATGACATCGCCCAAAACCAATCATTTCCTTTATTCTCAGACCATCGCCAAAGATGAAGACTCCGTCTTCTTCTTCTTCTACTTGTTTTACTATCATCTCTCAGCGGATGTCTTACTAGTAGGAGGGAGTCACAACATTTTAATATAGTTGTGGATGCCATTGGCTCAATGCCATTTACAGTGCCTGATACTCTCTTGCTCTTACTTTTGCTCTTGTGTCACGCAATATTCTTACCAAAAATAAATTTTATTTCGCTTGGTTTTTTTGGTTTCTCGGCGCTGTCGTTTTTCATTTCATCGGAGCTCGCCCTGTTTATGAACTGTTCTTTTCGCCCTTAAATTGTCTTTATGCTTTGGGCCAACTGCATGCCACTTAGACGGTCTCCTTTGACCCAGCCAGCCTGCTTCGCTCTTTTACTTTTCTTCTAACATTTTTTGTTTGTTTTTTTTTTGTTGACAAATACTTTTCTGCGTTTTGGCAAAATGACATCCTTTTTGGGTGAGCGCCGAAATATTTGCCTTAATTTAGTTTTTGTATGGTGGTTTTCGGTGCTCCTTTTTGGTCGTCTGACTGCATATTTGGTTTGAATATCCTGAGGGAAATTAAAATGTGCTTAGCGTATAATTTGACTACATTTGGCTACTGAGTTTTGTCTTCCCATTCGGAGAGCGACAGCTAAAGCGAGGTACACAAAGGGTATTTAAAAATAAATTCTTCAGTTAAACGACAAAAAAAAACATTCAAAAATTTATATGAGTATAATTATACATATTTGTATATTTAAATGCAACAAGTAGGTAGATTAAAGTGCAAAACTTAATATGAACTATTAAACAAAAGAATATATATATTCTCTGTTAAGAATATAAGTTGATCGGCAACGTGCATGTTATCTAGTTATACGTGTAGTATGTATGTTATAGATAGATAACAAGTATGATCTTAAGATGCAACTCAGTTCATATTGAATCGATCTTAGAGCAAGCTTCCTGCTTGCAGCTGTATATATATATATATTTAGTCACAATTTTCACACCACATAAAGAGTTTCGTTCAATAAATACCAATATTCTCATTACGACACATAATCTACCTTAAACTACATTTGAGATCGGTACAAGGAATAGTTCTATCCATTATTTAAGATTTTTTTTTTATTGTTTTCAGCGTTTTTTCGCGCATTTTGCACTTTGTCATTTTGACAATTTTAAATGACAATTTTATTCACCTTTTATTTTCTTGAGAAAAAACACTCAACCCCAAAAAATTTATCATTTTGTCCAGGTTAAAAATTCCTCCAGCCCTCGTTGTCTTTATTTGTGCATGTCAAATATCATTTTATTGACTTTGCAATTTTTACAGCGAGCAAGCTGGCAAAAGAAAAAGATATATATATATCAAACGATTGCCATCTGTGTGTGTGTGTGTGTTTGTGTGTGTTAGTTACGATGATTTGTCAAACGTATCAATGCTTATGAATGCTACATAGTTCATTGATTCACAAGAGTCTTTAAAATGAAACGAAGATTAGAAAGATTGTTGACAATATCTTTTTTTTTTACATGAGCAATGTTTCTTAAACTTTCTTGAGAAGCTTATCCTTTATCTCATCTCACTTATTCATTCTTTAAGTTTCTTTCTTTTAGTTTTTAAGTTCCTTTAATTCTTTTTTTTCCTAGCTCCTCGCCGCGTTCATACTTATGCCAAATGACAGTGGCAATAACCGTGCCCAGCCCGATAAGCACTCCAATAAACGAAAGTGCAGCTCGAAATGCCAAAATGTGTACTTTGTGTTGCAAATAAGCCAAAATATCTATAATGGGCTGACTCACATAAACACAAACATCATTTTGTCACTGTTTGAATATCGATTTTAAAATGCTGTATATAGAAAAGTCAAAGTAACTTTGTTGAATAATAACTTTAACTGCTGAAATATTTCATTTCATTTATAGTCAGAGAAAGATATATATACAAATAAAAATTATTGTAAAATTTACCGCATTCAAAAATGGATTATCAAGAGTATTTTCACATGCAATTGATCATGTTCAATTATCACTTGCATTCCGATTATGGACTGTTGATAAAGACAGCAACATGCATTGCTTTCGGTGCGGTTTGTGGTTGGCTAATGGGACTCGTCACTTGGCTGATCCTTAAGGTTGTGCTACGGCTGAAAGCTTTGCCAGTGACACACTACAACTATCAGGATGATGATTTGGATGTGCATTTGGATTCACTACCAGAAACTGGCTATAACATGAACACTTCAATGGCTAGGCAAGACTAGAAACGCCTGTCATTGATCCTTTGAGTGGTTGTGATGTGAAGTTCAAGATGCGAAAAATATCAAATGCCATTATCCGCAAAATTCCCTCTTAGACTGTCTCAAGTGGCAGGCGTTTTTTAACGAAGTCGATACTGTGGCATAATACTGTGCAAGCTGACTGCCACAAAGTCATTAGCAGATTCAGTTTTTATTTTTTTTTTTGTTATTGAATGTTGCTGCAACGCTTTAAATTCAATTACTCATACTTGCCACGTATTCCACTTACGAAAATCAGCTCCACACTTGGCATGTGTGTGTGTGTTTGCTTTGAACATTGCCGCAAGCTTCAAATATTTAATAAACCATATTTTTTTTCGTTTCACTTCGACTCTTCCGCTTTTTTGTGCTACTATATTTTTTATAAAAATTTATCTTGTTTTTCTCGGTTTTTGTCTGTGCCGTGATGTGCGGCGCTTTGCTGCCTGCTGTTGATTTTGCACAAATAGCCAGCAGCTATTTTTCCATAAAATTCTATATCTTGCCAACTCTGCTGCTCATCCTCTGTCTGTGTCTGTGTGTGGATAATGAAGGTCATGACTTGATTTGAAATTAGCCTTGAAGCTCACTTTTAGCTACTTGTTGTATGTTTTTTTCGCTGATTGGTTGTTGTTTTGCCAATGGTTCTTAAAAGGTTGCACTTTATGAATTACAAATTTTTAATGCTCGATTAAGATTAAGAATGTAATAATTTAATGTAATATTCGCATTTTTATTAGATGCAACCGTGCATGTTATTCAAATTGCATTGTGTCAGTTGCTCATTGCTATAAGATCTTTACTAACAGCAGCTGCCAATATATGTGCAAATGTTTATTAAGCAATATTTTGTAGCACATCATGTAGGCGATCGAAAAAAATGTGACAGCTTATGCCTTAACCTTTTTTGAATTTATTGTTATTTGCTAAAAAGAGTACAGTGTGCATTTATAAGAATTCGCATTATATACATTTTAATATTGTTGTACCCTTAGTTATTAGCCTACTTTTAACAATTTGGCAACGTCGTCTGTTCTTTTGTTATTTAAAGACCATTGTCTATGCAAGTCGAGTACTTGAGAAAGTGCTTACAACTTTTCAGAAACAGACAAATAGTCGCATCAGCAGCAGCACCATTACAGTGAAGCCTCTGAAAGTAACAGAACTAAGCTGAGAGCTGTGACTACGTCAACCCCAATTTTTGGAAAACGAGTTATAAATGCACAAAAAAAAAGTTACAATGAATTGGGAGGAGGATGCTGAATGCGATGGGGCAGCCATATTGCGGTAAGAACGAAAGAGAATCTGAAACTGAATGAATGGCCAAACATGACAAAGGGACGTGGGTGAAGCAGAGGGGTGGTTAAAAAGCATTTAATCACCAAACGCAACCCCACCCACACAAACCCGCGTAATTCATTTGACGTTGAATGCAAAGCTTATGTCTGTGATGGCTGTTCTCTTTCCATCAAACCTTTTTGCCTAAAGGGGGTTGCTTGCCATACAAAATGCGCTTAGAGTGTCATAACTGCAATCTTTCCGCAGTCGTCGTCATAATCGTCATCATCATCATCATCATCGTACGTTGTCGTCCACGAAACATAAAACAGCTGTCAGCGAATGCAACTCCCAAATTATTAGTTGAAATGCACTTTGGCAGCGGCTGGGCGGGGCGCATTGAAATGTTCTTTAATTGATACATTAATAACACGAGAGAGTTAATAAATTGATTTGACTTGACCATGAAATACCTTTTTTAGCAAAATATTTTTACAGCTTAATAAACATATTTTATATAATCTTAATTATAGTGATTTAATATTCTTAAAACATTAATGCAAATATTCTAAACTGATTGCACTACATATTTAATGATAATATTATTCTGCTAAGCATTTAAAAGCTAAGAGCTATGAGACAAATATTCAAAGAGTTAACAGCCTAACCTCTAAAATACTTGCCTTTAACTATATACTTTTCGAAAAAAATTCAAAAAAAATTTTAAAATTTTAGAAAAGAGAAATATTATATAATTATGATGTACTCATCTTTTTCTAATATTTTTTTAACTTTATAATTTTTTGTATGTTCTCTTTAGCTTAGTTTTGGCATTAACATCCTATACTCATATACGTTTTGCCTTCATATACATGATTCAGACAAACCCACTGTAAGTTGAATTACAGTGTATTCAAGTACGTAGCCCCGTCCAGACAGCCAACCTCCACTCTAAAGCCTTTGGCAGGATGAAGTGTGCCGATTGTACGAACGTGGATTCATTAAGGTTTTTCATTTCATTGAAACATTTGAATTTGGCGAAGCATTTTTCATATTCACATACTTCACATATGAATGCAAAAACGACGTCATAGAAACAAGTACTACAGTCAAATACACATTTATATATATATATATAAATATATATGTGCATGTATTTATATTTATATATTTTTACGATCCGTACGTACCGTGCGTAATGAGGCAGTCGGCTTAGACTGGATGGGATTGCGAATGGTTCGAGTGGGTTTGTGTTTACGTTTGTGTCTGTGTGTGTGTTTTGTTGTTGTCTCGGCAACGGCTCAGCGCGCAGCATTTTTTTTTTTTTTCTTTTATTTGTATATGTATGCATAAACAACAACACGAACAACACAAACAACGCGGCGAACGTTAGAGAGTTGCATTTTCCGGCACTCGCATTTCGCATTGGGGAAAATAGCACTGCCAAAGTATTTTACACACGGCTGCTGGGATGCTCAAGAGAATCGGTTCGTTCTGTCTGTTTTGTGCCTCTGCCTCTAATTTTGGTACATTGAACCGTCTCTCACTTACATTTGTGTCTCTGTGTGTATGTGTGTGTGTGTGTGTGTATGTGTGTATGCGGTTCACTTCACCAGAAGAGTTTTCTTTTCAGTCACATATTTTTGAGTCCAACTGTGTGTGTAATTTAAGGCAGCTTACACAGGGTGAGTGAATATGTGGAGGAGTAAGGGGGTTCAAGAAACATTAGATTCAAACATTTAATAAATAAATGTGGAACAATAATGTTCAAAAGGTTATCTTTAAGCTGAAAATATCAGTATTGTAACTCTCTTTCACTTCGTATCGATTTCTTTCAATGACCTGACACTGAATGATAAATATGTATGGGCCTAGGTCATTTCGATTAATTCGCTTGTTAATGGTCAGCACATAAATAACCAAAACTCAAACGAACGAAACGAACTCCAGCTCCAATTGAACCACATTATTGCCGGCATTCATTCATTGCCTTGCCTTGCCATCATGTGGAATACAGAGGACATACGATTGCTGCGTAGTGGACCAGCTCAGGCGATATGTCGACGTTTCTTTCAGTGTAGTGCCTGGCTGCTGTACGGCATTGCGCGAAGCTGTCATTTCTTTGTGCTACGCTATAACGCTCAGCATAGGCGAATCGAACACATACAATATAATCGCATCACCTCGAAGTTAATTGTGACGCTTAAGTTTCTGATATTTCAAAGCGATTCAGTGAATTATATGCTACTTGGCTTTGTGGTATGGATAAATCTGTTTCTGACAGAACTTTCTAGTTGGCCTCGTCATGCAGGTATTTTGTATCTATGTGGTGCGTCGCATTGTGATATTTTTGCATTTGTTTGGTCTACATTTTTGGTCTACATAATGTTGGATTCAATGTGGCACAAGCCATACTTTCTCTGGATGAACTTCTTCTACTGGGTGCTCTTGGAGTATTGTAGCTTTGCGTACCTTATCTATCAACTGATTTTGTGTAATTGTATCGTTGTATTAACACGAACATTGCCTGGCTACCCTCAGCGATCTACTTTACCATATTCACCAGCATATTCAATATGACTTTAATGCTTGAGTGCATTGTCTATGCAGCGGATGAAATCGAGAATAAAGTGTATATAATGGCAGATGGTTGTCTTGGTCTAGCCATTATACCAGTTGTTAATGTCTTTATTATTGGTCTATGCACGGATCGATTACGCAGCGAGGAATTGACTTTACAACAACAAATTGTACTCATCAAAAGGCATATCCACAAGATTATACGCTCAAGGTGCTTAACAATGAGGTGGGTTAAGTTAGTTACTTAATGCATTAATTGTTTACAATAAGTCGATAAGTGAATTTGCCTTTGATTACTTTGTGACAGTCATTGTAACGGCATTATCTTTTGTCCAATACACTGTTTCAACTGGTCGTTTTCTAGATGAATGTGTGACACACAAATAAGTTAAAGACCAAAAATTCATTTTGTCAAGTAAAAGAATATTATTGTAATGAGAAAGAAACAAATATTACTTGAAACTGTTTTATTTCCTACACTTTTTAAGGTATTTTATTATTTGCCTATGCTTGGTTCGTTTTTCATTTTCTCTGGCATAACATCATCCATCCATTCCATTTATCAACAACTAACGCAAAAAAGAACCAAAAAGAAAAAAACCTTCATGAATTTTCACTCAATAAAAGCAACAGCTCTAACAATCAACAGTCACGTACCAAATTCGACATGCACACTATGTTCTTTTTTTAAAATATATATATATATATATATGTACGAGTATATTCAATTTTTGATACATTTTGCTGGTACATTTAAATTTATTTTTACAACCCTCTGAGCTGAACGTGTGTCGCTTACAATGCCTACCACCGCCAGACGATAAAATAATAATCGATTTGACTTTGGTTTGAGTTTGCTATTTTATTTTTTTGCCTTTTTCTTTTTCTCTCTCTCTATTATGGTTAAAAAGCCCACAACTCATCTGTGTGCGCCCCACATGCAGCAGCAGAAAAAAAAATGGAGCAGCTTTGGCACTTCCTGTTGGGAATCGATTTTTGTACATTTTTCCCCCAAACCTGCGATGCTTTCAAAATTTATGCGAATTTGAATTTGATATGGTTAAACTGTTTGCCTAGGCAACGTCAGCCATGCAAATGGTTTGATAAGAATACCATTTGAAGGGAAGGGAGGGTGTGTGTGTTAGGCTGTCATTGTGCCTAGCTTTGTCGCTTTTTAGTGTAAAATTAATTTGCTATAATTCATCAATGGAACCCAGGCAAAGGATTATTTTGCATAAAAAATTGTGGCACTTGTCGATTTTGCATAGTCGGCTTTTGGGGGCGCAGCAGCAGCAGCTGTTAGATATGAAGTAGGTGTAGTAGGAGGGAGGGAGGGAAGGAGAGAGTTTGGGGAAAATGCTCTGCCATTCGGTGTGTGTAACTGACGCACTTTGTGTAATTTATGGCTGCACATTTATTTTATTGAGTTTAATGTGGGCGCAGTTGTTGCCAGCGCCTCACAAAGGTGAAAGGTTCGGGGGTACATCGATTGAGCATTGGCGAGGGGATAAGAGGTGTTTAAGAAGACCGACCCTCTGCCTTGTTGTTGTTGTTTGAGCAGGTTGAACGATGGTAACTGGTTGCCTCTTACCGCTTTGCTATGCCTCACCGAGCGCACTGTGGCAGATGTATTATGTTTTGAACAGGGATGAATGGCGTAGACATATATATATATATATATATATATGTATTTGAAGATGCCACAAACACGATTCATAACATGAATCAAGCGTTTTCAAGTACTTTGGAATATTAAATTCCAATAAATACTGTTCTCTGTACTGTAATCTCTTGAGATAAAAATCTTATTACTTATCGGTGCATACAAAAATAATCTTAAATAAACTAAGAGCTGGTTAACTTATTAGCTCATTCAATAACAAATCTAAAAAAAACTCTTTGTAGATTTCGTCTCCCTAACAATCTAATAATAGACTAAAGCAAAGCATCAAATACAACATTGCCAATTAAATGAAAAATATGTTTTGTAAGCCAACTCCGACGATAAATGGGCAAACAAATTAAATCGTTAGGCTCCAACAAACTTTCGCAAAAAATACAAAACACAGCAAAACATAAACATGAAATGCCGAATGACCGCCTTCTTTTGGGGTGCTTCTGATGTTTCTCAACAACTAATTAAGCATTCAAGAACGTTTTGGCATAAAGATTAAATTGTCTGTGGACATGGAGCTAGGACAACGACAACGACAACAACAACGACTACTACGAAAATCCAATAATCAAGCTAAAGTCATAAGCTACGCGAGCACTTGACGCTCATAAATTATAGCAAATTATTAAGCAAGAGTCAAAAAAGTTTTTGCACCGCACACTCGCAAAACAAAAGTTGCAAGTACATTGCGTATACGTAATGCTGTCCTTGTGCTGTGTGCGAATGATTTATTTTTATTATTATTGGCGGTGAATTTTAAATCAAAAGGCAACCAGAGCACAAAATTCTACTGCCCCCAACATGCTTTCACATTGCCATATCTTCCCCCCTAAAAATATGCTACAGTTTTTGTGTGCCAGCTTTGGTGGCAGCTGCTTTTGTCATTATTAATAACTGTTAATTATTCACCATTATAGCTATGCTTGAGAGCACGTTCCTTGTTTGCGTTGTCGTCTGGACGGGCAGCTTTCCCCTCTCCCTCCATTCTATATTACTCTATGTTCTTCTGCCGCTCAAGTAAATTCGCTTTTCATATTGTTTGGCATCATATTTTCTGTGCTTCTTAGTTAACGCCCGTTCTACTTTTATGTCTCTCGCTCTTGCTCTTTCTGCTGCTCTGCGATTCTCTCTCTCTATTGGCCATATTTACATATTATTAAAAAGTTTTTCAAGCTCAGACAACGACGACGAGATTGAGAACGACATCGACGAGGCAAAAAAAAAAACTTTTCTATTTTGCCTTGGCTAAAGTTATTGAAAATTCATGAATAATTGACATTTATTGCAGTTGGCACAAGTGATGGTCGATAATGGACCCCCATAACTCCCACTCCAACAACGGGGCGTGCCATCTGCGAGATTCCCTCTCGGTCTCTCTGTCTGGCTATGTGTCTCTCGCCTTGCCTTGCCCATTTATACACATAAATATTAAAGTAGCTTACGTACTTAATTGTAAATTATGTATTCAATTAGTTATGCCATGCTTCATGAACCGACAACGTTCAACATAATGCATTGATACAGATATCTAATTATTGAATATTCAATCAAAATGTGATTCTACTTATTGTCAACTAAGTTCCTATGCAAGTTGTTAACTATTTTCTTATCTCTTGGTACCAAAAATCGATTTTTACTACAAATAAAAAATTATATGTGTTGTTTTAAAATGCCAATTTGTTAAAGTTGCATTATTTTTAATTTAATTTATTCATTTTTAATGAAGTAAATTATGACTTATAAAGGTTTGATTATTAATTTGACCTACTTCGAGGTCTTTTCATGGTCAATACATTTATGTCCGAGTTTTTTCATCACTTAATTGATTTGGCAATTATTTAGCATGTGTCAAAAATTTAAGTTTCAATTAAATACATTTCATTAAAATTCAGTAAGTTATACAAAACTGCGCTTAAATGCCTATTTCTGAATATTATAATAAAAACATTGATTCAATAATATTTTTAACACACAAATTGCATAAATTTATATGAAATAATAGAAAAAAACACACATTCAACATTTTAAAAATCGAAAGCGATTAAAATCAAATAAAAGTTGTTAATAAATTATTAAATACAAACCACATGTTTAAACTTATGCAATAAACATGATTTTTCATTTCATTTAACTTCTTTTGCCAATTAAAATATCAAACAAAAAAAGTTCAAAATAATACATCAAAATATCTTTTAAGTGCTAGTTTAAATAAAATACAATATGAGTCATGCTCGAAAGTTTAAAGAACTGCTGCAGGGCTACAGCTACAGCTGTGCAGTGTCGTTGATAACATTGCCATTTTTGATTAAATGTGGCCCGCAGCGATTTTACGATACACACATACACATATACATATATGAAGAGTAGTACTTCTATATCTCAATATGCACTGAGTATGTATTATGAAAATATGGCAAACTCCACTGTCATGCCCCGTACCTCGTCCGTGACTTTGGCTGCTGCCTAAATATATTTTGCCATAAAATAACACCAGAGGGCGCTGTCAGTAGCATAAGCTCAGCATTTCCGTTTTTGTTTTAGTTACAACTAAACTGTATAGTATATACAAGTGTATATGTTTGTAATTCTATGCTATGCTATGCATATGCCAACACATACATACCTAAATATCAAAACATTTATGTTAAAGTATGTAAACCACATGTGCTGATGGTTTTCGTTGAGAGAGAGATGGAGAGCCGGCTCTACGCATTGCCAGGCATTTGCATTCAAATGCATTTAATTAAATCAACTAGAACCAACAGGAAAATGCAGCAACATTCAGCTTCGTCAGCTCAACCCAACCAATGACCTTCTATCATACCACACACTACCACACACACACACACACACACACACACACATACACATACATACGTTTACTGACAACCCCAAGCGCTCAATATGAGCCTCATAACATTTAAAACAAAATTTATTTTGTGCAAATTTTGCCAGGTTCGTTAGTTTTAATTGTGTTTAGTTTTCATTTTCAGTACGCAGTTAGCACAGTGGCACAATAATCGAAAATATATTGTTAAAAAAAAATTCAGAGCAGTTAGAGAAGAGTATTTAGTGGTTGGTTACATTCATAACGAAGGTAACGGGCACTAAAATGCTGAAAATATTCTTCAACCTGTGATTTTAGCTTATAAAATTTTTTATCAAATGTTTTTTAACATCTATTCCAGCTTATACAATTTTTTATCAAATATTTTTAACATCTATTCCACATTTTCATATCAGATTTTTATAAATATTTTCATTTTTCATTTCATTTTTTTGTTTTAACAAAAAAAGTTACTTACTTAAGCAAATAAAAAAATATTTTAAAATCATTTTCAGTTACCGGTGAATTTTTTTGCCTTTTGTTTGGCTCACTTTAACGAAAATTGCTTTCGAAGTTGATTTTTTGTTAGTCCACTGTTGTTGCTTTTTGTGTCAATTTGACAGTTTTGGGATTGCGGTTTTTAAAAACAAGCGAATCCATTAAATAAAACACAAACGAAGCAAAAGCTCGATCATGGGAGAATAAGAGAAATGTCTGACTTTCTGCCAGCCTGCCTGTCTGACTTTTAGCCTGGTCCGACTTTGTCGAAGGCCAATCGCACTGTCAATTAGCCATTGGCTGTAAAAGCATAAAAGCATACCCGCATCAAGCTGTCAAAAAAGTTAAATGTAAAAAACTCATTCGCATCATTTATATTATTATCACTAATTGAAGACACGGCTAAAGGTAATGCCCAATGGCTCCAGATACAAAAAAAAAAAAAATGGCCACCTCAGCAGTTCACAATTGAAACCCTATTATAGCTGAAATGAACCAATGATAACTTGGTCAAAGAAAAAAATGGTAGTATACACAAAACGTTTTATTCAAGTTTATTTACACTTGAATGCATTTGCTTTTTAGCCAGTTTTTCAATTTCTTTGTCTAAGAAAAACTTGACAAGGGGCTCTAAGCTCAATGGGATAAGGTTTTGAATTCATTTTTCACTTTTTGTTTCATATTGTGAGAGGTTTTTTTATATACTTGTTTGTTCAGATCTAAAAGTATTCATTAAACAAAAAGCAAAAATAAATTCAAAGTGATGTCCGTTTGTAAGTTATAAATGAATACATTTGCACAAATCCATTATATCCTTTTGACCCATTTTTAATGGTATCAAAAATATAAGTACACAAGATTATTTCACAAAATTCTTAAAGTAAACCTCGTTCCATTATAATTACAATCATGCATGCTACTACAAAATACAAATATAATATTTAAGTAATTGAAATGCCGTCTTAACAAAAAGAACTTTTATTCTCCCAACTCAAATATAGCAGTCCATTAGTGGGGCAAAGCCAAGCATAATTGTGTAAACATTTAGCATCATTATTTTTGCGCATTATCTTTGATCTTAATAGTTTGCTTTGACATTGTTTTGTTGCGGAGCCCACAAAGCATTTAATGTGATTAATTAATTTAAAGTCCCTAAGGAGCTTGGCAGGCAGCAAGGCAGACAGATAAAATCGTTGACCATCCAATTTTATAAAGCTACTGCAAAACATTTCTGCCCAGTTGTGCTCTAATTGCCTTCAATCAAAACGAGGAACCTTTTTTATAAGACACGTTGACACTGACACTTGAAAAATGTGATGGAAAGCAAACAAAAACAAAAACAATCTTAAAACAAAAGAAACAAAAAACTAACAAAAATTTTGACGTTGCCTACCGCAAGTCGCACTTATGAAAAATGAATGCGAAATGAAGAATGGAATGAATGGAAGTTTGGGGTAGCTTTAACCCTTATGAAAACTGACGACCAGGTGAGCAACGGGTCGCCATTTTTGATGGACAGTACAGTAAAGTACAGTAGAAACAAAAGGCGAGGCAAGGCAAAGCCATTTATCAAGGCGTCGCGTCGTGTCGCGTCGCCATTTTAACTTAATAAACAATAATCAGGCTGTAATTATATGATGGTAATGGCATAATGAGAGCCCAGACAATATGTCAACGTCCCTGTTTTGGCTTGATAATTGAAAATGTTTGTAATTTTCGCCTGGGCTTTCCTTTTTACTTTTCTTTTTGTTGTCGTTGTTGTTGTGTTGTTGTTTCCCTCAAACTTTGCACTTTTATCTGTTGCAAAAGTTTTGTTGGCCTTTTTCCTCTCCTTATCCTCTTCCTTTATATATATATATACAATTTTTTTTTTGTGTGTGTGTGTTTTGTTGGTTGTTGGTCCGACAAAAGTTTTGCGACAGTTTAGGGATTAGCAGTCCCGAAGTAGGCAACGCCAAAGAACAACGAACCAAAAATAAAATACGTTAAACAAAGTTTCAGGTCATGTCCAAATTTAAGTGCTAAAAAATTTGCTGGTTTATGCGGCACTTGATGAAGTTGTTGTGCGGGGAATTTAATGGCCTAAGTCTCTCTATTTGTTGCCCTTACTAATAGATTTGTCAACACAATATTGAAATACCGTTAAAGCAGTACTACTTCTACTATACTTGTAACTATACCTAAAAGTAGTTTCATACGTGAGACAGGTAAGCAGAAAACTTTTGATTATTAGTGGCAGCCAACGCACATAAAACTCAAGACTAACACAGCTGACGGCTTAAACACACAGATAGTATATGAAAGAGAGGGGAAGAGAAAATAAGATAGATAGAGATAAAGCATGAGTAGGTAGGTGACTTGGAGGTTTTGGAGGCTCCGCGGCATATTAAGATAAATATTAGGCGCTTTTTAACGCACGCTTATTATTTTTAGCCCGGGCAAAGTTTAACTTTTAGCACAGCATGCTGCTAAAACTAACAAAAAGTAACAACAAACCGAAAAGAGAGGGCTCGGAGGTCTAATAATCTTTTGCATCGTCCAGACGGTCAAATGCACTTTCCTTAGATATAATACCCTGATTGTCTTCATCTTTTAATGGAAAAATTCTCAACAAGCATAAGATTTAATCATCAAATAAAGTCATTTTTACTAATAGCCTACTAATCACCATAAACTATAGAATTGATTCATGACAATCACAGCTTGTGTAAATAGAAAATCACATCGTTCTGCTTGAATCGGGATTAGCAGTCGAATGCCTTAGTTATAGCACCCAAGGCAAGGGTACGTTAGACAGTGTGTACAGCAATTCGAATGGAAAATTAAGTCCCCACGCAGCTGACGTACTAATAATTTTCGGAACATGCCAGACATAAGCCTGAAGCTGTTGCTTTGCCAACGACTTCGTAGTTAAGATGAAAGTCTGCGGGGCCAATAGGGATATTATGGGATGTTAGGAAGTGAGTTGGAGGCGAATAACTTTTCACTAAGATCCTTGTACTTGCATACGCTTTGGCTGGCCCATTGCGCAATTTAACTAAAAGCTCAATCAATCATCTCACATATTACGTACTAGTAGACAACGGCGCCTCCATGGTAATGCTTAATTTCAGCTTTAGCTCCTCCTGCACACAGATGGCGCTGCTGCTGATGTTGCTGCTTCTGCCGCCTTTGTCAATGTTGTCATAGAGTTTTGGTTGGCCAGCGACCGTTTTGCGTGGAACAAGAGCAGAGAAGTTTTAAGCCGCTTTCCAAGACGCTTTTTGAAGTTTATCTGCTCCGTTGGCAAAGTTGTCTTGGCCCGGTACCTGGCCCTAATTTGTATGTCTTGCATGTAACATTTAGGTAGCCCTTAGGCAAACATATTTGCTTAGCTGCAAAAGGGTTGATTATTGGGAAACGGAAGACGTTGCGGCTAATACGCCCAAAGGCGGCTTAGCGATTACGTCTGCAATCTGAGAAGGCTTTAAAGTAATTGCTTGGAAATGAGCCCAGCTTTTGATCAGCATGCTGTGCAATTAAACTGGAAAGCCCTAAAGTAGGCTACACAAAAGAAACGTATAGATAAAAAGCATCACTCTTTATTCAAATAAAATTTGCCAAAAAGTCTTAAAGAGCACCTGTCTGTCACATTGGTTTTACTTTAGTTTAAATGCCCAGTTTCACTGAACAACAACTAGATGATGATGGCATAAAAACTATCCTTTATAAACTTACAGCTTGAGGCTGATGATGGCTTCCCGTTCGTCTCGTTCTCATATTCGGTTCCTGGAAAGAACAACAACAACGACAATGTTGATGATGAGCGAAATAAAAAATAAAACTAAAGAAGAAAAGAAAATATAAAAATAAAAATAAAATACAAAAGAGAATGCAGGCAACAGTAACAAAAAACAACAATGCGAATTTAAGAATATAATTATGTCTGCTTTCTGCAATTATTTCAATTATAAACACAAGCTGTTGCATTTGGCATTGCGCCACAGCACCAGCAACAACAACCATAACAACAACAAAAGCAACAACGACAACAGAAACTACAACAAACAATGAAAAGTTGCTGCAGGGCTGACAGTCGTACGGGTTGCGGTGGCAGAGCGGTGTTTGTCATTTGGCGCTCGCATAAAAATCTCTCTTTGCAGCAAGGGAGACGCATGCATTAAATGAGCACATTAGCCTAAAAGCAGGCAGTATAAACTGTGCGAACTCCAGCACCAGCAACCGGAGCAGAAGGAGCAAGAGCAGAAGGTGTTCAACTGGGCAAAGATATAAAACACACGAACGAAGAGTTATATCTTTTTAGGTGATAGGTATTAAATACCCTTGAACATAGAAAGATGTTGTATAGTTATAAAATAATCTTTCAATAATACTTCTGATACTTGCTAATCATAGTCAAATAACAGCTAAGATCTGAAGTTAAGATCTGCTTTTCCACTAAAAACATACAATACAATATCATCTGTTGATTCTTAATAAAATAATAAAACAAAAGCTGACTTCTTTAAGATTTGGATTTAGAATAAAAAAGTTGCATTAAAGCACTAAATTCCTAAACGATTTTCTCTATTCAAGTCTTTACACCCTAAGCACTCGTATAATGCACAAGTTGCAAGTACCCTATTCAGATAGATTGCATAAGGGGTATAAGAAACAAAGACATCCCAGTGCCATGCAGCAGTTTTTTTTATTGTAACTGCCACTAGCTGCTACTGCTGTTGGTGCAGCTTGTTGCATATGCATGCCTAGGCGTAATGCGTGAAGTCTGGCCAGCACAACAACAACAGTAGCAACAACAACAAGAACATAATTACTAAATAAACTGAACGAGCTTGGCTGACTTTTGACTGTTTTCGTTTCGCTCTGTCTCTGTCTTTGTCTGGTTTCTGTCTCTCTCTCTCTCTCTTCCTCGCTCACCGTCTCAGAGAATTTTTGTTTTGTGTTTGTATTATTTTTGGCATGTGCCGGGAATTGTTTTTGGCTCACGTTTACAAACAACAAACAACAACAACAATATGCAACAAGAAGAAGAAGAGCATGAAAATCAACTCGTGCTCATAATAAAACTTTTACTATGACAGTAAAATTTTAATGTAATCACTGCAAAACTACAAAACACTTGTGCTACAAAAAGTGTACCAGGACTCAGACCAAAGTACCCCAAGACTACCCCCCAGGAATGTTGACAAGGAGGGAACCGTGACTTACGAGTACTATGAACAGTTGTTGTTGTTGTTTTTGGTGTGGATCGTGTAAAGTGCATCGCAGGCAATTGAAGACAGCGAGACAGTCGAGGGAAATTCACAATGTTTATTTGTTTGTTTGCTGTGGCAATTTGCAACACATTTTAAAAATATTTATACGAAGAAAACGAAAACGATAGAGATAGTATAAGTTCAAACATAGAAAAGCAGTAGGGTTCAATGATTAAATTGCATGAGGGGAAAGCCCAACTTGATTTGATTTTGTTTAAGTATCGTTCATAAACTAGATGTTTATAAATCCAAATAATATTCTTTTCAGCACTTTTTAAACGATTTCATAAAATCCCTATCAATAAAGCTTATGTATCTCGCTAATAAATCAATTCAACAGACGCTGCTTAGTTTAACGCCCAGCAGATAAATCAAATCACATCCACAAACCTAACCCAAAAATATCTAGAAAGTATTGCCAACCAAATAATAACACACACAAAAAAAAATCCAAAAGAAAAATAAAAAGGGAAACGCTTGAATTAATTTGCTTTATTAAATCGTTCGCATAAATCGCAGAGCAGCAACAAATACACTAATGAAATAACAAACAAAATAAAAACAAAAAAATGAAAAAAAAAAAAAGAAAAGAAAAATACACAAAAAAAAATATACAATACGATAATTAAAACATCCCCAAGGATCTTGGAACTAATTGCTAACAGCCCTTTGGCAGTTGGCAGCGAGTGTTATAAATAAATAAATGAAAGCCAAACCGAACCAAAACAAAAACCAAACCAAACCAAACGGAGCTGAACCGAAACAAAGTCAACGTCATGCATAAATTATAAGCAAGTGTGGCGATGGCGCCTTAATTTATGCTTTAAAATTTTATATTAATAACGCACACCATGAAAATTGGCTTTGCAGCGCACAAGGGACAAAACTGAAACCAAGAGAAAGTGCGACAGAGAGAGAAAAAGAATGCGAGAGAGACATTTGTTGCAAACGCACTAATTCAATAATTTATGCACATTTTTTAACACATGAAGGCATTTGGGCAATTGCAAGGATTCATGAATCCTTTTACTGACACTTTTAATTAAAATTAAGTAAGAGCATTCAGCAGAGTGCTTAGTGCTTTAAATACCCTATGGTATTATGTATTTTGATTGATATAGTTCATTAAATATTTGATTACTTCTTTTTTTCATGCATTTTAAATTGTGTAATATTGTTAAATGAATGTTTTAATAAAACTTAACAAGATAACTTTGCAATTGTATGGTATTTAAAGCTGCATAAACTTTGCTTCACCTCCACTTACAGGGTATATAAATAATATACAATGCAATAAGAGCATTGAGAGTGGCACTTTTGCCATGGCGTGCGTTTCAAATTGAGCGGATTAAGTTTAATTACAATTTTTCGGTAGTGGTTGGTTGGTTGAATGAGTTGGGTGGGTCTTTACCGTCACACACACACATTCGCATACACACACACATATATGCAGGACCTTCTTTTGTGCAATTGCAGTTGTAAGGATTGCTCCTTTTGTCTCTGGCGCATAAATGAAAAGTAAACCTTTTATGCAACGCTGCGGGATGCAGTGAAAATGCAGCAACCAAAAACCATAAAGCACAACCGCATTCACTCCAATCCTCTTCCATCTCAAAGCAACCCCCAAAAAACACCACACACACACACACATTTGTATATGTCTGAGCCTGTCCAAAAATTCGTTACGCACACGTGTTCCGATTTGTGTGTGTGTGTAATGCAACAGCTCCTGTTGCGCTCTGTGCTTATAATTGGATTTAGTTGTCGTTAAGTTTGGACTGCTTATATTGTTTTCTTGCCACCGCCACCACCGCCGTCGTCGTACACGGCTCATGCATATGTTTGTTGTCATTATTGGCACCCAACGAGACGCCGGCAATCTTCGCCAGCTTCAGAGCTCGTCGCTGTGTGTGTGTGTGTGGCTTGTAATAGCTGCCTTAATGCAATTGCCTTTAACATACGCCACACACACACACACATAAAGAAAACTGATTACTCGACAGACGTGTCAAGAGAGTACACACACACACACACACACACACACGTTCATACATATCCAGGACACTTGCAAGGTTAATTAAATTCAATGCTAAATTTTAATGTGTGTGTGTGTGCGTATCGAGCTCATAATGAATATAATTGCCGCCTAGACTTGATTTATAGACGCAAAAATACATTTACGAATATTTGTGTATTGAAATCTAGATGTTTTATCTAGGGACAGCAGATAAATGTGTACACAAAATGTCGAAATGTGAGCTAGCAATTAAATAAATATGTTATTTAAATCGATGCAATTGTTGTTTTGACATGACGCAAAGCTCTTTCAACCTATAAATTGATTACAAAACGAACAAAATGAACTGTTTACAGAATGTATCAATTGTTCATATACATATATAACATATAAATATATGTATAAATGTACAAATGCTTTAGGTACTAACGAAAATATATAACATTAAGACAAAGTCTGAGTTAATTAATATAAATTTACAAATTACAAAATAGTTAAACTTTAAGTTAATAAAATTTTATGATTTGACAAGTTTTCTTTTGTTTATTCTCTAGACATTTACTTAATAGCAATAATATAACATGGAGCAATACTAGTTTCCTGAGTTATTAATCAATCTTTGGACAGACTATTAAAGTCGATTTAACCATTGTTCACCTCATAAAGTTGGTAAACATAAAATGCTGGCACTTCTGGACATTCAATCGTATCGAATTATTTACTAAGTAATTACGTCTAATGCTTTTTCTTTATTCTGTCTGGCGGTCGAACGCTGTCCACATGCTCCTCTAATTACTTTCACAAACTTGTGATCAATCACACGATATACTACACATATATATATATATGTATGTATGTGTATGTATGTTGTGTGTATAAGTGCAGCACATTGTGGTTTAATGTTGCCAACCCCCTATCCCTTTTGGGGGGCGACTCCTGCATAATGACCAAGCCTGGCAAACACCTCAGAGTCAGAGCCAAAAGCCAATGGCATGGCTAAAAGCATTTCAGCCTTAATCGTTTCATGTCGCGCGACAACTTAAACCTTCCCCTTCCCTACGAGTAAACTCTGCCTGTATGTTATTGCTCGATGGCTTGGTGCGGGGTTGGTGGAGCATTGCCTTTTGGCTGGTTGGTACTGCCATGGTTACCACCACAACTACAGGGCAACATGGTCAGCTGTGCGTTAGATTTGTGTAGATTAGCTGAACAGTTGGGTTTGGGTTTGGGTTTGGGTTTGGGCTTGTGCCTGGCAGGCGCTCTTAGTAATAATTGCAAATCAATGACAGGAAAACTCAATTCAAAGGCTGCCAGGCGACACCACAACAACAACAACAATAATAATAACAACAACAACAACAATAGACATGGCTACATGAAGGCAGCTTGAATTTTCAATCAGATCGATTTGCAATTGACAAAAGCCAAATGTTGCTTGAACATTAAGGATTAGGTTAAGGTGGTTGGATGGGGCCAACTCAACGGGATTTGCGTTTAAATGACCAACGCAATTATGGCCAAGTATAATTATAGCTGGGTGGATTTGATGGTTGTGCGTGTGTGAGTGTTTTTGTTATGTTTGGAAAATATAATTGATTTAATCAAACAATGACAATGATTAATGCGGTTTATTAACGTGAAATTTACTATTGTTAACAAAAATATGGATTGACATAAATGTATAAAACGGTATTTATATAATTATTAAATTAAATATTTATTATATTCGTAATTTGAACAATTTCTAAGATAGTTAATTAAACAAGGAGGATTGTATTGACTTAACAAAGCCATGAAAAAAAACAAACCTCGTTAAATAAACTTATGAATAAAATACAAAAGCGAAAAAAAGTGTATTCAAAGTAGGAAAATGTAAAGTAGCTTAGTTAAACTCATTCACTTATATATCATGCAGTTGAATTTCAAAATGTACTATTCGGATATTTTATAGTAGATCGATCGATGTCACAATATATACATTTTGCTTTTACTTTTGTTTTAGAATATTTGTTTTTATACCCTGAACCCATTAAAAATGGGTAAAAAGGTTTGTGCAAAAGTATGTATCAGGCAGAAGGAAGCATCTCCGACCCCTTAAAGTATATATGTTCTTGATCAGCATCAACAGCCGAGTCGATATAGCCATGTTCGTCTCTTTATCCGTCTGTCCGTATGTATGAACGCGTCGATCTCAGAGACTATAAGAGCTAGAGTCTCCAGATTTAGAAGTTAAACTCGCCTAATCCTTAGGCAGTACAAGTTTGTTTTAAATCTTCGATAACTCTTCCCGTTTCCGGAATACACATGTGATCGATAACAACAAAATCTTGATTTTGAAAATCTTTGGCAACATTTGAATTATTAATCAAAATCAAAACAGCCTGTGAAATTTTTATTAAAATCGGTTGAGAAACACCGGAGATATGGAACATTGGAGTTGAGTATGCAGTATGCTTACACACATACACAAGTATAGGGTTGAGGGTATCGTCTAGTCGGGGTTTCTCGACTAGAGCCTTCTTACTTGTTTCTTTATGTATTCATTATATATAATCAGCATGCCCCACACAGATAATTGCCATGTTTATCTTCAATTTCTTTTTAGTAGGTGTCTCCATTGTCTCAGCTATATAGTACAAAACGTGATTGTATATGTATGCATTATATATATATATAGATGTAGTATGTGTGTTTATATTGAGCGTATCATTCAATGGCTGCATATTTGCAAGCAATAATTTATTATATGGTAATTGTTTATGGCATATTGCGGCCATTAAGGTGCATGCCTCCATTTATTTTAATATGCCTTCAATCAACACACACGAACAATACATACAAGCACACACACACATACATATACAGCTGAAAAATTTCAATCAATTGTCATTTGCATAAAATCAACATTAAAACAACAACGTTCTACGACCAACCGACGAACCAACAGAAAAACTGAAAGAAAAAAAAAACAACTCAGGAATCGCGAAATTTTAATTAAAAATCAGCTTGCAACAATTACAACCGAAAAAAAATTGCTGTGCAACATGCAAAAATTCGTTTTTTGAGAAGGTGGAAGAAAAATAAGTGAAAGTTACTAAATTTTGAAAAAAAAATAAAATAAAGAACGAAGCGAAATAAAGGGAAACGTAACGAAACGAAACGGTACGATAAATTTGTAGCCAAGATTCGCAAGAAAAATGCTAGAAAAATGCGCATAAATTAAACATAAAATGTTGCCAAGTGCAACGCTGCTCAGAACTAAAGTTTACGGTAGTTAGTTAGTTTTATAGCTGGTAGCAGCAAAGGGGTTGAATATGGGGGGGCAGAAGATAGGGGAGAGGGCACTTAACTTAGACGCAGTCAGCCATACCTCAGGCATAGTGCAGTGCAGTGAAAGTAGTTAAAGTGAAAGCCCTCAAATGCACGCGATTTGCATAAATGTAAATTTTATTGCGACTAAAAAGAAGCCAGGACACGTGGCAAAGGCACATCACTCAAAATGAGTCGACGCACTAATGAAGCAACAAAAGAGGCGTGGCTGTTAGCTAAGGCGTTGCGCTTAAGCGGCATGCAGCCATTTAATATAATGCCCATTTTATCAAAATAATGTACTAAAGAGAATTAAGGTAAATATTACAGAAAAAACAAGACTTGTTGGCTTTATGAAACGTTATGCATAATCAGCATAACCTTGATCGAATGTACCTAAAGATATTTATATACATTTATCAAACTTTATTCAACGTTAAACCCTTTTCAACCCTTCTATAACTTTTAGCTGTCGAATTTTGATTCCATTTATGAACCCTTTACCCCATTTACCAGTCATTCGAGTTGCATTCAAAGTCAATCAATACGCTTTGATATAGCAACTACTTCCGTCTGGCTGCACATTACGAATACACTTCCTGCCGGCGTTAACTGAGACTCCACATGCCCCTCGAGAGAGGCACTCTCTACCCCATAAGTGGCAGCCATGACAACAACAACAACATCAACAGCAGCAGCAACTGCAGCATCAGCAGCATCAGCTTGAATATCATTTGGTTTTATTTGCAACGCGTCGCGTTGTCAAGGGTTAAATGCATGTGAGACCAAACCCCTCTGATGCAGCCCCAACCCAAACTATTTGACCCTTATATTGGCAATGCCTGTCATTTTACCTTCCACCTGATCACATTTCACACGAAGCATGTTGCCCCTTCTCTCCCCCTCCCTCTCTCTCACCCTCCTTGTTTTTTTTTTCTCGTTGGCGTTACAATTTTTGCGTGCGTTGACATGTGAAATTGTTGTGCAAGTCTCCAGGCGATGTTTTGCTGCTGTTTGTTGTGCTTGTCTTGTATTTGTTGTTGTTGGTATTGTTGTCGACTAACTGTTTGGAAGGGCATGGCGTTGATGTTTTAATTTATGGTCATATGTCAATCGCATGCAAATAGGTTAAAAGCCAACCAATTTCGCTATAAATACTACAAGTCAAGGCAAGCACTTTAAAAGCTGTTGCATTAATTAAAGTTTACCTTCGAAATGTTTAATAAAACTAAGTAAAAATAACAGTTTCTTATGAGAGTTGCAGTCTTAACTTAATTTCGCTCTTTTGCTTACTTAAATATGTAAATTTTCGCTTCAAGCCAAATCAAAGTTATGACTGCAAAAGAAAAATCAATCATACAATAAAGATAACAGAAACAGAACGGGGCAATGTCACATAACCTTTGAGGCTCATCCGATGCTGGGGCACAACTCTTCATCGTAGTCATTAGCATACATTACGTAGCATTGACCCTCAAGTGCTGTCCAAATGGCCTATTATGTGTCCTTGTAGCTGGTTGACTCCATTGGCTTTTCTAACTCACTTTCATGAGATTTTTTTGCTTTTTGCAAAAGGTTCTTTTGTATATGTGTCTCTGGGTCTCAGTCCAGCAATAACAGTGTCTGTGTGTGTGTGTGTGTGTTTGTGTTTGTGCACAGCAAATGATTATAGTTGTTGTCTGAGAGGCAGACCCTCGGACTGATGCCGTCCAAGTGATAAAAAAAAAGCAGCTTCGTTCCACTCGTGTGCTGTTTAACGTTGTTGTTGTTGTTATTGTTGTTATTGTTTTTGTTGTTATTGTTGTTGTTTTTGTTGCTGTTTCGCTGGCGCTCTTCATTCATACAACGGTTCAGTTATTCAAGCGTTTCAATTGAGTGGAAAGTTAAGTCCAGTCCGGAACCCTGGTCCCGGTTCTTCATAAGCTTATAAGCTCGTTTGTATCGCCCCTCCCCCTTCCGCATTTCCTACTTCCCTCAACAAAAGCATGTATTTCCTTCTCATAGTTTCGTTTAGTCTTCTACGCTTCTCCTTTCCGTTTTTTTTTTTTCAATTTGACATCCGTTTTTGTGGCTACATCATGTCTATTATGTTGATGACGTCCTTTGACAATATGCCCTTGTCTTCTGGCTCTTCTACAGAATACCAGTATTGGTAATGGTCGAGATTTTGGCGTTTGTCGCTCGCGTTTTTTTTTTTTTTGGCATTGATATCAGGGATTTTGTTCGAGAATTGCTTTTGGTTTTGTTCCAAACTGATTGTTGTTGCTCTTGTGGCTTTTTCTGTGTACCCAAAGCAGAATGGAAAGCTTGAAACTTAAGTGTGTCAATGTTTCATTAAAATAACTAATTTAAATTGTTTTTTTTTCGGTTTGGTGGAAAGTGTTTGTGGCCAAGATAAGGCAGTAAACGTATTGAAAGTCTACTTGTGCAAATATAAGTTGTCATTATTTAAACCTCCCCAAAGAGTGTAAAGAACGACATATTTTTACAGTTTGTATGACCTAAATAAGCCAACTCACATATCTATAGCTTATAGTAGTTACCCTCGTTTGTATGGACAGCAATCGATATGAGGCTGTGTTCAGTTCTTCAATATCGTGTTTGAGACAACGCCTAAAGGCATTTGACTTGATTGGTGGTTGTGCACTCCCCAGCGTACACCCTTTAACCTCAAAGTACAACTCATCAGACATCGAGTTTAATTGTTTGTTTTCTTAGTTTATTGAACTGTGACAGACGTTCAACTGACGACTGACAAACTGACAACTCGGTCGGTCACTTCAGTTGATGCACTTAATGTCTATGGCGTGTTTTTAATGGCCATCATTTTGTGAGAGACTTTAATTAACTCGCTTTAAGCCCAAATGGGCAGCACATGGTTCTTTCTAATTTATAACTTTGCAAGACTAAACACGACTGAACTGAACTGGACTGGAGTGGACGGGGGCTGGTGTCCAATGCCAAAGCAAATCCCAAAGTCGTTTATTTGTCCTTGCCGAGCCAGGCATTTTATTTATTTTGCTCGCGTCGCGTCTTTTGCTGTTTGAGTGTGGTGGGGGGGGGGGGATAGTGGGGTAGTGTGGGTGATTTGTTAGCCTCAGGCTCTGGGCAACTAAAAACACATAACTATATGTTTTTCTGACACATTTTTAAAGTGCGCCGCAAGTCGCATGCAATTTATTGTTATTGCGTTTTCTGTTCATTTTTCTTCTTTTTTTTTTTCTCACCCCTGTTATCGCTCTCTCTCTCTTCCTCACTCTCTCTCTCGTTCTCTCTATCCTATTTTTGTCACAAGGACATTTTGTTGTGCATTTGTGTTAAACTAATATGCTTGTAATTGCCAGCGTTAAAAAAAACAAAAGCAAAAAAAACAGAAGAAAAACAGCACCAAAAACTAGAACAATATATGGTTCTGATGTTTTTTGCTGTTCTCTTTTTGTTTACTTCTTTTTTTTTATGTATGTAGTTGTTGAGTTTTATTGTTGTTGTTTGTGCTGTGTCTGTTGTTGCTGTTTCTGGCACACAGCTAGCTTGTTAGTGAAAGTTACAAAAACAACAACAAAAACTAACGGCACTATCGTCCATTTACATTGTCGGCCCTTTTATTATAAAAATACTGCTTAATCCGAGCCCAAATGGGTAATGTACATTTTATTGTAAGCCTCGACCAACGATGATAATTTAAGGTTCAACATTTAATTAAAAAAAAAAATTAAGTAATTATTATAATTAACCAAATGTTGAACAAAAATTTTGAAATTACTCGACTTTTTTATTATATTTTATAGTTTTTATAGTTAATATTATTTTTTATATTCACATAAACTTAAACATTAATCACACAGTATATTTTTGTCGAAGAAGAGTCACTGAAGAATAACGTTAGTTTTGTTCTTATTATTATTATTTTTTTTTTATGTTGGCAACGCTCTTTCGCCAGCATTTTGCTTTAATTTGTTGGTCAGCTTACAAATTTTTATGGCGCATTTTAATTGACGCTGAGAGCGTTCTGTTCATATGCGAATACAGTTTTATATAACAGAATATTTTGCGTAACCAAATTTATGGCCCAGTTTAGTGTGTGTGTTTGTGTGTGTGTGTAATTTAATTGGGTTAATAGTAACGGTTACTGAGTTAAAGGTTGTTGAATTCGAATCATATTAAAGTTCGCTAAACTGAGAAACTAGCTAACAAGGCACTTTAAAATGAAGATAGCTAAATATCTTAATACACATATCAATTGGCATTGGCCAATTTCGAAGACAGCAAGCAGACACTTCTTATACATGAGCTATAAATTTAAAGTAGGCGGAGGAGAGAGGTTGGAAATTGTCTCTGTTTCAACCCTCGGCGCAAAACCTCGACACGTGTCAGTGTCGCTGTCAATAGATGTCAAGAGCTTAGAAATGGAAATGGAAATTCAAGCCCGTTCCCATTCGTCCACCCACCCGTCCATAAACTGCCTAGACAAGCCTACTTAACTACTCACTCAACAAGCGACACTCGATCCATGTTGCAACTGCGTTCTCCACACACACACACACACACACACACACACACAGTCACATCGCATGTCAGCTAAAAATTAAACCTTTCACTCAACTCAAATTCAATAGTTGTTGTTGTTGTTATTGCTGTTTTTGCGTCTTCCTCGATATTGAAATCTATAAAGCACGAAATCAGAAACTGTCTGCCATTGGAATGGGGTTGGGGTTGAATAATGTTGCCAACTCATATTGAAGTGAAGGGTATGTGTGTGTGTGTGTGTGTGTGTGTGTGTGTGTGGTTTGAGATTTGGCCTAAACGCATTACATGAAGCTTGACGATGGCGCGCACTTCAGAGTCAGACATTTTATTTGTAATATGACAGCACTTCATATCCTTTCTCAATAATATTACAGTGGAACGAACACACGAGGCGAACAACAGGAAATTATGAACGTCAGACCTGTCTGCTTATGTGTAATATGTGTAATACCAAAAATGCCCACCACTTGGCAAAGTACATACATACATTGTATACGCAAAAATTCAAGGTAGGGGGGGAGCTCAATTCTTTGCCCAGTGGCCCTTCGTCAGACCTCACTCCTTAGGACATGTCATGTTTGTCAGGTTTTTGCTGGGTCTTTGCATACTTGATTGCATTTCCGTTAATGAATTGTTGTTGATGTTGATGAAACAGATGTGCGATAGTAAACGATAACAATAAGTGCTTACAGGTTCGAGAATCCAATTTCCAGTTGAACTTTTTTTGAGAAAAGAAAAATAATTCTTTGAAATGTGCGTTGTTGATGTTCTGAAAACTAATTAGAAATGTTTTTCACAGCAATAAATATCGTCGATAAGTTTTTATATATACCTATATATATGTATATATATATATTATATCTAAGCTTTTTTAACATATTGATTTAGTTTTCTTTTCTCGAAACTTTTCTCTTCTTTTGTATCTTTGAACGAAAATGTCATCCTTAACTAGTTTTTAAAATCTTTAACTATAAAGTATTTTATTATAATGTATTTTAGTGAAACTCTCTATGTTTTACCTTCATTCCCTTTTCATAGTCATTAAAAAATCCCTTTGTAAAGATTCGCGTCATTCTTGTTCTTATTCCATTAGAGCAAGTTAAATATTTGTTGCATTCCTTTTTTCATATTTTTGCATTCTTGTTCTCTGTGCTCATGAATATTCGCATATTTTGATGTTCTCAATTGTGCACTAAGGTATGTCATCAGTCATAACCTCAACAACTGTCATTGTAGTATGTACTATTTACTTAACTTTGGCACACTCCGTTTTTGCTCAATATCAAATGTTGATTGTGTTTACCATTTCATGGTTTCATTTACGGCAATCTCCCTTGAACGCAGGCCAAACAAAACCCAACCCAATCCTCCTCATTTCTTAGTCTGCCTTTCCACTTCGCTTATATTGTCATTTTCAGTCATGCTTCAACGTTTTTTGATCCCCTCCCCTCTCCACACAGTTTATGTTGCACAGCCTTCAGACTCATCTTTTTCTGTTTCCTGTTCGCTGGGGTGGATGGGATATAAAGCTTCAAACTTCTGCTCCTGATCCTGCTCCTGCTCCTGCTGCTTCTGCAGTTACTGCCCTCGGGGTGCTCAGCACTCAGCGGACTGACCACTTGCCAGCTTCCAAACGTTGAAACGTGAAATCTGCTTTTTGCACCGCCAGTGCCCTTAAGCAGGAATCAAACAATGTCTTTTTTGAAAACACTGACTTGCGAATACCCTCAAGAAGTCTTAGCAAATGAAGAAGCTTTATTTAGTGTGGAATTAAAACTTTAACTTATATTATGAGTTACGTGTACCGAGATGGCAAAGAACATTATTTTATAGATTTTAATAAAATTAAATAATTGCTAGTTAATGATTTTAATAAATGATAACCCAATAAAAATTATGGTATACTTAGTAAAAAGTTACTGAAAGTTGTATCTTTGTGAGAAAGTAAGATAAAGTTAGATAAACACCGCACAACTATATTAACTGGTCTTATAGTAATGTTAAGCCAAAAAATAAATATTCAGCCACTAAGCTTAATAGTGTTGCAAACCCCCAGATCAAGTTGTCAATGCCTCCTTAAATGACAGTACATGCAACACATGCTGCAACCCCTTCAAATGAAGCATACACACAGCAGGCAATCTCTGTGGGGGGAAGAGAGAATGAAAGGGGTTTTTGTTTGACAGCGACGCTCATTTGAAATGCATGCGACGACATGGATGTGAGAATGGTTATGTGCTACGAATAATCAAGGGAAGGGGGAACGACAACGACTACGAACGTAGCAATCAACTCGTGAATCTCTCTCTGTGTGTGTGTGTGTGTGTGTGTGACGAATGCTAAAAGCTGATTCTCGTTTGGCTTTTTGGCCTGCGGAAGTGTTTGTTTATTTAATTTCTGTTATTTTTAATTGAATTTTCAATGCTGCCACAGATTTCTGATGCTTTAAATCGCAACTTAAATAACACTTCGTCTCTCTTTCTCTTTCTCTTTGCAGAAGTTGCATCATTGGACCCGAGCTAAGCGTCAAAGTCTGCTCCATTGGCACTGTGATAAACCGTTCGGCCTATGCGTCGGACTATTGCCAGCTGGAGGGCACAACGGGACGACAGACGCAGCCAATGCCCATACGTTGGATGGCCTGGGAGAGTGTCCTACTGGTAAGTATTTAAACCCCTTCCCCCACACCCTGCCACTTCTCCTCAGAGAAGTCCATGCACCTTGTTCACAATATTTCTTTCATATTTCTTTTCCATGCGCCCAGGCACAAGTTTATAATTATAAATTAATGAACAGTGTTCAGTCTTTCTCTCTCTCTCTCTCTCTCTCTCTCTCTCTTTCTCTTCGTCTGTTCATTACAACCTTGTCCACTTTTTCAAGAAGTCATAAGAGCAAGGTGGTCGCGAGGGGTGAGGTGTAGTCGATCCTTGAAGGCAGCTTGGCAGCAAAATGAGTTGTAATTGTGTTAATTATTTTTAATTTGCTTTTTCTTCTGCCCTCCCCTCCCCCCTCCTCTTCTTTTAAGCTGGCGATTTATGTCAGTTACCTTTTCCGGAACTTCTTCATCTTTTTTCAACCACGTTTTGATAAGTCTATTACGACAGACAGCACAATATAAGCAAACAAGTAAGAAGGCTCTAGTCGTGAGATCCTGACTAGACGATACCCTGAACCCTATACTTTACGTGTACAGTCAGTGTGTATACCCGCATACTGCGTTTGGCAAATGCCATCTCAAAGTTTTCCAAATTCTTATCGGAAATCTAAAACAAACTTGTACTGCCTAGTGATTAGGCGAGCTTAAGTTCCAAATCTGGAGTGTCTAGCTCTTATAGTCTCTAAGATCGACGCGTTCATACATACGGACAGACGGATAAAGAGACGGACATGGCTATATCGACTCGGCTGTTGATGCGGATCAAGAATATATACACCTTATGGGGTCGGAGATGCTTTTTTCTGCCTGTTGCATACTTTTGCCCAAACCATTATACCCTTTTTACTCATTTTTAATGGGTTCAGGGTATAAAAAGGCGAATAATTTAAAAACATTTTCAAAAGTTGGCTCTTGAACACTGAACTTAAACTGTTCGGGCTAATACTTACTTAACAAAAACAACGATAGCTTACATATTGACCCTTGTGTTAACGAAATGCCTTCCTTTAAGTTGTTTAAGTCCAATTAACTCTCGTTTGTATTTACATATGTTTGAAGTGAAGTGAATAACTCCGCTATACTTCGAAGTTATACGTTGATGCCAAATGCCAACCACGAACTTTAAATTGTGCCAAAAAGGGCAAAGAGCACGATTTTTATAGTCAAGTAAGCTCACAGGCGAACAAAAAAAAAAAAAAATATATATATATATATATAGAAATTAAACGAAGCAAAAATATTTTAGAAATCCCCTAGCGAAAAACCGCACTAAACAAATTAATTAACTACATGAAAAACGGCGCAGGCAAAACAAAACAGCCGCATAGACAAAGAGGACGACATGTATGAAGTTTTCTACTGGGGGGAGGGGGAGAGGTTAGCGGTGTTGGTAACAGAATGGATAAGCCCACGCTTATAGCAACAGATATGCAGTACATATGCTTCTAGTTGTTGCTGTTATGATTATTATTGTTGTTGTTGTTTTGTTTGTGTGTGTGTGTGTGTGTGTGTGTGTTTTAGACAACGTTTGTACAAGCTGCTTTTAGAGCTGTGCCATTGCCTTTGGGGCAAACAGAGAGGGGGTTTGGCAAACGGGTTGACTTAGATACGCCATGGCATTTAAACACACACACACACATAAACATACGCATGCATGTATATTAAAAAGCGCAAAAGTTGCCTTTAAGGATATATAGTATATTGTATGTACACACATGAATGGCTTTTGTGCCAGCGTACAACCAACCGCAAAATCCTTAAGCCAAAAGCCATGCAAACAAATATAAAGCGAAACGCGGCCTTTTGCACATATATGTATATATGTATATATGTGTGTGTTTGTGTGTTTTTGGTTTTTGTATTAATAAAAAGCGTATACCATTTAATTGCAGGCTAAATTTAGTACGAAATCAGATGTTTGGTCGTTTGCCGTTGCCCTCTGGGAGATATTGACATTCGCCCGGGAACAACCGTACGACCATATGTCAGATGCGAATGTTATTGAAAACATTGGACATATCTATCAGGACGATAAGATGCATGTAAGTATTAAACTTTTCAATATACTATATCGTATACACTCAGTTGGTTAACATATGTATTTGCTTTTCTCTCGCTCTCTCTCTCTCTCTCTCTCTCTTGCAGGAGCTCTTGCCAATGCCACTCAACTGTCCGCGCGAAATTTACGATCTCATGTGCGAATGCTGGCAACGCAACGAATCAAGTCGTCCCAATTTTCGGGAAATACATTTATTTCTACAGCGCAAGAATTTAGGTTTTAAGCCCAACACCCAAACGCTAATGTATTAAATGAAATCACATTGTAAAAACAAAAACCTTAAAAAAAATAAGAACTTCACGCGATTTTAGCACACATTCGAAATACATATAATTATATATCAAATATTATATGGAATTAAATTACATACACACATTGCGAATTTTATGCATTTAAACTAGAAATGCATTTAGTATTAAATTATATGTAAGAAAATAAATACTGCGGCTTGTCGTAGTTTAAGAAATGCCCTAACTAAAAGATAAATAAGTTACTTATTCAATTAAGTTAAGTTTGTTCATTTACTTTAAATTGTGAATCGCTTTATACCTGCGGTCGCGGAACCTGGGTAAACTACCCAAAATTGGGTAAAAATTAAATGTTTAGGGGTAAAAATGAAACTCTTGTGAGAAAAAAACATTTATTTATTTATATACATTTTATTTCTTTTCAAAATTATCGTGGGGATGAAAGATGCTAAAGAGAGCCGATCTGATTTTTTCATACTTGTCTTACCTTATGCATTTATTTTAATAAACCGCCCTAAGATATGCAACAGAAAACATTCCTTTAAAAATGCAATTTCACTTCAAATCTATTTTTTTTTCAAATTAGGTATTAAAAAATTCATAAAAAAGAAAACTCGAAATGTAACGCCAAATATTTTTGGGTTAGGGCATCAGGCACATACAGTAATAACTATAATAGTATTAAGTGAATTAATTGGTCAAACACAGGATATGATGCTTAATGGTTAAGTTCAATTTTCGAGTCAATAGCCTTAAGGTTTTTTGCAATACTCGTATCGAATAGAATTTGTAAATATAGTATTTCAAATGGACTAAACACAATGGATTTTCGACATATGATAGACATAAGTGAATATTTGTTGTATTGTACGCGTATTCTATGAAATAGAATCTAAAATGTAAACATTGACATATGTGTGTACCTATCGCTCCTCCACCTGAAACGCTCTCTATCTGATAATTTTTGCTTTAAATGTATGTAAATACCTATCCTATACCTTAACCTAATGTCTAATCTAAATGGAGATCTCTATAAAAATATCTATATTTATATATGAAAAAACAAAACAAAATCTTCCCCTCAAGTCTAATAAAAATTGGAACTCTTTTAACTACTGTAACTCAAAATTGAATTTTGATGGATGCGAATGATGACGAAAAAGATGATCCAAAAAAAACAAAACCTGCGTATAATTTTGACAATAAAATGTTTGAGCAACTGAAAAGAAAATTAGAATTTCAATTTATGCAAAAAAAAGAAAATGCTTCTAGAACTGCCTACTAGAGAGAAGTATTCGTTCTATATTTAAGATAATTATTCTCAGCTAAGATAACACTTTGTTTTCCAAAGCCAAAGCCAAAGCTCGAACTTCATGAATCATGACAAAGTCAATTAGACGCATATCAAAATGAATATTTCTTTAATTTCAGGCTATACTTAAAATCTATCATATCCTCTTTTTTGTGTTTGGAGTCAAATAAAAAACAATTTTCCTGTGCCTTTTCTGCGCTTTATTTGAATTTTTTCACTAATTATATGTAAAAACTAAATTAAGCAGTTTGTATTTTATGTATAAGCTTTAAAGAGGTTTCGCTGTAGCAACAAAATACTTAACGAAGAAAACGATTAAATTAAAAACAAAAACCATAGAAAATGATTTCAGGTTCGGCTGAACCGAACCCAAAATGTCTTTTCAATTTTAACAATTTTTGTAAACTGAAAAAATTAATCAAATTTGCAAAGCACATTTTACATACGAATAATTGTGCAATTATTTAAATTAAAATTTGTTTCGTAGAATATTCCAATCATAAATGCTGATTTTGCATAATAGATTTACATAAATGCAATTAAAACTATTATTACACTTAAATATTAAAAAAACAAAAAAATGTCACGTTCATAATTATTTGTACAATGCTGTTGAAAAACAATTAAAAACAAACCAAAAAAAAAAACGAATCAAATTTAATGATTATTGTATTCATCAATTAATTTTCAAAACATTAAAAAAAAAATAAAAATAAAAAAAAATTTAGATAACAAAGAAAAAACGTTGAGCACAATCATGTTGAATAAAAGTTTTAAAATCTAAGAGCATTGAAAATGGCAAATTAAAAATTGAACAAAAAAAAAACAGTTCTTAACACAATATAATATTCTCGGCAAGCCGAAGATTACATACCCTTGCAGAGAAAAGGTTAATTTGCTCACACTTAAATATAATATTGATTTAAATTAATTTACAAGCATAAATAAATAGAATCGAAAAATGTTCTCAAATAATGTCAAAACTAAAGCTAAAACAAATGTTCCGCTTCTTGAAAATACAACGAAAATAAATCAATAAAAAATAAAACTTTCTTCGGCAAGGGTATAAAAAATAAAGAAAAAACCAAATAAGTAGCTTAAGTAAACATGCAGCTAAATTAAAAAATAAAATAAAACAAAACACTAATGATTTAAAAATCTTAAGTAAACTAAATGCAAAAATAAAACGAAATACAAATAAAAATTCCTCAAGAAAACATTTATTTTTTTTCTCATTTTTGCGAAGGGCAAAAGCAAATTAGAGCATACAAAGCTGAGACCAAACTAAATGAGACTTTGAGCCGCTGTGTGGCACTCCAACAGCTGAGTCTGGCAAATGCTCGAGCCCAAAGACAACATCGACTGGCCTCGGCTAAGGGAAAATTAAATAACATAAAATACAAATCCGCTGGAAATCCGAACGCCAAGTACAAAATAATAAACTTATTAATTCAAATTGCCGGCCTCGTTGCCAGCCAGCAGCGTCCAGTTTGAAAGTTGGTCCCCAAAAAGCTAGCCTGGCTGGCTGCCTGGCTGCCTGGCTCATCATTGTCGCATTGTTAAATCCTTAAAACATCTGTGACTCTCGAGCTCAATTACAGACAGATTTTCCTGTCCGACACACCCAACGCCCCTCATATTACTGTTGCTAGAGATGAGCACGTGAGCACGTATACTGCGTATTACTGAGAAAAGTTGTTCCATCATTAATTAATTTTATTTATCAATAAAATATAATAAAAGAAAATATAATTTATTTTTTTTTGGTTTAAAATATTTTTATAATTTGTTTACAATACAGATTTTGTTACATTCATACTAACTGCAATTAACTTATATATCTTTATGCTCATTGCTAGTTTCCACACTCTAATCCCAACAAGTTACAGTTACATTTCGCATTTTGTTTGCTTCCTTCCTTTTTCAACTGTGTTTCGCAAGCAAAAGCAAATGTAACGTAATTATTAGTGTGGTTTTACAGCGCGTTTGCTCAGAACTGTAGTTTGCTGAATCCGAATACTAATTGGAAAAAATGTTAGCTTTAGCGACAACGTTGCAATGTCCACAAGTGCCTGCAAACATTCAATGCTAGTTTGCTCTTTAATTTAAAGTAACGTTAACTGACCAATCAAAATCAATAAGTGATTATTCGATGGAAGGCCTTGAGGCCCGACTCACTTTTGCTTTGGCTCTGCTCCCGCGGGGATGAGAGTAGAACTGGATGTGGGACTGCGATTATTTGACTTGGTTTTCTTTTAAGGTTTGCGAAAACAAAATCCCAGACGCAATCTTTGATTTTATTGTAAGCAAGCACACAAACAAAAACAAAGCAAACGCAAAAAGAACAAACAGAATGAATGCCAGAAGCGCCGACAGCAGCAACAAATGCGCTCAGAGATTTTGGTTTGGTTAGGAAAAACATCAACAAAAACAACACAAGCAAGCCAAATGCCGCAAGGAGCACGACCAAAAAATAAAAGGGGAGAAAAGCTACAGTAGCAAAAAGTATATGAACACACTCCCTTATCTACAAATTGCTAAAGTGCGTAAGGCATTTTAAATAAAAATGTGCCGAGAATTATATGTGTGTGTAGAATAAACATAAATATTTTAGTTAGATTCAAACACAGTCAGCCAAGCATTTGGATTATTTTTCTATATGGCAGCTTTAACAGTGGATCCATACATATGTCAGATGTGTGTATGTGAGATCACACAATTATGCAAAGCATATCGATAATAAAAACAACTTGCAAGCCGATATTTAATGTATACATCGCAAAGCGGTACGATGTTAAGTATTTGAAAAAAAAAAACAAATAAAACTGTAAATATCTAAAAGAGTTCTTCACATTTTGCATAAATTGAATGCGAATTAAATTTTTTATTCAAGCCCATAAAGCCGGCACACACTGCAAGCCACACAAATGCAGACGATGTCAGTGGGTAACGGTAAGGCCATTGCACTGGGGACATGAAGTCATCAACTCGTGACCCTTTGCCTTTGCCTTTGCCTTGCCCGCTTTCTTACTGCTAGCTGCTGATCAGAAAAAATAGCCCACTGCACCTCAAGGATTTGCTTTTTATGTTTATTATTTTCCTTTTGCCCCTTGTGTCTGCGTGTTAGCCACGTGGCTGTGGCACCCTCCTTCCTTTTGCCAATTCGATGCGCTAGTTTCACACCCTTGTGCCCGCAACCCCTGCTCCTGACTCTACCTCTCCCCCTTCCAAGTAAGGCGTAAGCAAGCCGCAAACGAAACATGTTGCGTTTTTTATGTGGCCTACTATTAGATCCTGGGGGTTAGGGGTTGAGACGGCTTCTGTCTAAGGTCATCAATAATGGCGCAAACATGCATTTAAGCCGCTCGCTTTGCATTAAGACGAAGCGGCTTATTGAAATTGGTAAAAAGACGGAGCCCTTTTTTACTTTGCTATTACTGGAGCCCTCTGGGGACTCACTACTTTCAATAAAAATTTGTTTGTACAATGTGGAAAGTTTGTTTATTTATGTGGGAAGGTGAATTTAACCTTTTTGCTAATAGAAACGGACGGAAATGAATGAACTGGCTTGGGGTTTAACATTTGGTGGCAATGTAATTTTGATTGTTACTGTGCCGCCATGTTTAACAGCGAGCGCATTTTCGAGACTGTTAACGCAGTTAGTTAACTGAGCGCTGCCAGACTGTTGGAAAAATATCAATGTTATGCTAATCGATATACCAAGCTATGGCCAGGCCACCACAGCGACTCGCTTAACAAACACTTATATTCATCGATTAGGGTAACACTGTCGCGGCGAGATCCATTGTGCATTTTTTTCTAAATTAAAATGGCATTTGCTGGCTGAAACAAATTCGTGTTTTAGAGTGCAATACAATATACGCAATTGCATAGAGGTATGCTGCACATTGTTTGAAAGTACGAAAACCACGTTTGAAAACAACAACGTAGCAGCTTTTCTGCTTGAAAAACTATGCGCGTGTGCCCGTGCAAGTGTGTGTGTATGTGCTTGTGAGTGAAATTCCAACAATGCGCAGGGAGCGAGCTGGCTGAAATTTCTTTATGCAAAGCGTACGCAACAAAAAGAAGAGCGAGCGACAAAGCCAGGGAAAATTATACATACTTGTGCGTTGAGTTGCGGCGGCTATAAAAAAGTGCGTATAATTAGCAAGTGCAACAACAAGCATTGGACATATTATCATAGGTACATACATACATATATATTTTAAAGCTGCCTACATCAAATCATTGAACTGTACAAACACGCCCATATTAAGTGTATGAGTGGAACGCCAGATTTGCTTGCAATCGTGTATATGTTTGAGTGTGTTTTTGTGACAGTGTTTATTTATTACACTTTGATTTTGCAATAAGCTACTCTTGTTGCTGTAATGGGTGCTTATCCAGCGAACGGAAGTCGTCGCCTACAATTTTCGTGTTGTTTTTTTTGTATTTTATTATTTTTGTTGCCCCCACACTCACACCATGCACATACACAAAACAATCAAAAAGGCACACGCATACACACATACGTATACATACAAATGCCCACACGCTCTAGCAGCCAGTGTTGCCGTCGCTGTCGGCGTCAGCAGCGCAGACTCAATTGCATGAGAATTTTTTTTTATATCTCTTGTGTTTTTGTTTTACATTTTGTTTTGTTGTCGTCGCCGAGTAGCGTTGACTTAATTTATTGGCAGCATTGTTGCTGCGCCTGCTGAAAATGAAAGTGTGTTAGTATGTATGTATATATCTATATGTGTATCTACCGCAAATTGTTCGCCCAGCGAAACAAAAGGCAAAAAAAAAAAACAAACAAACAAAATTGACCAATAAAGTTTCACAGCATTTTGTTGTTTTTTCTTTTTAACTTGAGCTTTAGGAAATTTCATTTTTTAAAAGGTTTATAAGGTAATTAGGTGAACTCCGTTTCGTGGGAATTATGGTGCCTTTTTAAATGAGTTTAAAATATATTTTTTTAAATAGTATGAAGATTAAAAATGCATATAATATTTAACTTAAATAATATTATAGTCAAATAAAACTTATGATCATTTTTAAAACTAAAAATAGTTTTAAGAATCATAAAACAACTTGAGAGATTTATAACCGTAGTTGAATTTCTCGTTTGTTTTGTTCTTGCAGCTTAATCACAAGGTCTAAAGTTCAGCACATATCATCCAACTGATTGGCATGCCGTAGCTGCAGTAGCAAAAGCAGCATTAGCAGCGCCTTAATGGATCCATATCATCATATCAGACATCATGTAAGTATCATCTTCACAATCTCAACCATTGTATGCCCATTATGAACTTCCTTTTAATTTAATTTGTTCTACCCTCCCATCTCCCGCCTCCCTCAATTGTCACAGTATCCACCCACTAGCATAGTCGGCTCAACGGTGATTGGCAGCGGCACCACCAGCGCAATCATTCGACCAGAATTGCATCAAAAATGCAATCGTGGCTCGCATTCGAGTGACACTAGTTCAGCGTACAGCGGCAGCGATACAATGGCCTCTGTCTATGGGTCGTCGCTGGAGACCGAGGAGATTGACCTCTCTGGCCTTGTCGAGTCTGTGGTCGATTCGGATGAGGAGGATCTCGCCGAGAGCATGGATGTGAGTTGGTCATATCGAACCAAACAAGAAACTTCTCCAAACTTTTGAGAGTCGTTATAATTAGAAACTTCAGAACTATTTACACGATCGGTTCATATAATAGATTTATTTTATAACAAATCCTGTTTCCACAGAGCCTCAACGTTCGAGATGCAGTGCGAGATTGCCTAGAGAAGGATCCGTCGGAGCGGAGCGAAGACGATGTTGAAATCCTGCTGGAATTCACGCAGGGCCTCAAAGCATTCACAAATATAACGTTAGCGGTGCGCCGAGCTCTCTGCTCCGTAATGGTCTTTGCTGTAGTCGACAAAGCCGGCACAGTTGTCATGTCCGATGGCGAGGAGCTAGACTCCTGGTCGGTTCTCATCAATGGAGCCGTTGAGATTGAGCATGCGAATGGTACACGGGAGGAACTGCAAATGGGTGACTCTTTTGGCATATTGCCAACGATGGATAAACTGTATCATCGAGGTGTGATGCGCACCAAATGCGATGATTGTCAATTTGTGTGCATTACACAGACCGATTACTATCGCATACAGCACCAGGGCGAAGAGAACACGCGACGGCATGAGGATGAAAATGGACGCGTTGTAATTGTCACTGAACTGCGTTCCATTGGCGGCAATGGTGCAGAGAGCGCAACCACAACTGGCAGTGGATCGAATTGCACAGCACATCTGAATACAAAGCGAGGACATGTAGTCATTAGAGGCACACCAGAGCGATTGCTGCAACAGCTTGTCGAGGAGAATTCAATGACGGATCCAACATATGTGGAGGACTTCCTCCTAACGCATCGCATATTCATTCACAATCCACAAGAGGTGACCCGAAAACTGTTGCATTGGTTTGATTTGGAACAGTTGGACACGCATAAAACCCAGGAGTTGAGAGATCGTGTCACTCGAGTTGTTTTACTCTGGGTAAACAATCATTTTACCGATTTTGAGGCGGATCATGAAATGATGGAGTTTCTGGAGATCTTTGAGGCTGGACTGGAACGCAAAAAGCTGCTAAGCCAGCTACGTTTGCTGCACATTGCGTGTGCCGCCAAAGCGCGCATGCGCAGCTGCATCTTGACGCGTTCTTCACGCGACGAACCACTGAATTTTCAAATAATTGGCGGCTACGAACTGCGCGGCGTGGCAGCTGCCACTGGAAATGCCTCCGTCGGCATATACATATCGCATGTGGAGCCGTGCTCAAAGGCACAGGATGTGGGTCTAAAGCGTGGCGATCAAATCCACGAAGTGAATGGCCAATCGCTGGATCATGTGACCAGTAAACGTGCAATGGAGCTTCTCACGGGTACCACACACTTGAGCATACAAGTGAAAAGCAATCTTTTGGGCTTCAAGGAAATTATGCAGGCCTTGGAACACGGCAGTGGCACTGCAGCCGGTAGTGGTGGCAGCGGCATCAGTTCCAGCGGCAATGGCAGCTTCAAAAGTCTGCGCAGTCCGCGTCGCATTTGTGCAAATGATATTGCCAAGCTGCATGGACGCAGCGAAAGCACCACCGAGGAGCTTGCCAATCGTACGCACATGGTGCGCTTAAGTTCTGTAGATATGCTTCTCGATCAACCGGATTGTGCGCCGCCACAAACCCCTCCAGTTAGTGGTGGTGGTGGTGGAAATATGGCTTCAAACTTTATGCAACAACTGTTGCAAAGTGTCAATTCGAATTCGGCGAAAAAGTGCGGTGCCGAGGATGGCAAACCAGGTGGTTTTATGACTCTCGCTCCCAAACGACGTCTACAAAAAGCTCTGGGCAAACTGAATCTACTCAAGCAGCAGCAACAACAACATGCGACACATGTGGGCAGCCTTAACGACAGTTCGGACACACTACTAAATGAGCCACAGAGCAAGACAAAACTATCTGCTGCCAGTTCAGGTAGCAGCAGCTGTGCATCTACAACAAACATATGCAACACGGCCAGCGGACGATTGTATCAATCGCAATCGAATCCGGATCTAAGCAGTCTCAACTATGAGAACACTAATGAGCCAATGGCAATGCTACAGGTTAACTACTTGCAGGCGCATCTTCATCGTCCATCAGCCGCCAGCACTTTGACAGCTAGCTCAATGCTACCGCCTGACTATCCGGAGCATGTGCTCAAGGTCTACAAATCGGATCAGACGTGCAAATATGTTCTCATCTACAAGGAGACGACGGCACACGAAGTTGTCATGTTGACACTACAGGAATTTGGCATACACGATCCCAGCTCCAATTTCTCGCTGTGTGAGGTTAGTGTGGGCGAAGGAGGCATGGTGAAACAGCGACGTCTGCCCGATCAGCTGCAGAATCTGGCGGAGAGAATAAGTTTTGCTGCACGCTACTATCTCAAGCTAAATGACAGCACGGAACCGCTGGTGCCGGATGAACTTGCTCTGGAGTTGGTGCGTGAATCGGGTGTGCATTTCTTGCATCTGAATGCCTATGAGTTGGCCATACAGCTAACGCTTCAGGATTTTGCCAACTTTCGTCAGATCGAGTCCACGGAGTATATCGATGAGCTCTTTGAGCTTCAGTCCAAGTACGGTGTGCCCATGTTGAGCAAATTCTCGGAGCTCGTAAATCGTGAGATGTTTTGGGTTGTCAGCGAAATATGTGTGGAGCACAATATTGTGCGTCGCATGAAGATTGTGAAACAGTTCATCAAGATTGCTCGCCATTGCAAGGAGTGCCGCAATTTTAACTCCATGTTTGCCATCATTTCGGGTTTGGGACACGGTGCCGTATCGAGATTGCGTTTAACCTGGGAGAAGTTGCCCTCGAAGTATCAGCGTTTGTTCAATGATCTGCAGGATCTAATGGATCCATCGCGTAACATGTCCAAGTACAGACAATTGGTCTCCGCTGAATTGCTTGCCCAGCATCCCATCATACCATTTTATCCCATTGTCAAAAAGGACTTGACTTTCATCCACTTGGGCAATGATACGCGTGTCGATGGTCTCATCAACTTTGAGAAACTGCGCATGCTCTCCAAGGAGGTACGTCTGCTGACGCACATGTGCAGCTCACCCTACGATCTGCTGGCCATACTGGAGCTAAAGGGACAAACGCCTTCCAATGCGCTGTTTTCCCTTAATCAAATGTCCGCATCGCAGAGCAATGCTGCTGCAGGCACTGTTATTGCGGCCAATGCGGGACAGGCAACGATTAAGAGGCGCAAGAAGTCCACAGCGGCTCCGAATCCTAAGAAGATGTTCGAAGAGGCGCAAATGGTGCGTCGCGTCAAAGCATATCTGAACAGTCTCAAAATCCTCAGCGATGAGGATCTGCTGCACAAACTCTCACTCGAATGTGAACCACCGCATGGCTCCACCTACTCCGGCAGTATCTCACACGGCAACACTTCGCATCGAAGCGCCGGAAGTGGTAGCATCAATGCTGGCAACACTGGAACTGGCAGCATTAATGCTGGCGGAGATCAACTTAGCATCTACTCGCATACCAGCTCCAGTTCGGCGCCAAACTCTTCATTATCGCTGCGCAAGAGACATCCCAGCTCACCGACGCTCTCCACCACCAGCTCGACAAGCTCCACCAGCGATCATCAGCGTCGCCAGCAACTGCACAACAATGGTCCCAAATTTGGCACCGCATCACCGCAGGCGGTCAAGAAAATGCTTTCTCTATCCGAATCCTCTAAGATTCGGCCGCATCAGCCATTTGTGCCGCGTCACAATTCGGCATTGCCCGGCGTCATACAGCCACTGCATCATTTGCATGCCGCCCATGGATTTAGCACACCAGCTGCTGGAGGAGTTGCCGCTGCGGCTGCTGTTCCCGTTAGCGTGGTCAATGCACAGTGTACGCCCAGTCCCAGTCCATGTGCACATCGACGTTTAGCATCTGCAGGTAAGTGTGCAACGTAACTAATCTTTAGATTAGCGATTCCTCGAAAACTATGTCGGCTTTGTGAGCTGACTAAAAGATTACAACAAATATCGTTTGCGTTGCTCATAAATGTAGTAAAGAGTTCTTAGAAATGGAATAATCTTACTTTGCTTGAAAAACTTTAGCTAGATTTGGTGTGGATATTTTGCTTTGCAAATGAGTCTTGAAAAAATATTTTTTTTCAGCTTAGAACTGCAAAAATTGAGAGTAAAAATTTTAACATTGCAAAAATATTTTATAAATGTGAGAAATTGTTTGAACGGAACTTTTTAATTAATTGAAAGAGTAAAGAAAACTTAGAAGTTATATAAAAAACTATTCTAATTATTTTTCCCTCGACTTAAATCATATAAAGAGCAGAAAATAAAAAAAAAAATTATTTATTATTATGGTTTATCGGATTTGTGCTTTTGACATGATTATTAAATAAAATGTATTATGTTTGCAGGCAACATATTGCCGACTCGTGCGATACACGAACGTTCCCATTCGGATACGCCCGCCCCGCCGCCACCGTTGCCATCGGTGGATCTATCGCTGGAGAGCAGCAGTGTGACAACTTTTCGTGATTTACCGCTGCGCAAATCCGTGACTTCCGGTAAGTGCTTCCATCAATTGAATTCAAGATGTGTGCGCCCTAAAGTCATATACTAAAACGCTAAGCGCTGTCTACTAAAACTTAAATTTGATTTGATTAGCTTATCATCGATCGTGTAGTTGATAATTGTAGCTTAACTTTAGTTTGACCTTTAGCTTTAAAAAAAATATATTTTGTTAGTTACGCTTTTAAATATAAATAAACCCTGCTCCTCGCTTGCATTTTGGTGGTTGGTTATATCGTTGCTTTTGGCATTTGGTTGTTGGTCTCACACATACACACGCACACACACACACACACACACACACACACAGAGAGACACACACACTTACACACCGCTACTATGACACACTTTACGCAACTTTTACTCTACTCTCATTGTCACAAACAAAAACCAAACACCCAACAGGTTCAGTTTCGTCGTGTGACAGCGGGCACGGCTCCTACGCCCAGCAGCAGCAACATTCACATCTTCAACAACATCATTTGGCATACCAACAACAGCAGCTGACACAACAACAAAACAATGATCCATCGCCGCCCGTTTATACGGCCGCTGATTGCCGCCTGTTGCAGCAAATATCGAACAATGCCGTCACACGGAATTTGAATAGCCCTTGCCAGAGCACCAGCACACCACCCAGCACACCCACACCATCAACACCAACACCACCACCGCCACCACTATCATCAGCAACGACACTACAACAACAACAACCACCTACAGTATCCACAATACAGGGAGCACAGCTTCCCGCACCGCCAGCGCCATATTTGCATATGCGCAGCCACCAACAACTGCAGCAGATACAACAGCAATTGGCAATGCCACCACCACCGCCACCGGTCTATACCACCAGCAGCCTATACAATCATCATCATAGCAATGCAACAAGCAGGCATCTAAACCATATGCATGGTAAGTTAAGAGCAGATACCAGCAATGAGATAGACCAGATAAACAGCCACCAAATGCAGCGTAAGAGTGATGAGAATTTAACAACAAGTGCTTAAAAAGACAATGTCAGGATATGTTATGCATCCTTAATGCAAATAAATGAATTTTACTTTCAGTTTTTAATAAGTACTAAGATTGGAATATTAAATAACGAAATGTTTGTCATACTTTTTTTTAGCATTATTTCTAAGGCATACCTTATCTTAATAATAAATAAACCTAATCATTAATAAATTCGTTTTTATATTTGTCTCATGCAGGTGGCCCGCCAAATTTTATGGATAGCACCAAGTGTACCATATGTCCCATGCCACCTATGAATCAATAAATCAAACTGTGCTGTTTTAACTACTAAATGTTAATTTAATTAGTTGTGAGTAAATCAAGCTATACCCAAATTCAAGCAATTACTAAATAACCATTCTCTCTCCTCTTTTCTACAGCATATATAGATGCCAAAATTTGTTAATGGTTGTGGTTACCATCTCACCAGCAAAAACACATACATATTCACATATATACATATATATATATATATATATATACAACATCATATTTACAATTGAGAAGATGTTGGACTCCCATTTATCATTTATCATCAGCGTAGCGTCAACGTCTAAAGTCCCATTGTCACGTATTCGTAGATTAAGAGCTCATCATTTATGTTTACTTTGTATTTTAAGTGGCTTATGATTAATTTTAATTTAGCACAATTCTTTGTAAACATTTTCCTCAAACAGTAACTCAAAACAAGAAAAGAATCAACCACACAGTTGTTGCCTTCATCAATGAATAAGAAAAAAAAAAAACCGTCTGCAGGCAGACCAAAGTAGCAGACCGCTCTTCTCAATCAAAAATCAAAAACTCTTTTGAAGACTTTCAGTCGGCAATTTGACAATTTAAGATGAAATTATAATGTTTTGCCCAACCCAACAATAATATTTATAATGTAATGTAATGAGACGAGGCCGACTTACTCAATCTATTGTATTCCATTTATGTATACTTCAGCTCTACATATAGTTAGTTTTATCTATACATACATACATACACATACATATACATATGCAAAGTAAAGTATGATAAAACCTTCGCTCCAATTCCAAATATTTAGTTTGTAAGCTCAAAGATTTTTTTCGAATACTTTTTCAAACGTTGTATGTATTTAATATTTACTTTAAACATAAAAGACAAATGCAATTTATGTGAAAGAAATTTAAAAAAGACAAACATAGACAACATGAAAAAAGTGAAAGTACAAGCAAATCGAAACCAGCCAGAAACCAACCACAAGAAAACAAAAAAAAACAAAACCTGAGACTTAAACATCAACAAATATAAAAAAATATATGAAAATATGAATCTTATTTTAAAGAACATATTTTTCTCACACGTTTTAAGGACTCTCAACATTTTTGTGTGTGTATTCGATTGCCTGTTATATATACATAAATATACATTATATAAATATATACATACGACTATATACAAGAAATCTCTATATGTATACATATTATTAATATATATATATATATATATATACATTGACTATATACAAACCTGAACAAAGTGCAGCCCGAATAGCCTAATTTGTATGCAACATTAAAAAATGTGTCTTGCTTATACAAAAGGCTTAAACAAAATGAAAAAAATCAATCAAACAAACTGCTAAATGTTAAATGTACTATATTTGTGCTCTTTTATGTTTAAGTTAAGATACAAAAAAAAACTTTGCTTTTAATAGCTGTATAAAAAATTTATTGATTGTGCTTTTCCGCTCGAATTAACTTTAAATTTACGTAAAAATCTCAGCAAATGTTACAGCGGCAAAAAACGCAGATTTTAAAGCTCTTCTAAAGTTGTGAGAACAAATACAAGAGTTAGTTCTCTATTAAATTAAGATTTAAACTAAAAAAAAAAGATCGCATAAATCCAATTTAACTAAGCAACATTTCAAATAATTTTTTTCAAGAACGGCTCTCTAAAATCTAGGAGTAAAATGCTTTTATCTTTATTTGAATGCTTTTGTACTATATCATTTAAATAAAACATTGCTTATATCTGATTTTCATTAAACTTAGCTTTTGCTTAACTCCAACTTTAGATAGGAACTGAAGCCTAAAGAAACCCAAAATAAATAAAAATATGATTTAAAAGAAAATGTAATTTTATCATGCTTGACAGATAAATAAAATATTTACAAATAATTTTAAATAAAAATTTCAATTATATAATTGATTTAAACTTCTCTATGGATGTGTATTATATGTTCTTCGGAAATAATACAAAATACATGCAGTATTTTAAAAACAATAAATTTGTCTTTATTTGGTATTTAATTGAAAGGAAATTCCAGAATACTACGAAAAATTTATAATTTTTTATTGCTTTGCGTTTCGTAATGCATATCAATTGGTTTTTTTAAAAAATGTTATAAATAATTTGGCTTTAAACCTAAGCACTATGATTAACACAAAAATCAGTATTTGAATCGCTTAAATTTTGGTAACAAATTCTGAACTTACAATTTAAGCAAATGGGATCACAAAGTTAATAAACAAAACGATCGTACAGTTTGTGGTTTTATAGCTGAACCCAAGGCAGAACAGTCATGATACTTATTATTATATGGAGAATATGAAACCAAGTCTTTAAGTAGCTGATAAATAACAGTTGTTCGATAATTCTTTGCATTTTTTTCTTATTCGTATGTTAAACTTAAACAAGAAATACTATATGCAAATGAGCAGTTTATATGCTTTAGATTAACCTCGTACGTTTCAAATAGGTGATGAGCAGATTATAGATGAACTTATATTGCGCTAGCGATGGTATAATGCTGTCTCGCTGATGCCGCAGCTGCCCAATGACGCGTGGTATATCCAAGTCCTGCCAACAGATATAACATTAGTTAAATATACACTTTTGAAAATATATGCGCTACCAGATCGTACCTCATTGTGATCCAGTGTGTAGAGCAAGAGATCCGCTGTTAGTGTGACTCCGGACCGTCCGCCCCCCTCCAGGCAGTGTATGAGAACTGGCGGATTCGTATTGTGACCAGGTGGCACCTCGTGCGTCGATGCCAATCGAACTGAGTTCAGTTCCTCAAGAAAGTCCAGAAAATGATTAACATCACGTGGACAATTTTGTTCCGCCCAATCGGCATACTGTAGATGCCACACGGAGCGATAACGACGCGATGGTGCATGATATAAGCGCAGTTTACTTGTGGTGCAGCGATCTGTGGTTTGTGAGAATTCCTGATACACTTGGAACTGTTAAGGGAACATAGAAGTGTTGTTAAAATGTGCATTCTAAATCACTTCTGAGTGAGCTTCTTACATGTCCAAACTCCATGCGTTGTTGACTACTGAGCGGTATATAGCTCATATCTTCCGTTAGTTGTACCACCAAATAAACATCTGCCTCCCACACGCATTGCCAGAAGATACGCATCGTTTGCGACTCCTGCGGTGATTGGGCAACAATATAAAATCGCTGTTTGGTACCAACGGTGGCCTAAACGAAAAGCTTATTATAGTTGAGCTGGAAAATAATTATGCTAACAATATGCTCACCGATATATATGAAGCATTTACGTAGCCATGTCGATTATCCATGGATGGCGTTAGACGCACGCGATTATCATCGTATGGCAAAAAGTTGGGATCATGATTTTTTAGCTCGTTCTCCTCGAGCAGCGCACAATCGTATTGTGCATGCTCGCGCCTTTTCGGTATGCGTTCAAACTCCATAAAGAGTTGCGCATCCTGCAGCTTATCATTTAAAATCTGGCACTGCAAGAGATTAGGAAAAGCATTTATCAAGTATTATAATCAATTGTTAAAGGCGCATTCTTACCAGTTTATCCTTGGAATACTGCCCCGATATGGGCTGGGGTTTACTTAGCCCCGTCGACCAACGATGCGGTAAGTTGAGATCGTCCTGGGCCAGCTTCATTTTGGTCGCCAACTTGGCCTGTTGAGCCGCTGACGAGCTGGCCTTCTCTCTGCCCAGCGTTGCTGACTTTTGTTTATCGGGCGTTTTGCTGCGCGATAAAATATTCCAACGTCGACGACGCTTCACTTCCTTGCTGGCCGACGAGGAGCCAGTTGTGTCCAGCGTTGAGTTGAACATCGATGAAGTCGATGCCGATGTATTGGCTGATAGATTCATGGCACTGAATTGTTGATGCAGCGAGTCACCCGTCGGTGAAATCACATCCACCGTCGACTTGTTCAGACTCGCCGACGAGCGATGTTGACGCGGGGGCGCTGTTGCACCAATTGCTGGCGCTGCACTTGCAGCACGAGCGGCTCGCAATGGTGCTTGCGGCTCCAGAAACTGTAGCTCGCTGCTGGCTGCCCGATCCGCGCCATATTTCTTAATATTTCGGGTAATCTCATCATCTGCCGGCGCATTCACAACCAAAGTAACAATATTGTTGTTGTTGTTGTTATTATTGTTGGCTTGGCGTGCAGCTGGCACTGGCGCAACGCCTGGTGGCGCTGATTGTATGGAGGCGGCACGTTGCCGCATGGCATCTGCATTGGCATTGCCGCTGCTGCCACCGCTTGCACGCTGTGGCAGTGGCACATTCTCATAGATCGGCTCAATCGAGCCATTCATGGCGCTTCGCTGCAGCGGTGTTGGCGTCGTTGACGCTGCCTGTGGCTGTGGACTACTTGCTGGCGGTGGTGCAGAGCTGCGGTAGCCACTAGGTGGCAGTGTGGGTGAACTGTAAGATTAAACCGTTTCTTAGACAGGCAACTACAAATTTAAACATGCTTACCTTTGGACAGCTGCTGCTGCAGCGGCTGCTTGACTCATGGCCGACTGACGGAGTTGGGACATTATGGACGGCTGCTCCTCAATCATGTTGAGGTTCTCGAAGGTGCCGTGCGGCGGCAGATATGGCTGTGAGTGACCCATGTGGCCAATGTACGGATATTGATGCAACATTGTGGCACCCGACGAAGTGGGCACGTTGCCACCACCACCGCCATGAATACCGCCAGGGGCAGCCAAGGCAACAAATTGCCCACCATTAAGTAGATTGCGATTCGATACAAGATCCGGTGATGAACCGGACACATAGTTGCGAAAACCATGAAGGGGACGCGGCGTTGCCACAGCCAGATCCGGCGTGGAGGAGGAGCTCAACCGGTTTACAGGATATGGCGGCGGTGCCTTGTGACGCATCACATGCAAACGTTGCGATAGTTCCAAATAGGCAGCTGGCTGTTGTTGCTGCTGATGTTGCTGTTGTTGCTGCTGCTGCGTCTGGTAGAGATTGAGGTGATGATGATGCGCGTGAAGTGCGGCAGCTGGCTGCGCCACATCCGGATAACGATGTGCCGCCGTTAGATGATGTCCAAAAAGCAAACTCTCACCATACACTGCAGGATTGTGCACATCGGGCTGCGATCCAGCATAATAGGCAGCTGTATTACCGGGTGTTGCCAACGCCAATGTCACATTATGCAATTCAGCGGATGGTGTGCGATATTTTAGCTGCACAGCGGTCTCATAGTCGGGCGCGGGACGATATGTGGGCAACATGGCCTTTAGACGCTCTCGTTCGTGTGTATCTGCGTTGAGGTTTATGTTGCTGCTGCCATTGTTGCTGCTGCCGTTGTTGTTGTTTTGATGCAACATACTGTTGCTGCTGTGTAGATTGTTGTTGCTCAAATCCAAACAACTGCTGCTCTGACCTAAAAGCTGACTATGACTGGCTGCCAGAGAGATATTAGATGAGAGCAACTGTTGCTGTTGCTGCTGTTGTTGGTGTTGCTGCAATTGTTGCTGCATTTGTTGTTGCTGCTGCTGCTGCTGATGATGATGTTGTTGCTGCTGCTGCTGCTGTTGATGTTGCTCTGCAGCTGCCATATAATCATAATCGACGTAGCCAACACTATCGCCACCCAAATTGTGTCCACTGCTGCTCTCCATATCGGCACCAACACTGCTGCCCAAACTGGAAGGTGTATCAGTGTCAATATAACGCTTGAAGAACTTATGTTGCATGATGCACAACTTCCAGAAGTAACGTGCCACATCTGCCTCACTAAATATAAAGCTGCCCACAATGCTGCCATCGCCATCGAGTTTATTTTGCTCGATTTTAATGGTGCGCTTATCAATTGTGACCGTATGGAATTCCTTCCATGGAAAATACTGTCGGCCATTGTCCGCATTGACGACCATGCCATTAATGGCCAGACCCAGGAGTAGATCATTGCCAAGCGTATCCTTGGCAGCGAAACGTTCCTCGCCGTAGCCATCCAGCTGCTGACAGCACTGTATATACATCTCCTCTGCCTGGCTTTGGGTGAGATGTGCAATGCCCGCATGCTGTTGCAACACCTCCATAATCAAGCCATCTAACATGCTGTCGTCGTTGGCCAATCCCTGCATATTCCGTGGTAGCAAAAGCGATTTCTTTAGATAATCCTTGGACTGCTTATCACCCTGATAGCTATCGTACTCCGCCTTGCGGCAATACAAAGCCAACAAGATTGCCGTTCGTATATCGCAAGCGATTCGTCCCTCATAGATATCGCTTTTTAGCTGCAGAAAGTAATAGAAACGCGTTGCTTCATCGTTCAAATGCCGCACTCCTGTGGTCACATAGTGACGCACTCGCAGATACATTTTGGGTGCTGCAGCATATTTGTCCCGTTGCCGGCTCAGTGAACGCTCCAGATCGATCCATTTGTATTCATCTTCCTTGTCCTTGACCAGATAGCGCAAGCCAAAGAATTCTGGCTGCTGGATGAGCAAACGTTGGCATACATTATCCAAGCATTCTTGGCCCTTGCTCTCCGAACTAATGGTGCAGTCAACGGTGCTCGAGGTGTCTGTCAAAAAAGCAAAGATACAAACATATTTATAAAAGATATATGTACATAAAATACGTGCGTTTATAAAAAGACAACAACAATATCGCTTAGTAACACACAACACGCGCAAATATGCTAATGTATACACAAGATATGAATTTGTATACATAACACATACACACACACACTTTACAAATAAATATATTTTGTTGTCTAATCGTTTTTGGGATTGCCTTATACATTTTTATTGAGCCGCAGCAGCGCCAGCATTAACAGTCAACGGAAATTGTTGGTTTTTGTACGTGAACGCTGTTAACTAACAGTCGTAAGACTGTTAAGTATAAATTTAATGACATTAGCTTAAGCAGTTCATAATCTAACAAACGTATATCAATGCAGTTTGTTTTAAGCAAGTGTCATTCAAGCATAATGGCAGGCGGCTGTTAACTGCTTAACAGAGACGCAACAAGTCAAATAATTGGAGAAAAAATATTTCCGTGTAGCTGTTGTTGTTGTTGTTGTTACTGCGGCTGTCGCTGATATGTTTTAGCAAAAGCGAATTCCAGAAAACTGGTCATAACAAAAGCTGTTGGGCATAGCCAAGATAAAACGCACAGCTTATCTGCTGTTGTTGGCCATATAACACAAAACACACACAATTAGGTGTTTCCAATTAAAAACGCTCAAATGACTAAATAAGTCAACAAGTGTAAAAAAAAAGCTTTGTGGCAGCTGCGTTTCTTCTTCTTGTTATTGTTGTTGTTTTTGTTGTTACTGAAGGCGACTCATGGGCTCAAGCAATTGAAACTTATGGGGCGCTGTTGTTATTGATATTCTTCTTCTTGCTTATTTTTTTCTTGTTAGTACCAAGCTGAAACGCCCCCACACACGCACAAATACACTTACATTCGTAGAGACGCACACTCACCTAGCAAATGATGCACAGATATAACAAATAAACTTTTGGACGTAACATTATATTGTCGACATTTCTTAAAGAGTTTCAGTGGCATTTCCGTGCCGTTTTGTACACGCTCCGTATGGAACTATGCGCGAGACACGATGCGCTGCTATTGTTGTTGGCTTTGGCTCTGGTTGCTGCTGCTGTTGTTGTTGGCCAGCAGGTACCACCGACATTTGCATGTAAATTACACAATTGGTTTTTTTTCTGTTTGGTTGTTATTTAAGCTGTTTTCGTACAGACTATAAGGCACTTTGAACAGAACACAGTTGAGTACACGCTTAGGGTTAAAAATTTATAATAAAAGCTTATTTAAAGTCGTTGCAAATAATAAATTAAAGTCTTAACAAAAAAACTAAAAACGAAAGAGTAGTTTGCTATTAGTATCGAATAAGCGAGTGAGTACAATGGCTGGCTGTTAGAGATGTGCAATTTTTTCGATTCTCAATGCGTTCGATGTTAGGCAATCTGTTTACTTTGCAATTTTTTGTATGAACAATTATAGATTTATTTAAACCTTATTTAAATTACAAATTATTAGTTTTAAATTATCATGGTCTAAGCACTTTTGGATGCATTACCACTTGTTTGGGTTTCAAACATTAACGTTTTGCTTTGCATTTGATGATCAGCATACTTCGCTCGGCCGTGTTAGTTTCGTTAAGTTTACTCATTTAACGAAAGTCCAGCGATGAATAGGAGCAGCGCCATTCGAGTAACAATAACAGTATCATTTTGTTAAAGCTGCTGATCGGACGTGGTATAAAATTGTAATTGCAACGAAATAGGCTCAAATTATTTATCAATTAGAAGACATCAGTTTAACTTTAACCACACACCGACTCGGGTCGATTATACGAGCAACAGCTGGACGAAGACGTAGGCGCGTTATTCAGTGATTAGTCAAGTACGCCCATACAAACATACATGCGCCTATAAGAAAAACTACAAACTAATACATACGATCATATGGATGAATAGGTGCGCTTCGTTGTCGTCGTTGTGGTTGTTGCCTCTGCAGTTGTCGTCCCCGTCGTCGTGGCTTCCACACTTTAACTAAATAAAACAAATTAAGCGCTCGCGCAACGTCAACGCTAAACGAAAAACCATAAAGGAAAAGAGATAGAAAGATCGTGTAAGGCGCATGTACAAACGTCTCATCTCAAGTTAACAACGTATACAGTGTAAGTTCTACGCATACATACGTACGCACAGATACACAAAAAATATTATCTTGAGCCAATTGATAATTTCGCTTTGCGGCATTTGATGGTCAAGGTTACAAAAAGAGATCAATACATACATACACGCATACATAATATACACTCAAAGAGCACGCATGTGTACACACTGGTTGTGTGTGCCTACGTGTGTGCGAGCGAGACAAGCGAATGCTACTGACGGAGTGTAAAGTTCATTACCTGTTGCTGCTGTTGCTTCGTTTTGAGTATATGACAGTGTCTCTGTGTGTGTGTTTGTTTATTAAACAGGTTGCATGCGCTCATTCAATTTGAGGTTACATTTGACTTGTTCGTCTCGTTTACACTCTCGCTGATTTTTCCTTTGGCTCCACATAAAACACGTTATCAGCGATTTTATACATATGTGACTACAATTTAATTTAATTGAATTATGTCTTTTTATTTGTGCCAGACGCGCCCTAATAATGAATTCAGACTTACAATACATCTGATGCAATACTTAAACTGTCTGTCCGAATGCCCCTTGATTGGTTTGTCAGCTGTTTTTGTTTTTGTTATCACTTTCTGGTGGCTGAGTTTCGATATCGAAATATAAGAGATACTTGACGGGTTAATAGCTTTCGCAGTAGAAAACAATTATCTTATAACTTGTATGCAATTATAAAGTACTTTAATATAGTTGTTAAAAAATTGCATCAACATGAAAGGAATTCTTCGCTTTATTATTCGTTAACAGGCTTATAATTGCACAAATGTCATTAAATATAATTTGAAATAAACATGACTGAACTTTTTCTTTTAAGTTTTTAGGACTTGAGAGCTGGCAGTTTACTAACTTACTTGACCTTACTTCAATGATCAGTTCAAATATGAACCATATTCATATGCAATTTGAATATCCAAAAGTGTCTTGACTTTTCAACAAGTTTTTTATCTGTGATTGTGTGTGTTTGTGCGTTTGTATTTGAAGCTTTAACTTTGCGCGTTATGCGCTGTTGAACGAACCAAAAATATATATATATATATATATGTACACATATGTATCTCTAAAAGCGTACATATATAAAAATGTTGTGTGCACCTTTGACATTGAACCAAATTATAGCGACTTGTTGGTTGGGTATCTATTTGACTTTTGTTTAATTCGCGTAAAAAAATCTTCAAAAAATTAAACAGTGCATTTTTAATGTTATTATTAGTCTACACTAGTTATTATAATCAGACTAAATAGTTTTAAATTGCCAACGACTTTTCGCAGCGATAACTGAACTCAAACACAAACAAAAATGTTTAAAAATGTGCTAATTCATGCTTACTATTCAGTTTAATGACTAGCTAACTTTTTTCTGTGCAATTATCGGTTACTAGCAGAAGTTAGTAAGGAAATGCGTGATTCATTCATTAAGCAGCCCTCGTCATCGGCTTTCAAATTCGCGTACTCGGCATTCGCTTGCACAATAATTTTTTTAATAAACACGCGAGTTCTCAAATATATGTATGTACGGTTGCAAGGGTTTTGTTTTGACTTTTTGTTAAGATTATATGTAAATTGAGGCCGATGTTAGATAGGAATATTCTCTTGGCAACAAACATTTGGCTCTATGTTATTTGTTGCAAAGTTATTGGGACGTTCACTTGAAAGTTCAGTCGAGACGTGATTAAACAGTGTGACCCTTCGTCTTCTTAATTATTAGACAATGTTATCGATCCTGCAAGGCTAGAAATAAAAAGGTTACTAAAAAAAATACAAATAAATTGAAGACGTTTTCAACAAGAAGTTTATTTTGTGTTTAACTTACATTTTTTTTATTAAATGAGTAAACAGAAAGATATAAGCGGTAGCTTTAATTTAATGTGTTTATTTCGACTTTTATACGTTTGTGTAAAGTTAGAATAATGTAATTTAATTGGTGTGCACCATAAGTTTATTATGTTTGGTTTAAGGTCATTTTAAGTACAAAAGTACGTTTGGTAATGAAATATGCAAAATACTGACTAACTAACGTACTAGACAAAAACAAGAAATATATATATATATATATATGGAAATCTATAAATAAGTAAGCGTGAATAAATGACGTCATAAAATCAGCTAGATATACATTTGATTCTTTGATATTAGTCGTTAATTTTGTGATTATTTGATTGATGATAACATTATCGAGTAATAGTCAAAATCAACAAACTTAAATACAAAAAAAATTAAGTTAAATTATTTTTCCTTCAAATTAAAAGTTATCCCATAAACCTTATGACATAAAGTAATCTTTTCATTTTAACAAGCACATATTTTAATTACTAAAGCCAGGCTCTTTGTTATACACTTAGTCTCAATTCTGAACTTGATAACGTCACACACACACACACCAATTCCAATTCTGACCTACAAATAAAAAAAAAAAATGAACAGTTTTTCCGCTATTTGCCACTTGTCATAGTTGTCGCATTTTTTCGTCAAAAGTCATCGTTGTTTCGTTAATCGTCGTCGTTTTTAATGTTCGTGTCTGCCAATCGAACTCAGATTTTGTGTTGTACTCGATTGAACATTGAGCGCCTTTCCTAAGGCTAGATCACACTGCTTGAAAACGAAGGCATTACGGCACTGGCTTTGATTTGCATACGCGATGTCGTATATCGTCGATTCTCGTTGACGTTGACGTTGACGCTGGCATGGCAAATGTTTAATATTTATTTTTTTGCCATTTGTTGACCACAGCAACAAGAACTAAACATTGCAAGAGCATTTTCTATGCAAAAAAAAAAAACGCACGTAGCTCAAAACACACATTAGAAAACCATTAAAAACCCTGCTCACAACTCAAGGTGCAACACCAAATGAACGTGTTTTTAATGACTGTCTGCTATTTTCCATAAATCATAAGAAAATTTATCTGTTTTAGAGATCAACGAATAAGTTGATAACAAGAATTTTAAGAATTTAATAATGTTTTAAGGAATAAATATTTCATAAAATGTGAAACTTCAAAAAATGTGATAAAATTTAAATATTTTTCTGTATGTTAATTTTTTTTTTTGTATGATATTGAATAGTATCATTTACGTACAACAATAAAACCTTAGTGGATAAATCAAAATAAATAAGTGTAATTGCATTGTAATTATGATAATTATAGACTTCCACGTGTGTTGTATATATATTTCTCTGTAATGTAACTAATGCTCCATTAACATTGCGTGTAAGAATTCAAATAAAGTGTTCAAGCTATGCGACTAGATTACAGGCTATAATTGTACACACAATACAGTGACGTAATAATGACACATGCCATGTTTATAAGTTAATAAGTGTGAGACGACAGAAACGTAAATATACCTCGAGATTTTGAAATAGAATTTGAGTGGTCAAGAAAATGAGTTTGCTAAAAAGCTTTTGGTTTTTTCATCACTTTTTTATAACCTAGCATTCTTATCTTTTTTAATAGTATTTGTTTAGTTGCTGTGCAGCTTGTGATTGTTTACGATAAGTATATACTCGCAGCTGTTTGATAAGCGCAATGCGTTTTGTCATAAAACTGTTGCCGCCAATGGGTTTGGCTGTTAGTTAACAGTGCGCTGTTACGGTGAACAGACATAGGTGAGCGCGCATTAGTTTTAGCATTGAGTCAATCAACTGTTCACAACTCGTGTTTCAATTGTGCATAACATTTAAAAGGCAAAAAAATAAAATTATTAATAGCCGCATATGTGAAAGCGTGTGCCATAAAAGACAGAGCAACAAAAATTTCAAGTGTTATATATATTGCCCATACATATATAGGGTCAATGTCAATGTGAGCTCGTGTCAAGAGAGAAAGATAGAGAGAGAAAAGAAGTGAAATAGAAAGAGAGCCAACGTTGTAGTACGTAAGCGATCGTGTACCGTTAGAACAAGTGCGGAAGCGCGTTTGCCGTTAGGCGCCTTCGATTGCATGCAAAATAGTCAGTTCTCTAGAATGTACTCACATTTCAGAGTTCTATTGTCAAATACTCTTTAGAATCATATGGAAGTGATATTTAAGAAAGGGTATGACATGTTTAGGTGATAAAAATGTGTAAATTAACTGAAGATGTTATATATTAGTAATCAGAATAATGATATTAACATCAAAGCATAAAAAATTAGATATTTATTTAATTTCCCTTTATCAATTTCCAATTTAGAATGTTTGAGATCAAGTACTTCCTATTCGGCACATGTGCAAACTTAAATAACGTTCTAGTGTTTAAAAAAAAACACTTAAATTGATTTAGAAACCTATAGTACGCAACTATCTAATCAAAAGTGTAAAATTACTGAATATCTCCTAGACAATTGCTTTGAAAAGTTTGCTTACTCTTTTTTTACACTGCGTGGCATACGTGGCATACATTAAGTGCGTGTTTAAAGTGCGATATGTAAATCTAAAGGCGAATCACCCCTACCCCCCATCCGTCTCTCTCACACTTTCGAACAGCGACCATTTTCTTCATAGATTTTTGTGCTCGTGCAAAGTGTATGCAAAACTTTTCAAAACTAACACGCAACGGTTTTTTTTTTGCTTCCCCTTTTTTTGCAGTCAGACTTGAAACCATGGCTAGTGAGCAATCACCTATTGATGTAGCTGGAGGAGCTGCTGCTGCTGCTGCTGGAGATGAGCCCTTTTTGGGATTGCTTGATGTGGCGCTGCTGGCGGTGCTGATCGGTGGTGCAGCATTCTATTTTTTGCGCAGTCGCAAGAAGGTGGAGGAACCTGTACGCAGTTATTCAATACAGTAAGTAACTGTTATACAAACAGTTATACGACTAAAATATAACAATAAATCTTGAATCCAACCACTCAGACCCACCACAGTAAGCACAACAATGGCGACGGATAATTCGTTTATCAAGAAACTAAAAACCTCCGGTCGCAGTCTAGTTGTGTTTTATGGCTCACAAACGGGAACGGGCGAGGAATTTGCCGGCCGCCTGGCCAAAGAGGGTATACGTTATCGGCTCAAAGGCATGGTTGCCGATCCTGAGGAATGTGATATGGAAGAATTGCTGCAACTGAGGGATATTGAGAACTCATTGGCAGTCTTCTGTTTGGCCACCTACGGTGAGGGCGATCCCACCGATAATGCCATGGAATTCTACGAATGGATCACGAACGGCGATGTCGATCTTTCGGGTCTTAATTATGCGGTAAGTGCACATACACCTAACCGTTACTGCTGATAAGGCTTCTTCCTGTCTGTGCCTTACCTAAGCACAAACCGATTACATACATCTAACATAGCCTTCAATAAAATTGACGGGTGTTGTTGCTCTTATCAAGCGTTGGCATTCAGATAAGTCGCCTTTAATACACATCGCACTCGTGTACCTGACTGTGTAACGATAAAAATACATAGCAATTCAAAAATATATTAAAATGTTCGATTGCTAGCGAAATAGATATTTCGAGCTTGTTGCGGGATATGAAAACTGTCGAGCGTTACAAATCTGATCATTCAAGCAGCAAAGGGCATCAATTATAGATAATCAGCGTAATCGGCAGTGAGATACGAGGCATAACGTATTTAAAACAAATTACTTGAACTAGTTGAAAACATGTAAAAATAGTTCCTCATACAATAATTCAATTTGTGACGTCACACATGTTTTAGATTCTGTTAACTGTCGCTTACCTTGTCTAAAATTTTTACCTCTGTTAATAGTCTTGTTTGGCCACACTGACGCATAACAGCTGTTATTAGAAACCAAAGGCAATGTAAAGTATCATTAGAAACGTGCACATTTCGCTACACAACACAACTGTTGCGCAATTTTGTTTACTGTCCGAGCTTCAAAAATGTGTTGATAATTGTATCAATTCGCAATTGCTGAATGAAAACAAATGCCATGTGAAACGTTCCCTATTGCGGCTGTCGTGCGACACACAAAACTGGGCGTCAATGTTACACACGCTTGCCGGCGCCAGCGGCGCTCTTGGCCTTGGCACGTCTCGCTGCCAGTTGATGAGGCGTACTTTGATCTGGCTATTGAATAATTTATGTAATAACGCAGCAACAAAACGAGTTGACAGGCATATACAGCATAGAGTAATTTAGTGTAAAGGGATTAATTATTGTTATAACATTTTATATGCTTGTACCCCCAGGTATTTGGTCTGGGTAACAAAACCTATGAGCACTACAACAAAGTTGCCACCTATGTGGATAAGCGTATGGAGGAGCTTGGCGCTAATCGTGTTTTCGAACTGGGACTTGGTGATGACGATGCCAAGTAAGTACACACAGCATACAAGAAACTAAATTTGTACTGATTCCATATATCTTTCTTAGCATTGAGGATGACTTCATCACATGGAAAGATCGTTTCTGGCCCGCTGTCTGTGATCACTTTGGCATTGAGGGTAGCGGTGAGGAGGTGCTTATACGTCAATATCGTTTGCTCGAGCAACCGGATGTGCAGCCAGATCGCATATATACTGGAGAGATTGCTCGTCTGCATTCCATGCAGAATCAGCGGCCACCATTTGATGCCAAGAATCCATTCCTGGCACCCATTCGCGTCAATCGTGAGCTGCACAAGGGCGGCGGCCGTTGCTGCATGCATATCGAGCTAAACATTGAGGGCTCAAAGATGCGCTATGATGCTGGCGATCATGTGGCCATGTATCCCATCAATGACAAGTCGCTGGTGGAGAAACTTGGTCAGTTGTGTAAGGCGGATTTGGAGACGGTCTTCTCATTGATCAACACCGATACGGATAGCAGCAAGAAGCATCCGTTCCCGTGTCCTACAACCTATCGCACGGCGTTGACTCACTATTTGGAGATCACGGCAATTCCGCGTACTCACATCCTAAAGGAGTTGGCCGAATACTGCACAGATGAGGCAGATAAGCAGCTGCTGCGTAGCATGGCTTCATTGACGCCGGAGGGCAAGGAAAAATATCAGAGCTGGATACAGGATGCGTGTCGCAATGTCGTCCACATACTGGAGGACATAAAGTCCTGTCGGCCGCCTCTGGATCATATTTGTGAGCTGTTACCACGTCTTCAGCCACGTTACTATTCCATTTCATCGTCAGCCAAGCTGCACCCGACGGATGTGCATGTCACCGCTGTGCTGGTGGAATACAAAACGCCAACGGGTCGCATCAATAAGGGCGTGGCGACCACTTACTTGAAGAACAAACAGCCCAAGGATGGCGATGAGGAAGTCAAGGTGCCGGTGTTCATACGTAAATCGCAATTCCGATTGCCCACAAAGCCAGAGACACCCATTGTTATGGTGGGTCCGGGCACTGGATTGGCGCCGTTCCGTGGCTTCATACAGGAGCGTCAGTATTTGCGCGACGAGGGCAAAACGGTGGGCGAGTCTGTGCTTTACTTTGGCTGCCGTAAACGCAGCGAGGATTACATCTACGAGGCTGAGCTTGAGGAGTGGGCCAAGAAGGGTACACTTACCCTGAAGACGGCCTTTTCCCGAGACCAGGAAAAGAAGATTTATGTGCAGCATATGCTCGAACAGGATGCAGATCTGATATGGGATGTGATTGGTGAGAAGAAGGGACACTTCTATATCTGCGGGTAAGCTTACAATGACTTTTCGGTATCTCTTTTCAATATCTTATAAATGATTTTGATATCTTTTTGTAGCGATGCCAAAAATATGGCCGTAGATGTGCGAAACATTCTAACGAAGATTCTGTCCACTAAGGGCAACATGAGTGAGACGGATGCCGTGCAATATCTGAAAAAGATGGAGGCCCAGAAACGTTACTCAGCCGATGTCTGGAGCTAATCGTTGAGAGGCTTGTTCTCTCTCTCTCGCTCTCCTCTACACCCTCTTTAAACATCTCTGCATGAGTCAAAGTCGCGGAACAAAGCAATGAAGAAAGAAAAAGAAAACAGAAGAAAAGTAGAAGCCACACATTTCTATATAAGCGTAAAGTCGTTTAGTTAATTAAGCTATATAAATTAAATATAGATACTGTAATCGGTTTGGGAACTCCAGCTGCGGTTCAACAAACAACGTTTTAAATAACGTCTTATGCCTAATTCTAGTGTTAAATTGATTGATTATATATATAAAATATGATGATGATGATGACTTTTAATTGTTGCACGCAAGAATCGGAGTGATGTTAATTATACTTACCAATGATTGTAATAATTGTAAGTAGCTTTTTTTATGTTTGTTAGCTACATTTTCATTTAAATTTGTGTGTACTTTTCCTTTGGTGATTTCATAGAACAAATGAAATAATTTGTGCAATTTTTAATCAATAAAATATTGTATTTGTTTCTACCCCGAAAACGTAAACGAAAAATAAATGTTAAACAAATTTTACAAATATCATGTATTTTCAATTCTTTAGAATTAGTTTATTGATTGTAATGCGCTTAGTTTGTTTCACCTGTAATGAACTAAACGCTGATAAAATACCAAGTTCAGCAGGCTAATCCAAATAATGAGATCTGGCAACACTGCTTTTGGGTTTCAACGGTAAATACTCAAGAGAGCAAAGCAAAGCAAGCAACCAAAAATCTGTAAAAAGTGCGCGTAATTACTTAAAAAAATGTTTTTATTTACATTAAATATGCCATAGGTGTTAATTAAATACAAAAAAAAAAAAAAAACAAAAAAAACCTCGCCTGGTGAGTGCTAATCCTATTGTTTTTGTGAACTTTTTAAAAAACACCCGCTTGCTCAAAATGCGGGAGTGTGAAGCGAAAAATTTCTGCCAAGCGGGCCGAGTTGAACATTTGCTCAGTCTTCTGTTTGGCAAAATCTTCGTTAGTGAAATTCTCCAAGTTGCTGTCCGCAGTCTGGGCCTTGTCCTGGCTAATTGTGGGCAGAATGCCATAATTGGCAAAGAAACCATAACCCTCGCGACGATGTACCTCGACCAGCAGCTGGTCATAACTGGGCACCGGTACGCCCATGTCCAAATTGAGTAGGGTTTCCGTTAAACGATTGTGATAGACTTTCAGTAGTTGAGGTCGCTTATGCTTTAACAAATCCAAACTGAGGCTGGTGTAGAAAAAGTAATTCAGATCGATGCCGGGACTACCCCAAACACTCATCTGAAAGTCTATAAAGATTACATCCTGCAACTGCTTTTGGGTACCATCGTATTTGAAGAGCATATTGTTCACCCAAAGATCACCATGATTAATCACTTTAATCTCCTTATCCAATGGCGCTTGGGAACGCACCAAATGTTCGCGCTGCTTTTCCAAATATTTGCTTATTTTGCCCGCAATACGCTCATAACCCGGCCAGCTGTTGACCAACTTGTGCAGCTCTTGGCCATTGCCAGCCATAAAACGCATGAGCATGCCGTCATTCTTGGCCAAACCATGAGGCGATAGTAAACCATAGGGCAAGGCTTCAGTGATTTCAGGGTCCTGAAATTATTATTATATTATTATAACCATTCTTCTTACTTTTCTAGCTTTAAAAATCTTATCAAAAATTGTTTATATCTGATTAATAAGCTATAATATAATATAATATAATAAGCTGTATTTACATGTAAAATAGCAACGGAGATGTTGGTGCAAATCTTATCTATCTTATCTAATCTAAAAGATCCTAAACTTTAATCCCTCCTTAAAAATTAAAACCTTGCTACCTTGATGTAATTATTATATTAATAAACATTTTTGACTTACCAGCTTTGCCAGGACCATAGAGGCAGCATGAAATTCTGCCAGGCGTTCCATAACCAAACGACACTGGATCTCATCCAGACCCGTTTCACGTGAACCCATCACATAGTCCAGCTGGCCCAGATCCTCAAAGACCAGCGCGTTCTCTGGCTGCTTCATGAAATGATAAAGTCTGAAAATATTTATTCAAAGCAAGCACTTTAACAAATTGAATATATTTGATCTTACTTGGGTCCGAATCGTCTCTTGCATTGCATGAGCAGTTCCAGTCGTGGCAGTACTTCATAGTAGGTAATCTTCTCCTTTAAATACACTTCCAAATCCACTATAAACTCCACAGAGTCAATGTCTAATATACTCTTTACAATCACCGCCAACTGTTGTTCCTTGTCGGCACTTTTGCCTTCTTGCAGCTTGTAATTCAAACGCACCCGATAGATTTTACTACAATAATTCTCGCCGGCGCTGCTGCCCATGCTGCAGTTAATGCCCAACAGTTGTACACGTGACGTACGTACCGCTGTCTCAAGCACCTCCTCGAAGAAGGCCACATCCAGATGCTTGGGTGGTGAGCCTTGCAGCTCCTGATCGTAAACAATGCTACACATGCTGTGATCTCAAACGTTGTGCACGCCTTCTCCGAAGCGTTACCCATTTATATGTGCTACCCGAGGCGCTCATTGTTTTTGTTGTATATTTGTTTTTTCTATCGTAAAGTGTAATTACTCAAATAAATGTAAATATGTATATATTTGTAAACATACACATATAATTGAACTTAATAGACGACAACAGCTTCTAGTCATTTTATTTAACAAACACGCGACCTTTCTCATCGCACAAACTTTTGTTATATACACAAAAACAAACGCGAAACGAATTTCTTTATAGAAGTCAATTAATATTCTCAAGTTTGTTTTGCTAACACTTCTCTCACTCTCTCTTTTGTGATTTTGCTTGACGTTTGCTTGACGATCTGTCTAGAAAGCATGACACTTAAAAAATGATCTTATCATATATGGCTCACCCACTTTACAGCGAACTTACAGACGCTTATCTAACCGTCTCTGTTTATATCTGTCATTTAACCTCTACCCGCACAATATTATCTATTAGCTGAGAGGTGTGCCAAGACAGAGAGAGAGAGATTACATATGTCAAGCACGTAACTGGATGCTTGACTTATCTCACACTCAGTTCTCTTTCAACCTATTCTTTGTTGTTTACTTTATCGTCGAATTCAACACGTCTATTATATAAGTTTGGTTCCCCATTTTATAATTTATAGTTTCTCTTTGCTGCTGCCATATACATATTATTATGTATATGTATATGTATATAAGTTATGTGTGTAGCAATCATGCAAATTTGTTTGTTGTAATTAATTATAATAACTGCAAATTTCGTTACCCAAAACAGTTTTAGGTATCTCAACTGACAGACTAATTGGTCTGTATTTAATCATATGAAGAGCCAAACTTTTTTTATGAACCTGGAAATTAAACTTTATAAATAATACCAATGTGATGTACGTAAACATTTGACAGGTAAAATCAAAACATAAATAAAAATGTTAGTTAGAAACTAACTAACTACATATTTCAAATTGTAAAGATATACTGAAAATGCCTTCTTAAATTAAAGCTGAACCTTCGACCTTAAAATTTATTAGGTTACTTAAAATTTTAGACATTAAAACAGATAAAGATCAGAATTTAAGATCTACTGCTTGACTAACCCTAAACATTTAAGCACATGTTACAATAAGCAAGATTCAATAAATCTCGTTTATTAAAATTCAATTCACTTTGCTCGACGCAAACAGTTTATTAATTTCGCTTTCCTCATTTAATATTCTCATCATTATATAAATTTTATAAATAGGCAAATTGATAATGATATATATTTCGTAAAATGGATGCAATCAAACTAATGCTAACATTCGAGAGAGAACTGTTTAAATAACAATTTATCATACTCAATCAAAGATTTGCAATTCATCTAAACGCTTTAAGGTATGCTTGAGACTTTCGAGTGTACGTGTGTTGCCCTCAAACATGAGCTGAACTTTTTGTCTGGCAAATTCTTCATCGTGGAAATTCTTTAACGTATTATCCTCCGAATCGGTACCAATCATGCTCATCAGCGGAAAGAAACCAAATGCTACAAAAAATCCATAAGCTTCTCTAGCGCGAATCTCGGCCATTATACCATCATATGTTGGCAGGGGTTTGTTCCAAGGCAACTCCTTCAAACAGCCAACCAGTGCATCATAGTATTCGTCTATAAGTTGCTGACGTTGATTTTTGAGCACATCCAGTTCCAGGCTGGTATTAAGAAAATAATTGACATCAAAACCCAAACTGCCATAGAAGCAAAGCTGAAAGTCAATCTGAAAGAGAGACAGTTTTAATAAACCATAGCTAAACCTTTGTGGTTTACTTACAATCTTCACTTGCTGCACTTTGAATTGCTTATCGTACTTAAAGAAGATATTGTTAACCCACATATCGCCCTGATTAAGCACATTATATGCACCACGCAGTGGATAAACCGCATTTAGTACACGCTCCGTAAAATGCTCGTGATATCGATAAAGCTTTCGTGTTATCGAACCAAATCCTTCGCAGTCATTTATTAATGCTGCCAATTTTAGCAATTGAGTGCCGAAGAGCAACTTAAATGGCTGCGATTTAATCGCATCCATGTGCAACAGTCCATATGGATAACGATCCATAATCGTTTGGGGTTCGTGTTCGGCCATAACCATTGTCAGAGCATGATATTCAGCCAATTTGCGCATCACCAGCTTTGAATGTTCGGCATCCAATCCTAATTGTCGACATTTCAGCTGATAACCCTCACAGCACAGATCCTCAAAGATAATTGTCTGTTCGGGCTGTGTTGTTGAGTAATAGTGCCTGGCAAGAAGAATTATTTTGTAGATCATTATTAGTCTTAAATGGTTGCTTACCTGGCACCCAATGTCCAATCTTCCTTGCTTGCATTTATACGCCACATAAGTGCTTCCAGTTTTGGCTTAACGTGCATATAGAATATACTCTCCTTGTTGTAGATATGAAGACGAGCCAATATAGCTTGCTTCTCGGCTGGCATACACTTAACTATTAGCGAAGTCTCGATCAGATCCCTTTCCGCTGTCTGATACTTGACATGGGCACGATATATATTACTACAGTAGTTCTCGCCACCGCGTGTCAGATCTGTTAGTTGAACCCCCAAAACTTTAAGATCCTGCTGTTGCAGGCCGTGCTCGAGGGAGCGTTTAAAGAACTGTGGCGTTAGGTAAAGCGGCAGCGAATCCGTTGTGGACGACATTATATTTAGCTATGAATCTGTTTGAGCGCATCAATGAGCATTTTTATATTAAAAACCAAAGTCGATTCAATTGACCCCAATGTAACATTTGCTTGAGTCTTGATTGGCTTAATGAAAATGCATTCCATGTCTCGACACTGGATTAGCGGTTGCTTTTTTGATGCACTCTTTAACTCTTATACATACTCAGATATTTATAAAATATATCACGATATTATATTAAATGTATGCTTTGTAATGTGTTCTACATAAATTTAAATAAATGATTTCTTTAGTAATCTGCAAAAACATTCAGTTTTTCGGCTCGTTTTAGACCCCATTTCTGAAAGTCATTTAAAAACTTTTGTTGAAAAATTGCATTCATTTGCTTTTGCTTCAAGCTTTCATTTTGTACGCCCTTGCTGTTTTCGATTTTCATATCTTGAGGCATTGTTATCATGGGTAAGTATGCGACTAAACCGAATAATCCGTAGACCTCACGATTACGCAGCTCCCAGAGTAAATCCTCATAGCTAGGTATTTGCTCAAAACGGGAATACTTCAAGGCATCTCTAAATGCTTCATAGTAGAGTTTGATCAGTTCCTCTCGACGCCTCTGCAGTATATCGAGTTGGACGCAGGTGTTTAGAAGGAAGTTCACATCACAGCCTGGGCTGCCATAAAAGCTGAACTGAAAGTCAACAAACATGGCGCGTGTAGGTATTTCAGGTTTATCCGCATTATCATAGGCATACATAAAATTATTGGTCCAAATATCTCCATGATTGAGTACAACATAGCGATCATTCGGTTTGGGTTTAACAGTTTCAACACAAACGTTAACAAAATTATCCGAAAAACGTTGCAACTCCTGGGTTATTCGTTCGTAGCCCGACCAGTTGGAAGTAGTCTTGATGAGACCTTTCAAAAAACCACCAAACATATTCACAAGGGTATCCGTTTTCATTCAAGCTTCCTTACTCAGCATTCCACATTGGTATTGCTTCACAATATCAGGATTCTTGGTGGAAAATAAAACGTTGAGTGGCATATGTTCTTGAATTTATGTTAACGTTTGTTACCTTTTTGGCTAAAACCATAGATGTGGCATGCAATTTACCAAGCTGCTGAAATATAAGTGTGGCATGAGCCCAATCCAAACCTTTCTCCCTTGAAGCCAATTTGAAACCATCCACTTTAAGATCTTCAAAGACAATTGTCTGCTCGGGTTTCTCTATCGAATGGTAATATCTGCAGTAACATCGATCATAAACACACAACTTATCAATTTTGTTTGTTATCTATAAAACTTACTTGGCACCGAATCGCTCTCCATTGCTGATAGCTGCCAAGCGTGGCAATATATCTATGTAAGTTTGCTTCTCCTTGTTAAACACTTGAATGTCGTCCAAGAACCGTGTGTCTTTCGAGATGGCAATTGTTTTCACTATGAGCGATAGTGTCTCTTTATTCTTAGATGAGGAACGTGTAAAGCATAAAAGCACTCTATAGATGGCCGAACAATAATTATCACCCACATTGCTGCCCCAATTAAAACTGATCGTGTTTACTTTTATATTTGTCTCACGTAATCCTTCCTTCAATGTTTCCACAAAAAATGATTCATCTAGATGCTCCGGTACTCTAATATTGTTCGTATTTATAATTTTCGCCATACCTTTTCGACACTGCTCGTTACAATAACGCTAAGTGTTTACTTTTCGATTGCAACTGTTTCAGCTTTTGATAGGAACTTTGTTTTATATACTAGATTCTCTTATGCCGTTTCGTTACTGATAACCTATCGACTCTCTTAGAAAGTAACTTAATCATTAAGAATCTATTATGGCAACGGATTGAGCAAGCGACTTTAACGAAAGAACCTTTGTATAATAGATAATCTTACTTTCATCAAGCTATAATGATATCAAATATGTGTTTATCGCAATACAGCAACGTTGTATAAGTTTAATAAATAGTAAAGATTATTAAGTGGGAAACGTATTCTTTCTAGTTGCCACCCAACAAATAAACTTAATAATTTTTTTACAATACAACGATCATTTTCTAGTAGTAAGAACATCACAATCTTTATCTATGCATTGTATATTTTATATTATATTTGTCGTTCAGTAATCACTAAAAACACCCAGTTCTTCGGCGCGCTTCAAAGCCCATTTTTGATAATCGTTGAGAAACTTTTGTTTGAAAATGATATCAATTTGCTTTTTCTTAAAGCTCTCATCCTGCATTTTCTCGATACTCGAATCACTTGACAGTTCTTTGGGCATTGTAATCATGGGCAGAAAGCCGAATAAAGCAAATAATCCATATATTTCGCGACTACGCAGCTCCCAGAGTAAATCCTTATAACTAGGTATTTGCTCAAAACGGGAATACTTCAAGGCATCTACAAATGCTTCATAGTAGACTTTTATGAGTTCCTCTCGACGCTTCTGCAATATCTCTAACTTAACGCTACTGTTTAAGAAGAAATTCAAATCGCAACCAGGACTTCCATAAAAGCTCAATTGAAAGTCAACAAAGATGACGCGTGTAGGTATTTCAGGTTGATCCGCATTATCATAGGCATACATAAAGTTATTGGTCCACATATCTCCATGATTGAGTACAACATAACGGTCATCAGATTTATGTTTAGCAGCAGCCACTAAAATTTTCCTGAAGTTATCGGAGAAACGTTGCAAATGTGTTGTAATGTTTTCATAACCACTCCAGTTCTTTGTGGCTTCTATGAGGCCCTTTAGATAACCTCCAAACATATTCTCATAGGTATCGCTTTTCAGTAATGTTTCTTCACACAACATGCCTCGTTGATATTGCTTCACGATATGGGGATCCTTTGTGGTAAACAAAATGTTGTTAAGTATATTGTCTTTAATTTGTATTGGCATTGAATTTTAAACCTTTTTGGCCAAAACCATAGATGTAGCATGCAATTTGGCTAGCTGCTGCAATACAAGTGTGGCATGAGCCCAATCCAAACCTTTCTCCCTTGACGCCAATTTGAAACCATCCACTTTGAGATCTTCAAAGACAATTGTCTGCACGGGTGTCTTAATTGAATGATAGTAGCTGCAAGTAGTTATTATTGAGCAATATATTTCGAAAAAAATGTTCTTGAAAAACTCACTTGGCTCCAAATCTATTGCCATTGCTTAAAACATCCAATCGTGGCAATATATCTGTATAGGTTTGCTTCTCCTTGATAAACACCCTGACATCCTCCAAGAACCTTGTCTCCTCTGTTATTGGTATTGTTTTAACTATTATCGAAAGTTTCTCTGTTTTCTTGGCTTCATTGCCATCTGAAGATCGTCTAAAACATAACAGCACTCTATAGATGGATGAGCAATAATTTTCACCCACATTACTGCCCCATTCAAAGTTTACTTCGTTCAATATTATTTTTGTTTCACGCAATCCCTCCTCCAATGTCTCCACAAAGAATGCTTCATTTAGGTACTCTGGCACTGGTATACTTTCCGCGTTCTTAACAATCACCATATTGTTTGTTGCTGTGATAACTTTCCGAGTGTGACTGATTTCATTATTGTTAAAGCCCTGATATTATATACTTCGTTATTAGTGTGCTCATGAATTTTTTCGCAATTTTACGATTTTTCGACTCTTCAGTTTATGATGGTTGTCAACTTGAAATAGTGATAAATAGAAGTGCACTGTGAGACAGATACATAGAAAACATATTTATTTTAAAAAGTCTTTAAGCACAAAAGCTCAATTCTTAGTTTGATTGAATTGCAATATTATAAAAATGTTATATCAACCGTTTTTTAAATGTGTTTATTAAATAGTTTTTTTTTTAGGTTTTTCGTATTATAATCCGCTGTGCATTACTACATGACGTCATTTACAGTTTAAATTCTCTCCCACGGAATTTGAGTTGATTTATTTATTTAGATTTTTGCATAGTCATTAGCAATTTACAAATATAGTAGTAATGGTATATAGTATTGTAGTATGTCTTACATTTTTAATGAATCTTAAACAGTGTTAATATTGACATACTTTGTTACCGTATTTATAGATTGGCCGAATGAATGTCATTAAAAATGGGTAAAAGGGTATAATGGTTTTGAACAAAAGTATGTAACAGACAGAAGGAAGCATCGGCGACCTCATAAAATATATATATGTTCTTGATCAGCAACAACAGACGAATCGATATTTCCATATCTCTCTGTCCGTCCGTCTCGCTAAACGAACGCTTCGATCTTAGAAACACCGGAAATATTGGTGATTAAAATTAAATCATTTTGGGGTAAAAGGTATTTCCTAGTCGAACTTTCTCGACTAGACTTGTTTTATTCTTGTTTGCTCAAAATGTAACTGTAGATTGAAACAAACTAATGTCTGGCGCGTGTTGAAGCACAAAAACTATATGAGTGGAATATACTTAGCTACATATCACAGTTGTTATCTGAATAATTAGTAAACTATTATTAGGAATGGTAACTATCTTGGTTGTCAAATGTTGCATACCATTAAAAACATTGAGTGAAGTGTTTGGAAAATTTTAAATTGAAGTTTCCATTCGGCACAACTTGGAGAGTTACACTTAATTGGCCATTTGATCAAAATAGCTTCAAAAATACATTTAAGTATTGTCTTAGAATGTGCCAAATATGTTTCTAACCGTATGAAAATAGTCGTACGTATTAAAAATCAAAACGACTTATACGTAAAGTTCCAGCAACCCAAGTTTTCAACCCGTGTTTTTTTTTCCAACTAAACTGCTCAAAGTAGGGACATCCACCCTGTTTAACGCCATTTTGCTTTCACTGATTTTGGTTCTGTACGAAATAATTTCTGGTTCTGTTTTCTGCTAAAGGCTGTGCACAAAAAGCAAAGCAATATTCATTACCAGTATTTGAGAAATTCTAACGAGCGTTGTTTTCGGAGTTTGGCCATTTCCTTATACCAAAATGCTGTCTGAATTGCATTGGGAAATGTGAGATTGTATTTAATCCTGTGGTTGGTGTACTAACTAAAATTCCTAATGAGAAAATAAAATTGCCAAGCTAAACCTAAAACTTACCTAAACTAGTTATTTCCCAAAAAAATTGAATAGGTTTTCCTACAAAATAAATATGTTAATAAATTTTAAACAAAAGCTACACACATTCCGCACGTTGCCTTTTTCTTAGCAAAAAAAATAAAATATTCACTTTAAATATATTTGTTTTTCAATCTTCTGTTCGCGCAATATCTGATATTCGGTACGCATATCAATTTCTTATATGTATTTCGTTTTAAGAATATCTAAAATAATTTCACATTTGTAAGCAACTACTTTCAGATTCTCTCCGTTAGTTTTCTAAGCTTGCTAGCTCTTGTTTGTTTTTGTTTGCGCTATTTCGCCTTTATCTGGATGCTCTTGGCGTCACATCAAATGCATTTTCGTTGCTTTTGTAAAAGGAAAGAAAAGAAACAACAACATGAACAGCAACGATACAAACATACGATATGCTGCTGTCTCGTTCTCTCACTGCAGCTGCTGCTGCTGCTGCTGATGCTGCTTTCGCTGCGCCTTACGATACGCATCACCAGTTGCTTTTTTGGCCCGGTCCAGCCATTCCGGCTAATAGATGTTGGCAGAGGGGGCTTGGCGAGGGGTGTGTTGCATGAAAGGCCAGTTGGCCATACTCGCTATGTTTGGTAAATTTGCCTTTGAGTTGCCAGCGGCGAAATACACACAAACAAACAAACACAAACAAACAACACACACACACACACACACTCACACACACATACAAATATAAAATACTTCGTGCTGCATGTCACGTTTTGACGGCTTAATTAAGTCGCATGTTAGTTTTTTCTTCTTCTTGTTTTGCTTCTTTTCATTTTAGCTTCGAGATATTTGCAGGATTTTTCGCTAGTTTTTTCCAGTTTTTGCAGCTGTATAAATTTTGCATTAACCGCGTTTAACAGAAATGCATTAATAAACAATAGCGTTTAAATGCGCGATTGCACACAAATTAGTGAGGAAGCCACGGTTGTCTGGCTATACCCCCCTCCCCCACAGAACTTAACCCGTCACAAAATCAAACCCAGTAGAGTAGAGTTGCCTCCCCCTAGCTGTCTGTCCCTTGTTGTCGTCCTTTTGAGCAGCGTTGATGTATGCGATTTTAATCGTACGCTCAGACACAAACATCAGGCAAGAGAGAGAGAGAGCAAGAGAGAAAAAGAGATAGAGTAACCCGAAAACCAAAATCCATGGCAACTCCCTCCCGCCCCCCCCAAAACCAATGACGGGGCAAAAAAGATAATAACGGTATGCGGTATGCGGGGGAAAACCACCAAAAATGTACGATAGACAACAACAACTGGTCACAAAATCCTCCTGGAAATGTAGACAGACCGTTGTGAATAAATGACCATAATCAAACACTTTACGCCTGAAAGCATGCATCCAAGCATCCCTATTCTCTTTTGTACGTTACGTTAAGGAAGAACCGAACAAAACACTAGAAAACAGTCAAATCGGCTGCCTAAGCTTGAATGCGGCGCAGAGTTTTAGATTCGGTCGGTCGCCCCAATATCTCTGTGGGTGCATCAAAGTAGCTGTCGCCGGTGGCCAAATTTAATTAGTACCCTCAAAAATCAAGAGAAAGAGAGATAGAGAGAGAGAGAGAATGAAACAGAGTTCCCTAGTTGGGCTCTTTAGCAATTTTCATAGGGTGTTGCCAGTTTTTGGGCTCTACATTGTTTTGGCTACTGTTAAATTAAACTTCATTTGCAGTTTGCGTTACATGGATGGGTTCATACCTTGCACCCTTTGGCTGACGACTGACAAAACTGGTTGCCCTTTAATCACAGTTGGCGCAAATCAAACACAAACAAATGCCCATCATCATCAACCAGTGAAGGTGGTGGTGGTGGTTGGTGTCTGGAATAAGAAGGAGCCTCAATGGATTTTGGTGCAGTTTGTCTGTGCAAAAACTGTTGCATACCGTTCGGCGTTCGGATGCCTAGCATACTTTTTAGCTGCGTGGCCAAGCGCATGAATAATTGATTTCCATTGCACAGACTGTTGCTTTTGCTATCTCTCTCTCTCTCTCTCTCTTTCGGTCTCTAAGCGACGACGTCTCGCATTCATTTGTCAGTTGTGTGTGTGTGTGTGTTCCCTACCTCAACTCAAAAATGAGCGTCAGTTTATTTGTCTGTCTGTTTATTCGCTTGTTTGTTTATTTGTTCGTTCATTGTGTTGGGTTGGGCTCTCGTCGCGTTGTTTATTTGTTTGTCGCTGTCGTCGCTTGCAACATATATTTTCGCTCATCGACCCTTTTTGCATAATTCGCCAGTGTCCACCAACCATCCCTCATCCCCTTCCCCCCTACCATCAACATTGGCTATTGTTTTTTCAGGCTTTGTCGCTTATCAGTTTTTTTTTGTTCATACCATTTGCGTGTTACTGTCGCTGATCCCCTCATTCCCCTTACACTCGATATTGGCATATGTTTTGGGCCTGGTCGCGTGTCTGGCTTAAATCCCAGTCAAACGCATTACGTTGCCATGGCTAACGTGTTCTGGCTTAATTCCAGTCCACAACATACATATATATATATATATATTTATTTTATGGCTAGCATTTGCTGGTCACTCAGCAGGCAATTCAATCGCAGCTTAGTTTCTATGTATAAATGTTTTTAATGCAAATGGTTGTTGGTTTTTTAGCACTCAGTTATTAATGCTATTCGTGCTGTCTACTTAAACTATAACTGTCGTGAATATATTTTTGAGAACAACTGTCAGAGCTATATGACTAAATGTTAACATCTAAGTTTGTTACCAAATATCTGGTTCTTGACAGCCATTAAAAATAAGCAGTTGTCACGTTAACTTCTTAAAATAAATTATAGCTCTTACTTAACTAGTGAGAGGTATAGTCTACCATTTGTTGTATCATAATAACCACTTTAAGATAACATCTGAGCGCTTTGTTTGGGCTAGAAAAAAATTTAAGCTTCGTGTATTTTTTGTGCTTTATTAAAGTTTTAATTAAAGATCAGAATAATACAGATTTTTGTATTTGATTTCCACTTTTGTCTTAGTTTTTATGTTTTAGTATTTAAATTTCTTTATACAATTAATCTTTAATTATTTTTTCTTTACTATCAGCTGAGTTAAAAGTCATGTTAGAGAACCTTGTTAAACAAGTTTTGAATACTTCTTCAAACTGTTTTTATTGCCAATGTTATGATTTCCCATACCTTAATAAACCTGTCCAAAATACAATTAAATGTTCAACCACTTTGTCGTGAATTCAACCTTTCAATCTTTACAGCCTTGCAATCTCAATGCGCGTGTTGCTGTTGCCTGTCTGTGACACGCAACTTATCGAAACAGATTCGGTGTTGTGTGCTTCATATCAGTGCAGACATTTTGATAGCTACCCTCTCTCACCGTTTGGGCTAGCTAGTGATATATGCGCGGACATTGGCTGTCTGATATCCTTCCTGGCTAAAAGGAGTGCATGATGCTGTCTCTGAAATGATACGCTGGACAGCAATAAATGTCAGACGGCGATTGAGTCAAGGTATGTGTAGAATGCCGAGCAAACTCTTCTCGCATAAATAGGGGTAGTAAAAATATCCCATATGTCGTCACAATTCTAAGGGGTGTTTACATTTTGCTTAACTTTCCATGCCTCCCAGCATTCCACTCGCCTTTCCAGTGAACGTTGGGAATTGTTCTCTCCATTGCTTTCCATTTGTTATGGGATATTTTTCTGTTGCGCTTTGGCGGCAAATCCTGTGGAGTTTGCCAGTTTGTATTGCGTGTTCCCTTGCTTCCGTCAACCACTAAAACTCGAGACAGTGACAGGTAGGTGTGTGTGTGCTTGTGTTTTGGTAATGGGGAGAGTGTTGTGTGTGTGTGTGTGTGTATGAGTGGCATTTGTTAAATGGAAACTGAAACACCAGTTGATTGCCTGGCGGTGCTGCATTTCAGCTTTTGCTTGCCAGCCTTTTGCCAGCGTGTATATTGCATGTGGTTTCTGTGGCAAGCAACAGAGAAAGAGAGAATGGTTGTTGCAAACAGTTTCTAATTTCTTATGGCTAACAGTTTTGACAAGCCAATATTAATGTGTAACCTTAGATGAGGGCAGTAGTTGCAACATTTCGTTGTACACCTAACTTGCCGCTATAAGTGGTGCTTTACCCTGTTTTCATCACGCACATCTGTAAGCTAATTTAAAAGACTAACTGACTTTTTGAATATGTTAATTTATTTTATTAACATTTTATTCTTTTTCATAGATGGATTAACTTAAGTTTTTTGTAAATTTTTGGTCCTATTTTCCCACAGACTTAACTTTTAAAGTTAACAGGAACCAGGTATTAGGTATAAGTAATGGGAATCTTCTATTCCTTTAAGCTCTCTTTATACCCTTTTACATTTTTCTGCCCCTTTGTAACAACTTCTCATTGCGTGTGTGTTTGCTTTGCAAGGAAGGGGCCAAAATGTAATTAACATGCGATTCGCCTTTTGCATTTCAAGGTGTCATAAATCAGTGCATTGTTTGACTCTGACTGTCAAATGGGGTGTGTTAACTACCCCGCAGTTAACTACTGCAGTTGCACGAGGGCGTTTACGACTGATGTGTTCTCTTCTTCATTAAAAAGCTCACATTACCTCAATTCAGTTCCGGATGACATTAATTTGGTAAACAGAAACGATTCTCATTGGGATATCGAAGATAGAATACCCTTGGGCACACTAACTTGACGTTCGCCCTTCTACATATTACGAAATGTTTTAAAGTCGTTTACGTTTTAAATTTAAGGACAACTTTTTTATTAACTTAACACAATTCTATAAAAAATAATATATAATATGAAAATTCCTTTCAGTCAGCTTTCTTTCACGCCACTATCTTCGATAGCTAACTTGTGAATTCTCTGTTAAAGGAGCCCCCTTTTGTGTAGTATAAACCTGTCGTAAATTAGGCAACTATCTGCGATATAGATTTTGACAGTGCCGATAAGCGACGACATCCATGTTGACATCCCTTCACACATACACAGCCCACTCATAGTGAGTGTGCTTTTGGAAGGAGTTAGGGGGAAGAGATAGATTGAATTATAATTAACCAAGCTTATGGCGATTGTTACAAACCTGGTTACGATATAATGCAGTAAATGGGCTTTAAATTCGAGCGGGGAAGGCATTTAAATTGAATTTGAGGCAACGAACAAACATACGAATACAACTACAAACAGACAAACAGACAAACACACAAAAAGAGAGAGAAAGAAACATTTCCGTCTGCTGCTTGCCATTTCCGTTTCCGGTGTGACGCGTGCCTATGTAATAATGTTAGCTCTGATTTTGATTGCCTGCCTTAAAAGTAGGCACATGAAGAAAAAATAGAATAAATAAAATTGTCGTCAAGCTAAAGATTCTAAAAATCTGCCAGGCAGCTAATCCCCTCCCTCATGACGCCCGCACTTAGTTAGAGGCATGAGATCAAAGGCAAAGAAGCATTAGGCCATGTGATTTTATGCATAAATTAAATGGCCTAGACGTTAGTCGTCTGCCTAATGTAACTTGGCAGAAACAACACAACGACAACGGCAACGAAAATCTGCAAAAAACTGTCTGCTACACTTCAAGGCAGCTTAAAGTTGCCTTGATTGAAATGGTTTAAAACCCTGCTGACATTTTCATGTGGCTTGCAAGCCACAAGAACCAACACACACACACACACCGTGTTAAATAGAATAAACGAGAGAGAAAGGGCGGAAGAAATGCAACCACATTGAGCCGTGTGCTGTGGTTTGACTTATGGTTTTGACTTTTGCTTGACAGTTTCAAGCTGCTCACCTGGAACCTCGTTTTGTGTGTGTGTGTGTGAGTGTGGGTTTATTTAAGTTTTTGAGCCATTTTGGGCATGCATCGCAGCACATATACATACTATGAGTACAACAAATGCTTATGACACATTTAACATGTGGTTAGGCACGCACAAAGTGACTTTTGCGGCAAAGAGGTTAAATATCTTTGATGCGTTGATGCGCTTAATAAACTCATTCATCTTCAATGATTATTCATATTATATATATTGCTCAAAAGTAATTTATTTCCACTCAATTAGGCAACGAAATGAAATTAAATTTATTAAGAATTTGTATATTCAATTGAATGATTCGAGCTTTGAAATTGTGGAAAACGAATTGACATCGAAGTATTCAAGCTAAAAGTTTTAAGTCTTAAAATTCAGAGATCTAAGAATCATTTACTGAATCATTTTTAATGATTGTGATTAAGTTGTTGTAATCAGACATGACATGGCTATTTCTAATTTTTATTGTTTCAGTGTAGAGTGATCAAATTCAAAGAAAGTTGAGTCAATGCCCCGTTCAATTACATCCACATTTACAACACTGGACCTTATCAGCAAGTTGTTTACTTAAAGTCAATAAAAGCAGCTTGTAGATAGGTTAGAACTATCCGAAGTCATAGCTCCCCCGAAATTCAACCAATTGTGAAATTAAATTTTTTATTAGTTATGACTAAGGATTTTATTATTACATTTCCAGTTTACAAAATAATTTTTATAAGGAAATATATTCGAACCCATATTGTAGTTATAAACAAAGGGATTCATGTCACCCAAAAATTATTTTCGATAAGTATAATCACCAGATAAAATATTGGGGTGATGGTTATGATTATCAGCTATTTACGCTCCGTAAAATATTTAACATAATAATTGCAAAGCTTATTTGTTTACATACAAAAAAAAAACAACAATACATGTCATGCTTAAAGTTTTTATTCAACTAATGCAAGCACCCCATATGTTTGCTATTATTAGAAAAATGTCGTTATTGTAATCGCAAAAGTAAGCTACCGCAACAATAAAGTTTTGAAGACATTTTTTTGCTTTGGCTTTGGATTGATAACGAAATCAGTGATAATCACAACAAGCTTCCATTTCATTTCATTGTTAATTAGTCTTGACAACACTCGAAAACATTTCAAACAAGTCATACTAATACTTGTCAGCTGGGCGAGGCATGACAAATTCTAAAGAAAAGCGTGGTCAATTTTTTTGATATATCTTATCAACACTTAGTTTAATTACAAAAAGATTTATAGCACTGGGGCTTATCAGCAAGTGATTCCCTGCACAAATACTTATTAAAATCAAATATATAAATACTTAACTCGACCACAATTAGCACAACAGTGTTCTATCAGTTAACAAACAGTTTACAACAATGTTTTCTCGTGTAAAACTTACTGCACTTGTGCTGATTGTTGCCCAGCTGCTAGTCGCCATTCATTGTGGATTATACGATAAAACCGATAACTGGGTAACATACTACAAGACAGAAGAGTTTCCGGATAAGGCAGTCTTTGGTGGATTTGATCCATTGGGATACGAAAACTTTGTGGGACGCGTTTCCTACGGCAGCAATGTTCTGCCCGCACGTATAAGAGCTGAAACTGGATATTGTACTTATAACACTGAATCGATCGCAAATACAGCTACCTCTTTCGAGATTCTTATTTCCAATGACATTGTCAGCTATCACTGGGTGCGCAGTTTTGATGGCTACGGTGAGAAGAATGCCGTCTCTGTGGGCACAAACAATCTCAACGAACGCGTTTATGTGTGCCGGGTCAGGACTGATGGTGCACTGTTCATTGGCACCCTGTATCCATCGCAAAGGGCGTGCATTGTCCGTTACGAGAACTTGCCTTTAAGAAATATCACGAAATACGAGATTTTGGTGCGAAAACATCATCAGCTAGAAATTCAAGCGGCCGAATCTCAAATTATTCTTGGGATGTTAAATCAAAAAGATACCGATAATCAAATTAACGATATACTTCAATGGCTTGAATCGGAATGAATATATTTAATTTAAAACGCTTAGATTTTATATATTTATTAAAGTTCATTTTATTCCTCAAAAACTTTCTTGTCTCATTAAAAAAAGTATTTAAAAGCCAAGCTATAATCAACTAAAGATAACGCTCAACGCCTGTTACCAAAAACTTAAGCTCTTTTAATTTTTGAAACATTTATGAAGACAGGGAGTAACAAGTTAACTTCCAATAAAAATTAACACCCAACTTGTTAAACAACAGCAACACGCCAAACGTAATTTCCCTATTTTATTCTCATCTTGGTTCTTAGCATAGACTCCTTTTTTTTTTTGTGTTTGTTTTGTGGAGAAAGGCAACACAACTAATTAAAAGCACTTTGTAGACTTTTGCCGGCAGACACATTTATTAGTGAGACGCAGCTGGAAAAGTCTTTTACATAAAACGCGGAGGCGTGCGGCTGAAACTTGAGCCTTTTGGCAAATGTCGACCGCTAAAGATGTGGGCGTGGCTGTGGGCGTGTTGAAACAGAAAAGCCGCAACGGCGCAAACTTCATTAAAAATGCACACGAATCCTGCTCAAAAAAGCATCCCCATCTAATATCTGCATAAAAGTTTTAGCTTTAGCATGTGTGCTTGTGTGTTTGTCTTTTGGCTTTAATTTATGAAGTCATTAGATGCAATTTTCGAGCACCTGAGCTGGCAATTTGGCATCCGTTCAACATTGCAGCAATTGTTTCAATGCCAAATTATTTAAACAGCGACTGCGATCCCGGAAAATCGAGGCCAGTTGGCTTGACAGCTGCCAGACGATTACACTTGCCCTGGCTCGATGGCTCGAGGGCCAATGCAAACGTTTTCTAATTTTCCACGCCATTAAATCAAGGATTTCTAGACCAGACGCATGCGATTCAAACTGCCAGTGCCACTAACACTGACATGCAATGTCGCAGATGTCTAAAGGACTGGCCCAACTTGAAGCTGTATCAGCAGAGCTGGTCAAGAGCAAAGCAACTAACCAAAACAAATGTTCAACTGAATATAAAATACGTTGCAAAAAAAATAAAAAATATATGAGATTCAGTTAGTTGGAGATTATTGTTTAGCCTTGTTATAAATGTGAGATTTATAACAAACTAGTTGAAAAATAAAGTAAATGGGCTTGAGAAGTGTCGTACTTACTTTATTAACTTATACACTGACTGTCCTTACCTTTTATGTAAACATTTTAAAGAGCTTGTACTTTCTGATTATTTTAACTTACTGGAAACACTTGACCTTTAGACGGGCTAGATAGAAATATATATACAGTACAATATTAGCACAAACATCAGACTCTTACTTTTAACTTAAAACTTAAAATGGTTGAATGCAACTATAAATCTCACTCTCTATTGTTTATTGGCATCATCATTATATCTGCTTATAAAAATCTTAGTCAAAGTTTGGCTCTTTTTACTAACAATCTAATACCTTTAAGCAAGTTCATTGTATCGCAATAACAGCTCATTTTGTGCTTGGCAATTTCCCTGCCAAACCAGAAACAGAAAAAAAACACGTCTAACACCTTGTCGGTAAAGTTTAAATTTATAGCACAGCCAGAGATAGAAAACTGACCTGTTCCAAGGCACATCCCCAAAACGATGAAACCAACAAATATACAAACAGATAATTTCGCAGCTAAACATAAAGCGAAACAAGTTTTTTGTGCAAAAGTTTGCCTCGACCAACAATGTGACAGGCAAAAGAAAACTTAGCGAAGAAGAACTTTGAACACGTTTCAGTTACCATGGCACGCCCCATCCGGCGACTCGCACAAATTGTATCTACGCCCACTCATTATGTGAGCGAAATGAATGCAATGCAATTAATTGTCAACGCATCTATCTTCAAAGAATTTACGGCGTTTCGGCATTGATTGCAGCATAAATTTAATTGAAAAACTTCAGCTCGAAAAGATCGAATTGCGTTTGCAATGTTCGAATGTGTGTGTGGTGTGTGTTGTATTGTAATTGCCGTTAGTTGTACACTTGTATTGCGTTCCTTCATGCCTTGTTCTTGTTGTTGGCCTTGGCAGTTGCATCATCAATAAAAATTGCAACAATGTCAGCCTAATAGTTGTTGCCAACCAAGCAAACTGTCTCGAACTGTGTTCTGAGCTAAGCGGAAGAGTGGGGAGACTTGTAGTCGCTGCAAAATAACTTTTTACCTACCTGCCTTTGCTGCCAAAGTGCAATTCAGCGTCGTTGTCAACTTGAACTTTGTGTTTTTGTATGTAACACGTTTGCCAACTTTCTTCAAGACTCTTGTAACTTGTAATTGTAACTTTTAGCTTGATCATGTGATTGGATACGCTTAGATCAAGCTGTTTATTAATTAATCGAATCAGCAAACAGTGTCCAGTATCATTTAAATATGGTAATAATATAGAATGAGTAGTGAAAAGATTTACGAAATGGAAATTGATAAATAATTTTAACTGATTAACGATCATCTCCATATAGAGCTCAGAGCTATTATTATTTCTTCCACTTTGCTGTTAAATAATCTAATTATGCAACCCTTAAATATTATGTAAAACATATCTAGTTATTTATTTTCATAAACCAATTATAAATTCCGTCTGTATTATTTGTGAATTTTCATATTTTGCAATGGCCAACACACAACAATTGTTAGATCATACAAGTTTCGTTGTTCTAAAGTTTAGATTTGCCATGTCTGCTTGTTGCTGTTGCTGCTGCTGTAATTGGTATGCGAGTGACTATTGTTGTTGTTGTTGTTGTAGTTAAAAGTTAGACGATGGCGACGACGTCGTCTGCAGGTGTAGCCTTCCATATTACTTACAAGTGGAGGACGAGGCCAGGGAGGAGCCAGGGAGCTAGGGAGTTGGGTGCAGCATAGCTTTGGCATTCGTTCGCCCACGAGGCACCTATAATTTAGCGAGCTGTTTATTTGTAAATGTCTCTGTGGTGGCAACGGATCAAGTTGCAGCAGTGGAGCGAAGAGGAGAGCAACTTGTTCTCGTCACGCTTCATGTCAACAGCGGCAACTTCATTGTCTGCCCTGGGCTCCCCACTCATCTGGAGGTAGAGTGTATGTGTATGTGTTTGTGGCACTGACATTAAGTGCAGTTAGTGTTGGTGGGTTTGTTGGGTTGTCGGTTTGTCAATTCGCAGAAAAACGTTTTGCAATTTATTAACTGACATTTGAAGTGGTTGTTTTTGTTTTTGTTATTGCTACTAGGGAGGGTGAGTGGGGATATAAGTAAAAAGTATAAAAAAAACCTATGACACTTATTACTACCGAAGAAAAAGCCATTGCATGCGCATATTTGATTAAGCTGCCTCCAGGTAGGCAAATGATATTTGCAAGCCAAACTTTACAGACAAACGAGCCCGCGGCCCTTGACACAAACACACAAGCAAACAGTTAGGGAGCAACAGAGAGTCAGAGAGTAGCAGGAACAAGGGTTAAGGCTACGTAGACAACAATAATGCGTAAGTTTTTGGACCAAAAACCGTTACACATTTATGTTTTAGCAACAGAGCAGCAGACAAAATGGCCGGAAGCGAAAACTGTTTCGTACAAGAGGTAAGCAGGCAGAGGAGACGACCGACCCCTAAAATGGGTAGACAGACAATTCTCACAGTTCTCTGCATGTGGTTATTAAACGCTTATTATGCGGGCAGGTGGAAAAAGGTTCAACATTCGCAAAAAGAGCATTAAAGCAAAAAGCTTAGATAGTTTTTGACGATTAGCTAAAAGTTCAGGGGACTAAACAGCGGTTAGTGCCTACTAATAGCTGGCCTGTGAAACCACACAAATGTTTCTCGCCATGTGGTGCCTAATTGTTTATTTATGAAGAAGGCAATCGAGGCGCCTGAATGTATGATAAGGCTTGTGGCTTAAAGTAAAGCTTTTAGGTTGAGAATGGTTGATAAATAAACGTTTCGTAGTGTTCGAAAATGTGAATAACTTAAGACTGTTCATAGCTGACTAAGAATACTTAAAGCTATAATTTTCATTGATTTTTAACTTTAATTTGTTATTCATTGGCTAAGAAATATAATTTTGATATACTTTTATATATATGAATCATATTTTTTGCTTTTTATACCATTTCTGTATAAAGAAAAACATTTTTTATTAAATGTCAAAGTTTTATTAACATGTCAAATGAGAAAATAAAAAGCTTTAAGCTACAAACATAACATATCGTTTCAAAAGCCAACTGAATATTTTAATGTCATTTCTTTGACATGGGCTTGCGAGTTAAATTAACCACAAATCTCCATGGCAATCAGCCTCAACTAGCCAAACACACTCCACACTTCACGTGACCCCAAACAGCTGCTGCCTTGTTGGCCATTAAAGCCACATAACATTAAGCAAGTTCATTCGGTTGCTTGCCCATTATAATGTCGACCCAACCCAGCTCATTTTGTACAATCTCAGGTGTCATATTCCAGATGTAATGATGTACACTCGCCAAATGCCGACCCAGAAAGAGAGAGGGTGGCTTACACATTCGTTTAATATGCACAGCACGACAAACAGAGAGGAACAGAAAAAAGAAAAGAGCATTAAAATAAACCGAAAAGCAAACAAACCGGCAAATGCCATTTAACACTTTAATGTGGCATATAACCAAACAAACAAATGAAAATACCCGCAAACAGCCCATCACATATGTGTCTTTGTGTGTTAAAAAAAACTTCAATTAAAATTCCAGTTTAACAACGCACAATGGAGATGAAACTCATTTCCCTTCCACACCATTCCATATTTGGTTAGACATCCGCGTTGCCCTTTGTCGCCATTTCATTTGCAATATAATGCAAAATAGCCGTAAAGCCACAGCAAAAAAAAGGCCAAGCGGCCAAAGCGACCTGAAGGTCTGGCAAATAGCAGCGGATAACCAAAGAGAAGCGCAGTCGAAAACGCTTTGCAATGCTCACAATATCATAAAACGCAATGGAGCTTTTAACTGCCAACAACAAAACGATTGCGCTGACTGAACGATGGCCCTGACAATTGTTTCCGCTTGCCCTACAAAGTGAATCGTTAAAGGAGTTGAGAAGAGTAAATTAAGGAGCGCAAGTGCAGTGGAGAATGGGTTTTCTTTAAAGATATTAGTTTATCTTGTAAAAATCAAATGAATAACTGTGAAATTGTCTTTGGATAAGGCAAAATACTTATATTATTACTTTTGGGTCCTTGATTTTATTACAAAATTAAGATTAAATGTAGAAATTTTTATATTGCTGGTCAACAATATCTCTTGCATGTTTATAAAAAATTATTCTTTAAAATCTTGAGATAAAGTATTGTTCGTAAAAAATATTCTAAATGACTGATATACATTAAAAATTGTGCCTTTAAGTTTTCGTACTTCTTCTTTACTTCTCTGTTTACCAACAAGTTTTAGATTTAGCTAATATTCCATTAGAACACATTTAAAAATTGATGTTCATCCGCAGAAATGAAAAAGAAAAAACTCGTGTTATTGTGTACAAAGCATTTTTGAGATAACATGATATTCCGCTACGGCACACACGGAATTGTTTTCCTTATTGGTGAAAGAGATGCTATAAAAATGTACAGTTAAGTGATTTTGTGGCAATTTGCAGTTTGTTGGCATTACAAGTAGACTAGGTGAGTGGAGCAGCAGCTAGCAGCTAGCTCCCAATGGCGAATGGTCGCTCGAGCCACAGTCGTAAATCGTTGGTAAATGTCTGCCAAGTGTGTGTTGTGTGAAACAGAAAGAGAGCTCAGGCTCAGGGTACCGGTCCTGTCCAGGAAGCAGTACTCAATGGCAGGTTGTTGTGTTGTTGTTTTTGTTGTTGTTGTTGTTAGCAACGTTGATGTTAGTAAATTCAATTTATTTAAAAGCTTGTCAACAATAAGTCAAATGAAATGCTCTGCTCAGCTGTAAATATGGCGGATCCTACGTAATAAAGCTGATTTATTTGCGCTGTTGAGATTTACAATTTCACCTTAAATGGCATATAGAAGTATGAATTTGTATCTTAACTAAATACAACTGACAATGGCAATGGCAAATAAAATTAAATGCTTGAGCGATATATATTTGTGGTTATTGTCTGCAACACATATATTCAAATTTAACGTGAAAGACATTTGTTGGCAGCTTCTCTTCCTTTCCGTAAATTCCCTTTTATTTTTTGGCATCTCCACAATACTGTGTGTTGAGTGTCTGTGTGTGTGTGTGTGTGGTTGTAAATATATATAAATAGATGGTCATGGGTATTTTCTAATAGTACTAGTTCTGCTCGTTGGCAACAGTAAATAAATCTTGTCCGCTTTTGATTGGGGCTTGGGTAAAACTCTACAGATAAGCCCAATACAGTTAGTATACAATACAATGGACATAGACAATTGGCTGCAGGACATGCGGCTGCTGCTGCTGCTGCTTCTGCACAGGACATCAGCTCAACTTAAACGGCTGCTAAAGTGCACCACAGAGGCAGTCAAGTGAAAGGGGGGGGGCAATGCCACATTTGGCAAGCAATATTAAGTGTGTCTGTTTTTTAACATTTAAAGCCCAAATAAAACAATGCAAAGCTGAGCGCAAGCAAACACACATACTACAATTATCAGATAACAGAGGGTGGTTTGAGAAGTTTCAAATACGATAAAACTGTCTATTCTGTTTTTCTTATTTATTATTTTTATTTATTATTATTATTTATTTGCATAACAAGTTTAACAAATTTAGTTTTCATTTCTCTTCTGTTTCAGATTATTATTTTTAGCTAATATCTACAAACATTTATTGAGCAAACAAGTGAATGGTAAGTTAATTACAGTAGAAAATAATTCAGTTTTATGTTTTGCAAGCATCTTAACCTTTTTTTAATACAAAATTATTTAAGCTTTTGTAATTTTAAATGCTACCCCCACTTAATATTATATAAACAGGACAATGCAATTTGGTAAACTTGTTTATATATATATATATATATATATATTTTTTTATTTTTTTATGTATTATAATGCATATGTATGTATATATATTTGTGCAAGTGCAACATAAGTGTGCGCAGATAAAAAAGTAAAATATGTTGTTAGTGAAGTTTAAACAATGTTATTGACTGAACAAAATTCTGGTTGCAGTCTTTTGCTGCTGTTGACTTGGCTCATAAATCTATACAAGTGTTGTTGACTGACTGCCACTGTGTGTGTGTATGTGTGTGTGTGTTTTTTATTGTGTTCTGTACTTAAATTATTGGTTTTTTGAAAACTTGGCCACATTGCAACTATAATAATAGTTTGCGCTGCCAAAAAAAAAAATGCATTTGCCCTTCTGTGCTTTATATATAACTTGTGTGTGTGGCACATTAATCAGTGCACTTAATTAAAAAGCAACCAAATAGCATGCACAAACTAACAAATGACTCTTAGCAGTTATTAAAACCAAAACATTATAAAAATATACACATATATGTATAGTATAACAAACATATGCTAGTGTAGTATAAACTTGTCTAATGCTCAGAGTCACTGAGCTTTTACAGTCAGTTACCAAAACTCCCCTGTCCTTTGTCCTATGTTATATGTTATATGTCCCTTGTCCCATGTCCCTTGACATGTGCGCAGTGCAGAGGCAAAAACAAAAACAAAAAGGAAAGAAACCGTATCCCATTTACAGTTTTTGTGCTGTCATAACAAACAAATACCCAGCATGTGTGTGCAGCATTTTTTCTGGGAAGCAACGGGCAAGACTCGGGGGCGGAGGGCGTACGCTTGGTCAGCTTTGGTGAGCTCCAAGAATTTAATTATACTTTTGATTTTAATGAAAAAAAAGCGAAGCAAACGCGCTTGCCCTACGTCTCTGATGCCCTTTCTACCTAAGATATATGCGAATTGTTATTAAAGATGTGAAAATTGTTAAAGAATATATAAATTGAGTTGAATAATACTTGTTCGTCTATCTGATCCTTAGTATATTAAAGACTTTTGTATTTGAAATGAAAGGAAACTAACTGTATTTAATCTTTTATATTTTTCCCTACCTCTATTATGAATAAAGTTTTGACATTCTAGTTCCTAACCGCAATAAGATTTGAAGTCATTTTCTTTGGAAGTTGACAAACTTTAGTGAAGTTTACCCTCGGTAAAATCTCTCTCTCTCTCTCTTTCTTTCAATCTGCTTTGGTCTTTGTGACTTTGCTGCTTTTAAGGTCGTTGTAGAACGTTGTCAACGTAAAGTCTTCACTTTCGGTCGCATTTTGGGGAGTTCATTTTAGTAAATGTCAACGGAGTCGTCAGTGTGAAATTGCAGTTTAATTACAGTTTTTTTTAAAACATTTTAACTTGCCTTTGAATGTCATTGCAAATGGACGACATTAAATGAAATTGGTCTGTTGGGGAAGGGAAGGCAAAGGAGAAGACAGGCTCACAATGTAATGGCATAAATGAGAACTGTTTGGGGATTTATGTTTATTGTATAACGAGTGAATTCCAAAGGAAAAATGTTCCAGCTCTTGTGTGTCACATGTAGTTTATTGTGAGATTTTTTGTCACATTTATGACGTTGGAAACGTATTTATGAAAACATTTGAAAGAATCAATCTTGATATAGAAATTAAACAGAGAATGCAATTTATATATCTTGTTTACACTAGTAGCCATTTGAATTCGCTTTAGTAAATTGGAGGCCTTGGTTAAGCATTAAAATAAATCCACACAACATTTGCGCATTCTGACCGCAAATTTCAGATGCAGTTGTAGTTGGAGTTGGAGTTGGAGCCTGCTTGCCATCACTGCCAACACGGCCATCATTCATTTGTTTGAATATGCGCATTTAATATGCAGCACATGTTCTGACAGACTTTGCTAGGGCACCAGCTACACAGCTACTTGCAACTCCAGCTGCACTTGCGGCCGGTCACTTGCATCATCATGATGCATGCACAACATGCACTCGCAATCAAACATGTCCGCCAAGATAGACAGAGAGATAGAGAGTGAGAGCGCGCGCGCCATTTTGCAACATCCGCTTTGCTGTGAAAGGGTTAAAGGAAGGGAAAGGAAGGGACTTAAGACGTCGACAACGACAACGAAAACGACAACGACAACGAAAACGACAACGACGACGACGTTGGTTTGCTTATTTGCATACAACACTTTGACGCATTGTTCACCCGCAAGCGAACAGCCAGGCACAGATGGTTGGCGCACAAGCACAAGCTGTGCCAAGCAGCGCTTCACAACTTGAGCACTAATTAAAAGCAAATTTAAGCATAGTAGTACTGGAGTACTACAACTCCAACTCCAACCAACACAAACTGCCGTACAAACTCAACTCTCTACTGTATAGACGCAAGAAATTTGCCAAATGATTAAGCTTACAAACGGTTCGCAATACGATCCGATGGGGCGTATGAGCAATCTCGAATTTGCCATTGTCATTGATTGGAAAGCGCTGTGCCCAGCACCGGCAGTCAAATGAGTGTTAATTAATGCGATTTTAAGTAGCAGACAGCTTCAATTCGATTCGAATCGAATCGTAACGAAAGCTTCATACAGAAATTTCAATTGACTGGCGGCAGCCATCATTAACCCATTTAAGGTGCAAATCCAATTATGCTAAAGATGTTCAAACAAAATTTTAAGACGCAGCCGAAGGTAAATTGAAATTCAAAGTGTGCCTGCAACTAGCGTTAATTAAATTCGATTTTAATTATGTTTCAGAAGCGACAAAGATTTGTCATGTGCCGACAAAAGCTGACTAATTTATTAGCACAGCCATAATAGGTTTAAGTACTTATCTGTTAATATTATAATGAGTTCATGGCACTATCAAATATAATTTCAAATTCTGATTATGTCTGAACACTGCAAAATGAAATCATTCCAACTAATAGTTCAAACAAGAAGTATATATAATATTTATTAATGTTTGATTAACATTTGCTAAATCAAAAAAAAATAAAATAAAATAAATAATAAATGTTAAAAGTATAAAATTCTGTTTAAAGTTAACTAAAACAAAATAAATCTGGTAAAAAAATTATTTTCCATTACCTTTTATATTTATCTCTCATTCTTGCTTAAAAAATAATTTTGATTATCTTTACTATTTTCCACTTTTCATTTTTGTAGCTAATCTTTAGATGACAATCTTTTTCATAAATCATTTGCTTACTCTAAAAGCTGCCACAGCCGGTGGCGGCGCTAAGTGAAAATCTTTTAAGAGGCAACCAAGTAATGCACATAAATAATAAATACAACGCGAAATTAACTTTCCGGCAACAGTCGTGCTCCACGTGCCTGCTGCCCGCTTTGTATATATCCTTCACCGAGTAGACCAAAAAACCAACAGAGAAAGGCACATTTTTATTTGAACTATGCTCTGTTTTAAGGTCTAAGAGTGTATGCTGTAAATGAATTTAAAGTTTAAGAAACATGTTTTTTGAGATGAATCTTATCATGTGAAGTGTTTGATTATTTTCATAGAATTTTTTTTTGATTTTTAATAGTATTTAAATCATTTAGTTACTCATGACTTATATTTACTTATATTGCTTATCCCGCTGAAAACAGGGTACTTGGTAGTCAGGAGTTGTTGGTTGTACAATTTTTATTTGATTTCTCTTTTTTCTTGTGGTTTGTTACCTGGACTGGCGTCAACTATTTAGAAATGCAAAGCACATTGAAAGTTGAAAGCGTGCAACGTTGGTTTTTTGGTTTTGGTTACGGTTTTTGCTTTCAAGGTGCCAAAAGCAAACAGAAAATGGCTAAAAAAAAAAGTGAAGAAAGAGAGAGAGAAAACCAAGAAGAAAACTGTCAACGCACGCGTTAAGTTGACAGCCGTGCCAGCTGCGATGTGGGGATGAAGGGAAGTAAACATAGAGAAAGGTAGGTGCGAAATCTCAGTGCGTCAGCTATAAAAAATAAATATAAATTATTTTATGTATTAATGTCGCTGGGTGAAGTTGACACTTTTTAAATTTTGCGTAGCATATTCGTGAATTATTCAAAAGCTAAGCTCAGAGTTACGGTCAATAAAGAAAACCACTTTAAGACAACAAACAATAACAAAAGGAACACAGAGAAAAAGAGTAACAGAGAGACAGAGTGAGAGAGTGAGAGAGAAAGATAGAGTGAGTAGTGTGCGTGCATATTTGACAATTTTATTAGATTAAATTTCATATAAATGTGTTGATAATGCCAGCCAGACATTGTCTAGACAAAGCACACATTTAGCTGATATTTGAGCAGGGAGTGAAAGGTGAAGCAGGCTAACTGAGGAAAACCCGATGAGAGCAGGAGATTCAGGTAGATAGCGCATAACTTCATTGCTGGCGCATGGCTGTCACAAATGCCACAAAATCCGAACGAATGCAGCAATGCAAAATTAATAGCTGTTGCATTCGAGTCCTTCAACTTCAACTGCAACTTCCACTTCCATTTCCACTTCCAACTGTGTGGATCAAAGTTTGTCTGGCTCCCCAGGCACGCTCACAATGTCAGCGACTGTCTTCGACCCACACACTCGGCAAATTGCACGACATCATCATCATCATTTAGCAAGTAAAATGTCAAGGGCAACGGGCATGCATTGTGGTACAACTATATGTATATACTATATAAAGTAGTAAAAACTTTTGCTAACGTACTAGGTGTGTGATTTATGCGAAGGCAATCGTATTTGAATCTTATCATTTTTGTCATGGCATTGAAAGTGCTCTAAGCCTTTAATCGTTGTCCGGCTGACTGAAAAGAAAGTTGAGAAAAACTGTTGCAGGAAATTGCTAGTGAACAGTTTTCTTTATGCTTGACATTTACAACATACAGGGTGATACAGCTACTAATGCAAATGACAATATTCTGGGCTTAACATTAATACAATTTACTTTCTGCTGTTCAAGTGTTATTAGCTTGGACCGCAATCAAGAATTTATTTTTATTTCTTTTTGCGTTTTAAGAAACAAAACTGATTTCTTAAAGTCAATCGAAATGTAGTTGTGAAATCAAGCCAAAAGGTCACCCTATACTTATTTGACATAAGAAACATTCAAAGTGACATTTGCATTTTATTGTTGAATGCCGGGCATTACAACGCCAACTTTCCGCTCTTTGGCTTATTGTGCAATTTCCTAGCTACTGCTTCTGCTGCCTCTCTCTCTCTTTCTTTTTCTCTCTGTCTGATACTCTTAACAGTCGTTTCTTGTGATTTCTTAGCCTCTGAGTGTGTCTGCATGAAATAAGAGTTAATCTTGCGTCCACTGGGAATACAAAACCAACACACACACACATAGACACACCCGCATATGTATATAAGAAGCTGAATCGCCAGCTAGAATCTCTTTTTCGTACTGTAACAGATGTCCTTGATATTTCATTTGATGGCAGCATTGCTAGCGATATTTCAAAGGCAAATGCCGTCTTCTTTAGATTTGGCTGCAATTTTCCTTTTGTGCGACATCAAAGTGCAGCATCAGGCCAAACTTCATCAAGTAAATCCAAGAACACAAAAGCCGATAAGGCTGGTGAAAGTGCTTGCTGCTCAAATAAGCTCAAATATGCCACAAAGTATGCAATAATATTCTTACAATCGAATTGTCAACGCGACGGCGCGCGCCCGTTCCTTTTGTATGCTTTTAATAATATTTTAATAGAAACAGCAATAGCGCATTTTCTTTTTTTTTCTTTTTGCCTTTCATATTTTTCTACTTATGCGGCTGGTGGTTGCTTTTGATGTCGTTGTGTGGTTTCGTACAGGCTTTTAAGCAGCTGGAGACGTTTTGATGGATGGCTGGAAGTACATAAGCATAAGTAAACTTGTTTTCGTCCAGCTTACATATCATAAATCATGTGTGCTTATTATGATAAGGTTGTTGGAGGGTATATAAGCTATTGCAAGGAGTTTGGTTCAAATTGGAGTAAATTGAAACATAATTTATTTAATTGAACGTTAATTTTTTGTATACATATTTGTCATATATATGGTTTAGTAATAGATTTGGATATTAAACTAAATTAGCATTTCTTATACAAAAAAATATTAATGCACCCATTAGTACCTGTAAAGAGTATGTAATTATTGTTTATTTTACGAATACGTTCATTTATATATATTTCCTCTTTTTGCCAGCATAATTATTCATGACACAGTCGTGACATGAAACAAGGACTTATTTGTTTCCAAAGATACAAACATTGATATTCGTCCTAGCATTTGGTGTCATGTGGCTTATTAGATACTGTGGGCTGTGCGTATGTCACATTTTCAGCTCCACTGAAGCAAAATAATTGGGCCACGTTGCCCCAGGTAAGAAGTGGGAATTTATCAACCTTATCATAAGGTCAAATACTCGTTGTTTAGCTCTGAGTCTTTTGCTTGTTAGTCGTTAAGAGTCTTTTCTCGTCTTGTTAGCGTGCTTTAAAGCTATTGATTCTGACTAGTCAATAACTCTCTGGGGCATGCAACTTAAAATATATTTTTAGGGGACATTTTTTAATTAAAAGTATCGTTCAGATGACTTGACTGAAAAGATTTGACAAGATTACCCGTGCATGAGTCAGCTGCATTTAAGCTTTTACCTTTTCGTCAGCTTAGACTTTTACAATTTTGGCCCGTGTTGCTTTAACTTCCTGTTTCGAGGTAATTAACTCTCATCTATCTCCAACAAAAAAGACACCATTAACATTGACTCGGTGGACGTCAACGCGTAAATGTTGCCTGACAACTTTTATTCAACATTTTGCGAGTCTCATCTATCCAAAATGGCTGCTGGGCCAGCAAAGCGCCGTTAGTTGGCCATTTTATAGTGTGGTCCAGGTTTAAATTCTGTTGGCTTTTACCAACAATGAACTGCAGGTGCCTGAATTTGGTGTTTTGTTTTAAAGTTTGCTTAAAAGTTCTTGTTGGTTTTGTTTAGTCTATTGAAAAGTAAAACGAAGTTTAAGTTTTACTACACAAAATATTAACAATAAAAGGCAGGACTAACTATAAAATATGTAAAGATGACGTAAATATAACTTAAGTTAAATATTTTATATTTTATTTATATTTTACTAATACAATTTTTATTCTATAAAATGATTTATTAAACACTTTTTATTAAAAATTTTTTTTATATAATTTGTATATGCTCTTTACCATATTAATTTAGTTGTTTCTTACCTAATTTCATATATTATTTACAAATTTGTATATAAATGTATATCCACTACAAAAACAAACCACTAAATTGTTTATTTTTATTGTTATGTCTTTTATTAGTTAGTCTTGAAAATGAAAAACGCACGCTTCTAAAAGTTTATTCCCACAACACAGCTTTAAGTCAGCCATAAAGTTCAATAACAATGCGCCTGATTCTATGCAACAGAAAATTTGCTTGTTTTGCTTGTGTTTTTGGGTTGTTCGCGAATAAAATATTCATGTTTGTCTGGGTATGAAAATGGGTAAAGTTTAAATTGCGAAATCTGACGCGCTTGATTAACGTTCAGATGGGGACACATATACACTGTATATATATGAGACCCATGATTGTCAAACTTTCAACGGACAAGCTGTGCTGTGTCTTATTTGCATTTTTAATTAACTAACAAGTGCTTGCAATTATGCTCGTCCCATGTCCAGAGCCATGAGTATTACCATATTCAAACACATATGTGCATTATAAAAGCAGTTATGGGTCGTAAATCAATTAGGCGTAAATGTGTTTTGGGCCAACTGTGTGTCAAGTTGGCATAAATTAAAAACTTACGAGCTCTTAACAGGCCCCGTTTAATGCCGCACCATTTGCAATGTACATTTTATATTCATTTTTACTTTAATTACTTAACATTATCGCAGAGTTTCTAATGTTTACACTTAGACCTATTTGTCATGTGTCAAGTGTCAAAATTTCTGCTGCAGTTAACCTCATGTGTGGCCGCCTTCTCATGATTATGTCACATATGAATATGTTTAACAGTTTGCTTCTTTGACAGCCGCTCTATTGGCGTTGGGCCAACTCTTAAAAGTCTCTTTGAACATTTATCGGGCAGCCTTTTTGGCAAAGTTGCTGTCGCGTTGCATTTTCCCTTCGATTTGCAGCCAACACAATTTGACAAGTTGAGCGTAAGTACGCCAAATAACGACTGACAGCGCAAATATTTTAACAACTTCGACTTACATCGGCAACTAACTGACTAACTGACTGCTTCTTGGCTTTTACCTGCCACGACAGCTAACTCTCTGTCTTTTTCCCTTTGTTGGCATTGAGCACATTTTTTCGCTTGTTTGACACAAATCAATTGTGATAATATTTTGTAGTAGTACAAACTACATATTCAAAAGTCGTTGGCAATATTTCTTTTTTGACTTTTGACTGCTCGTGTGCAACTAATTTGGTAATCAATTACAGTTATTACACTCACATTGAATTTCAATAAGCTTGACGTTGTGGTAACAATTTGCAATACATTTTTTATTTTTTTCTGCTTGGTTGCACAGTGGAAATTACTTTTGCAAGGTGTGTGAAACTTTTCTGTGTACTCTATCATATCGAGTACGTTGTCAGTTAAAAAATGGTATAGCATCTGATAAAATCGTAGCATTCATCAATCAATTTATCTTAATTCAATTAAAAACAATTTTTTTATTGTTAAGAACATCATGACAAATAGAATCCTTTGATAGACAAACTTGTTAAAATATTTTTGTTTCATTTTGATGACTTTTTTTAATACATATTTATACCTCATAGTTTTTTACGCTTCGATTATCATACAAAAAATAAAAGTCTATCCAGTTCTAGACTTAGTATTTGACCTAAAGCGCATTCAAGCAACTTACAGCCTTAATCAAACATTAACATACCATTGTCGTCATAGTCTGAGGCTCATAATATCGCAGGTATACATCAAATAATATCCACATCCATACTTCCCACACAAGCCAGCCAGTAACTCCCCTTTGCGCCACATATAATAATGCTGTCGCGACATTGAAATGAAAAATGATTGCCTGCTGTGCCTGTTTTTTTTTTTTTTGGTAGCATTCACAATTTACGTGTCACGTGGTGCATGTATTTAAAGTGTGCGCCGTTTTGCCTTTGTTGTGTAAATAAAATTACACATACGCCCCCGCTGACATATTTCAGAGTAAATATATGTGAACTTTAAGCCAAGCGGGTCCCCAAAGGCTCCCAATGGGAGATGGCAGACGAAAGCTATATTGTCAGCCTGACCTACCACAAGGACCGCAGACAACCAGAACAACAGCCACAAACAAACAAACAAACTATGCTTAATTGCAAAGGGGTTCTGGGTCGAACGCCCAGCTCACGCCACTCGTCTCAGTATAGCTCGAGTCAGGGCTCTCAGTAAGTCAAGTAAACGTCTCAATACACTGAGAAAAGTTACCCAGGCAGCACTTGGGAGCACGACTTAACCTCAATTTTGATTAACAATGTCTGGCAATGAAGCTGTCAACGTGCGGCCAGAATGTACCAAACCCCAAAACAAGCCAGCTCAACCAAAGACATTCTCAGTCGCCCAGGTTCGTTCGTCCTGCGGGAGAGCCTGAAAAATGAGCACAATTTGTTTGTTGGCTTGCCAGCTGCTACTGCTGCGGCTGCTGCCTCACTGACTCTGTAGTGAAGCCACTTGTTTAGTTAGACCTAAAGACCTCGCAGCAATTTGACGCAAATATATATTTTATTTGTGCACATTATTCATTTGCTAATAACATGTTTATGGGCGAACGTTTGGCGTTGCCACCTCTGAAATTGTCCCGTCGATTTCTGTGGCGCCTGTTCCGCCTTCAGTTGCATTAGATAATTCTCCAGTTGACTGGGCAAACTGGTACGCAGTTTTAATGTGGGCGTATTCACGGTCGTGTCCATGCGTCGCTTAGCAAGAAAACGCTGACGCAAACCCCTCATACCAGAGACAGGCACTTCAATGCATACGAAATAGGCCAGCTCCATGCCGCTAATGAGCGAGCAGCCCAAAAAGAGTCCAGCAATGCCACCAAAACTAACTGTAAGCAGATTAAATGAGACGACGTTAGATAGCTACAATTAATTGGAACAGTATGACACCTTTGCAGTCTCTTAAAATAAATTTAATTTGCATTCGATTTAGCTTTAAATGGAGTTTACTAAGTTTAATTTACAATTTTATAAAAAAAAAGAATTTAAAAAAAGATATAATAAATAAGAAATTTGAGATTTATAAAGCAAAAACACTAACTAATATATACGGAAATTGATTTTAAAATATTAAACTATATAAAAGGTGTGAAAAAATCGCATTATAAAGCTATTGAATTAAAAATGAAAGCTTAAAAGCAAAAATCAATTTACAGTGATAGAAAAGAAAGAGTTTCACAAACAAAATTGATCAATCATGGACTTTTGCATAGCGTTTGTAGTTTGTTTCTTTTTGCTACTACTACTAACCCATTAAATCGACCCAGCCAAATACCAAACTGGTGCGATAGACAATCATGGTCTCAAAACGGAAATACACATCCAAGTCCACATATGATGAATTGCCAAGCACTTCCGGCGGCAGAAAAGATGGACGCACATCGTTGATGTAGTTGAGCGAATAACAGTTGCGAAAGCATTTGCAGGTCATGCCCTCATAATTGCTGCGCACATAACGCTCCTCGCCCGGCTGATGCGAGTAGAGCAACTTATCTGAGAGTTAAGCATTTTGAAGTGGTCCTTAGATATTCAGTCTTCAACAACAACAACAACTACTACTACTAGAGTACTACGCACCATTGTGTTCCGCCAGGCAGTACAAGTCTGGAGAGCGACACGAACGATACTGGCCTGCAACTGAGAGAGTGTTTCAACTCTTGTATTGCGGTTAAACAGAACGTGCTTACCCGGCGGAAAAAGCAAGTCCATTGTGCAATTACAATAGCGCACCAAATACTCCTGATGGCACTCCGATTGGCAATTCTCAATCATGTAAATGTAGCCCATCAATGACTTAAAGTCTTTACTATTGCGCTCATCCTGCAATCAGACCAAATAGTTTAATAAACGAATATAACGTTAAAGTATTTTTAAAAAATTTACTTAACATTTTATTCAAATGTGCGATAGTTTTAATATTAATAGGATAAAATCTAAATCATAATAATGTTTAGGTTCTGTACAAAAGACTTACTACGATGTATAGTTCAGTGGCTTTAGGATTGCTTATATATTAAGGCAGACTTGATTAAAAAATAAATGAAAAACTAACATCAAACACACATTCACGCTGATCGGAGCTCACAGAACGTGTTTCATTATCGTAAAAGTAGATTGTGGGTTCAAGTTCAAGGGTAGTGTAAGTGTCCGCGGGTACTCTAAATGGATCCTTGTGCCAGACATATGGTTCTGTGACCATGACTTCGATACCCTTATCATTATGCCTGCCCGGAAAATGTTTCTGTGGCTGAATAAGAACACGCACAAACAGAGCACTCATTGGTCCCGCAGAGCCTGTGCGCCAAGGCCACAATGGATCGAGAAGTTGCATGCGTTTACCCTCAACCGTTTCCAGAGAGTTGAACGCCCAGCAGAGGCCATTCTTGCTGCGTCGCTTTGAGAAGATCTCACAGCAATTGTGCGGAAAGTGACGCCACTGGCAATCTGTGAGCATTTCGTCACAGGTCCAAGTCATAAAGTCAAAAACAAGACTGAAATTGATGTGACTCAGCTGCTGGGTGTTTTCATTGCGAAACTGCTCGAAGCTATTAAAGTGTCCGAAGGACATATCATCGTAACTGCTGACAATGCGCTCAAATAACTTCAGCTGTCCAGCATCGCTGACATTGGCCATGAATCGACGCTTGGCCTGGTCCAAACGCTGCCAGTTGAGACGATTGCGATTGCAAATTGTGATGACCGGAAATGGTACGCGATAGACCGGAAATCGTGTGCTATCCACCACAGTTTGAAAGTTGCCATCGCTGTACCGTTGCGACAGTATCAAACACACATAGACAGCACCCAAAAGGGCACAAACGAATGTGCACATCCAAACAAAACGTTCCCAGCTACTAGCTCTCCCAGAGAGCAACTTATCCAATCCATGAATCGTTGTCCGTTTGCCAAAACGCAATGCCAGCTGCCAGGCGGATTGACCCAATTGCCGAAGAACTGCATAGCGACGCGGTAAGGAACGGGTTCGCGCCAGCAACTGCTGCTTGGGTCGTGCCGGCGGATAATAGGCCAGCGTCATGGCTGCTCAACAACTAAACCAATCGCCATCTCATTTGTGGTCTTTTATATGTGACACTAGTCTTTGCGTGCTGGAATTTTAATATCTGTATAATTAGGTACACTTGACGCTAACGTGTTTCACGCCTATTAAACTCATTGCCGGCAGACAGGCATTTGACATCAAAGGTCAAGTTTGAACGCGATTGAGTACAAAACGTGCCCGGGAGACTTGACATGATTTGGAGCACGGATTTGTGACAATTTTGTTTGTATGTATATATGTCAAACTAATTGGACAAACAGTTCGTCAATTCAATTAGACGCCATCAATGCCAAATGATTTGCAAACAGAGATTACAGCAAGCAAAAAAGAAATTTTTTATACAAATTGGATGCATTACTGCATGCTCTTTCTAGCGAGGTTGCGGAAATAGTTGTAAGAAATATTCATAATTTTTTCAATTGATTATAAATTTTAAAGATTTTTTCATAGATTTTCCAATAAAATGGGGAAAATCAACTCTTAGAGTATGTTTCGATAAGAATTATATAAAAATGTGTGTGTTCTATTTTGAAAGCAAAGTTAATCTGTTTATTTCGTGTTCAAAATGTATCAAAAAAAGTAACAATGCTGATATACACTTGTTGATAAGGGTCATAGGTAGTCTATATAAAAGGCATGACCTATTAAAAATGTGAACATAAAATGTATATTCGCCAAGGGAGAAAAGTCAAACGGCATCGAACATCAGTTAGTGCCTGGCAGGAGTACCAAAAGCCAAGTCTTGAAGCTGCTTGGATTAAGTTACTTCGTTCTTACTCCGATGCATCACACATACATGGATTCTATCAACTCTTCTGGCCCATAATGAGACGTCGCATGCGGTAAGCTAAAGTAAAGGAAATGGCAGAAATTTCATCTAATCAACTGATTTTCAGCTTACTATGGACTCTGGCTTTAGTTCTTGCCTTTACTGTGCTCATCTATATAACATATTTGTTGGCTGAGCGACATCAACGTAAAAATTTCCAAACAATTATTGCGAATTCACGTTGGCCCGTTCAAAATATTGCGTTTCCCGTCCTGATCATTTGCAATAAGAATCGTTTAAATTGGTCACGTTTACCGGAGACCATCAGAAACTATAACATTAGGGTTGAACAGCAGCCTCTATTCGAACGAGTGTTGACGGCATATGATGCACTTACATCCAAGCATTTAGATGTCTTCGCGACGTTGCAGGATCAACCTTTGGAAACTCTCAATCATTTGAATTTTACGCAAATTGTCAGCGAGTTGAGTTGGCGTTGCGATGAACTGTTGGAAGAATGCAGCTGGCAGACGCAGTCTCGTAATTGCTGTGAACTCTTTCGACCACGTCGTGGTTTTCATGGTCCTTGTCTAGCCTTCAACGAGATGGAAGAGCGTGCCAGTGCAGAAACGGGCAATGGCACAGGCATTATTGTTCGAATCCGGCTGAATGAGCAAGAGCATGCGCCAGGCAATCCAGAAAGCAAGGGTATTGTTGTGCGTATAAATGGTTTAATAAGTTATCTGAGTAACTAAAAATCATTCATCAAACATTTTAATATAGCTCGAAATTGTGGAACCATATGTTTGGTTTGGTTATCCCATTAACCTGGTGCCTGAAATGGACACGGATATTGGAATACGCGCTGTTTATCACTACTACGATGAGGCTACCTTTGATATGGACTACTGGCAACGTGAATGTTTGTTGGATCACGAACAGGAGAAAGTTGACATCCACACACTGAAGGGATACAAGTATATGTGGGATAATTGTTTGGCCGAATGTCAACAGCATTATATGATGCGCTATTGCAATTGCACTTTGGATATACTTTATCCTCCCTCCGATTATAGGGCATGCCAGCTGAAGGATCTGCCCTGTTTGGCAGCACACAATAATGAACTGGTAAACTTTGAGCTACCTGACGAGCAATTGTATGTGGCTCAGCGCTATAATGGAATCACCTGCGATTGTTTGTATAATTGCAAATCCCTGACACTGCTGACTGATGTACTTCAAAGGTCTCGTCGTCCTTGGCAATTGAATAAGGCATATTTGCGAAATACTAATAGTTCCATCTTGGTTAACGCCTACTACTCAAAAGATATCATTCTTGTCTACAGGACTAGCTTAGTTTATAGCTTTCTGGACTTGGTTGGTAGGTTATTTATATATATATATACATATAAATATATTTTTCGATACTAACATAAATTTTGCATACATTTTGGACTGTTTTGCAGTTGCCTTTGGTGCAATTTGCCAGCTGTGCTTGGGCTGTTCCCTGATTAGTATCCTTGAGCTTTGCTATTTTGGACTGGTCGATGTGCCACGCTTTTGCTGGTTGCGCTATCGCTTAAGGTGATTTTGTTACTCCATACCACCATAATAAAAAATGCCATTTGGCTCTCTTATGTATGCTATGCATTTCATTTTTATTTATTGATTGCCGTTCATGGTCTGGTGCATTTTGTAGAGCTGTGGACTTGGTTTGACATTTGGAAAGCATTTGCTTTCAAATATCCTTTGTTCTTTCATTGTTTTCTGTTGGCCAGCGTTTGAAATTGAATTCTTAAATGCTGCTTATAAGGGTTTAAAAATTAAGTGAAAATGCATAAGCTTTGCTAAAGGTTAAATTAAAGCTCTGAAAGCTCAAAGCGGAGAGGACATTCAAGCAGTGTGCCTTTAAAGCAGCGCAAAGGCAAAGCTACTTTTTAATCAACTGCATTGTATAAGATGAATGTATAAGATGATATACTTAAAAATTGAACATAGCAAATGAAATATAAAGCATACTATCAGATAGACTTCATGGGTTGCTTTCGTTTCGTTGTCGATTTTTATCAGTTCTTCGAAAAACTGAAATACTCGAATAACGTGAAGTCAGAAATGTGGTGAAATTAAATACCAATTTTGGCATATCTTATCAATCTATAATTCGTCGAAAATTTTTAAATTTACAACACTGAACATTATCTATTTGTATATGTACATATGCAAAGCTATTGCTTTTAAATATCCGTTATGATATTATTTTTTCTTTAGATACGAGCTTATATTGCCCAAGTGCAATATATAATAACTTAGTTTCCTAAGTTCTTTAGAGTTCAACGGATAGAAAATCAAGTTATCCCGCTTAACCTTTGTAAAAGCTTTAACTTAAGCTTCAAAACCTCAGGTTGCTAAACCATTCAAGCAGTTCAAGCGGCAGGCAGTGCAAGTACACAATCACATCGAAAAAAATAACATAGAAAAATTGACAAAAATAACTACATAGAACATAGAAGAAAAACTTAAAATGATAAAACATAGAACATTGACGGAAAACATAGAGAGTATAACATAGAATGCAGCTAGGATACTTTGCATCCGGGAGCACTGCTTATCCTAATTTATAGCAAAACATAGAAAAAGTTAAGCAGTTCAATTGAATCCTTTAGTTTCTCTACTGTCCGCTTAGTGCTTGTAAATCCAATTGTTTTGTCCAGTTTTTCAGTTTATTATTTATGGAAGTTGTTAATTAAATGAGTCAATATTTTATTGGTATATTTCAAGCATAATCACTCTAACGATTATTGTTTTTAGCTCACTATCTTCTCACTACTAGTCTTCTCACACTCAGAACTTTTCACAACACGATTAATATTTATTCTTATCAGTCCTTTGAAAAATGCAAAAAAAAGAGGTGTGACGAAATTAATCACCTTTGGCATATCTAATCAAAAGTTAATTCAATGGTGTTAAACCCCTTAAACACTTAGAGATTTACAGCTCTCTTATCAGCAAGTGATTCCCTGCAAAACTAAATAGACGAATATATAAAGCCCCATAAACAGTCTCAGTCTGCAGAACAGTCTTCTAACAGTTACCAAGCAGTTAACACAATGCTTTCTTCCGTGAAACTAACAGCTCTTGCTTTGATTATTGCGAATCTGTTGGTCGCTATTAATTGTGGAGTCTACGATAATACGGACAAATGGGTATTGAACGACAAGACATCGAACTTTCCAGAAAACGCAGTTTTTGGCGGTTACGATCCGTTGGGCTACAAAAATTTCGTGGGACGCGTTGTCTACCTTACTTCGGTTTTGCCAGCACGTATTAGAGCCGAAACTGGTTACACTACCTATAACACCGAATCACTTGCGAATACTGCGACCTCCTACGAAGTTTTGGTGCACAACGAAACTGTCAGCTATCATTGGTTGCGTAGTTTCGATGGCTACAGGGAAAAGAATGCTGTGTCCGTTGGAACAAGCACTCTAAATGAACGTGTTTACGTTTGCCGTGCCAGGACCGATGGTGCCATATTCATTGGCACCCTGTATCTATCACAAAGGACTTGCATCATTCGTTATGAGAACTTGCCATTGCGACAGATGGACAAATACGAAGTGTTGGTACGAAAATATCATCAAGCAGCGTGGGAACCTCTCAACAATCAACTCAACTGATAAGATTGCACAGTTAAATGCCTTATGAAAAGTTATTAACAACTTGTTGTGATAACACTGTTACCAAAATAAAACAATCGAAATAGATAATGCACTGCTTTAATATATACGTATATATATGTTACTTGTTAGATAACAAATGGTAGTTGTTGGTAAAGAATGCCCAAACAATGTTGTTGGTTAGAAGAATTGGAGAACAAGATTTTGAAATTGCGAGCTTATTTGCTTAAACTGTTTTTAATATTTTACTTTAGTCTTAGTAAAAGGAGTACGAGGCTACATATTAAATTCATTAGAGGGTATGATTTAGTCGAAATCTTTGGTTAAGAGTACTTAAACATTTCTTATATGATGAAAGATATGTTGGATAACTTGTATATTCATTATATTCATGATTAGCTGTCGATGTTTGAATACAACATAAATTTAAATGAACTCAACTTATTAGCGGTATTTTTTTGAAGCTGATTTGAAAAGTGCATATATATACAGATACTGATGTAGGTTTGTATGTATACAGTTTATGTCATATATATATATATAATGTGTAGTATGTTGGCAATGGCTGCCCAAATATATGTATATAAGTATGTAGATATCCCTTCTTAATGTCGCTCAAGTTGTTTTTTAACGGTTTATTGACTAGCCGCGGGCTTTGACTTAACTGCTGCAATGTCGCCCTAACAAGCAGCATCCGGGTACAGTTACGTGGTGGAATACATCCTTACATCCTTACATACATACATAGATATACATAGATGTACAGACAGTTATAGCTACAGCTGCTTTGCGGCTGGGCGCCTTCCCGAAATTACGCTCATAAACGTGACTTGACATAATAATAATCTCTGACTGGCTCGTCCGTCCGTCTTTGAATGCAGCCGCTGGCTTTGTCTTTTAGCTTCAGCTATTCAGCTACACACATACACATACACAGAACACCAACACAATCCGTTTTTGGGCTTTGCTTTGGTTTTTTTTTGTTGTTTTTTGTTTTTAGGGTTGCCATCAAAGGTGGCGTTTAATTTTTTCGCCGCCTTTTGTTGTATTTTCTTTTTAATTTTTTGTTGCTGTCATTGGTGGGGTGAAGTTTTTTTTTAGTTGGTTTCCCTGGCATTGTTTCCTGTTGTCTTTTGGGGGTCAGCAGCAGCCGGTTGGCTAATATTGCAAAAATTTCATTAGTTTTACAAACAAGCAAGCAAACAAACAAAGCAAGAAACAAATATTTGTGCTTGCATTTTTTAGCAGTTTAGCAGCAGCAGTTGTTGTTGTTGTTGTTGTCGTTGTCGCTGTTGGCAAGTCCAACGTTTTTTTTTTTTGTATCTAAAATAAAAAAACAAAACAAAAACAGCAGCAGCTGGGGTTATGTTGAGATTCAGGTGTAGCTAACGGTCGCTGGGGATCTAGCGTAAATAAATAAAAAGCAAAGCAGATAGCTAAAAAGTAACAAAAACTATTAACAAAACGTCGAATCGGACATACACTTAACGCATTATGTGTGAGAGAGAGACAGAGAATATTGTGAAATTCAAATATATTCTGATAAAGCCAAGTGAACAGTAAGTAAAAATTCTAATACAAAAGAAAATACTATGAAAAACAAATAAAACGATTTTATGCTAAGACAATTATTTTTGTAAAATATAAAATTAGTTTTTAGAAAAAGAATCTTAAGGAAACTAAAAAAAAACATGTATTTTGTTTTTGATAAACTCTTATAATTAACCAATTTATTCTGTGTATTGTACAAAATATATTTTTTTAACTAAGAAAAATCGTTTAAAAAAATTGTTGTTATTAGATGCTTGCTTTATGTCAATAAAAATTCAAAAAACCCATCAAAAAATTGTGCATACATTATTAGAAATTCCCAAAACCTTAGTTAGCTAATATGACCTACAAAAAATAGGATCTGGAATAGATATGGCGCGTGCGCTTATCCTAAAATTGCTTTGGTGATTTTAATTGAAAACTGTAATGGCGGGCGGGTGTTAAAGCACAGCATATAAATAGTAACATGAATACACGTTAAGCCACACACACACACACTATAAATAACACACACAAAAATATATGTACATATGTATATATGCATAAACGCATACACTCGTATGTCATATTTTTGGTCGCCTCGCTAATTTGGTAGTTTAAAATGCATAGCATCCAGTCATGTAAGTTTTATTATCGTTCGTTTTATTTCGTTTTTCTCGCTTTTTCATTTATTTCTTCTACTACGCTGTTTTTGTGGCATGTGTGCGTGAAATGCTCTCATGACTACACAATAACCCAAACAGAAAGAGCTTTGGCCCCGTTTTTCGGTGTAATTAGATGTCTCTGTTGTCCTTTGCCTTTACTGCTGCTGCTGCTGCTGCCACATGCCCTCAAGCTAAAGACAATGGCGCAGAGCTGGTTTGGTCAGTGCTTGCCTATTGTCGTTCTTTCTTTTTCTATATCCATTACTTATTCAATTGCCTACGAAGGGTATTTTAATGTTGACCAACTGTGTCGCTTACGTTGGGTTACTAACCAGCTGTTAGGTTATATGTATATATATATTTTTTGATTCTAGTTCTTTTTGACTTAAGGATTTTTCTTCCCAAGTCATTAAGAGCGTATTTCTTAATGTCACATCTTTAAGTCCAACTAGAACAGTTGCAATTGCCAACACTTAAACGATTCTTATCATGTTTAATTTTAACCAATTTAATTAACCAAAGTAGATATGGATACTAAGAATAGCTTTATGCAAAAGTTAACTTATTTCTTGTTTTTTTCTTTCAAGTCGGCAAAGCTTGGTAAGCAGCTAAAGTTAGCAGAGTATGTCGCAGTTGAATCTTCGACTTCTTCAGGGTATTCTTTTAATTTTTTTTAGTATTTTGTAGGTAAATAATTGTTAAATTGGGTGTTTTGACTTTTTAAACAGGTTGGAAAAAAATATAAATAAATAAAGCAAACGATTTAAAAATAAATTTTTATTAAAAGCTAATCAAGCATCTTTAGTATAAAAGTATAATATTTATATTATTTTATTAAAGCTTGTATGTCTTAAATATATATTATTTATAAAAACAAAAAATCAGCTTTAAATAACAAATAAATTTATTTTTAGAAAGTGTTTACTTGAATTAAATAAATAAATTATAGAATATTAAAATGCAAATATAAGAAGTTGAATTTATTTATTATGCTTATGTATTGTTATTATTATTACATTCAAATAAATGCCTTAGGTTTGTATTTAAATTATGATTTGTTTTTGTAAATGTTACATCTTAGATATAAAATTGTGTTATAGTCTTTGATGCCACCATTTGAGGCAAGGTAGAGCAGCAGCAGTCCTTGAGTGCTGTTTGTCGGTCAAGCAAAGCACCGGCCCCATTTGGCCCCTTATCACCTTTGCCCATGAATTATGACAATGAGTTTACATTTTGTAATCAGCAAATTAGGTTTATAGCCGCAAGCATTTTAAACTTACAATATATATATATATATATAGTATACATTTACGTGGTATATAAACATGAAAACAACGAAATGAAAAGTAAACTTGACGCCCAAAAAATTCTTTCGTTCTTTTTTTTTGGATTTTTTTTTGGTTTGTTTGTTGTTTCCCACCGAAGACAAAAAAATAAAATATAACAACGAAACATGAGAAATAAATGAGCAAAATTTAAAGCGTTCTCTTTTGTATGTGTGTGTGTGTGTGTGTGATAACTGACAGCTGGGAAAACAAAACACAAATCAGTCATTAAATTGTGCAGCCATTTTGTGTTAGATAATCGAAATTTTAATGCCACGCCCTCGCCAATGTTTGCATTTGGGTGGCCCAAAAATGGGACACATTACTCAGGCATCCCCCCCCTCATTTGTTGTTTTTGTCATGTTTTGTCGGCGCCGTCTAAATTTTGTGGCCTCTCTACCAAATCTATTCGCACAGATTTTGGCACACACTCCGTGTACAAAAAGAAAAAAAAATGAAAATGAAAATAATAAAGTAGGGAAAGAGAGTGTGTGGATTTTGGTGTAGACGGCGTCTGCCCACAGTTGGTAACCACCAACACATGCGATAATTTACCTAATTTTCGGATGGTAACGCCCACATACCAACCATTTGTGTTGTTGTTGGCTAATGGAGCTGATTGGATTTCCGAGTTTGCTGCTGCGATTTCAACGCAAAGCACGCGATTTAATCGAATGCGTCTTTTAGTAACGCTGTTAACGCTGCTTAATAACAAATGTTGTCGGCTTCTGTGTTTGCCTGCTTGTCTGCACTTCCTCCCTAATCCTCCTCCCTTATCCTCTAATCCTCCCCTTCTATTTATCGGCGAATTAACACAGAACACAAGTTAAGCTTAATTTACTTTTGAGTAGGCAAGTTTTCATTATGCATTTTATACACTATATAAGATAGCAGCAGCTACAAAATTTGTTAATGATGCGCCTTTGAGGCAATCGACTTGTTTGCGTATCATTACAAGCTGCTTGTTTCTTTTTTTTGTTTTGTTACTATTTGTTTGCCAGTTTGGAAATTGCGATTTGTGGTGGCTCAAAACTGTGATAGGGTTTCAAGCAATCTGCCTAGCTCGACTGGCTTATTAGCATTTAAGTATGAACATTTATTTAAAGGTCAGTTGTTGAGCGCGCTGATAGCAAAGTTTGTTACTTTAATGGGCTCATTTTGGTGACCCTTATCAATATTTGAGTCAACTTAATCTTGGCAAGCGTATACAAATTAAGCATAGTACATTCTTCTATACGGTTGGAAGTACAACAAGATAAAAGAACTGTAAAGTCAACTTAAGTTCCTTCTTTATCAAGTATATATACTACATTATTGTATTGAATAAACGCAATTGCATTCACAACATATACAAAAATTGTAAGCGTATTGAAAATTCGTTACGATGCATATGCTGAATACGTAAATCTTTCATTAAATGTCACAAATAGCCAGTTCAATTAATAAAGTGGAAAAAAGGGCAGCCTCCAACAACAAGAGATACAGAAACGGCTGTCAAAATGTCACAGCATGTGATTTTCATTTGGTTTTGGGTCAATTCGAGGCAACATACGCGAGTATGCGTATGTATGCGTATTATGTATGGGTGTAAGTGTGTGTTGTACCATATGCTTGTCTGGGTCGCACCTGCCAGACCCAAATCCTTCGCTGACTCGCATTGCCTTGGCGTCGACGACGTTTTAATAAGACACGGATTATCGCTTGGCATTATTTCAATCACATACCAAGTGTCGAGTATTTAGCAGACAACAAACACGCGCCGAGGCTTACTCTCTCCCTTCTGTCTCCCATCTGTCTTCCACTGTGTCTGCCTCTGTCTCTGTCTGTGTCTGTGTCTCTTTATGTGTCAGCCAGTCGAGCTGCTAAAAAAGCCAATAAAAATACTTTGTTTGACAAATAAAAGCCGCAGCAAGAGCTTTGGTGGTAAAAATTTTGTAGATTGCGCCCAGTTGGGTGCATGGCAGCGGGGGGGTGGTAGAATCAGTTGGTCGGCGAATGCTGCCTGCTTAACTGACAGTCACATAAAGCCCACACATGTGAGTAGGTGTAAATCTGACTATCTCTCTCTCTCTGTGTGTGTGTGCGGATGTGTGTTTGTCGAGCATCGTTTGACTTTACGAGCCATGAAGCTAGTGGAGATGTCCTGACCATCTTGTCTGTCTGAGTCCAACTGTACACATCGTGTTATGCCCTTTAGGGCATTTATGGCTTATATAATAATTTAAAATTATTAAGTCAATAAACATGCTTTTGCTCGTGCCCCTGTTAACAAGCAGACAATAACGTTATAAAAATATATCAAAAAAAATATAGTTATTTATTTTTATATTGTTATCTGATATTCTTGAGCTAGTTTGTATTATTTTGTACTTTATATATATATATATATATAAGAAAATAAGAAATCAGACAGACTTTCTGGAAACTTTTAATTTATTTATTTTCGCTAATAAATAGTTTGTTGATTTTTGGTTAGTATTTGTATAAGTGAGATGTATGTAATTCGAAACAGTAAAACTAAAAGAAGAAATGTTTCTGTAAACTAAATTCTAGCGTATTGTGAAGGTCGACTACTTTTTAGGGTTGTCATTTGACTGGTATTTTATTTAGTTGACTTTATGTTTGCTTCCACTGAACGATCGTTGTTATTGCCAAGGAGAAACGACAAGGCGACAAGGGCAACAACAACTGTTCCTGTTATTGTCCGTTCGCCAGCTGCTTTCTTCGCTGACTGTTTGACAATAATCAACGCTGACTGTGACGTCGCGATGTCGCATTTCATATGTTTGCCAACATGAACGACCATTGCTGACATATCTTTTTATACTTCTTACCCGTGCGCATATATATATATATAAATTCTTAAACGTTGTTGGCTTAAACTGACTTTAAAATCAGCTAACGACGACATCATTTCATTATCGTCATCACCATCATGTTGATAAACATGCTTAAACTCGTTTGCGTGCCTTGACGTTACGTTGTCAGATTTTTTTAATTCGATGACATATGGCAAAACTAATTAAAGTTGTATGGTGAATATACAATTTTTTTTGTATTCGGGTAAATGTTCGTAAGAGTGCCAGAAAAAAATCAGTTGCCTGCTTTTGGGCGCAGTTTGCAAATTGCAATTAAAGATGGGAAACAAAAACAAGCAAGCAGTTCAACTTATGCACTAGAGCACGTTTCGGGCTTCAAAAGCTCGTTACGCATTGCGTGTGGCCACTGTTTGTTCATATGCTGCAATTATGTCAACACATGCACGTACACATACACATACATATACACATACATACAAATATATATATACATATATATATATATGCAATATGTATTGCACATTTTGGCAACATTATTAACCAACTGAACGACGAAATAATATGCCAGCAAAAATGGCAGTGTTTATGCTGCCATCGTTATTAAATGTCCTTTGCCTGCTCCCTTTGACTCTTCTTTAATTGCGAATTCAACCAAAAACCACAAATACATACATACACATAGTCGCCTTTCTCCCCTTCAAAAAGTTATTGCATACTTTTAAATGCTCAAATATATTTGCAATCGTTTGGAAATATTTAACATTTGTTTGTATTCGATACACTTGTCTTGCTTTGCATTTAAAGTGACACTTTTATTGCTCGCTGCAGCTGTTTTTTTTTTATTCATCATATATCTATCTTATCATCTTAGATAATTAATTTCTTACTTTATGCAACGCTTTAAAAAAAAATCTACTGGCATATAAATTTCAACATAGCAAAACAAAATTACTTAAATTGTCCCATTTAAAATGCTTGGTGTTGTTAAATTTATTTATAATAATATAATATATTTAACTTTTATATATTTTTGACAAAATCTAACAACTTTTTAAAGTTGTTTATCTAACATACCTAAAATATTTTCATTTATTTTGAATTCAATATTTAAGTAATATTGACTTTTTAATTACGGTCAACTAGTGGTTAATTAACTGACAGTCGCAGAAATAGAGAGATTTTTTTTGTGCTCAATTGAACTTTAAACTGGACTTATCAGCCGACAATAATAAAGTCACGTGATTTGAGTTTCTATACATATAGACACGTGCATACATATTTAACTTTATTCAAATTTATAGTGATGTTCCCTTAGAATAATTATTTTCTGGCGTTTTTTGATTATGCAAACTGAGGGTTTTTTTGTTTTGTACTAATTTAATATATACATTCGCTGTTCATGTTTATTTACAAAATAACATTTAAAGTTGTGTGTGAAATTTGTCAAGTGTTTGTGTGTTTGTTTTTGCCTATGCGAATCTAAACACATTCGTCTATATGCATGATTAGTTGTTTGTTTGTCTGTGTGTGTGTGTGTTTGAGTGTGTGCGGTTGTGTGTGTGTGTGTGTGGGTTGGTGGTCAGCCTTTTAAAGGCATAACAATGAAGCCGCTAACAATAACATACAAGCATTCGGACAGCTGCTGGCTGGCAGTTAGGTAAACAAATCAACAACAATAGCAACACAAGGACAACACAACAGCAACAAAAACAGCAACACTAACGATCGCTGAAAAACAGACAAAAAAAAGATAAAAGAAGAAAACATTTACAAACACTGTGGCAAACCACAAAAATGTTATGTTGTTGCTTTTGACATTGTGGCGGTGGCGCAGTTTTGGCAATAGCGAAAGTGCCATTTAATAAACACACAATCTGCTCCTCCGTGTTGTTGTTGTTGTTGTGCTGTGAAGCTGCAGCAGCTGGAGTAAAAGCTGGCTGGCTGGCTGGCTGCATTGTGCTAAAGCAAGCTGGACAACGGTGTCAAACACTCGGGACACTGAAAAATGTTGTTGCCCTTGTTGCCATTGTTGCTATTGTTGCTGTTGTTGCTGTCACTGACACTCGAAACGTGCGAATTTAGCCGCAGATTCTGTTGGCTTGTGTTGGTGTTGCTAATGTTGTTGTTGTTTGCTGCTGTCCAAGGCAGGGCAAAATAAAACATGGCAAAATTGTGAAATCTGAATGATTGTGACTTATGTATGTGAATTATTGCAGTGTGTACCAAATGAAACTAAGAAATGTGATTCAAAAACGAAATTGTACAGTTCAAATATGTGAAAGATAAATCGTTACACTATTTTTAAGCTCGAAATGTTAAATTAAAGTTAACTATAATTATTAAACAAAAATTTTACTACTCGTATTATGTGTAAACAAAAAAAACAGCATGTTTAAAACTCAATACATATATTTTTACAAAAATATTATACTTTTGTTAATGCTTTATTTGTTGAGCTTAAAATATTTGCATTCTGCCAAACGTATTCAAAGGCGTAGACATTTTTTTTTACATCTCCCCGCACCCTGTTACATGCTACAGTTGTGGTTAAGGCAATCAATAAATTGGGTTATTGCAACAAAAAAATACCAAAATCAAACACGTGCAACATTGGCCAAATAAAACAAACAAAATACCGATTGGGGTACAAACATCAAAAATCACACGTGACATGACTGTACAGTTAAAACGATAGTTCCGATTTGAAGCGGTCAATTTTTTTTTTTGTTGGTTTTCGTTTTGGGCAAACGATTGCAGTTGCAAGTGGAAAGCTTCAACCAGCACCACACTGTGAAAGGCTTAATGCAATTATTGTTAAAATTGCGTCACTCGAACACGTGAAAATGCTCGCTAAGCAATTTAAATTTAAACTTAATTATCTTAAACGACTCCAAGCAGCAAGCGAAACTAATTTGACTTACATGAATGAATGAAATTTGCTCACTGATAACTCGCTCACAAATACAAATACGAATGCAAACACAAACACAACTACGGACCGTAGCTGTGTTTGGTGATGGGGGGTGGGGGCCCCTCGGGTTAGCCACACATTGAATATCAATTTGTGTGGTCGCGCGAGTCGGCGGCGAGCCGAGTAAAACCGCAAAATCAGCAAGCTGAGAATTCGATCCGGCGACCATACAAACTGCCGACTTAGCATACACACACACACACACACACACACAGACACAAACACTTATACATATGCACGTGTATGTCGTCAAGACAACCAGACAATGCGAGATAGTCACATATGTATATACAGAAGTGCGCATAAAGACATGCGATACTCTTTAGTTAATGGATATATTAATTATTTCATCAAGTTTGCAATTCACTCAAATAAATGAAAACTAAAAGTTTATCATTACTGCAGTAGTTTCGAATTTAAAATAATTATATCAATTTATTAAACGAGTAAACTAATTAAATAACGTTTATTATTATTATTTTTAAATTTGATATATTTTATAACATTTTTTTAACACAATTACATTTAGAAAGTATAATTTTTCTTTATTTTAACAATTCTTTATTAAGTTATAACTATTTTGATTGATATTCGCAAACCAAAACTAAAATGATGTAATTATTATTGCATTTTCAAAGTGTTGACAAGACTTTTTCAAGTGCATGCATCATTGTTAAGAAAATAAAAATTAACGAAATCAATGACAACAGAAAGTGTAAAATTTTGTTTCAATTGTTATGAAAGAAAGCTTAAAGAAAAACAGAAAATGTTGTCACTGTTTGGTTAACTTGATTATTCCAATCCGTTCACGTTTAGTCTGCTTAAATAAGCAGACCTAATTACATCAGCCCCGTATAAATTTAACATGAACTTCTCGTAATTATATAGCTACAGTAGCAAATTTTGCTAAGCCAAGCCTCAATTTCGATATGCAATTTGAAACTACATAAAACTTCATAAAGTTCATACTATTCATCTCTATCTATCTATCTATCAGTTTTAAACATAAAGAGCATACAAAAAGAGATCTTCATCTAACTTCAATTGCTAATTAACAGTTAAGGCAATTGCTTAGAGAGCAGGACACAGTTCTAGTTGTCGGTTTTTAGTTTTCGTAGTATGCCTTTGATATTTGTCATGTAGATCACGTGCAAAATGTGTGCGTGTGTGTGTGTGTGTGTGTGTGTTGGTGCCTTTGTTAATTGTCTATTAATGTGGCTGCCAATTGCTGTTGCCAGGTGACTATGAGGTGCCTATGCGGCGTATGAGTAATATGCCAGAGCGACCTTCAACAAGTTGCCAAGTGAAAAACGACGTCACAGCGTTCAGCAGCAGCAAAGACTTTAGCTGCACAGGAAACGCGTTAATTAGCAAATAAATAAAAAGCGTGCCAGCAAACAAGACACGCACACTCCGCATATGTGATTATACTTATATGCGCATGGATGTTAGTGTGTGTGTATGTACGTGTGTATGTGTGTGCCTGGAGCTGCTGTATCTGTGTCTCTGTTTGATTATCTGCTGCTGCTGCTGCTGTTGCTGTGCCACAAGCTGCTGATTTCAATGCATGACGATGCCAACGAGAGAAATTCTTTATGCTGCCTCTGCATTTCATATTTTCCCATTTTCCCCATTCCCATTTCCCATTTGTGGTTTTTTCCTGAATACGCTGCAAGTTTGTTAGCTTTGCGTCCATACACATTGGCTGTTGCAATGTGCCGCTTCGTTGCATGTAGTGTAAGATTGTTTATGGCTTGTAAGCTTCTTAACTAGCAATTTTTTAAGAATAAATAATACATTTCAATGTGAATTATTTTTGAAAAATCATTTAGATTAGCTGCACTGCAAGTCATTGTGAAAACTGTTTGCAAGTCATTTAACAAATTACAAATATTGACACTATGAACTTATTTTTCCTTACTTCTTCTATGTTGCCATTGCCAACTAATTGCCATTATTTAACAAGAAAAGTACCTCATGAACCTCTTTTTTCAACTATATTCATTATCATAGTTATTTAATAATTATTTTTTAGAACTTTCTTCGAAAGTAGTTTTGGCAAGCACGTACAACACTTAATGCACTTCACTTGTGCAGCTCATTTGCAAATTCATGTAGCTTGGTGTTTTTTGCTGTCAGCATTTAGACTTGTCGACGACTTTGTTTGTTGCTTTCGTGCCTCCTTGTTGTAGGCGCAGTAGCGCGTGTTCTTGGCATTCGACTTATGCCCGAGCCCGAGCACGTTGTACACGTAATTGAAAATTAACTTGTCTCGCTGCCTGCTTGTTACCTTTTACCTTTACCTTCTTACCTTACCTTACCTTATTTTTATTTTTATTTTCATTTCTGGCTTATGCTTGACTGCTAGGCTGTCAAGGATTTCTGTGGCCAAATGCGTGCTGCATATTGATGAGAATGATAGTCGAACAGTGTGTGAGTACAAAGAGAGAGAACACAGAGAGAGAAAGAGAGAGAGGGAAGAGAGGGAGCAGTTACTTAAACATACTGTTTTTCTTTTTTATTTACAATACTTGTTGGCTTAACTAGTTAAAGCTATACACCAGCCATATATAAAGATTATATTGAACCAAGTGTTTATACTAGATGAAACGTGGCATGCTACCAATATTTACAACGTTTAACGGGATTCATTGGCATGCCCTGGTCACACTGAAAAACCTCTGCAAACTCTGGCATCTGTGCCAAGGCATAATTTAAACGTTTACTGCCCGTATCATGAAAGATGTCCGCCTCCTCGCCGCAGAAGAATTGCGCAAATTGCAGAAAATACAAGCGTCCATTGTTGCGTCTCTCCGCCGGCTGTTGCATATAGGTTTGCAGTGCCAGCTTTGTGCCACTGATATCTGCTACACGTTCATTCAACATGATCACGTCGCTGTCATTCAAACAATTCACACCATTCACATAGTGTTGATTGAGCAGCAAATGATCGCTATAGTCTCGCATGGCACCCTGTGCATCGTAGTCCACAAAGTATGTGTCAAAAGCATGCAACATCTCGTGCCCCAATGTGTTAGCCAAATCGCCATAAAGTAACGCTGGCCAAAACTCGGCATTGTAGAACGGCAACTGAACATATGCATAGGGCATTATGATAATGCTGCCCAGACAATAGAAATATGGTGTGGCATCGATGTTATCCAGGAGTTCAGGTGCATGATAGTTAAAGCTATACCACAATTGTCGCATGTGCTCATCATCGCTTCGCTCCAGCTTTGCCAAATGGGCGTAGTAGTGTAGCAGAGTTTCCAAATGATTCTCATAGAAATCGGCTCCAACTCTCCAATGCCGCACACTATCCACAAAGAACTGATCGGTGGCATTGCGTGGCATGTTGCCGACGTTGATTCGCAAGCCGTAAACTTTATCGAGCAGCGCTTGCAACAGTGTGGCATCCAGACCAAACTCATTGTGTTGCAACTGTTTGGCGAACTGTGATTTCAACTCCTCGAAGACACCAACAATGACAAGCTCATCTGCCGCACGTTGCTTGCCATAATAGTTGTGCTCATAGGCATAGTTCATGGCCAGATAGAGAGTTTTCCGCATGTGCTGCACACAACCTACTGGTGAATTAGAGTTGGAGTGCTGGCTCAGTGGATTATGGGGCAGCTGTAGCAAGTGTTGCAAGAAACGAGCCCAACTGTAGAGCTGCAGCAGACGTGGATCCGCTCGATTGAGAAAATAGATCAACTCCTTCAATGCCGGCAACTCATCCACCAGCAACTGATGTCCATTCGCATACGTTGCACCCAGCTGTAGCTGCAGCACATGCGTCCAGTTCAGATCGGGCAACTCTCGCTGCAGTTGCTCCAGTGTAAAAAAGCGCAGAGTCTCCTCATCATCGCTATTCGTTGGCTTAGATAACTGCACGAGTTTCGTTTCCAATAGTCCAAATTGCATGCGCAACTGCCCCAAATGTGGTAAATGGCCATGTGTATGCCTTCTCAATGCACCATAGATGGCCGCGGTGAGATTCAGGCTGAGATTATAGTTATGCGGCTGTACCACAACCATATGCTGTGTGGCATTGTGCTGGCTCACCTCGATCTTTACATAGTGCTCGTGATAGCCATAACGACCGAGTATAGCCAACAACTCTGTCCAATGATTGCTGCTCGTTCGTGGCAGCTGCTCCAGATAGCGACGCATACGCGGCTTACCCAATGCCCGGCAGCTCTGATAGAAGCGCAAGAGTTTCCCATAAATCGGTGACTGATGCTCTGGAGCTCGTGGATCCCGCAACAGGCGCTCAAAGAGATTCATATAACGTTGATCGATGTGAGCGCCACTGAGCGACATTGCTGATACTCCTGCCTCATGCACTGATCTCCAATTGCCGCAGGCATATGCATAGAAATCATCACAAGCATTCAGCTCTGGTCGCATATAACGCTCGAGTAGTTGAATGTGCCGCATATTGATATCCGTGCTGCAACCGCTTGGCAACCGGCAGCTTTGATTCAACTGATTTGTTGGCAACGCTTTGGCGCTGGCCAAAAGCAAACAAAATGCCCAAAGACGTCGCATTGTTACAACGTGCTGACTTCTTTCACTCTTTTTTTTTTTTGTAATATTTTTATTTTAATACAAATATTTTTCTTTTTCAATTTTTAGTTATCTCTTTGTATTATTTTATACTACAGTTCAATATTAGCTGCTGTTGCTGGTTTTCTTGATTTCTTTCGGGCGCACACATGTCAGATAACTATTTGAAATTATATATATTTTTATATTGTATTTCACAATTGATGGTTTTTGTTGGTTTGATTTGTAAAGAATTTCTATTTGTCGTGTTGCGCGTTCGCCGCTTGCTAAAAATCAACTAAAAACTCGTTTCACGCGTTTTCAATTCTTATGTATTCGTATTTTATTCAAAACCACACATACACACATTTATTTATGTATTAACATGTGTGTGTGTGTGTTTGTGTGTTTGTGTGTGTTAAATTCTTGCAGCGCGCTTTTTACATTTTTTTTTTCTTTCGCTTTTTTTTGCTTCGCTTGCTTATCAACGTTTTAAATACGTCTTTTCTTTTAGTTCGTGTTCGACGGTCTTATCTATGGTACACGGAAAGAAAAGCTTGTGATTTCTCACATAATAAGCTAATGTAAAGTACACTTTACAAATTTATAACATAATTTATTCAACTATCTTATGACATTTGCATTTCTTATTTGTTTTGCTTTAATGTCATTAAAATGGGATTAATAATAATGATTAAATCAAATATTGTTCATTAATTTTAATCCATTTTTATTCAATATTATTATAATATTCACTTGAATTTGATGAATTTGCCACAGCGTAGGCGTATTACAAAAATTGAAAAGGAAAATTGTTTCAATTCATGATTTAGTTATTAATTATCATCAGACTCGCCAACGCCGCGCTTAACTGACTGCGACTGATAAGGCGTTGAATTAACGGATGACGCAATTTGGCGTTGCAATTAATGAGTAACCTTAAGCACGAGAGATTCGCTTTGGGATCAAAGAACGGCAACCGCTGCGATATGCTTAAGTCCCCATGTGGTTCATATACATATACACGTACATGCAATAACCCAACTCGAATCTTCTCGTATTTATTTCGCGGTCGCGGAGTGGAGGCTTGGCCCATTGCTGACCGTGCATTAGACTTTTGGCACCCAACAAAGATCAAACTAACAGAGAGTGAATGAGCGTTGATCGCTGAGCGCTGAGTGCTGAGTGCTGAGTGCTGAGCGGTGAGTGGTGAGCGGTGAGCGTTGAGCCGGCAAAGATTTGTTACGTTTGTTATGCTTGCCGTCGGGCTTATCAGGTCTATTAGTGATCCCCATATAGCACAATTTGTCGTTTGTCTGATTGTTCTTAGCACCTCAGTAAGCTGGTGGTTGTATTTCTATGCGTTTAATGTCTAAGACCTCAATTAAATTATGAGCAAATGTTCAACATTTAAACAAAATCAACCAGAAACTTTAAAATTTTTCACCATTTCTACTTGTTAGAGTTAGAACATATTTAATGTTGTGGCTTATAAAATTATCTTGCGTGTTGTTTTAATTGTGTTTAATTTGTCCACTTTTCCAAACTTATTTTAAATCTAATCAATAAAACGAAAGCTTCATTTGCTTTTAATTGATTGAATTTTAATTAAATAGCAATCTGTGACACACAGACATACAGACACAACCACACACGCTCGCACATACGAATTTATTGGCACAGTCAGCAAAGTTGACAGCATACGAATTAATAATGATATATTTTAAACATGCCAAACTTTAAACGACTATAAATATGTGTATGTTGTCAAAAACAGACAAGTCTTCAAAACTATGCAAACTATTTTTGAATACTTTAAAAAAAAAAAAAAAACTATATGATAAGCTGGAAAAAAGAACGTATGTGGATTGAATTAACTTTTTACACACGTAAATTCACTTTTATATGTTGTATTTACGCATATTATTTATAGTATATATTCAGGTTCTGTTTAACAAAGTGAAAGCTTTACGAAAAGTTATTTATATTAAAATTTTCACTTTTTCGTCGCGTTTTTCATTATGTGCCGAGTGCAAAGGCAAGTAGCAAAGAGCAAAGCGATTTTGATCAACATAAAGTAAAATTTCATTTAAATTTATTAATATATTATAACATGGGGGAAAAAACCCGCGAAAGTTAATCGCTCTATTTTGCGTGTTTTTTCTGTGCGAGTGTGTGTGTGTGCTTGCCTGTACAGAAAGTGCAAGCATGTTGAAAATGCCGTTAACGGTTCAATGGCAACATTGCGCCCAGCTCCAAATTCCCTTGCTGCCATCATGTCCATGTCCTTGGCGTTTGGTTTGCCTGCATCAATGCATCGGCATCGGCATCGCCGCCTTGCCAAGGCATGAATTTCATAATTCAATTACGGCTGGCAAGTCACGAAAATGATGGCGAAACGCAGCCAGACAGTTCCAGTGCAGATACCCTTAACACTTTGTATTCATTAGCTATTTGATGCCTTTTGTTGCTGATCAAAACCTATAAGTTGCCAAACAAGAGCTCTATTTAATTTTATGATTTTTCTTAAATGCAAAATAATGCTAATTATTTAAAATGAAATCTAGTGTACATTAATTTTGCCAGTTTGAGTTTTTTTTTTTTAATTTTTTCTTTCAAGACTGACGTCAGTACGTTCGTATCTCATTCGTTTTTGTTTCATGACATGCATATATGCTGCAGTCTTTGTGTCTAATGATTAATTTAATAATATATAATTTTCTATATATTGCTTTTATAAATTCTATTGGGCAGTTTCACTAACAGTCACTTAGGAAAATGTCAAATTATTATTGCAACATTTTGTTACGTTTTAATATAAAAATGGGTTTAGGTTGTGATCTTAATGTGATATCAATCTTCAAGAGAAGTTCTTTATATGTCAGATTTCTTATTAAAAGTACACAATTATTAAATACTGTACTACATTTAGTACCCATTATACATATTAAAGTATCAAAGTACAACTATTCACAAAATATATTAATCAGCTTGATAAGGCGTCTCAGTTCACCTAGACTGACCATAAAAAAGTGTACACAAAATTTCGTTTAACAATTTCAATGAGAATCGCATAAAAAAGCAAAAATAAAGCGTAATTGGGTTGAGTTTGGGTCGACCAAACTGTTTGCCTTGTTAAATGCTCACTTACGCATGCACTCAACATGCTCAAAGTCGTTCCTTTCCCCTTTCTGCCCTGAATGTTGTGAACCTCGTGCACTTTTTGCATTTCACACTAAATGCTTGTGGTTGGCTCTGCATCTTAAAGTCAAAATCGTTAACCACGCTTATACTATATATATATCTTTTCCCCTTACTACTACTTTCGGGATTTGCTCTTTCTTTCTTTTTGTCTGCTATCAAGTTACCCAAGTAATTCAATTTCCGGCGTCTGTACGCTATAGAAATGATATTAAAGTTATTGAAAGCGAAGCAAACAAACGAAAATACAGTAGGCAAACAGACAAAGAAAGCTATACAGAACATCGAAAGGAAAAAAATGGCATACAGAAAACAAAAAAATTTGAGAAATGTGAAAAACCTTTTAACCATTTTGGTTTGTTTGGTAAATTTGTTGTCTAGACCTGATTCCGTGGATGCAACTTTCCTTGCGAGGAAATATGCCACGTGGCTATTAGCAAATTGAACTGGACGATTTTTGTGGCTCAAACTGTGACTATGATGATGATGATGATGATGATGGTACAATAAAGTTATCCGCTACCGTATTCACAAATGTCATCATCAGCATTGAGCATCAAATCCAGCATAACACCTGGCTGGCGAATCCCTCTCGTTTACAGCTTTGGTGCTGATTTGAATAAGGCGCCAACTGACGACGACAACAAAGTTTCAGTTTCCTTCCTTGCCCCAACACCACTCCTTGTCACTCTCTGGCGACGACAGTTTGCCAGCTGCCTCAAATCCAATGGAATCAGAGCTCATACCAAGCGACAAGTTAAAATTTTCGTATGTGTGATTTTTATTGTTGCACATACAACCCTCTGGGGTCTAGTTAGTACTTACATTTTGTGGTTACTCCTGCCAACACTATGGGAGCTCTTTTCGGCCCTGTCAACAAGCATTTTATTACGTACTTTTGTGTCGAGTTGCTTAAAAAGGTTTCTTTTGAGTATTTATACATAGCTTCATTCAGCATACAGAAAAACTTTCTTTAAAACATAAATTCTGGAGAAAACTTTCCTCTTTATGCAATTAAATTGGTTGATATATTTAAATATATTTAAAATTCGTAAACATATTTAATTTGAACAGGCTTTAAACATATTTACGTAGTTCAACGTTACAAATTATTTAAAATAGGATCATTTTATTATATATACCAAGCAATTATCTGTTGTTCAGTATATTCATACCTGAATGTGCTAAAATACCAATTGTTATGGAAACCTCTTAGCTTGACAATTTTGGTGTACTTTAATCCTCTCATAAACTTGCAACACCCTTTGTTCATCCCTTAAAATACTGTTAAGTTTAATTTGCTATTTTTCAATAGTTCCCCAAATTGCAATCCACACATTTCAAGTCAACGAGCGCTGCTTTGTTAACTTAAATAACGCATTACTTCTAGAAAGTGTCTAAATCTACCACTTACCTGGTAACACCTTTTTATTTGATTGCAGGTCACCAAATTGTCGGCTTCCTGGAAAGGTACAAAGGGTCTGCTAATTTAACGCAGTAAAAACCCTAGATCGCCAGCTGTGTCGCGATTATTCTCGATTACCTGACCTGATGATGTTGGCCAGATTAGCGGGTGCAATATAATTTGCATTTCCATCTACCTGCAACGTTTAAAAGGCATTGCAACTCGGTTCACGCAAACAGTTACAAACTGCAACGTCTAACGTGAACAACGCCAAAAAAACAAAAAAATAAAATAAAATAAAATAAATAAAATAATCATTTCAATATGGTTCTAAGCAATTCCACGCCCAACAATAAACAAAGCGAGTTAATTGTGAACACGGCAACAATGAACAGTGCCGATCTCAGCGAACTGTTGCAACTGAATGCGGAGATTGAGGAGAGACGTTCAAGGCACTCCTACTGTGATGGTAATAGTGATGGTCGAGGATTGCTTCGTGCAACAATGACACGAGAGGAGCTCTTTGAGGTCTCTTCATTGGATGACGATCGTTTCCTAACCGCCTTGGAGTATCAGAACTCGTATGTAACACCGTCACGTGTACAAATCACCGATCTAGATCTGTCCAGCATTGAGAATCTTATGAAGTACTTTGATGAGGAGGTTCCAGTTACACCCAGCAAGCAATCCATAACGTATCCTTCTACTCCTGTCAACTGCTCGGGTAAAGTTGCCAGCGTTATAGCCAAATTGGCCAACCAACCGGTAAAGGCACCAACATTGCCTAAGCCAAAGGTCGACAGTGTCAAAGTGAAGATCAACGAGTTGAAACAAAAGTATGAGCAAACGGAACAGTTCTCCTTACAGCTTTCTACACCTCAAGCAGTTCGAGGTGCCTCCAGGCTGCCCATGAAGGTAAAGGAGATAGCACAACTATTCAACTCAAAGTTCAATCAGGTTATGGGTCGATCAGAGCCACCACAATATGCCACGCTGCACAATGATTTGTCACTATCACCAGAGCCTAAACAGAGGCCGGAGCAGTTTGGTCCCTGCCTCGTGGCCGAGGATGTCTTTCGTGAGTTGAGCGTCAAGGATAAGGTATTGCTTTTCAATAAGTTTGTCAGTGATATTGCTGCCAAGCATCCCAAGTTCAATGAACACGCAGCTGATCTTAAGGAACAGGCCAAAAAGCAAATGGCTCGAGGCGAAGTTGTTGCCGAGCAGCAGGCAAGTGTTAAGCACTTGGCCCAGGAACTTGAAGCCAAGTGTGTGCTGCAAACAACAACACCACCACGACCACAATTAACAACGCCAACAACATCCTCCGCAAAACCAACAACACCATCAATGCATGTGAGCACTCTAACAGTGGTGTTGAAGCCCAGTCCGGAACGGAATGTAATTGCACTGCAAACAGGCAATAGCCCTACGCTAATGCCCTCACAGAAACGAAATCTATCATCTATAAGAAGAGTGCTGCCCACAGAGGCATATGCTCCACCCAAGAAGATACGACGTACTCGCCAGGAACGCTCCGGCAATGAAAGTCAGTTATTTTTTCAAAATGAGCCATTAGAAAGTCTCTTCTACAACTGGTTAAGTGCAGAGAATGGTGTGCTCTTTGACATTACAAGTGCATCGAATAGTGAACAAACAATTGAGATTACCAGCTCTGAGGTGGGAGATGAGATGGAGAAGTCCACTCAGATCACAGCCAGCTCTTCCATGGGTGACATGAGTCAAAAGTCGGCTGTTGAGCGTTTGCTCGAGGAGGCCATTGCCAAATTGGAGCTGGAGAGCAAAATCAAGGAGTTTAGCTATGTGGAAGAGAAGGATGTAAATACAGCAGCAACGCCAACATCATCAACACAAACACCAACACCATCAACACCAACTGCTGCTCCAGTCACACCAGTAACGCCAACGCCGCGAAAAATCAAAAGACAAGCGCCACCAGTTCCTGCTCCACGTCCAAGTTTGGGACAAAAGCAATCCAACAGCATGACATCGAGCGGTTCTTCCAGTTGCAAGCAATCTGATGCTGAGGAAAGTGAATCTGGCTTGTCTACATTACCCAAGGTGAGTCCAACAAAGCGTTTCACTAAGGTAAAGGTAATTATTAAACTGTCAAGAAAAGGTATAAAAATGAACAAAATTACTTTGTAAAACAAATTTTGCTTTTTAAAAAATATTTTTCGTACTTGATTAGTTATAACAAATAATTGTTTCTTAATTCTTTTAGATAACCAGCGATGAATCTCAGCCTGAAATGCCAGCAACACCAAATGAAGGGACAGAATTTGATTTTGCTAAACCTGTGCGACCGCCGCGTAAAAAGAAAATGCGTCGCACACTCACCTGGAAGAAGGAGAACTCGATTGTTGAAGCCACTGCGAATGCTGTAACTAGCACCGACTCTGAAACCGATTACAAGCCAACCAAAAGGAAGTCAGCTCCAGTTGCGACTACAGCTTCACAGCTGCCACTGCCTGAGCAGAGCTACATTGAGCTGGACAAATCGTTGATGCGTCAAGTGAACTCGCCCAGGAAGATCAAGTCGGCATACACTTTGACGGTGATGTCCTCACCATCTCCGAATGCGGACAGCGATCAATCGCCATCGCAGACACCTCGTCAATCATTTGATCAGCAGCTACGTGATAGCTTCATTGATCAGGGCTTTGAGACGTGCTCCAATGATGCCATGGATAATAGTCCATTACGTCGTTCCTCACTGGGCTCAGGTCAATCGAAACCATCGGGCTTCTCAACACCGGTGAAGGGACGCAATTGCGGAAGTGTTAGCGCTGCACAACAGCAGCTCTTTAGTCCCATTGGCAACGCTGTACAGCTGGATAAGCCACGACGCAGCTCGTTGGCCATGCAAGTGATACGAGAGGATCATCCGTTGGATTTGGAGAGTACGTCTGATGCTCCAACAACACCGACGTGCAGTGAACGCGAATTCTTTGCCAATGCACCAACTGTGGAGATGAGTTCATCGCAGCTAGAGGATCTGTCGCCAAGAAAACCACAGTCCAAGTTTTGGATTAGTGCTGGTGATTTTACTGTTTCCTTGGAAATAGTGCACAATACACCGGATCGTTTGCGTTTGCTATATGAGATCTTCACACAGAAGACATGGGAAACACGAGAGTTGACCTTTGGCATCGATGGACACAAATTCTGTCGATCTACAGCTGGCACTCTGGAGGCAAAGGGCACTTTGCCAGAACGACCGCCGACCGTTAAGGGTTTCTCACACTATTGGTTTGCCAGCGGTGATCTGGCCGTGCCCTTCAGTGGCAAGCACATGCCAAGCGAGAAGATTGAACGTCTGTTCCAGTTTCTTGATGCAGAGCTAAACAGCAGCATTAGTCATGAACTGCGCTTTGGTGTCGATCATTTTGAGTTCAGCAGTGTGCCGGAGTTTTGGCATACATCGCCCAAGTTCTCAATTGAGAGCAGCTACAGTATGCTGGTGGGCTTGCAGACGGGCAACAGCAATGGACTCGAAGGACGCAGCAAGTATGCCTGGCCCAACAACAATCACAACAATAGCTCCCACAATGCGATCAAAACCAGCGATCTGGATCAAACTGAGTTTGATACGGATAGCTTTAGCAATATAAGCGGCAGAGTCTCCTTCTCGCCAGATCTCTTTAGCCAGGAGTATGAGGCGGTGCCACTAGATGAACTGTTCGATAAGACGCTGCCGCTGCCTGTTCGATCAACGCCCATGAGCATGCCACAAATGCTGCGCACTCTGCAACAGCAGCAGAACAAACTTAAGAATGTGGAGCAGCGCATAAGAAACTACGAGTTCCCATCAAATCTCAATGAGGCCACATGGAAGCAGTGTCGCAGCAGGCCGGAGTTTGCTCAAAAGTTGCGTGCCATTGATAATATTGCCCGGAATAGTGGCTTTCGTGCCTGCACCATGGAGGAGCTGGAGAGCTTTATGCAGTTCCTTATCGAGTATGCGGACACTTGTCTGGGCAGCTGCAGTGAACAACTCGAACAGATTATTGACACACTGCTCGATCGACGTTCAGTTGCCGTTTAATCACTGAGCATTATCTTTTTAATCTGTTTATATTGTAACTACCATCTAGCCACCAACATTTAATGTTATATTTAATTCTAATAAACTTTCTTAAAAGTAAAAGCAAGCTTTAATGTCTTAGGCTTTGTGTACTTTCAAAATATTATATTGTGGTTGGGATTAAGTGGGTTTAAATAGGTACAACAAGAAAGATATTATAAATTTAATTAAGAATTTTTGTAGAAAATGTGCTGTGGTAGCCTAACATGAACATTTTGAATTGTACTCACTTAGATTTGTAAGAGAAAAATTATTTTCTCTGCTTATTAATAAATTTTATAAAATGTCTATTAGATTGTTCAATTTTAATCTTTGATTTGACAATATTTTATTATAATAATATTTTTATGTATTTTTTATACATAATCAATATGGTTCCTAAGAAATAATTATTTATATATATAAAATTATTATAATATCTAAGCGTTGTATTTTTTTGAAATATGTAAATCGTTTAAGTTGTATGTAATACGATACCATTGTCATAATGGTAATAACATTTATACATTAAATAAAATGAATCAAACTCAGTCCTTTTATATACCATAATATATCTTTATTATACCAAAACACAAGAATAACGTAACTATTAGCTTTTGCACGTGATAAGAATTTCACATCAACACACAACAATTTAGCGTCTAGCCATATTTAATGTGTGCCAGCTGAGTTCCTCAGAATCTTCTTTTTTTTTTGTTGCAATCAAAGCATATTGAAGCTATTATTTGGATTTGTTGGTCAGCTAAAAGCTCGGCAATTGACAAAGTTACAACTTGCACTTAAATTGTCCCATTCAGCTTTAGTTGTTATGTAGAATGTTGAATGCATCATCAGCGTCTTTAGCACATTTGCTTCTCAATCTTGTCATTGGAGCTGGTAGAAAGGTTCTTTTGTGTTTGCATTGCTCATACGCCACGTAGGACAAGTAGCGTCACGTTGCACTCTCTCCATCTCTCCATCTCATTGCTAACGCTTGGCAAAATATTTGCTTTGGGTTTTATGTGGCCAACAAACAAGCAAGCCTTGTGAAGAGCTTAGCTATGCAGCAACAAAGTCTCCTCCGTGCAATGTGCAGTTGGCAGCCATGTAGCCCATGTGTAACGCCCCCGGACTCAATAACAATTTCACGTCCTAGTACCCCAAAGTGCTGCACAAACAGGAAATCAAATAAAATTCGAAAATCATCGAACACAACCATAAAACTGTGCTAAGCTCTCAGGTTGTGTGTGTATGTGTGTGTGTCGGTGTGTGAGTGTGTGTGGTTGTGTGTGTGTGGTTGTGTGTGGGTGTGTGTGTGTGTGTGTGTGTGTGGGTGTGTGTGTGTGTGGTCCGGTCAATCTTGTCGTCTATCTACTAAATCCGATTGTTATTGATATGCATTATTATTGTTGTAGACGACATTTTAAATAGATCTTTTATATGTCAGAGTAGTGCTTAAGTTGCTTAAAGTGTTCATTACTATAAATATATTGTACTGATTAAGGTTAATTCTTCTTTAGTGTCTAATGAATATGTCTATTTATATAACATGAATAAGCATATTGAGTAAAAACGATTGGAACCTATGTATGGGTTAATGTAGCACATTCAAAAGAATCTTATCAGCATAAGACAAGACTTCTGAGAAATATTTATATATTTCAAATGAAATTTACTGAGTGCTAAGTACACAAAAATACAATTCAGTAGAGAAGAATTCGCCTAACGATGAGATTCGTCTGGATTTTTGCATTATAATATACTGCATACTTTTAAGGGCGTATATGTATAGATACTTACCTCTCAAGTCAAAGCATACTTTTCGCGCTTAAATGGTTTCACTTATAATTCATGACAAAAACTCCAACCAAAAAAAATCAACTTGAAGATAGGTCAGTACTTTCCGAAGTAATAACTTCCTGAAAACTCAACCCATTATCAAATGTAATAATACCTTACTAGTTTATAAAATAATAACAGAATTTTTATTAATATTTTATTTATTTATAATTTTTTGCGTACGAAGCAATATTATAATATTGTTAATTCCGCTGTCTCTTGTTTTTGTTTTTGGGGATTAATTCCATTAAATGTACATTATCACTCTTATCAATTAGAAACACAAACTAAAGCCTATGATATATTTATGTATGTATATATATTTGTGTGTGTAGTTTAGTTCTTAATTAGGCTGCCATTTAAATATGTAAGCATAGTTCTTGATATATAAATATGTATCATGTCATTCGAAACAAGTTGCTTTCGTTAATGAACAGTTTAATTGCTATGTATACAAAAAAACTTGAACATCTCTTTGTTTTGATAAACGCTTATGAAGTTTGTAGGTTCATGGGTAAGAGCATATATATGGTATGGCTTCATAAATAGAGTGCTGTTGAATTTCATACAAATCAAAGCGCAATTTACTATAATGCTTATAACGAGTACATCATTTACAATTGTTTTCATGTGTATCTAATTTATTTACATATGTTTTGTTTGTCTGCATTTCTTTTTTTCGTTTTATTTTGTGCTGTGTTTGATTTTCATCTTTTAACAATTTAGCAACAATATGTTGAATGTGTTTATTTATTAATTAGTTGTTTGCTCATTTTGCATTAATTTATTATTCAAACAAGAGATTTGTTGAACTGAAAACTTAATTTGTGTGCTCATAACTGCAGCGCTTAACAAGCACTAAATTTTGACAGTTATTATTGTTACATTATGCTGAATAATATATTTCAATTAAAATACGATTCAATAAAGCTGTATTTAAATCCTTAAAGATTTTGAACTTATAATACATAAAATTCATTAATAATTCAGTGTTGAAATTAAAGAAAACTATATTAAACGCAACTTGAACGAGTAAAATACACACAAGTAAGTAACTTGAACAAGACCTCAACCATTGCTGCTTAAATTTAAAATAACGCTTACTGCTGGCAAAAGAAACAGTAAAAGAGCATGTACTTGTCGGTTTAAATTTCATTTCGCGTGGCTGCCTAATTTACTGCTCCGTGTTCAAGCAAAAGTGTTTGTTTAAAAATGAATGAACTAAACAAGAATTTAACCCTTGTTTTGTAGTTGGCTTTTTACTTTGCTGTGTTCTGTTGTGTTGTGTTAATATTTGTTATTTTCTTGTTGTAATGGCACTTTAATAATACAGTTTTCTTTTTTGTTATAATTTATATATATTTAATGATACGAATGCTTTGCAAGCAGCAAGAGAAGCGTTAACAACAAACTGCAATTGGCAAAATGGAAGAATTTGTTAGCACTGTTTTTACCCTTGTTCCAGTCATAACCTTCTGCATTGTTGCCCAATAGTTTCTGTTCGGATTTGCCAATCTCATTTAAATTCGATTGATACTTAATGCCCACTGTAAGTAAACAACAGAAAGAGAAGAACAATAAAAGCATTAGCAATATAAATAACAATGCAAACTGACTGACTTGAATGCTTTAAGTGACTTACATTTATCAATCACAATAACCGAGTTTGTGGGCACATCGCCGCCATAGCCGTTGAATTGTGTGTTTGAGTCGTAGGGGAAGTTCATTGTTGTTGTTGTTGTGCGCAGTGTTGTTGTTGTTGGCGGTGGTAGTGTGGTTGGTGGACTGGACACTAAAGGCAATGATAAAAGGATGAAAGTGTTGTAAGTGAGCGGACCTTAAAGCATATCAGTAAAGTTAAACGATTTTGGTTAAGTTCTTTGTTAAGCTATGAATTTGATTTTCAAGTTTATTAACGCATCTTTGAAAAGTAAAAACTTTAAGCTTATTTCAACGAAACTATTTTCATCTTTCACTAAACAGATTTGTGTAGTTTTCAAATACTATTATACTCATAAAACAAACATCTTAACTTAATACTAAAGACGTAATCATTCTTTGTTTTAAGTATGTTAACACTACTTTAAGTCTTTATTGTATACCCCTTGGAGCGTTTAAGTTCTCGTAAATTATCGGATATTGATTTGCCCTCCGTTTTCAATTTCTTTCCCTCTGTTAAAGCTCTTTGGTGCCATATCATTATTGACAGCAATTTGTTGGCTTAATTTATGAGGCTGGCTGGAAAGTCGTAGTGTTTGGTGCTTGGTGCTTTGACACTTTGGCCTTGTCATGCCATGGCTCATGGCTCCTTATCGGAAGCAATGCCAAAAGGATGCTCCAAACTTTTATGGCAATGCTGACCACTTAATAACATTGTCACAGGTTCATTGTTCTCATTGTGTATTGTGTGTGGCCCATTATTGCCGCACTCTTATTATCAGCTGCTGTGGCTGCTCTTTGTTACCTTTAATTGGTTGATCGTTACCACATCCCTTCACACACACACTCTCTCTCTCTCTCTATCTCTCTCTCTCTCTCTCTCTCTGTCTCTCTCACTCTCTTTCTCTCGCTTGCTGTATTGTTGTTGTTGTTGTTGTTGTTGGCGTCGCGTCGAATCAGACTCGACGCTGGCTGCGTTTTTATCGCCTGCGCGCCCAAAAATAAATTAACTTGTCGCATTTTCACATTGACAATTTCTGGCCGCTATTGGCCATGGCCTTTTGCCGGCGCCCTTCTTTGTGTATTGTGGCGCAAACGAACAAAACGAAAGCGAACAAAACGTATAGAACGACCGTTCGAACAAACGAATGGATATTTTATATTGTTTTATGAACTTTAGTGACCGGAATTCGAGTGAGGTATGTATTTGCTCTGATACTTACATACATAGTACATATGTATATACAATATATATATATATATACTGCAGCCCGCTGCTTTAATGGCCCACCAACTGGGGACTGATTTAGCAAATTGACAGATTATTGGCATTTTATTGGGCCAACGCCAAACATAACAATGAATGCGATTCAATTGTCGCGTATGCATCGCGTATGTTAGCTGTCTATATCATTGTGTATTACAGTACTTGACAAACTGTCATATTGATGACACTTTTCATTTGATTTTTTTTTTTTTTTGCTTTTAAATCACAGCAATTTGTTTATTTGAATACTTTTTTGTGTCATACCCAAAGGTATGAGATACCTTTTCGTTTTTTTCATTGTCATAACTATATATAAAAGTAGAGCAAATGAATGAATGATATATGCGAATGTATGCAGTATTATCTCATACTTTAGTGCAATTTTTCACCAAATAGATGCATTTGTATGCCTACGTCAGCGTACATTAAACAGCATCATCATTTTTGTTTTTGTAATCCAGCTGTTTTGTTATGCTCAATATACAGTTCTATGCTATACAACACTGGCCACATAGCCTGTTGCCCAACTAAAACAAATGACCGCATTATCTGGCTTGAATTTCATCAGGCGCAAGTTTACACAAACACAAACACACACACAGGCACAGGCAGACATATTTGGTGTCGCTCTCAGGCGCCATCCAATCAAGTACTTACACACACACATACACATATATACACACTTGACCGACATAATTAAAGCCACAAATGGTTAGGTTTTGAATTTTGCCGTGTACCACAAAACAAAACAAAACAAAACAAAAAAAAAATTGCCAAGTATCCGCACATTTGGGCAAAACAACACTTGTAATTTATCGCACTTATGCGACTGTACGGTGCTGTATGCCACACTTTGGTGCACGCATTATGGGCTCAATATTAAAAAGTATAAATAACACACACACACACACAACCACACACATACTTACTATAGAGTTTTATGTTGCCATCCATGTCGCCACGAGGATTTTTGGCGACACATTTATAGTTGCCATAATCGGTGCTCTGCACATTGGTAATCGTCAGCCGCATTGTCGCCTTGTACGATGGATTGCCCGGAATCGTTTCGGTTCTGCAAATGACAAAAATAAACACAAACAAATGACATTACTACGTTTTATAAACTTTGCATTGTTATCTATACACACAACCCATATAATTTGAGCAAGTTCAATGACAGCAATTGCGTCGTTCAACGGTATAGGTCAGTGGCGAGAGTGGAGAGTGGAGAATGGAGAGTGTTTAGAATAGCGAGTAGATTCAATGAGAGCCAATCATGGGAATCAAGGCCAAGGTGAAACTGATAAGCGTTCTCTGTGACCAATTAAGTCTAATCAAAATGCGACCCGGCACCAACGTGCGCACAGTGGTTAAAAACCTCAACATTATACAGGGTGCCGTATACAATAAATAACAAAATAATTTAACAAAACAAAAAAACCCACTCCAAAATGGTTGAGCAAAAATGATCCTTAAAGTTTGATAAATAAATTTTACACCAAACTCAAATAACGACACAAAAACTTAAACTAGTTGAATAAAAGCCGCTGGCGAAAAGTCAAAAGAAGAAAACTTCTTCACTATCATACTTGAATTTGATTTATTAGTTTTCGCACACTTTGTAACAGTGTGCCGCGCTGCAATAAAGACTGACAGGTCTGGCAGTCTGGCATTGGTTTTGAACGTCGTCGCCAGCTAGGCAGCCCAAGCTTTAGCTCGAGCTAGTCGGATCTTTTGCTGTGTGGCCAGTTATAGTTTTAACGTCGTCGCAGCATGCTGAAGCTCAGCCTGATTGCCTGGCTGCTGTGTTCGCTGACATGGCGCACCACGCCCACCAGCTGCCGTCAGACGCGACCAGCATCCAGCATCCAGGAGCTGTTGGCGAATCAACTGCAGAGCTATATGGACACAAAGGCGCGCCCGTGCGAGAATTTCTATCAGTATGCGTGCGGTAATTGGCAACTGCAGCAGGACGAGCACATCCAGCATCACACACAACACTCCCAGCAACATCAACAACAACAACAACATAAACATAAACAACATCAGCAGCAACAGGAGCAACTACAGCCCAGTGATACATTGGCAGTGCTGGATTATGCATTGAATCGTCAGCTGGAGCAAGTGCTGCGTCGCAGCGGTAACAATGAGACCAGCACGGAGGAGGAGCAGCAGCCACAGCTGGCTGCCCAAGAGCAAATGCGTAACTATTATCGCGCCTGCAAACGCCTCAAGCCGTATAATCTGAAAAAGTATCTGCAACTGTTGCAGCCGGGCAACGGAACAAATTGGCCGCTGCTCAGTCGCAACTGGCAGCCGGAAAAGTTCAATTGGCTGGCGACCATTGGACGGCTGCGTCTGTATGGCCTGAATGGAGTGTTGCTCAAGGAGCAAGTGCTGCCACGCTGGGATGACTCTGGCAGCTATAGCCTGTACCTGGACAAGCCCAGTTTGGCGGAGACAGCGCCAATGGGAGAGGGTGCCATGATAGAGTTACTCCTGGACATTGGACAGACGAAACGAGTGGCAAATGAGTTGGCACGACAAGTGGATAGCTTTGAGCGTCAGCTTCATCGTCTCCACGAGCTGGAGGATGTTGAAGGCCCCAAAGAGATGCAATTGGGTTATTTGGCTGAATTCATGCCAGAATTCCAGTGGTTGTCCTACATGCAACAGTTGCGTGAACTCGATCTCCTCTCCACACTCTTCATCCAAAATTTGCCCTATTTGCGTGCTTTGGATGAGTTGCTGCAACGCCACAAGCCGGAAGCAATTTGCAATTATATTATGCTCAAGCTGCTTGCTTTCCTCAAACAGCAGGGACCCGCGGAAATTTCTCGTGTTGAGTGCATGGCCAGCTTGCGGCGTGCCATGCCCCTGGCAGCCAGTTGGCTAATTGGCCAACGATTCCATGAGGCAAGCTATGAGCCCGTGGTGAGTGATTTATTTAATCGGCTTAAGGTGCGCTTCGAGCAACGTCTCACCGAGAATCGACTGCAGTTGGAGCGACCCATTGTTCAAGCGTTGCAGGAAAAGTTGCAGGCAATGCGTTTGCAGTTGGGATTTGTCCAGCTGAATGACTCCAGCTTTGTCGAAGATTACTATGAAGGAGTTAACCTTAGCTCTCATAGTTTCTATGCAAATCAGTTGGCATTGTTGCGTCTGCGTGTGGAAAGGAATCATGAGCTGCTGCTTGAGGGTTCGACCTCGGATGCGAATAATGTGAGTTATCTTATGGAACACTGGCTGAGCAGCAGCTCATCTCCGTTCTATGTGAAGCCCAGGAATCTGGTAGTGGTGCCGTATGGCCTTTTGCAGCTGCCCGTGTGGCATCGCAACATGAGTGAGTTGCAACAGCATGCAATGCTGGGATTTGCATTGGCGCATGAGCTTATCCATGGCTTCGATAGCTCGGGCATTGAGTACGATAGTTTAGGCAACATTATGGGTCCCAGTGAGGAGATAACGGCAAATGCACGCTTTAGTCACGGTCTCAATTGCATGCAACAGCAGCTTGCAACTGGCTCCAGATCGCTCAACGAGAAGCTAGCCGACTATGAGGCATTGCGTTTAGTCTATGAGACATTCTTCGGAGCGGACATGCTGGTGGAGCGACGGGAGCCTCGAGATCCTCTACTGCCTCAGTTTAGTCAACGCCAGCGTTTCTTCATCAGCTTCGCACAGTTCTTTTGTGGCAAGCTGCAAAGTCTCAGCCTGCATGCCCAGCATTTGGAACATGCGATCGATGAGTTGAGAGTGTTGCAAACATTGGCCAATTTCGAGGAGTTTGCTCGAGAATTTGGCTGTGAGAGACGCAACAAGATGCAAGCGAAAGACAAATGTAGAGTGTGGTAAGGTTAAAACAACAGAAACAAAGTTAAGAAACAAATTAATTAAGATAACAAAGTTTTAAATAATGGATAAGAATGGATGATGATTTGGAACAATTTTCATCAACCCTTTGTTTGTGTAATTTGTAAGACTTAGGTAGTTAACTCCATCAATAATGCTAAGAAGGTAATAAAAAATAAAATAAATTTACTAAAAATATAATTAACTTAAGCAAATTGTTCTTTATTACTTTTATTAACTTCTTTTTAACTTTATGCAGTTCTTTTTACCACAGTCGACATTTTTGCGCTGGATGCATATTATCCTGATCTTTGGTACAATTGTGTGCTTCGGCAAAGGCTGAGAAGTTGATTACCACCAGCTTCAGACGCATCTCGTCCGCATCGTGATCGGTAAAATCTATTGGCGCCGCGTTGCCACAAAAGAATTGTGCCAAGTTCAGGAAGAATAGCTGCTTCAGAGACAGATGTGTGAAGCTCGGTTGTAACTGACTAAATTTCGAATCCGGATCAAAGTAAACATCGTAGGCCAGACGTATGCCAGAAATGTCCGCCTCACGCTCATCCAGATAATCGGTTTCATTTTGATTGAGGCAACTGATGCCCGCCGTATACTGACTATCGGTTATAATCTGTGCACCCTGCTCGTCAAAATTGCCATTAGCATTGAATAACAATCCACCCGAGACGAAACCATGCATCAGCTCGTGACTGAGCATAAAGCCCATCAAACTAATCTTGAATATGTCGTGAGCATCGTGGTGGAAAATGGGAGCCTGGAGTATGCCATAAGGCACAATGATGGAATTTTGGCGCAGCATGTAATACGGCGTAGAACTCATGCCAGTTTCCGAGTCTGACATGAAGAAGTAATCACTGTCATTAAATGGCTTGTCCAGCTGCTCGAACCAGCGAAGAGTGCGAAACTCCAATAAACGCAAATGGTTCAAAGCATAATCATCATCTTCAGCCAGATGTAAGTTTGCATAGTAACGATTGACAAAGTCGGAACGATTTGTATTCATCGGCATATTGCCAATGTTGATGGTCATGTGGATCATCTTGGCACGCAGCATTTCCAACTGAATGCGTGTCAAATTCATGTGATTGGAGTCCAACTTCTTGAGGAATTGTTTGCGCAGCAGCTCAAAGAGTTCCGTTACGTCCGCATGATGTTGTTGCAGTTTCGCTGGACCAATGAAATTTTGCTCATAGAGCAGATTTGAGGCCAACTCCATGTTGCGTCGCACATCCTGAATGCATTCAATGGACTCATTGCTATCCATTGTCTCCTTCTGCAGATGCATAACGAACCGCAACATTATATAGCTGGCCAAGACTTCAGCATTCCAACGGGCAGCTAATTGATGGATTTGTCTCAAATATGAAGCATTCTCCACTTGCAGCACCAAATCCGTCGGCACATTGCGACCCAGCAAGATTTGTAAATATTTTCGCCATTGTCCGCCAATCTGCAGCTCCAGCTGCTGCAGAGTCAGCTCTTCATAGGGTTCCGCCTGTGGTTCGTATTCCAATTCAGCTAAACCACGCAAGTCCGACTCAAATTTCATGACTTTGTGGGCCAAAAAAGAAGCCTTCCTCTGGCTAAAACCCTGCAAGCGTAGCATAAGCTTGGTAAGCAATAAACTTCTTAAACGTTGTGTCTTCTGCTCGAAATATGGTCGATCAATGTGTATAGAAAATTTGCTGCTGTTGTACAAATCGGGTCGAGCATCCAGTTTGAAGATTACATTCGTCATTGCATAGCGATGCAGTCGTGCCAAGGTTTCCATCCAGTGGAATTTGCTATGACTCCAAACTTCTGAACCACGCTTGAATTGTGGCCAGGGTATTTGTTCATTCGGTGGCACCAGCTCCAGATAATGCTTACTCGAACGCGTTGATTCCACTGCCTGACGACACGTCTGATAAAATCTCAAGACTTTGGACTCCACACTGCTGAGATTTTTCTGCTTTTTTGCCCGCTGTAGTTTTGTCATTAGCGAAACCAGATTCTCATTAACCTTCTGATCAATTAGTCCAGTTATCTCCAAATAGTCATCTTTCTCATGCCGCTCACCCCACTTGCCACAAGCGTGTTGATAGTAATCATTGCAAGGTGCAACACTCTCGTTCACATAGCTAAGTATTTGATTTACCAGCAATGTGTTGGTATTATTACTTATTGTGTTCAGATACTTTGCTTGACTACTCGCTGCTGACAGACACAATATAATTATTGTTTTGATTAATTGAAAAGTGCGACAAGTCGATGTTGATGTCGACATTGTCTTTAGCAAACTGTTCTCACCGTTTGCTCGTTGTTTAGCTTAAGGTTGAGCAGAGTGGAGCTGAGCTCTGTAATCAGCAGATATACTATAAACAATTATTACAAATTGTCTCAAAAGAGAGAGGAAAATGGGGGTATTCCAAAAGTTATGAAATTGCTCATTAACTATTTAGTCATTAGACTCTTAAAAGTAACATAAACAGATTTTACCTGATGGGTTAATTTGTCTGTGGGCTGTTTGTAAAAATTCTAATTGAAAGAAACTATAAAATCGCAATTATGCAATTCTCAGAACTGTCTCTGTTTTGCCTTATTTAATTCTTATCTGATTGAGTTATATTTTTCTAGGAATTGCGCTCTTTGAAATAAACAAAATAATTATGAGCAATCATGAAAACATTAACCCCTCAAATGAATGTGTATATAAATAAGTATTTATGCGCAATTTACTTTTTTACAAAAAGACAAGAGCTTATATTTTTGAGTTTGCAAAAGTTTGCTCTGAATGCTTTAAGCGATGTCAAGAAAGCTTAAAAATGAAAAATGTAACAAAAACACTTGTGAAAAATTCTTTTTTGACACTGGATTGCTGTTTTTGGTTTTCTATGCTCTGGCTCTCAACTTCTTTAACTTATTTCACTCAACTTATTAATTCTAAAAAAAAAATTTAAAATGCAGTCTTACAGTTTCAAATACTTTTATTTAAGTGATGTGTTCTTACATCAAATTAAAACGCAAGTAATTTAAAAAGTCTTGTTTCTTTTTTACACAATGTTTTCCCTTCTCACTTTGTTCAAATTTTCTCTGTTGCTCAGTGAAATGTTTACAGAATTAAATACAGATTATAAATAAAGAAACGAAACGTAAATAAGAGAAAAGAAAAACCGTTGATTACAATTTCGTGCACTCTGCGAAATTAATTGCTAGAAGAATCCAATTTACATATAAAGTTAATATTTCATATGACTTACTTGTACTTTGATGACTCGGTTATCATTTGTTCATTCTCACGGGTCCAATAATTGAGCGATGTGGGATTTGCCTCAATAAAGCATTCTAACGTGACATTAAAGCCCATAGGGATACCAACCAGCTGATGAGGAATCCAAACCATTGGCGAAACTGTAATGAAGCAATCATTTCAAGCACTTAGTGTCTATAAATATATAAGATCGAAACTTACAGTCAACACTGACTTTGATGCGCTTGGAGACGCTGGGTGGCACACCATTTGAGGCAATACACAGATAAGCACCCATGTGCAGTCGCGAGATGCGCTCCAGTTCCAATGAGTCCGTCTCCAGGTCATTCACTGCAATGTGCAATATGCAATATGCAATATGGATTAGAGTCAAATATCTGATGCAGTTGTGAAGCAGTTAAACTCACCTTCAAGCGTCTTGTTGATGACAATTTTATGGTTGTCATCTCGTTTCCATTTGATGGACGGCTCCGGGCTGCCTTTCGCCTTGCAGCGCAGTGTCACATTGTCGCCCTCGCGCACAATGACATCACTGGAGGTCAGCGCATCGTCAATGTTTGGTGGCACTGCAAACGAAATGCAAAAACGTTGAGCGAGGGTAGTAGCTTTGGGAAAATGATACTGTTATTATTCCAGTGACAGGCTAAACATAAACTCAAAGCGAGCAGCGCTTGATTTAAATGCAAAAACTTTTTGCATTTTGGCAAACAGTGTTGCCAAGAAAATGAAAGCAACTGAAGCTTTGAGGGAGAGACAGACGTTTAACAATGCGTGAAGGCAACGACCTACAAATACACTTCTCAACTTGTAGCTTTTACTTTAACTTATACTCGTACTCATGGGGTTAGTAATTTTCGATTGAGATAAATGAAAATTAACTCGATAACAAATCTTATAAAATATTAATAATATACTTTATAGATGTTTAATCAAATGATTATTCGCCTGAAGTTTAATTCGTCTTCTAACACAAATTTCTTCATTATTTTAATCAATTTAGTTTAAGTATTATTGCTTACAACCAGCTTATAGTACCAACTCTTTGCCAACCTCTTTCAAAATAAATCCCAAAACAAATAAACACAAAAGTTAAGCCCAAGCTTCAGTCGTGGCAAACAATGCGATAAAGATTGGCTAGACTTTTAAGGAAAGTGTAGAAAAAAAGCATTTCACGCATTGTTGACTTTGACGCGCTGATTCAACTTTGTCCCAAGAGATATTTTAGTTTAAGCCTAATTAGCTTTGCGACAAGACGTTTGCCTGGCTAACTTTTGAGGCGAGTCTGTTAATTTAAAAATCGATGCAGCAACCTTCATCAAATTGTCATCAGCCTTGAGGGGGAAAAAAACCGTTGCGCTCTAGCTTTCAATTGCCTGGCTGGAAAAATGTTTCTGTCAAACCCTTTTACTTATTTTTTTGGTGGTTTTTGTGTTTTTTTTTCGGTTTTCTTGACTTACTTTTTTGGACCGTCAATCGCTTTTTCACTATGCTACGCTTTGCCCCTCAAGCTGAAAATCTGTAATGAAAAATCTATGCAAATCAAAGCGCACAAAGCTAAGGGCCATGGCCAAACCCAGAATCAGACAAGCGTATAGACGAACACACAGACAGACAGACAGACAGACAGACAGAGAGATGGCTAGCTAGCTGGACATATGGACCTGATCTGAGCTGTCGTAGTCGTTGACAGACGTTGCAGTTTGTCTCATTTCATATTCTGAACATCGCCTGTAATCAAAAGATATCGCATGCAATTTTTACATTTGGGTTAAAGCCTGGACAAAGCCTCAAAGTCACGTGCCCGACGCGTTTACTACTTGTCGCGTCTGACTTTTGACGCCTCAACTTTTATCTGTTGGCCTGACCCCAAAGTAATCAATAAGTTGAATATTTTGTCGTAAGAATTTCATTGAATACTTGAGCGCATAACTTTATGTTAGCATTGAATAATCGAGCAATTATTTGATAATTTAATATGCCAAAATGATAAAAAAAAAACACAAACAATATTAAATAAACAATTTGTTGCAACATAGCTCCCTTGTGTAAATATTTCAATAAATAATTTGTATGATTTTTAATGTTTGGTCTGGTTGTTATTTAATCAAAGCTAACATTTTATAATGATTTTTATTGGTCATTCAGTTTGGTTAAAACTCTACCTTACGGTCAAATAGCCGTTGAGGATATTCGAGCATAAAACCAAACTGTAATTAAAAGTTGCGATTACTTGAACTTTTTCTATGCGCTCTAAACTTTTGTGTTTTGGCTCCCTTGTCCCATAATGACCGGGACCTTTATGAGCCAGCAGCGCGATATAAAAGAAGAGAGAGAGAAAAAAAAAAAACTTTCTTCGAACCTTTTGCTGTACTATTAATAAACGCTTGATGTGCTAATCGCCGAGCTGGAGCTGGAGCTGATGTTGAATCTGAAGCTGGACATAAGCTCAACGAATGGCTCCTTGGGCAGCTGTTGTCCTCCTTTATTTGACATATTAGTTTCTTTATTGATATATTTAGCAGCTGGTGACATGAGAAAAAGCAGAAGCAAGCAAAGTTTTCTTCGACACAGACGTGCTGGCTCGTGTATTGTTTTTCTGGATAAAAACTTTTCACATACAAGCTCGAAATTTAATTAGCCAAACTTAATGCAATGTACAAAGTTTTTGATTTTGCGGCTTGTCACAATCTGTGTGACTCATGAGCCAGCCACCGAGTCTTTCCACACAAGGTTTTTTTCTTTTTAAAGTTTATAATTGCAGTTCAACAGCTTCACCAGCAAGGTTATCAAACGGGGACCAAATATGATGCGGCAAATTATTTAATTGCCGTCTCCGTTTTCAAAGTTTTTCGGTGCGCTGATAACAACGTGACCACCTAACCAACCGTTCAACTATCTAATGAGCGGCAATTAGTCTTCACATCCGTAAAGCACACACAAACACACGCACACACACAGACACAGTGACATCGCTAGGTGAGTTTATTAGTTGAGCAAAAAGTTTGCAAACTAATGAAGCGAATGAGAATTTTAAATTCGCTTTATGCAAGCAGCAGTAAAAAGCACAAATTGTATTTTGTATTTATATGTTAATGATTTTCTTACTATTATCATATGAAAAAATTATACCTTTTCTAGTTATCTATTTAAATTCACGCATTTAACAGACTGTTGCTTTGAGCTATCTTATTTGTATACAGCTTATAAGATATCTACATATCTTATTTCCTTGTTTTCCATTCTTCACGAAAGTAATTAGAAATTGTTTCTAATAATTCTAAAAACTGCAAATATTGTAGTTGTTGTTAGTTAGTAGTTAGTGCAAACGTTCAGTATAGCTATGAATGCGTTATCTTCTGATCATTTAGCGTTTTGCATTTCAAATAATTTACGATCATGTAAAAGTAGTTTTGGGTTCATCTTGCAATTAATCTAGCCACACTATGAGAGCATTCTCTAGCCCTTTGTGCCTTGGGAATGTCAACGATGTAATTGAATTTAATAAATTGCCTCATTATGTGAGTAGAAATTAAAAATTATGCGCCAACAGAGTCAACATTGTGCTGCTATGCAGTCAGCTCGTTATTGTTGTTGTTTGCTATTTGCCTTGTTGCATGCGGCTGTTGTTGCATTTGTTTTGCATTCGGTGCGGTCATTTGGCCGACTTTTGAGTTGGGGATTTCCCCTTTAACATGCCACATTCCCTGCGGCGCCACAAAGCATTCAGCATGCAGCATACAGCAACGGCAGCAACGGCTGTTGCCAGTTTGTTGCCGCATTTAAATGCATTTTGTGTGCCTGGCTCATAAATTCAAACGCGTTTAAATGTTTGTTTTTACCGTACCGCCATTTTATAATTTTGTGCATTTTGTGCTTCGTGTTGTCATTTTATTTCATTTGCCTCGCTTCGAATTTGGCGTTCTCTTGTTTGGCTCAGCGAAATTAAATTCACACAAATGTTGCTCCGAAATTTATTTATTTATTTATTTATTTAATCATCTGCCCAATACGACGTGTATGTATGTGTACGTGTGTGTATGTTCTGCTTTTTCCTCACTTTCCATACGCCCATTCAATTTAGACGGTCAAATGAAACGTTTTAATTTCATTATATTTTTGCTGCACAATGTAATTATAATTTTTATATCATTTTGTAACCACTTAAATTGATAAATTGAGTGCCTTTTCACAGGAGGCGTTAAATGAAACGTGGTCTCATTTAACTTTTCCCTTGTTTTTTGTTGTTGTTGTATGTTTTGGTAAACATTGCGCGTCATTTAATTTTTTTTTTGCATTTAATTGAATTTTTTATGTACATTAAATGCATTTTATTTGATTCAGTTTTCAGCGTTTGACAAATTCGAGCTTTTATTCATAGGTTATAGAATTCATTCGTACCCTACATCATAATTTCAATAGCGTCCTAATGAGTTGATCTAATTGAATTGCATTCAAAATGTTTAAGCTTACAAGTCCATATAACAGATAAATAAACATTTTAAAGGTATTATTTGATCCAAAGTGCAGGGTATTTAGCATACAATCATTTCTAATTAATTTTACATTTTGTATTCATACATTAAAATACAAGCTCGAATTTGATTTTAAATTAATTTAAATAATAAACGCAACAAACCATGAAACGAACACAAATTGTATTGACAAATATGAGTTAAGGCAGAAAGCAGAGTATATTCAATTTGCTTGAAGTTAGACTGATACTTAAATCAAGTTTGGTATTTCGGGAATTATAACTTGTCCTTTTAGACTTGCGATAGAAGTTTACCAAGTAAAATTACATTATTTTACTGGCTAATTATTCAATAATATTTTAAATGAATGTATTGGCTTATAAGAGCTTTCATGATTCATCAATAAATTCACAAATAGAGACAGAAAATCCTCAGATGGCGCCCCTGGCTTGTGTTTTTGAACAAAGTTGTGCAAAACGGTGACAGGCCAACAATTGAACGATAAAAAAAAATGTTAAGGGACAACATTGGGATTTCGGTGATTTGGCAGTTTTTTGGTATGCATTGTTAATGGTTTGGCAATTCATTTTTTATTTGTCGCACAATTGGCTGGCGTGGAACTTTCGCCTTTAGGGGCAATCGGAAAGTTGGCCTATAAATCTCATAAAAATGCAACAAAGTTTTCAATGTCGTGGGTGGAAATGCAAGAAATTCGCACGAGATCCGCTTTTCAAGTTGACAAATCAACATCATCCGGTGGACAAACATGGAGCACGCTGGACAAACAGCACAGTGTGTGGGTGTGTAGATGTTGAATGTGGATGGTTGCTGAATGCAGGCAACAGACGTTTTGCGGCATTCACATAAATCAGTTTTTGTGGCAAAACTTGAAAAATATGTGCGCAAACAAATGGCATCCAAGCAGAGTCGGCTGCATAACTGAAAACTGCGCCATGCAACAGTTAGGACATGGACAAGGCACACACACACACATGAACTAATGGTAGAGATTGGACAGGCACAGGGGCGGGGGGCAGGGGCAGGGGCTGGGGCTGGTCTGTGTTGCTCACATGCAAATGCGCGAGTACGTGTGGACAAGGGCACATATGCTGGATGTAGCGCGATTTTGGCTTAGGCTGGTCGGATGACAAAAAAAATACAAATAATAGCAAAAACATAATATAGTGTCCATCCTACAAAAAAAAATAACTCATAAATAAAATTGAAAGAAAAAATTATTTTAAATAAAATAAATTATTCCACAAACCAACATTTTTTTTTTTTATAGCTTATGATATTCACTTTGACAAATCTAAAACAATAGCTAATATTCTTCATTATCCTTTGAGTAGAGGGTATAAAAATGCCTGTGGCATATTTTAATTTTTTTATCCGTTTACATTTTTTGTGATTTTTGTCGTCGTTTTTCTTTTTTTTTTTTTTGCTGGTTGACCAGCAACCAAAGTTGTCCTATTTTTTTCCGGTAAATTTGCCTGGCCAGGACTTTTGCCACATCAGCGTGTATGTTGTATGTGCATGTGTGTTTGTGTGTATGTATGTATATGAGATAAGTGTAGCCATAGTCGGTGTGTCTGTGTGCAATGTTAAAAAAAAAAAAACGAAAAAATAACAGAAAAACAGACATCGAGATTGCAGAATATTTTTTTGTGAAACGGCTGCCGCCGTTTTGGTCACGCCACGTCAAATTGCCAGAAAACGCGTGTGGTGCGTGTGAAGCGTGTTATTTGAGAATTTTACAACACTGAAGCGTGCTTAACGGCATTTTGAAAGTGCTATCAGCGAGCAAAAGACAGAGAGAGAGAAACAAGCACAAACAAAATATGTTGCAAAAAAAAAAACTTTAAAAATAATGTGTAGAGTCAGGCATATTGCAACGTTATGTAAACATGAAACGCTTAGGCATACATACATGTGCACTTAAGAGTATTCTACTCTAGTACGTAATGGAAACTATGGGTGTTACACACATGTGAAACAATAGACAGGTGGTCTGCGGTGCGGGGTCATGCAAATTACCAGCTTCTGCTGCCGAGAGTTGTTAAAATGTGTGTGGCTTGAAGGTTTAAGTATACTTCTTTAAAAGTTGCTTTCAAAAGCTTTCCAAATACAACAAAACAGAGTCAAAAATCTTCGTTCATGAAGAGCTAATTTGGATGAAATATTATTGAAAAAATATATATAAAAACTTTCCAAATTATGCATACATTTTTAAATACTCTTAAATACAGAAGTAAAAGGTCTCCACAGAAAAGTAAGAAACAATCTTTTAAAGGTTAAAATTTGAATCTTTTACATTTATATGTAAATACGAGTAAAGTAAACTGATTGAATTTCAAAAATCAGCAATCAATATATACTTTCCATCGTTTGTTAACTCACACAGAAACACACATTGATTTGAAGTCTCAAGCTGATATGTGATAATATTTATCTACTACTACTGCTACTGTCTGCTACCAGGACTCGTCAGAATGCTTTTGCAGAAGCCACATATCGCTGACAGAGATTCCAGAGGAGAAAGAGAGCCAACGACTGACTGCATTGCATTGCCATACTATTTCCCAAGTTGGCTAGCCGCATGCTGTAAACCGCCCAGGGAGCACACACACACACACACACACATACAAACAAAACAAATGTCATTGTTCTTCCTTAAAATGTCACAAGTGTGCTTGTATCTCTGTGGGTGTGTGTGTTTGCTTGTGTGTGGTCGTCAGAGGTGCGAATGTGAGCAGCAGCATTTTAAATGCAATTTTTTAAAGCATACTTTTATGGGCAGGCAGAAAGTCCAATGTTTGTCTGCCTTAATAAAGTGTTTTGTGGGGAATTTAATTGTATGTTTGTTGGCTCAACTTGACTAAAACAAGGCCTTAACAGCTTTGTGTGATTGAGGTGAAAGGGAAAACTAATACCTGGCAACACTTTGTAGCTGGCAAATGAAATGAAATATGCATGCGACATGTGTCTGAGTTGACGAAGAGTTTTGTTCGTGTAACTAGAGGTGCACGCCAGAACAAATATTTCAATGTCAGCCTATGATGCTGACAAAGTTTATTCCAACACGCATACGGATACGCAAACGAATACGAATACGAATACGAATACGATCTCACTTACCGACAACTTTGACAAAGCCATATTGGGTTTTGGCCGTCACCGTGTTGATTTGGCACATGTAGCGACCCATGTCTTCCTCCTGCACGTTGTTGATATGCAAAAACCAGGTGCGATGCTTGTCGTGCTTATCGTGCGTTACGCTTATCCTCGGATTCCGCGTTATCACATGATTGTGCACAGTCAAAATGGCCGACTGCTCAAAGTGCATCCACGCCACCTGCAAAATTTGCAGAAAAAAAATATACTTAAGTTGGAAAATCATTTTCAAATTATAAACATATAATCAGCAATTCTTAAAGCCGTTTATCACGCTACGAAAAATATTAAATGTTCATTTATAAGCAGCTGACAAAATATGTCAGCATTCTATATTGGCAAACTTCGCCGCTGTGCCATCATCATCAATTTTTATGAAGGATTAACGACAAACGATGTTGTCCTCGTCCCGTTGTCTGTTTTGGTCAAATTGCCAAAGTTCGCGTCACATGTGACAACAGCTGCTGGTGTCGCAAACTTTGCTGCCTGCCCGTCTTCTTTGTGCTTCATCAGGATGCGCATCCTGGACTGCTCCTTTTCCTTTGCTTATGCAATAGTTTCACATCGAACAACAAACAATTTATGCAAATTTAAGCGCACCGAACATTGGTAAGACGTGCTAAATGTAAAAAAAATACACGATCCAAGCAGCCAACCATTGTCGACTGTAACGTCGCTTCGATGCCATTTCAATGATAAATTTGAGCACACACACAAAAGCGACAGCAGCTAGTCGACATCAAGAATAACAACAAAAACAACTACAGCTTAAATATGTGTATAAAACGGGGGTCATGCCGATCAAGATGGCGAGCAAGAGGCACTATTGTTGCCACAGGATGCATAGCAGAGGCGTAGCAAAAAGAAGTCGAATAAATTTTATTTCATTCGACTAAAATTTAGCTAGCGAGAAACGAATAAATCTAGTTAGCTTAAGTTCTATTTTACCAATTTAATGTACCTTAAGTCCTAAAAATAAAATACTTCTTTCAAGTGTTATTATTTTTATTATTTAATGATTTTTTATGCTTACTGTAAAGGAGAACTATTTTATTCGCGTCTAAAATATTAAGAAAGAAATCACAAAAAAAACCGAATAATATTTTAATTTAATTCACAACTTGAAGTAGGTTGAAGGACGGTTATGAATAAAAAGCGCTTTGAAAGGAAAGCAGAAAATATAGTATTAGACTTGACGCAGCAAAAAGCATGATGGCGCTAATTATATATTTGGTCATGGACTACGCATCATCCGCTATGATTGATATGCCGTGGTTATCACGCACAAGGGGCTCACTCAAACATCAGACTGCACTTAACTTGATAGCTCTCGGAAACTTTCACTACTGACTGGCTTTCATCTAGAATCTTCGTTGCTTTCGTTATGCTCCATTTTTTGAGATTCCTCTTTGGGGCCACCTCTGTTGAGATGATTGGAAGAGGAAACTGAAGAGCCGGTTGGAACTATTCGAAAGGGGAGACAAGCTGCTTACAACATTGCCGACATAGTGTCAGGCACCATAGACAGATATCGGTTAATTTTTCAATGTCTACAATGAAAACGTGCGACAAGCTACTAAAAGGAAAAGAAAAAACGAATGTAAGAAAATAAACACCTCCTGCTGCCGTTTATTTACATTGGAACTTCGTCTGACGACTCGTTGGCATCTCGAGATGAATAAAAATCAAGCAGCTGTAGTTTGCTTAAGTAGTTCACAGCCAAAGCTGCAACGCTTTCCATGCCATCTCCATGCCAAACAACAAAGTCAAATATTAATGAAGCCACGTTTATCAGCTCTGTGTGTGGGAGGGGTAAAGAGCTCCCGGACAAGCCAAACGCTAAGCAAAATCAATAAAACTGCATTACCGTTCTACTTTGCCAAAACGTTTAAGGTGTCAGTCGCCGAACGTGCACATTTACGCAGACTGTTCAACATTTTAAAGTGTTTGCCACAAAATTTGTTGAAAATTTGCAGCATTTGCATTTCGCATTTTGGCTAGTTTTTGAGGTCATTTGAATGAAATTAATTAGGCTCATGTAACGCTAGCGAAAAAGTTCAAAAGCCAAACAAAATGGACACCAGCCACCTACATCTCTAAAGCAAATCCCTATTCAAAAAACAAAAAACAAAACAAAAATGGGCAGTTCAGAGTTTTTGGGGGCATGCAAGCGTCGTTGCTGTGGTCTGAATGTGTGACATTTGGCTTCATAATTTTCGGTTAGAAAATGTCAGCGAAAGTCAAGGCAAAACGGACTCTACTCTCACTCTGTGTGTGTATGTGTGTGAGTGTTTGTGTGTGAGTCTCTGTGTGTGTGTGTGTGTGAGTTAGTGAGTGAGTGAGTGTGTGTGTGTGTGTGTGTATGTGTGTGTATATAGTACTGTGAGTTTTTAATAGGCTTTCCATCTGCCATTAAAATTTTACGCATACTTAATCCCATTTATAGTGTTGCAAGCGACCAGGCCAAGGATTAGTAAGAGTTCTGGCTAAAGGCATCAGATAAAATCTCCACATCCAGACTGGCACTTGAGCTCGTCTCGCGAACGTCTCTGCAATTGCATGAATCTCAATTTGAACTTTGCCTAATTTAACTTATGCCATCGGCACACAGTTGTGGATACAAATTGCTCCTTTGCTAAGTGGCCACACAGAGAGTTCGGACAGAATGCAAACGTCACTTGAAGTTCATGTTCAACTAATGAATGGAAAGTGCTTTGTGCCATAAGGAATGACAGCGGATAGTAGTCAGAAAAAGTTTAGAGAAATGTTTAAAGCATTAGCTTTACTTCAGTTATATAGGTCTGCATAAAGATAGTATCACGTAGATCTTATTACTTTCAAAATGTCTGCAACACGTTCCAACTATATTTTACAAGTTAATTTGTAAGAACTTACGCAAAAGTTAATTAAAAAAGTGAACGTAATTACATTTCTATAAATTAATTTTCACATAACTCAAGATTTAAGCGTTTTGCAACTTTCGAAACAACGATGACTTTTACAAATGGACTGAATGTATATTGCTCCAACTTTATTTAATGTATTATAAACATTGCAACGCTAATAACCGCTAATATTCAAAATATTCGTACAAATATTTATCAAAAAAACCATCGTCAGAATAATAATAATAATAATATTCTTTGTCAGGATCTGCTGTTGCGCTTGTTGTTGTAGTTGAAGCGTGGGTTGTAGTTGATGTTAAAGCCGGTGTTGAGCTTGATGCTGAAGCTGGTATTGGTGTTGATGATATTGTTTGTGATGAATCTGCTGTTGCGCTTGTTGTTGTAGCTGAAGCTGTAGTTGTAGTTGAGGTTGAAGTCGGTGTTGAGCTTGATGGTGCTGTTGATTTACCTTCTGGTAGTGATTGACCTCTAGCACCGATAAAATTTTTAGCCTGCAGTTTGACGGCTATGTTTGTGAACCACAGCGCCATTATGAATGCAAGTAAACTCCATTGTGGCATCATTTTAACTTGAAATATTCAAGGTAGACTGATGACTGTGCTCTATACAAATGGCCTTTTATATCATGTCTAGCGCATTTTTGCAAGGTATTTTTCTATTACGCTTAAACTGATTTGTTATGTCAAAGAACTTTTTATTACATATGCACGACATCGACTTGTATAATAACAGTAAAAAAATTACGTAACTATCGGATACTCTGTCAAACTTTCACCCTTACCTTCAATGTTAATTCAATTTTGTTAAAAAGCCCTATAAATAAATCCTATTTTAGCTTCTTTAATGAGAATCGTTAGATCTTATTTAAGATCTTGTTTAATAACCATACTTTTGTTTGTTAGATTTATATACATAATTAAGTTTTTCCATATGGGTAATCAAAAAACAGCCAAAAGAGCCACAAAGTTGAAAGTGAGTACTAAAAATTTATGTTGGGATTTGTGGTAAATGCGCAAACAACTTTTGTAGGAAACTTCGTTGTTCATCATTCGATTTTGTTCAAAAGTCCAATACTATTGTTTGCAAATTTGTAGATAAACTTGTAGGTAATTGTGGAAGTGAGCAATAAACCAAGTACAACACGATCCACATGTCATTAAAAAAGAAGCAAAGAAAGTCATAAGATAACACAAACCAAGCTTTTAATGTTTATCACCACCAAATAGCGAGTAGAATATATTTTTATTTAAATTTGCGTGCTTTTAATTTAAAACCCATCACCTTTTAAAGCATTTTTTCTGCTTGATTATATAATTAATCCGTTGTCTACGCGATCCTAGTAATAATAATCGTCTTCATCGGTATAATCAGGCTCTGTGCAATATGCTCTATTATCATATAATATGTCTGCCTTCTGTGCATTCGATTTGGTAAAGGCCTTGTTGAGGGAAGTCAATTGCTTTTTATAAAATGCAAAACATTTACTTCCGTATGATATGAGGCTCCAAGTCTCCTCGATGCGCTCGTCAATTTTTTGTTCAAGCTCTATGCGACGATCGTTATACAATTCAAATGTCTTGAAAACATAATTCTTCTCTGAATAAAAGGTTTCCGACTTTTTGCTGACCCGAATAACATCGAACATCTGATTTTCATACTCCTTATTGCCATTAAAATGTCCTTCCGGGGAATTAATAATCTTGTTAAGCTTATCCGTTATTTCTTTGTCTAAACTTGTGAGCGCGCTCTGTAATAAGATATATTTTTTGAATTTTTTCAAATTCAAACAAAAATAAGAACATTTGAAATAAATATTACTTCTGTTGTTGCTATTGTGGTGCCGCTGCTGGTGCTGGCGCTGGTGCTGGTGCTGTTGTTGTTGCCGTTGGTATCATTTCGCTGATAAGCTCCGAAATGATAGTTATTCGCAAGTTCCGTTCTTTTGGCATTAATAATGAACAAAAGCGAGAACAAGCATCCCAATAAGCTCCATTTTGCGTACATGTTTACTTTACGTTTCAATTTGAAAAGGTAGACTGAAGAATCCGCTTCGTAGTTATGCCCTTTTATACCATTGTTGTATGAAGCTCACGGTATAGAGGAATTTTTCAATTACACTTAAACTAATTTGTTTCGTCAAAAGCCATAAAAAAATTCACATTTATCAATCGACATACCAAGATTGTAGAGTTACTTTTTAAATTACCTATTATATCCGAAACCCATATATCACTCAGCTCTTAGCGTTACTTGAAAAACATTTCATTTAAAATCATTTTCTTTAAATAAATACAATCAAATATATATTTCAGAAACAATAGAAAAAAAAAGAAATAATATTGTATTACAATTCCCATACCGGGAATTGAACCCGGGCCTTCCGGGTGAGAGCCGGATATCCTAACCACTAGACAATATGGGAGGTGCTTTTAAAAGCAACAACAGCTAATATTAAGATGAATTTGACATAAGTTTCAAAAATAGTCCAATCAGCTAAAAGTATATGATTATTTGAATATAGTATAAAGACGTAAATTCGTTCATAAAATCAAGTTTTGCATACAAAATACAGAAAATATGTGTAGACTTATTGCTTTGATCATTTCATCATGTTCCTTCTACAATAATAACACTATAAACACGCACGAATTTAAAACTATAAACTTGTCAGCCATAACTATTGTCTGGTTAGACTCCATAGCTGGAGTTAGTAGTTTTGAATTAAGTGGGGCTTAAATCTTTGCATAGTTAACTTCGTTCGCATAGATGCCATCTGGAGTAAAGCGTATGCTGATAGAGTTAGTCGATAGAGACGAGACAGAGAATGGCCAATTTGCAATTTGCGTAATGGGACAACTTGATGTCTTTTGTTCTTTCTGAGTTGTGGCCAGAAACAGCAAACACTATAACATACTGAATGAAGTCATCAAAATTTAAACAAAAAACTAAATACAAAAATAAAACAAAAAAAAATCGAAACTACAAAAAACTTTCAGCTCGAACAAAAATAAACACACTTTATTATGCCTGAAAATGTTTATAGTTGATTCCGGCGTACAACGATGGCAGGCAGCAACGTATAAGCAACAAAAACAAATACAACAACAACAACAATAACGACAAAAACACATCCAAACTTCTACGCATGTTCGTCTTGTTTGTTATTGTATCTGCTTGTTTGTGTAGGCGTCGAAAATTGAAATACAAACAAGAGCACGACAAGCACAAGAGACTGCAGACAGTTTCGGCATGATAAAATGGCAAATGGTTGATGGTTTATGGTAGTTGTGTAAAATGGAGAAAGGAACCATCGCCTGAAATATTAACAATTTAAGCGTAAACGTGTTAAATGGGCGTCGAAGAACTACGCGAGTTAATTTACACGCAGCTCAAATATTTGCACGCCAAGAATAGCAGCAGCAGTTAAAAAGAATTAACAACGAAAATTTACAACATTCATATCGAAGTGGACATACCCTACAAATACAAAAGACGATTTTACTCAATTGCTGAAACTTTTTTTAGCACATTAAATTTACATATATGATATAAGTAACAAACAAATAACTAACACATAAATCAAAAACTTTATATATATATATATATATAAGTATGTTTAAAACTAACACAATCCTTAGAAGTACTCACTTAAAATAACTTCAAAGATCAACTACGCTTTAGTATATATATATATATTAAATAAACAACTTTTATACACAACGTACTGCGGATGCGATGTGCTGCGTGTGAAAGTCAACCCCAAAAATGCAGTTTTGGCTAAGTTTATAAGAAAGTTCTTGTACCCAGGGCAAGGATATAAAAATCAATTCCAATGTAACCTGCTGCTTTCTGCTGTCTTTTACCTGACTGCCTGCCTGCCTGCCTGCCTGCCTGCCGGCTACGCAACTATTTTGCATGCAAAGTCACGTTTTATTGCAGCTACGCGTTGCTCTTGCTATTTTTGCAGCTTCTGTTTGTTGTTATTGTTTTTTTGTGTTGGTGTTGCTGTTGCTGTTGGTTTTGGTGTTGGTGTTGCTGCTGCTGGTTAAGTTTTGAGCATACCTGCGGTGGCCGCTTGGGCTCCTGCGCATTGTTAGTTGGGGTGTTGCCCTGGCTGTGAAAGGAGTTGGTAGCTTGATTGCTATTGCATGCCAAAACTTAAGGGCCATAAAAATTATTACGAGCGCATAACATGCGCTCGCCGATAAAAGATGAAGCTCTCTCTCTCTCTCTCTTTCTGGTGTTTGTCTCTGGTGTGAAATGGAATTTATGCACGTTTCTGGCCGACGCACATTATGGAAATTCAATTGCATGCAAATTTAAATTGCTGGGTATACGCACACACATACTCACACAAACACTCGCACGGACAAACACAAAAGACATTCAGCTCAAAGCGATTCGACTGCTATGCATATCAAGTGCAGCCTAAAATAAAAGTATGCAGCATTCAATGAATATTGAACAGTAGCTCGTTCTCTCGAGTGGACTCAATGGAGGAGACCCTCGTTTTACCTGATTAACGTACTTGGCCAAAGCAAAGCTTGATTTTTGAGTGTAGCTGTGAGCAAGAAGAAGATAAGGAGGGAAGGGAGATACTTGAGAACCAAATTACTTAATTAAAGACATAGAGCGCTCTATGCCATATTGTTTGGTCTGTGTGCTGTCAAGCGCTGAGCAAAGGGCAAACATGACTAGCACAATGTTACACAAAAACAACTAACAACTAACAAGAACTACTATGAGTACAACTCATGGCTAACACAAATGTGTGTGGAGCGAAGCTGCGCAAGTCAACAAGTTCAATGTGTTGCCCTTCGTGTCCAGCTGCTGGGAGGCGCCTGTTGCTATTGCTTTTGCTGTTGTGCCTTGGACCTTGACTTGCTCGTTGTGTTTGTTGTTGTTCTTGTTGAATGCCCCATAGACATGTTGGTCCAAGACAGCGGCATATTAGTTTGCTATAGGCTTTAGTGTCTGTCTGTTTGAGTTAACTTCAAGTTTGTTAAAGTTAGACATGCACTCAAATTGAGATGACTTCATATCAGAGATTAAGTTTATGCCAGAAGCCGAAGCAACATTCAGTAACTTTTTCAATGTAGACGAAATCAAGTCTAAGATTATTTATGTAACATAAAAATATTTAAAATAATTAAAGTATATTTTAAAGAGTTAGAATGAATATTTATTTATTTCTTTATTTGAGGGATGTTTTCGTAATTATTTTTTAAAAATTTACAGGGTATTTTTTAAGCACATTCACTCACTGCGCAGCATCCCATTTAAGCTTTTAATTACGGTTTTCGTATTTATCTACAATTGTAATATGGCTTTCGGCATTTTTAGCTTATCTTACCTTATATGAGCCGAGATTCTTGACCGAACAGGCCAATTTGACATTGCGTCCCGCGGGTACCGTTATGTTATCAATGACATCCGTAAATTCAGGATCCTCTTGTATAACTGCAATGAAATAGAACATAAATTTTGTTGTCAGTACTAATTAAGGCAACGGATTCAAATTGCTTTCCCTTTTCCCTAGATAGATTAACAAACCATTTCATAATTTCATACTTAGTAAGAGCTGCTTTATAAATAGCAACGCATTTCAACTAGACATTGAAAATAGATTTCTGCCTCTCATTAATATTCGTTTAAACTTTAAAAAGTCCGACAGTTTTATGAAGGGACTTCGAAATTAATAGCTATAAAGACGCAAACCGCATCGATTAGCTTGTTAATGGCTCAGTTTTCATAAGTTTTTATAGCCAAGAAAAAACCAAAAAAACTGTCAATAAAATAAAAGCCATTAAGCATTAGTTGATCATAAAAGTTTGTGAATGCTGCTTTCAACCCTCTCACACACACACTCTCTCACATAGACCTACATGTATGTGCACACAACAGCAATAGATAAGGCTAACAAAACAATAATTCATAATTAAATTTCACGCTATGCGCCTTTTGAGCGCCAATGCCAATAAAACTCATATCACTTTCGCAGCAAAAGGCCGGGTCCGCTGCTGCAGTTTAGCCTAGTGTGAAATTGCATTTCGTTGCATTGTTGTGCAACATCTCTTCGAACCCCTTTTGTTATTGCAGTATTATTGTTACTGTAAACGCTTCTCGTTATGCCCTTTGCCTTGCCAGCGGGCCCCAATCGACAATACCCACAAGAGGGACCCAAAAACGTGTTTTTCCTCTTGTTATTGCATTTAAGGTGATAAATGTTGTGCAAACGTTTGGCACTTTGGCAGCTCGGTGTTCGGTGGCGTCTGCTTAAGGGGGAATCAATAGTTTTATTCATGCAATTGGATGTATGTGAGGTCTCGAATAGCTGTTCAATTGGCTTGTTTGCACTTAAAGTAATCATTTCAATGCTGTTCTCTTTACAAACACAAACACACATTAGATGGATGACACAGCATATATTTTGTCTAAGAGTAAATACACTTTGTTTACCCAATCTACTTGTAAAACGAAATGCAGCTTGTTTTGTATGAACAACGTTAAAAGTAGCAACGAAACTAAGCAAGTATAAAATAATTTAAGTTTTTAGAGTGTAATTCATAAATTAATGTTCAATAAATTCAAAGAAAATAGTTTTCTGTTTTTTAACAACCACCCTTATGCATATATATATATGTGTACGTTCGTATATTGTTAACACAACTTGTTTATTTCGTTGCCGATATAAAAATTTAAATCACAACTTAAGTAAAACAAGCATTTCGCCTCTTTGTCATCATTGTCATATAAAACGGTTGTTAAATGTTAATGTTAACAGACACGAAGTAGTATTCGGACATATGAGTAGAATTGAAATGTCGCTTGTGCAAATATTGTCAATGTGTTTGGTTTAGTGCATTTGCATTAACTACTTCAACTACTGTTTGAGCGATACGCTTGATGTTTGCCCAAATGTGGAACCGTCAAATGAGTAGAACTCAAACATATTGGATTACTAGCCACAAATGTCATGTCAATGCGAACATTCATGCAGTGACAACCTATTACTACTGTACATATTTTGCAAGCATTATGTTTACATTATGGGGATCGGAGAACTTCACGTTTGGCATTAGTTTATACTAGCTAGTACTACTACTACTACAACTGGGCTGACCAGCGCTGGTGCAACTCATTTAAGTTCTAATCACCTGCAACGACGGCAATTAATTAGTTGGCTTGGGCTAACGACAACGGCAGCAACAGTCATTAGTTTGGCAGCCTGGCTTCGAGCAGCCAGCGAGCACTACGACCTGGTGGCATCATCGGATAAACAACCACATCAGCATCAGCATCATCAGCATAATGCGGCAAAGGACAAACTTAGCCTGGATGCAAGCGTTAAGAGAGGGTAAGAGAGAAAGAGTTGCGATTTGCCTGAAGCGCTATTAAAGCGACATCCGATTCAGGACCCTGGCACAACCGTGACGGATATTACAAAGTAGACAGCCAGCAGCAACATTGCAAAACGAAATATAATTAAGCTGTGTCACATTTTATTTGACAGCGCTCAAATTCATGGCTTCTTAAGCATTTTGCCTATTGGCTTGAACACTCAGCCAGTGAATACTGTCAAGCTGAACTCATGAATGCGACTTAAAAATATATAAATATATATATTTAGTTTTGTGTGTTATAGAAAACGTTCTGGGTTCTTTACAATTGGCTCGATCCGTTGGGCATCAACGCGTTAGTTGCGATAGCTGAGTTTATTTTAGGATTTGATTTACAAAAATCTGTACATTTTTATTTATATATTATTTACAATCTAACAAAATCAAGGTTGAATGGAATTTTTCAATTTATAATGATCATGATAATAAAAACTGTTTGATTACCTTATTATTTTATTCATATACATGTCGTCATCAATATATGATAATGAATAAATATAACGCAAAAATAATTCTGTTAAACAATCGATTATTTATTAAAAATTATTATGCACATACTGTAAAAATGTGTTTTTTTGAAACGTAATTTAAAGGTCTTATTTGAATAATGCTTCAGACTTTTTATAGCTGCACAAATACAATTTTTGTTGTCTTAACTTTCAAGCCAAAATTAAACAGAGCTTCAAAATATAAACGAGTTTATATTAACATTGTTGATTTTCTTATTTCCAATTTGTTATAAATAAATTCAATTAAAATACATACACACTATACAAACAAGGTTTTGAATCTTTTTTTTTGTATTCTTTAGAATATTTCCTTGCACTTGGCCTTAATCATATTAAAGGTGACGCTACCCACATTCTGTGCCGCATTTTTGACCATCTCGAAGATGTGATGATTTTGCTTTGCATCATCAATAGTTTGTTCGTTCAATCGTCGCAATGCTGCACAGTATGCCTCATATTTAGACGAGCTTTCGGTGTCCAGCTTAAAGTTAACATAGAGCTGCTGTACATCATATAGTTGACGGCTCGTGTCGTCATATAGCAAACTTGGTGTCTGTGGCAGCAACTGTATCCAGTGTTCATGAACATGTTCCAAAAACTCAAAGTTGCTAAACAGAAAGATGACAAACAGATCTAATCCTTTGGTTTTCAGTGCTTCCATTAGCTCTTCAGTTATGTGCATCTGCTCGGGGCTTTCATTCTTATGAATATCACCGAAATCTCGTGTTCGATGTTCCAAAAAGGCAAAAAGACTATTCCGTTTGTCAAAGAAGTCAGGAATGATTAGCATGGCATCGAGTTGTTTTACTAAATTTTCCAATTGCGTGGTACTCTCAGCCAGATCAGCATGCTCTCCATCGATAATGTCTTGAGCCAAGCCGCGTAGTATATTAATATAGTTATCTAAAATCTCTGATCCGGAAGACTTAACACGCTCATACAAATCCCGACCAAATTGATTGATATCCAGTTTGGTTTCGTCTGTTGCAACTTGCGTTAGATTCAGTTCCACCAATGCTGCGCCCACAGTTTGATCATTGATAAGACGCTGTTGCCTCATCGCAACGTGGGGCCTCTCAAACTGTTGACAGAGTCGATGGACTCGCAATTGTCGGATTTCCTGGCTGCTAGCATCTCTTCCTGCACGCACTTGATGCTTGAGGCGACTTAAAAATAACAGATTACGTTGCACACACGTATTCTCCAGATCCAATTTGATATGTTGTTGTGCATCCAGCAATTGCTTTATCAGCAACACCTTTGGTTGCAGCTTCTTAGATGCTCGAGCATGACTCAACTGTTCAGTATAATTGGCATAGGTTGGATTGCGCTGCAATTGTTGTAGATAATCGTTGAGAGCATGTTCGGCACGTTGATTTGCGAACTCGGCCAAGTCCTGCAAAAAATCCAGCTGATAGTTTTTGGCATTTAGCGGTGTATCAGTAGCCACTGTTGCAGCCACAAGCCACAACAATGGACAGCAAAAGAGTAGCGACAAATTAAACATCTTCTCGTGAATACTTTGGTTTTCCAACTAAACGCTCGGAACTAGCATCTTGGTTCAGTTTCACTAGCAAAATCGCAATGTAAACAGCCTGATTACCAGCAGCTGGAGGAGAAGCATGAGAAACAAGGAGAAAGTGTTGTGGTTCAACGTTGGGGTCAGTCGGTTTCTCGATTGTGAGCGATAGATGCTGCTGCTGCTGCTGCTGCTACTGAATGAACGAACACACTGGCCTTATCGCCAAGACAGCGGTTACAACTCTGCATTACAAGTACACTGAGCGAAAATGTTGTGGTCAACTTTGGCACGCGACTAAACCACAAACCAGAGCCACTTTATGTGAAGCCCTTCAACATTTTGTGTGTGGTTGCAGTCAGTTGTGCACATCAAAAGTAAAGTATCTATAAACGTTTGCCTTTATAGCAATGAAATTAAGTACTCTACTCTAAGAAAAAAAACATATTTTGAAACGTGTTATAAATAATTTTAATAAATTTTTATTTTTAAGATATTTATATTAATTATTATTATAAAAGTTATAATTTTCTTATAACATAATAATCGTATGGCAATGTTTTGAATGTATAGCATAACTTTAAATATTCTACAACATTTGATGTTTATTTAGTTTTGATAGCATAAGGACCATGTGTTTGCCGATTGTATCTTAAGTATTTATTATAGCTTTAAGCGAAATATATTTAAGCACAATAAACTGCAAAGTGAAGAAATAGTTGGAGCTTTGTACAGCTTAAAGTCGATTGCAAGCTGCATTTAAAAGTCGAAATCAGCCGGACTTAGTATGGACTCGAGCCGCAAACTGCTGTAAATACCTAAAAACCGACGACCCACTAGACATTGATTCACCTCTGTCCTGCCTCCTGTATATGTGTGTGTGTGTGTGTGTGTGTGTGTTTCTCTCTCTACGTGAGTGCACGTTTTAGATTGTTGACCAAGCACGGTTGTTCGTGTGTGTGTGTGTGTGTGTGTGTGTTGTGGACCTCGTCTCGCAAGTTAAATAAAAGTTGCAGACGGTTTTCATTCATTGAGAAAACTTCAACAGCATCCTAATTGTGCCATGGCGTGACTGTTTGAACCACTGGACTCTTTCTATCTATCCAATTTTTACCGCAGCTTGATTGAAATTTGTCAGGTTGATTGAACTCCTTTGGGCAGCCCCAGTAGTTGATGAGTGTTTCCTCCTTTTGTGAGGCTTCATTTGGTTTAATTTTTTTTTTTTCTTTTTGGTTGGACTACCCTTTTTTTGCCGCTTTAAATCGTTGCAAATGCCAAACAGGCTAAGTTGGTAGTTCAGTTTCGTTTAGTTTTGTCTTTTATTTCAATTTCCTTAGTTCTTTATTGAAAGTTGGCAGTGAGCCCATCTTGTTCATTAGCTTTAAATATTTGATCAAAGCGACTAATGGCCAAGCTCACACACATACATATACAGCGTTCAGCGTATATAACTAAAAAAGTTCGACTCTGTCTTTTGCTGTTAGTCGTTTGGCCCAATTCGCGACGTGCAACCGCAAGCAACTTCATGATTGCCAACACCTATTAAGATGGCAGCCCACAAGCAGCTCATGGCTCTGGCTTCTGGCGTTGGCAGCCGCAACAAACAAAGCTTACGGGCGTAAAAAGTGAGAAACGACAGTACAGAAAAAAAAAACCCCCAACCAGAAAAGTAACAAAGTAGAAGATAGAAAAAAAGTCACAACGTACAAGTTTTTAGCTAAAGAAATTTTCCAACAATTGCACAATTGGCATGCGCTACGCATGCGGATGAATGGGCTGCTGTGTTGGGGATTTAAAGAAACAAGTTGGTTCAACAACAAAGCCATGCTCATGTGTGTGTGTGTGTGTGTGTGTGTGTGTGTGTGTGTCTGTGGTTTAACACAATAAAGTTAAAAAGAAGGGACAGTAAAGTTAAACTCGCCTCAACAGATAAGTTGAATTTAATTGATAGAATAGTTAGTAAATGTGATTTGGAAAACTGTATTTAAAATATTATGAAATTATTTAATTAACTTTAAAATATACAGTTGTGACTAGCACAACCTAAATTTATCAATATTCAATCTATTTCTTAAACTATTAAAGCTAGGATTTATGTTTGTTTTTGATGTTTAACTTAAATTTAACTTAAATCAGTTTACCTGATCATTGTGGAATTATTTATGGATTTTGTATTCAAAAGATACTTTCCTTTGAATCTATAAAGCTGTTCAGAGTGACGTTAAAAACAACAATACTTAATATATATATATAAATATATATTTTTTTTTTTACCTGAGAAATGTGTAGGTATGTGAAAATAGCTTGAGAACTTTTATCAACCTGAATTTGATTGCTATGAGATTTATTCAAGAATATTATTAATCAATCCCATAATTTGTTACAAAAACTCACAATCAAAGATATAAGTAACTTAAGAAATTAAAGGAAAATAACCCTTACAGATTTAATAAATTTTTATGCTCCTCTTTGCCCACATTGTGGTAAATCTTTTGCCACTCTAGTTAGCTTGATTTCGCACATTCGTATTATAGTGATAGTTTCAGTTTGTGGGTCGCGAAACTTTGCCATTTTTTTGTTTTAAATCCACAACGTGCGCTAGACATTTTTTAAACAAAACCGAAACAAAACTTTCGTGCTCTATGGCTGGCAATCATGAGCTAAGGCAAAAGAGCGACGCTGTCGTGTCGGGGGCAATCCATAAAATTGTAGACGAGCGGGAGACATCCTGGCGTTGGTTGGCGTGAAAAGCGCTAAAAGCGTTTAAATGAATTTAAAGGAGGCGAAACTTTTGCTTTTCCAACAAAAAGCTGATATAAAACAAAACAGAAAAAACTAATAGATATAAAAAAATTTCTCAACTCTACTGTGAAACATTTTTTGCTTTTGTGCGATTCACATTGTTTTTGCCAAGATGTGATTTTGGTTAAAGTTATAAAGTTGATGCTTTGCGGTCGCTAGCGAAAGGATACAATTGCGCGTTGCCTTTGTCTGTGTGTGTGTGTGTGTGTATGTGTGTGGATAGGGTAATTTCCATGCAAATGATAAGCTGACTTTTTGGTTAGCATAGCCGGATAGCAAGTGCCAACTTAATTGATATGCTTTGCAAGAACAACAGACACCACTGACAGTCACTGAAATTTGAGCTAAGCAAACTTTTTGATACGCCCTCTTTCAGTGCCACGCCCCAGCGCCTTTTTCCTTAACGCTGACGCAGTCCATTGCTTGGCCCTGACTCCGACGCCAAACAGTAACCCAATTCGCAAGTCGCACAAATTGAGATCTATGGCCCATATAAATGCAACTGAAAATCGCAAGAGCCAAAAGTCAAAGTAAGCAAAAAATTCAATCGCCGAAGACGAAGATACTCTTGAAGAGGTATCATTCGACTAGTTTTTTTTATACTCTGCACCCCATATTTAATACTATATTTTATGTGTTGCAAATAAATTTTGATTGATTTTGAGGAAATCAAATATTGGTTTTTATGAACTTGTTGGGGATAAAAATGAAAAAGTATTCCCATTTTGTAAATTGTTCAAATTGAGAAGGCAAATGATATGAACTTATGTTTGTAAGTGTATAAAAAGTTTGTCCTTCTCACAGATTCTGCCCCATCGTTGTTTCTAGTTGGCGGATTAAGTGATGAGTTGAGAAACGGCAAATAAACATACAAAAAGAAAAATACAAAAAAAAAATAGTCTAAAATATATTTTTGTGAGTTAAGTTTTATTTTAACTGATGATGAAAAGTGCACTTTAAATTGTATGAGGCATAAAGTATACTAGTTGAAATACTTCAACTGGACTTTCTATGTTCGAATGTGCATCTTGAATGTGGGTCAGGGTTGACTGCTTATGCATTTAGCAACGTGTCTCTTCTGGTGAGGTAGCTCATAGGGTGTTGGTCTCTGGTTTCTGGTTTTTTGGCTCAGTCCAAGCGTCTGCCAGACTCTTTGGCATTCTTACTCAAAGCACCCCAAAGAATAAAAATGCAAAATCAGAAACACATCAAGCACTTATACGACAGAGAGGTGGAATGAAAGAAGTATAGGAAGGAGCACAAGTTCAATCAAGCAAATGTAATGCTTCCTAATCTGCCAATTGCAGACGAGAGCGCAAAATACAAAGATTGAAACTCGCATTGACAGTTTGACTGAATGAATGAGTGACATGGCAATGGCAACTATGTTTGGTGTATGAGTCTGGTGTTTGTGTTTGTTTGAGTTAGTGTTTGCATTTCTCTGTATGCTCCTGCCTTTGTTGTTGTTTTAATGCTTCTTCTGTCCAGTCCATTGTGCATGCAAGTGGGCAGCTAGAACACTTATACAGCTACAACATGAAACCCAAGCTTACAAAAAAATAATTCAAAGTGTTAAGCGACTTGAAAATAATTTATGACTATTCTTATTTTTATAATTTTGTCTTAGATAATATTTAGTTTCATTAACCTAAATTGCAATAAAAACAATTTTTCTTTCAACCCTCGCACAGAGGTTATCCCTGTAGAGATATATCTCTACTCATCCAAATATACACCAACACAGATATATGTGTGTATGTGCAATGTGCACTTTAATGTAAGCAAAGCATGTCAGGAATGGAAGCTACTCAAGCGGAAATGAGCATAACTGCATCACATCCACGACAGAAACAGACACACACAAAACACACACTCACATACGTATCGAACTGTGCTCAGAACTTAAGTAACGGTTCGGCCATTGGCAATGGCAATGGAAGCGTCCATTGCTTTGCCTTTGCCTTTGCCTCCATCAAACTCTAAGTGCTACTTTATTAACCAGAAGCTAGGAAGAACAACAGCAGCGAGAACGACAACAACGACATCGGCAACGACATCGAGAACAACATCGATTCGCTTTGATGTTGGGATGATGGCCACAAGCAACAAACAAACCAACAAGCAAGCAAACAAAACAATACACAGAACAACAACAGCAGCTGCAGCTGCTAAAGTCGCTTACTAAACTTGAGATAAGGCTTTGTATCTACTGTGTCCGATTGCACTACAACAAAGCTCAAAATACATTAGTCGGCTAATAGCCAATTCCACGTTGACAGTTGAAGCGAAGTGCACTTCAATTAAAGGCCAGAACGCCAGCCGTGAGCCATGAACGTGTACTTAGCACCTAAATTGTATCAATTAAAAATATCTATATATATATTGATACTGATAAATATTTCTTGTCAGTTTTCCAGCAATCCAACTCGATAGATGGTAAGACAAAGCTCTTTGCTAGTTTGGTAGGACTTGTGGCTGACAAATAAAGTTGCCTCTTTGTGGTGTCTAGGCATTATCACAAGCTGAGAAAGCTGCAGCTGAGAACGTTGTCTATCTATGATATGAATGGGATATACAGATGCGTACGAGGTGTTCGCTTTCAATGAAACTTCCAGCTAGTAGCGCACTGCTGTTTAATTGCCAATTTCCGCAATAAGCGAGTGTATATTTTGTATTAATTAGGCGGCCTTCTCATTAGCAAAGAACTTTGAGTCCAGGTAGAGGCGCCTGAAGCTGAAGTTGCTTAACATCCCTCTACTGAGTTGCCTCTTTGAGAACGAAAAACGAAAAAGTTCAAAAGCCTCGATGGGGTTGAGGGGTGGATTTCAGGATTCCGGATTTAATGACTGACGCGTGGCAGTCGCGTATTTGTTTACGCCTCGAAGCAAAAGCGAAAGCCACAATTTCTCTCGCATATTTTGGTGTCGAAGTACTTAAATAGAACGACCTCAGCCTTGGTCTGGGTGAGGGTCTGGGTCTGGGTCTGGGTCTGGCACAAAAAATGGACTTCAAACTGATGTTAATTCAACAGACTGAGTACTTAAATATTATTGCATATTAATGAAGGTGCAAATGGTTGTGGGTGGAAGTGAGTGAGAGGTGTTTGTGTGTGTGCCACATGCCTCAATAAATACAAATAAATTAAAAAGAAATTACAAGTGGTGCATGCTTTAAAATATGCAAAATACTCGTTAAACAGTATTGCAAACAATTAAAAATATATTTAAAAGTGTCGTTCAACATTTTTTATACGTGAAGTGAGTGAGTTGTGAGTGAGTTTCAGACAACTGTCAAAAGAAAAGGAAAAATTCAAATGAATTTTTTTTATAATTGCATTAAAAATCATTAAATAATTTAATGAATATTGTTTATGTGTGTTTAAAGATATTTTATCTTGGCATGCTTTAAGAACAAAACAAAATCTCATAAATAAAATTCCATTATTATTGCACGAAGCTTTATCAATAAAATCACTTCAATTTTTGAAATTGAAGTGCATTTTAAAACACATACATTTATACGTACCACACTTAAGGTCAACATTATCAGAAAATTGTTCTCTTCAATCTTTTGAATAACTTAAATGGCATAAAATATTTGATGAGGGTTTCTTTTGCACAGCAAACATGGACCAGAAAACAAACATAAAATATTTGATAAACGAACAATTTAAGCAAAAACATACAGAAAATACATATTCCGAATTGCCTTCAGGTGTGCGAGAAATGCAAGCGAAGCAAAATTTTAAATATGCAATAGAATTTTCAACAACTTTTCTAAAGCTAAATTTCCCTGCCCAAAAATGCGTAGGGAACAATAAATGCTGAGATGAGCTATCACAAACATTTTATACACTTCACACACATACTCTTATATCGCACTTTGTTGGGCGATAAGCTTATGATAATGCCCAGAATGTCCAAGTGCTAATATAAAACCGTAGCCCTGAGGGTCGGGCAGGGCCAACAAGCGACCAGGGCTGCCTTTTGCTGCTAAGTTTGCTTCTTTTTTTTTTCTTAGTTGTCCTGCAACATTTTCAATTTCTTCAAAAATCACAAAATGAAAAATTGTACAAAAATATACATAACGTATGCAAAAATAACAAAAGGCAAAATAGATGCAAAGCCAACGGCATAAGCATGTTTATGATTATTCTTCTATGTGTGGAGTGGTGCGGAGTGAGGCTGAGCGGCGAGATGCGTTCGAAGCGATAATCTATGAAATAGCCTCAATTGTGCACAAGACATATTTGTATTCTAATACAACTTGTTTAAGATGAAACTGCCAGGAAAATAAAATTTAATAAACTCTTGTCTGCAAACAAAACGGATTTCACTCAATGCAATAAATGAAACTAGCTTTTTTTAAAAAGCAAAAACCATTAAAATTTTCAATATCATCGGCTTATAGTAAGTCAAGTATACATATATATATATATTTTTATATGTACGAAAAGCTCATAAAAGGTTAAAAAGATCATTTTTAAAATTAATGAACAGCTGCATAGTATGTACAATAACATATTAAGGTATTTTTATAAACTGCAGAAGAAGAAAAAATAATTTATATGTTATTTATACTTTATGTAGGTTATTTTTTCACCGGCTCATGGACAAAAACATTGAAACACTTCAACTCATAGACAACCCTTCCTTCCTTCCCTTACATAAATATATATATTATCTTTCTTACGCCGCAAACACAAACAAAAATATTGAAAGACCTTAAAATGTATTACTTGGCATGAATTTTGTTTAAGGCTCATAACGAATTCTTACCTAGTCTTTAAGCTGTGATTGTTAAAGGTTTTGAACTCAGTTTCTAAATAGAATATTCTTTCTCCTAACTTTTTACACAAACCTCGCGCGGAGATCACATCATCACTCATGCTGCATGGCCATGCTTTACGGCTTTATGCATAAGTAATATCATGTTAGTGTCAATAGTTGTCAACGAAACGTTGTTGACAGTCCCCATCTGCTCAAGCCGATGTCTCTCCACCCGAAAAGCAAAAAGAAAAAAAATTACAGTGCGACCCTCTCACAGTGATTGTGTTTTTTATTATTATTTTTGCCTTTCTTTTTTTTGGATTTTTGGTATGTCGTACATTTGTTTCGTGGCACTTCGTTATCGCCATATATATATATTTACGTTCACGCCCATCTAGTAGTGTGTTATATTCCTGCCCCTGCATCTGTCCCTGCACCTTTTCCCCTCAAGTCCAACACATGCTGCACACATATTGTATTATTTTAGATTGGCATTACTTTTGGGGCCATTGAAGATGCTTGTGCTAAATACAACGAAGCTCGTTAGTTTTGCTCTCGGCATTTGGATTCTGTTTTTTTTTCTCTCTCCCTCTCCATCTCCCTGTCTTTTATTTGTATTTTTTTATTTCTATTTGTATGTTTGTGTGTGAGTGTGTGTGTTTTTTTTCTGTGCGCTGCGCTGCCAACTTCCGGCAGGGGCGCCTCACGTTGCCCATGGCGTGTCCTTCAGCCAACGCCTTGCTAGTTACTGTTACGTATACGCAATGCCATCCATGTATGTGTTCGAGTTAGTTGAAGGGCCGCATATGTTACTTTATTGGCATTCAATTTGAGTTATCGCTATTTTTTCCTGTTCATATGCGCTTCTTTTTTTCCTTGCTTCGTTTTTTTGGTGAACGCGAGTGTAAATGAATTTTTCTACTTTTCACATTGTCCATTGTTAGAGCTGGCATGCAACCACCAGTCTGAGATTTCAACGCTAGTTTACTCATGTATCTTGCCTCGTGCGCTGGACAGCACAACTAAAATACATACTACTACATACAGCATACTGCACACCACATACGTACGTATAATTACATTTTATTTGAACTTTTATTTCAGTTTATTTGATTTTATTCGCATGCCATTTTCAGTTTGCTTTGCCTTCAAGTTTATTCGGCAGATAGTTTTGTATATTTGCTATTGTTGTGTTGTATTGTGTGCGCCAGGCCAAAAGTCTTTAGTTTTCTCAATATATATTTGTTTTCGTTATTTTTTTCGAAGCATACGCAAAGTTCAAAGTTTATTTATATTGATTGGCTTTGCAGGTCATTTGGGTATAGTGTGTGTGTGTGTCTTGTGGAGTCTTGCTAAAAATTGTTGTCTACAATTTTGATTGAAGTTTTCTGAAAAATCAAAGCACAGCCAATTTCATCAATTAAAAATAACTGACCATACCATTGCAAAGTGGACTTAACAGTTTAGAAAGACACTCAATTTAGATAAATTGCAGTTCAAACTAGCAAATTTATTTATTTTTGCACAAAGCAAATAACTTTAATTAAGTTTAAAGGGTCTTGTCCTAAACTGTCTGCCCGCAACAGTTTTCCTTTTTTTTGTTTTTTTGTTTTTACATTTTCATTACATTAATTTTCACCGCTTTGTTGTTTAATTAACAAGCCAGTTGTTTTTCGTTGTTTTTGACACGACTGTCTTTCAAACTCACTGATTGCTGCTCATTTGACTGCGTTTGTGAGTTGAAAAAACTTTCTTTTTTATTTTTGAAAAAACTCTCAGCGCTCCCAACTGCCTGCCACTTACCCACTCGCATAAAAGTGGCCCCAGTGGAGCGCCAATCATAACGCCAATGAACGCCGCTTTTAATTAAATCAACAACACAAATTGTCAGAGGCAGGCGTTGCTCGAACCAAGAACTCAGGTACTCTGCGTACCAAAGTAAATTTAAGTAAAATATATATATATATATGTCTAAAAAATAAATAAACAACAACAAGTGCGTTTGGAACAAGCTTATTAAAAACGTGTCAAAAACATTTTCAAAAATATATCAAGTTAACTTTTTTGTGGCTTGTCAAAGTGCCAGTTTCAAGTGTCAAAGTATTTGTGGAAAGGCTACGTAATCAATAAGCGGCGAAGTTTTTTTTTTCTCTCTCTTTCTTCTCTTTCAGCGTGTTGCGGAGTGCTGTTAAAATTTCTATAGCAAGCTTGCTGTTTCGCTCAAAATAATGTTTTGACATTCAACAAGTCCATAAATAAATATGCTCTGCTAATAAAAGAGTTAGACAGCTAGTGGATATTTATTGATGATGGCCAAAATCTCTTAACAAGTTTACACTAACCTACAAGATTTTCCTGTCATAAAGAGCTTATGTAGGATGATATTTATTTAATTACAAAACTGCTGACAATTTTTAATGAATTTCAAAATAATAATAAGAAATCTTTTTTTTTTTATTACAATTTAACAAACTTTAAACTTCTTTATTAACTCTTTTTCAATGCTCAATTAAATAAATTAATTAATTAAACAAATTAACAGTCGTATTTTACAATTCATCTATTAATAATAGCTCGTTGTAATGTTAAAAAGAATAAAAATAATAAATAATCCTTCGACAAGCTAAAAATAAACTTTATACCATAATAGCATTATGAAATTTACGTTAAATTTTAGACCTTTGCCCTTTTTTTTTGCAACAATAAAATAATTTATTTAAGCCCTTTCGTCTCTGATGCGTTGGGTCAGTGAATAAAGAGCTTATATAATTTTGTTTATTTAAAGCACACACTCTCAATAAAATGTTAATACAAATTTATATGCTTAGGGACATTCGCTCATAAAAAAATCCAACTTTGCAACGTTTAACGATAAAACGTTCATTGTGTTTTTTTTCCTTTTATTATGGTTAGCTCTCAGCTGATCATACGCGAACAAGTAGAAAAATGTAGAAATCGCACACGATATCAATAAGCATGGCAAATAAAATCAATTGTTATGATGCCATAACATATCACATACAACCCATCTTTACAGAAACAGATAGAAAATCACCCGGTTGCAATGTAGTGTGGCAAAGTTTTTTCCTTTTTCGTTTGCGTTGGCAAAAACTTCAAGGCAAAAACTTCAATAGCCCTTATGAGTGTTGCTGTTGTAAGGGTTGGTTGGTGTGGGTGTGTCATTTTCATTTTTTTTGTTTTTTTTCAGTTTGTCATCTTCTTCTTGTTTCTTGTGTCCTGGCGACTTGGGATAAACAAAGCCATAATTCAAGCAACGTTTTACTAGCTGCCTCACTCGCCTCGACTTGCATAAACAAATTGTGCTCAAGTGTTTGTGTATAGTTGCTTTTTGGGATTTGAGATTGGGGTTGAGGGGTAACTGGGTAACTGGGCATATCTCTCTTTACAAAAACTGCGGGAGTACGCTCGTCAAGCTCAGCGTAAACATGATAGATTTATAGTTTGGGGTCTATGTTTCTGTGGTCGCCCGGCTCGACAACAACATTGCGCTTGCAAGCGAATGAATGAGCGTGCAACGTGTAGCATACTTAATGGCGCTCGTCGCCGCCACAGTTGCCGCCTGCTTAGCTTATCATAGCTCGTAAACACATGGAGTACCCACAGAATCTGCTGCAATCTCAGTTTGGGTCTCTCCTCCTCCTTCTTCTTCTTCTTCTGCCTCTACTCGCCACTTGACTTTGTTTTCGTCAATAAATTTGGAGCAAAGTATTCTCTTCTTTTTTTTTGCTATTCCTTGTGTTGTTTCCTTTTGCCCTTTTGGTGCCGTCTCAGCTGCCATTTGGCAGTCGGAACACTAAGACAGCAAAAACAAAAAGAGCATAGGAAGCCACATGCTGGGCGCCTGTTGGTATGCCACAGATTTTTCACATTTTTTTCCTATTCGCTCGACGGCGCCCGAAGAGTAGGCAAGCTCTGTGCAAATTTGCCTTTAAATGGCGTGTTAACATTTAAATGTTATTTTTACGCCCCATAAAAATTGCTCTATAAAAGCAAGGCAAAAGAATAAAAAAATAAAAAAAAGTGTATAGAAGTTTTTTCAAATGTTTTGTTATTAACCAGTGGATAAAAAAGAAGCGAAATGCTCAGCTGGTTAGTAAAGCCTTAATGGGTCTATTATTGCTAAGACCAGATTTAGGCTTAGCAAGACGCATCGAGGATAGAACGAGATCTTAATTATTAATGTACTTGTACGTATTTTCATAATCTCAACTCAATAATCGATGTTTAATGTCATTTGATTATTTAATGTAATTTGATTATGGTCCACCTGAACACTTTAAGTTATTGTCAAAAATAAATTGAACGATATAATTCAATTTGAAATTGCATGACCTTTTCATGCAAAGACAGTTTCAAACTTACTTTTGGAGTCTGATTGTCTATGTTTTGTGTATTTTATTTCCAAAAGTATGCTTTGTTTTATTGCTTATGCAAATTGGCCGACTAATTTTATAAGGACTCACAGCACAAATCCTTTGGCTACAGCAGTCGCTTAGTGAACCTTTTCCATGGCTAGCAAGTTTATCTATTTTGCTTTTCCTTAAGACTTCATACACATAAACATGCACAGCAGTAAAGTTGTTCGTGTTCTTTTCTTGGATTTTTTTTTCTTGTTTTTGGTTTTTTGTATATTTTGAAGAAAGAAGGAAACTTTATTTTCGCTTAATGCGCTTGAATGAGCTGTGCGTTGCGTTTGTTGTTGTTGCTGTTGTTGTTATTGCTGTTGTTCTTTGTTTTTGGTTTTCTTTCTTTATTGTTTTAACATTTTTCTTTGCTTTTCAGAGATTTCTTTAGTAAGCATTTGGCAGGTTATTTTGTTTCTGATATCCTCTTAGCCAAAAATGCCTTAAGCTTAACTTTGTACACACTTGTTTTTACCCCAAAAGTCCTTACTCTTATTTTCCTTGGGTTGCGAAATGTGAAAGGAGACGAGAGCTTTTGAATTATTTACTTAAAATTAAAGTTGATATACTGATAATAGGTTTCAGTTTCAGTCAAACGTTTATTTAAATTTTAAAGCTAAACGTTGAAAATAATTTAAAGTATATATTATTTAGAAATTGAAATCATAATTGGAACTTGTTTTATTACGTCAAGCAACTTAAAAGCGGTTTTTTTTAAAATGCTTGCACTCTTTAAATGAATAAACAAAAATTTATTACAAATGTAAAGCCCTGAAAAAGTATGCTATGTGCCGAGTGAAATGCGGGTGCGTCCATTCTTTGCTGCATGGATTTTGTTTTTGGTGGCATATAGCAGCAGAGGGTCACGCCTGACTGCCTCCGTAAGGACTCGACTTGACGCCAAGGTCCTTTATCAAAGCGAAAGTTGTTTCACAGTTGCATGGCCAACACACACACACACACATACATATAGATATTCTAGCTCTCAGTCGCTAGCAGGTCAATTATCTCGCTTTGCATGCCGCGAGCATTTCTGCTTAACGCCCACCCTTAACCCTAACCCTAACCCTAACCCATCCCCACCTGCAGCTCTCCTTCAACTAGTTGCTGTTGTTGTGGTTGCCGTTGGCGTCTGTGGGTTAACCGAAAGCCAAACAAAATTGTAGCTTAAAGTTGGGCGTCGCTTTTATCAGACCGCCCGTCCGTCCGTTCACCCGTCCGTCCATCCGTCTGTTTGTGTGTTTGTGTATCTTTGGGGTTTTGTATGACCTGCGGTTAGCTATTGCGAATGCAGAAAACTTTTTCTCTGATGCTAATTAGGCATTACGTATATGCCATGGCCATAAGCATCTTGAAGTGCACTAAATTGCGCTAATCATAAAACATGAACAAACAGACTGACAAACGCACGCACGCACAGGGGCAACTTTTAGTTGTTGGCCTTTGTGCGCCTCCAAGTATGCAATGGGTTTGTTTCAAGTGTTGCCTGCCATGTAAATTACCACCACCACCAACAACAACTTTAGCTGCAGCTATAACAACAACAATGCTCAACATTGCCCAGGAATTGTGGCAATGTGCACTCAGCGTCATTTAGTGCCACGCCCACACAACCACACACACACACACACGCACACAAACCCACACCCAACGCCCACATTGGGCTCCATTGTGCGCATTGACGGCGCGTGCAACGAAGTGACTAAGTTGAAAGCATGAGCGCATGAAGTGCGGGGGCCAAGGGTGAAAAAAGCATGAGTTTGGCAGTGAATTGAAGTGGGTGTGATTAGAGTGCAATTGTGTGTGTGGGGGAGGGGGAGGTGGAAAGGGTGGTTTCTGAACCTTTGCTGTACACGCATAAGTACATATCTACATAATACATATACTTATGTATGTATGCGAGTGCTTGTGTGTCTGTGCAAGTGTGTGTGGCAACATTTTCAGACTCGCCACTTAAGTGGTTCACTATGTTTCCAGCAAGTTGCAACAATAGTTGCCTATAAATTGGTTTGTTTATTACAAAATGAACAAGCTCACACACACACACATTACATTGATGGAACAACACAAGAGTGTGAACATGAAAACATGTATGTGTACATATATATATATATATGAAGTTCACCATCGAGAGCAAATCAGTAAACGTAAATTATAATCCACATTACCTTGAATAATTGAAATGTGTTTAACTAATAAGGACTTTCGAATAGAGCACTCTTATCAAACAGGATTTTATGTATTTCTTCCCATTGCAGGTTTTTCAGATATGTTTACCTGTAATATTACCTCAAGTGCAGACAATGTTTAAATTTTTAAAACATTCAATTTCAAATATTAAAATCAAGGGAATAAATAAGTAGAATAAAATGTTAGGTAAATAAATAAATAATTTATTTTAAATAAAATGTTTTCTGCTTTAACTAATAATAATTTCGTTATAATTTTAACAAGTTTGGTTAGAATCACGAATAACCTCGTTGATTAAAATTTTAATAAAGCAAGCATTAGAAAATAATAAATAATCACTTTTCGCGCATTTTCACGAGTTTTCGGTATTAGCGCTTTCTCGTTTAAAGCCATTTAACATATTTAAGTCACGAGCCAAGCTAATTATACAAACGGAATATTGTGCTCTACATTTATGAAAATAAAATACAATATTTGATATAATCATCAAAAAAATAAACAATGCACAATAGTGTTTTACTTTAAATCACTTCCTTTTGTGTGAGTTTTGTGATTACTCAAATCATTTAACACCTGCTGCCAACTAAATCCCATGCGACCATCTGCCAATTGCAAGCGACAGCGATCGGGAATATGTTGAAAGAGACTTTTGAAGGGTGTGTAACGTTGCAAGCAGCTAACATCACCTAGCAGTATTAATTTGTGTTTGGCACGCGTAATAGCAACGGTAAGACGACGCTGATCCTCCAGAATTTCCGCCTCGCGGGAACGTTCCAAAGTTTCATTGGCGGTTGTGCTGCCCGTTTTGGTGCAGCTGTAGATGATTAGATTCTTATCCCTGCCTTGATACTGATCAACAGTGTTGAACTCGACATCGGTGAGATCTTTGCCCAGTTGACGCAACAGTTCCACTTGAGCGCGATATGGTGCAATGACGCCAATGCGTGTAGCATCATAGCCATCTGCAAGTAGTTGTTGCAACAACTGCATAACGATTGCCGCCTCACAAGAATTTGTGTACTTGGGTGGACGACGTGAGCGAGTAGCAGTTTGCTCTATTCTATCCTCTCCAAGATGTTGTTCCAGAGAGTCGCTAATCTGTCCCAGCTGCTTTGAAGATGCAGCATAATCCAAACATCGCTGTGAACAGTCCGAAGTGTCAACCAGTGTAACAGCTTGCTCCAGATGCGTTTGCAGGGCACGTTGTAGCCAAAGATTAGTCTTACTCTTCATCTCAAATTGAAGCTTGGCTTGTTCCACTTGCTCGTTAGCACACTGCAACGCTTGGCCATAGGTTAGTTCATTGGCCAGTTTGGTAATGCTGCGATTCATGCGATATTGCAACGTTAACACTGCTGTTGCATCCTCACAGTCGAGACGCTGGAAGAGAGTCGCATCGGCGCCACGTTCACGTGCTTCACGACTGCGCACCAATGGAGGCAGTTGCTCTGGATCTCCAACGAGTATGAAACGACTGCAGTGACTCAAGGCACGCAATACTGTCGGTTGCAACACCTGTGTTGCCTCATCCACAATGCAATAGTCAAACTTACGTTGTTGAAAGAGCGCGTGGCCAGCTCCCAGACATGTGACGCCCACAATGCTGGGCCTTTGTAGTGCCTCCGTTAACTGTTCGACTGTCTCGCAATTGGCTGTCAACTGCTGCTCGCTGATTCCTCTCAACTGCGGGTGAATCCTTGCAGTGCTGCCCAAACGCAGCATGGTAAGATTATGTGGCAAGAGTCGCAACAGCAGATTATCTACCGCAGAATGTGTTTGCGCTGTGATTAGAACACTTCGCTCCATCAAATGCAACAGGCGCACAATCGCCACCAGTGTTTGAGTTTTGCCCGTGCCCGGCAATCCCTTGATCAACAGATGTGTGTTTGTGGTCAAGGCTCTTAGAGCGGCCATCTGTTGCACCTTGTTCAACGAACGTAACATGGGTCCACCTTTACTAGCAATGATGCGTGGCAGCACTTTGTGTTGCTTTGGCATCGTTCTTGCCACAACAATTGAACGTAACTCGGCAGCTCTTTCATTGTCCGATAGGAGCAGCGCTAGATTTGTGTAATTAAAACTGGCAAAACTTTGCGATTCATGCTTGTCCACAATGAAACGTTCCTGTGCATAACGCTGACCAAGATCACGTTCTAGTTTCAGGCATATGCTATGCGATTCCAATCCAGTTATGTGGCCAGCAGCAATGGCTAGACGTGAAGTGCAACTAACAATCACATATTCGCCTAACTCAAACTGCAAATAAAGTTGAGATAAGTTTAAGATTGCACTTTAAAAAGTATTTTAAACACTTTGAGAAACTCACACCACTTAGATTTAAATCGAAATCTTTAGCCGCCTGTGTTGATAGCACCAATTTGTGCTCATAGCGTCCATCCTGTAGGCAAGCCTTATCATCCTTGGACAGTTCAAGCTGACAGATGGCACGTCCTTGCTGCTGTCTCCGTTCAGGTGTTGCAGTCCAAAGCGAGCGCAATTGATGTGACTGGCGCGTTTGTTGTTCCTCCAGGGCCAGCAGTCCGCACCAATGCATCACATACTCGTAGTCCGGCTGGGAAAGATGTGACAAGACTTGCGGCATAAGCCGACGCAGCGGATGCGATTCACTTAGCTCCAGTTGCGGATCGGTACTGGCAAAGCTGCAGCAGAGTGTGGCATAAGCACAATTGCCACAGGCACTGTGATGTGAGATGGGCTCGGGGAGCTGAAACGGTTGCAGCAGCTTGCCAGGTTGTTCGGAGAAGGCAAGAGATTCACCTAACACTGGCAGCTGTGCATCACGTGTTAGATAATGCGCCAGATCATTGCGCAGCAGAATGAGATCTCGTTGCTCATTGCGGCCCTCGCGCACCTCACGCATAATGCCCTCGCGTAGGTAGAGCAAAAGGCCGCTTCGCGTCTCCTGGCCAAGTGCCGAGTGCATCAGTTGGTACAGCAACAGTTGTCCCTTGTGCTCCATGGAGAAGCTAGCACGTCCTGTTTTAAGCTCCAATGGTATTGGATTCTTTTTGTATCTCACTCGCACAGAGACATCGACTTTGCCTTTCAGCCCCATTTGCGGAACCCAAAGATTCTCCTCAATATCTTGTATATGCTCAATGCGACCAGTAAACATTTCTGGTGGTTGCACTGCCGTCGATTCGCCCTCCAAATATTGTGCCACAAAAGCAACAATGGGTTCCACAAACTTATAGAGTTGCAACTCGATCTCGGCTCGACTAAGTTGTGCACCATACAGCAGCTGAGCTAGCTGTGCATTGTGTAGCATTTGCTGCAGTGCATCTTGAATTTGAGATTTGAGACGCAATCGCTTGGAGAGCACAGTTTGCAACAGTTCATGCACCAGAGTGCCAATGATCATCTGCAAGATGTTTAATAAATTATAGAGAATAAACATTTTATCGAAGTACGTCACTTACGACCGCATTAGCTGAATCCACGCCACGAAAACGATCTTGAAGAACAGCTTTGCGCCGACAAAAAAGTGAACCGGTCACAGAAGTGCTGGAAATTAATAGATCTGGATGTATGACACAATAACCATGTTCCTTGTTGACCGCATAGGCAGAGAGTGTGGGTTGCCACTGTGCTTGTAACGATATCAGATCGCCAGACTGAATAGCTGTTTGATTCCAAGGTGCCTGCAAATGGCAAACAGCTGATCCATTTTCATCCGCATCCTCGCTGTTTAATTGAAGTAACAAATCGTGTGTTTTGGGCAAACGTTCTACACTGCGCACCATACAACGCTGCCAGCTGCTCAAATCTAGACGCTTTGCGTTTGCAGCTGCATCCAAAACACTTACATCAAAGTCGTTGTCATCGTCCAACAGAAAATCATAATTTTCGTCTTTTGGCTGTGGCATTGTTTGAAAATCGAGTTCAACTTGTTTTTTGTACTTTTTGGACTGCGCCGGCAGATTATTTGTCTTGTTTGGCGATAGCAGTCGCTTAGCTGCCGGCATTTCCATTGTTTTATATATATATATTTTTTTATTCAAACCATTAAACGCACATTATGCTGAATTTTCTCGCGCCAAAACTCAGGAGCCAATGTGTACATACCAATTGCGCGAAATACTTAAACGCGCATAAATACCAGAGCAATACCACCGAGACTTAAAGAACGTTCATTTCGTTCATTTGATTCCGATAACGTCGCTCTGTTCATTTTAATCCGATCACCGACTCGTTTGAGTCGAGTCATCTGTTTGGCGCGCATTTATCATTTGGCGGTCAATTTATTACAGTTTAAAAGTCAGTTTTATCCGATAATAAAAAAAGCATTCAAATGATAATGGTTTTTATTTTACGATTTAATGTGAAGTAATATTTACGAGCAAAAACTTGTAATACCTTGTTACACATCATTTTCAAAGAGATTTAAGTATAATATGAGCGCTTTTCATGCTTGAATTCAGCCACTTGACGAACATATTCATTTATAACTATGTATATTTAACGAGCGAACCCAGACAAAAATTAATTGTAGAACCCAACTGAGATAAAATCACCCCCATGCCGTTCACACTTTTCCAGCTCATAACCCTTATGACGCTCATTAAACTAGCAACTAATTGGCCAGCGAGGATAACACGTTCAAGACATAAAGAAAGCCCCTTTGAAAAAAAACACCCCCTCAAAAAACAAACGAGCATCTTTTCACTAACAAATTTTCTCTGTATATTTTGTTGCTGCAGCAGAAAGTGGGCCACAAAAACATGAAAATCCGCAACTGCTTGTGGCTGTCAACTAAATTTCATATGCAAATCCTTGGCTCTGACTATCGCTACCTGATAATCTACTTGATTTATGCGACTGCACACGAAGAGGCACAGGACGAGGCACAAAAACAGAGAGACAAACGCTAATAATGCTCTGCCCGCCTGTGGCACGCCGGGCACATCATTAATCTCGGTGCCCATGCGGGACATGGCCGACATGGCCGACATTGCCACAATGTCCATCGTTTCTGTATGTGTGTGTATATGTGAGTGTGGCAGCCACGTGGCTGACCTTCAGCATAATAATTCAATGTTAGTGAACGGCTACTGCTGTACGGTTTTTGTGGGCACAGCAGAAAAGACACGTGCTAATTGCTAATCAGAACAGATAAACCAACGCCCAGCAACTTGCCTTTGTCCCCTTTGCCCGCAACCCTGCTCCACAGCCATTAAACGATGCTGTGGAGCGAAAGGCATTACATTTTTTTTTTATATTTATTTATTTAATGGCCATTCAACCACTTCTTTTAAAGTGCTTGAATCATTTGAGGATGCATTGCTTATCGCTTACAGCTGTCGCTCTCTCAAGTGTTCTTCGTGTTGTTATTATAATGGAAAGCACAGATTTTGGCTTCCTTTTTTTTGTTGGGAAGTGAGGGCAACTGACAAATGATCTTTGCTTATGGAAATAATTCACATTGTGTCTGTCATCTGGCATAAGAAATAAGTAAGCACCCTACTCCCCCAAACCCTCTTATATTCTTATGCTCTTTGCCGAAAGTATTTTAGTTTGGTGATGAAATGTTTGTAACGCATTGAAGGAGAATGCTTTGAGCTCATAAAGTATTTATAAGAATAGGCTAAGCTTGAGAAACACTTCTTAAATTTTAATATATATATATATATATATATATATGTCTTAGCAAATTTATACCATTAACTTTAAGGAAAAAAAAAAAAAAATATTTTGAAAGAATAAATCATAAGACGAAAAGAAGAAAATTAATATGAAAAATTATTGAATTTCTGCTTAAGCTTTGGATTTGACAAGCACTTAAGAAAAGTAATAAAAAGTATTAATCAATGTTTCCATCTAAACAAAGGAATAAATAAACTAAATTTATTCGAAAACAATTTAAAAATAACATTTCTCAAACAAAGAAATGCATGCAAGCGAGAGTATTTGGCAGTCAGTATTATAAAGTTTATTTTTTTTACTTTTTCATTCTTTCTCTTGTTATAGTTATAACCACTTGACTTTTTCGGGAAATTTTTTTGTTTGTTTATTGTTGTTGTTGCTGTTGCTGTTGTGTCGCAGCTCTTTTGTTCAGTTTCATTCCTTTTTCACATGTCAACAAAGCCATCAACACATTTCACACGCGCTTCCTTTGTTTAAATGTCACATTACATAATGATACTTAACACACACATGCCAGCATCAGGAGAGGGGACAACTTTAGAAAGTGTTGGCAGTTTGGGGGTCGAGGGTTGAGGGTTAGGGGTAGGAGTGTGTCCTTTTTATGGCGTGAGCTTGAGCGCTCCCTAACAAAAGGGAAAGCACATTTTTCGACATTGTCTTCGTTGTCGCCACTTAAATGCCAAATTAAGTGTAATTTTTATTGTGTTTACAGCGCCACAAGAGCAACAGCAACAACAGCAACAACAACAACAACAATAACGACTTAAACACTTGACAAATTTGATTTTTCCTGACTGACTTTGCGACTTCCTGTTACGGGCCTTCCCTTTTGACATCCTTTTGGCATCCTTCTGGCTGTCGTTAGTGCTTGTTGGCACTCACCATCTAGCTGTTTATGTAATTGTTATGCACATGAGTGTGCGAAAGAAACAGGCAAACAGCCAAGCAAGAGAGAGAGCGAGAGCGAGAGCGAGAGAGGGAGAGAGCAAGTGCTGAGTTAACTGATTTTGGCTGCCAACTAATTGCTGCTAGTTATGAAGTATCATAGACTAAACTACGAATGACACGACAGCGTTTTTTTTTTTTTTTGCCAAGTTTATGTGCCAAAATGAAATCAAAACGTTTCGAAGGTGAGCAAATGTTTATAAATGCCTCACCAGGGACAGAGAGACAGAAAGACAGAAAGAGAGGGAGCTTTGAGTGGCATATGAAACGTTGGCTAATTGACTTGGCTATCAACTAAATTGGCAAATCTTGTTAGACAAATTGAAAGCAGGTAAGATTTAAGCATACACATATATATTTAATGGAACTTTTGGACGCAATGTTTAGTTGATAACGCATATCAATATTGTTAATAAATCTAGCACGTCATATTTTGATGAATCGAACTTGCGATTAACTTGAATATTGAATTTGGTAAACACATTTTGTTAGAGGCGTTTAATGATGTGCATATATTAGGATTAGATATTATAATTATGTTAAATACTATATCGTACTATCAATGAACGCTGGGATTCTGAAAGCAATTAAAACTTTAATGAATTATTGCACATTAAATAACATTAAAGACAACACAAAAAACTCGAATTTTAAATGAATCATCATGAATATTAAATAATAATAATATAATTTAAAAGTTATCTGAATAAACTATAATATTAAAGTTTAAAGTATTAACATTAAGTCTATCTAAAAGTGTATTTCTTATCACAATTGAATGAATAGCCTTAAGATGCAGCGTGATTAACTTTAAGTAATGTGCATGAATTATTTGAATTGAATTATTTAAAGCGTTTCTTAATATATGTCTGTATTGTTATCCCAATATAATAACAGACAAAAGAGCCTGGTCTCAATTGCAACTCAAATTTAAACTCAAAGCCAAAGTTAAGTGGCCCAACGGGCAGCCAATTGACATTCTGGTCTTAAGTGCATTTTCAGCAACTACTACAACTATTGTATGACACTTGTTTTACTTTACATTAGCCAGTTGGTATCAAATGCACACACACACACACACACTTGTGGCAAGCCTTTTAAAAGTCATCAAAGTCGCATGACTAATTCATTAGGAATGTTGAACAAAATTACAACCACACCCACACCAACACACACACAGACAAAAGTTCTTGTCAAAATGCGGTTGACCGCAAATAAACACACACAAAAAACTGACACCACATCCACACACACACACACATATATATATTTATACACACCCGCATGATCCACACGCTGTCAGTTTTTGTTGCATATTTAGCGGCGCAAATATTTGAGATGTCAGACCAAAAGTATGTACACAAACACACACACAGATATATATATATGCATGCAAACATATTTAGCTTAACCCCAGCATAACACTTATACCCCACCCCTCAACAGCCAATCTCTCCACTCCACTCTCGCGCCTACACATTTACTCATTAGCATTATTGCCTTTGACTTAACTGTTTGTTGGTCTCTGTCTCAGTCTCTGTTTCTGTTTCCGCTTCTGTTTCCATTTTTGTCTCGGTTGTTTTGTTGTTGTGAAGCACATTCCTGCGCCACGCAAATGAGAATTTCATTAACGTTATTAATATTTTCATTGTTAAGCATTTTTACATGCCTTCCAGCTTTAGCCTCTGCACGTTTTTGTATATATATATATATATATGTATATATATATATATGTATATATATGCCAAAGTAATAACTTGATTATGACGGCTGTTGACTTGGCTCTCATTTTTATTTTTATTTTCTTTTGTGTGTTTTACATTTTCATGGCTTAATAATTGCTCATTTCAGTTGCAGGCCAGCCGCTTTTGTTTATTTTTTGTTTGTTTGTTTTCATTGTTGTTGTTGTTGTTGCTGTTGTTGCTGTTAACAATTATGAGGCCACTTAAATAAATTTTATTGCTGGCAGGCATAGTCCGGGGTGCTGAGGTGCCGCCGCCCACAAACAAATTGACAATTATTTCGCTCGTTGGCCAGCCTCAACAGAATGACAAACGAGCGGCCAAAAACTTTTCGTGCCATTTATTAGCTTAAAAGTTTCGGCCGGGTGTGATTTTGATTTAGCTTCCGGCCCAAATACACTTATTGTTATTGTAGGTGGCAGGCAACAACAACAGCGACAGCAACAGAAACAGAAGCAACAACAACAACAAAAGTTAGTTGCCTAATGAAGTTTTCAATGGACAGCGCAAGAAGTTAAGTTAACCTAAAGTTTAGCCAAACAATTGAGAGTCAGCGTGTTAAGCAAGCAAGCAAATGGCCAAGAAGTTGGCATTTGAGTTATGATTGTTATGAAGATTTATCTTTAATCACTTTATAATACCAGAACAACATTGACTAAACTTATTGCTGATTATTTTAATTACGGCCATAAGCAAAACTAATGAAACGCAAAATTAAGCTCATAAATTTAAGTCCAATTTCAGACCTAAACCTCAAAGGACAATCAACTAAATGAATGACAAAAACCAAACGAAAGGAATCATACTTGGAATGGATATTAGGATTGTTTGGATAACTTCTAAAATCATATTTCATGTCATTATCATCTCTTAATCAAATTTAAATGTTTTTTTTTATTTGTTCTGACAAACATTTTTTCGTTTTTGTTAGAATTTGTGTTTTAGACTTGTTCAGCAACTTATTTCATAAATATGTGCAACAACAAAAAGTTTCTAGTAAAATAGTTTTTTGGTTTAAGTTGCAAATTAGTTTGAAACCATACTTTAGTTGTTTTTATAAAATGCCACATGTTATTTTAGCTTAAATGTATGGTAATACAGATATGGTTAGTTAAAAAAGTTTCTATTATTATATGTACTTTTTTTTATATATATATTCTTCGGGTTGGTTGCAATAAACATAAATATTCAATTGCATATTAATCTAAATTATAATAATGGTTTTTTTAAATGCATTGAAATTAATGAAAGAGTTGTAATTAATTTGAAATCATATTAAAAAGGGTTTGAAAAAAAAAAACACAATCAGAGGAATAAATAAATGAAATAAATATATATAATTGATAAACATAATAAATACTTTTGATGGAGATAGTCATAAAAATATATATATATTAAATCAATGATTATAATAATTGCTTGCAATAAGTTTTTTTTTTAATTTAAAATTTTTTAATAAAAAGAAAGCTTGTTAATAACTTAAAAATAATCTATAAGATTTTTAATGAAATGATTATAACTCAAAAACTTATCTTGTTCACATTTATTTTATTTAACATTTAAAATCTGTTCATTAGACTTATAGATAGACAAAATAAAGCAAAATCAAATAACTGAATAGCCGTTTTTGGATTTTTCCTTTTAATCCAATTGTCAATCGCTTAACGCCAAAGCTATTTAACTATTCAAATAGTTTAATGCATATTGCGTTGTTAATTCCGTAGCGTTGTCAATGTTTTTGCGGCTTGTTGGCATTATAATAATTTAGTTACTGCTACTTGCGTGATTGGCGCCAGGATAAAAATGTCATGTTACATATAAAATAACAAGTGAATTGTAATTCGCGTTCAACACGCGTTGTGTCAATGCTTTCGCAAAATAATAATTTAATAAATAAGTTTCGCGTTCCACGCAATGCTGCGATGCCGCAAATATTTATGAGAGATCCAGAGCAAAGCAACCGGCAACGTAAAACAATGCCCAATTATGTAATGAAATTGCTGTTGTACATACGTACATAAATAAAATGACAGACTCACCATTGTTGACTGTGGAGCCGCCGACGCTGCCGCCCAAATTGCCGCCATCGCTGCTCAGTGCGAGCAGTGTTGTAAAAGTCTCGCATATAAGCAGAGCTGTCAGTATGCCGCAGAGTTGGTTTAACATGTTGCTGCCCAAGAAATTGATAGCACTGTGTCGCTGTGTGTGTGTGTGTGTGTTTCTTTCGTTTGGAGATTTATTTCACACTAAAATGTTTTTTAAACTCTTTCAATTAGCGCGCACTTTAATCATTGCGAAAAGCAATTTGTATATTAAATTAATATAATTATTATTATTATTAATAATGGCACAAGCATTAAGCGTTATAATATTTATGTCTGAATTTATCTCTCGTTTTTTTGTTTTTTTTTAATTCATTTACGTTTTCTTTTTTCTTTGGTTGCTGTTGCTTTATTTTGGTGTGTGTGTGTGTGTGTGCTGCAAATAGGACAGGAAAAAACAAGGAAATTATTAAATATGCTATGACATATAATTTTTTATCAATGGCGCTCTCATAAATTTTGGTATTAAATTAAAGATACGCTCCAATTTGCTTATATACTAGACATTATATATATATATATATATATATAAACATATATAAGTATTTTAATACAGCGCCTAACAGTCGAGTTTTCTGATTTATTTGCTAACCCAACAAGGGAACGCGAACGGAGGCGGGGGTGGGGTAAAAACAAAACGAAATGCAAAATTCTTGATTGAATTTCGCCTGACATAAGCGGATTAAAAAGAAATTTCTGTGAGAGAAAGAGACAAAGAATAAAGAAAAAAAAATAAAGCCAGACAAACAACAAAAGAAAAAAAAAGAAAAATTCATCACAATAATAAACCAAGGCATTAAACAAAAATAACGGTCAAGTCATAAAAAAAAACAAAAACAACAAAAAACAAAAACGAACGCTAGCAGAGAAATAAACGCTTCGCTTAACGTTGGCAGGAGCAATGAGCCAGGATATAAAAGGGACACGAGAAGCTAAAGCGAAAGCAAAAGGATTCTCTACTACTACGACACGTACAGTTGGTTGCCCCATCAATTACTATAACCAACTATAGAAATTGCTACGTGTAAGTCATGTTAATTGATGGAGATTTAAAGGCATTTCCAATTAGCATGTATTTATTTAATATACCCTGCTCTTGGGAAAGTTCATTTGCCTATCTTATCGGCGTGATTTTGTCTACCTTTTGATGAGCGTTTGGTCGTGTTGCCACAAGCGACAGCTTATGTACTTGCCTCGGTGTTCGCTCTCTCTCTCTGTGTTTTTATAAAATACTGATGAATGAAGCACCCAGACACTGCACATTATGAACCTTACCCGATCCGACCCTCAGCCAATAACTCTGCCCACGCTGTCCAGGCACTTAGATAGCGCTTAACAGCTCACCCCATTGCAGCACTGGCACAAGCACTCATTTAAGCCAAAGCATTTGGCCTGCCATGGCCACCATCACCATCATCATCATCCTACATATCCTTCGTAGCCACGTCCTCATCATAATGTCCCTTGCCAGCAGCGAATCCCTTTAGTCTCTCTCTCTCTCTTTCGCTTTTGCTTTCGCTTTGCTTTTTTGCATACATGACTCTACAGACAGGTTGCTCTTTATTCCACATATACCCTGCACTCCTTCTCCTTAATGCCTATATTATTGTCTTTGACTATTTGGGAATAAGTGTAGAAAAGAAAATGTGCGGCGGATATCAATGATCGAATAATAATACAACATTAAATTTGACTTAACAGTTTTTATCACCATATTATTTTACAATTTTTTATTTGTTCTGTTGTTGTTACATGAACTATTTGAATTGTTTAGTTAATAATCTTTGTTTGAAAAAAAACCAAGCATAAATAGAAATGTAGAATAAAAACTTAGTTCCACATTTTTACTGTTAATTTTAGTAAATATTATCTACATATTTGTTATTAGCGACATAGCAACATAAACCAATTTGAATTTTGTTTGTTTTCCATAACACTTACTCTCTTACTTTAAGTTAAACCATTTATTATTAAACGACGCAACAGCAAAAACAAAGATAAACAATACAAACTAAAGAAATGTTAAGCTCTTGATATTTTTTAACTAAGGAATTGTGAATATGAAACCAATTGTAAGAAAGAAAGCTGAGTGCTATTATTGTTTTAAGAAAATAAAATTAAATCATCAAAGCAAAAGAGTAAATGTCAAAAGTTTCTTAAGCTGTATCAAAACAAGAATTTATCAGAGTGCTTCAAGTACAGATTATACATAATACCAACACACAAAATCTTTGATTTTCATTTTCGAATTTACTAAATACTTGTCTTAAAATTAAGCTCGAAAGTCAAAGCTTATATAAGTTTTGAATGTCTTAACGTTTATTTCAATCCATTCTTGATTCAATAACGAATTACTTACAATTCAAAGTACAAACACATAGAATGATAAATGAATGTAAGTACAAAATACTAAATGTGTGTACACTGTGCAGCTCTTAGGGTATCTGCAAGTTAAGCTACTTACAACACCATGCACATCGTATTTGACATTTTCTTCTTTTAGTCTGCTCGTGTCATAGGCGCAAACCAATTTGCTCCGTCAGCTGTAGCTCTCTCTCTCTCTCGCTCTCTCTTCCTCTCTCGCCCCCGCAACCTCCTTATTTTCAGTGTACAGACTTTAGTGCAGTTGAGTCTACTACACATCCTGCGAGTCAACTATTTTGCTATCCAACTTTTCGCTCTATTGAAATATGAATGCATTTCAATTAAAATCCTGCCATTTGCTTTCTTAACAGCAGTTGTTATCGTTTTTGTTGTTGTTGTTGGTGTTGTTTGTGTTCGGATACGCCTCAGTTGTTTGTCTTTCTGTCTAAGTTATTGAAATCAATTTGTAAACTTAATTGAAATTTGGGCCGTGACATTAAGCCGCAGCCGTTGAAGCGTTCAGCCAACAAAAGCTAGCCAATTGCAATTTGACTAAGAGTAGGCGAAAACACATGTACATTTGAATATATATATATGCGAGAGACATGTTTGACATGTCTATTAGACGGCAGAGCACACACACAACTAACACACAAACGACTAAAACAACAACAGCAACAAACATATCTGTGAAACTCAGCGCCATGCATATTTTAAAATGTTGTGCACAGTCCAATGATTTTGTACAAGGAAATGTGCCACGCCTCCCACCTCATCCTCATCCTGCTCGTGCTCGTGCTCCTGCTCTAAAAGTTCAGCTACTCACCTACTCTGTATATATATGGCAGGCAGGCAGCCAGCATGCTTTTTGTATTATTGCCAAAAGTTATCATGCTGTGGCATTCCATGAATTTTGCTTTGTGTTGCATATTTGCGGCGGGTTGAAAGTTGTATGGGAATTTTGCTTGCTTGAAAAAAATAAGCCAGCCAAACTTTAAGCGCGTGATTTCTGCAATTTGGCTAATAGCGAATAGCCGTCTGTAACCGACTCCGCGCCGTCGGCTTTCAATAGCCGGCTGACAGTGAATAATGATGGAAAGAGATAGCATGAATGCAACTATGCGTAATGAGCACAACCGTTTTACGTTTCTCTCTCTCTCTCTCTCTCTCTCATTGTCCTCTGTTCTCTGTTGCATTTAATAATCAATATTAATAGCGATGTTTATGCACCCGCTAGCCGACACAATGAATTCAACTGCAGCAAGCGGGCAAGCAGGCAGGCAACTTCAATTGAAGATTTACCTACTTTTGAAGGTCTTCTTTTTTACTTTTATTTAGTATTCCTTGCTGGCCAGCAAGGAGCCAAGGATGTGCGTGTACAGCAAGTCGGTGCCTGCCTGCCAAGTCCTTCCTGCATTCAGTCGCTTGTGCATAATAAATCAATTTACATTTCCTCTCGCCACACGCAAAAATGAAATGCAAATAACGGCAAACAAACCATGAACGATGCACTACATATACACACATACAAATATATATATATATATATATATATGTGTGTTGTATGTAGTGTGTATGAGATTGAAGCAACCGTTGAACAAGTAGTCCCTGGCCAAAGGTACAAGAAGAAGAAGAAGCCGAAGCAATAAGGGCTGGCAACACTTTTCACCGCAGAGATTTACGCGCACTTAAATCACAGCCACCAGAATTGATCGCCATCAATGGAACAGCCAGCAATGAAATAACACAAGCCAAGTTCATGACGAGTAGCAAGCTTTCGACTAGTCTGATACCCTTTAAAAATTAACCATAATAAAACAAATCATAACATAAATACGTAATTATTATTATTATTATTTTATTACCTTTTTTGTGGTACACGGTTTTAATATTAACTAAACTAACGTCTTAAGAAAACTATAGAAAATCTTTAATATAGCTTTTTTATCGTGATGGATTTAAGAACAACTTTTCCAACAAATATGAAAATGTTAAATCAAAAAAAAATAAACCTATCTTAAGTTCGTATTACAAATTTAACAGAAAGAACAATAACAACAAAGACAATCATAACCGTTTTGTTGGATATGCAGGGTATGCACGCATATATATATAAACACAATTGGAAGGATGTTGGTGGCGCCGGTAGTTGGCCATTTGGTGTAAGTCGACGAGTTTTGCACTTATTGCGACACTTAATGAGCATCAAATATGTTAAATACCCAGACAGTTATTGTTGTTCTTGTTGTTGTTGTTGTTGTTGTGTTCAAGCGATACGGACATTATGCAAAACCGTTGATGTACATCAACAGTTGCAAGTCGCCCAGATAATGACTTAATCATCATGATTCTGCATTTTTAAGTTACTTAGACAATTGTAGGCAAATTGATTTTTTTGCTTCTTAGCTATTCATGACAAAAACTGTTTAAGTGAGATATTGAGTACATTTTTTATGAAAGAATTTATTTTTGCTTTAATATAGCTGTTAACTCTTATTGAAAGATGTTTTTTAATAGATCAAATGGATTTTTGATGCTTCTATCTGAGATATAACTAAATAAATGTAATATAAATTTAGTTTCAAACTGCTTGCTTTGGATAAACTCCCTAAATAGTTAAGAGAAATATCTTTTTTACTATAAACTTCATGTTGAATAACATTTAACGCATTTTATTTGAATATTTGTTTATTTTATACGAAAGCATTGATCGATTTAACAAATCGCTTTACGATCGATAGATTTTCAAAACAAAACCTTACTAACACAATTGTGATTTATTATAATTCCCAACTAGTTTAACTTTAGGAAAAGCCTAATGTTTTCTTATCTGGCATTAAATAAATCTATAATAAGATTTGATATCTTGATTGTGATGCTAAAATTTCAAAACAGTCACAATCAAAAGAACTTTTTATTGCTGTAGACAGATTTGTGTCTTTACTATATGCAATACTCTTTAACACTCGAAGAATTCATTTTGTGTCTGCAATTGGTTTTTAATACCCAAAATTTTGCAAGCTCAACCAAAACTTATTTTCAATAGTAATTGCCATAATTATTCTTACTATAAAATGCTATTAAGCCTCAATGGCAATACACATGCATGTTATGAGAGAACATACACACACACACATACACACACATACATACACACACCACGCCAGTTAAAATGGCACTCAACACATGAAGCAGCACTTAACGCCTTGGCTACTCTAGTATTAAATTTGCTACATTTGTTGAGGGGGAGAAGAAGTTGGAATTAAGCTTGCAGGGAATGCAATGTGTGATTTTTCATGCATACAGTCATAGTTGTAGTTGTAGTTGTTAAACTTGCTAAGAAGTTTAATTCGGCGGGCGGGATGGTGTGAACAGGAAGAGCAGAAAGAAAGAAATTGAGGGGCTGCTGCCTGCAACGGAAGCAGCGCATAAACAACTAGGCGAAGCCAAGGCACAAAAGGCAACATTTTGTAGCGTGTTTGGTGCTGCACGCATTAATAAACAAAGCAGACAGCAAAAGTGTTTAATAACTCAACTGAACTGATGAGTGCGGCAAGTAGGGTGGCAAGTAGGGGGGCTAGTGGGAGAAGATAATGGAAAATGCCTGCAAATGGCCGTCTCAAAGATTCAACTGAGCATCTGATGCAATGGCAGCTGCTCGAATTCAAGAAAATTCTTCTATAACAAGTTGTATTATATGTGCTTAGTTGTTTGCTGTTGATTTGTATTGAAAGTGCTTAAGAGACATGTTTTATGAGCTTGAAACATTTACTTATCCGTTGAGAATCATTTGATTCTGCTTATCCAATATTTCATTGAATTTAATTAAAGATTTAACGAATTCTTAAGCTAATGTTCTTCAGTTAAGTTATCGAAAATCTGTTTTTCAAACACTTCTTCAATTTTCAACTTAAACTTGTTCTAAAATTATATTTAAATGATCCGGAACTACTTAAGTTAAGAAAAAACTAAACCCAAACTTAAATCAAGTTAAACTTAATCCAAACTTATATCAAGTAAGCCTTTAGATTTTAAAATTGTAAATTTTGACTTTAACTATTCCATACTAGGAAAGAAATCAAGTTACAAAATGCAAGCTTTGAAGTTAAAAAATAATTGTTTCGATCTCTGAGCTCTAATAGGTTTAAATCATTACTTTCCAATGAAGATCACACTTAAGATCGTGTTGTTCTTAGCTTTGAAGCAAAGCGAAAGATATGTCAAAAAAGTTTTAAATTATTTGACTGATCTTCATCATATTTTAAAGACGTGTTTTTATCTTTTTACATTCTATGTTTAATTATTACGATTAAAGTATTTTTTCTTACGATCATACTATATTTATCTTCTTCCTTATTTGCCAAACTTACCGAGTCAATGTTTATTTCTTATTTGATTTGCTGAGGGGTGCAATTGCAGCTCGACAGAAAGTCATTCTATAAATAGTATACTAAACGAGACGAGAGAACGATGCACTTTCATGTTAGTCGTTGATCGGTTTGTTTTTGCAGCATTTGCACAAGAAGAACTTTATTAGGCAGCTGCGTTAGACACCAGATACTTATGTAGATGCAGACACACCGACGCCGGCAAAAACAATAACACATTCATACACCCATATGTATAATTATACATGTATATTTATTAATATAATGATCAATTGCACGACAGCAAACAGTCTGCAATTGCAATTATAATATTATTATTACTATTTTCGGTACGCGCTGCACAGAAACAACAATCAAGCGAAGACGCGTCTATGGTTAAGCTAACGTAAGCGCAAAGGACAATTTTCATGAGCGACGAAAAAATAACAACCGCACACAACGACAGCCGTTTTGGCACTGAAACGAAGCAACCAACGAACGCAGGAGCATCAGCAGCAGCATCAACCGAAGCCAAACCCGATGTCAAGCATACACAGAGCCGAGACAAAATGCAGACAAGCATCATTGTTGGTCTTCGTGGTCGTGTTTGGTTATGTTATGCAGTCCAACAAGGCTAAAGAACTTAATACCAATATAGTTTTAGGAAATCAGATTTGATAAGCAGATGGCATCAAACTATTTTATTCCATTTGACAGTTTATATTCAATTATCAAACATACAACTAAACAAGTACATGGGAAGTTAACCATAATTCGATTGAAGCCGAGTTATTATTATTAAAGGAAACGTTTCACAAATGATATTAAGTCGAATTTGTACTGTTTAATAATTTTCCTTTCAAAATGTTTCTCTTTGTTTGTTGCCAAGTAGTTTTTAACAATTAAAAACAAAATAATAAACTCTTTTATTAATCCATGTACAATACGGATCAAAAGTTTATTTAAAAAAAGCCTTTCATCGTAATGTATAAAAAGTTTTTCATTTTTAATCCAATCTCTATGTGCTTTGTGTGTCTAGCAAGCATATGCTATTCAAAACATCAACAAATGTTGCGGTTGCTTGACTTTAACATTTCAGTTTCTGCATTTAACATGCCAACATATGTATGTTTTAATAGAGGCTTGAGGCTTGAAACCGTTCTAATTGCAATTCACGCTTTCAAACTTTTTATGTACTTTCCAAAAACACATATCCCAAGCATAATGCTTATATGCGTGAAAAAAGAGCTAGCTAGTCGAAATTTATGGCCCATATGTGTGAAAAAATTAATATGCGTAAAGAAGGGAGGCTGCTTAATGGAAAATAGTCGTTAGGGATAGCTTTGTGAATTACTGATTTTTGTAGGAATCTATTTTGTTTTTCAATTTTTATTGGTTGTAAAACATTTTTTCTTTTGAAAATCTCACACCGAAGGTAAAGGAAAAAGACTCTTGACTACATTTAATGTCTGAAAATTCATTCCAGACATTACTTATATCAAAATTTACATGTCGAACTTCACATTTCTGCTAATTCAATTTTAAGGCGAAACATTTCACGTAACTTTGAACAGTCCAACAAACCCTTTGATACTGTTAACCCGTAAGCGTAACATTGCACGTAGCTTTTAACAGTCGAACAAACCTTATACAACATTATATATTATGTGAACCACGCAACCTAAGCTGTTATTATTGGACAACAGCAAGTGTACAGATCAAACATAATGTTGAGTTCGCAACCCTTGTACTTATGTTAAATCAAACATAATGTTAAGGTCGCATCCCTTACACTTATGTTAAATTTTAACAGCAATTTAGTGTCATGTTAAAGTCATGAGAATTTCCCACTATTACCCCTAACATTTTAACAGAGCTCTAACACTCGCTGCTATTGAGCTTTCAACTCTGCAAAGTCTCTGCCTTCAGACGGTTAATAAAAGGCCCGAGGCTAACTCTTGGACTTCGCTAGCAACTAACAGCAGCACAGGCGAAACGGTTAAGCCAACAGCTGACTGTCAAAAGCGAAATCCCAAATCCCCCCCTGCGCGCACAATGAAGTTTAGTAGTGAAATTTTTGGCAAGCCGTTTGCAAAAGAACCGAAAGACCACGATAAAACTATTAGCGTAAGAACAATATATTCTGAAGAATTGTTATTTTTTCTTTTAATCTGATAATATGTTTATCTCTACGTCTTTATACATAATAAGACTGACAATATCTTTATATATATAAAAAGATTTTTTGAAAGAGAAAACTTAGCCAAATGCTCTGCATAAAGAAAAAATCTCTAACATTTATTTATTTATCACATATATTCCTTGTTGTTATAATTTATTTGATGATGGTTGACCTTTTAATTATTATCTATTTTATATGCTTTCCAATTAAATAGACTTGGCACCACTGTGTTCTCAAAACGTTGCCAGATCAATGCAGCCAGAAAGGCTGCCTTATTGCTTAATATGGCTTGTAATGGCGCTGTCAATTCTTAAGTATTAAAGCACACGACACAGAAATAATAAACAGCTTGTTTAAGCATCTCAAGCAGTTAGAAGCATGAACAGAAACTACTTGCTCAGTGTTCTTATTGAGCTTACTGCTTTGAAGAAAATAAGACTGCTTGTCCACTGCTTGAGCTGAGAGTACCTGTTCACTGCTTGAAGCAAAAAAGTTCTCCACAGTTTCAAACAGTAGGCATATTGGTTTTGTATGTAACAGGCAAGAGAAAGCATCTGATTCGGTTCAATATGTGCAATAATACGTCCCAATGTCATATAAATATTTTAATAGATTCGAAGAAAAAAAAATAAAAATGTAGTAAGCATAGAAATTGTATACTAACTTTGCCGTCGAGATGGAACATTTTTTACGATTTATTTCATTATAACAAAATTATTTGCGGCATTCACAGCTTATTTTTATTTCTGAACTCGAATTATACTCTTTTGTTTGTATTACATATGTAAAAAATATGAGCAAAAAGCGAGTTCAAGCTTCCGGAAGGAATTACAAGAAACCAACGCTCAGACAGCAAAACCAGGCAATTCAAGATGAATTGGAAGTCCTTACGAAGAAAAGAAATGAACTCTTTGAAAGTCTGAAAACGACAAACAGCATTGGAGAAGTTCAGACAACATTAAATTATATAATAGAGCAGTGTGATGAGGTGAAAACGGAGTTTTTAGGGAAACTATCACCGATAGTTAAAATGCGGGAACAAACCATAAAAGATTTAAGAAATGAGTTGGATGCTGAGCGCACTAAGTGTGAGAGAATACAAAATAATATTAACAATCGTTGTGACGGCAATAAATGTCGTAAGATCTGCTCTATTTGCCTGTCCGAAACTACCCAAAATACTTATCATTGTCTCGTTTCTCTTCCCTGTGGACACTTATTTGGCAAGGAGTGCATTAACCTTTGGTTGGAAGGCCAAAGTGAATGCCCCGAATGCAGAAATCCAACTCAATATGATGAAGTGCGTCAAATAACATTTTACCGGCCATCCGAATGAGTTACAAGTTTTTATTTCGATTTTTAATAAAGTTTATTTTTAACATCTATGAAAGAGAGTTATTTTGGTGGGGGGTATAAGTGTGCGTGTCATTAAAATTTTTGATCCAGACCGATTGGGAAATGTTAGTATGTATATTCCCACCAAAACTTCTCGACTATTGTGGGATTTTTCTGATGCAGATTCAAAGATTTTTGCTAAAATGCTTCTCAATTGATTCAAACATTTTTGTGAAAAGACAAAAGCACTTTTTTATATATGCAAATAAAACAAATTTTTTTTAAGTGCTAAGTTGAAGCAAAACCTACAACAAATATCACAGACGCGGGCTGTCACAACAAAAAAAAACTGTATAACGAAGGTCGTAAAATGAGCATAAGGCGAGAAAAAATAACTGTTAATGCCAAAAATTTTTGTTGTTGCTATCTTTGTCTAGCTTATGGAGCTTTATTCCTATACGAAACAAGTTTCTTATGCTTCGGAACAATTGCAACAAAAAAGCATATACTCAAAATTTTTGTAACTTTGCCCTTTCCATTGTCCTTAAGTGCATTACATATAAGATTGCCAGCATCGGCTGCATTGCAGCCGAGATGTAAAGTTTGTCGTGCCCTGTTTTTCAAGCTGCACTTAAAGTCTCCCGTCAGGCATTTGCAATTGTCTTTATGTGCTTTGTAAGTGCCCATTTAATGGCCACGTTTAGTCAATTAAAAATAAAATTCGTGCGCATAAAAATTAAGCGCAAAGAAACGCGAATTTGCCACCTCTAAACAAGAAATCAGGTCTGCCGTCTGCCGCAGCTAAAGTCAGACAGGAAGCCTTACTTTGTTTGACCAATGTGCCAAATCAAGCGTGAACATAAGTATTTAAAAACAGATTTCTAAACAATTCAATTCTCCATCTGCATATAGTTTTAGCGTGCCGTTCTTTTCCAGATTGTCCCGTCTATCCATATGTATGAATATAAAAACGGTTGATAGTCCGAATGTATACTATAATAAAGTATACACATCCATCTATGTATTAACACATCTTCTGCTTGCGCCCAGTATATATTAAAGTAGCTTTGTTTAAGGGTATTAAAACAATATGGAAGGTGCTTGGTACGTGGCTGCACTCAGCGGTCTATCTGCCAGCTCCTTGGTCGTGCCGAGGAGTACGTGAGTGAGGCTTGGCGCCATCAAGTGGCAGTTGAAGAAGGTTTGTGGTAGTGGCGCTTGTAACCATTTTAATTAGAAAATTTTGAACAGCCAGTTAAGTCGACAGCAAATCCAATTATCAAGTAATTATGCATTTAATTTGACGCATAGGAGCACACACACATACACACACACATACATAGAGGACTTATGTGCAGCGTTTAAGCGACTCCAACATTGCCCTTTTTCGACTGGCCAACAACAAATCAACACCGCTTGATTGTTTCAAACTGTTTCAAACAAATCTGCATGTGAGCAAAACCTTTAGCTGCATAACTTTTAAGCGTCAAGGCTGGCAACATTTTCAATTTTTGGCCAAAACAGTTGGAAAACAAACATAAAGACTACCAACATTTGTAATCCTCTGTTATGCTGTCTACACTGCGCAATTAAAAGTTTGCCGAATTTTATGAAAAATGTGGAGACCGAAATCAGGGAAGCAAAGGGTTAAGGTTCAAGTTAAAGCTTGTCTTTTATTTCCACTGGCTAGAACAGGAACAGTATCCAAGAGGCATGGCTACAGATACATAGCTACATGGCTATAGATACATGGCTACATGTCTACAGATACATGGTTACAGATACTTGGCTATAGATACATGGCTACACATACATGTCTACAGATACATAGCCACATGGCTACAGATACATAGCTACATGGCTACAGATACATGGCTACATGGCTACAGATACTTGACTACAGATACATGGCTATCGATACATAGCTACAGACACATGGCTACAGATACATGGATAAATGTTTACAGATACTTGGCTACAGATACATGGCTACATGGCTTCAGATACATGGCTACAGATACAATGCTACAGCTACATGGCTACAGATACTAACTACATGGCTACAGATAGATAGCTACAATGCTACAGATACATGGCTTCAGATACATGTCTACAGATACTTAGCTATAGATACATGGCTACACATACTTGGCTACAGATACATATCCACATGGCTAAAGATACATAGCTACACGGCTACAGATACATGGCTACATGGCTACAGATACATGGCTACAGATACATGGCTACAGATACATGGCTACAGATACTTGGCTACAGATACATGGCTATAGATACATGGACACATGTCTACAGATACATGGCTGCAGACACATGGCTACAGCTACATGGCTACAGAAACGTGGCTACACGGGTAAAGATACGTGGCTACAGCCACATGGCTACAGATACATGGCTACAGATACTAGCTACATGGCTTCAGATACATGGCAACAGAAACATGGATACATGGCTACTTTTGGTTATTTAGCCATGGGACAATTGGTTATTTACCTCTTAAGTCTATTTTCTTTAGGGTTGGGATAAATTTATAAGCTTTCCCAATGTGTGGGGAAAAGATAATTTTTTTCTTTTTATGGTAAAAAGTTAAACCCTTGCCAGTCAATTCAATTTAAAAAAAAAACCCCCAAGCTGCAATCACACATCCAATTGAAGTCGTAACACCTTTAATTAAGTATTGACAAGCTAAGTAGATCCCGCCCACACGTCCAGTTCACTTGATACCCTTTAATTACAAACTAATTATTGACACTTGAAATCGACGCGTCTATAAAAGTAGCTTGAACCACTGTTAAGTGGTCTTATTCTTTCATAGACTCCAACTTAACATGGAAATCCAGGCAATGTCTACGGTAGAGATGCCTATATTTGGCAGCACATTGAAGCTGATGAAGTTCTGGTCATATCTGTTCGTTCACAATTGGAGACGATATGTGGCACTTACGCCATATGCTCTAATCAATGTTACTCAGTACGTTGACATCTACCTAAGCACAGAACCTCTTGACTTTATCATCCGCAATGTCTATCTGGCTGTGCTTTTCACCAACACAATTGTGCGAGGCGTTCTTCTTTGTGTACATCGGAAGCGCTATGAGCGATTCTTAGAGCTAATCAAGATTTACTATCTCCAGCTTTTGGTGAGTATAAAATAAGTAAATGAATCGATTTGTGTTTAGTTCAATCATCAAATAAAAGAGAGCAGTTGAAAACGACCTTCTTACTTGTCTTTAATCATTTTTATTAATTGTATAGTTTTTATATTATTGGTAGAACTCTTCGGACACGCACATTGGCAAGTTAGTGTTTGAAACAACGCGACTTTCTAACTCCATTGGACGCATTAATTTGCTAATGGGAACTTGCACTTGCATTGGCTTTGTGACCTATCCGATGTTTGGCTCAGAACGCGGTGGGTAAAACATTTCGATATAAATATTTATTGAAATTTTGTTCGTATTTGTATTTGCAGTGCTGCCATATGGCATGTATGTGCCAGGAATTGACAAATACGCCAGCCCCTACTATGAGTTTTTTTTTGTTGTACAGGGCATAATGGCGCCGATGGGCTGCTGCATGTACATACCTTATACAAATCTAATGGTCACCTGTACATTGTTTGCCATCCTTATGTGCCGAGTGCTCCAGCACAAGCTGCGCTCCATGCAGCAACATCGATCGAACGAGGCGCATGGTGAAATTATATGGTGCATCCGATATCAAATAAAGCTAGCAGGGTGAACTTACAATAGCTATAAAACTCTACATCTTAACACAACTGAAACTAAAATTCACATTTCTCAAAACAGGCTTGTCGATGCGATGAATGGTCTAATGAGCAATTTGCATCTGGTTGAGTTTTTATGTTTTGGAGCTATGCTTTGTGTTCTTCTTTTCTCTCTAATAATTGTAAGTTCAATTATAATAATAATGATACAAAGATTTTGAAACTTGTATGCAAATAATCAAGCACTAAAAAGGTTTAAGCCCAATTAGATTGAAGTTAAAAAATGCATAAAACAGGCTTTAAGAATTTTCCTGAAATACGTTTTGGTTTCTTACGGATTTTATCGTTGCTTTTCCATTAATTGTTTATAATAACGCCTTAACATTTTTTTATTTGTTTTGAAGGCACAGACAATTGCCCAGACAATTATTGTTATTTTCTACATGGTCATGATATTTGCCAACAGCGTTGTGCTTTACTACGTGGCCAACGAGCTCTATTTTCAGGTAAGCCAAGTTTGTTATGTTTCCATATCAATTATAAACTGCATCCTATTAACTTCATTTAGAGTTTTCTCGTATCGATAGCTGCTTGGGAAAGCAATTGGATGGATTTGGACATCGAGTCGCAAAAAAATGTAAAGTTTCTCATCATGCGCTCACAAAAACCCCTGGCTGTAAGCAAATACCTCAACTTACTTCATACAAAAGCTTAATTATATTATATTTCTCATTGTAGATACTCGTCGGTGGCGTCTATCCAATGAACCTTCAGATGCTACAATCGCTACTGAACGTAATTTACTCGTTCTTTACGCTGCTGCGACGCGTCTATGGCTAAGTTTCTCTTAGAGTTAGCTTGTTCAATGTTCAATAAATGGCGATTTTTGTATTCAATTCAATTGCATAAGCACATTCAAAATTATTTTCATTGTATTTATTTATTTTTTTTAAGTTATCATAGAATAAACTTATTCATAGTATAAGGCCTAGTATAGTACTAGATTTTAACAATTTCTTGTAAGTACACACTCTACGCGCTAAGTGTAGGTTGTAGGATTTGCGTCGATATTTATTAACAGCTCTTATTTCCTGTCTTGTTAGTTATTATGTCTATTATACAAAAGTGTTGCCTACATTTGTGGGGCTGTTTAGAGTGGAGAGTCAAAGGACGATTCCTACTTAATTAGCGACATAAAACCTGCTAACAACAAAAGACTTTGTTAACAGCGTTCTATTTCCCCCGCTGATCATATGGAAGTTGCACCAAGCATTTCTCAACGCATGCTATTAAGCTTGCTGTTCACGTTTATGACTGATTATGTTGTTTCGGCATTTAATTGCCACTTGGGCTATTGTGGATGTGACTATTTGTCTAGCTAATGAGCTTATGGTAAGTTCTTGGCCAATTCAGACATATAGTCTTATAATGACTGGAGTGAGTAAAAAGCAAAGCACAATTTTTGCAAACTGTCCAATCAAGTGCGGATATGAAATGCAATGCACTTTGAGGAACTTTCCTTCCCTTACCTCCTTCCTCTCGATTGGCCAAAAAACTATAAAAAAAAAGTTTCTTGCCCATTAAGCTTACGATGACGTTGAAAGAGCCAACTTTGAAAAGTTTTCGTCGCATATTTCACCCAAAAGTGAAGCAGACTAAAAGTTAGTAAAACGTATGTTGATGAGACATGGGAAACGGATATGAGAAGCCATTATGCAAAAGAGAAATGCGGTAAATGTGTGTTTTGCTTCAGGTGTCTGGATATTAAATCGATTTGATTCCATTTGTGAAACGATTTTCAATTTATTTTCACATTCCCTAAGCTTTGTGTGTCTTGCGACTATTTCGGGGGGAAATCATGCATTAGATTCCGTATTCAATCAAAATTGTCTCGAGAGGGTGCAATAAAATTAGATACCAATAATATGTGTACCAGTCTACTTATGAAAGAGATTAAATCTAGTTCCTAGCGTAATAGGCATTATTCAACATAATAACATTAAAGTTGTTTTTATACTCTGATACCGAAGTTACATCATTCTGTGGTGAAAATGGGCAGCTTTTGTAGAAGTAAAAATATATTCAACACATGCTACTTAATGCATGCATCAGTTGTGCTAATATTTCTTTAACATGGTTTTATCACTCTGCCCCAACACACAAAAATAAAAAAAAAATTATCCAATTATCAAAATCGATGTTTGCTTTTGGGCTCGTACGAATAAGTAGCTTAGTGTTATGCTATTTGAACTTTCGAAGTTGTATATAATAATTTTTATCATCAATATCTCAATAAAACAAATAACCTTGCATATTTTCATCAGTTCTATCCACTCTCAAAACCGTATATATGAAAAATTGTAACAATAAAAGATATAAATTAACTGAAGCACGCAGAACGCGGAATATCTAGGGTTCTTGTAAGTATCTCGTAGTCGGGCTTTAAACTTGTTTGCTATTTGTTATTTTGTACACATATTATTATATTCAAATATGTAAATGAAAGGCGCACGTCTCATGCCCAAAATATGAGGATATGTTGATTATTTGCGTAATTGCGTGATTTGCATACGATTAAATGCGTGAATCATGTGGCTTAAATTTGATTTAGTTGGCTACTGAGTCAAGTGTTTGATAAGCTAACCATACTACTTAGATATGTTCTAGTAACTGAAACAAGTCAAATTTATCTTAAAGTAAGGGACGTTGAACTGCAACTAGCAACCGAGTGGCTGCAATTGTTTTTGTCGCGTGGGCGAACAATGAACGTTCATAATGTCAAAGACAAGATAAAATACGATTCATTTGTGTATGTAAGTATGTATGAATACAACTACTCACTTAAAAGACGTTAGCTCTAACCTTTAAACAGCGCATCGTAATCGTTAAACAAACCAAATCCCAAATACCGGCTAAGCTTAATCAAACCAACATGTTTGCTACTGCCATGTGAAGGCATTCATACTTGTTCGTGTTGTGTCCCTCTGTCTCCGATTCTTTTGCGTGTGTCAGTGTGTTTATTTTACTTTATCGTTTATATGTTGAATTATTTTTAACGTTACAAGTATAAAAACATCTATGCGTTAGTACGTATGTATATTGTTTATAAGATCTTAAACCACTTTAACAACTTTACTTTGTTTATTTTTAAATAAACCTTACATTTTGAATCTTTTGCACACTTTATAGTTTGCAGCTAATGAAGGTTATCTCCTCTTTATCGTTAAGTGGGAAATCTTTAAACATTTGATATGTAAGTAAATGCAATTAAGTTAACTATTAGTTTAAATCAGTTTTCAGTACTAGCGCCCTGTATTTAAAATAATGGGAAAATTATACACAAGCGCTGCACTGCTGTCACTGTCAGTGGTGCCAGGTTTTAAGAGACGAACAACAACTCATAAAATTAGAGGAATTATGTTATTATTACCAATTATCAAAAATTAAGAAAATAGGATATAGAAAAAAGTTGTATGATTTTCTTAAGCTAAATATCTTATAATTGTAAGAATTGATAGATCTAGCCTGAAATATGCTAAGTTGGCAGCACTGGTCAAAAATTCCAGTGAATACTGGGAAATTTGGAAGCTTGCAACTCAAACATGTTTGTTAGCAGCCGAGTGCCGTTGTATGACAGAGACTCGAAGGCAAACCAGTTTTTTTTTTGAGCACAGTAAACAACGGAGCAGCTCGCGTGAACACTTCGCAATCAGTTCGAAACAGCTATCGGTTCGACGACGGTCGCTCGTTTGCTCTGCGTAACAAGCAATAGCATTCAATATATATGTACATATATATATACATAAATATATATATATCTAAATATATATGAAATTAGTTTTGTCATGCACAACGCGAGGAAATACGATGCAAAGCGACACGCGGCAAAAATAAGCATTAAAATGTGTCTGTTGAAATAATAATAAGGTGAATCAAATGGTTGGCAAACATACATACATACCTATATATATAAACAAACATGTTTGACATGTTAAATGCAAACACTACGAACCAAACTAAATACAGGAGCAGAGCAGTGAAAATACGTCATCAAAAAATAGCAAAACCTAATATTTGTTAAGCTACATAATTGAACAACAAAAACAACAACAACAACAACAACGGCCGACCGACTGATAGGCATATAGTATGTATCTTATGCGTTGCGATTTTGTGCAGTTGTTGTTTCGTCGTCGTCATCGTCGTCGTCGTCTTCTTGTTTTGCGCGAAAGTAAAAACTACCTGCAACACTTGGCAACTCCCGAGAAACCAGTTTTGTGAATGAGTGGAATGATTGCTTTTGTTTTGGTTAGTTTTCATCATTTCTGTAGTCAACTTTTCTTCTTTTTTGTTGTTGTTGTTTCTTTTTTCATACTCTCATACCGAAGGTAAAGAGTATATTGGGTTTTCGTCCGTCATGCTGTCTGTCCGTACGAACGTATCGTGGTCCATGTCTGCCATCTCAGACGAGGTGTCAATAAAGAAGCGATACGCCCACTAGTGATCTGGTAAAACAAGATAACGAGCAAATACAATGCGAGGTGCTATTCTTTAGAGCATGGAAAGATAGCGACTAAGGTCTGCAACGATATTTTTTCAAAACTATTTGAGCAAGAATCGGAATGTAACATGTGTAGATAGCTGGTGAAATCCTCCAAATAATTGCAAATAAATTTTGTTTGCCACAACGACTCCCACCACGCCTTTTAATGGCTAGAATGTGTGTATCTTTCATAGTTTTTTGACTAGAGTATCCATATTTGGTAACAAGATAGCAGATGACATCCGCTCATAAGAAAAAACCTTTATCTTCCTCAGCTTTTAAGCTGGCAAAGTCCAACAAAGATATGCATTAGCAAGTGATAAGGCCGCGACAAACATATCGTATAAGAAGTTTCTCCACATAATATTACGAAAAACATATAAGACATCTTTTGATATCTTGCAAGAAACAAGAATACAAAAGATATGGATTATTAATTAATGAATATAATTTTAGATACGTGAAACATTCAAGACAACATTAATGTTGATCACATAAAAAAAAAAAGTAATACATTATTAATAAACATATATAATTGGATAATATGTAAGCCACAGTGAATACAAGAATAAAAGTGAGCAATTGATCAGCTGCAGTTGCAGGTGCTTAAATATATATATATATATAAATATATATATAAACAATCCAAGTGCAAACGCAGCCCAATAACAAAGAAAATATTACAAAAACAAATACGCGTAAGGGAAATTAGTATGCTGATGAAAACCACATCGACCACATCGACGGCAACGATGACCAACTCATCCTCATCGGCAACGCCCACGCCGGGTTCAACTTCCTCGAACAACAGCGCCATGCTTGGCACATTGCAGGAGCAACAACAGCTGCAACAACAACTCCAGCAATTGCATACAACAGCAATAAAAACAACAGCAACGACAACCAATTCGAGACCCCCTTCGCGTGCGCCTTCAATACTGGACAGTCCGACGCTAGCGCGTGTAGAACGCGCTCGGCTTCGCCTTGAGCAGCAGGAACGCGAACGTGAACGCAGCAGTCAGCGCAGCAGCCATGGTGTTGGTGGGAGTAGTGGGGGTTGCGGGGGTAGCAGCAGCGGAACAGGCAGCACAGCAACGACAATGAACCGTGATGATAGCCTCGACTGCAGCATGTTGGATTCAAAGGTGAGTTTGATCCTCTACAAACACATACACAACACTCAGCACAGCACTGTTAAGTTTCCTCTGTAATACGTGTCTACAAAACTCGATCAGTTCCTTAATTATTTTCGGTGTGGTATTTGTTTGAACAGGTTTGTTAAGAGGCGACACTGATTACTCAAGAATAGTTGCACATACAACTCATTTAGAGAATTATGGTTTAAGTAAAATTAGAGCAGTGATGAGGTGAAATAATAAACAAAGTGCGTAGTATTTTTTAATACTTGTATGCAAAACTGGTTTTATAAATTTGTTCAGTTAATTAATTTATTTATTTTTAAAAACATTTGCTTGCCTAAGCCCTAGGCAGTGCAAGTTTGTTTCAAATTATCGATAACTGTTCCCATTTCCGGCTAGAAATTATAGACCAAATAATGATAATCGGTGAATTTTTTATTCAAATCAGTTGACCATAACTAGAGATTTGGAACATAGAAGATTACTCATCACGCATGGGTTCAGTAGTTCAAGCTTGGCCGTACCTGTAAGGTCTAGGGCTTAGGGTATCTCATAGTCGAGCTTACTCGACATAAGCTTTCATATTTGCTTAAAACTGAGCAATGATGATATTAAAAGCTTGTTAACATATTATTGTAAAGATTCTTAAACTGTATTTCATGGTCTCATTACTCTTTGTAGAACTCTATATATATTGGAGTTCTTTAATGATCATCCACTGCACTAAGTTATTAAAGTTGTTTTTAATGTAAAATTCATTCTTCTTTGTATTCATTTATATAATACGTTGAACTTTCGTTCACGTTTTGCATCCACTTTGACACATCCATGATATAATCCACATGAAATAGGCAACTTTTACACAAATGGGCAATGATTACCTTAAATAAAAAAAAGTTTGTTTGCCGCTGCCGTAGGGACATGTTACTAACTCGTAACAAACTGTATGTTTAAATTATGTATGTATGTTAATTGCATAATTTGCCAGCACACAATGTTGCCATGTATTTATTAGGTTGCCATAAAGCTTGTTTTGAAAAGTGTTGTTCAACTATTTGAAATTTGACCGCAGCTGAAAGTTGTTATCTCTGGTTTACTTTTTCTAGTTCAGCTTTTGGATACTTTTTTGCACAACTCACGTAACTTAAGCAGTTGCAGTTCTTAGTGTCTTTTTGCTGCTGGATAATCCAAGTTGCTTGGTGTTGGGTGCATTGAACTCAACACGGCCTAAAGAAAAAAGACATTACGACGAGAAAGCTCATAATTAGTCACACTTCAAAAGCCATTGGCCCTTTAAGTAAAGTTTTGGCCCCGTTAGTGGCCACACGAAATATGAGCAAGGCAAAAGCAAAGTACAGCAATAAAAGAAGAAAGGTGGTAACGATAGAAGTTATGAAAGTTATATGTAATAAGTAAGAGACAGCAAGGCTCTGGTCGATAAATTCCGACTAGAAGATACCCTGAACCCGTACATTCAGTGCTTGCAAGTATGTGTGTGTGTGTGTGTGAGTACGCATATACTGCTTACTTTACCTTATTTCAAAGTTCCGTATCTCCGGTATTTCTCAACCGATTTCGATAAAAGTTTCACAGATTATTTCGTTCAATGTTTCAAACGCCGTCTCAAAGTTTTCTAAATTCAAGGTTTTTTGCTATCGACTACATGTGTATATCGAAAACGTTGAAAGTTATCGGAAACAAACTTGTGCTGCCTAGGGATTATGTAAATCTGGAGACAGGGTATAAAGCGACAATTAATTGCGGATGGGGGACAATAGATACTTTCTCAAATAGCGCAAAGCACTCATATGGGAAGCTAATCTCAGCAATCCACCTAAGAAAACTGTAGTTCAAACCGAAGAAGAAGAGACAGCCAGCATGACCCGCAATGCCAAAAAAAAAGCTTCTTGCTTGCACCTTCGGTCTTGGAGTATACAAACTTGATACGTGCTTAGCGACCACATCACTGGACTTTGTGTTTTCCAGTAATAGTCACACTTTTTTCACAATCTTTTGACCAGTCTCGTCTTTGGCTACAGCCAAGCATCGCTGCACTTCAGTGCAGTTAACAAAGGGCTTAAGGCGCGTATCTGGAGCAGAAACATGGGTGAAATGTTTGTCTAATAGACAAAAACAGACAAACGGACCGACGGATGGACAAACAGCTATAGCTGTATAGTATATCAGCTCGCGATGCTAAAAAACCAAATGTTTTCTCCTACACATTTAATCACAAATTGAATGTACGTAAGTGCATAAAAAATAAAATAAATGCAATGAAATCTGTTTAAATAGTTGTTAAATAATTGAAAACAACCCTCGGCAAAAATAAAAAGCACCGCAAAACAATTGTTTTCAATGTCAATTTAGTTTGTACGAAAAATTAAATTTTGGTACAATAAATGATACATTCAATTTATGCTTTATGCAGATCTGAAAACCCCTGAACTCTTAGTTGAGCTTTCTCGACTAACGCTCTCTTAATTCTTGTTTTTTTTTAATCTGTCTTATATCGTCAGTAAGTATATTTTGTGAGGAGCTACGATGGTTATAGTGGCATTGTGTGAAGAAATTAGTCAGGCTTAACAGAAAGAAACCTTACAAACTGAAATAACTTGATTAGTCAAATGTGGAATGGGAAACTTTTCAGTCTTCACCTGTATTTTGGTACTTCTACTGCATAATGACTTTAATGTTCTCTTTGTAAATAGTTTCTTTCTTCTTCTTAAAATAAATGCATGAAACTTGATAAATCCTAGCAGGTATCACACAGTAAAAGTAAAGGTCTCAAGTTAAACTTTCGAGCGGGACAACATTATCTTTTTCCCGAATGGGTTGTGCTATCCCTTCTCTGATATTATCTGCTGTCTTTCTTACAATTTGGAGATAAGAAATAAACAAACCTTTTTATAGAATTTTCATCAATATATGATTTATATTGATTTTTAAAAATAGTTGCGTTCTCAATGATTTGAAACACATTTATGGGTAGTAAGGGCAATTGCGCAAATGTATTCGACCTCGAGCCGTGTCCTACTGTCTGTTTGTCTGTATGAGTCAGCCGATCTTAGAGTCTATGAAAGCTAGAGATTCCAGATTATAAATATAAGTTACAGTACAAAGCTACAACGATAAAATTGCAAGTATGGTATGTGTATATGCAGGTTTGAGTGTATATGTAATTGAGCCGGCTTGAGCATGCCTGTCAATTAACGAGCCATTTCATAAGAGACAACCCGAAAGCAATTAAGAAGTCGAAAAAGCTCGACTAGGAGATACACTTAACATTTGACCTTACGCGTAGCTTCATGCCTTGACCAGAGTTAATGCATAATGACTTTACTAGAATATTGATATCTTCGGTTTTTTCTAACCGTTGCGTTTATGCGGATAAAAAACTATGACGCACAACACAAACATACTCCTAACCTTCGGCAGCAGGGTATAAAAGTCGAGAGAAAAATTAGGTTATACCATTACAAAGTTCTTATTTTGTCGCATTGCAGTAAGCTTTTTTCATGGTGAGTGAGTTAATGCATCTCTGTGTCTCTGTATCTCTGAACTCGGTTAGCATCACATTACATTATAGCTTATCACAGCACAACTGCCATTTGCCATCTGTTTTGTGGGAGGGGAGAGCCGCTTTGTCAATAAATGTATGTATTTTATATGTGCTTTATTTGCAAACTGAGAACCTGACCTCTTTCAACTGCATCTCATTGCAAACTTCCTTCCTTTTACACGTGCTCTTTGAACATTCATACATTTGTTTTGTTGTTGTTTTTGTTTTTTGCATTTATAATTGTGCGATAAACTGTATATATACGCATTCATTCTTTAATTGGCTTTTCCCGTTCATATTAATTGTTTACAATTAACGATGTTTACGCGTATTCAAATTGCAACTAACGCGAATGGTGGGAAGGGGGGGTTTGGGTGGGCGAGGGTGGTTAGTGTATGTATCATGTGTACAGAAGCAATAACAACATACACAAATACACATGCATGTACTGTAGCCGGGCAATTGCTATATACATATTTTCATTGTTTCCGTTTCGTACACTTGCCCTAAGGCCTTGATATAATTGCATGCAACTTTAATGACAAAGCTTTGAATTTGTGACGTCATAAAATGTGCCGCACACACAACTCTTTCTGAAACTAAGTTTTAAAATGCTGTCGCGACATTATATCAAGGTCTAAACAACACTTAATGACATTTTATACACATTAATTTAGGTATTCTTTGGAACACTTTTCTCTTAGCTAAAGAGCTAATATGTTACAGCATGATATCTACGAAAATATATCTCTGAACTCATCTTAAATTCTATCTGATAGTGGTAATATTCGCCGTTACATAAATTGTTGTTTCTTTCGTTAATGGGCGCGTAACTATTCGCATGAATAACGGAAATCGTTTTTTAATCGTTCAGCACTTGGCTTGGAGCTAAACACATATGTGGAACCTTTTCCTTTTACGCGCACGCCTTCTTTCCGTTTCTCTCTCTCTCTATATCTTTTATTCTCTGTATTCTAACATTATGTCATCGCTTTATACCAAAGACTTAACGGCGTAGAGTCTTTAGCATTTAGCTACTTTTAAATGCACTGCTGACCGCAATAAGTTTGGTGCTTGAATATGAATATGAAAATGCGCAATAAATATTTAGTTTGGGGTCTTTTGTATGTAGCATGTGTGTTGTGTTGTGGTCTATGCCTTGGCCCGAGTTGCTATGGAAAATATATATATATATCAAATAAGGTCAGTGCGCCTTCAACAACAGAAATCGTCTCATTAACTTATCTGCCATCTTAGATGATCCGACATATTAAATTTAGATTCTCATACCATGCATTCTCAACCTAACAAAGACTGTTTGTTTGCGAGATCGTTGCGTTCATGCCGACACACGGACATGGCTATATAAAGTCGGCTGTTAATGCTCATCAAGAATATATTTTTTGGGATCGAAGATGGTTCTTCTGCCAGTTACATAAAATGAACAACTCTATTATTATAAACTTTTTACTTATTTCATGCGTTCATGTATCGAGTAAAGAAAAACTGTATTATTCATTTATATATACATACTATGAAGAGTACTACCACTATCCAATCATTATTATTTCATGTTAAAATAGCAAAAAGTGTGAAAATGATTCAATTAATGATTAATCACAATTTACAATTTTACTATCCAACTTTCTGTCCAAGGCTGTTTCTTCAACGCTATCCATTTTTGCCCGAGAATTGCAGGTTTTTCTTAAATACTGTACATTACTTTAAGGGCAAATCAATAGTCTAAGAATAGATTGACTTTCTCAACAAAATTATTGTTAAAAGAAGTTAGTCAACCAAATAAATCATCATAATAATAGATAAAAGAATAATCATCTTATCAACGATTTCCTGTCGTTATCAAAAAAAATATATATACAACAAAACTTTGTTGAAAACACTGTGCTAGTCTGTAAGGCTGACATCATTATTCAAACAAACATATGTACATGAACTGACAAAAACAAACATCAAGCGGGTATTTTTTAAAAAAGCTTAGAGTTTGCCCCTAACGTTGAGTCTATCTGGTAGGTAGACACAATAAACTTGACGACTTTTACGTAGAATGTTGACTGTCTTAAAAGAAAAACCGTGATCTTGTTATGACAGTCTGCTTGAAAATAAGCAATATATACTACTGTCATCAAAATTCAATTATATTAAAATAGAATTGATCAACGGGAATCGGATCGGACCAGCATTTATTACACAACGGTTACTAAGTGAGATTAACTCTGAATGACCTGAGATCTCGAAAAAAAATACTTTTAAGAAGTTGAAATTTTATTGCACAATACAAGCCACACTTAAGTACTTTTATAACAAATTTTAATAATTAACATCATGGAAATTGGCAGCATTTAATTAAAGAAACAATATTTTTATTTTTAATTCTTTCTTATGTCAAATTCAATTCAAAATATATCTTTTACAAAAACTTTACTTTAACAAAACAAATACAACAACAACAAACACAACAACAAACTTTATGACCAACAACTATCACCAAAAACAAAAAAAACAAAACATAAAACTACAAATGGCTTGAAAATCAAATCAACGTAGAAAGACATGGAACCCTGGCATCAGATGTGGAGTCAAATGAAACGCCTTTCGCACGCACTAAAAGTCAACTCGAAAAACAGCTTGACGGCGCGGAATACAGACATGGACATTGGACATCACCATCTAACGGTTAGCAAAGCAACTCCAACTAAAAAACCGAACACATTAAAAGGTGGAACAAGCAGAGAGACAATGCCAGGGAAATACATTTTATTTCCGGATAAGACGTCCTCACTGAAAAGTTCCATGCATACAACGCAACAGGTGTACATCAGGCCCGATATGGTAGGCATGGTATTCATATTTGTATGGTTTTGGCGACACAAACTTATATACTTTAACGAGTGATCAAATTTTTGAAAGGCTACGCCCATCTCACTCGTTAAAATTGCATAACACAAACTTAATTTACAAGTTAAGCCACACCCAAACACAATCGTATGAACTTTACTTTTTCTACACCCTTAAAACTAAATTCCTGAATCGATACATCTCAACTTTCAAAACGGTAAAGCACAAATATTCTCTGGAGACATGTTTCTTAGACAGGAAGTATAAGCCTTAATGATAATTTCACGTCTTGCACAGAACGGGGCAATCGCAGATGAAACTAACTACGATAGTGCACAGTCTATTTTAGGTCAGTGGTCAATGCTTACGCAGCTCAACGCTCTGACAACGTGACGATTTTTTTTGATTGCGCGAGCGTCACACTTGCTCTTAGGTCGTGTGTGTGTGTGTGTGTGTATGTTTTTTCTCTTATTTTTTTTTACTTAGACGGTCTTCTTCTAAATAAGCGATATGTATGCGTACGAGAATGGAATTGCACTACTTATTTGGAGAGGCGGATATAGTATGACTTCATAGCACCAAAGTACTTAGGCGATGGAGTGAAGTCATTTCGATGTTTGTGTTGGGGTGTTAAGTATGAGCTATGGGCCAAGTGCGTGCCTACAAGTGCGCATTCAAGTATTGTGGGAGCATTAAAGCTCGAGACGTCTACAACCAAGCAACACTCAGAAATCGCGGAATTGACAATGATTTTGACCTGGTGTTTCTTCACAAGAAAGTCTTAGAATTGTCTCTAGATTATTTTCCATCCAAACAAATTGTCCCGCCCTAATAATGTTCTTATATACATCTACATTTTCAAACACATCAGTCTCAATTCCTAAGCTTACTCACTTTCATTCATTTGTCTTCTAATTAGCGGCCCGACCTTAATCACTTAAGTGTTTACAAATTCCTCCTCTAGTCAAGAGGTGACGACAGCTTTTACAGTACCAAAACTTAAAGCAAATCTCGCTGTAGATAAAAGGCTGTAGATAAAGGCCAAACGTAACGGCCTCAAAATAGTTTGCCTTATAAGGGAGTATTACCCAAATGTGGCTAATTAAATCAAATAAAGTATAGGAGTCTTTAAGTAGCGTGTGTTTGGTTTGCTTATTTGCTGATTTTTAAGTGACGATTCAAACGATTTTTTTAACTTCCGACTATTTAAAACAACATCAAAAATGCCAGCACCTTTATATCGATAAGATTTACAAACGTGTGTGCAGTGTTGCGCAAAGTTGCGATGCCCAAATGTGTAAAAACAGGTACAGCATCAAAAAGCCGAGTCGATAGAGTCATGTCTGTCTGATCTCAGAAACTATGAGAGCTACAGATACCTGATTTGGAACCTAAACTTACCTAAGCCCTAGGGCCTAGGCAGTGCAAGTTTTCAAATAATCGATAAGCTATACCGTCTCTGATATACCCATGCAATCGATAACAATAGAACCTTGAAACAATCTTGAAAATATCTCATACTCTTCGCATAACTCTGACACTAGTGTCGTACACGGGGGAAGGTAAGAATGCGGGCAGTAGTGAGTTGGCGTGGCTGAAATAAAGTTACCACCAATAAATTGTTTAGTTTTTTTTACATGAGGTCATATCTGTGTTATTCGAACTACTTTAACATATGACGTTATACCCATATCAGCACGACAGCTTTGGCAATAACCTCGTACCTTTAAAATTATTACGCTTGCAGGTGCGTCAACCTTCAATGCAAGAATTAGAATGAAATTCAATCAGGATAAGAAAAGAAAAACACGATTTTAAGCACTTTATTAATACCTTTAATACTTAATAATAGTTTTATTTGGGTTAACTTAATTTATTAATTATCAGTTTTCTGTTTCAGGTAAGCTTTTGCGATTTAAGGCTTATGCTTTTCACTAACCTCAGTAAGTTGTATTTCTTATACCATGCTTTTTCTTATCGATTAATTGAAATAGATTTTGCTTGTACTTTTTGACATACTGAGGAAGCACTCGAGCTGGTATAAATAAATTAACATGACACTATTACATACAGTTTTGACGCTTGATTAGTTGGGTATGCTCAGCTTAGTATGAAGTAAGGTACTATATAATTTTATGCAAGAGGCCCATAAGAGATTCATGGCTTAAGAAATGAGAAAGACAAGACAAAAAATGTACAATTGTTATGAGGCTAAGTTAGCCTGGCTTACGTATCGTGTGAACAATAAGTTATATGCCATCATTGCGTAAAAGTGCAGTAATGCCCAAAGCAAGCTTATGACGGATGGAACATCATTGCTAATAAATATAACTCGACTAGGAGATACCCTCAACGCGAAACTTTATGTATGCATTTATGCATAATGAGTGAACTTTAATCATTTATATCTTCGGTTTTTCTTGATAAATACCGATTAAATAAATATCGATAGTTTAAAACAAAGCAAACAAACTACGGGCCGCCACATGTTATTTATCGAGTACCAGAGTATAGAAAAGATACACTCCTCCATTTCGTGAAATGTTAAACATCAACTATTTTTCATGTTTTTCTCTTACCACATGTCAAACAAGTCATTGACAAACTGTCAATTGGCCAGTATTAAAACAACATCTTAGGATTTAGGTATAGCGTCTTTCAATACCACAAGTTGATAACTGGCAACTAGCCTGGCTAAGTATGCCATGTAAATTGTAGTGCCAAGTCTCTTAACTGACTGTATTTCTTTTGTGTGTGTGTGTGTGTAATTTGATATTGCCATTACATTTCGTGTGCGCACTCGACTGTGGTCTAAAGAGCTCTCGGACAAGGAAGTATTTTAGTAATACTTTTCTATCTTATACACATGCACTATATACTGCACTTGATAGCTACGATTATGTTACTTTCAAGTAGTTAGCTTTGAGTTGTGGGAGCTTTAACAGGTTGCCCTGCAATTTTTGAATGCATTATGTATGACATGACAATCATTAGTGCAGCTTGTTAGTCCAGGGACAACAGCAATGACCAGACCCAACGATAGGGTTGCTTTCAAATGGCAAAATATGAACAATAGACTTTAATTGCATCGCGGCACAATTGCGACTCGCAGTGCCCAATCAGTGTCAAAGAGTTTTTTTTATTTGTACACAACTTTTGACGGCCACGCATAGCTGCGAAATTAGCCTTAAAAAAATACTCAGCGTCTTCACTTTCGCAATATTTTTGTTTCTCAAATCGTCGCTTTCACTTGACTCTCAAGACTTTAAACATTATTTAAAGCTTAATTTGAAACACTTTTCGATCTTTTTCTAAAACTATATGACAAATATTTGTATTTAATTACTTTAAGCATTAAGCAAACTTATTTCAATTAATAATGAACATTGTTAGTGGAATATAGAGAAGACACTTAACTGGGTTAAACGATATTAAATTTGGCTGCCTTTTCGATACACTGTTCCAATATACTCTTTACCTTCGGTATCAGTATAATAATAACCATAATTATTCACCCACTTAAAATAGCTGCAAAAGTCGATGTTTGTTTTTTGGCTAGTTAGAAAAAGTAGCTTGAATGTGCATTCATTATTTTCACAGGTGTACAAAAATATTATACCTGTTTGATGGGCTCAGTGTATGCAAATTTGAATGAATGAATTTGCGTCATTTGGCCTTCGGATGATTCACTTGTGTCTTGATCACCAGCATCGAACGCTTACTGTATGACTAATACATGGAAGAGCTGAATGCTTAATAAATATATATGGCGTCTTCAATATTTTCGCATAAGTGATTAATTCCTTTTGGATTTCAGTATCAAACGATTTGCATTGACATTTCGAGACATTATTTGGTATCTCTATTAGTCTACCAGCAGTTTCATCCACAAACTATCGAATACTCTTTTCTCTCTCTGTATCTCTGATTTGATACGCATTCCAACATATGGCACACCCGCAGTTTCATATCTCTTTAAATGTATTTCCTTTACTTCACTCTTTAACGGAAGTTTTATTTTTTTGTTTTTGGAGTAATGGAGTATAATTGTTTCTAAGAGAAACAGTGAAAATCTGGTTTCGTATATTAAATTGACAATTGCGATGTGGCGAAAACAAGTTGGCTTAAGTGGACATTGCCTAGAAAGTAAAATCTAAAGAAATAAAACTAGTCGGAACATGTGCTGCAACTTGTGTTCAAGGAATTTATCAGCTAGCATCTAACTGGTAGCTACAACGTAATCAAGGCTGCGGCGTGTTGATTAACTTTCACTATTCTGTGCTTTTACTTACGGCCAAAATTGTGTGTATGGAACCAATGAGGCGGCGTTTGCCGCTATTGAAATTTCATAGGCCAAAACACTCACGTATTGCACTCGCTTCGGTTTATTTGGTACACAGATAAAATGCACGTCCCGAGCACCATAAAAACACACATACATACGAGTATGTGTTTGTGATTTAATTTGTTATAAAGTGTCAGGTCAATGTCAAAGTCGAGGTGCAACACTAAATAAAACATCAAAAAAACGTGGAAACGTTGCAGTCGCATGCAGTCCGGTTAAAAGAGGCAATGGGGAAGGCGGGGCTGGGTAAGAGTCCAACCGAAGATATTGAAGATTGATATTCAGCCATCATGCATTTAGAGCGCAGGGTATTTCCTAGTCGAGCTTTCTCGATGTTGAAACCTACACTTTTGTCTCCTACGCCGTTATAACTAAAAGTGTTTTTAATATACAAAATTATTCAAGGTAGTCAAACCAAATTTGAAGATAGATTTGCTTTAAACACTTTGACGACACTGTCAACACTGCCGAAACAGACAAACAATAACAGTGTTCGCTTTTTTTAACACTACCTACGACTTTTTATAGGTATAGGTTTTCTCTTCAGTGTATCTCTTAGCCAAGCTACCTCGACTATAGCCTTCTTATATTCTGTTTGCTGTGTGACATAGTATCTCAGATTTCTTTAAAGGTTGCCTTATTAACACATAAACTAAAAAATAAAAGCCACACAAGAAAAAAAAAAAATCTAGGCACATGTTTAGCTACACACAGTCACAAACATTAACAACAATATACCAGTGGATGCATAGAATTGCCCACATGTGTGTCACATCACGGCAGACAAAAACGGCAATGGCAACAGCTACACAGATACACATACTATTTATACCCTGAATATATGAAATGTTAAGAGAGGTATGATGGTTTTGTCTAAATGTACTTAATAGGCAGACACAAGCACTTTGTTGATCATAGTCAATGGACCAATCGATATAGCCAAGTCCGTCTATCTGTCTGTGCATGTATATGTATGGGTTCATCTTAAAGACAATTAGATCTAGAGATTTTAGACTAGAAGTTTACTGTTTACTAACCAGATTCAGGAAAAGTTTGTTTCAATTTATCGCTTTTATTAAGAACAATAAAATGTTTTTAAATTTGCACACATCTGATTGGCAATACATTGATCACCGGTTAATCAGCAATGCAACATTAAAGAAATCAAAAATTGAGATTTAATCAAGCTCCGACATAAAAAGATACACATTCAATTATTTACTGTATATGTAATCTCTAGAGTCCAGAGTACCTTCTAGTCGAGGTATTTTAACTACAGAATTCTTACTTGTTTTTTTGTTTTGTTTATGTGTTGCGCAGATAGTTTGCGTGTTCGTTTGTGGAACGGTGGCGAGTACAATGGAATGGGCTTGTTTTTACCATATGCGTAAAATGCTAAGGCGTTTGTAGCATGAAAAATACACATTTATTTTTCGCTCAGAATTTTTGAATAGTCGTTAATGGAAGTTCGTGCGCATCGGTATAGTTTTCGTGCAGAGTCTTTTTACGCGAAATGCAACAATTCAATTTACTTTGTAATAGCTAACACTTGTTAATCAAGGAAAAACAATCATTATTGTTGAATGTAAATGTATTTGTTTGCATGTGCTACGCAATTTTTTAATAAATAAGTTTTTGCGACAATGCCTTCAAATTTGAATTGATAGCATTGTGAACATAACAAAAAAGCAAAATCTATAACTAAGCGCGTCATGAAATTATCATCAGACTTCTGGGTGAGTGTTCAAACATAGCTGGTGAATAAGTGTTGGTTTTCAAGTATTTAAAAAAAAACATTTTTTACCATCACACATTGTTTTAACACGGCTTGTTTGGAAATATGAAATTAATGGCTGCTTTTTCAACCGTTTTTTCTTTAAGTTGACTTTTCATTGCAAGCATGTTGTTTGCCTTTGATGTTGGCAACCCAGCAAGTTACTCACATGTCCAACCAGCCATACATTTATCCAACCAACCAGGCAGTCATCCATCCAACAACATCATAAATACTTGCTGTGCTTTCAAGTGTCTACAATAAAAAACAATAATAATAAGAGTACCTTTCAGTTTGCCATTTCCCTAACCCTCACCGCCTCAATTTTCACTCCGACGAGTTGAGTTTTCCGCGCGTTCTTTTTAATAAGCTTTGCCTAAGTAGTTTGTGCATAACTGTATGCTCAATTATATTAAAAATATAATACAAAATTTCAATCAGTGGCATAAGGCATTGACTTTTGGAGCGTTAAAGTAGCTGTTTAACTGGTTGGTTGTGCTTAAAACTATGGTTTACTTCAAGTTTTTTAGCTTTTAAAATAATAATATATAAGATAATAATAAGATAATAATAACAACTAAGGAAGCAATCTTCCCTATGCCGAGTATTGTCTTAACTTGAAAATCTACTTGCTTTGTTATTCATAGTAAAATCTTGCTAATGATCTTTTATTTCTGACAATTTTGTCAAATGATCTAACGGAAATAAAAATGAGACCTTGACCAATCTTTCAGCTCGATACCTCAAAAACTGAGGGACTAGTTTGCATAAAAACAAATTTGGTAGCTCATTATTGTGTTACCTTATAATAATGAGCTCTCCCGAGCTTATGGAGAAACATATTTGGTATGTTTCAAATCATACAGGACAAACGAGCAGACATCATGACAGAAATCGCACAAAAGCATTTAAAAGATTTACTTTGGCTGTTAGCCTTTAACAGTACAGAGCAGCTTAACAGAACTTTACCATAAGATATACTAAACTTTTGTATCGATAGTTGCTAAAGCACAGTGCCAAATTGAGTACAACAGCTTGTCAGCAAGTGTTAAATAAAACACATACAAACAAAACACAAAATAAGCAAAATGCTACATGCAATTTGATTTATAGAGGAATCACCTGCACTACTGGGTTTGTGTGTTATGAAATATGCAGTCTAGGATGATGTTTGTACATATGTACATTAGTTACCAGTTACGGTTTCGATTGGAGCTTAAAACTATAAAACTATGCCACGGTATTTATACTAAAATCAAACATTTTTGTATGGATAAGATTTTGAGACTTATAGAATTATATATTCATTATGTTCGACTCGAAGGCTTGAAGGACCCGAATTACTACTTTCAACAAGCAATATCTTTTTAGTCGATTTATCATTGCTATGTGCAATGAATGCTTAGTTTTACCCATTGTAAGTGCTACATAACGAGCTAGATGGGCAGTTGTATTAAACACACAAACATGTGTTTGTTTACCAGCTACGAAACATTTGTTGATATAACACAAGGATCGAACTAAGAAATAAGACCAACAAGTAGTAAAACAAGATTCAAACTTAAAGTGAATTAATGGTTCAGCAGACTTGTCTTAAAAAGGGCGTTGAACTTCAATGATGAGGAGGATTGAAAAGCGGCGCAAGTCGCGGCTTTTTAAAGCAAAATTAATTATGACTCATGGGAACTAGCCAGCCAAAGGTTTTCGACATGCTATTGTTGTTGTTGCTGTTTTAATAATTCAAAACACCGTTACGTGTTGGAGCCTAAGAATTATGATAGACGCGACGAGGTATTACGCTCACCAAATTGTAATCATAGTTAAAGAAAAGACATGGACACAGACATTATGCGTATTTTAATCAAATTCAATTGCAATTTTTTATATCATTCACAGCAATCGCTGCTGGCGGGTCGCATTACTGTGGCCTCCATGACGGGACCCATTAAACGTGGATTACTGTGGCAGCAGCGTGATCGAATCTTTTCGCGCTGGAAAGAAAGGTAAGTACTGACTGCAAAATGCTCTGAAAAATCTTAATGTCATACGGAAACAGTTAGAAGAGAGTCTACTTGGAGCTAGTGGCGGTAGTAGGTGGACTTGGTTTTACCTTTTTATACCTTCGAAAACTATTGGGATGCAGGAACATTCTTTACCAAATTAAGATTATTTGCATTTTTGGAAGTTACATTCATGTATACATACTTGTTATTTATTGCAGATATTTTGTGCTCACCCGCGATTATTTGCATTGCTTTAAACGTGCATCCGGCTCAGCTAATGAACGTGCTTCGGATATGGGACAATTTATATTTAAGGTACGTATATGCATATCAATTAAGCATATACTAGTATACGTATTTGCGATTAAGATAAGTTTTAGTGGTGTGTACAGATGATTAGGGAAACGCAAACATTTTACACTAAAAGCAAACAAGTGAAAATGTTACATAAACTGCTTAACAAAATCTGGCATCCCTACGCAGCGCCCGTCCCTGGTATCAGAATACTCTGCTCTCGGTTGCATCTGACTGCAACATTTTCACTTATTAAATCTGACATTAAACCCAATTATAACTTTATCACCGTTTGTATACCAACAAAAGAAATTTTCAAATATATGTTGCTGTATCTATTAACACCTTTCAGGTCAAGTTAGTAGACGTGGAGAAGGTAGAATGGCTTAATCGACGCTCATATAGCGCCATTGGACTGCTGCTGGGACGCGATGGTCGCGTTCTTTTGCGTTGCGACGATGGCCTTGAGGATTGGTTCGAGCTGCTGGAGGCATGTATTATTACCTTTTTTTCTAAATGTAACTTGTCTTATATTTGCTGTATTTGCTAACAGGAATGCACACTGACCTCTAAGGAGCGTCGTCGCACCTTAAAGGTAGCCCAGGTACCGAGATCGCGCGCATCATTGGCCGCTCCCGTCTCGCATGCTGCGCTGCAGTTCCAGCATTATGGATTGGGCGGTACATACTCCAGTGCATTAGATGATTGGCTGATGACAAATGGTGCCGGGGGCGGCGGTGGAGGCTTGTCCCGCCATAAAATTGGTGCCGGAAGCTTGAGTGGGTATGCGGGCGCCAATCCATTTTTATTCAGTGACTCTGTCCCGGATTTGAGTGTACTAAATAATGAAAATCACAATCATCATTTGAGCGGCATCTCAACGAACCACTCTACGCCGCAGAAAACTCAGCACCACAGCAATGCGAATCTCACTCGTTACTCGAATGGTTACGTCTCGGCGCAGAACAGTTTTACGCAAGCTGGTGGCGCTTTGTATGGATCACCTCGACGCATATTTATCAACAACAACTTCGGCTCCAATCATGTGGTCGACGAAGAGACCACCGAAGAGTCCGAAGTGCAGCTTCGTCGTCCGCGGCTCTTCCGCGGCATTAGCACCCAGCCTGACAATGGCAATGAACTGGATAGGGATTGGCTTTATCGTAAGCCACGTGCGCCTACCGATATGCGTCATTCAGGTAAATCCGTAACTTAAAGGTGCTAATAAAGAATATACATGTACATGTACTTCATGTGGTCTTCAATGCTTTATTTACCTTAACACATTTTATGACAAAATAAGTTATTGACTAATTAATTAATCGACTATTTTATTACTTAGTGCAACCCATGCTACCCACTCACAACAGCAGCGGGAATAGCAACGCTGGCCTGGCTAACAAACACGAGCTTGATTGCTCGGCCCGTGACAGTGGCCTGGATACTCCACCATCGACACACCGACCCTCCAGTTATCGGGAGGCAACAAACCATAGCACTAAGACAAACGGCAGCTCGTCGTTTGGCACGCTGAATAACTCTCCGGGTGGCAGCTTTCGTGACAAGAAACTGAATGCCCAGGTGGACAATCTGAATCAGCTAAATAGCTTACATGGGTCACGATTTTCAGTGCAAGATCAGCGCATACTTAAGATGCGCAACAACGAGGAGGATCGCTGCACCTCCATTAGACTTGCCAATAATCGCCTTAATCACAATTTTCATCAGAACACATCCGCCTACGATCCAAATCAAAATCGCTATTATAAGAATGGCAATGCCACGCCCCCCATTTCACTAACACCCCAACATACGCCACAACACAAAACTACGATGCACAACGCTAATGGCAATGACAACGGAGGGCTTAACGGTAACGGTAGCTGCGGCATGAACGGATCAGCCTTATTTCGTGAACGCTACCAGCATCCAGCATTGGCGGCTATAATAAACGAGGCGCAAGGCTTGACATTTCGAGGTAAGCAAAAAGTAATCTACTTCTAAAAAAGTAGGCAATGCAAGTGTAGATGTGCTGAACAAAACTTTTTTACTTGTTTACATTATTTTAATTTTTAATTACCAAATACAAATTATATAAATAACACAAAGTTGATATTTAATCCATTTGTTTGTTTTATTTTATTGTAAAATTACATAGTGCTATAATTTTATCACTTATTTTTTCATGTTAACAATTTTCAGAAGAAACGGAAAATATTTGGTAAACACAAAAATAAGACAAAACCAAGAAAATTTGCATGCAGCATCCCCCCAGTATTAGAAACTTACTAAGCATGGCAAATCAGCAGTACCAATGATACAAATAGATAAATACATACATATCTAATAGATATGCTCCCCTCTTATAGAGCGTGCCTATTCGGATAGCCAGCAACGCCGACTGAACAACAATAACAATGGTCCTACGCCGACAAACGCATCGCCGCTGCCCCAGCGACGCAGTAACGTTCCCATTTTTGGAACGCCTACGCGAGTTTATCAGTTAAAAGTCTAAGCAATTATTTGTTATATCATATAAGACCCAAATATGCATTACCATTACCAAATAAGTAGTTTAATGTTTAAGTGGAATCAATAAATTAAAAGAATAAATAATTAAATAGAGGAATAGTAATACTAAATAGTTAAAATGTGTTAGATTTTGTACTTCTATAATGTACAACATTATTAAGTTAAATTAAATTTATACATCAATTACGAAGAATATGTAGATTAAATTAGAATGCTGTTAAGTAAAATCAATCGTCAAGTAATAAATTCTAGTGTGCTACAATGTTCAGCTTTATGTAAAACGTTTTTACGCAATGTTCTTGGTTTTATTTGCAAATCAAATTTATTTTATTTAGTGGTAAACTGTTAAAAATTCGTATGCATCTAATTTTTAAGCTCTTGTTTCAATGACTTAATTAAAAGTACCGAAGGATGTCGATAAAAAAAATTAAGCAGAATGTTTAGTGGTGAACTTTTTCTTATTATTTTGTGCCGTTAAAAAAGATATTAATCAAAGAAAATCCTATAGTTAAACAACTTCAATAAACGTATAAGTGTTTAGAACCTTTTCGAAAAGCTTTTTTGAATCTTCAACGATAACACAATGTTATCATTCATTGGTCTCTAGATAAGAATTCCACTAAACAAACTATTATGTTTTTGTTGATAAACTTTTCAGTACATTGAAAAAAATTAAGCATACATTTTCACATACTCGGCAGTAAGTTCTTTGTTTGATGCAGATCTAATTATTTGTGTATGATTTCCATAAAAATGCCTCAAAGTTAAATCTTTTTGTTTTAACTATTTGATAGCAAAGCATGTGTTGCAATTGATTTAGTTTGTTTTTTTTTTTTAAGATTTTCTTCGAGCCTTCGCACCATTTACCGGCAAAATAAACACACAAAGATTTTTTTTAAGTGCTAGCTTGATGATAAGCCAACAAATTTTCCTGACGCCAGCTGACGCAACAACAAATTGTACAGCGAACTTGCACTGATTACGAAAAATAACTGTAGATGCACTAAATTTATTGCTGTTATCTTTTGTCTATTCCATAGTGCTTTCTAAAGCAGATTTGATGTCAAAAAGAGTTGGTTGTCTTTTCCTTTAGAGATCATTTCGCAGCAAAACCATTGACAGAATGTCACGGAGATTTTTTTTAATAGTTATTTAACAAATCGAGGTGCAACGGCATTTCCATAGTAAAAATTTATATTCAAAATCTAACGTCGGCTGATATTTTGTGTATTCATGTCCGGTTTTTTCCGCCTTACAGCTCGTCTTTATAGAATAGATCGAATTTGGCGTCCTCAACCGAGTCGCGACCCTCTGCATTGTGCACGTAGCAGGTTTCCATGCATTCTGATCTTGTGGCAAAACGGTTTGGATTTCCACCACAGCCGCCGTAGAAAAAATGCACACAGCGATTGCTCACGTAATCGTAGCCAAAAACTCGAATTCTACCATCGCATGGACCAACATCCGCCATATATAAGCAATGGGCTAATTTTTTGGAAATAATTACATTTAAATTAAGGGCAATACACTATTACTTACGTTCACGAATAACTTTATTGTAAGCAGCTATTGTTCCAATGATAGGGATAATAAAGCAAAGTAAAAATAAAAAGAATCGCATGTTCTTGTAATATTTATGTTTTAATAGATATATTCAGATTAATATTTACATGAGTTTAAAGTTGTTTTCAACTAGTCGACTATTTAATCACAGCGTACTTAATTTTAAAATTTAAAATTAAAGTCAGTTGCCAGCATTCAATAAAGTAAAGTCGCTTTGTGGCAGACTTATCCCTCTTAGCGACAGTTGTTATCGGATACATTATTTGTGTTTTATGGATATGAAATACCTTTCGTAATTGTGCGCGTAACCGTAGGTTTATGGCATCGGAAAAGTATTGAGAATGGATTCGAGAACGTACTGACAATGACTTAAGAAATTTATGGGTAGGACTTGACTAACACCATCTAGACATAAAGATGTCAAATCGCCTAAAAACCGGTTGCACTTGAAACGTCGAAACTTGGCTCCACGCAGTTCTTTGGGTGGGATAATTTTAACAGCTGGGTGGTGACTGATAACTGATATTCGACTCTCACTACTAAAAGGCATGGTGAACACGAATACAGCTTTAAAAAAAGACAGGGAGACGTGGCCTAGTAGTTGATGCCATTCAAAAAAAATATGAAATAAGTTTGCATCATTTTTGAATAATTAACTAATTTACATGAATTCAGAGAAATGCCTTTTAGATAAATTTTCACAAAACAATTTATCTTTTTTATATTTTATTTTATTTTGCTTAATTATTTGATGATTTACGTTAAATTAATTCGTTTCTTCATTGATGGAATTCATGAAAGACTGTGTAAAACAAATCTTGAGGTAAGTGAGTAATTTTTACTATTTTGGGGAGAGTTGTGTGCAAGCAGAGTTTTTGCCATATGCGACCGATGCAATAAACGGTGTAGTTTAACGCGCAGTTTTTTATTTATTGCCTGCAGGTTTTCTTCCTCCTTTATTTCCTTCTCTAAACGCATTCGGCTTTTTATGCGCGAAACTCGGCTAGCTTCATTGTTTAAAACGCGGTCCTTATATACCTTTACCTCGTGTTTTGTCATTTGCGACATCAGCTTCGGGTCAGGGCCATCTGCATGCTCCTTGGATGGACGTCCACGCTTGCGTTTGGATCTTTTGGGCGGGTCAGGGCCATCTGCATGCTTCTTGGACGGACGTCCACGTTTGCGTTTGGATTTATTGGTCACAAGTGATGCAACGCTGCACTTCGGTGTACTAGCAGTGGATACGGAGGGTGAAACGGGAGCAGTAATAAAGTCCACCGGAAAAGTATGCCTGTTCGGTAGTACAGTGTTAAGGGGCGAACTTCGCGTTGAGAAATAATCCGGAGGTGTAGTGAAGGCGACCTCATCCTGGGATGAGGTGTTGCTGTCTAAGTTGGGCTGTAAATAAAATAACATTAAATCTTCTTTGTATAAATGTAATTTCTGGATTTGCTACAAATTTTTTTATTAATTTTTAATATCGCAAGCATATTTTCAGTTGTTGGCATATGAATCGTGCACAGTGAACGCAGAGATTCGATTATTCCAAAGTACACCTGCAAGCGTTTACATATTTAGATCAAAGGTTACCGTGCATTTTATATACACGCCTGTCAACTGCCAAAGAAGTACTTACCATTGGAACGACACACAATTTTTCCTGGGTCTGTTCAAGATTTCTAGATTTTATTGCCGCCAGTTTTGTTTTAAGAAATGCAATCTCAGCTCTCTGGTTGACAACACATTGAAGCAGTTGGTCTATTTTGTTGTTAACAAGTTTTTGAAAATCAGCAATGGAACTCAGTGATATTAAAATATCTAAAACAAATTAATTATAATACAGTACTATTCATTATATATTTAAAATTGATGTAATATTACTTCTAGAGTGGTTGCAACTTAAGTTATGATTCTGTTCTGCAGCTTTTCCGGATTTGGTAGTATTTGAGCTCATACAATTGCTTCTGCTATAATGGATTTATATATTTTTTTTTTTGGAAATTCGTTGATAAATCTAACGCTACTTACTTCATTAAATCCGTGCAATCAATTTCCGATGTCCCACTGTTGTCTTTTTGTTCTACCTTTAGGGGCCCAATTTTAAAAGCGGCAAACGCCGAATGTTTTAATTTCGTGCTATGTGGCTCATTCTTTTCTTCGATAAATGGACTCATGGTCTGTTCCACGATAGTTAAGACACTTATAGCAACATCATCGAACCTCATTCAATTCGTTTCGGGTTTTCATAATTTTTATTGTTATGACCAGCCAAATAGAATGTCATAAATGGAATAAATAAAAACAAACTCCAAAATTGGATGTCAACTGACTAACTTTACCATTTGCAGTAAGTAAATAAACAATGCAGTCGCTAAAAAAATGCTAGTGATGTGAGATTGAACTGGCAGCTGTTTCCATCACAAGTATTTTAAAGTACTAGTTCAGCTGGGCTATCGTTGGGTGAACCAGTATTTGTTAGTCAATTAGATTCATCTTTTTTAATATTGCTTCACTTATATTGAAGATATTGAATCGTTTGCCATAAAACTCATAAATTATCGAAAATATATATTTAAGGTTCATTTACACTTGTGTCGCTCGCAAGGTCGCCAGCAATTGGCTTATAATGTATTGTGAAAAGGTAAGCGCAAAATTTAGTTCCTTTTCAAAAATATATTGGGGTCCGCTCGCTTTTAGAATTATAAGAGAATTCTGTTTCGGTTTAATTGGCTGCTGGATGTACCCAAAAGACGTACGTGTAAAATGTGCTGACCTCAATGGCAGACTTACTGACCTAATGATCTCTACAAATCTAGAGTGAGGAAGAAAGACATGCCTGGCTTCATTAGGACTCAACTCAACTTTAAGGGAATTTTTGTCCAGTTGCAAACACTGTGCGAAAATTTCTCAACGGTGCGAAAAATTTCAATGGAAAAAATCTCTTGAATGATTCTCCAAGGCGTATATATATATATTTATTTGGGTGTCCTTTAAAAACTATATGATACAGATTTATATATCACCGTATATATTGCCACCAAATAGGGTGGGCTCTAAGTCATTATTAAAAGTAAAAAATTGATTGCGTTGAATTTTCCATGAAATTCATTCGCTTTCCTTAGTTAAATCGCAGGATACGACTGTGTCCTTAGTTCAAGCAGTCTGTTCTGCAGCTTATGTTTTAGTAGAGCTTAGAGAACTGAACTTACAATTGTAGCTAATAGTATATAATACATACACCTAGTATATTGCCACATTTTCAATACAGAAAATTATAATCAAGTTAAGCTTAGTTTAATCAAAACAGCATGCAACGGCATTTAATGCCTGCGCCTGTAAATGCAACACTGCCGCAAGCTTTCAGGCACAAAAAAGCTCTCGAAAGAAGCTAAGCGAGTTGCGAGGCCATGACAAAATCAACCCTCATTCGGGAGGCAGTTGAGAAGCTGTGTTGCAATATCCCCGTGCACATTTCGTAAAATCAACAACAAACTTTTCAGTCAGCTTTGAGACGCAGCCTTTGGTAAAAAAAAAAATTCACGGATAGGAAATTTTCGCTTAGTCTGTGCTGTAAAATGCGTAGTCGCACCGAACTGGTTACCACCACATTTGATTTGGACTCCGACGAGGAGGATTATAGCCCTGACGACGACGACTCCGAGGAGGACTGGCGTCCAAATAAGAAGCCTCAACAAAAGCAGCAACGTTTATCTGGCAGTAGCAGCGTCAGCGGCGACGCTGGCGGCAGTGGACGCAAAAGGAAAGGTGCTGCAATGGCAGCATCTAAAATAAAAAGACGTGCCATTGCAACAAAGGTAAGCGACGAGGATTCTGTGTCCAACGACGATGATGACGATGAGCTAGAATCGGAGCCTAGCGACGATGATTTCGATAACCCTTCCACGTCAAAAAGATCTCAGAGTTTGCAGCCCAAGAAGCAGTTTGTCAAGCTAGCACACCTTGATTTGTTACTTAAAAAGCAGGATATATTGGACATGGACTGGCTGTACAACAGCCGCCTGTGCGTCTGGCGTAAGGATGAGCAAACAAATCTATTGCAAAAATATTTACGCGTTAAAACCTCACAGGATGCGGATAGACCGCATGAACAGCAGTTGATCTTTACATCCACCTCAGTGGTAAAGTCCAGAAATCAAACCAAACCTAAAGATAAAACATTTAATATTGTTTTTACATTAAATTAATCATAATACTCGGATACCGAAGCTAGAGAACACACTGGTTTTATAAAATGTTTGTCATGCTGTTTGTTCGTCTGTTTGTTTGATCGAAATGTTTATTTCTTATTCAGATTTTAAATCAAATCCTAGCCTATGCTTTATCGATTTGCATCTCGAGGTGAACCGACTTGTTATTGATTTCCCACAGTGTATGAAGCGCCCATGATAATGACAATATATGAGACGCATATATGGACCAAAAAATTTACAATGTTTTAGGCAGAAAACCAGTCAAGTTTTTTACCTTCGGTATCAGAGTAGAGTATTCAAATTGGCCTAATGTTATTATATTCTTAGAGTAACCATTTAAGCAACTATTTATAAAAACTTGATGTTTATTTTAATTTTACAATTTATACAAGAAAATTATGGGATGGAAGCTGTTATAGTTGTGCGGACAGCTTTAAATTTGTTTCTAAAATCGATTTTAAATTAGATTTTTTTTATTTTTAATATTATTAGTAGGTGCGATAATGGCATGCAATACTTATTTTTCTTGGCTCCAACTTTACAAAAACTTATACTATTTAATTGTGTTTAAATTATAAGATCATCTAACAAAGTGATTGTGACGCCATTTTCAGTATTCCAGCTGGGATGAACAGCATATTAACGACTTCATAGACGTCAAAGTCAAGTGCTTGGATCGAAACAATCGACGAATACAGTTAGATGATGTAGAGGCTATAAAAAAACTATCCTTTGAGCTTCAAGCGACAAATGAACGAAATCAAAACTCAGAATCTATCTCCGAGATTGAAAACAACAATGACACAGCAGATGAGGAGCCAGGAGCTAGCCTGGATGCGAATAAGGACATGGTTGAGCATATTACGCCATAAATAAAAACACTATTAGCGTTTAATATTACGTTGTTATATAAATGTTAAGTTTAAGCTGTAATGCCAAGAAGTATATTAAGACAAGTTAGAGTTGAATTAAAATTGATGACATGTGAAAACAATTTTAAATTTAATGTATTAAAAAAAATATTTTAAACATCAAATCTATTTGCAACAAAAATCCATTCGAATTAATTACAATTTGATACTTTGGTAATCGATTGCAATACAAATTGTATATGATATTTAGTCTACACATTCTGACTGAATTCATTTAAGTGGCAAACGGTGTTTTGGCTACCGGCGACGCTCGCCCTTTACGGTTTTGCGTTTCTCCTTCTTTTCCTCGCGCAGCTGTTTTTGCTTCTCGCGATCTTCCTTGTCCTTTTGCTTCTTGGCCGCACTTTCCTGGCGCGCTTGCTCGCGTTTTTCCTTGGCCAAGTTTGCCACGTCGGATTTATTGGTATTAGCCATGATGCACGAACCGCTTGGCTCAGCGATTTCACTATCCGAATCATCGTTTTCGGCCTCGCTGACGGCTGTCTACAATTGTAAAAGGTATAAACAACTATCAGAAATAAGAATCGCACGTAGCTATAACTTGCTGGAATAAATGTTAATCTTCGAAGTTATCGGTGATCCGAAATTGATTTCGATGAAAGTTGCACAGATGATCAATTTTAGGTCGTAACTTTCAACACTTCGTTTTTGGCACATATTTGGATTGACGACCCAAATGACATTTTAATTACCCTTCTCTGGTACGGATTCTTATAATTTAATAATAGCTTTCAATTTACTGCTCTAAGAACATAAAAAATCAAACCTGAGAATATTGAGCCAGTATTTGTTGCTTTATGCGCAGCTCCTCCTCAGTATATTCACGTTCTTTTATAGCGGGTTGAAGTTTGTGTTGATCCAGCAACTTGGCTAGCTGAGCATTAACATCGATTTCCAGACCTTTTTTTGACGGCTCATCCGCACTGGGATGGCTCTGCAGCCACTTTTGAAGTATGCTGGCTACCAGTTCCTCAGGGTTGGGAGTCTAAAAATAGTTTTATTTTATTAACAATATAAGCATTAACGATATGACGACTATTTCAATGCTTTGAATCTTACGCCAGTTCCACTGAGTATGCCCACGAGTGCCTCAATCTTTTCATCCTGCGTTTCCTCTTCGCCTTCGAGTATGCCAATTATGTATGCACCAAATACGTTTTCATCTGTGTTGAGCAAGCGGAGTTCATCGTTGAGCCATATTTGAAATTCGCCCATCCTAAATGCAATTGGCAGCAACTGGTAAGCAAAAAGCGCTAATGACAACTAAACTCCACAAGGCATGTGCTGCAGAGCTGCAAAACGATTTAAAACAGCTGGTCAAATAATATACAGTGGTTGGGCTGCGAATTCAAAACATTAAAACAATAAATTTGGCATATATTTTTTAAGACGAAGTATATTATTTATTTTTTTTAATGCAAACTCTTTTGAAATAATTGTATAATAATTTTTTGTCAAGGCACCAATGTAATAACACTACTAACCAGATCAATAACAAACAACTATCGATATTTGTGAGGTGTCGATGACATCCTCTAACCACTCAGCTGTGCGCAACAGTTGTGAACGCAGTGTGCTGATAAGTGTTCGTTTAGTGTAACAAAGCGCTGATATTTTTTGTTATTTTATATACTTTCGTTAAATATAAATAACACAAATTCTATAACAGCTTTTTGTTAACTTCAAGTATGAAACAATCAGTTTTAATGCAGTAAAACTAAGTTGTGTAAAACGCGTTCGGGAAGTGCATACTCACCATAGCAGCCAAGGGTATGCAGCTGTTTGTTTTTGTTGCTGCTGCCTGTCGAAACTACAGAAACAATAACAACTGAAAAACAATTACAAAAATAAAAATTCAAAGTGCAATACTAGATCAAGTTTAAAGCCTAGCTTAAACTTTCGCTGCGGTTAGTGCGTAATTACAAATGTGTTCATAGTTATGTGTATAATATGCATACAAACATATGTGCATAGATATGCTTATGTATGCGTAAGTGTCTCTGATTTTATATACATATGTATCAGTCTTTGTCGCGCTGAAATAATAAACGAATAAGAAAAACAACAAAAGGAGATCCACACACGACACCTGCTTTTTGTTTGTTTGATGTTGGCCAATCATATACAAAATCTGTACACCGACAACCCACGAACTGCTGGCAGTCAGCAGTTAGCAACAAGTGGATAGATACAAATCTATTCAAACTCGAACTCAAATTGGCACCAAATACCATCCAGGAAACCAAATTTTATACGCATATATAATAACTACGAATAAATGTAAATATGAACATAGGTTCCATCTTATTTCAGGTATAGTACCTACAATAAAATACTTTTAAAAGTTAGCTTAAAATTTTAAATTTTAGAAAGGAAATGAAGATTAGAATTTGAAACCTTTCCCATATTTTAGCTAATTTGTCACAAAATTTTATTAGAATTTTCGGAAATATGGGAAGGAAATAAGGGGTACGATCCAGATTCAGACATATCGAGTTTAAATGTACCTTTATTTTCACCCTTGTGGGTCAAAGCTCTGTTATCTATGTACATGTCCTAAATCGAAATCCATTTTTTCTTAAATCTTTTAGAGAATATTTTCAACACCAAATAAAAACAAAATTCTCCCTACTAAATTATTCAAATATGCAAAACATAAATGAGAGATTAAATTGAGAAGGGGGTGGGGGGGGGGGGGGTGGAATACGTAACGGCGAATCTAACAACGACTTGTCCGGGATTCCATCAAGCTTTCATTCTGTTAAGTATTTTTTTGTGTTACTGATGGAATTGTGCCGAAACCCCGCCGAGCTGAAGAGCAAATGAGGAGCGCCGTGTGATTAGGGTGGTTGCTTGTGCTTATACCGAGTGGTTGAAAACATGTGTTGCTTGTAGAGCAGCAGGTGGGCTAGTTAAGAGCTTTGTAACTTGGCAACGAATAAGAAGATTGTAAGTGATTAGGTGGTTGTTACACGCGCTAGAAGGAACTGTTCTATGAAGCTCTAATAGTTGTCATATTGTAAAATAACTTTAAACAATAAATTTAAATTATGTCTTAAAAGTTTTCTTTTGATTACAACGGTTTAAGTTATTTCAACTTTAAAATGTGCATAATGCTAGTTCCAGTAGCTGTTCTGGCTTATAATATATATATTTTGAGATACTTTTTTTTGACCATCATATTCTTTTTGCCATTGTGTCAGGCTGCATTTGACAGTGGCAGTCAGTAGTCTTACATCTGATTGCCATGTCGGCATTGTATAGAGCTTAATGGCCTGTATCCTGTACACTTCCCTAAGAAAGGATAAGATGATTAATTCTCTATTCCGAAAGTTAAGTTTGTATCGCTTTTGCTTACCATAATACACCCCCCAGATGACAATCCCTTGATACTAGTTTCAAAATAAATGTTCTTATGTTCCAATAATGCTGAACGCAATATATAGCTACGTTAGGCTATTTTGCTTGTTTTGGTAATGATCTTATTGTTGCAGTCAGTCAAAACGTACCGTCCTACACACTTCACTATCTATTGCCCTGTACTATATAGAAAACTGCGACGCATTTGAAAACAGATTGAATAAGTTGTAGCGTAACTGCGTTGGAAACTGCCAGCTGGAGGCATTTGCTCCATGGGCGGCTGATGGATTCCATTCATAATAGCCCCGCATTTCACATTGGATGTCCTGAATTGGTTCCAATTCCAACATCCTTCTCTGCTTTAACTTACTTTCGGTATCAGAGCGTATTAGTTTTGTGTTATGCTCATGTCCAACTGTTTTAGCGCTTGTCTGTTTGAAGCCTTTGAAGATAACGATTTAAAATATGGTCTATCTATTATGTCAGACAAAGAATCATATGATCATATGATAAGAGCGTTACGGCTTCTTAATGATATCTGGTGTCTTCTTTATAATATGCCTGAAGCTTCGCCGTCTTTTCAAACGGAAGTTCATGTATCTTCGATTGTTCTTAAGCTAAAGAAACAACGTTTTCTGGCAAGATAGCTAGTAAAATCTTTCTAAGCAATGATTTTGATGCCTTGCTGTCTTTAAACCCATTCAATTACAATATATTAAAGCTCACAATAAAATCTTTCGCTGTCATCGTCAATTTTTCCTTTAATATGCTCGCAGAAGCCACAAAAAAAAAAAAAAAATACATTCAAAACAAAATGTTTATCAATAAATCTGTGTAAGTGGGTGTATGTGCATTACAATCCGTTATGCATGACAGACAATCCAGAGCCATAGAGAACTCAGATTACTGAGAATGGGGGTCACGTTGATATATGAGAAACAGCTTTTCAATACTCCAACTCCAACTCCAATCCAACTGGCAACGTTCAACGAACGAAAAGCAACTAACGATTCCTGTTGCGCTCTCAAGTAGCTTGTGTCTTCATGTGCGGCCTTTCAAACAATTTTCAATTAAGTAAGCACTCGCGATAAATAAATCTCATTGTGCAGCGAACTTTATATTGGCCACTCTAAGCCAGTTAGTTCTTTCTTCCTCTTCTTGTTGCTTGCTTGCTTGCTTGCTTGCTTACTGTTCATCTGTATGGCATCTGTTGCGGTATTTCTTAGCTACTATTATATTAAGCGGAAGAGGGCAGCGTAGCGTATGTTGTTGTTACTCGAAACTTTGTTGGCTCCACCCAGGTAGCTGCCATGCTGTGAGCTTATTGCAATTCTCTTAACAACAACTATTCTAACACGTTTTTGCTTCTAGTCAGCTGATTGTTTCAAATGTAAACATCTTCGATAATCGTTTTACCAACTCAGCCAACATCCTCCTATGCATAACCTTACCCTTGACATATTTTTCTCATATTATTATTTAAAACAATTTTATGACACGAATTAAAACTTAATGGCTCTATTAGTTCAAGTATTTTTGAAGAGTGTTTCTAATTTGTTTTGAAATATTCAAATTTGTTTCCAACTTGTTTAAGTTTCATTGTTATAAGGAACAAAAATCTAAACCAAATAAGTCTAAGGGAGATAAAAAAAACAATTTTAAACTACGAGCCTTAAAAAAAAATGTTAAGAGAAAGAATTTTCGCTATAGGAAACTTGATTATATGAAAAACAAAACATACTGAAATTTTAAATAAAATACATTGTTCTGGAAATTAATTCGTAATATCGAAAAGTTCGTTGTATGGAAGTTTGACTGTATTTGACCACCGTAGCATCCGCTACGGAGATATGCGCCTCTCCTCTCTCTCTCTCTCTCGCACTCTCTCTCTCTCTCTTACTCTCTCGTTCTTTTGAATATCACTTATTCGCCTCGAATACACAAATTAAGCATTGGTCGACGGCTGAGAAAGAGTTTCGCTAAAGCTAAAATCAAACTTACGGCCAAGGCATTTTTTTATAAAGTAAATAATAAATCAGCAAAAAGACGATATATGAAAACCGAAGCACATAAGCAGCAGTCACACACACACACACACACCTGCAGATACAAAAGTATCTGAAAGCTACCTATAGAAGATTTAGTGGCTTCGTCTTTTGGTTTAGGAAATAAACAGGATTTGAGTTTTACCAGGAATTCGTTTCTTTAGATTTGCTGTTCTCTTTTTTTGCTGTTGTTGTTGTTGTTGTTATTATTATTATAATATATTATAAAGGCGCATGCACTTAACCTATGCATTAGGTATACAAAATAGTTTGATCTTTGGTCTTTGCTTTCGTTTATTTTCTTTGATCGAAATTTGATATATTTTAATATGTAAGATTTTGTTTTATATATATATATATATATATATATACTTTTTTTTATTTGCTGTTTGCTGTTCGTTCTTAAAACAAAATTCCCCGAAATTTATTAAATGATAAGCAGTGTAATTTGAAGACATTGTACATAATCTGACTTTTTTGTGTGTGTGAACAAACTCTAAAAATCAGGTTCAAACTTTTCAATCCGACCATTCGAGTATAACAACGAGTGTTAAGAATACGACTTGCTACCTTCAATGATAGTTTGATACATATTTGTGGTGGAAAACGAAAGATTACTTTCAACCAAATAAGGTAAGGCTCTAATACCAAAGGTTAAGTACTTCGGATTATCGAAATGTCCGATATGCTGTCTTATTATTGTATCTATGCATTTATAAACCCAACTTTTTATAAGCCCCTTTAAGGTGGATACTTAAAACTTTGCAGACATGTTTGCCTATGTGTTGTGCCTATCGATAAAAATCGATAACTTATAATCGATTAAAACCATATAAACACCTATTTTAAAATGTGAATTGACTGACTTAAACAGAAATGTTGATATAGTCATCAAATATAGATATCAAGTAAGCAGATCGATATCCTTACAAAAAAAAAATAGTGTATCCATTCCCAGCTTCCCACCTTTTAGTATTTTAAATGGCTTTATCTTTTGCAATTAGTTGTACAAACTGATAATTTAATGCAGCGTTGAGCAAGAACAGCACAAAAATGAGATTTTCAGTTGTTTGTCTTGTTTATTTTATTGTTGTTGTTTCTGAAAATGTAGTGTCTGTGCATTAATTTTGCCACGCCAGCTTATGGCATTAACACCTGACCCCCTTTTTGTTGCTTTCGCACCAAGACACGCCACACTTGGGTTGACACGTGTCGCTGTTCGCATATTGCTAGTTTTTAGCATTACCATTGAAGTGTATATCCATCGACAAGACCATACATTCATCACTTAGTGTCTAATTGATTGACTAAGACTAAGCCAACAACTGTAAAGTTTAAGGTGCTTCCGCAATCACAGATCAACAAACATTTGGTAACAAACATAAACATGGCAAAATGCAGTTTAAGTTAAACACTTCTACTATTGTGGCCTACACTAGTTCACAAGTTGCCCTCTTTAATATCATTGAATTCATCATCTATATTGTTATCGATACATAGGTATAACGAAAACTGGTAAGCCTATCGATCATTTGCATCAAACTTGACGGTTTGACCAGGATCTATGTTCAACATTTGTTTGACTTACTTTCTTGCTTGTTCAAATTTTAGAGCTCCGATAAAAACTCGAAGCAAAAGTAAGCAAAAATTTCAAGTCACAGAAACAGATGTCGTTGCATACAAACAAATGGCATTGCAGACAATAATAAATAAATATCTCAAATTTGAAAGAAACCACAATCAGACAATGCTTTTATTTGCGTTTTAAAAGAAACCTGCGCTTTAAATTGTGCAAATTCCAAAAAAGTCAATATTTAAACCACAAAAATTTAGCAAAATAAAAAAAAAATACAAATAAAAGAAAACGTCCTAAAAAAAAATATTTAATTTTTTGAGAATAAATAAATTTCTTATATACAATTTTGTTTTCGAATTCAAGTAGTTATTTTTTTATTTTTTTACACATTTAAATGTGGTTTTTAATAGATTTACTGTGAATAAGTTAATCGGAATTTCAATTCATCATCATAAATAACAACAATAGTATTAAAACAATTGACCAATTTAATTTTCGGTTTCAAAGCTTAAAAACTGTTTCAAAATAAAGCCAAAAGTATCTCATAGCTACATACGATACAGTCAAAGCGACAAAAAGTTCATAAGTTGCAAAAGTCAGTGTTAAGTATCAGTTGAGACACGTGATTTACTTTTCATTAGTACATCTACGTCTAAAAATACCGTGAAGCCATTAAAATTAATAAATGGGTATGAAAAAAATGTTTAGTACTATTTTCTGTGACTCCAAAAAAATATAAAAAATATTACCCTGAAATAAATTAAAAATTATTGTACATAAAATACGTCTTTCATTTGGTATTCGTCAAATAGTCTTAAACTTATTGTGATGCAACTTAAATCATATTTCGATGATGTCAATAAAACTTCTTTTTCGAAAACCTTTTCAAAAACCAAAGCTCAACCGCATCCCACTTCGCAAAAGCATACTTTTTTTTTCCACCTGTTTATTAACTGATAATGTTGTGGTACCCGAAAATTCCGCAATTTGATTGCAACGTTCTTACCTTTCTTTGTTCTTGTTCTTAATATTCATAAATAAAGTATCTTTAATTGTGTAATAAAATCGCTTGTATGCAATGTTCTTAGAAGTTCGTAAATGGAGTTAAAGTGACGAGAGTGATAACTGTACAGGGTATTATATAGTCTTGGCTTCTTAAGTCAACAGTTTTTCAAGCAAAAACTTTGAGAAAATGTCACAAGTTTAGGTTTTGTAGATTGTCATCAAGTTTTTGCTCCACTTCTGTTCGCTTTTTCTTCACTAATTGTTTGTAATTAAAAAACAAAAACAAAAACACAAACATATGTACAAATACAGAAGAGAATCAAGCTAAAGGTACAGAAAAGTAACAAAAAACTAAAAAAAAAAACTAAAAATAAAGTTTCAAAACTAGCAGCAATTAAAGTAGCACATTTGCCTTTTGTAGTTAGCTTAGTTTGGTAAGTGTTTCTTCTTCTGCGATAATTAGGCAGCTTAACTGCATTTGTTATGCATAATTAAGGCTGACAAAAAAAAAAAAAATTGCGAATCTTAGCCAAAATCTAAAGTGTCAAAACACGTCACGCAGCGACCAATTGAGTTAGCAACATCATATTTTTACTTTTTACTTTTGCTTGCCATATATCTAACTTAACTGAGCTCACACCATGAAAAAAAAGTTATGGCTAGAATATATGTACTGGAACACATGAGTATAGGAAAATATTGATGTATATATTATTTATTGTATAATTTTATTGAAAGATTTTGCAAGTTCTGGACATCTAACGTAGGTAAAGGTAAATCTATTAAGATCTTATTGTTATCGATAACATGTGTGTGTATTGGTAACGAAAAGATTTGTCGATAACGATTAGCAGTCTCTGAGTTTGGCGCGTTCATACTAACGATCAGTTTGCCCATGGCTGTTAATGCTGATCGATATATATCGACGCATTTCCGCGCAACTATCGTATGGCAAATAATCATAGTTTATAGGAGAATGTTTTTTTCTTTTTCAGGGTTTAAAAATATACGTAAATCATGTTAATGCATATTTTATATATACATTTATATATACATAAGTTTTTAAATAAGTCTTACATTTAATTGTTCAAAAGAAGACTTTACTTAATCCACTTGAAATTGGAAGATTGCTTATCGCATCTTTGGCCATAAATCAAACTCTATATTTTGCTACACTACCAATATATTTCTTATCAATAATTGGCAGCTAGACAAGACTGCAGCTTTAATTTATCAATTATCAAGCAATTGTTAACATTTTACAATTTGTTGGTTTCCAGCTTGGAGCTAAATTATAGATCATTATTAGCATTGCTTTAACTTTTTAATACGTTCAACTTAATCATTCATTCCAATGTTCATTTAACCGTTTTTCATTCTTTCAATAATTCAATTATTCATTCGTTCAATAATTCATTCGTTCAATAATTCATTCAATCATTTGTTCATACATTTATAACTTAATCAATCATTTATTCAATCTTTCATTTCATAATAATTTTTTTCAATATTTTATATTTTGTATACAAATGATTAAATAAATAAAGTCTTCTATGTTACGATTTCCTTTTTTAAAATTTATATATAGTCTTTACTTTTGGCAATAGTTTTTAAAAAAAATACATTAAACACAGCTTAGTTAAGGCACGACAAGATAGTTGCCTATAAAACTAAACTTTGACGTTTGTGCGTATTGTTTTTTCGGAGCAGCTAGCTACAGCTAGACTGTATTTGTTCATATGTTTGTACATACATATTTGTGTTGTTGGAACAGCTAGTCGCTCTAAGTGCTATTGGAATTAAAGGCGACGGTGACGAAGACCAAAACGTAGAGCTTTTTTTTTTACTATTTATTGCCGACAAAGCTGCAAATGAGAGCGTCTAGGCAAAGGCCAATTGCAGCGCTCTCGTCGCTTTCTTATGCTCTCTATGCTTGTGTGTTCGTGCAGACAACGACAACACAAACACAACATGTGTTTCGTCATCAAAATATGTAGTGTTTTTTTTTTGTATTCGCTTGTAAAATTGTTGTTGTCAGCTTGTTTTGTTTTTTAATTTTGTAGTTATAAAGTTAGCAGCTTTGCAATAACACACAGCAAACACAAAACCGTTTTAGATTTTGCGTACCGTTCTTAACGCTCTGTCGTTGCCTCCGTTTTCGTTAAGCTCCGCGTACTTCTCAAATACTCTTATTGTGGAGCCACCACGCAAAATGAAAAGCCGGCAGTGGCCTCCAGAAAGAGCTTGAGAGTGAGATCAACCGAGAGCAAACTTAAAAATACCACAGAACAGTAGGTGCTACATCTCGTTCTGTTTGCACGTAAGTTGGACACTAGTGCAAGCAGAGGCGCACTATGTGCAGCTATTGCAAAGCGTTGCCAACAGTCAGCAAGATTGTTCGCTCTCGCGACACTTGACACATGAAGCGAGAGAACGGAATGAACTGAAAGACAGCGCAAAACACACAGCTGGTGTATCTCTCGGATGCGTTTCAGTTCGAGTTTGTATTTCGTTTGGTGAGGTTGCTAAGCTGGGCCCCGAACCGTGGGCAGCGTAAAAAAGAGTACCAGTCTTTGCTGTCCCCACTGTCGACGTGTCTCGCCGTGTGTGTTTCCAGCATTAAATCGCAATTTCAATTCACAACTTACTGATCTAACAATAGTGAATTGAAGCTATATATATCAGAAAGTGCAAAATGTCAAAATGATTGGCGTAGCCCAAAAAATATCATAAAAAGAAGCAAAGTGCGTGTGTTTGTGTGTGTGTATGTGTATGTGTCATTGTGTTTAGTGTTTATAACGCAAGTTGTTCCCAATTAACAACCAATTGTTAAAGTTAGCTGCCAACATAATTCAAAATTTGTAAACCATTAAAAGCAAACTGCAAAGTCAATAAATTCAATAATAATTTAAATAAAATTTTAGCTCGGTTACGGAATTTTTGTGTCGCGTTTCATTGCCAGCGGGTCTCTGGGCGCGCGCGTTCTCAAAACCGCTTTAGCTCTCTTTGGCGCCTCTCTCTTATTGCGGTCTCTCGCTCTCGCTCTCTCTCTCTCTCTTGTCGCTTAGCCGCGTTCCATAATTGAATTGCCGTCGCTCGCTTTGTGGTCGTCTTCGTAAATCGCTACTGCCTCATTTTTGCTGTCGCCGTCAGCGCGTATCTTTATTTATATTTTGTTTCGTTTTCATTTCGTTTCGTTTCGTACTGACGTCTTGTGAAATGTTGCCCCTTCGCCCACTCCTTACACCATCTATCTACAGTTAAATTTCTTCATTTTCTGGTTGTCAATTCGCTTTTGTTTTTGTTCTTTATCCCTCCTTTTTGACTATAGTTCTGACTACTCTGACCATTCAAAAATAATTTCTTAAACAAAATCTACAAATACAATATATAAATATATATTCTGAAAATGTTAACATAATAATACATATTTATAACTATAAAATTATAAAATATAAAAATAAAAGTATAAAAAAAACAAACAACAAATAATCAACTGCGCCTTGGAATATATTAAATTAAATAAATCAATAGAAAGCTATATATATATATATACATATACATATAGAGAAATACTTACAAATTGTATATTAAATACGCAACGGTTTCACTATGCAAATTGTATACAACAACAACAACAACAACAAAAATTTACAACCATATTTAACCATAAGTGCAAATAAATGTGCAAAAATATATATATATAAATCTCGATAATTTTTAAACCAAATGCAACTTAATTAAAACTTGGATTACACTGCCTTCAATTGTTGATTAAAGAAGCTTTTTCAATTTAAAGCTTTTGAATTTGAAAGCTTTGTTGAACAAAAGGTACATATATATAATTATTACTCGATAATTATGTTAATCCAAAAAATATTTAAATCTAGCCAAAAAAAAACTAATCACTATAGGTCATATTATGTTTGCTTGAGATTAAATATCGGTTGAATAGAACCAATTGTTATGAGCTTTCAATATTAAGTTTTAAAGCTCTCTAATGCAAGACGCTATAAGCAATTGAAGTGTAACAATTAGAATTCGATTAAATTGAGCGAAAGTTCATTATTTAAATAAATAACTCTTACTTCTTAATGTTTAACTATAATGTTCCATATCTTAGCTGTTTCTCAGCCGATTTTAATACATATTTCACAGATTTGCATTATTTCGTTAAATGTATCAAATGTCATCTTAAAGTTTACCAAATTCAAGATTATGTTGTTATCGATCACATGTGTATATCGTTAACGGGAAAAGTTATCGAAAATTTAATACAAGCTTCTTTGCATTTTCAATGGGTTACATTTATTTTAATGATCATTAAAAGATTTTCTCAATTTGGAGGTATACACCAGTTTAATTCGAATCATTTTGCTCAGTGTATTGCAATTACATAACAAAAATAACAAAGAGTTAAGGCAAAAGAGTTCGCCTCGCTATGATTCTACGATAAAGCCGTGGCAAACATTGGCGTAAAGACAAACAAACAAACAAAAACTTAACTGAATTGACGAACTGATAAACGGTCAGCTTGAAATTTGTATGGAATGTTTTTTTATATAGTCATGATTTCTTAACGTTTCTGAGGCGCGCGCTTCGTGTCATGTGAAGTGCGAATGCGTGTATCTTATAGATACAGATACAGATACAGCTACAGATACAGATACATTTTGGCCGTATCAAACGAGCGTGTAGATTAAAAATTTGCTTTGTTATCTCGAACAATTTGCATTTGGTATTGAAAAAAAAGACCAAAAAAAACTTATTTATGAAAATTTATGTTTGTTAAACAAAATTTGTGAACAATTTATTTATAATTTTCAATGAACATTTTCGGTTGCTATTTTTATGTCGCTCTCTCTCTCTCTCTCTCTCTGTCTGTCTCTCTCTTTCTCACTCTCTCCTATTTGCGTCGTATTTTGATTTGATTAAATTGGTTTGTTGTTAGATGGTTTTTGTTGTTGTTTTCGTTTTTGCCCACAGCATTTGCGAACAGGTCTAACAGGTCTAAGTTTTGAGCCGAAGAAACAATTTCTTTGAATACAAATTTTTGTTGATTAGTTTAAATTGTGTTTTTGTTGTTTTTTCTGTTGTTTTTTTATAACAACTTAATTGTTTCTGATCATAAAGAAATATAACAAAACACTGTTTTAATCTTTATAGTTAGGCGTTTGCCTCTCTCTCTTAGTTTCTGTTTCTCACACACACATACATACATACGCACTGTCGATTAGATTTGTTTATACTGTACGCTGAAAATATTGACCAACAGTTATAAATGGACTTTGTTTTAAAACTGCAAAAGACAACGAAAGCTCTGCTGATAACGCACTAAAGAGGCATATAAAGGCAGACAGAGAGAGTGTGTGAGAGAGTGTGAGAGAGAGAGAGAATGAGAATGAGAGATTGCAAAGTCTTTATATGGAATGCAAGAGCAAAAATGTTTGCAAAAACATTTTTTAAAACAATTTACGGCATAACAAAAAAAAAAAAAATAAAATTAAATTAAAAATAGAAATTCTAACGACAGAATCAGAATTATCAATATTAAACATCTTAAGTTGATCATAACTTTTCAAATCAAATAAATCTTAATACCGACTTTAGTTATATTTACTTTTAAGATCTTGTTTTTATTTTTTGTTAAATCGTCGCATGATTTTCAATATTTTTACAGAACTTTGACTTTTGTGATAAAGCCAAAAATAAAACTATACTTTTGCAGATCAGCTAGACAGAATTTCTTAACATATCTATAAACTTAATTACATATATTACATATACTAAGTTTATGCTTATCAAATTGAAGGATTTTTTTGATATCACGTCTACAATTATTTATTTTATTTGTCTTTTCCAACTTACTGGGTTAAAGACTCTCTTCTTAAGGCCATTTTTTTATACTAAATATTCAAAACTGAATTAACTGACGGATGAGTTGCTAGATTATTTTTTTAGAAAACATTACGATTTTTATTTCAAAATTATCGTCAAAGGTCGTTTTTATGCTTCTCTTTTTAATCATCAAAAATCAAAAACAAAAACAAGACCAATTAATAGTAATCTTATACTATATATATACATATATACCAAAATTCTTAATGTAATATTAAATTGTTGAAAAAATATTTATTAAGGTGAAGAAATCGAGAAGAAATCCTGCAATAATTCGTGTATTAGAAATATTTAAGTACTCGTACTTCTAAAATAGAGTTTCCCAATTTGTATTTAGCTTTTTATATATATTGATGGCTAACACGTATGCCCAATACTTACACAAACCCACTTCGTCTAGCTAGTTTCAAGAAATGCGATTGTCATTTCGATTCCCTTCAGAGCTCACACACACACAAACACACACACACGTGAGCATACACACACAACCACACACACATAACCTACTCGTATTTGTTTTGTTTTATTTACATTGCTTTTATTGGGATTGCCGCATTTAAAATTCATTTTTAGATTTAAATTATTTGTGTTTTTGGCGTAGTTTATGGCAATTTGGTTGTTTTTTTAGGTGCGATTTCATTTAATATTATGTATGCCATTAACGTATGTACATATGAATATATATATATATATATATATATATATTTATATATATATATTTATAATAAGTGTGTTAGAGTGCTTCGAATTTGATTAAATACTCATTTCATTTATTTATTCATCTATTTTTTATTATACATTAATACCAATTGCAAGCCATTTTGAGCCGTACTGTACGCCCCTTTTTAACCCCTTGAGCCGCGATTTATTTGCTTGAGCGTATTTAACTATTATATCATGATTATAAACATAACACAAACAAAAAATTTTCTTCAGGAAACAAGTTAATCAATACAAAATGGATTTAGATAAATTTGAATAATGATAAACGATGAAATCACTCGTCAAATGTGTACCCAATGGGTTAAAAGTCATGTGCTTAGCTATGGTTAAGTACTATGTACTATATAGTACTATATATATAGTTCGAAACCTCCCCAAATGTGTTGCTTTAGCGGTTTCTGGTAATTCTTATTTGTATTTTTCTTTGTTATGTTCAGTACACTAGTATTATTTATTATTGAAAGATTAATCAGATTTACTTTGATTTAAGTTATAACATCTGAAAGTTCGTCCATTCGCTCTTAGGGGTGAGCTCAAGCTGATAAGACAAGCTCGATAACACAAAAAAAAAATCGATAGTATCACTTAAAGTTACTTAATACATCGAGTAATTTAGGTAGTAAATACATTCTGTTTGATCTTCGATTAAATTTATACAAATCTTCTTCAACAGTATCGATTTCTTTACTCCTTTAATCTAGTCATCAATATTTAATTGTTGTTTATTAAATAGATTTACAAGATTAGATCAACCATTGCATTATGAAGTTTATTTTTGATGATCAATCCCCTCCTATCTATCCTTCATTGATATATTTTCATAACTCAGTAGATATTGTCAAATGTTAAGACTAAAACATCTTTTTGTTAGTAAATCTCATTTTTCCATATTTTTTTGGTCTATAGATATGTATATTAGTTGTTTTATGTTAAGTAAGTTTCAGGCTCTTTAAAGTTTAAAAATTATTTGGTTTTTTTATCAGCCGTATTTATTACTGAAGTTTGGTCGTTGTTGCTATGTTCGCTTGATATTCACTGATGCTTGTTGTTTTTTCTTTCGTTCGTTTTTTTTCTTTTCTCGTGGCTTAGTACAATTATCTTAATTAAAAATCTCAAGTCAAAGTTGGCCAGACGCTCATTCGGACAACAACAAACAAAGATTAGCTCATTTTATTTCTCTTGAATTCCCAAAAAAACCAAAAACCAAAGACAAAAAATCGTTTAAAAGACAAACAAGAATAATAATAATAGTTTTTAAGCAAAGTTTCGCTCTTGCGAAAGCCAAAAAAAAAAAAAAACTTGTTGCTTTGCCATTCAGTAAAACACTTAAAATACATTTTATTTAAAAATGATGTAAGACAAAAACAAATACATATTAATTATTATTACCTTATTAGTTGGTAAGCAATCATAATTTACATATTTAGCCAATCTCACGATGTTCTTTTTGGTTCTAATAAAAAGGTTTGCAAAGCGTATTCGCTTGTCCAAATAATGTTTCAATCATAAATAACATATCGAGCGAAGATTTAATACCGATTCAGCTAATGTAAAGTTTATTAGATGTGTATAAGCTCAAGAAGCAAGTGCAGAACAAAGGGGATGATATCTCCTGGGTCAAACAGCTGGATCTTAAAAGGTTTATTTAATTAACGTTTTCAGTTTCACTTTCGACAAAAGTATATTTTTAAAAGGAATATTTATATAGCAAGCGAAACATTATTGTTTGTTTTGTCTGACTGTCTTTGCCATCTGTCAAGATTGACATTATTCAATGCCCATGTCAATTCAATCATAATATCTGTTAATCAAGAAGGATACATAGGAATATGGTAAAATTCTTTGTAAGAGATAAATTAAACATACAAGCCGATATACTTCAAAGCTCTGCATTTATTATGCTTTTTCTTTGGTTTTGGTTGAATATTTACTATAAAAAATAATCGATAATAATGTAAATCGATAAATATCGACGTAAGCTTTGCTTTTTACTTTAAAATCTTAACTTCAAGCTGTGTTTTTGTGTCTCTCAACACTTAACAAGCTTTAAACTAAAAGCCATCTCGAAAAGCTCAGTCGTCCGTTGCATTGCGTAATAGCAAAGCAAAGCAAAGCTCTCTTACGCACCGAGCCAAATAGTTTTGTTGTTGCTGGTGATCGGAGTTCAAACGGTGAGTGGACAACCATTTTGGTTTTTTTCTGCACAAACACACACTACTTTGGCTACCTGTTGCTCGAGCGCTGGCCTCAAACAACTTTAGGCTTTGTTTTTTCTTTCTTTCCTTCGATAAAACGCCGCTTAACTCTCTATTAAAAAAAAAACCTCAAAAAAGCGAAACCAAAGCGAAATATTAAGCCCAAAAAATCAGAGACTGAATGAGCAGTGAGATATATCAGAGCGATCACCTTTGATAGAGTCAAAAATAATTTGAACGCAACAACATCAACGGCGAACAAAATTTAGAATAATTATTATGTATATGCGGTTCTGGTAAACAACAACAACAGAACATTCACACCACCGCAAAAGAGTAAAAGAGAGAAGCGACATGTTGAGGTTTCAAGCCTTTACCTAACGTTCCTCATGCTTCTAATGTGTGTGAGTGTGTGTGTGTGTTTGTGTTTGTGTAGTAAGGGAAATATAGCAAAAAATATAAGTGAGAATGTGTTAGGCAAAGACTCTCAGCGGTTTGTTTGCCTGTTTGTGTGTGTGTGAGTGTGAGTGTTTATAAAGTTGATTGCACTCAATTTTTAGATACAGCTTTTTCAAGGTCATTAACGAACAAACGACAAGCTAACCGAAATCAGCAAAGCGCTCACTGCTTGCTTAGTCGCAGCTTCTAACAACGGCGGATATTTAAAAACAAAAAAAAACAAAGACAGAGAGCGAGAGAGAGTCAGAGATAGGAAGACTGAGAGAAGATGGCGAAGCTTTGTTGTTGGTGCGCGCCCTTTGCTCGCCCAAGCTGAAATATGAGCCGCTCTTGTCTCTGAATTCTTTTGCCGCCTCACCGCTTCTACCGCCGCTGCTCCTACTCGCTTGACCATCACTCTGCTCACAGCTGTTCTATTATTGCTGCTTCCACTTTTTGATTGTATACTTTTTGCTCGCTCATTGACGCGCGCATTTTATTTAGAACTTAACGAAAAAAGCTTTGAGTTGAACTTGTTGTTGTTGTTGACGTCAAAAACCTATAAAATATCAAAACAAGTTTTCTTCCTAATACAAAAGTACTATCGAATCCCTTAAATATTTGTTTTCAATTATGAAGATGTACATTTTTGGTCTCTGTTTGTATGCGAATAAGATCGAAGATATATATTGTCACAGATAATCAATATTATGTCAATGCATGTTAAAAATGTTTAAAATGCATGATTTTATTGTTATCGATAACATGTGTTAATCTGAAACGGTAATAGTTATTGATTGCTACTAGCATTTGTCTACTTCTATCTTAATTGATAAGTCACAATTATTTTATAAAGAGTTAAAATTTTTGCAATATTTCATAGTTAACTTAATCTCCGGGCATTGAACTGAATTTTAAGCAACGATTGATTAACATACTTGAATTCAAAACAATAACAACAAGTTTCTAAACGGCACAGCATTTAAATACATGGATACTGGAATTATTTTCTATCTTTATTTGTTTGTTTTTGCATATTTGTCATATGTTGTCATATGCCTCAACCTAAATCCGATAAAAAGAAAATGCATTGAGCTCAGTCGATAAACGATTATATACGATAACATGAAATAGCAAATGAGACAAATTGAAGCGATTTCTTGGGTATCGTATTGGTATAGCGTATATTGGTGCAAGCTAACCCATTTTCAACATATTGAAATACGAAACATTTGTATTTACTTAACATTAAATGTAAGCATTAATTCGCGCAAGTACAAAAGGCCTTTGTTGTTGTTAGTGGCTATAAACATTCGAAACATTCGGTTTTACCGTGTGCCAGTTTAAAAAAACAGTTATTGAATTAACACTTATTATATTATGATGATATCTGTATACCCTTTGTCTTCAAGATGTCCCCTTAAGATCTATTTTAAGTATTGTGAAATCAATGTTCAAAATCTGAAACATTCTGCAATATGATGAAACCAAAACCTACCAAGCTTGAATGATGATGAACTGTTGAAAACTGATATGATACTGGTATTAGGGTATGCCAAAGTCGGTTGCGTATGATAGCAACAGTTTTTACTTATTTGTTTCTGTTCACGTTCGGGCTTATCAGTAACAAAATTTAAACAGCTGCTTCAAACGCACAAAAACAAAAACTTTCAAATGCCATGAAATGTGCCATACAGGCTTTGTTTTATTTTTTATTACGTAGTTGAACGAGTACGAGTCTCGTATTTCGTATTTTGTATTTTGTATTTCGTCAATTGACATTCGAGACACGTAAAGCCGAGCACACCTTCCTTCCTTTCTTTATTATATTGCTAACATATTGCTTACAGTTCGCGTATCTATTTGAAATGTTTAACCGAATTTTACTTACTACCTTTTGGAGTTGACAAGTCGCCGATATGCAAAACATTCGCCCCTATCTGAATCCCTTCTTTTTTCATTTAAATATTCATTTCGTTTCGATAGTTCCTTTCATGCCCACAGCTATCTGAAATTTATTTTTCTTTTAATTTCTGGTTTTTTGTTTCCGCAATTAAAGTGAATGATAAGTTGCCTTCCTAACATTTTGGTGCTTTTAGATTAAGGTCGTCGTCAGTCAATTGGAAATTGTTATGCGTCGGCGGTAAAAAGCCAATAAAAATGATCGTTCAGTAGTTGTTACAAGGTGTCCTATGAAATTTGATGAATTTCTGAGTATCCCTTAGAATAGAGAACTTAAACAGCAGCGAGCATAAGTTCCAAAAGTAAGGTAAGGTAAGGTAACTTATAAAAATGTTCCTCTTCTTTCTGTGCTTAACAAAAAAAACAGCTTAAAATGATAACCAAATCTTTTGTTCGTTTGTTCCACTTAACTGCTTAAACAGCAGCTCGTAATGAGGTCAGTTTTTAAATACATAAACTCATTTCTTTGGCGAAAACAAAACACAATTCAAAGAGACAACAACAACAACAACAACAGAAAAAACGCTAAATGTTTTATTGTCGCGTACGCAAAAAATGTACAAATATTTTTAGCGACGTGCTGTGCCCCAAATAAGCAAGATAAAAAACAAATAAAGAATACTCTGGTTAAGAGGTAGCTGGTCTAGAAGATACCTTAAACCCTAGACATGGTTACGTTCTTTATACAATCTGTATATTAAACCCCGATTCAACTATAGCTTAATGTAATCATTGAACAATTAACAGCGTCCTATTAAGTTAACATGAGCAATTTATCGTTTTAGCAGAAAAGCTATGCGGAAATGAGTATAACAGCTTATCAATATTTTATTACAGATTCTGTTAAACTAAATGCTGCTTTTTATATTGAAATCATATTGCACTGATCCGACATAGCTTTATGAAGTGACTTTCAACTGGGCGGAAGCTTGTGACAATCGATATCTTCGATGTTTGATCAAACTCTTACAGATAATAAATATTCCATAGCAAGATAAAAATGTATTGAAATGTAGAAGAAGAGTGATAGAGTAATAGCTTAAAACAATCTGGTTTGATCCGCGGTTTAGTAGAGCTTATATTACAAATCTGTAGAATCAAGGCTTAATAGGCGCGTTTGCCTACTAAATCGTATGTATATTAAATCGGGTCGAAAATGCTTATTTCTACCTGTAAAACCATTATGACCTTTCCTTCCCTTGACTTTGGTTTAAGGTATACAAATAAAATCCACTGTTGCAATGCTGTTAAGTAAACATATGAAATGTGTACAATATCTATCGTATCTGTGAATGCGGAGCACTCAACACGCGCTCCTTAATGTATCTCTCAAGTATCCCTGGTAAAATGTTAAGAGATATCAACTGTGGGATAGCTCGGCAAGAAGCCTAGACATTGTTTTTATGTATGTAGCTAAAATATAAGTTTCGGATATGTATTGACGTGTGCTTTCTTTCCAGATTGATTGATTTTCATACAATACTCTAAAGTTTTCCTTAAAGGTGGTGTAGCTGCAGATGCAACTGAACAACAAGAATAACTGCTTATTAAGGCAAGATTTGTTTAAATTAAGACTGTATAGATTAGATTATGAATATTAACACACGCTACGCTGTCAAACAAAGTTCATGAAATTTTCACAAAGCCATGTTAATTGAAGCAACGTCTTTAGCACATCTCCATCTCTATTTCTCTCTACCTGTCTTTCGTGGGCTTGAGATACTTTATACAAGTCTGGATATTGTTTATTTTATGGTTGTCGTCGCTTCCAATGCTTTGTTTGTGGTTTTTTGTTGTTGTTGTTGTTGTTGTTGTTGTATGTTTATCAGTGACTGTAAGCAACAAAATATCTGCATTGAGGCACCAATCAAGGCAGCCAAAACGTAAACAAAAACGCATGTGATAGTCACAGGCAGACCTTCCTCTCTCTTTCTCTCTCTCTCTCTCTCTCTCTCGCTCTCTTATTGTTTTCTCACACGCAACCAGACTAAATCGCGCGATGTGCGCTCTTTCCATTTTTTATTGCTTGTAAATTATAGGAGTCAAGAAATAACCAAAAAAAAAAGAAAAACCGAGAAAAAAATAAATGCTGATTGGTTTATGTGTATTTCCGTGACTCAAAGCGGATGACAACTCGACCAACTTGTTAAATTATGTGAGGAATGCGCATTTTACTTCGAATTTGAACAATTTGTATTAAAAAATGATAAGTTAGCAAGCTCTAGTCAAGAAATCCCGACTAAGCAATACCCTGAACTTTATACTTACGCGTACAGTCTGTATGTGTGTGTGTGTGTGTATGTGTATGTGTATGAGTATGTGTATGTATGTAAGTGTGTCTGTGTGTGTGTGTGTGTGTGTGTGTGTATACTGCATACTTGACTTAACTTCAATGTTCCATATCTCTAGTGTTTGTGTGGCGTGGACCTGGACAAGGAGATATTTTTAACCCTGTACTTTAGCGGTACAGTCATTGTTTCTATATGATTAACCTTAGTTAGTTATTTATCTTTGGTGTTTCTTAACCGATTATGATATACAATATTACAAGATAAGAACGAAGGTTTACATTGAATAAAGCTCGTAGTTGCAAGTGTTACTTACTTACAATAAGTATCTTTAATATGATCTTCAACCCAAAGTTCGTTTGACCGGTGCAAAGTGCCAGAATTAGTTTAGGGAACTGGTTCACAATGGATCTGAATGACCAACCCCATTTATTAACTTAACGAGTTTATTAGCGCTTGTACGCTTACGATTTTCCAGGAATCAATTTAGGAAGCCCTTTGCTAACGGTATCTCGACGAGAGAGAGAGCCTTCTTTCTCACCTGTTTAGTTCAAACTAATTTTGTCTTTCTTAGCTGCCTTGAGCATAACTAAAGGCTTAAAAGTCTTAGCTTTCACGAATTGGCTACCTTCCGTTAATGCATCATCATTTTGACCAAAATTTTGGATGCCTTAAAACCAGTGGAAATTTCTGAAATCGTTTACAAACCACAGCAATTACTAACAATGATACGCAACTTATAATCCGAAAACTATACTTCTGGGCTTAGGGCCACGCGTGCTTTTAAATTGTATAAAACATCATTATTCATTCAATTCAGTCACAATCTTTATTGTTGTTGTTGTTTGTTACTTGAAGACGGTTTATAAATAGCTATAATTGCATTAAGTTTGGATGTCGCAACTTTGAGTACGGGTCGTGAGGAATGTCCCTAGTTATATTACAACAATATATAGAATATTTCCAATTCGAATGAAAACAAATGAGAGCGGGTATGATTTATACTCATTTCGTTGACTTCGGAAGCACTAAAATATCACCACCAAATCCATGTGTGTGTGCAGTGAGCAAAGAAATATATATGATTTATGATTTTGTAGCCGAGCTTCGTTCGAGTCATGATCAAATAAAGTATATCGTAAGGTGATCTCGTTGGCAGTCGACGATCGCTCGTCAGTGCATGCTTGCTTGTTGACATAGTGCATTTTATAACACATGCACACACACACACACACAAACACATAAACACATAAACACATACTTATTCACACTTAGTGTTCTATGTACCTTTCACTCGCACACGTTAAGGGAAAGCTTTTTGCCAACGAAACCACCTTGTATCGTGTATTTTGCTTTTGCCATAATCTGCATGTAAGTCTAACTGGCGACGAAATGCAAGGCAACCTGCGAGTTGTACTTTGCAATGTTCTTTTATTTGCTGTTTGTAGCACTCTGTTCTATTATATTCTATTCTGTTCCATATTTTCTTGTTCGGTTATGTTCTTTCACTTACTTAACCGTCAAATCTGTAGCTGCGTTGCTCATCAAATATTGTCTGTATCGCATTGAGCACCAAAATATATTTAATTTGATATTAAGAAAAAGTAAAGCAATTTTAAAGAAAGCAAAGTATTGTAAAGAAAAACAAGTATATAAAGGCTACCTGAAGAAACTTAATAAAAATCGAAACGCATAGAAGAAATTTATTGTTGGAAATTTCATAAAAACATCAATCAGAACAATGGTCTTTTGTTTCGCTAAATTACTTCAATTCAAATCAAGAATTTCTGGCGATTTTTCGCCTGTGAAAGATTTTATTACCTTATATCACAATGTCAGAGTTCCTTTCTCCTAATCTTGATTGTGCTTTGTATTAAGCTCAAGCAAAAATTGGTTCTAAGGCTATAATAAAAAAATTATATTTTACAAAAGATTTTTTAAAAATTTACTTATATATATATATATATTTATGTCTTGTCTTTGTAGTATTTACGTTTCGGATAGCGCGTTTTTATGCACACGCAGAAGGACCTCAACTTAAGGACTACACATACAACAACAACAACAATAATAACAACAACACCAACAAAACCTACAACGCCGGGCACATCTAACGCTGCAGCTAACAGATGAGCCCCAAAAACAGATGTCAATTGCTGCAGCCGAAAATGCAGGGTAAGTGCCACAGTAACTTGAGTACAAAACAAAACTTCTCAAACAAACCAAAAATTCAAATCCAAATAAAACCCCGCTTATCGATTTTTATCGATATTTAGTTACTTAGTTTACTACAAACTTACAATCACATTCTAATAGCAAAGTAACAAGGTTGTTAATTTTTTTTATCGGTTATCGATTGTTATCGATATTTAGCTTAGCAAAGTAACAAGGTTGTTAATTTTGTTAACTGTTAGAAACTGAAAGAGATATATTGGAACGAAACCATGGTTATCGATTTTTATCGATATTGAGTTTAGTTGCATTCTGATAGCAAAGTAACCAGGTTGTTAATTTTGTTAACTGTCAGAAATTTGAAGAGATATATTGGAATTAAACCCCAGTTATCGATTCTTATCGATATTTCCAAAATTTGATATGATGACAAGACTGCTCTTAACGTACCACAAAAAAAGCTCCACCGCCTTTTAAATTATTTTTGGGCCACGCCCATTCCTACCCCTTAACTTCAATATGATTTTGATAAGTTGATATTAAGTAAAAGAAAATTTCTATTTTATTTGTCCTAGTTGTCTAATTATGTTTTTTCCGTTATGTAATTGATTATAAGCTTGTTAGCCAAATTAGTTGCAACAAGTCGAGAGATAATGAATAAAATCTCTAAAAGCCCAAAGCCCAAATAACTTAAGCCAACATTTATAATTTGTTTGAAGGCTGATAGTTCAGTAGTTAAAATCGTAATGTTGTTTTCGTTCGATGTTGATGTTGATGTTGTTATATTCCCTGCTTGATTTGACAATTAATTGTTGCAATAGCAATTAAATTGCTTTTTGCTTTTGTTGTAGGCTCATTTCGAGACGAGCGCAATTAAAATGAGAAACTTTATTCAATTTGTTGTTTTTGCTGTTTTTGCTGTTTATGTTTGTGTTTGTGTTGGCCACACTAATTGCAATTGAAAAAGTGAAAGTGAGAAAGCAAAGCGAGCTAAACGTTCAAAAATTAAAACATATATATATATATATATTTTTAAGGCTCTAATTAAAACCTTTTTGGTTTTTACTGCTGAATACTAAGTATTTCCACTTATTACGTCGGCTCAAAAACTAAGCCTGATATTGCCAAACATTTATATCTATATAATATACGTATGCCTTCTACTCACATTTTTGCAAAGCCTCTAGTTTGTCTAGAGAGTTGGTGAGTAATTTTGAGCCAACTCTTTCGTGTCGTTGTGTTTTTTTCTTCTTTTTTTTTTCTTTCTTTCTTTGTGGCTGCCTCCGCAATAGTTTTATATTATATTCAACTTGCCATGAAATATGAAACAACTTTATTTCATTGTCAGGGGGGGAGGGGTGTCCAGTGTGGTTAGCAAAACCGGCTATGACCCAGCCAGACCCCGAAATAAAAAAGTATTACAAGCTAGAAAAAAAGAAACATAAAAAAAATGATAACGAAACCAAACGAAAGTGAAAGTAGGCCAAACTCATCAGCGTAGCCGCAAGTCTTAGCAATGCAGCAGGCTTTACTAGTATATATATATATATGTTTTTATAAGCCTAAATTCAAAATCGTTTGTACTCGTAACTCTATTTAAAATTCTCTACAAGTCTTACTACACATCTCCTCTCTCTTTCGCATTGTGTCTCTCTCTCTCTGTCTTAGTGTATACTTGACTGTGTTAAGGTGTTTTTTGCGGTCTTTGTTTATTTAACTTTAACTTTCGTTTTCTGTTCCCGCATCAAAAGAAAAGTGAAAATTATGCAGTGAAAATGTTCAACAGCTGTTGTTAGTTGGTTGCTTCAGTCATTAAATGTTGTGCCTCTCTACTCTGCACTGGGAAAGTGGCGTTAAATTTGTAATGTCTATGCTGTAAATTGAACAAAACACTTTTGTTTCATTGTTTTACATGTGTACGTATGTTTAATGTTTGTTAATGTTTTCAATCGGCAATAAATCAACTTTGAAATTTGATTTGTGGATCGTAAATTCTCTAATAGTTCCTTTCACTAGATAATTAGTAATTCTTGGCTTAGTTACAGTCCTTTAAAAAAAACCTCAAGTATTTGTTCAGATCAACTTTTTGTTAAGCAAACAGTAAAGTTTATTTGTGTGCCTCTCAGTCAGGCTTATAGATATAGCAAGTACCTCAGTCCAAATCGCATCTACAACTTGACACATTTCGTAACAGGTCAATAAGCCCCAACAACAACAACAACAAGAATTGACAATAAGTACATGAACCTGTGATATATGATCCCACGAAGTCATCATACATATTAATATTATTATTATATTATTATTTTTAAAGAACAAAAATACCCTTTGCCCATAAAAGTTGTGAACCAACATTGTTCGAATAGAATTATCGAATGAATGTCAATAGAATATATCAATAGTCAAACATAATTCGAAATTACTTTTGTTTGTTATCTTATTAAGGTTGAGAAACTACTCGTATTAGGGATCAAGCAAAACGTATTTTATAGCATTAAATCTGTACTGGATGTCTGCTAGTCGAGCCCGCTTTTTGTGCCATGTCATTCTTACCTTTGTGTTAAATCAATTATTGAAATTTATGTAATGTGAACCCAGCTAGCTGATAAACCCGCAGACATTGACCAGACAAGAAAACATACGAAATAGAGAACAAAACGAAAGGCTCTTAATTACCAGTTAATTACCACAGTCCGGCAACCTGATCCATACTTTCACCCTACATAGTTCGGTAACTAGCTTCGTGTACTTCTTATAATCGTTATGCAAGAGCCAACATTCGGCAAAATTCCAACATTCAAAAGCTTTTTAAGCGTTGTTAAATCAATAAACTAATAAGGTTTTTAATTGCGTTCGATGGATTTTTTACATATGATTAAAAGTAAAGAAAAAAAGGTTTTCTTCGCCGGCTATCCACAATTTTTTTTCAAACTTATAACCTATGTTTAATTCTGATAAATAATCAATCCTATTTTGTAAAGTTTCATTAAATTCCATTCAGTTGCTTTTGAGTGAAAGAATAACAAACAAGTTTACATTTATAACATTAATATATACTTATATATATCTCTATATTTAATCGACACCAACATCGGAGTCGAAAGAGCCATGATGACGGTCTGTCCGTGTATTTTTATTCGTGTGTATAAACTCATCGATCTCAAAGACTATAATAGTAGTTAGAGACTTGAAATTTGGAGTAACCAATCAGCTCTTGCCAAAGTCATTGATATCCTTCCGATATGCTCGAAAAAGTTATGGAAAACGAACACAAGGGCATTAATCCTTTCACGAAATAATCTCAGTTAGTTTGAAAATGAAAATAAAACGACATAAAAGATAGTGACCCCTGTACAATGACTGAACGCATGATCTGTAGGGTATCTTCTAGTCGAGCTTTCTCTACTCAAACCTTTTTACTAGTTTCTTATGTTTTATGTTCTTGAATCTTGTTTAAGGTTGGATTAACTTTCAAATAAAGTACAGGCATACACACAAAGTTGTACGCAGCAAAGGTTTTAGGTTTATTTTTGGTTATTCAGTTGTGTAGCAAAAAACTGAATTGCTTGGTTAGTTAGTTTCCTTACCGGGTTGAGATGGTTAGGTTTGCTCGATCTAATGTAAGGTAATTATATTTTTATGATGACTACGTTCGCTGGCAAACAGCTTTCAGTTTTCTGTAATGTGCTGTGCTGTGCTGTGCTGTGCTTTATGATCAAGTTTGTTTCAAAGTTAGTTTTCTCATTTTCAATATCACTGAAAGCTGAGCATTAGACACGGTCTGATTATTTGTTAAATTTATAGATAGATATGTGACGATATTAGAGTAATAAAAAAAAATAATGTTCAAATCCGTTTCATTGTATTTTATTAAATGCGTATAGTTTTTCATTTTTTCTTTTGCCTTTTATTTAAACGCTAGCTAAATTACAATGGGGAAATTTTAATTGAAACTAGATGTGGTATTTAACGATTTAAGATCATTAACTGTACAAATTTATGTAACAGCCAGCAGAAAATATCTGCGATCCCAAATAAATATGTATGTTCGATAATTATTATCGATAAGTTTTTCCATCTCTTAAGCTTTCTCGGCTAGATTCTTCTTTATTGCTGTTGGTAATCGAATGCCATAATCACAATCAAAATCACATAAAGTATATATATAACTATATATATATTCTTGATCAGCATCAACAGTCGAGTCGATTAAGCCATGTCCTTCTGTCCGTCTGTATAAGTGGAGCGAGAGATTCAAAATGTTATTGTAATCGATAACATGCGTATATCGAAAACGAATATAATTATCGATAGTTTTTAACAAACTTGTACTGCCTAGGGCTTATGCGTGCTTATGCACCAAATCTGGTGTCTAGCTTTCATAGTCTCAAAGATCGATGGGCTTATCGGGTATATAGGGTATATCGTACTGAGTAATGTCCACTTTAAAAAACTGTTAAATATCACTAAATTTCAGTTGAAATGGCATGTTTTAAAAATGCATAAACGAAATGTTTAAGTCAGTTGCATTTCGTTTTGGGTGTGGCAGGCATTGAAAATATGGCTAGCCTTTCTCAATGTACTTTCCAGTCGCATGAAGCAAACACTTACAGTTCGGCTAGCTAATTTGCTCCCCCCATATTATACGCAAGATGGGTTTTTAGCCCCTCTGCTGTAATTTTCATATTATTTTTCCTTGCTACAAATACTACTCGCGTACTGTAGCAGCTGTTTTGTGTCTTTCAGTTTAAAACATATGCTTCATTTCTGTTTTCGTTTTTTCGTTCGTTTCGTACGTGTATTTTAGCTTAAGCTCTTTTTTTATGGGCGTGGGTTGTTCCTGTTTCAATTAAACATGCAATTTGAAGCCATTCACAAATCATAGGTGCAGTCTTGCTTATAGGTATGTTGCGACCTTTGAAAGACTTTTGGAGACTATACAAAAGCTGAAGATTTCCGATTCGTAACAAAAGTTCTTCTAATACCTTAAGCAGATCAAGTTTATTTTAAATTATAGACATCTCCGCCCGTTTTCGATTGACACAGACAATAGTTAGTAGTATATCGATCTAAGGTTAGAACTAAGAGATAATTCTACGGTACTTTTTGATATTATAAAGATAAGGACAGACGTTTAGTAAAATGTGCAGCACTGCTGTTTTTTGTTGCTGTTGCTGTTGATAATGACAATGATGATGATGATGACGATGAGGAAAACAGCTGCAATTTGTAAATTAAATTTGCCATGCAACATTAAAAGAAGTAAAACAAATGGAAAAAAAAAAGTAGAAACAACGCTGTGATTCACAAGTAAACTGCAGACATCGTACCGCATTTTCCTCCTTCCTTTTTTGTCTCGGGTATATATCTATCTATCGACTCTACACTCCCTCGTGTTTTTTTTTTATGTGTGATGATGATGACTTCTCGGGAACTTCTTGGGAACACTCCTGTCTGCGAATCGCGTTTTTCCTTTCCATGACGCTACACATGTTAGCGCTCTAGTTGTTTGTATAACGCTTATATCCGGCAGATACTTTTGCCCTCTAGCTAGCTATCATTATTATTTGTTGTTGAAGTATATGTATCTTTAGATGTATATGTAGCTGTAGCTGTTGTGTGTCATACCAAGCCGCCTTCACGTTGTATCCGTATCTATCTAAATATGAGCAAAAATTATCTTTATACTGTTTCTCGTCTGCTTATACACTTGTAAAGGGTATATTAATTATGTCATAAAATGGGCAACGCATGAAAAGAAAGCATATTCGACCCTACAAAGTATATATATATATGCTTGATCAGCATCACGAGCTTAGTCAATATAGCCAATTCCGTCTATCCAAACTAGTCAATCAGTTTTTTTGCTATTGAGATCAAAAAAACACCTTAAATATAGGTCAAAACTTTCTGAAATCATAACTTCCTCCAAACTCAACCGATTATCAAGTGCTTTGTCTTTTTTAGTCAAAATCGGCTATATTGAATCACTAATTCATAAAGCAAACCCAGTAATATATACGTACATAGGTATCATCATGCCAATATCGCATTTAACTCTATATTTAGTTACTAGTCCTAAAGTCTTGACTTTAAGAATGCCTCTTAACGAAAAGTGTAAAGAACAAGGTTGCAACAAATCTCGAAGAGAAAGCGTTTTACAAATCTGTCGCATTAGCAAAACATCATGTTTCACTAGAAAATATGCTAACTAGAGAAGGCTCCTTCTGTTATTGCACGTTGTTTACTGACTTAACTGAGGGGCAAGGCGGAGGCGGAGGCGGAGGCGGAGGCAATCTCTTGGCAACATTGAGGAATACCAACAAGTGCTGCGGAATATAAAGCCAAAGCAATCACATCATTATTGCCCATGTGAATGGCACAGTGGCTCAAGAGATGATTGTCATGGACTGATATTGAAAATAACTTAATATAACATTGAAATGCTTACGCTTGCGTTAAAAAAAAATGTCTATTTAAAATAATAAGCTAGAGAACAATAAGAACCCACGACCCATAAGATCTTATATATTTTTACAAAGCATTAATATTATCTTCAAAGAAGTCAGTACCAAAAAGAGTTTATATACATTTCGCTCTTAACTTTAATGTCTATAAACATGCCCTTTTAGATGCCTGAACTATATCTTCAAGTCTGTTTTGATATCAAAATAAATAAGTACAGAGACATAACACCGCTAACTCTTAGCGGTGGCTTGGAAAAAATAATCAAATCTAATCAATAATACAACATTTCATTACATTTAACATAATAAAAGGTTTAACGAAGCGAGGAATTTGAGGAAGTTTTTGTTAATGTAAAAACTTCAAACTGATTAATTGTTACACAAATTAATTAAACTTTGGTTTTTTTGTTTTGGTTTTTTTGTTTAAGTAACTTATTTATGGCAGCAGTTGGACACACTGTGCCGTCGACACTTGTCGAGTTTGTACTTTTGTTATCGATGTTGTTGTTGTGTTGTTGGGTTGTCTGTATCGGTTCTGTACACAACATGTTGAGGCAGTGTTTTAATTTATGCCACTTTGTGTCGCCTGTTGTTGTCGTCGTCTTTCGTCCTTCTCCCGCCCCTTGACCTTGTGCTCGTCTGTGTGTGTGTGCCAAAGGATTTTTGGGCTCTCACCTTTTCGCCTTTCGTGCATTTGTCTGGATGCTATGTTTTGTTGTTAGGTTTGTATTGTTTGTATCAATTTCTCAGTGTTAAATTATTTTCAATTTTTGCTCTGCCCTCTCATTGTTTCTATTAGCTTTTGATGCAGCATCTCTTTTGTTGTAAGAGTTTATGGCTTGTTTATTTGATTACACGTGTAGAGATCTGCGATATCAAATCCTTACCAACAACAACAACTACAATTTGGTACTGTGCTTTGTGGAGAGAATATCGCTTTGTATATCAGATAATTAAAAACGTTTAATGGTTTTGTGCAAAGCAAAAGAAATCATCTACGCACGACCCCACAACATATATATATATATATATATACACATATATATTCTTGACCTGTATCAACAGAAAGAACGATGGACGAGTGATATAAGTTCTCGTATACCACCCTCAAAACAGATTTGATTTTAATAATCGATAACTCTGGCCGTGCCTAATCGAACTACCACGATTGGATATGTTATATTATAGTTAATATCTGATGTACCGATGCAAACTTATTGGTTCAAGTCTAAGCTAGACTCAGTGTCAAGTTTTGAGCTAACTGTTAAATCGATAACATATCAATGCACCACAAAAATTGCAAGTGTGTTTAATATTCGGCTTGCTAAATACTTGATTTCATCCGTTCGCTTATCCATAGATATAGACCTTATGAATAGATCTAAACCCTCATCTCGATCAATACTAACTATCAACTGCAAACTTGCTTAAGTACTTTATCGCGATATTTGCTTGAAAAAAAGTTGTGGACAACATTTTTTGGTTTTTTGGACAATATTTCAAACTAATAGCAACTTCTTTAATGATTCATTTGCGTTGTTGTTATCAAGCAATATATCTAATGTGGCCTTTCCGTTTTTCATTATTTCATTTTCGTTGGCAACTAAAGTCATTTTTTTTTGCTTTTTCTGACTTTTGCTGTTAGCCATAACGGCGCTTGTACAAAAACTTGCAAAAGCCAAGCCACAATGCGTAGAAAAGCAACAACAACAACAACAAATTACTTGTATTATTTTGTGGATTTATGGCAGTTGTGATTTTAAGACATTTTTCTTTTTTAACTATATGTATGTATGTAGTACAACAACTACGCACACACACGCATTTACGCACACACACACACACACTTAAACTCCAATGGGCAAGCACTTCTCTCCATTCGAAACGTTTTGCCTACGATACGTACATTTACGTACGTTTTGCGAACAGAGTAAATCAGAGAAGAGCGAGCAAGCGTCTCTGTGTGTTCCAATTGCCATAATGTTCCGCGAGAACTTCAGAACATTTCTTAGAGCTCTTGGAGCTGGTACGAAAACTGCGACGCAATTGTGGCGCTGAACTGTACAGTGGAGGACATTGACATTTTGCATTTTCGTTTCGTTAGCTGTTTTCGTTCGTTTCGCCCCAACCAACAAAGAGAGCGGCAGAACATCCAGCACAATGTGTTGGAAAAAAAAAACACCTTTTAGCCATTGCTTCTTTCTTTCTTATGTTTGCTGTTTTTATACCCTGAACCCATAAAATAAGTAAAAGAGGAATAATGGTCTTGTGCAAAAGAATGTAACAGCTCAGACCCCATAAGGTGTTGAAAAAATTTTTGATCAGAATCAACAGTCGAGTCGATATAGCCATTTCTGTCCCAACTAAATAACGTTTTGATTTGTTCGAATCAGTTAATTTTTAATGTGCAACAAGAGCAAAACGATAAAGTAAGATTTATGTAAAATAACATTGAGTTGGCGGTTGTAGCATCTATTTCTTACAATAATATTTGACTCGTGAAGCAACCGGCGTTTTGACAACAGCGACAGCGGCGTCGACTTTGTCATGAATGGGGCGGCTGACAATGAAACACATTCACACAAACACACACTATCATGAGAGCAATACGACACGGCGACAAGCAGCTGTTTGGATTCCTAAGAGGAGCTTTCACCGCCGCCCTAGCGCAGGCGAAAAAGCAAAAGTTGCACTGCCAAAACTTCGAGTCTCTTTTGTGTTTGCAAACACAAAATGACGCAAGCGACTACGCCACAATGCGTGCTGCGAGCGCGACCACTTCAGAGAGCGAGGAAGAGCGCAACAATTGCAGAGTTTCTCTCGCAGCTGCCATGCTAATTGGAGCAAAACAAACACAAACAAATGGCAATGGGTCAACGTTGTGTTCCAATCCCACAGCGTTTCATTATTGACGTAGTAACAAAACCAACGCGCGCTGCTCTCTTCTTGCTGCTTATGTGAGCATAGTTGTATAGTAGGTCGTTGATGCGTGGGGATGGAAGGCAATGTTGATGACTTTGTTATGCTGCGTGTCCTGACACAACTGTAAATGTAATGTGTTAGGATTTTATAATGCACTTTCGAATATCATGTTTGCTTTTACGCGTCTGTTTACGTCTCTTTTTCTTATGTCATGCGCATAGTTCGCCCAGCTGCATTGTTCATATCTTATTCAAGCGCGTGCTCGCTTCTTTTTTTAGTTTTCGTATCTTAACGTTGTGATCGTGTTACAACTTAAAACTGTGTGTTAATTGATTGTGGAACGCTAACAGAATATATCGCAGTCGGTTGTGCCCGCGCGACTTCATTGTTCTCACTGAGTTTCTCAACCATTTTCGCTTTTGCATGTTTGCTACGGCTGCTGTGCTGCTTTTGCAGCTTTTGTCGGTTTTTGTTGTTGTTCTTGTTGTTGTTCGTTGCGCTTGTCTGCTGCCTATTACTTCACGAAGCGATGGTGAAAATGTTTTTTTTTTGCCAATTATTAACAGTTGCTGATGATGCCTTTGCTGTGTTTTTTTTTCCCGTTAATTCTTAGAATCCCATTACTAATCAAAATAATTGGCTCCCTTACACCTATAAGTCGCTGCTATGACATCGGTTCACGTTTTTCATAGTACTGACTACCTTGTAAAGGCAGGAACCGCAGAACTTTCGGGTCGTTAAAGATCAGAACTGGCGATCAGAACATTTGCTACAGATGGCTTGAGTAAATTTTATCAGCGATTTCTTTCTCGTTTCTCGAAAAATACTTTGCCATAGTTATTGTCATCGATAACATGTGAAATGAAAAGCAAACGAAAGAAATCTCATCGGAATACTGTATTCTTTTAAACGGTATGGGTTAAAACGTTTCTCTTGTGTCTTTTCTGCCTATAGTATATAGTAGTAACGTATCAAAAATCGTGTACAGACAGAGAAGATATTAAGGAAATGCTACCTTCTGGCTGTTACATACATTTATACAAATTTAGTAAATCGTTTTCAAATTTCATAGTTTCAGGGTATAATAACTGACCCAAAAAGCCATAAAAGCTCACCTTAAACTTTACAAGCAGAAGAAGCAAAGACTCAGCTTTGAAGTTGAAGTTGAACTTTATAGACAGGAAACATCATTAAAACCCACATTGAAACACATACATATATGTGTGTACATACATACACACGCAAGCACTACACGGCACACATACAATAAAAATCACGACAAGCTTTGGTCTAACGGCAATTGCAGCACCAGTGGGACAAAGTTGTGCGGTAACACTCCGCAGTACAAAAATAACTGTGTGCAACAAATTATAGAACTAGGCGCAAGACAACTGAACATAACAGTGTAAAAACTGGTGGTAAAAAAGTCTGCTTGAAAAGATGGGTTATAGAGCGGCGGTAATGGGTACGGCCTTTAAATATACATATATACACACACATATACACACATTGCCGATATTGAAGGCGATGGTGGGCGTGGCATGCAAAGTTTTTGATGCTGAATTTAAGGAGATATCGCACAAATCTTAAAAGTATTTAGCTTTAAAGGTGTCAACATGAATTGCATTCACAAAAAACTCACCAATATACTCTTTACCTTCGTCATCAGAGTATAAGAAAAAAAGAAACAAAAATGAGGGGGGAAAAAAGTTGGCTTTGTATCATGAAAAAAGTCAAACATTTCAATGTGACCGTCATCGTTGCCTGTGCACTTGTAACGGGTTGAAACTCTGTTGTTGCCAACTAGCCGTAAACTCGATTAAGTTACATGCCAACAAAGGTGAAAGCAACAATAAGCGCAAAAGAGGTAGAAAGAGTTGGCTTGTTGGAAAATTCAAGCTATGATTACAAGTAAGATTGCTCAACACGAAAAGCTTCACAAGAAGATACCCTAAACAATAGCTAAATAGTTTCGAAATCAAGTTTCCAAGTTACACAAATTAACGATTATTATGGCTGTAGATAATATGTTATCGAAATGTTAAGAAAAACGCTTCAGGAAAAGACTTTAAGCATATGCGATTCAATCTCTTAAATAACAAGTTTCATTTGATATATATTCAACAGTTAAACCATAACCTTAGACCCACTGTGCGCACGTCATCAAACACAACGGAGCCGCCCAATGCGCAACAACACATACAACAATACATATGTACATACAATATGCCTCGCATTATTTGTTGTTGTTATGCTTTTGCTTCGACTGCTTTAGCATCATTTTCGTTGTGGTGTTGTTTTGTTGTTATTGGCACGTTTTTCTGCTACAGCTGTTGTTGTTGTCAAGTAGGAAAAAAGTAGTAAAAACTGGTTTTGCACATGCTTCGTTTTGAGTTGTTGTTTGTGTTTTTTTTTTGTAGTTTGTCGGCTTTGAAGTTTAACTAGTTTTGGAGGCATGCATTGAGCCAAAGTATTTTTTATAGCACATACATACATACATACATATGTACATGTATTTTTTTTAAAGCGTCTTGTATGTTGTTGTTGTTGCCGCTGTTGCTCTTGCCATATCCTTCAGCCAATGACGCCCAGTTTTAGCCGCTACCTGCTGTTTTAAACCTCCCCCTTTGCCCACATTTTGAGCAGGCCCAGTCTGTTATCTTGCTGTAAGTAAGTAAGTAAGTTGCTGAGTAGGTCAGGAATGTAACAAAAAGTTGCTGTTGCTATTGCTCTTGTTGCTGCTGTTGCTGTCCTGTTCAACACAGCTAAAAAGCAGTAGAAAACAACACCAACAAATGCAGAGTCGCGCCCACTTGGCAACTGCAAATTTTGCAATGTTTGTTGTTGCCATCTCAAACGGCATTTTGTACATACACATGAACTTATTTATTTATTTATTTTTTTTCTTCTGTTTCGCTCATAAGTATTTTAATTAACCGTTAAAGATGCAAAAGCTGCTCGCTTGAATTCACCAAGTTTAAGGCTGACTCTGTTGTTGTTATTTCTGTTACGTGTCACGTAATAACATTCGATCTGTTTTATATATGTGTTCTTCTACAGTATGGCTGTTAAAAAAGATATGCACATATAAACTAAAGTTTACTTTCATATATTTGTAGTCAAAGATCAAACGGAATGTAATTTACTCGATGTATTGAATAACTTGCAATGATAATATCGATATTTTTGTTATGTTATCGAAAGACATGTAACCTACAACAACAATCGCACTGTCATTATGAGCATCATTATTGGAACTAGAATTAACAGCATTGCTTGGCAACAACAATAATCAAATAATACAGTTTTGTGCTTTAACATAACGGGGTCAACATAACATAACATAAATATGCAATGTAAATGTAATTTTCCACTTTCTGCAAACTAACTTAATCATGTTCATTGTAGCGTATAATCATGAACCACAAACTAATTAATGTTGCTCAAATCTTAAGTTATTTGCTATTCACATCGTTGTGCACCGGAAAGTTTGTCACTTTGTGGCATTAGTTATCAGCTTTGAGCTTTGCTTGCAACTTAGTGATGGCCAAAATGGGTGAATGGGCGAATAGGCAAAACAATCTTAAGTTAGTTATATTTTTAGGACACTTTTAAAACTAAACTTTCGTTCGAGTAGAATTTTACCTAAAAGTATGCAGTTTTAAGATACGTTAGTACAAAACAAAATCATGGATTATCTCAAGTAGTGAAAATGAAATTCGAACAATTTTTACTTGCATATCAAACAAGATATTTGCAAAGCTTTATGTCTTGTGGTTCAAAAGGTTGCTTTTATACGGACAGAATGACGCAAGGACGCACGGACGGACGGACGGACGGATAGAAACATAAGGGATGGCGCGAACTGGGATTTCTTTTGTGGTTTAAGGGTCTGCACAGGCTCAAAGCGGATTCCTGGTACAAATATTTTTAAGTCTGCAAAGAATGCTAATAATTTAAAATTCTTTGAAATTGTAGCAAGGTTAATAGTTAAAGTTAATCGTGAAATCAGCATAATGCTATTGTTATGAATAATAAACGTACTAGAATTTAAATATACCATATAAACAAAAGACGAATCAGACATAAATGTTTCAGAAATAATAAACAAAGAGAGTCAAAAGAGAGAGAGAGAGCTCACCAATAGAAAAATTTTTATGTACACGGAAAAGTGCAATTTATGACGAAAAAGTGTTAACCTCCACAATATACACATACGGTTCTCAACCTCTACGAACGGGGTCAAAGCCATGTGCTAAATTTAACAAGCAGTTATAAAAATAAATAATTGAATGTCTCACAAAAGGTACTTGATGGCAATAGCGGCATAATATTATTAGATTATATCCTTAAGGAGAGTAAGCAGCGAAGTAACCGGAAAAGAATCAAAGAAGTAAGCGGTAAGGAATCTTGCGCATAAAACGTAAAAACATTATATCAAATATTGCCTAATAATGTTGCGAACTAGTTTAAGCTTACGAAGAGATTCTCATTTATATCGATATATGATATAACATCGATATCTTTGAGCCATTCCCTGTGAGCTGACTTCCGCAACACTGCTGTGCCTGCCAGCCACAAAAAACATCATTCAACCAAGTGTAGAATTAAATAATGTTAACATTCGATAACTTACATACTAACAATGACTATACGTGGGGGATCTCCTGGTCAAACTTACTCGATTAAAGTCGTCTTACGTGTTGGTATTAAAAGTACTCGTATATGAAAGCAGCTGCTCTTCAATTGCAAAGTTATCTTACCTTTGTGGTGCTAGAACAATGAAAAGGAGGTGAAACAAACAACAACAAAAAACAAATGGTTTTTTTTTTTGTGGATATTGTGAAAAAAGTTTTTTTTTTTCTCCCGGCTTCCTTTTGGCAATGTCGCAAGTTCAAGGTTGCCGCATCGTCTCTCTTGCTCGCTCTCTTTCTTAGTTTGACTCTCTCGCGATACGCGCTCGCCTGCTTGTACGTAAATTTCTTTTTCGCTACGCATGTAGAGGTTTCTTCTTCTTCTTGTTGTTGTTGATGTCCATTTTTCGGGTGTTGTCGCGTTGACGTTAACGCAGGCGTCGGCTACATTAAGCGAGCTCAGGTTATTTACCCAGCGCGTTGAATTCATTGAACCTGCATTTTTGTAGCTAGCAAGTTTTTTGAACCATTCAAAATGAGTGAAAAGAGAACACTTATGTTGTGCAATTATTTCTTTTAGGCACAAGGAAGTAACTCTTATTCCATAGATTATATATATATATATTTTTTTATTGATCAGACGTCTCGCTTGATGTAGGAGCGTTTATCTATCGGAATGAAAGGTATGGAAACTAAAGGAGTTAAACGTCTCAATGTAGGAGCGTTTATCTATCGGAATGAAAGGTATGGAAACTAAAGAAGCTGAATGAATGGTATGGAAACTGAAAGGAAACTGAACACTTCGCATTTGGAATATAAATTCTCGCAGAACAACAATGATACAACTTTTGATACGCAAATTCTATCAATAAAAATTAAGTATTAAATATTTTTGAATATAGCTATAAAATCATTTCATCTTTAAATGAATTTCTGAACCCATTTACGCTCCAGAAATTTTGAATCATGATCCGCTCACAAGGAAAATAATGGGTTAACTAAACTTCCCCATGAACCCGGCCATTTACTACGGTTTTGTTCGTTTATCAAACATTGTAAGCATTCTAAGAAAAAAATATAAAACTCTAAAAACAATTCACAGCTAAATGCTTGTTTTCGAATCGAAACGGTGCGGGCTTAAGAAACTAAGAAAATGTGCGAAAAGAAAAAGTGACAACAATAAATACATGTACGCATACATAAGCGAAATTAGAACAGGAGCAGAAACAACACTAACAACAAAACGAAACGCAACAAATGCGAATATCTAGAGGGCAGTCAACAAAAATTGTAAAAGCATTTTTTGACGGTTGAACGTCCGCAGGTCCTGAGGTCAGTCACCGATAAAACCAAAATCAAGACGACGAAAAAAAAAAAAAGAAATACATAACGACGCTAGCGTCAACAGCGACGCCAGAAGCGATGTTGACGTCAAACGGCGGCTACAATGATACAACGTAAAGAAGAAAATAAATAAACCAACAACAAAATAGAACAAAATAATATGAAAAACAAGTAAAACAAAAGCAAATGTAAAAACTACAATGCGAACAATACACGCGCGCGCAACTTTTAACTTTTGACGCACTTGCGAGCGCAAATGAGAGATACACAGAGAGACGAAGAGTGGAAAGGAGAGATAAAGAGAGAGAGAGAGAACCGAAAGAAAGAGCAGATGGGTGGCGAAGGAGGAGCTCGAAGGTGACTTACTTGTGAATGCGTGATTGTGAAAAATGTATGCAAATAAAATGCGTATGCGAAGCTGAAGTGGGTTAATATTAATACAAACAAAACAAGAATAACAATGCAAACGCAAAAGCACACTCGAAAAGGAAAGCAGCGAAGGACAAAAGTGCATTGACCCAACCAGGTCACACTCACTCTTCTAACACAAATGATAACAAACGCTCTTCAAATTTATGGAACTTTCCTTTTATGCCTAAAAGCTGGCAACGAACCTTATATCAATCCATAGCCATGCGCACAACTTCCATCCATCGAATTTGCTTGGGATAACTTTATTTCTTTTTGCCTTTATTGCGCATTTTATGCCCACAAAGTGCTTGTGTTCGGCATATATTTGTGTATAGGTCGGTTGTTAAAGAAAATACGTAGGCGTTTAGGCAGATTTAGTTTCACATTAGGCAACAATTGATGTGAAAATAAATTATCCTTAAAGCTTAAATCCCATTTGCAATTGTCTGCCAATTAGTCGATACACTTCGATAAAACCATTTTCCCCACACCACAGACAGGTAGAGTCAAAGTCACCAAACAGTCCCTAAAGATTTTCACCACGCCCAGCCACTATCAACGCTGGTATTAGTATTAGTTTTAGATTATTTCGCAGTCGACTGCGTTCAAATTTAACAAACACACTTTTATTTTCTATTGTCATTGACTTTATATTCGTTTTCTTAGTGCAGCCGCTTCCTGCTGTAAACACACGCGCAATTATAATTACACAATAGTTGAATAGCCGAGCAACGTGTACAGTCAGTCAAAAAAAAAAGGACTAGAGTTCAGTCAGAGGAGAAGAAACTTTATATAAATGTTGTTAATTTCCAATGAAACGTTGTCTGTCAGCAAATGAATTAACTGTGGCACACACCAAAACACAAAGAATAATATAAAAATAGAAACAGAGGAATAAAGAGAGGGCAATAAGAGATATTTACGTACAAATAAAAGGCGCTCAAATAACAGTGATAAATGAGCAATTTATTAAATTACCATGCAACCAAGTAGAAATCAGAGCGAAGAGAGCAAAGTACTGGAGATCCGAATAGGAACGGAATGAGAACTGAAACCAAAATTTGCTTATCTATCAAGGCGTCGATTAGTTAAGAAACTTCCTTCAACTTTTTCTTTCGATAATTGAAAATTTAACAAACATCTCAGGGGATACATGGCTTAAGAATTATATTATACAAAGTTTAAGGTTAGGTCACCAGCTTATGTGTTCTATATGTTCTAAATGTGTTATATTTTACGTAAGGCCCTAAAAAATATTTCGGTTTTTACTTAACAGTTAGTTATCATTGTTTTTTAAGAACTTAAAACATAAAGATAACATAAACGTATATATATAAATTAGAATATACTATTAAAATCGATTTTGAATAAAATTTAAACTTAATTTTAATTGAAAACTTTTTATTTCTCTTTCCAGGTAAGCAAACTTGTCGTCAATCAAGTCCAAACATCAACCTGAACTAAATGGCATTACGAATTATGGTATCAAAATTCTTTCTTAAATCTTCAAAAATCTTTCGTTAAATTCGAATCGTGAGTTTTTCTTCTGTGAGGCGCTTTTTGATTCATATTTTATATTACTGAAAGGTTCTGTTCTGTTGTTTTGGGATTCAACTACAACCTGTTTTATGGATGGATGAAAGAACAGATATATACGTTATAAATATAGATATATTTTCTTTCAATTTGCATACAAGGAATCTATTAAAAATGCTAAAATAATATAATAAAGTTGTGTAGAATCTGCAACCCACAAATTATATATATTCAATACGGAGTAGAAGTCTTGAGTCTTATAAAAAAAAACCCAATAAGTAATATGTACGCCTATGTGCGATTCTTTTCATGATACTGCCAAAATTCACAGTTGGCGTTGAGTAAGGAAAAAGCTTGTTAGAAACGCAGATCTACCAATTATTTAGTTGTATTATTGTTCTGGTTATAAGCATAATGGATTTCTCACGCTTCTGGGCTCAGTTGGAGCTCGTTTGTTGTTTGTTAGTTTGTTAGTTGATGACAGCCGCAGAAAAGTCTCTTTGCTAATTTGCATAGTGGCAATTGGGCATTAGGCATGGTCCCCATTGTAATTTGTATAAAGCACATATATATATATATACATATATTCAATTTTGCGCTCTGTCAATCGATTTTCTGCGGCTTCTTAACGCATAAAAAGCAGGTGATTTGAGCTTAACTTTATAAATGGCTTTAACACAACAAGACATTTGTGATGGCCGTTCCAATGGTTAGCTTCTTGAGCTTTGTTATGTTTTGTAATTGTCTTAATGTTTGCCATTGCACTGCAAAAATCAGCAGAGAGCGTGAGATAACTTCCTCTTGCTCTTCAAAGTAGTCGTCACCAATGTAGCAAATGAAGCAAAAGTTCGCCTTTCTGGCTTCTCTGTAAAAGTATCCTGAAAGCGTCTCTCTCTCTCTCTCTTTCACAACTTCTGTAGCGTTGTCGCTGATCGATGTACAGTTTGCGTCGTAATGCCGTGCTTGTCGCTAGGGTTGACACCCATCTTCATTTTTGGTCGCATATTCAGTTATGTGTGTGTGTGTAAAAAACAACAATCGATGTGCAGCAACAGCGTTGACATATTTTCTTAATGGCTTAATAGCTGCAGGGCGATGCGTCAAAACACAAAAGTTTTAGAAATACTGAAACTGACAGAGACGAAGATTGCGTTGTTGTATTGCACATCAAAATCTTTTGGTATAAAAGTGTTTTGGTTTTCAAGTGAAGCTGCAGCCTACCCTACGGCAATGGCAATGCAAGCATTTGCATTGTGCGTCGACTACTGTTATGTATATTGGGATAGGACCACAAAACACAACAACGACTACAAACAAAAAGCAAGAGAGTACAGCATGTAAGAAGAGACAGACAGAGAGAGAGAGATGGAAAGAGAGAAAGCGTACATTGAAGTTTGTCGTTTGCAATTACTCAACAAAAGCTTTGAGCTCGATTAACGCAATGCCTGTCAAAATGTTGTTGTTGTTAGTTTTTTTACAAATCGTTTGCTGTGCTCATATTGCACTTATGTCAAAAAGAGAAAGAAAATCCATCAACTGCCTACCTAACGAAGCTTAAAATATAATGAAAAAAGTTGCTTTACTTGAAATAGAACATTTGTTGTCCTTATTTATTTCTTTCTTCCTAACGAAACCATTTAAATTATTAAACCATTTTATACATTATGATTGCATCGCATAGAACGAAGTATCATATTTAATCGGCTCATATGTACTATATTCTTACGTATGTATTCTATTTATTTATTGTTGTTTATTTATAATTGATTAAAATGACCGAATTGTAGCTCAAATAGATTTTTATTATACCCTAACCCCATTCAAAATGAAAGATTCAGTCATAGCTGATTTTTATGAATATTCTTGATCAGCAAGAAGAAGATTTTTCCTTCTTGTTGTGTTGAGGTGTAAAGGTGGGAAGGCAGCAACTGGGCGTTGCTTGTCCAAGCTACGGTTGCTGTCTTTGCTAAGCCCTAAAATTCACCTTTTGTGCTATGAAATCTCAGCTATTGTGTGTTGTTGGGTTTTCTTGTACTCTTGCTACTCATCTGGCAACCATTCCGTTTGTTGGGCCATCAATCCGTTTCGTTTCGTTTTGTGCAGCGCTCTGTAATTAATTTGGCAGCTAAACAGAGCACATCAGCAGAGAAGAGCAAAGAGCAAAGAGAAAAGAGAATATGTAAGGCGGCGCAATATCAAATTACCATTGACAACTGAGTAGTCGGCAAGCAGGTCAAAAGTTTTACTTGAACAGACTTTTGTACAAAACCATGCAACTGAATTTAGAATGGATAAAAAAAGGGTATTTGAATGTAAACTAACTCGAATTGGTAGAGTTCTTAGGTTGTTAAGTAGTATTATTTATCAACTTAAGTGTAAGTAGTCTCCACGATATCAGCTGATTGGTTTATCTGAAACTTGAAAAAGTCGTCAGCCTTTCTATGTTTAAGCTTGAATGCACGTTGTGATCGGATTTTGAAAGACTTACGCATTAAAAATATCAAATTTCATGTATAGTTTTTGCGGTGATTATAGCTAATGCCGTGCGTATATATAATCTAAATCGATCCTACAACCAGTTTAGAGTACAAAATTCTGAGAAAACTTCGTTTAAAGTTTCAACCGCTCAGCTCAGAGCTCTTAACACTCATGTCTCTTCTAATTTCTTTACCTTGATAATGTCATCGAGAAGGAAGAAAGCTATCTTTGGCCAAAGATGGCGAATACTATATACACTATATACTTGCAAAGTCTTCTTGTTTTCCAAAGTAATAGATAGATGTTCTATTTACGTTTTGACAGCTTAATGATATATTGGTACAATCTGTCGGATTTTAACAAATGATGACAAGAACACAATAGCAACAGTATCAGCTCGATGGATCGAAATCTAAGGAACTAGTTTTCATATAAACCGATGAACAATAACGTATGGGAAAAGTATCGCCGACTAATTGATTCCTTTACACGTAAATCCCTAACCCTTTTGTAGTGCAAAGAGGGAATTGGCTAACGATAAAACAAAGGGTTCAGAACAAATTTCATTATAGTTTCTTGTCTTTATCTTTATTTCGCTTTGTCTATGCCATTCTCTACATGTGCATAATGTAACCAAAACCTTCGAATAGAAAATCGTGTGCAAAAACAAAGAGAATACATAATTTAATTCACGCAATAACAAACAAATGCAAGAACAGAAACTGAAAAATACAGCAAAAGAAAAATATATATTCATATAAACAGATTTACTTCAGTTGTCGTCACCTTTAAACAAAATGCAATATACAAAAAAAAAGCTGAAGGTTAGCTTAATAATTTATTTAACAACGAGAGAATAATTATTATTTAACCTAATTATTATTATTATTAAAACTATTTTCATTTAACTAAACTTTCCGGTGAATAAATAAATTTTATGTAAATTGCTATTCAAAGTTGAAAATAATATATATAATAATAATATATATAAAGTGCACATCTTTTTGTTGTTTTTGTATAATTTATTTAACAACTTAAACGTCAACGCGAATCAAGAAATAGCAATAAAAACAAGCAAAGCGGCAATCGAAATACACTTGAACGTGAGTGAAACAAAATTCATGACCCACTTATTGAAACGCTTTTTCTTTCAACCATGACCCACTTTATTATTTGAAGCAATAATTGAGCGAAACGATCAAAGCAAAAACAGACAGACAGACACAGAGAGAGAGAGAGCGAAAAGGAAGCATGCGATTTAGCGCTGCTAAAGCATATTTTTGTTGTTGTTTGTCGTATTGAGAAAAATTATTTGCTCAAATGCAGGTTTACAGCAACTAAACTAAACGTCTGAGCAAATAAGGTGAGCCACTCACTAGACGCGGTTGTGGGCGCATTTGAGTGATTCACGGAGCGGGTGATGCAGGTGGCGGGAGAGCAAAACGTTTGCAAAAACGTAACGCTGACGAAAAACAGAGAGAGGGAGAGCGAGAGAGAGAGAGAGAGAGGCGGCTTAGTAAAATAATCATATACCCCAGCGGCGAACAGCATGTACGAAACATTCACCAGATGCATTTCAAAAAGACCCCACAACGTAATGTATTACGTATAGCCTTTTTGCAAACATAGACATAGTACAGAATTGTTATTGTTATGCTCGTTTGTTTCCTCTTCTGTCGTTGCTCACACGCATACAAGTGGCACAATGAATTTGCCTTTGCTTTTGGCAAAGTCTCACTTATTTTAGACTAAAAATGTACTAAATATTAGCACTACACTACACAGACAACAGACAACCAAGTGTTATTGAAAGTCTCAATTTTATCCACAAGCACAAAGACATATTTCTTTGTTGAGTGTTCGTGGTCGATACGCCCACCACCACCAACCACCATTGAGTTGAGAATTCGTTTTATTGGCTATATTGGAAGCCTGAATTGAACTGCGGCAATCTTACCCCATTCTCAAAGTTATTGGGGTAGTACCAAATCATGAACAGGTTATTGGGTTATGTGAGGTATTTTTATCGCCACTTTGACTATGATACTTCAGTTAAAGTTAAGTAAGAGTAGTAAAGTGTCTGTTCGTCCTTTTTTCGACACACTTAAAGCTTTTAAAAATCGATAAAATCGAACACAGCAAAACATTCTAAGACCAAATATTTCCTATATCTTTACAACCTTTGAGTTACGAAAAATTTGATGCCAGCGCCAGCCTTTACCAGAGTATTTCGCAGTCTGTTGTGTCTGGCTGCAACTTGTTTTTATTTTTTCTTCAAGTGCCGTTTGTGTGTGTGTGTGTGTGTGTTTGTGTGTTTGTGTTAATGAATGTCAGTCAGTCAGTCTGTCAGTTGAAGTGGCAGCAGCAAAAAACAAAAAACACTCGAAAACCCGCAAAACAACTGAACAAAAAACAGCAAAATGATGTTTCGTGGAGGTTAAAGCATAATTAACATTATTTATATATATATATATATATATATATATACCGTTCCTAGCTAGAACCGTTAAGCCTTTTCGAACCGAACCACTCTTGAAATATTCACCCGAACCTCTATCTTATAAAAAGAAACAAAAGGAGTCGGTTCGGTTTGACAAAATTTTCTTTTAAACTTTCCAAAAGCTGCTCTCAAGTAAATCATTATAGATAAGTATTAACCACTTCGGATGAAAATCATGCAACCCTGACCCTAATCTCTTTACTATAGATTCAAAACTAACAATAGTTTCGATTTTCGATAGCTTTTAATCAAAAAGGGTTTAGGTAGGGATACAAAGTTTGCTAGAAAGGTAGCTTCTAACGTATGTAGGAATATCAAATTTACAATATTGCTCATTGTTGGAACCTTCCCTGTGGAACCCATAAGCATTTCCATCACCCTATATGTTGAATAAAAAAATATCGATTTGAAGTTTTTCTTTCTCTCTTCTAAATAGCCACAGCTAAAGTTGAATTACAACAAAAGCATGAGAATTACGTAGATAGATAGTGCGTTTACTTATAGATATAGAGCTCCCTGATGTGGTTGTTATTGCGGTTGTTCTGGTTATTGTTGCAAGTGTTGTTTGTGTCAGTTGCATTGTTTGTTTTTTTGTTGCATTGTTGCCAACAACGTTGAAATTGTTCTCAATACAGTTGTTGCTGCTGCTGTTGATGTTGATGTTGGATACATATATATGTATGTGTTGTCTTGTGTCTGTGTTGAATTTGTATATAACGTTTTATCATCGCGTTGCATTGCGACAACAACAACAACAACATTGTGTCATTGCCAGCTTCCTGCAGTTGTGTTTGCGTATTTTAAGCTCCCTCGAATGCAATTATTTGTCTGACTGGGCAACAAATACATGAGACAACATGTTGTTTGCATGCGTTAATGAAATTGGTTGGTTACTGTCTGTCTGTCTGCAGTTCCTATATAGCCGCTGTTAATACAAAATCCTTTAAAATGCATCACATCAGTGTTTGCCAGTTGCCAGTTGCCAAGCCACGAACATTTACAGAATGTTGCGTGTCTGCTGCGGTTGTTGTGTTAACGTTATTCGTTTTCCCCCCAAAATGGGGGAGCTTTGGGTCAACGTTCGTAATTTAATAGTTAATTATTAATTATTATTACTTGCCGTCTCACAGACAGCTCACTTTTAACAATCTCATCATCATTTGCATTATTGTCCAATCCCATTTGGATATTTTATTGGACGAAGTTTGGTTAACAACACGTAAATCCCATAAAGTTTACCACAAACCAAAGGTGAATTTTCACACATGATTATTATTATTTTTTCTATAGTTTCTGAAGCAAGTTTCAAATGTTTTCAATTCACAAAACGATGTACAAACATCGGAAACGGGAACACGATAGTTGGAAAGTAACTCGACCGAACCGAACCGATTAATATACACAAAAGTATTATGTTCGGTTTACTCTATTGATAAGGTCAGGATCAGATAATCAGTTAAGTTGTTTAGTTCGCTAACAATATGCATGTACAGTATTATATATATATATATTGATATGGGTTTTATTCACCCTTTTTCACATGTTTGTTAAGAAAATTACGCTCTTTTACTTCGATTCCGACTACGATTCCGATTGTTCGTTTGAATATTACACAAACTAAGGGAAGCTTTGAGTAAAAAAGTAATACTTTGAATTTCGTATGATTTTAAACACAAAAGAGTAGGCTCTATTCGAGCAAGACTCTTAAATAAATCATTGAATTTACGCTAGTTAGTTAGGATCGGTTGTTTGTGCAAGTGTTTAACTTATTTTCATTGATTTGAAATTAATTTTTAGTCTACATTTTTTTATTGCAGGCTTAGCCCAGGTGACTTACCAGATCATTGGGCCTCGAGTACAGCAACAGCAACAAAAGCAGCAGCAGCAGCAGCTCTTGCAAGCAATAAGCATCACAACAACAGCAACAATAACAACAGCAACAGCAATAACAGCAGAAATCACTCAATTTGCATCAATCCTCGCCAATCATCGCCAGCCGCTGCGACCGCAGCCGTTACGATCCCAGCCACTGGCGGTAGCGTGGTAACTGGTCCGGGACCCCTCCCGGCACCGGTGGCCCAATTGCAACACGGATTGGCGCCCAGCACGCCGCTGCAGCGCGCGACGGCAGCGAGCGGAGGCACTGTTGGTGCTGGCGGCGCTGTTGGTCTTACAGCCGCCTCATCATCATTGTCACCCTCACCAACAGCATCGGGTGCTGCCGCTGCCGCCGCCGCGTCAGCAAGCAATCTGCTTAACCTGCAGCAACAGCTTCTATACCAACAACAACAACAACAACAGCAGCAGCAGCACCAACAAAATCAGCCACTGCATCAGCAGCTAAGCTCGGCAACGGCACGGATTGCAGCTGCTCTGCAAAGATCGAACGCCATGAATGCAGTGGCATCGCCGATTGCCGCCAATTCAGCGACATCGGCTCGAAAGATACGACGCAAAACGGATACGAAAACTAATTTGGTAAGTAATAGAATAAATTTATTGTAAGATAAGCTTTTTGTTCATAATCCATCGAGCTTTTTGTGCCTGACTGAGTTTGAAAACCCGGAAGTACTGAAAGACAAGATACGAGATTAGGAGAATTAGGATAACGAGAACTTCAAATACGTTCGATAATAAGTTCGATATACATAGTTATATATATATATTAATTTAACAATTAAGTTACAATCTGTTGCAAAAAGATGGTAGCTGCTGATTATAAACCTATTAAATATATATTTGGACAAACTTCTTAAGAAAGGCACACAAATAATACACACAATAATAAATCTATCTAAAATATTTATATATACGTATAGATTCTTTATGATAGCTTGCGTTATTGAATAAATTTGTTTGTTAACTTTTGCAGCCCCAATCACAAATAAACAAATGCAACAATGAAAAACGACGACGTGAAATGGAAAATAATTATATTGAGCAGCTTTCCGAGTTTCTGCAACTCAATAAGCGTGGAGATATGACTTCAACGAAACCCGATAAAGCGGCAATATTAAATCAAGTGGTTCGAACGGTAAGTCTTCTTAAACTTCCTTCCACGGAAATATCGATTAGAAGCTTCGTACATGTTTTTAATAATATTATTATCATTCACTTCTTAAGTATGGTAGCAAGCTCTTATTGTTTTTTCTTTCTTCTCTTCTGGTTACTTACCCCTTTATTTTGGGATCTCAGTTTTCGTGTTTACTGTTTGTTGCGTGGCTTTGCATCTGCTTCTTTTCAAAACTCTATCTGAAAATTCGCGCATTACCTGACGGGATCTATTATAAATACAAGGCAAAGCTCGCAAAAAAACAACACACAGACACATATGTATGTGTGTACGTTTAAAGAACAAAAAGGCCAGACACGTTTTAGGCAAACATATTCGTCATTGAAAGCTCCGTTTCGTGTTACTGTCTGTTTTATCATTTGACTGATATTTTCAAAGTGCCTTCACCCCAAAAAAAAAATTATTTCTTTTCTCTGGTTGACTGCCGTACATACACACACACATACACATACACGTTCATGTACCTATGATGTGAGCTTCTTGCCAAACAAAAAAGAAGTAAAAGCTCGCTCTGCCCTCTCGCAACTGCACTGGCAGGCAGATCAACGAACTGCGTTCGCTTTTTTGCCGATGACGTCGCACTTTGCAATTTCATTTTTTGTTATAAGCTGTGTGCAGTAACAATATGTATAATGGCTACCAACGTCAGCTTCTTTGACGCCCTCTCACACAACACACAACACACAACAAGGTGCCAATGTAATGGGTGATAACAAATCACACACTTACCCAAACAAAAGCATATACAAGTATCACACGTGAGCCGGTAAACACGCACCAGGAGAGCAACAGAGAAGAGCGTAACGCGAGAGCGCCTTACAGAGAGCAACGCTTCGTCAGCTTGCGCCTTCTTTGTTGTTGTCTTCGCATTTTTCGTTGTGTTTTCGGGTTTTTTTTTTTTTTTCTTCTTTTTAATACAATAATACAATTGCATCAAAAAATGTGTGTTTAGTATTTCGGCAACATTGTGACAGCGCTGAGTGTGCGCAATATTTCTGTGATTTAATTTTTCCCATAATTCTTAATGTGAGTAATTCGTTATAAACTTTAAAAACAGTTTAACGCTAAACCCAAATACGTATATTTATGTATAAATGCCTTAAAACAACTAAAACAACACGCCCAATTTTGCTTACTCAACACACGAATAACAGTAATAGAGACATTGACATGATCACAACACGCGCCTTCAAGTTGATTGACCTTGAGAATATTGTGCAAATTTGAGAAACTACTAGTAACTAGTGTGTACTTAACAAAAATAAAAAAAAATTTAATGGAGTCAGTGGTATATTGTACCTTCATTGAAGTGCTGTTTCACAGTTTTGTTGTGTTTCTGTTGCTGTGAGTGCAGTTGTGGATGTGTATATATGTGTGTGTGTGTGTGTGTGTGAGAGTTTGTGTAAATTTTGCTCGTGTCAATGACTTAAAACTTGAACGCGCGCGCAAAATATGCATGGTGAAGTAGAAATATAACATACAACCACATTCAGTAAAGAAATGAGATGAAATGCGGTTTATTGCACTTCATTGTGTAAACAAAATGAGCGAAACGCCGACGCATGATAACCAGCGCGAGCTTTACTCTTTATTATTTTTCGCACCACTCAAACGCAAACGCGCACACGGTGAGTCGGCCAGTAAAAAGCTTTTAAAACGCAAAAAAAAAAAAATGAAATGTCGATCATGATGAGAGAAAAAAAGTAATTATTATGAGTTTTATTTGCTCTGGTCTGTTTTGGTTTTGGTTTTTTTTTCTTTCTTTTTGTTTTTTATTGTACACAAAATGAGAACAACTTCCGCATTATTCGGTTATATTGCCATATATATTGATTTACCTTTGTTACTATTTTACATCATAAAAGCATAAATGCCTATAATAAATATACACAGTACATATTATTTAACTTAGGTTACATTTGAGAAATATGTTTTAGAACAAACAGAATATGATTTTATGTTTTTTCAATATATTTAAAGTATATATATGATAAGACTATGATTTTTAATACACTTTTGTACATTTTAAAAAATCAAATAAAACTATACTTATTTAATACATAACTTTTGCTCTTTTGTACTTACAGTATCGTGACATTTGTGACAAAGGCCAAAGCCGTGATATATCCTCATCATCAACCAATAACAACTCCACAACAACGACCAACAACAATAATAACAACAACAACAACAACAATAATAATAATAATAATAATAATAATAATAATAACAATAATAATAATAATAATAATAATAGCCACAATAAACCACAAGCAACCTCAACACGGTGCACCCGCTGTTCAACAGATAACTGCTCGATACACCCTGTACAACAGGGTGAAGTCTCATCAACAGAGCCACCATTGCCAGAGCCATCGCTGCTAAACGGTCAAGTGCCCGAAATATCCGCATACTTCGAAGCACTCGAGCACTATATTAGCTCGGTGGGTTGGGTCCTGCTACAGGTGAACGCAAACGGCATCATTGAGTCCTGCACGCAGAATATACGCGAATTGATCGGCTATGAGAAGCACGAGCTTTATCATCAGCCGCTTTACAGGTACCTTTATGAGGGGGATCACGCCAAACTGGAGCCGATTATAAACAACATGTATAGCAATAGCGGAGGCGGAGGTGGTAGTGGGAATGGGAGTGGAGTTGAAGGCGGCACTAGTTTAACTGGCGCCGGATCTGCTGCTGGCGGTGGATGGGGTGATCTCGATGAGCTAAACAATGGCAATGTCTCACAGCAATCAGCCAGCTCCAATTCAAGCTCAAGTGCGGGCCTTGGAGCAGGCGGTAGCTCTGGCAGTGGATTAGTTACGAGCAAATCAAAGCGCAGCATTTCGACCAAGGTGCGCATGTTAGTCAAGGATATGCGACCAGCGACACAAACTTCCTCCTCCTCCTCCTCCTCTAACTGCGAACCCATGGACCAGAAACCGCACAGGCAGTCCGGACACCAAGACAAGTATGAAGAGGTCGTGTTGATAGCGGCGCCAGTGAAGGGTGAGTCCACGAGTATGAAGAGTCTAGCCGTGATAGGTTGACTGGGAGATACCATGAGTGATTATTAATTTCGTGCATTTTTTGTTTGTTTAGATGACGCGGATGTAAGCAGCTCTGTGCTGTGTCTGATAACACGGCCGGAGGATGAGTCGCCACTGGAGATTAATATACAGCAGCATGTGCATCAGCAGCCGATTGAGCAGATGACCTTTAAGTTAGATGTGCATGGGAAAATACTCAGCCTAGATGCGACGGCGCTGCGTGATCCCTTTAAGCAAAATCTACAGACGTGGGTGGGTCGTCTCTGGCAGGATCTTTGCCATCCACACGATCTATCTATGCTCAAATCGCATCTGCGTGACATTCAGGATTCAGGAGCGGTGCATTCACCGGGCAGTTCCGCGAGTGGTGCAACGGGTTGTGGCGGCGGTGGTGGTGGTGGTGGTGGTGGTAGCGGCAATTCCGGCCCTGGTGGCAGCTCTATCTCAAATGTTATATCACGTCCATTCCGCTTGCGCCTCGGTGCTCCCGATGCCTATGTGCATGTGAAGGCCAATTCAAGACTGTTCCTCAACCAGACGCCCGGTGAAAGTGATTTCATAATGTCCGTGCAGACGCTCCTCAACTCAGAGAATGATATGAACAGCAACAACACGGAAGCGGGCACTGGAACCGCCGCAGCTTTGAGCTTGGGCCTGAGCCAAATGTGCGCCATGTCGCCGGGTGCCCAGTTGGCCAGCACCTTAGTTAATACGCTATCCATGGAGGCACTGGGTCATAGCTCCTCGGCCACATCCTCTGCTGCGTTGCTGCCAGCACATCTTCTCGGCGGGCTTGTCGGTGGCGGTCAGCACAACAACAACAACAACAGTGGGAGTAGCAGTAGCACCACACAAACAGCAACAAATGTTGGAGGGCCGCTAATGAGCTCAGCCATTCTCAATGGCAGTGGGATGCAGCAACGTCTAGGCAACAACGCCTCATCGTCAGCTGGGAACGCTTCATCGTCAGCAACGCTGGTGAATGCATTTACAGCATCGCCGGCTCCGGGGGAGCATTCGTTTTATGGCAGTGATACCTTCGAGTTTGATATGGCACATTCCTCGTTTGACATGGATCCCAGCGGAGGTGGCGTTGGCGCCTGGACCGATTCTCGGCCCAATTCTCGAGCCTCTGTTGCAACGCCGGTAACTACACCACGGCCGCCATCTGGGCATGGCTTTAGTCCGGCTGTGTGTGCCTCGCCAGCGACACCTTATCAGCTTTCTTCGCATTCAGCAGCCAGTTTGCCCTCCCCGCAGTCAAATGCCAGCGCTGGGGCCGGCGGCAACAGTAGCTACGCCTTTAACTTTCACTCGTACGACCCAACGCCTGACAGCAAACCCGAAAAGGACCAGCAGCAACAACAACAAACGACCAACAACACTAACAATGTCAACAGCAACAGCAGCAGTAGTAATAACAACAGTCCTCTTATTCGAGCTGGAATGCCGAATGGTGGTGGCGGCGGCGGCAGTTTGATGCTCACCCCCCAGCAGCAACAACAACAACAGCAACAGACGCCCCCATTACAAGAATCTTCAGAGCGACTGCGCCACCTGCTGACCAAATCCCATGCCGGCGGTCTCGGTGATGATGAAAAGGTAACTAATCTATTTTTCGTGTACAAAAATTTAATAACTTGCTTAATAATATTTTAATGTACTTGTTTTAATGCAGTACTTTAAGCAGGAGTGCAGCGAAGACGATAAACTCAATGTCGGACCGGCTGCCGGTTCAGCTGGTAGCTTTAAAATGGGTAATCAAACAAATCAAATGGGTCTGTTTGGTGCGCTTGTTCGCAGTGGGCCGAACGCATCGCTGCTGCAAAAGTCGGGCAATTCTCAGAATCCTATGCTGCTTAAGGTAAGTTAAACAAGGTACCTTATATACCAAATATCTAACTCTGTTTATCTTGGGTACAGCTGCTAAACGAGAAAAGCGAGGAGGATGATGGGAGCGGAAATGCGGTCACTGGGCACCCAAGCGGACCAGGAGTTCTCAATAATGTGCGTCAAAGTGAGCTCATGCGTCAATTGCAAAAGGACGATGGACCTGGAGGACATGGTATGCTCTGCGGCAGTGGTGGTGCGGGTGGCAACATGAGCAACGAGGATCTCAAGCGAATGCTCAAAATTCAAAGTGATCCGGCAATGAGTCGCAAGCGTTCGCTTAACGAACCTGACGACGACATCTCGGCCAAGCGATCCGAGGATAAGCCCAGCAAGCTCTGCTCCCAAAACAAAATGTTAGCAAAGCTGCTGCAGAATCCCATCAAGCTACCCAAGGCACCGAATCCGGAGCAGCCGCTTCAGGTCAAAACGTTGCCGGATATTACCAGCTCCTCGGTGAACAACAATGTGAGCAGTTCACTTTCGGCGCCGGGCAATCTCATTATGGCCGCTAGCCAAAGCGGACCTAAAGCGGCAGCAGCAGCAACCAACAGTCGTGTCCGCAAGCAGCAGCAGCAACAGTTGCAGCAACAGCAGCAGCAACAACAACAACAGCAGCAGCAACAACAGCAGCAGCAACAACAACAGCAACATCAATCGGCACAGCAAAACGATATCTACCTCAGTCAGCAGCAGCTGTCATACCAGCAACAACAACAGCAGCAACTGGCGACAACAGCATCTACCTCAATCACCATAGCGGCCTCAACGTCAGCAGCTGCAGCGGCCGCAGCAGCGGATACAGAGCTGTCAAAGCTGCTTGATAGCGTTATGGATTATTATACGGATGATACGCCCATTGTGAACGCATCACCCTCGGAGGCTTCAGCCATTAGCGATATACAAAAATCACTGATGCTTGATGTAGAAACTGCTGCATTTGGCGTAATGAACGCTGTGAATCCGCAATTGATCATGTCACCGCAGCAGCATCAACAGTTGCTCTTACAGCAGCAACAACAGCAGCAGCAACAACAGCACCAGCAACGCCAGCAACATTTACAGCCGCCTGCATATCCAGGCATGCTGGGACTGCAGCAACAACATCAACAACAGCAGCAGCAACAACAACAACATCAACAACAACAACAGCAACAGCAGCAGCAACAGCATATTATACGCCAGCAGCGCCAACAGGAACAGTTGCTCGAAGCAATGCGCAGCCATGGCGGATTCCAACGGCCACCACCAATGTATACGGCGCGTGGACGTGGTCCTATGAACGCCGTTGCCACGCCCGGCGGAGGTGTTGTGGTGCCAAATCAGCAAATGCGCAACATGCGACAACAACAACAGCAGCAGCAAAAGGAGAGACTATTGCAGCAGCAACAAAAGCAACAGTTGCTGGTGCCAGAGAATGCAAGTAAGTAACTAGACACAAATAACGATTGCATAAACTCTAAACTTTCATTTACATCTCAATTTGACCTTTCTTGTTATTGTTTTCTTCTCCAGCTGGAATCAATGCGGGCATTAATAATATTGGTTCACTGCTAAATACAACAGTAGCGCCGAATGTATCACTCTCAAGGACTAATCTGCCGGCGGACGCACAACTGAGTCCAAACTTTGCGCAAACGTTAATGCAGCAGCAGCTTAGCCCGGGACGCAGTGCACCTTACAGTCCGCAGCCAAATCAAGGTAATCAATTGATAAGATATATATATTTCTGAATATAGCAACTTTAACTCTATTCGCTTCATTTTGTCTTAACCTAAAATAGGCTACGCAGCGCAGTTTGCCCAAAATGCCCAACGCTTGTCGCCGCAGCAGCAACAGCAACAAAATCCACAGCAGCAACAGTTGGCGTACCTCCAACAGCAGCAGCAGCTTCAACAACAACAACAACAACAGCAACAACAACAACAGGCTGTCGATGGTGGAAGGACGAACACTCCTTTTGGTAGTGGTTCCGGAATTCAATCGCCGGGCATGCCGACTAACTCCCCGCAATGGCCTACAGCGTCTGGTGGTGGTGTTGGTGTTGGTGTTTCCGGTGGCGCAGGAGCTGTTGGTGGTGGACAAGGTGTATCGCTGCCTGCCGGCAATGCCGGACGCTCACTGCAGCAGCACAATAATCCCTTGCTCATTGCGCAGCTGCAGGTTAGTGGCAAAGCATTTGGACTTCCCAATGATGCACAATCACTAATCTCCTTCCACGACGTCCAGAGCAACTACAATGCGCGACAATACCAGCAGCAACAGCAGCAACAACAACAGCAGCAGCAGCGACGTGGCCTCAACTCACCCGGCGCCGTTGGAGCTGTCAGCAATGCGGCCGCCGTCTTGCAACGTCAGAATTCGTTGCAAGCACAGGGCGGCAATGGAGCAACAACGCCCGATGGCAGCAGTGGACCTAGTGTCGTTGGCCATGGCTTTGGCGGCGGTCCACAGTCGCCCTATGGTGGTGGTGTGGCAGGCAATTCGCTGCAGCAACAGCAGCAGTTGCAGCGTCTTCAGCGGCAGGGCAGCATTCCGCAGGCGACTCAGCATTTGCCAGGTGAGTAAAGCCCCTCCCCTCCCACCCCCCTAACTCCACACAGCCTATTCCCGTGTAGCGTATCTGGGTATCAGCCATAGAAAGTCTGCCCTTGAACCAAAAGACTAGTTTTAAGATAACCAAATATAAATATGGTGAAAACATGGATTCGACTATGTTATCTCTCTGCTGGAACTAGTTTTTAAAGCTTTAGCTTTTCTAGTTAAAAAAATCCATTAAAAAAACAAAACGAAAAAAACCTATATTTAAGCCTCCGTTTAGCACATCTGGCCGACCAGACCTTTTTTAAATGTAAATCTAAAATGATTCTGGTTGATCTAAATAATACTTGAAACCTTATGACTTGTAAAAGTTTCACACTCTTTGAAAGATTCTTTCCCATTAAAGGATAGTTACAAGGATATTTAAATCGTCAATCAAAATATGTGATAAACGGAGGGCTAAGTAAGCTTTTACTATTTTAATTGCCAAAGAGATTTAGTTTTAATTGTGAGTGCATCTAGTTGAAAATTGTAAGATAAAAACAAAAAGTTATCTCTAATTTAATTTTAAATAAACTTGCACAAAACATTTCGTCTTATTATACAAAATATTCAATCGATATATCTTAAAAATTAGTTCCAACACAAGAACAAAGCTACAAATTTTGTATGCGAATTTTAAGTTATTCATTAAAATTCCTATAGATATTTGAAAATATTTTAGATGCAATATTATATAGTATACATAGTTTTAGCATGTAAGTTTAAACGTACTCAACAACAACGAAGGTCGCGTATTTGAATTTTGAGTTTAATGAACTAATAAAATATTGGTTCAGAAATCCAAATATTTGCGCCAAACTTTAAATTTCCTTTAGATGTTCAAGAAAAAAAAGCATTCTCTAATGTAAAATTTTGTTTTTTAAGTTGCCGAATACTCTGATACTAGCTGCAAGTTCTTGATGCATATGTGATGTATAATATATGCTCTTAAGCTTCAATATTGCGGATAATTTTTAATAATTATATCGTCATGCTAAACATTTGTTTATTGAATTATAAAGAATTATTTGAAGTTCAATGATAACTATTAACATTGAATTAAATACGACTTAGCCTACAGCTCACAACTATATGTGCTTTAAATAAGCTTTCATCATCTAGCGATGATTTTTAAAGTTTCAAATTATTTGTTTAATATACTAAACTATGCGTTAACATTATCAATAGTATCGATCTTGCATATCTAAGGATCGTGTTTGTAATTTTATTGAAAACATTTAAAGTTTTGACGTTAAATTTAAAAAAATATTTTATTTATATATATTTAAAAAATTATCCATTTACCTAGCTTACCTTAATTAAATTTTAAAAATTATTCCAACAAAAGAGAAAGCTCGACTAGAAGATACCATGAACCTTTAATCTTGTGCGTACGATCATGTCTATCCTATATCCGTTATGTCTTAAACTATTTTGATAAACAATTTTACGGCTTTTCAATATTTTGTCTTCTTGTTTCTAAAACATTATTCAAGATTTTTCTTTTTTAATTCAAGATTTTTGTTTTATCGATAACACGTGAAGTTATCGATATTTCAAAACAAAGTTGCTCTGCTTATGTTTTAGTAGAGCTTATATTCAAAATCTGTGATCGTTAGCTCTTATAGTCTATGAGATCGAAGCTATAAGGAATCGGCTGTTGATGCTGATCATAAGTATATATACTATATGGGATCGGAGATGCTTCCATCTGTCAGTTACAAACTTTTGCACTTAACCATTATACCCTCTTAACTCATTTTCAATGGGTTCAGGGTATAAGAAATCAAACACATTTCACTACTATTAAATTTAAAATACTGCTCGAACTAGAAATTACTGTTATAGGTTGAAATACATAAACAGCTTCAAAAACATACACACATACCAACATTGTTTCGCACACACACACACACACACACACAAACACACACACACTTTGCTAATACTTGACTAGATTTTAATCAAAGCCAAACAAATCAAACGCTTAACCGAAACAGGCTCAACGCGTTTCGGTTTGTCGCCTGGCAGCAACAACAACAACAACAATAGCGGAAACAATAATAACAACAACAACCACAACAATCACAATGACAATGCAGCTGCCGCCGCAAGTCAACAACAACAACAACAGCAGCAGCAACACCAACACCAGCAGCAACAACAACAACAGCAGCAACAGCTGATGAATGGAATGAGCATGGCACCGCATCCGGCCATAATGGGCGTGGGCGGAATTAGCAGTGGTGGCGGCAATGGCATCATAGGGCTGGGCGGTGGCGGCGGCGTTTATGCAGCCCTAGCAGCATACAGTCAATCGCATCAGGCGAATGATTTCTATGGTCGATCGCAGACCGGTAAGCCATGTGCTCACACTTGAACTCTGTCTCTTCTTTTTTACTCTCTCTCACTCTCTCTCGCTCTCGCTCTCTCTCTGTATATCTACCTCCCCTCCCTTTGTCTCTATGCTCAATAACGCGCTGGCTGTTATTACATATATATGCATTTGTACATAATCCACATTAATTATAGCTATTAAATAAAAAAAAACAACACAAAACAAGAGATAACGCGTTGTAGTCGGACGCAACCGACTGTGGAATACTCTGATACCAGCCAGCATAGATTTTTTACTCCGATCTTTGAGGAAAGGCAGCATCCAAATTGCCATTCAATTTAGTAACTTTAGATAGAAAACTACTGAAGATAATGAATGAATGAACGAATTTCTCACTGGCAACCAATTTTTGTGATTCCAGAACAAAAACATCCTAAGACATATGCGTTAGGGGACGAAATTTGATACTTTTCATTGTATTGATGTAGAAATATGCGGTTTTATCGATTTTAGGTTATCGATTTTATCCATTTCTTAGCTTGCATGACATTTAATTCGACTAGCCAATACACAAATATATCAACTCAACATAGACATAATATCGGAGTTTAGTAGTAGTTTTCAGCTTCGGTATCAGAGTATATAAATATCCAAACACAACCCTGAAACAATCGACACATATTGTACATAATTACTAAACCAAATTCGTGGGTCTCTCTATTAAAACAAACCATACACACACGCTTATACATATACATAAACCATAACACGTTTAATGACTTACTTATCAAACTTGCTACTTATGTATAATAAGCTAATTGTATTCATACATCCATACATTCATGTACATATGTGTATTGATATATATTTGTATATAACATAGGTGTATTTACGTATATATATATATATAAATAAGTATTAAGCGGTTAGTTAGCAGGCACTCCACAGTAATAACCCATGTTTAGACTTTAGACCTACTATATATAGCAAAGATCCTTAAAACTGTGTCAAAACAACCACAACAACAACAACAACAAAACATTAATAATTTAAATCGAAACGAATTGATTTTTAAAATTAAATATTAACATTTGAGTTGTAACTGTCATGGAGTAAAGCCATAAATATATATATATATATATAATATATAGTATATATATATTTGTATATAGTATTGTAAATAAGCTTAAATGTTGTGAAATTAATACATATTTTTTTGATTGCACTACAAAAACTTGATACATTTTTATTGTTAAAGCACATTAAAGTAAAAAAAAAAAGCGTATGGTTTATTTGAAAATGCAGTAAATTTAAGTTTTCACATACGCCTCTAAGTGTGTCGTGCCACTAAACTTGCAACACACATGTTGTACATACGATAGCGATCATTTAAGTCAAGCCCAACGATAAACTTCATAAATATATATTTTACCTGATTTTTTTTTGTATGAGAACAATATATATTTACCTTAGTTGCCACAACCTGTCGAACCGCCTAGATACAATATTTAAGTTTGTGTCATCTAGTCATAAAATTATATATATAATTACACTGGCCAACAAAATCCAACACGTTTTCAAACCAAAAACCAGACTGCTAATAGATTTAGACCGTCGAAAAAAAATATATTTTCCTTCATGTGATATGTAAAAAAAATGGTCTGGTTTCTGGTTAAAAAATCTTGTTAGCCTGTCATATTATATATATTTATGAGATATTCTATGTATATATATATATTTTATAATTATGCGTTTGTTTTATATGTTGTATTATGTTGTCTTTTGTGAATTTATATTTTTGTTATCTGTCTAGCAAATCGAACAATATATATATATATATGTGACTAAAAAATTATTACCTTTGCTGTGGGTCGAAATTAATATTATTGTTGTCAAAACACAAATGTTAACAACTAAACCCAAATCCAAATTCCTTCAATTCTTACAGCTGGCAACGTCGGCGGTGGCGGTGGCAATGCGAATTCCGAGTTCGTTAAACAGGAGCTGCGTGCGGTGGTGAGCGTTCGTGCACAGCAGGCGGCTGCAGCAGCCACTGGTGGCGGTGGTGTGGGCGTTGGCGTCGCGGGTGTGGCACAGCGCGGTCAGACACCTCAAAGTCCGCTGCAGCAGGGACCAATGATTGGTGTTGGCAATAGTACAAATTCCATAGGCAATTCTACGCCCACAAGCAGTAATAGCAATCCAATGCTCAACACTCCGCCTGATCCAACGCTGAGCTTTAGCTTTGAGCGTAAGTACCTTCAAATCACAAAAAGAAAACTTAACAAATCATCTTTACCAAACTGAATTGTCTTGTTTTCCTTAGAGGACTTCTTTACGAGCAGCGCTACGAGGTGACCATAAGTCGGCATTCCAGCAAACCCCAGGAGAGTTCGTTGAAATCAGCTTGGATTCGAAGTGACCCTGAGGCGGCTTCGAAGCAAACCCCAAAGTTCAAGAACAACATCTGCTTAACAACAAAATAAAAATGCATTTAAGGCTCTCAGACGTTTTCCAACTAGAAATTGATATAGTTGTCGCAGCGATTTTGTTAACAAACAACAAAACCAGACTTAAGACAAAGAAAAAGCGATCGAACCTCCAGAAATGCGTAAAATGTACACGCAAAATTTAAATTAAATTAACAGCACTCTAATATATATATGTATATATATACATACACTATATATATATATATATATATATATATATATATGTATAGCAAATAATTATTGTAATGCATTAAATGTGTGAACCTCGTCTAAAAAATCAACAAAAAAAAAAGAAGAAGAATAAAATTACACGCTGGAGTTAATTATTTTGAAACGTTGCTAAAATTTATACAAAAAAAAAACCAACAAAATTATTTATATGGTATACACAAAAGCTTAGGCTAAGATGCTTTATATATACACATACACACACACACACACATATATATATATATTATATATATATATAAATGTGTACGCATATTTGTGCATATTTATATATATAAGTAACTACATTTTTATAATGCAGATAAGATCAGCATCAGTTTGCTAGGCTTTAAATTAAAACAAAGACGTATACAATTCGATCTAACGATGTTAGCATACAACACATACATCAACACACACACACATATACATACATATAGTGTAGTTAGTGTTGAATTCTTTTCAGTGTGATAATTTGTTAAATTTTGTAGAATATTTATGTTGCATATTTGTTTCTGTTGAGCGTGTCCTTGGACATTGTTCTATTACCAAACGATTACGTTTCTATCCTTTGTATGATATACATCTAAATCACATTAAAGAAACCAACAAAATTTCATAAACTAAATCAATTTCAACAATTAAATAAATATAAAAAATTTGCTTAGCTAAGTATGTGTTTAATTGTTATGATTTATATTTTTTAAATAATTAACCTGCATTAACTCTTCAACTGTAATTGTACATATATATATTTTGTTCATTAATTAATGCATATTTTTATCATTATACTTAATCATAATTGAAATATTGCTTTAATCGTAATTAATTAATTGGTTATATTTAATAAGCAAACAAAATAAATATTAAAACGCGGTTAACTGCACAGACGTGGCGTTGCAAATTAATGCGAAGGCTATTTTACAGGTTTTGTTAAAACTAATTTTTAACATTCATATTTTTATACATAATTTTACGTCGTATAACACAGTTTTGTAATGAAATTTTTTTCTAAAAAAAATTTTCTCATATTGTGTAATAATTTTAATTATATAATTTTGATTTTGCTTACGCATTTGTAATCTGTAGTTGGGTTCTATCGTTATATATATATAATTTTTAAAATGCTATAAAAATATGAAATATATACATACATACAGATAATAAATATTTAATATAATTTTTAGTTTTATTAAATATGTTTTAAAATGCAACTAAAGGTTAATAAAAATGTACATACATTACATAAAAATAAATTAAATTCCCTAAAATTTCTTTTATTTATTTTCTTAGAAACATGATTTAACAAATTATGACGCTGAGTTATAACAACGAAAAAATCACAACAACAAAATCTATTTAAATTAAGTAAGAGTTTACAAATGGCGATATTAACACTTGGGAAAATATAAATACCTCTCGTTAAGTTCAAAATAATAAACTTAAATAAGCATATGGTGTAAAATCTTTAAACCAAACATAGATAAGTAATAGTTAACACATAATATATAAAAAATATTCTAACCATAGGATTGAACACATCACGCATATATTTATGTGTTTAAATTACTTTATTTTCTTTTTTGCTATTTACAAGTTTCTCATTCATTTATTCCAAAAGTAATAGAAGTGAATTTATAGACACCACTAGTTAAATTTTACTTTTTTTAAACACTTGAACTCTGATTATCGTCAGCATTCCGACGATTAAAAACACTGCTTAAAAAGTTGACACCTAGATTGCACATTTTGTAAAATAATCGTAAGGGGTTTCGCAATGGAAAATCAAGTCAATAGATATTTGTCAAAAGTTAGAATTCATATATTTTTTCTTTATTATCACATAGACTTTATTTATACTGAATAAAACCTCAGCAAGGACAAAAAAAAAAAATATATATATATATACACAAGTATACTGCATTTAGAATAGTTTTTGAATAATAAAAGTTATTTAAAGATAAGCAAGTATATTGTGTACGTATATATAGAATTATATTTATATATGTAGTAGTAGTATATATATATTTATATGATTAAGTGACTTGGCAAACGATTATAGCAAATTTCACACACACACACACACAGCAAGTCAAGAAGAACATATAAAGTGCATTAATGAATTTAAGCATTTAAAGAAATTAATTAATTTATAAGCATACAAAATATATAGATCTAAATATATATATATATATATATTGAAATGATAAATAGTTATACATAATATTTATTTAACAAAAAAATATTTACATAAAGCTAACAAGAAAAAAAATTCACAAATAAATATAAACATTATATTCATAAAAAAAATTATTTCACCAATTTATTACAACACTAAAGCTACAAATAATACAGCAAACAAACAAATTTTGTAATGCAGTTTCCATTTGGTAAATATATATATTTAAATAAATAACAAAAACATACATAGTTAAATTATGACCATTTAATTGTATGTATGCAAAAAAAAAAAATAAAAAACACAAAAAAAAACAACTATTCATTTACAACATACAAATGTATGTATGTACACACTTACATATAAATATTTTTGCTGTTCATACTTGTAATTTTATTATTATGGAACCTAGTACCAAAATTAACAAATATACTTGAACATTCAACCGCAACAAACGTGAATAATAAGAAAAATACAAAACAAAATGCAACGCCCTGTACCCGTGCATAAGCCTACAAGCAAACAACTACAAATTGTTAAGTAATATTACAAAAACACAAGAATAACAAAAAAACAAAAACAAAAACAAAAAAACACAACTATTTACTAAATACAAAAACAAACCCTGAACCGTAATAAGTAGTGCCCAAAGGAACTAATACAAATACAAATACAAATACAAAAATATATTAATTAGCATTTCAACAAATTATAACGATTCTAAAACGACAGCCTTTAGTAAAAGAATAGCACAATTTTGTATAAAAAAAAATGCATAATATCCACAAAAAACTTTTTAAATAAGAATTAGAAATTTATACACAGTGGCTTAACAACAGATTCAAATAATCATAGGCCACATACACAAGATACACCCACACAGGAATACTTAGAAATCAATTTACATTTACCACAACTAACTATAAAATCAATCCGTTGAATATATAAATTGAATAAAATTGTTTCTGCTTTTTGTACATAGTTTTATACAAATAGGTTTTGAACGAAATGATGTATCGGAAAAGCTGAGACGATGTATTGTTGATTGGCTGTGTGAAAAAGAACAAAAAAAAAGTGAACGTAAAAAAACCGAAAAGCTTATGACGGAGTGTGAGAAAAGAGATAAAAAAAAACAAAAAACAAAATGTGGTTATGGTTGAGCATAGATTTAGCGTAGTTAGACGCGTTCGAGAACGCCTAGTTAACTGATTTACGTTAGATTAAGTTCAGCAGCTAAATGGGATATATTTGATCCTCTTTCATATATGAAATTGGGATAAGCATACATACACGTACATACATGTGTACATAACAAAAAGAGGTTTATTTTATTTCGGGCAAACTTTGTTCAAATTATAACATATTCATATATTTTCTAAGTATTAACCTATTTATATTGTATTGTTTCCTGTTTTGTTTTGTCTATACTCTTTGGAACCATATTTAACTTAAATATTGAAGGACCTATATCGCTACCTTCAAACTTAACATTTTAAAGAATCATTTGATAAACGGGATTCTATTCAATGTATAAAATTACCTGTTCTAAGTATATCCATAGGATAAATATCCCTAATTAAAAAAAAAAACAAGAACAACACAAAAGTCAAGACAAATACATCAATATAAACTAAATAAACTGAATGTTATATGGTATTGTTATCACACTTCATTCACTTTCACTGTTTATGTGTCTCTGTCTACAAAAGTTATAAAAAGAATATTAATTCGTATGCGTTTTATATAAGTCTGTGTACCTATTTGCTATGTATTGTATGTATGACACACCCTCTCTTACACACACACACACACACACACACACACTGTTACTTATTATATAAAAATTGAATTGCAATCACAATTTTGCAATAGCCAACAATTTAACTAAATTCAACAATTTACACAACATTTGTTATACAAAAAAAAAACCCAAAAAAACGTGCATAAGTAATTATTGAAATGATTTATTTTTAAAGTATATTATTAATAGTGTACATGTGTAAATGTAATTTTGAAGTAAAACCAAGAACAAAAACAAATGGAATTTGTAAAATTCTAAGAACACTCTTGAATAAAAAAAAAAGAAAATATTAAAATATAATGATGTGCGCTATGTTTATGTTTGTACTAACAAACCAATGAACAATTATTACATTATTGATTAATTAAAATTAAATATACAATGAAATGCAAGAACACCACAGTAACAGTAAAAAAAAAAAAAAAAACAGCATTAAAAATGGGATAATGAAAAAGACTAACTAAATTAATAAAATAAGATTTAAAAAAAATACTGGAATTGTTGCGGTTATTATTATCTTATAAATTGTGCATATTGCTGGCCATATCGACAATCATGTGCAGATTGGATTTTAATGTTTTTATTTGATTTAAAGTCGCCGAATCCAACTGTTTAAGCACCTCACGTTTCACTTCCGACATTTTTTGCGGTTGCAGCTTTAACACACCTGCCTTGGTGGGTATATGAACGTTGGCACAGCGATCTGGCAAACTGCAAAACAAGCGATTTGATTAATTTAATGTTATAAGCTAACTGTCACCAAAAGATTTGCGGAGTTAATAGTCAACAAAACATACGTTTGCACAGCAAGTGGGCTGTCAGCTTTGGAAAGAGCTAACTCCCCTGGTTTTGGCCATTGCAACGGAGTAATAGATGACAAGTCAATGTGTTTGAGCACCGCTCTATCTACGGATTGCGTTTGAGAACGTGATAGAAGCTGTGATTGGGGCTTTGGCGTACATAAACGACCGATGCGAGTGCTGTTGGACTGGCTGCGTGGTTTGGGTGGTGCAGGTGCTGCAAGAGCACATGGCAAATTAGTATCTGATAATTTAAAAAATAATTGTGGATCTTTACGTACCTATCCACAGATAGTCCTTGAAGTAATTCAGCTTGAGCTCGAGGAACTCGCTCCTTTTCATACGTAGCACGTTCTTAAGGGTGCGTGCGAGTGTAAGCTGCATTTGATTGTTTACCTGTTGGATGCAGCGGTGCCTCAAGTCATCAATATTCTCAAGCGCAGAGTTTAGCTTCATTTCAGCCATGCGTAGCTGTTCCTTGTGCGCCGCTTCCTCTCGGTCTAACTTACGTTTGCACATTTTGGTGCGTGGCATTGTTTTTTATTTTTATTTTTTTTCGTAACTGAAACAGTTCACGTTAACTTAATCTTTTGAAAGTGACAAGAAACACAGCCTATTCAAATTACGCATAGGAATTTTTATTGGCTTGTGTTTGACAATACAAATTAATCTAAAAAAATAATTTTATGAAAAATTAGAAACATGATAGCTGAACTTAAACTCAACGAAAATAGTTTTTGTATGTAAATAGACAAAGAATGTATATATATATAGCGGTTCATTGCTATATCTACTTTATACCCGCCTTGTTGGCAGTGTTCATAATCAATTGCAAGTTCTCATGCAGTGTCCTTATTTGATTTAAAGTGTCGGAATCCAGATTTTCGAGCAGATCCGACTTTACCTCTGCAAGCTTCTTAGGCCGCAGCGACAAAACGCCATTACGAATGGGAATATTGCAGTTTGCAAATTTATCTGGCATGCTGTAAATAAATATATGAGTATTTAGTAAAGTAAACGCATTTAAGATATTTCTATCTGAACAATTCGTACGCTTAAAAGAGCAGAATAGTAGTACTTACACCTGGGCCACAATAGGACTGCCATATTTGGATAGTGCCACCTCGCCGGGCTTCGGCCAGCGTAGAAAAGCCATCGGCGGTGTGCCGGGAGACGTGGAGCGCTTCATGCCCACATTTCGAGGCGTGCGATCTGCGCTAAATGCTTTGGGTCGCGCTACCATTGGAGTTCGCACTTTGCTGCGTGAGTTGCGGTTAGCATTTGAGCTGCTGCTTGCGACGCTACTTTTTGCACTACTTATATTAGCCAATACTTTGGGGGCACCACAGGCAGAGCGACTGCGTCGTTCTTTACGCGCGCGTGCCGAATGCAGGGGTCCAGGTGTGCGCATTGCCTTCGCCGAGCGTAGCATCGAACCGGCGTAGGCGGACATTGTGCAGACACTGTTGCTGCTACGGGCTCCGCTCAAGCCACTGTCCTCTGTAAGGTACCCTAAATGTAGTTCGACCAGACGTATGTGTGTATGTGTGTGTGTTTAAGAGCGATGGCGTGCATGTGGGTTAATGATTGTGCAGGGATAAGAAAAATAAGGAAAGCATAGTTAGAGACCCCGCCACCAAAAGCAATACCAACCAAGTACCGCAATCGGAACTAGCCGAGAGCAAGCATGCATAAGATGATTTTTTTTAAGGTTGCAAACACCACATCTCATGAATGTGCGTGGAAAAAGACAGACACAGACAGACAGCCCGACGGACTTATGATATCAATATGAATACAGATTATCTAAGAGCCAATGCAAATCACCTTCATCGTTACGACTGTTGCTTGCTGCTGCGATTGCGCTGTTACTGTTGCCGCCATTACCGCTTGTTGTGTTGCTGCACATAGACTGTGAGCCTAGGTGTTGCGTCTGATCACTAGCCTTAAAATCACCGAAGTGATCCAGCTTTGGGAGCATTTCTAGGAAATCGCGCATTTTCATTTCGCGCAGCTCTGTTTGCAGTCGGGAAGTGAATACCTGGACCTGAGTGTCGACCATTTTCTTGTAGTGGAGCTCCAAATCATCGAAGTTTGCTTGCACGGAATCCATTTTAATTTCAAATGTGCGAACCTTTTCTTCGCGATTCGCAGCATCACGATTACGCTTTGAATTTTTTGTAATTTTTGTGCGCGGCATTTTGGAAGCGAATTTTTTCGTTTTTGTTTTTATACCCAAAATGCGTTTATAAAATTAATCTACTAATGTTTTTGCGATTTTCTTTTCAGCACACTGAAGAAACTACGTTATTGCCGATTTTGTTTTAAGTTTTCCGCTTTTTTTCTTCAACTGGCGTCGATAGTTTAAATCAAAATGTGGCCTTCTTTTTTTCTCGGTAGCATATCGAGTTCTGACTGACGGCTTTGTAAAATTTAAAGCCGATAGTGATATATCGATATTTGAAGAAAAACGATACGATATGTGTCGATAGCATGATAGCTAGAATTGATGTGTTAGGAGTTTCTAGCGGATTTTGATTTCACGTTCGGAAACAGACATTTGCTAAGCTTAGATATGATCTGTGATTTTAATATATGTAATTCCATTTTTTTTTTTGTTCATATTAATTCTCTAGAAGTAATTATTTTTTACAGATATAGCGACTGCTTTCACATGACATATACAAATATTATTATAAGCTTATTGTATGTCCACTTACAATATTAGAATTAATATTATTTAAATAATTAATTAATATTTATAAAGGTATTTTAGAGTCTTTATACTGTTGCACAGTTCAAATCCATCTGTAAAAATAATTAAATTATTAAAGTTTTTGCAGGAACTAAACTGATTAATACATGATGTGCGACCCTGAAGACCATTTTAAGCTTTTTAGTCTGCCAAAGTAATTGATTTACATTCTTGCTGGAGACTAGTGCCAACGACAGATTCCAGGCTCATCGATATTAATCCACAACAATTGTCGATCAATTAACCTTACGACAAACAAACGAAATGTTTTGATTTTTTTTAGCGATGTATCGTCTATCATATCTATGTATTGTAAGAATTACATACTCGTTGACCAACACATGTTCTTTTAAAGCGTCATTTAAAACAGAGCGTAAACAATAAAATTAACCAAAACATGGTCGATTTTATACGAAACCATCTAATTGTAGCTACATCTGGCTTGGGCATTGGCTTTGCCACATTTGCAATGTGGCACCTTCGCAAATATGTCCAGGAGAGCTCGCAGACTAAGGTGCATGACGTGTGCATGTTCAACGAACTACGCTATGTTTGCCTTCTTGAGCATCGCGGGCACAGCAAGAAGGCCTCGAAATTCGTTTGCGCGAACGAATACTGCGTAGATCGTCTTGTGGATCGGATCGTCCAGCAGCTTAGCCAAGCCAAATACAGTATTGACTTGGCAATGTATACTTTCAACTCACTAAAGATAGAGGTCGCACTGAAGGCAGCCATTAATCGCGGAGTTATCGTGCGCTTTATTTTTGACCATCACCGTCAAAGCGCGTCCATTAACAACCTTATAATGTTAGGTGTCGTTGTGCGTCCCATTACATCCCGCTATATAATGCATCACAAATTCTGTGTGATCGACGGTCGCGATCGTGTCGATAAGATCTGTCGCCGGAAGCGCGGCAGTTTTAAGCCACAACATACACTCAGTGTGCTGATCAACGGTTCCCTTAACTGGACGGACAACGGGTGTACAAGCAACTGGGAAAATCTAGTCATAAGCTCGCAATACGAAATGGTTAGTAAGTTTGAAGCCGAGTTCAGTCGTTTGTGGACTGCTTTGAATCCAAAGAATTTTTTTTTCTGAACTTTAACTTTCTCCGAAAATCATACAAATTTCTTAGCTCACTTACTAAGAGGATTTTTTTTTGTTATCATTTTGCACTTTACAGTTCCTTATTTTATTATATTTTTACTATAATGTGTAGTCCGTAAGAGTATTAAATCGTGGTAAAATGAATTTACTTATATTCTTCTTTAATCATTGGTATAAATGTGGTTTTAGTCTATTGCATATCATTCTTACTTCAACGCTGGCAAATATAAACAAGTAAGAAGTCATAAAATACCGACTAACGCGACTATGGGTGTGTGTACTCGTATACTGCATACCTGAAATTACTTCAATGTTCAATATCTCTGGTATTTCTTAACCGATTTCAATAAAAACTTCATTATATTATCTATCAGTATGTATTTAAACGTGATTTTTGTAATGATTACTCAATCCAAAAAAATGTTCCAAACAATAGCCTAGACTTATTCAATCCTTTACAACCGAACATCATAAATCAACCTGTTTACGGACTCAGTTTTGAAATAATTTTCGACTTGAAGAAAACTTCAAACTAGGTTTTTAATTATAACACTAAGTGCATAATCCTGTGCTTTTTAAATTAACTTTTAGCGACGTACGCACATTATAATTTTTAATTATACATTTGTACATATAAGTCAAACATTTATTTCAATAATGCAATAACTTTAGTGTTGCGGATTTTTAATATATATTTGAATGCATGTAAATATGTACGTTCCATTCCCACAAATTACGATTAAACCACCCTTACATTAATGATCCAAATATTGAATTATTTCCGCTACAAGAAAGTCAGTAGTTTAAGCTCAATTAAATTTTCGTCTAGCTTTCTTGTTATATATGTATGTATAAAATAACTACTCAAACTAATACAAAAACGGTTTCAAGGGTGACGGGGGCACTGGTGTTGTTTCACAGTTTCCAACCCATTCCGAAGCACTCAACATTGCAATTTGCAACGGTACTCGGTTGTTTCGTTTCCACACGTTTCACTCAAAGCAAGCCCTAGCAAATGCAACAGAGATGCCGAGCAGTCGCCTTTAGCAGGCAGTGGCAGCAGTTGCATTCGATTGCCAGCCATCGCCAGCACTCAGCAGCAAAAAGGGCAGATACATAGCAAAAGGGCAGACAGAAAAGCTCGCTGCCAGCGTCCTACTTAAACGGGATAAAGTTCCATTTGATTTGTATCGTTCTCGTCGTTTACATTCACATTTGCAGTCGCATCTGGCTTTGCACTCCACGTCACATTCCACATTCTTTTGCCATATATTATTGTCGTCGGTCAAACGAGCTTAAGCCGTCAAACGCCACCCGCAACCCGCCGAGCTGCCCACTTATTTTTGTTTTTATTGCTGCCTGTGTTTATTAATGCTTGTCTCGCTTTGAGCTCATTTGCTTTGAGCAGTTTTTACGTTCCTTAAAAGCAAAGACAAAACACGAGTGCGACGAAAATATAATTTAATTAAAATATACTCACAACATACGCTCATCAACTAATCTCATTACGAGTCCATCAACCATCTGCCAGTATCGTCGACGTCGGCAGTCGTCCAACAACGGGAGCAATATACATTTATACTTTGTGTTGCATATTTTTTGGCGCGAGAGGAACACGACGCTATTTACTGAAGTCAAATTTTCGATCGAAGCGACGAATTCATCTCCCGTTTTGTCTGGTAAGCAAGTTGTCAATGAATGAAAAACAACTTTAGCCAAAGTAAATATGTGCATGTTAAAATGCATATGCATATGCATATCATTACCTCAATGCATAATTTCATCATTGCACTATGTCATCAATCATAAAATAGAAGAATTATATCATGCTGTTCTTTATTAACGCTGTTTTCACAAACGATACAACTTTTTTTTACAACCGTTTTTTGCCGATTATTGTTGCTCCAATTTTCCATCAACTTTAAATTGCTCAAGTTGCTTGCACCAGCATGTATTATTTCCGTCATAAGGGGCCAGAAACGTGCAAAAAAATGAGAACGTTCTAGATTTGTAATACGTTCTTAAAAAGTTTTTCATTATTATTGTTTTTTTTATAGCTAACTGTACGCGTTGAGTATAGGGCTAGGGGATTTATTTATTTTTAAAAATTTCATTTTAGTTGTTTCTATTGGGGAGCTAATTTCATATTTGGTAACTCTAAAACGAAAATTCAGCTAAGCTAATAACCATATGTTCTGGTTATTTGATGACGTTTTATGTTTTTTGTGACATTTATTAATTTTTCACTTATCGGCCCAAATATTGTCGTTAGAATGTACCGACATGAAGGTTTATGAATTTCTAGTTAAATGTCTGGTAATTTAAGGACCAGCCGCAGCAGTTAATGTTAACAGTTCAGAAATGTGTGTGATGATTATAATTATAGACTGCTGGCTCCGTCTTGTCCGTCTGTTCCATAAACTGTTAATGAGTAACGAGGTAGTTATTTCTCATTTATTCAGGCAGGAAGCTTTTGATTAACTGCCAGCCTTCCATTTATTGGCTCATCTGCGGTTAATGTGAGCGAATTGTTCATCCGGAATTTACTGTTTTTTTTTTGTATACTCTGATAGTGAAGGTAAGGGTGGGCGTGGCTGTTTTCTAGCTATCTTTTCATTTATCCACTTTAGTAAATTTATCTGTAATGATGTAGGAAAATTAATGTTTTAACCCTATACTTTACCCATTTTTAATGGGCTCAGGGCATAAAAACCGTAACTAAAAGTTTGTCTTTGAGTAGTCAATAAAAAATTCCAAAGTGATGTTATTTCAAATATCGCAGCTATGTGTAAGTGTTTCTTTGTATATATTAAATTTGAGTTGCTGTTATCGAAACGACCCTTAGCAAAAACGCACACTGAAAAAAACCTTTGCAGTTCAATGCATGATACACGGTTTGAGTGAAGGATTGATAAAGTAAGGATTAAGTTAAATATAATTTTAGTGCGTTGGATCTATGATATCAATAATAACTATTAAGGAAGGTCAAAAACTTTTTTGTTTAAAGATTTTGTCGGCAGAGAAAAAAATCACATGAAAATTAGCTACAAAGATAGTTTAATTTGTTTTAATATAAAACGTAGGTTATTTAAATAAATCTATAAAAATAATAAAACAGCAAAATGAATATGAAATATATATAATAAAGTGCTTGCACTTTAATATAACTATTTATTTAAACTTAAAACCATATTTGATCCAACTATACTTGAACAAAAATTTATATTTGAATTTTATTTCAATTTTATACGTACACATTTAAAGTAAAGCATATTCGTATTAAATGCCTATGATTTTTACTGGATGGTAATAAAGAACATACATAACTTATGGGTTGTGTAATGCTTTCATCCGTTTCACAATTTACAACAAAATGATAATATACTTTTAAAAGTTAATAAAAACTGAGCATAGCGTATAACTGAGCTTTATACGATGCACAGCACTGTTTGCCCCACACCCCATTGAGTGGGAGAGAGTAGGTGGTAGTTGGGAGAGTTGAGAGGTGTTGCGTTGGAGGCTTGGCACCTACAAACCATAGTGGCTACAGAATATATCTTTGCCATTTACATTGCAACGAGAGCTTTCCCAATATACATTTCGCAAAGTTTCCGGTACGCTCGGCAGCAAATTTATTGAACCATGAAATGTTTGTGTTCGTGTCTGAGGGCGAGCCAGTAAAACGGATAACAAGACCAGGACCAGCAAAAACAGACAACGCTAAAAGGGGTGGCGTTGCGGTATCGGTAGAGGATGCTAGAGTAGTTACAGACTAGCATTTTACAGAAGAGTAAAATAAAAAGTTGTTCCACAAATAATTGTTTGTTGTTGATACCCTGTAATGGAAACAGACGTGTTGAGCTGAGCTGTTCACCATACCATTGATTTGTTTACTCTGATACCGAAAACGTATAGAAGTTTTTCCGTCATGTTGTCCGTCCATTAAAAGTGTAAAGATTGATGCGGTGATACGCCCACGTGTAACCTAAAACCTCCCCAGCCATATCGAACATGGACATCCAAAGCGCCAATATCGTTCACACATTTTAAGGTGCATACTCAAATTTATTGCCAAGATAGTTGATAGAGTCACAAAAGTTGCTAGCAAGATAGCTGGCGACGTTCCTAAAAGATCTGCATCATAAATTTAGATGCCACGCCCCTATTCCCCCTCTCACACCCCTGCCAAAAGATAACGCCACGTCTTTTAATTGCGCCCGACTGCAACGTTTATTGGTTCTCTTCTGTGTAAAAAAAAAAATATTGCTCAATAATGCATTAGTTGTAAATATTCAAATATTTAACTTCTTTTTACTTTGAATATGCTCATAAAATGGGGCAAAGTTTTTATTGCATTTGGATATTATTTGGCTATCATACGTTCGTCGTTTGGATACGTTTTTAATTAAAACGACTGAAATGACCGAAAACTATGAAGATATCTTTAAATAATCATGCGATGCGACACATTTATTATATACTCAAACCCATGAAATGTTAAAAGCTGCATAAATCAAGTGAAAACTCCGTTTGTCTGTCAGTAAAAAAGTCAAAAATAATTGTTCTAAGCAACATACGAGTATATATGTAAATACATCTGTTAATTTCAAGTGTAGAGAGTTTATTTCACGAAAATTTTTTTAGTTTATAGCGGTTTCGGCTTTCACAAAATGAAATCGAGGCCTTGGAATTTGTTCACCTATTGATCGCTTATTCAATAATTTGCACTGTCATTCGTAGAAAGAACTGACACCAATTTTGCCGTCTGCCATTGAATCCAATTTGGCAGGTAAAAGCCGATAGCTGACGCGCTTGTCTCCTCTCTTTTGCTCGCCACCGAATAATGGCACTCAGCATTTCTATGGATGCTCCTCCCACAGTGGGTGGAAGGTTTTCTGTTCGCATTGCACTGGCTTTGCACAATCTATATAAATGCCGTACCACCCTCCGCACAACCCCCTCCTTTCTCCAATTACTGCCTTTTGAAAGTGCGTTGCGCTTTTCGTTCTTGAATTGTATGTGTTTTCTTCCAAGCAAAATGCACAAAATCGTGACCCAATAAGGCCAGAAATTGAAAAAACTGTTGGCGTAAACTAAATTCAATTAGGGTTAGTTTGCTCCGGGTCTTTAACGTCTCGACCTGATTCTGATTTCGGCTACGATTAAAATTGCAAAACTGCGAAAATGCTGCAAGTATTTGCCGTTGACCACTACTGATGGTCCGTCATTTGATTATAAATGATTGCGTGTTGATTAAGATAAGTCAACTTGAAGATAGGTCAGAATATTTAGATAAATACTGCATTACATACAGTTTTTACATACATTACAACCTTTTTACTTATTTCAAAGGGTTCAGGGTATAAAAAGAGTAGTTCGCAGACAACTCTGCTGTTAAGTAGCTTTGGTTTAAATCCCTTATCAACCTGACAGATGTTTGGATGTAACCGTTGTCAGTTGCTTAACAAAACAACAAAAAAAAAAGAAGATGTATGTCCATTTGTGTTAGCTGGATAGCAAGGGATGCGACAAGATAGCCAACTTGCCACCTGACTCTTCATTTTTGCGTCCTTTAAATTATCCCTACAAATGCGACAGATGTTCATCTATGTCCACACAGCTCCTTTATTAGCCGCAAGTGTTATCAGGTTTTTGTGTTTCACATCAATGCCAATATGGTTTGTGCAAATAGTCTCAAAGCATCCTTAACACTCAATATTAGCTGATGTGGCTTTTTTATCAACGTTGTGCAAGGTTGTTTGGTTTTGTCGACTAGTGTTAAATGATTTTCTGGAGAATGGAGTAATAATAAATGAACATGCAAATTTGATTTTGATTTGTGCTTGCCTGGTTTGTGTCTGTGATATTAGTAACGAAATGAAACGGCTAATGATATTGGAGCTGTGCTGAGCAGTGAGCAGTGACCCAAATTAGCTCGGTTTACTCTTAAGTATTAAATCACTATTGACGGCTGTATACGCTATTGCGAAAGGAGCAAAAGTTACTGTAGATTTTTGGAGGACTTTATCAACAATATCTCTATGAAATAGTGTGAGTCTAGCTGTTATGACGTAGAATTAAAGGGTTCTTTTCTTCAAATAGTTACTTGGCTATTGTTTTATTTTATTATTTATTAAAATCCTATTACATATGTTATAGTGTGTTATGTTATATCTGCTAGAGTGGCGGAATTGAGTAATTAGTAAAATTAATTGTACATTACATTACAATTTACATTCATTTAAAGTTAACAAGTTAAACTAAAATCATAATTGTATTATAAGAACTGCGCAAAAGCCAGACAAAACTAAAATGCCTCAAAAAATAGAACAAAGTAAGAGGCAATAATTACAACGTGTTCTTTTGTGAGATGAAACTAAAAAGTTTTGTTTCTATATTTCGAATACCGCTTGAAATCTCCAAGTTTTTATTTACATACTATGTGTATAACCAAGATATTGGCAAAGTTTCAAGTCTCCGGCTTTTAAGAATACAAATATTTGAGTTGGCCAACAGAACTTAACACGCTGGGTGCTTGTGTTTATAAGGTTGAAAATAAAAGTAAACAGCTATATTTCCATTAATTTTATACAAAGTGCCGGTCAGTAAAGGCAGAAAAATTGGAAGAATGGTTAAAGAAAATGCGAGAGAATTAGAAAGAAAGAAGTAAGAGGCTATTGCGTGCTTGGCTCTGAAATATATATATATATATATTTTTTTTTTCTTTTTGGCTTTTTCAAGATGTCGGGCGCACCCTTTTATTTTTGGTTCATTTTTTTTCGGGAGTTAAACAATTTTTTCCCTTGACGGACTAACAGCTTTTAACGAAACGAGTTTTATAGCAGCCTTTTGGCGGTGCTGTTAACGCTCTCTCGCTGTTTTAACTGACTGCCTCTATATTGATTTGTTATTTATTCAAAGCGCATGCGTTAGCTGAGCTGCCAACTTCAGACACCGGTCATAGATATACAGGGTGACCCGCAAAGTACAATACACAAAAGCAACCCCGCAAAAAACAAAAACAATATCAAAGTTAAAACTGCCTATCGCAGCGAGGAAGGTGGACGACGGAAGATTGACAGTGAGAGAAAGAGAGTCAAAAAAAGAGAGAGAATGAGATTGAGCCTTGCTTCACTTGCGCAGCATTTATAGCATCTCGTAACATTGTACTCACTGCTGTGTTTTCCGTTTTCTGTTGCCGTTGCAGGGGTGGTATGTGGATAAATTTTAGCCGCTATGGATCCCAGTGCTCTGCAAAACATGGATCGGGACGCATTAAAGAAGCAAATCGAAAATATGAAATATCAGGCCTCCATGGAGCGCTGGCCATTATCTAAAAGCATTGCTGAGTGAGTAGCCAAATACTAATATTTGTGTATTTTTAAATAATTAGCTATAAATATGTATGCAAATGTGTTGATTTAAAATAAATAAGTGTTCCGCTTCAAGTGAAAAAGTCAACAACGAAAAAAAAAAAACAGTTAGCATACATTTTTAACCGAATCGAGCGTGCAATATTTGTCTTTCTCTCTGTGTGTGTGTGTGTGTGTGTATGTGAAAGTGTGTGTATGTGTAACTGTTTGCTTATGTGCCTAACGAATTATTCCCCCAAAACCGTTGTGAGCTCAGGCTTGTCTAGACGCGCAGTTTGATGCTGCCACCCAGTTGACTAAGTGAGTGCCTAAAATATTTATACACGTGCCTCGCTAACAAATGCAAGACCAACAACCAAGGAGGCAACACCTGAACTGAGTATTCGGTCGGCCGTATTGTTTGGTTACGTTAAATATTTACATATATTTAGGTATGGATGTATATAAGGATTTTGTTGTTCCCCCGTATAGACAACGACTAGACGAATTTCCATGGTACAGCAAAAATTGTTACTCAAACTTGTTAAGCAAATTTGTTTGGACCATATTTGACAGTAACACCGCCAAAATGGTTTTTAGCCGTCGGTGAATTGGTGTTTGTGCATGTGTGTACGCCATTTTAGTACAGTGTAAACTTCTTTAAAACATTTTAGTATGTATGTATACTTATATATATATATATATATATATATATATATGTGTGTGTGTGTGTGTGTGTGTATACACTGTGACTGGGGCGAGGCATCACGAAGGGAGCGAAAGGCCATTAGCTAGTATGTATACAGGAATGACGGCAAAATCCAATCCAAATCCAGTACAAAATGAGATTAAGTAACATATTTGGTATTTCAATTGGGTCATGCAGATGTAGGCTTTTCAGTTACTGAGGCTTTTTGGAGCCATTTGGGTGTTACATTCAAATCTAGGGGCTTCTTCGATTTCTTCGGTGGCATGATTTAAAAGTGTTTTCTTAACAAACTAAACTCGGCGAAATATGACAATGTTCAATGTTCCATATCCCCGGTGTTTCTGAAGTCTCTGGAGTAATGTGCAGCAAAAACCAAAACACATAACGGCAATCTGTCGCAACCGAATAGAAGCCAAACTGCTAACCAAACTGCAATGTAATGAAATTAATTCCTCAAACCCAAACAGCACAGCACCACATTCACTTCCTGGCATGTGACACCCTCTGTTTTTGACGCTCTATCTACCAGACCAACCTGCGTGATAGCCGCGGCAAAGGCGCGGTCATTTGAGGGTTATCGTCCTAAACAAATGTTACAAACTTCCTATAACAAGCATGCATAATTTACTTCAACTTAAGGCTTAGTCAAAGTTTTGCGGCTAGTGTGTTTGGCTTAAGGGACGGCTGGTCGGCAACCATTGCCTCCAGTTGGATGCGCTTAAAAGCTTAAAAGCAATGAACTCCAAAATCCAGGTGGCTCAGATGTTCACATAGAAACCTCTCATACAAAATTCAGCTCAACTCTTAACTGGATGCTGCACTCTTTGCGGGGGCCTTAAGGGAAATTAAGGGTGGGTTTGGTTTTATGTTCACATAAATCTGTTGTGCATTTTAATGTTGCTTCAAGTAAAACTTTATTATTTAATAGGAAAAACCACGAACTACTAAAAGTAAGAATAGTCTAGTCGAGAGAGCCCGACTAGAAGATATCCCGAGTCCCAGTCCTTATCTGGTAAAATTCGAAAACGGATGAAGTCCGTAAGTGAGCTGTAGAAAAAAAATGAATGGATAATTGTAAATAAGAAAGTTTTGTCGTTTGACCAGTAAAATATTCCTATAATTATTTAAGGGTCTTTTTATATTTATTTATAAATATTAATCAGGATGTATGATCATTTCCGCTACCAAAAAATAAAAATAGTTTGAATTGCAACTTTAAACTTGTACATACTAAGCCAATAAAATGGTAAAAAGAATATAATGCTTTTGTGCAAATGTATGAATAAGGGAGTAAGACAGAATACAACAAAAAAGAACGCTCTAGTCACGAATATCGACTATTTTATGTTAATTCGAAGAAGACCCATAATAGAACAACTTTGACCACACCGCCCCTTGAAAAACAGTTTTGCATTTAAAAACATTTTCCTATAAGGACTGTACTCAAGGTAAATGGCAATTGGCACAATTGAGCAATGGCGTTGGCTTGGCATTTTCTTTTGGTTTCTTCACTATGGTTGCTTCTTTTGCTGTTGACACATTGAAATTTGATTAATGACAGAAGAGAAAGTAATGTCATATACTAAAAAACATTTTTAACGTCTGTTGTGTTCCTCATGGGAGTCGTCTTGGTCTTTTGCTGTATAATCTTTGACTTAACGATCTTCCAGCGGTAATCACTAGCTCTTGTGTATTTATGTTTACCGTTAAGCTATTTATTGAATTGTTCTAAATGTTAAGTCATGCTTGTTTGTAGCAGCATCACATTAAGAGATTACAAATCAGGCATCTGTTGAAACACAATCGTCTTCTTAGGAACTACGAATAGCTCAACGGTTTAATTGCAGTCCAAGAGCAATTATTGCAATTAATATTTGCCACACTGAACTAACTGACAGAAATGTTGCCGGTGAGAAATATCGGAAATATGAAACATTGTAGTTAATTCACATACTTATTACTTATTCATGCAAATTAAAAAAAAAAGATACTAAAGAATCAACTTTGATTATAGTAAATAAATTAGCACCAAGCACTCGACCGAGCGTTGATGCATATTGTATGTTATATAAACATTAATAGCAGAGGGTATGTATTTTTGCTTAAGGCATTAAAACTAACTAAACGGGGGCTTATAAACGTCAAACAAGTCTTAAAGGCTTTGCGAATGATTTACCGATTAGAGTTTTAGCGTAGATTGTACGCAAGTCAAGTTAAGCATCGAATTTTTGAATGCCACGCCCACCCCACAATGCAGATACATACACACATGACATCCTTGCTGACCGCATTTGTCGCACATCATGTGATTTGAAACTTTTGAAGCTGGCAGCTTCCGGGCAAATGCAACAAACTTTTATAGTTCACCAGTTTGACAAACACTTGAAAAGACAACGATGGCGATGGCGATGGCGATGTTAAGTATATTGATGATCATCGTAATGTTAATGATGATGATGATGATGATGTGTGGGCTTGGCTCAAGTGTTTTTTGCACAATTTCTTTTCAATTGAACAAAAGTGGGCCAGAAAGTCTGCTTAACATTTAAGTGCACGCTTTTACTACCCACCGCTGCCCACTTTCTCTATTTTGGCCTCACTACCACATATAACGAGCATCCCTTTGCCATGCAAAACACATTTTAAGAAATGTTGTTTGTCGCCGCCTCTGTTGTTGTTTTGTATGCATAGAACTGAGAACTAAGAACTTGCGGCTTTTTGCCGTCCAGAGCTTAAAGCCAACCTCTTACTACCCTTTGCACCGACCGGGCCAGGACTGTCTTTTAGCCTGATTTGTCATTCATAAAAAGGCAAAAGCGAGAACAAAACAAGAACGAAAATAAAAGAGTCTTAGTCTGTGGTTGTTGGGCCCCTTCCAAGTGCATAGAAAGTGGATGAGAAAACACTAAGCACTTGAGCTGCCCGATTGTGGCAACCCTGACAACTCTATTGTATAGTAGCGCTGGCAAAAAAATATTCTTATCAGTTAATATATTCTTTAATATGTACTAAACTAATTGGTTTAATTTAGAAGATTATTTTTAAATGTTTTTTGCCGTTCATTTGTTTAAATTTAATAATGAATAAAATTGCTTTTATAATATAAATAAATACATATATTTATATATATTTATATAGCATTCAATCAACGACAGTTACTTATTCTTAAGCCAGAGTGACTAAGTTTACGTAAGGCATTTTTTTAAAAACAACTGTGATCAAAAATCTGATTGCCATCTAATTTTTAAAGCAAGTCTACGAAATATCGACTTGTTATCATGCCACAGTGGAGCCTGGAGCTACCCGATCTTGACTCTTTGTGTGACGCATACAAGAACTAAGATGGTTGCACAGTTTAAAGTTTCTAGATCTAACCTAATCTTCTATTTTTGGTAGCAGAGTATAAAAAGTTTTATTAATTAAAATTAATTGCAGAGTAAGATGCCTTGTTTTTGGGTCAGTAGGAAAGTACCACAGTGGTGGTATTTTTTTCGCAGCTGCATGACACTAAACACACAAACACACACATACAAGATGTTAAATGAGCTAGAAATTAGTTTAAGACGAAGGTCGAGCAACCCGCTTTTAATTATACCATAGCTTGAGTGTCGACAGTCAAACACTTTTCGTTGGTATCGTATGCAAGGATGCGAAAATGGGTGAGAGTATTCAATGGCGTTGCAAGTTGCAACCAAGCGGTTGGTGTCAATCTGCAGGCCAGGCAATTGCCTGGCAATTGCGTAAGCAATTGAAATATGAATACTTATGCACGCAAAGACAAAAAAGACGAGAGCGGGCTGAGCAGTAAACAAGGGTTAAGTAGAGAGAAAGCAAAAGTAAATGTAAAAGATAAAAGGAAACAGACAAACACACATATGTGTTTCGACATATGGCGGTCGCTTTTTGTTTACAAATTATGCTGCTGCAGATGATGTGAGACAGCACATCGCGTTGAGCACTTGTGATTATTATATATTTGAAAGATAGAATGCTTACGTCATCGATAACTAATACATTCTGTACCATATGCTACATGTGCTCATATCATATATATATAACTCTTACCTTGATGTCAAGCTTATATTATACTAGATGTGAGGAAATGTATTCATATACTTGTATATCTGATTGAAATATGCAACTGTTGGCCGCACTTGCCACACAAATACGAGTACTTACAAACACACAATACTTGTCGTCCTAGTCGTCACAACGGAAGTGTTCATAAATGAACCAAAGAGCGAGAAAGTTAGTTTATTATATAGTGTTTTGATTACTTCTTAATACATTTATACGTTTGAAAAATCTTAATCCGGTTTTATGTTCACTTAAGGAAAGAAAACAGTAAGTTTCGTTTTACTATGAATATTGCTAACACTGATTAATTTGTATGATAAATATTAAAAAAGGGACTACTTCTACTGGCTTTTTCATTCTCAATCTCACTCTCTCTTTTTTTGTCTGTCACTCTCGTCGTTTTGTCATTTTTGGAAGTTGTTGACTCATCTTACCAAAAATGCTAAAAAGCCTTTGATTAGCACACAAAATAAATTGTCATTCTCGACCAAATCATAATGACAACATTGTTGCCCAGCTTTTAAGGTCAAACCTTGCTCCCGGCTAAGAGCTTCCTACCTTTGTCTGACTGTTCGACCTAACCATAAACCCACAAAAAACCTGAGATCCTTGGCCTTTTGTTTTTGGTGCTGAAGCTGTCGCTATATCATTTATATTTTCTCGTTTTTGTTATGAATTTGGTTATTCGGTTTGTCTTTCAAGATTTTTCTCGACAGCAACACAACCAAAAACCATATAATCGTAAGCCCATTGACCCTTTGACTGGCTTTTGTTCTGTGTACATAACGATACACATTTTCCTCCACCCAGCAACCGCTGTTCCCCGTCCCTCGCTCATGACGTTGCCGTTTGCTCTGCTGATGCGGAAAATGAGCAAAATAACATACATACCGCCCTTACATTCGGATACTCATATAACATAATCACCTCGTCTCTATCCACATACCATACGTAACACACGCACTGCAAGGACAACGAAGTCGACAAGGTCTTGTTAGTTAAATTATGTATAAAAGCGGTCACATACGAGAGTGAGTAAAGCTGGCGTTTTCAGTGCCTACACCTGCCAAACAACAAACTAGCAACAATACTTTGACGTATGACATGTGTACTAGTTTGCACTTAGCAAAATTGCGGACAACAAGTGTGTTTGCTACAATGTTAGCATACAGAGTGGGGAAATGGTAGAATTCTTGTGCCCACGCAAACTAATAAGAGGAAAACAAGAAAAAGGAAAATCCTCGAAAATATATACAGTAAAATCAAGTAAACAGCAAGAGACTTGAAACCCTTAAGTATCTTAAGTATCAGAGTATACAAATTGTGTAACAAAAGTGTATTTTAAATATTTTAATTTTATCAGCTAATAAAAATTGTTTGTTTCTTTGTTTTCGCAGAATGCGCTCCTTCATTGAGGAGAATGAAAAAAATGATCCTTTGATTAATGCACCGGATAAAAAGAATAATCCGTGGGCCGAAAAGGGAAAATGTATCATCATGTAATATTATCGTAAACCACAGAAATACCGTAATAATGAGCATTCCGGCATTAACAACATCACCAATATAACAAAAACAAACATCACAACATCACCAAAAACAGAGAGTGCAAGAAATCAATATCTTAATGATAATGATAACTATTTGGAGATCAATCAATTCAGTGGCCAAGTATCATCAAATTTCTTAGATCTACTGCAACTGCAGAAGGAACAACAGCAGCATTACAATAATAACTACTACTATTATTATAACTACAATTTGAGCTATGTACCACCGCCGGCAGCTTCTTCACACCAGTGCCTACTACAAGGGGGTCCGATGGGACTCTTCCAACAACTAAGGCGACGTACATGCCGCGAGCTGCATCATTGGCCGCTACTCATGCAGTTGCTTTTACTTATACTCTGGCTGCACGCCAAGTTCTGGCAGATCTTGCACGAGCAGATCCTAGTGCGTCGCAGGCGCTGCCATTGAATTGGAATCGGTATGGAATGAAATGAAATGGAATTTGGGTAGTATGATGTTTTTGGGGTGCCGTTGAAGCTATGCTTAAGTTAATAATAATTATGCCACTATATCAAACTTAAATTCAAATTCAAATTAAATAAATAAAATCAAAATATGCTGCTTAAATGCTCACCCAAACAAACACACAACACTTCTGTGCAACATACTAATTTTTAACACAACATTCAAAATAACAGTATCAACATCAATATGGGTACTTGATTCACCAATAAAGTACTTGATTCATCGCACGGTCGTTGTCACCTCGTCTTCTTTCTTCTTTCTTCTCTTTATGTCTTTGCTAAGCTACTATAAAGCTATCGTTATCGCTATCACGTCTTTCGTCGCTAATCAACGTATCGTATCTCGTAACTAACTAGCTCGCTCGATCATCTCTGTACATTTTCTTTCTAGCCTTAGTTCAAAGCATGAAAATACATTTGTTGTTCTTATATAAGCTACCTTTTTTTTAAGTTATTTTTTTTTTTTAGTTCTGCATCATCATTTTCAAAACTGCATTAAATCCTAGTCAACACAATCAATTCACACTAGCTGATAGAGCTAATCATGATCTTATAAATGCAAGAAATAAGTAAATGTCCTCGATAAATGTAACCCACCCATTATACTATTAGACAACAAAAACAAAAGCAAAAACAGTTAAAATCAAATTTAAACTAATTTTTTATGCCGAAAAACATAAAACAAATCATAAGATTAAATGTGCAACGTTTTAGACAAGTTTGACTGGCCTTAAAAAAAAGTGTAACCATCTTAGAAAACGATTGTAGAAAAAATGGTTAACAAATATTTTCCCAGTCGCATTTTCCAACTGAAACAATCACATTTGAAAATACGTTTTTAACTCAACTAAGCTGCTACTACAAATGGCAACAGGCCGGAATGTGGACATAAAACAAACGATCTTGATGTTTCATTTTCATCGTAGACAAGAAAATATGCTAATACATACAAATTTAAGAAACGTTTTTGACTAAAAGCGTAATTAACAATATTTTTAAGTAATGACCTCTACTTTCCATCTAAAACTGCATTTGAATTGAATATGTTATGTAATTGGTAAATTAAAAGATTAAGTTAAAGCAAAAGATAAGGAACGCCGATAGACAATTTTATGTATGTTTGTTGAAAAATATAAATTTAGCTATTTATATATTATAATACCTACTACATATACAAATAATATTATTTTACATATTATACAATATTCATATAAATTAATAAGTAAACTATTCAAATAAAAGGCAGACGCTGCAGCTACTCGACGATAATATAAGTACATACAAATATTTAGTTTTAAAACTATGTTTATCAGTAACTAGTAAGTTATTATTATATACGCATAACACAAAAACAAACAAACAAACACAACAAAATACTTTCGATAACGATTCATGGTAGTATGAAAAAACAATTATATCTACATGCATACTACATACATATATGACAGATAGTTGAATTCCACTTAGTGAATACAAATACAAAGTAATACAGAGAAACAGTCAAATAGAAACAGTCAACAACAACAAAATACATAACACAAAAAAAAACACACACATTCGAAAGATTCAACAAATAAATAACAAATTTAGCAGAAAACTTAGTAAAAGCCGAGCACATAGTTAATAGTAAAAACAGAAGATTATACATTTAAACAAAATCAAGTTGCGCAGACGAAAAAAATAACCCAAAAAGCGATGTTAATAACTTAAGAAAACAACAAAATATTTTAATGAGCGTAGTAGCTGAAGTTCTACTACAGAAACTTTTCCAACAGCCTGCCGAATGAAGGAACGCCAGAATACGGAACAACGGATCAAAGCAAAATCGTAAAGTGGAAAAATCAAAGCACAAAAACATAAAAGCATAAACAAAACAAACATAGAAGTTATCAACAAAAATGGATTCCATGTAGTCCTACAATGTAATGTACAGTAATATATATACAACTACATTACAAGACGATATGCTTGCAAACAATAGCACAAGGTGGCAACCAGCTACAGCTAGGATGAAAAGCAAGCAAAAAACAGCTTAAGCCGAGGCGCGAGGCTTAACAAAGTACACCCCCAATAAATAAATAAATATATTGGTTGTTAAAACAACTGCAATTATATAAAGTTAAGGTTTAAAAATATATCGAAACGTTGATAGCTAACTCGATCAAATATTTTAATCAAAAGAGTTGAGCCTCGTCAATAAAAAACACACAAAACAAAGTTACATAAAATACGCAGCGAGGAACGGCTGCATAACGAGTTTCAGATGCCAATCGTAGCGTGTCTAGATCACAGCAAAAATCAAAGCTAAAAACTTATAACTGTATTGTTAGTAAGCATCTTCTACTTTAAGCACTTTAAGCGTGTCACAAAGTCAGACTATACAATTAGCTTCTATTAAAACGTATTCACACAGCCTGGAATAGGGTCAAAGCGAAAGGGTGTTGAAATATTATGGAAAGTCGTTCCGTTTCATATCACGCAGCATTCATTAAGTAGAGATGTCACATCGACAAAAAACCTATTGCATATTCAAAATGATATTTAGGTGATAGATTAATGAATGCTTAGTGGTCATACTCTTTCCTTGCCTTGGGCTCAATGTGAAACATGATGTGCTCAAAGTGTACGCAGTTTTTTCATTATTTATCAAAAAAATTTAAATTCGTTTTTTATGTGATAAAATTACAAACAAAAAATCAAACAAATAAATGGGGGTCATAAGATATGTAAAAGTTTAATGAAAAGTTCAACAAAATATTATATATATATACTATACACATACATTTAGGTGATTTTTTCAAAGTTCTTAAAATATAGTAGCGAAAACTAATAAGTGTTACAAGTTAACATTATATATGTATGTATATGTAAACGTATATATATCCAAATATTTTAAAACAAGTGGTTGACATTACATAGCTACTCATAAATTAATGAAGAAAAGTGCACGTCTTAACACGAAATTCAATTAATCTAGACGCTAGATTAGATGATCGTTGGCAGTGTTGCAACACGACACGACAAAAGTACAGCATGTGTCAATAGTTTGTTGGCCGAAGTCAAAGCGAGAAAATTATATACTTATACAGAAATCAATTTTTTAGACAGTAAGTTGGTGTTGAAATACATTCCAAGCTTGTAAGCTCAATAAAAAACATATTTTATGGACATTAAAATTATATTATGAAGTATAACCACAAGTTACCGTACAAGAGAATAAACAAATTAATAAAAATAATACAAAACTTATTGTTACAATTTAGGTTACTAAGTCACGTTGAAATTAAGATATATGGACATTTAGATTTATGCTTGATTTAAGAAAAATGATTGATTCTTAAACTTGTCGAAAAAAAAAAATACCACGGTGCCAAACAACATCTGAGGCCAAACCAGAAACCAAATTGCAACAATTATAAATTAGAAAAAAAAAATAAATCTAAAATAAATAAATAATATAAAATCTAGTGAGTAAGTGAATTTTAACGCAAAAAACCATATAACATAACTTCACCAAAAGTAAAGTACATTACCAAAATAACAAAAAACCCAAAAAAATAAATTAACTATATAAAGAAATCGATAGAAAAAAAGATCAGATATAATCTAAAAACACGTATTTAGCTGTTAAACAAAAACTGTTAACCGAACAAAAATCTTTAAGAACGAAAGGCAAACAGCTTAAGTATGATATCATTAAAGAAACTTCTCTTAATAAAAGTAAACTTTGAAAATCCTTAGCGGAGAAATATTACCCTCTCTCTATAAAAAAGCTAAAAACTAACAAAAATTGTGATTGTGTTTTATTTTTGATTTTACCAAAGTATAAAAATCATTCAGAAAAGGTACACAACCAATCCCTACGTACGGTAAAATGATGATTTCTTACTACTCTGCTTACGCATTGCTTAAACGTATTGTTATTATTTAAGTATCTTTGTATAATTTTATTATGGATTTATTTTGAATATATTTTTGCTGTGATTGTATATATTAGAGCGCTTACACTTTGCTTAAGTAATGACATGCGAATTCATCTTTCCTGACGTTCACGATGTTCACAGTTGACAGAACCTGTCTGTAGGTAAGAATAATTTAATTTAGTGCTTCGTTAACAGCGCAGCAGGTGGTTAATGCGATGGAAAAAGTTTTATCAGCATGTCTATTAAGTTAAAACGAAGGTAATAAACAAAATTGCAACAGGAGAAGTTAACAATGGATGCCTGCGGTAACGCCATTGCAATGGCACTAACCAATGGACTTGGTTTCGTCAAAGTGTACAATGTTTGAGTACATAAAGCAACTGCGTTTACGCTCAGCTGACTTTAAAGCCCTACCGTTTAGTCAGTGTAACCGTAAGACTTTCTTCGATTTGATTTTTTAATTAAATAAAACTATTTTAGTAACATACAAAAAATGTTTGTTTAAAAATCTGAAGTTATTTGTATTTTCTGGAAAAAACAACGTAATAAGGCTCTAGGCGAGGAAGCTTTACTTGAAGGTACCCGAAAAACGCGCGTGGAATTATATATAAGGTGTTTATTATCTTTCTTGCCGCAAGTGTTTTGATTGTTGGTGTAGTGAACGGCGCTTTTAAAGCGTCTTAGCCGTAGGAAGTGAAAACAATTGCCTAGACAATGTTCTCGCATGTCTTTACCGTCAACTTCTTCGTCTCTCTGTTGTGCTAGAGAGTATTGTGTAGCTTAGCCTCCAGACTCTTGATGACTTCCTCGTAATGTCATACAACCTCGAGCGACAGACGACCAATTTATTTATTTGCGTCTATTGCAATGGGGACGACAACGAGAAAACAGAAGTGCTTATGAATTATTAATGCCCTTCCTGATAACCCAAACATAAGTAAACATATTAAATGGAAATAATATCTAAGTTTCTAGAGTTTACGCAAAGTTCATATCAAATCTACATTATCCTAACTAACAGGCTAGTCAGCAGCCAACCGATTGAAGAGTAAATCAATACAAAAAGCTAAGCAATAATGATAACTGTGATAACGATATTTCATGTTTCTCAGATTTCTGCTTCGACATTGCGAAAATCTTAAACAAAACATAACATACCAGCTCTTATTTCCAGTCTTGTTATATTGTATGTTAGTCAATAAAATAAAAAACTAATTTTTCTGGGTTTCGTATGAAAATACAAACATACAATGCATTCAAATCAAGCAAGTCTGTGAGCGACATTTTGGCGACTCAGTGTCGCCGTTTTAAACGCCATGCGTCTGCCGCTGTCAGCTGCTGCGACATCTTTTCCGACTGTGCCCCATTAAATGCAGTTGCTAGTGCAATTGAAGCGGTGAATCATTCTATTGTCCGCCCACGACACTCTGCAACTTTTGTTTTGTGCTCTGTGAGTTGACTATGACAACGACTATGCCTTTTAAAATCGGAAATCACCCTATCTTTTACATTGCAAGTTGACTCCTCACCAGCTGACTGGTATCAGAGTATTCCACATTCAGTTTTCAGTTGTATCCTTTTCTTTTTTTTAATTGTCGAGGCTGAATTGTTAAGGCTGGCCTTAAATTATGCTAATTGTCACACAAAGTAACACGTTAACTCACACATTTTATTTTATCAAGCAGACGCAGCGTGGCTTAGGTTTAAAAGTTATGCGTTGAAGGCATGACATTTAAATTAGGTGAGAGGGATAGGTTGTCATATTTGTAAAGCTTCCCGAAAATATGTATAGCAGCTTACGAACTATCACCCCCAATTAAAGTCAGCTGCAAAACAAACACAGAACCTCCTTCTTTTCGTAAGTCTATTAAAAATGTTAAGCAAGCAGTTTACTTATTTCAATTAAGTAGTTCACTCATACGGAATTTGTTTAAATTTCTTGTTTATTATTATCCTGACAGTCCCGGCAGGACATAAGGACAAATTAATAAGTCGTTGGGACGTCTTGACATTGGTAAAAATTAAGATGTAAAACTAAATTTACTTACATACTTATATACCGCTGTAACTTATAAAAACTTATTAATAAAGTATTTGGAAAGTGTAAAACTGTCAAAAATAGCAATGTGAGAGACTTGGCAACCGAATAAGAGATTAAGTAAATAAAATTTCAAATCTAAGTTGTCAAAATCAAAACAACATTTTGAGAGCCTTTACATCTTAACAAAAATAAAACACATACATTCTAGAAAAATGAAAAAATCGACTTGCACGGGCGTTTTAAAGCCCTTGCAAATTTATCAAAAGCTATCGGTGGATAACCTGACGGTCATCAAGCCGCCCATACTTAAGTTGTACTACTGGGAAAGTTTCGATATACCTGGGTGAGTTGTGCTCGTCAAACTAAAACTATAACTTTTCTGACATTAGTCTGACCCATTCGGACAGCCTCAACAAGAAGCTTCACTCGAATAAGCAAGAGCATGAACATATTCTGACTATTCCAGTACGACAGATACAAAGTCCGCCCCTTAAGGTGATCTTTTGGCTAAAGAACATGTCCGCCAAGCCACTGGAATTAAAACTTAAGCGCGTACAGAACTGTCAGTGCCAGCCTATACAAACTCGAGTCGGTTTTAATCAGTTTCGACAGCTATTTCACTGCCCACATCGTCGGCTAATTCATGTCAGCCAGGAGATTCTTAACCTGAAGTCGGATGAGGTTTTGCCTTTGTCAGTTACCGCTTATTTCTTTCTCTATGGCGAACACTATATTACCTATGAAGTGTTGTAAGTTCGAGCTTTAATACTTATCGGTTAATTACTATTATATTAGTAAACCACTTTGACAGCACCGGTGACGATCGCAAATTTATCTGGAACTTTAAGCTTGAAATAACAGCCTTCGATTTGGAAAAGTGTTTGCTTACCAAGGAACTATTACCTGTTAACATTAAAAACTTTTATCACATTACTCAGCCAATTTGGGTGCAGAATATAACCATGTCGCATCTCTCGTTCGCTTTCTCTTCTCACGATCGCGGCTTAAAGCTGCACAACTCAAATCTGGTGGTGCCCAGGCAAAGTGTTTGGCCCCTTCTCGTTGAATATCGACCTTTAGACTATGAGAATGAGGTGAGTTGAATAGTTGAATTTACTTGCTTCTTTTTTTGATGATGGATTAATGATCTATTAAGTTGGAATTGGTGCTTTCATATGAAAGTACGAGGGCAGCTTATAAGATCAAAGCACGCGGCGTTATTACAGATGAAGATGAGGTTACTGATATGCCACTTAAAGAAAGGGACTCTGCGGGGTATCTATACATTATTTATCCCAATCGCTTAAGCTTTGAGTTATGCGCCAGGGAAAACCGCACCCAGTTGGTGAATGTGCATAACTATGGGCAGAAATGCATGGAGTTTCGCTGGCAAAAGTTAGTATCAAGAACACTTAATTTGAACTATTTTAATCAGATTCTATTCAATCTTCTTTAGCTACATTATTAGCGATTTTTTTGCGGTTACTTTCGAACCATCAGTGTTTCGCCTGAAGGGCCATCACTCAAAGCTCTGTGAGATAAGGGTGAGTGCTTATGATCGTTTAATCTTTTTTCGTCGGATACCCCTTGTTCTGGAGGTGCATCGCATTCTGGATGCTGCCACACTGATCGCCAAGGCTGAGCTAACTGAAATTGAGTCCATCGACGATCCCAAGTGGAAGGAAGAAAGCTATTTGGAGCATGTTTTCCTGCATCTCAATATACGCGTATATGTGCGTACCACCGACAATATAGGGAATGATAATGCTACCGACATTACTGACGGTACCTGTCAGCCATGCGGCGGAATGGGTCTGAACCCGGACCCAGGTGCGGCCGGCGATAGTGCCGCTGAAGAACAGAACCAACAGCAGGCGGAGCGTGAAGAACTTTTAAAACGTCTCTCATCGAAGCGCAAACTAAGCGCTAATGAAATCATAGACTTAAGCATGGCCATCGATCAGCGTGTAACCATATTCGAAAAACTCTTTTGGAAGTACCTTTCCAAATCAAATTTTATGCGCGTCAATCCCGAACGCACTCGCAACATGTTCACCAAGAGCTATGACCAGGTGGTGCTGGTGGATCCTAGCATTGAACCGCCCACAGAAAACAAACAAGTGGATAAAAAGTGAGTGCTTTTACAAATGAAAACTAATATCAAATTTATATACTCAGATACCGAAGGTAAAGTGTAAATTGGTTGTGTACAATGTCCGACATGCTGTCTGTTCGTTTGTCTGTATTAAAGCCCGTTTCATGAACACTTTTAAAGCTAAAAACTATGGGCGATATCGTCCTGCCCATCCAGCGCTACTTCCATAATACCTATAAAAGCGATTCTGAGTCGGTATTTAAAATTGAAATTTACAATTTTAACTTTATTCACTTTATTTTTATTAACTATTTACAGCACCATACTATCGATACTTAGTCGTCTCATGGTAGAGGCTACCAACGATCTAGCGAAGAACTGGATATTTATACCTCCGGAATGTTATGAACAGAGCTCCTAAGAGCTTAACTAGAACTGTTGAACTATTCGATTGTACCATTTATGTTCGAGTTTTTTAATGTTTATGCGAATGAATATACTTTTAAATCACTTATAAATAAATAAAACAACTCTTAAATTCTATCTCATCATTATACCTCACATTTAAAAATATATATATATAATATATGTTAAGAGAAAAGTGCTTTTAAAGTTTTTCTTCGTGGTACGCTTCTGAGGACCCAAATTTGTTGTATCTTTTTCTAAGGAAACTAATTTTTTTTTAAGTCAGTGTAGCCTCTTAAAAATTCCATTTGAAATATCAGGATTGAATGACTTGCAAATAACTTACCAAATTTTTTGCGTTGCTTCCCAAAGCGATTTTATACATTGATCATAACGTGTAAACAATGTCTCGTTAAAAAAGAAATATTTAAGCCCCGTTTATAAACACATCATTATATAGCTTTATTGAATATATTGTTGTATTTTTATTTGTGTTTCGTGTGTGTAATTTTCTGTTGTAAATTCTCTGAGTAATCAATAATGAAGTTTAATTGATTCTTTAATAAATCTTGCACAGAGTATACCAGAAAAAATGCTACATAAATTTGCTTCGTATTCGTTTTTGTTTTTTGTTTTTTCTTCCAGCTTTTACGTATTTGTTTAAGTAAATTGAATGAAAATTTGAAGAAAGCTGTTTAAGGAGTGTGTCAATGTATGGTTGGGTGTGGAAGAATAGCCACTCCCCATATAAGAGAATTCGACAGTAATTAAATAGGTAAATATGCACTTTTAATTAAATTGGTTGATTAAGTTAAGTTTGCTACTATAATACGATACGACCCACCAATATTTTGACTATGTATATAACGACTAGAAAAAAACGTTGCATAGTTTATATATATCTGGCATAATAAGTATGATGTCTTCAAGTACTATATGTAAGCTAAACCATAGACGATAATACAAATTGTTTAAATCCTTTTTTTAAATTTTTTATGTGGAATTAAATATTTTTTCATTAAAATATGCATATGTAGAGCTTGCGCTTGAATTAACCAATGTCATTTTTGTTTTGTTTTTTTTTTTAAAGTTCTTAATATCAGTTTTTACTGCCGATTCTTTTTCTTTGATCATTCCAAGTAAGTGGTTTTGTATTTTGCGTTGCATTTAACAATTGTGCTTAAAATTATTACTTTCGACTTTGTTTGTTTTATACATAATTAATTAAGATAAATTTAAATATATTTTAGTTTACTTTTTTGCTGTAACATTTAATGCAAACATAAAATGAGAGAGAGAGTATCTTTCAATCTTCACTTTACCGATAAAATGCACTACTAATTATTTTTGGTTAGATATTTATTCATTGTTTGATTTATATTTGGAAATATTTTTACCCAAAGATGTTTTAATAAGAGCAGGAAATGTTAAATATATTCTAAAAAAAAAAGAGGCAGAAATTCATAAAATAGCCTCGAAGGTACTAAAAAAAAAACAACTGCTGATGTTAAATAATAAGTCTAATACTTGGAACTCTTGAGCAAATTTCGGATACAGTTTTAAAACTCATTATTTTTCTCATCAGAAAATATGAATTAAGCTTTTAGAACAATTCAATCAGTTTCTAGGATCACATAAATAACCATATTTTTTCGTAAAACTAAAGAACACTTTAGTTATTCTCTATAAGTTTGACTAGCTAGAAATTACAGAAGTAAATTAGCCAATAGCTATGCTCTGTGAACGCATATCAAAGATCTGTGTTCAAATCATTAACGAGGGTCAGTTAAGTATTGTTTAACTTAGCCAACAAGCTTGCAAGAGGAATCTGTAGTATAGAACATTATTAATTACTTAGATCAATTCATTAAAGATATTGTTTTAACCCACAGATGATTTGACTATTCAACACTCAACTAAGTAAGTTATTTAGTAAGTTTGAAGTTTTGTTTGTAAGATAGAGAGACATTTAAAGAGAGCGCTGCAAGAGCCGAAAACAGTTCCGAATGCGGTTCAGTTTTCGGTTTAGCCTGCAGGCTTTGCACAACCTTCTTGGTTTCAAACGCGAATGTGCCTCGAAACGACGAACAAAATGTGACGACGCTTAATCGCCAGATATTTGACTTTATACGTAGTCGTATAAATGTATGCACTATCCTTATATTTTGGTGTAAAAGTATAAAAGTGTACCATGCTTAATTGTCGACTGTTTCGAGTTTCAGCTTTGATTTAGATTTGTTGGTTAAAATTTGTGGTAACTTTTCGGTTTCTTTCTTTGCTAAAGATTTCATCATTATGCTCATTTCGTTTTCAAGATATGCGCTTTGTTTTCAGTTTCTGTTCATCGTCATATTCATTAAATGTTAACATTATTGCGTTTGTTTTTGTTTTTTTTTTCATTTTTAAATTATAAAGTTGCTCGTTTTAAGTTGTGTGTGTTTTTTTTTTAGTCTTTTTTTGCATTAGTTTAAGTTTTGTTATCAGATCCTATGCGGTTCCATTACGTATTCTTAATTTTTGGTTTTTTGTTTTTGTTTTGTATATTATTGTGCGGTGTTTTTGTTCGTTACCAATACCGTTTAATATATATAATATGTATATATAATATAATATATTGTATATATAGTACTCATGTATATATTTAAATTTTTAAAATACTTTCTTGGTTTTTTCTTTCTTTTTTTCATTTATTTATAAAACATTTTCGTCTTAAAAAATGTATATAAACGATTGCTTTTAGTTGTTGTTGTTGTTGTTGTTGTTTTTGTTGCTATTCTTGTTCTTATTACCTTATTGCATTACGCATTTTGCATCCCCTTTTCTTGATTCAGATCGCACATGCACAAAAATTTGTGTGTGGCTGATTATAAAAAAAAAGGTTTGCTTGGTGTCTTTTTTCTTGTAGTGTTTTCTTCAACTGGCTTGGATGTAACCGGAAGTTGTTGTTCTTATAAATCGCATATAAGCAATGAATTTTTATTAAATATTCAGTCAAGCATTTGCGTATTAATATGCTTATTATGAGTGTTTCAAGTGGTTGGAGTGAATGATTCGATTGCTTTACATCGTGTATATGTCTATGTATTCATGTATGTTTGAATGATTCGGTCTTTTGAAAATATCGGTTTTAGCTCTACATATATAGGGGGCTGTGGCATTATGCGCTGCGCCTATGCACTACACACACATACATAAATATTTAATAATTGTAATCGTAAATATACAAATAGTTGCAGTAATTTTTCTTGACGTATACATGAAAGTGTTTTCTGGCTTATACCATGAGTTAATAGTATGTAATTATATTAAATTTTTTTTCTGTTATATATGTATGTATCTGTATATGTATAAACATTTAAAATTTGCAATACACAACATCAATATATTGTTATTTAAATGTAATATGCTTTCATGTTGTTTTCGCTTTTTAGAAATAATTATAAATTTTATGAAGTTAGTATAGGTTGAATGTTTTTAAGCATTGCAAATGGTTTAAGTTTAAAATTAGACTCGTATTATTATGAATAATAGACATCCTTAGTTGCCGTGCATTGTGAATGCAATAGTTCTAAGGAAAGCCATTTGAAATTATTTGATTTTTAACATAATATATAACAACATTTATTTTTTGTTTTAGTTCAAAGAAATACTACATTTAGCTAATTTTGCAAGGAAGTGTCTTAAGCACCATGTTTTTATTTTATAGAAATTTGATCATTCTCTTATTAAATTTTTGTTTTAATTAATTTTTTTATTTTACCGTACGTTTCGGAATGCTTTTTAAATGCAAGTTTCATTTGTCAAAACGTTTCTTCATTTGTTTTCGTTCACTAATTTCAGTTTTTTTTTTTCACTCATTTATGAATTTTCCTCTTGCATAATAATTAAGTTTTAATTTTATATATATAATTTGGCAATTTGATTTGCTTTCGTCATTACTTTATTATTGCTGTCTAGGTTTTCTTGAAACAAATTCGTTTTACTGAAACGCGTTTCGTCAAATTTATTTTTTACGCTCTTTTTTTGTTTTGTTTTAGTTAAGCATTTAGCTTAATTCTTGGGAGGGAATTTTTTGTTAGAGTTTTTTTCTTGAATTTCTTAGATTTCTCGAATGGCGTGCACACATTTTTGGAGCTGATTCAAGTTTTCATCTGTTTAGTTTTGTACGCTTTTTTATTTTGTCTGAAATTTAGCTGTAAATTTTTCTTAAACATTTATTCGTTGTATTTGTAAAAATTCTCTGTATATTATGCTCTTGTTTAGTTTACGGATTAGTTTCACATTTGATTTTATTTCTGCTCATCTGAATATGTTCTAAAGTTGGGTAAAAAAAAACATAACAAAATAAACAAATTTTTATAATAAGCCAATGAATAAATAAAAGAAAATTCAAATATAATAATTTAACAAAATAACGTCTTAAGATATTTTTATGTATGCGATCTTTATTTGAGGTAAGGGTAACAATTGAGAACATCCCAAACAAATTTTGTTGGTGGTTTTATTTCATTCAACTGTTTTCTCATTGCCAAATGTTAAACAAATTCAGTTCTGTTTTATTTTTATTTGTGTTGTTACTGGATAGTTTGGCGTTTCAGTTATTTTCTACCAAAAGTGTTACACTATTTTTTAAATATGCGTCTTATGTCAAACAAAAGCGTTACCTTACATTTGATGTTAGCGTTTGCTGATAGTACAAAATCAAAGGAAATAAATTCAAAATATGACAGGCGTTACCGGTTTGTCAGTAATGAAAAAAACTAAAGTAAAATAAATTTAACAAAATAATTTGTTAAAAAATCATTCAATTGAGAAGTAATTAAAAATCTATAACTTCATTAAAAAATTGAAACTGTTTCAACACAATAATAGTAAATAATATAAATAAAGTTAGTACTTATTTAACAAAAGTAAACAAAATCAAAAGAACCTATTGGACCAGGAAGGCTTAAATGAGGACTGATAGTTGTTGTTGTTGTTGTTTTTGTTGCCAACAGCTGTTGCTGCTGTGGTGTTCAAGGTGCTATGTGTATTGCCAACAGCACTACGTGTCCCATTGGTGACGCCAGCTGCAATGTTGCCACTGTTATGCGTCTGCGAAACAGAGGTAGGTCCACCAGCTTCTGCGCTATTTGCCACATTCGTAAGGAAGTTTGCAAATTCCTGTTGCAGTTGCAATTGCTGTTGCAGCAGCTCGAAATGATTTTGTGGCTTATTGTAAATGAATTTTGTTGAAGTTCTTAAAATGCTGCTCGAACTGGATGTGGAGGCGACTCCATCACCGTGGGGCGTGCCATTGCCATTGGACAAGAAGTGGTTGTTGTTGTTGTTGTTATAGCTGCTGTTGCTACTGCCATTGCTTGTAAATGATGTTACTGCGTTGCTGTTGACGCTTGGCTTACTTTGACGGCTGTTTGGAGTTGCTCCTAATGTTGCTGCCGTTGCTTTATTTGCAGCTGCCCAAAGTGGCAGCGTATGTTTGTTATTGTTGCTACTTGTCGTTGTCTGCTGCTTTTGCTTGTTGCTAATGTTGCTGTTATGCGGTCCAATGTGATTGTTATTGTTGTTCTGATTTTCATATTTTCCAAACGGTTGATGGGCAACATTTATTTTGCCGATGTTGTTGCTGCAATGGTTTTTGTGGATCCTATTGTTGCTTTTGTGGCTAAGCACCAAACTATTGGCTGCCAGGGCCGCTGCCGCCGCATTGGCATTGACAACAGCAGCCAACTTGGTTAATAATTACGTTTGCTTATTTTTGTTGGTCTTGAAGCTGACTTGAAGTACCCGATTGCCTAGCGTATAGCCATTAAGCGACTGTATGGCCAAAACAGCCTCTTCATAATTGGTCATGGTCACAAATCCAAAGCCCTTGCACTTGTTACTCTGCAAATCGCGTATAACCTGTAGGTAGAAAACAAATTAATTCCAAACCAAAAAAATATTTATATGACACTTGACCGCACCTTAACGGATTGCACCGCGCCAAATGGCCCAAACAGCTGCCATAGAACATTCTCCTCTGTTTCTGGTGCTAAATTATAGACAAAAATGCACCAGCCGGAGCTTGTTATGGTGTTGCCCTGTATCATGCCATTGGTAATAAGATCACTTGTCAACGGCGAATAGCGTGAGATCACAGAGCTATATAAAACCGACATAACAAAATTTTATAATAAATTAATTTATCAAAAATATATGTAATAATGGGATAACCACTTTAATTTGTATATAAAAGTATTTTCCCAAAATCTCGCAATATCTGGATCAAAACTCACTGACGACAATGAATCTCAGTCATTTTAGCTCTTTACATGTTTTACGGCATAAGAAGTCAGTGGACGCTATATCTCCATTCCACCATTTTTAAGATATAACGTAAACCGACTTCTTAAAGGTCGTTCAAAGAAAACGCGTTCAAAGTTGTAAGCCACAAACATTTTAAGAACTATCTCATAGTCTCCTTGAGTTTTAGTTGAAATGACCTGCGGTTTAGAGAAAATACTATTCCATACTCCCAAGAAAGTAGTTTTTTTAAACTTTTATTACACAATTTGTCGCTTTGCTCTCACCTGTAACGGCCTGCGTTGGGATGAATGGCTGCAGCAGCAGCTGCCGCTGCAGCCCCAGCTGCTGCGTTGGCTGGAAAGGCACGCCCACCTCGTGTATTTTGTGGCGCTATGTAGGCGGCCAGGGGCTGCATGCTGTTTTTATTGCTGCTTGGATTGTTGGCAAATTTAACGGTTATCGGTTCGGTGGAATTTTTCGGTGTGGTACCGTTTAGCTCCTTGATAGCGTGATCAGCCTCAAAGCGCTGATCAAAGCGTATAAAGCCAACGCCTTTGGAAAGACCTTTTCCAAACAAAAGAAAAAATAGTAAAAAAGAAAAAACAAAACTCAATTAACATTTTATACAGCATCAAAAGTCTTCACAGCGAGAAAACAATGCGAATGATTACTTAATTTTAAATGACTTTGAAAAGCGAAGCAGCGCAATTGTCAAGCTAGCAATTCATAAAATTCAAATACATAAAAACAAGAAAAATTTTACTTTAACATACTGTCAATGTCATCGTAGTGCGCTTCGTTTTTGTTTGTTTATTGATTGTGTAGTTTCATGGGACGTTATGGAAGTTAAAAAAAGGAATTAGTTTATAATAAATATATAATTATAAAAAAATTACTTTTCAAAACATATATAAATACAAATAAAATAAATAAACTTTTATGCTTAAACCTATCCTGATTCAATTTTCAAGTTGTTCTTTTTAGGCACACCTTTAAGGCTTGGAGAGTACCTGCAACCCTTGCAAAGTGCGAATTTTTTACTACTATATGTATATGTTTACCATGACGTTTCACTAGCTACTCGGTAGATACCCCTAGTTAGTGTATTGACTCTGTTGCTTGGTTATTGTTGTTAAGGCGGCCAAGATACGGCGGCGCCAGTCACGCGTTCTGTACATGATCACCGAGGGAAAGTTGGAGCTTATGCAGAGGTATGAACTTTTGTTTTATGCACATATCAGGAAGCGGTTCTTTGCAAACATATTAAGTACAACTTAGCGAGCAATGCAGATCAAAGAATGACGGCGAGTATCTGGCAATGATTGGCAACTCCATCCGGACCTGGAGCCCATTTATGTTATTTATAAATTTACTTTGAACTTTAATAATTAAAAAACTAAGAGTTGATATTTTTTGTTAATTTTACCTAAAACCTAAACCGTCGATGAGTATATAACAGTATAACAATTTTTTTTTCTTTTTGAAATGTTCCCTTAACATGTTAAAATTGTTAAAATAAATATAATGAAAATATATATAAATGAATTGTGTTTATATGAATTGTGTTTAAAAGAAATAAGCCAAAAGAAAAACCTACCCGCCGCATGTTCATCTTTAAGTATTATGTGTTGTTTTTGAATTGAGTTTGATAAATACATGAAAAAGTAAGACAGTATAAATTTGCATTATTAAAAAATGTCAACTTATAAAACAAAAGGTTCTAATCAAAATTGTGCACACTACCGTAAATATAATGCCATTCAAATTTAAGCCAATTAACTACTTATAATAATATATTTATTTAATAAAACACTTTTATATTTATAGATTTAATTCACATGCTGACATCAAATATGTTATTGTATCTATAATATGTTTTTATGCGTAAAAATGTGTTTTTGATCAATCGAAAAGTTATTAAACATTTATAGATAAAAACTATTAAAAGCTGCGTTACTTTGACAAAAGAAATAATTTTGACAATAAACACGACTCTATTGCATGGACAATAACTTGCCCTTAACTATTTAAATACAAATATAAAAAGGAAATAGATAATACAATTTTAGCTCACCAGTGATATTATCACAAAGTATGCGTGAAGTTATAATCTTGCCGAATGGACTGAACAATGATTCCAAATCGGACTGCGTCATATTCTTTGGAAGACCCGATACATATAAATTGGCGCCCTTAATACTCTCTGAGCTTGGGCGCGCAATGGAGACCTAAATCAGTAAGACATAAAGCATCATATTATTTATAAATCGTTTTCTAAGGTTCAATTTATGCCATCAAATTAATGTCAACAAACATTTGCTTCCCAGAATATAAGTAGCTTACTTTAATAGTTTTGTTCTGCAGACGTAGACCGTTTAGTGCATTAATTGCCTTCTCTGCATCCTCTTGCTTGACATAGTTGACGAAGCCATAGCCCAGACTTTGACCTAAGCAGAAATACAATCAATACAAATAGTTTAAAGATTACACAAGTCAACAAGGCTTTTTTTAATGAGATATCGAAGTCGCTTCCAAATTTTTTTTGAGTGCCGAACACGTCGTTTTCACAATTAGCGTATCACGTCAGCATTTTGAGAAATTAGATAAGACTGCTTTTCCAGTTATAAAAAAATCACTCGAAACACTTTTTTTCATCGGAAACGACTACCATATTTCATATAAAAACGTCTTCTTTTGGTGACCTGAATTATGGAACTGATTTACTGACCCGTAACCTTATCACGTATCAACTTGCAGCTCTCTACCTCTCCAAAGCTGACGAACAACGAACGTATTTCGTCCTGTGACATTGTCTGCGGCAGGTAATTAACAATCAGATTTGTTTTGGGATCCGGTTCGTTGTTGTTGTTGTTATTGTTACTATTGTTGTTATTATTATTATTGTTTGTGGCTGCATTATTGTTATTATTATTAGCTACAGCATTGTTGACTGTGGCCGCCGGGCACGCAGCAGCGGCAGCCACTGTGGTTACCGTCGAGCTCGAACCGCCATTCTGTTGCGCTTGACTATTGACAACACTGCCAGCGGTGACTCCACTGGCTCCAGTTGTACCACTGCTGGCGGTGCCAGTTCCCGATTGCAGCTGCTGCTGTTGAACCGCTGTCTGACCCTCAACCATTTTGTTGCCTCTGCTGTTGTGAAGATAAACGGTTTGAGCATTTTAAGAATCTGTTACACGTGGATTATTATAAATTTGTTTAAGTACTTAAAGAGGCGGTTTGAATCTACAATACCCTGAAGCATTATCGTATCAATGGTAAAAATGGGCCAAAAATTCATTTTTGTATGTACGCGTATAAAACGGCTGTGATTGCAAATATAATATGCGATATCTTCTGCAACATCTGTTTTCTGTGCATACTGACATGAATAAATTACAATATCGATATCACTCGCGAACAGCAGCATCGAATAGCGATCGTGAATAAAAAATAAAAAACCGAAAGGCATACCCAGCTGCTGCTGGTTCAGGTTACAAGGTAACCTCCAAATGATTCCCATTATAAGTTTATTTTTAGCATGTATACATCAGACAAGATATTACGTGCAGATCAAAGCTATCGATATCCTGGCTTCCGAAATACAATCAATATCGATAAGGTTCCGAGTTTGAATGTAAGCCAAGCATTCAGACACGATATTACGTGCAAATCAAGTTCGTTTAAGACTATCGATATTCTGGCTTCCGATATGCAATCAATATCGATAACAATAAGGTTTTGAGCTTGAAGGTAGGCCAAGCATTCAGTAGCGCAGTATACACACACATACATACAAACAATGACTGTCAGCGTGAAGTCCCGGGTTCAGGGAATCACCTAGTCGAGCTTTCTTACTTATTTATAAATAAATAAATCAAAATTTTTGGGACAGAAAACAATTTATTTTCTTTGCGGCTCGAGCTTAAAGAAATTAAAATCGTTTGGGTCTGCTGCATCACAGGAGACGATTTGAGAATCAGGCTTATTAGTTATATATATATATATTATATGTAGTTTTCTCATCTAGCAGATTTCGTTAAATTATCTAACTGTAATTCAGAGACTTGTTTGGATAGAAACAGAAGAAAAGAAAGATATGTCGACTCAGCTTACGATGCTGATCAAGAATACATACACTTTATAGCGTCTAAGATGCCTTCTTCTGTGCACTAAACATTGCGTTTAATTTTTTTATTCAAAGGCCGCAAAGAGCAAAGGTCAAAGGTAACAAAATATAAATGCTGACATGACACTACGATCTCAAACAGCATGCATTTTTTTTATATAATAGAGAGATAACCAAATATTTGTTGGACAAACAAATAAATAGAGTAAGTATGTAAAAATAAGCGCCAAAACTAAATGTTTCTAAAACATGGTTTTTTAAATAAAAAATTTGACTTAAGCATTACATTATTTTAAAAGTTGTTAGGTTATACTTTAAGATAATACTGAAGTGACGTGTTATGTTCAATCTGCAATGAAATTAATATATACATTCAAGTTTTATCAAATCTGTATCTGTTTATAGAATACATTATATAGCACTCACCTTTTAACGTTCGACAAATGATTCTGGCAAACGGAAGGGAAAAAACGACAAAGTGAAAAGATTCAAATTGAAAATTTAACTATAGCTTAGTTATAACCGCGTAAAATGTGCGCTACGGAGGTACGACTACGTATACTTTATATGTGTGTCCGAAATTTAACTGCAACGACAAAAAAAAAATGCAATACAAAATTAGTTATGTTAATTCAATTTAAACTTTATGCTGCTCAAGCTAAAGTCACGGAGCAGCGCAGACAAAATGTTAACATATTTAATGAAGCCGTAGAAATGTTATTGTGGTCTATTTGCATTTCATGTTACCAAAGCTGTTGTTATTGTGACCCATATTCGGTTGCTGAATGCGGGTTCGATAAACACTAAGCAGATCCGAAAACTGACAGCAAAATCGATATTATTTAAATATTTCGAGACTCAATCCGACACACAGTGTAAGAAAGCAATTTAAAGCTTGCAATTCAAAATGCGAAATTGCTTTGAAGATTTTTAGCAACTGCGTTTGGATCGTTTGTTCGTTGTTATAACAAAACATAATTGTTCCCGTTAACACTACAAACAAGCATTTAAACAAACAAAACGGCTTTTAAGTTTACTTTGGAAAGACTACTTCTACTAATCTTTAAATGACTACAAAATCGATACTTTGCAAATTGCGATGGGAAATTGAAAACAAGAATACTTTGAAATGCAAATCAATGAGACACACATTCATATCGCCACATTAACAGCTTAGCTGCAAATGTTGATTTAGCCCATCATTTATTTCATATCTTCCATATGATTTTTTTTTATTTTTGTCAAGATCAGAATTGTTCAAGTCTTTTGCGTATTTTGGCCAAATGGTATTTCTTACGTTTCTCTCGACATTTTTGCATTTCGTACTGCCAGCCAGCGTAAATGGTTCAAAAAAATCTAATATGTTAAAAATAAACAAACAAGTGATGGGCAAATGGGGGGGCGCGGGGTGTTGCGACAGCACTGTGGATCGAGAGCCGGCAGAAGTACCAAGAATTATATTTTCGAAATATTTTTAAAATAACAAAAACGAGCGCGAGTAATGAGTGGCTGCTAAGTTTTTTCTGCCTTTTTTGCTGCGACGTATTTTTCAGGTTAAGTGGGGAATAAATACTTATTTATAATACATTATTCGCACGTGCAAATTACATAAACACTAAAATCCAAAAAATATTACCTTTGCGTTTTTGAAATGTAAATAAAACTTGTTGCTTTTTGTTTTTTCGTTTTTTGTTTTAGACACGATTACGAAACACTTAGTTGTTGGGATAGCTTATGCTTTGTTGAGAAAAAAAAACCAAAACACAAACTAACAAACAGAAAATTTTTTGCGAAAGCTTATTAAATCAAATAATTGAAATATTTAAGTTTTAAAATGTACAAAAACGTACTTGAAAAAGTTAAAAACAAAAAGAAAACGGAGAAATTGAATTATAAGAATAATAATAATAATAATATTAATAACAATAACAAAGGAATAAAATCAAACGGAAAGTAGAAAAAAGAACACGTCCCTGCAACTCAACAGAACAAAAATAAACTGATTCAGCAAGCGGTATGGAAATTATTTTTATGCCGTCGCAGTCAAAGAAAAGTGCTTAAAAGAGCCAAAACATCGTTTTACCCTCATACTATTAATGAAAGGCAGAGCGTGAGGGAGAGTGAACGTAAGTTCGAGAGAACGGTATAATGATACATTTGAGCGAGAGAGAGAAAGTAAGAAATACAGAGAGAAAGAAGGAGAGAGAGAGAAAACATATGCTCTTTGTTTTAACTTCTCTTTGTGTGTGTTTGCATATCGAAAGGTGAATGAGTGGATGGCAAGGCTTGCACCTAGCGGGTGGTTGCCTAGATCAGAGTGCTCCCCGAGCAATAAGCAATACCGACAATATATGTATGTATGTTAATTAGAGTGGATCAATTTACTTGTACAAAATAAAAGTTAAGCCAAGCGATTATCAAATTTCTAATCTAGGACGACAAGAAAGCAATGTCGAACTTCCCATTTTAAACGTGAAAACATTCGAATTTTATATATTGCATACTATTTAAAACAATCGAAACATTGCTTTCTTTATTTAAGTTCAGTTACCTGACCGCTCATAAAAATTTAATTATGAAATTTCGCAAGGTTTTTAATTTTTAATTACTTTTATCTACAGGCAAATCAGATATATGCAAAACAAAAATCTAGCTGTAAATAATAACTTAGTTTTAAGGTCTTGCTTGCTGTCCTAGGTTTTACGTTCCGATCAGCTGTGATTTCAATGATATCATCGCACTTTAAGGTCACTTTGTTAACTTTTTAACAAAGCTTTGGGGAGCTTTGAAAAAAGTTAGTAACAGGCAAACGGAAGCACCCTAAAAAGTATATATATTCTTGATCAGCATCAACAGCCGAGATAATGTAGCCATATCCGTCAGTCCGTCCGTCCATCTGTATGTATAAACTCTAGACTATTATAGCTAAAGACTTCAGATTTGCTGGCTTAATCTCTAGGCAGTACAAGTTTATTTCAAATTTTCATTCATATGCATTTAAATATTCATTTGATTTTTGCAAGAACAATTAAATTAACATTTAATATAGCTGCAAACAATGGCAATGGCCGAGCAAAACAATTGTAAAAATAAATCTCATATGTTTGCAAAATAAACACAAGTGAACACGTATCGTATGAAAGCAACCGACTGCAAAATACTCTGATCTCAGTAGTGTAATACCTGAAAAAAATCTGTTGGCAAAGGTGCGAATAATTGGGCATGGCTTGACTTTTGAAAAAGGTTGGTCAGTAAGTAGCTTTTTAATTTTTATCTAGTATCAAATTACGAATACAATTGTCTTTAGCTTTAGTTTAACACAAAATAAGGATTATTCCTTGTAAATTAGCTGATAATCGATACACAAACATAATTAATAGAAATTTTGAAGTTTCTTCTGACATACATACATAAATCAATTCAAATGAGAATAATGCCACACAAAAAGACAAATTCACCCAAACAATAAAAAACCACATAACTTGAACCCGAAAATGTTCATTCATAAATTTTTAAAAATTGTTTTTACCTATTTGATGAAAGAACACAAAGCAGAGGACACAGCAAAAGTCTCTGCTTTCCAACAGCTTTTCCCACTCCATTTTGTTCGTGGAGCACGCAATGCAAAGTGGCAAAAAGTAAGAACAAAACAAAAAAGTGACACACCTTGCAGCTGGAATAAGCCAAAGACTGATGAAATACGAGCAAAAGGCAGCAGCAGCAGGCACCTAGAGAAAAGCTATGCAAAACGATGGGCCGCTTGCTTTTGGGTGCGGCAGAATCAGAAAGTATTGGGAGAGAGAGAGAAACTGCAGTCGGAGCGCAGTCGACAGCCGCAGTCAACAGCTGCAGCAGCAGCAGCTGTCAGTCGACAGCGCCTTAAGATAGGCAATGTAAAGAGAGAAATAGAGAGAGCACATCTGCTGGAGAGTGCGCCTAGCTGCAAGCGGCCAAACTTGCGCCGACCGCGTTTTTTTAGGTTAAATGGCGGCTGCAGCCGGCGCTGCACGAACGAACCCCAGCGTCTAGTGTATGTGTGTGTGTTTGTTTGTGTGTAGGCGGCATTTGGCAGCAAAGTGTAGAGAAATTCGCTCTGCTGCACTGTGACGCCCATTGAGTCAAGTTATTACTATAGTGAGTGCGAATGCAGGCTTGCATGTATGCATGTATGTGTATATACACACATAAATAGGAAAAATCGACCATGGGTGTAGGCATTTTATCTGCTTAAATGCTATTTCAACGAAAACCACAATAACAACAACAACCATCATTTGATATTACATACTTTTTTTAAGCTTGAAATATCTTACTTTAGTTTCATTTAAGTTGAGCGCAAGAAGAGCTTTTCAAAAATATATATATATGTACTCGTATGTACATATGTATTCACTTATTTGCACACAAATTTATGTTTTGGGTTTTTAAGAAAACTTGCAAATTTGTTCGCTAAAAAAACGTTTAAAAATACAAGCAACAAATGGTAGATCTAAGCCGTTTTACACAATATATTATGTATACGCACTAACACATATATATATGTTATATGTATATGTGTGTGTATGTAGTTATGTGAGTATGTTAGATGTGTGTATTATACCGATATACAACAATTTATAAACGACGACGATACGACGATACGATAATCAAAAAACACAACTTGCTGCCGGAGAGTGCAAGAACTAAATGATTAAAGTGTTCAATTGCCGCCAGGATAAATGCAGCCAGGACAACGGCAACGGCAACGGCAACAGCAACGTCAACGTCAACGCCAACAGCGCTGTAGCCTGCTGCAGCGGCTCTCTCGCCATTTCGTTTAGCATTTGCTCGCCAGTACGAAAACGAATGACAGAACAAAGCTAAAACACAACTGCGTAGTTTTTACGTTGCCAAAAACAGTGAGACAAAATTTGCTTTATGTGAGCTTTACTTTCCCCTTGAAAAAACAAACCTAAGCTCATAAAAAATGTGTTTCAAGAGTAAAAAGTTTTGAAACATTTTATATTAGTCTTATTTTTCTTTTATTGCTTTATCTGACCCAACTTTGCTTGTTAAGAACAATCATTAAATTAAAGTTCCAAGCGTTCCATATAAAATAAATAAGTCGTGGTATGAATCATTTAGATTGTGTGGAATGGATTCTTCCATTTAAAACCATTCGCGCACAATGCCTTCGTTCAGATCCTTCAAAGTGTCTGTGCATGTGCATGCTCAAAGGTTCTTCATTGGATTAAAGTCTACATTACCAAGCACCAGCTTGTTAGCGCGCGGAGCCAAGCACAAAGCAAACCAACTTTCACCCGACCGACCGAGGAGTGCACCGCGTAGGTAGCGGTTACGAAGATCGCTGACATGTAGACAGAAGATACAAGAGTAATTTTTTATTAATTGGGTATTAATACGGAAAAATCGTTAGAGATAATAGATTTGTTCTCTTAAGAACAAATCGGAAAAATCGTTAGAGATAATAGATTTGTTCTCTCAAAAACATCCGTTGACAATGGTCTTCCATCGCCAATATTTCTTAATTTAGGAAAGATTTTCTTAAATTAAGAACGGATTTCTTAAGACCGTCGTTCTTGTTTTAAGAACGAAATGGTTATAATATTGTTCTTAATGTGATACATTTCCAGTTTATTACAAAATAAACTCTCTCGAACTTCATAATAAAAATGTTTACAAAAAAAATCCACTTGTAGATAGTTTAGAGCTTTCTGAAGTCATAATTCCTTTAGAACTCAACCGATTATCAAATACCTTTTAAGTCATGACTAAGTATTAAGATAAATACAGCATTTTCAGATTATAACATAATATTTACTCGAAATTGAAGATAGGTCAGAACTTCCGAAGTGTTGACTCCCTTAAAAACTCCGCCGCTTTCCGAAGAAATGCGATTGTAGAAAATATCTAGTAGTTATTTATATAAATATATATATTGAGTTTTGAACCACTGTGCACGCAACGCAAAACTTTGATACAATTGAAGACAAGGATGAAGCGGAAGCAGCAGGAAAATTGAGCTGCAACGCCGAAAGCGCAGGTACAGAGGCATCATTGACTGCGACAGCAGTAACCGCACTTGCTGCAACAGACAGTAAACAATATAACGGGACTGTTTCACATGCTCTTCTCTTTGGCAATTGATAACGTTCTCTTAAGCTTCAACATTTAGCCGAATATCCTACATTGTGATGCAACAACAAAACAACAATAAGGAAATACAGCGATGAAGTTTATGGAGACGAACATTAAACGAATTGCGGTAGGTTCTCTTCTAGCAAAGATAGAGAGAGAGAGAGAGAGAGAGAAGGAGAGAGAGAGTGAGAGAATGCCGGCTGCATAACAGCAGAAAGTCATCGCTGCGCCAACATCCAAAAAGGAACCCAAACAAATAGTTAAACCAACGTTCAGAAGCACGCAAACAAAACTATATGTTTGCAAGGCGTACAAACGGCAGCTGACAAGAGTGGCGAGCGGCGACCAAATAAGCCGAAAGCCGAGTGTGCCGATTGTTGGTTGTCGAGTACCGAATGCATCGCGTTAAAGCAGCAGGAGCCAAAAGCAAAGAAGCTCAACTTGACATCATTTGTGTCAAAAGACCATTGAACTCAGTGCGGGCGAAGTTTCCGCTATACAGTTTTCCCTGTTCATTTTTTCCATACCAAGCTCTGTTTTGTTGTTGTTGTTTTTGTGTGTTTTTCTCTCTATGTAGCGCAGCAAGCAGCAAGTGTTTACATGAAATACACGGTAAATATGTCTAAGCTCTGTCATGGTAAACACAGTTACATCTAAACATCTAACTGCACATGCATATATATTTAAAGCCCAGTCCTCAGTAACTTTTAACAACAGATGTAAAATTGATAAATAGTTTAATTTCCGGATCGATTCAAAGATTGTTGTACTATTAAAATACGTTTACTTTTAAACAAAGAAGTTTGTTAAGGCCTGTTTACACCTAGATTTATTGTCAGCATCTTTAAAAACATATAGTTGCAGGCAGGTAGGTGTAAGCGACATTTGAATTCGTGCAACATTGCACGTAATAGTTTTCAAACTGTTCGTTCGTTCGTATGCAATGTGTTGTACAATCAATGTTGAACAACGCCAGCAATGTGGTAAGGCGCATGATAAAATCAATTTTTGAAGCGCGGGCAATTTTAAAATATGGTTGCATAAACAAAAATGTACTAATTTACTCCGTTTAACATTTAGCAACATAATTGACATAGATTTTTGATGGATTTTTAAGGTACTAACGCTCATGAAAAACAAAAATTCAGATTTATTACTAATCGCATTTTGCTATTACATCTGTTATTGTGACGACATTAAAGCATAACATTAGATCATGATATATAAAAAAGAACACAGGCATATACGCAAAATCATAATTTTTCAGACACATAATTATTAACAGGTATAATTTTTCTACCCTAAATGCATAGAAAATGGGCTTATAGGGTTTAAACCAATATACTTTTGTGCAAAAGTATGTAATGGGCAGAAGGAAGCATCTCCGAGCCCATTAAGTTGAAACAACGCATTCATCGGCACTGTGCTGAGCATTATCTTCCAATACGATAGCAATGTATCAGGATCTGATACATTTTCGCAGGCTTTTGACACGAACTGAATCTTGGTCGGCTCAGCCGGTTCAGCTTCTTGTACAGATTAGTATTAAACTGTGACCTCTCGCGACTGTAGCATGCGTTCATACTATATCTAATATCTGACGCAAATGTGAATAAAAACAAACAATCCGTTTTAAATGTTACAATTTTGTTTATATATTATTTTGATTTATCAACTACTGTTACGGTAATTGCATGTTAAATTGGTTTTTGTTTTTTTGTTGTTTTTTTTGTTTGTTGCTTAAACTTTAATAAGTGTACTTGGTTTTAGCTGCTGCGGTTGTTGTTGGTTTCATTTTTGTTTTTTAATTGTTTTGTCATAAATTATATTTGTACAAAATATATTTATAAATGATACACATATATATATATATTTTATATATATATGTATATCTTTTTATTTAATAATAATTATTCAATTATGTGTTTCCTTAACTACGGAAATGAACAATTTCGTTTTGTAATCAATTGCTAGTTTTGCAGTTTGTTGTTTGTTTGGTGTTCTTATTTTTTTATTTTTTTGTTAATCTTTTAGCTTAAAACTTAATTCTGTTGGTTTTTGTTTCGGTTCGTTTTGCTTATATTTCGCACTACAATAACGCTTAACAAAATATAAATATAAACATTAACTATGCTTCGCTTCTTAGATCCTCTAGGATTATATATTTGTTTTTGTTGTTGTTTGTTGTTGCTTCTTTTTGTATTCTTTGTTTTTTCTTTTTATTTTTTTTGTGTTTTGTAATATTTATTGCAAGATTGCAGCTTGTTGTTTTTGTTGTTTTGAAAAAATTTAACTATAATTTAAGATTTTGTTTCTTTAGTTGTATATATATAAAAATATATATATATATTTATATATATATATTTATTTATGTGTATATGTGAAAGAATGTATATATGTATGACTGGCTAGGTGTCTGTGGGTATGTGTGTGTGTGTCTTTTTAAAGTTGCATTTATTTATTTACAGCATTCGAAATTTTAACAATACACATACGTTAAGTACATGCAAATGTGTGTGTGTGTGTGTAATCTTCGTTAGTTTGTATATAATTTATAATAATATTTTGTTACAATTAATTTTTATATTGCACACTTTAAATTGCGCTCTTCGTTTTTTGAATTCTTTTGTTCTTTGTTTGTAAACTTTTGAAATTGTTCTTATTTGTAAATATCCTTACAGAAGGTATATTATATATATATATATATTATTTGTATAGTATATAAAGTGTCGTCAAGCACATCTATATGTTTAATATGCTATATTCTAAATAAATCTTTTTAATCTCTCAATAATGTTGATGGAACTTGGAATGAAATTACATATACAATTATACCATTGGATCTAAAATAAAATTTTTTTTATATTTTATTCCGATCGGACTGCTATATTAAATGTGTTTGTTTTTATGCTGTTGTTGTTGTTGTTGTATATAAAGCTGCCATAGGAGCCATATTTTGATACCTGTCTGCAAGGGTATTTAAGGTCGGCTAGCCGTACCTACATACTTGTTGTTGTATGTGTAGTTCAATGTTAACTTAAAATTTGACTGTAATTAAACACGTTATGTTTATCGTTTTTGATGCTTTTGTTTGTTTCCCCAGAACCACATATAGTTGCATATACATATGTCAGTACATAATGTATACTCGAACTTATATATATATATATATATATATATATTGTTGTTTTAATCGATTTTTTGCTTACCTTTGTTTGATAACTGTCATTTTTCGTTACTTTTCGCTTTGATTTTCGAGTTTCGAGTTGTATAATTGATTAGCTGCGTTTCGATCGCTTCGATAACGTTTCGATAACGCCAAAGTGCTGCCAATTGAGGCACATAGGTGCTGTCCAACGACTTACATTTAGTTTATTGCATTTTATGTTTATGTTTATGTTTTTTTTTTAATACGACTTTCGATTTTCGACTTTTGACTTAGCGACTATAACTTGATTTTACGCTTTGCTTTCTGTTGTGTTGGCATATTAAAAATATATATAAATATGTATATGTATGTATACATGTAGATTTGTATATCTCGGCTATATGTACAATGTATATTTTATTAATTTCTTCTTCGTTCAGGGGAGGAGGCAAGTCTATTTTTCATTGATTAAATTGTTGCGTATTTTACGATTTCATTTTTGTTTTGTTTTGCTTTGTTTTGTTTCGTTTTGTTTTTCTATTTGTTATTAATTTGAACATTTTTTTTTTTAGAACTACTAATGCACTTTAACTTGTTGCTTGTTGTGTGTGATTTGTGAGTCTCGAGGCACAAAAAATCATATCAGAGTTATGTGAAACAGTACATAAAAATAAAACAATACGCGTAAAGTCTTGGCATATATATATTTATATATATATATATGTGTTATATTTGTAATGTATATATACATATAGCTATATGTATACATAAATTATAATATGATGTTTCTCATTTATCCATTATTGTTCTAAAAACGATTTTGCATTCTTTTAAAAATTTACTTTTAAAATTAATAATATAAACATAATCAATAATGTATTCATATAATTATATAAAATAGTGTGTGTGTATGTGTGTGTGTGTGTGTGTTTGTGTTTTTGTTAACTCAATTTTAAAACTTATGAAACAGTAAAGTTATTTTATAAAAACCATGCTTATATCAAGTTTCTTACAACTTTGTTAAGTTTTTCTTCCATTTTTTGTTTGTATGTTTTTTTTTCTTTTTTCTTATTTACAATATTTTTAAAACAGGTGTATGAGTTTTGTTGTTGTTTTTGTTGCTTTTTGTTGGTGTTTTTAAGGCGCATTCACATTTTGGCCAGCACAAAATATATATATATATAGATATATAGGTATATAGGTATAGATGTGCAAGCGACAAAAAAAATTATCTAACTTAAAAATTAAAAAAGCCATTATAAAAACAAAATTCAACTAAAGTTAGCTTCTTTTTTACTTACAATATAGAAAACATAATATATAATGATAGAATAACTTGATGTTTATAATTAAATTTTGTGTGTGTGTGTGTGTGTTCACGTTTTAAAATTAGGTATATAAATAGTAAGCTTAACATGCGTACAAAAAAGAGAAAGCAATCAAAAATTGAGCGTAAGGAAATAAAAAATTGTGTACATAATGCTATAATGTTTAACAAAAGATTTATAACTAGAAACTAACAAAGCATAAAACCATAAGCCATTCGCTGATATTGGGCTGTTGGTTGTGTTGTTGTTGTTTTTCTTTTACGGATGCTGGTGTCGTTGCTGTTGTTGTTGTTGTTGGAAGGTTTTTTTTTTTATTAAATAAACTTATAAGCTTGTAGCTGTCTTGCTGTTGTTTTGGTTACAATATAGTATAGTGTATAATTATAATATTAATAGTTGCTAATTTGGCCTGACTTTCATTTAGACACATTTGGTGGTGGTGTTGATTTTATATATGTTTTTGCTTGCGTTGCTTATGTTGCTGATGTTGCTGGACTTGATAGTTGATGGATCGCCGCTACTGCAACTGTGGATACGTAACAGAATCGCGTAGCGTCTTGAGGCCCGCCTGAACATAGCGAAACACTTCATGCATCGTGCTATGCAGCGTTAGTGGCCCATTCTCGTGATCCAGCTTGCGAATAAAATCTACAACAACAAATTGTACATTTAAATATTTTGGTTTAATATAATAAAATAACAAGTTTTAGAGCTCACCTATATGATTGCCTGTACGAACCAACCGATCGGCTTGATCCCACAGATCGTGAGCACTATTCACATAGGTAAGATACTCATTTTGCCTGCACAGCTGATTGTGTATGTCTTGAGGCACTATTTTTCCTGGCGGCGTATTCGAACCAGAGCCCTAAACAAAAATACGTTTATAGAATTAGTTTGCATATTGCTTGTATCGTTTGTAATATTTTGAATAAGAACAAACCTGCGAGCCAACTGAATTCGATGGTGATATGGAGGATGGAGTATTGCCATTTAATAAATCTCCTCTGCCAGTGCGAAAGAATTCGGAACAGCTAGCGATTATCGCGCGACAATTGGCACGTCGTAATTTGTAAAGCTTTAAGGAAATCAGTGATTGGCAGCGCAAACTAAGAACAACGAGATAGTAACATAAGTAAATACTCATTAAAAATGATCAAATTGTATCATGTGAAATAACTAACCTGAGTATGGCCACTATATTGTGCGATTCGTGCTTTCCATTCGTTGACTGTTGATACGGTCGATTCTTCGAGGAAATGTACCTGGAAACATACATTATATAAAAGATTAGTCGTTCAATAAGATTTAACAATATCTGGTTGATGATTTAACTATTTTAAGATCTAGTGGTTTGTGTGTAGACTTTAAGGTTGGCATATCCATGTGTTTTGGTACACTTTACTCACTTAATTAACGATAGGGTGTCCTTGTACATTGTCCACGTGGCGTCCATGTTGCCGCGTTCCATGGCTTCCGCCGTAAGCAAGAAGTATACAATCGCCTCCAGATAGAGTGTCATTTGTTTAAAGGAGTCGCGTTCAGAGTCAGCTGCGCGCTTTCGTCTGATTGCCTCCTGCAGCAGATAATCGTTTTTTCTATAATAAAATATAAAAGAGAGTTTCGTTAATAAACTAATTGCTATATAATAAAGTATATGATTCGGTTAAGAAGCACCGGAGATATGAAAGATTTGCAATTTGGTCATTTATTTGATTATTCGATATGTTTAACTCGACGTTATGTTATGCTGCTTTTACCTGAAGTCAGGACTGGGATGCTCCTCCTCATTATCAAAGTGGGAGCGAAAGATAAGACGCGGCGCTGGCGGTGGCGCCGCTGGTGGTGGAGTTGTTTGTACCGCTTCGCTGCAGGTGTTTGGCAGTTGTGTTGCCGTCGTTGACGTTTGAACCGCACAAATTGTTGTTGTTGGCTTTAGCTGTTGTAATTGATGATGCTGCTGCAGCTGTTGTTGTTGTTGTTGTTGATGCTGTTGCTGCTGGTGCGCCTGTGACAATGGATACTGACGTTTGTTTGGGCTGCCATTGGCTGTGTTAATAAAGTTCTCCTGCTGAAGAAGCTCCAATTTGTCCATCGATAATCGCTCGTGATTGTTCGCAGGCAGCACCACTGGCACTGGCAACATTTCTTTGCTGCATTGATCAGACTTCTCCTTTTTTCGTTTCTTTTCCTTGTACGGACTCGAGCTCGAGCTGGAGCTGCGTTTGCGGCGACGTGCCGGCATCTCCTGTTTGGGCATGAGCTCCTGTTTAACGCTATTTGGTTTATACTTCGCCTCGTAGCCGGCATCCAGCTCCGGCTCGGGCTTAACGCCATGCTCGTGTTTAACACCACCTAAAAGTTTGTTGGAAGCGCCACCTGATCCCGATCCCCCACTTGTAACATAGCCATTGGGCATATTACCGTAGGTTTGATGCAGTTCTTTTGGCGTTCGTGCACCCTCCGCAGAGCGACTGCTGAGATGTCCGTTAAGTTGCAACTTTTGATGCTGCTGCTGCTGCTGTTGCTGGTGAACGTGGTGCTGGTGCTGCAACTGTTGCGCATTATGATGCTGCTGCTGGCGAAAGCTTTTTTGATACCACTCTGGAGGTACACGTGACAACTTGCTTAAATCAATCTTGCAAATAAGCGATGTTAAATGTGGTGTGGTGGTGCGTGCCGGTGATGCCAGCGTTGCGCCTAACAACTGTGTGGGCGTGGCACGCGGCTTCAACTCTTTGACCAGTAGCTGCTGATCCTGTTGCTGCTGATGATGCTGCTGTTGTTGTTGTTGTTGCAGTTGCTGTTGCAATTGCTCCTCGGATTGATCGATAATTACGACCTGACCCTGTTTTTTAGCACCACCCTCTTTGGGATTAAAGATGCGTGTTAGCGTGCAAATCTTTTTCTTATCACTCTTGCGTTTGCGATGCGCATCATCCTCATCACTGCTGCTGCTGTTGCTGCTCGCACTGCTGCTGTCGCTACTAGCGCTGCTGCTGCAATCAGAGCTGCTCAAACGTTGCGCCGGTTGCTTAACTATTTCGTGCGTGAATTGTTGCTGTTGCTGCTGATGCTGCTGTTGTTGATGCAGCTGATGCTGATGCTGCAATTGTTGCTTTTGCTGCATGAGCAACAGCTGCTGCTGTTGCGGTTCTTCGGTTTCGCTGCTGCTGCTGTTAATGCTGCTGCCGACGCTGTAGCGACGTTTGTTTTTGCTACTGCTGCTGCTGCTATTGTTGGTATTGCTCACGACGCTTAACTTATTAATTTTTACAATTCGCTTTTTGGCGGGAAGTGCTACTGCAGTTGATGTTGCTGCAGTTGTTACTTCAGTGTCGCTGCCACTACTACTACTGCTGCTGGACTTTGTGCTGCTGCAGCTGCTGCTGCTGCTATCCCCATCACTACTGCTGGCAGCAGCAACAGTTGGCGGAGGTAAAGCTAATGCTGCTGCTGCTGCTGCTACTGCATGTAGCTTTTTGGTGGGCGTGTTGCCATTGGAACTGCTGTTGCTACTGTGCTCACGCTTGCGACTGCCAGCAACTGTTGCCGTCGTTGAGTTAGCAGCTGCTGCTGCTTTGACTAGCGACTTCTTGGTTGCTGTCAGCGTTGGTCCCTTCGCCTGCGAACTGCTGGCCGAGGCGCTGCTTAAATTTCCGCTTTGCATCTGCAACTTTTGCTGCTGCGCCTGTTTGCGTGGCCTGCCGCGCCCTTTTTTAACAGCTGGCTGGGTTGCCGCTGCCGTTGCAGACACTGCAGTAATTGCCGCCGCTGCTGCTGCTGCTGCTGCAAGTTCTAATGCATGCTTTTTAATGCTTCTAGTCGGCTCATCCTCCTCATCGCTGGAATCCATAGGCGGTGCCGTTGCTGATGACATCTTCTTTTTGCGAGGTTTCTTTTGGCGCTGCTTAGGGGACGCTGGCAATGGTCCGATTGGCGTCAGTGTAACACTGTTTGGTGGCGCCATGTGTTGAATTGCTGGCGGTACGCGCATCACTGATGTGATTGCTGCCGGTACGCCGGGGATTTGTAGAGTTTCGCCGGGTCCAGGCAGGGGAACAACATCACCGCTGGCACTGTCTGAGCTGCTGCTGCCACTGGCGCTTCCGCTTGTAATGCTGGCGGAATCGGAAAGACGCGTTTCGCGTTTAATTTGGTTTTTTGGCAAGGCACTCGCCAGTGCCAACTGCTCGGCATTTATCTGTTGCTGCTGCTGTTGCAGCTGCTGCAGTTGCAATTGTTGCTGCTCAAGTTGCTCCTTTTTAACGGTCACAGCATATCGTTGCTGTTGCTGATGCTGCTGCTGTTGCTGATGCTGCTGCTGTAGTTGTTCTTCTGCATCATCCTCGTCATCGTCGTCTGAAATATGACGCTGGTCGTCGTGAAGCTTTTCGTTTTTAACAATTGCTGTGGTGACTTCGATGGACTCAGGTATTATTTGTGCACCTCCGGGAAGAATGCCAGGCACCTTCATGCTCACATTGCCACACGCCACATTGCCCGGTGACACACTCTCGGCGGTCGCTTGATTCGAAGGCTTTGGAAAAAATCGACTAAGATTCCACCGATTACTATCTGTTGGCGACGGCGTCTTGTTCGATGAACTCGAGCTGCTCATATTGCCCATTCCGCTGCTTGAATTTCCACCGCCGCCAGTGCTGCAGCTGCCACCGCCGCCGCCCAACAATCCAGTGCCTGTATTGCTCGTCGAGTTGACGGCAACACTTGACCCACCCAATCCACTGGACGTAAGTAGACCGCTGATTGTATTCGCACCACTGGCAATTATTGTTTGACTGTATTTCTTTTTGTTGCTATTGGCTGTGGCTGCCAGACGCTGCTGCTGCTGTTGCTGCTGTTGTTGTTGTTGCTTATGCATCAAAAGCTGTTGCTGTTGTTGATGTAGCAATTGTTGCTGGTGTGCATCACCTTTACTGCTTGCCTCGCTGCCCGATTCGCTTGAATCAGTTTCGGAACTGTTGCTACTGTTGCCACCAGACGGACTACACAAAAATAAAAGAGTAAAGATTAGATTTGATTCAGTAGTTATTGAATTTTAGCTTACCCATCCTTTTTGCGATCATCATCGGACTCAGAGAGCTCTAGATCGTTTTCAAGGCTGCAAGTAAGAAACAAAACTCAGTTTCACACCTTCAAATTTGATTATAGTAAATATATTTTACTTACCACGAATCCTGTTTTTCTAGCGTATGATTCTTCTCCGATTTGAGGGGCTTAATCGCTGGTGTTGTCGCAGACGATGCCTTTGGGGGTGTTGGCATAAGCTGCTGCATGGGCGCAACGGCAGCAATGGCCATTGAGGAAGGCAACACTGTTGAGGCGCCTAAAAGGGGTGGCAGTGTCAAAGGCAGCTGACTGGCTTGCGGCGGCGTCGTCAGGAGCGGGGCAATTGGCGATGTTATAGGTGCAATGGGCGCCAGCAGCGGCGTCATTAGCGAGGAGGATGAGGAGGCACCACTGGCCGCCGGCGGTGAGTTAAGGGGACCGATGGGATCCACCGCGTCAAATGCATACTTAAACTTGTTGGGTCCATTAAGGTTGTAGTTTTCGCGCGTCGGCGCATGAGGCGTCGCGGCTATCGAGGTAAGCGGCGTCACCCGATAATTGTTGGTCATTTCGGTTATTATTTTGCTTATATCCTTCTACAAGTGCACAAATAAAAGACAGAAACAAAGACATGTTTGTTAGCTGTTAGCTAAACGAGTTAAAATTCTACAGATAGGGAAAATCTCCCCTGAAGTCTAGATTAAATTTCTACTACTGCATTCATGGGTTAATTTCAATCTTTGGTGATTTTTCAACCTGAAGTCTGAAGTAGTTAATGTATAAGTCTTACCTCTGGTGGCGGTGGCTGCAGTCCTGCGATGCTGTTGGCTGTTCGCTTACCGCTTGCCGCTGGCGGAACAAAGCGACCGCCGTTGGGCAACGCTGGCGCCGGTGGCCCAAGAAATGATTTCTCGCGGCCATTCGGCATTTGCGTTGATAATGGCGGGCCTAGAGGCGCTGTTGTCGCTGATGCAACTGTGGCATTGTTTGTGGCGCTGGACGAGTTGTTGTTGGAGGATGCGGTCGAGGACGATCTGGGTGGTCCGCGAGGCGGAGCCATGCCGCTACTCGAAGGAATATCGTTCTTCATCGGCTGACCTGGATAGCCGCCACGACCATTGTATGGCGGCTTATTATCCGCCTGCTTAAGATAGGTGGGCGCCCTTTGTTGCTGTTGATAGTGTTGCTGCTGCTGCTGCTGTTGCTGCTGTTGTGATGTGGGGAGCATTCCAGGCACCGATGTTGATGAGGAAGTTGTTGAGGAGGAGGAGGAGGAGGACGACGACGACGAGGAGGTAATGGAGGACATGGAGTTGATGGTCGGCGTCCCTTGAAGTCGCGCATTTTGAACGCCCGGCGCCCTATAAATGCCCACCATGTTTGAGTAAATGTCATCCTTGGCATCTTTGAATTCTCCCAGGGCGGCTGTTATAACGGCATCGCCCTCGCCGGGATCGACGCGTCGCGGCTCCCCAAAAAGACTAGTTTCTCGATCGTCACACTGAATGCCCTGCTGACGTTCATATTTTTCACGTTCGCGTCTTTTGCGCCGTTCCGAATCCTCCATACTGCAAATTGTAAGTAAGAAAAATATAATAGTATAATCAAAAGCCAAAATTTAATGTACACTGAACCCATTGAAAAGTCATCAATGATTATAACAAATATTAATAGCACATACAAACATGACAGGCAACAACATGAATAATAATAACACAACAACAACAACAACAGCAACATTCATCATCATCATCATCATCAAGAACAAACATGTCGTGCCTTTCTTTTCATATAAAGAAGTTTGACATGCTCTGCGCTGCGCAGTGGGTGGGTGCTGTGTAAACAGTTTGACATGTATATATTGAAAATATTTACTTTTTTCTTTGCTTTTCGGCGTCCCAAAAAAAAACAGCAAGCACATAAACTAGTTTAGTAGGGGTAACCAATTTTTTTCCAAGTGTTTTACTAACTAATTTTTCTTTTCCCCAAAACGAATGGAAGTTAGTAGGTTTTTTCTTTTGTTATTTAAGTGCACTAAAAATATATTTTTGATTGACATAACATATACATTTATATAAAATCTTATAGCATAATCGTATTGGCATCGATATCAAAATAAAATTCAATTGTATGCTTCACAAACTGGTAAACGCTATGTAACGCTATGTTCCTTCTATCTAAAAAACACTCTTGCAGCTCCATCTGGATAGGATAGAACCTTTCCAAACCCCATTTCATAACAAGCAAGGTTTTTCGTCATTTTGCGACGGACATGTTGTCAACATGTTGTCAGGCACAAACTTTTAAAAGAGTTTCATGCTGCTAGCATATGCTGATGACATTATTAACATCATTAGCATTGGCATTGGCATTGGCATTGGAAGAAACGACACCATGGACGCATGGAGATACGTCGACGTATAACTCTAGCCAACTGGTGTTACTTTGGACTTGGTGAGGAGCCAAGGTGTAGAGTCCTTTTTCGATACACTAAAGTTAACCTTAACAGATCCCTTGTCAACATAGTCAATAAGTCAACAAGAGGAAAATACTTCGAAGCATCTTTGTATCGATAAATGTGAATTGTGGCTTTTGAATCCGAAACGAATGAACCACGAGTTAGTTCATGTCGATGGCCAAGTAGATAGATAGATAGATAGATAGGTATATATATAGATACACCATACAAATTGGCACGTGCATGGCACAAAAGCGCTTTTAGGTTTGTTAGGCGTTAACAGCATGACTGTAAGACTGTAATGCAAGCAAATATTTGAATGTCATGTTAACTAAATATTTATTTGTTGATTAGATACAAAAAATAAAACAAAAAGTGCATAACGTAGTAGTGTGTGTGGGTGGATGGGTGGCAGGGTTGTCAGTGTTTGTGTTTTAGACAAATATTTGCATAAGCATATTAAGATTGTTGCATGCAAAATAAAAATATGTTAAATTTTGTCTTCATGGTAATACACACACACACACGCACATATAGAAACAAACATATAACATGTAAACAAGTAGAGGGTGTTTGGGGGAGTGGGGGGGGGGGGTTGGGTAGAGCTTGAGGTAGAATCGCAAACACTTAACGCAACGCAATGACTCTAAAACTTACTTAACATTCAGGTTGTATAAATTATTATTGTACTGCAGCAGTTGTTGTTGTTGTTGCAGCTGCAGCTGCATCTGTTGCTGTTGCTGATGATGCTGCTGCTGCTGCTGTTGCTGGTGTTGTTGTTGCTGTTGTTGTGCCATAATGCGCGATTTTTACAAATATTATTTAAAAATTTATTTGCCAGCACCACGCACACCCACACACACACTTAAGGGAGAGGACCAAAACAAAGCAACACAAACAACCGGGGAAGTAACTTTGTTTTGTTTTGTGTATGTATGTGTGTGTGGGAGGGGGAGAGGGAGGAAGGGTTTGGGGGAGGGGGTGGGAGGGGCAAACCAAAAGTTGTAAAAGTTTGCGCCCTCTTTTTTGACGCGCCTTATCTTGCTCTCTATCTTTCTCTCTCTTTCCCTCTCTCTCTCTCTCTCTTTCTTTCTTTCTCTTTTTCTCTCTTTCTCTCTTGTTTTCTCTGTGTTTTTCTCTTAGGCTTTGGCGAATTGTGTTATTGTTGTGATTTTACTTCTGTGATAACAGCAGAGTCGTCGCGCCGCCTTTTTGTATTGGTTCTTGTTGTTGCTTTCTCGAATTTCAAGCAGCGTTGTATTTGTTTTTCTTGTTGTTCTTGTTGTTGTTGTTGCTGCCCCTTTGTGTGACCGCAACATTTTCGCTGTTATCTGTATCTGTTGCTGCTTCGGCGCCTGTGTTTTTCTCTTCCTTTCTCTCTCTCTCTCGTTATGTTGTTGTTGTTGTTTTTAGGCTCTGGCCATTTTAGACAGTTTTGGAAGCACTAAGCCGCAGAGTATATTTTTTTTGCTTAGTTCGTTATTGATTTTGGCGCCGCATTTGCGTTTAATTTACAAAATACTAAAAATCTTCGATTTATTGTTGTTGTTTCTTTTTATGTTTCGATTTGTTGTTTGTTTGTTTGTTTGTTTGTTGTTAACAGCCTTATATAGTTTAAATGCTTTAATTTATTGTTGTTTCTGTAACTTTTTTTTTCATATATATATATATATATATATTTTGTGAGTCTTTTTAGAGCTTGTGTACTGGTGTTTGTGTGTGAAGTGTATATATGTGTGTAAGTTGTGTAACAAATTTAAAGTTGCAGTACCTGTAAAAACAAGATAAAGAAAAATATATGTTACTTATATACGTATTTGTTTATATCTTAACATTAGTTAGATATATAATAAACATGATTGAGTAAAAAAAATAACTAAGCTATATTTAGTTAAGTTTTGTTGAGTTTTACTAACAAAAAAACCTCAATTAACAGTTATCAGAGTTATGTTATTAATTATGACAAACAGTACCCAAAAAAAAGAAGAGTTCAAACAGTTATAACAATATTTAAAACTTACAAATCAGCCATTAAATACCTCAAAAACAAATGCACAAAACTGCTTGGCACCCAAATAAGTAATTATTCTAGCTTTAGATTAAATGGCCGCACATAAAAGCTTTACAAAGCTTACGAGAACAACCGACATGTAGATACCCTGAGCCCATACAGCGAACCCTAGCACAAAACTATTATACCCCATGCTGAATAGATTAAGTGAAAACTTTGTCAAATGTTTGCTTGTTTGTGTTTCTGTTTCTGTTTTTGGCTTGTCCTTCATTCACTTTGCTTGTGTGCATAAACTATTTGTGAGCACTGTTTGGGCAGGCAGAGAAATAAAAAAAAAGATTAAATGTTCGTCCGAGCTGAACTCTTTTTGATTTTTGCCTTTTTCAGTTGAGTTGTGAACAAAATTTATAAGACAGCAGCATAAATTTCAACAGCAGCAGCAAAAAGCATAAAAACAGCTTAAAACACATCAGATTTGTGGCTTTACCATTTTATCCCATTTACTATTTCTCACTCTTTTTATCTCCTTACATTATTTTTTTTTTTTGTGTAGGAACTGTAGAAGCGTCAGCATTGTGCGTCTGTCTGTGAACAGACAATTAATTAAACTGACATGACACGTTTTTGTATTCAAACCATTTAAAGTAAACAAAAGTGAATCCCTTTTCTTGTATCTATAACATCAAAAAACAATGTCTTGTCGCATAACTATATTATTACAACAGTTAATTATTCAATTTGCTATGTGAACTTTTATTTCAACTTATTTATTTTTATTCTATTTACTCATAAAAACTCTTTTTTTTCTGCTGTGTGAAGATTATAATAAATATTTATAAAAACAAAGTTATAAATGATAAATAAATTATTATAGATATATCAAGTTACATCTCTTAGTTCATTAGAAATGATTGTATTATAACCCTAACCTGTAATTGAGTGTACGTAAACGATAAGCAAAAATGTAAATGCACAAAGAATCTGAAAGATTTTCAAATTTTTCTCTTTCGGTTCAACATGAATCATTTAACAACTTGCTTGAACATTAAATTACGCATAAGAATCCTTTTCATAAAAGCTGCCAGAGTCCTGACATTCAAAATTCAATACAATTCAATTCAGGGAGTAGCATAGGACACACACACACACACACACACACACACACACAAGCACACAAGCACACAAACACAGATACAAAGACATAAGCACACAGACGACATGAAGGCAAGAACACATGCGACTAATTTCATATTCATATGCATATTTAGATTAACTACACAGCCGTAAGCAGTAGAGCAAGCGAGAAAAGCGAGGTTGAATCAGGATGCTGCTCTTACTCGTACTCGTACTCGTACACTCGTGGACAAAACAATATGTTAGCCATGAGTACGATAATGTACGAGAATTTAAAATAAAATTATAACAGCTTGTGGTTGGAGTGGGTGTGGCATTAAAATTTAATGCGGTTTTTTCAAGGGATTTCTTATATATATATATATATAAGGAAAAAAGCGCATTCAATTTTATATTATATAAATATATCTTATGAGTTCATACGTACAATACAAATGTACATACCTTAATTGAAAGCAATTTATGTGTGCCTATCACGCCTGTTGTTCTAAATTCTAAATTAAAATTGGTTCACATCCAGATTTCGACCGTCATATACTCTAGTAATACTCGATAGTTACTCATTTTTGATTAAGCAGTAACTTTTCACATTTTGAAATCGAGTTTTCATATTTATATACATAAACATAAAATCGTTAAAAATTCTTTGGTTGAACATGTCAACTCTATATTTTATTAACGACTAATTTCGATTGCTTTGGCTTTCACAACGGTTGCCGGTTTACTCTGAATCGCAAAGTTGAACAGTATATTGACTATATGTGTGTGCAAAATAGACTGTGTATCGCTTTGTTTATTGGAACAATACAATTCAGTTACTAAATTTGATTATAACTGTTTAGGTAAAGCTTTTAGAATGGATACTCGTATGTTAGTAGACTACTGTTCTTATCATTCTAGAGCCCAGCATGAGATTTTGCCACCCGACAAGCTAAGTTAACCTTTAAGGCAACGCTTGTTCGCTTGTTCGTTCGGTAGTGCTAAACAAAAGCCTATGCAAGTAAGGGGGTGTGAATGGTTGGTGTGATTGGGTGGGATTGTGAACAAGCTGCCACTTGCTATGTAGTTCACTGTCTTCCTGTTCGTTTGTACGTGTGGGTGTATGTCTGTCTGTCTGTATGTCTGTGTTATTTGTGTACGTGGTACGTTGGGGACAGGATTAGTTATTAAATGGGCGCCATAGCCATTTGACGAAAGTCACAGTTTCGAACCGAGTTCCTTCCTGCCCCCCCCCCCCCCCCTCGGTTTATCTGCTGTTTATCTGTGTGCGCAAAAGAAGAGTCAACAAATTTTATGACACTCATTAAACTTTCTTTCAGCAATGTTCATCAGAGACTCGGCTCCAATTGCCACTTAAGAGGCGAGGTTAATATATTGGTTGAACGCGTTTGCGTTTTTTTTATATAGTAGTACACCTGAACCTATGAAACGGATAATAGGGGCTTAAGTGTGTGTAACGGGAATGACGGGATGAATACATTTCTGACCTCAAACAAAGTAAGAAACGTAACACTTTTACTTTTAATAATTTACTGTGCACCACTAAATGAATTTTTTTGAACCTACAAAATAAACTAAAGAAACTTAAATCAAATAACTTAATGGCTAAATCCTATTTTCAAGTGTTGTAACGCTTAAATACTTTATTTTACTTTATACCAGCTTTAGTAAGACCAACAATTTTTTGCCTGTAACTTTTTAAGCACACTGCAATGGTTGATAGTTGGCTATTCCCTGATATCAATTTATAGTTTTACTTTCTGTCTGATTGTATTGTTTTGGATTTCCTTAATCTAAAGTAGGACAAGTATCAAGTATCAAAAAAGAAAGTTATGGTTACTTATCGATTTTGTTATTAATATTAATGGTATTTTATTCATGTTGATTTTTGTGAGAACTATAAACTGTGACGATCGGAAGTTTAATATAGTTTTTGTTTTATTATTTCTTAGTATGCCAAACCCGAAGATGCAACAAGAAGAGAAGAAGCAAAGGAAGGAAAAAAAGTAAGCATTAACAGAAACATAAAAATTCCATTAACAAAATTGCATACAATTTTGATGTAATACTTTTTTTTTCTTCTCATTTTTAGTTTTACTTCTGTTACACTTTTACTTTGTGGCACTGTTGCCTCCTTTGCCTTCGAGAACTGGCCTAAAAACACATGGCTAAAAGGCTACCGGAATGCGAACTACCCTTAAATTGCCCCACCTAAATGATATGCGTTTTTTTTCTTACTAACCGGGCCACCTTTTCGCGGCAGGTGGCTTAAACGAAACCACCTAGAACCCACTCCCATAACCTAAGCCATTCGTTGTGTTCATCTCCCAACTGTAGTTAACCGTCGTCATTTGTGATGGTCAAGAGAAGAGTCCTGCAGTGTCATTATGCCTTTTAAGTTGATATTGCATTAACAAATTCATTTTAAGGGAATTAACTTAATAACTTTAAAGTCATTAAGATATTATTTATTGGCTGTGAATTAATATAAATTTGACATACTCGTATCCATGAAAAAGCAATTTTTAGCTAGACGAAAACTTTCTTTGCGAAATCGTTACACGTTAGTGCATTTTTATGGGCAAAAGGGAAAGGCAGACAAATCAATTAAGTTAATGAAAACTATGAGAATATGCACAAAAGCTGCTTAAATATGCACTTGACACTGTCAGCCAAAGGAAAGGGTGAGAAACTTTGAGCAAGGCAAACAAAAACAAGAAAGAAATCTTAAGTCAAGAAATCTCGACTAGAAGATACCCAAACTGTATACCCTATAGTTATACATGACTTTACTTCAATCATATTCATATCTTTGGTGGTTTTCAAACGATTTCAATTAAAGTTTGATTAATAATATATATATTTGCACAATACCATTTTACCTTCTTCTTCTAAACGATTTCATTTGCAAACCTATTAAGTAAACTTAAAGCAACACTGTTTCAAATACAATTAATACAATTTAAAGACAACGTTCAGTGCTGAATTTTCATTGTTTCAAGTTCACGCACCAATAAACAATTCACATTACTGCAACCGCCTACTAGCGATGCTGTAAATTGAGAAACTCATTGAAAACATGTTCAACTATGCCACAACTAAAATTCTATGCAAGTGCAATAACTGACGCAATTCGAGCCGAATACAAATTTGTAAGCCAACTATGCAGACAACCGGGGGGGGGGGGGAGGAGAGAAGACGCCTTAGATATGTACACTTGAAAAGAGGGTTAACTGATGGACGCTGAAGCTATTGAAAATTGTTATAATGTTTTTGTGCAAAAGTTTGTAACAGACAAAAGGAAGCATCTTCTAACCCATAAACCAAACGCGCATCAACAGCCGATTCCGATTCCGATGTCAGAGACTATAAAGAGCTAGAGACGGATGCTTATGTTCAAAATCGAAACTAATCGAAAGCGTTCGTACATCAATGTATGACAAACAATGCTTAATCGAATATGTTCAATCTGATCGGACTAGCTTTTATTTATATTATTTATTTTGCTCATGAAAAATTTTAATTGCTTGCAGCACATTCAACAACAAGTTCAGATAATTGTATCTGCTTTTTCTTGTTCCAAACATTGTTGGCTTTATAAGCAGTTTAGACATATAACTTATGAAAACATACACAAACTGCGAACTGTCAAATGCTCAACAATTGCGAATAACACAATGTATACAACCAAATAAATAAATACATAAAAAAATACACATAAAATAATGTATACGCCCACAACCGGCAGCTAAACAATATATGGCTAAGCTATCGAAAGAGCCAGAGAGAGAGTGAGCTAGAGAGAGAGAGAGAGAGAGAGAGAGAGCGAGAGATGTAGAAAAAGTAAAAGAGAGAAGTGAACATTGAGCGCGAATAACTTAATGAGACTTTTTATTTTGTTTAATGTTTTGCGATTGCTTTGCTCGCTTTATTCGTTTCAAGTGTATTCTATTTCTATTGGGAGAGCGAAATGTTTTATTTTTCGTAGATATAGTTCTGTATTACGTTTGTATAATTGTGTTTTAGTGTGATGTCTACTACTCTATACCATTAACATAAGTCGCACAGTTGACGGTTTGGCCGATCAATCGTTGCAAAAATTAATTTGGCCCCCCATTCATTTAATTTAATAACGGAAGATAGCCAGATGGCCCAAAAGACGGTTAATTGTTCAATTATTTTGGTTAAGAGTGGATCAAAGTTGAACCATGCTTTAAATTTGATTTCAAATATCACAATGGGGATCGTATAAAACTCAAGCGATAATTCTAATCGAATGCTTTTAGAAGAAAGATGCATTTTAAGAAAATCAAATTATTTCGATTTTGTTAACGTTAAAACTACAGCAACACAATACAACAATGTAAAAGGTCACCATTATAATTAATGTTCCAATGCTCAAATTTGTAGCTTAAAACTTTAATAAAAAATTGCCAAACGCAGCTTAATTTTATACCTTACTTCAAATCATTCGACCAATTTCCGTTTATCTAAGCTAATTTAAACAGTTTTAAGAGAAAGAAAGCTTTAAGTCTAATTTATTTTAAGCTTTACTAAACCTATCATTGAACAAAATTAGCAAAATAACAATTTGTAGCCATACAACAAAATTGAAAGCCCATTGAAAAATCAATTATTTAAGCTACTTATGTTAACATTAACATTAACAACAATAACAACAACAACAGCACCGAAAGCGGCAACAGTTGTAAGCCAAAAAAAGGTAGGCAACAGACAACAGAGGCGTGGCACTTTATGTGAGATGGAAAACATAATCATAATATGTAATAATAATAAATTACAATATGTTAAAATCCAATGAAATATATGATGAGAAATATGTGAGAGAAATGTGAAGAGTACGTAAAATTGCGAGAATATAAACATAAGCGAGGTACGCCTCATTAATTTTAATAGATGAATAGACTTTTATGCCCCCCCTCGAACTCCCTCCCCACTTCAGACTTGTGTATGAATGAGTATATGTACTATATACATACATTTATTGGCGCATTAGTATGTGTGAGAGCATAACTAGCAAGCACACACACACACACACAAAATATGAAAATCATTTCGCCAAATGTCTGCCCCCTTCCCCCCCCCCCTCCCCTCCATCATCATCAAAAGTACACTCTCTCACAATAACGTCTCGCCAAAAGTCTGACTGGCATATTGAGTGAACTGATGGCCTTGCAGGCTAAAGCTTGGGATGTGTTGTGTTGTGTTGCGTTGGGGGCTGTGGTGGGGGGTTGGGGGGGGCGTGTCAGTGGCATAGGATTGTCTGTCATGGGTAATGGCAGTGGGCGTTCGTGCGTGTTTGACGCAACTTTCCGTTACAACAATAACTGCAGAAACTGGCAGTAGCAGCAGTTGCCACAAGCTAACAACAACAACAACAACAGCAATCAATAGGCAACACAATGGGAATTTCAAATTTGCTTAATGTACAACAACAACAAAAGAAAAAGAAAAAAGAAAGCAAGTCAACATTGAGTAAAAGCAATTCACAATAAAAGTTATAATGTTAACAATACAAATAAAGAAAATATTAACCACAAAGAGTCGATTCTCAAACATTACGAATAAAAAAAAGTAATTAATATATAAAGAAAGCGTTGTATTAATTAACAGATAGAATATACTATATACATATAAATATCTTGATCTAAGTTGGTCATATTATGTACTTGTTAAGGTCTAAATTATGGCAATATTATATATATATATATATATATATATATATATATATCGCATCTATGCATTACAACGTGCACGAAAACGTCAAGGAATAAGTAGTCGTTAAGAAGCGCTGAAAGAGAAGTTATTGTTGGTTTTCTACCACAAAAGGTGGTCGACGTGGGGCTAACGATCCAATCGAACAATGACATTGCACAAACCCAATATACTTTTTAGCATCGGTGTCAGAGTATAAAATCTCTTGCAAATACACAAACAAAAAATCAAGCCAGACGCGACTCATGCCGAAGGCATCACTTGGGCTTGCTGCTGGGTGACCAATACACAGGTAAACTCGAGTAGGCAGTGGGCCTGGCACACACACACACACACACACACACACACAGTTCACATTACAATGGTTTTGGCTGTTGTTATTGATGTTCACGTAAACAGTTAGCTCGTTGCCTTTTTGTGAATGAGATGTGCTGTGCTGTGTGTGTGTGTTTGTATATGTGTATGTGTGCGTGTGTGTGATATGGTGCTTTTTGTTAAATACTTGTGAGTGTGTGTTAGTGCTCTATTTTTCCATATCGGTATTACACATATACATATAGACGTCTGCGACGTCGATTTTTGGATATGGAACAGATTTTGATGAATTTTTCTGGTTAAATATGTGTTGCAAACTGATTGTTTAGTTGTAATATTCGTGTGGACTGTAATGATTGCCAGTTCAATAGTGGTAATAGTTGATTTGTCCAGAAATAAGTAGCTCAATTAGAGGTATGTTAGATTTACAGTAGATTTACAGTCTGACTTCTATTTCAGATTAAACAGCCATAAAATCTATAAAGAAAATGTTTATTACCTATTTTTTCCCCGGGACATAAGGATATATACGCATATAAAGTGTATAAAAAGAAAAGTAGAACCAAACCGACTTTAGTTAAGAATTAAGTGACCCCAATTAGCTTTTAGTATTATTTAAAATGTGGGTTGTTTGATTTTCAGAAAACATATTTAATATTTCTGCTCTTTTCGTTATTTTTGTTAACTATTTAATACTGACTAAGAAAAAAAATTATATTGGATTTTTAATTCCCTTGCGTGTATACGTTTATACAAGTAAAGAAGATTAAGGCAAACCCCAAAAAAAAGGTCACATAAAAACAAAAAAGCAAAAAAAAAAAGAAGTCAAACACCAACAAGAACACGTTAAGTGGACAAATGACATAAGGAACTTTCATTTAAATAATTTCAGAGCTACTCCAACTCCTGTGTCCTCCCGTTTTGGCCTGGCTTTGACAAGAGTACATACACCAGCCAGAGAAACATGCGTTAGAATTATGACGCAAAGCCGTATAAATCTTCTTGACAATAATAAATTGCATGGCAAAGAAGAACAACATAAAAATACAAAATGACCAAGAGACCTTTTCTGGAATACAAACCAGGTATAGTTGGTTGGTTTTAACCTATAGGCTCGGCCCGTTTAGGACTACGTTTTTCGCCATTGTGTTTGCTTTCAAGAATTTTTCCTTTTTTCTTATTTGTTTTCCCTTTAATTTGGAAGGAGAAAGAGTTTCGGTGGTAGATCAGTCAACTGAATGATTTACTGTGGCGGCTTGGATACGATATCTGGTAGGCAGGCTGCCATCGATGATTGATGTTGGTTGTTTGTTGAACTATAAGTGAAAAACTGACAGCACAATTCGCCAAGACATGTTCCAACAAAAAACAAACAAAGAAGTTTTTAAACAAAAAGTAAAAGAAGTGCGTAGATAAGTACGTTTAATACAAGATGTAAAACAAAATATATATATTTATCTATATATATATAAGTTTAATGGTTTAACCATACTATATAGATATTCCAGAACCAGGCAATAACGACTTTGAAGTTGAACTATAATAAAGCTAAATCGGTTGCAGGAATGTTGTTAATCTACCTTTAAGTCGATTCGATGGTGAATCAAAGCAATCTTAAAACTTTGCTTAACGCAAACATTCTCCCAGTTATTTGCAAAGTTTTTCCTTTAAGGATGCCGAAAAAAAGTTGCGTTCAAACGGGCATATATATCGACAACATGGTGGACTCTGCACACAACCAATAAACTTTATATATATTTAATATAATATCCCTTGACTTAACATTGTGTAGTACTCTTTTATTGTGTTGTTTAATTAATTATGTTTGTAAGTTATGCAACTAATAACCCAATAGCCTTAATTTAAAGTATAAATATCTTATGTCTTTTTCTAGGATTTATTGCGTCATTTAGTTAATAAGTTTTCACTTTATTTTATTGAATTGCAACATCAAAACTAACTTTAAACAACTTGTAAAACCACTACTAGAGCTCATGAAATAGTAAGTTAAAGTTAAAGTTACTTCCGCACAAAGCCACCAGAAATAAAAAATAAAAACTGGGCTGCAAGCCAAAAGCCGACAAAAAATAAAATAAAACATATGTCGACGTATCGAAATGTCTTTGGCATCAATTGCAAACATCTTCTATTTGCTTTCTGTTTTTTTTTTTTTTTCAATTTTTCAATATGGCGGCGAACCACAAACCGAGAAAAACTGTAGCACACTTTGTGGCGGATCAGTGTGCAATGTTGTACGTGTGTGTGTGTGTTTGTGAATGCATATGTATATGTATGTATGATGTTTGCGTATGCAGTTATTTGGAAGCTGCACACACACTCATACATGCTCATATGACAAGTGAGTCCGTGAGAGACAGTCAAAGGAAACACTCAATGTCCGTCCGTCCAGTTGAGACTGGCAACCGACCAACAACAATGCTACAAAGTGCGTGCACACAACTTCCTAGAACGAAACGGAACGGAACTGAACTGACCTCAACACTCAAATCTTGCCCTTCTTATGCTTGGCCATTCAGAGCCCTAGCTGCTTTATAGTCAAGCATGGGTTTTGTGACAATCCATGAAATTACTTAGACGAGTTGACCATGTGTTGTGGACAACAAACAAGCAGGAACAATAACAACAGCATAGCACAGCTGCAGAAAACATACATAACTGTGAGCAATTATCAAATGTCCAACAACATCGGTATGAGGGGAGGGGGGAAGGCAAAAGTGTATGCAATTTACAGTACATGCGGCGTATGTGTAATGCAGCAACACGCATACGCAACGTTGATCTCACAACACTGCCTGACACAACAGCAACAAAAAAGCAACTGTCTTCCTTAGTCGCTTAAAACCAATAATTCCTTGTTTTACACGTAAGTAAGTTCCCATGGGTTAAGATTTGGATATGAATGTTCTCGACTAGAGCCTTCTTACTTGTTTTCCTTTAGTTCTTAGTTGGGAGTCAACGATGTAGTGTCAATAGAGAAAGTTCCAGGATTTTGAATGTTATAATTGAATTAACGAAAAATCATTTGACAGTGTTTGTCGGTAAAGTACCGGTAAGTACTCATATAGTAAGATAGTAAGTTCGGCACGAACTTGTATTATCCATGGCTTAAAATACTAGAGGGTGAAAAGAGAAAACGTGATGGTGTGTGTTTATGCGTATAGCGCCACACTCAACAAATCCTACACGTTGGATTGCAGTTTCGCCGCTGTTGACGTCGTTTTCGAATCGTTTCGTATTTACAAGCTACTCGACTTTGCTGTCCGTCCGCATGTTCACATCTGCTGCTGTTGGTGCTGCTGTTATTATCCCCTCACTAACCGCTTCAACCCATTTGTTTGTGTGTGTGTGTGTATTTGAGTTGGCGCAGTTTAATGCACTCTACACAGTTCGTTAGTTTCCCCCAAAGCACCCCACTTAAATCTCAATCATCCAACACATTGTGCCTTTTGTTGGCATACATTCCGGCAGTATGGCGTACTAGTGAAGTGGCTGTATACTGCCTTACATTACTAGTATGTAACGAGGTATATAATTGTCGAGCACACTGTATCCTGGTAAAAAGAAAATTGGGGTGATCGGTAGGTAAACTAATATAATAATAATCAAAGTCGATGAATCTACATACATACATACAAATAGATCGTCAACTACGTAAATATATTCGGATTATTTCCACTTCATATGATATCATCAGTACATCACGTACACCCCAAAGTTGATTTTTCATTTCGCTTCGCTTCTTGTGTTCCAAACATTGATTTTACACAAAATCTCAGTGCATTTTGCTTTAATTAATCTTTCTTAACACTTACTTCAAATGATATTCAAATAATTCCAATCAATCGTTTGACTGGCACTCACCTGTAAATAGAAAGAGAGAGAGAGAGAGAGCACATATAAGTATTAGTTGACACACATTTAAAGAGAGCAACGCGAGAAACGCAAAGAGTATCTCATTATCATTATAAAAATTCTATATAAATATGTAAAAATTTGTGCACTGATAAATAACAACTTTATTAAATCAACTGGGCAACAGGCAAACACAACGAGGCGGGCAGCAATTTACTTTTAAAATGTATACCAATAAGTAGAACAAGAGCGCAAAGCGAAAAGCCAGCAAAAGATGCACAAGAGAGCGAAAGACTAAGAGTAAGCAGCGGAGAAGTCTGGCGGATAACGAAAACCCATGAACAGAGAAGAGAATGATGAATTGTATAAGGTTGACTCATTTGTGACAGCTGAGTACCAATTGATCAAGAGCCGGGTACCAGTGAAGAGAGTAAGTTAAATTTTGTGCTCTCTTGTAACTTAACTTTGTGCGTGCGAAAGAGATAGTGTTATTGTGCTCATTTTCGACTCACAGCACTAACAACAGCTGAGCGACTTGGCCAAATGGTACCCCATATAGAGCGAGCTGTCAAAAATTAGCTTACCTTATTAATTGCATCATGGCTGAGCGTGCAAACAAAACGCAAACAACAACAACAATGTACGAGAGTATGTAGTGAAGCAAAACAGAAGAAGGAAGGAAGAAGAAAATGAAGCAGACAACACCGCTAGCTTGTGTCACTGCGTGTATGAGCGGGATGGCACTAGCAGACTAAGTATATTGCTTTGTTTGTTGCTATTGATTGTTAAATAAGTGTGACGCTAGTTTTGTTTGATGGTGCGTTGATTATGTATACGACGACGACGACGACGACGACGACGACGACGACGACGACGACGACGACGACGACGCTTGCAAAGTGCCGATAGATAAGTGTGATCGCTTTTAGGCAAAGGGCGCTCAATGTGCGACGAGTTATAAGATAATTAAAATATTGACCGGTTTACAGCGAACGCAAACGAAACCTAAGAAATTTCATATTTCACATAAATCTAACCTAGATTAGCATTATTTAGAAATTTTCTTGGCAAATTTTAATACCAACATGCACATGCATGTACAAACGTAGTATATATAGATCGTTTACTTATTTTATCTCTCCATTCTTGAGAAACTTTCTTGCTATTTGGGATTCCTTCACCCTTGAGGGGCGCAGTAGTTTATTGTTGATATAATGTATTTTATTATTATAATTGTGGTAATTGCTAAACTATTTACTAATTCAGGTATAAATTGGTGATATTATTATATATTAACATTTATAATATTATAGTGATCGTTATTAACAATGATCAAGCATCAATCATCTCACAATTTCGCACTAACCAAAACCAATTAGCGTACTTTTCTTTAAAACGTTACCAAGTGCAAAAAAAACAAAACAAAAAACAATGGAAAATGTGGCAACGCTTTATTTTTGGTTTCCTAAAAAAATGCATTCGTACGTGTGGAAAAAAGGCGACGACATTTAATGCAACACGTAGCAACGAGACATGGAGGCAGGCAGGACAAACGCTGTTGAACACGCAACACTAGACACATGCCACATTTCACAACATCTGTGATGATGCCAAACCACACACCCACACCCACACACACTCTCCATGCCAAACGACACACACACACACACACACACACACAGGAAAGCGCGACAAACTCGCATTTAGCTGGTCAACCACTAAAACGTCCACAATTGTTGCAACGCTCCCTGTTAACCACAAGACCTTGCCTTAACGCACACGCTTTGCAGCTATATGCAACAATTTGGGGTTTTTTTATGTCCACAAGGACCATTGAGTAATTTTCGCCTTGATTTAAATATTTTTAACCGATCTTGAAACGAAATTTGCACAAATGATTAACATCTAATGATATTTGTTTATCGGAAACCGAAACCGGAAGAGTTATCGATAACCTGACACAATCTTAACCTGCGCTTGATATATGAAAGCTTTTACTATGGCTTTTACAAAAAAAAATATATATATATATATATATATTATATATTAATTCCCTATTCAACAGTCAAAATTAAAGAAGAAAACCTCCTAGGGGAATTTAAGCGACCTGGAACTTCAAATTCGTACTTTATTCAAGTATTTCGTTACTTAAATTGTCGGTATTAAAGTCATTTTTATTTTTTAAATTTTTAATTAAAAATTTAAAATTTAAATTAAATAAATATTTTTTTTTTCTGTGTATTTGTTATATTGAAATTGCATTGCCTTTATTTGTTTTTGTCTGGTTTGTTGCCTGATGCCTTTTTGTATTTTATATACATATATATTTAAATGCATTTGAATTCTACTCGTATTTAAGTTGACGCCTGACTGCATTTTAATTAGCAAGCAAGACCCAATCGCAATTTTATGTATGTGCCCCTCATTTCTGCTGTCGTCGTTGTTAGTGCACTTAATATTAAATAATTTATCGTTAGCCCTTTTGTAAAAACAAAAATCGTCATGTTAGTAATGCATTCAAAAGCTATAAGCGCGTGGGGTATATATATATATATATATATATAGGCACATGGTTTGGGCATGAGTTAAGGGAAATGAGTGCACTAATGTTCACCAAATGCACTTTGCTTTATATACAGACCCTGATGCCATTAAGAATTGATAAAAAGGGTATAATAGTGGTTTAGAAGGAAGCATCTCCGACCATATCGAATACGTATTAAAGAGTTATCTTTAAGAATGAATGAATGAATGAGTGAATACTAGATTAGGTATATCTATCTAAGAATAATAGTATCACACTTGGATCAATACACAGGATTCACTGTTGTCATTATATAAGAACTGAATCAAAGTTAATTGAACTTAAATTAAGAATTAATTTACTTTAAAAATCGTAATAGAATCAAGAACGACATTCTGGATATTGGTTTTTCCATACTTAGTGGGAAACAAGATCGAAATGTAAGGTTTTAAAAATTGAGAGATTCAGTTTAATCGTTTCTTAAATTGTAACATTTTCCAAAAAAAGAACAGCTTAGAAACTTTGTTAACTTTGTTGCAACGTTGTGCTCGAAAATTCCTTTGCCCACGAAAATCGTAAATTCATTTTGCCTCCACTTAAATAAAAAAGTAATTTTGACAGTAGGAAACAAAAAAGTGAAAGAAAAAAAATAAAAAATCAAATTAATTTGCAATGCAAATTACTTTTAATAAATTTTTGAACATTTTTTACTAAGCTCCGGACGAACATCGATACTAGATGCAAGTTTGGGGCCAGCTCTTGCTCACTTTTTGTCTATGTGCGTGTATTTCTGTGTGTGTGTGTGTGTGTTTGTGAGGGTGTGTGGGAGTTGAGAGGGTGAAAACCGACAGACAGACAGACGGCAACAAATGAAGCGTCCTCGTTTTATAAAGTGGCAAATGGCTAGATGAAGAAAAAGTGTGCAAGTGGAAGGAAGAAGAAGAGTGCCTCATTCTTGTTCGATGATGGGTTGCTCGGGCTGCTGCCTGCCCGGTTGCCGTCCAGGCAGCAATGAGACAACCGTTGACAGGGATGGATAATTTATGCTAAAAGGGAATCGCTACCAAAGGGGAATGATGAAGCGAAACGGGGGTTGGTTGTTGGTTGCGTTTAATGAATCGTGGATCGTGGAGCCCCAAAGTGCAGGCAGTTGTTGGCCTAAAAAAAAAAAAAGAAAGAAACAAAGAGACACAAACTTTACAGCAAAACAACTAAGAAGGCTCTAGTCGAGTCAGCTCGACTAGGGAATACTTTGCATAGATCTTACACATACGCAAATTACTCCTCTCTTGATTGCATGATTTTTCTTTAAAAGCTGCACATTAAAGTATAAAAATAGGTACATGTTTTTGGTACGAATGTACCTAAAGCACCAATTTCAATGGAGGATGGTGGGAGGAGAGAGAAATATAGGAAATAGTTATTACTTTAATAGTTACTTTACATAAAAGTAATTTGCTCTTTCTTTTCATCAAAGCTTTTTATTATAATTTGTAAAGTTTTTTAACCGATTAACCAGTCTTGAGGTTCTTTTTCGATATCAACTGTCGCGTTGTGCGAGCCTTGTAAGCATCCCCCACCTGGTTGATCACATTGGCAAACAGAATGGTGCCAAAGAACACAAGGATTGTGCCCAGCCAATGGCTGGAGGTGAAAGGATGACGAAAGTAAATGATGGAGAACAGCAGCGAGACGAACTTCCTTAAAGTGACAACCAATGTGACGGTGAGTGAGGCACACTCCGTGGTCAGGACATAGACAGAGTTGATGCAAACATATTGGGTAATCACATTGCACAGCAGATAAAAGAGCATCAGTGGAAAGGAAACGGTCCAGCTGACTCCCGGCACAGTCAAAGTCAGCACATATGTCTCGGAGGCGACAGCAATGCTCCAGTGCTGGGCAATGTTACTGGCCATGATCAGAAACGCAGGCAAGGGCAACATGTGCGTAAAGAACAGAGCCTCACTCGGATGCTTGCCATAACGCTTGTAGATCACCTCCTGGTAGATGCCCATGTAAGCAATCACAAGGAGAGCAATTGTAAGCAGGGCAATGCCAACGCTCCACCAAAAGAATTCCGAGTAAGAGTTGTCCACTTTGAGTGTATGATGTGTGTTATCCCTGATATCGCCACTGGACACCAGAGTGCAGAGTATTATCCCAGCTGTGATCATTGCCACCGAGCTGTATTGTCGCAGATTATATCGCTTTTTCAGCAGTATAATGCCCATGATCATGTTGGCCATCAGCGATCCACTACGGAAGATCATGTGCAACGGCAACGGTATATTAAAGTTTAACGCATAATTGTTGCACACGTTGGCACCAAAGAACAAGAAGACGAGGATCAGATAGTCCTTGAGGGCAATGTATGGCTTCACCGTAAAGAACTTGGAGGTGAAGATGAGACCCTCGACGGCAGTGAATAGGAACTGTGAGAATGTTATAAGGTTGCCAGCACCGGGATCGTTTTGTATGATCAGCTCCAGGAAGATAACGTTGCTGCAGCAGCCAATAAATACAAAGAGGATGCCCAGCAGGGCCTTCATATTGATTTTCATATTGTGTGTATCCGTTTAAACAACTTTAACTTATGTTCGACTTCGTTGAAGTCACAATCTTTCGTAGAAGTGATTCCCCGATTTTTGTTGTTGCTGCTGCTGCTTTTGTTGTTGTTATGGTGATTAAATCTGTTGTGTCATGCCGCGTTTTGTAATTGATAGAATAAATTATTAGCTAGAAACACGCTAAACACAGAACACACAAATGTAAACGTGCTTCAAAGAGACAAACCTGCGATAGCTTTCTCAACCGATTTCAATAATAAGCAACTTCACAGATTTACATTATTTTGTCAATAGTTTCAAACGACACTTTGAAGTTTTACAAATTTAAGATTTTGTTGTTATCGATTACTTAGTTAAGTTTCGGACAAAATACTTTTCAACCTTAAAAGTTTTTCATTACACGCCATGTGAAATGGGTCATAATATATCTGGTTTTAATGAAATAGACTCCCAAACCCGAACCTAAATACACCACATGCATATTCTGACTGATAACAAAGAGGTTGGAGAGATTTATTGGACACCAAATAATAAACCACCTCCCCCCCCCCCCTTCCCCTTTTTGCAAGGGCACACAAAATGCTTGATTCCATTTATGTTTGCGTGCCAGGAAAGGCAATAAAAGTTTGTCACCAACACGCGGATTTTTATTATTTTCATTTTTTCTTCTTTTCTTTCTCCTACTTTTTTGTATACCTAGTCTGAGAATCTACTGCTTCTTCATATTTTTGTGTTTTTTTTTTTGTGTTTTGTGTAATAGAATCTGTCGATTGGAAAAGTTCAGTTCGAGAGGAGAGTATTGTCTGCATTCATATTCATATATTTTGTTGTTGGCTAAAGTTTTTGTGTTCAGGCAGAAAAACATAAATCGTTTTCGTGTTTGCATTTTAGCTACGTAATAAAATTTTAAATATTTTTTTACATTCAATATGCATATATACATATATATATATGTGTATTTGTAATTTAGGTTTTATTGATATCCCCACACCTCCTTCTCTTCCGTCTATTTGTCTGTCTGTCTGTCTGTTTGGTTTGTTTTGTTTGTTTGCTTTGTTTGCTTTGATTGGCCCTCTAAATATCTCTGACAATTTGTTGATTTTTGCGTGGTTTTCGTGCTGTTTTTTCATTATTATATTTACATATAAAATGTTTTTGTTTTTTTCACACTCACACAAAGAAATATATAGCGCAAAATAATGCCTCTGGGCTGTGTTTTGTTGCCAAAACTGTTTTGATATTGGCAAATATATTTTGCATGCAAAGGTAAATCTTGTCGTGGAATTTTGAATATGTTTTTTTATTATTATTATTTACATATGTCACAAATGCATATTTCAAATTGTTATCCATCAGATATTCGAACCTTTACGAAACTATTAACAGCATGATTGCATTTGACTCGTATTTTTAAGTGATTTTAAAGTTTGCTTGTTTTTCGAGTCTTAATGAAACATTGCAACAACATTGTTGGATCCCAGTTGATTGAATATATCAAGGTCTTATATACAGTGATGGGCAAAACAATTCCAACAAGACCTATGTCGAACTTCGTAAGTTATTGATTGTACTATGAGTATTATGAGTATGTTCTCTGCGATCAAGAACTATCGTACATAATGGTAAGGACACTATGCAGCTTTTCTTTTGCATTCCTGAAAGAACCTCATTTGATGAAAATAATTGTTATAATTGCCAAAACCAACTGGAATAGTACCATTTCTTAAGGTTCTTTGCTTAACTCAATTTGATTTTGTCATGCTATAAAACTTCCATCATTTGCTTTATTAAACACATGAGGGATATGTGTAAAATAAAGCGGGTAAATATTTTTTTTTTCTATTGGTTTTGGCTCACAACTGATTGCAAAAAGTAAAACATAAGTCAAAGGTCGCTAACCAATTAAATATAAACATGTTAAATAATGAAGTTTCATTTTGCTTAATGGTTTCTTTATAATATTTATTCTCAATATATAACCTATGGCAATTTTGTAGGACTCAAAAGTATTTGGTTGCAATCTTCAGTTCTTAGTTGAGATTTGATTGTTAAATTAAATTGTTTTTATCTTCTGCATTTTCATTTATATTCGCATCACTATGTTTTATAGTATTACATTTTAATACACATACACATACACATACATATACATATACAGATACACAAAGATATACACCTACACACATACGCATACACACATACACATACACACACAACCATACACATACACACATACACAAACACAGATACCCATACACATACACACATACAGAAACACACTGTGTTCTCTTTGTTTTGGCAGTTGCCGTTGTTTTTTGTTTTTGTTGCCTTTGCTTTTCTATTGTTGCTTTTATAATCCGGGTTGAGTACGAGTATGTTGCATTTAGTTAGATATTTTTTAGCCTATTCTCATCTTTTTTTCTTGTTCTTGTTCTTTGTGAATGCAATAGTCAAAACAAGCCAACAGCAGGGATTCTTCTTCTTCTTCATGTCCCGTTGTCTTCTTTCTCCTTTCCTATCTATCTATCTATCGTAATGGAGCGTCAGAACCCATTCGTACAACAACACACAGACGAACACGAAAGAAAAGGTTTAGTCCGCTAACATGCAACATCAACCAACTATCGCATATAAAAAGTGGACAACCATTGCTTGCTTGGCGAAGCATTTGTTTCCTATCTGTGCCTATCTATAGTATTAATTTAAGGCAGACTTTATTGTGGACAGTGAACACTTATGTTTTCAACATTCATACGATTTTGGTTTGGATTTTAGAATGATATCCTAGGTGCAATGTGAAAGTAAAATATTATCCTTTCATACCTCATGAAATGATTCTATTTGTTAAAGAAAAAGTTTAAGAGTTTCTTAAAAATTAACTTTTACGAATCGAAACGAGAAGCAGAACCCAAAATTCATTGTGCCTATAACTTTGCCATCAGATCTACGTCCTGGTTAGATGTTATCGAACCGTTAAAATTCTACCGGTTTAAAGGTTTTTCGATATGAGAAATGAATATGCATTTATTATTGCAAATTTACGTAGCTTCCAAACAACAGTAATAGTATCTTATAGATAAGGAAACGAACATTTTATCAGCAACTTTGAACAATGCCTACTTATATATATTAATAAGCAAGAACTATATTGTTATTGTTTAGATTTTTAGATACACAAATGTATTAAGTTAAATATTTCTGTGGGTCAGTGACTTATAGTTAATAACATTTATGTTTATTACATAATCTCTACCTTTTACGCTTTCCAAAATACCAAGTGTTTATTCTCTTTCACTCAGCCTTTCAATGTCTCTCTCTCTCACTCACTCACTCTTAATCTTTCTTCTTCTATCCTTCTATTTTTTACTCGCTTGCTCTCTCTTTTGTTGGGGAGCTCCCTTCGCAGTTATTCGTTCCCTTGGCGCATTTGAAAATGAATTTGCATGCAGCTGCGACAACGACAACGACAGCGGCAAGCCAACAATTGTTGCGGCAATGTCCTGTGTGCCAGTATGTATGTATGTTGAATGCCCCATCATATGCACCATTCCTAATTCACAACAACAGCAGCAGCAGCAGCAGCAGGAGGAGTGGCAGTAGCATCATCAGTGCGCGGCTGGTTGTGGTCTAAATTCTACTGCCAGGCAGCCAGCCAACCAGCCAAGTTGCTTCAAAATTTACGACCAAAAGCATTTTCAAGAGTTTTATGCGCGTTGAGTGCCAGCAGCAAGCAGCATATGCTGTGCAAGTTGGGTGGGGCTGGAGGACGACTTACATTCAAGTTGCCAAAAAACCAAAACGAGAAACTTAACACAAATACAGACACACAATTAGATATATATATATATATATGTATATCGTACCCAGAGAGAGGTGTGTTTGGGTTTTGTCTGGTTTCTGGTTTTTAGGCTTGAAAACTCATCGCTTTTCATGACTTTTTATGATCCCCTTTGCCCTTCTCTTCCTTCTCGACCGACGAGAGCTTTTTTCGCCTTTACAATTCCATTTCATTTCACTTCACTTTGGATTTATTTTAACAATGTTTTTATATTCTATATATCTTATGTGTAGAGTTGTTGGGATTGATGGTTTAATTAGTTTTGCATTTCTTTGCCTCGTTTATAGAAACATTAAGAACTAAAAACAACAAGTTCTAAATTTAATTTCAAATTATTACAATATTTTCCTGTACTTCGGTATGTCTTTAAATTCATTTTCAATTTTTTTTTTTCTCATCTCACTTAATGTAGATAGTGATACGGACTTTAAATGTATTTAAGGAAACCCTTTTGAAGAGTTTTCTGAAATTATTATTTATTGACTTGAAAGTTTCATTTTGTGTATTGAACTTATTTATTTTATAGAACGGCTCCTTAAAAACGTGCAATAAATAACTAATTAAAAAAGAAAAAACATTTTCCGTTCAGCTTTATTTTTTTTATAAAGTACATTTCGACAGTTTGTTGTCACTCGCTGTGTCAGGAAGTGAAAAATTTCCGGTTTCAGTGTGCGACGATTTTTTGATGACAGGAAATCATTTCTAATTTCTAGGATAGAGAGAGAGAAAGTGCCCGAAGGGAGAATGCAAGTTAGCGATTTCTCTCTCTCTCTCTCTCAAATGAAATGCTTTTAAAATCTTTACCATCTCGCATCCCGTTTCCACCCCCAACCTACCCCTCTTTCCATGGGGTTGATGGGTGAGTTATTTTTGGTTCTGTGAGTAAAATACAAAAAAATGGGAGCACTTATTGAACTTTACCTTTAAGATATATTTGCGTATTTTTGTTTTTGCTGTGAATTGATTTGAAATCGCTAATTGGGTTATGTTGGGTTGATTTGGGTTGCATTGGGTTGGGTTGGTTTTAGTCAGTGGTACAATCAAGCTACTTCAAATGTAGGTCGTTTGTTGTTGCTTGATGAAAAAAACTTTGGCATAGTTTTCAACTTCAACTTATACTGCAACTGTTATTAATCGACGTCTATATATATAGTTCGATTCAAATGAACTGCAATATTTATTGTTTACCATTTATTGGAAAAGTATATATATATATTTAAATGAATATGGATTGGATATTGCCCAATATGAACAGTATGAACCATTCATGTGTGTAACTACTTTGAAAAATCTTCCTTTTTATATACCCTGAACCCATTGAAAATCGGTTATAAAGGGTATAATGGTTGCGTGCAAAAGTATCAAACAGGCATGGAGTTAAACAGATCGGATTGGATTTTGATTTAGCGATCTCTTCAGATCAGATCTTGGCTGTTGTATTTATTTCTTTATAAAGCTAAAAGTTGCTTGTTTTCCAGTAAAATTTTAATTTTTAGAAACTGACATGAGACGGATTTTAGCTTCCTGGCTTATTGTTAAATAAATTTAAGTGGGTTCTTCTTTAAATGTTTTATTATTATGTATAAAATAAATATATATATATATGCTTTGGGCCATTATGCAGGCACTGCTGCCAAATATCATCGATAATATTGTCGAAAGAGTATTATATATATATATATACTTAATGAATTTTCGCCTTTCAAACGAAAAATTCCGAATCGTTTGCTTTTATATTTGTTTAAAAAGAAACACAAAAAATACTGTAAAAATAAAAAAGAAAACTTTAAAAACGAAATATAAAAAAACAAAATGCAATAATGCAGAGTTGGTGGTAAGAAAGTTACTCTCTATAAATATATTTGTTTATATCTGTTCATTATATTATAATGAGCATTAAACTAACACAAAAATGGTGTGTAAGGGAGGGGAAGGGGAACGAACGCCTTTCGTTGGCATTTAAAAATGCGTTCGCTTTGAATTTTACTTTGTGTTTTAAAGCAAATTGCTCATACGCCACGTTGCACGCAGCGAATGAGGTCCAAAGAACGTTGACGGCGACAAAGAGAACCCGTTAGTTGAGTTGTTGCCTGGTGTGTGTGTGTTAGAGAAAATAGGGCGTGGCAGCCGTTCATAATTATGATTATAAGAGCTGCGATTACTACACATGTTTTTGCTCAATATAAAAATATATATAATATATATATTTAAAAATAAAATAATTTTAAAAAAATTATAATAATCATAGACATAAATACATCAATCAAATAATTAAAATTCGATTAATGTTTTATATAATTCACTATGAAATTGCTTTAACTAGCGCATAAAATAATAATTATATTTCTATTAGATACAGATACAAAGATATAGATACCAACAATGACATCGAAATGGCAGCACCCCAATATTAATTATGGATAAATCAGAACTCGTCCTTTCGCACGAGTTGAATATAAGTTATATTTTACACCCCATCCAAACCATAAGCAAACATCATTAAGATGACCTAGAATACAAGTGAAATTGAAAGGGAGTTGCCGGGTTGTTGGGAGCTTTAAGGTATGGGATTTTTTGTATCGGTTTTTGAGGTATTATTAATGACAATAACACAAATGCTTAGGACAGCTAGATGTTTGGCCATCTGTGTCAGAAAAAATGGTCAGGAAAATATAATGTGAGTGAGAGACAGGGAGACAAGGAATGAGAGGGAGATAGAGAGAGAGAGAAAGAGCGAGAGAGAGAGAGACTGAGAGAGAGAGAGAGAGAAAAAAGAGAGAGTGAGACTGAGAGAGAGAGAGAGAGAAAAGGAGAGAGAGAGAGAGAAAAAAAGAGAGAGAAAGAGATAGAGACAGAGAGAGAGAAAGAGACAGAGAGAGAAAAAGTTTAATCAATATTCTTTGGCTTCTTTGTTTTGATGAAATAAAAAGAAAGGTTTTCGATTAAAAAACAATTACATACAGGGAAATTCAACTGAAATACAGTTAATATCTTATTTTCATCAATGGGAAATGTCATTAAACTCTTTTTTAGCAACGGCACCGCCCCAGCCATAACCAGCGATACACACACACACACACACACACACATAACAACAACAGCATACAAAATGTTGATTTTCACTTATTTGCCGTTTGCTACTTTTAATGCTCCTCACAACACAACACAACACAGAAAAAATATAAATCCAAAAGAAATAGAAAATAACTGTAAACTGTAAAAGCAGCAGCTGAAAAGAAAGCAGCAACAACAACAACAACAACAGCAACAGCAAATAAGAAGAAGCAACATTTGAGCCAACTAGAGCGAACGTGAGCACAACAACAACAACAGCAGCAAAAACAAGCATAGCAACAAAATGGAAAGCAAAAAATAAAATAAAAAAACCAACAACAAGCAATGTAAAGTTTTGTGTCTGCTTATGCAAACAGGGTGTTCGCACGAAGGGGACGAAGGTGTAGGCAGTGGAACGCTGAAGCGAAACAAGCTTTTGCAAGCAAGCAAAAAACAAAAAACAAAAAAAACATCAGCAGCGGCAGACGAAATATTACTGCCGGCGGCAAACAGCAACAATTTGTAAGCAACAGCCTCTCTACACTGCACGCTCTCTCGCTCTTGTTCACTCTCTCTCTCTCAATAACAGTTGTTTAGCAAAGGGTGGGCAGGCAGGCAAGCATCATAAGGTCGTTGCTGCGATGAGGTTGCCAAATGTTTTGCCTTCAACTCCCTTGGGCACCTCATACACCTATCTCCGCTCTCCATCACTTCTCTTCACTTACATTTTGCTGCCTTTGATGAGTGGGCGGAGACGGGAGACGACCCTTCGCTTTGGGAGTTTTGTGCTTAGCAATTTTATGAGTCTTTAATTGGAAGTTGTTGTTATTTTGTCATTTGTTTTACTTGAGCGGTGGTTAAGACCACAAGCAGCTAAAATATATACATATATCATGCGCTTCACATCAAAAGTTTAAGTAAGAAACAAAAACTACTTTGTTACGGTATTAGAAAAAAGGGAAATTGAGAATGTTAGTTTCGACTGAAGTTTTTCAAGTGTTTATAAAGTTCACGACTTTTAAGTGAAAGAGAACAACGCATTTGACAAACAAACTTTACTACAGTCCAACTTTTATATAACGAACCCAAGGAGACAAGTAAGAGCTTTGAAATAGATAGAATTGTTTTTTGATGGAGCCAAAATAAACACTGTTTAGGAAATTACAGAAAACTTCGACTGTTCGACTGCATTAACAATTCAATGTCAGTATAAATTGTTGTAAGCCATACAGAATCATTACGATGGCATTTCATTAGACACAAGTACAAAAACAAAAATCAAGTGCCAGATGTTTGCACTCATACACACACACATATGTATACATGTACATACAACAACAAATATATGTATATATATGTATTTATTAAATTGTCCCAGAGCTGAATAAGCAGGTTTGCGAAAAGAGTACAGCGAAGCCAAACACATATCTCTCTTTCCTTCTTTTTTTTTTTGCTGTTATTTACGGCAAACTGTCATCATTGTCAACGGCAGCAGCAGCAGCAGCAGACATTGGCGGCTCATGTCGTTTGCTCATTTGTCAAAAAAAAGAAATAAAAGAAAAAACGAAAATGAAAACAAAGCAAAGAGCAACAGCCTAGCAGCAGACAGACAGACGGGAGAGCACGAGCGTATACAATGTAAAGAGCGAACAGCGGGCAGTTGTCAAACAGTATTTGGGGCAGCTAATAAAAAGGAAATGAAAACAACAAAAAAAAAAGACTTTGAAATACCCTAAGCCCGCAGTAACAGATATCTTTTGTGTGTTTTCAACCGATTCCGATGAAAACTTCACTGATTTTCATTTACTTGTCTAACGCTTTCAAAACAAACTTTTCAAGCTTTTCAGATTGAAGATTTGATTCTTATCGATGTCATGACAAGTGCATTTGCACAAAACCATTATACCCTTTTGACGCATTTCACAGTTTTAGGGTACAAGAATGAATCACAAGACAAGCCAAAGAGCGTGTGCTGGCTGGCGCTGTTGCTGGCGCTGACGTGACGCCGCTTGCGTCGCTGCCAGCTAAAAAGGAATGAACGAAATTTTCGTCGACAGCGCTGCCTTTTGCAAAAGTGTTACAAAGAGTGTGTGTTCGTTTTCCAGCTGTCCGCTTTGCCAGTTCTGCCAATCTTTCTCTGTCTTCCTCTCTCTCTCTCTTCACCATAAGCCGATCAGTTTATTTAAGTTCATTATAAATGCATTGCCCAGATGCGAGTTAAATGCCAGCGTGTGAGTGTTGTGTGCAGGACTGGAATGTAAAACTGTAAGCTTCGTTGTTATGCTGACCGGCGACTCTAAACTGTAGCAACAAAAAGTTTAACTTTTTCCACTTGTTGTTTTTGCTATTGCTGGCGCAAATTAGAGTAGCATGCAGAAGTTTTACAAAAATCTACTGCAAATAGTATACAAACACAAAAACACACGCACACACTCAGATCTATCAAGACGGCAAAGAAGTGGGTAAAAAGTCTTGTAAAAGAAGTAGCAGCCAAAACAAGTTGATAATTCTAAGTGGTTAGAAGAAGTTGAAAAGTCATAAACTGGACGAAGGGGTTGGGTGAGTTGCAGCATCCAGGGGTAAGTAAGTATAGTGGTAAGTTACGAGCAGCTGTTGACGTAAAGTTGTGCAAGAAATTTCATTGCAAGTTTCTCCATTTGCTACCCAAAAAGAAGTAGCAAAAGCAACAGCAAGAATGTGAGTGAAAAGAGAACAAAGAATTAGCTCTGATTAATTTAGCTGTTTTTAAGCTAAATACTCAAATGAGAGATAAAACAAATAAAATACATACATACTTGGTATACACAAGCTAACTAAGATGATACTTGATGATGAGAAAATCCTTGACCTCATTATGTGTAGCCAGAATAATAAATTCGATAAGTTTCAAGTTTCTGGTATGTCTATTTAAGCAGCAGTAGTAACAACAATAACAATAAGCATCTAAAATGAGCTGAGCTCAGCAACAGCTACAAACAAAAACGAAAACACAAAAAACCAAAAACAACAACAACAACAAACCAAAGCGAAGCCTCATCATGTAATGGAGAAATTTGTTTTTATTGTGTGTTTGTTTTTGTTATTTCTTCTTTTCATTTTTGCGCGCTCTCTTTTGGCACCGTTTTGTTTTTTTTTTTGCTCATTTTTCGTCCAGAAAGAAGCCAATAACCTTGAGGCAGGTTTTTTACATGGCCGCCGCGCAAAGACGTCGCGGCATCGTCGTCGACGTCGACGCAGACTATCGACTCAAAGCAAATAACAAAAACAAAATAAATCCACATTCTTACATACACGTATGTTTTTAATTTACAACAAACATATTCAACCCGTAGATTTAACTGTGTGAAAAGATTCAAGTTGGGCAGGCAGGGCAAGGGGTGTAAAATGTGTTTGGGTTAATAAAAAAAAAAGTGCTTTAAATATTTTTGTGTAAGAAAAAAGTTAAGAGAGTTAAAGTTTGATAAGAACTTAAGTTTAAGATAATACATTAGCGCTCATATATATAGAAACAAAATAGAACACAAGAAACAAGAATTTCATACATTGATTATTTAAAATTTGAATTAAATATATGATTTTTGAGATATCCTTAAATTGATTTGGTTCCATAAACATCAAAGCAATCAACTTAAAGCAAATAAATATTTGGAGAGTAGATTAAAATTAGTCTTAATTACTTACTAATTACTTAATAAAGCATTTATACAGTTGATACAGTGTTTTGGCACAACTCAAAATCAGTTTCTGCTTCTGCTTCAACTTCTACTCGACAGTTGGTTTAGATGGATTTGGTCAGGACAAAGAAACCAGGAACCAGGACTCTTGACTCTCGATTCTCGTCCCTTTTTTAATAAGCGATGTCGTCAAACAGCGGGTCAGAATGTCATAAACGTCATTGCTCGTAAACTTGAAGGTTGTTTTTTGGGTCGTTTGACTTTGTGTAGGGGGTGAAGAATGATCTATAATAAAATTTTTAGCATTTTTCACTTTTCATTTTAGGTAGACAAACTCGTACAATACAATGTTCCGACTCTTTAAGGGTAGTTAAAAGTTTGAACTTTCCTCGCCATTAATTCACAATGGAATCGATATCTAGGCGAAGTTTGTTGGGAATATAACTTTCGCTTGATCGATAATCCTACAATGTGAATAGATGACATTGATGCTGTCTGCCATTAAAGTTTAGTTTTAAAACTCGCTGTGTGTTGGCTCACCTGATTACCGGATTTATCGATAAATTTCTTAAGAAATGCACATATGACTCACCTGCAACGAGAGAGAGAGAGAGGATTGGAAGAGAAGAAAACGAGAATTGATTAATATTGTTGCTAAATATTTGAGTTGAATGAAAAGAAGAAATATTATGTGACTCGACGATTGAATGGGGTTTCTACGCGGACCCCAAAACACATCGATTTCCAATGTATGTAAATTTTGTATAGTTTTCGTACTTTGGCTTTAAGAGTTAAAACGTTGAAACGAACTTTTATGCAAATATTTTCAATTTGGATATCGTGTTTTGTTTTTTTGTTGTGCTCAGAGTGAAAGGAAGTTTTTCTCGATTTGTTATGTTAAATAAACAAATTGCATATTTAAACGGTACTTTTTGTGACGCAAATGGTAAATGATACAAATGGAATAATAATCGATTAGTTTTATACGAAACATGCTGAAATTAATAGAACTTATCTGTCAAGTTGTTTCCTGTTATATTTATCTTTTATTATATATTATTTATATATTATTATTATTATATTATTATTATTATATTTTATTTATTATAATTATTGATTTATTATTATTTATTTATTTTTTTTATCGTTTATTATTATTATTTTTTATTATTATTATTTTTTATTATTATTATTTTTTATTATTATTTTTTATTATTATTTTTTATTATTTTTTTATTATTATTTTTTATTATTATTTTTTATTATTATTTTTTATTATAATTTTTTATTATTATTTTTTATTATTATTTTTTATTATAATTTTTTATTATTATTTTTTATTATTATTTTTTGTTCTAATTTTTTATTATTATTTTTTATTATAATTTTTTATTATTATTTTTTATTATTATTTTTTGTTATTATTTTTTGTTATTTTTTATTATTATTTTTTATTATTATTTTTTATTATAATTTTTTATTATAATTTTTTATTATAATTTTTTATTATTATTTTTTATTTTTTTTTTATTATTATTTTTTATTATTATTTTTTATTATAATTTTTTATTATTATTTTTTATTTTTTTTTTATTATTATTTTTTATTATTATTTTTTATTATTATTTTTTATTATTATTTTTTATTATTATTTTTTATAATTCTTTATTTTTATTGTGTACTATTATTATTTATTTTTATAATTAATTATTATTATTACTATTTATTTTTATAATTAATTATTATTATTACTATTTATTTTTATAATTAATTATTATTATTACTATTTATTATTTATTTTTATTATTATTATTATTTATTTTTATTATTATTATTATTTATTTTTATTATTATTATATATTATTATTATTTATTTTTATTATTATTATTATTTATTTTTATTATTATTTTGTTAAAAATATGTAAAAGATTTTAATATTGTTGTAAATCCTTTTTAATGTGCGATTCCATTTTGTGCAAAAAATTCTTGAGAACGTTTTGCGGTTAACCGTTAATAAAATAAAGTTCTAGTGAACTTAAAAGTGGTTTGTGAATGTTTAATTTCTTTTATTGTTATACTACATACATTTTTTGATATACTCGTACATGTGTATTAACTTTTATTTAATCTTAACATTCATATTCATTTAAGTTCTTTTTGGTTTCTTTATTTCTTTTTCTTTCCCATAACCGCAAACACGAGAAACAAAAAAAAACACTGATAAGCCATTATTATTATACAATACTTGAAGTGAGTGGTTCGAGTCTCGAGTCTCGAACTCGGTGGCTCTGCAATCTTTGACAACTTATCAGCAATCAGAGTGCAAATAAACACAAAAGCTATCAACCCATATAAATTCGTACATACAAATACTCGTACATACACACACATATATATATATATATATATGAGAATTGGGGGAAACAGCTGAAACTTTATAGAAATACGAAAGAAAAAAAATCCAAACGTTGCATTGGACTTTATTCCAATCAAATTTATTGTGAATTTTAAGTTCTTATGAATTTTTTAATTTCCGATAAGCATTTTTGGAATATATTACATTGAATTGACGGATATATGATGAACCGAATTCTTCGAAATAAAATAAATGTTGATAAAAAATAACATAAAACAATTTTTAAGTATTCAAAAGTCAATTTCTAAGCGCAAGAAGCCAACAACTGGTTTTTTATTGTTAAACAGAAATATCGTATAATGTACATATATCTATTTGACAAAAAAATATATTCAAATAAACCTAAACTTTGAGCTAAATTGAATCTAGTAATATAGTAAATTTCAATATATATACAAAAATTTCGACTCAGCTTTAAAATATCAAAAAATGAACAAAATGAATATGAAACATGTTTAAATCAAAGTTTCGCGAATATTTTAAAATTATATGCCATGTTCTTTTGCTCATATTCAACATATTCAATTAAATTATGTAAATTCGTTTGTTCTAACATATTTAATTAAATTATGTGAACGCATATTCAAAAATTATCATTTAATACACAAAAAAAAAAGATTTTCAAAACCACAATTAAAATTTAGTATAAGCAAAAATGGGTTCCAAACACGAGTATGTGCATAAATATTTCTACGTCGATACTTTAAATTAAATATGAAAAATTTAGATTTTGATTTTTTTTTTTTTCATTAAGCATATATTAAATTTAACGCAATATAGTTGGATTCACCATGAATAATTGTACTACGACTTATTTATGATATTAATATTGATAATATAGTGAACAGACCGAGTAAAATGTTGGAAAAAAGATTCCCTACTATTGTATCGTATTCTATATATAGTGCAACAACAAACTCATTTAAAACCAACCATTTTCAAATCGCCCAACGAAATCACTTTCAAAGTTTCTCCCTCCCCAGCCCTGCGCCCTTTTTCCACCACTCTGCTCGTTGTTTGTATTTGCTGGCTGCTCTATTTTAAATTTTATCGATCAAACTGCAATAAAGTTAACTTAACAATCAAACGAAATATATTTCGTACTCTCTGCGTTCGTATGCAACTTTTGACATACATAAATAAATATAATATTGATTTAAGTTTTTTTAAATTTATCTTTCTTAAATGTAGTTTTAAACATGTTATGAAAAAAATATAATAACGGCTCAAACCCACTTAAAAATGCAACTTTAAAGTTATAGCCATAATTTTTGTTTTTTAAAGAAAGCAAAACAAAAGCTACAAAAAGAAAGAGCAAAAAATATGCAGTAGATGCTGCATTTGTTGTTGACATCAATTTGACAAATCAAAACCGAACCTAATCAACTAAAAAATTAAATTAACCAATCAAACTAAACAACAACAACAATAACTAGAATTACAATAGGACCAACAGCTGAGTAAGGCAAACGAAACGAAACGAAACAAAATTTAGGCCAAAGACAAACAAAAGCGGTTCCCAAATTAACAGCAAAAAACAACAACTTTTCGAAGCATAAACAACAAAGCGCAATAGGAAAGGAGAGAAGGGGGAAGAGGAATAGAGAAAATGCTACTAAAAGCTAGCTAGCAGAACTGCAAAACAAAAACTACGAAACAAAAAGAAGACCTTGACAGCAATTAACACACGCACTCACACACACACCTCTCTCTCATATTCACTCTCTCCCCTTCCACCACCCCACGCTTACCGCACTTCTTAAACACGTGCAAAAACGCAACAAAAGTCGCGCCTTCGCGATAATCAATCAATGTAAGCACTTTTAAACGCGCCCAAGCCAATTGATGTAAGCAAAAAAGAGAGCGACAACGAGTTAGACAAATACATACACACAGAGACTGAGAGCGAGAGTGAGAAAGAGATAGAGCTTGTGTATTTGGCATTGATAAAATAAAGCAAAGAATGCGCAAACAGCGCAAAAAGAAACAAAAGAGGAAAAAACTCTTGCGAATTGCATTATGTTAAAAAAAAAAGTACAAATAAACAACTAGGAAATGAAAATATTTCAGTTTTGAATTAAAGTGACCTTTTGGGTTTGGGTTATGTAATATCTGATTACAATTGCAAATTCAGTAAAACATTTTACAAAGTTTTTAGGTTCATTCTTGCAAGATAAAGTACGTTAATTTGCAAGCCTGCAGCTTAAATAGCAGCGCAACAGACAAAAGCTGATTGATTTATCCTAAAGCAGAACTTTTGTCGAACTTAGCCGCTTAGCTTTATTTGTTCGATCATGTATAACCATTCACAAAACAAATACACAAAAGTTTGAGCACTTTAAAAAAGCTATAATAGACAATAGTTTTGTTTGGTTTTTACTTAACGTTTAAGAAACGAACATCTTCTTTACAGCCATCATAGATCAAAAGAAGCCAACTCTCAAAACATTGTTCAGACATGCTCAACTTGACTTCGCTCGTTTGGCGCTACTTTTGCGGCAAAACATTGCATACAAAACACAAACAAGTGTCACATGCATACATATACGTTCATATGTATGTGCAGCCTTACCACTTTCCTTCCCTTTCCACCCTTTGGCAGCGTTACATTCTTTTGTGCCCTTTCTAATATGGCCACACTTTGCTTTCAAGTTGAGCGCTTCAGCCTTCCTTGCACACACACACACACACACATACTTCCCATTTCTTCTCTCTGTCCCTCTTTCTCTTTGCATTTGACATGCAATTTCTAAATGCATATGCAGAACTAAGTGAGGCCTATGCCAAACTCTGACTGCAGCAATGTGGATTTTGCGTAGTTTCGAGCCTTTTGCATCTTTACAAGTTTCAAGTTTCAAGTTGCAAGTTGCAAGCTGCAACTTGCATGTCGCTTGAAGAACTGGCCTTAGTTTGGGTGCTAGGGGAAAGCTTAATGGCGACTATATGGCCCAGAAATTGCATGAATACTCAAGTGCTGCCATCTCTGTATTCCGTTTCATCCCATCCCATTCCATTCCGTTTCGTTTCGTTTTGTCTCGTTTGCAAGTCCAGCTACACTTGCCGACTTGGTCTCGTTCATAAATCATCATTGCTTTTGAGCTTGCATCGTGTCCTCGAAGCTGCTGAAGTTGTCCTCGTAGCACACATATACACATACACACACAAACACACACATGTGGTGCTTCTCCAAGCGTTCCAGGTCCTTGCTACTACTTACTGCTCGCTTCCCTCTTTTGGTTTTCATTGCAATGCATTTTGATTTTTTTTTTTTCGCTCCCCTTTTCGTTTCCTGCTATCTAGCTATCTTCTTCACTTCCCCCATACCAAACCCCTTTGAAGTTTTGTTTATGTGTGTTTGCCGCTCGCTTGGCTGCTGCTCCTTTTTTTTTTTTTTTTTTTGATATTCTCATTGGCGGCAGTTTTGCTGAGGTTTATGGTCGCTTTGATTGAGCGTATGCCGCACACAAAGCAAAATAGCTACAGTACATAAAATCAGCCTAAAGACTCAAATGCATATATCTAAAGGATGTTTCTACATTTATTTACAGTTAGTGCTCGTGTGTGTGTGTGTGTGTTTAAGCATATTCTGCATACTTGACTTAACTTCAATGTTCCATATATTCGGTGTTTCTCAACCGATTTCAATAAACATTTTACAGTTTGTCATTATTTCGTTAAATGTTTCAAATGATATCTCAAAGTTTTCCAAATTCATGATATTGTTGTTATCGATCACATATGTATATCGGAAACGAGGAAAGTTATCGAAAGTCACATACAAATGTTTTGTCTTGATTCTCGTCTTAAGGTGGTATGTCAAAAAAAAAAGATTTCCCTTTTGTTGTTTAGTGTAATCTGGCTAAACAACAAACCGATAAAAAGGTATTGTTAACTAGTTTCAAATGTTTTCAAGCTCAACTGATTAATATAGCTCTATAAAGCTATCTTCGCTGTACTTTAATCATATTCGTAAGCTCTTAGTAGGTCAAGTACAACAATCGATATCAACCTGCTTTCGTTTCGATTAAATACTGAGAAGTTAACATTATATCTACTTATTTGGCACATTATGCCATTGAACTAGATCGTCCACGTGTCGTATACTTAATAAGTGCTTTAGCCAACAACAAACGAACTTTATCAACGGTTTCATTACGAGTATTATAAACCTTTATAATCAGTATAAGGAAGAATTCGTGTAGCGACATTGAAATCCAATTTCTGCTCCCACAAAGCGAAAAGCAAGATGATGAAGATTATGTTCACGATGATGTTAATGACTATAGACTCATATCGTATATGGAATTCGAAAAAATTAAAGTTAACCAGCTTAAAAAAGATTTCTCCGAGCTAAATGATGTCGCACATTGTTTATCTGCCTGATGTTCCAACTTTTAACGCTGATTAATTTGTGAATAGCACAAACAAAAAAGAAGAGACAGACAGAGCGGGAGAGAGAGAGGGAAAGATGCTGCCGCCTGATAAGCATTGAGCTTCTGACCCGACGAGCGAAACGTCTCAACGCATTTTCTTGTTATCTTTTATTGTCGTTGTTGAGAATTGTTAAATGGTTGTTTGTTGATTTTGTTGTTGTTATTGTTGTTGTTGGTGGCTCTGTGAACATTTTTGCACGTTTCGTGTTTGCTTTTGTAGGCCCGACTGTTTACATTTCTACGTGCTTGGCCTTGTTAGAGCTTATCCCATTAACAATGCCATGCGCATTTGATTCGCTTGATATTATTATGCTCTATCAATGCCACAATCTATAACAGTTTATAACATAATCATAAGATGGAGAGCAATCATACACTTTTAGAACTACTGTGGAACGTGAGACGGATACATTCACAAGAAAGTTTTGCTCTATGATACTGGAATATCGGGAGCATTTCGATGAATCCTATTTAGTGGCAACTTTAATTTTACAAGTAGCTAGTTGTTTAGTACTAACATTTAAAAGTTCTATATAAATTTCATAGCTATATTTGCGGTTGATGAAATAAAGTGGACCAACAAAAGCACAAAACTGTTGTTAACTTTATATTAAGACAGTTAAAGTGGTTTTCCTGATGCTTTTATTTAAAACATTTTCGCCGGTCAACCAATTTGCTTTATTCCTCATATTTTCTTTAACCATTTTCCCTTTCCCCCCCTTCCCCCTTCACCCACCGTTAGCACCATCTATCAAACACTTAGAAGCCGCCTCAACGAAAAGTAATACAACAATGCTAGTAGATTAAAACAACACTGGCAACGAAAACGAAGCAAAAAGTAGAGTATAATAAAGTTAGAGCCACTCACAACTGTTGGACAACGAGCAACGAGCACGTAATTTAATAAAATGCCAAAGTTCTCAGCTGCACATTGCATACCACACACACACACACACACACACACACACACACACACACACACACACACACACACACACACACACACACACAGACAGACTTAACGACCGACCGACCGACTAAGAGACAAAGAAAGAGAGAAAATAAACGGATAAACGGAAAGAAGAGAAAGAGAAAGGCAGGTGCCAGCAAAACAAACTCAAGGCTCACCTATTGTCGCCCCCTCCTCACCCCACCCCTTAGAAGCGATGAGCGCTAAGGTGTGTGTGTGAATGTCCGTGCGTAACTGACTCGCATAACAGTTACAAAACATAAGCGAGAACGAGTTCACTGCACAATCTTTGACAACCTAGACATTTTTGGCAGATTAAAAAAGGATTTAAATTTGCATCGATGCAAATAGGATTAAATCGATAATCTTAGGTAGCAATAACGATCAAAAACTATATATATATATGTGTAATACGTTATACCTAGCCATCCCGGTCAATTTCAGAGTCCACTATCACCGGATTCGCTTGCATTATTGTACAAAACAACTTGCAAGCCAAACATATACAGTACGCAACTCTTTGGTATGTTGGATTCTGCTTTTACTTCTTCCTTTTCTCATTTTATTGCATTGCACACTTTAGGCTGCCTTCTTTCCGTGTCTCCATTCGGCGGCAGTTTCATTTCACAATGCGGTATACGCACTCCCCATGTCTTTCATTCTCGCTCAGTTACTCTCTCACACACATACATACATACATACATACATACATACATACATACAAACTCATACAAAACAGAAGCAGCAATAGCAAACATGCTGATTAACACTTCATTTTGCATGCAAAAATTTCAATCGCTGACAACAGCAACAACAACAACAACGACAGTAGTATAAACATGTAAACGCATCAAGTCGATTGGCAGATACACTTTCAATATGTGCGTACAATACAATCTTCAATATCTCCAATATTTCTCAACTGGTTTGGATGCAAATTTCACAAGTTTTTATAATATCTTCTAGGGGGTCTAAAGTAACTTCCTGATCATCATGATAGGGTGCAAAATTGCAGACATGGCTTAACGGGTAATGTCTACGATTCAGGGTATCTTCTCACTTTTTTCTTTCTTTACTTTTATTATAAAACCAGACGCTTTATTGTTTGTTATACTCTGATATCGAGGGGCTGTTGTATCTATAACAAGTCGAAGCACCTCGACAAAACATCTATCTCTAGCCGCTAAATTTGGTGGGAAGATAGTTAGTTAGCACCCAGCATTCCCTCTAAGAAATCGTCAATTCTTTCCATCATCACCCGAATATATACTGCTATCAGAGTATTCCACAGTCGGTTGCGTCCGACTACAATGTTTTCACTTGTTTCTCTTCGTTCAAACCATAATGCTTGCATGCATGTATATTGGTTTTTATTTAGATTAAAACGTTTTCACATGTTTTTATAATATGAAGCATTAATTTTAATGGGAATGGCAAACATAAAAGTGCCATAAACGTCAATCCCTTGTAACCTATTGTAGTTGTAGTTGTAGTTTTTTTTTTCCGTTCAAAATGGTTAATGCAAAACACTTGTTTGATTTTTAAATGCACTGTATGAGAAATGAATTGTAGAAGAATGCATATTGTCACATTAAACCAGTACAAGAATGGAGAATCATGAATGAACATGGTGCTTTTCAGTTCTGTCGCTTCTGGAGAGATTGAGAGCGCCACCTACCGACAAAGACTTGGAGGGCGTTTAACAGAAACGTGATCCTCGATAACTTGAACTGTTGTTTTTTTCATTCTCTCCTATCCTGTATAAAAGCAAGTATTTTTGATGGGTCGAGGGTTTCTAACGTGTTTTCTTAACATGTTTTCCTAGGGAAGTACTTCTCAAATTACTTAAGTTTGTCTGAGTGCTTGTGCTCTTGCCCAGCTTGTTAGCCGCCGCAAGTATTTTGTTGTTGCTTCGTTCTACTTTTTCTACAAATAAAAGACAGTAATGTATGCGGATACAAGTAAGAGAGTAAATGCGGATGTATGAACGATCGAAATCTAGAGACTCCTCATCTAAAGACAGATCCAATTTGATGCAAAAACATAGCTAAATAACAATTTTAGTTGTACAAACCATCAAAAGTCGCAAAAAACTAACCAATCAATCAAAAAGAAAAATAACATACAATCAATAACAATCTGTTTTGGCTTGCAAGCAAAAACTCAACACAGATCTAAGTATGTCCTTGTGACACCTCTCTTTGCTGCTAACATTACATTTCATCTCACTTCAATGCAAATTCATTCGTTCAATGACAAACAGAGAGAATTCCACAGAATCCAGCAACAAACACAACCAACCACCACCCACTTAACGCAAAAGCGGCAAAAAGCAAATAGCAACAAAAAGAAGAAAAAATCGTAGCAGAGCACACATGCTGCTGCTGCTCCTGTTGTTGTTGTTGTTGTTATTATTATTATCATTATTGCTGTTGTTGCCGGCGGTTGTTTTATAAATAAATGGCAACAAGCTGCTCGCAGCTCAAGCGACAACAAAAATAGACAACGAAAACGAAACGAAAAAGAAAAGAGATAGCGCAAATAGGAGAGGAGGGAGGTGCGTAAGATAGCACGCAAGTGGAGAGAGAATGAGAGCAAATGTCAAGAGAAACTCAGCTGCCTGCTGAGTTATGGATTATAATCATAGAGTTGTGCTTAACCCTCTGGGTACGATTTGACGAGTGGGAATCATTGTTGTCATCGATTTGAAAAAAACCAAATAAATCGGCACTCAAGGGGTTAAGCATGAAATAATGTAAACAAGTCGCATATGCATTAGATTTGATTTTACTTCTTTCTTATTGACTTGTCTTTTCAATTTTCAATTCGTTATTTCAATTCTCAGGTGCAAGAGCTTTCGTAGCGTAGTTAAGGGTTCATTACAAACAGAATATGTATGTATATAGATATATATAAATATCTCATTGGCCACACAATTTTAAGGCAATTATAATTGAGACTTGCCGCATTTGTGCAGTTTTATTGCTATTTTTAGCCGACTTTTCGGTCGGTTTTGCGCGTGTTTTTTATCGCTTTTTTTTATTTCACTCATTTTATTTGTTTCTGTTAGCAAAACAGATTTTTTTTTTTGTTTTGCTTGTCATGCATTGCATTCGCATATATACAAACATACATATATAAATATACATATATATATATATATATATTTGTCTATCAATGTATATTATTTGTTGCCTTGTGGTTTGAGCCGTTTCGCCTTGCCGCCTGATTTGTTTTGCTCACCAATCAAGTGTTTAACGCATTTGATGTGTCTTATTCAGCTAATTAGGCGCATTCGTTTTTCACTTGTTTCTATATATATTTTTATACTCTAACTGAACTAGTGACAAAAGCATATTCGTTGCATATTTGAATTTTCAATGGCTTTAGGGTATAAAAAGATGACTATTCGAATATTGGTAAAAGAAAAAAAAAGTTAACATAAATTGATATGTTGCAATGGATGCTTCAGAAGAAATGTTAACATTGTAACATTTGAATATCAATTAAACACAATTGTACATGTCTACATATATATACACAATAATGTACACTGTAAACACTGTCTATGATGGTTGGGTGGGGAGGGAATACCCCACGCTGGCAAACAGTAATCGATAAACATTACAAAAGCACACAGCGCAAAAATGTAACATAACTTTTCAACTGAAAGCCACTCAACTAATAAAATAAACAAAAACAAAGCAAATGCTTTACAAAGCGAGTCTGTATGTATGTGTATGTGCATATGAGTGAGTGGAAAGGGTTGAGAGGAATAGTTTAGTGTACACACATGCATTGAATATATTGAAGCATTTTGCTGTTGTGTTTATACAACACAAAACACAGCCCAAAGAGAGACAGAGACAGAGACAGAGAGAGGGATTTTAATTGGCAGAACTCACAATGTCATCTACAAAAACAAAAACAAAAACCATGCACACAAACATACAAATAACAGCACTCTTACACTCTTACACACACTAAGCAGCAGGAAGCTCGCAATGAGCAGCGGCTGCGTTAAACGACATATTATCGATCGTTGAACATAGGCAATAAAAAGTGCAAACGAGAAAGAAACTGAATAAAAGCAATAGGAGGAGCGGGAAGGAGTGACCGATAACAGGTCATTCAAATGTGCTGTTCTTTCATCATAACTGATCATTTTATTTAACAACAGCTTTTGGTAATAAACACACCCTCACAACACCAGCTCCAAACAGCCCATTAAATGCAACTAAAAACAAATGTTTTAGTTTGTTTATTTTGCGCACGTGCCATATACGAAATATACTTGAAAGCAATTCGAATAACATTAAAGAAATATGTTCCCAAAAGATTTTATAAGTTTCCAACTAAGATTTTTATTTTTGTAATTTTTAGATTTTTAAGATTATATTTCTAAAAGCAAAATGTTTGGCCTAGTACTTAATTTCATGTTTGTTTTAATTTCTTATTTAATACTTTTTGTATGCAGTCACGTTTATATATATATATATAAATACACTATGATCAGCATCAACAGCCAAATCGGATTATACCAAAACTCCACTAAGCTTCAACGGCTTGATGAAACTTCGAAACGATGTTGGTGATTTTGTTCTATAGAATTCTGCATTGCCTTAACAGAATCTGTTAAGCAACAGCTGATTCTATAAAGTACTGCATCGACTCAACAGAATCTGTTAAGCAACAGCTGATTGTTTTGTGATGTTTCCTGTCACTTTATTTTTTGTCTTTTTGCTTTGTTTTGGTCTTTCTGCCACCTTTTTTTATATTTAACTTTATTTTATTTTACAATTATAGCTCTAGGGTTCAGTTTATTTCCTAAAAATAAGTAAGCAATATGTTAACAAGTATGTGTTTCCTATTTCATGGTACAACGAAGGTGATATTTGCTCACATTGATGCTTCAACACATTTCAGACTGGCAGCAATTTGAAAGAAACGATATAAATTGACCTATACGAGTATGTGACAAGTTTCACTCGAGAAGAATAAAATGGTGATACATGGATGGAAGTGGAAACAACCACACAACTTCCTTAATGCACTGTTGCTGCTGCTGCTTCTTCATCTCAGCTGATCAAATATATATACAGTCATTAAAAAGTCCTTCAGTAACGACGACAACGACTTCACATGTTACAATATTGACCCACCACCACGACAAATTTTTATTCCTGCACCGGAAATTCTGCGGAGACACATCGACTAAAGAGAGAGAGAGAGAAAGAAGAGTAAAACACGAGCGAAAGAAGAGAAACGCTGACGTCCACTTTAGCAGCATTAAGTTGTAAAAACAAACAAACAAAAGCCAGCAACAGCGACCTTAAAGGCTGGTCGAGGAGCTTCTATTGCCAGAACATCCACCATACCTAACGGAAAAACCCTTTCCCCACCAACACCCACACACACACACAGACAACACCATCCATTGCCGTCAATATTAATAACAGGAGCAGAGAAAAAAGAAAAAAAGAAAAAAAAGGAAAAACGTCAACTTGGAAATAAATGGCAGATAAGTTTTTTGTTTTTATTTGCAGTCCATCCGCACAGTCACGAAGGACACAAACTATCTCACACCACACCACACCACACCACACTACACTACATGACACTACACCATCCAACAAGACACAACCCCTGAGCTCTCGCCAAATTGTTTTTCCTGTCAGCGAAAAAGTGCAACTTATTTACTGTATTCGCGTCACCTTGCTTTTGCTCGATGTCCCCGATTGAAACACTAAGAGAGACATCTAACAACAACAATAATACGAGAAGGTCACCTTACATCTACTATTCATATAGCCTTGTTATGTCCTTGACACTCTTGAGCTACCTAAGAATTTTATATGAATTAACTATGAAAGGAAGTTCTTTAAAGTATTTTTTTCATTGAAGTTCTTTTACATTTTATATTATTCAAAATAGTCTGAAAAATTTAGTTACCTATCGTTCACATCATTACACACAAATATCATTAGTTAAACTTTTGATGTACTTGGGGTAAGTTAAGACAATAAAACTTTGCTAAAGAAAAAATAAATGTTATAAATAAAACTGTTTGCTGATTAACCCAAAAGAATTCGATATATAAATAAGTTCGTTGAACGGAATTTCGATATATAGAATATAGAGTGTATATAACGTTATTGTGGTAAGTTTGATGGGTGTCACGAACTAAAAGTCTACATATTCTTATACCCTTAGCCCATTAAAAATGAGTTAAAAGGGTATAATGGTTTTGTGCAACAGGCAGAGGGAAGCTTTTCCGACTCCATAAAGTATATATAACCACAAATCTATGTCAAAGCAAGTTAGTTATATATTGTTATCGATAAAATTTTCTGATTTTTGATATACACATGTTATCGAAAACAATGAAATCCTTAACTTTAAAAACTTAAGATCTGTTACAAGAGCTTATAGTTTAATGTGTTCGGAATTAATTTAATAAAATTAACTACAAATATTTTAGTATATACTATATATTTTCATGATATTTAATTGTTAATCTCTATTGTTCATACCCATTTACCATATACTCAAGCAGAGGGTATTCAAAGCAAATGGAAAACAGTTACAGGGAAGAGCAAAAACTTGGCAGCAGTTAACAGTTATTGTTCCTCTTGGATGTTGTTGTTGTTGTTGACTTAAAGTGGCGCAAACACTTGTGTGTGCCACTTGCCACACACACACACACACACACACACACACACATACATACAAACACGTGGATTAAGTTACACACGATGTGTGGAAAGAGAAGAGAGAGAGAGAGAGAGGGAGAGGAAGAAAGAAATGTCGTGTGTCTCGTGTCCTTCAGTTAAGTTAAAACAGCAGTTGACAGAATGGCGGTGGGCGTGGCAAAGGAGCGCATGCAACAGTTAATTATTTATGTATACGTGTACGTATAAAACTCGTATTTGTGTTTATGTGTGTGGCAAGGTGTCGTCAACTTCTTCGAAATGATATGGCAGAGCGAAACAAGCCATATCAAACTCTCCTTGGCAAGAGTTCAGTTAATAGGAATAAGGAACAAAAAAGAATACTTCGAGGTTTTCGTAACGAATCTCGTAATTATTTGAAATATGATAACTTAGTAGCTTATCTCAATATACTTAATTTGTATTTTAAAGCTATCTGTTTACTGGTCTTTTCACATCTTAACTAAACGATAAATAATCAAATTAGTCAACAATTCTTTATGAATAATCAAATTAGTTAATATTCATTCGAATATGGGTAAAAAATGTATAATACTTTTGTGCATGTATGTAAGTATGTAACAGGCAAAAGAAAGCATCTCCGACCCGAGGCAGTACAAGTTAGTTTCAAATTATCGATAACTCCCACGTTTTCGCTATATTTATGTTATCGATAACAAAAAATATCTTGAATTTATAAAACTTAGAGACGGCATTTGAAACATTTACTGAAGTAATGACAATCTGTAAAACTTTTATTGAAATCGATTGAGAAACAACGGAGATATGGAACATTAAGTAAAGTATGAAGTATACGCATACACAAATACTTGCAAGCAATCACTGTACGCGATAATTATAGGGTAGGTAGGCCTTCTTACTGGTATTTTTATTATTCTTCAGTAGACTTGCGACTTATATCGAAATAAGTAGGTTAATATGTATGCAAATTGAACAGTATGAATAAACATTTTAATGTGATTCACAATTGAGAAGGACCGATAAAATCTGTATTTGTTACATTATATTCAAATAGTTGCCATTGGGTGAATTTGAAATTTGCTCGAATGATTCATTTACTTAGCACTAATTGCAATAACTTTCGTTTGACTAGACGAATCATAAATACACAGATAGTACACATAATTAATAATTGAGATTCAAGTTGGTTCACTTTACATTGGATATCAAACCGAATTTATGATTCATATTCAATTTGTAGTTCAAATATTGCAAAACCCAAATTCAATAGCCTACTAAATCCTCAATCCAGTTGCTACTGGATACTACAACTAGCTCCCAGCTCCCAGCTTTTCTAGCAATCTTCTTGTCTTTTGGCACACACTTAAACAATCGACCTACTCACACACACACACACACATACACACACACACACATTTAATTGATATGCCGCACGTTATGTCAATAGTCAAAAGGCACGCAAACTTAATAGCATTTAGATACTATATTACTATATACTTTACTGTACAGAGCGCGCCTCCCATTGTTAAGTAAAGAAGAAATCAGCCTAGGGATGATTTTGGTATACTATTTTTGGCGCAATTATACATTTTATTATGTCATTTTAATGATACATATATATACACAAAACGAACACAGAATCAATACAAAGAGAGAGAGACCGAGACAGTAATCCCTTTCGTTTTCGTCGTACAACTCCAAAGGATGTTAAGTTATTGATAAAGAAATGTTACACAATTATTCAGAAAAGCTTTGCTGGTATTAAGTTTTATAACACATCAGAACAGACATCGGGATATTTGGCACATATGCTTGAGATTTTTTCTCTCTCTCTCTCTTGGTGTTTGGTTTTTGTACTCGAACATATGTACAAAATATATATAAGATACATATAGTATATACATATATACACATATGTAACTTTCATAGACTTATAAAGTACAAAAACAAGTTCAAGTTTTGACCAAAATGGATAAGAGCAAGTGCAATTTGGATAATTTTTGATATATTTGTACCTTATCGTGAAAGATTTTCATTATCATATGCTATATATAGTTGGTTCTGCAATGTTCAATAAGTTATTAGCCCTATTTAAATTCAATGTTTTTTTTCTGGCAATCAATCAGGAAAATACTTATTATATATTTAGTAATCGTGATCATGGTAACCATGGGTCAAACTGCCATGACAGATGTTCCAAGGGGATGCAAGCGAAAGGGAATGGGTAAGAGCTAAACAAGAGACAGACATAATGATAGAGAGAGTGCGAGAGAGAAAGCATACATACAAACTGCTAAATTGTTTTATGTGTCTATCGATAAAGTAAATCACTTCCCTTAATATTTATTTCGTTTGCTTTATTCTTGTTCATTGTTGTTTTTGTTGTCGTGTTGCTTTTCCGTGTTGTTGTTGTTGTTGCTGGAGGCAAATAATTTGCTGCGTACTTTAACAAGGGTGTTTGCCTTTGTGTGTGTGTGTGTGTGTTGGCTTGTTGTCGTTTGCCCCTTGTTTCCGGAATAAATATAAACATGTTGTGGTACGTCCGAGTATATATATATTTAACATATATATACTCGTATCTCTTACGTTTATTGTCAAACAACATTCATACTTTTATTCTTTTCGGATTGATCTTACAGCCAAAAAAAAAAGCTAATTAATCAGCTTTAGGAAAAGTTCAATCGCAATTGGGTTAATTTCTCGCCTTATTAAGCTCTTTGGATTTTAAGGACTTTTCAGGTAGTCATTTTTATTCCGAATTGTTATACTATGAAATCTATATAATATATATATGGTCATGTGATAACTGCAACAAAAGAAAGAAGACCTTGAGCAAGTCAGCTCAATAGAGCTTAAGAACTGAGGGACGAACAGTCGGACATGGCTATATCGACTATGCTCGCGATGCTGATCAAGAATATATATATATACTTTGCTTATAAGCATTACACAAAACAAAATTCATTTAAACTTTTCAAGTGTGGCCGTATAAAAAATTGAAAGAAACTAAAATTGTTGAGCTCATTAAGTGAATGAAAATTAGCAATATATAAATGAAAATCTTAAAGAAATTATTCTCATAATATATTAAAATGTTTGTTCACTATTTGTTGTTGCTGACATTGAAAGAAACCCGGTATGCTCATTGGTAACTGAAAGTTATTATGATTGGTTTAATGGTTGATGGCATCGATTCTTGTGAATCTTTACAGGTGTTAACTTGTTACGAAACTAGTTTTGTTTAGCGAGGGCGTACTGTTATAGTATAAAGCTTTTGCATAGGTCAAGAAATTTCCTAATATAATCGAAACTCGGCGAAACTTTTCTCATTTTTGCATACAACTTTTTATTATATCTATTTCTGTTCTCTGATAGTTTTTATTCGTACTCTTTTCTTTTCTTTCTTTCCTTTTTTTTTTGAATCACTGTCAATGAGCTGCGAAGACCACTAAAATGTATAATTGAAAATTGTACGCCCACATTACGTTAGTTGAAGCAAGTAGCAGCAAATGTGAGACGAACAAACGGAGGAAAGGATAGCAACAACAAAAAAGAAGAGGTTCTCAGTTGCTTTTAGTGCTAAGCAAAAACAACAACCACGCCATAACGATAACAGAAAGAGGGAGAGTTAGAGAGAGAGAGAGGGAGGGGCGGCGCGGAAAGAGTGCTGACTAAGTTTATTTTGTGGATTTCTTGACTGGCGCTTCGTTAAACTTAAACCCTCTCCCCCCACCACCACCACGCTCACAATTTAGTGTCCACCTTGACCAAAGTGGAAAAAATGTAAAAAGTTATTTCTTTTGCATTTCCTTTTTCCTTTTTCTTTTGTATTGTTTTTTTTTTTTGCCGGGCTTTCCCACGCACTGTTTCGCCTGAGATGCTGATTCTTTTACTACTACTTCTTGTTGTTGTTGTTGTTCTTTTTGCAATGCATTGTATGCACTTTTCGCAGCAATTTGTCGAAAAGTTTTTATACTATGCGCGCTTAAAGTTTAACCATAACAGATTTCTTTTGCCGTCTGTCTTCTTGCTCTTCTTCTTCTCTTCTTCTTGTGGGCTACAAACTCTCGCAACTTTCAACATTTGTGTAGCTCTTACTCAACCCATCTTATAACCAAGCCTGCATACCTTTTACAAACTAAACGTAATAATTTTCGATATTATTTTTATTAGGAACAATTTCATTTACCTCTTTATTTCTTTGTTAAGTAGTTAAGTTAATAGTTTCAGGACTATATCTTGTTCTTTTTCTTGTGGTTAAACGTTATCGATTAGCCGGTTAGTTAGTTTTTAGATTAGATAAATCAATTAGCTGTTCTCATTCTTTGTCAAGTAAAAACCAATCAGATTCTTGTTGCTGTTAACTCAAAGAAATGCATATCGTACGCAGACTTTTGTCTGCCACTGTATATAAGATATGTTTTCGGGTAATTAGCAATAAGAGACGTCAAAATAATGACTTTGACTTTCTGGTGTTACCTAACTACCTACTACTACTAAATTGTTGAATAATTTAAGAATGTTTCAATTGAAAAGAGAAGAGAGAGAGAAAGAGAGAGAGAGAGAGAGAGAGAGAATTGTACTCACCGTGGTTTTGTTAGTTTTTTCATATGAATATCCATGTCCTGCTGGTGTTGTTGTTGTTTTTGGTTGAGAAAGGTTTTCGCTCTTGCCCCCCTACATGAGTGCCTCTATGTGGTGGGGGTGTGGGCGTGTAAGGGATGCAGGAGGGAGGAGGGGGGGGACTAATCCAAATGTTAATGCGACGAGGAAGAAGTAAAAGTAACAGCTCCTGAGAATTTGAGAACCGACGAGTTGCTGCTTCCTCTTCTTCTTCCTTTGTTTGCCTGCTGTTGTTGTTGTTCTTGTTGTTCCTGTTGTTCTTGTTGTTGTGCTTCAGCTATGGCGGGAAGGTTAAAGCTGTCAATAGCTGATGGGCACCGCATGAGTTGTTTTTGTTGTTGTTGTTGTTGTTTTATATTGGCAGGTTGCTGGCTTAGTTGATGTTGTAGTTGTTGTTTTTGAATTGGTTTTGTTAACATTTAACAATTAAGATTTAATAATTTTTATTTTTTTTATTATTTTTAATAAGAATTTTAAATTTTATTTATGAGTAATATTGCTCGATTTTCTATGTTGATTGAGGTTTTTGTTGTATATATACAATATACATATATATATATGTATATATATATATATTATGATTTTTTCTTGTATTTGCTAATTTGTTTGTTCTTATTGGTGTTGTTGTTGTTGTTGTTTTTGCTTAAGCACTTGGGCGCATATAAAAATTATTCAGTTGTCTTCTTCTTCTTAACTTGCACTTTATATATATATATATATATCCTTATATATATATGTATATATAAATTTTCGATATTTTAAAGTAAATTTGCTAAAGTAATTGCATTGATTTTATTTTTATTTTTTTTGCGTTCTTTTTGTTTTAATAAAGCTGATAATTTATTTAAATGTTTTTGTTCGTTGTTATAAGAAATATATTTTTTATGTATATGTTTGTATGTATAGTAAATGTATATATACGATATATTCTAATAATATTTTAATGATTTGATTGCATCGTAAGAATTAACGCACTTTTTATAAACTATTAAGCGGCTCCTTCTTGTTTCTAGATTTTTTATTATTTTTTATTTTAAGCATGTATATATATAACGGTATTATTATACAATATAAGTGTATAACTATTGGAAGGCGTATTTGTATAGGCTTTATGACGTTTTGGAATCATAAATTTTATGCGTTTGTTATTTTCCTTTGTTAAAGCTAATGGCTACGAATTTTAAATTTGTTTTGTTTTTTTGTTTGTTTTGGTTTTTTTGCTTTAAATTTGCTCGTTTTTGAATTTTACATTTTAATCAAGTTATATATTTATTGCTTTTTGTTGAGGCGATTTTAGTTTTGCTTTTTTTTTATTAGTGCTGTAATTTAAAAATAATAGTTTAAAACAGTATTTCAAAAGTGTTCCAAAACATGTACACAAAAGTTCGTCAATATCGAAAAAAAGTTAAGAAAGAAAATAAACACTCGAACCCAAAACAACGACAACTATAGCAAAACCAAGGAATGGCATCAATAACCACTCATTTCGCTCTTGTTTTCTCCCTCTCTCTCTCTCATTCTCTCTCTCTTAACAGCTGTTATGCACTTTTAAATCTCATAACTATTGCCAACTACACACGACTGTAATAACACACACGAATGTTAGTTTTGCCTTTCGTTCGTTTTTTAACAGCTGTTGATCGCAACTGCATTTGCAGAGTTGCCAACGATATTGAGTTGCTGAGTTGCTCACCAATTTCGTCGCAGCTGCGATATTTTATATGAGCAGCTCACGCTGATGAATAAGAGCAGGTGTTAAATAAAAATAAAAAAAACGTATACACAAGTATCATAAAAAATAAAACAACAGCACACAACAGACAAATGACAACAACATGTTATAAGTTTGTTTCGACATTAAATGTTAAGTTCTTATGTATAAGTTTTTGTGTGTGTGTGTGTTTGTGTGTGTGTAAGAGAGCACAAAAAATTGCCTTGCTCAGTTGTTTTGTAGTTTTTCATTCATTATATGCTGCGACCAGTTGTTGTTGTTGTTACTGTAAGCATAGGCAGCACAAAGGGCAACGCACGCATAACCGTTTTTTTTTTTTTCAGCGTTTGCCTTTGTCCTAACACCAAAAGCAACAGCATTATGAGCGCCTTGTCGGCAGTTCCGTTACGTGCGAGCGAGAGATCTCGATTAAGCGCTAAGTGCCGTTCGTCGGCAACAAAAAAAAAACTTTACTGGGCGCATTTCACTTTTTCTGTATGGTTTTTTGGTATAGTCTTTTCGAAAGCGAAATTTTTATTTTATGCCACTACGGTTGATGTTGATTTCGTTAATTGCTGTTGTTATTGCTTTAATTAATTTGCATAACATTTGCAAAACGCTACAGATCGAAAAAAGATTGAGAGCGAGAGAGGTAATAATAAAACTATTTCAAATGTATTATATGCAAGCATGTATGTATTTGCATTTATATGTGTTGGGATGTATTTGTGTATTTCCAAATATGTATGTGTGTTTGCATAAAAGGGGCGGCAGCGGCGCGACGTTGCTCTACTTGCGGCGGCGACGGCAGTTGTGACGAGTTGTTTATTTTCGCGCTTTGTCATAGATCGTAAATAATTAATAAGCACTACAAACGTATTATATTTGCTTTTGCATTTGCATTTGGTATACTTCTATATTTTCATATTTGCTGAGCATAAACATTGCACTTTTAGCACTTGCTTAACAATTGGTACACAAACACTTATTATATTTTAATATTATTTCGCATGGCGTTTAATTTGACGGGCGCGTGAAGATGGAAAAATTGTACGATAATCGCTATCGCTTTTTACATCTTATGCGGCTCGGCGACGTACTGTTACTGTTAAAAAAAAAGTGTAAGCACTGGCGCCAACTGCTAACCGGGTCTGTTAAGTATGTAGACAGAGAGAAATTTTAACTCAAATTGTGCATGTTAAACATCTGTTATTTACGGGTTGCGTCTCTCTCTCTCTCTCTATCTGCTATATTTGCCTTGAAGAGGCGGAGAATGAGAAAAATTGCGAGAACTACAATGCCACAAGTTATACACTTTAACGAAGATCTTTAAGTATTAAATTAATATTGATTTTTTTATATATGAATTTCAGACTTTATCTGAGCTTAAAAATATTTTTGATAACATATGTTGGCAAATTTTATTTTTTGCCGCGCATTCCACTTTGTGCGCTCTTTCGTTCCAACCTACAATAAAATTGTGAATGAACATATGAGAGCGAAAGACTCTAAAAAAAAAAATGGAAAGAGAGCGCGACTGAGGTTTCCTCCTCTTGTTTGTTGTTACTTTTTCTAGGTGTGTGTGTTTTTTAAATTACTTGTGTTTGTTGTTGCTAGTTAGCACTAGTGTTGCCAATGCTTTGGAATTTGAAAACCGTGCGAAAATCGACAAAAACAAATGCAGCGTTTGTTACAAGCCATGTTTGTTTGTTGTTTTAAATTTCTTTGTGTATTTTATTTTGATTTGTAATTTGATTTGTCATGATGCCGTTTAATTTTGGACTCAGTGCCCGCATATGCTATAAATATAAATTTTAACAACAGTAGCAAATGAAATCAAGCATTTGTTATACATATTACACCACTCATTTTATATATATACTTAATATTATATATTTGTTTATTTAATTATTGTGTTTCTTACCGATCTTTTTTAAATCGATATGATACAAAACAACATTATTTTTTTTTTTATTAACATTTTCTTTAATGTAAAAAGGTCTGAAATCAAGCGCATGCTATTTCACTCATATCAGCGCCGTAGTATTTTTCTGTAGGTATTGGCATGTCCGTTTCAAACAATTAAGTTCTTATCAGAAACCGTAATATTTATGTGTGGGTGTGTGTGTGTGTGTGTGTAATCAAATAGAACAAATGCAAAATAGGTAAAAAGCGATATGAATAGAGAACGGGAACTGTAGCGTGTGGACAATCAGTGTTTAAAACAAGAGTTTTTTTTGTGCGAGTTAAAAGTGAGTTAGAAAATAATATGCACACACACTTTTATAATTGATGAGAGGTAGATTGACATAGACAGAGAGAGAGAGAGAGAGTACGCCTAACAGCAAGAGCGGCTTGTCTGACATTTGACGTATATTTGTGCGCTTTGCGCATTCACAATAAGCGCGCGAATCGCGCATAGCAAAATTAAATTAAAAAGGCAACTACAAAAATTATACTAAGAAAAATGAGACCCAATGAAATTAAGAGCGAGCATATAAAACTTCAAAGTGACAGAGACCCAAAGTAAGAAATGGAGAGCGCGTGAGAGAGGGGCAGGCAGAGAGACTGTTGACGAACTTTTGACTTGCTCAAGTTTTTGTTTATATTAGTCAACATGACATTACTCACCTTTTGTATGACTGCAAACGCATAAAAGTTTGTGCGATTTATAAAAAATTTTAAACATTATTTAACACAAATACTTGTGCATACACACACACACAAACACGTACGCATACACTTTGACGAGACGAGACACACACACACACACACACCGACGCGACATGCTGCTATTGCTTTTTCTTTTCTGTTACTCCGTTTGCTCAACACAGTGCTGTAAAGCGGCGAATTTCGGCCATAGTTGTTGTGCTCAGCGCGGTTGTTGCCTTTTACACTTTTAAGAGTGTATATTTGTATTACAATTAAATCAACAACAAAAAACGTACGCAAATTGCAGTCAAAGTCACTCACACACGTTCACGTTCAAACACACACACATCCAAACACACATACGGTCCCGGACTGAGACTCACACATACACATATGAGTGGGGCACGCACACACAGCAACTAGTAAATTCTGCGACACTTACGAAAAATATTTTTTTGTGTGTGTTGCCTTAATGAACAATTTCTCTTGTTAATAACACTCGCACATAGTTAGCACACGTTTGGCCAGTTGTGGCTTTTCACTGGCAAATTGTCGTTTTGTATGTATTTTTATGCGTTTTGTGTTAAATCAAATTAATATAAATTTTTGTTGCGTGTTTTGCTGTTGTGTGCAACGAGTTTTTTTGATACTGTGTGACCAAAGTATGCCAAAAATTCAACAGCTGTTTTCTGTACCAAAGTCTGGTTACATGTAATCTGTTAAAAAATCCATAAAATTGTCACACCTTTCAGCGATAGTAATTCGATAAGCAAAAGTTGGAAAAGAATGAAGTTATTTTTTTCGTTTTTTACGAACATAGAAATAGTTAAATAATTTCTTGGGCTTCCTTTCGCTAAAAACAAAAAACACACAGATTTCCATAACATAATTTAAGTAAATAATTGAATATCTGCAAAGCAACAGTTGTTTGTAACATAGGCTAGTATGCTGGTCACCTTAGTGAAATAAAATCGAAATTTAAGCATTCACTTGTATATTAATTTGATAAATTTCGTATAAGTATTTTGTAATGTTATTGCTTAAGTAAATAAGTAACAGACAATTGGTCTTGTTAACAAAACGGCAAATTGTTAACATCAATTCATAACATAACTGCATAATTTTGCTTTGCCATTTTAACATTAACATTAACATAAACGATAAAAAAAAACAATGTTGATTTGTTTGGATTTGATAGTTTGCCATCTATTTCATAACAAAAATAAATGTTTATTTGAGTACTGTGTCAACAGTTTTGGCCGAAGCTTTTAATATAAATGTTTTTAAGCATTTTATTAAATTCGCTCAGCAAACGTTCTGCATTGCGCGCAATGCACTCGAAAAGACGTGAATTATATCAGGTGAGTGAAACTAGCAGACAAGACCTTAACAAATGCTAGTAATAACAAATACGCTTTAATATTTGCGCAGCAATGCTTTAAGATATTGGGCGTACACGAGTCAGCGGATCAGGAGACGGTGCGTCTGGCGTATTTGGATATGGTGAAGCGTGTGCATCCGGATGCGGACACCGAGGAGGCAAGCAACGAGCGCTTTCAGCAGGTGGACAAAGCGTTTCGCATGCTGCAGGAGAAGTTTGCCAAGAGTCGTCGCAACATAGATGACGACAAGGAGGACGAGGCCGAGAAACAGATGGAGTTCGATATAAGGCATACGGCGCCGCAGCATCGTCAATATCTATCAAATGAGGGCATTGGCGTTGGAACACCATTTCAGCGGCAAAAGCAATACCAACAAGTGCGCGCCATGAAAGCACAGGAACGTGTCTTGGATCATCGCATCGAAAAGGCAGCTGCTGGCGATGATGCGCTAATGTGCAAGAACAAGGGTGGCAGCTATTATGGCAAGCATGCTATTAAGACCAAATATGGCATCGATCGTGTGGTTGAGGATCTTATCCAGGAGGCCATGTCCAAGGGTGATTTCAACAATCTAAATGGCGCCGGCAAGCCACTCTCCTCGGCCCAAACGCAGAATCCCTATCTGGACTTCACCACACACAAGCTTAACAAAATAATGTTAGACAATGGTTTTACACCCGAGTGGATAACACTGGGCCGGGATATTAGGGAAGCGACTGGTCAGCTCAAGGAACAGATACGCACTGAGCGCATCTACTACGGCGATTGGCCGTTAACCAATCCGGATCAACGGGCTGCCTGGCACTCATTTGTCCAGTCCCGCGCCGAGCAGGTTCATCAGTTAAACAAACTGATTGATAAGTATAATCTGATTGTACCCATTCTGGAGAATCAATACTTTCGCCTGCGCCTGGACAAACTAGCCGAGTGCATCTTCAAGGAGAAGGATCTTGCACGCAATCGGAAACGTCCAGAGCACCACACAACCCAGAGTAACACCACCCAGTCGACCGAAAGAGGTTTTATAGTCAATCTATTTTCCATCTTTCTGTAAAACAAAAAATTTATAAAAATTTGTATATTATTTGTGATATTGATTAGATCGTGATATAATATGATATGTACGTACGAATGTGATAAAATAATAACTATTCTTCTTAACAAATTGGTTTAAAAAAAATGTTAGCTAAAAGATTATAAATTATTTAATAAAAATTAAAAATATTAGTTTTTTTTGTTCGAAAGCAATTTTTATACCCTGAATCTATTCAAAATGGGTAAAATATTAGATAATATATAATAAATATTAAATAGATATTCTTGATCAGTATGAACACTCGAGTGATATAGCCATGTCTGTCTCAAAGACTATAGACTCTAGATTTTGAGCTTAAGCTCGCCTTAACCCTAGGCAGTACATGTTTGTTTTCGATTTTCGATAACTCTTTCCGTTTCCGATATACACATGTGATCGATAACATCAAACGGACTTTTTTGACATGTTTCGAAACAAAAAGTTTGGAACTTTATGTATTTATTGTTAACTTTTCGTTTTCGGTAAAAAAAAAACATACAGTTCTATATACAAACCTTCGTACAAAGAAGTTCTCCTTAAACCGATTTCCAGAACATTGCCTTTTGTTTTGATCAAAAAAGTATTGTTTTATTCCGAATTTTCTTTATAACTATGTTGGTTTTTTATCCTCTTGAGATGTGCTATATGGTAGTTAGACTGTATTTGAAATTGGGTTGGGTTGATAATATATTTTAATATATATTCTCTTTTAATTGCTTTTTATTTTGAAATAAAAAAAAAATATATAATACAAATTAAGTTTTTAAGTAATCCAACCTTAAAAAAGGCGAATTTCTAAATTTAGTAACGCTTTAAGAAATGTTTCACATTTTTAATTTATTTTTACTTAGTATGAGATACTTTTTAAATTCCATTAATAAAATTGTTAACACGATTAATAATTACCAATTATATTTTACCATATAATATTATAAGAACTATTCAAGAGAGGGGAATATAATCAGTAAGATAGGATTTCTTAGGGCTCCTTCGTCGCTTCTGCCACGTTGAGTGAGATAGCGCCAGTGGCCAACAGTCGGAGAGCACGTGGAAATGCCCAATGTTCAGCTTGATGAATGCGCTCGGTGAGGCTGGCAACATTATCGTTGGGTAGTACGGGCATCGAAGCCTGGACAAGAATGGCGCCAGTGTCGACACCCTCTTCGACGAAATGGACAGTGCAACCGGATTCCTTTTCGCCAGCGTCCAAGGCCTTCTGTTGTACATGCAAACCGGGATATTTGGGTAGCAGCGAGGGATGTATATTGATGAGACGTCCACGCCAATGGCGCACAAATGGTGCGCTCAATATACGCATAAATCCGGCCAAGCACACGATATCAATGCGTGCAGCGATCAAATGACGCAGCAATTCCGTATCGTAAAGTTCGCGGCTAGCAAAGTCCCGATGCGAGATGACGAGCGTTGGAATGCCAGCTCTGGCTGCCCGCTCTAAGCCCAACACACCCGCCTTGTTGCTTATGACCAGTGTTATCTCCGAGTTCAAGGCCTGCGACGAATCGCGTGTTGCATCGATGAGGGCTTGAAGATTGCTGCCAGTGCCAGAGATGAGGACAGCGACACGTCGACGAGGCATTGCAAGATGTTGCTGGCTACGTTTCAAAGATGCCTCAAAATTCTGGACAATCACCTGGGGCTTCTTTGCATCCTTGCGTGCAATCACCTCACCAACAACAGCAGCACGTTGTGAATAGCGTAGCTGCTCCATAACTGCCTCCACACGATCGGGACTAACCACAAGGATTAGGCCCAGGCCACAATTGAAGGTGCGTTGCAGCTCAGCTGGTGCAATGTTGCCGGTTGCTGCCAGCCAGGCAAACACTGGCGGCAGTTGAAACTTATTTGCATCCAAGCGTACAGCAAGCTCCTTGCGCAAAACACGAGGAATATTCTCACTAAGACCACCTCCGGTAATGTGTGCCAGCGCTTTGATGCCATGGCCGGACTGGGCGAGCAGCGGTGCCAGTGCCTCGACATAGATCTTTGTTGGCACCAGCAACTCCTCGCCCAGTGTACGATCGCTAAATGGAGCCCGATCATTGAAAGTAAGTCCTGCCCGCTTGAGGATCATATGCACCAAACTGAACCCATTGCTATGCACACCCGACGATGGCAAACCAATGAGCACATCACCCACCTGAATGTCATCCAGGCGTGGCAATATACCCGAGCGCTCTGCGATTCCCAAAGCAAAGCCAGCCAAATCGTAGACCTGAGGCTCGTACAGTAACGGCAGGGCGGCTATATGGCCATCTGAAATCGGGATTATACATCCAAACAGATTAGTTAATGATTACGATAACACATAATCCAAGTTTCATCATTCGTTTACATACCAATAAAGCTGCTGTTTGCCTGCCTGGCACCTTCGAGTACTCCGGCAGCGACTTGATCGCCCAACTGCTGTTCCCACTTGCCGCAGGCATAGTAGCTGGAGAAGCTAAAGGGTTCGGCGCCGTTGCAAAGTATATCGTTGACGCACATGGCGACCAGGTCGATGCCAACGCTGCCATTGTGTCCAGTTTGCTGGGCGATCTTGAGCTTGGTGCCAACGCCATCAGTGCCTAGGATAAGTATGGGATCCGTGTAGTGGGCGGGTAGACGGGTCAACCTACGTCCGGCAGCATTCGTAAAACAATCCTCGCGAGAAGTAAGCCCTTGATGGTTTTGCTCCACAAGTTCCTGTGGCAGCTCATTGCTGCCCAGGCCACCAAATGGCGATGCCAACTTTTGCAGTTGCTCCTTAAAGTTACGCACTTGTAGCCGGGGCCCAGTCGCGCCCACCTCTCGCTGCTGCAGTACGCCCAAGACCTTGGCACCGGGCAGCTCCGTGCGCCACAGTTGGCATGATTTGGGCAAGACAAGGAGCATGCCAATGCCACAATTGTGCCGCTCCAGCAACGACTTTGCGCTCAATTTAAGTTGAGCTGCCAGCCAGCCAAAGATTGGGGGCACAGGCACCACACCAAAATCGATATTCACCTCAAATTCCGCAGGCAGCAGTCGTTCCGCGTCATTCAATAGTCCGTGGCTCACATGTGCCACGCCCTTAATCACACCAGACTGCAGATGTGGCAGCAACTGTTGCACATACAGACGCGTTGGAGTTCCTAGCACCTGTGCCAGACTCAGTCCATGTTCCGTGTCAACGGGCGAAAATCCCTTGAGATTAACACCGGCAGCGGCCAGTTGAGTGAGCAGCTCGTTGAAACTGGCGCAGTGCAGTCCCGAGGAGGGAAGACCAACTAGCAGGTCACCCGTCTTATAGCTCTCAAAGCGTGGTAAGACTCGTGACTCTTCCACGATACCCACACAGTAACCGGCCATATCGTATTGTCCAGGCTTATAAAGCGATGGCATCTCGGCGGTTTCACCACCTAAGAACAAAGACGAGCTTTAACTAAGATTGAGAAACCAACTAAAGCTTAGTGTATTTTTTCATCCGACCGATATAGGAACAGCAAACTTATCCCTCTGTTTTTCAGCTATCGAGCTATCGAGCCAAAACTCTGGTCAAGGTATTTTGTTTGTTGCAGTGAGATCAAATGTCCAAATTGGGATCATATTCGGATCATATGGGCCATCATATAGATGCTATACAAATTCAAAACCTATAACTAACCACATATAACAAGTACGCTTTTCAAGTGCACCTAGTATTCTGCATACCCGAATTAAGCTTCCTTACTTGTTTTATTATATTAATATTTGTTATAATCTAATACGATAATTAAGCGTCATCTGCAAATTTCTTATAGGGTCTGTCTAGCTATCTTGCTACGAAATTTGTTGAGTAAAGCTGGTAAAATGTGGGAAATATGTGTATTTTATCGATTTGCACCTTCAGGTGTATCGAAATGTTATCGGTTTTTCAGCTCTTTAGTGGGAATGGGATGACGAACTTCTTAGCTTTGTTATATTATTTGGACTATGAACAGGTTCGGAGAGAAACAGAAAGACCTTGCTATAAAACCTTGCTGGGATCTCTCAAACAATGCTATACGTATATAAATAAATATAGGGGTATCTGGACATTTAAAGTCGACTTTACTATGCTAAATTGAACTTTGCTTATAAACCTATTATCCACAATGTTGTAGTGTTGTATTCAGGAATTAGTAGAGGGGTTAATCTTACCTACAAGAGCGCAACGCGCATCCCGACATCCATCGGCCATGCCCTTGACAAGCTGTGCAGCAAGTGGAACCTGCAGCTTGCCGCATGCAATATAATCGAGAAATGCCACCGGCTCTGCACCAACTTCAAGCAGCTGATTGGCGCACATGGCAAAGAGATCGTAGCCAATATGATCGTAGAGTTCATTCTGGAGCGCCAACTGTATTTTAGCACCAACACCCTGTGTGGCCTCAGCAATGATTGGCTGCTTGTAGTTGAGCTCCTTGATGCGAAATAGACCACCAAAGCCACCAAGGCCGCCGAGCACACCGGGACGCTGAGTGCCGCGTGAGAGCGGTTTAATGCGTTGCACCAAAGCGTCGCCAGCATCGATATCCACACCGCTATCCTTGTAGCTAAGCGATGGAATCGGCGCCCTGCGAAATCAGTAAACAAAAAAAAAAATGGTATAAGAGGAATTTTACCAAAAGGGCAATAATAATTGTGTGTATTATGGGTGTTAAGAACCCTTTGGGTTCATTTGACAAGAGACTCGAGAGACTCGTCATCGATTTGAAAAGTTTTACATTGTTAAAAAGTATTGAAATTTGTCTTATCTTAATCACTCTTGTATTCATTTACGTGTTTTCTGAATAAGTGTATGTATTTATCATGATATTACAGTTACAAATAAGCAAATTATTCAGGACTCAATGGTTTAATTTCAAATAGTTTTAGTCTGTTTAATGAATTATTTATACGAGTATAAATTTGTATTTGTTTTATATGTATATATTTATAATATGTTTTTCCAATCTATGTATTTAATTGGACCATTAGTTGATTTATGATTATAAAACGCGATTTTAAATCACGTCAAGTTTATTTGAAACAATATGCCTATTATGCCAATGTTCATCTCTATTGTCTTATGTAAATAACTTGCATTTGTTTAAGTGTATTTCGTTTCAATCAGTCTAAATTACAATTTGAAAGCCTTTTGTGCAATATCCGTGCGATATTGAGCTCCAGCTCCAGCAAAAGTAATGCTTCCTGCCAACTTGGTAGCCTGAGCAGCGGCCTCCCTCAAGCTAGCATCGATGGCAATGGCTATGAGTACACGACCTCCATTGGTTAGCGGTTCCTTTTCGCTATTCACGGCCAATCCACTGTGAAAGATCAGTTCCGATTCCGTATTGGCAGTGGGAAGACCTGAAAGTAGTAACATAAGTATAAATATATTAAATTTATTTCTTGTGCATACAATTTAATGAAGAATATATATATGTATATTTATATATAGCTTACGGGGTCGGTAATGCTTTCTTCTGTGTGTAACATACTTTACTATACATATTCCACATCTCTGTATATTATTTTATATTTACTTTACGTATTCACCTGTTACTAGGCATCCTTTGGTAGACGTTTCCGGATAGCCAGCACTGGCTAAAACAACACCGACAGCACTCAGATTAGTGCGCCACTCCAAGGAGAGCTTATCCAACTGGCCACTGCAGCAGGAGTACATCACCTCAAACAGATCGGACTCCAGAAGGGGAAGTATCACTTGCGTTTCGGGATCACCAAAGCGACAGTTAAACTCGAGAACGCGTGGACCATCCCGGGTGAGCATGAGACCTGCATATAGCACACCCTGATAGGCGATGCGCTCCTGGATCAATCCCTTGACAGCACGTTCCAGCACGGCGCGCTGGACAAGCTCAAGCGCTTGTTTACTGATGAGCGGACACGGACAGTAGGCGCCCATGCCGCCAGTGTTGGGTCCGGTGTCGCCATTAGCCAGACGCTTGTGGTCCTGAGCGGGCAGCATGGCTTGAATTGTTTTGCCATCGGTAAATGCTAGCACAGAGACTTCCTCCCCTTCGAGCAGCTCCTCTACGACCAAAGTGGCGCCCGCCTGGCCGTACTTAAGCTGGCCCAGAATCTCATCGACCGCCTGACAGGCCTCATCCACATTGGCGGCCACAACGACGCCTTTTCCTGCTGCCAGGCCAGCTGCTTTCACCACCAAAGCGGGATAAGGTGCGCTGTCAATGCAAAAGTCAAAGCATTAGATGTTTTCAATTATAGTGTATATATATGTCTAGATTTAAAAGTTTACCTGCGTATAAACTTTTTGGCCTTGGAGACTTCCGTAAAACTTTCGTAGCGTGCTGTTGGTATGCCATGACGCAGCATAAAGTCCTTGGCCCACTTTTTGTCCGCCTCAATTTGAGCACCCTGCTTGCCGGGCCCAAAGCATGAAACGCCCGCCTTTTGCAGTACATCACCGAGACCCAATGCAAGCGGATCTTCAGGTCCGACCACCACCATCGAGATGTTGTTCAGCTTGCACCATTTGGCAATGGCCTGGAAAAAATGGTAAAATCAAAGGCATGTTCTATGTAAAGTAAGCAAGTACAAGGTATTAGACTCGAATATACCCTGTTAATAGTTTGAGTGCTTGTTTTTCGAGCGATTCGATTAAGTACATGGTTATAAATGAGCATTATTCATCTAAATATACGAGTATATAATATTTTATAAGAAAATAAGAAGAGTTTTTAAAGTTAAGATAAGAAGCATTGAGAAAATAACTTTAAGTTCGTTGCTTTGCATTTTATGTGTTAAGGAGAGTATATATTTGATCAGTGTATATACATATGTGATCATTAAAATCTAAAACGTAAAACTGCGCATCATCTGACTATAAATTACAATAAAGTTGATGCTGTCAACACTAATACCCAATACATACTTTCATATAAGAACGAGGCATAAAAATGTTAAATGTTAATAACTTAATTCGGGGCAAGCCCAGATACTTGAATCCAATAAATTGCAGCCGGTTCGTTTGTTCCATCGACAACAATTTGTCGCCACGAATAATAAACAAAAAAAAAGATATCTTCCTAATTGTTTTGCCATTAAACGTCGGTGCATTGTCTCATTGGTGAATGTCGTTATTACAATCGCAAGACAACAAAAATTGAAGTTTAAGCAATATGATAAACTGACTCAGTTAAGAGCTATGTCTGATGAGCACAACAAGATTAAAAATTCGGATACTGTTCATCCGGTTTTTTGTGGAGCTTAACTGATGCGATTCGTCTTAGTCTGAGCTCTAATCGATTTGGCGACAATCTTTAATTGGATTTACCCACATTCCCGAACGCAAGTGCATGCAGCGTTCCAGAACGATTTAGCATGCTTAGGAAATTACTCCCTGCGCCCCCCCCTGCCACACAAACATAACGGGTTCAAGAACGTTCAAAGATCTGCATAAAGTTTGGTGCTTAAAAATAAATAATATGACGTTTACACATCGCTATTCACAACCATTTTTGGGCAATCTTGCCAAAGTTTTTATTTCCTAAGTTGTGGGAAGAATTGCTTTTAAGCGTCTCAGTTGCGTCTCGGAATTTCTGACAACTTTTTGGTTTTGTTTTATAACTGTTTATTTCGATTTCAACTCAAATCTTTGTCTAAATGTTAGTTGGCGTATATTTTGAAGATTAGTTACGCTTTGTTGACTTAAGACGAAGCATTGAAGAAGCGGTAAGATTTGTGAGTATAGAGAAACAATGTCATTAAATTCAACTTTTGCTACATCAAATTATTCCTGTTTTAAACACATTAAATGTATAATAAGTCAATTCCATCTGTTTGTCTGTTTTGGAAAGATTGATATCGACTTGGTTTACGATGTTGATCAATAAAATGTATATATCGACCATATAGAGTCAGAGATGCTTCATTTTGTCTGCTACATACTTTTGCTTGCCTATAAACAAAGTTAAACTGCAATAAATGAATATGAAATCAATTTAAATCAAACTTAATAATGTCTATTGCTCATATTAATTTCAAAGTTAAAACCAATATTTAATCAAAGTTCAATGTAATTTTGAATTTGACATGTGATAATATTTGTAATTGATGCTAAATCAATAACGAAAATACTTGGATTAACCATGAATATTCGCAAGCTTATTTATACTACGTTTTTCTCTGAGTAATCACATAAATTTCCTAATTAACACATATTCAGATTTCGGTAGCCCCGAAGCTTAAACTTAGTTTGCCGTCAGTTCAACGATCTTATATATATATATATATACGTATGTATTTGCAGATTCCTTGCAATAAAAATAGAATGCAAGGCAAAAGCTGAGCTCAAGATCAGCAACAACACAAGTTAAATGCATATATAGTATGAAATTTAAGTGCCGAACAACCTTCGGGTAGGGCATGCGATGCCAATAAATGAATTTTAACCGGAACACAAGTTAAAGAATTGCAGCAAATCATTTTTGGGTAGCTCTACATGTTAACGTATATAACGTATATAAAAAAAAATTAAATAATAAAATATTTAAAACTTAATAAGCTAAATAAAAGCATTAAATTTTGTGACTGAGATGACGAGCGTATGGAGACGGAGATGCCGCCTTCGCATCTCCGCAGAGACAACCAAAATAATCACACGGTGAGCGGATTGGATATAAAAACGAAAGCATGCCAAAAGTTGTCAAACAGTCGTTGAATTAAAGCGCTAGAACGAACAACTGAGACAAAAATTAAATTATTTCTTATACATTTCTTAAAGTAAACTAAGAAAAATAAAAATGATTTTTAATAAGCTTGTAAGTCTTTCGACATCAGACCACATCGAGTATGTGGTACGGATTAAACTCAATAAGTGTGAAATATTTAGCTATTTTTTTCGTTTTTGTTTTGAAGATACAACTTTTGTGTGCTGTAGCTGTGATCGAGGCGAGCGCTTATATACCAGACTCGGATCGAAATACGCATACGCTGAAGAACGAGTTAAATATGTCTCCAGATGGCAGTTATCGGTATGCGTATGAGACATCCAATGGCATTGCTAGCGAACAGTCTGGATTGGCCGGCATTGAAGTGCAAGGTGGTTCCAGCTACATCTCACCAGAAGGCATACCCATTAGCATTAGCTATGTGGCCGATGACAAGGGTTATTACGCAGTTGGCGATCACATACCCAAGATTCCGGATTATATATTAAGATCATTGGAATACATTCGTACGCATCCCTATCAGGTGAGGGATTACTACACGGGCGAACTCAAGACAGTGGCTCACGATGCGGAGGCATTTAAGGTCTACGAACGTAACATTCATGAGCCAACCCGCACACCGCGCACACGACCCAGCACCACACCCAAGGTGGTCCATCTGACAAATGCACCCACAACGCTGTTAAGTTGAGTGCTCTAATTACGGTTTAGCGGGGCAGGGGCAACGGCAACGGCAAGAGCATGGGCAGGGAGAAACTTGAGAAAGAAGCCAACACAAACTGTGAATTTGATCTAAACATTTAGTTAAGCCACAATAAATACTATTGTTAAGCAAAGAAAATCTAAAACAGAGTGTAAAAAAAAACCTTCAATTGAATGTCAGAGGAACCTGCTAATGGGTTAAGGTACGAGTATGTTCGAGTATGGGTTCAGCCAGATCTCCTTCTATGAAGCAACTGTTTGAGCTGCGTTCTTGAAAACTTATGACCTTTCTTAACTTTTTGTAATCTTTCATAAAACAAAAAATTATTGCGACAAATATTATATAACACATCTGTCTACAACATACGATTTTTCTTTTGTGACATCAAATTATATTTTTAAGTATTAAAAACGATTGCGTCTTGTAGATGTTTCTGGCATTTTAAATAGTAAATTGATATTCCATATTCGATACTAGAGGGGGAACAAAGTCCCGAAGATTTGAAGAGTTGAAGACGGGTGCAAAAAAGCGGTTTAGCAACAAAGAAAAAAAGAAAAAAATCTTCTTCATGCCAAATTCAATCTGTTGATTAATTGATTTTTGAAGAATTTTAATCAAAACATATACGTATTATGTATAAGTGAACAGCTGCAAATTAAATTAATCATTTTTAAATAAATATAATATATAAAATTGGGCAGAACTAGATTTATTAATGTCCATACTTAAACTTATTGAAATGCTGATTTTATTTGACTCCAAGTTGTCAGTTATGTAACTAACTCTTACTTTCACTCTGAGCGAGAGCCAGTTACTGTCTGGACTAGTTCCTAAAATTAGAGGGTAACAAAACGCACACATACAAACACACAAGTACATACTGCCTACAGTTAGAGATTTCAAAGATTCGTCTGATTGGATTCATTAAAGCGCCTCCAATAAGCATTAAAACTAATTAAAGTACCATATAAAACGTTAATATAAAAAGCAGACTTTAAACTTAATGTTGAAAAATCGCAGCTGCATCCGCTGGCAATGAGGCTTAACCGCTGCTGTGTAACTTTAAGCCGGACCCGAAGGTTAATTGAAGGACGTGCAGTGCACAGTGTGTTAGTTAGTGTTCTCTTTATTCGGATCAGACGCTGCCTGCACTCCTCACCTCAAAATCCTTTGTATCCAATGTATCAGCGCCAAGATTCAAGCTTTTTGAGCCCAGCTGAGCAATACCAAAGCTGCCGGGCAGAGCATAGATTTGCGACACCGACGGTGATTGTGTGAGCTTCCAACAGATGGCGTGCTCGCGTCCGCCGCCACCGATTACTAACACGCGATGCGACATTTTGGTTTCGTTGCAAAAACAAAAATAAACAAAACTTATACACGTTTTATACACGAAATTAAATTGTTTTTAATTCACTACGCTTCGTGCCCACGTGTTCACGTTTTAAGCGATCTTGCGATGTGAGACGCGCGCACACACAAACACAATGATACGAGAGAGAGAGAGAGCGAGAGAGTGTAAGCGTGAGTGTGTGTGTATGTAAGAGAGTGTTGTCAAAGCTCTTTTGAGCTATGTTATATTTTATGTTTTTATACTGCTTAGTTGTTCGTTTTCAATTAAATAAACCTTACCGCACGACGCCTCGTTTTCAACTGAAACTGGATTGAATTTAACATTTTATGTGTGGGCAACAAAATTCAATCGCTCGGCCCTAGGTAAGCTGATCTAAGGCGTCGACTGCGACGACACTTAGTTTCGTTTATATTTTTTTAGCATTGCTGTCCGCTGATAAGAAACCGACTGACTGTAAAAAGTCGTTGCCATCGTCTGTTCTCACACCGATGCATTCGGCTATTTGTTTTTGCCATGGTGGAAAATATGCGAAAAATAACAAAAACACCTCGATAACCTTTGGGAGCCTTAACCGAACAGTCGTGGGGGTAAATGCAACGGCAGTTATCAGCACAAATATTTCGATTCTGTGAGTTGAAAATTTTTTCATAAAGCATATTTTTAGTCATAGTTATCGTAGGAAAAAATTAAGTTGCTTTTTTTTTGCAAACTGGAAAAGTAAATGTTTATGCAATCGTTTTCATATTAAAACAGGTTGAAATACATTCAATTTACAAATGAATATAAATAAAGCAAGATAAATATATATCCAATTAAAGGAAAAAAATAAAAAATATATATAGCGCGAGATCATTCTTCAATTCTTTTCAACAACCTTTAAAATGTTATAGATTATTCAAAAAAGTATGCAAAACTAGGTCTATAATGTGAATTCAAATCAATTCCATTATCCACCATTATATTATTCTAAATTTCAAGTTTCAAATACACGATTTTCCTACAAATTTAAGATCGTGTCACATACAGAAATAAAGTTGCTCCTAAGCTAAGGTTATTTTTTGCATAAAGTACTACTCGTAGCCTTTAAAAATTATTTGAATAGAACATACGAGGAGCAAATATTTCTGGCTTAAAATAAATTTGGAAGTTTGACGAAAACATGTTAAACAAACCGTATTATTTTCATGCCTAGGAGGCCATAATCTATAAGGAAAGTCAACGGGAATGTCTGACACAAAAATAAAGATTTATAGATTAACTCTTCTTATCGCAATTTACAAACGCTTTGAATACAATACTTACCTATTTTAAATCAAGTTTTTACATTTTATACAATTGAAAACTCTTTAAAAAATCATTCAATCAAGTTAAATGTGCTTCTTGTTTTGTAAAATATGTATTTTTTTCCTTTAGGTTTTTTTGCGTTTGCTTTTTTTTGTTGTGGTTATAATTAGTAGGCATTAAAAAATTGTGTTGTTGGTGTTGTAAATATACAAGATACCAAAATCCGTCATAAATAATCTTTTACATAATGCTGCACACATTCAGATGTGCAGCCACCACATATATATTAAAAAGAATAAATATATATATACATATACATATATATATTTATATATATATATATATAGAAAGTAGTGAACAACATTGCTCAGTGCAATCTCAGAATGACAATATTTTGAATACATGCGTTTAATTGTGGCATGGGGGGATACATTGAAATTATAAAATTTTGAATGCGGTGCGGCGACTGTTACCGACGCATTTGAAATCCAATGGTGCCATTGGGACAGGGACCTCGTGGAAGTCGTAGCACATTATCGGTATATGGATGCGCATATGGTGGCAGCGACGGCAATTGCTGTTGCTGCTGTTGCAGCGGCGACGGCGAATGCAACGATTGCTGACGCAACAGTGCCGCTGAAACGCTACCGCCAACAACGGGTGACCAACTCTGCTGCTGGTGCTGCTGCTGAGGTTGATTGTTTGTGGATTGTTGTGCCACTGCACCCGGCGCTCCCGTTATATAGGGTGACATTGAGTGGCATTGATTGTAGTGTGGCGGCGTATGTTGCTGTTGCTGCTGCACTTGCTGCTGGTGCATGGAAGGCGTCTGTTGCGTATAAAAGTAAGCCATAGCTGCTGGATTTGGTGCCGCCGCCTGATAGTAGTTGTTATAGTTGTTGTACATTGGCGCTGTTAGCGACATCTTTGGCGCCGAATTAGATCGATGCATACCAGGTGCTGCTGCTGCTGCTGCGACATTGCCGCTGTTATTATTGTTAAAGTTGACAGCGGGCAGCAATGGCTGTGGTATCGGCTGCGTTGTTTCCGCTTGAGGCGATGACATGGGAACAGCCACTGGCGATGCACTTGGGGGCGTAACACTGCACAGAAAACCAAAAAACATTAGGTAAGTACATATATACTTAGTTGTTAGATAAAAAGTTAGTAGTTAGTAGTCTAAGGTCAATTTTTAAATGGTTCAATAAGGATTATGTTATGATAAACTATCAATACCAATATGGTTATGAAATTTAAATTGTGTGAAATGATAAATAGGATGGGATTGCAACAAAATGATATAGCTAACGTTAAATTATACTAACGGCTTATCATCCTCCGGATTTTTGGCGCTACCCAGTATGCGCAGACGTGCCTGTGCATATTCGTGTTCGCGCTGCTGAAGCGTTTTTATTGGCTGCTTGGGTCGCATGCCGTTCGAATCGCGACGCTCTTCGGCTTGTGCAGGTCTACGTAATATTTTGACCGTTTGATTGCTAACAGGCGTAGCATAGTTGACACCATCATAGTCGCTATTGGGCTTGTGTAGCACCATCATAACGGGGGCAGTGTTACAGTCTGAATCTAAAGATTGCGTTAACGGCTGTGGCTTTTTGGCAATCATTATTTGCTTAGGCACAACTGCAACCAGTGTTGCCGTGCTGCTGTTGCTGTTACTATTGTCCCCCTGCAGGCTCTGTGGACGCTGTAGCAATTTCATTTTGCTTACTGCGGCGGTCTCAGCGGTCAAGGTGGGCTCAAGTTTGCTGCTGCTGCTGTTGTCGTCTTTGGCGGTCTGGAGTTTCGTTTGCAGCGTCATGCAAAGCTGGAGGAGATTCGACAAAGCATTTTTGATGTTATCGATGTTGTTGTTGTTTCTTTTTTTAATATGTCATATTTAATACTCACGCCTGCCTCGTCAATTTCCTCCCAGTTGTCTAGCACATCGTCACCATTGGACATTGCAATCGATAAATGTATTTTTTTTTTCTTTGCTGAGCACGTTGCGTGTGCGTTGCTTGCTTACAAAAATATATGCCTTTTTTTCTTTCCGATTGTTGTTTTTACAAAATGTGTTGCTGCTGTTGTTGTTGCTTTTGTTGCAGCAGCCTCACTTTCTTCTTTTGCGCCAGCTACTGCAGCTCGCACTACACAATATACATAATTCCAGCGCACTTGTATCAGACATAAGTTCTACATATGTTTTTGCACAACCTTTTGCACAAACGGATTGTTTCAAACAATGAAATATGCTATGCATATGCTTTGCACACGCATACGCAACAATTTTACCTAGCTATGGCAGCCCTGTGCTGCCAATCTCGATACATCGATTGCTATAAAACACTGCCTTCTTTTTTTTTAAGTACAGCAAAATTCTTTTTTATTTCTTTCGGTTGTATATATTTTTGATGAATTTGATAGCATCAAAGAGCCTTATCTTTCATTTTGGGTAAATATTTTGAGAAAATTTGATGACTGTCGCAAAATATGTCGATTTATGTATCGTCGCCCAACAGAAATCGATATACGATTTAATAATCGTAAGCACTATATCAATTATCACTTGAAATTTATTTAAATACTTTTTATACTGAGAGTTTCTAATCATAAAGCAACAACATCAGAAAAATAGATAGTTATGTATGCATTTATTTTTGAATAACAGCGAACTTCCCATGTGAAATGGGGACGCTTACACTCTTAACAATTTCTAAATTTCAATAAGTTTGAGTTCCAAAGCTTATGTATATATTTATGTTTCCCCATAGTCAGTTGAATTGCATGCATTTTGGATTGTCAACAAAGAACAGCTGTCCGTCGATTAAAATGTTGATTTAATATTAGAAAAAATCGAGTATCGAGTTAGGGTAGTCGATTCTTTACTAGTTTAGCAGCGGTAAGACTTACATACTCGTTGTTGATAAGCGCGGTTGAATTTAAGTTCAGAGCCCATTACTTGTTCTTAATCTAAACAAGTCCACAGGTAATGCAAATACATAACACAACAATAAATAATACAATTCATTTTGCTTAAAACTTTATTCAAATTATGCTATTTGACATTTTAAAATAATCCTGTAATAACAGTTTAAGGGTCTGTTAATAGCAGAGCAAACAAATGTTATGACGCTTACAAAACATATGGTTTACTTAGTTTGATAAGACCTCATTGTGCCTTTGCAATGGACATTGAGCGTTCTACAGAAGAAATTCCAAATTCGGGTAGCATAAATAAGACGCAGCACAGAGCACTGATAACACAACCCAAGCAATACAGTTTCGCCCGTGCATATATGTTGGAATTGGTCTGCAATTGGTCAGCATCGAAGAAAGGCTGACGATATTACCGCACTATTTACGTAAATAGTGCACAGTGGTAACATGGCTGAGGTAACAAGCACAACAACAACAGACCATAAAGCCAATCCAATTAAATCATTTATAGCGGGTGGCTTTGGTGGTATGTGCAGTGTGCTCACAGGTTATCCACTGGACACAATAAAGGTAAGTTTTTTGCGATGTGCTTAAGTGACGAAATTTACTTTACACAAATGTAATGTTTACTTTTAAGGTGCGACTGCAAACGATGCCTTTGCCAGCAGCTGGCCAGTCACCAAGATACAAAGGCGTTATTGATTGCACTTTAAAGACGTTTCGAGCTGAGGGATTGCGTGGTTTTTATCGAGGCATTTCAGCTCCCTTAGTTGGTGTAACGCCGATTTATGCTGTAGACTTTGCTGTATATGCAGCGGGAAAGCGACTCTTTCAAACAGACGAACATGTGAAATTAACCTACACACAAATATTTATGGCTGGCGTTGGTGCTGGCATTTGTTCAGCCCTAGTCACAGTGCCCACAGATCGTATTAAGGTGCTGCTGCAAACGCAATCGTTGACAGGGCCACTCATGTACAATGGCATGATTGATACAGCTATAAAGCTCTATCGACAGGGTGGCATGCGAAGTCTCTTTAAAGGCACCTGTGCATGCGTTCTGAGAGGTGAGTGACGAAACCATCTATATAAATAATAAATACTCAAAGATATATTTAAATAATTCTTAAATTCGTGTTACAGATTCACCCACTGGTGTTTATTTTGTTGTATATGAGGGCTTACAGGATTTGGCCAAACGTCGCTCGTCAACGGGTCACATAACAGCAACTTCAACAATATTTGCCGGTGGAATGGCTGGTATAGCATTCTGGTCCCTTGCCGTTCCCTTTGATGTACTTAAAAGTCGACTACAGTCCGGTTAGTAAACTAAACTTTGTGCTTTCTTGTACTTCAATTCAAAACCCGATACTTTTTTATGTTTTTTGCAGCGCCTGAAGGCACCTATAAGCATGGGATACGCAGTGTTTTTCGGGATCTAATGGCAACTGAGGGTCCCAAGGCGCTGTATCGCGGAGCATTGCCAATTTTAATACGTGCGTTTCCATCGACAGCGGCGGTTTTCGTTGGCGTAGAGGTTGCCAATGATTTGTTAAATACTTAGATTGTGTGATAATGTTGTGCGCCAAATTGAAGCTATTTTTGTACAGTGATTTTTGTTAACATCTTTTACAAACAAAATATCGATACGTGTACTTTGAACTTATTTAAGATTTTATGCTCGATTTTAGATATTGTGTTTAAATAAAAAGTGACCTTTTATACTTATTTTTCTCTTTCATGTCCAAAATTATTTTATGATTTTCCTGCTTTTTGAAGCTATTTAAAAGGACATTGTGTTGACTTTCCTGACGACTTTCCTGAAGAAAAACAAAAATTTCCTACTTTTGAATACAATGAATAACTAAGTGTGACCTTATTTGATTTCGTGCAATAATACAGCCAACAGCGGTGCTTACCGATATTTTTATTAGTCTGGTAGCATTTCTCTATTTACCACTTTATCACATATGCGATGAGAATTTTTGTAAACATACCAGGAAAATATTAAGTGTGAAAACCCATTTTCTGTGAGTTAGTTGTACTGACCTCATATTTCACTTTGTCACATATTACATCTTATATAGCTTATGAATACTCTAATTATTGACGCTCGTGCTTATCTCGTGCTTATGCTCGTGCTGAATTGTCTGTATGGCCATCTCTAACATGAAGCTTCAATTATACAAAACAATTTTAATTTGGGTGAGTTTTTGGGTTGCCGTCATTAAATAGAGAAGAAAGTAAACAGACTAAAATCATAGTTCTGTCGATGTTCAGCTAAAAATACGCGTCGACAGACAACGGACTTTGATCCCCAAACTGTGCCGGCAATGCAGTCAATATAAATTCGCATATCAATATTTTGCAAGTATGTTCGTAACACACCTTTTTGTCTGCTCAAATGTCTGTCAGACGCTCAGCATTGATAACGCAATCCGTTCACTTTCTCACAGAGCAAACGCTCGCCTTGTGGAGCCACATCAGTAAACGTCGCGCTCTGTTGCCAGCAACAGGTTCTGCTGAGACGTCTCTTTACTCGCACGCATATTGCCGTTACTGCTGCTTGCAGCGTCACGACAACTATATTTGAAGCTTTGCTGATTTTATCTACTGATCAAGCAGGTAACATTATTTAAAAATCATCAGAAGACAATCGTCTTCCTTCCAGTCTCCGTAAAGTCCCTAAAATTATGACGTAACAATTGAAATGCTTTTTTTTACGGCTTATCCTTATCAGCTACAGTGCAATATCCAGCAGAGATTAATGAACGAGACTATAGGCAGAGTACAAATTCCAGCTAGTTGTCTGGCAAAACGGGGAAAGGGCAAAAATATTTATGAATTATAAATTTATGTGCTTCGGTATAAACATTATGAGTTTTTTTTTTTTTGTAAAAAGCGATAAAAGTTCGAAAAGATCAGTTACAAATAACCAAGACGACATTGCCACCTTTCACAAACTATAAAAAATATGTGCATATTAAATTTCAACTTTTATGTATTGAATATTCCACTCAATATTGTAGAAATATTTAACATCTTTCTAATTTGTATAAAATACAGGAAAAGTTCTGATTTTACATTGATATGTATCTTAAAAAAGGCTTTATTCTAAGGCAATGTAAAATTACTTTGAAGTATTTTGGTTAATATTTTTAATGAAAGTTTTTTTTTATTGCTTTCAGGCATTTTAAAGTTCGCTAATCATGGCAGTTGCTGAAAATGTTGAACAGGCGGCCACACCGCGCAAAGCCAATCCATTCAAATCGTTTATAACTGGTGGCTTTGGCGGAATCTGTAATGTGCTTTCTGGTCATCCGCTTGACACGATTAAGGTGAATATCGTTCAACACAGCTTTGTGTGCCTTTGATTAACTTGGCATTATGTTTTTGTATGCAGGTACGTTTGCAAACGATGCCTAGACCAGCGCCTGGAGAACAGCCCATGTATCGTGGCACCTTCGACTGTGCCGCCAAGACCATACGCAACGAGGGTGTCCGTGGTTTGTACAAAGGCATGTCGGCGCCGTTGACGGGCGTGGCGCCCATTTTTGCCATGTGCTTTGCCGGCTATGCGCTGGGCAAGCGATTGCAGCAGCGTGGCGAGGATGCCAAGCTCACATACTCGCAAATCTTTGTGGCCGGCTCCTTCTCCGGTCTATTCTCCACATTTATCATGGCACCCGGTGAAAGGATCAAAGTGCTGCTCCAAACCCAGGGCGTTGGTCCTGGTGGCGTTAAAAAATACAATGGCATGCTTGATTGCGCCGGTAAGCTGTACAAGGAAGGCGGCTTGCGCAGCGTTTTCAAAGGCAGCTGCGCCACAATGCTCAGGGGTAAGTTTACAACCTAAAACAATGAACAATGGTGAAAGAAAATAAGCAGATTCTTGACCTTTTACTATAAGTGATTATTATTATTTTAAATGTGAGTCCAAAACCGATAATATGTTTTCTAAAGTTTTTTAAAGATTTTATCGAATTTTCTTAGCCAAATCTAGAAAAATTCTTCGTACAACGTTTTTTTTTTCGTCAGATTAGCTACGGGACATATTGTTACTGAGCCATTCTTTGGAGAAGCTAGTTCTAAAGCTTAGTTTGGATCGAAATCGAAATGTTTCAGTTTAAGTCTAAGTAAACTTACTGATTTATTTTTAATAATTTTTGTTATACATTGATAATATGTATATATTATGTTAGTCTTATGGCTAAAATATGAGCGAGTGTTGTTAAATCTCATTCGACATTTGAATGTCATCATTTGATTGTGGCAAGGTTGCATAAGTCTCGTGCTTCCTTTGCTCCTCCTCCTTTTGCTGCTGTTGTCTGAGTATAAATCCCAAATGATTGCGTTGCGTTAAATGCGCTTTATGTTGATTGATTCGTTTAGGTTTAGGTTGAGGTTGTTGATGCTGATTTTTTGAGCTGTTATCATTATCATGTTCTTGTTGCTGCAGCCTCAATTCCAACTTGCGCCAATGCGGCAAGCCGCGCGTGCTGCCAGCCTTTGAGCCACCATGTTGAGTCAAAATAAGCGGTGCGCCGCAATGAAGCTGCCTACGCAGCACATAATAAACGCTGCGTCCATTGTAGTTGGCGCAACGCGGCACAAGGTTCTTGTCCATCTCGTAGCTAGCCACATGGCGGCAAAGCGTTGGCTCTCCATTGATGTCGCGGATGCAACGCTCAACGCTTGGACCGCGCACCACATTGGTTAGACGGGGCAGCCAGTTAGCCAGGTCGCAGCTGCATTGCCATGGATTCTGGTCGAGGCGGGCGACACGCAAACGTGGCTGCAAAAAGAAACTTGTGGGCAGTGTGTGCAGCTGATTGCCTTGCAAATGGATCATTTCCAGCTGTTGCAAATCATCCAAAAGACCATTCGGTATATGCTTCAAATTGTTGTGTGCCAAACTAAGAATCTCTAAGCGCTTAATGCCCAACAACGCATCCATTGACAGCTCAGCTATACTGCAGTTGCTCAAATCCAACTCTCGCAGCTGTTCCATGCCAGCAAATGCATCCAGTTGCACGGCACCAATGCTCCCCCGCACCGTCAGTTGTTCCAACGATTGTAGACCCTATTAAGAAAAAAAATGATATTTTATATGCAATGTATTATTTTACTTGCAAGGGAAATCTTTATATAATATGTTAAACTTTTCTCTTTTCTTTGTTTTGCATTTACCTTAAAAACGCCCTGCTCCAAGCTGGGAGTGGAGACATTGCCCAGGACCAGAGTGCGCAGCTTGTGAAGTGAATCAAACTGTCCATAACTATTCCATGTGTGCAGCTCCAATGCCGCCAGCTCACTGCCCAGCTGCAATTCGCGTGTATCGTTCATTACCCAAAATGTGGCCGGCAATATGTACATGATGGGATTCTGTCTTAAATCAGCTAACTGCAGTCGCGGCAGTGGCGGAAAACTAAATTCACTTAAGCGCTCCAAACGATTGTCGGCCAGATTAAGTGTCTCCAGGTCTAGTAGACCGGCAAGACCCAAATAGTACAAGCGACCAACGGCATTATGCGCCAGCGAAAGACTTCTCAAGTGCGGTGCACCGGAGAAGGCGAATGGCTGCAGTTCCTCAATATCGTTGCGCTCGAGACTGAGGTGATGCAATTGCGTTAATCCATCAAACATTTGCCAGTGCAATTCGCTCAACGAACAGTCGTGTATTCGCAACACCTCCAGCTGATTCCAGCCACAAAAGCTTGGCATTCGCGTCTGCTTTAGCAGCTCCACATGCTGCTCATAACTCACAATCTCAATGGCCGCATCTGCCTCGAATTGTAGTTGGTATTTAGGCGTCACATCATTGCTGCCATTGTCGCCGCCGACACCAGCAAATTCACTTGGCGGCTTGTACTCGTAATCATCGCTAGGCAGCTTTGAGTGTTTTGGACGCTGCAGTCGATCGCTCGCTTGCAGTAGAACCTTTTCAAAATTCGCATGCTGCAGCAGCTCCAGCGGCTCATCAATGATAAGCGTTGTAGCGCCAGTGCCACGAATCTCCAATGTGCTAAGCTGAGTGAGTGTACGTAGACTGCTCGAGTTCACTGTAATTGAATGTAATGGCTATGCTTAAACTTGATTGCTGACTTAGATCCTAGTTTGTTAATTTATCGAGTCGATAAATAAAAAGCAGCAACAGTCACGCTTTTGCTTCTTATCGACTCCAATCGAAAAACTTTTAAACAGCTAAACAACTCTGTCGGTTCACTTTTCTACACAGGGTTCATGTAAAATCTGGTTTTCTTCAATCTGTTCGAATAAGATACTTTTCGTCTTTATTAGGCAAACGTTGTTCTCAGACTCACCCATTAGCTGACTGTCTTGGCTTCCCGTATGTAGGAGAATCAATGCTTGCAAATCAATGGGCAAATCATTGAGGAGTGCCTCCGTCTCGCTCTGCTCCTGTAAAATGCACGTGGCCAGCTTAATGTGTATGGGCTCAAGATAATCCGTATATGAAATTGGAGACACGTCAACGGTCATGTGATTCACCCATCGTGCTATGGGCAGCTCATTGAAGGCAGCATATTGGCAGACACAGCTTAGGGGGCAGCTCATAACATCCAGTTCAACTGGTGCCTCTTCTGCCTCTGGCTGAACTTCCAACTGTGGCATGGCTGTTTGCAACTGACATCGCTGTTATGTGTGTGTGTGTGTGTGTGTGTGTGTGTGTATGTAACTATATAATTATTTGCTTTTATTAAAGTAGTAAGAAGATCACTCACTAGCAACAGAACGATTAATCCTTTTATCAGGTTCGTTGTCCTTATCGATATCATTTTTATCTTATTACTATCGCTTATCGCACAGTTTAAGAAGCACTGTATTGGTAATAATTGTCTTTTTTGTTTTGTTTTTGTTTTTTAAGCAGGTACGCTTGCCTCGAATTCCGTTTATACACTAAAACGCAGCCTCATGGTTCCCATCTGCCAGACTGCCAGCGAAATCAGCATTCAATTTATGAACTCCTATTGTTTTTTACTGTATTTACTACTCTTCTGTTCGCTTAACGGAAATGAATGTGTGATTGTGACATCCTCCGATAAGCCGTCGTCCACTGAAATATATACAATGTACATAATATATACTTTTCTGTGTATGTATCATGTACTCGTACATTTAAATGTTCCTCATTGGGCGTGGGTTTGAGAAGTTTCTCCACAGCTTGCATTGAGAACAAGGTCGCATCTGTCTGGTGCTAAAGTTGTGTAACAACCCGTACAAAAATATTCGCCATAGTAACCAAAGTAACGAATTAAATAAAGTGAGCTGTCAAAGATTTATCTTTGATCCTCCGATAGCAAAACAAATTGTGATTAAAACGTCCGTTTAATTGTTCTTCTTTGGGAATATATTTTTATTTCAATCGTAAAAGAACGAAAAGTTAAGAAAAGTCGTAAATTACAGTTAAAAAGGTTAAAAAAGTCTGCCTGCAACCATGCACCAATCGGAGGATTGTATATATTATTATATTTTATTCAAGTTTTTGGATAAAAACCTTTCGTAACTAATATTAAAAGTTAAGATTGAAATAACATTTCTTTGGATCTTTCACTCACATTTAAAAAACAAAATTTATCAGCCTAGATTTGTAGTTAATTTTTTTTTTTTCAAAATAAATCATGTTTATCTGCTTACCTCAAATGTATATACAGTAGCTTATAGCTTATTTGAAACAGGGTCGAGCAAGAATTAATTAATACATGACTAAAACAAACAAACCCATCTGTTAAATCGGGTTGTAAAATAAAATACACAAAATTTAGGTCACAGCTTTTTGAGATAGTTTTATTATGAACGCCTTCGAAAAATCCCAATTTTATAATTAGCAAAATTTGAGTGTTTTTGTTATAAATTTTCCAATTCTTCGTAGACTAGTCTTAGTCTGTATATCGGTTAAAAACAAACCAACTACGACTCTGTCCAAACGGATTAACAACAAGAATTCGTCGTGAAACACTTCAAAATCGGATATTTACATCATTTATTTATTTTTGAAAAATAAATACATTTAAAATTTAAATTTTTAACGTCAGATATTGTTGATTTTTTTTTTTATAAATAGAATGTATCATTTTGTTTTTTTGTGTACTTTTGGTGTGAAACCAGTTGAGTAATTATTCCAGCTTTGGCCTTTTTTTAAAATAACAAATCAAAAACACAAAATCACTTGTTGTATAAATATCAACACCGTGTACAAAACGTATATTTTACAATATTTTAATATAATTCCCTTTTAATGTGTTTAAAAACTTGTTTCGCTCATTTAAATATTGCGATAAACACACATTTATTTTAAATTTAATTTTGATTATTTATTACATATTGTTCTTCTGTTCATTGTAATTAAAATATATATATGTGTGAGTTTTGTTGTCGACCTGAATCCACTATAACATGTTTATGATCTTTTAACGCCCAATGTGTGTGTGTGTGTGGGTTATATAGTACATTTGGACTTACTGTTGAACAATAAACAAGATATTTATAGAGCCGTTGAAGACGCCGCTTGGTTCTAATTCAAAGATAAAAAGAGCTTTTTACAGTTTTCTTTGTATCATAGATATTCCCGAACATCAACAACAAATAAAGTGGCACGCAAGAACAAAAAAAAAAAAAGAAAAAAAAGAAAAGCAAAATTAATTATACATACTTATGAATTAAGAAGATTTTTTAGAAATGTGAGTAAACCACAAAACATCCTTAAGTAGATTGGGTAAATTAGTCTGTAGTTATTTATAACGTATTCAAATTAAAAAAACTATACAAATAAACATATAAGATATTAACCAAAAATAATTTTTAATCTATTTACAGATCTTCCTGCTAATGGCCTTTACTTTCTTGTGTACGAGTATATTCAGGATGTGGCAAAGGCAAATTCGCCAACGGGTGAAATAAACACTGCTTCCACAATATTTGCGGGCGGTGCGGCAGGCATGGCCTATTGGATTCTAGGCATGCCTGCTGATGTCCTAAAGAGTCGTCTACAGTCGGGTGAGTTTTGAAAATAATTCAAAGTATATATAACTTGTATGAGTATTTGACTTTAACATATCGAATGTTTTGTATTTTTTAGCACCTGAGGGCACCTATAAGCATGGCGTGCGAAGCGTCTTCAAGGATCTGATTGTTAAGGATGGTCCATTAGCTCTATATCGTGGCGTTACGCCAATTATGATACGTGCCTTCCCAGCTAATGCTGCCTGTTTCTTTGGCATTGAGCTGGCGAACAATTTCTTTAATTTAGTCGCACCTAAGTTCTAGTAACAAGTTTGTTAATCTGTTAATTCTTTTTCAGGGTAGTTACAATGAATTTATCTGTTGTCTTTAAGAGATAAGTGTCATAAAGTCTTGTTAAAAATATCTAAATAAAAGCATATTTTCATAAGCCTTGCGAGTCTTTAGTTCAAGTATACAACGAGCATTCGTTTCGATCTTCAGGATGAAACAATTCTTTAGTATCGTAACAATGTTGATTCTTTTTCTCCCTACATTTAGTATCTGATTAGAGAGAGAGGCACGAGTATAGATTTGGCATACAGTGCACCGCATTTATTTATTTATTATCCCTGGAACAGTTACAATGAGACATTAACTACATTGGTTTTTATCTTAACAGATATGCCTGCAAATGGCTTGTACTTTCTCAGCTATGAGATCTTAACGAACGAGTACAAGCGTCGCTATAATCGCCCCATTGTGGATCTGATGCCTGCTATTGTTGCTGGCGGGTTAGCGGGCATATTTTACTGGCTTGGCGGCATGCCAGCCGATGTACTCAAGACTCGACTACAATCTGGTAAAATATATATGCTTCAAAACACTTTTTATGGTATTGTATTATTTATGTTTTTGCTTGTCTTTTCAGCACCTGAGGGAAAATTTAGTGGTATACCAGCCGTTTTTAAGGATCTTCTTAAAAATGACGGAATTACTGCCTTATATCGGTTTGTATATCCTTTCGTTTCCTTTCAACGATTTTTAATGATTTTATCAATAAATTAAAATTTTATTTTCGTCATTAGGGGCTTCACACCGGTTATACTGCGCGCCTTTCCAGCCAATGCAGCCACCTTCTTTGGCATTGAGCTGGCTAACGCTTTCTTTCGTCAAGTGGCGCCCGACTTTTAGGACTAACTAAATTCTCATTATAAAAAATTTTAATCATTTTGTTTGTATGACCAAGCACAGCAAAGAAATCTGCAAATATAAAGAGCTTAAAAAAATAAATTCTTGTTAGGTTTTTTAATGCCTCGAACATTTTAAGTAATTTACAAAGTTTCGCTTAAAACTAGAATACAAAATGTGTGTGCAAGTGTGTGTAACAATTTATAAAAAAAAAATATATAATCTTATATTATTTGTGAGTTTATCTATTACAATTACAATTATAATAAATAGGCATTTACAAAAGGCGCATTGGCCAAAAAATGTTAACAGTAGAAATTTTGTAAGTTAATGAAATTAAAAAAAAAAAAATATCAACTTGTAACAATCATAACGCTCGCCAGGAGAGTCTCTTAAATGCTCCCAAAAATCTTTTCAACAATTGTATGCTTAAAGTACTAAATAGTTATAAGTTTTTGACATATTATCTGCCTTAGGATATCTTACGATCGTGATTATCAAAGTTAAACAACTGTCGCTTCATATTCGCATGCTTCGAAATTGTATAAGGTGAAAGCAGCATCGGTAGCACATTCAAAGCTTTTATTTCCGGCAGCCGTATATTGAGCAATCTTTGCTTAGACTGTTGCGGCTCATTGCTCCATATGGGATCGATCCAGAATGGTAGTTTCTGAAATCAATATTTTATTAATAATAATAACAAAAATCTTAAACAATGACAAAGAAATAAAAATGCAATCAAATGCAGAAAATAATAATAAAACATATTCTTAACAACTTGGTGATGGAGATGGTCAATCAAGAACAGAATGTGAAAAATCAAGAACCTATGCAATAAAGGTCAAATAACTTAAAAGAAATCCAAAACCAACACAAATGTAATATTTTGTAGGAGACAGGTTTATATATATGGTTTTTGTATATAATATTTAGATTGTTTTTATTTAAAGCACTAACCTCAGATGGTGGAGTATCGGGTTTGGGCGGCTCAAAGATGTAACTTATGGGCGCCACATTGCAGCTAACCAAATCATATAAATCACGACCAGAATCTATCGAATGTTGATGCAACATGGTTGACTGCTGCTGCTGATGTTGCCGTTGTCGTTGCTGTTGCTGCTGCTGCTGCTGCAGTTGAAACTGTTGGGCCTGCTGCTGAAAGAAACTAGCTTGACGGCGATACCATAACTTGCTAGATTGACCGTAAGGCATAGCCGCTGTAATGGCTGTGCTGGATGCAGCAACATTCTCAGCGCAGAGACTGCCGTTTAGCTCACTGGATGTATTGAAGGAGCTGTTGCTGCTGCTGCTGTTGAAAAATGGCTGTGAGCTGTTCAAAGAGTTTTCCTTGTTGCTGCAGCTGCTGCACAAACTTAAATTGGCTGAACCGGAGCTGTTCAGAAGCGTAGATGACATGACCGAGCAATTGGCAGTGGGTGGTGAACATTTTGAACTTATAGCAGTAGCTAAATGATCCTTATACGCATTAAAACTGATCACCTTCACCTGTGGCTTAAAGGAACCGCTGTTATTGTTGCATGCATAATCATTGGCAATGGCTCGAGTCTTGTTTGGCGGCGGTGCCTGCGCTGGCGGTGGACGATTGTGCTCGGATAGCGGTGTGCGGGCGCTGCGCTGAGACTTCTGCTTTGCCAACGGCAGTTTTAGGGAGCCAAACAGATGCTTATGGCTTGTGGTGAGACGCACTGTAAGGGCACAAAAAACATTGTCACCTTGTTGGAATCGAGTTTTCCATTCTTTTCATTTTGATTTTCACTTACGTTCGCAATTTACACTCAACGCAACATCACTGCGCTCCTGTGTGGATCCGATGTTAATTGTAAACAGATCTTCATGGGCAACAATAACTGAATAAAAATTAGGAAAACCAAACTCAAAAGTTGAAGTTAGGCAACAATCCAAAGCGCTCTTTAGCTCGTGCAGATACATGCTAGGACGCTGCTCTAACACACGAACAATAGAGACCAGAAATCGCATAAAGCTTGTAAGGCGCACATAGTTCACATCTTCGTCCACATAGATCTAAGAAAAAATGATTATTTTGTTGCATGGTGTTAAAAAAAAAGGAAAACTTACTTCAATAGCATGTCGCATTGCATGCAGTGCTGATGTTGTTATTTGCATCTTGTACTTGGCATTAAAGTTGGACACAAATTGTGTCTGACTTAGTGGCTCCGGCTTGAGAGCTGGGGGAGAGGATTCAGTTGTTGTCTCATGGTGAAGGAGCTGCTTGCAGGCAAGATAGCAAAGCTGGCGGAATTCCGTATCATCATTGTGGCATATAAGCCAAGTGGTTTGCTCCTTATGAAGCACCTCCACAAACGGCAACAGGTCAATGGCGCTCGCAATATCGATTGCACCCAAAGTCTGCGGCTGCATTTGATAGCCATACTTTTTCTTATGAAGCTTCAGGATTTGCTCCAGCTTCATGCAGTTCGTCGAGTTGCCTGTGGCATTGTGGATGAGTTCGCAACATTGCTCAGCAAAGACACGCCTGGCCACCTTCGGTGATAGCATTATCTTTTTGTCCTCATCGCTGGTCAACTCTAGCTCGACAACGCCGTTGATGGCATCCATTAGGTCCGCCAGCTTGAGAAAGCCGAAATCACTGACCCGACACTGATATGCGAAATGATAATGATAGGAGCGAACAAACTTTTGAAACAATATGGTGTACTGGAGTGCGTTCTGAAACAGTTCAACCATCTCGCCTGCAAAGATGCACGTCTTCTCCAGCTCACTACTAGTTTGTTTACGCTTGGGCATGGAAATGAGTATATCTTTGCCCTGTTGCACATTGTTAAGCACCACAATATGACTGTTTGCCAGGCCATCTAATATGTCCACAATATCGCAAACGCCATAGTCGGTGACATCGAAATTGCGATTTTGGGCCTGGGCAAAGATGTCCGGCAACTCGGAGAGCAGAATCGAATTGTTGCCGTGAGCGCGAAGAACTCGCAAAAGATCGGATGTAAATCGACGAATTTGGGTGCGATGTGTTAAGGTTATCTGACGATTCTCGCCGTCGCCCATAATCTGAACAACCGAGGAGAGCGCTTCAAAAAGCTCAATCAGCTTGGTGTAGCCGTAATCGGCGACGCGACATTGCTTACCAAAATGATTGTGATAGGCCGGAATGAAGCGATTGAATTTCATTGTGGACTTGGGCGACATCTTAACAAGCTCAATGACCTCGCGTGAGATCTGAAAGAGCGGATCGGCCACAGCGTTGTTGTTCTTGAAGTAGCTGGTGCTGCTGCTTGAGGTTGGTCCACGATCACTTGTATTTAAGCTAAGATTACCGGCACCATACGTTATCGAATCCTTGTTTAGTTCCAGCCAGCCAAGGATCTTGATGCCAAAATTGTTCACCTGTATCTGTATGCCCTGGACACAGCAAACAAGATGCTCCAAATTGACGCCACTTTCATTGGCTGCAATTTGCACCTTGAGCTGACCTTCAATGCAGTGCAGCAGCGTGGCAACAGGTATATCGCCGGGATGATGCTTAAGCAGCCGATATATCAACTGCTGTATCTCCGCTATGCTCATGAAAACATTCGGTAATGGTTCAATCTCTTGCTCGGCCCAGCCCTTGTGCTGCTCGCGCTTGAAATGCGTCGTGCAATAGGGCACACTGTGCTGCAGTCCCTCCATGAGCGGTGAGCTCTCCAGTGTGTTAACTAGTTCCGGCTGCAGGCTGATGAACTTGTCCTCGTTGTTGTCCGAGTTAATGGTACAGATATCCTGCATCTTGTACAAATCCAGGACACTGATCGAGGTTTTAAAGCGCGACTGAAAGAGCTCTCGAAACTTATACATGGGTAGTGTATAATACGGAACATCCTATGAATGAGAATTTTGCATTATATTATAAAACGTAAAAAAAAATATTACCATGCTCTTAAGCAGTGTTTCCCAAAGTGTGCTTGTGACGGAGCAAAAACCAAAACACATGAAGAAATGCACAAATACATACAACCAACATGTGCACTGAAAAACATTAATTATCCATTTTCATATACTTTGTATGTTTTCGTTTAAAATGCCACCTTTAACTTTATTCTAACAATAAGCACTTTCTTATATCATCAAGCTTAACACGCAAAGATTTTTTCAAGTGCTAACTTACAGCAAAATCTACAACAAATTGCATTGACACCGGCTGTCGCAACACCAAATTTTACAGCAAAGGTCGGAGAACAAGAGAACGTCGAAAAAAATAGCTGTAAATGCAAAAATTTTTTTGTTGCGCTCTTTGTCTTTTGCCAAGGCCAGATAGTGTGCCGCTGTATACATAAACGAAATTTGTTTTTTATGTTCAGAGCAATTACAAAAACAAAGGAGGACTTGGAGTAGTATGACTTGGAAACCCTGCACTGAAGCATGTAACTTTCAAGGCTGTGTGCCTAAATAGTCTTTTAAACCCTTTGCATGCATTATCAGGAAAAGCTGAAACAAAATAAAAAGCAGCTGATCAACGATGCCAAATTGGGTTGCTCACAGTCTTAAATGTGGCACTTCGGTAAAATAACAATTTGGTAAAATGACCAACTACTGTGAATAACCCAAATATGTATGTCTTAGAATTTCAATTAATAAGGTTTGTTTATCGTATAACCTTTAATAGGCCAGCGACCTGGCATCGTAGAGTATTGACTTCGGTTTGTGAAGAGTCTCGGGTGTAGCTAACCAGCATACGTTTATGGCCAATCTTCTTGCGATGCAAGTTAGACACCACCTGCTTGGCGAACTGTTTGGGAAGAGAAAGAAGAAAGGAAAGGTTTTTTTGGCTTTGTTTTGAGTGAAGGTGTCTTACATAGAGATCCGGAACTGTGACCTTAGCATAGGAGCTGGCCTCAAAGTTAAGCGAAACGACGGGAGTGATGGGTTTCAGTTGATTCATTAGGAAACTACGCAAACTAGCTTCATCCAGCGAGTAATCCAGATTTGTAATCTGTAGTGTTACCACATCGCTGGGATCCGTGACACTGGCATATGCCGATCCAGTTGTTGCCTCCACTGTCGAGGTGCTATTGATGGACATTGCTGAGGTACCCGAACTTGGAGCCATGGTATTTATCATCCCTTTGTTGGAACCAAACTCCACACCAGCTGATGATGATGCCGAGCTGGAAGCAGCAGCACTGACGCTCACCGTTTGAACGGAGCTTACCCTGGCGCTGACCGAGGGTGGCCCCAAGGATGAGAACGTGCCCTGTGGAACTGTCGTTTGTTGCTGATAGATAGGCGCATACGTCGACTGAAAGCTGTTGCCATAGCTATCACTCAGCGACATAGACGGTGGTTGATGTTGCTGTTGACCCATCAGGGGACGACCGGTGACTGCTGCAACAGCAGCTGCCGCTGCGCATGCCCGATTATGATTGTAGGGCATATAGCGATTGCGGTTGTAGCAGGAGGCGCTGCCATTTACGTTGGCATATTGGCACACCTCCAGCTGGTGGGGCATCGCAGGCGGTCCTCCACCCGAATACTTGGGCGGCAGCAAGCCGGGCGGCGCCGTATAGCCGGGCAATCCATTAAAGTAACGCCCAACCGGATTATTGCTGTAGTTAGCACAAAGACCATTGGAAGGATGTGCCTGGCCATAGAACTGCGATTGGGGTGCATAGAAAGCACTGAATGGATTCTCAGCGCTACTATCGCACCCACTCCAGCTGAATTTCGGTTAAAATTTGTAATTTTTTAATATAATAACTTATTAGTTATGGAATTTTTTTTAATATAAAATTTAATCAACAGATTTTTTAAAGTTTAACTATCTGGGAAAACGCTCTTTACATTTTAAGTCGATCTGAACAGAATGAATTAAAACATTAGGTTTTAGATAAAAAAAACAAGGTTTGGCTACTTTATTTTTTTTTTAAATATATAAATAATAAATGCATAAATTCACTCAAGGCATTAATGTCCATATCAATTTTAATAGGGCTATAAAATTTTATTCGCAATATCAGGTCATTATAGTAGAATCAAGTCAACAACAAGCCATTTCTTTTGTTGTTTTATTTAGTTTTTCAATGTAAGCAATGACAAGCATTATTAGCAAATTTTAAATGTGTATTGAATATAAATTCACATTCATAACGATAGTATGTGAACATTGTAAAATAGTTTTTATAAAACTGTAACTCACCTATACAAACGTTCGGTCATGTCGCACTTGTTCTACTGGAAAACTGGAACTGGAATTTGAATTGTAATCGTTACCTTTGCGATTATGCTTCGGTGATCAAAGTTTTTTGCCACCGGTACTTGGCACCCTTCGGATAGACGCTTGCGGTTTTCTGGAAATAAAAAACAAACAAAAAAACCCATTTATTAAACTGTATATGCATGTAGTATTATGCGATAAATTGAAATCAATGCAAATGTAATGCATCTTATTTGTATAAATCGTGAACGACTTGAGGGGTCTATGAATCTGTTAACATTGTTAAAGTGATCTAGTTTCAAGTGTTTGATTTGTCGATACCCTGTAACCAGATCGAATAATCTTTTCACATTTATTCAAAGTGCACGCGCCAGTGTTGTCGAATAAATAAAACTCAAGAAATAAAATATCTAAATTTCAATAGAAAACTTTTAAATTCCTTAAAAAAATGAAGGGAATACCCTGAAAAAAAATATAAAAAAAATTAATTCTTCTGAACTGTTCTGTTTTAAGCGTTTAATGAAACTAATTTGCATCAAGAAATAAATAAAAGTAAGTATGCAAGTTTGTTTTCACTGTCAACACATCAAGGGAGAAATGGAGAACGTGTTAAGGGCCCTCGCACATTGTTTTAATTATTCGCGCCGAACGTGTAGAGTGACACTTTTCCATTGGCAACTGTATATTGATACAGTTATTTTTACAGTGAGACAATGTTATTCGAAATTAAATTGCCGCTGTACACATGTGTCATTAATAGTACCGGTTTCAATTCATTGATTCGTTCATCTATATGAATAAATGTACTTTAATAAGTTAATAAACAAGTAATGCCTGATTTCGGTGCATGATTATTAACTTAGTTGTACAGTTTATAGATAAAGAGCAAGTTTTAATTCTCTTTTAAGTGAAATAAAATTGTTGTCTGCACAAATTAAATATTCTTATTGTGTTTAAAATATAATTGGTTTACCACTTTTTACACTACTAATTGATTTTGTCAAACAACATGTTTATTTTAGTAAGCAATTTGATTTTCATTAAATCACTGAATCTTAACCACTGTAATTAAATGCATGCATGCATACTTACGTGTGTGACTGGAAATCAAAAACTGCACTTTCCGTACGACAGTTAAAGTCAATTACTTATATTTGTGAGCAATTAAATCTTTTTAAATTTTGTTAACAAATGTAATTTTTGCTTAAGCTTTTCTTAACAAATGATGCAATAGAATTAAACAAATACAAGTCAAATAAAATCTCTTGAAATGGGCGTAAACTTTATATTAAAAATATTTAAAACAAAAAAAAAAAATCTAAAGCCGCGTGTTGGGGATTGGATTCCGAAAAAAAAACTTGCAAATAAAATACTATAATAAAGAAAAACACTGATGACAAACAAATTTCTGGCTTCTGGTCTCGTTTATGTGTGTGTATCTCGCGGGCGACTAAACCGCATGGAAGAAGCTCTGGCGCCAAGAAAAGGCATTGTTCAGCGACGTGTAGATTGGAAGTGTCGAACTAGGGTTGCCAGATTCCGTGACCTTCCAGCATGGCATACGCGTGCGTAATTGAACAGTTGAGCATCGAAGAAACTGAGGATGCTACCTTTTACTTTTTGTTGAAACACAGGTTTTTCGTGACGTACATTTATTCGAGCAGCAAAATGAGCAGATGCGGAAGTGTATGTACTAGAGAGAATCGTGACTTCTTCTTGGATTTTTGGTCTTGTTTCTTGACATATCTGATCTCATATCTGAGCTCTTAATGCACTAAATACATACATACAAACATACAAAACGCAGTTCACAGTTCATATTCGGACGTTGCAATCAATCCCTTCACTTTCCTGGTCATTTGCGTCACCTAAAGTGCACTGTAGAATTTTTAATTGCAGCATATGCCACACTTGATTTAACTTAATTGTTGGTTGCGTTAAGAACCTAAGCTACAAAATTACAATGTTCTAACTTAACGCTTGCGTAGCTGTTGTTTTGACATTTGTTGTTTTGTTTGCTATGCGAGTTGGATTGAATGCATATTATATATTCGATATAAATGTAAATATGATATTTTATATGCATATTTATATTCAAAGATAATCTTAAACTAATCCATTTAAATAATAATAATGGAAACCCTAACCGATAATTAAGTTCACATTGCTAATTACCCACATTCATGTCGTACTTTATCGCGTTTCATTAGGCTGATATTCAATCAAAATTGACTACTCTATTTGACCACAATAATGGAGACATGAATACATAATACAATTTGTTGCACAGGCAAATACTGCAACAATTAACATGTTAATATAGATATATATATATATAAATAAAAGAAAAGATATTATTTTTTTTTATCAGTCATTAGGGTCGTTGCTGTTGGCATCCGTTCTGCATATGATATCAGGGCGTACTAGAATTGAGGCAATTATTTTCTAGAATATAATTAGCTTGGGCCTTTGAGTATGTTCTCATGAACGGCATAAAGAAACATCTATCCAAACGAATGTCAAGCTAGGGTATTGAACTAAAATGAATTGTTTAAAAATTATTTTGAAGATGTTTTTTGTATAAAAATATATATAAACAATTATTTTAAATACTATATATTTGTATTTTTGTTTACATTGTTTTAAGAATTGCATTCTTTAACTAGAAATTAGCTGTTTATTAAATCTTGTTTGTTCAGTATTTTGTTAAAAAACAAGTTATATTAAAAAAAATACATTTTTATTATCCTATTTGTATAAGTTCGGTTTAATCAATAAATGTGTCATCTGAATAATGAATAATTAATACAATAATAATATAATATATAATATTTAAACTAATGTCATTTCATCTTAACTTTACATCCATAGTTTACCTATTACAGGCACACATGTAATATTTTAAAGAGTATTCAAACAGTTAACCTTTAGGTTGCTCTAAAGTTAGCACATGTATGTACATATGTATGTATTTTTGGTGGAAACATTTGTTCTCCCATTGGAATACATACAGTTAGTTTTTTGATATGCTCTGCAGCTGCGAGGACCACTCTCTTGTGATCTCTGCTATCGCCTTTTCTACTCAGTTTCCAGTCTCTTCTTTCATTGTACTGTTGTGCTGTGCCTTCCTTGTTGTCGTCGTCGTCCAACGTTCGTCGCGACGTTCAACGACTTCTTCAGCTGGATACATTGTTATTTGATTAGAGAATTCGTTGACTATTTTTGTTTGAGCACCCCCAAGTTAGTCGGTTCTATTAACTTCAGAGCAGCGAAAGCAATAAATTGTGGCGTGCGTGTACAATTAAAGATTTTCAAAAGACACTAGTAGATGCTATAAATTGGGTTAGATTCATGGAAAATATAGTTCAGGGCTGCAGCTAATTAGACCATCGACTCGATCTTCAAAGCATGACAACGAAACAAAATGAATACAAAATTGCAGTAAGCTGATTACCAAATGCTTAACTGACCCAATTTGGGCCTTAAGTGTGGTAAACATTTGTGTAGACTGACGCTGACGCTTTGATACCCTAACGTTTAGTCCAAGCAGCTGTTGGGCTATCCAAAAACAAGCTCTCAAATTTCGCATTTTTGCTCATCTGTCTGTCTTTTTGTCTGTATGTTTGTCCGTTTGTCTGTTTGTGTGTTTCAAGTGCTCAGCAAGTAAGTTTTCTGATAAGGCACAAATGACGCTCCAGTTTGAAGCTCAAAAAGCTTTCATTGCATATTGCTGCAGATTATATTCTCTTGTATAATCAAGCAGGAATGTATGTATATATGCATCTTTAAGTAATACAAGTTTAAAATCAATCAGCTATGGCCCGATTCGTTCAAATTAAAATTCATTTCACTTCAGGCCGTTGCCAGCTTAAATGGTTGTTTTTTGATCATTTTTTAATTCATTTTGATTATATTTTTGTAAATTCCTGGGAACTTTAAACACAATAACAGTGCATCATAGCATTAAATACTTTTGAAAGAAGTCAAAAACAATAATAAAGTGGATCAGCAAAAGTGAACAATTTAAGTGAATTTAATATCAAGCGCAAATATGTTTTCAAAACCCAAAAGTAAGTACTTAATACTTTAAATATATTTGTAGTCGTTAATTAGATAAAGCAAAAACAAATTTAGGCAAGTAAGAAGGCTCTAGAAGAGAAATTCAGACCAGAAGATACCCTAAACCTGTTAGATTCTTTAAATCTTTCCAAATTTAAGATTTTTTTCATTTTCTTTTAATGGGGATGTCGGAAATGGGAGAAGATCTTGATCAGTTTAATCAAACTCGTTGTGCCTGGGGTATACAACAAGGGATATATATATATATATAAAATTTTAACTTTTATAGTCTCTTATAGTCTCTTAAATTCTTACGTTTTGTAGTGTATTGAAAATGTGTAAAGTGGTTTTGTAATATATATTATTTATAATCTTAATGCGTAACTAATTGGTGTCGTTGGTCGTGCTTAACACCAGCGATAACAGATTGTCTTACTGTTATGAGTGCATTGATCGTATAACAAGCGATAATGCAAATCACTGCTAACCCCAAGTTTGACCCAAGCAAAATGTTAAAGTAAATAAATATATATGTATATATATATGTATTGGAATATGAAGCTTTCCTATTGCATCTTTAAGAGCACAGAAATATTAAATCAAATGCCCCGCAATCTGTACTAAAAATCATTTTCAATAGTCTAATAAAAAATTAATTTGTTATTAACTTTTGAGTCACGTTGAGTATATACGTGGGTGACTGGCAAAATAAACACTACTGATCCAATAAGCAATTTAAATAGAATAATCATTAAAGCTAATAAATAGAAAATTCAAAACGCAGTTTATGTTTGGGAATAATGGATTCTCGATAGCAATCAAATCTATAAACTTTGAATAGCTATGACGCATAAGTCGTGCGAAAGGTGACACATTGAGAATAGGGTATTTCCTAGTCAAAAACTCTCTACGGGATCAGTTGCAGCCGTTATCATTCCAGAAGTTTATTTCAATGACGTTCTGCGTTGTATAACATAATCAAATCAGTTCAGATTTATGATTAATATATGTTTTTATTATTATTATTATTAAAATCAACTAAGTAAACAAGTAACAGAAAAAGAATATCTTAAGGGTTCGATTATTATGATGTTGTCGAAGTACCCTTTGCCGCCAATCTGTTGTCTATCCTTGAAAGTCATTGGAATGAAAGCGATTCAAAATGAGTTGAGCTAGAAAAGATAATGTTAGACGCTTAGCTTTGCATTAAAGTTTTTCCAAGTACAAATATATGTTCTTTTGGCTCTACCACATCTAGTCCTATTAAATATATTTATATATATTCTATATTCTATAATATTTTGTTATTTGAATGCCAACGAAGCTTTTACGCAGTAATGCTAATTATATGTTATTGGCTACTCAATTTGCCTAACTTATGTGTAAAATATCTATCGAGTTGAGTGTGAACGCCCTGGCTATATAATTTGAGCAGGTTTTCAAATGCTTTATGGCTATTTGGAATGGCCCCTTAACAAATAATGTCTTCATTACGGTATGTTCGAGTTGTTTTTAGTTTTAACCGAATAACTACTCATTACGATTTTAATTAGCTTAATAATATACCAAGTAGATTGGTTATGTGCTTTTAATTGATTGTAAATTGCATGTTCGGCATAAAATATATTTTGATAGTCATAGTTATTGATTAATCGTGTTTACATACTTACATACAATGTATGTACGAGTATATATGTATCGTAATTGATGCTGAACTTGAACTTGGGCGAGCATCAAAAAAAAAGCATATAGAGCCCAATATTTAAGCGCTTATAATACCTTCCACTCCGAATTGCCACTTGCCATGTGGCTTTAGCGTATCGCTAAATTTTTGTTTTGTATTATAGCTCATGATAAAATTCGACAATAACGAAAAGTGTTACAAGGTTGTGGGGCTCGCCTATATACGATACAAACGCTTTCAGCTTCTCTACCACCACACACACACACACACATCATTATTTATGTTGTTATGTATGTATATGTACATACACTCGTATATTACATATGTACATAAATATGCAGTATAATAATTTATTTTGTTTCTGGTTTCCTTTCCATTCCTTCTAAAGTTTTTTAGTTTTGCGACGCAAACAAATTAAATCATAAGTAAGAACAATAGTATGAAATAAATACACAAAATATATAGCTAAAAACCAGAAGCGCCCGTTTCCCGAACTACTACTACTACTACGCGCAACCATGATAATTTTGTGCAAATTCATGATTAGCTGCCGAAACTTTTTTTAAAAAAAAAAAATTAAAATATCAAAAGCGGTTTTCGTACAATTGTGCGTCGTTAATTATGTTTCTTTTTGTAAATGGGGAGTTGCTTGCTTTATCGAACAGCTGAATGTGGGAATACGTCGATATATATTGTACAGTATAACGACGATACCCTTTAAATAACCATTAATTTCTTAATATTCAAAATTAAAGATATGCCCTTGCCAAGGTTATGTTCTCGAGCAAGTGAATTTTAGTCGCATTTAAAGATCATTAATCTTGTAATGCCTTTTTTTTTTGGAAATGCATATCATTAATCTTCGAAAAAGCTATTTAAATAGCATCATGTTTTAGTAATCAAAATTTGTTCCGTTTCTTATGAAAACGATTTAAGGATCGATTAAGTTTTCAATATATTAACATAATTTGATCATTAAATTATATTGTACTCGTAAAGATGTTCACTTAAAACAACACTTAAAGACATCATGACAAACTCGTTTTGAAATATTGCCGACCTTTTCATAATTTGTTAAACAAATTTGTCAAAAGAGTACTTTGCACCAGCTACTTCTAAATGGCTGGAAAATAAGCTACCAATTACACGTATCCAAAGTGTTTAAGATAATAAGTGTTAACACATTTAGCTGACTCAACATAGCCAAAAAAGGCTTCTGGCACCGGTACGAAGAGGCCCGGCCAAACGCAAAGATAAACAAAAAGAAAAATATAAAAAAACCCCCAAAAACTAAACAAAAACAAATAAAATAAATACATGACGTTTATAAGAATTTTGCATTTATTGTGAAATTCCATGGCAATTTGTTGTTGTGATCTTATGTTGCTTATATTCGAACTGTCAAAGAATGGAAAAAAACAAAAACGAAAAGAGATTTATGTCGGAGTTGCCAAATAGTGAAAACCCATGCAAAAATAGGGCATAATTATCCATACAAAACAACAAAACAACAAAAAACCACATTCATTAAGAAATCTGCAAAGTTTCTGAAAACTTTATCGAGATCTAAGAGAAACCTTTTAAGTGATATGTCTCTCGAGTTATTTGCCATAAACTTGTATAAATTAACAAATAATAATAATAACAAAACCATTAATTAAATTGGCTTATAAACATCAATGCAGGATATCTAAAAGTCAAGCGCACTTGATTAACTTGACTTGGCTATAATTTTAATGCTTATATTAAGGTTCTGTCGCACCGGCATGACAAAGCAGAAAGAAAGTCTGATGACTCTTAGCTCGTTAAAATACAAATGCAGGGATATGCGTTAATATGTCGAACTAGACTGAGACAAGTGAAATCGGTAAGACTAGTTACCCATATCTAATGCTTGTTGCCCCTGTAACTGATATATATATACATATATATATATATATTTACATACTCGTATAATATCTTAGATATTTTTATCTATGTGTAACAGAAAAGCATTTTGTTTTGCTTAGACGACGGGGATTAACTAACACGAAACCGGAACAATTCAGCGGTCCTATTAATGACTAAACACTCGGGTTGTTAAAAAAAAATCACCGCTTGACGACAGCATCAATGACATTGGTGTTTTAATTGGCCGACTGTACTTAAGAAAATCAGGAATTAATCAAAAAAAAACTGTGTGTAAAAAAAAGCATAAATGAGAATTGTTTCTAAAGGTTTTTAATTAACTGCAACTAGGTGTTTTAATAAAAAAATACTATAAAAAAGTCGAAAAAGATATAAAAAAAAGGTATTTTTCAAAAAGTTTACGATGTTTGCATTTTAATATTGTAGAATTTCAAAATTCAAATCAAAATTCTTTAGACGAATATTATCAACATCATTATCGTTAGTAGCATCATTGGATTGTCGTTTGCCTGCTGTCAGAATATAATCATAAATCAAGCTGGCAATTGGTAAGCTTCAAAAACAAGTTATCTAATGTAAGCAGATTTTTCAGACAAATCACATCTGACTCAGCATAGTATTATTATAAGGAATATATTATAGAATATTTATGACCGAATTGCATTAAAATTGATTTTGAAAATAATCAAATACCCTACAGTGTTGACACAAATTATAATTTACTTCCAAAGGATCGACTTAAAAAGCGAATATAATTTATTTTATTCGGTTTCGTACTTCTTATAACATATTTAAAAAATCTATTGTTGTCTAACATTCCAATCTAAATGTCAAATCCAGGCAATTCGAATATAATATATATATATATATAAAACTTTTCCTCTTTAATAACAATTCAATTTGAAAAATAGAATTTGAGGGCCGGTTGGGCAAAGTTTATTTGTTTCTAGTGTTTTGCTTTAGTGTCTTTGTTTTGGTTTTACGTTGAGTCTTTGCTTGCTTGTGTCCCAATTTCAACTTGCACTTGTCTGCTTAACACTTTCAAATAAACAATTGAACTTTTGTTCATTTCGGTGACCGAATTAAATAAAATTTGGCGTTTTTCAGTTGGTTTTTCGGGCTATGTGGTTCAAAATCAACTATTGATTATATGACAAGGTTTCTCTCTCTCTCTTCCTCTAGCTGCTATTCCATTCCATTAAACATGAGTTGCGAACGTGAACGCAATTTGGGGGTATTTAAGGGTAAATTGCTAGTTTCTGGGACAAATTGACGTCAGAGCTGTCAAAGGCGTTAGTTATTAGTAGTACTTAGGAACTTATGTTCGATCAGTAGTAATAATTGTTGACCCTAGTGTACAATTACAATGATACCAGTCAGAGTCACATTCCTTAATCTGCAATTAAACCAAGTGAAATCAAACAGAAGCTGCCACCTATGATTAACAAGTGCGAATTAGCCATCAAAGTGCGCAAATTACAGAATTATAGAATATAGAATATAGATCCGTTACAACGAACCTACGAACTGGGAATCCACGTACCCAGCTACTCGGACACTGTTTGTTAGCGGTTATATTGGTCAATTAACGCCAATCCTATCAATAACAAACTCAAATCAATTTGCCGTTTTTCTAACACTAATGACTGCATGGCTGTGGCTGTGGCTGTGTCTATAGCACGGCTCGTCAAATTGCAATGCCAATTTGTTAAACTGTAAACAATTCTAGAAAATTACACCAATTATTTCAATGCAAACGTCACATTTTACATATACGCCATTAATAATTCAATATTCATGAGTATCGTATCGTAAAATTAGAAGAAAAATATATGTATACGAAACCTTTGGCCAATGAAGTAACAGTAACAAGACAACAATAAGAAGGCTCTAGTCGAGTAATCTCGACTAGACGATTACCCTGAATCCTATACTTTACGCGTACAGTCAGTGCTTGCAAGTATATGTGTGTGTATGTGTTTTTGTGTACGCGCATACTGCATACTTTACTTAATGTTCCATATCTCCCTTTTTTCTCAATCGATTTTAGTAAAAATTTCACAGATTGTCACTATTTGATTTAATGTTTCATATGCCATCTCAAAATTTTGTAAATTCAAGATTTGGTTGTTATCGATCACATGTGTATATCGAAAACGGGTAAAGTTATGCCTAGGGATTGGGTGATTATGTTCCAAATCTGAAATGTCTTGCTTTTATGATTTTTACCCATTTTAAATAGGTTCAGGGTATACAACTATGTTGTTAAATTGTTTAATGGATAGATAAAAACTAATTCTCATTACACATACATATATAATCTATAAGTTATATAATCTATAAGTTTTTGAACGCTTACCAAAACTCTAGAAGATATCAAACATATGTGCAAATGAAAGGGTAATTGTAAGTCGCCTAAGCTTTTACACAATTACCCACAAATCTTTTTTGGACATTTATCAAATTGTGTATTGAAAGTTTTGTATGGATTCTGTTATGTGAAGCTGTGAGTTCAGTAACCTTTTGGCAAGGTCGTTTGTCTAAACGCACAATGGGAATGAGTTGACATCTCTTTGGGGTCGCTTAACTAACTTGACATATTGTTCTTCTTATTATTATTGTTATTGTTATTGTTATTGTTGTTACTCTATTGTTGTCTATGAGTCAAAGATTAACGGCAAATGAATTGTCAATGCGGAAATTGATAAAGCATCCCAGCAAACATTAATATATATATTCATTTTATAAAAGGCAAAAACAAAATATATAAAAAATCTCGTAAAAAACAACAATTTATTTATAGATTCGAAATTGTAACGTCAAGATCAATGACACTTTTTTTTTTTGCATGCAGTGCAATGCATTTAATTAAATAGCACTCGCGATCTATGAAAGGTCTCCGAATGGGCGTTTTAAAAATGCCGGAAAATAAAGCTTAATAAATGGTCCGTAGGTTATCTTTTAATTGTTGATTGCAAACTTTTGTTATATATAATATCGCAACATTTTAGCTTGGTTTATAGCTTTTCTTCATTAAAAGTGAAGTGACAATTCCATTAAAACCTTATTGACCTGTTGATGATGATAATACTAATACCTAATACAAAGAAATTTGTTTTGAATTGTTACTTTTCAACAAGAAAGCTCATCTGATTTAAAAATGCCATATACTCGTTAATATATATGGTCATAAATCTATAATCAAAAACTTTCTTATGCTACTTCAGTTTATGAAAATGAAATTAACATAGATTTGCACAAAAATACTAAAGACCTAAATCCTTGTTAGATAAATTTGATAAGTTTAATTTAGGTATTCTTTATCGACTTTTCTAAACAGTTTTTCTTGAACCAAGTTTCTCAAACGTACGTATTGTCGATGAGCCTTTGCTAAACACGGGTATATTGCTGATTTAAAGCTACGCAAGCCTTTCTTTAATCTAAGGTGTGGAAATTTGTTGATATCGTATGTGATCTACTGAAAGGTATAACCCTCAATTAATGCTAAGCAAAACATTGCCATGCCCCCCTCAATCAAATAAGCGTCTAGTGTCCACTTAAATATATATGCTAAGAGCACCTGTACAAAAATGGGCGTGTCCGAGTACGAGAAAACTATTGTCGTGTTATTATTGCCAATAACAGCTGTTGGCAACATCAGCGTCACAAATATATTAGTCTAGAAATTTCTAAACGGCCAAGAAAGAAACCAAAGCGTTTGATGCTTGAATGCAAAATTGAAGGTGATTTGGTTATTTAATATTTGTTTTTATTGAATATCCGAGACCAAAAATAACATCAAATTAATAAAAGCGACACCACAACAATAACAAATAACAAATCACAAAATCACAAAATAACCAAAATAACAAAATAACACAATAACAAACCGGGCACATAGTATTGCTTGGACGGGCGTCTAACGATCTACTGCGTTGATCGTTGTAAATTATAACAAGGCATACATACTACGATCGATAGAAGAAGTTGGCTATAATAAAAATAAAAAAAACTTGATTGAAATTGCGTATTTAAATTGCGAATAGCAGTTGCTAAAACCAAATCCTGTACTTGCTTAAGCTTGCTAGAGCGTATTTATGTTAATGCTCAAAGTTTTCCATGGCACCATGCCGTATGAGTAATGTACGAAAGCCGCATTTTAAGAGCCAAAATTCAGCTGCGACTGGTATTTCCCCAAAATACGATACGATACGATACGCTTGCAAACGCAAACAGCAATGAAACTGGTTTACAATTTTCGGTCTTTGATTAGAGCAAATCATCTAAGAAGACCAATAACAACAACAACAACAACCAGCGCATACCGGCTCAAAACAAAACTCGAAAACAGCTGAGCGTACGCTTAGCTTAGCGTTACGTCAAGCGCCGAACAACAACGCAGCGTAACGTAAGGCGTAAGATCGAGAGAGCGACACATTGAGAGAGAGAGAGAAAGATTGCGCACCAGCCCTAGCCGCTTAAGACAGAGAGAGAGAGAGAGAGAGAGAGAGAGAGAAACAGAGAGAGCAAGCGGCATGCATATACTATTCGTAGTTGGCGGGCAGGTAAACGCTCGTACTAAAAACTCGTACTGCAAAATTAAAATGAAAAAAAAAAAAATAGCAACAAACCGAAAGCCGTAACTTTACCTGGTGCGACTGTCGCACGTCCGGGTTTTCATTCATAAGCTAGCAACGCCAGCGAACGGACGCAAACGCGCTTAGTCCAATCCAGCTAGATACTTAGAAAGATACTTAAACATATTTAAGATACAAAGCAAAGCAAAAGAACAAAATATCAAATAACTAAAAGTCGTATATTAAGTGAATGATTAATTGATTGATTTAAGGAGCTATCGCAGCAAAAGCAACAAGCTTTAAAGTGCCGAATAGCCAAAAAGTGTTTGAAGTGACGTTCAGATACAACAACAGTAAGAACACAACTTAAAAACACATACACAAACACACAAAGGATACACATATGCAACAATGAAGGACTTTGGCAAAATGTTTACAAGTCGCTATAGTGCCGTTTGTATTAGCGATGAGGAGGCGGGCGTGAATGCTAATAGGCCAAATCAAATGGCTACAGCAGCAACAGCAACAGCAGCAGCCTGCCCCAACACAGTTGCCACAGTTGCCACAGTTGTCGGTTCAACAGCTGCCATATCCTTGCCAGAATCAGATAATGCCGCTGCCACAGCGGCGCTGGCGGCGCAACAGCGCGCCCAGCGTCGCAAGAGTCTCAAGGCAAATCGATCAATGAAACCCATGGACATATTGAGCAGCTTCTTTAATGAGCGCCATCACAGTAAACACAATGCACGCTCCCCCACACGTAAGTTGCAACAATAATAAAAACACAACAAAATAAATTTTCAAAAGTGCTGCAAATTTTTATCATAATTGATTTGACGAAATTTAAATATAAAAATCATTATTACTTGGCAATAATTCAGTTCTAAAATGCTGTGCAAAAGACAAAAAAAAAATTTGATTTTTAATTAAATGTGTTGAAATAATTATTAGTTAAAGTGATAAAGTGTATGCTTAAGAGCTTCTCGAAGATTCCAATAATAAATTAATATATTCATCAATCATTGATTAGTTAAACACAACAAAAAAAGAAACAATAATAATTGTCAAACGCATCTTTTGTATACGCTTTTTGGCCGTCTCTCTACGTCGTTCGGTCTGCATTAATTATGAACATTTTTTTTGGTTGCCGAGTTTTAATAAAGCTACGCGGAACAAATAACTCGGTACTGTTTAGCATAGCACTTATGTTTTGTTGTGTTGTGTTGTGTTGTTGGTTGATTAGCCAACTCTTTGACACTGACACAGTTTAGCCTTAAGTCTGTCAACACAACAAGTATTGTTATTGATATCAAACAAATTAAATGAAAATCGCGCCTAAAACGCAGTTGGCATCTTGTGGTGCTTGTTGTTCCACGCGATTTGATCAGATGTTAACCCTGAACTTGACCATATGTTAGACATAAAAAGCCTATCACGTTCGTGCTGTGGTTTTTGTTTCGTTTTTGTTTTGCGGTTTTCTAGCGTTTTTTGTTTTGGCGCGTCTAAAAACGCGCGCAACTGCATTTTAGGCGTTAAACGCAAAGTAACGGCTTTGATTGCACATGTTTACTGTTTAGTGCTCAGTGTTGTGACCTCTAGATACTTTAGCTTTATATATATATTAAACTACCGCCTCACCTTCATCAACACCCAGACATGTCCATATAATAAACGAAATACGTCGACAAAATTCGCTCGACCGTTTCTTTCAAATGTCAAGAACAAAGCAAACGAATTTCGCACATGTTATCGCTGCGTTTATTAACACAAAAAATTAAGCGAAAGACCAGAAATGAGACTAGTAAATTAAAGAATTATTTAATTTATCACAGCATAGCTTTCGAAACCCATCTTTTCGTTTCATTAAACGTACAAACAGTTCTATAAAAATATACCTTATTAAACGATTGAAACAGATAAACTAATCGTACATACTAACAGAAATTACCAAGCGAGCAGCCAATTAAACTCTGTTGTTGTAGATTTTCGTAAATATTCACTTCCTATTGTATGTTAACCAATCAAATTATCAGCAATACAACAATAAATAAATAAACAAATTACGTTTTTGACACGTGATCAACGAAAAGGTGTGGCAAAATTAAAATATATGTTAGCAATATAAATCACTTAAAAATCTTTCTGCATATGCAAAAATTTGTTTATTAATGAGAATTGAATTCAAAAATGAACTTTCAAAATAAAGTGCTAACAATAAGCAGTAAATATTTTTATCTTAAGACAGGATTTACTTGAAGAGCCTTTGATACACACACATTAAATATATATGGTTTTTTAACTATTAAGTTATCTCTAGTTCCTTAAATAGGTGTGTCAAATCGCACTTAAGAAGTGAGAGTGCAAACGATTTAAGTGGATATTGCCAATTAGAGCTATAGTTCAAAAGGGTTAAAATGTGTTTGATGATTAATTAAGCAAGAGCTGATTTGTTTCTAATAGTATTATAAATCAATATGAATCGAAGTTCGTTTTTGTATTCAAGACGCCTATAGTACTTTATAAATTAAATTTAAACGTGCTTCTCTATTAACACATTTTTGTCCGTTAACATTCCGAAACTATATATACAAATATTTAAAATAACTTGGTTTGCGTAGAATTTAGGTGAATTATTGCACTTCGTTTTTAAAAAGGCCACGCGCGTCTATCCGAAAGTTAAATGCTATTTGCAAAACTGGACGAACCAGGCTAAGAATAGATGAGATCAGTGTCAAATGAATAAGCTAAGCGATTGTTTAACAGTTATTCATTAGACTTAAATACGTCGGAGATCTGAGAGTGTCAAAACGAGCTTTTGACGTTCGAACAAGTTTCGCATTCTGCACGAGTTAATTGCTCCCAAGTGTGGCCTGAGGTACACACATACATACACAAACAAATCTACACACATACATACATACATACATCGACATACATCGACATATCATACCAGAAGAAAAACATCAACAACAAAATTTCGGTAAATAAAAAATTACAATAAAAGTGCCTGCTCATGGTCAAACAGGATTTTCAACGTTTATGTATTGATTATTTTTATTATTATTATTATTATTGATTTCACGCGTATCTCCGCTTCTCTTCTTCTTCTTCTTCTTATTGTTGTTGTTCGATCTTCTTGTTTTAAATGAAAGATTCGCCAAAAATTCGTTTATGCAAAAAAGCTGTTCATTGAGAAGCTAGCATTCAATATATTTGATTCTAAGCCGCATCAATAACCGAATCGAACACAAAAGGCGTTGCTGTTGCGTTAACTTTAGTTTTGTGGCAGGAGATGGGCTGACTTAAGTGCCAAAACTAGTTTAATACCATACTATATGTGTATATATATATTATTATTATTCAACGCATTCTACTTAGCTCACCGAAATTCAATCAATCGATCGAAAAGATCTTTGCATAACGCTCACCAAAAATCAAAATCAAAATCAAAAAAAAAAAAAATATATATATATACAAAGCTATTTTTATAAATTAAAATTCATTTTAGGCAATAAAAAAATATTTTGTATGCAAGAAAAACAAGCTACAAATTGACCAATTATGTCAAAAATTATTTTAGCATATAGATTGATATTGAATGTTTAACTCTTAATCTTTGCCATGCGACACAATATTTATTTATTTTTTTAAAAGAATCTTTTAAGTTGTGCCCATCACTTGTCACTGAATGGTTCGCATATATTATTTATTTGATGATTTTTTTTGTCTTTCTTCAATTTAAATGCAGCCCTTGCAACATCAAGCAATCAAAGTAGGCATCAGTTTTTACCTCTCTCAGTTTCAGCATCAACAAACACAACAAACAAATAGAGATAAAAATATAAATAAAACTCATTAAAAATATTTACTTGCAATTTACGGTTTGTTGTCAACATGTTGCAGCAACAAGCGTAATGTTGCAACTACGATCGACGTTGCAATACGTCTATAACAGCTTTTCCGTTAACTCAACTCAAAAAATCGAACATTGTGCGTCAGCATTCAAAATGCTTCAATAGAAGCTCACTTTCAGTCTGCTGCTCTTTTGGGTAATTCCCTGAAAAGCAAAAAATCTGCAAATTCATCGAGAGTTGACGAAAAAAAAGTTAACTGTGATGTGCTGTGATTCATGTTCAATGAATAAACATTAGAAGTGCTTCAATAACATTGCCAAATAGGTCACTTAAATTGTGACTTGAGATCAGTAAGAGTGAGATATTGGCAAATATACAAAACTTCAGCAGTTATCAGCAGTATTTTTTTGGTCAGTCACCTCTTAAAAGCAAACAACAAACAATTTCCAAAGTTTGATACTCAAGTGACGTCATGATATTATGATTTAATTCAGGTTTTGAAGAGCTGACAACGCAATTGCAAACCCTAAACAATAAATCAATGCCCAACTTATGATAGCTTTAACAAAAACAAACTTGCCCAACGGCCAATGCGATCAAACGATATGGAATTTTAATTGACAAAAAAACACAAAAGAAAATTAAAACAAACAGTAGCTGACGCTTTGAATGGCGTCTTAAACGGCTAAGCGAGACACGCCCCCCTCCCCGACCGTTCCCTGATGCGAAATAAGTTCGCCTTTTGTTGATTATCAAGCTATTTTTTGATAAGCAAATCAAAAGACTTAAGACACAAACTTCGATATGGTTGTTATTGTTGTTGTTGTTACGAGCACATGTCTAAGGTGAGTTTCTTGGCGTTTGTTGCACGCGTGCTTTGCGTGCTCCAACTGCGAATTAGTAGCCCATTTTCACGTGTTGCGGGTGGCCAGCGAACCAGAAATACGTGCTTTACATACCCACAAAAAAAAAAACAACTCTTTCAAGAAAATAGAAAACAAAGATTCAAAATCACAAACAAAGCAGTTAAAGCCCAAACAGCGCCAAAACATAATTAGCATTTGCAGTTTCTGCTATTTCGATTTTTTGTATTTCTTATTTCAATAGAATTGTGGCGTATTTTTGGCAACTTTTTTTTTGAAACAACAATCAAAAACTGAGATTTCATATTTGAATATATATATATAAAGACAAGCGTTCTTTGTTCATATAACTTCGTTCGTCGTTTGCACTTAACCACTAAATTTATGAACTTGTGCAGTGCATACGAAACGATTGATTAAAAGCCAATAGAAAATGGTCAAACGTCAACTGACAACTGACTGATCGAAGATGTATATACACTTTTGTTTTTACTTATGCAAAAACTTTAAGTTATCTTTGTAGAGTGAACGAAACAAATCTTTACTTCTTTTCGAAGTACTCAACATTAACAACATTTAACCGATTGGCTATAAATTTTTGCTAGTTAGCTAGAAATAAAATGTATTTGAATACAACCATTGAGGTTTTGCTAATTGGTTACAAATTTGTGGTACACCCTTTGTTAGTGTATACAAATCAATTAATAATTTCCGAGCTTGAAATAAAAGTAGCCGAGGGTACATCGGACCCTTGACAAAACATCGCACTTTAGTTTGGCTTTGACTTTGCAACGATCGCATCAAAAAATTATCAAGTGTTTCCTTGTGTAGTACACAGTATTAGTATATTCCCGATAGTATTATTTTTGTTTGTTTGTTATTCATTATGACCGTGATACGTCGACGATTGCGACGTCAGTCGCTCAAGGATTTTCTAGGTGCATTCTATTCGCATCGACGCTTCTCGCTGGAGAAGTTAAGGCACTTTGAGCAGTTGCACAATCATCGGCAGTTCATGTGTAAGCTAATCAGAAATGTAAAAGATATTCGCGTTGCGGCGAGCCGAGGCATTCAGATATCAGATATGCGCACAAATTTCATAGTCACGGTCATTAAAAGGGTGCAATAAAAACCTTTAAAAAGCAAAAAAGAAAAGAAAAAATCTCCAGAAAACAAATATAACAAGCAGCAACATGAAGAATGCCAATGTCTTTGCTGCAGCTGCTTAAAATCGAAAGGAAAATCCCCTGGCAAACTGGTTAAGCATGGCACAACAGGATCTAAAGTCCGATGGCAGAAGACACTGCCCAGAACACGTTCAATAATATCCACCTCAACAAAAGCACAAGACAAAAGCCAACAAGATTTTAAAACAAAAAAACAAAACAAGTTCGTAACGAACTCGATATGCACTATTTTTTGCGGTTGAATCTTTGAGCTTAACATCAAGATTACTTTAGCAGATTAAATGTGAATCATCCAATTCGAAAAGTGTGAATTATAAACAAATACATATTTGCTGGACTAATAAGGATGCAGATAAATGAATTGTGCTTTAAAAACATACTAAACATTTGTGCACTCAGATCAGATTAGATTAGCTGATATAAAGAAACAAAAGAATATTTGTTGCCAACAAATATTATATTATTTGTATTTGTGTATTTGCTTAAAAGGAAGTTCACGTCACTTCCAATATTCCGCATGCCCCATGAAATATTTTTGTTTTTGGCTGTTTATTATAATGGTTAACCCATTAAGAGCCCAAACGAGTCATAACTTTGTCGCTGGAACTCTGCTATTCCTTGTACAAACATGTATTTGTATATACATAAATATGTGTAGAAAAGCAAAAGTTTTGAATATTTTTCATTTAATAGCATAAAAACGGGTCGATAAAGCATAGTTGTTGAATTGATCACATGCTGTGCATGATAATTAGAAACCAGTTTTCTTTCTTTAAGGTTCATCTCCGCATCTCACTTTTTGCACTTTAATCGTATTCGTACGTGCGCCTGCCACGCTTTTCTTATGTCAGCTTGATTTTAAAATGGAGTAAGGAAGAATTTTTTAAACTAATTTGTTTAATGAACTAACGTTTTTTTAACATCCCGTGTACTTTTGTACACATTTTCAAGTCATTCTTTGCTAATGGGTATCTTCAAGTCCATCTATCTTTCTTGACTAGACCACTCTTACTTGTTTTCATAAGATCTTTGCATTTTGCATTTTGCATTTGCAACACACACAATACGAGTGTTAACAAGTCGCTGACCAATAAGTGTTAACTGACGTTGACACTCGCCTCAGTTATGGTTCTTGCTGTTGTTGTTGCTGTTGTTGTTTTGTAATGAAGATATTTATATGCACGCATTTACAGATACGATGTGGCGTTGTTTGCATCGTGACTTGTATGACGTCGATTTACATTCAATATACTTTATATATATATATATATACTCGTATATATATATACCAAGCATACTTTGAATACTTGCTTTGCTCACGAGGAAGTCGGCCGACAGATGTTTTTATCGCCTGATTCGAGCTGTCTGTAGTTGTCGGAGGTCTGTCGCGATATTGTCGTGTCAAGACATAATGCCTTGCCGCCCGCTCGTCTGATGATGATCATTAACATAATTAACGCTGAGCGCTATCAGTAAGAAAGCAGCAATAAAGCTCATCAGATGTTATAGGATTGTATTCAATATCAGGGTCAGCTGCATTGTAGCTTAACTGTTTTTTAAACATATGTTTTTTCTGTAATTAATATTTGTTATTCTGTAAAATTCCGTTACATGAGCTACGATATTAATATAATAATTTTCCTTTAACTTACTTCACGATTTAACTAGGGATAAAGTATCTTTTTTTCAGAGCTCTAAAATGTTCTTAGAATGCCCAAATAAAGTAGTTTAAAATGAGGGGGTCCGCAAGCCCAAATAAAACATAGTTGTGTGCAAAAGATATTGATTACAATATTTTATTTTGGCATACAAAAAAAAAAATAAAAAAATTCAATAATTCATTGAAAAGATATAATTTAAAGTTCTCAAAATATTCATTTTCGAGTGTCGCACACGTTGTTTTTTTTATGCATAATTAGGCGTATCTTAATTGACTTAATGAGGTTATTTATATGTACTTGACGGAGCCTCAACTTATATATATTTAATGTATATCTTTCTATCTATTATATTTGCAGGCGCATTTTTGTTGCTAGCCGTTGGATTTTTGGCTATAACAACAGCAGTGCTAATTAAAGTATTTCCACCCTACGATTTGATATTCAGATGGGTGAGTCCAATAAACCGAAACTAAAGCTTTTTAACTGCCGTCCTTAGCCTTTGCCAAACGGTCGACAATTATGTCTTAACGTTTAAACGCCGCTTGCCTTCAATATTAACACGTACGACCACACATACATACATACATACATACAACAAAATCAAACTAAAACATTATTCATGCAATCCGTTTACGGCACTTGTGAATTTGAAATCATTGCCATTGTATGCATCATACCTCTATAGTTCCAAGAATCTAATTGGTTTCTTGAATTCTTTGCAGAAATTGATAATGGAGGACAATGGGGAAATCTTCAATCTTTGGGCAACGCCACCAGTCGATTTGTATATCAAAATCTATTTATTTAATATTACCAATGCCGAGGCCTTTCTTGCGGGTCGTGAAAAGCTTCAAGTGGAACAAGTGGGACCATATGTTTACAAGTAAGTTTCAAAAATAAAAGAAAACATTAAGAAGTTCTTCAGGATTATATTTATATGATATTTCAATCACTTGTAGAGAGCTTATGACACATCAGAATATCACATTTAATGACAACAACACGATGTCTACAACACCCAGTCATCCATTGGTCTGGCAAGAGCATCTTTCCGAAGGTCATCGTGAGGACGACGAAGTTATAATGCTCAACATAGCTATGCTGGTAAGTGCAATCATAAATACTACCTGAGATTAACGATTGATCCAAAAGTGACAATGACAATGACAATGAAATTGCATTAAGCAAAGTACAAGGAAATTTCATTTGAGAAAAACAAAACATAAAGCTAATTACTTTCATACGATTTAGAAATGTAATTAAATGTTCTTCGAACTTTGATTACGCACGCCTCGATCAATAAATATGATGTAATCTGATGACATATTATTGACAACTAACTGACTTATCTTGGCAGACTATTATTATCGAAAGCAATTTGTCGATAGTTGTCTGTCGCGACATTTCGTGCTTATTTTTTTTTTTGTGGAAAATAACACGATATGCCGTATGTCGTATGCCGTATTATGCCGTTAGTCAATAATAATATCGCGTGCGGCGCACATGATACAAAAACGAAAATTCAAATGACAACAGCAAACAGAGTTGTGAAATGCAAACAGCAACAACAAAGCTCACGTTTAGGTCAACAAACGTTAAAAATTAGCATAAGCAGCAACAACAACAACAACACCAACACCAAAATCATCAAAAAATAAATACCAATACCAGTTTAAAGTTGCGTCGAAATAAGCCATCAAATGTTACCTTAATGCTAGGCAATTAATTTACACAGAGAGGCAGCTGTTGCCAGACTGTGGGAATGTGTGAAAAGGATAGCAAGATAGTGCGAGGGAGTAAATGAGAGAGTGATGTGCAAATTTCTACCGTTATTTTAGACAAATAAACTATCTGTTTCACTCGCACACACGCACACACATCGACGTGGTTAGGGTTATTATATTTGTTATTACACTAATTGAGAGTGTCTGGAGGCATGTTTTTTATTAGCAGCAATTTTGACTGATTAATGACTCTTTTGTAATGTTAAATTGTAAACAAATCAGCAATCAACTATGCACATTGTAACAATATTTACATACACAGCTATATAATTAATAATTAATTGTTGACTTTATGATGTTTCAATTAAAAGTGTATTTGAAATTAGCATCGCTAAAAGTTGCTTTATTAATTTATGCCAAAAACTGAACATTAGATCATTGTATCTAATGGTTGACTCTGTAAGTTGTAAAGCAAAGCAGAAAAAAAAAAAAATGGTTGAACAGAAGAAAAAGTAGAATAACTACAAAAATAAAAGACAATTGGCTTAGTTTCGACTGTAATTATTGGAATAGCGACCGGGTGCAATGTAGGCATCAATGAATAATGCATTTCGATCCAGTCTGTCATGATTTATGTCAGTCAGTCTATATCACTTAGGCAAAAACAGCAGCTACTGGCATTACTTGCTGCGCCGGAAATACTCAATTATTGTTTATTAAATCTGATCTCGTTTATTGACATAAATGACGAGAGTAACGAGCCGAGTTGAGAACGAAGAGAAAACTTCACTACTCTGACATCGCCTGACAAGCACACGTGCCATAAACTTTTATAGCAAATTGAATTAAAAATTTTGTTATATGAGAATTTATGCTTTATTTTTTCTTTTAAATCCTAAAATCAAAATGAACAGATTTTCGGTTAACAGATTGCAAAAATGTTATTAGCATAAGTGATATTGCTCGCTGACAAGAGCTCGCTTGTGCAGTGTTAACAGCCAAAGAACAGCCATTTTACGCTGATACTACTATCATAGTACCCAGCGGGCTTCACTACGCTGCCATTGTCTTAGTACATCTAATAAAACTTACTGTCTTTAATTCCGCACTTACAAACTAAGTTTTAAGTCAATATGAAAACACATTTTTAACAAAAACAAAAACATATAAATCAAATTTTACAGGCGATCTCTCATATGACTGCAAAGCATAATGCTGTGTTTGTACGCTGGCCATTGCAAGCAATTTTTGCGAGCACAAAATCAGAACCAATTGTACGCATGACGGCCAAGGAGTTTATGTTCGGATTTCCTACAGCATTGGCAACACTTGGCAACACGTTTTTACCCAATTGGATATCGTTTGAGAAGGTCGGACTGATTGATCGCATGTATGATTTCTCAACGGACTTTGAGACGTTCTATACGGGTGCGGAGAATTCAGCGATATCGGGTCTGTACGATACTTATCGTGGTGAAAAGACGCTGCCCCAATGGGAGGGCGATCATTGCAGCAACATTGAGCATGCATCCGATGGTACGAAGTTCAAAAGCTTCATACAAGCCAACGAATCGGTTAAGTTCTTTCGGAAAAGTATGTGCAGGCCCATCAATTTGGTAAGTTTCATCGTTATATTGATGATATATTGCAAATAAATACTTATTTGGATTATTTTGCTTACGATTACAGTATAGAGATGGTGAAGAGCGCACATTTGGCAGCCTAAAGGGTTACAACTATGTCTTTGAGGAGAATGCCTTTGACAACGGTGCCATCAATGAGGCCAACAAATGCTTCTGTCGCAATGGTAAGTAAAGTTTAATCTATATTCAACAGCAATGTAACAACTTAATTGGCTTGGGCAATTAAAAAGTAACTATCGGAAAGTTTAACTGCATAGTTTCAAGATATGCCTAGAATTACAACAAGCGACCTAAGTTTCAGTGTTTATGATCGGCTTCGGTTCACTTAATTGCCCAGTACAAAGCGGAAAAATTTCTTGTTTTTTTTTATTTTGTTTTTTTAAGCGTCAACCGTTTACGCTGGCTAATTGATAATTCCCCTCCATCCGCAAACAGTATTCAGTTTAGTTCAGTTTAGTTGAGTATCATAATATGTTTATCAAGTTTACTACGGCTTGTAAGCTGTTGCAGTAGCAATCTGTTCAACAACAAACAGTCCCCCAAAAATTTCCATGAAATTCCAGACTGTGACGCAACAGCGGCGCGAGAACGCGTTTCGAATGTTACAAAACATTCATTTTTTAATCGCTTGAAAGTTTTTATTAGGGAATTTCGTGCGTCAATTTCTAATATACGCACGCAAGCGATTGCCTTAAAAACCGGAGCGAGCAATAATAACATTGCATGCAAAATAAACAATTTTTCCGTTAATGTAACCTTACGCAAAAAAAAACTACTCCTTACAAAATAAACTTATTTTGCTTTTACTTTAATATTTCGTTTTTTTTATTTTTTTATAGGCGATTGTCAGCCCGTTGGACTGATTGACGTCTCAGATTGTTATTACGGTTTCCCCATTTCTCTAAGCTTTCCACATTTTATGAATGGCGATGTTGGGCTAGCGGAGAATATAACCGGTATGCAGCCAAATCCTGCCAATCATTCTACAGCATTCGTTATCCAACCGGTAAGTAAACCTTGAAGACACCACAAATCACAAAAGTTGCCTTGTTATCGCTTGTGCGGCAACTTTCAAGTGTCAGTGAGATCGATTTGCAACGATTAACTAAATAATATACGAAAAGTATGTGCAATACTTAATTAAAAATTCACATTAAGTGTTACAATTAACTTGTGCATAGAGTATTTATTTTATTGAAGTTTAAGTTGTTGACATTGTTATTGTAGTTGTTATTGTTTTTGTTGTTTATTATTGTTGTTACTGCCGACGTTTGCCTTCCAATTGAGTGAGATTGCGTGAAAAACAATTTGTATATTATAGAAATTTTGTATTAGATTTGTATTTTAAATATTTACACTTCCGGCTAATTAAGTTAACCGTTAATAAAACTAGTCACGACGTTAGCTCATTTCCCTTAAGTTGAAACAAAATGTATGTGGAACAGGAAATTGATTTCGATATTTAAAGTGCATGTCAGATTTGTAAACGGTACTTTATATATATTTATATATTCACAGATTAGATTTAAACTTAGCTACTAGCTTGTTTGTGTACTTCCGTTTCAAGTATTTCGATTTGATTGCCAGTTCATTTTAATTAGCAATATTACCTTAGTAGCTATGTTATTATTGTAAATGTACATCAAAATCATAATAATGACATTAAGGAAAGGGAACCATTATTTAGCATAAAATCAATAGTTGGATCGATCAAAGTTGTAATTTCAATCGGTTCAAACAACACAAAATATAATTTAAGGACAACATGCATACCTATTTAAGACCCTCAATTAAATATATAAATTAGGCCAAGTGCAACCAAACTTGGCTTTGGAATGCAACTAACTACCGGGTAGATTAATGACATAAATATTTTGATTTGTTCATTTTAGGAATCTGGATTACCGCTATCGCTGTCCGTAAAAGTGCAAATCAACATGCATTTTAAGGATCTGTCAAACTATCCGCAAGTCTCTAAATTCAGCTATCTGACTGCGCCAATGCTATGGTTCGAGATCGTAAGTTAATAACATACTCTGATCAATTCAAACTGTCACCTAATAACTTTTGTCTTTTTGTCTTTAGATGATGCCCAAGCTGTCCGATGAGCTGGACACGAGATTTAGCTTTTATTTGAATGTTCTGCCGCTGGTCGATCCGGTGGGCTTCTGGGGAGCTCTGATCCTCGGCATTGGCTTGCTGGTGTATGCCATTACTCGTGCCACTCTCCACATGTCCAGCTTGACTCGCCAGCCGACCAACATCTCCGATGGCAAATACGCACGTGCCAATCTTCTGCAGAATATGACGGGTAGCGGCGGTATGGTTAACAGTGGGGCCAATCGGGTCTATAACCCTTGTGAGCTCAAATTGATGGACGATATGCCTGCAGCGAAAAAACATGTCATCATCCGCGACAGCAGCAGTGGCGAAGAGGCATATCAGGAGCGACGTCAAAGTGCCTACGCCTTGGAACTGGAGCCAGCCATCTCAGACGCTGAGAGCAGCGATGAGGGCAACGATAGCGATACCGTTACCCTAAGCCGCAATTCAACTACATCCAGTTCCTGCATCGAAGTTGAGAATTGCGATGATGATGATATTTTAATAAGTTGTTTCGACGACAACCACTTAAATGTTGTTGATGCAGTTGGGCAAAACAACAAAGGCGCAAAGGAGCAAAAGGTAAGCCAAAAAATCGCTTTACTATCGGGATAACACTCAAAATCTATTAAATTTTGATAAACGGGATTCTTAAATATTGTATAGAATTTTTGTTACTTAAAATGTTGATAGATAGATAAAGAGATAGATGTTCAAAACACTCTTCACAATTGCCAATTTCGAAATTTTATTGTTATCGATATTATGTGTATGTAGGAAAACTGAAAGAATTATCGATACTTTGAAACAAATATCTTCAATTCTAAGTCTGGAGGCTTATAACCCGTTTCATGGATTCACGGTATAAAAAAAAGGCTAAGCATGTTAGAAACTTTCGTTATAAACTTATATCTCTTCGGGCATTCTTCTTATAACTAGCAACGGCTACATTCTAAGCATTTGAGTGCTAAATCATCGAAATCAGAACCGACGCCATGCTGTCTAACATGTCTCGAGGCGAACGAACGTTCGGTTGCGTCGTTTGTTGTTTATAGCCAAATTAACGGGAGCGTCAATCGAATATTTATGTAGTCAGTCGGAAGGCAGCCAACAACTGGCAACTGACAACTGGCAATATTGTATGTCAAACCAGTTTTTAGTGCAAAAACGAAGCGTTTAAAAGTCATGCGTAGATTTTGTTGTTGGTGGATAGATTTGCCATTAATATGTGCGTTTTAATTAATACTAATTCTTTCTTTCTTTCTATTTTCATTTATAGCTGGGCGTTAGCTTTGCCAGCAGCGGCTTTGCTTCATCACCTGCCTCGACCAGCAGCTTAAGCTCATCGCATGGAATGAATGTGGACAGCGGCATTGATAAGAGTTGGACACCCTATGCGCATCCCGAGAAATCGAAATCGAGTGGGATAGCGTCAACGAAGCAAGTGTAGCATATTTTAAGCCACCAGTTAGTTAGTTAGCAGATAGTATATAGGTTGTCGGTTACGATTTGATGATAAGTGATGATGATTTGGTTTTATATATATATATATATGTAAGTGTATAGATCATGTAAAAGCCAAGTGCTGGTTTTTATAACTGTGATAGCTTTTAACAAACAAAATAATGATTGTAGTTGTCCCTTACTCTTCCCACACTTCTTATACCCATCAATGAATACCAGCTTATATATATATATATGTATATATATCCTCTGTATATACTCGTCCCTTTGGCGTTATTTATATCAATTTAAGCAGCTTGTAAGGTTCGTTCGCTTTATCTAGTTAACAAGTCACCTCCATGAGGTGGCGAAAGAATAATTTGAATTTATTTTCATGCATACGTACATATGAATTAAAGCCAATTAAAAAAAGAAAAATAATATATGTTTTTGAAGAAACTTAATAAGAAATTGTGCACAATTGTAGTATATGCTAAGAATTGCTGTGATTTTTGTATTGAAGCAGAACTTATTGGCAAGCGCTTATATTACAAAGAAAAGCGTTTGCAAATTACAAATTAAATATCTTAGGCTTAGACCGTGTAAATTTAGTATTTAACTGCAACATATGCATTAATTTAAATACAATAAAAATATAAAAAATAATAATTTTGTTTTTTGAATGTTATTTTGCAGTTCGATTTTTAAACACTTAACTAACCAGTGCGTTAGCCATTGTTTAAATTCATAAAGATTATGTAATGAAAACAGATACAAAGCAAAGACTATGTATATAACCTAGATTGCAAACCAGAGAGCACTTTAAGACATTAACATTAATATACGGCCCATGCCGTATGCAATGATTTTAGTCAAAACGAAATCTTGGAAAAACTGCCGTAACTAATTTTTAGGCACTTTGGCTGTAGAATGGAAACAAATAAGGTTGATGCATTGGCTAAATTAACCTCCAAAAATAATGTGGCGTATACTTTTAGGCAGATCACTCATTCTTTCATATTCAATTGCATACTTTTATAACTAAAAAGGCTAAAAACTACTAAGACAGCTGAAAAAAGCCAAAGCAAAAATAAGTAACGGCAGTTTATCCGAGAATTCTTTTTAGCTTAAATAATTGCATACGGAATAGGCCGTATATTAAAGTCATTTGCATTTTGAGTTTTGAATTTGTTTTTGAGTTTAAAATTTGTTTTAATCAGCGGTCGGGAAACTTTTTTAATCATTACTTCAAAATATTTTTGTGTAAGTTTATATTACCCCATAGCGAAGAAAAATATATGCTTCTTACTCACAAAAGTATCATTCTTACTCCCAAAAATTGAATTTTTAATTAATTTTGTGTAATTTATCCAGGTTCCCCGACCGCTGGCTTATACTATTTCGCATTTTGAATTTTGTAGGGTTTTTTTAAACTTTTATTTTACTTTTTCAAGCTTTTTTTTACACATTTGTTTTTCTCTATTCTTTTTTTTTTGTGTCTTCAAAAAACTAATTTAGTTTAACAGATTTATAGACCTGTGTCCTGCTGTGCTTATTGCTATATGATAATGCGTATCGTCCTGACCATTCTTGTGCTTATGATTTTTATACCCTGATCCCATTAAAAATGGGGAAAAAGGGTATCATGAAGTTGTGCAAAAGTATGTAACAGGCAGAAGGAAGCATCTCCGACCCCATAAAGTATATATATTCTTTATCAGCATCAACAGTCGAGTCGATATAGCCATGTCCGTCTGTCCGTCTGTCCGTCTGTCCGTCTGTCCGTCTGTATGTATGAACGCGTCGATCTCAGAGACTATAAGAGCTAGAGACTCCAGATTCGGAACTTAAGCTCGCCTAATCCCTAGGCAGTACAAGTTTGTTTCCGATTTTCGATAACTCATCCCGTTTCCGATATACACATGTGATCGATAACAATAAAATCTTGAATTTGAAAAAACTTTAGATGACATTTTAATTATTAATCAAAATAATAACAATCTGTGAAATTTTTTTTAAAATCGGTTAAGAAACACCGAAGATATGGAACCTTGAAGTTTAGTATGCAGTATGCAGTATGGTCGTACACACACGCACACATACTTGCAAGCACTGACTGTACGCGTAAAGTATAGGGATCAGGGTATCGTCTAGTCGGGATTTCTCGACTAGAGCCTTTCTTACTTGTTTCAATTACTTTTTATTATACACGCATGACTCATTTGTTTGCGCTAGAAAAAAATGCTATTTATTAATTCACTTCATACGACTTTGGCGGCTTCCTTTTGCAAAACTTAGTCGATTTGTGGACATTCTCACGCATTCACTCGTTTAAATTTTTTACAGGCAACTCACGTGCGGCGGCAACTGGTGATATCATCATTGTTTCATCTCGGTTAGTATAATTATTTCTCTTTCTGTGGTAAAAGCAATTGATGTCATCGAGCGATTGGAGATGCAGAGAGGGTGGCACCTATAAAGTTTCCTGAAAATGCCCGCACTTGCCTGATGACAGCAACTTACGTGCCACATTAATTGAACTTTCTACGTGTTCGAGTGCGGTACTTTGAATCTGTCTTGATTTGAATGCCGAATTGTGCGTGGCCATGTTAAAGGCGTTGCCCCCACCACCGACCCGCCCGAAAAACAAAAACCGCAAAACTGTCTATGGCAAAACGTGCCTGAAGTATAGTACAATTTTATAATGGCTGGGATCGCTGGATGCTTGATTGATGGGGCTAAATGAATCACATGTGAAACCCCAAAACTAAGACATTAAGCAATTAATTTCAATGCAAACTTTATTTAAATATATATATTTATATATATATATATGTATATTTGTATATATTTATATTAATTGTGGCTTTTCAAAGTCATTTAAAATTCAAGGAAGACCATGGAATGCTAGAAGGCTGTACTAAAACTCTTAAACAATTACTTAAGATAGCTATAAATTAAGCCTATAAAAATTTTAACTGGAATGAGCCGAGCTTGTTTTTGTTTCTCGTATTTCTAAGCTACTTTTACTTTCAACCTTTATTTCCCTCAGCGCGTCTCTTGATCCACACAATTGCTGTCAAGATTGTCTTAAGCACTAAAACATAAATTAAAGTTGTATATAGTATTGATTTTTTTTTTAAATTACTATCTAGACAGAGCTAAAAAGAAACAAACAACACTTAGTGTTGGCCTTAACTAAATGGATAGACTCTCGCATCATACATATAACTAGGATGTTCTAAAATAGGTTAACTGCCATGCACTAAAAGCACATTGCTTAAACTACTGTGCATATCTAAATAAAATGTACTAAAGGCGTGATGTCAACCTTCATTTACAAATGCAACAACAGTTTTGTGGCACTTCTTAACGATATACTTAAACTGAACTTAAAATATTTCTTATTGCCTTGCCGAAAGACATTGTACTAAAATGTACTAAAAGTGCGCTTATGGCTAAGTAGCGTTCAGGCTGTCATAGATAAGCAAGCTGGGGAGCTCTTATCTTTAGATCGATTACGTCCAACGCTATAGAATCTATGCCAATCCATGAAACAATCCTTGTTTAGTGTACTAAAAATTAAAGTAAGGGATTCCTTCTCAACGACGCATTATATCTTCAATGCTGAAGCCAGTGCGTCTGGGTGGTGCTGGCGCTACAGGAGCCGGGGCTGGCGGGGCTACAGCTACCACTGATGGTGGTTGTGGTTGTGGTGGTGCAACCACAACGGTTGCGCTTGGCGTTGCTACAGTTACTTCCTTGTCGGGTGGAGCACTTGTTTCCGTTGCCGGCGGCTTGCACAATAGTTGTCTGGGTGGATGTCGCGACATATTCAAAGCATAGATACTCGGATTCTCCAGATACGATCGTTGATGATGATGATCAACCAGCTCTACCAGCGGCGGCGGTGGCGGCAATATACGTTTCCTCACCGGTATTGAGCCCAGGAAACTGGGCATTGCCTCGTGTGGCGAGTGGAGTGGTTGGGAAGGTGGTCGCGATGGCTCAGTGGTGCTACTGCTGTTGGTCACAATGCTGGTTGGTGTCGCTGCTGCTGCAACTGCTGACGTTTTGCTGAGGTTCAGCGTCTTGTGGTGCAGATCGCGACGCACATGCAACATGGGCAAATAGGGATCAGTGTTGCCAGGCGGCAGCAAATGATGATGTGGTGGTCCAGGTGGTGGTACATGTGCCCCTGGCGGTGCATATCGTAAACTGGGCATAAAGGTGGTGCCTATTACGGGTGGAAGCGATAGCTCCTCGAGGGGTCTCTCGCCGTGTGGCCTCATGGTGTAAGTCTCTCCACCCTCATGATGGCAATGGGTAACTCCCTGACGTTCCGGTTTGGTAATAACAGGAGCGTTTGATGGGGCTGGGGCTTGACCCGCTTTAAAGCGTGCCGCAACTAGTGCCACTTCTGCCTTTTCCTCCTCTGTCTCCGCCTCGAGTTCTTCATCTTCAGCTAAGTCCAAGGCACCTGGTTCATGCAGCTCTTCCTCCTCATCGTAGTCATCAAAATCTTCGTCGCTTTCCTCATGTTCATAGCTGGCACTGCTGCTGTTGTTGTTGCTAGCTTTCCTCTTAAGACGCATACGCTCCGCTTCGTCCTTTTCGGCCTTCTCGCTCAGATTGTGTACAGGTGACTGACGTGGGGAGTCCACCTCCAACAAGGAGTCCTCCTCATCGCCACTTAACTGTCGCGCCTCATCCTCCTCGCCAACATCAACATAGTCGGCACTGTTTACCTCACCCACAGCATGAGTCAACGCATGACGCCGTAGATCGCAGTTGCGTCGAAAGACTTTGCCGCAGGACGAGCACTCGTAGGGCTTGTGATCGGTGTGGGTGAGCAGATGGGTCTTCAGGTTCGAGCGCTGGTTAAAACTGCGGCTGCAAACGGGACACTTGTGTGGCGATTCCTCCATATGCAGGATCTTATGTACGGCCAGGGTGCGTGACTGGCAGAAGCCCTTGCCACACTCTGTGCACTTGAACGGCTTCTCCTTGGAGTGTATGTACCTGATGAAGAAGAGGGGATACAAAAAGGGAGGGGGTTAACATTTAAACACATGACTTGGCTCATTGCGTAGGCGTTTTTGTTATTGTTGTGGTTGGTAGCTATTAGCTGGTAGCTGGCAGCTCAAGTTGACAGTTATCTTCACTGGCGGGGCATTATCTCCACCGCTCACTACCTCCCTCTGCTTTGGCGCAGATAAAGTGCGCTGATATATTTTATGTTTATGGCAGCCATCTTTAAAATGGCGTCCACTTGTTGTTGGACCAGCAGCAGCAGCAACCAGCAGCAGCTGCTGACTCTGGTAACAAAAAATGAAAACAGGTTCTTGGCTTAAGATCTTGGCTGGGGTCTGCCTTTGATTTTTGCCTTTTAGCTCGGGGGGCTTCAAGGCGCACCGAGATTCTTCTTGCTGTTTTCTTCTTCCACTTGCCTTCTCTTCCCCTTCTCTTTGTTGCTGGTGCTGCTGCTGCTGAGAAATTAGCCCCGCGGCAAAGCAAACAAACGACAAATGGACCGAAACCGAACGATCAAAAGACACAAGACAACGTCTTGGACAGGCCAACACACAAGCTCACACACACACACACACACACACAAACCATCATATGTGCATGTGAGCAGGCATAAGGCCAATGCCAACCTGCTGTCTGCTCTTGCCCGGTTCTCGGTACCAACTATCGAGTGTGGAGTACCCAATGCCAACTACCCGCACCCCTCTTCAAAATGCTGTTGTTGCCTGCCTGGCCCCCAAATGTAAACCCACAAAGTTAATTAACTTTGTCTTTTTGCGGTGTGTTCTTCGCATAACTTTGACTAAAAGTTTGAGCTTAATGATTTTGTCAAGCCGTTGGGTTTCTATTTGTGATTTGAATGGGAAATATTTATTTAAATATGCAAATGTGTAAAAACTGTTAAAAGATTAAATTGGAATTGGGAAAAAACCTAGTAACAAAAACAAATCTTGGTTTCATCTTGCCAATTTTTTTCTAGTGTACTCCAAATTCGTCTTTAGAAACTTAAATCTTGTTTTCAAGTTATTGCTCCTTCTTCTTGCTACATACCTTGAGGCATGCCAGCAATTACGAGCGAGCAGACACGCCTTCTGCCTGCCCGTTCGTTCGTTCGTTCATTCGATCGTAGCCCATAACTTGAGCTTCCCATCAACGTTGCCTTCTCACACACCACTCCACTCTCACACGCAGAACTCACCTGTGGTCCCGCAAGTGATCCTGTCGCCTAAAAGCCTTGCCACAAATATCACAGGAATAGGGCCGCTCGTCCGTATGGGTGCGCTCGTGTATCAACAGATTGTAGGACTTGGTGAACTGCCGGTTACAGAACTTGCAGATAAACTGCTTCTTCGGCCGCGAGGCACGTCCAGGTGCGCGCAACAGGCGTCTATCCAGACCAGCATGCATGCCTGGGGCTAGACCAGGTGGAAAGAGGGCAGCCGCTGTTGCCGCTCCGGGTGGAAACGGAAAACTTCCAGGGCCCGTTGGCGACGGTCCAGGTCCGGTTAAATATGGCGGTGGTGGTGGTGGACCATAGAGTACACCGGGTGGTGGCACACCTGGTGGTCCACCCGGAGGACCTCCGCGTCCGAGCATCACAGCCGCAGCAGCAGCCTCCCTCAGCGCCAGCTCCTTGCGCTTGTCAGCCATCATGGCAATGATCTCATAGTTGGAGTTGCTGCCAGCGCGAGCCTTTGCCTCGAGTGCCTGTCTGGTCGGCAGTACCGGCACAAAAGCGGATATCTCCCGATGATGCGGTGGTCCACCATGCAGGCCCGAGGCAGCCAGATGTTGCTGATAGGCCAATTGGGTTTCGTAGGCAGCTGCTGCTGCCGAGATCCTGCTAGCTGATGAATTTCTCGAATCGCCGGCGCTACCCGAACCATCCGAATTGCCATTTGCTCCCGAACCGGAGCCATTACCACTTGCCGCTGCTGCCACGGCTGCCACCGTTGACATAAACTGATCCATGCGAGAGGCACGCAACATTGGTATGGCGCCTCCGCCATCGCTGGCTGTGCTATCCGTGGGCATATTGACGGGTTGTTCAGCTACTCACATGCCGTCAGACCTTCAGCTGCACATAAAGTAGACGAGATAAGGGAAGAGGGAAGGGTGCAAGAAATAACAATTAGTCAAATGTTGTTTTAATTGTTTGCGGCTTATTGGGCTCTACTGGGCTTATCTTAATTGCTCGTCAAGTGCAATAAAAAATATAGTTTATTTATTCTACGTTTTCCCTTATACTATACCCTACCCTGCAACAATATGAACGCTGAACAAAATATTACAAAATATTTGTATTTTTGTGTATTTCAAAGGTTTCTCACAAAATCGCTTTGATGCTGGATTTAAATACATTAAAAAAATATTTGCACATCAATAAAATCATATTTTCATCACTTTTTTTATGGGAATTCCTAATAAACTCACAGTGTTAAGCACCGATTTATTTAACATCACATCAAATTAGCATTAGCATTAATAAAGATTTTTTTTTTTAAATCAATTCACAAAATATAGACATCTAGTGACAAATAGTCGCTGTCTTTAGTAGAGTATACATTTTATTTACTAGGCAATAATTTTCGTAGGAATTTTATTAAATTGTTTTTGTTGTTGTTGTTGTGATTGTTGTTGTTGCTGTTTATTATCAACAAACGGCGGCGGCAAGTGAAACTAAACTGAACGAGAAACGAGTCGCAGTCGCTGTCCCCGCTGTTAGAGTTGTCGACGCTGCCAGGTTAGATAAGATTGTGCGTCTAAAAAAACCTGACTGACTGAGTCAGTAAGCGAGGTACACACACCACATACAGTAGTGGTAGCGATATAAATACACACACACACACTCACACACTTAGATACAAGTACAAAAAGAGAGTGAGATACACACACACACACACACACACACATACGCAGTGCTACATACACACACATATATATCACACACGGTATCTGTATCTATGTAGATAGTAAGTAGCATTTGGCAGCCATACAAATGCAACTGGTAGCCTAAGCGAACTAAACGGCAGTCAGTCAGTCAGTTAGGCAAGCCTTGACTCTCGGTAGCCGAACCCGAACTCAAACTCGAACTCGAACCCGAGAGACACACACAAACTAAGACTAAGGGGATCCGACCCGATGCGACCCGTTCAAGCGACTGTGACTGCTTACTGGCTTTACGCAACAGGAGCGCTTCAGCTTCTGGCTGGTTTTTTTTTTTTTTTTTTGTTTTTCTGTGTTCATTTCTTCGTTTTTGCATGGAACGTGATCATCACGATTATAATAACAGTCAAATGACTGAAGACACAAGTTGAAGAAGAGGAGTGAAACAAGTAATGATTATGATAATGACGATCATAATGTCGCTGGTTGCAATCATAAAACTTTGGCTGCATTAAAGCCACATTTAAATATGTGCATACGTATAACCAGTTGCGCATAAAGTGCAAAAAAGAACTCGACTCTCCGTTCCCCGCCAGTCAGTCTACATCTTGAGCAGAAACCTCTACCCCTTTGTCACTACCCCTCCCCCGTGTCGTGTGCAATGACAGTTTTGCTTATCATTTGCTGGAAATGTTCTCAACTTGTGACTTGAAATGAGTTTTCACTTCGTGATTTTTAGTTTTTTTTTGTGTTTTTTTGTTCTTCGTTTTTTCCTGTCTGCCATGATAAGTAGATATTTGTAAACTGCTGCATCATCGCGATATATAATGCAAAGCGTAGGCATTATTTTTACCTTTTGGACGCTGGCCTAAGCTTAAGACAGTTCTTCTTGGTTAAAACGTTAAGCGTTGTTGGCCCGTTCGTTGCACGTGCCCAAAGAAATGTTGAAGATGTTAAAGATGTGGCTCAGCTGACTGTTTTATGGCTGTCAGATTAGAACTGTTGAAAACTAAGATAGATAGTTTATAGCCCTCTCTGATTAGAAATGACATTGGAACTTCCATAGAACGGAATATACCAAGTAACTTGCTAGGCTGGAAATTTTTTTTTATCTACTTTATTGACAACTTAATTTGATTATTTATTTTTAGCTATTTTTATTTTGTTTGCAAATCATACCCTAATTTACTCATTGTATCATAATAAACTTAACCTTAACACATTTCATATTTAAATTTATGCCATTATGCTTAAGTAATATCTTTATGATATTTCCTTGCCTAGTTTTTTACAATGACAAACTGATCTTAAAAATTACTTACTCACTTAACTACGCACTTTATTTTCAATCTTATCTAACTTTCTTATATTCCGTTGACAATTTCCTATATTCTTCATGCACTTAGTAATCCCCCAAAAACACTACTAGTTCCAAGTAACGAAACAGCCGTATGGCGCATACGTAAGTAAGTGGGTTTTAAATAACATAGAGTACATATCACACACGTATCTCTGGTAGCCTCGAAAAAAAAGGTTAGTCGTTTTTGGGGGGTTTTTTTCGCTGTCTTATTTAATTTGATTTTATTTGGTTTCTTTCATTTTAACTAGGTTTATGCCGTGTTTCTCTTCTCACTTATGCCATTTATGACACTGGGGCTTGGTGTCGGTTTAAACAGTCTTAGCTGTCTTAGCTGTCTAACTGTCCGGTTGTTGGACCCTCTCTGTCTAACTGTCTTACTGTCTCACTCATTGTACATACAATGCGATTCAGCGTTCATTATCTTTTGAAACATCGGCACTTTTGAAACGTCAAGCCAAATAAGAAAAACAAATAAAATAAATGTAAATAATGGACATCGTCAGCAAAATGCGAAGTCCACAACGTTGCACGTAGTACTTTGCTTGTAGTTGGCATCAAAGAAAGAAAGAAAGAAAAGGCGAGAAAGACAGAAGGAGAGAGAGATAGAGAGAAGAGGTTCAGTGAAAGAAAGAGAGAGCTGTGTACTTTCAGATACAATATAAAGATACAGATACACACGCACACACACACTAACACTAACATTAACACTGGAAACGTTTGCGCAAACGGTTGCCCAACAAATGAAGCCAAAGGCTTAAATGTGTGTATACATATAATAAAATGAAGAAAAAAAAAAAATGTATAAGAAACAGCAACAACAACAAAAACAGCTACAACTACTGGCTGTAGAAACTGAAAAGATATCGAGGAGCAATTTGGCTGCCACTTTTTCTTCTGCCTGCCCAGAAGACGCGAAGCCCTGGCTATAGGTCTGACTGGGTTTGGGCTTTGTGTAAACAACAACAACAACAACAGCGAGCAACAAACAGCCAAAGCGACCAGCAGACTCGCAGACCCACTGGAACAAAAAAGGTTCAAAGCAGTTGATAACAAAAAAAAAAAACATAATACAGAAAAAACAAACAAACACTTACACACACACACACACACATACATCGACTCATACTCATATAGATATGAGAAAAAACACATGCGCAGAGGGATTTAATATTTGTATAGAAACGAGACGAAGTTTATGTGTGTGTACATATCTCTTTGGTTGGTTGGTTGGACCAAGACGCTTAGCGCACTACTTCAGTTTGCTTACAAAACAACCTACAACAACAACAACAACAACAAACAACACACGACAAGAAAGGGTCAGTGAGTGTTTAAATATGCGTCTGTATGTGTGTGTGTGTGTGTGTTAAGTTTTAATCCCTTCGGGCCAGGCGAGACCAACACGGCGAAGGTAGCTAATAATCAACAAAACTAAAAAAAAAGAAGGAGGACAAGAAAACGAAAAAAAAAAAAATCATAAAATAAAACTAAAAGCAACAACTTGTAATTATAGACGCTAGCCGCTGCATTAATACACATACGTACATATAGATTCTGGCGTTAGTCTGGCAACTCTTTTGAGTTGGGATAATAGTCAAAGCTATTAAAAAATCTCAAGCCATAATCACCAGCGCTTGTACTTTGACTGTATGCCTTTGACTACTCTCCTAAGCTCTAGTTGCTTGTCTCTATAATTTTCATGATTAATATCTATGTGATTTACACACAAACCCCACCCCCTTTCGGCATGTATGTGTGTGTCATTAATTTAAAAGCTTTGCTAATTTTGCAGCCAGGTTGAATGCATTTCTGCTCGAACAGCTCAAAAAAAAAAACAAAAACTGCTAATGAAGTTTTATGAGCTCGAAATGCAGCTGCCCTGAACAGACAGACGGTTCTGTAGATTACTTAGGTTGTTCACTTGAATTGAAAAGCATAACTTATAATTATTATTATCAAACTTCTGTGCGAAGACCATAAGAAGAAAAGAAACAGGTCTGTAACCAGCATGATTGATGGGTTCGTTATAAAGAGTCGTTAGAACCAAAGAAGACTAGTTAGAATGGGACTTTTCCTTCCTACAATAGCATGAGAAAGTAGCAATTAGTTTAATTACTATTTGTGATCTATAAAAATTGAAATTTTATCATTGCTGAATATTATTATATATATTATATTATATTATTATCGGTAACTACCTATGAAACTGAACTGAACTTACGCAACTTCTTAAGCAACTGAATAACTTTTGCCTATAACGTGCTTTTTGAAATTAATCTGTAAATTTATGACCTTATCACTATACTATGCCGAATACGATTTTTTTCTCTTTTCTTTGAGGTTTTGTGCGAGTTATTCTGGTTCTTTCCGTAAACCATTTATTCAATACACTGTGCAGCATTTTAATCCCCTTAAGCCGATCGTTTTTCATGCTTCTTATGGCTTTTCAATTTAAGCGATGCTCTCACTAAAGATAAAGTATCTTCGTTCTCTTGGGCATGAACTGTTCATAATTCTTAATTATTGGCTTTACACTGAAAATACATATAATCGGTTTATATACCATATAGTATCTTAAAAATCACTTCAGCTAATTATTCAATTTATCTGCCTCACCACACATAATATTGTTATGTATTATCATTAAAACGAATCAGAAACATTATAAAAAAAAAACTTCTCTAGCCTAAACAGTTAAAACAAAAAGCACACGTGCCAGAAAAGGCGTGGCAAAGTGTCCAAAAAAAAGAAGCTATACCTTTTATGGCCAATTGTATGGTCTATTGTCATTTAGGCTTAATGGCCGCGTATTAAGTGTTGTCTTTTGTTTCACTAAACTTTTAAAATGCCTTTTAATTTGTTTTGACTTTAAATTAATTTCGGTTCTTTATGAAACGCCATTTTCAGCCCACTAAAAAGACATTTCCCTACCGTTACAGCAATATCTAAATTTGATATCATAGTAAACCGAGAAACCACCCAGAAATATATCGAATGCAATAAATTTTTATGTGTCCATTCTTATGCTAAAATGTATTAACCCACAGCACACACATACACATAAGCAAAGACTCAAATAGAGTAGCCCATAAACAAACAATGATGATGATGATGGAAAATTCAAAGAGATCGAAGCGTTCCAGCTTCAGTCAAGCGAGACAAAAGCCGAATGGCTTTATAAGACCGCAGCAAATGGAACCACGAATACCAAATACTAACGTACTCTCAATACCATTCCCCAATACCAGATCTAAAGCACAAAAAAAATAATAATAATGTGAAAAAATGAGACTGTGGGAGCGCGGGAGGCGTTTTTAAAATAAGGAAAAAAAAACTAAAGCATTTAAAAGAAATCAAAGGAAAATAAGCACAAAGATGCTGGAGCGATGTAGATGGCAGAGCGCAGATGATGATGGTATGGTACGGTACGTTACGGTATGGTATGGTATGGTATCCAAATCTGAACCCCAAACCCCAAGCATCAACAGAAGCTTGCGGCAATTGCGTTTCCTCTTTGGACACACGTTCTGAACAATTAAAGCGCGCGGCAAGCCAAGCTGGCAAGACGGCCAAGACGACCAAGACGACCAAGTCCAAAAAAACCGGATTCAAATTGAGCACGACGAGAGCTGCTGAAACTTAAACTGAGGCTGCTGCGACAGCGACTGCTGAGAGCCACTGGCCACTGGCACTGGCTACAAGTGAACTGGTTTACGGCCAACAACAACAAAAAATCAACGAAAAAAAAACGAATGAAAAACATTCCAAGCGAAGGTTCGAGCTGGAGACCGAAGCAAGAGTCAGAGTCAGAGCCGAAGCCGAGCGCCAGGCTGCTGCCTGTCAATGGAACGCAGGCACCACAGGCACCACACTGAGTTCGGTGGCAATGACAGTGGCACATGCAGTTGTAGTGGAAGCCGCTGCGGCAGCCGCCGCCAGTCGCCCAAAAGTAAAAAAAAAAACCGCAAACTGTGGCAGAGAGCCTCCAACGTTGTCTTACAATACTATAATAGTATGAGTCTCTCTGTCTGTCTGTGTGCGTGTGTGTGTGTGTGTTTCTCTCTGTGTGTTAGTGAGCTTGGAGCAGGTTTTGGCAGTCAACTTTATTTTTTATTTACTTTGCTACTCGTTACAGTTTGCGCTCAGATTTACTCTCCCGCTCTCTCTCTCTCTCTCTCTCTCTCTCTCTCACACACACTGTCTCTCAGGGAGCCCACTCGCTGTGGTTGCTACTCGCTGTGATTTGCTTTTGGCCATAGCAAAAATCAAAAGAAAATAATTAGCTAGACCCTAAAAACAAAAAATTTCAGCTGCGGAATTTGTTTGTGTGTGGAATCTTTCAAGTTTCTTGCTTCGTACATTATTTATTTTTTTTTGTAGGGGGTGTTGCCCGCTTTGGGGCGTGTGACTTACCTGTAAACAATTTTGATGTCTCTGGCGAAGAGCGCCTGAGGCTCTTTCAAGCTTGGCTTTTGCCAGTATTCCAGGTAATTTTGTTTTTCTTAACAACCTTTTTTTTCTTAAGTTTTTTGTTTAGTTTAATCTTTCTTTCTTTTGTTTTTGTGGCACTTCTTTATGTAACTTTTTTGTTGTAAGATTTCTGTGGAATGCAAACAATATGTAAAATTAAATTTTTTGTTGCTAATAAGCGTTGAAAATATTCACTTAATTAAGTTTAAAGTTTATTAAGCACTGTTCCATTGTTTGTGGCTTGCAAATAATATACATTTAGTTTAGATACACGAACGCGCATACAGATACAATTGTATCTACAGATATGTATGTGCGATACAATCACGGCACGATAAGTCGCGAGGGGTCGCGGGTGTTACGGGAGCAACGGCAGCAGCTACCACAAACCAACAAAAAAAAAAACGAAAAACGAAAAATGATGAAAAAATCAAAACCAAACCACGTACGAAACCAGCAAGCCAGCGAAACAAGCCGATGGAACGGTCTAACAACAACAACAACAACAACAAACGAACGAACTTAACGAACTAACGAACGAGGCAAGCAACAGACGAGATACGGCAGCTGAAATGTGTTTTTCTACATTTTGTTTGAAATAGGAGCTGAAGCCAGTGCAGCTACCAATTCGCTCCTCAAGTAGTCCCAAACTCTTCCCACACACACACACACACACACACACACACACACACAAAACACGACAACGGCGACGACGACGACGACACGCTTGGAAACGCCGACTGAAAAGCGCTTTTCAGCGATCGGTGATCGGAGTGATCGGAGTTCGGTGAGCGGGTTGCGTTAACGTTGCGACGTTGCAACAAGTTCACTGTGCCTGCATTTTTTCCCCAATATGTATCTAACAGACAGACACACTCAAACTAAACACACACACATACGTATTAAAATTTTCCACTGTGTCCACGGATCCGCGCACAGGTGCGTCAACCACGATCAACTCTTGAAGACTAATCCAACAATTGCCCAGCCGCTGTCAACGTCGTCGTAGTCGTGGAGAGAGAGGTAGAGAGAGAGAGAGAGCGACCAAATGAGCGAGAGAGAGTAAGCCACAGCGAGTAGTGGGAGAGATCGCGCTCAAAACCAGCCAAGTAAGAAAACCTCCAAGCAGCAATAACTACAATAATAACAACAAGAGCAACTGGCAAACCAACTAACCGACCGCCAGTCGCACGCTGCGGACAAGCAAGACCGAACGGACAGACAGACACGGAACGTGCATACGTACGACGAGTTATTGTCAGTTAGAGAGCTACCTGTTTACCGACTGCTTACCGTTTTTTTTTTTCGAGGGTAGACGCAACAGCGAAACAAAACACACGGGTTGCCAGATTGCATTAAGCAATCCACTCACTATACTATGGGTTCAAGCTAGGAAGTAACTGCGGTGGCCGCTTGTGGCTTTTACTATATACTGTATGCAGTAAGGGGTGATTTGTAGTACCCATACTTGATTATCATCATATCATAATAGAATAATAAGTATAGTAAGAGCTTACAAGATAAATAATATAATGTAACAGTTCTTAATAATCTCATTTCTAAACACTCTCATAACAAATGAATAAACGAAAGAAGAACTCAAGGCGTATATATATCCCATAGGTTTTCATCGAATCCAACAGGTTGAAGGCTTAACAATCTGGCAACCTTAACTCCCGCACATGTACTATAACAAAGGTATGCGACTAGGTATTAAGAGGAAAAGCCAAGAAAAATGAAACAAAAAAAAAAGAAAGAAAAAAAAACTGTCAGGGTCTTAGCCACTGCAGAGTTTGTGGTCCAAAAGAGAGGGAGTTACGTTTGACGAAAACGCCTCAAAGATGCTGCTGCTGATGACGGTAGGTATGATGATCATCACGAACATGCCTGATGATGGCAATGATGACGAACCACCACCAACTGTTTCAAAGGTAGCAAAGAAAATCCAAAGAAATAAATAAATAAATCACAGAAACAGAACAAGTAGATGCAAAAGAAATACAAAGAAAAGGCAAACTCTGCAAGTTGAAAAAAAAACAACAAAAAAAAACAGAGAAGAGATAATTAAGGCAGTGGCAGGGGCCGCATAGTGGAACTAAATTGTTATTGTTGTTGTTGTCGTCGCCGTGACTCGAATCTGAAAAAAAAAACAACAACAAAAAACAATAATAAAAACCTAGAGAGGCATACGGCCATAGACAGAGGTACGAATAGAATACACTTGGCCAAGAGATGGAGATGTAGTGGAAAGGCAAATACACAAAAGTAAGTAAGAAAGAAAAACAAACGGTAGCAGTCTCATAGGGTGAGCGAATTGTTATGCTAGTCGTTGACTTCTCCGGATGCCGGCTGCCGTGTGCATATTTTGCCACTCTTAACAAACTTAAATAAATTACTCAAAATTTGTGGAAAACGTAGAACATGTGGCCGACCATGGAGCTGGGTTGCCAGAGACGACGAGCTGACAGGTTCATTGATCGCATTCGAAATGCTTCGATTGAGCCTGACGGACTGGACCGAGAGCATGAGCATGGGCATGGGCAAGGGCAAGGGCAAGGGCGATGGTATGCTATGCAGTTTGAAGGTAGGAGTCAAGTTCGTTGCATCATTGAGCCTAATTAATGATGTTTAGACGCATTTCAATGCCCTCGAGCTGTCAGCAATAAACTTTTGTAACATTTGTCATTTCTTAATTGTTAAAGATCCAATCGTTGCTTTAAACAAAAACTTTTTATTTGTTCTTCGTATATTCTTTATTTAATAATTAAAGCTCTTATTTAGTGTTTTTTATAATATTTTTTTTTGTTTTTTCAATGGTTTTGCTCACATTTTCCACATAACATAAAAAACGGCTGTCATGTATACATTCACATTTATATATATATGTATGTATATATATATATATATATATATATATATTTGTAAGTAATAAGTACTCGTAATATCTAAATGAATTTAAAATATATAAAATATACAGTATGTGTGTGTGTGTATATAAAAATCGTATGTATTTAACAAAACAACATTGTATTTAATATGCACACACTGATCCACAAAAGAAGGGAAATCAGCATTCATTTAAAGATCATATATTGCATATATGACAAAGTAACTACTGGATTGTGAAGTATATTCAATGTACTCATAAAGCATTTGCCATAATATTTTTGTTGTGTCTCTAGTCAGACAACGATGAAAATCCAAAAAACTCAACCTATCAAAAACTAAGCTTAGCTACAACGCGGTTTTTCCTTACCCGGGACATAATGTGTATAAAAAAGCTATACATGTCATAATATAATAATTGTGTCTAACTAATAAACCATCTTTTTGTGTTGTTTTCAAACGTGTGTTTTTGTTTTTGTCTATGTTTTTGTTACCAATAAGGACGAAAACCGTTTTCACTTATATATATGCACAATAATAATTTTGTATCTAGTGTGTGGAACTAAGCATTCGGATTATAAACCATTTTACATAGAACTTATCTAGTTCTAATTTCATAATTTTCTCTAACTTTCAATAGTTACTATTTTGGATTAGCTGCTTTGTGAAATTGGTCAGAGTACTATTTAGCCAATAGTTAAATTTCAATCTTTATCTTTGCTATGCCTTTTTTTTTGTAAATAATTTCTCAATGTTGAGATACCCGTCTAAAATGGATTTTAATCGGCATGTGGTTTAAGCCTTTCAATACCATTCTATATACCTAATGAATTTAGTTTGAACTCGAACACACTTTAGACATTATGTTTATATATATATAATTTTTGGTCTGCTGCATGCATTTACGACTAAATATATATATATAAGTTTCTAGATCATAAGCTATATATGAATGCAAGTATATATATATATATATTATGCTTTTGAGTATGTGTATGTGTGGATGTGTATGTGTGTGGTGTGTATGTGTGTAAGTGTATAACAAGACAACCTCACTAAACATAAGTAATGTATAAGCTATAATAAGTATGTATATAACAAGAATACACATCAACATCTCTCATTTATGTTTGCGCGCTTCAAAATAGTTTTAAACCCGATTCAACTGACTGGCTGACTGACTGCCAAAATTCCTTGTCTTAGTGGCTATAAAAAACTCTGGACTATTAACTCTATACTTGGTTGCTTTGGTTTTTTACTTAAGTGCTAGTTGGTAGTACCTAGTACCCGTACTAATGTCCCAAATTTGAATTCCAACTGCTCATAAGATGAAAACTAATCCATGTAGTAGATAAAACTTCGACGCTTCCGTCGACTACTTAAAGCCGATTTCGAGCGTGCTTTTAACCTTAGTTACCCGGACTTAATCCAACGATCTATGGAGTACTCCAGTGCGGATATCCATCTACAAATTAAATATATTATTAAAAAAAAATAGCCAAATTTAATATAAATTTAATTACTTACCGTTTCTTATCCATTTCGCTTTCGGTACAAAAATAATAATGACGTAATTTCGCTTCTGGTGGTATTATCTCAAATGAGTTCTTCTTGCCAGACGCATTCGCGGACATTGAGGCCACTTTGTAGCCGTGCAAACAGGCCATGCCTAGACAAAACAGAAAAAGACAAACAAATTGATTCACAAACATTAATTAATTAGCTGCATGCGTTTGCTGTCGGTTACGCTATTTGTTGTTGTGTTAATACCATGTAAGACAAAAGTGTTTAAGGAATGGTATGGTTTTCAAATTGATTTCAAATATTTACTTAAATTGTGTTATTATAATGGATTTTTTGAAAACGACAATCAGCTTAAATTGGTCAAGTTTTATTATTATCTCTATTATTAGCTCTTGAATTTACAGGGTGTCTTGCGCTTTAATTACTTTCTACAAGAACTTTGTAGAGCAGACTTCTATTTTGTATTATTTGTTGTGTGAGTGACTCACCGAATGCACTTTTGCTATTTGCATCTTGATAAAAATAGAGGCAGGCATCCTTAAGTACACAATAGCGTTTCGACCATCCGCACCACCTTGAGCCCAATTTGAGCAAATAACCAAAGCAATCCGGTCGCAAAATGCTGCCAGGGCTCTGATACAAGCAGCGGGCACTAAGTGGGTAAGAGAACGTAAATGATAGAGTATAAGCTGCAAGTTTCGTTTGAAGAAGTGTGCCCCTTACCTCTTGTCCAACCATTGATTATCCTGCGTGGCCGCTTGGCGCAACAAATTTAACCATCTGTTGGCCAGTTCGTCAGAGTCTGCAGCTACATACATGGGTATACCCTCGCCAGAGTCAACTTTGAAGCCAAATGGCTTACCTATGTCAATGGGGCACAATTCCACCGTATGCTTGGCCATTATCATAGCACCCACCGGCTGGGAGTCCTACGAAATTGAATCTGTTATTTGTAGTTCTTCTCAAACATTTGCTTTAATAACTTACATCTTCCGTTTTGTAGTAGTATAGACAATTGTCTGGCCTCAGTGAGAACCAACGTCGCACCCATTTCTTTGTATTCGGAGTACCCTTTGCCTGACCGCTCTGACGCCACAGATAGCCACTGAAAATGGGTTGACTAGGTGGTTCCAGCTGTTCGTGCATGAGAACACCAATGGTTCGTGCCACTTGCAATTCCAGTTTCTCACAACCATCGTGCGCAATCTTGACCACCTCGGTGTGATGCTTATCAAGCACTTGGACACCATTAACCGATATAATGATATCGCCAACTTCCAGGCCAGAGCTCTCCGCTGGCGTCTCCGGTTCTATGGCAGCCACAACCACTGGCTTAGAGCCATGAATGCGAAAGCCAAATTCGCCAGAATCACTCTTTACCACAACCGTTTTGTCGACGCCTACGTGAAAGAGATTAAATTTATATCTAACTTTCTGTATGTTTGTGTGAAATGATTTGTGGGATTTTGTTTCCGGAGACATTACCGTGAGCGCCGTTGCTGAGCGTTGTTATGACGAAACTCTCACGTGCCCATACCAAAAGCATTAGCTTTAAGACCTCCTCAAGTTTACGCCGCACCGAATCAGGCGGTGAGTTTGACGATATTAATTCTATGGCATTTGAAAAATACGAATTTAACCCTTTGCTTGGCATGCTAAATGCTATTTGTTGTTTACCCACCAATCATTTGGATTATTTATTGTGTTAATGTATGTAAAAAGACTGACGCCAGCCGATCGACTTTCGCCTTGAACAGCGTGAACTTTAATTTTGGGACTTGGCGTTCGAGTATTTTGCACTTTTCACATTTGATAATAGCGAGATCCGTTCGCGTCGGCACACAACAAAGCACGCACCTCAACTATTTTCGATAACAGAGTCAAGCACCCAAAAACCAATTTTTATTCGGCATTTTTTGACTTCATTTGTATGCCAAGTGCCGGTCATGAAAATCGCTAGAGCGCCACCGGCCCACTATCATGCGGAAAACAAGAGAGAACTTTTCATTTTGGATAACAGTTAGCTGAATACCCTGATCGCATGAACATGTAACGCAATTTTATGCTTTTGACACACCTTAATGATAAAAGTGTTATACCCCATCTAACAGAATAAAAAGCTCTTCCGCCGCTCTCTAAACATTTCGACGCGCACGTTGTGCCAAATATAGAAAACAATACAGGGTGTTCACTTACGGAAGTTGTTGTGCTTCTGGCGATGATACATTTCGAGTGTGCAACGACGCTGAACCAAACGATGTAAGATCACCTGGTACTTGGCATGAAATCCCTTCTCCGACTCCGTGGAAGCTCGACGCTCTCTAGAGCGATCTAAAAATAATCATACAGATTAAATGGGATTGAATATTTATTTATGAGAAACAAGCTAACCAAAGCATTGATGATCCAATTGTGTCCACAAATCATCATCGGTTAAGCGCGTATAACGACCCGCATTGTAGTGACCTTTATAGATGATATGCTGACTCTGTTCCGTGTTAATATCTGGCAGTACGCAGGGACTGGAGCCGGCGGGTCGTAAGATGGGAGTATTAGGAAGACTTGGTGCTCGACCACGCTCCTCGCTCTAAAGATAAGAAATATTAGTTTGGTAGACGATATTTAATTGTTCCTCTTTCAACTAACCTTGGCGCGTATATTCTCCTGCCTAGTCTTGTAGTGCCTGCCACGTTCGCCATGATATCGCTCTTCGGAACGAAAACGCTTATCCATTTTCTTATAAAGTCGCTGTGTAGTCTTCGTAGTAACTGGAGAGTCAGCAAAATCAGAGGGTGGTTTCACAATGTCCGCCTCCTGTTCAATAAACGGAATGGACTCCACAGAATCACCCGCTAATTCGCTAACAGCCTGCTTGCCCTCCATTTCCTTGCCGCAGTGTAGGCAGTGTCCCTGATCCGCCCCAGCCGTGTTGCCATCTGCTTCGCTGTAGAACACCGAATCGGAGCCGGGAGAAACTGAACGCAGAGATTCAATTGATTTCGCTTTGAGATGACAAATTTCTGAAGCTGATTTGATAGCGGGCACTGAAGCTGACTGCAATTTGGGCGATAGTAGAGCAGTGGGCGTGGCACAGCTATGGGGTTTTTTAGCTTTTGAAGGCGCTGCCAGCTCCTGTTGCGTATTGTTTCCCGTGGATGAGGCAGATGTGTTTGTCATAGTAGATATCGGAGCAACTGCTACCGTTGCGGGTAATACTTTTGGTCCCATGGTGCTGGTCATGCTTACATCGAGCAACAACTCAGTATCGCCACTGACGCTACTTAGACCATATAGAGTGGGTGTGGCACGGGCACGTCGAGCGGCTGCTGCAGCGAGCACATCCTCCCTGGAGCTCTTTCGCAACTGACGTCGTATCTTTGGACGGAAACGTTTCATTTTGCTGGGACTTCCGCCATCTGGAGCTGTGCTAACACTATGCTGTTCCGGTGACTGCAAATTTATAGAGGCGCCAGGTTTCTTAATAGGACTGGTCAATGCACGCATGTTCTCCTTTTCAATATCAAGTTTCATGCTTGTCTTGCGACGCTTTCTCTCATCATCCTGCCGCTGACGACGTCCCTTGCAGCTGGGAGTCACCTGGTCATCGTCGTCCTCCTCGTGTGGACTCTCATAGTAACCGGATGAAGAGTATCGCACCTCACTTCGCTCATCTTCCGATATAGATTCCGGCTTCGGCTTCGGTGGCGGTATCTCCGCAGCACTTACCTTCATCTGTCCACTAGTCCCACTGCTAACTGTTTGGGGCTGAGTTTCCTTGCCAGGCGATTTGATCGCCTGACCAGAGATCTGACAGCTTCCGGATGATGTGGTGCTGCTTATTGAATGCGAGGGTGAATTTTTTGTCAACTCTGCAGCCGAGTCGAGTGGCGATTTGAGCTGCTGCGCGGACTTAACAGGCGGCGGAGGCGGCTTTTCGTCATGCTGCAGGAGTTCCTCGCGCATGGAGTAGAGGGAACTGGCACTTTCGAAGGAGCTGCCTGCATGTGTCTTCTCAAGCTGTGAGGTCTGTGTAGAAGCTATACAAAAGAATGATACTTTAGTAAGAATTTGAGTTGATTTATTTTACTAGACAGATAAAGCAATTGCGGGCAAGGCGTTCATCAAGCAACAACAACAAACTAAAGACAGAGAAAGACAGACAGAGAGTTTTATGTAGATGAGAGCTAAGAGGCATTAGAGGCAACAGGCTAGAGGCTAAATAGAATAGTACTAATGCTGCAAGCGTGTGAGGCATTTTGTGTACAGGTTAGATGATCATTGACTGCTTCCTGATCAAGGGTGACACGGCACGATATTTATGGCTTAGACGGCAATACGAATAGACACACACGAACACACAGAGAATATTTTTCGGGGGCACCCAAACCTGGCACTTGTGTTGTAGACGATGAGCTAGTCGTTGTTGGCGGTGTCTTAATACCTGGTGTACGCTTAGAATTATCCGTGCAGGTTGCATACTCATCTGTATTTGTACTGCACTCTGAAATATCCGCGCTGCGTGCATAATCCGGCAAGAACGAGGCGTCCGAGTGGCTAATCGGGACGAATGAAATAACAGGATTGATTAAAGTTCCATATGGCTTAGACTTCAACTTACCGCTGTTTGGGCACACCCGTTACATACATCAATTGACGTGCATCTGGCACAGATCCTCTGGCTACCATACTGCGTTTGGGTAGTGGTGAACTTATCGAATCTGTCAGCTGATTACTAGAGGGGGTAACAGCTATTGCAGGCATTATAGTCGGTTGTGTGGGAGCTGTTGAAGGTTTTGTTGGTGTTGGTGTTCTAATAATCTTGGGCAGTGTTTGAAGACCGTAGGTGGGACTCTGAAGCAACAAGAGATTTACGTTAAATTTTTTAAATTGTTTTCTTTTTTCTAGAACACTCACCAGATCCTCAAAGTCTAGTGCATCTGTGTCTACAGAGCTGCGCTGCTGATGTTGCAGCAGAAGATTCTTGCGCTTAGATGAGGGCGTCAGCAATAGATTCGAGCTAAACGATGTATCAGATATATCCCTTTGTTCGGCTGTTAGCACAGTCACCTGTGATTCATTCCAATTGCCATCAGAATGATCGCGTGTATTATCGTTGGCCAGTGAGTCTGAGGATGGATAAGTTGAGACATTGGCCAGCAGCAGCTCGTCGCGACAGGGACTGGCTGGGGTGGAAGGCAGACGTAAGCCCGGAGGTGGTGCGGCGACAGTCGTCACGGCCGCATAATCATCATCTAGACTAACCGAGCGTTTGCGGAACTGCATCCGTTTGTCCAATATTTCCACAACTGGTGGCACCATCTTGCAGCCACAGGGTATTATGTTCTCATAGAGTGGTTCATCATCGTCCCCTTGCGGCTGTTCCGAGTCGGGTTCCTGCTCTTGATGTGAATGTTCGTCTAGCTGCTGATCCTCCTCCTCCTGCTCATACTCATCATCATCTTCGTCGCTGGGCACAAGCTCAACTATTCTAGCCTCAATCTCAACTGGCACTGTATGATGCTGCTTCAGTTTGGGTAGTGTCAAGGCAGCTGCCTGAGCCATTCTCTGCTGCTGCATCTTTCTCATCGCAATCTCTGCTTTGTGTTGTTTCCTATGCTTTAACTGCTGCTTCGGACTTGGTTTGGGTGAGACATGCGGCTTGAAGTCTATGAAGATCTCCTGCTCATCTCGTGGCGATGGTACATCAGCAAAGCAACTCACCTTCTCCCGGCCCCGGAAAGAACTGCGCGGCCCAAAGCCATCGATAAGCTTCTCCGTCTGGCCGTACACCGGCATGGACTGCCTACGTAAATCATCCCGTCGAAAGGGTGAGAACTCGTCCATTGGCAACATGGACATGCGTCGATTCTTAGCCGACGCTACCTGGTTCAGACACACCTCGGAGCTGTAACTCTCTGTTTCGGGTGCTCTCACATCCTCTTCCTCCTCATCATCGTAGTCTTCCTCCACGGGGTCATCGTCGTTCTTACAGTACTCACTGGGTGGTGGTAGCAAGTGAGGTCGTGTAAAATCCAATGGAACGCTGTCCGTCATAAGCTCGGCACATTCTGTAATATGCTTGCAAACATCATGACTCTGCAATGATTCCGGATGGCGGGGCAAGCTGTTCGAGTAGTAATCTGTCTCGGTGCGGGCGTGGGAGGTGCATGCTCGACGTGGCAAGCTGTTGCTTTCGTAGTCAAAGCTTTCATTCAGCGCCAAAGCAGCAGCATTTACATTCACGTACTCCACATTCTGTTCCGCACGGCCGCGATTCAAATGCTCCATACCAAGGCCATAACTATGCGCATCCAGGAGAGGAGGTGGCGGCTTGTAGTACATAATATTATTTTGAGCATCTGAGAGTGTTTGCAGTGGAGTCACATCTTGCGACTGGGTGCGATAAATCAATTCATGGGGATACGCAGAACTATAAGATTCAAATTAGCTTATTTTTAAACGAATAACTACAATACTTCCGAAATTTACCCTTGTTCATAATGCTGATGCATCAAATCCTTGCCGTTGGGTATCTCTGACAAACTCTTTGTCAATTTTTTACCATTTTGCAGACCGTTTGTCTGAGCGCCCTGTGACATGACCTTTATGCGATGTGGAGCCCGTGGACTCAACTCTAGCATCTGTGAATTGGAGAGACCCTCACGACGTGCGGCAACATCAGTTTGTGTTGCCTGCGTCTTCATCGCATTGCGAAACTTCTTCTCCAGAATAAGAACCTCAGGACTGTGTGGCGGTAGTGCCATTGGCAGCGGTTGTGGTATTAACAATCCCAGCATGTTTTCTGTGGATTAGCTTGAATAAGACTAAGCTATGATATACGAATAATGTGTACTTACCAGGCAGCTGTTGGTGTAGATGAATTGGTGCATGATGAAGCTGACAAGCCTGCAGCTGCACTGGAGCTTGTATCCAAGTCTTGGGCAAAGATGAACTCTGCTGTTGTTGATGCGGCTGCTGTTGATGTTGATGTGGCAGCATAGGCTGCAATGTCTCATACATGGAGCCTGAGGCAATGATGGGCTTCTTGCCGCCAATTAAACGTTCCTGACTGCGTGCGCTTTTTAAGCGACCCGATGAGCGAATACCCGCATTTACCGTATCAAAGCTGGTTAGGGTATGCGATCTGGCAAAGCTGACGTGTTTGGGTCTGTGAAAAAAAGATGTGTTTTACTTAGAATCAATCAAATTTTAACTCATTTCTCACCTGGGGTTGCCAGACTGTTGTTGCTGCTGCAGATGTTGGTGTGGCGTTGGCATTGTGGCATATGTGGGATAGTGATACGAGCTGTGGATCAAATTACAGACCAGAAATATTAGCAAACATTTGAATAATAAGTAAGACAACGTTTAACAAACATTGCTTTCTTTCTTGTTCTTTAGTCACGTGCATACACATAGCATTAAGTATGATATACAGTAATAAAAAAAAATACATAATTAATTAGCACATTTTCTTTTCTTAGTTTAATTTAAAGTTTAGTTTAATTGCAATTGTAAATAATTTAAGTTTAAGTTTTTAAGTTTATTTTTTGTTATTATCACTTTACATACCAAACATTTACATTAGCGATTTGATTGGTGTGTGATGTTGGTGGTGTAGGATGTGGTGGAGCGCAAAGCTCGACATAATAATTCCGTAGCAAAACATCCTGGTAAAAGGATTCAAGTGGTGCTGTACAACAAGTTGCCCTTTTTTACACATTTTGTTCATTTAGTAATTGGATTTGGTTTCAATTGTTTAATTGGTTTTTTTTTAAGTCGTTTTAGAGAGAAGGGGGAAGGTGAATGAATAACGAAAAGTATAGGAAATATATTTTACAGCATTTTTAAGTTGTGATTTTTGTTTGTAAGATTTTTTTTCTGTTGGTTTGTTGCAATCGCATAGATGTATATATTGCAGTGTAATAGTTTTACAGAAAGCGAAAGACCTTGAAAGCTAAAAGCGTTTTGGCATTATGCAAAGATGATATGCAGGCAAGTATTTTGTTGTTGTTGCTGTTAGTTATTATTGTTGTTGCATGGGAATAGTAAAGAGGCAAGCATTGCAAGCTTATAGTAGAGACAGAGATAGTACAGACTACAGATAGTGCGACAGTTAAGAATAAAGCATGATTTCTAGCGGCAGTAGTTTGGCATAGCATTGTACAATTTGGTATTTGTTTTGGGGGGGAGTTATGGGAGTTTACTGGGTGTTTTTTTACAGCTTGTGCATATATCTGAATCGTACCTCGTATCCGATTGGTAATCACTATTGTTGGTCTGTGTCTGCGCCCCTTGTGCCCCTATCCAAGTGTAGCGACTACTTAAATCCGTTTCAGTGGATTTGCCAGTGCTTAAGATCGATGCCGGCTGACGGCGAAAATAGGAACTATCCAATTCGTGTGTGTCTGTATAGTTGTTTTGATAGCTAAACCGAAATTAATATGTAAATACGGTGATATTTGATTTAATATTTCATTATTCAAACGAACCGTGGATACTTTTCAAAGGGCGCATAGGCGGCCAGATTCTCATCGGAGGGCACACGTCGACCCACACAGCCGCCCAAAAAGCTGCTTGCATGAGTTTGGCCCCTGCGTGATAGGCAGCCAAAGAAACGTTCCCTACGCGGACGCTGTTCAATGCTATGTAACTGACGATCTGTTAGGCAGTACTGGGAAAGAGACAAGAGAAACAAATAGTTCGTTATTACCTAGATGTACTTGTAAATAAAGAAATCTTACTTGTTCTCTTATATCTCCGCGCGAGTAGACAGAAGTGCGAGGCTGCGATTCGGTGGATAAAGTTTGACGCAATCGTCGACGACCAGTGTGCTCGTCTTCAGAGTCGTAGCTGCGATCCATGTGGCTGGAATAGGTGGCCTAATAAGGGTTAGAGCTTTATTTTTTGTTAGTAATAAGCTTAGAGTAACAAGTTAAAGCTAAGAAATCAAAAAGCTCTGCATATTACAAATACGATATCATTAATCCCTACAAACTCAATATAAATCATGCTCCTGGAAGTTAGTTTTCTGCTGGCTACCAACCTTGGCAGAGACTTCAATGTTGCTCAATGAGACAGCATGATGTAAACCTGCAAAATAAATGTGTTGTTTTCGTTGGTAAGTATCTGCGTTTGTTTCCATTAGTGTATAGACAAATGAATAACAATAAGAATAAGAACACATAAAGAATGTGAGTACATGTGTGTAAATGTGTAGTTGTTTTTGTTGTTACTGTCTTTGAACTGTCATGTTCTGCGTTGAGTGTATGTCAGTTCAGTGACTCTCCCAAGGACTTACCCGTGCCAGTGTGCGAGCCAGTTCCAGTTGTTGGTGCTGTGCCACGCAAGGCGATATCCATTTTGGCCCAAAAATAAATGTTAGCAAACACACAAACACATACAACGCAATCACACACACACACACACACACTAAGAGGTACCTTTTGCTTGAAATCTGCTGATGAAGCTATATATAAACGGATTCGTATTCGTTGTTGTTGTTGTTGTTGCTACTGTCAATTGTTTGGAATTCACGTTTGAAGCTGCCTTTGTTGCTGTCGCTGCTGCTGCTGCTGCAACATCATCATCGGCATCATCCACTTTTGTATCTTCCTGATGAACAGAATTATCCACATGCTGAGTTCAATATGTATAATTAAAACTTAATTTCTACAAGTTGCCTTCGTTGTTCTTCTTGTGCATTCGCTGTTGTAGTCTGCCTGGGCGTTGCAGATTCTTTTGTTTTCTCCTCCGCCCCTTCTACGTTTTTGTTTTTATTACTGTTTTATTACTTTTGCGTTCTTTATCTTTTTTGTTGTTGTTACCTTTCAGATGCGTTGCGTTGAGTTTTACTGCGTTTGTATATACTCAATCTCTTGGACGACTTATGCAAGGCACCAGAGCCAGAGCAATCGATATTCGCACTGCCCAAAAAATATACAGAAAACGCACTGTGGAACAATCACATTTAGTTTTTTTTGTGTAACTTCATCCAATTGTAGCAGTTTATACGCTTAGCAATTAACTGGCAAAGATTTGCTTAAGTTAATGCGTTTTTAATTGTAACGAAAAATCGCTAGACTGAAAATTACATTTGGGCCTTCTTAAACTTATATGTTTTTTGTGTGCCTGCCACTGCCACTGCCTCTGCTTTCGGAGTGTGTGTGTGCGTTGCTGCTGCGTGTTCCGTTTGCGAGTTGCGTGCTATTTGCGAGCACGCTCCGTGCGCCGTGGCGTTGATGCTGGAACTGACGAGAGACGCACATTGCTCGCATCCTGTTGCCAGGATGCTTGCTGCGAGCACAGAACGAGAGCAGAGAACATAGAACAGAGAACAGAGAAGAGCGCAGAGCGTAGAGGAGCACGCGCAAGAGCGTGCCGACTGGAATGTTAAAAGACAAACACAAAACAGATGTTTACGATGCTGACTGACTGAATTAGTTGTGTGTATTTATGTGTGTGGCAGTAAAAAGCGCAACAATGAACAAGCGATTGTTTGATAAACGCCTGGAAGTAGGCAACAGAGCGTGCGTATGCGCATGCCACACACACACACACATACACACAGTAGCGCCTCTGCCGGCTGCTGCTACTGGTGCTGTTGCAGCGTCTGCTGTGTCAACAAAAGCCAACAGTAGACAGTTGGCCAGGATATGCGGCAGGCTTCGGGCTGACAGCCTCTAAAAAACAACAACACCTTTCACACCTCACCTTCAAGCGCCCTAGCTGTTGAATAATTTGCCGTAAAGTTGACTTCACTGTCTTGCGACTGTATTCACACGGTAGGTGTTTCTGTTTCTGCTGACTACAGCAGCCACAACAACAACCCCTGAAATCAACGAAAACAGAAATTGAATTGGCAACAGCAAAGGTTATACTATGTATGCTCTGCCATTGAAGTTGTTGCATACCTTTAGCATTTCATTTAAAAATAACTTGAAACATTCCTCATTTAATGCTTATGCCTTCATTTTCCTCTTCATGAAGAAGTAATTAGCATTCTTTGTACCCTTGGTTGGGATTGACATCTTGCCACTGTTATTAGTCACTTTGTGTCATCCCGTCTTATTAGATATTATGTTTTCTTCATTTTTACTCAACATCAGCAGTAAGCCTTAATTAAAATTAATGCAGATCTGCCTTGCATATAAAACAGAATGGTTGTCATAATTTATACTACTTAGCATTGACTGCGACATATTCTGCTCTGTCAGCCTAAAAAGGTTGACATACAATTTGTTAAGCTTGCCACAAATTTGACTAATATTTTGTACAAAACATATTTCAATTTGGTGTATTTTGATTGCTGATTTACAATCTTTGCAGGTGTTTATTCGTCTTAATTGTTGTCACAATTAATTGTGCTACAAATGGAATAATTTAATTTAAATACCCTAAGGTCTGGCTAGGGCCACAACGGATAGTATATACTTACATATACAACGGTAACCGTTGGATCTGTTTGTACAGCTTGTATTATATACATATAGGTGTCCACATATTTGTACGTTCGCATTGCTTTAACATACGAACTCACGCATAAATGCCCACGACCACACACTCACCAGCACAATGAAACATACACGAACACACGCACACGTATGGGTTGAATAAACAGTTAGTTGTATTCGTCAGGCATTTATATAGACTTTGGCAGGCAGCATAAATTGTCTTATGCATTTTAGGCTGGCTTTACGGATTGTATGTGAAGTCTTTGGGCGCCCAGCATCCAGCGCCCAACGACTGAGCTTATAGAGGGTAAATATTTCCAAGCTTAACTGTGCTTTGTGCTGAAGTCAATATCTGGCAAATATTAAGCATACGCACTGTGCGCCAGCATAATGCTTGAAAAATTGAGCATGTCATTGACGCCGTTGCTGAAAACGCTTGTATGCCATATTGTGGTTGTTGTTGATGTTGTTGTTATTGTTATTGTTGCTGTTGCTGTTTTTGTAGTCTGCTTCTTTGGACTGTTTGCAGTCTAGGCACGTTCCTTAATGGCGCCCTGGGCTATGATATGTATATATTATAAAACGGAAGCGAAGCATCGTTTTGACTCATCTTTGGAATGAGAGGTCAAAGTTTTTAATCGCCTGGCATTACAGTTTGCCATAAGTGCACACAGTATGTGTGTGTATGTATTAGTTAGTAGGTGTTTTGGTAGGACAAATTGACGGTTTATGTTAATGCGATTAATTAATAAATAAAATACGACATTTTCGTGGCTAATGTTGAGACCTTTTCGCCAACGCTTATTAATTTTTAGCACGTAATAAATAAAAGTTTATTATTGTGAGAAAAAACCGAAAATCCTGCTTCCTGTGGTTAACCCCATGCAACGAATTTAATTAACGCTTCCCCATTTTAGTTGTTTTAGTTTCTGTTTTAAACAGCTGGACTAGGATATTTCAATTTGCGTTAACACTTGACAAAATTATATTAACGAGGTTTTCTAGTTTGCATTCGCATTCGCTTTATTAACATATATCACTAAACTACTAATGATAAAGAGTTACAAATTCAATTATTAAAGTACAAGTATTTTAAGTGTTTGCTTTTTGCCTAGTTTAGAAAAATTTCATATCTAATTTACTTTATTGTGGAAATTTGTTTAGCTACAAATGTATCTTAATTTAGTAGTTTTGAACAAATTGAAAAAGTATTAGTTTCCCTTTGAGTTAGCTTAGATTGAGACATTGAGATATGCATGATAAGTGTGTGTGTGTGTGTGTGTGTGCGTGTGTGTATGTGAGGCAAAAAATAATTTATGTTAAATTTATGCTTAACACAAACGACGCAAAGAAAAAACAATAAAAAGATTTAAGCAAAAGTGTGAAGATGTTTAAATTGTTTACAGTTGTGAGAAGAGTTTAAAGATATTTAAATTTAATGACCTTTAAAATGGCAATTTTCGTCAGTTATTTATTTCACATTTACACAGATAATTTGTATCTTTATTGCATATTTAGGCAGTTTAGTTTGCTCAAGGCAATTGTATAATTTGTATATTTTGTTTTTTTTTTTTTATTATTAATTAATACCCTTGCAATATTTATTATAATGATTTTCACTTAATTATCTGTTGGCATTTAATGCTCAATAAATTGAGCGATAAGAAACAGGTTTTTATATATAAATATTAATGATAAACAAACTTGTTTGTGTCAAACGAATCTATTCATAATTTTTAAGAATTCTGCAAGGGTATGTAATCTTCGGCATTTCCGAAGTCAACAGATTTATAGTTAAAATGTATTTCGATATTCATTAATTTAATGAATTAAATACTTAATAGTTTATTTAAATATAATTGAAGTAACACCTCTCGTTTATTTTTTGAATTTGTAATTTTTTTATTCAAATTATTTACTTCCGCTCGTGTTGTAATTATTCATAGTTTAAATATTTGCACATATGTCCCATTTACGATTATGGTATTATGGTGTAATTATTATAAGTTGGCTGTTAATTTTACCGCATTGATTTTTATTGCATTGTATGAAATATATTTATTAATGCACATTGTTTGCGGTCGCATGGTAAACTGATCCAGAAAAGTGGTTAATTGCCTAGTCTCGATGGCAACAACAACAGTTTACAAACATGTTATCGACTAAGTGATACCTATTAAAGAATGTGCGTTTAGTTGTTTGTTTCAAAAAAAAATATAAGGCTCGATCCCACAACGAATGGTTAAAAAATGGCAAAAGTGTTTGTTTATATTACGTAGTATATTGTATCTTAAACGTATCGTAATGAGAGTACGATTACTATATTTAATGAATATTTAAGTGTTAAAAATAAAATACAAGTACGAGCTCGCGGCGAAGATATACATATACATATACATACACATATATATATACATATATATATATATATATATAACAACACAGAAACTGTGCCATCGGCCGCATAATTGCCTCGACGAGAGATTTTTTTGTGTCTTATCGTATTGGTATCGGTGGTTAATTTGTATGTATGTACGTTTTATATATTTTAAAATGGACCATTTAATATTTTTTCATTTGGCCGCATTTTGTGGCATTTATTCGTTTGTTGTTAATATTTATCTTCGTTTATTGTTGCAATCTGTCTTTTGTTATGAAAATTTATGCCTGGTAGCAAAGTTCATTTAAATACTTTTGTTTCTAGACAATTGATAAAGCTTTTCGTCTGCCAACTGTTTGGTGTGGTGTAGATGTGTGCTTGTTTGTGTATGTGAAAGTGTTAAGTATTATTATTTAGTATTTTTTAATAGATAGAAATCGGCGATATCAATGCTCTGAAACCGCACAGAAATAGTATTGTAGTATAATAATAATAGGTTTATAGATTTAGAAAATTCATCAAGTTGCATTTGTTTGGTTGTTTTGTTTATGTTTCTTTTGTGTTTTTTGTGGGATTTCAGTTACAGTTTTTTGACCTTGACTTGGACTATACGTGCTACTAACTAACGACAAAAGACTAGAAAAGATGTGACAATTCGGAATTCGATTCACGTAACTGGAGTGTGTACAACTACAAAATATGCTAGGCGATTATACTACGACGATGACCCAACATCCCTACAAGCAGCAACCCTACACCGAGGTGGTGATTTGCTCAACAAAGTGAACGGGTCGGCACAGTGATTGTGAACGCTTCAGCCGGCACTGCGGATTGTTGATGTTTCTTGTTGATGCCAGACAGCTGCTGCCAGTAGCGATACCCGCTCCCCCTTCAGCTCCCGGTCCAGCTCCTGCTGCACGATTCTGTCGACGTGGTGTCCTTTGCAACGAAGCGTAGGCGTGCGGCACGTAGATAAACTCACGGGAGGGTGCTGCCATCGATGCCACGCCTGCCCCATGACGGCAGTTACACTGTTGCGACATTGTGGATAGGCCCTCGGGCACGCTGCGACTGCGTGCCGAACTGCCACCACCCACACCACCGTATGTTGTTGAATTGGGGCTGCAAGTACATATGAGTGGCTGCCGGTCCTGAGATCTGCAAATATAAAAACACGTGGCACGTGACAAGAAAGAACAAAAGAACGAAAGCACGCTAGCAAGGAAGGTAAAATATGTGTAGTATAAGAGGTCCTTCTACGCGCAAATAACCTAAGTGCAAGTGCAATAATGTTGTTGTCAATTGTTGTTGTCAATTGTTGTTGACGCTGACAGGAAGCCCAACAACATACACACCAATTTGGATTTGTATGGCTTGATTTGTTTTTTGTGATACGTCAGTTTCAGTTTTAAGCTATATATATATATATATAGTATTAAGCCAAACCTATTCATGTAGAAGACACAATTCGTGTGCATCCCATGCATTACTTATTGGCCCATCAAATATTCCACTCAAAATTATATATGTACATTTCAAGCTTATTGTTGAAAAGCAGCAATTGTTTACCATATTCTTGTATTGTTTTCTTTGCACAGAGAAACAGGGCCAAATATTATCAACGGAGTAGTTTTGATTCGATTATTAAAAGAATTTAAAGTAATGCATAGCTTGGATAGGCTTTATTACTGTAGAAGGCAAAAGAAGTAAAAACATTGATGTACCTATTGCTTATTATATTGATAGCTATATAGATTGTCGATAGTTATCGGTTTAGGAATAGCATCCTACTTACTTGGGCGATTTGCGGCAACCGAGTTCATAAGTGCTGTGCCAACTGCAATACATCTGTCCATCGCAGCAATTGTGCTGTTGAATGAACGAGAGGCTTCGCTGCAATCGCTTGCCCATTTTGGCGCCAATGCTGCCCTGGCCCAGTTGATAGGGGGAGCGGTTGCCTTGTTCCAAGTCAAGATTATGACAGGCCAGCTGCTGTGGATGGGCATGGGCATGGGGCTGCAGATGACTGTGATGATGATGTTGCGGCAGATGCTGCGCTGGCGGCTGCTGCTGATGCATGTGACGTTGGCAATAATGGGAATTGTTTGCTTGCATATATGGCTCCATTTGATTGAGACTGATGCAGCTGCGACTGAGTAGATCGGGTGCTGGATAATCGCCATAGCCTCCATAGTCCATATGCAGATTAGGACGATGATGTCTCGCCGAGGATTGCCTCATCAATATTGGTGTGGGTAGACATCCATTTTGATGTGCGCGTTGTTGCTGTTGCTGTTGCTGCTGCTCCTGTGGCTCGCTAATGAAGAAGATGATTATTCCTGATATTGCAGCAGCAGCTGAGCATATATAATAGCCAGCCCGTCCATATTTAAGGGAGTAATCGTTGAGAAACGAGGTTAGGGGCACACTAATCAACACAGGCACCGACTCCACGCCGCGTATAAAGCCTGTAATGGGTAAATATTGAACAATGTTTGACAACAAAACTTCAAAGTTACCCCAAGCTTTAGAGAAATGTTTCAGCTTAATGCGTTCCAGCGCCAATATTTTCAACGAATACTGAAAGCCGCCCAGGCCAATGCCATAAAGCCAACTAAGTATACAGAGGCCCTTGTAGCCCATGACAAAGGATAGGAAAAGTATGGCTAGCGCAACAATCGATATAAAAAGCTGCAAAAATACAAAGCAAAACGATTAATTAAGAGGATATAGTTGTCAATAGCTAGCAAATTTGTTCGTTTTTTACTTTTATCAAAAGTTTTAGACTGACCTGAGCAACAATTTTGGAATTGATCACCAAATGTCGAATCACAAAGCAGCGACGTAGGAGAGCACCGGCAAGGACCACGCCCAAAGCCATGGAGATGCCCAGAAAGGTTTGCAGCAAAACCAACTCCTGCACATCGGAACCCTCCTTGGCAGCATTGAGGGCCTAAAACGCAAATTGAAATTGAAACACAGTTAGAAACATTAGTTTAGATTGCATTCGATTTGTCTAACCATCAGGAACATGGGCGTATAGATGCCGAATGCTGCTACGTGCGAGGTCATCAATAGGATTTTGACCGTAACCGATTTAAGCGATGATGTGTCCAAAAATAAATATCTAGTTGGTGATTCCACTTCGTGTGTAAGCTTTGGCTTCTTCTCGCGTAGCTACAGCAACAACATAACGGAAAAAATTCATTTAGTTTTGCAAAAGGGGCTCAAATTTCATTGCATTGGTTTCTCACTCACTTTTTTGCGTTGGTTTTTCAAGTGCTGAATGGCGCGACGCTGCGGATGATATAGAGATGCCGGTCGATACATGAGACCCATGAAAAAGCTAAGAGCTGTTAGAGCGGCAACGATTTGGAGGCCCAGGCGCCAGCCAGCCTTGCCAACGCCCTCTTTAAGTATGACCGAGAACAAAGCGATGCCAACACCCCCACCGGACATGGCCACCATTTCGACGAATTGCCGCCGCCGCTTAAAGTAATTGCCCAGCATCACCGTGGAGGCTTCACGCACCATGGAAACCCCAATGCCAAACACGATGCCTGTAAATATTCAGAATGTGCGAGTTGAGGGAGTGGAGAGGAGATGAGGGAGGAAATAGCAAATCAAATGGTAAGCAACTTCCGTTATCCGCTTGAGCTTATAAGTTTTCCAACTATAAACATTTATATATATATATATATATTTATATACGTACCATAACTGAAAACAACCTGAACGAATTCCGTGGCAAATGAAGTGAACAGAATTCCCAACGGCATGACCAAACCGCCTACAATCGACAGGAGGCGTATGGAACGTTTCCTACACAACGAAACTACGAACGGTATGGCCACCAATGAGACAGACCAGCTAAACGCACCCAGAAATTCTGGAAAAAGAATTTATGATATTTTTTCTAAAGTTCGAGTTTTTTAAAGTAATAATAGACACAATTTCAAGAAACTTTTTTTTTTTTTATGTACACTTAGTTGTGTGAGAAGTTGCGCTTTTAATCTAGTAAAACTTTTACTTTTGACTTTTACTCTATATTAATTTCACATCTTCAATTTAAAAAATCTTAAATTGTTTGGCGTGTTTCGTTACATGACATAAGGGCAAGTCCTTTGAAGACATCAAGCTCTTATAGGTTTTTATGTGCTGCAGGCTGACAACAACTTAGGCAAAGTTTTTTTTTTATAAATCTAGTGGTTTCTTTATGCGCCACAAACTTTATTTTCAACGTGAGCAAAGTTTAATGAATAATAAACGACATGAGCTGAGAGCTGTAAAACAAATACGCAACTTTGCGCTTTACTTTTAATGCAAGTGGGCTTTAAAAAATTTATTTAATTTACATAATTAAATCTTAGACCACGTACGCCACAAATTTTTAATTAAACAAAAACCAATTTCATTTTTTTGTTTATTGTTGTCTACCAGTTTCAACTTTGTTCTCTTACACTATTTTTTCGGACGGATAAAAACACTTACCAATGCAAGTTGCATTATGAAAATGCTGTACGGCATAGAACAACAACAAGCCGTAGCTTAGCTGGAGACCAGTGGTCAGAATGTGCACCAGAAAGGACACGCCACAGATGATCCAGCCCCAGCCGCCATCCGGATAAAAGTACTAAATGTTAAATGGGTAACAGTTACAGTTTAATCAAGCATAGTTGCAGTTGTTAGAGCACTGGCTCACCTGCCGTATACGTGTTGTGTCAACACCAGTGCGACGCAGTGCAGGAATATTGCGATGCAACAAATGAAACTCACGATCGGCGAGCGCCGGAAAGGCCGAGTCCTCCTCATCGGTGATGTGACTGGGATGATGTGGCTCAAAGCCTGCGGCGCAAGCAAATAATTAAAAGTTGATTAAATGGAAAAGAGGAAGCGCATGCAGCCGGACAATACTCATTACTTACTCAAGTAGCAGCCACCGCCATTGGCCATTTGCAGTGGCTTTGGTGGTGGTGGGATGCTCCTTAGCTGTTGCTGGTGGTGGTTTTGTTGTTGGTGATGGTGCTGCTGATGCTGCTGCTGTTGATGCTGCTGCTGCTGCTGATACCAATTTTCACAAACGCAGAGCTGTGGAGCGTAGTGTGGGGGCGATGTGGTATTGTACATATAACAGCAGGGATTGGTATTGCTAGGACCATACCAACGTGGAGTAGCAGCTAATGTTGGTGGTGGTAGTTGTGCCTCACAATGTCGACTGCAGCCAGCACTGATACTTTGTGGATGATGGAGCTGCTGCTGCTGCTGCTCGTTGGTGGGCAATGTGGTATAGCTACCAAAATTGTCACAATGCCGCTTTACATTGGGTTGAAGTGGAAAACGCGACGGATTTGTTGCATGGCAGTGACGCACGGTTGATGGCAACGGTTGCTGTTGCTGTTGCTGCTGCATTGCTGTTGTTGTCATATGCGGCTGTTCAGTGGAATGCAGATTGGAGAGACGCGGACAGGAGACCCACCAGGCCACCGGCTGATTGTTAAAGCGACACTCGGGACACAAATAACGCGGGGTACTGAGTGTGGCAGCTATCTCACCCTGCACCTCCTCCTTTTTCCTTGCCTTGGGGCTAACTGTTGTTGTTGTTGCTGCTGCTGTTGATGCTGCGCCTGCTGCTGTTGTTGTTGCAACTGCTGCTGCTGCTGCTGATGTTGCTGATGTTGCTGGTTTGCTTTGGGCTTGTTGTGACTCTGGATGGTCACAGCTTAGGTTGTATCTTCGTCACAGTGCACATTTGTTGCACAGCACCGAGCTTCTATGCTTGCTCCGCACCAGACTCGAATAAGGTCTCAGCTCCTGCTCCTGGTCCTGGTGCTGCTGTTGTTGCTGTTGTTCCTGCTGCTGTTGCTGTTGCTGCTGCAGCGACCGACTTTGGTTGTGTTTGTGGCTAGGTTGTGCCTCAACTGGCAGCAGTTGTGGGCAGCTGCCGTAGAGCGCTGATGAGGTATTTGATAGTCGGCGATGATAATAGTTGTTGGCATGTAAACGATGCTCCATATCATTGCCCGCAGCGAGGGGCGTGGCACGTGGCTGTCGCTGCACACTAAGGCGTGGCAAACAGGAGCTGCGGGTGTCTCTATCACTGCAATCGCAATCGCATGTGCACTGGATGACCATTGTACAGTAAAAAGGATCTGTATAGCTCTATAGTGTTTTTGTGTGTATCTGCGTGTTAGTTATGTGTATGTGTGTTTGTTGTGTGTATGTGTGTTTATGTGTATTTGTGTCCAGTTCAATGCATCAAGCACATGATTCAGCGGCTCCGTTGTTGAGGTTTTTAGGCCAACGCCATCCAACTAAAACCAGTTGCGGCCATCTCCGACATTTTGGTCCACATCAGCGCAGTCCACGAATTTCTCGCTCGTTATTTTTCGCTATTTTTTCCTCTTTTCTTACCCCCTTTTGTCGTTCTGTGTTTTTGACACTGTAAAAATTGGGAACGTGAACACATTGCAACCATAAATAAATAAATCAAAGGCAAAATCAATTTGCTTCCTTTACGCACACAAAACAAACCAAAAAATTCAGGCGACACATGCAAACAAATAATCAAATGCACACATACTCGAACACCATACACACTCACGCACATATGAAATGCATAATTTAATTTGCTGTTTAATTGCGTGAATTTGCCATTTGGCTGCGAGCGATGCGCAGTTTGAACAAGATACATATTTCAATGTAGCGTGGTCAAAGTTTTAGAGCCACTGCACTAGATTGCTTAAAAGCATTTTGGTTAGTGGTTTTTAGGATTTAAGCACTCTTATGTGTGTGCATTTGACATTTGAAAAAGAACAAAAAATTTTAGAAAATTGATTGCAATTTAGTAGTTTCAAGTTGCCAATTCAATTTATACTTTGAGAGCACATATTTAACAATATTTCAATTAACACATTATGACAATAGTTCGATTGAAATGTTTGTTTCAGACAGACAAAATACATATATATTAATTTCCCATAAAATCACTACACAAATTCGAAGCCTTTATCTTTTGATAAATGCTGACTAATTTAGAACTGTAAGTACCCGTATTAGCAATAACCTGGTGTTAAATTATACAACATAACGAGAAGTTCACTCACTTGGCAAAACGATACTCATTCATCCATGTTGAGCAAGGTATCAATCATCACTTATCGGTAATCAGCAGTGCACACACACAGTGCTCCTCCTTGAAGTCTATTTTGGATAAAATAAGATAACTGTCAAGTGGAGCACATCATTCAAGTTGTACAATAACGACGACGGCTAGGGAATTTGAATTGAAACTTGACTATAGTTTGTGGCTTCACACAGACAGCAGCTGATAAATGAACTGAAACCAAAAACCAAATACCAAAAATCACTTTCAATTAAAATATTTGGCAATAGTTAACCAATTAAAAGTGCGGCAAACGAACAGACAAACAAGTTTGCGCAGCAGAGCGACGCATTTGACAGGTTGGACAATGGAGGATTAAACCATTATTTGACCAAGTTCTGACTTTGAAAAATGACCCAACTGATTGTTGTAGACAGTTTGGCACTTTTGTTACTAAACTTCTAGGGCGCATTTCTAGAAATTTAACGGAACAAAAACAAAGTACTCGATTTTAAGCATTGAATTTGGGTCACAAATCAATTTGTAATACACATAGGGAAATTGAACACACACACACACACATAGTTCCTGAGGCACAGAAAACTTTTGTGTGTCGGTTAAGTAAGAACTTTTTGCAAGTTTCTATTTACATTGGCGAAATTGTTATTCAATCGCAGTCTTAACGAACTATATATTATATTGGACGTAGATGTACTAACCGGCATCTATTGTTATTTCAATGTACGGGATTTTATAGGAGAAAAGCGAATGATTTTTGATATAGTATTTGTCATTAAATCGATTGCACTTCTTTTATTCAATTTAATTGTACACAGTTCTTTAAATAAATTGTATTTTTTTTTTCGGTGTACATTGAGGGCTTTTATTGGCAACGTATAACAATGAAAATTTAAATGGAAATTTCTGGCAGTTGCATTTACGCTTTTTGCTTTAGTCATTTTTCCGTTATTCTTTTTTCTTTTCGCTTGTCTCAAAACATGATTGATTTGTGTTGTTGTTGTTGTTGTTATTTATGGAACGGAAAAAACAGACTTGCATATTAGTATCCTTCTACTTTGTAGCATGGGCTGATTTGATAGTATCGATTAGCTGCGTGTCCCTGAGACCAATTTTTTAAAGATGATAAATGATTGGGTTTTGCATGGCTATAAAAAAAAAAATGGAAAAAGTAGAAAAGAAAAACGTGCATTACTTTGCAACAGACTGTTGCAGTGTGAAACACAGTCAGCTGCCAGTGGTAAAGAAATAGCATACATTGCAAGAGGGCTTCATCCTGTGGCCCACTATTCCAGTTTTATGGTTAAACATAACGATTTAGTCGACAACAGCAAAAGGAACTTTTTACAATGCACAACGGCGCATTTAAATTGATTGTAAGCAAGCGAGGAGGCAAAAACCGGAAGCAACCAAGGAACAGGCAACATCAATCAAAACGCATTGTGCCCAAGCGCCCACATTAAGCATCCTGACGTGCGGAGGAGAGGGGTGGAATGTGTGCTCAACACCAGTCAGTCAGAAACTTAAAAAAAAGAAAGAAAACAGTAACGAAACGAAACCAAAACCAAACCACCCAACCACCCACTACCTGTGGCAGCATAAAATATAAGAATGGCTCAAGAATAAGCAGCAAAAGCAGCTGCCGTTGCCGTCGCTGTAGAAACAGGAGCTGAAGCAGCAGAATCAGCTACAGACCAATACATAAAGACATCCTCCTCTATCCGAAACATTTCCGTTTTCCACACAATGTGTGAACACATAAAAATGCTTTAGTTACGTGACTATGAAATATCCGCACAACACTCATACAAAAACCAGACACGAAACCCTCAAAATTTAGTTATTCCGTACCAAGCTCAAGTATTAAAAGTCTATTAACATAATACCAAGCGCTTTTAAGCAATGTTTTGTGAATGAAGTGAGCTTTAAACGAAGGAAACAAACTAAATGTAGCTTAAACAGAAGCTCTCTTTTTCATTCAATTGTGTTCTAAAATAAAAAAAAAATAATAGAGAATTCTCTCTACACTTCTGCGAAGTTAATTAAAGAAGCGGATTTGCACAACATGTTTAGTTACATACCTATTCCAGCGATTTAGTTGAATGGCAGCCAGCATTTTACTAATAGAACAAACATTTGCAAAACTAATTAATTAAATATGTTGGCAAACATAGAGGATATTTAGAAAAGTTAGAGAAGTTGTGTACACAAGCACAGAATCATGTACAAAAGCAATTAAACAATTATATTTGCAGTCGTTGTTTGGTTGTTCAATGAATTGATTGCTTTTTAATGTGCCACTGCTTAGAATTTGTAAAATGTACAAATGTCAGTTCAATGAAATGCTTAAAAATCTGCATAAATTGTTATTATAATAAAAATGATATTCAATAGCAAATGTATGTCATATGTACCCAAAGGCATTTTTCGTGGCAGGGATACACAAATATTTTACAAAAATATGTAAGCAAACTGAAACATATATATATATATATGTATATGATTTTGTTACCAGTCGAGTGTAAAAATGTTCAACAGCTTAAAGATGCGTTCGGTTTGCTAGCCATGTTATTGCTGCTACTGGCCGCAGGCGGCGCTTAATGTCAGCCACACACTTCAATAATATGTTTGATATCCTTGGGCTCATATTCATAAAAAATACATACATAGTATGTGTATGCACGTATTAATATTTGTTCTTCAATTTTTTTTTTTTTTTTGGCGTTTGGGTTTTAGCTTATATTCATTTAGTCAGGCAGGTCAGGATGTGCGTTTTAAATGTTATATTAAATCGTAAAGCGATGTGCAAATGCAAATAACTCACAATGTTGGTAATCTGAACATTCAAGGTTTATGGCCACGCCCACACAGATTCCAATATCCGACTTGCCCGGTTCATGTGTTGACTTAACTGGTCATTGACTTTGCCAACTTTATGATGCACTTAAATTAAATATACAACCTACCATATAAATATCGTATATGTTGTCTTTTTCTCTCTCTCTCTCTCTCTCGTTTGCATGTGCTCATATAATATATATAAAAAAGAGGACAACTTTTATTTGCCGCAGCGCAGACAGGATCTACCAGGAGCCAGCAAGGCACAAAGTGTTTGTCCTTTTTTCCTTACATTGCTTTTGGGGGAATGGTAAGCGTTTTTGAGTCTGGTCAGCTTTCTGGTTTACTCTGCTGATTAAACATATTGCGCCACGACGAGGTTGTCCAAAAATAAAGCAAGAAAAAACTGTTAACGTTTGTACGTGACTCGAAGATATCCTTCTATCAGCATGTGGATATCCTAATGCACATTTGCATTAAGGTTTACGAGATATATAAACATAAGTTGCAGACAGCTAAAGCTATTTATTTGTCACAGCAAAACGCACAATGGCACAACAATAACTTTGGTTTTTTACTGTTTCGTATGCCATGAAAGTTTTTAAGCTGAAGCTGATGACATGCAAAAATATAGTTGTAACATAAATCAACAGCTTATCCATCAACATTTCGAGAATAAAAATGTTCAGAATAAATGTATACAAAGCCTTCAAACTTTATGAGTCGCAATTCGGCAGTGTACCTACAATTTGGATCAAAGATTTTACACATGTAAAAATGTTTTCTACTTTATTACAAGCCCTTAAAACGTTTATTGGCAAATAGGGTATGTGAACAAAAACGCCAACAACTTAAAGCCACAAAATTAAATTCACACCCAGAAGTTTTTTGTGTTGGTTTTTGTAGTTTTTGCTGTTGCTGCTTTTTGGTGCTCATGTCGTGTTATATTTCTTTTGTTTTCACGCTCTTTTGGGCAAAATTGTCGCAACAGAGACTGGTCCTTGGTCCTTTGGTCCCATGCTGAAAGATAATGGATATGATGTTGCCGTTGGGTTTACATTTTTAGTTTTGCACTTTGCGTTATAATAAACACATGACAATATGCGGGGCGCCAAGCGGTGCATGCACCCTTTCAACAGCATCCTAGACAACAACAAACAAACGATGCGAGCTCTTATGTTACCAAAATCAATTTCTCATTCTTTCTACTTTAGAGCATTAACTGAAAATTTTAAAGTTATTCTCTTTATTTATCTTCGTTTGAATATAAAAAAAATCTCTCAAATATGTTTCATCTTTACATACAGAAAGAATAATTTAATGTAACCCCGAAAGCACTTCGGAAAATTACGATGAATACGTTTTGTAGAACACAATGACACTTCTATGAGTTAACTTTTTATTTTGCTTGCAGCCTACACGAAAAGGGTACAAATTGTTGATGTCTTTTGTGTCTTTGTTTCTTTTGTGTGTTCTTGCGTATTTGGGTTAGCAGATGTATGTAAAATTTCTTCACACTCCCCAAGGAAAAATAATTCGAATACAGCTGCCGGCTGCTATGCCACTATGCTGGCAAACAGCAAATATTAATACTTTTTCATTTACTCAAGACTCAAGTAGAACGAGCCAAGAAAATTTGCGTATAAACTTCTGCAAGTTGACCAACAATTCTGTTTAGTCCTCGAACTTTGCGCATATTTTATGTGCAGCAGTTGTTAAAGAGTTTTTTCCGATAGGGCTCTGAACTAATGGATTTATGCATAGTCAGTTTACAAATTGAACCGCACCCGCCTTACCCCGCACCGACCGCACATAAAATTGAAATATGTTACTAAAAAAAAGCCAATTCTGCAGTCTCTAAATAATCAAATTAAATACGCTTAAATGCCTCCAAAGCCGAAATTATGCAGCGTTATTTGTGTGGAGTTAATATCCCTTGGATAAATGCTGTGTTTTCTTTTCGCTTTCTTTTTTCCTTATCAGAAATCCGTAGTAGTAACATCGCAAGTGCCATTAACCTTACTCAAAAATCCTATCAGAGCGTAATTAGGTTGCCCTCTGAGCAGGCAGAGTCAGGACTAGCCTGGATTAGGAGCAGTCAACCTTAATATTAATATTATTATAAATAAATTTAAAACGTAAAACTTGCTTAGACCTCAAAACGCACGCACACACACACACACATACACACAGAAAGCAGTCAGATAAATTGTGCGGGTTATGCGGTGATTGGTTGTGGAAAAGACGGTTGTGGGGGTGGAGGGGGTGCTGGATGGTAGGGTGACTTGCGGCGGGTGTGAACCACATCATGAAGCGAAAAGCTAAACCCTTTCTTGCCTGAAAAATGACACTTCCGCAATAAAACAAAAAACAAAAAAGCAGAAACGATGAACGAAAAGTCTAAAACAACGAAAATTACAAGCACAGGCTACTAGCTGGTCTAGCAATGGGTGTACAGAGAAGGGAAAGGGGAAGGTTTGAGCTTGGGGTTTAGATTTTTGGTTTGAATTTGATTTCCTGACTTGCTGCCTGCTTGCTTGTCGGCAGCAAGCTGCAGGCGATTGGTCTGTCGGCTCGGTCGGACGACTGCTTTATCAACATCGTAGGCAGGTCTGGGAATCGACACAAACAATTTTATTATTGGCATGTGCCAGGCCCAAAAATGGTTTAGGTTGCTATATTAACAACTCTACCCCACTCTCACTCCCTTATCCGATTTAGTGTTTGTGTTGCTTTTGGGCACAAAGAATCGAATTAGCATGCAAAATCTTTTGTTTGACTAACAATGTGTCAAAGTGTGTGATGAGAGCGCGTTAGTCTTTGTCAAGGCACCCGCACCTCAGGATAATCTCCCTACCCCTGTCTCTGTCTCTCTGAAGGCCATTAGGCTGATAAAGTCAGAGATCCCAAAGGACAGAGACAGCACAACATTGCCACAACATTGCTGGCCAAATAAATGGAAACCGCAAATGGTTTTCACTTTTAATTTGTCGCTCATGACCCAGACAGAGATCGAGGGTAATTAAGCGTAACCCCCAAAAAAGCTAAGCCATACAAAAACTAATTCCTTTAATTGGTCGCTTAGCCACAATACACATTTAAAACAATAACACTTAGTACAGTTCTTTTTTCATACCTGTCACTGTGGCGCATGCTTTTAAATCTTTATTATAATTTAATGAAGAGAAACTTTTAGCACATAAGCTGTCTCTGGGTGTGTGTGTGTGTACGTGTGTGTGTAGTTAATGGCATTGGGCACAGACAAGTTGCACTCTCAAACTAAATTGGGCTCTATATGTGTTTTAATGAATATGGTATACAAACTAATGAATGTACATTCAAGATTAGTAGTTTTTCAAGAAATTACTCAATATATTATAAAGTTTTCATTTTGCAAAACTATTTTAACTTTCGTTTTGAAAGTGTCAAAAGTTGTCTGGTTGATGGTTGGGTTGAAAAGTTTTATTTTGGGGTTGACAAGAAGTTAGATTTGATTTAAAGTTTAATTGATTGTCGAATGCTTAAAGCCTCAACCATTTTGGTAATACCTCATCAACAAGTTGGGCAATACGTTTATACGAGAAGTTTTTCAATTATTATTGACATGGTCCCTTATGTGCATGTGCATGTGCATCCTTGCAACCTTGCAACCTTGCAACAATGCAATTTGGTCTGCTTGTAAAATATTTAGCAACGAGTCGCTGTTGCAGTTAGATCAACTGTCTGTCTGTTAACAAGCGCATAAGAAATTGAAATTGAAATTGAATTAAGCAACTTGTCAAAATCACCATTAATATTAAAGGAAAGGAACAAATGAACTAAAGTGTATAGCATATAAATGATGTGTCAATTGTATAGAATTCACATGTTAAAGCAGCTAATTCAATCTATTGTTATTTTTTTTTTTTGTAACGATTTTTGATAGCTTTTTAAGTCGTAATAAAAGAAGCAAACGATTTTGTTGCCATATTTTGCTCGAAGCATTGCGTATGACAAATGAATTTGGAAGCTAAGCGAAATTCATGCCAATGTTGTAATAGAAACATGATAAATGATATCAATAAATTCCAGAGAGTATTTTTGTTTATGCAGTACATTTATCATAATGATTTAAGAATTTTGCACCCACAATGAATGCTGATTAAATTTGATTAAATGTGCTTTTTTTATTTTGCTTATCACTAACCAAAATATATGTATCTATAATCGAGTGTTTAGCAGCGTTTGCAAAATTAATGAGTGAGTGAGAAAGAGAGAGAGAGATATAGAGAAAGAAAGAGTAAAGACCAATTTACTTTAGACATGTTGTCCATCTTAGAATATTGTTTGTCATCTATTTTCGAAGCGAACTGTGGCTGCTTAATTAATGTTCGTTTGCTTTTATGATGTTTTTGCTACTGTGGTGGCACAAACACACACACAAACACACAGACACACACACATATGATATATATTGTGTTGTTGTTGTTGACCTTTTATGGCAAATGCAACTTGAACCACTGTTGAGGGTGGGAAAGGAGAAATTTAGTAAGTAGACCAACAGCTTGTGCTAAATTAGCAAATGACATAGTCAACATGGCCAACATAGCGGCGCCTCATCGCTCTTTTCTCCCCTTACCCCTTTCCCCTTCCACCATCACCATCACCATCACCCTCCTTTGTAGCCCCGATGAAGGCCTGCTAACCCACAAAACAACGTGCAATGCCGACACCATTTACAACTGCCACCTATACCCCACACCCACACCCACACCCACTCTCTACTACATCTCTCCCTCTATAAAGCATTCGCTATTTTACTGGGCCTCCATCGCTCACATTACTCCCGGTTTTTGCTGTCGCCTTTGCGCTGACACAGAACATAATGCCGACGGGCAATACTCTTTTAAGCACGCAGCTCTGAATGAAGGAGCCTGTCAAGTACTCTGTTTGTCTGTATGTCTGTGTGTCTCTAGCGCAAGTGCCTTAAATGCGCGTAACAATGATGATTATATACAGAGAAACATATATATATATATATATATATATATATATTAGACATATATAAACAATTACTTTATAAAAAACTAACTGCTTCTGCTCCTCTCATCAAAATGTGACAAAAAACAAAGCAAACAATGCGATATAAACAAAGAGACAGTGACGTTGGCTTTCACGCGGCTTTCATTAGTCGTTGTCTACCTACCAACACGTACAATCCCCACCACCCCCATCTAGAAAGGGACCCATAAACGTCCCGCTAATAACTTCTTTACGTTCTTTTCGTTTCGTATTTTTTTTTTTTCTGGGTCCAAACTGAAGACGCTGCGCCAGCTGACAGTGACACACAGTTATATGTCTCTGTTCTACCCCATCCCGTTTCGGCGAACAGCAAAAAAGATGGACGAAATATGCTAAGCCAGCGCGAAAAATATTTTTAAATTGAAATTCTGTTTATCGCGTTGATGAAATCGTCCAAACCAGACAAAAATCTGCAATTCCCAAACCGGAGACCCTTCAACCGGCGACCGGGGACACACACACACACACACACACACATTGTGACCTGGCTTGGCCTGGTCTCGTCTGGTCTGGTTGTTGGCCCGGTCTTCTTGGCCTGGTTGTTGGCCTGGCTTTGCCTTAGCGTTTTTCGGGTGTAATTCAATAAAGTGGAAAATGATGCTCATCGTCAACATAATTTGCTTTCGTGGTTTGCACAAATCTGCCACGGAGACAAACATTCAAACTGACTACTGATATGAGGGCCCACACTAACACACACACACACACAGACACAAACAGACACTTACAAACTGGGGGCACTTGAATGCCGTTAATCGGTTCTTCATACCGCATCAAACGGAGAACGAATTGCTGAAAGTTAGCATCATCATCGTCAGCGACAACATTATCTTTAACCGTATGGATTAGAGATGGTTGTTTTTTTCTAGTGTTACGATAGCAAACAATATTTAACAGTTTATGTATTTTTAAGGTAGTTAAACAAAGCTGGAAACCCTTTAAAACAGCCCAAAAATATTTGTTTACTCAACATTTAAATAATTCAAATCAACATTAATAATTTACTAAGTAAACTCTTTTTTTTTAAACAAAAAAAATCCAAACTAAGCTTCACAAGTATCATAAACAATGTTTGTAACTTAGTTTGTCCTTTCGGGGAAAAAAAGGTCGAAAAATCTAATTAAAGCAAAGGATTTTACAAAGTTTATCATAAAAATGTATATGCATAGAAAGATTAATTGTGCTGGCTGCAAAATGCAAAATATTTGTTTTCATGTTCGTACTGGATCGTACCCTAACAGCAACAACAAGCAATAACTTTGAGCCCATGCCCATCTCTAATGGGGCACAGTGAGAGTCGCATTAGCAGCTAGTGAACGTCGTCGTCGTCATCAAGTGGCAAGTGATGAGCAAACGGACAAAACGGAGACAGACAGCAATGGGTAACTATAGATAGGACTATATAAGTGTATAGGAATGATGCCAAAGAAAACCACGCAACTCAACCAAATATACCATACAAAAGGCAACTGCTGACTGAGTGGCCGGGATGCCTGATGCCTTCCTCCTCTCTTGTTCGCCTTTTTCGTTTTCGATGTGTGTGTGTGTGTGTATGTGTATGGGCCGACCCCATTACGTGCCAAAGCACTAAAAACAAGTCGCAGTCAGCATCCCAAGCGACACCACAGGGTGTTCCAAGCACTGGCGCGTGTCGCTGTGTGTGTGTGTGTGTGATACGAGCAGAGCTCGTAAATTTTGTCATATTTTCTCGTCTTTCACGTTCAACTTTTTCCGTGATTTTGTTTTTGTTGCCTTTGCTGTGTTGATGTCTTTTTTTTTGGTAGGCGTACATTTGCCTGTTAATGCCGCCTGACTTTTTGTTATTTCATATTCATATTTGTATTTAAGCAGACCATTAAAAAAATGCGGCCGCACGCACAGTTTGACATGCACTTTTAATCGATTACAAAGGAGAACGAAGCACAGCAGCAACTGTGAAAATTTTTCTTGGCACACGATTTTCCATATTTATATATTTTTATATATATATATATATATACATATTTTTTTTTTTTGGCATACATGCAAAATGTGTGCACTCATGTATGGGCTGCTTTGTAAGCATGTATGTGTGCGTTAATGTGTGTGTGTGTGTGTGTGTGTGTGTGTGTTGTCTTTGGGGCACTTTTTGTTATTGCTGCTGCTGTTGCTGCTGCTGCTGCTTCAGATGTCTGCGGTGCGATTAAAGTTTATTTTTGCTGCTTTAATTGAATAATAAATTAAGCGAATGGCCCCGACACAAAAGGCTCAAACTATGAAAATATCCAGTAATCGACAAAGTAACGGTAACTACAACACAAAAAAGCTGACAAAGCTCACAATAAGTACGCTATACATACAGGCCATAACGAGAAACAAGAACAAGAACTAGTTATAGTATGCACAGATAAGAAATTCAGGTCTTCCAAACAACAAAATGTCTGTACTCAGATCCAATTAGCATCAATTCCAATTAAAGTTCAAATGAATGCCAGAACTATGCAGTTTATCTTTAGTATGATTAAGTTTAAGGGCTAGATGTTATGGCTTTTCATTTATTTCAGTCAAGAGAAATGTTACATTTTCTGCATTTCCAATTAAAATGGAAAAATGTTGTAACAATCATTTCAATATCATTCATTTTGCATACAAAAATATTTAATTGTCATTCAAATATTTGATTTTTTTCAATAATTTCTTTAATAAAACAAATATTTTGCGCACTCGTCAAATAATTTTGACAGTAAAATAAAGAAATAAGTAAACCACAAAATTTGAATGCACATTCAAGTATTCAATTATTAAATTTCATGGTGAACATGATGAAAAAAAAAAGCTTTTACTTTTTGTGTGTGCCCCAAAAAGAATTCAATCATATTTTTATGCACAAGACCTGAATAAAATAACTAGCTAGAAAAAATAAGTGAATGCTTTAGCGACTAGGAGTTATTCTGTTAGCAAGCTTAAAGGGCACAACAATATTATGTTAGTTAGATAAGGTACATATGTAAATACTCTACTCTACTCCCTGTCTCTTTTTGTCTCGCATATTGTTCAAGTACATCCGATTAGCACATATGTTAGCTTGGGAATGTTTGTTCTTAGACCTTTTAAATTTATTCAGCTTTTAAGTACAGGGTATAGAAGTAAACAAATAGTGAGTGTATGATGAAGGATGCTTTGTTCTGTGCTGTCGTATGCATCGTTTGCATATTGTAACACTCTCTGTTACCCCTAAAGCAGCTGTACGGGAGCCAACGCTTAAAAAAATAACACACACAAAAGCAAGCGTAACAAAAAGCAGTGAAAAGAAAATGAAACGAAAAAAAATAATAATACAGGTAAGCTCCAGAGGGCAATGAATACAATAAACAAAATGCGTAAACAAGGCATGAGGTAACGCTTGGAGGCGAGCATGATTAAAGAGCAAGCACGTATAATTGCGAAACATTTAAGGACATGCGAGGATTGTGGGGAACGCGAAAATGCCAGACACCAAACGATGTGCGGATATGCTGCAGCGTTAGCATCAAATGAAGTGCATTACAAAGTAAGTAATTTAATTTTGGACAGGCCAAAAACAATTTCTGTCACTAATGGAATCATTTTAAAAGACATATGAAGTAGTGATGTGGTTGAGCGTGTTTCAAACCTTGTGTGTGTGTGTGTGTGTGTGTGTGTGTTAGAGGTACTTTAAGATTTGCTTAGCACTGCAGAAACCAAGCTAAAGCCATATACATTTACTATACATATATATATATATATATGTAAGCTGCTCAAAGTTTAATCGGTTTATGTGACAGTTGAGATGCAGCGGTTGGGATTGTTAAAAGGGAGAGAGAGGATAGAAAGTAACAACACTTGACTGGCACAATGGAACGCACTAAATCATAATGGATTCGAAACTATAAACTTCATAGAGCATGAAAAATGATATTCTCACTTGGTGTTTTTTGGAAGCAACTCTGCAAGTCAAAGTTGAAGTCGCAGCTGAAACAAAAACTGTAACCGAAACTGAAACTGAAACTCGAAGCAGCAAGTGGATGTCAATGCATTTTGGGCAGTGCTTAAGATAAGATGTAATACTTTTGGGGCTTTTCTCTCTAGCCCTAAAGGGATTCCAATGTTAGCCACAACATTCCACCCACACACACACACACACACACACACATAAACATTGAGCCCGTTAACTGTCAAACTTTTGTTTGGGATTACGCACAAAACAGAAATTCAGCAAAAGTAAAATTGTGGAGCAGTGCAATGGAGCAATGTAGGAATCCTGGACAATTTCGATACTGGACTGCGCAGCGCTCGTTTAGCAAAGCTCAAGCTATAAGTGAATGAGTTATGGCTTCCAAACATTAGTAGTTAAGACAATTAAGACATTACTCTGTGCCAAAACACATCAACAAGAGCAAAAAATTTGCCCAAATTACGCTATTTGTTAGTTAAGCTGTCACAAACAATGCTATAAATTTGTGTTTACAACCTTATTCACATACATATTTAACGTTAACATATGTACCTAAAACATGTTTAGATTTGATTAAAATGTTATGTGTTTTTGACGTGAAAAGTTTATTGAACCGAAAGCTCAACTATTGACTGAAACTAAACCAATTTGTACTCATTTACATTTATTTGAATTTGAATTTTCCACAACACTCACGCTAACACCTACAATTTTCAAATGAATTCCAATTCGAGCTGCTGCCAATCAATAATTCTCGCTTTTCATTGATTGAAATTGGAATGTGGCAATGGCTTATTTCAAATAAGTTATTTGTAAGCATCGAAAGGGGATTTTTTTTGTGCGCCGTGACAAGAAATATTAAATTAAAGTTCACAACAAACGAACGTGTGGCCAAGTTATTTCTGCATTTCTACACAAAACAAAATTCTTCGTTTCATCAAAATTTCTTGAATGCGAGAGGGCAACCCCCAGAGCCAAGGCAAAGAGTTTTTCCACCCCACAAACGAATGTTGTCAACGAAATTGACTGGAAATTTCAAAAGTTCAATTGGGCACACAAAAAAAAGGAGGCTGGAATGTGCAAATAACAAGTGTACGACTGTTCTAAGCCCTGTAAATAAATGACAAAAAAAACACGAAAAGTTTTCACATTCCTTAATCAGAGGTATTAATTTGACATAGAACTTTTAGTGAAATAATTAATTGGTAACCTAACCTTTATATTAAACTTAAACTTCATTTAAAAATATGTCATTTTGTCTTTTGATGTTATTTTTTGCGTTTGCGTAAAAGGTTGAACGCTACTCGGTTTCCACTCGAGAAAATCGTAGAAAAACACATGCAATATGACAGATGGCAATTTGTGGGTGAAATAAAAAACAAATAACACAAGTGACACACTCAATGGCACTTGAAGCTACACGTTCGATTGATTTTTGACACTTTCTCAAATTCTGTTTCAGATTCAAAATATGTATTTATTTTTCTCTGCACTGTTTGCACAGCTGTCAAAAGTGTCAACAGTGTACAAATCCAAACAAAATCAAGCAACGTTATGCAAATTTTAACCCCCTCCACTCACCCTTCCGCACGACTCGCCTAACCACTTGATCCCCACAAAGCTACGCCAAGTTAAACAAAAACAAAAAAGGAAATCAGCAAGCGAAAACGTTAATCAAAAGTGAGTGAATGAATATTTCTTAATTCGCTCGGATGTCACTGGGTAGCAATAAATGTAAATTTCATAAATGAAGTACGTAAATGAAAACGATAGTTGACAGCTCACACACACTCACACATGCACATAAATTCTGGCAAACAAACATAATAATAAAATGCAATTACGTTTGCGAATGCAAATGGGCAAATGTGCAAAAGGTGCACAAAAAAAACCCGCATAACAAAAGAAAGAAGCTCACAAAGCTCAGCAGGTCGCATATAATTGCACTTGCAGACATAGCCAAAGATACTGATACAGATATCTTACAAAAAAAAAATATATAGTTAAAGTTTAAGTTGCAAATGCAGTTAGAGTTACACTAATTGCAGATGGTAAGGCAAACCGGCAGAATTAATAGCTGCCTTCAACTCTCTTTTCCTCTTTTCCTCTCTTTCTCTAATTTTGCTTTTTCTCTTTCCATTTTTTAAATACACAGTATTGTTGACAAAGGACTAAGGATCCATCAACTTCCTGTTGTCTTTTCAACTTTGCCTTAAGCAGCACTTGCTTAACTCCATTTGTTCTATAAACATTGGAGTCCAGAGCATGAATTCGATGAATCAACGTTAGACTAATGAGATTAGTTGAATTTTTAATCAAGTGGAATGACAACCACTCATTTAGCTTGACCTGTTTTAGATTTAACGACAGCATTAAACTAAATTAGATGCAACGAGCTCGAAATGTGAATTGTTATATTCAATTATTCCTGCAACGGACATTGCCAAGAACTTCAATCGGCTGCATTCCTGAGTAAAACTAGTAGTATGCAGAACAATTGCAATTGAGAAATTTGCATATACTTGAATGGATTCGCACACACATTCAAAGCTGCGATGGATGCAAAACTTTCGTTCAGGAATAACATGCATTCCTTTTGAGGCTGGCGGGCAGAATGGCGAAGTTTCCCGTTATGACTGTCATCAGCTTCCGAATCATATTCTTTCTAAAGTGTTGGATGTCGGATATCCGCTTGGGCCAACTCATAAAAAAAGAAGAAGATAGATTGTGAGTGCGAGTTAATGTCATACTTAAGCTCTTAACTAACACAAATTAGCTGACAGGAATGTGGTAATAACATTTACAACAATTAACGAATGTAGACGAACGAAGTTGCTTTTCTTCCGAACTCGCGTAGCGTATTAAGAAAATATTGCTTAATTCAAAGCATTCCAAGAATTCTCATTTCGGCTTTTGCCTCTACTTGAGCGGAAACCCAACTCAATTACGTTTTGTCTGCAGTTAAAGGCAAGATAATTAATACATTACGAAGTTCACAAAGACATCCACGAATAACGTGCAACAAACAGTGACACACGGACCCACGGACAGGCAGAAAGACATTACGTATACGTATTTTTACCACAAAATATATATCTAAATGTTGGATAGATTATAGAGATAGCTTTGATTTACCTCATAGACATTTCACATAGAAAAAAAAGGAAAATCATATTCAAAGCTCATATGTTTGCATGCTTAACGAAAAAGAAAGTTAGATTCATAGCTGACTTACTCAAATTTCCATCATATTTATTTTATGTTTGCTTTTCCTGCTTTCTTTGCTATTGCAGTCTCAGGTTTAATATTTCATGTTGTCATTATTAATTAAATTTCGGATGAACTAAAGTTTCATCCTTGTGTCACAATATTATTTTTGTTAAGTTCTTGTCAACATAAATTTCTTTTATTTTTCAAGTCAGACAATCCTTAAGTAATTGACATAAAGGCAATGTCAAAAAGCTCTCAGATAACACCTCTAGCAAAATACACTTAATTTCATTAAAAATAGACACTTTGATCTAATTTGCAATTACCAAGCCCAAGATATCGAGATATTTACTTAGACTTAATCTAATTTGTATACACAAACATAAGCAAGTTGTTGCCAGCAATCGTTACTGGTTTATTTATTAAATTCATTTTATTGCTGTGATAGCTCCAATTACAGTTTGCAGCTGCTGCCCCAATATAAACTATATTTGTCATTTAATGTTATTTATTTATGATTTGAATTCAAGCGCACTCCCGAGGCGCAAAATGTGCTAATAATAAAGATTTAAAAGACTAAGAAAAAAGGAAAACAAAATAAATAAAATGCAGTGCAAACACTATAAAATAAAAGCTTCAGCGCACACTTAATCTAGTTGAGACTTTCCACCTTCCATCGCCCCTCCACCTATCCACCAACTTGTTCCCCCCTTTTTTTTAACCTGTAGTCGTAGAGCGGCGCTTATGTTTAATGCATGCCAGAGTCAGTTCGTGGCAGTTGTAAACGTAACCAGGCAACAACTGCGGACAGCAACTATGACTGGTCTTAATCGCAATCGCAGAGCCAGTCAAGCAAATGGCGAGACCTGAGAACTGAGCACTGAATACTGAGGAGCTATGGAGCTGTGGACCTGGTGAGCCAGGCGACAACAGCGATTGCTACAAGTGTAACTGCAGGGGGGAAAACTCGTGAAAACTCCACAGGGGGGGGGGGGGCATAAAATGCCGCGCTGACTATCAGGGCGGACAATTGCTGGCGTAGTGCGTTTAGCAAAGAGGGAGGGGGGGAGGAAGGGTCGCACTCATACACGCACACACAGAACTAAAGTGTCGTCCTCGTACTTGGCTTTAATATTCAAATGGCAACCAACCTCAAGCAATTGTTGAAAACGCAACGCGTCGCAGCAAATATCAAACAAAAAAACAGCCAGAAAAAAATGAAAATAATGGAAAACTTGTAGATGCGACCGCGAAGAGCAACAGACGACAACGACGATGGTGATGGAGATGGCGGCAGCGACGGTGCGACGGACTGACAACGGCAACTTCGCTGACAGCTGGAGCACGACGCGACGTAGCAAAAAGATACGACACCAGATACAAACGCACGCACACACACAAACACACACGCTCGTTCGCTCACTTGAAGGCACAACACTTTTTGGCACTGAGATGGCAATTTGTTGTCCCGGGTTTGTCCCACAGCGACGTGGAGACTAACACGCCGCGCAGCCAAAATTACACTGAAACCGTTTGTGAATGTGAACTCCAGCAGCAGCAGCAGCCAGCCGCCACAATTGAAGCCGAGCCGGGACCGGCACAAGCAAAAAACCGACCGAAATATACAACGGGATCACAATATACGAGCAGCATGTAGACTCCAAAGTGTATCTATGGTAACCGAATGGCAGCGCACGAGAGCCTCTGCTGCTGGCTCCCCCACCCCCCCATATAACACTCCTAGTTCCAGTCATCATAAAGGTTGATGCAGGGGGTGGCGGCGAGCGTTCATGTAAAATAGCCAAATAACTAGCGTCAGAGAAATGTATTTTTGACTGAGCGAGAGAGCGAAAGAGCGAGAGCTTCATTGACAAATGCCATAAAGCGTCCATAGAAAAGAGAGCAAGAGTAGATAGAGAGAAAGAAAGAGAGAGAGAGAAAGAGTGGGAGCGAGCTTTTTCCAGGCAACTCTCACCGCGCATAGACCAAAAAACAAAATAACCAAAAACTGATAACTGGAAAACTGTTAATGTAAATGCCTTTCAACTCTCACGCAATGTCGGCAAATCTTTAGCTTGCTTGTAATGCCCTAACAAAGGATGTTACATCAACTGGGATATGTTTTAAGTATTAATACGAACGTAAACTGAGCAGCATATGAAATAACCGAATTCTTATAAGGCGTATTAATGAAACTCACAATATCTTAACTATTTTCTTACAGTTTAATTTTAACACAAGATTTTGTCTATACTCCTCTCGTCAAAAGCTATATCTACCACATTTATATTCTGCAAGAGTATTCCATGTTCGATACATTTTTTTTCAGTCTGGTTTTCTTTTCTTTTGCTTTACCTGCTCCCACAACATTCCAGCAAATGAGAGCCAATAGCAACAACAACAACAGCAACCACAACAACATTGGTGTTCCAAAAGATTTGCTGGCTTCATTGCGTATTACTACGTTAATACATAGATGGATACCCATACAGAGATATACAGATATACTGGTCGTTGGCTATAATTTTTGACTTGTAATTGAAATTGCATACATTATTAGTTATGCGAGGGATGGCGGGGCGGGGTGGATTGACGAATTTGTACGAAGATAGACTAGAGCCGATGAAATTGTTGTTGATTTTGGTTGCCTTCCGTCGAGCAGCTGACTTAGTGACTGGGGCGCCGCCAACTGTTGAATGGTATGTCAACTGCCCTTGGGTGTAATCCTTCTCCTCCTCCTCCCTCTCCCTTTACCCTTGTTAGTACAGATACTGCTTGTGTACATTGGGGTTTGGGTTAGCGGTTGCGGTTGGGATTGGGATTTCGCATTTCAAACACTTTCATGGGCTAAATGGTTACCCAATGAGGCGCTCAACTGGTCAATACCAATAGGGAATTCTTTGCACCTGGTCAATGCTATCCACTTAAATCCAATTGATTCGATTTTAACCTTAAGTTACTATAATATTCGTGCAAGTAATGTAATTGCTTTCACAATTGAGCAACGAAAAAGATACACTTAAAATCCCATAAAATTTTTATTATTTTTGTTGCTATTTTGCTATTGCCACCACCAAAAAACCAAAAAAAAATCTACACAACTTGAGTCTTTCGATATCGAGGCAATGATTTGCTATTTTGCATAAGTTTCGTGACTCGACAACAAAAAAATTGGCATAAAATTGAGTCTCTTACTTTCCAAGCAAGCAAAATGGCTAATAAACAAATACACGCCAACAAGCAGACTGAACCAATTTCAAAAGATTGCATACCAAAAGGAAAACTATAAGCCGCTTCTTAAAATTCTTACTAAAATTTATGATAAGAAATTCCACAAATATTTGTTGGTGTTCAATAGATTTGTTTATTGCATTTCAGTTTTTGAGTTTCGTATATTTAATATATATAATTAAATTTATTCCTGTTCATGAATTATTGAGAGAACAGTTTTTTTGTTTTTAGTTCAAATAGTATACAATTCGCTTAACTATACAATTATAAAATCAGTTTTTTTTAAATATTTCATAAAGAAAAACATTAAAGTATAGTACTTAAAAAAAGTTGAACTAAAACGATATAAACATTCGCATTTTGTTTCGCATTTAATATATATATAGTATGTATGTATGTATGTATTAATGTATATATGTATGTATGTACTTGTATGTACTAAATGTTTATTATATTAATTTTCCTATTAATGCTTTTTCCATTGTAAAAACTTAACAAATGTTTTGCAAACTTTATCATTTATTCGTTTGTTCTTTTTATTTATTTAATGAATTTTTTTTCGTGTGTTTAATGCAAAGCGTTAGAATCTTTTGGTGTGTGTGTGTGTGTGAGTTTTATCTTAGAAGTTAATCGTAAGTTTTATGTATAGATACAATAATTATGTATGCATGTTATTATGTAAGTATGTATAATGCTTGCTGAGAGATATTCAAAATATACAACGAGGCTTTATTACCTAATGATATCTGAATGAAACACTTTCATATGTATCTTTATTACATACTATATGTATGTACGATTATGTACGATTATGTACGATTATGTACTCTGCTCTGAACTCCAAACCCCTCTGTTACTCCTCTCCCGTATCCACATCCAAAAAGAAAAAGAACGAAAAGAGTGCAAACAAGTTGAGAGCTGCGTTTGTTTACAACAACTTTGAAGAACAACATTTGAATATATGCAATTTAAATCGTTTAACGCTCGCTTAAGCAAATCTCTCGTCTAGGTTTAACTCTAGCTCTCTTGTCCGTTGTATGTTGTATGTTTCAGGTTAAAAATAAATATATATACGTAATTAAAATTGGAGCGTTACTTCTTCGTCTCTTTTCACCTACCCACTGCTAATTTGTGAGAACCGGCAGTTGGGGCAAAATGTTCATTTGTTTTTCTAAAGTTTTTCAAAGTTTGCACACTGTTTTTCGGTTCGCAGCATACAACGCTGTAGTTAAAAGATAAAGAAGAAGAGCGCTCCATGGCATGTAAATACTTATTAGCTGAAAAGTTAACACGTGCCGTTCAAACAAGCGATTTCCAGCGTTGAACGCTTGAATGAATTTTAAGCAGTTGCAAAAACCTTTTCTCATTTATTTTGACTTTTTTTCTTTCGTTTATTTTTTATTATAATTTTATAGATGTTCTGTCTGAAGCACCAAGCACTTGCCCAGAGCAAAGTTAAAGAGCAGAATAAGTAGACGAAAGAAACCCGCAGTTGGTTTTTCTAATTAGGAAATTACAAAGCTTATAAGCGTTAACGTTAACGTTTGTTGCAAAAGTGTGAACCTTAAGTCAAGTGACTTTTGAGTTATGGAGCAGAAGAACAACTGTTTGATGTTTAACCTAGAAGTGAAGGTGAAATTAAAGCTTTCGAAACACAACTGTCGTTAGACAATACTTAAGGAACTGGCGAACCAATACAAACAAAAAATTTGTGTTGAGTCTGCCAAGACGTCTGTTAAAATTGTTAGCAACACACGTATGTTGTATATACATTATTTCTGGCTATTTGTATATTAAAACTGGATCGATTAGCTGTTAAATTAATATAGTATACACTTAAAAGTTTATTGTTAAAAACGCTTTTGTTTTCTTCTTTTTGTTCTGTTCTGTTTAAAATGCCAAGCAATGCGAATGCATTATTAATTGTAATAATACTTATATAGCTACAGTAATATGTATGTCATGATATGGCCAATTTTTAGGAGTGTAGTTTGCGTGATAATAGATTCATAATTAATCGTAAATAGTTTTTTTTGTCATACGTATGCGAAGGTTATAGTAGTAGTATATGATAAGTTATGGGCTAAATATTGCTTCATATTGGGTGGTTGAGAACTCTTTCTTTTCTTTTCTTTTCTATTCATTCATTCATTAAAGAAACGCATGCTTGGTGGCCTCCAGAGTGGTGCTGGTGGTGGTTGTGGTGCTATCCTTGCCCAAGCTAGCGGTTGTAGATACCGCTATGCTGGGCACCGCTGGCAATGATGCGGATGCAGCTGCTGATGCAGCACCAACAACTGTTGCTGTCACATTGCCAGCTAAGGCAACTGGCAATGTGGGCACTATTAGAGGCGATGGCGTGCTCGTTGTAGTGGCCGCTAACTGCGTTGGAAAGCGTGGCTGAAATGTTGGCTTACCCATGGCCAGTGCTGGATTCAGATCTAACATGGTGCGTGGACTCATCGCAACAATGCTGGCACCCAAAGGACCTGCGAAAAGTTGAGCAACTGTTTGGTTTAACCATAACACAGAATGTAGAATGTAGAATTAAGTAGTGGAAGAGGTAGAGAGACAGCAAGAAAGAAACATAGAGAGAGAGAGAGAGAGAAAGAAATATTGAAAAGAAAGGAAGAGAGAAAAAAGCATATTTATTAAAAATTGTTAGATATATATATATATATATTTTGGTGTTTAAAGTAGGAAATCCAATATCAATTTGAAGGGATTTTACGCAACGCTATTAGTGTTGGTTAATATTGGGTGCATTTAATACAACTTATTACTGGGTGTGGGGGGGGGGGGGGGGGTAACACAAAACATAATACAAACACAAATACACCACAAAGACACACACACACGAAGACACGAATGCATAACACACATATTGTGCACAACTTAAAAGTAATTAACAACTAATCTAGGGTTTAATGACACTCGAGTGGTTCGAAATCCATTTGCAGACGGGCACAAACATGCAGCATGCAGCATTGAAAACAATCAACTACGATTTGGAATCTTAGGGGATTGGCTTAAGTTTTCGCAAACTTTTCGAATCAACGCTGGATGGGTTTAAGGTGTGAAGTTAACGGTTTCAGTTTTCGATTTCTTTGGAAGGATTTGATTTTTACTACACACTAGATAGTTAGTTGTTGGTAGGATTGTTGTTAAGAATGTTCTGGTAGGATTTATTGTTTGCCAGCGCCTAAGCTACATAGTTAAGAGGAAAGAGTACAAGTAGAGTTATATTATAAGGAATATTATGGTTAGCCAACACACCCGCCCAGCATAATCCGTTAGGTTCTTATTTGCATAGCCTTAGAGAGAGCATGAGAGATGAGCGTTTTTTTAAGATAACGATAACGATAACGATTGCGATTTATATTTTATTTATTTTGTTTTTTGATCAAGTTTTTGATTGTTTGATTTTTTTTTTTTTTGATTCGTTGAGTTGTGTTTTTTTTTGTGCTTGCATTTGAACTGTGTTTTCTGTTTCGGTACTTTGGAATATAAATTACAAAATATGAACTGGTCAATATCTTTGTTTTTTTTTTTTAGTCGAAACTGAACGCCATATCTGAAATACAAAAGTTCAAGATAATACAAATATGTTTAGCTATAAGAAATTCAAAACGTATACGTAACTAAATATTATGCTGAACTCTTGTTGAGTCTTTCGAATAACAATGAAATATACATATTTAAATATAAAGTACACACACGCACACACACATAATAATATATTTATATATATATTAGAGAGATGTAAAGAGAGAAAGATTTTTGGTATATATATATATATTTATATTTGTTTGTATGCATATAGAATAGAACGAACGAACGAGCCAGAACTGTTGAACAACACGTATACGATGCGCAATATCAATATATCAATATTCAATAGTCAATTATAGTTTTGAATACACATATAGAGTAGAAGAAAAACACGTAGAAAATAACATATTTTACGGATCATACACATATATATATATATGGTGTATATATATAAATATATACAGTTATATAAGTAGCAAGTTGTAGTAGTTATAATAGTAGCAGTAGAAGGTGTTGCTAGTATATAGTAGAAGACGCCGCACGTGTATTATTATTTGATTTTTTTAATCCATTGGAGGCCAACGTACCACGATTAGCATCTTAATCCAGCGGCTCCTTCAAAGTTCTTTCTGATTATATGCATATTTTCTTATAGATTTGAGTTTGGATAGTTTGTAGTTAAAAATAATAATGCTTCCAGTTGTTTCCTTACAAGAAAGATATGCTCCATTTTACAAATATGTTCCTTCGATATTTTAAGTATTGCTCTTTGCATTTGTGTGGAAATTTTGTTGATGAGGGGTACAGAGTTCTTAGTTCTTTGGAATGGCTTAGAGCAGCCTGCTCTTTTTGCCATCTCGTGGTTTGCCAATCATTGTTGTATATTCATCTAGGTATTTACATAAGATTTTTGGGTTTTGATTGGGTTTTATCAAAATAAAATTATAATTATAAATTTTGAGCAAAATTATTTAAAAGTAGAGGTTGAAATTGTCTTAAGGTATTCTGTTTTTTTTTTTTTTTTGTTTTGTGTGTAGATAAGTTAAATAAATAAATTTTTAGGGCGCAGAACTTTAATAAATTGTACAGAAATATTGTAAAAGTCATTTAGGTAATTGGAATTTAAAGCGATTTGGTAAAAAGCCAGAAATGGAATTTTAATAATGTCTGTGGAGATGGAATAAGTGTTGATTAGAGATCTAGTTCTTGAACAATCTCCATGTATATCAATGTAAGCTCGGCGAGCTTATGAGCAGCGTTAAACAAAAGCTAAGCTTTGAGGTGAATCCAAAAATGGGCTTTCAATGATGCGATTTGATTTGGATATGCATTCACATTGTAGTTACATAGAGTACATATATACACGTATAGATTCGATATACATATCTATATATAATTATATAGTATAGCGCACCCCAAAATAATAAGTTAAATAATTGTTTGATAATATTTTCAAGGATAATTAGTCAACGTTTTGAGAACTTTAGATTTGTGCGCAAGCTTATTTCTCGAAAGTATTACGCCTAGTACGCTTTAGAGAAACGGGCAAGGGCGTGGGGAGACAGCACAACAAAAACCTGCTAAGGTGAAACCCAAATAACTTGAGCACTCGAGTGCAGCTGTGCAAGCTGTGAGCTTTTGTCGTGAAGGTTAGGAACTGATTAAAGCTCGGCTTGGCGGAAAAATAAAACTGTTACTCAACATTGTTGTTTTGTCTTTTATCGGTACTACATTGAAAGGCGTACGTAAGGTGTACCGGTTGTACCGGGTGTTGAAGCGCAGCTCAGTTGCAAGCTGGTGAAAATTTGTGCTGCTGTTGATTTTTGTTTGCTTTCTTTGGCTTTATTAGTCGGCAATGCAACCAAACACTCACCTGACTTGGGACTGACCAGATCCTTTGTCTTATTGTTCATGCGGCGCGGTCCGGTACCGCCGGAGCCCATTGGACCCGAATGCGGACCAGAGCCTGGAGTGCCGCAGCCACTAACGCCACCGGGAGCACCTACAAAATAGAAGTAAGGATTTAGAAATATGCAATAATAATACGAAACCAGATACGATTTTATATAAATCAAGTGCAAATCAACTTTGGAAAGCAATGCAATGTTATTTTTTGTAGTTATAAAGCAGTTAATATGCTAGCTTTCTATGACTAAGGATTAATTGTTAGTTGTTGTTAATACTTACGCTCACCTGGTCGACTCGCCTGTCGCGGCTGTTCTACGGGAAGCACGCGTCGACGCTTCTTTGGCAGTTTGGCTCGCGCTTGTGTATGCGAATAGTACATGGCAAAGTTACTGACTATGACGGGCACTGGCAGTGCAATGGTTAGCACACCGGCAAGGGCACACAGTGCGCCCACAAACATGCCAATGTAGGTCTTGGGCGCCATGTCACCATAGCCCACAGTGGTCATGGTGACCAGAGCCCACCAGAGGCCCAGCGGTATGCTGTTGAAGTCGTTGTGTGGATTGGGCTGAATGCGCTCGGCATAGTAGACGAGGCTGGCAAAGATCACAATGCCCAGCACCAGGAAGAATACGAGCAGCGTCAGCTCCTTTGCCGATGCCCGGAACGTTTGTATGAGTATCTTCAGGCCGGAAGAGTGGCGAGTCAGCTTGAAGAGTCGCATAATGCGTATGATCGAGAAGAACTCAAGTATATCGGCGTTCTCCAGATGCGATGCGAATGTCTGAAGCACAAGATCGATATAAAAACTAAGCGTCGCTATATAATCTATGATGTTAACAGATGACTTTAAGAATTCACACTTGTTCGGCGATGAGATAAAACGGACCTGCAAATATCATATGAAGTTAATAATAATGTTTGTCATCTATAAATTATGTTTATGTATCTAACCAGTATCTCAAATGTAAACCAAGCATTGCAAACGCACTCTATATAGAAGAATGCAATGTGCGCATTGGTCGATGACTTGTCCAGAAACCATGCGGCGCTGCCGTTGGCCGTTTTCACGGTCACATTGTGTACAATGGGTACTCGCATGTCCGGATGAGTTTTCAGGCAGAAGGACAAGATCGAAATGCATATAAAGAATACCGAAACAACGCCAATGGTCTGTAAAGGATACAAAGACAGGACTTTAGTATATAGCTAAAGGTGAATATTGAGAGTAAAGAACTAACCTTGGCGGCATTGGAACTGTAAGGTTCATCGAATAGCGACCAAATGCGCGGTTTCATTTCCTGCCACCAGGATATGGTGCCTTTATAATAATCCTCCTCAAATCCAAACTTGCGCGCCAATTCCTCTTCGGACGGTTTTTCCGTATCCAGATCCAAGCGATCAAGTACGGCTAGGGTTTCCTGTGTGTCACGATGCTGTGGAATTGATAAAAAAAAGGAATTTAGTGTCGAATAATTATATATATATTATATAATTACCTGTGTATATGTCATCCAGCAACAGGGCTCCACCTGATTGGAGTCTAGACCCCAAAATTCCAATTCCTCCTCGAACAGCGGACCGCACACATCTGTGGGATAGTGCAGTTTGCCAGTTCTACAAGGAATATGAACAAATAATGAGAGAAAGTTCTTAGAGGTTAGAAGCTCAAATAGAATACCTGTAGTAGTTGAGCACTTGTGCAAATACACCCGGATGCCGATCGAAGAAGTACTCATTCAATATGGGATCATAGTTGGCCAACGCTTCGGTCAGGCGCGACAGACGCGTTGCTGGTATTTTTTTCAGTGTGGCCTTATATGTCTCGTGCCTAATGCCGCCCACATTGAGGACCACACGGTTCTCCGAGTCCATATTGATAAGATTCATGGCTGCATGCGCATAGTGTTGCATATTCTTAGGTATATATGTCATGATCACAGGATAAATTAATTGTAAGAGTTGCTAAATTTATTTAGCTGTATCTACGATTTTATTTGTTTAGTATATATTGCTTTTTCTGTTTCTGTTTCTGTTTCTTTTGTATGGTGTTTTGTTTTGTTTGTTTGTGAGCCAAGTTTTACGTGTGATTTGTGTTTAGCCGCAAACCTGTATGTATTCCCGTACTCCTTGTCCACGATTGCTTGTGTGTGTGCGTGTGTTCTTTGTCACTGTTGCGTGTTCTTCTTGCACGCTCTCTGGACTGCTGGACACGCCTACTGATGTCACCTCACCCTCACTGCTGCCACAAACTTCTGTCAGTTGGACGTGCCTGGCGCGTATGCACTTTACAATTTATCTAGTTGTTAGCACGACGACGAAAGCATTTTGGGGTGCTAACGTGTGGCATTGAGGTACTCACTAGGTTGGGGTCGGGCTGGTCAACATTGCGCTGAAAAAATTACAAAATCGGGTGTTATTTACTACAATCAGTCCATTCATGAATACGTTCAGTGTATTCGTGAATATATTGAGTGTATTCATGAGTGTATTCGTGAATGTATTCAGTGTATTCATGAGTGTATACGTGAATATTGTTATTCAGACTCAACAACAAATATCTTACAAGCCTTGACCATTTACTTAGATTCAAAGGTTTTTGAGCAAATATTCCCTTGAATATTTCGAGTATTTTCATAAGCGGGTAGATATAAACATAATGAGTACATTTAAAGATATACCAATTATTGTAGAATATTAATGGCTAACCTATTAATTTTGTATATTCGATATTTGAAAATTGTAAGCATATTTCTTCGAATGCATGCATAACCTTGAATGTATCTAAGCGAGATACAATAGTGTATCTTTAATCAAATATTGTACATTGTATAAACAATTCATTCACATATTCATATTTCATACTACACAAGAATCTCGCACCTTCACACATCGTCAATTAATTATGATAAAACAAATGGTTTATTGAACGATTTGTTACGAATACTCATATCTGATCAAGGTACAACTAGCAACTATAAATACAATAATCAATTTGTGATTCAACTTAATGGAAATTCACGCGAAATCCAAATCAGATTGATGCTTCCTATTTCCCGACCATTCGATTACGAATCCAGGTGATTTTTTTCCACGATATACATACACAAATGCCAGCAAAAACACAAAGAAAAACAAATACTTTAAGTACGCCCAGCAATAATATTTGTTTCAATTGAAATTGACCCATTAGCAGCTCGTGAAAAGCATCACACAAAATGTTTTGCTTTTTTTAATGACTAAATATAATTGCAGGTAGCTTGTAGTAGGGAGTCTTAAGTCTATAAATACAGTAGGAAAGACTATCATCGATAGCGTCATTAATTTGCCATCGGGGCAGCGTAGTAGCCGTGAAAAAAATCTCGGTGATTCGTGATTTGCACAAAAGCCAAATATTTGTTCTTAAACAATATTTAGTTTAAACGCTGCATTGTTTACACACACACACACACAGGCAAACACGCACCTATTGTATTCAACAAATACACCCAAGCGATGAAAAAAAAAAGAATTTACACCCACATGCGGTCACAACAACGAAATGAAACGATTTCCAGCGAATGAGCAACAGAAACTGTCTGTCTGCCTTGCCTGTCTCTTCAAGCTGCCTTCCTGCTCTTTCCTTGTTTTCTGTCGATTGTCGACGGCCGACTTTCGACTTTCGACTGTCGATTTTCACAATGTTCAGTGTTTATTTGCAAGGCAGGCAGGCAGGCCGGCTGGCAGACATATAGACAGAAAGACAGACAGACAGATAATGAAAATCATCAGCTTTATAAACAAAACAAACAATCAAAACACACGCCGAGGGCAGCCCAAACCAGCAGCAACAAAACCTCCAAAAATAATAATACACAAGTAGCTTAAGTACTATAGAAAAAAAAAAACATTTACGTTATTACCCGTAGTTCTAGATTTTTAGGACTTTTGCAATTAATTCTAATCATAATTGTGTTGACATCCAATCTCGCATAATCAAGTACGTTAGGCAGCTCATCAGATTAGATTATTCATAACTAAGTATATGTATATATATATATTGTATATATATAAGTGGATATCTCAGTTGAATGCGCCCGCAGACATTAAAAACCTTATTAATGTAGGTGAAATGCTTGCTGGCTGGGTACGAGCCCTCATTTTGGCCCCAGGACCCATAATTTATTCACTTTTAATGAGCATAGGAGAACTTCAAAAAGCTTCAACACGTACTACACGTGTACATATATATATATATTTAAAATGAGTTTTCTGTTTGCCTTTTTCAACCAAAATTTCCTAGCCCAAAAACACACACACACACTAACGCATCCACTACTGACTGACATACATACAGAGACATCCTGTTGGCTGTTGTACACGCACACACACTGGTTTTTTTTTTTTGCGTGGACGGGGCTTGGGGGGAACAGTTGGGAGTCAGGCGTGTTGCAAGTAGTAGTAAGTAGCGCGTAGTAAGTGCGGCACTGCCTCGAAATGCTGCTTGTGTTGTATTTTCTTCTTTCACAACTTTTTTTTTGTGTGTTGTTCTACTCTCATTTTTGTTGTGGTATGAAGTCTTTGCTGCCTTCTGTTCAGTAGGAGTGTACATGCCACACATACACACACACACATGTAGGGAGCTGAGTGTGTGTGTGTGGGAACAGGCGCACGCATCGATTTTTCCGTTTGGTGTAGCACGAAAAAACTTCCTTATTGTTTTGTTGGTCGTTGACTTTAAAATTAACTGAATTCTTCTGCCTACCTTGGCATAGATCAAAACTAAACACATTTTCCACTTGCTCCAAGTGTCTGTGCATACATAAGAGTCACGCACGAAGGCACACACATTAACAAACACACACACACATATACACTCGTATCTTACATTTTCATTTGGCCGCTTCTCACCTAGTTGCTGGGCCCTCGGATTTGGTGCGCGCTGCCAATAAACATATTCGCTGAATACTTTTCACCGTCGTCCGTCGTCGGTTGTTGTTGTTGCTGTTGCCGTTGTGTATATCAGTCTGTCTGTCTATCTGTCTATCTGTGTTTTGCAACAAACCAAAAGGATTGCAACAGAACAAAAACAAAAAATAAAGGGGGGAAAAAATAACTTAAAGCCTAGAACTACACTACACTTTTGTGCCGTTTAACGTGCCCCGTCTCGACGCTGCCTCACGTTGCGTGCTCGGCTCTGAACGAATTTTTATTTTTTTTATTTGGGCTCTGCGCCTTCCGAACGGTCCGATGCGATTCAACAAACTGAAACCGAAATACAAATCTGATGGAATTTTCGTGTTCCCTTTACTCTCTCTCTCTTTTCTTTGTGCTCTTTGGCATGCGCCCTGCGCTGCTTCTTTATTTCTCTTTTGTGCTGACATTCTGACATGGTGTTTGGCGGCAAATACAACGCTGCGTATGCGTGATTTGGAAAAATTAGGTTAAAAGATTGAAAAATAAAGAAAAACAAACCGCCTTTAAATACAAATGGTTTTGTTTTGTTAAGATCGAAAAACATAATACATAGTATACATTTTTCTTTAAAATAATTTGTTGATTCTTCTCTTCTTCTTTAAAATTTGTTCCTGTAAAAGAGAACTACTAAAAAAAATGAAATTTGTTTAACATTTTACATCTATAAAAGGTACATACATTTTACATAATTATATTTATTATTCTTGATTTATAAGTTGGATATTTTATTTAAAAACATTTTTCTCTGTTGCATTAAGAATAAAATAAAGTATATATATGTAGGAAAGATAAATAGGATTACAGAGCGCAGATTGTCATTATAAGCATAAGGCATTAAAAACCAAAAAGAAAATTAAGATCCAGATATTCACAATTCTGTATTTGACAATTTTGTATTTGTATTTCGACAACTTAGATATAAAAATATAAAATTTTTGCTATAAAAATGAAAATGTAATTTGCTAGGTAAGAAAATGGGTATGTGCAAATGTACATATGTGTATGGGTTTATGTATTAAGGTTATTGAAGAGCTATAAAAAATGAGTACAGACTAAAAAATAGAAAATAGCCAAACAAACATCAGACAACCTTTTTCAAGACCTTGTTGGGTTACTGTTTGTTTAAAATAGTAAGTAAATCTAGACTTAAGCAATGTTCAGGCCTGCTGCTCCTCATGACCCGAATCTGAGGTATGCCACACGTGTCCCGTTTCGAGAGCCTGCAATTTTAGCATCTCCTTTTGACTGTCCTTGGCTTGAAGTAGAAAAACGCTTTGCTGAAAGAATTTAAAGAAATTAGCAAAATTATCTTGATTGATTATCTTGAATATACTCATATTTCATGTAGATACTCACTTTGACCTCCTTGCTGGTAAGCATATCCATTTTGTCGTAGATAATGGCATGCAGACCCAATTCCTTTAGCAGCTTGATGGTGTCTTTAGAATTGTTGTCATCACCCCAGCAAAAGAGCACCAGACCACGCTCCTTGGCCAGATTAACCTAGAACACGGTCCGTTTATGTGAATGGTCCCACACACAATGCCAGAATGTGGCTTCAGTTTACCTGACTGGGATCACGCAACAGATCCTCCGTATGAGCCACAATGCCTAAAAACTGCATGGCCACCGCATGCCACACAGCCGTCTCCATGGAGTTGCCACGTGGATCCATATACTGCTCGTACTTTGTACTCCGCCCGATCGTTAGGAACATGACGGGATAACGATTTTGTTTGTAGCGCAGCATTGTACATATATCCGGATCGAAGCAGCTAAACACAATGCGCCGGCTGCCCGCCTTGCGCAATACCACATCGAGAATGCAATCGATATATAGATTACGATCGACAACATGCTCAAATTCCTCCTCCATGCGTCCATCCTGCAAGCGCTGCGACCATTTGATCTCGATGTTAAAGCCAATGTGCTCATCGAGCGAATCGAGAACATCCGCCAGCTGTGGAAATGGCTGATGCTCGAGCAAATCATCGTTGTGAAAGGAGCGCGTCTCCCGGGACAGCCCCTCGGCTGTATGATAGACCTTAAGTTTCTTCAGCTGTTCCAGCGTTAGTTCACGCATGGGCAGCGACAGAAAGTCATGCTCCTGCATGCTGCACTTGCTCTTCAGCGACACATAGATCATGAAATCATGATAGACGACTGGCACCAGATCCTTACTCAGTTGGACATCAAACTCAACCATGTCGGCACCATGCTCGGCAGCATTCTTTAACGAGGTGATCGTGTTCTCCCTGATGACTGCATCCTTGGCCTTGAAGTAGTTTAATTTGTGATAATTACTTCAAGCATAGAATTTTTAGATCAATTTTAGTTTCTCTATATCCGCAATATAAGCAAACAAACCAATTACCATTTGCAAGCTCTAGAACTTGATTTTGACTTTGAAATTTCGGATTTTGCAATAATAATCTATTAACGCGCTTAACGTTAACTAAATGAACGAAGCAATGATTTTTTGATGGACGATAATTAATTCTGATAATTTATGAAATCTTCATGAAACTTCTTTTTGACTTTTAAAAACTTTAAAATAAACCTACATATGTTAATATACCTAAAAATCCATGTATAGAAATAGTTCATATATAGTATCTTAGGCGTATTTTTTACATCTAAAAAAAATAAATTTAGATTCGATTGGTTTAATACTTAAAAGACGTAAAACAATTCCACAAAAATATGAATATTATAAATTTTGCATTAAATGAAAAGATCTAAATTTTTCAGTGGAATCAAATCGAAAATACAATTTAGAATATATAAAAGAAACTATTGATCTGCAATTGATCTATTAAATTCTTTAAACGACTTCTTAAACTCCATTTGCTTCTAAATTCTTGACTCAAACTGCGTTACCTCAATGGAATAATCTGTTCAAAAATACCTTAATTTCATCATATTGTACATATATGTCTGTATATTATGTATTTCATCAGAAGAATGACACAAAACGGACTATAAACAAAGTTCTTCATATGAAAATCTATAATATTGATATTTTTGGAAGAGTTGATAAAACATTTTCGACATTAAGATATTAAAAGGAATTACATATTTACAAACGATAGTGCCAAACCTACCTTAAAGCTTGTGCCCGAACCACGATGTCCAACATCCAGACCAGTCCACTTATTATTCCAATAACGTGCATAACTCACACGCATATCCATTTTAGCGCTGTGGGAGGAGGGTCTAACAATTAGATAGCCCATTCGCATCATGCCCAACGGACGATGGCCCTTGGCACAGGTAATGGGCAGTTCCAGGTCGCCCTCGGAGCGCTTGAACAGATTGGGCAGCACATAATGATAGCCCAAATGCAATGGAGGTCCATCCTCTCGAGCAACTTTCGAGCTATAACTATACAGATCCACTAAATAGGCCGTATTATCCAGATCACCAACGGTGAGATGAAAGATGACCAAATCAGTGGTGCCACAGGCGGTACCAAATTGTTCCTGAGCACGCACCTCGCACTCCTCGGCACTTAGGGTGACCACCTCGTTAAAGCCAAAGGCAGCAGTATCGCCGCCATTCTCACGCGTATCATGTGTATCATTCGATAGGGAATCCTCGAGCGTTGAAACGGGCCCAAGATCGGCACAGCCGGCACTGGGAATGCGTAGATTCATCGGCGTCACCTTGACATGCACCAGACGACGTTTCATGCGCTGCTTCCAGGTGAAGGGAGCATAAAAGAACTTAAGCTGCACCAGTGCCTCATTGGTTAGCCAGCCACGATCCACTTTTCGCTTGCCTTCGACACAGCCAAAAGTGTCCTGGCACTGCGCCGGCTGCTCATCCAGCTCAGCAATGCGCCTGGCCTGTAGATTGACCTCCCAGCGACGTACCAGCAGCTGCTCCGAGACAGCATCCACGGCACAAACCATGTAGCGATACTCTGTTGCACAGTGCCGCGGTATATACACTTGAGCCGTCCAAATTTGACCTCCCTCCTCGTCATCCTCATCTTCTTCCTGCTCCTCAAGACTCATAAGCGCTGCGCCACTATGCTTCCAGCTGCCCAGCGCCTCACAGCTGCCAACAATTGCCAGCTGCTCGCCACCAGCCAGCTTCTCGCTCATCAGCACTCGAAATGTCCACAGGCGATTGGCGCTAATGTCGCCGTAGATTCTTTTTGTGGCGCCCGCAGCAGCCACTGGACTGACCACAGGTGCAGCCATTGCGTCTTCTTCGCCGTCATGTTCTGGGTGCCAGCGATTCATTTCTGATTAATGTTTCAAGTTTACAACAACACAAGAAGAAACACAACTTTCACCAAAGCAAATTTGCCGTTTTATGTGCGACAAGGACAGGGCCAAGTTCTAACTGCCTGTTGTTGACGTAGTCAAAGTTCAGAGCACATTTTCAATTAAAAGAAGTGCAAAGAAAAACACACAAAGCAACGACAACGACAAAGGCGAAGAAGGAGCCTCAGCAGATTATCCGTTATCGAGCTGTTGTTTTCTTCTTGTTATTGTTGTTTTGTTTGAACTGGTGCTGCTTCTGCTGCTGCTGCTGCTATCAATAAGCAGCTGTTTTGTTTGTATGCATGTATGTATACAATGTGCGCATGTCGTTTTATTTTTGCAATGGTTTGATGTGTATGTTCCACTTTATAGTTAATCTTTTATTGTGTATTTATGAAATTAATTACGAATTTACTTTGTTTGCGCTACAAAAGATACTGAGAGTTTTCATGCAAAAAACTAAGCTGGGCGTGCATTTCTCATTAATATGGAAGGTTGCGTCCGTGACATTGAACAGTCTCTCCATAATTCAATCAGTTGCAAAGTGAAGTTTGGAATTGATGGTATTATGTTAAATAATAGAAAATTGAACGGATTAATCAGATATTAAACAATTAACTCCCAGTTAATACAACACTTCAGCATGTAAACATTGCTTTCTGACGTCACAAGCTGACAACATTCTCTTTTACGTCCTTGTAAATTTCTAGTACTTGCGCCTGCCATTTTGAGCAGTGTTGCCACATCGTGGCGAGCGATGTGCATAGCAATCAGCTTTGAACAGCATTGGCCTTTTTGGCGGGAACCTTGCACACTTGTTTATTGTTTATAATTTGCGTTCTGCCAATTTTGCTGCGCTCTCAACATGGATCAATATCCGGATGAGAATGAAGAGTTTGAGTTGCAGTACCAAGATGAGCTGGAGCTGCTCGAAGACATGCCGCAGGAGCAGTACGACGATATCGTCGACGATGGGCCCAGCACATCGCGGCAAGCTGCAGCTGCTCTGCAGAAACAACAGAAAGAAGTAACAGAAACAGCGGCTGCCATAAAGGATATTTCTCGCTTTAGCAACTCCACACTGAGTTCACCGCAGCTGTCGCAAATCACCTTTGGTGCTAGTCAAAGCGATGCAGATGGAGGACGACACGTCAATCGACGACTTTTTGGGACGCCACACGGAGCAGCAGTGGGACGTGGCTGTTCCACTCCCGTGCAACAAATGCCTGCCATACAGGAAACATCAATAGATACTGCTGCACCACTGCTCAATGCCGCTGCTGAGCAACTGCAGGAATTGGGACTGTGTAGCAACAAAAACAAAAGGCGCTTGGAACGCGATCTCTTTGGCGACATTGATGATCTATACCACGAGAGCTACGAGGATCCCATGCTCAAGAAGGCACGCACCGAGGAACAACGCGACAACGAAGCCATCGACCGCATACTTGAACTGAGACGCAAATTGCGAGATTCCAGCAAAACTGTGCGTCATGATGAAGTGTTCCGGCTGCAAGCACTTCATGACTTCAAGATGAAGAATCTGTCGTATCAGATACCCTCGTGGCCATTTCTGGCATTGCAGCGCAGCGATCTCGAGCGTCTTTATGTGCGCTACCATTCGGAGGATTATGAGAACCGTCAACTGGAGTTACTCAGCATCCGTGGTAATCAGGTGGACAGTCTTCTGGGTGAGGCCAAGCAACAGGTGTGGCAGGAAGCCAATGAGCTGGTGAGTTAAGCTAAGCAATGAGTCTAGCAAAGATTTCATCCCCTTTTCCTTTTAGGTGCTGCGACGCATGGCTCCTGCTACGCAACCTGCAGAAGCGCCTCCTATCGCACCTAGTCCGGAAATGGGACGCCTTTGGGTGGACAAGTATAAGCCGCGTAAATACATTGATCTGCTGTCGGATGAGATGACCAATCGTAGTCTACTCTACTGGCTCAAGATGTGGGACAAAGTTGTCTTTGGCAAGACATTTCACAGCAAGCAGGAGCAGCAGGCTACCAACATTGGAGTACCAGCTGGCCAGCAGCTAAATAGCTTTAATAAACGAACTGGCAAATTTGAATCGAATGGCGGCTGGCGTCAAAGGAAAGCGCGCCAAGCGCTCAACACAAATGTAGATGAACTGGGCAGACCCATGCAAAAGGTAGCATTGCTCTGTGGACCACCTGGTCTGGGCAAGACAACACTCGCTCACACAATTGCCCGACATGCTGGCTACAACGTGAGGGAGATCAACGCTTCCGATGATCGCAGTCCGGAGGCTTTCAAATTGGCCCTTGAGAATGGCACACAAATGACATCGGTATTGAATCAGGACAAGCGTCCCAATTGCATTGTGCTGGGTAAGCTAAGATAACTATTTAAAATACTTGTCAGATTTGTAATCCTTTTGTGTTCCTTTGCAGATGAAATTGATGGCGCTCCACGTCAATCCATCGAGTATTTGGTGAAGTTTGTTAGCGATGGCATTTATAGCAAGTTCAAGTCCAAAGGCGGCACGGCAGAGCACAATGTGTTGCGTCGTCCCATCATCTGCATCTGTAATGATATTTACGATCCCGCCCTGCGTCCACTGCGTCAAATTGCATTTGTCGTTAGCTTTCCACCCATCGATGCAGCACGCTTGGCTGATAGGTACGTTTTTATTACAGTTTAACTGATAAACAGCTCATTGGAATTAATTTTATATTTTAGGCTATTGAAAATTTCTCATAAGGAACATTTGAAAACTGACTTTGGCTCGCTCATTGCTTTGGCGGAGAAGTCGGGCAACGATGTCCGCAGCTGCATTTCATCCATGCAGTTTTTCAAGTAAGATGCTCGATCAAATACGAGTTTTGTTATTTTAATCACATTTGTCTTACACCCTTTTGGTTTGCAGCGTTCAGAAGCAGAGTCTTACTCTACAAGATGTGTTAAACAATAATCTGGGTCAAAAAGATCGTCATCAGGGTCTCTTTGATGTATGGGGAGCTGTCTTTAGAGTAAGTATCTGAATAACCTTGCGACATTTCTTTAAATGACCCTGTACTTAACTTTTCATACTCTTATAGATACAACGTCCAAAGAAACAGTTGCAGCAAAGCAGCTCAAACAATGTCGAGGAACCGGCACAGGTGACCATGACAAATATGTCTGTGGGTACACGAGTGCGCAATGTTCTCGATGTGGTGCACTCTGGCGGTGATTACGAAAGGTAAGTCACACAAATATTAAGCTATACAAATGTAAATAATAAATTTCTTACATTTAGGCTTACGCAAGGCGTTTACGAGAACTATTTGCAGCAAAAGATGCCCGATCCAAATTTGACGGGCATATGTGAAGCTATGCAATGGTTTTGTTTCTCGGATATGTTGCAACATCAAATCATGCGGCAGCAAAACTATAGCATCTATCCATATTTGCAGTACGGCTTTGTGGTCTGGCATTTGCTTTTTGCCACATTGGCCTGGCCGAAAATTGCATTTCCCACGCGTGGCTTTGAGGTAGGCAAACGACGACAAGGATAACGACTAAAGCGATGGGTCGGCCTCGGTTCGCATCATCATTTCTTTTCATTTAGCAAATGTAAAAGCATTGGGCTTTTTCTTTTGAGCCTAACTCATGTATTATGCAATCCTCATTAGCTGAGGTAAACACTGGCAGCGAGGGCCACAGAAAAGTGCATAATCAACACAATCAAGCCATGTAATTTCTTGTGCATTATGTGCCTCAAATGCAATCACAAGATTAATGAGAGTTCTGCATAGATTTCTCACTGTTTACACTAAACCTCCTTCAACCAACCCCCTTACTTGTAATCTCTCTTCCAGTTCAATCAGAGGAGCACGAACCAGCGCAATATCTTTCAGTCACTGCGCAAAGGTGTCACCACATCGGCGCAGGGCGTCGGCCAGGGTACGACGCTGCTGTTGGATACGATGCCGCTGCTTAAACGTATTCTCTCCCCACAATTGCGTTCGGTGGCTGTTCAACTGCTATCACAAAAGTAAGTAAACTTTTTACACAAGCTTTTTCAACTTATTAAAAATAACTTTTCATTTAGGGAGCAATATGATCTGCGTCATACAATTCAAGTGATGGTTGATCTAGGCTTGACCTTTTTGCAGGTTAAATCTGCTGAGGGTCATTATGTCTTTCAAACCGAACCAGATTTGGATATGCTCGGCGCATTCCCGGGTAAAGTCAATGATCGACTGCTTAAACTTATCAGCTTATAAGTAATGTACATTATCTACAGGCTATGCTGGTCTCACCCTGCCCTATTTTAGTCGTCAGCTAATAGCGCGAGAAGTTGAGCTGGAGCGTATACGTCGTAACGCACCCAAAGGTGATGCCACAAAGAGCACAACAACATCTCCACCAGCTGCCACAACAAAGAAACAGAAACCAGAGGTTGCACGTTTACCAAACCATTTGCAAACATTGAAGCCAAAACAAATATCGGACTTCAATGCACGCACTGGACCCAAACAGCAGGTAAATTGCGTGCCTTTTTCATATTTTGTTCAATTTGCATGCCTTGCATTTACTTAGCAGCAATTTTGTTGCAAATTTGTAGCGTAGCTTATCTTAGCTTTGCCAAATATTGCCACAACCCATCAAGAGTCATGAACTTTAGTTGCTTTTTCTTAGCTGCTTTTGCAGCGCAAATCCTGTAAGAGCTAATAACCCATAAGGGGATTGGCCTGGCCATTGTCTTTAGCAGTCGTAATGTGGGATCAGCACAAACGAACATTTATTGCCAATCCTAAACGAAAGCGACTCGCAACCAACAAGCAGCTACAAAAATGTCGTTTTGTTTTTGGGGTTGCACTTTTGGTTTTAGGGGTTGTTTACCTTAATAAAAAGCTTCATGTTTTGCATTTCTTAACAATGCAACCAGTTGCTTATACTCTCTTAAACCAATTATACTCTATTTAAACTTATTATCAACTTTAATTGTCTCACATAAAGCTGACAAAGGACTTTTTTGGTCGCGTTACGCATAAAAGAACAGCAGAAACTGCAGCAGAAGAGGGTAAGAAACAAATTCAGTCTTGCTTTAAAATATTTAAATTCAACTTGGTTTCTTTTTTAGTTAAAACCGATGCTATTGTCAAGAGTCCCATATGGTATCGGTATAAGGAGGGCTTTAACAATGCAGTTCGTAAGGATGTGCATCTAAATGAACTGCTCTAAAAGTAAAGCTCTTCAGTATAAGTTAGTACTTTAAGAAATATATATTTATTATGGCAAGCTCTTAAACATTTATATATCCTTACTCGAAACATTTTATATTGAACATACTTTGTTCTGATTTCATTTGTAATCGCTATCATTACGCTCGGGCAGCTGTAAGATCATTGGCATTTACTGTAGGCCATAACAAGCTCACATGCGACCCCCTTTTGGTGTTCAGCTGATGCATGGTGTTGCTTATCGCATCCGTTTGGCTATCATCATGTTGTGCTCGTATGTGTGTGTGCGTGTGTGTGTGAGTGTGCGTGTGTGTGTGGGGTGTTGTCGCTGCCAACGTTGACGTTGCTCTGGTCTCACTTACTCTCACTTAGTTTGCCGGCGGGTGGTGGTGTACTAGTACTATCAAAAATATGTCTCCACTAAAGCCATTTTTTTGGTTGTCATTGTTGCTGTTGTTGCTCGGTTACAGCAGCTTTGAGGCACGTTATGTGCCCTACATACCAAGTAACTGAAGAGGTATCAATAAAGATAGATTTAATTATACTAATTATTGTGTTTATTTCTAAGACATTTGCATGAAGCCGCCGCCATTCTCTGATGGCATTTGCATCACTGAAACCGAGGGCTTCTACTATGATCCGGCCACATTGGACTGTCAGATGTACTCCATTGGCGCATGCCGTTTGACACCCGGTCAAAGCTTTGGCAGCCAGCAGGATTGCATTGCGACCTGTGTGCGGGGCCAGCGTCACAGTCCCGATTACTATAGGAATGAATAATGCGTTTGTCAATAAAGAGAGAGAATCTTTTCTCAAACCCAATAGAAATATACATACTATATACATATAGAACCAACTGCGTCTGATTTTTAATCGTGCTTCAGTGTGTTAATTTAGTGTTGATCACTGCCCTGACCCGTGACGTAATTGTTTATTTCCCAATTGGACATTCGCAGTGAAACGCATTTCATCTGTACTTATGTGTCTGTCTGGCATTTTTGAGCACTAACACAAAATTGTTTACATCAACTAAAACTATGCGAATGATATTACAGTTCGGTTGATAAGAAAATTCTGGTTTAGCGAATCTTCAAGCTGTTTGGGCTGAGAAAAAAAATTATTTCTAGAGATATTTATATTTATAATGGAGCTTTTACAAAGATTTCTTGAATGTTTAATATTTTTACACATGCTTGATTAATTGGTTTTTTGGTTTTTCACCTAGCAAATTATTCTAGAAATATAATTTAGTATAATTGAACATTCAAGAAGAAAAGTATGTTCATTTGTTTGTTGCAAAAAACTTATCAAAATTTTAATTATATTTATGTTAGTGTATTTTCAGACTCATTGTTGCTAAGTTGCTTAGATGAACATGTGACGGATTGGCCTTCTGCAACAGGCGTTCGCCGGTTTAAGCCGGTACAAACCCCCCCCACTCAGTTTCTCATCTCATTCAAGTTTCGCTTGCGAGTATCATGCATATTATCAACATTGCTTATGCAGTAGGCAGCAAGTCGTCGATGTTGATGTTGTTGTTAATTGTTATCAGTGAGCGGCAGCAGAGCTGAGAACCAAGCCTGATTACCCATATATGTGAATGGGTATGTGTTTTATTGACTTTTGTTCGAGGCTTCGAGTCGAGTTTTGCTCAAGCTCAAACGGCAGAGTAACAACTTAGCCAGTGACCAAAAGTGTCGCAACGAATTCACATACTTACTTCCAAAGCGTATACCCGGCAAATAGGTGAACGTAACCACTTGATAATTTGCAGACAGTGCCATCAGAAAAATAATCAAAAGATTTTCTGACATTTTTTGAGTGCTTACTCTGGTCTACGTACTGTGCTGAACTTGTTTTTCGAGGAATACAAAAAAAACTCATAAATTGCACAGAGACAGACAGAGAACATATCAACAGATCGGCGTACTATATAGTATAACGGCATCGGCATCGGCAACAATAATTACTATATGGCGAGAAGCAGCTGCCACTGCTGCGCATTTGTCTACAACTTCGTCGCATCAACAGTCGACAAGCAAATCTATGGAAATACAGCAATTATCTTTAACAGCAACCACAATACGAAGGTGAATCTTTTAAGAACATAAAAACACAAGAAGTTTTATATAACTATAAACACAAACTATACAAAAATGAGTGCACAAACAAGAAGAATACCAATCTGGATATGTCTGCTGCTAGCTTTGTGTCTTCAGTGGCAGTTTGTTGTGGCAAAAACACGTAAGTTTTAAATTGGGTTAAACTTTATTATTTGCAATTTCATAACTGGCTTTTTTTTTGCAGGTGATTTGTGCCAGGTGAAGCCGAGTACGAGCAGCCTTTGTGTGCCGACGACAGTTGGCATTTATTTTGATGAGGAAACACATAAATGTCAATTTAAGGGCTGCAGCAGTAAGCGACTCTTTGCCTCTCTCGAGGATTGCGAGAAGATCTGCAATAATGCGCGACACGTTAAACGGCGCATTAATTTGGCCCAAAAAAGCAATCAAACCACTAATTGAATATAAGCACTTACTTAATAGATGATTTAAGTTGTAGTTCTTATTTTCACATCACAATCACAATCATAATTACATACATACATCACATACATCATTCATTTGCTATTAGACATCACGACAATTGTATTCGCATTCGGCACGTGTATCAAAGCGATTCTCATTGCCACCACAGCCGCCATAGATGAAGGATTCACAGCGACGCTGGAGCGGATTATAAGCATAGCTCTCCACAGCGCCAAAACATCGACCACTAACCATGGGCTTCAGGCACAACTTAACTGCAATAATACACATTTGAAACCAAATAACCTTCACCTTTGTTCGAACGATCGGTCGATCTTACCACGTTTGGAGGCGCCATCGACCCGCAGCAGGAGCAGCAGCATTAGCAGTTGAATTAACAACCATTGCCAAGGCATTTTCTCCATCGATAATGATCGATTCAAGCGATATTCAACCGTCTCGTTCTTTGGCCAACAACTCACTAAACACGCTCTCTGTCAATTGTTTGTTGTTGAACAAATGTATCTTTTTTTGTTGGTTTTTGCCTAGCCAAGATTCAACATTGACCAAGTTAGCTAACTATCGGTCTTGTCGACATCTGTCTCATCTACATCTCATAGCGAAGTACATTTAAGCTGTACTTTTCCAAACATTTTTCTTTTCTTGTTGCTTTCGTTTAGCTCATCTAAATATTTATTTTATGTTCTAGCATTTAGATTAGATTCGTTTTAATGGCAATTATGTGTGTTGGGTACTTGAAATATTTGTAGGCCAAAGGTTACAATATATTATCATTTTTTATTATTGAAATTTGTACAATGAAATGCTGTAATTGACGAACTGGTATATAGTATATATAGTTTCGTAATGCTTGATTTTTGATTGCTTTAAGCATATTAATTCTTTAGCTTTTACCTCTTATTGCATCTTATAATTCGACTTATGTATATAGTATATATGGCCATTACTTTAGTGGCTTTTAGGAATTGGCACAATTAAAGTGAAAAATGATTACTTTTGTTTAACAAATTTAATCATTTGACTTTAAGGTTCATGAGTTCATCAACTTTCATCTGTAAATGTTGATAAAAATAATTATAAACATACATTTTCAATAACAATATAATTGTTATTATATATATATATATATATATAAAAATATATAATGTTATTCCAAAGATCAGGTGATCTGTTATATACCATTCAACACCTTTTAGACCATTCAACAGATCGTGTTGAGTATGTTTACTGCTGATACTCTTCACTATTCCCACCAATACCCTACAATAAATGACGTAAAACTTTGCACAGCCAACAAAAAACATGTTCCGCATATCAATGACAACAACAACATCAACAAAAACAACAAATTGAAGTTGATTTGGTTTTTTGCTTGGGTATTTCCAATACAAGTGCAAAACAATATAGATTCACTCAAGCTGCTGAAGCGAACTTTCAGTTTCAACTGAAGTTGTTTATTTACGCACCCATTCCGTATACCAATACCAATATACAATATGCTAATCGAGATACCAAATACACTTGGGACAGACACAATTGCTAAAGTTAATTGAATGAAGTAATGAATGTGAATATACGAGTCAAGTCGAGACGAGTCTCGAGTTTCGATACGATTCAGACTATGTCTAATTTAGTAATTAAAGAGCTGTTTTGGATGATGAGCGACACAAAGTGTCTGGCCTGGGCAGCATTTCAATTATTTCGAGCAAATTAAGCAGTTAACTGAATTGTCACCACATTACATACTCACACACACACACACGTACACTCTGTCATATCATATCGGGCAGTCAATCAGCCAAATTTGAATGCCACCCACACTCGATAGACATGTGTGTTTGTGTCTGTTAGCTGCACATGTAATCATCATCATCGTCATCATCGTGATTTTGTTGATTATTAGCTTCGTTAAGTGGTAATTCAATTAGCCCTATGCATAAACACCTAACACCCAACCTTTGCCAGTTAGAGCCACGTTTACAACATCAATATCAGCTCTAATTATCACTTGGCTAACTCATTGACTTGTCTCCGTTTCTGCCAACTACTAATTAAACATAAATGAGCCGCCTAAAGTGCACAATGCATATTCAATTGCACATTGCTGCACCTTCACGGAACACTTTGAAATCACCTCACTAAATATATATATATATTTGTACTGCAATTTGCTTATGAATATGAAAATAACTTATAGATACTTGTCTGAAAATGTTTATTGTGTCGTAAAGAGTTGCAATTTTGTAGGCCATCAAATTGTGTTCAAAAATGATTTATTTTACGGTGAAAAATCACAACAAAAACGGTATTCGACTGTGTTGGTACCCTGTTAGACAATTTGCAGTAAGTTGTCACAAATATCCTGTAAAATGTTAGAACTGTTAGCTATACATATATAATATCTTTAAGACCTTTGTTTAAGTAGGGTGCTTAGAAGTTTACCTAGTATAACATGTTTAATAGCTAATAGTTTGAATTCTCTAGCTATATACTATACGGCATGGATGAATCTATATATATATATATTGTTTATATACTACCTATACGCAAATATGAATATGTATTTTAATCTGATAATTAAGCTCGCTCGCGCTCAACGCTCATGCGCCATTTGAGTTAAACGCTTCGCTTAACAGCATTGACACACACACACACAAACACACACACACACACACATACACACACAAACACACACACACACACATAAAGATTATGTACTGAAAATAGCTTGTTAGTCCGCTTTAGAAGATTCAGTTGTTATTTGCAGCTATTAACGCGCAGTAATCACAGATCACATTGAGAATGAAACGTATGATGAGAATGACCCAATTTTTTTGGCTGGCCGCAATTCTTTTGCTTTGCCTTACGCAATTCACAGAGGCGGTGACCACGTTCCAACTTAAAGCGATGGAGCAGGCGGCACAGGTGACCAATCTTAATCAACAGCAACCACAACAACAACAACAACAACAGAGAAAGCAAGGTAAGTACAAATATCTATCTCAAAGTCATGTTGCAAGTTAATATTAATATTGATATTCTACACAGATCCCAAATGCCTGCAGCCTTTGGAAACGGGTCCATGTCGCATGAGCTTAGAGCGTTATTATTACAATAAGGATAAGAATGCCTGTGAGACATTCAAATATGGCGGCTGTCGAGGCAATGACAATCGTTGGGGCTTTCGACAGACTTGCGAGGATGCCTGCCTCATAGTGAGAAAGTGAATAACATTTCTATGACAATAACAATTTAATGGCCATTCTCCAAAGCAAATCATTTAAGTAAATAAAACAACATTAACTGAAAAAGTGAATACTGTGTTGATTCCCACAATGTGGGTATAATTTGTTTACAAAGTCAACTGATGATTTTAAACTGTGTTTGTTTACTAAATAATCTGGACATTGTTTGATTAGAGACTTTTTGCTTGTTAAATTAGCTAACAAGAAGCTTTTTAACTCTAACTTTTCTGTTATAGCTTTAAGAACTTAATACTGTGAAAAGTAAACAGGTTGCTAGTTGTTCCCCTTTTATGATATTTATCTTCTATGATTTAACCCTTTTACACATAGATAGTAAACTTAAGATAGATATAGTAAACAAAGTTATAAGTAAATTGAATTGTCGTTTTGGATATCAACCTTTATTATAGTTTCTGCTTTTTGTCTATAAAAATTCTGTTGATCCCCTGATAGTGTTTTTTTTAACAACTTTTTTTCCGGTAGCACATTTTGAATTAGTTTTACTCGGAATTTAATTGAAATGAATAGAAGGTCGTCATGCCGTTTATTCTGTGGTTATTTTCCATAGAATCAAAAAGCTTCACGAAACCAGCTGTACGGAAATCAAAACTGAATTAGCCAAGTTAAAAAAAAAACTATCATAATGCATAGCCAATATTAAAAGGAGCGTTGAACTGAAACTGAGGCATTGGATGTTAACGAAAAAAACTCGGCAACGGAGCGACATGTATCGCGTCAAGTTGCCGTGATTTACATACGCCGGCGAATGACTCGAACAAATACGAAACAAAAACAATAATAATAAAACAAAAACTACAGTTTACTTACGTGAGCTTTTCGAGACAGTTGACTCATATTGGTGTTCGCATTGTTTGACTATTTAAGCGTGGCCAAGTGCCAGACCTCAAGTCATTCGCATTAAAGAAACACAATCGAAATGTGCTACAAGTTGTGCCTTATTGCGCTCAGCGCACTCATTCTCTGTGCTGTTTGCGTGCACAGCGCTGCAGTGGATCAGTCCCAGCTGGTGGTGGAGCAACAGCCAGAGGATGTTCCATCGGTTGCCGATGTTGATGTGCCAGAGGCATGCCATCAGCCAAAGGAGACGGGACGCTGTTTTGCGCTCTTCTATCGCTACGCCTACAATCTGGACACGCAGGCCTGTGAGGAGTTTGTCTATGGCGGCTGTGCCGGCAACAGCAACAACTTTGAATCCAAAGAGCAATGCGAACAAGTCTGCCGTAGCAGATCAGCATCTGCAACCGCAACCGAGCTCAGCACCGAACTAACTACAGAGAAATCACCAAAAGTGGCCGAGACGACGGTCAGCAGTGCGTCTATTTAGTTTGGATTAGTGGATAGAAGCCGGGATCGTGTGTATATAGCTATTAATAACATTTGAAATTATAGTAATCACTCTTCCACTTTTTTAATTCAGATGCTTATATGTATTAGTACACGCTTATTATTAAGTCCACAGCTCCAGGAGCGAACTTGTGTCAAACGGGTAAAACGGGCAGTATTAAGAATATTTAGTCCCTACAATAAATATATTTTGACTTTAAATTTATATGTTTGGTTATTACTAAATAAACCTTTAATGCTTAGCGGACCTAAACATTGGGCGCTGTGTGATTAATCCGCTCCTGTTTAGTGTCAACTATTTATTGAATTTTTTCGCAATCATTCGTTAATGAACCATAACTTGATCTGTACACAAAAACCCACAAACAATGCGATAAATTAGAAATATATATAATAAATAGGTGCAGCCATAAAAGTGTATAAATGATCGTGAGTCGTAGTCAAATTTAGTTAGTCGCTCGACACAAGCCCCAAGGAAATCTACAATTTAGTTCACAATGAAATTCGCCGGCATTATTTGCGTGTTCTTTGCACTGTTTGGCCTTTCGCTGGCTCTCAAGGATCGTAAGCATTAGCAAGTTCATCAATCAGGATGTATTTTAAAACTTTTGCTTTTTATTTAGCTGTTTGTGGTTTGCCGACTGCTGCCGATGGCAACGGTTTGATTAAGTGTGCCGCCTTTATGCCCAGCTGGAGTTACGATCAGGCCGCAAATGCTTGCAAGGACTTCACCTATGGCGGCTGTGGAGGCAACAATAATCGCTTTGGAACCAAGGAGCTGTGCGAGGCCAAGTGCAAGGAATAAATTCGCGTAACAAAGCTAAATTTTATGATCGTTATAATTGATTTAATATAATAATAATGGACTTGAACTCCGTGTTAAAAATAAATGAATGAACAAAATCATTTGCAGCATTTGTTAATGAACCCAACAAGTAGAGGATTCCGAGGTCAAGTGCAACGAGTAAATAAATATGTACAACTTGAAACTTAAACTCAACTGTGGCTAAATTTTTTCATTGAATTAGTTAACGAACCTGATCTGTAACGAATAGCAAACTGTATAACAAATCGATAAGTGCAAAGAATAGATTCGCAAATCGAAGGCATAGCTTTTAGTCTAAACAAATTTACAACTTGAATCAATGAGTAAAAATTAATGCTCACTTTTAAAAATTATAAAAAAAAATATTATATTTTCTGGTAAAGATATTCTGCGAATGCATTAATTATGATTATACATATAAGTAAATATATAAATATTAATGTTATTGATATCATTTTTTAAGATAACTGTTAATGCCAACACATGTTCAATAATATGAAAGGCAAAAGTATTCTTTTTTAATATTTTATTTAAGTCGGTCGAAAACCACCGGAGATATGGAACATTGAAGTTGAGTATGCACACACACATACTTGCAAGCACTGACTGTACGTGTAAAGTATAGGGTTCAGGGTATCGTCTAGTCGGGATTTCTCGACTAGAGCCTTCTTACTTGTTTTTATTATATAATTTTTAAGTGTCTTTATAACCATCTTAGCTCGAAGTGGCTTGCTGCCTTTTACTTCTAGTTGGACTTACTATACTAAAGAGAATCTATGCAAATCTTTTCTCTATAGCGGATGCGGAGGCAATGCAATGTACTAGTGCGAGAACAAGTGCAAAAACTACATTTAAATGTTTATGGTAAACACATATATGTGATATATTAATTGGTAAATAAAATAAACTAAAAGATAAACTAAATAACATATTTTACTTAAGTTATGTGGTCGGAAATGCTTCCTTTAACGGGTAACATATTTCATGACATACATAATATACACTTTTTAAGTGTGTAACGAAACGTCTCACGTTATCGTTATCGACAGTTCTGAGAAATCAATTTGCTTACAAACATCTAGGGTCTTCCCAACACAGCTACAATAACTAGATTAACTGAACACACGTTAAGCTTTTGTTTATACAAAAATTAAACAATAAACAAGAAAAATAAGGTTACGACTCGTGTGCCGTTATAATTATTATTATCACTGATTTACGATCTCGAGAACAGCAACCTATTGTAATCGGGTGATATATATAATGGATACAATTTGTAACTGACTTGCTGTGTGAGGAAGTATAAAGGCATATTTAATACACTTTCGTTTAACAAGGTACTACAATTTTGTCACTATAAACGTTACACAACTTTGGCGATAAAGCTAATACTTTCAGCATAGTGTATTCTTCCACATAATCAAATAAAGCGAATCATTTCCCTTGAAATTTAATGATGTTTTTGTACTTAAATGTTTTCATATTGAATGTAAGCTCGGCGAGCAAACAAACAACACGTTCAACTTAAAAGAAAATATTGAATCTTAACACACAGATATGAAATTTTTGCTACTATTTGTAGTTATTGCTGCCTTTGTGGCTAACTGCCATGCACGCAAAAATGGTTTGTAGTTCAAAATTTATTTAATTTTAGACCTGCGAGGTCTATTGTGCCCCACACTTTGCAGTTATTAATTGTCGTTCAATTTTACAGCTGTGTGTCGTCTGCCCCATTCACAAAACGGCATGGGGTTAAGATCTTGCCGTGCCTTTCTGCGCAGTTGGACCTACAATGCAAAGGCTAATCAGTGTATCTCTTTCGTCTATGGAGGATGTGGAGGTAATGGCAATCGATTTGGTAGCCAAAAGGTGTGCAAAAATAAGTGCCTTAAATAAATTCATGAAATAAAATTGTGTGCCAATAAAGTTTATCTTGCTTAAATTAATTGATGATGTAATAAGCCTAACAAAATATCGGAAAATTTAGGAATTATCAACAGACTTTGTTTACTTTGAACCAAATCTACATTCTGCATACTAATTGGCATTAGCAACGCTTTCAAATACAGCGAGAGAATTACTAAGAGAAGCAATGCCAACTTTAAAGTTCCCCAGTTTTAATAAGTTTCACAATTATTTACCAATGCTGTGTGCTTGTTGTTATTCCCAAGATTATGTCGGTCGGAGCAAAGCGATAACACACATTCAACCAAAAGTAATAAATATACGAGCTTCTAGTTTACACTCTGTAGTTAAAATTTGTCACTGCTTGAATTCAGTTCTCATCATTATGAAGTTTTTTGTACTGTTTGTGCTGCTTGCTGCCATTATTGCCAGCTGTTTTGCGGATCTCAAAAATGGTGTGTTGTGTTTTTAAAAATGCCTTACTTAACAATAATTATTCTTAATTCATTATGCTTTTGGGATTGTAGAGGTGTGTGGTCTGGAGCATTTCCGTAATGGAGATGGACGTATTTCTTGCGAGGCTTACATGCCCAGCTGGACTTTTAATTCGTCGGCCAAGGAATGTATAAAGTTCATCTATGGTGGCTGTGGCGGCAATGCCAATCGTTTCGATACCAAAGAAGCCTGCGAGGAGAAGTGCCTCAACTAAATTAATGTGCCTGAATAATAATTAATAATAGAAATACCCTGAACCCAATACTTAACGCGTACAGTCTGTGTGTATTTGTGTGTGTACGCGCATACGCAACTTCAATATCCCATATGTCCGGTGTTTCTCAACCGATTTTAATAAAAATTTCACAGATTATTTGCTCAATATTTCAAACGCCGTCTCAAAGCTTTTCAAATTCAAGATTTTGTTGTTAACGATCCCATGTGTATCGGAAACGGGAAGAGTTATCAAAAATCGAAAACAAACGTGTACTGCCTATGGATTAGGCAAGCTTATGTACCAAATCAGCAGTCCTTAGCTTTTATTGTCTCTGAGATCGACGAGTTCATACATAAAGACAGACGGACAGACGGACATGGCTATATATATATACTTTATAAGGTCGGAGATGCTTCCTTCTGCCTGTTACATACTTTTGTACAAAATCATTATACCCTCTTTACCGATTAAGGGTTCAGTGTATAAAAATAAACGGAAAATTAAAATTATCTGAAGAAATTTATTTTAAACAAATTTCCGCTTTTTATTGAAATACTTAACAGCGTACAAAATTACATGGATTAGTTCGTCTTACACCCTAATGAAAGTAGTTATTAAAAATGAAATACGTTACGTTAATTTGCTTAGTTTCAGTGATATCTTCCCATTGTCTGTGTCTCAAGCGCCGTAAGCATTAAGATGTATTGTTTTTATTATATACTTTTTGAATGTCTTTACAACCCATCTTAGCTCGATGTGGTTTTCCGCCTGCAGCCAATGGCCAATGCGACGACTTCACTCTTAGTTGGACTTACTATCCTAAAGACAATCTATGCAAATCTTTTCTCTATAGCGGATGCGGAGGCAACGCAAATCGCTTTGAAGCTGAGTACCAGTGCGAGAACAAGTGCAAAAACTACTTTTGAATATATATGTTAAACATATGTATGTGATATAATAATTGGTAAATAAAATAAACTATTAACATGACACACATAATATACACTTTTAAAGTGTGTAAGACTAACATAAACATTATACCTGGAACGAAACGTCTCAGGTTATCGAAAGTTCTGAGAAATCAATTTGTTTACAAACATCTAGGGACTTCCCAGTATAGCTACAATAACTAGATTAACTGTACACACGTTAAGCTTTTGTTTATACAAAAATTAAACAATAAACAAGAAAAATAAGGTTACGACTCGTGTGCCGTTATAATTATTATCACTGATTTACGATCTTGAGAACAGTAACCTATTGTAATCGGGTGATAGATACAATGGATACAATTTGTAACTGACTTGCTGTGTGAGGAAGTATAAAGGCATATTTAATACACTTTCGTTTAACAAGGTACTACAATTTTGTCACTAGAAACGTTACACAACTTTGGCGATAAAGCTAATACTTTCAGCATAGTGTATTCTTCCACATAATCAAATAAAGCGAATCATTTCCCTTGAAATTTAATGATGTTTTTGTACTTAAATGTTTTCATATTGAATGTAAGCTCGGCGAGCAAACAAACAACACGTTCAACTTAAAAAAAAATATTGAATCTTAACACACAGATATGAAATTTTTGCTACTATTTGTAGTTATTGCTGCCTTTGTGGCTAACTGCCATGCACGCAAAAATGGTTTGTAGTTCAAAATTTATTAAATTTAATTAATTTTAATATAAATTTAATTTTAAATTTATGCAGTTATTAATTGTCGTTCAATTTTACAGCTGTGTGTCGTCTGCCCCATTCAGGAAACGGCTTTGGATTAATAGCTTGCCTTGCCTATATGCCCAGATGGACCTACAATGCAAAGGCTAATCAGTGTATCTCTTTCGTCTATGGAGGATGTGGAGGTAATGGCAATCGATTCCATAGCCAAAAGGAGTGCGAAAATAAGTGCCTTAAATAAATTCATGAAATAAAATTGTGTGCGAATAAAGTTTATCTTGCTTAAATTAATTGATGATGTAATAAGCCTAACAAAATATCGGAAAATTTAGGAATTATCAACAGACTTTGTTTACTTTGATCCAAATCTACATTCTGCATACTAATTGGCATTGGCAACGCTTTTAAGTACAGCGAGAGAATTACTAAGAGAAGCAATGCCAACTTTAAAGTTCCCCAGTTTTAATAAGTTTCACAATTATTTACCAATGCTGTGTGCTTGTTGTTATTCCCAAGATTATGTCGGTCGGAGCAAAGCGATAACACACATTCAACCAAAAGTAATAAATATACGAGCTTCTAGTTTACACTCTGCAGTTAAAATGTGTCACTGCTTGAATTCAGTTCTCATCATTTTGAAGTTTTTTGTATTGTTTGTGGTGCTTGCTGCCATTATTGCCAGCTGTTTTGCGGATCTCAAAAATGGTGTGTTGTGTTTTTAAAAATGCCTTATTTAACAATAATTATTCGTAATTCATTTTGGGATTGTAGAGGTGTGTGGTCTGGAGCATTCCCGTAATGGAGATGGACGTATTTCTTGCGAGGCTTACATGCCCAGATGGACTTTTAATTCGTCGGCCAAGGAATGTATAGAGTTTATCTATGGTGGCTGTGGCGGCAATGCCAATCGATTCGGTACCAAAGAAGCCTGCGAGGAGAAGTGCCTCAACTAAATTGACATTAAATAAAAGAAAAATATAAAGTATAAAACAGAAAGCAAGAGTAATCATCATATGAATTGTTATTAAATCTTGTTTGTGTGCTCTTAAGCATATAAAGCTGTTAAAAATAAATAAGCTAGCTAGCTTGTATACCGATTATCACTTTTCTTTTCTTTTTTACTTGTGGTTATCGGTGTGGACTTTCTTTTAGTGACCCATTGTGTTCCGGTCTGATGGCATCTAAGCGAACGCCTGACCTCATAGATAAGCACAGCACTTCTTCGTCCATGGCTATATGTAGTTGGCTTTATATAGCACCGATGTTGTCTGTGGCAGCTGCAGTTGCATTGTAAATATGAAGTACAACTATTTGCTGGTTATAGCAATCGGACTGCTACTATGCCTCCTTATGGCAGATGCCAAGCCAGGTGAGTACGAAGTGCAGAACTGCAAAGACTTAAGAGCTCTAACTGTTGCCAGATAAGTGCAAAGAGCAGCATTCGATGGATGGTATGCCTCAAGATGGAGCTGCCTGCATGGCATATATGCCCAGCTGGACCTATGATGCCGCCAAGAATGCCTGTGTGGAGTTTGTTTTTGGTGGCTGTGGCGGTAATAAAAATCAATTTGGCAGCCAAGGTGATTGCGAAAAGGCCTGCAAGGATTAAAGTGGATCCAATTCAAACCGGCTTGAATAAAAAAAACCCAGCAAACGCAAATAATTGCGTGTAAAATAAAATCAAGAGGCATAAGCTTGATATGTTTGTTATTTTTGTAAAATAAATACGTGTGTTCGAAATTTCACTATAATCTCAAGGTTTGTTTTGTTTTAGCTCATTTGAGGGCTCATCTTGACCCACAGATAAGCCAGCCGGTTTCTGCCTATATAATAAGCGACATCAAGCAGCTATAAGATCAGTTTCAATCGAGACAGTGCCCCAAAATCAGTTCAACTACATTTTGAAAGATGAAATATTTTGCTGTTTTGTTGCTGCTCTGTACGCTGCTGGGCGCCACGTTGGCCAACCTGAAGAGTCGTAAGTTTTTTTTCGAACACACCTCGCTGTAGTTTGTGTGTTTGTTGTAATTGTATTTTCGTGTGTTTAGCTATTTGCGGTGAGGAGTTTGGTAAAATTGGAACATGCCGCGCCATGTTGAACAAGTGGACCTATCGTCGGGATACCAATGAGTGCATCAGCTTCAACTACAGTGGCTGCCACGGCAATAACAATCTCTTCGATTCGAAGAAATTGTGCGAGAGCGCCTGCAAAGCTTAAACGTTGACTGATAAAGGCTGAATTTTTGCTACTCTTAGTTACGTTTGTTGAAATAAATATTGTGTTTGATGATGACAAATTTTTAATATGATCATTTTATTGTTTTTATTAACTTGTTCAACTATAATTAACTGCTGTAGTTTGTTGTGTGTTTTCGATATTCCATTCGTTGGCTTAATTAAGTGTTGTTTTTTTGTTTATTTTTTCTTTTGTTGTTGTGTTATTGGTACTATAATGTTCTTGTTGATTTCAGCTTTTCACTGTGATATTCTACATATTTGTTAGCTAGCTGTTCTTGTTCATATATGTATATATATATATTTTTATGTTTATGTTATAGATATATGTGTATTTTATATATATATATTTATTGGAAAGAGCTTGGTAAGCTGAAATCTCAACACTAACGCAATTGCATCAAAGAATCGAAAATAAAGCGCTTAAGGCATAAATATATCTTGACCTAAATGGTTTATACATACGTTTGATTAACTATATACACATATTTACATAAATGTTAAGTTTTGGCTTATAGAAAACTATATATGTTGTGGTTTGTAGAGAAGTCAGAAATATTTAATTTAATAACCAAGTCAAATTTTTTGAAGCATTTCATCGATCTCGCTCTTACTCTCTCTCTCTCTCTCTGTCTCTCTCTCTCTTTATCTCTCTCTCTCTCTCTCTCTCCCTCTCTCTCTCTCTCCCTCTCTCTCTCTCTCTCTCTCTCTCTCACTCACTCTCTCTCTCTCTCTCTCTCTCTCTCTCTCTCTCTCTCTCTCACTCACTCTATCAACTTCCGCTTTCGCTCTCTCTCTCAGTGTTTCGATTCTCAGCTGATAAATGTCTAACTAAATAATCTAGAAATATTGTTGATGTGAGTTTTGTTGTATTGTGTGTTGCCCTTTAAATGCGAAGAACTAATACTTAAATGTAAGATCCGCCACAGAAGAATACTTTTATATATATATATATATATATATATTATACTTAATCTAATATTTATTTCATTGAATTATAAAACGAATCAAAAGTTTTAATACTTTTGCACTTTTTACTCGGTTTTTGAGAGTAAAGTGTTGCCATTGACGGAAGCAGCAGTTGCTGGCGGCGACTCCTGACGCACCGCAGTCGATGGCAACTGTTGCTGAGTGGGCGTGGTTGGAGGCGACAGTGTTGCATGATGTTGTTGCTGCTGTTGCTGTTGTTGGAGTTGCTGTTGTTGTTGCTGATGATGATGATGATATGCTGCTGCTGATTCCGCCAGATCGAGCAAAGCGGCCGATGTGGAGCTGACTGGTGTGCCTGTGCTGTGACCCAGGCCATTCATTGTGCTCGCTGTCATATCCTGTGCCTCGTGCTTCATTCTCAACGGATTGTTGTTATTGTTGTTAATATTGTTGTTGTTATTGTGATGCCCCAACGCCGGATGATGGGCAAAGGAGAGCGGCGGCAAGTGTAGACCAGGGAATGCCAAACCAGCTGCAGCTGCAGCATGCAACGATTGCAACAGCGCTGCCGAATGCTCCTGCGCCTTGCGCCTCAACTCAGCCACCGAATTGGAGCGTGGATCATGCGAACCACCACATCCACCGCTCGACTTGGGCGATTCTGGTGAACTGGCCGCTGAGCTGCTGCTCACGGGCACACTCAGCGGCGCCATAACCGACGAAGCGGCCGACGATGAAGGCGGCAGCGGTGGCGGCTTCAAGTTGCAACACGAGCAAAGACTTTGAAACGGCGAAACACCTGTAAGAACCAAATCGAATATTTATTAATTTTGAAATTTGATTTTTATTTTATTATGTGTTAATGCATCATTGGGAAGCAGCTGCTAATTCGATTAGCAATTACTTTTGATTTTCAAGCATTGATTGACAGCTGAGCCATCGATTGAGATTATGCCATTAGTCTCCAACCACAACAACGTACCTTTAAGGCCCGAAAAGAGCGGCTGATGCGAGAATTGAGCAGCCAGATGCGGTGGCAAAAACAACGGTGGATGATTTGCGGCGCTACGTTGAGCTGCCGCAGCCGCTGCTGCTGCTGCCACAGCGCTCTGTTCGCTGAGCACAGGACGAAAGCCGCAATTGCTACAAGAAAAGAGACAAAGAGAGGAAGAAGAAAGAACGTTAGATTAATATTGTATAAATTAAGTATTAAAGGCACTAAAATTAAATTTCAAAAATATTTTGCTTTGTTTTTTCTTTACTTTTACATTTAAATAAATCAATCATGTTATTAGACTTAATATTATTAGGCTTATAGTATATATATCTAAAGTTTTTTATAGCCAAATAAGAAATTTTCGAAGAAGGAAATACTTTTTAATACTTATAAGCATTCTTTTACCAATCAAGCTTAAAATATATATATTATATATATATAAATCTATTATTATTATGTTACATATTGGGAAATACTTTTCAATACCGTATAAGCATACTTATAAGCATTCTTTTACCAATCGAGCTTAAAAAATATATAATTTTTAGAATGAATCATTAAAAAATCTTTAACTTGGTAATCAAGCTATGGGAAAGTGTTGACCGCTTAAGGATTAAAGTCTTTCTTTATTAGCTTCACAATTACACAATATTACTCACTATATGAATATGTATGAATGTTTGTTTGTTTGCATGTAAACCACCCAATGATAAATGCAACATTTTTATAACGCCCAACACAACACAACAAACACAACACAAACACAGTTTTTAATTGACGCTTAATTGAAATAAATTAAAACATTTTTATGCGTAATTGCATTATTATTAATAAACCTAAATATTTTGTATATAGTGTATGAAGTGGCGCAGCTGTTGTCGCTTTATGTTTTTGTTGTTGTTGTTGTCTAGGCCTTTACTCGTTTTAATTGAATGAAATAAACAAATAGCATAACACCCCGAGCTCCACATTCGGAGATGCCCCCAAAAGCAAACAGCTAATGCAATTTAAACATTTTTTAATTGATAAGCAAGCCAACAAACGACTGAAAACCGAATGATATGTGTGTAGATTAATTGTATGCTAGGCATAATCCATTAATAAAATTATCATCTTTTTTTATTAGACATAATTGTTGCATGATGTGTTTTTTATTATTTGTTTCCTAATATTCCATTCAATGTCATGAGATACAGTATATATATATAGAAAGAAAAACTGGAAACCAAATTCAATCTGCATTTAATTCAAATTTGCGTTAAGCTTTTTTGAGCGTTTAGTCTTAGTCCATTTGGGCTTGGTCCTTTGGGACGATTGGAACTGGATGCAAATGTGTCCAAAATTTAATAATTCGTAGTGCGGCCTAACTCGACACAAGGGCAGCAGAAGCAGCAAAAGCAGCAGCCTAATGCGGCAGACAGGCTTGTGCCACACACACACACACACACAAATCTCTGAATGCTAATCGAGTTGGCGGGGTGGAAAGAGGCGGCTGGCCAACTGAATGTCGCGACCACAGCGACTGGGCCACAAACGTCGCGGCTGACGCTTTTAATTCTTTTCACTGTTTTTTTTTTTCGTTTCAGCCCTCCTCGTCTCGACGCTTTTTGCGTCTAAACTTGATGGTTTGTGACTTCCACCCACTTTATGCTTTTGCTCTGATTCTGATTCTGTTTCTGAGCTGCTCCTGTCGAGATTTTCAAGTTTTGGCCGCTTTTGCGTTTACGGCACTTTACGAGTCGGAAAGTGGTTTGGGCCGCTTTAAACGGAATTTTATATTTTATAAATGAAGAATTTGGTTTTTTGCTTTTTGCCCTCAATTCTTCTAAATCGTTTTGACATGATGTTTATGGTTTTAATGTAATGATTAAATCACTTGAGAATGGAGGTAAAAAAAGCAAGTTAATAATAATAGAAAATGTCAATCAAAACGTTTGAATTAAAGAGTAGAAAAATTGAACGTAACACCAATAAAAGTAAAAGCAAAAGTATGTAACGGGCAGAAGGAAGCTTCTCCGACCCCATAAAGTATAAATATTATTGATCAGCATCAACAGCCGAGTCGATATAGCCATGTCCGTCTGTCCGTCCGTATGTCCGTCCGTCTGTCCGTCCGTCTGTCCGTCCGTCTGTCCGTATGTATGAACAAACCGATCTCAGAGACTATAAGAGCTAGAGACTCCAGATTTGGAACTTAAGCTCGCCTAATCCCTAGGCAGTACAAGTTTGTTTTCGATTTTCCATAACTCATCCCGTTTCCAATATACACATGTGATCGATAACAATAAAATCTTGAATTTGAAAAAACTTTAGATGGCATTTTAATCATTAATCAAAATAACAACAATCTGTGAAATTTTTATTAAAATCGGCTAAGAAACACCGGAGATATGGGACATTGAAGTTGTGTATGCAGTATGCAGTATGTGCGTACATACAAAGACACATACTTGCAATTACTGACTGTACGCGTAAAGTATAGGGATCAGGGTATCGTCTAGTCGGGATTTCTCGACTAGAGCCTTCTTACTTGTTTTTATTATATACTTTTTGAATGTCTTCACAACCCATCTTAGCTCGATGTGGTTTTCCGCCTGCAGCCAAAATCAATTTGTTTACAAACATCTAGGGACTTCCCAGTATAGCTACAATAACTATATTAACTGAACACATGTTGAGCATTTGTTTATACAAAAATTAAACAATAAACAAGAAAAATAAGGTTACGAATCGTGTGGCATTATTATTAATACCACTGATTTACGATCTTGAGAAAAGCAACCTATTGTAATCGGGTGATAAATACAATGGATACAATTTGTAACTGACTTGCTGTGTGGAGAAATATAATGGTATATTAAGTACACTTTTGTTTAATGAGGTAGTAAAATTTTGTCACTAGAAATGTTACACAAGCTTTTGCGATAAAGCTAATTCATTTGTAAAACTTTCCGAGATAATGTTATTTAAATTTGCCTTGAAAGTTAATGATGTTCTTGTACTTAAATGTTTTTATATTAAATGTAAGCTCGGTGAGTTTACTAGTCAGTCGAAATAACTCATCAAGCAAATAAACAACACGTTCAACTTAAAAAAAAATATTGAGTCTTGATACAGAGCAATGAAATTTTTGCTACTATTTGTGGTTATTGCTGCCTTTGTGGCTAACAGCCATGCACTCAAAAATGGTTTGTATTTCAAAGTTTATTAAATTTTAGACCTGCGAGGTCTATTGTGCCCCACACTTTGCAGTTATTAATTGTCGTTCAATTTTACAGCTGTGTGTGCTCTGCCCCCTCCAAGAAACAGCTATGGATTAATAACTTGCCCAGCCTTTATGCCCAGTTGGACCTACAATGCAAAGGCTAAACAGTGTATCTTTTTCATCTATGAAGGATGTGGAGGTAATGGCAATCGATTCAATAGCCAACAGGAGTGCGAAAATAAGTGCCTTGAATGAGATATTAAGCAAATTTATGATTGTTATAAGGCGAAATAAATAAAATAATATGCAAATAATGTTTATGTTGCTTATATTAATGGATGATGTAATAAGTCTAACAAAGCATCGGAAAATTTAGGAGTTATCAATAGACTTTGACTTGAATTTAGTTCTCATCATTATGAAGTTTTTATACCCTGATCCCATTAAAAATGGGAAAAAAGGGTATAATGAAGTTGTGCAAAAGTATGTAACGGGCAGAAGGAAGCATCTCCGACCCCATAAAGTATATATATTCTTGATCAGCATCAACAGCCGAGTCGATATAGCCATGTCCGTCTGTCCGTCTGTCTGTCCGTCTGTCTGTCCGCCTGTCCGTCTGTCCGTATGTATGAGCCAACCGATCTCAGAGACTATAAGAGCTAGAGACTCCAGATTTCGAACTTAAGCTCGCCCAATCCCTAGGCAGTACAAGTTTGTTTTCGATTTTCGATAACTCATTCCGTTTTCGATATACACATGTGATCGATAACAACAAAATCTTGACTTTTGAAAACTTTGAGATGGCATTTGAAATAATAAACAAAATAATGACAATCTGTGAAATTTTTTTTAAAATCGGTTGAGAAACACCGGATATATGGGACATTGAAGTTTTCTATGCAGTGTGCAGTATGCGCGTTCACACATACACCCATACTTGCAAGCACTGACTGTACGCGTAAAGTATAGGGATCAGGGTATCGTCTAGTCGGGATTTCTCGACTAGAGCCTTCTTACTTGTTACCTATAATTCTAGGTATATAGTATATATGTATACCAACCTAATTAGGTCCAAAAGCTTCAGGCACAAGAAAAAGCAAAAGTCCGAGTCTCAATGACAAAAGTAAACAAAACAGTGCCTGCTGCAAGTATTTACACTACTTTATACTAGTACATATTTGCAGTTACAGTTTGCAGTTGGGTAGTACGAAAAAAGCGCTAGCCAAGTTAAAAGCGAAAAAAGCAGTAAACTTAAATGTTTGCGTATAATTAAGCACTCATCCTTTGGTCGTAATTAAATTTTGCATGTGCACATCCAACAGCTGCTGCTGCTGCTGCTGCTTCTGTCTAGCTTGGAGAGGGGAAAGATTTTTTTTTTTTTTGGCCGTTTTCTGAGCAAGAGCAACAACAACGTTGTCGTCGTCTTCGTCGTGGCCCTCGGGCGACACATGCAAAGGGGGTGCAATGCGGGGTCTATTTGACAGTGCCCCGCCCACATGCCGCCGCCTTAATTGCAACACTCAACAACGTGCCCAGTCAGAGACTGGCTGCTCTCGCACTCCTCTAATTAAGACATTCAGAAGCTCGAGTGTTGTCGTTGAGCTCGTTAGTTAGTACATAACTTTTGCTGTGGGCCAACTGGCGAAAGAGTAGATTAAGGGTATAAGTTGAAAGGAGTAGTAGCAGTGAAGATGACTGAGCTTGGGGTTGCTGCGTTTGTCAATGTCAGAGAGCTGAGCTGAGCTGTGCAGAGCTGAGGCATGCTTACCTAGAGCAAGCAAAAAAGTTTTCTTTAAATTTTCTCACTTTTAGCAGATTGCCAGATTTTGCACAAGGAGAAAGTTTTTTCCCAACTTGGCTTAATGAATTTTTACACATGTTGCCAACCCCCCACCCACTTACCTTATCACACCACCATCCAAAACCGCTTTCTCATAATTTTTCTGGCAAACATTTTAATGCTTTACGCAATTCTAACAAATTAAACTCGAGCAATCAACACCTTAACAGCATATACCCCACTTAAAAGAGAGAGAGAGAGAGATAGAGAATGAGAGACAAATTCAATTTCCGCAAAATGTTTGCGCTGGCCAAAGTTGATTTTTCCTTTTTGAATATACTCTGTATGCATCAGATGTATAGAAAGGGTAGAACAAAGTAGAGTTATTCAGTTTCAGTTTGTGCTAAAAAGTTAGATCGAAGACAATATTCAAAAGTTAGATTTATCAATATTATATATATAAAATATTTTCTTATCGAAAAAAAATTATTTTTGACCTGAACAAGAGGTAACATTATGCTAAGCACTTTAAATGCATTTCATATTTTTTATTTCTTATTGACTTTACCCTTAGCTAAAATTATTTTCTCGAGCTGCCAACTCGAAGAGCTCTGAACATTATGTGCTTATTATATTAGGCAACCCAAAATGTTGTTATTGTTGTTGTTTTGGGGCGTTACTCTGTTATCTGTTTGCAACGTTCCTTGTTGTTGTTATTGTTGTTGTTGTATGCGCGAGTCAGCGGCTTATTTTAATTGCATGATGAATATTAAAATATTTGCCCAATTTATTATTCAAGCATTCGTGCGCGCAAACATCAACATACAAACATATACGCAAATACATATAGTACCAAATATATATATATATATATAAGTATATAACCACATAGTTAGTATATATAGCTAGGGTACATCATTTGGTTGTTTGGCATGTTTGCCGGGGCTGCTGTTTACATGTTTAAGTAGCTCCGATTTTGCATGCCTCGGCATCTAATTACGAATTTAGTTATTTGTACATATCATATATATTTTTCAATGAGGCTTCAAGTTTGTTTGTTTTTTTTTCGAATAGTTTTTGGCATTTAATTACCCTAATTTCCTGTATGCAGGCAAAAGAGATTTTAGATTTAAGCACTAACCGAATATTCTGTGGTCCTAAGTTTGATATTAGCATCAAAATGGAAATGTTAAAAAGACTCCAACAAGTTTTTGTGGTAACACTTGAAACTTCGTCAAAGCTAACCACATGTAACATACCAATTAATTTATAAGCCTATTTGTAATTTGCAACATTAAAAACTATAAAACTATCTTGAAGTTATTATGGTTATTTAATATATATATATACATATATATTTTGATGTTGATTGATGTAAGCACTCAGCGAATTATATGAGCTTTTGCCTAAGCAAACAACGCTCAAGTTTAGGTGAGTTAAAAATAGCAGTTAAGCATGCAAATTGTTAACAAACTTGAGATCTGTTTGGCCTTTAAAAAGGTCTTCGAACGTTATAAAATATTCATTGTTTGCCGCATTGAATATCAGTGTTTACTCGTTTTTTAATTGCTTATGCAAAGTTGATTAAATAATAAACAAAAATTACTTACAACAAAAGCGAAAAGCAATCAAAAACAAATACTAAAATGATTGCGAAGCATTAATGTTAGTTCAATCCGCTTTAAGTTAACCTTTAACTTGAATTAAACAATGAAAATTTGATCGATAATCTAAAATATTAGAAATTTTATATCAAGGCTTTCCTTTCTTGCAAGCTTAACACAGAATTGCTAATTGTCTTTGATTGACTTTGCGTATAAGTAAACTGACGTCAACATTAGAATGATTGGCATTCGAATGTATTCGATTTGCATAAAATATATACACTGAACACTAAAGAAAAGAATATCTTGATATAAAGAAATACTTGAAGATAGCTGAGTGCATGTCTAATGCGATGATAAATGCTTGCGATGAAACGCTCGAATTCAGATTGCGCTGAGTTGAGTTGAGCTGAGCAAAAGCATACACAGGACATCCGGTTGATGGCATTTGAATAACAATAACGATATCAAAACGAAATCAAAGTGCTGAGTGCATTCTATTTGGCATTAGCATATACATACATATACAGCATACATTCGTATACAGCAAAAAGTCGGAATTGATTTGGTCAACCGTTACAACAACAAACAGCTGGAGAGCAAATGATTCAGCTGAAACAGGAGAAGTGCCTGTCAATCTCTCTACACAACTTGTTCATTGCCCAGTGGGTTGTCCCCCTTTAGTCAGCCACTGTGCCTATTATAGCCTGATCCACATCCTGATCCCTTGTATATACATTTTTTTTCTCTTTTTTTATTGTGGTGTGACGCTTTATTGTCGTTGTTGTTGTCTGGGCGCGTTGACATGTGAGCCAAAGAAGAGCTGCGCCCGGCCGCCCGTCGTCCTTTTTGCTAGCTGATGAGACCGCCCACTGCTTATACTACGCACCCCCTTACCTCTCTACTTACTTGCAAAAACCAGCAGCCGCCTTTTGTTGGGTGTGGCATATGGTAACAAAACACGAAACACCCTCGATTTATGCCCAATTAAATTTTCAAGTTGCTTTTTTATGTGCTTAATCATTTGAATTTTAAGTTGTGAAGCGTTTTTTTTTTCAATATTTATGTATGAAAAATAATTAATTGTTGTAAAATGAGCAATTAAGTTGGTATTAGTAGATATATCTTAGATTTCTCAAGGTTATCTCATTTATAAAAAAAATTCTGATGTTAAGACTACTTTCTATAGAACTTTCTTTTGATATACCAAAGTAATTATTGGAATCACATCTATACTCATTACCCATTCGCGTTAACCATCTAATATATCTATTAGCTGACCTAAAAGACAATACTGGAACCATTCAGGCGCTGTTCCGTTGGTGATTAGAAGTTTGGCATCGGTTAGCACGTGTCGGTCATATCATCATCATCATAAGATCTGTAGATCTAGAAGAACTCTTAAGGCTGTTTGGAATGAGAGTAAGAGTAAAAGTAATATGGGAAGGCACTCTTAATGTTTCCGCTGGCGCACACGACATCCGTTGACCGGAAGTGCGCCAATGGAATTTAAACGTTTTTCATCCAAAACATTAACGAAATCGTCTTCCGCTAATGCGCACGCCAACATTCAATAGCCCGTGCCAGTGTCCGTACCCTTGCCCATGCCTGTGCCTTGCCCCAGCACCCCGAACACCACAGGAGTCACAAGGAGTCAGAAGGACAGCAACCCATCCTAATATCATTACTGCACTCATTGTGGTCGTTTGTCTGGCTACAACAAAAGTAATAATAATAATACACCCACAGACACAGACAATTCTTTTACTTTTGCTTTGCTTGTGCTCGTAATCAATTGCTAATTTAGTCATCTTCGCCAAGAACATTTCCAAGGGGTGACATTTAACATTTGTCGTACCCCTTATTTCCTCTTATTCCTGCATAGATTTGTAAATATTTGCTTGGAAGATTCTTGTATTTTTTTCGGGGTTGGTGTTTGCCTTGTTTACATTGTTCGCATTTCGTGTGTGTTTTTTGTTGCCAGTTGTTTTGTGTGCTTGTTTTCATTGTTATTGTCAAATTGACGACAAAATGCGACACTTGCCACATTTGTTGTTGTTTTTGTTGCTGCCTAATGCCCTCGTAAGTGGAGGCTTAATGACACGCAAGCAATTAGCAGATCGTTGAGTTTTAATCGTGCTGCTTTATAGATGGGGTGTGGTTCGGTGCGTTTCATGCACGTTTCATGGGTTACACATAAGCAATTATAGGAATGTGCGTGTCTATGAGTGTGTGTGTGTGTGTGTGTGTTTGCTGGTTCTATAGAAAGCTCTTAAACTATGGCTACAAGTAATTCAATTACATGAATCCGAAATTGAGCTTTGTAAGTTCCTTGAAATATCATTACTTTTAATACAGATTTCACTACTTACTTATCATTGCCAATGCTGCCGGCGCCAAAGCTGCCAAAGATGTGACTGCCAAAGGCTGCCGCGGCTGCCGAATGTTGGATCTGTGCGGCATGCGGCGTTGTTGGCGTTGGTGTCGACGAAGCCGAGTTGTTGGACGAGGCAGCCATACGGGAGCCAGTGGTCAGCGACATGGGACCACCCACCTCGATGGGTGAATCCGTATTGCGTGAATTGGATGGGCTGCTGGGACCCATGCCACCAGCAAGTGGCGTATGTTCACGCATTCCCGGCGATGGGGAACCGGCACTAATCGAGCCCAGCGATTGGGAGGCAGAGTGTGGTGTTGCTGTCAACTGTGTTGAGGAAAGCGGTCGCTCATTGTCACTGGAGTCCAAATGATGACCACCAGTGGGACTGCGTGAATGCTGCTGCTCCATGGGTCCATTGGTTAAGGGACTATGCGAACGTTGTCGCGACGGCAACTCATCCATATCATCATCTATTTCGCCAGTGATGTCGGGCGAAGATTCACGTGAATCATGAAGCTATGAAAGAAAGAAAGGAAATTAAGATTATTGTAAGTTGATAGGGAAAGTTTAGTTGTTCTGGCGATGTAAAGATCGAGATATTTTTAAACCGAAAAACTAAACTAGCTGAACTATTTGGATTAAGTTTGCAAGAGTATTTAGAATCATTCATTTCCCTTTCTTACCTTATCCAAAGAGCTGCTACTTTCCCCGTTCTCTCGTTTACGCTGCTCATCCTTGAGACGCTCCGCTTTGCGCCATTTTGCGCGTCGATTCTGGAACCAGACCTGTGAAGGGACACACCACAAAGAAAGAAGTTAGAAAATTGCTTTTGTATGCGCCGGAGTTGCTGTTATTTATGCTTTGGGCCAAAGTTGCGGATCCCCTCACTGACTTGGCTGTCAGCCAATTGAAAATTGAAAAAGTTTCGCCACACACACACATACGTACATATAAAACAATAAACGAAATTTTCCACCTCAGAAACTTTAACAATTTGTTGTTTCCACACACCTACCCCCTCAAGCACCACACACTTGTTATTTATTGTGTCTTCTAAGGCATAAACAAACAAAATCTGATTTTCAATTTTGCACAGGCACACACAAAACAAATGTGGCCTGTAATCAGCGCCTAAATTGGTAAGAGAATGACAATGGAAGGGGAAAGGGTGGGGGGGGGGGGTGCACACACATGGTAGAGCAACATCTTCGCTAATGAGCTTCAATCAAGACAATGCCCAGGCATCCTTCGGAATCGTTGTCTCTGCATCCTTGGCATCCTTGGCATCCTTTTTGCCTGCTTGCTTATGCGCGCGTGTTTCCCTTTTCTTGTTCTTGTTCTTGTTCTCGTTGTTTTGTTTTTTGGTGCTGCTGACTGCTTCTGTGTTTGCTTTTAGTTCCGGTTACGCTGATTCCATGCTTAGAGCGCCCCCTAATGGGATTTCTAACATCAGGGGGCGCCATTTTGTATATATATATCTCCATCGCCTCTCTCTCTCTCTCTTTCTCTTGCACTTTGAGTGTGTGTAAGTAAATTTCCTAATCAAAATTCAAATTAGACATTGTGCAAAAGTTCGCATTGTTGTAATCATAACGCAACATAAAACAATTTCAACATTTTGCGCCTCGAGGAAACTTTCTCTATACTCTTTGCACAATAGCTTTCTCGCTCTCTCACTCACTCTGTCTTGTTGCCTGCTGCTCCACTGGCTTGTCCGCCATGTTGGCAATATCCCAGACACAATACACACTCACACACACACACACGCATATATACACTCACCCACTTAAACAAACACTACCCCAAACCAATGCTCAAGTGCCTTCGCTCCAGCTCCAGCTAACAATAAATTGCGCACAATCCAACCCCCAAAAGGGAAAACCACCCACACACACACACACACACACACAACGCTCCTGACTTGCCCAAAAGTTATTTGCAGGGGTTTTCTCTTCTCTTCTCTGTTCAGTTTTTTTTTTTTTGGTGGTGACGCCCACCAGTTACTTAATACAATATTTATGCCATAAGCACATTACCAATAAAATATGGCTGGGTAAACTTTTTCCAAGTGCAGCGACTCCCCTTAGGGGCTCGAATGACGTGAGAGAGGGACAGGTACAGCGTGCTGTGTGTGTGTAGCTGTGCTCTTCTCTTTATTATTATCATCAGGACAAAAATTGAATAATGAAAAACAATTGTGTGCGTCTGTCTGCCTTGACTTTACTCTAACCATCCCCCAACTTATATCAATCTATGTGTGTGTGCGTGTGTGTGTGTGTGTATTTTGTTCTTTCAATAATAATTTCATGCACAATTTTGCTTTGTTTTATTGTAATACCTAACCGTAAAATGAGAAATAGACCCCACCCCCACCCCTGCCAATTCAAAAACGCCCAGCAAACGTGTTTCTTATTTATTCAATTCGCTTGGCTTAGTTTCTTGATTGCTTCTCCCAGCTTAGAGCTGTGGAGCTGTGCAATGCAAACGAATTGGGCGGTAAACTTTTGTTTAACTTTTCAGTTTTTGTTACTCTTTGCCTTTTGGCCAAGAGCTCATAAATTAATTTGCTTGTGGCTTCAACATTTTTTTGTTTATTTAATTGCTGTTGTGAATCATTTTTATACCCTGAACCCATTAAAAGTGGGTAAAAAAGGTATGATGGTTTTGTGCAAAAGTATGTAACAGGCAGAAGGAAGCATCTCCGACGCCAAAGAGTATATATATTCTTGATCAGCATCAACAGCCGAGCCGATATATCCATGTTCGTCTCTCTGTCCGTCTATATGTATGAACGCATCGATCTCAGAGACTATGAGAGCTAGAGACTCCCTAGGCAGTATAAGTTTGCTTTCGATAACTCGATTTTCGATAACTCTCTCGACTAGAGCCTTCTTACTTGTTAAATTAAGATCTATAATCAGCTGCACAAATCACTGCATACTTTTAGGTGTTTTGATTAAAGTTAACTTAACTTAAGTCAGGTTAATTGTACGAATTGTAAGGATGAAAGGTTTGCGCTTTATGCTTTTAAGCTTGCAAATTAAAATAATACATAAATTAAACAACAAACATAGTAAATTATGCTTTTATTGGCCTTAGAATTTATTTTAAATATATGAATTGAACTTTTTGTCTTATGAAAATTAAAAATTCGAAAAATATGTTTGCTAAAACACACTTCAACACTGTTTCGTATCCGTATCCCACATTCGCTTCACAGCACACGTCGCTATGCATAAGTAGATTTCTTTAAAAGAACCTCTCCCTATTGAGTAAATTGCATCTCAGAAGTCCTACTTCATATAATTTATTTACCGCTGTTACAAAGTACACATAAAATATAAACAGAAATGGGAAATAAAACGCCTGAAGGCGGCAAAAGGACTCATAATTTTGCTAAACAATGCCGAATGGCGCATAAGGTAAACAAAGGGAATGGGATTGCTGAACTGAGTTAAAAAAAAAATAAAATTGCGGTTACAAGTTACAAAAAGCGATTTGCGCTGTAAGAAGCGAAAACAAACAGAGAAAATGGAAACAATGAAACAGGCAACCAAAACAAGCTAAAAGGTAAACATCACCACCCCAGAAACCAGAAGCACAGATGATGTGGCTAAGGGGGGTGGGGAGGGGGATTAATGATGTTGATCCGGGGGTAATTATGGCAAGTGCGCACCATTAGCTTCCGCAAACAGGACGGACGACGACGACGACGTTGATGATGACGCAGCTCAAGTGGAATGAATGAACAGATGTGTTAATATCAAACGCATTTCATGAACCCTTTGCAACAGCAACAACAACAACAGTTGCTGGTTGTCGCAGCCAGGAGCAACAATAATTGGGCTACCGCAACAGCAACACCCCTTAAGTATCGCCCATACATATGTATGCCATATATTGCCAGCGGCAAACATATGCAAGCTAGTGTTTCAGAGAGAGAGAGAGAGGGAAAGAAGTAGAGTTGAGTTCTTGCCATCAAGTTGGATCAGCATTAAAGGATTATTGAAGCAAATGCAATTATTTGACAGCACACCACACAATCCAAACCCCTTCCGGGCGAAATGTTCTGAGTTTCGTGTGGTTTGGGTGGTTTGAACTACAAGTTTCCTACTTTTCCTCCCAATTCCCATAGTCTGTGATTATAATAAATTATCAATTATTGGCATTATATGCGGTCGTAGTTTGAGTCAGCTCCTTTGGGGCTATTGTGGGCGGCATTGTGGGTGTGGCATGCGGCATTGTCATGCTGCAGACATAATTCTAAACGAATTATACTATTGTGTAATGTGAAACGAGGTAATTCGCCATGTGTATTGATAGCTCAGCTCATAAATATTTTGTTTCAATGAATATTAATGTTTTTTTTTCCCAAGTTTTAAGTGAGATTTACTGTGGGAAGGTATTTACTAAGGGTTGCAAGTGTGTAAGGAAGTATTACTAATCATTAACTATGCAAGTGATTTGGTTTGACTTTCTTAATCTATATCGAAATGAGTAACAAATCGATGGACTTCAATTCTTATAAGATGTGAAACTTTTTTGAAGAAACTTCGAATATATTTTGTGCTGTATCTCAGTCTACAGATAAATATCTAAATTATACAATTAGACGTGAATCTCTTTTATTATAGCTTTATATCATCATTAAACCAACTTAATTGTTTATTTTTGCATGAGAGAAATCTCAGATTACATTGACGTATGCTGTCTAAAATTAGACAACATTTGGCATTGTCAATTTGTTGCTGACACATTTAAATTTATGAACTTATGCGAATAATTGCGACACATGCAAATTAAGTCAGAGAAATTTGCAAAACTAGAGAATTGTTTGTAATCATTAGCGCTAGCAATTTGTGACACTGTGCACGGGATATTGTTGGATTAGTGCAGGGGCAGATGACAATTAGCGGATCTACTAACTTCCACAAACACAAACACAAATACAAAGACGCAAGACAAAACGCTTAAGATGTGGGTGGCAGGCACTCAGGCACGTTGTTGCACACGGTTGCGAACAAGATTGCTGACTGAGCAAATTATGCGGCACAAAACTTAATGAGGATGCAACGTTAACTAGACACGTATAACAACTCATAGCTCAGAGATTTGCAGCCATTAGAAACACTTTGGTGGCGTTAGGCGTTCACAATGATGTTGCACTTGTCTATTTCCGGCACAATTAGCTGAACAAATCTATAAAGTACCACCCCCCAACCCCTCACCAACTGTGTGTTTGTGTGTGTGTGTGTGTGTAAAAGTTTCCCAGGCGTAACCTGATATTTTGAATTTAATTTGATACAAATTTATATGTCAAACGTCCAACAATGGGACACTTGTCGCAAACACGTGTACTTGTCAGGCCTAACAAAATTAAAACAGCACCACCCAACCACCCAATCGCCCAACCACCCAGCTACCCAACCACCCAAATTATCTGCCTGTCAGTTGGCTGACTTCTGTCCAAGTTTTCAACTCAAACGAGTCTTTAAATGTCAGACGCATAAAAAAAACACATGAAAAAATACGGCAAAAAACCACGGAAAAAACACGAAAACAATTGGTGGAAAGAGCGAAGTGCGATAGGGAGAGGGAAGAGGGAAGAGGGAGAGAGTGTGGTTTTTGGGCCAGGCTTAGTCTGGGATTTCGATAATGGAATGAATGCCAAATATTTTTGATGAGGGTGGCTTTTGGCTCGTCGCATTTTCAGCGACCGCATTTTGACACATTTTTCGCCAAAATGCCGAAAATAAATTTTATAATAAAATTTATTATGTACTTCGTTTGATTCCCAAAAACACCCCCAACCCCCCCTCCCCCCTCTCTTTCTCTTTCTCTAGTGCTCGTTTGCCGCTCACTTGGATTTTGTAAAGCCCGGGTCCGTGTAACCTGATATGTTTTTCTTTCTCTTCCATTGTCAATTTTGTTGATGTTCGAAACGTCTGTCGCGACGCATTTCAATCCGGCGCAAAATCATTTACTTAATGCTTATCCGTGAGCCTGGCAAAGTAAGCCAACTTGAGTTTTGATAAGTCTATCATTGCTATCTCTTTCTTTATGTCTCACTCTCTCTCTCTCTCTCTCTGTCTAGACGGCAACTGGTTATCTTGACAAAGACAAAGTGCTTTGAAGTTGAGCTAATGTTCCAAAGAGCTGCTTGTGCTTATAAATGATATTGATTGATAAATCAGTTGGGAATGAAATTCAATTTAAGATGACTCCCAAGTATGAGGACCTGAACAGGTTACCAAGATTTTTAAGATTTCTTCAAAGTGATAGAAAGAGAATTTGCGAGAAAATAAATAAAAAAAAAAAAATTTTCTTTATGTAAGTGCTTTTTAATATTTAAAGTTACTTTGTTTATTTATAAGCGAGACGGAAAAAAAATGTTGTTCAACATTTTTATATGTTCTTCAAATAAGTTGTTAAGTTACTTTTTGTTTTAACAAAACTTTACTCCTTATGAATATATATATTAATGCTTTTACACAAGATTTTTTTAACTGAATATGAACATGATGCATTTAGCTGAAGGTAGAGAGATACAGTCAGTAAAGTGTTGTTAATGACTGCAGATTGAATACTTAGAAATATACTTGTGTTCTTTATTCAATGTCGTTCACTCTCGTACTCCTTCGTTGCGCGATTATCTTCATACAATGCGCTCACGATACATCGATAATATATCGGTTGTTATTAGGGCTACCAGACTTACTAGTAGTTACATTTCGTGTTGCTTAGCGTAACTTAATTTTAACATAAAGTTCCTAGATTCAACATGTTTCTCTCATTCATTTTAGTTAACATTTCCTTACTTTAACTTTGAGGAGAATGAACAAACAGTTAGCAGCATTAACAATACCAAATAGAAATCATGTAAAGTTCAACAAAATTGCAATTTTTAAAAGAAAACTCGTTCAATGCACTTTACATACTACAATGCAGGTTGTGTAAAATCTTCTACTACTTTTGATGGGATGTCGAAATGCCGTTACAAAGTGACTTTCATAACTGTCAGTCAACCTATATAGAACTCGCATCTAACTGTATATTGAAAAATAAATTTGATTTATTACGAATATTGCCCTGGCCCTGCTGATGCTGCTGATGCTGTTGGCTCTTTTGTGCGCCGCGTCAAGCAACAATTTACCCAGAAGCTGTCCAAGTTTTCTCAGTGAGTTTTTGGCTTTTATAAGAACTTTGCATATTTTTGCTTCATTCAAAATGTATATAGAATATTTTTTAAAGGCAGTTATTGCATTAGGTTTTGTACATGACCCCAACTCGCTACCTCGTTCTACCTCTCTCTCTCTTCCGTTTCCTCTTTTTCTGTTCTTTTATACGTTATGCATATGCATTATTAATAGAGGGGAAGTGGGAGTAGCTTTGATCAGGCTGCGTGACCGGGCTGGGGTTGCCCTCGCTCGCTATTCTTGTACAATTTGATACAATTTATGAACACATAATGTTGTTTTACTTTTCCTACTCATTCATAATTTCGTTTTTACTTAACCTTTTTTTTTGGGGGGGGGGGGGGGGTTGGGCATACTTTGCATAATTTCAAAAAAGGGTTGACCAAATGTAGCAGTGAAAGAAAAAATCACAGTTACTGTGACTCACCTGAACTCGCGCCTCGGTTAAGTTGATTTTCATTGCCAGATCCTCGCGTGTAAACACATCCGGATAATGGGTCTGAGCGAATGCCGTTTCCAACTCTTCCAGCTGTTGTGTTGACCGGAAAACAAGAACCCAACATTAAATATTAAACAATTTTCTCTCAGTTTTACACTTTTCATCTTCATTTTTTTTTGTATCTATCTCAGGTAACTAGTAGTTTGGCTTACCTGTTGCAATGTGAAGGTTGTGCGATTTCTTCGCTGCTTGCGCCGCACAAAAGTCTCATCGTGTATGGCAGGATGATACGAGTAGCTGGTATCTGTAAGTGGCAAAGTGGATAGAGAGGATAGGAGAACAAAGTTTTAGTCAAGGCAACAGGCATTAGGCATTAGCTATATACCAAGGTGTTTGCATTAGCTAGCATAATTGAGATTGTTGCAGCGCTCAATTCCCAAATTCCCACCTCTTCTTTCCAGCTCTTGTGTGTTGCTGCTTAAGTCATAAGTCAGCATAAGCGTCACTAAGCTGGTTATAGTACAGTGTAGTATTTGTCTAGGAGTCTAACTAGTATTTAATGCATTCAAAGTAAGTAGTTTTTGTTAACTTGGTGGAGTATTTGATTATACTATAGAAATTCTTTGGACAAAATAGATTTATAAAATAAAACTTAAAGATAAGAAATGATCAATTAATCATCTTTCTGCCAAGGCATAGTATAGATATTTCTGTTATATAGATAGTTTATCTGTATGTTTGAATAATCATAATCATAATAAAAAGCACTTCCCAATCTACACAAATCTTGCTCTGTTTATTCATATATATATATTTTCATACTCATATTTAAGTATCCTTTGAAACCCAAAATCCATTCCAAACACTCACAAATTCACCACCTACTCACATGTTCCAAACATTTTATTCACTTTTTTTTTTTTTTGTATAAATATTAATGAACCATTCGATATCAAGAGTATCCCAGCTACGATGCTCCAAAGATATATCTGCATTAATTTGCCAACTCAACAGCAGAAAAGTATGTGAGTAGTAGAAGAAGCCTCATGGTTGGACGTTGGCAACACGAGGTTGTGTGCTGAAAGGCAGCTGTTGCCAAAAATTGCAGGCTAATTGAATTTTCTAGCAGCAGCGCCATTTTGTATGCTACAAAATATTTTATAACTGCCTTTTTAGAGCACTGCAAAGCATTAGAGCAATACAGACAGAAAAAGAGAGAAAGAGAGACAGAGAGAAAGAGAGAGAGGATAGAACGTGTTGACAGCCGCACTTGACCCCGGCAAAAAGGCGGCAAAAAGGAAATGAAAAAGGCAAAATATGTATATATAAAACGTAGGCCAAAAAGTAAGGCCGAAAATTGGTTGAACTTTTCATTGTTGTTGTTGTTGTTGTTTTGTGAGCCTTTTGCCATGTTGTAAAATTAATTTTCAATTTGATTTTAAATAAATAATTAGCTGGCAAATTGCAAAATTTAATTTTAATTTTCTTCTTGTGCTGACGTTCTTAAGCTCTAACCAACCCAACCAACCCATCCAGCTTTCCCAATTGCCTTTTGCTGCTGTGTCAAGTAATTCGTGTATATATTTTTTTTTGTGTTTGGTAGGTTGCATAATCGGATTAGCTGGAAAATGTTGTTAGTAGACAGCCAACAGCAGAAACCCTTGACGCTCATTTGCGCCAATTTGCTTGAAGGCCGCAGTTGCTCTCTCTCTCTCTCTCTCTCTCTCTCTCTCTGTCTCTGTCTCTCTCCCTGGGGAGTATATCTAATGCGCTCTAATGTTGTTTGGCTGACAACTCTTGCAACTTTTTAGCCAGCTGATCCAAAAGTGTCGCTATGCATGTCGAGCGGCATTTAAGTCCTGTCTCTATTAATAATTAATTGTGAAAATAATTAGAAAATTGTATGTGTGTATGCACAGGTAAAGCACAAGTTGCACTTGACACTAAGCGGCTAATGAAGCACGTCAACAACTCTATCCCCTCTCTCTCTCTCTCTCTCTCAAAAGGCTAAGTATTGGCCAAAGAGTGCCTGGCTAAATGAAATGAGTCAATGAGCCGAGCTACGTGCACTTTTGCGCAACGTTTCGTTATTGCAGTTGCAGTTTTTTTCCGGCTCTAATCAAATTTTTTGTTGCCAATAATTGCTTGAAATGCAAATGGACGCCTTGAACATGTGGCATGTGGCATCTATGCCTACAATTTTGAGGCCAAAAAGCAAACGGCAACGGCAATTAGCACAATTAGGTTGCCAGTGCAAATCCCCAAAGCGTTCACCAGGCTCAATTCTCTTTCTCTCTCCACCCATCTCCACCCTCTCATCTCACAATTTGATCTCCCTTATGCGTCCAATAAGAATTTTATGCTGAAAGCATCGACCTACGTACTAGAACCCAAATAGCAAATGTCAGTCATCATGCGGGCAACAACAACAACAACAGCAACAACAACTCAACTAACCGCACTTGTCAGGAAGACAGGATTAACAAATCCTTGTTGGCAAATTGATTCAAAAAGTACGCAACAGAGGGCAGCAACAAACACAGAAGCCAAAAATACAGACACAGACTGAATGTATAAGAATGTTGTGCCAAGTAAATGGGCGACTGTTCAAATACCCTGTTAGTTGCAGACAAGAAAAACCTCAGAAGTAATGAAGTGTGAACCTGTAAAAAGTCTAAACAATTTGTTTGTTTTATGGCTATTAATGTAGTTTCTTTTATTTATGAGTTTTACATAGTTTTTCTCTATTTTAATCATTCAAATTCAAACTTTCCAAACAGTTTTGGCTTCTCTTTGTTCGTATGCATTATACATAAGGAGTTAGAAATTTAAGAAAGTCATTTGGATCTTAAGTTTTAGAAGAACTCTTACGATTTTTTGATAATCTTTAGAACCTTTCAACTTGTTATCAATAATAGCATTTTGTTATTTGAAAACTTAATGCCAACGACCTTACACACTTAACAGCTACAGGGCATAACAAGACCTCTCTCTATTTCTACTCAACTCTCTTACCATGCCTTCCTTTCCACTCTCCCTCTCTCTCTCTCTCTCTCTCTCTCTCTCTCTCTCTCTCTCTATGCTCTCTGATGTCTGGTGCCCCGGTCGTTAGCTGCGACGGTAATGGGAGATAATTCAATTTTTAAACATTTGGCATAACAAGCGAAACCGTCATTAAGGGATTTTTGGTCCTGGCTGTCGAGAGTCCTGGCAATCAGCTACCCTTGCCAGCAAACAAGCCTCTGTCTCTGTTGCTCCATAGCTGTGTAGCTATATGTATCTGTGTATCTGTAAGATACTTGTCTGCAACTTTTTGTGTCTGTGTCTGCCAGTTGATTGGCATGAAGCTTGACTTTGACTCTTCGTCTCTGCTGTTGTTGTTGTAGAAGCATCTGTAAGATATATACACACACACACACACACACACTAAGCTGGAAAATCAATTTTCATTCGATTTTTGCCATCTCTGTGTGTGTATGTTCTTGCGTAATCTCAGACAAATTAACATTTATTATAGTTTTGTGCCGTAAATGAGTTTTGGCCCAGTTTTCTCTGGCTCAACTCAACACACAAATTGCTTGCGACACTTTTCCGACTTTTGGCATCTCTCTTTTCTCTCTTGATTTCCCCAATTCCCAAATGCATCGAGCAATATCTCGCACACTCCCTTCTACCTTCCATCACTACTTCCTCCTCCCCCTCCTCCTTCCTCCTCCCTCCTTTGAGTTGAGTTCTTAGCTTTTGTCGTTGTCGCACGCGCGTTCGAAAATTTTAAATTAGTTTAGCAATTGAGAAGCGTTCCGGGTGTCGAGTGACGGAATCACGAAAGCACGAATCACGAAACGAAACGAAACTAAATTGAATTAGCCAAATGCAAATGTTGTGAGATTTGTGTAAAGTGTCGCAGTTCTCATACCTTCACTTCAGTTATTCGATAGCCAATAAACATTTCGTAGAATTATATACAAACAAAATGCGATTGCAAAGTTTGAGAAGCTTAGTCAGGGTTAAGGTTAAAAGGTTGATCAGAAATCGTTTAATGGCTTCATTACTGACCTAAGTTATCCGAAAGTTATGGCATTTAACTGGCTTAGGTTTCCTTCCTTTCCTGCCAAACACATTCCTTTTGCATTATAACTTAAACAATTACTTGACACTCATAATTGATATAACATTTCGTCTGTTAGGCTCATTTGAAGTGCCAGAATATGATGATGATGATGATTGGTTAAGTAGTATGTGGAATGTATGTAATAAGTAGGCGCAATTTATAAATTGCATTAGTAGCACTTGCCACACTTGCCACACTCACAACTACTGACTGCAAATCAAAAGCGACAGTTGAATTTGTTACGTTATAAGCCGCAAATATATGCGTAGGCTGCTGTTGCTGCCACATTATGAAGCATAAGTTGCAAGTCTCATCGCACTTGTCTGTCATATTGAATAAGTCAAGAATTTGCACCTTCTGGTCGGGAAAGCAGCAGCCATTGCTGATTAAACCAGAACGTGAGCAGCTTCTCTACGTGCAGAATTCTCATGCATTATATATATACCAAATAGTAGCTAGCTCTCCCTCCCCCTCTCTCTCTCTCTCTATTGCTGTTTCCCTTTCACTATGATGTTTATGTAATGCGTTCGTAAGTCTTCGGCTAATCCCATTAAGTAGTCGTTGTACATTCGGTATCGGCATCCCACATAACTAAAATGTACTGCAATTTAGCAACGAAAATTGTCAGACGTATTGACAACATTTTTCGTGTCGGCGCCTTTTATGTGAAGAAAAAATCAATAAAACTGTTTTTGGCGGCAGGTGGCACTTTGATTTTAGATAAATGCAAAGCTGACGAAATCGTTTTTAGAGGGTTTTGTTTTTTATTTTTTACAACACTTTTGCCACATTCCAGAGTTGAAATTTGAATGCCAAAGCATTAACGCGCTTTTTGCCGCATAATTGCATGATACAGATATATATCCAAAATCAGACCAAACCAAACCCAACGAATTCCCAGACCTAACCTCACTTCTTTGACGATGCTGTTTGCCACTCCTTTTGACTCTCGCTTTGAATATCGATTGAGTTGCCGCCTCGTCGCTTCGTTTTTACATCGTTCTCAGTCTCCTTCTCTTCTCTTCTCTTCTCTTTTTTTTCTTTTTATTCAATTATAGTTATATATGGAAAGAGCTTCTAGCCATGTCGGACTCTCTCACTCTCTCTCTCTCTCTCACAGAATGTTATTATTGGCAAAGGGTTGGGGGGAATGGGGATAGGAAATCGAATTGCTTTGGTGGTTTTCTTTCGATAGTCGTCGAATGGCGTTTAATGGAATTTTTATGCGCGGCCATTCCGCGATTTTTGCCAGTCAGTCTTTCAGTTTTATTGACTTCACTCACACACACACACACACACACACACACACACGCCAATATGAATGTTGTTGAGGTTCGTTAATCTGACTGAGAATTATGAGAAGTGAAAATCAAACAAACCAACAAACAAACACTTTCGAGCCACTTTTATAGAGTGCAATCAACAAAGCGAAAGAGATCTGCGGCAAAGGCAAATTGCATAAGTAAATTCATTAAAGTAAAGTTTAGCTAAAAGCTAAAATATTTAAATAAATATGTTAGCTATCATTAAAACGTTCTTCCAAACCTTCAAATTTATCTTGTAAAATTAAGAAAATAGGTTTATCTCTACGGTAAACAGTTTTGTAAAGTTTTTAAATTTGCGAAACCAAATCTTAATTCAAGAAGAAAATGTTTTTTCAAAAGAAAAATTTTTTTTAAAGAAAAAACGAATTATTTTATAATATTTAACAAAAAAAAATAATTGGAAACAAGTTTTTTGTTTGTTGTTTTAAAAACTATCCCAACAGATTTACTAGAAAAAATCTTTCTTCAAGAAGAAAAAGTTTTTCCGAGAGAAAAAAAAATATTTAATACTAAAATTTATCCAGTTAAGGATCAGTTGTAACTAGAATATTTGTATCTTCAGCTAATTATCTTTATGTGATAAGTACTGTTAAAAGGTTTGCTTTACTTTATTCGAAGATCCTTAACTGAATAAATTTGTTAGTTCATTCAATGAACTGACGAATATTTAATTAGATGCGAAATCGACTCTCATCAACACTCCCTTCACTTAATGCCCATCAACCCTCTCTCTCTCTCTCTCTCTCTCGCTGTCTCTCTCTCTAACACACACTTACCCTCTGACCGTTTCGACACAAGCTTCTGCGCATAATTCATGCAGCAACAACAACAACAACAACAGCCTCGATAATCGAAAGTAAACCCTCAACATGTGCGACCCTGTAATCCGATATGCGACATAGTCCCAGACGTATACACCCAAACCCCCACCCCTCCCATCACGCCATCGAAAAGAAGCTTCTATACAACGTGCCACTAATAGAATAATTCGTTAATGTAACTACAAGATACAAAAGTAGAATATAATCCATTGTCGAGCGATTATCATTGGCTTTTTATCTAAAATGTAATTTACGGGAGCAGCCCAAAAAAGAGCATCTGCTGGATTGGATTGGATTGGATTGAATGTGTGTTACTACAATCTTTTGTGAGATGTATCTTGCAGATACATTTGTATGTATATAGTTGTTTGTCATACTCACATGGATGTGTGGCTGCAAACGGATAGTCGAGTGTGGGCAGGCGCGGCGGATGCGGACCGCACGGGTGCAGGGCTGGCGGGCACTGATAGCAAAACATTCCTCTGCCCGCAGCTGCAGGACCGAGCTGAAAAAGATACACAAAACAAAGATACAGATGCAGATAAACAAATTGGTTAAAAGATTGTCAGTAATTTTGATTAATTTACTTGCCAATCACGTACTCAGTCAGAATTGAACAATTTTTTGTTGTATTGAGGCTGGGGCAAAGCTTGTAATTTAAATGCAATTCAATTGATGACGACGACGACGACTGCAACTTGTGGATGCAACATATGCGGGCCGGGCCGGGCCGTCTTTGCGTCTTTCGCCTTTAATGTTGTCATATGCACCTCAAACTCAATTCGATTCAATTAAAGACAATTACAGCCTTATGACAAATAATAATCTACAATCGATTTGAGTTCTTTTCGTTGTTTTTTATTTCGCTATCTCTCTCTCTCTGTTTGCAGCATGCAGCGCTGCTTGCGTCGCTGTTTGCATACAATTAAATTGTCCTCAAACGAATCAATTGATTTAAATTAATTGCATTTGCCGCAAAACTCGTTCAAAATGGAAAAAAAAATGGATCTTCGGACTTTACATCTGCATTTATTGCTTACTTGATGAACTGACGTCAAGTTCGGTAATCAAGTAAAAGATAAAGAAGAAGAAGAAGAAGAAGAGAAGAAATGCAATTGCCGCCAAGTTGGCGCCTTTAGCAACTTTGCTTAATTAGACCAAGAATTTCTCTCACAACACAGCGAAAGAAAGTTTGTTGCAACAGTCTCTTGTTCATTGTTGCAAGTCAAATGTCAAGGGACATATTGTTCGTGTCAAGCATTATAATCAGATAAGAAATAGCAATGAATAACCTAACATGCATGCAACAATATGCTGCATATACAGCAACACTTGCCACATACGAGTAGTGTAAGCGATACTTGTGAGAAATAAAGTTGTTCGAAAGTTTGCTTTGATAATAGAAAAAAGTAATTTAATAATGATCATGTATTATAATGAATTTTTTGTTGTTCGGATATGTTTGTATGAATGTTTGTATGTATATATACCAATGCTCAAGGATGCAAATAAAAATGGACTCGAATATTCAATGTATATATATATATATGCGTATTGACGTTTATTTATCTTTTTTTGATGGCAAGATTCAGATTTGTTAACTCTTTTGTTAGGCTACTCATTAATTTGAATGGTGAGGTATTTTGTGGGGAAAATCAAAGTTTAAATAGGAAATATTTGAGAAATACAAGAGATTTGTGGGTAAGGAAAGTTTTGCAACCTTCCAAATGTGTCATTTTGTAATGAATTTCGAAAAAATAAAACATTTTCAACTATGAATGCAGTCTTATTATTGAGATCGAGCCATGATTAAAACGCTTTTCCTTTTGAAAATCGGTTCAGTTTTGAAAAAGTTATCGGTTCCGAAAGTTTTGCATCCATTTTCATGTGTAACTTTTAAGTCAGGAAAAAATATACAAGAATATTTCATAATTAAAGGTTGGTTACAATTAAAAATTCATCTCAAAATCAGCTAAACTTAACCTAAGAAACAAATCTAATATTAATTTTAGATCTAACTTATAAATATATAGCTAAATTGTCTTATTTTCATTATGTTAAAACAAACTGCCAACTAAAATAATGTTCTACAAGCACTATCCGTAACTCTTACGAATTATCTTAGTTGAACATTCTCCTCTTTTCTCTTCATTAAACTTTGTTTTAAAACTAAAAATGTTATTGCTTAATAAGAATTGTTTCTTGAAATCTTCAACAACTTACTTGCCAGCTTAATAACAATCCAAAACAATCAAAATTCATACCTGCAACATAATTAACTATGTAAAACTATGGAAATCCTCTACTCATTATACTTGCTACACCACACTACATACATATAAAGCGACCCATTAAAATTGCAAAAATCAATTTCAGGAATAGCATTTTGATTTGATTTACATTTAACACCCCAAAAAGGGTCAGACGACAGGATAACTCATATATATATATATATATATACGTAACTATTCATGTATCTGTTGCTAAGCAGTTGTAATATGCATGACTACACTTCGGGTTACACCATTAAGCTCTGTTCGGATGCAGGAACTGCTTTACTCCTCTCCCCCTCACCAGTGGCCGCAAAATGTTGCACGGCACCATGAATGTACGTACAGCTATTTAATACGGCCAAATAATTCAGCATAAATTATTCAGTGGAAATTAATTCACTAACAACACCCAGCAGCAGCAGCAGTTACCTAACGTTAGTGTTGGCTAACGTTAACGTTCGGTGGGGGGGGTGGCACCTACTGGAAAACTTTACATTGACGGGCAGTGGACATTGTGTGCCGCATGTGCAACATTAGACACGAAATGGCAATTTTCCATTTGGCAAATGAGTTTTGCGGCCGACGGACTCCAAATATAACAATTATGCAAAATTACAAATTCTCACAATTCTAATGGAATGCTCTCTCTATGGTTGGATAGGACATTGCTGCCTCGTCGGTCCTGCGTCCTGGGGCATTGCTGATGCTGACTAAATGGAAATTTATTGGCGCCGCTGCTTTGGGGACGCAGCTGACATCGGCGCACTACCCTCTCGCCTCCTCCTCCTCCTCCTTCTGGCGGCCCGTTAAATTATTTTGCGTGTGTAAATTTGGCGGAAATAGTCTGTAACATGATATGCTAACACTTGTGGTAAAGTGTGCAAGGGGGTGAACAGGTGACAGAGAGTGAGTGAGGGAGGAGAAAGTCGTGTGTTGGCCATAAATAAAACTCCATAAAGTATATCTTTTTTTGCTAAACAAATTTATACTCAAATAAATTAAAATGACGCAAGGAAGCGGCAAACAAATTGTTGTTGGATTGGATTGGTAGATATACTATATACACAAATATATACACAGTCTGTGGGTATGGTCTGACATCAGCTGTAATGTGTCACAAATGTATATATAAGTATGCACACAATTAATTTTAATTGAAATTGAAATGTAACTAGGAAATGCGAACACTGGAAATTTGCTGGCAAGCAGAGAGAAAAGTGAGGAGAGCATTGGCTGCTGGTCTAATACGTAAGCAAACATTTGGGAATAGAATTACCAAAATGTTTGCACAACTATCATAAATTGATGAGTTATGTATATGGATTATTTGTATGTATGCATTTAAGTACTAAGTAAAATGTAAATTTGCATTTAATTGAATTTTTATGCATATAGTGTATACTTATGGAAATGGTTTAAAAAAAAAAGCTCATGAGCATTTTAGAGATACTGTAACGAATAGTTCTTTCAGAAATATTTATTAAAAATTATAATAAAATAAATTAATTTTTGTAAATTTGTTCGTTTCTTTAATCAATGTTTTAAAAAACGTTGCCTACTTTGGGGCTGTTGGAGTAATTAAAGCACATTAACAACAGCAGCAGTTGCTGGTCGCTATTGTTGCTGTTGTTGCTGCAACACACACGCGACACACGCAAACAACACTCATTCTCTCGCCAGTTCGAAATGCAATTATCCAATTGGATGCACTTGCAACAGCAACATAGTGCTGCTTTTTCGGCCTAGGCCTAGACAATGCAACGAAATGCGCTGCAACAGTAGCAACAACAACAAAAACAGCAGCAACAGCAGCAGCACACGCGAAATTCAATTAAGTGCGCACTAAACAGCGCAACGATTTGCCACCAGTTGTGGGTGGTGTAGGTAGGGTGTTGCAAGTTGCAAGCATTTGGCGCTGCCCCCAAAATTGGACAAAATCTGTGTGTTAAGCTCGGACTCGGAATTGCCTTTTGTTGTCACTGCGTGTTCTATATGTGTGTGTTTGTGTGTGTGTGTGTGTTGCACATTGCTGTTGTCTGCCGCTAGTTTGTGCCACGAGCCGTCGCCAAAACGGGAAGTTCAATCAGAGCCGTAGGATTAGACAGCGGCAGCAAACTGTCTACCCCAATTGCATTAGGCAACTGCATTCGAGTTGGGTTCCATTTTAAACCGTTCTACTGTCTATCTCTGTGTGTGCAAGTGTGTGTGTGTGTGTGTGTTAGGGTTGTCAACATCCGCGTGGAGCGATTGCGTTAATGGAATTAAAAATTTAACGAATTTTCTTTTTTTTTCTCTCTCGTTTTTTTTTTGCTGCGCTTTTTATGCCAATTCGTTGCAGCTTCCCCTTTTATTCGATTCGTTTTCTCTCTCTCTCACTCTCTTTCTCTATCTGTCTCTTTCTGTCTCCCCTTTTTTGGCGCTGGGTGTTGCACTCGCTGATTGACTTGTGTTTCATTTTAATTTGGTTAATTCAAATTAATCAAGCGAAGTTGACAATCATTTTTTTTTTTTCATAATTTTTATCGCCCTGTTCGTGTCTGCAAAGTGCATTTGTTTTTTATACCCTGTCAATACTGGGTTGAAGAGTAGATCTTACCTTAGGGATCGTTTTGGATCTATCATATGATAGAAAAAATCCGATAGTTCTGTCTAACCCAAACGTTTGATAGCAGTCAGTCAATCAGTTAAGACAAAGATGTTTCTTATATAGTTAGATTGTTTTATCTTTGGTTAACTTGAGTGTAATAGGTATATCAAAGTCGTTCAACTTTGCTTTTCTTCTCAACAAAGTGCATTGCCATATTGTTTGTTTCATATACATACTATATATATGTGTATATATGAATATGTATGACCAGATGCCAGACCTATGGACAACTGGACATCAGCTGTTGCAGACGCATTTCCACTTTGTTGTTTGCTCAATTAATGCAATTGCTTTTGTTGTTGTTCTTTCTTTTTTTTTATGACATTATTAATTTACATTTATATTACGGTTTTTTTTTTTGCTGTCACTGCTCGATGCTGGTCGAGTCTGTTGCATAATGTGCAGACATCAGACATCGACTGAAATCGGCTGCAAAATTTTTATTACATTTTGATGCGTTTTAATTAATTTTCGAGTTAATTTTTTTATGTTAGCTTTTCGAGTTTGATGTGTTTTTATTTTTTATTGCTGTTGCATTTCATTTGAGTCACACTCAATCAGACAATCGGGCAAGATATATGTATGTCTATATGAATTGTGTTTATATCTTGGGCATTGTATAAAAAAGGTTTTTCAACTGGTTTCAAAACAAATTCTGTTCAAGGATTCGTAAAGGTTTGTTGTAAGTTTCATAAAGAAAACTTATTATGAGATTGTTTTGAGTTATTAATTTTATTATATTATGGATTTCTAAGCAACATTAACATTAAAAACAGCTACTTAACGATCTTTTATAAAGGATCCTTGAAATTTCTTTATTATTTCTTTATTATTATTGTCCGATCTTTTATTAAAAATCTTCTCAATAATATTTTGTATAACTTTGATCAACCAAAAAATTCTTGAATATTCTTTATTATTCAAAAAGTATTTTGTTAATCTTAATACCTTTATATAATGCGCATACTATATGTAAACAACAAGTTGAACATCACCTGATTTAAAAGTACTTCAAAGTAAATCTTAAATTAAAATCTTTCACATAATTTTCAGTTCACATATTTTATCCACTTTTGCACACTTAATAGTCGAGTAGAGATGATGATGATGATGATGATGCACTTGCATATTGTGCCACAGCCCACAACTAACCCAGATTTAGTAGTCAACCTCCCGCACCATCCCCCTTTGTGACATCCCCCCTGCCGCTAATCTAACCCAAACTGCAAGGTCATAGTCAGAGGCATAGTATAACGTCACTTGATTTCTCTCGCCATTCCCTAATGGACTTATCGGCTAGCAAAAATCTCAGTAAACAACTACAGAGAGAGTGAGAGAGGGCGAGAGTGAGGGAGAGAGAGAGAGAAAAAGCGTAGCTGGCATAATTCGCAACGCAGACAGACGAACGGTCATCATCATCATCATCATCATTATGATGAACAGTTTGTAGCATCAAGATGATTATGATGATTGGCCATAGTCGTCGTATCCACGTGCGAGGTAGACCCAAATCCCTGCCACAGCCGCCTCATCCCGCCTGCATTAGAGCCACTTAAACGCATTTGCGAAATTCTGTCTGCCACCCACACAACAACAACAACAAAAACAACAACTAGAACACAACTTGCATTGCATTGCTTTGTTTTTGTTGCCTGCCTAAAAGCGCGATAATTTTGTGCCACAAGGTGTGGCAAGTTGAGGGGAAAAGGGGAAAAGGGGAAGGGGTTGTATGGGGGCGATGTAGGTAGGGGTAGGGGGGTAGGTGTAGGGGTATCACTAGTTGTTGTTGATGAGGTTATCACTTTGCGAAAAAGTAAAGTGCATCCGTTTTTGCGAATTTTGTCCGTCCGCATAATCAAACTAAACTGGCGCAGTATCCATTCATGTAACCCCCACCCCCCAACCCCCAGCAACCCCACCAACCAACTTTTTGTGGCGTTGATTGCAGTTTTTGGCTTACTTGCTTGCTTGTTGTTGTTGTTGTATTTGTGTGCATTAAGCGCATTTGATTGTGTCAATTGGCTCGCGCCTAAGCTCAAACCACAAAACACAACAAAAAAAAAGCAAAGCAGAAAAAAGTAAAAAAAAAAGCTGTAGAAAAGATCTGTTTGAGATTGATCGACTAGAGGTATGTAAGCAATATACTTATAATAATACAATATTAATAAAAAAAAAATCTATTAAGACTGAGAATGCATTTTAAACAATACGCAAATCTCAAAAGCTAGGTAAGAGATTAACAATCCAATCGAGGACAAGAAACTAAATAAGTGAAAATATCTTTAATCGATTTAAAATTCATAAAAGAAATATAACAATCATAAATTTAAATGTATAAACAAATCACAAATCTTATAAGGAAGTTAAAATATTAACAATTCAACTAAAATTAAGAAACAAATAAGTCAAATAATCTTTAATCTATTTATATTCTATTTTTGGCATTGAAATCTTGAAAGTAAATCAAGAAACTTAATCAACAAACGATTTGTACAAACAATCTTCCATGTCTCAAGATCTTAACACCTTTTAATAATAATCTTGAACTTAATCAACAAAAGATTTCTACAACATATTTCCCATATCTTAAGGTCCTAAGACCTTATAATCTTAACCTGTAACTTAATCAACAAACGATTTCCACATCCTATCTCACAAATCTCAAGATCTTATTCCAGCCTTTCAATCTCTTACAACATATCTCCGATATCTCAAGATATTAACACCTTATAGTGATAATCTTTAACTCCACGATTTCTACAACATATCTCCCATATCTCAAGTTCTTATTCCAGCCTTTCAATCTTCTCTTCTTGCTTTCCGCGTCATGATTTCATGATACCCCATTTGAATACCCTTTGTTTTTAGGGTATACAAATCAGTTGCAGTTATAGAATCTTTGGCAAAAAAAAAACCAACTAAAATGGCACTAAATTGAATTATGCGCCCGACGCAGCGTTTGGCCACCCGCTGCCCGCCGCCCGCTGCCCACCGCCTTTGGTTGCAGTTGCTTCGATTGTGAGCCGTGTCCAAGTGTCGCCAATTGTGCAACACGAGTAGGAGGCATGCCGAAGAGGAAGGGGTGACGAAAGCCAACCCTTTAATTTGAATTCGTCTTCGGGGCGCCCGCATATAGGAGGTCTCTCTCTCTACATTTATATATATATATATATATATATATGTAAATATATATAGTAGATTCTGGTATAATGCACTCGTGACAATTGCGTGGTTGGCTTTGTTTTTTGTTTTTATTGTAAATATTTTGATTGAATTTTCGGTTTAATTAAAGCAAATTGCTTTTTTCTGTATGCATTTGTCGACGGGGTAACAAAACTTTTCATGTAGATTTCTTCACTCTCTTTTGGTGTGGAGAAAATTCTTTGCTTTGTGGGGGGTCTATTTGTTGATAAGGTGGGATAAATAAAGAGAGAGAGAGAGAGTTTCTTGGGAAAAGTTTGTTTGAAAGCAAAGAAGAGATTGGAATCATTCTTTAAGAACGGGAGAAAGCTTCGGAAGATTTATTTTAACCTGTGTTTGATTGAAATCGTAAAAGGAACTTGATCGGGTCGGTTTGTTATATATGAAAGCAAGGAAAAATCAAAATCTAGAGATCATCATCAGATCAGATCAGAAGATTAACTTTAAACTTACGTTTTATTCAAATCGTTAAAGGAACTCTATACATTAGATCGTTTCTAGAGATCATTCTTAAGGAACTGAAAAAATACTTCAAAAGATTTCTTTTAACTTTAGTTTGTTGCAAATCGTTAAAGAAACTCGATGTATCTGTTCGGTTTATTATAAGGAAAGGTCAAAATCTAGAGATCTTAAGGAACTAAAAAAACTTCTGAAGATTTCAATAAACTTATGTTTGATTTAAATCGTAAAAGAAACTTGACCTATTTCAGGTCGGTTATTTAAGTCTTTACTAATATATATTCAATTTATTTTCGAAATAATTCATTGATTTTCGAAATTAATAATACACCAATAAATGTGCCAAAATGCATTCGAATAGTTTGCCTCAAATACATTTATTAACCATAATTCAATCAATATATATATTTATTTTTAGTTTCTAATATCACTTAACCCAACAAAAAAATCAATATATATATATATGGGTTAACTTCATTTAAGCATATATAGCGAATATGTTTTAACCATTCGCGTCGTCCGTTTTCAATTGGCTAAACATCAAAAATATAAATTTCCAAATTTTTTTTTTGTCAATTCAATCAAGCAATCAATAAACATGCCAAACTAACCTCCAACTATGCCCAATAGCCATTTTTTTGTACGATAATTCTATTTGCTAATATGCCAAATTGTATTTCACATATACACACATATATATACATTCATTCGATGTACAAATTCCCATACCATACCATACCAGACCATACCATAACAGACCAGACAGAGCAACCCTCTAACCCCTAAGCTCCAACCCTAATTGAGTTGAACGAATTGCAAAAACGAATCGAAACTTGACAACAAAAATGAATTCTCCCTCTCTCTCTCTCGAGTGACCCCCCCTTCGACTCGTCACCCACTCAATTGGTGGCAACTCTGTGAAGTGGAGTTTGTTTTGGTGGGTAGGGGGGGGGGGGGGTTCCGCATGGCGTTTGCATGGCTGCCAATTAATTTGCGGTTGATCAATTCAATTTGAAAGCTCTGCTCGTTTTTTTTTCTCCTCTCATCTCTTCTCTTTTCGTTGCCTTACCACAACGAGGTACCCGGTGTGTACCCCGGTAGAATTCAGTCGCATTTCGGATTCGTTTGGCAAATTATTGGCCATTGATTTTTTCGTTTCTTCTCTTCCCCCTTTTTGGGAGCACGTGTCTGCAAACTGGGTTTTTTTTTGGGAATGGGGAACGGGGAACTGCAGTATTCGGCACTCTTTTTTAATTGTCATCAATTATTTAAACTGGATTTGGAGAGTGATCAAGTTTGGGTTTCACTTCACTGCAGTTAAAACTTTCAGTCAGTTCCTTTTTCTTCTTCTTCCATACTGCACATTACCCCCCTTCCCCCCCCCCCCCCCCAACACATCTTTGAATTCTTTTTGAAATCCTTCTTTTTCCTTTCTTTTACTCTGAAGTGTTTAACAAAATTTTGTGCGATTTCTCACAGGAAAGGCATCAACACAAACACTTTTGGTGTGCCTCTGCCACAAATGAGTGGGAGCACTTAAGCAATTCACACACACATGGAGAGTGTATATATATATGTGTGTGTGTGCGGGTTTTTGTACTTGAGAAACACTTGAAACAAGATTTTTATCACATCTGAACTCATTAAGAAATTTTTAATGCAAATTAAAAGCGTCTAAATAAATTATGCGCAAAATGCTTTTGCCTTCAATTGAATTCAAAGATTCGAAGCTTATGTTGAGATTAGATGCGAATAAAATACATATATCTATAAAGTTGGGTATGATGATATCGTATATAGCTGTTATTATACAACAGAAGAATTTTAACAGAAAACCTCAAAGATTTTTTTCAATTTTCATTTATTATAACATAGTAAATCCTATAATTATTTAATCTATATATAAAATTCTCTGAAATTCCCATATGCTGCAACATTATGAAGATAAAATACCAAATCAAGCCCAATCTTAAACTGATTTTAGGATCTATAAATAATAACTTTGATTAAAGTCGCAAACTATTTTGACTATATGTTTTATAAGGTTTTCATATAGCCAATCTTATAGACAAGTTAACATTATCCTTATATATATATTTCAATCTTCTACCGTCAATATTCAATCTGTTTTACCTTCTTAGGAAACTATCTTTTGTTCGATTATTAACATTAGATCACATTCCACAACGTTAAACTCTCTTTTTCCCTATTGTTTCACCCTTTTCACAACTTACTCACCTTGTTGCCGTCCGTGAAAATTTTGACAGTAATTCTTCAAGCGTGGCACAGAAAAAAAAGTCCTTTCCCGCTTCTTGAGAACTCCAAAAGGCTGCTGCGAAACAAAGAGCAACTTTCGACAGTGTCTAAAAGGCGTTTCAAAGCACTTTTCGGGTAAAGTTTCTTTGAGTTCGTCGAGCGTATTGTGCAAGTGTGTAAACTTTAACGGTGCAACTAAAAGTCAAACTTTTGAGTCACACTCAATCAAGGCTCAAATTTAGCACGTAAGTTTTTTGAGATTATCACGCACATACATACACACACACACATGCACAAATGCACATACATGGACACGTGTCTTGGATTGCTTTGCGTTATTGTTTTCGTGTCTCTTCTCACACACACACACGCACACACACACACATTCAAAGCTTTGAAACCGACGCGTTCTTCAACTGTTTCGTCTTTGTTATAATCCACACGTAGATTTGCATAGACTATCTCTCTGTGTTAGCTCACTGTTCTACTGTTATACTGTTTGGAATTGTTGTGTACCGAACGCGTGCAACGGTTGATTGCGAATGATCTAACAGCCGACGCAGAAGCTGCGATGTTGTTTCTGTTTCTGTTTTGCTGCCAGCGTCGCTGTTGCTATGACTGCTGCTGTGACTGCTGCTGCTGCTACTGCGACTGTTGATGTCGCCTAAAGATGGCCGCAACGGGGGTTGGGTTGGCTTCGTTGGTCTTTCGTGCCTGTGAACCGAACTCGCACTCGCCTCGTTTTTCTAAAGCGCCGCCTTTGCTGCCTTCTTGTGTAATGCAGATATTTCCCTTTATTTTATTTCGCGCATGCGCTGCTCTGCCAGCCAGCCAAAGCAGCGCCTATATTGCTTGCCTGTTCGCACACACACACGCGCGCATAAACACACGCTAACTCTGTTGCTCGCATGTAAGACAATTTTCTCTGTGTTTTTTTGTTTGTGTTTGCCGGGGCCATCTAGGTTTTCATCTTGTGTGCGCAATTTTCATTGTGAAATTGAATTTTCGGCATGGGAACGTCCAGGACGCAGGCGACGAGCTTGACGTTGACGTTGACGTCGACGTAGACGCAAACGCAAACGTTGCCTGCCTTCTAATTTCTCCACACGGCAAGGCTACTTTATTTTATTACACTTTATGCCAAAGAGAGAGTGAGAGAGAGAGCAAGAGCAGGTTAGGGTGTGAGTGCGAGCGAGAGAGCAAGAACAAAAGCGTCTCACTCGCTGAAGCAGCCTTAAATTGGATTTTCATCGTTATGCTTGCCGTTAAGTGAGCGCGGGAAGAGGTTGTTTGTGGTAAAAAGAAACACAAGTTAGAGCGAGAAAGAGCAAGCGAGCGAAAGTTTAAGTGTGTGTGTGTGTGTGTGCGAAGCTTTTTATCCATTGTGCTTTGGGTGGTCCACTTCAACTGTTCTTGTTGTTGTTGTTGTTGGTTGTTGTTGTTGTTGCCCTGAGTAAAAGCGATTACTCACCGTTGGAATTTATTTGGCATATCATTTTTGACAACTCAATTTATTTTTATTAATTTGCAGCTGAGCAGCTGACGCGCAGCAAACCTCTCTCTCTCTCTCTCTCTCTCTCTCTCTCTCTCTCTCACTCACTCTCTCTATCAATACAAATCCTCTGCACAATATATATATATATAGTATATATAAGTGAATTTCAGTTAATTTATTATCATGCATTATTGCCTTTATTGTTATTTTGCTGACTTTGCACTCTCCCTCTCACTTTCTCTCCCTCTCTCTCTCACTGGCAGCCATGTTTGGCAGAGCCTGATCCATTTATTATTGTTTGCGTTTTGCGATTGGGTCGTTGGCCACAATTACGAAATGAATTTCCCTGGGTTGTTTCACTTTCTCCCCCTCCCCCCCCCCACGTGTTAGGGAAACTATTTTCGTTTTGACTCCCTCGGCTTAATCTTCTTCTTCTTTATCATCTTTATCTTCATCTTGTTCGTTCGTCTTTATCTTTGGGGGCTCGCTGTCAGCCTCACAAATTGGCGCGTTGATTTATGACTTTGTCTATTGTAAGTTTTTCACCCCCTCTCCCTCTCCCTCGCCCTCTCTCCCCCTCCCTCTCTCTCATCAACGCTTACCAACTGTCTCTTGTGTTTGTGTTTTAGTTCTATTAGTATTTCATTTCATTTTGCTTTGTTTTAGTTCTTGTTTCATTTCATTTTATATCATTTTATTTCAACCAGCTTCATTTTTCTCATCGTTTTAGTGGAATTACCTTCTTAATAATTGATGCCTTTTGGGCTTCCTTTGCTTTCTTTTCTTCTCCTCCTTTCTCCTTTCTTGTTTCTCCTCCTTTCTTTTCTTCTTAAGGAAATTGCAGTTGCACTTTTGGGTTGGGGCTTTATATATATTTGTCGGCCTTACAGTTGAGAGATTTTCTTGTCGCTTTCCAGTGTTGTAAAGTGCTGCGCGAAACTTGCGTACGGCTGTTGCATATTAATAATGTTGGGAATTGTTTTTAGCTCAATCTTTGAATTGGCTTTCGTTAAGCGAAAATAACACAAAATTACCTTAAAAGAAGTTGAAAATTGCTAAACAAAAAAAAAATCAAAGACTTGTTAGAAAAAAATTCGAATTAATAGTTTTAGTTTTAATAGTTTTTAGTAATTTATAAGACATATATTATTTTTTAGTTAAGTTTTCTGTTCTCTTTCTGTGTTCCTCTCGCTCGCTATCTACCTTATTTTCTATCTCTCTCTCCCTTTCCTTATCTTCATGTTTGCGTTCCTTATCTTTATCAAATTCTTAACATTTCCACATTCATTAATGATTTTTATTTCAATTTATATAATTTTTATTGTTTATTGTCAAATATTTATTTTTATTATATTTTTATAGACTTTGTTTGTATTAATATTTATTTTTCATTTATAAATTTTTAATTTTTATTTTTAAATGATTTTTTTAAATATTTTTTCAATTCTTAATGGATTTTTATGTCAACTTTTATATATATTTCTTTTTGTTTATTTTTTAACATTAGTTTTTATTATATTTTTCACATTCTTAACAGATTTGTATGGTATTTTGTCTGTTTTTTATTATTTATTTTTATTATTTTTATATATATTTATTTTTTATTATATTTTTATCCACTTTATTCCTATTCAGATTTGTTTTTAATTTTTCAATTAATATTTGATAATTTTTAATATATTTTTCTAATGCTTAAAGGATTTGTATGTCATTTTCTATATCTTCTCTTATAATTTCTTTTATTTTTAAACTTATTAACATTGTTTCTAAGCAAACTTTTCAGTTCCTTTGAATCTTATACAATTTACTCGAATATTTGCCGTTCCATTCGCTATCCTGCGTTCTCATTTCGTTCCTGCCCAAAGGCTAAGCTAGGCTCATAATTTCTCTAGGCACACCGGAACATTATGGAAACGGTACGCATTTGCCGCCCAGCTTTAAATACATACAAATACAGTGAGAGAGAGAGAGAGCGGGAGAGAGAAGAGCACAACCTAAGCCACTCAATGTTTTGGTCCATTTCCATTCCATTTTCTTTTTCTTCTGTTTTTTGTTGTTGCCATTTCTTGCACTTTGTGCGGAACTCTGGGTGAAATTTATGTAATTTATATGGGCACTTGACTGTCTAAATTGCCTGCGGAGCAAAACCAGCTCCACCCCCTCCGTTACTCTCGTTCCACCCCCTTGGCAACGCTAAAGTTTTGCTTTTGCTGCTGCTGCTGCCACTTTTTATATCATCTACTTAGCCTTAATGGCAAATAATTAATTTCGTTCTTCCGCGTTTCGTGTCGCCGTTCCTCTAACTCTCTCTCTCTCACACACACACAACAAGTAAGTGTGTGTTGCAATATAAACTGCTGCACACGCCCCCTACCCCAAACCAACGCCCACTGGCTAGCTCTCCCTGCCCCCCCCCCCTCCCCCGGCGACGACCATTTTCAATTTACAAATTGCTTATTTTTGCGAAAAACCAAATTGCGAGTGCCTTGGACTTGGACGCAGAAGGCGAACAAAACTGGCAACCAAAACTGGCAGTTAATGCATTTTACGTGCGGCCTGCCCAGAAACACCACCCCATCCCCCCTCCCCTTTGGCAGCCTGGCTTCTCAATTACGGTTATAAATTTTGCCCAAGCCCCAAAAATGGCGCAACACACGAAATGAATAGCTTGCCACACAGCACAAACCCTTCCCCCCCCCTTTCCCCCCTTCCCCCTCTACATTCTTGCAACGCTGCGGAAAAAATTGTTATTAACTTCTTTTAGCCAAAGTTCGAGCCAAAATTACATTGCGGTTGCCACTCAGCCAAAAAAGCTGAGGAGCTTCTTCTTCTTCTCCTTCTCCTTTTATCCTTTTACCAAATTCATCCTGTCATTAGATGCCCCCCCCCCCCTCCACCTTTATTTTGGTGGGGCAAGTTTATATTTATGGTGCGACATTTCAGCGGCATTTGTGAGGCATGCAAAAATAAATTTATTGGCGCCATCAAAATTGTTTTTTTTTTTCTTTGTGCGGGCTACGCCTCTATTGAGTTCCGTCCCATTCCACCACCCACACACCCCGCGTACACCCTGTCATCACACGGTGGTCCATTTAAACGGCTCGTGTCGTTTTGGCCACTTTGCCACTTTTTTTTTTATGGCCAACGCATAATTTTGTTGAGAGCTCGATTCTTGCCTCTCACTCTCCCTCTCCCTCTCTCTCTCTCTCTGTCTCTTTCTGCCACCATCTTTTTTTTTTTGAGTGTACGGACAACGCATAAAACGCATAATAAAATAAATGACTAAACAGAATTACGATAAAAACCAACCCAAAATATATATATATATATATAAGAAACGCATAAAACCGGATCTTAAGTTAAATTGCAATAGGTTAAAAGGGGGTTAGGGGGGGTGAGGGAAATTGTGATGAATGTTTTGGGTTTTTATTTACGATACTTCAGGTTCCAAATTGCGAGACTTAAAATAAATATAGATATATCAATGAACTGGAATGAAACGGAATGGGAATGGCAATGGGAATAAGTGCTTGGGGAATTTACTATATCCCTAAAAAGGTTTATGTGAAGAGCTTTTTAACATTCATATCTTTATGAACCTTTTCGAAATATCAAATCGAAAAAGAATTTTTAAAATATTGAAAATAAAGCTGAAAGAAATCTTTTAAAAAGAGTTTCTTTATACTTAGGATTACTATATTAAATTGATTTTTGAATCTTTTTGGATAAGTCGAATCGATAGTTGAATAAAAGTTAATTCTATGATTTTAATATTCAATTTTTACAATTTATGATATAAGGAAATATTTTTTAAGCAAGCAAAACATATATTTAAAGTTAGTTATTATTTTTTACAAGTTTTTTAAAATAAAAATCAAGAATTTTAAGTTAAAACTTTGATTAATTATGCTTGAACTTCTTCAAATGAAACCATAAGCTATGATTCTTAGTTCCATAAATTCCAAAACGATTATCTCATTGATCTACATACGAAAAGAAGTAATCGCGTGCCATCTCTGTCTAGCATGCAGATGTGCGCACTGAAGCTTAATTTCATTTCGTTCCTTTGGCCCACAAAAACAATTAAAAGCGCAATTAATTTGTTTGACAGCTTAAGAAAACAGACGCCAGAGTTTTGAGTAAAAGCTTCACTTGGAGTGAGAGAGAGAGGGAGAGGGAGAGAGAGCGTTGGAGGGAATGAGTGGGAGAGCGAAATTAAATGGCGTATAGATAGACAAATGACAAATAACAACAACAACAATAACACAAACAGAAACAAAAGCTCAGCCAGCAGCGGCAGCGACTGAAGCAGCGACAGCAGCAGCAGCAGTTGTTATAATAAAAGTAATTTAATTTTAATGAAATTGTTAATACGAAAACAATTTCATTTTGTAAAAAGTTTCACAGCACAAGCAAAAGTATGTGGGTGAAGGTGTGGTGGGGGGGGGGCGTGGCAGGCAGCGTAAATTGCTCGTGACAATGAGTGAGTGCAAAGGAAAACAAACAACAACAACAAAAAAGCATAAATACAAACACACAAACAAGCTGAAAAGTTGCACAAACAGAAAAACAATAAACAAAAAGCGTGCGAAAAAGAGAAAACCAACAACAACAACAGCAGCAATGGCAGCAGCAGCAGCAGCAGCAGCAGCAGCAAAACTGTAAAAGAAACAAAAACAAAACCAAAGCTTACAGTCAAATGCCGTCGGAAGAGAACAGCAACAGCAGCAACAACAACAACAGCAACTGACTGCAGAAGCAAACGGAAGAAGCAAAAAGAGAGAGAATACGAAAAATGAAATGCTGATGCGAAGATTTAATAAATGAAATTGGTGTGTGATTAAAAACACAAAAACCAAACGAAATCCATCTAATCAACTTTTGCTGCCGCCATCGTTGCCCCTCTCTCCCCACCCACTGCATACACCCATGGATAGCTCTCATCCTTGTGGACCCAACGAGAGCGACAGCGTCGGCGACAGCAGCAGCAGCAGAGACAGCGGCAGCGGCGCAGCTTTGCGTGGGTTGGGAACGCCTTTAAGCAAGTGTTGGCGGGGTGTAAGAGAAATAGTGGGAAATTATTGCAAACATCTTGACAAAGAGATCTTGTCAGTGATGCCAAGTCAAATAATCAACATAAAAGTTTGTTTTCTTAGAATACAATTTCTTTAATAATTCATGAGCTTTTTATGAGTCCTTGTTTACATAAAAATACATGGAAAACAAATTACTATTTTAAACTATTTTCTAAACTTTATAAATAAATTACAAAAAATAAATATATATCAAAAAGAGTGAAACATAACCGTTTGCTCTAATGCATTTTATTGTATTTTCCCACTTTTTTATTTCCCCGCTTTAACATTTTCTTAGCTCCGCCCCGATTTGTGTGCAAAAAATGGCTGATATGCTGCGTCTCGTTTGCGCCTGTGCGTTAAAGCGTTGCACCGTAAGCATTGCGCTTGAGAGCAAAAGAGAGCCAGTCAGCAATAACAATGGGAAATCACATAGGTATCCCAGCTTCTGTCAGTGAGCAATAGTGACTACAAAATTTTCAATGTGAACCTTTTTTTACTTAGCTCAGCTTTCAACCAACTAATAGTGCTTTTTTGTTTGGTTGGTATACTTGCTAAAAGTGATATTTTCTTTGGTGCTGAAAAAAATAAAGTAAAGCTCATTTCGCTTTCGTGTCTAATAACTGTTAAAAAAATTTCCAATCTAGAACTGAAATAATTTTAACTAACAATTTCATATTTCTTTACACTGCAGTTTAAGCCTAATCATCAATCTTTCTGAAATTTTCATTCATCCAATGATAAAACAACTCAGCTTCGCGCCATTCTAAATATGAACTTGACCCATTTAATTAGTTTTAACTATTGCTTGCTTAGTTAGTCTCTCTCTTTTTGGTAAGTCCCATTAAAAGCTCGCATTATTGCGTTCCGCTTGATTCCACTTGATATCAACCACCAAACTCCCGCCCAGTTTTCAATGCGTTCCAAACTGCGCTCAATGATCAACACACAAACAACTACCTGTTATGCTCTCAAAGCATCGCTCTCACCATGAATAATTGTTTTTCAAACACATAGACCAGAAACACATCTTGCTATTTCAAATTGTGTTCGTTAGATGCCTTTTATAAATTTTAGTTTAACATTAGATAATGTTATTAATACAATTATTTACATTTATGCCATAACAAGAACAATAATAATACTTTACGTTGTTAACTTCACACGCCCGATCCTAAACGCGACATTCATTTTTAAATCGTGAGAGGATTTTCCACTCTTCTTTACATACTGCTCGTTGCTGGTGCTCAAATGGCTTTTGGCGCTGCGCTTGACACTCAGTTTGTGTCTCGCTTCCGCAGCGTTCGCTTCGTGTCAGAGAAACGTTGAGCGTAACGCCGTCGTGTAGTTTCGTTTTTGTTGCTGCTTTGCCTTTAGTCTCGAACTTTAGTCGTACGATCTAGCGCACATTGTGCGGTGTTCTTGATTCTCAAAGTGCCAGCAGATTAACAACAAAAGCAACGTTCTATTCCATATGTGCAACGATTAAGCAAAAAACGTAAATGTTTATGAAATATGCACAACATAACATCTAAAGTTCTTTGTAAATAAGTGTAACTAAAAGTTGATAAAAAAAAAAATCATTGACAGTTGAAAAATGCACTTGACAACCTCGCGTTGCATGCAAACTACAGATGAAGAGCGAGAGAGACAGACATAGAGAGAGCGTGATAAAAAGAGCGCACGCTCGTTTGACATTTTAGTTAGTCGCCTGCAGCAGCAGCAACAGCTAAAACAACAACAAAAACAAAGCACGTTCCGTAATTTATAGTGGAAAATTAAAAAATAAAACGTTTTTATAGCTCTTTAGCTGTTGTTATTGCGTGTAAAATATCGCAATCAATTTCCACGCAAACTTCTTGTCCGTTCTCCCTCGCTCTCTGTCTCTCTGTCTCACTTTGACTCACGCACTTTCGAGCTGAGCAAATTGCATACGAAAATCAAAAGCTGCGTCTCGACATCAATTAAATCAGCTTACAAATTGTATTTTTAAGCTCACGATATCTAGCTCTTTCGTTCACTCGCATTAGAACAGCTGCCCACGCAGCTGGTAGCTGTAAAAATTTTGCGTCGCATTTTCTTTGCAAATCATTTTCCATTTGTGAGCACTCCTCAGCTGCTTTTCTTCTTCTATCATGCTTTGTGGTTGTTTTTGCTAGTGTTGTTGTTATTGTGCTGTTGTAGTTTTCTGTGTGTGTGTGTGTGCACCACACACATTTTGTGTTTTTTTGCTCGTTTCGTTTCTGTCTCGTTTGTGTTATTTTTGCTGCCCGCGCGCTTCTATTTTTAGCAACAAATTTTGTTGTTGTTGCTGTTGCCTGTCAAGTTAACTACGCTGAGCAGGAACAACAACAAAGCACAGCACAAATGCAGACAAACCAACTATGCGAGCGAGCGAACGAACGACACAGAGAGAGACCGAGAGCATCAGCATGAGCGTGGTGCTCAGGTGATAACAAAACCGAAAGCAAGCGCAAGCTCAATTGAACGCGAGCGAGAGTGTGCGAGAGAGCGAGAGAGGTTGTTTTTGTTGTTGTACAACTTGTTGCTCTTTTTGTGTTTTTTAGTGTCTCCGTTAAGTTGCTAAGCTTAATTTTAACACACGCACAAAGCAGAAGAAGAAGTAAATGAAACCCAAACAAAAACAACAACAATAACATTGTGACAAACATTTCAAAAGTGCAGCGACGTCGACGTCGCCTGCATGTGTGTGTCTTAATTTTGTACTTCCTGTGGAGAACAGACGACAATAAAATATATATATTTATATATGTATATATAAAAATAAGCAACAAGTGGAAAAAGCAGCAGAAACAACAACAACTTTCTTAAAAGCCGGCTGCGCAGCGTCAAGAAGAAGCAGAAGACGCATAAGAGCATATGCGCAACGAATAAGAGAGAGAGTGGATGTGCGCGTGAGAGAGTGGCCCAACGAAAACAACAACATCTATAAACAGTTGCTCTCCCTGGAATTTTTTCAACAAGTTGTCAAAATGTGAGTTGTATTAATATGCAATTATTGTTTACAGATTGCATGATTTATAATTTTTACAAGTACACACGAACACACGTACAAAGTACTTGTAAATGTGTGTACTTAAGGTTTTATTTATGGAATACGCCTACGATTTGCGATTGCACAATCGAATCGAGTGGAAAGTTGACGAAGGCTATCGCCATTTTGAGCGCCCTTAAGCCGTACCGCTCTTTGCATGTGTTTTGCCTACTCATCATTAATGTGTATGTGTCTGTGTCTTGTGCCTGCATTGAATAATCAATGAAGAAGCTCAGCAAGCCTGGGCCCTTATTGCTCCCGTTGTTGTTGTTGCTGCTATTGCTTTACTTGCATATTCATTTCTTTTGCACTCAAACACAAAGCCAGCGCCTGTTATTTCTTGCTGTTGCTTTCGTTGTTGTTGTTTGCCATCTATTTTTAGACCTTTGTCATAAAGCTTAGCAAACAATCGGCGCGACAGCCGACCAACTGCGGAAAATAAAATACAAAACAAAAACAAAAACAAAATCAACACAAAAATGTATTAAAATTGCTGACTTTTTGGTGCCATAAAATTATTCGAGTATTTTGCGACGCGTCGCCGGCGTCGGCGTCATTTTACAACTGCGCAGCTTTTCAAATGCCAACAACAACAAGAACAACAGCAGCTGTAACTGTAATCTATCGCCTCTTTACCTTTCTACCTGTGTAAATGACCAATTAAATAAAGTTTACGATTTACAAGCACAAAAGTAAGCAAAAAACGAATCAAAAGTTTAATCATATGTATATTTTTTTGTTTTTATGGCATATCTATTGTATTTATTTAAAACTGATCTACATCATATAACAAAGGAGAGAAGGAGCTTTTTCGCTTTTATTACAGTAAGCTGGTAAGCTTTTGGTTGATGGTTTTCGTTTTTGATACTTGAGCCTTAAAGAAAATAATTCAAATGTAATCAGTAAGGTATAAGAATTGACTTTGTTGCCAATCAACGATTAAAACCGCTCTAAATATAGTTTATAGCCCTTGCTTATATAAAAACACATTCAAATAAACTTTCCGATAAGCATTGGCAATTGGGAATACGAAAATAAACTTTCATAGCAACAACGAATCTTATCTAAATAGGCAATTGCATGATTTTGTTGTTGTTGTTTGTTTTAATAAATAAATTCATTTGCGTTTTCCTTTGGGTTTCTGTTTAACACACAGACACGCCCCTCTTTTCTTCACGCTTAGTTCCCCCCCTTTGTGGAATTTCGATGCGCTTTTTCATAAGCCGCATATCAAATTCATGCCGAAATGACAAAAGCTCTTTGCTGGCGTCGCTGCTTGTTTACGTTTACAACCGAGCTGGTCGCTATTCAAATCGACCAGTGCGAAAGAATGAAAGAGAGAGCGATAGTCAAGCTGTAAACAAAATGTCAAACCTTTTGTTGTGGAATGTGGCCAGATCTGCGCAGTGTTTGGTTTGGTTAATAAATAAGAGAGTAAAACATTTAAGAGTAAATTTTAAAGAGAGAGCTATACGTTTAACGTAACGTTACGCCATAAAAGGTTCTCTCTGTACGTTAAGCAGTAAAACAGCTGTTGGATGTTTATTATTGTGTAAATATTATTTGTTAGTGGCATTGCCCTGTTAAAATGCTAACGCAGAAATACATTTAAGTATAACTCTCTTCATTTGATTTTCTGTTATTTTTGTTTATTTATGCATCATTTTTTTTATGTTTACAAAAGATGTTGGCTTCGCTGAGCGTTATGCGCACTTTTAGCGGCAAAAGCTTTTGCTGAATAAGCTTGAGTGCTATTCGAAAGCTCGACGATTGCATTGAAAGCTTGCTGCTGTTATTCAGCAATGCTAATGGAAGCTAACGGAAATGTGAAGAAAAAAGCTTGCAAGTGAAATGCAGCAATTTGAAAACTTAAAAATTTATGGAAAAGAAGATAAATAAAAATAAATTGTGTTTAAATATGTTTGCTTTTATATATTTTCTAAACTTTCTTTTATTGAAATGCTTATTTAGCTACTTATTTGTCAAATTTTATCTATTTCTCTTTATCTTTTATCTAAATTTTATGACTGCATCATTTTCCATAAAACATTCAAACACAATAACAATGACATTGTTTGTTATCGTTACCGCCTTAATAACCTTTCGATTACGTTAATTATATATATTATATATACATACAAACATATATACATATAGTTACAATATTCAAAGCTTATCAGCTTTGCCGCCAATGCCAATGCCACCAAAATGCAAACAAACAACAATAATAGCGAAATTTATGATAGTCGTGTCTTTTCCACCTAGCAATCATCTTTGTACTAACCTCATAGTAAGCACAACTTTGCGTGCTTTGAGAACCGTTAAATTTCGAGAGCTTTCAATTACAATTTGTCAATGTTAATATATTTTAAATATGCATAATACTTTTTAATATACTGGAACACGTAAATCATGCATGAAAATAACGTTCAACAATAATAATAACGGCAGTTGTATTAGTTGATAAAGCGAGGGTTGATCGATATGTTTACGAGTGACTTATTGCGAAACTATAACGCTATGATTTATGATAGAAATAATTGTTATTTTTTTATATAGATATTTTTTTTAATGAAATACCTTAAGAGCAACCCTCGCAGACAAGTTGTGTTACGAGTTTTCGGCGCTGCGCTTTGTTTACATGCGCCGTTAAATTGTTTATAATAAATAAATCACTTTTCCTAAATGCCATGCACTAAAAACAAGCTTTTTGTAATTGAAGACAACAATAAAACAAAGAAGTAAAACTAAAATAAATGAACCCGAAATGAAAAGAAACTCGAAAAATGATATACAAATATATATACATATATATATATATAGCAGAGCAATTGGTATGATTTATGTGAGTGCTCATAATAAATCAGTCGATGAAAATAACGTGAAAAATGTTTGAAGCCAATTTTCAAGGAGCGGTTTCTTGTCAGTTAAGAGTTAATTTAAGCCAACATCAATGCAAGAAAAACCGCCAAAGTAGTTGAAAAACATTTATTTATGTATATGTATATGTTATTTAAGCGATATAAAATGCATAATTTATAGGATTAACTATGTTCAGATAACGTTGCGTATGCGTAATCTACAGAGAAATTAAAAATATGGTTTTTGTGTAGCTTGCTAGATTTATAGCTCCGTAAATAGTTAATTCAGTTGAAATGCATAAAATGTTTTTGGGTTTATCTTATTACGTATACGTAATAACTGTTTAAGGTTTCTTTGAATCACAAAAAAAAGTTCAAGTAACGCTTAATTTAATCTTTTTACAAATATTTGCATTGCTATTTTTCCACTTAGGTCTTTAGTTAAATAAATGTTTTTTCTTGCAAATATTTACATAACTTAACTTACAGATTAGGTTATTCTAGTTTCTGGTTTCTTCTTACCATTCTTGCTCAATGCGTAGCTATAATTAAGATATTTGCCTCACATCCTTCACATTGCGAGCATGTCAAGCTGTGGAATGCTCTTCTGATCCCCAAACGACTCATAAATATGCATGCAACAAAGTAGGTTGATCAGGCCACCACCGATGCATGCCTTCGGGAAGAGTAAGTTGATGTGGTATCATACCTGTACTTAATTGACTAACACCGGGTATGATAGGCTCTAATAAGTTTCGTTTCGTAAGCACTAGTTTAACTAACTAGAGTACTAGCTTTTAAGAGAAAAGCAATTTTGAACTGTGAATATTTTGTTCCTTGAGCTATTTTTGAAGCCCTTTACCCATATTAAAACCCCAAAAGTATGCTATACGAAAAATTACTTCTTACTGGAAGGGACAAAGGCATTAAGCAATAAATAAAAATGTTACACTTGTAAAATAATATTTATTGAGCAATAAATAAAATCTTTAAACGATTTGCTGAATTTATTTTGCATAAATATTATTATAACATTTTGATCACACGATCTCAGCATAAACAACGAAAAAGTTTATGTTTAGTTGAAAGTAATAAATAATAGTTTGTTAACAACTGTGTTTAAATAACATTGTCGTGTTGTTGTTGTTGTTTCTGTTACGAGCTAATCGAACGTGTCGTTAATTGTTTTAAGGCTGCAGGGCATTGGGTATAAAAAAGTCAGTGAATAGTTTAGCAAGCCACGCCAATAAATACTTGTTTGTCGTTGTTGTTGTTGCATGCAAGCGAGCAATTAGATCGCATTGCGTGCATTTGTATGTGTGTGTGTGTGTGTGTGTGTGTTTTGTTGTTACAACCATTCTATTACAAACGTATCGAAAAGCAACGCACGAATCACAGCAAAGAAGCAAAGGCGTCAACAACTCAAAAGCTTTGAATGTATGCGTAAGATCGTAAGTGTCTCTCTCTCTCTCTCTCTCTCTCTCTCTCTCTTTCTCTCTCACACTCACACAGACAAAGTATGTGCGTGCATTTAACTGGTTTCAGCCAAATTGCGAGTTTTAATTTAAACGACAAGCACAACAACAACAAACAAACAACGATGGCGACTGCGACTGGAAGTTCACTTCGATAACAAACGACGATGTCGATGTCGCAGTCGCAGTCGCAGTTAGCTTCGACGTCAGCGTCAACGTCAACTATTATCGATAGCCTACGGTCGTCGCTTCTCACACTCTCTCTCAGTGTCCGTTTTGTCAGTTCTCAAGCTTTGCTCATTCGTTGCGGTACACACGAAAAACGAAGACTCGCAAAAAAAATAACGTTCTTGGCGCGCGAATTGTTTAGCTCTTTGAACGGATAGAGGACAAGTTGCCTTTGCGCCGACGCGTTTAACAATAAAACTTTTCGTAACGGTTAATCAACGCACGCACAAATTAATTAAGCGTCTTTCTTGTCGTTCGTCGTTCGTCGTTATTTGTTATTCATTAAGTGTGCAAATTGTTTTGTGTCGTCGAGTCGAGTTCGACACAAAAAGGTAAAGAAAAAAAAAAAATAAAATGTCCATTTGCACTACCAGTTTTGGTCCCCGATGTGCAATTTCTTGTCCAAATTGGTATTTTAATTAATGCGCATTGTGCAGAACAGAAGCCGCCAAAACTGTCAGCAACAAATCACAAAACTGTCTCATAATCACAGCCCCGCTTACACACGCGTGTTGTGTGTGTTGTGGTTGTGTGTGGTCTAAACCTGTAAGCCAATTCCAGTTGTTGGTTCTACTCTACTATATCATGTTATGAGCTTCGTTTCCTGTCACGATCAATTTTCAACTGGAAAGTGCTCTACATGCATTGATTCCTTGTGTTTTTTGATGGGCTGTTTATTGCTTAATGCTTATGACGGAAATGCCAATGCCTATGTGTGTGTGTGTGAGTGTGTGTGTGAGTGTGTAAGTTAACAATATATAATGGAAAGTTGTAATTGCTCTATTTGGTAAACAATTCTAATGTTGACGCATTTAGATTTAAAATTGTCTTGAAAGTTATTGTTCGATTATGACACTTATCTAGTATTTTTTTTGGTAAAAGTTTCCGTACGTTCGTTTTTGATTATTATGACTTCAATTTGATTGCTATTTCGCTTTTCGCCTTAAAAAGTATCTCTTAAGAATCTCCCTCAGCTCTTAAACTCATTTAACTTAAACATAATTCTTGATTGAAAAAAGTTCGTAAAATATCGTTAAAGTTCAAGTTTTGTATTGGTCTAGGTTTCTTTTTAGTATTTTAGTCTTCCTACTCAACAAAAATCGATCTGAAAAGGAACTTTTCTTAAGTATAATGTTTAAATTTATTTCACTTTAAAAAACGTTCATAAAATATCGTTAAAGTTTAAATTTTGTATTGGTTTTCGTTTCTTCTTTTGTATTTTAAGTATTTTAGTCATCCTTCTAAACAAAAATCGATCTGAAAACAAACATTTTCTTAAGTATATTGTTTTAAAGGATCGTTTTTGTTGTCATTTTGTAAGGGTTACGAAACTTAAAAACTTGTTTTACATAATTTTAGTTTTATTTTGAAAGAATTCAAGGAAATAATATTTTATTTCTTACTTATAAGTAATAATAAATTACTTTAAATAATCTTCTTATGCAGTTTTCTACAACACTTAAGAAACATGTATTTTTTTACGGAAATATTAAAAATTTTAATATTATTCGTCTTCGCCTTTGTTCTACCTTTATCTTTAGTTCTGGCTGAGACTTACTACACTTGATTAACTGACCTAGCCTTGGCATTCTTGGCATTGCCAGTCATTACCTTTAAAAAAACACAAACACACACAGGCTACACACACACAGACTACTCACACTCACAGACTACTTACACACTTACACTTAAGAACCCCTTGAACAGCCCCAAAACCCAACCAAATCCAATCTAATTCCGCACTTGTTGTGCAATTTTTTTGTATAGTTTTCTCTCTCTCTCTCTACGTCTCTTACTGTCTCTCTTTGTGTGTGTTGCAGTCCCGTTGCGCGAAGGTTTTAATTGATCGAACGTGAGCTTCATGCCAATTGAGTTCCATGGATTCGTAATATGTACAATATGTATGTATATATATATGTTGCAGTCGTAACTGTGTTGCTAACTCCTATAGATAGATAGATAGATAGATAGTCGAAGTAGCAAAACTGAGCCGCATTTAATGCCAACGAATCAACTTAGAAACAAACTAACTAGTTAGCTTCATTCATAGACCATTTGGTTTGAGTGTCTTTAAAATGTTATCAGGCGATCAATTGCCTTTGCGGGCCATCGATCGATCAGTGAACGTGTCGGACGGGACTAATGAGTCTATACGTTTACCTTATATATATATATATATATATATATATTTGTAACTAATTCCCCAAACGATGATAAAAATCGCATATAACGTTTTAAACTTGGTCTACATTTTGTATACTCTATATCACATCTAACATTGAAGTCAGTTTTTGCGTTAACTTTAACATAAATCAGCAAAAGATTCTTGAATAATTAGTCGGGGTCATCTGTTGTTTAGCGGGCCAATCGGGAGCTTTGCCAATAAGTCACTAAATTAACGATACACTTTGAGACTTAACTCGATTTTTCAGTTTATTTTCGTACGCATTTGTGGAATTTATGGATCGCTTCTTAAAATATGCAACAAAAAGATTGCTTTAAAAAAATAAATTGTGTACAGGTTTTGACAAAGATTTAACACACTTGCTAAAAAGTATTTAACTTTAATGCAAAATTAACTAAGAGAAAGAAAAAATCGATAGAAAATACATAATAAAATACAACATTTACATTAAGTTCTACTATATTTTCATTTAATTTAATAATAATAATAAAATAATTATATTTAACAACATTTCCTTTATAAATACTTTTTTTTTGGAAAATAATTAATGAAAAATATATTTTATGTATCAATTGAAGTATTAAAATTTGTAAAAAATTAAAAATAAGTTTAACATTAAGTTGATTTTAAGTAAATATATATTTTATATATTTTTCTTTCATTGCACATTCCACAACTTAAATACTCTACACGAATAAGACACAAATAAGTTAAAAATAATTTAAATAATTGCACGCTTTTTGATATGGAAGAAGTTGCCTAAACAATTTACGTATTATTTTTTACGAATATATAGTAAAAAAGTGCCAAAAAATTGTTGCCAATTGTTTCTTCGAAACGAAATTACTCATAAATAATTTTGTTCGGTTTTTTTTGTTGTTGTTGAGGAAGCGCAGACAAGCGACAAGCGACGAGCCGACACTTGACAATTACTGAAACCTATAATTATAACATTCTATATATGTCGAACGATATAAACTCGCTGCTCTCGTTATGGCCTCAAAACATAACTTTCAATTGATATCTCAATTTGTAAGCGAAAGAGAGAGAAAGATAGCAAACGAGAAGAAGCCTCCTTACTATCAACATTACTTTTCACTACTCTCCACTCCACTCCACTTCACTCCCCGCTTCGGTTCAATTTTGATGTCTGACTAACAGCTTAATTATGTTTAAATGTTTCGAATGAGCTGCATTTTTGGCATGCTTCGCTTTCTCGCTCTCTCCCTCTCTCTCTCTCTCTCTCTCTGTCGCTTGATTTGTTTGTGTTTGTGCATTTATCTTGTCCGCTAACTTGTTGACTGACAGCTCGGACAGTTCGGGCGATCAAATCGTGCATGTTGTTGCATGCATTCATAGTTGTCTTGTGGCATTTTGTTTGCTGTCGCTTTTGATTAGCAAATGATGATGATGATGACGATTATTTGCAATCAGGAAGCTAAAATATGTCAATTGTGCATCGGGGGAAGCGGAGAGTTGATTTTTGTTTTTGGTCTAAATGTAAATTTAAACATTCGATTGCCTTTTTAAGTTGACACATAAGAATGTTGTCGTTATAATCAAAGGAATGTTGCTTGTTGATGATCTCGACAGGAAATCCATATATAATGTATTTGAATTAACATACATGTTTGGCAAATTCATTAAAGGAGTTCAATTAGCTTCAATACTAACTGAAAATGTTCAGTTGAAAAACTTTTCTTAGTGTGAATCACCCACCAAATCTATTACATTCAAATCTAACTTAACTTATTTATTTATCGTTCACATTAATCCGCTTACCCTTCGTAGTTAATTTAACAAAAAGTTTCCATATCTCTCGTATCCCTGGCCTTAATCTTTTCCAAGTGCACAGAAATATTACAAATATAATCTCTTTCGATCTTAACACGTATTTTGTAAATGTTTACTAAATAGTTCCTTGTTTAAATTCGCAAATCAACAGCAGACTGATCAACCTATGAATCATTCGAGAGTCGTAAAACTTTATGAGCTTACTCATTATTTTCCGCCCCATATATATGTATATTTATTTAGATTAGATTTAATTAGCTAGCACGGGAAAACTTTGATCACTCAATCATTGTCTGTTAAACAACTATATATAATTTTATTTCTTAATCTTCATCTTTTTGCGAACAAACATTAAACTTTTTACAGTCTGGCAACGCCGCAAGAGATCGTGAATAATTTGTATACATTGCTAATCTACTATATATGATCCGTTCTAAATCTTCATCTTTTTGCGAACAAACATTTAACATTATGCAATCTGGCAACGCCGCAAGAGATCGTGATTAACTTGTATACATTGCTAATCTACTATATATGATCCGTTCTAAATCTTCATATTTTTGCGAACAAACATTTAACATTATGCAATCTGGCAACGCCGCAAGAGATCGTGATTAATTTGTATACATTGCTAATCTACTATATATGATCCGTTCTGAATCTTCATCTTTTTGCGAACAAACATTTAACATTATACAATCTGGCAACGCCGCAAGAGATCGTGATTAATTTGTATACATTGCTTATCTTGACACGCCTCGCAAAAGCCACAACAAAACACACACAAAAAACTACCAAACATGGTTGCGACATATGTTTGTTGTTGCTTTCCTGCAGCTTCAGGTCAAATAATGTTTGTGTGTCTATATTTAACTTGGTTCTGGTTCTGGTTGTGGTTGTCTTATCAATGTGTTTGGTATGAATGAATGAACTCACGATCGTTTGATGTTAATACCCTCGATTTGGTTGCCGTTGACATTCCAAGGCGCCATCCACAGCAACAACAACCACAACAAGCGGAACGCGTCGTTGAGGGGAAAGGCAGCTGGAGGGGGATTTTTTGTATTAATAAATGTTTTCATAACACTAATTAAAGTTAAGAACCTGTTTTAATTGACGTTGAGCAGAGTTGCCAGCCTAGCTGACTGAAAAAAAAGCAAAAAGAAGATAATAAAGAAGGGAAGTTGGAAAGAAATGATAATAAAAGTATAAAATCATTTAACATATTACGTATACGCTAAAGCCAGCCAGCTAGCTAGCAAGCCGGTTCGTGTTTATTATTTATATGTGCTCGAGATGGAAACAAATTGCGCGCGTAATTGCGCTTAAGTGGCCCGAAAGCGCCTCTCCATACCAGATTGGCCAGATATATACATACATATACATCTATATATACATTATTTATTTATTGAAAAGCAATGGAACACTTTGAGGGACGAAACACTTTCAATATTTTTATTTGAGCTGCCCGTCAATTGTTTTATAAATAAACAAACTTTTGTCTCAATTGCTTTCATTTCTCAACACTTTTGCATTTTTTTTTCTTCTTTGTTTGTTTTTTGTTGGTCTCTTGTCAAACATTTCTCGTATTGTTGTGTTGTGTAGGGGTTTTTTTTTTTGTTTTTGCGCGCCCAATTACGATCTTTAATTGCCCGTAGTTTTTGTCGTTTGTCATTTCCAATGCCACACACACATTTAGCCATTGTTCAAGTGTTTTTATTAACTGTTTTTATTTGCATTGTTTTCGGGCTTGGCATACAAATTGTCCATTAATCGCCAGCACGATCATCAAAATGTTAATTAACATTAAATACGATCGCTTTGCATAGCTGTTTAGTTTCAATGACCGTTCACTGTTTTGCATATATCTTATAGCTGATATCAAGTCAAGCTAATGGTTGGCTAAATATGTCATTTAGTTTCGAATCGCTCAGATCGTTGTAATAAATCTATCTTGAAGAGTTAACCGTTTAGAAAAATAACAATATCGTTTGTAGATCGTTTTCCTTATCGTGCACATAAAAGTCAACATTTAACAAAAAAAAATCATCTTGGCACTCTTAGCAAAACATGGAATAACATAGGAATCGCGTTTGTTAAGTGCCTTAAAAGATCAAAATCATGTTAATATTGTTTTGCAATCAGCAATTTTTCGATTTGTGTTCGCTGCTTTTTAATTTTCAAAGCGATCTTTAAACTGCCAGTTGGCAACTTTCAATCTTTTAACACACCTACGCAAAATGTACTTAAAACTACTAAAAAAATATTCATTATTTATAGATTTAAGTTATTTAATTGTAATTAACATGAAAAATTATTCATTATTTATATAAAATGATGTGTGTGTCTAAGATTCGTGCGATCTTTAAGCTCTTCAGCGCTTACTTCACTTTGATACTTCTGTCGATCATAGCAATTATGCCAGTTAAGCCAGCTGTTATTGCTTCATTCTTCATGGGATTCATCTTTGCCACGCAGCTGAACCTGATTATTGATCTCCTATGTTGTTGTTGTTGTTGTTGGCGTACGGGGATTCTTCTTGACGTAGAAAAACCTGCTTGCTAATCGATCGCTAGCTCACCTTTGCCGTGTTTAGATTTTGTTTGGTGTATTTTTAGAATATTCATTTCATTCGAAACGCTTTGAATTGAATTATTGTCGAGGCATACAGCCAAAAACAACAGCAAAACAAACACGAAAAAAAATATGTCAAGAGTTGTTCTCCGTTGTTATACGTATTCCCATGTCTAATAACACAAATAACATGTACGCAAAACGAGAATCAAGATACCAAAATAAAAAAAATAATCCATAAAAATAAATACAGTAAATACGAACCATGCGTTGTTGTTATCTCTTGAAAGACTTAAGGCGTGGTGCGGTGGTCGTCTAGCTGGCGATAGGCAGGCAAACCGTTCCCCAGGCAATAGAGACATTCGAATTGTCACCAATTCATGTAATTTTTGTTTAGACTATCTATTGAAAATACCCTAGAACTTAAGAGAATGAAAGAGGTATATACAAAAATGTTAGCTAATTCTCGAACCAAAAGCGTGGTTTCGAACCCTAATGTGAAGTTCAAACCATGATTAAAAAGTTCATACTTTTGCAAATTGGCTTAGTCTTACAGAACTTAAAAAGTTTAGATTTTTTTCAATAAATTCTTGTCAAAATTGTATTATTAGTTTTGAATGCAGCATTATTCTAGAGTTCAAATCATGGCGAAACCAGCATTCGCTTTTTAAATCGATTTCGTTTCGGCAAAGTTATGGCTTTTGAATAAATTCAATCCTTTATTTTGGCCACCTTAGGGGTAAACCTATGGAGAACTTATGTTGCTAGCTGTACAGGGTATCTGTTGGCCAATTACTCTTACTTAAAGTATATTTCTTTATCTGCTGCTGCCGAAACAAAAAAAAACTTGCGTATAAAGATAATAATATTTTTGTTTTGTAGTAACCAAATGCTGCTAATTTGTGTGGGTTGACATTTAGCATGTTTAAAGCGTAGCGAATTGTCTTGAATTTGGGTTGGGTTCAGCTGCAGGTTAACGAAGGGATGTGAGGCAAACGGGGCACTATGGGCTGTGGTTTGAGTCAACAGGCAAACAAATTCAATGAAAGCTAATTGAAACAAGTCTGTCAGATTGAAGGCAACTCATTTACAACTTTTGCTTTATAGCTATATTTAAGACGAATAATCTTTAATGCTGTAAATCAGTTGCGACGCTTGCTGATTAGACAACCGTTAAGATTTATGCACTTATAACTAATGTTTGCCAACTCTTTATCGATTTACAGGTGTGCGTTTAACCCATTGAGTGATTTTAGCGTTGCGGCGGTTCTTAAAGAAAGCCGCCTGGATGCGTTTTTGCTTTGATCGGCTGTGTTTCGCAACCAAGCGGCCAGCCAACAATAGCAATAGCAGCACCCACCAACAAACACAAACAAATGAACCGTGCGGCAGCAGCTGTAATGAACCAACAACAACAAAAACAACCAACACAGCACACCTATTCTATGCCGACTATCAAAAGCTGCAGCCAGCGATAATCAATAGAGACGACAAGAAACCCGAGGCAAAGCCACCGGACATCACCGAAGAGAGCACGAACACGAGCACGAGTCACGAACAAATACAAATACCACCCAGCACCACCACCACCACCACCACCAACATCAACAACAACGTAAACATCTGTGAGCAGCAGCGTCGTTATCGACGGCATAGCAGTGCCGAAGATCAGCCGAAGAAGATTTTGAATCCGATTGCGATTTCGATACCGAAAGCGAATTCGAATACGAATTTGCGAAAAGCGGTCAGCATGCAGCAGGAGCCGAATGCCAACTATCAGTTTCAGCCCGACCTGGGTCTGGTCAACATCGCTAATAATAACAACAACAATAATCTTAATAATAATCTTAACAATAATCTAAATAATCTTAATAATAGCTTTGGTCAGAGCAGTGGCGGCATTATAACGCTGCCCGCGACCAATAGTAATATTGGTTATCTGGGTTTGGAGCATACAGCGGCGGGTCTACGCTTAATACCCACCCCCGCACCACCCTGCCATTCGGATGTATTGACACATACGCTTATCTATGGTACACCGCCATCGGGTACACCCCAACAATTGCACATAGATCCACGAAGTCTGCTGCATCAGCAGGAATTGCAGCTGCAACATCGCTATCAGCAGCTGCAACAGTTGCAGGCCCAAACACAGGGTGTCTACACGGCATCCGGTAGCCCTGTGCCGGTACATTATCAACCAACACCAACCAGTCAACCGGTTGCCATACCAGGCGCCTGTCATTCACCCACCATCCAACAACCACAACTGCAGCAGCAACAGCAACAGCAACAGTTGCAGCAGCAACAACAGTTGCCACCAAACTCTCTATCGCTGGCCCAGCATATGCAGGGTTTGCGTATTTCCGGCTGTACGCCGGGCAGTAGTTCGGCAACACCCTCACCCGTGGGCATGGCGGATGCCACATTGATGCTGGGCAATGCCTATGTGGCAGCCACACAGCAGGAGGAACGCTTCATACAGATCATCCAGGCCAAGGAGCTTAAGATTCAGGAGATGCAACGTGCCCTTCAGTTCAAGGACAATGAAATTGCCGAACTACGCTCACATTTGGATAAATTTCAAAGCGTTTTCCCCTTCAGTCGTGGCAGTGCTCCTGGTTCCACTTCTCCCGGTGCTGGTGGCAATAATGGTGGTACTGGCTCGGGATCGGGTCCAACATCGTCGACGGGCGCCACACGGAAGTCGGGCCAAACGTTTCAGCGGCAACGTGCTCAGGGCATCTCTGCGGAACCTCAAAGTGAAACCATGGTACTGCTCGAGCATGTCAGCTTTCCCAAATACGAAAAGGATGAACGGTGAGTGTGTAGAGAGTTGTTAACTAAGGAGAATTAGACCTAAAAGGTTTTAGATACATTCCTTTAAGACGTTTTTATTATTTATAATGTAGCATATTCTACAGTTGTGTTAGAAAGTATAATTCGTATTTGAGATAACTGAAAGTTAAAGGGAAAAGCCCTTATCGATAACATGTTGCCTCTATTCATTTCCCCCATAAAACAATAACAAATGTTTCGCTAGGTTTTTCCATTCATTACATTCGAATATACAAACATTTCCATCCAATAATTCCATATAGTATATAGTATTGCTCAATGATATTGAAATTTTGAACATTGCTGATTACAGCATGTGAAAGATCAGACAGAGCTGCTCACAGACACAGCATACAGAATTAGCTATATAGATTAGACGTATATTATATGGACTTATAGTATATTTTTAGCTCATCTATATGTACTATATAGCTACTATATGTCGATAATGATCATTATTCTGATGATCTTAATCAATAGCAAAAGCATCTTTCGACTGTCCCCAAAGTGCGTTCTTTATTCAAAATTGTGCTGAAAGTCTCCCCTTAAAACAAATGGCCTTGGCCAGTGTCATTTACCATATGATACAGATACAGATACATATATAGATATATATGCAGTACTTTAATGTCAGTGCCAAATGGGCGCGATTTTATTGCGTCATGTGGCATCTCTCTTTTGGTTTTTTTTATAGACAGTTTAAGGCGGAAATCTTTTTTTGCAAGTTCGCAAACTGTCAAATTTGATTAAAATAAAAGATAGAAAACTTAAAATGATCACTACGAATATTTTATATTCTTTTTTTAAGCTTAAGTGAATATATATGAAATGTTTTCTATTTGTTAATCTGCTTTTATTGTCGATGTTTATACGGCAACAAAATTCTTAAGAACTTTTTGTTTAAGGTTTATTTCGAGATATGTGAAAAATACGTAGGCGAAATATTTTAACATTTATTTTTATTCTTTGTTTGACTCATGTGAACCGATTTCTTTTGGGCTAATAATTTTCACACTTGGCAGCTGTCTGGACGGGTTTGGCTCTGATTCTTGTCTGGTACTTTCCACTTGTTGGCCAATTTGTTTCTTTGCTTTGTTTGCTAAGGAAACATAAAAACATAAATATTTATTTTTCTTGTGGTTTCCTGTAGCAGTATATCAGCGTGGGGGGAAGTGGGGGCAGTGTCCACGCGTGTCCAATCGGCTGTGAAATAAGAAAGAAATCATTGTTAAATTCTTTTAATTGTTGGTGCCAAAAAAGATCAAAATGCAGGCATTAAATATTTTTATGCTCAATTTGCCATTTTTATTTATTTGAAGAATTCTTTTCGCCATTAAAATGCCTAACTTAATTTCATGGGATATTCAAAATAAAATGAATAAATCTTTAAGGCAAGCAACGAAAGATTAAAATTCTTATAATGAGACATCAATTAGTATTAAATTAATATTTTAAGTAAACAGTTGGACAATTAATCAACTTGACCTTCTTAGGATTACTTTGCACAGCTTGTAATTCAATTTGGACTTTATTAATTTGCATTTGCTGCACACGCATAAATATTTGTCGTAACTGTGACAAATTTGCATCTGGCATTAAATAATGCTGCAAAATTTGTTACCAAGACGCAATATATGCGATTTTTTTTATTTTGGCATCCAAACAGCAAAAACTGGCGACACAATCACCGGACAAAATCGTGCCAAATTGGAATTGTGTGTGTGTGTGTGTGTGTGTGTGTTGTCAACAATTTAGCCTTTTAATGGCCAAATTCAATGCGACACAAGAGGATAGGAGGCCGGGGTGGGGGGAATGGGGGTTTACTATCTATCTATGACTAAAATCTATGCCGTTGGCTGGCAAATGCTTGTGTGCGTGTGTGTGTGTGTGTGTGTGTGTGTGTGTGTGTGCAACAGGACATTTTTTGACACTTGCATGGCATAAATCAAATGCACCGCAGGCAACGTTGCAACGTGCAACATGCACTCGACTCTCGTCTGACTTGAAACATTGGTTTGTACAAGCTTTGGAAAAGAGTTTTTAAGCTCTCCATTTGGTCAAATGGTCTTTGGAGGCATATTTACACGACGCTTTCAGCGGGAACACATCTAATAAATAATGCCAGCAGATTGACCGAAATTGTGCGCAACTCTCGTCTATGCGAGTGTGCGTATGAGTGTGTGCGTGTGTAGCGGAACTTGCTGTTAAAGCCAGCTTTAAGATGGCCAAGAGCAATGCTTGTGTAACTGGATAAAACGTTTAAACAAAATAAAAATCAATTAAAATATTTCGAAAAGTAGATAGATTAAGGAGAATACGCCATATTTGCATGCTATAGAACTGAAATATATATATGAACCTTATTAAAATAATAATATTAAGATCATTTTGTAGTTATTATTAATATTCTAGCCAATATGAAAGATTAGTTAGTTTTACCTTTTACACATAACCAATGTCCCAAATAACATTCACAAAATGATCGACCAAACGAATGATATTATTTATAGTAATACAAAGATATTTTTCAAGAGTTCCTGTTAATATTTCGAACTACCTTAGCTACTTGTAAAGTTGCCAATCAGTTTAATAAAATCCCTTGAAAATATAAGAAGCTCCTTTGAAGAGTTGTGCCATAGTTTAATGGTTTATTTAACTCCTCTTAAAACCATCTTAACAAACCGATTGCCTTCTTCGTTTCGCTCCTTCTCTCTTCTAACCTAACATTATCAAACACTTTACACTTTGTAGGTGTTAACTGCAGTTTCAAAGATAATCTCACTTAGACCTGACCACATTAAAAAGCCAAACGTAATTTGTAAAAACCCCTTTTTGAGAAATCTTTATTATCTCACATTACATATACTCATTTATCATTTGGCTTGTCTCAGATCTACGTTTATGGTTTTTTTTGTTTTTTGTGGTATGGTTCGGATTTCAACTATTTGCACTTACAATTTGAACTTTTAAGTTGTGTGCAGAAATGTAACCAAAATGAACGCACCCGCAATTCATTCTCAGACTTTTAATAGATCGTTGCTCTTTTTTTTGGGTGCAGCTCTACGACACAATGACGTCTATTCAAGGGGGGGAGTTGGTTAACAGCTTTGGCATGCCTTGGCACACATCGAAAGTCAAAATTTACGCACAAATATAGCCATATATATGTGTATATAACAAAGTGTGTTTAAAGCTTCCGATAGACAAGTGGAACACCGCGAACAACAACTGAAAATATTGCCAGCAGCACGCCCCATAGGTCTAATTGTAGCTATTAATTGTTTGGCTCGCCTGCGGTGGCATGACCAGAAACTTGCACCCTGCCACCAACTATCCACTAACCAACAGCATTGCACTGTGGGTAACAAATAAATTGCATACCATATGCATTTTATGCGTGCTGCTGCGCCAATGATAATTTACACATAACAAATGTCCCAAAACAACAACACTTCACAAAATGATCGACTAAACGAATGATAACTGGAATATATTTTTCAAGAGTTCCTGCTAATATTTCTAACTACCTTAACCTATATGTTATGTTAAGTTGCCAATCAGCTCAATAAAATTCCTTAAAAATGTGAGAAGCTTCTTTGAAGAGTTGTTCCATAGTTGAATAGTATCTTTGACTTCTTTGTATATACCCCATTATCCGATAGTTAGGGTATGCATTAAATGCAACTTGTGGCGTTGGCAAAGCGCCCCGGGTGTTGCACCAATAGCATCGCTGCCACACCACTTGCATGGAAATCTTTAAGTCGAACCCGTTTCGAGTGCCCAAATAAACTATCGGTCGGGGCGTTGAAATCTAATACGCATTTTTCTCCTTTTGCGAAAAACCAAAAAAAAAAAGACGGCTCAAAATTAAATTGGTTGCTTCCTAGGCAACAGCAGCCAAGCCATGCATCTACACGGCAAGAAATCTTTGAGTAATACTTTACAAAAAATGTATAAAAATTATTAAATGCTAGATAAATGTATCTTAAAGACTTTTCACTAAATAAATCCTATTTGCCTTTCTTAGTTTTCAAAAATTAGATCTCTTAATTTAAAGCTAGGAAATAAAATCTTGACAATATAAATATAAGTTTAAATTAAATATAGGTTTAAATTTTCGATTTCACACAATGTCATCTTATAGGTTTTTAAGTAAGTCCCAAATTTATCGCAGTGTACATCTTGGAGTCTTACAGCGTTGGGTGCGTGACTTTTTTGCGTATCGGGTAGCTTGTATATTTTTATTAAATTTTTATATATTTTAATTGAAAGTGTTGTGTGTCGGTCTGCCGAAAAAAAATATGTCGAGTGCTTGCCAAACTGGCAGAACAGCTTGTTTAATGCTTGTCGATTATATATATATACATACTTTTTTTTTGCCACAATTTGCAACTCCTCACCGTTCTCATTATCATATATCACAAGTTAGTTAGGTGTAAGAAAATTCCTGACTCGTTTAACAAATTGGCTGATTACAGTTTTGGAGGCACTTCACAACGATGACAGGCGCGTTACGCCCGATATGTAAAGATAGATTTCGACTTTAATTAATTGACCAAAAGTCGGTTTAGCTGCCTGCTCGGTTGGTTTAGTTGTCAACTATGCCGACAGATAAAGTCATTTGATCATTTACAAACATTGGCAACCCTGCCTCACTTCCTCTAACTGCAGACAGTTCTCAAATTTGTAACAATTTCATATCATAACATTTAAAACATAGTTGATTTTGTTGTACTTTTGTTGTTGTTGTTGTAGAACAGCTTGTTGGATTAGTTGTAAGCCAAACTGGCGAACTAGATAAAAAAAACGATTTATATGTGTCAGTCATGAAATTAATTGGCTCTTTGGCTATGCAACATGTCAGCGTTGAGTGCGCAGAATGCTTGTTAAGACCACAAAGTTGATCATTTTAGGACAATCAGGCTACCATATATGCCATGACCGTAACTAATTTATTATTATCGTATACGGATTAATGCGTTTTTTAACACATTTTTTGTTTTATTTTTAGCTCCCGTGAACTTATCAAAGCTGCCATTTTGGATAATGATTTCATGAAGAATTTGGATTTAGCGCAAATTCGTGAAATTGTCGATTGCATGTATCCAGTCAAATATCCAGCAAAGAATCTAATCATTAAGGAGGGAGATGTCGGCAGCATTGTATACGTTATGGAAGGTGAGTTATAGTTTCAACACAAAATATTCAATTTTTAGCTGTACCAAAATAATTTCAACATTGTTGTTTGTTATAACTATATTTTTTGTATGTCTTAAACGTCATGAATATTTTTGACAGTTGCACACAAAAGTCAAAGGCAAACGGAGTTCGATAGTTTTTGGTGCCTAGTTATGTTCTGTATAACTATATTCTACAGTTACAAAATAGTTTTTCCAAATTAAAGTCAAGTTATTTACAAACGAAATACTTTTTAAAAACCGACAATTCTTTTAAAATGTTTTTATGGCTGTTTAACTTTATAAAACTAATTAGGAAGAATGTTGGATGCAAGTTTTCTAAGCTCCGGGGCATTATTCATGTACTTAAAGCAGTTTATTTTTATACAGGTGCGTGGTTTTAATTTATATTTCCCTTTTGGCTTTTTCCAGCTATTTTTTAAACTTTCCTTCTTCGATTTGACTTCTAAATATGCAATGTTGCTTTTGCTTGACTTTTTCATGCAGCCTGCAAGTATGCAATATAAAGTTTTTCAACTCTGCATTTTTACATTTCCCCCACTTCATACCGCAATCTTCAGCTTTGGCTGTCTGCGTCTGACGCCCACGGCTGTCGTTGTTCCGTCTCCCGATCGTGCCACTCGTCGTGGCAGATAAGTAGCGCCTACCTTAGCTGCCACACGCGGCACATGCGCAGCTGTGGCATCGATTTTTCTTGCCTGTTGGCTGTTATTGTCTGTTGTTTTTTGGTCTGGTGTTGCCCTACCAACAATGCGCTTGCTTCTTTGGTCGCACCCACACAAACACAAACACACACACATACAGACACAGACAAACAGCACAAAACCCGTCGAGAAGTTCACAAGTTTGCCATACCAATGAAATGTCAGCGACTGGGGCAACGCTGCTCCTAAATATAGTCTTAAGATTTTCCATTCCATTTTAATACTCAATACGCAAAAGGTTACAAAGAGTGTATTGATTTTTGTGCAATATATCTTTAAAAAGAACCTAAACTTGAAATACTTGAAATTCTTATTTATTTTAATGATACTATTAACCATAGCCTACTCCCAAAACCTATATACAGGGCATTTTCTAGTCGAATTACTTAGCTTAGTTTATTCTCTTAATGTTTGTTTGTTAATGTTTCTGGGTGTGCTTGTGCTTAATTGTTGTTTTAAATATTTGCACGCCAGAGTATGAATTTATTTAGATTTGAGCTAAGGATTAGCTTTTGTTATTACCATGTATTCGTGTTAATTCACATTTTAATTGCGACAGCAGCTGAGCTAATTGCATTATGTATAAACTAAAAGCTCAACGTTGATGAAGTGCCAAATTCAAAGAAGAAGAAAGTTTAAGTTATGTTTCCTCGACTCGATGAGGCATCATTACGATGTTCATGATCATGCAACGCTGTCGACAGTTGCTTCCTTAATCTGTGCAACCTCCACACTTGAAAGCCAGCTGCAACAACTGCGACTACTCCTAGGCTTTCCGCTACCCGTTTCTGGGGGAGCCGAAAAAAAAAAACAACAATAAAAAATGCAGATGTCATGGCAGCTGTTGCTGCTCCAGGCTACAAGCAAATACATACGCAAAAAATGAGCAAAAGAGAAAGAAAGAAACAGTTTGTAACTCTCATCTTACATGAGATCAACAGATGTGCAAAAATCACGAGTTTCGGCCATGTAAATCATCGAATACGCTGCATATACGAATGAATGAATGAATGTTAATGATAATCAAGTACTAATGCTAGTGACAGTTTGAGATTTATACAATAACAATATTTTGATAAGGAACTAAGTACATTTACGTACATTAAATACTGAGATAACGAACTCGTTTATGTGGAATATATTAGAACTGATTAAAATAAAAATCGATGTGTTCGTGTCTGTAAAAGCATCAACAAATATTAGCAATTGGTTTAGATAATTTGGTCATTTATTTAGCATTTAAGCGAAAAAAAACTAATCGATAAGTATTGCAAATAAATGATTAAAATTATACAATTATTAAAGTCGAAAATGTTTTCACTATAAGCGAATAAATATGTTTTATACCATAAAACCACATAATGAATTCGAAATCAAGTGCTAAATTAATATGATGATATAATCAATCAAAAATAGCTCATGCGGCATATGTGTGACGAATGGATTGAAAGAAAAAAACCTATCATCAAATATATGAAAGAAGCGTATACCTAGTAAATTAATATGTAGCTGATCAGCGTATCGACCTTGCCTTACCTATTCAACGCACTTGTTTTCGTTTACGCTTTGCCTGCATGTGCACATGCGTGTGTGTATAAATGTAAGTGTGACGCTTGTTGCTCTCAACAATGCGCACACGTTTTTTTTTTTCGCCAAATGGACTTTTTCACCCGCACACCTTGCCCAGCTGTGCTGCTGCTGCTGTTGTTGTTGATCTCTCCCACATCCCAATTACTCGCTCTCACTCTCTTTTGTAGTCGGCCTCTCTTGATCTTGCGCTAGCGCTGGTTGAATCACAAACAGCAATCATTCGTTCAGCAGCCAGCGTAGCAAGTAAACGTGCGAGGCGCATGCGCGCTCGGCCTGCAAACTAGTACTACTACAAACAACAACAATAATAACAGCAAACAGTTCGTGTGTTTCTTTGTTTATCGTGCGTGATTCGTGTTCGTGACGGCTTGCAGTTTTTGTTTTTCTTTTTGCATACTGCATATGCACGCTTCGTCGCGCGTGGAATATTACAACAATAAAAATAAAATAACAGGGGCATAACAACAAAAGTAGAAAGAAAAAATAAATATATATATAAATACACATAATACTTATACATACATAACTAGCGCATACCGACAATTACAATGCGTTCAACACGTTTTTTATAATTTGCGCTATTTTGAACAAAACAATTACATAAGCAGACCTATAAACAATTTGTTCGTTGCGTCCCATTCTTAAATCAACAACAACAAACGAACGAACGAACGAATAAACGAATGAGTTTTCCCATATGGTGTTTACAAAACCAAATCAAAAACCCGGCTATAAAACCAGAAATAATGTAGAAACGCCAAAGCGACAAGCAAATGCGGTTTCTACGAATTCGCTTTTGGCTTGAAGAATTCTTTGAAAACACGCTTAAACAAATAATATAAAATGAGTTAAAAACAAAAGTGAAAGTGTATTTCTAACTTGGTCGTATTAAGCAAATAAAACAAGCTCCTGTGTTTTGTTGTCAAGCCCGTAGGCGTTTCCAATTGAAAGACTGCTCATAGATCTCCTTCAAAGAGAACAAGTAGAGTGCGAGAGCGAGATAGAGACAAAAGGGGAAACAACAGCTGGAGTTTAGAGTACTTACTTTTGCTCTTTATTGCTTTATGTTTTTATTTTTCGTTTGTATGTTTTTCGTTTTTGTGTGTCGATTGAAACGCTTAAAGATCACTTCAAGTATTCCGGTTTTTGTGGTTGTTTTTTGTTTTTCATTCCACAGTTGTTGTTGTTGTTGTTATTGCATTTGCTGTTGCTATTTGTTTCATGTTACCTGCCGTTCGTCGGCTCCCTCTCCCTCACATTTCGCGCACTTTGATTTTGTCGGTCATTGGTCCGAAACACTGTAGACAAAAATAAAAATGTCCAAGCTAAGTCTCGCTGCAAAAACAAAAAACCAAAAAAAAAGCCGAAAAAAAAAACTATCTTGACTCAGTCAAACAATTGAATTGATATACTCGCCGAGATAGTGTACACCGATTCGTGCAAGAATGTAAAGCGTTAAGAAAATCGTATCGTATTTTGCAACTTATAATTTAGATGAAGAAACGGGGTAAAGTAATGCGGAAGACATGGCCAGCATATATGCAATGAAATACAAACATATCAAAATGTTTTAAAGCCAACATTAAATTAGAAATCGTGCGAAAAAAAACAAAGACAATGAAAAGAAATCATAAAGAAGAAGAACAATCATTGAAAAGCTGTCGAAGATTTAATACCCTTTTGTAGAACAATATATCCAATTTATCATCGATCTATGCTTAATTTAAAAAAAAAAAACAATTTTTATGGGGTCATGAAAGTCGCTTTTTGTTTTTGCCCTTAATGCGTTACACATTGCGTGACAAAGCGTATAAGACCCAACAACACAAGCGAGCAAGAAAGGCGAAAGAAAGAAAGAAAAAAAAACAAAAAGAAACAAACAACAAAAGTGTGTTAATGTCGTAGTGCGGATTCTGTGTGCGTGTGTGTGTGTGTGTGTGTGTTTGTGTGGCCCATTTGACTTCATCACTGTGTGTCTCAAGTGATGATCATCGTTTTGCTTGGGGGCGAAGTTTAGGTCCATTAATCTGAGTCGCTACAACCGCTCTACCCCCAAAGGGCCGAACTCTCACTTTTTCCAGTAGCTTGAAGCCAAGTTTCCATTAATGCTTACGATATGCTAAATAAGCAGCGAGCGTTCGTTTTTGTTTCTGTTGAATGATTAAGTAACTTTTGCAATCTTTTGCTTCGGGCTGCGAATAATACAAAATTGTGTATATAGGAAAATGAATTAAACCATTTGGAAATGAACAGCAGCAATATTTGACTTGAGGTCAGGCTGTGTAAATTAATTAATTATCATATTTCTTGGCTTACACCTTAAATGTATGTATGTGTAACAGCTGCGGTTTATCTAGGCAATCAAATTTTATCTTATCTTCAATAAATTTGTTTAGTTTTTGAACGGTGATCAGTACTCGAACATCGGTGCTTGAGTTAATCATTCAAATCGTTCCGAATATGTGTTTTAATTAAAGAAAGATATCAATTTGTGAGTATTACTAAACGTGGGGAGTGCTCTGAATAATCATTGTAAAGTTTCTAAGGTTCAATAATACTTATAAGAAACCATAGGAAGCATATGTGCGGCTTTTTGATTATTGTTTGTATATAAATCTTACGTAATTTTAGTCTTTATTGACATTGAGTCAAGTGATTTTTATTAGCGATGTATATAGTATTAACGATAGTGAAATTAAGAGCGAACGAAAACAATTTCTTTAGCTAAAAACCGAAGGTCATATCAACCAGTTTCTATAGTTTAACAAGTGTGTTGCGTTTTAATTATCATAAGAGTTAGAAAACTTGATTAGAAAGGTTTCTTCAAACTAGTTGTGATCATATTTAAGAACATTATCTACTTTATTCATCTTCTAAGGTGCTCAAACTGGAAGATATCACTCAATCCAGGTTGAAAGAACCTTTAAAAGTGATCGAAATAATCAAAGATACGTTAAAAAGATTTATTTTGTCATCTATTCAAGTGTTGAATTTGCATGGTAAAAAAGTAAATAAAAATCGCTTTTGCTAATGAGCACACAATGTTTCTGGTTTGACAACAATCTAAAAAAACAAATATTAACCAACGATATATATACGATATAAGATCACATCTTGATGTACCTGAGAATGTCAAACTCAATATCAACTTTCTTTATTAACATAGACAAACAAAAGAAAATATAAATATTTATACATATAGACAAAAAAAAAAGGTATTGAAAATGCGGTCAGGTTAAAACCCAAACCCAAAAAAGTGACTAAGCCAATGGAATTTTTGTATGTTGACTGTGGCAAGGCAGCAGAAAGGCACATTGTGAAGATTTCGTATTATATGTAATTGCAGATTGTCAGGCAATGGAAAATAATAAAATCAAGTCATAAAAGTCAACCAAAATTATGGAGCTTTTGCCCTTGGCACATAAGCAACTGTCTGTGACTAACTTCAGTTTAATTGAGGCGGGGTTGGCTGTAAGAAGAAGACAGACAGGGAGAGAGAGAGAGACAGACTGAGTACCGTTACGTTTATAAATAGCCATAGCTAAAAGTCAAATGTTAAAGTCGGCTCTTTGCAATATTCTTGCGATTGTATTCAAATCAGACGCAAAACTTAACAAGACACAACCAGAACGAGAGAGAGAGAGAGAGGATGTGGTGGGTGCGGGGCAGGCAGGGAGACGGTTGTCGGGTGTCGGATATCCACAAGCTTAGCCAACTTGTTGCTGACCTTGCCCAGTTGTCGTTTCATTAAAAATAAAGCCAACTCTTTGCCTCCGTCCATTGCAAAATCTTTTGGCCAGCTGCATTTGCTATTTAGTTTTTATTTTTTGAAGTTTTTGTTTAACGTTGCGTGACGGATTTCCGCATTGGTTACCTCTACGTCTTTAACATCCTCCCCCCTCTGCCCCACCAATCGTTAAAAGTCTTTGAACTATGTCCCCTTTTGTCAGCGCCTTTCAATTTACGAAACTTGTTTCGATTGGTTTTGAAGTTGTTTTTTTTGTTTTGCTTCTATGGCAGCTGTGTTTATACATATATATATGTATATATATTGTTGCCGCCTCTTCCTAGTCTTATCAACTTGGTGCTGCCTCTGACACTGATACTGATAAGCAACATAACCGATTTTCATTCCACTCGCTAAAATGTAATTTTGGTCTTCGTTACGCAAATATCAACTTCAAACAAGCAACAAAACTATGGGAAACACTTTTTTCTTCTTTTTTTCGGTATTTGTTTACTGACTGATGTTGATATGTAAATATATATATATATAAATGAACTGAAGGTGAACTATGATCACTTGTAGAGTTGGTTATCTTTACTCATTATTTACTCTTTTTTTTTATGGTCATAACAAAAAAAAACAATCACATAATTGCCTGGGGTGACTTCTGTGCGTCAATGTTTCGAGTTGATCGGCATTATAATGTTTTCCATATTTGTTTAAATGGTAATGAGATATATTTGGAGCGGCTTTTCAAGTTCAAGTAACATCTTAACTTGATTATACAAATATATATAACTTTGAGGAACTTCCTCTATTGAAAGAGTTTCAGTTCCAAGTAGTATCTTAACTTGATTATACAAATATCATTTTGAGGTACTTCCACTTTTGAACTCTATGTGAAGTTAAGATCGGAATAATATGTTTTCCCATATTGATAACGAGGGGAATTTCACATTGGGATTCCATTAAAATGCTTATCAGTATTGTTCATTTAAAGATCACTTAAGATCAACAACTGATCGTTTGTAAAAATGTTCACTTTCATTTTAACATGATGCAAATTTTGTTTTCTTTATGTCTTGTCAGTCAGTCAGTCAGTCAGTCAATCCATTATGATAAAACATGTTAAAAGATGCATAATGATGACTTGCCATACTTGGGGCTATAAACTGGAAAGTTAATGCATCAATTTACATGCAGCTATAAAAGATTTCTAATGGCAACATTTTGTAAAGCCTTTTGTAGTCATTTTTTGTTACGTTCCACTTCACAAAAAAGTTGCTTACTTTGCATTTGAATTAATGTTTTAAAGTAAAGATTCAATGATCTGATCTAATCTGATCTGATCTGTTGTATTCATTCATTAAGTGTTTATTACTTTTCATATTGTTGTTTTACCTTTATTCAAGAGTCACAATTGAGTTATTCCATGAACTGGATCAATCTCTCGTACAACAATAATTGAATCGTTGTTTTGTTTGTTTAACTGAGTCATATATATATATATATTTTTTCGATACTAACCGCTTTAAGCCTGAATTGATTTTCATTCATTTGTACACATTTTTATGACGTATTTCGCACTTTCGCGGTTTTCTATATATATATTCGATTATTGAGCAAAACTAAATGTCGCGACTCATTCATTCACACGCTTATTCAAATTACAACAACAACAACTATATAATTTACACCAAAGACAAAATTGTTATTATTTCATTATGCTTTGTTCGTGCGTACCAAAATCATTATAATAGCTCTTAACTCTATAGAAATTGAGAGGAATGATAGTATATACATATTTATATATATATGTGTGTATAAAGTGCGATAGCCAAATATTGGCACAGTTGTTGTTTTGTGTTTGCCTTAAGTTAAGTTATTGTTGGGTGGGATTTTGATTTTAAACTTTGCTTAATGTTCGAGGCTTTTACAAAGCGAAAAAGTTGACTTTGTTTATGCTACATATATATGTGTGCGTACGTTACAACGTGAGGCAAGCAACAAGCTTGGAAAGTTTACAAAACATATATGCAACAATAGCAACAACAATAATGACAACAAATCGCTCTTTGGTAATGTTTATAATAGAAAACCAAATACTATTAGGCTTGCTGTCTGTTTTGCCTGACTCGTCAAAATTCCATGCGCGAATTTCATGGCTTGGTTATTATGCAAAAGACAACGGCACAAATAGCAACAACAACAACAAAAACAAAAACATACAAACGAACGAATGTTGGGTTTTTTTTTCACTAAAACAAATCACGTCAAATTTGTCAGCGTCGCGTTATTCCAGTGAAATCCAAGTGAAAAAGTTTGCCTAAGCGACATGAAAATTAAACATTATCCGGGCAAAGCCGTCGATGCAAGTCTCTCGTTGGAGAGTGATAGCGCCATGGGCGCTCTCTACGAAGCCAATTGGCTGCAGGCACATCATCAGCATCATATTGTACCCAATGGTACGCCCACTGCCACACCTCCAATCAATCAATCCTCGCCAACAACAAATAAACTCTCCAGACAGACGAGTAATGCAAGCAGCAACAGCAGCAGTTTTTTGCTCGATGGCATCTCGGCTTTAAGTAAATATCAAATGACGCTGGAGAGTATCAGGCAACTGGAATCGAAGAAGGATCGTCGCATTGTTAGCGCCATTAAGGAGCTGAATGGTTATCGGCCATCGGCGCTGCAACATCATCAGCAACAGCAGTTGCACAATGGCTGGATAGCCGAGGATGAAGAGATTAAACCTAATACTACTACTCAAATAGCTCAAACCGAAGTTAGCAGCGCTGCTGTCAATCATTATGTGTTGGATCCAACGGAAAGACAACGGCTGCCACGCCCACGACAACAGGTGTCAGTGAAGCCGCCTTCGTTGCGTCGCTCACAGACAATGTTGCAGCATTCTCGTCAGCAATCTCAGCAACAGTCACAGTCACAGTCTCATCCCAGTTATGTGACGTTACGTCAATCTAAATCCAACCACTCCCCGCCACAACATCCCAGCAACAACAGCAACAGTTCCTCTGCCTACTCCACATTCTCGTCCGCTGCCGATCAGGATCAGCGACCAGAGCGTGTCATCTGTCAGCAGCCACTGCGTTTGTTGCCACCACCCACAGAGCCACCACCGGCTCCACCACCCATCATCTCCATCTCCACACCCACAAAACAGCGTGCTTTCAAACCTTTGACTAGATCCCAGACAAGCGTGCAACGCTATGCAACCATTCGAATGCCCAATCACTCTGCCTCCTTTTGTCGTGCCACAGTGCGAGAGAAGGATGAAACGGCAGCAGTAAGGCGTCACAGTCTGGAGCAAGCATTGCAAGGATTACAGCTGAACGGGGCACAGACGCCGCAGGTGGTTGTTAGACAGCCGCAGCAACAGCAACAGCTACAGCAACGTCACAACTCACCTTCGGGCAGCAGCAATGGCAGCTCAAAGGATCTCAATGGCGAGGGCTTTTGCATACCACGACCACGCCTCATTGTGCCCGTGCACACATACGCGCGACGTCGTCGCACCGGGAATCTCAAGGAACAATCTGCAACAGCGCAAGATGACGATGTCAACAGTGGTAAGGAGTAGAAAAAGGGTTAACTCTTTGAGAGGATATATTTCATGGGGTTGATTGTAAGCCTTACTCAACCAAGAGGTTGTCCAAAGGTCTTAAGGATGTTGGGTTATCAGTGAATGTTTAAAAACAAGAGAATCGATTTCCGAACACGGATAAGTTAAACAAAAGTTTCCTAATGATATTTTTCTATGTTCTCTGTTCTCTGAAACTTAATTCTGCGCCCGTTGCAATCCCATGATTCAAACAAAATCCATTGCCACGTTTATTATTATGGCTTACTCATCATAACTATTGAAACTTGTAACTCCCTTAGCATTGCATGTTTATTGATCTTAATTGAAAGTTGAGCGAGCGAGCCTAGACTTGAACATTTATTTGCTTTCATAGATTTTCTTTCCGCCTTGTGTGTTTACTCAACTCGATTCGAATTCTTGCATCAGTCATCAATCAATTTTAATCGCTTTCTGTTTCTGTGTCTTTCGTTTCAGATGGACGAGTGGAGGTCTCACGCGAGGGTAAATATCTATCCACACTCTCCGGCGCCAAGGTACTGGGCGAGCTGGCCATATTGTACAATTGCCAGAGAACGGCGACAATAACAGCGATCAGTGAATGCAATCTGTGGGCAATTGAGCGTCAATGCTTTCAAACGATCATGATGCGTACGGGTCTCATTCGACAAGCGGAATATACGGATTTCCTCAAGAGGTATGTCGTTGTACTTTTAAAGATATTAGAGATAAGGTTGTTGTTGTCGTTTGTTGCAAGTGCAAAAGCAATTTGTTGCCATTATTAATGGTAGTAAATGCATTTGCACTTAATTATATCAATTTAGACATAGCTATACATATATCTTTTTTCATTTTATTTGGCCATTACACACATGTTGTTAAAAAAAAAACGACTAACGCTTGGCTTAAGGATTTTGGTTTGGTTTTTTTTTTTTTGTGCAACTTTCTCTGTGCGCGAAATGGGCAAACAGCATCGACTCGACTTCGTTGGCGTCGTTGGCGTTGTTGGCGTCATGGTCATGGGCGTCTCATATATGTCTATTATGATGACGGGCATTGCTCACAACTAAGATAGATCGACAGACGGAACATACTCAACAGACTTAACAGACAGACCATGGTTGTTTGTCGTGCGGCCAACGAACGCATAGAAATGTTTTTCTTTGCTTTCCATCAAAAAAAAAAAAACAGAAATAATACAAAAAATGTTGCTACAATGTTAGTTGCCTGCCTGCCTGCCAACCAGTTTTAAGACTATAAGCCACAAAAGACGATCTCTGTCAGAGCTGGCGCCGTGACTGACCGACAAATTTATCGCATTTAATTGGCCCGCGTGCAAGCTGGCTAGCTGTGGCAGCAGCACCTTTAAAAAACCCCACACCTATTTCCCCCCCCCCCCCCCGCACACTCACCCCTTCAGCTTGATGGTTATTATGTGCAGTTTGAGTGAGGCCTATTTGTAGCATGGAAATTGCGCAAAAACATGAAGGAAAAACCCAAAAATGAAATGGAAAGTGCACCTTTTAAAGGCGGGCATGTTTGAAGATTAGATCACGGAGGGGATTTGTGCAATGAGAGAAAGAAATATATAAGCTTATTGATTCATTCGTCTGCCATTTACTATATGCAGTTAAGGTAGATATAGTGGGGCTTGGAACACTCTATGCTTAAAATAATGTATATTGTTTATTGCTGCACATCGAACTAAATGTTAATGAGCTTATCAAGTTGCAACATTAAAAACCAACCATTTCTTTCTCGTCTCTAATAGTTAGAATTATTTTCGCCTAAGAAAGCTAAAGAAAGCATTATTTAACTTTAATGCGAATGACTTTATAGAGTATTATTTTTAAGTATCTTAACCATTTTCTAGTAAATTTATTGTATACGATTAAGCTTTAATGAGCTTGAAGTTTTTATGTTGCTTCATAACAATATTAATAGTTTTGTGTTAATAGAAAAGTCCAATAACCTTTTCTTCTTTTTTTTCAAAGTAAAAACCAGCTTAAGACTTAAACAGTACATGATGAGAAAATCTTTTATGTAACTCGTAAATAAGCTTTAGTTTTACTTTAAACATAAAATCCTTACTTATTTCTCTTCTCTCTCTCTCTCTAATTAAAGCGTACCCATATTTAAAGACTTGGCCGAGGATACTCTAATTAAAATCTCCGATGTTTTGGAGGAGACACATTATCAGCGCGGTGATTATATTGTACGTCAAGGCGCACGTGGAGATACTTTCTTCATTATATCGAAGGGCAAAGTGCGTGTGACAATCAAACAACCCGATACACAGGAAGAGAAATTCATTCGAATGCTTGGCAAAGGCGATTTCTTTGGCGAGAAGGCATTGCAAGGGTAAGTTTAGGAAGAAAATAACCAATTAACATTCCAGCTAATTCAATTCGCCGTTTTTATTTTAGTGATGATCTGCGCACTGCTAACATAATATGTGAATCAGCTGAGGGAGTTAGCTGTTTGGTCATTGATCGGGAGACATTTAATCAGCTGATATCAAGTCTGGATGAGATCAAGCATCGCTACGATGACGAAGGTGCCATGGAGCGAAGAAAGTAAGTACTGCTACTTGATGTCCCTGAAATATATTCGTGATTATTAACTAACTTGCCTTTTACTTTTGACAGAATCAATGAAGAGTTCCGCGACATTAATCTCACTGATCTGCGTGTGATTGCCACATTGGGTGTAGGTGGCTTTGGTCGTGTGGAACTGGTGCAAACGAATGGTGATAGTTCACGTTCCTTTGCCCTCAAGCAGATGAAGAAGTCACAGATTGTGGAGACGCGTCAACAGCAGCACATCATGTCCGAAAAGGAGATAATGGGTGAAGCCAATTGTCAGTTTATAGTCAAGCTATTCAAGACCTTCAAGGACAAGAAGTATCTGTACATGCTGATGGAGAGCTGTTTGGGCGGTGAACTGTGGACCATATTGCGTGATAAGGGCAACTTTGATGATGCCACCACAAGATTCTACACAGCCTGTGTGGTTGAAGCCTTTGACTATTTGCATTCGCGCAACATTATCTATCGGGATCTAAAGCCAGAGAACCTGTTGCTTGACGAGAAGGGCTATGTGAAACTGGTGGACTTTGGCTTTGCCAAGAAACTGCAGACGGGCCGCAAGACATGGACATTCTGTGGCACGCCCGAATATGTGGCACCCGAGGTGATATTGAATCGTGGCCATGACATAAGCGCCGACTACTGGTCGCTGGGTGTGCTCATGTTTGAGCTGCTAACAGGTAAGGAATCTTTTTATAATACTCAAAAAATGGCTTGCTAAAAAGGTGTTTAATTGAATAGGTACTCCACCGTTTACGGGCTCGGATCCAATGCGCACCTATAACATAATACTTAAGGGCATCGATGCCATCGAATTTCCGCGCAATATCACACGCAATGCCAGCAATCTGATCAAGAAACTCTGTCGCGACAATCCCGCCGAACGTTTGGGCTATCAACGTGGCGGCATTAGCGAAATACAGAAACACAAGTCAGTAAAATCAATACAAAACTCCGTTAACTAAAACTAATTTGTAATTTGCTTTCTAGGTGGTTTGATGGCTTCTATTGGTGGGGTCTACAAAATGGTTCGCTGGAGCCACCCATAAAGCCGAGCGTGAAGAGCGTTGTTGACACGGCCAACTTTGATGACTATCCACCCGATCCAGAGGGACCACCACCGGATGATGTTAGTGGTTGGGATAAGGATTTCTAAATGTAATCTAGATGTATGGGAATTTATTGACGGCTGCTCTCTATTAAAAAAGCGATTTGCTACAACTTGTAAAATTGATATAATGAAAAACGATCTTAAACGATCAAAACTTGTGCGCGTCATTTTTGTACGGCCAAAGCAATAGTCAGGGTCAGGCTATGGATGGACTGAAAGCTGACACCCCACAAAATAAAGTAGCAGTCGCAGATGTCTAGAGTTATCATACTAAATTAAAACCCTATTATCACCCCAACCGACCATTAGAACAGCTCAAGAATGCAGCTCATTGTCACATATGTATATGTGAAGATCAGATAATAACATGATAAAATTGTGCAACACTATGAATTTATTAACGAGTTTATAAACTATTATTATTATTATTGTGTAAAGATTGACAAATCTATATTTTCTAGTTCATTGGATATACATATATATATATATATCGATATAGATTTTGTAAGTAGTTAGGTTCCTATGTATCATTGGCATTGTTCCGTCGTTGCAAGCCATATTGTGCATTGTGTAAATTGTTTTTTTTTGTTTCTCTATCTACTAATCTATGTAAAAACTTATAATAATATTTGTTAAATGTACCAAGTGCAAAGAAACATATACAAATCGGGTTGCCTTATAGTCTGTAAGCTAAATTTTGATGCAATTATATGACCAAGACCCTCATGACCATAACAACAATAACATATTCTCTACATTGTCAATTGTGGATCTATTTTATTATATTTCAATCATTAGTCTTAGACATCATCATTTCTATATATATATGTATGTTTCGCCTTTTATAAATTGTCTTTGTTTTTAAGTAAAATGAGCTAGAAATTAAATAAATAACAAATTTATGCGCCTTAAACAAATAGTTTCATTATTATAACGAAAAGTAACTCAATTAAAACTCTTCCTGGTTTTGTTCACTTGAGAAGTTTTGCCAAAAACTCACGTTTTAACTCAATGAGAACTGAATGCAATTCAACTGCACTATGACCAATAAAAAGCTGCAAGTAAAAGTCAAAATAGATTTTTGAAAGAACAGAAAAGAAAAGAACTACAAAAAACTTAGCTACGTGTGCAACGAGACTTAAACAAAAATCTAAAAAACCAGAGAAAGCTGAGAAATATCAGTCAATAGTTTGAACAGTTTGTAGAGAACATTCTGTGCAGTTAGTTCGCTTCGTGCACGTCGGAACGAAATAAGACAAGAACAAATAGAAGAAGATAACTGAAGTCTGCTGATCACAGCACAAAGAACGGAAGTCTTGTTGACAACTATGTGTATATTTTAAAAGACCATACCAAAGAACGTAAACAAACATAAAGGAGAATCAAGATGCTTTGCTGTAGTCGAATGTGGTTGATGTTGATGCTGTTTACATCTTTAAGTTTCTGTCTGCGGCTAGAGAATCAAACGCAAGAACAACTTAAGCAACTATTTGGTATGTGTTACTAAGTATAACTTAAGTAAGATGCAAACTAAATACCCTATTTTGATAGCCTGCAAGCAGCCCAAGGCGCCTGGTTTGTGTCGTGGCAAGCATTTGCGTTATGCGTATAACAAGGAGACGGCCAACTGTGAGAGTTTTTACTATACAGGTTGCGCCTCAACGGAAAACAATTTTCTAACCTACGAGGAATGTCGACGGGATTGCATGCAGCGTGGGCGTTACTAATTTAATAATAAACGAATTTATTTGGCTTTAATGCTAACAAACTCTAGTTTCTAAACGATCTTCTCGGCTTTCTCGATTTGCGTTGTTGCTTCGGCAATGCTGAAGTTTGGCCCAAAGTATACCAGCTGGCTAACAGTATAAGCAGTGGTGTTAAAATAAGAGCTAATGAATCCAGCGAATGGTAAATGAACCAATTCAGTTCTATGCCCGGCGATTGAAGTAGTTCCACTGCCAGCTGTCCATGTTGCAACACATGCTCCACACTCCAAACGGCTGTCTCCAAGGGTGAGCGTTCCCGCTGATTGAACACCCGTGAGAGCTTCAAGGCACGTTCGGCATACCTGTTCAAAATGAAAAGATTAGGTCAAGTATTAAGATATTTGGTGGTACTCTTCCTACGCACCTGGGTTTGGTTAGCTCCTTCAGCGATTGCTGCAGCGTCTCTACTTTAATATGCTGATAATCTAGCTTTAGTCCACTTCCTCGATCTTGTGCCGCAAAGGCATTCAAAAACTGATCACCATAAATGGGCGTCATGAGCAGAGGTTTGCCACAATGAAGCGCCTCTGTAAGTCCCAGCAAGCCGGCATGACCCCAAAACAAACGTACCTTAGGCTCACCTAGAACACAAATGTAATGAATAAGGTATTATAGATATTGCTCCGTTAACCACTTACATAGCAGAGCCAACTGTGGCGCCCATTTGATAAAAAGAAACTTGCTGGCATCAACTTTGGGCAGCTCCTCTGCCTCCCATTTCCAAATCACATTTAAGGGCTGTGCCTGCAGAACCTTTATAATAGCCGTTAGCTTATCCTCATCAATGCTGGAGGCACGCACCATGGAACCCCAACTAATAAAGATGACATCTTGTTTGGATTGCTGCAGAAACTGAACAATTTCTGGACTCAATTGCTGTTTGGATTGTGGTTCGATGTGCACGCCGCCAACCTCGAGGAATTGTGGCGTTCTTGGACGACTGCCCATGTGGGAGTAATGTTGATTGCCCAAGATGAATGCAGTCTGAGCACGTGCCACAGCATCCACATCTATGTCAATGTGAAGATTTCGCTTAATCAGTGCATTATCAGCGCGATTTGTGTGTAGTTTGTAGATCGTCTTTAGCAGCTTGGCCTGAGCAAAGTTTGAGAGCCGATCCCACCAATTCAAAGGCTGCTGGTAGCCCACAAACTCAGACATCACATAGGATGGCGTATCAGGCAGATCGATGCGATCATAGAAGTATGGCATTAATGCACACGTGCTTACGGCAACGATGGGCAAGTTCATTAACTTGGCCAAAGCTAGCTGACAATCCGAGCTAAAGTATTCGGTAAGCAGAAGATCGTAAGGTTTCTCCACGTGCCGCTTGAGCACCGTTTCCACGTGTCCACTCGAATACAGAAGTTCACACGAGATTTGTCCATTGCCATACAGATCGTAGTATTCCTCCAACAGCACCTTTAGGGAACGTGTTGGAGTATGTTCTGTCAAAGGCACCACATTGATTGTTGTATTTGTTTGATCCTCAACGGTGCTCGAGAGTAGCAATTCCTGATAGTTGTTCAATTGCGTCGCCTTTGGATTTCGTACATATGAAATCACAGTCAAATGATGGCCACGTTGCGACAGTTCATTAAGAATTGGCAGCGCCACTTTGAAGTGACTGTAACCAAAGTGCGGGAACACAGCCAACACATTGCCAGCTTCGACACGACCACTTGCCCCAATTAGCGCCGCAAAAAACAATACAATTAACGCTAAGCGTTCGCTTTTTGTGTTTTTCGTTGTCATTGTTCCACTGCTCGCGATTGAATGTGAAGGCTACGCTTAATAGTTTCATGATGATTACCTAACTCAGGGCCCTGATAATGGTGTTGATACTTCCCAATATTCTATTGTTGTTGTTGTTGTTGATGTTTTTGTGGTTAGCTTGATTGTGATTGCGAGCACTTGTCGCTGTGATTAAGTTGCACTTGTACAAGTCATTTACATTTGTACATATTTATGTGTGGTAGCACTGGCTATGTATCGATCGAAGAAACATTTTCCAATAACGTTGCATACCTTAAGGTGCCTCGATTAATATGAAATGTTATTTATGCATTAACGAAAGTTCGTTGCGTGCTTATAGGGCTGCGTTTTATAGCGTAGCATACTCTTACGCGCATGTTTGAATGCCAAGTGCTTCGACTTTTAGTAAAACGAACTGTAGATGGCGCTAACAAAACCGTGTGGATTTGAATTGGTAGAGAAAAATAATCTGAAAGTTGTTGTGTTATGTAAAAATTTTTGTAATACGAGTATTTTGAACGTTTCGTGTCTGATTAACTATCAGATTGTATTAATAGCTGAAGTTTCTGATCTGTTAATATATCAATTACTATGAAACTTGTTAAAAGTGTTAAGAATAATATCACTTGCTTATAGTTCATAAGTTTATTAATAACCAAAATTAATTTTCCAAATTTCTGCTCAACACTTAACAAAGCGCAAGCCTTGAGATACATTTCGAGTGTAAAATCGAATTGAAATACGCCCCGAAAACAATAGATAATGGACAGTAGGAAGCGTTAATTGAAACCGCAAGCGATGAGTCGAAGAAGCGATAATAATTGTAATTGACAGACAGCAAATGCAATGCCAAATGGCAATTCCTACAGCTGCATTTACAGCTGCCCCCTTAAATGTGGACAAGTGCAGCGGGGGGAGGACAAGAGAGGAAACGAAGGCTGGCCACAAGATTGACTGAGTGCTGCAAGAGTGATTTCTGTTTTTTAGGGCGCCCGTAAAGGGTAGGTGCAGTGTTTGTTTTGTTGTTTGTTGTTAGTGTGTGTTTTGGGTTGTTGTGTGATTTCTTATTTGATTGTGGGCGTTGTCAACGACCCACTTCCCAGGGCGACACATCGAGTGCGCCGATTGGGCCACAAGCACTCGATAAGAGCCAAAATGCCAAACGTTAACAATGCTCGTAAGTGTTTTTTACGATAAAAATAAAATAAAGCGAACGAACACACAGCACACTTGGTTGGAGAGAGAAGGGGTGGGGGGAATAGAGTCAAAATGTGTGTAAAATTCTATTTAAGCAAACAGAGCAATTAAAAAGTGAACTTACTCTGAGCTGAGCTATGCTGAGGCGAGAGTGCTCAGCGATAAGTTTTGAGATGCCCATGGGAAACATTATATATTGCCTGCTAGCTGTTAACTGACTCTCGGTAGTTTCCATGACGCCCCCTATAAACACACACTTTACAGATTGCCTCGATATCAACCGCAGAAACAAAAAAAAAGAAAACAAAAAATACAACAACCATATACCACAGAGATGTTTGTGCGTATGTGAAGAACATTTCAAATACTTGATTTTATGTTTCATTCTTTTAATCGGTAATTGCAAAGAATCGATCGATTATAGGTTTTATATATAAAAGATAATTTAATATGAATATATGCGAAAATCAATAATTTCGATCCTAAAGCCCCTCAAATTTAAGATTGAGAATGTTGAACTGAATTTAGAAAGAGTTTGTGTTCATGAATATATATTTTCGCCATACTAAACAAGTTAAGAATGACTTTTAATAATCAAAAACAACTCATTTAATGTCATAAGTACTTAATTTTGTTTAAGTTTTAGAAATTACCTCATCGTACGTTGAAGTATTTATTTATTATTTGTTTCTTTTTTTATATAAGTAGAGTTTTACTATCTTTACTAAGTTCATTCACAAATCTTAAACATACAATTTTGAACTGGCACTCAAAACTCAAAAGGGTTCTAAAGAGGTCCTATCTTATCGATTGACAAATTCTAAATTGACGTCAGTGAATTTCTGCGAGTCGAAATATATTTAAATGAAAGAACCGTTCTTACAAATTTCTCAACTCGAAAGCTGACGTCAAATTCTCTTTGTCAGCAGTCTTGTAATCAACTGGACGTTAATATTTTTGCAAGATTTTTATTGTTATTAACAGATTTCCCAATGCAAGTCGATTGCTTACACTCCCCCTATACTCTACACATCCACACACACACACACATTCAATCTGACGTCATTTGACAAAGAGTTTGCTTAATTTTTATGGACGCCCATTTGATGGGCCGCCGCTTGCTTGCTTCAGTTAGAGATATCTGTATTTTGTTCTATATGGGCTCTTTGTCCTTTGTTAATGGGCTCGCTGCAGGACTTAATTAGAGCGCTGTTTGTGCAGATTTCGACATTTTGCAGTTATGATCCAATTTGATGCGTTTAAGGACACATACCATTGGCCATTTGTTTGCTCATTTGTCTGGCTGTTTGCTCGATTGTCGCCTGGCAGCTCCAAAACGCCTAGACACATCGATGCTTAGGATTAGCAGTGTCCACACACAACAAAGGGCAACATGTGTGCACAGCAGGACTGGACAAGCTAAACCAACAGCTGCCCAAAGAGCAATAGCAACAGCAACAGCAGGAGCAGGAGCAGGAGCAGGAGCAGGAGTTGCCCCAGATCTAATTAACGTCTGGACCGAAGTATAGGGGCGGGGATTAGGTGACACCCCCTCCCCGTTGCCTTATCGAACTCGTGCCGCCGGACAATGACGAGTAGCCAGTTGGGCAGTTGGCCAGTTGCTGAGTGTCCAAGTGTCAAAACCGATAACTTGATAGCTTGAGTGCATTTTGGGCTGCAGTTTATAATTCAGTTGGAGCTGCCGTTACACAACAATCTAGTTGCTACCACTTAAAAGCAACACACACGCTACTTCAATTTAATCGTTGGTATCTGTATCTATATCTGTATCTGTATCTGTGGCAGGTGCAATTGCCATTAAGTGGACGGCAGGTAATCACAAGGTCTTCGACATCTCTTGAGACTTGGTCTTCAATCGAAACAGTTGCTGAGCGATACTTCTAATAACTATCTTTAAATAAAAGTATACTGTGTATTTTAAATATATGCTGATAGCTTATCGAACTGTGCAACAACTAAAACACCTGTAAGTTGTTCAACTAATGCGGCAGCTTCAAAATAACTTGAACAACTTACAGATAGTAAAGAAATCTTTTCAATTTTTATAGAAACTGCAAGCTAATCGTAACCTAACTGCAAATTGATAAGAATATTAAAAAGTTGTTTCGCTATTCGACTTAAGGTGTTTTTTTAGCTTTAGTTTGATGATTTTGGAACATAATATTATAAGAGAGAATCAGCTAAGTTGTGGCTTAAATAGAATTAAATTGGATGACAAGAGATGTTTGCGAATAAAAATATATATAACAACTAAGAAGGCTCTAGCCTCTCTAACCCAATATTTAACGCGTACAGCCAGTGCTTGTATGTGCTTGTGTGTATGAGTGTGTGTGAGTACGCGCATACTGCATACTTTACTTAATTTTAATGTTCCATATCTCAAGTGTTTCTCAACTGATTTTAATAAAAATTTCACAGATTGTCGTTTATTTGTTTATTATTTGAAGATACGTGGCTGCAGATACATAGCTACATTTACATGGCTATGGATACATGGCTACAGAGACATAGCTTCAGATACATGGCTCTACAGATACATGAATAAAGGTACATGGCTACAGATACATTAGCATACAGATACATGGCTACAGATACAAGGCTACAGATACATAGATACAGATATATGGCTAAAGATACATGGCTAAGGGTACATGGCTACAGATACATGGCTACAGATACATTGCTACAGATACATGGCTACAAATACATGCCTGCAGATACATGGCTACAGTTACATAGCTACAGATACATGGCTATGTGGCTACAAATACATGGCTACATGGCTACAGATACATGGCTACATGGCTACAGATACATGGTTACTCGGTTACAGACACAAGGCTACGGACACAAGCCTTCAGATACATGGCTACATTGCTACAGATACGTGAATAAAGGTACATGGCTACAGATACATAGCAACAGATACATGGCTAAAGGTACATGGCTACAGATACATAGCTACAGATACATAGCACACATACATGGCTACATGGCTACAGATACATGGCTACATGGCTACAGATACATGGCTACAGATACAGCTACATGGCTACAGATACATGCCAGCAAGGCTACAAATACACGGCTACGATACAAGGCTTCAGATACATGCCTACAGATACAGGGCTAATGGCTACATAGCTACAGATACATACCTACAAGGCTACAAATACACGGCTTCCGATACATGGCTACAGAAACAGGGCTACATGGCTACATAGCTACAGATACATTGCTACAGATACATGGCTTCAAATACATGCCTACAAATACAGGGCTAAGTGGCTACATAGCTACAGATACATACCTACAAGGCTACAAATACACGGATTCCGATACATGGCTACAGATACATGGCTACAGAAACAGGGCTACATGGCTACATAGCTACAGATACATGGCTACACGGCTACAGGGCTACAGATACATGGCTACATGGCTACAGATACATGGCTACCCGGCTACTGATACAAGGCTTTAGATACATGCCTACAGATACAGGGCTAAGTGGCTACATAGCTACAGATACATACCTACAAGGCTACAAATACACGGATTCCGATACATGGCTACAGATACATGGCTACAGAAACAGGGTTACATGGCTACATAGCTACAGATACATGGCTACAGATACATGGCTACATGGCTACAGATACATGGCTACATGGCTACATGGCTACAGATACATGGCTACACGGCTACTGATACAAGGCTTCAGATACATGCCTACAGATACAGGGCTAAGTGGCTACATAGCTACAGATACATACCTACAAGGCTACAAATACACGGATTCCGATACATGGCTACAGATACATGGCTACAGAAACAGGGCTACATGGCTACATAGCTACACATACATGGCTACACGGCTACATGGCTACAGATACATGGCTACACGGCTACTGATACAAGGCTTCAGATACATGCCCACAGATACAGGACTAAGTGGCTACATAGCTACAGATACATACCTACAAGGCTACAAATACACGGCTTCCGATACATGGCTACAGATACATGGCTACAGAAACAGGGCTACATGGCTACATAGCTACACATACATGGCTACACGGCTACACGGCTTCAGATACATGGCTACATGGCTACAGATACATAGCTTCAGATACATGCCTACAGATACAGGGCTAAGTGGCTACATAGCTACAGATACATGGCTACATGGCTACACGGCTTCAGATTCATGGCTACAGATACATGGCTACACGACTAAAGATACATGGCTACAGATACATAGATTCAGATACATGTCTACAAATACATAGCTATAGATACATGGCCACAGATACATGGCTTCAGATACATGGCTAAAGGTACATGGCTACAGATACATAGCAAAAGATAGATGGCTAAAGATACACGGCTTCAGATACACGTCTACAATACAGAGGGACGGACGGACATGGCTATATCGACTCGGCTGTTGATGCTGATCAAGAATATATATACTTTATGGGGTCGAAGATGCTTTCTTCCTTGAGCATGTTACATACTTTTGCACAAAACCATTATACCTTTTTACACATTTTCCATGGATTAAGGGTATGAAAAGAAAATATAAGCTTTTGCCCATAACGTGCTAATCTCTTATGGAAAAGATATCCATGGCATCAAAAAGTATAGAAATTTACAAGTATATCTTTCTTTCCATTCCTGAAAACAATTAAAGATGTAAGAATTGAGTCAAGGCATCAAATGATTTACTGGTTGTAATAGTTAATCTCATAAGAATTGTTATGAGTAAAACTTAAACTTATAGCTATTAAGATCTATTATACTTCTGTTAAAGCATCTTCATTTTCATCTGTATCCGAGGGCTCCCCAAACTATAAGTTCTTTTCACATGACAAGGTCATGCTGCACCTTTAAGCTGAGCGTTTAAAATGCCAGGAAGTTGATTCGTGCGCCTACAATTCAAGAGAAACGACAATGGGTCAATAACAATTCTCATGTTTTGTTTGTACTTTTATGCGAGTTGATTTTGGACTGAGGAGGCGCGTGCGCAACACTGCCCGAAACGTAGGGAAGATGGTTACTTCAATGTTAATACTGAAAACACAAAACTGGGCAACAAGGAGTCGCGGGCACGCGCAACGAACTGAGACAGAGGGAGAAAGAGAATGATGGTGAGGAAGACAAAACTTAAGGCATGTTTTACACGTGAATTTGCGATGACAAAAAGACGCCGGCCGAGGCCAATAAACGGCAATGGGATTGGGATTGGAAATGGGAATATGGGAATCGGGTATCGAGTATCGGTAATGGGCAAAGTGAAGGTGAAGCGTATAAAAATTGGCATAAACAGCAAAAACACAGCAAAAGCAAACATGTACAAAACGAGCCAAGAAGTCGTCCGTTTCTGTTTCTTTTACTGGTTATGTTTTGTCATGGAATTGTTGAATAGTTGTTTCCTTCCTCCACCACGCGACGCGCTTTATGGCTGTTGCGGATTCGTGGAAAACATTCAATTGATACGAAATTGCTGCAATATAAATGCAGTGCTGCCGAATCGAGCAGCAGAATGTTGCTTGAACTTAAAGTTGAAGAAGAAGAAGAAGCAGTCGTCAGGTATATTCGACACATAAATGCGGCAATAAAACGATTCTCTCTCTCACTGATCTTCACTTGTGCATTGTGAGTGGCTTGCATCGTTTTTGGGCTTGCTAAAATGGCAGCCAGGGACACGCGTGTTAGCTACGAACTCTCTCTCTCTCTCTCTCTATTTTTTTTTTTTTGGTTGTCTCGCTTACACTTTGTAAAAGTGTGCAGCAGAAGCTGTGTAGGTACACTGAGAGAAAAACGTGTGGAGGAATGTATCAAAGGGAATTTTCTAAATAAAACAATTTTTAATATTAAAAAGCTTAAAATAAAAAACTAATTATAAGATCTTTTTTTTATCATTTGCTGATTTGTAATTTTTAGGTCAGGAATTTTGACATGAATTTCAAGAAAACATTTCCAACTGGGAATGCAGTATAATTATCAAGATCGAGCCATGACTAAAACGCCTTTCCTTTTGAAAATCGGTTCAGTTTTGACTAAGTTATGGGCTTGGAAAGTTTTGCATAACTCATAAAAGATTTATTTAAAATTTGTAGTTTTGACGATTTAATTTAAATTCAGATATCTAAATATGATACGTAGATGTCTTTCAAGCCTTACTTGTATAATTGTTTTTAATATTAGGCCCTCAGTGTTTTTTTTCTCAGTGTAGGCACAAGTCGACAATTTGTTTACAGCATTGTTGTTGAGACAAAGTCACTGATTTTCAAGCAAAGGCAGTGCAAGTTTTAGGCACTCACTCTCTCTCTCTCTCTCTTTCTGTCTCTCTCGCTTTGACTCTCTCGCACTTATTGTGAAGGAAAGGCATCGCTCATCGCGCACAATGATGTTGCAATTATTGAACCTTCTGTATTTTCAAATTTCCATCATTAATAACACAGGCGGAGGCCAAGGTGAAGGCGAAAACACAACACAGAACACAACACAGAACACGAACACAGAATACAACTTCAACAGCAACAACTTACGAGTTTGCAACAACGCAGGAGGCATGAGGCATGAGGCATAAGGCGATGGAGGACGCTGCTGTGACCATTAGCGAGTTTCGGCGGAATACGCGTGAATTCGTTTTGTCTAACAATGCGACGACTCACTGAGCGCATCAATTGAAGGAAAAATGGAATTTTCGGAATGCCAAAAACGCCGCAGGTATACACACAACAACAACAGGAACTGTTGCCCCTCCGTGGCATATAGTACAAGGTATACGCGCACCCATTAACGGTCGCAGCAAGGAGCCGGCAAGCACATAAAGATCACCTATAATTATTCATCTTGGGTGGGGGGCATGGTCCAAGGCTTGCCACGGTTCGCCTCGCCTCGCCTTGGGACCGCTCACTGTGTTTGTCAACGCAGATGCTAATCACAACATTAGTCCCGTGCAGATTCCACTTCAGATTATCTCGTATATCGAGAAGAGCGAGAGTCCTCTATCCTGTTTGTGTGTGTGTGTGTGTGTGTTGCAGATTCGTTTCGCTCGCCTGGCAAAAACCCAGCAATTCTGGCTGCTTTTGGCTAACCTCGCGCCCCCTCCAAGCGTATCCGTATATTCTCAAGGATATCTCAAGTAATTGCAATTGGATATAGTTTAAGGACACTCTGGATCTTTGGTTATGAAGCTGTCCAGCTATTTGCCAAACAGATTATTATTTGTAGCCATTTAGCAGCAGGCTATATATACCAACGACATCCGACAGTGTTCCTGAAGGTGACGAACATCAAAACTTGGGTTAACCAAAGGAACTACGTACTTCGATTAGTTGCACATTAAAGTAATTAAGCGATTCAAAATGTAATTAAATTTTGTTTTTGCTGAAATGAATTTATTAATTTTCGGTAACCTTGATTTTAGTTACATTTCTCAATCATTTAGTGATGATAATCTACCGATTTTTTGGGCTACACTTAGCCATACATGCTGCTTCAGTATTAAATCGATTTTCGGCATGCTTATGTTTGCAGCCAAGCCAAAGATACTGTTTGCACTCATCTAAAGGTCTAAAGTAGTGCCACTTGACAATACCAGATCTGCAGGCTTTACCAGATGGCATAGGCATCTTACAGGGATCTTAAATAAATAATTATAAACTTGTTGATAAGGTTTAGTTGACAATAGATATTTATTAAATCTTACCAAAAGTCTTGGCAAATCCAATACCAATGCAACTAGCAAAGAAAATCAAAGCAACGAATCGCATGTTGAACCTCTCTAAAGTTTATACTTGATCTGCTGGCATTTATCGCCTAAGGTTTGAAAAAAACATTCTGCTAAACAAGTGGAACTAACGACATCATTAAACGCTTGATTTGAAATAGATGATATAAGTTTTCTGTTTACTGTATAGCTGCTAATAGTTTTACTGAGCTGTTCCACAATGTTTTCAGTATTTTTGAAATCTAAGTCTTTGGTTGTCAAACCAAACCATCTTAACGTTTTGACAAGAATGCGGTTCAGTAGGAAAATCAACGGGAAACCACTCGAGTATTGAAATTGTGGAACTACCGTTTTAGCAGTCCGAGCAATATCGAAATAGTTCCTCGAAATGACCATTAGCTCTAAGCGTTTTACTGTAGTTAGTCGTTAAAGTGCAACTGCAAAATGTCCTGGGATAAGAGCAACATCCACTTGAGAGGAAGAACTAAAGGACCACCCAAGTGTTGAAGTTTCCCTTTTAGATTCCTATTAAATTCCTAACGATTGGCTTAGTCAATAGACTATGCTCCACTTGTTTGCTTGAAGAAGAAGCTCCTTTGACGAAAATACCAAATTAACTGTCAGAAGTCGCGACAATTTGTCTCATTGTGTATGTAAACAAAGAGCAAGAGAGAGAGAGAGCGAGAGCGAGAAAGAGAGAGAGTTTCTAGAATTGTTATCGACAAAGGATTTGGGCATCGGGTTACAATGCGTGTTGTTTTCGGTTTCTCTTGTTTTGTGGAGGAGTTGTGAGAGAGGTGGAGGCGAAGGCTTAACTTGCAACATTACATAATTTATGTATAGCGCCGCACTGTAAACATACCAAATGACCAAATAACCAACAACATAGCATGTAATCGGATCGATCGATACAGAGAAGAGAAGTGCTTGACACTCACTCACTGAGCCTGTGCTGTGTGAAGTGGCGCTGAAGGACGCGCCAAAAGGATCTGGTGGGTCGCACATGTTTGCAGTCATAAATCAGTGGATGTTATGGTGTTATGGTCTTTGGTGCATGTCTTTCTATTGTCATATGCGAACGGCATTTTCACACTTTTCGTCGCCCCGTAATTTGAATACTTTACAAGGTCTTTCGCTTCACTGGAAAACCAACATCAACTCAACGCAACTCAACTCAACTCAACTCGAGGATTATTAATTACACACTTGGATTGGATTTCGTGTGGTGCCTACTCGCTGATTAGACCTGTAAGCGATATATGCCCTTTGGGGGTCGTCTGTCCACTACACACTTTATTTTATTCTGATATGATATGATCTTAACTGATCTTAACTGATCTCTTTTACCTATCAATGGGTGGGCAGCATCATTAATAGCGCTTTAATTAGACAACAGACAACCAGTTCAATAGATCAACAGCTCGACGGGTGTTAAGAAATATATATATTGATTCGAATATTGAAAAGAGTCGTTTAGTGTTGCGTTTGGGCCAAATCAATTAGGCCTTATTTTTTTTTTTGGCCAAACAGCAAAAACATTAATCAACACGCCACTTTTCGGCGGGGGTGTATTGACAGTTAGGGGATGGGAAGAGAGGGGAGAGGGGTGAGTGGAGAGGGGGGGAAGCGTGGATGGTGACAAGCATTTTGATTGGACGCCTGAACGCGCTTTTGTTGCTTGCCGCCATTTGTGTGTGTGTGTGTGTGTGTGTGTGTGTGTGTGTGGTGCGCCCTTGGTGCCGCCGCCATATTGCTAAATCACAAACGCAAATAAAACATAAAAACAGATGAAAAACGACGCTAAAGATATATGCCTATATGTATATATATATCAACAACAGACGGCAAAATATGAAAGTCACTGAAGTTTATGACAAGCGCGGCGGCTAAAATCAAAGTCAAAGCAACCATAAAAAAAACACGATGTTGTTGTTGTTGTTGCTGTGGCTATGGCTGTTGCTTACCCCCAGACGCACCCACTTCACCCACCTGAAAGGTTTTTTGATACGATTTTGCGACATTCTTGTTGTTGTTGTTGCGGCTTATCAATGCTTGGCAATTTTATGACCACACGCCACGACACGGCAAGGCACGCCACAGCACGGCACGGCACGGCACGGCACGGCAGGCAGGCCACCAAAAAGCCAAAGAGAAATATTGCGATAAGCGCAAAGTAGCTGCATGCGGGGCGAAGAACGAAGCAAGGGATGGTGGGAGGAGCCTGGTGCAGTGCTAATTTGACCAGTAATTCGACCGGCTCAAACTAAGGATCAATCTAATTATTTTGCCAAATAAATACAACCCGTTTTTCACCCTTTCGTAATTCGCCACAGCTCTTAACAGCAGCAACAAACCTAACAAACCAAACATACGATAAACACAGCTCGACAACATACAAATTAAAAGTCACAACAAGGAACACACACACACACAGCAAGGACACAACATTCGCTTAATCCCTGGCCGTATAGCTTGCCATTTTTGGTTTTCCAGGTAACGCGGCGAGGCAAGGAGTAAAAGTGCGTCGCGCCCACCACAAAACTCATACAATGAGATCGAAGAAGCAACAAATATTTTAGGGTTAGGCTTTGGCTGGGGTTCGTTGCTACCTAAGCAACAACCCCGTTTCAATTACGCTGGTAAAGGGTACACCCCTTTTTTTTCTGTTCGCCCAACGTTTTCGTTCGAGCTGGTCCAATGTTTTGGTTTCTGGTCATGTCCTGTTGCCCAACGGCGTCCTTGGCACTTTTAATGGCCTTTCGCCTATATGCATATACACATATATATATATATATATATATTCGCGGGCGTGACACGTTTATGGTGTGTTTAGATACTTTTCGCAAGCAATGCAAATCGAAAACAATGCAAAAAACTGCACCCGTCTAACCTTGACTTTTAGTTTCGTACATCCCTTTTACGGCAAATACAACTAATAATAAAACAACATTTATATGACTATATAGCGCATATTTACCTAATTATAAAATGCATTTCAAGTCTCAACTCAACTCAAGTCAAGTCAACAGTTCTCAAGGTCTGTGGCAATTTTTCGCTGACTTTTACTTTTTGGCCATTTGACTAGTTTCATTGGAACACATTTTTCGCGTTTTCCCCTAATTGTTTTCGACTTTTTCCCGTTGTTCACACAATTGCTTTTGCCGGTTTTGCCTTGAAGCAAGGAAGCTGCAAAATGCCGGAAATTTGCTCGAAAGTTAAATTTAAAGAAACAACTTAAAGTGACGGAAAAGATTTAATATAAGAAAAGCCTTTAATTTAGCGGATATATACCTACTTAAAGAATTTCCTTATCCATTAAGGACTCGATTTGTTTCCAAAGTTTTTTTTATTTTATAATTAATATAAGGAAAGCCTTCAATTTAGCGAAAATATATCTACTTAAAGTATTTCCTTTTTCATTAAGGACTCGATTTGTTTCTAGAGGTTTTTTTTGACAGTTTTTTATGTAATATATACCATGTCGATTTCTTTGTCGAAACTATGCTTAAGCTTGAACAATTTGTGCTTAAAATTGTGTATGCCTTTATAAACTTAAACATTCCAAAACTATTTGATAACATAGAATAGATTTCATAGAATTATTTAAAGGTCATTTTAAAAATGCTCTTAAAATATTTTCCATTTAACTTCCAAAAGCCAAAATGCAGCAAAGAAACGTTGTTGAAAAAAAGCGAAGAGCTCTAAAAACTGTTAAATGTCAAATGGCCAAGTAAATATTTTTACCATTTGCATTTTGGGCCGTGAAATTTGTTGACAAAGCGACTTTGCACTAAAAAATCTAATTTTTTTCAACGAAATATATTAAAAAAAAAAAGAAGAAAAACATAATGAAATCATAAACGCAGGGCAGTTGTGTAATGAACCAAAAATGTGACAAAAATTTGCTAAAAACCAGGCCAACAACTAACACTAACAACAAGACCATGAGCCAAGGGTCTTTCTGCGAAGTGCATGCATATACAGTTTTTATGGTTTAAGCCAAGTAAGTTGTCATTTTTGTTGGTTTTATGATGATGATATTTGTTTTTTTTTTGTTTTTTTGCTGCTCTCGTTGTTATATTTTTTACGCTCTACATTTTTTGTTGTGTGTGTGTGTTGCCCTCCAGGGCAGAAAACAGGCAAACAGGGCTACTAATGTCGAGCAAGTCGAGCTGTTTTTATGGTTTTATGGCATAATGACTTCTTTATTGGTGCAGCATTTTAAGGTTTTAAGACCATCCTTGACCAGGTCCTCTCTCTCTCGTTCTCGTTCTCTTGGCCTCTTTTTATGATGCTGTGTTGAGTTCGAGTCGAGTCGAGTCGAGGAGTCGGGTGGTTTCCGTTTCCGAGTTCAAATCAATATATGCAAATATACTCAACAACAGATGTGCGTGTGTTTGTGTTTGTGTTTTTGTTAAGTTAATCCTTTTTGCATGTGTGTCGAGCAGGAAGTTAACTGTTTGGTGCCATATATTATCATCATCGTATGTGTGCGCTGGGAAATATTCGGTCTGTCTCTTTCATGTGTGTTTGTGTGTTTGTGTTTTTATCTATTTATACTATATTTATTTATTTATTTGTACTTTTGTACACTTATGACATGATGTTAATTACTCTGCGCGTGCATTCGGCATGGGAAACACTTTGAAATGAAAAAGTTCTGCCGACTGTTTGACAAGTGTCAACAGCGGCGAGTTGCCAGTTGCCAAACGGCCAAACGGACAAGCGGCTAAGAAAGCTGCCACAGACAGAAACAAAACACTAAGTACAGCATACAACAACAACTTGCAACACACAACACACGCGTTTGACTTCAAGTCGGGAAATTTTCGGCCAGGATATTTGATTAAGCCAGTTGACTTTGGCATTTGTCTTGAGTCTTGTGTCTGTTGTTTCAAGCAATTTGGAATGTTGACAAGAAAATTGTTGTGTAAATATTTTTTAATTGGCTTACGCTCGGCACAGTAGTAACTTTTCCTCATTGGTTCCCCGGGGAAAAACAAGTCAAAGACTAAGCTGGTCAAAGTTGTGTTCCTTAGTCCTGGACTTAGTCGGTGTTTGTATGTGGGTAAAACCTTTGGGAAAATCATTATTTAATTGATGGTTTTTGGCCGCATTGCTTAATGTGTGTGTGTGGTAAACCCAAGAAACTTAAGCGTTGTGGGAAAAAACGATAATAATAGAAGATGTATTAAAATAAATATGAACTATTGAACATTTTACTCAAACTTGTAGTTGCAAAATATATTTTGATATAACTTTTAGCATTTTATAGCGCAAATTGCTTTAATAAAACTAGCGCCTGTTGCCTGCCTTATCAGCAATATCAAATATTTTTCCCCTGGCTGAAATTTAATGGAAAAAATAAAATCACTTTCGATAAGCGCAAACAGTGAATTGAAAGTAAATATTTATTGCTCTCAAGAGTTTGAATAATTTATTTATTTTTAGCTATAGTTAAGAAATGGAAATGAATGAATTTTGTATTTTTAAATGTGATCGTATAAGCAGGTTTCTTTTCAACAATGAAACTAAAGGAATGTTGTTTTTTTTTTTCTCTTACTTCTTTGAGTGCAGCAATTTGTTGCGGCAAATTTTAGGCATTACAGCAAATCCATTAAATCAATTTTACATTCACATTAAATAATCATCATCATTGAGCGGGAAAGGTCATTAAATGTAATCACATTAGCTGTAAAATTATAGAAAATTGAATCAGACTTTGCTATTTTGTCGGTTGTTATGTTTTTTGTTTTTGTTTGGGGCTACTTTGCTGTCTGGCAATTCAATATCTATATAAGAGATTACTTAAGCAGCTTTTAAGTAGATACTACTTTAAAGCATTTCAAATGCAAAACTCATTATAGACAATTTTCAACGAGCAACGGAAGGTGCACTTAGAAAAACTAATTAAGCGAGATACATTATACTATATATATATATATTGTTAAATATGAATAAGTAAGCAGAAATAAAGAAAGAAAATTATTTTAAATATGTTTTTAAAGAATTGTTATACCTTTTATCAATAAAAGAAAGTCAAAATAAATATCCTCATCTTTTCCATGACCAAAATAAGTCCGTAATAAAATTTAAGAACTTTTGGATATGCAGAAAATGGTTAAATCAATTCATCCTTAATATCTATATAAATAAATGCAGAAAGCCAAAAAGGAAAGCTCAACCAACCCCATTTCAAGAAAATTAAGTTTGGCACAACATTTTCTTTGATGCAGCTAATTGAATTTTCTTGATGAAAGTGTAAAAGCAGAAAACGTGGCAAGCAGTCCAAAAAAGTGATTTCTGATTTGAGTAGTGAATTAAAATTTAAATGAAAACGAATCAGGCGTACACACACACACACATACATACGTACACATGCAAAAAGGGACAATAGATTACAATATCCTGGGGCGAGGCAGAAAAAAAGGCAGCACAAGCAACAACGGCAGCAGCAGCAGGAGCAGAAAGCAGGAGCAGGATAACCGGGCCCAGCTGGCCGGGGCATGCGCCTGGGTGGGATGCGGGTCGTTTTTGGCCTGACTGCCTGCTTGCCAGCCAGCAGCAGCAGCAGCAGCAACAGCAGCAGCAACGTCAGCAGCAGCGGCAGCAACAGCAGCCGACAACGGCGTCCGACCATCAGGCCAACAGTTTCCGCTTGTTTACTGCCAGTGAGCAGAGAGCAGAGAACGAGTACGAGTGGAGAAGTATCCCGGTACGATGCCGAACACGCGCGCACAGTGCAGACAACAACAACAGCAACAACAACAACAAGAACTGACAAGCAGAAGAACAAAAAACCGATACAGATACGGCAGCCGCTGGGAGTTAAAATCAGCCAATCGGAGAGCTTGATGTGGCAGCAGGTAGGCGTGTACGTATCTGCCATTTCCAAATAAATTCCAACCCCGACAACAACACCAACAAACCGAAATAAACAGCAACAACAACGATAGGGCAGCTGCTGTTGGTTCGCTTCAAAACCGGTCGACGACGCCGCAGTTGCATTCAGTTATTAACGAGCGCTACTCACAGCTACAGCAACAGCAGCAGCAGCAGCAGCCACATCAGCAGCAGCAACAGTAACATCAGCAGCAGAAACAGCCACAGCAGAAGTCACTTCACTCAACACAAACACACACACACACTCACACACACACACACGCACACAAATCGAAAAAGAGAAGAGAGAGAGAGAACGCGAGCGAGAAGGCTAGAGCGCACTTGATAAACAGTTTGACTCGCCTCGCGTCGTGCATTATTTTCACGAGTTTGAGTCGGAGAGCACAAAACGAAAACAGAATTCAGTTTGAGTTGAGACGTTGTCGTGGGCACGTCGCAGCAAAGAGAAGAACGCAATACAACAGCAACAACACACGAACGTACGCACACAACCAACACAAAAGACGTAAAGCAAACGAACAGACATTAAGTGCAAAGTGACTAAAGTGCAAGAAAGAAAATCAAAGTGTTAACAACATAAACTGTTCTACAAATAACAACCAAATACAACAAAAAAGGGAATATGTCTTCTACTTCCGCCTCGCCTATCAGCAACATAACCGTGGACGACGAGCTTAACATAAGCAGAGAACAAGGTAAGCAACAGTGAAACAGTAAAAAACAGTAAAATGCCGACGGCAAAAGTAAAGTAAATAAACAAACATGCAAAGAACATTTAAGCTAACTAACTATAACAATATGTATTATTATTCTTTTAGACTTTGCTGAGGAAGATTTCATTGTCATTAAAGAGGAGCGTGAGAGCAGTTTGTCTCCAATGTTGACTCCACCACATACTCCCACTGAGGAGCCACTGCGTCGTTCGACTGGCCACAACACCAGTTCAGGAACAGCTACAGCAGATGAATCGGCTGCAACACATCTGCATATGCGACATATGGCTCACTATCAGCAACAGCAACAACAGCAACAACAGCACCAGCAACAGCAGCAACAACATCGCCTCTGGCTGCAGATGCAACAACAGCAGCATCCACATGGACATTATCCGGTTTATGCAGCAGCCAATGCTGATCCTGTTGCTGTGCACCAGCAGGCGTTGCTCATGAACCAATGGATACGCAATGCAGCCATCTATCAGCAGCAACAGCAACAGCAACAACAGCAACAGCAGCAACAACAACAGGCAGCAGCTGCTGCTGCAGCTCATCATCATAATCCCCACTCACACGCACATCCCCATCCACATCATGCGCATCATCATCATGCACATGCCCATGCCCATGTGCGTCCCTATCCCGCTGGACTCCATCCGCTACATGCTGCCGCTCGCCATTTTGGCGTCATGCCCAATCTGAAACTGAGCGGTGCAGCAGCCGGAGCTGGCCCCACAACGGGCAGCAGCCGGCCCAAGAAGCAATTCATCTGCAAGTACTGCAATCGTCAGTTCACCAAGTCCTACAATCTGCTCATCCACGAACGCACCCATACGGATGAGCGTCCCTATTCCTGCGACATCTGCGGCAAGGCATTCAGGCGTCAGGATCATTTGCGCGATCATCGCTACATTCACTCCAAGGAGAAGCCATTCAAGTGCAACGACTGCGGCAAGGGCTTCTGCCAGTCGCGCACGCTGGCCGTGCACAAGGTCACCCACTTGGAGGAGGGTCCGCACAAGTGCCCCATTTGCCAGCGTAGCTTCAATCAGCGTGCCAATCTCAAGAGTCATCTGCAGAGCCACAGCGAATCAGCGACAGCTGCAGCAGCAGCAACAACAACAACAACAACATCAACCGTCCCTACAACAGCAACAATTGCAGCATCGATTGCATCTCCAGCTGTTCAGCCGCCTGCCTTGGATCTGTCCTCGTCGTCGGGTGGTGCAACAGTAGAGCGACCAAAACGTATGCTTGGCTTCACCATTGATGAGATCATGAGCAGATAGATTGAGCATCTAGTTGCAAGCTTATTGATTTTTATACGTTGTTCGGAATGCATTACAGACAGCATTCAGAATACAGCTGAGCGCCGCCTGGCATGTGAAAGTGCCTGGGCTTGGAGTCGCAGTTTGAGTCGCCACTCAGCGCAACTCGTCATCCTCCCTCCGCCACCTCCAGTGAGCCACAGCCAGTTCATGATGAGTACGGATCACAGTCACAAAAAGAGCCGCAATCGAAGCTATATAAGATATATAGCTATATATATATAGCTTTTGCATTGTCGCGCTACTCAACTGCATCAAATGCCAAAGGAAAAAAAGAAAAAGAAAATATATATATATCAAAAATTCAAACTTAGTTAAAAGTATTGCGAGACAAGCGCCAACTACAAATAAAAAAGCACAAAACAATTCCAAAAGATGGCATTTATGAATATTCTTGCCAAAATATAATTAGTTTAATCACACTTAGTTATATATATAAATCGTATGTACCTTATAGATTGTAATAGCCGCATTCAGTTTGTAATACCAATAATACCAACACAATACCAATTCCCAGAGAAAACCTCAGACCTCTATCGGTTATATATTTTATTTAAAGACTGTATTAATTAATTGTTTGTTTTCTTATAAATATGATATATAAAAAACGTAGCTGTAAATCAATTCCTGGTTTGTTAATTTTAGTTAAGTGTTATATGCAAATTTTTATAAATATTTGTAGGCTGATTCTGCACACAAAGACACAACCAACAACGATCTCATTATCTTACTTAAGTCTACCTGTATATTTGTATCTAGTATCTAATATATATGTATGTGTTCTATGATAAAAACAAAAGCTATCGCAAAATATATAAATTATGAGTAATTACTAAAGAAAAAAGTTGAATTTTATTTCACTGTTTCTGGGAAAAGCAAATCGGGTTTCTGAAATTGTTATCTAAAATATCAGAAGTGGTATTTTTATAGGTTTATATGTAGACAAAGGGAAGAATGAGTTTATGAGGAGTGCAGTTAGAATCTGATTTAAATTTATAGAATTTTCTGAAGTCTTTTCCAAAGACCTTGCTTAAAGTAAGCTTAACGATCAGAAATACATTAGTTTCACATCAAACTTATAAGAATATGAAACAGTTGAACGATATTTAAAGTATTCTTAGCTTTTATTAAAGTATTAACCATGTATGAAGTAACTTAAAAATACAATTTAAGCTTAAGACTTGCTTCCATTGTTGTTTCTTACATTTTTTTTTCGATGTACAAACTTTATATAATTTATATATTCATATTTTATTGATAGAATTCCTCAAAAAAAATATAAAATACTTTTTTCGTTCTAAAATTTATTTTTATTACTTTTTTCGTTCAAAAATTATTTTTTTTTTTAAAAATTTTAATAAAAACATTTTTGTTTTAATGAATTTCAGTAAATTTCCCAAAAGCCATAAAATTCGCTTCAAACGTGCATATATATATATATTTTTGTAGCTTGTTCGACCCACGTTTATAAATCGAAACAGATATGTTCCAGTTGTTGTTTCAATTAAAAATAAAAATAAAAAATTTGTTTTAGGCGAATGCATAACTCAAATCGCATCATATTTTAAGCGTCTATTAATTTACATGATTTCAATTAAGCAACAAACTTGCTCCCAAAAAAGGCAACTGGTTTAGTCTGAAACTGTCACTGATCTTAAATTTATGTTAACTGTTGAATTTGATGTTCGCATTTTGTATAAACACAAACAAAGTGAACAATATAAGTTGTTTGTGTTGTTTTTTTTTGGGTTCGGTTGGTTGTTCATGTTTTGCTTAGATGTTCTATAGAAATCCATTGAATTTTGGCACAGTGGTTAGGAACGTGCCAAATGGCCAATGATTCAAACAATTGTCAATTGTATTAAGGAAACTATATGCTTTGTCGATCAAGAACTCTCTGCTGCTATACTCAACTACATTGCCATTAGCACGCGCATTACCAAGAAATCTAAGAAAAAGACTGAGAGATAGTTATCTTGATCCCGCATGCCACAAACTGTTGCAGATCTTCATCTTGATTGGTCCAGCTGCACAGCTCATTTGGTGCCTTAGTTTTTTGGTGTTCTCTTTATTTTTGATGACACTTCCCATTATGGCCATGTACAATTGATTTTGGGCCATCTAACTGCCAAACTGTCAACTGTGTGGCATGCAAAATGGAATGTTATAAGCAACTACATACAAACAAACATATACATATACGTATATATATATATATGTTTATTTGATGTCTACATTGAGATTCAGCTGTGGCGTCCTAGGTGGCAACCGGTCAACCGGACAAGTATACGAGGGATGCGCCCTCCTGCCACGCCCAGTGCCATAGACATTTCATTGTGGACAGCCTGCGGCTCTGCACTTTTGGCCTAGTGGGTTGGCCAGCAAACAAGCAGCATCTATTTCTATATCTATTTTCGTTGAGCCTTATCTTCTGGTCAACCATAGAACTTGTTGCTAGTTGCAAGTTGACCTGCATGTAAGTATGTGTGTGTGTGTGTTGGCAAACAGTTCACCGCAGGATACGTGGCGAGGATGTTTGCTTGAGTCTGTGGCCCGGTTCATGTCGCACCATTCGACACACATTGTCCACAAACAGGCCCATAATTGCACGAATCCGCACTGCGTACAACCAAAATATTTTGTGAAAGTCACAGCGGGGGGGGGGATGGCTCGCAGATAGAGCTAGAACAGGATGGACAGGGATGGCTATATAGCTATAGCTGGTGTTAGCCTGTGAGCTCAGATTGATAGATATATTGTCGCTTGCCAACGGGTATTTTTGTGTATGTATGTGTGTGTGTGTGTTTGTTTGTGTCGTTTTTAGGCCACAATTAAACGTATCGGTTCCGCAACTAGGGTGGCATGTTTTTTTCTGCTTCTTCCATGTTTCTTTTCTTGCTGCCCCTGCCACTGCCCCTGTCGACTGATTAAGCAGCATGCAACGTCTGCCAAAAGTGAGCCATTTGCTGCCCAGCAGCAGCAGCAGCAGCACCAGAAGCACCCCTCCGAGCCGACACTAACCCCGGATTTCATTTGCTTGCTTGCTTGCTAGTTTAATGTTATTACCCTGGAAAACTGTTAACATGGTCTAAACTTCAAGGCACGTTCGCACTCCAAGTGGCCTTGTGTGTGTGTGTGTGTGTGTGTGTGACCACCCAGATTTTGGATTTCGTTGCCTTTTGGCTCAATTTGAACAGCAATTAAAACGTTGCAAATCGATTTGCCGCCATTTAATAACAATAACAATAATAATGCCAAACGAGACCCACATTAGAAATGTCCGCCATTTTTGCTCTCTGTTAAGGGGAATTCGTTGACAACCATTGAGTTGTGCTTTGTATCAAGTTGTTGTTTTTGTTGTGGTTGCCCATGATCACAATCACGAGCCATGATTAGAAATGATGATGATGACAGCATCCAGCATACCATCCATATAGCTCAACTCAACTCAACTTGTTGCTGCTCAAGTGGGCCAAGCCCAAAACTTGTCTCCGATAATAATTGTACATTGTACATTGTCGATGCTGTCATCTTATGTTCCTTTGTGTACCATTTGATATGCCGACGCCCGACGCCCGACGCCCGCCGTTTGCAATGACAAAAAACGAGCCGCCAATGCCACTTGGGCTTCATCAAAAATATACTTTTATAAAGAAAACACCAAATAAATCGAATAAAAAAACTTTTACTTTATTACAAAACACAATTTATTTAATATTTAATGACAATTTGAGCTGTAAACGGTCAACTAACTTTAGTTATTGCACGAAATAAGTTAAAAACTCTTTTTAAAACTTTTTAATAGGTATGTTTTACAATTTCATTATTAAGTATATTAATAAGGTATAGAAAAATTGTAAGATTGGAAGAATTCTCTACTCTAGTACATGTTCTCATAGCTTTGTTACTTAACCAATTCCCATTGCCTTATGCCCCACCCCTTTAGATGCACTTTGCCACATTTAGCGCACAGTAGTTGCATGTGTCACAACTTGACAATGTTGTCGTTCCCTAATTGCATTACACGCGTTCTTACTTAGCAGACAAGCCCCAAAACAAACACACATAAGCACTTTCCAGATACTTACTTTGAGATACTTGAACTATCTGACGACCAGTTATGGTTACTGTTAGGGTTCCTAAACCACGTTGCCACGTTGGGTGTTCCTAGTTGAAAGATTTAATAGTCCAATGCTAACGATTCGATCGCCCTGACAGCTCACTATCTATTTGGCTATTTTGACACTTTTGTTTTGCCTAAAAAGGTGTTTTAAAATATATATATATATATATATATATATAACTTACTTGAGGAACCCCAATGAGAGGCAGTTTGAAGGCAAACAATACGAATTACTCTAACAATTTAATCGGTATGCGTGCTGGCTTATCGCCAGGTCTCAATCAGGGCACTGGGTATTAATTGACACCTTACACACAAACACACAAACTTGCACACACACATTGGCTAGACCTTAAGTTAAACGTGAAACTGAACCCTGACAAGGGACTGTCAATTAGTTGCTGAATTTATCGCCAGGCACAAATCAGTTTTGGAAAATTTGTAACCCGAAAACGCCGTTGACTTGGGCTAAAAGAGCGATCAATTTTATTGTTAACTAACTAGGGAGGTCTCTTCGTAGATCTTCTCTCTCTCTAATACATATCTCGTATCACAGTGTTTATGTGTGTGTGCGTGTGTGCGTGTGTGTGTGTGTATGTGTTAGCCAAGCACTTATTGAGAACTTAATTGAATTACACAGCAAGAGAACAGAGAACGAGACGGTTAAACGGGGAAAAGGGCGATGTGAACGAGGGACCCGCACCTTGTCCCCAAGGCGTTCTAGTATATCGCTGGACTGTCCGTTGATTGTCTCTTGTCTGCCTGTTGTCTGCCTGTTGTCTGTGCTGTCTGTTGTTGTGGCCAGCAAAAGACAAAAAACACAACCAACAACAGCAAGCGGCAATGAAGATGAAACGTTCAATAGTCACAGTCGCAGTCGCAGACTTAGTACTAGCCACCAGGCCAAACATCGTCCAGAGTGCGAGAGTAGGTACACTTGAAGAAAAAGTTAGCTATACAGTTAGGAAAACTGTCTCAGGTTTAGAGATTAAAGGTGAACTAAGAATAATACAAGAAAAAAAAATATATATATGAAAAATGTTTCTTAAAAATGAAGTTTAAATAGCTCACTTTATTTTTTTGTCCAACTTAAAAACTTTCACAGCATTACCAACAAATACTTTTCTCTTCAAGGAGATTATTAAAAATCGAGGACCTGTTTTTTTCTGAGTGCACTTTTAGTTGTCTTAAGGCAAGAACTCTTTTGTTTGTATCGCTTTTCACTTGTGTGTGCATGCGTTTCATTTTATTCTCATGCCCATACCGATACCGATACCCATTCCCGTTCCCACTACCAATCCCATTCTCGTTTCCAATCGCAATACGAAAACCCATTCTGTGTTCTGTGTTCTTTGACATTTTAATGCGCCCGTTGGCGTTGACGCCTGACGCTGATGGTGGTCACTTTGAGCTGGGCACACTTGAAAATGGTGTGATAGCAATAATCCGATATAAATAAGACATTATAAGCGACTGACCACAACCACAACAACAACAACAACAACGACGACAATAAACACAAAATTTATTTGTTTGGATTACAAGGAACTGAATACCATTGGCGACGACATGTGGCGCTTCACCCAAAGCTTTGCCAAAGCTAACAAAAAAAAAAGAAAGAAAAAAAAAGAAATCAAAACGTTCGAGAACGAGAAAAATGATTCATATGGACCCACCGCAGACGCATCCTCTCATCAGTCAAACTTAACAGGAACGAAACAAAATATAAACGAAAAAAGTGAAAACAATGGAAATGGCAATGGCATTGGCAATGGCAATGGATCTACGTCTCCTGTGACTGACTATATGATCGATTGATTTCATCGATTATGGTATAACAAATAACAACAGTCAACTTGCCGAGTCTTCATGTCTGGCACTCACTTTGACTTCAAACTTCATATTTATTTATTTGTTTGTTTGTTTATTTGGTATCTTCTACATCGAAACAACAACACAACATACAACACATGATCAATTACACACAAGTTGAGCCGCTTTCCCAACCGCTCCCCAACCCCTCTCTCTCTCTTTTGGTTGGGTTTTGCCCACGCTTCAGGTCTGCGGCACAGCTTCTTTCACTTATTATTAAAAGTAACAAATTATTTTCAATTGATTTACACGCTGGCATCTCAACAGTTCAAAAGCCCAAAAAACACCCCCGCGCAACAAAACTGACCCTGAAAACAAAAAAAAAAAAACAACTACATCATACAATACCCCTCACATCTCCGCTGTTCTCCATCAGTTCCTCGCTGGCTGTTGATTAACCACTCACTGGGAACATTTAATGTGTAATAACGATTTGTATCTGAGCACAAAGTAGTTATGTTGAAATTCCTTGGGCAACCAGCCAGCCAGCCAGCAAGCCTGGCCTGATCATTAATCATAAGAATGTGAATCTTTCTTTTCAGCTCGCACACCTACAACCCAAGTTCATATAGTATATATACCCCGGCGTTTCACATGGCCAGAGCGGGAGTTATACACAACTCTCAGCTCTCGGAGTCTTAAAGGTTTTTTTGCTGAACGAACGAACAATGATCATGCGCTATGCCAAACGATATTTCATGCCCATAAACGGTAAGCGGTGTTTGGGTGTAGTACGTCAGGTTCCCGAACTCCACTCGCATACACTGAGAACAATAATAGTATTGTTCTTTCTCCCTCTTCTATCTAGTTGAGTTTGTATTATATCATTGTCAAGTGGAAATCAAATGAATAATGAGACATAAAATTATTCAATCAATGAATTTTTTGATATAGAATCCAAATTCCCTTTACGATTTTGAGGGTTAAGTTAAGTTCATCATAACATATAACTTTTCTTGTGGCTTACTTTCGACCGGAACTTATGGACAGGTATTTTTCGAGTGTAACTATAGCACAGCATCATCTTCTATGCACCGATTTAACGCCCCGACATTTACATATGTCTGGTGTGGTGTGTCTCCATACTCATTCCGCTCATTCCCCTCATTTCCATACCCCAATTCCCCATCAGCCATAGCAAAAGCTCATTGGCGTTGGCGTTTGGCTGCAGTACGTGCCTACAAATTATGTTTATTCACGTTTACAAGCCTCTGACATGCACTCCAACTCCAAGACGAACCTGGAACCTGGAACACTGATCACCAGAACTGAGCATGGGGTCTGTGCTCGGAGTTCTCTCTCTATCTCTCTGTCTCTCTGAGTTCTGCGCACCGGGGTGTCCCCCGGCATCAATGTCAGCGTCATCATCGGCATCGACAGCGTTTTGGCTTTGGCATTTGTTGGCTTTTTGGGTGGGTGACGGTGCCGACGTCATTCCCGCTGCGTCTCGTTCGATTCGAGGAAGCGTGGAGGGTTGGGAAGGGGGGGTGGGTGGCAGCTTGAGTTCGTTGCGCTTTCTACGTTAATTTGTTAACAACAATTTTTGGCATTTGTCTGTGCACTTCTGTGTGTCGACGATATCGATTTTTTTTTTCGGGGGGGGCCCGCGAACTGATCATTATCGTATGCTAATTATCGTTGATCACTTTGATGGTGAATTTGTAAGACGCGTTGAAAATTTGGCAAATTAAGTGTAAACTTGAGTTAAGATTAAAATTTGGACATGAATCAGCATAAAAATATATGATTGATAAAGCCGAAAAGATTTATAATATCAGCTAATTCCAGTGAATTGAAGATTTTTGTACTTAAACCAATCTGAATATTAATGGAGACTTCCTTTTTGATGTTAGATCGAAAGTTTTATATATTTACTTAAATAATTATAAAGACAGTAAAGGTAACAAATGGTATGGCATTATGTTTTAATAAATATTGAATATAAGTAATTAATATATATTTACTCTATACAAATATTTGTGACTAAACTAAATTATTATATTTATTTTGCAATAACTTTTAAAGAAAATCTAATTTAAGAATAAATCTTTTATTTGCTTTTAACGACCTGCACCTTTATTTAATAAACAATTAATGCAAAATAATATATTTAAACAGTTTTTTTCAATTTCCCAGCTGTAATTGAAACTTTCTCTTTGTGTTTAGGTCAGACCTCCAGTTGTTGCATACAACATATTGTGCTTGCGATTTCTTGCAATTCCAAATGTGGCCCCTAGCGATTTAGTACATAAATTAGTAAGACACCAAATCATAAGGGGAACTCTAAAGAAAACCCCTCCAGTTTCACATGTGCATAGAACCGTTTTCCATTTTCACATGATTTGGCGAACAACAACAACAACAGAAATACAGCAACAAAAAAGTAAGAGCAGGCAATAAGAGAGCTTGGCTGTTTAGTTGCATATGCATAACGCGTAGCAGTAACTCCCTTATGCCACTCCCCGAACCTCATCTCACCACACTGTGTAGCAACTAATTTTGAAGAAAAACAACAGCCAAGTCGCATATTGCATGATGATGCAGTGCAGCATAAGGCGATTTTTATGTTAAGCACAAGGAATTCGGGCTATTAGCGCCAAAGGATTTTCTCATGGTTTAAAAATATACCCAACGTGCGACAAATTTGGCCGCCGGCTAAATGCAGCACGAAAGCTGCACGCGGAGCAACCAAATAACGCGTGGAGGGCGGGGTTCCACAAGCCACAACGGCTGAACGGTTGAACGCTTGAACCACTGAACGGCTGACCGACCGACCGACCGGCTGGACAAGCAACCACCACCAACAACAACAAGAACAACAGCAATCTGATTGCCAGCAATAGCGGGCGGTGCGGTTGGCAGCCAGTTGAGAGCTATATTGGGTTGGTGTAGAGAAGGGATAGAGTTGGGGGGAGGGAGAGTGTGCTTTATGGTCAGCCTCGACCGGTCAGAGAGCTCTCTCAGGTCTCAGGTCTCGGGCCTGGGCATACAATTTAATATTAAAGTTGATAAACATTTTGACCACGGCAGTTAGTAAGCAAACGTACGATCCACCTACTCGCCTTCTTTAACGGCAGCAGCAACTGTGGCAGCAGCAGCAGCAGCAGCAGCAACTGTGGCAGCACCGCCATCATCATCATCAGCAGCAGACAGTGGACGTGACCCGACCAGTTCGACGATGAGCGAGGAAGAAGACTGGTGAAATAAATTCAGAAACTATGTCGAAACTTGCCAACTGATTGCGCCACAGATTCGCACTTAGTCAGTGGCTGTGGCTGTGGCTGTAGCTGTGGCAAAACTTGACTCGAGCAGCGGCAGCAGCAGCGGGTAGATGGTGTGGCAAGTTGGGAGACAGGGAGGGGGCGTAGATTTTCGGGACATAAACGGGGGCGTGTTGAGCGCGGCTTTGGCAATAAGCTTTATATATTTTTTGGCTTTATTTTTATTTTATTTTTCTTTTTTTTTTTGGTAGTCAAGTCAAGTGGGGCCAAGCTTTGGGCCACGTTTCAGAAGCAGGTACCAAAAAGCAGCGCATAATGAAATTATAAGCTACCGATCCCTAAAAATCATCAAAAGTAAATTTAAAAAATTAAACATAATTATGGATTGTATTGTGGGTGTATTTTATAAAAAAAGATCATTTCGAAAAAAAGTACTTGAAAATGAGTAAAATATTTAAGAGTTGTTTATTTTGTATCTAACAAAGAGTAATCGTTAAGTTTAAATTCTGTAAAACTTTACAGATTTCCCAAATAAATGAGAAGGGCTTAAAAAAAGCTTAATAGAGAGTTGAGCAACTAGACCAATAGCTTTGAAATCAGCTTATGAAGTTCATTTCTACAATATTTGTCATCGAATAATAAAGGCGAAACTATTAAAAGCGCAAGTAAAGTTCACTTTTAAAAGCTGCCAGAAACAAACAAGCGATCTAATTTTAAATTAATCCATTTAATGAAACATATTTTATACCAATTTTTTCAACTTTTCAACTTCTTACCCTTCATTATCAATAAGCAAAAATACTAAAAAGGGAAAATGCTGCACTTTGCCCACGCCCCAAAGAAAAAGCTGACTCCACCTTCGATCTGCATGCTTTTGCAATTGATGCAGCCCTGGCCCGATAAAAATGAGCAGCCACTTTACAAATACACACACACACACACACACACACACACACACACACGCAAACAAACACATACAGACTGACAAGAGCATAAAATCATGTCCAGAGCGAGTCGTACATGAAGTTAAAGTTGGAGTCTGAAGTCTCAGCGTTTTTGGGGCTGGAGGAGAGCGAACGCTTTTCGAGAAATCAACGTCCAACGCGATTGTTCCCATGCAAGTTTCTACAAATATTTTTTTGTGAATTATTACCTTCGTATTTTTACCAGTTCGCGAGGAGTCAAATTGGTCGGCACACGCTCGAGGGCACACGCCATTTCCCACGGAGCGAGCATTTATGGCGGCTTGCTTGGAGACCAGAAGACTGAGGCAGTTGCAACTGCCAGGCCTGGCCTGCTGTCTGCCCTGCCCCAACGACCCATGGCTGCTGCTGCTGCTTCGGCTGCTGCTGATCACTGATTCGAGGACGAGCCATGAACTATAAGTTGGGTGCTGGTGGTGCTGGTGGTATTGATATTGGTGGTGGTGGTGGTGGTGCTGGTACTGCTGGGGCTATGACATGGCCAGGCAGGTGGTAGGTAGTTCAATTAAGGGCCCATTGCTTGACATCAATGGTCCCAAGACGCACAAGTCACAGAACTGTCAACTGAGCACGTAATGCAGCATAATTGCCAACTGCAACAGCAACAAGTGTCCGGCAACACACATGTCCAGCCTTTTCCAAATACTGAACGCATCCTGCTGCGAATTTGATGCTTAATACACACACACACACACACATACATATATATATATATATATATACAGCCTACACGTTTTGGCTAATGGGCCCAGGCTTCCATTGGGAAACCGAAACCGAGCCCGATCACGATTCAAGTTCAAACCCACGCATTTCGATGCGAATTGGTTCTTCTTCTTTCTCTTATTCGTATGCCTTTTAATTGGCTTGTCGCAGCAAGAGAGAAGACAGAGACACACACACGAGAGAGAGAGAGAGAGAGAGAGAGAGAGAGAGGGGTGTGAGGAAGTTAGAGTAAGGTGCGGGTTAGCTGTTAAGGAGAGTCATGTAACCATGTGTCTTGGAAGTTTGGAGCTGGAAGAGATGTCACTGCATGGCCATCTTCCTTCCTTGGTCGCCGGGTCGAATAGAAGTGATGTCGATAGCACTTAAACACGATATCCGTTTCAATTTGTTTGGATTCTTCAATTTAAAAGGTGATAATTTTCTACTTTATGGCCCTCGACATGTGGGCCACCCATAAAACTGATATCGGAGTAGTGCCTCGGTTCAGTTCAGTTCGTTTTGGTTCGGTTCGGTTCGGTTGTGTTGCTTCTTGTCCATACACATTCAATACATTTCGAGTTGGAGTTGAAGTTCTTGACGTCGTATCACTCGCTTAATTTGTTATTCGCTGGTTTTCACACTTGATAATTGTGTGGCTGCGGTCAGTCAGGATGGTTGGAAGGAAGGTAGACAACTTACAGCACCAACCACCAACTAAACCAACCACAAACCAACCAGCCCAGCCCAGCCCAGCCAGCTCAGCCAGCATCATCATCATTATCATCAGCTGCCTCTGCTTTGTGGCCGGTTGCCACTTTGTGTGTGTCGTCTGTGTGGGCAGTTTCATTGCTTGTTTGTATCTTTGAGTTGCAGCAACTCCAGTTTATCAGCAGACACGCACACCCAAGCGACAGAATGTCTAAATTTTTTATTATTTTTTTTTGTTGATTACTGAATTTTAGCGATTTTAATGCGTTAGCATCAACATCAACATCAACGTGAAGTCAAGTCTCAGTCGAGTCTTTGCCGTCTTTGCAGCTCAGAGGCGTTCTCAATGATCGACAACAAATCAACAAACAATTAATTAAAACACTGAGCGAAAATGGGGAATCACTCAACAAGTTTCGATTGTTGATGTCAGTTTGAACTTGAATGCAAATGCAAATTGCTTTTTTAGCTCTGTTTTGGGTGGTCTCTCTAGTTTTAATGATTTGCTGATTTGCATTCAAGATCTCTAATCTTGTTTTATCGCTGTATATATGTTGTATATATATTTTATGACTCGTTGGATGCTTTAAGTGACAACGTTTAGTTAACAAACTAAACAAGCTTTTAAGAACCAAATTGATTAGAGAATTTGGGAAAGTTAAAACCAACATGGGATATATATAACCACATTTGTTATACTCATCGAGCATTCAAATATGGCAATTTAATTAGATATGTAAGATATCAGGTTTGGCTGGATTGTTAAAAATACAAAACCAATTATACCAATAAAGTCTTGTATATATATATTCATTGTTTAAATTACATTTTAGAGATTTGAAAAGTATTTATTAAAACTAAAACCTAATTAAAGCTAAAACCTAAAATCTAAAACCAATTGATTAAAAGAGGCTAAGATATAATCTCACAAATATTAGAAGAAACCTAAAAAATTATTGAAAAACTAAGAATATGATTCAAAAATTGTATTTTATACAAATAATTATTGGTAAATTATAATTATGCCTTAAAGTGGCCTACCTTTGGTAGACTTTTATCTATATATATTGATTCCGCATCGCAACACACACAGAGAGAGAGAGAGAGAGAGTGAGATTCGAAACGTTGGCAACGTTGGCGGCGAAGTCTTCAGCGTCGGCGTCGTCGGTCTTCTCTGAAAGGCTGACAAAAAAATAAAGCTGCAAAGCACAATATGAAATCATATCACTAGACATGGCTTACAATAACAATCACGGCCAGACACACAGTCAGAGTTGGAGTCGAAGTTGGAGTCAGAGTCCAAGTATGACTGAGTGTTGTATGTTGAGATTTACAGTGAATGCTCTCAACGGCAACGGCAACGGCAACAGCAACAACGGCAACAACAGTAACAACAGCAACAACAGCAATGTGCCAACAATGATATTAAAAATAACAATTGTCTTCAGTGGTCTTTAACACCCGCACCGCTGATAGACAACACCAACAACAACAACAACAGCAACATCGTTTTGAGTGGCATATAAAAGTCACATCGACAACTTCGATTGACTAAAGAAAATATTGTGCAGATGCTATGCCGAGGAGGATCAGCTCGAACGGAGTTCATAAAGCACCGAGAGCACATTTTGAATACCTGAACAATCATAAAAATAATGACGCTGCACATTCCGTAGCAGCAGCAGCAGCAGCAGCAGCCGCAGTAACCAGAAAAGAAAAAAAAAACCAAAACCAACTTAAAAGATGGAGTCGAATCCGTATAAGTATTTATGCTTATCGGATGAGCTTTATGCAGCCAGTCAAGCACAGCATGTGCACTCTCTCTCTATCTCTCTCTCTCTCTTTCATTCTGACTGTGTACATAAATTAGTGATATGGCACAATATGTAAAGGGGAAGGAAGAAAACAGGACTCTATGCGAGGTCAATGCGGCGTATGCGCAATTTGTTCAGTGCTCATGCAGATTGAGCGCGTCTCCATTCTGTTCTGGTTCTTCCGCAGAAATTCGCATGATGTTGTGATTAATGAAGCGACTGAAAGCACACAGATCAGTGACCACAGCCAAATGGTTCCCACTGACAGCTTATCAGTGGTATATGCCAAGACTGCTGTTGCCGCGCTGTGGCCAATTGTTGCCTTGCGTGTTCCGTTGACTAAAGACTTCAATTCAGCCTCAATCATTTCATTTAACTGATGATGACGATGCTCCTGCTGCTGCTGCTGCTGATGTTGATGCTGCTGATGTTGATGCTGCTGATGTTGATGCTGCTGATGTTGATGCTGCTGAAGATGGAAATCATTTTGTATAGAGTCTGCCAAGTCGCCGTTACAATTTTCAGTTTTGAGCTTCTTCTCATCAGTCTAAACACGCAACAGCCATTTGCGAACGTTTTGGCTACCAAAAGATCCAGGCACTTAACTACTTTATTGGTTATATATACCCAACTGCAACTCCTTCGCATACACCTGTGAAATGACAACAACAACAAATGCAGAAGTTCTCTCAGCTTCTTTTATAGTTTAATGAGCCATACGCGACTCGAATCGAATCGAAAGGTTTATCTGTCATAAGGCTCGTAAAAGAACGGTTGCTTTTATTAAGTACAAGCAAAACAGAGAAACAAAAAACAAAAAAAGATTTCTAAACGCCATTCATACCGCACTTATATCGCACCTCACCCGTCCATAATAATAACCCATTTTAATTGACCATCAAAGCTACAAAAAAAGAAAAGAAAGAAGAAAAAAAATATGAATAAAAAAACAAAACGCTGAATAAAGAATATCCAAAACTTAAATGTTGATGCAGATAGAAGAGGGGAGGGGCGGAGCAACGACAAGTCTCATATCATTTCAATGGGTCCATGTCCACGCTTTGCCGATGTCGATGTCGATGTCGATGTGGATGTGGATGTCTATGGCCGGGTGGGCTATAAATTTTGTATCGGCATTTGCCATTGTGTGGCCAACGATAATATCGGGCGTGGAATTTATCGTGCCATGTGGGGGAGCCATCAAAAAGGGAGAGACAGAGACAAAGAGAGAGAGAGACAGCGACAGATAGAGAGAATGAATGCTAGAAGCCGCAATATTTCATGGCTGATGGATACGGTTGTGATATATCGTAGTACAAGCGGGTCGTGATATATAGGCTCATGCGGAGGTGAGCATAAATCAAATGATGGTTGAAAAACATAAAAAGAAGAAGTTATAAATACCCAAAAACAAAACAAAAACAAAAAAACACAAACAATCGTATGATTTGCTAGACGCTGTTGTTTTCCGGGCGGGATCGCTCATGTTACGGGCAACAAATGCATGGGGGAACGAATGAAATCTAGACAAAATGGTGTGGAAAAGCGATTAAAATAGTACGGATAGATTGTGATGTGAGGTGACATCAAACGCGGCAACCTGTTAGGCTTAAAGAAATAAAGTTTTAAAGTATTGAATGGTTTGCAACAATAGAAGAAAACAATATTAACAACACATAGTTACAGGAACGCTTCAGCCTAATCCTTTGCTAAAGTACTTTATCATTTATTCCCATCCTCAACTAAAGTTGTGTTCTTTCGGAGCCTCTTTGTAATATTCATTTTAATTATGCATTTAACGAAAACCTTGAACTTTAAAATTTGCCAATAGCTTCTGTTAGCTTGAAATCTTCCCAAAAAAAAAAAACTTCTCACATTGCGACCGTTGCATGCGCATGAACTGTGACCTTTTAATGTCTGGCCGAAAACGAAAAGAAGTGAGAAAGCGCAAGAGAAAATTTAGTATTCAAATTCACAAAGCTGCTGCGACGAGATGAAAGAACAACAAACGATTGAAGGGAATCGGAATAATAATGCCGACAATAAAACGAATGGCAACTAAAATCGCAAAAAAACAAAAAACTTCAAACTGGTAGTTGGCTGCGCTTTTAAGCCTTTTAAACTTCAATCAAATTTTTCAGGATTTGGCAGGCCAAAACAACAACAACCGGCAAATGGTATCCCATAAGCCACGCTTAAAAACAACAACAACTGCAGCAGCAGCAGCAGCAGCAGCAATAATAATAATGTTGTAATTTTCAAGAAGAGAAATAAAGAAGAATGCGTTGCGAGCACCTTTCTTTGAACCCAGACGGCCAAAGTTTTTTTTTTTGGGAATTTGTTCTTTGGAGGGATGCATGTCGATGATCCTTTATGTGTGTATGTGTGTGTGTGTGTGTGTGTGTGTGTGTTTGTGTGTGAATGTCGACATCTGTGGTGGATGCCAACACGTAAACGTTTCACATGCATAAACAGAAAGAGATAGAGAGAGAAAAGAGTTAACAGCAGCATTTGGATATGGATGCCTTTATGCTACCAAAATTACCAGACACACACAGTATATATATATCTATATATATATATATATATATATATATAAATATATGTATGTGTATAAAAGTTTATGGCTATGCGAAACACCGAAAATTCTTTGATGAAAAAGTCTGAAGTCGTCGAAAAGCGTATACAAATTGGGCCCACAAACCGAGCCGAGCCATTAGTCTCGAAAGCCAAGTTAAACGTTTTAGTGGCTGCGCTTAAGAGCGCTAAGGTAATTTTTCACTTTGCTGCAGTTTCAGTTTATTATAGCATTATAAAACAGAACATCTATAGCTCTCCTTAATACCTACCTACCTCTCTCTCTCCTTGAGTCTGAGTCTGTCTTGAGCCGTAAGATTCCCACAATTTACTGAATGCGATTCCAGAGAATAAGTTACGATCTTTCTATTTAGAAAACAATTCGATTAGAATTGACTTCTGTCGAGTGTCTTTCATTCTTCTTGTCTTTTTACCCCATACAATAAAATACTTTCACATAAGTTTAAAAAACAACAACAACAACAAGAAAAATTGAGAGCGCGGCGATAACAACAATAAGCAACATTAATTGTTTGGCATTGTGATCATCCAGCTGTCGAACAAAAAAGAGCAAATGGGACAATGGGAATGCGTTTTCCTCGATGCGATTCAAACTCCTACACACAAGTGTCTGTATCTGTGCATGTGTGTGTGTGTGTGTGTGTGTGTCTTCGTGCGCTTTGTCAGTTTTTTTCACGCACTTTTGTAAAGTGGTTAGATAATCCATTGTTTATGGCATACCAAAAAACTAAAAAAAAATCGAAACATCAAATGAAACAAAAACATGTTTCGTCATTTTGCCAGGCAGTTGGAAGGGGCATTCGGTTCGGTACATAATTGAAGTTACTTGGTAGACAGTCGGGCAACAGCGAAAGGTGGTGCATTGAGATGAGTTGGGAGTATGCAACATGATTTGCTTATGTATTGTTAGCAACTTAAACAAATTAATTGCAGGTTCTTTGAAAAGAATCGAGCTGCTGCAGCTACTGTGGTATGCAACTCGAAAAAGAGTTGAGTTACTGTGAATTGTTGATATGTAAACTTGCATCAGCATAGTTTAATGATCTAACATGATGATGTACAACATATGTAAACTATGAATTAAGTTGCACTTAAACTTTCTTTGACAATAAACATTCAATTGATACACACTTTGATACTATTATTGCGACTAACTACTTTTCCATATATACTCCCCACAACATACTACCAATTAAACCTTTCTTCATCGTATAGCTACCCTAAGCTCATACTATTATTGTGACTAACTACTTTTCCATATATACTCCCCACAACCTACAACCAGATAACCCTCTCTTCAGCGTACAGCTACCCTAAGCTCATAAATTTTCCTTTGACGATTCATCTCTTGTAAACAAAACCCATTAAAACCTATCACAAGATCACCGAATACAACTCAAACTGAATGGAGAGATGCGCAACAATTGCATTTCGAGGCGTTTTAAACCGAATAACAACAATAACTAACGAAATCCAACAAGCAAACAATAATGACAACGGCAGCAGCAATCGAGCAATGAAATGAAATCAAATGATGTGTATAAAATCGAAAATAATACAAAGAAAACCAAAAACCATATAATAAAAATCAAGAAAAATAACTACAAAAGCGCAAAAGACATACAAATATATATATATATATATACTCCATGTATATCTGACGATGTTCAGATGCGGGAGCGAGGGCGGAGATGAGGGCGAGGTCGTATATAGTATGGTTTGAGTTTTTGCTGGCGGCGTTGCTGTTCTTGTTGTTGTTGTTGATGTTGTTGGTGGAGGTGGAGGTGCTGCTGCTGCTGCTGCTGGCAACGATGGCGACAGCCATGGACAACAACATGCGAGACTCTTAACCTTTGACGCCCGAACAATGAAGTGGTTAAAAGCAAGACATTAACACACAGACTTACAGGCAGCAAAACAACAATGAGCTAAGATAGAAGAGGGAAAGAGACGAAGTTGAAGACTGGATCTGTGGCTATATGCCTCATAGAGTTCGGAGATGTTGTTGCTGTTGTTGGGTGTTGTAGCACTTGAGTGGAATGACAGAAATTAGTGAAATTTATTATTGATATCCACTTGAATTTATAGAGCAGCGAACAAAAGGCGTTGTTCGTAGTCGTTGTAGGGTTTTTCTTTTCTTTTCCCCCTTTACTTTTTTCTTTCTTGCTTGTCTCAACTTTTAACTTATATAAAGGTGCATCTTTGTGGCGTCTCCGTCAGCAAGCAGCAACAGCTGCTGCAGCTGAAAAAAAAAACACCAACGAATTGATGGCATTACGTTTGCGATCTAATGCGTGTGATAAACAGGTATGCGAGGCTCGTGGTTCTGTTTCGGTTTCGGGTTCGATTTCTGTTTCTGTTTCAGTTTCGGTTTCTCTTCAGCTAGAAGGTGTCGTTGCTGTTGCGTATAAATTATGAGAGTAGAGACAATAAAATGCACGACAGGCAGCAGCTCTAATAGCCGATAGATAGAAGTAGTTAACGCTGCGCGAGAAGCTAGAGTTGGAGATGGAGATTTGTGGCTTTATTGTAAAGCCACCCAGAACTGTTGAAGACGACACCCGCAGCAAAAGAGCTGCATATAGCGAGCATATTTTCCGAGCAGTTCCGAGAAAACTTGAGCGCCGCACAATAGAGTTATTTAGAGGCAGTAAAGTTATGGTTATTGATTTGAAACCTTACATGATATGGTAGGATAAGAAGTGCGTTAAAATAACAGGGCCAACAATCTACTTCACAGATTCCCCCCTCACAAAAGAGTAAGAGACTGGCAGGTTCTTGAGAGACACAAAAGCCGCCGTTGCACACACACACACGCACACACGCACGCACGCACACATATGCATACTTCAAAGTGGAGAGTTGAGCTCCAGTTCTTATAGTCTTGAACATTTCGATGTTGAAGTGTTATGGGCGAGTCGCGAGCTCTTGACAGACCCTCGTGCTCGTGCCCTGTTTCAAATGTTCAGAAATTGTGGAACCTTTAATTAAACGGTGGCCTAAAATATGCAAACGAGTCGACGAGGCCGACGAGGCCGACGCAACGCTCGCCAAGTCCAAGTCATAACTCATTTTCTCTTAAAAAGAAACGAAAACGAACGGGGAACCGTTTGTGGTACGGCCCATGGGCCACTTTGCATACTAAATGGCGCACGCCCCACTTTCAACGCATGCCGAAGACGCGTCTCGGTTCGGCAAACAGCTTCGTCGTCGTCGTGGTCGTCCTTCGGGCGATTTTTCGGCAGTCAGGTGGGAGTGACCATGGAAGCTTTTTTGGTGCGCTACCGAAATCAGAGACCGGCGCACAATTCTTCAGATTATTTTTTTTTTTTTCAGTTGCGCTTCAGCAGATTTGCATGCGCCGGAACATTTTTTTGATTATGGCTTCGAAACCACAAACAAAAAAGCAGAAAAAATAAAACTCATTTAAAATCGATTTATGCAAGGATTAAACTCTACTTCGTCATACGAAATGGGGCATGCCCCGTGCCCCCTGGCCCTGTAGCGTGTCCATCAAGTTGCGACTTGCAAGTTAAGAAATTAGTAAAACTCATTTTTGCATTTTTAGCCTCCGGGCTTAAACTTAATTCGGAAGCACAGCAGGAGGTTCTAAGTAAATAAATGTGCCTACCCAACCTCCATTCGTTTAATTTGCATTTTATTGCAATGGAGCTGAGCTGCGAGCGAGCCTCAACTTCGTCTCAACAAGAACTGGCTGGAACTACAGCCAATTAAGCGTATATTTGCCACGCTTTACAGCTTTTGAACTGAACTGAACTGAACTGGAAGTGGACTGGACTGGACTGGGCTGGAGTGGATGATCTTCCTGGTCTTGGAGGTGCTCTACTTTGGCGCAAAAGCGCAACTAAAAATGATTAAAGGCCTTCCCCAGTCCCAGACAGCTTTTTATATTAATTTGTGTGCGCTCGCATTGTGTTTTTTTTTGTTTTTTTTTACCATCGTTTCATCGTTGAAGTATCTCTGAAATTGAAAGTGAATGCCACGAAGCAGGAGCAGGAGCAGCAGCAGGAAATGAGTTGCCAATATAATAATCATAACGCACCATAGGGGGTGGTTGATCCACAACAATAAGGATTAAATCTTTAAAGCTGGTCACACCGTCTACTGGTTGGTAGTCATATCCGGTACACAAGAAATTGCTTTCAAATAAATTTCAAATAAATTTCAACGAAGGTCAAGAAGTATCTAAAGGTGTGAATAGTGGGAAAACGAAAGTTCCACTATTGTAAAAAAATATACTATAGATCCATCTAAATCGTTTGTATAACTAACACGATTCAATATTACTCATTTATACCCTAAACCCATTAAAAATGGATCAAAACGGGTATAATGGTTTTGTGCAAAAGCAGAAGGAAGCATCTCCCACCCCATAAAGTATATATATTCTTGATCAGCATCAACTGCCGAGTCGATGGAACATAAAATCGAAATCGAAATTATGTGACACCAATCAATAGTTTTGGATGTGACAAGCAAATCGATAAAGAGTTATTTACACACCGGCAAATAAAATGCTTCACTGTCGTTGTTAATTAAATTCGATACATTTAAGTGTTTAAAATCAAGCGTTTAATTTCAAAATTAACTTGCTTGCTTATATATAAGCATAAAGTCCAAACATTTTTCTAGTTTCCCCAAAAGTAATCTTCAAACTTAACCATGAAGGTCGCTTCTATAATTTACATAATGTTTTGCATTATTGGTATAGTTCTGGCAAGAAGGGGTTCGCGCAAAGGTTAGATTTTGAAAGTAATTCGCACTCTGGATCGATCGTAAATAAGTTTATATATATTTGTGTATTTCAGCACGCCCTGATAGTGACTCGACGACGACGACGACGTCGACGACGTTCAACGATGATTGCGTTTATTTCATTCCTGGTGTTATTTATTAATATAATATAATATTATTTATTATAATCAGCGAATTTGATTCGGTTCGTTCACACACATCGTAACTGATTTTATTCTTATCGCTTAATAGAAACTTTCGAAGATTACTACTGAAGTTTGTAAGAACCAGGTAATCCAATTTTTCTAAGCTACATATACATTTACATCTGTTGTAGCTAGATGGCAGTGAAAGGTGGTTCATGACTTAAGACTCTCTAGACATTCTAACAAATAATTGCAATTCATTATACTCTGAACCCATTACAATTGGGTACAAAGGGTATAATGGTTTTGTGCAAAAGTATATAAAAGCTAGAGACTCCAGACTTGGGACATAAGCTCGCCTAATCCCTAGGCAGTACAAGTTTGTTTTTGATTTTCGATAACTCTTCCCGTTTCCGATATACACATGGCTAATGAAAAACGATTGCCGCTAGGGTTGAGAGATCGACACATCGGATAGCTGGCGGCACCGGCAAACAATCTAAAATCGAAATCGAAGTTTTGTGACACCAATCAGTAGTTTTTGATACTTTATGCTTTATTGTCGATACTAATTAAATTCGATACATTTAAGTGTTTAAAATCAAGCGTTTAATTTCAAAATAAACTTGCTAGCTTATATATAAGCATAAAGTCCAAACATTTTTTAGTTTCCCCAAAAGTAATCTTCAAACATTACCATGAAGGTCGCTGCTATAGTTTACTTAATGTGTTGCATTATTGGTATAGTTCTGGCAAAAATGGCTTCGCACAAAAGTTAGATTTTAAAGTAATTCGCACTCTGGATCGATCGTAAATAAGTTTATATATATTTGTGTATTTCAGGACGTTCTAATAGATCTCAGAGGACGTTCTTCACATCAGATTGCATTTATTTTGTTCCTAAGTGGAAATGTTTATTTGACGAAAGAAGGTGTGTGAAATTTTCAATTGCTGGATGTTTTCACACTGTCATCGGTAATCGCTTTTATTCATTGAAAGCTTGTGAGATGGTTTGTAATAAACCTAAAGAAATACAAGATTGTGAGAAGGCTTGTCTGAAACCTAAAAAAGAAAAACCTAAAGAAGAAAAACCTAAAAAAGAAAAACCTAAAGAAGAAAAACCTAAAAATGAAAAACCTAAACAAGAAAAACCTAAACCTAAACCTAAAAAAGAAAAGAGACGTAAACTAAGACAAAACTAAATTGCAACAAACGCTTAACGATAACTTGTAAGTTGTGTTTGCGAACTTAATATTATTTATTATAATCTGCGAATTTGATTCGGTTCGTTCAGACACATCGTAACTGATTTTATTCTTATCGCTTAATAAAAACTTCCGAAGATTACTACTGAAGTACGTTAATGTTTCTTTTTTTTTAAAACAAGTTGCATTATTGGCACTGTACTCGGTTCTGGGTGAAGAGCCAAAGAAAGATCGTAAGAACCAGGTAATCAGATTTCTCTGAGCTACATATACATTTACATATTTGTTGTAGCTAGATGGCAGTGAAAGGTGGCTCATGACTTAAGTTTTTCTAGACATTCTAGCAAATGAGTGCAATTCATTATACTCTGAACCCATTACAATTGGGTACAAAGGGTATAATGGTTTTGTGCAAAAGTATTTAAAAGCTAGAGACTCCAGACTTGGAACATAAGCTGGCCTAATACCTAGGCAGTACAAGTTTGTTTTTGATTTTCGATAACTCTTCCCGTTTCCGATATACACATGGGATCGATAACAACAAAATCTGAAATTTGGAAAACTTTGGGACGGCGCTTTAAACATTAGACAAAATAATGACAATCTGTGAAATTTGTATTAAAATCGGTTGATAAACACCGAAGATATGATGCATTGAAGTTAAGTCAAGTATGCAGTATGGTCGTAAACACACACACACATACTTGCAAGTACTGAATAGGGTTCAGGTAATCGTCTAGTCGGGATTTCTCGACTAGATTTACTATCAAAAATTCTTAAGATACAATCAATTTATACATAATATAGCTAAAATTAACATTAAAATCTATGATATCCCATATATATTCCCACCATTTCGCTCTCTTTCACTCGCAGTGCCTTAAAGCCAAACTGTTGCGTTAAGGCCATATCCATTACAATATACGCGATTAACATTCAATGAAATAATCCAAATTCGGTGTAAAAAGTAATTGAAGGTGTTGCCAGCAACGGTTGATCGTCAATATGTTGACCCAATGCGAATGCGAAATTGAAATTTATTTCTTTCTCACGTAGTCGCCTCTGCCATTAGCTCAATCAGAGAAACGTCGTAAATCGCGTGCATCAATTTGGCCATTTAGGCAAACGACGAGCATTGGTGGTGGCCAGTGGAGCTAGTTGTTGCACGAATATGCACGAATGGCGCCCCACCAAAGAAAAGAAAACCGAATGGCAATACCAAGATTCCGATACAGCAAGCAAGCGGTGAGTATTGGACACATCGGACACATGTCCATTGTCCATTCCAAACATTCAGCGATGCACAACAAAATGCTTCGGCTGTCACTCAGCCAGGTGAGTGTTTTTACGGAGCAGGGGCAGAGGCAGAGGTACGGGTAAGGGAAGGGTGCATTTGGTACACTCACATCCATTCATTCATTACGCAGTCAAGTCAGTCCGTCCATCAGTTCGTCAGCCACTCAATAATTCGGCAGTCATCGACGTCGACGTCGTCTTCGTTGTTGTTGTTTTTGGTTATTGTTGTTGTTGTCTACTTCCTTCTACTTCTACTGACCCGACAGCCGCGAGAAAATTGCAACAATTTTCCATTGTTATTGTTTCATTTGGCAAATTTAAGCTCCGTTTGTTTGCAATTAATTGACATTCGCAATCCACAGAATTGCAATCGAGAGTCCCAAACGAACGAATCCCAAAACGAACCGAACCAAACCGAACCGAACCGAAGCACACTCTCTCAATCTCAACTCTTAGTATTTGCCCATGCAAATTATATTGAACTGATTCCCACGACGCTTTTGGCCAGCTGGCAATTTCGATTTGTTTTTCAGTCCGTCCTTAGTTGATTTTGCTTATTGTTGTTGTTGTTGGTGCTGCTGCTGCTGCTTGGCAGGCATGCAAATCATTTGTGGAATGTCTAAAGGGAGAATGAAGGGTGATAGAATGGTTTTACATTCACACTGTTCTGGGCACAGATTTGGTTAGTTTAAGTTTCGGTTTTGGTTCGTTGGCACAAAGCTTAATTACTTGCGAAAGGGGCCAACACGCTACAAAATTGACAGCAGTTAAGGCTTAAAGCATTCATTACTTGTTAAGAGAGGAGTTGGTGAACGTGGTAAGGAAAAAGAAAATCCTTGTAGTTGCTATAGGTTATTGGGTGTTATGAGATTTCAAAGATGTATGATACTCAGTAGAAGAAGTTTAGAGCTTGGCATTCATTAAGATTCAAACTTAACCTAAACCAAACTAATTTAATTTCTCCTCCACTTTGACTTATAACAAACAATCTTGAACACTTTTCAACTACAATCTCTCTTCTGTTTGCTTTAGATCTTTGTCCATGCGCCAACTCGTTTGTTGTTTGCTTTGCTTCGCCTCAAGAACAATGTCAATATGCGACAACAACAACAACAAACACAATATCTCAAGCAGAAGTTGATCAAAGACGCACACATCAAAGACGCAAAATATTAATATATATATATATTTCCTAATCCATTGTAATTATGATTTCTTCTCCATTGTTTGACACAAGAAAAATATATGTAGCCTTAAAAAAAACCAAGAAAGAAAGAAACGACAATAACAGCCGGCTCGAGGCCTTTTCAATAGATCATATTACCAAGTGAATATGTCAATTCCTCGGCGCTTTGCACACGAAAAACGATAAGAGATCTGCGTCACAGCCAGCAACAACAACACACACAAAAAAAGGAATATAAAATATTAAAAATCGAAGAAAAAATATATTTTGAGCCCCCCAAACACTAATTGTAACCACAAAATCGACTACCAGGCCGCCTTTTTCAACAGAATACTGAACTGACAAAAAGCATAAAAGATAATTGTAGAGAAGTTAAAGACGAAGAACTGGAAGTGGAAGAAGTAAGGCAGCACCTAATCTTGACTGAAAACAAGGATTAGTTGTTCCAATCAGCGGCAACGCCTGCGGCTAATGAACAACGGTTGCCGCTGTCGATGTCGCTGTCGGCCATAATACTGGGAATTGTGAACTGGGGAATCAGGGAACCCTGAGTTGAGCATACGCCCCTGGTAATTACTCGTCGCACCAATAAAAAAAAGTCACGCCAAACAATAGGCGGTAGCTAGGCCAGGGCCAGGGCCAGGGCTAAGAGATCGACACATCGGATAGCTGGTTTGTTGGATCTTATCGCTTGACATCGTTGTGTGTGTTATGACTTTTACTTTTCTTTGGATTCCAAGCGACATGCGCAACAAATCAAAGCAGATTAATATTCTCGATCGGCAAGATGACAAGGCGGCACCGGCAAACAATCTAAAATCGAAATCGAAATTATGTGACACCAATCAATAGTTTTGGATACTTTATGCTTTATTGTCGATACTAATTAAATTCGATACATTTAAGTGTTTAAAATCAAGCGTTTAATTTCAAAATAAACTTGCTAGCTTATATATAAGCTTAAAGTCCAAACATTTTTCTAGTTTCCCCAAAAGTAATCTTCAAACTTAACCATGAAGGTCGCTTCTATAATTTACATAATGTTTTGCATTATTGGTATAGTTCTGGCAAGAAGGGGTTCGCGCAAAGGTTAGATTTTGAAAGTAATTCGCACTCTGGATCGATCGTAAATAAGTTTATATATATTTGTGTATTTCAGCACGCCCTGATAGTGACTCGACGACGACGACGACGTCGACGACGTTCAACGATGATTGCGTTTATTTCATTCCTGGTGTTATTTATTAATATAATATAATATTATTTATTATAATCAGCGATTTGATTCGGTTCGTTCAGACACATCGTAACTGATTTTATTCTTATCGCTTAATAGAAACTTTCGAAGATTACTACTGAAGGACGTTATTGTTTTTTTTTTTTGTATAACAAGTTGCATTGTTGGCACTGTACTCGGTTCTGGGTGAAGAGCCAAAGAAAGATCGTAAGAACCAGGTAATCAGATTTCTTTGAGCTACATGTATGTAAAAGGGAGAAGGAACCATCTCCGACCCCACAAAGTTTGTACATTCTTGATCACCGTCAACAGCCGAGTCGATAATGTTTCGATAACTTTTCCCGTTTCCGATATACACATGGGATCGATAACAATAAAATCTTGAACTTGGAAATCTTTGAGATGGCATTTGAATTATTAAACAAAATAATGAAAATCTATGAAGTTTTTATTAAAATCGGTTGAGAAACACCGGAGATATGGAACATTGGAGTTGTGTATGCACTATGTGCGTACACACACGCACACATACTTGCAAGCACTGACTGTACGGGCTAAGTATAGGGTTCATTTCTCGACTAGAGCCTTCTTATTTGTTTTATTTTGATGGATGTCCCAAAAGCAATGTCGATAATCGCCTATATTACGAGTTGGATTTTTTCGACTACTGTCAGTAACAAAATGCATAAATCGCAATAACCGATTAAAGCATTTAAGTTCGGTATCATTTATGTATTATACTAATTATAAAACATTTAGAAGTTTATAATTAAATACACACTTTACAAGCTATATATTAATAATCGTGACTAATCGCATTTAATAGATTTAACAGAACAAACTTATAGCGAATTGTGAAAATTTAATTAGAACTCTTCCGTTCCGTATATTTGTAAGACTTTGCGACATTTTGTTTGATTTTTGTTTTCGAACTTAACTGTTGCCGATCAGCTTTAATCCTTGCCCCTTCGTTGTTATCCCTGATCGTGCCCCCCACTCTGCCCCACCCTCGGTTATGCTCGCTCGCGTTTGCCGGGCTTGTGTTGCTTGTGCTATGCAGGTATGTATGTACAACATCAAGTTTTATCGCTGATCGTGATCATGTAATTCCAGCCCACGCATGCGCGCACAGCGTTAAGGAATCAAGTTTTGGCGCATTCTCTTATTGCCGATCTCAATGCGCGTCTTTCTTTCCCTGTGACAGATGGTGTAAGGCTGCAAGGCTGCAAGGCATTCCCGTGTGCCCAGAGAGAGAGACCAGACTCAGTTCCAGACTCAAGATTCAAGACTTGAGAACCGTAAGTCGAAGACTGACTGGTTTCTTTTTCTTCTTTTCTTACACTTAGAAAATTATGAAAAATTAAACATAAAAGAGCAGAATTAACGATTTTTAAGCAACTACAGTAAAGACAATTGAAAGAAACACAAATATGTTGAAGGTAAATACATTTTTCATAAAGTTAAACAGCTTTTGGATCGAAAGTTTTCCTCGAGTTGGATTTTTGTTTGGTTTTGTTTTGCACAAAGTGTCACCAATTGTTCTAAGTGTATATGTTAACTGGTACTTGAAATTTGAAATCATGTACCATTTGCCTTGAAATCAAGCAACTAAGTCGCAGTCGCCAGCTTTAGCCGGGTTGATCGTGTGTCCCTGACAGAGCGGCACAGGAAACGCGCATTTAAAAAGCGCGACTATCAAAATATAACGACATTAACCGAGCGAGAGGGAGGAAACAGCAGTTAAGCCATTTAAAGGAAGCTTGTGTCAATATAAAAAGCCCCATTGGAGTTTACCTTGGAATGCAGTCAATGCTGCTGCTGCTGCTGCTGCTGCAGTTGATCGCTAATCTTTTGAAGGCGCCGACGGCGCAATGATCATCATAAGCGAACGTTTGGATGCACTAAGCGACATAATTGCTACCGTGGGACGACTCTGACTCCAACTCCGATTCCGATTCTTATTCTTATTACAGGCAAAAAGAAACTCCTCGCTGTTCCAAAAAAAAAACCTGCTCAGTGGCCTGATCTGCTGCTGCTGCTGCGATCATTATGGAACGCGCTCCTAATGCGCTCCAATCAAACACACACGAAACGAGCGTATGACATGTTTGTGCATTATTAATCATGATAATATCTGTATAAATGTATAAATGGCTAAAAAAAAAGAACTGTGCATTGCCCCAAACACACACACACACAAGTCTGCATCCAAATTGCAATTTAATGCAAAAATAAATTGCACTGCCGACTGCAAAACGTAAAGCTGAGCTGAGCTTTAGTTGAGAGTCAAGAATTGAAGTTGGAGCTGACCAACCGGCAGCCGGCAGTTGAGAAGCAGGCAGCTCCCATGATTATTGGTCATTTACTTGCGCCGTTTAGCGCATTAAAATCCATGCAGACTCTCAGAACATATTCAGACACATAATATATGTGTGTGTATGTGAGTATATATATTCGAACATTCGAGTATCTCACAGTCAGCATACAGAAATAATTGACAGTTGTGTAGCTCCAATCCCATGTTCGTTGTTCGAGAGTCGTCTCTCAGTCGTGCCTCAATTCTGGGCGTTGGATATTTTGCCAGCTGTAACTCTGTCTTGGCAACTCCAACTTCAACTTTAACTACATCTGCATTTGCAACTGCAACTGCATCTGTGGGGCGTGTGCATTGCTATAGCTTGCGAGCAAAATTGTTCCAATGAGTTGCAGTTGCAGTAACGGGGCAGAAGAAGGGACTGGGGATACACACAATCATTGGGGGGTAGCGCCTTAAGCTTAAGAAATCAACGCGTCTACTAATGGGCATCAGCTAGCAGGTTTGTGCACTACGAGAAATTCTACTAGAAGACTATAACTACAAGTTCTACTTTATTCCTTAGCTTTGATTAGATCTGCAAGCTAAAGTTCTTGAGTTTAAGTCATGACTTAATTTTACTTCTTCATTCCGTCAATTCTTTTACAAATTATCGCATGAATTCCATTACAAATTAATACTTCTGCTTATTCTACACAACAATCTCAAATCAAGTCTTCTTCAAGTCTTCTTCTGTAGCCCTCACTTTCTCTCCCCACAATCAAGTCAAGTGCAGGCAGGCTGGCAAGCTTTAACTATCGCTCAAGGCTATCAGCGATTTGTCAGAGTTTGCCAGCAAGTTCTCGAAAGATGCAGTGAGAGAGAGAAAGAGCGAAGGAGACCTGTAAATAATTGCTAACAAAATTAAACAAAATATAGCGGTGAAAGAAAAAGATGACAATCAGAATGAAATGAGAAAAGTGAAACTCATAAACAAACTGCAATAACAAATTGCACAGCTAAGTAAATAATCAAACAAGAAATGGCAAATTATGAGCGCCGCAACAGCAATAACAGCAACACCAACAACGATTACTTCTAAAGCAATTGTGAAAGAACACCCACTCAAATATAAGCGTTTGCCATATTAACAACAACTGCGAGCGCCAATAACCGGTTAGCATTTCATGCATGAGTATTTGTGTGTGCTTGTGTGAGTGATCGCGCTCTCTCCACGCGTTTGTTTGTGTGTGCTTGTGTGGGTGAGCATGCTCAATTGAACTCAACTCAAGCGCAAAACGTGTTTCTTTTGCACCTACAAGCACACCTGGCTACTCTCACGCGTGCTCAATCTTCCAAGCGCTCACGTGTGCTCTTCTTCACGCTCTCTCTCTATCGCTCTCTTTGTTTGCATTGATCGCGTGCCTGTTACGCTCTTGCACACTCTCTCTCCGCACTCAGCTGGCTGCGTGTGTGTGTGTGTGTGTGTGTTAGTGAGAGCTGCTTTTGGTCAGGCGAAACGGCAAACAAGTGAGCGCAGGTCCAGGTCCGCGCGCCGCTCGCAGAGCAATGGACTTTTAGTTATTCCGTGATCTTTTACCAATATTGTGCAGCGCAAACGGCACGACGGCTGATCGCAGAGCACAGCAGCAACAACAACAGCAGCACCAACAAAAAACCGCACCTGGTTTTGAAATAAAAAGACACAAATAATATTTATTTACGGAAGTGGTGAAACAGAAACATTACTACCCAACAAAAAAAAACAAAAAAACCTTTGTGTACTCATTGGAATTAAATTCTAACTGTGAATTTCCAAAACTTTCAAGACTGACAACTAAATCCGTTGTGCTTGTGTGTTTGTTTATTTGTGTGTGACAAAAACGCCCACCAAAACAAAAAAAAAACGTTTGCTTCTTTTTGAAAGCTTTGAAAGCGCGCGATCGACGTCATTTGATCCACTCGCTGGAGTCCGTTGCACCCCGCCCACCACCCCACAAAAACGATTAAGCGACCAGTGCTGCCAATTGGTTTGATGTTGTTGTTATTGATGGTGTTTGTTGTTATTTTTTTGATATTTTCCTGTTTGCCGTTTGGAACGTCAAATTCGATTTTTATGACTTTTGAAAGCGTGACTAAGGCGTGATTTATGATGGCGTGTGGTTTTTAATATTCATGTGCAAAGTCAAAAAGCCAAAAAGCGAAAAAACTAAATAAACCACGGACAGCCCAACCACAAGACCTGCGTAGGTGCGCCAAACAATAAAACAGCGAAATATATACATATATATATCGAAGCAACCACAACAACAGCAGCAGGCGTTGCATCTTTTTGTGTATTTTTTGCCCACGGGCAAAAGACTCTGCCAACTTGATATCCTGCTGTGTGTGCGTGGATCAGTGGTTCAGTGTATTTGGCTCTGGTCTTTTTTATGGACGCAGCGAAGCAATTGAGTGCCGCTGCGGCAGCTGGAAAGCACGACAACAATAACAGCAACAACAGCAACACTAAAAACGCTAACAACAACAACAATAGCAGCACCATGCAAGGCAAAACATCAGCAACAACAACTACAGTCGATGCCTGCAACCAAAAGTCACTTGCATTAGAAGCAACAACAACAACAGCCGGCAGCAATATAAGCGGCAGCAAGAGTAATAGCAACAACAGCATCAAGAAACATCTATCAATGACAACAGCAACAACAACAACAACAGCAACAAGTGTCGAACAGCAACTTAAGAAGACAGAAACACAACAGCAATCAACAGCAACAGCAGCAGTAGCAGCAACAGGCAAAGCAACAGTAACAATTGCTGCTACGAAATCCAGTGCCGCTGCAATGGCCGCTGCAACAGCAACAGCAGCAGCGGCAACCAATGATCTAGCAGCTGCTGCTGCTGTCGTCCTATCCCTACAGGGCACAATGGTCAGCAGCCTGCAGCAGGCAGCATTGCTACCAGCTAACTCAGCAGCAGCAGCAGCACTCAATTTACAAGCACTCGAATCGTATTTGGCATTGCAGCGTCTTACCGGCAAATCGGATGTCTTTCGTTTTAGTAGCAGTAACAACAGCAACAACAGTAACAGCAACAATAGTAACACTAACAACAACAATAGCAACAGCAACAACAGCAACAGCAATAGCAGCAACAACAACAGCGATGCTGAACAAAATACAGCATTGCCAGCTCTAATCGATTTAGCTAGTATTGAGCTCAAATCCAGCTGCTCCTCCTCCAGTGCCTCAAGCGTTTGCACAGCTGTTGCCAGCTCACCCAATGCCAGCGTCAGCAACAACAACAACAACAGCAACAGCAACAACAATAGCAATAGCAACAACAACAGTGGAAACGGAAGCACATCGAAATGCATTCCACCGTTGCCTTCGATAAGTACCGTTAGCGCCGCGGTTGCTGCTGCTGCTGCCGCTGCCGCTGCTGCAGCCAATCAGCAAGCAGCATTAGATTGTGCCACCGCCGCTGAACTGGCAGCCGAATGCGATTTACCACTGCTCGATGGCGAGGATGCATTGTCCTTTGAGGCGGCCGACTTGGACAGCAGCTATGGCAGCTTCATCTTCAACCCAAGCAGCTTTGGCGCCACAGAAACAGACACTTCACTCCACTCGCTACAGGCCACCATGTACCAGGACAAGTTGAGTGTTATGACTGGTGGTAATAGTGGTGGTGGTGGTGCTGCTGCTGCTGCTGCAGGTGGTGTTGGTTGTGCAGAGGATGCGGCAAATAGTTCAAATGCTGCTGCAGCTGCAGCTCAACGTTCCAAGAAGCAGTTCATTTGCAAGTTTTGCAATCGTCAGTTCACCAAGTCCTACAATCTGCTTATACACGAACGAACCCATACGGATGAGCGTCCCTACTCCTGCGATATATGCGGCAAGGCATTTAGAAGACAGGATCATCTAAGGGATCATAGGTAAGAAAGAAAGATTTATAGGAATATTTATTAACCTTAAGGTTAACTCAACATCAGCCCTGATTAATCAACTAAATAAATAAAAAGTGAGCTTTTCTAAATATAAAAAATGTTTCTTATCTTATCTTATCCTCTCTTAGTTTTTTAAAACCTAGATCCCAACATCAACTTCACTCGTAATCCTTTTAATCAATCATCCATCGATTACTGAAAGATGATATCACAAACTAACTTAATGAATGTTTCCTAGATCTTGTAACTTTATCTTTATTCTTGTTGTTTCATTGTTCATTTCCTTAGGTATATCCACTCGAAGGAGAAACCCTTTAAGTGTGCAGAATGTGGCAAAGGTTTCTGTCAGTCGCGCACTTTGGCCGTCCACAAGATACTGCATATGGAGGAATCGCCGCACAAGTGTCCCGTTTGCAATCGCTCCTTTAATCAACGCTCGAATTTGAAGACGCATCTGCTCACGCATACGGACATCAAGCCGTACAATTGTGCCTCGTGTGGCAAGGTGTTTCGTCGCAACTGTGATCTGAGGCGTCACAGTCTCACGCATAATCTATCGGCTACGGGTGGAGTAGTTGGTGGCCTGGGCGATCTATTTGGTGGCGGCAGCAGCAGCAATGGTTCCAGCTCCGATCTTGGTCTATCAATGGTTCAATTGCCCATTTCAACAGCAGTTGGATCCGCATCAACTGCATCAAGCACAAGAGACTTGGTTGCTGTCAGCGATTGAACTCAACTCGAATCGGAAAAGTAGGCGTCGTTCTCATTTTTAATCTCATTTGCAGCTCTTATGAATTTTTTGAATCCATCCACACAGAATCTGTGTACATCTGATCTGTGTTTTTGTGCTTGTACTCGTTGCCTTCAAGTTGCTTACAGCTTACAGCATTTAATTAAGTTTTAGTTTGTGACTAATTAATGTTAAGTTTTTGATATTTCTAGCTTGTAATTTATAGTTTGTAAGACGAAAGTTTGACTTTATTTGGATATACATATGATACTTTAGTTATATAAGTTAATTGTGGACTTTTAATCGTACTATCGAATAAATGATATAGCTTAATGGAAAATTTAAATACTTATTTGTTTTATTCCTTAAATGGGAACTAAATGGGGCTAAGATAGGGAGCTAAAAATATTAGGAAACTCATTTTACAGCATGAGAATAAATTCTATAAGTTAGTCCAATACTTATTACAGATTCATCCTTAACAAGTGATTATCAAACAACATTATCAATAACTGAAAATGCCATAAATTACCCATAAATTTTGGATATAGAAACAAATATGAGAGTTACACTTGAAGGATCGGATAAGTTCTGAAGGGTCTTCTTAGTAAACCGCCTAGATCAATCATTTACTCAATTGCCGGAGTATTCTGAAGTGCTTCCTGTTGCTTACCTCTTGTGCATCTCGTTCTGATCCCGTTTACATGTACTCCACCCCCCCCCCCCCCCACATATTCTCCCCGCCCACAACAAGTTTGAGTTTCTCACATGTAGTTTACATTATTTACACACTTGTAGCTAAACGAGAAATCAAATATTTGTAGCGATGTTTATCGCTCAAGTGCCAACAAGGGCAATTAATGTACCATTAAGGTGTACACACACACACACATATATATATACAGCCCTAACAAGCCTTTGACAACAGCAAATGAACAGAAACAACAAGAGACAAAGAGACAATGCGACGCTTACTTGACTTTCCCACAAGCAGTTTGCTTTTCTGTAGACAAAACCTTATCGCCTAGCCAAACAATGTTGAACAAGGCAAACGACACGATTTGTAGAGCAGCAAAGGCGCTATCATTGCCATAACGCCCACCCAAGTGACAAATACCAGAGGAGTTGGGTTCGCATCATCATCATCAACATCAACATCTTGCAGAAATTTTAACAGCTGGACACAAAGTTAACCATCGTCATCATTTATTTTTTTTTTTTATGATCAACTACACACAAAGGTAGTGTTGCAAGTTCAAAAGCATATTGCCGACCTCTCTGGCAACAAAGAGAGAGTAGCTCCATCTCTATGCGATTTGCCATCTCTTTCGTTGCGTTTGTCAATCGTTAAACGGATCAATGTAAAGCCGCCTTCAACGACACAACGGCAACGTTGTTGCATTTCCTGCGCCAGCTTCAACAAACCAATTACAACGATCAAACAACAATTATGGTACACAGCTCTTGACCAGCTTGCCATACCCACACCCCTTCCTCTTCCCCTTTCCCTGCTCAACCCGTTACTGTGTTTGAACCGTCTTCACTTGCAGTTAAACACGAAATGCGCACGCTGCTCTCTGCAAATATTTGCGCGGATATTGTTCTATTCAATGGAACAAGCGCACGGAACGAGACATGTCCCAGCACCGACAACGTTTTGGGCCATTAGCCACAAAGAGCTCAACAGCTACGATGGACTAAAGACGACACTGAGACAAAAACTCATGACATCTATGAAGAAAACTTATAAAAATGCGAAAAGATACTTAATTTCTTATACACTGAAAACAATCTGAAGCTTAGGTAAGAGTTTTCTTTTTGATTGTCGAAATCGGGCAGTTCGGAACACTATATCATATAGCTTCCATACAAATGCAAGACTTGCATTAAGATCTGGGTGTGAAAAAGTATTTTCTCAACCAAGTTTTTCCTTTAAAAAAGTTTAGAAAATACAAAAAAAGTTGGAAAATTCATAATGCAAGGCATAAGTGGAGCATCTAGTTTTCTTCAAGTGTATTAAAGACAGACTCCAATTGGAATTACTGCTCTTGCCTCAGCTTGGGTTACAGTTTGAAGCAGCGTCTCTGCGAATTGCCGGCAATTTCACACTTTATGCGCGACGGCTTCATTTTCAGCTCCAGCTCCAGCTGCAACTTTAGTTAAGTCGAGCTTAGAGCCATCCCAGCCAGCTTCAAGCTGCAAGAGGTCGGAGCTTAAAGCGGCTGTGAGGCGCGTGCGGGCGAGCGGATGTTTAAACATTAAACGCTCGTCTCTGTGTAGCGGTTGGGGACTCTCTGCCTCTGCAACGGCTCGTATATTGATGGGAAAATTATGAAATTCATTGTTTGTGTTTGACTAATAATTATGACAGCAAACGCATTGTCGTCATAAAGCTGAAGCAACAGCAAAGCTACATAGCTAGCTAGGAGTGAGCGCACTAAATTTTCGCTTTGAGGTTTCCGCAACGCCCCATTGACAATGTCCAGAGTGAGTCTTGGCCATTGGACGCCATATAGCTCTCTCTCTCTCTCTCTCTCTCTCTCTCTCTCTCTTTCTGAGACTAACTCTAATAAGCCCATCACTAACCAAGCAAACAGCTACAACACACAGCAACAGTTCGATCTGCAACAACAACATTGTTGTTGTCTAGTGTTGAGGCGTGGCAACAACTTTTTTTTTTGGTTTGGTTTGGTTTGGTTTGGTTTCTTTGAAGTTTGTTCGCAAGAGTTGAAAATATTTTTGTTGTGCTTGTGAAATTTTGTTGCGTTTCCCGGAACCAACGCAAAATGCGGAACGTTCTTGTTGCTGTTGTTGTTGTAGCTGGGTTTTGGGTGAATGTGGATGTAAATGTCATGAGCGTCTGGTCTGGTCTGGTCTGGTATGGTCTGGGGCAGGCCAGTTAGTTGTCGGCACCATTTGCTTTATGATTTGATGTATGTGTGTCTGTACCCCAAAAAAAAGGAGGCCCCACCAACCCCGTCAAACTCCGTCAAAGCGTCAATAGCGACGGCACCTCAATAGGGAACGAATTTTCATGTTTGCACAACGCTGATGTACGTGCACTCAAAAAAAAATTAGTAGAGTTTTGGTAGTAAGAGGTGATTTCTTAAGGTCAAAATCGAACTTTCGGTTTTGAATGTAGTCTTATTAAAGAGTTTTAACGTTAACTAAAACGCTAATGTTTTTCAAAATCGGTTAAGTTTTGACAAAACTAGGAAAGTTTTTATCCAAAACCACTTTTCAAACCTCTAGAGTCTAGACAATACTTTGTTTTGAGTGTAGTCTTTGTCAGAACAAGTCCGCTCAGAAACAAGACCGCCGCTGGCGTTTCCACTGCCCTCCTCCACTTTTATTTATATTTTTTTTTCTTTTCCAACACCAACTTTAACTTTAAAAGTTTGACTTCAACTTTGAGGAGTTACTGCGCCAACGTTTGACGAAACGTAAATTATGCGGCGTTCTTGTGCCTAATTAGGTGTCGTATCGTAAACATTTTTTTATATATATATATGTATATATTGTAGGCGCAAACGCACCAAGTCTGTGGATATCTGCCGAAAGGAAGACGTGTTAACAACTAGTTCAGGCCATAACTTAAAAACGGTGGAAAAGTCTAAGACATAATTGTAGTATTTGTTATATGCTGTAAAAATGGTTTCACAGGAAGTCTGTTTGGGTATATTGTGATTATTTGTGGGTTAAGTGAGCTACAACCGTATCCAAGGTCAACCCAATAATTATCACAAAGGCATAAGACGTTTTTCAGAATTTTGTTAATAACATTACTTTGCAAAGAGCTTTATGTTTTGAGAAGTTAGCTAACTCAATAAAGTTCAAAAACAAAGATGAGGAATATCAAAAGATAAGTTTCCTTCCTTTAAGTTACTGAATTAAGTCAAATCTTCTTTTTTGATTAAAAAATACTAAAATGAGCTGAGATCCCAAAATGTTCTTTAAAGGTATCTCCATTTCTCTTAACTTGATCTTAGCCCAATGAATTTATTTCCTAGTAATTTTTGCAATTATACTCTTTAGATAGTCTGTTCCTCTCCTAGACTAAATCACATAGTAAATAAATATTTTATATTGCAAGGTATAAACTTGGTTGTTACCTATTATTCTTTTAGGGGAATTTTTTAACCTTTTTTTTATTTTCTAGATATTTTTGCATTTATACTCTGCGGATCTTTCCCTATCCTAGATTAAATCACATATCAAATAAATATTTTATATTGCAAGGTATAAACTTGGTTGTTTTCTACAAACATATTATCTTCCTTTAGGGGACTTTTGTAACCTATTTTTTTTCTTCATTTTTTTTTTAGATATTTTTGCAGTTATACTCATTAGATCTTTAGGTCTTTGCCTTTCCTAGACTAAATCACATTTCAAATAAATATTTTATATAGTCGGTAGTATAAGCTTGGTTGTTTTCTACATAGGGGACTTTTTTAACCTATTTTGTACCGTTGCCCCCCTTCACTCCAACCTTACTACACCTTTGTATTGACATGTAAATATAAAGAATGCAACGGAGAGTGACTTCGAAATTGCCGACGCCAAAACGACGACGACCATAAAGAATGACAGTCACAATTTGTGGAACTGGCAGCAAGAAAAATAAAGAAAAGCTGCGGAAACTTCGTGCAAATGAATAGATAGACATTGCTTACACAGTGCTTAAACAGTGTGCCCCAAGAGAAGAAGGTAATTAGATTTTATTGGATGGTGCATACATGTTATGCCGACGGAAAACGTTGGTAAAGGGTTTACGGGTGTGTGTCGAGAGTCTCGTCAAAATGGTAATATACCAAGCAATGTATGTATATATGTATATTCTAAATATTTATATATATGTATATAGAGACCATAACTGTTGACTTGCCTTGATGCAGCCGACTCGGTCGTTGGGTCGCATTATTTTTTTATGGCTTTCGGGGCGCAAATGCAAACAAATGCGACAAATGTTATTTTAAGTTTAGTTGTGGAGAGCAATTGTACAATATAATAATTGACAGGCAATTCACACTCTCTCACACGATCTCGATCTCTCTCTCTTGCTTTATATATATATGTATGTATTTGCTCTTGGCTTGTTTGACAAGTTCACGTCACGTAGCACGGAGCAGTCGCTAACAACAACGAGTTGTGTACTACACATAATCATCAAACATGAACAGAACACAGAGAAACAAACGTCAGATAGTAAAGCAGCTTATCTCCAAAACACAGAGAGAAAGAGCGAGAGAGAGAGAGGTTTATTATATGACTTTTGGGTGTGCTGATAAGAATCAACTCAAAGCTAGAGCAAAACCTAAAGCTAATTGATGGGGAAACACAGGCAAAGTTGCGGTTCAAATTAAACGAAAATCATTTGCCAGCAGCAGCAGCAGCAGAAGTGACACTACAGCACCTCCCAAACTCCCCGCCCCCTTTTTGGAACTACCTCGGCGGCAGTCGGCATGATTAGAACCAAAAAACAATCAAACAATAACAACAACACACACTCATACACACAACAAGCACATCAAAGGCAATTTGCCGTCAATTTGTCATTAACGTCATAATATAGTGACAAGATTGCTTTGCACGGATATCGTTCGTTCGTACGGTGGGTTGAGCTGTACCCCTTACCCTCTCCCCCCCTCCTCGCACTTCTTCATCTAGTACTGATATTTGTCAACAAATATAGAGTTATACCGTCTGTCTCCCTGGTTAAAGGTTTTGTAATAGCCGTCAATTGTTGGTTGTAAATTTCCGTTCACTTCTCTTCTCTCTATCTCTCTCTCTCTCTCTCTTTCTCTATCTTTCTCTTTGGCATTGTGTTAACACAGCAATCTTCAAGTAACGAACGAAAAATGTCACATTTAAGATATATTTCTACAAACTGTTTTTGTGTATTTAAGGATTAGCAATGTGTGGGATTTTTGTGCGTTGTCCACATATAGTATGTGAATATGGTCGGTCGGTCGGTCTGGTTCTTTAATGCTAGGCGCATATTTAGAAAAGTGATTAATGACCCATTAGTGAAATCTTTTTTGGCTATTTGCACAACAAACCCAAAGCGTACATTTCCCTTTAAACCTTTTTTCTTTGAGTGTTGTTGTTTTAAGGGCAGAGTTGGGGAGAGAAGATTTGAAAGTAGAGCAAGTGTTGTTAGATAATCTACAAGTTGTTAACATCAAAGCCAAAAGTCAGATTTTCGTTTAAGATATGCAAAAATCTGTTGTTTATTTTTAAGAGAGAGAGAGAGAGAGAGAGAGAGAGAGAAAATCGCCAAAAGCGATAAACGATAAACGGCAATCAAAACGAAACTTCAAAACGTTGAACGCCCCAAATGTTGATTTAATTATCACAGCATGGTTGCCACTTTGCCACAAGGGGTAGCACAACCCCTCTCAAACAGAACTAACCCTCCATTAGCGGCAACTGTTTGCGCATGTAATCTATACCATGCCACGCCTACCGCATTGCTTGCAACCACCATCTCTCTCTAAGTTATATCATCGTTGAGAAGTGAACCCTCCTGAAAAGTGTTCACAAATTATGAAGCTAATAAACAACAACAAAAACAAGGCAAGGAAGGATAAAGTAAGTCGACAGGCAGCAATTTGTGACCAGTTTTGCGTTGTTTTTGTTTTGTTGTGCTGATAAGCGTGAAATATATCTATATAGTATATATATATATATGTGTGGTATGATGTCCTTGGCCAACACCACTCGACAAATGGTCACCGTTAACTGTCAGCGGCAGGCTGCTTAGGTAACCCGGATATAATACGCCGGGTTATATGCATCGATGATCTTTTGCAACTCACACACACACACACACAACACACACACACTCAGTGGACTTACATAACCGTAATTGATTCGACTTATAAAAAAGGGCCATTCACACTAACTCTGTCCCGCTCTATTCGTTTCGTTGAGTGCATCTGTTGGGTTTTAAGGAACTGATGTCAATTTTTAAAACCGTTGCAGGGCGGTGGAGGGAGGGGGGGGGGGAACTACTTAGGGTTTTCTGGGCTTATCGCTTGTCTGCATCGGCTTAGCTGCGTTGTCTCTCTCTCTCTCTGTTTGGCGGGCCGTTTGATTCTGATGCGTTCTAACTGAGCGTATCTATCTATATCTTGTATATATTTGTGTATCTGCATCTGTATGTGAATGCGCTTTGTTATTAGGTGTCGTAATCGTTGACATAGCTCAACCTAATTAGGCATAAATTGAGCGCCATAATGTCACAACTGTCAGCTTAGTTATAACCAGAGACAAGAAGCTCGCGGAGAAATCTACGAGAATGAATGGAGAATGGAACGAAAATCAACTGACAAATGAGCATTGGATGTGTCACATGGAAACAAAAACGTTGAAAGAGTTGGCTAAGTGTTTTTTTTCTTTGCTCTCAAGGAAATGAAAGACGTAATGAAGAATGTCACAGAACAAACGAACAAAAAGCAGGCACAGAAAACTTATTAGGCTTGTTTCAAATCAAAATATAGCTAACTATAGATAATGTATGCTATATATGTGGTGTACAATATTTCTGCCTCATTTTACCTTAAGTTGAAGTATTAATATAGGTTCCCATTGGCTAAGCGGCTATTCTTTGGCTTGTTATGTCATCAGCTACCTGCAAAAATCACTTGAAAAAAAGCTGAGACCAAAGCAAAGGAAGCCAAGACAACGAAATGAATATGTTAGGCCCACAAGAAGTGTGAAAGATGTTTGTCTCTCGTTGGCTATCTCTATAAGTCGAGGATATCGCAGCTACTAAGCCAGGGCAACTGATGTGTGCTAACTGATTGATGATGCCAACACGCGCCTACTTTGTACTAATAAATTCTGAGCAAATTTCCGACAAAATGAATGAAATATTTGTGCTCAAGCGATAAGAGCACATACCTTAAAAACACAACAAAAAAGAACACAAGAAGTGTGAAAAAGAATAATCACTAAGTGTGTGTGTGTTTATGGTTCTTCCGGTTGGTCAGTTGGTAGGCAAGGAAACCGATGGGTAAAGCCATCTAGCATAACAATTTGTTGTTGTTGCTTCTCTTTGAATGTAAACAAATTAGAAATCAAAAATTGACCACAAACTGTGTTGCCAGCGTTTTTTTTTTTTTGTTTGGTTGTTTACTTAAGGTTGATAACAATGTTGAAACAATAAACATTTTTCTCTCACCATCGAACACACAAATCCACTTAGCCACGCGCAGAAAGGCCGAAAGAAAGGCCGGTCCGAACCGACCACCCGAAACGAATAGCTGGAAGCTGAACAAAAAAAAGATGCGACAAAAAAAACGATCTGGAGACAACACACATATCATCAAGTGCGTTGGTGTTGTTGTTGTTGTTGTTGCTGTTGTTGGGAGAAGCGCAATATAAGCAACAGCTGGCAATTTATTGATGAGTTTATTGCACAACACAAACTCCGGACGACTCCGAATTTAAGCTTTAAACTCCCATCTTCAAGTCTGATGATGTCGATGATGTCTATGTCGTCGCAGCTATATATGAGTTGATTCTTTGTGTGATTTTGGGCTCATCTCTTCTTATTATTTCTTTGTGGATGGGGATGGGGGAAAGACAATTTGTAAATTTGGTTTTATGACAACGTTGCGAGCTCCACCACGCCAGAGAGAGAGGGAGAGAGAGGGGAAAAAAATGCTAATTTAAAAAAATTACGAGTTTCGTTCGCCTTTTTGGTCACACCTTAAAAGTGCTTGGAGACGTGGTTCGTGGTTGGATCGCTTAAATCGGTTCGCTCTCTGTTTTGGCATCTGTCGCATCGTATACGGCGTATACGGTAGGTACAGCTCTCTAACTGTTATTTATCGTTAGACAAGACAAGCAGCAAGCGGCCAAAGCTGAGGAGGTAGCTCTTGATACAACTGCTTTTCGCTGCTTGTTGCTGCCTCATCCGATATGATACTATTTATAACGATTATTTACGACATGCCAAAATACCAAAAAAAAAAATATATATATCCAAATGTTATGGAATGCTTTGTTTTCTTGTATATTTCGTATTTTGGCTATAAAAATTCAACAGCAAACTACAAAAATTATGATTCTTGATATCTGAAACTCTTAGGTAGGTGCTATGACTTAAGTTGAGTTGAAGAAGATCCGTTTGACTTATGAAGTTGTTTGCCGTTAGTTGGCATTAAATATGTTTGTTGAAATTTTGTTTAAATTGGCAATGAGTTTTAATCATTCAACGCGAACATCATCATTTCGAGTCTCGAAATGCAAATACGAGAAACACAATCGACCTCTAAAAATCAGTTTATCTATCGCAAATGACTTAATAATTTTTCTGCTAGTGTTTTTGTTGGAAACAGGTTAAAACTAGAACGAACTGAAGAATTGTAGAGAGAACTATGTGGAAATTAATACTGATAATAATATAGATATAGATTAAAAGGTTTTGCTATTGATAATCGGCTACGTTTTGGGTGAGTTATGACATCGGAAAGTCTTGTCCTATCTCCAAGTTGATTATTTCATGAATTCCGAGCTTAAGTCATGTTGTTAACAGGAAAAGCGTAAGTGATCTATATGTCAAGGCATGATTTTTAAGTCATTCCATTACAAAATTGGTTTGGCTTTAAAGGGATTATGCCTTGGGAAAGTTCTGTTGTATTTTCAAGTTTTGAGAGAGCTGTGACTTAGTAAAATTCTGACCTATCTTCATTCAATGAACAGCCAAAACGATGGCACATAGCGATCTAATATTTGCTAAGTTATAGCATACGGATTGTAGGAAAACGCTAAGATTGGATTATTCTAATGTGCAACTGCAACAAGTTTAAACTGATCTAAGATCTCATTGGGCTACGACGCCTTGAGGCAGTCATCAAAAAACAAAGCCATTATAGCTTCCATTGAAAAGCCATGAGGAAAACTTCAACTAAACGTCAAACGTCATAAAAGTGTTTTCAAATATGATTTGATTTGTCGTTTCTTAGCATAGTTCAGTTTCAGTTCGAATATATGTGCGTGTTGCTATTGCTGTTATTGTTATTGTTGTTGTTGTTGATGTTGTTGAAAGGGGAGTTCAACAATGTTGCGCCATTCATGGAGTTAGAGTCCGAGAGTCAAGACCCCGTCGTATAGGCGGCGCTGAGTAGGTGAGTGAGTGTTAAAGGCAAATAATTTTAACTGCAGTGCAAACCGTTTGTCTCCTAGTTGTTGTTGTTGTTGTTGTTGCTGTTGGCGCTGTTGCTGTTGTTGTTTTGTGTTTTGCCGAAAATATGATTTAACTAAATTATTACCTGGAGCACACCTTAAAGTAATACAAAGGCAGCGAACAGCAACAACAATAAAGGAAACGCTTAATTTTGCATTGTCTTTTGGGGCACCGAAAAAACAACAACAACAACACAACAACAACAGCAACAGCACAGAAATGAAGCGAAGCCACTCTTAAAATGAATGCATGGGGCGCTTGCTCGAGAGTTAGGCTTCATGGATGCACCTTAAGCAACATCAACTTGAGGCTAAAGCAGCAAGGGATCAGCAGCAGGGGCAGGGCGGGGCAGAGCCCAGCATGCTACACACACACACACGCGCGCACACATATACAGATTCACAGAGAGAGTCACAAGTTGCAGTCATCATCATAGTTGGGACTTTTGGTTGTGGCACAGCTCGTGGGTGGGTATCATGCATTTGAGTAGAACGCCTCTATTCGACGTGCTCATGAGTGAAGTGAGGGTAAGAGAGGGTGAGACAAGGGTTGGGGTGGAGGTAAGCGCTGGGTCGTCGCTGGGTCTTGCAAGTTGTTGGTGGAGCGAACGCATCAGCATCACAATGTGCCATCAATAAGTGGTAACAGCGTTTGTTGTTGTTGTTGTTGTTTTTGTTGTTGTTGTTGTAGCCAAGTTCGTTCGTGAGCGAACGTCCATCAATGTGGGCACTGTTGTTGCTGTTGCTGTTGTTGTCGTTGCGACGACGACGATCATAACTTGAAGTTCAATCGCAATGCCGCGGGCCATTTGCCGAGCCTTAGTGGCTGTTCAGCCAAAGCCCCCAAAACGCTGAAGCCACAGCTGAAGCAAACACACAAAACACATAGCATGGAGGCCACGCCAACAGAGAAAGGGAGACAGACAGACGACACAGAGAAAAGGTGAGCGAGCGAGAGAGAGAGAGAGAGAGAGAATCAATCGCCCACGTTTATGAATTGCTGCGGCGCCGCTTCAGTCCAAGTCTAACTTGAAGCCGCCACCAGCAACGTGCAACATTTTAGCCAACGTCTGCCTCGGAACCACAAAACGTCGCCACTTGCGCCTCATAAAATCAAAAAGAACGAAAAACCAAAGCCTAAACTAAAATAAGGGCTAGGCACACGCGCCGCCACAGAAAGGAGAAAAAAAAACAACAACAACAACAACAACAAAATTTGTGGTTAAGACTTGCGCCGAGGTTTTCCCTTCAACAGCGACTGCGCCTTGCAAAATGCTCATGAGTTTAGTTTGGTGGCAAGCTCAATGGGTTATGCCCCAGCAGCTTCAGAGCCAAACAACTCCAAGCCCAAACTCAATGCACATTTGCCCTGCGCCACCTACGCCGTTCGACTGCGCCATGTGGCAGCGTCCATTTGGCGGCATCTTCTTCTCCATCTCCATCTCCATCTTCAACTCCATTTTCAGCATCATCGTCGTTGTTGTTGTTGCATGCGACAAATATTTCAACACAGTCTTCGACGATTCTAATAGACCGATTTGTCAGGGATCAGATTACATGGCTGCTAACGCCCACATCCGGTGCAAACTTGGACGCTACGAGATCGAGGCCAGATATTTTATCTCTCTCTCTCTCTCTCTCTCTCTCTCAGAGGCCAACTGCGAACACTTCACGCTTCACTGAATGAAACTTAACTTGAACTTAACTCAATGAACATAGTTCTAAAATACAATTAAACAAAACAAATCAAGATACTACAGGTGTAAAATAACTATTCAAATGAAGGTCTAAGTGTTAAACCACGGAGAACTCTTAAGCCAAAGTAGATGGCTAATAAATCTACGACAGCGATCATATAAATTAGCTAACAAATAACAATAATATAGGGAGTCTATATCTTCTTTTTAAGATGAGGCAGCTTAAACTCCTTACAATTAAAGCTTTTAGCATTATAATATTTTTTCACTTAGTTCAGTTTAGAACCACATCTATCTCTTAAGTTTTGTTGATGTTGAAGTACTTGATAGGTCCTATGAATTAGTTAAGAGACTACCCTTACCTCCTTAGAATACCTTTTTTAGATTAGGCAGCTTAAGCTCCTAAGAACTAAAGCTTTTAACATTATAATATTTTTTACTTAGGTCAAACTTGTTACAAAGCTACAACCACATCTATCTCTTAAGTTTTGTTGATGTTGAAGTACTTGATAGGTCTTATGAATCAGTTAAGTGACTACCCTAAACCCCTTAGAGTACCTTTCCTTAACTCGCTTTCTTGCTGAGCAATAAACTATTAAGATCCAATGATAATGTGAATTTGCCACCAAATTCCATAAAATATATATATATGTATATATTCACATATCGCAAAAACGTTGGCAACAACTAAGGGTACAAAAGCAAGCTATGCGCCCCGCAGATAGCCACTTGCCGCTGATGTGAAGCTTGGAGCTCTTGTCGCTCTGTTGCATGCCTCATTGTTTATGGTTAATCTTTATCAATTTAAAGAAATATCTTTGTTTCGACATTTGCACATAAACAGCGTTAAGCTTTGATTTCAGTTGAGATGAAGAAGAAGACAGAAGAAAAAAATACACGCCACAGTGGCGTCTCCAACGGAAGCAAAACCACAGGGGGTGGGCGTGGCGTGGCTGCTCGGTTTGGTTAGTTGGATAGTCTTGAATTCGGCGCCCCGATCAGGGACACCTTCTTCGACGACAACAACGACAAGAAGCACCAAAAAAAAGCACAATTTTAATGAGAATATATTTTGTGAGGCAGGCAAATGACAGGCCAAAGGGCCAAGGCTCCAAACTTCTTCTTCTTCTTCTTCATTGTTGCGGCAGCTGAAATAATATTCCGTGAATTATGAAATGTAGGAGGGAATCCTTAACGAACAGGCTTCCATATATAAACGAATATTCCGTATTCATATAAGAAAATGTCGTTCACACAGCATGAAATGTTCTCTCTCTCTCTCTCTCTGTCTTTCTCTGGGAACACATTCGGATCATGGAGTTGACTTCTCCCCCCCGCTGTTGTGCGATGACTACTACCAGGCAACATTTACTACTACTACTACTTTGACTACTGCTGTTGGTGCCCCAATCGTGCTTTTTCAACTTTTATATGCTCATCAATAAAAATAAATCAAAGCGCAGTTTTAGAAAAAAAAAAAAACTTTTCAACTTGAGGTCATAACATTTTTTTGTCTTGTGTGGGTTCCAAATACTACAACCACAAAGGAGAAAGAAATCGCTTTTGGCATTTATGCATGTGTATGTGTGTGTGTGTGTGTGTGTGTGTTTATGGAAATTAAAAGATGACCACTTGGTGGCACTTGGAGATGAAGCTTGTTATCCTTGTGCGCATTTTGCAAAAAAAACAAACATTCATTCACAAATGCCAAGCATCGCTACCGGATTAAGGTATATATATATATATATATATATATATGTATGTATAATGCCAACTGTGACAGTGACTGAGTTTCAGACTCCGTCTCCGGAATCCAGCTCACTGTTGAGTTGATCATCATCAGGGTTGTTAGTGGCAGGGGCAGGGAGCTTAGCTCACACACCACTTGGCACTCTCGGGTGTCTTGTTAACATATCAACATCATGTCGCACTCGCACAACAACTGCCCACAGTTATGCGTTTGCTTCATTTCCCCTTCCCTTTTCCTCTTCCTCTCTCTCTCTCTCTCCCTCTCTCACTGTTTTTTTTTTTAGTGTGGCACGTCGCCTTTTTACGATTATTATTATTTTTTTTACCGCTGTGGCATTTTAACGCCACAATCCACAAGGCGCCTGCCTGCTTTGTGGCTTGGCCTGGCCTGGCTTGGCTTGGCTTGGCTTGGCCTGTTTACTTTTCGGCTACAGCTAATTGGGAATTATTTTTATGCATGAATTGTGTGAAGAAATTGGTAATCATTTGTTCAAGTCCACTCCACAAACAACTCAATGGTTCTGGGGACTTGCCTTTTCTTTTCTTTCCTTTGCTTTCCTTTCCCCCTTGTCGCCTGCTGTTGCATAAATGTCTTTTAAAATGATTGCTTCTATTGAGATCGAACGAAAGCGCCACAAAGCAGCTGCTGTGTGGTTGGGATTATTCCAAGGTTTTTATGTCTTTCTAGACTTAAGGAATGAATTGAGTGTCTGCACATTAAATGTAAAAGGTTTTCTTTATACTAACGTATCTTTATAGTTAAAGCATTTCAAAATTATTGAAATTATTATTATAGATTTCCATTCTTGATTTAAGTAGCAGAGTGAGTAAGTTTTATAGATAAAAGTAATAAATATATTTGCATGAAACCTTTTTTTGTATAATTTTTTCTGACTTTCCAATAATCTCATTAATATTTTACCATTGTTACCTAAATCCTTTTTACTTAACCCATATTTACAAACAATTTTCTTTCATTCAAAAGTTTCTGACGATTTCTTCACAAGTCTTGGAGAAGTTCACATATCGATCAACATTATCATTAGTCACCATCATCTGCTTGCCTCCCATCATTAGCCAATATCCGCTTCCGTGATCTTAACCACAATTCTCAGACACGCACAATGCTAAACCACAAAAGAACCGGAACTACGATCTATTTGAATTTCAATAAGCAGACAATGTTGTAAAGTACCAAATAAATATTTCGCATTAGCGTTGCAGTTAAGGCCTAAACAATACAATGACAATGAATATATATATATAGATATATATATGTATATATATGGGAAAAGGTGACAAAAGTCCAGAGACCAGGGCCAATGTCAGAGTGTTGTTGTGTGTGATGCGTGGGATTGCAATGGCTGGGAAAACTCAGCGATTGCATTGAGCCATTAAGACAAATGGCCAAGCATTCAAAGCAAAGCAAAGCAAAGCAAAGCAAAGCAAAAGGCAAACAAAAGCAAAGCTTCGGCAGGCTAGGCTGACAAATGAGGCAAGCGAAGCAAGTCGCAGACAATGTGTTGACACGCTTTTGGCCCAGGCTGCCTCCAGACATCTCTCTGTGTGTTTGTGTGTGTGTGTATGTGTATCTTACGGATACATTCAGTTACCAATTTGTCAGGCAAACAAATAGCGAGCGTACGTGAGCGAGCAAAGCGCGTACGTGAACTGGGTGACACAAGCAGCCAAACAATGCTGCTGCTGATAATCTTAATGCTAATGATCATGATCATGATCATGATCGTCATCATGAACATAATGATGATGATGATGATGATGATGATGGTTGGTGGTTGGTGCTGCTGTTATTTGTATCTATTGATCTGGGCATTTGTCTATAGTTTGAAAATCTCTTTTTGGGGCGACACATCGCATTCGATTTCAATCTTGATCTTGATATACAGTTCGGCGCCTCTTTGATGGCACTGGCCAAAGGTACAACAACAGCAACAACACGAATTCCTTGCTGCTTGACCAAAAGAGAGGCAACACGACGACACCAGCACCACCGAGATAGGCACCACCAAGAAAGGCACCACCAAAGATAGGCACCACCACGACCTCAATGTGCGCTGAATTGTGTAAACAAGCTGACTCCAAACATACCCAACATCATCAATTTCAGAACCGTGCAAACCGACTCCTGTCTCTCCCAACCTCCCAGCCTTCCGCCCTTCCCCTCTCTCTCTCGCTCTTTCTCGCTCTCACAACCACCACAACTCTGCTCATATTGGAAATTATCATAGCAGAGCATCTGAGTTATGCCCTATGCCAACGTTGCGACTTCTTCTTATTCTTGGTTGTTGTTATTGTTGGTGGTGTTGTTGTTGTTGTTGTCCTGCCGATAATCAGACGCGCTTGGTGGCTCCTGGCCACAACAACAACGGCAACAGCAAATAAAGTTCCAAGTTCCATTTTTTTTTATTATTTCTGTATCTCTTTCCCCCTGCGGCGGCAACGCAGTTGGAATATTTCAAGCGAAAATCGCTACGGATTTCGAATCGCGCGGTATCGATTGACTCCTCCTGCATCCTCCCTACCCTCCTCTATTCCAACATCGTACCCATTCACATCACACAGCCGAATGGGTGCAAAAATAAAATCTCTTATGCCTTGTGCCTTACATGTTGTAGTATATGCTGCGGCCTTTCAACAAATTGACTCGACGATAATTGAAACTGACATGTGACTAATCTGCACAGAGAGTCTTCACTCCCTACTCCCCCACCCCTTCTTGTGAGCTTTACCTGGGCATTATTCAAACTGGTTGCCACCAAAGCCACCTCTCCACCTACTTACTCTCTGCCCCCCTTGGTGCCAAATGGGTGACAATCGGGCACTGTACTTTGCGCCATAAATTTCGACTGTTTCTCAAGTGGCCGGCCGGCTACTTTGTTGTATGTACACATAAACATATATATATGTACGTATATATATATATATATGGTACATGATCTTGCCTAACATGCGGGTCTGTAAGTTGTTTGTGTGTGTGTGTGTGTGTGTGTGTGTGTGTGTGTGGGTGGCTTACCGGCGTTATAGAAAATGTTACTTTTGATTATTATTTATGCGACATGATGAAGCTCAACCGATCGATGGCAATGCGTGCGTTGCCCACAAATATTTTGACAACAACAACAATAAAGAAATGACAACAACAACAATAACTTCACCGATGCCAAATTATAGGAGCAGCAATGATTATTACTTGTATTACTTGAACAGATATATATATGTGGGTGGTAATCGAGAAGAGAAAGTGTTACTTAACACTAAGGAAGGGAGCGTGAACGGTGAGAGATAGATAAGAAAGAGAGGGGCAATTAGAGAGAGAGGGAACGAGAGATTGATAGAAAGGGAGAGAGAAAGATAGCGGAGGATAACTTGGATATAGTTCTACTCCTTTTCTCCAACTATAACAACATAAAATGTTTATGGGTCAAATAGAACACGTTTTTGGCCGACTAACTTATCAGTCGCTAAGCTAAGATATGGGTCATTAAGTTTTCAAAATCTTGAAAGCCTTTCATCATAATTCAAACAGCTGCCATAAAGTAAGTGTGATAAGTAAACGCTAAATGCAATAGCGCAAAAATAGAAGCATTATAATGTGTAGAGTGGCATAATCTAGTACTATAATACCCTATATCTTCTTTTAAAACTAGAACTCTTTTCAAATTTTGTGCTAGAAAAAACGTGGAAATACCTCAAAATTATCAAATTAGGTTAAAATTCCATAAAAAATAATTTTGAGATCGTAAAAATATTGCAAAATGATAATTTAAAATATTTTGTATAAAATGAAAGATACTTTATGCTTGATATAAAACATTATTATACCCCATGTTCTACCATGAATTGTTGAAATTCGAATTCCAGTAGTTTTTGCACTTGTGCCGATAAACCAATAATAAAACCAAGAAATATAGATGCCATAAAGACCATCCCCCCCTTCCAACAATTGCCACAAAAGCGATAAGCAATAAGGCTCGTCCTCTCATATCTGAGCGATATAGAGAAAAGAGAAAGATGAGAGAGAGAGAGAGAGAGAGAGAGAGAGAGAGAGAGAGAGAGTGTGGTTCGATAACACGTCATACACTTGGCACACTTATCGAATGGCTAACGATGACTTTTGACAATCTCTGACCGATAATGGGGGCACTTAATTAGCAACATCTAATTGTGTGAGGCAAGTTGAAGGAGACAGTCGGGAACAGTCGGGCGACAATATTTTTTTGTTTTTTATTTTATTTCACAATGTGTTTTTTGTATTATTTTTTTTGTTTTGTTTTTTGTTTTTGTTTGATAGCATCGAGCGCCATAAATTCAAAACGCTGCATGGAGACAAATTTTTAAAATACTTTTACTTTGTCTTGTTTTTTTTTCGGGGAGGGGGGGGGGATTTTGTTGTTGTTGTTGTTGTTATTGTTGTCAAAGGAACGCCACCATAAAGATAAACTCTAACATGCTTTATACATCATTAAACATTCCTGCACAGCCGCCAGGCCAGTTGGCCAATTTCAGTTTTTATTGGTTAACCCAGACGAGGCAGGTTTCCCTCACACACACACCCCCCCCCCCCCCCTCTCCCTGGTGCTGAAATGAACCAAAATGAGATGGGCTGATGATGTGTTCGGGCTAGGGAACGATGAAGCAAGCTTTTCGGTGATTTATATTTGACAGAGTTGCGGTATTTGATTCGGATTCGAGAATCAACATTTTCAGTTCGCAGTTTTCGTGTTTGTTCGTTTGTTTAAGTTGTTCGTTCTTTGGTGGGGTTTGTTGTTGCTTGCTTGCTTTCTGGCCTTTTATATGCACCCACTTTTTATCGTTAAGCTACACGAGACTCGATAAATGTCACTGATATTTAATTAAGTCTGGTTCGGATATAGCTGGCGGGCATTTACAGTATACCCGCATCAGAAATGTAAAAAGGGTATATATATTATTGCTCGTTTTTCCAGATTTAAATGCAGTACACATAAACTTTCAATAAGGTTTGTTTAGTAAATAAAAAATAAGTAAGCGAAAATGAAATGAAATGTTCTAATAAATATATTTTAAAACACAAAATGATGCTTCTCTTTTCATTAAAAAAAATTAAAATTTCAGGATATTAGATTTAGTTAGGGAAAATGTCAAAAGTCTATTAACTGACATTTTGAATACAAATTTCATTATTTTCTACGCCTTTTAGGGACTTTTATAGTCTTGTTGACTTAACATTATGAAAATTGCTTGCTTAACATATCAAAGCAACAACATAACTCCAATATATATCCACTCTCAATACAATCCACCACTTTGACAGACACAAATGAAGTGGAAACCATAAAAGTGCATACAAAAGCGCATTTTACTACAATTTGCAAATGAGTATTGAGTTTTTGGTTTGCCCTCAGGGCGCCACACACACACACACACACACACACACACTTATTTGTATATATATACATATTGTAAAACGCCATCAATTGGCAACCATTTGGTGAAAATTGCAAAATTAAAGGTTGCTGTTTCGCATTCCACACGATGACTCAACGAAACTCATAAACCTCGTAATTTACAACACTGAATCGGATCGAATCGAATCGAATGGAATCGAACGACAAAGAAGAGTATCTGAAGAATCTGGGCTACTGCTGCACGCGCCATAAATATGTGTTAAGTAGGGGCAACCGCATAACTTATATCGAAAAAACTTGTGTTCATAACAATTTAATTTTGCTTTTGTTTCCAAACTGCTTAAAAGAGCTAAGAAAACGTTAACGTAAACATAAACCAGAGAACGAGAACGAGAACAGGAACGAGAACGAACTGAACTGAACGGCTTATCCCCAAAAAAAAACAAAGATTGTCGCGTGTCCGAGACATGGCGAATTGAGGATCGAACAACGACAACCACAACAGCAACAACAACAACAACAACGACAACATGGTGGACAGACAAGACGTCGCAAAACTCAGAGACAAGAGCACTGCTAATGGGAATACTATGTAAACGGATGTTTTAATGTCCAAAAAGTAAACTGCGAAAATGCGCAAAAAAGCCAAACAGCTTAAAAATCGCTCCACACGGAGGGAGCGTACGTTTCGGTTCGATGCGATGCGATTCGATTCGATTCGATGGACCAACAACAAGAAAGTGTACATTATAAACACCTACGAGTTGTTGTTGTTGTTGTTGTTGTTGTTTTTGTTGCTGTTGTATGGCAAAGATACACAAGTTTCGATATGCCGCCACCATTGAAAATGCGTACAAATTGCCCAGGAAAGTGGTGACAAGCTCGCAAGCTGTAAAACGATCAAAATAACAACACAAACAAAACAACAACAACAAACAACAACAAAAAGTTGAAACAAAGTAAATGGATGAATGGAAGTTTCACACACTGAAAGTGAAGTGATCACAATGATCGATATATGAGCTAAACGAAAGAAATGTCATAAAAATATATCGATAAATTGTTACAAAGTTTCGCGACAAAGAAAGCTTTTATCGAACTAACTTAACTATATTTAGAATTTCTCTCATCATATCTAGCTGTTATATATTTAAGCAGTAAGATCATTTAATTAAATTTTTCTCCATTTTGAAAATCCTTGTATCAAATAACATTCACATTCCTTAATCTAATTCTTCACCCAGAAAATTCCTTACCAGCCTTTGTCTACAATCTAACGTCGTTCGATCGTCTGTTACTGTCTCCACTGCTTTTTTTTTTTTTTGTAGCGCAGTGTAGTATATCATCAGAGTGATCACCTTCATCACCATTAAAGACAACAGGGGCAGCCAAAATGTCGTCCTACAAATTAACAAAAATTCCAACAATTTTTTTTTTTTTGCCTCCTTAACCTTTTTTTTATTGGTATGTGTTTTTGTGTGTTGGAACAGGAAAGTTTTCTGCCATAGCGATTCAATCATTTCAGGTCTGCCATAAGCATTAAAATGTTTCAAACGCATGATGCGTTTTCTCCTTTTAAGGTTTGAAGAGCTTTCGGCTAGATAAACAACTGAATGAGCTTTGAGAATTTATCCTATGAAACGTTAATCAATGAGAGAACCATTAACTATAATATTGAACAAGTTTAAGGAAGAATAAAAAATTTGTTATGATAGTTTTAAGATCAGAATTTTATACATTTAAGAAAGGTATCTGTAAGAAATAGAAAACAGTACTTGACTTACAATATAGTTTCTCTAAATATTGGCTTAAAATTAAGGAAAACGTTTTTCTGCCCATTAACGTTATGTTTTACATAACAACGCATTCAAGCTAAGCTTAAATACTTAAGCAATCGATAATATTGCACAATGTTTGTATAATGCAACGCAGAAATGTGTGATTAACCCGCTCACGAAGAAGCCCAGTAACAACCAATGCCGAACTAAACGAGTCGAACCGAACTAAACCGAACAGGGAAGCAAAATGGAGCTGCATGGACTGGACTGGACTGGACTGAACTGAAGTGGAGTGTGTTGCTGTTGTTGTTGTTGTTGTTGTTGTCTGGGCCCGCGCCCATTCATGTCATCAAGCGTGGTAAAACATGCAACGTGCCATTAGCCCGACGGTCGGATCGACGGACGCGGCGGACACTGACTGGACAAAGGGGGCAGACAGACACTGACTGACCGACAGAGTGACCAATGAACCAACCAACCAAGTTAGTAAGTATGCAACCGAGCAATCGAGCAACCAACCAAGCAACTGGAACGCCTGGCAAAATCGAATTCCTTGTTAGATGCATTCCGACAAGTTGTTTCCTGACACCTCAGGAAAATACACTCATAAGCAGCAAGCTGCCTTTTTTTTTTGTTTTTTTTTGCTTTCTAGGTGTTGCCCAGCCGACTTTACGACAACGACAACAACATACCGAATGTGAACGTAAATGTTGTGGTTGTTGTTGTTGTTGTTGTTGTGGATGTTGTTGATACTCGGTGGATGTGGACGAGAAGCTGGCGATAGCTTGACAAGAGTTTATGAAACGACGCAACAGTCCGCTGACTCTTTTCTCTTTTATTTTTATATGGGCGACAAGAGTTGACAAGCAGGCAGCGGCTGTGTTAAGAAGACTAAGAAGTGGAAGGAAGAGGGGAAGAGGCAAGCCCGGTTAGTGAATCACTATGCTGCGACTGGGTCTACTATGCAGTTTGTTGTTGTTGTTGTTTGTCGTTCGGGAACTTGTTGAATTAATTATGAAACTTAAGCTTTAGCAGACTGGGCTCTCTTTGCAATTTATTTTAATCGCACATTGCTAGGCACATTTATAATCGATTAGCTCTGAAACGCCTCAGCATATGCAACAGCTAACCTCACTCTTACACTCTGTCTCTGTCTCTCGCTAGAAATGTGTGTCAATTGGCATCATAAATATTTCAAGCTGTTCGACCATTTCTTTAGCTCTTCGTATGCTAATTTCCAGTTAAGCTTAGTCAGCTGCCGACTTAGTCAGTTAGTTGGATGTCTGTTGTTTGTCGCCTGCTGATCGCATTTTAATTACAGCCTTTTGGTTAGCATTATCAGATCAGAAACGCCTTGACAACAAGCTACCGTCCAGCCTGGGAACTGCCTTCCAGCCTTTGTGGCCTGCCTGCTTAATTAGCCATTGATTTGTTTCATTTAAATATGGTAATTTTCATAAAGCGGCATGACTAATCCGTAATTATAAAATGGGTCAAATGTAGCTGCTGTTTTTGGTTAAAGAAGCGACGAACACACCAACGAAAGATAAACAAAGAAACAAATATTAATAAAATAAAGGTAAAATATCATTAATACAGATATGAAGTTATAGTTCGGATAAGCACTAATCTAGCTTATAATGAGCTGTATCAAAACTTCATTAGACTTAACTAAACACGTGCACACTTGATTAGTAAGTGATAAATGATTAAATTGATAAAACGTTATTATGATAAACGATTGATTAAAAATCGATATGCATTATTTTCGTATCGTGTACTTAACTAGTTGATAGTTGATTATGTTATTAGAAAGGTTTTAACTATTTATTTTTACTTGTTTTTTGTGTATTGTAAATTCTCTGGCATAAGCCAATCTCATTCTCAACACTCTATCAATAAAACCATAACAGTTTCTAAGCTTTCTAGTTCCCAGCCATTACTCATACGCACTTGCAATTGAAATCGAATCAGAACCTATTCGTAAAAAAGTGCCCAAACAAAGAAAAAAGTGCCTAGAGTTTTGCCTCTAATTAATAATAGAGCTGACCAAAATAATGATAACACTTGCCACCGCGCATAGCTCTAACAAAATAGTGTATTATTGTTGCTGGCTGGCTGCTGTTCGGGTTTTCATTTGTTTTTTTTTGTTTTTTTGACCCACCTAACAAACACACATTTAATCATAACTTTGTTGTGAACGGACGACGAGAACTCTTGCGTTTGCTGTGTGGCACTAGGAGAGGTGGATATGTGTGTCCGATTCCCAGAAATCAATCAGACAGCAGGCGGCGGCAACAGCGGCAACAGAGTCCGCGCTTTCAGTAGCTTAGCCAAACGGTTCCCCCCTGCCCTGTGCCCTGTGCCCTGTTCCACCGTTCGTAGCAGTCATAAGTTGTCTGGCATTTTGGGGCGCTGCCTGAATAAACGCATAAATCCGAAAGCCACAAATTGTAACATTGGCTGTAATAAATGCCGCGATACGCCCACCATTTGCTCAACAACAGCAGCAGCAGCAGCAGCAAAGGCGGCAGCGGCAGACGACGCTAATCGAGAGCGCGAGAGAACCCCGAGTAAACCCCTTGAACCTTCAAATCAGCTTGGAATTTCGACAGTTGCTGCTGTTGCTGTTGTTGTTCTTGTTTTTCATTTTCATTTTTTTAGCCCGAAGCCTTTGAAAATTCACACGGCCAACATACAACATACAAGAGATACAAAATAAACAAAATGTTGCTCCAGACTATATTGTCTTAATGTGCAGCTTGCCACACCCCCACACCCCGCGGTCCATCCATCGATCTTCCGCACGAGGGATGCACGTATTTGTTGCCCCGTTGCCCCAATTAGCTCGATTTGCTTCTGATACGCGCGTCGTAGATGAACAACAACAGTGAAGGTGGAGTCGGAGTCGGAGTCGAAGTCGAAGTCAAAAACTGACTGACCCTGGCTGGCAAAAGGGGTTCCAGCCAGCTATCCATACTACACATATATTTCTCGACCTTTTGACAATTTAATAATAGGCTGCACTCGCACTGACCAAATGACGGGACTCTCTGGACTCACGGACTCACCGACTCCCTTTTTGAGACTTTAACAATGCGCCCACCACATTTCGTAGAAATGAACAGTTTGATCTTCTCTCTTTCTCTTTCTCTTTCTCCCTCGCCTACTCTTTCTCTGGTAGCATCATCAGTATTTTGGATGGGCGTTAAAATTGGGCTGATCACGTTCCATGCCATGCCATGCCGTTCACTTAGGTAGCCCATTTATATATATATATATATATATCTGGCATCCCATACCGTAATCCGACTTTTCAATCCCACAGTTTTCAGTTTTCGGTTTCAGTTTCAGTTTTCAGACTCGTCGCATATTTGTGTTAGACATTGAAGTCTCTGCCTTCTGTCTCTCTCTCTCTTTCTCTGTCTCTCTTTCTCGACATTCTATGGCTCTTTGATTTTGATAAACGCTGCTAAATTGTGGCAAATTAAATTATTAAACAACATTTTGTGTTTCGCCTTTTGTGTTATGCTGCTGCGTTCTGCTGACTTTTTGGGGCGACGCAAATTGTTGCAAATTATCTTTGGCCTTGTCCAGATTTGGTAATGCTCTCCAATCGACTCTCGAGCAGCCTTAAATCGGTTGTGGGCGCCATTTTCTCAGCTCAGTTCTCAATCTCGATCCTAAGCCTATAGTTAGTTTAATGTGTGGTCGCAAAAGGGTAGCTGTAAAACCAATCATTAGCAACTGCTTCAAATTTGGCTAACTGCTTGGGAAAAGCATTAGATAATAATTGTTCTTAGAAGTATTTTTAGCGATACGGAAAGCTATGTTAAGTGTTTGAAATGTCGCAAAGTTTAAGCTAACTAACTACAATGAATCATCTTGATGAAAACTCTCTCAAAACGTTGCATGAATCATTCTCGAGCTCAGTTCTAATAGTTAAATTTCCCCCGTAAAGTTTTCATAACTTTTCACAAGTCATCAACTCACTTTCGCCACATTCCTCGCACACAACAAATGCTTTGGCCAGTGATTCAGTTAAGCAAAAAAAAACAAAAGGCCAAAAATGAAAACCAGTTAACGCTTTTTAGCATTCCCCCATTCTGTGGCTGACAAATTTGCTGACAAATTCAAGGCAGCAAGATCAACAAAACTGCCAGCCATCAATCAAACCATTAAAAAGAATGCACCGCAAAATGACTCAAAAAAGAAAAGAAAAGGGAACGCCACCTACAAGCCTTAGAGAGAGAGAGAGAGGAACCCTATGGAGAGACGGGGGAGAAACAAAGGAGTCTTTGAAGCTTGGAAGCAGGAGAAGAACGCTCGCCGGTCGTCGTCTTGGCTGAAATTATCAGCAAACATGTTGATTGTTATTGATCAGCGCTGTTGATTAAAACGACAGAAGAGTCAAAGTCAGCGGTATTCGGGTTGAGGTTCAGGTTGAGGTTCAGGTTTGGGCTAAGGATCGGAATCGCTGACATTGGATATGTATGGTATGGGTGGCCATCAAAGCGACACTATGTCGCCTGTCAAAATTCTTAATCAAATACGCGGCGGAATGTCATCATTATGCAAAGAGCCTCTGGCTTAGCCTTCTGCTACCCCGATCAGCAACTACCCCCCCTCACCCCATCCCACCATCCATGCCACCATCCCTCTCTTTAGCTGTTCACAACATGCAAGGCTTGCCGCCCAGACATTTACAATTTACACGCCAGTTAAAGAGGGTAGATGGGGCAGGGGGGGGGGATGCTAACGTGCAACATAACATGCCTAGAGAGTCGACTCTCCGTGTGTGTGTGTGTCGCTTGTGTGCCTTCAAGGCCCGTTTGACAGACGGCCAACAACATTTGCGCCACATTTGCTTCACACGCGGCCGTCGTCGCCAAAGTCTCTGTGACATTTTAATCGCATTTGCTAAAACTCACTGAACAATTCCCCACAAGACGGCCAACAACAACAACAAAAACAACCATAAGACCATAAGAAAACTCCTATTTGTAACACAAATACGAATCAGCTTATACACTTTGTATTCGAACAGGAAATCAATGTATAAAAACTTGTTTAAATTCTAACTTTATTGAGTTCAGTTTAACTGCAAAATTGCATTGACAAATTAGCTTCAACTAAAACTCATTGTTTCGCTTCGTTTAATCTATGAAAGAGACGCTTCTCTGCTGTTACAAACTTAAAAGCATAGTTATATTAACCCTAGCTAGGGCAGAGGTAAGGAAACTGTCTTGCCAAGTTGACCGCAACTTCAAACTGTCATTAAAAGGCGCGCGCGAGGCGTGCACTCACTTTACGAGGCAACAAGCAAACTGCAACAGCAGCAACGAGAAGAAGAAAGAAGAGATCTTCTGTTTGTTTCGGTTTGACCAGGTCCAAGAGCAGTCGGCAGTCAAACTCTTGGCCCTGACACAGAGAGATAGAGAGAGAGAGAGAGAGAGATTCACCTTGGACGTAGAACGAACGGAGCCTGATGATAGCTTACTTAGCGATTGCGACGGCGGCGGCGTGTAATGTATGAAGCGGATTTCAGGCTGCATCGCCTTATTTAGGAGATCGTGATAAAAGTTGGAAGTCGCTTGATTTATGTCAACGCACACGGCGCAAAGACCAGCAGACCACAGTTGACCAAAAGACTAAAAAAACAAAAACAAAAAACGACAAAAAACCAAAAAGGAGAATACAAATAAATAAATACGATTCCCATTCTTTGGGCGCATATCCCATTGCATCTCTACCCCAGCCCCCCCAACAACCGAGTTAAGTGCCAAATTAGGAATATTATTGAAGCAATTGCCGCAAAGCAAAAGGCAAACAACATCAACGTTGGCTATAAGTAGAAAGCCCCCAAACTGTCACTGGGTGAAGTGAGCTGTCACGTTTGCGGTCTGCTTATGTCAGATTCAGCTGCTGCAACCGATTCCAGCTCCAACAACAACGCGAAGATGAAACCACCTCTTAAGCCCTTTAAAATGTGTTGTTATGATCGGGCGGCAGCGATAACTTCTTCGCTGAAGATCTACAGCTGTGTAGCTAACTGAATACTGCTTGCAGCTGGGACAACACTCGCGCAAGTCCATGTCCAAGCATCTCAACATCAGCCTTGCGACAGGCTCTAAAGTTACGCGGCATTGGGCTTTTTGGCGACGACGACGACGACTTTTCGATGCAAATCATTTTACGTGTTGGCGACATTAAGCGCGAAATGACCCCGTTATCCCACTTGTCATCATCACTTCATAAATTAATACAAACTCGGAAGGCAGATCAGAAGGCAACCACCGGACACTGCTCGTGCTTAAAGCTTAGCTTTGCTAGCAACAGACAGCTGGGTCATGGCCAATCACTGTAAAAGACACACTGTTCAACAGCATTGCGCTACCTGAAATTACACTTTCTGTTTTTGGATAATAACAAACTTTATTCAAATACTTTACAAATATTATTAAACATACATTTAAATATTTTAAGCTCCTACTTTTGTTTTTAATAATCTGACGTATACTTGTATGTATAAATTGTATAATAAATGACCTCATAAATATATTATCATCTTCAGATATTTTAATTGATTAAACCAGTTTTATAATGTATTCTTTTATACTTTGTAGCTTAACACTTTAAAATTCATATAACTTTACATAAAACATATAAAAGCGGTAGTCCGACTCATGATCTGATTTAATTTACGGTTTTTTTTAACTTCTTTTGATTTAGGGCACTACGTCATTGTATTGTTGGAATTGTTATGGTCAAACTAGTTTAATTTTGAGTATTTGACATATTTGACAACATGTCTTTACTTATTATACTTTGAACCCATTAAAAACGGGTTAAAAAGGGTATAATGGTTTTGAGCAAAAGCATGTAACAGGCAGAAGGAAGCATCTCCGACCCCATAAAGTATATATATTCTTGATCAGCATCAACAGTCGAGTCGATATAGCCATGTTTGTCTGTCTGTATGTATGAACGCGTCGATCTCAGAGACTATAAGAGCTAGACACTCCAGATTTTGAACATAAGCTTGCTTAATCTCTAGGCAGTACAATTTTGTTTTTGATTTTCAATAACTTTTCCCGTTTCCGATATACATAAGATCGATAACCATGAAATCTGGAATATGGAAAACTTTGAGACGGCGTTTAAACCATTAAGCAAAATAATGACAATCTGTGAAATTTGTATTAAAATCAGTTGATAAACACCGAAGATATGATACATTGAAGTTAAGTCAAGTATGCAGTATGGTCGTAAACACACACACACATACTTGCAAGTACTAAATAGGGTTGAGGGTATCGTCTAGTCGGGATTTCTCGACTAGAGCCTTCTTACTTGTTTTGATATATTAAGTTCAACTTATAAACCTTAATAATGAAGAAGATAAAGTACCGATTAAGTTAAGCAGTAGTTAATGGTAACAAAAGACATTTATACTCAATTTTAGAGAATCTTTACATTTAATATCGTAAGATCCATAAAGCATAAACAGAATAAATCTTCTTTACGATCGAAATCCTTAATCATCATTGATAAGTTCTTTAAAAATCAATAAAAATGCCAAATGAAATTCTTTGGAAAATGCTCCACAATTTTCCACTAGTTCCTGCATAGTACATATATGTTGCATTCCACAGTGCGACCCATTCGCGATCATGTTGAAATTTGTGATAGCCGCCGTCGAGGACAAATTGGTCCCTTAACTGTTGGCCAAACGGGCCAAGACACACACACACTCACACACACAGAATCAGAATTCAATGCTGGAGTGAAAGAGATTCGAGAGTTGGCCCCAACGAGACAGTTGGTCTGGCTTGGTGTGGTTGTGCTTGTGGTTGTGGTATCCTGGACATTGGGGCCGGGTTTTGGGACTTGCTCCGCTTTGCGATTAAGATCACTTTTAGATCCAATATATCAGAGGCGCGTTGACGTCGTACATTGGACGACAATTGATATAAGTTGTGGTGAAAAGTTTAGTGGCATTCAACGATTGCTTTGCTAGATTAAAAGCGACAGGCAGCGGGCAGCATTGAGCACCGTGCCACAGACACAGACACAGACACAGAAACAGAAACAGGCAAAGACTCAGGCACTGGGCCTGGTGTTTTATTTAGTGTGTTTTGTTTTTGTTTTTGGCCCACAAATCTTTAGCCAGTCACAATGCCAGCAAAAGCAACAGCAACAACAAACACGAGTAACAACAACAGCAGACAAATAGCCGCACGTTGTACGTGCCGCACTCTCGACTCTCCAGTTTGCCAGTTGCAAGTTGCAAGTTGCCTACTACTGCTGCTGCTGCTGCTGCTGCTGACTCGCATCTGTATTTTGGACTCTTGTCTTTTTCATGTGGTAGTTGAGCTTTTTTAATTGCAACCCACAACGGCACAGGAGCGGCTCCCAGTCCAACAAATGGCAGACAGACTGATAGACGGACAGAGCGACGCGTCGTCTCTTAACAGTAAAAGTAAAATTATGCGATGCTACGTGTTGACAACAAGGTGAAGCATTCCAATACGTCGCCCGCAGATGCTATCTCATCCAGTGGAGCTATATGCCTGTCGACACTGCCGGCAATGTTCCAGAGACTCTCAACTCAGCCGCAGATTATGCCTCTGTCAGATATTACGTATAAATTAAACGGAATTAATGAGGCATAAGTGATATTAGCGAATCTTGTATGCTCTACAATAAGTTTAGTTACTTTATATATAGCTTTTTTTTCCTAACTAACAACTTCTTAATTTAACTTGTATGCGAAATGTTTGCATATAGATCGTAGGTGTTAACTAATGTTGGGTTGCACCTGCAAGTTGATTACGCCTGTCAGGTGCTATAATTTCTATCACCTGGTTCTCTAAACGCAATCAAATAGTCTAAATACCCATTCGAATAAGTGTATGCGTAACGTTTATCAGCAAATGACATCTAATGAGTTAGACAGCGTCGCTTCAGGTGTGAGTCTCTGTGGCAGAGTCTGGAAACGGTGTCGCACCTTGAAGCTGAAGCTGAAGGCAAATTGAAACCTGTTAAACTGTTGCCAAATATTGTCGTTGAGCGCTTTTGCTTAGAAAGTCAACAACGAGATGAGTCAAAAGAGTCAAGAGTGAGACGAATAACCAAAGCCCATGTGATGACCAACAGAAGTTGGCCAACAACTGTTGCATGAATCATACAGCCAATAAAAACAAATTGTATGCAGCTCTTTGAGGCGGAAATGAAAATTGCGCTACCGAAGTGTTGAATCAGCCAAAAACTCTGATGGCTGATGGACGCAATTGATAAGCCAGGTACAAAACACACAGCAAGTGGGTGGGCAGAGCGAAAAAGAGATAAAGAGAGAGAGAGATAGAGACAGGTATATAGATAGAGTTTGAATGCAAAAGAGATTGAGAGCTGCGTCTAAGCCAACACAAAGCAGCGGGTGGTGGCCAAAAACGCAGCACGCAGCCATAATACAGATTTGGCCAGTTTTAACAGTGCGTTTTGTGAACAAACATTGCAGAAGTCAAACAGCGCCAGTTGTTGTCCTTTTTACTTCTTATTTTGTTCTTTCTTTAGTATATAGTATTTGTTGCGGGTAGGTGGAAACAGTTTAGTTTTAATACCATAAGCAGCAGCAGGAAGCGGCGAAGGAAGGCGTCGAGGCTAAGCTCAAGAACGGCTCCGTTGGTTTGCCGGAAAACCACACGTGCCTCCACACACACACACACACACACATACACAGAGTGCGACCACATGCGGCTGCAATCGCTGCATCCTGGGACACAATCCAATCCAATCCAATCCAATCCCAACCAAACACTCGCGCCACAGTAGCCGAGTTTGCATTCGTTTCGCATTTGGAAACGCTTTCATTATCGGCTGCCAGTTTGCAGTTCAGACTTTTGCGAGTGTGGCGCATCCTGCCGTGCAACATTCAACAACGTGCAACAACATGCACAACAACAACTCTCTACTACTTGGGACACACATTTAAATTTGGTCTGCTCATTTGGGAAAATTGGATGCGGCAATGTTACGGCTTATCAAAACATAGTCAATATTTAATTAACACGAAGCGCAGCGTGTGGCAAGCAAGCAAGCAACAACATGATTTATGACACCAATGCTTACGCTTGCAATGTGAAAATTTCCACCTCTCACTGCCTCTCTCTCTCTCTCCATCTCTTTCTTTCTGTTATTTTAACTAATTTGTTAAAGGTTTGCTGCCTCACACGGGGGTCAATTGAGCCGACAAAGGCGACTTGTGGAGTGGGTGGGGGGGGGGGGGGGGAGTGTCAAGCGTAGGGGTGAGCGGTGGGGGGTGGTGTGCACTTAATGGTGCATTTAATGATGTATATATATATATATATATGTGTGTATGCATGTGGGGTAAATGCATGCATATAAATGGTCAATGATAATGATAGCAAATAATCCAATGCAGCAGATAAAACCATAAATGGAAATACACACACAGACACACACACACTTATACAAATTCAATTACAATTGCTTAAGTGTGTGTGTGTGTGTGTAGAAGGAAGTCAGTTTCGAAACAAGTCTAACATCTGGCAGAAAAACTATATCATTATTTGGTTATGTTTGTGTTTAAAACAATTAAATATTTGTTTCGAAGTTTTGCTATGTTTCAACCCTGAACCCATTGAAAATGGTTAAAAAGGGTATAATGGTTTTGTGCAAAAGTATGTAACACGCAGAAGGAAGCATCTCCGACCCCATAAAGTATATAATTTCGTGATCAGTATCAACAGCCGAGTCGATATAGCCACGTCCGGGATTTCTCGACTAGAGCCTTCTTACTTGTTTCTATTTTCCTTTTAAAAATAGTTATATATTTATATTATATATGACTAAAACAGAGTTAAGGAATACAAAAAATAAATTTTTATTAATGTAATAAATAATTTGCTTACTTTAAATTCAAATAAAAAAAAAAATCTCATTAAGTAAAAGCCACAATTAACAGCTATTAGTTTTAATTACATTTGAGTCAATAAAAACAAAATGTTTTGCATTTGATTATATATACTTCTAACAACTCAAACCCACACTTAAGAGATTACTTGAATAAATGTATATTAATTGAATAATTTGTTGTAATTGAGATGACCTTAAATTAAGTTTTGCATTGCAGTTAGTTAACAGAAGCACAAAACACGTCAAGTACAACCATAAATGCATTAATCATCAAATCATTCAATCATTTAAATAAATATATATATTTAATCCTCAAATCACGTTCGATCGTTTTAATAATCGTTTAACTAACACGCCATCTTATATAACATCAAACGTTAATGCATTAAAGCTTTGCATTGTTCACATTCGTCAATCTGAAATGTAAAATACCCAAGCCTGGAAAATACATCTTTTATATATATCTCTATATACTCGTACGTACAGAGGCAGTTGGTAAACAAAAATATCTGCAATTTGTATACCCTTAAACCATTAAAAATGAGTTAAAATGGGTATAATGGTTTTGTTCAAAAGTATGTAACACGCAGAAGGAAGCATCTTCGACCCCATAAAGCAAATATATTCGTGATCAGCATCAACAGTCGAGTCGATATAGCCATGTCCGTCTGTCTGCATGTATGAACGCGTCGATCTCAGAGACTATAAGAGCTAGAGACTCCAGATTTTGAACATAAGCTCACCTAATCTCTAGGTAGTACAAGTTTGTTTTAAATTTTCGATAACACTTCCCGTTTCCGATATACATATGGGATAACAACAAAATCTGAATGAATTTGGAAAACTTTGAGATGGCATTTAAAGTATTCAACAAAACAATGACAATCTGTGAAATTTTTATTAAAATCGGTTAAGAAACGCCGGAGATATGGAGCATTAAAGTTGAGTCAAGTATGCAGTATGCGGCATGCACACACACACACACATACACAAGTTAAGGGTTCAGGGTATCTAGTTGGGATTTCCCGACTAGAGTCTCTTACTTATTTTCTATATACTTACTTTAATGATAATGATATCAGCCTTGGGAACCGTGGTGCAAAACCCATTTAGAAAAGATACATTTGGTAAGGTTTACATTGTATAAATATGTTTATTTTTATTTACTTATTGTTTTCTTGTCTTTACTACACAAATGCCAAAAAAATAAAAACAAAATATTGATTCATCATACATATTAAAAACATTAAAATAAAATATTATTATTATTATTATTATGATTTATGATTAATATTATTATTATTATTATTATTATTTATTTATTTTATATATGCATGCAGACAATGCCAGCCCGCCCCATTTTGCCCATTGTGGGCATGGCCCGCCGCATGTAATACATATTGCGTATTGGTTTTTTTTTTTTTAACTTTTTTAATCAATTTTTTATATTTTTTATATAAATAGCAAAACATTTACAATCTTATTGCATCGCACAGAAAAACGTTTTTTCAGGCTTTCGAATGAAATTTTGTTTTTCTATCGTATTTTTTTTTTTAGTTTTTTTATAATATTTTCTTGTGTTTACATTTTTTAATTGGTAAACTTAAACAAAACAATGCATATATATCATTTATTATATAGTTTAATAGTTTTTGTTTTTATTATAATCAATTATTATCATTATAAACTTTATGTAATACATTTTCAACGTGTTTGTTTGTTTGTTTGTTTTTTTTTTTGTGATTTTATTATAAAAATACTTAATATAAATTTTGTTTTGTTTTTTTTTTATGTGTATTATTAAATTGTAATTAACTGTATTATTAATAAGATAGCGAGAGGATCGCACAAGTTCCGATTTATATAAGGCAAGAGAATTGCAGCTGTTTTTTCGATTGATGGATTGATTGATTGATTGATTGATTGATTGAATGAATGCTGTAAAAGTTGTTGCTTTGTCGTTTTACTGATGAAAGCACAAAAAGCTTGAGCTTAATTGTGCTTTCCATATATAAATAAAAAAGCTTACTTTTTAGTTTGTGTGTTCTGGCCTTGCTTGGGGCATGTTGCACATATATGTTGTTAATCTTGGCATGTTGCATGCTTATTTGTTGTAGGCACGCCCACAGGTGTCCATGTGTAAATTTCTGCAAAGATTATTTTGTAAATTGTTGCTGTTGTTGTTGTTGGTGGTGGTGGTGGTGGTGCTGGTGCTGCGCCTGCGCAACATTTTTGATGGGCGTGGCAAGTTGCACGTTTCGTTAAAACCATTAATTAGTAAGATGCAGAAGAGGAAGAACTAAACAGCCAAACCGTCTAATAAACAACATTAAGCGAATTATCGATTGTACCAACACCCGATTGCATTCCGATGTTTATCGCTGCTGCTGCGTTGTACTTGTTGCACAGTTGCAGGTGTGTGTTGCAGCTGTTGCTGTTGTTGTGGATTGCTTCAATTGGTGGTAAGCATGTTTTGCGTGCTGCTTTCGATAACCGATTACCAATAACATGTACATATCGATATAGCTCTATGATTGCATCAATTTGTAAGCATTTTCGATAACCGATTACCAATAACATGTATATATCGATAGCTCTATTTATATGACAGTTGACCCATTGCTTTTTTCTATCTTTTTTTTTTTTGATATATATATAAATAATTATGATATTGCGTGCGATTTGTTGTTGTTGTTGTTGTTTATATATTGCTGTTGGTGCTGCGGTGCATTTTTGTTTCTATATATTGCTGTGTGTGTTTGTTGGTTTTGCTTTATTGTTGTTTTATATATTGTATTTTATGATATTTGTAAGCTTATCGCCAAACACACTGACTACATCTACAAATAAAAGAGAAAATATAGAGAAACAAAATAGTGGATATAGTAGAGCCGTCGTGTTGTGATAAATAGTCAAAAAAAAAAATACATAATCAAAAAAATGTCTAAATCAAGCATTTCACATTCTTCTTCATATGATGTGTGTTGTGTTGTGTTGTGTGTGTGTGTGTGCGTGTGTGTGTAAGTGCTGGTTGTGGTAAGATAAATATGTTTAGAAGCCTTTACGATATACTTTGAAGCTTTGAGGAGAGAAACAACTAGAAAAAACCTTTGATTTAAGAATATTTTCAAATTTCTAATACAAATTTTCATTGGATTGCGTTATATTGAGTATTGAGATCTTTAAGAATCGTTCTAAGAAATAAAAGACGGCCTTATATATATGACAAAAGAATTTACCTATAATTGATAAGCAATGAATTTACTTATAAGCAGACTTTCATTGTTCTTTATCAAAAAAAAAAACCATAAAAAATACTTTCGCTATAATTTTGACTTGAAATATGAAATTCATCGATTCTTCGTATAACTTTATCAACCGATTTCTACTAAATTCACATTCTTGCTAGTCAAAATTAATAAAAAATCTCAAGATATTCTTTTAACACACCATTATGCTTCAAAATATATAGAAACCAACACCGAATAAAAAAATATTCATAATTTTTCATGCGTTCATTCTTAGACCAATTCAACACACACACACATGCATAAGACATATGTCGATCTGTACAATATGCTCAAGTTTATGGATATGTAAATGCTCTATATACATATATTTTGTGTTTGTTTGCTGTTTGTTGTTGTTGTGAAACTCACCTGTGCTGACGCAGATTATCACGTTGCTTGAAGTATTTGCCGCAGACCTCACAGGAGTATGTTATCTCGGGGGATTTGTGCGTGCGCTCGTGTATCATCAGATTGTATGGCTTGGTGAAACGCCGCTGGCAATACTTGCAAATGAACTCACACTTTGGACGCATCTTGCGACGGAAATCCGACCGGCAGTCATCGTTGTCGATTCGCATTACAGCAAACATTTTGACAGACGATATATTTTCCCTCTTTTTTTATTTTGTGTCGAAGTTTTTTTGTTGTTATTTTATTTTTTCTTTTGCCTACGTGCCCGCTCAATGCTCACACAATCAGTGGGTGATGTTGTTGTCGGCACTGCTGCTCCCGACGCTCACAAACAAACAAACACACACTCACTCACTCTCTCACTCTCTTTTCGCTCTTTTTGACACAAATACACACACGTACTTTCGGATTGCCGCTCTGTTTACTCGATCTCTTGCACTCAGTGCGAGTGTTGAGTGTTGGGCTTGTTGTTGTTTTTGGAGCTTTGAGCTTTACTCTGTGTGTGCAATGAGCGCAAATGTTTAACGGTACTCAAAGTGTAATCGCTATCTCTATTGCTATTGAAGATAACGAATACACACACTATTGCGTTCTTTATAACTGTTGTTGCTGGTGAAATGTGGCAACGCTGTTGCTTTTTTGTTTCTTCTTGTCACACGCTCGCTCGATGGCTCGCTCGTTGACTGTTGTTGTGATTTCTCCGCTCCGGTGTGTTGTGTTGTTGTAGGCGTTTTGGGTGGGCCGTCTTTCCAACTGCCGCTGCTGCTGCTGCTGCTGCTGCTTGTTGCCGTTGCCTTTTAGTTTATGGCGCACTTTAAGGCAAACACCTAAAAAAAAAAAAAATAAATAAACACAGAGACACAGAAACAAAGTTTAATAAAGTTAGCAACGCCTGCGACATCTTTTATGTGCCAATAAATTTGAGCAAAAATACCACGACAACAGCAACAACAATAACAACAAGTTGTCAACTTAAATCACGCAACATGAAATTGAAAATGACTCATTAAAGCCCGCTGCTGCTGCTGCTGCTGTTGTTGGCCCATACGCGAACTTGGTGCTGTTGCTGTTGCTAGTGGTGTTGACATTTACAAATCACCAGCCGCCCAGTTTCAGTTGCTAACCTTCGCTTATAATTTGTCTTAAACGACAACTTTTGACTTGGTTTTTGTGTTTTTTTGCGCATTGTTTATTGGCTTGTTTTAGTATCAGTTTCACAGTTGTCATCAGCTGCCGTTATTTGTGGTCAACTGTACTTCCGTATAACGCAATTGTTTAATTTGCAATGCACGAAAAAGCTCATTAAAGCTTGGAAGCTCCTTAAAAGTAGCTTAAAAGCTTCTTATAAGTAGCTTAAAAGCTCAAGGATAATGTAAAGCTCCGTTGCTTGCCTTTAAAAAGAAGCTTTTAAGCTCTAAACTTTTATGACAATACTTAATTTTTAAAGTCTTTCGATCATTTTCTTAATTTGAAAATACCTTTCAATTGAAGTACCTCTAAAGTTGAAGCTTTAAGACATTTAATCAAATCTTAATACACAGTCTATTCATAAAAAGCCCTGCGAATCAGCATAAAAATGCATCAACTGGCATAGGAAGACAATATACGAAGTTTAACGATCGTAGCTATAGAAACAGCCTAGTTCAAATAGGATAACAACACACAACTAAGGGCAATAAACATACTCAGAGGCGTCACAAATTCACTCCGACGAGTGTTTATGCCTTTATGGCATCGGTCCGCATCGGCTGGCCTCTGTTGCCATAATTTTTTAGTCGCTTCATTAAAGTGGCGCTGTAACAAGTTTATTTTTAATTGGCGCCTGCGATTAAAGAAAAAAAAAAATCCCAAAAGAATAAAAACTGGAAGTTAAATTTATGCCAAATGATATTATTATTTTGTTTATTTTTTTGGATCCTGCTTGATCTCTCTCGGTAGTTAACAACTGTTATTTTTTTTATGTTATTTTATTTTTGTCATTTCGGCGCCGCTGGATGTTTGGCTTTGACTTTGGCTTGGCTGGATGCGCCAAACCAATATGCAATATGCATATGAATATGTGTATATAAATACGTGTCAGTCCCTTAATGTTATGCCATACATTCTTTATATATATATATATATATATATATATATATATGGGATAACGAAACAAAAGGCAGTGCTGACTGGTAGCGACATCGTCTCTCGGCAAGCCCCAATTTCAATATTTATTTATATGTGTATGCTTTTGGTTTTGGTTTGAGTCGAATCGCAGCTGGAAACTCTATTGGGGCTTTGGGGAGCAAAACACAAAAAAAAAAACGTACGTTGACAAACAAAAGGCAAACGTCACAGCGGGGTGTTGGAGTCAGGCGCAGATGCAAGACGCAAGACGTAGTTATTGTCATTATAACATTAATGCCCACTAAACATATTCAAATTATAACACTGACTGACTTTTCGAACGTTCTTTGGTCGAAACCAAAACTAAGCAAATGGAGTCGTAGTCCAACTTCAACTTCAACTCCTACTCCAACTTCCAACTTCAAGTGGAACTTCTTCAAAGTCCATGTTAATTTGTGTACACAATGTGGCGTCACATTGGCATTTTAACGCCGTTAATCATGCGACACAGGGCGCCTGCATAAGGCCATCAGATTCGATATGGATATGCCCATGCACACACCAAGAGAGAAAGAGAGAGAGAAAGAGAGAGAGATGCATTGTGCAGCCAATTCTTTGTTCAGTTGTGCGTTTTGGTTATGCTTTGGCGTGGGCCTAAGTGGAGCAACATTAGGCCATGGCTTATGACTGCGTCTAAGCACTTTATTTAACTTGTTGTGCTGTTTGTTTGTTGTTGCTGCTAAGACTCATTTATCTCACAACTATTGAATGACACTCAATTTATATAGGCATTATCCGACAGATAAAACACATGATTATATGTGCTATAATCATTGAAGATCAACTTTAATAGTCGAGAAGGTTTCTTTCTAAGAATTTACTTACAATAAAGTTTAATTTTTAAGTTGATTTCTCTCTTTTAAGTACACTTTTCCATTTAGACCTTGTTACCGAACCTTAAGAAAATATTTTTACATGCGAAAAAGCATTAAAATCTGAACATTTTAGTTGTTTAGTGAATGTAATAATCGAACTAATTTATTTAGTTGCAAGAATCTAAAGAACTTATCCCCATTTTTCTATAGATCAATCACAAAAGTCATTTCAATATCAAACTTATGTCAAGTTGTTTATAATCGCTTTGGTTTTAGCCATTCTGTTTGACATTTGGCAACTTTCTAATCCGCTTAGACGTTAGCTGTAACACCACAAAGAACAAGAAGGAAGAAGAAGACCACACGAAACGATAATCGCTAAGACTGGCAAAATATTGTATAATAAACTGTTGTACAACATGCAGCTAATCCCCATTAATCCGATGTGAATATAATTAGTGTTATGTACACACAACGCACCGAGAGGTCTGGAGACAGAGAGTAAGCGAGAGAGAGAGAGAGAGAGAGAGAAGATCAAGCACAGCATGATACATCAAGAAAGATTGTGCGTAAAGTAACGAAGAAGATGCAGTTTTTGTGTGTTGTTGTTGTTGTTGTGTTTGTGAAGGGCATGCGAAAGGCGTTAATGCTGCGTGAAATTAGATTTGCACACACACACACTCATATATATATAGCAATAACTGCAATCGTATCTAAATCGCAAGTGTGCTTGCTTCCACGAAAACAAAAAACCAAAATATAAGAACCGAAAAGTTACAGTTTAACACCCCGGCCCAGCGATAATGTGTGTAGCGGTACACGCCGATAACGCAAGGATCTAAAACGAACAGACAGACAGAGAGCGAAAGAGAGAGAGAGAGAGAGAGATTCTCAGAGTGACACACACGTTGCAGCGTTAAAGGGTCTGAAATGCAGACATGGTCAAAAGCGATTACCACACTTACCAATAGCCTTTATTTTCCTTCTTTTTTTATATATATATATATATTCCCTTTTTATTTTTTCTGTAGGCGGACAGTGAGTTGGCAAGGTGTCATTAAAAATTACAGCCGAAATGTGGAAAAAATGACAATAAGCCTGAAACTGAAAAGAAAAAAAGGGACAAAGGCACCGAAAAACCCCGATTTTGATACGAATCTAATTGTGCTAATGGCGCAGAATTCTTAAGAAACGAAACCCAAAACAGCAATAATAACAATTTGGCTCTTCAAGTCACATTATTGAGAACAATGCAGCCTCAAAGGAGCGTAAGGCGCGCGAAACTGGACACAACTCAAAAAATATATGAAAGGAATGGAATGATCTATCTAAAAGGGAGATAAACCAAGCCAACAACACCTAACCACAAAGGATCCCTGACATGACCGACGCGAATCTATCGCGTCTACAAGACAAATGCGTGTGGGAAAACCCCTCTGGAAAATGTTTGTTGCGTGATCGGTTATGACAGACTGATCGGACAGCATCAGTTTGAATCCTTGTTTCCTTTGCTTGTAAGGTGCCAACTGTCAGTTATAATGTTTCGGCTAACTAATTTATGTCTAATTTGATGGCACACAGCGTGTGATGCAACATTGAGAGACGAGGTCACCTCACTGTGTCAAATAATATTCCCAACGGGTGTCACAAATATATATACTTTACAGTGAACTCACGTTAATGTCTACGTTTGGCTAACAAATCAACTTGCCGAGACTTATTCATAAGTTAAGAGGTTGAAATTCTTTACAATACAATACTATATTCCTCCAAATATAATGTCCTTAAGCTCATAATGATTTGTGTAAATCAAAATTTGATTGTGTAAGTGCTTTAGAGCTGTTTTCAATGTTCTATAACCAAAAGCACTAACAAACAACAGAAAAAACTTAGAAAATGACACAAAAAAGTTCGAAATTTCTTTGATTTCAATAAAAAAAACCCTCAACTTAATCAAAACCAGATAGCTTGAAACGGTTTTCAAGCAAAACTTTATAAGCTAACTAAGCCAAAATGCGTGAGTCAGAGCTTAGTTAAAGTCTGATCGAATTGATGATCTGTGTGTGTGTATGTGTGTGTGTATGGCAAGTCTTAGACAACAATTCATTTGCGGTTGCGTTGTATTTTAAGATTTCATTTGATTTGTGCGTTTGGCAAGTTCGTTTAACCTCGCACAGACCTTGGATCATTTATAAGAAGTTGACTAAGTTGTGCTGACTCATTCATTGACTTACACAACTTGAAAAGCCATAAGTCATATATATGTTGAAGACATGCCGTCGGCATTTTGACAAATGATAAAAATATTTCAAATGATATTTAGAGATATAATAGATATAATTTGAAGAAAAAAAGCTAAATATTGTTATTTGAATGATTTTTAAAGAACTTTAGTTTAGAATTCGAGTTAAAGTTTCGAAAATAATGTATATTCTGCTCAAATCGAGCATAGATCTGGCAACTCTTTTCATGTAAAGCCAATTGGAAGGTAGTATATTAGTTATTCCGTTATGGTCGTCGCCATTTTGTGACAGTTGAATACGCAGGCGCAAAAAGCTTAACAAACGCCATTGACAATCCATTACGACGCTTGCAGAGAGACACGCAAACGCAATACACACACACACACACAAACAGTGAAAGAGAAAGAGAGGCGCAGAGGCACGCACGCACATTTTGTGTTTGACCAATGAAAGCGCGTAAAACTGGTAGCCAAAGAGCAATAAGAACGAACAAGAACGAACGAACGAACAAGAAGAAGAAGAAGAAGAAGCAGAAGAAGTGGTGTAGAATATAAGCGCCAAGCGCACGCTGCCTACTGTGCTACTGTGCTACCGCCGAACGCCTAACGCGACCCCGACGCTGACTGCGCAGTCAGGCAGTTATAGCAATGGCGACGCTTGCGTAACTGCGCAGTCGCATAGGCAAAAGCAAAAACAAGAACAACAACAATAAAATTGTAACTCTAAATACAACTTACCCAATGGGGAAATAGTAGTACGTGTTGCTGCTGTTGGGGTTGTTGCTGCAACTGCAACTGCAACTGCTACCGCTGCTAATCACTGGAATTAACGCGACGACAACTGAGCGACGATTGAATAAAAGTCACGTAGCTTAATTGCTTTTTGTATATATATATATATATATATATATACATGTGTGTGTGTGTGTGTAGGTAGTAGCTAGTTGCTGATCACTTATTGTTATTTATTGATAATGTTCTGTATTTTTTTTTTTGTATTATTTTGTTTTATGCTTGAAAGGTACACGCGAAGGAACTGAGGAACTACGCACGCTTGCGCGGCACAAAGTTGAATGAATGAATGCTACTAATAACTGAAAGAAATAGTAGTCAACTCTGCTTCTGCTGCTGCTGCTGCTGTCGAGCGCTGCTGCTGCTGTTGCTTTCTGCTCGCGTCGCTGCTAGCAAGTTGAGGAAGCGGCGACGACGCAGTCAAGACCGAGGCGTTTTGTTGTATGTATGTGTATGTGTGTGTGTTTGTGAGTGAGTGCGGCTCAATACGGTAGTGTATGTAAATGTGCATGTGTGTTCGTATGTGTGTGTGTGTGTGTGAGTCATCGGACTACTGTGGTGCCACAGCAACAACAGCAGCAGCAGCTCTGCCTAGCTCTTCTTTCTAACTGGTCAAGCACGAGCTCGAAGAAAAAAACAAAAACAAAAAGAAACAAAGCCGAAGCCGAAAACGAAAAACGAAGTCACAAGCATTCGCGACACGAAGGAGAAGCTCAAGACCAGTAGCCGAAGCAAGTTCTCTTATAAGCTTCGGCTACTGCGCATGCGCAAGACGAGTAGCGCTCTAAGCGCACTTTGCTCTCGCTCACACTTGCTATCTCCCTCCCACTTGCTTACTTACAATCTATGCACATTCTGTGGTCTCTTCTTCTTCTTTTTGTGCTGCCTGCTGCGTAAGTGCGGCAGCTTTCAACAGTAGCCACAAAATGGCAACGTCTAACAAAATGGCGTCTGCTTACCTTTTCTTTTCTTTTCTTTTTGTCGTAGTCCGCAAATCGTAACTGGCATAAGAATTTGCCGTAGTTATTAATTACATCTGTTTGTTTGCTCGTTTAGTTTTTATAATCAGCTGCAACTTTCGTTCACTTTGTGTGTGTGTGTGTGTTTTTTTTTATAAGTTTTGCGACGGCGCTTACACAAAAAAGAGTTGGGTTGAAAAAGCACAGCTCAACTGCTAATATTATTAATAAAATATATTTCACTTCCGAACGCTTCTGTGCGCGAGAGTCAACTGCAAAGTTACGATCGAAACTTCAGCTTGATGGGTTTAACAGCTGCCTGTGTTGAAACAGTTGAGCGGCGCAACAACAACAACACAAGCAGCACCACCAACAACAACAACACTAACAACAATAACAAGAGCATAAAACAGCTTCTGCTGCTGCTGCTTGCTCGCTGCTCGCATTCAATTGTCTCTGCACCGTCTCGCTCTAGCACAATTGAGCGCAAAAACGAGTTTGAGTGAGCGCAACGTTCGCTGATTGGATAAGAGTTTCTCTCTGCCTGTGTTCGTGTGTGTGTGTGTGTGCGAGAGCAGGTGAGTTAAGTTATACATTTTTTTTGTCTTTTTTTTGAGCGCTATGCTGTTGGGCGTTACGTACGTTGCGTGCTGGCCTGTTAATTAAGCCTAAATGCGCCAACGCCCGCCAAAAAAACCAAACCGAAATGTATATAAAAATATAAAAAGGTTTACATTTTAATTAAGAGCGTGCGCAAAAGTCACAAACACAACTAAAAATTTTCCACACATAAACAAAAGAGCAGTAGTTAGGTCAAAAAAAAACAAAACAAAAAGCTTTGATCGCTCTCTCGTTTTGGCTTATGCATTTATGTATTGCTATCTCTGTTAGGCAGCTGACAACTGTTATCTAGCTGCTGTGCAACGCAGTCAACTTTCTTTTTCACACACACACACACACATACAAACACACACGCTCAGTTGTTAAGTGGGCGTTGCCTTGTGGCGCTTTTTTTGATTTTGGGCGGCCAATGGCAGGCAACGTTTGTGTCGCTGCTGGCGCTCAACTGTCAGTTGTTGTTGTTTTTGTTTTGCCTGCCCTTAACCCGTTTCTTCTCTCTCTCTCTCTCTGTGTGTGTGTGTGTGTCTCTCACTCATACATGTGTGTGTGTGCTGAAAACCAGTGGCAGCAAGCCAGGCAGCCGTATTACGCATACGCCGCATTGACTGCGCTGCCAACTTTGTTAACTGTTGTGCTTGGCTCCATTTTGTACGTATGTACGTACGTGTGTGTGTGTGTGTGTGTGTGTACCGCCATGGGAAACTCTTGAAATCGCTGTGGCATTTTGTTGTCGCTGTGTGGCCTCTTTGTGCCCAGCAAACAACCAAAAAAAAAAGAAGAGTAGAGAAAAAATACATTTATTTTTCATCTTTTCTTGTAATGCGCCGCAAAAAGGGCCGACCTCATATTTATTGTCTGTTTATCTCTCTGGCGTTTGATTTTCGGTTGTTGTTGTTCTTGTTGTCTTTCATTTTTCTTTGCCTCATCGTCTGCTCAATGAAACAAACGCTTCATTCACAAAATATATATACATATATATATATTGACAAAAAAGCAGAACCAGAAAACTGCAATATGAAATATTTCCTTAATTTAACACAAGTCTGCGCCTTTTTGTTATTTTAATTAAGTGCTCCCAAAAAGGATTGCCTCTTATTATCTTCTTTTACTTTTACTGGGTTTTTTTTCTTTCGATTTTGTTGAACGTTTTTAATTACGTTTTCGCTTTTTGCGAAGCTCACAAATTGACATGAAGCATCAATAAAGTTTAACGAAAAAATCTGAAAAAAAAAAACATTATTTCTCCTTGTGAGGCTTATCTTCTGCGTTATATTTGTGAAATCGACTGCTTCAATGCGATTTTTTGATGGCTTCATTTGGTTCATTTGCATATATATATATACATCCAATTAAGCTGTTTTGCAAATTGTGTTTTTTTTTCTCATTTTATTTTCAGAGACAGCCAAGTGGCAAATTCATTTTGCAGTGCAAGTGCACATTGCGATCCATACTATATACTGTATACTATATAAATATATAAATATATATGTTTATATAAGCATTTACTTGACAGTTGATGAAATTTTAACATGCAAATCGAACTTGAACGATTTTTGTTGTTTTTTTATTTAATTTGCAAGCTTAATAAGTTTATTACGACCTTCTTTTGTCTTATTTTAAGAGTATTACGGCCTTCTTTATCTTCTTTTAAGCAGCAATCAGTATTAAGTTGTCTTTTAAGATATCTTTTGGTTATATAAAAGTCTTCCTTATGAAAGCATAAACAAAACAAATTATTAAGTATAAATACATTTGTTGAATTTTAAGATATAATTGCAAAGTTTAATATTTTAAATATATTTGTGTTAATCCCTGTTTTATGGCATTTAAATATGCTGATCAATCGTTTTACTGATATGCTTGATTATTGAATCTTTTTATTAAACTAAAATGAGATTAACTTTAAAAGTATTGAGATTCGCAGAATCCTCTCTAAAGAATTCCCGAAAAGAAAGAAATACCTAAATAAGACTCAAAACACTTAAACAAAATTGTGATTCATCTAAACATGGATCTGAAACACAACTATTCATCTCTATAAAAATAAATTTGAATGTTTCTATGTGTGTGAGAGAGTGTGTGTGTGAGAGTGTCTGTGTGTGTGTGTGTGTGAGTGTGTCTCTCTTTGCGTGTGTGTGTGTTTGTGTGTGTGTGTTGTCACTTTCTCGTTGTGTGTGTATGTGCCACCGATTGCCACTTTAGTTTGCCACATACAAATGTTGTTGTTGTTATTGTTTTGCCTGGCAGCTTTATGGCAAATTAATAAGCCACGAAAATTCCAAATAAACCATAAATTTTATTAATGTTTCAATGCATCAACCAACTAAATAAAAAAACCCCAAAAAGCTATTCATAAATTATGTTTATGTATATGTTTGTTTATTGAATTGTTGCCTACAATGACAACGATTCAAAAGAGATTCGGCAAAAAAAACATATCAATAGATACAAAAAAACTACCGCACCGCACCCAATTATAATAAAAACACAAAAAACAAACGACTTCGATTTCATATTCAGTATCAGTATAGTTTTTATACCCCGAAACCATTAAAAATGGGTAAAAAGGGTATAATGGTTTTGTGCTAAGGTATGTAACAGGCAGAAGGATGCATCTCCGACCCCATAAAGTATATAGATTCTTGATCAGCATCAACAGTCGAGTCGATATAGCCATGTCTCAGAGACTATAAGATCTAGAGACTCCAGATTTGGAACATAAGCTTGCCTAATCCCTAGGCAGTACAAGTTTGTTTTCGATTTTCGATAACTTTTCCCGTTTCCGATACACACATGGGCTCGATACCAACAAAATCTTAAATTTGGAAAACTTTGACATGTCGTTTGAAACACCAGATGAAATAATGACAATCTGTAAAATTTTTATTGAAATCGGTTAAGTAGCACCGGAGATATGGAACATTGAAGTTGAGTATGCAGTATGCTCTTACACACATACACACACTCTCACAAATATAGGGTTTAGGGTATCGTCTAGTTTCGCAGCTTCGAACAATGTAAGAAACATTTTGCGCTCCTACAGAAGTGTTAACAAATTTAAGAAATTTACGAAATAAAAATTAAAATTAAATAAAATACAATGGAGACAACTTGATATTGGAAACTATCATATAAATAACAATTCAAACACCAAAAAAAAAACAAAAAATGCATAAGAAATAACAGAGAGAGAGGGGGAAGAAGCTGTTGGAGCGATCGGAATGGATAACGCTTTATGGCCGATAGTTTTTTTTATGGCCCATAGTACGAGTTCATTGAGTTCCGAAAATTCATTGATGGATCGTGGATCGTGTGGATCGTGCTATAACGGCAGCTAACTGTTCAAACATAGACAACAGCAACAACAACAACAACAGCAGCAACAAGAAGATATATTCGAAAATTTACGATCATACATAATTCAAATTTATGCAGATAGATTCACAGCGCGTATCTAAGCAAAATAAATCAAGCTCGCTTTTTTATTTTGGCCGACACCTTGAATGAATTTAAATTTGAATATATATATACATATATATATGTGTGTATATAAAGAGGTAAGATATATATGTGTGTGTATGCCTGGCAACTCTGTTTCCAACAACTACTGTGAGGCAATATCGAAATAAGTTTGTCATCTTCGTCATCAGCTTCAAATTTGCTGCAGCTGTTGACAACGCACCTTCTCGATTTCTGTATCTGTATCTGTATCTGTATCTGGGTTCTTTCTGCGGTCCAGTTTCTCGCTTTATAAAGACACAACACAACACAACACAAGACAGACACTGACTATATAAGAATATAACGCCCACGTCTCTCCCATCTTCTTCGCTTCTCTCCCTCTCTCCTTCTCTCTCTCTGTGTCGTTTTGCTGTCTTCGCTCTCGGGTCAGAGCTTTAAATTTATGAGACCGCATCGCTGCCGTATGAATTTTGAACATTTGATTGTTTTTTCTGCGCGGTTGTTTGTTGGTTTTGTTGGTTGATTTGTTGTATAATTTTGGCAATTAATGAAATTTAATACTTTCGCGCACACTGAAAAGAGTATATTAAAGACAAACCAAACAACATCTTTTGTCAAGTCACGATAATGCAAGCAAGGTGCGGCTAAGAGTTGTGTGGAGAGTGAAGAGTGTTCAAGTAGAGAAGATCATGATCATCATTATGATGATGATATGACAATTAATGCAAATTTTCTAGACAAGATGCGACTATTAACCCCCTATTTTTTTTTTTAGCACATTGAGCGTATTTAGTTTCATAAGGAATAAAGATTTATTCAAAAAATAATTAATTGAATACAAAGTTGATTAAGATAAACAAACATAAGCAAAATTTTAACAATTTTAAACATTTCAAACTGCAACTTTAAAATCTATTCGATTTTTACTAGTTTTGTTTCCTTCTTTAATGAGCAGTGTGACTTTTTTTATAAAAAAATGTTTAAGATAAAAATCTAGTTGAACTAAATATCAAACGTTTTCAACAACTTGATAAAGTTTTCCTAACATTTTTACATTTAAAATATTTTTTTTCCCAAGATAAAGCTGTTAAAAACTGCTAAATCTTCTTTTCAAGTTATTTTTTCACTAAGTTAAAACTCTCCTAAAAAGCTTTTCTCTTATAATTTACCAACAAACATACGCAAATCTGTGTTCTTAAGGTTCTTGGACAGAAGATGTCAAAGTTGATGAAGATGTTAGCTTGAAAACTTTGGACAAGTCTTACGAAATAAAGCTAACGTTTTCGAGACACGTTTGAAAGTGGAATCTAAATAAAATATTTAGTTAAATCAAGTTATAAAACAACCATCAAAACCATTTCAATTTCAATAAAACAAATAGCTAACCAAATAAATCTCATTGGCTAACACATAAACTGGCCTATTGTGTTGTTAGGGTTACCAAAAATGAATGCTCAACAGTTTTTTATTGTGAACTAAAAACCAAAATGCAATCCCCCGCATTACTCAAAGTGTTTCAAAGTGTCTCCCAAAATGTTTAGAAAGCTAACAAAAGCTGTGAAATAAGATTTACGATTCGATTTTCATGTGCTAAGCGCCACATGAACTTCCGTTGAAGAGAGATACGAACGAAAATTCCCAAATTCAGAAATAAATAATAATAATAATAATAAAACTGGCAGCTGAGTTGAGGTGTTGTTTTGGCGTAGGTGTCACCACCACCACCACCAGCTTCAGCTCCGTTCCAAGCTCCATTCAACAATTTTTTAGATCTTGCTTTTTAACAAATTGAATTTGAAATTAATCGTCTTTGGTATCGGTAACAAACAAAACAAACACAAAAAAAAATGTTTTATTACATTGATTTGCATTTAAATCGATGTTCCGTCTGAGATGGCTATATAGTATATATATGTAGTATAGAGAAAGAGAGCATTAACTGGGTATTGGAAACTGGGATTGCGGGATAACTGATAACGAGCACAGCGAGCGGTCAAAAAGGCAACCAAAGATGTTGACAAACCCAAAAGGGAATTCTTCTCTTGAATGAAAGAAACTGAATGAAATTTTTTTTTGTAGGTTGTATTAGATCATAAATAATACAAGTTAGGGGTCTTTGTTGGTGGCGTCTTTAGAGATACTACTAGTAGGTACATATATGTAGTTATTTAGGGTATGGGAATGTTTCTGTTTCTGTTGTTGAGGTAACTATCTTTGGCTCTCTCGGTCGAACTGTGGCCAAATCACGATTTATGCTCAGCAAATGCTTTTTAGCCAGCGGCCAAACAAAACTGAACACAAATTTGTTCATTCAACGTAAAGTTGAACAACAGGCAACAGGTTTCGTTGTTGTTGTTGTTGTATTTTGGGGCTGCTTTGTGGCAAGCTTTTGGTCGTGCCAAACAATGAGAAAAATGAAACTCATCTGCGTACTCGCTCTTATCCAGCTGCTCCAAAACTTCCACTGCCTCCCACCGCTGCTGCTGCTACACAATGAGAGACGAGACGAGACGAGACGAGTCGAGACCGAGACCGACTTACCGAGCCCGAGTCGTTGTCGGAGCCCCGACTCAGAGACGACTCTCGAGACACAGAAAGAAACAGAAACAGAAAGAAGAAGAAAGAAAAAAAACAGAATAACCAGGCCCCAGAGCGAGTTGGCGAGTCGCAAGTCGCAAGTCGCGAGTTGCCTGCCACTCACTCAGTGGAATGGCATCCGAATCCTACCGTGGGAAATGAACAGTAGTTGCTTTTGGCTTTTGGAGCAACAACAAGTTTAATGCTACAGTCAGTTGTTGTTATTATTGTTGTTGTTGTTAGCTTTGCAATTTCACTGCAGCGTTTTTTGTTTTTCTTTTTTGGTCGTCGGCGCATATCAAATAAGCCTAATAATAATGCAATTTATGCCAAGCAAGCGAAAAGAGCCACAAAATGACTTTTGACTTTGCTCTACTATTTTGCATGCCACAAAAATGAGCAACTAGTCCCAGAGAGAGAATAAGAGAGAGAGAGAGAGAGAGAAAGGGGAAGTGGGTAAGAAAGAGAGCGAGAGACATGCAGAGTGAGTGAGAGATATATGCGAAATTAATTGAAATTTTTTTTTTTCAGCTCTGTTTTTACATGTCGTTTCTTTCTTTTTTTTTTGTATATTCATCACGTTACTTATCAATCAAAATTTAAATTTTAAAGATAAGCATAAAGGTTTTTTTTAACTTAGTACACATAAGAATCGTATAATTAAATTTCTATAATTTATAGATTTATTTTTCTTTGCTTATTAATTTTTGTAACATTTTTTTGGTGCTTAAAACTGACGTATTTTGATTGCTAACTCATTTTTTTGTGTGGAAAATTGTTTAAAAAATGTCTACAATTTATTTATTATTATTTAAACGATGTTCTTGAGTTTAAAAATCTTTTAACTTCTGTTTGAATTTGATTTAACTTTTATTAGCTCAAAATTCTTGAGAGTAAATTAAAAATTTGTAAAGTTTTAAATTAATTCTAAGCACAAAAACGATTAGTTCTTAATGAAAAAAATCTAAATTAGTTGTAGAGAGAAGAATTTTAAGAATTATGTTATTTAACGCTGGGTTTTACAAGCTGGTTTATTGACTTACGGCACAGCTATTTAAAGGATGGGATATGAGAAAAAACCTGAGAGTACTTCTTCATTTATTTTTGGGAAAAACCTTTTAGCACCTTTGGCTTGCCGCAGCGAAAATCACAACAAATTGTCGGATCCTTAACCTGAGCAATTGGGACATTGCGTTACTGCTGATAAGCCGGCCAACTTAGCAAACAAAACGTTTTGCGCGTGCGCAAACCAACACACGCAGAGAGAGAGAGAGAGAGAGAGAGAGAGGGAGAGAGGTCAGCGCGGTTAGCAACACCTAGGAGACAGGTTTTGGGAGTTTTTTTGGTTTCGCGGTTTGGTCCTAGGTTAACATAATGGTTTGGTTAGGGTTTTTCTGTTCTGGTTATGTGGTTAGGTTACACTTGGTAGTTGCGGCATCTTTACATCTAAACGATAAAAAGAGACGTGGTCTTCTTATCTGATCAATGCAGGACACGCGTGTCCCTACGTGTGTGTGTGTGTGTGTGTGTAGATAACATGGCGATGATAATTGACCGCCCTATATTGGCTTAGTAACCAATTACGATGCTTATCAGCAGCACTCGGCGGCAATCAAATCAAACACACACACACACCGTCAAGGGGCGGGGCAACGTTGGTGGTCTTTGCTCCTACTCCCGAGGAGTACGAACTAATAATGTGATATCCATCGATCTAGGTTGGTAAACAGTGGAACAGAGCAACAACACGCACCCATAACAAAGTGTGAAATATGCCCGAGAGCAGAGATCACATTCATATGCTAAATAGTATAGTATTTTTTTTTTACTATTATTATCAGTTATTGGTTGTTTAATGGATCAGCAGTGCCGCGTGCTTGACGCAATATATCCTGATCGTGGGCATGCACCAGCAGTGCCACCTCCAGATTCAAGTGTGCAATATCATCCTTGAGCTTAACAATCGCCTTTTTGATCTGTTGAACGGAACCTTCAAATGGAAAAGAGATTAGCGACAAGAGTTTAGATGCCAGCCATTAAAACTTACTTCCATCGGACATGACCTGTCCACGTCGCTCCATTTCCTGTTTCTTATGCTCCTGCTCGGCCATCACCTCGTTCAGTTGGGTTAGTTGCTTCTCGGTTTCCGCTTTCAGCTGTGTCTGAGCATACTGCACCGTAGATAGCTCAATGGACAACTCCTTGTACTGTTGAATCAGTGGCTGTAGCTCATTGTTCAAATGCTTCTCGCGACTCTCGATCTTCTCCAGACTGAAGGTGAACTCACTGTGCAGTTTCTTGAGCTGTGTTTGCGTTGGCTCTGCCACATTTGCGATGCTTGTGTTGAGTGCCTCCATTTGGGTAATGTGAGTGCGCCAATCTCGAGCATCAGCCTTTACGACCACCTTGAGCTGCTGCAGCACACGCTCCAGCTCCAGACGCCATTCCTGATGATCACTCAGGCGTTGAGAATCAAGCTCTCGAGTCTGCTCATCTGCCAGATCTCCACGCTTCTGGCGATTTAACCAATTGAGCTGCTTGAAGTTATGCGCTTCCAGCTCGAGATCACTGTCATCGCTGAGTGCGGCTGCATTTTGTTCATCATCCAGTTTCTCCAGTATGATCTCAGCATTATCCTCCAAGTAGTCACCCACAAACTCTTCCTCCTGGGCAATGTGCACCCGTTGATAATTCACTTTGATCATCTTGACCGCTTGCGTGGCCAAAACATCTAGCACCATGAGGCAAATGGGACCAGCACCACGTATAAGCTTATTGGGTGCAAAATCCACAGGAACATCCTTCAAAAAGAAATTTAAAAATACTGAAAACCCTTTAAGAAAAAATCGCTTTGCACTTACAATCTCTTCCAGCAATTGTATAATCTTGGCTATAACTGTGTTGGGATCGTCATATTCCTGCGGTCTGTCCATCTCCTTTCCAAGTTTCTTGCAAAGCCACCAACATATTAACGTAAACATGAAGAACTGTTCGCCAGGATTTGTGGCCTTGACAAAGTAAAAACGCGAAAGTGGCTTCAATTTATATTCCTTCAGCAAATGCTTCTCATAGTTAAGAAGTTTAAGTTTTTCCAGCAAATCATCGGATTGAAAGTTTTGTAATTGCTGCGTTTTATCGGCGTTTTCTTCCTGCATTTTGCTTTTGGCTTTAACAATTACTAAAAGTTAATTTTTTAGTATATTACCATGGCAACAACAAGAACCAAAACAAAAGAGTACACCGAATGCGCTCAGAAAATGTCGAAAAAATATTCATTTGGTGAAGTGAGCATATTCACAATTGTCTTAAATTCACATTTTTTAGACTTACATGCATTAAATTACAAGAACTTATTTGGTAAGATTTTTATTATTGGCGCGTGATAAATACTCTACAGAGGGCGCCACCAAATTGGAGTCTATCGATGTATAAAGACGTCACCAGCAAAACTATCGATAATCAATTGTTAACATTTGCTCGCTTGATAGTATCGATAAAATTTCTTTTGCAGCCCTGTATGAGCGTCACTTTTGCACAATTGATTCAAAATTTAGACGCTTTATAAAGTATTGAAAAACAGCGATTTGTTTTGTGTGCTTACAATGTATAATAATTTAGATTTAAGCGCTTTGGGCATCGATGATATTATCGAAGAGTATAAAATACTTCACGAGCGTCATCAGCAGCTAAAGGAGAGCGCTGAGGATGACGCTCAACGCATTCACGAGCTTAAGCGCAGCCTGGACACATCCTTGGCTGCCGAGAGGTATTTAACTCAAGAGCTGGAACATCTCAGTGCCCAAACGCAGGCCGCGTGTCCCAACTCCGATCCTCGCGTGCAGCAGGAACTGGAAGATCTTCGACGCAAATACAAAAACTTACAACTGGAGCAGGAAACCCTGCAACAAGATTACGATGCCAAGGTTGAGGAAACATGCAGTCTAAAAGCAAAATTAGACGACGCTGCACGCGATCTAGAGTTGAATGCAACGTTTAAAGCCAACAGCTCACATGATGAATCCGCCTCACGTTTAAATATCCTAGAACTTGAGAATGCAGAGCTACTGCAAAAGTTGGCTGAATACGAGGATGCCAAAGTGCAAAGTACGTTTGCCCAGGCTGAGCAAGAGGTAAGTCTTTTCAAATGGTAATTTTCAAGTATCACTAATCTGCTTTCCACAGAAAACCATTGAAATATTGAAAGATCAAGTAGGCTGCCTGGAGGAAAATATGCGTTCGAAGCGCGATGATCTCGAGGAAAAGCTACAGCTGCTAGAAAGTGCACAGGAGCAGCTGGTAGATGCCAATGCCAAGCTAGCGATGCTCACTAGCGCACCCGAACATAATGGTTAATATAAGACTTCTTATCGTAACCCATTTTTATGAACTTGGCTTTGTTGTTCTTTACAGATCGCAAGGGCAATTCACTGTTTGCCGAGGTAGATGATCAGCGACAGGTGATGAAACATATGCTGGTTAGTCAAAAGAAAAGCTATTTGGAAATGAAAAAGATATTCACTGATAGCAAATTCGAGATACATCGACTGAAGCGAGAAAACATTGCGATGCACACAGAACTACAAGCATGCAGCACCATCTTTTGCAGCGCTGACAAAACCTATCAAAGTAGTAACCAAATATTATCTTTATTTAGTTTTATCTAACGCTTTATTTATTCCTTAGATAAGCTTAATGAACGTATTCGCCAGCTGTTGCAGCAGAATGCGAAACTGGAACGCAATCTGAATTTGTCGCAGGAGCGTTTACGCGAACTAGCAAGCCAAAAATCGGTGACCTGGCTCGATTCCATGCTGGATTTCTGCAAGTATGAGTTGACCGAACGTTTCGGCCGTGTTGTTGCTAAACTAGGCAATCAATTGCTCAGCTTTACTAGCTACAAATTGTTTTTGTTGTAGTTGATTGTTGCATTTAGTGTACGATGCGTTTAGATTTAGTTCACTTCATTCCCATTCCATTTAGACGTGAAACCGACGAGATGAAGTCACAACTACACAGCATGCATATCCAAAAGGCAACTGTCGAGGAGCAGATGCGTAACGCGCAACAGGAAATGGCACGGTAGGTGGTTTTCAATAATTTTCTAACTAAACTGTTGCTAAAATATTGTGTTTTTTGATAGCTGGCGTTTCGAATCACTGAAATCACGTTGCGTGCTTATTGATCGTGAGAATCTGCTAATGGAGAACAAGATTGCCTTCAAGCCCATTCAGGCAATGGAGTTTGACATTAAGGAGGCGCAGCTGCAGACAGCATTGCCACGCATTGTCACACCCACAACACAAGCCACACAGAGCTCAACGAGCGTAACACCTCAAGCTGAAATAATAGTTTTGGATACGCCATGCAAAGCGCCAGACGTGTGTGTAAAACTCCAAAGTGATGTCATTGTTTTAGGTACGCCGCTCAAGGCTGAACATCAGGAGGAAAATAAAGCCGTTGTCAAGTGCATAACGAGCTTAGGCTTAATGAAAGTCAAGCGCGAAGTGGAGGAGCCTAAGGAGCTGCAAACAGATGAACAGCTAATCGAATGCAAATTTGAGCCAGAGGAAGCTGAGACGGAGCAATTGGAAGTCGCTGCTAGACCCATTAAAAAGGGCACGCCTGTCAAGCTACACTTTGGAAAAATTAAAGTAAAAAGCGAACAGGAACTGCTTTCGCCTAAAACAGAGCTAGATCCTGAGGAGGAGCCCATCGAGTTAACACAGATTGAAGCAGAGATTGATGACGATGTCATAGAAATTTTAACGCCCGCCAAACCGCAGCGCAAGGGCACACCAGTTAAACTCAAGATGGAACCGATTGACGTCGATGAAATTGTCGAGGCAAAACCATTGCGCAAGGGCACTCCAGTTAGAGCTAAGATATTCACTGATACAACCAATTCACATGTGCGTTCTATACTAACAAAAAAGCGCGATATATTCGCCGATACACAGAAAAATGTGCAATTCAGCAGCAGTGATCCTATCGTTCATAATCTCAGTCCGGATATATGCAGTCCACCAGCGTACAGCAAGGAGAATGAAATACCGGCTGTCCAGGACATCAAGCCACTGAAGAAGCAAACAAACATAATTCGTCGCATTGTTGTTGCATCGAAAAGGCAACGTGCACCTGATAATGAATGATAATTGCATATTATAGTAAATGAATGCTTGACTTTAATTAGATTTAAAGCTTAGAAATAAATTACACACCAAACAACAACAACAAGACATACAAACTTAATAATTCTTGCCAATACCAGATTCAGAAGCAATCCTTAAGATATTTAACATGAGACACATACCTGAAACAACAAAAGATTTTTTTATTTAAGATGGAGATGCGTCTCTTTTAAAAAATTTCTTATAATATTTTTTATAAAATGTCAATTCAACTGTGTTTGCTGGAAACTATAAGGTAAAAGCAATATAGCTTTTTTTGAATTGATTAATTGTTTACAAAATAAAATTATTTACTGTAATGACACTTGAAATTCTTGAAGAACTTTGTACAACAAAATAATCATGTCAACATCAAAATTTCAATGTGCAAAAAAAAAGAAGAGTTTTACAAATTATCAGGGATAAAACATACGTAAGAAAACTGCAATTAAATGTGTAATATTACTTAACAAATACAAAAAAAAGTTAAAGAAAATCTTCGAAAAAGAAAAGCGTTTGTTTAAATGGTTAGAAAAGTTCTATGTATTTATGATTGTATCTTATTGCATTACTTACTTTCAAAGCTGCTAGACATCCAGGGGCTTCTCCTCCTCGAATGACAAGTGATCATAGATGGGAGCTGTTGTGACAGATGTCGCCTCGAGCGCCTGATCCGCTTCCTTAGGATCTGTCAGATCCTTAATCTCTGTATATAGCTGATAAGGCAGCTCCGTAGGCATTACCTCATAGGTGACGTGGTGGCTACGTGAGCACGTGGATTGCCTGTGGCCAGCGCAATTGCATATGGAGGCGGCACCACTTAGTGGCATCTCATAGCCATCCAACTGTGGCTCCACGTCCGCTGCCACACTAACACTGCTATTGCCATTGGCAATGGGATAACGCACGATATCAATGTGATCCACAAAGCGATGACTTGTCGCCGACTTGTTACCCGCAAAGCAGGGCAATCCACCCGAGTAATATGACCAATGGAACAATCGCTCACAGTGCAGATAGAGATATAGGAGCAGGAAGAGCAGCGCAATACCCAACGGCAGCATGAAAACAATGATAAGGGCCTCCGATCTCTGACTATGCGACTGATTGATGGGATTGCCATAGAGAACTGTGTGACTGGAGACATTCAAAAGCGCATTTCGGTGCATCAACTGCTGACTGCGATTTGTTGCACTTTCTTCCGTTAGGTCCACAAACACATCCTGCTTCTCCTGTGGCTTACAACTGAGTCCATTTACATTTATCTGTGATATATACTTGGCATATCTGAAGAGCCGAAAGAGCTGCGGCTGTGCATGTGAAAAGTTTAGAAGCCATTGACAGCTCCAGGGATTCTCATCGATTTGGATGCGCAACTGTTGCAACTGTTGCCACCTGGCTTTTGCTGTATCATCAAGTCGCAGCAACTGATTTCCACTCAAATCCAACTGTGTGAAAGTTAAAGGTGCTAGCTGCAACAGCTGCAGCCAGGAGATCCTTTGCAGCTGATTTCCCTGCAATAGCAACGTTTGCAACTGCGTCAACCTTGCGAACCAACTGCTATTTAGAGTTCTCAAATAATTTCCACTTAGATCAAGGCTAAGAAGTGAGCTACTATTAAGCTGGAACTGTCGCAAAGCATTGCCACTCAAGTTTAAATGCTGTAGCTTGAAACCTATCGTAGAATGTAGCTCAAAGCCACTCAACTCACATTGAACGACAGTAATATTAACCAAATGATCGCTACCATTGGAAAGTATCAGATGACGTGGCACAATTGGTGTTTGCAGCACCAGCAGCTCCTTCAACTCACCAGGCAATGTTGCCAAGAAGCTGCCGTCGATTAGTTTCAGTTGGATAAGCTCCAAGCGTTGCAGCTTCTGCAGCTTCTCAAAGATCTCGCTATGCTTTAGCGATAGTTGTCTCTCCCTTCGAATGAACAGTTGCTCCAGCTCCGCTCCGCCTCTAAGCTTCTCGAGCAGACGCAGTGAGTTATCCTCTAGCAATAGTTGCTTCAAATGCGGCAACAGCTCAAAACTATTACCACTTAGTGTGCCCAGTTCATTGCGGCGCAGGGAGACCTTAAGCACGTTGTCCAACTGTATGCCATTGCAGCTTAATGCTAGGCTGGCATCACCCATAAAATGCACAATTTCAATGGTCTGCAGCTGGACACAGTTGTCCAAATACTCCAAGCCATAGCTGGCAACACCCAAAGGTGGCGTCTGGCTGCCACTGAGAAGCACATGCCGCTTGCCCGCCACACGCAGGGCGCCCAAATCAAAGTGACTACTGCTGTTGTTGTTGACGCCGGCGCAATCAATATCCAACGGCAGACCAAAATCCTGATCACTGCGCTCATCCGGTGGCGTCACATACAATGTGGCACGTATGATGCACAATCCATCTGTACTATTACTTATATTATCATCTGCTTGCACGTGTGACATTAGCAAGAACCACCACATCAATGTGATGCAGTGCGTCATCGATTTGTTTTTGTTATTGCTGGCATACCAGCTGGTCGGTGAAGCGTGCCGCATCTTCTACAACTCTTGGCAGCCCGCTCGCAACGCGTGCGAATACTCAACTGTGCGGCCCTCACATTGAGGAAAAGCGGAAAAACTACAGCGTCGCACCTTTAGCTCTTTAGCTCTCTATTCTCAATACTTGGGTCTGCTTAATAAGAGCACACGGCAGGTCAGCGACGTCAGAACCACCTCCCGTTGTTTCCACCAACTGTGCACAGCAAACAAATTGATAATAGCAAACTAGTCTTAAAATTATTTAAAGTGTTTTTTTCAATCGTTTCTAAACTAAATGCTGTTTATGTAGTGAAATTTTATGGTAATGAAATTTCTTGATTTGCAATATTTTTTTCATGAATTTATAAATAAATAGTCAATTTTATAATTTTTTTTAAAGTTACAAACAGTTTTATAAATCTTATTCAATATATTTGTGTATTGGTTTTGTTTTTTCAGTGTGTTCTTTATAAATATGTATATTAAAATCATGATTTCTCAGTTGTTATATATTTAGCCATCGCCGATGGCGCTCTCCAATGGCGCTTCCTATTTAAGATCCACATTGAGCGTTCCTTAGCACAGCTGTCAACATCATCTTCGTCTTTGTCCCTGAGCGATCCCTTGCTCGTTTCCATTTTTTGCACGGAGCACACATATTCAGAAACATGCCTGCAAAGTGGCTGTGGAAAATGTTTATACATATTACCCTTCTATATACAGCTCTTAACCAAAGAATCATATGTGATTTCTGGGCATCAAAAACAATATTTTGTGTGTTTGTGTTGAGAGTTCACGAGAATCCGTTGATTGTTTACACTTATATTGAGTATTTGTACGTGTTTTGATGAGAATTTGGATTACTAATTGTTAGTCAGCCACTTGGCATGAGATCAGCAAAAAGAAAACCCTTGACTGAGAATTGTGAAGGACAGCCAAAGATAAGGGTGTTAGCTTTTTATAAACTTTCAGAAATAGTTCAGCGAAGAGAATTTCTACAATGTTGTTCTTAAAAAAAACTTTTAAAATATGAAACGAATGCCCCTTTGTATAATCTTTTCCCATGATAATTTGAATAAGATACGCAATTACTATTTCATCTTGTTATTAGCTTAAAATTATATTTATTTTTGCACACAATTTATGATCAAAAATATGTTAAAATAAGTAAGATCAATAGATCGATACGAACACAAGCAGTTTCTAACCACAGTCTTAAAAACAATGTCCAAGCAACTTGATTATATGACCCAGTTGTATTCCTCTCGGTCGTATTTCCAAGTTGCTTGAACCGCTGTCACACGAGATCTTCGGTTTCGGGTCAGTTGAGGCGCTGATTGTTTGCCTGGGTCAATTGATTCAACCTCGCATCACTTTGTAGATTAGAAGAGGTCATGGTGGAAGCTCCAGCTGGAATATTAGCTGTGCCACTAACTGCTCCTCCGGTAGTCATGCTGTAGATATGACGACGCAGGACACGAATATGCTTCTGGGACACTTCGAAATTGTGGACGAGTGTGTGCAGCTGGGATTGCAGTTCGGCAATCAAACTATCCCGCTCCTGAATCAAACTCGATGTGGAATTTTGACTACGATTGAGCTTTAGCTCCAGATCAAAGATTCGCTTCTGCAGTTCCCGACGCTGCTTCTCTGTCATCTCACGATGTCTGGTCAACTGTCGCTTGCTGGCCATCTGCAACGAATCTAGTTGACTCTTCATTGTAATTAACTCATCCGCCATGCGACGCTTCTCGGTCTTTAGTGCTGCATTGTAGTTCTTAAAGATCTTTAGGTCTCGTTCCGCTGCCTTCAGGCGATTAACTGTCATTAATTTACGTTTGCCAAGCTCATCGATCTTTGCCTTGAGTTGAGCGGCTTCCTTCTGGAGCAAACTGAGCTTCTCAGCCATTGAGCAATTCTCCCGCATCGCCTTCTCATACTTGATGTGTTCCTCGCGCATCAGCTTTGGCAATCGGGCAACGCTTTTGAGTTTGCTGTCGATCTTGGAGCGAAGACTATCGATGTCTTTAAAGATGCTCGCCTCCAGCTGATTGTTATTCACATGCAGCTTATCGATCTCAAGCTTTTGCGTCTTCATTATGTCCTGAGCTTTGATACAACGCTGATGATAATCAGAGATGCTATCCTGTTGCTGACGTATTATGCCACGGTATTCCAATTGCTCACTCTTCAGATCCTTGATGGTCGTGTAGAGTTGATTGAATTCACTAGTCTCTTGTTCGTATGCATCTTTACGCTTGTTCTGCTGCGTATTGATTACATCCTTGAGCACATGGAACATCTGCTTGAGCGTGGTTGGATCATTCTCCTGATCGTCGCGATGCTCCGATGCATGGCGCTTTACTCGTCTTGTATGGCTCCGACTACATCGTGATTCCACATCATGCCGACTACTATACATATTGTCGACCTGAGCCGACAAATTGTGCCTGATCTTGGACGGCCTACGCTCCTGGCGCTTATGCAACTCCTCATAAGAACAGGGTGGCTCCACGACAGTCAAGAAACTGCTATTGCTGTGAAATAAATTGGAACTCTTGCGTTTGATTGTCAGCACCGAACCAATGCTGGTGCTGGACGAAGGCGAATAGTCTCCGAGCGTTTCGCCATCATCCACATCCATTTCACTGGGACGACCAACGAACTGGTCATGTTTCTGCTGCATTTCGCTTAGTTCGTGATTGATTTTCATGTACTTCATCTCCAGATCCCTTGTTGTCTCATTGTACTCTTCGAGCTCCTGCTTGTACTTGGAGAGCTCATGCTTTAGCTTCAAACCAATCTCATCGCCTTGCGAGTTGACTCGCCTCACTTGCTGCTCATCCTCCTCTAAGCCATACGGTTCAGCATCGCTGTCATCCGCCTCGGTACAGTTGATGATGCCCTCGCTTGGAGGTTGAAGTACCAAGGATGCTCGCTGATGCAGGTTGCTATAGCTGTTCTTCACTCCAGGCCTCACATTTGCATTATCCCCCTCCGAATGCTTCCCCATTGACTCCACACGCCTAAGGCCTTTTAACTTTAACAAGAATTTTTCTGTCCCTTTTTTAACTAACAGATAACAGATAATTTTAGATGGAATGTCTCACATGCAATTGCCAAAAAAAAAACATTAAGTTAATTGACTTATTTTGATTTTGATATGATTTTCCAGGAATCTATACTCATGGCCTATTAAGCTTGAACATTTAATTGACTTTGCTGCAGTTTAGCCAAAATAGAGAACGTTTTAAAGTAAGTTCGAGGGCATATTTTATGAGATTATAAACAATATTGACTGTACATATTTCAACATGTTCTTTTGACTAATTAAATGTTCTTTTGACTAATTAATTCAACTACAAATTATTTTATTACAATTTGATAAAATTATTTAAATACTCCCAGATAAGCCTATAAAATATGTATGTATTTATAAAAACTAAACGATTTCGCATAGCAACAGGAAAAATAAAACTCAAATCATGTCAAAATGGTCAGCTGATTTTGTTATACTAGTTTACCAGACGGGTATGAAGTAGGCTTTGGTTAATAATACACTTAAAAAAAATCCGAAAGGCCCCAAAAAACAGTTCAGTTTATTTTAGTTGTTAAAAACAACACAACAAAGTTTAAATTTTATTGTAATCAACTCCAGAATAACTTGCCAAAATTTTTCATGATTTTGCTTAAATTATAAAGTCAATTTTGAGTCGAAACAAAACAACAAAAAAAATACTAAAACATTCCGATAAAAACCATTTAAACTATTTCCAAATTTGATCAAAAAAACCATCACCACCAATATGGCGGAAAATGAAGGTGTAGAGGAGTATGAGGAGGAGGAGGTAGCCATGGGCAACATGGAGGAGAACGGCATGGAAGAGAGCCTCGAAGAGGATCTATTCTCAAGGCTGGGCGAATCTTCCGATAATCCCGATCAGAAACGAATGTACATGGAGTATCTGGCACTGATTAAAGAGATCGACTGCCAGAACCAAATCATACAGGACATCAAGACACAAGTAATGGACATGTGTGGCAAACCCTGCAAGACGCGCAACGAGCTGAGAGAGATCAGGCGTTTGCGCATTTGCATGGAGCAGGAGAATATTAAGCTACACACAATGATGAATCGGGCCGTGGAGCTGCAGAACTTTGGATCGCATCGTCATTATCGCGAGATCAACCTGACCACAACAATGGATGAGGATAATATATCGCCGTATTGTGTGGCTACGTGTGGCTCTCAGCAGCAGCAGCATGCCAATGCCCACACCGAGTGCAGCGAGGATGCTGCCTCCAGTTATTGTCAAGTCGAGGGCCAAGAAGATCGTCTCCTTAAGGCACTTAGCAAGGCCATGCAGAAGATGAAGGGCGCCTGTCCCGAGGACATGAAAATGATGCAAAACATCGCCGCCGCCATCATGGCCTCCAAATCGAAGACGAAGCACGTGTGCTCTCCTGGACCGTGCCAAGCCGTACCAAGAGCGCAAGGCGCAGAAAGCAGCAGCAGCGTTGACGGACCATGCCCACCTCCACCATGTCCGCACACCAAAAAGCGCTCCCGTCAGGCACCTTGCCCAGCACCCTGCCCAACACCTTGCGGCAGAAGCGATTCGCTGGACAAGCTCAAGCGTCGAATTGTAGGCATGCAGTGCTCCGTGAAGAAGCTACTCAATGAGGTTAGCAGGCGTGAGACGACACATGACACAGTGCCTTCGTGTCCCTTTGACGACGATGATGACGACTATGACCAGGATGCTACTCCGCCCTGCCCACCGTGTCGCCCATGTCCCGAAGATCCCGATCCGTTGGTCATTTGCGGTGGCAAACGCAACACCAAAGCTGATCAGTTCGAGCGGATGAAAGAGAACTATGGTCGTCTGCTAACCCAATATCAGCGCAAGGATTGCCAAATGAAGGAGCTAGAAAAACGGTAAGACTATAATCGAATCTATAAAAATAACTAATTAACGGGAATTTTAAACTTAACAGTATGAAGGGTATTATTGGCGGCCCCGGTGTTGGCAAAGGAATCTCTGATGCAGATGCTGCCGAACTGAATTTGTTGCGGGCGCGCGTCAATGAGTTGAAGGAGGAGCAGCTGGAGTTCAAGTGCATTATGAAGGAGCAGTCCCAGCAGCTGGAGGACTATCGCAACAAATATATGCTGGCACAGCAGAAAGTAGAGGAACAATGCGTCTCACTGGATAAACTCAACCTGAACAACAAGCGCATCGAGCAGCAAATCAACACGGAGGTTAAGGAAATACGCACCAAGTTCCAGGAGAAGCTCAATGAGCTGCTCCACTTTCCAAAGCTGCTGGAGAACGAACAGTTGAAGCTGGCACAGGTGTGCAAGGATAAGGATGATTTGCAGAGCAAACTGATTGTTGTCTGCAAGGAGCTGAAGGCCTGCAAGGGACAGATGGAGCGTCCCACACCGGATCTGAGTGGACAGCTGGGCCAGTGCCAGCTGGATCTGACCCAAGCGCGTAACGAGATTGAGGAGCTGCTACGCCAGCGTGATCTATTCTGCGAGCAACTGAAGACCACACAGGACGATCTGGACACGCTGCGCACCGAATCTGCCAAAATAATAGCCGGCACTAAGGAGCGCGCCGAGATGATCAAGGCCCAGCAACAGGAACAAATTAATCGCCTCGAAAAGGAGCTGGCCCAATGCCGTGCCACTGCATCGCTATCGGTCAACGATCGCGAAGCTGTCATCCGCGAAATGCAAGGACAACTCAATACGCTCTCCTACAGTTTCGATGCGGCCCAGAAACAAATCAAAACACTTCGCAATCATATTGCCTATGTGTCCAATGAGAACTGTTTTCCAGTCAAGTGTTAGGCGACTCTAGTCAGGCAGTAAAACCCGTGAAACATAAAGCTCAGATTCTATTTGTTACTGAATGTCTTACAATGCTATGATGTCCAATGTTTCAATAACGCTTACTACATCAATTATTATTCACATATGGCATTTCGATAAACCATAAAAATAGATAAATAAAAAAATTTTCTCGCATTTTTATAATAACTTCATGAAATTATTGGTGAAAGTTTTATTTTTGCACAAAGTAATTTAAATTTTATAAAGTCCAAACTGGTTTCTTCTTTTTCTAACCTTTTCTATTTATAACTAAAACGTATTTCTGGCGCTCAATACGAAAAAAAATCTTTTATTGCTTTAATGTGGCATTTAGGAAACAGCCGTAAATAGTTCTAAGATATAATCGAGCGCAAAACTGATGGCACAACTGGGTGCAACAAAATCTACAGTGATTTAACAGCCAAACGCTTCATTTTGGGTGCATTCTTTTTGGCCTGACGCTTCTGCTCCTTAGCTTCCCAGCGACGCTGCTTCTCCGGGTCTTCCTCGGCGAGCACGCGCTCCTTCTCCTGCTTACGCTTGTCCTCGCGACGCTGTGCAGCTGCCTCAGCACGTGCGGCATGGGTGCTCTTCAGGAACTCCTCCTCGACACGCAAGCGATTCTTGTCTGCCTTGGCTTTGGCCTGTAAATTAACATATAATTAGGTTGTAGTAAGATAAGGAAAAGATTGACGGGCTAACCTCCTTGGGCATGCGATAGGTCTTCAAGCGTTCCATTAGATAAAATATTAACAATAACAAGGGTTTAATAGTTTCCATTTCGGCATGCTTGGGCAGATTGAAGCCGGCGTACAATACGGGCCTGGTCTCTGCTTGCTTCAGTGTGCTGCCCTCCTCCTGCTGAACGGGGCCGCTGAACTGATCCGAGATGTGAAGGTAATCGATATAGCTTTGGTATTTATTAAGTGCGGTAATAACACGTGACTCGAGTATGGCGGACGTAGCTTCCGGTATTTCCGAAAGCACACCAAAGCCGCTGGGCACATTATAGCGATCCTCTGGCTTGGCAACTAAACTACAAAACTTGGTCTGCAAATAGAAAATCATTTAGAACAGTCATCGGCATAGCTACGAATGGATTACTTACCAAATCTATATACTCTTTAAAAACCTTGGCAATGGTCTTCTTGCTGCCGACGGCAAATACGAATGAATCCATTAGTCCACGTGTCAAATCAATTTTGATATGCACCTGATCCAACTGAGGTCGCATTAGACCCGCAACGAGCGACACCAAATCTTGACGCTTAATCATCTTCAGCTCTACCAGCATACCCTCGCAGCAGGTGCGACCAGAGCACCAGAGTGTGTACAGGCTTTCGCTTTCCTTGATCAGACCTGGATTCTCATTTTCCACTTTGCCATCATCACCGACCAGAGCAAAGTTCTCGTCCAGCAGCGCCTTGTGAGTGCTGAACCAGAGCTGTGCGAGACGCACATTCTGTGCTTTGCCCGCAAAGAAGTTGGCAAAGTAGGCCAAAAGACCGGCCACCATTAACATTTCCATCCAATATGAATCCCATTGTGTGCGCAAATTAAAGGGTATATTTGGAATCTTCAGTTTAGGTTCTGTCTTCTGATCAATGGGTGGCTCCATATTGTCACCTGCATCGTAGCCTTCAAACTCTTCTTCGTCCTGGAAGTGTTCAAATTCGTCGTCATTCTCTACGAGGCCATCATCATCGTCGTCAATCTCTTCGACTCGCTTCTTGGGCGCTTCTTGTTTTTCACGACTTGCGCTGTTACCACCTGCTCCTCTGGATAAGTCGGCATTCTCAGCAGTTTCTGTGTTGTAGCTGGCTTCTACAAAGTCATCGTCGAATTCGGCAAAATCATTGTCGATATCATCCTCGGTTTCGGAGTTTTCATTGTTCGCGTTGTTGAGTTGACAGGCGCAAAGAATGGCCAGTAACAAAAATGCAAACACTGGCCGCATCGTTTAATATATAAATCTCCAAAAAAAAAAACGTTTACAGCTAATATCAACCTAAATCTAAAACTTTTTTCACCTTATAAAAAAAATAGGTTAAGTGGACTGAAAATATCGGTATTTTTACATACAATCGGCTTTCGATAGTTATTTTAGTTGAGTTCGCAGCACCTAACAGTTGGTGAACAGTTTAAAACCGTTCAGCCTTAACTCATCGGTAAGTATCGATATTGTGTGCAAATTTCGATTAGCCGAACGATACTGCCTTTTAGCCGCCGCTGCGAGTTAAACACGTTGCAGTTTGTTATATCTTGCGAGTTATTTATTAGAATATTTATTTAACTTGTCGTCAATTGCACACGTAAACAGTGCAAAATGGTAAGTAATCATACTGCATATGATTGCTGGCTGAGAAAGATTGTTTGCTATGCATGGATTCCCAAAACATATCCTACAAAAACTTTGCTCCCACACTGATGCAATATATACCTAAAATGTGAACGCAATATTTAATGCGGTTTTTATAATTTATGCACGTTACAAATAGGCAAATGTAGAACGCAAAGGCACCTTCAAGGTGGAATACCTGCAGAAAATAGAAATCAATGTGCAAAAGCGTTGGGAGACGGAGCAGGTCCACGAATCAGATGCGCCGACAGCACCAAAAAAGCGACAGGCCGAAAAGTTTTTCGTCACGTTCCCATTTCCGTATATGAATGGACGCCTGCATTTGGGACACACCTTCTCCATGTCCAAGGCGGAGTTTGCGGTACGCTATCATCGCCTTAAGGGACGCCGTGTGCTGTGGCCCTTTGGCTTTCATTGCACCGGAATGCCCATCAAGGCGTGCGCTGATAAACTAGCACGTGAGCTAGAAACCTTTGGCTATCCACCCAATTTCCCGGAGCAGCAGGAAAATGTGCCAGCCGAAGCCGAGACGCAGTCCGAGGTGCCCAAGGACAAATCGAAGGGTAAGAAGAGTAAAGCTGTTGCTAAAACGGGCACTGCGAAATACCAATGGCAGATCATGCAGAGCCTTGGGCTCCAGGATGAGGATATCAAGCTGTTTGCAAATGCCGAGCATTGGCTTAACTACTTTCCACCGCTGGCGGTGAACGACCTGAAGCGCATTGGTGTCCACGTTGACTGGCGTCGCACGTTTATTACCACAGACGCCAATCCTTATTTTGACTCGTTTGTTCGCTGGCAGTTTAACCATTTAAAGCAACGTGGCAAGATTATGTATGGCAAGCGCTACACGATATATTCGCCCAAAGACGGACAGCCCTGCATGGATCATGATCGCTCCACCGGCGAAGGCGTTGGACCCCAGGAGTATACACTCATCAAGATGAAAGTGCTTTGGGCACCTAAGGCTTTGAGGTACTTACGTTTTTACATTATGCTAATAGTGCAGACATAAAGTTAGCCTTTCTTCTTTTTGTAGTGCCATCAAACAGCCCATTTATATGGTGGCAGCCACCCTGCGTCCAGAGACGATGTATGGTCAAACCAATTGCTGGCTGCATCCGGACATTAAGTACATTGCCTGGCAGAGTGCGCGTGATAACGAAGTATGGATTAGCACACGTCGTGCTGCACGCAACATGGCCTATCAGGGATTTACTGCAGAAGAGGGCAACATTGTTGTGCTGGCTGAGCTTACAGGTCAGGAGCTGTTGGGTGTTCCACTGTCGGCACCTCTGACCAAACACAAAACAATTTACACATTGCCCATGCTGAGCATTAAGGCGGACAAAGGTACAGGTGTGGTTACTTCAGTGCCGTCGGACTCGCCCGATGATTATGCTGCTCTGGTTGATCTGCAAAAAAAGGAGGCATTCCGTCAAAAGTACGGACTGACGGATGAGATGGTGTTGCCCTATGAGCCCATGCCTATCATTGATGTGCCCACGCTGGGAACACTGTCTGCTGTTCATGCCTATGACACGCTAAAGATACAATCGCAAAACGACAAGGATAAACTAGCAGAGGCCAAGGAGTTGTGTTATTTGAAGAGTAAGTTCAGATTAATTTAGCTATAACATAAGTGTGTGTATTAAATTATGTTCCTACTCAACAGGTTTCTATGATGGCGTCATGCTCGTGGGCGAGTTTAAGGGTCGCAAGATTCAGGACATCAAAAAGGATTTGCAAAAGCGTCTTATTGATGCCAAGGAGGCAGATACTTACTACGAACCAGAAAAGAACATTATATCGCGCTCGGCAGATGAATGCGTTGTAGCACTGTGCAACCAATGGTATCTCAACTACGGCGAACCCGAATGGCAAGCGCAGGCTATCAAAATACTGCAGGGTATGGAAACGTTCCATGAGGAGGCACGCAACAACTTTGATGCCTGCTTGAACTGGCTGCATGAGTACGCCTGCTCGCGCACCTACGGCTTAGGCACCAAGCTGCCCTGGGACGAGCAGTGGCTAATCGAATCTCTGTCAGATTCAACTATCTATATGGCTTTCTATACAGTGTGCCACTTGCTGCAAGGCGGCACATTCCGCGGCGAGAAGCCTGGTCCTTTCGGTGAGCCAAGACTATTGAAAAATATTTTTTCTCTGTGTAATCCATATTGTAATAACTTTCTTAATAGGCATTACACCGGCCGATATGACCGCCGAGATCTGGGACTACATATTCTTTAAGGAGACACCACCACCCAAGAAATCTGCTATTAAGCAGGAGTATTTGGCAGTGCTGCGGCGCGAGTTTGAGTACTGGTATCCGATGGATTTGCGTGTATCTGGCAAGGATTTGATCCAAAATCATTTGACCTTCTGCTTGTACAATCACGCTGCCATATGGCCCAAAGATGAGACTAAGTGGCCCAAGGGTATGCGTGTCAATGGTCACTTGTTGCTCAACTCGTCCAAGATGTCCAAGTCGGATGGAAATTTCCTAACGCTGACCGAAGCCGTTGATAAATTCTCGGCAGATGGTACGCGTCTGTGCCTGGCAGATGCTGGTGACAGTGTTGAGGATGCCAATTTCGTGGAGAGCACAGCAGATGCGGGCATTCTACGCCTCTACACGTTCATTGAGTGGGTCAAGGAGATGCTAGATACGGGCAGCACTCTACGCAGCGATGCTGCCAAAACCTTTAATGATCAAGTATTCCTCAGTGAGCTAAACTTGAAGACACAGCAGACAGATGATAATTATCGTCGCATGCTGTTCAAAGAAGCTCTGCGCAGTGGATTCTATGAGTTGCAGCTGGCACGTGACAAGTACCGCGAACTGTGTGGATCCAAAGGCATGCATGTGGATTTAGTGATGGAGTTTATACGTCGACAGGCGCTGCTGGTGGCACCAATTTGTCCCCACATGGCGGAACACGTTTGGGGATTGCTAGGCAACAAAGAGTCGGTGGTGCACGCCCGTTGGCCCGAGGTTGGTGCTATCAATGAGCTTGATATCATGTGCTCTGACTATTTGATGGAATCAGCACATACCTTCCGCTTAAACATTAAGAATCTGCTGCAGGTCAAGGGTAAGGGTGGTAAAGAGAAAAAAGTGGACTTAACACAGACTGCCAAACCTAATCGTGGTCTTATTTGGGTGGCCAAAACCTATCCGCCCTGGCAGTGTTGCGTCCTCGACACTATGCGCGAGCTGTACAACAAGGATAGACAAACGCTACCCGATAACAAAGATATCGCAGCAACGCTGAATAAGAAACCCGAGCTAAAGAAGTTCATAAAGCGTGTCATGCCCTTCGCGCAAATGATACGCGAGAAGGTAGAGACGGGTGGCAAGGGAGTCGCCGCACTAGCTGTCACCATGGAGTTTGATGAGCGTCAGGTGCTGCTTAGCAATCTGGAGTATCTCAAAAACACTTTGGATGTGAGTAAATTTTGTGTAATTACCCGATTTTTTTTTTTTTGATTATTTAATAATTGTATTTTTTCTTCTTAGCTGGAAACTCTGGAAGTCAAGTATACTGACGATCCCTCAGCGCCTGAAAAAACACGCGAGGAGGTGCGTCCAGGCTCGCCCTTTATTAGTTTTAGTGTTGCGCCGCATATCAGCGTAGAATTGGTGAATCCCATAGAGCGCTCGTCTCTCTTCCAAGTGAACACCATCATATCCGAGGGTGACACTGTGAAGTCGCTGCGCGAGAAGCTTGCCAAGATCTTAGGCCTGAAAACAGATTTGTCTGCGCTGCAAATCTGGCGTTATGCGGATCCTCTGCTGGGTCCACGCAAGGTGCCCTTTTTCCAGGACTACAAGACGGGCAAGGCACAGCTTACCGATGGCAACTTTGTGCTCGATGTGGCGACGAAACGAGTTAGCGTTGATCAGGCTGGCAAACTGACCGAAGTGGGACGAAATCTAATCTATGTGGTAGAATAGAGTTCCACATCGATGCTGAAACCACTTACCTTAATAATTTATACATAAAACGTACTTGGGGAACATTGTGAAACAATTGTTGGCTACAAATAAACAGGCATTTTGCGTAATCATAGCGAATTCTGTTCCTCAAGCAGGTAAAATGGTTTGTGTACTGGCTAAGTGTAGTAAGAAAAGCGGCATAGTGTTAAAGTAAAGTATCGGTAGCTTTAACTTTACATAAAGTCTTATTTCATTAATCTAAGTTATCTTAAAAACAATTTAAATTATTTTACTAATTAAAAAGTTTAAATGGCGTAACCTTACACCATCCTAGTACCAAATACTCTTGACCTATATTAAACTAGTTTAAAGTGTCAACTTGCTTGAAAGATAGAGTCTCAATGGGTGGCAATCGCTATTCTTTAAAGGTCTGACGCCTATAAAAGCTCTAGTCATGAATTCGAAGCCCACTCACAATGTTGACATTAAAGTTGGTTATACTTCTACTGCTGCAAAGCAGTTTAGTCGTCCTGGGCGGCGTTTGTTTAATACCCGAGCCTGTTAAACGACAACAATCGCTGTTTAACGATTTGTGGAAGAGGCAACCTCGTCTCGATGGGCGCATTGTGGGTGGGCAACGTATTAATATAACGGATGCGCCACATCAAATCTCATTGCAAACATCGAGTCACATTTGTGGCGGCTCTCTGATTTCTGAACAGTGGATATTAACGGCAGCTCACTGTACTTAGTAAGTAACTAAGCACCTCTCGTATGTTGGTCTTTCAAATAATCTTTCATACTTCCTTTCTAGTGGCAAAACAGCGGATCGTTTGAAGGTGCGTTTGGGCAGTTCGGAAGCCTCTCGCCATGGAGAACTGCTGCGTGTATCAAAGATTGTGCAACACGAGAAATTCAACTATACAAATGTGGACTTTGATTTCTCATTGCTGCAGCTGCAACATCCAATTGTATTTGACGAGACAAAGAAGGCGATTAAGCTGCCGGATGCAGAGCAAATGTTTATGGACGGTGATCCGTGTTTTGTTACTGGTTGGGGCAATACCCAGAATCTTCTAGAGTCACGTGAGTGGCTGCGTCAGGTTCAGGTGCCGCTGGTCAATCAGCAGGTCTGCAGCGATAAATACAAACAATATGGTGACATTACGGAGCGTATGATCTGTGCGGGTTTGATGCAGGGCGGCAAGGATGCGTGCCAGGGCGACTCTGGTGGTCCCATGGTCACCGAATCGGGTGTGCTAGTGGGCGTGGTCTCATGGGGCTATGGCTGCGCCAAGCCCGATTACCCAGGTGTCTATTCCAGAGTTGTCTTTGCACGTGATTGGATCAAGGAGCATAGTGGCATTTAGCAACTGAAAACATACACGATCTTGCATTCAAAAATTATTTAGAAAAAGTAAAGATTTATAGTATTCAAATCAAAGAATTACCCAAAAGCTTAAGTTTATATTGAAGTTTCTTTGCTGTTCACAACCACATACGCACGGAAATCTGTTGCAGGAACACGCGCTGCCAGCACGCAAACACGCGACTTTTTTACGTTGCTCACATTATGGCAACGCATGTTGTTTGTTGGTGAGACGCATTGTGGTGACAGGTGATTGATGGGAGTGTACAAGGATCGTGTGTCCTGGTGTGAGCATCGTGTCTATGCAGCTCTAATTGACTCTAATTATATTGACCTATCAATTAACAGCTTGTCAATCAGCGCGTGACGTTTCTTACAACTGATATTTTATTTTTATTATGTTAAATATTATTTATTTTAAATATTGATTTTGATTAGCTGTTTGCTTTGATTATCGCTCGTTTTGGCATGTACCTTTGGCATAATCTTAATTGAGGTAACTATCTGATTATATTATTATTTATTTAAACTAATTTTTAATTTCTAATTAAAGCTGCAATCAAATTTTTGCGTAATAAAATACAGGGTTTTATTTATAAAATTACACATAGCTTAATGATTTTATTTTATATAGGAACGATTTGTAAAGTTGCCTAGAACTTGATAATGATCATGAGCACGCACAAACTTACACAAACACCTACTGAAGTCCTAATATAATATTTCTAAGCTAGATTTAGTAACGCTTCGTGTAGGCAATTCCCATTGTATATTTATTTTCTGTAAGAGTTCCATAAAGAGATACAACAGAACAAAGATCGTGACGACGATTTACGCACTGCCGTCGTTTTTTGATTCTTTGTGGAGTATGTGGTCAAAATGGTTTGTTCTGGTCTCGTCATTATCGCAGTTGCTGTCGCGTAGCGCTGACGTGCTCGAGGCTCGCGACGCCGTTAAGTAAATGAACTGCGTTGTTGTTGTGCATAGTATTTGCGCATTTGCATTTGTACTTTGCGCATATGCCGCGTTTAACTGACCCAAAGTGTTGTGTAAAAATAGCTGAAAGGCATAAAACAAGCTGTGAGGCAACAAGAATCAATGTGTGAGTGACGGTGTGTGAGCTAAACCGTCAAAGCCACCACATCAACAATCAATAAAACGTTCATCTGAGCTTAACAGCAAATGTAGTGTAGACAGAAATCGTTTAACGGTACGCTCTTGTGATTATTGTGCTTGCGTCGCACTCTCAGCATGCACACACACACACAAACAGTAAACAGCAGATAAACAAACGTGCTGCACGTTGCGCTTACACGTGAGCAATTTTAGCACACAAGTTAGCCCTTAGTCAGAGCGAGAGGCAATGAGTAGGAGGACAAGAGCTTTCGCACCGGCAAAACAACAACCACTTGTGAATAGACGAAAGCTTTTGTAGTCTCATGCGAGTGCAATGTGAATGTGAACGAGCACGCGTCTGTCTGTGTGAATGGGAGCTTCTGGTCGTTGCATTCTCGACCTCTGCTGGAGCACAGATTAAGTTTTATTGAGCATTCAACTTTGTGCGCCTTAAGCAAGCGGTTCGTATCTAGTTCGTGTGCTATTATTAATATATTGATGTTATAAAATATATTTTCCAAGTCATATTTACAAGTGAATAAACTAAACTATAAACATAATTGCAAACAAATTGCGCAAGCTTTGTGGTGTGTGTTAAGTATTTTAAACATAATATTCTAAAATGCTCCATTGAGAATTCAAATTTAGCAAGAAAATACAGTTAACATATTTGTTTGTGTGTGTTCACTGATACTTGTGAATAATACTGTGTCGTTTTTATAGTTCTGCTTTTAATAAATGTGCAAATTGTTTTGTATATATTGTTCAATGCATTTTACGTAAGTTCAACTTGAACGACGTACATTACACAAATACACGCAAGATGACATGCAACAAGTTATTAACAAAATGCAATCAATGTGAATGTGAAATAAATGAATTTAAATAATATATAAAAGTCTTATTAAAGTTCAATTATACAACATTGTGTTATTACAGTAGTTACAAACAAAACTCAAAACTCTCAAAACAATAATTCCAATTGAATCAGAAAACCCTAACATTTTGACCACTGTGGAATAACTTGCACTTGTATACGACTTAGAAATCATTGGGTAAGCAAATAAGCACTAACTAGTTCCGTTAAATAGTAGCTTTTCATGGACAAGAACGCGGCCTAGAACAGTTAGAAAAGCTTCAAAAGCTGTGAAGCTTTGAACGCTACAACGCGCCAAGTTCAAACTTGTAATAATTCTGACTCACCATTTTATTTAGATTAGATGCCGTTTGGGCTGCCTTTTGCGTCTTTTGTTTTTCGTTATTGCACAATCCAAGATAGACAAACAAACAGTCAATGTTTGTACGAAATAATGTTAATCATAGTATAACAAACACAAATTTAAAAGCGCATCAGAGCAGCTGAACGTAAAATCCGTCAACGTTGGATTCAAAACGTGTTTTTAAATGTAAAACTAATTTTATTGACGACAATGGAAATTTTCCTCAACGCGTAATTCAACGTTGTATTCTTATATCTAAAACAACCACCTCAGCGTGCCACCCGCGCATATTCGATTATTTTACGTCAATTGGAAATATGATACATACTCTTACTGAGTGTATAGCACAGAGTATTGTAACTGTCTAGCTCATTGTGTAAATCATTGTTCAAATCAGAATCAATTAATGAGATCTTTGCCCTATTAATGTTACTAAATTCCATAGAACATAAAGTAGTTATGTCGAGTAGTTTAGCTTTTCTATACTTTTTTTTATATTAATTTTATGTAAGCAATCAACAGGAAACCGTATTTCGTACTCGGGACAAAGCTAGCTGTAATTTCATATGGTTATTTCTTTGTTTCTGACAGTCTGTCAATAAAAATATATTGATTGATGCGCCATATTGTCTTGACAGCTAGGAAATACTATTTATACTTTCTCTCTTTTTTTCGCAATTTGCATTGCAAAATGAACCAGATCATTCTGTTTGTTGTGTTTTTCATATACAACTCGCAAATTATTTGTCCATATAAAAACTATTTCGCACAACGTTTCAAAGGTAAAATATTCGCATGAATGAATTCTCATTTTTATTTTGTTTGCTAAAGCGTCACAATGCATTTTAATTAGGTTGACCAATACACATCCAATTCGTATATCATTTGTTATCGTATTTTTCCTTTTGTGTGTTGATTGTAAGGCAAATTTTATGTAAGCTTTTCTTGGTTTCATAACTGCCAGCGGAAATGGGAAGTGGGGCTGTTTTTAAAAGACTCACACAAAATTTTCTTGGATACGTATATTTCAATCTTATATGCCTATCTTTATTTAAAGTATTGCAAAATTACTACTTACATTTTACATTTAAACATTGATCCTAAATATAAAATACTTAATGTAAAGAGTATTATTTGTTCACGATTCATACATTATTTTTTCCAATATGGAAAATGTGGTTGATAGTATTACCTTACCTCCATCGATTGTTTTTCGTTAATAGTAAAATCTCAGTTGAGCGCTGCCAAGAAGATCTAAAACTAATATTTGCCCACTTGTGCATTTTTAGCACATAAGCTTTAAAATATGCGCTCAAAAGTATGCACCGCAATTCGTCACAAATAAACATTCTAAGCCACAATCAATAAAAACAATTAATTAAAAATACCAAAAACAAAGCAAACAAAATTTCAAAAAGCCAAAAATGCCTTAAAATGAGTAACAGCAGTTTTTCCAAGTATTTGTTGTAACTTAATTATTGCATATCGTATAGGCATACATTTTTAAGTTTTACTGTTTTTTTGTTGAGTTTTTAAATTAAATTCGTATTAAATATGACGTTTTATTGAATAAGAAATCTAATAGGCATTGATAATCTATTATAGCCTATATATCTTTGATACACAAGTATCATTCTTCTTGAACTAAAAGGGTCATGACCATAAGAAGTGCTACATTGCATTTACTTCCAAAACAACAATACGCAGTTGCAAAGTTCGAAGGGAAGCAAACACAAAGCTTCAGCTGAGACGTTTATACAATCAAAGCAAAAATAATTGGGACTGTGTGTGTATGTGTGTGTGTGTGTGCGTTAGTCACATGCTGACTGCGGATGCCTGAACTGTCAATGCTTATGTTACAAACAGTTACGTATGCGTTATTGGTGGTTAAGGTTAGGGTTCTCATCGCTTCGAATCGGTTTTCAATTGAATGCACTTTTATTTGTTGTTGGTAAACCATTGTAGAAATGATGATGCTTACAATCTTAAACCGACCTTCGTCACGTGTTGCCATCTTGTGTGCTATCGCGTTATCCTGCACGCAGTGAGTGCACATTGAATTGATTGACACTCAACAGTCAGCGGAAAGTGGGAAGCGACGGGATAGAGGTGCAATGCCAACTGAAACTGAACAACTGAACTCAGCGTTTGTTGTATTGGTCACATGTAGCTCACTGTGGGTAGTCTCTGGTTTCTATTTATGGCTTGCGTTTTTGCAACAGACATAAGCTCTGTCAGTTCTTGGTTGTATAATGTTTATTAGCAAATGATTCATGATGGCAGCTTTCCGAATTATAAATATAAATATTTAATTATTCAATTTTAAATTAAAATTTTTAGTTGCAGTTAAGATTTAATCAATGAGTATTTAATCAATATTGGACTTCGAATTTATAGCTTATGGGCTTACGGGCTAACACTTTAAGATATTTTTATTATAATGATTAGACATATTGTCCAATTTAAAGGTCTAACGCTTATTTAATGATTTTTTTTTAAATCTTTGCAGTTTTCAACATACAGTTAATATACTTTTTTAAAAACTTTTTTAAAGAAAGTCGTTTTATGTTCAACTTTAGCAATGTGCGTGCCACATTGGCAGCTTGAGAACCACAAACTTTACTTCGAATTCAATTTCAACATACTAGAGTACAAATAAGGAACATCTTGTTATGGATTGGTTACTTGCAACACCACAGTTGCATAGCGTCTTCTCGTCGCTGGGATGCCTTGAGGGGGACACCTATGTTGTCAGTCCCAATGCATTGGGTAAGTTAAAGTCTAGGAACTTATAGGTTAATTATGCTAACTTGCAATTATAACCTGATAGCTATTTTGGAGGAGATTAACTATAAACTTACCTATGAGGATCAAACATTGAGAACCTTTCGTCGCGCTATTGGATTCGGGCAGAATGTGCGATCTGATTTGATACCATTGCTAGAGAATGCCAAGGATGATGCTGTGTTAGAGTCTGTTATACGCATCCTGGTCAACTTAACCGTACCGGTGGAATGTCTCTTCTCTGTGGATGTGATGTACCGAACCGAGGTCGGTCGTCACACCATCTTCGAGTTGAACAAATTGCTCTACACTAGCAAGGAGGCCTTTACAGATCCGAAGAGCACGAAGAGTGTGGTTGAGTATATGAAGCATATACTTGAATCAGATCCAAAACTTTCACCACAAAAATGCGATCAGATCAACAATTGTCTCTTGCTGTTGCGCAACATTCTCCATATACCGGAGACACATACACACTTTATGGTGCCAATGCTGCAGTCAAACAATGGTCATCCAGTGTCCATGCAGAACACGATATTGTGGAACCTCTTTATTCAAAGCATCGACAAGATTATGCTTTATCTGATGACCTGCCCGCAGCGTTCACTTTGGGGCGTAACCATGGTGCAGCTGATTGCTTTGATCTACAAGGATCAACATGTGAGCACCCTGCAGAAGCTCTTGAATCTGTGGTTCGAGGCTTCGTTGTCGGAGAGCTCCGAGGACAATGAGAGTAATACTTCACCACCAAAACAGGGCAGCGGTGACTCCAGTCCCATGCTCACCTCTGATCCCACCTCAGATTCCTCGGACAATGGCATGAGCGTTAAGAATAAGGGTTGCGAGGAAAGGCGTCAGGCACTAAGGGATGGCACCGAGGCCACGTTGCACGAGGTCAGTCGCAAGGGTCATGAGTATCAGAATGCTATGAACAGAGTATCAGCCGAAAAAGAGAAGAAGGCCAACTCCGAGTCGACTTGCAAAATGACCGAGCAGTCGGAACAGCATCGGCATGCCGAGGAAGAAGAGGAGGAAGATGAAGAAGAGGACATAGATGAAAATAACTATAAGGAGCGAGTTCGAAAGTACGAGCAGAAACAACAAAAGCAGACAGCTCGCCAAACGGAACCATTAAATCTAACACAACCAGCTGACAATGAGAACAGCACTACCAATGCGTCATGCGCAAACACAACAGCCTTAGATAACCTAAGCACAACATCCGCCTTTAAGCCACCTGCACCACTGCACAATCGTCGCACCAAACTAGAGGATAGGATAGCCGACAGTTATTCTTCACATCCACACAGCTCGGCTGTCAAATTGGGCCAGAAGTCACCGCATGCGGGTCAACTGCATTTGACCAAAGGGAAGTGTTGTCCGCAGAAGCGAGAGTGTCCCTCCTCACAGTCGGAACTCTCTGATTGCGGATATGCCACACAGGTGGAGAATCAGGAGTCCATATCCACTTCTAGCAATGATGATGATGGACCACAGGGCAAACCGGCACATCAGAAGCCGCCTTGCAACACGAAACCCCGTAACAAAACACGCCCCTTGTTGGACGTTGCACCCTTGGACAAGAAGGAGTTGCGTCGCAAGAAGCTAGTGAAGCGCAGCAAGAGCAGTCTGTAAGTAGAGCATACATATTGAATAGATTTAAAAAGTTACAGTATAACAGTACCTTCTCTGTTTGACAGTATTAACATGAAGGGTCTGGTACAGCACGCACCCACCGACGATGATATTTCTAATTTACTCAAGGAATTTACTGTCGATTTTCTGCTTAAGGGCTACAACTATTTGGTGGAGGAACTACACTCGCAGCTCTTATCGAATGCGGTAGGTTAACATTTACAGAAAACATAATCTAAGGGTCCTTGCCTTATAAGTGCTGATTTCGTTCTAGAAGGAGCCCATTGATACATCGCATTTCTTTTGGTTGGTCACATACTTCCTCAAATTTGCCGCTCAGTTGGAACTGGACATGGAGCACATTGATACCATACTCAACTACGATGTCATCAGTTACCTGACCTACGAGGGTGTCAATCTTTGTGAGCAACTGGAGCTCAACGCAAGACAGGAGGGCTGCGATCTAAAGCCCTATTTGCGACGGATGCACTTGGTGATTACGGCTGTTCGGGAGTTCCTTCAGGCCATTGAAAGCTACAGCAAGGTTACGCATCTAAGTGACGAAGATCGAGAGCGTTTGCGGCTGCTTCAGCTTCAGATTGGCTCCACATCCGATTTGCGTTGTTTATTTGTTCTGTTGCTGCGACGCTTTAATCCCAGCATCCATTCCAAGCAGTACCTACAGGATCTGGTTGTAACTAATCACATTCTGATGTTGATATTGGACAGTGCTGCCACATTGGATGGCGGTCTCAATATTGGATTAGTGGCTCATATTTCACAGTGAGTTTTTAAAAAACATCTAAGATAACACCTTGAATAACCATACTATTTTTTTTCCCCTTTAGATTTGCCACATTGGAAGTAATGCACTATTATGGCATTCTGCTGGAGGATTTTAATAACAATGGTGAATTTGTCAACGATTGCATCTTTACTATGTTGCATCACATTGCCGGCGATTTGGGACAGATTGGTGTCCTCTTTCAGCCCATCATACTTAAGACCTTCTCGCGCATTTGGGAAGCGGACTATGAGCTTTGCGATGTAAGCTTATCCCCTAACCTTAACAGTTAAGAAAGGTTTTATTCTTATATTTTTATTGATGTTACAGGATTGGTCTGATCTAATTGAGTATGTTATACACAAGTTTATGAACACACCACAAAAATCACCCTTAACCATACCAACAACTTCCCTAACCGAAATGACTAAGGAACACAATCAGGAGCATACTATATGGTGAGTTCTAATAGAGCTTCATATAAATAGTTTAACTAGCAAAAGAATCCAGCACGGCTATGTACATATCTTATCTGTTAAAATAATATTGGGATTTCTTTTTTGTAGCACCTGGTCCCAAGAGGATATGGATACACTTTATTGGTATTATGTGCAGAGTAAGAAGAATAGCGATATTGTTGGCAAGATCGTTAAGCTTTTTAGCAACAATGGTAACAAGCTAAAGACACGAATTTCGATCATACAACAGTTATTGCAACAGGTAAGAAATAAGCTTAGACTGTTTTGAGAATCATTTTACTAAATTGTTCCCCCCAAATAGGATATCATTACTTTGCTAGAGTATGATGATCTTATGAAGTTTGAGGATGCTGAGTATCAGCGCACATTGTTGGCCACGCCCACATCGGCCACATCCGAATCCGGCATTGACATAAAGGAGTGCGCATATGGCAAACCCTCGGATGATGTGCAGGTAAGTCAGTGAATTTCTTTCGACATGAAAACGTACTAAAACGCATTCATTTTTAGATCCTGCTTGATCTGATTGTAAAGGAGAACAAATCCCAGCATTTGGTTTGGCTGCAGAAACTTCTTTTGGAGTGCTGCTACATTAAGTTGGTGCTTAGGTGTGGCACTGATATACCACAGATAGATCCCATTATGGAACCAGTTGCCTATCATTGCATATTCAAGCACAAATCCATACCGGTGGTACAGTGGAACAACGAACAGTCAACCACAATGCTCTATCAGCCATTTGTGTTGTTGCTCCACAAGTTGGGCATACAGTTGCCAGCCGATGCTGGTTCGATATTTGCTCGCATTCCAGACTTTTGGACACCTGAGACTTTATACGGACTGGCTAAGAAACTTGGATCGCTGGATGAATGTGAGTTAAACCCGTACCACTCTATCAAATCAAATTTAAAGGTGATGTATATATACCGTTATCAATAATTTTTGCTCTGTTCGCCGACGACACAAATTTTGATTATGGGAATATAGCACTCCCAATTTCCCAACCTATCCACAAAAACCAAAAAATCCCCATTTCCTCTCCTTGCTTGCATCTCAACATCTCTCTGACTGTGTGTGTGTGTGTGTGTCATTTGGTGTATTTCGATATGCTCTGTGCCTTTTTCTCTCTTTCTCCTCATTTTCGGCTCTTATAGTGACACTCAAATTCGATCCAAGCGAACTGGAAGATGCGGCCTCATCGAGCGGCTCCACCCGCTATCATCATACTGGTGCCCGCAATTCCTTGAGCTCCATCAGCAGTTTGGATGCTGATCTTGTTGAAACAGATGAGTTGCAAACCATCCCAGAAGTAGATACATCTGTGGAGAAGGCAGCAGCAGCTGCTTCAATTGCTGCTTGCAAAGAAATCTTTGCTGTGCCCAAGGCCAAGCATTGCAACTCCATCATCAGGTGGGTTAGGTTAACTAACACAATTGCAAAAATAATTGAACACTTTACTGACCAATATTCTTCTTTATTCTGGCAGATATACACCGGATCCCACACCACCGGTGCCCAACTGGCTGCAGTTGGTTATGCGCAGCAAATGCAATCAGCGATCGGCTCCGGCTACAGATATTAGCGATTGGTAAGTGCCAAAACAAACAGCGCGCCCAACAAACCAACAGCCAAACAAACAAAAAAAGTGTCCCAAAAACAAAGCCAATTCAGATTTATGGCACACGGCAGCCGTTAAGACGCTCGTACTGCCAACATATTGTTAACATGGCGCCCTCAAAAAACAATTTATGAACTTTTAAGACCTGCGCAGTTTCCAAACATTTACTTTCGTGTGTGTGTGTTGACAGTTGTCGCTGTCTCGCCAGGTTGCAGATCTCAACTCGCAACTTACAACTTGCAACTATCGCAAGCTCGCACTATCGTAAATGTCACGCTCGGTTGGCCATTGTCTTTGTTTGGTGCTGGGTCTAGCCTAGAACGGCCTCCCTGCCGCTAACCCCATCTAAATTCATAAGCCAGTTCATCCGTTTTCGGTATTGCCCATATGTGAGTGCATGTATGAGTGTGTGTGTGTGTGTTTTTTATATCTAAGTGCTTGCATCTGTGGGGCATTTTGGACCTCACACGATCGCCTGCTGCTCATGTTGAATGGGCATTTTGCGTACAGTTTATGATAGTTGTTTTGTATTTGTATTACGAGTGTGCTTTTCGATATTTGTTGTTGCACATAAATTTAAGATCGATGATAAGTGCACTGTGAACTCTGGATGGTAGGGCAACTGAAGGGGTTAACTTGACAATGGCAGACAACTTGACCTATAGGCTTCCAGAAACATTTGTTTTTTAAGATTTGACCAACATTAGAATGTAGATTCATGAGTAGAAAACCAAATATCGAAATCTAAATATCTAAATGTTATCAAGCTAAACTAACCAAAAAGAAAAAGTTTAAAGGCAGCGCAATTATAAGTCGCATATTTCTTATTGTATCCCAAATATTTTTCTAGGAGCTGTAATAATTTTGTAGTTTGACACCTTTCGAGGTTTTTTGAATCTGAAAAACTGAATTCAAATCAAATGTTGTCCATGAGATACATTGCCTGACCTCTGTCGACAGCACACCCAACGCGACATGCAATGAAGTCATCGCGATTGGCACGTTCAGCATTTGTATCTTGTATCTGATGGATACGCTTAAATGCAGCACTGCGAACAGTAGCTTGAATATCAATCTTAAGAGATATTCATTTAGCTGTTGTGGTGCAAAAATTATAAGCCTCGTTAATTAGGTTAGCCATTTTCAACCAAATAAATCATTAAGAGATACACTTAGCAAAAAAGTGAAGTATTTTAAAACGTGTTATTTAAATGTGACTAAAACTTTACGTTTAAAATACGCTTAACATAACTAAAAATTAACTAGAGCAACTAAAAAAAAAAACATGTTTAAAATAAATAAAATTATATAGCATTGTCTGGAAAAAAAAAAATTTGATGTATTTAGAAATGTTTTAATGCATTAACTTTAAAAATAAAATAAAATATTTATATAAAATAAATTTTTAAAAAACTTTTTAAAGGCTAACAAGAAATTCTTAGCATTTCTCTCAGTGTTTTAAATTAAATGAGATATTATCAAAATAATAATAATTGCCATCGACCAACTAACAATTGATCATTATTGCTTACAAAAACTTATTATAAATTGGACCTTTTGTTATGGCAATAAATAAGTTAAACAACGCTTACTTACGCTTACCACAAAGCCCCTCGACAAAAGGCTAACAATACCTAATGACATTTAGCAGCTACAGTTTACAATTGCATCCTCATCCGAAAGGTACGCAGCTGGTTCAACGGTTCTAAAATCCCATGAGAAAAATACCAGCCAACAGAGTGAGATATCTGAACCAGTTTGTTTTATTTTTATTTTATTTTTTAATTGTGTTTTTGCCAAAAAAAAACTTCAACAGTCTTTTGCGTTCTACGCTTCGACACGGCATGTGAAATATTTTTGGTGGATATTTTATGTATTGTTTAGTGAATACTTTGCTGCATTTAAGCATTATAGTGAAACGAGTTTAGATCTTTTGAGCACGCGGCAAGTAAAAGTCAAAAGTTGTTGTGCGATGGTCAAAGGCAGTTTAAAATCGCACCTAAAGATCGATCGATCGATAGATATATCTATCGCATGCGTGCATGAATCGCTTCTCTGAATTCAAGAAATTGCAAACAAGTTCCTTATTTTATATGCCAACAACCGCTAACATAAGTATGATTTAGATTCAGCTGTTTAGTTGGACTAACTCAAGGTGTGGAGCTATTAAGAATGCATGGGACAGGTTTCAATTAAAGTCAGCAAATCAATTTGATATGCGGAATCTTTAAAAATAACCGCCTCAGACAGGCTAGCGATGAGTTTTGCGTCTTCAGAAACATTTTTTTTGGTCAAACTAGATATATCTAACCAGTCCTACTTCATGGGAGATTGCTTAAAGTGAATGGTAAATTAAGTGACATATTTGGTCAACAAATGAAAGTTTTTTAGTCGAGTATATTAAGCTTATGTTGTGTTTGTTAGTTAGTGTAAAAATCTAGTAACATATAAAAGTCATCTTCTGGTAACAAATTGAGTTAGTTGCAACAGCTTTAGGCAAATTTTCAGCGTTGCCATTGTTGTTGAATTTATTTAATAGCTTTTGAGCAAATTAACACAAAGGCGTCACCAAGTGGGGCACGTGGCACAATCATTTGTTGTGGATTTTGTACGCCTACGGCTCGTGGGCGTTAACAAAATCGCAATTTTCCAAAGTAATTTTATTTGACGCCTAGCGAAAATTGAAAATGACATTGCCATGTGCAACCCACAAGGAAGCCAACGAGTAGAAACCAAAAGGCAAACTCCGATTTCGAGTGGTCCGTGTGGGTTGACTCTCTGTCCAAAAATGTCTGTCTAAAGTATACATAAGTTGCATTGTATTGTAACTTGGCTAAAAACGGCAGCCCAAAAAAGCAGATAGGCAGGCAGAAGAGTTGGTCAAATAATAAGAACAAGTTAAATCTTATGTCTGACTGCAAACTGTGGGTTCAACTATCGACCTTCTATGGGGCGCATTGCATTTGGGTTTGGCCCCAAAATGTTGTTAACATTTTGCTTTTTTTGCTGCTGCAATTTATGTGCTACCAACAACACAGACAGACAGACAGACAGACAGAGGAGGCATTAAGCGCAACATGCAGACAAACATGGACACCAATTGCTTTTGAGTGGTGTGGATTGCGGTGCAGTGCTTCGAACAACATCAATCAGTCGCATAAATCATTTTAATTATTAAATAAACAAGTTTTTTTTTTATTTTTGTTCAGCCGCTGAGTCACTATAATGCCAATTGCCACTGTAACGCTGGGTGTGAGAATATTGTATATGAGCCAAACTGTCAAAGGGTTAATTGAGCAGCAATTTATGAAGTTCGAGTACTTTCAACATGTTTTTATTGTGTTCTCTTTAAGTTTATTTTAATTTTAACGTGACTGAGCGGTAATTGGTGTGTAACTTGTCTAACTAAAATGTAAATTTAATCTAAGTCTTAAACCATAATTTGAAAGCACTGGTTGTTGTCCTTGAAACCTTATGCCATACTATTAAAATCTTCTTTAATTTTCTTTTCTTTACAGTGTCAGTACCACAACATTGACAGCTGATGATGAAGGCATGGGTAAATCGAATGCCTCAACATCTCAGGCATCGCAGTCATTATTGTGTACTGCAAATCCGACCAGTTCGATGGCCTGCCTCACCAAAATGGGCAACAGCAGTTACTTGGCGCCACATAATGAGAACAGCAGCAGTTCCGGCTGTGGTGGCACTGTGTCATCACTCTCACTGCCCGGTGCATTGATGTGCACCACTGTGGCGGATGCGAATGTCGATGCGGTGATGAAGCCATCGTTTGAGCGTCTCGAGCTGACAGCTGCACATTTTGCGCGTTCAAACAACTTGGATCAGGAGTACAGTGCAATGGTGGCATCGGTCTACGAAAGCGAGTTGGCCAAGTGAGTGTGCTTAGTGTGCTCGGGGAATGAGATATCAGAATGATAATGAGAATGAGAATGAAAATGAGTATGAGACTAAGCCGTTGCCAAGCTAAGCAGGCCAGCCAACTAATTGACAATTAGAAGTATTGCGCAAAATGCCAAACTGAATTAAACGAAGCTCGAGCAACAAAGACTGACAGAATGTCAAGCTGTCAATATGCAATACCAATAGTCGTCGATCGTCGCCCTGTTGGCCGTCGGAAGCATGCCAAGCATTTTTATACAGTGTCTCACATAAATTTATGGGCGGGCAATTATTCAATTTAAGGCGAATTCGATTTTCAACCCCAAAATTGGAGGCGGTTGCATGTCCAACTCTAATATTATTTATTTCTATGGAGTTGCCGTTAAAGGCGCGACTATTTGGAATGCAAATCGCCAAAGGTGGTGGGGGGGGGGGGGGGGGGGTTTCTTTTGTGTGTTTCAATTGTTTTTTTTTTATTTTTTGTGGGCTTGCTTTGAACAAAGTTAATATGTGTTAATGTTTGCCGATGTCTTTAACATCTTAAATTCTTGTCGCAGTAGCGACAATGTTTCAGTGGCTTCGGACTTGACCCGCATGTATGTCAGCGATGAGGAAGAGAAGCATGAGTTCCGAGCGCCAGTGCCGCATTATCATTGAACCTTTATATCATGGAGTGCGGCAGACAGAGGCGCTACGGAGAGAGAGAGAGAGAGAGAGAGAGAGACAGACAAAGGCAGAGAGAGAGAGAGAGAGACAAAGTCCAAATGAAATAAATTCGAATGAGTCGTATAACTCGAAATCTATTCGAGTCATTCGATTGATTCTTATGATTCAATTGAGACAGACAAAGGCAGACAATGACCAGGCCCTAAGAATCCGAGTACCTTAACTCTTTAACTCCATTACCTAAACAACACACAAACATACCATATACAATACTATATTCAACAATATTTATGTATACATCTATATATTAAGTGTTACAATTGTATTCAAATGTTAATATTAATAAATTAGACCTAAGCCACATAAATCATACTTTATTTTGAACTCATACAAGCAGAGTCTAAATATATATACTTAAGAAGTAAGTAAATAATGAATACAGCTGTGAAATTGTTAAGAGAAGTATACATAAATAAAATCACAGCTATAATATTAAACTTTATTTGAATATTTGCTCAAAAAAATTAACTACTTTATTGTCCAGCTAAATATTTATTCACAAGGATATCAAAGTGCATTATAACGTTTAGGAGAAACAAAAAGGTATTGAATAAAAATCAAAAACAAAATTTAAAATATATATATTGATACCATATTGGACGATTATTATGTGTAAGCAAACCTTATTGTATTTGGCTTCTACAATATATAAGATATATATTGATACCATATTGGACGATTATTATGTGTAAGCAAACCTTATTGTATTTGTATTTGGCTTATACGAGTATACAACACATACAATAATGGGCAGGTCCTGGTTAAAATAGTACAAATATATATATATATATACATATTTTAAAAATACCTTGAAAATATTTTTACAATATTAAACGCATAATAATACGTTAGACTAAAAAATCTTATTTTAAGAAGCACTTTTTGCATGAACGTATTATAACCAGAACAAACTAACATAACAACTAACAACCATGTTTATTTCTAACTGATATAAACCTTATGCTTAGATACTGTTACCAATAAAGCTTTTCTTGTAGTAATCAATGTTTTTGCCGACTTACTGAAAAACTGGCTCATGGTACTTAGATCCGCCAAATGGGCCCACACGCTGTGCGCCTAACAAATGACAGAAAAAATGAAAAAAAAAAAAAGATCAAACAACATTTGAACTCTGAATAGATCTAAGCTGAATGTTATATATGCGCTGCAAATTGGCGGAGTCAGAAGAAAAACGAGCTATGACCATTGCGAATTAAGGTCATTGGCGAGACCGATAGCTAAAGCGGAATCTACTAAACTAAATCAGTTTCCATGTTCATTCACGCACCCAAATGCAACCCACAAACAGTAGCCGGCGACTGGCAAGTAAAGTAAAGGAAAATCACATGGAGTTAGTCGACATATGCTTAATATGGTCCAAGTGCACATAAATAAATAAATATTTCTATGCGGAGCCAAAGCCCAGTCAACTAAAATGGTAAACATGCCAAAAACAATTACCAAATGCTGCTACCAACAACAACAAACAACAAACAGCAAACACAAAAAACATTGCAAAAATAACCGTACGAAAATGATAATAATAATAATTGTGGCCAATTGCTGTTTAGTTGGCAGTTAATTGCAACATGGCCAAGACAACAAACGCTGCACGAGTTGCCCAGCCAAAAACAAAGTTCTCCAGCTGCCTGTTCTTTTCCTCAAAGGTAAAATCCACTCGAAAAACAAACCACTCGAAAACATTCAAAGTGCAGTGAACTAGTTCCAAAAAAAGTACTAAAGCTAAAAACGAACACAAATGGGATGTAAAATACTTTTTTCAATGAAAAAAAGGCAAGTGGAACTTAATTAAATACTAAACTCATGTTTTGTTTATTGTTTTCTATGAACAGTCATAAGATTAAGTATCTAAAAAGGCAGTGAAGTAAAGACAAGTTATAGTAAGTAACATACAGGGTATCTACAGTTCAGGCGTTTTCGTCAAACACATTTTGCCTTGTCACATGTTTTTCATTAAAAGTGTTTTGCTAAAACATTTTTCAATTTCCGCTAATGCTTGCGAAAAATTATCTTGTACAAAGTCTTGAAACTATATATCTTTCACCCGGGAGTCATAACAAAGATATAATCATAGACTAGACCTTGCATTATGCGAAGATGACACAATCCATTTCCTAAAACTAATTAAAAGATTCAGTAAAATATCGTTTATTAAAACTACTCAAAACACAAATTATTTTTATTACGAATTTAGTTTCGAATACTGCGTACTGCTTATTAATGCGTTAAAGCCAAGAACAATTCATTAAAAACTGGTAGCTATAAATTAGACTTTTTTTTTAATTAATGGCTCAAAGTTAAGCCAAAAAGACAAGTTACTTCGTCATAGGGGATTACCATATCTGGTTCATATTTTTGCCGTCAGATTTAGATAGAGAACTATGACAGTTAAATGGAAAACATGTTTGCCATCCCTCGTACTTTTAAACCAAATGCAGAATGCAAGCTAACGTCCACGACGTCAGCGTCATCGTCGTGGTTGGTGACTGTAACTTGGCTAACTTGGCTGTTGCCTGGCAGTTGGCTTTGGCCGTGCCGCAATTACCAAGACAGGCAGCTAATTTTATTTGCTGTAAACGTGCGCCTCTGTCTATTGCCCGTTATTGTTGTTTATTAAAGTTGACTGTTTTCGGTGGGAATTATTTAACGATGACTTTTTAAGCGTTGCGTGTCTGGATCGCATAAAAAACCACCAGAAGGCGGTTAAAGTCAACGCAAAAGCGTCAGCGTCAATTGACTTTTCAGCTAAGTGACATGAAACATAAGTCAGGGTGGTCTCTGTTGGTCTCTATGTTATCCAAGCCGGATATTTTCGGTCATTTTGGGGTGTTATAAGAAGGCGTTGAAATGTTTAAATTGGCTTTATCATTGTGGTGTTTGATATTTTGTTTTTCTTCGTCAATCACATGCAAATCAAACTGGAATTCGAATTGTCAACAGTCGAACCGTGACACAAAGTTTTAAACACACACACACAAAAGAATATCAATCAAAAATGGCAAAAAGCAAAACTGGTTCGCCAATTCAGCACTAGCAAGTTCCAATGAAATGAAGATAAGAGTGTATAGTTGTCAACAAGACACCGCAAATATGAAGTCAGAGCTTAAAACTTTGTAGCGAAAGCTTGATACTCTTTCATTTATGTTCTGTTTGAGGGATAATTCAACGATTGAGAACTTTTAGACACGTTTTTGCTTAGCCATTTCATGACTTTTCAACCGTCTCGAAAATTGTAAGAAGCTCTTGGCATTCAATGCCATAATTAGTTTGTTCCCATCAATTGGGACGGTCTGTCTGAAGCTGAAATTGCATAACCTTTCTGGCAGAGAGGCTTGTCATAGTTTTTTGCAAGTTTTTGGCAAGAGTGAAATGAACATTTTGCTTGGCGTGGCTCACAATTTGCCTCTGACCATATTCCGGACCGAACTGACTTATATATTGTAGTAGTTCCATATTTGGTACACAGATATTGTCAATGATTTGGGCTGCCACAGCCGCTTGAGCCCAGTGAAGTCGTGTTAAGACAAAGTGCAATAATTCACACTCACTTTCGGTGCGACATGCCCCATGCAAAATATATATCGCTGCAGATGTCGAACCGAAAAATTATGCTACAACTAAAAGTGATTATGAAATTAAACATGCACACGCTGCCAACTTTGTTATATTGTTTATAGTTTATGGTCTTGATAATGCAACAAGGCGAAACAGGGGCGTTTTTATGAGCTGCAACACTAAGAATTCAAATTCCACTTGCATTTTCGTTTGAATAAAGTTGTTAAATTGAATTTATGATTTCTATAATCAAAAAAACAAAAAAAAAAACGAAAACCAAAGCGTGCAGTTGAAAAATGAATTGTTTTGCCAATTTTAAATGCGCCACTGGCGATACGTGTTCACAATTTATGACTAATTTAGGCATGATTTATCCAAATGCCCATAAACTATATGCAAAGTTGTTGGTTATCGATTGGTCACAAGGAAAGCCGACATGTTTGCCAAAAGACAAAACAAAATTAAATTTCAGCATTGCCAATTTAATTAAGTCAAACAAAGGCCATGGGCAAACAGCAAACAACAAACAGCTTGCATAAAGATGATAATCAAATGCATTCAATTCGGCTAGCTTGTTTGCATGATTTGTAGGCGCGTCGTGAAGCGCTTAGCCGAGACACAAACCACACATACTAAACATGTATCTTCGCCTGTACAGCTTCGGCATTCGCTTGCATTTCGGCTGCAGCTTCGGGTATGTGTGAGCTAAGCATCGGCTGAGACAGATCGAAACTGTTTGAATCGTTTGGCTACTTCAACTTGGCGTTGCATAAAATGTGGTTCAGTGGAGCAAACGGCTTCAGACCGAAAGCATCGCGTGCGCTACATAACTGCCTTAGATATATATTTTATTTTATTGGGTTAAAAAAAATACACGGTGCGGAAGTGAAGTGTAGGTGTTACAAATTATATATATATTATATATACTCTATAGACTGTGACCATCGCATCCTTGTTGCCGGATAATAAAGCAAAAATAATTAAAGTTATTGTGCAAAACAACAATAATTGTTAATAACTCATAAAAATGTGATTTATTACATTTTAATAATAAAACATTTCCTACTCGTTAATTAACATTTATGAATAAAAAAAAATAATTTGCATTTTGCAGCTGCGACGCATACAATATATTTGGATTATTTACTTATTTTTGGCGAATGCAAATTTTTATAATAAATTCGAAGGTGAGTTTTCTGCAAAGAGTTGAGGGCTGTATATATTAAAAATAAAATATATTAAACTAGTCTAAAACTTTTAGTTTAAATGAGTTGATAGCTCTTAGAAATTAATATAAAATTGCCTTTTCCATCTTTCCATAAGTCAATTATTAAAGAAAAAATATCATGCACTTAAGGAATGTGTATAAATTAAAATTGAAGCTTTTTATATTTAAATTAAGCTTGAAAGAACATTGAATACCATTTAGTTATACAACCTGATGCTGTCTGAGTTGTTGAAGCTTGTCCAAACAATGCAAGACATTCTCGAAATGTCGCCAATATATAAATACACAATTAGACACGTTAAATACTAAATTTATAGCGACATATTGTATGATATTCTAGATCAGGTTTCTCCTTTGTTAAGACTCGAGCAGTAAATTCCTCATTCAATATAAATACAGTTAAAGTTTGCAATTACTATAATAAGTTTTAAGTTTCGATTTCAATTCATTTTGTTTGACTTTAATCAATCCGACAGATGTCAGTTGGCTCAAAAGAGAGCCAAGATACTAGTTGTTGGACAAATTTGCATATTAATTTTAATTGAGCGCATAGCTTAAGTACAAATACTTCAACGTATGCAGTGCAGTAAATTGAAATTGAAAATGTCAAATTCGAATCCCGATTCAAGATTCAAATGAAATCGAGCTGAATAAGCCATTTGCTGCCGCAGCTGCGGTAGGTCCAACAACAACAACAACGACAGCAACAACAACAACAGTTAGCTTGTAATGAACACAAATTAACATACAATACGAGCTGCAAGCGACAGATTGTCAAACACCAAGTCAAACAAATGCTCCGCAAGTGTTCCCGAAATTTACTTTTGAGTGGAGTCTGGTCTGGGACCTGAAAGCCTGTCTAATGAATAATTCATGTACTGCACTCGATAAACATTTGTTTGCTATTACATACAATACATACATACATTTACAGCGTGTTAACTGCTTAACGCATTTCTTTTATTCGTGTTTGAAAAACGTGCGAAAAACTATTAAGTTATCCATTGAGTGTACAGCAAGTTTTTTGCCTAAGTCTTTTGATGAAAACACCCAAAGTTGTTTGGGTCATAAGAATTCTATATATATAAACAAGCCATACGCACATTCACTTCCGTCTTGAAAGTAAGTTTTTGGCCATACACTGATTACATGATGACATTGGCCAAACACAAAACAAAATGCAAAAAACTAGCCAACTATAAAAACTCGATTAAAAAACGCCAAAAAGCGAATTAAAGTATTCGATTTGCATATGCAAATTTGATTCCCACGACTTTTAATTGTTTGCGAAAAAGCCATTCATATGTAGAAAAAAAAACACATTGAGCTTGGTCTTGAGGCTATGTGATACAATTCTGATTGTTTAATTGACATAGTATATTGCTCTATTCAGGGACTCTAAGAAAACTAATTAGTTAACTATCGGATGCATCAGAAGCAATAAAGTTTTTAACAAACAAGTTTTGTTTTATTTTGTTTGTACATCTTCTTGTTTTTGATTGTCTTTTGATTACCACTTTAATGATGCCATTAACAAGATCATTAAGTACATTAAGTCACGCTGCAAGCTAACGAACCGAATTCAATTTAAAAGTATTTCTTTTTGAATCTTGTGACTTTTAGGGTATATAATTACCTTTATAACTTACCAATCTTATCTAGTACACAGTTTTTTTTTGGAGTCTGGCAATAAATAAAACGATCTATGACAGCTGCTTGACTAATAGAACAGGGAACATAGATCTTTATCTTAATGAAGTCGACGCATTGCCAGTCAAATTTGACTTGGTTCTAACATTAACTGGCAGCAGCTTGCCAGACTTGCTCGGCAGGGCGAGCCACATGCAACAAACTGCGCCCAGAAATGCGTACGGGGTCTCTGATTGACATTTTGCAAGCCAAGTCAAGCCAAAAGAGTGAATAAAAAAACCCAAAAAAAAATTTAAAAAACCAACCAAATGTGCATTAGCCGACAGACTGAAGTGAAACTAAACGACATTAATTGAGTTTCACCAGAGCGGCTCAAGTGATTGCCTTTATGTATAGTCTGATCTTACCAACTAGAGTGCATTTTGGAGCGGTCCCCGATTTAGAGCAGACATCTCCGGGTAACCTCAAATGCATTCAAGGCCCCTGTTTCCAGTTGTTGTTTCGGGCGTACCCTGTTTATGCTGTTTCTGCTGTTAGTTGTGTAACAATTCAAATCACTTTGGTTAAGCCAACACTTTCGGTTCAAAGTTTAGCTACAAGGGCTCAGTGCTAACTGCAGCGTCAGCACCGCAAAGAAAAGGAAAAACTCATTCATTACATAATGATTAGTAAACGTATCGGAAACCCAAAACAAATACGAATTACAACTGTAACAAGGGCAACACACACACAAATCAATTGCAAATGCAATTGTGGTAGTATGCATTCAATATTTACACAATTAACAATCGAAAATCGAAGAAGAGTCTAAACTGATTGAACTCAGCAGGCCAATCGAATCTAAGGCATTGTGTAAATCTTAGCCAAGCCAAGAGAATGCCAATATTAACGAGTCTTGCCGATTTTTAATTGAAGTTAATCAAATTCAGCAGCTTAAATTAAATTTCAGCGTTAGTTAAGACTTAGCAAAAGCTAAGTGGCTTACTTTTGAGGTACTCAAAGTTCATAAACCTTAAACTTTAAGGTTTACTCAAGGGCTACAAAACTTTAAAAGTGACATTGAGAAGTGTTTCGACTCGACAATATTAAGGAAGCTTCTTGAAAACTATATGTATGAGTTTATCTTTTGTAGATCAAGGATAGTTTGCATACGTTTTGCTAATATTAACATTCCCCCCTGTAGATCCAAGCATTTAATTAGATCACAACATGTTATCTTGATGGCAAATCGCTCGTAATTTAACTACAAAATTGTGTTTACTCATTAAGTTGATTGGCACAGAAGTCTTTGTGTCTATTAGTTTCGATTTCGCAACTTTCATACAGCAAAACCCAATCTATTTAACTCGTATTTATACAAAATACTCTTTGTTAACATCGCCCTGCGGCGTTGGTCAGCTAAAGGTTCAATAATTTGATCATTATGAGTATAACTTGAGCTGAGTTCAAAGACGGGTTCGGGTTCAGTCGTTTTGTTTTGTGCGATTTTTTTTCGTTTTTTATTGGGGATTTTTTTTATTTTGAGGTTTGTCAGTTATTTTGTCCAGTCACGCATGCCTTTCGATTTCTACGAATCCCTGGCTCTGTGATTACTCAATCCACTCAATGCGAGCGCAATGCAAATTTATCATTTGCCTAAATTTGCATTTCTCAAATACAAAAGTTCGTGATATGTCACTGGCGTTAGAATGTGCCCCACCAAATAAACCAAAAACCCAAAAACAATCATTGCACTCGCAGCAGCAATGACAGAAGCAACAACAACAACAACAACAGCATTAACAACATTTCGTTGACACTTTGGGGCAATTAGCAGCAATTCAAGTTTGGCATTCGAAATGGCTTTGTGTCGATATGGCAAACGCCTCATAGAATAATTGGACTTCGACTTTGTACAATTGTTGTATTTATGTCTTTTAATCTATATAACATGATTGATGTCATGTAAACTTTCCTTGTTTAGTACTTGTAAACGAAAGACTTAGGCAACGAACTTAAATGTTTAACTTATTATCAAAAGCTTCAATACAGAGTATCTTCTAGTCGTATACTTCTCACTCAATCCTTCTGGTTTGTCTTAATACACACTTAAAAATTTTTAACTGCAAATTGGTTGATTTTAAGCATTTTAATTACTTTATTGGCTCTTCGTTAATATTCTTGTATTGGTCAATTGGCATCTTGTGGTGATTAGTTATAAGACGTTAACACCTGTCTTTTGGTATTCGCTGTCTATAAACACTCTATATACATATAAATATTTACTATCGCCTATTCAGGTCAAGTCGGCTTGTCTATGGCTGTCAGTTAATGCAAATTATTGCACAATGTTTTCTTATAGCTTGTTCCATTACAAATTGGGGGCTTGTGCGAGTGGCTAACGCATGTGGGCGTGGCTTTGCTTGTAAACTATTGAGCACAAGGCGTTTCTTATTGATTCTTATATAAGTGCACCAACAATATGTTTAACAACTGCGTATCGCTGTTTTTTGCCATGAACCGCAAGAAAGTTCGTGGGTTGTTTGAGAGTTAGAGGTTCTTAAGGTTGAACATATGTCATGTTCAATATTTTCGTCATATAATCGAAATAAATTATATTTTAATCCATTTCTCGATAATTCATACTTTTATTATATAAGAAAAAATAATGGTGTTTTGTATTAGGTAATAAAAAAGTTATTAAATCTATATTTATTCAATGATTATCTGGGTTTTTTGCCTTGAGCTTTCATTTGTTTTCGTGAAGAATCAACAAGCATGTGTATTATATAACGCTTTTTAATGACTTGCAATTTGAAACGCATATAAACAAAATTCCTTTGGTGAAACAGGTTAAAACAAATGAGTTAACACACATGGAATACAATTTTACATATTCTACTCACAAGCTTTGAATTTTTTATTTCTAAGCATTTTTGAAATATAATTCTTCGTTAAAGTTCAACATATGGTATGCAAGCTACTTGGCCAACTACGAAATAAACGTTAAAAAGTTGTAGATTAATTGTGACATTTATAAAATGTTGCTGTAATTGCATTTGTGCTTGTTTTGAGAAGCGTTCTAAATAACACTTTAAGTGTTAAGGCACCCCTTCAGGCAATTAAACGAATTAACATTGCATTGTTGTTGCTGTTGTTGTTTTGTGTCGCCAAACCCGAGACCCACACACTGATCAGAAGTTGCAACCACTTGTCGCAACGCGCAACGGGCAACGTGCAACAAACCTGTAAGCGAGCAGCAACATGGCTTGTGAACGACATCAATTAGCAAAGTTTTTAATGCGACCGCATTTGGCGTGAAACTGCATCATGAACAGTAAAATGCGTAGAAAAACGCCTCAAGTCAATCAATTTTGCTTATGTGTTGCGGTGTGTTGTTGCGAAGCGTATTACAACAAGCCACGTTGCACGTTTGACTCGACTCGAGTCCAGGTTAACTAGCTCCAGCCTCAAAAGTTCCAAAGTGTTTGCCACGCAGCCTTGGACGCAATGAGTCTGGCTGAGATTGCGATGCCGATGCCGTTGTCGATGTCGATGGCGATGGCAATGCTGATGCCGATGCCAGATTGGAAGCCATTTGGAAAGGCGGCACTCGAATTACGCGGCAGCTTACGCAAATTTTTGCGTGCAACGCCGCCGCCGCCAGGCTCTACTTCTTCGTAGGTGCTGAGACCAATAGCAAATGCTGCCTGGCACACCCTAACTCTACTACTACTACTACTAGGTGCCTTCTTGGTCTTTGGTTTATGGTCGCTTGGACACTTTGGCTTTAATTGAAAATCTGCGTTGTCTGGACCAACTAGTTTACGCATTTGAAAGGCCTGCGCGGTGTTGCGGGTAATTAAAAACTTGTCTGTCGTTCAATTCGATACTCTTGAGAGCTATAGAAGTTTGATAACTAAGCTATAAAGATAACCGATAGCATTAAAAACAGGCATTGATGACACATAAATACTTGGTTATAACTATTATGCAACTAACACAAAGTTGCTGAGAAATATGAATGTAATTAAAGTAAATTTAATAACTTTAACGTTTGATTAATTGATTTTTGTTCGAAACTTTTAACATTTTATTGAACGTTAACGAATAAGCTTTTGTAGCAGCAAAAGAAAATCGAACTTAATATAAAAATTGTTGTCAAAATGATTTTGTTATTGTTACTGAATTGCATTATAAATCCAAAGAGTACTTCCACTTCGTTATACTACTTTTTATACCCTGATCCCATTAAAAATGGGAAAAAAGGGTATCATGAAGTTGTGCAAAAGTATGTAACAGGCAGAAGGAAGCATCTCCGACCCCATAAAGTATATATATTCTTTATCAGCATCAACAGTCGAGTCGATATAGCCATGTCCGTCTGTCCGTCTGTCCGTCTGTCCGTCTGTATGTATGAACGCGTCGATCTCAGAGACTATAAGAGCTAGAGACTCCAGATTCGGAACTTAAGCTCGCCTAATCCCTAGGCAGTACAAGTTTGTTTCCGATTTTCGATAACTCATCCCGTTTCCGATATACACATGTGATCGATAACAATAAAATCTTGAATTTGAAAAAACTTTAGATGACATTTTAATTATTAATCAAAATAATAACAATCTGTGAAATTTTTTTTAAAATCGGTTAAGAAACACCGAAGATATGGAACCTTGAAGTTTAGTATGCAGTATGCAGTATGGTCGTACACACACGCACACATACTTGCAAGCACTGACTGTACGCGTAAAGTATAGGGATCAGGGTATCGTCTAGTCGGGATTTCTCGACTAGAGCCTTCTTACTTGTTTAAAATTAAAATGTCGTTAAATTTAGTTTGGTTTTTTTTCTATGTGTTGCGTATACGCAACATTTGTCATAAGAAGGGGATTTTTGTTGCTTTTTTTAACTAAGATCATTAATTATTATGTTAGCTTTTCGCTTCGATTTTTTTTGTTTTTGCTGTACATTTATCTACATGCAACATGTTTAGCCTGATTTCAATGGAATTTTTTCGGAGGATGTGCAGACGAATGAATAATGATAAAAGGTGAGACACCCTCCTGACCGACTGGTCAGTATTTGGTGGCCAAAAGTGCCGAAAAGTGATACCAGTTTATCAAAACTGGTTTCATTAAGAGTAGCATTGCCCCATGGCAACCCAAAGTGGCATTTAACTGCAAATATAAATGTGACGCACTTTCAAGTCAAGTCGCCGCCCCAAGATCTAAGCCAAAAGTATTGCACAATTGACGTGACATCCTGGCAACTACCACTACTACTACTACTACTATTACTACTGGCTTAAACTTAATATGCGAACAGTGATTGCATTTTATGGCCAAATCTTTGCCAGATTTTCGCCTCTAGCCTCAGGCTCAGCCGCAGCCTCAGTAAAGTGAGCGGCACGCAGACCCAAAAACAAGCCAGACAAAATATGACTATCGAAGGATTTTAATTATTTGCACAAAAATCTAATTTCCGTCCCAAATATGCCTACATATATACAACTGGGACTTTGTTGCTGATGCAATCGCACCTAAAAGAAAAAAAAAACGTTAAGTGCCACGCAAAAGTTAACAACAAATCAAACGCCGCAGTTTGACACAGTTTCTTTTTCAAAGCAGGAGCAAAACGACAAAATGAAATTTATAGAGAGAGACTCAAAATACTTAAATGGATGTGGTTGTTACTTTCGTTGTTGTTGTGGACCAGTCGTTAGGCCTGAAGCGAGGTGCGTGCGACGTCGTCGCTCAATCAATGCAATTCATTCATTGAGTTTGAAATGGGCACGCGATTTGAGACTTTGAGACTTGGAGACTTCGCAGACCCGAAACTAGTGAGAGATCTTAGACTGGATTTGATTTTGGCCAAGTGCCTTTCAAGTCTTGTGGTCAACCAGAGGAGAGGGTGGGTGTTAAAGAAGTGTTGTTGTTGTTATTATTGTTATTGTGCAATGATGCAACAACACTTTTGATGCCACACAAACTTTTTAAAGTACTTACCAACTACAGAAATTCGAGTATAAAAGATAAATGTCAGCAAAGGTGGCAATTGAAATGTTGACTTTATAGGTATAAGACTAAAGTTAACTGTGGATCTTTATTATATATAGCAATGTGAAAATGTCAAGCTGTTACTTGTCATCCCTTTCATATATATCGTTTTGCTATGATTTCAATAACATTATAAACAGCCAAACGATTTCAATTCACACGAATATCTATGCCATATCTATATATGCGTATCGAACTCATCCATTATGTGTTTAGCTCTTTTTGTTTCCTTCTGTCGCATGGTTATCATGTTTATCATCTGTCTGCCTGACCATTGCATAAACTGTCTCAAGGAAATCTCGAGCTGCAGCTGATGTCAGATCTTGTGGCATGTGTTTTTCTATACCGACGACAGTCTGAACGAGACACAACGTTGCAAGCCCCATGAATGCACTGTTGCTTGGCACACGCTGCGGCTGCTGCGTTGGGTGCGTATGCAAAAACCAGAAGAAAAAAAGTTAACAAACAGAACTAAACAACAACAACAACAACTGCAAATGGGTCGCACAAAAAGTTGCGTACGGTCACATTTATTGATTTATTACGAAGTTTGGAGCGCATAATTTATTACAAATATATTTGTACGAACTTACTTATAGCCATAGCTATAAGTAGTTTCGGATTTTCGGATTTTCGTTGCGTTTTTGTGCGTGCCAGCTGATTTATAGACTGAAGCAAACAAAAGACTTAGGCAACAAGCCAGATATTGCAACAAAATGAGCTGATAACTTAAATGGCTTAACAAAGAACTTGATATATAGAGCACTTTGTTGTTGAGATAACTCTTAAATAAGTTAGCGAAAGGTATTTAAAAAGTAATTAACAAAAGGTTTAATTGCCTCATGCAGAAAACATTAAGATAAGAATAATTATAATGTGCAACATTCCCATTTTATGCCATTTCATTCTATATGTACAAAACCTGTCTGCACAGCTCAGGCCCACATCCATTGTTTATTAACAAATGCAATCGACGATTAGCTGTCAACTTATATAGTATATTACTTATATATGGTATTGAAAGTCTGGTTGTAAATGATAGCTAACAGTTATTGACAAAGGCGCGCCTTTCACTGCATCTAGCATTCAGGTAATAAGTTGATTATAATCAAATGAAATTTATTAAAATATGTAGAAATTAAATGAAACGTTAAGTTTCCTTGAAAGAATATGACAATACATGTCTTTAACGTATATGTTTATGTTCACAAATCATATAAAACTTCAACTATAGCTACTTATCTTATTGGTTTTTAACAATCTCTGTTTCTGATGAATCACATTTGGTTTAAGGCAACCTAGAAAATATATATATACAAAAACAATATTGAACTTTTAACCCCAACCAATAACAAGACACGTTCAGTGTTAGCGCTTTTTGTTGTTTGTTGTTGTTGTTGTTGTTGTCGCCGCAACATTGTTAATAACTTAATTAAGCGCCATTTATGTTAACACAGCGAGTAACTGAATTATGTTCCCATGAACTGCAACTCAACTCAACGCCCACGCCACGCGATAACCTAAAACAACAAAAGCAACAGCAGCAACAGCAGCAGCCACACGCCATAAGTCTGGTCTAGTGCACCACCCAGTGGCAGCAACAAACACATTTGAACCTTGCAACAACGTCAAGTTGATTAATATCACCGATAGTTTGGCTGCCATTAATGTTTGCCACCTCCACCCACTGGAAGAGTTATTGTTAATAGTCATGGCAGGCACCTTAAATAGACCTATTAAGTATACGACTTGATGACCGCTCAACAACTGTTAATCAAACTTTGCATGCTTCTCTTTGCGTCTTTTCATTGTGTTTATTTAACTTTGCCGGCTAATTAGTTACACTTCATTATGTCGATTGGTTATACTTATGGTTAAGCTATAGCTGACTGTGATTATGCCTTGGGCCAACAATAACAACAACAAGCACACACACACACACATATATACACTTGCAAACACTTTCAATCCATGCATGAAATATCACGCCAATTACGATTTGAGTGCTTCAGCTTCAGCTTGCAGTTGCAGTCATTTGAGCTCGCAAACAGTGGCTGCTGTAAGCGTGCGCCACAAATTAAATCAATTAAATAACAAAAAGCAATACGCTTAAGTCAAACGGATTGACAAACATACAAATACCCTAACAAAGGCAATATACCACTAACGAGACAATCAATCAGTTTTTAAGCTTATTGTTTTTTAGTTTGTCGAACTCAAAATACCCTTAATATATATCATTTTAAGCTTATTATTGTTATAATTATGTAAGGGAATAACTTAATAAATTTGGATATAATATTTTAATTGATTTTCTCGCGCTCTTTTATTAATGTTATGGGAGTGAAGATAAGTTTGGCAAAGCGGAAAAATCAAACAATTTAAAAAGGTTTTATTTTTCTTTATTTATTTATTGAATTTAAACACAAAGAAGCCAATAACTGTGCGAAATATTAAATCTTTGACTTTGTCAAGGAAAAAATATTATATAGAAGGTGTTATATTTAGGATTAAAATCTTTTTATTCAATAAGTTTAGCATTCTGATTTCCTTTATAAATGTTGTAAATAAAATCCAACAGCTAAAACAAGTTTAACACAAACGTCACAAGCTTTATGTGTTAGTCAAGATACTCTATTACTTTGTTAGTTTAATAAAAAACCAAACTGTTAACTGTTAACTGTAAACCGCAAACATTAAGTGATTTTCAACAATTATATGTTAACGTCTGTGCGTCACATTAAACATTTATAAGATTGATTGGTTAGCCATAATTATTATTATGATGTTGTAAACGTGTCTGTGATTTAACACTCTTTCTCTCTCTCTCTCTTTCTCTCTCTTTCTCTTTTGTTAGATGTATGCCTATGAGCTAACGAAGATGTTGCTACTGCTTTTGGTTGCACTGCATCCGTTGGCAGCTGAACCAGCTGGCTACCATTATGATCGTCCGTCGTCGGGTCCAGCGGCGCCGCCTTTCTATACGGGTCATAATTTTGAGCCGTTGGCCACGGTTCAACCGCTGCCACCAGTTCCAGCGCTGCCCCCACTACCCACAGGTCATCTGCCCCCGCTAACCACAGGTCATCTGCCTCAACTCAGGGTTCAATCGCAGCATGCAGGCAGCGTTTTGAGTCGCTATCTGCCGGCGAAACCAGCACAAACTCCACTTGTTAGCAGCTATGCGGCTCCAAGCTTCGGATCTACGGTCAGTTATCATGGTTTGCAACAGGTATTGCAGGCACCCAGCCAGCTGCAGCAGCCCATAAATGTGCCTAGTGCTCCGGCTGCTCCACCGCCACTTCGCATTCCATTTGGCAAACAGGCACTCTTTGCGCCCGGCGAATCCTATGTGGCCAATGGCAGGCAGTTGAAGCAGTATGCCGTCATTGAAATCATTGACAATGAAATCGACGAGACTCCGGCGCCGTTCCTTAGCTCCGGCTTCTTTGATCGCTATCGGGCGCATTTGGGTGCAAGTGGTACAGGCGCAAGTGATTCCGGTTCCGGGCTTCAACTGGCTTCGCGTGCCAATTCGTTGGTGCTGGAACAGCAGGCTTTGAGCCTGCAGCCACGTTTACTCAATCAGGATCAGAGTAATGATGCAGTTGCTCTGGGTTCCGGTGGATTGGGCTACATTCGTCTGCCCAATGGCAATGTATACTTGGGATCGGGTTCCCTGGGCTACATCAGTGGCCAGCAGCGTGTTGCCTCCGTTTTGGATGCACGTACTCGATCCGAGTCCATGTCGGATGCACTTCACTTTGGCCATGGACCGTTGGGTGGTGCAGATAACTTTTTGAGATTCAAATGAAAATGAGAGAGAGAGATAGGAATAGAAAGAGAAAGAGAGAGCAACGTGTTTGGCTATCATTTTGTACAACACACATATTTTATTGTAAATATTTAAAAATTAAATAAAATAATACAACAATTATATTGTGTAGTTTTTAAGCTTCTCTTAATACCTTTTTTAATATGTACATATACAAAATTGCAAACATTTTGTATATTTTCCTATGCGCACCGCTTAAAATTTGAGAAAAATAAATAAAGTGACAAAGAAAACCATATTTAAATGTATTTTTATTAGATACTGTTTATATTTGATATGAATTCAAACTAATGCGCCAAGCAATTCTGTTTGGCTTTTCCAGCACTGTTATGCGCGCTCGAAATTCAAATTTAATGTTAAGTGAGACATTTGAGCTCAATGACTATGTAAACATTACATAGTTTTTGATAAGAGCTAACAGCTGTTAGAGTTTAACATAGGCAGACCTGCCAACCTGCTTATCGCACAGCACATGTTGCTGGCTGCTTAGCAACATTGCTTATCGATAACACTGATGCTTAGGTACAATCGACTTGGCCAAAGTGCAAATATTCTTCTTCGAATTTCGTGCGGAGCGGTTGTGTTTGTCGGATAAAGAAAAGAAGAAAATGTAAAGAGCATTTTACCAACTGCTTAAAGCCTCAAAGCAAACGCAGCTCGCTGCAAGCGACGCATAAAACACGCGAAAAGCAAAAGTGAATAGCAAAGCACGATTAACGAAGTATTTCGGCAAATACTTTTTATTTTATTTATTTTTATAAATTTTTAAAATTTTAAGGTATTTTATAAAAACAGTTGCTGGATGCTGTATGTGTACTAAGTAAGAAACGGAATATATAGTGTTTCGTAAAAGCGTGTGGGTGTGCGTGCATGTGTGTATGTTCCAGTTTTGTGTATAACAAAAAAGAATTTTGCGCTGTGTGTCCTTAGGACGTGCACAAAGGTTGTACGAATAGTGCAGGATAACAACGCATTAGTCATCAGCAGAGCAGAGCAGCAGGCAGCGCAGTCAGCAGCTCATCCTGTCTGTTGGCGCCGGTTTTTGTTTTGCATACAACACAGAAACAAAAAAGCAGCTACAACACAACAACAACTTGTTCTCCATGCACCGTTTAACCCCTGCGTAAAAGTAACAATAAAAACGACAACAACAACAAGTACGAACGAACGCAAAGGAAATTGAGAATGGAACGTAAATTCACGCGGGGCTTGAATAAGCCCGGCATGGCCGCACAGCTGAGAGAGAGTGTCTCTCAGGTGGTGCGTGAGAGCGCAGTTTTGGTAAGTTTTTGTTGTTTGCCAACGTTGTTGTTGTTGCATTTAAATTTTTGATTCTATGCGTGTTTTGTTCACCATTTCCTTGCCGTTGCAGTTGTGTAGGTGTGTCCCATTGCATGTTGCTGCCAGTAATAGCGGTAAATGAACCTTTTTTTTTTTACTTATTACGCATATTTTGACAAGTCATCAACATATTTTCCATTCCATTCTATTTCTTGTTCTCTCTGTTGCTGACTTTCAGTGTTGCAATGTGTACAGTTTTTCGTCAGTTTTGGCAAATATCCAAAATGCTTGATGTCTGCTTGTACTAATCATATGTTACTCTCTCTCTCTCTCTCTATCTCCCTCGCGCACGAAAACACACATTTTAGCACATTTTTAAATTTGTTTTGATGACGTTTGTGAACTTCTCAGCTGAACTGTCGTTACATTGCATAACAAAACAACAACAACAACAAGAACAAAAGTCAAGGGAGGGGCCCTCCAGACTTGTTGACTTCACAACTTCTTGACAAGTTTATTCAGTTGTTGTGGTTTTTGTTGCTGTTGTAGCTGTTGTTTTGGGTCGTTCGCTCTCTCAACACGCCTTTTAAAATAATCATAATAATAATAATCTTAGTGGGCTGGCAGCTAGCTACAAGGCCGTGAGATTTAAAATACCGCAGCTTCCACATTTGTTTACAATCATGTTTGGAAGAAGAAAAAAAGTTTAAATGATAATGATGTGTTTGCCTTAAACAGACACAGTGGTATGCGGCTAAGATGAACTAACTTGCAGAACTGACAATACTCCAAAACAACATTATCTACTCTGTAAATAATAATAAGCAAACAACGACACGCCTTTAACAAGTTGTGTTCAATGTTTTGAAATGTATTTATTAAATAAACAAAGCGAAACTTTAAGTTTTCCCTCAGCATGATGTCTGTCTTAGCACTAATTGCTAATCGTAGTTTCAAATATTTTTTAAGTATTACAATTTGTGCCAGTGAACTTTTCTCTTATTAACAACATTGATCCCAAAAATGTAATAATCGAACATATATTTGATTAATACGATTATTATTATGAAATTCGGATGGAAAATTAATATGTATATGTATTAAGTGCCGCTGTAAATGTAATAAGTGGTCTGATAAAGTCAAATCAACAACAAATCGAACACAAGCTAAAGTGAAATTTCGCGAATTCGATGTGCAAGCAGCGTAACAAGCTGAATGACACGATTTTTGTCGAGTTATATATTTCCAATACATATTCACTTTTTATGGCCTAATTCACTGTCAATGGACAGTTGTGGCTATAATAAGTGTGTACAAAAGAAAAACATTTGTGCTCCCATCTATATTAATGTGCACTCTCACTTAACGCATTATTACGCACTAATTGAATTAGAGAGTAACCAGTGAGTACACAGAGAGGGGGAGAGGAGAAGTATGCCCACCCACCCAAATGATTCAGCTTTTGGGAGGTACAACACAAGACACACCAAACACAAAACACCCACTCTAATTGGCATTGAAGCGCGTCTAATGTTCGCCTCCACATAATATGATATATGTAATTAGCTGAACATATCAGTAAGGAGAAGAAGAAGAATACATCATTCAATTCAGGCATAAAGTCACGCCCCTGTTCCAAAAAACGATACGCCTCAATCTTGCAAGAATTATTCGGGGCAGACTGATATTTGAGCTGTTTAAAACAAAACTTTTATATTTTTGCCAAAATAATTCCTTAGTTTTATATCTGGCAATATGAAATAAGTTTTCTTATTTTTGACTTTTCCGCTTATAAATTGGCACATTTCCTGGTTTTTCATATGAATTTTTGCCAAATTGTGTCTGAAAAGTTGAAACTTAAAATATTATTCAATAGATAGATAAACAACATTCTCATATTCGCAACAAAAAAATCTTTTTATAGCACTTTGGCTTAACATTTGTTTAGTTTCCCTTCTCAATTTCTTGGTTGGTTGGTTATGCATTGTAAATTATATCTTCTCCATCCATGCACTTACTACGACTTGCGACTTACATGCATGAGAATGCACAATCTAGATCTGTCTGTTGTTCATTAAAACGAAACAAATGCATACTAAAAGCTGTTTATTGTTGACATGTGTATTAACACAACTGCAAGCTGACACCACAAAAAAGGCAAACAACATAAGCCGCCATTGGGTCTAAGCGACGTCTGCGACTTCTAGAGGTCTAATATAACCCCCAACTGATAGGGCTGGGAACTTGAACAAATGGTTAATTAAAGTATAAGCAAATGTTTTTGATAGCAAAGCAGCTGCAAAATGTTGTGTGAACGAAAACTGCTGCCAATAAGTCTCACACAAGCTAGAATTTTCTTCGAAATTATATATATTTAATGCTTAACTCAACCTTTTATTTTTTTAATCACTTCTCAAAATTCTCTGTTTGCCTTTTAAATTCTTGAAATATTTCAACTTTTATTTATGATAAATACCTTTTGCTTCGTTTGAATCCCTACAAAAATCCATTTGCCCACCTTTGGGCATGACTTCATCATTCAATTATGTTGAGCACACAAAAAAAAAAATATATATATATATTGGGTTCCTGTGTTCCCTTAATGTACAATAGTCATAACACAAGCAAGCAAACCCAAAATCTCGCATCACATAAATAAATAACAGAGCAGCTTCTCTCCGAGTGGCACTTGAGTGTTAAACGTTTATTTAAATAGTTATGCGAATACATACAATATATATTATATATATTCATACGTTTGTTCTATATATAAATAGAAATTATGTGTCATTTGTTTTCATATAATTCATATATTCTATTATTGAATTTCATTCAGTTATGCTTAAGTTAGCTTGAGTTGTTCTGCCTGCCTACATGCGTTAATGTATTTATTTTTATGTATATAGTTACTATATAGTACTATGTTTGTGTATTTGTTTAAGCACTTCCTCTATTTATTCGTGCTCTATACTTACGGTTCACAGTTGTTTTGCCCAGTTTTTTTGTTGTGATTGTTTTCGAAAGTGACGCTTCACGTGTTGAGCACTTTTGTCACGGATCAACTGCTTGGATCTTTTCACTTTTATACCCTGTGAAATGGGAGCGTCATAGGAAAAGATGGAACTGTATTGAAACGTTGAAAGTTATAATCTTTATATATATTTATTTGATTATAAATTATATTTCAAAGTTTTCTAACACAACTTTTGCTTGAACAATACCAAGTTCTAATTGAATTCATGCTTGAAAACTTAGTCCACGCTTTAGCAGGGTATTTTTAAGTTGAGTTAAAGTTGTTTATTTGTTTACCTCTCTATATGTTCTTGCCATAAGGGTAAACGTGTATTCTTTATTGTTTGTTTTGTGTATTTTTGCGTGCTGTTCAGTTGTTTGGCATAGTTTATCCAAGCGGAAGCCTCGTCTCTAAACTTTTTGATCTTTCCCCATATATACTATATGTGTGTGTTTGCGCTTTAATGAGCGTTACATTTAAATGATTTTGTTTACCTGCCTCGTATACAAAATAAGTATATACATATTTTTGCCAAATTTATACGTGTTTCAAACTTTCACACATTTAAATATTCTTTATACATGCTTAAGTTAAAAATACTCATTGTACATTTTCATTCAATATATACTTATATATATATGGCTTATACTAACTAGACAGCTTGTACTGATCCAAGCCTATCTTAACTTTTCTCTATCATTTTAGCTACACTGCCCTGGAAGCTATCAGCGCAGTCTCTCCATTTTGGTAAAAAGCAAATTGATATAACAATTGCGCAACCCTTTTAACTTACATTCAACAAACACTAACAACGACAACGACATCGACATGTTTGACCTGATTTATTTTTGCACATGATATCAAGCTTTTTATTGATTATCAACCAGTTGACCTTCAGCTGTCTGCCACATATAATGTCCTTAGCCAATGCTCATCAGGTTAAGTTCCTGAATGAGTAATTTCCACATGTCATGCATCATTTATGTTTAATTTAATGTACCGCTGCTAAACCCATAACTTTCAAGCACTTTCCATTAATATTTGTATCTTTTTTTCCTGCTGACTTTCCATACCTGAAACCATACAATGTTTATGTTTATGCATAAGATGCATCTTTCGATTGAATTTGCTGACGCCACGCCTATTAAGGCAATCTAGCTGACACGAGTTGATAGTCGTGCTTATATTGACACTGAAAATGTTGTCTGCTGCCTGGTGGAGAAAAACTTGAAACCTAATCAACAAAACTCGTTTCCTATAACTGCGCTGTGACAAGCAGTCAGAATGATTCAAGTTTTGTCTAACTAGCTTTTCTATATCTATGTGATGGAAAGAGAAAAAGTGAATTACTGCAGGTGCAAACAGTTTTTGTGATTTATGGGTTTATTTCTGGCTCTGTTAACTGTTTGGATCATGGTCAGTTGATTGCTCCATTTGGGACACAAATTGGCCAACAATCGAATGAGAGAGACCTTCGCATTAAAACTGTTGCACACAATTGATGCTAATAAAATAAATTGTTGATAATGCACGTCGCACATTATTGTTACTATTATTATTATTATTAGTGTTGTTGTTGCGGAAAGTAACGAACACTTTGACACAATTTTCAGAGCCGGCAAACAAAAATGAAAAATAAACAAATCCAAATCTTTTATAATTTGTGTAAAAATATTTTTATATGCGCACAAAAGCAAAATTTCTTCTCACATATTTTTTTTACTTGCTTATATATATATATATATTTTTTTTTTTGGGAATTTTAATTCGCGTTTCCACACAAAGATATATATATATATATAGAGAGAGAGAGACATAAGCAAAAGCAACAAAATATTGTTTTCTGCGGCATTGCTTTGTGTGTGTTGTTGGCCGCATCACTTGACCCATAATAAAAACATTTCTGCGAATTCAACACATATGCCAGTTTATGAAAACTAATGGTATCTTAATTTATGATCTCGCTTCAGATTTTTTCAAATGATAAATAATATACAGAATGGCAAAGTGATTGATAAACAAACAAGCAGAAATGTTTTGCATCCTTTTGATTATTTACGTGCGTATGTGTGTGTGTGTATGTGTGTGTGTACTCACAACAAGTGAAAGATTAACAACAACATCAGGCATTGGCAGAGGTGTTAAAACAGTAGGAGAAACTGCAGATGTGACTTTTGTTTGAGTAGGTGAAAGGTGCAAATACTAAAGCTGTTTATTTTGAACGGGTTGTAAAATACCTTTTTAGCTAGTTTCTCCTACTTGAACAAACGGTGTAGGTTAGGCTCAATATAAATGTTATTTTCATATCAATAGTAATGGTTTTTTCATTATTAAAACCATGTATTATGATGATACCACAACGAACGAATGTGTCATAAGAGATAATCTTTTGCTCATTCATGAGCTATTTTAGTTCATGTCTCTTTGAATTGGAACACTAGGGCCTTCAACTTTCTATACTTCAACACACAAACACCACAGATATGAAACAGCAGAAAAAGATTCTGTGATACAAGTAAAGGTCGCTGACATGTTGCATTGTCATGCCCCTTTCCAACCCATTTGCACAAAAACCAGAAACTGATTCAAAAACTATCTGACATAGAGACAAAGCTGGTATTGTCAAAGTCTCCTCCATACGGAAGCGAGTTAACTATTATTTTGTTGTTGTGTGTCGTGTTGTGTGTGTGTTTTCTAGTAACTATGTCAACTCGAGACTTCAAACACACAACACACTAAACACACATTAACAAACGATTGCGATTCTAATGTGCCATACTGCATACTGAATACAGATACTTTGCCAACCAACTTTACAGATACTAATACGTATACAAATTTCTATAGCAAGTGCTAACAGCTAACATACACACAAAAATATATATTTAAAACTTTACGCAGAAGTGAATGACATGTGCACAAATATTGGCAATTGGTAGGCAAAAAAAAAAAAGAAGAGCTCGTAAAAAATGATTGTTGCGCATCTGAGAAAATGCAATTTGCAATTTAAATATGCGGCATTACTTCCATGCGCATGTTTCTAATGATAATCCGGCATATAAGGAGGGGGAGTGAAAGGGGGAGTGGAGGAGGAAGTGGGCTTGTAAGTTTGTAAACAAAAGTTGAACGAGAGATGAAGTTAAATTAATGTTGCTGTTGGGTGGAGGCAGCTTGTGTGTGTGTGTGTGTGTGTGTGTGTGTGTTTTTGCCTATTATGCAATCGAGCAAAGTGCAAAGGCAACAACATCAACAAAAATAATTACGCTGAGAGACAGTTGTCAACAAAAGCAACAGCAAAGCAACTTCAGCAGTCAACACACAAAGTTCACAAATAACAAAATGTATGAGTTGAGCAAAGAGAAAGGGTATAATATGGCTGGTGAGATGGGCTTGGGATTGTTTAGAGTACATTGGCACCCATAAAATATTGTACAGATTGGTTTTAAGACGAGTGCATTTACTACTCAGGGTGTGGAAAGATTTATTTAAGATGCATAGCTCGTTTAAAATTGAAAGAGTAAACACGAAAACCGATAAACAACTTGTTTAAACGAGTAACTTTGAGTTATAACCAAATTCCATTGGATAACAACCTGCTCTATATCATTATAAAGATATCGCCCAATAGATCTTTAAAGGTTTAACAACAAGTCATTAACATTTTTTTTTTTTAAGACCTTCTCAGGTGCATAATGAAGCCAGCTGCCACCGGCCAACTTAACCTTCCAAGGTCAAATGCTCCACTTAAGGTACTTACCACTCTGCCAACTTCTGCTACCTCAAACCGTTAACGTTTTTAGCCCTGCGGCTAGTTGCTCAACTGCCTTTGTTGTCCGGCAACTCAACTTAAGCAACAACAATAAGTTAAAGAACTAGAAATACAAGACAAGGCGGCGGGGGTCAACCTTGAGGACAACTTTAAAGCAAAACACACCAGACAATAATAACGCATGACAAGCAAGTGCAATCAAGCGAAGAAAAAAAGCACACAGTGTACAACAACAAAAAATTCCCACGCGATAAAAGTACAAAAGCTAATCGTACAACAACAATAATAGCACGTATAGTTTTTCAATTCTTTCACATGTGCAACGGTTAAAAATAAGAAACAAGTTGGAAATCTCTACATTAAAATGCTCGACTTAAAGATACTCCGGATTAAAATACATAGAATGGAAAACAAAAAAGGAACTGCATTTAATTTTAAGTAATAGAAAGAAACCATAAGATATTCTTATGCCGTTTTAATCTTCCTTGGTATCTTTTATAATACACACTTTCAATTATTCTAAAGGGTATAGAAGAAAAAATTAAAAACGCTTAACGCTCGATTCAAGACATTTTTTGAGAAAGTAAAAGAAAAGCAAGCACAGATTGGAAAACAAAAAAAAAATAATTTCTTGTAGTAGTAGAAGCGTGTATGGCAAGCATTGTTGCAAGAATATTGCGACGTCTTCAATCTTAATTCGTAATTGCTGCCGTCCACAATGTAATAAACGTCGCTTGGCGTTTTTTGCTTGGGAAAGTTGACAGTTTCAGAGCACTTTGATGTTTCTAGCAAGAAAATTGGGTGTGTGCTTGTGTGTGTGTTTTAGTGTGTGTGTTTAATATACCAAATGTATGTTTACACATAACACAACAGATATATATACACTGATGCAGCTACTTTCTAAAAAGTACTTTGCACTTTCAATTGTCTAAGCGCAGCCATAAATACTTGTTAAACAAGAGACAAGAACCTGTCAGCGCGCCTGTCCACTAGCTAATTATGGTCAAGACACTTGAGCAGGCGCTTTTCTTTCTTTCTTTCTTTGTGTGAGTGTGTGTGAAATAAGTGTTAATTAAGCAGATGGCCAAAACTAAATGTCACTCATTAATTGCTCAATTGTCAGTAGTTTGGGCGAGAGTTGAATAAACCTCTTAAAGCGGCTGCAGTTTGAACTTTTGCAGCATGGTTTCGAGTGGCAACGTCAACGTCGACATCGACACACCCACCATAATCCACAACTTAAGTTGCCATTTCGGCGGCCAACAATAAAAACAAAAAAACAAGTTTCAAGAACCCAAAAGCCGCTTAAGACTTTTGAAGTTGATCTTTAAGGCGACTTTTTGTGTACAAAAGATTAAAGCTTAAGTCAAATCGCAAAGAAAAAGGTTTCAACTTGTACTTCAAGATTGTGAAGTAATAAAATATTAACAATCGATTTTTTAATACAAAATACTGGTGATTTTCGCTTTATAAATATAATAAACTTTTGAATTTTGATTAAACCTTTTTTACTCACATTTTAGTTCGATTCTAATTCATTCGCAAATTAACAAAGTACAACGTTTTGTTACTTAGTGTCATTATAATGACAATATATTATGCAATGGAAAGTGTTGCGAATGGAAAGTGTTGCGGCACTTTTACCCACTTGAATATTGCGCAATGTGATGCGATTAGTGCATTTACAATATATATGTTTGAATTTATATAGTGTGGCAGCCATGGCTATTGGCATTATTCGAAATGATTTAAATAAGCTGCATTTTTGCTCCAATGCTCGATCAAATCGCAACTGAACAAAAAGATATATTATGATTGCCGCTCTGTATAGTCTTGAATTGATCGACCGACGACTAATGATAAACTTCCTCATTTGTTAAAATCGCGCATGTAAATTTTGCTTACTTAAAATCATAAAAAAATGTTGTATTGAGTTTTAAGATTTAAGACTGGGTGAAATTTTGGTTAACACAAAAACTAATTTCATTCCACATACACAACTGAATAGAATTGCTTGGGTGGCAGCTTAGAAAGTTCAAATTTGTCAACGATATTATAACTTATGCGAGAGTTGTTAAAAAAATCGACTTCTTTTTGGAATTTGCCGCTTTTAATTAAGTGATATCACATGGTCTATCTGACCACAAAAAACAACAACAGCAACAGCAATAAGTTGTCAAGTTACCAAGTTTATAATTTTTGCTGACTTGTCGTCACATTTTAAATGGTGGCTGGCAACTAAAGTCCAGTTAACACGTTTTCAGTTACATTTGCCGGCCCAAAAGTTGTTGGTTCATTGAACCAAAACCTGCCCTGGTGATGACCAAAACAATACCGTATCCACCTTACTCGGCCTTTTAACGCTGCGTCACTTGGGATGGGAATCCGGCCACAATGATTTAATATAACTTTATATAAACACAACAAACACACACACACACACACACACATACAATTCCAAGTGCATTGCATGATGACATTGCAATGCAAAACATTTCTTATTTTTTATCAGCAACATTCTGCGCCCTTTTTATGGCTCAAGTTCACATGCAGCGGCTCAGCTCATACTGCATAAGATATTATCTACACATATATAAGTATATATAAAAATTACACAATATTATAAACTGCTGCAAAAGGAAGTGGTGGCATGGTGACAAAAGGCACAACGCGTGCATAACTCCACAGAATTCGCTTGAGTACACAGCGGATACAGCAAAAGCTAGATTATATGTGGAATAATATGCATATAGAATGCATGTACAATTTGTAATCTGTAACAATGTTCGTTCTGACTCAGCTAAAAAGTTGACTGGTAAAGATAAGTTTTTGAATCTTTATTTTTAAACATTATATATCGTACTCTAATTAACAAAAGTTCACAGTTTCTTACAATGAAAAACATTCGGTCATATAATATCCGTTTACAATGTCTTTTCAATGTGACAATCATTAATAATGCAACTGACAAAAGACGTCAACTAGCTCCATAAAAATACCTGCTTTGCTTGTTTGTTGAAAATCGTTATTTGGTGCGTTCAGGAAGAAAACTAATCAATCAAATTTTAGGAAATATGTTTCCAAAGATGGAATAAAGTTTTTTCAATAAAAATTTATAGATAGAGATTGTATACAAAATTCAAAAGTGAATCCCTCTTTGTATATGCCTTAAGCCAATTCAGTAAAGTACGAAAATCCAGCACATGGCAATTGCTAAAATATTTCATCATATATTCGATCAATACAAAAAAACATCGCTGCCACCAATTGAAATCCGTTTAATGGCAGCAGCAATGGAATTTTTGTTTTGAAAAACTATAAAACAAATTCAACGCAGAAATGTCTGTATACAAAAGTAATTTTTATGATAATGAAAAACTAGAAAACATTTGTTGGCTTTAGCTAGTGTGGGTCAAAATTTCGCCAGACGCAACAAACTAAATATAGTCAAACAAAAATTGAAAACATTTCCATACTTGGCCATAATGCAAATCACTTTCATCGTCAGACTTCTGATGCAGACCACTTCAATGGTTTCCAACTCACTTCAAAGCGAAACGAAACAAAAAAAAAAAGAAAGATACAATGCATCCCTTCCCCCCTTCATTTGTCTTCCTTGAGCTTTTGTGTGCTGCTCATTTAAGCGGCTCAAGATCTTTTTATATCAAAAGGCGGCTGCATTGTTGCAATTTTAATTGTCTGATAGGTGGGTGGGGGAGGGGACGCCCAGCTATTGGGGCGATTGCACCACTCAAGTGACATTGTGGGGCTGCACTCTTAGACATGCCATGGCCGAGATGGTGCGATGGGCGATGGTGATGGTTATGGTGATTCCATGCATTTGCCATATCAAAATCAACGGTCATTGCCATTACCATAGCTAGACATAAGCATATCGAACATTGAACATTAACCATAACCAGCGACAAGAAGTTCGCAAGTAAAATGAACAGCAGCAGCAGCCGCATGCCACTTGGCAATGCCTCAATTGCATGACCAGGCATACGAAATCATCACGTTTCATGGTGGCGCTTCAAACTTAACTCAACACAACGCCTTATGATAACGTTCGCTTTTTGATGATGATATTAATGATGATGATGACGATGATGATGTTGTTGATGATGCCTTTTTTTGCTCAGGTTTCACGCCTTGCCAGGCAGCTGGACCATTTGATATTGTTGCGGTTTGAACGTTATGTGGCTTTCATTGCCAGCCAGTTTCTTATTTTACAACAAATTTGCGTGTTGGGCCACTGTTTAGATATTTGTAGATATATTTGCACTGATAGATTGTGTCCATATATTGACTGATATGAACAAGTTTGATAACCTGTTGCCATTTAAGCAACGCCTCTTAAATTTTTCACTTGTCTGCCCCAAGCTTAAAAGTTACTGTTGTGTATAAAGAGAACTTGCTACGAGAAGTCTGTAAGAAAATTGTCGGCGATTGAAGAATCTTAGCGAAATGTTTCTTCAAATTCATAGAAAAAATGGACTTGTTTTTTGCTGTTTTATTGTCATGTTAATTAAATGTTAATATCTGGTTACAGTTGCCGTAATGTAAGCTTGTCTGTAGTATGTTGCAGACGCAGGGCGTGTCAAAAAATGGTAACAATACAATTATATTGTGCAGGCTCAATAATTAACAGGTAGTTGAACTACGTTTACAATCGACAAAGTGTTAAAACTTGGGCATAGCTTGTTCGTTAGTTTCATTGTCAAACAGTGTATATGGTTTCTACGCATATTCGTTGTGCGTTTTTTGTTTGGCTACAAAATTGATTTGGTAATTGCTTTGCGTAATGCGCGATGCACTTGTCGCTGCCACCGGCTTAAATTCATGCGGGGGGTTTAATTACGCAAGTGACGACGACGCCAACAGCGACGACGACTACTAAGTCAATTTGCATGCAGGCAATGCATAAAGAAAACAGACAGATAGAGAGAGGAGGAGTTGTAGGAGAAGCAAGTATGTTAAAAGGAGAGAGCAAATGTGACTTGGGCCAACAAAGTAAATGCTTTCCACATGTGACGCCATGCAATCACTGCGTCCCGGCGACGAAGTCCATTGACATCATTGCCTTAGGCTACAGGCGACACTGCGTACAAGGAACCCAATAAAGTGATTATAGTGGCTAGACGTTGGGCGCGCTTTTGCTTAAAGACTGGCCAAAATATGCCCTAAAGCAATTATTTATTTTTATAAAAACAAGACAAGGAACTTGAATCTATGTAAAAATTTTGAAATTGAAAACTTATATGCAAATTTCTTAAGAATATTAAACTTTAAAAGATTTCTGTGTTAGGAATTTTTCTTTTCTAAAGATTTATACTTTGACTTACTAACTTTTGACTTAAGACAAACGCTTGTGTATGGCAGCCCAACCATTTTCTTTTGCCAGTCACAACTTTACAAACCTTAAACAATCCTAACTTTATTGTGGCACAATTACGCAGTTCTCACACGATGCTCTCATAACCCCATTTAACTGAAAGTCAGAACCAAGCCCAAGCTCAGGTTTCCACATCGAATGACAAGACATGACACCGGAAATAACACTTTAACCTTTTGCCATGTTATAAGAAAGGGTTGGGCCACTTAATATCACCTGATGCGATGCACACCAATCCAAACAACCAGTCGCACCCTCATGTTGTCATTGTGGCCAAAAATCAAATGCGAAAAAGAAACTCCTGTTGTTTTTTGGCTGTAAGCCATTGTAAAATGCCAAATGCTTAAACAGAAATCGATTTGTTTATGCACAAACGCCAACATCGCACATCGATTTCGATGGCATGGAACACATGATTAGAAGTTACACCCGCCAACCAACCAGACACAACAATATCGAAAAAACGGCGACTTCAACATCCGCTATGTAATGCGGTCAAGGTCTAAACATTTTTTTTCGTTGGGAGGTTGTAGGTGGAGATGGGCGGGCGGTCATACTAAAAAAGCCATAAATTTATGGCGTGCTTCGATTCAATAAGTTCTTCGAGCGCTGCTGGCATGAGGATTTGGTTATTAGTAGAGGGGGAGTTGGAGAGCTATTAATAGATAATACTTTTTGCTTTTACAAGTGGCACACATAAATTAGCAATCATTCTAACCAAAATATCATTTCACCCTCTTTATACTTACAGAGCAAACCACTCGTTGTGGAACCGATCGACTTTGAAGCCTTTATAGCCAAAAATAAAACACTCATACAAAATGATCCGCAGCGGGAGTTGCTTATATATCCAGCAGACGATGTTTCGGTAAGTTGTTGTATTGTTTTTCTGTTTTTTTCTTAATTTTGTTTGTCGGAATAAGCCTAAAAGCCAGAATGGATAATTTATTCATTTGATTTTGGTATTCACGAAACTTTTAGTTTCAATCGACTCAAAATATATAGTTCTGTATATATGCGGCATCGTAAATTGCTGCCAAGTATTTAAAAGCATTTTTAAAATGGATATGTACATGTGTTTTATGCTTCGTAGTGCTTATAAGAACCGAAATAAGATTAAATTTATGTTACAAGATCATTATAACAATACAATCTTTCTCTTTTTTGTATGATTGCAGGAGATTGTCATGCCGCGTAAACAGCGTACAAATGTCAAATATGTAGCAGATCGTTTTGAGCCACCCAATGAGGCAATAGTTTGTCCACTACACGGTTCTGTGGTGCTGGGCAGCAATGGACATAGTCAGGTGAGCCGACAAGGCAGCATACAGTCAAACGGTAGCCTTCAGAATGGACACAGCAGCAACAACAGTCTGTCCAATGGCAATGGACAACTATCCCGCAAGAGTTCGCAGTGCTCGAATGGTTCGTCGAGTCGCAAGACGTCACAGGAATCATCATATGAGTCAGCTTTGTCCTCCACCACGCTGCGTTCTCATCTGGCACAGCCCGAGGAGGTGGATGAGTATGCGGATGATGATGCTGTAGCTGGCGAAGATGCAACTTCTCTGGGAAGTCGAGCAGAATGTACTCGTTTCACACGACAAACTCTGTACACGTATCGTGCCAAGAATCATCTTATTCACTACAAATATAGTGCATATGGCGGTAACTGCCATGATCTGCCCAGGTAAGAACTTAACGGAATTACTTCATGATCCTTACTAACACTTATTCCTTCGTAGCACCACGCCCGCGGAAGAGCTGCTAGAGGAGTTGTATGAAATCGATGCTGATCAGGATCGCATTGATGAGCAGATGACGCGCTCCCAAGCGGATACCATAACCAAGCAGGGTTATCTGTTGAAAGGACCTGATTCAGCCTCAGATCGCATGTTTGCCAACATTGGCAACAAGTCCTTTAAGCGTCGCTATTGTTATCTGCGCCAGGAGATTGATGGCACGTATATGCTTGAACTGCACAAAGATGAGAAACAGGGTGAGGCCAAGGCCACCATTGTCATGGATTTTTGCACGGAAGTCGTGCAGGTAAAGGTGTTAGATATCAGCTGCCGAATCGTCTATTAATATCTCAATATTTTTTAGAATCCCAAACGTGGTCGCTTTTGTTTTGAGCTTCGCATGACAGCTGGCCACAAATCTTTCACTTTGGCCGCCGAAAACGAGCAGGACTTCAAGGACTGGCTGAGTAAGCTCTCCTCTGTGCTGGCACAGAATAAGGCGCAGGAGGAGAAACGAAACGCCTCCCTCGAGCGTCATCCAGCGGCCAATGCGACACCAACGCCACAACTGCAACCTCCTGCAATGGAGCCGCCAGCATTTGGCACACTTAAAGGCTTGGATCAATCACTGCATCCACAGCTTATGAAGTATGGACGCGAGACGGATCACTCCATAGCGCTGGCGCGTCGCGAGCAACGTCGTCGTCTCTTTGCCTGCTATCAGAGTGCCAGCAAGGCGCTATCGAATGATAATGTCGAACAGTATCGGGAACACTTTGGCACACGCATTCTGCTCAGCTGTCAGTTTCTGCGCTTTCGTTTGCAATGCCAGCCAGCTGATTTGGGAGATGGTTTGCCTGGCGAGCAATTGTGCCAGGTGGAGCCATACATTACTAGTGTGGCGCTCTATGATGCCAAGGCAGGTCGCAAGCTCAGCGAGAACTTCTACTTCAATATCAATGAGCCGGCAGCGGCTCAACTGTTGCCCAATACCCCAGTACCAGCCACTGTGGCAGGTTATGGCGTGCCGCGTCGAGTGGAGAGTGATGAGCGTAATGCTGCCCAGGCGCCACATTCGCTATTCGATGGCGTTTCATCGGAGCTTTTGCGCTGTCGCCGTCAGCAGTTCCAGCAGCTGCGACAGTGCCTGTTGTCAGTAAGTGCACCACATTCGGATATCTATCTAGTGCTGCGCATTGAGAAAGTGCTGCAGTGCAGCGTCGCTCAAGCGGCAGAGCCGTATTTAAAAGCAGCACGTGATGCAAAGTTGGGACAAAAGGTGTCCAAGGCGGCTAAGAGTTGTGCCCAACACATTGGACACTATCGCCAGCCATTCGCGTGGGCCGCAAAGCCCATATTCAAAGCCTACAGCCATGAATTGGATGTGGAGGCGCAATGTTTGTTCGAATTCAATACCATCTATCGTCAGGAGTTGCCCAAGTTACGCGATGAGGAGTTGCTCAAACTGCTGTTCGATTATCGCAAGCCAGAGAAACACGGCAAACTGACGATTATTCCAGGTTTTATGCGTCTGCAGCTGCAGTTGTTGGATCAGACGACGCCCTGTGGCCTTACCAAATCTCTGGCGCCCCTATCAACTTTCAGTGCCTCTGCCAAACAGCCGCTTACTCTGGAACTCTGCGAATTTCAGAGCCAAACTGAACGTGATGCGTTTCCCTACACTAGTTTTTGTAATCATCTCTATGTCTATCCACTGAGCCTGCAATTTGATAGCCAGAAGCTATTTTCTCGAGCTAGGAACATAACAGTTGTTGTAGAGGTGCGAGATGGCGATGGCGAGTACAGTAAACCCTTGAAGGTAAGGAATAACATTTGCCTTTTTACTTTACTAAACTAATGCTAGATTTACCCACTATTAGTGCATCTATGGTCGACCTGGTCAGGATTTGTTGGTCTCCCAGATTGCTTGCCCGGTGCTGCATCACAATGTGACGCCAACTTGGTATGAAGAGATCAAACTACGTCTGCCCCTAGGTCTGTTTGCAGAGCATCATTTGCTCTTTTCCTTCTATCATGTGTCCTGTAATCTGAGCAAGAAACGTGATGCTCATTCAGCTTTTGAGACTCCAATTGGCTATGCCTGGTTGCCGTTGCTGCAGAAAAATCGCATTTGTTTGGAGGAGCAACTGTTACCTGTGGCAGCCACATTGCCAGTTGGCTACTTATCCATACAGCCTTTAGGCTGGGGCAAGGGGGTAAGTTGCTGTTGTTATCGCTGCTTGCTGCCGATCACCGACTCATGCATCGTTTCTTTTGTTTTTCTTGTGATTGATCCACATCCATTCCTTGCTTGCCTAACCAAAAACCATCCGCTATCTGTGTTTTCTTTTCTCTCACTCTTACCACATGCACCGAATCATCCGTAAACTCTCCTCCACCCTTTGGCCGCCTACAAACCCTTTCCAATTTCTCAGCAGAACTGCGGACCGGACATTCAATGGATTGACAATCAACGACCGCTTTATAGCGTCGGTCTTCGTCTGGACTCCACGGTCCTAACGGCTGATCAGCATCTGCACAACTTCTTTGCCCACTGTGAACGGTTGTTGGAGGGTGGCAAGACTGGAGCTCTGCCCGCCGAGACGGAGACCTGCAAGATCTTAAAGGCTGCGCATGCAATCGATATGCGTTCCCTGATAAACTTTCTGCCCACGCTGCTTAACGAACTGTTCACACTGCTGGTGCACACACAGTCCGATGACATCGGGCAGAATGTCATCCGAGTGTTGACCAATATCATCCATTTGATCAGCGATGAAGCCAAGCGCACTGAACTATTGGCTGCATATGTGAAGTTTGTGTTCCATGCTCCGTACTACAGTCAAAAGACGGCCAGACTGCGCACCGTTCATGGCGAGCTGTGTCGTCATTTGCCGCTTCTACTGAATCCCAGCAATACGGACTTTCTTATTGTCAACAAGATTATGCGCTACTCATCGATCTTCTTTGATCTGATTGTGAAGAGCATGGCACAACACCTTTTAGCCACAGGGCGCATACGAATGTTGCGCAACGAACGTTTTCCCAAGGAGTATTCGGATCGTGTGGAGCAACTGATCAAGATGCTGGTGACGTATATAACTACCCGTTACGATGATCTTGGCGAGGAGACGCAGCAACTAAATCGATCCTTGGCTCGCTTTGTACGTCAGTGCTTAAGCTACATGGATCGTGGATTTGTGTTCAAGCTGATTCGCTTCTACATGGAACAATTTGCTCCGGGCAATCCGCGTGTACTCCATGAGTACAAGTTCAACTTTCTGCAAGAGATTTGCCAGCACGAGCATTATGTGCCATTGAACCTACCCTTTGTGCTGAACCCTAAAAACCGACCGCCAGAGTTGTTGCAGCATTTTACGCTCTCCGAGCAGTTTTGTCGTCAACATTTCCTTTCTGGCCTGTTGCTGCAGGAGCTAAAAAGTAGCCTAAACGAAGTGAGTCATGTCCGTCGTTTTGCACTGTCCATCTTTAAGGATCTGCTGGCCAAGCATGAATTGGATGCACGCTATCAGCAGCGTGGTCAGCTATGCCGCATTGCCCTGCTTTATGTGCCCTGGCTGGGTATTGTTATGGATAACCTACATCGCATTGATGATCTATCGGATGCGGGCACCTGTACACCCAATGGACATGTCTATGCGGACTCTGCATCCTATACGAAGCGCCTTAGTTGCTCCAGCAGCTATGTGTTTAGCAAGGATTCATCGACTTTTGGCTCGATGACATCCACACCACGCTCCAAGAACCGCCTAACAGTCCACACCGATCAGCTGAGTCCCTGTCGCACCTCAATGCACATCAAGGATCACAATTACTTGGCTGCCATCGCTGGCACAGCTATTGGGAATGGTGTCTCCAATTTGTCGCTAAACTCGAATTCCGATTCAGGTGTAAGTATGAATTTAAAACTTTGTATTATCAATCCCATCCTAAATCCACCCATAATTCCTTGCAGCACTCTCAGGATACGACGACAATTGGCGGCTTCACAAATGGCGATACGGATGTGGCACTACGCAATGGACACAATCGTTCCGTAAGCGTAACCCATGTACAAATCCTCTCACGCTGCGATAAGTTTAGCGCTGCAGAGAGCAAAGATCTGTTGCTTGGCTTTCTGTTTGTTGTCAAGCATTTGTCGCAGGATCAAATGATTGCCTGGTGGCAGAACTGCAATGAGACTGAGACCCTGCAGTTTCTATCCATATTGGATTTGTGTCTGCTTCAGTTCCGCTATGTGGGCAAAAAGAATGTGGTGCTGGCGAGTGAAGCGCGTGTACAGCGATCAACAAAAGCACATACACTACCCGCTAGATGTACGCCACCTGTGCTAGAGAACGGCAATCATGAGACAAGCAATGGCACTGGCACTCTGACCCAAACACGTGAGCATCTGTTAGAGGATATGGATCTCTCCAACCGAACACAGCAGGCACTATACGAATCGAATCTGGCCACTGAAGTTGGCATGATAATCCTAGATTGCCTTGGGCTGTATATCCTTCAGTTCCGTCAACTGCTTGCTGATAGTCTGGTGCTGCCAAAGTTGGCACGCGTCTATTTGCGCTTCCTGCAGCTGGGACAATCGGAGCGTCTCTCAAAGCATGTCTTTGCTGCCCTTCGTGCATTTATCAACAACTATGCAATGGCTTTGTTTAAGGGCAATGCCATGCTCTGTGGCCAAATGGTCTATGAGCTGTTGAAGGCCTGCGATAGCCGCCTGGTGGATATACGTCACGAATCCTGTGCTGTGCTCTATTTGCTTATGCGCAGCAATTTTGAGTTTAGCGGACGGAAGGCCTTAACCCGTGTGCATCTGCAAGTTATCATCTCCGTGTCGCAGATGATTGGCAATGTGATTGGATTGAATAATGCAAGATTCCAGGAGAGTCTGTCGATTATCAACAGCTATGCCAACAGTGACAAAGCCATGAAGGGCACAGGTTTTCCCATGGAAGTCAAAGATCTCACGCGACGTGTCCGCACTGTGCTAATGGCTACGGCACAGATGCAGGCACATCACATGGACCCGGAACGTCTGCTGGAGCTACAGTACTCACTGGCAAATTCGTATGCCTCAACACCAGAGCTGCGGCACACCTGGCTGGTCACCATGGCACGCAATCACGAACAGAATGGCAATCTATCAGAGGCAGCCTGCTGTCATCTGCACATTGCTGCGCTTATGTGCGAATATCTGCGGTTGCGTGGCGGCTGCACTCTGAGCTGGTCCTCAACAGCATTTGGTCGTATATCACGCAATATTCCACGGGATGAGCAGGGTCTCAAGCTAGATGCGGGCGCCCAAGATTCACAGTATACGGAGCAAATGTTGCTGGAGCAACTCAAGCAATGTGCCGACTTTCTCGACCGTGCCGAGCGTTTTGAGTGTCTTGGCGAGCTCTATAAGCTCATACTGCCCATATATGAGCGGGCACGCAACTTTATCGAACTGGCCCAAAGCTATGAGCATCTTACTCAGGCCTACAATAAGATTGTTGAGGTCAATCGTTCCGGAAGGCGTATGTTGGGTCGCTTCTATAGGGTAGTATTCTATGGCATGGTAAGTAATTGAATTCAAAATACAGTAAAGAGTTTAATAACAATATTTATCTGGTCTTTAGATGTACTTTGAGGAGGATCATGCCATTGAGTTTGTGTACAAGGAGCCAAAGTTGACATCGCTTAGCGAGATATCGGAACGTTTGGCCAAGCAGTATAAGGAAAAGTTTGGTGCCGATGTTGTCAAACTAATTATGGATTCATCGCCGGTATGTGTAGAAAATGATCGCTTTCCCAAGTTTCTCAATAAATGTACAATTTTTAGAATGCTCCATAGAAATAACACTTAACGATTTATTTACTTTGATATAGTATAACAACACAATCACTGCCCGATCAATGCTTAACAATCGTAATTAATTCACCGGCTAAGCGCAGTTAACTAAAATGAATATATTTGTATGTTTGTGAGGGGATAAGTTAACTATCCTATTGATTCGATCTATGCTACTAGACATATATGCTGTTGAAAATAGCAATAGTAATAATTAGAAAACGAAGTTTACGAACTAGTTCATTTGAAGAGATACTCATTAACTTGGACATCGGTTTCATTTTCACCACGCATTAGATTCAGTCGCTGTGTAAGGAATTCGTTAAAGAGTTAAGCAAAATTAATTTGTGTTCAAACGTACGCGTTTCACCTCCGTCTGGCGCATTTGGGAAGCGTGGGTGCTACGTGGAGCCAGCACTCGCGTAGTTCCCGTCGTGCTATTCTTGTTCCCTTGACCTTGACCCATGCTCGCAGCTGCACGGCTCGTTGTGGCTGCTTTACTTGGTTTGTTTCTGAAGAGAAAACTATAACAAATATAGGATTGGGTACGTAGTGTAGAAAACTTTACTTACCCTTGAGCCTGCTCCGTATGTGACTTGCTTATTGTAGAATGTGGACGAGGTGTCGGCATTTCGCAGATGCCATTTGGCTTGGCCGTCAACTCTGGGATATGGCTAACATTGCCCGACTTGGATAGCTTTGTGCGAAGGTACGAGGAATTAAAGCGATTTTCTGGTGTCTTCTTCAATGATCCACTTGGTAAAATGCCACTTCCAAGTGCCGTTCCTATGGCTGATAAGCCAGGAGTACTGTTGCACCATCGTTGTGTTTTGCTGTCTTTGATTGGTTTTACAATGCGTGATCCTTGCGAAGCGATCCTTTTGCTCTGATTGACCTTGTGAAGCTTGGGGTAAGCGAAAGAAACATTGGATATGCTTGGGGATCTAGCTGCTGTTTTCGGCATCACTTTTGGCTTAGAGATAGGTATCTTCTGATGATTTCGCAGCTCAGGCAGCTTTCGCTTGTCGGTCAACTCTTTTGAATTTGCTGCTTCCTTGAAGGCACTCTTTGTCGCATAGTTGTGAACCTTTATGGTAGCATAATCTGCAGTAAATGAATCCCATTCGTAGGGCTCCTCGTCGTCAGCAACGGTAGATTGCAGCATCTGCACACGATTTGTATCAGTCAATCCCAGTTTCTGGCAGAGCTCCTTGAATGCCTCGTGATAGCGCGTATCAGCATCCTCATTGATCAGCCTCTCAAAACCCTTGATGTCTTCAATCTGTCGCTCAATTTCCAGTTCGGTGTAGCTTGCCCTTCTCGGCATGGCCGTACACTTGGGACACAGTTGCTGCTCGTATGTCTTGATGTTCAGCACTTTCCCCATGCGATTTAAAAATTGTGCAGCTAGTTCGTTGCCAAATTGTGTGGATTGTAAATCACCGACATCTAAGCAAAAGCTAGCTGCCATACATAGATTCTCATCCAAAGGGTAACGATTGCTACACGCTTGGGGCATGAACTGCACATTGATGCCCTGACCATTGGGTGTCACACTGAAATGCATTTTGACAAGTGGCAAGTTCTGTTTGCCCAGTTGATTAATCAAGTAAAACAGTTGCCGCTGAATGCGACTTTGTGCATCCTCATTGTTCACATGGGGGCCATCGCCATCAGTCACATTATTTACCAGCGTGGTTGTTGAGCTTACCCATGGATCCTCAACATGGTCATTGTTGTCATTGATTTTCATGTATGATGGCACAAATTCGGCTGCATTAGGATTAAGTGAGGAGAGACTGAGAGTTCGGCTGTGGCTCAGCAATTGATCATTGCTATCCTCGCTGCCTGAATGAAGTGAATGTATAAAGTCCTTTAGATACTGTTGTTGCATCCCACGGGATAAGTCCATGTTAAACAGTTAATCGCTTGGCGATTGTACAAGAATTGTTTACTCTAAACTTAATTTGGTGATAAGGCACTTTCTTGACCTACAAACAATTTACTATTTGTACTGGTTCCGTTTAATTATTGTAACAATGGTATTTTAGAGACTTGTACATTTGAAATTATGTTGCTAAAGTTAGCCGAAAAATAATTGTTGCTTTGATTAAGCAAAGCGACAGTCTCTCAATTTCCCAAGCACCAAAGACTCCTTTGATACGAATTTGAATTAAATTTTTTGTACGTTTCTCTGCTTGTAGGTAAAAGTTGACGAATTGGATACCAAACTGGCCTATATACAGGTCACCCATGTGATACCCTTCTTTACCAAAGATGAGCTCGATCAGCGTCTCAATGAGTTCGAACAGAATCATGATGTGGACACATTCATGTATGAGACACCATTCACCAAATCGGGGGCCGCACGCGGCAGCGTTGAGGAGCAATGGAAACGCAAGACGGTCATTAAAAGTGAGTAAAAAATACATTTAAAAGAGTTTGGTATTCATTTAAATTTATATCATTTGCAGCTACATATTCATTTCCGTATGTGCTGAAACGCATACCTGTCAAATCTCGTGAAATCATCGAGTTGAGCCCAATTGAGGTGGCCATCGATGAGATGCAATCAAAGGTTTCAGAGTTGGAGGAGATTATACTGCCGCCAGCTGATGTTAAGAAGCTGCAACTACGTTTGCAGGGCAGCGTGGCAGTTACTGTGAATGCGGGTCCATTGGCCTATGCGCATGCATTCCTGGATGCTAAGGTCATCAAAAACTTTTCGCTGGATCGTGTTGAGGATCTAAAGGATGTGTTCCGGTAGGCAGCAAAGTTGAATTTTAAATGCTGAGTCATTTAAGAACTTTCTCTTTCTAGTGACTTCATTGGCGTTTGCCACAAGGCTTTGTGTGTGAACGAGCGAATGATTAGTGCCGATCAAAAGGAGTATCATCATGTGCTAAAGGAGAACTATGAGAAGTTGTGTCAAGCGCTCAGTGAGTTACTCCAAGACGAGTCATTCCAGCCGCTTAGCGACGATGCCGACACAGCTGCCCAGCGCAATAGCATGGCTTTATTCAATGCGATCAGTGGGGCCTCACATAACTCAAGTACTGCTTAAGTTCAAGCCAAAAAACAAACACAGTTTAAACAAATACCCAAAAAAAAAAAAAACACACATATACGCACAGCTACTAAAAAAAAAATATTGGGTTTTCTTTTATTTACAATACTCGCATAACAAAAGCAACGTAGAAGCCTAATTTGTAGCATTAAATTTGTTGTTCGGTGTTCCTTTTGTAATGGATGTTTGATCTTTGATGTTTGATGTTGGCGTGTTGTTGTTGTGGCAGGTAAACTGAGAATTTCACCCCGTCCCTTGGTTTGTGTCTCATCTAAGTGTTAAACAAACGCCATCCATGTGACTAACTCCCAGGTATATTGGTCATTACTAATACCAAAACTAAACCGTAAGCAATAACTTTACTAAACAAAACATAGAAAAAATAAAACATAAATATAATACCAATGGCCTAAACCCTATCAAAATAACTAGCAAATTCATGTACTTAATTAAAATTTTACTTTCTGTTTTAGGTTTTGGTTATGCCGTTTATTAAAGCCCATGCTAAACCAGCATAAACCATAAATATAAACCCCACACAAACCATACAGCGTATTAAGAACTATATACATATATACTGATGATACACGCACACATCCATACACGATAAAATATAGTTAGTAGTAACTAATTTATCAACCATTTGACCAAGTTCCAGTAAAGACGAAAACACTTGTTAATTTGAAAATAAAAACCCATTTTTTATTGTTGTTAAATTTTAAGTGCTTAATTGTATATACATATAAGAGCTTCAAAATGATTGTATATTTATTTAATTAATTTTCGATTATTATTTTTACATATTATTATTTATTATTATGACAATTATGATATTTCAAGTGTGAAGCATGCCTAAAAAAAAACTTATATACATTTAATATATATTTCAATACTTACATTAACTTACCTTAACTATTATCTCAATGAGCTCCCTTATTAGATCAAATCTGCTAACTTTGTGTCTTCTTCAACTTAAATGGTTAAACTCAATTGTTTTATAATGAAATTATATACCTTATAAAGCTGCAAAACTATTGATAGCACTATTGTGAATGGAACAAATATATTTAACAAATCTTTGAAAGATTTTTGAAACGAAACCAGATATAAATTAATTTACAATAGTTCTTGCGGTAGTTTTGCATCTCCTATACTTAAAGCAAATATTTGTAATCCTATTATATACTTAGACATAAGTTCCACAAGCAACAGAACTTACCAAAGTATTCAAATAACTATGATAAAAAACAAATACATGAATATATATTTACATGCATTTTCTAGTGAAATCAACTAATGTACTAAATAAAATATTTGTTAAACAAAATTATTATTGAAAAGTGTTTTATTTAACAGCCAGCGTGGGCAAATAAAAATGTAATCCTCTCTCTCATTACATTAGGCATAAAATAGATTCACTGGTCTTTTGGATCGTATTGTCAGCGTTAATGAATTTGATTAAGTACTTTTACTGATGAAATTGCTGTAAAAATCAAAGATTAATTAATGATCCATAACAGTTGTCAAAGTTAACTTACTTGTTAGTCTAATGAATTCACCTATCTCTTGATTCCCTAAATATATTCGATTACGAAGAGTGTTCTGTAGAGCTATTTGCATAGATATGGTCAATTTAGTTAAGAGATTTTAGCAGACTAAAGCGCTGTAAGTGTTGAGTTAGATTGATTATCTTGTTTATGTTTAATCTTTAAGCGAATTACCTTTTGGATCTGCAATTGGCGTATTTGCGAGGTATAGGTACTACGTGGAACAGGTTTCTGAACGCCAGTTAAACCCTTCTTTTTAATTTGACCAAGGCTCGGGCGCGGAGTTGTTACTCTGGTACTTGTATATTTGCTAAAAATAATGTGTTAAGTGGGAATATAGAAATGCACAGATTATGAAAAAGAACTCACTCGAAATTTGGTTGCTTTTTGACAATTGAAGATCCTTGGCTTATATCTAAAATGTTATTGTCGGACGAAAAACTATTCCAGTGAACGTTTGGCTGTGTTTTGGATGGCTTTAAAAGTGTGTTGGTAGCGTCATTTAAATTATGTGAATCCTGCAACATCTGCTTCTTAGATATCTTAGCCGTGGTTGAGGGAAAACCTATCTGATGGGTAATATTAAGGTCCTTGCCCATCGAGCAAGAGTGAAACTTGCGCTTAGTTTCCAGCAAAGGCTGAACTAAAGGTGGCTGTTGACTGTTCGACGGTTGATTCGAGCATGCCGCATTTCCATTCCACTCCATTTTGTCTTTGAGGACATCACCCATGCGAGACATAAAGTTGGCGGCCAACACATTTGGCAGCCTTCGGGATATGGACGAACAATCGCTCAGATCCAAGTGTAGAGCCGCATGCTGGCAGAGACTCTCGTCCAGCATTTGTTTGCCGTTAAAACCATGGTCCGCCTTGAACTGAACATTGATACCCTCACCATCTGGCGCCAAAGTAACCTTGATTGACTTCAACGGCATATACTTCTCACCCAGTTGATGCAATATCTCGAATAGCTGCCTCTGGGCCTGCAAATAGGATGCATCGCCGATAATCTCACGCTGCACCAAAGTTGTTGTCGATGTTGCCTCCGTTTTCATCTTTAGCTTTCTTATATACTCGGTTTCATCACTCTTTAGATACGATGGAATAAACTCCAAGGCATATGGATTTAAAGATGACTTATCCTCGCACTCAAAAAAAAGATTCGGCATTGATTGACAGGGTAATTCCTTCTTTCTTTCGCTTCTGTATCTCATTTTCCTGGATTGCATAATTGCGCGACGAACGAAAATTAAGTCTTTGGGTGGTTTGTATAAAGAAATAACTTATTACTTGATTATTTAATGTTTTAAATTGTATTGAGTTTGTGCTTAAAAATTGTAATTAATGTAGAAGTGTGTTGAGAAATTTAACAATGCTCCTATAAAAAGTGTTCGATTATAAATGCAGAGCATGCTTCAAATTGAAAAATCACAGCTAAAGCCCACAGAAAAAATTAAAACAAAACATTATAGTCAAATAAATAAAACGTTCTTTATTTTCAAGCACCTAACGTTATTGATATTTAACAGTTAAAAATTACATACGCAATACTTCAAATACTTTATCTATAATTATCGGCCGAAGTTTCTTCACCATTGGTAAGACTGGGTATATCTATATACAGATCCAAGTTATCCACATCAATCATCTCAAGCTCTTCAAAAATGACATCGTCTGTAATGGTTGTCATAGGATCCTGAGACAAAGAGAAAGTAAGAGATCTAAGTCTAGCATCCAGCTAACCTTAACTAATTACTTACAATTCTAGCATATTTCCAGCATGAGAGGGCATTCAAATTGTTGCCCATTTTTAGATTGATGAGGGCCAAAAAACCCCAAACATTGGGTACATGTGTTTCATATGTCGTACAGTTAATAAAGCATTGCATTGCCTTATTCAGCTCATTTAGATTGTAGTATGCCTTGCCCGACAGATAGTTGGTTGCCAGAGATAACAATTTGCCAACAAATGGCTGATCCAGTGCATCAATCGTCTGCTGATAGTCATCAGCCTCAAAAGCCAAATACGCCAGTCGCAATCTGCTTAACATAAAGTTATCAACTTCGGGTGCTGTGGCCTTAGAACGCTCAACACAGATCGCATAGAATTTAGCAGCCTCCTCCATATTGCCCCGTTGATATTCCACGTTTCCATTAAGCTGAGCATTATAGCAAACCTAAAGACAGCAAATACGTAAAAATGTGATTGTGAGAGGTTTAAAAATATTAGTACTCACCATCAGTTCTTCCTGACTATTGCCCTCAAAGTTAAAGGTCTCAACCACAAAATCTTCATTCAGCTGTTTAAGAACGATTTTTAGCTGTGTGCTAATCATATAGCTTTCTGGTATGCTGCATTCATGCTGCAACTCATTGAATATCACCTGGCCGAACTCATAGAGACCCAAACGCACAAACATCTTGAAGGAGTCAAAGAAACGTTCTGAACGCACATGCTCAAATGAGGGATACAGATTCATAGATAAACCAAACATACTAAAAGGTAACCATTCAATGCTAGCCTTCGATTGCTGCATCTGATCCTCCAAGCGCCAGCGTGCAAACGAATAGCCCGGAGCATAATTGAAATGCTTGTAGTAACAGAAGAGCAGTATCCAACCATCTAGATTAATAAGATCGCTTTGTGCAGTCATTGTAATGCTATTCAATAGACACTCGGTTGCATTTGCTGCTGTTAGGGGATCGGGATCATCACGTATGGCTATATAGTTAAGATATATGCGAATCCAACCACTGTGGAAAGCTTGTTATTTAACGAAATCAGAATATGTATTTGTATAACTTACACAAAGTACTCGTCAATAGGAGTTAGAAATCTCTTTAATTTGAAGTAAGTTTTAGCAGATACATATTCTCCTCGCTCCATTTTGGCGATAAGGTCATAAAATCCAAAGAGAGAGTCAGTGCTACTTAATTGTATCTGAAAATTAATTTACATAATATTAAATTTAATTAGAAGGAATTGTGTTATTTGTTTAATCAATTACCTTATCATACAAATGATTTGCCAATTGAGTATCACCGACGGCGCTTAACAGTTTTATGGAATTCATATAGTCCATTAGCTTTTCATCCTTTTCCTGTTGATCCGTAATAAGATTTTCGAAGCCTTCATCTTCGATCTTTTCCAGCAAATTTTTAATCCGTACCTCCAAACTATTGTACACCAGGGCACACAAATTCTAAAAAAAGAGATCAAATATGTGAATATATTAAAAGAGGTTTCTTTATGTTCCAATTTCCAATTAACTTACTGTAAACTCCACATTGGTTTTGGTTTTTTCGCGCTCATTGAAATCACTGCCCACCACTTTCAACAATATATTGGAAAGATTTTGTAGCGCACAACAAAAGTAGCCTTTCTTTTCATCCACACTATGCACATTCCTATCAACAATAAAGCGTATCGTATTCCTTATAAACAGATCAAAACGTGCATAGGCGTCTCGCTGAATATCGGCTAGCGGTTGGGGCTTTGGCTCAGGCAGATAAAAGTAGCAAGATAGCAAACGATTCTGGCTAATAAAACTTTCGCGGAACACCTTCAGCTCTGTGTAGACCTCGCCCAACGGTGCCAGCATGCAAACTTGAATAATTGCAAATGAGGACCCTGCCGACTCCATTGCTATTGAATTTCGAGTTGTCTGTGCATTTTGGGACTGGGTACTTTCCCTTGGCTCCTTTGTTGTAAGTATCTTTTTTCTTGTGCCCAGATATTTGAGCTCCACAGCAAAGCGAATTGTTTGCACTAAAAAAGAGATGGATTTAAAACGTAAAAAGGTTCTTGCCCCAAGCGTGACTTACCGCCGGGAAAGAGAAGAATAGCTGGATCTATAATGCCAGAGAATATTTTTTGATTGCCTGTTTCCTTAAAAACCTTTTTGCCAATTTTTTTCTCAAATGTAGTCACATGAAAGACATCAACGGCAATGACGTAGCGTTTTTTTGCGATGGCAGTAAATAGAATATTGGATAGCTTGCTGGTCAATATAAAACGATGAAAGGTGTTAAAGATAAGGGCAAGATCGCTACACTGATCGATTAGCTGGAAATCTACATCCAAATTCTCTGAGCGCATTAGATGCGAGAAGAGCTGATACATTTCCACAGCCATCGGGGAACTAAGTCCTGGACAGCGACTAGCACGGAATACTTGATTGTTAAAGAACTCAAAAACATGATAACAGTGCTGGAACTCGATGATGTCTTGTTCGCACTTGTTAAAACTGCACCACGGTATCACATGGTATTCCTGGCGATCCACTGGCATTGCGGAGCGAAAACTCAACTTAACATTCACTGTATCCACATTGATCATATACTCCTCTTTTAAATTGTATATGGATTCGAGAGTGATGAATACTAAATTGGTGAAGGTTACCTTTTTGGCAATGGGCGCCAGGGTATAAAGATGCCACTCGGTGTGCACTGTATGGCGGAATTCCATGGGACAATCGGGCACAGGATAAAGTAAGAGTTCCTCACGCAACATAGTGCGTTCATGACCGAATAATTTTAATATATCCAGAAAGCCCACAGATAGCAAAATCATCTCCACTCTTGGCTCATAGAAATCTAGTTCATCGCTTTCGTTGTTGTGTTCATCTGCATTATTCAGCAGCATATCTAATAGTTGTGATGTTTCGACCTCCAAATCCATATCCTCTTCATTGCAATAAGATGATTCTTTGGTTTTTCGCATATATAGTTTTATAAGCAGTGGATTATCGACTGCTTGATTAAAATGATCGAGATTATCCTGCTGCAATATTAGTGTATATGTGGGCTTGGTAGCGAACTCATCCTGCACAATGATACCCTCGGTATTGTATTGCTCTACACACTTAACAATCACGCTGTCGCCTTGAATCAGATGTATTTCCAATGGATAATTTATGCCGGGTATTTCACCAAATTTGGCAAGCTGAATGTATATAAATATATTTGGTGTCTGCAGCTTGAGAGCTTCTTCTGTAACCGGTATTGGCTTGGTTTTCTTGTTGTCTCGCTTCGGCGGCATTGTTGTAAAGTTTTAAATTTACTTACATTTAAATCAGTGATTGGCAAATTTAAAGTTTTAATGTTTTTATTGCGCAAGTTGGCAGCCTAATCCGAACAACTTCCGATTCGTCAAATACCATCGTTTGGAAGCTCGATAGAAACTATCGATACTTTTGCTCAAACAGCTGTTTATGCAGCCCTACTGTCTTCAACACGTGAAACGCGCAATGGACATCAAAATATTATGCAAGCAGTGGACATTCTTGTGTAAAAATTAAATAAAATTCGAGTCAAGACAATACAGTTGCCCGCCCTACCAGAATGTATCGTTTGCTGAGCGCCAATCGCGCTACAGCCATGCAACGTGTGCTGCGACTGCCAACACCTGCCTCAACAAACGGGTGCTGCTGCAGTTGCGGCGGCAGCGCTGCGCATAATTCAACACAATATCAGCAATATTATCAAATGCTCTACCGCCAAGTGCCGGCAAGTAAGTTTATTAACTATACTGTGTTAAACACATAATATAATAGTATAATATATATTTTTAGCAACAACAATAGCAGTGCTGCGCACACAATCAACCACGCCCACGCAAACAGACACCCACTCTATGGGCAAAAAGAAAAGGTTGCGGAAACCGCGGTATGCCAAATACGTTGAGCTGCTAGAGGGTATAGACGTCATATAAAAAAAAAAAAAATTCAAATTTTACATTGAATTTTTACTATTTTAGTTACCGAACTGACTGCCAGTGAGCGCAAATCGCGCGTTAAACGCTTGAAATCCAAGAAACTGGCTGAATTCATACAGAAAACGCAGATGCAAATCTTGGAAAAGCGTGCGCGCGAGGAGCGGCGTGTACTTAAGAAGGGCAAAGCGGGCATCGAGGATTCTGCACTACGACAACCGGCCGAGTATCAAAAAATCGATATGGATGCACTCGATAGCTCCATACTGGAGGCGGGATTGTACGATGACAAGCCCTTAATATTCTTTGGCAAGGAGTTGTACACCAAACAGGTCATTGCCAATCCCGAGGAGGTGCATAAGATTCTTAAAAGTTTTCACAATTATCGAAATATCATTGAGAGCATGGAAAACGAGCGACAGGATACGGTTGAAGCGGATTTGGTTAGTTTTGGGTAAGTAACTAAAAGAAATTTAAGTAAATTTGTGATCTAAATATAAAACTTAAAATTGTAGCTTATCTGCGCCTAAACATGTGGCAGAAACAGAAATTTCGGATCCTTTTGAAACAATCGAGCCTTATATTGATGTTCAGGAGCCACATAAGTCAGATGTACCAAATGTCAATGTACCTAATGCCAGTGCTGTGACAGCTAAATCTAAGAAAAGGTTTGTTTCACAAGTCCATACCTAGCATATTTTTATCTCTTGATTACCATCAACAGATTTAAATCTAAGGTGCACATTAATGAGGAGCAGGAGCGTCTGGCCAAACAACGTGCACTGATCATTAATTTGACGACGTACCTGAACGTCTGCGTATCGGCCAATATGCTTAACCGTGCACTCTCCACCGTCATTGCTTATCGCAGTCGTGCCAAGAGGAGCAGCGTTCAACAGCCAAAACCAAGCAGCAACCTTATAACCATCGATCTGTATAACGTTCTGTTGCATGGATATGCGGGCAAAGGTTCGTTTGAGCGTTGTCAAGAGGTGTTTAAGCTATTGCATGAGGATGGCCTAGAGTTTAGCGAGCAAACGTATGCAGCCACATTCGAGTGTTTGGGACGCGTAGAGTCAGATGCACAGAATCAACAACTGATACAACAGTACATAGCACAAGCAGAACAACAAGGTTACAGTCTTAATCGGATTATGGATCGCTCTAAATTTGTATCGGATCAACGTGATATTGCACTGGATTCCATACGACGTGTGCGTCCGGACTTTACGCCCATCTATGTAACCCCACCGTTGGGCTATGACAACGAGCTGCTCAATGATCTCAATGCGCAGGTGCTGCCCGTAGGCGAAACTGTTGACGCCGCCGAGGATTGTGTCATCATGAACTCGAAGCGTGGCTACACCAAATCACAGCTGGAACAATTGGCTCGGGATCAGCTGCAGGTGGAACTCGATGGTTGCATTACCATCAAATCTATTGAGAATACTAAAGAGTTTGCCAATGCCGAGTATTGTGTATGTACTGATTCTCATATAACAAATATTTCATTACTCATTATCTCCCCTTTTATATTCGCAGCGCACAAAGCTTAAGGAACTGGAGCAAAGCTGGCGCAAGCAAATCTCCGCAGCAATTGTGCGAGATCTGAACACATTACGAGCTCAAGTGCGTTTTAAGCCCCATGGATATATGAACTACTACACATACCTGAAAGTGCTGGACACGACACACTACGCAGACATACTGATCAAAGAGCTGTACAAGCTGGCCGAGGGCTCTGAAACATTCAGTCCAACAGTGGGTCAGCTGTACAAGGAGCTGGGTCAAAGGGTGCAGCAATGCTATCAAATCGAACAGAAGAAACAGAATGGCACACTGGAGAAAATCGGTGACATATACAGTGCATATTGTGAGCTCTGGGATAGTGGACGCACACATGATAATACGCGTCAGATGTGGCAGCGTCTAGTGCACGCCGAGCGACATAGTGGGCCCTCTATGGATCTGCCCGAGGTGCCGTGGCCAACGAATGTGCTTACAGGCGTCGGACGATTTCTGTATAATATCCTTATGCGGGATATTAAAATCGATGCACATATTATGCGACAGAAGGGAAAAGCGAAGCTAACAGCTGGAACGACAACGTCACAGAATTTGCTGCCTGCCTTTTATACGCTCTTCCGAAATCAGGGTCGGTTTGTCAAGGAGGAGGTTAAACCGCATCCGGTGCTGGCACGATTGCTGCGTGCCTCGCGGCAACAAACGCTCACCTTTGACTCGAATCTGGTGCCCATGCTGTGCCCACCACAGCCCTGGAGCACACCACACAATGGAGGCTACTTGCTAAACAAATCAGAGCTTATACGACTTCCACATCAGGCCGTGCAACAATGGGAACGCATACGTTCAGCCAATCCGCAGGATCTTTACCCTGCCATTGATTCACTCAATCAACTGGCCAGTGTGCCATGGCGTGTCAATACACAGCTGCTAGACGTCATCATTGAAGTATTCCAGAATGGCGGCGATGCCAAACTGGATGTGCCACAGCCGCCCAGTTCATTGCCGCCGCTGCCCACGTTGCCATCGTCCGACAAGGACAGCGGATCCGTGTCGCCAGCCGAGCGTGCCAAACAGTTCCGCGATAAGCTTGGACATCGACGCAAACAGGCCGAAATGTACAGCTTGTGGTGTGATGCACTTTATCGCCTGTCGCTGGCACAACATGTATGTTAGTTTGATCATATTTAAATTCTTTGAATAATGTCCAATTAAATATTTTTTGTAGTACCGCGACAAGGTCTTTTGGCTTCCGCATAACATGGACTTTCGTGGTCGCGTTTATCCAGTTCCACCGCATCTTAATCACTTAGGCTCGGATTTGGCACGTTCAATGCTAATATTTGATCAGGAACAACCATTAGGCGTCGATGGTTTCAGCTGGCTGAAGCTGCACTGCATCAATTTGACGGGCACAAAGAAGCGTGACTCAGTGCGTGAACGTTTGCTGTACGCTGAGGAAATAATGCCCGAGATTCTGGACTCTGCGGATAACCCGCTAACGGGTCGCATGTGGTGGGCCAAGTCCGATGAGCCATGGCAAACGCTTGGCTGCTGCATGGAGATTGCCAAGGTGTATAGATCACCGGATCCCGCCGCCTATCTCAGTCGCTTTCCCATTCATCAGGATGGCTCCTGCAATGGCCTGCAACATTATGCGGCACTTGGCCGAGATCAGGCGGGTGCGTGCAGCGTAAATCTGTCGCCTTCAGCTATACCTCAAGATGTTTATAGTGCTGTGGCGGCAATGGTTGAACGCACACGCAAATCCGACGCCAAAAGTGGACTACATGTGGCACAGGCTCTAGATGGTTTCGTGCGACGCAAAGTCATCAAGCAGACAGTGATGACTACAGTTTATGGTGTCACCCGTTACGGAGCACGTCTACAAATTGCTCGGCAGCTCAAAGATATCGATACCTTTTCCAAGGATTGGGTATGGCCAGCCTCTACATATCTGACCACCAAGACATTTGAGAGCCTGCGTGAGATGTTCACCTCAACGCGTGAGATTCAAGACTGGTTCACGGAATGTGCGCGTCTCATAGCCGGCGTCTGTAGTAAAAACGTGGAGTGGGTGACACCATTAGGTCTGCCCGTTGTGCAACCCTATAATCGGCAGGAAGTCAAGCATAACCTACGCAACAAAGGAATGCGCGTTAACTCCAACATGTCCATGGATATGTACGAACGTCCCAACATTCTTAAACAGAAGAACGCTTTTCCTCCAAATTTCATTCACTCGCTGGACTCATCGCACATGATGCTTACCTCGCTGCACTGTGAACGACAGGGTATTACCTTTGTCTCTGTCCACGATTGCTTCTGGACGCATGCGTGCACTGTGCCTGAACTGAATCGTGCCTGTCGCGAGCAATTTGTTGCACTACACTCGCAGCCAATACTCGAACAACTTTCAAAGTTTATGCGGCAAACGTACAGCTTTAGGGACAAGTAAGTTTTGCTCTTTTCTTAACATATCTCATCTTAATGCAATCTCCTTATCCTTGTAGTGACTTCACCAACGATGGCTCTGTGGAGGATCTTTCCAAACGTCAACTGAATCGCACTTTGCGGCAGCTGCCACAAAAGGGAGACTTTGATCTGAATAATGTCCTAAATTCGGTCTACTTCTTCAGCTAATTGATCTACTCATAATTGTGCCTAACTGTAGTCTATAGACATATATTTTAAGCTTAAGTTTTGTTAAATTTGTTAAACAATTTGATGCTTTTAATACCAAAAACAAAACCCATAAAAATTGCCAGTGCAGATCAGGCAGCGGTAAATGTGATTTTGTGAGAGTTTACACATACATTTAATATTATTTTATATTAAATCGAAAACAAATTCTTACTTAAATTGGTGTATTTATAATTGACCCCGAAATTTAAAGCCCATGTAGTATTTATACATTCGTTGCAACAAGAAGCTTATATTTTATATACGAATTACAAAATAAACTAAAAATTTTTAATATATTTATTTTTACAATATAGAATAGAACAGCTTAACATGTGTATTTGATTTAATTTAGGAACTAAGGATATCCGAGTACTTGTCGATGGAAATAATGTCAAACGGATTGTTTACAACCATTCATTACGTTAACAGACTTCCATTCAGCTGTTAACGTAACAGCGTGCATTCACTCAAAAATGTGAACACTCTCACTCAAACATTTGAGCGCCACCCCATGTCCACTTTTCCTTTCTGCATGCCTTCGTTGCTGTTGTTGCTGTTGCTGCTGCTTTCGCTGCTGCCGGTGACCGGCGACTTGTCGTCTTGTTCCTCGTTTTATCGCTCGTGTGTGCGGAGTCGCTCGTTGCGCTCGTTTCGTCTGCTCGCTTGCTTGCTCGCCCGTGGTCTGAGGTCTCAGTTTGAAAAGTAAATGCGACGCGTTGAGAACGTAACGGTTCATACCAGCTACCAGTACTAGAATTAACACGAGCAGCGGTCAGCGGCAAGCGTTAATTCGCAACTTAAAGAGTGTTAACGTTGAGCAAACGCATCTTTATTGTTATTTGCATTTTCGGTGCGGTTAGTTGGTGGTTTTTTATATATTTTTCTCATCTGTCTCAGCTGTCGTTAATATTAAGCTGCTGCAAAATTGACGCAACGATAAACAAGGTAATAAAAACAAAAAAAACCAAAAAAAAAAACAGCTGGTAAGCTTTTTATCGCATATCTCGCAGATACTACATGCCGATGCCGATGCCGATGCAAAATGCAGTGTAAATACAATTTTCAACAATTCGAAATTCGAAAATAAAAGCACAAAAGGCAAATCAGAATAAGCCCACATAAAAATACACACAGATTTTGTTTTTGTTTACGCTGCGCATTTTTAATAGTAGCTGCTTTTGTTGCTATTGTTGCAATTGTTGTTTTTTTGTGGCATTGCATATGATTAGTTTTCTTTTTGCAAGTACTAAATTGTGCACAATTGTGCTCTCATAAATGCAACAACAACAACAAAAGAATTCTCTTATCAGCAACTTGCGGCTACTGCTGCTGTTGTTCTTGTTGCTGCTATCAAAAGGCTGCTACATATCATACTACGCGAACGTATCATATTAAAACTAATTGAATTATAAACTCATGTGTGCCATGCAAATTGTTCTCAAGAACAGAAGTTTTGAAATGTCTCAGTTCTTGTGTGGTGGCTTGTGGTTTCGGCGTTCATCTAACTCCCCAGATAAAAACCACTTGCACCTCAAAAACCAATTTATATTTCCCAAACGTGTGTGTGTGTGTTAATTGGAACAATGTTTGACTTCGTTTATCTGCAACGAGCAACATGCAGCAGACGCAACCACATAGCCGCAATCAAAGTTGTCTCGTTTTCAAACTCTCTCCTTCTCTTTCTTTGATAAGTGGCCACAATTTTATGCATTGACATTTGATTGAATGCTCAAATTGTTTTATTGACGGTTTTGGCAACTGATTCAATTACCACAAAGTGCACCCGGCGTATACGTAACTTCTAGTCCATGTGTATGCGTGTATGCTTGTCTGTGTGTGTGTGTATCAGTGTGGTAAAAGTTTTCATCAAATTCTCATTGCAAAGTTTCATTAGTTACAATTAGTTTGCTCGTTTTGTGGCTGGGTTTTGTTATAAAAGTTTATGATTTGTTTGTTATACGCTTTATAGTGTTTAACAGCTACTGGAAAATGGATTATTACAGACCTTGAGAGATATATTTTGACTTAAAAGGTTATTTAAAGCTATTAAGTTGTATAAGTCGTTTGCTTTTAACGATCTTAAGTTATCTTATAAGATACAATCTTGTCTTTTAAAAATACACAATATATGCGATACATATCTTTAAGATACTTAAAGCCATTTTCTATCTTGTAAGCAACAAATTCTTAAGCTCTTACTTCCATTCATAAAAAAATCACAGCTGGGATATTTATGATTAAACGTGAAAATCCCCGAAGGTAGGAAAAAGTACACAAAAATGCTTCAGAATTAATGGCAGTCGTCGCAGATTTTCGATAAGTTCTTATCGCTTATAAAGATTAATGCCCAAATTGCCTGACGAATTTTACTGACATAAACAATTGGCAAGACGAGGCGAGGCGTTTCTTTGTTTGTTTTTTTTATATATATATATATTTTTCGTCTGCATTTTGATTTGAAATGAGGTGAGAAATTGCATTGATTTGTACTTTATACGTTTATAACTTTTCTTGCCTCTTCGCATCTCTTCTTTTCATTTCTTTTCTTTTTTGTTTGGAGTAATTTATGAATGTGAATTAATGAGCGCTTGGCATGCCGAATAATGTTTTGAATACAACCAACGTATAGAACGTTGTTGGAAACGTGCAATTGGCCAATATTGTTTGGCCACAACGCGAAGAACAATTTTGTTTTCGACTAAATGCGACGCCATATTATTGCTTTTTTTATGGCTGTCGTCCATTTTTAGTTTGCCATTATTGTGTCCATTTCCGTTTCACAGATTTCCGGTCATTATTTTAACTCGTGGCGTTTCTCCGTCGTCGTCGATGGCAATGTCCATTTGATGTTTGTTTTCGTCATTTGATTGAATTAAGAAAAATGATCCTGAATAGCAGCACACGCAGCTTAATTACTGACTCATACCACTCAAAGATACCTTGACAGGTGCTCGCTCCACTTACCCTAATTGAAATTGATTCATTTTTTTTTGTGCCTGATGTACGCTCAACTACCAATTGACAAGCAACAAACTTGTCATACCTGAAAGTCTCTAAAATTTTCAACTGACATGAAGGTATTTATGATATTTTGCCGCCGTATCGATTCGAGTTGCGACACAGTGCCAAATATTGTTAAGAAAGCGGTTGGGGTAGTGGGGATGCGGGGATGGTAACTGTAATTTGTATCGCGTATCAAACAATGCGCCACATGACACACAAACACATTCACACACTCACACGTATACACAGACAAACATATGTAAGTTTGCAGATAAATTCGTTTGGTTGTCAGAAGTCAAAGAACGAGAACCCAAAAACTCGTACCCTTAAAACAAAAAGCTGAATCGAGTCTAATGCAAAAGCTACATAGAAAAGCAAACTAGCGGAAATTGTTGAAAATAAATAAATATTGTTGTTATCCAAAGTAATTGACTTTGCAATGCCCTGCGAAAACAGTTGTGCATTGTCCTTTGATTGATTGGAAAGCTAAAAGAACTAATAGAAAAGTTTGCTGTATAAACATTGTTGGATCAATGACTTTAAAAAAGTTTTAGGAAAGTTGTCTATGTGGCTGAAGAAGTGATTGAAAATGTTATGAAAACGTAAGCCATAGTTTTGTATAAGCTCGAACTACTATATTAAATAAATGAAAAAATATATATTAAATGCAAATATTTTTTGGTATTATACAAATTGCAATACAGTTAACTTAAATGCAGATAGCCCCCAATAAAAGTTCGACTAAGGGGTATTATAAATAAGTTCGCAAACAAACGGAAACACAAAAAAATAAAACAATAAGAAGAAAAACTCACAGAAAGCAGAAGTAGAAGCGCGTCAAACCAAACGTAAAGAATTGTAACAAGTTGAACGCGCTGGCTGAGCATTAATAGGTTTTTGACTTGCTATAAAAAAACGCTGTCTTTTCAACCTCCCCCACCCGCACACTACCATTACTTTTCCCTGTCAGAACAAGCGCGAAAAGCTTGGGAAACTACCAATGCGAACAAGTTGTCTTTCGGGCAGACCAAAAATCATATAAAAAAAAAACAGACTGAAACTGAAATCTCCCCCAAATTTCCAAGCTAAAACAATTTGCTAGCTTGTCTTTAGACAATGATTTGCCAAAGTATTTGGAATCTAAAGGGAGTGGGGGGAGAGCAAGTGTAGGGGGGGAGAGAGAGAGAGCATTGACAATGACCACAAAACGTAACTTTATTTCGACTTTGACTTTAAGTCTTGGTCTTTTCAGGTCTTGATTAGCTTTGTGCTGCGTATTTGTAGTCACAGTATAATTGGGCCCTGTTGACTGTGCGGACTGTGGCTAATGCCACTTGAACTGGCAACGTAATTGCCCAAAGATGGTAAAAATAATGCGATTTCTTATTGTTGTTGTAGTTGTTGTTGGAACCCATACTAAAACACATGAATACGTATTTTATTCTATACTTTTATCAGTGAACCTTTCTTGTTTGACTCGTCAAAGGTAAATTATTGTCCCAGCTTAAATCGAGCATGTATATTTAATATACTTTGCTGTGGATTATATCTGTGACGTAGATAAAGAGCTGGCTTGGTAAGCTAGATAAAAAGATGTCATAAATAAATAAAATGCAATGTTGCATTTAAAAATGTATGTTCAGGTATTAACAAGTAAGAAAAATCCCGACTAGACGATACCCTAAGCCCTATTTTTTACGCGTACAGTCAGTGCTAGCAAGTACGCATAGTGCATACCTAACTTCAATGTTCCATATCTCCGGTGTTTCTCAACCAATTTCAATAAAAATTTCACATATTGTCATTATTTTGTCAAATGTTTCAAATGCCGTCTCAAAGTTTTCCAAATTCCAGATTTCATTGTTATCGATCCCATGTGTATATCGGAAACGGGAAGAGTTATCGAAAATCGAAAACAAAATTGTACTGCCTAGAAATTAGGCGAGCTTATGTTCCAATATTCTGGAGTCTCTAGCTCGTATAGTTTCTGAGATTGACGCGTTCATACATACAGACAGATGGACGGCCGGACAGACGGACATGGCTATAGCGACTCGGCTGTTGACACTGATCAAGAATACACATACTTGATGGGGTTGGAGATGCTTCCTTTTGCCTGTTACATACTTTTGCACAAGACCATTATACCCTTTTTAACCATTTTTAATGGGTTCAGGGCGATAAAAATAATAAAATTCATGAGACAGCAGTTTAAGTTGAATTTATTTGCTTTTAATTGAAACATAAAAGGGATAATTATTCAAATAAATTCAAAAAAAAGTTTAAATTATCTTCTTTTTAATAGCATTGAAACATTTTTTATTGCCAACTGTGACAGTAAGACAGGTAATTCAAATTTAATGAGCAAACAATTAAAACAAAATTTGTGAGCAATTAAAAGAAGTAGCCAAGCAATTAAAACGCTTTAAGTTTAAATCTTTGCAATGATTGCTTTATTTCGTTTGCAACGAGTAAGTTTTGTTTTCAATTTCTTAAATTAGCTCAATAAAGAAGTTTCCTTTGTACTTTATTTTAGTAAACTTAAACTTCCAATCGCTTTCGCGCTTAGTATAAAGTTTATTTGTATGATAAACGACTTTTCTCTTCTGCCTTCTACTCTTGACACCTTATGTATTCTCTATCTACTTCTCTCTCTTCTTCCTCTTTAGAGCTTGTTTGTGTGATTATTGATGCTAAGTACTGTAAATAATTTGATCAATTCATATTTTCTTTGTGATTCATTCTTGAAAGTATATATAAAAAAGAAATTATTATTATTATGATGTTATTTAACGGCTCGTTAAGCGTTTGCTGAACCCTCATCTGCTTATTTGTGTTATTAAATAAATATCAAAAAGGCAGCTTAAAATAACTTTCCACATATCTACCCAAGTTCAACAGCTTGCACACACACACACACACACACACACACACACACACACACTTACACATATTTATATATAGCGAGTTCAATGATAATATCCTCCCCTTATCGTATATCTGCATGTTCTCATGCAACATGATTGGTAGCTGCCTACACAACAATTTGATGATGATAACGTATTTAGACAATCTTTTTCAATTTGCATGCTTATCTAAATGTATATGTATGTGTTACTGTGTATGTGTACACCACACATGTGTATATAATCTTCTTCCCCGCTTTTATTCGTTCTATTCAAATTTCTGCACATGCCGTAATCAATTTTCTATAGTAGCGTGGATGTTTCCTGTCCTTCATCTATCTCTGTATTCAATCAAAAAGTCGACCTTAGAGTCACTCAATGCTTGTCCGCTTAACGTCCTCTCCACCCTCGTCCACCCCGTTCACCCTCCTCCCTTCCTTAACCCATTTACTTATTCATAACAAATTTGATTGAAGAATTCATTCCTTTAGTTTACTTTTTGGTTTTTTTCTTCTTCTCGTTTTCTTTTGCATTTCTATCGGCTCACACTTTGTTTTCCTTTCTACACCCCTGGCCTACCACGTCCCGCCCCGCTTTTCCCTTCCGCGTCCAACATTTCTTTTATTTCTTTTCTGCAACGTTTGCATTCGAACAAACCTTCAATTTCTTGTTGCTCTCTCTTCTGCCATTCACTTGCTATTTTATTTGCTGATTTAATCGCGTCTTGAAGCTTCCTTCCTGTGACTGTTGCTGTTGCCGTTGCCGTTGCTGTTGCTGCTGTCGGCGTCGTTTTTTGTTGCGTCTTCATCGTTTCGAGTGGAGGGAAAAACTGGCGAAAAGGGGCAAGAAAAAATGGACAAACGAATTTATAAGGCGTAGTACTCGGTCGTCCGACAAACAACAAACACACACACACACACACACACATACATATACATACACACACACATACACATATACACTCACGCCAAGACACATAATCAAATGTAATGCGCTGTGGGGCAATAGCCCGCAACTAGTAGCAACAGCTTTTGCCCCCGTCTAAAGATTACAAATGCGAGTGCGAAAATGAACAACAAAAACAACAAAAACAAAAAAAAAACAACAACACAAACAAAACAAAAACACAAAAACACACAATGTGCCCACAGACGAACTGTCGATTCGCTGTAAACCTGACCTCATGATCATTTTCAGCGAATTTTCTGTGCATTGCGATGGGAAACTATTAAATTAGTCGAGTTGAACTGTTAAATTAACTGTATACGATTACGTACCATATAGTTATATAGTCTATTTCATTGCATCTAACAAATAAAATTCTGTAATAATGTCATAAAAAATTGTTTCGAATTCATTTAATGAAATGTTTTATTTACTTTCGTTTAAACGTTTTAATTGAACATTTGTTGTTATTAGCTTAAAGCTAAACATTGAACTTACAAATTTTGTTAAGTTATAATAAATATTATTAGCTTAATAAAGTTTAACACACGTTCTGTAACCTTCGCAACAAAAGTATCAAATACGGTTTTTGTCCTCTTTAAGTTCCATCAAAAAAATACGTCAAGACGTTAAGAACCGGAATACTCGTGCACACACACACACAACAAAAGTATCTTAACGATTTTTTTTTGCCTCCTTTTCGTTCTTATAGCTAGTCTCGTTCCGCGTCTTATGTCTAGTCTCATTTGTTTATTTATTTTCACTTTTTGACGGCAAGCTCGAAAACTTATTGCAAAACTAAAGCGTATTACGACTACTAGAAAACACACACACACACGCATACACATATATATATATATGTATATATGTATATACATATTGTGTATTGACTATAACTCGTCGCTGAACATGTCGTATGCTTGATGATGTTGCCGAGTCAAGCGAGTGTGTCAAACAGTAATAATCAGTTTCAAGGCAGCAATGTTAACAATGCACGGCACACACACACACAAACTAAGTCGTTCCTTCTCTCACACACACTCACACACAAAAACCGTACTCCCATCGTGTTTGTAAACCCTTAACAAAGCCACATACGTGCCACATTGCGTATGCGTTACATTTTGTCAGCTTCCCAAAAACTTGAGCAAAACGCTGCCGGCCCTATTAAACACACATTATGCAAAATGAACACCACACACGTTCAAAAAAAAAAAGAAAAGAAAGAAAAGGAAACTTTCCATTGCATACTAAATTGAGACATAGGGGTGCACTAAAAGAAATACTATATGAATATGACATCCAGACAACCTTGTCAACACAAGTATCTTGTATCGAGTATACGCAATTTAACTTTCTAATAAGACGCTTAAGGCGCCATTCAACCTTCAAATTGAGAGCGTGAACCTTTTTAAGTTAAGAAACGTTTTTTGTTATTTGTTGTTGACCAAGCTTAAAGCCTATGTGTTACTTGAAACAAGTTGTTTGCTTTTACTTTGAAGATTATACATTTTTTTAATCTTTGTTAATCCTATTATAGTTAGTTTTGCATAAAAATCTTTTTATAACTTGTTTACCTATGTTCTCTAGTTGGCTAAAAGTAGCAGTCACTTAACTATTTTGTCAAATATTTAACTTAGGCATGTAACAGTGTTCGCCTAGCGTGTGCTTAAGTGTTTATAAGCAAAGTACCACCCAGAGCGGCTTAAATCTAAATATTACAATTTCTCACCTGGCGCCAAACCATTATAAAGTTGTTGCCCCGAATTAACTAGGCTTTGACATGGCAATGTTTTTGCGATATTTTAGTGTAGAAATAATAGAAAGATATATTTGTTCATGTTAACTTATAATTAAGTTTTTCTTTCTCTGTCTATATATATATAATGCAAAATCAAAACTAATCGAAATGATTAAAATTGATTATCAACGCTTAGTTCGCAGTTTGATTTATTCCCATGTTTCCCTCCAATCCCCCATTCTTGATACGTGAAGAAGATTTGCCTCAGTTAACGCCAGCATCACTCTTATCAAGCGAATTGAGCCTCATTCTCACGCAACAAATAAATATATATATATATTTAATATAATATATATAATAATATATATATATATATATACGAACAAAATAAAAGAACGAAAACAACAACAGCACAAAAATAAAACAAATAAGAAGGCTCTAGTCGAAAAATCCCGACTAGACGATACCCTGAACCCTCAACTTGTGTGTGTGTGTGTAAGCGCATACACAACTTCAATGTTCCATATCTCCGGTGTTTCTCAACCGATTTTAGTAAAAATTTTACAGATTGTCATTATTTTGCTTAATGTTTCAAACGCTGTCTCAGTTTTCTAAATTCTATATTTTGTTGTAATCGATACCATGTGTATATCGGAAACGGGAAGAGTTATCGAAAATCGAAAACAAACTTGTACTGCCTAGGGAATAGGCGAGCTTAAGTTCCAAATCTGGTGTCTCTAGCTCTTATAGTCTCTGAGCTCGACGCGTTCATACATAATGACAAACGGACGGACGGACAGACGGACGGACGGACAAACGGACATGGCTATATCGACTCGGCTGTTGGTGCTGATCAAGAACATACATACTTTATGGGGTCGGAGATGCTTTCTTCTGCTTTTGCACAAAACCATTATACCCTTTTTACTCATTTTTAATGGGTATAAAAAAGGCAGCTACGTCAAATATTTGTACATGTAGCAAGTAAGTGTTGCAGGGGCACTATGTGTGTGGCAGCTGTAAGGTTAGAGGAGGAACCAAAGGGAGACAACAGATTTAAGAAAGGTTGTGTGTTGTTGTTGTTGTTGTTGCTGCTGGCGATGTCGCGCGTTTGGCTGCAGTTAATGAAGCCAGCGCCGCACTAACTAAATTGACTTTATTGCTGTGCAAATGGGCGTGCAGCTTATATATTTGTTATTTGCTACTTGACGTTTGTTTGTGTGTTCTTTTTGTTGCCCGTTAAGTATGTATTATACAAAATAATATATTTACATATACCAACACTTAAAAGAGAGTGAGTGAGAGAGAGAGAGAGAGAAGTCGAGGCTTATGTAAATACTCATTGCCAGTGCGTTCGTCATTTGTTTATTGTACTTAAAATATTATAAATAAAACATGGGCAAATTGTTCTTGTTCTTGTTCTTTAAGCATGCTACTACAGTATGCTCTATAAATACACAAACACAAACAACTTAACATCCACCCACACACGCACTCACACACCCAAACGAACCCAAACATGCTGCTTTTAAATAATTTATTTGACGTATTTAATATTTAAGTACAAACGTTAAGTGCAAATTAAATTAAACGTTGCATGCAATTTCAAACCAAAAATGGAAATTGATGGCGTGAAATGTTGAAAATCGCTTAAATACAACAATGTGTGTGTGTGCGTGTGTGTGCGCGTGTGTGCTCGTGTGTGTGTGTATAAGAGTGCTTTTGGGGTAGGTCTATAAGCAAAACACATTTGCATAGCTGTTGTGTCAAAACAAAAGCCAAGTTTTCAAATTTAGATTGATTTGAACGATTAATTTTATTTTACAAGAGTTTCAATTGATCTGATTTCATGTTTCTATTTATTTAAGAATCATTTTCATTGGTCTCTAAGGCTTTAGGCTAAGTTCAAGCCATGACTAAAACGCCTTTCCGTTCCCAGGGGTAATTTGGAAAAAATAAAACATTTCCAACTATGAATGTAGTATTGTTATTGAAATCAAGACATGATTAAAACGCTTTTCCTTTTAAAAATCGGTTCAGTTTTGACAACGTTATGGGTTCGGAAAGATATGCATCCGTCCCCGTGTGTAATATTGGGTTAGAAAGCTAATGCACAGACGCCAGAGCTTGATTTTATATGGATATATATATATAAGGTAAGCAGAGTGTAGTTATTTAGTGATTAGTGAGTTTAGTCTTAAAATAGCTTGCACAAACAATTAGCAAATGTTTAACTAATCTCCGTGAACAATACTTTGGCGAACTTTTGTAAACAAAGTAAAACCTTTAGCTAAGCTAAAGTTCAAGTTTTAAAGCTTCGAATGTTAAACAAAAGTATAAAAAATATAAATAAATGTAGTCAGAAATATAATATATAATTTAAATATGTTAATTTTGATAGACTCTTCATAAATATTTAACTTAAACAATATGTATTTTTATCCATGACCTTTCTTGTTTGTCGATTATATATAGATCAATGAATCACAATAGATGAACACTCTTGACATTTGCATGAATAGCTTTGCACAATGCTTGTTTATCTCAATTTTCGACATTTTCACGCATCATCGACTAACTTTTTCCACTTTTGCCACTTTGAGCTGAGAGTACCTTTTTTTCCCCCCATCACATTATTCATGTTTTGTGTTCAAGCCAGTTAATCTTTTCGATTTCGATTAGGCGAGACAACAAAAAAAAAGCTAACGGAACTTGAAGCACGCTTAATTATTATTAATTTGCATGATATGTGTGCGACACGAGGGCGCCATTCAGTTAGCTGGGTATTTTGGTCTATTGTGTTTCGTTGTTGCTGCCTGTCAAACAATAAGAGCAAGCAATTCTATAGATGAGGCTGGTGGCTGCTGCAGCAACACACACACACACACACACACAAAACAATTGTGATCAATGAGTTTCGCAGTTCGTTTGGACGTGGATTGATTTGCGGGGCAAAGTAAGCACGTTACAAGTGCGTGTTACTGTACTTGGGCTGGCCTCAACTTAATTGGAATTGGTTTTGACAAGGTGGGAAGGGGTAGTGGGTTTGGTGGGTATAGGTATGGGTATGGATGGCATTGAGTGCTCTGACTCTGGTCATGGGTGTTCCAATATCCAAACAAATTAGGCTTGACATCATCAACAACGGTGTCGCTTTCGAAGCTGATTCACTTGCCACACACACACACACACACACACACTCACATGGCTTTGGAGACTGCTCTGTTTTCTGTGTATACTTTGTAAGTAATGGTGAAATGGGTTGTCTATTTTGATGAAGGTTGAGATGTAAGAGATGAGATAATTTAAAAAAGGAACGATAAGCGTTATAACTATAACTTATTATATTATTTAAGAAGAACCAACTTAAAGTTAGTGTTTTCAATGACCTAAACTACAATATGTAACTGGCATTTTCATAGTTATATCTTTGATCAGCTAACTTTGGTATTTTTTTCGTTATCATTATCATCTTGTTCGAATATACACAGAGCATCTTAAAGTCCATCACTCTCGCCAGCTACATTAATTTTGTTTGTTGTTTGTTTTGTTTTCTTTATATTTGTTATTATTATTAGTTTCTTGCACAGTTTTTTGATTGCTTTAAATTGTTTAAGCCTGTTGAAAACTTATCTATTGGCGTCGCCTCAGTATTAAATACATTCGCGCCTGCGCTGCGTGTGTGTGTAGGTGTGTATATGTGTGTGTGTCTATTGGTGAGTGTGTGTGTGTGTGTGTGTTTTAAGCGTTACAATAGATTTGACATTCAGTTAAAAGAAGGCGACTCAACAGCTTAAGTCTCAATGATAGCTTCCTATAGAGGCGATAAGTAGCTCGACGGATATTCCCAGCAGGTGTTTGTGTGTGTGTGTGTTTGTATGTTTATAGAGAGGTCAATGTCTAACCCCCCGGACGAACATTAACTAGAAATAACTGCACAAATTACCCAGGCGTAGACAGCGCAACGATGCAAAAAAAGCAAAGCAATTTACAAATTTACGACATTCTACAGTCATTACACCTTACGGACCACGCCCATTTTGGCTTGCGCCCATGCGAAATTCGCATACAACTTCCGCACAACTTTCGGTTTTTCTTCACCTTCTTCTTCTTCTTCTTCTGTTTGTATGCAAATTTTGTATTTCTGTTGCTGGGAAAAAGAAACGCCCCTACACCCCACCCCCCAATACTTGCTCCACCATACCTAAAGTTTTCGTTGTCAAAAAACAACAATGAAATTTGCTGGTCTTATCGTTACAACTGGTCTGGTCGGCTTTAGCCTGGCTGAGAAGTGCGAGTACTCGTATTTGCATTACGGCAAATTTCCCATTTCAGAATTATAATGGCGGGCACTTTAGTTAACATGAAGTGGTTGTAACAGCTGCCAATTCCAAGAACCACTTAACTTATCTTTTACTTAAGCTGTAAACGGCAGGGTTATTCATTAACCATAAATACAAGATTATACATTTTTGCCTCTAGCATATAATTAACTAACTGGGATGTTGGAAAAATCTTGTAATTTTGCTTTTCAGTTGAAAAAATTTGAGATTTCATCTTGCAACCCGATTCTTTCATTATAACATTTAAGTTTTAAATGCAGAAATCTCATGAAAAAGGATTAATATATATAGAAAATGTGAGGTTGCATCTTGCAGCCGATTCTTTCATTATAATATTTAAATCTTAAGTGCAGAAATCTCATGACAAGTGTTAAATATATATAGAAAATTAGAGGTTTCATCGTGCAGCTCGATTCTTTCATTATAATATTAAAGTTTTAAGTACAGAAATCTCATCAGAAAGAATAAATATATATAAACTAACTTAAGTTAACTTTACTGTGCTGTTACTTTCAAGTACATCGATTCGTTCATTATAATATTTAAGTTTTAAGTGCAGAAATCTCATGACAAAGGATAAATATATAGAAACTAACTTAAGTTAACTTTACTGTGCTGTTATAAATATATAGAAACTAACTATGGTAAACTTTACACTGCTGTTACTTTCAAGTACATAAAACTTATTTGAGAGAGGTAAAAGCAAACAAAAATTCTTTTAACCTTAAACATTTTCAAGTGTTTCACAATAAATTCACTCGAAAACTCAACGTTCCGAAATCGAAAGGGACTTTGTTTGTCGATTAACTTTTTTTAGTGAGCAACTTTTACTTATTGCTCGGACTTTTGTTATGTCCTCATTTATTCAATGGTTGATGTTGTTGCAAAAACATTTTATGAGTGCTGCTTTCCCCAACCCCCAACCCCTAACACCAACCTCCTCTTCATTTGGAATTTGAAGTTGAAGGACGACGCAGATCGTTTTATTTTGCTTTTTTCCTGTTTGCTTTATGAAATTCAAATTGAAATTGAATTTGAATTTGGTATGCGAACATTTCTGAGAGTGGCTTTCCATTTGGTTTATTTGACTTGAGCTGGAAAAAGTAATTAATTATACGTGCAAATTGTGTGATAAATGCTATTTGTATGCTTCACCATCCCGCTCCGTTCCGTTTTGGTATTAGTTATGCTTTTTGTTTGTTATTGTTGTTGTTGTTGTTCTTTTTGTGTACTTCAATGTTGTGTTAATTTCATTTTGAACATGTTTTGCGCTTGTTCTTGTGGTTCTTCATGTGAAATTTATGCAGCATTCCATTGATTTTCTAGGCAAGTGGGCGGCCGATGGCTTGGTGGGGGGGGGGGGCGTGGCATAACAAATAACACAGATGCTGGCAAACTGACCACACACAAACAAGAAAACCAACAACAACAACGAAAGTATTGTCCTTGTGCCCGTTATTCAGCTGCAGTTTATTTTTAAGCATTTCTATTTTCATGCCTATAGCCCACCCCACTCCCCTTCACACCCCCTCGTCTTGATTAGAAATATGCACGGTGTTTTTAAATATATATATATCTACGCACAACTTGTTCAAATCTGATTCACTTGCACACATTGCGCAAAATGTGATTCATGTACAAAAATATTTATTATTTATTATTTTTGTAATTATGCGAAAAACCGAAGACGACAACGCATCAACTTGAACAACATTGATAAGGGGGTGTAAGGGGGGTTGGTTGGGGCGTTAGTGGCACGCTCACTTAGCGCTACGAGGCATGCAATTTATTTGAACTTGCGTCAAGTCCTTATAATTAATGTAACCAATTGAACTTGACCCAAAAAACAAAAAAACACAGACCAGAAAGCTGTTCAAATTGCTCTTTCGTTGTGTGTTTTTTAGTTAGCTGCTTGAGTAGCAGTTGCTAACGATCCGCAGTGAGGCTGAGGTCCTCGAGCAAGATGAATAAGCATAAAGATGGATGAAGGGAGTCAAGACTGTTGGCTGTTGACTTGTATTACAAATTGATTTGACTTGGCATAAATAATGTTTAGCTAAAACTTTAATTTCCTTAGCCACTCAGTTATAAATAATGGCTTGTTGTGAATGGTGAATGGAGGTCAGTTCAGATTAAATATATATATATAATAAATAGTTTATCAAACAGTCAAGTGAAAAAGCTGAATAGTTACAGTAATATGATATGAGAGTTAAATTAAGTGGAATTTAAAGCTAAAACAAATGTTTTAATTAAGTGCATTTATTATTTTAATCAAAAATGTTTTACACAGAAGCTTGTCATTTATTAACTTTATCAATTGGTTATGCAAACAAAAAGCAAACAGTTTGCAAAACAAAGCTGATTGATAAACAAACATGAAACTAATCGAAAATACATATGCATAATTGAATTAACATAACAGAAGCTTTATATGATTGTGCAAACTAATGGTATAATGGCTTATGCAAACTATTCGCTCTTTACCAATTAAGGCAAATTCTTACGGCACATTTCAACTAACAATTTATTCACTTTTATGAAGCACTTAAGAGATAGAGACAAGTTACTTTACTTTTAGCACTTAATTATGTATGACCCAAATATGGGCTAAGTCTAAGTGCATATCCCATTTGCAACTCTGGCTGAGCATCTGTTTCTGAAAACTAACTGTGAAAGCACCCACTGACTGACAGCTATCAGCTTAGTCTTCTCACCATGTATGAGTGAGCTGCTTTGCTTTCGTTAGATATCAAATGCATTCATGTTTAGTTTTGTAATTAAAAGTGTAATTCTAGCAGCACGCACAAGCACCTGGAGAGCTACAACTTTTGAGCATTAGCATACAAATATATGCGCTCCAGTGTTGAGTGGCAAAAGAAGAAAACATTCAAGGTAATGCACACACAAACACACTCACACTCACACACACACACACAGTTGCAATTACATTCGAGTGCTGTGGCTGCACCAGGTTTGATAAGTACAAAACAAAAAAATTGTTGCATACTTTTGTGCGTCACAGAAAAATTGCAAATGGAACGTCAACGACAACATCAACGTCGCTACCTACGGCTGCTGGGCTGCTATCTAGATATGTAAATGTGTAAAAATGTAAATGTGAATTTAATTGCACGCACACTTAAAGCTGTTTGTTGTTGGTGCTGTTGCTGACACGCCTACATCTCTCTAGCCCATAACATTTTCATTTTCATTTTCTCACCGCAAAGAACGGTCTGTCATTCAATCATTAAAATGGCGTCACTACTCACACAGTTGTCCTGAAAGCATTGCGAAAAACCTTCCATGTCACACTTTGCAGTCTTGATAATATTTTTGAAAAAAATTTTTTGTAGCTGAAATATGGCTCAGACCATATCTCTTTTAAGTGTGAGCGCGTTTTTTGCTAGCTTCCTTCCTTGGAAACTTCCTGTCACGCTTCTAAGGGCGACAGCCATATCAACATGATTGTTACTGCTGTTTGTTGTTGTTGTTGTTGTTGTTTGTTGTTGTTGTTGCTTGTGTCTGTGTGTTTCATTTAAGAGGACGTGCAGGAAATTTGAGCAACGCAGAAAAATCCATTTACGTAATTACTTCACGTTAACTTTTGCTGTGCGTCGCAACATTATGCCCCAAAGCTCTATTCTTTTTTTTTTTGTGTCGGGTCTTGGGAATGTATTGTGAAAGCGTTTTGCTGATATCAAAATAAAATTACGCAACTGCCCCAAACCCTTTCGAACCCAGTTGAGTCCTTTTATTATTAATTTATAACACAATTGCTTATTGCTTTATTGGAAATCTTTTATTGTCCTTTTTTTTTTTGGTTGTTTTTCAACCCACTTTGGGGCATTCAACTTGTTAGTTGCCATCATCGGCCTTTTCTAATTAGATGAGGCAGCTCTTTTTTCTATCTCTCTCGCTCTCACCCAGCTTCTATTGATTACGATGTAACTAACCTCGTGCCCGCAATATGAAAGCAACTTTGCTCGTTCTATTTGATACTTTTATATGTCCCAGATGACCTGTCAAATTGATGTAGAGAATCGTTAATTATCATTATAACTAGTTTTAATGTTGAAATACAAGAGATTTAACGATAATTTGAAAATTTCACAGCTATTGAACTGCTAATTAAAATATTTTCTTTGCATATTTTCAGTTTTCAACACAGTCTTTAATAATGTAAGTCGACACTTTAAACAGTCAACCAAGAATCAAATTAAGCTAGTCAAAAAACACCAGAAAGACTAAACAGAGAGAGAGAGAGAGAGTAATAGAAAAAGGCAGCTGAAGAAACAGAATAAGGGAGCCGGTAACGAAACCCCTCAAGAAGTGCGAACTAGGAACGAAGGAGGAGGAGCAAAGAACCAACAAGTTGCCATTCAACGCCGACGCGCCCTTTTACTAACTAGCTTTGAACTCAGTAACTCACTACCCCAGGCACAGAGAGATAGACAGCAGCAAAACGGCAGCCGTGGATACCAACACGTTGCGCAGTTCAGCCACTGTGAAAGCGACGACGACGACGACGACGATTTCAACGTCGCTGTCGACGCCGCTGCCGCCGCTGACGATTTGTCAGCCGCCAGCGCCTACGCCGCCGTACCAGCGGCTAACCAAAGCATTGCAATGCGATCCGAGATGCGGACACGAGGTGAGTGCCAATAAAGAGTTCTTCGCCTCGAGTAGCGGTCAAGTTTCGAGTGGGGCGGTCAAGCCGAGGGCGCACAACCGACCCGCTTTAGTGGGTGTGGCCTAGCTTGTGCTGACGTCACAGCCAGGAGTGGATTGCGGGCAACTTGGGCATGATTTAAACGGTTTAACAAGTTAAGAAATAGAAGATTATTTGTATTTCAATATATAAAATTCTTTTACCGCATTGAATGATGACGGACTGGCTGACTAACTGACTGATTGCTATCAACATTCTAATATATTTCCGAAAAGATTATTGTGAGGCCACACTAAGATTAGTTTTAGCAAATCCAGCCCTGTGTTATGGCTTAGTTAGCTAATGCACAAACCCAACATTTGCAGCTAGCGTCTCAGTAGCTGCGCTGCAATTATGTCGTGGTTCAAGGCTAATTTTCTTGCGCCCCAATGAGCTGGAACACACTGCGTGTGTGTGTATGTGTGTTTAATACACTCATTCATTGCTTTTGTTGTTGTTCTTTGGTTGTCGCTTTGTGTGCATACGAAATGCGCGTGTGGCAAATGTAATTCCGCCGCATTACGTATACGCCACGTTGTGCACTGCCTTAATTAACATTGTCCGCTTCTGCTGCTTTGTCTTCAGTTTGGATTAAGAAAACTACAACTACAAAAAGCATACAGAAAGAATGTTACAGCAACAGCAGCAAACGTTGCTCCAATTACATTTACCAAATTGCAGAACAACTTGACCTTGACACAAGTCCGCAAAAATGTGCGCTACTTGAGTACATACTTGTCATAAATCCACAGACACTTTCATATGCAGATTTGTGCACTTGACGTTGCTTGAGCAATGGAGAAAAAAGACATATTTTAAATTTTAACCAATTTTCTCGTAAACGAGATTGGAATACATACTCAAAACTAAGTTGAAAATGACATAAAAGTTTAGAACCAAAAGAAATAGTTTGTTTATATAGACTAAAAGTTAAACATCAACTTTAACCTTTGCATCAATCATAGGTAACAATTGGCCGTCGCATCGGTCTCTACAGATTCTGTGGCGACATCGGACGTGGCAACTTCTCCAAAGTCAAATTGGCTGTACATCAATTGACGCGAGGTAAGAATCAAAAAACTCAATTTACACAAATCAAAGCAAGCGCATAAATATGAAACTCTTACAGACAAGGTGGCCATCAAGGTAGTTGACTTGGATCGTGCCGGATTGGATGCCAAAGCGCTGCGTATGCTGTCCAGTGAGATAGCAACACTCGAATGTGTTCATCACCCAAACATATTGAGGTATAAGTTTATTGCTCTAATTATTGTTAAGTGATTTAATTTTGTTGGTTTTTGGCTAGGCTCTTTGAGGTGGTTGAGACGCTGGGACGTGTTTATCTGGTCACGGAATGGATACGCGGCGGTGAATTATATAATCACATCACACAGGGTGGTCCATTGCGTGAGATTCATGCAGCGCCACTGTTTAAACAATTACTTTTAGCCGTCAAGCATATGGTAAGGTTGTAGGTGTAGAAAGATATGAATAGTTATGAATAAGTTTATTTATCTTCACTTACAGCATAGTTTGGGTTATGTGCATCGCGATATTAAGGCGGAAAATGTGCTGCTGCTGTCCGAGGATCGTTTAAAGCTAGCCGACTTTGGTTTCAGCACACAGCTCATTAATGGTTTGTTTTCCTCGAACTCTTACCACACTTTCAAATCTTAACAAATGATTTCTTTTGCATACTTTCAGGTGCCAATCAGAAGCTAGATACATTTTGTGGCTCACCGCCGTATGCGGCTCCAGAATTATTCTCCGATGATCATTATATAGGCGCTCCGGTTGATGTTTGGGCGCTGGGCATTTTATTGTATTTTATGGTCGTCGGCAATATGCCATTTCGTGCACCCACAATACCCGGTCTCAAGGCAGCCATACTCAAGGGCGACTATCTGCTGCCGGGACAGTTAAGTTTGCCCTGCATAAGACTAATACGTAAGTGTGATCCGTTTGCTTGAAATGATTTAAATGATTTAAATGGTTTGCTTCTTTATTGTAGAACGCATCTTAATCCATGTGCCCGCCCAGCGGCCAACCATTGATGATATTCTGAACAGCCAATTTGTCACCTGTCCCAAGCTGAGCGTCGAGCTAATGCAGATGGAATTGAATATGCATAGTAAGCCGGCAAAGCGTTCGATCTTGTGGGCAAGGAAATCGCATAGGCTGCGCAAGAGCGCCTCGTTGCGTGAACGCTATACGGAGGCGATTAAGAAGCCAGCGATAAGCATGAATACGCGACAGCAAGATCAGTTGTTTGTGGAAAGTTTCTTGCATCCCATCGAGTTGAAGCAGGAGCAGTTGCCAACGTCCAATGCCAAAGAGCTGGAGGCTAATGGTGAGCCTGCAAAGCGTACGGGACCCGGTCGTCGTTATATGTTCTGTGGCACACTGAAAAAGAAGATCACACCCATCGAAACGGAGCCGGAGAAACAGCTCTCGAATGGTTGTCCACCAACAAAGTTAAGTCCCTGGAGCATTGAGGTGGCTGACGATTGTCCGCTCTTCAAGAACTATGATGCGGAAACGGGTAGCTGTGTAATGCTGCCCACCAATACGGACGATCTCAGCCAGCTGTGCGCCTTGGAGTTCGAGGCGAGGCAGCTGCTCGCCGAACTGGGACTCAGCTCTCAGATGCTAATCAATGCCAGTCCAAGTGGACCACGCTCTGATATCATTGGCGCCTATCGGATCGTTGTCAATCGTCTGCAGAAGCAATCTTGGCTGGCGAGGAAGCATGTGGAAATGGCTCTCCATTTGGAGCCAAAGCCAGAGAAGCGAATTGATCGTCAATGCTGCATTTTGTAGGCCAACAAAACGACCCAAAAATTGTTCAATGTGTTAAATGTTAAATATATATAATACTATATATCATAAGTAATTAATAATTAACAATTAACGATTAGTGTCAATTTTATAGCCCAGGCTATATATATATATATATGTGTGTGTTTCTTGTTACTATTAGCGTAGTGCGAAAGAGCTGAAAAGTTCCTTATTTCGAATATTTGTAGAGTTTTGTTAAATAATTATTAATTTTATAACAAAGAGAATGGGAATGAGTCTCAACGTGAACAAAAAAACAATTCTTTGCTAAATGATAATGAAAAAATTAACTGAAAAGGTTTTTCCTTGTAGTGAAATAAATTTTTAATAGAGTAGTTTTTTGAAAAAATAAGATCTAAACATAAATTTAAACCGTTTAGAGGCAAAGAAATAAATTAGAAACAATTTAATATATCCTTGGATTCGAATCGAACAAGAAACAAGATAAAATAAAGATAAACACAACGATTTCATTACATATAAACAAAATTAAATATATATCTCGAAAGATTTTTCAACATTTTTGAATGCAAATCACTAAAGAAAAGTTAAGGAATTCGAGACGAGTCCGATAAGACACTAGAAATTTAATGGGATATGCAATAAAGTATAGCTTAACTTAAGTCGGCGTTGAGGCTGAAAATCTCTAAAAAAAAAAAACAGTCAAAAGTGTATGGGGCTTGTTTATAAAAATCTAGTAAAATTTATATACATACATACGTTTAGTCCAAGTATTATGTATTTAGTTGTTGGTCCATTTTTGAGCATATATACATACTAATATATATATATATATAAGCATCAAACGAAATTATACGATATACCATAAAACAAACAAACAAAAAGAAGATGAAACAAACGACTTTGACTTATTCTTAACTTCCATATAAAAAATGGTGTTTTAATCAATTATTAAGGTAGTTCGTATTATCATCATCATCATCATCATCATGATTGTTATTATAAAAAGCATAAACATTGCGGTTTGTGTACTATGTTTGTAAGTGTTTATATATATGTGTTTGTGTGTGTGTGTTTGAGTATGCCAAATTGTCTCCCATGGAGTCAATATCTCTCTTACAATAAAGCAGCATATGAAATATATATATATATATATATAAACATATGTAGTATATATATATGTATACATATGTGTTTATAAATAATCTAAAAAATTTAAATCGAGGTTTTTCATCTTATAGTTTATAGCCATTCGGCAGCTAAAAGCAGCATCATCCGCTTAGATTGCTTGGACACAGCTAAGAAGCTGCTCCAGTTTCGTACAGGTTCATCTTCTATTATGTGTACTGCGCAGTCGCTGCGAGAGCGCGCTCTCTCGCTCTCTGTTTCTTACTTTTACTCAAATGGGAGCGCTCGTTTTGCTGTCGACGTCGCTGCTGCTGTTGCCTGCCAATTGGAGCACATTGATAAGACACGAAACAACCAAAAAAAACATTGAGTGAAAATGCTTCAAAACTTACCCACAATGGCAAATGGCTCCGTGTCGCTGCCGGCGGGCCAATCAATGTCCGGCATGGCGGGCCATTCAATATCATCTGCCGTATCCCAGTCAACGGCACGCGACTGGCTAATCTCAAATAGCGCAGGAGTACACAGGCTAAGCACCTCTTGACGCAATTGCTGCAGCAGCTCATCGAAGCTGTCGCGCGTCTTGCACAGAAAGCAAACGGCTAGCGATGGATCCATGGCACTAAAGCTTAAGCGTGCCGCATACTTTTGATGATAGCTCTCGTCCAGCTCCTGTTCCGCTGTTGTTGTCTTTTGGCCCACGGCGCCGGCACGCTGTGTAGTATGCGGATCTAAGTACAAGACCTCATTGTCTACGTAGCCTAGAAAGTAGAGTGCTTGATTGGGTCGTCCACCGATCATGCCACAGCTGCTACTCAGCTCCAAGCAGCGCTTTAAGGCGGGCACATAAATGGGATTGATGTCGGCTATGCCCAAACGTAGTGGCACAATCAGCAAAAGTGGCTTCCACGTCGACTCGTTGGGCTCCTGGCAGAGTGTAACTGCAGGAAAGTAAGAAGATGAAAAATGAGTAAACAATGTGTAAAAGAGATTTTATTCTGCTTACATATCTCATCCAGCACGACAGTGCTATCCATGGCCACATGAACATTCAATGAACTCCAGTCATCAAAGCGCACGAGGATTCTGTGGATTTATTGATACCAGTTAATAACAGCAAAGAGTTTAATGTTTAGAACAATGTTGAACCCACTCACTTGAGTATTTGGGCAACCGTATTCGGTCCGAGCCATTCGCCTACGGCTTTGTTTTGCGACTCGCCCATCAGGGCAATCTGGTGTATGGAGTAAAAGCTTTTGCGCGTATCCTCAAACCGATTGACAATCTTCAGGTATGTGGCATCACGGCAATCGGGTGTCCAGAACCAATCCCGGCCCAAATGCAAATCAATCAAGGCTTGGGCAAGCACCATTTGACCACAGCGCAGCATGCAACCCCATCCCTTGTCACTGGTCAGCTGAACCTCGCCCAGTGGCACAAAGTTATGGCGATACGTGCACCAAAGACGCGATTGAATGTCACGACGAATTACTTCCAGTTCTGCAAGGGAAAAGTGAAAGATTAATTGAATTGACTATATGATGAATATGTCTCGTCTCACCTTGTATGGCATTGTACTGTTTGCCCAGCAACCAAACGTTTGTGTTACGTTTTGGTATATCTTCCGGTTCACCGCTGCCCACAGCGCCACCAACGGCACCAGCCAAAACGCTGTCTGGCCCGAGATATGCCTCAAAAACGCTGTCCATTCCGCGTGCCAACTGCGCGTATAGGCTAACCAGCATTTACGCCTTACGCACAATTCCTCTGTCTTTTTTCGTCGCAGTTGAAATGTTCGTCGAATGCTACCAAAATGACGTTGTGCTTTGCTGCTTTGTCTTTGTTTTGGTTAATGCCGTTCCCAGGGTTGCTGCTGTTGTTGTTGTTATTGTTGGTATTTATTGCTGCTGCTGCTTTTGCCTTTATTGTTTTTGGCTCACAGCATATGCTTTTGTTATTGGCAGTGTTGTTGTTGTTGTTTTTATAAAAAAGCAAGCGCAAAATACGCGTTTACCGTGTGTTACCCGTAAAACTATTATTTTTCTCTATTTTTTTGTTATTTTATTTTTATTTGTGTGAGCTGATTACAACGATAACAAAAATTAGCGTCGTCAGCTGCGCAACGCAAAGGTTGGCGTTATTCTAGGATGATACGTTCAACATTATCGAGGAATTTTGTTGTGAAAATTTTTTTATGTAGCCTGGATCATATTCATAAAGCTAACTTTACAGTTTTCTTTTAGAAATTTAAATATTGCAATGTTTATTTTCTCGTGATCAAAAAAATGTAGTGTCATTCTGATGTAAATAACAAGCAATGGGTCACATTATCGATTCTTGTAATCGTTTTATTCTTTTGGTCTTATTTAGTGCTAGCAAGAGGTGCTTATGTTAAGCTGTGCGCGATCTTTTAAATGCAAGCATGTTAAAATTGTAAAATTTTATTGATTTTATTGTACTACCTAAATAACAAACGTATTGCCACAATAACTGATCAGCTTTGTTTAAACAAACCTATTTACACTTTCAAACCGCAGAACTTGTTATTCAAATCGTAAAAGTCATCATCCTCCTCCTGATCGCTTTTCTTCAACATTTCAGAATTTGGATCAGTTGCTTTGACACTCGCAGCTTCCGCTTTGCGTGCCGCCTGTCGTTGCTTCTTCAGGCGCTTCTTTTCAACAACTTTGGCCACCGCCTGCTCTGCCTCCGACTGCTTCTTCCAGTGCGGCACAAATGCTGCACACCAATCAAACAGATAACAATAAAAGTCAAACATAAGACGCGAATCCGCCAGCAGGAAATGCTCAACATGAAAGCGAACATCAGCTCGATTTCGCAGCAGATCATACAGATTATAAATGAAGGCGCCACAAAAGAGTTGATTCATGCGTGGACTACTCCTTGGATGATTCAGCAGTGCGTTCAATCCACTCAGTTGATAGACAACCGACTGGAACTCGGCAAAAGCATGCAGAACTGTTGTGGAGTACAAATCGTATTTCTTCTTGAATATCTCCTGCATGTGAAAGTGTGGCAGGAGAGTTTCCTGCACCAGATAGCAATCCGATTTGGGCACATGAGCCATCCGCTCCGGCACCGAGAGTTCCAATAGCGTCGATTTAACGCCACGCTTCATGCCCTGCGCCGCCTCCCTTTCGCGTGCCGCACGCTCCGCCTTGAGGATCTTGCCAAAGCGACGATGAAACTGCTTAATCTGTCGCTCGGCGGGTATGGTTACATCCACAACGCGCAGCACAACCAGGCAGATTAGCAGAGCATGCAAGTGAAGCATATCACAGTGCTCCGATCTGTGCAGCCAATAGACAATGGCGAGAAAGTACAACTGCAGATCCTGCGGCAACTCATCCAACTTATTGAATAGATCATTCACATTCGCATGCTTGATCTGCGACTCGATTACGGCACGCAGATGTCTCGGATCCGGTGCAGCGGGATCATATGCGAATGGCAGTGGTTTCTCAATCGATTCGCGATAATATCGAATATTGGTCACACGCAAGGCACGCGTCAGATAGGTGTATTCAATGGGTATGACTTGTCCCGATCTATCCAACTTTGCCGGCGTATCGTGATGGATAAGTGCAAAACAATAGCTAAGTATGGGCAGTGCCAGAGCATTGGCATCTTGATGCGCAAAGTGTTCAATTTGTGGATTGTTAATGTACTTTCTCAGATGCATCAAATCAACGAAATGACGCGAAAGGTTTGCCGGGTACAACTTCTCGAGGAACCAAGGCGGAAAGAGCAATGTTTTATCTTCCATTTCAGTTGTATCATCTTCTTCTTCCTCCTCTGCCTCCTCCCCTTCAACATCATCATCATTGCTGTTTGGCTGCAATTGCTCCTCTTGCTCTGCTTCCTCCTCATCCAGCTCCTCTTCGGAGCTATCAAGCTCACTAAGTTCCCTCTCCTCGTCCAGCTCATCCTCGCTGTGCGGTTCGATGTAGGGAAAAGCATTATCATATTGCTTCTCAAAGAAATCGTACGCATGACAAATTTCATTGGAGTAACCAGATATCGCTGCCTGCACCTGCGAAACCAACGAATCGCGTTGCGACTGCAAAGTACAAGAAACATATTTAACTAATAAATATATAAAAGCTTGCTGTTTAACTTACCTTTTTGAGTCTGGAAAGGACTTTGGCTAGCGCCGATTCAGCTGTCTGATCTTTCAACCATTCGAGAATAATGCGAATCCTTCGCTGTTGTAGCTTCAATTTGCGACTGCGTCCCGCTTTCCCCATTCCAACAGCAAAGAAATTCTGAAATGCCGAACTGTCAAAGAAAATAATAAACTTTTATAACAGCTCAAATATGATATATAAAAGTTATAAGCATACCGCGCTATATAATCGTTGCCAAGGAGTGCCGCAAAGAGTGGCAACTTCGCGGGGCTTAGAGCGCCGCGTCCACACAAATGTTCCACACGATAGATGCAGCAATCCAGACATTTATACGTTTTACCCGACTTTGAATTCTCCTCGCCCGAAGTTTTTGTTCTTATTCCATTCATAACTTTGTGGGCTTTGGTGCGTTTCTCGACATGCTTTGCCTCATGGCGGCGCAACGAACGGTGGTTGGGTTTCGTGGTCAGCTGCTTAGTAAGCACCTTAACGGTGAGCGTAATCAATGGTATGTACTTGACATTATGTATATAGAAATCGGAGTCGTAGGATAAAACTGGACAGTTGAGTTTGCGGGCAAGGGCGGCAAGTTCATCGTCTGCCTCGAAAACGCAACGCATAACAGGAACACCGCAATCCCTGACAGCATCCACGAACACCTCCTTCAGGTGGAGTGGAAAGAGTGTGATGGATGAGCATGGATCAATCCTTTTTATCACAGCGATTTTGCCCCTTAGCCTTTTGCTGACTGTGCGCAATTTGCGCTCCTCGTAGCCTCCGTCCATGAGCACATACGCTTTGATATTGCACTCGGCTAGCACCTGAAAGAACTCAACCACAGCCCGATAGAAATCATCGTAATCTCCGCCAAAAGCGGAATATGTGCCGGTTACATCTTTATACAGATTGCAGGCTAAGTTATCGCCATCGATGACAAGTGCAGTGTTGTGTAGTTCGAATGGTTTTAGGTAGATCTCGGCGCGTTGTGCTATGTAGCTGGTTAGGCCACGGACACCCATTGGGTTTTGTTTTCAATCTGTGTTTATTTATTTATACTTTGCGCATGAAAAGCGCGTGTTAAAAGAGCAACAGTGAAAAAGTGCTGCCCATTAGCGTAATCATCTCTGTTCATTTACAGTGGAAATTTAAATACATAGACTGCAATATAACCTGACGGACCATGAGAGTAGGAACATATCGCATTTTAGTTAAGTTGACTGTATACCTCAAATTCTATTTTAAAAGGCATAGCTTTGAATAAATAGCTTCGGTTATTTTTTCAACCTTTAAATATGGTCACTCTGTATGTTTGGGGACAACGCATTGTTCTACTGCTGTTAACGCATAGCTGAGACTGTTAACTCACTAATGATCTGCTATTTGTTTTGGTATTTTGCCGAGTTTGTTGAATTTTGATGTTAAGCACTGACTGTCACACTGCACTCAGACTCAGACTGTCGCTGTCAAGCAAATAAAACGCTTGTATTTGGTCCGTAACGTAACGCGTAACGCGAGTGGCTTTTTTTGGGCACCGTGATTAAAATCAAAATCAAATGCTCGTCTTCACAAACGAATTAAACGAAAAACAAGCGACGAATCAAACAAACAAATATCGAAAATCAGAATAGCGGCATGCTACTTCTTGTGTAGTGTAAATCGAGTGCCTTTCCCAAATGCGAGCGCGTGCATATATACGGGTTCCGTTCGTTCCGCAGCAGCAGCAGCAGCGTATCGTATTTTCCCTCTTGCTTTTGCCACTTTACGTTTCGTGTGTGTGTTTTTTTTGTGCTTGTTCAACGTAAAACAGCAGCAGTAGCAGCACAGGTAGACAACGTCTAAGACACCATAAAATGATGAAAAAATAAAAATAATACACAAAAATATTAAGCTAAATAGCGAAAAGTATAGAATAAGAATTTCGACTGCGAGAAGCGCATCAACAATAGCAACAACAAAATAAAAAACCACAACAACAACAGCACCTATTTTTTCGTGTTAATTACTTTTGTGCGTCTTTGCTTTGCGGTCGCATTCATTTCATATACTAGTATTATTTTTTTTTTCTTGGATTTTCTTCAGCAGTCGCAGCCATCAACGGCCGCCAGACAAACAACAACTACAACAAATGCTCTCGCGCCCCCATGGGTGTGAGCGAGCGCGCAGATCATTTATACGTATCGTAATCGTATCGTGAATGAATATTCTGTCTATGTGTGTTTTGGATAGAGAGCGAGGGAGAGAGAAAGAGCGCGCGGTGCGTACGTGTTTCAGTGTATGCGTGCGTGTTTCATGTGTCTGTGTGTGTGTGGGAGCCAAAAGCATTTATAATAAATAAATTGTGTTGCCACTCGTCAAGCAAATAAATAATAATGCTGCATAAAAGAAAAACGGGAAAAGCGTAACAAAAAAGTGTAAAAAATCGTCGACGACTTAAAAAAATTAACAAATATAAAATTGTAGTACGAGTTGAAAATACTCGTACGACTTAAGAGCAAAAGCAAAAGCTCTCCAGCTACTATCCAACAAGTATATCGTTTCTTTTACTCTCTCCGTACCGTACGTTGTCATCAGATTCGCGAGTTTTGACAATTTCGTGTGTTGTTGTCAGTCGAAAGTTTTTCGATCAAATTTGTCATCGCATCGGGAAGCTGCTTTTGGAATACCCGCTCACTATCTGCAAAAGAAAAGAGAGAGAGAGAGAGTACTCAATAAGGTGAGTACATAATACCATTCAACGTTAACAGTTATTTCTTATTGCGATTGCTCAATTATGCACAGTCTGGAAGTCAATGGAAGTGGACAATTATTCCAGGAACTGAACAACAAAGCTACGGGCCGTCTGCTCGCTCACGTTTCCTGTCTTCCGCACACTATTTTCACACGTCCTTGCTCCCGTAGCGACAATTGCAATTTTTTCTTTGGACGAGTTGCGTTTCCCACGCCTACCACACACACAGGCACCTACAAATATTCAATCAGGCAGGTAGCAGGGCAAAAAAAAATATTCTCGCATTACCAAAATTGAAACAAAATTCGTTGAATGCCGCCATAGGTGGGCGAGTGAATGTGAAATGTTCTTCTTCCAGAGCAGCGTGGAAAAATTAGAAACACACACGCACACAATCCCATGCATGCTTGTGCATTATGTATATATGTGTTTGTGTGTGTGACTGAAAATGCGCAAAATTAGCCACCCGCAGTTTCCAGCAAATTTAAAAAAACAAAAAAGATTGATCTACTTCGGAACGCACAACGAGGAAATACCCTGTATTGACTTACATCAAATGCTTTCAAAAATCAAATAAGGCTATTTTCTTTTTCTTGGACTTTCTCACAGGCTATATACACAATGTTGTTTATGTGCTACGAAATAGAAAATAAATAATGGTGATTATCATTAAAAGGGTTTTCCCGACTGCAATTTGGCACAGTTTGAGATTGGGAGAAGCCAGAGGGCGTCTCGAATGCTTCTGCTGTTGCGGCTGTGCATTAATCAAGCGAAATTGAAATGCCGCTGGCTGCCAAATTGTATTTTGGCATCATTATGCAATTTTCTATTTGTCCAGGCACTTTGGCAAGTCGAATATTGAGCACAAAAGTTCATGGGGCGCTGCTGCTGCTGCTACTGCTTAAGACCCCAAACGCCATTCTCATTCCATAAGTCCAACAATGACTCGACTGGAAGTTGAGTAAAGTTTTACTGTTTGTTGCGACAGCTGCTGCTCTCTGATTTTATGAATTTTGCTGCATACAATAAAAAGAGCATAAAATGCACTCGCACACACATGTACGCATATGAACCGTGACAGCTGCATTACAGATCTGTTTCTCTCTCGGTGTTTGTGTGTATATATGTGTGTGTGTGTGTGTGTGTGTGTGCGTCTCAAATGACACTTGCCGATGCTGAAGCTGTCGCCTGCACATATTTCTTTAGAATTTCCTAGTAGGAAGTGCAGCCAACAACAATAACAAAAACAGCAACAGCACTTGAAAATTGTGCCTTGGTTGTCTCGCTCTCACACCTGCCGCCTGCCTTAGGCAAGAGAGCAAGCACAACGGCAGTAACTGTGTATGCGTTTGTTTGTGTAGGTGTTGCTTTCTTCCTTGTCGTCGTCGTCGTTGTTGTTGTTGTTGTTGTTGTCTGGTACTCCAGTTATGATTATTTTTTTTTAATGCTTGCAATTATTCAATTGTTTTTGATTTAATGTGCAAACTTGTCTAATGTTCTTACTCTATCTGACTGTGCGGATGTTGCCATTTAAAGCTGCATTTAACTGTCGGCCATTTGTAATTTGTCACTGATCTCTCTCTAACGTACCCGCTACTGTCTCACTTTCTCAATTACTCACAAGTGAGAGACATGAGCTTTTCACTCACAATATGTGTATGCACTTACCGTTAATGCAACACCTCACTCCCCCTTCCACCCACGTCTTGACCTACAAGTCGGCTTAATTATATTTTCGACGCGCGCATTTCCTGTCTGTTTTCATTACTTACCGCTTAGATTTTAGGTATTGGGCAAGGCGCACACATACACATATGCATATACATACATAAAAAACAACTAGAAACGAAAATAATAACGATTTCCAAATGCAGCCACAAAAACCTAACAAAAAAAGTAATTATTTCCTTTCACAAGCTTCTTCACCCAAATGAACATGAAGCAAAGCACAGAACCAAAAATAACAACACCAAAATATTGTTTATGCATACATAATTCTTATCGCTGCTGTTGTTGTTGTTGTTGTTGTTATTGTTGCGGGTGTAGGCACGTGCAGTTAAAAAAATAAATAGAAGTGATAGCAAGCAAACTATTAATAAACAATCAAAGCAAGCGAAAATTTGCATTGATCAACCGCACTCGCCTCGCTATCTCTATCTCGCTCTTCCTCTCACATAGTTAGTTGCGCGCTTTGCCGTTTCAAACCGGAACCCAATTGGATTTGTGAATGAAACGCTATCGACCTTGCCCCGCTTACGTCGAGCTTACGTTTCGTTTTGTTTTTGCATTGATCTTTGATCAATTGAAAGCTCAGCCGGAATCCAATTTGATTGATGACGAGACATTCACGTTTTGCTTACGTTACGTATGAATCGGGTTTCGCTCTCTATTGTGTATGTGTGTGTGTGTGTGTGGGTGCGCTATAAACGTTGAGTTGTAATTTCGCAAATTTGTGTCGCTAATAAATCATGCGTCTCTTGTTAGCTGATTGTAAATTGTGAGTTAAAATTATGTTTCTTTTTATTGTGTTTTGTTTTGCTTTGTTTAGTCTTGGCCTCCTCCTGTGTGTTCTGTGTGCTGTGCCTTGGCTACCGTAAGCGCTTACGTCATTTGCATTGCCATATTCGTACAATACACTACTTGGCCATGTTTTACAGTTGTCAATTTGGCTGCTGCGACGCCAGCTACTTTTCAACATTTTTCGTTGTCACGTCAACACATTGATATAAGTCTTTCGTTAAAGTAGGTAACATTTGAGTCATCAGTTTTGTATTTAGTTTTCATTTACCAAAAGAGTAACCTAGTACATGAACGAAGTATATATATTGAAGGTATTTCTTACGAACCATTTTTCACGTTTTTACGTTCAACTCGTTCATACATCATATGTCAATTATAAAGTTCATCGTGATATAAAAAATGTTAAATACTTTCAGCCGTACGCATAATTCGTGAGAATTTCCATATCCATTTGGGCTAGACAATTCTCATATTGCAATAAATTTAGACAAATTGGCTCGTTAATTGAAATAATGTAGACATTTGTTTTGATTTGCTTACATTCGAATAACTCATGAACCAATCCATGAATGAGACTATATACGAGTACAATAAACAAACTCGAGTCCATTAAAACAAGCAAATAAATATGCATGAGTATGAGTATGTATGTACTTTATATATGTACAGATATAGACTGTATCCAAGTGCTTTGAATCGAAGATATTCTTTACTTTCGTTACTTCACAAAAAATCACTTAAAGTAAAGGTAGTTTATATATTCGGTATTTCAGATACAATAGTTTATGTATTTTAAATTGAATGTCTTGCAAATAAGTTTATAAATGTAGGTAAAATCAAATGCAACAAAAGATTGAAGAGTTTGGATTTACACTAAGTGATTAAACAACCCTCGAATGGAAAATCACTTTATGTTTACTTTTCTTGATTTCCAATTAATAGGAACCCGCACGTTTAAGTTTACCATTAAATAAATTTATCGACTCACTTGTGCAAGGTAATGCCCTTGTCTATAATCTTATCGGCGGCTGATATTTCTTCTTCTTCTTCTTCTTTTTGTTGCCTAACAAGGTGGGTCAACAATTCAAGACAAATACATAGATAAACTTGGTATGTCCCTTGAAAGATAGGGGTAAAAATGTAAACCATGTTGTTGTTAACTGTTCTCAATTCCCACACTTATCATCAAAATGTGTTCTTACTAAGTGAATCATTAAACAAATTACAAATTAGTATGCCAGTTATAAAAAGCGATATGTATAAATAGAGACCAAAAGCCCAAAAAAATTTCAACAACAACAACAACCAACCAACCAAATAGAATGGGTAAACATGTTGAATATGTCCATCAATGTACTGTAAATATTGGCATACAGTCTATATAAGTACAATCACATGAGTCTATATATATATATATATATATATATATGAATGTATTTGAGTATATATGAATAAGTGAGTCCCAAACAACCACCCACAGTCATCTTTAAAAATGTTGTATATGGTGGATACGTCATGGTATATATAGTTTACAGCTAATACTTAAGTTGGCCAAAAATTATGATGCATTCATTTCGCTTTGCTTTGTTTCTGTTTGGCTCATTCGATTCCAAATAAGACGCCAACAGGCCATAGAAAAACATCCCAGCATGTGTGATTAAACTTGGGTAAAGATTTTTAGTGATTATAGTTAGAATGAAAAATATATAATTGCAAGGTTTTCTACACAATTCCTTAAAGAGTCTGATTCATTCACAGAACCAACCTCATTTCGTGCAGTGTAAAGTATCTAAACACATCTTTCCCAACAATTTTTTGCCCTTTTTTCTGTAAACATTATTTAGCGTGAAAAACCAAAAACAGTTTGCAGAAATCGTTTTGATTGATATAAACGCTTGATGATTTAGTCTTTTGGGGAAACGTTTCCCAGACACTTTTTTTTTCTACCTTTAAGACGTACTGTGTGGTTAGGCCTGGTCTGGCCTAAAAACCAGTTTCTGAAAACGTAAGCCGCGCAAGCCAACCGAAAAAAGTATAAAAATTGCTTACCCAAAAACCACATGAAGAGTGAAAAACCACAATAAGAATTCCCATAATTATAACAATGGCACTCAGTTTCAAAGCCCCAAAAAACGAAATGATATCCAAGCGTCACAAACATGACAACAACAATAACAACAACAACAACGAGGAAGAAGCAGAAGCAGTGAAAGAAGCTAAAAGAAACTCAAGAAGAAGAAGAAGAAGCAGAAAGAATCGGAGTGCCTTTGAAATTTAAACTTTTGTGGTTACAAGTTTTCTAGACCACAAAAACTTCTGAACCGAAAGCAAAAAATGTTTTTTTTTTATTTTATTTTATTTTCTTCTTTTTACTGACGTTATTATTGTAGGCTGCCAAAACAAAAGTAGAAAAACACAACAAAAATAACAACCATGAAGTTTAAAAAGAAGAAGCAGATAAGGTGTGTGTATGTGTGTCGTGTGTGTGTTTGTGTTTGTGTATGTCTCTCTTAAGTCGGAAGCAGAAGAAGTTGAAGCAGTTGAAAAAGCAGACAGTGTAAAACTTTTCTCAGCTCTTTTATTTTCCTCTCGTTTTGTGTCTGTCTCTGTCTCAATGCGTTGGTAACAAAACTTAAACAACTTCCCAAGATGGATAAGCATTGAAAGGGGAGTAGTTGTGTGTGAGGTGTAAAGGAGAGGCGGGGGTTAAATCAAGTTTATAAAGATAACAAGAGTGTTCCAAGACGTGAGTTCTCGACTCCAAGATGCCCTAAAGTTTGGATAGTAAGAAAGATTGGTACAATCCAAGCGTTGTTATTCTGTTCAACCCATAAGTATACGGCTATCGATATACATCGATTTATTTTAAGATAACTGTTATCAATTTTAAGGGCTCTTACGTGAACTTCAACAAGTAGCGTAGAAATCATCGAAGTTATCGATAATTATGTTACTGATTCTAGTTTCCACCTTAACCTTAGATATCTTAACTACTCAATTAACAAAAAATCTTGGAAGTTATCGATAATTATCGATAATTGATTACAATCAAACAAATATTTCACCGATCTAAACTACTCAATTAATAAAAAAATCTTCGAAGTTATCGATATTTATCGATAATTGATTAAAATTAAACAAATATTTGACTATTTTATTATTATTCTATTTTCCATCCTAACCTTTAAAGAAAAGTTAATTTTTTGGACAGGGTATTCACAAGATGACAACCCTTAAGCCATAACAATTCAATCTACGACAATGACAAAGCACAAAACTGCGCGACATTTAAATCGAGCTAAAAAAAAGTGCGGAAAATAGTTAAGAGCTGTTTAAGTAAATGCAACAAATGTGCCGTTAGTACAGTTTGAATCAATTATAAAGCGCCGTCCGCCATTTTAGCTGTCAGCTTGCTGCGACTTTTTCAATTACCTTCATTTCTCGTAGACTTAAATAAACAAGCGTTGCGCTCCAGAAAAGTTGCCCGTAAAAATAAAACACAAACAAAAATAATATAAAAATGTGTCATGGCTTGGACCTCAAATTACCGCAGCTCAATCATTTTTCGAGTCCACACACCTGAGGATGACTTTTGGTCTCTCTGTCTGTGTGTTTGTGTCGTAATTTGTTAGCTTCCTGCAACAAGCCGCTGCACATGCGCCGCTTGGCTGGCTACACACACACACACACACACACACACACACACAAATACACTACCACAAGCACAAGCACAATACTAACTTGCAACAGGAGGAGCTAAGTTGGGTTACAGTTTCGGGTTCAATGCGCTCACACATTATATATATTTTGTTTTGTGCCGTGTGGCATGCCACAACAATTGATAAACAAAATCATCATCAAGCAAGCCAACATCGCCCTTAGGGCTCTAAATACATTTCTTCTGCTTCGGTTTTTTTTTTCTCTTCGGCAAATTAAGGTGCCGCCCGGTGGCAGACACGACCCAGGATACACCACACTATATATATATATATATATATATATATAATTTGTACTACATACTAATTACGCCCACGCCACAGCTTGACCCAAACTGTGTGGCAGAAACGCACGTGCCGCCGATTTGCGAGCGGGTTAACCAAACAAAATGGTTGCAAAAACCAAAACGATAAAAGCTTAACTCGAAGATCCTCTGTAACCTTAGAGTCTTATAAGGAGAGCACACACATGTTTCACAAATATAATAATCAACTTTAGCCAAAAAGAAAGCAGTTCTTAGCAAGTTTACCCCAGCACAAAGATTGTACAGGGTATTCACCATGTTTTAGTCCATTAAGGGCTCTGTTGTAATCCGTACATAAAACCGTTTAACTCTTTCTCAGACTTTTATGCGAATTTCGCAGTCATGGTTTTTGTTTTTGTTGTTGTTGTTGTTTTCTTAATGTTTCGCACACGTCAACGTTTAAATATAAAAAAAAATGTAACGACAAAAAGGTCACAAACCTTCTGCTTCTTCTTCTTCTTGTGTTTGCTGTTGCCATTTTCGTGTGTTCCATTGCCAAAGCGTTCCACCTTACACACAACCCCTTACTTACATTGATTTGCACATTAAGTAACCCCAAAAAACAAGAAAAAAACCAAAGGATGAGCACAAACAGAGCATAAACAAGAACCACAAATCGAATAAAAAAATAAATAAACCCCCAGTTCAGGGAGATCGATAAGGCCAGGTGCATATATTGTCATCGTTTAACCCTCTTTTGCGCTTGCCTCTTGCTGCCAGTGCTTCAATTTCAATTTTGTAAATTGAGTTTATATTTCGATTTATTGACACGACTTCCAACAACGCGACGCTTCTGCACTTTTCCGCTGACATTTATTGCCATTGTTTGTTGTTGCCCAGGTTGCGTTTTGTTGACGCTTTTACGAATTATGTGAGCATGCAATGAATCGAACAGTTACAACTTACGAACTTATAGGGTTTAAATACCCTCTCCTGAATGATATACGTTATAATTTTCTTAGATCTTGATTTTAAACTGATTCTTCCTACGAAAGTTAGTTCATTTATCATTATATCTTACTATTTACTGTCAAATATTCCTTAGAATTCGTTTCAAATTCACATTCCTCCCTCGATTATGCTGCAGTTTCAAGAGCTTATTAAGGACATGCTGATCGTTTGTATCCTTAAGATACGAATCAAAGTAACAGCTGCTGCTGCGACGTTGCCGAATTTCTTGTGGCTACTTGCATGTTTTCATTTCTTACTAAATGCCATTGTGAGGGCGCAATTTGAGCAATCCCCTACAACAACAACAACAACACACAAGATCTATGTAAAACCAAATGTCATTCTAGATTTTAAGGAAACCAAAAAATTCCAAAAGTCTGGCAACAATGGTATGCCACGTGAACGTGTTGCAAACAAAACAAGAAAAACACATCCTCATGGAAAAACATATATATATATTTATTTTTCCACTTGAGTTTTCCTTAAGGCGGCGATTCATTCATGCATCAAGCAAAACGAGCGTCTTCCGTTTGCTCAGAAAACGAAAAACGAAAAAAAAAAGAAAAGAAACAACAACGACATGTGTTTGAGTTTTAGGTCCAATACGGAGTCTGAGCTCTCTTCTGCCTCTTCCCATCCCTTCTCTCTTTAGCATAATCTTGATTTTCAATTTTTCACCTGCCTAAATGGCCCGCCCGGCACCCGCATGCACTTAGCTCGTTTGCAGTTGTTGGCTTGCTGCTGCTGCTGCTTATCATCGGCAAAACGGCCAACTAAATAACTACAAAAAGGAATGAAAAAACAAAAATGCACACACACACACACACACACATACATAGATACTCCACAACATACTTGTGTTTTTTTGAAAGGCAACAATTTGTCTATTATCTGGCGGCCAGGCCAATTTTCGTATCGCTATCCTGCTCACTCGCACGTTCGATCGCTCAGTCAGTGATGCTGCCTTTTTGATAAATGTGCCGTCGTCGGTAAATCCGCTCAAGCCTGATTAAGTGAACTATTATGTTCGCCCATTGCACTCCCTCTCTCTCCCTCCCTCTCTCTCTCTCTCTCTCTCTCTCCCGCTCTATTGCATGCTGGCAAAGTCTTTTACTTATTTTTCCTTTTTTTTCCATTCGTCATGCATGTGTAGACACACACAAGAAGAAGCAGCAGCAACAGCAGCAGCAGCCATCAAATATTGTTTATGTTTTCAACAAATAGAACTCGCTACACACACACACACACACATGCACATGCATACGCACGCTCAATCACTCACTCACTCAGAGAAAGAGCGCAAACGAACGAGCGAGCGAGCGAGCGAGAGTGTAGGCATATTGTGTGTGAGAGTGAGGCGGCGGACACGCACATTGCACTCTTTCTAATCAGCCTAGCGAACGAACGCTTGTTGCATTTTGTTGTACCTGCTTGACCTGTGCACAGTTGTTATTGTTCATCTCTCTCTCTCTCTCTTTCTCTCTCTTGCTTGCACTCCTTCATGCTTGTGTTGTGTTCTGTTGCATTTCGCTGCTCTTGATCCATTTCCATTTCGATTCATTTTGTGCGTGTTGCTCATTACGCGTCTCTGAATCGTTTGGTATTTGTTTCACATGCTGCTGCTTCTGCTGCTGTTTTCTACTGCTGTGTGACCAGCTTCATTGAGCTTTGCTTGGCTGCCGTCACGTCAATGCTACGTGATTTATGTTGTTGTTGTTGTTTTAGTTATGCTGCTGCTGTTGCTGCTGCTGCTGCTGTTATGCTGGGTGGTAAAATTAATATAACGTTCTTTTTCCCTGGAAGTGAGCTACTACAGCTCGGCTGCTGCTGCTGGCTCTCTGTGTGCAATCATTTCAACAATGTTGCTTGTAGAATGCTTCAATTTAATTGCTCCAACATGCTGCAAGTTGCGTAATTGCTGATCGAATATACATATAGTTGTTGTTGTTGTTTGGGCACTTCTTTGCAGTTCTCAGTTATTTCTTGTTAACTTCGATCTTATAGTCAACTTTCATAACTAGATAAAGTACCAAATCAAATATTTAATAATCTAATCAAACTCATAAGCTAATGCGTCAGAATGCAGACTAACCTTATTTGTGCAAAAACTTTATGACGCAATTTGCAAATTGGCTTCGGCCACACATTTTTATTGACTTTGGGCCCACCCACAGAGACCGAGACCGAGACTGTTGCCCATAAATTTGCCCATCTGCGCCATTTAAAATGTTATGAATGCGGCAATATTTCAGCTATAGAAGCGTTTGGGGCATGCAAACACGTCAACTTCTCATTAAGATAAAGCCGTAGTCGGTTTTGATTTACTAGCTGATATTCTTGGTTTTCCTGCAGGTGCCACAAAAATCGGGTGGGTGGTGGGTGTTAAATCTCAATTGGCGCATGCAACTACGTGGAAGGAACGAAGCCGGCTGCCTGCCTGGCAACAAGCAATTTTTCAGTTGCAACGTCTTAAAGTCCCGGTTGTTCCTTCTTTTCTGTCTTTTTTTTTTGGCACACGCCAGCTGTCGGGAACTTGGCCAACTGCTTGTTAAATATATATATATATAGTACATATAGTAGTTGGTATGCATACTTTGCTGCCTAAGTCTATAACACCCTATTCTAGCCGTATGGCTTTTTTGTTATATATATTTCTTTTATTTTTTGGTTATAAATTGCCGACATGCAATGGCAATAAAATAGCAGCGCAGCCGTAGACACATTTGCAATTTGCGAAAAAGTGGTAACAGTTTGTGTCGGTTGCAAGGAGGGGCGAAAGGGGCGGAGGGAGCGGTTACCCTAGATTCCGCTCAAGCAATTCGTTTCGCTCGGTTTTTACACCCAGTTTTATTTTTCACTTCTGGCAACTTGCCAGTCACTTGCGCTAATTTAACTTAAAAAACTACACACAAAAAACAACTTGCTAAAATAACTGTTTTTGTTTTTGCATTTGCAACACAAACAACAACTCCTACAAAAGCGACGACGCCTCCGGCACAAACAATTAAACGAAGCGTCGTCAACGACGCTCTGATAAACAAGGTAGATAACAAGACCAACTTAAAGTAGTAGACACAGAAGAAGCAGCTAAGATAGACGACCACACAAAAGGTATTACCACTTACTGTCCCTTCCTCTCTCTCTCTCTCTCTCTCTCTCTCTCTCTCTGTCTTTTTCACTCCCCTTATGTGGCAGACAAACAGCATATGCTACAAAACATAAACACTTTACTTGTAATTTCAGTTTCAGTTGTTTTTGTTACCAATAAATTTTCGAAATACCTTCTTAACTTAACCGTCGAGTGCAATTTTTTCATTAGCGCTTCGTTTGAGCTGTTTTTTTTTTTTTGGTTATTTTCTTGGCTGTTGTTTTGTGTGGTGATATAGGGGCTAGCCGGAGGGTCAAGTACAAGAGTGCAAGCGTCTACTAAATAATTGCCACAATCGGTAAATTTCAACAACTTTTTAGTGGTGACTTGGTCAGGTACGAGGTGTGATCGAAAAGTACTACAAGTAGTTAGTACTTGGAGGTATTTTTTTTTAAAGAAGTGAAAATGAGAAGTATGAAATCCGTTCTTGAATGAATGAACATAACTTAAAGAATAAAAATACTTTAAAGATTTGATTTCTTAACACTTTTTAATTAATTTCTTCAAGTTTAACTTAAATGAGTTTCTGACAAAAGAATAATTATATGTGAATAATTGAAGAAATTTTAGTTACATGAAGTAAAGATTTAAAAAGATTTTAAAGGTATATACAAAACGTTTCCTAACACTGTTAAATCCTTTGAAACTATGCAAGCAGCCCTCGCATTTGGCAACCCTAACCAATAAAACCAAGAATCATCAACATCAGGCATCGGGCCCCCTTTGTATTTTTTTTTGTTTTTTACAAGCAAGTGAAGAAAATGTAGCAGCAAAATTCCGAGCAACGTTTTCTGGGCGATAGTCGTTGCTTGTTGTTGTTGTTGTTGTTGCTGGTTGTAGGTTTTTCAGAATTGCATTTTTATTGTCTGCCACTTTGTTGTTACCACTGTGTGTCGAGTTGTTGCTGTTTTTGTTGTTGTTGTATAAATAAACCATATGGTTAAAAGCGTAGCATATTCAACGACCAGCCTTTTTCTTCTGTTGGTTTTTTTTCTTCTCGGCTTTTTTGTTTTTCTGACTTTGCTGCCTGTCATCGTCGTTGTGGTTGTTGTTGTTGTTGTCTTGGTGGTTACCTCGTGTCTTTGTTGTTGTTGTTGTTGTAGTTGTAGATGTGGCAGCTATGAAGTTTCTGCCTCAGTGCGTTTGTAAATGTTTATCAAAATGTCTTGTGCCGTTCTCTAAGTTCTTATTCCTTCCCTCTCCCTTCCTCTCTCTGTTTCTCTCTCGCTCTAGCTTGCTATATACCTGTGTGTGCTGATGTTGTTGTTGTTGTTACTACTACTATTACTTTTTTTTTGTTACATTTGAAATGATGGTCGTCGTCGCACGATCATTAACCGCAAAACATTGCTCTTGTGGTATGTTGGGCTGGTTCTCTTTCTTTCTATATCCCCCAACTCGGGCAACATGTTGTGTGCCTCATGGACCCTCTGCCTTACCTCCCCTTGCTTGCTGCTGCTGTTGATTGTTGACTGTTTGTTTGCTTAGCGAAAATTCTTGGAAGTCAAGGCGCAAAATATGTCGCACCACACAAAAACAAACATAAGCCAGAAAATTGATTGCAGTGAATCTGAACCATTTCGTATTGAGAGAATTGAGCTTATTGGCTCACTATCGAAATGTGTATATATGTATATCGATTAGTGTATCGATAAGAATGGCATACAGATTATCAAAAATTGTAATATTACTCAATAAACGCTTAACGTGTTAAATGGTATATCGATAAATATCGATATTCAAAGTTCTAAAGTTTATCGATTAATGTATCGATAACTATGGCAACTAGATTATTTGAAAATTGTGTCAACCAACGACATATTAGTCAATTAACGCTCAACGTGTTAAATGGTATATCGATAAATATCGATACTAAGATTATTTGAAAATTGTCTTAAAAAACGAAATATTAATCAATTAACGCTCAACGTGTTAAAGGGTATATCGATAAATATCGATATACAAAGTTCTTTCCCATTTGCCTAATGTAATCAGATTACATTAATCGTAATTAAAATAATATTCCTTCTACTCTTGCCCCAACAATCCTCTAGCTAGTGCTGACACGCCTCTTCAGCTTTGGCTGCGTACTTCAATTGTTCAAATATAAATCATCATCTTATAGAGCTTCCTCTGTTCTTTAAGGTGGCGCCGCTGTCACGAAATCTCTTTCGCATGTCGCACAATTTTCACCAGACAGTTGGCAGACAACAACACACAAAAAAAAAAAAATAAAATAAATCGCACACACAAGAGGAAGAGAAATACAATCTCAACATCAATGAAAGCGACGCCACAGATACAAAAAATAAACGTAAAAGGCTACACAAAGACACAAACACACACACACACACACACACAGATATACAGAGACATAGCGAGAATCTGTCTTACTCTTTAGTTTTAATCGATCGATTTTATGCGCTGTGCGACATGGCTGTAAATCACACGCCGCATTTGTATCCATGAGATACTTTTGGAACGGTCGTAGATACTTTTCCACACACACACACACAGCAAATCAAATGCTATCCAACTAATTACTTAATTAAAAGCACATTAAGGCTTTTTTGATCTGCTTCTTCTTCTCTGATCTTTTCAATCATAAAAATACCACAGACAATAACTGAACAACCAGCAGCAATAACTGAAAAATGTTAAGCTGTGAAAATGCATTTGAATCGCAACTTGCGCCACAACACAATTAATGAATTTACAACGTGGAAGTTGCACCAGTCAAATACAAATAATTCCAGCCAAAAACCCCAACACGTAAAACTGTAAACAATTGAAATTGTTTTTGGATTTTTTTTCTTCTTTTTTATTAAGTTTTGATTTATTTTTTTTTGGTACTATTAATGAGCATTTGAATTTAAAAGTTGTGAAAGTGCAACACAGTCTATTGATCTGTGTGTGAGTTCATTCGAAGAGGCAAGCAAACATATTAAAACTTTTGGCTAATTAAGTTGATAATTGAGAATGATTGATTAAGTTTGAACATTTGATAGATTTTTTCAATTATTTTTTTGTGAATTGCGAAAGGTAGTCAATAAAATTGTTAGATTCTTTTACTAATCTAACCTTAAACCTTGAGTTGAGAATCGTTTAAGTTTTAATCAAGTCATGACAGTGAAATATTTGAACACGTCACGTATTTTTAATAAGTTCAATCTAAAACAACTTGGCCAGGCAAAAAATATTTATCGTTTTTCAAGATTGTTGGTGTTCAGAATTCAGATTCAGATTAAAGCCACATTCCAAGAATCCTAAATCGTTTAAAGATACTACTACGACAGAAGAGATTGTGTAGCTGTTGCTGTTGCAGATTGGAGTATCATTAAATGTTGCAGCAACAACTGCATTTAATCACGGGTCTGGTCCAAGAGCTTTGGATATATGTTTCAATAAATTCCAACAAATCAAAACAAGACATGGGTCCAACAGCAGCAGCAGCAGCAGCAGAAGGAGCACGCGTAATGGTCGAAATGAATGCGCAAATGGCTTGCGGGCTGAAAATGATGAGGACAACAACAACAACAACGACGACGACGGTTACGATGGTCAGCCTTGCCCCTAGCAGCCGCTTAAAGGAGCCTTAATGCAACAGCAACAACCTGAAGACGTTATGGTTCATAAAGCAAAAAAAAAAATAATAAAAGCAGCAGCAAACAACAACAACAATGAATAACAGCAGAACGGCGCAAACGAGCAACAGCCACAGCAAGAAGTTGTTGTTGTTGTTATTGTTGTAGTTTTAGAAGACAAAAAAACGCGACCAAGCAACAGCCGCCCAAACATTGGAAAAACATCTGCTGCTGCTGTTGCTGCTGCTGCCTGCCACAGTTGATGAACTCGATTCGGTTTACTCTCTTTCGCGCTCTCTTTCTCTTTCTGGCTCGACTGTTGCGCAGGCGCGACAGCAAGTACCATAGAGTATCGAGTACCAAGTACCGAGAGTAGCGAGTACAAGCACTTACAAAAATATTTTAAGAAACTTGAGTTCAAAAAGGGTATAAAATAACTTTCACTATTTGAAAATAAGTTTAAAAAATCTGTAAAACATGTTACTTTTGTTTATTCCTTAAAGGACAAGAGATTAATATTGCTTAATAACTAATACTTATTTTCTGTTCCATTTTTGTCTGAGTGTACTCCACCTTCAACTTCCCTGCACTGCCTCTCTGCCTCTTCCTATGCTTCTACTCCTTCAAATACTTTTACTCCACGCTGCCCTTCTTCAACAGCCTGATGCGCGTCAATGTTTTCCATTTATAATTCTCATGCCTCGCTGGCCCCTCTACACCTCTCCACCTGGTTTATCGCTTCTCTTCACCTCTCTCTCTCGCTCGCTGACTGGGTTCGCTCTTAGTGTCTTTTTTAATTTGGTTCACAAAATACCGCGCGTTGTTGTTGAAATTCTTTAGCAATCGTCTCGTTTCGTCTCAGTTCTTTCCCCCCCCCCCCCCCCCACTCACTCTTCATCTTTCCTTTATGTGCGCTACCCTACCACTTAAAAGACTCGAGCTGCTGTTTCTTCAGCAGCACCGTCTGGTCTCTCGTCTTGAGTCGGCTCGGCTTCTTCGTTCGGCGCTGAGCTCGATTTTTGACAGGTGGTGCAGTTTGTATTCAATTTCTTTTGGGCTGTCGACAACGACAACGACGACGACGACGACTTTTGCTCTTTGGGTTCTCGTTGAGTTCTTTTTATTTTTTTCGGGTACACTTCTGCTGCTTCTTCTCGTTCTGCATTTCTTATTCCTTCTTCGTTCTTGTTTTTTTTTTTTTGTATGTATTTTTGCCTATTCATAAAACAGCAAATGAGTTCAGACAGCAGACAGCTAACAAAAGATTACCCAAAGACCCACACACACACACATACCATGCATATGCTGCATAAAGCATTCTTAAAGGATGCTGAAAATGATCTGAGCTGAGTTTCTCAGTTCAGTTCGGAATTCAGTTCAATGCACTTTACCAAATTAGTTTTTAGATACCCTGTACTCACTTTAAGGTTAAGTTAGGGAGTTTAGAAACAGTATATGAAAGAAAATTAAAGATTGTAAAGTTAGTTGATTTCTTTATTCTATTTTCATTGACTTAGTATTGCAAATAAACTTGAAAACTCTTTTAAAATGATAAATTTGGATATATATAAAAATGAAATTTACACAAATAGGTTGAAAATGGGATTAAAAGGGTATTTTTAAGTCATCTTTTGTGTTGGTTACATACTCATAATACAATTTGAAACGTACGCACATAAAACTAATTGGATTCTTTTCACATTATTGTTTTCCTTTCCAGACGTATTGTGGTTTGCCAGGATGCTGAAAACGCGGCATTAGCCACGCAGGAGCAGCAGCAACATTTAACAGAAGGAGAAGGAAGAGTTTGTTAAAGCAGAGAGAAGAGTCTAGATTGCAACAACAACAAAAAAAATGTCACAGCAAGTGTATTCGGCGCATCCAGCGCTGGCCGCTGAGCAGCTGGCAGCGCCAAGCAGCTCCAACAGCAACACCAACAACAGCAACACTATAACCAACAGCAGCAGTGCCACCAGCAGGCGAAAGAACACGCCCAAAAAGTACACACTAAGCAGAAGCTGTGCGGCGCTGGCAGCAGCAGCTGCAGCTAAAGCAGCAACAACAACAACAACAGCAGTAAGCACAGCGGTAGCGGGAGCAACAGCTAGTGGCAAGGAGGAGTTGTCGTCAGCGTGCAACACGCTCAAAACGCAACCAGTGCGAACAAACTTGGCGGCCGTGGATGATGATGATGACATCGAGTGCGATGATGTCGACGATGTCAACTTTGGCCAGCAGCAACAACAACAGCAGCAGCAGCAGAGGCAACTAACCAAAGACACTGGCTACGATGAGACGGATCACGTGCAGCTGCGTCACAAGCGGCACAGTCGACAAATGCCAGACAGAGGACGCGGTGGCGGTGGTGGAGAAGGAGGCGTTGGACGAACCAACGGTTTGGGTGCAACGGTTGGTGGCAGTGGCGCTTCAATGAGCGATTTGAGCAGCGTGACTAGTTCGCCATCGACTAGTACTGTATCATCGCCGCTGTCGACGCCGACGCGAACGGCGCCGTTGCAGCTGCAACTGCAGCACAACAATAGCCATCATCATCATCATCAGCATCAGCATCGTTGCTGCCACAAGCAGTCGAAAGCGTCGTCACATCACCACCAGCCACAACATCAGCAACAGTCGAGTCAACAGCAGCAGCAGCAACAACAGCAGCAGCAACATCATCATCACCATCATCATCATGCTGCGGCTGCCGCTGCTGTTGCTGCCTCTGCCACAGCCGCTGCAGCGGGCTGTGGCGCCAACTCCTCCACATCGTGCAAGAGCAAGAAACTTGATCCGCGCTTCAATCCATCACCGTATCGCCAGCTATTGCCCATTGCCCTGTGCCTGCTCTCGTTTGCGCTCGTCTTTGCCACGTTAATTGTTTACATGGACACGACAGGTGAGAAACAGAAATCCATCCAACCATCTAAGCTAATACTCAAGTTCAACAACCACCAACCACCAACTAGAGACATATGTATCTATATCTTTGTAGAGGGTATCTTGAAAATAAGTCACTACTTATGATTATCCTATGATATCCTACCGATCCATGAACTAAGCCAGCGTAGAAGCTTTCCTTATGAATCCTGCTACATTGCAATCGATCAAATATACTATATCATATACTATACATACTAAATCACATACTATAACATATCATCACTCATATCCTCATTATATTTGATTAAAAAACGTTGCATGATTTTATGCCACATCTTTTACATTAACTATTCCCTTTAAGGGTATTTCATATTCTGCTACACTTCGAAATGCACTTTTCACCTCATTTAAATTCATATAAATTTGATATCTTTTGGCATATGTCTCATCTGCTTATTTTCTTATTTTTTTTCTCTGCTTTTTTCATTTCAATTTTTTTAAGTAAGTTTTTTTTTTGGTTTTTTGTATGCTATATTTTGTTTGCTTCCACCGGATGTAGGCTGTGTTTGCACACTTTGGCTGCCTGCTGTCCTTTCCTGGGCACACTTTTCAGATTAGTTTACGCATCCTTCTAACTAGCCAAACAAGGATCCGATAAACACACACACACATACAAACGTGACCTGCTTAGTTTCTTGTCAGCGCATCTTTCGCATCAGTCAATAGATCTGTCTCTTCTTCTTTTTTGTTTGGGCTCCTGGTTTTTTCTGCTGTTGTTTTTGTTGGCGCAGTGGCGCTTCCTGTCAACAAGAACAACAACAACAACAAAGTTTGCTGATGATGTCTCAGTTGGCAACAGCAACAGCCGAGTCGCCACCGCAGCTGCTGTCATAACGTCATCCATCGGTGGCGACACGTGCCGCCTACAAAAGCCGAAAGCGAAAGAGCTGAAAGAACGCTTAAAGAATTTCTAATTTGCCATTTGATGAATGGCCCCAAACTACACAACTATGGCTAACAACAACTAACGACTGCATTAAGGCCCAAACTGACGCTAAAGTGTTGCAACTTTGGCAAGGCAAATACTCTTTAATGGGCATGTTAGACATTTTAATGGGTTTGTCATTCGATTTTGCTAGTTCTCAAATTTTGTTGATTTATCGATAGCTATTTAAAAGACATATATATTTCATCTAGAATGTTGCACAAGAATACATTATTCTTAGGTATTCGCAAAAACAGCTGCAAGAACTATTCAAAACTTTATCAGGTAATTAAAACAGCTGGTTTAGGTAGTTTAGTTTAGGTAACATGAGTTCTTGAAACAAATAATCGAATAAGATAATGCTTACCTGACTTGAAACTAGTTCAGATAGGATATCAACTATGTATATAACTTTCCATTGAACCGAAACAATATGAGATCATATCCGTTGATAAGTGCATTGAATCTTATAGTTTATAATTATCAAGAGAAATGTACTTGCTTTAATTGAGAGAAACGAAAGAAAAAAACCTTGCCTTAATTGATACACCCCCACTTAGATAACTTAGATGATAACTTAGAAACCTTGTTAGTTGATTTACTTTCTTGACTTGATGACTCATCGCGTCGCTCGCTGATTTGATAATGATTAGTTACAACTAGACCGATGACTAGTATATGTCATCCATTCAAATTATAATATCCAGACGAGACACAGCCTCGACTCGACGCCAACTTGTTGGTCGGATGAGGCAATTTTCTTTTAATTCGCTAAAATATTTTGTTATTGCGCGACGTCGCCGATTTCAATGTGGAATATGCATATATATATATATATAGTCTCCAACTTTTCGTCGTCTCTAGTGCAGGCAAAATAAATTTGCTTAATTTGTGTTGCTTTTTATGTGTGTGTGTGTGTGTGTGTGTTTTCTGAATGAAAGCGGACAAGCGAAATTCTTGTTTGTTGTAATTTTTTTTGCATATAATAAAGAGCTGAGCTCAGGAAACATTTTTAGCTCCTTCTTCTTCTTCTTCTTCTTCTGATTCTCCGTTTTTCAAGTGGCTACGATTTGTGGTGTAAATGTTGCCTGTTGGATCATCAACAGCTCTCCCTCTGACTCATACCCCTTTCTGGAAATGACTAAGGGCGAACTACGACGAGTGAATTGGTTGATTTTCTTTCTCTTTCCTTCGTTCTACTCAAAAGAAACCCAAAAAAAAAAACAAAAACAAATCAATGGCAATCCACTGTGTGTGTGGTGCACAGCAAGTTTCAGTCCCAATTGCACAGTGACTCAAAGTACATTTAACAATTGTTTAATTAGGCAGCAAACCAAAACTTAGACTAGAGTCAGACCTATATGATATATTTATTGTATTACTTTACTAACAAAAAGGCTTTTAAACACACACTTTTAGTTAAGGAACCTAAAATTTATTCAGTAATGGTTTTGTTTTGCTTGTTAATCAAGTATATACCACTGTGCATTAATGGAGAAGAAGTGCATTGAGAATTCCGATAAAGTACTACAAGCAATTTTTGTTGTTCATTGCGGTTTCGCGTTGTTGTTGTTGTTGTTTTTCCTCTTTCTCGTTGTTGTTGTTGTTGTTCGCTTGCTTGCTTTGCATGAAACGATTCCTTTCCTTTCCGTTAAGCGCCTTTGTCTTAAAAAATTAAATGTATGCAAATTGTGCAGCGAATTAAAAGTCGATAAAGACGAGAGTGCCAGAGTTGCACTAAACAGACTGTCAGTCAGTCAGTCATTCATTCATTCGTTCATTCAGTCAGTTAGTTATTCAATCAGTCAGCTGTTTGCCTTGCCACCCACTTTTTAGCTTTGGCTGCTGTTTTGCTAGTTCCGTTGATTTTTTCTTTTTTTTTGGCTGTCACCGCCGCCACGTAGACTAGACGGGGCTTGGCACCGCTTCACTGTGTTTGTGTGTGTGTGTGTGTGTGTGAGTTGGGCGTGGCAGTTGCCACTTGGCTTAAAGCAGCTTGACAGCTTGTGGCAGCTCTAGTTTTATGGCCCCATTTGATGGCTCTATTAGGCTTATACTACGACCTTATGCATACGGATCCATAAGCCATAATAATACAAACGAGCACGATGTGCATAAATTAGATGCGCCACACATAAAAACGCCGCTAAGACACATAAATTTGAACACGTTCTACCGTGTGGCATTAAAATCAAAATCAAAACCAAAAAAAAAGGTTACATTTGTTAAATTCTTCAAATCATTCAAAACAAAAATATTTTGAGCTTATTAAAGTGACAAATTCTTTTTGCATGGCGGCTTCCAAAAATCTGTCCGAGCATTTAGTTTTGTTTAGTCTTTCTTCATTTTCATTTCCCCAAAATCCAAAAACCAAAATCAACCTCAACAATGACTTAACAGAACGAAATTCCAAAACTAACCATCGACTTTATTCGTGCTTCTTCTTTTACTTGTTCTTCTTTCTTTTACAACATTTCTCTTGCCGCATCCTCGGCCTCTTTTTGATCGGTCTGTCCGGTCGGTCACACAATCCAATCCCTCTGCTTGTTGTAATTGTCACGTTTCAGCTTTGAGACGCTACTTGATCATGATCCATCTTGACGATTATGATGATGATAATGATAATAATTATACAGATTGTCGGTGAATGTTCAATAAAAGTTACAGAACTTCGTTTTACCTTTCTTTTGTTTTTTTTTTTCGCATTTCTCAACTATCTGTGCGTATCTTATCTATATCTTAATGTATATCTTATGTACCTTAAGTATGGCAACTCTTATCTTTTATCTCTATTGCAATAAAGCGATAAGCTAATGCAAATCATCAAAAGACTTGGGATTAGTCATCTAGTAATAGGGGAAAAAAATCCTCGCTTTATCTATAAAAACTTTGCAATCGACCTTCAAAAATGTTATGATATGTGAGTGAACAAATATAGTATATATATTATATATACAAGTCTGAACAAATATAGTTAAGTTCAGTTTCGTAATGTTCAGTTATGAGTTTCTTTTTCACATTCTATCCCTTTCACTTCCTCTCTTGTCTCACTCTCTCTCTTAATCTGATTTAGACGTAATCCATACATAGCCTATTTATCAACGCCCTTTGTGTCACCTTTAAAGCAACCCTAGGACTTGCCTTCTTACCTGTGCCACCTCCCCCCCCCCCCCCCACACACACACACACCCACACAAAGTAGCAGACTTAGCCAGACTTTGGGGGCATAAAGAGGCGCCAACATTGCCACATTGCCACATTTGTTGACATCGCGTGGCGCATCTGTACGATTCTTGGCATTACCTTCGCTCGGGTTTGCATTCAACGTCTGGCAAATGTCATTAGCCCCACCTGCCACAACAACAGCAGCAACAACAATAAAAAGAACATGAACATAAATCGCATTAGCCCAAATCTTTAAACGTTGCCACAATTTTCATGCTGCTTGTTGACGTGTGTGTGTGTGTGTGTGTGTATTTGTTTTTGGGGGCCAAGTGCGAAACAACGAATCGAATCGAATCAATGCATTAATCATTCATGCTAATCAGGCATTATCTTCACACTTCCTTTGTTTAACTATAATGTGTGCCACACGAGTCTCTGACAATTTGCAAATTGCGGCTTTAATTGAAAACAAACACACACACACACACACACACATTTACACGCACAAACACGCACATTAGCACACACTAATGACTTAATTCCCGTTAAATCGCACGCAGTGACAAGTATCATTCAATCTCCCCTTCCCTCTCTCTCTCTCTCCCTCCTTCTGTTGCAATTCCATTTGATAGACAAGTATTATTAACGCCCCCGCCCCCGTCGCTCTAAGCAGTATTAACAACACGTACTTGCCACAGTAGTCACTCGAAAAGTGGAACACAGCGGATATGTAGCTTAGGATTGGGATGTCATTAAAGGATTTGTCATGTTATGTTCTCGTATTCGAGCAATCACTGTACTCAAAGCCATCCCGACCTTTTGCCCACCGGATGTATTTTATATGTGCCCTGTCCTGGTGCCCTTTTGCCCTGCCTGCCTGCCTGCCGAGTGATTCTAGTGATTCATAATATCGTGTTATGCAGCAGTTTTTATATTTTGTATTGCCTTTGCCACCCCCGCTGCAACAAACCAATATTCTATCCCTGCCATGCCATGCCCTTCTTTTACTTCTTCTTCTTCTTATACCGAACTAAAGCGCAGCGAGTGCTCAATTTGAAAAGCAAAGCTCAAAAAGCATTATCACAGCATGCGCCAATCCTCCTCCATTCCACTCGCTCCGTATCAGTGGTTTGAGTGGTTTTCGCCATGGTTGTGGAACGTGGCACGAAAGCCACCCGCATTTGGGTTTCAGGTTATTATTGCAACCCCTCAACCATTGCTTCGTCGTCGTTGTCGTCTTCAACGTGTGAGGTTCCCTTCCCTTCCCTCTTCGTTTCGCACTCTCTTTGAATACTTTTCGACATTCAATTGTGGAAATTGCCATGCGATAAGATCTTCAAGTCACGCAAAAATTACAACCATAGCATAATTCGACTATAGGATAATTAAATTTCAATTCAATTATATATACATTCTATGAAATATCTATTTTGCTTTAAGCTTATTCATAGATGCCAATAAAATACTTAAAAATTTGACTTTTTCAATTCATTTTATTGACAAACTTCGCATTCTTTGCTATTTTTGTTCTTTTAAGGCTTTGTCTTTTCCATCCATCTTGCTTTATGCTAATTTCGCAAAGACCAAAAAATCGTAAAAAGAAACTTTTTCGTTCACAAAATGGCCATTAAGTTTATTATAATGTAGTAGTATATATATATGGAACATTTGCTGCCGCTGTGGGCTCATAAAAAAGGCAACAAAAAAACAAAAACGACGACAACAGTTTAGTAACTTGGTGTTGCACGCTCCACCCCCAAACCCGCCAAAAACACTTCTGTCTGCGATATGGCAATGAAATGAAAATGCTCAAGAGAAAACTTGAACTAATTAACACTGTTTGATGGCCAACATTTCAAAAGGAAAGTGCGCCAAGTTAATATACAGACAACAAAATGCAACAAAATTGTAAACGATCAAGTCAAGAAACGTAAATTTATGCTCACTATTAGTAATAGAAATCTGATATCATTGACAGACAAACAGATCTGGAACGTGGATCGCATTACATTAACTCAACAGCAGTTTTGGGCGATTAGAAGAGGTTAACAGAATGGTCTAAAGATTAATCTACCAGCAGAATATATTTGATTACACGTTACGAATATGATATGTTTAAAAACGAAACGAAATGGAATCAAAAAAAACACACAGACAGCTGCATAAAATGGAATGAAACACAGAGCAACAAAATGATAAAAGAACAGAATCTTCTTACAGCATAAAAGCATCCAAACTAAACTAATATTAAACAAAATAAAGTAGAACTATTAACAATTGATTAACAAAAAACGAAATGAAAGATGAACAGCTGCACACTTGAAGAAACGACGTGGAATGAAACAGTGACAGCTGCGCTCAACAAAAACTACCGTTAAATGTGCGCATATGTAAATCCTCAATTAAACAATAAAATGAAAAGAAAAGAAAAGGGAGGGCAGGGGAGGAGTAAAAAGTTAAAGTGAAATCAAGCCTGAGGCAGAGTAATTTTGGCGTCAAATGCTGACATTTCTAATTTGCAACGATAAAAAAGAGGGAGAGAGGACAATGGTCGTTGTGTGTGTGTGTGTGTGTGTGTGTCGTCTCGGGGTGGCAAGACAAATGACGGGGCAAGGCCCGAAAAATAAATTCGAAGCAACGTTTTAATTGCGGTTAAGCGATGTCGGCGTCGGCAAGTTTAAAACCTGAGACTAATGTGCCACATGCCCCCTCAGGGCACCACCACAGTCAGTCCAGTCAATCAGTAAGAAGAGGGGTTAGCTTCTTCTTTAGCTGTTGTATGCAACACACGCCCTATTCAATAACTCAACAAAAGCCACACAACTTTATGTTGTTGTTGTTGTTGTTGTTGTTGTTCATGAATTTTCAATTACAAGAGCGCTTTAACTTGTTTTAACAAAGAATAATCAAACAGCAATAAAAATCAAACAAAGTACAAAAAACTTTTCCTCTTTCTATGTTTTGCTAAGCGGGGAGGGGGGGGGGGGACAATGTTACCCTTGTTGTGTAATATTTGTATGGCCTGGATTGCGTGTAATACCACCCCCCCACCCTCTCCATTCCCTCCATCTAACTAGTAGTTATAGCTTTTGTTGTATAATTCATTTCTATTGCCACTTTTATTATTGATTTCTATAGCTCCGCGGGTCGCTCTGCTATTTACCTCTAATTGCCTCTGTCTGCGCTTGCTTCCTTTTGCTTGGCTCTGCTCTTTCCATTCAAAATGGCTCGTTTCCATGTCATTTGTGTGTGATAAGAGGCAATTGTTGTTGTTTATGTTATTGTTGTTATACTATATACATAAGCACAAGCATATATATATATATTGCTAAATTGTGTCTTGTGTTCATATATATACACCAACAAGCAAATATATATATATATTACAACTGAACAGCAACAGCAAACTGATTTATTGGCCAACCAGCCAAAGCGAATCGAAATGAACTGAAAAAAAAGCGTGTCTAATCTAACTAGGTCGATCTTCAACCGGGTCTAAGTGCACACGCCCCAATGCTAAACACTTAGAGATGGTCTATGCAGTAGAATCGAAGAATAATAGCCGGGAGCGCTTAGTTCGTAGATTGTAGCTTGAAAGGAGAAACAGATTTATCGATTTGAATTTTGAGAAAGTGTTTGATCTATTGATTAGTGATAAGTTCAACCATTCTAAAACTTTTGCTAGAAAGTCATTATTGCTTTTGAAAATTGAATATAGAAGTTCATATTTAAGTAATTTCAGTTCAAAGTCGAAGCTTTCCCTCTGCTTCCATAATGTTTCATGCCACATTGTAGTACCTAACCTCGCACTTGATAATTATGATGATGAAGCAAACAGTTGGACATGCCTCTGTTTTTTGGTGTTGTCTATTATGGTCCCCAAGCTAATCCCTTCATTGCATCTTTCCAACACTTTTACAATTGCCACAATTACATTATATATATATATATATATATATATGCATATATATTTAAATTTCTTTTGGCTTTTATAACGAGCGTTTTGTGGCCAGTTAAAAAAAAAAACGAAACAAAAAGTGGAAATTGGCGCAAGGAAAGTGTGAAAAGCAAATGAAATAAAACTAGAAAACCTAAAACTACAACAAATCGTTGGGCTTGTCGGATACACATATATCTATATATATATATATATATGCATGTGTATATTGTGTTTACTACATAATACATGAAATGTTGGGGAAGTAGCACATGAGCTAAATATCAAAGGTTGTGCGCTCATTATATTTTATGGGCCTACCTCTCTACCGGCCGGCCGAGCGACCGACCCGACCAAAGCGGCATAGTTTCAAGGCTCATTTGAGTCAGGTGAGGTCGTCGCTGCCAAGTTCTTGACGTCTTTATTTATACACTTTTTTGGCAACGGCGGTATTTAACCTTCGATTCAAAAGCTAACACTTTTTACTTTTCACTTTCCACCCACAAAAGGGCATTGTTTTCGAAATGGGGCCAAGCTGATTAATGTTAACTGTTTTCATAATCAAATTTATGGAAATTTTTGCAACATTTTTTTGTGTAACAAAACTTAGTAAGTTAAGTTTGAGTGGAACAAGCTGGAATTGAAACACAACGAAATTGTGATGCGATGAACTCTTAGCCTGTAAATGTTTTCATGTACATAAAAATGTTGACTACAATTATACAAGAACATATATATATATATATACATTCTTGACCAACAGTTGCTTAAGTAGTATCCCCCTCTCAATTTGGCCAATGCAAATCAGGCAAAAATAGAGGCAAACGAAGCGTAACGTAGTTGATGCAGCACACGCCATCTGAAGCAAGATGCTTTAAGTCAGCGTCCAGTGGTGCAACAACTTTTAATTAAATCTAATTACCAACTCGACCAACAATAACAACAACAACAAAAAGAACTACAAGACTATAAATACTATTTCTGTTTATTTTGTTCGTTGCAGAAATCCGACATCAACAATTTCGATTGAATATGTCGCGAGACTACGAGCTGAATAGCGTGGCCCAAGATGATCCCGCACTCATTGCATTCCTGCGCCAAATTCACATGCGCAAGTATATGTATATGGCCAAAAGTGCCACTGTCTCTAGCGGCAGTGGCAAGGTTGCACCATCCGCATCAGCAGCAATACCGCCCGCCGGTACGGGCAACATCACCAGCAGCAGCAGCAGCATCACCAGCAGCAGCAGCAGCAGCAGTAGTAGTATCTACAGCAAACACAATAGCATAACTGATCAACTGGCGCATTATGTATCCGATTTGGTTGGCGGCAAGCTCAATGGTGCTGTTATCCAATCGTTGAGTGGCCCATTGGCGCACCTGATAACGGCGCCCTGGCTAAGCGAACAACTCAATTGGATGGGCGTGCTGGTGGAGCCGGAGCCACGTTGGTATTTTGCGTTGCGCAAACAGAATGCGCAACGGCAACGCATGCAAGTTGTGCATGCCTGCGTCTCACCAAATCCCTTTCCCAAAGAGGTAAGTACTCGACGATCTCTAAAGACATAGTATTAATAAAGGTTTTCGCCTTATGTTTTGCTAGATTACCATACACAATGAGGATGTGCGGATCAACAGTTTGCACGATGAGGAAACATCGTGGTTTAATTCGCGTGTCAAATGCTTTCCGCTCTACACAATCATGCTGGCATGTGAGCGTACCGAATACGATCTGCTCAGTTTGGGCGTGCAGGGGCATGAGCTGGAGGTTGGTTAACATTAACATTTACATTTCTTTGCAAAAGCAAAAGCAAAAGCAAAGAAAAGCCTTTAAAGCATTTGAGTATCATAATAGAAATGTTCCTATAATAATACACTTATACTAAAATCATTATCTTTTGCATTTTTGTAGATCTTGCAAACGCTGCCCTTTGGCAAGATCAAAATCGATATAATATCGATACATCTGCTGGATGATAACGAGGATGTGCGCGACTATGTTCAGAGCATAACAAAGTTCCTAGCGGGCAAATTCTACAAATTGCAACGCAAAATTGGACGCAACTATTTCTATCAACGCCTCAATGCCAGCGCCAGTCGTACGCGCAAGAAAGATATACTTCTACTTAAGACACCACAACAATAACTACACCACGCACGCAGCAGTCGCAACAATACCAACAACATCAACAACAACAACAAACAACGAAGAAAGTTTTATGTTTATTAAGAAACATATGCGTTAAATGTTAGTCCTACATTAATGTTATACTCGAGATAGATAATAAAAGTAGAAAGCGAATAGAACTCTACTTTCGAAGCAACTTGAAAAAGGAAACGTTTATATGTTAATATTAATAATTATTATATAATACAAAACAACAACAACAACAACACTATACATGTTAAATATTATATATACATATAAAACTGTATACCCATTATGATATATACATAAACATATATATATATATATATATATATTAAGTATATACATTGTACGTTTAGTTACTTTTTTTTCGTCGTAAACAAAATCGATTAATTTTTGTTTTTTCCCGACTTTTCTATATATATATATATATATATACATTTTTTTTGTGTCGAAATTGTTTCAGTTTTTTTTCCCCCTGTGTGTAAGAGCGATACACAATATGATTATGATTATGATTATGATTCTATATATTGTAGTAGTAGAATATCGAAACAAAAACAAGCTCTAGCTAAGGTATTATGATTTTTGCTATAAGCTATATACTACTATATATATATATACATTTACTTTAGGCGCGCCCCTAAACTTGTCTTGAATCATTTTTATGTATAAATTAAATAAATTTGCAACTATTATTTGTAACTCTCTGCTTATTATCTTATAGAACTTACAACTTACACTACACTATATACACAATATACTATATATATATATATATACATAATGCTATACAACTATAAATTATTAACTATATAGCTATGCGAGTTTATGTTAAATTGAATGCTTTATTTAGTAAAAACAAAAATAAGAGAAACCTTCACATCTAAAAAATATAATTATTTAAATTATTGAACCAAAACACACACACCAAGCACACTTATTCACACACACACATACACAGAAATAAAAAATATATACCACATGAACAAAAACTCATTGCAAAATCTGCTTTCAAAACTCATCTCATACTCATAGTTAAAAGTGTAAGCAAAAAATATGCAAAAAAGAAGAAAAACAAACCAATTATTAATGAGGCAGCATTCAAAAGAAAATTTGAAAATTTATAACAAAACGAAAAATCAATTGCACATAAAATTAGTAAAAGGAGTAAACTTACACTCGCTCACACACACACACACACAAACAAACACATGCACATTTTTTTTATATGTATTAGCAAATAAATGTATGTAAATTAAATGTAGCTACAAACAAAATTTAATAATAATATAATTAATTACTCAATTACACACGTATTTTAATTACATTTTTAGTAATTACATAATGTATTATTATTTTGTATATTTCATTGCACACACACACAAACAAACACACGTACACGTACACGTACACAGTTGACGGTTGTTGTTGTTGCTGCAGCAATGTTAACTCGTTGCACCTCGCACTAGCTAGCCTTACCCCCAACCACCCTTCGCCCAACTCAACGCACACGCCCACAATTGAGCACATATACTCTATATATATATATATATATATAAATAATTACAACAAATCAGTGCCTTTTACTTAGACTTATAAAAAAAACAAAACTAAAAACCAAAATTTTGTAAGCTTAAAAATGTTTATAAACTTTTAAGTACTCAAGCACTTGAGCACTTGAGCAACAACCGTCACGTTAGATAACAATTGCCGCCTCTTAAACTTGCCTTATCAATGTTGTCCTTTATGCTACGATCTATCTATATATATATCTATAGATCTGTCAGTTGAATCAAGTGTAAAACTCGCACAGTTACTAAAAACAAATCCGTCACAACAACAATTTATTTAAACGCTTTGTACAAAAATTCAAATACACACACACAAACACACACACACACACATAAGCATAAACATCACGTTTAATTGTTAAGCAGAATTTTCAGTTAATAAGCGTAGTTTTAATTATTTAGTTGTGTATTATTTGTGTACATTTAGCGTATAACCAAATTTTAAGTAGCTTTAATTTACATATACATAAATCATTCATTTCGGCATTACACACCCATACACACACACACACACACACAAACACACACACACACACACACACAAGAAAGAAAAAAGGCTAAGCTCGAAATTATTTATTAAAAAGTAAGCAAAAAAAAAAAATATATATGAATACATTTTAGCTAATAATACATAAATAAAGCATCAAAAAATTCCAAAAAAAAAAAAAACAACAACATCAACTTTATAGAAATTTGACTTTATTTGGCACAGCATACACTAGAACTATATAGAACTATATATATCGTATACAAAAGGGAAATTGTTAATCTTATGAAAGAAATGACTTGAAAAACTTTTGAAATATACTTTACACGTGCGGTTAAATGCTACCAATAATAATCAACCCTATATAGCTAGACACTTGCGAACAAATTGAAAACAGGCTTACACAAAATATAAATATATAAAAATAAAAAACGAATTACCAAAATTTATTAACTAAAACAACAAAATTTACACAATGAATAAAATAAAGATTTACATAAAATGTAAAAAAAAAAAATCTAAATGTGTTCTCAGTTTATTAACTAAATCAACAAATTAATTATTAATTACTTATTATTATTAATTTATTCGTCACATTTTTTTCTTACATTTTCCCTAAGCTCATATTAATTTCTTATTTGCAGCCCTAAAAGCAGGCAACACTTTTTAGCATTTCGCTGTCATAAGTAACCTGTTGCACCCTGTAAGCCCAACAAATATCGTAAGTCGAAAGCCAAAGAGCCAAACACTTAGCCAGGGACTTAGCTGGGGGACTTAAACTGTAGGTGGGGGGGAAGGCATTGAGGCATTGAGGCATTGATCCCTGTTGAAGAGCCAACAAAGCCGTCGACGAAGGCAAAAACTCATTAAAACGGCATTAGCATGCAGTTTGGTTTTTATCGAGCGCTAAAATTAATTCGCTATGCGCACAGCAATGCCAAACGGCCAGTGTGTACGCTTATACGGGATTATAAGAGCAGCAAAAAGTAGCAGCAGTAAAAGCAGCGACGCCTTGGCATGTAAAAACAGAAGAAGTGTTGAAGGAGGCGCCATTGTCGTTTATTTTCTGGGATATGGGATATGGGCTGGCAGCACTGCCTTCCAGCGCAGTGGCGCCTAGCAGCCTGGAAGCTTTAATGTTTGTTTTTGTTGTTTGTTGTGCCCGCCCACGCGATGGCAACAGGCTGTTGACGGAGCTTTTTAAGCTTGCGTTCTCTTCTCTGTCCGTTTCATGCGCAGGCGTTGCTCTGACACACTAACACAAATGCAGGCGCACAAATGCAGGCGTGGGGGTGAAGCGTAGGCGCGGCAGCTGCGCACGAAAGTGAAAGCTGCGACTTTCAAACTGTTGCGCTCGAGCTTGAAACATTTTTTGGAGCTAGAAAATCGATAGCAATAAAGAACTGGCTAAAGCAAACAGCTGTCAACCTACGTCAACTGGCAAAGCAGCAACAAGACCAACAACACGAACAAGGGCGGAGAAGATGTTAAAGTTTTCTGCTCCTGCTGTTGCTGTTGTAGCTTTTGGCACAGTGGGTTAAGATATGATATTTGCTGCTGCAAAGAACTTTTAAGCTTAAATAAAAGAAGATTGAACAATTATGCACACTGTGGATTAAGCATTGACATCGGCTGATGAAAGAAAGTTTGTAACTTAAGTGAAGGAATACTTTTATTGATTGTGCCCACTGTGCGATTATGTTGTGACAATTGACAGTTAAACTTCAATGTTGAATGTTGGGTTAGGCAAACTGGCAGATACGCCTTAGACCATAAGCTTAAAGGTATATATAACCAAATATATCTTGTGTTCGTTATTTATTTATTTCAAACATTTATGAGAACCTTTAAATATTATAAGTGTTTTTTAAAACACATTTCTACTCATTTTAAATTAAGAGAATATTTATTTGCATTGCTAACAAATGTTAAAAAAGGATTGAATTCATAAATTTCAACATAAAATAGCATAAATCAAATATTGTCTGCCTTTTCTCAAGCGCAATACCCTTAAGCCCACAAAATTTGACTTTGTCATACCCAATTTTGACTACTTAACAAACAAAAGCAACGGGGCTTTGAAAAGCTTCCGCAGAGCTTTTGCTGGATAGCGCGTGTGCCTAACCTACAGCACACAAGCAGAGCTAACCATACACACACACACACACACACTGTGGCAAAATGCGTAGGAATTTGTAGGCAAAAAACTGCTTCTGTAATATTTATATATATATATGTGTAAGCGTGTGTGTGTGTGTGTGTGTGTGTTAAACTCCGAAGAGGTAACGCCGAGCCACAAGCAGCGCTGCCAGCGAACGAACGTAATTTCAGTAGGACAGGCAGTCCTTCGACTGACGGTCAACGCGAGCAGCCACCAAAAAAACTAAATCAGCGCAGCAATCGAAACGAAATCAGGCAACAGGGAACAGTGATAATACTAGTACAAGAAAATAAATGTAAGGCATTTAAATGTGTCTATTTGTGCGTGTGTATGTGTATATAAACAAAAGCAAATATTTAATAACATTTATGTGTGCTGTACGGAAAAAAAAAACAAGAGAGAGAACAAATATGGCGACAGCGCAAAGCTTTTGATTCGTTTTGCTTCTTTTTGCACAGTTTTGGATGCGAAAGCGAAACGAAAATTTGACACTGAACTTCATTAGCTAAATGTATAAATATACGTTTGTTGCATATGTGTGTATTTTATGTTTGTGCAAGTTAGAAATGGCAATAACAACCAAACAACAGCATCATCGCTTACATGGCTCAAGCATATGGTGGGCTTAAGTTGCGGCTCTTGTTGCTATTTTTACAAGAACACCAACAGTATCAACAACAACAACAACAAGCAAGAACAGTTACAGTAACAGTGACGTGCATTTTAACTAAAGAATTTATATGTGTGTGTGTGTGTGTGTGTGTGTGTGCGCGCAAATGCAAACAAGCGACAGCATAACGGACAATTTGTGCAAACAACAACAATAGCGGGCGTGTAAACTTGACTTGTTCACACACATACTACAATGTATGTATGTGTGTGTGTGTGTGTGTTTGACTGCTTATTGCGTCGCTAACCTTTCCCTCTCTCGCTCTCCTATCACTTTTTGGCAGGGCGTGCGACAATTTTTCACCTTTTTTGTTATTGTTGCTGCCATTCACATTGAACAGTAAGGCGCTTTCTGGGCAATTAGATGCCCAGGTTCAGGTTCGCGCTCTAATCCCCCCCGCCCACCTCTTCTTTCGCTCTCACGCCCACTCATTCACTCTCGCGCTCGCGCTCTTTCATATTTGACTAGCATCAACGTCATTGTGAGTCTGAAAAAACACCTGCGGGTTGCCGCCTGCCCACACACAAACACAAACAACAACTAATACAGATGCACACACACACACACACACAAATCGAATTACCGGCGCTCTTACAAGCTCACTCAGTGGCTTGCTCTCATTTGCTCTCTGATTCGCTCTCTCTCACTCTCTCTCACTCACTCCTTTTGAAGCCGCAGTCGTTTCGCTTAGGATATCTAGCGGCCGCTGCCTTTGCTGCTGTCGTCAGTCGCTGACGTTGTTTGCGTCAAAAAGAAGTTGTTGCTGCCAACGCGAGCTTGATGTAAAGAAAACAAAAATAAATGAAAGCCAAATTAAGCCTTTTTGTTATGAACACGATTTTGTTAATGTTTATGTATTTGTGTGTGTGTAATGGATGTTGTTGTTGTGCCTCTTTACAGCTGAAGGAAGTCAATAAGAAAGTTTATCAAACCAGCAACAACAACAACAATTTGCATGTCTTCGTTTGTTTGCGCTGAAAATGACATAAAAAACTACATGAGCAGCGCCATAAATGTCAAACTGAGGTAAGTCACACAAATAGTATATACTATATACATACGTATGTCTATGTATGTTTCAATTGTTTTAAGTGTGCAGCTTAGTGATTTGACCTTTGACGTGTGCGCCTGTGTGGCAACAGGTGCGCCCGCTTTGTGCCTTTCTGCCTCTCACTCTTTCACTTTCTACCTTCACAACACAATTGCCTCTCTCTATTTGCCGCCCAATAAAAAACAAACAGCAAATGGAAAATGCAAATTTGCCAACAGCGTCAATTAGCGAAACGTGCTTCATTCGATAATAGGTACATGTACTCATGTGTGTGTGTGTGTGTTTGTTTGGGTGTGTGTATAGGTGCCTGCAGGGGTCTTAGTTTCATTTTGAAATTTAATTAATTATAATATTGTACGGTGTTTAACTCGAATTAAGAAATTCAAGAAATTACTATTGAAACTATTAGAGAGGATTTAAGAGTGACATATTAGCTTCAGGGTAATAAAATGAATAAATAATAAAAATTAAATTTAATTAAATTGCTTTAATAGTCCTTGATAATATTTTATGCAGCATACCTTTAGGTATTGCTTAAAATCTCAATAGTAAACACATATATGTATTAAATAGTCCTTGATGATATTTTATGTAGCATACTTTTGGGTACTGCTTAATATCTAAATAGTAAATAAAAATATGTATTAAATAGTCCTTGATGATATTTTATGTAGCATACTCTTAGGTAGCACTTTAAATCTTTAACAAATATGCTCAAATCTTTTAATTATGTTACTGAAATAACATTACAAAAAACATCTTTTGCTTCAAGTTTTATATCCTTTACTTCTTCCTAAACAAGTAAATTATAATTTCTATGGGGTTTCTTAAAGAAATTGCAATAAGAAAAATGTATCTATAGAAAACTATTTTATTTATTTTAGTTACATTTTTTTCTCAATCATAACAATCATTATTGATGGTCATTTCTTTTGTACTTCTACTTATAAAAAAGAAACATCAAGATATTGGCACATGGCAATAGATATTAAATAGCAATTTGTAGAAATATCTGAAAGCTATTGTTAGCATCTGTTAAGATTAGCCAATACGTTATAATTCTTACAAATTTGCAACAGCAACGGAGTCACGTGGTATCTGTTAAGGCTTTTTGTCTTTCGTTTTTTTCTGGCTTTGTCAGGTGGCAGGACATGTGACTTGATTTAACTTGAAATATATGGCTAAGAGCCAGCGAAGCAGCTGTCAATATGGCAAATGCCTGCCTCGTCCATCGATGTTGATGATGCTTTTTTTATTTTTTTTTGTTGGTTGGGTTTCCTTTGTGTTGTCTTCATTTACTTTGATTGAATGCTGTTGACATGAGCCACATTTGATGAGCAATGTATGGAATGAGGGGAAGGGAGGGTTGGGGGTGGGGGGGTGATAAGTCGGTATGCGAAAATGTGTTAAAAATAACAACGATTCGACGAGTAGCAGCCACAAAAATAACACAACAACAACAGCAATTTGTATTCTTTTTGGAAGATATAAATGTCACACACACACACAGCGGGAAAAGAATATATATATATATATTTTGATTAAGACTTGCGAAAACAGCCGGAAGGAAGCTGTGTCACCAAAAACCCACCCCTCTCCCCCTTTCGCTTCCCCCCAACTGTTGCCCGTTCGCATTATAAATGAAACGCAAATATTTGTGCGTCAACAAATACGTTTGCATATATGTGTATGTATGTATGTATGCAATGGTACACAAAAAGCCAATTCATAAAAAAATTCCATGCACAAACAGGCGCATAAAATTGGCAGACAATTGACAAAAAAAAAGTGAACAGGCGTTTATTTAAGGGAAAAAGCAATTTCGTTCCCATTGTTAAATAACTCAATGAAATAGTTTTACAAACATAACGCGCATAAAAAGTGCTCAAATATAACAAGAATACACAAAATGCAACTTAAACTAAGCACTTAAAAAACCTTTTAGTTCTGTTTAGTTGGGTTATGTTTTTATTATAATATATCATTTATCGATTTGGCTATTGGTTTTTATCTAGATATCTTTATGATAATAATCTATAATTGATCGAAAAATTTTCATGAACAAGCTAAATTTGTTATGAATTTTCCTTTCGCTATCGAATGCCAGTTATGAATATAATAAATAATTAAATGTACAACCAAACAAATAGTCTAATATGTGTAATACGTATATTTAATTTTCTGTGCAAAGGGTTTTTAAAGGGTAATTCCGTTAAGATATTAAAATCTGCTAGCTCAATTTTGATGTCCTTCAAAAACGAATTTTGGCCTATTATCATTAAAAAGCAGGACAAAATCTAAATAAATAAATATTTTGTGTAGATTTTCCATCATATTTAATTATACGATTAAGTCCATTGCTTGATTAACTGCCCAAGCTGTTGCCTGCTTCAATCGTTTATGGGCTAGACAAGGCTAGCCATGTCCCCTTCCACCCTCCCCCTCCACACCGCTGGCTGTCCCTGTTGTTGTTGCTTGTCTCGCTTATTCACGATTATAAATGAACATTGTGGACGGTCGGCAGCCGTTGCATGCAATTAATTTTAAAACTGAACAAATATTAATCATAATTCCAAAGACCACTCCAATATGGTACACACATATATATGTATATATATCCTTTGAACGCCATAGTTCCATGGGGAACTTAGATGGGCGGTGAGCTGAGCTGAAATTGAAATTGAAATACAATGGCGTCATATGGCGCATCACGAAACCTCAACGACGACGACGACAATCCATTTACTTAATGAGATTGCAAGTGACATTGTAAACTCAAGAACCCGCCTTTCACTCCGCTCCGCTCCGGCTCGCAACCAACCAACTAAACACCCTAAGGGTTCAAGCAACAACATAAAAGGGAGGTGCAATGTCGTCCAGTCACATAATAACTTATGTGAGCCAAGTTCATTCATAAAAAAAGGCAACAACAAAACAAAGATTAGTAGAGGTGCTTCCTAAGCAAGTAGTTCCTAAAAATAGATGGACAAATGTAGAATGATATCACAGCTTTTAACACACAACAAACAAACAAGTTTAGTTTTCAACAACACAGAGGGTCGAGGGATCAGAAGACTCAAGGACCTGACATGACGTTTTGCTAAATGACCAAAGTAGCAAGCAACATTAAGTTGAAAATGTAAAAGAAACCGATACCAAATGCAAAAGGAACAGCACAGCGAGAGAGAGAGAGTGGGAAGGCTGTTGCTATTTTTGGAAAGCAACGCACCAGATAGTGAGTGGTTGAGTTATTAGATGTGTAACAGAGATAGAGCGAGAGAGTGTGAGAGAAAAGCTTAATGGTGAGCTCACACTCTAGACGGGCGCCAGCCCTTAAAAGTAACATTTTGCATTTAGTGCGTGGGCATTGAAAAGCTGCACAAACACCGCCAAAGAAACGAAAGCTCAATATGCGTGGGCGTCGCTGTCGGCGCAACAGGAGCAGCAGCAGCAGCAAGCAGCAGGCAGCAAGCAGCGTCAGCAAAAGCTTTAGCAACAGCAAAAGCTTTTTGTGCCAACATTACCCCAGGCACGACTGCTGGAATGTTGGAAAGCGCAGTTTCGTTGCGTTGCCGACATGCTGTCGGGTAATTTCTGTTAGCTTCGTGTTTGTCGACTCGTGCGTTTGCCTACCTGATGCTCAGCGAATGTTCGCGGCATCGAGTTGGATTCAGTTCAACCTGGTGAGCGCAGCAAAGTGAACGCTGAGCAATGTGTTGAACGGCTAAATAAGAAAAGTTAAATATTCCCAGCAAGTATTCTGCGCCAGCTAATTCAGCGATTTTCGTCCAGTGTGGCCAATGTTGTACGGCTTTTGAGTAGCCGTTGCTGTTGTTGCTGTTTCTGCTGCTGCTGCTGCTGCTGCTCTTGCGTGGCATTTTGAGCTCAAACATATGGCAGAAGTTAGTATCGATGCCAGAATGCAGCTTGCTTATCACAAGCACTCTGCGCACTTTCCACCCTGGTAAGTCACTTGGAAAACTCTTGAAAGTTCAAACTATAAAGTCTATAAACTTTACGATTGTTTTAAAAGTTTTGCGTTTGCAATCTTCAACTCTTGATTTTGTTTCCCTTTTTGCCGCTTCCTAGGAGGTTTTGCTCTGAAAAGTATGCTATAATTTTTGCTTGATTACTGTTTTATAATAATAATTGCCATTAATAAGAAGAAGCTAATCGCTTGTCATCAATCCAATTAAAATGCAAATAAATTCCATTATACAATAGTTGCCTTTACCCAGTTATCTGTTTTGTTTTTTTTTTTTTGTCACTTCTGATTATGGAATTGTGAAATAAATTGGAAAAATTCGATAACATATGTGTTCGTGTGTTTTTTGCTTCAATCAAACTGTTCACAAACTAATGACAATAATTACGCATTCATTATATACGTATATATATGTTTGTCAGTAAGCTGGCACAATGACAGAGCAAAAAAATAAAATAAAATCCCCTTTGCAAAATTGTAATATGTATCAATTTCCGTGTTATCATGACACAGATAAGATACATGTACACTTACGTACAGATACAGATACACACAAAGGTGCTATGCAACTGTATCTGACAGTTACACACACACACACACACACACACACATTCATCCCAACATCCATATCATTCATACCTCCTCCTTTCGCTCCTTTCCCTCTTTTTCTGCCATTTACCAAACTGCGCATTCAATTTTTGGAAAGCATCGAATGTGAATTTTCAATTGATATGCAATTTTCCTGCTGAACCTGCTGCCTGCTGCTGCTGCTGCTGTTGTTACTTTTGTCTCTGTTCGATAACAAACATGAGCATGAACATGAGTTTTGCATTATTTTCATCGAGCACATTAACAAATGCATAAATCTGACAATGCTTGTTTATTATGCTGCATTCTATCATCATGTTTATAATTTTTTTTTTTTATATCCTGGGGTAGTGAATAAAATATTATGCATAAATTTGACATAGATGTGGATACACATATAAGCCCATTCCACCACCTTTCAACATACACGTTGGTTGCTCTAGGCAACAGCAACAGGAGCTGCACTTTGCAACGTAAGCCGCTTGGGCAAAGGCAACAAACACTATGTGTTGCAGGATGTGCGCAATTTCCGAGTAGTTTTAAGCTTTCAAATTGGAACGAAAATGGTTCCCTTTTGGACGTTAGCTTCTAATTTTGAATGATGCAACAAATGCGCAAATTGCGATACCAGAAACACCCACACACACACACAGCAACGCTAAGCAGCTTATGAAATAACATAGAAAAAAAAATTTTATATGCTTAAATCAAATGGCTAGCAAATAGCCATCTTAGTTTGAATAAAACGCGTTTCAAGTTCGTTAAGCTGCTTAACAAGCAAGTTGGCAAAAATGGAATCTATCGATATACTTAATTCTGAATGGCGAGCTGAAAGCCCTTTTCACTTACAAAACTTGCTAAGTGTTTTGAAGTACAAAAGCCGCCAATGCAAATTTTCTCCGAAACTAAACAATAATAATAATGGCTGTAAGGTGGAATGCTAATAAGCATCTTGAGAACGTTGTCTTAATCGGATTAACGAGAAAAACCGTTTTACCTCTTCAAAATCTCAAAATACTTGAACAAAGTTATTAAAGTTCTAAGAAAAAAGGTATGCAGATTATTTCACGAATTAAACTCAACTAAATAAATGAATAAATAAGAAAAAAAAGGTTAAAATATCTAAAAAAAAATGATTTAACTTTAATGATAAGTAAATAAAAGAGATTATTATATTAAAGTCTCATCTTCGAGGCCTTTTTTCATTAGAAAAAAAGGTCATGGTTTTTAATTATTAAATAACTTCAGCTGCGAACTGATAAAGGATGTTGTTGAAAAACAGTTGGAGCTGAAATTTCTGCTTGACGCACAAATCATAAGCAATTGCCACATCGAGTTTCGCGGCTACCGCGCTTATCTAATTGCTTTACAATTTCCGCCAAGCGGAAATCGCCTTTTTCCAGCCTTTTTCTTTCTTTCTTTCTTTTTTTTTTGCACGCTGTGCACAAATTATGATTTGTGTGTGTATATACAAATAAGAGACACGATAAAAGCAATTTGTTTTTTGCCTTAACCAGGCTAACAAGAGCAAGAGCGAGTCAGTTAGATGGGGGGCTTTATGGCACGGATGTAATCCTAAATCTCCATCCAATTCCACTCGAATTTCCAGCTATCTTATCGTTTATATTGTTGTTGTTGTTGTTGTTGCTCGAGTGTTCGATATTCACAATAACGGTACACCAAAGATCTCTAAAGTGCCCAGGCAGGCAGGCAGGCAAAGTATACCTGAAGCCAACACTTTTGGGCTCAAGTGTACGACCTCTGACCGTCCCCGTTCCGACATTGTGATTAGCTCAGCAATAACGGAAATAACTAAATAAGAAAATACAGAAGTGAAAGCTCCATCTTAAAGTGTGATGAACTACCTCCAGAGCTTAGATAGTTAGATAAAGGAAGAGAGAGAGAGAGAGAGAAAGGAAGAGAAAGTAAAGCGCATTAAAAACGCCTATTTTCTCCACCTTTCTCCGTCGTGCTTTTTCTTGACAGTACTGGTTTCATGCTCAAACGCACAGAACAGAAACTGACAGCCTCAAGCAGGACAAAAAATAATGTATATAACTAACACAAGACAAAATCCTTTGCGGCTTTTGGTCAAAAGATGCGCAACTAAATCAACTTGAAAGCGTTGAGAAAAAACCTTTGCCTCAACACACTCCAAAAGCCAAAGTCTCAAAGGCACCGAAAATATCTAAAAACAAAACTAAAAAACAACTTACACTTTGCTGCAAGAACTAACCGAACTCCTTATACTCTGATAAAAGTGCAATAACTGGTGAAAAAGAGTTTATTGTGAATAAAGTGGCTCTAAAACTGTAATTCTACAAAAATAGTTCGATAACTGTAAGCTGTCTTTGGGGGTTCAATGAGGCTTGAACTATTAAAGCACATTATCAATAAGATACAATTATTTGAGCTTTTCTCCAAAATGTATAAGATAATTATGTTAATAAGGTTATCAGTTGCCCTCAAATCCAATATAAGGTTCTTTTTTTTCGCGAGGCTAGAGCATAAAAATGCACAAAATTTCGACCATAAAAGCAGAAAAACTTTAAAATTGTTTGTAGAAAGTTACAGTGTTGGGGTACCGTTTGGCCAGAGGTAAGCGGGCGTGGCTAACTTTCATCGTCCCACGTTTCCTCTGTAATTGTTTCTGGCTACTTAAGTTGTTTATTCAAGCGTAAGACGTTCGCCATGTGGACCACCAGGTGATGGGCTCCATCTCTGACAGCTGCCTCTGCATTTGCCATTTTGCCATTTTCCTTTTGGCATCTGTTTTGTATATCTTTTTTTTTTTTGTGTCGCCACTTCGAAGGCTTTGTTTCAACTGTCTGTCAACTGATTAAGTATTTTGCACGCGTCTCAAGCGAACGTTGATTAAAAGTCGGCGCGCTTAATTTAATCAATTTTAACTTGAGAAAAGTTGCAAGTTTTTCAATACCTTGTTGCTTGTTATAAAAAAAAATATTGATAAATATATGTGTTTGCAAATTGTGTTGCCTGCAAAAGTACGATGCTATGAAACGCATTTCGATAGCTTTTGCTCACGACTATCGAAATCAATGGGAGACTGTTGTGACTCTCGATCTACTATCGATAATGAACAAGAATACGAGAGATAATAGAATATGAAAAACACGTTTTTTAAACGTTTTCTCATTATTTGCTATGTTTATAACAGAAAAGCTTTCACTTTTGCAGAGCAAAGAACCGACTTAAAGCGCTCTCCATCTTTATTTTCTTCTACAAAACGCGCACTTGCTATTTTGGCTGTTAATTTTTGCGCGCACAAATTTAAATTTGTGTACGTGCAAGATGTAAAAGACGCCTCAAATCCTGCCCACAATGCAAAAAACTAAAGTCCTCTTTACGACTGCTGACGACAACAGCTGCAAATTTAATGAAATTAAGCCGAAAGTTAGAGCCAGCCATATATTAAGTGGCTTTGCGTTGCGACAGGACAACTGACTTGGAAAGCGACAGAAGCCGTCCGCAACAAAAGCCATTTTAATTGAATGAATACTTATTCACAAAGTCCTTTACAAAAGGCACCAGGCACCTGGCAACTTCAACACTATCACCAACAACAACGCACAAACAAAAACAGTTAGATGATGAAAAGCTGATTTCAGCCACAAACAATAAAGCTGCACTCAAATAAGAAATTTATACTCAAGAAAATACTTTGCATAGATAAAGACCTAGGGAAAACTTTAGTTGCAGTTGAGCAAGTTATGAAAAAGTTGAAAGTAACACTTAAGAAGCGTTGAAAGGGCAAAAGAACATGAAATCATATATAAATATCCTTTGAATACTAGTTTTAAGTTTTTCACCTACAAAATTGATAATTTTCATATTTGTATTTATTCAGAACACCATTACAAGCTTAAAGGAGATATCGAAATCAAACATTTGCGAGCCATTTGTTATGATAGATCAAAATAAATATTGCTTTTAGAATTTCACTTTCTTAAGATGTATATGTGGAAAGTGATGCGTATGCTCAAGTAAGCTTAGACAACTGCGCCGAGGGTTAGCTCCATGATGGCATTAACAACATCGCCGTCGTGCTTTAGCAGCGCCATAATAGCTATCTTGCGCGAGCAGACCGCCTGCATGATAACCAGTTCGATATCCTTTTCATCCAAAGCGACGCCAATTGCATTCTCGTCAAAGTCCTCATAATCGGCAACATCAGCACTAGAATCAGCAGCATCATTGTTGCTTTGATTGAAAGTGTTTGTAATCGCTGAATGTGATGATGGACGACCATCGTTAATATAACGTTCAGCTGCCTGAGCAGTGGCCGCATTCGATGGACTATCGACATGCACATCACCAAAACAGATATAGGTCTGGCAGTTGGCACACAGGTAGACATCTGGATGATCAATGTACAGCATTACATTCTTATCTTTGCGCATCGTGACACGTGACACGTTGGGAACACGCTTCAAATCGAGCTTCATGAGTAGGCGTCGTGCCCTCTTCTCGCCACGCGAGTACTTTGTTTTCAAAAGCTTTGGACTCGACTCCCTCTCATTGGTCTCATCCTCGTCGCTGTCCGATTCGAAGCCAAGCAAAGTCGATGGCACCCGTTTGAGATCAAGAACATTCACATGCTCGCGTTCGAAATCAAGAACATTCAAATGCTTGCAAAACGGCAAAAAGATGTTATCCTTGTTGATCTCGTTAACAATTGCAGCTTCTGGTTCGGCAACTTTAGTTGGAGGAGCCACATTGGCCGACGAAGCGGCAATTTTAGTGTCAGCGGTTGCCTTTACGGTTTTTTTTGCCTTTTGCTTTTTACCCATCTTTTGAACAGAAGTTTCAAATTAGTTTCGTGTCGGAAAGTTGACGAGCTGCAATTTGTTCAGTTCAAAATTTTCATATACATGTATATATATTATTTGTATGTATTTTTTTAGCGAAACTTGCCTTTTTGACGTCTGTGTCTGACAAACTTTCAACAGCAAAGAAAGAAGCAAAGAATTGCAAACTAATTGAGTGAACTTGGCTGCGCTTGCGGCAGTGCTGTAAAATAATGTAGCGAAAGTACAATGTTGGTTAACTACTCCTTTGATGGCTGATTGCATTCTCTACCAAAACAATTTCATGCAATTAGAAAGTTTCGAATTCTTGAACAATATACTTTTTATTTTTATTTTAAATCGTTTTAGACTTAATCTACGAAAACGTTTGCAGTCTGGCAGCGCTTGATCGAAATACGATTAATTTGCATACGTGTAGTATGCATTTTTGAATTCATCGATACATTGTATTGATCTTCGATAGTGGCTCAACTTGATAATAAAAAAGCACACAATATGTAAACAAACAACGAAATATTTTAACATAAACTATCAGGATCAATGTATACGAAAGAGGAAACACAATATATCTTTGCACTGGTAATAAATCAATACTTTGCCTACTCGAACTCTTATTAATAATATAAAGACAAACTAGGACAATTCACTTTTTTTTTGGGTATTGCCAAAAAGAGCTGCTCTTAACCCAAGGCATCGACAACGTAATCATTTTCAGCATTTTGCTCTTGACTAGCCAAATCGGATTAAAAGTTTTGCAGCTGCATTTAACAAAAAAAAAAAAGCCCGTCATATTTGTAAAGCTAAAGCTAATAAAATTTTGCGTCTATCGCAGCGTATTTGATTAAAATTGTTGATTGAAATTCAACAAGCGAAAGTTTCCAGCCAAAAAACTATATATATGTACATATGTATATACACACGTACGTACATGCAAGTTCGGGTTGGGAATAAGCCAATTGCAAAGTGTGGAAAGTGAAAATGCTGCTGGTGACAAAGTAGTGGATGCGTAAAGAAGAGAATGGGCTTTGGTTCGAGCCTTGGAGGGTCTACCACAGTTGAGTGCAAATTTAAAGCTGCATCGCTTCGAGGCGCAATATGCGCGGACAAAAGCCAAACGGATGTGACTAGAAAGGCAATGGCTTTGCCAACATGGTGGTGCCTGGGTGGTGGTGCCGTGTGATGGCGATAACGGGCTGTGCAATGTGTGTGGACGGAAGTGGAAAACGAACAATGCACAAAAAGCGTTGCAAAACACAATAACAACAACAAGAACAACAAAAAATAAAATGGGCATCCGAGGCAGCCAGTTGACAAGCGCAACAAATGTATTTTAAAGTAATTTCCCTACATTTTAATTGCAGAAATGTGCTCAACAAGGCGTATGGTTGCCAGCAAAGGAGAGAGGGGGCAGGGGCAGTGAATTGGATAGCTCGGTGTACTTAACCGAAAAAATGGCAAACAAATAAAAGCTCAGCCTGGCCGCAACGCGCTTTGTGTGCCATATGCGGTTGCTGTGGCATGCAACCAGTGCTGTTGTGGTTCCACGCACTTCGAGTACACGGAAACGAAAGAAGCTTGGTAGGATTCTTGTGGTTATGTCTAACTGCAACTAAGTGTGGCATTCTGTTTAATTCATTTACTTGACCCATTTCACCTGAGAGCTTGATATACATTTTGCGATATAATCTTGTTTATTGCATTTGGTATAAATAATATTTAAATGTGTTGGTTCGCACTACAACACATTTTCAAAAACATAGTTAAAGCATTTTAGTCTAATAAATCAGACTTATTTATTAGTTTCATTTAAGTGTCAGCAAGTTTGGACTTTTTATTCGGCTATTCGAGTTTTACGTCTAAAATATAAACAAATATATATTCGCTAAATGGAAGCTCGTCAATATTTTATTGCACAACATTAAATCGTTAGCGATATTTCAATGGATATTTAATAGAGTTTTTCTCTCTTTCTCGTGTCTCTGGGACAAGCCCAGGCAGTGGCAGTTAGTTGTTTTTATTACGTAATTCTCGCTTTGTCTCTGTGCAACTTTGTTTTTGTTGTTGTTGCACTCACTGATGCGTTTTTAATTGCTCGACATTTTTAATTAAACAGAAAAAGGAAGAAAAAGTTGAAGCGTCGGACATAAACAATAATAAAGTGGAATAGTTAGTGCTCAACAGTCTTTGGTATTATTAAAGTTTAACGCTAGGTCTACTTCTAATTGCGTTGCATTAATTATTAGGGAAGGAAGCAAATAGGATAACTGGTAACTGGTGACGTCACTCGTAATTGAAAGCTCGTGGTTAGCTAATCAAATCTATTCTCGTTCACGCGCAATAAATTAATATTAGTAGGTAATATTATAAATAGCTTTAAGGGCTCGTTACTTTGCCTGCGGTCTAACTTGGTTTATGGTGGGTGGATAGTAAAACTTTGAGGCTGGCTGGCACGTCCATAGTATGATTAATTATGCTGCCGCATATGTTGCAATGTCATGCGGCAATGGGGCGCCCAGGGCTCTTTCAACTTATTGAAGCTTAGTTTAGTTTAGTTTTTTACCAGCTACACTCACAGAAACATATCTTGGAACTAGATACAAATGTCGAAAAAAGGTTCCTGTAAAAGAAATGAAAATGAAGTTTCTTCGCAAAAATTATTCAAATAATCTTTTACTATTAGAAATTCACATAATTAACTTACTTTTTTTGTAAGTGTAAACGCCAACGGGCGGTGCTTGAAAAATGAAACACCCAAGACAAGTCTAATGGGCAAAAAGGAATCATAGTCATTGGCTACGTTATAAGAATAACTGTGTCAAGGCAATAAAGTTCTGATAGGGAAGAAGAATGAATCTGCATGCATATTAATCATGCAGCTTATGCGAAATGATTGAAAACACATGATTTGATAGCATCCTAAAGGGTTTGACTTCAATGTAAATAGAATACAAGAAAAGTTGACCAAAAACTTGATTAATTTCAAGGCAAGTTCAGCTTTGCGTCTATATATATTCATTTGTATTATTTCAATTTCACAGTTCAGCGCAGATAAACAATAAAAGTTCACATCGGAATTTATTGGCATCATTTACACTTATAATTTACTTTTCTCCTAAGAACGTCTAAGAAATTCCTTAGGGGTCAAAGCGGTTTTTGTTTAAGATTGTTGCACATTTTAAATTGTTCATTTGATTTATTTTAATGAGCTGTTTGTTCTGATTAATTAAGCATTTTAAATTGGTTTCCTACAATACAACAAATCAATTAATTTTAATTGTACTTTAATGTGTTTTTCAAGACTTCTTAACTCAAATATTGACTAAGGCAGCTTAAAAGACATCAAAACATAATAAAACTAAGCTTACCCTTGTTATATTAATGCTAAGTAAATTATTTTGCATTTAAGGTCTTAAGCCTCAAGCCCTTAGATTTCTTTATTTGCCTAAAAAAAGATAAAAAGGGTATTCTTAGTAAAAAGTAAATAAACCCTTAGCTTTTAGTTACTGCTTGTTATTTTTTCGCAACTTTTTTCTAATAAGAATCTTGTATAAATTATTCTATTCAACTCTTTTAGCATTTTTATTCCTTTAATAACGATACGTTTTCTTTTGTTAACTAAATTCCTTATAAGACTTTCTCTTTATTAACCGCATCATTGTTAAACATTAGACAGGGCATCCTTTTTGCTTTTTTTTTTCTATTGATGCTGTCAAGCTGTTATTCCCTAAGCAAATAAAAACAAACACCCAAATACACGCACATATTTCGCTTAGTATTAAGCTATAAAAATCTGGCCTTTATATATTTTATAGTTTTGCTTGGTCTTAAGGTCAGATTGACAGGTAATTGCATTTTGGGTTTCGTTTCGTTTTTTTTTTTTTTTTGGTAACACCTTGCTCAACAGTTTGTGGACAGCTTCTGTTTGTTTTTTGTTTTAGCTTAAGCGTGAGGAGATTTCTGTGTATTTAACTGGGCGACAGTTGATGAGCTGCAGGCGTCCGGATGTTTGCCCCGGCCAGTGCTAAACAATAATACAAAATACAATGCGTAGTTCAGGACCTCAGTCCTAAGAATATGTCAGCAACAAGAAAAAAAAGGACCCCTGAGAAAGTATCGATGTGGAAGGTGGTTGGTGGAAGGTCTTAGGTGTGGGTCAGGCATAGAGGGGAGGGGAGGCAGGTAACGACCGCCTGACCATTGAAGCGGCAAAGAAAATCAATTTCCTTTCGGTTGTGTTTGCTGGTGGCAAAATGAAGCCTGACATTTATTACCATATAAACAGCAAGAATTATTTGTAAGAGACCGCACAAAGGGAGCACTGGGAAAAGTCCGGAAACTTCAGCACAACAATACTAAACACAGTCTTTGCTCCTTCTTCTTCTATTTAACATACTTGTATATATATATATATATATATATATGTATGTGGAATGTGTGCTGATTGTGTATATATTTATATTGCGCATATTGAGTCAAAAATATTGTTAGCAATATCGAAAAGAAAAAAGTTACTTTTGCCACGCGCCTTACAATTGCAAGTTTTTCACAGACCCTTACACACACACACACAGAAAGAGCACAGTGGTGCGAAAATGCACAGCAAATTTGCTTTTATATGTCATTATTATAGGCGCTATGATAAATGATTAAAATTTTAAAATTGTCTTTTTCTTTCGGCGAGAATTTATCATTTTTGGTTGACAGCTGGGATTCTGTTTACAAATTATGCAACAAAATGTGATGAAAAATCGGCGAGAATAAAAGCGATTAGCCAAGTGTGAATAATGTTTTATTTACATAAATGAAATTTGGCAAAGTCGGAACTGAAAACAGATTACAAGATAATACGATTTGTAAGGATATATAAATATTTGTTTTATTTCTGTTCGTCTTTAGCTTTGTGATACTTTTGGGTGTGAGGGGATTTTGATCCAGCAATTTTTCAATGATAAAACGTTAAAGTTTAAGTAGCTTAAATGTTATCATTAATCCTGCTATTGTCAAAAGATACAAATCCTTTGACAATTTCCGTCAAGAATACAAAGAAATTATCCACGAACAAAACGCTTTTTCTCTTTGAAGGTGGGCCGATTATCATGGCAAGCAATGTACAGAGACAGCAACACGAGTGGCAGCATTTTACTAGAGAGCAACAGCAGCAACAACGGCAGCAGAAGTACCTGGCAACAACAACAACAACAGCAGCAGCAGCAGAAGCCGTGTGCCATCAGCGATTGCAACAACAAAAACACGAAGAACAACAAGAACAGCTACAAGAGAAAAATCAACGTTCGCTGCAATCGAAGCACTTGCATTCACCGGAACATAATAATCGCAGCTATCGTCGCTTACTGATTAGTAGCCAAGCAGCGGCGACGTCAAGTACAACGTTAGCGCCTGCGTCAGCGTTAGCGTCGTCGTCGTCGTCGTTGACGTTGTTTTGCCGCGGCTGGCGCCGCAATTTATGCAACAATCTGGACAAATTGAGGCAATTCTCGAGGCAGCTGCAATTTTGTTCACTGGCAACGCTTCTGCTACTGCTGCTGTTGTTGACCACGCATGGAGATTTTGTGCAAGCGGAGGGCAATGTTGGTAAGTCACAAACACACACACACATATATATATATATATATATATATATATATATATGCTTGTATGTGTGCAAGTTTAATTAAAAACTTTGTGTTTGTGTGGCGAAACAAAAACTAAATCCAAATCCCAAATCTCCCTTTTAACAAGTTTTGCAATGCAACTATATATTTAACTAGTTTTGTGTCATGCAGAAACTCACTTTAAACCACACACACACACACAAACACACTTACAGGCGTGTGGGTGTGTTTTTATGTTGTTAGTCGATTGTTTGACCGGAAAGCTAAACGAGTTATAGTTATTAAATCAAATTATTATAGCACTGCACTCGACCATAAACTTTGTAAATGTGTGCACTGTACTGTGTGTGTGTGTGTGTGTGTGTGTGTCATGATGTGATTTTAATATGGTTCAGTATAACAAGTTTTTGCAACTGCGACTCAATTATAGTTTTGTAATAAAAGTGCACTTAGTTCTTAATGCATTGTAAGTAAAAAATTAAATTTCCTTTGTAACATAGAGTTCTTTTTAATATTCAAGTACACCTTTTAGCTTGCTAATTAGATACAGAAAAAAACATTTCAAACAGCTAAAAGCCTTTGTATAGGTTAAAGCACTCAAAGTGTGTGCAAAACTCAACTCAATTAAAACTTATTATTATTTTTTACTTTAAAAAATCTACAACTTTTGTTTGCACTCATGCACATCAGACTAACTATATGCGAACTCTGACGTTGGCGTTGCGGCAACCTCTATCGCTTTTTCACATATATGTATGTATAATGATGTTTGGTGTTGCTGGAGATAACAACTGTTAGCATGGCAACACCTGGCTGAGCAGCTTTTTGGACTCAACTGTACTTTTCCATTAGCAACAACGGCAGCAGCTCAAAATGGAAAACTGAAACTTGAGCCTGCAGCTTTGCTGCACATAGCGCTTACTCATACCCAACCGTCAATCTCCATATACAGCCAAAAAGGTATCCATTTAGCTCATCTTCGTGCGGTCGTCATGACGACAACCAGTTGCTGTTGCCCCTGATGCAGCTTGGACGTCAGCAATCAACCCACACACACACACACACACATATAAGTTTAACACAAAATCTGTATGTGTGTGTGTGTGTGTGTGTGTAAGGGGGTGTGTTTTGTGAGCATTTATGCAATGCCCTGCACAGAAGTATCAACAGGACCAGGCTGTCCTGGGATTTATTGATTTCCAACCAGGCCAAAGCATGTTACGCCAACGCATCCTGTTGCTGTTGCCATTTACACACACACACACGCACGCAGACCTTATAGATATATGAACTGACATTGTCTGGCGTTGCTGCAGCTGCAACACACAGAAACAAGGGTTTTCACAATGGTCCTGTTGTTGTTGTTGTTTGCCATGTCATGTATAAATTAGTAAGCAGATTGCATTGTCAGCAACAGCAGCAGCAACAGTAACGTTAGCAACATCATCATTAGCCGTAACTAGCGCAGAGCAGCTCTCAAGTTGCAACACTTTTTTGTAACTGCTCGCAACCATAAAATTTAATTAGAAGCTGCTGTAGCTGTACAAAAATATGTAACATTAGTATTTGCTCTGCATTGAGCTACGCCTTTGGCATTCAACAACAACAACAACAATAGCAATTATTTTAATAGACAGCGAAGACAGTGAGGCGAACGGGCTCAAAACTTTGACTGCCTGTCGTCATCATCATAACTGTTGCTGCTGTTGTTTTCATGTTGCTTCTTATTTGCACTGGAACACAGCAAAACATTTACTAAAATAGTTTCAATTTAAATTCAAACATCACACAGTTTTCTCTTTTTTTTTTTGCTTCAGCTAACCATGAACTATTAATTAGTTTAGTCTGTGGCGCGTGTGTGAGTTAATGGCATTTGAATTTTGATATCTGTCACATTACGTATACGTTCTGTGTATTTGTCAGTTACTAATTGAAACTAAAATCCATCACGACTGACCAAATCCGATTGTCCAACTCTTTCCACAATGGCATTGTAGCAAGCTTTTGTGTATTTTGGTTGTTGTGGCAATGTGCGGGGTGTGTAGAGGCAGGGAACGAATTGGTTTTAACTGGGAATACAAAAGTAATCTTACACACAAATCCCACATAAACGCATTGTGTACCAAGTTGTTTTGTTATGGCTTGAATGATTCAATCAAAAATAGATTAGAATCATTTTGTGTAGAAATGTTCTCGATTTAAAGAAGAATATATTTGAAATTGAGGGATAATTAAAATTAGTTTAATAAAAGCCCAACACAAATGCATGAAATAACTTTACTCAATTTTACAAAACCATAATTGAAATTCCTCTTTTTAGAAACCACAATGAAAAATTTGATTATTTCTACATTTTCCACAACACACAAACAAGTTTCATATGTTACTTACGTAAGACAATTAGAAAGCAAACTCAAAACTAAAGTTGTTTGAATTTTGCAAATTGCAAACTAAAAGCTAGTTAAAAGTCTGTCTAAAACTTGGGTGAGTGCCACATTATCTTCTCTGCTGCTAAGTGTAGCTTAGTGCTAGCATCCCAATGCAACAGCTTTCATTTTTGTGTGTGTGTGTGTGGCAAGCATGAGTGCCGCAAATTTTAGTAATTGCGACACTTAAATTGCTTACCGTTGTTCAAAAATGTGGCAAGTTTCGGGAACACAGCAGCTGGCAGCTTTGTTCCTCAAAAAAGGCGAAAGTGCAAAAGTTGCAACAGTTTAAGTCTGTTAACTGTTTGTCTGTGAATGCAGTCGAGCGGAAATGTTGAGCGGAAAGTCGAGCATGTTCTCGTGCTGACTGACGGAAGCAACAAATATTGTTGAGAAATGGTTCCCGATTATGTCAGCTACACTGGCTCGAAACAATATACCTGCTCATAAGCAGCGTATAGTATGGCCACACCCCCTTTTCATGAGTAGAGGGCAGGATGCAAAAGTCAGTTAAGCAGAGAATATTGTTATTTCAAGTCACTTGAGCATCGGGAGTCACAAATTAAGTGAATTTTTATTAGATACAAGCCGGTGCACTTAATAAATTACATTGCCGTAGCAAGCGCGCGCGAGCTTGCAACTGGAGACGGCTCCAATTCTCTACACTGTTATTATTTTTCATGACTCACATTCGCACTGTTAGCCTTTAGAGAAGAGAAGACCAGAGATAGCAGATACTTACTTGTTTTCTTTAGGTCATGTTATAACTAGAGGCTATCATTCGAAGCACTTCAGCAGATAGACACACTTACTAAAGGCAAAGCTTTTTGGAAAAGTTTTTTGTGGCACGCATATCCCAAAGTTTTGTAAAACCTGCAGCCATAAAAACCGAAAGCTTATAAGGTTAACTCAATGCTGACGAAGTATTAATACCCTTCAGTCGAAAACTACGGAAACCCCTTTAACCTTTAACCTTAAACCCCAATGTTAGAAACTAAGTTGCATATCAGCTTTTTTTTTTGAGGCCATACGCGTATTACAAATAAAGAAGAAGCACAAACCTATACTATTAGTCAGCAAAGTTTGTGAAGTTTTCGATGTGGAACAAATGCATAAAGTTGATATTGAGGTTAAAGTTAACGTAAGTGTAATAAATATCTTTGTTCAACACATACATATGTTAAATGTCAGCTAGGTTTTATTTCTTTTGGTAGTTTTACATCCTTTTTTTTATAGATATAGATAGAAAAGACATGTCAAGGACATGGGTTTCCTGTTCAAAGGCAGTTGGCATAAGAATATTATTTACATAATATTAAAAAAAAAATACCATTTGTTTTTGCTCTTATTGAACAAAACATAGTTTGAGACTAATAAAAGTCGAGAGTAATGTAAATACAAAATTACATGGCGAAAACACATACGAATATTATCAGTGGAAAAGTTGTGGTTAGGTTTTTTTCATGCCTTAATAGAATGTTTCAGTTAATTATATTCAATGTTAGTTTTGAGGCTGTCAAATGTTTGCCACATTGCTTAATTAAATGTAGTAAAGTATTTCAGTAGAAATTCAAGCATTTCCTGGAATTTTTCATATAAATATTGTTTATTTTTGGTAAAAAGCCATTTGCAGGAATTTTGCGAATAATAAATAAATAAATAATAAATAAAAGTAATTTGCAATAAAATTCTTGGAAAATCAGATATTCAATCAAATGCAGCGGAAATAATTTCTATGAATAAAAAATTCCATATCTGCACGATTATCAAAGCCAATCAATATATTTTGCAATGTAATTTAATATTTAATTTCATTTTTGCATTTTTCTCAGAACAAGACGAACAATAGGCACAAAATAATTATAACATTAGTATCATTTATATCCATAAAACAATCATTGTTGATATTGAGGAAACATTTTCTTAGATAAACCCAACCTAATTAAATATCGGGTATAGTCAGCGACTTGTCTTTAATGGCTCAAGTTTCAATTGAAGTATCAGTTGGGGCACTGGCATTGAAAGCCATAACAATTCAATTATGTGGCTTAATAAAGTTGTGCATGAGAGAAGAACGCAGGGTGTAAGAAATGATGTCTACTGCTATTGTTGAAAGGAGATGCTCCTTAGACATATCGCATAGCAACAGCATGACTATAGCTACTCAAACATCGGCTGGCACGTTAATTAAACTTGGTGTGTTGAAGGCATTGAAAGGGAAGCATCAAGATGAAAATGTAATTAAGAGATAAAAATGAAACACTGTTCATGTGTACATGTGTGTGTGTGTGCACGTCACGCCCACTGAGCAGAACGCCCACTTGCATTATGTGTCCCAATCAGCTCTCGAAGATAAATACAATAAGTTGAGCAGACACTCGCACATAGAATTAATAATGAGTTTGTTTTACAGTCCTTGCAGGCAGGCAGCTTCCTCAAATAAGAAACAAGAACATTCAAGGTAGCATGGCAAGGTAGCATGAATAGATATAGAAGATATAAAAGGCATAATAGTACAATAGCGTTGCTTATAACTTATAACTGCCATAATCATCATTATGATTCATAAAAAATGAAATGTGTCATAAAAAGTATAGCTTGAAATGTCATCAAAATTAACGTAAGATCGTAAACATTTGCAGCTGAATTCCAATATACATATGTTTGTACATATCCATAAATACACACATATGTTAGTACGATTATATATCCATATGTAGGTATATATTGATATGTTTAGCATTTGCCACACACTAAAGTGCAAATGTGCGGCAAATTTCGTACATTGTACATTATTAGTCTGGCCAAACATATAAACACACTCAAGCATGCAAACATCCTCAACAGATTTGGCATATTAAACACAGAAATGTCGCGAACCCATTTGCTTTGCTTCAGCTATCAACAGTTAGACTTAAGCCATGCCCTGTAATGAAAATCTGAATCCCTATTGTAAGTCTGAATTTTGAATATGTTTCTGTTAGGTAGCATTCACTTTGTAAGCTTTTGGGCATATATACACCGATTTTTAATCCTTTATCCTTTTAAACATTTTTTTATTAGCAGGGAAACCAAATGGTTATCGGGCTATTTTGTACTCTTAACGTCTGTTGCTGTTGCTTTGTGAACAAGCTCATATTTAGCATATAGCTATGGGCGTGGCACTCACACACCTACACCCTACACACACACACACACATACACCGCCTACATATACATTCATCCAACGCCCGCTAGCCAAATGCGAGCTATTACTTTGTTGGCACTTTGTTTTTGGTTTGCTTTTGAAGTAGATTTTCCTTTTTTTCTTGCGCTCAATTTGCCGTCGGCTCTGGATCAGCATCAGCAGTAGAAACAAGCAAGGGCAAAAAATCTAACTAAGGTCCATTAAGGCAGACGCCAAAACTAACAGCCAACAACTACAATAATAATACTAACAAACGGCACTAGCAATTGCTGGCACTTTTCATATGTTGCATAATATATGCAAATGTATTTATTGCTGCGCCGCAAAGTAGGCAACACAAAATGTTAGTGGGTTAAAAGGAACGAAAGGCTGCCCTGCCAAAACAAATAAATGTTAATTTCATGGTAATATCGTTGACTTGCCTTCAAGGTATAACAAAAAGTAAACGCTGTAAACTGCTCCGCTCCTCCAGATACCCCACACTATCAACATAAACAAGAACAGCTCGTGCAAAAAAGTAAACAAACAAGAAGAAACCAAAAGTCAACTAAATGTGTATTGATGTACATTCCGCACATGCCTGCTGTGTGTATGTAGTTTAGATATGTGTGTGTAATGTGTATTGGTGTGTGCTGTAAGTAGTATTTGCATGTTGCCCACTTGCCGACGGCAAAGGGGTTGGACACACGTTGGCTATACGCTATATAAATACAAAACACAAAAATCATGTAAAATTCATTGAAGCAACCAACCAGCAGCTATGCGTGTGTGTGTGTATGTGCGGAAACTTTGAGCAAAGCTAGATGTTTGTGTACACAGCTAGAAAAAATTTACTTATTATTAAATTACGTGCAATACTTGCCATAAACGATTCCTACTTTAAATTAATGCAAAACTTTTTTTTTCGTTTTTTCTTGTTAGAGGTTTTCAAGTCGTGTAGAGATTATTAACCTCTCAGTTGTTTAAACCATTTTTGGTTTGTTGTCCTCATTTTTCAATGTCTCTTGTTGTTTATCAAACTAACAGTTGTTTTGCATTCTATAATATAAATAAATTGCGTATTCACCATGAATGTTTTTGTTTGGCCTTGACTTCGGTTGGGGGCACTTGTGTACTGATTACCGCTGATTTTCAAATAAAAAAAAAATAAATTCATATTGCCTCTTGGCATTGTTAGAAGCAAACAACAATAGAAATTAAATTTTTGGCTTTAATTGTTTACTGTGTACACATGCATATATTTGTGTATGTGTACATATATATGTTTGGTATTTTGCTTGTTTTTGCCTTGGCCCTAGGCATCGACTATGTGTGGGCGTGCGGAAATTTAATAAGAATTGGATTTTTATGTTTTTGCGCGTCTAGATGGCATATGTTGTACACACACGTAAGTGTGTGTTCGTGTGTGTGCCTTCTCCAAGGGGCATACTTAATTTGGCATTAATACACATGACAAGCTCAAACAGCAGCTCTCCTTTTCTCCCCGCTCCTCGCTCTTCGTTCGTACCTTTATTGATAATGATTTGTGATAATGATTTGATTTATCTGCGCCATTATATGCGCAGACTTCACCAAAAAAATAAATAAATTACATTTTCCCATTAGGCTAAAAATCAAAAAAAAAATCAACTTTTTATCAGGCTAATTATATTCATCGATTTTATTGCCAACAAATTAGAGTTAATGTAACACAATTAGTACCTTTGTGACTACTACTTGACCGAATAATAATAATAAAAAAAAAATACACAGTTAACTTAATTAAAACTACAATGGAAATCAATTTTGTACAATATGGTTTTAGTTTAATTTGAACACATTTGCAAATTGTGTGTAATTTTTAATTAACGCAAACACGACTTGCATGACAATTAGGTAAATGTGTTTGGCATTCGACCGCAATGTTAATTTGTTATTTGCTACGCATGTGAAATACGAAATGCGAAATGTAATGGATTGGAAAAGATATGTTTGATGTAATTGAAATGAATCCGTTGACAGTTGCCAGAATCAATATCAATTCAATCAATTTCTTACTCTAATCAATAATATGTAGAAAAAAAAGTTCTGCTCTTTAGCATCCCTTCTTTTAGCTCAAAGTCTTTGTTATTTCAGTTGCTTCTTAAGTATGCAAAAAAGAAAAGAAAAAATAATAAACGAATCTAATGAATTTTTATGCCGAAAAAGAACGCCAGCAAGAACAAGCAGAACAGAAAAAAACAATAGAAAGGGGAAAGGGAAGAACGTTCGTCGTTGTTGCTCGCTGTGCAAATTAATGAAAATTCATGAGCAATTCTTTTCTTTTTTAAGCAAAGGCAGCAGACATGGGCGTGCTGTTAGCCAAGGCATAAGCATTCCATTAACGAGTGCAAATGGGAAAGCATTGGATGAAGAATGTGCACACAAAATATAATAAGCAATAACGATTTGTGTATTATTTTTTTTTATGGCAAATTGCTAAACTAATTAATTGCACATTAAAGCGAGTCGAAAGCGTTTTTGGATTTAATTAAATGACTTTTGAGAAGTGATGCTTAAGTGGAGTCAGTAGCCAAAGCAGGTATCTAAGCGTTTTATTTGTTTAAAAGCCTCATAAATCCAATTGCCTGGAAATTTCCATGCACCGAGTGGAACAAGCAACAGCAGGTGAGGGAGGGGGAGGGGGGGGCATAGCTCTTAGACTTTTGCTGCTTATGCAAGCAGCCAGATAAGTAGAACAGTGTCTTCTCGTCTATTCGAAATAAATCTTCTTCTTTGCGCAAGGCAAGGCAAGGCATTGCCTTAGGTCCTTTTGCTGACTGGCAAAATGCATGCTGGATGGCTGGCTGGCTGGCTGCTCGCCTGGGGACCAGACGAGCAATCAAGCTTTATATCTGATTTTAGATTATGAAATTCACTTTTTGCATTTTTACATTTTCATTTCAATTTTTTGGTTGCGTATTTGATTGCAACCAGGCAACGCATCTTACTTCCCTCTCATTTCCTTTCCTCCTCTCCAATTCATCTAATTTGCAAACTTTAGGATCAGAGGTTGCCTTGGTTTCTAGGAATTTATTATAGTTGATTGTTAAATAAATGAATTTCTCTTTTTAATAATACCAAGAATGATAATAATAAACCAGCCAAAGGAGATGCTAGATAAAGCAGAAAAATATTATGCAGCTCGCGCATATCTCAGGCAAATGATAAGTTTTTGTATTGTACATTTCATCAACTTAGCGTCATGCAAAGAAAATGTTTATAATTTGTAAGTAGAAATAAATAAATAAATTATGCTTATGCTTCTTACTAATAAAAGCAAATACTTTCTTAAACAAGTTCTATTTGTAGGTTAAATATCAATATAAGCTGTCAAGTAAACTTTCTTCTGAAGGAAAAGGAATTTTTAAGCGACATACGTCGTTGTATATAATTTCGTTTTATATCTGTGCTAACTTGTTTATTCCCTTTTTGACAAGGATATGTCAAGATGTAAGATACACTGACAGCAATGTAAAATATGTACGTGTAATTATTACTTTCAGTTATCATTATTACATTCAAAACTACAGTATTAAATATTTATATGTTATAGTTTCATGCAATCTTCAAATAATGCTCTCAATTATAAGCTAAATACTAACACTTTAAACAACTACGAGCCTTGTGTCTTTGGGTTCTGTTAATCAGTTAAAGGGACATACTAGCAGCATATGGCAGTAAATGTGGCAAATAGTCAGAAAGACAAATAGCTGCCGTCAGCAGAATATGCGGTCCCTGGTGTTTATACTTTACTGCGCTGTGGTTACTCACTTCTGTCTTTCTGTGTGTTTGTGTGTGTGTGTGTGTATGTGTGTTTGAGTGTCGGATTGCTGCAAGGACTTGCAAGGACAAGGCTTTATGTGCTTAATCTGCCGCTTGTTGCTGCCACACTCAATTTATATACATTTTTTTCGGAGCGGAAAACAGAAGCAGCAACAGCAAACAGCAGCTAAGGAAAAAGTTAATATTTATGCGGCACGTTCATTTGAAGTGTGCAACTTGGCCGCCTAATTGCGTGCCAAATTTGTGGCTGTTGTAGGCCAACAACATTTTTGTGGGCTACCAAATGCCGCTAGATAAATCAGAGAAAGCCGCTAGGCAAAATTCCGACGTGTCCCAGCGGGTTCAACCACAAAAGCGGAAAGTACAAACTTAAGGACAGTCAGGACAGGGCATCCCATTCTAAACATTTTAAAATTTATGATTTAAATGAGTGCGCATAAATCAGCATACAAAATGAAAAAGTGCTTAGCTCTAGCCAAAAAATAAAAGCATTGCCCATCGAGCATTAAAGCTGAAAGTCATGAAAACCAAGACTGGCAGTTACTCCAGTTCCACTATGGATGGTTGGGGATTGCCTTCTTTCAGTGGCTCTGTATTTGTTGCTCCACAGCTGCTGTTGCTGCTGCTTATTTACACTTCATAGAGCTGCAACAAAAAGTGTGGCAAAAGCTAAGCTGCATGCATTTGTAGCTTGTGACTCTTATGTGCAGTGCACACAAAGTGTATGACAATTAAGTTATAAAATATGCAACATGTGGCAAGAATTTTAATAGGTCTTTGCTGTTTTAAGCACTCAACTGAATTTAACAAATAAACCCTAAAGTATCATTCGCCTAAGAGTACAATATATATTTCTGGCTGTAACTTTTTGACTAAATAAGCAAAAATTAACTGCTTTATGTCATAATAATAATATATTTGGATATGGTATATGGAATTTTTGCTTAAAACTTTTTTTTAAACTTATTGTCATAAATTTTGTTCAAGGTATTAAATCTTTGCCAATTTCAAAGTCATCTTTTCTTTAACTTGTTGTTGTCCCTTACTGCTTGGCTGCAGCTAAGCTCATAGACAATTGCACGGCATTAAAGATGGCGAATGGAGGAGTCAGTGCATTCCAGCTTCATTATGTTTTATTTGTTTGTTTGCTTTTGAGTGTTTGCGCTGCGTGTCGCATATGTATGACATATATATGTATGTAGGTAACGTGTGTGGAATATTAGGAGTGTTTTGTGTGTGTGTGCGTGTGTGTGTGTGGGTGTTTGGGTAACTGATGTCTTGTGTCTTGTGTCTCTTGTTATATGGGCCTTTAACGAGCTACGCGCCACTCGCTTTCAGCTTTGTGTCTCTATCATTTCTCCTGCATTGCATGTTCCATTCCACTCCCCTTGTTTCCTTCTCTTGCTAGTGTCTGTGTGCTCTGATTTGGCTCTTGTCTTTGCCACGATTAATGGTCGCCTCTGTTATTATTATTTTTATTATTTATTTTGCTTTGTGTGCTCGTCCCTGACAATTGTTGTTCGCCTTAAATGATCTTCTTTTGCTGCTGCTTTTGGCCATGTTATGTTAGCCTTGTTGTTGGCCCTAGCCATTGACACACGTTGTCGTGCGTTCTTGTTTTGACTTTTTCTTTTATGTGAATGCCCCCAGAACAACATCATTAAAGCATCTGTAGCAACAACAATAACAACAACAACAACAACACGGCATACGCACAAATGTACAGTGGAAAAGGTCACAATTTGGAAACGTATATAAATATATATCTATATTAGGTAGAATTTTTGCTTAAACTATTGAATTTGACCTTAAAAACTGCTTTTCAATATCCTTTCAACCATGATTTTAAATTTAATTTGTGCTCACATAAAATATTCATCTACTAAAAATGTATTTGAGTTTGTTTTGCTGCTTATTTGTTTTAATCAAAAGTATATGGCAAAGCTTATGACATGATTTACTGTACGGTTCACCCACAAGATATGCTGCGGTTTTTATTATTTTTCACATTACGTATACCACATGTTAGCCCTGATGCCCTTGCACCTCCGCAACTCACACGTGTCGTCGCTGTTTGCGTCGTTGTGTGTTGAGGCCGACAGCAAAAAAAAAAAGAAAAAGAAGAAAAATGTTGTTATGAAATGAAAATCTTTTTAAAATGCCTTGACCCGAAAGCAAATAACAGTCAAACAGGGTCTCCAACCAAGGGACCGCTAAGTAAACACGCCACAAACCTGTACCACAATCAGGGCCAAAACCAGAACCAAAGCCCAGCACCAGTACACATAGCACAAACAGGATTGCGTTGAAATATGCATGGTCGTGGACATCAATCAAAAATGCGTAGCACTCTATGGATGCTAGTCGCCTCAATTGACGCGACGCACAATTCATTGGGGGTGGTGAAGACTATTGTTGTTGAGTGTTGGAATTTTCAATTTAGCCTTGCGGCAGAATTTATTAAATTGTTGTGGTCGTTGCGTTGTTTGCCAACCATTGCCACAATTTATGCTTAGACGTTTCAGTTTCCTAGTTTCCTAGATTCTAGTAACAGTTACTGCAACTAGCTTCCGTTTCAGTTGCCACACAGAACACGCTCCACACTCTATCTTTTAGTTGCCTATTCGACTATCTTGCTAGCACTCTCATTTCTAGTTTTCCTCTATAGTTTCTCGTTCCAACTCATTGACATTGATTCGAGTTGGTGTTCGCCAACGTATCAATCAAATGAAAGATCTAACCGCAAAGACCACAATGCATGAGCGATGGCCATGCCACAATAGAGTGGGCGGAACGGTGGAATGCTGCTATTGCAAGGACATGTACGATTTTGATTTGTTATTTCGGCTTGTTGTTGCTGTTCTCAAAGAATGCAAATCATTTTGAATGTCATTGCAATGTGTTCTATAGCTGCACTTGCATTTTTGCCTTATGCCACGTTAACGAAATAACAGTCGGGTATTTGACACATTGTTACACCTTTAAGGTCTTATAAGCCTCACTTATCATTCTTTTGGTTGCTTAATTCTTTGAAACTTGAACTGAAAAGCTAAGGATTTCAAGTAGCTTCGGAAAATGTTTTATACTCTTAAGGATTTTTGATAAGAACAAAGAACTTTTGAATTACTTGAAACTTTTAATAAACTTTCTTCAATTGTCTTAAAATTCTTTTTTCATTAAGGCATTAAAAAAGTTTTTAATTGACTCAAATTTGTGTAAAGAGAAAATACACCCTTAAAATCGGCTGTCCGCTTGAAACATTTCCTAAAATTGGTTCAAAAACTTAAAGCGGATATATTTAAAAACTTTTTACTTTATAGGACTTAAAGTATCAAAAACAATTTTGTTAATAAATTGAAATATTGCTGAAAAATATGATCCGTAAAGACTTATTTAGGGTACATCGCACACAGTTGCTTCCTTTTTTAGAACCTCTTCAGTAAACGACCCCAATTTACTTGCTGCATCAATTCAAAGCGCTGCATTTTCCATTTTTGAACGCCACTTGCAAGGATTCACGCATTTTGTCGAGCAAATCGAGCGTAAACATAAATAAAAATTGCAGCGCACAAATAAGAATGAAGTACACAGAGAAAGGATGAGAACGAATGTGCAAAAGAAATGGGTTCGCGGGTGGTGGGCAATTTGGTAGATGGTTGCAACGCTTTTACTTCTGCCGTTTAAGGCGTTAAGCTCCGTTTTGGTTTATTGGTTAACGGCACCTATGCATTGGGCCATTTTGCGGCTATAGCACACTTCGACCACAAGTGAACTGCACAATTTTCATGGCCATTTTCATGGTGTAGACATGTTGTCTGTCCGGCCTGTCTGTACTGGCAAAAATGTTGAATATTGCGCATACGCCACCGTATGTGTGGGCGGGTGTGTGTGTGTCTGTGCCGCTTTATCGTGAACAGCATTGGCAGCTAGATTCAGACTGAGGCACGGACCAGGACATGAGCATGCATATTTATGAGCCTTGGCTAAGGACACTGCTTATGGGACTTTGATATGGGGCGTGATTTGTTTTTCAACGCTTTGCAACACTGTTGACAGACAGAGAGACAGACAAACAGACAGGAAGGAAGAAGAAAGGTAAAGAGTGTGTGCAAATGCAAATGTGGAGTACAAGGCTTAAATTGTAGGATATTAAGCTTAGGAAACAAAGCTTAGAGGCTTAAATATAAAACAAAAATAGATAACATTAAGGAGGCTTTAGTTGAAAAAATAAACGCGCAACTTGTCGAGTATTCTAACAATTAGCTTTTTGCACTACCCGTAATAGATAGATAGCCAAATTCCTTTTTTTTTTGGCTGCCACAAAATTAGTTTCGAGTCGTGTTTGGAATTGTGTCGACTGCCACGTGCTACGTGCCCCACTTTGGCTCCATTTGACAGTTATTGACAAGCACTATTCAAACATTTATTGACAATTTCGCCCTCGCCATGAAGTGTGCTTCAATCTGTCAAGTTAACAATGCACAAAAGTCCTTCAATTCTATAGAAAGCTGACTTACAGCATCGACTACAGCCATACGTAGTATATCTGGTACCTAACAATGTTGCAGTTGAGTGTACTACAATAAACTTAAAATTGATATTTGATAGTCTCGGTAAAGAATGGAGCAACGAATGCGCCGAAGGATGTTTCGATACTTGATGCTCTGCTTGACTTCTTTTAACAAGCACTTAAGCAATCGCGTTTATATCTCCCGTCAGACGAATGATCGAGTCAATTATTTAGCACGCGCGCCGCAAAATAGGCAACACTTTTTGTGCAACGCAACAGAAATAAAACCAAGGAAAAGAAAGTCATATAATTTTTGTGATGGTGTGAAAAGACCTTAATTATGCGTATTAATTATAATATATAATTGCTTATCATAAAAAGGTTCAGAATAAGCGGGTAAAATATTAAGATAGAGTCAAAGAATGGCCTGTTAATTATGTTGATTTATTATTACATTAATTTAAATGGCTTTTTATAAGATACTGCCAAGAAATCTTTATAACCGACATTCTAACCATTCTAAATTTGAATTCTAAGAACCTACCCTTTGTAACTTTATGTTACAGGGTACAGCGAGTAGTCGCCTTGAGATTAATTTAACGCAAATGGCGGGCTGCAATTATACAACAATTAAAAACAAACGCTCGAGGCGCTCGCAGCACCCAAAAGAAAATTTACGGTTTGGGTCGCGATGGCGCTTCTGTTTAGAAACTACGGTTTAGCGGCAGCCCGCACACAAATTACTGGCGGCTTAATTAATGGCCAAGAAATGTTTGTGCGTCAACAAGCAAAAGTTAGAACAGACCCCTACCCAAAAAAAAGAACCGAAGAAGAGCACGAAAAACTGTTGGCCACAAAAAAAAAGTAAAGTTTTGTTTTTGTGTGCGTGTATGTGTGTGTTTTGTGAGGGAAGGTTTTAGGCTGTGTGGGGATTGGGTGTAATGACAGGCGTTGACATTCTTTACGTAAGCTGCTGGGCTCAAAGTCGGCAACAAGAAAGTGCCGCATATATATTTTAGGCACCCCCAACAAAACACGGCTGCGGGAATTGACGTCACACAGTAGCGGAAGCAGTTACAAGCTATCTCCGGCATGACGAAGTCAACATACACTTTCAGCTGCTTTCATCAAAATTTGAGAATTAATTTGAAAACTGAGTGATTGTTGCTAGGGGAGGTTGTGTAATAAAGCTCTCTAAGTCTGATATTTATGTACTTTATGTGCCTCCACGTACATTTCATGTCGAATTTTTAAGACCCAGTCCACAAGCACATCAACAAGCGTGCCAACGTGACGTTTGACAAAGCTCCAATCTTTTGGGTGCTGTCATGTGTGTGTGTGTGCGTGGATGTGTGTGGATGTGTGTGGATGTGTGTGGTGTGTGTGTCATGTGCGACATGCTCGTAAAAAGCGTTTATTTAGCCAAGAGCCAAGCAAGAGGCACATGACACCAACACCAACAACAACACCAACAACAACAATAGCAATAGCAGTAACAGCAGAAACAAACAAGCAACGACAAAATGGCGACGTGCCAAAACTCCATACTGAAAATAGGGGTTTTGCTTTTAAGGGGCTTGCAAGAGGCAGAATGGGTTGATGTTTTTACCCCAAGTTTGCTTAGTATGGTAATGCTGATTTGCCTTTTACCACATCATTATGTCTTAACTGAAACTTGTTGTAACAACTCTTTCATGTCGGGTTTTTTACTTTCTCTTTTTTTTGCAGGCTGCCAGTTTGTTAGGACGCTTTGTGTACCCCACACCGAGGTCTGCTACGATGGTAAGTTAAGATTAGACTACTATGCTGTAAGAACAGTCGATTAACTCGATAAACTACAACAGCATCAGACTGTCATTTTATGAAGTGTAAAAGCGAGTTGTCTTTGTCAACTGATAAGTTGAGCAATATGACATAGAAAAGGACAAAACAAATGGTTGCCACAAGCTTAGAAGAAATCGATACAATTTCTCTTGGGTTTATTTGTAGTTAATGGATTGCAGCCCTTTAAAGGGTTAAATATGTATATGTATTTGTTAGGACGCTTTGTGTACCCCACACCGAGGTCTGCTACGATGTGACTTAAATTGAACAAAGGAATTATTTTACATTACACTCTATCAATTTTAATAAAATATGTAAAGTAATTTTTCTTAGTTTAAGCTTAAAGTACAGCTTAAGAACATTGGAAACTGCAGGAACGTTTTTTTTTTTTTTTTGTGGAAAACTTAAACTAATAACTGGTCTTTATTACAAATCCTGAACTATTGCAGCTGCACTCTCAAAAATGCTCAATTGCAGTAAGTGCTCGATAGCAGGCGAATGTAGCCGTGCCATGCAACATTAAACGACTGCTTGAGGCACTCCTTTCAGTTAAGAAATAGGGCAGCGATTGCCAAACAGTTGCCAAAATTGCGGTTTATACCCAATATACTGAATGAACGCCAGTTGTGGGTCAACATGCAATGTTCAAAACTGAGTTTGAGTATCGGTTTCCTGCCCGGAGTAAACTATTTCGTACTATTTGCTGAGCACTTCAATGCCAGTGCCGGATTCAAAAACGGGGACACCCCAAAACAAATATACGTTAAACGTGCAAGGGCTAAGGGGTTCTTTAAATGTGTAGGAGCTTTGAGGGTAGCGTTCAGGCGTTGACAACTGCAGTGCATTATCGAAAACACACTCAATTACTTATGTAAGCAGCTTTTTTTTTCGGATAGCTGCTGTATGTGTGGGTGGCAAGAAGTGTAACAGGAGAACAAATGAAACTGCAACTGCAGTTGTTGCTCGAGAAAACCTGTGAAAATTTGTGAAAATTGCTGAAGGAAAAAAAATAGAATGGCTGCCCTTAAAAGGGTCGTGCAGCTACACAAAACGAAAGATACACTGAAAAAATATATCTACATAAAGTAAAAGCTATAGATGTTCAATAAAATATTTGAAACTTGTTTTCGTTCGTAATATAAGTTTTGCTTAAGAACTTAGAACAAGTAAAACTTAAAATAAATGATAGCATATTCGATCTCTTAAGTTATCCAAATTATTGATTAGATAAGATCTTATACTTATTTTGATATTTTATATCCTAAAAATAGAAACATCTCTATTTAAAGCAGTAAGGACCTTTGCTCCATATGGCACACACGTGATCCGATTTTTTTTCAGTGTATGTAGAGTAGTATATGCTTGTGTAGGTATTGTATGCCACAGAACTGCAGTACCAGTCACTTTTTTTTCTGTCCCCTTCCGCATTTACATTTTGCCAGCTACAAGGATATGTATTTAAATGCTCGTAAATCAAAGTAAGCAAGGGGAAAACTGGCATGTAGGGGGCAGAAGAAAGTGGGGAGAATCGGTTGACAGTAGTAGAGTAGTAATTGTAAGACATGCATTATTGATGCAGTTATATGACCTATTAAAATATTGTGGATCATTTGCATTTTATCCGCAGACAACATCTTTGGTAAGTGCATCCCAACCACTGGAGTCGACGTGGAGGACATTGAGAAGTAATTATCCTTGCTGCCAATTTTGCATATTATTATTTTTCATTCATCCAGACTGCTGAACAGAGTAATTAACATGATTATTGTTGATTATACAGGACACCACTCACCGAGGACGAATCTCGACTGTTGGCCACCATGTTGGAGGAGCTTCAGGGCGCCGGCTTAGGCTGGGATCATCACTATGTGCAATGTCGGATACAAGGAGCGCTCTTCTCGCTGCAACGCCAACAACAGTTGCCACCCAATCTTTGCGCCAATTTAGCACCATCTCCACCGGACTATGCTGATCCTGCTAGTGCGCTAGCCTACGTACGCTTCACTTCACCCGAGCAGCAGGAACAGCAGGTCGATTACAATGAGCCGGAACAGACGCAACTTTATCCGATGCTGCGCAAGAAACAAATGCAGAATGGTGGCTTCAACAGCATACTGCAGCAATTGCAGCAAGTACAAGAACGCCGTCGTTTGCGTCATGATCCTCTGGAGTTGGAGCACTTTGGCAAACTGGATCTGCATGAGAAGACCACACAATTGGAGTTGCCAAGCGTAATGGATGCATTCCTCGATATTGAAAGGCAGCGCATAGAACGGGAACAACAATTGCGCCTTGCTGAACTCGATGCTAACCAAAAGGCTGAGCAAAAAAATCGTTTGGAACTGTATCAGATTCTGGCTGCTTCTGAACCCGATCCGCAGCCGTATCAACGCAAACAACAGCCGGTGAATGCAATGGATCAACTTGAAGCGATTGTTGAGCAACAGCAGCAGCAGCAACAACAACAACAACAGCAGCAGCAGCAGCAGCAGCAGCTTCAACTGCAACAGCAACAACAGAAGCAGCAGCAGGAACAGGATCAGCCCCAGGCAGCGCCCGCCTACGTTGGCGAGGAGGTAAACGACTCGAGTGAGCTTTACTTTCCGGATAACTATGCCCCGTTAAAGCGTCGAGTTGTACCTCCACACTCCTTCTTCCGTGAGCTGACCAATGAGCAGCAGGTAACACCCGAACTGGTCAAGCGGCGTCCCGACATCGACAACGCACAGGAGCAATTGGAAGCACAGGAGCTGGCCTTGGAGTCGAGTTTACGGCGCAATTCGCTGACACCCATAGAGGAGGAGGCCATGTTGGCATCCAATAGCTATCCGCGCACTCAGCAAAATCAGCGCGTTTACACCGAGGGTGGTCTGCTCCTGATGCCACAGCAATCCGAGCTTGCACAAGACTCCGCGCAGGCGGATGATTCGGCGGACATGAAACAAACACTGCTGGCCAACATGTTGGGATTTGCACGTCATGAGCGTCTGGATGTGAAGAAACCAGGCCCACAGTTGGGGCCTCCGGCCGAGCTGAGCAATCAACTGGAGACGGAGAAGCCACGACGCCTAACAGACGATGTCAATAAGGAAGTACTGCCTGCACATATCAAGGGTGGCGATGTCAACGAGCCGTACAAGAAAAAGAAGGTCGTCAAAGAACAACACTCGGACGAGGATCATGCGCCGCACACCGTAGACACTGAATATGCACATGTGTTCGTTAAGAACCCGTAAGAAATTGTTAAGAAATAAGAATCCCTTTAACTTGTATTAACTTATAAATAATGATATGCATCTCTTGAATGGTTTCTTGCAGCATTGACAGTTGGTACGATGGGCAGCGCATTATGAATGAGTTGGCGCAAATACTACACATGCAGGGATATTTTTCTTATTTAACGTACGTTTACATTTTCTATGGTTTAAGTTTAACAAACTCATCTAAATCAAAAAGTTTCTTAAGGGTCTTAATTTCATTTTAAAGTAACTTAAAAAAAAAGGACTGCAGAACTTATTTAAAAACCAGTTTTATTTGAATGATGGTCCTATACAATGTTGACCTGAACAGGATTACTTACTTACTTACTATCCGAGAAAAGTGTGGTTTAACCTTGAAGCATTATATTTAATAAGCTTTGGCAGAATCAGTTACATTCTTTACTTTATGTAAAGTTCAACTTTAACTTTACACTTTGAACTTTGCAGCGTTCAACCACATGAAGTAAGCTTCCGGGTGGACTCAAACAACCCCGATCGCAAGACGGCCGCCGATGTGGCACGCTACATCAACGAGAATCGCGGCGTCAAAAATAACATCCAGCGACGCGTCGGTTTTTATGTGCTGCACGCCGGCGTTGGTGATCGTGTCAAGGATTTGAGGGATCCAAGCATATCCGCATCGCACATTGAGCTGGCCGAACAGGGTCCGGATGTGACGCACATCATGGCCTATATGTTTGCTGGGGCAGGTGCCGCGGCGGTGATTGTGATCTTTGTGACATTGATTTTGATTAAGAGGCACGATCGAAAGCGCGATAAGCTGGGCGGATTGCAGTCGGGTTCGTCGGGCGCAGAAAGTTGCAGCAAGGACTATCAGGAGCTGTGTCGCGCGCGAATGGCCGGCAAGAATGGCAATGCTACGCCTGGCAATGGTGGCTCTGGTGCTGGTGCTGGTGCAAATACAACAGAGCCATCGCAAAGCGGACGCATCACATCGCTTAGCAAGGAGAACGAAGCAGGCCGACCACCATCCTCACGTTCCAGCACATCATCGTGGAGCGAGGAGCCAGCATTGACAAACATGGACATCTCAACTGGACACATGGTGCTGGTATGTAGAAATGCCATAAATTCCTCCTTGAGCTTCTTATTTGATCGTTTTGCAGTCTTACATGGAGGATCATCTGCGCAATAAGGGACGACTACAACGCGAATGGGAGGCATTGTGCCGCTATGAAGCTGAGCCCAGTGCTCGAGATGCCGCCTCCCAGCCTCAATGTGCCAACTTTAATCGTCCGGGCGCTCCGCTACCGTACGATCATTCGCGAGTTGTGCTTAATCATTTGGCCAATGCTGAGGGTCTGGATTATGTGAATGCATCGACAATTGTAAGTAGTTCAACGTGAACTATTAAGTTATTAACATAACATTAAAATCGCTAACCAAACTTTTCCAAACCAGACTGATCACGATCCCAGGGCACCCGCTTATGTGGCTGCTCAGGGTCCTCTACCCTCGACACTGGCGCACTTCTGGCAAATGATTTGGGAGCAGGGCGCTGTTGTTATTGTCGCACTGTGTAGACTGCAGGAGAATGGTGAGGTTGCTTGTGCGCGATACTGGCCGGAAGAAGGTGCCGAGGTTTATCATATCTATGAGGTGAGCGCTGTTTAAATTTCCCACATTGCAACAGTTAATTGAATTGAGAATTGTTTTCTCGTTTAGGTTCATTTAGTTAGTGAACACATTTGGTGTGATGATTACCTCGTACGTTCTTTCTACTTGAAAAATCTGCGCACTAGCGAAACTCGTACCGTTACCCAATTCCATTTCCTGTCCTGGCCACAGATGGGTGTACCGGCTCAAGCTAAGGCGCTCCTGGACTTTAGGCGGTAAGTAGAGCATAAAGAGTACTTTTAACTTTCATGTGTAACACTTTTTTTTACTGCGTTTGACTCCACAGCAAAGTTAACAAGTCGTATCGTGGACGTTCCTGTCCCATTGTGGTTCACGGCAGCGCTGGTGCCGGACGCACTGGTTCCTACATTCTGCTGGATCTGGTGCTGGGACGCATGAATAAGGGAGCACGCGAGATCGACATTGCCGCCACGCTGGAGCATCTGAGGGATCAGCGAGCCGGATTAGTGGCTACCCGACAACAGTTCGAGTTTGTGCTAATGGCTGTCGCCGAGGAGGTGCATGCGATACTCAAGGCCCTGCCAGCGAATACATCGGGCGAGAAGCGTGAACTGGAAAAGGACAGTGGAGCAGCAGCAGCAAAGGAGCCGCTCAAGGAGGACAAGGCGCAGGAGGCAGCTGAGGAGGAGGCGCCCACAAGCAGCACCAAGGCAGCAGCTGCAGCGGCAGCCAAAGAGAAACTTAAGGAAAAGGAGCCGCCCAAGGAACCAAAGGAACAAAAAACGCCGGCCAAAACGCAGTCACAGTCGGACAAAAAGTAGAAATGCACAAAGCAGAACAACAAAAAAAAGAAGAACACAAAAAGAAATGAAGAAACTAACAAATGAAAAATAACTAAAAACAAAAAAAAACTTTAAGTTCAAATTACCAGTTTGTTGCAGGCGATTCGGGGGTCTAGTTTTAGTTCACAAGTAGCTAGTAATTAATGTATATGTTTAACAAAATAATTATGATTTCATGGTATAAGTACAAGGAAGGTTCGAAAAAGGCAAATATGGTCGGCTAGCGTTGGATAATACACTTTTAATTTTAACACATATACAGTTAATAGAAATGAAAGCCTATGTTGCGCACAAATTGCACCAAGAGTTAAATAGCACTTGCAACGTTGCAGCATTGCTTGCCACATGGCTGGTACGCTGTTTCTGGTGCACACACCAGCCCGTGACATTTGAAATGCGTCTCTGGCGGCGGTTTTTAAAGCTTTGCTGCTTCTGCGGTGTTCAGCACTTAAATGCACACTTTATACTATATACTATATGAGATATAAATTATTCATACATATTTAAAAAAAGAAATTGATTAAATGAAATGAGTCTCTACAAGCAAACGTATTTATATTTAAAGTCTATATGAGATTATTCATACATATTAAAAATGAATTTGATTAACACGAAAATTTTGAAGTATACAAGAGTTGAGTGTATACATACAAAGTATATATATTCAAATACCATATGAGATACAAATGATTCGCACAAGTTAAAAAAGAAATGATCTAAAAACAAAAACAAAAAGATCATAGGGTATACAAGAGTTGCGTGTATACGGCGTATTGGCGTTCTCTACAGAAGTTGAGAAAAAAAAAACAAAAAAAATATATATAATATACACCTAGTATATTATTATACATGTGTAGCTGATAAGCATTTAAATTCAAATATGAATGTATTTTAACTAACGCGTTAATCAATAATGGCATTAATAATCGCAAACACTTTACGTGCTTCAAATTACCAGTGCAAAGGTACAACCAAATAAGACAACATCAGCAGACAACACAAAAAGCTTGAAGTATTTTACATATGCCAACAGAAACCAATTCATTAAACTAAACATGCACAACAACATGAATACATATACAAAAAGACACACATACATATGTAAAACCGACATAAAGGTAAAAGTTTGTACCTAAACAAAATGGAAAAAAATGAATCTATTTACAAATCCAATGATATATATATATATATATGAAAAATGCTATTGATGTGTATGACAATTAATTATACAAATTTATAATTATATATGTGTATACATATTACAAAAACAAAAAACAAACAAACAATATATATATATATACGTATACAAACTATATTTATATACAATAATAATTATTATTGTAATGTCCCTACTTCTACACAACGTTAAACCTAACGGTAACTAAAACTATCTGCGTTTAACATTGGAAATTGTTTTACCAAACCATAAGCAAAGTTCTTCATGTTCCGTTTCTTTTGAACTTTATCATATTATTCATAACTTACAAAAAAAGAAACTCGAAAATAGTTTTTTTTAAAAAAAAAAACAACGCTGATATCTTTGGGAGCAGCGATTTGAAACAGTTTGTGACCAAGCAAATTGTTTGAGATCGCAAAACTGCCCCAGAATATCTTTACAGATCGCGTTGAGGAGGGTATGCAACACACATATGTATTTAAGAAAAGAAAAAGTAAAGCCAACATCATGAAATCGATGCTTTTAGATATCGAAATAGCAACAACAAAAACAATTGGTTTATTAATACTTTTGTGAAAGCATCCAGATATATATACTAACCACAAAGAAACACACACTCCACCACCACAACACACACATAACAAAAAAAAACCATCAACAAAAATGAATTCCCCACTCAGGCACGACCCTTTGAATGTTTCAAAAGGACTTTAGGCAAACGTAAAACAGGATTTAAAATATATATATAACATATGGTTTAAATGTGACAAAACAAAAAAAAAATACTGTTGCATGACACGCTACACGATACACCAAAACGGTTAAGCCACAAAGATACAAATGACTTCAAGATGCTAAATAATGACAAGAGATAACACAAAAGCAAAAACTTAGTTTAGTAAGTGCAAATTATTCAAAAAACCAAAAAAAAAAACAAACAATTAATGATAACCAAAAACTATTAAAGAAGATTATTTAACATGTTGAGTTGAGTTTAAGCAGCAAAAAACAAATAAAATGCATCAACTTAGCTATATAAGAAAATGTAAAAGTAAAATTAACACATTAATGTAGCAGTTGAAGTGTTAAAATACATAAAGCAAAAGAAAATGAGTTAATGTAGTTTGAAGTTAAACTTTTTTCGAAACAAAAAACAACTAAACATATTGTTAAGAAAATACAAAAAACAATTTAATTAGACGCAATATTTATTTATTAGCATTTCCTTCGTTAAAAACACAACACAAATAAAAGCAAATCTAAACCAATATTACAATAACTGTGGCGAGCCCAACAACAACTTAGGGCTCGCAAAAACTCCAATTAAAACGAAAAAACAAAAAAAAATCATAAATTTATTAACGTAGTAGAAAGTATTTAAATATTAATGTTTACATTTTTAACGCAACAAAAGGAAATAAACATTCCCGCGTGCATTTTTTCACTAGACAGTTTCAGTGTTAATTAATTACAAATATAAAATAACAAATAACAAATGTTATTGACAAACAAATTAAATAAGTGTACTAAAAAAACAAACAAACAAAGTTTAGAAAAAAGTAAATTTAATTAAAAGACAATTATTATTGATGTATATTTGAAATAATAATTATGTTATTATACTATGCAATTAAAAGCATTAATGATGCGTAGACTTATTGTACGGAACTCACAATTACAATATAAAAAAGAAAATTATAATAATAATGCCACAACTAAAAAAAAATATATAATATAATATATATATGAAAAGACAACGGAGAAAATATATAAAATATATATTAGTGTTTTGTAGCTTATAATCACAAACTATATACATAACATATGTATGCAATTAATAATCAGAGATTAGCTTAATATCATAAACATTATTATAAACATACAACAACCTATGTATGGAAATAAGGTCAGAAAAGAACTTATTATTTGGATGTCATACTTTTAATAATGATGGTCTTTATTTATTAACAAAAACAAAATGATTTCAAACAAACACCGCACAAGCGGAAGATTATAAACCGCTTCTAAAACAAAACTCAACTCCCGCTGGAGTTGGAAGAATACAAGATCTTTAACAACATATTAATTATATATGCATGTATAAATGCGAGTATATAAAGGAACGCATAGCATATTAATTGTATAAGCAACAAACTGTTCAGCACACGGAACTTAATCGTATCGAGGCTGACTGGCATAAAGCGACTTTTAAGTGAAGAGCAGTAAAGAGTATGAAACGACGACGGACTAATTAATGTGACAGACGAACCGACGAACAACAAAAACAAAATGGTTTGAGTTCCTAGATAAACGCAAGCTGACTAAAATACGGATATGTTTAAAATTTAATAACCTGCTGGACCTGCTGTAAATACGCACATCTTAACTTTCGTACAGCTAAACCTGACAAATACTGACGACATGAAATTCCCAAAACCCTAACAGGAGTGGCGAACACTTAAAATTTGGCGTAGTTTTGATCCCTCGGTTCGATTATAGTTTCGATGCTGGTGCAGTATTGTTTATAGATTAGTATAAAGTACATATGACGTTCAACATGACTACCTAACTATCTAACAAAAAAAATATTTAGTAATAAACGTACAACAACTTCTAAGTTTTATTTATGTTTTCAGTTTTCGATTTGATCCATAAGTATACAAATACAAATGAATACAACGGTAAAGTACTAAATCCAAATATATGTGTGTTGTATTTCAAATGATAAATTTATTCAAATACGCATATACAGCACATACTATTGATGTATTAATCAAATAAATAAAAAAAAAATATATATATATATATATTTAAGCAAAATTCTAATACCAAGCGATGGCTTTCATACATTTTTGGAAAAGAAAAACAAAAACATTAAAAAATGATCAAAACAAATAAAATTATATTATTATATCATTTAAGTAAAAAACATTCAACAATTATCGGTGTGTATTATATAAACATATAAATATATATGAATATCTGTTTAGCCACTTGGCAACAATTTGTGTTAAGAAGCAACATGATTGTTCAAAAAAACCCAAAATTATACAAAAAATTTGAAAAACTATACAAAAAAAAAAAAAAATTGTAAAAACCAGCAGAAAAAATTTTATGCTGGCTGAGGCATCTTAAAGTTTTAACAATTTATTCAACAACAAAGCAAAAGTAAAAACGAGTCATGGTTGATCGAAAAAATATAATAACATTAAAATTATGAAAACATATAAACATAAAACAACTTGTTTATGGACATACCTATTAAAGGTTTTTTGCGAAAAAAAAAGATAACTATGATATACCATATATATAATATATACTCAAAAAAAAAAAAAAATCTATATAAATGTATACTTCAACTTTGTAAAACAAGTATATTTCCATAATATATATGCATAACTACATACAAACAATAATTAATCATACATAAACGTTATACTTATTCAGCAAAGAAAAAAAAATCAAATAAAAAAAACCCAATTTTGGATTTGAATTATTTTAGTGTAATTATATCTCACAAGAGGTCACAAGAGAAATATTGAGATAAAAGGTATAGACATATATATCGATATGTAACGCGCTATGTGTAATATGCGCGACATGAATATGTGCTATATATACATAAATTAATCATATATGTGTAAAAAATACATATATATATATATTTATATATGTAATCCTGGATGTATAAATGTAAATCTACAAATAACTAATACGAACGATTCACGACAATTAATACTAAAAAGCAGAGCAAGGAAACAATGACAATTAAATGATGTCATAAAATCTATGTAATCATTATGATTATTATTATAATACAGAACAACAAAAATAATAAAGAAACCCTTATAAAAAAAAAAATAAAAACCCCCTAAAAAACCAAAAACAAAACCATTAGATAACCGCTCATTGAAATGCACGATATTATTTTAACAAAATGAGTCCAAGCGTCTCGCCATTATACTATTACTTATATATATTTTAACTTTCTAAAAAAGTAATCGAAGTAAATCTGAATAACTAAATGCTGTATAACGAAACACCACACAAAGTTACTATACAATGGGTATTGTACACAATGCCGTATAGGAGCCAAATAATTATAATTGATGTTTAGTCAACACTCCGCACAAAATATTTCACAACACTGCACTACAAATTTCATTTAATTTCATTAAATTTCTCCTGCACATTTTGTTCAAGTCCCATCATCAAAAAGATACATATCCCAACCTGTTCTTTAACATGATTCGGCATCAAAATTCAAAAAAGAAAATTATGCATATTTTTTTTCAGCTTTTCTTCAAATAATTGGCACTCGAAAGTATTTCGGATCATTTTTTTTTAATCTTTTCCAACTTGGCTTAAGTGGATTTATTCGATTTCCCATTTAATGGTTGAAATTGAAAGTGGACGGCATTGAAATTTTAAATATTTTTGGAATTGGCAAAAACTTTTCATTAAAAAAAACTTTTCCAAAATTAGTAATAAGAAGGTTCACACAATTGGCATACAGAATTTTTTTCCAATTAATATATTTAAGTTTAAAAGCTAATGTTGGGATTGAAATACAGTTCTTACCCCCAAATATACGTTTCCCCTTACTAATTTTCCTATCGGCTACAAAATTCCGAATTCGTTTTCTTCAAATCGAGCACACAAAATTAAAATTAAAAGAGTATTTAGCCAAACTATTGTTTATAATAGTGAAGGCGCTTTCACATATCTCTAATCAAATGAAAATATGTAATTGCATTGTATAAATTAATTAAAGCTTCCAACATTCCAGCTAAGAATACGATTGAAACAAATAAGAGTCTTAGTAAAACGAACGAAAGCAAAAGGCATTTAAATAGTTTTTGTTTCATTTCTTAATTGAAAAAATAAATGGTAGCAAGTAAAGCGGAACAGATTGACATTATTATCACATTATTCTAAGCATAAGCAAGCGAATATTAATAGCCACCTGCATATATATTTAATCAATACAATATAAATGTATAACGATGAGCTCAACCGGGCTTAATGTTGCGTACTTTTTTAATTTGTTTCTTCTATATCGATTCATGGCAAGGAATTTGTGCATTTGGCTGCAGAAGAGGTTTTTTTTTTATCTTTCGCTAGTTTCTCAGTAAACATAAAGATATAATTACACAAGTTAATTAAAGAGAGAAACTCCGAGTAAATTTACTATGCAAATTACTATTATATATTTAATCAATTGGTGTCAGCATTAAAAAAAATCACAAAAAAAAAATATAAAATCAATGAAAAACCTTCTTGAAAAGGAACAAAAATAAAACAATATTTGGCGTAATTATTATTAACACAATTATTTGATTTAGTTACATGACAAGAAAAAAAGATGTAAAAACTATGGTATCATTAAGTTCATCATAGCACGTGATTTCAGTTCAGTTTCGTTTTTTGGTTTAGATGAATTATTCGCACATTTCCGACCTACACAATGTGTGTGTGTTTTTATACACAGCTCCCCTGACACGCCCCTAATGCATAAGTAGCACACAAATTACACCCTGCAATCCCACCCCTTTTGCCCGCTTGCCACCCTTCTCACCCTTCTTGCCGCGCCAGCTACCAGAACAAAGCAAAAATACCGCGCCAAAAAAAAATATACAAAAAAAAATAAAAATAAAATAATAATAAAGCTAGCGCATATAAAATCGGGTCATAGCCAATTTTATATGCTAGCTGTGGTGGTTCAGCCGCATCTGTACCGGCCTTCAACGTTTATGTGTGTGTTCGTGTTGTTGTTGTTGTTGAGTTTTCGATTTCATTTTGGTATTTTGGCAGAAGTTCAACTTTCGTTTGGTTTCTGTTCGCCTGTTACGAATGTCGGAACATTTCTTTGAAATGCCGCAATGAAAGGCAAAAAAGCCGCCGTGCAAACTCTTTGATGATTTTCCGCATGCCGCCGCCAAACCGTTGCCACCACCAACAACCACACCAAGCAGCCAAGCAACACCAAGCGCATGCAACGACAAGGAACGTTTTGATGACCGCGTTTTTATTTAATTTTTTTTTCTTTGAGTTTTAGCCTGCTGCCGTCGCTGTTGATGATGATGTTTGTCGGTGTTTGCGTTTGCATTTGCCATGGGCCCATGGGCAGGCACACCACACCACACTACACCACACACATATCAATTTAGGGGAGTGGCATGCGTGACGCTTAACTGAACAAGATTATAGACTCTTCTCACACTCCCCAGTTTCCCAATGTCCCACACACAAACACAGCATACACTTAATATTGGTGAGTGAGCGGCAAAAGTTCCTTTGTTGTTCCTGTTTCCAATTGCAGCTGGGCGTTCCCGTAACAGGAGCAGCGAGGAACAGCAACAGCAACAGGAAGCGAATACATACGAGTGAATGAGGAAGTGGAACAGGAGCAACAGACTTTAAGGTCGACACCACAATGTGCAACATCATTTCGATTGCGGCTATCATTTACTTAGCTGGCTTGAGTGCCTTAATGCATCAACGCTCCTGACCCAAAGATACCAGCAATTAATGATGCAAAAAGATATAAGAGAGATTGTACTTTATTTGCGGTAAGTTGTGTACGTAAATAAATCAAGCACTTTACTTTTCAACAGCCCATGATAAATTTTAAGATAATTGCTTATTAAAAGAGGTTTAAAATTCCTCAAGTAATTATTCCAACTATATACACATAACAAATAATTTGTTAATAAGCTAAAAAATACCAGTGTTTCTTTTTTACAAATATTGTTTATCAAATTTTAAATGAGTATTGAATGAGTTGGTCTTCTGTTTAAAAAGAACAAATCTTACTTACTATTGAAGCACAGATGGCGCTATAAAACGGAGCTAGCTCATTCACAATAAACAAAACTTGAAAAAAATGGTTGCTATCTTGGCTAACACGAACAGCGCACAAAAGTTGCGTTTACATCTAGGTGGCGTCTGGCATATAGGTAGCCGCTGCCAATACCCAATAAATGGTGCCAAAGTAAAAACCAGAAAAACATTATTATTAAAATTTTCACAAAAGGTGACAACTAAGTGTAAATCAATTTAATTAGACAGAAAAAATTAAGCAGCCAATCAAAAACTCGTATAAAAATGTAGCCCAAATACAAAAAACCCAAGAATTTCTTTGATTTTAAAAACATTACAAAATATTGAAAATTAATTTGAAAATTATACAAAATACGTTTTGTATTCAAGGGTGTCAAACGCAATAGAACTCAAATAATTCATATGCAAAGCGATAAAACTCGCGGTTGGTAAAAAATTAATTCTGAAAATTGAATAAATTACGCGAATTAGGTAACAGGCGAACAGAAATCGATGCCGGGCATTCAAAGCAGCCAAAGCAGAAGTTGAGAATCGTTTAGGAGCACAAAACACACATAAAAATTCACACATACACACACAGACAAACAGGCACATACACACTCGCTCCGCTGGCGTAGCCGGAAAATGCTATTCCTCCAAAAAAAAAATAGAAGAAAAGTCAAAAGTAATAAGTATGTGAAAGAAGAAGAAGCAGCAGCAGCAGCAAACACTTGAGGCAGAGAGATAAACTGAACAGCTGCTGCTTGCCGCTTGCCTCAAACAGATTTCAATGTGCAGAGTGTGTGTGTATGTGTGTGTGTTGGCCATATAACATTTTTCATCATACATACACCGACTGGGGTGGCACGGGCAAGCAAGGGGGTTGCAAATGTCTCGACCGCCACTATCTGGAAAATTAATGTTCAGCCATCGAGTAAGAGAGTGAGTGAGTAAGCAAGAAAGTTAGAAACCTAGATAGCTAGATAGAGAGAGAGTGAAAGAGGGAAAGAGAGACGTGCGTGGAAAATCATCAAAGGTTGCCGCAGCGGCGTGTTCGCCTTTGTGCCAAAATCCTCAAAGGAATTTTCCGATATTTGTAGCAGGCGAACAGCAAGCGAGAGCTGGCAAAGTTGACCAAGAAAAGCCACGAAATAAAAATGTGCACACACTCAGTCGACCCCAGCCAATGAATTTTCCGACGTCTATGTGTGTGTGAGTGTGTATTTTTCTTCTTTATTTTTTGCTCGGGGAGAAAAATTCGCTTTTCATGTGTGCCACTCTCACCCATGCACACTCATACACACATGTGTGATTTATCGATGAGATGCTGCGACGTCAGCGCTGACGTCGATCCATTTTTATTTGGCAACTTTTCCTGCTCACGTTTTTCACTGTGATGTCATCGTTTTGTCAGCCACTTGACTCCGGTCAACACGCGAACACACTATATTCATATATCATTGTCAGTTTTATGAGCCACTAAGCCTTGCCGCTACCAATTTTGGTAGCGCATAAAAATCCACAAGCCAAAATCGAGTTTATTCTCAAAAGGCCTTAGACATAAACATAGAAATAATGTTTTTAAACAAAAGAAGACGATTCATAAGCTAAGCGGCACCTAAAGACAACGTTTAAAGTAGTGAATGAGTAGCGGGGAAGTGTTAAGAGTGGAGAGGGGAAAGGGAAAGCGTGTGGAATGAATGGGGGAAACATTATGACAAATCAATGAATCGATGCTCGAAACCAATAAATGTGACGAGTGTTCAATGAGTGTGCGATATTAAAAGGCAAATCATTATACCCTACAAATTATATATAATTTTGAAACAGCTGCCAATTGCTTGGCATTAAGAATCATATAAATGTCAGTGTCAGCTAATTCTGAACCCTCCCTTCCCCCCTCGCAGCAAATATACATAAGATAAACTAAAAGTATTTATAAAATTTTGGCACGTCTGGCAAAAGCAGCTGGTCCATTAACAGACACAGGGAAACATTGTAATTGTGGGTTTAAGTTTTAGATACACATTCACATCTAAGTCTCGCCTTCGATGTGGCGCGTGCCACAAGCTGTACAATAAAACATTGGCCAACACATCTTTGTTTAGTCTGGCCAAAGGCTAACAAAGGGTAAGTGTGAGTTGGGGGGACACAACAACAACATTTGCTTTGGCATTTGAAAACAAATGTTGCAACTGACGATGCCGCAAATAAATTTCGTATTATTTTTAGCATTTGCTGCGAGGCGACTAAATGTCTGCAAAGTGTGGGTGGATGGAGGCGTCTTGAACAAGAAGTGCGGAAACGTGCCTTCAAACTGCTTAATAATGAGCTTGTGTGGCGGTAAATAAAGGCACACAAATATACTTTAGGAGTTTTTTGAGTCAATCTTATGGTAGAAAAGAATTTTCTATTGTTTACTTTAAGTCAGCAACATACAAATCCCAATTCCTTTAAATCATTAGGAAAATCAACCCATTTACATATTTTACGGTCAAGTCAAGTCAAGTCGAAGCTTATTTGTACATTCGAGTGACAACAATTCTCATTCTTTTCACACGATGAGAATAATAAGAAGCGAACGAAATTACAGTCAACAAGTTGTGTTAAAAAATAGCAATAAATATTAATAAATACAAAAACAACACAATGAAGGAGATGCAGTTATTTAAGCAGCTAATTGAACTTGAGAATAACATCAAAAGCAACGCAAGCCGACAAAAGCAAGTGTTTAAAAGCTGAACTGAACTGAGCTGAGCTGAGCCAATAAGCAAATCTTCACATAAAGACAAAGAGCAAGAAGGGAAATAAAGCCAGACAGAGTGGAACAACTGTAACGGTAATCATATTAAAACAAGCGCGCAAAATTTAATTAAGTTGTCAAAAAAAAAAACCGCAGAGGAGCTGGCGAACAAATGTTGATGTTGTTGTTGGTTTTATCTGAAACTGGAAAGCAGTCGAACGGATGCGCTTAAATAATATTAAAATATGCGAATTATGCTGTAAACAATGTGAGAAGACAAAAGGGATTGAGCAAGGCATATTAAATACCCTTGTTGTTATATCTTAATAAAATCACAATAATAATGTACAAACGTAAACAAATATTTGTAGATAAGGTAAGAAAAATCTTAAAAACAACTAGAAACGAATATTTTTAAGTCTGTTTTATGAACTAGGATTCAAATATTGTGCTGGGACCTTTTTTTTATAATTATAAGGAATTTAAAATATTTTCTCCCAGGTTTTATGCACAACTTATCATTATTTTTAACGCCCTTTGTTAGGGTATAAACAGCACAAACAAGCAAAAAGGAATTTATTAAATGGCAGCAGCTACGACAACGACAAACATTGCCAAAGACAACAACAACAACAACAATGCTAGCAATTAACTGCAATGAGTGGCAGGCAGGAAGTTTTTGGGGAGCTGCACGAGAAGCGACCTTGCAATGTCGCAACGAAACACAATGCCAATAACAACAACAACAACGATGATAATGATAACGATGATAATGGTGAGGAAACAATGATAATAATGTTGTTGGCTTGGGTGCTGTTGTTGTTGTCTGCTTGTTATATTTTTTACCAACTAACTGTTAACTGGTCTTCGTTCTTAGTCTTGGGTGTTGGGCCTTTGGGCTTTTGGCTTGGGGACGCCCCCAACTCGCATTCCAACACGCCAAGGCATGAATGTGAATAAACTAATCTAACTGCATGTTGCATGATACTTTGTGGCAACCAACAACCATTGCAGGCTCATTACATTATTGCTAATAATAATGCAATTTGCAGCAAATTTCTTGAGACGCCACAAAAACGTAACATTTGCATTGAAAAGAATGTCCAATTTGCCATCGCTTGTGTTGTGAATGAAACTAATTGGTTATAGTTTGAGATGAATGCTAAAAGCTTACAAAACATATACTTGAAGTCTAAACTGAAAAGTTTTAGTTTGTACATTATATATGCAAATAAATCTTGAAGAAACAACAACAAAATGGCTAAATTAAATGCGAAAAGAAATTGAACTTTTTGAGTTTAGTTTTCAAGTTTGCTACTTAAAGAAACTGAGAAAAATGTATGCTTTTTGACCTGAACTTTGAACTCCAGATGCTTGACATTTACCAAAGCCGTTGAGTTATTTTGTGTTGTGGCCGCCACATAGAAATGCAAATGGAAAAAAGGAAAACTAAATGGAAACTAATGGACACACGTGATATAAACAACTTCCGCAGGATTACAAAGTCAGCGCCCTAGAGAGTTGGGTTCACTTAAGAACAGAACGGAGTAGGAGTCAATGTCGGGGTCGATTTCACAAGCATAAACCAAACAGCTGCTCCGTTGCGCATGCGCGGACAACGAGCCTGATGGATTTTGTTAAATGCTATGGCAACAAAGCAAGCACAAAAAGGGCAAAACAAACAACATGCAGCGTACAAAGGCGTAGAAAGGATAATGTGTATGTGTGTGTGTGTGTGTGTGTGTGTGCGTCTCTGGGGTGTGCGGGTGAGCACCTAAGAGTTAATATCGCTTTCTAAAAGGATTTACAGATACTTCGATGTTTACTTTAAGTGTTTTGTTTGGCTGAGCCACGCGTCGCCTAAGTGGATTTTAATATTAGTTGACTGCCAGATTGCAGCAGCTGTTGCCAAAAACAGCACATCAGCCATTCAGTTGGCAATTATTGTTGGTTCCATTGGTGCCACATCCTTTACTTTTTTTTGCCTTTGCATGACCGCAAAACCGCAGCGGCAACAGCAGGACACAAATACAAGTAAATGCCACCAAGCACAACGGCAATTAATCACGCAAAAAAAGAAAGAGAACCACAATAGCAACAATAATCAACATGACAATAATAGTTTTTTTTTCTAGGGGTTGCACAACTGCCAACTGTTAAAGTTGTAAAAAAAAAAGCTTAAAGTATTATTCAAAATGTTCCAAAAACGCAAACATATTGATTTTAAAGTTTAAAGATTGTTTTATATGTGCTATAGGAATCAAGCGCATGATCATGTTACTTCCAAGATTTGCAAAAAAAAACATTTCGAGTTAGTTTTAAGTCTTAATTGAACACTTTTAAATTTGCTTTAAACATTTTCTCTGCTCTAACACAACTTTATTAAGCCCTTCATTGTATGAAATGTTTATGAGTGCTTAGAATTTCAACAATAGTCAACCCTTAATAAAGTGAACATAAGTATAACTATAGGGGACAGCTGCATTAGCAAGGCAACTTTTACAAGCTCTGCTTTTTATTCGTTGACACAAGAGCAACATTGTAGCTAATTTGCATTTGTTACGAGTTGCAAGTTGCAAGTTGCGAGTGGAAAATGTGACCACTTGTGGGCAGCCCTTGAGGGTGTGACAGCACTAATTGTCCACAGTTCAACTGTGAAGCTGCACATATGTTGCAAGAGATGAAAACTCAATGTGGAAAAGCAATCGGGTTTGAGTTTTCCTCAAATTTGTTTGCTCGTCGGCGTGTTTTGATTTATGTGCGGCAAAGGCAACAGCTGGTTGGCCATTCGATATGGCAAGCTTGTTGTTGTTTGTTGATCTTTGGCCAAGGAGTTGCAACTCATAGCTCGCTGTTTGCAGCTGTCTGTTGTTCGTTCGGGTCAAGGCGTTGACTGCGTGTGGCAGCCACAAGCGAGTAGCTAAAGAACAATACTTTCTGGCATACAGTGCACTCAGCCATGTTGCTGCTGCTGCTGCTGTTGCGGGTCACTTGGCTGCATAATAATCAACCCCCAACAGTAACAATAATGCACTTTCCCCTAACTCCTAATAGCTGTGGCATTGCAACCCCTACGCTACAGGCACCACGTGCGTCACGCGCAGACGCAGCCACTTGCAGGAATTTCGGGATCCGGGCTCCCCGTCCCCTGTTACAAATCGAACAATGGGCAGCGCTTTTCACAAAAACCCATTAAGTGTGCGCTATGAACATAAATAATAACAAGCAAGAAGATGCGGATTTGTCGTATGACGAACATTAGATACTCTTGCAGTGCAATCAGACACATGATGCTGATATATATAGAAATCTTTCTGTGTTTTCCAAAATACATTTTTCACATTAACATTACAAGTTTCATGACAAGTTTGTCATACTCTACTCAAAGGGTATTCACAGCAGCAAATACTCATGTTTACTTTGTTGTAAATGGCAGGAAATGTGCACTTGAGTGCCAGCAGCAACAAAAACATCAACAACAGCATCAACAGCAGCAGCAGCATACAGAAAACATCAGCAATAATTGCTCCGTGCTGCATAAAAACTTCAAATTACAAGATGAACAACAACAACAACAGCAGCAATAAAAAACTAAAAGCAATAACACATTATTCACAATTCGATTTTAGAGCAGCAGAAAAATGTGACAAAAATGCTTTGAAACAAAAAACAAAAAACATGATTAACAGCAGCTGCGTACATTTTTTTACACATTACTTGATATAAGTTTAGTTAAGCTCTTTTTTTTGCTTTTGCACTGCAATAATTAAAATTGCATTGCAATCTCCATAAAAGACTTGAGCGTAGGCTGAAAAAAAATAAACCCAAACGAAGTCAAACTAAACAAGTTTAAGACATTTGAGATGTTGTTGTCGCCATTTTCATTGCCTTGACACATAAGAAATATATAAGAAAAAAAGAGATATCTATATATATATGGGAAAAATTATAGTTAAACTATTACAAGTTAAATAGGCAGACAAAGAGTTCATTTTTTGTCAACTGTTGAATGCAAAGTTGACTTTCAAATGATTTATGCACAATGTATAGCTGATTGGTTGTTTAAACAAAGAATTGTTGAAATAATAAAGAGTGGGCTAATATGATTGAATATTTGTTAGAAATTGATAGGAAACCAAGTAAAGAGTTTAGCGTTGCAAAGGTTATGAAACTAATGTCATCAAAGTAAGATTTTTGGAATATTATTCAACATTCAACTATTAATTGAAGTCAATTTAGATCGAAACTGTATATCATAACTATTTGTATAGTTTTAATGTGACACACACTAAACAATTAGACATAACCACAGGGTGCTTTCTTTTAGGGGCTACATAATAGCTGGCAACAGCTGACGCATTCACTTGGTTAGGTAAATAGATATAAAAGAGCACCGCTTGGCCAGCACCCGCTGTTTATCATCACTTACAACAGCAGCAGCAGCAGCAGGAGGGTGAAAGGGGAATTATCATAATAATGATTGCATAGGCATAATTGAAAAGTGTGTGGCATAATTCAAAGGAACAGCAACAGCAACTCATATCAGATCTATACATAAAGATATATCTCGTAATGTTTTGGAATAACTTCCTCACTGTATTAGGGAGGCGTTTATCTTGTAAATTTTGTGGTGTTGCGGCTTCAGTGAGGGTTGTAGGATCTACAACAACTGTTTGAAAATTGCCAACATATGTGGTAGAAGTTGGAAACAAAAGATTACGTAAGCGCTTAACAACAGCATCATTTATAGTTAAACCATCTGTCAGAACTTTAACAATTTTCGAAAAACAAATGAAGAATTCTTTGCCACGAGGCAAAAGTAATATTTGTTTTAAGTGTTCCCACGTTTTCGACACGTTCCAGAAGCTTGTAGCCCGAAAGCTTTAACGTCTCGGAAACGAAACATTTATCATTTTCATTTTGTGTACTTGCATCACTCAGTAAATGGAGCCCATCAATAAGACTGTCTTTGGTAAGTTCTTAAAAAATCAACCACAAAATATTGAGGCAATCATTAATCTATTTCTCTATTTATAACAACGGATTGATGACTTCGGGAAGGCGCTGATGACTTGACAATTGCCGGCTAATTATGCATTCCCCCAAACAGAAAACGAAAGAAGAACAAAAATTCAGCTGCATTTCTTTCTTTCTAATGAATTGTGAAGATTCGTCGTTGCAGCTGACTTCCGAGATTAATTGGTTTCCTCCAAATGATGGAAACAATTACAGAAATGTATCTTTCGCCCTAACCGCAATATCAATTGAGTGTGGTAAAGATGAAATCTCTTATAAGTATCATAAAATACTTGAAATTTATTTAGAATTTTAAGTATTTCAGTATTAACTTTAAGTTTATGATGCCTTGAAATCAACTTAACATTGAAATCCCATTCTAGTTTGTATATTCAATATAATAAATAATTAAATAAAAATTCTTTTCATTATAACCAACCTTAGAATGTCGCTACCTAGAAAAAAACTACGCTACTATCTTATGGATGAAGTTTGTCTACACAATAAGAAACTAGATTGCTGGATTGTTATACACAGTAATGTTTTTGACTTGACGCCAATGATTAAGGATCGTCTTGATCACTGGAATCGCGTAAGACTAACATTTTCTTCTCTCACATCGCATATTTAAGTTAGCTTTTTAATTTTAGACCATGGATTATTTGGTTGCACATGCGGGCAAGGATCTAACACACTTATTTCATGAGAATGGCGAACCACGCACCGAAATCTCACCCAGCAGCGGACGTCCACGTGTGCTCTTTCCACCCATTTTGGAGGTGGCCATCAGCGATCTTGCCAAATCGAAACATACCATGTGGAGTCAGGATCCTTTCTATCATATTGGTCGTGTGACAAGACGACCACGTCGCATCCGACTGATCAATACGCTAACTGCAACAGTGCAGCATATGACTGTTTGCGATGAGGATAGCATCTTTGATATACAGGAGAAGTACAAGCAGCGTTTAAATCATCATGCAGGCAGCTACGAATGGCGCAAGTTCTCAAATGGCGTAAGTTTATAATTGAATATCTTGAGATCCTTATACCCAGCTATATATATCCTATTTAGGGCAAGGGCTGTGGTGCTCTCAATTTGAATGGCACCTTGGATGAGAATAGTCTAACAGATGATGAGGATTGCGATGTGGAATTGCCGCCACCTTCCATTTGGCTATATTATAGTGATGACTTGACCATTGCTTGATTGGTTTGTTTTTTTTTAAATCAATTTGTTTGTAAAAATTTGTTGTGCATTCGGCAAGTAAAAGCCACATTTCAAGCTACACTGCGTTTTTGGTCGAAAACACATTAAACTCAAAAACTAAGCTTGGGCATTGGTATACTCCTCCGACTCCGACTCTGACTCTGACTCCGACTCTGGATATGGTATTTATTCATTCGTTTTAAACAAATGTCATGGTCGACATGCGCTGCTAATAATAACAAGCCCAAAAGTGCAGCGGACTTGTTCAGGGCTACACTAAGAATAAAAATAAAAAAAACTCCCAACCTAACGAACTTTAAGTTTGATTATTATAATAAAAGCTAAAGTAAACTTGATACAAATATTTTCTTTTTAAAGCTAAGTTATTATCATAATGAATTTTAATAATAAAGAACAAATTAATATACATTTTCCAATCCACTTTTCTTCAGTGTATTTATTGCATATATTATATGTGCCTTATTGCTCCTGCTTAATATATGCGGGTATTTTTTTGTTTAGGGAAGGAGTAGGGGGCTTTTGGCTGTTAACTCGTGTATGACGCTAGACAGCGCCTGCAGCTGCCAAGCTGCCAAGCTGCTCAGCTGCCCAACTGACTACTGACTAGTGACTACCCCTAATGGTAGTAGGTGACGCTGGCACGCGTTATAACCCGCCAGCAGTTGCGCCTACTGCCACTACTACTTACGACTGACTACCAACTGACCGACCGGATCTGGACGTGGGGGAAGGTGCCAACTGAACTGTGAACGCGGTTTTTTAAAAGTGAGCTATGCCAAGTTTGTGTCTTAGGTCTTTTGTTTCTTGTTTCTTGGTACAAGCAGCCAGCACTTACAGGTCCAAGCCGCCCATTGTCTGTTCTTAAGCTATCTTGCGCGCATAAATAATTAATTTCAGCCTCATTCTTTTTAATAAAGTGTATGAACAACAAAAAAACATTAAAAGCATATTTTAATTGTAAACCAGTTTTTGGTTAGCGTCCGAGCTCCAAGCTGCGTCCATAAATGGTGGCTGCTGCTGCTGCTGCGTTTGCAATTTACATTAAACAAGCGACGTGTGACAACAAAAGCAACAAGCAACAACTATAATAGCAGGTCCAATCATTTTGCACTTGAAATGTTGCGAAATATTTAGTATGCAACTAATCTCTGTGTGTTGGAAAGGGCCTGTCTCGGCTTAAGTTAGCGCCATTCCCACGCACGCAACAACAAATTAACAGCTGGCCAAAAAGGGCAGGCCAAAGGCATCGTCGAGTAAGACAAGCACAAACTTGTGAAATACTTGTACTGTGCTGCCGTCCAATCGATTGAGAAGATTCTCTTTACGCTGTTTCTGTTCTGCTTCTGGTGCCAGGCATCAACAGGCACCGACTTGTGCATGACTCACGCAGCGAACAAGTTTGTGCCTGTTTGGGCCATGGGAATAAAAGGAGCAATGCTTTGAAATTGAGTACCGATGGCTGCTGAAGTGCTCAAAAAGGCAACCATCAACAACAACAAGCAAGATTACTCTAGGAGATTGAACCCAAAAGGGAAACAGCTATACATATATACACACATATATTGTTAGTGGGAGTCGCTATATTGCTCGCTAGAGCTATAAACAACCGTTGCACTGCCCAGCGGTGCAAAATGCGTTTGGCATTGGGGCTAAGGAAAACCTGTTATTTGGCATGCGTTCATGCGATACGCGAAGTTCGTTGCCTAAGTCTTTTGTTTGTGGTGACTATTAAATTCAGTCATAGAGTTCATTGGCTGCTTAAACAAACAACTGTGAGTAATCAAATTTGATATTTATACGCACTTAACTCTATGCCTGTGCTTATACGGTAGTAAAAATATTTTTAAGTGCTTCTTTTCTGTATGTTCATAGAAAGATAAGATTAGAGATTTGTTAAGAGATTTGTAAGTTAAGAGAGTTCACCAAAATACAGTTTTAATTGCCAAACAAAGATTTTTATTTATAGAATACAGTTTTATTTATTGTCATAAAAAGAAACTAGCCTTAAAATCATTTGTTTAAAGATTTAAAAATATTTTCAGAAACCAATAAAAATATTTAAGCAACCCACATTGAAATTTTCAATTCAATTTAAGTCAAGCAATTAAAATTTTGCTGACTGACAAATCCTCCTCCACAAACAATGCACATTCCTCATACACTGAATTGGCAGACAACTATAAATATATATATATACACACACATTGTAGACTAGAACAAGATGTACCGCTGGCTTTAGTTGTTCTTAGTGAGAGAACCCGCACATGTTGTGTGCACCCACAACTAACCCACTTCAAAATGTTATTGTTAACACTAAGTTGTTCTGGTATGCGGCTAACAACAATTAGAATAAACTTCAAGCCATGACCCATTCTCACACAGACATTCTATGGCAATCGCATTCTTTCCCAAAGCCAACAACTTTGAGCGTTGAGCGTCCCGGAAGTTGAGCGTCTCTGGTATGCAGAAAGACTACTCCAGACAACTCCAATGGGAATTTATAGCAGCTAAGGCGCTTTAATTTAGTGCCTAGCTTTGCATAATCTCTAAACGCTTTCTGCTAGAAATAGAAAGCAGCCAAAAAACCAAAACAAAACAAACGGCCATTAAAAATAATTGGCCTGAAGGTCAAGCTGAGACGTAGGTTATAAGGAAGCCCTACCCTGTGTTAGCTGTTACCAAAACTGGCCAAACTTCCTTAATGGTTATGATGCGTGTCAATTTTCATTTTCTTTTTGTTAACACTTGCTTGCTTGCTGACTTCCACCGACATTTGCATTTGGCATACAAAATACTTAACCGTTTTGCTTTTTGGCATTCAAGACTTGCGTTAATAATAAATACATACATATAAAAACGCATGCGACAATAAATAGCGGAACCAAATTAGGAAGCTAACACAACAGAACCCCAACTGCTACTGCCAACAAGCTGAATGTCTGCACATATTTGGGCAACAGCTGAACAACAACAACATATAACAACAAAAGTCAAGTGTGGATATTTGTGCGTTTAGGAACCTAAAACGTTGTCATTGGCATATTAAACACTTTACGATATGATATGATATGATATGATAGATGTATATGTTGGAGAACTGTCTGTTATGATTGTGGGTTGGATCAATTTAAGTTTATTTCGTTTCATTTGAGCTGAAAATAAAAGCTATTAAAATATTTAAATTGCAAAGAGATAACTTAATTGGCTTCAACCCTTTTCCGTGTTGCTTTTGAACTTGAATGTTTTTTGGAAATAATGTAATAAAATTTTAGAGCAATTGCTAATTCAAAACACATCATAAAGAAATTTTGGACTTGAGTTTAAGTACGGCATAAGATTTCCAACGTTATTTGTTATTTTGTGAATAATTAAAAGATTTGCACAGAATGTTTACAATAACATTAAAATCCAAACGTTTGGTCATTGAAAAACGTTATTCGATTTAACATATGCATTAACATATTCCAAAAATATAGAAATTCTAAACGTTAGCAATATATATATTAAATATTCAGCTAAAGAAAGAATTCTAAAGTGTGAAAATCAAGTTGCACAAAATTCAAAATGAATAAAAAGGTTGCCAAACAAAATTGATTTATGCAACTTTGACAGCAAGCAAAGCGAAAGAAAAACAAAAATGTAATTTTCATAAATTATTCAAAGCTTAACTGCTTCCGTTTCGGGTTGTTGGGAGTGAGTGAGTGTGTCTTGAGTGTCTGATTGACTGTACGGATTGGCAGTCACATATTGAGTTCTTTGACAGGGGCTGGCAGTTTGACAAGAAGCTACTGCAAGTACTTAGTATACGTTGATTGAAAGTTAAAGAATAAATGAAGACAGAAAAGAGAAGAGAATTGAGGCCTTCGAGCTGCTGGCTGGCGCTGCATTTTGCTTGCGGTTAGTTTAACGCAGCTGTTTGTATAAATTTCAAGCAAACAATAACCATTTCGAGTTTATTTTACATTTTATTGTATAATTTTCGGATGTGGTTTAAGCGAGCCACAGAGACGCTACCAATGTTTCAATGTTGGCATAAATTAACGCCTGCACCTAAATAAAAATACAAATAAAAGCTAAGAGCCAACAACATACACACAAAATACAATAAAAAATAGAAAAAAATAAATACATATAAATACATATATATATTTATATTTTGTATTTACATTGAGCGCCTCGTCTCGGGTGTGTGGACCCTGAATGGAGCTGAATGTGTTCCGCTCGAGTGCGTCAAAGGAATGTCGCAGACAATGGGGCGGTTTTTTGAGAAATATTCTATGCAAATTGCGTGTGGACAACTGGAAAACCGACAAACTGACAAACGCACACACGAACGAAATATGCAGGCGACAAAAAGGGTTAAAGTTGTTTTTTCTTTTTTTGCATTTAGATCAAAATTTATGGTTATTAACACAATGTTTGTTGGGCGCGTTTCTTAATTACCACAATGAACAAGCCTTTTTTATGTGGAAAACTTTACCACACAAACTTTTCACTCCTGTTTTGCTTTCATGTTTAATGGTTTGAATAAAGTTCTCTTAGTTGGAAACATTTCTAGATGTTTTTTGTTTCCCATGCAAATCGCCTGTCAAAAATCAATTAAAAAGCACACACGTGACAACAACTACCCATATACCATATTTGTATCCTTTTTTTTTGGGCTTAGGAGCTGGGTTGACCAACGTTTCCTGTTCCCTGGGGCACCGTTAGTTTAACCTTGCCCTTCCTGACTGGCAGCGTGGGAGCGAAACTTTATGAATTTTCATTTCAATGAGCTCAACTTAAGTTTCATTGATTTATGCCAAGCTCTAACTCGATCTCTCTCACTCTCTCCCTCTCTCTCTCTCTCTCTCTCTCTCTCTCTCTCTCCCTCTCTCTGTGTGTGTGTGTGTGAAACTCTGCGGGCTTTAAATTGATTACTTTTTATTCAAGTATTCTTATGCGCGGCTTATCAAATTGTCAATTGTGCGCATCTTTGCATTCGGGTAGGGTTGATGAGTTGCAGGCTTTGCCAAAATTAAATTGTTTTCAATTTACTTAGGGATTTTTCTTTTTCGAAACTCGCGCATTAAATTATATTTGATTTATGGCTGACAAGTGTATTTCTGAAGGGTTTACTCTTTGTATCTATTTAAATAAAGATTATATAGAGTACTTAGCTGGGCGTGTGCATGTGATAGATCGGATCAGAGGTTTGCTTTATGTGGGCTTAAAGTGAGATTACGAAAATGGTTCATGAGGGTTAGTTAGAGTTAAGAAGAGGAGGTTCTTTCAATAAGTGATGATAATTTATAGCTGATATTATTTATTATTTAGGTCAATCGTACAATATTTGGATTTTACTTTCAATAAAAAATTATCATAGTAAAAGTTAATTGAAAAATATTTTGTTCACATTATTTCTTATATGAATTTTATTTTTTCGCACAACAAATATGTTCCTTATTCCTTCAATGCCTTTCTTTTGTCGTTAGTTTATCTGCAAAGTCTTCTTATTCCCTTTATACTCTATGTTTTCTACTTTTGATGAACCCTTTCGCATTTGCATTTCTATTTGAAATTGATATTGAAATGTTTTGAGTTCTGCTTTTGATTGATTTGCAAAAAGCAATGCTTGGAAATCAGCTTATAAATTACAACAGCTCATTGTATTTAATAAGTGCGAGCGATACATAAATAACAATGCCCTCGAATGGGTTACATAAGTCCTCCTTTTCTCCCACACACACAGCAAAATTTTCCCACGCTGCTGTCAGAATTTATCACCTCACTTCGTTCTTCGTCTTCTTGTTTTGGGGGGGGGGGGCTTTAAAAGAGTGGTAGAGTATAGGTGTATGTATATATAATTGAAATCGGCTACTGGTATTTTGATGTATAAACAAATATTTTACCTAAGCTTCTCGTCGCGCCCTTTAAAAGGGCAAATCATCTATGTTTAGGGATTTTTTTCTTCTTCTTCTTCTAACCAAATGAGTTCTGTTGTTGTTTATGGTTTTTTTTTGCCATTTCATCGTAATTATCAACTTGAGAAAAAGTGCTCATTACTCAGCGTACGAGTAAGAAAAAATAAAATAAAAGAATACCTGTTGCTTCCATCTAATCATGTTAGAAAGTGAAGCGAGTTGTTGTTGTTGTTGTTGTTGTTGTTGACAAAACAAGTTCCACAAGTCTCAGGTCTCTGGAATCTGAGAGTACTATTTATAGCCAGTTTAGAAAGAAGAAGAGAACTGTGCAACATGGTTTCAATTTTATTTGGCAAGAAAGTAAATAAGACTCCCATTGCGATTTGACATTTCGGATCGAGAAACATAAAGATAATGTCTAACGGCTCATTATAGAATGTGAAAGGCAGATTTAAATGACCTCAACCTTGAGATATATGCACACATATATATATATATATATGCAGAATCATCAATTTAAATCAAATGAATCAGCTTGAATTTTAATGCAAAGCAAAGCAAATAATGAATATAATATTTGGTATTTAACAAATTGAAGGTGTCAGGTGACAAAGTATAATATATAATACATAATAATATAAATACGTTTAAAAAAATATATAAGAAACCTTAAATTTAGTAACCTCTTCGAAAATTGGGAAAATAAAAAACTTTAACTTAAAAAAACAGCTTATAATTCCCAAGTAGTTTAAGGTCTTTTCAATCGCATGGTACAACAAACCTATTATTATGGCTGGACACTTTAATTTCGAATACTTTCATCTATCCAATAAGGTTTTTCTCATCCACTGGCGCTTATTATTTAACAACCCTTTTTTTCATTTTCATTTTCTCTCATTTTTGAAACGCAATAAGCACTTTTTAATAAGGCAAATTAACAAAACAAGTAATTTACAGCTAAACTCCCACCAACCCTATGCCTTAGATATATCAAATTAGTTACACACTTACACACACACACACACGCACACACAGTTTTCATGTCTTGCAGCCATTATAATTATCACGTGCATATTTTTTTACTTATCGAGCATTTTTTAGCCCGCGTTTTCATTACATTTAATGCCACGAAAGAATTTGAAAAGCATAACAAAAACTTAAGCAGCATAGCAGCGATGCCAAAGTCGCAGTCGCAGTCAGCGTCGTAGTCGACGACGCAGTCGCAGTTAGCGGGCAAGTAGAACCTGGTAATGGTTGCGCACGGTTGACTTTCATGGCTCAGTTGGGGCAGTTAGCCTAGCTCCAAACTTGTAGCATGTTTTGTTTAGTTGCCACTGCTATTGTTGTTGGTGTTGTTGCTGTTGTTTTTACTGACATTGTTGTTGTTGTTGCAGTCATTACCGGCATGACAAGCATAAAAATGCGTTGTTCGTGCGCAGACGCAGCAGCAGCAGCAGCAGCAATAGACTCTGTCGCGGCCCATTGCAAAACAAAAAAGGTTGCATTTAACTGGGCGGCAACGAGGGCTAGTCTAAGGTACTAGCTAGTAGATACAGTAAACATTACAAAGCGAAGAATCAAACTTAAAAAGTTCGTAAAATCAGTTTCGAATGCATTCCTCAAAATGTTCCTTTCTGGAGATAGTAAAATTGTTAATGCAATCGTGTTGCATGTTTTGCACATGTTACGCTTAGCAAGGCATCACTGTACTCACTGCTAGCTAAGCGAAACAAAGTAGTCTATCGATTAATAGACTGAACTCAGTTGAACTCCAGTTGGATAACACGTGTCACCGTCAGCCAGACAAAGCTGATTTCCATATCTTCAGATGCGCGGACGCACTTGGCTAGGTTTTGCTTTATCCAGGTTGTTCAGGTTCTAGGTTCCTAGGTTCACTGCTAGCCACAGCTCCAGCCAAGCGTGTCCCTGACCAAACGGGAGGAGACAGAAAGAAAGACCACAAGACAAGACAAGACAATAAAGTCTCGTACTAGCAACTACTTAATAAAGAAATTGCTGTTTAAAGACAGCAAAGCAACTAATTTGTCTAAGTTAAATGCAGCTAAATGTCAGAAAATAGGTGTGTGACAACAACAACAAGCAACCTGTTGGCCAACTTTTTCTAAATATATATATATTTGGCAACAATCTCTGACGCTGCACCCAATCGTGTAGGCTGTTTTGCTGTTGCCAAACTGCAGCTTCAAATCTTGGCTTGAATAAATAATCAAAAATAAATACATGGTACAAAAAATGTTTGGTAAACATTGAAATATTTAATGAAATGTTAATAAATGGCTGAAATAATCGACTAAATGTTCAACTTAACTATCTTTTACTTAAACTTATTGTTGATGTATTTACTTTGGAATTTTTTAAGGTGTAATTATGAAATAAAAATAAAAAAAACCTGCACAAAGTGCTTGACTTCCGTTGATGCTTGTGGCAGGCATCCAGTCGAAGCAACAAGCAACAGCAGCAGCAGTAGCTAAATTCATCCTGTTTGCTATCGAGTTTCGTGCTGACAACAACTTTTTCGATGTGAAGATGTTTAGGGCCTACCGCAAAGTGGAAACGGAAGTGTCACCATGTCCAGACAGGAGCAAAAAAAGAATGTAGACAGCCTCAGCTACTACTACTACTACTATAAGCAATGACCTTTAGAATCTGTGTTGGCACAGAAACCAAAGCAATGCACAATGCAAACACAACAGCAAACAAAGGTAGACAACTATCAACAAACTTTTAACCAGCCGTGCCAGTTTTTAGCCATTTAGCTGCAAAAAGGCAGCTTTCAGTGGTACTAAATGACAGTGTGAGCAAGTGCAATTACATGGCCGAGGCAGCAGTAGCAGCAGCTGCTAGTTGCAGTTGCAGGTTGCAAGTGTAGCTAGTTGCAAGTTTGGTAGTTGTTGCAGCATCTGGTAGGCTGGTAAGTTGGTAAGTTGGCCCTTGTCACGTATTGAGCTGGCCAACATACATGGGCATACTTAAGGGGCATTAATGTAGTTTATCATCATCGTGGCAAAAGAAGAGAGCGTGGCAGATACGAGCACTCCATACGTGGCATGTTATGACAAGGACGAGCAATTGGCAATGCCCAGCGATTCTTGATTAGTTAGCACCGCACACACACAAACAGTCTGGCAACACTCGAATGGCATCAGTGATGCCCAAAAAAAAGCAAGCTCTATAATTTGAATCTTAATATACAAAATCCAATAAATTGATCCATTAGCAAGCTAAAGTAATAATTATAATCCTACCATATAAATCATTCTTATAATCGCGCATTTTTATACCCTTTCTCATCTCTTTTAATACAATAAACCATAAAAAAGAAACATATTTAATCAACAGTCACAAAATTTATTAACAGTTCCACTGGGAACAGATTTTAATTTTAGATTTTTGAAAAAAAAAGGCAAAAAAAGCACAAAATCCTTTCCTGTTGCCTTTCAGAGACTTTGATATATGGAAATTTGAGAATATGACAGCTTCTTAAGATATCACAACAACACTGCAACTTTTCACTCATGCTGTCAGCTCTGATCGCGCTCTCCAGTCGCCGCTTTTGTAGTTTCTTTCGCCTCTTTTTTTGTTTTTGTTTTTGTTTTTTGCTGCTGTAGTTGTTCGCAGCTAAAGTGATGATCATTAAGAAAAGAGCCAAAGCGCACATCCGTAGAAGGACATCTGATCGCTTTTTGTTGTCGCATTACACAACCGCAACAGATATGGCCCGAGGGGAAAAGGGAAGGGAAGGGAACATAAAGTATATTCGATAGGGTGGCTATGACGAGCTATGCACAAGCGCGGTGGGGTACAAATATAAGTATGAGTTTGAGTTTGAGTTTGTGTACGTGTATGAGTATTAGTACGAGTATGTGTATGAGCAGAAAGGCAAGCACAAAGCAAAATGCGCAAGTAAGCGCAAAGTGAGAGATGAAAGTGCAGACCAAAAAAGCACGCTGCTCCCCTGCTGCGCCCTAAAAGCGTAAGAGATTGCTTCTGCTGTTTATATACCCTAAACGAAATAGTTGAAGAGGGTGATATTAATGTCAGGAATGTTATGCAATAGATAGATGAAAATATTAAGAATAAAAGAATTATTCCGAGATTAAACTAGACACTGTATTATTATAAATTTAGTATCGTAGAATAGAAAAATCTCACAGCATGATCATCTCAATAGTAAAATATATTGAATAACTATAAATTTGCATATAAGCACAGGGTATCTTCTCTATCGAACACCCTTGATTAAAGCACATTTACTTGTTGTTGTTACTTGCTGTCGTTGCTTGTGTTGTGGCTTCCTGTGGCTTACGACGTGTGACGACATGTAGAACTAATTGTCGTCCACTGGCAGCGGGATCGGTTAACTCCAGCACCAGCAGCAGCAGCAGCAGCATTTGCAGTGGCCAGAAGCAGCAGTTGCAACTGAAGTTGAGTGCTGCCTTGTGACAGACATAAATCAGTTTTGTTTCAGTTATCGGCGCAGCAAGAAGTCGAAGTTTGGTTGTCAAAGTTGTTGCCGTAGTTGGTTGCTCGTCAAACTTATCGCCACATGCTGCATACCACCTGTGCTTTCCAGCGCTACGGTTCGTGTCTGTGCTTAATTTTTGTACACCAACCCCAAAGCATTGCGTCATAATTGTAGAAACAAGTGTTTTGCAGCCGCCTTTAAAGGCGAACCAAACCAACCCCCCATAGCGAGTTTTTTTTTTCGTTCTTGATTTAGGCAACGAGTTAATTAGACGACGTGTGCTTATTGCTGATTTATCAGCTTAAACCTGGACATCCAAATAAGGTGCAAAACCAACGAATACATTAGCAAGATTTTAGTTAATGCACATAAATTAAATAAAAATATAAATAAAATAAATGCAACCAGCCGCCGCTGCTAAACACTCCATATTGAGCAAGACGTTCGTGTGCCGTCGTCGTGTGGGCCGAAAACAACAACAACAACAGTAACAACAACAATAGCAGCAGCAACACTAGCAATAACCAAACCCCAAAAACGACGGGTTAATGAGAGGCGCCATATATGGGCAGCTTAAAGCTGGCAAGATGCCCGCCACGGTGCTGTCTGCTACCAACGGTCACACGACCAAGCTAAACAACAACAACAACAAAAATGGCAACAATAATATAATGCTCAACATTAATAACAACAACAACAGCAACAACATGAACAATAGCTTATGCAACTCGATCGCCCATCTAAGCGATTCAAGGACTAATCTCACTGTCAACACGCCCACTGCCTGCCAGCGTTTAAGGTAAACAATTTAACAGCTAAAATCGTTTTTTTCTCTCTTATTTTTAATTATTATTTTATTTGAAACAAGTTTATTTGGGCGTTTTGTGGTTAGTATCAGTGTGTGTGTGTGAGTGTAAGTGTGTGAATGTTCCATAAATATTATGCTAATTGTTTTGCGTGCGCTTTTCGTGTGGGTCGCTTTTGGCATTCATTACATTGGACACGGCGCTTGGATAATACAAACGCAGACTAATTGGTATTTATGGGTTATTAGACGTGTCGCATTATAATTTTGTTGTTGTTCAAACATTGAAACGATTTGTCGTGCAGAACGAAATGGAAACAGGGCGACAATAAAGAGGGAACTGCAAGGGAATAATAAGAATTTTACGAGTTGTAGATTTCACGAATTAGCTAAACTTATTGGGTTAAGATAAGTCAAGAGATAGAATAATAATTAAATATTCATCAATCATAACCATATATTCTATTGATAACAGTTAGACTCTACTATTAACATTGTCAATAACAGGTAAAATCTACTATTAACATAGACTTATTAACATAGACTTTTTTTTTAGTATTTTTTGTCGTATTTATCTTACAAAGGAGAAGAGAATACTATTATTAAAGCAATTAGTAATTAGTCTTCTTTAATCAAAAAAAAAAGAATCCCAAGGGCATTTTAAAGTAGCTTATCCATTCTCATTTTATTTGCATATTTAAATATTTCTTTTTCTCACCAACAGCGAAATGTTTCGTCGCTCGATTGCCAGCAGCAGCCAATCGAGTTCCAGAGAGAATACCTACGAGGAGGTAAGTTTCAATTACTCCCTAATAAGCGTTAACGTATTTAAATAACAAATAAAACATTCTGTATTCCAAGAATTGCATATTAGATACACAAAAAGAAAAGAAAAGGTTTTCAATCACCCTGCTGTTCGATATGCGTATTTAGATGAACGCTACCTGCTTTCGAATAAATTCTATAAATTCCTTATAAGCTGTCCATCAAAATTCAACTAATTAATCAAATAAATTGGCAGTTTTGGGCAACCAAAAACAAACCCATAACCCTGTCTGCACAAATAATCCAAAACCAAGTTAGAAAGGGGAAAGAGTTTTCGGTTACGCTCTATAAAAGACTGCTCAAATTTCACATCCATTAATAGTTTTATTAGTTTGCTTTCCCTATATGAAGTAATATTTTATTTTCGTTTTTCAAGTTGTGCGACAAGCATAAAAATCTTTTAGCGAAACCCCATTGCATGTCGAAAAGAAAAACTGAATTCAGGGCCAACTATTTATAAACAACAGCAGCAGAAACGTATTGGGGTTTTTCTGCCTTTTGACTACCGTGTGTATCTGTATCTATAGAGCTGTATTTGTATATATAGTATGTGTATCGAGAAGTGCGCGGCATGTAATCCGAGCCAACCGAGGCAACCACTTTCAGCGAGACAAAGGGCAACAGACCGAAGATGTATGCACCCAAAACGATGCTGCCGATGATGATGATCTTCAAGTGTAGCTGTGCAGCTGCTCTATGTATCTTAAAGATACAAAATGCAGGACCAACGCAGTGCAGCGTATCCTTAAAGAACGCAGGCAATGACCTGCTTTGGAATGTATATGAAAACATCTGTCGACGGGTTTCTTTCTCTCTCTCTCTCTGTCTCTCTCTCTCTCTCTCTCTCTCTCTCTCGCTAACCATCAGGATACTTGGCGTGTCAGTGTTGAGGTCCTTGTTATTACAGACCTCGTTTCGATGAGTTTGGCGCGTTCATCTCACAGTTTCGATGGGCTCTGACGGTTTTCTTTATTGTTGGAGCCGGCACAGGTTTGTCTGCCGCCGCTCTACCTAGTCATAACAAGAAAAACATCTGCGCCTTCGTGGCGAGTCCTTCTCTCATTGGCTGTGCATTAATTGAAAGTAATTTTCATTCGATTCCAGCAACATGATAAGCGGGTAAATTTCAATAGTTTGGCATGTTGTAAGGTTTAATTGCGACGCAGTTTCCGGCTGCTAAGAAAGTGTCAATGCCGAAAAGGATCGAAAAAAACAGTTTGTAAATTGAGAGAAATGGATTTTGTCTTTTCCCTTGAACATTATATGGTTCATATAGTAATGTATATAGCTGATGACCCCAGCAATTGTCCTCTCTCATCTCTAATATCCCTAATATCCTATGCAATTTAAAGGAATTAGCTTTTGCACTGCACTTAGACAAATGTTAGAACCATTTCCTTAAGACATAATATTCAAGTTGATCATTATACACGTAGCAAATATTTGTTGTACATATATATATATACATATATAGTTTGGAGCCAGCGAACTTCATTAGATACCCAAAGGAAATCATCATTTGAGGAGACTGGTCAACCGCAAAGGCAACAAATATGCTGTCTTGACATGTGGCAAGGCTGCTGTGCAACAGATGAGCTACAGACTATACACAGATACTTTAGAGATACAAAGATACTTACATGCAGTGAGCGCGTGTTTAACGCATAAAATTGCAAATTACAACGCTTGAATGCGTTGCACATGCATGCGAGGTGGCATCAACATCAGCAACAACTGTGCAACTGATGCTACTTCGATTCGATTTCATTTGCGGCAACAACCGCAAGATCTCAATGCGGAGCTAAGCTAAGAGCTAAGCGTGTGGCAAGCAGACGACGACGACGACGACGACGATGACGACGATCTCTAATGGGGCAGCATTGACAGTGCATCTCATGTTGCAATTAGCTACTACGGCAAGTGAGATAGAAGTTAGTGAACTCTAACATACCCCCCAATGCTAATCTCTAATGTGGAAAGTGCAAGTGAGTGCAAGTCAAGTCAAACATGCGTCTGTTTGTCCAACTTAATCACAAATCAAATACATAGAGCACATACATACATACACATATATAATTTTGTTGGTTCGGTTCATTGGTCTGGAATTGAACTCGCATTCGAATTCGGATTCCGTTCTTGGGATTGATGGCTGCACACAAATATTTGATGTGCAACCAGCAGCAAACAGTGGCCAAATGATAAGGCACTAATCAGCGCACTTGTTTGTTAGCTTGAGCATGCCCAGGGAGGGAGGGAGTATCATAAATTAGATGTGCTTGATGGTTGAGAGAGTCCGTAAAAGACGATCCGAGACGATCGCATAATTTGAATTTGAGTTTTATGATTTGATTTACGCCTGAGAAAGATGCCACTTAGTGGTAAATGGTATTGAAGGTGTTGAAAGGTGGAGAGTTTCAGTTCGCGACTCAAGTATACACTGTAAAGAGTTTATGGAATATTTATGAAGAATCTACAACCAAAATTTCAAACATTTTATCGACTTTTAGAAAGGAAAATACAAGATTTAGACTAAGGATAAGGGTGTGAGAAATATTTGTTAAGATACTTAACTTAAGCTTAGCTTTATTATCCAGATATACATAATCTTCTACTATTAAACAGGGTGTCCCATTTGATGCGACAAATATTTGCTAAGAAACTTAACTAAAGCTAAACTAAACTGTCCACAAACATTTATATCATAACATTACCATATACATTAACCATATAAACGTCAGCTATCAATTTCTTAATAAATGTACACAAAAAGTAATATTATTGTTTACTTCGCAACAGATCAAAAGGCATTAGCATATCGAATTCCAACTTGTACAAATGCATATTGTAATGTTAAAGAATTTGTGTGTAAACATAAACAAAATACTTTCAATAGCGTGTGAACAAAATGCAGCACATACTATTTAAATAATATTAGTAGTATTTTCTTTTTCAACCGATTGTCCCCATTTCAATAGACCAAATAAATGCCGAGCCGTTTAGAGACAGCAACTGTCTAATTTTCAAGTTGACAAAGTGCGCTGTTGAGAATATTTGAAAACATGCAACACATGAGTGACAAGATAGATAGATAGATAGATAGATAGATACCTTCTCTATGAGAGGTTGAGCGCCTTCTCATTGAAATGCAAACAGTTGCGATACGATTCCAAGCCACCGCACCACACCACACCACACCTAGCCCGCTTCGATTTTATGTTATTATTAAAAACACCTAAATGGGGGCAACGTCTTTGGGTTGTGTTGTTGATTTGTGTGCTTTGTAGTGCAGCACGTACAATAAATTAGTGACATTATAAAAAAATTAAAAACGTGAGCTCCTAAGCATATTTTTTCGACAATAATAAATGTTGTTTTCTGTCTTTTACGTTGGGTACTTTCGAATTGTCACTTTATTGGTAACTAATTGAAAGAGTACTTTAAAAATGAAGAAAATCTTTGATAAGTTTAAGTCCTTAAGCATGTTGTATATCTGATCTAATTTTAAAAACTCTTGACTCTGATCTAGATCAGAAAAGAAACATACTTACAAACATACTTCATTAAGAATGTATTCCAGAAAGGTATTAAAATGATTATCTTTCAAATCAGATCTACAAACAGTTTGTTAGAGTATTTAAGTTATAAGATTTCTCTATATATCTCAACTGTTGGCGCAAATTCACAACACAAACAACGTGACAAAAAGATCTCCACGAAACAAAGCCGCTCGAATATGTCTGTGTAAGGGGTTAAAGGCGTATTGTTGAAGCAGCTGAAGCGCTGTGAATTGTTTCTGTTGTTTCTGTAGGCCTCTCTCTCTCTCTCTCTTCCCGCGCTTGCTCCCTCATTAGCATGCCGGGCACGAGAAACTGATAATAATGTGTATTCCCAATACTTGGCCTCTCTCTCTCTCTCTCTCTCTCTCTCTTTCCCGCTGTTTGTCCGGACAATTGTCAATAAAATTTGCTGACAGGCAACACGCACAACACTTTTTTTGAGACATTGACAAAAGTCTGTAAAGACTGGTTTACAAAACAATTAAAACGGGCGAAAAACAAAAATATCCCACGCTTTTGCTATCCCATCCTCAAAACGAAAAGGAAATCTACAGCATTTAAATCATTTTACGTTGCCAGCCCAAAATAACAAAAGCAACAAACGCAAGTTCAAACTGTTTCGTGTATACTAAAAATGTATGCGAAAAAATGCATTTGAAATGAGCCAAAAAATACTCAAAAAACAAACACATTCAAAGATTCATTCACAAAAGCAACTTCTTTGCTCATTTCTCTCTTACTCTTTATTCGCATTAAGTTGTTGTTTTGCTGCTGCTGTTTATCATAATCACATTCAGGCGGAAATCATTCAAAAAACAATAAAACAAAAACAAAAAGAGAAGGAACGAGTGAAAATTAAATACGAAACTTAAACAAAATATAATAAACAAAAAAGGTTAAAGACACGACGCAGACGCAACAACAAATCTAATGATATCTACCTGACTGACTGAGCGAAACAGTTGAATGAGGAACGCCATTTGAACCAGGTCGCTTTTATCTCTTTTCACTCTTGGGGTTTTTCTTCTTCTGTTCTGCCAACAAATTTCTTTGGCCATTAGCAGCTTTTTAGCCAGAATTAGTTGTAGTTGTAGCCTGCACTTGACTTTATCATCACACAGCATGTGTTAAACGGAAAGTCCTGCCACGCCTTGGGTTAATCCTGTGGCATGTGTGGCATGTGCTAAGGCATAGCATGACGTCGGTCCTCAGGCATGACAAAATGCATACAAAATAATAAAAAGTGACATGTTTATTAGACTGGCTTAAAGACAAAAAAATTATTTATTTTTATGGAAAAATACATTTTTAAATTATTTCGAAACTTCAAAAAAACGTTTAAGATACTTTAATATACTTCGAAATATGCATGATTAACTAATTCAATAGTGAAAGTTATATATTAGAAAGAAAAAATTGCAAAAAAGACAACGAAACCCAAAACTTAGTCTAAAACTAAAACATAAATCATATTCTTAAAATATTTGCATAGTTTTTACTTTAGCGAAAATAAAGCTTAGCTTTCAATGTCTTATTAATCACTTTAATTATGAATAGATATGAATAATATTTAACAATATTTAATGTTTTAATATTACATCGATCTACTGTCAGTAGCTATCATTTAAACATCCGTCGATAGCATCTTAATCATCTGATAGACTCAGGCACAACCTACTCAACCGATTTGACGGTGTTTTGGTTACAAGTTGTTTGTAGCTTTCTATTATTGTCATATTACATGGTAGCTTTTTTTTGGAACTTTTCACTCAAATCTCACAGCACATCCTCATTAGTTAGTTAGTTTTTTTTTTGTTTTTTTGTCGTTCACAATGGATATAAGCTGATGATAATTAAATCAACGTTGCATGACACAAACTTAATCAAAAGCTGAGCCGAGCCATCAAAAAAAAAACCCTAAGACAAACAGCTATGAAAGTGAATTAAGTGGCAGTCGAAAAAATCAAAGCAAAAGCAAAAACAAACACACACACACAACAGAGATCTACGAACATGGTTCAAATGAGCAGCAAGCAAAAAAAAAAGTTGACAAAAGCTGCCAGTGGGCAGAACCTCAACAAAAGACTTAAGGCTAGGCAAAAATTTTTGAATGATTTCCCAATCTCAATGAGCAAAAAACAAAGCGTGAATGCCAAGAAAAATGAAGGGGTTATTTTTTTTTTAAGACAATGTATGCTGCACTAGAAGATATTCTGTAAGACAAAGTTTATTTTTAAATATTTTTATTAATATTAAGAAAATCAAAAACATAAATAAAATGATCTAACAAAGTACAATTTATCATTTCTTACATCGTTATTAGGATTCGTTTTCTTCTTTACACCCTTTATGATTATTACAGGGTATACAAATCTAGTAGATATACTTAGCTTGGCGCTAGCTTATGATTTGTTTTGGATTCGCTTTGCTTTGGCTTCGACTTCGGCTTATCTGGCAATTACCGTGCCAAATCTGCAGGTGAAAGTGTTGCAAAAGCAAAAGCAAAAAGCAATAATCAAGGTGCAAAAAACACACAAAACAAAGAAAAATTCAACAGCAAGAGAGAAAATTGTTTGTTCATTGCGTTAATGCGGCAACAAATGCTTTAAAATTGAGTGCAACCTGTACTTGCTTCTTCTGGCATTTTCCCACACTTGCAACATGGACGTGGACGTGCCGCATTTATGTATATCAGCTCGGGGTGTTGCACTTCGTTTGCTATTGCTCCACTTTATAGCTTAAGTGTAACATTCTCTAATTGCCACACTGAGTCATGCCCGATTAGTCAGCTGCGTGTTGCCTAATAATTTTTTTTTTTGTGTTTTTTACTCACTATCAAATTTTTGTTAAGGCTCGTAGCAGTTTTCCCGCGCTACGCTGGAAAATGAACGCGTGTGTTGTCACTTGTATCGATGGGTTTCTATATTCAGGTATCTGCACCTGTTTCCGTTTTCAAAAAACTTCCTTGGGTGACTAGAGTCAAACCAACCAACCAACAGATATTTGTATCTTATACATATTTAGTTTCTTGTTTTTTTTTTTGTGTTGCACACCAAAATATTTACTTGTTCAACGCATTTCGGGGGCGCTAATTCTAATGAAGTTGCCAGGCTCTTAACAATAACGAGGAACGTGGCAGGTGCATGTCAGCTGTGGCTCATAGACAAAATAACTTAAGATATCGCCTCATTTGAACTCGGTCATATTCCAACTATTAAGAAACATCAAACATAACTTAACAGCTAATGAGTTCATCTAGTTGACTAACGAGCAAAAGGAACAAAGTCTTGGGGTAGGTTTTATATACCATAAGATTGTTTGAAGATTAGGAAAGTAAAGGAATTTCTATAAGACTAAATAATTAATAATAACAACTTCTTGACGAAGCTATGAAACTCGAAAGTTTTGACAAAATTCAACATTCAAAATTGTAACTTTATTCTTCCTTGATATTTTTCTAAAAGTAAATCTTTTGCCATACCTTTTAAGTAAGTTTACTTAGCTTTCTAAGCCATCCTTTGTTAGTGTATACAGTATGCCACAGTAGTTGCCTATTGCTGGACTTGCATTTTCCATTTTTCCATTACTCTCTCAAAAGTTAACGAACTGTGTTAAATTGGCAAATTGCACAAGATAAAATAAAGAAATAATGCTTAATGGTATTGGTAAAGATAAAAATAACTGATTTCGCACAGTTTTTTGCTACTCTATCAGCATTTTTTCTATTCCGCGAAGAACACAATTCACTTACCTCATCCTCCTTCAAAGCTGTCTAGAGAAATATTTAGCACTGCTAGCCAACCGAAACTAATGCCAGACCAGACACAAGAACAAGACCTTCAAGAATCAACAAGGGCTATCATCTTAACAGGATTGGGATCAGCGATCGGCGATCGGCGTGTGCGGTTGCCCAGACTCTTATTCTCTCTCTCTCTCTCTCTCTCTCTCTGTCTCTGTTTTTGCCATTTGAGTTTAGTTTGCTTGGTTTGTTGAGTATTAACTCTGTTGTCATCAGTAGAATAATAAAAGATCATAAATAAATAGCATTTGTTGAGGAATGCTGCTGCTGCTGCTGCTGATGTTGAGCCTCAGGTCTGTCTGTTCGGTCGGTCACACTTTAATTAGTGTAGATAAAGCGCGTCTGAACGGATCTGAGAAACGCAAACATAGTGCAGACATATTTCCGAATGATTCACGCTGACTTACGCTCTCTCTCCCTTTCTCCCTCTCTCTTTTGCTCTCTTAGTTTTTGTCTTGCATCTCGCTTTGGGTAATTGATACCCGAGGTGTTGATTTGTAAAATAACAAAAAACACGAACAACAAACTGTTTGCTTGTAAACAAAAGCCCTTCTTATGCCCCGCACACAACAGCATGAACAACAATAAACAACTACAACTGCATTTTTTCGGGAATTTAGATAAGCCGCTGAATATTTTCATTTTCAAGCACAGAACAGAAGAAGCAAAAAAAAGTAGCAAAGATAAAAATGATGAAATGAGAAAAATAAATAAGGAATAAGGAAAGAGAATTTCACACTGAACACGCCCAATGCAAATCATTTGGTATAATATCGAGTAATCAGAAATGAGTGAAGAAGAAAAGAAATAAGAAAGAAAAACTCTTAAAGCGGACTTTGCTCCAACTGATGTGGGTCCATTTCCAATTCTTTGATGGACTGACAAACTGATTGCAGGGTTTGTGTCTCTACTCAACTGCTTATCAAGCAACCAAACCAAACAGGGCAGCCAACTACTTATCAACTCTGCTCACCAAATATTTGATCTTTTTGCGTCGTTGTGAATGTTTATGCAAGAGATTAATGGTTAGGCGCACGCCTTCCAATCTCTTGAGGGGAACTATTGAAAAAAAAAAATCTCCACAACATTTTATTTATTATGAATCTTACAGCACCGCAAAGTTTGGGAATGTTTTTGATTTTTTTCTTGTTATGATCTTGAACTCTTAATTTAAGCAAATTAACTTTTGATTGGCAGTCGAAGAGAGAGAGAGAGAGAGAGAGAGAAAGGAAAATGTTTTATACCTAACGGATGTACTTAACATCTTTTAAAATGAAAATAAATAAATAAATAAAACATGTTTTCAGTTTATTTGATTTGATGAAATTTTTGATTTCTTGTAATAAAAAACATATTAAAATCTTGACCTTGTAGCGAATTAGTATTTAAGGCGGAAAAATATCACAGTTTCCTAAGACAATGAAAAGCCAATTTACAATCCCTTTTTTATATATAATAATTAATGACTTTAAAGCGTAGCTAATGAATTATTGTGTAAAGATTAAATGCTTGTTAAAATAGTTGCTGCAAAGAAATAATTCGAATATTGCTTTTTGGTCAATAACATTTTTTACATATGTTAAAATATATTTTAAAAAAGTTTCTTCAACCACAAAAATTCCTAAAATATATTTTAAATGCAGAAAGAAAACCTCCGATACAAATGGGAACATAAAACTACAGTTCCGGAAACAAGCATGCACAATCTATTGAATCAAAAGATTCATTTCTTTTCCTTTGTTTGGACACCCCAAAACGACACCTTTGGCAAAAACTGTCAATAAGCGTATTGTTCGCATTGAAATAAAACAGCTGCCAGAGTTTCAGTTTGCAGCACAATGTCCTGGGCCTGGATGCAAGGACAATGGTTGAACTGATTGGTAAACGAACTGCAACAGAAAACTGCAACTGCATCTGCAACTGTCATGGCCGACATGTGCCGGCAAGATGCTCTGGAATTTTGGCGGCAAAAAAAAAACAGAAACAGAAAGAAATGGGAACAACGTCAACAACAAATGTTCAACTAATTAACAGCTGGCCAAAAAAGTAAACGGAGCGAATCCGTTGATCAAAAAACTTTCAGAGCCAAACGGCCGTTGAGGTTTTTTTTATCTTTTTTTGTATGTTTTGTACTCATATTTCCTAAGCAGATGAAATTGTTGTCAACGCTGAGCTTCTAAGCGGCTTTTGTGCTATTAACCACAAAAGAGACAGAAAGAAACACAGCAAGAGAGAGAGAGAGAGTTGGCCAAGTTAAGAGATCTTCTACGAGCGCTCTCTCTCACACTTTTTCTCTCTCTCCAGCAATGGCTTCTGCTTGGTCTGGACAACTTTTCTTGTTGCCGCTTTTGTTTTATGACTCTTTTTTTTCGGCAACAGCCAACAAGCCAACTCAACATGTTTAGTCAACCTTGGCAAGGCCGTTGTTGCCGGTTTTTTCTATCTCTCTGTATGTTTGTCTGTGTGTGTGTGTGTGTAAGAGTGTGTGTATTGATGTTTGCGTGGGTCTTTGGTATGTGGTCAACGGAAGTGCGTTTCGTTATAATTGACATCCCCCTTTAACCCTCAAACCCTCTCTCTCTCTCCCTGTTTCTATCTCTTTTACAAACAGCTGCTTTTGTTGTATCTTGCTTTTCGAATCCGTTTGCGTAATTGCAGCCCAAATGGCTTGCTGCCCATCATTAGACCACTTTTTTGACTATTGGCTCAACATGGCAATTACTGTACACATCTCCCCGGAGAGTGTCCTGTTGCTAAATTGAGTGGAAAGCGTTAGGGGTTGGTTGTACTTAATGATAGGGTACTGCACTTTAATACTCTTCCATAGTTTGTTACTTTAAATCTACCCATTAAGATTGGGCACTAAATGTATTACAAGACAACTGTTGAAAATTTCAGTTTCCTAGAAAACTTTCGAGCTAGCAATCTATTAAAATTCATTAGTTAAAACAATAAAAATGCAATAATCTTGCTTTAATGTTAAGTTTTCATAGTTTCCATTTAAAGTGCATCTAATTGCATCATGTTTATTTATTTTACATTTATTTGTTTAACATAATGTTAAGTTTGAACTCTAAGGAATTCCGTTTGTCAATTCATTAATACAGCCCGCATTTGCTCTCAATAGTTTTTACAACAGTTGGCTCAGTGCCAATTTCATCATTTAATTTACATATCTTTGTATATTGAGAGACTGACGAATTGAGAGACTCCCACCATATGGGGAGAAAATCTTCACCAGGCGCTGCTGCTATCTCTGTTGTTGTTCGCGCTTCTGTCGCTGCCTGCTGCTTTGCTGCTGCTTCTGTTGTTGCTTTTCTCTCGCTCTAAAATGCAATTCACCAAACTGCTGCTCTACTGCTGTCTCATTTGCACAACTCAACGTTTGCGCATGTGTGTCGCTTGTGTGTGTGTGTGTGAGACCCGGTCTCCGGGTAGGTCTGTTGCCCAAAGACTGCGTCATTTCAGTTGCTTTCGAGCGAGCGACGCAAACGGTTCGTAATTTCGTGCGTTCAACCAAATTTGGAGAATATATATTCAAACACAACATACAAATTCAACAGAGTCGCGCGTGCGTCGTGCGAGTTGAGTGAAGTTTTGAAATACAAACGCAATATTGTGAAATATTTGAAGAAAAAAAAACATAAATAAAAAACATATCATGAGTGCTTAAAAGAAACTTAAACAATTTACATAAGACACTTTAAGTACAACAATTTGAAACAACTTGTGGATTAGTTTCAATTAAATAAAAACAATAATAAAATGGTACGCAGCTTGGCACAGTGGACGAAAACGTTGAGTTTTCCCTCACGTTTGTCGCCCAATCGCAATTCGAAAGATTGCTCAACATTGGCCAGCCCAGTGCCACCGCCAACGCCACCGCGCAACAAGACCAAAGGACACAGCAATTGCGCCACATCGCGCTCCTCCTCCTCAACGGTATCCTCATCGCATTCATCGGCCGCTTCGAACAATTCCCCAACGCCCAACGGCAATAACAACAATATTAACAATATGCCCATAACGGAACTGGAACAGATCGTAAGTTTTATGAGCGAAACTTTCAAACTTCCTGTCGTTTGCCCCAGGCAGCTGCACAAACATAACGCATAACGCATAACGATAACGAGCCGCCGATAAAGCTCATTGACCCATTTTGTTTGTGTTAGGGAACTGCAATTAGCATTACGGATAAGCCACTTATCATTAACAATCAATCAGTTCTGTTGGCAAATACAAATAAAAATCAATAACAAAAAGTTGATATTATTGAACAAATAGTACGTTGCTTGGAAAAGAATGGAAAAAAATACTTATAGTTATACGATCTGAAAGTTATGAACGATATTATTAAAAAAAAAAAGAAAAAGTAAACCAATTGCAGTTAACTGATATGATAACACGAGGCTTTATTTTCTAGGCTAGATAAGCTATTTTATTTAGATCACAAAAAACAACTATCCAATCTGTTATAGCTATCCCATCTATTTGATGGCCAAGTTAAGAGAGCAATTTGCCAAATTGAGCTTGTCTTAAAATCGAATTGCTTGACTCACACACAAAGATACCGACAGAGAAATCAAAAGACACACACACTTGCACACATGTGATACAAAATAGAAACAAAAAGAAAACATTGAAGAGCAAACAGGATGTCGCCACGCTTGAACCAGGCTATGGGAATGGTAATGGGAAAAGGGCAAAGGGCGCTTTGCACTTTGTGTTGTAGACGACGACACATGTGCACAACGTGGCATGGACAAACTGAGAATTGTCGGTGCCACCAACACACACATGGTGCATGCAACATCAAGCGCGAATAGGAAATCTTCAAGTGTTGTGCCTGTGGGAACAAATTGTGATTGCAAATGCGACATAAACAAAACCCAAACACCATTAACAATCTCATTTTGTTTATCTAGGGGCTGTTATTTGATTTAGATTATTCTATAAGAACTATAAGAACATATGGGAATGGGAATACATCTTTATCACTTGGAACTTCTTATTACTCCAAAGATAAAACCTTTTTTTTTAATATTTAATATGCAACACCGCAAACAGCGGGTTTCTTCTATGCCACATGTTATGTTGATTAAAAAAAAAAGTGCTTAACAATTTGCAGAAAGATCAAAGTTCCTTCTTATTATAACTGCAACACAGCAAGTGGCATGCATTCCTTTTTTCCCCCTCTAGTTGTTAGTACGTATTATTGGTTCGCATAGTTAGCAATGTTCCATGAGTATGTTGGCCACAAAGCCACACCCGTAGACCACGACTAGCAGCAGTCAGCAAGTCAAACTGGCCCAAAACGTGCCGCAACAGCAAAAACAACAACAAAAACAACTAATAACAACATGCCACACTTTTTAGCTATAGAATCGTGACTGGCAACTTTGGCGCCGCTATCGTTGTTGCATCCACTACAAATAGCCCACAACTCTCCTCCGTTGCACTACCAAAAAATGCCAAAGTTGAAAGGCGTCGTCTGCCCAGCGGATCGAACCGCGAATACCGTTAGAAAAAATGCGCTTATATAAGTCACAAACTCGCCACTTTGCCATTTGTCGTTATTTGTTGTGCAAAACAAGTTTTGCTTTGCGTTTGGAAAAGTTGTTTCAGCCGCTTTTCCAAACATCCTTGGCCAAAGGTAAACCAGTTAACCAGTTTGCGAAGGCGTCTGCCGCAACAACAACAACAGCAGCAACAACATGCCGCACATAAATAAGATGTGATGAGTCCAGCTTATAGGATTGACCAGCATCCGGCTGGCCAAGCATTTCCGCCAGCATTTCCCACAGTTTAAAATCACGTTGCTCCAATTGCATTTTCCCACAATCTTGTCGGAGCGAGGAACGTGCTGTAGAAATTGACTTTGATTAGCTTTTTGGCATTAGGCAACACTGACATTTCACACCCAGCTGTCAATGATACTTTCCATGTGTGTGTGTGTGTGTGTGTTGTAGCTGAGTCAACTGTTTTCTCTTGGACCTTGTCAAGAACGTAGCACCAAAAAAAAAAGAGGTAAAACATGCATAATATTGCCATAAACAGCAGAAATTTGCAGTGGGGCGAGCCAAATACCAAACGACGAAACCAAAAGCAGCGATCGCAGCTTAACTTGGCCAACAGACGAAGCGTCAGCAGTTGCGCTGTCGCGCTTCCTGTCCAGGCAGCAGCAGCTGCTGCTGTTGCTTACCAGCATGTATTACAAAACAGCTGCCCCAAAAACAAAACAGAAACTAACGCAGCCCAAAGTTCACCGGCAGCAGGTTACAAATTGCAACAAGGCACCGAGATGCTGCAATTTTTGCAGTTGGGTAACACCACCGTAGCGCAGTGTGGCAACGCTGTGAACAAATTTAGAACATTTGATCTTTGCAATTTTCGCTACGCATGCAAATACACCAAAAACAAAACACAGAAACAGCCTAGGTATGTGCTCTTTGTTATTAGTGTGCGTGCAGGTGCAGAGAGACAAAACAAAAAAAAAACAGCTGCTTTTGCTCTCGCAACTGCTCTCTTTGGCCATCACAGAACCTGTTTGGTGGCTTTGCTTATGTTATTGTTTTCGTTTTTGCAGCTGTCTGCGCACACCACTGATGTAGCTGTATTTGTGTGTGTGTACACCTTTAAATATATGTATGCATCTATTGTTGTTGTAATTGTTATGTTGGCAGCATTTACAGCTCTTTGTGAAATTTATAAAACTGCGCATCAGCTGGTTTTTCCTCGCATTTTTGCTAACACTGCATTTTAACCGCATACAACAATATTAGGTCAGCCGAGCGCATGTTACGCCCAATTGTTGGGCGTTCTATTTCAACATCATAAATAAAAAACATAAAGACAACAAAAACGATATAAAATAAAGCTTAAACCTGTTGCACAGCTGTTTGAAGACAGGTAACAAAAACGAAAAAAAGACTGTGGGAAGCTTTAGCTGTAAGCAAACAGCGACAAAGCGCTCTAATTTGATATGAAAACATTTAGCACAGTTTTCATAATGTCAGCTCATAATAACAGTCATATGAGCAATGAAAATTTTTAAAGCAAACAGCAGTGTGTGTGAGAGAGAGAAAGAGAGAAGACCCATGCCAAGTTTTTATTTGTCTTCCATTTCATACATACTTTATTTTTTTGGTGCGTGTTGCAGGCTTGTGGTGTCCACTGTACTTAGCTGTAACCCTGTGCCCATTGTAAGAAACGAATTTTCAAACAATGCACAACAAAAACGGAAGTTGCCCGCGGTGCAGTTCTAATAGGTGGCAAGGTGCTAAAGGTTAGCTTGCCCCAGCAAACAATCGATGGCGATTGTTGCCACATTGATGATCTTTTAGTTAACAGAAAGTTGAGAAATCGTGTTCGCTTATTGACTATCAACATAAAGTTAATTTTTCTAACCGAAATTAGATATAAGAAAACTTTTTCAAGTGTTTGTTTATTTAAAGAAACTACATATGGAATCTAAATAAAACAAAAAAACATCATATGAAGAAGTTGTAGAAGTACCACTTGCAACCCCCAAAGTTCATCTATTAATAAAGTCAAACCAAAAGAAAATCGAAAAGAAACTTTCAACAGAAACATAAACAATGCGTTGGCATTAGCCAGTTCCAAAATGGTATGAGTTTTAATTGCTGCCTGATTGGGGCCAAAAATTCCTACACCGCATCCAAAGCCATAAAAAAAAGCCAACAAAAATAAAACAGACATGTCAGCGAGTGCAGCAGAAAGAAATAAAAAAAAAACCATATCTATGAGCGCCTTGAACTTTATAGATAAAGATTTTTGAAAATACAAATAGGAATGTGTTAGACCCATGCCAAGATCTGGTTGAAATCACTCCAAACACCATTGAATCGAAATCAAATTGGTTGTCTAAAATTATAGAAATATTTTTGGTATGTTTTTCAAAGTTCATTTGCTTGCTAGTTGGTTTTTTTTAACCCCTTTCTTTATTTTTATTTTGGTTTTTTTTCTCGCTTTTACTTTCATGAATTGAATTTTAAATCAACCGAATTTATATAACTTGACTTTTACGTTTTATTGCATAATGTTTCGCAAATTCATTATAAAACGATTTTTTTTTCGTTGAGCTCTTAAGTGAAGTTCATTGTAGTTAAAGACGCCCCAACAGCATTTGTCGTATTTCAAGGCAGTTGATAAGTTTGTCAATTAACAGATATTTATATTTTGTAGTTTTTTCCGGTACTCAACATAGTTAATTATATTTAATATAGTATAATAATTCCATTTACGCTGTGTGGTCCACTATTAAAGTAAATGAAACTCTCAAAACTAAGTCGCAAATAATTGCCTTAATATAATGTCAATGATCTCTCTGCCCCACCTTATTTCTCTTATTCTTCATCTGTTCCTGCCTAGGGAATTTTGTGTGTGTGAGTGTTGATTTCCTTGTAAACAGCAACCAGTGTTGACAAACAGACAAACACTTGGCAGTCGGCTTTTTGATCTTTTGACTCAAGAAGATGAAGTTAGAATGCAACCTGACTGCCTGCCTGCTGCACATCATTTTCAATTAATGTAAACACACATTTTCGTATTTTGTTTATGCATACGAAGATGTGTTCAGTTCATTTCCTGAATTTGAGTATGCCCATGCTATAGTTTGTACATTCGTATGTATGCATGTTTATGGAATTCTTCTTCTTAATTGTCATTCACCCAATTCATAACTACTAATTGGTGGTCCATGGCCCGCTAGTAGAGTTCAAAATGGTAGTTGGCCGCAGTTCAGCTTTATTTTTATTTTAGTTCTCTTCTTTTTTGTCATTTGAAGTTGTCATATAAAAAAAAAAAATAAAACAGCAAAAACTTGTTTTCACGTTAAATTAAATTACCAGCAAAGGCAATTCCATTGAAATACAGATGTACTTCCATACATACATATGTACAGGCAGGCATACACATATGTATGTACAGGCTTGCATATGTGTATTATTATTCTTCTTCATTCTGTTTCTGTTTCATGCTTTACGCCCATATTCCGACCCGGGGATCGGGCTCATGTGTTAATTGCTTATTATATCTTTTATTCTTTTTTTTTTTGTTTTGTTGTATTTGATGTCATTTTCTCTGGGAGCTCAAACTGTAGATGTGTTTTTGTTGTTGTTATTGCTTTAGTCAAGACAAGTCGCAACATGTTCATTTATCAAAAGTCAAGCCACGCTCGTCTGGGGCGCCGCGCAGACAAACTGCAGATAAGGTCAATTAAAAGAGTCAACCGGAAATGTCGCAACGCTCGCTTAGGAGTTTGCTTCATGATGTGGGGTGGGGGTTGTGGAGGGGGATTGCACGCACACACACACATGTTGCATATTAAAGCGTTTATCTCTTTGGCATACTTTTAATGGCATTTCAAATATTACATTTTAATTAGATTGATAGCCAAAGTCATAAATATTTTCGCACAATTTATTAATAAAATAATCTAGCCGGATACCAGACACGCTCCCATCTGTTTTTTTTCTGTAAAAGCAACTCGTTTTTTTTACTATTATATTTTTTATTGTAATTAAGATGAAATGCATGAAGAAAAACTGGGGAGCAGCTTGAACACAAAATGCACTCAAGCGATCGAAAAAGAGAGCCCAAAATGGTAGACAGGAAGTGAATGCCTTAGATGTCTATATGTATGTATGTATGTATGTGTGAGTGTGTGTGTGTATGTCGAGGGTCTTAGAACATGATCAGTCATGTGTAAACATGTTGACGGTTAAGGCAGGTAGCTAAATTGTTTAGGTAGCTATTGAAAGCCAGTAAACCAAAATTAAAGATAAGCGTGTGGAAATCCTTAAAAATGTCTTATCAACAAGAAAAGCTAATCAGGTGCTATAACAGTCAGCTATAAAAGTGTCCACCTAGCTGAGAAACTCAAACAGTTAGGATTTGCTAGTGGAAGAGTTAAGTTCGATGGGTTTTTGGCAACGTTTTGGCAAAATCAAGTGCAAAGTAAGAACTCTAAATAACTTTAAATTTATTGCCTTATATTTGTATTTTTGAGAACTTTTACTAATTGGAGCATTCTTTTTCCCTCTCTTGCAGATCTATCCCGGTCCGGACCCCAAGCAGGCCATAATGGGCTCCCTGGTCTTCTGCATACACCATAAGCAGGGCTGCAAGTGGTCGGATGAGCTGCGTAAGCTGAAGGGACATTTGAATACATGCAAGCACGATGCAACACAGTGCCCCAACAAGTGTGGCGCACAGATACCACGCATCATGATGACCGATCATTTGCAATACACTTGCACCATGCGTCGCACACGTTGCGAGTTCTGTCAGAGTGAGTTCTCGGGTGCTGGACTCGAGGAGCACAATGGCAGCTGTGGCCAGGAGCCGGTGTACTGTGAGGCAAAGTGTGGACAGCGTATATTACGTGGACGCATGTCGCTGCACAAGTCCAAGGATTGTGCGAAACGTTTGCGTCGCTGTGCACATTGTCAGCGGGAGTTCTCGGCGGACACGTTGCAGTTGCATGCGGCACAGTGTCCACGCACACCCCTAGCCTGCCCGCAACGTTGTGATGCGGGTCCCATTGCTCGTGGGGAGCTGGAGGCGCATCTGCGCGACGAGTGCCAATCGCTGGCTGTGGCATGCAGCTTCAAGGATGCTGGATGCCGTTTCAAGGGTCCGCGTCAGCTGCTCGAGGCGCATTTGGAGAGCAGCGCTGCAGCACATCTCTCGTTGATGGTTTCGCTGAGCACGCGACAGGGTCAGCAGATACAGATGCTTAAGTCAGCCGTGTCCAAGTTGTCCATCAACTATACGGGCACGCTGCTGTGGAAGATTACGGATTGGTCGGCCAAAATGAATGAGGCACGTGGCAAGGATGGACTCGAGCTGGTTTCTCCGCCCTTTTACACTTCCCAGTATGGCTACAAGCTGCAGGCATCGATGTTCCTCAACGGCAATGGACCCGGAGAGAATACTCATGTCTCCGTGTACATTAAGGTGCTGCCTGGCGAATATGATGCTTTGCTCAAATGGCCATTCTCGCACTCCATCACATTCACGCTGTTCGAGCAGGGTGCTCAGAGTGGTCAAGGTGGTGTAGCTGAATCCTTTGTTCCCGACCCGACCTGGGAGAACTTCCAACGGCCATCGAATGAACCGGATCAACTGGGCTTTGGCTTTCCACGCTTCATCTCACACGAGCTGCTCCACAGTCGGCCATTCATCAAGAGCGATACGGTCTTTCTGCGCGTCAAAGTCGATCCCAGCAAGATTGTCGCCGTCTAAAGATGGTACATCATACTTTATATATATATATATAGGATAGAGAGAAAAATTCACTCGACTTTCGTAAATACTGTGTATTTGTATGTCTGAGTGAATGTGAATATATATACATACACACCCCAAAAACTAGACTGTATCATAAGTTAAGCATCAGGCTTCGGGCGTTGTTAGACTTTGGGTTCTAACTGGCCTTTGAATGCCGATTGCCACGCCTACTGCGTAATAAGTCATATAGCTCATATATACATACATAAATACACATACACACACAGGTTTTATGTTTTTTTGCAGTGCTGGAATTAAACCAAAGCATTATAACCATACACAACCATTTAACAAACAACAAAAAACAAAAGTTAATATATATATATTTAGGTTTTGTATTTAAGTTCGTGTCCTAAGTCTTTCGTTGGTAGAGATTTGTATTTTTTGTGCGCTCCTTTGGGCGGCATTCAAAACTTTCAAAAGATCTTCAGTTTAGATCGTACGTTACAAAAGAAAAGAAAAATTAGTTACTTAGTTTTGCATGTACTATATAGGCATAAGCGCATTTCTAGTACTTAAGATAACTAATTTTATCTAAGCGAAATATTTTAGTCATTAGAACCATGAACATGAACAATGAACACATAAGAATACAACTTTCAATATAGTCACATAAGTTTATGTTTTAAATCTAAGAGAAGTCAACTCTATAATAAAATCAAATACAATATTAATGAAATGTATTTAAATTCTTTTCTGAAGGGTTAAATTACTAAGAAACTAAGAAACTCATGGAGACGGAACTAATGGTAACTGAAATCTTTTCTGATTGAAAGTTTTTCAATTTAATTGCTTATTAAATTGTTATTAATATTAATGCCACAATTTATAGGCTTGACTTTCTATGTGTATAAAAATAAATATATAAAATAAGCTACAGGTCACATTCTTTGAGTTATACAATTGTGAAATATCTTGTCAATGAACTTTTAATGGAATGTTATATATATATATGTATACTGTGGCTTTGACTAGGGAAAGCGTTTTTTAAGCAGGCTCTCCAGCTTACGAATACCCGTTTGAGAGCTACCATCGGCATTCTTGTCCGCACTGCCCGTAAAGCTACCCACGCTAAAGATGAACGCACGCTTGGGCGTTGAACTGGAAGCACTTGTGACTGAAGCCGTTGTTGGAAGTTCAACTGATGGAATAGTGGTTGTCGCATCTGGTTCCTCTGTTCCAGTTGCTGTTGTTTCGCCAGCATTTAGTGTATCCTCTTCGCTATTGGATGGTTCCAGTAAACCGCTAACAGCCGCCGCTGAAGCCGTGTGCTTGAAGAGATCAATCAACTGAAGTTGATCGACACGCTTCACTGCCTTCATATCGAGAATCTTTTGATATTCGGCAATGGTTATATCCGGAAGCAGCTTAAGTACTTGCTGTGTGAAATGTGCTGGCGGCTGCACTGGTGTCATAACCACTTTGATTATCATTTCGGCACGCGTCATATCCTTGACTACCACTTTGGTGTAGCTGGTTGGGGCTTTGCGATTCACACTCGATCCCACCGATGGCAGCTCCAGCAGCGCCGATTTAAGCGAGTGCGTGTCCAGCAGCAGTTGCTCACAGCCCAACACATTGTTGGAGCCATCCGACAGCGTCAGCTTGCATCTGTACAGCACATTAATAAACTTGGGTATAAAGGCAGCCACAAAGCGATGACAAAACTGTGTGAAATATTTGCGAGAACTCGCCAGCGTTTCTCGTATGGTAGGCACCGTCTGCTTAAAGTTGCTGCAGATGCTGCTGATGAAGGCGCTCTGATCGCCCACGTTGCTAATGTGCTGCCACTGCACTTTGGCCATTGTTTGCAGCGATGCCTCACAGCCTGCCTCCAAATCCTGCACAAGCAGTTGTATGCAGTTGGAAATGATGCTAGAAAGGAAACATAAAAGTTAAAACGATATTTGCTGTACTACAAACTACTTACCGATGGAAAACATCCTTCTCCTCGCTCATGTCAATCTTGCCCATATATGCTGGCGTTACCTTCTCCTTTAACTTGTCCTCCAGCTGCTGTACCGTCTCCAGGCAATACTCGCCAGTGGTCAGCACACAACAGATCCGCACAAGATCATCGCGACTAAAACGTTGAGTGTCGCCTTCCTTCAGAAAGTTGTGAAAGACCTGCCCGGCAGCCGTGGACAGATTTTGCATATCGCGTGTCAGTAGAGACACGCTTTTACCAATGGAACTACTAGTGCTGCTTGGAACCAGCTTAGGTGTGCTGCCTTCCAGCACTTTGGATGCATATTCACGTAGGTATTTTTTGAAGACCAGTGCCAGATCGTACATGGGTTGCTCATTGCTCAGCTGATTGCACTGCACCATACACTTCTTATAGAAAACAAAGAGATCACCCGAGCTGGGATAGACAGTGGTTTTGGCCTCTGCAAACTTGTACGGCTCCTTAGACATCTCAACGAACTTCTCAAGCAGTTCGGCTAGATTGCGATCAATACTGCGTATATATATGTCCAGATGTGGCTTAAAACACTGACCAATCTGATCATGGAATACGGTGATTGTCAACGGCACTTCCGTTGCAGTTGGTAATGTAAGAACACGCGTCTGCTCGGCTTGCGTGGCACCCAGGGTGATGCCCGTGAAACGCTTGGAGAGCAACTGCTCAAAGGCCTGTGTCTTATTGATGGCAAATAGAAGCAAACGCACATCTATCTCATTGGTTCGCTTGGCCATGATCTGTGCCAGCTGCTGTCGAGTCAGGCGGCAAAACTCAACAGTAATACGCTCAGATACCTCCCAGTCTAGTGGAAAAACGGAACCGTACTTGTCCTCAAAGTCCAAAAGATGACGTTTTAGCCAGGCATAGCGCTTATCAATCTTGTCTAGCCAGGCGATGTCCTGATTCTCATGAAACAAATGCATATACTCCTCCAGCTGTTGTGCGATAAACCATTTGAGCAGCTCCTTTTTCACCTTGGCATCAAGAACGGACATAACTTTGCATGCATCAGCCAGCTGATTCAGGCCCAGCCTGTGGTGTGTAGAAGGCTTGTTAGCGAATGCCTCCTTAAAGTCCTCCGTTATTTGTTGCGCCAGAGTCACTTGAATTTTATCCACGCTCTGTGAGAGATTCTGTAATTGCACAAACGGTAATTAGTTTAGATTCCAAATGGTTAGCAGCTTGGCTACTTACCTTTATTTCTTCGATGTCTGAATACTGCTGGAAATGCTGATTCACTTCAGTAATGGCCTGCAAGGGATTCAAAATCTCACCATAGGAACGTCGCTCAATTAGCTCATTCAGGCTCTCAATGCCGCCCACAAGCATATGCAAATGATTGAGCGTTGTTATCGCTGAAGTGAGATTACGCTTTGCGCAATCTAGTTGCTTAATGTCGCGTGTGATTTCCTTTACCATTTCCTCGGTTCGCTCGGCGCGCGTCTTTACATCAATGATGTGCGTGAACAGGGAACTGATGACCTTTTGTGCTTCGCACAGTGCCAACTGGCCATCCTGTCCCGTATTTGTTTGGCCTCGCACAACAGATCGGATATTATCATCAATCAGCGAGACTTCGCACTGCATTCGCTGAATAGTCTCATCGATGGTGGCCAGGGATTGCTCATTGGGAAATAGCTGATTGATGTAGTCTACTGTATTAAAATCCGGTGCGTCCATCGGATCCTGTTCGTCTGTTTTAAGAACCTACAAATATAAAGTGTATTTTTTATTGTTTCAGTTACATTCGTGGCATATGCTAAGCTCACCTTGTCAATGACCTGCTTCACCTCCTTGGAAAAGTGAATTTTACTGTTGCCTCCACCTTGAAGGGCAACGGCCTCTGCCCCTGCTGTTTCTACAGACTCACTCATGATGTTTTCCTTCGTTTTTTTCTAAATTTGCTTGAATATTTTGCCAGTTTTTGTCTACAATTGTCGCCTATGGCGTCACATTTGCCATTCACTGTAAAACGCTGGCATAATTGTATTTACAAAACAGCTGATTTGTCCAATTTAGTATTTAAAAAAAAAACATTTGGCAAATAATTGTAAGTTTCGTAATTGATCAAATTTATAGTGATTAAATGGTTTCAAATGGTTTTCAATACGATCTGCAGCCCTATTTTGTTTAAGCGTTTTTTTCCCTGCATTATTCATAGTGCAACTGAATATTTTGAAACAAGTTGGCAGAGCTAGCATAATAAATGCATTTTGGCATTGTTGTTATTGAATAATATACAATTAAAACGCATTAAATACTAAGGCATATTTGGTCTTGTTAGCATTATGTGTGAGAAAAATAATAAATAAAGAAAAAAAACTTCACTTGGCTGTTAATAATTTCTCTGCAATTTCATTAAAAATAGTACAAAATGGATGATGAAGTTGTGGTGATTGTACCGAAGAAGAAACGAAAGCAAAGGAAGACTAAAAAATTCTATAAATGTCAAACATGTAGTTACACTACAAACCGTGCCTACAATATTCAACGGCACCTTCCCAAACATGAGGCAAAGCCACCAAAGGAACTCCAGCACTTGTGTCCATATGCTGGATGCTGGTTTTCCTCATTGCGCTTTGATAATATGACCCGACACATTCAGGGACTGCACCGAAGAGATAAGCCACCAGTTAAGACTTCGCCAAAGCCACAGACCACTAGTGGTGATATCGAAAGATTGTCATCTGATGAAGACCAGGCAAATCAAGACGATGATGATACAGCACGTTCGCCAGATACCACTTATGATGATATCGAAATATTGGCATCTGATGAGGAGTCAATTTTAAAGCCAATTGATGAGGACCGGGAAAATCAAGACGACGATGAGCCAGAATGTTCAGAAGATGGAAATCCAACGTGTTCAGAAGATGAAAATGAATATATAATCGGAGATGTGAATCTAGAAACAAGTGATGATGAAATTACCTTTGAGCAGCCAGCGGAAAAACTTTTAATGAGGAAAGGAACTCAAATCGAAAAGAAATCTGAAAATCAACAGAATAATATACCCAATTCGAAGTAAGTGCTTCTGAAATAAACATATCTTTTGTTAAATAATGGTAAAACCACATTTCTTCGTAGAAAAAGCCAAAAAAGTGATGCAGAAATCTCCACTGCTCAAGGAGCAAGTGATGATGAAATTGAAACTGCTCAGCCAGCGGCAAACCTGTTGGTGAGCAAACCAATTCAAATCGAAAAGGAGTCTGAAATTCAACAGCAAAATATACCTAAGCCTAAGTAAGTGCTTTTAAAATTAACATATATTTTTGTTAAATAATATTAAAACCACATTTCTTTGTAGAAAAAGCCGACTAAAAGTTAAAACTATAGTTTTCAAATGCAACTCTTGCGATTTTATTACAAATCGCGGCTTTAATATTAAACGACACATTGTTAAACACATGGTGAATTCCAGAAAGGAAGTAGTCTATCATGTGTGTATTATCTCCGGCTGCAAATATTCGACGCCACGTTGGGATAGCTTATGCAGGCATGTAAGACTCGTTCATCCAGAATCATCTTCACCACAGCCCGATCATTAAAAACTGATTTAAGTTTCAATAAACAGAGACAAAACTAAAAGCTCGGACTTTTTTTTACGGTTACTCGGTTATAAAGATCGTTGTAATATAGGAATGTGCCGAGTGTCGCCTAACTCTATTTTTATTAAAGTAACATCTAGTATTTACAAAAAAAAATATCGTAAATTTTTAACAAGTATTACTGCGAGAAAAAGGAGTTGCTCATGGATCCTGTGCCCGTGCCGCCGCCTACCGAGCTAATCATGGATGTATCTCGCTGTGATGCAGTTGCCGTTCTTTGATACCGTGCTATGTGATCTAATGAATATGGCAAAATCGGGCGCACACTATGAATCTCTAGCAGCGTCAAATTGTCCAGTTTAGCGTAGGTGCCTTCGCCTTTAATGAAAGCATCGATCGACGTGCGTAACTTTGATTCGCGTATGTCGAATATGTCCTTGATAACGGTTCGTAGCTCCTCGCAACGCGGCACATCATCTGGCGCCGTGCTCATGACCAACTGAGCTACAACCATATAATGTTCACTTGGCATTTTGGTAAAGAATCTACAGAAAAGTCACAAATATGAAAACAAATTCTTTTATACACACGAATATTTACTTACTTGGAACGCTTCTCTTCTTCCTTGATTTCTTCCAATGTTTCCATTTCCATCCATTCCGGTGGCACAATGCGGCACTTTTGTTGCTTTCGCAAATGCGCCGCTAGCCACAGGGGCACAAAAACGGGAAAGCCGGCACGAAACGGACCCACAGAGCCATAAATCAAATGCAGTGGCTCATTGGAAAAGTTTGGTATTATGCTGATCATGCACTTCTCACCAATAAATTCAATAATTGTAGGATCCATGGAGAGAGATGATCGAGGCGAGTATACTTCTTCTTTTTTATTACTCACTTTCCTGTTGTATTTTTGACAGCCAACAACTTTAACATTTGTTCAGATGTTAATAACAGCGCGCGTAAATTTTTTCTTAACATTATCTATCGATTGTTTGCTAACGATCAGTGCACAAGCTGTTTGCTTTGGCAACTCACCGCAATAAACCCGTTACGTTTTTTGAAAATTAGATTACAATTGCAACCTTAACCAGTTAAAACTTGCGTCAAACGAAAGACGCCTAGAGTCATTAATGCCAATATAAATAAATGCATTGAGCTGACCCGTGAATCGGGTTATCAGGTGCATCATTACACATGACTAAGCTAGTTGGTTTAAATTGTATTTTTGTTTGTAAATATGTTATTGTTAATTCCAGGCGTCACGTAAACTGTAAGTATGGCGTCATGATAAGCGCATGAATGCTAGACATGATCAAGCGTCTAAGTTCCGCAATACCTGAGACACTTAAACTCACACACATTCACTTTATAGACTGTACCTAATCCCGACGTAATTAGCCGAATCTAAATCTTCAATGCATTGCATAAACAAAATGCATGTGAATTGCACAGCGAGAGATAGAGAGAGAGAGAACGAATCTCTTATCATCTTTACCTCTCAGTTGATTAATTGATAAATCTAAAGTTACGACAAGGTTAAGTTTAGGGTTAAACAGAAAATTATAATGTATTACAAACAATTACATTGCTACCATTCAATCAACTGAAGACTTACGTTCCAAAAATGGTTGAGTGCTCTTTCTTTAAGGAACATCAGCTAAATCGGTCAACGACAACTAGAATAATATCATGTTGACTTATCACTTTAATAAACTAGCGCTTTTAAGTGTTGTCAAGCTGATAAAACTAGAAATTTCCAAATAATTCTAAATTTCAAAGTCTTATCTTGATCGCTTGTAAGTTGAACAGCTGTGATTTTCACACTACTTGGGGGCGTGCCTTATAATTAAATGAAATAGAAATTGTGGATGTCAAATAATGCATTCTTCGATTTAATGAAATCCATTACCCTAAAACCCATTCAGTCCCTCACTTTCGCACGTACACACATATTGAGCTTATAAAAACACTACACAAAAAATCAACGCTCAATTTTCTGATAAGCCAAATCTGAGTGTGGATTGTGTGGAAGCTGAGATGCCATTACTAATATATATATTTATATACATATAAATATATTTTTGAAGAAAAATACAAGTTGTTTGAGAGATTGGCATTAGTGCTTGTCTATTTTTGACAGGGTACGGAACTGCTGGCTAACGCGAGAATCCGTCGTCGACATCTCAAAGAAAGCCAGCCAGAAAATAAATCAAAAGCAAAACAGTTTTCCCAAGTCGCGAATTGCATTTTTTTTGTTTGACTGATAAGTCTAGAATTGTTTGCAGTTCACTTTTTTTTCGGCACACGCGTCGTGCTCTCTCGGATTCCAGCATTCTCCTACTCTACTCTCCACCACCCACCTCGAGGTACTTACGGTAAGCGATTCGCTTTGTCCGTGCGTACTATATAGTAAATATATATGCGATAGAGGTGGCTTATTGATAAGCGACCCAGACCCACCCAGACAGGCGTCAACAACGATTGCATCTCATCCCAGAGACAAATTCACATCCAGAGACAGTGCACTTCCAGCGCAATTATTAGTTGTTAGCCGCAGAGCGAAGTGCACACAAGTTCCCCTTAAAAAAAAAAAAAACGAGAAAAAAAAACTATACATGCTCTTAAATATCCTGTTCTAAAAAGATTCCAAATATGTGCTAAGACTTTCGCATTGTTTGCCAATTGTGATTTTTAAACCTGTGTGAATCGTTTTTTATTTAGAATCCGTTTAGTATCGACATAAAAGTGTGAGTGCAACTGCACGGGAAAGTCAAACATTTATCGAACTTTAAAGCCCGTAAAAAAGAAAAATAAATATGGTCGACACGGAGATCATTGTGACCAATGCCGGGGAGCCATCGACAAAGGCCAGTCTAATCGTTGTCTCCAATCGTTTGCCATTTGTCTTAACGCGCAATGCCAAAACCAAAGAACTGGAACGCAAAGCCAGGTGAGTTTTATTAACAAAGAACAGTTCATTTTCAAAGTCCAAAGCAAAGAAAAACCATTGTTATGTGAAAAATGCAATGTGTGTTCAGAAAAAAGGAAAATCCGCGAAAAGAGCTATTGAAAAACAATAATTGAGATTTTGTTCTTTAAAAGTGGATCAAAAATTAGCATAAAAAAAATATTATATCTATTTTCAAAGTCTAAAGTTAAAAAGTTTACTTTACACGATTTACAAGGAGAAACATTTATAAATTTTTTTGCTTGTGAATTTTAAAGCTGATTTTTAAGAAATATGGCGTTTGTATGTATACAAACAATATTTTTCTAAATTTCAAGTTATGATTTTTGTATAACAGAAGAAAAGGATTCCTTGGTTTACGGAAAAATAGTTTTACGGTTTTATTAATTCGTAGTCTTAAAAATTAGATACATAAAGTTTTCAATATACGTTTAAGCGAGTACAGTCTTTAGCGCGTCACCAGAAAGAAAGCTATAATCCTTATTATAAAAATATGCCAATAAAAATGTGTTTATATTATAATATATTAAAATATAAACGTTTTTTTTAAGCAAACTATCAAGATCTCGTGACATCGGTGTGAGAGATTCTTTGGAACTGAAGCAACTTCCCAACTTTTAAAAACTAACCCAAATTTACATGTTAGGCATACAAAGATAAGCCGCCTGGAAGCGAGGCGGACAGCGGGAACTAAACTACCTATGTAGTTTAAGACTGACACTCTGTTATCAGCGCAAAGTACATAAACACAGAGAGAGAGAGAGAGGGCAAGAGAGACAGAGAGAGTGAGAAAGGGGGAGAGAGAAACTGAGAAAGACATAGAGGGCAAAAAAGTGAGAGACGGGCAAAATGTATAGTCTGGCAGAACTGGTTGGCAGTACATTTTTCACAAATTACTTAGAAAAAAACAAATCAAAAATCGCGGCCTTATCAGTAATGGGAAACATAACGCGGCTTTGACCCTTGCTGCCTAACGACGACGACGACGACGCAATGTTGACAGTAAAGGGGTCAATAATAGAAGCGTAATTTCAAGGCTTTCATAAAGCAAATCGAACGAACCTGACATTGAAAAGCCCAATACACAAACAACATCACGTGCACAAGTCTCTCGCTATTGGGCTACTCGCGGTTCTTGTCCCTCTCGCACTGACCCTACCCAAAGCTAATTTTTGTAAAACAAATATATAATGTATAAGTTTGGTTTCTGGATTTTTGTTATTGTGTTTTTTTGTGTTCATCTTTTTTGGTTGGTTTTGGCCTCTGAGCCAGCGTCGAGGTTGTTTACACTTGTGCCGTATCAGGCAGGCGTTGATTTTTTATTACATTTTTTTTTGTTATGGCTCCTCAAGCTTATCAGTTAGTGTCAGTGTCATTGTGATGCACTTTGCATCAAATGGGGCTCGAACAGAGGTTCTTTTGCATATAATATGTAAACATTTTGCAATCATAGAAAGCAAATCTAGGAGCAAAGATGCATATAAATTCATTCAAACTTGTTGAACATAACATTACAAGAATTAGTATAAAGCGAAGTAATTAAATAAATATTTTTCCCCCCTCTTTTATAGTGCTGGCGGTCTTGTGACAGCTGTCTGTCCGGTTGTTATCAAGGGCAAGGGACTTTGGGTTGGCTGGTCGGGTATACATTTGGAGGATCCTAACGAGGCGATACCTGAATCAAATCCCTACGATCAGACACCAACAGCTGGCCTAAAATCCGATCAAGTCGTATCTGTCAACATCAATGCAAAGATCTTTGATAGCTATTATAATGGTTGCTGCAATAAGATATTCTGGCCACTCTTCCACTCAATGCCGGGACGCGCTAACTTTGGTGGCGAGCATTGGCATAATTATGTAACGGTTAACAAGCATTTCGCTGTGCGAACGATCGAAGCATTGGAGAAATGTTTAGCCAACAATAATGGAAGTGATAAGAATCCTCCGATTGTTTGGATACACGATTATCATTTGATGTTGGCTGCCAACTGGGTGCGTGAGCATGCCGAGGAGAAGAACCTGCCATGTCGTTTGGCCTTTTTCCTGCACATTCCCTTCCCGCCATGGGACATCTTCCGGCTGTTGCCGTGGTCCGATGAGATTCTGCAGGGCATGCTTGGCTGTGATCTGGTTGGCTTTCACATTCAGGACTATTGCTTGAACTTTGTCGATTGTTGTCAGCGTAATCTTGGTTGTCGTGTCGATCGCAACAATCTGCTTGTGGAGCATGGCGGACGCACTGTCCGTATCCGTCCCTTGCCCATTGGAATTCCATATGAGCGCTTTGTCAATCTGGCACAGAATGCTCCCAAAGTGCTGAAGACATCGAAGCAACAGATCATCTTGGGTGTGGATCGTTTGGATTATACAAAGGGATTAGTGCATCGCCTAAAGGCATTCGAGGCACTGTTGCTCAAGTATTCGCAGCACAAGGAGAAGGTAAGTCTGCTGCAGATTTCGGTGCCATCTCGCACAGATGTGAAGGAGTATCGTGAGCTGAAGGAGGAAGTGGATCAACTGGTCGGTCGCATCAATGGACGTTTCACCACTGCTAATTGGGCGCCCATACGATATATCTACGACTATGTCAGCCAGGATGAGCTAGCAGCACTGTATCGCGATGCAGCCGTCTGCCTGGTGACGCCACTCCGAGATGGCATGAATCTGGTGGCCAAGGAGTTTGTTGCCTGCCAAATAAATGAGGTGCCCGGTGTTTTGGTCATCTCACCGTTTGCTGGTGCCGGTGAAATGATGCACGAGGCGCTGCTCTGCAATCCGTATGAGGTGAATGAGGCTGCCGAGGTCATTCATCGTGCTCTGACCATGCCCGAGGATGAGCGTGTTCTTCGCATGGCGCGTCTGCGTCGTCGTGAGGCCGAATGCGATGTCAGCCACTGGATGCGGTGCTTCCTTAAGGCAGTGGGTGCTTTGGAAATGGACGACGTGGGCACCACCATTATGCAGCCCGTCACTGTGGATGATTTCGATGACTACTTACTCAAGTAAATACAAAAAAAAACAAAACCATTACTCTACCTTATTCCAATAATATAATTCTCTCAATCTACTAGATATATCGGTTACAATCACAAGTTGGCTTTGCTGTTGGATTATGATGGCACTCTGGCGCCAATTGCTCCACATCCCGATTTGGCCACTCTCTCGCCAGAGATAAAAAACGTGCTTTTTAAGCTTTCGAATCACTCAGATGTCTACGTGGCCGTCATCTCAGGTCGCAACGTGGACAATGTTAAAAAAATGGTTGGCATTGAGGGCATAACGTATGCGGGTAATCATGGTCTTGAGATTCTTCATCCCGATGGCAGCAAATTTGTTCATCCCATGCCCATTGAGTATGAGGATAAGGTTAGTCTATTGCTCAAAGCACTTCAGGATTCGGTGTGCCGTGACGGTGCCTGGGTGGAAAACAAGGGTTCTTTGCTCACATTCCATTATCGCGAGACACCGACACAGCTGCGTCCCGACATGGTCGATAAGGCGCGCAGCCTGATCGAAAGGTACGGTTTTAGAGCAACGGAAGCTCATTGTGCGCTGGAGGCACGTCCGCCTGTGCAGTGGAACAAGGGTCGCGCATCCATTTATATATTGCGCACATCGTTTGGCGTCGACTGGAATGAACGCATCAAAATTATCTATGTGGGCGACGATTTAACCGATGAGGATGCCATGGTGGTATGTACTTAGTTGGGATTTTACAAATTTTTAATAAAAAAAATAATCTTTAATTTCCTTTTATTCCGCCTCTCCCAACAGGCACTTAAGGGTATGGCGCGTACATTCCGTGTTACTTCATCGGACATTGTTAAGACCGCTGCTGATCATCGTTTGCCCTCGACTGATTCCGTTTACACGCTCCTCAAGTGGGTGGAACGACACTTTATGGGCCGCAAGGCGCGTGCCAATTCGCTTACATATCGGCCCACGAAGGGTGATGGGGTTCAAATGCAAATGTCCCTTGAGGTGAACTCAAGTGCCAACAGTCTGGATGTGTAGCGATCGATCAGTCAGCCAAAAAACATACATACACATACACAAACATATGTAATTTGTGAGATTTTAAGAATAAAATAAACAATAACAAAAATTTTAACTTTAAACATGGCGCCTGGTCACAGTTTTTTAAATTAAATATTAAATTTACAATCGATTTTGGCTATGCTATGGAAAGTTGTGGGACTGTCTAAAAACTAAGCACAGCGATCAAATATTAATTATGCGATAAAACCAACCACGATATTATAAAGAAGAACAAGAAAATTGGATAAACAGCGAGCGGCTTGCGATGTGGCGGTTGACTCTGGCCCAAAAATATAAATGACGCTGCAAGAATAATTACAATGACAACGAATGTTTCACAGTACAAATATGTAACAATCACTTACCATACGTTGCCCAGGTGAATCCAAGCGTTGTGGTCACAAAGCGTAAGAAGAACAGAAATCGTGTCTGCTTGGACAACAAGATGACGCGACAGACGATTAACGCAATCGCTACTGGTGTCAGGCAATAACCAAGCACACAAACCGATTGAAAGAATGATCTAGAAGGGGGAAACCAAAAAGTAGTTATATGGCTTAACATGTTTAAAGCGGCTTTAAGAGAATACGCACATATTGCCGCCAAGCAGCTTGGAGTTGAGTGTCACAATGGCAGCACCAATCCAGACAATAACAAAAACCTGAGCAAATTCTGGTCCATTGTCAGACATGCTATCAGCTGACGAAGAGCCTTGCAGAATGGTCGCCATAAAGGTGCACAGCACTAAGGGGCCCCACAAATCCCCTGCAAGCAAAACAGAAGGTAAAAACTGCTGACGCAAACAGAAACAACTTGACCATTGATGATGACGTACAATCACGTAGTAGACTGGATTTCTCTTTGGGATAGAGCACATGATAGAACTTGATGCCAACAGCGCGTATATCTCGTAGCACTGTCTCACGAATCGGTTCATCTAGCGTATTATATTCGGGCACACCATTCTGAGCTGATGTTGTGGTTGTGCTCCGTTTCCCGGGTATGGACATATCGCCCTCCAGCGACGGCGATGTGTTGACGTCCTCAAACATCTATTGTGTTGGTTAGAATAGATAAAACGCTTGCTTTTCGTATACTTACATCTAGTCTGGCATCCATTTAGAGGCTGTTGTTTGTTTTGACACCGTGCAGACGAACAGTAATAGAAGATTTGTTAAATGCAATCAATCGCCAGCACTTTTCATTGCCTTTTATTGCAGCACTGTCATCGATGCTTAAATATTGTTTTGTATCGATATTTTCTTTTTGTAAGTTCAATAGTTGCAATACTATCGTCCTAGCACTTTAAAACACAATTGGATTCAATAATTTTAGTTTCAAAATAATAAATATTCTTTCTTTTTCACTCAATAATTTTTTTTGATTCTTATTATCCTTTAACCCTCCGGATCAACTTCTCGTCTTTTGAGATTTCTAGCCCTTAAAGTACGAGCTTTCTTAAGCTTAGCACTCAGCACCATGTAACTTGTCTTATATCTGCGCTTGAAACTGAATGCTGTTTGTACATCGTAAATGCAAGAGACACAGATTTGCTTTGGCAGTTCATCTTCAAATTAAATTGCAGAGTCGACGCAATCGTTGAACATAGAAGCTAAGCTTGGTTCTTTCTGATCGGCACATATATCTATTAATGCAACTGTGCTGACTATGCAGGCTGACTATGCAGGCACGGCTAACTTTCTCCATGCTTAAATTTGCGTGCACCCACTCTAAAACAAACTCGTGTTTAAAATTTTTTCTCTAACGACTGTTGGCCATAAGTTACGAGAATTACCCATTATTAACAGTTGCTGTAAGTTATTAACATTGCACACAAAGTTCGATAGCTCAATATGCAAATTGAAACACTGCAGCCCTGGCAAAACGCAATCGATGCCGTAATCGCTGCGGTAAAACAAAACAAAGTAGAACAGTTAAAATATTTGCATGGCTGTATACTAAACAAGTATGTTTTTTTTATTGTTGAAAATAAAGAATGTAACTCATAAGACATTTGATTTACTTGATATGTATAAGTAAATTTGTTTGTATGCTGTCCAACTCGTAGGGGGCAAGTGAGTCATTTAGGCAGTGTACCTTCAACTGATAGGAGAATGAGTTTGTATGCATATATGTATTTATTTTGACTGTATGTGTTTATTATTCTCTTTTAGAGTTGCGGTTTTCAACAACGAACATAAAGAGCTGTGACCAAATGAATAGCGAAGCCGCATTACTGCCGACAGGGCAACTGGGTGTCAATAGTGTGTCCCCCGCCTCTTCGTTAAATACAACCACCTTGACGTCGCCCATCTCTGACACTGACTTTTATATCGGTGTCGGTTTAGCCATATCTTCATGCTTCTTCATCGGCTCCAGCTTTATTATCAAGAAGAAGGCGCTTCTACGCCTTAGCAGGCATGGCGAGGTTAGAGCGGCAGCTGGTGGATTTGGCTATCTGCGTGAATGGATCTGGTGGGCGGGGCTGTTGACAAGTAAGTTTATTGCGAGTTATTTCGATTGGTGACTCATGTCATTTACCGTTTGTACCTTACAGTGGGTATAGGCGAAGCTGCTAATTTTGCCGCCTATGCCTTCGCTCCTGCCTCACTTGTGACGCCACTGGGCGCGCTCAGTGTCATTATTTCTGCTGTGATGGCATCCCGGTTCCTTAACGAAAAGTTAAATTTATTAGGAAAAATTGGTTGCTTTCTGTGCATATTGGGCTCAACAATAATAGTCATACACTCGCCCAAGGAGAGGGAGATTGAAGATCTGCAGGTGCTCTTCGATATGCTGCAGGATCCCGTCTTTATTCTCTATGTCATCTGTATATTTGGCTCGAGTGCATTTGTTGCCTGCTTTGTGGCGCCACAGCATGGACATACAAATGTTTGTGTCTACATTTTCCTCTGCTCCGGCATTGGGTCCCTAACAGTGATGTCCTGCAAGGCACTTGGCTTAGCTATCAGGAACACAATTGCTAATGGCTCTAATGTGTTTGGCACATGGATGCCATGGTTCCTGATTGTCGTCACCGTCACCTTTATTGCCATACAAATGAACTATCTGAACAAGGCGCTGGACATCTTCAACACGAGTATTGTGACGCCCGTTTATTACGTGATGTTTACTACATTGGTTATCACGGCATCGGCCATACTGCTTAAGGAGTTCACGCATATGCGTTTTGAGAACATTCTTGGCGATGTTTGTGGATTTTTAATTGTGATCACAGCCGTCTTTATGCTAAATGCCTTTAAGGATATTGATATCACACTGAACGATGTGCGCGGATTGATGCGTCCAAAAATGCAGCGTATTTCGGAATATGATGAAGAGGTTCTGGTCAGCAATAATTTAAAGGAGCGCCGATACTCATACGGCTCCAGCGATATCTTCCGTAAGGCATGACGCAAGCAGCGATATCAAGTTTAGTTATTTCCATTAGCGGAAACTTGAGACCCAATTCAATCCTCGAACACAATCAAAATTCAATTCAAAAGAAAAAATTTGTGTAAGAAGTCTTTCACACCCATATCATCAAACACACCATTTATTGTTCCTTCATTTTGTTAAATCACATTCGTTAAATTAAGTCCCCTAGCACTCTAAGACTATTCTAAAGCTAAAAGTTTGTTTTGATTATACATTTGTGTATAATATAAGTATTTACCTTTGCAATATATTTCTTGACTTTTGTTTCTTGACAAACTCTTTGAAGTAGAAATCGTAAGAATTACGAAAATCGAGTTTTTTTTAGTGTATTTCAAAATAAATTTTTGGTCGGCATCGATTGTCAGAAACAAACGATAACACCAAATCGAGCTTTGCTGTGGATGGCGGGGCTGCCAACCTTGATATATTTGCAGTTAATAATTATCAATTAAACTTAAATTTTAGCTTGGCTGTACAAATAATAATCAAATATGAATATTGCACGGCTAGGATATAGGCGCTGCGTGCTTAAATCGTCATTGTCATCGCAATGGAATCACATAATGAGGGCTACCACAGTGACAGCTGTCAATGGGACTGACTTTTGCCCCACAAGAACGGCAACAACAAAAGCGGCTCCAGACACATACGCCATTTTGCAATTGTCTATTCCTGCATTTAATTCAACTCGCAACTATTCTAAAAAATCAATTGTTAACAGCATGGAAGAACATTGCGTTGTGCCCGATGTTATTGCCAAGGCGCCAAAAGGCAGCGTTTCAGTTGAATATGCTGGCGGCATTACCGTAAATGCTGGTATGGTACTAACACCAACCCAAGTGAAAGATGAACCTTGCGTGAAATGGGAAGCTGATAAATCAAAGCTTTACACGCTTTGCATGACTGATCCAGATGCACCCAGTCGCAAGGATCCCAAGTTCCGTGAATGGCATCACTGGCTAGTTGGCAACATTCCCGGCAATGACGTAGCCAAGGGCGAAGTCCTATCCGCTTACGTTGGTTCAGGTCCACCGCCAGAGACAGGCCTACATCGCTACGTATTTCTGGTTTACAAGCAAAATTGCAAACTGAACTTTGAGGAGAAACGCTTGCCCAACACTAGCGGCGATGGACGCGGCGGATTCAAGATTGCCACATTTGCCAAAAAATACGCTTTGGGCGATCCAGTTGCCGGCAATTTCTACCAGGCCGAGTATGATGATTATGTGCCCATTCTGTATAAGCAACTGGGTGGTTAAGATACCAATCGATATAATATATCCACGTCTTTCATATGTGTTGATTACATAATTAGAGATCGCAAGCATTAAATGTTATTAGTTTGTAAATTAAATTTGTTTTTGTAATTGAAAGACTAAAAACACTGATATTTGATTATTGCAATAAAATTCAACATAATTTCATTTGAAAAGATTTCAATTTTTTTGTGGATTGTTGCGAATTGTAGAGATATATATAAATTACCAAGTGTATATTAGATGGTATGTATGCATTTATTAATATAATTTTTCAATTCTCAATTACATTCATGTTAGGGTTTGGTTCCTGTAATAGTAGAAAACAGAAAATATATAATATTCAATTCATAAACAGTTGCGGGATGAGAAATGCATACAAGCACACGTGGGCTCATCTAAGATGCTGGAGCGGATGATTCCAGATTTGCATAAAGCTCATTGTGCTCCGGCCATTCCAACTCGCTTATTGCCTGTAAATAAGTGTTTATTTTTATTCAAATTGAAATACAAAATATTAGGTAATTACCTTGAGCTCGTCAAATGCCTGCTTGGTTATCCAATGGAACAGGGGATTCTTCCAATTACTCTCGATGGCCATCAGCTCCTTAGCGCCAGTTTCCGATGACGGCGATGAGGTCTTGGCGATTTTGTGATACTGAGCCCACAAATAGACCATACTGCGCATCTTGTACGACCAGAAATCGTTAGGCACGGCGCGGATAATTTCCTGTACCTTCTCGGTGTTGGGCATCTTAAGGTTCTCCAAGAATGTTATGTTCATCAATGTGAAAATGGACTTCATGTTGTGATAGTAATTATCAGAATTCTTCTCCAAGCCGAATTGACCCTGCTGGACAATAACATCGACCACCTGTTCGGTGGTTAATCGAGGCAAATCGGGTATGAAGCAATTGCGTAAATTGATGCTACCAAATGTCTTGAGTTGCTCCTTGATCGCATCCTCACACCACTTGAATTCCGTCCACCAGGTCTGCCAGCTCTTGTACTTTTTGGCCTCCTCCATAATAGTCCACTCGTGGTGCAGACGCTTACGAATCCGTTTAACTAAAGTGCGTCCAGCATTCTTGCCTTCACGATCGTTTTCCTCAATGTCAGCCATTTCCATATCATCCAGCTCCTCACCGCTTGTACTATAATTGGGCGCCTGTTCAAAGAACATGACTGCATAGGACTTATCCTCCGGCTGCGGATAGGTCGTCTTAGTATTTTGTATGTACGGTAGCTTGAAACCGCCAATTAAAAATCCACGCTTAATGGACAACTTGCGGCGCTTAACATCCGCCTTTGTCAACGGGGTTACAGGTGTCTCGGCAACACGTTTTTGAACAACAGCTTAAAAAAATTAATTATTTAATAAGATGATATACAACTTCGAGCAGCTCGATCTTGAAGTAATGCTTACCTTTCGCTTTAGCATCTACAGCTTCTTTCTTAATCTCCGGCTGTTTGTTAGATTTGCTTGTGTTGTTGTTGACAGGTTTCGCTTGAGTATTTTGGGCCGAGACTACGGAGGGACCGTTGGTCTTAGCCGGCACTTGAGCTGGTTTCGGTTTATTGCCACCGTCAATATTCTTGGCAACCGATGGGTTAGCTGCCTGCGGCTTAGTGTTGGTCATCTTGCTAGGCTGATTGCTAACATTTTGTTTTTGTTGTTGCTGTTGTTGAGGATTCTGGGGTCTATTGCCCGGATATTTGTTGACGACATTTGGTGGCTTACGGACGATTGGAAGGGGCACCTGAGGCTTATTGCCGTTGTTGTTCTTGATAAGTTGCCTAGGGGGCCTGGCTTGAACCGCAACCGGATTCGGTTTTGAAACGCTTGGATTTTCAGTGTTCCAATTTCGAATGGCAACCGGATTGGGACCACCCTGTCCAATAGCGTAATTGTTGTTGCCCACCTGCCAGTTGGACTGGTTTGTCATCAGCGCGCTGACGGTTTCCAACACTGCCAATGCATCGCCAGCGTTGCTCTGGCCACGATAGTTCTGTACATTGTTGACAGCCACATTTGGTTGGCTATTGTTGTAAAAGTTTGGATTGTTGTTGGAATTGATAATGTTGTTGTGGTTGTTCTTATTGTCAAAGTTGGGTGTAAAATCATTCGACTGCGATCCACGAAAATCGCCATTGAAGCCGCGCTCGTTATAGTTGCCGAAATTGCCACCATTATTGGGGCGTTCATTATTAAACTTGTAATTGGAGTCATTACTGCGACTTATGGGATTTGAAAGATTCGAGTCCTGTCCGCGATAGTTATTATCGAAACTATCGGTACGTCGAACATAGGTGTCTATGTTACGATCATTATTGTTATTATTATTGTAAAAACGTTGATTGTTGTCATTGCTGTTGTGTTTGTTGTTGTTGTTGTAGCTGTTAATATTGCTAAGGGAGCGACTTAAGCTTATATTTGTTGAGAGTTGTGGCATATAATCAGCATTTGATGAAACATTGCTTCTGATGTTCTCGGCCATACCGAAACGCTGATCCAAACTGCGTCCAAGAAAACTTGTTGGTGTTTTTTGTGACTGGTGCTGCTGAAGCGCCCCACGGTAATTATCGTCGTAGCTATTTTTAGTGGGTGCAACAATTGCACGGTTGTTGACGCTGTTGTTATTGCTTCCAAAACGAACATTGGTTTTATTGGTAAAACTTGAGAAGCCACCGCCGCCAATGCCACCGCCACCGCCGTTACCGCCACCGCCGTTACCGCTAACTCCGAAATTATTTGATTGCATGCTTCCATATTTATTGTTGCTTTCATTATCTGAATAACGTTGATTATTGAACCCATTGTTAAACCCATTGTTAGAATAATTATCTGAACGCCCGTAACTCATCGACGATTGCGAACCACGAAAATTATCATTGAGAGCTCCGCTTAAGCCACTGCCACTGCCACCGCCGCCGCCACCGCTGCGAATTGGCGCAAAAGGCATCGCATCGTTAGGCTGACGACGCTGTCCAATGCCGTAGGCATTATATCTAAAATCCATGCCGGTGCCTACAAACGATTTAAATTTATACGATTCACTTAATGTAACGCGAGGAAGACGCAAAACTCAAAATGATTATTGGCGTTGTCGCCAATTTTTTTTTTCTTTCTTGATGTTAGCTGCTTGCGACGTTCTAAATTTTATTATTTTCACACTTGACAGACACGCACACACACACAAGCGTGCATTCAAGGGTTGGAAAACGTCTCAAGCATTAAAATTAAATAGTTCACTGTCGAAAATTCACCACACGATGAAACTGCCAACTCGTTACAAATTGACTACTCACTTCAAATGAACGACGTGAAAGAGTGAGTCACAAATTTAAAGGCGAACTTTTCTTAAAAATTAGAAAATTGAAAATATAAAATAAAGTTAAACAATTTTTAATATTATACCCTACTTTAAAATCCATCAAATTAAAAGGAAAACATGTCTTTTAAATCTCATAGATATAAGAAATGAACTAAGATATTAACCAGAACTGAACAAAACAGAATATTTTAAAGAAAACCGGTTAGACCAACCACCTGCCCTATAATTAGCTATTGTTAAAAAGAACCCACGAACCACACAATCACACATCGTTTCGACATTTTAAACTGACTAAAATTACACAGTTTTTTAATTGGTTCAAATGAATATTTTTTTACAATGCTAAGAACTTCTTAACGGAGTGAAATTATTTTATTTTTGTGTTTTGGGAATAGCAGTAAAGAAATTAACACAGAAAAAATCAAATAAACAAATAGAGTTATCATTTGAATATTTCATTTATTTATTTGCATTATCTTTAAATTCAAATTTAGTTTGTGGTTGCATTTAATACCAATAGCTTTTGGGGTATGAACTAAGTGCTTAGAACCGGAATGCGTACTTGGAGCATCTGAAAAAAACATTAAAGTTGTATTAAATTATAGTATAAAAAATAAAAGATGTTGTTTGACAACTATTCACCTTGCTTGTTTTATCGAAAAGCGCTTGGGCACGTTCCTGATTCAAGCGGTGGCCAATAAATTTATCAAAACTATAACCATGCTTGATTGATTCCAACAAGATGCGATCCTCGCCTATGTCAAGGCTAAATTCATGCGAAGAAACCTGAAAAATAAATATAAAAAAGAACCCATTATTAAAAATGTAAAAATACAAATGGGACCTGGAAAATTAAAAACACTTACACAATTGGGTAAATAAATTTCGAAATGTATTTCATCAACGACTTCTTCACGCGTCACTCTGGCGCGTAACTTGTATATAAGTTCCCTATTCTTTGCCAAGTTATTTTTAATACTAGCCGCATGCGCCTCATCGATTTCTTGCACCAACGATGTTGGTTTGGATGTGGCCTGTTCTCCCTGTTGGAGCTGCTGTTGTTCAGTGAGATTTATGGTCATGTCATACTTCTCGGCTTGCTTAACATCATCGTTGCGCACACGATGAGCGACAAGGGTGCCAATAAATTTGCGATTGCTCAATATAATTGTCTTGTCCATTGCGATTTGAATGTTGTACTTTTCGCTCAGTGCCTCGGCAACGATTTGTAAAAAGAAATTATTAAATAGCTGTGACTTTTTTGTTTTTGCCAAAAATTTTGGGTTAATGGCTATGTCGCAGACTTCGACCGGGTTATCGGAACGATCCTTTGTGGTACGCATCTCAGAGATGCTCATCGGCACACGAAAAGAGCCGGGAGTGGTTGATTCCAATATAGCAATTAGCTCCTCATCTGTAACATCATTGGGAGCGGGCACTTCTGGTGCCGTACAGACATTGATAAAGAACTTCTCATGGCTATTCACCTTAAAGCTTTTCACGCAGTAACCTGACAATAAAATGAATTAAAAATTATAAGCACTGAAATCAAAAACTTTTAAAACAACAGCTAAAAGTATTATTTTTAATTTAAGAACTATTTCATTAAGAACTCATTTCAACTTTATTCAAATTAAGTTATATTATTTACAGTTCAAGCGTATGAGTATAACTAAAATAATCACAAAATCATTAAACCAGTTTAAAGTTTCGGATACTCGACTTTGTGATTGCTCCATTCAAATTCACTGATAGCCTGTCAAATAAAATATAAACATTTAAAATATATTGATTTGGCATAATATGTGCAAATTGACCCACCTTTAGTTCATCGAATGCCTGTTTGCACATCCAATGGAATACGGGACTCTTCCATTTGGAAATGATGGCCCCAAAGACTCTTTCATTTCTCGGATTGGCTTTAACAATTTTATAGTATTCCGCCCAAAGATATACCGTCGTACGCATTTTGTACACCCATAAATGATTTGGAGTATTGCGTATCATATCCTGTAGCTGCTCAATGTTCGGCATTGACAGATTATTTAAGAATGTCTCATCCATTAGCATATAAAGGGCTTTCACGTTGCGATAATGCGATCGTGTGTTCTTTTCTAGTGACAAATGTGCAGCTTTCATTACCAAATTAACAACTTTGGCAGTGTTTTTCCTGTGATAATTGGGTAGAAATCTCTGCCGGATATTAAGAGAACCGAACGTCTCCAGCTTTTTGTTCATTTCCTGCTCACACCATTTATAGGCCTTCCACCAGGTCTGCCAGCATTTAAAATTATTTGCCTGATAAAGCTTTACCCAGTCCTTATTGATACGCTTTCGTAAGGCGTTGCGTTTTCTTGTACTGATCTTTAGTTCCGGTCGACCAACAGTTGGCATAGTTTCATCATCATCCGTATTCTCTTCATCATCGATGTCAGCTACGTTGCCACCTTCATCGTTGTCTATGGCACACCTGGATGTGTTATAGATCGGTTCCTGTTCAAAAAATGTAACCGCATAGGATTTATCCTCCGGTTGCGGCAATATTTTTTCACTACGGTTTATATACGGCAACTTGCGACCGCCAATTAAAAATCCACGCTTTTCAGCAAGTTTGAGCCGTTTAATCTCATCGTTCGTTACGGGTTTGGAATTTAGTGGCTCTGCAAACCGTTTTTTAGCTGCAAAAAAGTCTTACACTGTATATAGACACCTAAATAACGATATGATTATAAATTAATTTACCAATTCGAACAACTGCTGCTGCCTTATTTGTAACTCGGTGTGGATGCTGCTGATTCTGTTGAGCAGCAGCATGCGATGTGCTTGGCCCATCCAAGTCAATAATATTGGCTTGATCAACAATATTTTGTTTGCCTAGTTGATTGGGTGGCTGCTGCGTCTGCTTTTGGGTCAATCGGCTTCCGAGCGGAGCCTGATTTTTTCGTTTAAGCGAAATATTGCTAGCCCGTCTTGTTGGCTGTTGTGGTTGTCGATTTTGAGATTTACCAACAGAATTGCCTTGCATTAGGTTTATGTTTGGCTTAGAAAATGGATTATATTGATTTCTATTATTGAACAAAATTTCATTTCTGTCATCAAAATTATTAAGTGGGTTAGCACGTAAATCGTTTTCAAAATTACTTCGAGGATTGTAATTGTCAGCATTTCGCATATTTTGAAACTCAACATCAACAGTGTGAAAACTTTTTTCAAAATTCTCATTAAAATGTGAGCTAGGGGGATCAAAGTCTGAATGCTGCTCACGAAAGTAATTCCCAGTATAAGTTTGGTTCTGTTGATTGTAAGAACCTGTGTCGTTTCTCTCCTCATCAAAACGTGTCTCATTACGTCTGTGTTCCGGATTAGTTCTACGGAAACTACCGTCGGCTCCGTAATCCTCATTGTAATTGTTGACGTTGGAATTTGAGATATTTCTATTGAAGCTTCTTGATCGCTCATCGCAATTAAAATTATTACCTCGATTACCGTCGGGGCTTGCTTGACGACGATTAAATCCAAACTTTGAAATACCTAGATCACAATGGTTTTTGTTGTATGTATTGGTATCTCTAAATCGATCATTTCCAATATCTGGAATGTTTGAATTACGATTATTACCCAGAAATCTTGGGTTATTATCGATAAATTGTTCTGGCTGACGATAATCATCGTTTTGCTCTCGAAAATTGTCTTGTTCAAAATTCTGAGGGCGTCGCTCACGAAAATTGTCACCTCTTTCAAAGTTTTGATCCACTCTACGAAAATTGTGACTATTGAGATCTTGAAATCTATCGTTTCGTTTGCATTCCTTGTTATCAAATTTTCGAACTAGTCCGAAATTCTCGGGACTTGCATCACGTTGCCGTGGAATGTCCCTAAAATTGGGTGAGGCATCACGATTGCCATGCCAATCGATATCACTCGGCGGTGGCGGAGTTCTGGGCCTGTCCACACGCCGCTTTCGGTGCGAATTAACCACATCTGTAATTTGACGCAGAATGATGGCATCGACCAACTCTGCCTGGCGATTGTCGCCAGCCTCGACACTTAGTCGGTATCTCTCACGCTGAATGTCATGCAAATTGAAATCGGGCACCTTTAAGGTGTCAACAGCAAGGAGGTGAGCCTCATTGCGTTTCATGCCCAGCTGGCGCATGAACTGACGACGCTGATCCAGCTCAGTGGTTCGCTTGCCTGCTCAATTTACGAAAGGCATTTGTTTATATGAGAAATACATGTAAAGAAAATTGAGACACTTTGATTAAAATAAACACACTCATGTGTATACAAACACAATATTCACTTGACTCTTATGAAAAACACAAAGAGTGCGATCGAAATAGTGTGGGGATAAGGTTTTTTTTTTTTGTTGACTTTTGTTTATTTTTGGTTTAAGTTGAGCATCTGTTTATATTAGGTTTTATGCCATTGTAAACAGTACTCAATTATCTTTATGCTCAAATAACACAGTTGTGAATTTTGACACAAGTCTGATTTACAATATAAGTTAAACGTCCCTGTTTCTGTCAACATAACCATAGTTGAGCATTAACAGATAAGCTTGTACATACTTATGTGACGTTTGAACTATCTCAAACATATGATCGACATTCTGTTGCAAAGCGTTTAGACGTTTATTTTATCAAAGCAAAACTTTGTTTTTGTTTTATGACGCACACAATTCTCAATCTCATTCTCTTTCGATTTTATAATCTCTCTTTAGCTGCTATCTTTTGGCGCGCGCGTTTATTATGCCGATGAGCAATGACTTGGCAAAAGAGTCAGTTCCGTGTGCGCATAGCTAAAATCACAAACTAGCCTCAACTAGCGTTGCAGTGTGACCAGCTATACCCTATGCCCTTAACAGACCAAGTCGGGCTTAATGATCAACAGCTTTCATTGATCAAATGCGAAAAAACAGCATTCATAAGAGTGGAAGCAGCGCACTGCGCTCATTTTTTGAGTGTTTGGCGCTCGTTATTGTGCTTTCCAGCTCTTGATTAATTTCATTAATATTGGTGCTTAGAGAGAGCCAGAGAGCACCCATAGAAACAAATAAGTGCCCCTAGTCTGTGCGTTCGGCATTCAGTTGGTTCTGTTAGCTCGGTACGAGCCGGTCGAAGGGACAAATATAAAAAAGCGCCGGCGCCTCACACCCACAGCAGCAGCAGCAGCAGCAGTTTAATCATCATTTTGTTCGTCGAGGTAAATATAATTGTCTTTTATTGGTGTTGTTGTTGCTTTATTATTGTTGTTATTGCTGGCTGTTATTCGGGCGCCTGCAAGCGTAACAAGTGCGAGCGAAAGTTATTTGACACACATTGTGAAATGCCCCACGCGTTCTAGAAGGGTTCAAACACAGAACAATTTGATTTGTCTCTAACGATTTTCCATGAATCACTTTAAAGATCTGGCACCACCGGCACAATTTGATAATTATAAATACATTCTGTGTGCCTTTTTTTTTGTTGGTCATGCTTAATGCGGTTCAATAATTGATAAATCTAAATGAAATGACATACACGACAATTATTTGAATTATTATGCCTAAAATATATATATACACACATGTATATGATTTTTTAATCGTTTTATGCTGTGGCATATTTCGACAAATTCTAGGCAAGACTTAATACGACGATGACGTCACTGAATTCACAACTCAAGCCCAACTGATTTTTGGAAAAAGGGCCATCAAATTATGCTTGAAAAAGAAACAGACACGCACATAAACACACGCACACACACACACATACACACACACAGACACACTAGTATAATTCCTACGCAGTTATTTTAAACCAGTGCGATAAGCACAAACAATGAAGTTATAAAGTGCAATTCGAAACTAAAACATCTGTTTATAAATAATATATACATAAATGTATAAAAAGTGTGATTGCATACATATTAAGTTAATGTCTGATAGGAGAGCGTGCTTGGACAACAGTGATAACAACGCGATTTCGTGAACGTCTCAAAATAAACTTAAAAGATAATAATAACATAAGGGTTCTGTGCAATCCTGACAAAAACAATACAAACAAAAGGATAAGCTTGTAAGTTTACAAACCAGGAAACTCTAAAAAATAACAATACTACGTAATTGATAAAGATGGCCAAGTGATAATTAAACAAGTAAGAAGGCTCTAGTCGAGAAATCCCGACTAGACGATACCCTGATCCCTATACCTTACGCGTACAGTCAGTGTTTGCAAGTATGTGTGTTTGTATGTACGCACATACTGCATACTGCATACACAACTTCAATGTCCCATATCTCCGGTGTTTCTTAACCGATTTTAATAAAAATTTCACAGATTGTTATTATTTTGATTATTAATTTAAATGCCATCTAAAGATTTTTCAAATTCAAGATTTTGTTGTTATCGATCACATGTGTATATCGAAAACGGGAAGAGTTATCGAAAATCGAAAACAAACTTGTACTGCCTAGGGATTAGGCGAGCTTAAGTTCGAAATCTGGATTCTCTAGCTCTTATAGTCTCTGAGATCGACGCGTTCATACATACGGACAGACGGACATGGCTATATCAACTCGGCTGTTGATCCTGATCAAGAATATATATACTTTATGGGGTCGGAGATGCTTCCTTCTGCCCGTTACATACTTTTGCACAACTTCATGATACCCTTATTTCCCATTTTTAATGGGATCAGGGTATAAAAATGGCAAGTGCAGCGATAATGTCAAAGACAAGACAATTGATATGTGTATATGCCCGTAATATCAAATTGTGTGACAACAATTTAAAAGTTCAATTTGTTTGGCCTCAAAAAAAAAGAGCCACATCTAAAGGGCTAATGAACTTCTCGCTCTTTTATCAGGCTGTTTTTCCTGCCTGCTCTTCAGATGCAGCTTCACGATGACTTGACATAATTGATCGTATTCGAAAGTTTCATTTTTATACGAAATGCTTCATTCTATAAAAGACTTTTTGGCACTTGCGCGCTAATAAAATTAGAATTTTTTAATATATTACATAACTATGAATTGCCGTCGCCGGAACAGGTTTGCCATTAATTACAGATGTGTTGTCCGAACAAATACTTGTTTGTTATTTACTTTAACCTTGCCGTCGAGTATAATTACTTTGTCAATCTGTTTGCAACGAACAATACAAAACCTTATCTACCTTGCACAATGAATAATACCAGGCAACAGTAGCAAAGGTAATTAGAGTCGTTGTGTATGGCTTATGTTTAATCGATCTGTAAAATCGAATGGGAATGTTTTATAAAAATCATTAAACGAATTATAAAATTTGAAAATTATTGTTAGGGTATTGAAACAGCGCTGCTTGAAGAATCATATTAGTAAGATTTCTTGTTTAACTAAAATTTAATACTGAAACACAAACAAACTCGTTTTTTCGTTTTTTTAAGTAAAGATCAAAAACTAAAAAAAAACTGTGACATTGGCAAAGAATCGAGTAAGGGGACCACGCGAACGGGTTTTTCTTCAGATCGTTCGACTAAATACATAGAATAAAGTATATAGTATGTGTGCAAAGAATTGAGAAGAAATAAACGCTCTAATGAAACTTGTATGTATGTAAGAAATTCTACATGATATCAGTCAAACTTAAGCGATACGATTTTCAACACACTTCACTCTTTAACAAATTGAACGCTATCGAGTGAAGAGAACAATGTTTCACGTATTTATAGATTTCGTGGAAAGATAATCAAATATAATACATATTAAAAGTAATAGATAAACTATCAGGAAATATAAAGAAAGACAATTGTCATGCAAGGTGCACAAATAATGAGAGATTAGAAACCCTTGCAAAATAAGCCACTTACCGGGCGTCGGTTGTACAATAATAGAGTCGCGTGGCGGAGCTCCATTGCCAGAGGGACCCGGACCATTACCGCTATTGTTGTTTCCAGCTCCGAAAAATTGGTTTATGTTATCCTCAAACTCGTTCTACACACGTAAACAGTAAGCGATAATTAATATATTTGCGCTACGTTATTGAGCATTTTATTTGCATGAATTATGCTTACCCGCACAAAGCGTAGATTTTGTTCGCGAAAGTTGTCGTTGCCATCAATAAAGTTTGTGCGGCGCGACATGCTAGAGCTTTTTTATAGAAACAAAATATGAGTTAACAGCTTGCTTTTGCTATTAATGTTTTGTGACAAGGAAAATTTACTTTATTTTGCTTTTCGCACGGCAAACGTAAAATGTTTTGTAATGTTGCTAAGCGATAAGTGCGATTATAAAATATTAGTGTTGCAAAGTGCTGTCTTTTCTAAATTAATCGTTATCGTCTTGGTTCTTATATATTGTTATGCTTCCTCTTGTGAAATATACCAGCTGTTTTGCATAGTAATAATTTTTTATGTTTTACAGTATCGTTTTAATTGCACTCTCACACGTGGAGGAGTGCTTACACGAAAGTTTTAATCCAAATTTCGACCATGGCAGCAGAAATCCCTGCCATGGACCGGTTTTGCGGGTCCAAATTTTGGGTAAGTGCACTGCAAAACTAATTTTATTTTCAGTAGAACAAGAATTTTAATTAACATATGCATACACATAATTTATAGGATGCAAATTTGACATGGTGGACAACTGATCCGGATTTTACACCCTGTTTCGAACAAACAGTGCTTGTTTGGGTCCCCTGTGCCTTCTTTTGGATATTTGTGCTATTCGATTTTTATTACCTGAAGGCCAGCTTGGATAAGAATATACGATGGAACAAATTAAACATAACCAAACTACTTGTAAATCTTGGCCTTTTGGTGATTACCGCACTAGATTTGGTTATGGCGCTGATCAAGAAGGGCGGAGATTCAAGTCTTCCACTATATAACGTTGATGTTTGGGGACCTATAATCAAATTCGCAACCTTTGTAAGTATGAATTAGTAATTTAATAACCATATGGTAAATATTTATGTACATTTTACTCTTAATGTTACTCTTTTTTTTAAAATTTCAGTTAATGTTATTGATATTCATACCGCTGAACCGCAAGTATGGCGTTCAGACATCTGGATGCCAGTTTTTGTTCTGGCTCGTGATGGTTATATTCTCAATACCGCGCTGCCGCACCGAGGTACTTTTCCACAATCAGCGCGTGCAAATAAACAACTCCAAACAAGTGGAGCCACACGACTTCTCCTGGGATGAGTATCAATTCGTCAGCTTCTTCATTTTCTTTGCCTTCTCCTGCGTGATGCTGATTCTCAACTGTTTCGCCGATAAGCTTCCCAGACAGACAAAGTATTCGCGTGGACCCAACGAGATACCCGAGCTTTCAGCAAGTTTCCTTTCACGCATCACATATCGGTGGTTTGATAGAATGGCACTGAAAGGCTATCGTCATCCTCTGGAGGACAAGGATCTGTGGGATTTACGGCCGCAGGATAGCTGCAAGGAAGTGATGCCCACCTTTGCATATTATTGGAACCAAAATGTGCGCAAAAAAAATAAGCAGGCCGGTACCATAAAACCCGAGCCGAAGGCTCAATTCAGCAATGGCAAGGTCTCTTTCGAGAATCCGCAAAACCCTGGGGGGAAGAAGAAGGGGATAGTCAGCATTATGCCACCCATTTACAAATCGTTTGGTGGAATCTTTCTCTTTGGTTCATTCTTCAAGCTTCTTGCCGATGTCCTAACCTTTGCGCAACCTCAAGTGCTTGGTCTGATTATTGACTACGTGGGAGACTTTGACACCAATCCGCAACCTGAGTGGAAGGGCATAATGTATTCATTTATGCTTTTTATTCTAGCTAGCTTGCAGACATTCATCTTGGCTCAATATTTCCATCGTATGTTCATTGTTGGTCTCCGCATCAGGACAGCTCTTATTAACAGCATTTATCGCAAGGCATTGCGCATCTCAAATGCCGCTCGCAAGCAATCAACAGTAGGTGAAATTGTGAATCTGATGGCGGTCGACGCACAGCGTTTTATGGAATTGACCACGTATTTGAATATGTTGTGGTCGGCTCCGCTACAAATCGGCTTGGCGCTTTATTTCCTCTGGCAGGAGTTGGGTCCCTCTGTTTTGGCCGGACTTGGCGTGATGATCATTATGATTCCATTGAACGGCTTCATTGCCAGTCGCATCAAGACTTATCAGATACGCCAAATGAAGTACAAGGATCAGCGTGTCAAGCTCATGAATGAGGTCCTCAGTGGCATTAGGGTGAGTGAAAGATAATATTATTATTAAATATTATAACTTATTTGTAATTCCTATGCAGGTGCTAAAATTGTACGCCTGGGAACCTAGTTTTGAGAAGCAAGTCTTAGACATACGTGATAAAGAAATTGCCACACTTCGTGCCACAGCCTATTTGAATGCCAGCACATCCTTCCTGTGGTCATGTGCTCCATTTTTGGTAAGAATTCCTAGCCAAACGGCGCAACTTTAAACTTTCTTTGCAGTACTTGACGTGTATGGTGGATTCTCTTTAATCGTGGATTCTGTGTCTATTATCTTGTCCAAAAAAAAAAAAAATGAAAATGTAAAAAAAAAATAATTACAAAACAAAATAAGGTATCCTTGGTGACATTTGCCACTTACCTGCTGTCCAGCGAGGCGAATCAGCTGAGCGTCCAGAAGGTCTTTGTCAGTCTCGCACTGTTCGATATCATTAAATTGCCGCTCACAATAATGCCCATGCTGACGGTTGACATAGCCGAGGTAAAGCCACACACAGCAAATGGATAACGAAACACACAGGGATACTTACTTCGGCTATGGGCATCTATCAGCATCGGAAATGGAAACATTTTCAAAACCAAACGAAACAAAAAAACATGCATTAACTCTTAAAAATCTATGTATTTTTTAGGTATCATTAGTTACATTTGCCACATACGTTCTAATCGATGAAAATAATGTGCTTGATGCGAAAAAAACCTTTGTCTCATTATCATTATTCAACATTCTTCGTTTTCCGTTAACAATGTTGCCCATGCTGATCACCAACCTGGTGCAAGTAAGTTTACCCTATTGCAATTCAATTCAATTTATTTCTCTAGTTTCAGCTTGATATATGTTATATGCCTTTATATGTATTATATCTTGCCGAAACTGGAGAATAATTGAAACAATTTACATTGTTAAATTGTCCTCTTGTGCCGTATTGTGATTGTTATATTTTCTTCAACTTTATTTTAATTTATTATTTTATATAGCAAACAGCAACAAATGACACCTATAAATTCCAACCTAACCATACGCCAGAACATTCCTAATACTTGTTTCTCTATAATTCGTTCACATTTGTTTATATCATCTTATCCTAATGGGTTAATATATAATTCAATATATAAATCATTCAAATGTCCTACGCAACCAAAGTTTTGACAATTAGTTTGACATTTCATTAGACTTATAGAAGCAGTGGCTTTGGGGCTCTTCAGCATCTCCATTCAATTTAGGTTAAATTCATACCCTTGCAGAGGGTATTTATGAATTTCTATAATAGCAAACATAAATACATACAATCGATTACAATTGTTATAATGGTATCTATTGTTTGACTTTAAGGGTGATATTATGTACAATTCAATTATAGAACACTTTACAAGGCTTGCGAATTAATAGATTTGACTCAATAAGTACTTCTAGTTCTGCAAGGGTACAAAAATTACGGCATTCCGAGTTTTACTTTTATAGCTTACCTAGCCACATTTAGAGACTATTCATTAAAATTCCATCTTTTTCGAAACATCCCAATAAATAATTATTAACCATTAACAATTCCTGTGTGTTGAAAATTGTGTTTTGTGTTGTGAACAAACCATATTAATCGATTTATTCTTCACATAGACGCAAGTTTCTGTAACGCGTATTAATAAATTCCTGAACAGTGAAGAGCTGGACCCTGATAACGTGCAACATGATCCTAAAAAGCGTAAGTAATTTAAGTATATTTATTCCGTTTTGATTATTATTATTTGTTTCTAATTTCCTTTAGCACATCCCATGACCATTGAGAATGGCTTCTTCTCGTGGGGCGATGAGGACGAGGTGACGCTCAAAAATATCAATATTGAGGTGCCTAAGAATAATCTGGTTGCCATTGTGGGCACTGTCGGTTCCGGTAAGTCCTCGGTGATACAAGCATTCCTTGGTGAAATGGAAAAGATCTCGGGCTCGGTAAACACAGTCGGCAAACTGGCATATGTGCCACAGCAGGCATGGATTCAAAATGCGACCGTGCGGGATAATATATTATTTGGCAGGCCGTACGATCGCAAGCTTTACAATCGAGTCCTTGATGCCTGCGCTCTGCGCACTGATATTGAAATACTCTCCGCTGGCGATTTGACCGAAATCGGTGAAAAGGGCATCAATTTGTCCGGAGGACAAAAGCAGCGCATATCATTGGCACGCGCCGTCTACAGCGATGCGGATCTGTATCTGCTGGACGATCCTTTGAGTGCCGTCGACGCTCATGTAGGCAAACACATCTTCGAGGAAGTGATCGGACCGAAGGGCATGCTGGCCACCAAGACCCGTGTCCTTGTTACCCATGGCATTACGTTCCTTCCGCAAACCGATAACATATATGTGATGAAACTGGGCCAAATCAGTGAGAACGGCACCTACAGCACACTCTTAAAGAACAAGGGCTCCTTCTCCGACTTCCTTATGCAGCATTTGCAAGATAGTGAAATAGAAGATGAGGAATATAATCAACTCAAACGTCAGCTCACCCAGACTGATTCCGACCTGTATCCACCCTTTGAAAGGTCCGTTGCACTAGCACGTACCGAAAGCCTTTCGGATTCCATGTAAGTCTCTTCTCATGTGATTTATGTGAAGAATTTTTTTTAAAAATAAATTTGGTATTTTTTAGATCTGTCACATCCGCCGACAGCTTGATGGGCGGCAGTGTGCGTCGCCGCAAAACGCGTCAAAATTCGACGGATTCTGGTGCCTCGGCTGCCTCATTAAAGAAGAAACAGGAAGTTGAGGGAAAACTCATTGAGCTCGAGAAATCGCAAACGGGTGGCGTCGACTTTGCCGTCTACAAGCATTATATCAAAAGTGTTGGCATCTTTTTGTCAGTGTCAACGCTAGCGCTTAACCTTGTGTTCCAAGCATTCCAAATCGGCTCCAATTTGTGGCTTGCTCGATGGTCTAATGACGAAAAGGTCGCCGAGGATACGGGACTGCGGAATATGTATTTGGGTGTTTATGGTGCCTTCGGTTTCGGTCAAGGTGAGTTCTTTGTGATTCAGTTTTTACTGTGTTTTCATGTTCGTTATGTCTCATTAATGTATTTAATTTACGTTATCGTTTCATTTCCGTTGTTTGCTGCTTTTTGTTTAATACTACCATAAGTTAAAATGTTATGTGGTGGAAAATAGGATTTAATCGCTTGTAAATCAATTAAGATTAAATTGATTAATCAAATTTTGATAAACAATTCATTAATTTTAAGCGAATACGTCTTAATTTCGTATCACATCACAGCTAATTTTTTCATTTTACATAGTTCATGTGGTAATTGGTTGGATTAGGTCTATTGATAATATATGTGTTGCTTTTTATGTTTGCCCGCTAATTCATGCTAAAAACTCACTGACAGTCCACTCTGTCAACATCTAATGACTGCACAAATGAGCTTTATATTTTTTATATTTGTAAGCTAACTTAAGCTAAATAACACCTTATCATTTTCACACTTTCGCTTATACCGCACGCTGAACAGTAATCACGGTTCGCGTAGAACCAAAAAAATATATAGTTAATTAGGCACGGTCTGAATGTGTTTAACGGATCACCTTAATTTCAATATGAATTTAGGGTCTCAAATTCAACTATTTCGATGCATATCAAAAATGAAACTAATACAAAAAAAATCGTTTAATACTTAAATTCAGATCACGCCTCATATTATAAACACAACTGTGCTAACAAGTCCTTTTGATGTGTGTTTGTGTGATATTCTAAAATTTAATGTAATAAATTGTTTGTTTTTTGCGTATTGTGTTTGCTTATCTCCAAACGAAACAAAACACACGCACAACTATTTCCCTTTTAAAACGATGGCCTGTTCCCACAAATAACAAAAAATTTGTAGTCGGATCGACATTTGGCTCCTCGCTCTTGGTCTCATTGGGCGGTCTTTTGTGTTCGCGCGTCCTGCATAATGATTTGTTGCGTGCGAACTTGCGTTGGCCGATGGAGCTATTTGATACGACGCCACTGGGACGTGTGGTTAATCGATTTTCGAAAGATGTCGATGTCATCGATAACGTTCTGCCATTTATTATACGTGCCACCCTGTCGCAGGCTTTTATGGTAAACTACTATTTCGATGACAGACGACAGTCCGGGTTTTATCCGATCTCTACTAACCAACGCAACAACAGCATTCTCATAATATCTATCGGAACATTCGACTCATTAAAAACTATTACCCATTCATAAAGGTGTCATATCGATATTGTATATTTAAGAAAGTCTGCCTTTTGCCACTGCCTGCCTATGTACTTATCGGTTTTGTTTGGTTTAAGTACTAACTTTTTGAACTCTCCCATAACTGTAGTTATCACCAGTTTCCTGTCGACTATGGCCCTATCGCTGGGTTGCATTTATAGTGCCGAATATTTGCACAACACGCTTGTGCATTATGTCCTGCGCTGGCCCATGGAACTCTTTGATATCACACCTCTGGGTCGTGTTGTCAATCGTTTCTCCAAAGATGTCGACACCTGTGACACTACTCTGCCACTTAACTTGCGCGTAGCTATTGCGCTATTGTTTGCGGTAATTTCAATTTATAAACCTAAATAAGCCTAAATTTCTCAATAGCGTTTATGTTAGGCTTTTTGCAGGCTTTGCTTGTAGTATATAGAAGAAGTCTTCTTTCATTTAGTAAACCATATTAACGCTAACTATCCACAGTTCTTGTCTATATTGGCGGCTCTATTGTGCTGGCTATGGGAGGCCTTAAAGCAGCCGTACAACTGCACTATCTAATGCTTCATAATGTATTGCGATGGCCAATGTTAGTGTTTGAAACAACGCCTGTAGGCAGACTTTTGAATCGTTTCTCGAAGGACATTCATGTTGTTGATGCTACACTTCCAATGCTCTTTCGTGTTGTGTTAGGTTCTACGATAGCGGTAAATATTGGTTCTAATGCTTAAAGGCATAACAGAAATACGCGACAATACACTCCTTGAGTTTACTAGATTTTACCAGTATAGTTTTTTATGCTATTAAAGTTGTATGAATTAATTAGCAGAGGGTAATCTAGTTGGTAGCTTAAATTTTAATGATCTTTCCCTGAGGCTCTATTATCTAGATTATGATAATAATCCGAAGATCAAATCAAATGTTTTTAGTATTCCTAACTAAAAGAGTGTCTTAACACTTTGAGCTAGATCTTTTGTGTTTTTAGTTCCATGTAAATAAGTATCTTAACTAACTTGTGGAAGTTGTCATCTTAACATTTGTCTGTTTCTTTGTATATAAAGTTCATGGTTCTTCCCTAATTAACTAGTTTTAGTGCTAGCATGCACATGCATGTACTGCCATATTCTGTTGGGTTCTTCTTTTTTCTTGTTGAATCATAACCATCTAAAACTAGTTTATATAGTTGATAAGCTTGTTAATTCGACTTAGGTGAATAACTTTTAAACCCAAATGCAGTTGTGGCACGTTATTTTTCGGGCCTAGCGTTAGCCCTGGGTGGATTGCATTGTTCCCTGGAGGTGTTTACCAAGCTGATGAGCATGGTGCTTAAGTGGCCAATGGAACTGTTTGATACAACGCCATTGGGTCGTATCCTCAGTCGCTTTGCGAAGGATATCGACACAGTTGACAACACCCTGCCCACAATTGTGGCGCAATTTCTTTCCACATGCTATTCGGTAAAGATACTATAAGAATAACCTTTCAAATCCAGCACAAAACTTCCTTTATCTTTTGCGTAGCTAGAAAATTCCTAAAAACCTAAAAAACAGCTCCATCTACTAATAAGCTAGATCTAAAAATAATATCGATTCCATTATTCCAACTTTACATTTACAACATTATTTTTTAACAAAACTAAACGCTTTTACTTGATCTAAGTCATAACCTCAGTTATAATTGAGTTTATACCCTTTGCTTTTGCTTTGTTTTATGGTATACAACTCTAATCCTCATTTTGAACTTACCCCACATATCTACTCTGGTGACGCTAATGTCTCAGAGCACTTGCCGACTAATATCGATTAGTGACTTAAAGCTATGGCTTAATTTGGAATCCCTGGAGTAGAGGGTTTGTGGGGTTGTGGATATATCCTAATGATAAACACGCACCCATTAAGTACATTCGAATTACTTGCTGTTAAATGCCAAACATTTAATGTTTATCGATACATTTCTTTTCGCGCCTATCGTGCCGATTTCATTCCGTTCCGTTCCATGCAGGTGTGTTTGCCTACTTTGGGGTAGTGATTGTCTATTGCGGCGGTCTCAGAGCTGCCAAAAGGGTGCACAACCAACTGCTGCATTACGTATTACGCGGCTCAATCTGTCGCTTTTTCGACGTAACGCCCCTGGGGCGCATCTTAAACAGTTTCAGTGGCGATATGGATGTTATCGACGAAGAGTTGCCCGCCACCATGGACTCCTTCATATCCTTTATATTTATGGTATTTTTCTTATGCATTTTATTTCACTCTCTCCCTGCGTTTTATATTCTCTAACGTTTGTAGCCAACTTGAGTCACGGTTTGTACTTGCAGGCAAAGCAAAGCAACAATAATTTTGCAATGAATTTATACATACATGTTTATGTTTGTAGAATTTAAGATTTTCCATCTAATCTACATATCATGCACCAAAAAAAAACTCTCTCTACTATATCTTTCTCTACTCCACATATTACGTTCTATTTTACATGCATATACATACATTGTATACTATTTATGAAGTTCTTTGCAATTACGGCGCCGCCATCACACTCTTCACATCCTCTCTTAACGCCTCATTCAGAGTGTTTCGACAGCTCTTTAATAATATCATGCATTGCCCATCTGAGTTTTTCGATACGACGCCCAAGGGGCGGATATTGGATCGCTGTTCGAATGATATCAACTGCCTGGATCTGGTCATGCCCCTAAATATACGCATGTGCCTGTCCACAGCGTTTCAGGTAACCGAATCCTAGTCCACGAATTCAGGATGTTATTTCAGTAGTTATCTCTATTGTTTATGTAGTCTTAAAGTTATCTATTGATTTTTCACTTTTACTTTTGTTTTCTCACAATTTTGTGGCATTCTTTCTTCAATTTAAACTTTGGTACAGTTATCTTTGGGCCCTACTCAGTTTTCATATATATTTTCATATTATATTACTCAAATAATATTGCACATTCGAATCAAATCGTTGTTCCGTCCAGCTCTAAGGCTTTTCTATATAATTCTTGTAATTAAAAATCCAAAATTTTTAACCTCAAACTTGTTATGTCCCTAACTGACTCACGTAACTAACGCAATCCTTGACTCCTCAACTATTAATTGCAGTTATTAGCTATATGGGCATGATACTTATCGTTTATGTTGCCGGCCTGCGGGGTGCACAATTAATCTTTCGCCGATTGTTTAGGCGCATATTAGGCGCACCTCAGTCCTTTTTTGAAATTCAGCCGAGGGGTCGAATTATCGATAGGCTGGCCAACGATGTGTACGTATTGGATGAGGAAATGCCCGACACTTTACGTGTCTTTCTCGCGCAAGCTTTTTGGGGTACGTTGCCGCTTGTGACTGTCACTAACCACTATTAATAATCGGAGACTAACAATACTAATATATTCATCGAAGGTAGTAGTAGCAATTTGAGGACCGTTAAACAATAAATTGAACTGAACTCAAGAATTGAAATTTGTACATATTTTCTATAAATAACCATAAAAATACCATACCATAGCTTTTGAGCGGGCATGCTTTGTACTTTTTCTTTTAGTCCATACTGTCAAAAAAAAAATTACTGTTTCGTCAGACTTGTTGTGGTATTCTCTATAACGAATGATCTTATTGATCGATCTGATACATCCAAAACGCAGGTGTGGCTTCTTTGTTCTCGGATTTGACAGTACAACTGGGATGCTTGAACGCTGCCCAGGTGCTACACTCCCTTCTACTTACAAATATGATGGGCGTGCCCATGTCGTTTTACGATACCACGCCAGTGGGTCGCATTATGTCCAGATTCTCCAAAGATACTGAAACGGTTGATCAAAAAATTGTGGAGGTCTTATCCGATGGTATTTGGTGTGCATTTGAGGTAATTTAAGCACAATCCAACTCTAGCAGCAAAAACTACTATTTCCTAACTTCTTTTGTTCCTAATTCGTTCAAAATTGCTACAAAAAAAAAAATATCATAAAGTAACAGTATTATAATGCATCTTCGTATTGTCTCTACTCTTGTAAATACATCATAATCCCTAATTAGGTTGCACTAAGCAACAAGAAATAAACAAAAACTAATCTTTCGCTTTGGTGGTTTGAGACCTTAATTATGATTTGCGCATGTCAAGTAAAGAGCATGGAAACAAATTAAACGTCGTAGCTGCTACTGCTGTCAAGTCTAAAAGAAAATATCAATTCATCCATCTTCAGGTTTATTATCCGTTGTGAAAGCTGTGCTGCCCGCAATTGGAGGTTTACGGGCTGCAAAATTGCTTCACGCTTTCCTCTTGCGTCATACGTTGTGTGTACCCATACAATTCTACGATACCACGCCGGTGGGTCGCATTATATCTCGATTCTCGAAAGATATTGAAACGATTGATTGGCTACTGCCGCATCTGATATTAAATTTTGTGTGGCTGCTCTTTGAGGTAACACCAAGTTAAAGAGAGAACTTTCAAACAACTCTTATAAATACCATACTTGATCATTTGTCCACTTTTCTAACAAATCTCAAAGTTCAACAACTGTGTTTTTAATTGCACTCAATCTCATATGTTATGTCACTGCACGAGTACGAGTCACAGCACATGTACTTTACGTACATTTCCAACACTGGTATTCAGTTTTAAGCATTTTAATTCGGCAGCTATCTTATGCTACGTCGTGGACTTGACGCCGGCTCTTGGAGGCTTAGGTGCTGCTCAAATGATTCATGGCCACCTTCTTAAACGTGTGCTCTTTGCTCCAATGCAATTCTTTGATACCACACCAGTGGGTCGAATTATATCCAGATTCTCAAAAGATATCTTAGAAGTTGATCAATATTTGCCGTTACATATGGCAGACTGTATATGGCTGACTTTTGAGGTAACACCTAATGCGGCTTTCGGGATTTTTTTATTACTATATAATTAATCACTTTTTCACTAAACTTTTCATTAACTACCTTTCACTTATTTCTCTAACACTTCAAATTGGATAGCGTTGATTTAGACACCTTATTGACTATCAAGCTAAGAATTAGCTATAGCTAGGTAGGATTAGGACTTAAATCAAGTAACAGCGTTGGGGCATGCAACAGAATCGTGTCGAAATTTGAATCGTTCATGAATTTAACAAAAATGATCAGTTTCCTATCATTTTATTTCCAATTAATTCTTCACTTCACCGCTCTCTTTCAAAGCACATACAATTTAGCGAACTTAAAACTAATATTATATGACATTTTGGTTAGGTTCTTGCCACTATTGTGGTTATTAGCATTTCGACGCCAATTTTCTTGGCTGTCATTGTGCCAATATCGTTCATTTACTACTTTGCCCAACGTTTCTATGTGGCAACATCGCGTCAACTGATGCGCTTGGAGTCCGTTTCCCGTTCGCCAATCTATTCACATTTTGGCGAGACAGTCAGCGGAGTTTCTACTATTCGCGCTTACACTGTACAAGATCGGTAAGCATTTATTATGATTTTAAAGTAGCTGTTATCGATACTTATCGACAATTTTTTCGCCTGCAGCTTTATTGATGAATCGGATGCAAAGGTGGACAAGAATCAAGTGTGCAAATATCCGTCACTTATTGCCAATCGTTGGCTTGCCGTCCGTTTGGAGATGGTGGGCAATCTGATCATTTTGTTTGCCTCGCTCTTTGCCGTTCTTGGTGGCCAAACGAATCCTGGATTGGTCGGTCTATCGGTCAGCTATGCGCTGCAAGTGACCCAAACACTTAACTGGCTGGTTCGCATGTCATCTGATATTGAGACGAACATTGTATCCGTGGAGCGTATCAAGGAGTATGGAGAGACAAAGCAGGAAGCTCCCTGGGAGTTGGAGGAGGACAAGAAGAAGCCCAAAAATTGGCCAGCAGATGGTCGCGTCGAGTTCAAGGACTACCAAGTGCGCTATCGTGAGGGTCTCGACCTGGTGCTGCGAGGCGTCAGCTTTAACATCAGCGGTGGCGAAAAGGTCGGCATCGTGGGACGTACTGGCGCTGGCAAATCCAGTTTGACGCTGGGTCTTTTCAGGTAAGCTAATAAAATTGTAACAGTGAGATATGCTTACTATAAAATATTCTCCTTACATTTGCAGAATTATCGAGTCTGCTGGTGGTAAGATTCTTATTGATGGCATTGATATTGCCACCATGGGTCTGCATATGCTGCGCTCGCGTCTGACCATCATTCCGCAAGATCCTGTGCTATTCTCTGGCTCGCTGCGCTCCAATCTTGATCCGTTTGAGGCTAAGACCGACGATGAGCTATGGAAGGCATTGGAATTGTCGCATCTGAAAACGTTCGCCAAGACTCTAACAGCCGGACTAAATCACGAAATCTCCGAGGGCGGCGAGAATTTGTCCGTGGGTCAGCGTCAATTGGTTTGTCTGGCACGTGCACTATTGCGCAAGACCAAGGTGCTCATCCTGGATGAGGCAACAGCAGCTGTAGATCTGGAAACCGATGACCTCATTCAGGTTAGTTTCTATCTGATTATAAATGGAAGTGCAAATGTTAATTAACATTATGTTTCGTTTTGCAGAAAACAATTCGCAGTGAGTTTAAGGAATGCACTGTGATGACAATTGCCCATCGCTTGAATACGATTTTGGACTCGGATAAGGTAATTGTACTGGATAAGGGACAAATCACAGAGTTTGCCTCGCCCAGTGAACTCCTGGGCAATCCAAAATCGGCCTTCTATAGCATGGCCAAGGATGCAAATCTGGTTTAGTGTAATAAAATACTAACAACAGATGAAACTCATTTAACAAGTGTGCCCAACTTAACAAAAATACTACTACTTAAAGAAACGTAAACAAACAACTAGAAATAGTTAGGCAGTTTTAAAACCATATGTTCAACACTGGGAAAATGAAAATAACTACTTAAATTGTTAAAGTGCTCTACCTCAGCGGAAGCAACAATTATTGCAACAACAATAACTTTAAAAAAAATCGAACACCAACAATCACAATACAACAATATGTGTGTGTGTGTGTGTGTGCAATTAGTAAATAACTATAAAAATGTTCATTAGTTTAAGCCAGAAAGTTCAATTTTGTGCTCACAGGTTTTATAAGTACAATCGACGTAAAATGTACTTAAATGTTAATGTATTTGTGTACGTCTGTGTATGTACTTACCTAGGTTCGAATTCGTGTACTATATAATATATCTGCGTATGTAATATTCAACGGAATATGTACATATTAATATGTATATGAAAATACATGGCAAGTTTATTTTTCTATTCAAAGTTTACATGTAAAATACTGCCGAAAAGCGTCCATTCGTTAACCTAAATTACGCAACATATTTATGAATCGTACTTAATGGTTATGAAGAAACAAACAAAAAACCTCTTAAGAATTTGCCTTCAAATGATTAAATCACTAAGATAATGCCCAGTAGTTAATTACATTTTGCAACATTTTTGTAAGATATACGTATATGTACTTTAAACGTGTACTTAAAACAACAATTGAAATTATGAGAATAAGAAACAAGTTTAACCCTATTAACCAATGTGAATCAAAACTTAATATACTATCTTTAATATTCAAACAACGTTTTTTTCTTACTTACAATAATTTGTTTTATTACTGAAAATGTCATAGCGATTTAGATATATGAAAATAATTTAGCGTAGTTTGCTATCTATAATTATTAACATTGCGTGCGTCGTTTATGTCCGCAATTAGATTGTACGTTCTTTTAGTTGAGCAGTAGCTGGGCAACAATGTTATTGTCGTCCGCCGGATTGGATGCGTGCATGCCCGAACCGCTTTCAAGGAATTCGCGGAGCTCGTTCTCCAGATCGCCGTCAGCATGCACGTCCGACTCATCAATGTCCATGGGCACGTGGCTGACAACGGGTTGTATTTGCGGCAGTGACACCGGTTGCTGCAGCAACTCAGGCAACTGGATGCGGGGTGAGACCGGCGGTGGCGGTAATCCAGCTGCAATATAAATTATATTGTGAGAATATAATCGAAAATGTAATAATTTGACACCAAAATTTACCAAAGGACATGCCCATTGCCTTGCGTAAGGCGTACTGATCGGCAATTGCTGAGGGCGGCAACTTTTTGGCCAAATCGCTAAGCTGTTGTGTAAGCTGCTGTGCCGTTTGCGTCTCCTCCAGTCCGGCGGTCGGCACCTGAGCCAAATGGGCTGGCAGTGGTTGTGACAACCGCTCGTGTTGGATCAAATGTAGCTTTTCGATAAGAGTAAGATTGTTGTTCAGGTGCTCGTGCATGCGACGCGACAGCTCAAAGTTCTTCATATCCGTCTCCATGCTATCAAGAAAGCTAATATCGATGCCCAGATCCTTAAGCGAACGCAAACGCTTGAAGTCGAGGCGCGTGTCCTTGTACTTTTCATATTCCAATTCAATCTGTTCGCTGGTCTCAGTAGCTGATGCACCTTCCTCAAGTGTCTGCTCCGGCTGATTATAAAAGCACTTTTCAATTTCCTTTTTCTCGTAGTTTTGTATCTGCATGTTGTATAGCTCGTCCAGGGATTTACTGTGCTCCCCGTTGGTGAGTATGTCCAGTAGACCGTTAGCTATGTTTGTTCCGTAGCTGGAATCCTTGGTGAACTGCAGTATGCTTTCGGCATATTCGGCGCTGGAGGCATCACCATATGTGCGAAGAACCAGCTGGGTCTCTTCGGCACTCAACGTAGAGAACCGTGAATCAAACGTGGGAGCAAAACTGGCAAACGGACCATAGTTCATTGGCTTGATAGTTTTGACAGCATTTCGTTGATCCGTGTGCATGCCATGGAGCTGTACGCTGCCTGCAGGCAGTTTACCAACCAGATCTCCAATAGTAACAACCTTTTCGGGTCCCTCGTTTTCGTCCCGAATGAGCAGATTTAGTGTGGTGGTGCCATCCTTTTGCTGGCGCAGAAAACCCATTTTGTGGGCCCGCTGCTTGGCATTAACCCTCTGTTTAGCTTGTTGTGCGGCTTCTTGTACCTGAGCGAGAATTTCCTCACTAGTCAGATCATCCACATAGGGCTCGAAATGTGTTTTCGGTGCATTCTCCAATCGAAGAGCCCGTTTTCGTTCCTCCTCTTCCAGCTGGGCAGGCGAGGGTTCATCAGCGCCTGTGGAGGCACCCTCATCCGCCGAATCATGCAGATCATAGCCCATCGACAGGTCATTACAACTCATCTCAAAGCCCAGCTCCTTAGCAGTAAGTTCACGTATGTAAACGGAAAGTGGCTTTAGCGTTCTCATTAAATTCTCTGGCTGCAGCTGCTTGAGTCCCATTTGAAGCAGACGCTTGGCCGCCTTGTGATATACGGTGTCCACATGATTATAGCGTATTGCATTTTCACACATTAAACGGAAATCGTCGCTAAACTCACTGAGCGCCGCATACTCATGATCATCAATTTTCTGGCGCATAGTCGAAAAGTCCATCGGTTTGCTAATGATCGACGAGTACCCGGGCGCAATGTCATCAGTAACAGGCCATGCAAAGAACTGATGTGGATCCCTTTTCTCCAGAAAGCGAAGCAGATGCTCAAGTAGCTTGTTGAGTGGCGACTTTTGCTGCTTCAATTTAAGTACACAGCTGCGAGGCTCCCGTCCCGATTCACTGCTGCTGCTAGGCGTCTTTGGCGCCTCCAGTGCTTTTGGTGTCAGTGCATTCAGCGAACTGGCCCCACCTGGTGTGGACGCTGCTGTCGAACCAGATGGTGAAGGTATAAGTAGCTGTGAGATTAAAACAATTAAAGCTTTTATAATTTGATGCATTTGGAATATATTAATCTTGAACACACTTACATCGGTTAGGGGCTTTGTTGGACTGCCGCCGGTTGTCGTCATGCCCAGCGACGAAGAGTTTGGCGAGCTGAGAAGCACATCATCCAGTTTGCGCGGCACTATGGGCTTTGTAACCGGACAATGGGAAGGCGAGTTGTCGGTGGTAATGCCCGCATAATACGAGATATTCTCGGGCAGTGGCTGTGATGGCGACTGCTCCGCGTCATCGTCCATAAAGCTGAACCCATCCTGACTACAATCTGGATCCGCTGACGCTGGCGCCTGACTTCGAGGACTTCGCGAGGAGAATCCACTGCAGGCGGCATCATCGGGTGCAGGTGTAGTTGTGGTATCATCGATTATGCGCTCCTCAGAGTACAAGTTGCGATGCCTCTCTCGGCTTCGATGACGCTTCTCCTTGTGATGCTTGTGTTTTTTCTCACGATCCTTCTTTTTCTTCTTCTTCTTCGACTTTTTGTGACGCTCCCGATGGCCAACTAGCTCGCCAGCGACGCATTGCAGCTCTTCGGGCACTGTGGGACTACCAGGTGCAGCCGCCATCATTGCCTCAGCAGCTGTGGGTGGTCCATGTCCTGCGTCCAGTGCTGTAAGCGGCGAGTTAGCGCTATACTCGGGCGTTGCATTTGAGCCGACTTTTAAAATCAGCTTTAAGCCACGCTGCAACTGTGAAGGATCCTGGTGCTGGCTATATTCTATAACAATACAAATGTAAACAACGTCAGAAAAATTCACGCTGCAAAGTTAAGCACGCTTTTGAAGCCGTCGGCGTTTCACCTTCATATTTTTCGCGCCGCTGCGATTTGTTCTTTTTGTGCTTTTTCGATGAGCCCATTTTAGGGCATACGATGATATATACTTATGCACCACAATTGGGCCAGTAATGGTGCCAAAACAGATGGGTATGTACGCAAATAAATGAAGAAAACAAAATTATTGGCTGTTTCGGGCGAGACAGACGCCATGATTTAGTGATGTCAAATTTACTATCGATAGCTGCCACAATAGTTCGATGAGATTGTATTTATCGTTATAACGAGGGCTGCAACTATTTCTTAATACCATAAAGCGCTGTTTTTAGTTTTACCGAGCTCGACGCTTTGGTGGTGGCGAAAGCTGTTTCCTTGCGGTAATAATTCCTAAACTGGCGTCAGCGGTCTTAGTTTTGCTGTTGCCTGACGCATACTTTGCGACAGCGGCTGGCAAACTCATTGGCAGCAAACTCTTTTTGTTCTTGAAAAAGCCCGAGTACAGGGTGCGTGTTGAGTTTAGCGCTTGTTGGGAAGTCTCCAACTTTGTTTTGATCTTATCAAGATCCTGACGCATCCGCTGTATCTCCGATGCTATCGTCTGCCTGTCGCGCTGCAATCGCTTGTGCTGTAATAACATATTCTCAAGCACAGTCTTTTGCAATAACACCTCCCGAATGCGTCGCTGATTCGTAAAGCTCTTGGGCCCAATATCCGAGTAACCACGACGCATAACCTGATGTGACTGTCGATTTAAGCGGGCCTTAATTTGCGATATGGGCATCGTTGATGACTTTTTAACGCCGTCGTTAACACCGCCGCCTCGAATGCGACGATTCTTTCTCAAGATGGTCGATCTTGTCACACTAAGTGGCGTTCGCATTTCAGCTATGGCTGGCGGTATAGCTGGCACTGCCTTTCGCGGTGGAGTTGTGGCTATTAAAATGTAAGATTAATGGAACTCATGCTAATAGAAATGCTCTCAACTCACTCTTCATATGCTTATGTATATTGGACATCATGTTTTGAACACGAGATGGCACATCCGGTTTTTCGGGGTAGTAATTAAAACCGCCACCGGCGCCTAGTCTTAGAAAGGGTTTTTCACTTTTGTCTGACATAGAAAAATCATCGATGGCGGGCTTTTGACCGGGTGCCATTACCTGGTGTTTAAGAATGGTGTCCAAATTAAGTCGCATTGTCATCTTGTAGACCGAATTTAGTTAAATGCTCCAAAAACAATTTAAATAAGCCAAATTTTTAAAAAATTTTAACTCGAAAGCTTTCGAAAGTAAAAACCAAAATTGTGATACGTATTGGATTCGAGTTTAGAATTTGTTAAAATTTTTATCATGACATCCAAGTTGTCTCGAATGTCAAACATTGTTTTAATATTTTGTATGACGGCTAAAAGGACTTTAAAAATACATTGATTGTTAAAAAGATATAAAGATAATACTTAAGCAAACGATTGTATATTTTTGTTCCATTGAAATATGCTCCAAAACCGAATTACCAAGCGGAATTATTTGTTTGACATCAATTAAGCGGATTTTTAACTGAGGCGTGGACAAGCATTTTGTGGTATTATGCAAGTTCTCTCCATTGTAAATAGCTATTGGAGTCATGTTTGCCATTTACTGTCGTTTTTCTTCTCTCTTTTGGTTATTTTGTATTGGTTTTATGAGTGCACCTTTTAACGGCACTTAACTCATTGGCTTTTATGACAACGCTGTATGTTAAAACAAAAAGGGAAATGAAATTTGTAGATATGTATGTACAATTAATAATTGCCATTAAATTGCCATTGTTTTCCGATGCATTTATATTGTTGTTTGGCTGCCTCTTGACCAGAGCACCCTGTTTTTTTACTGATGCTTTTTAAACCAAATTGTCAAGTACTTGAAGCAGGAAGTAATAACCTCTTTAGATTGAAATATGTAGAACGTATTTGCAAAATATTTGAGAGTTCAATGAACGCGTGCGCAGTGACCAATTGTGAATGGAACAGGGAATGGATCTCAGTAACAACTTATATACATAGATGCGCATATTTCCATAGTTGATAAACTTTTGGAGTAAACCGAAACAAATGAATGCTTTTGTTGTGGCCATAAACAAGAGTGCAAATTGTTGTCACTAGTGAAACCAAAAAGTCGCACCTTTTTTTGACCCAAAGAGCACTTCAAGTGACCTGCGTTGAGTTAGTTGCGTTTTGACGCGCGTTTCTACAGGTTACAAAGCCGCATCGCTAATTGGCACCACATGTTGTGGCGCAAGGATATGCCAGGATTAGGCAACTACTATTGCTCGCTGGCATTGCTGGCATTACTTAGCTGGAGCAGCAGCATCAATGCTTCTGTACACGATGAGCTGTCGCAATGTGAACTTCAGGGCGTTTATAGACAACGCCAGAGTGTCATCGAGTCACCAAACTATCCGGATTCATATCCAATTAATCGCTGTGTCGATTATGTGATACGTTCGCCATATCGCTGCCCTACCACATTCCACATACAGTTCCTTGACTTTCAGCTGGAGCTGTCGGAAAAATGCAGTCGCGATTATTTGGCCATTGGCTTGCAGAATGATGATCGTGACATGGAGGTACTTTGCGGCCAGGTGCTGGGCATTAACAAGTATCACACACCGGATGGCATACTTCGTTTACGCTTCTTCAGCGATGACTCACCATGGACAACGGGTGGTGGATTCAGATTGCTCGTAACGCGCTTGGCATGTGAAGCCGATGATTTTGAAGCGCGTGCTCGGAATGCTGATCAGGATGATACGGTATCGGTAGATGCTAAACAGCCGCCCAAGAAGCAAGCTCCACACCATCATCATCATCATCATATGGGAGAGCTGCAGGACCAACAGCAACAATTGAATTTTAGTTTGCCGCAACAGCAAACTTATTTTCCCGGTTATCCTGGTTATCCTTATGCCCCATTTTCGGCAGCTGGTGGTTTAAATCAGCCGCCACCCTGCACCACAAATGAGCAACAGTTGCAGTTGCAGCGACAGCAACAGCAAATACAGCAGCAACGATTGCTGCTACTACAGCAACAACAGCAGCAACAGCAACTACAGCCACAGCAACTGTTGCAGCTGCGACAGCTACAATTGCAACTACTTCAACAGCAACAGCAGCACCAACAACAACAACCACAGCTACTACTACAACAACAACAGCAGCCGCAACAACAGCAATCATTGCAGCCACAACAAGAACATCAGCAACAACAGCAACAATTGCCCGACATATTAGATCAATATCAAACGAGTACATTCCAATCTCCTGCCGCTAATCTGCGAGATTACGATCCACAGTTCGGTGGCCAAGTGGATTTGTGTTGTGTGAGCAGCTTCAGCCAATCGCATTTCTATCTCTCGAGTCCGGGTTTTCCGCGCACCGTACTAAACGCATTGCTGCCCAATCAGCAAAGGGATTGCATCTTCTATTTTGAGAAGAGTTCGCCAAATGTTGCCGGTTTGCGCATTCGTTTCAAGTTCTTTGATTTTGGACTACCTCCAGTGGGTGGTATTGTTCCGGGTGGTGCCTGCAATGGAGATTTCATAGAGATAGATGGACAACGCTACTGTGGCTGTCGTTCGGGATTTGTACTCAAAGTATTTTGGCTCCAGGGACGCAAGGCGTTGCGTCTGCGCATGGGTCAAGGTGGTGGCAGTGGATCGTCTAATGGTTTCCTTCTGGAAATCTTTCATGATACGGATGTGAATGCATATGGGCAACTTGCTAATGGACCGTTAAGTGATCCACTTCCAACTCTGCCAGGACTGGGTGGCTATCAACCGCAGCTCGGTAATCTTTCGCCGCAGCTGGGAAACCTGCAGCCACAGCTGGGAAACCTGCAGCCACAGCTGGGAAATCTGCAGTCACAGCTGGGAAACCTGCAGCCTCAGTTAGGCTACCAACCTCAACTTGGCTATCAACCAGGATTAGGAGGTTATCAGCCAGGATTAGGTGGCTATCAACCAGGATTGGGTGGTTATCAGCCAGGATTAGGTGGCTATCAACAGCAGTCGTCACTCTATCCCGGACGTTTACCCAACTACCCGCTTTCTCCCATCAACCTACTTTTACCATTCTCGACCTATCGTCAGGCGCGCAACACCGCAGGCTCTTGGGCCTATGCCCGCGGCCTAGATGCACAGCAGCCGTCGCGAGTGGTGGAAACCAATTCAACGCGCAAGGAGTTCTATTTCTTTGACGGCGACGAGGCTCTTACACGCGCCGCCCTTGATAGAGACGATGATGATGATGATGAACCGGATGCGGAGGCTATTAAAAAGTCTACGCCAAAGCCTGTAACGAAAGCTTTTGAGCAGAGCAGCTGTACCTTTGATTACATGGAAGTGTTGCGACTTTCGGGGGACACTTTGTGGCTAACCAAACCCATTTGCTTTGCACCGCTGCGCAGTTGGTTTAGCAATATCTTTGGCTAGTTAGTACTAAGTTATAATTCATAAATCAAAATAAATAAATTCTTGATCCACTTGTTTAGAAAATTGCGTACGATATAGTTATTTACGATACAGCTGAAGATCGTGGGAACTTGTGGAGTTAGGTTGGCAGCCCCACAATCACAACGTTGGCAACGCGGGTTATTTATTGCGAACTTTAATTTACTACTTATGTATTGAAAACAAGAGTTAAATTAAGTTACTTCACATCTTAGTGTTAATATACCTATCACTTAACACTGTAAGCTCTGCACCTGGGTTTTTTACGCGTTTTATAGATAGGCGTTGAAATTAAGAGCAGCAACAACCTTGCTGAAAATTTTACAGAAATCACCGAAAATATCAAGCTGAAGCTTAAAATATCAGGCACCTCCTCATATTACAGCCATATGCTACTTTCATTTTCCATACAAATACGTCGCATTGTTTACAACATCGCATAAGTGCGACGATTGTGCCCCCTCCACGTACTACCTTGAAGTGCGAGAATACCGATACTCTGACATTAAAGCCCCTTCACACACCCTGTTCAACACCTTACCGGGCAGTTCTTGGTACTGTTGACTTAAGCTTTGGCGGGCTTCAGCGTCGACACTTCTAGACGACAGCTTTGCCATTAAGTTTATCTTTTTAAAGAGCTGCTGTGCCTGACAACAACGGAAATGGCAAGTGCCTACAACAAGTAGAGAATAGCAATCACAGCAACAACAACAATGGAGCTGGAGTTGGAACCAGTGATGAGTCAGTTGTGAAACCTCTTTGTTACACATCTTTTGATGACGTCAACCTTGTCAACTCTAGAGAGATCATTGGTAAACAATAAACAAGTATTTATGCCAAGTAAATATGAAAAGTAAATATTTTTGACAATTCATTGTTAAGTTGCAAAAAAAAACAAAACATAGGCATTAAATTGTTTTTGCAATAAAAGTTATAAATTAGAGTTAAGACAAGAATAATGCAGATATATATTTTATATGTTTATTAGTAATTAAATCTCCCGATTTTCCACACATACATAGATAATATAATAATATTAAGAATTATTTGTTAAGTATACATATACATATATACACATTGATGTTGATTTCCATACGTATTTCATAAATATTTATAATTAAGTTCAATCCGGTCGTCGTCTGAGCTCAATTTCTAGGTTAGGTTATACATATTATATTCATAATATTAATACTCAACTACCGACACCGATTGACACAATCTAATGATATGACAGGTTGAAAACAACTACTAGAATGTGAATTAACTCGATACATTTGCATAAACTACTAAAACTTCTTTTATATTTGTTTAATACGATACAGTATATACAACACATTTAGAGACATACAATTTTGTTGTTTGCAATTGTCCAACACTAAAGTTTGGCAATTAGTTCGTGGTAAATTGGCTGGCTTAGTAAGAAAATTGCTAATGCAAAAACTCGGTGCACAAAAGAATGACAGGAACCAAGGGTCGACCAGGAACTAGGAGTAGGAATAGTAGGTAGTTATCTTAAATAAGTGCATACAAATTACTTAGTTGTTGTTGCTTTTAACGTGACCGTTATGTGCAACGTAACGTTGGTTACGTTTTTAGTTAGCTAATTGTTAGTGCTTGTTGTTCTCCAGTTTCTCTCGCTTGACTTTCGTCAGCAATATACAATTAATGTTTGGTATACATATGTGTGTGTGCGCGTGTGTCCTTGTTGTTGTTATTGTTGTTGGTGTTGTGTGTTGTTCGATTTTCTATGTTGTGTTTCTGTAGATCTAGCCCAGGAAACGTATATTGGTAAAAACTGCCTTTGCGGGTCGCTTGCGATTACAAAAGTTAACCGTCTTGCTGTGATTACCCTTTCGATTCTCGTGCAGATTTACCAATAGCTTGAATATATCCTCCTTGCTAGGTGTACAGGCGTAACGCAATTCCGGTTCATAGTTGCTGTTGATAGAATTCACGTAAGATCTGATAACAGTGATATTTTGCAATTAGAATTCGAATTCACAAGTAACGCCCACTTTTTAAAGATTATATTAGATATTTTAATTTTTTGTTTTGGGCGAATCAATAATTGTTGGATATGGTTTCGTATTCGATATTCGGTTTTCAGGGTTCTGTGTACGGCCTATAGAGAGACTCTTGGAAATGCAGTTTAGTAAAGTTCCTTTTTTTAATAAAATTTTTAAAATATACTAAATTGAGTTTGTTTCTGAAACCAAATTTCGTCATGGTTAAAAGATTCAATGATTATTGGATACTGAATTATTTATTTTATAGATTTTTAACCCAGCGAAATATAATTTCAGGAACATTCTAACTGGATTTGTTCTCAAAACCGCGAACAGCTTTTTAAATTTTCACAAAATTTCTGTTCTCATCATATGGTTAATTTTCATTTTCAAAATGTTATCGAAAAGCGAAACCTTGGCGTTTGCGATTTCAAGAACATACCCTACGATTTATTTATAAAGGTTAATAAACAAGCACTACGACTACAAATCAAAAAGGGGTTTGGGTATTATTTTTTTACGGTTTTCTAGTGTGTGTGTGTGTGCGTGTGTCAGTGTGGGGTTACAGGGATACGAATGCTTACCCGCGGTTTCGGTTATGTCGCTTCCAGGGATATCGGCGATAATAACGTGAACGTTTGGGCTTATTGGATCCTAGGATAAGATCCTGAATTCCATTCTCTACTTCCGGATACGCATTGTCAGCAGCTGCGGCAGCAATTGCTGTTGGCTCCTCTTCTTCCACATAGACCAGCGGCAGTGTGTCCAATAATGGATCCTGTGGGTAAGTCAAAGAAAATACGTTTTTCTTACTTGTAAAGACTTATTTTACTTTTGATGTGACAAGTTTTGATTCTTACAAAGTTAATCACAACTTACCTCAAGCATTTTCATGAGCAAAGCGGATTTGTCGACTAGTTCCTGCTCCGCGCGCAAATCCTCTTCCAGTTTCTTGAGCATATCAAACTTGGTGGCCACTTCAACCTCATTGTAAATGGCATTCGCATTGTCGGGCTCCTCCGGCGAGAGGGCCAGTTCCTGACCCAACTCCGCATTTAAAGCGTGCAGCAGTTCTATCAAGGAAATAAAGTCAACGAACCGCTTGTACTTTGTATTTTGTGTCTTTGAACATTTGCACAACTTTGACGCTAATCCGCCCACAACTTCGACCAGCCCCTAGTTAATATACCGAGTTGACGGAAAAGGGCTGTCAAGTTCCCGCTAACTGGCGTTTAAAAGTTTGAATTGCGAGTTTGACAGTTGAACACATTTCTCACACTTTTGCTCTTTCTCTAGAAGCTATTTGTTGAATGGCGCTTAAAATACTCCCATATATTAAAATATAGGGTGATTTCTCTGTGAAATGCCGGAAATTGACCGGCGGCTATAACAATAACAACAACAAACATCTCACACAACCGTCAGCTCAGCTTGGCTCAGTCAGTCATTTAGTCAGTCATTCAATTTGGTCATTCATTGTGTTTGACGTCCTGCCTCGTTTATCATGCGGTTTGCCTTTTGTCTCATTTGGCAGCTTCCTGTCAGCAAACTTAAATGAACCCCCGGCTTCGCCCACATTTCGGTTTTTGTGTATTTAGCTGGTACAAGTACGGATTATAGTTAACAATCGATTGATTCATTTTCTTTTCCGTTTTATTCAAAGCCGATCAGCTTTAAAGTTTGGGAATTGTTCTGTTTGTTGTGTTTTATTTTCAACGAAAACCAACTGGAGTAACTATTTTTAAGCTAAACAGATTCTCTTAGTTTTCAGCTATTTGCGCTTTAGCTTAAATCAACATTTAAAATTATTTTTTGTTATGATAAATCCAGTGAAAAAATGATAAAACCAAAATAAACGCATCACACACAAAACTCCAATCAATTGGAAACCTTATTCAATTCAATAAACAGTAATCAATTGTGTTCATATTATAATTTTATGACCAAGCTTTCTATGCATATGTATTAGTGTGTGGGTTTGTTTGTGTCAACTGCTTCCTCGACATACAAACAAATTTCAAATGCGTCAAATATTGCTCAAGTTTTTGGTGGGCGTGTTAAGTGCTATACGTTTTTGTATGTGCGGTCTGTTGCCATAGATAAACGCACTTTAAAAATTTTGTGCACTAGCCGAAATTGCTCGGCGACCATGAAATATTAATTGCTGCGAGTGGGCTGGAATTGCTACCTGTTGAGTTCTGTTCAGTGTGCAGTCAAACGTGTCGGAAAATTTGCGATTCTCTTGTCGAAAGGCATTAAATGAAATTTTAATATACAACGTAAATTTATTAAGACAAAATGCGCAAATAGTTTGAATGTGAAATGTGTGTTCGAGAAATCCCGACTAGACAAATACCCTAGTTCCTATAAATTACGCTTACCATCAGTGCTTGCAAGTATATGTGCGTGTGCGTACGCGTATACTGCATACCGTACTTAACTTTTAACTTTTCAATAAAACCTTCACAGATTATCATTATTTTATATAATGTTGTTTCAAACTCCGTCTCAAAGTTTTTCAAATTCTAGATTTTGTTGTTATCGATCACATGTGTATATCGGAAACGGGAAGAGTTATCGAAAATCGACGCGTACGTATATACGGAGGGACAAACAGAGTTGGCTATATCGATTCGGCTGTTGTTGATAATCAAGAATATATATACTTTATGAAGTCGGAGAAGTTTCCTTCCACCTGTTACAAACCTTCGCACAAAATCATTATACCCTTTTAACCCATTTTCAGGGTATAAAGCCAAAGACTACCTACACACTCACACACTCAAACACACACACACACAGAGAGTGTCATCGTCAGCGCAAGAAGTCAAATGTCGCACGTTAATCCTAACGGGCAGGCAAAGAACAAAAGGCAGTGTTATTGTCATTTAATCAGGGGGCTAACTCACCATCACCAGGATCGTAAACGTTACGTTCCGGCACATCCAAGTGTCGTCTCTGTTGAGCCACAGTACCTTCGTCATCAACTCCTCCACCTTCACCAACTTCTCGCAAGCGTTGCTGTGCGGCACCATTGCCAGCGTTTGGTAAAACCCCCATTGACGACTGAGATGTCAGAAAGCCAATGACGTGACGTGAGCTAGCCAAGATCGTAATGGCCAGCATGCAGAGCGTTAATGTGTCGGGCTTCATGTTTTTTTTTTTTTTGGCTTTGGTTGTGCCTTGACTGTCGTCCTCGAGATTAACGGGCTCCTTGGCTCCTTTCGCGGTGGGGTTTACTTTCTATCTGTAAAGTACACAAATGGAAATTTCAATGGGGGTAATTACCATCACTACTGCTCTGATAACCCATACTTTAGCTTTGTTTGTGTGGGTGTTCTCACTTTTTTAAGCTTATTAAACAGCAACCCCCCAGACACACACACAAAAAAAAACACAACGCTGGTTTAAATAAACAACTTGCGTTGAGGCGTTTTTCTAGGACAACTTTTTTTGCTTACTCTGCTGATGGTTCAAAACTTTGCTAAAGGGTATGAAAAACTTTGACAAGGAAGTTAGTAAGTAAAACTTTGATAATAAAAAAACATAAGTTAGCTTAATTGAAGGTTTAAACAAAAAATATAAATATACTTACTTAGTTTATTTAAAGAAACTTCTTTTTAGCAAGGGTATTAATTAATTCTACAACATGGCAAAAAATATGTTAAGGTTTTTTTTTTTGCTTTTATTGTTCTTGTTCATGTAGTTCAGCTTGTTTTTATTTGAAGGCTGCCGTTCGCATCGTTTCATTTAATTATGTGTGGGCGTGGCACAGACACATATCAGCTTAAATCCTTTGCTACGCACAAGTTTAGCACCGCGTCAGAGCGACCCCTTTTCCCTTTTCAACGCTTTTTCTATATGCTTGCCTTGGCCACATCTCATTCAGTTAAATTCTTTCCTTTTCTCATAGAACTTTTGTTCTGATGAACAATATAAACGAGATGGTTTCAAACTTTTGGCACTTGCGGTTTGCTCTTCGGTTCAATTTCTTATGCTAAACAATAACAAAAAGCAAACAGAAGAAAGCAGAACATTTTTGGACCTGTCTAAATTTATTAAAAGTTGGCTAGACAATTAATAAATTTTGAAAATCAAAATTATTACAAATCTTATCCTAAGAATAAATCTTAAAGCAAAGAAACTTTTATTGCATTTTTTTTATTCCAAAAACTCTTTCTTTATTTATTATTGAGTCTGACCGGTTTTTAAAAAAATTGAAAAACCATTTTTTTTTTATTTTGCGGTTCAAACATTTTGAGCCTACTTTTAAAATTTCTATAGAAATTAAGATTTGTTGTAAACTTACTGATAACCAAAGCTTTACTTTACTTTGATTGGATTAAACAAACTTTTAACTAAGTTGTGTATATGTTTTTCTACAGTGAAAATCTTTAGGTTAAGCTCCTTGCAATTGCAAATATGCCTGAAAGCAATTTATGGATTCTTTTTTCTCCTTAAAGGTTTTTTAATCAAACCAAATTGATGAATTACCAAACGAACCATGTTTCGAACCGCTGAGCCTATAATAAATTAAAAACAAAACAAGCCTCCCCAATTTGCCAAACCAAAAAGAAAATTTTCGACTCGTCAAAAAGAAAAGAAAAACTTTTTAGCCAATTTTATTTCGTTCGCTGCACGTTTTGATTGGAGTGCAATGCAAATTTCTTTAGCCAAATGTGTGGGATTTGATAATGCTGTCAATTTATTAACGCAAACAGAGCGTAAAGAATGTATTATGAGAAATTTTAACAAGATAATGGTTAAAGTAATGGTAGGTTACAAGCTTTGCACTCAATACACCTGATATATACGATGCAAGCTTGCATTAAATGTTGAATATATATTTTTAATATCCATACTTAATATTGCCAGGTTTGCAGTTAACTCGTTAACTTAACATTGACGTTAGGTAAACATTAACAAGAAATATGTCAAGGAAAATAAAAGTAGCCGATAATCAAGGCCGAATTTAAAATACGCTAAACAAGCTCTTAAGTAATGTATTAATTCTGAATTTGATACCTTTAAATAAATATGCAAAACCAAATCTCATTTCTTTAAATACTCGTAAAGAAATACATTTTATTCTAAACATTTTTTACGAGAACGGCATAAAAACCCTTCTTAGGAAGTTTAATTGTTATTGAGTACAATAAAACAAATTGAGCCATCTGAGAAAACGTTAAAGAAATAACAAATTTCAGAAACTGCTTCCGGCATCAAAATAAAACAACAAGTTCAATTGTTAAATTTAAGAAAGACATTCAAAAGGCAGCTTATGGAATACTTTTGGTGACTATATTTAAATCAAGCAATGTTTCTAAAAACAGACTTAAGAGTAAGGGGCGTGGAGCGAGGGGCGACGGGTTGAAGATGTTCCGTAACTAGAAGGCAAACAAGTATCGTTGTTAAACTGTTTTAATTAACTTGTTGGCACACAAAGTCGAAAAAGTAGCCAAAAAAAGAGGAAGAGAACGAAAGAAAAAACTTGGCTAAATTGTTGTCATTGTTGTTGGTTGCTGGTAGAGATCCCAAGGGTAAAATAAAATTTACCACAAAAATACAAAGCAAGGGAGTATGAGAACATTGTAGCTGTCACCTTGTCTGTTCGCAATAAACGCACACTTAATTGCTTTAATGAGAAAATTGAGCTGAAACACACACAGTTAAGTTGAACAAACGCCGGCCTACAAATGGGAGATGGGAAAAAATCCCTCTGACTAGAACTAGTTATAGTCAGTGTTAAAAAACAAAACTTATTTAATTAGTACCATACTATCGGGGACTTTTTTTGGATTTGTTGCAAAGTCAATGCACATGTTGCTGTCAGGCAATTAGGACAAACTTATTATGTTTCTTATGTTGCCAAAAGTTGAGCATAACATTTGATTATTACATAATTTGGGCAATTATAAGATTGAAGCAATTATTCCATACAAATGGGAATCCATTTCTCAATCATAGAGTTTTTGGGTCATTCAAAGATCTAAAGGCAATCTAAGGCGAAGGAACTTAATGGTGACCATATTTTATTTGTAAGAAGTAAATCTTCGCAAAACTCGATATAAACTATATTTGCTGTAAGTACCATAACTCACTTAACTAATTAGAGTATTCGTTTGATATTTTTTTGCTTTTATTGATTTATTTTATAAACCATAAATGCCAAATATATATATTTTTTCCCGTTTGGCAATCTAGTACAAGTGTTGCCAAGTCAAGAATATGATATGTATTTATTTTTTGTTATTTGTTCACATACAAAAAAAGCACTCAGACAGCGATCATATTTTTGAGGCAGGCACAAAAGGGGAATTTTTACGCCTGCGGCATGAAATTTGATCCCTGTTCGATGACCATGTGGACTAAAAACATATATGCACACACCTACGAGGACACACACACGGCATCACCCACACCTATACATTTCTTTTATTTTGTACGTCCTTGTGATGGATTTTTTATGATATATGATGGAATATGGGGTACATTGACATTTGCCACTTATTTTTTTTTTATATGAGAGCAGGTGTTTGAAGTTTTAAAGCTGTTTTGATGAACGTTTTTTATGCCTTTTTGTAATGAAATGCAAACATTTTTTTTTTGTTTCGATTTGCCACAGGTTTTACATAGAGTATTAACTCTTCGCCACTTGAAAAATGTTTTTTTTCTTGATATTTTAACTGACTTTAGAATTGATTGCCCACGGGATTTTTCTACAGTTTTCTTCAGTTGTATTTTTTCTTCATATTTATTTGTGATTGAACTTTGAACGTGTGTAACTGAGGGGAATTGGCAATGTCAGATATTTATACTGTGGTATAATGGTTTCTACATATTTGTTGCATAGAGTTTGTTTGCATGGAATTTATTGTTTGTCAATTGTTATTTGACACATAACTCAATGTAGAATTGTTAGATTCAACACCTACACTTTCTAAAAGCTTTTATTTTTGCCCTACCTATGTAGCTGCCTTATAACTAGCTGCATTCTGACGCATGTTTAACTGTTTATGAAAGCGTTCACGTTTAGCAAATTGGTAACTGCAATTTACAGAATATGTGAATATGGACTTGTATATGAGACTCTTAGATTCTTTCAGCTTGAATTTTAACTTTTACTTTGTTTTTCACTCTACAAATAACTTGTCCCTTCTATATATGATTGATTTGCATCGATTACTGAGACTTTGGTTTGTTTTTAACTGGAATTTAAGTAAGTTCTCCTTTTTCTTTACGTTACATTTCTTGTTCCAAGAATTTGTTTATTTTAAGTCAGTGATTTATTAGCTTGATTTTTTAATATTATTAAGCGCTTAAACTTGTTTTACATAGAATTTAAATCATTAAAAAAATGAAATTTAAGAAATTACAACACAGTTTTATTTGAAAATTAATATTTTGTAGCTAAAAATACAAATTTATTTATTTTGCACTATGATTTTAGAAGTTTAATCTTGATTGTCAAAACATTTTTGGGTCTATAGAGCTAATTTTATTTTAACATCAAAGAACAAAAGTTTAACACTTAAAGTCTCGACAGCATTTACACATACTAGTTCACCCAAACACTAATGGATATAGTATATTGTATTTTGTTATATTTTATCACGCATTGTCTTTGATAATGGCGACGGCATTTGTAGGATTTCCCGACGCGTTTAGCAATTCCACACAAAAAGTCCTTTTTGTTCAATTTTCGCTATGCGTTGTAGACATTAATATTCATATGACAATTTTTGTTTTCGATTTTCTCACTTAACTCTTATTTATTATTTTCAATAACTTATAGCGCGAGAACTCACTTTTCGATGCACTATTTGAGGGATCCGTAATCAGCGGATTGTCTAATGGCAACTGTTGCTCCTACTACTTGTTGAACACTGCGTGACCTACTCGGGGCAGCGACTTCTTTTATAAGGACAAGCGGACCCGATGACCCACCCGAATCACATCGGCATACGCACACGAAGGTGACGCGCCAAAAATTGCGTAAAAGCTGCGCGAGCTTTAACGGTTACTGTTTGTGTGGTATCATTCTAACAGTTCAACATTTAGGTTTTTTTTTTTTCGGCAACTTTATCAATGAAAAATTTCGTCACATTTGCCTAAGTTTTTCTATCTGCTATTGTTCTAAGAAAAATCGTAGGGAAAGTCCTGCAGGAGCGTGAAGACATCATAAAAAGTGGCTGCAATTTATATACGTCGCAAGATAACTGCGCGCCGCAAAGTAGGCAACAAGTCTATGTCATAAGTATTGGGGGCTAAAGGTGACAGGACGTAAAGATGTAAATTGTTGACAATACTTTTTATGCATAGCTTTTGGCGCGTCATTTCCTTGAACATTTATAGCGTGGGTGACAACCCCTTCTCCAAAATCCAATGACGACGTCAAAATATACGCAATGATTTGTACTTTTTAAAAATATTTCAACTCTTGCACTTCTGTCAAACCCACACATCAGCCATTAATCTGTACAATAGGCAATCGAGTTTTTTTCTTATGCAAATCATTATTCATCATTTCATCATTCTTTTTTTTAATTGCCTCAACTGAGATTTTGTTTTATTTGTTTTGTGTTATCACAAAACTGTCATCATAAATATTTGATATATCATAGCGCTTATATTATATTTATATTAAACATTGTCAATCGTACTAATCACAGCAATTAGCCTTTGGCAGTATCATATTTCTTTTTTTGTACTCTATGGAACCTTCAAAATAAATTTATTTCAAATTCAACTGCTGATAAAACCATTCATCTAGCCAAGCCCCCATATAAACATACTTTACATATGCTTATAAATAGGGCATTGACACTAGTGTGATTTGTAAAATAACTTTATAGGTGTCCCATAATAATAAAGAGCAAGAGGGTGAGAGAGCGAGAGGAAGAGAGAGTTGAGTTGAGTTGAGTATTTGTGATAAAACTTTTATTATTTCTCACATATGTAAGGGAGAGGGAGAAAGGGTGAGAGAGAGTCGCCAGCTGTGAGATAATCTGCACAGTTGGCAAGCACCGCAGGCGGCCGCCCACAAGCGACACTTTAAAGTCAATAGCTCGAAGAGGAACGAGTAAGTGAGCACATGATTTGCATGGATCTAGTCTTTCGTGAGGTGAGAGGTGAAGGGTGTGTGCAGGGGTAAACGAAAGTTTGGCACTCTAACAAACCTCATGTGTGTTTATTTCATTGCCTGGGGCAAACAATACTCGAATCATACTCAAAAAAGATAACCAATAACAGACACATTTAAAAGTCCAAGTTTAAGATGTTGCCCTTAGAGCTAAGGGGGCGGTTTGGGGGTGGGCTTGTTTATATTTTCAGCGAAGAGCAGTCAAATTTTCAAGATAGATTGTGTGTGCTGTTGTTGTAATTAGCATATGTGGGCGCCTAAAGCTTCCGGCGTGCAATAGATAAACAAATTAACTCAGTTAATTAAGTTTTGATTTGATGATAGATTGATTCCCAAAAAAGAATTCGTCATCAAATCGCTTTTTCATATCAGTTCTATGAAGCTCTTAATCGTTACCTGAAGATATCAAAGCAATTCAAATGGAGATTTCAGTTACAGGAACATGATTGATATTTTTATAACCATATCATGTATGGCGCACGTGAATGCAAATATTTGTGGCCTATTTAGTGAATGCCGCCGACTAAAATGCAAAACTCCTACGCAATCAAGGGAGTTGTGATTTGTGTTTTTGTTACATGTGGGTTTTTTATTAGCTTGAACTCGTTACAGGTTTAATAAAGTTTCATGCATTGACACTCATCGACAGGTTATCGCTTTGACAGTGATTTTGCCGTTTATTCTATTCTTTTTTTTTTCGTTGTTTTTTTGTATTAACTTTAGTTTTAGAATTTTACGTTTGCGAGACAAATTCACAAAATGCTTTTGGAAATTATTTTTACGAAAATTTGACGAAATTAAATTAACAATAACAGCATTTTACTGTTTATTCCTCGTTATCAGATGGAGGTTTTGTCTCTGCAGGCTTGTCTTCTACTTCTTTTTCCTCCTCCTCCTCTCCCTCCTCCTCCTCCTCCTCAACTGGATCACCCATGATTATTTGTTCCGCCAACTGATACAGCTCAATGATGTTCTAAAAACGAGTAAAAATTCATAAAAACTCTTTTGTATGCATAAAATACTACCGAAGCTTACCTTGGCATTGCGGAGCGCCACAATTTTCTCGTCCTCGCAGCGCAGTTGATCATATTGCTGCTTGGAGATGAGCAATCCCCTATTAAACTCATCCTCCATCTCGCTCTGGAGTACCTCGGCGTATTGCTGCTTGGCAACAGTGAGACTTATGAGGCTCTCGCTTTGAACCGACTCCTCGGATACATCGGAGGCATCGTCCAGGTACTTTGTTTGTATGGCACCCGGATAGTCTTCCTGTGACATTTCGCGCTGCATCTCGATGCTGCCAGCCCCTAACTCTTCCATGGCAAAGGTGTCAACATCGCTTGTGGCAGACGGTGCAGCTGCCACAACCTTCTTATCATCCTCCAGCTGGTGACGTATGCGCAGCTCAGTTTCTCGGAACTTTTGGCTTAACGAAACGTGGAAAAAGAAAAAATTTAATTCATTTCAAGTGGATTTATATGAAAGACTTTATTACGTGTCAACTTACCGTGCCCGCACTATATTCTGTATATCCTGCGGATCCGAGGAGAAGGGCATGGGTACACGCAGTGAACGTTCCTTCATTTTGGAGCGCTCGTTTTCAAGGAATTCCTTCAGATTCTGTTCGCAATCACGCCAATCCTCGTTTTCGATGCTGTGAGTGGAAAATTTTGAAGAGCAAATTTCGAATTTTAAGCAATCAAACGATTTTCAAACGATTTCCCAAACTTGCAACTCATTCATATTAATTGCTTAACCCCGTTTGAAAGAGTTTTAATGAAGCGCACTGATAAGAAAGCTTTTCCTTTTAGTATTTTAATACTCTTTCAATTAGGGAAATGTTGAGATGAACTTTAATAATTTTTCAAAAATACAATTATTTATGAAGGAAGCAAGCCTGCTTATATAATAATGGATATTTAGATGTTTTTGCCTGTTAGGGTATTCAAATATCGGTATAGTACTTAAGCTAACTTTCAGCACTTTCTTGTTATACTAAGTGCATGCAATTTTCTTGAAAACAAGCCGTTGGCTTAAAGGCTCTAAGGAGAGTAAGGAGCAAAACGTGCTCCCAACACGCTCATAAAATGTATTTTTAATATTGTTTTATTATTTTCATACTTTTTTTTCTTTGTAAAATAACTTTTAATTAGTCTGCCAAGGCGAGGTTCATTTGGAGTTGCCAGTGGAATGGTTTGGACTTGGATTGCTTTACTATGGATTTACTTACCGCAACAGATCCATTCCACGCTCCGCATCCTCAACACGATACTGTTCGACCAGAAGCTTCTGTTGGCGTTGGCGCTCATGTTTCTTGGCCAGCATCTCTGCCTCCTTGGCGGCATGTTGCAGTCGTTCCCTCTCCCATTTAACACCCTGAACCTTCAGTCGTTCCGCATTCTTTTCGCGGCTTGTTTTCAGCTGATAAATAAGAGTTATGTCTTTAATATGTTTTGTGAACTGGAGAAAGTCTTAGAAGGTTGTACCTTGGAGCGTTCCTTTTGTATCTCTGTGTTGGCATCTTTGTTAACCATGAAAATGGGATCGTCAGCTAACTCATCGGGTATTATATCTGATTTGCCTTCAATAATCAACATCCGTTCACGTTCCACTTCTCTTAACTATAAAACATTGATTTATTAAGGTTCTTGCTTAAAACTTAAAGGTCCTTAAGACCTAAACTTTCCTTAAAAGTCGAAAACTTTCCTATCTAACAAAACTTTTAACATAACGCCTCCAGTTTTGACACCTACTAAAAGTGCGCAGTGCAGTAAAAGTTCTCCAATATCAACGCTTTCAAACAGACAAAGTGGCCATTTCCTGTTTTTGTTTGAAGCACCTTTTTCCCGCTACAGTTGGCAACACCTATTTGTACCGCCTAGAGTTCTAAAGTTGTTGTTTTTTTTTTGGTTTTTTTCTCGCATGTCTCGAAAGCATAAAGCCAAGTTGTTGGGTGCCTATCGCGATGGTCTAATTTTTTGTATGATTTTGACGGCTTGGATTTGCCATTTGTTCATGTCGAGAGCTCATTGAATTCAATTGTTTGCCACTGTAGAAACAAGAAGAAATACAAGACGAGGAACGTGTGGAATGGACAAGAAAAAAAAAGAAAAAAAATAAAAGAAACAGCAGAAGGCGCGACTTTTGTTATTGAAAAGTTTAACTAAACAAAAACTCTTGTTGTCAGCTTGGATGTTTATTTGTTGTAATACCCTATAGCCGCAAAAATAAAAATCATAACAAAGTTTCGAAATCCATAAGGAAAATTCGTGATTTAATTCTGAGGTCATAAAGTTATTTTATTTTTACTACCAATAAAAACAAACCTAGGATATCTCATAGTTAGTCAGAATACTTTATTACTTGCTTGGGGCTCATTTGCTTGGCTTTTGAAAAGGGTATGCAAAAATCCCTTTTTCAAAAGTAATCGCAGAACATAAAAAACTGTCGCCTACGTGACAATTTTCAAGAAGCAACCCCGCAAAATTCAATTAAACAACTTGTAAATTGGCCACATTTGTGTTGTGTGGCTTAAAGATTTCGAAGGATTTTTAAGGGACTTACCTCACGGGCCCGAATGCGGGCGAGCAGCTGTTTACGGTAATCCTCGTCGATGCGTTCGCGCAGCTCCTTCATATAGGCTCGGTCCGTTAATTTGACCACATTGGTGCCCATCAATCGCTCCAGACGGGCGCTGATGCGCGGCAAATTAAAGCTGTGGGCCAAGTTAAAACAAAATAAAAAACGAACAAATGTGTCGTTGCACTATAGTATATAAGCAAAAAATCCTTTTATTTAAAAGCTTTCTTTTACATGGTTCACGAACGCGAGCGGCTAACGGCGTTTTCGCGCTTGTAACTGTTGGATACGAATGAGGTCGGCCACATATTTGGTTTCTATAGAGCTACTAGTTCTTTGCGTTTTGCTTTTACTCTTTATTGTTGGTTGCCAAAACACCCTGAAACATACGTGCACACAAGGACAAGAAGACGCCCACGACGATGGCAAACCATCAGCTAAATGTGCAAATTTGTCTAAGCAAATGTAGATGTAGACCCAAGGAATACCCTTACCATAATTATATTAATTGTGCTCGAGGGAAATTTAAAGTAGATGAAGTAAGAAGTTTGAGAGCTTCAAGTAACTTATTTGAATTCTCTTTTAATGTGATTTTTCTTCACCTTCAACTCTCACCCAATAGAGTTTTCGAATCATACTACTTTAGTGTATTCAAAGTATCATTTAGAATTTGTTTTTCCTTATGGAACAATATAACAAAAAGTCCCACAACAATTTAGTGTATTTTTAGACATGCAGAGGGGCAATGTAAGTTGGGTAGGGGCATGTTTATAGGTAAATATACTATAGATAGGTCGTCTCGATAAAATATATTCGCTAGTCTTTTTTAGCCAGGCAGTCGTTTGTAACTCTCATACGTTATACGATTTTGACAGAGCTCCATTTTGATGTGTGCTCCACATTTTTATGTATGGAAATATATATTGTGCTCATACATGCGATATATAAAGTACATACTATATGTCTTCAAATGAAGCCAGACATTATATCTGCCTTTGTCTGCTTTGTTTTTTCATTATGCATTCCTTCAAGAAACTGCGGGTGGCAATTAGTATGGTATTATCAGAGGTTTATCCACAATTTCGACATGATTTTTGCACACATTCGCAAACAACGCGCACATAAATACAAATATATTTACCACACCGCCGATTTTCGTGTCATTTGTGGCACGAACGAAATTTAAACTGACAGCAGGCTGGGAGGAGATGACGGTGTTTGGGATGAGGTTTGCTGCGGCTTTAATAGCATTGAGACTAGAGTAAATTACCTGACTGATATGGCCTGACTGAAATAATGACTGACAATAATCACAGGCCACAACAATTGCCTGACTAACAAGATATTTCTTTACTTCTACTTCTGATTCTTTGATTTTACCTTTTTGGTTATTTGGTGCCGATTTAAAGGTAAAAGTTGCTGTTAAACGTATTTTGAAAGCTATTAAATGTAATTTAAAAAGTTGAATCCACTCTTAATACCATTTAAATGATGAAGAATTGCCCAATTTTCAGGTAATTTACAGCTATTTATAGAATACGATGGAAATATATAATTTCAAAGAAAATTCCGACGAACGACTTACAAATTCAGTAAAATAAGCGTAGATAAAACAATAAGTACAATAACTTTTCTATGGTTAAAATGTGTGCACAGCTTTTCCGTTGCGTTCCAAATTCCAATCACACACACAATACAGGACCTGACCTCTACTCCCACTAAACATGGCATTAAGAACCGCATATGCATATAAAGTATGTGGTTAGTTCGAGTATACGAGGTAATAACCGAAGCCATATATATAGCACTTATAAATCACAGCCCACCTGTGCGTGCGTGACAGGAACAGAGTAACGGATGCAACCAATGCTCAAATGTCACGGACATGGGGACAGCATGGAGAGCGAGAAGAAGAGGTGACAATAAAAGAAAGTCGACATCCTAACCTCATAGAATGCAGGTAATTGAAATATCATAGAAATGTTTCCGTTTCGTTGTGCCAATTTCAATTCTGTTGTTTATCGTTTCGTTTCTGTCCTATGTTCTTCTTTTATTGAAATTATTTAGTGCAGTTTCGAATCACACAACACATGACATGACAGATTGTCGTAGAAGGGCATAATTTATGCATGTGGGTTGACTTATTGATACACCCACATTGTTTCGGATTTCAATATCAATGCCAATGTTGATGTTAAACATGGGACGACAATCGACCACGCAGAAATAACACTTAACTTTGGCAAACAGCTTTCTCTGGCTGTCAAACTTATTGAAAACTGATTAAATTGAACTTTGATGACTTTGAACTACACGAAAAACACTACGAATGTCATTTCAAATCGAAGGTGTTGTAGGACATCAAAGTCAATAACACAAACGCAACTTTGTTTTATCTATTTCAGTTCCACGTACACACAACATAAGCACCGCGTGGATAAGGATTTGGCTGCAGGCACATTTACTATTAGGCTGGCGCTCAAGTTTCAGTCTCACAAGGCATCAAAATAAAATAGCGAAAGACGTTAAAAGTAGTAACTGAAAGTTGGATTTGAAATAAAAAGAACGCACTGCATTACGAATATTATTGTGTACCCAGGGAAATAACAATTCAGGTTTAAAAAATGCAAAAGTACCAGCACAAAAAAAAATCCTATTCAAAATAATTTCCCATTGATTATATTAATGACTTAATTAGTACACTCTCTAGCTCTAACTCTCTCCCACGCACTCAATATTTTTTGTTCGCTGCGCTGTCAACGGAATGTCAAGCGATATTAGTTTACAGCCGATGGGCAAAACACGGAAAGAAAGGGAAGGCAACGCATGTCCTTTTCTTCTGTAGCAGCTAATTGAAAGACAATGTCGCACAACTATAAAACTAACTAGCTGTTGGTGAGCCTTGAAGTATGCAACGTTAATTAATGCCTGAGACGTGAATAATTTTCCGAGCACTTGACATTTATGTCTTTCGCCCTCAGCTCGTTTGCAGCACATTAAAATTGATAATTGCAACACGTAGTCAAGGGGCATTAAATTTGATAAATTTTTCAATGCAATTAAACACATAGTTGCATACTACATATTGTTATGTTTCCTGAATTTACCTCTCGGGCGGCTCCAATGTGCACTGCACAAAATCGAATAGAAAATCCTCTTCGATATCCAGGGGAGCAGCATTTTTGAGTCTTGCACGCTTAATGCTGTTCCTGCTGCTGCTGCTGTTGCTGTTGCTGGCCATATTGTAACGCCCATAATTCGACATATGATTAGACCAAGAAGTCTAGCCGAATATTTCCGTTTGTTTAAGTTCTACGACTTGCGGCACTTGCAACCTTTAGCGGCGACTGTCGAATATGAATACGGGGGATTCTTGTTTTGTTTTCGCTTTCTTTTCTTTCATGTTGATGTTGACACACATACACACCTACACACATAAACACACACACACACACACAGCTGAACAATGTACAAACATATGTGGCAACTGAAGGGTCGAGTGCGATTCACTATAATGTGGCAGCCGTGTATCGTGTTTCAACAACACGACTGATACGACTTCCAAGACTTCGTGGCAAGAGCTCTTCCAGCATTTAGCCAAGTGGGCGTGTTCGTTCTCATCGTTGGCATCGCATGTTGAGCTAAGCGTTTAATGTTCGCCTTAATGACATGACACCAATGTCAATATTATGACAAACACACAACGTACGTTGTCAACAAGTTCGCATTGTACACTGCAACAAACCACTTTAACCACAATCAATAAAACAAGCTAGACTATTAACTTTCTTCCTAAAAATTAACTTCACCTTATCAAGTTTAAAAGGTGCTTAAGAAACAGTTAAATGTTCATTCGTCTGCCAATGTGAGAATGAAAGAATTTTAAGAATGAAAAGTAAAGCGTTGTATGAATTGAATTGAACCTTCGCACCTTACATTTTTAGCAGTGCTTGGATTGGCAATGCTTGAAGGCATTTCATTTTTATAATCGCCTAAGAAAATATGTATGTATGAAATACTAAGGTATTTGCAGTTTCTACTTTCATTTACTCAACGCTAGATTTTATGACTATCACCGTCGTATTGAATCGAAATGTATCAAATGTACGTACTATATGACAATTATTCTAGTATTTCGAACCCTTGCAGCAAAAACCCCATCGTTGAATGGATTATGTTACGGCAATGGAGAAACCAGATAACAATTTGGCTTTATGGCCAGGTTTCATGCCAGCCAGTCATACAATAATTCCCTCTAATCGACATTGAGCGCAGAAATTGAGCAAACACTTTTGGTTCGCCATGCAAACTTGTTGGCCACTGTCGAAGGTTGTTAGGCGGCTGGGTGTTTGGAGGAGTTGATTGGGTTGCCAATATTTATATTCGTGTGGCAAATCTATCGTGCTGCGGCTGTTTGCCATAGCAATTTCTTCAACTTTAAGAATCACGGCTGCCAGCTTAAGTTACAGCCTCAACAAATAGTAGCTTGTGGCCACAAAGTTACATTTCCAATGCGCCAACGTGTCCATTGACACATTGACAACAACACCAGAAACTATTTTCAATTCACATTTATAACACAACTTATGGCTAAGGGGTATATTTGGTTGATGGGCACGTATGCAAACCAACTTTGTCAAAACTGAACAGATTTTTAAAAGGAAAGGTGTTTCAGTCATGGCTGAATCTTAATAATAATACTGCATTTATAGTTGAAAATGTTTTATTTTCTCGAAATTCATTCAAAAATTAAATTAAATTGCAAAATAATTTACTGCTCCATATTGAATGTGAAATTAAAACTGGTAACAGGCTATCTCACAGTCAGGACAAGCCTAATTTCCAAGCTTTATTTACTACTTTTTACGTCGACTGCTTTCCGGTGTTTTGTAAATTCCTTTCTGGCAATAATATAGCAGCTCCCGTCGCAAATCGAGAGTTTTGTTTGTTGTGTGTTGCACAGCATCCGGCTGCTCAGAAACCCCAACCCAACAACTGAGGGCAGTCGGATGCCAAGTCAACGACTTTTTAAGCTCGCTGAGCTTTGCATATGGTCGAGAAAATTCTAAATGAAATTGCATTTGATGGCAAGAGAATATTTGTTATAAATTGCTGGCAAGTTTCCAGCAGCAAATGAAATATACTTTTGCAAGTGCATTTGATTATAAATTGCTGGCAAGTTACAGCAACCAATAAAATATTTGTTTGCTTGATGTTTCTATGAGTTTGTTTGAAAATGACTTAAACGTTCGCACTTTGAAGGTTTGTGTACTTGCTAAGCTTTTTGAAAGCTTTAATAACGTAAGTAATTTAGTTTACTGTTTTTTATAAATTCCCAAGGCATTTCTAATGGTAACAATTTGAAGTGAATTGACAAAACAAATATAAATATTTTAATATTTCAATGCAGTATTTACTATTAACTGACTGAAACATGTCTATAGTTCTAAACACTTCTTAAATTAATTCTTACGTGCACTTAACCAAATCCTGTAGATCTTCCGTAGTAAGAGCGTACTCTGCATCCAATTCTGGAGAAATTCGTTGCTTTCGACGTTTACGATATTTTTTCTTTCGACTTGGTTCAGCTATGGCAGCAACGCTCAAGGTTAAATTTGCATTGCATAAAAGACTGGCTCTACGTCTGGCCATGGCAGTGGCCACAACAGCCGCAACACTATCAGTGACTCGATGATCCTCATATTTGCCAGCCACATTACCAGCTCTACTACTACTTGGTTTCTCTGCCTTGGTTCTCTCCACATAGCTATCTCTGCGAAACGATGGCGTCAGAGTGCGTATCAAATGCTGCGTATCCACAAATCCTTCATAGTTGTAACGCTTGCATAAACTTAAACCGGAGAGATATTCCAAAGTTTGCCAGACATTCATCTTGTTTGAACTGTAGCGCGGCTCGTCGTCGACTGACCAACAATCGTTGCGTGCTATCCTTTGGGCCAGAAGCATCGTAACCGTCGCACGTCCGCCCGCCGGATTCGCTGGCAGCACCCATTCATTGGAGTCGGAGCGCGCAACAGTGCCAACAGCAGCAACAGCAGCTGTGAGTGGCATGTGTGTAACTGTAACAGTTTGTTTATGCCACGCAGCAGACAGCAAAAGAAACAGCACTTAGTTGAAAACGTGCAAACAGTGTTGCTATTTTAGCTCTTTAATAGCTAGCTTTAACATTTGGTGTTTTTTCTTAGCTTAAATTTCTTCAGACTTTGTGTTGAGTAAAAGAAAACACATCATGGCACATTTACGTGGTGTAAAATATTAAAAAAAAATTAAAATGTTTGCTCTACTCGTTCTTGTTAATTTTTCTCAATTATTTTTTAGTCAATTTCATTTTTAATGCTGGCAGCACTGTTTCGTATTTCTTGCTGGTTCACGTCCACATGTCAGTTGTTGTTGCTTGTTTTTTTGGCGAGCGTAAATTGAAATGTAATTAAGTTTCCGTTTAAAAAAAACTTTCAGGCCGCCTTTTCGGGGTCAGGTGGATGACTCTCGCGTGCGACGCCGCTGACGGCCAAACTTCATTTGAGACCGAAGCCAGCTGGAAGCCAGCCGGAGGAGTCTTAGTCAAAAGTGAATAGAAATAGAAAGCGAAAGGGATGAGCCACCCTCCCAATTTGCAGTTGCGTGGCGCGTATCGTGTTTACGGTCTACAAAGGGCAGCGGTGGATGGGGGCACCTGTTCAATTCAACGCCATTAAAAATAATATCATTGTGTTTGAGTGACGCGCCGCTTAAGTACTTTCTTTTGTCCCGTACTCGGTACTGACACCATTTCCGCTTGATTTTGATTTCCCTTTTTATTGAACACGCAAAGTGTTCAACGCTACACTTATTTTGCGCCCTTCGCACCCTAACCCCAAACTACATTTATCGTTAGTAGTAACATTAGCAATGCAGCTACGCAACTAAATGGAGCCCTGATTTGTAAGGCCTCTAATGTTTGGTGAACTTCCATCAGCCTGGCAACCCCATTCTACAGACCTTGTAATATTATTGCTTGGCACTTTTTATATTGAATTTAAAGAGTATTTTTAAGGCATAGACAAGGGGCACAGTATTGAATTAATGATGCTTTCTTATAAGAACATTTTTTAAATTTTTTTTTATTTTATTATTTTTATTTTATTACATGACTATTCAAGTGAATTTCCTAAGGTAAAGCTAACGTGTGGTCTTTAAAGTTTTCTCTCACTCTCATATTTTTTCTCTCTTTTACTGCCTTATTTATTCACAGGGTATCTATTAATCAAACATACTTATTTGCATACTGAATCGACTGCAAAAGTAAGTACTTGCTCAAAAAGTAAATTAGTTAAGCGCAATAAACACTGATCTCAAACTTGATATCAACACCACAAAAGCACTTCAGGCTCTCCACATAGAACATCATATGATAAAACGACCTATAGGTATATAAGTGACTACCCAGCCAATTTCCTGCCATCGTATTTTTGTCAATTACTTGGCAAACTTTGGCTGACAGGCTGTCTAAAAAAGACTGCGCTACCTTAAGGATAACTTTTGCCAACATTCTAAGCGCTTAGTTAGCATCGCGGGATCACTTTAACGGCATATATCCTAATGCAAGTTTCTCTTCAATAAAATTGAAGATTTTATGGAAAACAATAGCTTAACTTTAAGACTATTCAATAAACTGATGCAATGTCACAAAAATATTTCTTGCCAACTTTAATTACATCTAGAATATAAAGTTCTAGGTGCGGCATGTTCATATTTTCAAAACGACGATATGACATTATAGTTTATTGTTGAGCGAATGGAATCTTAATTGAATAAAATTTGCATTGGCGCCCATTCGTGTTAGTTTCCCTTCAACAAATAAACCACACATAAAAGTTATCATGTATGATATGTATTGTGACATATATTCAATACTCACGCAACTATAACATCGGGATCCTCCCACCATTTCTTTTGCGTTGGGGCCAATCGTAAACTCACTTGACGCCAATGATTTTTGTGGACCACCTGAAGGTTTTCTTTATAGTTATGATAATTAGTTATGGTGAATTTTTTTTTTAACATACCTTATACTTTTTTGGGTCATACGCATTTTGATCCTTTTCTGTAAAGACCAAACGTGCCATTTTATTTTTGACTTTAATCTATACCCCAGCACAAAGTTTTAAAGAAAGATTTGCAACTATATAAATATAGATTTCTAAAATTCTATAATTGTTTGTTATAATAATTATAAATGTTGTCAGTGTGAACTTCAGATTTTGACATCTTTCAATAAGTTTAGTTACCTTTGAACAGGGATTTTCTTTCTTAAAAAATAAAGTATGGAAATCGACTGCTAGATTAAAATATAAAATGCCATAAATATTTATTATCTCTTATGGCAATCAAAACTAAAACCAGTTTTGAAAACACACACACACATAAAACCGTTATATGCAAAAATATCTTAACGATTACTTAATCTGTCGATAAGTAATGTTGATTTTAAGTACATTTAAGACATTCCAGTTATAAAACAAACCTTTAGACAAATTATTAACTATTATAAACACATGCGCTTAGTTGGCAAAATATTAATTTCAGTTCAAACACATTGAAAAAAATGCTGATGAAATCTAAACCAGATTCAATTAATGTATACAAATACCTAACAATTGTATTGACTGGCTACTATTATAGTCGTTTGTATGTGATACAATTGATAGGTACTACGAGTACAAACTCGTACATGTGTATGTGAATTGATTGACCGAATCAAATGTGGCTGCTACTGCTTGACCGTTGGGTTGGGTTTGTCGTTTGCGGTGGCGTTTATCTTCAAGCTTGTCAACTGCTTTGGCTAATTGTCTTCTTGCCAATGTGGGCCGTGGACAATTGAAGGTCAAGGGAAGGCGATGGTGGGGGCGACTTAACTATCCATGTTTCCGCATTAGCCGCTAACATTGTCCGAGAACTGGATTTGGATATGTTAAAGCAGAATTATGAATCGGACCAGAATAGGTCCACGACAATTGACGACTATAAAACGCAGCTAACTGGAACATATGCCAATTAGTAACGTTTCAATCGTTAAGCAGTTCACATTAGCAAACATGAAGGTAAGAATAGGAACAGGATTGCCAGCAGAAAAATTATTTATTTCGAACTTTTTGATTTATTGCTTTTTCAAACTTTATATTTTAGTTCGCCGTTGTCGTAGTCTTGTTCGCACTTGCCTGGGGCGTTAACAGTTCGGTGGTGCCGTTGATCTCTTCCGTTCAAGGACCTGCTTTGGTGCTCGGTGCTCCCGCTCTTGCCGGCTCCGTAGCCGTACATGCTTCGGCTGTGCCCGCTGCTGTGCCCCTTGCTCTGTCTCCAGCTGGCCCTCTGCTCATCCAGTCAGCGGCTGTACATGCTGCTCCCGTTGTTCTAGCTGCACCTGCACCAGCGGTTGTTGCGGTTGCCGCGGCGCCAGCCTCGTATGTGGCCAAGACCCGTGGTGCTATCCATGTCGCTCCACTGCCCGGACATAGCCAGAGCGCTGCCTCTGTCAATCTGGAGCCAGCACCAGGCACTTGGTAAAAAACGAGATGCATTCAAACTACTATGACTTGGATCACAAACAAACACCAGACCTGCCTTTTGACCTTGCCATCTGTTCGTTTTTAAGTTTATTAATTTGATTTTATTTCTTCACCGAATGGTTTTCCCACTCTTCCTTCATTTATACCCATCAATCTAAGTCAGCTGTTTAACTGTTCTCCTATTTTTTTTCTACTTATTCTGGTCTTCTATATCTGTATATATTTCTAACGGATCTGCTTACCAAATGAAATCCTTACACATGCACTTACTGTTTTCATATGATAAATTGTTTCTAAATAAAACATGTTGAAAATGAAAAAAAAAAGAACCAATGTTGCATGATATTAAAAAGTTGTTGTAGTCTAGTTTTATAACTTTACATTAGATCAAGGTCATTATCAATTACAATGATGAACAGCTTGTACAAAGTTGCAAGCACCCATGCGGCGAACTTGTTGCCAACTAAACACTAGATATTATTTATAGAAAACGAGAGTAGCTAGGCTAAACTGGAGCAGGACCAGTTAACCTTGATTGCCAGCAAGCTAGAAAGTGTTTGCTTTATGCATAAATTTGATATTGCATGGCATGCAAATTTCTACAAACTCTGAGGTCAACAATGTTAACTCAATGGCCGCCTTTTGTTGTTTTATGTTGCTTATGTCATGTTAGCACTTAAACCCACTGGCTAATGGTCATAAATCTTGCCAGGGAAGTAAGCTATTTAACACGTGCTACCAGTTGTGTCTATAAGTAGAACATGAAAAGCAACTGTAATAAATATCGCTATCATTTTGCTTGAAATTAAAATAGGACGTCTCAAACATACAAAAGCAACAAGTAAGTTTAGAGAATTATATTTATAAAATAGCAATAGTTTTTAAAAGCATTGTTTTGACGTTTTACCAATTTTGATTTAGCTAAAATTGCAATAAATTAAAGAAAAATTAATTTACTGTCGCAGGTGCATAAACTCTTAGAAATACTCATTTTAGACTATAAATTTTCTTCTTATAAGTACATTTTTTTAAGTTATTGGTTATTAATTTTTAGTTGCAGTTTTAGCTGGTTCTTCTACGATTTGGCAAAGTTCAATTGAGCGATTCAAACGGTTCCAAGGTTCGGTTGTTTCAAATTGAGCGGCAAAATTTAGTTCAATCGTTAACACAAGCTCTTTGTTCTTTGAACCTGCACTTAATGTTAATAACAGTTTGCTGTTAAGTACTTTAATGCTTAAAAACATATGTTTTTACACCGCGTACGGATTTTAGTTGTAATTTTGCAAGTGCACTTAAATTGTGTGTGTGTGTGGGGCCGTGCGGCCACAAATAAATAAATATGGCTAAGACTTATAACGTTTTACCGGCTGGAATGGAGTCTGACGATGATGAACTGGATTTTATGATGGCAAATATGAAAATCAAACGTCTCGAGGAGATTACAACAGGTATAAGACATAAAATTTCGTAGCACGCAATTATTCTCAAAATAATTCATGATTATTATATTAAAACGTTAAACTTTTTTTGCAGGTGCTGGCATCAATGGCGACTTCGATGCCACGTTGGATCCTGAAACACAGTATTTTTTTACCGCTTTCCGCGAGAAGTGGAACATGCACAGCAAGTCCAAATCATCGCCATATATGAGACAAGATCTCACAAACGCCCTGATGCGTCATCAAAATCCCATGCTAATGGCACTGAAGCTCTTTGCCAACTGCCCGGACAGCAGCAACGTGAAAAATAAGAGTCTCTCCCACTTTGTACTGGAAACTGTATGCAAACTGCATGCAAATAAACCAGAGTTGAGCGATCTTTGTACTGACGACATCAGTATGATAGCATTTAATTTTGTCAAGACTTCTGGACTGCAATCTTTTAATAATGCAATGGTGCAGGCATATCGCATTCAGCAGGTCCGGGAGCTGCTTGTGCCAAAGTTGCGGGAGATGCTTGATAGTGGGTTCTACAAGGAGGTGGCACAGTGGGCCATCAGTTTGCAGCTGTCGCATCAATTTGATATGATGGAATTGGCGTTTCCTTTGATTGCGCAGGAGAAGCTACCTCTGGCCGAAGAGTACCTGGACCAGGCGATCCATCAACGCCTGCCGTTTGTTAAATTTTTGGACTCGCTGCTGCACAGGGAAAAGTCCGTCATCGAGCTGTGCGAAAATATATTAAAGTATGAAAGCTAAAGTTTTTATTTAATGTATGTATTAATATATTTTTCTTGTTATTTTTTGCAGCGGTTACAAGAACCTGAAGGTATCGTACCATGTAATAAGCTATCGCCCTGTCTCAAAGATTGTTGCGCGCCTGGCGAAGAAATATAACTATGATGACTCGATAACGCCCAACTATAAATTTACAAAGACCTGCAGCTACTTACATTACCTGTACCGCGAATATGAAAAGTCGCGTATCAATTTGACCAGCTTTCATGAGCTGGTGCGCATCCATGCTTATGACTATGCGATACAACTGGAGTTTGTCAACTACCTGGCGGCTGCCACAGTTATGGGACCGAATGCATCGGAGGCTGTCTATTGGTATAATGAGTTTAAGCTGCTGCCGCAGGATTGTCCCCATGAAATCAAATCGCTAATCTCCCAAGAAGCAACACCTCAGCAGCAGCAGCAGCGACCTCAAAAATCTATAGAAGTGATGCAACAATCAAAAACAACAGCAACAAAAGGAGCAGCGTGTGATGTGTACCTGAACATGGATCTGCCAGATGAATGCCTAATCATTGTGGACACAGCGCCAATATTTGAACGAATGATGCAGCATTTGCAGCTCGAAAATGTTATTTATATGGACTCGGAATGGATGCAGAATGTGTGTGCAGAGAATCAGTTATGTTTACTGCAGATTGCCACCAAGCACAATGTGTACCTCATCGATTGCCTGGCTAGCCAAGCGCTGCACGAGGAGCTCTGGCGTGCATTGGGCGCTACTGTCTTTAACAACGTGAATATCCTCAAGGTTGGCTTCTCCTTGCCTAATGATTTATATGTGTTGCAACGTTCGCTGCCACTACAGCTGCGTCTTCACATGACGCACCATTATCTCGATTTGCGCACAGTTTGGATGGAGCTTAAGAAGCAGCGCAATAGTATCGAATTGCCCTTTGGCAATTTGAATCGTGTCGGCGATGCTCTCACAGATTTGGCTCTGCTTTGTCTAGGGAAAAAGCTTAACAAGGCCAATCAGTGCTCCAACTGGACAAATCGGCCGCTGCGACGCGAACAGATACTTTATGCAGGTTAGTTATAATTGAAAGCCCAGTAAACTCTTCAACATTATAAATTCTTATTATTTTCATTTGTCTTAAAGCTATTGATGTACGTTGCCTAGTGCTCATCTATGATTGCCTGACAAACTCTGTGGTTGATATAAATGTGCTAATTGAAAAGATCATTGCTAGCACCCATTTTATGCGGCGTCCCGGGAAAATATATTAAATGAGTATGGAATTCTCGACGACAGTATATAGGCTTTAAACCATATTGAATTCTAATTGCACCGTATATTATAATAATAAAATTAGAAAATTCGCCTTTGGTGCAACTCAATCCACCACAAAAAGACTTTAATTTTGTACTATAAAACTGCTAACTTTTTGACGTACACTGTTAGGCAAACCATGACCTGGCCTGTATTCGCAGCTCGCGATTGTAATTGGCCGAGTGCGTGTGTGCAAATATTTAAAATTTTAATATATAATATTGTTTAAATAATAGTATACTTTCAAAATTTAACATACGGGCCGAAATTGAAGAATCGAGTTAATGTTATGAAATCAGAGAATTCGAATTATATACACAATAATAGAGGAAGAACTTTATAAACAATGCTTGATGTGTTCATTTCTAACTCTGCGCAAATACGGGAGAAAAGATAATAGCCCAATTATAATACATACATTTTACCAAAAGTAGATCAAAGATTTATTTAAAACGCTTGAAATAAACAATATAAAAAACGTAAAAATACTTTAAATATCAAATGTTGACTAAAGCATGATAAAATAATTGATATGAGGCCATTGATAAAGCTTTCAGTAGTAAAATAAAATGGCACGCAAAATTATTTCATAGCATGTGCATAGGAACTTGTCCAATCGCGCTCAAAAATGCTCTGCAAGTCGTTGCGTATGGATCTTGTCATGCCAGGATCTGTGTCCTTTAAGACCAGGCCAATACCAGCGGTGTTTGTAAAGTAATCACCAGACCAATTTGAGGTACCTATATACGCTACTCTATCGGTCACCATATATTTGTTGTGATTGACGCGACCATACGGAATCTTCTTCTGATCTTCATCAGCAGGCACAATAAAGCGACGCTGCAAAAGAAAAATCAATAATTGAGTCAAAAGAATTCTAAAATACAATCCGTAATATTTCTCGAAATTTTAAACTCACTATTTCAATATTCACATGACGATTGACCATACTGATGTCCTGGAGTGAGCGCAGGTAGTGATCCATGCTAGCATCAGAATGCTCCCACCACGAAATCAGCATCTTTACAACCACCCCTCGCTCTATTGCCGCCTTGCGTAGGGCATTGTCAATTGCTGGCCAGTATTGCAGCTTTTCTCCAAAGACAATCAGGGGATAGTAATCCATGACAGAAATGTGCACAAACTGCAAGGCGGAGTTAATTGTATTCAAAATGGCATCAAGATCATGAGTGCGTCCATCGGCAGATAGGGGGGGCGGAGCGCTGGATGCAAATGCTTGCATTGTATACTCTTTGCTTATATTAAGTAACATGGGCTGCTCCTGGTTGTAGTCAGTTCTGTAATCCCAGGGCCAGTTAGACGGGATATAAGCTTTGGGATTGCTACCCAAGTACCAGTACGCCTTGAAAATCTTAGCCAAATCGCTAGTGAGCGCTGGACAATTTTGGCCCAGAACGCCCAGCTCCTTGACCTGGGTTAAAGCTCGCCAGTCCATGTTGGCACTACCTAGATAAAAGTGCAGTCCATCTACGATCCATAGTTTAGTGTGCAGAATGCCGCCGCCCAGGTACTTGGGAAAATTCAGGTTGACAACCTGCGCTGCGCCATAGCTCGCCAGTATTTGTGTGTCTAAATTTGGGGATACGTTCGATGGCTCGCTTTGTGCAATGCGTATCTTCATCTTTGAAGCCTCACCGACGCGATTAGCCAGCAGGCGCTTGAAAATAGTTTCGCCAGGCACGGCGCTGCTGTGATTGTTTCCCGTATCCTCGCCTCGCATCGTCCAATAGAAAGATCCAATATCCAAGGTGGAATTGCCAATATCCAGCAAATGCTGCCAAGCCTCATAAGTGCTCATGAATTTTGGGCTATTTGGTGAAAAGTTTAGGCCAATGGGTATAGACTCAACCAGTGTTATATTGCAAGCGTATATTTTTTCGTCACGTCGATGTTCTGTGGATCGGAGCACCAGTGGCTTGGGGTGAACAACAGAACCGGCTAAAAAAAGCAATACAAATGTGGATAGCAGGAACATTTGAATTGCGTGAACGTTGCCTCTTTGTAGATTTGTGTTCTGGGCATTTTCAACGTCATCGTCTTGATTGAGCAGGGGCTCGTTTGCTTTGTACATTTTATATTTAATTACGATTTTATTTTGTGTGTTATTTCACCAGCATATCCTTATCGCAAGAATAAACGATTGCGATTGCACTGCTGTAAAATAATTAAATTTCGCCGCGATATTTTTATCTCGGTATCGATTCCTTCATTTGTGCCGTGCTAACATTCGATTAATGCAGTCGTGCCGGTGATTTTTATCAATTATATTTTGATCGACAGGGCGATCATTTGCACCACATTTCAGCCCTCGCATTTAGTGGTCAACATATTTCGAAAATAAAGCGATGAACGGTGAAATAAGGAGCAAAGTGGAGGCCTGTTGCCGCACGGCCGAAGACTTTACCCGGTTATACTACGCCTCCTTGGACAATCGCCGCCATCAGATGGGTCGACTGTATTTGGACGGCGCTAACTTTAGTTGGAATGGCAATGGCGCACAGGGGCGCGAGACAATTGAAAAGTACTTTATGGAATTACCATCCTCCCGTCATCAAATGACAACGCTAGACGCACAGCCTATATTGGATGCCGCAGTGGATAATCAGACGACGTATACCATATTGGCAACTGGAACAGTCAAGTACGCTGAACAGCCCGTTCGTAACTTTCAGCAATCCTTCCTTATAACCGCTGAAAATGATAAGTGGAAGATTTTTTCAGATTGTTACCGAATGCAAGAACCATTCTAGTTATTGTTATGCAAATTGTTATGAATAAAATAATAATTTAGACTGATTTCATAAAAAAAAGTGTGTTGTAATTTAGTTATAGCCTGGTGCCAATTACTTATCGATATATTTGTTTTAAGGTAATTCATTTTGTTGAAGAAAATACATATATATATATACAAAAATTGTTGTTATTACGATTTTCTTCATAAAACATTTTCGATTTTTTTCTTGTTCATACACATTTTGCAAAACGTGTGTTCGATTATTCGACATTGCTTGCCACAAAATTAGCAAACAATAACAGCTGTTTACAAACATAAATAAACAAGCAAAATGTTGCGAAATTTGGTCGCTTTCAACCGCAGCAAGTATGTAAACCCTCATCCAATCTAATTTACAAATATAATTTATTTTCGTAATAGAACAAGTCAGGCACTTGGCAGTGTGCTATCTAAAAACATAAGCTTAGATTCCGCAATACCCGGTGGGTCCTCACAACAAGAAAACGCAGAAACAGTGCGCGAGGTGAAGCACCATGAAAATTTCGCTGCTGATTGGTGGAACAAAAATGGTGCACTGGCAGGGCTGCATTCGCTTAATGAAATCAGGTGTGTAATCTGAATTTATATGTTAACATATTCGTTGTAATTCGTACCGATTTTATTAAATAGAGTGCCACTTATACGCGATGGAATTGTAGCGCGCGGAAATGTCAAATCGCATTACATAAACACAACAAAAGTGTTGGATGGACAGCGTATATTGGATGTTGGGTGTGGCGCTGGGCTGCTCGTGGAGCAACTGGCACGTTTGGGCGCTCAAGTAACTGGCATTGATCTTGGCGAAGAGCTTATCATGACGGCACGCGCTCATTTGGCCAACTGCAGCCAAGAGCTCAGCACCCGCGTCCGTTATATAGTCGAGCCTATTGATCAGCATGCAAAAACGAATTTAGACTCTTATGATGCGATTACTCTCTCCGAAGTCTTGGAGCATGTGGATGATAAGGTGGCGCTGCTTAGCAGCTGCGTGCAGGCTCTGAAGCCAGGTGGCTCCATTTTTATAACCACCTTAAACCAAACGTTGCCAATGTGGCTTGGCGGTGTCATCATTGCCGAATATGTGCTGAACTTAACGCCACGAGGCACACACCATTGGGACAAACTGATAGCGCCTCTTGATGTGCAGCGTATGTTGGATACAAGTAAGAAACTTAGAAAACAAAATTCCTTTGCGTCACAACACTTTTTAAATTTCTTTCGTTGCAGTGAACTGTCAGACAGTGCTGGTAAATGGAAGCACTTACGACTTTTGGTGCAACAGTTGGCGCTGGACTAACTCCACACAAATGTGCTATGCGTTGCAGGCGATAAAGCAGAAGCCGGACGAATGCAGCTGAGTTAATTTATTTATCATCATATATTTTAGTTATATCTTTTTAGTTATATCTAAGTCCAAACAAAGTTAATTAAGGTGTTTACATTATGTATCATCTTCGTCCTGTCGTGGCTTTTTGAATTGCGCTTTTTTAAGCGATTTTTGGTTTCCGTCTGATTTGCGTTTATTAAAATCATTTCTCGATGTGAATTTTTTGTGGTTCGTTTTCCTCAGGGACGGGTTTTGATTAGCGTAATAGGTCTTTGCCATCTCATCGTCGTTGACCTCGGTGGGTTGCTGGGGTTTCGATTGACCTTCCTTTTCTGCACGCTCCAGCTCCAGTAGGCGTTCCAGCTCCGGGTTCATACCACGAAAACTAAGGCGTCCATCGATAAGCCCGGCGCAAATGGAATAACTTGGTTCGACAATAAAATTCGAGTTACTTTTTAGCATCTTTTCATTCAGTTCATTTGAGTACAATGCACGGCTCTGCTCGTCATCATCTTCCTTTTCCACTTTGGCTTTGGTGCGTTTCATAAACTTCATATCCAATACGCCTCGCGAGAGCCTTGGCTTCATTTTCGAAGGCATTTTACTTTCCTATTAGCTAATGTGCACGTTGTTTGAAATGAGAATGAAGGAGCACAACAAACCAATATTTACTGATGGGAAAAAGATGAATAGTGTTGAAAAATTCTTAGTCTGCTTTAACATGTGGGCGCGCATGGCTCGTTCAAACCCTCAAAAGGTAATGCAAAATATCGGCTGTACAATTAAAACAATTAAAATCAAAAAGCTTAGTTTTTATAATGCCATAAATTCCATATATATGTAAAAATACAAATTTAATCGAATATTAAGACAATGATCAAGAAACTTATTTAAAACAGATTCAGCACATGTGATTATTGCTATTATTATTTCAACATATGTATGACTAAGGTAAGAGCAAGAATGCGAAAAGCAATAACAAAAAACCCTCTTCTATAAGTAAAGGTTAAAAAGTAATCAAATAATGAGTTGCGAAAGCGCGCCCCTCGCAGATTCGCATGGCGCCTAATACAACGTGGTTAGTCATATTATTTAGCCGACCGCAAATTGGACATTGTAATATAGCACCTGTATAGCATCACTACCTTAGTTTCTTACACATTTCGAAAATAAGATTAATCTAACTATTCAACTTTTATTTCTTTTATTGTTCGATAAATGCACTTTTTCGATATGTTGGTGTAGGTGTGGTACAGGTACCTTGGTTGCAGTGCAACGTGATAAAATTAATATTAATGTTGCGAATTGGTTAGCCGTCTCCAACATTTTCATTTGGGTTAGCTAAGCTTTAAAAGACTATAATGATTTTGGCTAATAAATCAACATTAAAATAATTGCGCCAACCTTATTTGTACGATGAGAGGTGGCGGGTAGTCGATAAATTGCTAGAGTACACCTCTGCTGCGCAGTGCTGGGAGAATGAAAAAAGTGACATAAATGGCGGAATTGTGCTCAAGCGCCAACATTTGTATTTAATTGAGAATTATAATAAAAATACGGGAATATTTTCGTTGTTAAAACACGCAGCAAAACGATAGCGCCTACAAATTAGCTATCAAACATTGTACTGGGATTTTTATTTGAGTGCGCGCCATGTACAAGCGTAAATCTTCGACACTAGTCGGCAAGCAGCGGATCACTGCCAGCAGCAGCAGTCCCTATATTGATGACACCGCCAAAGCACACGAAGACTTGTCTGCAAAACATCCCTATGGCACTTTCCACATAAACCAGCCGCAGGAACAACACCAAAAGCCTAAAGTACAAAAGCAGCAACAACAACAACAATCACCACTACCAACGCAGGCACAACCCAGTCCACAGCAGCAGCAACAGCGCTCTGTAGGTTCGCTAGTGTTGCTGACCCAAAAGTTTGTTGAACTGATGAAGCGGAATGGGGGAACCATAGATTTGAAAGAGGTGATATCTTCTAAGCATTTGGTTTCAACTGGTTTAATTGCTTAATCATATTTGATATCTTCGTCCATGCAGGCAACTAAGATCTTGGACGTACAAAAACGACGTATTTATGATATCACCAATGTCCTGGAGGGTATAGGGCTAATCGACAAAGGCAGACATTGTTCGCTAGTGCGTTGGCGGTAAGCACTATCTTTTTATGACATACTGTACTAATTTCACCTAAGGTTATTGTAATACGTCGTGTATAGAACTTTTGATGAACTTTTACTCTTGATGTATGTGTGTGCTAACTAACTGATGATAAACTAACCAATTAATATATTTGGTTTTTATAGTTTTTCAAGAATGTGTGGTTTTTAAAGAATATGTTAGTCTGCAAGTAATAGTGAACTGTATAAGCAAATATTCACTCTTCTTATAGCGGTGGCGGTTTCAACAATGCTAAGGAGTGCAAGGACTATGACATTGCTTGTGAGCAAACGAATGAGCTGAAATCCATGGAAGAGGATTTGGATAAGCAACTGGAGTACGCGCAACGTAACATGCACTATATCATGCAAGATCCAATCAATCAATCGTACGCGTATGTCACACGCGATGATCTACTTAATCAGTTTGACGATGATTCTGTTTTTACCATACCAAACAATGACGAAGAGGTGGAAATTAAGCGTAGTGACGTAAGTAATCTGCATTTGCTGCCCAAAACACATTACGCACATTAAACGCTTTGACAGAATGAACTGCGCGTCTCATTGGATAACGGCAGCACAATCGACATTCGTTTGGTTACCAATCAGGGCAAGGGTACAACGAATCCAAATGATGCTGATGGGCCATTCGATGATAGATATTCGGATGAACCGTCGCCAACATCGACGCCGTCGCACTGCAGCGAGGCAGGAGTTGGAACTGGAAACATAATAAAAGACGAACATACGTACTCCTGTAATCCCGAACAAAAGGAAGAGATGAAGGCGCTGGAGAATGAACTGACTGCGAAAATTATCTTTCAAAATTACATGACTGGCCACTCAATGAGGCGATTTTATCCCGATGATCCAGATTTAGGTAGTATATCTTTTTTAATAACTATGAACGGTAGTAACAATGGTTTGAATTCTTGTGTGCTTTTAGAAAATTCGCCTTTGGTGCAACTCAATCCACCACAAGTAGACTTTAATTTCGTGCTGAAAAACGATGAAGGCATCTGCGAACTTTTTGACGTACAGTGTTAGGCAAACCATGAGCCGGGCTGTATTCGCAGCTCGCGATTGTAATTGGCCGAGTGCGTGTGTGCAAATATTTAAAATTAGTAAAATTTTGACCTTTAATAATTGTTTTATATTGTAGACATTTTAAATTAGATTAATTGTAATATATACTTTTGGGCCAATAAAACTACGTCGATGCGTAATCATATACATATACACCTAATAAACTAAAGTATCACTTATTTTAAAATAATACGCAACGGGTACATTGAGCGTCATGAGCTTCTTACATATACGCTGTGTTTCTTGGCAGGACAGATACATACACTTGAGGATGATTGTACAATTCATTTATCGGCGCTGTAAGTTATCGATATAACTGTTAGTGAATCTATAACAAACTTGCTTAAGTAAGCAATACGTGTTGCTGTAATAATTACTATTGTTATTATTAATATGCCGATACATATTAAAACCTTTTTTGAATTTCGAATTGCAAGCTAGAGTGTGCATCTTTTATATCGGAATCTATGTTTGCGATGGTATCGCTTCTTTAATGCAGCCCTGTCATAGCGCCACATGCAAAACCGATTATGATATTGGCGCATTTTGTCGCTCACATTTTTCTTTGTCGAAATATAAGTTAGATTTGTTTAAAAAATGCGTACGCGTGATATTTTGCGGATGTGGGTGCAACTAGTCAATAAAATGGATAGAAATACATTCACTCCTGAAGTATGGCAACAGCACTACATTGACTTCTGGAATAACATGAAATCGGCTTCAAGTCCATTTATACTCATAGATACTGTAAGCAACGTTTAAGAGTGTACAAATTGAAATATTTAATAGATTGCTTTCCGATTTTCAGGAGGAAAGTATACTTTCAAAATGTGTTGAAGACACGATACCGCTGTGCTTTTTGCGAAAGCGCATGAAAACCGACACAACTGATGACAGTGTGACGGAGTATCCCCCTATTGCAACGAGTCCCAAAAAGGGGAGAAAAATTTCAATAAGAAAAAGGGGGAAAAGGCGCGCAGCCATTGCCCTGGAGGATGATTTCGAAACAATTCCACAATCTGCAACTGATCTATCAAAACGTCAGAAAGTGTGTACTTCTCTTGTCCGTACTTTATTTCAAATTCTTAATAATACATGACTGCTTGTGTTTTATATTTATATAATATATAAATATATATTCCCAATAGAAAACCACCCAAAATCAAAAGCAGAACATAGTAAAGGAACCATTGCTAGTGAAGCCAAGTGAAAAAACTGCAGCGGAAGCAGCGAAGATGCCAAACGAAGAGATAAACCAACCAGAAAGAATTCAAAATGTGGCGACGGAAATAGATGAGGCAGTTATCGAAAAAAGAGTAACGCGTTCGGTCATGAGGCAAAGGAATGCGTTGACGAATCCTGGGCAACAACAACAACCACAACCGAAAGTTATAACCAGAGCAAAGTGCTCCAGTATTGGTTCAAAACCAGTTAAATTAATAGTTAGTAGCTTTCTTGAGTTTCTGCCAGCTTATGAAATTTTTTTGCTTTCACAGGTGAGTGCTGCCAATGAAACACCGGCGCACAACAATCTGACAGCTATTGATTTGACTTGTAAAGCAAAAGCAAATCCTGTTCCTGCCTCTGTTAATTGTGAATACATTTGTATGTCTAAATCGAATTTAATACCAACTGTTGATACTTGTGAAAATCTAAGCTTGCCTAAACGTAAATCATCTGCTGAGCAAGAAATTGGTTATATCTATAATGACTTTTATGACAGCTCTAAAAGCAATGACTCTGATGATTTAAACGTTACATTAACAGTTCCACCAAACGAAATAATTAATTTTGAAAGACAAGATATGTTTATTGAAGAGGGAATGCTGCTATTGGATCCATCAGCTAGCTGTCAAGACATCAGTAAGTTATTAGACGATGATATCGAAGATGTTTTGAATGATGATATTCCTGGTGTTGAGGAAATCGAACGATGCTTGGCAAGATTTAATGACAAAACGCCTACCGAGATTAATCATACATTAGATTTCTATGATAAGTTTCCCAATATGCCGAGTTTATCACCTCACATTCATAAAACTCCTTTGGAAGAGGATGCCCAAGTAGATAATGTGCTCGATTATGATAATAACGATGATGACAATACAAATCAAAATAATGATAATGATACTGATGATATTGAAGCAATATCTGTGGATAATACAACTCGAAACAATGATAATGATAATAATGACGATAATACAAATCAATATAGTGATAGTGATAATGATGATGATGATATTGATGCAATATCTGTGGCAACATCTTGGGATGGTGATGATGACTTTTCGTGCGATACATCGAATAATAAAAAGCAACCGCAGGAACAATTAATTATGCAGGACAAGTCACAAGCTGATTCGACAACAAGCAAGTCAAGTTTGTCAAAATTAGCTAACTTTCGCATACCCAAGAAAGCTGTTGAAGTTTCCGTAAAACCAATATTGCTGCAACAGGCTCAGAAGCAGCAACCTGAGGCTTCAATCAATATGAAGCCGACTAATTCGCAAATCAATAAGGAGCAGCAGCCTAAGGTTCCAATCGATCAGCAGCAAGTCTGGCAGAAAAAAGAAAATTTAAAAACTTATCACATACTCAAGAAAGTTGTTGAGGCCCCTGTTAACCCGTTTGTGCCGCAACTGGAACCGGCTCAAAAGCAGCAGCATAGTGCTGAATCCGAACCGAAAACGCCACAAAAAAGTGACAATAATAAACAATTAAGAACAACACGCAGATGGAACACCAAACCGAAGCAAGTTGTTGAACCGCAACTAGAAGCGGCACACAAGCTGCACTCTACGGATCAAAACGACAAGGAACAGCTGTCAAAGAACAAAGTGCAAATCTTAAACATAGAGCATCTTCGGCCAGAGCGCTATCAAAATGTCATACAGCTACAAACGGTCAACACATGCAACAGCGTACCGAAGCAAGTTGTTGAACCGCAACTAGAACCGGCACACAAGCAGCAGCCTGCGGGTCAAACCGACAGAGTCATCAACAGACAGCAATTTCAAGGAGCACTACAAACACAGTCTGCGCCTCCTTGTGCCCCACCAATTCAGCGGTCGCCTAAGCATGAAATTATCTGCGATACAAGCAAACCACCACCATCCATCCATCCTACTTTTGGCATATTATGCTGGCCATTTTTAAAAGGAAAATGCCTAAAAAAGCAATGCAATCATAATCTTTTTAGTCCTGGCGAAGTGCAGCGACTCCTCGATCAACAACATAATAATCTGCTTAGGAAAAACTATTACCTGATGAAGTCTAGTGGCATTCTGTTTAAAGCATATTTCCACATTTTCGCCAATATATTCTTTAGACGCGATATGCTTCAAGATTTGATTGGCATGGTTAAAGATTGTAGTCTTTATGTGCAATTTTGTTCGCCCTTTATTGTGGAACTTTATGAGCTACTACGCTCGACGCAGTCTGTTGAATTGGTAACGGCTGAGTTTATAAAGCATCTATGGGTGCCAAATAATGCAAATAATAATCCTGAATTATTTGCCCGGCTGTTTGAAATCTTAAAAACTGCTGATTGGTATAATTATACAGAAAAACTGGACAGTCTATTCCAAAGCAATTTTCCGATCCCAAAGGAATTCTTGTTGTCCATTACCCAAGAGGCCATCAATACAAAACAATTCGATCATGTCAGGAAAATCATTAATATTATGATGTTTGCACCCGTCAGCGTTAACAAACAGACCTTAGAGATTGTGTGGCCAATAATAGAGAACTGTGAAACAACCAAAGAAGGGGAACCACCAACAGCACAGCCAACTGCCACGCAGGATACGACCATAGTTTTATCAGATTAGAATCATCATCAGTTGTAAAAGCCAGTCGTAAGGACCCGCACAACTTGGACAAAGTGTAAATTATGTACATATTTATTTATTAAAGCAACTTAAAGCTTGATCAAATTTACTTCGGCTTGTTAACTATACCCTTATTCTCACTTCGCGTTGCAGCAACTGATGGCTCTGATAAATTTGAATTTTAATATTATAGTCTGTTGAGCAGCGCATAATAACCCTTATGATAGTATTTAAAAACTTTGTTTTGAATTTAGTTTTACACAATTGAAATGTGTATTTTTTATTTTTATAATAATAATATATATAAACAAACCTTACTAGTACTCTTATATAGTTAACTTCTTTTTTTGCCTCGGCTCCAATTCTTTTTGGCAGCTCCGCCTCTGCCAAGGCCACTTCCCACGCTTTTGCCGCCGCCTCTACCCATAGGTTTCATGCGCTTGCGAGCGCCCGTAAACTGTTCGGAATCATCGTGATTGTCGCCGCCGCCGCCGCCTGCTGCTCGCTTATTGCCTCTGCCACCCTTGTAGCCCTTGCTATCCTCCAGATCTTTGAGCTCTAGTTTGGCAGTGCGCTGCGCTTCAGCAACGCGTTCCTGTAGCGCCATGACCTCGTCCTCTTCGCACTTGTAGAGCGGCAACTGTTTGCCCAGCAGTTGCTCAATGCGCTGGTACAGCTCAATATCATACTGACTGACAATGGTAATGGCCTGGCCAGAACGTCCAGCACGCGCTGTACGACCAACACGATGGATATAGTCTTTGCTGTGCGTGGGTATATCAAAGTTGACCACAACGTCCACATGGGGAATATCTAAGCCACGCGACGCCACATCTGTTGATATCAATATGGAGCGATTTTTCGCTTTAAATTTGTTAAGAGCCGCCAGACGCTTATTCTGTGACATTTGGCCATGCAATGGGATTGCAGCCAATCCCAAAGCGCGCAACATAAGAGCAGTCTTTACAGTATTATTACAGGTACTGCAGAATATCATAAAGCTGTTGCCCGCAAGTTCATTTAGGATGTGTACCAGGTACACATCTTTGTATTTGACTGGTATAAAAAGATAGTACTGCTGAAGTTGATCCACTGTTTGATACTTGTTCGAGACCTCAACTTTGACGGGATCTTTCAGAGAGGCACGCTGTAGTTTCTTGACTTTCTTTGTCATTGTGGCGCTGAATAGAAAAGTGCGTCGCTCACGCGGCAACACTTTCAAGATTTTGTCAAGCTCCACCTCAAAATCCATGTTTAGTATGCGATCCGCCTCGTCCATAACCAAGTATTTGATTGCTTTCAAATTAAAGCCTTTTAAATTCTCTAAATGATCCACAAGGCGACCGGGTGTGGCAATAATTATATGAGGGTTCTTGGCCAGCTGCAGACCCTGGGCTACCATATCCATGCCGCCAACAATGACGCAGCACTTGATGCCAATCCCACTGCCTATGGGAAAATAAAAAAAAATAAGGCTGCTATTAATTCATATGTAATGGATGGCATATATCGAATGTGGGATAGTTATTTAACTCAGAGGTAGTGACGAATAAAGAAATTATAATTTCATTTTTACGTTTAGGAACATAAAATCAAAAACGGTTTTCACATCATGGTTGATGAGGAGATCATTGCACATTTAGTATCAATAACTTACCCAATGCCTCAAACTGTTCGCCTATTTGGAAGGCCAATTCTCGTGTGGGTGTTAACACAAGTGCAAAATATCTCTGCGGATTTTCGAGCAGTGCGTGTAAAATAGGCAGAGCGAAGGCGCCTGTTTTACCGGAACCCGTTTCGGCCAGGCCAATGACATCTTTGCCCTGCAGTGCGACTGGTATGGCCTCTTTTTGAATTTTTGAGGGCGCCTTCCATTTAAGCTCATCGCACGCTTTGACCAGCGTTTCGTTCAGACCCTTAAATAGATATTTTGATCATATTATAGTGTGCACAGATATTTGATTGGCTTGGTTGAATAAATTTACAAGATCTTTCCAGGTCAGTGGTTTTTCCTCTTTTGGCACTTCTTTGTCTGCATCATCAGAACTGCTTTCCGCGTGCTCATCTTTATTATCTTCTTCCTCGGCATCGCTGTCTTCTTCCTGTTCTTCATCAGCGCTTAGCTCTTCTTCACTTGTTTGCAATTGCGCTTGTTCGTCTTCTGAAGTTTCCGACATTTTGTTACATATTTTTTACCCGTTTAGCTTAGCAGATATTACCAGTCGTCACACGTGCTTAGCAAGAAAAGAACGAAAATTGGGCAAGTTGCTAAATTGACCAATTATCGATAAGACAAAGATAAAGCGATATACCATGGACATATTTTTATTGGAATATTCCAAGTCACATAAAAATAAAAATATCGATAGCTGTGTTGGTAAACGGACAAGATACCCGACAAAACTAGAAAATATGGAACTAGCTCCTCTTAAATCAGCAAACTAGCTCAAAGTTCGCTCAGTGCACGACTAGAAGAAGAAGAAAAAGACAGTTTTGGTTGTTCGTGAAGTTTGCACGACAAAAAAGAAATTAAGAATTAAAGCTTAGAAAATTAGTTTTCAAATGAAAAGTAAGCACTTGTGCAAAAAAAATTCGCAGTACAAAATTAGAGCAAAGAAGTAAAAAATAAATCAATACCAACACTCTGTAAAGGTGGATTTTTTGAGTAACTAAAACGCCCACAAAAAATAAGAGCGACACTTCCGAAACAACTTTTGTTTTTACTATAGTTATTTTAGGCCATTGCGTTTAATTGTCGTTATTGCCTGCTCTGTGGTTGGTTATAGTGAAGTGACTTTCTAAAAATTTGCTATTGCATTTTAGGTAAACCATAAAAATCCATTGTGAAAAATTGTGGGGTGGTGGGAGCAAAACGGATACTCAATAGTAAAAGAGCATAAGCCAGCGCGAGTGAGCGAGCGAGTGTGTGTGTGTGCAGTGGAGGAGCATGACATGTATTTGATGTGTACTCAGCAGCGGCCGAAGAGAGCGCATTAAACAAGAACCAAACACACACACACAACTGAGACTACAAGCTAGTTTTGTTGTTGTTGCTGTTGTGGGGGAGTCAGAGTCGGTTACGAAAAATACACACGCTTTACGCCAGAGCCAGCAAGACAGCAACACACATACGCATACATACACCCATATACAGCAGATATTTTTGCGAAAAAGGCATAACAGTAGCTCGCATTCACACTCAAAGGAAAGTAGACACAAAAAAGGTCAATAAAATGAATCCAGCAGTGGATGCGTGGGCGGTCACCGCGCGTGAGAAGCTTAAGTACCAGGAGCAGTTTAGAGCGCTGCAACCGCAGGGCGGCTTCGTAACCGGAGCACAGGCTAAAGGATTCTTTCTGCAGTCGCAGCTTCCGCCGCTGATCTTGGGCCAAATATGGTGAGTATCAAAACTGACTCATTACTTTATTTTCATTTTCTTTATGTGTATCTATCGGCTATGCAACGCTGAGCCGAAAGATAAGAACAAAATAACAAAATATATTTTGCTGACGCTGTGTTTTGTTCGGGTTTTTATTGATAATTCATTAGAGATGTGCAAATATGAAAGGAACGTTCTTGGTCGATTTTTTCAATTTTTATTATTAATATTCTTCTGAAAAGAAAATATAAATATTTGGAATTAATAAAAAACAAATTAAAATAATGAAAAATATAAAAACTGTCCCTCACGCTCCAAACACGCACTCATCTCTAATGCATTCTTTGTGTATTTAATATATGTATGTGTGTATGTGCAGGGCACTGGCTGACACGGATTCTGATGGAAAAATGAATATTAATGAGTTCAGCATAGCATGCAAGCTAATCAATCTGAAGCTGCGTGGCTTGGATGTGCCCAAAACGCTGCCGCCCACATTGCTCAGCTCACTAGCGGATGGAGCAACGCCTTCCATGACGCCTCGTGGTTCAACCAGTTCGATGAGTCCGATAGATCCGCTTAAAACCATTGCTGCTGTTGTGCCGGCACCAGTGCCCGCTCCCGTTATAGCTCCGCCAGTTGTGGCGCCACCGATTCCGGCTCCAATTGCGGCACCGGTTCCCGTAGCTGGTGTGACTGCAGCGATTGTATCGCCGCCGCAGAGCAATCCACCTAGTCGCCACATGTCCATTTCGGAGCGGGCTCCTTCCATTGAGTCGCCGTAAGTTGCAATATATTCTCGATTTTGATTGAGCTTCTTTTAATAATTTTATTTTTTTTCCGGTGGCAGTCAAGGCGAGTGGGCTGTTCAGGCGGCACAGAAACGCAAATATACGCAAGTCTTCAATGCTAATGATCGTACACGTTCTGGGTTCTTAACGGGCCCACAGGCACGCAGCGTTCTTGTCCAAAGTAAGCTGCCGCAGGTAACCCTTGCACAGATTTGGACACTGGCCGATGTGGATGGCGATGGAAAGCTAAGCTGCGATGAGTTCATTTTGGCAATGTTTCTTTGCGAGAAGGCCATGGCTGGTGAAAAGATACCCGTTAGCCTGCCGCTCGATTGGGTGCCTCCAAGTTTGCGTAAGATCAAGTCGCGGCCGGGCTCCGTTTCAGGTGTAAGCTCACGTCCCGGCTCGCAGCCCGCTTCGCGACACACCTCGGTGTCATCACAGGGCGGTGCCATGTCAGATGCAGATCCACTAGCAGGCTTGCCGCAAAGTAAGTAAAGATATAACATAAAGCATATGTATATCTCCAATATATATTGGTGCAATTTTAACAGCTTCATTTGAAGACAAACGCAAGGAGAACTATGAGAAGGGAAAGGTAGAGCTGGATCGCAGGCGTAAGCTAATAGAGGATCAGCAACGCAAAGAGCGAGAGGATCGCGAGCGCAAAGAACGCGAGGAAGCGGACAAGCGCGAAAAGGCGCGCCTCGAAACCGAGAGAAAGCAAAAAGAAGAATTGGAGAGACAATTGCAGCGCCAGCGCGAAATTGAACAGGAAAAAGAGGAGCAGCGCAAGCGTGAACTTGAGGCCAAAGAAGCAGCTAGAAAGTGAGTAGTGAGACACGAAATTATATTTAATTATGATAAATCAATTGTGTTATTTGCAGGGAACTGGAGAAACAGCGCCAGCAGGAATGGGAACAGGCACGCATTGCCGAAATGAATGCACAAAAGCAGCGGGAACAGGAGCGCGTGCTCAAGCAAAAGGCACATAATACTCAACTGAATGTGGAGCTCAGCACGCTTAACGAGAAGGTAAAACACCAAACTATACTTGCAACTGAACCAAAATTAATATTTTATTTTTGTAATTTTAGATCAAGGATCTATCGCAGAGGATATGCGACACGCGTGCTGGAGTGACCAATGTTAAAACCGTTATTGATGGCATGCGCACACAGCGCGACACTTCGATGAGTGAAATGGCACAGCTAAAGTCACGCATCAAAGAGCAGAACGCCAAACTTTTGCAGTTGACGCAAGAACGCAGTAAATGGGATTCGAAAAACAAGGCATCCGCTGGAGTCGCTGGTGACGCAGCACAGCAGGAGCAATTAACTGCAGCGTTTGCACACAAGCAGGTGATTAACTTTAATTTTAATAGTTGTTTATATTTATATTTACAATAATATGTTACGGGCTTTGTATGTTGCAGCTGCTTATCAAGCAAATCAAGGACAAGGTGGAGAATATTAAGAAGGAAATCGAGTGCAAGAAGGAGGATCTCAACACCAACGATGAAAGCATGCAGGAGCTAAAAGCCGAACTGTCAGCGCTAATTAACAAATGCGAGGATCTGTACAAGGAATACGACATAAAACGAACTGCTGTATTAGAATTGAAATACAATCGCAAGAACGAGGCAGCCGCTGTTTCTGCCACATCTGCTTGGGAAACGAGCAGCGCTTGGGGCAGCACTGCAGACAGTGTGCCAGCTGCTAAGCCAGCAGCCGTCGATGCTTATGGCGACTATGGATTGAGTAATGATACAGCTGCCGCTGCCGCTGCTGCTGTGGCGGTAGCACCGGTCGATCTTAGCGGACCGGCGCCCGAAGGTTTCGTCAAATATCGCGCCGTCTATGAGTTTAATGCGCGCAACGCGGAGGAGATTACATTTGTGCCAGGCGATGTCATACTGGTGCCTTTTGAGCAGAACGCTGAACCGGGTTGGTTGGCTGGCGAGATCTATGGCCACACCGGCTGGTTTCCCGAGTCCTACGTGGAGAAACTTGAGGATGACGCAACGGCTTTGCCAACGGCGGTGGTAGCTGTTGCCGAGCCTGAAGTCGTTCGCGATAGCTTCTTGGACAATAACGCCATGGCGGCACAGTTAGGGTTGGAAACTGCTGTTGATGCTACTTCTCCAGTTGCTGCTGCTGTTGCTGCCGGCGATGTCGAATACTATATAGCCGCATATCCTTATGAATCCGCCGAGGAAGGTGATCTAGGTTTCGGCGCCGGCGAAATGGTGATGGTCATCAAAAAGGAGGGTGAATGGTGGACGGGTACAATTGGCAATCGCACCGGCATGTTCCCATCAAACTATGTGCAAAAGGCAGATGTGGGAACATCTGTTGTCGCCAATCCTGTTGAAGATACCAATGAGCCAGAGGCTATCGAGCAGGTGAGTGAAATAGATCATTAAACATGTTCAAATTGTTGGCTTTGGCTTACCAAAAATTGAATAACCTTGCAGACCAAAGTTTTATGTTTCGTTTAAATACTAAATAATATAGTATTTAAGTTAATCACATCAAAATATAGTTGAAAATGTATAACTTTAGTATTAATATCTATTCCCAATATACCAACATATATTACCTCTGCAAGGTCATTCAAAAATTACTCGTAGTTAACCATCATGTGCTCATCTACTAATCCAATGCTTTTCATTTGCTAAAAAAATAAAACCAACTACGCCAACCCCCAAATACCATAACTCATCACGCTCGAACAGGAGGTCACACTCAATGGCAGCGCTGCGTATGCTGCTCCATCAGAGGCACAGTACCAGCCGGAGCAGGTGCAGTCGATGCCGTCTGAGTCACGGGCACAACCTGTTGAGTTGGAGGAATCGCACGAAGATCTCGACACTGAAGTATCGCAAATAAATACACAATCCAAGTCACAGAGCGAACCGGCCGAAAGCTACAGCCGGCCCATGTCACGAACTTCTTCCATGACACCCGTAAATAGTTGACCTACATTTTCTATATACGCATGCAATTCATCTTTTACAAGTCAAAACTAATCCAAAATTTGTTCACAATTGTTTTGCAGGGCATGCGTGCCAAGCGTTCGGAGATTGCACAAGTTATTGCACCGTATGAGGCGACTAGCACCGAGCAGTTGTCGTTGACACGAGGCCAACTGATCATGATACGCAAGAAGACCGACTCGGGCTGGTGGGAGGGTGAACTGCAGGCCAAAGGCAGGCGTCGTCAAATAGGTTGGTTCCCCGCCACCTACGTGAAGGTACTGCAAGGTGGACGTAACAGTGGACGCAACACTCCCGTCTCCGGCAGCCGCATTGAAATGACCGAACAGATATTGGGTGAGTTTTTGGAGTATCATTTTTACATGTAACCCTATAACTAAATTCATTTGCAGACAAAGTGATTGCTCTTTATCCATACAAAGCACAAAACGATGATGAGCTCTCGTTCGAAAAGGATGACATTATTAGCGTCCTGGGTCGCGACGAGCCGGAATGGTGGCGAGGCGAACTAAGTGGCCTGTCTGGACTGTTTCCCAGCAACTATGTGGGTCCGTTTGTCACATCCGGTAAGACAGCTAAAGTGAATGGCACTAAGGCAAAGTGAATCTCACGCCAAACAACAACAAACACAACCATGACGATGCTTTAAAAGTAGTTTTTTCCTCGCAAACACGCGCTCTCACACATTCCAACCTTATTTTGTTTTTTATCCTCGCTCTCTATTCATGTTTTTGCCGCGATGTATCGAATAAGTAACGCCAAGTTGTTCTCGCCACGCTTTCCGTCTTAAAAGCTGGTTATTATCTTTTGGTATTTAGTTATAATTTGTTGCTTTATCAGCCCTCATGATGATGTATCTATATTATTGTTAATTGTTATTATTTAGTTGTGTAGAAATTATTTAATTTTAAGTTAAATAGTCCTCACTACCTAAATCCATTACAAAGTGTATTCAATTGTTAGCCAATCCTTAGCTTTAAACATATTAAATATATTTTTTGTATTAGTCTAATGATTTTGTATTTATATTCCTGTTATTTTGTACATTATTATGCTATTATTTATATATAACAAATGGTCACTTCTGTATATAAACAGTACGTAAACTTAAATCTAACTGAATTCTTATTTAAATTCCTTAACTTTTTCACTGCTGTGCACAGGAAATGTATAACGAGCCCTCGGTTTTGGTCTCTAAGCGGCGACAGGATAATGCTTCATACAACAAATACATGCGAATTAATAGTCGTCATTTAGTTTATAAAGATCATCAGCATTACACAAAAATAATTGTCTTAAACGTAGTCGAAATTTAGGGAGAAATTTTAAATATTAGTTCTTTTTTTTCAATGCTTGTCTGAGAATAGATGTTAAGTTTAAACGCGGTTTTCTGTTGAGTTTTTTAGCTATTTGAAAGTATTTTAAAGTTTTAAACATAGTAAAGGTATCGAATCGAGAATTCTTTTGAAAGATCTTTGAATTTAATGTTGTTACTTCAGTATACAGTTTTAAAGTATTTACATTTCATATAACATGAAAAATATTCTGGGAACTATAAGTTGTAAGTATTTGTAATGTTCAAAATGTTTGGACATTGAATAGTTTCAATTTCTCATCAAATCAAATGTGCAATGTCAAAACTCTCATAAGTGTAGTCAATCAAATTACCATTTAAATACAAATCGCAACCGAAATCAAGTTACATAGAAAACATATTCCCAAAAAATATATATATGTATACATTAAATAATACAGAGAGGAAAAAACATAAATTATATCAAAGAACATTTACAATTTTGTTGTATTAGATGTTTTTGAAACTATATATATATTTGAAGTGTTTTCCCCAAACAAAATCATAAAAACAAACAAAAAAAAAGAAGATGGAAATATACATACATATATACTAACTACCTTACGATAAACATTCACATATATAAAGATGGTTTTCTGTGTTTCCCAATAATATGCGAATATATTTGTATATACTATATAGCAAACAAATATTTAATATTAATTGTTAACTAAATACTAAGCATGATGACCATACAACATTATCTAAACAACTACATAAATACACGTAATATTCTGAATGAGGGATTAAGGCTTTAAAGCACACATTCACACACATACACAACACATACAACAACAGTATTTGGCAATACTCGAAAAACATCTAAAGATTGCTTAACTTTAAATGAGTATTTAAATTTTGGTTATACATTTTATTGTCTCTTACTTTAAGCGCTTAAATTAACTGCCATAATTTAGTTATATCCTTACTCGGAATTGTTTGCAACTCTTTTTTGAGTTATTAGCGGGAATAAAGTTGTATTAAAAAAAAAAAAAAGGATATTGTACAAAACTTGGGACTAGAGATAGACAAAGAAGAAAAGAAATTCACTAGAGCTACTTGATTGATTACATATAACATAAATACTATCTATATACAATATATATATAGCTCTATATTATGTTATTTTCTGTTATGCTGTTCGTCAGTTTAATGCTAGTTACAGTTATAGTCTATCTTAAATATATCTATATTATCTATGCTATATTTGAAAAACATAATGACAACACACACTCTCGATTGCCTTTCAACAAAATGATAACCATGACATATTATGATGAAACTTACTCGTAACTTGTTATTGCATATTAACTGTACACAAAATGCGTCTATAGACCCTATAACTATATATATACATACATACATGAATGAAATCAAGTCGAATGAAAAATTTCTCTGCTTATCACTTGCCAGAAATGTAAATTTGGCAAGTTTTTCGCTGAGTTTTCGTATGCACTTAAAATACATACTATTTACATATGTATGTGGCTAATGTTGGTTTGATTATAAAAAATGAAAATAATATTATAAATGCTATGCACATATTTGATATAACTAGTAAATATTACAAATTTCTTTAGCAAAATGTTAAATAGTGGCAAACAAAATATATAAAAAAAAAATAAAAACCAAAGCAATTTGTGTTTATTAAAAATATGAAAAGCACACAAACACACACACACACACTTGCATACATATAATGCTCATATAAGCGTATTTGTTTTCGTATTGTTAAAAGAGTTCATGAATTTAACTAAACATTAACTAAATATAAAAAAAAGTAAATAGCAAAATTTTATGTACGTATTAGCTAGCACAGAAACACACATACAGACACACTTTAAATGCGAAATGATGACCATCGATAAACATATTTACGTACATAGCTACATACATACATACAAACATACATATACATTTATATATACAATATACGAAATACAGATATGTAACATATGTTCGTGGAACTTGAACGGTTCTCGTTTGCAGCATATAGTAACTAACATTAATACATGCATAAATACATATTATACAGAAAAACATAAATTAATATACATATATATATAGAGAGAGAAAGTTCTTCAAGAAAACCAACAATTTAATAAAACGCATTAAACATATTAAACTATATCAGTTTCAAAAGAATTAAGATTATTAAAAAATAAAAAATAAAAAAAATCAATTAAACACATATTTGGTGAAATAAATGTATAAACGGAATTACAAAACAACAAAAAACGAGTGTGCTTAATTATTTGATAAACACTGGGATTGTATGTTTTTGGTTTTCTTTGATTTTTTTAACACCACATAGTTTTTGATAATTTTAAATTTTCAAATCTCTAGATATTCGCATTCTGTACTTACGCAGAGCCCCTGGCTAAGAGTGAACCAGCTCAAAATCCAATTGTCATCAAGGGTCCTGTGCAGCGATTCTGGCAACACTGGCGCAGCGATGCCATATCGGACAAGCGACTCCGTGGAACGATTAAATCAATACACACGTACAAGCAGCAAGATGGACAGCTGATCGGTTGTGCTCACGTCAAATTCAACTCTAGTCGTGCTTTGTTGCAGGATAACGGTAATCGTCTGTTGGGCCGTGACGTCATCATGGAATGGCAAATGCCAAAGAAGTGCAGTTTTTTTAAGTGGCGCAGCTGGTGCTAAACGTTTACTAAATTAGTACACACATTTATAATTGATTTCCGTTTGCATTTATTTTAAGTAAAATTCACTTACACAATATTTAAAATCAGTTTAACAGCTTACAAGTTTTCTTAATTTGTTTTGACATTAATTTTTACGGGTTTAATTTGTGTGTTTTGCTAAATATGGTGAGTTTTGGTTTTATTAGCTTCATTTTAATTTTGTTTGCTATTTATGTCACGTTATTTAGTAATTTTTATATTAAATATGCACAACTTAAGGCCTACAGTAAGAAAATTGCAAACTATTCTCAATTTTTAGCTTGGTTTTTAATTTTTAGTTAATGCTTTTAAGCAACTCAGTTTATGAGCTGTCGTTTTTTATATAAACTGTCGGAGTTTCACAAATTTGTATCCTGTTTTTTTTTCATTATGCTTAAATTATATATAAAACGCGTTCATAATTAACACAGCTCTGATTTTTTTTATTTTTTGTTTCGTTTTTTGTTTTTCATTTATTTTTTTTTTATGTGAAATGACAATTTACAAGTAGTTTCTTGCAGCTGTTTATTGTCTTTCGATTAAATCAAAGTATTTCTTTTTATGGGTAGTTAGCAGCTCACAATAAAATGGTATTATATGCATTGTTAACTGAAAGTTCGTATTTCGAATTCAGCTTTCATGTGCACACATTTTGAAGGCAATTTCTTGGATCAACACAAACACAAAAGAATCACCTAAGAACTAGACAATTTAGAAATAAACTTCTGCTACTAATATTATTTGAAAAAAAAAATTGTTTTGGAGTTTAGTAATTAGCGCTCAAAGTAAGTGAGCGGCCTGTTAAATGGGTTGTTTGGGATGTCGATAACATCGGTTTTGAATCGATGAAAACTTTAAATGTTGTTGTTCGTTCTAGTCCATAGTCTAGTCTAGTCAAATTTGACTTGGAGTCTTCAATTTTACGACCCGTCGTTCTACTATCTTTCACATTTATTTGTGGCTCGTAAATGTTTACAAAAATAATTTTATAAATTACATAACTCTTGCTAAATAGCTATACTATAGTTAGTATACACACACACACATACATGTATGTTTGCATAAGTATGCATTTAACTATTTATGTTTGCTTAAAGTTAGTATTTATTATCTATATCTTTTCGACTCTTGGCGGCTTTAAATATTCCGTATTACTTTTTACATTATTCACTTCTCTGTGGTAAGTACGACTAAAATTTAACTAAACACTGTAGCTGTACCGTTAGCAACACAGAAATAATTAATTAATATATATTTACGTTTTTCGAATATTGTATTCAAAAATTTATCTAAACTAAAAGCAAAACTTCAATTCGCACACACAATAATTAACTAAATATAGTTAAGACTTAATCAAGTGTTTGGCTAAATTTGTTAATAATTAACACAATTGTTTCTGGAACACATATTAGCATTAAGCTAGTTGAAATACAATATATAGTTAGTTAACAATCAAAGAATCAAGCTATAATTGTTTGTTTGTTAACTGAAACTCGTACATACAATAATTGTTTCTTATTGTATACAATATATATGTATGTTGTTGGTTCATATCATAAAAGTAAAGCTAAAATTTTTATTTGTGTTTTAAGCCTTTTTTTATTTTTTCAAAACGTTCATTTTATATACATATGCAAATAAACATACACTCAGAGAAGAAATCCATTTTCGTATTGAAGTAAAATCAAAATCAAGTACAGAATACTTTTCTTAAGTTATTAATATGTAAAGGTTCTTAACTTAATTACGTGAATTCTGTATTTAATCTGACTTAAGTTTATAAACAAATTTAGAACTTTATTAACACAAATCCGATCATGAACTCTTTTTTCTGAGTGTATGTATATCGAATTATATATATACACATATTTATGTATATGTGGTGTGGTGTAATCGTTGCTGACATCAGTAGAACATTTCGTATTGGAAACGACTTCTTGCTTTGGAACGTGATCTACAACTGGCTCAAATGATGCTCTCATCATTTTTACGCGTCAGGCGAATCGTTGTGGTGGTAGTGGTGCCACCACTAGATCCACCAGCGCCAGCGCCGGCACCTCTCCTGCTCAGTTCGTGAAGGCGTGGCGTTGTTGGCGTTGTGAATGTGGTGACAACAATATTCTCATCATCGTACAAATCAAAATCCTCGCCCTCATCATCGTCCTCATCCTCGTCCGAATCGCTATCGGTATCCTGATAGCCCAACAAGGCTGTTGTCACCTGATTCTTGCTGCCAGACACGCCCACAGCTGAACCGCCCACTGCGCCAGCGTTCTTGTGACGGATTTGAGCACGCGGCGTAGATGTTAAACGTTGGGGCAGAAGCGGTTCTCGTCCACTGTTCATTACTTTCTCGCTCTTGGCGCCGGAAGTGGAAGCTGTTGCAAGTTTGGCTGTGTTCCAATCGTCGCTATCGTTGGGCTCGCAAAGCGATTTGGAGTGTCCATGCTGATAGGTTGATTCCTCGGGTATTGTGTCACTGTGATTGTGTTGTTGTAGTTGTTGTTGTTGTAGTGTGTGGTTGGTTGGGCAATGGATGTGAAGAGAAGGCGAAGAAAGTAAAATGTCAATTGTGTGGTCGATTTTGTTTGAAATGCAGCGAACTAAATGAGCATGGATCACAAATGAGATACTACTCGTAATCAATTAACTTGGGTCGGAAACTTTAGAAACTTGAAAATTTTCAACAATAATAGTATTAATTACTTATATAAGACAGAAGAATTGGAGAAACAACTATAAATAAAGTTCAAGTTAGAATTTGGTATTTTTATTATACAAAAAACGCTACAAAAGCAAAAAAAAAAACGTAGCTTAAAGCGAAAATAAAAAGATAAAACTTGTATAGAATAAAGAAGTACATCAATAATAATAATAAGCATAAGCGTAAATTAAAGATTGAAAAACAAAGCCTAAAGCATTGTAAGACAGTGACAACAATATATACTAATAAAAGCAGTTCTACAAATACATATACAGTATTTCTTATATCGAATACAATTTGCTAGCTGAATTTTTTGGTATTTATACTTATAATATAAACATTTATATTTCCCAATTGCCTAAAAGTATTTTTGATAAGTTATTCGCTGGAAAAGTTTGGTTTCCCACGAGTTCAAATATGTTTTTAGCTTTATCGAACTGGTTCTCTGCTTACACTGCTAAACTGGTTCGCTTCGTCTTGGAGATAGAAAAACAAACTATCTTTCAAATAATCTTAGTTATTGTCACACTAAATGATTAATAAGCTAAGCAAAGTGGCTTTATCTGGTTAAACTATTAATATATTTATTCATTCATCACTATTATATATATATATATATAAAATATTAGATAAAATCCGTTAACCAGTTTTCAGGGATACCCCAAAAATATTCCACAAATATTAGTTACACTTAAATGTTAGCACAGCAGAGAACTAAAACTTCATAAGTCAAACGAAAGAATACTTACACATAATTATATATGTTTGAATATACACATAAAGATAAATGCTAAAAGCCAACAAATACTAGATTTTTACAACAGCTCTACTTCCGTATTATAAATAGTATATAGTTTACTTTGTAATTTTATTTTTTTTGTGCATAATTTGATCGTGTGCATGTGTTCAATTACTAAGTGATTTGAAGCGTTTTGTTTGTGTGTGTGGACTTTATGCGGCTTTATACGGACTCAATTGAAACGGCGCTAAAAATATAATCAAAATTATAAACAAAAAAAAATATATATGTTACCCAAAAAGAAAGCAATATGTATAATTTATAAGAACTAAGTTTGTGCAGGTATCATTTAAACTTGATATTAGTTAAGTTTTTAATGTTAATTAAATGCATTGCAATTAGTTAAATACGATTTTAGGTTACGTAAAGAGAATTTAAAAAAGGCAAGCACATAAGAATCAAACCAATTTATAAAACAAATAATAATTTTGAATAAACCAAGTTAGGATTAAGAAAAACTTTCACCAATGTGTATACTTCCTACCTAAAAACAATTGAGGTTAGGGTGCACAAAATGATTTAATGCCAATTTGAAGAGAAGTTGAAAATTATTCAAAATAGTTTACTTTGGATTTCATTGTGAGTGAATATTGTTATCTACACTGATATTGAAACTCTGACTGAATGCTACGACGAGTGATATGCATTGACTGATCTCGATTATATATATGTATATATATATACTTTGTATGTATAATGTGCTATATACAAATTATACGGTTTTTCGGATCATTGTATAAGTTGAAGTGTTAGGTGTTTAGTTTTTTGTCTGGTTAAGTTAAAAAATTCGACATTGGCCGGCTTTAGTTGCATTAAATTCTTTCCCCCAATTGTTGAATTACTTATTTTGGGCACTCGGATTACTTGGAATAGTATGTAGCGTCGCTACTCTCCGATGTTGGCGAGCTGTAGTTTGGTGTTGATGATTCGCTCGGTGAATTATTTGTTGTTGCCGTTGTTGTTTCTGTTGTTGTAGAATTGGTTTTTGTGGTTGTTGTTGTTGTTGCTGTTGTTGTTATTGGTTTGATATTGGTAGTAATTGCTGTTGGTATTGTTGTTGTTGTTGTGGCTGTGGCTGTTGTTGTTTGTATGTTCTCTAGTAAGGTATTAGCTCCTGGACTACAGAGCAAAACTCTACTGGGCCTGCGTCCAGTTGCAATAAGTCTGCAAATCGGAACCATCAAATAAAGTCAACAACAAATTGTTTTTGTTGTTGTTGTTGTTGTTTTTGTTTTTTGGCATTGAATTGAGAATACACAAATAGTAGAGTGTTACATAAAAACATAATCAATGGAACACAGGTCGCGTCACAAACAATATATTTACAATAAAAAGGCGAAACAAAAAAAAAACACTAAACCAAAAAAAACCAACATTTATTAGCTTTTTGTTAGATTTTAGAGCCGACATACCAAAACTAAAGTTTTATAGCACCATTTAAACATTGAAATCAAATTTTTTCCTATTTTTTTTAATACATATAAAGCACCAAAAACAATGTCATATAAGGACTTAAAAAACATTTATTTATTTCGCTAGTTTGATAAAAATTAAATCTAACAGCAATTTAAGGCGAAATTAAATAACTCTTAAATGAAAGCATTTTTTATGATAAAGTTGATATAACATGCGTTCAAAACGCGATGAAAGAATTTTTGACAAATGAAAAAAGTGTGACCAAAGTTTTTTTTTTAAATTTTTTATGTATAAAGAATTTTATTTTCAGAATTTATCCCAATTTTTGCATGAAGCGTTCAGTTTTTTGTTTCCTAACTTTTCTATCTAAAAGCTAGTATGATAAAAAATTCAATCGGTCTTTAAGTAGCACTAACTTTCTGGGCACGGGTTATAATAAAATGTTAACTATAGAAAAAATCTATTATCTATCTATATGAATATGTTAAGCTTTAAAAACTATGACAAGACTAAAAATCGAAAATTTCTACACATAAGAACGAACACAAGTACATACAAAAAAAAAAAGAAAAAACATACACATGCAAGGACACACACACACACACACTCAAACACAGTTGTGCATTTGTGTGTGTGAAGACAACATTCAAAGAGAGATTGTGGCAAGTGCCGCAGGTGTAAGCGAAAAACTTACCCGCTCAACTCCAACATGGAACCACGTCGCACATTCCGTCGATGGCTCGCAGTGACCGCAAAGGGTCCGGTATGCCCATCCGGACCAACAAGATGAGCGCCCAATGTGCTAGACGAGATGGACTGCGAGCGATTGTCCAGACGCGGATTGTGCATAGACGTCGATGGCATTGGATTCATAATGGTGCCGCTAGTTGTTGCGATCATGGGATCAAGATTGGCGGTGGCATCTACAGTGCCGCTGCTGCTGCCGATGCCAAGGCTGCCTGCCTTTGAGCTGGAACTTTCGCGACGGAACAGACCTATGACGGACTTGGGTTGTTTAGGCTTGTTTATACCACCTTTTGTATTTTGGGGTCATGGTTGTTGTTTGTTTGTTGGTTGTGGGTGTTGCAAGCACAGGAGACATCAAAATTGTACAGTGTGGCGTGTGTTGTTGTTGTGGGATTGGTTTTGTGTGTTTTTGTTGTGGGGAAACAGTTACCAAAAACGATAAACAAATGCGGCAAAGAGAGAAAGAAAACACAAAGTTCGGATCAAAATTAACATAAGAACACAGGGAAAAAAAACTACAAGTGATTTGAAAATCTCCTCAAATTGAACAGATTGGTTTAAATCCAGTTTCAAAGTTTTGGTTTTGGTGCACTTAAGAAACACAAGAGAAAACCAATTATTTTTACATACATGTTTTGTTTTTCTTGTAAGATTTTCCAATGTACAAGTTAAACTAAAATATCTTGCAATCGAAACTAAATCGAAAATTGGAACTGCTCGTTTTTCGCTCATATTTGAAACTTATTTAAAATCTTAATCATCTTAAGGGCTTAGTCATAATATTATGGCATTGAATTAGGAACATTTTCTTTTTTTGTTGTTGTACAACTCGTTTGTAACGGTTTCTAATTTCAAGGTCATATTGTTTTGTATCTAAATTGTATCTTACCTAAAAATGTTGCACTGGGTGAGTTGTAGGCCAAATACTCCTTGTTGGATGCCCAGGCAGGAAACTCATTCTGTTGGACTGCATCGGTGGATTCGTCGCCTTGTCGCTTCCACGGCAGCTGTGATTCGGTTGCTGTGGGCGTGGCTACGCGCCTCTCGCCATCCGAATCGCGTGACAAATTGCGATCCTCTTCGGGTATTGGATGCTCAGCCACTGTGAGATGAAAAATTGCAAAAAATCTTTGTTTAAAACAAAAATGTGTAACTTTGTTTGCAAATTCAGTTTGCATGCTGCTCAGTTATTGCTAACTACGGAAAATCAAAGTTCAAAATTAAAGAAAACGCAGACGAGACAAGGAATTGGACAAGAACAAAATGCGCTCAACTAAAATGCAAAATAAAATGCTGCTAAAAAACGGCGTAGAAAAAAACATAAACGTAATCGAATCAAAATGCCAAGTGAAAGAAAAGAACTCTAAGAACCAGTTTCAAAAACCATCTTTTTGGTGTAGAAACATGATATATATTTTTGAAATCTAGAACACGTATTGTAAGATTTAAAATATAACATTTTATTTAAATAACGAATTCAATTTTAGCTAAAAGTAGTTATGTATATTACAATTTCGACTTAATTCGACTTAAATTACAAATGATTTTTTGTTTGGTTCCAGAAATTTTTCTTAAATGACATGCGATCTTCGATTCGATTCGTTCCAAGCTTATGATATATGCCCTGATAAACCCAATAAAACGTACAAATAATGTTTAAAATCGTTTACACTTACAACATTTTTGGAAAAAATGATTTAGTGTAAACATAAAACTCAACTTAAGATTATGGGAGGGCAACAACAAATAACTTTGTCATGCACAAAAATGCCATGCTGCTTTTGCTGTTTATTTTTTTTGTTCGCTCGAAATGCTTTCAATTCTTTATATATTACATGTGAATTTCAATTACTAGTTAGTGGATATTGAATTTCGATATTGCACATTCAAATGATCGCCTATTATATGAGGTACTACGAACGAATACAACGAGCTTTTCTGCATATGTGATATTATTGTATTTTGTATGTTTGCTTTAAGCAAGCATTTCAGCGTGTGTAGATATTTGACAACTATTCGATCTATAGACATTAATGACAACTATTTGTGATAGCAAATATAATATTGAAAAGTTTAAACAACAGTTTGGAAAGTATTCACATGTTTTTGCCATGTTATGTTTATTTATGAGCTAAAATCTACATAACTTGAACAGCAACTTGTGAAAGCGTTACTTTGGTAAATCTATTTTTAAGTGTGTGTATAGTAAAAAAAAATAAAACCAGTTGGAGAAACTAAATATAAATAAAAAGCAAAACATAAAACAACTCGATATAGCTTAGGTAGCGGCATTAAATGCTTAGCACAAATAACAACTGTACTTTTCTAATATTATAACACTCTGTGTCCAAGAAACAACAACACAGTATTCTGTTTGATTTCTTGCTGTCTGTGTGTTTGTGTAAGTAATGGAATGTTAATGGAATGAAATTAAAGCAAGAAGCTTCAATACAAAAGAGATAAGATAATATATGAAACGTTTCTCTTGATTTTTCTACGGACCGCCTATTTATATATAACTTTCATTTAAACTTTATTCAGATAGTTGATTTTTATTCTTATTTTACCAATGAACAACTTATGACTGGAAAATATTTTATAGATCCCAAGGATTATGAAGGAACGTACGAGAATCAATAAAGTAATACTAGTTTAGGAATATTCTCATGGCATAATATGTATAATAGGAACTTTGAAGTTCTTTGGAACACTAAAATAATCTAAAGGAACGTACGAGAATCAAATAAAGTAATACTAGTTTAGGAATATTCTCATGGATTTATATGTATAATAGGAACTTTAAAGTTTCTAATGTAACTAGCTAAGATATCTGAAAAGATAGACAGATGTTCGATCTATAGATGTGTATATGTATATCGTCGATATATGATAATGAAGTGCATGTACATATTTCTTATAGCCAATGCTTTGGATATTTGATTTTTGATATTGTTTATAGAGTGTTGTTGTATTTGTTTTTTGTTGTTTAGGTTTACCAATGCTCTGGTATGAACGATCCCGTCGCCAGGGCAGGATCAGTTCAGCGGCTGTGGGTCCAACTGGTGGATCGGGCGAGTCTAGATCTTGCTGAGGACCGTCCTCAAGTTTGGGCGCATAATGCTGTACGATGCGCGCTTTGGATGCATCAAAACCGGGCAGGTTTTGTATATGCGCTATCAACGAGTTATTATTGGCGCGATCCGAGTCAGCTAATTTTGTAACAGTCACACATATATGTATCGGACATTTCGAGCAACATATATATATAGATTGACATATGGTAATCAAATAAATTGGATAGGCATAAAATAGGGATAAAGAACAAAATACATAGAAAATGTTGTCGTTATAGCTTTTTCTTAAATTGTATGTACTCCTTAAATTGTAGGCATTATGCATTTATAAGTCGCGTTTTAACTAAGTAAAAAAAAATAAAAATTAAATAAAAATAATTATTATAAAGACTAGCAAAGCTTTGGCAGAGAGAGAGACAGAGAGGGTTAAGTAACAAATCCTCAGTTACTCTTTTAAAGTTATGAGAATTTAACAAAATTATAGATTTATGTAAAAACACACTCAAGATTATATATATATATATATATTTACTAGTTTAGCAATCAAGAAACGGTTTTTTTGAAGAAACTTTTGCTACTTGATATGATTAGTTACTAAGTTTTTTACAAAATGATTCGTTTCAACGCTTTAAAGTATTTGATTTTTACTTTATTTTAAGTAATTGTGCCGGACAGTGTAATATCATAACATACTACATAATCATTCACTTAGAGTTTTAAGGCTCATTTCATTTCAGTTGAGAATCATATGAATTACTTGATGGCATTTTTGTGTAGTCAATTGTTGGGAATCAGTAAACACAAGTCGGCTATCGCTATATAACCTCCGATCATGTATCTCCAGAGGTTAAGGTGATACAAAAAGAAATCATATAACACATAGAAATCATAACACTTATAAGATAATACATGGATCAACCACCAATAACCCACTTACATAATACACTATTTAAGATAGTTTAAAGTTAGTCAAAAATACATAAAATGTCTGATGGAACTTACGTGATGATTTTGCTGTAAATGTGAGACCATCATCCCAATCTTCACTGGGTCCAATGACATTGATCTCATTCGGATTTTGTGGCACCTCCTCGGCTGTTTCATTAAGCACATCGTTAATATAGTCTTTATATGATATCAAACATATATTATCATATAACCAGATGATTTAATTGTTTGTTAAATACAAAATGTTGTTTTTTTTTTTGTTAGTCAAATGCGAATGCAGTTTTCAGTGTTAATAATGTTAAAAATAAAAATTTGTTAATTCGTATATTGATCAGCCAATTTTTTGTGGGCATTTTTGGGGAAGAGATGAAAGAAAAATGTTAAATTTTATATTAATTAGTAACCAATTTAAGATGATAATAATTTTCAATGATTGTTAGTAACAGTATGTAAATGAATATTAAAAAGAAGCTCGTAAAGTTAACAGAAAATTTGTTCAAGATGTTATTTCTTTACAATTACTTCTTTTTTTTTAATACTATACGAGCCCCGGCATGCAGTACAACTGAAATATAATGGTGTAATTGAAATCAATAAGAAAACGCAATGGATAAAGTAAGACCTTATCCTGTTGGATGCTGTACATAAATAAAAAGAAAGAAAAAAAAGAGGCTAAACGATTTTGTATATCTTTCTACTGAAGCTACATCATATTTGATTTTTTTTGTTTGTATAAGTTGATAGCTGGTTTTTCGTTTAGCTGCATTTACCTATGTCTAATCTACGGTATTTGTTAAGTGAATTGTGAGTATGTCTTTTTCTGTAAGATTTTTTGCGTGAATGGTATGAACTCGAATTCGTATTCGTACCATTGTTGAGCTGCTTCGTCGTGCCGTTCTGTTGAAAATCTGGGAATGAGACATGATTCTGTTTCACATTCTCCTTAGATTCCTAAATGAATGAATAATAATTAATGATTATATAATTATATTTTTGGGTTATTTCTTGTACTACTCACCTTATTGCTGGCGCCACGTTTGCTGCGCTTATGATGCTTACGATCGTTAAACATGCGACGGAAGTTCATTTGCATTTTGTAATTGACCTGAAAAATAAATATACACAAAAAATCCATAATTTATTAAATGATATTATGTAGGGTATATAAGCATGTTGTATGTATGTTAACGTGCTTTCAGAGATTTGTCTATGCATTGAACTTACCTGGGTGGACAAATCTCTGTCATCTACTGCGTGTCGGCTATAACTAAGACGACGGTGCTGTAAGGAATAGTAGTACAAGAGCACATTAAATGCCAACTCAAGTGATATTATATTGGGTATATAGTATAGTAGATTGTAGTAGCATTAGGTAAATGCTTAATAGTAATTGGCTGCATAACTAGCATAAACATCAATTGATTAGGTGTAAAAGACGTATCAAAACATTTTTACAAGATATACATACACATATAGAGATATAGGTACATATATAAATATATATTGTTGAAAAAAAGAAGATGCTTTTGGTGGACACATCAACTGAGGGTTAACTTCGGCAGAACCGAAACTTAAATACTCAATTCAAAATAACGATTTTAGGAATTTAATCCAAACCTTTTTTTGAAAAGAGTATATTAAGAAGTATAAACTGTGTAACAACATTAACAAATAAATATTTTTCCATGTTTGTGTTTTGGAAGATCTTGCAAAAAGTTAGGAGAACAAAGAACAAAGTTGTATTAAAGTGTTAAGTGTTAATCAAAGCAGTCAAATGAATATAGAATCAACTGTTCGTTAAGTGCTTGTTATTTAAATTCTTTGTTATGTTGTTAGCAACTTAAATTGTATGTTGAAGTGTGATGTTAAATTTGGCGTGTTAAAGAATTCAACAAAACCTATACAAAGTCTGAAAAATATTTGATTTACTGCTTAATCGAACAAAAACGGACAAGTTGAAAGCTTTAAAATTATAAAATAAATATTTACCTTTTTTTTTTTAAGAATTTTACAACGAAATTAAGAATCTTAAAGCTATTACTATGCTTTTTAAACTTCTCTCTATGTTCACAATTTATTTTTTTTTTACTTTCAAAACAAAAAGCTTATAAGTAATAACTCAAAAAATAGTATTAACTGATCTTGTTCGATGTACAATGTTTGTTTTTAGATGTTTGAAAACATGTTTTTAATTTTTGAGTTTTAGCGATTTAATTTAAGATTATACATATGTATGTGAAGAATATTATTAGCCATTTAGAAGTAGTTGATTATCGTTACGTATATATTTAATAGACTTTTTTTTAGACACCAATTGAAATAGTACATTTAGATAATTACTAGAAACTGTTAGTTAGTTAATTAATATAATTAATTATAGTTATATGCATTACAAAAACGTTTTGCAGTCATGAGTACAGACACACATAAACGTGTAACATTTACAAAAAAGAAATAAAATTTATTATCTTTTAAGATTATTAAGAAAAATTGAAAAGTAAATAAAACAAACCAAAAAGCTTTTTAAAACAAATGAACCAATTTATTCGTACCATTTGTATGGAAGCCTTTCATTTGGAAATATTTGCAATATTTTGTACAGTTTCGTAAAATTTTATTTAAAGCACACAAAAATTTGAAGTTGTTTATTTTTTTTTGGTTTTTTTGAAACGCGAATTTTACGTGACGTTGTTGATAAGTTGAAGTTGGTGTTGAGATTCGTTACAACGGGAAGAAATCAAACAAACGATTAATTACAAATATATCTAGTCGAAGATATAGTCAGCTTATATATATGCATATAAAGAGAGTGAAAGTGTGGAATAGAGATAAAGAGAGAGAGAGGAGAGAGAGGAGAGAAGCGTGTCTCAAAACCAAATGCCCAAAAAAGAAAACTTAGATGAAAGCAATATAGAATAGAAATACTACAATGCGTCAAGTATTTTTGGTGAGTTGAAGCAGAAAAGTGATATAGTATATCATATTAAAGTAGTACTCAACTAAACTTGGGCAGTGTGTGAGTGAGTATGCTTTAAGATATATATATATATATATATATATTTGTATATTATAAAACTGGTACTGCTCTATTATAGAAAACCAAACCAAAAATCGATTATTAAGTAAGAAAGAAAATAATTTTGAATACATACCCTTCGATAAGGCTTCAGTTCTTCGGCTAGCAAGTGATGTATCTTGGCATCAGTCAGATCCCGCTTCGATGGATTGTAGTCCAGCTCAGCCATGTCCAAGTTGTGCGAACACGTATTATCCAGATTTGTCAAGCTGGGACTATTCAAAATTAGAGAGTCAAATAAAGAAGAAAAGTTTAAATAGTTCTTTCATATCTTTTCGAATATTCACTACAAAATATTAACCAAAAATACAGATAAACGAATTTTAGATAGTCAAAAAATGTATATACGTATATATAGTATATAAAAAGTTTAAGAGATAAAAATAGAGAAGTAATATTCGGTGTACAAATCGAAGAGGGTCAAATTAGGTAGTTTCGAATACATTTGTGCTGTTGCATGCTGTGAAATTTCTTCAAAAACTTGTTTAGTTTATTGGCTACATGCAAAATACGATTATTATTATCGATTATCAAGTATCGATTATCCAAAATTCGTTTACCAGGTGGTGTATATGGTTGGCGGTGCCCACCTGCCACCAATATAATTATTGGTATAATTCCTAAATAATGCACTCATCGATTCAGTGCCCGTCATCTGTCCAATCGTCGATGGATTACGACGCATCACCTCCATGGCATCGCGCATGGTTAACTTGGAATATGTCTCAATAATTTTGGGTTCAGCGCCCTAAAAATGAGTAAGTTTCAGAAGAGAAAGGAACAAGAGAAGTTGAAGTTTACGAATTGAAAGTTAAGAATTTTTATTGACTCGTACCTTCAGATCTCTGATCAGCAGTGGTCGTATAAAGCGATTGTCGAATCGCTTGAATTTATCACGCACATTATAGTTGCCGGTCTTGCCAACAATATCCTCAATGCCAGCCATTAAATGATCCATGAACTGATCGAATACAGAAATCAAATGTAAATATATTTTAAATATTTTCGATAGGTATACTTACACGCTCGTGAATTCGCTCGTTCATGGTGGGTTTACGTTTGTTGGCTCGCTTTACATTAAGTATTTTAACTAGGGGCTTTATGGTGATACCTTGCAGAAACACCGTAAAATAGATCACAGCTATGGTTGTGGTCACAAACATATTCTTATGCTTGACCACATTCTCATCGACGAGCAGAACGAGCGCAAAGGCGACAGCACCACGCAAACCACCATACGACATGACAAATTGATCCACTCGCGATAACTTGTGCAATCGAAAGCGATTGGCAAGTGCTGACAACAGAATGACACCTGGTACAGGTAAAATAGTAAAATATTAGTATCATATCAAAGAGTAGCATTAAATGAACTTACCGATAACACGAAATACAGAACAGAAGGTAATTGTTAGCACCACAAACCACGTATTCCACACGTGCATATTGTTGACGGTGGCGACGCCTAGGAACATGAATATAATTGTCTCCGCTGAGCTAGATAACATTTTCAAGGCATATTTAACGGTTGTATGCGACTTTTGTGATATATTCGATTCCACATAGTTCTTCATTGTAATGCCACAAAAAGTGATGCTATAAAGGAATACGAAATTATTGGATTAAGTATTATTACTAATAAGTTACGTACAAATCATACTTACGCCAATATGCCGCTCATGTGAAAGATTTCCGCATTCAAATAAGCCAAATAAGCCATAACAAATATAAATATGGGCTCAATGACACGTACATGATCCGTATAACGTGTTACCAGACCAGTTAGGAAACCCCAAATGATGCCTGCAAGGTTCAAATTCAATCAAACATATGAAACATAAGCACAAAAGATTCTTCTAATTGTTTTCTTACCTATGGCCGTACCACCAAGAGCCACAACAAAAAAGGAACCAACACCGCTTACAATATCCTGTGCCACAATGTGCGACAAACCAATTTCATTATATACCTCCATCATATGATACATGACAACCTGAAAAAAGCATAAACACATGTATATTTATATATAAACAAGAAATCTAAAACACACCTAATAAGACATTTCACACTATCAGGTTTTTATAGCACTTACCGTAACCGCATCGTTGAGTAAGGATTCGCCAAAGACGACAATGTAGAGGATCTCATTGACGTGTATCTCCTCGAATACGGCTAGTACAGCAACCGGATCTACGGCGGAAATAAGGGAGGCAAACAGAAAGACATCCAACAGCTTGGGCACCTCCTCGCCAAAGATGCCGCAAACGCCACACGCATAAAGTGAACCACCTGCAATGCAGAAATAACTCTATAAATATCTACTTATTCCCCATCTTCTGATAAACACTTTCAATTTATTGCGCTGTCAGTTGCACAAGCGATTCATTGGAAGTTAATAAAATTGACTTGTCTTTGCAGCAGGATTGATTTCAGTAATTGAGCTTTACTTGAGATGAATGGTTGCAATTGTACTCAAGTGGAAAATTTTTTCTTGAAACGAAGGCAAAGTATAATGTGAGATATAAGAAAGTATAATAAAATGATAAAGATGACTGTTTGGCTTAAGTTCTCAACATAAATGTGTCTTGTTAATTTAACATTTGTTTAAACATGTCATCAGTTTATCTCAAATATGATATCTTAAAAGCATATCTATTTACTTTGAAAACAAATTGTATGCTACTTCACTTTGTCGTTGAAGGTTTAAGGCGGTTACCCTTTTCAACACCCAAAATTTATTCACGCACATTCACGCATGCTGTGTTTGTTACATACTACGATATATAAATCACGTCTAAGCGGTCATCTACAAATGCTTAACCCTCCCCCACTCTGTTTTCAACCCACTTTGTATGCTGCCCTTGGACAGCATTGTTGTATATGGCTCGCGTGATACAAAATTTGATGTGTAACAAGCGCGTCGACATTGTAATCAGTCCCAAAGTAATTCGCCACATATTTTTTTAGTAATGTTTAAATGTGAATTGTTGGGAATAACTTTTAATACTTGCATAACAATGATTTAAAATCTCTTGAGTAACTAATAAAAATGTATAATCACAGCACGATTTACTAAATATAATTATTCGCTAACAATTCCCATATGGTTTTAGCTCATAACTAATTCCCTTATGAGTTACGTTCGAGTCATTTTATTGTGAATAATTAAGTCATTTAGAGATTTGATATCTGTAACTAAAACTAGTATTGTGTATAACTAACTGACTATTCAAATAAAGATAATAAATGTACAATATTGAATTGACATGTAGTTACGAGACGTCTGCAAATTCAAGAATACAAATAAAACCATAAGGACTCCAAAAATAACAATGTGTCCATAAGACGAAGGTTTATTACACTTTCAGGCAATGGAAACGATGAGAATGTCATCGACCACATGATGGATGAGTGAGTGGGAGCCACATCAACTGATGATGGTGGTGAAGGTCGTCTCGGATGAGCAGCCATAAGACCTTTCACGTTATTTAAAGGTTATGTTCCGCGCGTTGACAGCGCATCGATCAAAGTAACCAATTGATTATGCTTACCAATTGTGGCCACATTAAAGATAGTGCCAACAACAGCCATCAGCAGGATTGTGCCCAGATTATCGAAGAACATACGATTGGGCATAAAGTAGCCGGCGTCCAATATTATAGGCGGCAGCATATAGAAGAAGAAGGTGTTCGGGGTCAGCGGAGAGACTGCAACATCTGTACAGAAGTACAGCACAACGCCTATGACCACGCCCACAACAATCAGCAGACACGATTCCGGAAATATCAGATGCAATTTGGGTGTCATATGAAAGCCTGTAATGAAAAATCACGTATTAAGCATTAAAAAAAAAACAACAACAACATAAAATAGCTTACAACTCTCTCTATTCTCGATAAAAATTAACATATCAATGTAGAAACGTGGGCGTGTAAATTATTTCACATTTTCAATTTGCACAAAAAAAAATTATACTTTAACACATGACAATTTTTTGTGGTTGTTTTTGGCTATAAAAAAACACACACAAAAAATTCCATTTCAACTATGGCCCATTAACATGGTAATGTGACATGCCTCTCTTGCCTCCCTAACCCGCCAGACAGTCCACAATGGTAATGTACCATGATTATTGCTGATTTTTGCTTTTGGGTCAGTGGCCATGAATACTTATATATACTTATATAACGCTACAAGGAGCATGACATTAAAAGAAATACAATTTTTTATTTTTTAATGTCTTTTCATTTAATAAAAAAAAATCAATTGTTATTTTAATAAAAGATCGTGAAAATCAATTAAGTCATGTTAGAAATCGATAAGAAATTCATTTCATAAATCAAAATTCATCAATGAGCTACTCAAGCAAGGAATAATTCAATTTTATAAACGAAGTAACGTTCTAATACGGAGAAAGCTTAGTCAGGCATTCAAAAATGGTCCTGATAATTATATAATTGCCGGTGAGACACTTGCCCCATTCACTTGCAGATAGATACAACGAAGGAGCTTGGAAGTGAAAGAAAACCAACGTGAAAGGCTGCCAAATGCCTGAGTTCATCATAATAGTGGGTGTTTGGGTTGTAATTGGATGTATGTTGGTGTTGTTGTTGCGTGTTTGGTGGCATTGAATAAATGGATTTTGCGCTGCGCAAAAAAAACGTCAAGGTAACGAACGGAGCCAACGGAGCAGGCAAAAGAAGATAACAAAGTCAACGTCAGAAAATACGCCAATCCTGAAAGAGAGATTTGTGGCATTCATTGGTCACATTGCAGCTTGCCAAATCGTTTATGCAATCTGGCAATTGTTGCTCCCGATGGGTAGGTTTAAATGAGATTTGCTGTTGGTTTTGGCGGGGCAATGTCAAGGTTTTGGGGTTCGCTTGTTGCGCACTTGGCTGCTGTTGCTTATGCAACGTCCTTCAACTAAAACATGCTGCACACCAACCAATACCAACACACTTATTATATATCCACCTACACACTAGCTCGCTCTCCTCGAACTTGACGTAAATCTGCATGTCAGTGACAGCGACAGTCTACGTTATATAAAAATATATTGATTTTGGCTGCCTGGCAACCATTCGGCAGCATAATATATTCTCTATATAGTTACTTTAGTTGCAGAAAATGATTTGAAAGGTGAATTTATTGGAATATACTGTATAGAGAGTCTATTTGTCTTGTTGCTAACTAAATATTATAGTTGATTATACTATTACATACCGATTTTAGCTATGCTCGCCGATAATATCCAAACGCCAATAATGAACGGTGTCTTGACCCTGGCAAAATCCACCTGGGACAATGGATAACGTTCCGTCTCATGATGTCCACCAACGACATCCTTGTCATCGAGCGTCACATCAAATAGGTCCTCTGCGGCCCCAGAAGCTGCCTTTAACGATTCGGCATGGGGCAGCGGGGACAAAGCTGAAGCGGGCAACGATGTAGAATGCAGAAGCTAATAGTTAGAGATGGAGATACAAAATAAGAGAACGAGTTAGTTAAAGTAATGAAAAATATATTTATATATGTGTGTAGAATAGCTGAAAAAATCAAGAAAAATGTTTGTGGTTAAATAAAAGTAAGTCGATGCAATTAATTATTTATTCTACACATATTTATTGAGCTAGGGCGTCAAGTTCAAAGTCCTTTTTGCCCCCTTTTCAGTTGTTTTGAATGAAAACTCACATGAATGAATAATGATGAACACCCTCTGGCTGCCCCCTTATATTGCCACAATCATCGTTACGTTGTTACAGGTCAGTGCATTTAATTGGTTTATGTTATGAGTATTAAATAACTTTAGGTGTGCATTGTGCATTTTGAATGTGTATCTGAATCAAATTGTTTGATTGAACAGAAAATGAATAAATAAATATTGTAAATGAATATGACTGTTTCATGGTAAAACTCAATAGTTAATCGCTTAGCTTATGAAAATCTAAATTTGAACAATCTCAAGTCTTCCTTCGTGATAACATTATGCAAATAATAACAAAGTAATATTCGCATCATTTGCTAACTTTATAACTATCTGTAAAGCGCATATGAAATTACAAAATGGCAAGTCCTAAACTTAAGTGCTATTTAAACACTCCTAATCTCAATGTATCAGAAATAGAGATATACAAGATTATTGTGCTTGATTTTGTTATCAGAAATAACACAACATTGAAACTGTTTAATTTTTTTAATATATAGTCATAATAAAAAACTACAAATATCATCTAAAAAGTTTCCATGATGCAAAAATAAAGTAGAGCAAGTTAATTTACAAACGACATTTATCTTTTAATCACACTTTTGATGTAGGTAGTTGATAAAGGAAACATTCGTTATAATAACAAAACTTCATCTATTGTTAATCACTTCTGTTTTAATGGTGACTGTCGCAAAACTTTGGCTATCAGTAAATCTAATGGATGTGTGATTTGGCTTACCGCTGACGTCAGTTGGAACTTTTGTTTGGGTAATAACTCATGACAAGTGACATTTCTAATGTTATTTTTGACAACTTTTACGACGCTCCGGACGGGACCAATTATCTTAATTACAACTCAATTTAAGCGTTGCAGCTGCCGACAGTTCGAGCCCATGATAAGGCTATATGTGTCTAGCTATAAATCTGACAGGGGCAAGCCTTGGAGATTTCCTGACACTTCTAACCAAGTTAAATTGCAATCAGCTAAAGAGCTTAAGGTAGGAGCAGGTCGAGGTAACACTCAGCAAAGAACATTGTAACTAATAAATATTGATGGTGAATGTTCTAGCTTTAAGTTATTTTAGATCTCAGAGTTCTTTAGTAATCCTTTTATTTTTCGCCCATTTGGTTAATAAACTTTGGAAAGTTAAGGGAAATATATTTGTAGTTTTTTGAGTGCATTTTGGTGACCGGATGGTAAATAATTGAACCATACTTACATTAAGCTGTGTGGCTGCTTCCGTTGTTTTGGAGGTGGAACTGGAGCCGGAGTCGGCACTTACGTTGGGACGTGCCTCAATGCTGACCAGCAGCATGCAAATGCCATAAATGAGCAGCAACAGTTGCCGCTGCCAATAGAAGTCAGGACACTTTTTGTGGTGTATTTTTGTTGTTGTTGGTGGTAGTGGTTGTGGTTGTTGTGGTTGTTGTGTTAGTGGTTGTTTCTCACTCGGTGGTGATGGTGGTGTTGTTGCTTTTGTTGTTGTTGTTGTTGTTGCCCGTATTGCCTGACATGGCTCACTTTGATTAAAACTCATAGGAGTAGCCAACTGGCAGGTTGAACACGCTGCCAATTCAATATCGAAAGCCCCATTGCAAGCACTCGGATTTGGATGGGGATTTGTGTTAGTGTTGCCACAGCTGCACCAGCATGCGCGACGGGCAAGGTTCATTTGTTGCTGCAACGCCGGCGTCGTAGCACTGTCGCAATCCTTTTCCGTGCGGCTTTTCATACTGCTGATGCTGCCTTCCTTTGTTGTTGTGGATTTATGTTGTTGTTTGTATTGGCTTCGACTTAAACTCGCAACTCAACTCAACAGAGTTATCGATTTTTGCGGGCATAATACACTTTTATTTTGTGTGTTGTCCTTTGCTATCCTTCGATTTATATTTTTTTATTTCAATTGCCGTTTCTCGAGTGTCTGGAATTAAAAGATTTATCAAAAAATTATGGCGGGTTTATTACACTTGAATAAATGATTTTATCGATTTAAATACGTGTCTTCTTAGAAAAAAATATTTTATTAAAACACAAATCACTTTCTGAAAAAGCATTTAAGTTTACTGTTCGATTTGAGGCTTTTAAGTAACAGGAAGTATATGCAACTTACCTGGGGCAGATAAAAAAATCTCTAGGAAAAAGTTCAAGAAAAACTTGTACATTACAAAATTCAAGAAAATAACTATAATTCGAACAATTAGCAACATTTTGAACTACCTAACTGCCCCAGTTGAAAACTAAACACAACTCAAAGTTGATTAGCAGATGGAATTTTGTAGAAGGATTCCAAAAGGATATCAAAGGAGTTAGGCACAACCGTTTTGCGGATAGAACTTTGAAATATTTACTTAATTTTTGTTTCTTTTGCTTTCACAGTTATTAAGTCAAGCATTTCCGGCCTAACTTATCCTAATCGATACACACATTTAACGACCGACCTGCCGCAATAACCAACTGAAACTGGTTAAGACCCAGCGAATTGACTTGGCTCGAAGACTTCCACTCGACTCCCACTTCAATTGCCAAGTAGCTGTGTATGTTCAAAGACCATTCAAGTAACCAATTGATAAAAAAAAAAAAACAGCAAAAATAAGTTATTTGTTAAACAATAAGTAAATGTGCTAAAATCCAGCATAGCAGAACAAACAAAATCTCTCACTTAACTCGTGGTCAGATTGTATATTGGGCAACAATTGAATCAAGATCATTCACAATTGGTTTTTTGAAGCCGTTTTTTGACAGATTGTTGATCAGTTGTATAGTTAAGATTAGGGCTTTTTCTGGTTAATTTCCATTGTTAAGTGGCAATCAATTTAATCAGACACGCAGTTTTATTATTATTTTGTTTTTTTTTTCGGCTGTACTCTAAGATGCTATCCGATTTATTTGCACATACAAGTAAATATTAACAGTGTGCGTTCTTTGTACTCTTTAACTGGATAGATCCAGTGCACTTAGCGCCACACTGAATTAGATACCGTTTGCTAATTATGGCCTTATGGCCACATAATAATAAAAGTTAAGTACACACACACTCAGAGAAAACGTCTTCACATCTGTTGCACAGACTTTTATCGCTAAAAGATAACAAACAAAAGATTTTAATTGGGTTGCGAATGCTGCAAAGTAGCCTCAACTGATAGCAACCAATTTAAGTTAGTACTATGACAATATGATCTCATTACTGTCTTATCTTTGTATAGCTTAAAAGCAGTTGAAGTTTCGTAAAATTTCAAAAACATAAACATACAGACACGAGTAATTTTGAGTAATTGATGGTTGTTTACATTTTTTTTTTTGTTTGTTGCTGTCAAGTGCAATGCCAAGTTGCAATCAATAAAAAATGCAAAACACAATAAATTAGCCTTCATTTTTTTGTTTGAACTCTTTTCTTAAATTGTTTTGCCTTCTGCTCATCAATTGAAAGTATAAAATTTTTTCTCATTGTCGCCAGAGCTAAATGATCAGTTGTATTTCGTCATAAAATCATTAGTTCGAAATACCAGAAAGTGTATTTTTTTTTTCTCCTATCCTATCTATTGTGATAATTTTCAATTGGATAGTTTACCCCATAACTCAATTCGATTTTGTTCCATCTGTGTAGGTTAAAGTGCCGCGGAAATCGTGCGAAATTGGGCAAAGATTATCTGCAAACATTTTTGTTTATGAATAGATAGTAAAAACCAAAAAAAAAATATATATAGAATACATTTTTATATTGCCTGATAATGATAAGAGTTAACATTCAATCAACTAAAATGACAAGCAACTTAAAGGTTTAGCACATCAGTTAAAAGGTGAGCAAAAAGTTGAAGAAACTTTATTTGCTCTCTTGCAATTTAAAATCCTTAATGATTTAATCGTTTTTAATTGAAAAAGCTGGTATAAACAATAAAAAAAATGTATCTTCTCATTGATTTCATTGACTCTATTTCTTAATCTGTTTGCTGTCGGCAGTAAATTATGAATTATTGTTTGTGTATTTTGTATATATATATTTTCTTGACACCTGCTGTCCAAGACTTGGACGCAAATTGGTTTGACGCATCCGTTCAGCCGTTAAATATTTACTTTGGCCAGCTGAGCTGAAAGTCTGTTTTGCAAATATTTATTGACAGTATTATTGTCATCTATGGCCTTAGGCCAAACTAGAACAGACTGCGTCATTCGCATTCAAAATCAAAATCAAGTTCAAGCTTAAAAAACACAAAATGATTTTGATTTCGAGGTCAAATGAGGTAAGGTACGAACTGGTTATATACTGGCAAAGAAGGTCAATACATAAACATAGCCCATTCAATTTATAGTTCATAGGGTATACATATGCATATATGAATTATTACAAATGCCATTTGTTTATTATCGATGATTATTTTTTGGACAAGTACCAAAAACAGAGAAAAAATATATATCTTTATCTTTTTTGTGGCAAAAATGCATTTTTCGCAAAATGCAAAACGCAAATGCGAGTTGTATGGTCATTGGAGCATACTATATGCTATATAGTATATATATATATATAGAGATGGCAGATGTGTTTGTTACTACAACAACAGATCGATAAATGTAAATACCTACGTACAGATACGATTATGCAAGCAAAAGCAACTTTGTATTCAAATTCTGTTTTGCTGGCAAAAAAAAAAACAATAAAAATAAAAAAAACTTTTGTGTCTAGTCCTTAAACTTTGACCTTACACATGGGTCTTATGGACTTAATCGATATCTGCACGCGCAGCGTCAATTACGATTTTTGTTTGTACATTTTTGGGATGTGTATAATGGAAAATACCTTCAATAATTAACAACAAAAAATATATAAAGTAGTATTTTGAAAACAAATTTAAAATCAATTGTAGACAGGGAAATGAACAAACAAGCCGCAAAAAAAAAATTGTAAATACAACCGATTACAACCGGTAATGGGCCATATTACCCGTTTCAATACGGTTATCCAGCTACAAAAACGGAACTTGGTCAAAACGAACTACTGCAGCTGCCAACTAACTCAATTTATGACTCAAAAACAATTCTAAAACAATTGCCACATGTTCAAACAATGTAAATATGGGTGTGCGTGTGTGTGTGTGTGTGTGTGTGTATGTATGAATGTGCTTGGTGCTCGAATGGACACATTTGAATTTCTATGGCAATGTAAACTTGAATAATGAACTATTCACAGTTCCCGCATTGCCAGCTACATATTGTGCGCAGTTATCCGATTCGGAGCCCTTAATGTGTGTCAAGTGCGGTGAGGGGGTTTAGCAGAAGGAAAGAGGTAATAAAGTGCCAACACAAAGCAATTTGAAATCATTAATCCTTGAAAACGGAACAGTCATGTGGCCAAGTAAAAGATACAAGTTGCCCCATCAACTTTACTATCAATTTATTGGCAAAGTGAAGAAATAAACTTAAATGCGGCTTCCTTATATTGTTTTCGATGAAGATTGCTTTGAAAGTTTTGATTTAAATCTTGTTTTTTTAAGTTATACGAAAATAATAATCGACATGGCAGTTTTTTGGCATTAAGCCTTTATGAACATTTTAGTAATTACATTAACTTCGTTGCCTTAAAAATTGCAAATTTCAATCCATCTTCCAAAACATCCCTAAAATAACGACCTTGACAATCAAAAAATGCCCAAAAGAAATTCTATCTAAATGAAGGGACCACAAAACAACAATAACAACAACAACACAAACCGAAATGTGTACCACAAATCACCGCAACATCATTAAACGGTTTACGGGGAGAGCCAGCAAAGCTTATCGGTCACAGTGACAAGTGGGAATAAAACCACCCAAATAATAATAAAAATGAAAGAAATTGTCTCCCTTAATCGCAAGCGGGTGCCTTCACAATTGGTTTACGATAAGCCGGGGGCACTAGGATGGATTTATAGATGGCGAGGGTTCCTGGAACTGGGGCAAGGGCAGGTTAATATAACTGTGAGACACATATTGATTAAAACATTAGGCGAAATCGTTCGTTCTGATTTCGTACATTTCTTATCACGAACCAAAAATCGCGTCATAGGTTACGTTAAAAAAACAAAAAGTAATAATGTTAGATAATTGTGTTGTTAATCGTCAGCCGACTTAATCTTGTGATTAAAAGAGATTAAAAATCAGTTCGCGCCCACATAAAAAGAACCCAAAACCAGTTTGAACAAAAATAACGTTTCTTAACATTTTTGCTGAATATGATCTCATCTGTTTGAGATACCACAGGAATTTTGAAGGTTAAGTTAGGCTTAGACGGCTTTTGAATGTGCTTTATAATTATATGGAATCCAAATGCCTTTTGGAACCAAATTATAAGCTCTAAAAACAATTTCGACCATACTTAACTGGTAAAGTAAGAAATAAATATTTTAGATATGATATTGATGGTATTAATTTACTGATAGCGGTCTATGTCAAACCTATTTATCATAAATCAAATTGTTTTGCACAAAATTCCAGACAAGACTTACACAATTTCACTATCGAAACTATTATCGGAAAGATTTTTTTTTTGAGCTTTGTTATTATTTGTGATATATATTATTTGTCATATTTATATAGATAGCAATGTGGTCAGCAATTTACAACGCAAAGGTCTCAAGGTATTTAGACATAAGCCAAAAAAAAACCCCTAGATAACAAAGTTTGTTTTGATAAAAAAAAAAAGAAAAAAAAACACATAAATCAATTGATACCATCCATTTAAATCAAAATTTTTAATATATACGACCGTAATTAGTGTTGGCAACATTTTAGAATCTATGAAACGAAGTTTAACATCTCCAAGATACGAAGCCTTTTAAGATGTACCTACAATTGTAGGAGATCAGATTCTAAGATCTTTACGTGTTTTTTTGTGAGACGAGTTTGATGCTAGCGTCTGGCTGGAAGACTGAAAAGAAGTTGAAATACGCAAAATCTTTTACAAAAATCCCCCAAAAATCGAAATAATGCGGCAAAGAGCGAAGAGAAACAGTAACAACAGAACAAGAGAGAGAGAGAGAGAGAGATAGATAGAGAGAGCGAGATCAAGCGGAAGAAGAGCTGCCAAAACAAACAAGAAGCAGTACACCTTTTTGGGTGGAAAACTCAATGCATTTGGAAAAGAAATTATGAAAAGAAAAAAAAAACAATGTCTAAAAATACTCCCAGACAAGAAAGAGATGGAAAAATATATACAAATTAATATATAACACAAGAAAAAATAATAATATTTCCTAAGACATTAAACATTGAAGGTTTTACACACACATTTTGTATTTAAATAGACTTTTCAAGTGCCTTTTGACTTTGATTTTTCCGCGACAATACGGAAAAAAAAAACAGCAGCTGTGGTTTTTCCTCTTTGCGTGGTGTTTTCCGATCTTTTGGTTTGGATTTTAGTGTTTATAAATAACATCAATTATTGGCACAGCATGTTTAAATCTGTATATGTTAAATTATCAACAAATTCAATTTGCGGTTTTGTGTTTCTATAAATGGCAAAAATGGCGCAATTTTGACACAATAAAAACACGTGTTGCCAAATCACAGATAACTGTAAAATACATTACACACACACACAAACAGTTTAATATTTAAATATAGATATGAACATTTTTTACTTTTGTATATACTTTTTTTTTGTTTAAAATATTGTATTTAGTTTATTTCGAATTTCTTTGCGTACAAACGAAAAACAAACTGCAGTCCGCGCTCAGAAGCCGAGAACTGAAAACAGAATAACAAACAGCAGCAGGAAAACTCAAAACACAGAGAGCGACAGAGGGAGAGAGTAACGCGTCGAAATCGAAAAGCAGCTGCCGAGTGAGGGAGGTCGACTGAGAGAGAGAGCAAAAGAGAGCGAGAAAAAAACGCCGGCTGCTGCACAGTGGGTCTGTTAAGCAAAAACCAAAGTAAAATTAGTGTATTACAAATTGCGATTTGAGCATTTTGTTAATGTGTTTAAAGCGCAGTGTCGTTAACAGTGCCTTAACAGCGTCCACCCACAACAATGTTAGTTTTAACATACATGAGCCGATCTCGGTTAAAACTATTATTTCATCAAATGTTAATATCAAGTATTTCACTTATGAATTCCTTAATAGTTAAATTTCGCAAGTAATAGACATTTCATTTATTCATTTTATAGCAGAAAGGATTTAACGTGGTTTTAATTGAACATTTTTTTTCACTTTCATTTTAATTGGAATTAATAATTGACTGCACAGACATGAAAACTCATCCAAGCGCAAGAAATTCCTTGCACATGCATTTCAAATTCATTTTAGTCTGTGTGTGTGTGTGCGCAAGGATGACAAGCACTAAACGTAATTCATTGTTAATTACAGAGCAAACAGTGCCTGCCAGTGTATATGTCGATTTTATTGCCATTGAACATGTTTGCACATATGTGTGTGTGTGTGTGTGTGTGTGTTTGCCGCTTGGTTATTTCAATATCAGGTTCGTGGCATTTTCATATCGATCCAAAAATATATAAAATAAAAGTAAAACCCAAGCAGCTCAACCCAGCCGTCAGGATGAAGGATAAAGAACTAAAGGAGATGGCAAACTGACTGGCGCCTTCAAACTGCACAACAAATATGAAAGATATCTGCAAAATGCGCACAAAATGTTTTGTGTATATGCACATTATCCTTGTACTTGAACAGCATGTGCACTTAGTGCACATATAATTGATATCAAAGGACACGCGCCTGAACTTTCAATCCCGCTTGGACCTGGATGCATTTAAAGAACTATAAGAAAATCATTTGCGGAAACTATGCGATAAGTGATTTAAGAGATTCACTTAAACAAAATAAAATGAACAAAATATTTTTATTATGTTAAAAGTGAAACAAGTGCTTTAGGAGATTTAACAAAACAAAATTAAAATGTCCGAGCATACAATTTTTTTTAAAAATTTATTATAAGTTTCGAGAAACTCAAATTAATACTGTATTTTTTCTTTGTATGATTTTCTTTATGTTATTCTCTCCATTCACGCCATGAAAAATATTATTAAAAGAAAACCGACTAAAAAATATTTTCGCAAATGAAAACAATAGCAATAAAATCAACCACAACCGCACAGCTTTCATGGCAGAAAACTTTCTCAAAGAACTGTGTTTTGTAATAACTAAACGCAAAGTGGGTGGAGCAAGTAAAGAAACTTTGAGTTCAGCAGACTTAAATGTTAAAAGTGCGATTTAAAGTTTGTGTTCTTGCAGATCATTATAAGAAGTATCAAGAATACAGTTTAATAATCCTCTCACACCCACACACATACACACAACTAAATAGCAACAAAGCGAAGCGGTGTTATATAAGCGGCTGACGCTACTCAAGGACGCTTGCCAACAAGACCGAGGAGACCGAAAATAGCCAGTAGAAGAAAAAGATAATAATGCAGAGGGAGAAACGGAAAAAGGTTGGGAAATTTATTACACTATTTCAATGGCCATGTACGAAGGACGAAAAACACGCAATACTCATCTAGTAAATCAGTTGTGTTGAGAGGCAAATAAAAATGCGACTGGATGGGGCGTGACAAATATAGAATAGTTACTGCTTTGGGCATAGTCCAAATTAAGAGCAAGACAAGGCAAAGCAGTACTAAGCGTAGGAAATGGAGTAAGCCGTGTGAAGCTTTGATGACAGTGATGCATGATTGAATAAGAAAGCAATTCTGGTAATTAAAAGCAATATTGATTAGACACTATCAAAGTGGAATGCAACACAAAGCAAATAGGAATAGTGTATGCAAATGCTGCGAGCGTACGATATGTGTATGTGTGTAGATGTTTTGAAACATGGCATTGTTCACATGATAAAACACAAAGCATCAACAAACAAACATGGCGACTGCAATGCTGCAGCTGAACATACATAAAATGTGAACCACACACACTAAAAACTTGCATGCTTTTGTGCGCTGTGCATGTAGTTACGTCTATGTGTCGCCATTTATGTTGTTGTTGTTATTATTATGGCTTAAGGTCCTACTGAAAGCGCAATGTGACGTAAAAATAAAAACAACGTCGGCGTCGTTGTGACAACTTGTTTTTGTTTTACGTAGATACCGTGTACCGTCCTTAGCGTGGGCATCACACTCGACATGCGCAATCGTCGAAGCCGCTTGCTTGCCTGCAAAACAGATGTTTGCAATTTATGGCGTGGAGAGCAAACCAAACAACATAGAGAGAGAGAGAAGAAAAGAGAAGGCGTAAGCAATAGTAGTAGCTTAACATTATTTTAACAACACTATAAATGCCAGAATGTTTGTTCAGTTGCCTTTAAAATGGGCTCATTAGCTTTATAAACTGCTAAATTCGCATACTGACAACAAGCATAAGAAAATATATATGTCAAGTTAAACTTGGGTTTTTATTATGCAATTATTTATCTTTAAGAGCGTTACGTTATAAATACAGTTGGAATATAGTAAAGTGCTTGACTTGTAAAGTTCGTAACGTTTAATGATTTCCATAGATATGTTTTTAAAAACATAATCAAAATATATTTTAAGTTTATGACCACAGTATATCATTATGTAAGCAAGACATGTGTAAGTATGTATATCCATCAGTATGTAAGAATATTAAGCTCACACACCAGGTGACTGTAGACGTAAGAGTTTCACATTTAAGGTGACTTACCGTTTGAAATGTTATAAGTTGTGCCCATTGGCAGACATTCCTAACGACATTTCTTTATTTTAATAATTTGCCATACCAAAAGCAAATAAATAAAAAAACAATGAGATATATTTGTCATTCATATTCTTTGAACTTTAACACTTGTTTGGCTTATTGCTGACGCCGCATACCGCATAATAATTGATGCAATTTTTTTTATAGCACTAACAACTTTTAAGCACATGCACATACACACACAAACACAATAAGCTTCGTATTGTAAACTGTTATTAATGTGCTGGTGGGTCTAGGCGGCGGCAGCGACAGGGCGCCCCACCTCCTCCTCCTCCTCCACCGCGGATTTCTTACAGCGAACGTTTGAGCACGTTAAAATTTTGCATTAGATTTGCCGTTTTCATATAAACAGCAAATAATTTGATTTGATTTTTGTGGAAAATTATGTAGTTACTGATGTCGAACTGCCGCCGGGCCATTGCCATTGCCGATTTGATGAGAGACGCACTGAAGACTAAAATTTTTCCTGTGCTTTAGAGCTTCACGTGTGGTCACAGGAAATTTGCTAACGATATATCCTTTTCACAAAAATGCACTAAATTTGTCATAACGGCAACAAGAGCAATACTAGGGTTGTTTGTATTCGAAACGACTACAAAGGGAATCGATGCTTTTACCACTATTGTGATTGGCAAAAATTTATCGATAACAGCCGCGTTGTTAAACTTTACATTGAGTTTATTTTTCAACTTTTAAAATATGTACTAAAAAAGTTGTAAAACTTTCACAAATTAGTTTTGCTTCACATTAAATTGGTAAATAAAATGTTATTCGTGGTATTTTTTTTTTCGTTATTCTTAAATCAAATGCGTTTCAAAAAAGGTGAATAAAAATCCTACTTTTGTTCATCAGTAGTTAATCCTCGAGAAGCGTGACGACTTCGACATGTACTGTCGATCATCCCCACGTGAACTGCCTCCGCGCTCCCGATCAAACTTCTCATGTGAACGCTCACGGGATTTCTCCTGCAACCAAGACAAATATAAGTATAGACACTATATTATTTTAATGGCATTTATAACTTACTCTATGGCGGTCTCTTTCCCGCAAATCGTCATCGCCGTTTTGTGCTAAAATGTTTTTTATATTTGAATGTCTTGAACATAAGTTAAACTTTTCTTGGCTTACCTTCACGTCGACGCTTGTGATCACCGCTGCCAGACTCATCGACTCGATCCCGTTTGCGCCCGAGCTTTCGGTCCTTGCGTGCGTCGCGCTCCTCATCGGACATCTTGTCTTTGTTACGTTCTTTGATTTTAATGCCACGTGCCTTTTTGACACTATCTACGAGCTCCTCTACCTTCTGTAATGGCACAAGGTTAATTATGATGGGGCTAATAGGGAACTCTCAATTTTTTAATTGTACGGATTGTTTGTGTAAGTAAATAAAAAACAAAATAAAAAGAATAATTTAATATTAGAGTATGCAAAAGACCGCGCCTAACAGCTCACTAATCAAATAAGTTACCGTTGCAGCGACCCTGCCGCAAACCCGCCCCGTTAGTAGATTGTCCGACCCCACAACGCGCTGTAAACTTACCCGTCCGCACACGAGATCAACGGGAATTTACAACTAAACTGTAGTCTGCACTGTACTGCTAGCGACGCATGTGAACAAGTCGACGCCAAAGAGTCATCCAGCACCATTAAGTTTTCCATTTTATAGTCGTATTAGTTTTGAAGATTTTTTGTTTGGTATTTAATTGTAGTGGTCTCATGCATTGGAGGTAGTTTTGTTGATTTTTATAATGTTGATTTCTCCATTTTCAATTAAAGATTTTAGATAAGCTTTCGGCGTTGGATTGGAATGATCTTTTGTTGATTGTAGTTTAAGGCTCGGTAGGATCTTGTTTTGAATTTGCATTCGCAGATATAACATTTATTCTTTTGTAGTTGAGAAGTTGTTGATTCACATCTAAAGACTCGAATGTTGCTTTAACGGAATGGTCATGAGGAGTGTCTGATAATTTCATTTTATTGAAGTTTGTTTTGGTTGACGTTCGTTATTTTTAGTGGTTGGTTTTATTGGTCGTCTATTTGTAGGCACGTCGTGGTTCCCTCGAAGTCTTTCGGTAAAAATTTTAAACATTTTTGGGCTCTAATTCAGCTTTTTTATATTGCAAAATTTGCCTTTTTTTTAAATGTAGATAGCTTCTGATGGCGTTGATCTCTGCTCGATCCAGCTTGGAAAATGTCGTTGTGCTTCCTTTAATTTTTTTTGTGTATATCACCAAAAGAAGCGCCAAATAAAGTGTAATCAATCGAGGTTGCAAATTTCGGGATTCTCGGATTTTTTTTTAGGCTGTTGTTCGCCTTGGTCCAATGATGATTATGTTAGTTTTTTAAATATCTTGATTGTAGATTTACATCCACGGTAGAGTTGTCCATCTTTACAGGAAACGGGACTTCTTGACAGTGTTCGGCGATCGTCTTTGCCATCCTTAGTCTTGACTTTACAGGAAACGGGACTTCTTGACAATGTTCGAAGATCGTCTTTGCCATCCTTAGTGTTGACTTGCACATTGTTGTTGTAGTCCATTTGTAACTTATATAACTAACTTAACCATTAACTACTACATAAAAATATAAATATTCGATATTTTCTACAAACAGGTCAACGATACTGCCTCAAATTCAATTTTAAACAGGCACTCTTAACTTCTAAAAATACAGTTTAACTGTGCGCTTAAAAACTATAAAAAAAATAAAATAAAAGTACGCTACAGCCCCAGTTGTAGAGTTAGAAGAAAGCACTTATTTAACTAAGTCGAGATCCAATTTGTGTCCAGTGAGAATTATATATGTTGGGTTGGTTGGTTGTTGAGTTGGTCTGACATCTCGCACCTACCAACTGTGTGGTGGAATCATTTGTGTGTACTTTTTTTATATCGCCTCTCTCGTATGCTCAGTGACTCTTTCGGCTATTGTTTACAGTATTATGCCCTTCGCTGCGGTTGCGGGACGGTTGGGTCGATGTCTTAGCGTACTATGTATGCACCCATATGCTACTAACCTTTGAACTTGAAGACGACGCTTCCATTTTACGACGTTTAGAATCTAGAAAACAGCAAATTAGATATTTAAAATAAAAAGAAGGTGCTTCGCTTGTGATTTAACATACCTTTTTCATATTCAATTGTCTCGTGACTGCGTCGATGCTGCAGCGAACCGTTACTCTCATTAGACACCGAACTTAGATCACGATCACGCTGACGTCCTTCGTACTCGTCGTAATGGCTTCGATGCTCCTGGCTGGTACTGCTGCCTGTAACGAGATCCACCGTTTCGACGCCGTCGTGTCGATGCTGGCTGCGCTCATCGCGACGCGATAGCTTCTCACGTTTCTGGGCACGCAAAGCGGCTGTTTCCAGATCCTCGAGGCGTTGCGTGCGTTCACGTGCCCTCTGCTGTATTTCCGCCTCGGTACGGGTGTCAATGCGCTCCTTGTTGCTGCTGCTGCTGTTGGCCAGACGCTGTGTGCTGCGTGTACTGCTCAAGCTATGGCGATCATCACGTTCCCTATCCCGGTCGCGTTCACGTTCACGTTCCACATCTCGACTGTGTCGCTGCTCGCTTTGATTACCGCTGCCATTACTGCTAGTGTTGTTGGAATTTCTACTGGACTCTTCCTTGGCATCGTTGCCACGATGCGATTGCGATTCCCTCAACGTTCCTGCTTCGGCATCTCGTTTACTTTCGCGATCACGCTCGCTCGCTGAGGGCGCCGACTTTGAGATGTATACCACCGTCGAAGTGTTTGTCCCTTCCGACTTACCGATCTTTGCCTCGCTACGCACTGTTGCACCTAGAATTATGTTAAAGAGACTCGTTTATAATGTATTTTATTTTTTTTTATAGTTAGTTAACTTACCAGTCTTATTGTCCTGCTCCTTGCTACCAGTCTTTTGGTCGCCGCTTAAGAAGGACGTAGCAATGGCTGGCTTGGTTGGAGTCGCGATCGAGGGTGCAGCTGTTGTTTTCTCAGTGGAGATAACCTTTACGTTGCTGACAGGCGATGTGGAAACACTCTCCTTGACAGGACGTTCGGCCACCTGATGGAACTCGCTCTCTTTATACATTAGCGGTGTTTTCAGCTTCAGCTGGCCAATGTAGCTGGATGCGATGGCGAATAAGTCTGGGCGCTTGGTTTTTTCCTCTTCGCGCACTTTGTCTACTTTGCGCTCAATGATCTGTTCCAGCTTTGAGAGCACTGGATAGTGAGGCAGGATCCGCATCAATATAATGAGCGCATTACGTATCTGCATAAAGTCCTTCGAGTCCAAGCAGAACACAATCGCTTTGGTGATTTTGTAGTGCCACTTGTGGCAGACATGACGATAGTTCTCATAGCCCACATGATCATTGGTATCCGAGAACTGGTTACTAACGCGGAACTTGGTCACAAAGCCAGGATAATTTGCGCACTCCCTGTTAAATACCGCCTGATCCGAATGCCAACGCATCACAGTCTCAAGCATGGCACACAAAAAGCGACCATAACGCGTCGCCTCACCCTCCGTGCAAGATGTCACCGAGTACGTAATGTCGCAGAAGAGCTAAGGTAAATATTAAAGAATTAAATAAATGAAATTCATCTAGAAGGAAGTTAGAAACATACCCGATCATAGCAAAGCAGCGTAGAGAAATTGGCCGTCTTTAGATTGTGTATGGTCTGAACGAACTTGGCACAGTAGAGTGCGTCCAGGGCAGTGAAAGTGCAGCGTGGGAAGAGACACAACTGCAGGAACTGTGTTATGGTATCATTCTTTGCTGACTTGGCCGATCGCAGTAAAAACCAGCTATCCTTTTGCTCCTGCAGACGTTGCAATATCTTATCCACATGCTCATGCTGCTTTTTGCGCTCATCAATTAATTTATCCGTGAGCGCCATATAACGCTCATTTTCCTTTTTGTTCTTGGACTGGTTTTACAAAATCACGATTGGTTATTTATTAGCACTTTTAATAAATTGGCGTTGGTCTTACCGAATCTTTGGTTTCTGCTTGATTCTGTGCAAGTTGTTTTAGTTTGGCAATCTCACGCTGATAGATCTCGGTCGGCACATACAAATCGTACATGCTTAGGCTCCAGAAGGTGACCAGAAACTGTGGACTGATGTCCTCCCACACTTTAGCACTGTGCAACGGACGCACAGACTCCACAATTGGATTCATAATCAACTGCGTGGCATCCAAATACTTTTGCAGCCTTTGCGCTGTTGTCAGCTTCTTTGCATTGGGATCGGCCTTACGTAACTGATCATATTTTTCCTGTAAACAAAATATAAACAATTTTAAGATGCACTCAAGGATATGTTCAAAAAAGCTTACGTTTATCTGATGCGTAAACATGGGACGTGCCAAGAAGAAAGCGACATCAGTGTTGATGTGATATTCACGAAGCATGGTTATAATCGATGGCAAGCGTTCCACATACTCATCCACCGAATAGGTTGACCCTAGAAATGTTCCAAACTGCACAAGCGCATCCTGACACTGATCATATAGACTACCAACAAGCTTTAGATGACTCTGCGCAGCCGTTTCACGATAGATGACACAGTGCTTTTGCTGGGCCATTAGCAGGCAAAGAGTGACGGCGAGATCATTGTTAGCCAATGCCTCCTTCAAGCGATTCGAAGACTTTTTCGTGTTGCGTACCTGGCTAAAGTAGCCAGCCTAGGCATTAATAATAAAAAAAATTTAGACAAATAAAAATAACTATTATTTTATAACTCTTTAAACCAACCTCGCCGCGTAGTTGCTCACCGCCGCAGAGCGCCTGGAGCTGATCATTGGTCATTTCCTCACAGGACTCGACGCCGGCCATCTTGTGCACCAGTTCGCGCAATACAAGCAGATCAAGACTTTTCTGAGATTTAAGTTGATTGGCGACGTATTGCAACAGACCACTCATCTCGATGCTGTATTTCTTATAGATAGTGCCACAGAAGGAGGCAAGACTCTGCAGCCACAGCGAAAGCGAGGTACCATCATCCTTGAAGCGACCACGACCGGTCATTGTCAGGGATTCAATGATGCAATAGCCCAAGCAGTCAAATGATAAATTTGTACAGTACTTGAGCATGTCGCAAACTGGTCCAATTAAATTATCATACATTTGAATTTGTACAAGGATCTAAAAAGCAAAAAGCACACATTATAAAAAGTTAAAGTTTGATTTTGTGTTAAATTACTTACATAATCAAAGAGCAGGCCGGGGGCACAGTGACTGTACTTGCCCACCTGACGACCCAACTGTTTAACATTCTCCTTGCTGACGCGCTTCATCAGAAACTTTATATTACGCTGAGCCAATCCAGTACGACGTATTAGATTCGGATGCATCTGATAGCTTTCATTTTTCCATCGACCATACATACTGTAGCGCAAGTGATATGGAAAGAATTTTAGTACAGTCCAAATCTCCTCAGACATTGGACAATTGCTATCCAGGTAGAGCAGTGATGGCAATATACACGAATCTAAGCAGGTAATGATGTCATAGTATTGCTGCTCCTGGTTAGGTGGCGGTCCATTCAAATTATCGACGCCCATATCCAACAATACGCTGGCCATGGTGCGCACTAGTTTGTACATTAAGATTGTGTCGCAGTGCGTCGCCGGACCCAATACATTTGCCATGGGCCACGTATATTTGCGTAAATCAGCAAATTCGCGAGCCTGCAGCTTGGCCACCAAGCTCGCATCGTCGTACAGGCGACTGCGACTGGGCTTCCGACCAGCGGGTGCTTTGAAGCATTTCTTGTAATAGATATGCTCCAAAGATAGATGCAGTAGGTCCACAATGGCACGTGCAATGGGTTCCTGAACTACAACCGACTGATCCGGCAGTTTTTGTATAATTTTGACCGCGTTTTCCCAGTCACCAACCTTCAAAAGTGCCTCGCATAGACCAAACTTTTGATTAACGTTATATTTGTCCTGTAAAGGAAGATAATGGTTACTTGAATATTTATTTAGAATTGGAGCTCATTCATACCTCATCGAATTTTGTTGTCGAAGGTGGTGCGGGTGGCTCCTTGTCATCTTCCTTTTTATTTGTACAGATCACATGAAGTTTCCGTACCATTTCTCTGGCATCAGCCAGCTCCTCTTCCCAATTAGCACGTATGCTGCCATCATTGGGCGTTAGCCAGACGTAAACATCATTCAGCTCAATGACGCCATGCTTTAAGAGCAGTGCGCACACATGATACAAGGATCGAGGCGTGCGTGATGCTTTAAAGTGGCAAAATTTGTATCCTAGAACTTCGCATATAATTGCGCCGGTGGGCATATAGCTTTGCAGCAAAGGTATAAAGAGCTTCCATCGATCGGGGCGCGTCTCAAAGGATTCGATAATAATATCCAGCACTCGGTTTGGATCCAGATTGAAGCAGCCTGTAAATCGTCAAATAGAATAAGTTGGATAAAGCAACTGAGAAGTGTAGACTTACCTATTAAAGATTTTATTATATCCATGATAGTTTCGGGAGTAGTGTGGTCCTCAAAATCTTGATTTAATTCTGTTATAAGCTTAGCAAAACCCTCGCTTTCTTCACGAAATAGGTTAAACCGGCGCTGCTTGTAGCTGCAAAAAAAGGAAAAAGCTATAGATGTTTGGTACGGAAACTTTTGTTAAACACCGCACTTACTACAACTTTGTTTTGACTTTGATGAATTTAGTGTAGAAGCTTTTGTTCTTTACAATGCCCACTTCTTGAAGCGTGTCAATTTCCAGTCTCTCCTTTAACAACGCTTCCGGCAGCACCTTGTCCATATCCTTAACAATTTGCACAAATCCATGCCGCTCCTCCTGCAATCCCTCAGTCATTAAGGAGGTTTCGCTGTCCAAGATATTAACTACATCCAAAATAAGACTAGGAAACTCCTTGTGCAGCGCCTATTATAAAGCGAAACAAGTTATTTTAGGCAGCGCTCATTTTATTTATTTTCTTTTTGTGTTAAACTTACCACAACGTCGGCAAGCACGTGGAGCACAACGTCCTTTTTAAGTTTATAACGCAGTGCTTGCCAGAGAAGTTCGTAAATGGCAGTTGAGATGCCTTGTTTAAATGCACCATTCTTATCAAAAACGGGGCTCTGTGGACTCTCCTGCAGTTGTTGCTTCAGGTACTTTATGCTTAAAGCAAAACAAAGAGTACTTGCATATAAGTATTTAATATAATATTGGTGAAGTTAAATACATACAATTCACTTCGACCCGTCTTATCAAAATGCTTAAAGATCTCCACGTTGAAAAAAATTTCACATCCTCCACCATTTGCATTTGTTGTGGGTGCTGCGTCTCCCAATGTTGTTGTTGCTGCTGTTTCTGCCGTCGTCGCCGCTGCATCATTTTCTTGCGTCCCCGTCACACTGTGACTTTTGGACAGTTTCTTCAAGCGCCGCATGCAAGCTATTTGTGAACACACGAGGATAACACTTTTTTTATTAACTTAAGTAACGTATTTTTGCTTAATATTGAAAGATTTTACAAATTTTCACACTTTTCTCCGCCTTTTCGAGTGTGAGAGATGCGAATGAAGTAAATGTCTATCGATATTTTATATCGACACCTATCGTGCAAGGGCTGCAATGCTGAACGTTGCTTCGAAATAAAACTGGGGAAAAAAGAGACGGTACGCTGTTCACTAATAGTGGGAGATATTTGCTACATTAATAAATTTTTCTGGAAAATTGAAATAAATAACTCTTGTGACACACATATTTATTAAAAGTTGCTTAAAAGTGCATACAAATGTGAAAAGTTATGAATGTTTACTTAATTTCTATAGACGTAGACGATCTCTTTTAGATTTTTTTTGTTTGTAGTTTCTTTAAAAACGCGGCTTAAACGTAGCCGGATATTGGTTAAAACGCGGACGCAACGCAGCATTTGACTTTTCAAACTTCTCGCCCGTCTGACCCAAAATAACACCTTCAGTCATCTTGCCGCCATCTTTTGGATGCGGTTGCGATGAGTTCGCCTCGGCCACATCAATAATGCGAGGATTCTTGCGATATCTATACCACCAGTACTCAAAGACAAGCGTAATACAGGCCATACCAATGCCAACAAAGATGACAATAAAGACGCCACCAATATTTTGTATGGATATGCCATCCGATTGATCCTCCGGCTTCTCACAGTTTGCCTGCGCCTCATCGTTCTTCCACCATTTCTCCTTCAACTTCTCCAGCTGTCGCTTGTTCAGCAGTGTCAAAATGCTGGGATTATTAAAAAGACATTAATATATATTTAATAATTATTTTAAGCACAACTTACGCATTATTAAATTGATCCTTTAGATGTGAGCCCTGCTGCACGGCAATCGCATACGGTTTGCGCGAGAATTCCTCTCCAACCACCTGAAGATCACAATTGGTCAACTGCAGATAACGAATATCCGTTGCATCTCCCAAGAAGGCAAAACCAGTCGCTGTGGAAGAATTTCTCACACGCTTCACTGCATCATCGAGTGTGGGGGGCAGACCCGCCTCTTGCATAGCCTGCCACATTTTTGTGTATTTATCGCTCACAGGATAATCCCAGACAGCCAACTTGGAACGCTCCAGCGGAGTGAGTGAATCATTTAGCGACAAATCCTTCCAGATCTCATAAAACATTTGCTCAATGTTTGCCATGCGCTCAAAATAGGTCATCGCAGCGGACCCATTCAATGGGGCATAAAGAATCTTGTACTGCTTGGCCAAGTCATCAAGTGACTCGACTGGTGTGTCCAAGCGCGAGACAGTCAAAAAGGCAGCCAAATTAGCCGTATACGATGCAATGATAATGAAGCTGATTAAAATATAAGAAAGTCAATCATCAACATACTACATATTTTCAAGCTACAAACGTACCCAAAAAGCCACCAAGTGGCAGCCACCAAACGACCCGAAAGATTTTTGGGCGCCTCACCGCCACCTTGAGGCGTCAGGGAAGTCATACAGAACCACAGGCACTCCTTAAGATTAAATTCGCGCTTCTCCTCATCATCCTTGTACTTCTCGCGATTATTCTGGTAACTGTATGGACTCCAGCGATCAAAGACCCACATGAGAAAGCTAGTAAAGAAATAGGCAGCCAAGATGCACAGCCAGACATTCGTCTCGAGTACAGTGAGAAACTTGAACAGCGAACTGGGTGAACTGGGACGTTGCATCATAATGGTGATGCCAACCAAATCGTAATACGGCACCGTAAAATCAATAACAATCTCTCGCTCTGCCATAACGGACATGCTACCCAAACCAATATCAGCCTGTTTATCAATCAATTTCTTAATAATTCCATTCCATTCGCCCTTCTCATCCATGTTGCCAAATTTGCCATCCTCTACCTCTTGAATCTCATAGTCAAAGTGAACAATTGCCGCAATCTCATTTATCAAATCAATGCAGTAGCCCTTGTAGCCCTTGGGTGCAGTCTCATCACGCATAATAAATGGAGCTTGCTGATTATGAACAAATTAGTATCACAAGAATAACACAGGATAAAATCTTTCAATACACTTTTACTTACCACCACCGTAAATATGCGATAGACTGTATCTGCAGTCAGATTTTTCATTTGCTCCTCATCCTTGACGAGCAGCGGTGAGTCGAGGCCAGCTGTCCAGGTGCCAATCGATTTGCTGTTCACCGAACTGCCGCCACGTATCTGGAGCACATTTATGTCCATTTCAAATTTCATATAGCTGAAACCATTAAACGGTTTGCTCGGTTGCGTGACCAGCTCGAATGTGCCATAGGACGTTGGCTCGCTAACCTTTTGAGCACATTTTTATAAACAATAATTACACCATAATTATCTGCAAGCCCAAAAGGGATATCCCCATTTAAAATACACACCTGTGTAAAATATTGCCTAAGATCAATATTGCGTTCAGGTGTGTTTCCACCCTGAAAATCGTCACACTTTAGATACTCCATATCCTTTGGCCAGGCGCCAGATTGAAGCATTTCTCTAACATAATTGGAAACCAATTAAAGTGTAAGCGTAACTTTGTACTTAAAGCAAGCGAAGTTCTTTTGCAGTAATATACTCGTATAGTTTCTGGCAAGATATTTTTACATTGCTGGTTTTGAGCCTACTTACTTTATAGCCAAAAAGCTGCGCAGTGCCAGATCAAAGTAGAAAGCCGACGATATCTGCGGTTCCTCATTCAAATTGAATGTGGTGCGCAGCAGGCCCAAACGATCGCGATACTGAGTATAGGCCATTGGCTTCAGAAACATGATGGTTGCATTATCCCGCTGACTGCTGACTTCGCCCTCGCTTTGGGTGATTGCATGCCAAGCGAAATTGCGCTCAAAATACGAAGGCTTCACGGACTCAAGGACCATGCGTATGGATTGCAGATTGCCAAGGACAAAAAAGTTGTTAATATCGAGATTGCGTAGTTTTTCAATTTGCTCTTCGCGCTCCCGTTTGCCATCCTTCGCAATGGCTGTGATGACGTGGCGCGTTTGAATATTTTGCAACAGGGATTTGTACTTGTGATCCATAACAAAGGTGTCATCATAAAGTATGGCAGCTAAATAATCGATGTTTAATAGTGAATCGCAAAAAGTGAAAAGAGTTCAATAATTATTAACCATTGGTGATGTTCAGTCGCTTGACAATGCTCCTCACTGCCTCGGGTATGATGTCAGCTGGTGGCATAATCTGTAGCAAATACTTTTGTTTCGCCTCATCCAGATCACGCCATTGCCTCAAATCTCCCTCCTGGCCATAGGAGGCGCTTACTGTGGGCAAACCCAATGCCTGCGTAAAACTTTTAACAGTTTCTGAAGCAACTCCCGATTTGGTCGTGTCCAATATAAGATGAGGCGTTTGTTTCTTATCAATGCTGTCCACATACTTGTTGCAAACTTAATAAGAATCATAATTCAATTATTCTGTTGTAGAAATGAATGTAAAACTTACTTGCTTCCAGCAATATCTTAGCATCGGTTTTATTTGCCTCAATCGATTCAATTTGCACCGACAAACCATAGCTGGGATTCTTTTTTAGGTAGGTGAGGACCACCTCAATGGCCTTCGTTGCTGGCTCATTATCCACCTCATTTATAAAAACTGTTGAGGACACGACACGATAAGTATCACATATGCATATAGTACATACAACATTGTTTGCATTGTTCGCTCAACTACGCCAACAACCACTTTTCGCTTAATTAGTTTACACAAGTCCCTACTCCCTATATATATTTAAATTCCATTAGGAATCTATCGATTTAGCACTTACACACATTGATATTTTGACTCGTCTGTGCGTCTGCAATATCCAAATGTATTGCAAGTTGCAGATATATCCACAGTAACCATGAATATTTGATAGTTTTCAACCATATGCTTAACATTATCGCCAGGACTAAAACATTGACCGAACCGCACAAACCACAAGTGACAACTGAATAACCGCAGAGTTCTTTAAACGATTCAATGTGTGGACATGTGTGTATCCTTGGTGATAATCAATTGTTCGGTTGACCACACAATCTATTTTATTGTTCGTGTCTAAAGCTCAAGCGCTAATTGGCAACACATTCCGCCCTAACAATTGGATATGGGTCAGTGCTTTGACGAATGTCACAGTATGTCCACAAGAGCGCCACATACGTGTCCTTGACTTTGGATTATATCGTGATCAAGCTAAGAAATTATTCATGTAATAATGAATATGCAAAACGTGACAATGAGTAATACTTGTGTATTTTTATAAATAAATGCGATCTATTTTACAAAACTTGATTTATTTGACGAAAATACAAAAAACTGTATCAAATTTTCTTGATACATATGAAACTTTTTGATGCCTAACGTTAATAATAATCATTGTCGTTGGCGTGCTTACAAAATAATTCCCTCATAAATCCGACTCCATCAATTATTTAGCGTTTACGTGTAAACTTAGATACAAAAAATTAGATAAGTAACTACTAGTTGCTGCCGACTAGCGTGCATTGTCATTATGCGTAAGTTTAGGTCTAAAGTAATAAGCTTTAACATACACAGTTCTCGATCGCAGTACATGGTTACAGTATACAATTAATATATATACATCAGTTATATAAAGCCTATGCTTAGCGGTAGTTATCTAGTATATGTATGTGTATACAAAATCTCACAAATTCCAGTCATCTGGGCCCGACTCCTCGTGCACAATGATGGGTGTGCGTGGTGCCCCGGGCACAGGTGTAGGCACCATCGGCACATTACTATGCATGCCCGAACCGCCAAAGAATGGCGGTGGCCTAAAGCTATTAGGCGTTGCCGCATTGGAGCTGTGCGTGGACGATGCCGATGAGTCACGCACACGCGCCGCATCAAAAACAGGTGGCTGAGCATACCGATAATGCTGACCAGATTGTCCAGTTTGCGGCGTTCGGGAACGCGAATGCGAGTGTTCACGTCTCGCCATCATTTCGTGTTCCCGCTGCTGTTGCCGTATATGTTGCTGTTTCTTTAGCAACAGCTCCTCGCGCTGCTGCTGTCGGTGCTGTTCAAAATGCTTGCGCTGCTGGGCTAAAAGGCGATTCGCTTTGCTCCATGGATTGCCGCCAAAGCACATGTTGGATAAGAATACCACCGGCGAGAAAAGACGCAATGAAAATTGGCTAAAAACAAAAAAAAGGAAGAAATCTATAAAACAGAATTTAAAAGTGTAATCTTAACAACTCACCTTGTGTCCACAATTGGCTTAGCTTCGTTGCCGCTAAGTATGAAGAGTGGAAAGAATATAGAAAAGATGCAGCTGCTGACAATCAGCGAGCTAGACATATTTGTTAGCACTGTCAACGGTATGCCAAAGCCAAAGAAATATGGCCAATTCTTTTCAATGTAGGTCAGACGTCGATGCAGCTCCCAACCCATGTTAAACCATTTATACTCAAACGAGTACAATGAATAGAGAAGGCACAAGTGTATAAAGCACAGCGTGGAGCCGACATATTTAACCGGGACCAGGTTCACCAACATGCTCTGCACCAGGAACAACATCTGCACAACCAAGCTGAACAGAAAATCGGCAACCAGTTTACTTATCCCAGGTATTAATTGCGGTCGTCCTTTGCGAACTTTATACGCTGCATTCGCAATGTCCGCAAACCACAGCGAGCTGACAATCTTTGAAAGCATAAAGATGGGCAGCACCCACATCATGCCAAAGATTAGTGATAATATCGGATGCAGCCAGCTCCACACAAATGGCAGTGTATCAGACTGTGCGCCATAAAAGATGGTCAAACAGAATTTTAGCGTTGGCAGCAACACATTCTCGAACAGCACAATGCTTAGCCAGGTGAAACCACCGTTAAGCAGACAGCATTTAAATAATTTCTTTGCTATTTTCTTCTCCCTGCAAATGCGTCATAAAAACTGAATTATTAATGCGCTATTGTAAGGGGCACTCATGAAACTTTTCAATTTTCAAAACAATCTATGCAAAAGTACTACTATTTTTAGTACATTAAAATTGATCAGATTTAATTGTTTCAAATATTAATATAGTTGCTAAAGTGCCCCTTTTATCTTGTTTGAACGGATATTTACGCCTGCGGCTGTGGATTCTCCGTTTTCTTCTTTTGGAATATTTTCTCGAGCGTTCGTTCATCCGAGTTGGTTTCCGCTCGCTTTGCATACTCCTCACGTATCATTGCTGCAGCCGAGCTGGGCACTGGCGAAGTTGAGCGCTGTTGTGTCTGCTTAAAATGTTCCCTATCCATTCGGCGCAACTGGCGCATTGTTTCCAGCTCTGCATTTTGTCTGGCAACTTCGTTGTCTATATGTAGTACTAGCGTCATGCCGCGTATGCTGTCCCACAGGCCATACAAAATCCCCAGAGCGATGTTCTACAATACACACACACACACACATATGTAAACAGATGTAAAATTTACAACGCATTAAGTTTTTAGGAATTTATACTTATGTATTGGTACGCACCTTTATCGCAGCCATCTCCTGTCTATAATCTGTTTTCTAGCCAACACTTATTGCAGTTGTTACGACTTTTGTGAGCATTACAAAAATAGATGAGTGTTTATATTTACAGGTTTGCAGTGCTTTTTGAAACGTTTTGTTTCCGTATAGATTTGCGCTGTTGCGATGACATTATTTCATAGTAACACAAGTTTTAGTTTACACGATGAAACCGCCGTCATAAGCAGGCATGGTAAAAATGTTACGAAACATAATTTTGCTATTATTTTCCTTATCCTAGTTGTTGCGTGTGAGCTGGCGTTTAATCTATTGTGTGATTCACTAATTTTAAACCTTTTGACAGGTTTATCTATGTATATAATTTGTGATCAAGTAATTTGGCGATACAAATCAGTCGTGCACTTGCAGTTTTTTGTTAACAATGCCAGCAGTTTCACACAATAGTTGTCGATACATCGATATGTTTCGTATGATGGAAGTGAACGAACTGCTTCACATGGACTGGCTTAAATACAAAACGAAAAATTGACGTTAGTTCAGTTTTCCCGCTTGCGGAAAACAGGTAGGAGGTCGCATAAGCAAAAGTTAACAGATGTTTCGTTTGCCAGGCACAAGAGTGGTTACTTGTTGAGCATTCTAGAATTTTTTCCTGTGTTTGCATGTGAATCGAGTGTATTTGTTTTCAAATTGTAACAATAACAATAACAAAAAGATAATAAATTTATTTATTTTGGTTATCAGTGGTTCTTTTAAAATCACGTACCTCGCGCGCCTAATTATAAATTCAAAATCAACGCAAATCAGGCACTGATTAATTATTTGTGTGACGTTTGTAGGTTGGCTTTGATAAAAGGCTTTGTATCCTACTGTCTAATGTAAACATGTACCATATACATACATATATATATAAACATATGTATGCATATTGCTCATATGTTACCTGTTTTGCCAATACGTAAATAACTAAGGAAGCTTACTGATAGTTTAAACCAGGTGTCAGGTCCCTTAATGCTTCACTAAACCAGCGCACAGTTGATGCACTTAAGTGATTAGCAAATGCATTATGCCGTTAGTCCCACAGTCGTGACAAGATCGTCTTTGTTTGACCAGCGGATATCGTCGAACACATAAACACATTTACAAATATGGACATTGGAAAACTTTCTATATAACATTTTTCATCGCTTTTTATTGCAGAATAAAAAAGTCAACCCTGTTGCGAGTCAACAAAACCACCCCCAACCCCCGCAATTTGTCACAGCTAAGGTGCGTCTGCACTTGCAGTGGTATAATCAATAATAAAGCAACAGCAGCACAAACAACAACAAATACATGATGTGTGCTAGTGAAAAGCAACAACAGTAAAGAGCAAGTGCTCCCCGCTCCCTCTCTGGGCTCTACCTAAATTCAAGAAACCCCCCAAGACAGCTTCTCAGTTGAGACCAGTTACTTACAACCTTTGGCATTTGCAATAACTTAATACACCGAATATTTTTTTTAAACTGGCTGTCATGAAAATGTCGAGGGAGGAGCGTCTACCGATTGTTGACTGTGCATCAAGCAGCAGTGGGGATGATGAGGCAAAGCCGGTTGTGCGTAGGCGTAGCACACGGGATACCGAACAATTGGCTATCCCAAAGGACGCAGGATGCTGTGATCCCAGCAGCACGCCCCACCGCTTTTTGGCCTTGGTTTTTATGTGCCTGATGGGCTTTGGTGAGTTTGCAATAACTTTTAATATACAATTTACTTGTGGTTTTTTTCTCTAAGGACCATTCATAATCATTCATTCATTCCCAAACCTCATAATCGAAATGGAAATTAATGTCTATTTAATTTATAGGTTCCTATTTTTGCTATGATAATCCGGGTGCCCTGCAGGATGTATTTCAGAAGGAGCTTCATTTGAATGCCACCGAATATACATTAATCTATTCCATCTACTCCTGGCCTAATATTGTGTTGTGCTTTGTTGGCGGCTTTCTCATTGATCGCGTCTTTGGCGTACGATTGGGAACCATTATTTATATGCTTATCGTGCTGGTGGGTCAATTAATATTTGCTACTGGCGCCCTGGTGGGTCAGTTTTGGCTTATGATTGTCGGTCGTTTTGTGTTTGGCATTGGCGCCGAGTCCTTGGCCGTTGCTCAAAACAGCTATGCGGTGCTGTGGTTCAAGGGCAAGGAGCTAAACATGGTATTTGGCTTGCAGTTATCTGTGGCGCGTTTAGGCAGCACCGTCAACTTTTGGCTAATGCAACCACTTTATGGCTATGTGTCCAAATTCTATGCTGGCTATACGGGTCTGGGCGTCGCATTGTTTTTGGCTGGGAGCACCTGCGTCATGTCCCTACTCTGTACACTGATTCTGGGTAAGTTGTAGCCTTGTTGGTCAATCAATCATTACGCTAATCTTAACATTTTTGTTTAGGCTGGATGGACAAACGTGCTGAACGCATACTGAAGCGCAATAACAATCCGGGTGGCGAGATAGCAAAGCTCAGTGATATAATGTCATTCAAGCTAGACTTCTGGATGGTATCGGTTGTTTGTGTTGCCTATTATGTGGCTATCTTTCCATTTGTGGCACTGGGCCAGGCCTTCTTCGTATCAAATTTCCAACTGACGCCCGAACAGGCCAATACTGTCAATTCGATTGTGTATTTGATCTCGGCGATTGCATCTCCGCTATTTGGTTTTATCATTGATCGGGTGGGACGTAATGTTACATGGGTATTTGTGGCTACAATTTCAACGCTTGTCGCGCACATGTTGCTTACGTTTACCCATTGGAATCCGTATATTAGCATGACCGTTATGGGCCTTTCCTACTCGATGCTGGCTGCCAGTTTGTGGCCCTTAGTCGCGCTCATTGTGCCCGAGTATCAGCTGGGCACTGCATATGGCTTGTAAGTAAAAAGAAGTTACTTTAAAAACATAAACTATCTTTATTTTATTCACAGCTGCCAATCGGTACAAAATTTAGGCCTGGCTGTTGTTACCATTGTTGCTGGCATGATTGTCGATAGCAGCGGCGGCAGTCACTTTTGGTTGCAGCTTTTCTTTATGTTGTTTCTACTGCGTAAGTTCATTTCACTTATAAACAATCAACTGCATTGACTTATATATTTATATATATATTCCTTTTCATAGTTTCCCTGTTGGCAACTTGCGTTATCTGGGCCTATGATCGCAAGCACCAGGGCAATCTGAATATGTCGCCTGCTCAGCGTGCCACATATCATACATCAATGTACGTGAATATTGAGTCTAGTTGTTCGTGATCAAGCTATTGATGTTGTGTATTGCTGTATTATAATATTGTGTGTGTATTACTAAACAATTATTGTTTTTGGTTGCTTGGATCCAGTATTTAACTAATTTATACATTCTTCTTCCCAAAAAAATGCTAACGAAAATACTAGTCCAACGCTACGTCGTACTATGGATTGGCGGCCTCTATTGGGTCACTAAAAAATTAAATATATATTAATTAATATATACTAATATGCATACATACATGTATACTATAACATACGATAACCAATGTGATGTTGTTGTTTACCATCTACTATATATCGATCGGTAGCGAAATATGTTTTTCTTGGCGCACATTCGAAATAGCCGCACAATTTATTGTTTGATGTATTAGTTAATATTTGACCCTAACATATCATAAGATTTAAACTATTGTTGTAAATGTGTGCAATTTATGTTGCTAGTATTTGTGTATTATGTGCCCGTTGCCAAAGATAAATGTTTAATAAAATATACATATCCTAGCGAAAATTGAGTTTTTTTCTTATACAAAATAATATCAAAAAACGTTATTTTTTCGTGCGGGGTAAAAATAAAAAATTTGTATATTGATCTTCATTTAATTAATTTATTTTTTTCATATGTGAACAACTTCCACGAGTATATAAATTTATTATAAATAAAATAAATTAGCTAAAACATAAACAAAAATTTCAAATAAATTTTGGCGTGTTAAATGTTGAAACAAAAAGACATTAAAGTTTCCATGTTGCACTGGACTAGAGAAAATTCAAATACAATCATTCCACAAAAAGTTAAGTTGTGAAAAAAAAATACAAAAATATATAGTTATCAATGAAATACAATGTTTTTGTTTTATGAGAATTGGAACTAGTACATACAAAAGTTAGGTGATCGAAATTAGATACATATGAAATATGTGTGTTGAGAAAATTAAAATTTCGTTTGATTTTGTTTTTACTATTTAAATAAAAATGCATTTACGTTATTTGGCTGTTAGTTCTCGAAACGTTTTGCGTATCGTATCGTATTTAATGCTGTTATTTTCGAGCTTTCAATTCAATTAGCTGCATTTTGTTGTTATCGTAGTAAGCATATTTAATTAGTTAGTATTTTCGTCGTTTTTTAGCCTAAAGCATCGTTATATTGAAAGTTGAATTTATTTTGTTTTGTTTTTTTTATATAAATTGATCGTAACTGGTGTTTGTATATGTCTCCTTACTTAGCATTTAGGATTCATTTTATTTGTTTTTATTTGGTCGTTTATAATATTAAGAAATGTACGAGACATGCTTAAGCTTAAAGCATAGTACAAAAAAACAAAGATATTACGTGTGTGTGTGTGTGAGTGAAAGCTATTTTGATATGAAAAAAGGGACTTAAAACCCTATTGAGTTATATCTCAGACACACATTGTAATAACATTAGCTATTGTCAGATCAGTTTGTTATTTCTTCTTCACAAAATTAAATCGTTAATTTAGATTTAAACGTTATGCTTTTGTTTTTTGTTATTTTTTTCTTCTTCTTTTGAAGTTTTTGTTATTCATCCACATTTTCAGTGTCGTCGGCGGCTGCAATATTTCGTTTGGTGGCACTCTGAATGCTGGCAAGATACTTCTCACCATCAAAACGTTGGCTCTCATCCTGTAGATCCTGTTTGAAATAAAATAATAACATGACAAAACTCGTTTAAGTTGAATATAAAAGAAAACAAAATATAAGAAACAGTTCTTACCTTGTTTATGGTAAATAACTAAAATTAAATAGTATTTATGTGTATGTGTTAGTATATGTTAGCCGTTCTATGCATGTGTGTGTGTGTGTGTGTGTGAGTGTGTTATCGTGCTCATGTATGTGTGTAGGATTTTCAAATGTACAAATAGATAAAGCCAAGCACGTCGACATTGCACGTATATTATTTTTTTATTTTACATATGCCCGTGTATATACTATAATGTAGATGTATATATATATTAATTAAAATGTGTTAAATGTGAATAAACGCTTACATTTAAGTTTTGTTACACTTTTTTTTTTTTTTTTTAATTGCAATTGTTAATAAGTCTTTGTTAAATATTAATTACAGCTTGTGTGTAGTATGTGCGTGTATTTGTGTAATGGTAATTGTTATTATGGATTGTCCGGATACTAAGAGGGTTGACCGGCAACATTAGAATAAGTTTAGCGAATACTAAATCTGTTTCACAGCCAAAATACAGATTTTTTTTTTTTTATTTTTTGTCAATTTACAAATTATTTTTCTCAAGCTTTTGTGGTTTTTTTTTGGTTTTACCTTCTAATACTGTTATACTTACATGTCTAAGACTAGCAAAATGTTGATTTATTTATAGCTAATAATACTGCGCTTTGTTTGTTTTTATTTGTTAATGTCAAATGCAAATATTGCTGATTCGAAAATTATTAAGCGTCGGATAGGTATAATAGAACATAAATCAAATAAGTTAAGTTTTTACGTATGCTTATACGTAGTAATTGAGAAAAATAATTGATTGATTGTTAAATTTAGATAAGAGCACGATTGTTATTGAGCTCCAATTTGGAGAATGCATCATCAATGTCTAGAGAGAGGTCATCCATCTCGCTATAACGCTGAAAAACTACTTTTGATTGATGTTGTTGCAACTGTTGATTGCGACATTTGGTTGCTGTGGAAGATGCGCCCATTGTGTTAGTTATAATTTGTAATTGCTTGTTATATAATTTACGATCAGATTCCGAGGATGGCTTGCGATTGCTGTGGCCATTATTATCACGTTCAAATGAGATTTGTTTGCGTGCGCTAACGTTATCATATGTCTGCTTGTTAGTTACACAATTTTCAGAGCTAGCGTTTCGTTTAATGCTGTGGCCACCATCGTTAACGGAAATGACTTGATTGCTTTCTGACATATCCGTAGTATGTGTGGCCGCTCGTGTTAATGATGAATTATGTGCAAGGGTGAGATTAGCACTGGGCGATGTTGAAGGAGCAATAAAGAGAGGCTCAACGGGTTGAATTACCTTGTTGCGTAGAATCGACGGCACAGTTTCCGTCATTTTATCCCAGTCTCTTGGCAGCGCCCAGGAATGGGGACTCTTCAAATGGAAGATTAAATGTTCAGTATCGTACTTAATGCAAGCTGCAAAAGAAAACAATATATTAACATTAATTTCTATTTGGTTTGGTATGCGATTTTTGTTGTTACAGGTATTCGTCTTTAGAGGATTAACAGCGTTTTCTTCTTCAAGCTTTACGCGTAAAGCCTTTGATTCCGGTGTGGACTCCTTGCGTGAGAAATGACTGCGACGCGAGCGTGCTAGGCCATTTTGATTGCTACTGGTATTGGACTCCACAAACACTTCATCATCCCCATCACCGTTGTTGTTACCGTGACCAGGGGCATAATTGAGATTAATACCGCTATCGGCCAACGGCAGAGCGTTGCCCATCATAAATTGAGGTGGCCCTGATCCGGGCAGCGGTGTGGAAGGCGTTGTGACCGGACTAACAAGTGATGTGCCATCAAAGGCGGCGCCCGCCTCTATTGAAGCTATGAACTCGGAACTGTTGAAGTAATCGTCCAAGACAAGTTTGGCCACCTGTAAGAGAATTTGTTTAGACAGATCTGTTACAAGAAGTAAAGACGAGTTTCACTTACACGCACGAGCTCGCAGCAGTCACCAGTGATCTTGATGAGATGTTGACCCACATTGACCGTGAATTTGTATTCACCTACGGAAGCATCATTTGTGGAATATGAATGCATAAGCAGCTGCTGATTGGGACGCATAACTTTACCGGCAGCAGCTGTTGCTGCGTTAGCAACTTGCTGCTGATGGTGATGAAGTTGATGTTGTTGTTGCTGTTGATGGTGTTGAGACACTTGCTGTGCCGCAGCTGTGGCAGTCATGAAATTCTGCGTCGAATTAAAGCTCAAGCGATTAGCCAGATTGCTGCTGCTGCCGCTAGCGCCAGGTGTGCGCACCTGCACGGCGTCATCCGAGTTTGATGAGTTAAGCGACGAACAGGAGCCACCGGCGCCGCCAGCCGATGGTGCCGGCTCAAGGCGTACCGGTGAAGCGTTGCGGCGTATAGTATCCTCCATCAATTGCTTTGCATAGCTGCCCAAAAATGAGATTATTGTTAATTATAAATATACTCAATGTGCATGTAGCAATAAAAACAGTTATTTTAAGGTATTCTTATTGTTGCGGCAATGCCATTAACAGTTTTGATAAAAATGCAACCTTGAGCTTGACATTCACAACAATAACTTACTTTATTTTGTCTTCAGCTGGTCCGGTAATTTGCACTAGACGTTCTTTGGCGCCAGGGTTGACTAAACAAAAAATATGAATATCCAAATTAAAAATTGTAATATATTAATTCAGGGAGTTAAGAAAATGTATGTGAAAATAAAATTCAAACCGTAGTCCAATTAGTGAAAAAACTATGAAAAAAAACATATCAAGTTTAGTAGAACGTGCGAGTGTGCATTTGTGTGTGTTTATTTATAATGTGAGTGTGTGGGTGTGCATAAGCAGATTTAAACTCTTAAAATATTTATTGAGTGATGAAATACAGTGTTAGACACTGTATAAAAAGTGCAAGAGATTGTTGTGCAGCTTAATGTTGCTGTCGTTTTACCTCTTTGAAACGATATTATTGTTTCACTAAGTTCCTCGATCATGTGTACCCGTCGGCCTTTAATGCCCATGACTAATCGCACGCAGCACAAAACAAAAATACAGAATAACAGCAGAAGTATTAGAGTGTATGAAGGAAAGGACCAGACCTAATACTTACCCTTGCCGGAGTCGGCGTTACGTATGACGACCTCATCCTTGCAGTATGTCTTGCCAGGAATTTTTGTGGGTTTGGGAAACTTGCCAGAGTTACGGATAACCTCACCAGGTGGCAACAGCATATGCTGCTGATTGGGTGAGCCGACCGCTGCGATCACTGCCGCTTGAGCTGCAGCAGCAGCAGTTGCCGCATTAAGTGCAGCAGTCGCGGCGACGGTGCTGCCGACAAGTGCACCCATGCCGATCCCGCCGCCGACGCTGACACCAAATGTGGGGGAGGTGCTGAGAAAGGCTTGTTGGTTGCCTACGACGCCGGCAGCATCATGTTGATATACTTCAACTGGTAGCTGCAAAATAATTTAATTAATTATTAAGGTAATGTATTTTAAATTATTTTCTTAGCTCACCTCAACGACATTGGCCGCATGCTGCTTGGACTTGTAGTAGGCAATTGTGTCATTATTCTCCCAGCTATGAGCGGCACGCAATTCAATCAGTTCGAGGAGCTTTAGTCGTGTTGTTATGTTCAAACGTTCGTCCTGCGAAGAGTTGCGAAACACAACGTATGCACGATCAAGCGTATCCTTTGACACCACCTCCAGCTGCGGTCCATGGACGCGCAAATTATGCGTTAACTGAGTTATCGATTCCGGGGTCGCATTGCATGATTGCAGAGCGACGGTTACATTGTCAATCAGCTGTATAAGCTCCTCGATTACCAAATAACTGTTCTTCAACGACGAACGCGACTGTTTGTTAAGCGGACGCGGTGCCTCAATGTTTTTAACCGCTCTGCCCATATGCGTGTGCGCCATTTTAATTCGGTTTTATGTTTCCTCGTTCGGTTCAGCTAAAAAAATTCTGTTTTCTTATCTTTCTTCTCTCTCTCTCTCTGGTTTTAAGTTCGTTCGTTTGCTTGTTCTTTGTGGCTGATTGTTAAATGTTGCGAAAATTGTGTGTGAAAGAAGTCGTAGAAGCGTGTCCGCACCTCCCCCTGCAATATACAATTATACATATATAAAATAAGTACAAACCTAACTGTATAGAATTAACGTCAGTAAATAAAAATTTTCAACAAGCTGAACTTTTCTATGAAACATACTGGCATTTAACGATAACACACTGATCTTTTATCGATTATCACTTGACACTGTTTCTGTAATTATTGACAGTTACGAGTAACTGCCGCTGTCGTTGCTAGCGGCTTGTCGCTATGAATTGCGACGCAACGGCAACCACAACCACATTTATCCACACTAATAAACTACATAATGTATGCACTGTTTATATCATTTGCAACTATGATAAGACTTAGGTAGGCCAAAACTGATTAAATTAGATTTATGACAGTTTAGTGTTGCTCACTTTTTCTACCCAAAAAAAAAGCGTCTTAGCTCCGCTGTGAATCATTAAGAACGTAGCTATGAATGATAATTGCGTTCACGAACAATTCCAAAAACCATTTTCATAAAATGGGAACAATAGCCATTTGTGTACGATTTTTTGTTTCTTTATTTCTCTCTTTCCGCGCGTCATTTAAGTTTCATTAACAAAAACGCAGCATTTTCTGCCGCTGCGGCTAATTGCCGCTAGCATTTTGTCCGTTATGTTGAGGCGTGAGGTACAGATATACAAATTCCGATTTTAAATAGCATTTACACACCAGAAATATTACACAAAAAACTGTCAGAGTCGCGTCGCTGCGGCAGCGATAGCTGCAGAGGGGCAGCGATCATGCCTACTTATTGAATCATGTGTCGAGAATAGCAACAACAAATATGACTATAGCTGCAACAGAAACGCTAATGTCTGCGCCGGCAGCGCTGTTCGCATCGCCTTGGGCGTAAGCGAGGCGTTTGCCGTTAAATCTTTTTTCGCCTTTTTCCATAATCACAACACCAGAACTAGCACAAATTTTAGAAGACTGGTGCAAGTATATTTGCTTTAAGTTTGTTTGTCACTTTGTTGCAAATTAAGTAATAATATGTACATATGTACCAGCAATGTTAGGCGATGAAAGAAACTACGCGTTGGCTGCGCAGCAGCGCTCCACTTGCTCTTGTAACTGTTTAACACTGTGAAATGAACAGCACACACATAACTTTAACTTATAACCGGTGGCGACACAAAAACAAAATGACTGTTACTTTTAACACTTTTTATTGCTTTCGTCTACTTTATTTTACCTAAAAAAGCTTACCAAAAATCTCTGCGACTACTTGATTTGTGAAACAGTCTTCGGTACTATCGATAGTAGCTCTTGTGTCAATAGTAGTCGATATCGTTATTTATTTTTTTTTCTTTTCTTTTTCTTTTTTGCTTAAGAATGTTGCCGCTCTGTAGGACATTTTATAACAAATAGTTATCTTGGTTGGCTGTTTTTCATTGGTTACTGTTATTCTAATGATTTAAACTATCGATAGCTTAACCAATCGTAGCGTTGCCACTTAGCCAATGCTTTGCTTTGCAATAGGGGTGAAAGGTAGCCCTGGATAACATTATTAAAATATCGGCCAAGTTCCACAAATTTTCTCAATGGGCTTGTTTGCTGACAGAATCTGAGTTTCTCTGTGCATAAAAATCCGCAAAATGGCTGAAAATTCAGCCACGGAGGCCGATACAGCCGATACCACTGAAGCGGCTAACAATGATTGTGTGGACAATAAAGATACCGTTACCAAACCATTGCAAATGTCGTTCGCCGACTGGAAGAAGACGAAAGAAGCCAAGGAGCAGCCAGCAGGGTCACCCACACGTAATGGACGCAAACCATTTAAAAACGAGAACAATAACAAACAGCAGCAGGGCAACAACCGAAATCAAAATAATATTAACAATAATGGTTACAATAATAACATTAACAACTCATATCCACCATTGAGCAGACCACCTCCACTGCCTTTTCCACTGATGTCCATGGGCTTTAACAATTTTGGACCGGGTCCATGTGGATCAATGCCACCTGGTCATATGGGCAATATGGGTCCAGGGCCATTGGGACGCAAACATCGACCGCTGCAGCCGCCACCATTTTGGGAGGATATGATGTCGCCTCAGCTACGACCGCCACCAATGCAGCCGCCAATGCCCAAGTGCCCGAGTTTGTGGAATCTGGTGCCCAAGGAGAAGCAAAAAAACAACAACAAACAAAATCACCAGCCAAACAAGAAATACAAGTCCAACAACAGCAATACGGATAACAATGCCATGCGCGATTCGGCCCTAATGCCACCACCACCACCACCTGGCGACACCGATTCATCATCTAACAAATCGTCCGCAAACCGTGTGGTAAAAAAGAAAAAAACCGGTGGCACTTTTATCCAAATCGATGGGAAATGGATTCAGCGACCCGAAGCTCCACTGCCACTGGAGGAAGCGCCACCCGGTACCAAGGAGGACCGCCAGCGACAGTGGAAGGAGTACAGACAAGCCATGAAACCGTTTAAGAATCGCGAATTTCACAACTACAAGCGCACAGTGCAGCGTCTAAGTAAATTACCCCGCGAAGAACTGGACGAAAAACAACTGGAACGACTACAAAAGGCTGAGGAATACATTGGTGCCCACAAGGCCATGCTGACCATTAAACATGCAGAGCAGTGGGTGCAGCAATCAAGCCAAAAGTCGGACGCAACAGGCAACGCCTCAAGCCAAGCTGCAGGACAAATTCCAGTAACGGGTCAAGTATACGTGCGCAAACCGGTAAACTCTACCTGGCATAAGGGCAACGATCCAAAACCATTTCAACGTGCGCCTTTGCGTAAACAAGTTTTTGGCTCTGGACGCGCCATCAAAGGTGGTATGGGTACAGAAATGAGTGTAATGCCACTTATGCCAGCCGGTTCAGCTGCTGGTATCGGCGAATATTCGAATTACTTTGAGCCGGCTCATCAGGGCTTCAACAGCGGTGTATATGGACAGGAGACGGCATCCAGCAGCAATAACATCAATATCAACAATAGCAATCCATTCTACAGCAGCTATAATTCAAGCTTTATCAAGGGAGGCACCCTACTACCACCCTAGAAGGCAACAATGGCATGGAGCGAGAGTTACACTTAGCTATAAGATCGCATTAAGAGCCTGCTATTTATACATATACACAAGAATTCATTATAATATAACTCAAAGCTAAGGCTTAGCTTGACTTTGTGAATTAAAACATGTTTTTTGACACACAATGCAATGGTTAACTATTCTGATATCGTTATGAGAAGCATACTAAAGTAAAAATAACATATTTTCAGCTGTGTGCTGATCCACATTTTTGCTGCAAATGGAATCGACTGCTTCACTTTATCATATAGTATTCATAGATAATATGTTTAGAAAATGTAGTACTTTGTGCAATAGCAATCTAAAGTATGCTTTAAATCCTTCAGAAAATGCAAGTAGAATAGTTTCGAATCAGTCGCTTGTTTTGAGTATAATAGAACACTTTTTTGTTTTGTTTTTTTGGTAATCTTGATCAAACACATCAATTACAAGTTTAACATTTAAATGTTTATAATTATATTGTACATTTGAAAAAGCTTTAAATAAAGTATTGTGAATTTTATATATATTCAAATAATATGGTTTTAGGGTGATTTGTTAGAGCGACTGCGACCAGTTTTAAAGTGAGCTTCGTCCAATGATGGCAAGCCCAGAACTTCACGACGCTTTCGCTTGCCACGCCAAATGGCCTCCTTAAACAAGTTGCAGTAGAGCTCCACGGAGGCGGGGGAATCATCATTGCCAGGAACTGGATATGTAATCAAGTTTGGATTACAATTGCTATCTACAATGCCAATTGTGGGTATGGCCATTTTGGCTGCATCGCGTACAGCCGTATGCTGGGCCATCACATTGTTTTGTGTGTTGAGGAAGATGCACAGATCGGGTAGTCGAGTGACAGCATCAAACTGGACATTCGCATTGGTAAAGATGCCGCCACGCCAGAAACGTGTGTGCGAAAATTCACCTGCCTCCATGGCTTTTTGCTCGACAAGCATAGCATTTAGTGCGTTGCGATTAAAGAACAATATGATGCCATCACGGAACGCAATGTGTGCTGTAAAGTTGAGTGCGTCCCGTAAATGGGCAGCCGTCTTATCTAGATCAAAAAACAGATGGCCTAAGCGACTTCCATATAAATAGGGACGCATACGATCATCAAGGGAACCTTCCTTGTGTCCATAGTGTACGCGGGCATTGAATAGATCGCGCACAGTAAACAAATTATTCACTTGAAAGTAATCCGGATGTTTAAGAATTCGTTGTTCTACTACATCGATATCTTCCGGTTCCTCAGCGGGCGTAGGTGCTGTTGCCGATTGTGTATTTTGTAGGCGTGCTTGCAGCGAGCACAGCTGACTAAAGCGGGGCACTGCAAGTGTTAAGTATGCATAAGTTTTTTCATTAATCATTTAATTAATTCACCCACAGTTGAACGTTTTCCTTAACATTTTCTCGCGTGCAACCTGCCGCTGTTTTCATAACATGCAACTAGTGTGACTGCAACTGATAAACTTGAAAATACCAAAAATTAATAGGTACGCTAATACCATTCATTAATCATCGTTTGAAAAACAGATGGTCTACGAGCGACTTATCGATAACAATAATTCGCGACTTGCTAAAAGATTGCCAATGCAATAATAATAATGTTTTATTTTGGAAAAAATATTAACAAGCATAATGGAAATTGAACAGACGCCTCAAAATGCGGCTACATCGGAGACGAATTCCACATGTGAGTTTATGGATGCCGAAGGCGATCCAGAGCCAGAGCACGATGCAGATCTCAGCGCTGGCGATCTCTATCAGGAGGCGGAGCACCAGTGCTGCAGTATTATCTCGGAGCTATGCGATGAGCTGGGGACGCATTCACGTGCCGCGCTCAGCCCAGATTCGGAGGTAGCTCCAGGACAATCAAGAGATTTGGCCGCTTCTGTAGAGTCGCTGGCGCTGAGCACTTCCACCAGTGCCCTGACAGAGGATAGCGGTAGCACAAACGCCTTGGACGAAGACATAGACTATCAAAACGACAGCGTTTGGCGGGGCCAAAAAAAACATATTTTTATCCTGAGTGAGGCGGGCAAGCCCATTTATTCGCTGCATGGTAACGAAAATAAGCTGGCGACGCTGTTTGGCGTCATACAGGCATTGGTTAGCTTTGTGCAGTTGGGACAAGATGCAATAACATCGATTCATGCGGGCGGCATTAAGTTTGCCTTTATGCAGCGCAACTCCCTCATCCTGGTCGCCGCGTCCCGCACTAACATGAGTGTTCAACAGCTTCAGTGCCAACTAAGGTAAGTTGGATTGTAAAAGAGGATTATGAGAAACTTACTCTGTGTTTTATATTCTAGCGATGTCTACTGTCAAATAGTCTCCACGCTTACCTACTCGATTATGTCGAAAACTTTTGAAAAGCGAAAAAACTTTGACTTACGACGCTTACTCTCGGGCAGCGAGCGCTTAATCTTTAATCTGCTGGCCAATGACAGCAGCAATGGAAGGGGTAAGGTAGTATAAATCTAATTTGTGTACTTGTTTCTTATCATTTTGAATTGATTGCAGTTTCTAATAACATTTTCACCTTTCTGACAAACTCGATACGCGTCTTTCCATTACCAAATTCTGTGAGATCGAACATTATAAGCGCCATTCAAAGCAATTGCTCAAAGATAAAAAATCTGGTATTTGCCGTCCTGATAGCGAACAACAAACTAATAGCACTTGTGTGCATGAAGAAGTATTCGATACATCCGGCTGATTTGCGTTTGATATTTAATCTGATTGAGTGCTCGGAGTCGTTTAAGATCTCGGAGAATTGGACACCGATTTGTTTGCCGAAATTCAATATAAACGGCTATTTATATGCTCATGTTTCTTATTTGACCGACGATTGTCCAGCCTGCCTGCTGCTTATGTCCGTCGATCGCGCTGCATTCGACACACTAAAGCAGGCCAAGGAACGCATAACAGAGAAGCTAAGACGAAATAATTGCTTGCAAGCAATCAATGACGAACTGCAGCAAATCCACAATGTTAAACTGTATCAGCAGATGCTGAGTGTGCCTGAGATGCGACACTTTCTATACAAGCCAAAGGCAACGGCACAATTGCTCTGCTCCTTCCTAAGGCATCCGTACAAATCTTTATCCGATTTTGAGCGATTGGAGGCCATCTATTGCAGTTTATTGCATCGCATCCACAATCATTCGCGGCCATTGAAGCTTATCTATGAGGTGAAGGAGCGTGAAGTTGTGTTTGCATGGGTAACAGCCACCTATGAGCTATATGCGGTCTTTGATTCCATTGTGGACAAGGCAACGGTCATTAAGTATGTCGACAAACTGATCAAATGGATCGCAAATGATTTCGATGTGTACTTTATACGTAATCATGCGACATTTTAATATTTTCAAAAAACTAATGATGAAAACCCACAACTTTGTTTAGTTATAGCTAATTATGACTAATGTAATAGTTTTTGCATACATATGTATTTTTGTATGCTTAATATGCCTGCTTAATTGTTTAACAAATTGAAGACGTTGACTTTGATGTTGTCTAAATAACTGATCTTGATACATTTACCATACGTGTACCATTATACTATATAAGCATGTAAATAAAGTATTAAGTTAATTGTGAAAAGAAAACTGTACTGCAAATTAAAATCAATTTGAGAAGTTGATTGCAAAATTTTTAAATTGTGCGCCAAAGCTTAAGTCACAACTGTTGAGTAATTAAGTTGGCTGCACGCAAATTGCGACTCACTTAAAGTTGGGTGCGCGACATGAAAGCTTTTTGGGTGCTCGCCGTCGTCTTTGTCCTGCTCACTTGACATAAAAAAGGCTTCACTCAGTTGAGTACAGGATATGAGCGTGTGCGGTACACAGAAACGCGGCAGAAAATCAAAGTGCGGTAAAACATCAAAAAAATTACACACACTTACACAAATACATACAAGAGAGAAAAAAAGTGAATCTAGTGCTAAAATGCTTTCAAGCATGGGCCGAAAATAAAACCAAATATATATATGCGTATATACATACGTATACAATAAATAATATGTGCAACATACGCAACGCAATTGCGAAAACAGTTTTCACAATATGCAGCTGTCTTCTACTACTTTCAGCTGCTGCTGCTGCTTGACTCGCTTCAATTCTTTTTTAGCATGCGCCACGCATTTTTTTGGGTGTTAAATGTTCGTGTATCTGTCGGTTTTTGCGCGCTAAGCTACGACGGGCAGCAGCAGCGGCGGCATTAATACACGTCGTTTGCAAACCTCTCCTTCTCCCCTTCTCCCCACCACACACACACACACACACACACACAAACACCGACACATAAGCACGCATACCAACACACACACACAGTGGCGCCCACTGTGCACGAAAATAGGCAGAAATCAAGCAAAGGGAATATACTACTATGTATGTATTTATGCTCATGTCCTTTTAGGTGCGTGCTTGTATGAGTGTGTGTGTGTGTGTTTTATGCTGTCACCGCTGCTTCTGAGCCGCGCCGCTTCGTTAGTTTTGCGCGCGTGCTAAAAGAGAGTGTGTGTGTTTTGAGTTAGTGTGCAAATCATTTAATTTATTACTAAATGTATTTTTATACAGATTTCTCTGTGCACTTCTTTTCCGTCTATTCGTTTCGCATTCATTCCGTTTGTCGTTTGGCTAAGCCATTCGTCGTTAATTTGTCGTTCGCTTTTTAAGCCAAATTCGTTCTCTCATGATTATATCAACAGCCAGCCAGCAGCAGCAGCAACAACAACAATAACAACAACAATATCAAGTCGTCCTGGCAGCCAAAGTTTTACCTTTGTGCTAAGCAGACGCACACGTACGTAGCAGACGCACACGACGTACACACACACACAGGAACATTGGCCACAGCATGTCTTTTTGTGTATCCTAGAGTTATTTTTTGAAAAGCAAGCAGCAGGCAAACGAAGAAGAATAAGCAGCAAACTCTGCGCGCGTGTTTTGCTGCTTTCTTTCTTCCTATTTTTTTTTTTGTTGCTTTGCTCTTCTTAGAAAGCAAGAAGCGAAAACAGAAGTGTAGGAATCTATTTTTGCGTCAACAAAGTTTTTGGCTGTCTTTTTGGCTTTTATGGCTTCTGCGTGTCTTTGTTTCTGTGTGTGTGTGTGTGTGTGTGCGCGCGCGTGCAGTAAACTTTTTAAGTGCAGACAGTACTCTTGAATTTTTTAATAATTGGAAAATTTTTGTTGTGCCACAGCACTTGCAAAACGACATAAGTTATTTTAATAAAAACAAAATCGAAGCTCGTAAAGTAGGAAAGAAAATGATCGCCAAAAAGGGCGCTTTTATAAAATAAAATTGGTGCATTCTTTTAGGCTGCATTAATAAATCCTTTCGCTCAAAAACATGAAAACATGAATAAAAAAGTACAAAAGCATTACGAAAAATTCCCTATTAAACTAAATTTCATCAGCTACTTTATTCCACAGCACAAAAAATGTCGCCTCTTATTTAATTTGAAACTAACAATCAAAAGCTAAACACTATTTAATCTGCTGCCACAACTAAAGAAAATAAGAATCCAGTCCCGAAGAAAATCAAACGAAAACAAAAAAACCCCAACAAAATCCAATCTCCCTAAACAACTGCAACAATCTACAACAATAAAAGCAACAACTACCGACTACAACAACAGCAACAACAACAACTACAACTGCGCCTATCACCAACTAATACAAACGGCAATTTCGTATTAATTTTATTTGCGCATACATTTTGCCGCGTTCTCATAAAAATTTACATAGAAACCAACACCAAAACAAGCAACAACAACCGCTGAATGGCAACAAGAAGTACAAGAAGAAGGGTCCTGGTTAACTGCTGACCCAGCCAGCCAGCCTATAACTTTAGGTTAGTATGTCTTTCTCATTTCAACTTATTGCAAATATAAAAAAAAAAAAAAAATAAAATAAACGGCGAACCTAGTCAATTGAGCTTGCAAAGCGCTAGCCTGACTAATAATTACCCTGTAGAAAGCTTGAATTTTAAATATTAGTTTAATGTTAAAGAGATTATTTAACTGTTGCTGCCACAAGATTATTATAAGAGTTATAATATTGAAATGATGTTGTTTTTATTAGCTTTAGTTTTTGTAGTGACTAACATCAAGAGATCAAATCTTTATAATACCCAGTTTGGGAAAACTTCTGTGTCCAGGGCATAAAAAGTATAACAACAAAAATTGTCCCTTTTCGCCTTTGCATTCGTTTAACATTATGGAGTGTATGCTGCTTGCTGCTTGCTGCTCATACACTCTTTATCTTTTTTGTTCGTTTATTTTTATTTTCTACTTTTTGTGTTTTTGTTTGAGCCTTTTGTTGTTGGTGTGCGCTCATTTTGCTTATCCTTTTGCCCGGCTGCTGATCAAATAGGCATCATTTGCCTGCCAGGCAACACAAAAAGGTCGACAGCAATTTCAAACGACAGTCAGTTGATGACTGTGTTGACATGATATAAGGCAGCAGGAAACAGAGTCGAAGAGCACAAACAGCAATAGATAGATAGAGAAAGAGAAAGAGAGAAACAGCATCTCTATATTTAACTATGTGCGAATGTGTGTGTGTGTCGTAGCTATATTAACCCTATTTTTGTCGTCAATTAATGACTCCGACACTCGCCTGAAATTAAATTTTTTTTTTTTCTAAATTTCTTTGGGTTTGACGGCGAATACCGGTCACTTTCTTGCCCTTTTTGGCATTGCCTATTTTTAGGCGTCAAATAACAAACGTATAAGTGCGTTTCGGAATGTGTGTGTGTGTATGTGTGTGTGTGTGTATGTGTGTGTGTGTTTTGGGTGTATTTACACTTTGATCAAAATGTTTACAGCTTTGACCTAAGTAGAAGAAATTCAACATTGTTGGGCTATTGAAAATCGGTCCAGGTTTGACAAAGAGATGATTGATTCGAGCGAATATTGCAATTAAGTTTTAACAGTTTTAAGAACTGACCTTAAAAATCGCTTCAGATTTGACATTGCTTAAAATTGTCTACAAATAAATTTTTTGGTAAATTTTTTGATTACGTTTTCCGGATAGTGTTGGCGTCATGGCAAAATCGTGTTTGTGTCGAGCTGCCAGCTCGTTTAACCCCACGTGCTCTCCGTCAACTCCCGCACTCACTCACACACACAAACACCCACGCACACCTACATAAAAGCTGGGCAACATTTACGAGCATTGTGCGGAATTTATTGAATTTTTATTGGATTTCTCTCAGTAGAAGCAAGCAGCAAGCATTTCTGAAGCCATGCTAACTGTTCGGTTGTCTCGTTAGGCGTGGCATAATTCATTATGTTGACTCTCACACCCACCCACCCATTCACACACCCACCGCTTCCTGGCGTGCTTTGCATATTAATATGCATTCCTGTATGTTCAATTTATGATTTAAAGCAAGTCGCTCGCGAGGCTCGTTGCCTTTTGCCTAATCACTACACAACCTATTGGAACCCATTCGAAATTCATTTAAGATTTTGCACACATAATTTTTTGGGCTCTAGTAATTAGTTAAGCGATGTGGCACCCCAAAAAAAAGGTAAAACAAATTTGAAAGGATCAAATTATTACGCTGCAAAGATCAAAACCATAAAATCCTTCAACGCACAAATTTACCTTTCGTATCAAATGGTTTTTTTTTTGTTAGCTATTAAAATGTTTGCCACAACTTTGGACATCTCATTAAAAACGCATTTCACAAGCTCGACCACAAAAAACTTCGTTGACAAGTTCGTGGTCAACTGGTTAACTACTACTACTACTGTAATCTTTGTCGGGCAGCAATTGTGAATACATCCGCATTTAAAACTTGAAAACTTTTAACATAGCGTTCAATTTTAATCGGTATTCAAGTGCTATGGATATTCACGTAATATATATATATATATATATATATATCTTTCGTAACTTTCTCTTAAAGTTTTCCATCAAAGTTTTTGATATCGTTGCCTAGCGTTGCGTTGCGGTTGCGTAAGGGATGCTGCTCAACCCATAACCCCTAACACCACTCACACCCCTCACACCACTCACACTCTTTGTTGGTGTGTCAGAGCAAACGTTTAATATTCACGCCTGAGCGCACTTTTAGTGAATGACAAGCAGTGTGGATGGAGAAGCTGGTTTGGAAAGGCGAGGTGTGGAGCGGAACTGTGTTTAACTGATGGTGGACCGGAGCGAAAAATGTGTGTGAACTGTTTGACGCTTATCTATGATGCTGCTTTTGACCAAATTTTATTGCCGCTTTCCAGGCCAAACGATTTTATTCCGTTATGCCATGCCATGAACCCAAAAATGTAGCTACAAACCGGTTGGAGCAGAAAAAACTAGCTCAAAGGATGGAGTTAACAACAAACTTAAATGAATAAATCGTGTTATTAAACTATGATCCAATATTTAACGACTAAAGTCACTTTCAAAAGCTTAAAATTTTCATTTTAAACTAAAATCCTCTTATTATATTTTTTCTTTGTTATCCACTAAACTAAAGCAACAATTGCAGCTCGTAGCAATTAGCTGGCAATACCCAAGAGCTAATCATTTTAATCATACGCCCAGTTCTTGTTCTTGTTCTTGTCTTCGTGCATAAATGCAAAGCATTTCAGGCTCACTTTAAGTGCAATTTGAAATGATGCTTGTTCACATAGCCAGACGGACGGACAGGCTTCAAACGTTGATGCCATTCAGCTGTCTCGATGTCCTGGTCTCCTGTTTCGGTTTCTGTTTCTGTTCGACAGCTGCAGTAAGTAAGTGTCTTTTCCTTCGAACCTGTTTCTGACGTTTCTTTGGCTATGTGATTTGAGCTGCCGGCACTTCAAACTATCATTCAACTTTTATGCGCACATTTGCACAGTGTTTATTTCTTCCCTGTGTTCTGTGTGGGTGGTTAGACGTTGCTTCGGACGACTCATAGCCGCCAGCCAGTCAGTCGAGTTATCGACAAACAAGCCAGACAGCGAATCCACTGCCAAAGTCAGAGAGTCAGTCAGGAGGGTGTTGTGGCGCGGTTAGGGAAGGAAGGGGGGCGGGGGAGGGCATCAACGGAAGTGCTCGTCGCCATTTTTAGTGCACTTCTTGAAAGTGCGCACATTTCCGTTTGGCATCAATGATTCGCCCACTGCCCACAGCGCTCGGTCCACCCACCCACGAGACACGCCCAGCCAACAACATTTGACTTCCTTCATCTGTTTCTGTTCTTACTTTTTTTTGTTTTTGTTTTGTTGTCACTCTATAAAATGGTCATTGAAGGATATAATAAAAGTTGTAATGACAATGATCTTGGATTTCATTTAGTAATTCATTATAACTGATCAGCTATATTACTTGATCTTGGGAATTGTTAGAGACAGAGAAAAATGAACTTGAGCACGCGTAAGGAAAGAAAGAAAGATTAAAATTCTAGACAAATGTTTTAAGATATCCAACTTTTCGAACCTTGTATAAAAAGGATTCTTCTTGCTTAAACTTTAAATCGTTTCATCTTTATAAATTGATCTTAATACATTTTATTTAACCATGATTCTACTTTAAAGCTCTTCTTAGAGTAACTGCAAGTCGGTAAGTTTTCAATCTATTTTGAAGCATTTTCCACTTGTTTTGCCCCATTTTATGAGCCGTTGGTGGCTTCTGCTTTTGCTTCTGCTGATTTTAAAAGTTGTCACATTTGATTTTAAGCAATTGTTTGGTTTTATGTCTCCGCCACTCGTTTGCAGTTGTTGTTGTTGTTGCTGTTGTTGTCGTTGGTGTTTGTGTTAACTTACTACGCTTTTTGGCTTTTCTTTTTGTCTATCTTCTTGATGTCGTTTTATTGCCGACTTTTTTATGTGGTGCCAGGTCAAAGCTAATGGCATTCTACTCTCCCATCGCCAGCTAAATTGGCTTTAATAGTTAGGTCGGCTTGGCTATTTGGCTACTTGACTACTTGGCTACTTGGCCTGTTGCTTGTGTTGACTGGAAAAATTGGTGTCGAGAATGTGATGTAACCGAAAGAGCTTTCAAACTGGATTCAAGTGCTCAAAAACCAAACTAACTAAAACTAATGTGAGCAATCGAATACAATCTAAACCGAATCCAATAACTGAAATGTGATTGAGTTAATAAATCATTAAATTAATTGTAGATAATTTACACGCCTTTTAGCCTCGTTTATTAGGCACAAGTTTCAGTTGCACTTGAACTCTTTAGGCAGCATTTAGCTGAGCCAACTTAATAAGTTATTCATGCTTTGTTAGAAGCTTGACTTACAGTGTTTGCCACAAGTTTGCCCACGCCTTGCGGACTGCGATAAGTATCTATATACATATGTATGTATGTATATATCTAAACGTATAGCTTTAGCTGCATAAATTAAAAGGCAACATTCTATGTGAAGGCTCAGTTTAAATGCTGTCAACTGATTATATAACCAAAATGCCCTACCCCAGCCCGAACTTTGTCTACCATTGTGTAGCATTGCCGCCTGGTTGCATTTCGTATATGTAGCATAGTACTTGGGTTGCATGTTATACAGTTACGCCCAGGACGTTAGCAAACAAAGGGAGAAGTAAAGCGAGCCGAAGAGATAGCGATAACGAAAGCGAAAGCTATAGCTAAAGCTAAAGCTAAGCTCACATGCTGTGCGACAGCCGTAACGACAAAAAAAAGAAGTAAAATAAAATAAAAATGTATAGAATATAACTAGAAGTAAAAGATGTCCTTGTTGTGCTGGAAATTACAATACTCTTACAAAATATTTAAAGAATTTTTGTGATGCTCGTGAAAAGTAATGATTTGTTACAAGAGTTTTCATTGCAAGTAAAATATGAATAATATAAGGTGTGGCTAAATCATCTAACATTACGAATTATTAGTTAAATTGAATAATATTCGTTTGTTATAAAATAATAATAATTAAAAATCAAATCAACAGCAGTCCAAAACATCTTTCCAAAGCCAAGCCAACTAGTAACTGTGATGTTCGTGAAAAGTAATAATTTATTACAAGAATTATCCATGAATATAAAATATAAATCGTATAACTTTTTCCTCAATCATATTATACAACGAATTATAAGTTAAAGTGAATGATATTCATATATAATATAATAAAAATATTAAAAATCAATAAATATATCCTCAAACATATTATATAATTAGTTAAAGTGAATTATATTTGTATTTAGTATAATAAAAATACTAAAAATCAAATTTAAATATATAAATATATCCTCAACCATATTATATTATTAGTTAAAGTGAAAGATATTTGTACTTAATATAATAAAAAATATTCAAAAATCAAATCCTTAACATTTATTAAACAGCATTCAAAGTCATCTTTTCTAATGTTTTAGCAAACACTCAAAAAAATCACTATACCCTTCCCTAGGAGAGGAATTGAAATTTGTTTAACTTTTCAAGCGAGTAAACGTTAGAACAAATTTTTTTTTGCTTTATCGAATTTTTGGATGCGACATTTTTACGCTCTTTCAAGCGAAATAAACATGGAAATGTTTGCGACTCTTTTATGTTTGTGTGTGTGTGTGTGTGTGATATATATTTATGCTCATCAACATACATTTATATACATATATATGTATGTATGTATGTATGTATGTATGTATGTATGTGTGTGTATGTATGTATGTATGTGTGTATATGTATGTATGTGTGTGTGTGTGTGTGTGTGTGTAAGCCAATAAAATGTTGTAACCTCGAAAAGTTAAATTTTTGCTTTTGGCGTTTTTTTTTGCGTATGTATTAACATTGAGATGTGCTTGACAATTTTTTTGAGTTCAGTTCAAGCAACAAATTATGCCGTGGCACAACATTGGACGCAAGCTTCGTTGGGTTTGCTTTTCAAGGATGTGCACCCCACTTTTGTCTGCTTTTCTGCTCTCCCCCCCCCCCCCCCTCTCACATGCGTGCCGCCTCGCCTTACCTCGCCTCGTCCTCGTCTCGTCAGCGACTTTTATCTAAAAGCGCACTTAGCCCAAGTAGGCCAAGTAGATTACGGCTAGAGAGCTGCTAGCTTCTGTTCGCTCCTGCCCCACCGCACACACAAACGCACACATGTAGACTGTAGCACACATTATAGTGATTTTTTTTTTGTGGCTGGTTTTTATCATTAGAAAAAATAATTTGGTTTAGTAGTGTATTAATTTTGTGTGCCTTTAAAAATGATTAATTTGCTTGTTGTTGCAAGATTTTGATTACGAAGATAAAAGAATTGGTGCATGAAAATTATAGATTAAATGTTAAGATAGATATTTAAGTGTAAAATAGCTTAAACAGAAAAGATTATCAAAACGATAAGAGACAAAGCTTTGAAAGAGGAAAAAGAAACAAGAAAAAGATACAAAAAAAAATATATTTCTAATAAAAATTAATAAAGAAAAGAAACCATTTAGTAAATATAAAAAAGAAAAATAAATTTCTAAAACTTTAAACTAAAAAACAACTAAAATTCTTTAAAAAATACGATTTTCAGCTAACTAATCAACCAAAAAATGATTCTAAAACTTAATAAATTACTATGTTAAACAACTTCATTGTTTAATTGATTGTTTTAGTTAACAAAAAAAAAACACTTCAACATATTTAAGTTAATAATTAATGGTCTATTAAGCTCTTAATACTTGGGTCTGGCAACTCCCTTCCTATCTCTCTCTCTCTCTCTCTGCGAATACATGCTGTGAAGTTTTTAATGATATAAAGAGCAAACACTTGAGCAAATTGCGCATGTAAACAGCCCTTAGAAAGAAGCGCTTCCAAGTGGGTTGAAGGCAACCCGGGTGCTAGACCCTGAAAAGTGATTAAAAAAAACAAGTAAAAGATGAACAACTTGTTGTTGTTCTTGTCTGGAAGCAACAACAACAACAGCAACAACAAACACAACAGCGGAAGCAGTGGCGTTGACAGCGTTCCGTTAATGTCCTTGGGAGAAAGGCTTTTAAAAGCAGCAGCAGCAAGCAGCAGCATTCAGCAAGAAGGACATGCCCGAAAAAGCCTTTTTTGGCGCACAATAACGGTTACAAGCGTTACAGTTTTTCATTGTAGAAACCGTAATTGGAAAAGTGTTTTTTTTTTTGGGTGGGTGAGGGGGGGGGGGGTTGGGCTGCGCCATTCGATGCTTTTAGCCTCAAATGTCAGACACTAAAGTGTGTGTGTGTGTGTATAGAGGGTTTGGGGTTCGGGGGGTTGAGGGGGGGGGGGGGGGAGAGAAAGAACAACAACAACAGTTGTAGGCAATGTGTTGTCCGAATTGTTTGGCTTTTAGAGGGGCAGGACAGAATAGGTTAGGCTAGGGACTTGAAAAGAGAAGAGGTGGGGGAGGGGTGGGGGCGGTGGCTGGCGCTGCTTGCTGGAGCGCAGTTTCTTGAGCTTATTTAAGCAGAGCACTGGAAGCACAAAGGACGCGCCGCACGACAAAAGCAGCAACAAGAGGTGGGGAGTGGTGAGGAGAGGAGAGGAGCAACGGCAGCTCGTCCTGGCCCGGCGCACAATTTGTCCTGCAATCGCTTTTGCTTGTTGCTTGTTAGCCATTGTCTAATTGTTAACCATTTTTTTTCTTCTCTTTTTGTTGTCTCTCTCTCTCTCACACTATGTGTGTGTGCGTGTGTGTGTGTGTGTGTATGTGTGTGTGTGTGTGTGTCTGTGTGTGCAGCCAGGCAAAATACCATTTTTGTCTTATGAAAGAGCAGCACAGACACAGACATCGCTCTATCTCACTTTGACACATATGCTTGCGTCTGCCTCTTTCGAACCATTGTCTTTGCTTTTGTCTTTGTTCACGCGTTGTGTCTATTTTAAGCATATTACATATTATTTTATTATTATTATTATTATGACTATTATTGTTATTGCAAGCGGGCAGAGAGAAGCGCCGAAAGGAATGCGTCATGTGGCATGTGGCATGTGGCATGTGGCATGAAGTGTGCATCTATCAAAATGTTTTCTTTCTCATTACACAACAACAAACAACAAACAACAACAACACATTTAATAATCAAGTGAATAAAACTAATTATCAACTGCAGTCAGCAGCATCCTTTATGTCCCTGTGGCAAACTATTCAAATTGCTTTCAATTATATATATATATTAGCTTGATGAATTAGATTTTTGCCAGACATTTTTTCTTCACTTTTCGTTGCATGTGGAAATTTTGTTGAAAAATGTGTGAAAAACGTTTGACACAAACTTTTATGTGAACTTTACTTTGAAATGAAATAAATTGAGTTATATCTTAGTAATATAATATTTCGATGTGTGAAAATCTTAAAGAAAACCGAGTTAAACTAAAATATTCACTTTGAATAATGCGATTTCTGATGATCTTAGTAATTGCACATTGCACATTGCAACTAAGCTTGTTCAATGATACCTGCATGTTGCAAGTAAATAACTTACAACCTTTGGTTGGCCCCAAATCAAATTTGCTTGCTACTCTTTGCCAGCTTTGTAGACTTCTCTGTGGTGTTAATTACAACAACTCGAACAACTCGAACATCTCGAACATAACTCCAAATAGACTCAAAATGTTTCCAGCATTTGCAAATTGTTCGTTTGGATGCAGGCTGTAAACGTTATGTGATTTGTTCGTTGGACAAGCCGCAAATATAGCAATTACTAGTCAAGACTAAGGGTATTGTGAGGGTTTGTTGCGTGGTGGGGGATTGGGGTGGGGAGATGGGATGTGCAATCTGTGCAACAGACTCTATACGCAGATGCCACATAGCAACAACAACAACAATGTGGTTTCATTTTGTATGCATATGTGTGTGTGTATGTGTGTGTGTGTGTGGCAAGCGGTGCCGAGAAGTATGCCGAAACAATTTGGCATAAAGCACGCTAGGAGAAAAGTCAAGTTATTGGTCAAAAGGTAAGTTTCGAATCGGGTTTTGAATAAACAGCATATATGTATATATATATATATATATGTATAATATTATATATATATTATATTATATTATATATATTTATTATATTATATATTATTTTCTTGTAATTCAAACTTATTATATGAAGAAACTTGAATAATTGTATATAGATTTTAAGGTATTAAGCTAAAATCATATAAAACCAGATGAGAACATATAAAATATTAAAATAAAAATCATTAACTTGCTATTATGATATGATGTTCATCTCAAGAGCTGATCATTTGACCTGGCTATTAATATTTGTGGCAGGAAATTTGCCTGTTTGCCACACAGCACAACAACGTTGTTAATTGAAAACTTTACATGTGTGAGTGTGTGTGTGTGAGTGAGCGGTAATGTAAAACCAATACATAAGCGGAAAACACTCACACATACATGCAGAGTGAAAGAGAAAGAGAAAGAGAGAGAGAGAGAGAGAGAGAGAGAGAGAGAGAGAGAGAGAGAGAGAGAGAGAGAGAGAGAGAGAGAGAGAGAGAGAGAGAGAGAGAGAGAGAGAGAGAGAGAGAGAGAGAGAGAGAGAGAGAGAGAGAGAGAGAGAGAGAGAGAGAGAGAGAGAGAGAGAGAGAGAGAGAGAGAGAGAGAGAGAGAGAGAGAGAGAGAGAGAGAGAGAGAGAGAGAGAGAGAGAGAGAGAGAGAGAGAGAGAGAGAGAGAGAGAGAGAGAGAGAGAGAGAGAGAGAGAGAGAGAGAGAGAGAGAGAGAGAGAGAGAGAGAGAGAGAGAGAGAGAGAGAGAGAGAGAGAGAGAGAGAGAGAGAGAGAGAGAGAGAGAGAGAGAGAGAGAGAGAGAGAGAGAGAGAGAGAGAGAGAGAGAGAGAGAGAGAGAGAGAGAGAGAGAGAGAGAGAGAGAGAGAGAGAGAGAGAGAGAGAGAGAGAGAGAGAGAGAGAGAGAGAGAGAGAGAGAGAGAGAGAGAGAGAGAGAGAGAGAGAGAAAGAGAGAAGAAGAGAGAGAGAGAGAGAGAGAGAGAGAGAGGGAGAGAGGAGAGAGAGAGAGAGAGAGAGAGAAGAGAGAGAGAGAGAGAGAGAGAGGGAGCAAGCTGCTGTTAAACAGATTGAGAACATACATTGGTTTGAAAGTATTGGGGCGGTGTGGCGAGGGGGGAAAGTGCGGCCAAGCCGCATTAGCTGCAGTTGAGCGAGTGTCAAGGTGAGGCCAGGTGCGAGGCAGCCAGGCAGAAAACAGGCAACAACCAGTCAACAACAACAACAGCAACAAGGATAAGTGACTGCAGTGTTTTTTGGGCCATAGTAGTATATTGGTGGCTGGCATTTGGCCAAATCACGTAATCAGGGACTTGTTTATGGCGCATGTGCCAACAAAAATTAATATGAGACCCCTTAAAACAACAACAACAACAATCATTGTGTGCAATGTGTAAAAAATTAATTTCAATTAGCGTCAATTTGGCCCAAAAACAATATACACACACACACACACACACATACATACGAAAGCCAAATTGGCATGATTTACTTTCAAATCAAAGCAAAAGCTATTTTTGATTTCGAAATAACAAAAACTGTAATTGGTTTTTTTTTTCATGTCTCCGCCTTTTGACAAATGTGAAAATTATAGCATACACAATCGGTTGGCACTTGAAAAGCGTTTTAACGCACATGCCACGCCCCCCCCCCCACGCCCAGAGGGTTGGCTGTTAGTGTTTAAGGTCCTGACTTATCCACGACCAGGTCCTGGCTTCTGTGTCGTCGTCGTCGTCGTCGTCCACTGGGAACTGTTACATTCTGCGCGCATATTATTTGCATTTCCGTTTTTCTTTTTTTTTTTGCTCTCTTTACGAACATCTGGGTTGGTTATGTGACATTCGCTTTGGGGGGCAGGGCTGTGGGGTTTGGTCCCCAAAGGAATATAACAAGCTGCTAATGGCAATATGAACAATCCTTGTAAATACCCAAAGACCACATTTTTCATACAATAAACGCGAGTAAAGGGAACATTTAAAACAGATTCGCAAGTCAAGTTTCATGATTTAATAAAAGTTAAGATATTAGATTGAGATTCTTTCGTTCTATCATAGAAGCATTTACTCAACAGTAAAGTTTTGACAACTGGTCGTATACGTTATGTGATTTTTTTCAATCATCATTTAATCGTCAACACTTAAATCACTTAAAATGTATATGTATGTTGCATTAAATGTACACACGCACACACATTCGCTATGTGTATTAGTATTGGTTAGCTTAAATTCTTTTATCAGACATTTAAAGCTACCTTGCGTCGCTTTGCGGAGCACTTTCAATTAAATTGCAATTTGCGTTGATATAAAATCACTATTGACGTAATTGCAATTGCAAATGTCGAGGTGTGTGTGTTTCTGTGCGTGTGTGTGTGTGTCTATTGGATCCTTCTGACATCTTTTTTAAATGCACTCAAAGGGCAACTGAACGTGAAACGTGGCAATCAGCATAATTTTAACGATAAAAGCAGTTAATGATAATTGCATGTTAAAACTGAACCAACCAACGGCGATAGCAGCCCAGCCCCATAGGTAATTACACTCAACTACAGTATCTATATATATATGTGTGTGTATGTATTGGTTCATCGTGCGGTGAACCGTGTCATAAAAATGTGTGCGGTCGGCTATATGTTTAAATGGCGTTCAATTCGCGTTAACCGTGTGATAAAACTTAATCAAAGATTTATATGCATGATATGTCAAAGTGAACATAATGCGATTTAATAACTTTCAATTCGTTGACAGATTTAATAAATACAACTTAAATATAGTAATTATATTGCAAAGAACCAAAAAGAACGATTTATGGCAAGTCTCTTTATTTGTTTTTCTCTCTCACTCTCTGTTTGATCCAAGTAAACCATCATTTTTATATCATTATAAAACGTTATGTTTTCCTGAACCCCAAATCAATACTCAACTCAACTTTCGGCCAAACATATATCGAAATTCAATTTTATTCTTACCCAAATTTTTTATGTGTAAATAAATTTTTTATTTTTTAAAGTTTTGGCAAAAGAAATATGAGGCGTATGTTAAGAACTCAACCATTGTTGCATACAATGCGTTGCAGGATGGTCGCTGTGGCTGCGTATGCGACACAAGAAAGTGAGGCACCAAAAAGTAAGCGAACAGAATCGAAGCTCAAAAAAGTTGAGCCAGACAAAAATCCAGATATCGTACAGACTGGCATTTTCATCAATAATGAGTGGGTCGATAGTAAAGCGGGCAAATCGTTTTGCGTTGTTAATCCAGCCACAGAGGAATCGATGGGCGCTGTTGAAAGGGGTGGCCCTAAAGATATTGATCTAGCCGTTAAGGCAGCTAAAGATGCATTTCAGCTGGGATCTCCATGGCGCCGCATGGATGCCTCGGAACGTGGATCTTTGTTATATAAACTTGCTGATCTTATCGAACGAGATAGTCTGTATTTGGCCAGCTTGGAGACGGCGAATAATGGCAAACCCTTTGCCATGTCCTATGGTATCGATTTGCCGTTGACTGTAAAAAGTCTACGGTACTTTGCCGGCTGGGCGGACAAGGTCCATGGCAAGACAATTAACGCCGATGGTGATTTCATGTGCTATACACGCCACGAGCCGGTCGGTGTGTGCGGTCAGATTATAGCCTGGAATTTTCCACTGCTGCTGCTTGCTTGGAAATTTGGTCCAGCTCTGGCTATGGGAAATACCCTCGTTCTAAAACCTGCCGAACAGACGCCCCTAACGGCTCTCTATGTGGGACAGCTGGTTAAGGAAGCTGGCTTTCCGCCGGGTGTTGTGAACATTGTGCCTGGCCATGGCGATGTTGGGGCATATTTGGCCAGGCATTGTGATGTCGATAAGGTTGCCTTTACTGGCTCTACCGCTGTGGGTCAAATGATCAAGGCATCTGCCGGTGAAACGAATCTGAAACGTGTTACCCTCGAATTGGGCGGCAAATCGCCAAGTATTGTTCTATGCGATGCCGATATGGAACATGCTGTCGAGACCTCACATTTCGGTCTCTTCTTTAATATGGGTCAGTGCTGTTGTGCTGCCTCGCGTACCTATGTACAAGATACGATCTACGATGAGTTCTTGGAACGCAGTGTGTGCCGTGCCAAGCAACTCAAGTTGGGTGATCCCTTTGATGAGGAGACAGAACAGGGTCCACAGATTAGCAAGGTGCAGATGAATAGGATTTTGGAAATGATTGCAAAAGGAAAGGGTGAGGGTGCAAAGTTATTGACTGGTGGTAAGCGAGCCTCTGGAAGTGGCTACTTTGTGGAGCCAACCGTCTTTGGCGATGTTACAGATAACATGAGAATTGCCCAAGATGAGATCTTTGGTCCAGTGCAGCAGATAATGTGTTTCAAGGATTTGGATGAGGTCATTGAGCGTGCCAATAACTCACGATTCGGTTTGGCTGCCTCAGTCTTTACCAAAGATCTGGACAAGGCCAACTATGTTATTGGTGGCTTGAGAGCTGGCACTGTTTGGGTTAACACTTACAATGTGCTTGGTGCTCACACACCATTTGGTGGCTACAAGATGTCCGGACATGGACGTGAGAATGGAGAGTATGCACTTAGTAATTATACAGAGATTAAGAGTGTTATTGTCAAGATAATGCAGAAGAACTCTTAACCAACAAATCAAAATAGTTGATTTTCAACGTATTTATCTCAGGTCTGGAGTATATGTAACATATAAAAAAAATTGTAGTCTAATAAAACTTCCAACATGAGCAAAAAGCGAAAATTGTATTTTTTTTTTCTCCTTCTGACATTTATGTCAGCTACACTTGAATTTTTATTACCAACTTTTGAGAAACGATTTTGCCTTTTCTTTTCTTTTTTTAACTTTCCATTAAATTGTAACACAAAAGTTTTGTAAACGTATTTAAAAGCACTTAAGTTGCAGTCAGATTAAGTTGCAGAACTGTCAGCATTTAGTTATTATTAGCACAAAAGTTCTTGTTGCTTAAAATGTTGATCAAAAGCAACAAAATGTTGCAAAAGTGGCCGAAACACTTTGTCTTTATTCAGCTGCACTTGTAATTAATATTAATTACGATATCGTTTCAATCTATATAATGTGTTTAATGTGGAAAAAAGTTGCCAAAACTTTTGGCTTGAAACTTTTAGAGTTGAACTTAAGTTGTATGATATATTTAATGGATTTTTTTATTGTAAAAGCATTTTTTTTTTTTGCAGTGTATAAAAATTATTTCTTAAAGTAACTCAGAAACTTTTCTCATTTGCAGATGTACAAGTTGAATAACAAATTGAAGCCACGCCCACAACGACAACAAACGCAAAGTGCTGCAACTAGAAGAAGTAGAAGCTATAGAAAAGGAAGAGGAGAGGAAAAGGATTAGAAATAGGAGCAATAAGAACAAATTTTTATACAACAAACAAAACAAAACTTAAGTGATATGGAACTGTGCATAGCAACAAAGTCAAAAGCTCAAAGTTCAATGCATTATGTGAAAAGCAACTATCAAAATATAATAAAGATAAACAATTTTCACAAAAGATGCCACCAAACAAATCAAATGAATACTCAACAACAACAACAACAGCAACAGCAACTGAAAATAATAATCAGCCACAAATGCCATATAAAACACAGAGATCGAGACCACCTGAGAAAGCAACAACAAAACCAACGAGCAACGCAACAAAATAGCAATACAAATATAACAAATACAAGCAAAAACAACAACAACACCAACAACAACAATTGCTGCTACACACAATGCCATAGATTTTATATGCTACTCATGCTGCTTATCCTGACAATCGGTCAGCAAACAACAACTGCAACAGCATCAGCAACAACATCCACCGGCGGCAGCAGCAGACGTGATGCTCTGCTTGCCTACTACAAACGTGCGCAGCTGCGTGAGATTCTTCCACCCCATCCAGGTGTTCAGGAGTTTCAGCTTCGGGAATCGCAAGGTCTCGACTTTGAAGATCTGTCTCCAACGGGCAACATTGTCTCTACCCTGAGTAATGCGGAACGTTTGCGAAAGCGTAGCGCTACAGCAGCACAATTTCAAACAGCACCACCAATAACAACAATAACAACAAAACCAACATCATCACCACCAACAACAACAACAGCAACAACGTCTGCAACAGGCAGCAGCGGCTATAGTAAAAAGTTGGAGAAATGTGAACCAAAAGTCCTGGAAGCGCTGCCCGACGAGCCGGTAAGTTAAATATATCATATAGAAACCTCAAAAGAACTATCTTAAAAGTCACGGTTTAATCTCTACAATAATACTGCAAAAAATCGACATGGGGAACCGGTCAAAACTTTCGACTTTCATAACTTCGACAAAATTGATCAGATTTTTAAAAGTAATATCTTAAAAGTCATTGTTTGATCTATAAACTAAAACTGCATTTAAATCTGGAAACGCGATTCTTACTTTTTTTTCATCCAAAGAAATTTTAACATATCAACATACTTCAAATACTTTTCAACATCACAACTGCAATGATGTTTTTGACAATGCAGTTTTGATATGCAGTTAGTTAGTTCTCTTATAATCCATTAAAAACAATTGAAAGTTCAATACCTACAATAAAAGTCAAAAGCAATAATCTACGAAAAGAAAATTCCATTAGGTAACTAATTCTATATAAACGCTGAGTTAGCTAATGCATTTAACAATGCTGAATCATCGGCGTGCAATTACTTAAATGTCTTTTATTATAGCTATTTTTGCCAGTTTTTCAATTTGATTTTATTAAAACAAAAGCAAACAAATGGGCAAAACAAGCGGTATATAAAATCGTATACAGTTTGAATGTTGTTTCTGTTTTTGTTGCTGTTGTTGCTGTTGGCGAAAGCGCAACAAAAGCAGCCGCTGTCAAGCGAACAGCGTGGCCAAACGTGACAAAAAAGCAGGCAGCAAACAATAACAATAACAATATGAAACGAACAGCAACAATAACGCTTGACAGGCATATTGGACAATGCGTCTGCTGCCGTTGACCACAAAAAAAGAGAGAGAAAGCCACAGAGCAGCAAGACAAAAGGCACACACACACACACAGAGAAGAAGTCAGGATACAGAGTCTGTATGTTTTTTATTTTGCCTCTCATCCCAGCAGCCAGCTGTTGTTCCTTGTGCGCGCCACTTTATTCATTATATTGTATAACATTTTTATATGTACTATATATGGGGGATACGTGGCTAAGTAGCGGCACACTCAAGTGTATAGATCCTTATCATAAATACACACACACAAACACACACCCACGATGGCAATTTACAAATTTGCTTAACATTTTGTTCAAAGCAATTGAAATTGTATCTTTTAATTACGGCTGCTCAGCTGCTCTTACTTGGCGATTTGCGTCAAGGAGCCAGCTTCATCGATCGCTCTCACCCACCCACACACACACACACTCTCTCTCTTTTTCTTTCTTTGTATATATATATATATATATATATATATGTGGGTGGGCAACTACGTGGCACATTGTTTACACGCTGTCCCATTGAATATTTATACGAATCGCGCAGTTTGTGCTAAATATAGATGCAAATGTGCCAGCTTTAAAATGAGAAGATAAAAAAAAACAATGAAAAACAATGTACTAAAAGCATTCAAAAGGTATATATAAACTATATATAGAAAAGGAGATAAAGTTAGTTTATACACAGCACGAAATCTATATTAAGTAAAACATCGAAAAAACGCATCTTCAACATATATCAACAACCAGACTATACACTTATCATATTTCCTCTTTTTATAACATTATGTTATCAACTCTCGCTCCAAGTAAGTTGTTGTTGATTATCTGATGAGAGTTTCGCTATCTTTAAATGTGTAGATATCCTTGCTGTGGATTTGTCATGAAAATTCAATTAAAATATTTTTGATAGACCGCACACTGAATACGGGCCGTATAGCCAGATAGCGAAGACTAACGAAGAAGTCTCTGGCTCGGTTGGCCTCTGTTTGCTTTGTTGCTGACTTCTTATAGTATCTTTTAATTAACTTGCAAAAGTAGAACGCGTGACATGCCGTCAAGCAGGCAAATGCGCGATGCTCGACGGCTGCTATGCAAAATCCCTTAATGTAATACCTGTAACCCGCCTAGTTGGCTGTCTGTCCGCCACCCTTACAGCTAGTAGAGATATTGTATGTGCGTCATGGTGTATGCGTAATATTTTTTACGACCGTCAACAGCATTGCAGGGCGGGTTTTTCCTTTCGAATTTTCATGCGCGTCGAATTGCGCAAAAAAAATAAATAAAAGCAGACAGACAGAAAGATTTTCGTCAGCATGAAAATGCGAAAGTCTGGTTCAACTTATGCTTAGATGGTTTGCTATGTTGCTGCCTCAGCAAATTTATTGATTAGGACACCAAAAAGGGCAAAGAAAAAAAATATATATATATAGTACCGCCTCCTTGGCAGTGAAGCAGTTTGTCAACTTTGCCAAGTTAGCAAAATTTAAATATTCATGCTAATTGCCCGCTTTGGGTCGATTGCAAGCTGCAATTTTTCTCACAGCCCAATACCAATGTCAACGGCTAACAAAAAGCTCAAGTGGATTGCACTTATAATTGTGTTATTATCATAATTGATATATTCTTTAGATATTTTCTGGCATGTTTAATAAATTTTTGATTAAACTAGCTTAAGAGACATTCAAAAAGGGCATTAAAAACTTTGAGGATCTTTATTGTGATTAAAGCTTAATTATTAAAATGGTTGATAATATAGATAAAGACATTTAACTTACAATTTTTCATCAGTTGGCTGGCTAACAGCTGTTAAAGTTTAACACAATTTAACAAAAAAAGTGTTGCATAAGCAAAAGGCGCATGCAGGATAGGCTAACCCAAAAAGAGACATTCAAAAAGGGCATTAAAAACTTTGAGGATCTTTATTCCGATTAAAGATTAAGTCATAAATTAGTTGCTTACTTTGATAATATTAAGCAATGGATTAACTTAATTTAAACATTAGATAAAGACATTTAACTTAAATTTTTCATCAGTTGACTGGTTAACAGCTGTTAAAGTTTAACACAATTTAACACAAACAGTGTTGCATAAGCAAAAGGCGCATGCAGGAAAGACTAACTCAAAAAAAATAAATATAGCTTCGCCGCAGGCAGTTGCTTAAATGCTCCAGTTATTTAAGCTGATGAATTTACTGCAAGCACATCTTATGAAATTTACTGCATTTCAAAAATTGTTCAAGTGTGCGCTGACGCCACAATTTGCGTGATACTTGAATAAGCAAGCGTTTTGCTAAATTGCAATGCGGCTTAGACTTGAAACACACACATACACACACACATACACTCAAGCAGGCTCAAGACTTGCTGCAAGGCAGTCGGGGCAGACAGTCAGAGAGATGCTTTGCATAATGAAAGATGTGCTTTGGAGTGGTGCATGCTTCTAAAGCTGCCCAGATGAGATTTGTAAGTGTCAACAACAACAACAACAAGCAACAAGCAACAGCGGAAAAAAAAAACACAGCAAAGCAAAGCAGCTGACATATTTTATTCATTAAGCACAAAGCGAATAACACGATGGCAAAACATGCAAATGACAACAACAACAACAGCAACAACAAGAACCAAAATGCCATATGGGCATGTAAATATTTTTATGGTCATAAGTAAGAATTTAGTATGAACATACACTGAAAGCATTCTCGTGTTTGGCCACATTAAAACAAATTATCATTAAGGTTACGTTTTTTTTTTCAAGCCCATAATTTAAAACAGGAACCTTTAATAATGTTCGTATATTAATGTGAAAAGCAAGATTTGAACGAAAAATCTAAGCTAAACAACTTAAAATTGTTCTCAGTGTACATACACACACACATATACGCCAAATGGCGGCATATCCGCGTGCGCGACGAGATGTCGAGGCATGAGACATTAAAAAGCCAGTAAAACGCGTTTTACGGATTTTATTTCAACTGCTCGTTGTTTGTGTGTGCGAGTGTGTGTGTGTGTGTGTGTATGTGTGTGTGTCACAACACTTGGCATAGTTGCTGACTTTATTTACATGTGTATAAGCCGTCAGTTATACATATGTATATGTGTGTGTGTGTGTGTGTGTGTGTGCTATGCAAATGTATGCATGTTTTATTGCACATTCGCTTCTGTTTTGTGGTTTTTTGCTATTTACAAGAGTTTCTCATTTCTCACATATTTTTTTGCTGTTGTTATGTTGTTTGTTTCTTTGCTGTAGACCGCAACACGCCCGAATGATTCTACCCCCTCCCCCCGATCCTTATACACACACAGTGTATATTCAGTGTGTTAGTTATTTGTGTACAAACATGTTTGTTTCTTGTTAATAATTCATTTGGCTTTTCATCTGGCACACACATAACGTATACGCCACAGCGCATCGAGCATTGCTAATGGGAAATATTTGTTAGAAAAGCCAAAGGTGACTCACCCACACACACACACACACACACACACACACACAAAGACACACACTAACATACTAACACACATAGAATACAGAGTTGTCAACCACTCCCAAACGTTCCCTTTTCTCACTTTTTGTGTGTGTGTGTGTGTGTGTGCTGTGCGGTTACCTTTTGTTTCCAAGAGCCATAATGATGTCATCAGGAGTTGTGTGCTGTGTCCAACCAACCACAGACCAAACCATATTCTCTCTGTGCGTATCCTTTGCGCATCTGTGCTTAGTATCCAAGTCCAATGGCATTAAAAACATTTTGCCGCTTGCTCGGCTCGAACATTAAATCGTATTAGTTTCAGCGCAGCAAAATAACTTTTGCCTTACACTCAACGAAATAAATTATCTACACTATTTAATTTTTATTTAGAAATTTTTTAATAATTTAATGGGGATACTTATAAAAGTTAAATCTCTTTCGAAAATTTGTAAAAAATATTTTTATATATTTATTTTAGTGTAGGCATTGACAAACCCAAAGGTGTTGGAGCGTGCAAAAACCGTGCGTCATGTGAATAATTAATAGCTAGAAAACAGTCATTCTTAAGCCGTAAAATGGGCTGCACTGTGGTTGGAGTTTGGGCAGAGGGAAGGGGGGAGGATTAAGGGTCATCTTATTTAGGTATCCTTAATTTTCTTTGCCTTCACAGCAATTATGGCTAACACTTAACATTCGCACACATTTTTCGGCTTACTTTTAACGTTCAAGCTAAACTAGAGTGGCAAAAACTTAGTGTGTTAAGTATGAAAAATGTTTCTACACATTTCTTAAACTTCTTTTCTTAGCTCTTGCTTCATTAATGATTTATCGCTTGTTTATGTCTTTGTAAATTACAGTATTACGACTTTACCGATATTGCCGAGGATGCTGCACGCCAATTTACTGAATTCCTATCCAATAAATTTCCAAATGCCAATGCGCCAATTGCTATCGACGAGCAGACGCGAGCGGAGGTTAGCCGAAAAGCGAATAGCATCGCCAGCTATGCCCTCAACGAGGATGAGAATCTGTTGGCCTTTGCCATTGCGGCGCCAAGCATACACACCGTTGTTGTCAAATTCAGGGACAATGTGACGGTCAGTTTGAAACTCGAAACTCCATTTAAGTTAACATATTTTAAGTGGTTTACTTTGTGTATTTCAGATACCACCGAATCAGGTGCATAACAAGGATTATTTGGGTTCCTATTGGAGGGAATTGGGGTGAGTTGAAGAGACATCAGCTTGATTATCTTTTCATCACGGTTTAATCTTCATTAAAAAAGCAATTTATTATGATTTGTTTGATTAATTAATCGTTAATAATACTGTTAAAATGCAGAAGCATTTGTTTAGCTCGCGTGCAGCTGTTGACGGCTTTTTAATTGATTTGATTATATCAAAAACCAAATGCTTCTAGTTTCGCCTGGAACAACAGCGATGGCACTCAGGAGTGGGGAGCGCCCTTTCGTGACTGCAACCTGTTGACGGGTCGATGGCTTTGGCCATTTCGCATATCATTCACCGACCACCGAATCAAGTAAGTTGAACAAAAACGATTTAACTAAAACAAATACACATTTGTATTAATGTTACTTTATTTGATTATACAGAATTGTTGCTGCCGCATTTATAGCTGCCGATGAGGATGTTTGCAATGATGGTCTAGAGGAAGTTTTTGGTCGTCGTCACGGGTAAGCATTTCATTACCCTTTCAACCTCGCCTTCAATACATATAATCTTGTTTTGTTTTTTTTTTAGCTGCGATCGCAATACCACATTCTGCCTGCTAACTGAGAACAAACCGGCGGCGACTCGCGATGTGTATACGTGTCTGTGTCGAGAGTCCTACTATCTGCCGAATGCAACGTTGCAGGGTTTTCGTGGTGATCTCGTCGAGTTGTCTGAGGGTTTCGATAACTTCTCGTGTATTCCCTGTCCGGCCGGTTGTAGCAATTGTGATTTGCATGGCGTTTGCCTTATCTTCCAGGAGGAGGATGCACTCAACATAGATGCCTGCTTGCGTATTCTGGTTGCCATTGTTTTGGCCGCTTGTATTCTTTGTTGTGTGGTCCTCAGTGTCATTGTGTTTAGGCAACGCAAATCCAAGGTACAACGATGCTTAATATTTTCATTAACGATTCATGCATTACAAATCGTATATTTTGTAGGCTATTGCCTCGGGCATGTGGACTGTGCTGGAGACCATATTGCTCGGCATTGTTTTACTTTATGCATCGGTGAGTAAAGCAAAGAAAATTATCTTTTTGGATTAAAAACTAAATTTGGTTTTCAGGTTGCCGTCCATTTCTTTCCCGCCTCGACGGAGCGTTGTCTACTGGAGCCCTGGCTGCGTGAGATCGGCTTTATAACGTGTTATGGTGCCATTATATTGAAACTATATCGACATTTGGTTGACTTTCGCACACGCAAGGCGCATCGTTGGGTATTACGCGATGTGGATCTGCTTAAGTATCTGGGCTCGATGGTCTTTGCTGTTGTCTGCTATATGTCTGCGTTTACGGCATCCTCGCTTGATCTGCTGGAAAGCGCACAAATGGAGAGCTTGAGGGAGGCCAGCACCAACACTTGCCATCCACTCAAATGGGAGCTGGTGACGCAGACCAGCGAGATGCTTATTCTATGCTTTGGCCTCAATCTGGCCATTGTCAGTCGCAATGCCAATACACAGTTTCGTGTAAGAATATATATATATATATAACATAATATTGAAAACTTTTCCAAGATTAAATAACATTTTGTGCTACGTTTTTCTTTGCAGGAGCGTCCATGTCTGGTTATGGCACTTTCGCTGGAATTTCTAGTGTCTTCGAGTTTTTATTTTTTACGCTTTGTCTATTTGCCGGAAATGAGCCCAAGCGCCATTTTGTTGGCGCTCTTTGTGCGCTCACAGCTGACGAATAGCTTTGCGCTCGGTTTGATATTTGTGCCAAAATTATGGTATCAACACAAGCAGGTAACAACAATTGTTGTCAATTTTTAAGTTATTTGTAATCTTTGATTTGCTTTTGGTTTACAATTTTAATTTTGTTTTATGATTAATATTTTGATTTCTTGCTAACAAAAAGAGTGCGTCCAAAGTTGATTCGAGTACATACAAAATGATTCAATGATTTATATATATTTATTTATATATATATATATACTAGAAAGTTGAGATAATCCTTATTTTAGGCATATTTTTGTGCTCATTTGTCCGCAATCTCATCGTCGTCGTCGTCGTCTTCGTCTTAATTTGTCCACATCAAATGTAATAGTAAAAATAAAACTTAAAACGTAAAACGTTAACGTACTCGTCCTTTGTATATTTGGTATTGACATTTTTGGTTGAGGAAACGATTTTTGTAAACAACTGAAAATAAAAATTACAAAAACTTTAACATTTGAAACGTTTGAAAGAAAGCTTTTTTTGGCTTACAACAAAAATTATTTGTCAATTGTTCTAATTTTCGTTTCTGGCGTTGATTTTTTATTTGTTTTCATTTTCATTTTGGAAAAAAAAAAAACAAAAACAAAAAAATTTTAGTATTAAGCTAACATTGATCATGAATTTTAGTCAAGCTATGAAGTTGCTGCAAGTGTCATTTTTATACCAGAATGTATTTACTATAATGTATGTATTTAAATATAATTTCATTTCATCTGTACCATTCCATAATCCATCCATTACCGTTGTGTTCTTATTATAAACTCAACTCACATTTAAGTTGCATAACTGTACTACTACTTTGAACTGTTAACTAACACTGGCTGCATGAATCTTTTCTATTGTATGCATGTAGAAAGTATTTTTTTTTATTTTTATTTTTGTTTTTTATCACGACAGCTGCTAACAATGACAAAAATCGGTTTCCTTTTAATACCCAAACATGCATACCAAAACTATATACTATATATATATATACTATTGAGTATTTTTACCTCATCTCTACTTCTTACACAACAATATATAATCTCTCTGTCTCTCTCTCTCTGTCTACATCTCTAACTAAGTAGTGTTATTAAAGGCCATAAAACGTTTCGTCGCCGTTCATTATGTTTAGATTATGATCTATGTTTATCTCATTTACAGCACAACAAGAGACACAACAACCAAACCACAAAAACACATACATAAATATAATATATTATACCATATATAGTATATACTTAATAATCCATCAAAATTCAAACACACGAAATTCAATTGACACAAAGCGCACTGAAAACTTTCTACAACTATATACTTTCGATTCTTTTGATTCCTTGACTCTTAGTTTCCGTTTCCGTTTCCTTTATCCGTTTTGGCTTTATTTTGCGTTTTTTTGGTTTGTTTCTGTACTTTTTCCTGAGTGTGTGGTTTGCGGTGTTTGTTGCATCTTCATAGCTTGCAGGTTCGTTCGCTTGCGTATGATCTATCAATGCGTTTACCTGTGGATGCTTTCAAGGGTACGTCACATGATGCCGGTCAGAGATTGGGCGGTGGCTATGCGGGTCTATGCCTGGGCGATCCCGATTGTGGTGAGCATACCATATCCGAAATGACTCCCGATGAGATACGTGTCGAACTCAAAAGGTAAATCCTAATCGCCTGTCGCCTTTTCAAGCAAACTGTTTCAATTCCAAATCGTTTCACAGACTGTACACACAATTGGAGATACTTAAGAATAAGACGCTGCGTCAGGATAATCCACACATTAGTAAAAGACGCGGCGGTCGCAAGGCTGGTCATCGTCGCTTCTCATTGCAAGTAAGTGACTGAAGACCGACTCAGGCCATCAAGTCAGAGTCTTCACTGTACAATACATTTTCATCAAGGCCAAGACCAGCCGAGTGAAAAATGCTCTTAATTCTTCCCAAAACAAGTTAAAAACTTGTCTCAAACTCAATTGTGTCCAGCTTTCTTCCGTACCCCCCTGTCTTTATCACAGCCTTAGCTCTTCCCCAAACTTCTTCTATAACTATCTCTCTCTCTCTCTTGCTTTAACTCCACCACTTTGACTTGTAACAACTTTTCTGTGTCAATATATATAAGTATTAATATGATATCTATCTACATATATATATATATATATTATATATATATATATCATTGTTCTTGTCATGGCTTGTAAAAACAAAAAAAAAACAAAAACTCAAACCCACCAACAAAAACCAATACTCTAAACGTAGAAAAAGGGCAGCAAAGATAAGGTAAGAACCTTTAGTCTCTCTCTCTCTCTCTCTCACTCTCTGTCTTTCTCACTGTTACCTTAAAAAACAAAACAAAATAAAACCTAAAACTAAATTGAAAAAAACTAAAAACTTCTTATGTGTTGTGTTTTTAAAAAATTGCGCACGTTTGTCTAGTAGCGCCAAACTCTACGTAACATATCGATAAATCGATTAACAGCAACTACTACTTACTCATACTACTTAGCATGCAAGCCTAAGAAAACCCACTAAACAAAACCAACTTAAACTAAAAACAATAACAAAAAACAACCTATTTGTCCTCGAGAGTCTCTGAGTCCCCGCATGTCCTCAATAGCACTTCATACATACTACTCTAACTCTAAACTAAAAACAATCTAAAAACAAAACTAACAACAACAACAAAAATAAATGCACTAAAATAAAAGAAAAATAAATTGTAAATTGCCCAAAATAATAAGAAGAAAAAAACCATTTCGCAGGCTTTAAGTGCCAAACATCGCAGCAATAAGCATCATCAGGATATTGAAGTAACGGAAGCGGAACCATCACGAACGCCAGAGGATTCAGTTTGCAGTGCCGAGGGACCGACAGATACCTATGCTGAAATATCGGGCATATCGCATTCAATGCTATCCCATTCCGTTGTCTCTCATTCGGTTGTCTCAAAGTAAATCGATGATTATTACACATTACACATTACTGTACAAACTATATAAATCTAATGAAAAAATAAGTATATATCTGATAAAAAAAAAACATATATACATATATATGATACTACTATGTATGAGATTGTATGTAACTGAGAATTAGGTGCAGCATTATAATAAAACAACACAAACAATAAGAGAAATTACTTTAATTTTTGTGGCAAGAGATATGAGAAAGCAAATGTTAAATACTTATATGACAAAAAAAAACAAAAAAACTGAAAAAAAATGTATACAAACAATAAAAAAAACACATTACTTTATTTTAAAAAATGGCAAAGAGAAAAAAAAGTGTTGAGTAACAACAAAAAAATAAAATACAAATGAATTAAATGTGCTCAAAAAAGCAAAAATAAACAAAAATTTTGTACAATTTTGATAAATTTTTAGAGCTGTTTTTTGTGCGTGTGGTTTAAGTTTTGTGTTTTTCGTTTTGTGACAAGAGCAACAAAGAGTAAAAACAAAGAAAGAAAGAAAGAAAACAAAAACATACAGAGCCCACCTGTGTAGGTAAACGTTAAACTGTTTAAGCAAATAAGAGATATCTGAAAAACTTATTTGTTGTTGTTTCAACTTTTTGTTTTGTAATTATACTATGTTAGTAAATCTTAACTGAGTTCCTTGAAAATGTAACTACAAACATAACAAAAAAACAAAACGAAACATACTTAATTTTTTGGCTCTCGTTTGTAACCGCAATAAATCAAAACCAATAACTCGATAGGACAATTTTCCTAATGGTCGAATGAATGGCTAGCTAAATCAGTTGTAAATTTGAGCTTATAGGCAATACTTACTTATTAAACAAACTAGTTATTCCTTCCCCTACCCCCCCTTTCAACCTTCCACCCTTCTACCAACATACCTAAAACTACAATCGACACCTAGACTTTAAAAACTATGCATGTACTTTATATATATAATATGTATGTATTGTAAAACCACACCAACTAATCAGCGAATAATTGTATATACTATGTGTAGTATGGTTTGCATATCTGAAATATGCGCATTATATATATATATATATATATATATATAAATATACACGCCAACATTGTGTGAGATCAAAGCCACAAAACATACCAAAGAGAGAGGCACTTGTTAAAACTTTGTGACAAAGCGTTTTTGAACTTATTGTTGTATAATTTTACACTATAGAGCAGGAGACGAGACGATATTTGCCGGAGTAACGATTGTTCAGAGTGTTTTCAAACGTAGATAATTATAATGATAGCTAAAAGTTTTGTCCAAAAACATTTTTCACATTTCAACAACATTTGATATCGATTCCAGAAAACTTAACGAAAAAAAAAGTATTAAAAAAAGAAGAAAAAATGTATGGCATATTTAACGATTTTTTGGTGTAGGTTATTTTTGAAAAGAAAAAAACAAAAACAAAACAAATTGTAGCTATATATATATATATATAAAAGCGGCATACATTTGAAATGTATTCGAAGTGTATTACTCATTTAGGGGTATAAGAAGTTTTTGACGCTCGTTGGAAATGAAAGCGTAAGCGTTATATTCTGAATATATAAGTCCATATAAGCCATATACAAAAACAAAACAAAAACACACACATACACATACAGTACATAGGCATTTATATGGGGTATACATATTTAAAAAGGTTAAATAAGTTTAAAAACAAAAACAAATACATACACAATATGCATGCAACAAGTTGAGCATTTAAAAGAAAACAAAAAAAGAAAATTAAAATAAAATACAACTTTTTGATTGCGTTTGATCAAAGAGGAATGTATTTGAAAAAAAAGAAAATTGATAAATTGAAGTAAAGGAATTCTACCAAAAAATATATACATATATATATATATATATTATAATAAATAATGATATTATATATAAATTATATAGGCATGTATGTAATTGACATATATATTTGAATGTGTGTGTGTATCAGCATTACAATAAATATATAAAACAAAACAACAACAAAAAACTAAAATATTTATAAACATAAAAAGAGGCAGACTAACAATTAGTTGCTCATTGCAAATGAAAATTGAAAAAGCCAATACAAAATAAAACATTTTGCAAGTGTGATAGTGTTCATAATATTCGTTCATTGTAATTAAAAGTAATAAAAAAAAATATAAAAAAAAAAACGAGATGATAATGAAAAATGTGTCAGCAATTAAAATGCATTAAGCGTTGCGTTGTCTATGTATATACAAACATCATGTATATTTAATTAAATATATATATGTATATATATATATATACGTGTATTCCCGTTTAGGGTAAGGGGCAGGGAAAAAGCAAAACTGTAACCCGAAATACTTTCAAAATGAATTACAAAACAAAATGAAGAGCGAAAACAAAAACAAAAAAAAACATAAAAATGGTACTAATAAATATAAATAATGATTAAATCAATGCAAATTTTTTTTTTCATTCTCTGACCCTCAAATTATTGGAGCGTAAGTATTTTAAAGTAAAAAAACAAACCTTACACTCAAAGACTTTCCGTTTAATATTTCTACAATTCGGACCTTTATTCTTTAATAGTATACTATATATCTGATCAATTTAATATTTAAATATATATGTACTATAGTTGAAATATTGCTTGAACATAATCTTGAAGTGGTCTTAGATTGCAGTTTACATTCAATACATAAAATTTGGTTTGTAAATTTAATTATTTATTTTAGTTTTAATTACAGTTGTTTTAATCACTATTTACTCACTTTGCTTGCTTTGTTCGCCATCATTTTGGTAGTTAGTTATTAATTAGTTAGTTATTTTAAGATCTAGCAGTTGTTATTAATTGTATTTAGTACGTATCTATATATATTTGTTTGCTCTATTTTTTTTTTTTTTGTTAACAAGTTTAGTTTTCAGATTTGAATTAGTTTGCGGTTTTTTTTTTGTTTTTGGAGAGAAAGCGAGCTTTTTTGGTTTTTTGGTTTTAGTTGCTTTCGATCGTCAATGTGGTTTATTAAAACTTAAAACAAAAACGTTACAATAATTAGTTATTACTTAGAAATTATTTTGGTTTTACATGCGCTGCGCATTTAATTTGTTGCTGTGCTATGTGTGCATTTTTAAGGTAGACTTTTTGTTTGAGTGTATTAATAATAATCGAATATTGTAATATTAGATGTACATTATACATTTATATAACACTATATTTTCTGCTTTGTTTTTTTCGTTTGTAAAAAATTTACACTTTAATTGTTTTGGTTGAATTTGTTTTGCTACAGTTTTAGTTATTTTTTTTTAGTTTTAGTTTTAGTTTTAGTTTAAAGATTTAGTACATACAACTTGCAAGTAAATCTATTGATTAAAAAATCGTTTAAATGTATTCAAAAATTATTAATTATTATAGTATATTACAAAAACAGTTATAATTATTATGTATTTATAAGCTTGTTACGTTTCGACTGTTTTGTTTGTTTTTCTCTGTCCTTGTTGTTTTTAAAAAGCTAAATTTATAAAAAATTGTTAATAATATATATATATATATGTATGCATATATTTATGTTTATATTGTATATATGTTTTTTAAACTAGTTTGGCGCGTAAAGCTGTGTTGCGTTTTTGCATAAATTTTTCTTACTTTTTTTTTCGAATTCAATTTGCTCTTAAATACTTTTTGTCTTGCGTTCAAAAATGCGCTTAAAGAACCTAAAATAATTTATAAAAACAATGGTTAACATTTAGAATGTACGAACCGTTAAGCAGTTAAATTAATTTTAGAAAAGAAAACAAACAAAATTAAAATTTTTTTTTTTAAAAGATCACTAAAAAATATTAATAATGTAATTAGTTAGAATAAACAATTTCCATAATTTATGTTGTTAATTAATTTAAAGCCAAACAAACGAGATCCTGCTCGTATGCAAATGAAGCAAAAGCGTTTAAAGTTTTCATCTATGTTTGAGTTAAGAAATTTTGAAAAATTCATCATATTTTTCAAGCTTGAGAATAAATAACTTTGTAGGTTTTTTGTATTGTGTATTTTTTTCTTTTTCGTATCTTGTTTTTTTTGGTTCGAATTAAGTGTGCGTTTTTCAATGTTTATAAAACAAATTAATTAATTTTAAGTTTTGCGCATAGTTTTAAATATCGTCAACATGAGTTTTACCTTGAAACAAGTTTAAATTATTTAAATATTTGATAAAAAATATTTTCTCTTTTTATATGTATAAATAGTAAATTTGTGTGTGTGTGTGTGTAGGGTGTGTGTGTGTGTATGTGTATAAAAAGGATTATCAGTTACGATACAAAATAATATGCATTAAAATCTCAGAGAATAACAAAAATTATGACTAATGTTCTATATGACATGACATGACAAATATATATATTAAAATTAAAATAAAAAAAGGAAAATCAAATTAACCAAAGCAAATATCTTTCGATTGCGTTAACTTAACAAAAAATTGAAAACGCCATTCTTTTATGTAGTACAATTTGTTACTATGTATCTTCTTTTTCTTTTTTTACTCATTTTAAGATTTGCAAAAATTCTAATTTTAAAGTCTAGCAGCACTTTGTAGATTTGCCAGTCGTTGGTTGCGTGCTTGGGCTCCAATTATGTAAAATATATATAATTTTCGCCCCGATTCTTGTTAAAGTTGTTGTCTCGTCTTTGAAAACGTCTTTCATTACAGTTGCTCCATCAGTTCCTCCATTCCTCCACTCATCATCCATCATCCATCATCATCATCCACTCCAGCATTTTGCGTTTAATTAGGGTTTCTTTGGGTCAACTACAATTATTGTTCGGCCACCGCTGGGCCTATCCTAGAGCGGATGAAGCTTTGTCGTGTGCACGGTTAGGGCGCTTCGTTGCGTAAATCGTTTGTCACAGTACGGACAGGTATACGGCTTTTCGCCGGTATGTGTGCGTATGTGTTTCGTGAGATAGTCCTTTACACTGAAGGACTTCTCACAGTAGCCACAATGAAACGGTTTTTCACCTGCAATAACACGCACAAACAGAAAGAAACAAAATAGACCAAAATTAGCATTTACCAAACGCCCTGCACTGCAATTTTTTTTCTTTTCATCTCGATTATATGCCGTGCAGTACCAAAACTTTCGTTTCGTTTGATAGATTTAGGTACAGTATTATTTTTTATATATAATATATATTTAATAGTATGTAAAATGTATATAAGATTTGCACGTTATTATCAAACTAATATATATGTGTATATATATTATTTATGATATATGCGTGAACATAATAGATATGTATTATGTTGTTGGTTTTTTGTGAGTTAAAATGCATTTAACGAGATATTATATATTATTACGTATGAGATGAGGCGGGACGATTCATTGTTTTTTTGATTTTGATTTTGATATCTTATTTCTTGACTTTTGGAATGAACTATTGCAGAGGAGTTTTTAGTGTTTGAGAAAGAACTGTGTAAACTAAACTTAAAAATCTTTTTCTACCTTTAATATTTTTAGAAAATAAAACTATATTATTATTTGAGTCAACATCCTCTGCAATTGTAGTACTTATATTTTTATTTTACGAATTTTGTTAATCGATAACTAGATTAAAAATTTTTCAAAATTTCAATTGTGCGCTTGCGAAACAAAAACGATGGCAAAAGTGAACCAAGATTACGAGAATTTCGTATTGAAAAGAAACGAATGTGGCGCGCACACATGTGCAAATGATCGCAACTGTACATTTTTAGATCATGTGGGCACTGTATGCGTGCGTGTGTGTGTGTGTGTTTGCTGTACTGCCTCAGTTTCTCTTTCACTTTCTACGCTTTGCCATGTTCTTGCTCGTCGTCTTCTTAATGTTTATACATATATATATGTGTGATTGTGTATGTGTGTGTGTGGGCGGGGCGAGCGCAGTGAGAGCGAAAGTATCGAGTATTTAATATTGAGTATTGAGGTATGACAAATGGATATGAAGGCATTTTGCATAAAAGTTTTTTGTTTAACTGATTTGAAAATAATTTGTTTTGTTTTCTTTTTTTTTTAATTTTTGTGGTGTATTTGCACTTAAACAAGTCGAGTTGAGATTGAGTTTGAGTTGATTGACTGAGTTGATTTGAGAGAGTTGATTGATTGATTGATTGACTGACTGAATTGATTTGATTTGATTTGAAAATATATTGCTTCTCACCCGTGTGAGTCGTTAAATGTTTGTTCAGGTAATCCTTAACAGTGAACGCCCTGCCACAATAGCCACATCTAAATGGTTTCTCACCTGTATGTATGCGAGTGTGCTGTTTAAGTGTATTCGATTGAGTGAAGGACTTGCCGCAGTAGGAGCACGTGTATGGGCGTTCTTTGGGCGTGGCGCTGTTTGATAGTTTTTTTTTTTTTTGAATGGAGTAATTTTTGCAGTGCGGGGTAAAGAAACAAAACAAAAAAGAAGAGAGAACAAGAGAGAGAGAGAGAAAAGAAAAAAAATATGAGAATAAATTGATTAGTAACATTCGTAATTGTATAAATATTCATTTTGCACACTTAAACAAAGATAGTTTCAACTAGAGAGAAAGAGAATACACAACATTGAGAACGCATGGGCAACGACCTATGGCACTTGAAGGAAGCACCCATGCGCTCCAGCCATCGGGACTGATCTTATGGAAAACAAACAAAAATATAAATTATATGGTTAACGGTCAATTGGTAAACGGTTATCGGTAATAATTGGTAATCGGTTATGTTAAACAAAGACGCCTGCAAGCCGCGTTGCACAATTTTTAGCTCAAATATTTCACCGGTCTTATTTATCCACATAAGAAAACAAATCAACACATAGGGTTTAAAAGACTTCACCGAAGTGTAATTAGGAGCATTCCGGCTTGCAGTGTCTGGAGGTGTGTGTGAGTGTGTGTGTGTGTGTGGGATAACTTATAAAAATGAATTTACTCTGCTTCGCCCGAATGGATTTTGCGGTGCATGGCCAGCGTGCCTGGTGTCTTAAACGTTTTGGGGCAATCGGGACATTTGTGCCGGATCTTGTGCGCCAGATCAGCGGGCACTGTTTGTGTGCTGACCAGTACACTGGTGGTGGCGGCGGGTGTAGCTGCCGGCTGCACGCCAGGATTCGCTTGTATGGCATAAACAGGGACTGCATTGACAACATCGCCGCTATCGCTCAAACTGAGCGGCTCCTCCTTAATGATGACCTGGTCATAATCAATGTATATAGATATGATTAAGATATATGCGTATTGATTAATACTATACAGGGATTAATATTGAGTAATTCATCTCGTATCGTACCTGGGGATGTGTTACAGTTGCGCCGTTGCCATTTTTGAGCAGTTTAACTGTTAGCGGCGGCACCTTCAACGCACCCGGATCACTCAAATCGTCTTGATGGTCCTGCTGCTGCTGCTGTTGCAGTTCACGAAGTCGCTGTTGCTCCTCGAGTTGCTGGTGATGATGCTCCTGTTGTTGTTGCTGCTGTTGTTGCTGCAATTGTTGCTCCTGTTGCAGCTGTTGTTGTTGTTGTTGTTGCTGCTGCTGTTGTTGGTGTTGCTGCTCTTCGGGCGTCAGTCTCATATCACGCGGCGCAATCGCCGGCAGATCATCAGGCGTCACTGCCGCCTCCTGATGATCCATAAACGTTTGCTGACCGGCGGCGAACATGGCCGCATTGCATACAGCACCGCAATGAGAGCATTTATATTCGTTGGGATTCTGCGTGACAGAATTGATACCGTAAATGCTGCATACAATGCACCGTGCCAGAAATGCCGTCTGATGCGTCTGATGCGTCAGCCGATGGTGCTCATTCACCTCGAGGGCGCTACCAAATTTATCATCACAGTTGGGACACGCATAGCCAAGAGCTTTCAATTGCTGCTGCGGCTGTTGTTGTTGTTGTTGCTGCTGCTGGTGGTGCTCGATGTGCGATGCAATGGCGCCCTGTGCGTTCAGGTTAATCCCATGGCATAGTTGCATATGCTCAGCGGCATGCTGGGCACGATCGAATTGCTGTGTGCACACGGGGCAGTAGTGCGGACTGAGGACATTTGGATCCATGCTGAGATTGGGCAGATACGTTGTCTTGAGCGTATCCATGCTTATGCCGGCTCCTGTACCTGCTCCTCCTGCTGCTGCTGCTGCGGCGGCTGCGGCGGCGGCGGCGGCGGCTGCTGCTGCTGCTGCTGATGTTATATTGTTGGCTATAACGGCGGCAACTTGATGTGTGGGCTGTTGTTGCGCATGCGTATGTGGATGTGTATGTGGATGTAATTGTGTTGTTGTTCCTCGATGTTCCTCGGGGCGTGGCAGACGCAATTCCTGTGTATTTGTGCTAGACTTTAACATTTCTCTTTTATCAAGACTGGCAGGCAGGCAGGCAGGCGGGCAGGCAGGCTTTAAGCGTTTTAGAAGCTCTTTAATATTCTTTTCGTTATGTTTCTTTTTAGTAGCTGATTAGTAAGTGTGGCTTTGGGTAGGCGCTTTAATGTTTCCAGCAAAACTAACTCTGTAAAGATGCATTTTATGTTTAAATCAATGTTAGTGTTATATATTTTCTCATAACTTGTTTCGTATAAGGACTTTTATAACCTTCAAATTTTAGTTTCTGGTGTGGAAATGAATGTCTAATAAGTTTTTGAAATGATCTTGTTAAGTTAAAATGAAATACGAACATTTTAACAATATTACTTATATTATAATGCAAAAGTCATATTTCATATTGTTATATGAAGTCTGTAGATGGCATAATCTGTATTTTGCTTGACACCTTCAAAGATCAAAATAAATTTCGATTGAATATATATAAGCGAAGAAAAGCTCCTTAATAACTCTCTATGATTGTGATACAAGTTAGAAAGCTTGCAAAGATTAAGAGCTTTTGCTTTTCCTGCATTTCATCATACATCCAAACGCGTGTGTGCTGGGGCGCCCTAAGGGAATACGTTCAATGGCAAAAAAAAAAAAACAGACTAAGCGAGCATCTGCTTGCGACTTGTTATGCTGCGCTGCGGCGAGAGCTGAAAAGCAGCAGCTGCTCGCAGAAAAAATTACAAGCCCGCTGTCCTTTAAAGCACCAAGTGTGTTAAGAAAAACTAAATCATAATAATAGACACAAATATGTATATATACGGATACTGAGAAAGGAGAGCAATACGAATGAGCAAAAGCAAAAGCAGAAGCGGCAAAAAGGCGGCGTAAATTAAGCGTAAATTAGCACAGAAAATCAGAAATTTGACGAGCCCAGCGGCAACGACGGCGGCAGCGGCTCTCGCCTCGCGCGCAAAAACGAAACGAAATCGGAAATCAGTTGGCACTGGCGCTGCTGCGGCGGCTACTGCTACTGCTGCTGTTGCTACCGATCTCTGTTTGCTGTGTTTTTCAACTTCTGTGTTCCCCCAAGTTTGACCCCCAAGTCTCCCCCCACACACACTCGCGACAGGCAATGCGTTCGAATCGAAAATTTTTTTTCGGTCCGTCACTGTCATATTCTAAATTCGGAATTCTATTTTGATTTTTTTTGTATGCTGTGCGTTTTGCTTCGCGTTTTATCCACAAGCCCTTACCAGCGTTTCCACTTATTGCACTTTGGTGTTTAATTACGGCCGTTTTTATGGCGGAATTGCCAATCAATCCAACATTATTTTCTTTGTATTTGTACAACAAAAATACATTAACTTTTCACTTTTATTATTATTTTTGGCGAAAAATTTACAAGTACAACAAAAAGTATCGACGACATCGATACTTTTGCATATTTTACTTTGCCCTGATATTCTACTATCGATATGGGAGATCTGGCGCTGCCACCTTATTTAAAGAAATCTATTAACAGAATTGAGTTACATGGAAACAGCAAGTGACGTAAACTTTTTTTGGTTGGTAAAAATTTTACAATCTTTTTATACTGTTTGTATTCGAATGCTCTCTTTTTAAAACAGCTCAGTTGCAAGCACTTATAAATTTAATAGCTTTAAATTTCAGATAGTTGTAATACATAATTTTCTATTTTAGCGAAACCTTTTTATGTGCTTGAATCATGCTCCTCATTTAAAAGAACTACTCCACCTTGTAACAGAGCTTTCGGGCATGTGTTAAGTGTTTTGCTATTTCACAACAGAGCACAAGACTAAAAGTTTATTGAAAGAAAAAAGGAAGAAGCTAAATTCTATTTCGTTATAATTGGCAATTGCTGACAGCGATTATTAAGCGGCCGAGCAACCAACTTTGTCGAGCAGTCATTACATAGCAGGAAACATCGACATAGCAACCCGAATTAACAAAAGCAAGGTAAAATGTTGTTGTTTTTCGTACGTATTTGTGTTATTTATGTTTTTTTGTGTAGAGCGCCATGTCGTCTCCTTGGTTTAAAGTTAATAATGAGCCTGTGCAGACGGCCAGTCTGGCCGATATAATGTCCGAGCAATATGCAAATAAATTGCACGACAAGGAGATCAAACAACATCAACAAGATATCGAAAAGAAACAACAGCAACAACAAAAGACTCAGTCTCAGGCTGCCCCCTCGTATGCTTCGCTTTTGGAAAAAACTGCCACGCCCACTACCCCCAGCTATTCGGATGTAGCGGGCACAGCAAAAGGCACTCAAGCTGCAGCCGACGAAGAGTGGGAGGATTATTCGATACTGCTTAAGCTCGAGGAGCAAGAGAAGGAGGAGGAAGCTGAGTCAGATGCGGTAATTGCGCAAATGCTGCAATCCCAATTCGACCACGAATACAATGAGGAGCTGCGTCGCATCGAACGACAGCACAATAAACAATCCAAAGTCACGGTAACGCTAAATAAATTCTTGCGCAGTGGCGATGCCGAATTTCTTCATGACACAGAAGCGGGCGAGGACTACGAAGAGGATGAGTTGCATCGTCAGAAACACGATTGGGATCGCTTTGAGACCAACGAAAAGATGCTCGATGGGATACCCAAGTGCGGCTTCAAGCTGGACAAAGAGGGCGAAATGATAACCAAACATGATCCCGAACTATGTGCAGTTCGAAATGCACAGCGTGTGATGTCCTTTCCACCCGAATTTCCCACCGGCGATGGCGCTTGCTTTGACATGAAGCTATCCAACAAGGTTTGCAACATTACTTTAAACTACAAAGACTTGATACTTACATTGTTTTTTAATGTCCGTAACCAGGTCTTTAATCAGCTTAAAGCATATTCGCGACGTGGACGCGCTGATCGCAAAGAGAAGGTAGCAACCGCTGAGATGGGTGTTGATGCTGCGACGCGTCTGCTGCTTTACAAGCTGATAAACAATCAGATACTGGAGCAAATTAATGGCATAATATCCACCGGCAAAGAAGCAGTCATTCTGCACGCCAACTCGGATGCCAGTTACACGGGTACCAATGAGCATGGACATGGTAATGGTGTCCTGATGCCGCCAGAACTGTTGCCCAAGGAGTGCGCGATAAAGGTGTTCAAGACGACACTGAATGAGTTCAAGCAGCGTGATCGCTACATCAAGGATGACTATCGCTTCAAGGATCGCTTTAGCAAACAGAATCACCGAGTCATCATTAACATGTGGGCCGAAAAGGAGATGCACAATCTAATGCGCATGCAGAGCATTGGTCTAAATGTGCCCGATGTGGTGGTGCTTAAAAAACACGTCCTTGTCATGCGCTTCATCGGCGACAATCACAATGCGGCACCCAAGCTCAAGGATGCACGTTTGAGTGATGCAGAACTGAGTTGCGCCTACGAGGAGATTGTGGCTGCCATGTATAAACTATATAATGAGGGCAAGTTGGTGCACGCCGATCTCAGTGAATATAATATACTCTGGTATGAGGGCAAGTGCTGGTTTATCGATGTAGCCCAAAGCGTTGAGCCCGAGCATCCCAGCGGTTTGGAGTTCCTAATGCGCGACTGCGGCAATATCGTTAATTTCTTCGAGAGACGTGGACTACCCAATATATATACCAAAGAACAGCTCTTTGAGTACATTACTGCTCTGAATGCTGAGACGCATAATGCAGCTATGTTGGAGCGAATTCATACGCGTGGCGTCTCAATTAATCAGGCAACGGTGCCAAATCAACTCGAATGTCCCGATGAGCTGAAGCCACTTGAATATCCATTTGAGCTTGCCTGGGAAAAATCGCAACAAGATCGCGCACTGCAGAAGCAACTTAGTGAGACAGCGAGACTAGAAGAGGACAAGGATAAGGACAAGAGCAAGAACAATAATGATAACCAAACTGCCAAATGTTCCCAGTGACACAATCGAAGCTACGTTAGTTCATAATGATATTATAATTATTCGCATTATGTTAAGGCGAGTCTGTAATTATAATGAATTTACAAAATACATATTAAAATATTTACAGACTTAAGATCTGACTATAACTCTTGATTATACTAGTTTTAATTTTTATTTTCGATCATTGATTTATTGGATTTTATTTTATTTCTCAGTTCACGTGTTTTATGGTATTTGCTATGCCGTACAACTGCCAAAGGTCGCTTATTTGCTGCGAAGACATTTCATGCCAGGAGACTAAAAACTTCAATTCTTGGGACTGAGTACGTCCGCTAAGCAGCAACTGCAGTTCTTCTGGGTACATCACAAAGGGTTTCATATTTGTGATTGTAATGTTGCTGCGTTTGGAAAGCAAGCCGGTAATTAGGACATCATCCAGTCGAAAAAAGGACGAGCGTTGGGCGGCGCCGTAAAGCCGCTTAACCACATCCGCCGAGTAAAAAACAGCAAATCCTGGACAAAATGGCGGGTAATAACGATCACCATATTCCCGGAAACACCCTCCACTTCGAAAAATAGGAACGTATAACAGGATGCCTTTCATTTATTGAGCACAACATCAGCTCTTTACGTTGCTGCAGCAGCAATGAGATTGAAGTCTCCGGAGCATTGGAAAGTCGAAGTAGGTGTGGTGTATGAAGATAAATATCATCATCCACTTTGACCAGCAACTGGGCTTGTTCACAATGTGTGTGAAACCATTTGAGGGCCATCACATGCTTGTAGGTCAGATTGACGTAGGCATCCAGGAAGTTGCCCTGCAGCAAATCACCATTAAGTCCATGTTCCACAAGCAGAGATGATTGCAACTCAATGTTTTCAACGGCTCCAAAGAGAAAGAACAACCTCAACGATGAATTTGTTGATATGATAGATGGATTGCCCCACGTCTGACGAATGATCGAACGTTTCTCAAAGTTTTGGGGTGCCGAGTGTACCATAATAAGCGCCTTTGTGTGTGATTTACATGAAGATTGCTTGATAAGATATTCAAAGTTATGCAAGTCAATCAATTGTTGAGGTTTCTCAATGTAAATTGTCGTTAAATCAATTTTTGTATGCTGTTGGGGCACTATTTGAGGACTATCTGGTATCATTAGATAGACAAAAAAACACAAAGCTATCCAAAGTATTAAACTAATAACTGATTTGGCCTTAGGAAAGCCAATCAATCGCTTTATCTCTCTCATATCGATAATGTTAAGCACATTCTGTTGAACGTATAAATGTATTATTGTCCGTCGATCCGAACGCTACGCTTTTTGAAGAGTAACTAGTTGAAATTTTTGACTGTATGTGCTGCCATTTATCATGTGCCACAAATAACTGAGTACTCCGACCCGATAAGAGATTCTATGAAATAAAACATCATAGATAAGACTCATTTGAACCAATTCAACTATTGATTGTTAGTTATATTCCAAATTTATTGCATATATGATATATGAAACACAACAAAGAACATTTTAAAAAAGTCAAAGGGTTTGTAAGAAACGAACATGTTACAAAATTTTACCTTTCCAAATATGTCAATTGTTGAGGCATTTCTCTGTTTGTGCAATAGCAATAAGTAAACAATAAAATTTTTTATTATTATCATAAAGTTTATTGCTCTTATCCGTTTGTTTACAATCTAAGTGTTTTTGGGTTTATTTTAACATTTTTGTAAAACAAACAAGTAAGAAGGCTCTAGTCGAGAAATCCCGACTAGACGATACCCTGATCCCTATACTTTACGCGTACAGTCAGTGCTTGCAAGTATTTGTGCGTGTGTGTACGACCATACTGCATACTGCATACTCAACTTCAAGGTTCCATATCTCCGGTGTTTCTTAACCGATTTTAATAAAAATTTCACAGATTGTTATTATTTTGATCAATAATTAAAATGCCATTTAAAGTTTTTTCAAATTCAAGATTTTATTGTTATCGATCACATGTGTATATCGGAAACGGGATGAGTTATCGAAAATCGAAAACAAACTTGTACTGCCTAGAGATTAGGCTCATATAGCTCTTATAGTCTCTGAGATCGACGCGTTCATACATACAGACGGACAGACGGACACGGCTATATCGACTCGACTGTTGATGCTGATAAAGAATATGTATACTTTATGGGGTCGGAGATGCTTCCTTCTGCCTGTTACATACTTTTGCACAACTTCTTGATACCCTTTTTTCCCATTTTTAATGGGATCAGGGTATAAAATGATGTCATTAACCCACTGTGGAATAGGCCATCTGTTACCAAACAACCACAAGTAGCACTGGGCACATGTAGCACCACCAGGGATTTGCTCAAGGTCGCAACGCCAGTCAATCAAGCAATTACCCAACAAAAATGAAAGTGCTTTTAACGAGGCTCATCATATTTGTTGCCCATTTTCAGCAACCTATACAACGGCAAGTTCAATTATTAAATTGGTGTAGCTCAGATAAAGTTAAGGTTTTAAGACCTTAATATTTTTCATTACATTTAATAAATAAATAAGAAAAATATCTATGGAAATGTTTTAAAACTTGCACGCTATGCATTTATTCGTATATGGTATCTGTGTTATTCGTATATGGTATCTGTGTTATAAAAGGATGTAAGACTTCAACATGCACTTACCATTTACAGTTAATTTATCAAAATCTAGATGGATATCCTGTTGATGAATTATTTTACGATCCTAATCGTTAGCTAAAGGCAAAGGCAGCTCAAAGGCCAAATCAAATATTGGTCATTAATATTTTGTTGTCAGCTTTAAGCAGCTGTCAGAATTTGTTATTATTATTGTTTATGTTCTTTTCCTTTATGTTGTTGTTGTAGGTATTTGTTGTTTGTTTTGTTTGTCAAGTTTCCCATATGAGCTTTTGACCGTGTGTGCCAATTTACAATAACAACATGCCGAACAGACATGCAATCCAAAAACAAAAAACTAACAATGTGGACTTATTGTTGAATGAACTTTGAAAGGAGTCACTACTGTTATAAATACTCTGTAAAATATTTTTTGGATTCTTATTTATAAGATATTTTAAAAGTTAAGGATAAACAAGAATCATCCAGTTATATTTAATGCTTCAAAATTTATAATATTTAATATTTATTGATTCAAAATAAATCCATTTCTTTAAAATTTAGATTTTAAAAATAGTTTTGTTTTTTTCTAAAACTAATAAAAATATCTACAACAAGATCCATTCTTTCTCTCCTTGTTATGACTGTATTACACCCCGATTACAAATTGTTGCAGGGTATGAAAATACCTATTGTTGATACACACACAAACGCAACAGTGGTTCAACTCACATACCAGAAAACACACAAACACATTCATTGTGCGCCCAAAATGCAGCCCACTAATAAAAAGTAATGGCTTAGAGTGAATGGTCAAAATAAATGTATGAATGGTTGACCAGGTGGGCGGTTGGAGTGTTGGGGGATGGCTGGTCTATTTACACGCGAAAAACTTGTTGGTGTTTTTCCCTCCACAACTGGACAACAGAGCGCACATTCGGTCCGTGGCTGGCGAGCATTACTGACGTAAACAAAAATTTCAACGTAAGGGCATTTTTGAAAAGCGTATCGAGTATATGAATTTGCATGGTCTGACGAAAATGTCATCGTTCTTGGGCTACACCCCCACACGTTGAATGATGGGCTGCGGTTCGTCGATGGAGACAACGCCAAGTGTTAGCGACCATTTGCCAAATACACCGATGCGTCTCGATGGCCGCGCAAAGGTAATATTTCCACAAAATCAATATCAACCAACAAAATATAACTAATCTCTGTATTCTGGTCCATTTAGAGCGTTGTGGTGCAATATGTGCGCTTGGATGAGCAGATCAGCAAACTCGAAGCCAGTTGTCCAGGTCCGCGTTTAGCCACCGCTGAGGCATGGATAGAGCATTTGCGGGCTAAGCGTGATGCCATGCTGGGATTGGAGGGCATGGAGCACAGTCAGCGACCAATAACGGCCACAACCCAAGTGGCACCCAACTCAGCTGAGGCATGGGAAGAACGTGAAGCACTTCAATTAGTCAGCTACCCGCTGGCATTGGGGACTGAGCGTGTGGGCAATGAAATAGTTGCAAATACGCCCACCAAGGACCTGGCACAAGTGAGTGACGATGAGTTAATGCGATTGGACGTTCTTGATGCCCATTATTAACGAAATTGGTACAGTGGACACTCGAAAAGATGATTGTTTAACGTTTGTTACTTGCTGAAAGTTCTTGTATTTGAGTGTTCACTGTTTTATAATTGCCCTTGTATGTGTGTATAATGATTGTGACCTCGTTTTCCTTTTCCTCATTACGTTAACAACGTTAAGCTGGCGCATAATTTGGGCGTGATTGGGGATCCACACAAGGCTTCCACTCACGAGGACTTTTTTGCCAACTTAAGCGAATCAGCGCTATATTTACTCAGCATTCGTTATTATGGTGAACTCCTTGAGCACACCAAACAACGCCTGAAGATCCTGGCAGCTAGCTACGCCGAGCTTAATGAGCTCTATGTTAAACAGGATGGCATTATTGCTTTCATAAGCGGTGGCACCTATAATACTCGTGTCGAGGAGAGCCTCGATGCACAGCTGGAAGTGGCACGTGATACACGTGATAAGCTAGGCAGTGCTTTGGAACAGTGGCGTATCTGTGGACTTTTACTACGTGCAGCGGCAAACTCCTCAACGCAGGCATTGAAACAATGGCAACATCTGAGCAAACTTATGTGAATGTCACATCTCTATAATTTCCTATTACAAAATTATTTTAATAAACTGTTTTTTGAATTTTCAGCGATCCCAGGCAGAAATTGCAAGCTGCATTGGATTGTCGGAGCTTGTTGCATGCATCACTGACATCGCTGGAGGCTGCACAGTTATCGCTGCCACATGTGGAATTGAAGTACATGAGTCATCGCCAGGTGCTGGCGGTCAATCACTGCAATACCTATTTAATAACGGACATTGCAGATCCAGCGCGGTAAGTTGCCTACGATAAGAATTCTCTTGAATTCGCCAATAACTCCTGCAACCTTGATAGTTTTGAGCACACGAGTCGGGTCTTTAATAGCTATGAAGGGAACATTTCGAAGACGTGCACTTGGCTCTATGATACCTTCAATAAGACCCTACGTAGTGACTTTGATAAAGCGGAGGAGACAGTTCGGCGTTTAGCCCGAACGCTGCGAGAGCATCGAGAGGAAGTTTTTAGTGCCGAACGCAAATGAACAACAATTTTTTGTAAAACAATTAATTTTTTTAAGCTTATACCGTTTACTGAAATAAAAATTTTTGATAGTGTTTAAATTTGTTTCTGGTTTTAAAAATTATCAGCTGTCGAAGTTTTTCGAAAATCATAAATAAATGCGATCCTGCTAAGATTTATAGCAAATCGAATAAATCAAGTTTATTAAACTTTTTAATAAACAATCAAATTAAATATATATCTAATACCAATAGCTCTTGGCCGGCGTACGCTCCTCTTTTATGCCCATTTCTTCCATAATATCCATTTCAAACGTTGACAACTTCGGCTGGAAGGTAATCTCGCTGACAACAGCAGCTGCAGTGTCCTTATCACGCTCAATATACGCATTGGGCGTTTTGTAATCATGCGTTTGGTTATTTGTCTCCGGCACCGGTATAATGCGACCGGAACGCAGCGAAACCCGAACTTTTTCACCCTCCTCAGTGAACCGCCATTCGAATTCAGTTCCCTGCAGATCAGATGGATCAACAAGGCGTATATCTTTGGTGACATTCAGAGGCGATTCAGATTTAATGATTATGCCAGGGAATTCATTGTCTGCGCCCACACGCCGATAATGCCAATTGATACCCTCCACAATAACCCAATTGCGCTCTGGTATCACCTGGGTGACAATTCCCTGCTTGCCCTTATCCTTGCCAACAAGGACTTCGATGCGATCGCCGCGGTAAAAGCTCCAGTCCTCTGGAAACACAAGATCATTTAAGTTATAGGGTGATTTTTCTAAAAACACATTTATCTTACCAACTGGCTCAATGAAAACCTTTTTTCGCATCGTGCCCGGCATATTTTGTTGACGGAATTGACCTGTCCATGATCGGTTTGTGGTATAACGAAAACGCTTTCGTTCAACGGTACGTGGCAGATAATTTGTTTCTCGTGGTGTTTGCCAGTAGACCTTTAAAGATTTCAGATATTAAAAATAAAATCCAATTATGAAAAAAACTGAGACTTTAGTTGTTACGTGAGCTCCTATATCATATCTATATTAAGTCAATTTGCTTACTTGCTTCTTGCTGCGCTCGATATACTCTTTGGGCAGATTTGAGAAGTTTTTTAATTTACTAGTTAAATATTGTGTAATACGCATTATCAACGCTTTTCTTTAATAGATCTTATTTATTTACAGAAAAAAATAGCTATTCAATGCGGTTTAGATCATCTGTTTTGTTTTCGGCATTCACAGTGCATGGGCAGCGCTAGAGATGGATTTGATTGGTTATAAATTTACTATCGGAACTGTTTCTATCGATAGCCCGCATCTGTAAGAACGGCAAGAAGCATCGTCGCTGGGTTTTTCTTGTCTATTTACTTGACAGCAATGCAAAAAACCGGCTTTTAATAACAAAAAGGTAATGCTTGGCTATTTAAATGCGTACACGTGCCGGTGCACAGCCATTAAGCAGTGCACTGTGGCGTCGACCTCAGCTCTGAACAATAAATCAAAGGCGCTTAGTCATAACCGACAGTCATACACACATACACGCTCATTGAGATAAACAAAAGGAAGTGCTATTGAAAATAATCAAATCATGTCCTACCACATTGTAGATATGACGGATCCCTCCGAGCCAGAGCCCGTGCTGCTCTCTAAGCATGCCAAGCACTTGGTACGCTTCCTGCACTTGTTGCCCGCACGCTTGGCCTCGCACGATAGTACCAGGTAAGGATATCCTTTTTTTACCTCAACTATTTAACACCAATAACTGATTTCTTCCACAGAAGCACTATTGTGTTTTTTGCCGTCTGTGGCCTTGATTTGCTCAACTCGCTACATTTGATAAGTCCGCAGTTACGCAAGGACATCATTAACTGGACCTACGGTGGCCTTGTCGTCCCACGCGACAACGAAAAGCAATGCGCCGGTTTTATGGTAAGCATAAATACCTGTCAGTCAGTCAGCTAGCCAGCTAAGTACGATAGTTGAACAAACCCACTAGTCAAACGCAAATAAATAGAAATGTTTTTGACTTTATCTTTTTACGTGGCGCTGCAGCAGACACTGCGACAGTCGCTCGCTCTTAATCCTCAATGCTACTGTCAAAGTTTACACTAATCTCAAAAAAACAGTCTACAATTGAAGCATGTTGTTGATATGGGGTCGCAACATTCTTAGAATAATAAGTAATTTATAAGATATTTATATAATTTGTTCTTTTGTTTTTTAAAGTTCTTAGTAAATGATACCCAAAAAAGGCTTTAAAAACCGGAACTAAATTGTTTGCCTTTAAATTGTCCGCTCTTACATTTCAAGCAACTTTAATTGCTTGACGCTGTGTAAAGAACATAAAGTTTAGCGTCTACCGTTATCGCAATTTTTATCACCTCAAACGTTTATCAGCGACAAGCGACATGCATAACCACTTTGGTTTATGCCACTCAGACTATTATATATACTTACAATAATTAATTGTATGTTATTGTTTACAGGGTTGCCGAACCATGTTGCCAGAAACAGATGACGTTGAGATTCAAGAATGTATGCGCAAGTATCAAGAGGGACACTTGGCCATGACATACACCAGCATTGCTGTACTGGTCACGCTGGGAGACGATCTGTCACGACTGGATCGTCAAAAAATTGTGGATGGTGTGGCGGCAGTGCAGCATGCAGATGGTAGCTTCAGTGCCTGCATCGATGGCAGCGAGAATGATATGCGTTTTATATACTGTGCTGCTACCATTTGCCACATGCTTGACTGCTGGGGCAGCGTGAACAAGGAGACGATGTTTCAGTTTATAATGAGCAGTCTGCGCTACGATTACGGTTTCAGTCAGGAGCTGGAGGGTGAATCCCATGGTGGGACCACATTTTGCGCTCTAGCTGCACTGGAGCTAAGCGGTCAGCTACATCGATTGGATGAGACGACAGTGGAGCGCATTAAACGTTGGCTTGTCTTTCGTCAAATGGATGGCTTTCAAGGCAGGCCCAACAAGCCCGTGGATACGTGTTACTCCTTTTGGATTGGCGCATCATTGCGCATTTTAAACGGCTTTAAACTTACTGACTTTGCAAAGAATCGTGAATACATACTTAGCACACAGGATGAAATTATTGGTGGCTTCGCCAAATGGCCAAAGTCCTCACCAGATCCATTTCACACGTACCTTGGTCTCTGCGGACTGGCTTTCATTGGTGAGCCGGGCCTAAACGATGTTATGCCCAGCTTAAACATCTCCATGGCTGCCCATGCGCGTCTCGATCAACTTCACGAAAGTTGGCGAGAGAACAACAGCCTTACAAATACCCTAACAAAGTTGAAACTAAATGAAGACACAAAAACAACGACTACCTCGAGTTCCTCCCCTTTGATGTCATCAGCATAAAACTTGTGAAGGCTGTTAAGATATGTTAATGCACAAACTATCAATTTGTACGCTTATTGATAACTTTTTTGCAATTTTTTAACCGTATTTATGTAAAAAAAAAGCTGGAAACAATAATATTGATATAAATTGTATGCAACTGTATTGTATGCACAAGCAGTAATGCAAGTGTTGATCACTTGAAAAGAGAAACGCACAGCACAAATATATAAAGACATTAATGAACTGCAAGTAACAAAAGAATAAATTTTGTAGCCAGAGACTATGTTAGTTACTATAATGTGTTTGTAAAACTTTAATTAATGTTAACAAGTGTAAGCTTTAGCTTAAATAATTGTATTAAACTACATTTATGGCGTCCATATGTACAGAGAAATCTCTCGCTTGCCTCCAGTTGATGGTAGCCTCAATAGCCTCATTAGATGTGTTGGATTTGTTTATTTATATAACTATGTTGGATTTTACACCTGAAGGTACAGGCGATGATGCATGGCATGCATGTTGTATCCCATATTTGGACGATCGATGTTTAGCCGTCCGCGCAGTGGCGCCAAAACTCGTTCCGTGACCAAAGGACAACGTTGCACCATTAGCGATTGCAATTGTGGACAGCAGTTGGTCAGCGCACTGCAGTGGATAGTAGTCGGAAAGCACAGAGAGAGAAAGCGTTGGCAAGAGAAGAAGAGAAAAGAGAGAAAGAAAGCATTGTGGGACGACTAATAAACAAGAAAATCACTGGGATAGAAATCATTTAAGTTGTAGACATTGTGCACATCCTGGCGCGGCCGTGGACGATCAATAAGCACCCACTGACGCAACGGTGCAAGCGATCGCTCCGTTATCCGATGGCAGCGTTGAATGAACAGCGATTGCAAATGTTTGCACTGCATCCCAAGTCCGCTGAAAGAGATGCAGAGTTTTGTGTGCAGTTAAGTCGCAACCGAGGAGATGCCACACAAGACATGCACACACACACATGCACGAGAGACGAACAATGGGATCAGTCATAACGCCTCGGGTTTGAAAAACAAGGTATCTAATTGCTGAAAATGCAAATTTTACTTACTGAACACCATAGTCGGATATCGCAGCACAGCCAATCAGATTAATGTGTTTCAGTTCACGACAATAGTTGCCAATCTGTATGAGCACCTGATCCGTAACGCTAGGTGTATTGGCTAACGACAGGACGGTTAGTTGGTTAAGCTTTCGAAAGAAGATGATGAGGCAACGTTCGCCGATAGCGCCACAATGAGATATATCAAATTCGACCAGTTTGCTTTGATGTAGAGTAAGAGCATCCACTGCGCCAGTTGTTAGCCACTGGCATTTGGAGAGTTTCAATATGCGCAACTCCTTGCACTGTACAATAATGGGTTGCAGGGAAAGAGCGGTTATGTTGACGCACTCATTGAGATTGACGTCACTAAGTCGCTCCTTGTTGTTATCAAGCAATGGCAGGAGTAGGTCATCTGTGAGCCACTTGCAGCTGGCCAAATGCAGGTGCTCCAACCGGCGACAGCAGCGTGCCAAGACTTTAAATCCCAGCTCAATATTATCCGTATTAATGCCTGACAGCTGGAGCTCATGACGTTTCTCCAGTGCCGCCTCCACAAAGCGCAACGCAGTGCGTGAGCAACTCCGCATATTAAACAGGTCCTTAAGCGAAAGATATGTGGAAATTTGTGGTATGAGCACATCGTCCCAACTTATGTCGAATAATGTCAGTTCTCCATGGGGTGGCCTTCGCATAGGCATTGGGCTGGGCGTACGTGTTCGGTTTTGGCTTCCCATAACAGCCAAATGTGTTTGCTCCTCGATATGTAATGTGTACATGTTTTCGTATTATTCTGTTGTCTCTGTAGCCGATTTTTTTGTTATTATATGCAATACCTAGCAATAGCCAATAAATGTTGTTTACAATCGAACAGCTGATTACGCAGACGCTGCAAAAAGAAACTTATTTTTAAGATTACTCATTGACATCGATTAAACCGTGAGTATCGCTGTGTGACGTCACAAATGCTCTAGTGATGGCAAACAAAGAAAAATTGTCTGAAGACCTAGCGCTAGACTTTGAACGAAATTTTGATAAAAAGCATTCAAGAAAATAAAAAAACTGTTTACAATTATTGTATTAACTTAGCAGAATTTGAAGTTGATCAATGTTTAATGTTTGAAAAAAGTTTCCTTATGAATGTGATTTGTTTCGCTGGTTATTTTTTTTAATCATCGTATAGTTATAATAGTATAATAAACATAATACATAATAGTGATAGTAAATTTTGTTTGATTATCCGCCAAACTGTTCAACGCTCAATATTGAGTTATACATAATATAGAATATTTATATGGTATATATGTTATAAATAGCCTTAAAATGTTTTCTTTTCGTTTCACTTATTTAAAAACTTAGTTTTTGGCTCTAATGCAAAAATTTGCCCGATATTTTCTTAAAAATTAAAAAAAACAGAGATTTTTTAAAATTCAAAAAAACCAATACATATAAACACTTGTGTTATACATAATAGATAGCTTGGCAACTAATAAAGAAATTCAAACAAGTTTTAATGGAGTATGTGGTAATAATTTTTTCTGAACAGTTGGTTCAAAAGATTTGAAAAACATTAGACCTTTGGGAAAATTGTAGCGAGCCAAGTGAAAAATGTATTGCTTGCTTGGTGACAGGTTGACGGTTTTACCGCTGTTGCTGATAGATAGGAATGTTATTTTTGACGGCATCGTTTTGCATATGATATGCTGGTGCCGCTCCAGCACCAGCTGCTGTTCCTGGCGGCATGCCTCCAAGGTGACCCATCGACATGGCGGCCATTTGCTGATGTAGCTGACTAAAATTATCGTTGTGATTGTTTTGTGGTTGTTGCTGCTGCTGCTGTGGCGCCATGTAGCCCTGTGTGACCGGTGGAGCTCCATTTGGCGCATAAAACTGCTGTGGCGGCTGCGCTGTAGCCCCGGGAGGCATATAAGCCTGCGGTGGCACTATCTGCTGCTGCTGTGGATGTTGCTGTTGATGCTGTGGAGACATGTAAGCATGTGGTGGCGGCTGCTGTTGGATTTGTGTAGCTGCTGGTGGTGCGGCGGCAAATTGTGGTGGAAGCGTTGATGGTGGCATTTGCTGCTGCTGTTGCTGTTGATGCTGCTGATCGGCTGGTATTGGCATATGATAATTTGTTGGCGGCTGTTGATGCTGAGTGGTGACTGGTTGGGGCTGGGCATTATAGATAGGCTGGTTATGGCTGGCAGCAACTGCCGGCGATTGGGTTAGATGAGGCGGCAGCGCTGCAATAAAAAAGGAAATGGTGTTAAAAATAAAATTCTATAACAAATTAAATTTATATCATACAATTTAGTTGCGGTGTATGTCCGTTTTGGTATGGCATCGGAACTTGTCCAGGATAGCCTGGAATGGCGGCTACAGTTGTCGGCGGTGCCGCATTGTTGTTAGGCTGTTGTGGTGCATAGGGCAGCGAGTGCATGCCCGGATAACTTTGCCCTGGAGGAAAGCCAGCAGCACTCGGATAACCAGGTGCACCGTAGAGCGCTGCGCCAGGAAAACCGCCGGGCATGAAATTGGCGCCCGCAAACTGTGCAGCAGCTGCACGATCATCACGCATGAGAGTGTGATAGAGATTGATGGCATCCACCAGATCACTGGAGAGCTGTGTTAGCTGGGCATGCTTGCGATCCACACGCTCTAGCTCCGCATCGATGAGTGGGCCCATTTGATGAACTTGCTGCTCTAGCTGCAGCATTTCGTCGCTATCTTGCGAGGGATCCTCGGGATTGGCCTCGTGCAACAAATGCAACAAACGATCAATTTTGGCTTCATCAATTTCGACGGGCTGTGCAGCAGCAGCCGCTTCAGTCTTTTGTTGCTGCAACGCTTCTTCCTCCTCCTCGGCAGCGGCCTGCTTCTGGGCATTGGATTTGTGCTGCTGATTGATATCCAAACGCTCGGGATCCACAGACAGATCGGCAGTTACGAAATTGGAGGGAAAAAGACCATCGCCGCGATCATTGTAGCCCTTCCACCAATTGGCATCGCTGTCATCCATCACGTGTATAATCTCGCCAGCAAAGAATGTCAACTCATTTTCCTCGGCCGCCTCAAAGTCGTACAGAGCACGCACAGTGCGAGACGAGGCAGCGGCATTGCTGCTGCTGGGATTGTTGTTCCCATTGTTCTGTGTTCCAGAGGAACTGGCGCCAAATGAGGGATAAAGCGAGGGATAAGCACTGCTGGTTGCTGTTGTTGCAGTAGCTGCTGCTCCACTTTGTTGCAGCTTGGGGCTGCTCTTGTTCTCTTTCAAAGATAGCTCAATGGCTTTGGCTATATCATCCTCCTCCTGCTGGCTACTGACCACATTAGGATCCTTGGCCAATGTAGCTGCTGCCGCTTTGGCTGCTGCTGACTTGCTGCTGCTCTTATCGTTCAGATTACTAAATTCATAACCCTCGATACGCAACCTAGCATATAGTGTCGGTATTAGATTAAGCTCTGGATCATTCTTGAAATCACTTTCAGCCCAGTTCTTCAGCACTTGACGCATTTTCTGTAAAAGAAATAATAGCTTTTAAGTAGGAATTTAAAATTATTGTATGCTTGGGATTTACCAATGAGACTTTAGGCTGTGCTTTGCTCAGCAGACGACGAAACTCGGTTTCAAAATCGCGGGAAGCCACCTCCAGATGGAATGGCTTGCCACAGTTGTTGGCGCATGCATCAAGCAATGTGATCGCCTGCATAACGACATGCGGATCAGGATGACCCATGCGTCGCATCACTGCCTTGAGGCAGTCTTTAGCTAAACGCGGATTGGTTGTCACCTTATCGCATACATCGAGAATGAATGACCAGTTATCGTTCGTATTCGTCTCGCTGGTGGCCTTTTCTGTAAGTAAAAAATAGATAATATTCAAAAAGGTATTCAAATTATTTCTTTCTCTCTGGATTAGCAACCTTATCAGACATTACTTAAATAAAACAACAGAGCAACGATTTATTTTGAAATACTCTTCCATTTGCTTATCAGTAGACAATAACGTATAGAAAAAGCATATATCAGCAGGCTGACTCACACACAACACGCAGCTATGAAAAGAGATAAGCAAATGCAAAGGAGTCAATGCGAAATCGAATTTAAATATACAAAGAAAAAGCAATGCTAAGAATGAGAACTGCATTGTGTCAATTGAACTACAAGTAACTTAACTTCAAACAATTCTAAGAGAAATTTAGAACAGGATAATAAAAAGCACAAGTAGTCAGGTACGAAAGCGAGTGTGTGTGTGTGTTTGTGGGGGAGATCTGGCGTCGACTTCAAGGTCAGCGACTGCAAACGCAGCTTCAAAGCGAATAGGTCAATGAACAGACAGCAGTTGCAGCAGCATCCCGACAGAGAGACGCATGTGACTTGATTTTGATTTCTGCTGTTTTCTTTGTGTCTGCTGTGTGCGTAGGACGGTGTTGCAGGGTTGTTATACGGCAATGAGATTAGACAAAGACAGCAATAGCATTAGAAGTAAAAACTAATTGCTAGCAGACAATGCTATGACCAATTGGATTTGGTATTACATTGTAACAGCAGGAAGAGAAAGCGGAAGAGGGTGGGAGAAAAGTAGCAAGAGAGACTTACCCACGTCGGCGTCGAACGGCGACGATTGCCCAAATATGCCCATCTCTTTGATCACAAGCGCACACAGCTGCCTATTTATAATTTGTATAATTGCTGTAAATCTGTTTAAATCACGTCGTCAATTTTACGCGTTTTCGTAGCTATGGTGTTTTGATTGCACTTGCACTTTTGTGTGTGATGTTTTTGTCTGATACGCAATCGATTTTCATGCGTCACAATAACAACACACACACAATATATCCCGTATTGTCTTATAGTTCTCTTATTTGGGCAGCTGCCAGCGTAATGCTGTTGGTTTATTGCGATTCGAAATTTTTGTAATTTGCATTAATTAAATCGAAACACTACAACGAATTTGCTGAATAATGTCTTGCGCCGTTTTTCTTTTGCTTTTGTGTAAAAAATGACTAATGAAGATATCGATGTGTAGCAGCTATCGAGGTGTTGCAGCTATCGATGTGCACCTTTTACTTAAGCTCTGTCGATAGTTATTCGAAATAGTTTTTTATGTAGCCCACACACGATACGTCTTTATGGCGTGAATTTCCATATATTGTTTTAGATGAATGACAAGTTTAAGCTAAAAATGTATTTCATTACTTGTAGTGTACTTTTTTTAAATTAAAAGTTCCGTATAGTAAGAAATATGTTAGACATTCGGGGCTGGTTGAAACAAAGCTAGTTTGTTGACTAGGCAACGATTAATTCAGTCTGCTGACCAATTGTATCGTGTATCGACCGCTTAATATTTTGGGGTGAAAAAATTGTAATCGAAAAATAGCAACAAATAAATGAATGAAACATTCAAACGTGAAAAAATGAGATACTAAATAATATTAATACACACACGCCCGAACACTTGTAGAAACAAGCAAGTACCCTGTGTTAAGAGTTGCTACCAGCAGCAGAGCTGCAGTGTAGCAACGTTAGTGTTTACTCCGTTCGCTAAATGGAAAGGGGCAAGTGCAGAGACAGCTTCGATTTGTAATTCAATTACGGGCACACACATACACAAAAAAAATCACAGAATAAAAATAAAGCCCGATATTTGCAAATGGTGTTTATACGGGATCCATGTGGCATTGCCTGCCTCATTGTCACCTATGGCGCTGTTTTCTATGCAGATTATGTGGTGATGCGCTGGATAATACTAACAACAATGCCACTGAGGTAAATTGCAGCACAATATTATCAAACATGTACTTTAAGTACCACTTATATACTTCGGCGTTTAGTATTTGGGCACCCTTTCATGTTGTGCTGTTCAACACGGTTGTCTTTCTGCTTGGTATGTCGCATCTGAAGGCTGTCTTCTCAGATCCGGGCGTTGTGCCCCTGCCCGCAAATCGTTTGGACTTCTCTGACCTGCATACTACAAACAATGGTGCAAAGCATAATCCAGGAAATGGCCACGGCAGCGAATGGACAGTGTGCACTCGTTGCGAAACCTACAGGCCGCCACGGGCCCACCATTGTCGCATTTGCAAGCGCTGCATTCGACGGATGGATCATCACTGTCCGTGGATCAACAATTGTGTTGGCGAGCGCAATCAAAAGTATTTTTTGCAATTTCTCGTCTACGTGGGCATACTTTCACTATATTCGGTGGCATTGATACTTGGCTCTTGGGTGTCACCATGCATAGAGTGCAATCAAAACCTTATTGATTCTCAGCTACGAATGTAAGTTTTAAATTCATTGTGCAATAATTTTTTTTTTATATTTCTTTATTTCCATAAACTTAGGATTCATTCTGTAATCTTGCTGTTGGAATCGGCACTATTTGGGTTGTTTGTGACTGCGATTATGGTGGATCAGCTGCATGCTATACTATACGATGAGACGGCCGTTGAGGCGATACAGCAGAAGGGCACCTATCGGCCTAATCGACGTAAATATCAGCTGCTGGCAGATGTATTTGGACGCGGTCATCCAGGACTTTGGCTGCTACCATGCGCCACTCTTAATCACGGTTCTCGGTATCACGACACGCCGCTGTTGAGTCACGATGTTTAGATGGCGTTTGATAATTACCATTTATTTCCCATGTATTATGATTCTGTTCTTTATATGTATGTAAGTGTGTGGCAGTCCTTGAATATCCTTCTTCCGTTTGTTGTAACTTTTTTTTTGTGTCATTAACTTTAGAAACGCCCACCCAGCTATCCCCAGAACCCCTTACCGTGACTGCAAGTTAAATCGATTTGTTTATGTGTATTATACGCAAATTCCAATGTTGAACTTTTTAGTTGATATATTTAATTATTGCACCAGGCAAGCCGAAGTATACTCAACAAAAGAACCCAATATTTTTTTAAAAAGAAACTAATTTCATTTACATACGTAGATCTGATACTTAGCTATATAATATACAAAATATATATATAAATGTGTGTAAAAAAAAAATATATATATATCATTCAAGCATTTAAGAGCAAAAATAACTCATACCAAAAAAAAACATTAACATTAAATGCCTGGCAATAGTGTATGGGGTAATACTAGCTCGTATGACTTATAAGACCTCTTTAGTTTGATTGTATACAACACAAAAATATTATTTTTACTGTTGTAATTATTTCTTTATTTGCTTAATTTTGTTATTATTGGTGATGCTGGAATGACATGCGCAATTTTTTCTGCTGCTAACGATTGTTATTATAAAAATAAAACTAGCCTGCGAAACAATTTTTACAATATTTTTGCTGCATAAGTTCTTAATTATGTACTAAAAATAAATAAATAATGCAAATAGTTTATTAAAAGATATATATATATTTTTTTATCAACAATTTAAATATTATTTCACTTGAGACGTAAAATACATAGTTTTTACTATAATTATTTAGATTATGAAGTAAATTTGTAATGTTTTACATTGTGGAACATCATGAATTGATCTATTAATAGAACGTAATTTGATGTTTCACTGAGAAAACGAATTACAAAAGTTTTAAGTATACCAATTGTGATTATTTTATAGCAGATGAAAAATGCCAGGTTTCATTGCAGCAATTTAAACCAAAACCAAAACTGATCTTAAGAACGCCTTAATATACAATTATGTAAAATTTAAAAATTTTTTCAACAGGCAACTAACTTTCTCAATGGTCTCAAAAAGCCACAAAAAGAAAAAACCAATACATATGCGTATCTTTAACTAAAATTTACTATGTGTATAGTTTTCAATAAATCTAAACTGAAAATTGTATAAAAATTTATTATTCGATTTCCATTAAGTCCAGTTCGTTGCCCAAACCCTCAACGCTTAGTGAGAGCTGATGCAGCGCTTGTTTGGCCACAGCGCAAAGAATGCCTTCCTGTGTGCTGGAGTCCTCATGCTGTAATATGTCCACACATTCCTTGAGCAGATCGATGGCTTCCACCAAACGCGAACGCAATTCGACACCCGAAAGAATCTCAGCAATAAATCCATTCTTAGCCAGAAGCACCAGCGGCACATGCAACTCATAGAGATTCATGGCACGCGTTCGACTCAGGCCCGGCTCAAAGACATTAAGCACTCGCAAAACTTCGCGGCATAGCACAGATTTGCGCTCCAGTAACTGATCTGAGAGTTGAACCATCTCGTAACCCTTTACCCGACCGTACATCTCGATGAGCAGTTGCCGCAACCCGGTGGTTATGTAATGCGATGGATGTAGCAACGATTTGTATTTACGCAACAAGCGTTCAGCTTCCTCTAGTCGCTTGGGACCCATCTCTAGCGCCTGCACGCTATTCACCTCAACCTGCAGTGCGCCCACAATTTGCTTCACATCGTCACTGCTTGTGCTGTAATCACAGGATCGACAGCTCCAGCTGCTTTCCGCGACTGGTAAGTGAAGAAACTTTTAAATGAGAAACAAAACGGACAGTTGAAAGAGTAATCGTACCTGTTGGTTGCTTGGGCAGCAGCCATCCCTCTGTGCACTGTCCACACTTTAAACTGGAGAAATGTGTTTGTAGTTCGCTGGCATCCCGGCAACGTTCACAGCTGCACTCAAAGTATTTTCCCTCTCGCAGATGCAATTGCCTTTGGGCCGTGCCATCCAAGGTGTAGGTGTAGCTGTGCTGAAGCTGTTGACCCTCCTCCAGGTCAACCATGGCACGCAGGCGGATTCTATTGAGAAAAAAACATACTGTTAAACATTGCCAGATCGATGTATGTATATTTTTATCACTCACAAATAACCCTCGCTGGGATGAATGCTTCGCGCTGTGTTTGGCACACAATTATGCGCAAGAATGCCCGTATACGGATACAAACAACGCAACGGATAACCGTTGCTGGTGCGTGCCTCAAAAGCATTCACTTCCAGTACTCCCACCACCTGCATGATGAGGTCCTCGCTGAAGCGATCGGCCAGCTTGCATGGACCACGTAAATATTTTGCAATGTTCACTTTGTCCGCATGCCAGACGTCCGCATTCGCACGCCGTGCCTCCTCATGATGCTCCATGGGCGCCACCTCATTAACCCAACGTTCCGGTTGCGACTCCTTAGCCAGTAGCACTCTATGGGTGATAAGCCAGAAGAAGGTGTTTAAGTATTTTTAATAAAGGTGAAATAGAACAAATTATATTAAGACATCAATAAATATAGTTCCGTTAAACAAAATGTTATCACCACATACATATATTAACATACATATAGACACAAATGTAAACATTTTACTCAACTACAAACGAATGTTGAATATGTTTGTATATATATATATATATATATATATATATATATGTATTTCGAGCATTTCAAAAACTGGCACAATTCTTCGTGCCAGCGTAATCTATTTTGGTAATCTGCGTCAAAAACACCTTAACGGCATGATACAGTCCAGTTGTGGCCAATAGCAACAACCCGTTGGCATCTCATAGAAACGAGCCTTAGACGATTGCAGCACGGAGCATTCAAGGTGTGAATGCAGACTGTTCTCATCCTCGTTGCATTCGCTGCACAGGGGCCAGCCACAGTTGGAGCAGCGGTCTAAGACATCTGGCTGATAGCAGGCAAGGCACAGCACTGGTCCATTACACTTGGGACCAATGGCAAGGGGCAGCTCCTGGATGAGCACCTCGCCCGGTTGCGTTGCCTCGCTGGCAACCAGAAAGCGGCCATAGATGCTGCTCCATTCGACTGCCGTGCGATTTACTTGCACTGATGGCGTCCCTGTCATAATGCCAACTGACAAGGCACTTTCTTCGTATAGCTGATTGTCATCATCATCATCCGCAGCAGCATTAGCAGCAGAGGTATATTTTTTTTGGCTGACTTTCAAGTTTTTTTGTTTTTAAAAATTTTGTTTCTCTTGTGTGAGGTGATTTTGAGTGGGGGTTGCCCCTGTCATATCCACAAACTAACCTCAATGGTGTTATGCAATCCAATTGGGGACAGACGCCATCATCACCAACATTGCCGGCAAATGTGACACGTGCCGTTCCGAACACCTCGCACTCGCCCCGATGATCGCTATTAGCATCATCTGCACAAGTGCTGCAGAGCGGCCAATCGCACAGCTCACAGCGATCCAGCGAGTCACCATCTTCGCCAAACTGCAGATAGCAATAGCAGCCCAGGCATACAATGCCACTCTCACGTTTGGGCCCATAGGCGAAAGGCAATTCCTCAACGACAAGATCACCACGCTCCACTGCCTCCGATGTGGCCAGGCAACGGCCGTAGTCTGCATCGTGTTCCAGACGCGCTTTTAACATAGCGGCGCCACTCCCGCTCCCAAGTGCGCAATTTTTTAATTGCAATTGAGATTCAGTTCGGTATACAGACAGAGAACCATCACTCTCACATTTTTAAGACTGCTAAAAATAGAAAAAAATTACAACAAAGTTTTATTTTGCAAGTGACGCGTTGCACATGATTTACAACTTTTAGTTTGTTTACAAATACTATGGCCTTTGTGGTTTTTAATACTTGCTGGTTTTTACTACATTCAGGACAATAAAACAAATAAACAATTAACCTAACGGTAAAAAGATTGTAAGAAAATGTCATTTAGCGCCAAGAACACAAATCCCCAAAAAGTATCGATACTTTTCAGATGTGAGCTTAGTACGCTAATCCAACAATTAAGTTTAGTACATCTTAGGAAACTTAATTTATATGCTGAAAAATTAAATAAACGAATTTATTTTATGTAGACAATACTTTAATAATTTAAAACAAATGAAAAAAGTGGATTTTATTTAAGTACAATTGCGAGATGAAGAATTTGTATTTTCGCCCTCTATTTAGTTGGTCACACCGCAATTCAGTTGCAAATCAATTTCGTGGTGTACCTTGTGTGGCGTGGTCGTCTTGTTCCTGCGTTTGGCATTACTTAAGAAACTAACTAAACTCATTAAAAGTAAGTCAAATTTAGCCAACTAATTATCAAAGTGTACAACGTTGTGATATCTACTAAATGTGCATGATAATACTTATGTGTAACTGCATTTTCGTTACAAGTGATTTCATAACCTCGAAATGCAAAATTTGCAAGTATACACGAAGCCCTCATGCACATACACATGCATACACACGCACAGACTTGCTTAAAGGGTTCGCTATCTTGTTTATGCTGCTGTACGAATTCTTTTAAATGTCAATTATTAGATAAACTTTTTTTGACAAAACAAATTGATAAAATAGCCGGCCGACTTTCGAAGAGACAGCAAACGAGTTTTACAAATAATTCGCACAATGGCAGCTGCCGGCAACAGCCTACTTTCCTGTTACGTAATATGTCGTCTGCTCAGCGCTTAAATTTGTTTTGATTAAATCGAAACGTACCTGTCCCTTTCGTTCTTACATTATCACATGCATCTGTCTGAGTTTTTATCAATTTTAGCTTGTTAAACTTTTGCATTTCGTTTTATTATTGTTTTGTTTGCTTTGTCATTGCTGCTGCTGGTCATGTGAGCAACAAGAACGAGAGCAGAACAGCAAATTATATTTCTTATTTAACATAGGGGTGGGTGGCTTACGTTATAAAAAAAATCGATAAATTGCTTATTTGTATGACACCTTTTGCTTTTGTTTGCTTAATATGAATTTCATTTTGCTGGATAGTGTTGCGTAACAATACACGCCCTCTGCAGATGAAACTCAAGATTGCTAAGCATATACAACTATTACAAAAAGTTTTAGACCTATTAAGTGTGCGTGTTTCTTTGCATTTAAGAATATTAACTACTATGCCAAGGTCGAGATGCAATTTTTTTCCTAACTGATGGATAACAAGCACCTGTTTACACATACGCATGTACCTTGATTTTTTTCCATGGTGCTTCTGGCCTGTTACATCACAGCGCACATTAATTTCGTGCTCAATATTTCATAGTTTTTTCTTAAGTTCTTCGTGTTCTTTTTGCCGGGAATGCGCATAATTTCACACACCGTCTAGTTTTCTTTTGTTGTTGGTCATTTCCGCGCCGTTTGGCCGCTGTCCAATCTAGCCTAGAATACAAGTTTTCTATATTCTGTCTGCCTTTCATATGTGTGTATGTTAGCCGCTTCCATCTAGCACTTGTATCTTTATTAGCGCCATGACTGTAAACAGTATGAATGTAAACGTGATGTACAGCCAAAAGCAGCGATGTAATGTGTAGTTGTCTTTTGGTACATATCCATGTATGGATGCACATATGTATAGCTATATTTATTTAAGTCAAGTGGTCAATGAACGTTTTGCTGAGTCAAATTAACGGAATCGCACCAACAACAAAATGTAAACAGAGATAGAGACAAGCTGCACAGTAGTCTAAGTGTTATCAAACTTAGTTCAATTTCAAAAATACATATTTGTGTAAAATACATATTTGAAAATGGCAGATTACAGCCAAATATATTGGTCATATAACGTCTTGAGGGATAAATTAAAACGTAGACAGGTACGGTTTAATTCTATGTGACTGTTGAAATATTTCTTTAAGTTTTTCAATTGACTGTGGCACACGGTGCGTCATCATTGCACGATCATTTGCAGCTGCCTCTCACTCTCTTTCTCACGAGCTCTCACAACAAACGTGCGTTGACCCCCATTCAGAGCAAGCAGATAGTAGTGCAGTTTCTTTGCCAAATTTGGGCACACTTGGCAAATGGAGGCACTTTTCTTTGACCCTGCTACCTTGAAAGCGAATTTTATTCAATTTCTGCTTTAGTTTACAGACCAAATTGACATTTAGCCAAAGTTCTTTCCCTTTTTGTGCTTATTTTTAAGCATATCACAAGAAACGCTAATTTTGTCTACTTTTTTCAAACACTTCCGATAACCGATGATAAATATTCCACTATTAAAAAGTACCAGATATATTGCTGTCTATTAAATAATATTTGCGTTGATGAAATGTTTGTCGCACCATGAGCTGAGATAAGATAACAAGTTGTGAATCTAATCACTTGATTCACGCAACTGCAGGCTACATAAATGAAATTGTTTATTATTAAATATGTGTGCACAACATTGTTCAATCTGATTAATAAAATTGTTTTGACCATTAACAGATGGCACCTCCATCATATAGCGATTTGGGCAAACAGGCTCGCGATATCTTCAGCAAAGGCTACAACTTTGGCCTTTGGAAGCTGGACTTGAAGACCAAGACATCGTCGGGCATTGAATTCAACACAGCTGGTCACTCGAATCAGGAGTCCGGCAAGGTCTTTGGCTCCTTGGAGACTAAGTACAAGGTCAAGGATTATGGCCTTACGCTGACGGAGAAATGGAACACAGATAACACGCTCTTCACCGAGGTCGCTGTACAGGATCAGCTCCTTGAGGGTCTTAAACTCTCACTGGAGGGCAACTTTGCCCCCCAGTCTGGCAACAAGAACGGCAAATTCAAGGTTGCATACGGACATGAGAATGTCAAGGCCGATTCGGACATCAACATTGATTTGAAGGGTCCCTTGATCAATGCCTCTGCCGTTCTGGGCTACCAGGGATGGTTGGCCGGCTATCAGTCCGCATTCGATACACAACAGTCCAAATTGACCACCAACAACTTTGCTCTTGGCTACTCTGCCAAGGACTTTGTCCTGCACACAGCCGTGTAAGTTAAACTTTACAATATTTTTTACGCAGTTGTTTAATAATTTATATTTTGTGCGTGCAGCAATGATGGCCAGGAGTTCAGTGGCTCAATCTTCCAACGTACATCCGATAAACTTGATGTCGGTGTTCAGCTGTCGTGGGCTAGCGGCACCAGCAACACCAAGTTTGCCATTGGCGCCAAGTACCAACTGGATGATGATGCCAGCGTGCGCGCCAAGGTTAACAATGCCAGCCAGGTGGGCTTGGGCTATCAACATAGGCTGCGTGATGGCATTACCTTGACACTCTCCACGCTTGTCGATGGCAAGAACTTTAATGGCGGCAGCCACAAGGTTGGTGTCGGCCTCGAATTGGAAGCCTAAATTAGTTCAAGATTTCAAGCTGAATGCGCTGCCAGCAATATGCGTACAGTACTAAAAAAAAACAACCAGCATCAACAACAACAGCAACAAAAAACAAAATACATAAACAAATTAAAAGTGTAACAACAATAAAACACAAGTAAAAAAAAATCAAACACAAGATACAAGAATCTTCATGTTTAGCAAAGCATTTGCCAACAAAGCCAGACCAGTAATCGTCGGACGCTGCTTTCGTTCGTTTGTTGGATGTAGTCATGTTTAGTACATAGCTAAATACATATTTATTGTTGGCAAACAGTGAAATACATAATTTACCTATTAAAAAATGATAAAAACCAAAAAAAAGCGTTTTGAGCTGTGCGTTCTTTTTGCACAGAAGTGAAGTGGAAACCAGAAAACAAATTTAAAACAAATACTAAAACACTAAAATAAAGCGTGTTGCATTTTGCGAATAAAATTCAAAGAAATCATTTTGCTTAGCGCTTTTAATGCTTAAATCTAAATGGGAAATAACTTTTTAATATACATCTGTCTGCTCGAAAAATAGTTAAAGTAACAAACAGTTTTAATCATGCGTTCTTTGAGTTTTTAGATTTCGTATTTTTAGGTAGTTAAATCAGTGTCAGCACAGCGTTCATTAACCCAATTTTCAAAAAAAACATACAAATTGAGAAAACTGCTCAACATTTTATATATATATATTCACATTTCAAAAGAAATTCTGGTAATACAACGCAGCTACTTTTATAATTAAATCAAAAAAAAATTTCGAAACAATACAACTCGTACGAAGTCTATAGGTTATTTATTTGGCCTAAAATGGCGCCGCCACCAATTTATTCCGATTTGGGCAAAATGGCCCGTGACTTATTTAAGCGTGGCTATCATCCTGGTCTATGGCAGCTTGACTGCAAAACCATGACCTCCTCGGGCCTTGAGTTCTTTACAACTGGTTTTGCCAGTCAAGATGCCAGCAAAGTGATGGGCTCCTTGCAGAGTAAATATAACATTGAAGATTATGGCTTAACTCTCACCGAACGCTGGAACACCGATAATCTGCTCTATGGCGAGATTGCACAAAAGGACAAAATAGCTGAGGGACTTTTGCTCGCATTGGAAGGTCGCTTTCAGCCTTCATCTGGGTGAGAATTTAAATGAAATGGTTTTTTATTGTATATTAATTGGTATTAATGCACAGCGAAAAGGATGGTGCCTTTATGGCTCGTTATAGGCAGGAAAATTATAGCTTGATGGGCAAAATAGCTATTCAGTCTGATCCCATTTTGGCTCTTTCTCTGGTGTTGGGTCATAAAGAGTTTTTGGGCGGTGCTGCCTGTGACTATGATATTAATGGCAGCAAGGTCTCATGGAAAATTGCTCTTGGCTGGCTCCATGAGGCGACAACTTTACACGCTGAACTGTAAGTCCATTTCATGCACATATTTGACTTTAATATAAGAGAGCTTCATTTAACTAGGGTTAATGCTAAGGGCTGGCTGTTCTCGCTATTTCACAAGGCTAACGAACAAATTGATGTCGGTTTTGAGATCTCAAAAGCTGGGCGCTCAAACGCAGCAGCAGAAGACGAAGAGGCGGCAGGTACCGATCTGAATGTTGGCTTAGGCATGATCTATCATTTAGAAGCTGATGCCTTGATTCGTGCCAAAATTAATAATAAGGTTGAACTGGGTCTTGGCTATGAGCAAAAGTTGCGCGAAGGCGTAACCATGTCCATATCAACCGTACTCGAATGCAAGAATATCACTGATGGAAATCATAAATTTGGCGTTGGCCTATCCTTGCAGTGTTAGGACATACAATACGAAACAGTTGTTACAGTTATCGCCACTAAATTAATTCTTAGTTGTAGTTGTATTTGTCAAATCATGGCTATTTCTCGCCAAAGAGATGTTGTCTTGTTAAAAAATATCTATAGTTCATATGCGAGTAATAAATTCGAACTACATTTCAAAATAAGTAAAAAAAAAGCTGTCATGTGTTAACTATAAAAATCATGAAGCAGACATCATTTAAATTTTCAAATAAATTGCAAGAGCAAACAAAAAAATTTTTTTTTTTAATGAGCTCTGAATATTAAATTTCTGTAAACAAATTTTCGTTTTTAAAATTGCAAAATGACCGTTTTTGAAAAGACAATTTTTTACCGAAAACATCGAAAAAGTCATTATCCAGTTGACAATAATGAATCTTTTCCCAATAACCCAAACATTTCCAGCTCCAATAGACCCGAAGCTGGGGACGAGATAATACCACCAGAACCTTTTGAGGGAAGAATGCCAACATATTTTCATATTGGACGTTTGGCTAAGCAATGCCTGATAACAGGTTATAAGATTGGTGCTTGGCATATTGAATGCACAACTAAACCGAGTGACAAGTGTACCCTATATAATTATGGCACGGGTAATCCGGATTTTTATACAATTTCAGCTGGCGTGGGTATGAGTGAGCGGTTCGGCATGTTTAAATTAACTCAAGTTTGGCAAAATGACGGAGTTTACGGTACAGCTGGTATAAGCACTGAAGCCGGCAATGGAATGCTCAATGGTATGCTACGGGCGGCATATGCTTTTAAAAAAAGGTGGGATACGATTGGTATTCCGTATATACAAAGATCGAGATGAATTTAAAAGCTCCGTTTCTGTTTAATATAGACCCGGCCCTAGGCTTGATTTTCATGTTGGCTACGAGCACTCACCAATCAAATTTGATGTGATTTTACCAATTTATAATGTACCAAAGCTAATGGGCTATGTGCTTCTACAACCGGCTGAGAACTATTTGTTGGGCTTTCGTGTGGTGTACGATGTAAACGATTTGGGCTTTGACAAGCATATAATTGGCCTGGGTTATAGCAATGGTAGAACTGAATTGGGCCTTAAGCTGTAAGCGAAGCTATTTATAATATTTTTTGCTGAAGCTTAAATTAATTGTGTTTATTACGTAGCGAGAATTTTGAGGACATTCGAGGCACCATTTTTCAACGTTTAGGCGAACGATGGGCTGTTGGTCTCAAGTCGAATCTGTATAAGGATGAGCACATGCAATTTGCCCTTGGTTGTCAGTACCAAATCACTGATAACGCTATGATAAAGGCCAAAGTGCGTGATGATTGCTTTTTGGGCATGGTCTTTCAACACAATATTAACAATAACATTAACATTATGTATCATTTTGGATGTAATGGCAAGGATCCTGTTGACGGTCAACACAAGTTTGGCGTTTCTTGGATTCTAAAGGACTGAATTTTGAATCTTGATTGATGAAATATTTATTATATTTAACAAGCGTTTTGTAAATAACGAGAACAAAAAACTTTTAGATTAATTCTTGGCTTGGTTTTCCTTGCCGCCCTCGTTGCCTAGTTGTTGCAGCTGTGCGGCACGTTTGGCCATACCATCCTTTATCCATTCATGTGTCATAACCTGTACCAAACTTAATCGGCCCTGACTCTGGCGACGCAATAACTATAGCAAAATACATAAAAAATAAATTATTACAAGTTATAGTAGGTAGACGTTTAAAGCTTACGCCTCTAACGATGTCCTTGGCACCCGGACTCAAATAAGATGGATACTGTATATCTAAGCGTCTGATTTTCTCATAAGTCATCTCCGAATTGCTCGACTCAAACGGTGGATTGCCCACAACGAACTCATAGCACAATATGCCCAAGCACCATTGATCCACACTGTCATCATAGGTGTGTCCATCGACCATTTCAGGCGGTAGGTAGTCCAAGGTGCCGCACAATGTTTTCCTTTTGTTATTTGGCGTATGAGCAGACCAGCCAAAATCTGCCAACTTTAAATCATCTGTGCTGGTTAGTAAAATATTTTCAGGTTTCAGATCGCGATGTATAACATTATTAAGATGGCAATAGTTGAGTGCATTAGCCACTTGATAGGTATATTTAGCCGCACGGGGCTCGTCAAAACGATGATTAGGCGCACTGCGCAAATGCTTGAACAGTTCACCCTCCGATGCAATTTCCAGGGCTAAATAGATGCGAGATTCGTCATGGAACCAGGTTAGCAAGCGCAAAATATTTGGATGCTTAAGACGTGTCTGTATCTCAATTTCGCGTAGCACCTGACGCTGCACGTTACCCTTTCGTAACTCCTCCTTGAACATCACCTTCATGGCCACCATGTAATGGGAGTGACGCTCGCGTGCCAAGTATACGCGTCCAAATTTTCCGCGTCCTAATGGAGCGCCCATTTCGAAATCCCGTGAAGTCCATTGATACCTGTCGATTGATACAATTGATTGGGATTTATACTTTTTAATTATTAACTTACGGTTTGCCATAAGCATCATGGGACATCATTTTGAGGCACATTTTTTTTATTGGTTCTTGATGCTCATCGGGTACATTGCTCATTAAATGTGGCAAATGAGTTCGCGTTGCGTGCTTGGCACGAAATTGCGCCATTTTATACTAAAAGTTCACGTTAATCCTATGCGAGATGTGATAATTTAATTATTTGTTTGTAGTTCTTACTGTAGACGCTGTTATTTGCGCGTTTTTTCGAAAGTCTACTTGTTTGCTCGATGCTACTCATATAATATATAATTGTACTCGATACTTTACAATGCAACGAAATCGATAAGAAAAATGTTTTTCATCAATGCTCATGAAGGGTGTATTTGCATTGTACTCGATAGCTTTTAAGATCAACTCTGTAGTTGTTAAATCGGTTGTCAGATTGAATCAATAATTTGTCATTAGACGTCCCTGGCTCTGTGTGACGAAAGAAAATTATGAGCACACATTGTGTAGACGTGATTCGAAAATCTCAAATATTGTGTTTCCCATATGAAAAATAACAAGAATTAATTGTCATCTAACAAATGTGCGCGTTTATTTATGAAAGTGTTTTAAAGTAATCGACAGTTTCTTACGTCTAGTGAAATTGAACAGATATAGGCCACAAATACATATTAAGTAAGCAAAAAAAAAAACAAAATGGCGTGCGAGAGCAGTCATAGCAGAGGAAACTCACAAACTTACTCAATTTGTTCCATATTTGGCATTTTAATATTCTTTTGCTTTCGCTTCTCTTCCTAATTTTTGCAACGCAATTAGGTGCGGCAGACACGCAAATTGATTTAAAGGTAAGTTTCAAAAGGTTAGAAGGTGCCCACATAAAAAAATTCGCGAATCGGTAATATGTCGGATGCGATGAGCGCAAAGGCGCCATTAATACCCCAGCTGCCAGAGATGCAGCAGCAGCAACCACAACAACCAGCAACCCCCAACTCTGCCAATGTGCAGCAACAATGGAACAACTACGCATGGTGGCAACATCATGGTGGCAATGCAGCCGCTTATCAACAGCAATACCAACAATACTACCAATACTATATGCGCTACCAACAGCAGCAGCAGCAACAACAACAACAGAAACAACAACAACAGGTAACATCGACAATTACTGCGTCGAACTTGCCGCCTGGGTTTAGCAATGCGGTCTTACCACCGCCGTTACCTACGGCACCACCGCCCCCTCCGCCACCATCACCTGGTCAACCAGGTAATAAAAATCATCAACAACATCAGCAGCAGCAACAGCAGAACAAAAGCTTTGGTGGCATTCGCTTCAATTTGAATTTAAATCAGAAACGTTTGGCAGTCTCACCAAATCCTCTGCAGCATCAGCAACAGCAGCAACAACAACAGCAGCAGCAGCAACAACAGCAGCAGCAGCAACAACAACAGCAGTTTCAAGCTATGAACCAACTTCATCTTTATAATAATAACAATAATGCTAACAAGAACAAAAAGAAGCGAAAGCGCAATAACAAAAACAATAATAATAACAACAACAGCAACAACATGAACAAGCAGCAACAAATGCAGCCGCCTGTTGGCTTCACAGGCCTAAGTTCAAAAGCACATCCGTTTGGTATACCCATCCCAATACCACCAACACCGGACTTGAGCAAACCACCACCCCCTTTACCCACAGCAACTTTAGCAGCTGTTGTTGCACCACCAGCGTTAGCAGCTCCAGCTTTAATGGAGTCGCCACCAAATGTGACGAAGCTATCGGCAGCAACACCAGCAGCATCAGTAGCAACACCAACGAGCCCAACATCAGAATCAGGATTTAAGCGTCCCAATAGTTGTTTTCAAATGGCTTCAAATGATTCGTGGCCCGATTCACTAAACCAATATGTGGCTCGTTGCTATTCCAAATGCACGACCGACTTGGACAAAGATCAAATTGATATTTGCCTCAAGGGAAAGATAATTGCTGCCGCCAATCGTAATGAGCTTTGGACGCGCGACTGGGATAATGAGCCAATGCCAACGGTTCACAGCGAACGTGATGCTATTGATGTGGTGTTGAGCAATGTGCCGCCTCCGCAACAACAACGGAGTAATTACTTTTACAAGAAACAGCATCAGCAGCAACAACAACCCCAAACGCATCGACAACAGTCACCACAAAAATCCAATCTTAAGTCGCCGAATGTTAATCAGTTTAAACAAAAAGCAAACTCGTTCAATAAGTTTGCCAACGGTGGCTATGGTCATCAGCAGCAGCAGTCATCACGTTACTCCAGAAGTCGTTCGCGGTAAGTTTCCGTGAACATATGCAAAGAAAAAAATCGTATTAATGTACAACATTTGTTATCATTTTGCAGTTCGCAAGCCTCGTCTTCGTCCTCAGCATCGAAATATAACAGGAAACGGTATTCTCGTTCTCGTACACCAATTTCACGGTCCCGGTCCCGTTCCCATTCGCGATCGCGTTCGCGTAGCAGCAGTGTTAGTCCACCAGCGCGTAAGGTGCAGCGAAAGTCGGGCTCCAATGATATAAACAACTGTGATTTTATACCAATTCATTCAAACATGTCCAAGAAACAACAGAAAATGCTGATGAAGAGAAATAAGCGTGCTGCCGCGGCCGCTGCTGCCGCCGGAGCAGGTGGAGGTGGTGGCAAAAAGAAGACACCACATTTTTATGCAACACAATCATCGTCGGTGGGCGGTGCCGTTGATGATGACACAGCGCGCTTGCAACAGCGAGCGGCACGTTTCTCGGGCAGTGGCTCGACTAAGAAATCTGTCGTCGCAATTGCAAGCTCACCGTTCGGTCTCACCACGGCTAAACACAAGAAGAAATTACAGGCGGCGGCAGCGGCTTCCCGCTCAACGTCGGGCATGTTCTACGAGGACGTTTCTAGCGATGCAGGCATAGATTTACTTGATTTACATATTGTAGGCACATGTAGGGATTTAGAAAAGTCATTCTTGCGTCTCACCAAAGCGCCGTCAGCGTTCGAGGTGCGACCCGTTGAGGTGCTTGTCCATTCGTTGACCAATGTTAAGGGCAAGTGGCGTACCAATCAGGATTATCATTATGCGTGTGATCAGTTGAAGTCCATACGCCAGGATCTGACTGTAAGTTTGCTTTCTATAAGCTGTGAATTGTGAACTTTCAGCTATAGTGTTTGTTTTGAACAGGTCCAAGGTATACGCGATAAGTTCACCGTGGAGGTATATGAGACACACGCTCGTATTGCTATGGAGAAGGGCGATCACGCAGAGTTCAATCAGTGCCAGACACAGCTTAAGATGCTCTACTTGGAATTGGGCAACAGCAGCAATTCTTTAGAGTTTATCGCTTATCGCATTATCTACTACATCTTTACTAAAAATACTTTGGGTATGCCTATTCAAATATTTACTTAATTTGTTAATCAATTAAATAACTGTCTTATTCTTTTGTAGACATTACAACTGTGCTGCGGTCGATAACAACTGATCAGCGCGAGATTCCTGTGATTGCACACGCTTTGGAGTTCCGTTCGGCCTGGTCACTGGGCAACTATTGCAAACTCTTCGATCTGTATAAAAAGGCGCCGCTCATGTCGGGCCATATGATTGAATGGTTCTTAGAGCGTGAGCGTAAGGCTGCCCTCCGTGTTTTAATTAAATCGTAGGTAGACATACAATTATTTTTACAATTTTTTTAATAAAGTAGAGTTCTTGTTTTGCTTGCAGGTATCGTCCCAACATTAGCGTCGACTATGTGTCAAATTTATTGGCCTTTGAAAGCACTGAAAAGTGCAAAGAATGGTTAGACAACTTCAGTTTACCATATGCCGCAGATGGCGCTCAAATTGATTGCAAAAATGCAGCTGCCATTGCCATATGAAGACACTCTAATAAGTGTGTTGGGCGTTTAAAGCAAACAACAATCATTTGTGGAGCGTAGTAGCTGAAGCAAGCTAGTGCGCCACAAGATACACAAAAAGTAAAAAAAAATATCCGTTCAGCTCAAAGAGCAGAGCGCGAAGTTGTTGCGGCTAATTCACTCTCTCTCCCTATCTCTATCTTTCTTTTGGCCTCCTTTTTCCGCCCTTTTGTACATATTTGAATATTAAGTGCGCGTGCCCTTGCGTTAAGTTGATATAATACTTTTGTATTAATGGACAAATGAAGCATATATTCGATCCCATGCCCCTAAAAAAATGTATCTCAGTTCGGTTCTACCTCTACTTCAACTTCAAACTTCGAACCCAACTGCAAATATTCCAAAAACACCAAAGACATCGTCAGTTTACTAATGGAGCTGTAATTTAAATTTCACCTGCACTTAAACAACTCATCCCAATTCTACGTTTGGTTTCCATGCTTAATTTATGCTGAATATCGTCGAATCTATTGTGTGGATAACACATAGAGGTAGCATAATGGAACTTCACGACGTTCTCATATCGATTTAGGTTCATGCAAAACTCTCCACGCTGGAAATTGCTCAAAGTCATCACAGACTCGGCAGTCGGATTTATACGGCAACGCACTGTTGCCTCTCCTTGGACCAGGAAACAGGAACATCAACGAATGGAGCTAAACTAAATTACTAATTTACTAAAAAGTAGCGCTGGACAGTCATGTTAACCTGAAAATAATTCGGGATTGAGTTTCATAAGACTGGATTCTTAAAAAGGAATATGGTTTGAACACTTCCGAATACACAAGATGGGATTGAGTTTTCTTAGACTCTCCTACCTAGTCTACGCCGAGTGAATTAGTTTTGAACTACATCGTTGAAGCCAGTACAAGTGCAGAACATCTTTTCAGGTTTCAGCAGAGGGTTCTGCCAAAGTTTTACTTCCACAATCTACTCACCTTTTTAAATATCAAAACAATTTGAAAAGTGCAGTTAAAAAGTGTGAACACCTTATACTGAACTTAAACTCAAAATAGATGTTACCCCAATAACCCAACTATACTGTATAATACACATAAAACAATTAACAATAATTAATATTAACAAACAACATCAACAACAAATAACATATATTAACACCGGAAGCCGTTAAATATCAATAGCGCCGAAAAATGTTTATGTGTGCTTTTTTATTTTTATCATATACATATTTATATATATTTTTTTAATTACTCTTAAGCTTAAAGTTAAATGTTTGTTGTTTGTTTAAATTATTTAAAAAAAAGGTTAATACTAATGTCTTGTCTCTCTATTGTATACCTGTATATATACAACAACATCATCACCACCAACATCATCAACCAGCTCGTCCAACAACACTAATGTAACAGATTGGGGAAACAGCATCTCAAGGCGTATGACAAAACATGCAGAGCATCCAACAGCAGCAGCTACTACAACAACAAGCACAATCATCCGGTGGAATCCAGAGTCTCTCGTCTTTACGTTCTTCAGCATCACAGCAATCACTGCTCTGGGACTTGTAAGCTCTTCCAAATTTTAATATGTCGCAAATAAGAAAATAATGTCTTTAAGTAGGATTTTAAATGATTATTATTGAATTTTTTTCTAAAATGGAAGAAAAAAGAAATCTATAAAAAATTAATTATTTATGTAAGCAAGTTATTGGCTATATTGGATAACTTGTTTAATAAGGGCATGTAGGGTATATTTATTCATATAGGTTAGGCTATATTTAAGCACAACTTTTTTTGTTGTTCATTTAAGCTTAAGATTAATTGTTGTTCTTTTTATTTTGAATGTTGAAAAAACAAACAAATTGAAATCAACTGAGAATTTCAAACGCATTTTTCAGCTGCAAAATATAAGAAATGCGTCGATTGCACGCAAAAAGTGAAATAAATAGTGCGCTTTTAAAATATATATCAAAATAAATGTGTGTTTACTTTTATTATGGGGGAAGTAGATTGCATTTACGACGTCCACTTGTTAGATCGGCTCCACAACGCTGCAATACAACAAACACCTGTTGCCTGTTGTCAAAACAAACCTTCCAGTGTGGAGCTTTAGCCAAGTTTCAAAACCATTGTTGATTTTCCCAGTTTGTGTGTGCGTGCACACATAGCAAAGCTTTACACCAATGGTGAACGGATGCTGTGTGGTTGTTGACTTCGATGGCGACCGTGTACCAGTCCTGGGGGAGCAACAACTATTTAAGGATGCTGCGTTGCTGCCTTAGCCTCAGTTAACGCGCGGCGCTTGAGTTCGTTGGATCGTTCTAAAAAATCTAGGAGCAAAACTCTAAATCAAACATGGACCAACATGATAATCAAAAGATTGTAGCTAAAAACTATACATTGTGAGTGCAGTGAACAGCAAACCAAAATATAAAATAAACAAAAAAAATCTTAAAATTAAAATGAAATTGAATTGAACAAATATATTTAGGTTTGCACACATTTATTTTATTAAAAAGTAACCTTAAAAATATAAGTGACATTAATATATTAAAGCATAAATTAAATGCAAATTTAAGCAAAAGTTTTTGAATCAGACAACTTTACAACTTGATTAAAAATTAAGGTAAAATAAAAAATATATTCAAATCTTTTTTTTTTTGTTTTTTTTAGGCAAAAGATTTAGTTCTTTTAATTTGTTTGCCAAAAAAAAAAGTTTGAATTTTTTTAACTTAAAAAATAGATTTAACTGAAAAATAATAATGAATTCAAGATTTTCTTCAATGTTTTTTTATTTTAAGTGTTTGCTTAGACGACTAATTGTAATTAAATTTTTGAGTTTCTCAGTATTTCAATAATAATTCAAATCCAATTATTAAATAAAGTAGAAGTGTAAGCTGCTTTAAATTAGCCACAAACTGAGCAACACTTAATTGTAATTGCATAATTATTGCCAAACTGTTGAACCGCAATCATTATCACTCAAACCGTTCACGAAAATCCCCAAAAATGGCAATTGATTAATGTTTATTGTTGTCCAAGCCAATGAAATAAATCACCAATTAAAATGAAATTGGCCACACTGCAAATTTGGGTTTCGTCAAATCAAACACTGTTTATATTTTCAACCCCTTCCCAAAATGAAGTCATTAATTAAAAATGATATAAATCATTTAAAATGTCAACTTAGGACAGCCACTTAACTGTTTGGCTTCTTCACAAAGTTGACAAACATTTGGCAAAGAGTTGAGGCTCACATTAAAAACAATAATTAACTTAAAAGTGAGTTTGAGAACTGTTTTTAAGTTGATTTCCTACCCTTCACTGAGACCCATTTAATTGAAAAACAATTAGAACACATTAAACATTTTGGTTTTTTGCGACAACTCAGCAAAGTTTGCTCCACTTTTGAAACGGCAAAATCTGCCCACACCCTTTCCAACCATTTTCGCATCCTTGAGGCAAGTTGTCTCCTTTCGCGCTCTCACGACGCATTTGGGTATGGACGGATGTGTGCCAAATGGGCGCGTATCCTTTATTGTCTTTCACTATTATCAGACAAGTTGATAGTACTTAAATTAAAATTGCTTTACTGCTATTTGTATATTGAAATTAAAATGAAAATTACTTCTTTGCAAACGTCAACTTCTTGAAAATTAAACTTATTTTTTTGCTGATTTTGATAATAAAAAAAATAATAAATAAATTGTGGAAATGCTTAACAAAATATTCATAGAAATTTTCGCACATCAATTTGTTTGTTTGTCTTACCAATTGCAGTCGACACTTGGCTTAAATTAAATTTGAATTTCAAAATCACAAAGACTGTCTGTGTGTGTGTGTGTGTGTGTGTTCATATTTGTATTATAAAGTGCACGACAAGTATTTAAATAGATTGCATGAAATAGAACAAAATTAAATGAAGACTGCGGCTTGACTATTGAATACCAAGTGCTTAAGTAGGGAATGTCTTAAATAAATCAAATATGCAAAGTATTCATTATTCAACATAATTTAAAATGTCTTAAAAAAGCTTCTAAAAATTGTAATAAACTCCTAAAAATGTCGATCCATTTTTTTGAATCTATCAGTTGAGGCACTTCGATGTTTTATCTGAGAAAATAAATATGTTACTTACAGATTTAATGGCTAAGCATTTACCTAATTCACATATCCATATTTTAAAAGCCATATCGTAAAAGGCTTTATTTTTTGGTTGCTCATCCTTATATAATTTATTCCGCCTTCAGTCTAGCATCCTTTTAAGCACGCCCTGTTTATATTATATATTTCTTACGTGTAAAGCGACGCTTATAATGAATGTTTTGAGTTAGCTTTTACATATCAATTTCAAATAACAATATATATAAATATTGACAAGGGCAAGGCTAAAAGAGGCGCAGCTGCCACTGACATGAACCAAGAATGAATAACAAATATATGGATTTATGTTTATGGGTGCGAATATTTATTTTGTATAACATTTTTACATATTTTAATATATTTTTTTTTTTAATAGCAAGTACAACACATACTTGATGCTGTTTGTAAATAACAAATAACCGAGGATGAGGCGCCTACTTCAAAAGGATAAGACCCTTTGAGCCGCATTCTTTCATATGTTAAATCCGCAGAGAGCGATGTGCGCTGAGGATTACTCAGTTAGTCAGTCAGTTAGTCGGTTAGGTTTGTTTACCTGGGCGCGCGAATAAAGAAGAAGAGCCAAGATATGCTGTGTTGTCTCTATATAGACAGTATTTTCCATCTTAACGTCCAACACTATAGCGCCTTCGAATTTCTTTTATTTACTTTCTAACGGCCATCGCAATTTCATATGTGCAAATTTCATATTTCTCATTCTGCTTCTTCATCTGCTTTTTCAATTTGTATATTTGCATAAGGGAAAAATGAACTGAAAGCGAGCTTGGGCCTGAGTTATACCTCTGCCAGGCAGGCAGGCGTGCATTATACGTGTGTGTGTGTGCATGTTTTAGTCGACCTTCTTAACCCATCCGAAAAAGTATGCTACACATTTTTTTAGTTTAACTGTTTTACCTCTTGTTTGGCTCTGGGCCCAAAATGGGTTTATTTTTTTATTTTTCGCCTGCTGCATTGTGGGTATGAATGTGGCTTTGGTTTCCCTTTTTGTCATCCAATTGTTCAATGGTGCTTTCAATTGCTGCGATTTCTTGTAGCTGTTTGGTTGCTGTATTTTTTTGTTTTCTTGTCGCTTTTGTGTTGTCATTTGAGATAATACGAAAAGCATTCAGGCTTTGTGCTTTTGTTTCGTCTCGTCTTGCCTTGCCTTTGATTCAATTCAAGTTTATTTTATAGCAATTGATTGGATTGGTGTTAAGTGATTTGGAAGACGTGTGAAAGGGTTAAAACACATACACATGTAACAGAAAGTAATTGCAAATATGAAAAGGAAATCGTCAATTAAATTCAATAACAATATAAAAATTATAATAACCTTTTCTTAAATTGCCCAAACTTACAGATCGTTTTGAGCCATAATCAATCACTTTGTTTAAGTGCCAAAATGGCCAACAGCTAAGAAAATAGGAAAACAACTGCGGCCAATCAGCAACAAAAACAGACTTAAATGCCTGCGAGTATATCAAGATGGTCAATTAATTGATTGATTGATCGATTAGCTTAATCAACACAAACAACAACAACGAAAAAATCAACAAAAAATTCAACCAAATAAACCCAAATGTGGCTCATCATTTACGTTTGCTTTGCCCAACCAAATAATAACAAATCAAAGCAGAATTGAATGTGTGTGTTGCGTGTTTGTTAGCAAATCAAAGCGTATATTTATGCTTGTGATTTGAATTTAAATGTGAGTTAAGTGTTCGCTCATTGAGTCTAATTTCGTGTGGAACCACCAAGCCATACCTCTATACCATCCTATGTTTGTTTTGTATTGTTTTTACGAACTGGCAACCAGTCATAAAAACAAAGAAAATACACGTATACGCATACACCCAAATATGACAGTGCCAGGCTACAAAAATCAAAGGCCAACATAAAAATTTGGTCAATGAATGCCTGGATTCAGTCATCCGATTCAGTTCAGCGGCTGGTCAACATAATGCGGCTCCATCATATTGCGAGTGTGTGTGTGTGTGTGTCTGTTTGTGTGAATTAATGTGATGTTTCCATGTCCTATTTGCTCAAACACATTCAGCGGGTCAGATTTAAGTTCATCAAAGAGGAACTCAAATAATATTTATGCATTTAAGGTGTGCGAGATTTGTGTTTATTGTGCCATGAAATTATTATCACAAGTTTTTTAACGCGTATCATGTCAGCAAATTAAAGTTTTCAGCAAATATTAAGCCCTCGTTAAAGTTTATTAATTATTTTGGTATGATATGTATGATATATAGAATGGTTTCAAGTTTATCGTCATTTATTTCAATATGATATATAGAATGGTTTATAGTTTATCGGCATTTAAGGAAAGTATATCAGAAATAATGTAAGCTTTACCTTTTTTTAAGCTATGGCATTTACTTTCATTAGATTCTCCTACTGTTTTTTTTACCATATATAAAGATATATAGAATGGTTTATTAGAAATAATGTAAGCTTTACTTACATTACTTTTATTTAATTCTCGTACTGTTTTTATTGCTTTTACCATATTTAGAGCTGATTTTCAAAAGCAAATTTAAGTATCAAATTTAAGGACTTAAAACAAAAAAGCACATATGTCTAAAAGGGTATAGCGTAGTATTTACCAAATCATCCAAGATTTCTTTCTTTTAATAACCTAATACCTCTCCACGCATATTAATGAAAATGCTACTTAAAATTTCAGCTGCAATACTTAGACTGCCCAAAAGCCAAAGAAAACTTAATGAATTTACGTGTCGCCTTCTTTTTGGCCAACTGTTGATGAAGTATTTAAGAGAAACAGCTGTGGCCATAAAACGGAAACAGGCGCGAATGAGTTAACAAAATGAAAGACTTCGAAGAAATATGTATTTTGTGCTTGTTTCAAGAACTTCAACAGCTGGTATCAAGTGGGCGTGAAAAGCGCACAAATTTGATGTTAATGTGAAGGTTAAGGTTCAGCAAGACTTTCAAAAACAGCTTGGCAAGAAGCTAGACAAAAGAAAAGGGCTTCACAGCTGTTGCTCAAGAAACGTGAAACTTGAAGTGTTTTCATATTGTTATAAATGAAACCATCTTTGAATAATTTAAAGGTGTAACTAATTGAATTTTCATAGAGTCGCAGAGTTGGCATCACTTTTGATTAAACAATTTATGTGCAACCGCACAATAATTAAGCCGCCGCCACAGCAGTCGCAGAAGAAGTGCAAATTGTGAACTGAAAATTAAGTTTGTGGCTAACATCTGGCAAATTGCCATAAAGATACTTTTAAATGCTACTAAGTGCCGGCAGAGCCAAGCAACGCACTTATCTAGCCCAGAGGCAAATGAAACTCTCTCTCTCTCTCTGTCTCTCGTTTAAAGTTGGCAAAGCAGAAAGTCTCCAAAGGCGGCAAAGCGGCAGTCAGCAAACGAGTTGGCTTCCTGAGTCCTACAGTTGAGTTATAGTTGCGGAAATTGTTGTGCTAGAAAAGTAAATCGTAGCTTGCTTGCTTGATTTGAAAGTTAATGAGCTGAGCTGAGCACATCGCTCTTCACAGAGGTAGATATAGATTTAAGAGTGAAACAACTGTCTGTTTAAATAAATTAAGATCTGCAAGAATGCTTTCGTTATAAAGTCATTCAACTTACTTACAACTGAGCGCGTTTTACGAAGCGTGCCTAGAACTCAATAAGCGTAGGTAATGTACTATATTGAAATTGACTTTTATTCAGGTGCTACTTGACATTGTGTAATGGAAAGCAGATGGATTTTCTTTTAGATTAATAAAGCAATAGGATTGCAGCTTCATAAGTTAGGTTAATATAATTTATATAGTAGAAGTAGGCCCAGCAAATATATAAAATTTATAAGTGTGGCTAGAAAATGGTTGAGGTAGTTTATTCTACGAATTGATCAAGAAATATATATAAATTATTATTTATTAGTAAAAAATCTTGCTTTGAGACACCACAAATGTATTGTTAAGGTATTTAATGAACATAAAGGTCTAATACTTAATATTTATAGTTAAAGAAATCATATCTGTATATTTAGCTTCTTTGTAACTAGGCTAAACAGAAACAAATAATTTATTTTGATGTCTTCAAATATTTTTTTTTAATATCCATTTATTTAATTTATTTTTTTGTAATAAAATGATAAAATAAATATATTTAATTCAGAGCATTAATTCTTTTTACTTTCTTGAATATACATTTTTATTAATATATACTGATACTATAATAATCTTTATTGAATTTCTTGTTTTGCTAAACATTTTTTTGTATGCTTGAATCTCAAAATGTTTAAAATAACTCTTCTTACGCTGTGATTATATATATAACTTATGTTTACTTAAAGTTTTCAATCTGCAGGAAGTTAAGCAACAACAACAACAAACAACAATTGCAAACCAATTGGTTGTGGCCAGTTTTCAACAAGCTCAAGTTTTCTTACACATTACCTTTATTTTTTATTTTTTAAATTGTTTTTTTTTTTTTTTTGTTGAAGAAAATTTAATCAAAAGTTCAGGTCAGCTTGGTTGAGAGGATTTCAAGTTCACCGGTTTTTGCTTTCTAAATAAACGAAGCAAGCAATCATCGAAAGGGAGAGCGAGAGAAGGAAAATCTTTAAAAGACTCTTTGGTCGGCATAGAGTAGAAGGCAAACAACATGTCGCAACATTTCACATCGATATTTGAGAATCTGCGCTTTGTGACCATCAAACGTACTCCAAATGCGCAGCAACAACAAAACCAACAACAACAACAGTCGCCACAGCTCACACCAAAAGCAACACTCGCCGAACAAAACAAAATCAAAAGCAACAAAGCACAAGCAACGCCAACGCCAACGCCAATACAAAACGGCAATGGGCTCTTGAGCACAAATCTTGACGGCATCGCTGCTTCGGCTGCCTGTCATGAAGTGGACCACAACAGAGGCGCCGCTGGCACAGGTGCTGGATTGGCGGCAGCCACAGGAAGTGGCATTGTAAGTGGCATCAGCGTTGGCGGCACGCCATTGAAACAGCACCACAAGCGAACCAGCATCTCCACAACATCACCGCAGCCAGGCAGGGGTGAACGACGTGGCACCAATACCAGCATCGTTGTCGAGTTTGATGGCAATGGCGGAGTTGGTGGCAGTGGCAGTGTCAGTGGTAGTGGTGTCATTGCGGCTGGTGCCTCCGGCAGTGGCACCGCATCCAGCAAAAGTTCACGCGAACTTTCGCCAACGCCCAAAAATCAACAGTCAAGAAAAATGTCACAGGATCATCGTTCGCGTGCCGGCAGGTAAAACTTTGAAACGTTCCTATATATATATATATATAAATATATATCCATATATCACAAAGAACCAGATAAGTTAAGATATGCCAGAACTATAAGTTATATTGTTTCATTTCTTAGAACTTAGTTCAAATCAAGCTACAGAACTTATTATATTAATTCCTTCAAATTACTTTCTCACTATTTTATCGATTTAATAAGAATATATCTGTCAGAGTTTTAAAACGCAATCGAAAGGTGCGCATTTATTTCAATGAAGGTCTGCACTGGATGGCAGTACAAAAAGAAGTGAAGAACTTACAAAGCGAGAGAGAGCAAAGTAATTGATCACGAACGGTGTTGCCAGATCGATAATATTATCGCTTACATACTATCGAATATAATGCAAATTAATATTTCAACAATATCAAACAAAACAAAAAACAAAACTCATTAAATTAAGATAAGAAATGAGTACTTAAAAACGCGTTCATTAATATCAATTAATTCGATTTCAACGACATTGATCTTAAATTGCAGCTTCATGCATTTGGACGACGATTGTCGCAGCTTGTTAATGCGCAAACCAATGCGTCTGAAGAACATTGAGGGCAGACCCGAGGTGTACGACACGTTGCACAGCAAGGGACGCGATGTAAGTTGAATGTACTAACCTTTTCTTTTACTAACTTTTAATAGATCATAATTAGTTGTTGCCACGTGCTCAAAGGTTAGAAGCACAAAAGTGCTAAAAATGCTAAGTACTTGGCCTTTTCGCAAACGATTTTCACGTACAATGCAATGTACAATAAAAAAGCAGTCAAAACAATTTGCCGGATGTTTGCACTTTATTCTTCTTCACTGAGTGCCTTAAAAAAGTTTCTTGCTCTGAATTGAAATGCCATACTCAGAGGCTAAAGTAGCAAAGCATTGCATTGTAGGAGTTATTTAATTCTCATGATGCCTGCTAGTTGGCCATGTAATTCTTTGACTGTGTGTGTGTGCGTGCGTGTGTGGATGTGGCTTTGTGCAAGTTGTTGTTGTTGTTGTTGTTTGCCTGCAAAATTTTAACGTTTATTGCAGTTTGTTATGTAAAAGTTGTTTGAGTGCGTGCCGGGTTCCGGATTAAATGAACGAAATGAAGTAGCTCAAAAATGCTTTTAGCTTATGTGTGTGTGTGTGTGAGTGTGAGCTCTAAAATTATATCCAGCTGTGTTTTTCTCGTAAAGTGTTCGTGCGGCAAAATTTCGGTTGTCCATTGTTGTTGTTGTTGTTTTTTGTTTTTTCGTAATTTGTGTTGTGGTCTGCGACAGGCTAAGAAAAGTTTTCACTTGTGCTTAACTTAAGACTGGTGTCACAAAACTTCAACAGCATTCCAAGTTATTACGAAAAGGATTTGTTGTTTAAAACTTATTAGAGTGTAGGAATTCAACAATTTTAATAACAATACCGCAAGAAATAAAACGAAATTTCTTAGTTTTAAGACTGAAAATAATTAAAGTGCGGTTAAGTTTAAATTAAAAATTTTCCTTATATAACTACTAGCAGCATTTATATAGTTAAATCTACGCAATATTTGGCCACATGCTTTGGCAAGGCAGCTTGGCACTAGAACTAAAGCAGCAACTGCCACAAAAACAATGCAACTGCAACTGCGATTACGATTTTGAACTCATTAGGCTGCTTAGAGGGTGGGAAGAGGGGGGAGGTAGAACAGTTGGAAGCTGGTTGCATAAGCGGAAAAGACGTTGACGTGTTGGGCCTTCAAGTTGCCGCTAACTAACCTCAATTAGCATGGTGCTGCCCCATGCGGCAGTTACCCTAGCTAATTAAGTCAGCGTCGTTGAAACGAACGCCGGAAACGGTGCGCAACGAATCTTTCTTTTTGCAATCCAATTTCATTGCATTGCTTTCGGGTTTTTAGTTACTTTTTTAGCAGAGCCCTTCGCCGATGAATTTTAATGTGAAATGCGCATAAAATATGCAATGCAAAAATATTTGTGCTTGCCGCCATTTTGTTTAAGTGGTTCGCCATCGACTTTGGTTACCACCACCATGTTGCAAAAACGCTCAACTTTCGCATTTGCCACCTGCTTATTAGAATATTATGGGCGTGTGAAAAAGGCCCTGAACGAAACTTTAATGTATTTAAGCTGTCACTATTGTAGCATACCCTAAAAGGCAGTTAAGCTTGATATGTTTTATCCTGGGAATTCGCAGCTTAAATGTCTTAGTAAAGCTGCTTTTTAAATGCCACACACAATGTTGCATGTTAATATTTGCATAGCATTAAACTAGAGATTTTATGTTTATGTGCGTTGCTTTTGTTTTTAAGCCACATGCACGTATTGACAGGGTTACCCAGTTGAAAGTTAAAAGCTGTATTTAAAAATTGTAGAAAATAAAGCTATTTAAATTATTATTAAAATCTTTTGAATAACACAAACTACTCAACTCAATAAAAACAGAGTAGCTTCCACAAAAATCTCTTTCTTTATTTATTTTATTACCAAACCTTAAAAACTTTACCTTGTTATGAAACAATAAAGCGAATTAAAGTGTTACTGTTTTTTTGTTTTTTCAACAATTGTTTTGCCAATGTTTGCAGACTATTTTGGTCTCTGCCATAAATTTATTATGATTTCATTTACGTGCATCACTTGCAATGCAATTTTTGTGAAATGTTTTTTTTTCCTGCATTTTGCAACTGCAATTTTCTTTGCAACAAAGTGAGACGCAAGCTAGTTGTTGTTTGGGGTATAAAAGTTCGCGGCAAAGTGGCAACTGAAGTTAAGGACTACAAATAATATTTGTTCACTTTCTTGGCACCTTCTGTTGCAGCACGTAAATGTTATTTTTGAAAGAGTTCATAAGTTCGCATATCAAATGTAATACTTTATTTAACTAATTTCAATTTGTATATATTAAATGTTATTTTTACTTGATTTCTGTTCTTCTGTTGTTTCAAAGTGATCTTCGTTCTTCTTCTTCTTATATTTTATTACAATAACTTAAGTTCGATAAATTAAAGATCACATACACGTTGTCACAGGCTGCCTGCTATAGCGCTTAAGGCGAATTGCCAATTCGTCTACACTCTAAACAACAGCTGGCAGCACATTTTACACTTTTCTTCCTAAGAGGCGTATAAATTTACCAAACAAAAAATATATAAATAAATAAAAGAAAAAACTAACAAAAAAAAAGTGAAAATTTGGCGCACGCCAGTGAAAAATATCATTCCCAACCCCTTCGCAACCCGTTTTCCATTCCCATCAAGTGGTGTCGAGGCAAACCAAAACTTACACGCGAAACTTTTTGCGCTTTGATGTATACGTGAGACTGTGTGTGTGTGTGTGTGCGTGTGCGTGTGTTGTGGTTGTGTGAGTGTGTTTTTTGTCTATGTATTTATTTGACGCGCTGCAGCTGCAACAATTTCCGGTTCCGGGCACAGTAGCAAGTTTCACTTCGCGTTGTTGCCGCTTTGTGTGTTTATATTTACATAAAACAATTTGGAAGAACTTTGTAAGCGATTGCGAAGGGGTTTTCGGGACGCTAACCAGTTTGTGTGAGTGGGGGCGTGGCAGGCGCCGCCTTGCAATTATTTGCATTTGACGCCGGCAGCCAAATTCATTTGGCTGTCTGCAGATCTCTCTCCCACAATATGTGAAAAGGAGCTTGGCCACAATTTTCAGCTGTTTTTAGCTGGTTTGCCTTATGAGATTTTTACCCCCTTCTTCATTCTACCCCCACTTGAAACAGTCCCTGAAACAAAAAGTTAATTTTTGGACTTGGTAAACAGTCAGGGTGTACCGTAATGAGGTGTGCATAGCAGTTTGTGTGTGTGTGTGTGGGCATGTGGCATGTGGCATGCAACAGCAGCTTTACTTATTAGAATCATAATTTTCAAGATGTTGCGAATAAATTTTGAAATGTAACCAACATGAGTGTGTGTGTGGGTGGGTGTGTGGGTTTGTTTACATCTGCTGCTTGCTTTTTTTTTTTTGCTGTTTGCATTGCGCATAAATTTGTCCTGTGCATCTGAGTGATAATTGGTAAAGTTTATGCCGCTGACGTGTGGAACATTTCTTTTCATATGAGCAAATATGTTTGTGTGTGTGTGGTTGGACTTAAAGTTTATTGTGGTTGAGCTGCTTAAGGGGCTCATAAATTGACAGCAGGAACTTAGAGTTTGTGTGTTTAGTTGGACAAATTAACTGGAAACGAAAAATATATTTGACAATGAGCAAAGTTATCAAAGAACTAATACTTAAATACTTACTTAAAATATTCTTAACTTCATTTTGTGCATTTCTAATCAGTCGCTAGCAAACATAAAAATAAGTTGAAGGCTCACATTGGTTCTTCAAAAGTAATTAATATAAAACAAGCTGTTGAAATAGTTAAAACTACTCTCTTAAAGCCAAAACTATTCATTTGTTGAAGCACACTAAAAAAAAAAACATCAGGTGCTGCCATATATGCCGAGCACTTTCTTAATTGAGAAATCCTGTATTCAGAACTATTTATTGGTGCTCGATAAAGTGCAGCTGAAAAATAGTTCTGTTCTATAAATTTGTGGCAAATGGAATTCTGTGAAAAGCTTTTCAATACTTTAACTCTTTGCCAGGCTGATAACTAACGTCAAGCTATTTCAGGTTAAAAACCCTTTACTCTAAGTGGTCTTAAGCTGAGATGGTTAAAGAAGTTTAATCATTCTTATGAAATTTCTACCCAACTACCTTTTAATGGCAATTATCAACTTGTACGAAACTTAAACGAACAACCTTTCATAATTAAAAGTTTTTCTTACAAACTTGTGCTTCATCATAAACAAATCCATATAATTTGTAATAATTTGCATTAAATGCGAAAAACAACAACAAAATTTAACTCAAGAGGTTACATGGCGTATGTGTGATATAATTGTCGCCATCGCAAAGCCACAACAACATTAACAACAAGAAAAAGCAGGTTAAATCTTTTGAACACTTTATGAAGAGGGGAAGCCACTCTTCACTTCCACTCGACAGCCAATTCTGAAGCTCAACTGCCTGTAAAAACAAACTAATTATGACCGCGGGTTGTTTAGCTCTGTGTCTGCCACTGCCATTGTGCTTCAAGGCTTTGGCGTTGGCGTTGAGTAAATTAAAACGTCGCGGCGAAAAATACAGACACAGTAAGCCAAGGTAAAGAAAAAACAAAGCTAACAGCATTCGCAGTTGTCAGTGAGACCAAGACCAAGAGAAATCAGATAAATTGAGCGTTTGCAAGTGTAGAGCAAATGACAAGTAGAAGCAAGTAGTTCAAGTCGACAGAGAGAGAGTGCTTAACTTGGAGATACTATGTAGATTGTGGAAAAGTGTATCAAGTTGTTGAGAAAAATGTCTGAAAGCAAACAAAAACCTGGTGTGAAATGATTTGTGAATTTAAGATTTTCTTTTTTATTTATTTATTTACTTTACTATAAGATATAATCCTTTTGAATATCGTAGAACTAGTTCATCTCATGTGGAATAAGAAGGTAAAGGAAGGCATCTGTTTGTAGGTGCAACAGGGAAAGCATATATCGACCAACCACCACAAAAATGAGATCAGTGTTGCCACCTTGCATAATTAAACCATGCTACAGGGTAGATTAACAGCAAGATGCGTCATAAAAAAAAAATCAAAAAAAGCAAGGATAAACAGAATAAAGAAAATTGTGAGAGCAAAGCAAAGAAATAGCAAAGGAAAAAAAAGTAACATCCGCAATTGACAGCGAAATGCTTTTTAAACGTGGCAGGAAGCAGCTTAATTGTTTGAAGACTTTTTTGGTGATATGCCGCTTAAGGCGAGAAGTTTGTCAGTTGCCCCCTACCCCTCCGCTGGTTCTCGTTTAATTTCATTTCCATTGCAACAAGTTGTGGGTGTCTCGTGTGTATTTATTATCGCTCTGACTCAAGACTCTGTCATTCATCTTCATTTGGCGCTGCAATTAGGAACGAAATGAACTGAGCAATCAAAAATTTAATTACCCAGATAAGTAATTAAATATTTTTAATTAAATTGTCTCAACATAAGGGACACACACACACATACAAAACGAATATTGTATTTATGGCAAGTTTATGACTTATTTATTTATCATTTTGCTCTCGCTTTCTTCAAGATATTATCCTGCTCGAAGGCAACCTGTACGAGCAGCATTATGGCCATTGGCAACGTTCCGGCTGAAACGCGTAAATCCGATTTGGTACTGGAGCACGCCAAGGATTTTCTAGATCAGTACTTCACCTCCATTAAACGGTAAGCCACAAACCACACACACAGCACACACTACACAAATGCCAAATGAAATATGTTTTTGAAATCTGTTGTGTAAACTTCCTTCCTGTGCCGCCTCTCCTCCCTCTTTTTAACACTACTAGCTCGTCGTCTGCCGCCCACGATACACGCTGGAAACAGGTGCGACAATGCATTGAGACAACGGGACATTATCAACTCACGGAAACGGAGCTGATTTATGGCGCCAAATTAGCTTGGCGCAATTCTTCACGCTGCATTGGTCGCATCCAATGGTCCAAGCTGCAGGTAAGTTGCCCCCATTTGATTTATGATCATGGTAGACAAATAATTTGTGAATTAGGTATCTAAAACACCTATTTCAGACTTTTATCTATAGTTCTCAAATTGTTACAAAATTTTGAAAAATATTTAATGTTATACTATCTTTAGATAAGTTCTTAAGCTCTTAAAATAAATGTTTAGAAATAGTTTAAAAATCGGGAAAAACCTTTAAACCCTTTAAAAATCATGTTTAAAATATACCCTTCAATTAAAATTTACACTTTAAACTCGAAATAATATGTTGAGTCATCTCTCTAAAGATAGAAGCGCAATCTGTCCAACATATTATTAGCTAACATTGTGTTTTAGACAGTGATTCGCATATATTTGCAAAGAGCCCAAACTCTGCATAGCAATTCATCAACAGACATTAGGCAAATGTGTGTAATTTACAAAACAAAACCCAAACCAAAAAAAATTCTTTTGAAAGATACGGAAAATAGTCAAGCAAATTAGCCAGCATACAAATCAAACACACACAGAAACAGAAACAGAGACAGAGACAACGTCAGAGAGATTCTTTTATTAGTAGTAGTAATGTGCATATATATATGTATATAAAACATAGAATAGTCGATGTATGTATATATGTATGTAGCTTTTCTGTGTGAGCAACATTACTCAAGATTTATGCGTGTTTCGAACAAAATGACAAATGCAAAAACGCGCAGCCAAAGGCGATAAAAAAAGCACCAAACTGAAAGCATACACACAAAAGACAGAGAAAGATAGAGAGAGAAAGAGAGAGAGAGAGAGACAAGCAAATGTGCACATTTGAAATGCAAATCCTCGTAAATTTTAATTTACAAAAATTTCAGTGTCTGCAAAACACAGGGAATTTATTCATATATACATATATACTACACGTATAGACAAATAAATAAACATGAATACATTTTGGTTATTATAATGATCAGTTGTAGTTGGCATTATAAAGTGACGTCAGTATATGTGTTTGTGTGTTTGTGTGCCTAGATTTAAATTCACGCCTCAATGACTTTAACAAGTGTGTGTGTGTGTGTCTTTGTGTATAATGTTTTAGACAGCCTTAAAGTTTAACACACGAGTTTCCAATTCGGTGTCTCTCGCAAGTCACCTTGAGAACAGAGTCTGTGCTTTGTGCTTTAACAAAAATGTTGTGAAAATATATATATATATATTTAATTTTCACTAATTTCATACTTTAAACAGTATTTACTTGACTATTTCTAACTTGTTCACCTATGTCAAAAGATAGCTTTCGTTAAACCCTTTTGTGGCTTTAAAAATCCTGCTACATAAGCACAAATTTGTATGTTGATTATTATTTCATTTCACGCCATGACTTTACAGTAAAAAGTTATCCAATAACACTTGAAAAACAAAAAGTTATGTTCTAAATAAAATGCATACATCATGCATAAATGAGAACGGTTTATGGGTCCAGCCCACTTGAAAAAAGGGCTCAAACTTAATTACAAATAAACGGGCAAACACACATACTAACCAAAAACCCAACACAGCATAAAATCAAATGGGAAAAACACACAAAAAATTGTTGAGATTTGAGTGGGATATACAGCAAACCCAAAAGGTCAAGAGTTTGCAGACATATCTTCCATTTCCTAAGTCACACAAAGTTAGGTAGTACAAGATGGAGAAGCAACCGCAGCAGGTGTGAAAATGTCCAAATTGAACTGGCAAAATATCTGGAAAAACTAGAAAGTGAATTGAAGCGAAATCACTGGTAAAAAAAACAGAAGGATTTCCACACAAACAAGCAAACGAAACAAAGAATACTATGTCTCATTTATCATACGCCCCATGTGATGCAGGCAAAAAAAAAAAACAAAAGGGAGAATAGCATAAAATAGAACAGAAAACTTAACTGCGCTGATTTCATTTACGGTTTTTTGCTATTGCTGCTGCTAAAGTTTGGCCGCACTTAAAATTCATGTAGTGCCATTGTTATGACTACTGTTTGCTTTCGTCGGTAGTTGCTGCTGCTCTTTATACCCTGTAGAAACTTTAAGTGAGGGGGATTGACATAGGAAAGAAGTGGGTTATGGTACGTTAAATACTTGACAATAAAAAAAAAAGAGTTTAGTTAAATTCTTTAACATAAATAACATAATTCCTACGCACTTAAGCTCTTTTGTTTTTTATAGAACATCTTATAGTCTAAGTTTGTCAGCATTAACATTTTTATGCTCGGTTTTTGTTGTTGTTTATTTTGGTTGCTGTCTTTGCTATAAGCGCTATGAATATTTTAGTTAATTTAAACTTCTGAACTGGGGTGTTGCCACAGTGTTGAAATTGCAGCTCTGATTGCAGTTCGGATTCCAGCTGAGGATTTCCAATTTAAGCTTGCTGAGCCGCGAGCTAAGCTTAAATTATAGATTGTTGGCTGTTCAAGCTTAAAGAATTTTATGCAGGATTTAAGATTTGATTTTCATAGTATTTTTTGTGCGTTATATTTTCTAGGTATTTGATTGTCGTTATGTGACAACAACAAGTGGCATGTTTGAGGCTATTTGCAATCACATTAAATATGCAACCAATAAAGGCAATCTAAGGTAAGTTCAACACTATTGAATTGTATGCAAATCAATATTAAAGTATTAACATAACAATAAATAATCATTGTAAATAAACTGTGGATAAGATAACAAAGTTGTGTAAAAATAAACAAACAATTATTTCCTGCAACAAAAACCAATTAAATATTATGCAAATATATTTTTTTAGAGTACAAATATTTAATTGTTCACTAAACAACAAATAAAGAGTAATGATTAATGATTACACGCAAAGAGTTAGACGGTTAATTAAACAAATAAAAACAAAATGCAATTTAATTCGATTATAAAATCAACACATTTAAATTATTATCAGACGCTCACACTGCATAATTATTTCTACAAACAATTATAAATACAAATGCAATTAAATTGTTCAAAATAATTAAGAGCTTAAGCAATAGTAGAAATGTTGTTATTAGTTTCGTATACATCAGGATTTGAATTTTAAAATTATCTAATTGACAGCCTATACAAATTGGCAAAAACACATTTTGCGCAAAGCGCATCAAAATGTTTAAGCCGCACTTAATTAGCAAGGCCTAAAAGTATGCTGTTTATATGCCAAATGGGCAAACAATCCAAAAAAACACATACGGAAATTAGAAATATAATTTCCAATGACAAGAAATAATCTACCTAAAACGTTTTATATATATAAAACAAAGAGCCAATATTCTGGTCACATCCTAATTGGGCATTGTAGCAAAATGTCTGCATAGGCAAATATTTGGCAAGCTTCAAACTGACTATCAATTGCACTTGTGAGCCGATTAAAGTCATGCCAAAAAGTTAGTTAAACTTTAGCTCGAACTGAAATTGTTAAACTTGTTTGTTGGCTTGCAGTTTTGTTTACTTTTGCAAACAAACTTTACCCATCAATTATTTTCTTTAGCCAAGTTCAGTGTTTATTTATAGTTAATATGTATATGTGTGTGTGTGCTTGCAGATCAGCCATAACAATATTTCCACAACGCACTGATGCTCGACATGATTATCGCATATGGAATAATCAGCTTATATCATATGCTGGCTATAAGCAAACGGATGGCAAAATAATTGGTGATCCAATGAATGTGGAGTTTACAGAGGTAAGCTTCAACCCACTCAAAACATCAAATAAACATCAAATTGAACAAAAAATGTAATACTATAAATAGCAAAAGAGTTCTGTGCACTTGTTTGAGTGACGTATTGAGCCAACTCTTGTATTGGTTGCTATTGGTGCTATCAAAATGTCAAACAGCTGCTGTGAATCCCATAGAAATTGAAGCAATTTGTGGCAGTCGTTTAACATTATTGTAGAACTGGCGTTTATTTATTGCTTGTAATCTACCTATCAATTCATATATGTGGCATCAATTGCTAGCCTTCAATACTCATATATGTATGTTTGTTAGTCTTGTTGTTAAAACCAACAAGTTGCAAAAATCCCTGAATCCACAAGAATACAACAAATTACACACACATTTGTTTTATGTGTGTTTTTTTGTTGTTCTTGGGTTGGGAAGGCAAAATAAAAGTTGTATAAACTTCATGTAATAAATCGCATTTTAAATACGCACAAAAAAAAAGAATAAAGAAGAAAGACAAACCGAACAAAGCTGTCAATAAAAGCCGACACACACAAACACACACACAAAGAAAAGCATATGCTGTGACACATGTGTTGCCAGCATACAATGTGCTGAGTCCTGGTTGATGTATTTGCATGCAGTATCCGCCTGAAGGTATGCTACATTTTTTATGTTGATATTCGATTTTTCTTTTTTTTTTGTTGTTTTTTTTGCTTGCTTTTTGTCTTTTAGGTCTGCACTAAACTGGGCTGGAAGGGCAAAGGCACCGAATGGGACATATTGCCGCTGGTGGTGTCGGCCAACGGTCACGATCCTGACTACTTTGATTACCCGCTGGAACTGATACTAGAAGTGCCCCTAACTCATCCCAAGTAAGTGTCTAAAGTCATGTTATAACAAAAGTATTTAACAGATTTGCAGCACAAAACATATGTATATATATTCATAACTGTTTCTTTCTCTCTGTCCCTCTCTCTCTCTCTTGTAGGTTTGAGTGGTTTACGGAATTGAGTTTACGTTGGTATGCGTTGCCCGCCGTTTCGAGCATGCTGTTTGATGTGGGTGGCATACAGTTTACGGCCACCACATTCAGTGGCTGGTATATGTCCACGGAGATTGGCTGCCGGAATTTATGTGACACAAATCGTCGCAATATGTTGGAGGTAAGTTTGCTTCCAAGCTTCCACACATTAAAGTATTTAAAAATCTCGTTCAAATTGTGTGGCTTGCTGCTGATGGTGCGGTTGGGTTGGGGCTATGCTGGGGTGGTGATGGTGATATTGGTGTTGGTTTATATATTGTAATTGCGTTATTGATAGCGCTTGGATTGTCCTCGCTTAATGTCCTTGATGCTTTTTTTTTTGTCATGTCGCATGGGTTGTCATCGGCGTTAAGTTCCGGCATTTAATTCATTAAGCGGCGCATAATGGTCGCGTTTCCATAGCGATTCTTCCTTTTTATTATTATTATTAAATACCCTGCAAACTTTGAAAGCGCTTCAAATATTTATTAAGCAAACTGTGAACATAATAAGGGAATATTAATTTTTCATAAGCGATATTTGGCTGGATGATAAAATTTTACAAAAAAAGTTTGTAAAATCGAAATAATAAATAAAAACAAGACCCAAATACTGAGTAACTTTTAGTCGTGCATCTTTTTACCGCATCATCCGGTCTTTTTCTTTATCGCGTTTACTTTGCCGGCATAAAGCGTTTTTCGAGTAAATATTTCAGTGTTTGAGACAGCTTGTTGTCTTTCGAGCAAAGTAGACTTGAGTCGAGTTAAGTATCGTATGTGTGCGTGTGTGTGTATGTGTGTGTGTGTATGTGTTTGTGTGTGCCCAAGAAATACCATTTAAGAGCCTTTTGAGCGTGCAAATAAAATATACTCAGATTCATGGGCTGTAAATATTGCAACATTGATGAGCACTTTGCATACAAGTTGCCATCAACGTGAACTAATTGCTGCCAGGCACACTTCACTTCGACAATATTTCCGGTTTTTCGTGCGAGCTGCATGAAAATTTTTGATAAATTTGCAGTTTCAGTTTGCTGCTGTTTTAATTGGTTTTCAACACGAATCTGCCATTAGCAAACATATATAAATGAATTGATTTAATTTGATGTCAGCATAATATTACACATTCTATACTTCACATAAATCATCTGCCAAATATATGTATATAAAAATTCATATTTTGATAGTTGCACAAGCACATTGGCATAATATTTTGATTTTGGTTTCGATTAATATGATAACATTTGATCAATTTATGTATTTATTGCTAAATTACCTATGGAAGTAATTTTTTCAGATTTTTGTTTACCTTTAGAATACTTTTATTAAGAAAAAATCTTATCGGAGTAGTTTTTAAAAATGTTTTAAAAGCTATTAGAATAGTTCGTTAGTTGCCGCACAATAAAATTTGTAGCTGCCCTCAGTAACAATTGTCAATTTTCAACATTTCCATTTCCTCAAAGAGAGAGAGAGAGAGATGGAGAGAGAGTTTGTGTGTGTGTGTGTGTGTGTGTGTGTGTGTGTGTTGTATGGCCTGCAGGTAAATCGATAAATGATGTCAGGACCAATGTTCAGTGACCGCAATGGTCTAATAAACAAATGTTTGCAGCCACTTGTTGCCAAAGGGTGTTTATGCCAAGCAATTATCAATTTTGTGCCCACAAAAACTCGAAAAATCTAATCGAAAATTAATAACACACACAAAATCACAGCTGGCACATAGAAAAAGGGAGAGAGAGAGAGAGAGTGGAGGTATTGAAAGCAATTTGCTTACTTTCAATCAGGCACAAATTGCATTCGCAATCATTTAAAATTTCTATTAAATATCCTTGTAGACTGTGGCCCTGAAAATGAACCTGGATACTCGCACACCAACATCGTTGTGGAAGGATAAGGCCGTTGTGGAAATGAATATTGCTGTGCTGCATTCGTATCAGAGCCGTAATGTGACCATTGTGGATCATCATACGGCCAGCGAGAGTTTTATGAAGCATTTCGAGAACGAATCCAAGTTACGGTAAGCCTATATATACTGTAATATATATATATTTCTGTGCCGCTGATCGTGTATATGATAAGATGTGGCGTATGCGCAATATTGCAATGTTTATGTTGTCACCACGGTGGCATATCGTTGCTGTTAAAGTTTATGGCTTAACGTGTTTTATTTGACTCTTCCCGTTTGGCCGAAACGGAACTCTTTTCAGGTGCGAATTTTATTTATTGTTTACAATTTGCGGTTGCCAGCCAGCAAGCAAAAATATTCATAAATGAAAAAAATAATTTGTACGCTGCGGGTTAGGGGAGAGGAGGAAGGGGGTGGCAATAAAACATATTTTATGATATGTGCAACTGTTGTGGCAGTTATATATGTATATATATTTTTTTTTATCGCATTTATTGGTCTAACATGTTATTTACGTTTAAGCCAATAAGCCAATTTCAATTACAGATTTTACTTTACAGTTGATTGCATAGCAAAATTGTAAGAAATCAGCATTCAAATATTGGCCGTCTTAAATGTGATAATAGATTATACTAGATTGAACAAATTTAAAAAAAAAAAACAAGTAAGAAGGCTCTAGTCGAGAAATCCCGACTAGACGATACCCTGACCCCTATACTTTACGCGTACAGTCAGTGCTTGCAAGTATGTGTGCGTGTGTGTACGACCATACTGCATACTGCATACTGCATACTCAACTTCAAGGTTCCATATCTCCGGTGTTTCTCAACCGATTTTAATAAAAATTTCACAGATTGTTATTATTTTGATTAATAATTCAAATGCCATCTCAAAGTTTTCAAAATTCAATTTTGTTGTTATCGATCCCATGTGTATATCGGAAGCGGGATGAGTTATCGAAAATCGAAAACAAACTTGTTCTGCCTAGGGATTAGGCGAGCTTAAGTTCCAAATCTGGAGTCTCTAGCTCTTATAGTCTCTGAGATCGACGCGTTCATACATACAGACAGACAGACATGTCTATATCGACTCGACTGTTGATGCTGATAAAGAATATATACACTTTATAAGGTCGGAGTTGCTTCCTTCTGCCTGTTACATACTTTTGCACAAAACCATTATACCCTTTTTTCCCATTTTTAATGGGATCAGGGTATAAAATCATTGTTATATTTTATGTAAGATTGTATGATATAGAATCAAAATAAATTAAAAGCTAAATAAATATTGATATGCATAAACAACATATAACAATTTAATCCACTTCACTAAAAGCTTAAATAAAAGAAAGTCATAAAATACATTGTAAGATTCGTGTGTATATTTTTGAAGAATCCTTATCTTCAGCTGATTGCGTGAATTTAAATGTGTTATGAGTTTATAAATACTGCGGGCTTAAATCCCCTATTTAATAGCATACCACAAAACAATTTATATATAAGTACTTTTTAATGTTCCTGCGAAACAAATGAATAAATAACATTTACTCGTAGTTCATTTGCCGTATAAAAAGCACAGCTCTTTGACATTTGTTATTAGTTTTGAGAGCAATCCAATCGAGACCCATCGCATATAAATGAAGTCACATTTAATGGTTAGCACCTTGCTGGTGCTTTTGGTGGTGATGGCTTGTGGCTTTGTTACTGTCCAGACGCAGAGTTTACAGGATGTCAACTCTGTTATAGAGAACACTATAAGCTGTAACGAAATGTGTGAGCAACAACCGAACACCGAATGCCAGAATGGAAGCTGTGTTTGTCTTGAGGGACACTTTAAAAAAACTGGCAGCGAGGAATGTGTGGAGAATGGTTGTAACCCGAAATGTGGCGAAAATCAAGAATGTACAAATGCTGCATGCAATTGTCTGGGTGGATATGAAAATTTTGGAGATAGTGAAAATCTCAATTGTACCCAACTACTTGTGAAGGAGAGTAACAACCAAACTGTTGAGCTAGTAGCACATTCGGAACCACCAACAACGACGACCACAAATGCGACTACATTAACACCTTCGTCATCAACGGCAACGACGACCACAAATGCGACTACATTAACGCCTTCGTCATCAACGCCAACGCCACTCACAAGTACCACACAAAACGCGACAACCCACATAACAACAACAACCCCACATCCAAAACCCAAGAAATCTGGAATGAACAAATGGACAATCACAGGAATTATTATTCTGGTAGCAAGCATCGCAGGATTCGGAGGCTTTATGATCTACAGGCATAAGCGGCGGAGCTCTTACAGAGCGCCTTCCACAACAGTTCGATAATGTTAACAATTATTCTATGAACAGCAAAAAAACGATTGTTTAATTTTAATTGCAAAATAATATTTAATTTTTACGCAAGAGAAACAGGTGTATCGAGATCGACGCGTTCATACATACAGACAGACGGACATGTCAATATCGACTCGACTGTTGATGCTGATAATGAATATATATACTTTATAAGGTCGGAGATGCTTCCTTCTGCCTGTTACATACTTTTGCACAAAACCATTATACCCTTTTTTCCCATTTTTAATGGGATCAGGGTATAAAAAACAAATTAAACCAAGCAGAAGAATTCTTTTACAATTTGATTGGACAAAAACTTGTAGGTATAGGAAAGTCAAAAGAATCTTAAATTGCATTTGAATAAAAAATATTAATAAATAAATAATACTCCCAATAATTCCTTTGTTCATTGTTAAATATGAATTTAAACACCTTAGATTTAAAAATAAATAACCAAAATATTCAATGGCTTTCATTTCATTTAAACAATATATTTTTGTTAAATCTTACAGCTCTTAAATACTTTTCTTACCAAAAAACTTTTCTGTAATCTCTTTTAAGCTAACAAGCATGCGAAACCAAAAGTTAAACGACAGACTTTATACTTGCTGTGATTACCTTAACGTTGTGTTGGCTTAAGTAATTAAAGGCAAAGTTTTAAACTGCTAAATCCAGTTCATTTAAAAGTTAAATATATATTCGGTTAACGCAAGCCAAAGACAAAATAGACACACAAAAAACAACTAAGCCAATGCTGAAAATACGTACGCTGCGATTTCAAGCCAAATGGCTTGCTTTCTAAAAATACGTGGCCATATTTCAATTACAGCCAATTTGCATTTTCCTAATGCTGCTACACACAAAAGCGGATACATCAGATAAGCATTGGGTATCCCTAGCCTTCTCTCCCTTGCTCGTTGGCTTCAATTAAGCAGAGGGGTGGGTTGAACAAGGTTGGGCTGATTGTTCAGTGCGCCATTAGCTGTAGTTGCTGCTGCTTTTGCTCTGTGGCGTTATGTCAATTACAGCCAATAAGCAAAAACAAAGCAGCGACCATAACAATTACTTGTTGTTCATCCTTTCTAACGTTTGCTTTCTCTCTCTCTCTCTCTCTCTCTCTCTTTTTTCTCTAAGGAATGGCTGTCCAGCGGATTGGATATGGATTGTGCCGCCATTATCTGGTTCTATAACGCCCGTTTTTCATCAGGAGATGGCGCTGTACTATTTGAAGCCCTCGTTTGAATATCAGGATCCCGCTTGGCGTATTCACATCTGGAAAAAGGGTCGCGGCGAGAGTAAGGGCAAAAAGCCAAGACGTAAATTCAATTTTAAACAAATCGCTCGGTAAGTATTATTACGAGTGCTCAACTGTTGCCATTACCTTTAGCCGTTAAGCAAAGTCGACCCTTTGGACTGAATGATATCGTTTTCGTTGTGTGTGGGTGTGTGTGGTGTGTGTGTGTGTGTGTGTGTTTGTGGTGTGTCACACGACACGACATGGCATCAGCAGGGATTAGCTCTTAAGTAGATTACATGGATTCTGGTTTATTGCTGAAGGTTTTGCTTCTCCTTGCTCTCTCTCTCTCCATTCTCTGGCTTTTCTCCTATCGCTGTCAGCGACGTCAACGCGCTGTACAAAATTTGATACATTGCATCGTGTTTGTTACTTTGCTTCCTTTGTTTCTTCTCTTACTGCATATGTGGATCAGAATTTGCATTTTGTGAACTATGAAAAGTTAGTTGGTAGCGAAAAAATGAGATAAAAACGTGTTTAGTAATCATTTTGCACAAATTTATTTTGTAGGGAAACCATTTAATCCGTACATAAAGCAACGCAAAGCACAAATGGTTAGACATAGCGATCTTATACTTCGCGAAATGATAGCATATGAATCGTGACTGAAAACTGAGAAATGTTTTTTCCTTATGAATATGTAGAATGGTACATTTTATTAGATACAAGTTTAAAATATATGTCTTCTTGTTTGAATATCCCAAAATATTTATTACTAAGCTGTGAACAGCTCTCAACATTTTCGTAATTTCTAATACATACAATTATTATAGCTTATTACTCAATAATATGCTATAAAAGATTACCTAATGTTAGTCATAAAGTAAAGTAATAATAAATCGAAAATAAACACTCATTATTTAAAGCGATTTTCTGTAACAAAGTCTTAAACTGCGCACTCATTAGTTAAACACTTGCTTAACTTTTACAGAGAACTGTTTCTGTAATGACTCAATATTTGGTGTAATAAAAAAAATATAGTTAAGTACAATAGCCAGCTTTAAGTGGTAAAATCAAGTTCATTATTAAAAGCAAACAATAACAACAAGCGCAAAAATAAGTTACAATTTGTTAAATGAATTTTAAAATAAATATATAATTATTTAATGGCCAAAATTTAAAATCGAATAACAGATTAATGAAGTTGTTTTCATAAGCTAATTAATTTTAATTTACGACAATTCCGCAATGCCGCTTAAACTCAATCAGTAGTAATTGGATTCGCTTACATATTTATGTATTTATGTATGTATGTGTGTGTGTGTGTAGCTTGTTGGCTGACAAAATGGCATAAATGCAATTCATTTAAAAGTTGTCAATTAATATGTTAAAATCGTTATTTATGAGAAACGCGCACACGTTTAAAACGAGCACTTCCGTTGACTTGCGAAAACTTTTTATCAGTGCTTAAATGAATTGCGAAATTCATTATATAGTATTTACACACACACACACAGACGCACACATACGCATACACATACACATACACATACTTGTATATCATAATTAAGTTTAATTGTTTCAGTAGGAAAGAGAGCAAGGGCCTGCTTGACGGCTGATGAAATGGAATTAAATCAGTGCTGGCTGGCTGACATCGACAACTTTATGAAAATTTAATTATGTTGTTGCGCACAAAAGTATGCAACGAAATGTGAACCCTCCGACGTCGTACTGAATCATAGTTAAACTGCCTAATAACAATTCTCACACATTGCTATATATATATATATATATATATATATAAGTATTCTAAGTAGTTCAACGCACGTCACAAACATAAGCTCTAGAATATCCCTAGCTTGCAAACTGAAGATGCTTAGAGGCAAAAGCAGGCATCAGGCAGACTTTTAGATTTCAAATTACATCCGGTTTAATTCACATTTTACACTATGCATTAAAATTTCATGTGTGTTTGGCGCTTTAAGCTAAGAACAACGGAAAATGAGATGCTGCCATGCTATAAAAATGTTGCAGTCATTTGATTATTATTACCAGGACGAAGAGCAGGACGAAGAGCAACTAATGCCATGCTTCAAGACTATTTTCCAATTATATGCCATGTCAATCAAGCACTCCTTACGGTCTTCACAAGTGTGTCTATGTGTGAGTGTGTGTGTATTTGTGTGTGTTATGGCAACGTTAAAAAAGCTTTATGATGTATATAATGATGCCTCTGCTGCTGACTATGCTTAAAGTGTGTCCTTTTTTGCCACAAAAACTGTTAACTAGCTGCATGAATATGCAACAGCTTGTACATATTTTATGGTCTCGAATAAGTCACATGTTTTGCTCTTTTCTTTTGCAGTGCTGTAAAATTTACATCGAAACTATTTGGACGCGCACTGTCGAAACGGATCAAAGCAACAGTACTATATGCCACAGAGACGGGCAAATCGGAGCAATATGCCAAGCAATTGTGTGAACTTTTGGGACATGCCTTCAATGCACAAGTAATTCTCATTTAATATCGTAAATTTGTTTAGCTCAATCTCTTTTTAAAGGCAAGAAAAACTAATAACACAACAAGCATACGCCATGTTAAACAAAAGGCACAACTTTAATGTGACATTTAAAAAAAAAAAAAGTGCAGACGAAAATAAACTGAAACCTGCGACCTATCATAAATGCCACATTACACAAATTAGCATAAACCCAAACATTTTTGGCAGCTTGTCTCTGTGTGTGTGTGTGTGTGCGGATGCTGTCCATTGCCTTGAAAACTAGATAAGCTGCAAGCACCTGTGACAAACCACACACACACACACACACACACACACACTAATACACACTGATAGCGAACTCATTTAAGGATAGATTTTTGCGTGTTTTGCACTAGCTCAAAATACTCGTCGTCGTACTAATGACCACAAAATTGTTGGTTTAAGCAACGTTTGCGTTGGTTTTGTGGGTTTTTGCGATTCGGTTGGTCAGTAAATTGTTTATTCATTTAGATATATTGCATGTCTGACTACGATATCTCGTCGATTGAGCATGAGGCGTTGCTAATTGTTGTTGCCTCCACCTTTGGCAATGGAGATCCGCCGGAAAATGGTGAGGTAAGCAGAATTATCCTTCGATCATCAAGTCCACTTAATTAATGAATAACATACCTACCTACCCCTAATGACAACAACATTTGAACTTCTCTCTGCTTACAGCTTTTCTCACAGGAATTGTATGCGATGAGGGTCCAGGAGTCTGGGGAACATAACCTTCACGATTCCAGGTGAGAGTCAATAAATTTGTATGCCTTTAACTTTTGGACGCTTCATGCGTTGTTGGCAACTTTTTTCGTATTGCGTCGTGTTGCTTCTCTGTATAAATTTCATATAAATCAATTTGGCTGCCAGCTCAATATTGGCAAAAAAATATTCGAAGTTGGGGTGTACTATAACGATAACGTGGGACTGCAGCAGGGCTTAATAAATGAGGGGTTAATAAAAAGGGTCGCAACTAAATTGCTTTTTAAGCAAAGAATTGCATAATTTCTTAGCCATTTTCTGCCTTTCGTTACCTGGCTAACAATTTGTAATTTCAATAGTCCACTTTTTATTTTTAGGTGTAGCTTTTTATTAACATTTCTTTTAATCAATTTTTAAATGCACTTTTTCATACATTAAATATAATTTCTGTTATTAAAGTCGAGTTTATTCATATTAAAATTTACTTTTTAACATTTAACCGAGTAAAAAAACATCGCAATGAATATAATTTTTAATAAAATAATTCACATGCCTTGACAAACGCATTAATTTAATCGGTATTTAGATTGAAACTGGGTCGCATTTTTTTTATTTTATTTTCTTTTTGCTTGTTTTTTTATTAATTGGCATTGCTGTAGATTTTTGTGTAACCATGCTACCACAAACATATGCTTTAAAGCACACACACACACACACACACACTCTCTCTCTCTCTCTCTCTCTCACACACACATACACACACTCTCTCTCTCTCTCACACAAACACACACCTTGTCACACACACACCTTCTCTCACACACACACACATGCGATGAGTTAAGTGTGTGCCGCTTGGAAGCGCCGGCAAATTCGCGGAATTTCCATTTTGGCCACCACTTTTCATTCATGCCCCAAACAATAACAATAATTTTGTTATTTCGATATTTCCGTGGCGTACGTATTAAATACATATACAACATGAGGTGTACCCTCTAAAAATGGAGTATAGGAAAATGTTTTGGTTAGTTATCAAAGAGAGTTAAGAAGTTTAAAGTTCAAAGTTATATTACTATTTTGCTATATTGTTAATTTTACATTGTGCTTATTTTGAAACGATTTTTTAATATTTTCCTCACATTTTTAAAGGGTATTTTAAAGCCGTTAAGCCGCAACAATTATGTTTCTTTTTAGAATGATTTAAAGGGGATTTCCGTTTGACAGCTTTAACAACTTGCTGTGCACAAACGCACATACAAGCTACCTACCCTCCCTACCTCTCTCCTCGCTCTCTCTCTCTCTTTGGGTCTCTCTTTAGACACTCACTAGCAGAATATCTAAATATATACTGAGTGAATGCGGCTGTTCTTGAAGATGAAATTGAAAATTCATATGAAAAATGCGTAGACTTGTGTGTAACACATATTGACAGGCACACACACACACACACGTAGAGAGTGTGTGTTATGTTTGGCAATTCAATAAAAAAAAACTGATAAGCATCAGCGGCAGTAAAAAAATGTGTCCTGTGGCTGCTTTGCGTCTTTTAAATGCTACCCCAATGCTTTGTTCTTGTTGTTGTTGTTTTATTGCCGAGACGATATAAATATAAAGATATATAATAAAAAAAACATATGCGCACATAATGTTTGTCTTGTTGTTGTTGTTGTTGTTGTTATGGCTGTTTGTCAATTTGTATTAGATGTTAACAATATTAAAATCATCTTCTCTCTTTTATTGTGTTAAGAACTTGGCATAAACCAATTAATATGATTTATTGACAAGCTTTAATATGATCACAAGTTGTGTGTATTAGCCAAAGTTGCGTTTACTACGCGTTAATTAGCTTAAACTTGGCTAATTTAATTTTTTTGATTTAATGCCCTCGAGTAGACTCGGCTACTCATTAGCTTAGCCATTAGCTCTATATAATTTATCGATACTTTCTTCGGTAATTTGATTATATATTGACTTGGAATCACTTAGCAGGATGCTCTTTGGGGGCGAACGCTGCGTATGAGCAATGCGTTGAAAAGATTTAATTTGCCTGCGGCAAAGTTTCCTTGTCTTCTACTGCAGCTTCTTCTTTCTGGCTACTTTTCCAGTTCAGTGAACGCTTTGGGCGCTTGTCGCTTAGCTGTTAATTGTTTGCCCCAATCGATTTCATGCTTTAAGTCAAGTCAAGGAAATGCTTAAAAGTTTCAAAAAAGCTACAAGTTTTGTGTCCATGTCAGTCGGCAGCAGCAGCAGCTTGTTGTCTGGCATGTGGCAACTTATTGACTGGCATTAAAACTTTATAAAATAGTTACTTAAACAGTTAACAAATAAGTTTGGAGTGCTGCTGCAGCTGCAACTCTTGCCACCAATATTGCAGTTTGTTGGTCAACTTAAATTGAATGCAATTCTTTAACTCAAACTCAAGTTTTTGATCTTTGTGTCCTGTTTCGCAATTTGTCAATTAATTGAAGTCAATCTCATAAGCAGCTAGCTTTGGCCTGCATCTTAATTTGATTGTCGTCATGGCCAAAAAGTGCACAGTCATCAGCTGCTGTTACGCTCTTGTTGGTGTTGTTACTGTTGTTGTTGTTGGCCTTGTCTTGAGCTTTCTGTGTTTGTCAGCTTAAGTGAGTCACTTAATTGCTGTCTATTATGCCATCAACGCCTGTGAGTATCTTTTCAAGTGTCCTCTACCTACCACCCCTCTATACAGGTTGCTTATCTATTTGCCCTATGTTTAAGTTTGTGTGTGTGTGTGTGTGTGTGTGTGCATCCGCATCCTGCAAGCTGCAACTGCCGCTGCTTGAGCGCACAAGTGGCACTTAGCCCATCCAGCAACCAGTTAGACATCATCAACATTAGCATTATTATTATCATCATTGGTTGGATACTGGGAGAGGGGAGGAGAAGGTGAAACACACGCACAGTCGTTGTCATAATAGTTTTTTATGCTGATGCTACCTATAAACTCAACAATTACTTCACTTTGCATAATAAAACACTCCAAATGTAAATGCAAAAGGGAACAACAAAGCGATGAAGTTAAGTTGACGATGTCAATGCTTGAATACCCTAAGAGATAATTTTATTTAATTGATATAATAAAAAAAAGAAAATATGGATAAATTCACACATTTATTGCTCTAAATCACTTTTTTTTTCTTTTCTGCTATTTTCTTTTACACTTGAACAGCTTGTTTTTATATATCCCCAGTCATTTTCTGAATTGCTTTTCACTGTTTACTTCAAGCTTGAAACTGTCAGTTTTTAGAGCATTTCATAAGCAACTACGTTTACCTGTCCTATAGTCCTACATTTATACTTTTCTCATTTTTTACTTTACACGAGAAGTACAAGCCTTGTCTGAAGTAAACGAACATTTGCATAAAGAACAGCTGGTAAAAGTAAACAAGAAGAATAACAGAACAAAACAAATATTATATATATAAATATTCATTATTGGATAATATTAAGCATTAAGGTGTTAAAATATTGTTTGCTTAAGTTTGCATACCTTCCATTTTAATTTTAATTCTCAATTACCCTTTTTTAACTTCAAAACTTCTTACAATTAGCAAGTTTTAATAGCTCAACTATGTGTACTTGCATTTTATAGGGTATAATTAATCCAAATAGTAAACGCCTCAACACTTTTCAAGAAAAGCACTAAATAATTTCAAGTAAGCAGTAAGCGGTAGGAAAAAAGTGTTGCCTGCTTTTGGGCACTCGACGAATTTATGACGGCAAAAAAGGAAGTATTAGGCAACAGACAATTTTACTAGCGTTTTAATTATGGCACAGTCTCTACGGAGCAACATCCTTACGTTTCTTCACTTTTACTCCTAGATCTTACTCAAATTTCGCAATGTTGCCTTGTTTACCTCTTCGTGTGTGTTTTGCTGTAGTTGTAACTAACTGCAACCTACAACTTGGCATCTCGCGCATTCGTTGCCTTAGCTGTTGCATAGCTGTAAATTACGACACTCTTTTTCACGCCACGTTGCACTTTTGGGTTGTCCAACAAACGGCAAGAGTAGCAGTGGCAGTAGCTTTATCCTCTGCCCTCAGACGTAACAAGGATAACGTTGCATCGTTTGTCTGTTTGTTTGTTCATCTGTCTGTCTGTCTGTCTGTTTCTCCTGTTGTTAAGCTGCGTGCAGATTCTATTGTTGTTGCTGCTGCTGCTGCTGCTGCGATTAAGTTGATAGGCAGCACGCAGCAAGTGGCATGCAGCTTCACAACTCAGCGCCTTACCTCACCTTGATGAATTGCACATGAGCTCTGAATGGGCACAGTGGCACAAAACACATCAAATAGCTAACGAAATAGAGAGCAGTTTTAAGTAAAATAAGGTCAAAGTTCAAACAATGTTCGCTTGTAAAATATATTGCTCTTGTTCAATATATATATATAATATTATTTATTTATTTTGCAAACAACTTTTTGGAGACTTATTGAAAGTATATTGGTAAATAGTTTTGAGAGATGAAGCATGAATTTAATTTTTATATTTTCCCGAAAACTAGCAAAAGTTAAGCTAATAATCGTAGTTAAATATCCATTAGCACAATACCCACAAAACTAGCATACAAAATCATTGAAATCAAAAGCAAAAATTCAAATGTTGCAATTCTTAATGCTCTTTGTTCTCTGGCTTAAGGCCAACCATCTGTGTCTGCGTGTGTGTGTGCGCAACATTTTGTTAACAAGCTTTTACATAGTGTAAGCTCTTCCTTAGCTTAAATAGGGCGATGTACTGATGTTGTGGGCGGTGATTGTGTGTGTAACCCTCTGGCTCTTGGCAGCTGATTATGTAAGAGAAGGAGAGCGAGAGCCAACAGGTTTTTTACGACGTTCGCCAAAACCATAAACTTTTGACCCAAAGCCAAGCTGAGCAGCAGCTCAAATAGTTTTAAACGCATTTGCCATCTACTCGAGAACTAAATCCAGAGAACAAGGCCAGGACCTCAAAGAATACAATGCAGCAAACGCTGGGGAATGGTTAGAATTCTGCGCTTAGCTGCTGCAAGGCGGATTTTTGGTTTAGGAGAAAAAAAAAAGAATATGCCACTGTTCATTGTTGAATCATCACTCAATGTGCAGACGGGGCGGGCCTGTGGATCGGCGAGGGGGCATCTTTAGTTAGCCCACATGCTGTGACTGCGACTGCGACTGTTGCTGACGAGCAGATGATTACGCTTTTTAGCAATTGCAGACGCTAGTCCAAGGCAAGCGCAGGCGTTCTTCTCATTTCATTTTCTTTTCTTTTCGTTTCTTTCTCTTTTTTTTCGGTTGCTCACTTTGCTTATATCAAGTGACAAGCGTAATAAATGTTATGCTGTCAGCTATATATGTTGCTTTTATTGTTGTCTTTGCCTTTGCCGTGTGTCGTGTTCTTTGCCTTTTGTCATTGGCTGACAAGAGGCGCATTCTGCTTTTGTTTGGCGCGTGCCTTTTGTCCAAAATTTATTACAAGCAGAGCAGGCAAAAAACCAACATACAAAAAACAACAAAACAAACAAACAGCAGCAGGTTTTTTTTTTTGTTTCTAACTACTTTCTTTTTATTCTCGGTCTTGGCAACTACTTATGTTTAGCAGGGGTGTCAGCTCATCCAAGTCCTTCATGAAGGCCAGCTCGAGGCAGGATTTTATGAAGCTGCCGCTGCAACAAGTTAAGAAAATCGATCGCTGGGACTCGCTGCGTGGCTCCACTTCGGATACCTTCACCGATGAGACCTTTGGACCGCTCTCCAATGTTCGCTTTGCGGTCTTTGCACTTGGCTCTTCGGCCTATCCGAACTTTTGCGCTTTCGGCCAGTATGTGGACAACATATTGGGTGAATTGGGTGGCGAGCGTCTGCTTAAGATTGCCTATGGCGATGAGATGTGCGGACAGGAGCAATCGTTCCGCAAATGGGCACCAGATGTCTTTAAGGTGAGTTTGTTAATGAAATTATTAGTAAAAGGTTTTAAGCATGGATAATAAATACTATTACTAATAATTAAAAAAATAGACAACATTTTATTTGATTACATTCGATGTTTTTCTAAGAAGGAATCTTTGATTATTTGCTGTCAAAACTTAAATCATTTATAGATATAAGTATTGAGGCGAAGAATCTTCAAATACTCTTCACAAATCTATCTTTCTCCGAATTCTTACTCTTTTGGGCAGCTTGCATGTGAAACTTTCTGCTTGGATCCGGATCAAAGTCTATCGGATGCATCGATGGCATTGCAAAACGAATCCCTGACCGTTAATACAGTGCGTCTGGTGCCATCTGTGAGCAAGATTTCGCTGGATGCGGCACTCTCCAAGTATCATAATAAGAAGGTGCACTGTTGCAAGATCAAGGGGCAGCCACACAATCTAACCAAGCTAAGTGAAAGTTCCAAGACCACAATGCTGATGGAGATCTGTGCACCCGGTTTGGAATACGAGCCAGGTGATCATGTTGGAATCTTTCCGGCAAATCGCAAGGAGTTGGTTGATGGACTGATCGAACGTCTGGTGGGTGTGGAGTCTCCCGATGAGGTTTTGCAACTGCAGCTGCTCAAGGAGAAACAAACCTCGAATGGCATCTTCAAGTGTTGGGAGCCACATGATAAGATACCTCCGGATACGCTTAGGAATTTGTTGGCGCGCTTCTTTGACCTGACAACGCCGCCATCGAGGCAGTTGCTCACATTGCTGGCGGGTTTTTGTGAGGATAGTGCGGATACGGAGCGATTGCAGTTACTAGTGACGGACTCCTCGGCCTATGAGGATTGGCGTCACTGGAGACTCCCGCATCTCTTGGATGTGTTAGAGGAGTTCCCATCCTGCAAACCGCCTGCCTCACTGGTAGTGGCTCATCTGACACCATTGCAGCCACGTTTCTACTCCATTTCATCATCGCCTCGAAGGGTAACCGATGAGATTCATCTGACCGTTGCCATTGTTAAGTATCGCAGTGAGGATGGTAAGGGAGATGAGCGTTACGGTGTCTGCTCCAACTATCTGGCTGGATTGCGTGGCAACGATGAGTTGTTTATGTTTGTTCGCAGTGCTTTGGGTTTCCATTTGCCTGCGGATCGCAGTCGTCCTGTTGTTCTCATTGGCCCCGGAACGGGCATTGCACCTTTCCGTTCCTTTTGGCAGGAGTTTCAGGTGTTACGGGAAGTGGATGCGGCAATGGCGTTGCCCAAACTCTGGCTCTTCTTTGGCTGTCGCAATCGTGATGTGGATCTGTATGCCGAGGAGAAGGCACAGCTGCTGCAGGATCAGATCATGGATCGTGTTTTCCTCGCTCTCTCCAGGGAACCAGATATACCCAAGGTGAAAAATGCAATAAATATTTATTCACTAAAGCCAACAAGTCAACTAAATTCATTACCAATTCAAGTTGAACGCATCAACATTCAAAGGAAGACAAATGTAAATGTAGACAAATGTAAATGTAAACAATTTGATTTTATTGATTGTTGCTTTAGTCGGAAATCAATTGGTCGCATCATACAACCTTTAATAGGGGAATTACCAATTGATTGTCCTCTCTCTTTCCTCTTCTGTGTCTTTAGTAAATGATTTGTTCAACTTGAATTGCTGGCACTTTGATTCGAACTTTTGCTCATTTCACATATCACATATTTTTGCAAACCTAAACAAACATTTGTTTCAAACTGATTTGTGTGTGTGTGGAAGTTTGCTTTTGTTTCCTTTCGACTCGTGCATTTGATACTTGACTCTTGCTCTTTTATTTCTCTTTCACTTTTTTCTTTTCTTTGCTTGCTTGCTTGCAGACGTACGTACAGGATCTGATTGAGCAGGAATTTGATTCGTTGTACAATTTGATTGTGCTGGAACGGGGACATGTGTATGTCTGTGGAGATGTCACAATGGCCGAGCATGTTTATCAGACCATCAGGTAAGTTTTACTGTTACCGTACTCTTGTATTTCAACGTTCCTTGGTTCTTAGTTTTCTATGCTATGTTGTAGCTTGATTGCCTTTGTGCTGTGAGCTAACTAAAGTGGGCGTTGCAGTTGCGGTTTGGGGCGGGGCCGTTGCCGTTGCCGTAAGGCGTCGACTCTGTAGGGAATTTACTATTTTCAAATGCTTTTTTTAAATTTTCCTTCTACTTCTCTGCTCGGTTGTTTGACCTTTATAGTTTTTCTACTCAACTAGCTCTTGATTACAAGCATTATGTTTTATCCAAGATGAGCAGATGGGGTTTTTAAGCTACTGCACGCAGGGACATGAACAGGATATGTACTTCTGCTTTTCATATCAATTTTTATTTAGCTTAGACGAGGACTCTTTGGGCTCTTATCTGATCTTAAGCGGCTTATGTTAATTGCAATTTTTGTGCAAATAAACTGAAAAAAAGTTGATGAAAAGAAAAAATAAAATTACATTTCAGTTTCAGTAGGCAATATCGATATATATATATATATACGTAAATAAATAAATCACATTAAAATATGTATTAAACACTTTCCTTTTGGATACAAAAAATATACATAGGCAATTCATTAAATAGTTTAATCAATGTGAATATTATAATCTAACAGCAAACTGCTCTTTTGGCCAAGTGTGTCGGCGGCTCGTTAGAGATTCACCTCAACTGCTCACTTAAACTTTTCCACTTGACTTGTAGTTTTAACATGCTCACACTTCAAAAGCTTTAGGACTCAAAGATATATCGAAAAACACTTTGCACATTTCATCATCATCAGTTGTTACAACAATTTTGTTTCTTTTCAGGAAATGCATTGCAAGCAAGGAGCAGAAAACCGAGGCAGAAGTTGAGGCATTTTTACTCACATTGCGCGTAAGTATCATCTAACGAAACCAAAAACTTCAGCTACACGTATGTTTAAGCAACATAAAGTACGTGTGACTTCGCATTCTACTTTCCACCGTCACATGCGGCGTATGCGCGCTTTATTTGACCCTAGACGTTAGGAATGTGTGTGTAAGAGTAAAGTTGGCCTGGGAAGGGGGCGGTTGGGAGCTGTAAGGCAAAAGTTTTGCCAACTGCTTACAGCTCCTTTGGCTGCAAGTGTGCAGTTTTTTTTTGCTATAAAAAATGCAAACCGTTTGTCGACAGTTACAGCTGCTCTTGCGACAAATGCCCTTTTCGGATACTTATAAAAGGGTGGAAACAGTTTAAGGAGTTTGTCTTGTAGATGGAAAATTGTGTAGTTTTGGGTACACTTGTATTTGGAATGGTGCAGTTGTCTATAAACCTTCTACTTTTGAATAGTAAAGCTATGATTATAATCTGAAAAGTAATGAAAACCTTTAAGTTAAAGAATTTTGTAGGAAGAATTAATACTTAACATTTTTTTCCTTAATATCCCTTTCTCAAAAGTATAAGTTGAGAAAATTGCTCGTTAAGACACACTTCTAGTTGAAGTTCACACCACAGAGAAAATATTTAAAATATGTTGTATGTAGGGTATCTGCTAGTAGGTAACACCGTCTGAGCGGCGCTTTCACCTTCATGTTTATTTTGCTTTGTTTGCTTGCTTTATTCGTTATTTGACACAGGCACAAATATGATGACGTTTACACTTTTATTTTGAGTCTTTTACTATACACTTTTCTTTCACTAAAAACATATTTATATTTGTATTCTCTCCGGGGCACAAACAAACACAGGATGAGAATCGGTATCATGAGGACATCTTTGGCATAACGTTGCGAACAGCTGAGATCCACACAAAGTCACGTGCGACCGCAAGGATTCGTATGGCATCGCAGCCATAGTAAAGGATAACATTTAAATAACTTAACTCTCAAGGCGGCAAGGCATTTGGTGTGTTTGGGTTAAAGTTAATATTGAAGTTTAAATAGTTTAAAAGTGATCGGATTTTCTTGCAAAAAAACTTTAAAAATATTACATTTAAAATATAGGCAGCAAAATTGTGTTATTTAAGCAAACAAAATAATGTTAAAAAAGCTTAGAATTTTATTTGATTTTCTTTTCAAATTGCCCACCGTTTAAATCGGAGAATATTTTCCAAGCTACATTCTGTAAATTCATTAAATAAAACAAGTTGCTTGCGTATTAAATTTAATCAAAACAACTACAGCGAAAACTCAAATATCAAAGAAAAATATACATAATTAAAATATAGACATATATATATATATATATACAAATGTTATTTGTTTTAGTTAAAAAGTTATTGCTTTATTCACTACAAAATCAAAGGAATATATATACAAATACAAATGTTTATTAAATCTCCCTCGACTATATACTATGTACAAACAAATCAAAATTTTGAAATGAAAAAAAAATCTAAATGTTCAAAAAATCTATATACATACATATATATTTCAATAAATCGCAACAAATGTAACATTGTGTTCTTTAATGCAAATCAGATCTTCAAAGTTGTTTCAGTCAAGTGCATTTGCAATTGCAAATCCAATTTGCAGTCTTATCCAAAATGAATAAAAAATAAAATCATCCGCTAAAAGCAATTTCCAATTGGGTTGAAGGAATGCAAAATAAAATAAAGGGCTTTGGACTTTGGCTAAGCAGCTTTATATCGATTGAAAAACTAGTCAAACTGATTTAAACTGCTCAACGCTAAAGGGAAAAAAAGATTAAGAAGGTGAGTTGTGCAGAAATTTTAATTAAATAAATATATTAAGATATTTCAATTGAGAAAAAGTCATTTAGTTACTTTCGGTGCTCATGAAAATATTTAAATAAAGTTGAAAAAAAGAATAATATTTCTTTTTTTAATATTTTTCTTCACAATTTAAAGTATTTCTATAAATCTGGAATGCCTAGTTAACAGTTTAATTATTATATTGTATATATAAAGAAAATTATAAGTATTAATTATATTTATATCACATATTTAGATAAAATATTTGTTTTTAATATTTTTCCTCACAGCTTAAAGTATTTCTAACAATCTGAAATGCCAAGTTCATGGTTTAATAATTAAATTAAATAAATTGTATACATTAAGAGTTTAATAAATATTTTTATTATTTGTGACTTTCTTTATCTTTTTCTAGATGAAATATTTTTTTTTAAACATTTTTCCTTACAATTAAAAGTATTTCTAACAATCTGAAAGTCTAATAACTAAATTGTATATATTACGAATTGATTAAATATTTTCAGTATTTATTCACATTTCTAAATACAATAATTTTGTTCCTTAATATATTTTTCCTTACAATTGAAAGTATCTCGAACAGTCTTAAATGCCAAGTGCACTTTTTATTATTAAACTTTAAATATTCATGGTCTTATTAGTTTTTATTACCGTTTTCCACTCTCTCTCTCTGTCTCCCTCTCGCTCTCTCTCTCTCTCTCTCTCTCTATTCTATTGCATTCTATTGTATTGTATTGTATTCTATTCGATCAATGCCAAAACTGTAACCAATATGATTTTTCCCTCAACACACTTCCGCCTTTTTTTTATTTCTATTGCATTTACTATACGTATATATAGATATATATATATATATTATTTTTTTACAGGCTGCGCCAACATTCCATTGGCTTTACTCCAAGTGTTAGTCGGTTTGCCGTTTTGTTCTGTTCAGTTCAGTTCAGTTTTGTTGTTGTGGTTAAGATTGCGCTTAGATTTCAAAGTGTTGATAGCTTTTTTACCTGGACTTGTCATTTGTATCTCAATGGTTGTTCTAGTTTTCGGGTTTTTGGATTAACTATTCCCACTCTCGCCAAATAGTATCTGATTTCAATGTTGAAATTGAATTGCGTTCGCCATTTGCTTGATTTCCCTTTGGTTGGCTTGGCTTAAAGAACTTCCTATTACATTTTGTCTGTATCTTCTTTTGTTTTTTTTGTTATTTATACGGAAATTGGAATTTTATTGAACTGTCGCGGTTTTTTTGACTTGTGATTGACATTTGAATTATTCCAACATCTCGCTCAATCTTATATTTCACGGCCAGGTTGTCAAGATAGTCAGATAGTCAGCCAGAAAGGCAACGGAGACAGGCATTTTAGCATATGTCACAAACAGAGAAATGCTTAAAAAAAAGGTGAAAAAGAAAAAAAACATGTTTCAGAATTTCCTTTACAATTTTATTTTGCATTCCTTTGTTCAGGTATTTTGAGTTTATTTGAGAAGTGTTTTTTTTATCCCTGTTAAAAATTCTTTAAAGCTTTTTTGACATCAAAAATATGTCTTTGATTTATTTTATTGTTTTTTTTTGTTCATTTATTCTTTTAAGCAATTTTCAATTAAAAAAAATTGCTTAAAGGTATTAAAACTTAAGTATCGAATGTTTTTTAACTTCAATAAACGATTTCAACATGTGCTGACATTTAATAAAAAAAAAAAATCATTAAATAGCAAAATTGCTTAAATTTGTCAATTCTGTTGACATAGTTGAAAATCGCGCGAAATATAGATAATGCTGCTGATTAAGTTTCTCTAAAAATTATGCTTTGCAAACATTTTGATACTGGGAAACGTGTTGCTTAGCGAGCAACAAAAAAATATATATAAAACACGATGAGTAAGCAGAAAGTAATATTATAAATGTGCATTTAGCACTAAATTGTGCCAGACGGAAATGTCAATGGCTTTCCAAATGGATGGGGTTCAAAAAACCCCAATCATGTGTGATCATTTTTATATGGAAATCGATGCTATAATAAATCGGGCTTTACACGAATAAGTCAAAGGTTCCGCTCTTTATGTTTGATGCAGCTTAATAAAGAGCAACAACAACAACAACAGTAGCAACAGGAATTCGACTTTGGCACGCGTCTGAGCAACCAAAAAGTTAACCGGCTTTTGCTCTCACACACAAAATTAATCACCGACTTTCAACGCATGCCAACAACAACAAAAAACAGCATCTGCTGCGACAGACAAAAGCCGACGACAACGTCGCTGCTGCTGCCGACGCTGACTTCCAACATTCCTGACATAATTTTGTGTGTGAGTAAGCAAACGAGTTCGGTACAAAATTAGACGTCATCAACAGCAGCAAAAACTGCCGCTGGGCATCAGCAGCCAACAACAGCAACAATGTTGCAATAGAGACAATAACAACGAAATATAATCAAACTGGCCGCTTTGACAACGCAACGTAGATGAGAAGATGTTTAAAAAATAGGTAATAGAATTTGTAATTCTTAAACGCAACGTAAAATATGCAAAGGCAGCAAGAGTCGAGCACAGAGCGGAAGCAACATGTTGCCAACGCAACCAGCAACAATGCCAATTTGAACAACAACAAAAAGCTTAATAGCCGGCTTAAATTTGTGTGATCAAGGCTTTAAGTTCGTTTCGAACTTGTCCTCACTTGAAAAGCGCTCTCAACCCCACACCGAAGCTAATATACTCTTAAAATAAAAGTATACATTGTGCAGTTAATAAATTATAAAGTATTTAATAACAATAAAAATAACAAGAAGCTAGTTACATCAAAAATGTTCAATGTGCATAAATGTTACCTGCATTGCATAAATAATAAATGCGAATACTCTCTTTCAAGTTCTCTCTCTCTCATACTTACACTCTCTGCAGTTGGTGGCGTCGCAGCCGGCTCAAGCTAACATTGCGACTTGAACTTGCGCTCGAACCAAAGTCGTGCTCATGAGCATTGAATGTGTCCATGTGTGTGTGTGTGTGCGTGTGATTTTGTATGAGAGCGCGCTTACTTAGTCTCTGTGCCGGACTGAGTATCTGTTTTAGTTACCGACAACAACAACAAACACAAGCGCTTGACGTCGGCGTCGCTGCGACAACGTTGTATACGGTTTATATTACTGTTGTTGTTATTGTTGTTGCTGTTTCTGGTGTGTGTTTCAGTTTGGTTGCGCGCCTCGCGTCGTTTATTTTAGTTAGTAACGAGATTTCGAGCGCTCAACGTTGGCGGCGCGGTTGAAAAAATCACAATCAAAAGCTTCGATCACTAACCGTGTGTGTAACCAAACAGCAACAACAAAAAGAAGTGCTTCTGTGCGTGTTTGTGTGTTAAAGCGCGCGTTGTGTGCAGACATGAAGTGAATAAGAAATTGGAAAAGCACTAAAACACAAAAACGCAGAAAGAAAACGCAAAGAAACGTGTTAAAGCCAATGAGCAAACCAGCGACCAGCAATATCAACGCCAGCAACAACAACAACAGCAACTAAGTACGTTAATCAGAAATTATTTTAGCCCATTGCGCGCCACAAACGAAAAAGCGCGAAATATTTTTTATGTTGGCCACCCCAAAATGTAACTTTATGTGTGTGTGTGTGTGTGTGTGTGTGTGTAATAGCAAAACAGCACGACAGTTATATTATGCATTGCAACTACAATAACAATAACAGCAACAACAACAACAACAGTTACAGTTATGAAGAGCAGCAAAACTAATGCAGAGTTGTTATTTGTTGATTTTGGTTGCCAAGAGTGAAATTATTGAATAATAAACTGTGTGTTTTAGCTCTTTGGGGTGATACTATCTAGTCGGGAGGGGTGACCAAAAATATATGCAAATAATAATAAAATAATAAATATTTTATTATTTCTTTTGTGTGCAGTTTAGCTTACTAATTTCAATTTTAAATTTGAGTTTAATGTAATTATTTACTTAACTAAATATTCTTTTTAAAATGTTTTGGGTATATCAAATACTAAAAAGTGTTAAATTAATAAATATCCTAATTTGTGAATTGCATTAAGCAAATATTTATTTAGTTTATATTTATTTTGCACTTTTAATCAATTTAAATTCAGAAAACCAAATGCAAAAATTTCAAATTCTTATCAAAAGCATCAAAAGTAAAATCTTTAATCTTCTTGTATTTAATGCAAGATTTTTTTTATGCATATTAAAAAGAATTTATAATTATAGCTCACTATTTAGTTAGTTAGTTTAATAGTAATGTACTTGAAACATTTTTTTTTGAGCCCAAAAAACTTTGTAATTTTTCACATATCAACTTTTTTTTGGCTTGCTTGGCTGTTTTTTTGTTTTTGTCACATTTGACACACTTAAAGAAAAAACGCACTTGAAAGTGACGTATCTAAGAAATTATTATAAACAAGTAAGAAGACTCTAGTCGAGAAATCCCGACTAGACGATACCCTGAACCCTATACTTGTGTGTGTGTGTGAAACACTCAGCTTCAATGTTCCATATCTCCGGTGTTTCTTGACCGATTTTAATAAAAACTTTAGAGATTGTCATTATCCCGTTTAATGTTTCAAACGCCGTCTCAAATTTTCACAAATTCAAGATTTTATTGATGTCGATCCCATGTGTATGTCGGAAACGGGAAGAGTTATCGAAAATTGAAAACAAACCTATACTGCCTAGGGATTAGGCGAGCTGATAAAGAATATATATACTTTATAAGGTCGGAGATGTTTCCTTTTGCCTGTTACATACTTTTACACAAAACCATTATACCCTTTTTACCCATTTTTAATGGGTTCAGGGTATAAAAACTATAGTTTAATTGATGGGTTGCTAGTTGCTAACTGTCAGCAAAGAGTGTTTGAAATAAGATATATGAAAAATTTATGATATTTGTATTATAAATGCATAAGCAAGCAAAAAGCAGTCGAGACCTTACAGGGTTCATTGCTACTTGTGTCACAAATCTGTTTATATATACATATATATAATATAATATATATAAATACTTCGTTTTTTGCGTGTTTTGGTTTTTTTTGTCATGTAGGCCGTAGATAATAAAACTTTAAGCTAAATGGCATTGTTGCTAGTTGCAACAACAGCAACAACAAGTTGAAGAAAATGTCAAGCCAAAACAAAAAAAGTTTGACACACGAAGCTGCCGCTGCGCGCTGTCTCCGCCTTTTAGCCATGGCTTGTGCACATATATTTTTGCCTCTCTTTTTGGTTGTGGCTTTGTGTCTGATAACAGGCGTGTTAATTTTCAGCTTGTAGCTTGTAGCTTGTACTTTGTATATATAAAACCACATGTTGTCCATTAAATTGAAGTTTTGTTGTTCCATTTGTTTGGCTCAAAGAAATGTGTTAACATTCGACACGGCTTAAAGCGTCTCTGATTACTCAATTATTCAATAGATTCTTTGCCTTTAGGCGAATTAAAACATATATGTATATATATTTATACACATATATAGTCATGAAATATCGCACCTTGTTATTTGAGTGCCAAGTCGGTCAGCTGCCTTTTTATTGTTGCTTGTTTGTTTGTTTGATTGTTTGTTGTTATTATTAATTATTATTAAGTTTGTAGCGTTAATGTTTAAAGTTCAAGGTTAAGGATTGCCGTTTAGATAATTTGCTATACCGAAAAAAGAAAAAATACTTTATTATAACTTTTAATGCTTTTAAAAATAACTATTTTGGGTACGTGAGATTAAGCAAAATATGCTTTAAATAGTTTTATTGTTGATACCTTAACAAATTGAATATATATATATATATATATCTTTCACGTTTTTCCAACCGAGTTAAGTAGAGATAGGCAGAAGGGAAGAGCGTGTGATACGGTTGGTTTATAGAGGTTATAGATATAACGAGAAACAGAAACTTTTTGGTTTAAGTCTTGCCAATAAGTTTCAACTTTTTGAATCCTGTTAATCAGATCAAAATATAAAAGCGATTTCTATAAGTTCTTAGAAGCTTTGAACTCAAAACAAACGCACATAAAACTTAAATTAATCTACTAGAATTAAAATAACTAATAATAATAATACTTCCTACTTGAGAAAATAATAATTAAAAATAACTTCAAGCTCAGAAAATGGCTCAGAAAAACTTTCCTTAATGAAAATAAGCCGCTAAAAGTAAAGCTGCAACGGAATCAAAAGATTAACACAAATTGGTTTTCTACGCTTCTTTTCTGTTTGTTTGTTTGTTTGTTTGTTGATTTCTGCTCTTGAGTTCTCATCCAGTTAAATTGAGCTTGTTGCCGCTTTTGCACGAACGTTGTTGTTGGCCCAAGCCAAAGTGGCTTGCATGGCGGGCCATTAAACTTCCTGCGTACCAAAAAAGCAACAGCAATGCGTTTCAACTTTGGCAAATTGGCAGCCCGAAATGAAAGAAAGAAGCCAGGCAGAAAGCAAACGTTAACAAACAAACAAAGCAAAAAGTTTGGCTAACAAATAGCCGTTAACTACAACAAATAAACTTTATTCATAGGCAAATATATTAAAATTGGCAAGAAACGAGGCACTGCAAAATTGGCAAGCGAATCGTAGCGAAGTCGAACACACAAAAGTAGCTAAACTAAGGTGCAAAACAAAACTGCAAACAAATAAAAAGATGAAAAAAATGACAAAGAAAAATCATTTAAACAGCGCTCATTACCGCACACACACACAAACACACACAACTCAAGCCAAGTTATAGCCAATAAGCGAAAACTTAAGCCAAACCAAACTGTTGGTGATGCCTCACCCTGCATTCCGCACCTGCACCTATTAGCCCGGCACGTGGACCCATTTAAACTGGTGCAGAGAAGGCGCTTAAATCTGTCTTTTTTTTTGGCATTTTATGAATGAAACGAAAACGGTTTTGAATTTGAATTTTTTGCGTATTGCGAATGCGCGACAAACTTTTGCGAGCGCTGTGCTTGAGTTGGGAAAAAAGTATCTGACAGATACATGGCATGCATGCATAATTGTCTACCCTTTAAAAGGGTATTAAGGTGGTGTAGCAGAAGAGTAAAATGCTTAGAAAGGCAATTTTAGCCGCAACCCTTAAGTTAATATCTCTTTTACCTGAAAATTGTTTAAGTATTTATCAACAAACAAAAAACATATTAAAGAAATCACAAGAGTATTCCCAAGTCGATAACTTCATACTGCCAAATTTTTATTTGTTTCGCTTTGATTAAATTAAAAATCATAGCGTCTTGTGTGCAACGCCCTCAACACGCTTTACCAAATCTTCGTACACACACACACCCACACTCACACACTCACACACTCACACACACACACACACACACACACACACACACACTTGCTCTCCCACCCAACAGTTAAAAACAGTAGCGCAAAAAAAAAATCAACAACACAAAATTAAATTTTCTGCACAGTTTTTTCATCATAATTTTGTTAAATTGCTCGTGCAAAATGAAAATACTTTTTTGTTTTATAAAGGTAATTAAATATATGTATACATATACATATATATTTCGTAGCGTGTGAGCACGAAAATTAAGTATAATTTTAATAACTAACTAGTTAAAAACATTTAATTCGATTATAAATAATAAATAAATTAAATTTATTCATATGTTGGTTTACCAGGAAATCTCTTTTTATCACAGCGCAAAAACAAACATCAAAAGCACTTTTGAAAAAATTACCAAAAAAAAATTCAACATTTTTTTTTTTATCAACTCTTGAAGTAATTTTATGAAACGTAAAGATATTTTTTTTTTAGATTCTTGTTTAATTTGCACAAAAACCCAGAAAGCAAGAATGTATATAGAATTAGGATACTCTCTAAGCCAAGAAAAAAGGTTAAATATCGTTGTATCGCACACACACACACAAAAATTCTATTATCCGTTTCATTAAACATTTAGCTTATGGACATTTAAACAATATATTATGCGATATCCATTAAATCTCTTCTTTTTTATACCCTGAACCCATTAAAAATGGGTAAAAAGGGTATAATGGTTTTGTGCAAAAGTATACAGGCAGGAAGCATCTCCGACCCCATTAAGTATATATATTCTTGATCAATATCAATAGTCGAGTCGATATAGCCATGTCCGTCCGTCCGTCTGTCCTTCCGTCCGCATCTCAGACTATAGAGCTAGACTCCAAATTTGAAACATAAGCTCGCCTAATCCCTAGGCAGTATAAGTTTGTTTTCGATTTTCGACAACTCATCCCGTTTCCGATATACACATGGGATCGATAACAACAAAATCCTGAATTTGGAAAACTTTGAGACAGCGTTTTGACGTTAAATGAAATAATGACAATCTGTGACAATTTTTATTAAAATCGGTTAAGAAACACCGGAGATATGCAACACTGAAGTTGAGTATGCAGTATGCAGTATGCGGGTCCACACACACACACACACATACACAAGTATGGGTAGGGTTCAGGGTATTGTCTAGTCGGAATTTCTCGACTGAAGTCTTCTCACTTGTTTTATGTCACGCTTTTGCAAATATGCCTCGTTAGTGCATTTTGTCCTCTTCGGGGCAAGGCTATTTTATTTAATTTTTTTGCTTTTTAAGTGCCGGAATATTTATTGGGTGGCAAAGATAAATATGAATTTGTAAAAACTTGTTGACGGACTGACCGAATGACAGAACGCAAAAACTTTTTAATGAAAACAAAATAAACATCTGTCTACAGTATGTTTTTTTTTGTATACTATTTGCAGATACATTTATTATGTGTTTGTTTTTTATATGCTACATTTAATATTTATTTTATTTTAATGTTTAATTTAAACTAAATACAGCTTGTAAATCGATTTGTCAAGCATAAATTTAAAAAAGAAAGAATAAAGAAAGATTGAAAATTGTTTTCCACTATAAAATGTATATAAAATCTTGATAAAAGTTTAACTAATTCAAAATAAACTATACAAATTTTTAAATATTCTAAAAACCAAGAAATCTTATTTTTTTTAGAGTATTCTGTCAGTTAAAAAAAACTTTCGCTTTAAATCCGTAAATAAATATTATTTTTTAAGGTTTTAATTTTATATCAAAGCACTGACGCACCTGTTATCTTGAAATTTTTTTTGCAATGCTCTTGATCTGTTAATTGTTGTTGTTGTTGTTTTGGGGAACTTTTTATCGCATTTCCGTCAACATGCATACCAATGCGTATGTGTATTGAGTATATTTGTGCTGACGCATCTTGCGGCATTGCGGCACATTGACGACAATGCAGAGAAAACTCGACTCGGACTTTAGCCGCAAACAGATTTAGCCCGATCAAATATTGTATGAATTTCGGTTGAAAATACCAAAAAAACCAAAAAAAACAACAACGCACCATTTACATTAAGACATTTATTTATGGATATTTATATTTATTTTTGCGTTGAGAGGTGCGTTGTTTTTATTGTTTTTAGTGAGAATTTCACAAGTATGTCGTTTTAATTTTGGTCAGAACCAGTTTGTATGCGATTTGCTTGAAAATTAATAAAATTGAAATTAGCATCAATAAATACATAAATAAGAGAACAAATGAATGAACGAATGTTTGTTAGCTTAACACACAAGTGATGCGTTTTATTTTTGCGCCAATGACTTAAAAATTTGATTGACCAGGTTGGCTTAGATCACCTGTCGCGAGTTGAGTGACTGACTGACTGACCAAATCTGGACAAATTGCGCAACCAAACTAACTACGCGACTTTGTGGCGCCGCCATTTAGTTAGTCGCAGTATTGGAAAAAGCTGTCAACAATTATGATAAAGAAAAAAAACAAATAAAATCAAATATATAATAAAATAACGCCATGAGAATGCATTCGAGCCCATTTGGTTAGCCTTCGACACGTACGTGTAATTTTAATTAATTTGATTGCACACATTTTTTTTTTTATTATTTTTAGGGAACTTTGTAATGCAAAAAGTGTTAAATTCATATATGATTTTTCCACGTTTGTGGCCTCAATTAAAAAAAGGGTTATTATATTGTATTTTATTGATCGATAATGCCAATTGAGCTGTTAGCCAGCCTCGATTTGTTTGTTGTTGCTTTTTTGACTCATCTGTTCGTATTTTATTTCAGTGTGGCTTTTGGGTTTTTCGCATTTATTGCCAAGCATTAATCATGCGGCAAACAACAAAAACAATAACTTAAATATCAACTTTAATAATACGTTAAGTTTTGGTCAGGGGGGGGGGGGGAAATAAAGCGACACTAGTTTTTGGCATCACACACAGACTTTGACAATTTATGATTGGCCATTAAGCTAAATGCCAAATTGGCGCTAAGGCGTGAGTTTTTGGTTAATCGATGTTGTTGTTGTTGTTGTTAAAGTTGAACTTGAAGTAGCCGCCAGAGAAGTGACTGTCCGAAATGTATAACATGCATGATAAAAACGCCAATGAACACATGTTAACTGTTTGAATCACTATGTGTGTGTGTGTTTGTGTGTTTGTGAACGAGATAAGCGTCGAAATGAAGTTGGCCAGGACGTAGGAGAAATAAAGTGTTGTTAACAGGAAGCAAATCGATTAACTTAATGATAATACTAAAGTTTGTTAAGTTGAGGTAAAGTTACATTAATCTTAAGTTGAGAACAAAGAATTTTTTGTAATCAGTATCAATTTATTTAAAAGTTACAAGGAACTAAATTGTAAGTTTAATAAAGATGGCAAGGATGTAAATGGCTTGTTGCCAACAGAAAGCAAAGTTCTTTAAAGGAAGATTAAAAAAAGTTTAAAAAAACCGTAATTATCAAAAAAAAAACTCAGATTATTCGCTTGATAGTTTGGCATGTAACTTTTAAGGCAAACATAAATTTTTGGTTTTTTACAAAAGCATTTTCTTTTTGTCAGTTTTGATTGCGTTTGTATTGAAAACATGCCATAAGTTTTACGGAAATTCCCCTGTCAGGTTTGACCTCAATTGAACAATCAGTAACTGACTGCAGTTAACTTTTGAGCAGTTATTGTATGACATACGAAAATTCTTTGGTTTGTTTGATTTTTGCCTAGAAATTGTTGCCATAGTGCTGCCGACGCTCATGTTCGTGCCACAAAAGTGTTGTAAGTATCTGCTGCAAACTAAATTCATAACAAGACTACCAACTTTATCAGGTCCCAACCCCCACACAACCCAACCCCGCTACCCAAATAAAAGTTGTTATAGCGTAAACAAAGACCAATTTCCTTGCCCCCCAAACGCTTTCGGTTTGAGCACAATTTGCATTTTGTGGCAGCAACATAACATGAGTTTCGAAGCCAGTTCAGTTCACATCAAGTTTTGTGTCAAATAAGCGCAAATTTTGAAGGCGTTTGCCAGCTGCCCGAAAGATGAGGCACAGCACACACACACACATACACCATAAACTGTCTCTCTCTCTGCAGGGAGTTGTGTAGCAAAATGCACAGCAAACAATTTCAACGAATGTCAAATGTGGAACGTGCCACACAATCACATATAGAAGATACATATACGCACATTTAGCTACTCAGCTGGATAGACATAACATAAGATATAGATAGTGATAGTGATAAGACTGCAGTCAGTTTGTTTGGTTGTTAAATGCTGAAATGTGGGCTTAGTTTTTGAGCAATTTATTGCCAAAGATGCTGCAGAAACTGTTGCGCACATGAGTAGCAAATAATACTGTCTCTATATATCATCATTTGGATAATTCTTGTCTTAAGATAGTCACAATATCTAACATAACAAAGCAAACCAAACACAATCTTATGTTTATTAACAAAAGACTTTCTTAATGTGAGAATTGAAAGCTTTTAATATTTATTGTGATGAGCACGTCAGCAAATATTATTAAACCATATTCTAAACTTAACTTATTACACAATAAAAATGTTGACTTAAATTTATTTTCCTTAACACATAAACTTATGAACTTACGAACTGACGGAAACAGGTTTAAATTAAGTTAAATGTTAAACAAATTGTCTTTGTGTTCCATCTGAAAAGAACATCGTTTTAATTTATTATCAAAAAATGTAAATTATTCTACGACACGAAAAAAAAAAATAGTTTAACACTTTAATATTCATATAAACTATTCGTAAAACCTACTAAACCTAGAAGCTGTTCAAAATGCATGAATAAACATTTTGAATTTTCAAAAAATATATATATAGATCAACCGAAGCGTAAAGTGAGAGGCGTATAGTATATATATTGATTTTCGTGGGAGACAACATTTTTTTTTTTTATTTGATGTGATTTTTAATTAATTTATTTATGCATATGAATATTTGTGAACAGGGAGTTTCGTTAATAAAATATTAATTTCTATTCTTAGCTTAATATTCATAATTTTATTGACTGCATTTGGATGGCTAATAACTTAGAAAGTTACGTTTTCATGTCATACTCGAAGCACAGCTGTTGTTATCATCAAACAGAAACTTTTTTACGAGGCCAAATTTGATAGGGAACACCCTTTATGTGCATTTGTGTGTGAGAAATTTGGTTTGTTGCTTTTCTGTCACTGAAATTTTCGCATACGGAAATAACAATAATTGCCGCTATAACATTACAAATGACAACAGTAACAACAAAGTTTGACATTGATCAAATTTTTGGGAATATTTTTTATTTGTCTTCTCTTTCTCTTTGATACATTTTGATGAGTCGTTTTTGGTGTTCGATTTACAGCTTTAGTAAAATTTGTGTGGCTTGGTCATAAACTTGTTTTTGGCCAAGCGATATTCATGACACTTACCAAAACCTTAAGTAGCGCAATGTAAGAGTATCTGTGTGCCCCACTTTTGGTAATAAAATGCTTCTCCGATTTCTTCTTCTTCTTTGCAATTTAAGTGCACAACATTCTTGTCGCTTTTGCTTTCCTTCTCGAAGTTGGCTTTAAGTCCAGGTCCAAATTAGATAAACATGTTAATGATTATTGACACAAAAAAGGACGCAGCCAAAACTGACTCTGCCTATTGTTGGGAATAAAATCTGAATGTGTAATATACGTATGAATAATAAGGTATCCCCTCCAAAAAAAGGGACACAACTGGCAAATACAAATTGACATTTTATTTGCCTTTCACCTGATGACAGACGACAAGCAGCAAGCAGCAGCAACTTTGGGGGATACAGGATCCCTAAAGAACCTCATAATGATGTAATTGACTGTCTGTCTATGGCAATGCGGAACAAGCACATAAATATTGAGCTTAGCTTGTCTCCAGCTAAGTTTACAGCCTTAAAGATATCACGAACGTTTTCACCATAAGATACAAATGTATCTTTAAGGACCATAAGCGTGCGCATCGTTTACGTTTCGCCCCAAAAAATTACCCATCATTGACAAAACATTAAAAGTTCGCTCGCTTTACTTTCAAAATGTGAATGCACTTTTATTATAGTTGTTGTTCGTTGTTGTTCGTTGTTGTTTGTTATTCGTTGTCGTATACGTGACGAGTTTTTTTTTCTTTTTTCTTTTTCGGGGCATTGCTCTACTTTTTCTTTAAAGCAGCAGCAACAGCAAAAGCAGGAAGATGAAATGATTTCTTTGGTTCATAAAATTCGTCTTTAAGATTTTTGAGTGTAGCCAAAAATATTTTTGTTGACTGACTTATTTATGAGGCTTAAAATTTAAGCTGGTGAATGTTTGACATTTTGATGGCTTAGGATAATTTTTGAAAATTATATAGCCACTTTAACTAGCTAATCTTTCTGCATATTAAAACAAAATTGGGTCACTAAAAATAACATTAAAGTTTATGGTGAAATAAAGCTACACAAAAAAAAAATGTTATAATAATAATATTGCCATTTTTTGCTCAATTAAATAGGGAAAATTTTGTTTTGCATTGGCCAAATTTTAGTCTAAATTTGTTTAAAAAAAGCAAATTGGCGAGTGTTTTGTTTGGTTTTGTTTTTTTTATTGGATGAGCAATCAGTTAAGCTAGTCACGTGCCGAGTGTGTGAGGGTCTCATAATACCAAGGGGAGGTTAAGTTAAATTAAGGAATTCGATTTACATGGTAACAGCAAAATGTCAAAGTCGTCTAACTAGCTAATACAATCAATATGAAATGAAGCAGGCAACATTTCTAACAATAAACGAATACAAATATTAATTACGTTTAAGGTCAGTTCACACATTGCATGCCCTTGTCTCGAAATTCTCATTGTATATTATATATATATAATATGACCCTTTTTATTAGTGCGTGTGCGTCGTAATCAAAAGCCAGCGGCTGTCAAATTAACCAGGTGGAAACATAATATATATAAATATTTGAGGCTGTTTTTATTGATTGTGTGTGTGTGTGTGTGTGTCTGATTGTGGCGCTAAAGTATATTTAATGAACTTGATGTGCGGCACATTAAGTATGCGCAGCGGGTGTTAAAGGGTTAAGATCGAAAATGTTAGTTAGCTTTTGAGCAACTGCAATTAAATTCTATGCCACTTAAATGCCAATGCCCATTTACAATTAACTCAACTCTGATGGCTGGCAATTGAAGAGCCTTATAATTAAGCGCATAGAGATCTGGTATCTGGCAAGATCGTGCTAAAAATAACGAAAAACGCATTATAAATGCCATGTCTCGGAGAAGGGCAGCAGCAGCAACAGCAACAGCACTTAAATGTAATTTGCCCCATTATGGGTGTAAGGGCCTTGCAAATTGCGCATCTAACAAGTTAAGAATAGAATAGGAAAGCGATATGCACTAAAAATAGTTACGACCAGCATCGAGACCACGATGATGATGGCCCATAAATGATGAAGCAACATTTCTGATGCATCTGCTGATTGACTGACACAAACAGCCAAGTGGAGTCATAAACGAAGAAGTTCTCAATCAACATTCCAAGCGGTCAACGTACCACGTACCAAAAGAATGCCAAAGCATTTTCAGTATGACGATGTTGCCACAGCGCAACCATCATCAAAAGCATCATCATCATCATCAGCAGCACCACCAGCATCTTTCATTAAGACAAAGACAGTTGTAGTTGTGAGCAATGCATTGAAAGCGGCTGCTTAAGCCAACCAAAAACTCAAACAGCAAACAGAGGCCAAGGCAAAAAAGATGCCAGAACGTAACATTAAAATAAACGCGCGCAGATAAATCTTCAGGTTCTCTCTCGTTTGGCCCTTTGGTACGCCCTCGCCCTCTTCCTCTGCCTTACTCTCTCTCTTTCTCTGCAGCAAGGCAGCAAGGAAGAAGATGAAGAAGCTGCCATCCAAGTCCAAGTGTAAATGCAATCAAATGCGTACACCGAAAAAAATATAAATGATATTGAAAGCTAATGATTAAATGAGCTGACGTCTTGACGTTAAAATAATAATAAATAATACTAAACAATAATAAATAATAATAAAGAATAATAAATAATAATAAATAATACTAAACAATAATAAATAATAATAAATAATAATAAATAATAATAAATAATAATGAATAATAATGAATAATAATAAATAATAATAAATAATAATAAATAATAATAATTAATAATAAATAATAATAAATAATAATAAATAATAATAAATAATAATAAATAATAATAAAGAATAATAAATAATAATAAATAATAATAAATAATAATAAATAATAATAAATAATAATAAATAATAATAATAATAATAATAAATAATAATATGAATTAAATAAAAATATATATTTTCAATTAGGGTTCTTAAAAGATCAAGAAAATAAAATACTTTCCAGTAAATAAACAATTTTTTGCTGTCTTTCTAACTAAATTTTCCATTAATATGCCAAAAACATCAAAAAATGATTTAGTTAACATCCATTTAAATTATTATATAAAACTGCTTCTTATTTCTCTTAGTGCACAAAAGTATGTTTGTGTATGCATACGTGTACGTGTTAGTATTTGTGCAATGCGTACGTGATGGTGCAGCACTCTGGACATTGGTCAGCTCTCAGTTATCAGTTTCAGTTGCCAACTACTACGAGTTGGTTAGTTCTGTCCAAAGCCAATCCAATGCTCGAAGTGCTCAACGTGGAGCATCTGCACAAAAAAAATGCACGCATCGCACATCCGTGCAATTCCTGCGTTGCGGCACTCACTGCGCTCTCTCATGCTATGCATTTACGTTGACGTTGCAATTACAGCTCTTGCTCGGACAACAGGCAGCAATGTGAAACCAAGATGTGCGCAGTCAGTTTGTGGCCCTTTCTTTGCTTTCAGCTTACGTTCTCACGACCACTGAGACTGTTGCTCCTGCTGGCTGCTGTCTGCTGCCTGCTGCCTGTTTACTATGTGATTATTACAAGAAGCATGAAGGAAATAACAGGCTTTTGCTTAGAACGTTGTTGGCCTCACTCACTCAGTCAGTCAGTGGGCAAAAGTAAGTTACTTAAGAGCTTGGCCACTTTAATGCCATGCCGCGGCATCTTCGTCATTGTGGCAAAGTCCAGACACAAAGCCAAACACAAACACCAAACAGCTCAAGTGTGTATGCACTTTAAGCCAAGTGTCACTTCAGTCAGTACCCCCCCCCCCCCCCCCCATCCCTCCTTTCAGATACATAGTTGCACAAGAGTTAACCATCAAGAGTACTTTAATTCAGAACTTTTAACTAAGTTCCAAAAAATTAATCGCCACATTTACAATTTTCATTTTTCGATACGTTTTGCAGCTTTCTTTCTTTGAACTCAATCAAAATGAAATGTATTGGATTTGTTAAGCTGCCCCCTTTGTCGCATTGAATACTGTAGTGATGATGCGTTGCCAAATCGCGTGATTTGTCCAATTCTATATTCAGCCGGTCCGGGACCAGTCTTTTTAAAAGCTGGCATCGCAGCTCTGCTCCCAAATGAAAATCCACCTTTCTTTTGGCCAAAGCAGCTTGGCAAGTTATAAGCAGCCGGTCCAGGTCCTACAATCAAATATATATAGTTATATATATATATAATATATATCTAATTTCTGTTTACCTGTTGATCTAGACATGTTTTTTTATAGTTTTGATTAACGAAAAAACTCTTTAAAAAAAGTTGTAATAAAAATGAATTTAGAATTTGGAGCTCGTTTAAAGTTTTTAGCGAAATAATAAATGAGAAAATTTACAAATAGATTTTGAAAACGGTATGACTTTAAAATCAAAGATAAAAAGTTTTCAAACTTATTTTCACAAACGCATTTATATATTTTTTATTTCTGGTTGTAGTTTTTACTGAAGTATTTTTTGTTTCTTATATCAAAATTTAAATTTTGTTGTTTGCTACACATTTGTTAACGAATTATTCCCATGGCATACTTGAATATTATAAATCACATAATAAATATTCGTACGTTAGAGAATTTTCATTATCTTAGCCTTGCATAAATCCTTCCTATACGTCAATTTATGCTCAGTGCATCTGGGATTATAATGATTTACAGTTGACACATCGATTAAATATTTATTTATTGCATTGTTGCATTGCATACACTGAAAAACTATAGTTAGCCGAAGGCAACAAATAATTAACACGCTCATTAATAATTAACACCTAGGGCGACAAAAAAAAAACCATTAATTAAGTATAATCCACAAGCCACAGCAATTAATATTTCATTTGTTTCAAACAATAATTTACACTTTAAACTCCATTTGGCATTGTTCTCTGTACGAGATGCTCTCTGATACCGCATCTCACGTATTTCAACACATTTATTCATTCGATCATTCATTCATTCAGTCATTCATACAGTCGGACAAGTGAATCCGGTGCAAGAGGACGTCTGTTCATTAATCTAGATAATGTCAACTTTTTGTTTCAACTGTCAATTTTCTATTTTTTGTCTACCTCGGGGAATCCCTGGATACCTGCGTAGTAACATAACATAACGACAACCGAATTAAAATTGATGCCATTCAAAATTTTGACAAGCAAATTACAAGCACAAATTTATGCGAATATTTTTATAGTATATATGGATGTGGATTTTTCTATGTATATATTTTGTGTGTGTTTATTTTTGTCAAATAATTTTATTTGCTTTCTGTCCACTTTAAAACGAAATATTTTTTCTTATATTTTATCATTCTATTAAGTTGAAGTTTATTTTTATAGCTAACAAAAATTCGAAGAGCTTAAAAATTATGGTTTTTTATTCAGCAATATTTGTCAAGTTTTCAAATAGCATTAAACAACATCAATTATGAAATCTCCTTAAAAATAAATGCTCAACTTCTGCTTAAAGGTTTTTTTTTCTTGAGAATTATTGGATTTAGCTGACCTTACACCATTTGTCAGTTAAGCTTGAAGTAAAAAAAAAAAAAGAAATTTTAATTCCATTTTTCTTGGCACGCTAAAACTTTACCCTTTCTTTATTGTAGCTGCTCAAGCGGCAGCCCTTGCATAAATAAAGAAAAATGCACAAAACTAAGAAGGGAAATAAAAAATATGAATAAAAGTTTTTCAAACCTGCTGCACTTACATAAAACTTATGCTTGGGGGTTGTGGCAAGAACGATGCTGTCTCGCGTTGCACGTAGCATAACGGTTTGACACTCAATTTGAGTTTTAGGGTTTTCTGATGGGCTTTTTCTTTATTAAATCTTTAAAATGTTTAAATTTCTTTCAGCAAACACACAAGATGCATACGAGAGCCACAGAAAGGAGTAGAAATGTGAGTCTTTCGCTGCTTTTTGGTATTTCCAATCAACAGAACGAAAACGACGTTATTGAAATGGAAACAAACCAGCAAATGACTGGCAAATATTGCACAAAAAATCATCAGCAACGACGAGGAAGACGGCGACGACAGCGATCAGAATGTGGAGCAGGAGGAGCTAGAGGAGGTGCCTTTGGCACTTTTTGTTTGGCTATCAATTTGGCCATTTTGATTTGTCTGGCACATAGCACGAATGCCGGTAAGTGTTGTCCAACTGCAAAATGCTAATACAATTTTGTGTTATGAGTTTAAATGATTTGACAGGCGACGAGACGAGCGAGAGACATGAGACATGGGAAAACGAGAGACATATGTTGCCAGTCTCACATATACACACATACAAACCTCAATTAAAAGCACATCAATAACAGTTCACAACACATAGTTTGAACCTCCCCCCTTTTGTATGCAATTGCTGCTGTTGCTGCTTCCCGTTTCCTTATTGGCTTAGCTATTGCAATTGGCACTTTGGCACTTGGCAGCTGGCTTAAACTGAGGATTCAGATGGGTTTTGATTTTGATTTATTTAACAATTTAGCAAAGCCAAAACCCAACAAGAAATATGCTAAGCTTCTTCGAACTTCTGACTGTGACCGAAGAGCTTAGTTATCTTATCAATTTACCCAACCCCAACTGTCTTGACATCGAGGTCAAGAGTTCAAGAGTGGTCGTTACGCACTGTTCAAAATGTGTACAAATGTTTTTTACTTAAATCTTGTCACTTGTTCACATTATCTATGTGATTTTCTATGTGCACCATGCTGCACTTTGTGTAAAGCAATCTTTTAGCTCTCCATAATGCAACTTTCCGTTTAGAAGTTCATTAAAGCATTCTTTTAGCTAATGCTGTCGTTATTCCCCTAAAAGCAGGCAACACAACACACACAACCATGTGTGTATGTGTATGTGTGTGTGTGTGTGTCATGGTAAATCAACAAAAAAGTAAAAGCGCAAATAGAAAATTCAAATGAACATGTTTGTTGCCTGACTGCAGTTTAGCAACAGAATTAACACTAGCGTAACATTAACTTTGGCAGCTCCAAAGTTACTTCAAATATACCCCCCCTCCCTTTCGCACACACGCATATCCAGGGCAACCGTTAACAGCCGTTTTCGTAGCCAAAATAAATGCCAGGCAACGGCTAAACCGCTACCCAAAAATTTTTTTTTAACAAACTGCAACGGAAAACGGCAGACACCAAAAATTTGCCCCAAGGGTAAAGTTGTAAAGCGCTTCAAAATACAAAGCTACAAATACACATACACATAGCCGCAAACTCCCACACACACACACACACACTCGCACACACATAGGGTTAGGCTGGTTTCCTTTCTGTGTGTTTAGCAGCTGTTTTTAAACATTTTTGCTGCTGCTGCTGTTGTTTTTTCTTCTTTCCTCTAATGAGCTGAGCGCGCCTGAAGCGTGGAAACATAATGAGCCTGCGGAAGAGTGTCATGTGGCAAGTAGCAGCGCTGCGGTATTTTGGTATGTGTGCAGCTGCTGCAATTTTGATTGTCCACTTTGCATTTTGCATTTTGTGTGCGTTGTTCAAGTTTTACAATTTTTACACATTTCAAACTAACCACAATAAATACTGCGGTTTAATGAAACATTTCTGAAAAAAAAAAAAAACTTCAACAGTCCCATCAGCTACTTTTAAACTACAGCAAATCATGCCTAAGCTAATAATAAACATTTTGTTGGCTTTAACTTGTGACACAATTGATTTTTTGCCTGCCTTTTTATTTCTGTTCTATTCACTGTTCTTGGCCTTAATGGAGTACATAATTTGTAAATAAACTGTAAGTCCCATTTAACGCCCTTACCACGCCTACTTTTGCTCCTTGTCTCTTATTTTATTTGTTAAGGCTCTCTTTTAACTTTTATATTACTAAGCATAGAGTATCTGCAAGTCAACCACTTTTCATTTATTCATCGTGCTTTTTTTCTGCTTTTGCTTTTGGTCAAGCGTCACGAAATCAATTTAAATTTTTTATAGCGCAACCTTTTTAATTTTCTATTAAGCGGCTCGCAAACACAAAGGATTATAACGTCAAAGGACCTAACTGTAAAAAAAGAAAATGTTGTAGCAATTCTGTAAAGGTTTTCAGCCAAAAAAAAAAAAAGAGCTGCCATTTGCACTGCCAAGTGCCAAGTTAACAAGCAAAAGAGAACTTAAAAAAAATATAAAGAAAGGCAAAAATTCACATACTCTATAATCAAGAACTTAACGAGACATAACAATAAATATTATTATACATCATTAAAATTTTATAAGCTTTATATACTATAATATGTATTGAAAATTCAAACGCGATGAGTAATTGTTGTTTGTCGATTTTAACGATGTTTTTATCTACCAGACACGAACATAAACAAACAGCAAAAAGGGCACTTAAAGAAGAAAAAAAACAAGAGCAGCAGTAAAAGCCATAAAAAGTTCATTTCAATTGATCACAGGTGGATAAAATCTAAGGAGCTAAGCTGCAATAGATGGTTGCAATCGGGTATAAAGTCAAATCAAATACACGTAGCTAGGTAAAAATGTATGCAAAGTGCAATAACAAGCCCCAAGTTATCCCCAACATAAACACACACAGGAGAAATAATATTTATAAAGCAAGAAAAACTATTTCTTGGGATGAGTGGAATATTAAATACTCTTGTGAAAGAATTTTAATGATATAAAGTTAGTTATCGGATATTAACTATAATAAATCCTTGATATACCTTTAACAAAAACTATCGCTTGTGTAACTTGCTATCGATAACAATTCAACTCGGTGTTCATAAATACCCTTGTGAAAGAATTTTAAAGATATTAAGTTAGTTATCGGGTTTTAACTATAATAAATCCTTGATATACCTTTTACCCAAAATTATCGCTTGTAACTTGCTATCGATAACACTTCAACTTGGTGTTCATAAGCCATATCTACATAATCCCCATTATATTCGAAATCTTCACACAATTCGTTAATCAAATGCTTTTAGCCTCTTCAAAGAGTACACAAAAATATTGACAGCAGCTTAAAATAAACCACAATTTTAGCAAGTTTAAGCACATCTCAACTGCTGTAAAGAAGTCGTCAGCAGTGCAAAACCGATTTGCATATTTTTTTATGCAACACACACACAGACACACATACATACTAACACACCCACACTAACAAAAAGAGCAAGAGAAAGAGAGAGTGCAGAGATATACATCTAGTACAGTTGTGCAAACAATACAACCACATATATAACGTGTGCATACAATAAATCTTGTGACGTCTCAAGAGAAAGACGTCACGTAGCACACACACACACACACACCACAAACGAAGGAAAATGGTGGAACTTACTTTTCCTGTTTCCTGCTTAAGTTCCTGCCCTACTATGCCAAGTGCTATATGTTTAAATGTATGCAAAGAAAGAAAGAAACGAAAAAAAATCTTTTTACTCGCTGATAGTTGGGCATCCACATTGGCAAACGGCAACCCCAAGTTCGTTGAGGTCGTGGCTGCATCCTTTGCTTCTCTTTGCTCTGGGTGACGATGAAAAATTGTAGCTAGTTCACATGGAAATTGTCAAGTAAACGAGTGCCGCTATTACCAAAATGAAAACGAAAATGAAATGCACATCAAGCTCATCGTACTTGCAAGAATATTATCTGTCTGTCTGTTATATAGCGTGGCTTTTTCATAATGAGCCACAGACTGGAGCATAAACCGGAGACGGGATTTATATTCATTTGGTGTACTCTTAAGACTAAAGCACTGACTAACGTTGCGTCGGGTTTAATAGGGTTAAAATGCAGCTGTCGGCATTGCACTTAGACCTGAACACATAAAACTGAAGTTCATTGTTTGAGAGATGCAAGTTTGAGCAAATTATAAAGGGGTGTAATTATTTCATAAAGACTTCTTATTAATATTTTTAAAAATATATATAAATAAATAATGCTTAGAAATGATTGTTAAATCCGTTTCTTCCTACTTTCTTTGTTGCTTATCTTTTGATATGCCCTTTAAGCTCAAAGTAATTATATGCGAAAAGTTGAGCCTGATGAAAATATTTTTACGCTTTATGTCAAAAACAAGCATGTTTAATTAGCTTCAAAATTGCATAAAAGTATTAACTCGTGTCTCAAAAAAAATTTATTATGTATGAATTTAAACCGTACCCTTTAAAAAACATCTATTAAATATGAATATGAAGCAGATGCCACTAAAGATACACATACCCATAAAAATAACCCCTTTAAAGTAATTACTTGTAAGCAAAAAACGTTCCAGGACCGATTTTAAGGCCGCTTACATACGACTAATGCATTTCTATACGCTTGAATGTACCACATTCAAATTTTTTAACTTCACAACTATTTGCTTCACACCCGAGTTGAGTTTGTTGTTTTGCAAATTTGAAGCGCCTTGAAATCAACCAAACGACAACAGCCACAAAAACCACATCATCATCATGTACTCGCATTAGGAGCGTTCCTAAACACCCTCTGGCATAGTCAAACGAGACTAGACTAGCGTTGTGTTATGTTGTGTTGTGTGTTGAGTTTGTTTGCTGGCTTGTCTTTTGTCACCGAGTGAATGGGGTAAATGGGCAAATAACGATATATTTACACATGCCGTTGCCAATATGGTAAAAAAAAAACAAGAAGAAGAGAGAGGAGAGGCAGTAAAATGGAGCAGCAATGGCAAACGTGGCGCTGATTTATATATATATAGTACATATGTTTGCCGCCAAAGGTGGCACGTAACACATTGAGGAGCCTGTTGCCTTGTGGTGGGTGGGCATTGCGACAATATCAACGTTGGCGAATTGTCTGAGGCTTTGTGAACGCAAACAAAAACTGGGTAAAACAAACAAACAAACAAACATACATACAAAAAAACACAGCAAAGACAAACATTCAGACAGCGACACAAACAGGATGGACTGAGAATAAATGATAATATATATGTACACATGCAGACATATATATATATATATATGTTTATATATATATATTTGTTTCAACAACGTGGGAAAGACAAACGTCTTGAGGGCTTAAAGCTGTAAGCAGCAATGTGCAACTTAAATATATATTTTGTTATAGCTTTAAGAATATTTTGCTGCAATTTTGTCACTTTTGTGTGGCTTGTGTTGCATCTTCACATATTTGTCGAGCTGCTCTTTTTGAATGCATACTTCATAAATCCTTGTCATAACTTTGCTATCAAGTTGGCACACAACCGTTAAGAATTTCACCAAGGATGCTTTCTGCATGTTGCGTATACGCAACGTTGGATCCCAATTGCAATTTTTATGGCACTCGGCCACGCCTCCACCCCCCTTACCCACCCACACTCTATTTATTGTTCATTTATATGCAATGTCGCCTCGGAACCGACTCGTTTCGACTATGGCTAGAAAATAGATGGCTTTGCCGATACTAAACTATGGCAATGATAAATATATAAGTATATGAAGACAAGATTAGCAGTCATAAAACAGAACGGAGCGGAGAGTTAGACGGGCAGTTAAGAGAGAGAGAGAGAGAGACAGAGAGAGAGAGAGAGAGAGAGAGAGAGAGAGAGAGAGAGAGAGAAGGCAAGTAATAAAAGTAGATGGGTTGTTTTAATGCAATCAAAAGAAACTCGAGTATTTATAGCTTGTGTATTTTTGTCTTAGATGAAGTTGAACATAGAAGAAAATCTTTCAATATTAAACCAAAAAATGATCTTTAAATCTTACAGCTTGCTGTAAATATTTCGGTATATTTTGCAGTTCTTAATTCCTAAGTCCTCTTATTTATCCCGTACAATTTTATAATTCTTAAAATAATGTGTACCAAAACAAACAAGTTCCTAAAAACGCACACCCACAACCATATGCCGAGTGTGACGCTACAATTAGCATTCAAAATCAAATGGCTACAAAAAAACAACAACAACAAAAAACAAGAAAATATTCTTCAACAAACCGGAAATATTTTAATTTTCGCTTTTGGCATTTTGTACATACATTTTTTTTCTTCTTTGAGCCTGCTTTGATGGAACCTTTATTAGCGATTTTTTTTTTAATTGCTCCTTGTTGCTGTTAAATGTTTTCTCTTTTTCTCTGGGACACTTTTAATTTTAACATTAAATTAAAGTAAATACTTTAAGTATCAGAAGTCTGCAGTTAACAAATAAAATTCAAATGAAAACGATGCAAGAAAAAAAAGGCAAATTTACATAAAATGTTTTAATTTCAGTCCGAGACGGTAGACAAGGCCAGTTAGCCCTACAAAAATGGATCGTTCCCTTGGTCATCATGTTTGACATTTTAAAAAGAAGTCGCATATATTTAGCTCCTTCCACGCGTCCCTCTTAATTGAATTGTTTAATGGAGTCTTACGGCGAGAGGCAAAAATCAAAACGGCGTAAAACAAAGGCCGAAATGCGGGTCGAACAAACCGTTTTGTTTTTTTTTTTTTGTCTTTCTTTCTCCACCTTTTTGGGGCCATCCTTTAATTTAACGCCACTTTGCAGCCATAAAAAAGCAACGGCAACAAATTGTCGCCCAGTGATTGAGTTGGGGCACGAACAGAGCAAAAAGTACAGAACGAAAAAAGTTGAAGAAAAAAAATAAACAAAGAAGGTAAAACTCATCGTTATTATCATTATCAGTTTCATTAAAACAATGCATTCAATTTGCCATTTTATTAAGCCGCCAACTGATTTTATGCCCAACTTCAGCTTTTTTGTTATGGTTTGCAAACTTTTACCTCCCCTTAAGTCCACGCTTTGGCTACTTTGATTTTTCCAATACAACTGGGGATTAAAACAAGGCATTTGCTACGACGCTCTGTTGTTATTCTACACAGAGTCAGCTGTCTAAATATTTTTCTTTCTTTTGTTTTCTCTGTTATTTAAAGTTGGTTTTTACTTTTTCGACTAAGCACGACACATTAAAAGTAATACCTGTCTGCTGGTCACGTTAATCTTTAAGCTTTTTGGGTAGTAAGACAAAACTGCTAGACGCGACTAACATTAATTTGAATGCGCAGAACAAAAGACGAAGTAGTTAAATTTAAGGCGTGACTAAAATTTATTTAACTTGGCGAATGGCTTAGATAAGTGTTTATTTAACTATATAAAATTACATGACTTTGATATAATATATCTAATTATTTGACATTTATATTATTAAGCACTCAAAAAATAATTTTTCTAACTTGTATCACAATAACGAGACAATTTTAAAGATTTTATATTAATACCTTAATTAAAATTCAACTTAAATTATTTTTCTTTTTGCGTAAAACTAATTTAAAAGTAAATAAATAATTCATTGAAACCATTAAATTATTGTTTTAGCGGTTTAACTTATTATAATTCAGTTCAGTCAATGCAATTTCAAGGTCAATAGCAAACACCCAAAGTATTAACACAAACTATTTGACCTTTACAAACCTTGAACCTTACGTTTTCACTTTAAACAGGTAAAACCTTATTTCGCACATTCAGTGCATAGAATGCAGTCAACTTTTCAGCTTTTCCAAAACTTTGTGTTTGTGTGTTTGGGCTATGAAAACAGCAACAGTTTGCCCAACTGCCAACGCACAGTACAAACATTGGATGTGTGTTGTGTTTGTGTGTGTGTGTGTTTTGAGCACTGCAGAACCAGGACTAGACCAACAATTACACTAACTGCCAACACCATCAAAGCCATATCTACGAGTATGCACAGTCAGCTAGACGGTCTTGTTAGGGAGTAGAAAAAGAGGGTGGAAGTGGAGGTGGAGGTGCGGGTCCAATGGCCAATGTCAGTCATTCAGTTCAGTGGGGCGTGCTCATGAGCAGTCAAAGCCGCTTTAAGCTGCCATTTTAGCCAAAAGTCAACACATTGGCCAATAACAAAATGCGTGCTTTGGTCAGAATTTCACCAGTTATCATCGAAGTTCATAATTTTTTGTTTATTTTTGTTATATTTTTGTTTTGTTGCCAATGCCTTGGGGACACATTTTGCCGTTTTTACACACGCAATTCTCCCTTAACCTCCCAACTCGGGGCAAGATTAGGTCTTGGGGGCAAGTTTTTGGCAAAGTGTCGCTTGTAAGTTTTCAGATTTCCTATTTGCCCAGCCAGCAAATCACTCCCCCATACATCCTTTTTAACCTGGCCAACACACACACACACAAAAGCACAACTAAGCTTGTCCTGTTTGTTGCCTGCTGTCTGCTATCTCGTTGTTTGTTTGGCTTAGAGTTTTGTGTCTGGATTTTGTTGGTTTTGGTCCTACGCATTATTATGCTTATTGCCGCATATGGAGCACGTATTATTATAGGTAGTTTAGACAACAACCAGATGCTGATGAAGGCATAGGAAGATGAAGAACTATGGAACACACACACACTCACAACACCGTTGTTGCATGTTGGCTAAGCTTTTGCCTCAATGTAAGCCGGTTGCGTGTGTTTTTGTTTTTAGATTCTTGGTCATGTTTCTCTATTTGCCACAACATAAAAGTCTTAGTGTAGCCTGTGCGTATACTTTATATGTTTTTGGTGTGTCTTTAAAGTATTGCAATATTTGCTTCTAACTGTAAATGAGACAAGAATAAGCTTCATGAGCTTTTCATAGTTGACTTTTTTAAAAACAGCAAAAGATCTTTAGCTGTAACAGGCTTTTTTATTATAACAATGAAAAATGAGCGATGAAACTAACAAACGATTCGTTATAAATATTATAAATATGTCTTGTGTATAAAAAAAAAAATGTTAAAAGATTAATTAGTTTAAAATTTTTCTTCTCATTAAAAATAACCACTCAATAACATTGATTTTCAAGTGTTGCAATTCAAACATAACCAAACACCACAAAAAAGCGAGCTGCAATTAAATGTACAAACACAACAACAACTAAAATCTTATTAAAAAAAAAGAGCAGCTAACTAAAAATGTGCATGTAACAAGATAAATGGTATAACTTCATTACGACTGTTGCTTTCAATGCTTACAGAAACAATTACACAAAAACAAATCCAACAACTCCAGTAGCAAGAAACAACAACTACAACGAGAGAAAAAAAACTTCACTTTCATTTGACAGCTGAGGCTACATAATTTGTTTAACTTCACTGAGCTTAATACGTAAAGCAAACAGACCCACATAATACACTCTCGGAGTTTCAAACAAACGGAAAACGATAGAGAATAAGAGGGGGGGTAGGAGCGGCGCTAGTTGTTAGTCTAGTTTAAGGAGGGGGAAAGGGCAAGGTTAGTTTCGCTTCTAAAATGAAAAGTGTTAAAACTTTTACTTTCAACGCTTTTTTGTGTAACTTTTGCGAGAGGCCAGCTTTGCAAAGGGGCCCAACCGGGCATGTAAATAAGCTTTTAAAGACCAAATGAAGATGATGAAGAGGGAAGGAGAGTAGTCAACAAGTGGCAATAGCGGCGGCGGCAACGGCAGCGGTAGCGGCATGTGGCTTGCTGCGGGTAATTATATTGTGGTCACGTTCAAAACTCAGGCATCTAATTAAAGTTATGTGTTACACTTTAACAACAACGATCTACACACACACACTCAGAGACTAAGACAGACCGAGAGAGAGAGAGACAGAGATAGAGAGAGAGACAGAGAGAGAGAGAGAGAAAGAGAGAGAAAAAGAGAGAAAAAGAGAGAAAAAGAGAGAAAGAGAGAGAGAGAGAGAAAGAGAAAGAGAGAGAAAAAGAGAGAAAGAGAAGTTTTGCAAATAAAGTTGGAGATATGAGCTGCATTTTCAGCTAAGTGTCATTGTGTGTGTGTGTGTGTGTGTGTGCTGTTGGTTACAGTGTCAGTCAGCAGTCAGTGTCCCTTATGCAATTTGTCAATATGTCAAGATTAATTTTGACAAAGTCATGAAAACCGAAAGCCCAAGGCCAATTTTTTTTGTAAAACATTTTTGATGGAAACTCTAAGTAAAAATCGCGTTTCTAGATTAAATGCAGCATTATTGTTGAGATCAAACCATGATTTTTAAGATATAACTTTTGAAAATCGGAGAAATTTTGATGAAGTTATAGAAGGTTTTGATCCGGTCTTCAACCTTTGATTGTATTCCATCTTACTCTAAGAAAGCATCTTTGATTATTTGCTGTCAAGAAACAATTGGCATATGAGCAATTTGATTTTATTTATTATTTTTTGTTGTAAACATTATAATAATACTTTGACAGTTTGTTGATGCAATATATTGAAAAGTATTTGTTATATAGACAACTATTTAAATGCTACAATTAGACAGCTGTCTGTATCTGTGTGTGTGTGTGTGACAATTAATTATGTGGCACGTGCACTGTGGCATCGTCATGGCTATCTCTCTCTCTCTCTCTCTCTCTCTCTCTCTCTCAAACCGATCAATAGTTAATGCTTGCTAATGACTCGAACATTGAATGCGGCTGCTGCTGCTGCTGCTTGTATTATTATGTTGAGCAGCAAATATAGAGAGACAATGAACACCCGAATTCCTCAATACACACACACAGATACCCATACATATGCAATGCGCACAACCTCAAATTAGTAAGGGCAATAGCAGCAGCAACACCAACACCAACAACAACAACAACACTACAAATTATTTCACACATTGCTCGGGCTTTGATTATTTGATAAGTTCAGTTGACAGTTGGGAAATGTAAAGCAAATTGACTCGCTAAATACCTTTGCGTGTCACAGTTTTATAGATTTGCTAGCATTGATTGATAGTGAACTAGTTCAGCTGTTGAACAATTAACTAGTTCATTTGCATAAAGCGGCATTTGTTAAAGCCAACAATGTTTGCGAGCGTTTGCCGAACTTGTTTTACAAGTATTAATTTGTTAAATATTATAAATTATCATGTTGCTGTTTAAGTTTGCATATAGTTATAATTTATTGAGTTGTGAAAATGTGTTATTATTTATATTATATACATATTTACTATATATTTTACACATATTTACTTTATTTATATAACGTGCTATTAAAGTTTTTTTTTTTTTTTTTAAATATTTAATAACATATTTTCCTAAGAAATAAATCAACAGCTTAAATTAAATACTATAAATCTTATAAATATTTAAAAAAAACACTTTCAAACTGTTATTATTTGTTCAAATGTTAGTTAACAATTTTTATTTATTCTAGAAAATGTTGAAAATAATAAAGTATACGTGCTGATTGCTTGAGTAAAATTTCTTAACCAAAAAACAATTCCATATTATTGAGGTCAGTAGAGTTATTAAGTATGACGCAAATCGAGACGAAAAACAATTAAAACTATTACTCAAACTTAGTTTAACGTTTTAGCAAAGAAAAAATTACACAGCTTAAGTTAAACTGATTAGAAATCGACAGCATTTTAGCACATTTTTTGAGCACGTTTTGAAGCGATTACAAATTTGAAATTTGCATAACAAATTTGTGCTACCGAGCAGCTTCTTAGAGCAACAACAACTCACTAAAGTATGTATATATTCGTAGGCAATAAATAAATATAGCTCTTATCGCATGCAAATATTTATAGTATTTATCGTTTGATAAGTGCTTGTTAAATTTGATTATTGTGTTGGGCTGTTTTATTTTTGTTTTTTTCGATTCTATTGTTACTTTGGAAAATACGCATCATACAATTGACATAGCGATGATGGCAATTTTAAACATAAAGCCAACAATCTATAAGTACCACCCACCACACACACACATATATAAATATATATATATGAGAGTGTATCTTACTGCTTTGGAATATCACCTGCTATTTAGGCGTGTAATTTGTATAACTTTGCCTTTTGTTTGGGGCCATGAGTTGGCATTTATTCTGAGCAGCTCTATCCACCTTCCCCTTGCGCATCGTATGCTGCTCATTTATCATCTTTTTTTTTTGTGGGTGTGACAAACAAGTAAAACGTAAAGTTGACAACACTCAAAACGCTCGTTTGTTGTCATTTGTCTGATTGTCTCTCTGTCTGTCTGTCTGTTTTTTTTCATTGTTGCTGTTTTTTGTTTGCTTTGTATTTCATTTTGTTCTGACATTTAAGCACCAATTTCAAATCACATATCAGCTGCTGACTAACGCGTGGCTGATTTTGCTGCCAACAATAAGTGTGTGATAGATATATATATATATATATTTGATCTGAGTATGAGAAGCTTTCCCGTTTCACATAAACTGTGACTTGCATTCGGCATTCAACAATTACAATTTATGTACCATAGAATATATAATTTCATTCGCATTTCCTGCTTCACACAGCAGCCAGGCAGAAGCCGCCTTTGCACTTCATAAAACAAAACAGTTTTCTCGATCTAACTAACCGCAAAATGCTTAAGTGGGAAAAGCTCAAGCCACTCGACAGGGTCATAACAGGAAATTTGCTGCTTGCCACGGTGGGTGGCAACAGGCAAGTGGCAAGTGGCAAGGGAACACACTGGACAGCCGACTTAGCAGCAGCCCACTTTGGTGAAAATCTAATAATGGCCACAGTACAAAAGTCGACAGCGTTGTTCTTGCTGTGTCTTTCTCTCCATGCCCATCTTAAGCCAAAATTTATTATGGTGGGGGGAGGGGGAATGGAGATGGTGGTTAAGTTGGAGAGTTAGATAGACAATATCTTGGAAGTTGGCTTTAGTTGCTGTGAAAAGCCGCAGGATACGCTGCTTGCTTGACTTCAAAACCATTGTGGACAGCCCTCAAATTGTTTGTTGTTGCACATTTATGGCCGGATTTTAACTGCTGTCCATTATTATTAGGCCCCCCATAAGCATTATTAATAGTGCCGCTTAGAGGCTTTTCAGCTATGCGCTTATCATTTATCACTCGCCACACAAAAAACAAACGTGGCAATGTCAATACAATTACGCCATGACCATGAATTCTTTACATTTGCATACGAGACAGAAAGAGAGAGAGACAGAGAGAGAATAGTACAATCAAATGCTAATTTCAAATGCAACAACAACAATCAAATCTATTGTGAGACAAACAAAGCTTGACAATCTTAAGTACAACATATTACACGGAATCATAAAGAAGCGCCGGCTAAACGGCTTCGAAATCTGGAAACAAGATCTTGCGGTGGCGTATACGTAATCTTGCAGCTTAGCTCAGCTCAGCTCAGTTCAGTCAGCTGCTGTTGCCTTATTATGCACGACTCAAATTACCGTTTGTGGCAAATAAAAATATGTATACAGATGTTGTTGCCGCTGTTCTACATAATGCGCATAATAATAATTTCGCTCATTTCAAACTTGTTGCCCAAAGCCAAAAAAAAACTTACAAACCAGCAGACAGACAAACGTTTAAATGCGACGCGTCGTCGGGCACCATAAATAACTAACTACAAAAAAAATTCAAATGAAAAGACGAAAGAGCATAGAGTAAAATACAATGGGAAGTCGCGGAATAAGCGTTGCGTTCTACAATGAAAACGGGAAGCTGTTCAACTAATTGCAACGTTTCAAATTTCGCGTGTGTGTTACATAACAATACTACCGAATCCAAAGTGCCCCCCAACGACACTCAACCGAGAGAATCATTTAGCAAAGCGACACATAGAATAAAATCACGTATCTGAGAAAATAACGATATATATGTGCAGACAACAGGAGCTCAAGCATGGAATGAAACTTTAAGCTAAGTACTATCAGGAAATAAAGCAAGCAGGAAGTTATATGGAGCGTATAACTACATTTATAGTTAGTATAAAGTTAGCACAAATGATGTGCCTTAAATACATTAATAAAAAAAAAAGCTGGAAAGATTCAATGCTGCTAAAGTATACAATAAAGTAATTAAATCTCAAAAAGCAAGTATCATTAATTCATAATATTTTGGTATATAATATATCAGTCACTTTGTTGATTTCTCTTATCAATAATTAAATCATAAATAAGCAAATGCCAGCAAGTATACATTGTTTCTAGTGCCATATAATGTTTCCCAATGGTTTATAGATTTTTTTGGTAACTTGCTTAAAGAAGGGAATATTTTGTATATAAAGTCTGTCTATCAAAAAATATATTTCGAATTTAGAAAAATCTTTAATAAAACGTTTTCAATGTGTTAACAACAAACTGCCGCACAAGCCACCAAATAGTTCAAGTTCCTTTGTATTCTATTTTTATACGCTTTAAGTTATTAGAAAATGCCATTAACTGTTTTGAATAGAAACAATTATTTGTCATTTCCACGAGTGTTTTGTCTAGTAAACAGATATCTAAATAAATCTAAATAAATGTCTGTTTTGTGTATAAAAAACCCCCGCACCAAACTATGAACACAATGTGTAGATATGAGTCACACATTTTGCAGTCGACTAATGAGCAAAACAATTTAGGGACACGCGCTTAGATATACTAAATATAATATAAAGTTGCTCAAGTTGGTGGGACACAGTGCGTATGATTAATGCAGGCGCATATTTAATCATTTTTCATGGTCCTAAAATGACAGCCAAGTTGATGAGCAAAATGGCGAAAACAGTTTTCAGAATTGAGTGCCCTTCTTAAGGCGACAAAACAACATTGTCCAATAAAATTAAAGAGCTGCATGGATTCAGGCAAGCTATAGAAGCTGACAGGACTGGCAGGCTAGCTGGCAATCAGAATAAAATGAAGGACACGAGACACAATCAACTGCAACTAACAAAAGCTCTAGAACATCCTAAAAACAGTTGTATAGGTCGCAGACAAAAAAAAACCGAACATAGAAGACAAACTAAAACTAAACTAATTTAACTTTTGCCGTATTTTGTTGGCGTTTTACCTTTCTCCCCAAGCTACAACAACTACAACCACAGCAACAACGGCAAAGAAAACACAAAACAACTGTTATCAAAATGTCATTCATTCAAATATGTACCAAAGGGTCCAAGGATTGTTGAATACAGCTTCCTTCAGCCTACACATCCTTCTTGCCACCACCCATCCACCCAAAGCACCCATTGTGATTTCTCATTACACAATTTGCTTATTGTTGCTTCGGCTTTTACCTTTGCAGTGCCAACGGACAGCACCAGCGCATCCTCTACAATGGTCACGGTCGCGGTCACACCAACTAGCATCAGTTCCACATCCAGCAGCAGCAACAACAACACCAGCGAATCGCTGTTGGAGCAACAACAGCCGCAGGGTAAGTGCTCACGATTTATCTGCTATTCTTCTTTTTTTTTGACTCCGGTCTAAACTAAAAAACCAAACAATGCTGCACTCCAATTGTTTATAGGCCAATGTCTGCTGAACGGCCTTTTGGTGCCGGAGACGTCGGCGAATTGTACGAAACAGGCCAGCTGCCGCGCCATCCAGCGCACTGGACATTGTTGTCCCGATTATAAATGCGGTAAGTTGTCCTTCTCACACTTCCTCTTCCTCTTCCTCCTCCCTTATGTTGCACTAATGCAAATGGTGCAGTCTGCTTTCCCATTTCACACACAGACATCAGTTTTTGGTATTATGTTTTCCTTTTTTCTTTTTGCTCTTTCGCAGATTGCGAAAAAGATGGCATAAGTTATGAGAATGGTCATAAATTGGTTAATCCTGATACACCGTGCATTGTTTGCTACTGCAAAGGTAAGCAAAGAAAAGTAGGAAATTTGTTTCTCAACTTTTTATAAACAATAAGTCGAACTCATCTTCAATATTAAATTCTAAAATATTTTAACGTGTAGCTAACTTAACAAAACCTCTACGAACAGTTAGATTTTATCCCTTTAGTTATTCTCGCAATGTTAAGTTAACCCTTGCTCGAGTTTAACAATGCAAACAGTTGCAGTTGCATTGAAAAGGCGAACTCAACACGCGCCACGATTGCAACAGTTAATTAAGAGATACCTTTTCATTTATTGCAGGTGGTGAGATTGTGTGCAGCTCTGTGACCTGTTTCCGACGCGATGATTGCATGCCCAAATACGTGACCGGACGTTGCTGTCCGGAATATGACAATTGCCCAAGTGAGTTACTCAAATCACAGCCAAAATCTCTGTGTAATTTCGAACTATCTCTTCCAATCTCTCTCTCTCTCTCTCTCTCTCTCTCTCTTTTTGTCGCGTAGTTCTTGATAACAATCCGCCGCTGGGCAGCGAATCGAGTAGCATGGCGCCACAAACCGCGAAGCCAGCTCAGCCGGCTGCACAGCCAGTTGGTTTCAATTCGAATATAACCATCAAGGAGATAACAAAGCCAACGGAAATACGCATCACGGATGACAATCACAAGGTCAAACAGACGATACCCACACGCAAAGCTTCGACTACGGATTTCCCAGGAAGTGCAGCAACAAGCGCTGCAACAACAACAACAACAGTAACGACAACAGCAGCAGCAACAGTTACTGACAGCACAACAGCAGCAGCAGCAATTGTTTTAACTGAGGCACCCTCAGCAACAGCAACAGTAGCAACAACTTCAGCAACAATTGAAATGACAGCAACACCAACGCAAAACTCTGCAGTTAGCACGGACACAAACCAACAAAAAGCACTTCCAGTCACGGGCAACGAAAGCTTAAAGCTCATCGCGTCTGTGGGTTATATTGAGAGGCCGCTTAACAACAACATTGGCGGGCAACAACTAAAACCGTTGGTTAGCTACACAGCAGATGGCTTGCAACCGTTGGCCGAGAATGATCCCAGCAAGGTGAACATCAAGCGCGAATATACCACAGAGGGCGTGGCAGTTGCTGTTGGTGCCGATTCCACATTCATACAGAATGGTTTTCGAGATGCGCTAGTGGAAAATAATAATGAAAGTGGTGTAGCAAACGGAATGGAGCTGGAAGCAGCAGGCAGCAATAATATCTACCACATCATCTCCACAACAGAAGGACCAGGTAGTGGCAGCAGTTCCAGCATCAGCAGCATCAGCACAACAGAGAATCTAGTGAGCACCGAAGGCATTATGCAAATCTCCGAAGAGAGTTCCACAAGTGACAACAACACCTCGGAAATGGAGTCAAGCACAGAAGGATTAATGCTAACCAGCAGTAGCAGTAGCAGCAGCAGCAGTGAATATTCTGCTTCGAGCACCCCACATTCCGTACATCACATGGAGGAGGATGATGTGCCGCAGGTGGAATCGAATCCAGCTTATCCCTCACTGCCCGAAGATGATTTCAGTTTACGTGATGTTAACTTTCCGCTAGTGGAACTCGAAGAGTTGGTTGAGGGGGAAACCACCAAGGATGAGCAGCGTAGCATAACAGGACCCTTTGAACGGGATAACAAACGCACCAAGCTGGTCACGGATAACATTCTCGATGCCAGTGGCAATGGCAGTGGAGCAGGAAGTGGCGCCGGCAGTGGTGACATGGAATTCTTTCAAACCATGGGCTCCACAACGGAGTATATGGTGGCTCAAGCATCCGGCCAGGAGAAGCTATCACAAGTCCCCTTAATGTATAGTGCCGAGGACATCTCCGACGAGACACGCATTCAAAACGTTAGCGAGCTGGCCAAGATTAGTGAAAGGCAGCGGGAAAATGAGACCAGTGGCGAGTTTGAAACGGGTAGCGGCAATGGAGATCTTCGGGAGCCAACAACGCCGCGTGCAACACGCAATCCAGCGCTAGACATTGATGAACTAGGCTCAGGATCTGGCCAAGCACAGACTAGTACAGCAGAGGATCCCAAGGCAGATGCAGAGAGTCTCAAGTTGGATGAGAGCCAGTCAGAGCAGGCAAACAGTGCGGCCAAAACAAATAATGGTGACAAGGCAACGTCACGTGCCGAAAAGAGTTTTGTGGAGCAAAGTGGAGCGGAGACTGGTCTGCGTCTGCAGCGAATCTTTCTGCAGCGAATATACTGAGTGTGTGAGAGAGTTGCAGCAGACAGGTAGCACAACAAATTCTTTTATTGATGTATATACATACTAATATAATACATAGCAGAGCTGTCATTTGCATAATTACCACAACAACAATTACTACAGCAATTACTTCAGTAATTAAAAAACATAATTGAGCTTGAGTAAAGTGAATTAAAAACTGTTTGCAATTGCATAAATAATTGTGATTTTTATGTTTACACATTCGGATTACTCAAGTAATTGATTTTCTATGCTGAAATAATTGTTCAAAGTATTAAGTTAACAAAAGTAATTATATTAGCTCTAAAATACCTAATAGAGTTGAGTATCGATATCGATAAGCATAGTTATCGTTTTTTTGTAAGTAGCAAGAAACGCGAAGAAACATTAAAAAATTTTAATTTCCATAGACTGCAAATTAAAGTTTTAATGCAAATCCTACTCAAGCGTTAAGCATAAATAAATCTTAAGTTTAGATAGAGAATAAGTCACTAAAAATTAGCAACAATTACTATATATACAAGAAGAATAATTAACAGGACACAAATATGTAAAGCTGGGCTCCCCAAATGCAATAAATATATATGTATTCTTATTTTTTGCACTTCAACTGTGCAACAAAGAAATTCTTAGTTATAAAACATATTTATTATTCATATAAATAACGAAACGTTTTTTGTATCTTAAGAGCACATCAAAACATATATATATATATCACATTGCCACGCCCACACAATACACACACGCACACACACACACACACACACTCATATATGCGCCCACGAAAAGAAATTGTCATTGCACAAAATTATTAAACATTTTTATTTAACTTGTTTTATTTACGATGAATTTATTTAATATTTAATTTATTGCTTAAAACGAAAAGGTATAAAACAAGCAACGAACGAATGGCAAATGCTCGTGATTTTTTTTTTATTTTATTTCAATGCAAAATTAAAAAAATATATATATTTAGTCCTCTTCGATTTGAAAAGCTTTTAAGTTTAGACTGAATATTGAAAGTTTTAATTTAAAGCAACTACTATAATTATTATTAAAAAAAAAACCTATTAAAATATAATATAACAAACAAATTTTAAAAGCATATTAAAAAATATATATATATATAAAAGTGTCAAAAGCGCAGTCATTTTTTTAGACATTAAAATATAAACAAAAAAATAAAATAAAAATTTAATAAAACATTATTTATTTAGGTGCGCAACAAAGTTTAGTAATTATGTTAAGCAAAAGAAAAACTTTTTAAAAACTAAAAATAAAAAACAACGAAAAAAACGAGTTTAAATTTAACTAGCGTAAATTTAGTATCAAGTTCATTTTCATGTAATAAAAAAAATATAACTAGTAATAAAAAAAAATGTTGTTTTACTGAGAAAAAAAAAAACTTGAACTGAAGATGCAAAGTGCGTACAACGCACAGCTGTCCTAGCAACAAATTGCGCAATTTGGACACACCTAAAAACAACAGAAACAACAACAGCAACAACAGCAACAAAATGACTTTTCATTAAATATGCAAGTGCATGCGGCGGCAATTACCACGAAATTAAATGAACAAAACGTAGACAACAAACATCACGACAACGACATCGACAAATGTTGCATCACAGCTAAAGTTGCCACAACAACAGTAACAGCTACAAGACAACCACAATAAGCGACTCAACTTACCCCCTGGGACACACGAGCAACAACAATTCCAAGCAATATATTGAACTGTAGTGAAAATAAAAGTGTCTTCGACTTATGTAACAAGGTTGAGGAGCTGCTGCTGCTGCAAAAAAAACCAAACCAAACAAACGAACTTTTAACTCATTTTGTATGCGATGCGATATCCCAAAAAAAAAAAAGTAGCGGGAGAAAGTCTACAACTTCGTCGCGAACTTCGTGTGGCATTGTTAGATGTTTGGAGGAATTAACTGGTTTGGAGGAGCCTAGACTTTCGCTTTTGTTTTTTTGTCGTTTTTTACCAAAAGTAAAGAGCAAAAGTCAAAAGTGTTTACTTAAATAAAGTGTTGTGTTTTTTTATTTTTTGTTTTTTAGTGTGGTTTGTTTGTTGTAAAAAACTTAACAAATGTGGAACAACCAAAATGAAATGATTTGTGGTGAAGTGTTTGCTGAAAATCTAATTGCGTCCAATTTGATCGACCTGCGCTTGCAGATTGTTAATCACCTCCGATGGCACAGTATCGCCAAGGATATCAAAGAGATTGATGCGCTGATTGCCGGGTATCTGCTCATAGGCGCCCAGCTCAATGCCTTCCTGTACGTTCTGGATTTGTGCATCCTTTGGTATGAGCAGCGTTTGCTGTGCCTGCCGTATAGCCTCATTTGTGTATGCGGCACCCTCACGAGTTTGGGGCAAACAGTTAACGCTGCTGGCCAAGAGCAGCACGGAAAGCAGCGAACACAGCACGAAGAATTTCATGTTTGTAAATGGACTGCAAAAGATGCGCGTTATTTATTTGATTTATATAAGTTTTTTGTTGTTTTTTTTGACTGTTATTTAAAAATCTCTCTATTTTTTTTTAGTTTAAATATTTACACGCACACACTGGGTCGCTGCTGTCTTACCTGGCGCGTGAGGTTTGTTGTAATGATTTGGCTGCGCAGACATCGCATGCTTTTTATAAGCTGAGTTAACGCTGGAAGTGCTGCGTCTGGAAAGTAGCTGGAGGCATTAAACATTTCGCTTGTTTATTTCTGGTTTTGTTTGGTACAAGAAGAAGATAAACAAAAGTTAAAAATAAAATAAAACAATGGTAGATATACCATTGGATATCTGTTTTTGCGCGACCTATAAAAGTTGATCATTTTGTTGAGCAGGCAAATCATAAAATGATTATTATTGGGCATTTGTCCAATTTGGTTGCGAAGGTTAAAGCACAACAGAAATGTCAAGAGGCGCTTAACCTTCCATTGCATACTTCCAGTGCAGAGCCGCAACGAGTGGCAACAAGTTGTTATTCAAGTGTGGGCATTGCTGTCTGGTTCATTAATGATTAATAAACTTTAACAATTGCGCACGGCCCGAAAAGCCAAATTGTAAATTGCTAACCATCCATGGTTTTAAAGTGTTGTGTTTTTTTTTTATTTGCGTAAGCCGACAACATTTGCATCGCACATCTTTGTTGTGAATGCTTTTTGCTTGCTTCTTTGGCAGCGCAGCGTGTCCATATTCATTAATAAACGATTAACTTTTGGGGATTTATTTTTACAATTTTTGGCATATTTAAACTTGTATTACGTAAGAGCAGATTTGATTAAATAACATCAGTAAAAGGTATGCAAAACAAAAAACTATCTCTTATGTTTATGCTCAAACATTAGTTAATCCTAAGCACAACTTTAAATTTTCATTTTATATTTTGCGCTTAATTTAAAATATCAAATGAACGATAATATATTTTGTACCCAGTTGGCAGCACCGTACGCTCATGAAATATATCGATTACGCTACATAGTTCACCATCGCGAGTGCAGTATCGATGTTTAGGTGCTTTACGCATCACCAATGTATTTGCGGCCCGCAAAAGAATACGCCGATCTATTTCGTTAACAATAAAAACTCAATTAAAGCGCGATTAAGATACTGTCCGAGTTTCGCGTAACTACAGCGCTAAGTGAGTGCAACAAGCACGTGTTGATTTGACACTTCAGTCAAAGCAAATAAGCTACATAATCGATACCAAAACATTATAAAGAAACGCACGTGTGTAGCAACATGGAAGCAGAGAACGGCGAGGGGCAGGTGCAGGTGCACCTAAAAACCAAACAAGAACAGTAAGTATCGATCATATAAAATTTGTGATTAGTTATTTAATTTTTATTGTTTAGCTACGCTGTGCCGGATGTGCCATATGCAATTGAAGGCAGCGTTTCCACAACTGAACTGAATATATTTATGAATGCCCTGCTGCAGAGCAAAGGCACTGAAGGCGTTGACTTTGATTTCCTTGTGTTTGACGAGTATCTGCGTGGGCGTTTGTGCGATCATCTGCGCGAGAAGGCCATCAGCTTTGAGGATGCCATCGAGATTGAGTACGTTGAGCGTTTCCCCGCTCCAGAACCGCAGGATTGTTTGCTGCATGATGACTGGGTTTCGGCAGTGAAGGCTTCTGGCAAATGGATTCTCACTGGCTGCTACGACAACACCATTAACATTTGGACCAATAAGGGCAAGCACATACTAACCATACCCGGCCACACGGCTCCTATCAAGGCTGTGGACTGGATATCGCTGGACAATGATACTGGACGCTTTGTGTCCACCTCACAGGATCAAACAGCCATGCTCTGGCAATGGAATATTGACTCAAATTCTGTCGAATGTATCACCGTGTGCAAGGGTCATGAGCGTGGCGTCGATAGTGTTGCTGTGAGTCCAGATGCTCGACGCTTTGCCACCGGCTCCTGGGATACGATGCTAAAGCTTTGGTCAGCCGAACTGGAGGATGCTAGTGAGGGCGCTGCAAAACGAGCCAAGGAGAGCGGCTCTCGCGTAAGTTTCTTATCTGTATTAGATTACCTTGTTGAAATATAAAACATTAAGCATTTTCCCTTTCATAGACACCAAAAATGACGCTGCAGGGTCATCGTGAGAGCATTTCAGCTGTGCAATGGATGGACGCCACCACACTTTTGACAGGCAGCTGGGATCATACGCTTAAAGTGTGGGATCTAAACATGGAGGGCATTAAGACGGAAATATCAACAAATAAATCTATATTCGATGCTAGCTATTCAAAACTGAGCCGTTTGATAGTCACCGCATCGGCGGACAAGAATCTGCGTCTATATGATGCACGCACAAATCGTATGTCATATCTTGTCATTTTGCTAATTTATTTTAGTATTTATTTTGTTTTTATAACTACAATATTGCAGAGGGATCCGTGGTGCGCAACACTTACCTGGGGCACAATGCTTGGGTGCAGACGGTAATGTGGTCAACAACGGAAGAGTTTCTGTTTGTGTCTGGTTCGTATGACAATCAAAACAAACTGTGGGATTGCAGGAGTCCTAAAGCACCGCTCTATGATTTGATGGGTCATGGCGAAAAGGTTCTGGACATTGACTGGACAAATCCCAAGTACATTGTATCTGGCGGTGCCGATAACACTGTGCGTGTATTCAAGTCGCGCAAAGCGACAGAAGAGATAATGGAAACTAAGTAAAATTTTTTACCTATACCATTAATTATATAGTAACTGCTAGAATCCGCTAAGTTTAAATAAAGTGTACATTTATTTTGCTACAAAACTATCGATTTGAAATGTTTGTAATCCCTAACGGCGATATATTGCTCACGCTCTGAGCAACTATCGATAACATTTCTGCATCGATACTGATTTGACAACAAAAGAAACATCAAAAGCGGTCGACCGCTTGTCTTCCTGACCGACGACGACCAACCTAACAACAATTTCTGCAAGCTAAATGTAGATACAATTAAACAAAAATAATAACAAGTAACGATACCAATTAAGTGAGAAGTGTTACGCGTTTTACAACTAATAACAACGACTAAGGAACAGTAAAAAGAAACACCAGCCAAGTCTGAGACAGTAAAAAGAGAGAAAGAGAGCACAGCGAGCGAGCGCGACAACAGGGAGACGGAATAATTTTGCAGTGTTTTCGCGACGTAAAAGTAATCAAAATTGTATTTGCAAAAGGTGCGTATTGTACAATTAACCCCGTGCAGTTCTTTGTCTCCGTGGGACAATGAATGGATGTCGTTGCTTTTAATTGTGCAATCAGGCGAGCGGGGTGGCGGCGTAGGCAACGCGTTTTGCAAATGTCTACGCTATGCTGATTGATTTTTTTTTTCAACATTGCACTGCAACCGCGTGCACCAAGAAATTTGCGAATATTTGAGAAACGCTAAAATTAAACACAACAATGTGTGCACATTGTCATGGCCAATGGCAAACTCCAAACAGAATACGTTGACGCCGACGTCGCCGCCAATAGTTCTCTATTGCAGGCGCAGCAGCAGTATCGGTAGAAGCAGCAGCAGCAGCAGCAACGCTTGCCAAAATGGCCGCTTGCCTCTGCGCCTCTCTTTTTGCACGGGCAGAGCGCTCCGGTGATTAAAGTTAATCCGGTGGGGCCTTAAATGAATAGATTGTGGCATGAGTCGTTTCTTTTCATCTTTTTTTTCGTTGGCCTCTCAACTTGAAGCTTGTTTGCCTTTATGTTTTTCAAACGGGTCAAGGACCTGCCGCTACAAACGCGCACGCTGCTACTTTTGCTACTGTTCAATATAGTTCAATGGATCAAATTTTGTGTAGGAGTGGTTTGTTCGATTAATGAATTGATAAGCTTAAAGAACACATATTTGCAATAATTTAAAGTTCCTTTTATTAATCAATGGTGGGAATGAGATTTTCGCTGGGTGGCAACGCTGCTGCCTTAAATCCAGACAATTTCAAAACAGACCAATAAGTTTTGATTTTGATATTGTGCCGCGTTTTGCTAAGAAGTAAGCTGGTCAAATAAGTAGGTTACCTATTAAAGCACTACTTATTAAATTAACCTAAAATAGTTGAAGGGGGGGAAAAATCACAAACAAGCAATAAATCTAATGCTTTGTTTTCTTTTTAGCCTGACTTAACAACTGAGATACACCAACAAGAAAAAAGACTGTAATACGAGTCATGTCTTCAACTCCAGCAGCGGCGTCTAGTGCTGCCAGCAGCGCCACCAGCTCTAGCGTTGCGGCCACATCAAGCGCCAGCTCTTCCAGCAGCACTGCCTCCACCAATCAATCCACAGCCGCCAGCACACCAGCACGCGGACGTGGTGGCGCTAATACGAATGGCGGCACTGCAGCCGCTAATGCTGCGTCAGGCAGCAACAACTCAACACCGGCAGCTAGCGATGAGCCACGCAAGGATACTAAGTCAACGCCAAGAATATCCAAAGCGCTGGGCACCTCGGCCAAGCGCATACAAAAAGAACTGGCTGAAATCACATTGGATCCGCCGCCCAATTGCAGTGCTGGACCCAAGGGTGATAATCTGTATGAATGGGTATCAACCATATTGGGACCACCTGGCTCAGTGTATGAGGGTGGCGTATTCTTCCTGGACATACACTTTTCGCCGGAGTATCCCTTTAAGCCGCCCAAAGTCACATTTCGCACACGCATCTATCACTGCAATATCAATAGCCAGGGCGTCATATGTCTGGATATATTAAAGGACAATTGGTCGCCGGCGCTGACCATATCAAAAGTTTTACTCTCGATTTGTTCCCTGCTCACAGATTGTAATCCTGGTGCGTACAAAGTTAATAATCTGTATTATGTTTTATTGACCATTTCCATTGTCTTTGTAGCTGATCCTTTGGTTGGCAGCATTGCAACGCAATATTTGCAAAATCGTGAGGAGCACGATCGAATTGCGCGTCTTTGGACAAAGAGGTGAGTAGCATGGCAGAGCGTTGGTCAGCAACATAATATTGATTAACCCATTCCGCTTCACTGCTATTTAGGTATGCAACATGATGCGCAAGTCTCAGCATTACACACGTACCACACGCTGCAAAAAAAAACGAAAATTCGCAAATTATAAATATAAATATTAAAGTACGCTAACTATTAACTTAACAACATAACATACAGCAGACGACAACAGCAACAGCACCAACTACAACAAAAACAATCGCCGTAAATAGCTAAAAAACCATACCCCATTCAAAAAGATGGGGACAAGGAAAATCTATCTGTATTTGTAACTTTGTCATTATGCTAAAAAGTACACACTTACGAGTTTCATACATATGTATAACTATTTATGCAATCAAAAGGTGTAAAAAAAAGAGATGGATTATTTGTATGTTTAAAGTTTCTTTTAACACTTAAAACAAAGCAAACGAAAACAGATATTAAACATGCTAAATCCATATTTAACATTGGCATATGAACTAATCAACTACATATACACATAATTATTATAAATACAATTAGTTTACATTACGAGTATCTGTACAGTGTTAAGGAAAAAATGGAGCTAAATAACAACAAACTAACAGCAAAACAAAGCCTATTTTAGTTAATAAACTTATTAACACACAAACAAAGAAACAAAAAATCGTCAGGGCAGCATATTTTGTAATTTTAAAAAAGTTTCCGAATATTATAAAATCCCACAATAACAAACAAAAACAAAACCCTAAAAAAAAAAGACTCGATGTAGAAACGAATTACAATATATTTATACAACAATTTAAGACACAAACGTTTCCAAATTGCTAAACAAAAGAAAAAAAATCTTTATGTTATTTATAAAAAAAAAAATTTGATTTAGTTTTTGTTTTAATGTGATATCTGTAAGTGAAAAATTTATTCTTTGGCTATTCTCGTGCTGTAAAAAATGTGTATTATTAATAAAAACAAAATGCGAGCAGAAATAAAAAAACATTGCGCTAAACATTCAAGATTTGCGTAAAATTTTAATAACGAAAGCAAATAATAACAAAAATATAAAAAAAAACCATCAATTCCTATTATTTTGTAGTTTTAATGGCTCGATTGAGAGAAAACCACAACGTAAGAACAGACGATAAGAATTTGAATAAAAACGATATAAAGGAAATTATTAAAAACAAAAAAACAATTATGTTATTGGGGAGGGTAAATCAGTTGTCGAAAATGTTAAATGGGAACTAGTTTCAATTGGCTCTGAGCCGTCAGTAATATTTTGTTTGAGGACAGTGTCCATCCGCCATATATATGTAACGAATTCTTGGAAAAACTGCCGTTACTCATTTTAAGGCTCTTTTGGCTGTTTCACTAAAATCATAAATCATACGGCATAATCCTAATGGCATAATTCCTAATGTGCGACAAAATTAAAGATATTTTTTGCATTTTTGATTGTTTTTTGATTATAATAAGCGGTTTTAATGTTTTAATATAAATAAATAATAATACCTCAATAAAATAATATGCAATATTATTTAACTATTAAGAACTGTTCCTTTTTGGTTTTTATTATTTGAAATTATTTTTTATTTGTTATATGTATGTAAGTATGTATATAATTGTTTTTATATAAAATATGTTTGACATTCAATTTTATTTAACTAAATTTTTCGGGCTATATGGAACTGGTAAGCACCAAACTTTACACCCAAAGAACCCCAACCCAAAGAAGACTGGCACACAAAACGGTATATGTGTATATATATATATATATATAAATCTATAGTATGTTTATATAATTAAATACTACGAGCGATCATTTCCCCTTAAAGATACATTCCATTGACTAGAAAATCGGCTTCTTGGGAATACGGCGTCTTGCCGCCCATGCGACGCGCTCGTCGTCCCACTGTGCGCATGCGACAGCCAATAAGTATGGCCAGTGCAGCTGTCACCAGCAGACCCAACGTCAGGGACAGAACAGCACCACCCGGACGCTCCGAGTGGCCATCATGATCACGGAATTCCAACGCCAGATTCTCGTGTATCATCTTATATTGCTCGTGCACGGGACCAACTGGCACGGGCAATGCAGGTGTTGGCAATTGTTGCTGCTGCTGTTGCTTGTTTTGCTCCAGCGCCAGCTCAATGGGATCTTTGGTGTTCTTGCCCTTGGCTTTCTTGTGCTTGCGTTGTTTCTAAAAGAGAAAGAGTTTCGTTTGTAATTAAGCTGTCGTTGCTTGTTGGAATTAAATTGTTTACTTTCTTGGGCGCCTCAGTTGATTTTGCCTCCTCGTAATCATCATAATCCTCATCAGCTGGCTGATTCTTGTCATGTGTTGGTGCTGCATTTAGCACGGGCAACATGGATTGTTGCTGTGGTGCTGCAGGCGCTGGTGGTACAGCAGCAGCAGTTATGTAGGCGTGGCTCTGTTGTTGCACAGCAATTTGTGCTGGCGGCACAGCAACTTGTGGCCAGTTTATAACTGGCGTTTGTTGTGGCACGCTTACAACTTCAGCTTGTTGCTGTTGCTGCTGCTGTGGCGTTAGATAAATGCCTGAGCGTGGCAGCGACATACCATACAAAGATCCACCAGCATCACCATTATTGTTATTGTTGTAGGTCGGCAACTGTTGTAGCTGTTGTTGTTGTTGTGCTGCCGCTGCTGCTGCTGATGGTAGCTGTTGGTTAGGTGTTGCGGGTTGGCCCTGAACCTGCCCCTGGTTCGACGTCTGTTGTTGCAGTTGCAGGCCGCCTTTGTGATTAAATATGTGACTGTTTAACTGCTCATCTGTTAAGGAAGCAAATGGTTAAACGCACAGCTAATTGAATTAATTACAAGTAGACATTGAAACCACCACAACAACAACACACACACACGCACTTCTACCCACTAACACACACACACATACACACACACAGCAAGACATTGTCTCGTAAATCAATTCAGAGTGACGTTGCTCCCATTACAACAATGAAAACTGATGGGTAATTGCTATTTTCCCAGCAATTTCTCAACTGCCCGCAGCCAATTGGTCAGAGTCTGATCATTGGAGCTGCAGCTGGAGTAGAAATTGGAGCTGGAACTAAAACAGTTGCGTGCACTTTGGCTGCAATTTATGTGCTAATGTCACACGATATAATGAAAAGTTCTTTCTTGCTTGTAGCTACAAATTGTTCTCCTCTTAAGCCAAGTACTTATTTTATTAAGCTATAAATATTTATTGCAATTTTCTGAAAACTTGTTAACTTACTTTGAAATTTGTTGAGAAAGGTTTAAATTTGTTAAAGTCTTAAGCAATTATTGCACGTAATGAATAACAATTCATCCTGAATTACCATCGACTTTTAACTTTGTTTCAAGTACCAGAAAGTCTGGCAAAGGAAATAGCATACATTATCCCTTAAGGGCCATGTTTGTTGCTAACAAAGCAACAGATGACAAGAAAATAAAGACTCGCAGTACTACTCTATCTGGTGAGTTCATTATTTGAAAAATAAAAATTGTTATCTTTAACGAATATCAAAAAATAGAATGGAAATAGCTGTTGAGTAAAGTAAATGCCCCTAGTTTTCAGTAACACTTATAGAATTAATATTCATATTTACCCGTATTCAAAATCTCGCCCTGTAGCGGTTGCTGCAATTGTTGCTGTTGTGATTGTGTCTGAGCAATCATTTTGCGATTAGCCCAAGCGGCGGCATCCTCACGATTGTTAACCATTGGCGGCGGTGGTGGTGGTGGCGGTGGTGGTCCGAGTACAATAACATGCTGCTGCTGTTGTGGTTGCTGTGCTGTCAGCAATTGTTGCTGTATGGGCGGCACTGGCTGATATTGTTCCATATTGTTAGTGTTGGCCTTTGTGGCGGTTGAGGCAACGGCATTACACTACAAAAAAACCAAATGTGGGTTAACAAATGTTAAATGAGGCAATACTTGTTGAAAGGTGGAGTATTTACTTCCGGTCCCTCGTCGCTGCCATCTTCGCACTGGGGAATACCGTCGCAGGCATTGTAAACGGCAATGCATTCACCGGAATGGCAACTAAACTGAAACCGGCCACAATGCGACACGGGAGCTATTAAAAAAATGTATAAGCGGAACAAGTCGAAGCGGGAATTGGTCATTAAACAAATTTGCATAATGATTATATATATATATATAGATATATATAAAAATATGTGTCAGTGTTGCCTACCACTTTGAATTGGAGCATTTCCATTTGAAGTTGCTGTTGTTGGCAAGAGAACAATTGTGGGCTTGTCACGCTGCACATCCGGTTTGAGTTTGAGATTGCTTAGCTCCCACTCCTGTTGCGACACATTGTTGCTGGGTATGTGCGGCAACTGTGGACGAGGTGTGCTTGCAACTGCCTCTAAATTGTTGCGCACCTGTGGTGTAAGCACAGCACTCGTGTAATTAGCATGCCTCGTAAACTTGCAGTGGAAATTCTCTGGTGGACCGCACTCAAAGAGATAACAATAGCCGCCAGCTTTACGCTCAAAGATGTACACATCGCAGGCGTCCGTTTCACAACAGAGCCGTTCACATTCCTCCAGTGTGTCCAGTTCCAAGCCCTGCAGATATTTGCCACCAATTGCCTGCGATTCGCCAGTGCGTATTATTGTGTTCTTGTGCACATCAAAGTGGCCTGAAAATGGACACATTTGTTATAAGAAGCTGTCTATATGTTTGTTTGATTCTTCTTACCTATGCACGATTCTAAGTCCATGCGTTTGGTCAAATGATGTGGAGAAGTTAACGTCGCTGCAAATTCGGGCTGAGTAGCAGTTGCCATAATTAAAGGCAGCAACAGCAGCAGCCGTAACATTTTATGTGGCTTCAATTGCAGCTGACTTGTGGTTAAAACTATTCAACTGATTTCTTAGCCCACTGACTTGGCTAATTACTTGGATACAGCTCACTGAACAGTGAAGTGTATGTCTCTCCTTCTCTGTGTGTGTGTGTGTGTGTATGTGTGTGTGCGTGTTGACGTTTTTCGGGGGCTTGGCGTGTTTACAAAATTTACACGCTTATTGATTTTTTTGCTGCTCCCCTTAAAAAATGCGTATTTTTTCTTTCCTTTATAAACTTCACAAAAAAACTCTTTGCGTAAAACAAACTTATAACTTTTTATTACTAGATAAAAATTATATTATCTATCAATCAAAATATAAAATATGGTTATATTAAAAAGCAAGTCCGTATTGCTTGCTGGCACGAATTTAAGCCAATGGAAAATGCAAAAAAAAAAAGTTCCCGAATACAGCAACCCCTAAAAACAAAAGCTCTTCCAAGCTTTTTGGCATCAGCTGTGAGCATCAAGCTTTTGTCAAATGTGGCTATTTCCAGCTAATAAAAGACTTAAACTACAGCTTTAACTTATTTAAGCATATATCATTAACCCGATTTCCAATATTTATTCGTCTCATTCAACAACTAAGATTTGTTATCACTTGTATTCCCATGAAAGCTCTAAAAGCTCGCTAATTTTGTGCTCACACTTCCAGTGAACATATGTTCACCTTATGTTTGAGTTTCAACCCTAACCTTGCAGACCTTGCACATGTCAATGTAGCACAACAACAACCACAACAGCAACTGCTACAACAACAATAGCAAGGTGTAGCGTATCCCTGTTCGTATCCTTTGCCTTGTTTGTATTCCTGTGCCCATCTTTTCAACAGATTTTTGAAGGCAAACATGAAGACAGGCATATTACAATAAAAATCAATAAAAGCTTTTTTGCAGGCTTTAATAATTCAGCTGTGGTTGAGGGTGTGTGTTTACTTACGTGTGTGTGTTTGTGGTTGGGTAGATTAGGAGCAAAGCAGCCAGGTAGATTGTTTGTAAATATTGTATATCTTTGTGTATACAAAAAAGAAAGCTTGGGTGTACACACATACATATTAGCACTACCATTTGGATTGTTTGCACTGTCAGGTAAAAGTTTCGTCAAGCTTATTAAGCCTATTTAGTCAAAATTAACTGGTATTTGAAATTAAAAGTTTTTGTTTATCAACGTTATAAAATATTAGAAAAAAAAACTGAAAAATTAATTAAACGGAATATGTTGGGGTTAATAATAAACGATTCATATTTAGAATTGCTTGATAGAGGAAAAAAAATTAAATTCAAATAAAAATAGGCTTGCATTGCTTAGGTATTATTTTCCAACAATTTTCCATATTTCTTACTGAATTTTCTTTAAGAAAATAGTTTAATCCAAAATAGTCCAGCTACTAAATTGAATATCAATAAACTGGATAACCAGTAAAGTAACAAGTAAATAAAATTTTTGATAGTTTTTCAAAACATGAAAAAGCCATTTTCGAAACATTAAAAACCCATTTTAGGTTCAACATATTGATAGCTTTCTCTTATCCCTGGTTGTATTTCTAACTCAAACCATTAACAGATATGCTTGTATGCATGTACACATAATATGTATGTTTGTGTTGGCCGCAGCATAAGCCGAAAATGTCTATAAATAGCATCAGACTAGACGCCAAAAAATTTGCACACAGCAACAGCCAAACAGCTGTAACAGCAGCTTTAACAGTGCGCTGCGAACTTAACAGCGCTCTCGCTTTTTGTCTCTCTCTCTCTCTCTTTTAAACTGGTAAGAATATGGCGGCGCATGCGTTGTTTTGGGGTGACAACTTTAAAACTTAAAGTTGTAACAACTTGAAAAGTGTTAATGAAAAAATAGAGCTACAAAGCGATATATGAAAAAAGGGTCGTTGTGACTCCCACTCTAAAAACATACTTGTATGCATGCTTATATAAATAAAAATATATATAAATGAGCACATAAATCACACAAACACACACACTTACACACATGCAGACTGCTGCTGCGTTTATTAAAACACCCAGGCGCACATTGCACAAAAGCAAAGTGGAGTCAGGATACAATAACAACAACAACGCCCTTCGTACGAATAAAAATGAAAAGAACGTAGCATTTGGAGCCCATAAAGTGGGCAAAATGTGAGCCTGGGAGCAATAGAAGGAGGAAAAAAACCATTGCATATTTCAGGGGTGTAGAGGATGAATGAGCAGCAAGCAGCCTGCTGCTAGTCAAGTGGCAGCGTGTTAGACGCTGCTAACTGTGTCTGTATGTATGCATGTGTGTCTGTCTGTATGTATGTGTCTGTGTGTGTGTGTTTGTTTGTTTGTGTTAGTGAGTGCACTCAGAGTGCCAACTGCCAACAACAATGACAACAACAACAGCAACGTGAACTTCTGCAAAACGAGAGCCTTAAATTGCATGTTCAGTTTGGCGTTGCGAGCGATTTTAATGCTTTTAATTCGAAGGATGGTTGGAAACGCTAGGGGGAAGGGGCAGGAAAGGGGTGGCTTCTAGGGTTCCTGGTGTGGTTTGGCACAGCTTTTTGTTGCCATGTCATTTAACTTAATAGCAGCAACAACATTTTGCATTTAGTTGTTAGCTCCAACATTGAGGTTAGATTTAATTGCTACAGCTCCAACGACAGCTGCATACTGCATACTTTTGAGCGTGTTTAAAAGCGCTTTTTATCGATTTTGGTCGCTTTCAATTTTCTTTTTTGTCCCTGCTGACAAATTGCATTAAGTTCAATGCCTGTCTGCCCAGCCACGGCACGGCAAACTATTTCAAATATCTGGAAGATACAAATTATTTTATCCATTTTTTTATTACTTTTTTCTGTGTCTGCCTTGGCATAGTCTGCAAATAGTTTATGACTGCCATGATTTTTGTGTGGGGATGTTTGGTTGGTTGGTGGTGAATTTTTAAAGCCTAGAGGGACATAGCCAGAAAAAGTAAGTTCCAAATCGAAATTGTTTTTGTTTCAAAGTCATTTGGCACGACGCCGACACTGAAGACATTGGGGTTCGTTCTTTTTGGGTTCAATAACATTGTCGAAGCAAAAAAAAGCAAAAGCAGTAACAAAATTTGTGAATACCCAATGCTCGTAAAGCATGAAAAGGACATGTGCACGTGCACAGTGCGAAATGATCGTAAATTTCATGCGTTTAACCAAATGGAAATTCAAGCACAGACCAAACAGATCCCACACCCAAACATTAAAACCACACACACAAAGCAAGTATGAAAGCAAAGTCTGGGGTTGAATGCAGCAGCCGAGGTTAAACTTGGAGTCGACATCCTCTCCAGCATTTGACTGACGTACGCATTTAGTCTGTCTACAAAGGTGAGCTTTTGTCATATCAAAAAGAAGAAAAATAAAACTGGTTTTTTGGCTCTTAACTGGAATTGTACATTTGTTATTCTAGTCTTTAATATGGCCAAGCAGTAGCTAAACTTTATTTATCTAAGCCAAAAGCTGGCGACTTATTTATTTAAGACTTTAAGAATAATGCGAAGTCTGAATGAATGTTGTCTTAGGCAAACACAACATGAAAACACAAAGCACTGAAGCAAATTGTGGTTAGCACAGTGGCGGATATTTAATTAATTAAGAAGGGGATTCATTTAACAGCAGCTATAAATTTCTTAAACTAGAGACAAACCCCCCTTTTTACGTCACTGCTCAGCTTTTAGATGTCTCACAAATAAAGCTAAGCTTTATTCTAGCGCTTAGAGTAGAATAAAGCGCGATTTAATTTTAATTAAAGGCAGCAGCAATAGAGAAGAATAATTTCAGATAGAAAGCCTCTTTTGGCTTTGTTACATTATAAATCTATGCGATGTTTATTTTTGCAATGAAAGAAACTGGAAGTAACAGCAAAATGTGTGAAAGAACACATAATAAGAGAGAGACCAACCATTAAATAAAGGGAATGAGCCAAGAAAGAGTTTACTTCGATGCTGAGAAGCGAATGTTGAACAAAAAGCAACAGATTAAATCTTTAGCAATAGCAATCAAATAAAAAATATGGCTTAGGTTAAAAGCACTAAAAAAAAAACCAATTAAATAATGAAGTAGAATAAATATTCTGTGTCTAGATTTAAATGAAGTATTATTCTACAGATCAAAATCTGACTTTTAAGATATAATTTTTTAAAATCAGATCAATTTTGATGAAGTATAAAGTAAAAATCGCGTTTTTGGTTCAAATGCAATATTATTGTATAAGTCAAATAATGACTTTTAAGATATAACTTTTTAACTTATGAAAATGTAAAGCTTTGACGATTGCCTATGTAGATTTTTTGACAAATATTAAAGTTTAATTAAAATCGCATTTTTCGATTTTAATGCAGTTTCTTTGTAGATGTCAAACCTTGACTATAAATGTATTTCTTTTGAAAATCTGTTAAGTATTGTCGAAGTTATTCCAACCGAAAGTTTCGAAGGAAAATCTATCTTTTTGTTTTTATTGTTAAGTTAAACTTTTAATACAGCTTTCATAGAAGAATAACTTAAAGCTAAATAAATTTCACACCCTTTAAGAGGCAGCTGTAAAACATTAAGCTGACACATTCGTTGACCCATGAACTTGGCAAATGTCGCAAAACCAAATCGCAGATAATTATGCGTAAACGTCCGCCCACACTCCCCTTAACAACGAATCTGATGAACTGACGAACCGAACATTAATTATGCCAGAATATTCGTAAGCCAAACGAGACAAAAGGCGAGAGAAAAAGAAACAAAACCAATTCAAAGAAAAAAAGAAAATAGAAAAAAAAAACAACTCAGACTACGTCGCGTCTGTTTTTACTAATTTTATGTGGAAATGATGGTTGAATGGAAATGGGTGGGAATGAATGTTGGGCGTGTTGTTGGGCATTCGTATAGCATAAAGGAGCAGACTGTTGTTGGGTTGGGTGGAAACTAAATTGAATTAATGGCAGCGCCAACAGGCGAAAGCATAAAAGGCGACTTTTGTTCATTGTGTGTGTGTTACAGCCATTGGAGACGTCGCGTCATGGAACCTTCAAGTACCCCCTAAAAACAACGAGCAGCCGAGACATTACATTGATGTGGCGGGGTGTGGTATGGGTAAGTGTAAGGGTAAGATATTGGCGTATAGTGAATCAAGCAAGCAGCACAATTCTGTAATATAATGGCTTAACCGCATAATAAAAGCGCAACAATAGCCTTAAGCATAGTTACAAGAAAATATGCCAAATATGTGGGGGAGAGAGAAAGAGAAAAAGAGAGAGAGACAGTAATAAATTAAGAGAGATAAAAATAAAGAGATGATAAACTTAGAGACGTCGCCCACAACAAAAATATATATTATGAAAATTAAACTGCAAATTTGTTTCATGATAAATAATCTGATCAGATAAGTGATGCCTTTTAGTAGAAAGAAATATTAAAAGTGCGTGTAAAATTTGTTCTTTCACGCTATATAAGGAAATATACAACAAAGTAATCGTATACACCTTAAAATCAAATTTAAGATACAGAAGTACCCATTGACTTGAAAAAACAAACAACAACAGATGCTGGCCATTAGCTGCGTTTGAACTCATGAACTTGGCAGCAAGAAAAGTTCAATGCTTCTTTTAAGCATTGCACACGAGAACCAACACACACAAAACTCAAAACACAAAACACAACAAAAAAAAGGACAAAATAAAGCTTGAGAGGCGGTAAAACGCTTGGGACACGTTTGAACGTGGGCCTGAAAGGGTCAACGTTTTGCTTTAGATCTCTTCACAGTGTGCATTAAATATTTAGTATGCATGAAAATTGCGCATACGTTGCGTGGGCAGTGCATAAAAAAAATATGCTTTCGTTACATTATGTAATGCCCAGATGCCACTGGAAAATAAAAAGTGAAAATGACGATACGCTTATGCATAAATATTTAATTAGATAGCGAGAGGGTGAGAAAGGAGAGAGGAGAGGACTGGCATCAAAAACAATGGTTTGAAACGCTCGCATCAAGTTAGAGGCAATTATCTAGCGCCAGTGCCTGAAGACAAAGCCGAAAACTGTTTAATGGCAAGAGCAGACACACATAATGATACAAAACATACAGCTCAAGTATAAAAGCATGCATATATATATATAAATATATATGGTATAAGCGCTAAGTAGACGCTTAAGCATAAAAAGAGAAATGATAAGCAGCCCATTTAAGCTTAAAGCCAAGAAAACGAAAGAGACAGAGAGAGAGAGAGAGGAAGAGAGTGGGAGAGAGAGAGAGAGACGACATCTAGTAGCTGACAGTGATTAAATATTCCATTTATCGACTGTCTTTAATGCCCCGCTGACAGATTTGACTGACATTTGTCACATTTGTGACAAAGTCAAGCCAATTCTTGACATCTATCTATCTATCTTTTTCAGTTGTAAGTCCGATATTGACGCGTGTCCCCAAACTGGACACAATAAAAACTAGCTAAACCTCTGTTAGTCAACAGTTCTGCTGCTCGCTCTCACGCTGTTAAGCGTTTAACATTGCGGCTGTTATGTTGACCCATTCCAATTGCTGCGGCTGCTGCAGATGTCCCACTGTGCCAATCACACTCAATTCATCCATTCTGCTCTCCAACTCCAACTACAACTGTAGTTTTGACCCGTTGGGTTTGCCAGGTGCCTTTTGTTTTTTATGTTGGCGGCACCCTTTGTTGATGGCATTCTAAGCGTAGCCACGGCCATTGCCATTGCTCATCAGCGTGACATTTAACGCAATGGGTTGCCCATCTACAGTAAGTTATAGATAGTAGTGTAGGGAGAGAAGTGTTAGTTACAGGAAGTGGTCACAACACACTTAACTTTGTTGGCCTAATTCCTATCCGAAGTATAAGTTATCAAGTGTGTAGGTAGATTGTACAGTAAATACGATCTAGATTATATATGAAAGTATTTACTGTTTACTTTAAGATCGAAAAAACTAACTATGTTTGAATCTTTATATTTGTTATTATTTACGTATATATTGTAAGCTGATATACAGCGCTAGATGTTCATCTTTAATTAATTTGCATTTATTTAATTTATTCAATAACTTTTTAAAGTTTTTTATAACATAAAACTATCCAATTACGAAGCACGATTTAAACAGAAATTAGTTAAGCCATTTAAGCATTTCTTTTCTTAAACTCCCATATCACATTTCCTGTTTTTAAGATATATGTATGTATATATTTTCGAAACTGTGATATTGAGGTGATAATAAAACACGTGTTGCCTTAAGCGCTCCATAAATATACCGGTTGGATCCAAAACTTTAATGTTGTTCACTTTTGATGGACAACCAAAATAAGAAAACAATAATGGGGATCACACAGTGAGAGTTCTGCGCCTCGAGCGCTTTGTAATCATTGCTTAAAGCGCAAAAAAAAAAAAACAAACCAAAACATCATTTAAAAACAACAACTACTAAGCTAGCTCAGCCAAGCTAAACATAATGTGCGGCCATGCGCTGAGCTCTTGTCATTAATCGCACACATCAACAGTCAATCAACGCGCACAGCCCACAAACAAACCAGAAAACACTTCTTTCTTCCAAGTGTACATTGTATGTTAACAGAGAGAGTGCTCTCTTTCTCTCTCGCTGTTTGCTAACAGATCGACTGCTGTTGCCGGCATGTTAAAACGCTTTATGTGTATCTCTCAGCTGGATGTGTTAGCTCCGGGTTTTTGGTTCAGCTTTCAGTTCAGTTTCAGTCTTTTCATGGTGCTCAACGGTTGCGCATTAAGCTCGCTTTTGTTCAACGCCTGACTTTGCCGCCTAACAAAATACTTCAAAACAAAAACTAAATTTTAAAAAAAGAATAAGAAGCAGCTAATAAACAGTTTGTCTCGTGGCGCGTACTAGTATATCTGTTTCTCTACCTGTGTGTGTGTGTGTGCATTTGGATTTTTATTGCTGCTACTTTTACACCACGGTGCGCCCTCATTGTGCTCTCGTGCAAATGAAAATTTCATTGAGCAGAAAGTAGCCGCAGAAAAGTGGAAAATCCTAAAAAGTTTCAAAAAAAAAAATTAAAAAACGCTTCAAGTGAAATTATTACCAAAAACAAAATAAACTAAAAAATAAAAATAAAAAAATCTGCCAACTAGCAAAGTAATTGAATATGAATATTTATTTTATTATTTTTTTATTTTATTATAAATTATATATATATTACTATTGTATAAAGTTATGCCAAAGATGCTGTCTCTGCACTTTCTTCTTGCCAAGAACCGGAAAATATTTCAATATATTGTTGTTGTTGCAGTTGGAGTTGTTGGCCAGTCAGTCGAGTCGAGTCGAGTCAGCCGGTCAAGCGTTCCGGCCAGACCAGCTCTAACGAAGCCTGGGCCCAGAAGCGTGCTTACCCAGCACCTGCCCAGTTGTTCACTACCAGACATTGCGGCACACAAGCTGCCACAAGCTTTTTGCTGCTGCTGCTGCTGTTGCAACTTCAATGTATGCGTGCGTGTTGAGCTGTGGAATTTTATGCAGTTGGCTGCCTCGTTTATTTTGCACAGCTCCTACATATTTACAACCTCTCATATATGAAACGTCTCTTCTTCTTCTTCTTCTTCTTGTTTTATTATTATTATTGGCAGGGAGGGTGGTCGTCGACTCTCTAGTTGTTGTTGTTGTTTTTGTTGTCTGCTGCTGCCCTGCTGCCAGTTGGCTACGCATTCAGCCAAACGTAACGAAAACGCAACTCTACGCTTCACGCTTCAAACTCAGTCACAGTCGCAGTCGCAGTTTGAGTTCCAGTCACAGTTGGGGTTGTGGGTTTGGTGGGTGGGGAGGGGAGGTGGAAAACTTGATTGCCAGCAGCATTAGATGAGCAGCAAATCAAACAGAAGAAGAACTTGAAAAGCGATGCTTGTTTGTTTGTTGTCTAGTACAGTAGAACAACGCTAGAAAGAAAAATATAATTTTCAATTACATTTACAATCACAATTTGAGCATTTAATAAATTTATTTAATGCTTAAGTTAATAGAGCACGAAAATATAACACAATTAAAATAAATTCAATAACTAAGAGGCACTAAAACACACCTAAAAAATATAAAATTATTTTACTGAAAAATAAAATTCTAGAAAAAATATTTCTTCTATACCCAATTGTTGTTATTTGGCAGTGCAAAGTTTTCAACCTCTTGAAAAAGTCATTAAAAATATATTGTGCCTTCAAAGTACTGTCAAAAAGTTAGAACAAAGTAAATTCAAAGTTTTTCGATGCAGTAGAAATCCAATTAAGTTTGACTTAATTAAAAGCTTGTCAAAAACTGCAAGCAAACAACAACAACAACGTATACAAGCAACCTTTGTAAGCAAGTAAAAGTTAAATGAGAACTTATAGTGTTGCAGTGTTGGTAAATGCAACAATATCAACTTTCTTTGTGAAAGAGATGCTCTATAGCGAAGTTAAGCGGTATGCTGAATTGTGTTACAAGAAATAATTCGTTATAATAGACTTTTTTATGAATCGCAGACTCACTTTTTTTTTCTCAAGCGTTTAGCGTTTTTTATTGATGTTATTTGTATGCGCTGGCTTCTGTGCTGATTTTAAAGTGTGCCGTTTCTGCGAGTTTTATGTTTTTTATGTTGTGTCTGGTTGCATTTGGTAACCTGGTTTTATTGCTGCCATAACATATAGCCCAGCAGCGTGGCAGCGTTGTGTCTAATCACTCGTTGCAAGTAAAAAAAAACAAAACGGAGGAACAAGAAGTAGTAGTGATGAAGAAGCAATAGACAAGATACGATGCAGTAGATACATTAAGTATTGGACACACGCATTTGATTCTGACATGTTTACATGTTTTGCTTCTTCTTCTTAATCGATAGTCTACAGGGTGCGCATACAACTGTTAGTTACTTTTGTATGTGTAAGATACATATGTATCTTATAAGTTCATTACACATATAGCAAGATACTTTCAAGGCTCAACACAGCCAGATACATTGAGTTGACCTCATCCATAGTTCAGTCTCCAAGTTTTACCATCTATTGTTCTGTAAATATTTGAAGAAGAAAAAAAAAAACAATTATTGATTGAAAGATACGGGTTTATATTAATTTTTATTTATTATTTCTGCAGCTTTTCTGATTGAAAAGATAATCGCTTTTGTGTTTGTAGTTTTTAGAACAACAAGCAAAGAGCGACCTTCGGAAAGACCTCTGACGGAATAGATTTGAAATGAACATTAATTATGACGCTTGGCAATTAATTAAATTGAAATTAAACATCAATTTGGATGAGCAACGTGTGCAAACATCCTCAAGCCATAAAACGAACGAAATAAACAAACGATAACAAAAATAAAGCCACAAATCTGAGAAAAGTTCCAAACGTAATGTCTGAAAATGTGAACATGTTCCATGGCAGATTTCGTCAAAAAGATTAATAAGCAAACAGCGACGTGTTCGGCATATTGTAAGGCCCCAAAATACCGACTAGGCCATATCTCTCTCTGTCTCTCTCTCTCTCTCTCTCTCTCTCTCTCTCTCTCTATCTCTTTCACTTAACGGAAATGTAAGACACGGCGGCAAACTCGTTAAGATTGAAACAAAAACATACATGAAATTGTACCAAATAGAAGGGCAGATAGCAAAAAAAAAAAACAAAAAAGAAACAAAGAAATCATACTCACGTCTTATAGACGCATAAAACAAAAACAAAAAGAAGTCGAGTTGCTTCGAGTTATAATTAGAAACGTCGTTGCAGCACATACAAATGAGAACAAAAAAGCTAAGCTTAGTTTTGTGGTCAGTTCCCATTTGATATTTGTGGGAATCGATCATTGAAAACGTATATTTTTTGAATCTTTATTTTTTTAATGAAGTTTGTATGCCAAATGGGTAGAGAGCATAAATTCTTAAATTGTTAATTTATGGTAAAGACAAAATCGTTTTTTCTCATGAGCTTTAACTTTTTTTTATTACTTACTTACTTTTTTATAGCTGAACTAAAGTTCTCTCTAACTAAATCCCACCTTAGTTGAGCTATTTTGTTTGCAAAGTTTTAGAATTGCTAATTGGCAGAATGACATATATCAATCTTACGTTTCCCAACACTAATACGACACGGATTAGCTACACGTCACATATCCCCAAGGAATTTAGTTGATGCACAAATTGAAATAACTAAGAGAATGCATATATATACTATACATGTTAATTGCATTCCCTGCAGTTGTTAAATAACCATAAATATTCAAATAGCTGACAGATGCTAGTTATCAGTTCGACACTAACCGGATCCTAAAGCAATTAAAATTTGCTAATTGAAATAGTTTTAGGATCGATAAAGCCAGACAGGGCTATAGGTAGCTCTGACAAAGTATTGATTCGGGACATATGGCAAGAGTTTATTTAATATTTATAGAATTGAATATGTTAAGCTGAATGAATGAGTAGTTGTTGGTTCTACTTGCAGCAGGTGTTCCTGATATGGAAGTTTATCCAACTTAAAGCTTAATGAAATATGTACAATTGTATGTATTTAGTAAGTTGAATATAAAGCAGAGCATGTTCCATTGAACCTAGTGTCAGACGGGGCGTATGTGTTTTGTATGCAGCAATAAAACAAACATTCAAAACGTAGCATTGCGTCAATATTAGCAGCTCTCATTGCATCTGGTGCGCTAATCGTGCACACACACACACACACATACACAAAAACACACACACATGAGTTTATGACTCTGTGCTTTGGCGTCTTTATATCCTCCATCATTGCCAGGCGAACAACAAGAACAACAATAGCAACAATTGCTATTATATATATATATATACATACATAAACTTATAACAAACAACATAGACCCTCGACACATGGTATATACTATATGTATGTTTTCACATCGTACTAACTTACCGCATTCATAAATAAATAAATAAACAGCTAAAGCAGCCTTGTTCCCGCTGTGAGGCTCTCTTTGGCGTGCATTTGACGTGATTCTCGTTTGCGAACTTATTATGAACACCTACCCCACCCTTCCCTACCCCCAAACCCCATACATTTGCCACCCACACACCTATGGGTCGGCTTTCGCATAGCGAGACCCGCACAATTTCTATTGCATTATTTATCACAAGCGTTGAAAGTATTTATAGATATCGCTCGAATTGTATATGTAAACATATTCTTCGTTTATGGCCTTGTTTTAAGGGTATTGTCGATTTGTGACGCAAGAAATTCTTTGAAAAAAAGAATGACCATAAAATCGTTTCAGTTTTGTTTAATTTTTTAGTTTTGCATGTCAAAGTAGCTAAGAAAAAAACATTTTAACTTAAGCTTTGATTTAATCTGATTAAATTTCACGTTTAAAGACTTTCTCATTTTTTTTTGCCTACAAAGGGTATTTGATATTCCTTACAACGAAAGAAATATTTTCCATGTGTTTTTTATTGCCTTTTGGTTCGCATTGAATGCATTCAATCTGCGCACAAACAACACGTTGAGAGCTCCTATCGCATTGGTTACCGCTACCCAATGCTACCCTCTGCTACCCCCCTGTTGCCCCTAGACTGCAGCATATACCATTGTACCATCAGCTTTGACTTTGAATTGCGTTTGGGCTCGAGAAGTTATGTTGTTTACATTATCGATTGGCCTTTGACTTTGATAAAATACTGCTGCTGCTGCTGTTGCTGGTGCCGTTGCACAGTTCCAGATAACTCATGTAAAGTATAGAACGAGTATATCAGGGCTGTCAATCGTTTGTTAGAGGCAACTGAATAGTGTGTGTGTGCGTTTCTGAGATAAGCACACTGATTGTTTCCTAGAAAACTTAATTGGTATACAAGCTTTGATCATTATTACTTGGAAAAATGCACAGATTTTGAAGAGCAGCGAAATAAAAGATTTAAAAGCATATAATCGTTCATTAATTTATGTTTAATAATGAATAAACTTTTAATTAACTAAAAAGACGTTCAATTTTATATACATAATTCTCATTTTCGTATAAATTACAAGTAGACATAAGCCATTTCCACTTCCAACTTGTTTCCTGTCTTCTTTTTCATCTTCGCGATGTCTTAAATGCTAAACAATCTTGGTATAATCTTGGCCGAGCCACAGCTCAATAACAAAATCCATCTATTTATAAAAAAGAACAATCTGACCTATTGTACTCTACTCTCACATAGAAATAGTATTGTCAAGTTTATTAACTTGAGAACTCTCACACACCTATTCGAATGTTTGCTTTCGTGCTCCATGACGCAATCTCTACATTGAGCAACAAATATGAAAAATTGCCTGGAAAAACGGTTTTCATTTTTCTTATTTTTTTTTTCGATGTCAAGCTAGGCCGCTGGAATGAGCAAAAGTTCCTAGCAAAGTTTGCTTACTTAACATTTACTTGGAAAAACTTTTTTTGGCCAACAAAAATTATATACATACTATATGCGTACGCATTGTGTAACTTTGGCATGACAATTCGTTTTGGCCACTTTGAATATGACTCCATTAGTTCGAGCCATAAACATACATATTCGCTTATGGCCAGGGTCAACAAACCTTACTCACAGCAAAGCACTTGACTTGATGGACTGCCTAACTATTGGCCTGGCTACTTGACACCACACACATAGATCGTGTATCTCGTAGGTGTTTTTCATTTGTAATTATTTATCCATAAGTTTCGCTTATGGCGTTTTACAGTCCGCAGCGTAACCTCATTTGTATTGTTTTTTTTTTTGTGTTTTTTGTGTTTGCTGTGCGCAAAAATTGACTAAAGGCAAAAGAACGCTGGTTAATGAATAAGCAATAAAGCAAATTAACTTTTTGAATAACACAAATCGGTATTCGATTTACAAAGTTCCCGAAATCCGAAACCCCAACTCAACTCACACACAAACGTTGCGAAACGTAAGACGAAGTTCAACAGAGAACTTGAACTTATCGGTTTTTCTATATGGGCATAATGTACATTAAATAAACATTTGTAAATTGAATGCTTTGCTGATTGTGGAAATTTTTTTCGGTACAATTCAGCAACTTTTGCTTGTTGTTTCAATTAAATTTATTGCTTTCTCTTTTTCGTGTTTTTCGTGTGGGCCCAATAAAAACAATAGCAAAAGCAAGCAGGAAATGCGGGCTTGAGAATAAGTTTAAACTGCCGCCAACTGTTAAACAACCCCCAAGCAAAAAATTTCTACACAAAATTCATTACTGAAGCAACCAAAGTCAGCTGTCAATAGGGGTTTACTTTTCTGATGTTGACTTAAACTTTTATTGATGTTCACACCACTTATGTCGAATGCCATTTAACAACGATCTTGAACACTGAAAAAACGTTTGCAATGGTGTAAAGAGAATGCACAGTGAACACAAGAAGATTAATATTAGATGAAGGGTAGGTTTGTGTTAGTTCGTATTTAGTAATTGTATCTATCAGAAGTCTATTAACGACTGATTCTGATTAATAGAGTCAGTCGTCAGTTGTTAAGCACGTTTCTTACTAACGAACCTTCGTTTCTTAATTTTAATGTATTCAAGTTTTAACAAGCAAATAACCGAATCCATAAAAGCGCGCAAAAAATTAAATTTTGTGCCTAAAAATTTAAGCAAGCCATAAAAATGTTGAAATGCAAAGCAAGGCACGCATTTATAAATCAATCAATCATGATTGAGGTGTGAAACAATCATCAAAAAAATCAATTGCCATTGAAATGTGTTTAATTTGCCAGACAAAAGCCATTTTTTTTTTGCGTTCGATAATTATTGAGATTTATAATTATTTATGGAAATATTTTTTAATATTATTGTTGTAGACTGAGACTGTGGCAACTGCGGCTTATCAGCTGATTTTTTGTTGCATCCGTAGTTTATGTAATGCGTCAGCTGTATATATTGTATATAATGCCATGTATAATTTATTTAAATGTTTCTTTGATAAGCTGACTTATATGAACAATATCAGTAGTAAGAAATATTAATAGACCTACAGCTAACAAAAGGTCTAACTAAGCCTATATTTCTATAGCTCTTTTGTATGTATTCCTAGGGTGTTTTAGTGTTCCCAGCTAAAACCAGCTCTCTACTTCTTTTGTTTATTTAGTTGTTTTTATCATCGAAAGTTTTTTTTTTCGTTGCCGATGCCGACAATCATAAACATATTTGCATACACAAAGCTCGATACTTGTTTGTAGATCCCGCACATTATTGGAACTTAGTTTTTAGCATAGCAGCGTCACATTTTCACTTTTTCTACAAGATATGAAGAAAAACGCATATGAATGAAATTTCGAATTTCGAAAATCTCATTCTCTCATTCTCCACCTCTTTCTTATGCTTCTCTCAATCACTATAAATATCGATTTTCATGTGAGTTGTAACTGGTTTTCAATATGGGTTAAAGCCACGCTCGATTTGGCCTTTTTGACTTTGAATGAACTCATTTTCAATGCCTTATTATATTTATTTTTCTACAACTCAACACAATATCCATCTCTCTCTCTCTCTCTATCTTTCATTTCGTTTGCATTTCTGTTTTTTTTTTGTTATTTATGCAAATACAAGTCTTGGTTTTTTTCCTATTTGATAGTAAAAGTTTTTATACACAAGTTTTCAGTTCTATCTTTTGAATGCCATTTCAATCAAAATAAATGCTACAAATACACAAACCGCAGTCTGCAGTCATTAGCCCAATTTAAGACATTGCCCGCTGCGGGACATAAAAATCTATAATTCACATAAAGCCCATAAAACCGCACAAATGTTTAAATAATGCGAAAACTTTGATTGCAAACATTAAATTTTTTGTTGGCAACCTTTCAAAAAACATTTGGAGAATTTCTCACACGAGAAAACTTGAGCAAATAGACAAAAAGTGTTGAGCTATATCATTCTGGTGCTATTTTTATAGTGCCATAAGTTGTTTTGTAAACTTTAGTATTTTAAAATTAATGGTATAGCTATTTGTTAGCTTTTAAATACGAATAAAAAGGTCATTCAATAGATCATTTATTCACAGAATCAAAGACAGTGTGAATGATATTGTGGAGGTTTTTTTGTGGAAGAAGATTTTGATATTTTGCTTTGTTTTTAAATCAATCTTATGAAAACTCTTTACAGGATGTATTTAATTAACTCTACTAGTTTTTAAATACCAACACCATAATTGCCTTAAGCTATTAATATTAAATTAAATATCTGAGCTAATTTTATGTAAATTATCATACAATTTTAGCGTCAAGACCTTGCCCATATATCTAAATACAACTAGGCGCCTGGCCAAATATTTATCAAATCTGTTCACCTCGCAAACGTAAAAGGTCTTAACGACAATTGCGCCACTTCTTGAAGTTTGTGGCACGTTATTTGCATGTTGCCATAAATGGTCAGCAGGGGAGCAGAATACCACCAATGTACCATAAAAAGTGACAGACGCACTTGGCGGCGCCCCCTGGTGTTTGGATTTGGTGATACTCAAAAATCAATTAGACGGATGACTGTTTTTCTCTTTAGTAGTATTTTTCTTTTTTTTCTGTACTCTGTTTTTGCGTTTTGCTAATTGGCTCGTGTTTCTTCCGTTCGCTCGCCTCTTTGACAAAGTTCAACCAAATTAGATTAGTCTCAACTGATTGAAAATGAATAATTTGGTAAAACCTTTGAAGAGAATTTTATTAAATTGAATATTCGTTCTCACCTTGATGATGACAAAATTTGGTAAAATTTTTGTATTTCTATGTGAGTTATTGTATTTCTATGTGCAGTTGATTATAATTTGATGGAATTGATAGCTGTGAGAAAGCAACTTTTGTTGCCAGCTGTTGAATATTTTCTTTTTTATCTATTTGTATATCATAAAATGATTAATAAACTGATATATAAATATGAATATCAAAAAGATGACAAAGCAAATTTATTTTTTATAGAAAATTAATCACGGCACAACAAAAAAATCTAAATCTAAAGCCATAAAAGTATGAATATATTGCATAAGCCTTTGATCAAACATCAAGCACATATTTTCCAAAAATATTTTGACATGGCATAAATATGCAAAATATAAATAACATATTTAAAGGCTATGCTGTGACATTTTTCAACACAAAAATAAAATGGCAAACATATGTCTCCTCTTACCCATATTTCATATTTTCTACCCAACAGAAAAAAAGGGCAACAAACGCCAAAAATGTCAATGGCAACAGGGAAAACACGAACCTGTCACCATTTAGCCCCATTTACCCCCCATTTAGAGCTGGCAATTGAGCCCACGCACCAAACAGTTGCCAAACATTTGTGTGTATGAAGTTCGAAATTGAATTTGCCAAATTGTCTCAATATTGAAATAGTTTCGTAAAACTGCAGGCCATGTGGCAAGCGCAAAACTATTTTCCACAAGCACAAAAATAACCAAAAAGATTTCCGCATCTACAAAACAAAAATAAAATTGTATTCCGACCATTAACTAAAAATAACAATGGTGTTGAGTTGTTTCAAGTTGTTGTTGCTGTTGTTGCTGAGTTATGTGCGTTCACTTCTCATTCACAATATACAATTGGTCGGCTAACTTATCTATGTGTGTCTTGCGAAATCTGATACCAGATTTACTTAAGAGTCATAAGCAATTATGAAACTAACGTTTAACTTGTCACTCGCATGTCGGAGTCGTCAAAAAGCCAGTTAGACCCAGACTAAGGAAAGAGAATGGGTGAAGAGAGAGAGAGAGAGAGAGAGAGAGAGTGTGAAGTAGAACGGGTCCCAGAGTAGGTAATGCGCGACAGTTGAAGTCAAATAGGTTAGGACTGAGTATTTGTTATTTGTTTGGCTTTTTTTGTGTGTGTGCGTTAAACACCGGAAATTGCCTGAAATCAGGCCTAATTGTGCAGATCCGTTGGCCTAGTGGTTAGCTATAGTCAGTATTATGATGGCATCTTGACATGATATAATATTCAGTTCTCAGGTGTTGTTGCACTGATTTATGCGCTAGTTCATGCCTCATAGCTCAAAACGTCACTTAACTTTAGCCTGTGTGGGAAACTCGTTTTGCATAGTTAGGAAAGTTATCTTTGGAATTTTCACTGCATATTCCCAAAGATAACAATAATAACAACAACAACATTAGGCACTTGAAAAGCAGTTGAACTTTTTTTTTTGTAATATTACAAGGTTTAACTGTGGGTAGATTTTAAGTAGTATGTGAGTACTAGCTTTATTATTATTGCTTGCCACATCAAGCAACAACAATAGCTTTGCATAAATATGATGTTGAAATGCTTGCAACAGCAACAACAACATCAAATGAACATCATGCAACACATTGCATGCAATTGCTGGGTAGCTACGAAAAAAAAAAAATTGTAACAACATCGTAACTGTCGACAGACGCCACAGTTTTCCCACCTACCAAACTACACTCAATCTCTACGTCCCCCCCCCCCCCCCACAAACCTTTGACTGGCTGTGCAACGTAGCGGAAACTTCCGGGATGGGGGACCCGTTGCATATTTTCACATGTGTGCCTCCAACTATGAAGCACTTGCCACTTTTAGCCAACATGTATCTGATTTGAATCAATTTAACCCGTGCTTTCTGCTCTTCGTGTTGTTGTTTTTGTTGTTGTTGTCAGATACTAATTCGTTTGTGAAAGGAAATGTGACTAGCCTCAAATTAGACATACTCCTACCCCCCATGAACTCCAACAACTACCACTAAAACTGACAATTTAGACAGAAAATTGCATCAATTAACTTGTTCTATATCCGCTTCCAAATTGCATCTCAATTACAAATTAAAATTGGCTTTTGCCACAAACATAAATAAATAAGCTTCAAATTGTTCAAAGAGGTCCTCGAGGATTATTTCCAGTACTAGTTTCAAGTACAAACGAATGACAAAAATTAAGAATTTACCACAAGAGTATCTGTAAATAGCTTCATTCATTTCAATTTAAATATTAATTGATTTCTAAAAGAGCGCAAGCAAATATCAATGATATTCAATGAGTTCAAGCTTTAATCGATACAGAAGGATATTTATATATAATACATATTGCATTGCATTGCAAATTTATATACAATTCATAGGAACCCTTTTGAAATTACTCGTAAACGTGGCTAATGCTAGCTAATAATATTCATTCATTTCTTATGGAATCATAAATTTATATACAATTCTTGGGAGCTCTTTTGAAATTACTCTTAAACGTGGCTAATGCAAGCTAACAATATTCATTTCTTATGGAATGAATAACTATTAAATGCGAGTAGTTGTTAAAGTTTATTGATTTGAGTGAATGAATCATGCACTTAAGTCCAAAGCAAATACACAATAAAGAGTCCAAGCGATAAACAGCTTAAAATCTTTAACAAAAAAAATCGCAATATACTAGATATAGCTCGTAAATATTTTGCATATAAATATTTATCTGACCTGTGCTTATTTTCACAGAAAAAAATGTTTGCGATTTATTTTTCGCACTCGGAAGTTACACATAAAATTTATGAGGCAGAAATTTTATATTTTCGGCGAATTCATTTCACTGAAAATCACAAAGAACTTGTAAATTGACTAAAAACAAATGTTCAAAAAACTTTTCCTTTGCAAAGAAAACAAGTAAATACACTTAAAATGCAGCTCTTGAGTTTGGTTTCTAAAATTTGTGCATTTCAATTAGAAGTAATGTCAAAAAAAAAACTTTTTGACTGCTGGCAGCTTATAAGTTTTCCAACTGCTCTCTCATTTATCATCATCAGTGTTCAATGTTTTTATTTTCTGTTTGTTGTGACCCAAACACAACTAGTACCACAGGCCATGTGCACATATGTTTGTGGGCGTATCAGTCGAAAGTTTCTCTGATAAGCTGTCTGTACGTGTGTATGTGTGTGTGTGTGTTGTAAATGTCGCCCGCGTCATAAAAAAGTCAAATGTCATGTAGGCAACAAAGTTGAATCAGAGGAGCATTCATTACATGCAATACGCATTAATTTAATTAACTGTGAAACGTCGACAGAGCGCCACAGATAAGTTAGTTAGTTGGATGGGGGAGGTGTAGGGGGGAGCATGGAGTTTGTACAATTATTTCCAAGTTGCTGTTTGCATGCCAAATCTTGGCCATAGATAAAAAAGCAGAACAACTTCAGCAACAGCTATAATAATAAACAACAGGCATGAATCACACAAGGCGGAGTTTATGAAAGCCAGGCTAAAGCAGCCGAGGAGCTGCCCCATTCTTTAACCCTCCCCCCTCCCTCTCTCTCTCTCTCTCTTTCTTTAATTGTGTGAAGCTGTTGAGTGAGTCATTGGTGAGGGAACGTGAAAATGCCTTTAGGCCAAAACAAGCATTAATAACTGGAATTCGAAATTTGGACTGGGCAATAGGAATGGGTCGCTCTTTCTCTGTTTTGTATGACGCATGTGGCAAGCAGCTCACAGCTGCAATTACATAATTGAACATTTGATACAATTACAAAATTGAACAGACATCAATTGATAGGATACGTACATAATAAATGCTTAAAATAAATATTATATCAAAGAGTAATTTTGTGTTTGCTTTCAATTACAGCAACGCCAATTGATTGTGGTCGCAGTTGCAAGTTCAACAAACGCGCAGCACTGTTAATTAATAACAATAAACAACCAACTACACGCACAACAACAACAACAACAACTGCAACATGCAGTGCGGCCTGGAACAAATGAACGACTGCGAACGTTCACCGAATCGAACAAATCTGCGTGTCAACTTTAATGAGAAGGGCAAAGAGGTTAAGGAGCGACGCGAGAAGTTCCTAACAGCCAAATATGGTTCACATCAGATGAGCCTGATCAGGAAGCGTCTGGCCGTCGAAATGTGGCTATACGATGAGCTCCAAAAGCTCTTTGATCCACCGGTAAATGACAACTCAATGCTTACTTACTTTTGTTTGACTTAATTCGTTTCTTTCGTTTTTTCTGGTTCTGTTACAGAGCGAGGCCATCGATGTGGATATTGATGAGATATTGGACATGGACACAGATGACATAAGAAGATCTCATCTGAGCGTATGTATAATAAGTTCTATAATACTTTTCTCTTTATACTTATTTGCGGTTCTTCTTCGTCTTTTTTTTTGTAGAGATTACTGTCAGTGTGCAAACGCCCGCCTTCGGACATATCGAAATTCATAAGTGATCTCTTGGATCGTGCAAAAACGCTGTAAATCGTTGGATTTTTAAACAACAAACAACAACAAAATCTAAATAAACACACACACAAAAAAATCATAATACATACAAAATACATACATATATATAACTAATATATATACGCAAGCGAAATACAATTTTAATTTCTAAGTTTAGCTGCTTAAAGATCCACACAAGAACAAAGAATCGGAGGAATTTCCTTTATTATTTTTTAGTTCATCATTTTTGTATTTGCAATGCTAATTTCAAAGTTTAGTCTTAATTTTAAACCCACACACACACACACAGAAACACCGATAAAATGCATCGTTAGCTATAAGAAAATTTAAATCATGACTTCATCAATTTTGTGATGATATTTCATAAAATAAATCATTATACCTTATGTGTATAACAAACAAAAACGGGCCTAAGCCCGTAATAAAATTGTTTAGATTAGTTTTTTCGAAAGCGTGTGTAGTTAAACGGAAAAAAGCAAAAAGAAAAAAAATACAAAAACAAATAATAAACAAAACACTCTGGTTGTTTGCAAATGAATTGATTTGCATATGTGTGCTTAAATGTTATTTTAATTTAAACAAATCAATACACATTTATTATCATAATAAACAATGAAAAGAAAAGAAAATATATATATATATACATATATGTTCTCATCATGTGCTTAAATATTGTAGCTACCTTAAAAAATGATTTGAATAAAAATATTGTGTAAAAGTTATTTAATGGAAATGTTTGTCTAAACTAAATTGATCAAGAGAACAAAAAAAAGAAAGCTCAGGTTCACTGCCAAAACGTGGAGTATGAAGAATTATGCGAATTCAACTGATAAATAAACCGTGTCTGAATGGAAAATACAAAATGATGTTCAATAAAATAATTTAGAAAAAAGGCAATCTCTTTTCACACATCAATAGTTTTAGATTATGATGTTTTTTTTTTTATGATTGTACCAAAGGAACTTTAAAAAATGTTCCACTGAGCCGAAAGTTGCAATATTACAGTAAAATAATTAATAATTGAAAGCACAAAGAATTTCATAACTCAAAATAACGAAAGATAAATGTAAATAAAGTGTCAAAGAACTAAGAAACTATCATTTAAAACTTCGAAAATACATCAAGAAACAAACATTTAACAAGAAACAAATCTTCAAACAAATTATTTGTAAATACCTTGAAGAAGCATTCAAGTTCTTCACTCCACGACATTCTTTGTAGTAGATTGTAGTAATTTTCTTGCTATTCACGTCGAACATACAAGTATTTTAAAAGTGCTCAATATGACAAACAAACATACATACATTTAATATAAACCGTCTTAGCACATTCCCGACCATAAGTCTTTTGAATGTAACGGATAGTGCACTCTTCTACGATACAATATGTACTAGTATGATCTATATTTATTATGCCCACACTTAGTATTAGATGACTCTCTCTCTTAACATGCTCTTTGCATAATTATGATAATATAAAAACACACATTAATCATTTTAGGTGCTCATTTAGCCAAACACGCATACTTAATTAAAACATTACATAGCTCCAAATTTAAACAGTAAACAATCTACTTAATCATGCACTTAACACTCATTTAATATTATCAATTCAAGCGAAAAAAAAAGAAAATAAATTAAATTACACACACACACACACACGCTATAGCATATTGAAAAGCTGTATGGTATGCTAAAAGTATTTATAAATGGCAAAAGTTTACAATAAAATTTAATTGCTTAGACAAACGAAATGATATAAATTTATTTTAATTGCGGAATAAGTGTTTGCTGGGTTAAACGATAGAAAAATATGTTTAGCGTACTAAATGTTGATCGATAGCTATCGTTTATATATTGGTAGCCAGCATCGATATGTCTTGGTGTCATCTCAACTTGCTTATGTTTTGGCTTTAATTTGGCCGCCTGCAAAAGATGAACTTTATGAACTATTATACCTGGAAGTATCCGGAAGTTCCTAATGATGTAGCGTAAGTGACCTTTTAATGATTTAGTTACTCATCTCTCAAGTGTAACTTGACAGTGCGCTACTGGTGGAACTGAAATCCTCTTTAGTTGTTGTTGGCGTCATTGGCCGCTCTAAATGTCAGCTGGCCAACAAAATGTGTGCATTTGGCATGGAACCCGAGGAGACGCATATGCCAGCGGATGGACAAATAATGTGCTACTACAAGCCAGGCACAAATACACTGCTGCTACATTTTGAAAGCACACATGATGAGGTGGTGTTGGGCCAAAAGGTGCTCGAGCAAACTTCGATTGGTTTCGATAGCTTTTATGAGAATATGCGTGGTCACTTTGTGCGTCAAATGCTGCTGGCATTGCATGTTTGTCACATTGTAGTTTATGTAGAAACTGGCCTGATATTTGACACAGCACTAGTCACAATTTGCCAGCTGCTGAAATATGTGCGTGAGCAGCATGTCTTGGAGTTTCTGCCTGAAATGTTGCGTGAAACCTCTGTTTGGAACTCGCTGGGGAATCGTGAGCGTCTCTGCACACCCCGAATCCTATTTCTCTTTGAGAACTATCCAGAGGATGTGGAAAAAACACGCGAATTTATTTCCGCTCATGAGTTTGAAACGGAGGACACGATCTACGAACTGCTGCGACAATATAATATTGTTTCCAACAATGCAAATGATTCGCTGCTGGCTTTGCCCAACAACAAACAATTTGTTTTCTATAATGCGCAAGAAACACTGCGACCAGATCGTCTCTTGCTTGCTATTGATGAGCTCAACTTGGCCATGTACAAGTCGGATGTCAAAGAGGAGGAAGAGGATATGGAAATTATTGATCTGGCGCCTTTTGACGGATTCGTTAAGCCTTTTGGCGAAACTTACACTGACAGTGAAACAGATGAGCAAGTCTTTTTAAGAAAGCATACAGTTTGGAACTTTCTGAAACCTCATGTGCAGGATGCACTGGATGGCTGTTTTGACGAGGGCTCCTTCAAGCAACAGTCACAATCGCCACCGTTTCAATTGTTAGACTTCAGAACTTGGCACAGTTGCATGAATAACATACACAAACTGCTTGTGGGGCATGCTGAAGATGTTAACTATGTGGCAACTAATATACAATACGTAAGAGTTTACCAGTTCGTAAATTATTAATAATACATTATACGTTTTTGTTTTTCACAGCAATCTTATCTGCGGGATTTTAGTGAGAGCCTTAACTATGAGAAAAAGTATGTGATTAAATCACGTTCTGAACATAATTGTAAATCTATTTATTTTTATAGATTCTGGTGCCATTTGAGCGAGCTGGGTCTTAAAAAGGGAATTGCTGCTTATAAAAGTTCAGCGGCCGTGACTTATGGCAGTGACGCCCACAATCAGATGCTAGCGGTTGCCAAACTGGCCTTTGAGGAGGAGGGACGTGGTCCTTACTCGCAACTGGCGCTGGCCAAACTCAATGATGTTTGCTGTCGGTATTGGAACGATGGCCGGCAACAGTGTGAGGTGGCCAGCTTGCGTGGACATCCCTGCATTAATTCAAGGGATATACCGCATGATAAGCATAACAGCGGCTTTGTGCACATCTCCAGTTGCAATTGTGGACGAACGCAGGGCAGACGTGAGGATCCGTATACGCTGCGTCATGCCAATTATGATTTTTATGAGCACATGGCGGCCATGTGTAATCTGTGCGTAAAGGTTAAGAAGTTTCATTTTCCCGTTTTTACGCCATCCATCAGTGATTATCGAGCAGCAGCTTTTGAAGCAGCATTTCCATTGCTGCAGACGCAGAAGAATCGTGTTGAGCCGTCAGTGCAGGAGTGCAGCGAGCAGGCTGAAAAAGCTGATGAACCCTACTCTCAGCCGCCGACTGAAACGGAACCAGAACCAGAGAAACCACCAGAAACATCTGTCAATGGTTGCTCTCAACCAATGTCAGCTACATACGGCTCCGATTTGAATATGTCCATTGCTGGATTTGGTGCTTCCCTGAAAGAGGGAGATGCAGAGGCAGAAGCTGAGGGGACCGCCGAGGAAGAGTCTATAGAGACTTGTGATCCGGTCAGCCAGGGCAGCAATAGCACCAGCTGTGACAACACCTCCAGCGACAGCGACAGCATTGAAAACGAAATGGTACTCCAACTGAAAGAGCAAAACGACCAAAAGGATGGCAATATTGTTCCCAGAGAGAGCGTAACAGAAATGCAAGCGAATGTGAAACAGCCGGAGCTGATCTCCACAACGGAATATCTGCCGGGTCTAGTGCACATGTCCAGTGGCTTGGAATTATTGCCACTCTTTCCCAGCTGGTCGCTTGCCTGCGTTGGTCCCAGTTCCATTTACAGTCACAATACCGGACTGCAGGAGCACTTTCAGAGTGGCTTTCTGTCCGGTGCCAACTTTCTTCTACCCTGGGATGTACATCTGCGTCTCATCCAGCCGCACAACAAGCAGCAGCATCATCAGCAGCAACAGCAACAACAAACGGGCAAAAAGCATCATCGCTATCGCAAGCAGGGAGATCGTATCTCTATCAAGATCTTTGTGGGATTTGAGTACGAGTGTTCCCGTGGTCATCGCTTCATGATGTGCAGTCCGGATCGTGTGCTCCGTGGCGGTGCAGATATTGAACGTGACACCAGCACCAAAGTGATCACCAATAAAATGCCCCTCTACTTTCCCTGTCCGTGCCGTGCACAGAACACATTTCTGGCTCAACTAATGCGGATTCATGTCGTAACACCCAAAGCGCCCGTTAACATCATTATTGATCCCAAGGTGTGTGTGGGCAAATATACATTCACCCTGGGCTGTTCCAATTTACCACGTCTATCGCAGAGCGCCTACTGGATCCTGCGTTTACCCTACGTCTATCAGGGCGACAATAACCTTATTCTTCCACCCGAAAAGATTGAACCCAGTGATAAGTTGGCTAGCGGTTTTATACTTCCTGGCATGTTTGGCATTGCCGAGACCGAAACCAATGAGACAAAGGAGCCATCTATTACCACCATGACGTTCACAAGGCTTCAACATCATGCATTCAAATAACATTTTAAGGGAGAGTATATTTTGTGCATATAAATCAATAAAATTGATTTACTATCATGTTAAAAATCCAAATAGAATTTCTAATCGCTTTGCAATTAATTTCCTACATTTTAACCACCTTGAATATATTAGTTGTATAATAAACACTTTCTTTGTTTTGAAGGTAACGATTAATGTATTCCGCAACAGCAAGTTGAGACATCTTGTAATTTTCTTTTTGTAAAAAACTATGGTCCACAATATGGATCAAATGGTAAATGAGCAGCATACAGTGTAATGCTTAATACTAAAATATAATACAAATTTGTTGGGTGGTGCATTTTAATGGGAATGTCCCAAGTAGAGCTCTATGGGGTTTACGTAAGTGATATAATTAGTTTTGATGATATGCCAAACGTTAAGCAGCCGGTGGAAGTTCAAGCTGTAAGCACTTAGGATGGAAACCTAAACATGCAAGTCTATAGAAAGAGGATATGAGCTCTCAACACTTTTAACATTTGACCAGAAAAAGTTTGCCATGTTAAAAGTGAAAAACCTAAAACTTCTGCAAGGGTATGTAAACTTCTGTTTCTCTAAGCAAAAATAAGAACTATGGCCTGAGAAAAAAAAAAAAAAAAAACAGTGCTTAAACTTTTAAGTTGAGTTTGTAAATGTTTTGCATAACATTTTCACTTAAATTACTTCCAATAAAATTAATACAAGTTAAAAACTATGCATGCTTAACAAATAACTCTGATATACATATACTATTTAAATGTCTTCGGTGTAGACCTCTTCTTCAGCAGCATAATCATCATTCTCAATAAAATCGGCGCATACTTCCTCTTCGCACCCAACTTCCATGTCGGCAAAATCACCAGGCATATCATAATACATATCAGCATCTGTAACCAGTTGCTGCTCATCATCTTCGTCTCCAATTTCATAAGCAACTTCAACTTCAATATTATCATTCACAATATCATCTTCATCGTCGTCGTCAACATTATCATCATCGATGTCTTCGTCGTCGTCCTCATCACCACTTGCCACCTGCTCCTGCACCTCCTCCAATTGCTCATCATCAGCGTCGTCCTCATCTAGCTCATCCTCGTCCAGTTCTTCCTCATCTTCGCCGGCAGAGTCCATGGCTGGCAGCTGCTGTTGCTGTTGATTCATTTGCTGCAACATCGATTGCACTCGATTCATATACGCCTGCTGTTGTGCTTGTCGCTCCACGGCGCTGCACTTGCCCGCCACAATGGGAACCGGTGGCAACGTTGCCTGCTTCATATTGTCCAATAACGCTGTATGCTCCCGCGTCACATGCAATGCCAACGCCGTGGCATCCGCATGCAGTGCTCCACACACAATACAAACGAGCGTCTCTTTTTGTGCTGGGACAACAGAAGGTGCAGAAGGATTAGGATTAGGGGCAGGTGGCGCATTCATGGCATGCGCTTGTATATGCTTGTTGAGATAGGCCTGTTGACTGTAGGCCTTGCCGCAGATATGGCAGGGGAATGGCTTCTCGCCCGCATGAATCTTCATGTGAACACTCAAACTGGAAGCTTGGGTGAAACACTTGTCACACAGCTTGCACTGGAAGGGCTTCTCACCCGTGTGAATGCGCATGTGGATATTCAAGCTGCCCGATTGGGTAAACGAGCGATCGCAGATGGAGCAGGTGAAGGGTTTCTCACCCATATGGCATTTCATGTGCTGCACCAGCTCCGAACTGGCACGGAACGCCTGCCGACAAATGGCACACTGATACACCAGCTCCTGGGTATGCATGCGCATATGCTCATCCAGCAGCGCCTCCGCCTTGAACTCCCGCTCACACTCCGGACACACAAAGCTCTCGACGGGCGCCGAATGGGATTTCTGATGCAGCAACAGGGAACTGTAATTGATGAAACCCTTATCGCATTGCAGGCACTGATGTGGCTTACGCACCGCATGGGAACGCATGTGCACCATCAGGCTGCTGGATTGGGTGAATGCCTTCGGGCACAATTCACACTTGTATGGCTTCTCGCCGCTATGGATCCGTATGTGCGTATTGAGGCTGCCAATGTGCGTGAAGGTCTTCTGGCAAATGGAGCACTGGAACGGCTTGTTGGAGATGTGCGATCGAACATGCTTTGACAAATCGCCGGCATTGGGAAACGATGCCTCACAGTGTGTGCACTGAAAGCATTTTTGTCCATTAGCGCCCAGTTGTGCCACAGCTGCAGCTGCACCCTGACTATCGGTCACCACATTCGCCATACTGCGCCTCCCACGACGTCTTTTAATCGGCGCCGGCTCCATGCTAAGTGTGGGCTGCAACAGTGAAGCTACTGGTCGCAATTGCAGTTTTGCTGCAGGTGCAGGCACCACTGGCGTTATGCTCAACGTTGGCCTCAACAGTATGATGGATGTGGATTCATGCGGATCAGCTATCGGCAACAGATACTCATTGGGCAGCAGATTGCGCTTAGGTTGCGTTGATGCCACCTCTACATAGGCGCCATTCTCCAAGCTCTGCTGTGTATTGGAGTTACTGTTGCCAGTGTTGCTAGTATTGCTGCTGCTGGAGCTTGAGCTAGTGCTACTGCTGTTGCTACTGCTGCTGCTGCTGCTATCGCTGTCATCATTATCGCTATCCGCATCACTCACCTCCTGCGCTTCATTATCGGAATCGCTATCATTATCGTTGCGCACTGCCATCGCATCGGCAGCCACTTCCAGCTCACACACCGGCTCAAATATCCAGCTGTAATCGGTGCTATCATCCTCAGCCGATTGCTCCTGTTGCTGCTGCAAAGTTTGTTGTTGCTGCTGGGGTTCCGTCTCGTTTGGATGCTTGCTGTTCATGTGTTGATAGAGGACGAGGGGATGCACGAAGTACTCGGAACAGCACATACAGTGAAATGTCAAATCTGGCGGTTCGGCTTTTGGTGGCATTGGCGCTGGAGTAAGCAGCGGCTGGCAAAGTATCGGCGTTATGGTTAACGGTAAATGATGATATGCGTTCTTAAGCTGCACGGCCATCTTGTTGTTGTTGTAATTTGTGGTTTATTGTTTTTTAGAATAAGGCTTAAAAAGAAGAGAGAAAAGAAATTTAAATGACTATGAAAATATGTATACATCGCTGGCTAACATAAGATTTTCTGCCAGAATATCCCTTGTGGGAATTTTGTTTTTAATATATGAACATATGTATGTATTATATCTATGTACATATGTATATATTAATTAAATAGCTTGATCGCATATTAATATGTACCAAACATATACAAGGAAAATAAAATAAATTATAATGAGTTTCATCTATGCAGTTTTTGGCAGGTAAGTTGATGTGCACCTTTGTTAGATACATACATTTATGTAAATATATATCGAAATATGTATCTATGTTCATACAATTATTAGACTTACGGAACACACATATACATATGCATACATAAATAGTGTGTACTTGTTAGTATGCGGGTAAAAATCAATTTCCGGTTCTTACCTTTTGTTGTGTTTTTGTTGGTTTTACTTAGTTTTAATTATTATATTTCAGTTGATTTGTGTATTAACAATTGTAGCTAGCTGCCATTTAAATACTCTTTGTTTGCCATATAAACTATACATGTGATTATTTAACACTTGCACTTCTGCACTACAGTAAAATTCAGGTTTACAGTTGTAATACATTTATTTACACATTGTTCCAGTCTGAGCGTTTAACAATTTGGCCAGTAATTTGCCAAATTATTTTATTTAATACAAGTTTTTACCATACTTTTTAATTAATATGCGGCTGGGCATTGCCAGTTCGCAAATTAAATGCATCACATTACGGAGTAAAAAGTCCTTTTACTGTAACAACAAAATAATAAAAGCGACGCTTACTTTTATTTAAAGGTGCATACACGTTCAAGCTTGGCCGACATGCAAAATTTGCATGTCGCAGTTGGGCGCTCTGATTTATTTCAAAGGCATGTACGGAAGTCGTGCTTGAAGGGTATCAAATTGTTTGCAATGGCTATTGCGAGAGTTGAACGCTGTCCAATGTTTCAAAACATGAAAAATTCAGTAAATATTTAAAAAAAAATTACCTTGGAAAAATTTGATCACTACAATAAATAATGATTGGTTGAAAATGGAAGTAGAATTATGTGCGTATCACGCTTGGTAGTGCTGCAAAACACACTGATAACAGTGTTTAGCAAGATTGTAAAGAGGACTCCCGGCATTTTTGTCGCGTGCGGAAAGGAGTATATATTTTATTATAAATAATTGAAAAAAAATTTAAAGTTTACACACAATGGAAAGTCCATACCAGTCCAAACCTATTGCCTTTATGCGTGTGCCAAAAACCGGCAACGAACATGATCAAACACACAACCTGTCACTAACTCTGCTGCCAGAAGAGCAAAATATGCTGAGAAATTCCAGCGCAGGAGCTCTAGGACTTTTAAGTCGTACGCACAATCGTACAACGCATGCTGATATAAGCAGACTGAGCGGCACAGAAGGCGGCTACGCATTGGATGATATGCATGAAGATGCGAATCATGGTCGAAGCAAAACGGACATTTTATTTGCACACTTCTATGAAATTCACCACACGCACACAAATAACAACGATACGCTGGATGTGGTGCAACAACTGGTGCAGGCGTGCCAACAAGTTGTCGAGCAACTACAACAGGAAATAGACCGAGGCGTGGGCGGCAATCAGGGCGGTAAACAGCGCGAGGCAAGCGTTAGTTGGCTTAAACAGGAGATCAACACCTGGCGCCTGCTCTATGGACTGTATCATGATCGGTTGTTGCTCCAAGCCGATCCACAGGCCGATGATGCGATGGATACTCCAATGGTGGGCTGTAGCGAAAAAGAGGTGCGTAATGCAAGTTTTGTTTATTTATTTATTTAGTTATTACTCCATCATCTTTATTTTCTAGGTGATTCAGCAGCTGTTTTTGATAAATGCTCAGCTGCGTGAGTATCAGCTGGTTATCGATTGGCTGGAGAAATGCTATGAGGAGAAGGATCAATCAAATGCGCTACAGAGTCACGATCGCATGATGGCCTGGGAGAATACGCTTTTCCAGTTGGAGAACTTGCAGGGTGCCGCCTTTGGGCGTGGTCACGAGATCTGCACGCAATTGGATCCAGACGCACCAGTACGCGAACGCAAACCGCTACACGCCCTTGACATGGAGGACAATGGCCGTTTGAGTCGTGCCATTTTTGCGGCCATACGCAGCGGGCACATTGATGAGGCGCTGAAGCTGTGCAAGCACTACGGTCAGACATGGCGTGCAGCCATTCTTGAGGGCTGGCGCCTGCACGAGGATCCCAATTGTGCGCAGCATGTGGGTGGCCTGGCGAACGAAAAGCTGCCCGTTGAGGGTAATCCGCGTCGTGACATATGGAAACGATGCGCCTGGCTGCTGGCTGATTCCTCAAAATATGATGAGTATACTCGTGCCACTGCTGGCGTCTTTTGTGGCCATTTGGATTCATTAAAATCCCTGCTACACAGCAGCTGGCAAGATTTGCTTTGGGCATATCTCAAAGTGCAGATTGACATACGGGTTGAGAGCGAGATTAGAGGCTGTTGCCTTAAACGCTATCAGGCTATGCCCGATGAATATTGGAATGGCAAGATGACGCTAGAGCAAATCTTTGAAGAGCTGAATGTGGCTAAGGATCTAGCTGTACGCGACTATGCCCAAAGTCAACTTGGTGTCATACAACAGCATCTTATTCTGGACACGGCCGGCGAGTTGTTACAGCACATGTGCCGCTGGCTAGATATGGTGTCCAAGGATGCAAATCTGCCGCCCCATCAGCTGCGCTTTATGGCACACATTGTGCTATTTATGCGTAAGATTGGACGACTTGAGACGAAACCCCAACAACAGCAGGCGGAACACATTATTGCTGCCTATGTGAATGCACTCATCAAACGTGGCGATCCACAGCACATTGCCTACTACGCCGCCGGGTTACCCAACAAGCTGCAGGTGAAGCTCTATGCAAAGTTTCTTGCAGAGATTCAAGAGAAGCGTCCACGTGAACTGGCGCTAGAGGCAGCTTTGCAGGAGGGCCTCGATGTGGAGAAGATCACATTGCACACAGTAGAGAATATTTGCGTGAGCAGCGCGCAGCCCACCGCGATGGGTGAACCGCATACGGGAAAAATCTCTGCACAAGACATGCGTAAAATTCAATCCTTGGAATATCTTATACATTTGGTGGAACAGCGGGGTGAGCTACTCTGGCAGGCGAATGCTATGTTGCGGAACTATCTAGCCAACGATAAGATTGAATGTGTGCGTCGCGTATATGCCATGGTTCCCGACGACATTGTCAGCCAACTGGTGAAGATCTACGGATCTCACAACGATTTCCCGCCACGCGAAGAGTGCAGCCTGAAAGAGTATCTGTGCTACAGGGTCTATTTGGCTGGCATTGATAACTTTAATGACTGGACACAGCTGCAGCAGTCGCGTCCACAACCACCACAACAGGGTGAAATAAAATCCGCATACTCGCAATCGCATACACAGGATAACTTCACTGAACGTATGAATGCACAGCACAAGGAGAAGGCATATATGAGTGATCTGTCGCGTTGGAAACAGAAGGTCAAGGAGCAATCAAAGGGTAAGATTGACTTTATAACAAGCTTTGCTATTTCCTCTAATCTTTCGGTTTTCGCTTTTGTTAGTTGCAATCGATGGGCTGTTTAATGTGCTGCTGTTTCCCAAAAATGGTTGGCTCAACGATCCCTTTATTGCCAAGCCGCCGGAGAATGCAAAGCAGCTGAATTGGGAGAATCGACTGGTGCAAATGGAGAAGTTACGCTCGATTTGCCTGCCAGAGGTTGTGCTGCTGCTGCACGAGGTGATGTTGAAATCCAACGATTATGCCGGCTGTGTTCGGCTGGCCGATGAGATCGCCGATGAGAGAAAACAGTTGTATAAGGTGTACACCAAGCATAAGCTGGCCGGTATGCTGGCAAAGATTGCCGACTCATCGCTGCAGTTGCTCAATAAGAAACTGGATCCGTGGGGTTATACCATGACTGCCTAAATTGAGATCCCTTTTATTTTTAATAAATTAAGTGAAAATGGTGCGAAAAAAAACGCGAATATATTATATATGTAATTGTAATTTTTAAAACATTTAAGAACTTTTTAACTTACAGAGCTAGACAAACGGAAGGGAGTTTAGGGTGAGGAGGCATGACTGGTTAAAAGATGGATTGAGAATCTTATATCGAAGTACTGGCATCATTAGTCACAGATTCGTCGCAGCCATTGCTGTGCTTGAGTAAATACGTGGCCAGGAATTGTATGGGATCTGTGGGTCGTTCTCGGGCCAAAGCTTGCAGACCGTGCAGCAAAACCGGTGCAACTGTCTGATCCAGATATTGGCGTGTTGGCAACGCACTGGGATCACCACGCGTCGTTTGCGTCGGATTCGGTTTTTTAGCAGGCGGGCCGCTTGATATTGTGGCCACAGGAGCTGCTGTTGATACTCCTGCATTGGAGCTGGAATTATTGATAGCTGTTGGTGGTGGAGCTGATGATGACGCTGCCGTTGCTGCTGACGCTCCTACAGTTCCTGCTGCAGTAGCTGCAGTTCCCGCCGAAGTTGGCGTTGCTTGGGCATTGTTGTTGACCGCGGCAACCGTGGCGACGGTTTCCTTTGCAGCCTCTGCGACTGGCGGCGTATTCGTTGATGCGACTGGCGAATTGGCTTTGGCCTCCATTACTACAATAAGTGGTGACTTTAATTGATTAAGAAGTTTTACTGGTGCCGTATGAGGCAAGTATTTGATTTGGTCATATGTCTAACCGATTACAAATATGGCCACACTGAATTTCGTCCGCAAGAATATGGTAGCCCGATAAAAACTTGCATGTATACCAAAAAATCGCTACATCAATTATCGTTTTGCTCAAATCCCACAATGAGTATATAATAGAGGAGACGAAATTGGCACGCCCACTATCGATAACCTACCTCCATGCCTTGGCTCGACTAAGGCTCGTGTTAAGTTGGCTGCAGTCAGCAGCTGCTTATGTTTTGATTATTGCTTCTTTGCTTATACATCTGGGCCTGCCGCCATAATTGAATTTGTTTTTGTTTTCATTATGGACTGTTTTGTCGTATGTATTTGGCACTGTATGTTTGCTGAAAACCTAATATGTATGTATTTATGTATATATGTATCAGAGCTCATGCCAATGAATTCTCCCTACTCATGTCTTGAATGGTTTGTTTTGATTTGAGTTGTTGCTGTTTAACTCGTTTTGCATTGCATTGCTTGGGTGGCTGAAATCAAATGTTTGTATTAAAATTAAAATTTTTTTTTATTTTATTTAAGTTAATAAATGATAAGCAATCAAAATTATGGGAAACTGCTTTAAAATTGTAATAAAAAAAAACTGAATCTAGATTTTTACATATAACAATAATATGTGAATATTTCTTTATTATTTTTATTTTTATGTGCGTACGCACCTATTGTTTTTGTTTAATGTCTTAACGTAAGTATATTATGTTTGTATGTGTGTTGTTGTATGCACTGATATAAGTCGAGAAATCCCGACTAGAAGATATCCTAAGCCCTATACTTGGCGCGTACAGTCAGTGCTTGCAAGTATATATATATGAATGTGTGTGAGTACGCATACACTGCATACCTTACTTATTATCAATGACTGATCGAAGCTGTTGATGCTGATCAAGAATATATATACTTTATGGGGTCGGATTGGGTGCGCGCGCGAATTTTTTCTTCCGTCTTTTTCTCCTTTGTGTTTAAAAACTAGAAACAGTGTAAAGCTAAGAACAAGCTATCAAAAAAGAAACGCACGTCATACATCAAAGCGTCTGAATGAATCCTGCATCTCACCTAAGCGTAGATGTATGAGCGGTTGCTCGCAATAAATATGGTCAAGTCGAGCTCAAACCCCCGTAGTCAAATATTAATTTTCTTAACTCTTTTTGAATTTATAAGTTTTTTTTTGCATATAAATGAATAATCAACTTACATACATTCTCATAATATACTTTGCATATTTAAGCTTTTCTTCATATTTAGTAGCTGCAAAAAAATCTTCTAGAAAATAAAAAATTTTGATTTGTCAATGTATTCATTACACATTTGTTGTATTCATTTATTTATTTAATTTTTAAATAAAAAAGTATATGAGTATATATGTACATATATTTATTTTTTTATTTTATTTATTTTTTGTTGAAGTGCCGAAAGAAAAACGGCTGCAGGTGGTCTAGGCCCGTCATTATGTGTATGCATGTGTGTGCGCCTAACGGGAATAGGAATAGACAATACGAAAAAATACAAACAACAACAACACGTGATGGTTGTCGTTGCTGAAACGCACAAGCTGCACAGTGTTATTTTAATACCCTTTATTACAATATTTCAATTAATGTCAATGCAATTTTTAACATATATTTATTTAATATACGGACATTTAAGGTTAGGTATATGAATACAAAAATTGAAAAATTTAATTCGGCTTTAAGTCATCTTAAACCTGTTCAATAAGTTAATAATCTTCTACCTTATTTTCAATATATACATACGCATATATAATGGAATTCATATTAAAGTATCTCGCGTTTGGCCATACAATTTTACAAAGTTCATATAAAATCTATACTACCCTCCCATGTTAGGCATTAGCAAGCAGATAGAACCAAAAGTCGAAAATTGACAATCTCAACTTTGGCCACCACACACAGCAAACAGAAGTATTGGCGATCTATATTGTTCTCACGCATCGCACACTTTGAGAGAGACATGAGAGAGAGTTGCCAAAGCAGAAGCGGTACTTTTTCCGCTTGCCCCTTTCCCACGAGCTCTCGCACGCATGGCGGTTTTCGATAACAGAAAGGGGCGGCTATTTTCCTCTCTATTACCTTGAATACTTTTTGAAATCCCAATAAAAATACTTTAATCGATTGATCGGTATTTATTTCGTATCTTGTTTTGGTTGTTTACGATAGATTGCGTTCATGGACAGTCAAGAAGCCTAAAATTTTTCTTTTAAGAATACGTGAACAATGAGTGCTCGAAGCTTGCGGGAACGTCCACAAAGAAAAGATACTACTGAAGACAACAATGCTTCCGAAGTCGACAAGAAGCAAAAGAAGGGCAAAAAGAAAATCTCCTATAATACCAAAAATAGCGCATATGATGTTTACGGAAACATGAGATGCAACGGGCTAGATGTTTGCGATTGCATGAATGAGGAATGCGATGGATGCTGGTATGAATGCCGCATTTGTGGCTCCACCAGATGCGGTCCACAGTGTCGCGCGAACCGAAAGTTCCTGTATGAAACCATTGTGTATGATGGCAAGGATCTGACTATAACCAATAAATATCTCTACGGAAAAATGTAATTTAAAATGTAAATTTTAGCGTCAACGAATATAGCCGTAGGCCAATGACGTTTTTAAAGTGTAAGCAAGTCTTTGTAATTGTAATGAAAACAATAAATTTTTATACAAATTAACTTGTTGGGAGGACCATAAGAACTGATGTGTGACAGCCAACTTATCAAATGTAAACAATTTTTTCTACTCTAGCCATTTATTAACAGTTACAGTTTGTAAATGTAAGTATATTTCAGAAGTTCATAGGAGGCTTTTAATATAACATTCTAGACCTCGAACACAAATTGTCAACTGAATTTTTTAGTTTAGCGATTCGATAGTATTCAGTCAGTGTTGCTCAATTAAACCGATTGCTCGCATTCCCAGTACACCATCAAACCATCTCTAGCAGTAAGCTGCCTTCCGCAGTGGCTGAAAAATAATTGATGAAAATTAGATTTCATTAATAATTTAAATATGACTGAGCTGCTTATAGATCCCGATATACGCGTTTGGGTGTTTCTGCCCATTGTGCTCATCACTTTTTCTAGTCGGCATAGTCCGCCATTACGTATCCATTTTGATATCTACTCAAAAGAAGGCAGAGATGACCCAAATTATGGACAGGTGAACGAAGTTCATATAAACACAAGGTGGATATATATTTAATTAATGCAATGATTTTTTGGCACAGTCAAGCAATGATTCGTGCTCGTTTGCTGCGGGAGAATGGCAAATATCTTAGTGCTCAGTCCTTCTCCATGCGAAAGAACTTTTTCAACAACGAGGAAACGGGTTATTTCAAGACCCAAAAGCGTGCTCCAGTTCCACAAAACTCTTCGGCAATGCTAACAGACATGGTAAAGGGTAACTTTATTAATGTGCTGCCCATGGTCGTTATTGGTGGTTGGATTAATTGGATGTTCTCTGGCTTTGTGACTACCAAAGTACCATTTCCTCTCACTCTGCGCTTCAAGCCAATGCTGCAGCGCGGCGTGGAGCTGGCCTCACTGGATGCCGCCTGGGTGTCATCGGCATCATGGTTATTTCCTGAACGTATTTGGCTTGCGCTCCATTTACACCCTTGTTCTGGGTGAAAACAATCATGCGGATCAGACCCAAGCGCAAGCGGATGCAATGACTGGCGCTGCAATGACAATGCCCCAGGATCCCAAGGCGGCATTCAAGGCCGAATGGGAGGCATTGGAAATTACCGAATATCACAATGCGTTGAAGAACATCGATGCGGACATGATGAGCATCGTCAATGAATCAGCCGAATCCTAAAAATATTTTATTTTACCTTAGCTAAATTTAGACGATGTATTTCAAAGTCTTGCAATTAATGCACTATTAAGGATATTCGAGATTAGTCTGGAAGAACCTTTCATTTAATAAACTACATAGTACTATGTTTACTTCTGAATAATTTAGTTAGCTCTCGGCCTTGTGTCCTGCACCAGTATCTAACTTAAACTTAAAACACAAAACAATCAAATCATTAATAATACGCTTCTTCGGTGGCCTCGGTTTGAGCAGGTGGCTCTTCAGTGAGTGGCAATGGCTCAGATTCGACTGTTTCGGCCGCCGATTGCTTAACTTCAGTTGGAGCCGTGTCCGCTTCCGGTTCCGTTTCTCGAACCTGAGCCTTATCTTCCGTTTTGACAGATCGTGCCGTATTCAGTGGCGATGGTGGACGCGCTGTGGGCGGTGCCTTAAATTGCTTCTCCTTCTTGAGATCCTTTGGTTTGCCTAACAGCTTATAATCATTGGGTAGTTCTGCTTCCGTATAAAGCTTGTCAGTAAAATAAATGCGTCGAATGCGCACATTAGCATGCACCTGCAACGAGACAGTCTCCAAATAGTTTGATCCATAGGCGCGACGTGTAAAATCAGCTAAATTAAATTGAATTTGATTCCAGCCAGGTGACATGCCCATGGGCATGGCCGTGCAAAATGGTTTTACGGATGTCTTCCTCTGGAAATTCGAGACACGAAAGCGACGCATAAAACGTTGATCATCCTGAATCTGAAAGAAATTAAAGCTAAGTCTAAGCTCAGAATTTAAACAATATAAACTTACCTTAACCTCGAAGCAGAAATATTTGTGCATATTCTTAATGAGTAGCACTAGAAAAGGCAGCTTAATGCCCAGCTCGGCCTTGCAATCGCTGGGGCAATGTATGAATGTGGTGGAGACATTAGATCCCATAATTTCCAGCACCAAAGATTTGATGTCTTCATCATAAATACGTTTAATATAACCATTTTTGGTCTATATAATGCAAAAATAATGCAAACTGAAGATATGATTATTATGTTCGACTTACATATGTTGACCATTTGTCTAGCGGGGAGCTGCCCACGCTATATAGTATAGTTAGAAATCCCTTTTGATATGAAGCGCGATACATTTTAAGTTGTTTTTGTGTTATTTATATCGGCTACTATTTATACAATGAAAATTCAGCTACTAAATTTAGTACCAGGAGAACTGACTTTATACACACAGCATACTTTTAAACATTGCTTGTTTTCAAGAATTTATAATTTTAAATACAGTTTTTGTACTCGTGTGTTAAAAATTAAGATAAAATAGTTGACAAAAGTATGGTTTAAATTTATTCTTGACTAATTATAGAACGGATTGTAGGTTATCCAGTGAGCGCGTTCTTGTTCCTTATCAGTTTTGTGAGTGGTAAATAGAGACTTATAAACATCGCTAGCCTTGGGATCTTTAGCAACGCTGAAATCTGTTTTAAGTCGCTTCATTTCGGGATCTTGCATAGCATTTACAGCACCCAAACGTTTGGGATTTGCTACCATTTTTAATTTGTTGCTATTGCTGCTGCCGCTGGTCGACGGTTTCTCTACCGCGCTAGATGTGCAGGCGACTTCAACGTCGGTCTCTGATTTAACACAGGTTTCCGTTTTCTTTGCATCCTTTTTGTCTTTTTTGGCAGACTTGCGTTTAGCAGCACGCATTTCGCACTTGACTTTCATTAGCTCCAAATCGTCATCGTTGCCATTTAGCACAATGACATCTTCTACGCCATATGGCTGCAGGCACAGTGGACAAGTGCTGGCCAAATTGCCTTTGATCTGTTTTAGAGCCCGTTCCGACAAAACGCAACCGCAGCTCCAGAGAGCGACAAATCGAAATTTTCCCGACATCTCCAATCCAATCAATTTGCATATATAGGGTGCATGACGTGTGTCTAGAAGACCCTCTGTTTTGTCTTCATCCGTGAATGCAGGATTCGGTGTTAATTTTAGCGTTTTCAGGTCCTTCAGACTGCGGATGTGCGCTGATGTCTCAGTCATTTTTTCCTTCTCCAACAAACGCTCGATGACGCTCTGCTTAGAATACAGACGTCCCATGGTGCACATAACAATGGGTTCTTGCAAGCGCTGCTGTGTCAGCGCGCAGTGGAGCCAACGAAATTCACGCTCCGCATCTTTGTCTTTCTGCAAGAGAATCGGGAGTGAACAATGAATCTATAACTATCACTATTTGAACACATTACCTGCTCTGGCTTTTGCTTGACGCGCACAAGTTCATCACGCCTAGGTATGGTGCCACCATCGCAACCCATTTTAGATTATTTTTGTGTAGAAATTAATTAACAAAATATTTTTGTTTTCTTTAGCTGTGCTGTTTTTTTTCTTTTTCTTTAAGCTGACCTAAGTTAGAGATGGCAGTAGTTTCGGGAAATATCGATATTATAGCTGACTTTTTTCGATAGGAGAAAAATTATTTAAGACATATGTTCATTTAAATTTTTTTAATACCAATCTTTTAATTAGAATTAAAACTACAATGTATATGACTATATCTACGCATCCGTTAAAGGACAATTCTTAGCGTATGGTACATCGATGCAAACACAGCCAAGTGCGCTGTAAATAAATTAAGAAAGTGAGCATTGACATGGAACATGGACATTATGAACTTTAAAAGTCTACTTACTCGTCAGGCGCATCGTTTCCAATTTTATACTTCCGCAACAAAGAAATGAACGTGAACGGATTACCTTAACCGCTAACAGGTAATCGGTTTGGTCCTATTAAGTGTACGCATCCGTTTCATTTTCGTGGCGAAGCGTATTTTCGTTATGAAATTTGTATTAAGAAATAAAAATTCGCAGCCCTTGCTGATGCAATTTTCTGAGTAATTTATTTTGATCATTTTTATAGTTTGAATATAGAATTTATATATAATCGGGACAAGCAAAGGTTAACTAAAATGTTTGTCACTGTTGCTGCTCTGTTCACATGATAAGACTTTTTGCACAGTGGAGTCTTCGAGTAGTATAAACGAAAAGAATATTACTTTAACGCACAGTTCACAATGAAAATCTCGACGAGTAACATTCTCTGCTTTTGCAGCCTTTTTGGTCTTGTCTTATATACTGGAGCAAGCGAATGTCCTCCAAATTTTGCTCGCGTTGCCAATAAGTGTATCTTTGTGCCCGAGGAAATGGTATTACAATTTTAATTTACGCAATATATTTTCAAATTACCTTTAAGTCTACTTTTATTGACAGGTAAACTGGTTCGATGCAGATCGCAAGTGTCGCTCCCTAAATTCCAATATGTTGGTTTTCGATGATGAACAGGAGCGAAGTGTGATAACAAGTTATTTAGTTGAGATTGGGGTAAAATTCACGACTTCTTGGTTAGATGGCATTTGGACTGGTAGTAATGCCCTTGGCAACAGTCGTAAGTTTGTACTTGCCAAAAATGGTGAACCCTTAAGCAATACATTTTGGTGTAGAGGTGAACCAAATCATAATCAACATAATTGCGTTGTTTATGGTGGTGTTGGCTCATCTTGCAAATTTGGATACCATGATTATGATTGCTTGACTAAGTATCGCGTTGTGTGTGAAACTATCCCTCAGCATACCATGGATTATCTATGCCTTAATCGGGATCTATTTTTTGAAGCAGCTTTAGCGCTTTCCAAAAATAGCAACGTGACGATTATAAATTCAAACAAAACATTGCAGCATTGTGCCACAACCTTACCTTAATTTTTGGATTTCCAAAAATCTTTGAGTTTTGGTAAATGTATACAAATTTTTAATAAAGCTTTGAAGAAAAATATTGTCAAATAACGTGTTAATGTAATTTTTGCATTCAACTATGTTTAATAAATTATAAAGTTTCTAACATAAATTAGATGTTTAGCTCTCCACTCATTAAAAATGGAAAAAAAAGGTTTGAAAAGTTTAGCAGATAACCAACTTTAAGATAATTTATTACAAATGATATGTGAAATGTGCTTTCAGCATAGTTATCATAATGTCTTAAAAAGTAACTTTTTCAAATGAAAGCATTGATTTTTCCATATGAAAGTTGGATTTCCTGTGTTACTAACAAAGTATTCTCTTGTTGAGCACAATTAAACATTGAACATCAAAAGAAAACCGCTTGCCTGTCATTTGAAAACCGTCAAAAACTGTCCCAATTTTATATAAATTCTAATTGTTATTTGTTAATGTTAATATTTTTAAGTTTTGTTTAATAGGTTTAAGAGATAATTGATTGAATCACCTATAAAAAAATTTGAAAACAACAACCTATAGCTCTAAAGTGGAAAATTTTTCACGGTGTGTAAACATTTTCGAGGTAAAGCGTATTTTCGTTGTGAACTTTGTATTTAGTTACTTTTCTAAGAAATAAAAATTCGCAGCCGTTGCTGATGAAATTTCCTGAGAAATTTATTTTGATAATTTTTATATTATGAATATAGAATTTATATATAATCGGGACAGTTTTATACCGGGAAATGATGCAAGCAAAGGTTAACTAAAATGTTTGTCACTGTTGCTGCTCTGTTCACATAATAAGACTTTTTGCACAGTGAAGTCTTCGAGTAGTATAAACGAAAAGAATATTACTTTAACGCACAGTTCACAATGAAAATCTCGACGAATAACATTCTCTGCTTTTGCAGCCTTTTTGGTCTTGTCTTATATACTGGAGCAAGCGAATGTCCTCCAAATTTCGCTCGCGTTGCCAATAAGTGTGTCTTTGTGTACCTGGAAAAGGTATTAAAATTTGTATTTACGAAATATTTCCAAATTGCTGATGGTTCTGTTCAAATTGATAGGTAAATTGGTTCGATGCAGATCGCAAGTGCCGCTCCCTAAATTCCAATATGTTGGTTTTCGATGATGAACAGGAGCGAAGTGTGATAACAAGTTATTTAATTGAGGGCGGTATACAATTCTCTACATCGTCTGCTTGGTTGGATTCCATTTGGATTGGTAGTAATGACTTTGGCAACAGTCGTAACTTTGTACTTGCTAAAAATGGTGAGCCCTTAAGGATTTCATTTTGGTGTAACGATGAACCAAATTATGTTCATCAAGAGTGCGTTGCTTATGGTGGTGATGACTATTATTGCAAAATTGGATATCATGACTTTCAGTGCGAAACTGACCTTCGCTTTGTTTGTGAAACTATCCCTCAGATTACAACGGATTATCTATGCCTTAGACGGAATCTATTTATTGAAGCTGCTTTACCGGTTTAATACAACGGTCAATGGTTAATTTTTGCCCTTTCAAAACATCTTTGAGTTTGAGTAAATGGATAGCATTTAAAAAATTTAATAAAGCTTTAAAGAAAAATATTTTCATATAACGTTAATGAATCTTTTGCAACTATAAATTAAAAAGTATCTTACATTAATTAGTTTGCTTAGCTTTCCAGTCATTAACAAGTAAGAAGGCTCTAGTCAAGAAATTCCGATTAGACGATTCCCTGAACCATATATATTACGCGTACAGTCAGTGCTTGCAAGTATGTGTGTGTGAGTGCATACTGCATACTCAACAATAATGTTCCATATCTCCGGTGTTTCTCAACCGATTTCAATAAAAAATTTCACAGTTTGTCATTATTTAGTCTAATGTCTTAAATTCCGTCTCAAAATTTTCCAAATTCATACATACGGACGCGCCTGTCCGACATGGCTATATCGACTAGGCTGCTGATCAAGAATATATACACTTTATGGGGTCGGAGATGCTTTCTTCTGCCTATTACATACTTTTGCACAAAACCATTATAACCATTTACCCATTTTTAATTGGCTCAGCGTATAAAAATGGAATAAAAAGTTTAAAGAGTGGCGCCAACGAAATTCACGCTCTGCCTCTTTGTCTTTCTGCAAAAGAACGGGAGTGAACAATAAATATTTAACTATCTCTATTTGAACACAATACCTGCTCTGGCTTTTGCTTGTCGCGCATAAGTTTATCACGCCTAGATATGGTGCCACCATCGCAGCTCATTTTAGATTATTTTTGTGTAAAAATTAATTTACAAATTATTATTGTTTTCCTTAGCTGTGTTGCCTTTTTTCTCCTTTTTTAAAGCATTTTTTAACACTTTAGCTGTGTTTTTGTTTAAGCTGACTTAAGTTAGAGTGGCCATAGTTTTCGAGAAATATCGATATTACAGCTGACTTTTGTCGATAGGAGGAAAAGATTTTAAAACAAATGTTGCCTTGTTTTCATTTGACTTTTTTTTTAATACCAGTCCTACAATTAGAATTAAAACTACAATGTATATGACTATATCTACGCATCCGTAAAAGGACAATTCTTAGCGTATGGTGCATCGATGCAAACACAGCCAAGTGCGCTGTAAATAAATTAAGAAAGTGAGCATTGACATGGAACATGGACATTATGAACTTTAAAAGTCTACTTACTCGTCAGGCGCATCGTTTCCAATTTTATACTCCCGCAACAAAGAAATGAACGTGAAGGGATTACCTTTACCGCTAACAGGTAATCGTTTTGGTCCTATTAAGTGTACGCATCCGTTTGGACAGGGAACACCAACAAATTTGGAATAGTTCATGGTGGCCGATGCCAAATAACAAACACTCAGGAAATGGGAACAGCGTGAGCGTCCTTAAAGAATAAATAAATTAAAACAGAATGCTCTGCTAATAGGAAATGTTATGGGTGTTTTTACTTATCGTATTTCCTTTACAGAATGGCTGAATGCGTCCACCATTCACACAATAATTGAGATGTCCCGTATTATCCTCCTGTCCCAGATAACCGGCATTCGTGTGAAGTACCTGAATAACACTAGCATCGTCGTGGGACAAACGGAATCGATTGCTTTTATTGCGCTCAATAAGCGGACGCGCCGGATCCAAACCAATAATGCGATACTGTTTCTTGGTCAAATGATTGCTAATCATGCCACAGATATGTGCACCCAACGAGTGTCCCACACACGTGATCTTCTCCCTTAAAGCGCCATAGTGCGTAAGAAACGAATACACCTGAGCCGTGCACTGTGCTGTTAACCGCGTATTGATCAATGAGTGCAGGTAGCAGGGATAACGTGCCAATGGTCGCCAATCCACAGTTATCACATTAAAGTCCCGTGTCAAATATGCTAAAATGATGCAAAGAGAATGGAAGTTTGATCTAGCAGGTTGTGGTTTGGGCATGACGCGTCGTTGCATACTCACTAACCGTCCCGCAGAAACTGTAGATGCATGTCAATTGCGGTTCCATTGAAGCCATGCACTATAAAGACCGTCTCGCGCCGTTTGCTAAAACCGCCCTTGTACAGGGTCAGTGGATTGTGAATGTTTAGTGGAAGACCCGTGCGCGGACCATTACTGCAAGAAAGCATGCAATCAATTACTAAATACGTAAACTATGCAAATGGTTAAAGCAAGGTAGGAAGCTAATTGAAAAACATCGCATATCGCTATGGAATATGTTATGCATCAGTTAATTATCTTACACTAAGTACCAATTGATTATTAAATAACTGTTATAAGCTTATAGCAATGAAAACCTTTAAAATAATGTTAAACATTATGAATTGCGTACTTGTTATCAGCAGATACAAAACTAATTTAAGCACTTAACGTTTAACAGGTTAATAACAATGTTTGTCACTATTGATGCTCTTTTCACATGATAAGACTTTGCCGGTTTAAATCAACGGTCAATGGTTAGTTTTTGGACTTTAAAAACAACTTTGAGTTTGGGTAAATGAATAAAACAACGTTCATGTAACTTTTGCATTCAAATGTGTTTAATAAATTAAAAAGTTTCTTACATTAACAACATTGTTTAGCTCTGTACTCATTAAAAATTGGCAATCAGGCGAATAACTTTTTATATTAGTTATAAAAAAAGTTGTTGTAGTTATCTTAAAAATGTCGCTGTTTCAAATGCTTTAAGCATTGATTTCTCCACATGAAAGTTGGGCTACCTGTGTTGGAGAGGCTGAAAAACTAAGTTCCTCACAAAGTATCTCCTTGTTGAGCACAATTAGTTTAATCTAACTTGTTTTAAGTTGAGTTACATGTGGGAGAATGTGAACCGTTAAGCGCACTTGAACCGTTGAAATTAACAAGTTTTCCAACATGTAAGCTTTGTGTTGAACAGCGATTATCACATCTGTATTACCGCGACATTGGTTTGACCAAAAATGGCGAATTGTGTTGCTGCATTTAGAACTGGATATTGGTTCAGATCGGGCTAGCTGAACTAACAGGCCAGACGGCTAGACCCAACAAGTTGAACGACTTACAGCAGGCATTTGTAAAATGTTTTTATTTACCAACGCAATTTGATGTCATCTTCGAACCGCTTTTATTTATTGGCCACGTTAAAAAAAAAAGTTGCTTGAGCCGCGGAACTGGACTCGGCATGATTTTCAGTTAAGTGGGTCAATTCGTTGGCGTTTGGGAGGAGGAAAATAAACGAAAACAAGTTGCCTGACCATTAATTGCATAGTTTCAACGCGTATCCTTAGAGTTGCACAGGTTTGTGGTTGTTTTTTTTTTTATTTTTTTGGTATCTGACACACTGACCAAGTGAATATCATTTCCAATCCCCGTTGCAATTGGCAACATTACACACTTTCTCCGCAAAATGCAACTTAGATAAGTTGATAAATGTTATAGAGTGCATAGTGCATAAGTTAGAGAACATATAGACACTATATTTAATTGGCTGGTACGCGAACTTACGGCGCATAGAGACGATGCTCAATGTAGGGACTGGGGCAGAAGTTCTTGTCGCGCATAAAACAACGAAAAACATTCAAATCCAGTGCTCCACTGTTGAGCAGATTTTTCCAATCCATTTGGTTCAGCAACAGCGTTTGTGTATCTGCAAAAGTTTTGGTTTGTGAATCGTGAGCGAAACTTTTGTTAACATTTTTAATTAATGTTATTGTTGTTGCTGTTGCATTTGGTTTGTTTGTTTGTTACCTTTGGGAATTAGCGTTAAGAGGCAGATTGCAATTAGACATTTCATTTTTGTTTGAATTTTGTATTTTCACTATTCCAACAATTAGTTAAAATTGGGCATTTGATTTTCAAAATTGATATCTGCACGCAATTAATTTGTACATGTTGGCTACACATGTAATTTATTTTTTTTGCCAAGTGTTTCCTTTTTGCTGCATAAATTTTTTATTGTGTGAAATAACTGCATGTATTAATTAAATCATTTCTAAAATATTTGTTGATTTATTTACTGTTTCTTAACAGTCTTTTTTTTGATTTAATATATTTTTTTAATAGTTTATTTTGCTGTAAAATTTTGTTTTGCGGAATTAACTTTAAAGTATAAATACATCTTTAATTTTTTATTTAAATTAACTGCTTTCAAACTTATTATTATTTATCTTTTTGTTAATTCTTTTATCTTTTCATATAACTCTTAAACACTTTATTTCAACATATTAATACTGTTTGAAATATTTTTTGCGACAACACTTTCTGTTTGTTAAAATTGCACTTGGGCAAATAAATTTTACACCTTTCTAGGATTTTCCTTGATTTTGAATGAGCGTTAACTAATAATTTTAAGCATCTATTTAAACATATTTATTTATTTATAATTCAAACATTTTTAAGCTCATTTAAGTATTTTTCCTTTCACATTTTTTATTATTTTCTTATGTAAAAACTTTAATCCTTGAAGTCGGTTTCGAATTTAGCGTCTTGCCAATTCGCGCGATGCGCTTCGAATGCGCCAAGTGCAAAAGAAAATGCAGCCGCAGCAATGTTGCCACAGGCACTGTCGCTGTCGCCGTCGCTGCTGCTGCTGTTGCTGCCACCTGTTGCCTTGACTTTACCTTGGCGGCGCAATCGTGATTGCTTTTGGCTGACTTTTTTTTTTTTTTGGAATATCGCTGCTATATGCTGCGCTCACGCAACGCTGCACTGATTTTGTTTGAAAGCTTAGAAGAGGGGTGGTTACAGTTTAAGTCTTTAAATTTTTATGGTAAATCGTAAAAACATTGTAGAAAACATATTAATTTATTTATTTAAAAGAAAGTTACATTTTTATAAATTAAAAAATTTTTTATTATTTATTTCGATACATTTTTTTCATAAACTTAGCATGAGAAAAATATAAGAAATTGTATTTTAAAGTACACAAAACTAGTTAAATGGGCTTAGGATATGGTTAACCTTAAACTTACGAAAATATATACGACTTGTTTATATATTTTTCTGATCAACGATTTATTGAATCAATAGAGACTCTGCATTTGCAGTGCATGAAAAGTTTGTTGCTTCAACTAACTTATCATTTTTCTGTTATTTTTTTAAGTTTTCGTTTATTTTTTTTTTTAATTTCTTGCCGTAACAAAAGTTGCCGCCTTTTTTGCCTGTATGCTTGTATATCTTATCATTCGCGGTCGTGGCTGCAATTTATTATACCCTGATCCCATTAAAAATGGGGAAAAAGGGTATCATGAAGTTGTGCAAAAGTATGTAACAGGCAGAAGGAAGCATCTCCGACCCCATAAAGTATATATATTCTTTATCAGCATCAACAGTCGAGTCGATATAGCCATGTCCGTCTGTCCGTCTGTCCGTCTGTCCGTCTGTCCGTCTGTCCGTCTGTATGTATGAACGCGTCGATCTCAGAGACTATAAGAGCTAGAGACTCCAGATTTCGAACTTAAGCTCGCCTAATCCCTAGGCAGTACAAGTTTGTTTTCGATTTTCGATAACTCATCCCGTTTCCGATATACACATGTGATCGATAACAATAAAATCTTGAATTTGAAAAAACTTTAGATGGCATTTTAATTATTAATCAAAATAATAACAATCTGTGAAATTTTTATTAAAATCGGTTAAGAAACACCGGAGATATGGAACCTTGAAGTTTAGTATGCACTACACAGTATGGTCGTACACACACGCACAAATACTTGCAAGCACTGACTGTACGCGTAAAATATAGGGATCAGGGTATCGTCTAGTCGGGATTTCTCGACTAGAGCCTTCTTACTTGTTTTTCTTTTGCAGCTTTTCCATTTTGCACGGCCATGGTATTATGTGTTATGTAAATTTTAAATTGTTATAGATATTGTTCAATGCGTAAAACCGCTTTGCTGTTGTTTAACATTTTTTTTTGCTTTGCTTCATTTTTGCGAAAGATTTAAACGAAAGTGGAAAAACAATATATGTAAATTCAAGTTTCTTACTTAAGTCATTTGATTTAATAGCACTAATCTTTCATTCATCGCTTCTAATCTTAGTTATTAAACACAATGAAGCTGATAACAATTTTATACCTTTTGAAAACCAATTTTGTGCTCTTGCGTCTGGCCAAAATGTTTATCTAACCATTGAGGCCATTTCATGCTGTGCACCAAATAAACGTTTTTCCACTTTTACATTGGCCCCAATTGTTTTCTTGCCGCACTTTGTGCTCAATTTTCTTGCGACAATATAATGCAAGCCCAAAAAACTGTAGCAACGAAAGCCAGCAAAAAAAGTGAAAGAATGGCTTACATTAAATACAAGTTATTGATAAATTTAGACTATGATTTATGGGTAAAAGTAGTTCGCTTTTTAAAGGGCACTAACTTTGGCAACAAAGTAAACGTTTCACTTGGAAAATATGCAAACTTAAGGTAATTTACATAATATTTTAACAATGAATTAAGGCATGAAAAGTGGAACCGTTGGTTAAGTAAAAGGCGTTTGTTTAAACGGATTTTGGTAAGTGAATAAAACTGTGAAAATGGTTTGAATATTTTCTTAATGTTTTTTGGAATATGTAAAAGGGTTAAAGATTTTCTTCATGTTTTTTAAAATATATATTTATTGTAAAATAGCTAAGATAATAATTTTTTCATAAATATATAATTTAGAATACTATAAAAAAGGCTTAAAGATTTTCTTCATGGTTTTTTTACATATGAAAAAAGGTTAAAGATTTTCTTCATGTATCTTTGAAAATATAATAAAAATAGCTGAGATAATTCCTTTTTCATATATATATATAATTTAGAATATAACATACACAAGACGCTAAGAGTATTTAGAAATAAATTAATTTATAAAAGTTAGAAGTAAGAACTTGTGCATTTGGTTTCAAATGTTAAGCAGTAAAATGGTTGAATTTTATTTAACTTAACCACTTTTTCATTTCCAGACTAATAAAAATAAGTTTACTACCAGGACAGTTTCATAACGATTTAATATTAAGCACTGCACTTGCTCAAAAGTCAATTTCTTAAATATTTATGATAATTGTATGCAATTGATTTCACTCAACTCACCTGGTGAATAACTGATATCCAATATATTCCATGGGGCACGTTTCCCACGCCAGCAGATGGCAATTGAATGGATTGATGTCGAAGTTTCCATTGCTCAACAAGAATTGCAACACCTCCAAATTGAATTTGGCTATTAAAAATAAAAAACATTGAAGAAGAAAAAAAAAAAATCACTTGACACATGCTGACATTATCGGTGAGAGAATCTCTCAAAGAGTTCCAACCTTTTGCCCGTTGAATAGGGGAAAGTAAACACCAGAGCGACAGCAACAATATAAACACACTGGACATACTGTGAAGAGTGCAAGGAATTTGCATGTATATCACGTACTTAAGTGAAGAAAAAACTGAGCACTGAGCACTGAGCACTGAGATAGGAGCTAAACGGAGAGACGACGGCGAGCCACATGGAACGCGTCTGGTTAATTGAATGAGCTCGTTGCCGCTGCTGTAAGCAGCTAAAAGCCAAAAAATTGCCAAAACAAAAAGCCAACAAACTTTGTACCACAACAACCAACACACATAGCCCCAGACCCCACCCCAGGTTGACATTGCATTGCTTGCGAGTGTTGAAGTTAGAGTCTAGTCTTAGTTTTGTTGGTGTAAATGTATATGCCTGTTTTTTTTTCTTTTTCTTGGCTGCTTATGCAGAGAGTCGATTGCGTGTCACCGAAACACCATATCCATATGGCTGCTCAGGCTCCGTTGGGTTTCACAACGCAACATAAAGATTTGACTGAAAGCAAAACAATTATTATAAACACTTGCTTCGACTATTGCTTAACTATTGCAAACCACCTGCAGGCTCAATTCAGAGGCTCAATAAAATATCATTTTAACGAGCTAATAGCGATATCGTAAAAATTCTGACCAATGTCCGTCGATTAAAGTTGATTTTGCATATATTGTGATTAAGATTAATGGCCAAGTAGACACAATGCTTGATGACAATCGGCTTTGGCTTGGGCACAACAGAATTAGCCACGTTTTTAAAACAGTTTTTAGATTGTCAACGTATGAATGTGTATCCTAGGAACAGAAACCTAAGCCTAAACTTTTTAATAATAATGTTTTTTAACTTAAGTTTCTATACGTTTAAAAAGTGGCGCAAGCTTTCAAAAGAAGACTTCGACTGAAATGTGTTTCAAACTTAAAAGCAGTATTAATCTTATACTTAGCACTTTATTAACAGCTGCCTTGTTTCAACTGCAAAACACTTAAGGTGAGGTCATTTTCAACTTGTTATCCGCCTATCTATTAAAACACGGTAGCAATTACTAGGTCTGTCGGAGACAGCCCTCAATTATCATCAAAAAGCGTGGCCCCACTGCAAGAGGTCATAATAAAGGTAATTTTTTTTCTTTCGTTATACGACTACCGGCAACATAATTAAGTAGCAGCGTTTTTCATTGCAATTTTCCAACTAGTTAGACAAGCGAGCGCACAAGGTAAACATATAATCTGAGGGTCTCAAATGCAGGTTGATTGAAAGTAATGAGCCCCGCCACGTCACGGTGCATACTATAACACCAAATAAAAGTAAGGTCTAAGTCAAGTACTAGAGTCGACATAGTTTGGTTTTATTTTGTGCACGTTCCACGGAAATAGGAATGACAATGAAACTGATAGCGTAATGAGAAGAAAGAAGGAAAAGTGATCACATTTACATTGCGATTTTCAGTGGATCTTAACTTTTGTGTTTAATACTCTTATCTAAAAGTTACTTTGATATTGTTATGCAATATGCAACAATGAAAAAATCAATTACAACTTAAGACGTTAAGATTCATTATTTGGTATAGTATCCAAAAAGTCGTTCAATATCAAATTTAAGTATAAGTTCATTGGTTAGTGTATGCAATACCTCACCTTGTCGATGGTCTAGTTGTTTTTTTCTGGGTTGCTTTTTGTGTTTTTGTTGTTGTGGCAGATTGTAGCCAGTCTGTTGCAGCATGTGGTGGCAGCCACACTTCGTTTATGCTTTTTTTGTTATGCTTAGTTGAATAGATGGTTGCATAAGATTTGCTCGACACTGCGGCAAGGTGATGATGATGATATTGATCTAGTTTACTTGCGACACGTTTCTAAGCGAATTAATATATTTATGACTGATGTTAACTATTTTTTTTTTTAATGAAATAGCTCTTTTGATCATTTTGGCTTGTTAATGAGTTAAGTAATTAGTTTTTATTTTATTCAAAGATGATAAAATGAGGAAGTTTGTAGCTTGGATAAAAAAAGTTAATGGGAAATGTAAAGAAAAATATTATAAATATATATTAGCTAAAAATCATTTGGTACAATCAGGAAAAGTATTTTGGGCAACCAAATTTTAAATAAAATTTCCTTTTTTCAATGATTTGTTACATTTAAAAATGCAACTAATAAACTATTAAACTACAACAGGGATTCGAGGTGTTTTGCCTTTTATGAAGCGAAATATACAGCCACTAATTAGTTTTCAAATTAATATACCGTGAAAACTTTTTAATTAAACTTTTAGCATGCTAGACGTTGTGCATTAATTTTGAATAAAGTGTATTTGAAGTTACATTAAAAGGAAAGCTAAAAACAAAGTGCAGACAGCGAGAAGGTAAACAGAGCCGTTATTTTAAAATGTGCCTTTTATTTCAACGTGAGGGCAACAGATGGCGCTAGCGGTAACAGCGCAATGTAAGTTAACATAAAGCTTTTAACATAGATGAAGAAAACGCTGTTTAAAGGTTCAAATTTTCGTGAAGAATATTTTGAGTCGTCATAAAAAACAAACAAATTAAAAAGCTAAGAAAGAGGCTACTAAAAAAATATTTAAATCTTTCTAAACATTTTTATTTGAATTACAGCTTTAGCCCTTTAAAGGCACATTTGCATTAAATTTAAAATCAAAACAGATTTACCTTCTTACTGAGAAAAAAGTAGTCTGCTTTACAAATATATTCCATTATCCACAGACCACTTCAAAGCCTAGAAAAAAGGTCTTGAATTGAATTCCATTTAGTTTGGAACAAAAGCGTTGTGTGAATAACAAAGCGATTTACGTTTTCCGTGATTGAAAGTAATTGATTGGTATACGAATCACTTTCATTACTTATGCAGTTTCCAATCAATTTTCAACTTGATGCCGCCCATTCACATATTTTAAAAGCCAAAAAGAAGCTAAGCTACTTAGTTAGTTGGCCCACAAATATTGACTTCAAGATTTTTCTGTATCTCTTCTAATCAGAACGGGGCGTAAATTCCTAGAGCGTTGAAAATTGCGATCCGCATTGCTTTGAACTTGCAACTTCTCTCGCTCTCTCTGTTTCTCTCTCTCTGTGTGTGTGTGTCGGCGTTGCCAACTTTACTAATTAATTGTGCACTTGAGAATTTTTGAGCGGCAGCGCACAAAGCAAACTGCAAACTTGCCTTGCTTGGCAAAAAACTTGCCAAAGGGAGAGAATATTAAAGTCGTGATAGGGAGAGAAACAGAGACAGGAAGAGTGAAGCGTATGCAATGAGAATGTGTGCATTAGGTATGGGAACTGGCAAAGTTGATGAGTAAATAAACTAACAATTTTTCCTACTTAATTAACAAAATTGTTTTAATGCGCTGCCAACGTCGACGTCGCTATCAACTGAGGCGTTTAGTAACGTCAACGGCAACGTCGTCTCGGACTGACAAAGTGACAAGCTGACTGGCTGACTAAATGACTAAGCAAACAACGGTAAAGTGAGCAGAGGCAGCATCAAAATGGCGTCAGTGCAGCTCAATAATTAAAGCTTGTCGCCAGTAGATGGCGCAAATGGGGCGGGCGCAAGGGTTTTGTATAAAGTTTTATTACACCAGATGGAGTTGAATGATGATTATGACATGCTTCAGCTTGTTCTGTTCTGTAATTTACATATGACTCAATTTTCTTTGACACAATTTCAACAATATGGAAAACTTAAATGATAGTTGGATACTTGGAGCTATTCAAATGTAAAGTTATTGATGGAAACTAATAAGAAGGCTAAGATATAAGCAAAAAGTGAAGGTACAAACGAAATAACAACTTAATAAAATTTTTGCGCAAAATAAATGTATATATTATAACCTACTTTCATATCGTTTCCATTGACAAATGACTGCTCATTAACATATAAAGCCGTTTTGCGCTGCCAGCAGGCAACATTCAAGTTTGTCCTTTGTGTTGGCCATTTATTTGCGAGCATTGACAACTCTGCGCTGCAATAAATTGCAACTCTGTAAGCGCTTTGGCTGTTGCTGCTGCTGCTGCAGCATTCTGGAAACGTTGCGGCTTATGAATTGCATTACAAATTCGCATAAATTTCACGCCAAAGTATGCGCAACAAATCGTTTGTGGCAAGCGCATTTATCATCGAAAAATATCAAAAAAAAAGACGCATCCATTGCAGAAATTCAATCTAAAACGCAACCGCGAGAATTATGAGCTCCAAGTCCTACTAAAAGGATTGAGATTTTGCTGATGCTGCTTTGATGAGCTTTGCCAGCGTTTTGTGAATTGACTTTTAAACGGATTCATTGGATTTATTGGCATTTAAACGGCTTTATGGAAATTATTTGAATGGCAAACAAGCTGTTGGTTATTAAGAAATTGCTATTGAGGCATTTAATGTTAACATTTATGAATTGATGAAGATTGAATAGTAGCTTAGAGATACCAAAGAGGAACGGATCTTTAATTGTAGCAAGCAACTTATGTCAGTTGGTCTAAGTGTTGTAGCAAGCAGCTGCTCATAATTTCAACATTTTCTTTTACATGAGGATTATATAAAATGGCAATCAATCTTTCTGTCAAGTTTCACTACTTTTAAACTATAACGCCTAAAATAATAAACATCATAAAAGAGCATAAGAAAATATCCCTGCTTGTGTTTTATGACTCAATAACACTTCAAGATTAACTATCTGCCCAATATGTTGAAGCCCAATTTCAGTAAGCTTATCCTCATACATGTTTAAACCTTTGCCCAGTCTATTTGCGCTTGATTTATACAAGTTAATTAACACGTTCTTTGCACCAAAAAAACCAATGTTGTAAAACATTGAATAGTGAGGGATTTCGCCTTGAAATGCAGAGTGAGAGACATATGGGTGGCTTTACCTATGTCAACAGGCAGACAAAAAGCACAATTAAACAAACCCTTTGAAAAGGCGCAGACAAAGCAGCAAATACAAACAATGCCAAAACAACAAAAAAGAGGCCTGGTTGGGGCTCGAAGGTCAAGCCAGAGACAACACCTTTCCCACCTCGCCCCTGAACTAAGGACCCCGGGCTAAGAGTAGATTTATTGGATATTGTCGCATAAAGTCAGTTGGATTTTGCACATTTTATCGCCAGACGCAAAGATAAACGCCATAAACAATTGTCTAGCTTGCAGCAGCAGAAATTGCTGGCAATTCGAGTCGATGAGAGACGGCTAAAGGGTTAAGTAAATAGAGTTAAAGGTGGACAGGGCGAACATATTTAGACTTTTCTTAAGTAAATTATTGCAAAAATCTACGCAGAGCCAACGACGGATACTCAAATGGGCGCAAAAATGTCATTAAATGGCAGCCAGAACAGAAGCTTCAACGAACGCCAACTTGAGGAGTGAGGGCAAGTTGTTGTTTCCGTTTCCGTCATGTTGAGGTCCTTTCGAAATGTTGTCAACAACAACAACAACATCGTTGACAGAAGCGTTGACATTGCTGCCCTGCCTCGAACTCTCTCCGAACTCATCCTGAGATTTAAACGATTCATCCACAACTTTTGCATGGTGCCTGGCAACTCTGCCTTGCGTCTCATTTGTGATTTGTGATTGGGGCAGCTTGCAGCTTGCAGCAAATATTTGCTTAGCCCTTTTACCACCCAGTTGACAACGATTACTGAGCGAGTGTTCAGTTATTTTGTTTATTTTCACTAGACTTTTGATTTGGGGTGCTTTAACCTTTTAATGTAAGCGATGATCCAAGTAAGAATATACTTAATCTAAATGGTGGACAGATGGTATATATATATATATATATATATATATATGGAAAACATACTCACTCAACTTTATTTTTTTTTTTCAAACTTTCCAGAAGTAACAATGAATTTTTTGACTTTTTCAACTGACAAAATTAGGCAGATATTTGGAAAATTTATTCAAATAGTAAAATAACTAAAGAAAAATGTTGTTTGCATTGTGGTTAACGATGCTGCTGTTTTTTCCGTCGTTGCTGCTAGCTCAGCAGAATTTAACGTCATCAAACGTTGCATCCACAACACCAGCAACAACAACGACACAACTTATAAGACAACCGTTTGTGTTGGATATAACTGAAGCGAATTTTAACACAACTGTCTATTCGTATGAGGCGGTCTTCATTAACTTCTATGCGGATTGGTGTTTCTTTAGTAAACGTCTGGCACCCATCTTTGAGGAGGCAGCTGTGGAGTTGGCCAAAGAGTTCCGGAAGGAGGGAACTGTTCGTCTAGCACGTGTTGATTGTATGAGTGAAGAAGAGCTATCTAAGATGTGCAGAATAACCAAGTTTCCCACACTTATTCTGTATTATCGTGGTCAAGCGTTGCGTCAGGAATATCGTGGTCAGCGTTCCGTGGAGGCACTTGTCGGTTATGTGAAGCATCAGCTACGATTGTCGATTCAAACATTGAAGGATGTAGACCTACTGGAGAAGATCGATGGTAAAAGGCGCACGGTGATTGGTTTCTTCGAGAGTCGCAAAAAAGCAGATGCAGCTTGCTTTGAATTGTTGGCTGAGCGTTATAAAAACGATTGTGATTTTTATATTAGGGTTGGTGAAAGGCTGGAAAGCATGAACTATACACACGATATGCCAAAGATTGTCTTTCGTCCGGATTTGAAACGTACCCATGCTGTGGATGAGTTCTTTGTGGGGCACCTCTCATCCCCCATAGAGTTAGAGGAGTGGGTCTATAAGAAATGTGTGCCGTTGGTGCGTGAAGTGGACTTTGGCAATGTGGAGGGGATAATTGAGCAGCGTTTGCCACTCCTCGTGCTCTTTCACTTGCCCGACGATGTAGAGTCTGTTAAGGATTTTAAGGCCATTATCGAGATGCAGTTGGTGGGTTGTGAGAATTGCGGAAAATTCAACTATGTCACAGTGGATGGCAGGAAATTCCTGCATTCGGTGCAGCATATGGGCAAAACAGTTAAAGATCTACCTATAATCGCTATTGATTCCTTGAAGTTTATGTTTCCCTATTCGAAGTTTAAGGATATTTACGTACCAGGACATCTGAAGAATTTCGTTCAAAACTTTAGCAGCCATCATTTGCAGCACAAACTAAAATTTAATCTTGAGAAGGATAAGAACAATGTGCCACATTCATCTACTTTCAAGAAACTGGGACCCTCAAAGCATCGCTATACGCTGGTCGGACATGATGAGCTGTGAGCGATTGTTCCTTCTTCTACTGCTATGTTACTACTACTATAACCTTACTAAATAAACTATTTTTTGTTGCTGGCAACTTAATAAGCAATTTCGTATGTTCTTCTCTGTGTGCATCTTTAAAGCGAAGAACATCATATTACACTAGACAACAAGGAAAACAAGTAAATATTTAATAAGAATTGGGATACTAAAACAGGTCAATTTTTTTTTACTCTTTTAATAATGCTCGTTCAAATCTAGTATGGATGTTGAGCATTTATGTCCCTTTGTCTTAAAAATTATTGAATTATGTTGTTTATTAACCAGCGTTCAATTAAAAATTTTTTGAAGCTGCAAAATAAATATCGATAAATATCAATTTTGATTATCAAAGAATTTACAGTCTATACGGCTCTTGTGTCATTAAAGAAGCAATATATGTTTTTAAAAAATCGATAAGTATCGATGAATATCGATTTTTTTATCAAAAGAATTTTCTAATTTTACGGTTCTTGTATTGTACTTTTCGTTAAAGTAGCAATATAAATTGTAGAAAATCGATAAATATCGATATATATCGCTTTTTTATTTAATTTTTTTAATTGAACCAGTAATAAGAAATTAAGTGTAAATTTCTTAGGTTTTTTCTTCTGTAGCACAGTGTAATCAGTGTATGCGTTATAGTCGACAACTAGTGTGCCCAGGCTCATGTATTTTGTAGCGCCTTTAAAATGCTCGTCTCTTGTAACTAGCTTTGCGTTGTTATTTTTTCATCTTTTTTTGTTTTCTGTGTAAAACATGGTAAAAACAAATTGCCTGCAACTAAACATAATGGTTAAACAGACACCTGCTCAAGGCACACTCAAGGAAAATCACTTGAGCTTGCGGTTTCTCCTCTGTGTATGCTCCACTGTTTGCTTTCTCTTATCGCACAGGGCACAGCCAAGACAAGCCATTTGCTTGAACTCCATTCGTGGCCTGCGCATCCAGCGGCAGCAACCGGCTCTCAACATAATTTGCTGTGGTTTTGCATTTACTTTACAACTGAAGCATGCTTGAGGCTGCCTGTCTGCCTGCCTTCAGCCTGCTGCATTAGCTTGTTTCGCTTCTGGGGCCAGCCACTTTCAGGTTTTTCCCAGCTATCCCAGCTTCCTTCGTGGCTGAGCTAGAGGCTTGTCTTGCTGCACTGCCTGGCACTTCCGTTTCCGGCTACAACTACTACCACTACTAGCTAGTACACTTATCCTTCTGTTCGCCCAATCCTGTGCTAAGTATTCGCCCCGTTTGTTGGTTTAAGTTTTATGCATTGCATTTTACGCCCTGTTTGCAATCACTCCAGCGCCTTGGTCGTCCTTGTGGTGAGATGAGAAGCAGTCTCAGATGCAGCTGAAGATGCACTTTGAAGTTCCTTTCCTTTCTGTGTGTGTGTGTGTGTTTTTTTTTTATTTGTGTGGTTTATCAGCATTGAGTGTTGCTTGTTTTTTAAGCTGTTTGGCATTTGCACTAACATATGCGCATATATAAATGGCAATTGTTTTTTCGTGGCTAAAGATTTGCATGCTTTAAATACACCTAAAAAAAAGCAGACGCAAGTCGAAAAATGTTTTATCAAGTTTGAATCAGCTTGATTTCATTTTCGTTTGCTTAACCAAAATATACATTTATGATTTTTATGTCTTAAATTTAACATTTTAAAAACTTCACAATGATCTGTATCTTATAAATAGAAAACAAGTTATTTACTTTCTTAGCATATGTGAAATTCATAATAAAAAAATAATAAAAAGATCGCAATGCCTTTTAAGATATCTTTATTAAAGTTTTAAGCTTAATTTCTTGCAGTGCACAATCCTATCACATATGCAAAAGTGTCAGCCACACATACTTAAAGCACAAGCTAGCTAGCTGCCTTCAGTTTGTATGCCATCTTGAGCCTTAAAGCACACGCTATTTGTACAACAAATTCGAGCTCATTTACACGCAAAGAAAACAAACAGAAAGCCAAGAAACGGCACAGGAAAAGTTGGCAGCTTGTTGGAAGCTTGCAAGCGAGCATTTTCTCTTAGATGCCGTCGCTGACTTTTGAGTCAAGTGCAAAACTATTTCGCTTGCTTCTTAATTTAATTAACACTCAATTTGTATGTGTGCTTTTGCTTTTTGTCTGTGTGTGTGCACAGTTTACCCTTCTTTCGAAGCTGTAAAAACAAATTTTCAACTTTTGTGCTACTCATTTGTTGCAGCAACTTTTGTGCTGCTTTTTAATTAAACGCATTAAATTATTTGCATTGCGAGCAAGTTCTTTGATGCTTTTATAATGTCTTGAGCCTATTACATGCACCGTTAATTGAATAACCAAACAATTTGTTTAAGTTAACAAGAAGATGTGAATACGTACGATTAATGCAGCAGATGTAGAAGATAAGATATATTAAATAGGTTTTCTTTAAAAAAGCTTTTAAGATCCTTAAATGTTTTTTAGAAAATGAACATTAATCGATTTTATTATTACATTTTTCTGGTGTTCTCAAAACTATTTTTGTAGTTAAGATAAAGCATCGGTTAGTTCAGCAAACTCGACAACTTTATTTCAATTTATTTATATTAACATGCAGCAGGACATTTTCTATTTTTATTAATTAGGCTCACTTCATTAATTGCTGTGTGTGTGTGTTTCACTGTCTCTCCCTGTGTGTGTGTGTGTGTGTGTGTGTGTGTGTGTGAAGGCAACGCCCTTTGGTCGCCTAGAAATCCCTCCTGTCGTGTAGATTTATCAAGACTTGCGCATGCATTTAGCATTTAGATTGAAATCGGTAGCCAAGCTGCATGATTGATAGTCCTGCCTCGTTCTGCCTGTCGCCCTTCAATTATTGTATGCCATGCAATGCCACCACCCCATTTGGTGAATGCTTTTGGGGCTGCTCTTGGAGCTGCTTCGGGGGCTGTGTGTTAGGGCTGTGGGGCGCGTGTTACTTTGTATACACAGGTGTTGCTTGCTTTTAATTGTAATTGGTCAACGTTGGCAATTTTTCTAAATGAATTTTGCATTACGTTGACAAAAGAGAGAAATGCACACACCCCAAGAGAAATTAAGATAAAGCCAAATGGAGATATTTTCATTTCGTATGCAGTCATGACTTTTAATTTGTTCAACCAGCAAACAATTGTCGAAAGGTTTAACACAAAAATTCATTAGCTGCAACTTTGATCGATTTTATGTTCACTTTTTTACATTCAACAAATATTTGAAAAATATCAAATGCAGCAATTTTGTGCCTTTTCTACCTAAACTTTTGTGTTTACAGAGGTAACACTTTTTTTTTAGCTGAGAAATGCGAGTTATTAATTTTTACTTGGCCATTGGCAACATTCGTTGCCTTTGATAAATGCCATAAATTGCCCAACATGACTTTTGTTATCTCTCTTTTGCATTGTTTCTCTCTCACTCGCAATGTCAACACATTGTTACGGAAAAAAGTCTCGTTTGAGGCGTAACTTGTACGGCACAGCGTAAAATATGAACTAAAAAGATAGGAAAAGTGAACGAAAAAAGAGTAAAATGAAGACAGTTTTATACCCTTTCGAAAAACGGTGCGTTGTAGCACCGCTTTCAAGTACGATAGTCTCACAAACCATATAATATTTATCAGTGAAGGAAACTTTCTCGTTTGGAAAGAGTTTCTGCTTAACATAGGCCACTTATTCTTATTTATCATCGTATTGTTCAACCTTAAATGGTTTTGGCTAAATTCTGGCTTATTTCGTTGTGATCGAGCTTTTCTATTCAAAATGAAGTCCGTTCTTGAGCCAAAAGCATGATTGTTATTCCAGATGTAGTTATTCCAGCTGTTCAGTTCCAGTTCATTTTCATATTTAGAAGATATTTCGTTGTAAGAATCGCATCTTGTTCCCTTTCAAAATAATTGTTGATTATAAGTTTTTTGTTCTATTGACAGCCGGTTTTAATTACGCTGCTTCAACCGGTTAATATCTTTCAGTGGTAATTAAACCAGTATTTTTAATGGTTTTTTTTTTGTTGCCTAAATTAAACATTTACAACAAACTTTAAAACACTTAAAAAAATTACCCTACAAAGTGACTGGAAAGTTCAATATGTTCATTGGGATTATTTATTTATTTTAGTACTCATTGTTTTAAATAGTTTTTCGCCAAGAATACTTATTCTTTTTCATTTCCAATTCAAGCGCTTTAACTAGGCGAATGTACGAAAAAAGTTAAAAAAACAAAGGAGCGAAAAAAAATTATGAAAATAATTGTGTTATTATACCAAACATCGTTCATTGACTTTTGTGTGTAACTGTTGTTGTGCTTATTGGCAAAGTTGGCACAATTCTCGAACGCAGTAGACCGCATTAAGGCATAATAAGTTGAGTCCTTGACAGGATCCAACAACTGCAATGCCTTCCTTACACACTGAACAGACCATTCAACATGCCATTCAAATCAATAATATGCCAATTAAAATGCCACAAACTAAAAGTTTAAGTCGTATAATCAATGAATTGCAGTACGTTAAGGAAGGCTGCTGCTTCTGCTCCTACTGTTGCTGCTGGCCAAGTATTATGGCTCATTCAATTGAGTTGTAATCGTAGTTAATCTGGTCAGTGCAGTGCAGCAAAAGCAATTACATCAATCATGCTACTTTTGAGTGTGGCAATGTGGTGAAAATGAAAAAGAAAGCAACTATAAAATTTATGGGATTATAAGTTAAAGTTTTAATGTTATTAATTTTTTTTAACACAAGTTCTTTATGTAGTAGTATTTAAAACACATTAAAAGCTTATAACTTTATTGAATTAATGGTATTATTTTTTAATTATTCGAATTTAAAAAATAAGAAGCATTTGTGATATTTAAAAAATGTTAAGCTTAAGATTTATTTTATTGGAAATATATTTTGTTTTTAATATTCGCACAAAAAGCGTGATAACTTTAAGCGTAGCGTGATTTAAAATCATAACTCTGCCGCATGTCGATGTCATTTCTTTGGCGTTCTAGTAAAGAAAAAAGAAATAAAAACCATACACTGTGAGTACTAACGAACCTTACTGTTGGCCTGTTGTTGAATGATAACAGCAAGCCTCAATGAAAAACATAGCAAAAACAGACCAGGGCAACAGCAGTATATAAAAGGGGGGGTTAAGAGTACAAGCTGTGGCAATTAATCTTTACAATGCTGTACATGCGAAGTGGAGTTCATAAATTCCAAGTCACGCTACACAAGGCACAAAAAGCAAAAGCTCTCTACTCCCAACTTCGCTTCCTCCTCACTTCGCCTCCAAAGTGCATCAAGTGTAGCCCCACAAAGTTTGAATTAGCCTGCGAGATCTGTACATCATATGTGTGTGCTTAAGGCAGATGATGAGGTTCAGGTAAACATATGGCAAAGCGACATTTGCAATACGAGAGATGACTTTTGAAGTGACGCTCGAGGATTTTATAGTCACTTAGTGAGTGTGTGGAATTCAGTTTCAATTAGGCGAATTATATTTGCAAAGAGTTTAAATACATATCGATTTTTAATGTCTAAGTTTTTAAACAAAATCCTGCAACATTAACTTAAACATTTCTTTTATAAATTGATAAATGTGAACTTATAGAAATAAATGTCCGCAGCGAGTACAACAAATATGCTGGCAGCCTTAATGCCATGATATATGCATATTATGGGGATTTCATTGCGTATGAGTAATAATGCGTTAGTAGATTTATGGAAACGAACGAACGAAAGCAATGGCTAAGCCATGGCTATGACCGTAATAGTATCGTCTTGTTTGCGCTTATGTCTGTGTAATAAAAATACATATAAATTTCACATTTTGTGCAATTTATTATGCGCACAAAGACGACGCTGTCAAATGGAGCCTTTATCCCTTTTTTTTTTTGCTTGCTGAAAATTAGCTCGTTTGTCTTGGTTTTGTTAAGAACGTGGCGCTTCTAAGCCAAAACGGTTTGCTGCTGCCGCTTCCACTGCTGTTTGCTTTAAAATGCTAACAAGAACCAGATCACAAATAACTAACGTTATGTGTGGTCGCAATCCTTTTGAATAAATCAACAGGCGTTTCTGTGCCGGAAGCCCCTATCTGACTCCCCTCACTTTACTTTACCACCAGAACATTTTTGCTGTCTGCGCCACTTTTCAGTGGCCTGTTGAATTTATTGGGGTCAAAGCGTTGCTGGCATCTGTTTCGTAGGTGTTAAAGTCGATTCCGGAATGTGTGTGTGGTTTAGGGTTTTATAAAAGTTTCATGCGTTTCAAATCACAACTGATAATTGGCTTGGGCTAAAATGGCAGCTGAGCTCGAGGCATGAATTGAATTTAAATGCTAGATTAGATGGCTTGAATAGAAATTGGTTCACCGATATTTTGTACACATGTGTGATGTAAATAGAGAATATATATATATTCGAAAATCGATTTAAATACTACATATAACTGATGAAATTATATTCGGTATTCTGACTTCAAAAGAAGTAAAATACTTTCTGTTTTACACTCAACTTTAATTGCCATGCATTGAAGCTTAGCAAAAACATTTTAATAAATATAATTACACACTTGAAACTTACAACAAAAATATAAAACTGACGGTGCTTGAGAACATTTTGCTTTGCCTGGCCGCCTAGAAAAATATGCGTCTGCAGTGCAAGCAACTGTAAGCAACTTAATTTCAGGACAACCTTCGTCCAGGCTGTTAGGAAACTGAGCTAAACTATGAGCCATGTTTGTTGTGCTGTCGGCCAAAAAGGCATAAAAATGTTGGCGACGTCTACGACTTTTTAAGTTTTACTGCCAGTGCTGGCTGCTGTTGTTGCTGCCACATCCGGGCGTACGCCCACAAGCCATCATCCGTTTTGGGCCCAAAAACAGCTCGTGTACATAGTTTTTAGCACATAGTTTACGACTTCTTAACTCGATTTGCCGCAGGATAAAGTTTCGCATTTCTTCTACCATTTTTTTTTTTTCTACACATTTTATGTCGTTTCTGTGCAGTGGAGGTGGAGGTACATTTGTATAACACGGAACTTGTTAATTTTCCGCTGCAAATCTGTCAAGTTTGTCAACAACAGCATACAGCATAAAAATTCAATAACAAGTGGCACGAAAACTTTTGCGGATAAACTTTTTGCATATGACATTGCATACTTTCAGGCGCAACACAGAGCCTACTCTAATTAAATGTCTAGACTTTTGCAGCGGCAACTTTTGTCATGTGTGTGTGTTGTCGCAACAGATGATCTGCTCCCCATGAACCACAATTTCCAATTAATCAACTGACGAACATTACCCACAACAACAACAACAACAATAACAACAACGACAACGACAAGAACAAAAGCAATAACAACAATATTATTTCCCACAGGGACAAAAAACAATGGCAAATGCACCTGGGCCTGGTAAATGTTATAAAGTTAATTGCCATCTGTTTCACTGTTCGCTCCCAGCAAGGGCAAGCTCATTGCCCATGGGTTATAAATACGTTTTCATATGCATGTATATATATGTACACATATATATGTTTATAGCAACGAGTAAAAGCAACATCAGAAATCGAAGGGTCAACAATTTATTGTGCTTTTTTGTTGCCTGTTTGAGATTTGTTAGATACAAAAAGTTTGCTTGAATGGGATTGTTTTTTAATAGTCTGTTCTGGGTAGGATGCATCAAAAATTGTATAAGAAGATTAAACCTTATTTACTTTAAGCTTTAGTTGCTTAAAAGCAGCCTCGAACAATAAACTCTTTAAATCAAATTTGATGAAACACTTTAATTCAATTCGGTCTTACATATAAAAAGAATTTTATATTCACTTATGCATATAGTTAAGAAACTAACTTAAAACAAGTTAAATTACTGAAACAAAATAAAAATGAAGTTTTACCCAGCAACTAGAATTACATAAGGGAACATGCTACTGTTTGCACTTCTATTGACTAAACCTCTTAACAAAAACACACACACATATTAAGCCGCACTCACACACACATTCGTTTGGCAGCAAAAGGGACAATTGAAAATGGCTCCTCACTTTGCAGCAAAATAATATTGAAACTGTTAATGAAGTTAGGCAAGTTTGGAGCATGGTAACCGGCGGCAATGTCCAGCATTGATCAATAGACAGCATGAAAAACGAGCAACGAGCATGCATTCAGACATAGATACGGCAATAGATACGAAAATACTCAGAGAGAGAGAGAGAGAGAGAGAGAAAACGAGAAAGAGATATACTCTGCATTCACATCAAAGTGGCAGCAACTTGAAAAATGCAACAACAGTAACAAACAGCAGAAGCAACAGCAGCAAATGCCACCAAACACAAACTCGATTTGTGCACGGTAATTAAAATTTAATCATTGGACATTAGTATTCACACACACACACACACACACATACATACGCATACACATGTAGAGTGTTGCCCATTCAGGTTGCTATGAGTGATGAGTTTTTGGTGGGTTGGTTTCATCGATACAGCGTTGCACACAGCTTAGTCAAATGAAAGGACTTTCGATACATTTTGTGGCAGGGCAGGGCAGGGCGGCTGGCTGGGAGGCAAAATGAGCGCTCGTTTTGTGCACTTTTGCAGAATAATACTTTGGTCCGGTATTGCCAGGCAACAAACAGTTGTTATCTGTGTGGTATGTAAACTCGCTTATGATTCCACTAAACATAAATGTTTGACATTTGTGCAACGCATCGCACATTCCGTTTGGTTGAACGCACATTTATGCAGACCAAAACAAATTTGTGGTTGAATCTTTGCTCATTTCGCTTTCAACGCGAATTGTGGTAATGACATGCAATTAATAAAGGTTTTAGTAACATAAGCATTTAATGATAGATTACGTTTAAGTAATGCTATCATAAACTTAATACTTTAACAACTTTAAGTTAATTGCAAAGTATATTCAAAAGTTGTACATTGCATACCGAATAAGACCCATATGTTGAATAGACGCTCATGTTAGTAGAGTGAATATTTGATTGTTAGTTCAGCTTGCTTTAATCCCATTTCGAACATAAGATACATTCATGATTATTAGTACAAGTATCTTCATGTTGCCAATAAGTATTTGTAAATGTTATGTTTGTGTGCTTTGAGTAGCAATTCGATTGGCTTTTGCTACCATGTTTTACACAACATTAACTTGGCTTATTTATTAAACACGTGCGTCTCTCTCTCTCTCTCTCTCTCAGAGCTCTTGGACACAGCTGGGTAAATTGCATACATACATTTCCTATATATGATCTTGTATTCTCCTCCTTGTAGTATTTGTATGTGTGTGTGTGTGTGTGTGTGGCAGCAACTTTACGTGTGCATACAAAATGGCGTCCCGGGTCCGTGAAGCCGACACTGAACTGACTGACTGGACCTGGCCCTGACTGAGTCACAGGCTGACCGGTTGTTTGTGGCCTCAATAAATCAACTGGAATTAAGTCATCAATAATGAAAAGACATAAAGCAGGCAACAGAGTGCAAGTTGTTACCAAATTGAACTGAAACAAAAATACAAAAAATAAAACACATTTAAGGGTCATCGTGAAAGGCAAATGGCGTTGAAGGGTTCAATATGTTCGATGCTAAAGTAATAGTTTGCAACACTTTGTACAAGTTGTTGGTGTGGGATTATTAACGGAGATACAAGTTAAGTTAATGCTTAGGAAATTTACTTTATTAAATTCTCTGAATTAGTTACTCAAACAAAAGCTACAAACATATGTTAAAAGCTTGAATTGTAAGAATTAAGCTAAAGTTAATAGAAATAATCATATAAACACGATCTTTTCTATTGCTATAAGTTATGAAAGCCGGATAGGCAATCAACAGGCGGCAATCAACACCAGCTAGAATTAATTTACATAATATGCAAATTGTTGATTCTAGAAAATAAATTAGTATTTGTAATTGTTAAGCGTAATAATATGAGCACAAAATTGATTAGCTTAATTAATGCAGGGGCTTTTTTTATTTGTTTTTATAGTTGTGATAACTTTCAAAATATTATATTGATAGACGCACCCAAATCCTAAACAATTAACTTGTCTTGCCAATCTGCAAAGTCATCACGTTTCATTAAATTAAGTCATCAGCGGCTTTAACTTAAAAGTCATCTCACATTGCCAACAAAAGTCTCACCACAAATAATTATCAATGTTATTGCACTCGGGTTACTTATTATTATTTTATTCTTGTGCCTAGTGTGTGAAACTTTTTTATGAGCTGAGCAATAGAATACTAGCATAGAATAATTCCAGCTGTGAGTTCTGATTGACGCAATCTCTGCAGTCCAAAGCAATAATGATGACTCATCATCGTTGTGGGGGCGTCCATTGTCATGACTTTGATCAAGATAAATTCGAAAAAGTTTTTATTTCGACTTTGGTTGTCTTTTAATTTTTTTGTACCCTAGAGTGACAGAATGTTGTGGCCATTATGTGATAGGCAAAAAGTAATGTACGAAACTGCACAAAATATTGATTGACATAAACATTTAATGGCGCTTGTTGAAGATATTTCTTGATTTATTTCATTGTTGTTTTTTTTATACTACAGGATATCTTCTAGTCATAAGCAACTTAAAAATAGACGTCTAGCTTTGTTATTTTTGTTTTTAGAAAGACAAATTCATAAATATATTAATTAAAATCGAGTGATTGTCGACAACATGGTTCTAAGTAAAAAGTTTTTATACCAAAGTTGAAACTTTGGTGCCATTAAGAGCAATGCGGAAACGGAACTACTTCTAATAGTATGAGAACAAATTTTTGAGTACAACGAGTGAACAACGTCATCAGAAACGCATAACATTCAAAAAAGCATCGAAACGAAAGGAAAGCTGCGTGGAAAACACAGTAGAAAAGTTTTCTTTTTTTTCGGTCGCAAGTTGAGCGAAAGTTTTGCACAGCGCAGTGAAAAGCTGCAAAAAAGAAATTTAACTAATTCCATTTTGCATACAAGAAGCAAAAAAAAAAAAAAGAAATAAACAAGTTCACAGAATTCCGAAAATGTTTAACAAAAATGTGAAAACTTTGCCCTTGTTCGGCTGGGGCCGAAATGAATCTTATACATTTTTAGCTGTTAGGTCTTTAAGTTTTGCATGAAAATTTTGACAAACTTGTGTTTATTTAAAATGCGCAGAGTAATACGACAGGACAGCTCATCATCATTATTATCATGACCAGAGAGTTGAGAGTCCAACTCTAATGCCCATTAGCAACAGAGTCAACATTTTGTGGCGACTGTTTACTAAGCAGCTCAAGTGATGAATGTCAAACGGCGACCTAATCGATGTTGTGAGTTGAGTGCCAGCCACAGAGGATTGACACGAGGCTTAGTGTGTTGGCAAATATGTGTATGTGTGTATGTAACAGATTGATGGAGAGGGATCTTAAGTCGTGTGTCAATATTTCTTCTCTTATTCAGCTACGTAAATGTCATTAATATAAATTTCTTAACAATCAAAATACAAACTTTACAGCTTCTATTTTATTTCTTTTAGGCTTTCATTATTAACATAATGTTAGCATTCATTTTACATTTACATTCGCTGTTAATTGGTTTTTATTACAGGAATATTTAAGTTAAGTTAATGCGAAACGAACAAAGTAGGACTGAGCTTATAATTGTAGCTAATAAAAATTCTAGTAGCAAATTTATGACTATACATTGAAAAAATGTATAATTTTAGGTAAACTCAGTTATATAGCAAGAGCTACAAAGTTTGACATTTATTGTTGACACTGCAGTTCACTTGACAGACAGCTAAACAAGTCATCTACTAGAACCCAAATTCTAGCTCAACTTAGTATTGTTACGACGAAAATCCTATTTATGGCAAAATGAAATCATTAAGCGGCGTTTACTGTCAACAAATGGCACGCAAACATTTCAAAAGCAATCACATCAAACCAAAGGAAATAATAAAAAATCATATAGGCGGAAAACCAACCGAACCAACCCATAGCCAAGGAAGTATTACATATACACGAACCCCCAACAAGTTGTCGACTTGCCGTGCAATTGAGTTGAAAGACAAACAAAGCGTGAGCTTTGCATGCCTACCTTTTCCAATGGGGGAACTTTTTTTTTTCTCTGGTAGCCTGAGGTTGAGGTTGAGTTGGGGGGGTTGGCGTTGGGGTTGAGGTTGAGGTATTGTTGTCTTTTGTCTGTATTGCTGCGGGGTTGGGTGGTTGCTGTGCTGTGTGGCCACAATAAACGTTGCGATTCATTCATTCACTCAGCCAGTTCGTCAATTACGTCGATTCCGTGCATTTTGGAGCGCGGTTTGATTGTTTGTATTTTCGGCAGTCAAGTATTCAATTTTATACCACATTGAAAGAAGCGTAAGTGGGTTGTGACAGGCTGAGAGAGAAGTATATATTCTTTAGTAGTTTCATGTTTAAATAGTTGATAGCAATTTAAAACCATATCGAATATAATCGATATATGTTATTGCATTGCAAGTAATGCTTTGTCTATGCGTCCAGGGTATCCTTAGCGTCGAATCGTTCTTATCGTTCCTAACTACTTGTTATTTTTGTCACCCAGCTGCGGAAACGGAAACTTCGTCATCGCCATTGTCAGCAGTGACAACTTCGACAGACAGCAGCTTGGAACATTTTGTTCTCTGTCTGTCTCTTATTTAATAATACAAAGTATCTTCCCTCTTACTCATTTCTTTTTTCACTCGTACTACCTTTCTTCTGCTTCTTCTTCATCTTTTTTTTTTATTTTTATTATTTTCGACTGTTTCCGGCGCTTCAACAATAACAGCAACAACAAATGCCACTGATTGACTTTGCTTGAGCACAATTTCCATTATTATTTTTTTATTTCTTGTGGTTTGAGCTTCTTATTTTTTTTCGATTGTTTATTTTATTCTATTCTATTTTTATTTACTTTCACGTAATGTTTTTTCTATCAAGCGCTTAGCATCAGAATTATTGTTATTGTCGCTGTGGCTGTTGTTGTTGTTTAACCTTTATAAAGTTGTTGACATTACATTTTTGGGCGTCCATCAAATGCTAAACAAAAACGTTAAAGATTTTGGCGATTTATTTATATGTTTGTACGCTATAAATGTTTGATGAGGCGTAAAAAATGTCATTAGAATGCACAAAAATCGGAATTGTATAAATAATGCTTGTTTTTTTTTTAGAAGATATTATTTGATGATGAATTTGCTAGCATTTAAAAGTTTAGCCTTAAGGCATTATAAGCTTTCGAATGTGGTTAAACAAAATTTGACATTTATTGAATTATTGTAGATACATTTTAAAGATATTATTATAATTAAATTATTGAAAGTATGGAACTCCAATTAAATAAATATCCATGAAGAGCTTAAATGAAATAGATTAAATTAAGTTGGAGTCCTTTTAATGCATACGGCTACGTTTTACAATTAATCCCTGCTCGTTGGGGCTATCCAGACAGTGAGTAATGCTGTTATTATTATATAATATTCAAGAGAGTGAATGTGTTTGGTAGCTAGACTAACTTATACCCTGTACGTTGACTATGAGTAAGGAATTTACAAGTATTTGAAGGTTTTAAACTTTATGATAATACCCCAATAGCACTCATTTTTATTGGGTACTTAAACAAAAAAGAGTTAAGCTGCCTTCTGCTGCATTGTGAAGGGAAATATGAATAACAACACAAATACTCGGCACTCGAAGGCAGTCGGCAATTGCAAGGGAGATAACAATTGACTCTCGAAAAAAAATCGCATTGAACTTTATTAAAATTATGAAAAAAACACAGCAAAGAGATATGAAAAAAACATAAATGTAAAAGAAAGCTGCTGCAAAAGCAAACGCCAAATTAAATGGGATACACATAAAAAAAAAGAAGAAAAGTGTGAGAGGAAAAGTAGGGAGTTATAACAAAAAAAATGTATGCTGAAAGGCCGACAGTCTGAATGTGGCAACAAAGGACACGCAACGGCCGCCACAAAAGGGTCTTTGCTGCAGCATATGCTGACCGAAGGCAACGGACACAGCAACAGCAACAGGAACAGGAGCAGGAGAAGGAGCAGATGGTTCATGTGCAGTGAACAGGATGCAAAAGTGCAGTCGATTAACGGAAGCCCCGAGAGCGTGAGTCCCTTTCTGATCTGCATCTGTGACTGACTTCGAATTGCGCAAACGTGTGGGCGTAAACTGTATGTGTGTGTGTGAGTGCGTGTGTGTGTTGTAAAGTGGGCGTGTCTGCTCAGGCATATGCATATTTATTAAATTTAATAAAGCTACAATTAAACAATTTACGTTTGTTGCATTTGTCGCGACGAAACAAAACGAAACGAAATCTGAAAATAATTTCATTGTGGTGACGACGGATGCAACAAAAAATGCCACTCAAAACTTTATGAGAGGCTAAGATTGACATACAGATACGCTGTAACTTTATGTTTCAGTAATGTTGTTAAAAATATAAATCACTTTGCATTTTGTGGTAAAGTTTTTAGAAGATTAACAACTAAAACAACCCAATAATTGAGTTTCAACGAAGTTAAAGAGATCATCTTCTTTATTATATACCCAATTTCGCATGAAAACTCTGAATTTATGAATTGCTGGTCAGAAAAGAAGTGTAAATGAATGAAGTGATTAAATTTTGCAGTGCAGCAGTTAAAATGCCAACGCTTTGATGCGAAGCCAAAAGCAAAATAGCAAATTTAATAATTACACTGTGCGGTTAAGGTTTTTAATTTAAATATATATATATAGAGAGGGTAACATCAAGTTAATTGCTTTAAGGTACTTTTATTTTTGTCAGCTCTTGAAAAGTTATGTTTTCAATTAGAAGCGACAAACATATTTTGGCTTAAAGTTTGCAAGTAAACTTACAAAAACATTTTCATAAACATTATAAAGATTAATTACTTTACTAATAGTATTTTATAATGTTTTTACAATTTTGTATCTTTTGTTAGACTGTGTGGTTTTGTGGTTCTGGGCAGCAAAGCGCAAAGATTATCAAGTGGTGGACAATTAGGTAGAGCGCACAACAAAAGTCGAGTGTAAAAACAAAGCAACGCAGTAGTTGAATAAATGAAGTGAAATGAGTGAATTTGGCAGGTTGACGCGTTGCTTCTTTGGGGCCATGGTCATTGTCATTAGGCTGACCTGTGCCCCGTCCGAGGAGCGTAACAAATGGACAACGGTAAGGCTGATGTGTTGATGAGTTGGCTGGAGTTAAAGCTAAAGTCTTGTTGCCTTATTTCAGTTAGACTGGCTACAGCAGCTCAACTATAGCCATGAGGTGCACAATGTGACAAGCTCTGATGGCTACCAGTTACAGTTGCAACGTATGCCTAGAGTTGGGGCACGTCCAGTGCTGCTGGTGCACGGTCTGCTAGGATCCTCATTGGGCTGGCTGTGCCTGGGGCCCGGCAAGAGTTTGGGTAAGCTTTATAACTCATTGTCTCAATGTGTGTGCACTGTCAGAAAATGCATGTAATGAAATTGAATATCATTTTTGTTTTATATACCAGAAAGTATAACAAGGAATTTTATTTGAGAACATTTTAAAGTATTTTTTAGACATTTTCTCGGTTGATTTTAAGTATTCCTTGTTAAATACTTATTAAACATTTTCTCACTCTCTGTAAGCCTTTCAGCTATATCAGCGCAACTACGATGTGTGGTTAGCGAATCTGCGTGGCTCGTCACCCTATGGCAGACATCACCTGGAGTTAACGGATGTCATGTCGGAGTTTTGGCACTATAGTTTTCACGAGCATGGCGCATACGATTTGCCCGCCATAATTGACCACATTGTGGAGCTCACAAAAAGCGAGGCGCAGCACGTAGCAAATGAGGAAGCGCAGGATGAGACAAAGACAGAGACTGAAACAGACTCGCCGCAATCGCGTCAAGTTCTGCTAATTGGACATTCACAGGTGAGCAAAAACTATGCATAAAGAGGAAGAGGAAGGGGAAGAGAAGTCGATGAATGCCCTAAAACGATGTTGATTTCATGTTTACGACAGGCTTTTAATGCATTTCTCGTGCTCTGTTCGATGCATCCACGTTTCAATCAGCATATCCTGCTCATGCAGGCAATGGCGCCTCTGGCCAGGCTTCATCGTCAGGTGGGATTCGATGCCGCAACGGTGCGAACCATAATGAAGTTTGTTAAGGTAATTATCATTTTTGAGTGGAAGTTTATAACTACAGATATGTTTATAGATATATGTTGTTTTTTTTTGGGAAGTGGCTCATTTAATGTTTGATGGAGAATATAAATGGAAATTGTTTCGATTTCGTTACGAAATTGATAATAATTGATTTTTCTCATTCTTTCAGTCCTTTGTTCCTTTAATAAATCTTTACGAGCTAAAAGAGTAACTGAGGTTCTATGAAACAATATAACTCAATACCTTGAACTTTCCATCTGCCTTATTTTAAATATTGAATTTCATTAGACTTAACTTTTTCAACTTATTTTTTATTGCTTGGGTTTATTGTAATAGTTTGCCTTTACAAAGGGCATTTTAGTCACTTCAGCCTCGTAGAATTTGTCGCGCACTTTAAGATCCAGTTTGGTGCCAGGTTTCTTTAGCTGCTCCTCCACGTAGCCCATGGCAATGTTGCGTTTTGTGCTGGGACTGGGACAACCACTGGTCAGTTGACCTACCTGCTTGCTACCACTGTAGATGGCAACGCCGGCACGTGCCGGAGGCGCCTTCTCACCAAGCATTTGTAATCCAACACGACGCCGTTGAACGCCTTCCTTTAGCTGCTTGAGGATCACCTGAGCACCAGGAAAGTCGCAAGTGGTGCGACGTCTCTTGGCCACCAACCAGGCGAGTGCTGCCTCCACGGGAGTAGTTTTAGCATCGATGTCACTGCCGTATAGACATAATCCCGCCTCGAGACGCAGTGAATCTCTCGCACCAAGACCAGCCAGCTTAAGTTGACCAACGGAGAGTAGAGCCTTGGTTAGGGACTCCACCTGACTCGAAGGCACTGAGATCTCAACGCCATCCTCTCCCGTGTAACCACAACGTGTAATCCGCACATGGCTTATCCCAGCAAGCTCAAAGATGCCAGAGCTCATGAAATAGAGCTTCATCAATGCTTCGGGCTGTGGCAGCAGCTTGGCCAACTCCTGTGCCACCTGTGGACCCTGCACAGCAATCAAGGATTGATCGGCGGGACTCAGAAACTCAATGGAAACATCTTTGCCTTCTGACTTAAAGCGTGACTGCAAAAGGAAAAAAAAAAGTTGTTATTTTCGGGGCTTTCAAAAAGACACTGATAACGAATATTTATACTTAAGTATATATATACTTTATGTTATCACTTTTCCCTTTCCACTCACCACTGCTGAACTCATGATGTCCGTATCCTGTTGCTTCATTGCCGCATTAGAGACCACATAGAGCTCCTTGTCGCTGACCTTGTTCACAATCAGATCATCCAAAATGCAACCCTGGTCATTGGTGAAAACTGTCAGACTGCCACTGCCGGACGGCATTTCCAGAATGTCAGCTGTACAAATGGACTCGAGACACGCAGCTGCATCCTTGCCACGCACATAAGTCTGCAACATGTGCGACACATCGAATATGGAGCCCACCTCACGTGTGTACAGGTGGGAGGCAATGATGCTCAGATCCGTATACTGTACGGGTAACGCATATCCGCCAAAGTTGACAATTTTGCCACCCTTACGCACATGAAAGTCGTAGAGTGCGGTTCGCTCTCCTTCCCCACCCGAGGAGGCATAGCGTAATCTCTGCCAGCTTAGTGGCAGAATCTTTTGCGACTGCAGACGTCTGCTTAGCTTGAACATCGTGGCTAGACTAAAGTGCGGGCAAATGGTCCAGCATCCACTGCCAGCTGATAAGACGCATAACGTCGCCTGACATCATAGAGGGATTGCTTCTGCTTCAGCAGACCTGGAGACAATATAAATGTTTAACATTAATCTTGGCTAGGTTCAAAAATAGACGATAACCCCCAACAGAGCTGAGTTCTGAGTGTGATTAGTTGGGTTTCGAGAGCTAAATCAGCTGTGGCTTAATGACAGCATAACAGCTGAATAGTGTTGAGTAAACTAGCTAAATAGTCAAGCTCATGAAAAGCTCTCCGGAATTACAACTTCTTTGGAAATAAGAGAATATTATTATTTTATGAGTTATTACTATATTTTCTTATGTTAGCTTTGTTTTATTAATTATCTCTTCTCTTAAATGTATGTTACAACATTCTTCGATTAAAAATAGGAATTAAAGAGAGCCAAACTGCAGTTGTTGTTGTTGTTTCTTATCAGCTAAAGTATAGAAATAATCATATACAGTTAGAAAAATATTTGGGCAACGAAAATAGCTGAATTATATACTTTAAATCTTTAAATACAAATATTTTCTATTAAATTTCTTTCTTTTTTTTACAGAAACGCCAAAAGGCCAACAAATTTGAAATGTTTCCACCCGGCGAAATGCTTAAAATGTGCAATAAAAAGCGCGAACTGTGTGAATATTATGTCAAGCACTTAGCAGGCAGTGCTCAAAGCAATAAAAAGGTAAATTTCCATGGCAAATAAATCCAATTAACAACTAATCAAACTGTATTCGCCTGTTAGCTATTTGATATCTTCAACTATGAGAGTTTGCTGCAAGGAGGCTCTGCGATGGAGTTGCAACATTTGCAACAGATTTGGAAATCGGGAGATTTCATATCATATGACTTTGGTGCCATTGAAAATATGCAGATATATCACAGCGTGGAAGCAATTAACTATAATCTCAGTGAGATAACTGTACCCATTATACTGTACTTTGGGGAAACGGATGCAATTGCCACGCCCGAGGGCGTACATAGTATTTACGCCAAAATGCTAGATTCCGTAAGGAGTGTCAGACGCATTGCATCTGCAAAATTTAATCATTTTGATTTCTTGGTTTCGGGTGAGGTCAAAAGCCTTGTTAACGATAAACTGATCGAGCTAATGGAAAAGTTTCTCGAAGGCAAATTGCCATACATAATTGAATGAGTGTTTGTGTTCGTATTTTTTTTTTTTTGGTGCTAAGTAATTGTCTACCCAAAGCTGTCATCAAAGACGCCCATTGAGGCAAACACTCACACACACACACACACACACACAAACACGCATTAAAAGCGTCAAAGCGAATAGCAAAATATATTTTATTTGCCTCGCCAAGCGGCCAAATGGCCAAATGGCAATTATGTAATCGCAGGCCAAGGCATAAAAATCAAATAAAAGAAGTAGAAAATCGGAATACTAAAAAAGAAGGCAACAAAAACAAAATGTGACAAATTGGCGTCTGAGCCCAACACTTTTACTTTCTTTTAATTGCCCACTGAAGAGACAAAAAGAAAGAAAAAATGTACAAATATTTTTATTTGTATTTCTTATTTGTCTTGTGTTTGTTGTTGTCTCTTGCTTTTGACCTACAAAAGATGCGACAGCGCTAACAACAGCTGCTGTTAACGTTAGCTTAGCCAAAAAGGTTATTAAGCCATTTCGCTTGAAACTTGGCCAAAAGCATGAGTAAACAAAAAATGTGTGCTAACAACTTTGCTTAAGTATTTTTTTTTTTAAATGCTTTTGAACTTAAAACTTAACGTTACCTCATATTTGTTTATGGTATTTTGCGCATTTTGAATATATTAATTAAATTAATTAAATTTAAATAATTAAAAGTTTTGTTCCGAATCTTTTTACCATTACTGAAAGATCAATAACCACAATTATAAGCAACAAATAAATTAAAAAAATATTTTTAATGCAAAATTTATAAATTTTGTTCACATATTGAATTTGAAACTGTTGAAAAGTAAGTAAGATATTACAGAACATATATATTGACATGTTTAGCTTAAGGCATTTTATGAAACTCGTTTCTTGTCATTTAAAAAGGGGATTTTTTTTCATTATATAGGTATGTATATGTTATTATTAATTATCATATTTAACACACGAATTACGCTTCTGTTTTTCAGATATATTCTCTTATTTTTTTGGTACTAACAATATAATAACAAAATATAAAAGTTAATCAGTGCAATATGACCTACATAGAAACTGGAACAGTTTCAACTGAAATCCACACCTGTTCTTTATTTTTATCAATGCCCTATGCATCATAATTTGTCTGTCTGTTGTAACTTCTCATACGCGCCCTTTTTCTCCCTCTCCCTCTCACTCTTTCTCTCTTTCTCTCTCTGTCTGTGGTTTTGTCTTTGTTACTTTATTAAGCTGTCCCAAAATATAACAAGCAACACGCGATAAAGTTGAGATAGTAAGACTCTAAGATACTCTTTATATGAAATATGAAGAATCTATAAATTATTTTTATTATGATTTTTTCAGTTATTCTCTGTTTAATTATAACTATTTCTATATTCTTATCATAAGCACCTTAGGCAAAATTATTTGAATTACCTAAACTTTCTTAGCCATCTTGATCACCCTATTTTGAGCACCTTCGTTAGATACAGGGTATAATTTAAGTTGTCAAATCAAAAAAAATAAAAATAAGTAAAGCACGTCACAACGCATATGTTTATTGATATTATGATTGTTGTTGCTGGCGCTGTTGCTGATCGAAAGTTTTTTTTTTTTCGGCATTCTTTTGTAAGCGCGGAAGTTCGAAATGCGTTGCCGGGTTTTTGAGTTTTGGTTTCAGTTTCAGTTGAGGCCGCGACGTGCAGCGTTCAAGTTGACCATCAACAAGTGAAGAGCCCAACGAAACCCAACAACAATAAAAACAACAAAATATATACGATAATAAAAATCGAATTTCACTTTACGTTCGATCGATTTAATTGAAGTGAAGATTGCAATTAAACAACAATAATGCAACGTCGTTGGCTTTTGGCATTGGGTTTATGTCTGCTTATTAGTAGGACACAGGCGCAGCTTATTGGTGGCGAGGAGGATGAAGAGGAGGAGGAAGAAGAGGAGGAGGAAGAGGAGGAGAGTATCGAAGATGAGACAGCCGAGGAGAAGTTGCAACGCAAAAACATCAAGCAAGATTCCAACCTAACAGTGGTACCAAGATTAATGACACCAAATGCAAATCAGCAACAGCAACAACAATTTACACACATTTCATCAACAGGATAAATTAATTGCCAAATATGGCTACCAGGCGGAAGTGCATCATGTGACCACAAACGATGGCTACATTCTAACAATGCATCGCATCCGGAATGCCAACGCCCAGCCCTTTCTCCTGCAGCATGGACTCGTTGATAGCTCAGCGGGTTTCGTTGTCATGGGTCCGAATGTGAGTCTGGGTAAGTGTTTGGGTTTGGGTTTGTCTGCTGTTTCATGTCTACGTGATTAATGAGTAGTTGTCCAAGTGATTACCATATATATCTTTCACTTCCCCACTTGCAGGCTACTTGCTAGCTGACCACAACTATGATGTCTGGCTGGGCAATGCTCGAGGTAATCGATACTCAAGAAATCATACAACTCTTGATCCGGATGAATCCAAGTTCTGGGACTTTAGTTGGCATGAAATTGGTATTTACGATCTGCCTGCAATGATTGATCATGTGCTTAAGGAAACGGGCTACAAGAAGCTGCATTATGCTGGACATTCCCAGGGCTGCACTGCTTTTCTTGTGATGTGCTCCATGCGACCCGCGTACAATGAGAAGATACTCTCCATGCAGGCCATGGCACCAGCTGTCTACGCCAAGGAGACCGAAGATCATCCGTATATACGTGCCATCAGCTTGTATTTTAATGTAAGTGAAGTGTATAAGAGTAATAAAAAGTACTAACAGTGTGTGATGGTAAGGTGAACTTGTTTGGAAATAGTTTTATATATTTATACTTTTAATAACACATTTTCCTATTCATAATTATATTTTCTTTACCTAATCTAGAGTCTAGTTGGCAGCTCCATTACTGAAATGTTTAATGGTGAATTTCGTTTCCTATGTCGCATGACCGAAGAAACTGAAAGACTCTGCATTGAAGCTGTCTTTGGCATTGTGGGACGCAATTGGAATGAGTTTAACAGGGTAATCACTACTAACTAACTAACTAACTACTGCTTTAAGTTGCATACTTTAATATAACCTTTATTACTTTCAGAAAATGTTTCCCGTTGTTTTGGGTCACTATCCCGCTGGTGTGGCAGCCAAGCAGGTCAAGCACTTTATACAGATCATTAAGAGCGGCAGATTTGCGCCCTATAGCTACAGCTCCAACAAGAATATGTTGTTGTACAAGGAATATGTGCCGCCACGTTACAATCTGAGTTTGGTTACAGTGCCAACTTTTGTGTACTACTCGACCAACGATTTGCTGTGTCATCCGCACGATGTGGAGTCCATGTGCGAGGATTTGGGCAATGTGACTGGCAAGTATCTGGTGCCAATGAAGGACTTCAATCACATGGACTTCCTATGGGCGGTGGATGTGCGAAGATTGCTGTACAATCGTATGCTTCAAGTGCTGGGCAAACAACCAGTGGCAAGGATAACGGCGAGTACGAGGGCAAAGGTCTAAGGATACGAGGTCGAACTGTTGGACTTTAATAGCATTTTTGTCTAGCTTAATGCTACATTTAATATTTATTTATTTATTTGGCTTTGTTGATTCTATCTGTATGTTTGTGTGTGTGTGTGTGTGTGTAGCTTTAAATATAGAACAGATATTTGCATAAAACTGTGAAATTTTAAATATGCAGCTGCTTTGCCTTACTTCAACCGGAAACGGAAGTCAAGTGTTGTTTTCTTATTTTTCTTTTTATTTTATTTTTTTTTGAGACTGACAATGACTTGGCCCACAAAACTGTAGCAGATTTTCTCAAAACATCAGCAGAAGTAGCAGCCACAGCAACAGCAACGGCAACGGCAACAGCAGCAACAGCCGTGGCAACAACAAGAACATGCATTTCTAAGCAGATTTCTTTGAGGGAAATATTCTATTTTCTTATGCACATGCCATTTTCTCAACAGCTGCTGCTGCTGCTGCTGCTGCATGCTATTGTGGCCTCTATTGTTGTTGTGGTTGTTGTTTAGTGACTGACTTCCTTGAGCTGCTTATGCTTTCAGGCCACCAGGTCCTGACATTTGCATTTTCCAGTTTAGCCTCAGCCATCCGAACTAAGTGAAAAGCTGTGTACAAGGCGCGAAAACTGACTTTTCACGAGCACTAAAAACTACTGCAACACACAAAATGAACTTTACATTAAGTTTAAAATGAAGAAAAACGTTTTGTTTTTTTCCATTAGGCTAAACTTAATGCATACGACGAGCAAAATAAATGAAATTATTGTTAGACAAAAGTGAGATTGTAAGAAATTTTTTTATTTTAAGTAAATGTTTGGAAAAGATTATTAAAAACTGTTTGGTTTTGTAGTTTTGGTTTAATTTATTGTTTGTTTAATAAATATTGTAAGAAAATAATAATAATAATAATCAATAAAAAGAAAATTGCTAGAGCTCGACAAATCGTACTTTAACTAGAATCGCATTAAACTAAAACCTGTAGTTTATTGTTGGCATTCGTATTATTATTGAACTATTTACTTAAATGCCTATTTTAAATGCAATGTTAAGTTTAATCGCTTATTAATCTCACTTAATAGTCTGAGGTCACTTAGTTTTATAATCAGCAAGTACAAAGCTCCGTTAAATTGAAATTCAAATGGGGTACAGCTAAGACAAAAATCAGCAAAGCTATTTCCGATCTCAATGACGTCGAACTGTTGATTTATATAAGCGAAGTATATGCAAAAATAAAGCAACAACAAGTTTAAAGTAATCAACGAATCTTGAATGCTCTGAGCGTAACAGAATTTCAATTGAATAGACAAATAAATTGCAATTTATTTTGGGAATTTCTAATTTATTTTATTACTTTTTCCCAGTTTTGTTACATATACCTGTAGATAGTTTGAGATTGAGTTGATTATCGAACTAGAACAGACAGCTTAAACTATTTGTATTTGTAGATTTTTGTGGAGATTAAATGTTTTCATAACAAATAATATTATTTTTTCATATTTATTATATATTTTCTAAGTACCAAGGAAATAAACGAATTATATTCATAAGCTATTTTTAAAATATTATATTTATTTAATTTATAACTGTTTATCTATTTGATGTTCCTTACTATATACTGCAATTAGTATTGGTTTTAATGACAGCATTTGTTAGTTGGAAAACCCATTAATATATGTTTGTTCCCATAGCTGATTTAATTTAAGATCTGTTATTATTTATTTGTATTCAAATTTCTTTTCGGTAAGAGTACAATTCGCAAGAATCGTAGACAATGTATAATATTTAAATGATGATAAATGTTGTTGTTGTTGTAGTTACTTCTCCCTCCGAGGGTTAATTATCAAGGTATTGCTTCGTCTGACCCGACATCGATCCCGGTTTATAGAACGTGACTAGAGTTTTGCATTTGCCTGATTCCCAGATTTGTTTTCTATCTTTTTTTTTTCATTTTGTTTGATTTTGTTTTTTCTTTTAGTGTAAGGTTCTTTTTTAATTATTTTATTTTTGCATGTTGTTGTAAATTGTGTTTTATTATTTCGCAACACTTCGGCATCTTATAAAAGGCGAACGATCTCTAGGGAGCGCACTCAGTTGGTGCCAGTCAAAAGTTCCGATGAGATTGTTTATTGTGCTAAGTGTTTGCATTGCGTTAGCCTCCGCTGGCTATGGTGGAGATAGTGGTGCCGCTTCATCGGCTTCCGCATCCGCATCGGCCTCTTCGGTCGCCAAATCAGGCGGTAAATTTGGCGGTGCCGGTGGCTATGGTGGTGCGGGCGGCCTAGGATTGGGAGGCGTTGGTGATGGACTCGGACTGGGAGCTGGAGGCCTTGGTGGTGGTCTCGGTGGTGGACTTGGAGGCGGTCTTGGAGGCGATCTTGGTGGAGGCCTTGGTGGTGGACTTGGAGGTGGTCTTGGAGGCGGTGGCGGTGGCGGACTCGGTGGTGGCGGCGCTGGTTCTTCGGGACACGCCAGTGGCGGAAGCTATGGCAGTGGTGGTCCCGGTTTCGGTAGTGGCGGCGCAGGAGGAGGTAGCCATGGAGCCGGCGTTTACGGTGGTGGCGGCACAGGAGAAGGTAGCCATGGAGGCGGCGGTTCCGGTGGTGGCGTCGCAGGAGGAGGTGGCTATGGAGGCGGCGGTTTCGGTGGTGGCGGTGCAGGAGGAGGTGGCCCAGGAAGTGGTCATGGTGGTGGGCCAGCTGGCGGTGGTTTCGCTGGAGGATCAGCTGGTGGTGGCCATGGAGGCGGTGGTTTTGCTGGAGGATCAGCTGGCGGTGGCCATGGGGGTGGTGGATTTGGAAGTGGATCAACTGGTGGTGGCGGCCATGAAGGCGGTGGTCATGGCAGCGGCGGCGGCGGACCCGGCTATGGTGGTGGCGGCGGACCCGGCTATGGTGGTGGCGGCGGACCTGGCTTTGGCGGTGGACCTGGATCAGGCGGTGGAATTGGCGGCGGACATGGAGGTGGTGGTCATGGAGGCGGCGGTGGCGGCGGACCCGGCTTTGGTGGCGGCGGCAAACCTGGCTTTGGCAGTGGTATTGGAGGGGGCGGTGCAGGAGCCTCAGCTGGTTCAACTGCAACTGCAACTGGAATTGGCGGCGGCAAGCCTGGTGGCGGTTTCGGTAGTGGACCCGGTTTTGGCGGTCCCGGAGGCGGTGGCGGCGGCGGATATGGTGGAGGTGGCCATGGCGGCGGTGGCCATGGCGGCGGTAAGCCTTTGATTGGTGGACCATTCATTGGCGGCCATCTCGGCGGTGGGCACGGAGGCGTCAGCTTTGGAGGCGGTGGCAAGCCCGGCGGAGGAGGAGGCGGTGGTGGCTACGGAGGTGGTGGCTACGGAGGTGGCGGCTATGGTGGTGGCGGCTACGGTGGTGGTGGCAAAGGTGGTGGCGGCTACGGTGGTGGTGGCAGAGGTGGTGCCAGTTCCTCAGCTTCGGCTTCAGCGTCAGCCTCTGCAGGCAGCTATGGTCATTAATTTTTAAGTTGTAAGCTTTCCAATTTGTGCCAACTATAAGTTTCAACAAAAGAGTATTTTCCAGTCGTTAAGACACATTAAATAAATTTTTCTTTTAAAACAATGTTTTTTATAAGCTTTTTATGATCGGGTTGTTAAACGGTTTAAGGCCAACAATTAGTTGGGCTAAGTATATGCACTGAGTAGGGTAAAAAACATTTTTAATACCCTGTACTGAATCTGTTCAAAAATTAAATTATAACTGAGGAAGCATACACGACACCTCTGACTTTTTTATGGAGAAACTTTTTTTGATAGTTCAAAAACCCTAAGCGAATACTTTGGCTATAAAAATACTTTAATATAAAAATGAAATCTCTTTTTTCTTACTTGGTTTTTGTAGGGTGTATGTATGCCAATTAGAAATAAGTTATTGACGATGTTAAAACAAGTTTGAATAATTATTTGTAATTGTGTAATTTCACTTATTGGCAAGCGTGTATATAATTATTTTTAATGGACTCTTGTTAAATATTTGCTTTTATACTTAACAATGCAAATGTCTTTTAATTTATGTTTGTGGCCATATAGTAGGATATTAGAACTACAGTTTCAATTGGTTTATTTTTGGCAGTGTTTAACCTTATGTTTATTTGAAAACTCTTAGCTATAATTCTTAGCTAGTAAACTTTTGCTTAAATAAATGGGCCTATTAGAGAACCGCGAGTGCGTAGAAGTAGAACTAAGTTTTAAAGAACTGGAGACATTGATAACATAGTTGGACATATAAATCGTGTAAATGGCTGTGTGGCAAAGTTGCGACTCAATTGCCGTTTGTGGCATTTAGCAAACATTTATCATTAGGCGGCAAAGTTGCCACGCCGGGGCAATTTTACTATTGCAAATTGTTGCACACAATGGCGGCGGCAGCGGCAGCCGCTTCTAGCAACAAATTGAAATCTTAAGTAAACTTTGTGCTGCCTCGAAGTGCAGTTTTATTACTCCTAGCCTCAGTGACGGCGGCCAGCGCATCCTTAAACCCATCCAATATGCGAAACAAAAAGGGAAATAGTTGGAGACAGAGACAGAGAGAGCTTGGAGCAGATGTTGGTCGAACAACGTCTGTTGAAAACAGCCATTGGCAATAAACTCAGACCAATTTGCACAAGGACAATGAACCCCTGTGGTGCACTTTGCATCATAAAGCGGAAGGGCACGCGCGGATTGCAGGGTGGCTGTAGGAGCCGGTAGGAGTCGTATGGGCAGAGCGACAGCAATAACAGCAGGAGCCATGAGCTCACCCAGGGCTAGGGCATCAACTGTTACTGCCTGCCTGCCTGACTGCTGCTCCTGTTCCTGGCGGTTTGCCACACTGTCGACTGCTGCTGCTTCCACTTTGTGTTGTTGCATGTTGCAACAATTGCTATTGCGACTGTTTGGACCTTACATCGTTGTCGAATTGACAATATTGCCATTCTTTGTTTGCCGCAATTTATGTTAGGCAATAAAATCAATGCAAATAAAACTCTTTAGTTATTTAAGTATACTGATTATTGTTTCCTGACTAAAGAAATTGAGAGTTTGAATGAGTTTCTAAAAATGTGACGGTTTGATATTTAAAATGATCTTTTATCAAATTAAATATATAATATATGAATATTTTAGCATACCCATTGATTACATTCTATATTGCACTAGATTGCACAGAGTTATTATTGATTTCGCATTGAAATTATTTACCGAATGGCAATTATTATTTTGCGCCAGCCTGAGAGTATGCAATTGTTTTTAGCCAACCAGACAGCCTGCAAGCGAACATGAGGATGGATTAATGACGGATATGGCGTAAAATAAGGTAAGGATGGGGGACCATTGTTGTAGAACCTTTAAAATACAAAAAGCTAAAAGTTAAAAAACAGCTAAGAAAAAAGCTTTAAAAAAAGCTTAAAGTGCCTAAAAATGATTAACGGCAGTTTTTCCAAGAATTTGATTTAACTAAAATCATTGCATACGTTATAGGCTGTAAAAATATATAATTTTAACTCACAAAAGTTTAATTTCTACCCACAAAAATTTCTTTTTTACCCCATTTGGGGTAATTTATCCCGGTTCCCCGAACGGTTGAAAATGAGGATGGATTTTAATTAAAATTAAATAATTCAAAAATGTTTTGCATAACGGCGTTTGTCGTTTGACGCGTTGCCTTGTTTATTAGCCAAGCGGCGCATAATTGAAAAGTTTGTGCCGCTGCCAACTAGGCGGGTAATTCAATTTGGCAACCGGAGCGAGATTCACACAAAAAGCCAATAACACATAATACGGTAGCGGTGCACACATATGAAATATATGCATAAGTATGTGCGGCATATTCCCACTAAGCATGGCATTAAATATACTACAACTATTATATGGATTATTGCCATGGCAATGCACTGATTTCAGTTTGCTGGCGTTGGTTGGGCTTACATAATTAACACGGCGCTATTTAGTTGGCATTTTGCGGGGTATAAGGCAGTTGCCCTGGCGGGTAATACGATTAAATAACTACTATAAATTATTTGAATTTGATTGCTTTTAATAAGCAAAAATATTTTCAATTAAATGCAGTTCATTATGTTTGCGCACACAAACCAATATACAAACCAATATTCAAAGCTATGAAAATGGATTATAATTAAAATTTTGCTTTACTTTGCATTGCAGCTAAAGCGAAATATATATTGTACTAAAGGACGATTTGTATATTTAATATATATATTAAAGAAAGCTTTGAAATTGATTTACTGATTAATCAGTTATTTATTTCATATAAGAATATTTTAATAAATTTATTGATTATCAGCAATGCTATAAAAGAATAAAAAAAAAGTTCTAATAAATATTTAACAACGCAATTTTACACGTCAATAGTATAATTAATCTCATGTTGAACTAATAAGTCAATAAAACCAAAACGCAAAGACAAAAAAACTAACGCACGCTTATATAAATTAACAAAGCAAAGCAAAAAAAATAAATTATACAAAATGAGAATGAGAAAAAATAAACAACATTAATTAAGCAAAATAAATGATGCAAAAAAAGAGAAAAAAAAAATTGCCAAACCGGTTGATGCTGTTTGAAACATTTATGCGAGACTCCTTAAATATGTTAATATTTGTTTGGGCGCCTGTTTGCATAAATAAATAGTGTCAAATTTGAAAGCAGAGAAATTAGCCAAAGCTTCGTTCGATTCAATTTTATATCGGTTTAAATAAACATTTTAAGTTGAGCGCATTTATTATACAGCGCGTATTAATGACACTGGTTATATGGCCAAAAACAGTTTAAATATTGAATAGCCGGCCATCCATTATATATAATGTTTTCCGGCCTTACGGACTTCCCCGCCACTTTAGTGCTAATTATATGGCATATACGCCCGATTGTCGTATCTAATATTTGACCGAAAAAATCACCAACTTCAAACGCTTTCCATCTGATGGAAAACCCCTAGGCTATGAGTCGTTCTTGAACTTGACCACTCACGTCACGTCACGTCCGCCTTGCCCCAGACGGCCGCTTTACCTCAAGCTTTCGCACAATGACGACATTGCAACTGGTTTGTAGTATGCGAGAATAATATTTTGTTCGTGTTGTGGACTGTTTGCTATTTGTTGCTATTTGTTAATTAACGATTGCATATTAAACATTTGTTAAACTTGTATTCTTTTTATAAATATTTTATTATTCCCTTTAATCTTTTAAGTGTGCACGCTTTGACAGTTGTGTATAAATTTAAAAAAAAAGTATTTTGGAATCATGTATACCCTAAAACGAGACTCTACTGATATTACGGATAAAACGAAAAGATAAATCACATTAACAAAAATGTTAACTTAAAAAAAATGGGATATCTTATATAACTAAACACTTCTCAGTCTAATAACCATTATACAAACAACCCTGATAGGGTTCATACAACTTATATAGTACAACAATAAAACTCTCCTACAAAAGTGAATTCATGGTATTGCTGTTCATTAACACCTTGTATATGTGATTGTAGTTTCTACAAATCATCAGCTACGGATTGCTGTTGGTATGCATAACTTTAAGTATTATTTGCATACTACGGGAACTACCAATACTATATAGGCTCCAGTAATATAATAACCGTTACTCGTCCATGAATGAGTCTCGTTTTACTCACAAGCAACTAACAAATCAAGTTATTAGAACCAGAATGAGTTTACAGAGGAATATTAAATTTATTGTTTTCTTATTCTTAACTTTTCTAAAAACAAGTCTCAATATTGAACAATCACATCAAGTATAAAGATTGTTTACGTCATAAGCTCGCATTTACTATTTAACAAAGATATATTTTAAGATAATTATAAACATCATTCGACCGCAAACGAAACAAAACTGATTTTCGTTTCGAACCATAGTTATTTTCTGTTGTTTTTGTTTGTTTTGTAACGACACTAGAGGCCAATAAACTCTTCAAGATGAACTTGTCAGTTGACTAGAACATGCGATATTAGATGGGAATTCCTAAGTTCAGGAAGATCTTCTCAGATCGCCACTCAAGACATCAATTAACCACTTGTAAATAAACAAAACGAACTTATGTTATTCAAGAGTATAAACTTATTTTGATTTGGCGCATTCGATCAAACATAATTATGTATTTGGTTTGTTGTTGGTTTTGGGATTCACACGACAAAAATCGGCGCTCAAATCTAAAGCCGATAATGATGATCTTGTTGTTGCCCATGATGACAATGACGCCTGCCGCTGCTGCTGTTAATTAGAAATAAAAGCAAAAGAAAACCGGTAAATGGGGTCTCTCAGCGAACCAAAAAACTCTCAGCTCGGGTAAGCTCTGTATTTCAAATAACATAAGCACACACATGGAGCAAAGTTTGTTTTTGAGAGTTTTGACGTTTACGCACCTTGTGTGTGTACTATAAATATTTGCGAGATTTGGCAAAGGTCCATCAGTTGGAGTGTTACCTGGCAAGAGCTAACAACAATTAATTCTATCTAACGAATCAAGCAATATGAAGACTCTGATTGTGTTCGCTTTATTGATTTGTGCCGCAGCGGCACTGCCACAATTTGGCTTTGGCGGTGGTGGTTTTGGAGGCCCTGGATTTGGAGGCCCTGGATTTGGAGGCCCTGGATTCGGAGGTGGTTACGGCCGCCCTGGTTTCGGTGGCGGTGGTTTCGGCCCAGGAGGCGGTTTCGGAGGCGGCCCTGGTTATGGTGGTGGTTTCGGAGGCCCTGGTTTTGGAGGTGGCGGCCGTTATCCTGGCTTCGGCGGCGGCCGTGGCGGCCACCGTGGCGGCCACCGTGGCGGTGGTGGTGGCGCCGCCTCTGCTTCAGCCTCAGCGAGTGCATCGGCAGCTGGTGGTGGTGGTGGTGCTGCTTCAGCTGCTGCCTCCGCGGCTGCTTCTGCTGCTGGTGGTGGTTTCCGTGGTTAAAGTGCCTGAGTGTGTGCCAGGTGCACCAACACGAGATTATAAAATGTTTATTTAGTTCGTCATAAGTTCTGTTAAAAAAGTCTGAAAATTAAAAAAAAAAAAACTGAAACCCAAAAATCAAAAACATAAAAAAAATCTATTTATTGAACGAGTTTGATAAAACGCTGCTTATATTAAATTATATTTAATTGATATGAACATTGATTTAATTCCAACTGGATTAAGCTAAGAGCTATTTAAGGCAAACAAGCTACTTAAGATGAACTTGTCACTGGATTTAATTAGATAAATCATATTTGAGAACATGAAGGTAAATCAAAGCAAACAAGCAAATCCGTATGAATTTGTGTTTGGTATAATTTGCATTTAGAAACGTGGTCACACTGCGCTGTTGAAGCAAAAATTTACAGTTATTGATCAAGAGAGTCGTCTCAGAGAGTTTGCAGAGAGAGGTTGATGTTGTTATTGTAGAAGTGAATTTTTGATCGTAAATCAATCGAATTCACTTTGCACCATTAATAATAAATACATGATTTATATCATCAATACATTGTGTATAGCTACAATTCACGACTATTCACTTTATCAACACCATTTTATCGGAAATATCGCATTATGAGACTGAAGCTCTTAAGTTGTTTGGGGGATTCACCAGTGCCACCGTCAGACGAAAGACCGACAATTAAGATGCATTTTTCATTAAACCCTGCACTCAAATCTGTGGGTTATATTGGTATGTTAAAGTTGTGTTTTGTAAAAGACAAAGAAAATTCCTTTTAGAATATATGTAGAACATAACTTAATTTTTGATATCATTTATATTTTGTGTTCTTGGGCAAACGAAAAAAAAATTAAATACGGATTTGCTTGCATTATGATCGAACAATTTTCTATCTTTAGGGTACTCCATAGTCCATTATTTTTATTTTTGCTAATACGACATTCCTACTTGTTTACGTTGGTAATTATAACGATCAGGCTGATGCAGCTGCAGCTGCAGCTTATACCTAGAATAAAGGCATACATATAAAGCAGGTGAACAACTTCAGATGTGGGAACCCTAGAACACAGACTTACATTAATCACTGCAAATTGGTCGCTTCAAGTTGTTTGTTTTTTAAAGTATAAATACCTAAGGAGGTTCGACACAGGTCATTCAGTTTGCCATTTAGCTGTTTGCCGTTAACAACAGTTCCATTAATCGATCCGAGCAATATGAAGTTTATGGTTATACTTTTCCTGCTGATTGCAATCGTTGCTGCAATGCCTGTAAGCGGTTATGTAAGCCGTGGCTTTATCGGTGGATTCAGTAAAAAAAAGTTCGGCCGCGGCGGTGGTGGTCGCGGTGGTGGCGGTGGCGGTGGTGGTTCCTCAGCAGCAGCATCCGCAGCGGCATCTGGCGGGGGTGGATCTTCAGCTGCAGCCTCCGCATCAGCTTCGGGCGGTCGTGGCTAAAGAATTGCAGATACACAATGTTTACTCATTTGTCAATATGTTATATATAAAATGAATATTTAAAATTGCAATAAAAAAATACTCAACCTTAAAGAAAATGTGTTTTAATCTGTGCTTTGGTGATTTCAATTCAAAGTGTAATCCAAACTGATATTTGACATTTTTTTTTGGAAAAGAAATACAATTCTTCTGTAATTATTGGGAAGTAAAACTTATCAAAACTTATCGCTGATTTATTTTATTTATTTTGTTTTGCATGAGTAACTTATAGTATTCTATGAGAGCTGATTAAAAAGCACATTAATTTCGGCATATAAGTGAGAACAGCAATAAAAATATTTGCACATATGAGTTTCTTTTTTTTTTTGTCTATGGTTCAGACGACAAGGCAATTACACAGGATGACACAGACAAAAAAAAAACATTAATATATATGTTCTCAATCACTTCATAAAAAAATATTTAAGATTGCTAGAATGAATGTTAAATACTCTTTTAAGTTTTGTGTAAACTTTTAAACTTATTGCATTCAATTAAACTTTTAGTTGAGTATTATTAAAAAAAATTGATTTACTTGCATTCAAAGCACTTTCCAAAATAAATGCTGCATAGTTTTTAGTGAATTCACCAATCCCAAAAGTATACTAGTAGGTTTATTCGCTGTTAAATTACAAAAAAAAACCTGTCTAGTTTTTTCAAAAGACAAAAGATAAAAAAAATATTGTTTAAGTAAATTAGTGTCGGCATATTTTAAAAGTTTAAATAAAAAAAATTAAAAAAACAAAACAACAACATGATAACCTGTCTTATTTATCACCTTTTGAAATCTAAAAAAAAGATATAAAAAATGTAATGCTTGATAGAGCTGCGCTTTATGGTTCATTGATTTAGCCAGTAACATGATCTAGTACTTATGAACTTTAATAGGAATATCACATTATTTAAGTTAACTAGCTAAATCGAGTAGTTAATCTTTTCTGATTTTTTTTTATAGCTATAAGCTCTTGTTTGAGGTTATTCTATGCGATTTATTCTGTTTTCTTCGAAAAGTTCTTTTTGATGATTAAAAACTTGATATAAGGTCAGGTAAATATTATTTGTTTTGCTTTTGGAAGCTAGTTAAACTGTTTAGAGCATAACGAAACTCAAAAACAAAACAAGGCAGCAAGGGGCACGTCCAAGTTCTGGCAATCGATGTTGATGATATTGAATAACTGATAACTAACCGGTTATAATGCGTATTATTCGGGTAGAAGCGTATATATATTTATGGGCCAACTAATTGACATTATTAATTCGTTTTGAAGATCATTAAATGTTCCAAGCTATTGTTGTTGTTGCCAAAACCGACTCTCTCTCTCTCTCTCTCTGACGTTGCACACAACTAATAAATTCTCTTAGAATTGTTTGTGTTTTGTTTGGGATTTTGGTTGGGTAGATCACCAACCAGACAGCGCTAATGATTTATCTTTTCTTTTTAAAAGCTCACCCACTCTTTCTCTCTCCCTCACTATCACTCTCTCACTTTCTGCCTATAGCTGCCTCCAGTGAATTGGCGGGGGTAGGAGGGTATCTTAGCATCCCGGCTCTGAATTGTATAAAAGCCGCTGCGTGTCGATCGATTGAGTTAAGTTTGTGGAGCCAACTAGAAGCCTCACTATGAAACTGTTTATAGCTCTGTCCGTGCTATTGGCTGTGGCCACAGCGCTTCCTCAATTCGGAGGCAGTAACGCCAACGCCAATGCCAATGCTAACGCACAAGCTCAAGGAGGCGGTTTCGGTGGCGGTGGACACCGCGGTGGTGGCTTTGGTGGTCCTGGATTCGGTCATGGCGGCGGTGGTCACCACGGTGGTGGTCATGGCGGCGGTGGATTCGGCGGTCCCCAGTACGGCGGCGGTGGATTCGGCGGTCCCCAGTACGGCGGCGGTGGCTTCGGCGGTCCCCAGTACGGTGGCGGTGGCGGTGGCGGTGGCTCATCGTCCGCTTCCGCGTCTGCCTCTGCTTCAGCGAATTCCCAAGGTGGCAACTTCCGCGGCTAAAATTGCCAAGATGAAATCTAAAAACATCCAAGATCGAATCTGAATCTGAATCTGAATCTGAATCTCAAGTTTTTAATCTTTTGTTGTACTAACAAAAATTATAAATAAAAACACTTTGAGTAAAGTACCTGCAAAAATCTACGTAAAAATATCACTGAGAGAGCAAACAAAACCAACTTGCCTTATTTATGTGTAATAATCAAAGCAGAGAACAAAGAAACATTAACAAACAATATGTATATATATATATAAATAAATAAAACTGGTTTGAGAGAAATTCAGCTTTAGATTTAGATCGCATGATGATTTGATTTGCACACTTTCCTTAAGTTCGGCACACCACAAACTAATTTGATAAGCTCGTGTTGGTAATCGAATCACAAATGTTATCATAATTCAGCGGCTCATTTGCTTTGTCTGCATTTGTGATTTTCGTCAAAATGTCTAAAACATACATACAAACATATATGCTAATTGATGTCGTCGACGCTTCTGCTGTATGGTTAACTCCAGACATTCATTTAGTAACGTTATAAAAGCTGAAAGCTTTTGCACATATCATTAAGTGTGTTAGAAGATTCCACACAGTTCGGACAGGCAGGCTGACATACAGCTATGAAGATATTCGTTGTACTTAGCATTATCCTGGCCGTTGCCGTGGCCGCACCACAGTTTGGCGGTGGTGGTAATGCCAATGCCAATGCTGGTGCCGATGCTCAGGCTGAGGGTCAACCAGGCTTTGGTGGACAGGGTGGATTCGGTGGACCAAATGGTTTTGGTGGACAAGGTGGATACGGCGGACAAGGTGGATACGGCGGACAAGGTGGATTTGGTGGATATTGAGGTCGTCCCGGCGGCGGTTTCGGTGGTCGTCCTGGTGGCGGCTACGGTGGTCGTCCTGGTGGAGGTTACGGTGGCCGTCCCGGTGGTGGATTTGGTGGCTTCGGAGGCGGTTACGGTGGCCCCGGAGGCGGCTTCGGTGGCCCCGGTGGCCCCGGTGGCTATGGAGGCCAAGGCGGCTTCGGTGGCGGCGATGCCAATGCTGAGGAATCAAAACTTATTGCTGATTGTGTGTTTATATTTCAAGCTTATTTATTTTGTTTTGCATGAGTAACTTATAGTATTTTATGAAAGCTGAATAAAAAGCACATTAATTTCGACATATAAGTGAGAACAGCAATAAAAATATTCGCACATATGAGTTTCTTTTTTTTTTTCTATGGTTCAGCTAATGTTTATAAGAACTTAAGCAGTTTATATGTTCCCTACTTAGACGACAAGGCAATTACACAGGATGACACAGACAAAAAAAAAAACATTAATATATATGTTCTCAATCACTTCATAAAAAAATATTTAAGATTGCTAGAATGAATGCTTAATTCTCTTTTAAGTTTTGTGTAAACTTTTAAACTTATTGCATTCAATTAAACTTCTAGTTGAGTATTATTAAAAAAAAATTGATTTACTTGCATTCAAAGCACTTTCCAAAATAAATGCTGCATAGTTTTTAGTGAATTCACCAATCCCAAAAGTATACTAGTAGGTTTATTCGCTGTTAAATTACAAAAAAAAACCTGTCTAGTTTTTTCAAAAGACAAAAGATAAAAAAAATATTGTTTAAGTAAATTAGTGTCGGCATATTTTAAAAGTTTAAATAAAAAAAATTAAAAAAACAAAACAACAACATGATAACCTGTCTTATTTATCACCTTTTGAAATCTAAAAAAAAGATATAAAAAATGTAATGCTTGATAGAGCTGCGCTTTATGGTTCATTGATTTAGCCAGTAACATGATCTAGTACTTATGAACTTTAATAGGAATATCACATTATTTAAGTTAACTAGCTAAATCGAGTAGTTAATCTTTTCTGATTTTTTTTTATAGCTATAAGCTCTTGTTTGAGGTTATTCTATGCGATTTATTCTGTTTTCTTCGAAAAGTTCTTTTTGATGATTAAAAACTTGATATAAGGTCAGGTAAATATTATTTGTTTTGCTTTTGGAAGCTAGTTAAACTGTTTAGAGCATAACGAAACTCAAAAACAAAACAAGGCAGCAAGGGGCACGTCCAAGTTCTGGCAATCGATGTTGATGATATTGAATAACTGATAACTAACCGGTTATAATGCGTATTATTCGGGTAGAAGCGTATATATATTTATGGGCCAACTAATTGACATTATTAATTCGTTTTGAAGATCATTAAATGTTCCAAGCTATTGTTGTTGTTGCCAAAACCGACTCTCTCTCTCTCTCTCTCTGACGTTGCACACAACTAATAAATTCTCTTAGAATTGTTTGTGTTTTGTTTGGGATTTTGGTTGGGTAGATCACCAACCAGACAGCGCTAATGATTTATCTTTTCTTTTTAAAAGCTCACCCACTCTTTCTCTCTCCCTCACTATCACTCTCTCACTTTCTGCCTATAGCTGCCTCCAGTGAATTGGCGGGGGTAGGAGGGTATCTTAGCATCCCGGCTCTGAATTGTATAAAAGCCGCTGCGTGTCGATCGATTGAGTTAAGTTTGTGGAGCCAACTAGAAGCCTCACTATGAAACTGTTTATAGCTCTGACCGTGCTATTGGCTGTGGCCATAGCGCTTCCTCAATTCGCCAACGCCAATGCCTATGCTAACGCACAAGCTCAAGGAGGCGGTGGACACCGCGGTGGTGACTTAGGTGGTCATCGTCCGCTTCCGCGTCTGGCGGCTAAAATTGCCAAGAATAAATTACAACATCGAATCTGAATCTCTAACAAAAACGAATAAAACAAAAATAAAAGCATTGAAAATTAAAGATTTTATTTTGTTTTTCTTTTTTGGCATATAAAAATCATTTTTTGTACTCAGTCGTACTAATTACTCACCTTAGGTGAGTTGTTGGAAACTGAAGGACTCGGCTATAACCTTTGATTGGAACATGTTCAGGAACTAAAAAACAACAGTTTGTTTCTTTTTTTTATTATTACAGTGAACGCTCGCAAATAATAATAACAATATTAACTCAGAATTAATTTATTTTTACAGTTTATCTTGTGATTGTTCACTGTAATGGTATTTTGGATTTTTATGTTTATTTATTTAAGGCAAAATACTTATATGAACATAATAATGTGACTTTAGTATTACCTGAATATCAGTTTTAATGTTTTTTGGTTTTCTAATCGTTTTTTTTTTTGTCGATTGTCAAATCAGATGATCGCTGTGATGTAACCGACATAAACTACGGAAGAGTTTTTAGTATAGGTCTTAATAGTTTTTGTTTGTGTTCCTGTTGTCAACAAATTACAGGAAAAACCGGTAAAAACAGCTTAGGTATAAATAAAGAATTATGCCAATCATTGCTGGTAGAATAGTATGTGGTACAAGTCTTTAATCTTTTGTTGTACTAACAAAAATTATAAATAAAAACACTTTGAGTAAAGTACCTGCAAAAATCTACGTAAAGATATCACTTAAAGAGCAAACAAAGCCAACTTGCCTTATTTATGTGTAATAATCAAAGCAGAGAACAAAGAAACATTAACAAACAATATGTATATATATATATAAATAAATAAAACTGGTTTGAGAGAAATTCAGCTTTAGATCTAGATCGCATAATGATTTGATTTGCACACTTTCCTTAAGTTCGGCACACCACAAACTAATTTGATAAGCTCGTGTTGGTAATCGAATCACAAATGTTATCATAATTCAGCGGCTCATTTGCTTTGTCTGCATTTGTGATTTTCGTCAAAATGTCTAAAACATACATACAAACATATATGCTAATTGATGTCGTCGACGCTTCTGCTGTATGGTTAACTCCAGACATTCATTTAGTAACGTTATAAAAGCTGAAAGCTTTTGCACATATCATTAAGTGTGTTAGAAGATTCCACACAGTTCGGACAGGCAGGCTGACATACAGCTATGAAGATATTCGTTGTACTTAGCATTATCCTGGCCGTTGCCGTGGCCGCACCACAGTTTGGCGGTGGTGATAGTGCCAATGCCAATGCTGGTGCCGATGCTCAGGCTGAGGGTCAACCAGGCTTTGGTGGACAGGGTGGATTCGGTGGGCCAAATGGTTTTGGTGGACAAGGTGGATACGGCGGACAAGGTGGATACGGCGGACAAGGTGGATTTGGTGGATATGGAGGTCGTCCCGGCGGCGGTTTCGGTGGTCGTCCTGGTGGTGGCTACGGTGGTCGTCCTGGTGGCGGTTACGGTGGCCGTCCCGGTGGTGGATTTGGTGGCTTCGGAGGCGGTTACGGTGGCCCCGGAGGCGGCTTCGGTGGCCCCGGAGGTGGCTTCGGTGGCCCCGGTGGCTATGGAGGCCAAGGCGGCTTCGGTGGCGGCGATGCCAATGCTGAGGCTAATTCCAATGCTGTTGCCAATGGTGGTGGTGGCTTCGGTGGTCTTGGTGGTAACAATGCCGTTGCCAATTCTGCAGCCACAGCCAATGCTCAAGGTGGTGGCTTCGGTGGTGGCAATGCCAAAGCTTCATCCAGTTCCAACGCCGTCTCCAACGGTGGTGGTCTAGCTAGTGCCTCATCCTCATCATCCGCAATCGCCAACGCTGCTGGAAAATAAATGAAATGATCTTCGAATCATTTTCTTAAGTGATTTAGTTTTTTATAATTTATAGAGTTAATATAAAAATTTAAAAAAAGAAAAAATACCCAAAGTTAAAAGTCAAATTTATTGGGTTTTGCTTTGCAAAAACTTTTGTTTACCATTCTATATACTTTTGAGAGCAGGAACAAATGTTTATTAGCAATGGGGTGCGAGTTTTGACATCTTCAGCTTTTGAGCCTATCAAATTTAATCAGAAATTCATTTTGAGGGCCTTCACAATGACTTCATTGCTTTTTAGGTGACTCTTTGGCATTTGTACATTTATTTTTTTATGGAAGATTCTTCTATTTGTTGTTTAATAAACAAATTTGTAAACATTTTCTATTTGCAAAACATACAGAAGATACCGTATATAGAAAATAAATAAAAAAACGCTTAGAAGCTCAAACTTTAAATTAGCGTAGCAAAATTATTCTTGTTGTTATTCCTAATCAATTTATGTTTTAATTAACTGTTGAATACATTAAATGAAGAAAAAACATTTTGTTCTTTGGATAAGGAATAGGAATACACAAAAACAAAACATTAATTTCTGTCGATCAATTAAAAATGCAGACACTAAATGTTGCGGTTTCTAAAACAAGTATAAATGATTATATTTAAAATTTGGCTTATTTAACTTGACTTAATTAGATAGGATACTAAAATATGCATTTAATTAGCAATAATTAGCTGAAAGCTTTGTTATTATTACAAACTTTATATGTCACGATGTCTTGAAAAAAAAAAAACGCAGATGGAAGACACAAAATAACCCAGATAAAAAAGTGATTGGCAATAAATCCTTTTGCGAGAGGCTAACAATTATGGCAGCATATTTAATATATTTCTAAAATATTGTTAGACCTTAGCCAATTTCATTATAATTCTACTCATGTTTGTTATTTAAATGTGCGTTGAGTCGAAATGTTTATTTTGATGTTAAAGGGGCCTTTTTTTTTTGATTATTAATATTATGAACACAATAATTATGCAAATATCTTAAGCAAATCTGTACAATAAAATTTAAAAAAAGGAACTGGTTTCGGGAACAGCATGCCTATAGCTGCCTCCAGTGAATTGGCGGGGGTAGGAGGGTATCTTAGCATCCCGACTCTGAATTGTATAAAAGCCGCTGCGTGTCGATCGATTGAGTTAAGTTTGTGGAGCCAACTATAAGCCTCACTATGAAACTGTTTATAGCTCTGACCGTGCTATTGGCTGTGGCCATAGCGCTTCTTCAATTCGCCAACGCCAATGCCAATGCTAACGCACAAGCTCAAGGAGGCGGTTTCGGTGGCGGTGGACACCGCGGTGGTGACTTAGGTGGTCATCGTCCGCTTCCGCGTCTGGCGGCTAAAATTGCCAAGAATAAATTACAACATCGAATCTGAATCTCTAACAAAAACGAATAAAACAAAAATAAAAGCATTGAAAATTAAAGATTTTATTTTGTTTTTCTTTTTTTGGCATATAAAAATCATTTTTTGTACTCAGTCGTACTAATTACTCACCTTAGGTGAGTTGTTGGAAACTGAAGGACTCGGCTATAACCTTTGATTGGAACATGTTCAGGAATGATCTTCGAATCATTTTCTTAAGTGATTTAGTTTTTTATAATTTATAGATTTAATATAAAAATTGAAAAAAAGAAAAAATACCCAAAGTTAAAAGTCAAATTTATTGGGTTTTGCTTTGCAAAATACTATATATATATATACTTTTGAGTGCAGGAACAAATGTTTGTTAGCAATGGGGTGCGAGCTTTGACATCTTCAGCTTTTGAGCCTATCAAATTTAATCAGAAATTCATTTTGAGGGCCTTCACAATGACTTCATTGCTTTTTAGGTGACTCTTTGGCATTTGTACATATTTTTTTTTCATGGAAGATTCTTCTATTTGTTGTTTAATAAACAAATTTGTAAACATTTTCTATTTGCAAAACATACAGAAGATACCGTATATAGAAAATAAATAAAAAAACGCTTAGAAGCTCAAACTTTAAATTAGCGTAGCAAAATTATTCTTGTTGTTATTCCTAATCAATTTATGTTTTAATTAACTGTTGAATACATTAAATGAAGAAAAAACATTTTGTTCTTTGAATAAGGAATAGGAATACACAAAAACAAAACATTAATTTCTGTCGATCAATTAAAAATGCAGACACTAAATGTTGCGGTTTCTAAAACAAGTTTAAATGATTATATTTAAAATTTGGCTTATTTAACTTGACTTAATTAGATAGGATACTAAAATATGCATTTAATTAGCAATAATTAGCTGAAAGCTTTGTTATTATTACAAACTTTATATGTCACGATGTCTTGAAAAAAAAAAAACGCAGATGGAAGACACAAAATAACCCAGATAAAAAAGTGATTGGCAATAAATCCTTTTGCGAGAGGCTAACAATTATGGCAGCATATTTAATATATTTCTAAAATATTGTTAGACCTTAGCCAATTTCATTATAATTCTACTCATGTATGTTATTTAAATGTGCGTTGAGTCGAAATGTTTATTTCGATGTTAAAGGGCCCTTTTTTTTATATATTTTTTTTATTATTAATATTATGAACACAATAATTATGCAAATCTTTTAAGCAAATCTGTACAATAAAATTGAAAAAAGGGAACTGGTTTCGGGAATTCAAATTTGTTTCTTGGCTACCGCACAAATTATTTAAAATCAGTTATCTGAAATCATCAAAATCTGGTCACACTTGATAAAAACTTACTTTGCGAATATGAGATATGAAATAAATAAAATATTTATCCAGTTTTGTATCATTTTAATGTGCTTTTGGCTGTCCTCGTTAGTTAATGACGTCAATAGATAAATAACGGGACCTTGCTAAGCTTTTTCCACGTAAATTAGATATATATTTTTGATTTTATCGTTTTGATTAACTAAAAGTAGAAAGGCCATGCCATGTTTGACATATTTTGCTCGTTTTGATCGATCTTTTGTCTGAAATGAATCCTTAATTATTTTTGAAACTACGTTGTGTTTCTTTTGTTTCCCAAATCTTTTTCCATTCCCATTAAATTAAGTTGTTCTGCTTGAATAATAAGTTATTTATTCAATAATTTTAATAATATCATTGTTTCAAAGGCGAGAGGTTCGTACAAAGTGTTGCGTTGTGTTATTTATCCTTGGAAGCCGTTACCGCCGCCACCGCTGGAAGTGGCACTGGCATTGGCACTAGCGTTTGCATTTGCGTTGCCATTGCCCTTTGATTGAGCAACTGCACTTGCGTTAGCTGTGGCACTTGAGCTGCCACCACCGCCGCCGCCGCCATGTCCGCCGCCACCGTTGAATCCACCACCACGGTTTCCGCCACGTTGTGGAGCGCCCTGAACGGTGGCAAGAGCAATCAGCAGAATAGCGAACAGAATAAAGAACTTCATCGTCGGTTAAATCAATGATCACTGATAGATTGTCTTCTGCTTTTATACAAAACGGCGAGTGGAAAAATCGAATCGAATCGAATCTTCACATGCTAATGAGATCACAATAGAAAATCGTCTTAAACGACGTTTAGCACTATGATTATAATTAGAAACTGGTATTCACATTGCCAAAGTTAAACATGCAAAAAGCTTGAGCTTTCTTTTTACCGAGCTTTTTAGAGCACTCTTTTTGGTGCTGCTGATATTGTTGAAAATCAACAAAAGCTCTGAAAGCTTTGCAAAGCAAAGCTTGAACGGGAATGTTATAAAATGAGAGAAGAGATAATATTCACTGATGCAAGAAAAGCTTAACTATAGGGAAAAATATGTTTGCCACCAGCTTTATCAACTTTTTTGGCACATTTGCATATGATTAATAGTTAAGCTATGCATATTAGTTTACTTAGTCAGCCAGTAGGAGAGGCAATCAAAAAAAAAAAAATAACCCGCTTCGGTGGAAAACCTTCAATCGTACATTCTTCTTCTTCTTCTGCTGCTGACCGCTTTTAACGTGCATTTTAGCGCCTGGCTCAAGTTCAAATGGTAATAAGCTCGTCATGTTCATTTAATAGCCAACTCTTTCGAATCGAAACGTGATAATCATTGCTAAACCCCAAAACCCTATATCACCTAATCATTAATAAAGGCTGTATAATTTATTTACCAACAGCAACATCGATGAATGAACAAACCACAATCTTTGTGGTTGCCAAACCAGATCGGTTTGTTTCGATTTCATGGACCAGTCACCAACCTATCCACGTGCCCGCAACCAAATCTCGTATCGGAATCAGCGTCTACTTATGCCGGAACATAAAAGCTCAAAAATGTATGACGATTACTTTGGCTAATGCCGGTTTTCAACACAGGTGGGCAGCATACAAGCATATGTACATAAGTATTTCGTTGGCGTTGGTTGGTTGACAGAGAGCAACTGCTAAAAGTTGTTTAGCTGGTGCAATTTTTATTTTTAAATACCCTGCACACTTTTTATTATTGCAATTGGGCATTCTTTCTTGATCTTAAAAAGCATGCTGATGTTAAATATATATATCAAGTTTTATTAATTATTTAAAATGGTATTCATTTAGCTCAACATTCTTAGCCATAACATACTAACTTGTTAATCTTGAAATGAATCATAACTTAACGGATTATTTCTTTTAATATATTTCACATACGAATTAATAAGCAAACGTTAATTATTTTCCTATTTGCACTCACAAGATCTTAAGTGGAATGACTAAGTGGTCTGCATTGTTTGCCACTCCTCTAAGAGCGATTAAAAATTTACATATTTTGTTTACTTTTCGCAACACTTGAATCCATGCTCTGAGAGCTAAATAGTATAGCGTATTTAAACTACAAGTTGTGCCGATTCTCTCTATGCGATAGATATTATGCCATATTTATTTACAAACACCAATGCAAATGCAACGCCGAGCCCATTTGTGGATCAACCACAAAGACTTAACGTATAAACCTTATATATATGTATGTATATATATATGTTTATTTTTTCTCTTTTTTTTTTGCGCAAACTGTAAACCAAACACGATATATCGATGGACTATTGTAATTCATGTTTTATTTATTATTTATAAAATCGTTTCTCCAACCACACAATAATTCGCGCAATATTATTTATCTTTTGTATCATTTTTCTTTGTGTGTGGTTTGTTTTGTTTTATTCATTATTAATTTGTCTCCTTTCTTTTCGTTTATCACAATGTGTAGATATATATTTTAATATTTAGCTCGTTTAGAATTTGGAAAACCCACGACAAAATTGTTCGTCTCTTTTTTTAGTTTTATGGCAAGTTGACCTTGACAAGGTAATTTTTTGGTAATTTGTGTGTGGTGCTCACTTTAAAGTCGATTTGTGCGCACCACCGATGAGTAACCATATAACACCTCAACACCATCCGAATTAAAGATGCGCTCGATGCGTGGTACACGTGTTGCCCTTAGTCTTACTTCGGTTGTGGTTGAAATTGGAGCTGACTCTGTTGTGGTGCTAGTGGTGCTACTGCTGCTTGTGGTGGGATTTGGGTTTGATTCCGTTGTGGTGCTGCTTGTGGTTGAAATCGATACTGTCTCTGTGGTGGTGCTACTGGCCGTTGGAAGCGGAACATATTCAGTGGTACTGGTGGTTGGAATCGGAACTGATTCGGTGGTGGTGCTGGTAGTTGGTATCGGAATTTCCTCTGTCGTTGTGCTGCTGCTGGCTAGAAGTGGAATTTCCTCTGCTGAGTTGCTACTGCTGGTGGGAATGGGTATCTCTTCTGTAGTGGTGCTACTTGTGGTTGGAATCGGAACTTCCTCTGTAGTGGTGCTACTTATAGTTGGAATCGGAACTTCCTCTGTGGTGGTGCTACTTGTGGTTGGAATCGGAACTTCCTCTGTGGTGGTGCTGGTGGTAGTTGATTGTGTTGTGGTTTCAGGAGCTCTTAGTGTCATCAAGATCGCTGTCAGAATCGACTGTTCTCTGGGTGGTGCAATTGTGGTTTCAGGCACTACGTCAATAATGTTGGTGGTGCTGCTTTCGAATGGTGCGCTTGCAGTTGTAAGCTCCAGATGAGGCTGTTCACTTGGTGGCGCGCTTGTGGTTTCTGGCACTGTTTCAACGCTGCTGCTCTCTGGTGGTGCACTTATCGTTGTTAGCGCAAACTTGTACTGCTCGTTCGAGTATAATTCAGCATCCGATTCAAATTTGGCCATTTCGGTAAAAGCATTCAAAGTCATCATGCTGAGCATATCCATCAGTGGATCTTCAATGTGGCTGCGACTGTTACTATCAGTGGGTCTAGTTGTTACAACCACTGGCTCTGGCTCTGCCATGAAAGTTGTCATGAAATTCTCCATATTAGATTCTGTGGTGGAACCCATATACTCGCCAATGTCTGGCAGCCATGTGCTCGCTACCTGGCTGCCAGTATCCGTGCTTGATGAGGTCGATTCCAGTGAAATTAATCCGCCTGTGCTGGAATCCACTTGTAGCGGAGGTAAATTGGTGGTTTCATCCATGTCGATCGGTGTGTTTTCTGTGCTTAAATATGTTGCCTGATTGTTGATTGCCAAATCTGGTATCAATGTTGCGGCTTCTATGTACGCTTCAAGCTTTTCCACTTCTATATCCGAATCGTATTTAGAATCTTTTCTAATTGCAGCCAGCTCAGGTATTCTTTCAGTGTTTGCTTCTGTTGTTTGTTCCGTTGTTGTTGTTATTGTTGTTATTGGAGATGTTGTTGTTGAATTGGTTTCCATCAGTTTCTCAATTAAGTTCGATTCTTCTGTTGTAGGATTTAGTTGCTCTCGCTCGGATTCCTCTGTGGTCGGGTTGGCGACCTCCGACATGTCAGAGAACATCTGCACATTATCCTCAGTGGTCAGGATGATATCAAAATCCGTTGGCATGGTAACCGTAATCGATTCTTGATTACCCGCATATGTTGAATCATCTGTGAAACTTGTTGCTGGGGTTGCTCTCGCTAAGATTTGGGTCGTCAGCATCAGTAGAAGCAGCAACTTTGCTGCCACAGCGTTCATTGGCATGCGCGGCATGTTGGCTTTTGGAATGCGAGGTTGACAATGATATCAAACAACAACAAAAGAATGTGTTATTATTAATTATAAAAGACCGCCAAAACAAGTCGTTTACGTTCACTTTGCCCCCGTACAGAAAGAGAGAGATAAAGAAAGAGAGAGAGAGAGTAATAAAACTTGCTCCTGTTCAAAAGCTACGCTCTCAGCTGGGTTAACTGGTTAACTGATTAACTGGTTGATCGACTGATTTGGTTGATTGGGCTCAGTTTTTCTATATTTTGCCGCACTGTTGTGACTAGTTATGTTTACGGCGAGGAACTAAACCGTTTTTAGTCTCAACTCGCGCTTATAAATCGCGTAAAATTCACACACACACACACACATGACACTCGCGAACACACACACACAGGCACCTTTTGAAACGGTTAGTCTCCAATCTGAGTATGAGTCTGAGTCTGGCTTTGGGTTTATTTCTGGTATAACAGCTGCTACCAACTGTTTTCTTGGCACTGGGCCTGCAGCTGAACTTGAATGAATTACAATCTTTTTTTATTACTATTATTATTTGCTGCTTGCTGTTGGTGTTGTTGATGTTCGTTTCTGTTTTTTTTTTTTTTTTTTTTTTGCACACTTGGCCCAGTTTGGTAGACGGGGCAAAAAGCATCAGATCTTTTTTATAATAGCGCTTCCCGGTCAGTAAGTTTCACTTTCAACCTGCTACTGATTACAAGCGGTTTGAAAAACCGGCTTTTTAATGCCAATATTTCTCTCGTTACTCATTACTTGACATTATTTAACGTTTTGCTGTTTGCATTTTGCTCTTATTGATTGCCAATCGATTGCCGGCACTTTAAATAGTTGTTTATCAGATTTTAACAAACTTGATATTATTTTAAGTACATTGAAAAACATGTTTTGTAACCTAAGTTTGCCAATAAATTACTTAAATGTTGAACTTAATATATTAAATTAATAGTTACAATATTTTAAGGCGTTTTTTTGTATATGATTTTATCAGTTAAAAAACAATTTTTGGGTAATTAAATTATTTTTAGCTTAACTTACAAATAAGTTGCGATTAAATCAAATGACATTTAGATTTTAATTGTAGACAAATGTTTTTTATTTTTTATTTGAACAATTAATGTGCAAAAAGAATTTCCGGAACTGTCAACTCATAAGTGCATTTGTCTTTCTTGCCTTGTGTGCGTTATTAATGTCAAGATTACTTCTAAAAAGTAATTAAAATCTTTTTTCCTGGTCTCACTGATTCACACAAAAAGTTATTTGATAGTTGATTAGGAATTGAACAAATGTTTCTTTAAATGTGATATATGCTTCTCATCTCATGTTTTTCTCATTCTCATTGTTTAGATTCGATTTCTGTTTGATATAAACTTGATTTTGCCAATTGCGATATTCAATTTGGGTAGCATTTCCAATTCGATTTAAAGCAATTTGTAGCAAATGCCAATGAGGCGACGATAATCGTTAAGCAATAATGTGCCACGCCCCTACACAGTTCAACGCAAGCTCAGAGCTCAAAGCGGGAGCTTATCATATCGGAAATAACATTTTGGCTTAAATAGAAAATTTGCATACGAAGTGTTTTTGTGCTTCAATATTGGCCTAATGAATTTCCAAGCCATAAAACTAAGGCCAAAAGTGAAGTAAGTGAATGCCTAAGCAGTTAGGCAGTTCAAAAGGCAAAATCCCTCCCCACACCGCACTCCCCTACTCTCTTGCCAATCGAAATTGCTTACTTGCCACCCAACAACATCAACAACAACAACAACCAAATGTCGACCACTTCAAAAATGCCAATTGATGATCGGCAAAGTGGCGCTTTGAGGGCCTCTTTGGTCTTCAAAATTTTGTGTATATTTAAATTACATTTCGCTTGAGTAAATTGGAAATGTTTTCACTGATTTGCCGCTGCTACTTAAATGCCATTTGCCACCATCCTCCACCCACCACCCATCACCCATTCCCACTTTGCACTTGCAGCTCTGTAGTTAATGAGTTTTGGACTGAGTGCGGCGTGGCACGTTGCGTATGATTAATATTTTGTTTACACTTGATGGCGCCAAACTGAAAGTCCCTGGCTATCAACAATTCATCATTGGCCAACAACAATGGCTGCCAACGTTTTTGCATAAATACAAACTTACAAATAACGCGCAAAAATGTTCAACAAAATTTCATAAAAGGTATTCTCTTCTTGGCTGAACGCTGCAGCAGCAGCTCCTTCAGTTTTGACAAACTAATTTGCTTGCCAAAGTCCCTTTTGGGACATCTTATAAGTCATATTTATGTTGGATGCCAGCCAAGTGGCCAGGCAAAGTGTCCTTTTGAGCTTCTAGCTGCTCAATTTAAGTGAATGCTCCCCGCTTTCCCCGCTTTTGGCTATGCATTTTAATGATGTTATTGAAGTTTTTGTTGAGTTGCCGAGTTGCCGAGTGGCAAGGTGTTGAGTGTATTTACTCAGTGCCAGCGTCACCTGAGTGATGACAAATTTTTTGGGGGGACAATGCCATTGTTAAACGTTTTCTGTGCAGGACTCTTCATTAGAGGCGATTACGCGCCCAATTTTCTTTTGCAACTTTGCTCGTTAGTCCTTATCGTGCCCTGCTCATAAAAATCAACGAGCTGAAGCTAAAAGTTCAACTGTTTTTGCCTTCGTGTATAAGTCATATCGCATAATGTACACTAGCCACGCCCACTCGAAAACATTTTTGCGGCTACTGAGCTCAGCAGCAAAAACCCAAAATCACAAATATCGTTCAATAGTTCTAGTAGCTATTATTATTATTATTATTATGGCAATTCCGTTCGTATCGTTGTTGCTGTTAGTTTTGTTAGTATTATTGTTAGCCATGGCCAATGTTCAAGCATTTTCTGTCGAGTTGACACAATAAGCTTTTTGTGTGTACTTTGCTAATCAATAATATTTATATGTTGTTGTTCAAGTTTTAATGTCAATGGTTTTTGGTTAGTTTTGTGGTCAGATATCAGCTTATTAATGCACGCAGCAAAAAAGTTATAAGCATTAACGTGGAGAAGGCATAATAAACATTAAACAAGCTACAGGGAAGACTAACATAGAAGTGGAAACAAAACGCTTTTGATATTGATATCATTGTGAATATATAAATTCTATATATATGTATATTATATAAATTTATGAAAGAAATAGTTCGCAGTGTACGCAATTACGTTTGCTTTATTATTTTTGTTTAATTTCAAGTATTATACATTTTGTTTTAGGTTTTTGCAATTTAACTTTTGCTACTAATCTACAACTTTTTTGTGTGAAACTCATAACTAATTCAATATGTAGATAGCACAAGGAGCTAAGGACTTTAAGCACATGAGTGGCTTAGCTAAATTTAAAATATAAAATAAGTATTTAGTATGCTAGTATGCAGGACTATAGAACATCCTGTAAATACATAAAGTAGTGCTTCGTACTTTGACGGTTTTGCAAACTTTATTCTTTCCATAAGCTCTTTTTAGTTTCCATAAACTTTTATACATTTTTGTATGTACCTAAAGGACACTTCAACGAACGTTATTTCAACTGAATCGGTTTATTGAAAAACAATTGGCTGACCCTTCAAAACGTTGTTCTTTTTTCTGCATTGTCATTGAAAGCCACTTGCAATACTCGTGCAACAAAATTGGCCCAAGCAACTTGAAACTTGCAATTGTTTCTAAAAATGCAATTCAGCTGGCACTTGAAAAGTTTTGTATTTTATACATTGAGAAGGCAATGAAAACAGAATCACATAAAAGAGCATTATAATTGTAATTTCTTTGTAATCGAATTTGAGTATTGTTGTAAATTGGTATTGTTTGTGTTGGTAATTTAATTATCAGGCACTAAAGGACAAAGTTGACTTGTTGACAGGAACAAAAGCAGCAGCAAAAATGTAAAAGCATTAATCGCTGATGGCTAATGAAAAGTTTTTATAATGCCAATGTGACTGTTGTTTCAGGGAAATTAATATTAACTGCAATACAAAGAGTTTAAAATTTTATTGCGTTTAAGTCTTTAAAGTGTGTGCTGAAAAAGTCGCAAGCAACAAAATGTAATATGATTTTATATAAATATATATATATATAAAGTAAATTATGTTGTGGAGCTGTAAAAATATTGTAAAAGTATCTGTATCTGTGTTTCTAGTTAAAGTGCACTTGTACAACTGCAGCTGTAACACTAATGACACCAGAGAACACACACCCACACACACATACACAAACACACCCACACTGAAGAGAAAGAGAAGCGGGAGCTGTACAATATCATTATAAGCCGAACTAAGTCAACAACTGAACTGAAAGCCAGGCCAAGGACTTGCAATATGCCACGGCAAGGACCTCTAATTGACTTTAATTATTTTGTTGTAGTTAATGCCTTGTTTACACAAAGTCTAGCAAAACATGTGTGGATAGACAGATAGAACGAGACAGCAGTAAGATGGCGTCGTGTGGGCGTGGCAGTGACAAATCGAAACACTTGTGCCACATGTGCACAGGGCAAATAAGGAGCAAACACAAAATGTGGGCAAAAATCTTTTAATGAAGAACGATACACAAGAGAAAGAAATAGAAAGAGAGAGAGAGAGAGAGAGTACGTTAAAGTGCTAAGGAACCAAACAGAGTTATCTGTTGAAAGTTAGTTAAAGCCAAAGTGCAAAAATGTGGGCTGCACGCAACTGCCAAGTAAAACACTAATTAAACTTGTACTTTTGTCAGTTAAGCGTTATTATTACTGCTATCATTGCATTAGCCAAAAGTCAAGACTACCAGAAACAAACATAAAATGAAGTAACTGTCCTGCTTAATGCTTTTGGGTCAACCATTTGCAAGCTGTTATGGTATTTTGTTCTTAAGACTTTAACTAACTGAAAACGAAAATATAAGCAATAATAATCGATTAAGTAGGTAACTTGAAAGCCGAATATTAAGTAAAATAAACAATAAGTTATAGAAAGAAAGTGAACTATAAAATTTAATACATTTTTATACAACATATAACACTTTTAAGGCAAAAAAATAAATAATCAATCATTTTCAAGTATGAATGCAGTATTGATATGAGATCGATCAATCAATAAAACACATTTCCTTTTAAAAATCGATTCAGTTTGGTAAGTTTTGCATTCTGTTCTTCGTGTAATTTTTGGGCTAGGAATTCTTAGATGGATTTGGAAAGAATAAATTATTTCCAACTATGAATGCAATATTATAACTGAGATCAAGACATGACGCCAGTGATTCAGTTTTGACAAAGGTATGGGCTCGGAAAGCTTAGCCAATTTTGACAGTTCAACTTTTTCAATTTCGATAAGGTACGGATGCAATTTGCGGCAATGGGAATCCGGATAGTTGTCAACCCACAGAGCCACAGAGTCTATTTTTTTTCATTTTGCTGTCTGAGGTTTCTAGATGTTGATGATGATGAAGTGAACAGAGTTTCAACTTTTTCGCAGGTAAGCAAGCAATGGCGTTGCGTATTTATTTAGCAACAGTGGGTAAAAGAAGTTTGTTTACCGTGTATACAACTTCAATATCGCGTAGCAACCGCATCCTGAATGTACGTTCTGCTGCCGCATTTCTTTGGCGACTCGCAAATGGCGCCCAGAGGACGATGGCGACAAATGATGCCAATTCATTTGGCATGCAGCTTAAACTTGTCGCTTAAATGCGCAACTGTTGCAGGAACAGAAACAGACGAGGACGAGGTCCTGCAGCGACTGCCTGTGGTGAACGGCTCCTGTTGCGTTGGATAAACTTTTCGAGCTGGCTGTCGAAATGAGTTGAGTTTTAAGTTGCAATTAAGTGTCGGGCTGTTTGCCTCAATGCAACGCTGCCAAAGCTCTTCGTTGAGCCAATGAATTTGCTGCGGTTTTCAACTCACAGCGTCAAGCGCGGTTTGGTTTGAACGCGTTTTAAAACGCGCCAAACTTTTCGTTGCCTGCTTTCAGGCGGCAGTTTTATTTAGCTTGAGGCTTTATAAAATAAAATAAAATTTCGCGGAGGGAAAAACTTGCAACTTTTAATTACTTGTGCATGTGACTCAAATTAATAAAAGAAATCTTGGCGTATCAACTTAAAATAAATCTTTATTAAAAAATACATAAAAATTACATAAATTTGTACACATACATAAATAAACATAAAACATTTGAAGTGTGGGTAACATGAAAGCGAGAAATTATGGATTCTTGCAGATGAGGTGGAAGGGGAGGAAGGTGCATTACGAGTGCGTCCTGTCAAGAATATATATGAAGTTATGATTATATTTTGTTGTGTTTTTTGAATGCTGGGTGTGGTGCCTGAGTTTCTGGGATCAGAGCGTTTTGTTATATATTTTGTTAAAATGTCATCACAGTCAAATGAAATTACACAATAGAGAGAACCTTGTCCGCTTCTGCTGCTAAGAGTCAGAGATAAGTCACGCTGCATCCAATGTGGATGTGGTTGGTGCTGTTGTTAGTTCAGCATCGACAACAACTCCCTCCATTGTTGTTGCTGTTCCCTGTGTTGTTGTTGTCGTTGTTGTTGTTGGTGTTGTTGTTGCAACTGATAGCGTAACCTCCTCCTGTTCGAGTCGTTGTGGCAAGTGAACATTCATCGGCAGTGCTGATTGTTGTTGATTGAGCGTTGTCTGCATTTGTATTTGATTCTGTAGCTGCTGTCGCTGCAGTTGCATTGCCAAATAGCTAGCCAAATTGGCCGTCAACTTGGCCCTATGATTCTCCACTCTTCGTATATTTCGCACCAGACGATTGTAGACCAACGGCTTCACATCGATGGCCCACAGAAAGTCCAAGTGATTGAAACGCTCCATCGGCACCAAATACTTATCTATCACATTGGGCAGCTCCCTTGCCAGCCGATCTACGCCTGTTGTCGACACAAGCAGATCATTCACAGAGTAATATAATGCCACTGGCACCTTGACACGTGGCAAATCGTAATCTGGCGGTGTCATGCGATTGTATTCTAGTTGGTTTCTTAAATAGCCTCGATCGAATTTACGAAAGTGTCCCGATTTCATAAGTTGCCCAAAGTGCTCCAGTTGCTTGATTGATGCGCCTGAAGGCGTATGGCTCAGCATAACAGGCAGCATTGTCTACGTGGAAAGAAGAATTACAATAATATTAATAAAAATCGTTCTTTCTTACTTTGCAATATTATTTAACGATGTGTTAGGTGTTGTAATATGTACCCAATTTCTATTAAAAATCATCCCTCGTCAAAAACAATCGTGGTCCCTGAACAAACAACCTCTCCCACAATTTTACTCCATAATTGTCGCATCGCCCAACCATTTTTCATATACGCAGTGTGAACACTTGACAACACAGCCCCCCTGATTTAACTAAACCTCACTGTCTGCCTCTCTCTCTCTACTATCTAACACCCATGATAGGCTTCCCTGGAGATAGGGTTAAGAGGTCATGGGTTCAAAACGTTGCTAATTTGCATGCATTTGCTTATTTGGCGTTTCATCGTTTTCCTGCTCGCCTGTTTCAGTTAATTATGCCCACTACCCCAGACCACAACACAAAGCCCAGCTGCGAAAACAACAGGCAGAATTTCATTGTAGATAATAACATCATGCACAGACGCATTATACACCTGGTGTGCATGTAGCTTACGTATTTACAGGTTACATTTTGTGGGTCATTATTTCAAATCTGCGAGTGTTCAATTTGCGGTCAACTATGTAAACTATCGCATTTGAATTGGTTAATGAAGCAGCTTGGGTGAGAAAGGAATAAAGAGAGAGAGAGAGAGAGCGAAGGAGAGGGGAATACATAGTTAGAGTAAGTGCGCTATTCCGACTACTGTTATCGAATTTCTTCGGCTTTAATTCATCATTTCCCCTCATCTGTGATTTTTCCTACTACGCTTTTAATTCAGATTGACGTGGCAACATACTCAAAGTGCCGCAATGGTTTCCCCAAAATGAAGTGCCAACCTAATAAAGACAATTGTGTGTGAATCCCAAACTCGCAATGCGATACGTAATCGAATGTGAAAATGGAAAATTTAAATGCATTTTGGGCAAAATGCCAGAAACGAATTGCGAGGAGATGGAGATGGAGAAATGGGTCAACGTTACCTTGTTGAGCTGTTCGGAGTTGTAGCCGGCGACCAGGAACAGGATATTAGAGCAGACATCCTGCGTCATTGCATTGTCGTGGCAAACAACCTGACTGTGGTCCACGAGGAATTTCGTATTGGGCATGAATTCCGTGATGCGCAGCATTCGCGTCGCTGCCTGCAAATTAATCCACAGACCAGCACAGAGAAATAGAACAGAACACAAAAAATCTTGTTGAATCGCTGAATGCAGAGAATGCTCAATGTTCGCCACTTACCGTTAGGAAATCCAAAAATAAAACGAGCGTTCGAAACAGCGGACTTTTCATATCGTGAATGTAGGCAATGGGCGCCAATGCATGCATTGAGGTAATTTTCTGCGAATAGGCTGGCTGTTCCGAGCACAATACCCAAAAGATGGCCGTGCCCTGCGAATGGCCAATATAATGCAGCTGCTCGTAGCCCGTTTTACTCAATATATAGTCAATGTTGGCTGGCAAATCATATTTGCCCATCTCATGGAATGTAAAGTCCCAGAACTCCTGATAATCGCTGTTGAGACTCGTGTGATTCTTTGAGTAGCGATTGCCTCGAGAATTACCCATCCACACATCATAGCCCAGATCATAGAGCATATAACCTATAAAGTACAGATCAATATTAATAATATTTATGTAGTTTTGGTTTTGATTTTATGTTTCTCTTATATAGTTTCTTGCAAACCTACCCAAACCCGACTTGGGTCCCATTAGCACCCAGGTGGCTGAGGTATCCAGTATGCCATGCATGAGCAGCACTGGCTGTGCTCCCTTCTTTGGTATGCGATGCATTTCCAGTATGTATCCATCCTTGGTAACCACTGTGTGCGTCTCCGATGGATAACCGTATTTGCGTATTAATTTCGGCTGTCCAAAGAGAAACCACAGACGAGCAAAAAAAACAAAAAAAAACCAAGAAGAAATGAGAAAAACAAACATGAAAAATTCCATTAGAATCGCAAGTGCAAATCATGGCACTGTGAAATTGAGTTGCTGCGGCTCCCACTCCCCTTACTTTCAATCTCATTCCCAATGCCACTACCAATACCAATCTAAAACCTTTTGCCCCCTTTTCATTTACTGGTGGCTTTTTGTGCTTTTCCAATTTGCATAACTCTGTGGCGCAGGTGGAGTCGTTGTTGTTGTTGTCGGTGCAAGCAGCGACATCGTCTGGGCCCAAACCACAGCAATTTTAGCTAATGAATTTTAATTTGTGGCATCAACAAGTTAAACAAGCTACAGACTGCTGCAAACGTTGCCTGTTAACGTCCTACAGGTAAGCCTCGCTAACTAAGTTATTATGTTAAGGTATTTAATAAAAGGGTGTGAGAACTATGATAAGCTCTTAGTAAGTGTAAGAAGGTAAAGTTTATTTACGTAAACATAGAAGTAGCAAGAGAAGTAATGCTTTGGAGTTTAAAGAAAAGTTCATAAGAATGATGAATGAAAAAAGTACAAGGAAAACTTCAGCTCAAATCAAAATACATACAAATAAAAAGTAGAAAGTTCTGGCTCTGAATAAACCTCAACAACTTATACAAAATTGTCTATACAATATATATCTCATTACTTTTCTTGCAGATTTTTATGTTTTATATGTAGTTGAACTTTAAATGTAAGTACATTTTAAAGTCGGTAACATATTTTTTTGTTCGATTGCGCGTGCCATAAACAATTTCTTTATTGACACCGCAAGACATATCAAGATTGAAAATGAATTACCATAATTTAGATGGCAAACTATCAAACATGATGAATATCATTGAATATTCAGTTTTAGAACTGCTATACTATATATTTCAAGTGACGCAGTCCGCTGTAGAGTCACGTATTACGCATACGTCGCGTATGACAGCATACATGCGCGAGCTTGTGATTGTATTTTTCCGCCTGTGCATAATGTTAATAGATTTATTTCTTTTAATGTATCGTGATAATTTTGATAAGTCTGTGGGGAGTTATACAATCGTTGGTGTTTGTTGGGAATGTAAATTATTTTTTTTTTCGGGGTGCCAAAATAATTGTTGGCTTATAAAACAATACTTAAAAATATGTGTAAGCACGCGATTACACAAAACACAGAGATGCAAAGAGAGAAAGAGAGAAAGAGAAAGAGAGAGAAAGAGCGAGAGAGAGAGAGAGAGAGAGAGAAAGAAAGAGATAGATAGAGAGAGAAAATTAGAGAGAGAAAATTAGAGAAAGAGAGCAAGAGACATAAATATAAAGATAGTGAGAGAGAGAGAGTGATAGAGAGAGAAAGAAAGAGAGAGAGAGAGAGAAAAAGCTAGAAAGAGAGAGAAAATGCGAGAGAGTGCGAGAGAGTAAGTAAACATGCATAAAAAACAAACAGTTGAAGCTGTTTGGCATTTTAATTAACCTTGGCAGCGAATCGAAATAGCCACAACTGAAAGCAACACAAACACTAACAACAACAACAACAACAGCACCAAAATGCTCATTTAATAAGTGTTAACAATTGCATTGGCCAACTGACTTTGCCGGCTGGTTGGCCAACATGAGGAAGTGGTACCAGAAAAAAAAACAAAACAAAAAAAAAACTTAAACTGAGCCACTAAAATATTTCTTTCCTTAGGTGTTTTGGCAAACTTTTATTTATTTTTTTTTATTTTGGCAATTTCCTAGCGTCTTTGTTATGCAATTTCTTTTGTCAGTTTTGTGTGCTGCGTGTGCACAATATATATACATCTATCTAAAAACAAAGAATAAAAGGCATGGCGCTGGCTTTTATTTCAACAGCTGACCACATTGCCAGCTTTTGTTTTTCTTGGCAAATAGCCGCTTGACACACTTTGGCAAAGACGGGGCCAAAATGGCACAGCACAATATTTGCTTAAGCCACAAGCAAGTTGTTCAAATGCGCAAAACTGCTGCCAACTTGCAGTCGCATCACAAAAGCAACTGGGAGTGAATTACCCACCTCCCCCTCGTCATCACCCCTCTCCCGCTTCTCTCACTAACCTCTTTAGCCAGTGACTAGCCGCACAGTGTTAGGAAATTTGAAAAAAGCTGTTGAAATGCAAAACAAAAAATGTTGTGTGGCAATGGGAAAACAACAAGCAACAAGTTGCAATTACTCTTTTTTCTTGTAGTTTCTTAATTTGCTGCCTTCAGATAAAATCAGAAAATTGCGGATAATAAATCTTATTATATAAGTGCGGTTTAAAATGTTGGCAATTCTTGTTTATCAAAGCAATAATTAATAGAGATTAATTTATTAAAGTTTGTTATATTTTAAAGATTTTTTTTCATATAATTTCTTAAACAAATATTTGCCTTTTGTTTGTTGCCAGTTACTGACAGTATTGACCAACTCAAAACTATACACAAATTAAAACTTTTTACTATGCATCAACAAAGCGGGAGTAATTAATTCCAAAAACTAACTGAAAAATCGGAGTGCTGTAAAAATATTGCACAAATATTCAAATATTTGGTTTTGCTACAATAGAAGCGCATGGAAAAACTATAACAAAAATGTATAAAAGAAGAGCAACGTATAAATATAAATAAGCAGCGTCATAACTGTGGCAAAAACTATAATTAAATAAATGCAAATGTGTCAAAACACACACAGAGAGAGAGAGAGAGAGAGAGAGAGAGAGGGAGAGACGGAGACAAGGAGAGAGGGGCAGAGAGGGAGAAAAATGAGTTGGGACCTATGACAATCTACGCCAAATAATTTCAAACACTTTTTATGTTTTATGGTACGCATGTTTTATGGTTGGGGTTTTTATGGCATTTACCGTTCCGCTAACTGAACTAAGTAAAAAGAGAAATATAACATCATTAGCACCTGAAACATAAAACACGTCTTTCATCTTTTGGTCGCATCATGACCCACTAAAAATTGTCTGTGTGTGTGTGTGTGTGCGTGTATTTGGTTTGTGTCCATGCTAATTGCAAATGTGTGCAGAGTGTTTGTGTTGAGGCGTGGCTGTTTGCGTTTTTGTTTGTACACACACACACACACACATTCGACTTGTTTATTATTATTATTATTATCTGCGCTTTTGCATATACAATGCAAATTTGTATTCGTTTATTTGGTTAAAGTGCTTTATGGGCATCAGCTGAGCGTCATTTGCATAAAAGCACTTTTGATTTCTCGCACAAGGAAACCGAATCACTTTTGGTTTCCATCCCAACATCAAACACAGCATCGCTCATTTTGTAACTGACCTTGATATTGACTTCTCTCCTTTTTTTGTGCGATGTCGTCGCTCGCACTTTATCATTATAATCATCAGCGTCATTATTATAATTGCCCCGGCAGCTATTCAAAACATCGCGAGTGACACGATCGCAACCAGTTTTCTATACACACATCATATTTACTACTTACTACCTAAGCTTATATGTTTGTGTTTGTGTTTGTGTTATCGACTTTGCCATTTGCTATGCGTCTGTTGGCCTGACATCAATTTAATGACATCAAAAATATACACACAAAGGTTAATCACATTTGAACTTTTATCTCACACCGATGAAGCTTTGGTTCAATCACATAAATATAGAGCGTCGATCAGATTAACACTGTTATTTCGATTAATCGCAACTGTTAATGCCGACAAGCAGATGCTGCAGATAATGTTTAATCAGCTATGAAACGGAACGCATTGATCCTCCGAATTTTTAAACAATTTGTCAATGATACCATATTTAAAAGAAATTTATTTGTATGCACAATTTCTAAAAATTATCCATTTAATAACATTTTAATAAGAGTTTTGTAAATTTTAATCTTCAAATACGATCCATGTTGCAGTTAACATTATAATGCTTGCCAAAAATATCCCTTATCTCTGATTCCGCCCATTATTCCAGACACATTCCAACTACGTAATCGACATGATGACAACAATTTACAAATCTCTTCGCGTTTGGCATGCAAAAAAATGAATGAAAAAAAAGAGACCATGCGGAAACTGTTTAAATTCAAATTAAGGCACTGCCAAAACCTAAAAACAAAAACAAAAAAGAAACAAAAGCAAATGTCCAAAAGTAAACCAAACCTTGCAACAACAAAATTATAATACAAACGAATAAAAGCAACAGAAAACGAAAAAAAAAAACAACAACAACAACTTAAACTATTGCAATCGCATTTCCTTATTGTTGTGATGTGCCGAAACGACTGGAGAGATGGTGTTGGGCATAGAGTACGGAAAGTAAGGAAAGTACGGTAAGTACGGCAAGTGTTGGGGCACGTTGAAACGAGGGCTCCTAACCCATATTTCAAAGTCAGTCAGCGAGTCGACAGGTTACCCTAATTGCATGTTGATTATTGTGTGTATGTCTGTGTGTATGTGTGTGTGTGTGCACAGTTGACAATTTCCAATTTGTTATTGCTGCTGCCATTAAGAAAGGTGTCTCTCCCCAAGACACGATTATGCAATTGGCAACGTGCAGAAATTGTTGAAGACTTTAGTATATATGTATATATATATATATATGTGTGTGTGTGTTGGGCTTTTGCCTTTTTTGGTTCGCTTAGTTTGTTGGCCGCATTTGAAAGCCCAGCCATGACTTTGCATAAGATTCAGTTTCGGTTTCAGTTTCAGTTTCAGTTGGCAGTTTAAGACTTTTATGTATATACACGTATATATATCGTTACCCGGTTGACAATGCTCGCATATCTATCTCTATCTCTCTGTCAGGTTTAAAACGCACGTAAATCGCATAATGCACGTTACGTTATCACATAACACACTGTCTACCCACCTTACCCACCTTACCTACCTTACCCACCTTACCCACCTTACCCACCACCCTTTCCATCATTCAATAGTTTTTTTTTCTTACACTTGCCTTCTTCTATTTGGTAATTTGTTATTGTTGTTGTTTTTGTTGTTGTTTGGCATGTGGTTAATAATTTTTTGTGTTTTGTATTTTGTATTTTGTATTTGTCGAAGTTTATTGGCTTTGTCAATTTTCGGTTGCTTGTCATTATTGAATTTGAACCCCACCTTTAACAGAAAAAATAAACCTTGTATTTGGTAATCCTCGTCAATATTTGCAGACTGCAAACTATGCTCTTACCCTTGATGTTAAGCTGCCAAGAAATATATTATTTGATTTGATTTTTTTTTTGTGAATTTTTCAAATTTTCATTATATGCAAATTTAAGTACCATTTCGTTGTTTTTGTGACCTTAGATTAAAATAATAATGATGTGAACGCCCAACGTATTTAATTGATCTAATTGCAGCTACGTGAACTAGGCCAACTAACGGTAAACAAGGGCCACAAGGTTAAAAAATGCTATTAAATATATTTAACTTTAAAGTTGCACAAAAAAGTCATCAATTTAAAGCTAAAACAAAGTAAAGAGATACACATTATTTACATGAAGTTAGCTAGGAAAGGCTTTTTATCATTATTGAATATACTTAAAGTTATCAAAAACTAGATACACATTATATGCAAGAAGTTAGTTAGGATAGGTTTATCATTATTAAATATACTTAGAGTTATTAAGTATTCAAAAACTAGCTAAACAAAAGAACTTTGATGGCACAAACCAACTTAATGTATTCCTAATAAATCTTTTTATTGAACAAATTCAAAGAAATGCATTTTATACAATTATTTCTTCAGCCAAATTTGCATGTTGATTAGTAATATTTGTAAAAAAATTAGCGGCTTTACCAAAAACTTGGCAAGAAGCCAACTGATTTGTTCCGCACACGTAAATAAAATCGCACCTTAAACAACAAAGAAAAAGAACTTGCTTCTGGGAAAGTTGCATGTGGGCAATAAATATGGATTACGAGTGCCTTACGTGCTTGTAGATTATTAGAGCGACCTCTACCGGTCAGTAGTCATAAAGTTCTGGCTGTTATTGAACTATGGGAACTTTGGGCGCAACATAAAAGTCAACGAACTATAGAAACTTTCTTTCTCTTTGACGAACAAGTGTGACGCGAGAAGAAGTGAAAGAAAATAAAATACAAGTGTGTAAGTTTATTTAACATAGAAAAATTGTTGAAACGAATTCATATAACTGAGAAATAAATATCACGTTGGTAGCCATAAAACTCAGTGACAAAAGGTAAAAAAAATAAAAGTAAACCTCAACCGGTAACAAATAAAGGTAACAAAAATAATAACCAGCAGCAAGCAACAACAACTTTAACTGTAATCACAATAATAAATGTCAATGCTAACAACTTTAGCTTAAGTTCAGTTGAAGTTGCCACATTGTCTCGTTTTCCCCAAAGTTGTTGTTGTTGTTGTTGTTAGTGTTTGCTGTTGATTTTGATTTTTGGCTCAGACACTTACCGTTATCAGCGATGCATCTTCGAGCACATCAGACTTGAGATTACGTCCACCGCCAGCCAAGTTAGCATTGCTTGAGAGTAAAACGCTATTAAGCAGGTTCTTAAAGCTTAGCGAGCTGTAGCTGAAGGGCGAGAGTATTGTAAAGGCGTCGGCGCTGCCGCAGACAAGCAAGGCCGCAAGGCAATGCAACAGCAGCGCCGTTGGCCATGGCCCAAAGCCATATGCGCAATTTGGCCACATTTAACGCTAATGGAGAGAGCGAATAAGAGTCGCAGAGAGTGAGAGCCTTTCTCTCTCTCTCTTAACACACACACGCACAACACAACAAAACACTTGGTTAAAATTGGCAATGCAATAGTTGCTTGCACCTAAGCGTAACGATTACGTCGTTTTATAGCTGATTAAATACAAAATTTCCACTTGCAATACTTTTTTTCTTTCTTTCAATTTTCTAATTAACTATGACAGCCAACAATTTGTCAAAGGATTTATAATGGATATCGCAATTGCAAATAATAATATATGTGGACACGGTTTTATTTACGATTCGTTCGATCTAAGCGCACGCGCTGTTAACAAGCTACGAGCAAGTTTTCATTAGCCAACCGATTTGCTGAAGCTTCGTTTCTCAACTGACTTGAAGCGTTCGCCACTGTCTGGGCTTGAGCTGTGGCCCAGGCCCAGGCCTCACTGCAAGCAAGCTCGATGCCAACTTGTTGCAGTTTGATGGCAGGTGATCAAGTTAGTTGTGTTGTTTGAGTGATAGCTAGGTGGCTTTAATTTTTCGGGTACTCAAGCACTTAAATACAATTGTAGCTATTTATTATGTGAGACAAATAAAAACTTTCAAAGATAACTATCTCTTCTTTATTAAATAATCTCTAAAATTATCACAGTATGAGATGAATATCTTCTAGCACTGATTGTTCCTTTAATAAAAGAAAATTTTAATTAAATTATTTAATTGTCATTGTTCTCTAAAGTAATTACTCATTAAGACACAAACTTTCCATTTGTTTTCTTTAAATTATGATTTTTTTCTTTTGTTGTGAATTAGTTGCTTGTTTTTGCAAAAGTTAGAAAACAAATAACGTGTATTTTTATTTTTTATTTACTTGTTGTGAATCTGCGAAATTTATTATTTTATTGTTTTCTTACCTAATTCGATCGATTTAACTGTTTCAATTAAAAGTCAACTTTATTTCCGCTTCATGGCCATCTTAAGTCCATGATCTAGAGCTGTTGATAGTCATGTTGCTGACCTGACTCAAGGAATCAGCCAGCATAATGTAAATAATATTCAGTTGCAACATGTTCGACGCCTCCATGCGACAAACAAACACAGCAGATCCAAGCTAGTTGGCTTTATCTCTGGGGGCAATACGAAACACAGATCTATTATATTATCAAGTTGTAAGTTTGTTTTTTGTCTGCTGGCGACGCGACGTGACGTTTTGTTGTTGCAGCGCGTGCCAAGCAAGTTTTTTGCCTAAGTCTTTCGTTTTTCGCACTCAGCTACGCTTCGTGTGGGCTTTATTTCGGTTCGTGCCGTTAGTCGTCGCCGTCGTCGTCGTCGTCAATTGTTGTCTTACTGACTTGGTTTCAGTGTTTGATGGTGTTGTTACGTTTACTGCCAAGGTAATTGCATTTACACAAAACCTCCTCGCGCCTCCTCATCATCATCATCACACAACACAATACGCCCCACTGCACCCCAAAAAAAGCCAACGGCTGTTGAAATGGGTTGAAATTTCTGTCTCACTGTCTATCTAGCTGCTACCTGATACCTGCTACCCGCATTAGTTGGCAACTGGCTTTCTGCATTTGGGATTTAGTTGAAGTTTAGTTTGTTTCGGGGAAGACAACTTGGTTACGTTTTCATTTTGGGGGTATAAAAAAAATGCGAGCGAAATGTTGATTTCAAGATTGGCTGATTACGCTGTAAGGCCTCTATTTGTTTTGATTACGAACCATTTTGTAAGTTAACTACTTATCGGAGAATCTGAGCAACGCCACATGCCACATGCAACACGTATGCATTGCACATATATACACAATAATGATCACTATGTTGCCGCTGCTGATGATAGTTATTTCCCTGTTATGATCTCTTGTCTTTTAGTGTTGTTGTTGCTGTTGCTGTTGCTAGCCTTGGCCCAAGACAATTTGTCAAGGCTGCACTCGGTTAACTCTCAATGACATTAAAGCCAGCCACAACAAGACATTAAACATAAAATTCAATCATAATTTTTACATGAATTCTTACAACATTTAATGATCATAAGTTGAATTTTAACATAGTGGAAAATATCTTCAACTTGCACTTGATGCAATTGCAAAGAATTTCATGAACACGTGCTAAATGAATCCAATTTTGGAGGCCAGGAGCAGGGCCAACAACTATAAGGCGGCGGTATCACAACTATGGTGCCAAATATCGAAAACGCCTTTTGGAAAACCAATTTGTTATTGCATAAATTGTTAATGCAGTTAACTCGAGTTTGCTGCTTTCGATACTCTGTAATTATAATGTGTAAAATATTGTTATGATTAATTCGTTTTATTACAAATTCTGAGCTTTTTAGTGATCTAAAGTAGTAGCTGAACTAATCAAAATGAGTATAAACAATTAATAAAGAACTTAACTGTTTGTTCTTAAGATACCAAATATATAAAAATAAATTATGTTTAAAGAAACCGTACAAAATAAATAATAAATACGTAAAAAAACCTATTTAACTTTAATATGATTTATTTTCATAATTATAAACTCTATTACAACTAGCAAAAAAAAATTCATTAATTTAACAGAGTATCAGTTGGCTGAGATTTATTTCAAGTTGCCCTGCTGTGGTTCTTGCAACACTGTACGCAGTAAGTTTTGGCGTCAAAAAACTGCCAATAACTAAAGCAAGAAAATTACTTGCTGTTGCGAAGCTTTTTTTTAGGGCCATACCTAAAAAAAAAACACCAAAAACTGTTGCAATTTAATGCCACAGCTCAAGGTCAGAAGGCGCAAATGTTTGTTGTTGTTGTTGCTGTAACTGATTTATTGTCTGTAGCTGTGGCAACTTTTGGCGTTATTGTTTTTGTTAACGTCTGTATATTTTTTTACTCTTTTTTTGAGGTTTACACGCTGCGTGACACTGAAATTATTTGTAAGCGTAAGTGTGTAAAGGCAAAGAGAGAGGAGAGAGGGAACAAAGTGTATGAAAGATAGAGGGAGAGGGAGCAGGCAGCTTAAGCTGTTTTTTGTTGTTTTTTTTGTGACTGACTCTTGACACGCAGATGCTGCCAACAAATCGTCTCTTGGCCTTGTCAGGATGTGATTTACTTGGCGCTTTTTTTTCTTTTTTGGTTTTTTCTGCTAACGTATTTTTTGTTATTGCCGGCTGCCTTATTTCCATATCCAGTGTTTTTAGTAGCGTTTCGAAATTGACAAGCCGGACAACAAACTGATGTCGCTGACTTCTCAACCAACTCAACCACAGCCGCAAAAAAAAGGGCCAACCAGTTGAAGTAAGTAAGTATTTACAGTGTCACTTTATTTACAGAGCACAAATACTACACTGGATATAAACTAAACAAGCGTAAGACTTAAATCAATATAAATATTTAGTTAAGCTGAGAATTGTTTGAGTTTGGGTGCAAGAACCTTTTTAACGTGAATATCAAATAGCAAACTTTGCTGTATAAATAATCGCAATATTTGAAGTGAAAAATATAAAAATGAATGAAATTTTGTATAATTTCAATATTTGTAAAGTAATAAATGTCAAAGTAAACATTGATAGTTTTTTAAATTGTTCGAAAAATAATAAAAACATAAAATTCTGTAAGATATACAAACCCAATATAAACACCTCACAAACATTAGCTTTTTATCCAATTAAAATCACATGCTCGACTCAAATGTGCTGCAAGCTTTGAAATAAGAGGCGTTGCTTAGCGCTTTGAACGTCATTTAATTGAGTGTGGCACATGCACTTGCCACATGTTGCGCCCACGCCAACAAGCCAACAACTATAATCAAGCTACAACTGCTACTGCTGCTGCTGCTTCTACTACTACTAACAATAATAATAATAATAATCATAGCCACAACAAAAATAACAACTATAGCTGCAATTATGGTTTGCGGCTGCGTAATGCGGTAGTTGATGTTTTTGTTGTTGTTTTTTTACTATTATTTTTTACAACTGTTGTGGCTTTATTGTTTAGGAGAAGTGAAGTGATATGATGATTGTTATGCGCCGTATCGGCGTTTGTGTGATCTAACTTCAGCCTCCAATGCGGCGTATACTCAATATTGTTAAGAAGAAATTGAAAATATTTCTAAAACTACGCTTAGATTGTAAAATTAACTGTCATCAGTATTTGGTTAGAAATTCCAACACAAACATGCCACCCCTCTCCCATCTGCCAACTTGCAACATCTCTCGCTATCTCTGTCTCTCTTGCGATCTCTTTATCTATATCTAACAATTTGCAATACTCTCTGGCAAATATTATATAATCATCTAGCCTAGCTGGCGCCGCATTTTTCTTTTCGTGATTTAACCGCAAATGCTTTTTTTTTCTTTATCCAACCCAAGCCAAAAAAAAGAAAAAAAAAGAAAACAAGAAAAATATCTGCTAATGGTGCAGTAGGCGACATCGAAAGTGGTTTTCGATGCCATTGCATTATGGGGGTAATACAACTTGATCGTACGTCTTGTGCACATTAATTTAGTAGCTTTCTGTTCATGTAACTCTTTAATCAAAGTGAGAAATAAACATAGAATTACTGACAAAAGAAATTCTTTTATTACGCATAATTATTCGTGCCTAAAATGTGTGTTAAATTAAATTATTGGACTTCTCTTATGAATAAGTTTCCTGTTATTTTCAAACAACAGACTTACAAAAAACGCATGCTTTAATATATATATATTTTTATTTTTTTTTTACTTTTCATAACTGGAAGAGTATAAAATTTTGTTTAACATTTAATGTTGATTATTTTTTAAGTAACAATTTTTTTGTTTTTCGTTTTTAATGGAGGCGAAAAAAACCACAAGACAAGAAACAACAGCTGAGCCCGTGGCGTTGTTTTTGTATTTGGCTTTCCATTGCAATAGCAATAGCAACAGCAACAGCAAAAGTAAACAGCAACAATGACAACAACAACATGAACGGGGCTTGTCACAGACAACAACAAAAACGTAGTACAAGATTTGTCATTCATAGCTTTTGGCCAAAAGCTACAGCCAAATGTTGGAAAATGTGTCATAAAGGCGTTTTCGTGTTGCTTTTGTTGTTATTGTTGTTTGTTTGTTGCGAGCGGCGCTGTGTTCCTGTTTACATTTAATGCTATACAAGCAAAAGCATTAAACACATATTTCGGGCTAGTTTCGTTATGCTACAATTCGTACGGTTGACATATATATATATATCCCGAAAGACTGTGTACAATCTGCCTTTCGATGTTGTTGTTGTCCCATTGGATTTGATGTTGGCCTCTTATGTTTATACCCTGATCCCATTAAAAATGGGAAAAAAGGGTATCATGAAGTTGTGCAAAAGTATGTAACAGGCAGAAGGAAGCATCTCCGACCCCATAAAGTATATATATTCTTTATCAGCATCAACAGTCGAGTCGATATAGCCATGTCCGTCTGTCCGTCTGTCCGTCTGTCCGTCTGTCCGTCTGTCCGTCTGTCCGTCTGTATGTATGAACGCGTCGATCTCAGAGACTATAAGAGCTAGAGACTCCAGATTTCGAACTTAAGCTCGCCTAATCCCTAGGCAGTACAAGTTTGTTTTCGATTTTCGATAACTCATCCCGTTTTCGATATACACATGTGATCGATAACAATAAAATCTTGAATTTGAAAAAACTTTAAATGGCATTTTAATTATTAATCAAAATAATAACAATCTGTGAAATTTTTATTAAAATCGGTTAAGAAACACCGGAGATATGGAACCTTGAAGTTTAGTATGCACTACACAGTATGGTCGTACACACACGCACAAATACTTGCAAGCACTGACTGTACGCGTAAAATATAGGGATCAGGGTATCGTCTAGTCGGGATTTCTCGACTAGAGCCTTCTTACTTGTTTTTATTTGTATTTGTGTTTGTATATTGTATATTGTGTTTGTATTTGTATATTGTATTTGTATTTGTTTTGTGTATTGATGTTGCGGCTGCTCCCCAAACCTGCAAATTCTAATCTACATCTTGGGTTGAGCTTTTTTCCTCTATGTTTTTCTTTTTGCCTCTTTTTTGTTTGTTTGTGTGTTTCTCTGTTTCGATGATGCTGCAAATTGTTGTGGGAGAGTCCCACAACTTAACTGAATTGAATGATGGATGTGATTTCGTTCACGGCCAGTGATTTTTGTTGTTGTTTTTATTAAGGCTAGGTGAAAAGACTGAAACTAGGCTGCAACCTAGTTGAGTTGAATAAATATTTAGCTATCAGTTTTCATTTACAAATGTTTGTTATATTTATTGGTTTTTGGCTCTTGTAAAAATGATAAGCAAGCAAAGTCCTTGAAATATGTAAAATAAATAAAAAGACGGCAGACAAACAAATGAAGCTTAAACTCAAGTATTAAAACAATCTGCATTGAGTAGTTGGAAAATATATTAAGGCTTTATTTTGGCTGTTAAAAAATATTTTTTTATAACAAAACTGAAAGTAAATTCATTACACTTATGGCTTATAATAATATATGCAAGCTTTTAGATCATTAAAATCTGGAGTATACTTTCCCAAAAAAAGGCTATAATATCAAAAACTGTTTAACACGATATGCATTAGCGGGAAACGTAAAATGAAACGAGAAAAAACTTTAATGCTTAACTTTTAACTTAACTTTTCGGCAGTCCGAACATGTTCCAGTGACATATAAAATACAAGCAATACAAAAACAGCTAAGACGTAACAATTAACCACGTTAAAAGCATTTTTATATAATAATTCGCATAATGCGGCATAAACGCCAAACAATTCACACGCCTTAAGCATTTTGGGCGACACACACCCAAACCGTGCGGGCTTACATACAAACATACAAATATATGTATTTTAAATATGTAATTGTCATAAATGCTATAAAACAAAAAAGAAAAAAAAAAGGTAAGCAAACAGTGAGAGCTGCAATTAAATGTTTATTAGACAACTTTAGACAGCTGACAGCTTTATATGAGATCACATAATGCGTCATAAACATACACATAAATAATAAAGAAATTATTATTAGTATTATGTAGCAGGCAACATTAAGAGCTGTTGTTTGAAAATGAACTGAAAGTAATGCCTGAACGAATGTTGTGCCAAAATTATGTTAATAACTGATACTGAAGTACACGCTGCATTTGTATATATCTATTAACATTTAAGTATCTCTCTCTCTCTCTCATTCTGTGTTGGCAATGCAAATGAGCCTGAAGGATGTGTTTTGGTTTGCCACGCATAAATTTTCTTCAGCTCGAGAGCGTCAAGCGACCATTTTGGCAAATGTTTAAAAAAAAAAAAACAAATTCATTGAGCAAAATGTGTGCGCCACATAAATGCAGCTGTAACGTTGGGTGGTGGGTGGTTGGGCGAGGGCTTGTTAGCCCGTGAGTACAACCACAGAGTTGCATAATTAATTTGTTTACACAGTTGTAAACAAACTCAGCGCACAGCGTTTATACTTTGGGACGAGTGGTTAATATAGAATTATATGTAAATGTTAAATTAAATGTGAACGTATATATATTTTTCTACGGACAGGGGTTGTTAGACTTTAAGTATGAAATTCAAACGTATCTTTAATGTAAATGAGTTTTAAAAATGATTCTTAGAGCTTTAAAAGGGTTTTAAATAAGTTTCTTAAAGTGCGTTGAAGTACACAAAAATATAAATAATAAATATAAGTTTATTGCTTTAAGTCTTAAGTTGAAAAAGGTTTATACAATCTTAGTTATATAAATATTAATTAATCAGAAGAAGAATTGTATTTTATAAGGATATTTAATTTAATTTATGTTGCATCAAAGAAAATGCGTTGAGTGAAAATATGTATATTTAACATTGGATTTATTGAAAAATGTAAATAAATTTTAAGTGCGCTCTTAAGCCATCAGCTTTATCAATTGTTGCTCATATGCTGTTTGCTGGTTTACGTGTGTTTCTGCTATGACCATATCGTGAACTATATCATCGATATACAAAATACCATTTCCCGTCTACATTTTTTTTTTGTTTGTTTGTGGCGACATTTTTCCTTCATTTTTCGATCAATGCATTTTTTTTTCAATAGCTGCTGCCGTTTTATTGTTATTATAGTTGTTGTTTCTGTTGCTGCTGACTGTTTATACATTTCCTGGCTGCACAACAACAGCAACAACAAGAAGAGCAACAATGGCGTCAAATGTTTTACAGCAGATAAGAAGTTTAATTTATGCGAAAACATGTTTTGAGGCAGCCAGAAGCGACAGCCAGACGGCCAGATAAACAGATAGATATATACCAGGACTATATGTACATATACATACGGATATGCATGTATGTGTGCGACTGCAGATGACTAGGCTGACTGGACACGCCCACAACTTCACACGCTTTTTGCCCTGCTATTGACCTTCATTGGGTGCAGCAGCAGCAACAGCCGCAACAGCAGCAGCCAAAAGCGACTTTTTTCTTCACACACGCCCCAGAAAAATCGTGGCCATAAATTGTTTTCACGTCTCTTCCGTTTTTGCGGTTTGTCGATGCGCTGACATTGTTGTTAGTATTATTGTTGTTATACGAGAGTTTTTCTTGTTGTTGCTGTTGCGATTTATTTATTTATTTAATGCCATGTTTTGTCTAGACGCCAACTGACATTGAAACTTGGGGTGTTGGAAAGGGTGTCACTTCTGATATTTACCCAGCGATAACTCCGTTTTTATGGCATTCGGCATTGTCTCCGTTGGGCGACGGCGATTCCTGCGCAGATTTTATATGCGATTCCCGTCTGGCTGCCCAGAACGCAAATGGCAAATTGCAAATGGCAAAATGGCAGCCGAAGGAGCAGCAGCTCCACCGCATTGGCGGGCAGCAACGTGTCGCTGCATAAGCAGGCAGGCAATTAAAAGCAAGGAACACAAAAAAGCACACACAACACCAAACGAACTTGCGTGTGTGTATGGTGCATGCAAAGTTATGCGGCGTGTGCCACATCATTAATTAAGCCAATGTGTTAGAAGTTTCCATAAAATAATGAGTGTAATTAATGTTTTAAAAATGTCTTTTGAAATGTATACTTATTAAAATCAAGTAATTTCATGTGTACAATTTTTATTATTTCTTTGCTAAATAAAACTAATATAACATTTGTAGAGCAACATTTTTTGTCACATCCTATAAGTATGCAATATTTTTTTAAATTTATGCTGTCAGAATTCACTGGAAAAAAAAAAATTATTTTCTAAAGAGATGCAAATCTATAAATATTACATATATAACGCCTTGTGATGCTGAAAACAGATTCTAAGCTAACTGCCGCAAGACAAGTTTTACGATACATATAAATTATATATTACTAGTTATAAAACATATGAAAAATGATACAGTTCAAATATATAAAGTGGAAGAAAAAAATAGACAATACGGCACATCACACGGCCCGATTGTTGATTGATTGATAAGGGCTTCGAGGTCTATGCTGATCTTCTGAATACGTACTTAAAGCAGATTCAGTTAATGCCCACTTGTTATCCTGTCCAGCTTCTTGCAGTGCCCACGCCCCTTCACATGCTGTTTGGCCGACTTCTTATGATTGAGCGTCAAGTTGCACAGCTGGCAATAGTAGTTGGCACTCAAGTCTTCCAGCATGGGAATATCACGCTTATTGCAGCCAGCAAAACTGTAGTTGCCAAAGGCACTCAAAGGCACCAACGTACCATTTGCCGTTATGCGATAAATATAATTGCCATCGAAAAACTCTGAACTGGAGGGTAAAAAACAATTGGATCGCTCACGCTTGCGATGCCGCAGACCAGCCATGTGCAGACCCAACTGTGACTCCGATGTGACAATTACATCGCACAGCTGACACATTAGCCCCTTGTCATTGGTGCGCACCCAATTGCCACTGTTGTCGTAGTAACCCTCACCATTTGGCTTACTGATGTGACGCTCCACCAGACGATGGCGACGTCCGTAGAAGTGCTGCATGGCATGCAGCATCGAGGATAGCTTTAAGTCGCACAGATCACAGTGCAGTAGGGCTGGACCCGAGCTGCGCAAATGACGCAACATCTCTGCGGACTGATTGCCTATGGTGGAGCTATTACGTATCATCCAGGTATCCACACGCCGCAAATGCGTCTTAGACAGATAATGATCCAGTGCAGTACGTTTCGAGGTTATTGCCGTTTGGCACAAACGGCAACTGTCCCACTGGAACAGTGATTGCAACTCTGTCGGCAACTGCGACTTAAACTGGGTATCTATAAGAAAAGGATCAATAAGAATTGTTGAATTTGTTGTTGAACTTATCTAAGACTCGAACTTGCCCTTCTGATTTTGTTGCTCATTTAGCTTCTTTTGCTGGAGTTCCTCTTCTCGTTTCTGCCTCAGCTGCAGCTCCCGTTGCAGCTCCATTTGTTGACCAAAACTATCGATTCGTGGCAAAAATCCGTAAGATGTTTGCATGTCCCTGAACATGGTCCGTTGAGAGTGGGTATTGGCCCATTTCTTAACACGGTTATCTCTTGAATTACGGATTGTTGAAGTTATTGGCGTCGGAAGCAGTGGTTGCTTGCCTGCATTAAGTTGTGGTGATGCTGCTGCCACTGTTGGTAATAGATAGCTAGTTCCAGCTCTATTTGGCTCATGCATCACACTATTATCGGTTTGTGGAAACCTGTTGGGAGTTTTCTTGTAACCATTTAGTTTTTGGTTGGGTGGTGCTGCCAACTTGTAGCCATTGAGTGATTGATTTGTCAACTTCATAGCCTGCCCACTTTTCGAAATGGTATGAGTCCATTGTAACGTCTGTGGCTGCCACTCTTGCTCAAGGAACAGCTCCTCGCCCTGCTGCTGTGGTAGAGACGGCTGTCCGTGGAGAGCAAACATGAAATAATCTCGAGTTTCCTCGGAAGCTTCACAGGCAACGGCCGAGTATTGGCGCATGACAATACTTTCTTTGTTGTCCAGCTCGATGTCGTCGATTGTAGCAAGATCTTGCAGCACATGCTCCGCTTCTAGCATCATAACTAGCTTTGGACTACTTTCCATCGAGCCGTTCATATTATTGCGGCCATGGATGAGGCAGGGCAGCTGATGCTGCTGGCTAAGAGCTGTTATCTCAGCGGGATTCAACTGCTCCGGCTCAGGATCCACGTAGCTGGCTGGCAGGTTCACCTGATAGCGATAGAGTATATTCTCGTCGCTGCGACGCAATTCCACCAGCACGGGCAATTCGCCCCAACGATTGCGTGGCTTCGGCAACGAGGCAGCCAACTTGCTGATGTTCAGCGCACATTGGAGGGCAATCTTCTCGTGAACGGGAGGCGTCCGCGTGCTCAGTTGATTGTTGAGCGAGAGCATTTTTCGATTCTTCTGGGTGGCTCTTGTTTGTTTGGTTTGTTTGTCTATTGCCGGTGGAGTGTCGGACAGCTTGTCGACGCTTTACATAGAAAATATAGAATGGTTTCTTTACACTTTGGGCCGCGCAAAATTTTATGTTCGACCGCTCAACGTTTAACAGTACATTTGAATTTGTTATGGAAACTGGTGTTGAAAATGTGTTAAAAGTATTTTTTTTTTTCACCAATCAAACATTAATAAATAATACAAAAAAAAAACACACGGCTTGCGAAGCAAATCACAAAGCTAACAATGGTTGTACAATATATTTATTTTATCTGACATATTTCAATGCAACTCTTAAATCGATATCGATTGCTTTTGGTGGTTGGTGTACTGTTAGTTATTCAATACTGGAAACTTTAAATAATCAATCAGCAAAACAATACTTTAATCTGTCAGTTAAGTGTGTATTAAAGAAAACAAACTATCAATTTACTTGTTGAAATGTTATACATATTTAAATTCCTGTATTATTTACGCCTCTTTATGAAATTCAAATTGATAAACAAATTTCATTTAAACGACTCTTAACTTTTTGCTCCAATATATATAAATATAACATTTATCTTTATCTCTGAATCTCTTGCTTGACGACGTTCTTTGTTGTAAGCCTGGCTCTTAAGGTCGTATTCCAGTCATTTATTGAGTGTGCGTTTTTTCATTACGCTTCACGTTGAGCCATCTGGCGCCATAATTTAACGCCGTTTCAATTCGACGGGCTTCCTTTAAGGCCACCACCCGCTGTCTAAAAAGAGCCTAAGAGCCCAAGTTCAGCATTTATAAATGTCAGTTGAGAGGCAACGTGAGGACCCAAGAGTCCTCTTTGGGGAGGCAGGGAATGTTTTGCCGGAAATACAGCAATGAGAGCAGAGCTTTAAATATTCTCGACAAACTGCTTTATAGAGTGTGGAACACACACAAATACATACGTGTACATATGTGACTATGCCTGAAGCATTAAAATAATGTTTAGCGCGTGATTTTGTGCCAGGCTTCCTTGCTTGGCATCCTCTTTTGGCATCAATTGTCAGCGTTTAGCTGCCGGCCAAGTTTATCGAGTCGCAAAACGCACACAGGTGCCACAGTGGCTGTGGGGTGATTGGGTGGTGGTGTGTTTGGTTGGTTGGATGGGGTTGCACGACAACTGCCAACATCAATAACACTAATGGGAAAAGGATAAAGATAAGCATTAAATAACACACGTACGCATCGCATTTTGAGGCTTATGGCGAGGCTCATGACGTTGATAGCCCCCAAGATATGGGCGTGGAGCGTAACTGAAGCCCGTGTGTGTGTGTGTGTGTGTATGTATGCTTTTCAAATTGTTTGCCCCACGGTCGTGAGCAGGGGGCGTGGCAAAGCGTACGTGCCAGCTGTTAAGCGCCACGTTGCCCCAAGTACAACCTCTCACATCATGTCCGCTCCCTCATTCGCCCGTTCATTTGTGTTTTGTTCGCTGTTCGCATTTTTAACATTTTACGCTTCCGCTTCCGCTTTCGTCATTGCCGTTGCTCTCTTTTTGCCAAAACGTTGGAGAAGAAGCTCTCCCAAATTGTGTCACACACGTGAGCAATTTAAAGTCACACAAAAAACACACTGACTACTGCTTTTCTTGTCTTTTCTTCTGCGAGCCCCATTTCACTTGCAAACTTAATTTAAAACAGTGCCTTGTGGCATGTAAATATGCGTGCAGCATCTGAAATTTATGAAACGCTTTACATCCGAATATGCAAATTTAGATATACGCATTGATTTTGTGCCAGAAAACTGCGAAAATTATCAAATCAGGGGAGTATAGCTTCTGGCAAGTCAAATGGTAATGCAAAAATTACCAATTCTAAAAATTTACAAAATAGACACAGCTAAAACCTTAATACAATTTTCGGCTTAGAAAGTTAAAGAACAATTTTTAAAGTTATTTGAAAAGTTGTCAAGAATAATTATATTATAAATATAGTTTGCGTATATTTCTTTATTTGATATAATATTAATACGTAGCATCTAGTTAGATTTTAGCCCACAACCAAGTAATTGTAAATGATTTTGTTGAATATAATATGAATAAGTAGTATTTAGCTAGATTTTAGTCCACAACCAAGTAATTTTATATGCACTAGCTTAATTATTTTGACAGAGAATCCCGACTCACGCTGTATTTGCGACAATTTTGAAGAACACGGGTGTTACTCAAAGTGTTCACTTTGCTCGATATCAAATAATCGTAGTGACTGAAGCCTTTCGTTTCGATGTTCCAGTTATCGACAACGTTTGGCAATTGATTCACTAGACCGCTAATATCCTTTGTGGTAGACAGCCAATCGTCATCGGAATGGTGTAAAGCGACTTTGCAGTTAACCTCAGTCAGATTGTAGACTGTTGGCTGGGGTTGTTGATATAATTCCATATTCAAGATGGAGCCCATATCGAAGGACTGGAACTTTCGCCCAGAGAGTAGCTGAGCGTAGTGATAGATTTGATAGATAGATGCGCCCTGCGAGGCATGTCCAGTGACCAATGGCGTTAGGGTCTTAAAAATATATATAAGAAGAGAAAATAAGTATGCAAATGGCATAAATGATTTTAAGATACGGTCTCACTTCATTGAATTGATTCCAACCAAAGCCGCACACAATAAAATCAAAAAATTCACAAATTAAGCTGTTCTCATGTCCGGAATTGCAAATATGATTGCGGAACTGTGCGATCAACTGATTGTCTTTGGCGATTTTGTAGCCGCCAAATAAATTGAAAAGCACCTGTAAGTAAAAGCACGCAAAAGAATTGATTAAGTCAGAATTTTCTTCCAATTTCATTGTCTGGCAGTTACTTACTTCGAATTTGCCCTTGAAGAGACCCAAGAATTGAAGCACTGGACTCTGTGTGTTCTCCATGAAGACAGTTGGCGAGAGTGCCTGCATGAGTGTCACCTTTTCATTGTATTGCGGCAATTGGCTGCACATCACAAAGAATGCCGTGCTGCCCTGTGAGTGTCCGACATATTGTAGCTTGGGCGCTTTTGTTACACTTAGAATCATATCAATACCCGCCGGCAGATCGTAGATACCAATTTCGTTGAAGGAGAACCGCCAATAATCAGATTGGCTCATAGTCAAATTAACATGCTTTTGCGAGTAAATATTGCCACGTGTATTCAACAGCCAGACATCGAAGCCCTCGTGGTAGAGTTTATAGGCCAGACCATTATTTGGACCCATTTGCACAAAAGCCGCTGAACTGGACATCAGTCCGTGAACGAGCAGTATTGGCTGTCCAGTTAACCTTGGCAAACGATGCAGGGAGAGCTCGTAGCCATCGGTGGTTACCACGTCATGGGTTTCCACTGGGTAGCCATATTTCTTGACTAGCTTCACCTAGTGTCAGGAGAATGTTAGTGCATTGGATATTTAGCAGAACTCTTAGATCTTAACTTACTGTCGTCAAATATTGGTCCTCCTTTATGTCCTCTGTAGTGAACTCTACCTTGACCTCCACAGTCTTTGTAATAGTAGTGCGTCGTTCTGCTGTACTCGGTGGAAGTGGATTTGGTAATAATGTAATGTTTAATTCAAGACCTGGATTTGGTGGTTGTAAATCTGGAAGTGGATTTGGTAATAATGTAATGTTTAATTCAAGACCTGGATTTGGTGGTTGTAAATCTGGAGGTGTTGGACGGAAAGTAAGCCAAGAAGTAAAGACCCATTCTCCGCTTGGATTATTTGGACCCACATTAGAAGAAGGTACAGATCCATCGGCTGTTGGACGAGGTGGAAACAGTTTAAAGACCCATTCTCCGTTTGGATAACCTGGACCAACATTAGAAGGTCCAGATGGTACAGGTTCATTTTCACCGGTTGTTGGACGAGGTGGAAACGGGTTAAAGACCCATTCTCCGTTTGGAGGTAAAGGCTCATATTCACCAAAAGAATTTAAATTGGTTGGACGAGGCAAAAACGGTTTAAAGATCCATTCTCCGTTTGGATAACCTGGACCAACATTAGAAGGCCCAGAAGGTACAGGTTCATTTACACCGGTTGTTGGACGAGGTGGCACAAGTATAAAGACCCATTCTCCGTTCTGAGGTACAGGCTCATTTCCACCGGAAGAATTTAAATTGGTTGGACGAGGTGGAAACGGTTTAAAGACCCATTCTCCGTTTGGATAACCTGGACCAACATTAGAAGGCCCAGAAGGTACAGGTTCATTTACACCGTTTGGATAACCTGGACCAACAGTAGAAGGCCTAGAAGGTAAAGGTTCATTTTCACCGGAGGGATTTAATTTCACCGGACCATATGGAAACGGTCCAAAGCCCCAATCTGTGTTGGGTTCAGTTGGACGTGTTTTATACGGACATTCTACAACAACGACCAGTCTGCCATCTGCTGGAAATGGAGAATATTCGGATGGATTAACTGTTGGATAATTATTTGGATCTATCCAAGTAACTGGTCCTGATGGCCTGAAGATTGGAGAACCTGGATTCCATGTTGCGTTGTTTGGATTACACGGACTTCCTGGTGGATATGTAACAACTAAAGTTATTTTATGAGGAACATCGCCTGGACTTTGCGGAAATCTCTCTAATGGCCATGTCACAGTTGGTCCTTGTGGTCTATTAGGTTCGAGAATGTTATTAATTGTGCCTGGAACTCCTCCTAAAGGCAGCCAGAATCCATTTGAACCTAGCTCTGGAAGTTGTGGTAAATTAAAGCCACAATTATTCTCCAACCACCTTTTCTTATATTCAAGCTGCAGCTGCAACTTTTGGGCCTGAACTTGTTGTCGAATCAGATGACTCTGACTTTCTCTGCATCTCTTAAAGTGTCCTTGAGCCAATATTTGGGTGCCACAGAGTACCAGCAAAACTAAACAGAGTATTGAACTCATCTTGTCGTCGATTCTGCACTGCCTCATGGCAAAACTAGATGATTCTTATATACACAAACTTAAAGTAACTAAGCGTATAACACAATTTGGTTCAGCAATCGATTGCATATGCAATTTAAGTTGCCGGAAGTAACGCCTCATTATTTTATAACCGATGAGGCCTTCAGAATGTATTAAGAGCGAAATAATTTATTTAAAAACGAGTTATGCGTATTTAACTTATATAACAGATAAATTTAAATAAGAGATAACATAATGAAAACTTTATAGATATGGAAAACCCACACCATGTACAAGTAGTTCATAAAAATGAGAACATTATCAACAAGAAAGAAAACACGTAAGAAAAACACAAGAAACAAAACAAATAAAACAGACAAAAAAAAAAACAAGTAAGAAGGCTTTAGTCGAGAAACCCCAACTAGACGATACCCTGATCCCTATACTTTACACGTACAGTCAGTGCTTGCAAGTACGTGTGCGTGTGTGTACGACTATACTGCATACTGCATACTCAAATTCAAGGTTCCATATCTCCGGTGTTTCTTAACCGATTTTAATACAAATTTCACAGATTATTATTTTGATTAATAATTCAAATGCCATCTAAGATTTTTTCAAATTCAAGATTTTATTGTTATCGAACACATGTGTATATCGGAAACGGGATGAGTTATCGAAAATCGAAAACAAACTTGTACTGCCTAGGGATTAGGCAAGCTTAAGTTTCAAATCTGGAGTCTCTAGCTTTTATAGTCTCTGAGATTGGTTGGCTCATACATACAGACAGACGGACAGACGGACATGGCTATATCGACTCAACTGTTGATGCTGATATAGAATATATATACTTTATAAGGTCGGAGATGCATCCTTCTGCCGGTTACATACTTTTGCACAAAACCATTATATCATTTTTCCCATTTTTAATGGGATGAGGGTATAATAAAGTCGATTAGGGATAACTGTCTGACAAAACCAATAAATATCCCAAAAAATTCTAAAGTTATAGACATTAAAGAAATTCCAAAGAATAATGATCATTTTTTTTATTCGGTTCTAGCACAGTTTATTAAGAAATCAATTAAAACAAAGTTGCACTGCATTTATTGCACAAATTGCCTTGGTGTGGTAGTACAACATGAATAGCTGCCACATTCAAATGGCAAAAACGTTGCAACCAAATCACTTGACTTCGAACCTGAGCGGAAAAGACCTGCAACTGCCGTTGGAATTCTACTGCCTTATCATACTGACTCTGGCAAGTCGTCACATATTGGCCATGAACAAATATATCCATGCCAAAGATCGCAAACAGAGCGAGAAATATTAAAATTCTCATCTTTAAGTCCAGTTGGAAATAAGCGATGACGGCTTCACGTTACAGTTTATATAGCAACAAATTTTTAGCCAAACCCGTAGCAAATTTACTTTAAAATCCTATTAGAAAAACATGTTATATTAATGTGTGACCAAAAAACAATAAAGGTTTTCAAGGTAAATGAAATAAGCCTAAAGGACTGTTTATTTATATATATAAATTTTGATTTTTGTCGACCTGTCATTTCTTATTCAATAATTTCAGTTCATTTTCTGTTTGTTTTTTGTTCAATACATATATAATTTATTATTGTTTATTCTTTTCCTCTTTGTTGTTGTTTTTGACTCAGAACATGGCTAATGCAGAAGCAACTGTATCAATGATCTCAGAAGATTCGCTATTTAATCGATTAACCGAAATGGAGAAACGCTACGATCTGATAATGCCAATAAGTGGTGAATATAATCCGGCAATGTGCCGCGACAAATTTCTAAAACAACTATTTGTTGAACTAAATTTGGACAGCTCGCACGAAATATCGTCAACGCTTTCATCGACTGGATCGAATTATACCTCCGCCAAGGCTGCGTCAATATCAAGCTTCCTGCAACATCAACATCAGATAATTAAGAAAGCACGATCGCTTGATAACATCACTCGCCTGGACTTAGAAGCCTACAGTTTACATGTGTTTACGGGACGACAGGACATTCAATATGAAGAACTGTTGGAGTCAATAAAGCGATCATCGCTCTTCCTTATGTTTTCGCGGGTAATCAAACGATTGCGGATTTTGCAAAGCTTTACCCGTGACTTCACTGGCATAAATCTCAACGATATACCGCACAATATATTCAAATGGTCGATGGATGGGTTCTTCAATCGTTGCAGGCTACCCGATGATGTTCATATTGATGTGCTGACGCGGAGCCATACTGCAGAAGAGTTGGATTGGGCCAAGTTTAATACAGATGTGTTGGAGATATTACGATACTACAAGTACTTCTATACGGAGATATTTCTAAATCGCGGCTATAACAAGATGCTGTCCATTCTCTGGGATCAGCAGCAGTTTCTTCAAATTGGCGAGAAGCTTGACAAGACATTGAAAGTCTCAATCAAGACCTTATACGAAATCGACGAGCAGCAGCGCGCTTTTAAAAATAATTGGCTTCACTTAAATGGACGAAATATGACCAAGAATTGCCAGCGTCGTTATATGGAGGCAACTTGGCGTCTGCCCATGGAGTGGCGATATGTGCGAGATTATTATGCCAGCCTGGTTGAGATGCAGTGCTTGAAGGATAATATGCCATTGGTTAAGCTTGAGCAGGAGATCAAGGAGCAACAAGAGTTGATATCAGAGGACCAACGGGCGACAAACAATTCCATCTGTGTGTACGACTTTCTTATCGAGGTTAGCGCGTTTTAAATAATATGACTCTTACAAAACTTTAACTTTAGCCTATGTAGACATACCAATCGCGCTTACATCGTCAATCATTTAGTTTGTCCCAGGATTTGGAACACTGGGAGCTTCAAATAGTTATGGCAAAAACACGCCTTGCTAAGGCACGTGCTGACTACGAGGATGCACTAAAAAAAATAGATTATATGCGTCTCCGCATTGTGGAAGTTTTGGAAGAGATCCAGGCCGAGAAACAAGCAAAATTAGAAGAACTTGTAAGCTTAATCATTCTAATATCAAAGATTAAATTATATCATTATGATTATAGTTCATGCCGCGGGTCTCGGAACAAAAGAGTGTGAAGAGAAAACCATCCATAATAAGCAAACCAAAAGCGATTCGAAAAACGAAAAGAACTAAACTTTCTCGGAAAACTGTTCCTAATCTAATCTAATTGATTAGAAATGGTTTTCGATAATGATTTTTAAGAAGCTTTAAAGGTTCTTACTGAGAATTGCTTAAAAGCATTTTACAGAGAATTTCTTTAAAGCTTCTTAAAGTAAATTGGTAAGACTAACATGCTTTTAACGATTCATTTTAATAAAATTACTTATTTACAATGAAGTTTTTTTTAACAATTTGTCCATAAAACGTTTTCTTGAAAGCTCTTGAAAAAACTCTTCATTCATTATTATCATCAATAATATATTAAAAATACATATATAAAAAGCTTTTAGTAAAGCTTTAATGAACTTTGAGCAAAACTTATTTACAAGCATCAACAAATCTTCTGCGCTATTTGTGCTTGTTCATGTTAATTGTAAAAGTGCTTCGTCCTTCGTGCATTGTGCTGCTATCCTTTAAAAGCTTGTTGTACTCCTGTTGCCGCTACTGCTGTTTCTGTTGCTGCTGCTGCTGTGTGTCGCTCGCTTGTTTGCACAAATTCGATTATCAAAATACACGCAGAGTGGCCCGAAGTGGCAACAACGAGCAAAGCAGCCAAGAAGCAAAGGAGAAATGCGAGAAAAGGATAATGCCGTGTCGCCGCATTAACGCGTTTGTCGCTACAAGAGGGAAAATGAGGGAGAGGATATTGGCAACAGGAAATAGGAAGTAGGAGTCGAGTCGAGTCGAGTCAACCTGCCAGATCCGCTAGCGTCGTTGTCGCGTGAAACAAGCTGGGAAATTAAGTTTGGTTCCTTTTCTCCTGGCACCTTGCTGATTAAAGCTGTTCGCCGCTTGTTTCTCCTTTTTCATTGTTAGCCAACTTTTGCGGTGATTCGTTACTTTTTTTTCTATTCGTTTCAAGCATATCATTAGGATGCAGTGCTGGCAGCATCTGAGCCATGCACAAATGGCATATTAAGCTCAGCAGACAGCCGCGCTTATTGCGCAAACCCACACCGGAACCCAAAACGAAGCCCAACAGATAGAGGGAGAACCTTGGAGTGTGGAGTGTGGTTGCCCATGCCCAAAGTCATGACACATATTAAATTTCATTTCACTGGCTGTTAGCATAGAACGTCTAATGAAGGTTAAGCAACTTTTAATGTCTTCTCTCTCTCTCTCTCTCTCGTCTGTTTTTTGCCTGCCATTGGCCATTTTGCAGACCATTAAATGTTTTGCCTGGCAATATGCCATATGTTTAGACATGGACAACTCCTGGCTCTCGGGTTATGTTCGCTTTATGTTCGAAAAACTTTTCTTATCATTCGCGAGAAAGTCATAAAGACATGTAAATGTGTGTGTGTGTGTTTGTGTTTCTGTAATGATATGACGATGACAGAAAATGGTAATGATGAGGCTGGATCAAATACACAACAGAACGCATTCTACATGAGCTGACAGTATAAGTTGTATACGGATATGAGCATATGCTGGGCTTAACATTACAACGTCTGAACTTGCCACTAAGGAGCCATTTACACACTTTCATACTCTCAAATGGCTTATGAGCTTAGACCCTTTGCCTAAATCCTCGATTGACATTGACAGCAATCATTATATGATATTTGCTTGCAATTTACTTTTTCATCACATTGCTGATTGGCATTTAGTTTGTAGCAATTTTCATTTCATGCGCTATTTCATTTATTTTTATGCGATATCTGATATTTTAATAAGTATAATTGGATTAAACCATATAGGAAAGCTTCTCATTTGAATATTTGTAAAGTCTTAAATAACAACCTTAACAATACTTAAAGTTTACTAAGAAAGAGATTTCATGAAACAAATGTTAGATAAATTTGATTTAAGTTTAATATTCAATACAGATCGAAATCACTCCACAGAGAACTTATATTTTATATATTTATTATTCGCCTCATATAAATAAATCATTTAATAAATATTCATACTTTCCACCTCACACACGTTTTCAACAATGTGTTAGTTTAAATGGCTGTTTCCAAAGCAAATAGTTTTGGTCACGCTTGAAATACACTTCTTCCCAGCTGCTGTTGTGTTCTGGTTGGTGTGAGAAAAGAGCATGAGAGCAATGCTTTGAAGCGTTTCTTACATCTCTATCCGCACCCAAGATGAAGGGCAGAGACCCCTCCCTGTTCGACCAAGCAGAACGGTGCGACGAAATCAAAAGCTTACAACTTGAACTTTTGCCTTAGACTTTTATTGTTATAAACATTTACATGTGCTCTTTCATACTCCACCTCTTCGACTGCTGGTGTAATTTTACGGTCCATTGAGTGCGGAAATCGCCACACAATCAAATTACCCAGCTCTTCGTTCTTTTATAGACGACACAGTTTATAGTGGACGCACCCAGAAATTGTGTCGTTTTTGTTGGTATTGCTTTAAGTTTTCCAATTAAAACAAATGCAACAAATGTGATAAAACAAAAGAATTTGGTCAACAATTTTGCTGCTTTGTTGGTTATTTGTGGAATTCTGGCATTTTTTAACTTTTGCCAAATTTATGCGTGAAAATTTTCGCTGGGCGTCGTAAATTTCACCATTGCGACAAGGACGCAACCGAACTCGACTTTCGATTGGACTTTTGGACTGAGGCTTTTGTTTTGCCTGGGTTATTTATGCAGTTGCCTTTTGCAACACTATATGGAAGTTGTTGTTGTTGTTGCTGTTGTTGGAGCTGGTTACTGCCATCATGGCCACTTGTTTCCGCACACCATTGCTTATATGAGAAGGGTAGGAAGCTAGCGATATTTTCTCTCTCTCCTGAGTATTTTTTTTTTTCTTTTGCTGTCGCGACTCCAAACACGAGAAGTCCATTTGGAAATTTATGTACACACAAATTGAAAGCGCGCTACGAATAAAAGAAAAGCGAGGAAAGGAAGAAAACTAAAAAAAAACCTAAAGTAGAGAGACGAAAACATTAAAAAACATTCGCTGAAAACTTGGGTGCATTGCTCGAAGTGCAGTTTCAATGCCAGAAAAAAAGTTGGGGAAAAAACAGAAATATATTTATATATAAATAAAAAAACATCTGAACAGAACTAACGAAAATGCACTTGAGTCCACGGCTTGTATAGCTGTCCCATAGAAGTGGTTGCCTAACACAACGACCCTGTCACAGGCAGGCAAGAAAAGCTCTGATGCCACCAAGTGTTGATTTTGCGGAGCTTCAAGAGAGTGGGGCAGAGAGCGGTCAAAGGAGCTAAGTGATGCAATCGAAACGAAAGGCGTGAGATAACTCTGCAATTGGTATAGAAAATGACAGCGAGATCTATAAGATGAGATGACTTAGCTTTAATTTGAATGTCGCGGGTAGCTTTAAGCCTTCACTCTAATGTTACCAGTACTGTAAATGTCTTGCTGATGATTGATTTCAATCCATGCCATTTGTTCATGCTCATATCAAATTCGTTTAAATTAAACAAATTTAACTCTGTGCATGATTCATTTGTTATTTTCAAACAAAAAGAAACTTTTGCGTTGCACATTTGCATAGTTTATTGCACTTTGAACTCGAACTGTAAGTGCCAGCATATTTACCTCATTGCCAAGGAGTCAAAGGCTTTACCTCAACATTGGCATTGCCATTGGCACTTGGCATAAATTAAATGCAATAGAGAGAGCTGCTCCTACGGAACTGGAGCCAAGGGTGCAATGCACCCAGTCAATGACACAATGCGCTCAGCGCAGTTAGCCAGATATTCAAAGTCAGTCTGTCTGTGAGTTCACCTACATTAGCCCGAGGAGCAGGAGCTGTTGCCACTCACTGTTGCATTGAAATTACTATTGTTATTGTTGTTGCAATTGCAGTTGCAGTTGCAATTGTCCCCAAGAGCTTAACTAAGCTTTGGAAGGTTCCATTCGACGAAGCTGTGCAACTGTTAACTGAGAAGACTTCAATGTTGGTTTCTAGCTTTAAAAATCATTTCATTTAAAGCCAATTGTAACACCAAGCTTCTCTATCCCTTTCTCTCTCTCTCTCTCTCTCTCTTTCTCTGTGTGTCTATGCTAATTTCATAACAATGGACTGAGCGAGTCGGTGTCCACACAATTCTGCTGCTACTCTAACCTGCCTCACGCCGCCGCTTCTCTGTGAATTATGATGGACGTTGTCATGAAAGCGCGAACAGAGGACAAGGCGATGGAGAGGAGTTGGCAGGGGCTTGGTTGTGGTTAGGCTGGCTATGCGTGTTGGCCATGTTTATCTCTGGTCAACGTGTACTTAGCACATGGTATCAATGGAGTACGAATAATGGAAAGGAGCAAAGTAGGGTCATGGCAAGGGGCATGGTAGCGGGGTGGAATGAGTTTATTGCTGGTTTGGCGTTTTTGCATGCCACGCCCACTGTTGTGGTGCACACACACACACACACACAAAAAGACGATAAATGGCTGGCAAACGGGGAAAATGAAGTGCTTAGTGCGAGGTTGGGCATTGTGCCAGGCCAGGCCAGAACTTTGGTCGCGCCACTTCATTATAAACATTTCTCAATTGATTATCGTTAGTGTGTGCTTGTGTGTGTGTGTGTGTGTGTGCGAAAGTGTGTGCGTGTGTGTGATAATGCTATAATTATGCCTTTAGCTTTCTTGGCGTGCAGGGAGCTATGGAGTTTTGGGCGGGTTTCTGCGGCTTATGCCGATGGCGCTTATATTTGCACGCATATCCTTAATGTTCACATGTGTGTGTGTATGCTCCTGTCATGGGGTTTTACACCATGTTTATGCCGTCATGTGGCAGAGATGGGGTTAGTGGCAGGCCACTTTTGCATGCTGCTCTTACATTTAAGTAAGTAATCCACATAAACTGCTCTTGAAATATTTCATTATCATAATGAAAGGGACTTAAATACATTTATTTTTGCTTCCTTGCCAGCTGGAAGCCCCTTTTGGTGTGAGTCTAGAGTATACTCATTGATAATAAAAGTTGATTCGGGTTCGCTAGTTGGTCATGCGATGCGAAAAGCGTGAAAGCTTTGTTCGCATCAAGCGTAAACACTTACGAACAAGTTTAATGTACTATATACAACAACTAGGGAGAAAGCACTTTAGCTCGTTATGGATCCGAGTAAGGAAATAGGCACAGTTAGGATTAAGTCTGAGAAAAAAGGGAGTTACCTTAAGGTTGACGCGAGTAATAGTTAACAAGAATGAGTAATAAGTTGGTAGATTTGTTCTTGGGTTTGAATGAACTAAAGTTGGAAATTGTTTTAATAAAATGCTTTGGGAAGGGAAAACTTAATGTTGTTCAGATTAGCTAAGATTTAAGAAAGTGTATATTGAGTATGATATATGCAGACCACTCAATTAAGCCACCTAACTAAATCCCTGTAGTAATTCATCATAATCAATTTCACAAATTAAAATGTGTCAGTTGCAATTGGTTTGCATATCAACTTACAAATTCTAACAAGAGCTGTGTAATTTACACAATGCTCATTAATTTTAAAACAAATTAAATTTGATTTTTTGTGCGACAGACTCACAAAAGGATTGCTGTTTAATTCAATTAATTAATTGACCACACACACACACATATTCAATTGATATCAAATTAAATAACGATGCATCACTTACAAGTTTTCAATAGTGCTTTGAGTACTCGAATATGACACTGCAAAACAGGGTTAAGAAACTGATTTAAGGAAAGATAATGCGAAATCATAAACACATATTTATATATTTGCTTACATTTATCTGTTAAGATTTATGGATATATTCTCTAAAAAGTGTTTCCAAACTATTTTTCAGTTGTATTTTCATTGCTGCTGCCTAACTATGTAGCCTAGTGTAAAGTTGAGGTTTTTGTGGATATCTCCTTGCGTGCCATAAATTAATCAATTCGCTCTCGCCGTATTCCTTAATCCTTTATCACTCGTTTATTTTATTGATGCGCAGAAATCAGCAATGTCCGCCACAACGATGCCAAGGATGCATGGATGCCAGGATGACAGGATGCTGTCTGCCACAGGATCAAGAGCTCGTTTGCCACCGCTACACACACACACACACACACACACATACAGAAAGGCATCCGGCTGTCATTAAAATCACAGATAATGCTGCGGTGAACAGCTACGCATTTCATCCGCGACAATACGCAAATAATGACGTAATTAATAAAAGCGAATGATAATTTTGCATTTTCCTTCGCTGCTCTTATTTTTTATTTGGGTATCGATTATATTCACAGGCTGTCAGCATGTTAAACGCTGAAGCATTACGCAAAGCTGTGGAACAATTAAAAAAATAATTAAAAAAAACTACTCCAAATTTTATTGTGAGTAATTAATTATTGTTTCAGTTTTTTGTTGTTAGTTAAATAAACGTTTGTGCTATGCGTGAAATTGAATTAAATATGAATATTAATTAACTTAACGTATAATATTTTTAAATTGCTGTTTGCTTGTTTATTTAACTGCAACTGGCATCAGGCATCAGGCAAATTGGCAATTGGCAAATGAAAGGCAATTTTTAAAGCTAGATAAAATGTACTTCTCCTGACCCTGAACTTGCTACTAGAACTCTCCCCCACTTACAGACACACACACACAGAATGTGCACACAAAGCGAACCGGGAGCCAAAAGTAATTACAAAAAAAAAAAAATGCATAAAAAGGGCCCAGGCAGCCAGCTGGGCGTGTCAGTAGAAAGTGGCAATGCGGCAAAGTGGGCAGCTGTAGCTGCTGCCATTCCTGACAGAAGCCCGCACTCCGATCCCTTTGCTATCCGTTGCCTCTCGAAACGCATTGTAATTGGCATTTTGGGCGAGTCCGTGAGCATAATAACATGACTCCAACTCCAACATTATGTCCTTGGCGCAGGCGACGGCCATTTGGCTTGAAGTCAAGTCCTTGCTCCGACTGTGAATCAAATGCAATATGGCTGCCCTTAACTTGCCGTCCAGACAGATGTAATACAGGCGAAAGGCAGCAACAACTTCAAAAGGTTAAAGTCAAGTGGCGCGCTCGGCAGACACATTGTCTTCATCTGGATAGAGGGGGCGGTGAATTTGGGAAAAGTGCAGGAGAGCGGTTGCCTCCAAAACTTCAGCCAAGTCATAAAGTTCAACTACGCCTAACAGTTTAAGCAGCTCGCAAACTTTTGGCCGTCTTCCAAGGCCTCAACTTCCTTTTGGACAAGTCGCAAGTTTGGTGTTACGCATAAAAAAGAAATATCAAACGTAGCTTAAAGAGAAAGGAAGAAATATCAATGCTGTAAATATGCTTTTAAAAATTCTGTTAATTGTCTTAATTGTATGATGTAAAATAAACTATTCGCTTTTGATAAATATTAATAAACAATCTCATTATTTAACTGATATAAAGCATCTCACAATCCTCTCTATGTAGGGTATCATTTAGACTTGTACTATGTATAATGAGCTAGACAAAGTCAAAGTTGCCAAAGCCATAAAGCAGGCCAGCGCCTCTATAAATTGCCCAGGCGGTGTTCGCATTGCCTGTCTGTGATTTTGCCTGAAATTTTATGCGCGCGTGATTAAAAGTCACGTGCGTGGCTAATGTTGGTGTAGGAGTAGGGGTAAAGGGGTAAAGGGGTACAGGGGAGGTAAGCGAGAGGGACAGCTGCTGCTACTAATGGCCAAGTGGCAGTCTAAATGCTGCAACTAAACAATGCTGATCATAATCGGATAGCTCCAGATGCTCAAAGCAAACTCACTCGCAGAGACGCTTTAACGAGCTGAACTCTGTACGCCAAACCAAATCGAGGGAACTGGGTCTCTAGGAGACACTGCCAGCCAGACTTGGAAGACTGCGGTAAGGCATTGCTGCTGCTCGCATTGAACAATAGGAGCATTGAGCAAATGGCAAATGAAAGCGAGGGCTAACCAATTGATTGGTCTCGTTTTAATAGCCGCCCACTTTAGCGCTTAAGGACGTAACTGGTTTTTTTTTATCCTCTGCCTGTGCCTTTGTCAGCATGCTGCAACACTGTGTGGCAACATCGTGTAGTCAACGCTGATTGTCGTCTGATTGGCATTTGCTCTCACAAACTAGAGACTAGCTAATTGTCGCGGCACGCGCCACGTTTCAAAGTGTTGCAACGAATTGACGTTGATTGCCTTCTAGGGCAAAAAAATAGGAAATTGTCTAATTTCACTTACCTACCTTACCTTCCCCATCGTGCCCACCGCCAACTTGCAATTTGTATACTTGCCACAAAGTAGGTCAAAAGTGCAATGAGTAAATTGCATAAATTGCTAAAAATGCAATGTGGCGATTTCCATTTTAAGCATTTCCTTACTAAAGTGAAAATAAAATGGGCTTCAAATTGCATAAAAGGTAATGTTGATTAAAAGTTTGAATAAAAGTATTATTATCAACAAAAATATTTATATATTTGTTTTTATTACTTAAAGCCTTAAATATAAGTTTGATTGTATTTCGAATCAATTCAACTACAAAATCCTCTGAAACGGAATCAATGAATGCATTTTAAACACTGTCTCGTTTGTGTTTGCCATTGGCTGTCAGAGCCAACATGTGGTGACATCGTCGAATTAAGTTATTTGTCAAATGTCGAAAGCACCGAACCGCCTCTCTGCTGCAGCCTTAGCTTTGAGCCTACGGGCCTACTACAAGTGGATTTTCAGGATCGTTGTCGGAATTGGCATCATACAACGCCGCTTTGTGAAACTGTCAACCAACAGCAGCAGCAGCAACAGCAGCAACAACAGCAGTGACTGGGTGACAGCAGTTGGCGCAAATAAAGGGTACCAAATATATATATTTTATATTCAGCAAAAGCTGAAATCAATTTTTGCCAATCAATTGTAAAAAACGTTGACATAAGCATTGAAAAGAGTTGTTTCCCTTTCCCCTTTTTACAGTATCCCTCCTAGCAGTAGGAGTATCAATTGAACCGAAAGCGTTTCAAATATTTGCTGAATGGACAGCAGTCAAAAGCGAGCAGGAAAGTTTCTTCAAAACAAAAAGTATATTTGCTGCTCGATTTGAACGAACTCTTTAAAAATGTTAAGGAATTTTTTTTTAAACAGGAAATTTAAATATAATTACTTATAAATTACAGTGAATGAAATCCAATTTATATTAACTCAAGTACTTTATATCGTTAAATTGCAACAGGGTATTTAAAAAGCTACTATTGATAGTTTCTATAGTTTGCCTAAGCTTTTTAGACTATTCAAATCATACTGCACGGTTCGCAAGTGAATCAAAAATTTAATTTTCAATCCGACCGGAGGAGTTGTTGGCAAAAGCCGCTGTGCTATTTGATTAGCCGAATTTTAGTTTTAGTTTTAGTTTTTGTGTTTTCACTTCCAATTCTATTTCGATTTCAATGGAAATCAGAATGCTACCGTTCTGATTGACTGGCTGAAGACTGATGGCTTGACAGATTGACTCTGTCTGTGGTTATTAATAAATTGGAAGGTTCAGTTTTACACCCGATCGATTGGCTTAATTTAAAATGGTTACAAATTTCAATTGAGTTTAGTGTTGAGTTTTAAATATATATCATAGCAAAAGGTATTTTGAATTAAAAGGTTTATATATAAATACCTTTTTATTAAAAGAAAATATATGTTCTTGTTTTGTATTGTATTGAGCTAAGTACAGATTCTTTAAAATAGTTTAAATATTATACTTACTTGTTTCAAAAGAGTATTATTCATTTTACTACACTTTATTTGGAATTTACAAATATGAATTATGAAGATGCTTGTCCGATAAGCTGAAAGAGCATCAAGCTAAATGTTGGCGCAACTAATTACTCTCTCTTTTTCTCTGTGTAGCGATGATCGGCACAGTGAATTATTTTATGAACATTAGTTAAGCTTAGGTAATCTGCGATGGAACACGCAAGCTACCAATTGAGCTATTTACTGGTACTGCTCTGTTTGAGCCAACTGTTTTTAGCAGGATCTGCTGGTTATCTAGAGGACACTTGGCCGGCTTCTGTGATTGAAGATGCGCATTTAACAACGGTAGGAAAATGCGAGAGAGACTAATTGGAACAACTGAAAATACACTTTTTTACAGATGCAATTGTTGTCCAAGTACAAGTATCCTGCGGAATCGCATACTGTGATCACCGAGGATAAGTACGTGCTACAAATGCATCGCATTGCCCGGCCAGGAGCCAAGCCAGTTTTTCTAATGCATGGACTTGTCGATAGTTCCTCAACGTGGATAATAATGGGTCCGCACAGTGGCATTGGATACTATCTCTATGATTCCGGTTACGATGTGTGGATGGGTAATGCGCGAGGCAATCGCTACTCACGTGCTCATGTCAAACTGAATCCGAATACGGACAAAGCTTTTTGGAATTTCTCATGGCATGAGATTGGCTTCTATGATCTGCCCGCAATGATTGACACAGTATTGAACAAGACGGGCAATGAGAAGTTAAGCTACTTTGGACACTCCCAAGGCACAACTTCCTTCTTTGTTATGGGCTCCATGCGGCCGGAGTACAATGCCAAGATACATATAATGCACGCTCTTGCTCCGCCTGCTTACATGGGGCATATGAAGGCACCATTGCTTGGATTGGGTCGCAGTCTGTTTAACATCATGGGTGATCGTACTGAGGCGTTTCCACACTCAAACATGTACTTAAATCAATGTACGCTTTCGTCAGCAACATTTTCCACTTGTCTTTATTATGTGTGGCAAATTATTGGCAAGCATACATCTGAAATGAACATGGTAAGTGACGCACATATATTTTATTTTAATCCCAACTCTTTCTCTTTTTTCACAGACCATGTTTCCAGCGATCCTTGGTCATTGTCCCGCCGGAGCTAGTAGCAAACAAGTCAGGCATTACATTCAGCTGCATGATTCGGATCGTTTTTGTGCCTACGATTACAATGACAAAGAGAATCAACGCGTTTATGGACGTGCAACGCCGCCAGACTATGCTTTGGAACGTCTCACAGCTCCAGTTGCCTTGTACTATGGTCAGAATGATTATCTAGTCGCTGCTGAGGATGTACACCGACTGATCAAGCGACTGCCTAACGTCGTATTTAGTTACAAAATGTCAAAAAAATCAAATCACATGGACATGATTTGGGGCATGCATGCCACCCGTAAGTTGCGGCCTCGCATGCTGCAGCTGACGCAACAGTGGGAAGAAGGTGGTCCACGGAATGGCACAAATCCAACAACTGAATATCCCCAAGCAACATCAAAAGAAATTATAGAGCAAGAGGAATCGGATTCTACTGAAGGGCTCAAAATTGCTCCAAACATATAATTGTTACACCACAATTTCTTCAGAGATTTAGTTTTCTTTCTCCAAATGTATTTAGAAAGTGTAAATGTGTCTCCAATTCTGTAATTTAAGCCAACTTTAATTAACTGACAAGAAAACAATATGCGATACATCATAAACGATATACATTTCCACAGGAACAATCTGTTAAATTCACCAAATGCTTTGTTCATAACTCGGTCAAAGTTAAGCTGTGTGCTTGGTTTATCTAAAATGAATTCTTTAAAATTATTTGAAATAAATAAATATCATACTAACTTGCTTAAAAAAAGTTCTATAATCACTACACTTTAATTGGAATCTAAAATTTTAGTAAATTTACAAATATGAATTATGAAGATGCTTGTCCGATAAGCTGAAAGAGCATCAAGCTAAATGTTGGCGCAACTAATTACTCTCTCTTTTTCTATGTGTGGCGATGATCGGCACAGTGAATTATTATATGAACATTAGTTAAGCTTATGTAATCTGCGATGGAACACGCAAGCTACCAATTGAGCTATTTACTGGTACTGCTCTGTTTGAGCCAACTGTTTTTAGCAGGATCTGCTGGTTATCTAGAGGACACTTGGCCGGCTTCTGTGATTGAAGATGCGCATTTAACAACGGTAGGAAAATGCGAGAGAAACTAATTGGAACAACTGAAAATACACTTTTTTACAGATGCAATTGTTGTCCAAGTACAAGTATCCTTCGGAATTGCATACTGTGATCACCGAGGATAAGTATCAGCTGCAAATGCATCGCATTGCCCGGCCAGGAGCCAAGCCAATTTTTCTAATGCATGGAATGATTGATAGTTCCTCAACGTGGATAATAATGGGTCCGCACAGTGGCATTGGATACTATCTCTATGATTCCGGTTACGATGTGTGGATGGGTAATGCGCGAGGCAATCGCTACTCACGTGCTCATGTCAAACTGAATCCGAATACGGACAAAGCTTTTTGGAATTTCTCATGGCATGAGATTGGCTTCTATGATCTGCCCGCAATGATTGACACAGTATTGAACAAGACGGGCAATGAAAAGTTAAGCTACTTTGGACACTCCCAAGGCACAACTTCCTTCTTTGTTATGGGCTCCATGCGGCCGGAGTACAATGCCAAGATACATATAATGCACGCTCTTGCTCCGGCTGCTTACTTAGGGCATATGAAGGCACCATTGGTTGGATTGGGTCGCGATCTGTTCAACATCTTGAGTGATCATCTTTTCGTACAATTAGCGTTTTCACACACATACATATACTTATATCAATGCACGCTTTCGTCAGCAACAATTTCCATTTGTCTTTATACTGCGATGCAATTTCTTGGCGAGCATTCAGCTGAACTGAACATGGTAAGTGATGCACAAATATTTTATTTTAATCCCACCTTTTTCACTTTTTTCACAGACCACGATTCCAACGATCCTTGGTCATTGTCCCGCCGGAGTTAGTAGCAAACAAGTCAGGCATTATATTCAGCTGCATGATTCGGATCGTTTTTGTGCCTACGATTACAATGACAAAGAGAATCAACGCGTTTATGGACGTGCAACGCCGCCAGACTATGCTTTGGAACGTCTCACAGCTCCAGTTGCCTTGTACTATGGTCAGAATGATAATCTAGTCGCTCTTGAGGATGTACACCGACTGATCAAGCGACTGCCTAACGTCGTACTTGATAACAAAATGTCCAAGAAAACAAATCACATTGACATGATGTGGGGCATGCACACCAGCCGTAGGTTGCGGCCTCGATTGCTGCAGCTGACGCAACAGTGGGAAGAAGGTGGTCCACGGAATGGCACAAATCCAACAACTGAATATCTCCAAGGAACATCAAAAAAAATTATGGAGCAAGAGGTATTGGATTCTACTGAAGGGTTCAAAATTGCTCCAAACATATAATTGGTACACCACATTTTCGTCAAAGGTTTAGTTTTCTTTCTCCAAATGTATTTATAAAGTGTAAATTTGTCTTCAATTCTGTGATTCGAAACCAACTTTGGCATTTAAACATTAATTACCTGACAAGAAAACAATATGCGATACATTAAGAACGATATACTATTCTGAAAGCTCATAAATAAAATATTCATTCAGCTCCCACAGGAACAATCTGTTAAATTCACCAAATGCTTTATGCATAACTCGGTCAAAGTTAAGCTGTGAGCTTGGTTTATCTAAAATGAATTTCCCACTAGTATTAATATGGATATATTTAGTGTGCAAGTAGAGGGGCGACAACCACGTGCCACATCCGCAACAACAACAACTACAGCTGCGAAAAACAGGGAATGTTTGGGGAATTTGTGAACGCAACGAGGCGCGAAAACATTTACTCAACACTTAGCGTCAGTTGGCAGCTTGGGATGTTGCAAGTTTGAGAGTTTGCAGGGGCTGACAAGGGGCACCAATGCGGCGTGCGGCGAAAGTTTTATGATTTATGAAGCGAACGAGCTAAGCTGAAAGGCAGCTGCTGCCGCTGCTGCTGTGACCCCAACATGGCTGACGCGAAGCGAAGCGACGGAAACGGATGTGGCCAACACACCATCCAGTGTTGCTTTTGTGGGATGAGCTAGGATCAGCTTTAGCTCGCTTGCTGCAATCCAGTGCAGCGTCAAGCATCTGATGTGGATGCCAACCCGGATATAAAAATTGCACTTTGATGCGTTTCTCCACAAGCCAAAAGAGCTAACACACTCACACACAAGCACAACAACTCAAATAGCAAACAATGCAAAGCCAAAATAATAAAAGTTGCCTGGCGGTTTCTTTTTTTTTTTAGCTTTGCGCTCATTAAAATTTTGCTTAGAGCTAAAGTTTTTTTTGAATACACAATGCAGCCAACACACATATGTGTGTGTGTGTGTGTGTGTGTGTATGGCAGGCAAACAAAATGGCGGCATTTGCATTTGACACATGCAACTTTCTAAGCGCTTTGTGTTTTGTGTATTATTGTTGTTGTTTCCATACTCCGCATTTGCGGGCTAAAGTTAAGTGTGTAATTTATAAAAGTGTCTCAGCTAGTGTAAATGAAATGCGAAAACAACAGAAAAAAAAAAGTTGTTTCATTGTTAGCGACACATTTCTCGCATGAGACGACAACAACAACAACAACCGACAGCAACCAGAAAAACTAGCTGGAATTAGAGCAACAAACCGTCAAAACAACACATTGACAAATAAGAAATTGGCACAATGAACTTTCGCTAGCATGAAGATTTTAGCTAATGGGTAACAATTAAGAAAACTGGTGAAAGTTAAAATGCATTCCTTCGAAAAGGAAATCTTAACTACAAAAATTCTATGCAGGTGTCGTCTTTGTCTTTGCTTTCAGGAGGTCTTCAGTGGCTTGCTCGGAAAAACTTAGAAAATGAATAGAGAATAAGATATTTGGTTCATTTATTGAATCGTCATTTCTGGTATAATATATTTGTATTTTATTTCTTATGTGAAACCTTACTGCATACACATATATGTAGGATTAACAGCTGATGCCGATAACTAACTATAAGGTCTTTTATTAAGTTGTAACAATCGCTAGTAAACTATCGTGTAACTAAAATATGTATCAAAAAGAATTGTAGCTGAATTAAGAAGTGGAAGATTCTGTACGCTTATAATGAAATGTTCGCTGAATAAACTTTTTAGTTATTATTTTATATATTAAAATCAACGAAGCGGAGAAGTTGTTTTGTTTTATGTGGCTTTAAAAGTTCAGTCCTACATATATATACTTACTAACGGAAGGAGATTAAAGAGCACCCACATAAATCTATAGCAATTGGAACTAATAGAAACCATTAAATCTAAATTAATCCCAACACCATCAAAGTCAATGAAGTAAAACCCAAAGTCGAATAAAAACAACATTAAATTGATTTAAATATGCTTTTTTAAATATTTATTATTTGGTTTTCCATATGACTTAATAAGTTAACTCGTTTGCGTGTTTTATGTGCCTGTCGTTGAAATGCAATTAAAAATAATTCGTTTTTTGTTTGTTTTTGTTTTCGTTGTTGCTTAGCTTTTATCATGTTTTGGGGGTTCATTTTTATTATAATAATTAGTTAAGTTTTATTATTACAATTATAAATATTAAACATGCATGGTAATGTTATATTTACGTTAATTATATCTGCTTTTTTTTTATTTGTTTTATTTCTTCAACATTGTTTGTGATTAGGTTTAAATTGAAATGTATAAATAATGCCGTACATAGGGTTATTGTTTTTTTTTTTTTTTTACATTAATACCCATGTAAAACTAGTAAATATAATTATGCATATAGATTAATACATTTCTCACATTAAAAATATAAAAAAAACACATTTATAGCCCATTTTTGATAATTAATTACATTTAATGAAAATAAACTATGCTAATATTTACATGAAATTTAATATTTAGTATATTAATTAATATTCATATTAATTTAAATGCGAATGTTCTTTTAATTATTTTTTTTTTTAAGCAACATACTTGGCTTTGAAATGCTTTAATTATTTTTTGGATTGTGTACTTGCATTTTTAACATTTATTTTTATTTATTTATTATAAAATACTTGAAAAAATTGCACATTTAACATTGAGAAGTTTGCGAGAAATGCTTGAAATCTGTTTTTTTTTTATGGGCGTGGCAGTAAACTACGCCACATCTAGCCAATTAATTGGTATTTTATTATTTAGTTTGTTTCGTTACGCAAACTAATTTAAATTTCATCCGTTTTAATGTTGGGCTTCCAAATCCAATACGCAAAATTTGGCTAACACTTACACACACACATATACATATGCATTTTTGGGAACTATATTAATTGCTAACGGAATTCGTTTTGTGTTTATTTTGTTTTTTAAATGTCTTTTAAATTGATGCATTTAAATATTAATAGCATAAATATTTATTTATATTTTTGGTTTTTGCATGGTGCTTGATTTTTGGCTTTGTGTTTGTTTTGCATTTAAAATTTGTTGTTTTTTGTTTGTTTTTTATTTATTATATTTTACATGCTATTTCGTTTTCAATTATTTGTAATAATTATTTGATGCAAGCAACGTTTTTTTGTTTTTTTTTTTAACTTTTGTGCAGCGTTTTAAAAACGTTGTGTGAATTTCTTTTGTTTTTGAATAGATACGAATATAGATTAAAGATATGTCGCTAAACTTTGCCCAAAACTACATTAAGAAGCATAAGTATTTAAGTAAGTAAGTGTTTTAGATTATGCTATAAGCAATATATATTTAGTAGATATGGGTATGTATAAATGTATATAGACACCGATAACTGCTAAATGTCAAGCTGTATGTACACAATTCGCTACTCCTTCCGCCCTTCCCCTCGCGCTTTACTTCTCTTTAACTCTCTTTAGAAGTAATCCATCTTGGGCGCATCCATTGCTGTGTGCATTGTTAGAGTGACGCCACGATTAATGCTAACCGCCGGATAGAAGACACCGTAGAGATCCCTAAATGCAACCGAACCCTGTGGCATCTCATTAACCAGAAAACTCAACGTATGCCGCTCCAGATCCAACAACACCCCAACCGTGCTGCCCGTTGTAATCCCGCCCTCAACACGTCGCTCGTGTATGGAATTGTGCTGAAACCAGGAGCGTGTTCGATCGATGTACATCGCAAACGATTTCTCATCTTTGCCTGAAAGTATTCAAAGATAATAAAGTTGTAAGTTTTCATAAATGTTAAAAGTATAGTTTTTCCATTGCAAAATATATAAATATATATTGTTTTTAATTCCATCACTCTTCTTGTCTGACTTTTATTCCCTTGTTAAATGCTCTTCTGCTGTACTTTCTATAGATATTTAGAACAGCTGTACATTACGTTATCAAAAGTAAACCTCTAAACTTGAAACTTTAGTCACAATTGGAGCTCTTTCTCTCATTCTCACACTATCTATTTTTGCAGCAAGTTTAAATCCCTTGCCGCAAGCCTTTTTTCCAGTCTGTCCCTCACTTTTAAAATATTATAAATGACAAGTGGAACAACAACAACCGAAAACAACAACTAGAATAGTAGAAACCTGCATTGTTAGTGTCAATGTCAGTCGCTTGGGGGCGCCACCTGTGCAAAAGTTGTCAACTTCTTTTTTGCTTCAGCTCCAAGGTATTTTCGTATGAAAATTTAATTTAAAAACTTGCCAGGCATGCTGCACTTGCCACTCTGTGGGCGGAAGGAGTTGTCGGCGAGACGTTGCCACGTGTTAAATGGTGCGTGCCAAGCTTTAAATATATGTATGTTTGAAGTACTATAAATTGCAAAAGTCTAGAAAATAGTTTAAGATGGAATGTGAGTCCACAAATAAACTTTTGTCACGCGCAAAACTTAAAGTGTCGCACTTTTAATTACTTTTGTCTGCTCCAACAACAATAATCTCCTCTTAACTCTTTCTTACAAAAAAAAAAAAAAAAATGGTGTCTTCCCCCATTGAAACGCATTTTCAATCAATTTGCTTTCAAGCGTCATCGCATGGCTTTTGTTTGTGTTTTGTTGGCACCTACCTACAAAACAGACACAAACAGATAGACATAGAGACGGTTTCAGATCCTTGGTAACTAAAACTTCTTTGGCTCAAAGTTTTACGCACACGCCACAACAACAGCAACAACAATAAGAATCAATGGCAAAAGTTTCATCGTCACGCCCACAAATCGACATGACTCCCACCCAGTTGCCATTATACGTATATTGGCTGGAGAGTGAAATGGCAAAGTTTTTCAAGCAGCGACGCTCTTTCCGAGGAATTTCAGTCACTTACTTATTAGCTGAAAAGTTTTGCGCATACGATTGGCCCCCCTTTTGACAACGCTAGGTGGCGCTGCAAATCTATTTGTTGTACCGATTTTTACATGCACCTTAACAGTTTCTGTTTTGGGAAAGAGGCGAAAAGTTTTTAAAAGCTTTTCAAGTGGTTTCCTTCTCCCTCGGTTCGGAGGACGACTCCTTTAATTGAATATCAAATGGCCACAGTAGTAACCCACTGAGAGCATATCGCCATCCTACAACCTGATTTTAGTGGTTAGAGTACTTACCCAACATCTTGTTCCTGGCCACATCGATGCGAGCCACACCGAATGCCGGATCCGTGTCCGCCGTATAGTTGTCAATGGTGAATTCCCAATAGTGGACGCCGCGCGAGAAGCCCACCGAACCGAGGGCGACACGATGCTCCCAGCCCTCAACAGAGACGGTGGCATTATTTTTACTAAAGATTAGTCCAGAGCCGGCACCGCCGCTCAGCACGGGATCAAACGTGAACCAGGCCACTGTAACGAGAGTAGAGAAGCAGAAAACCAACAATAATGAGTATGAATTTAAGCATCAGGATAGCAATAGCATAAAAATCAACAACACAATCTCCTAGGGACCAGCTGCAATAGAAACTGGATCAGCGTAGGATAAGAAGAAGCAGCAACAGACTTAAAAATGCACAGTGGTAAAGGACACAGTGAAAAGGCACACTGGTCCAAATATTCCTCAAAATTATAATTTTTTTTTATATTTTTGTAAATTTTATATCGTTTTGTCTATTATAATATTTATTTGAAACATTTTAAAAGTTTACCAATCAAATAAGAAACCGGGATAAATGACCCTTATATATATATATAATATAACTTAAAGCTCCTATATTTATTAGAATCTCCTAATCTAATAATAAAAAAAATGCTAATGTAATTTTGCACTCTCGAAAATGTAATTACATTTGTTATTAGCAAATCCTATTCATGTTTGTAATTACATTTATTATTCACACCCTCTCTATGTTTGTTTTCTTGCTTAGAACCACAGTGCAGTGCATGAGCCTGCAATTTTCTCTATTGTCAAAGCGTAAGTGGCCAGTGGCGGGCGAGTGGGCAGTTTTGAGTGGAGAGTGTTGGCTACTCGCCGAGTAAATTGGCTGATCCCATTGCAATGGCGTTCGCCTGATAGTTTATGCTGCTATGCGCTGCAAAGTATGCAACAAGCAGCGTCAGTGCCAGTCGAGTAGAAAAAGAAGAAGAAGAAGCAGCAAAAGCAGAAGCAGAAGAGTTCCGAGTACTTTATTAAATTTACTTTTATTGTTGTGGCGCATTAAGTGGCCAAAACCGAAGTCGCTAAGGGAAATGCCACTAAAGCCAACTAAAGCAACTTCAGAATGCTGCCTTCCTTTGTTGTTTTTGTTGACCATGACAATCGTGGTAACGATGATGATGATGGTGATAATGATGATGGTAATGGTGACGATGCGGGTTGCAGCGAGACTTGCAATGACTGGCTGAGTGGTAAAGCTAACCTAGTCTTTTTATTGGCCACTGAAGGCATTTGCCAGGATAGAGTGTTTATTGTCTTGGCTTTGTTTAGGCTTTATTTATCGATAACAAATAGCCTTAAGAACATAGCTTTTGTTTATTTAAGTGCCTTAGTGTGTGAATAGGCGTGCTAAGATAAGTTTTGGGTTATCTTTAAGGTCTGTTTAATAATGTGTTAAGTGAAAGACCGAAAGAATATCTTATTTTGTACTTTATCTGTTCCACTCTTTGATCTTACTGAGTTTATTTATAATTTATAATCTTTTCATTTAGATGAAGTAAAATTCCAAACTGAAATTAGTTAAATATCAAGGTTGTTTTGTTTGTACATATTTGAACCAGCTCAATTACCAGACCCAACGCATTAGCAATTTAGATGTCCATCCCACTCATCGCAAAAAGTGTTACGCGTCATTAAGCGTTAATGGTTAACCGTTAATTACTTAGGCGTTTTGCCCTTCCTTTCTCTCCCCACAGCGTAAACACTTTATAAAATAACAATTTGCATTGGGCATTCGCCCAACGAGGCGACGTCTTATACTTTCCCTTGATGTTCTTGGGGGTCGTGAAGAAACGGAGACCCCAGCAATAATCAATTAAAAGTTGCAAATTAACGTTAAGCACAACTAAATAAAACGCCTGGATAAAACACAGGACACAGGACACAGGTCGAGGAATTCGCTGGCAATTTTATAAATTAAATAACTTGAAGCGTCAGTTTAATTTGCAGTGTGGTTGAAGTCGTTGCAAGAGCAACAGGGGGAGATGGTGGGGGCGGTTTCTTTTTGTCAGGTGGCACATGCATCAATCAAGTGAGAATTGGATTGCGAATGGAGCCGCCTTTTGGACGCTCTGGCAGGGGCAAAAAAGGGGTCAATGGCTGTTTGACATGCAAAGCACGACAGACATGGAGGAGTTAACAGACTGATGGCAGGGCCGGAAAGAAGGTTGGTAGGGGCCGGAAGGAACGTCAAGGGGCTCGGCACATGACCGACAAGGATTAAATTATAGAAGAGTTGGAAAAGTAGCTTAAAACAGAAATCGCCGTCAGGTTCAGCAGCAACTGGCTGCGATATAGCTTGAAGCTGAGAGAGAGAGAGTTTAATTGAAAAAGCTAGTACTGGTTAGTGAAACGGAGGGGGAATTGTTGAAAAGGGGAAAGTACAGGCATTGGCAAACTCACCTTCCGCCGTTTGAAGTCCAATCAGCTCAGAGTATTCACCCTCGCCGGCACTGTTAAAGGCCTTCACGCGGGCGTTGTACATGGAATTGAAGTGCAGACCGTCAACGGTGCAAATTGTTTCCTTGCCGCAGTAGACTTCCTGCAAATGTCAAATACACACACACACACACACACAAACACAAACACAATTAAACTTGCATTAAACTCAGGTATTTTTTTTCGGGCTACTCACTCGAAATTCACCGCCGCTTCCATCGTCCAGCTCAAGGACATAGCCTTCAATAAAGCAATGATTATTTGGTGGCTGCCACGCAACAGTAACAGAATTATTCTCTGCCGAACAATCTGATGGTAATATGCTGGGCGTTGAGGGTGCTGTGTGTGTGAGTTGTAGTGCGAGAAGGGAGATAGATTAGTTTAAAATACATATTATATTGAGAGAAATACAAATAATGTGTGTTTGTTTTGTGTGTGTGTAAGTTAAGAAATTAAGCTTGTAGTTAGTTAAAGAAATTGAAGTTAAGAAATGAAAGCAGCCAACATAAAAAGATACTTAAGAAACCTAAACGAGACAGAATGTTGAAAAACAATGAATATAGATGGAAAAGTTGACATACATAAAGACATGAAATCATTTAAACGATTAAACTGATTGCAGGTTGAACGAGAGAAAACAGTTAAACACACAGAAAATAAACACGGAAAAATACCATTCCACCCTAAAAATCATGACACATAAATGTGTCCCATTTGGACAATAAAGTTGTGAAAGCTTAATACATACATTATGCAAAAACCACTTAGATTATATATACTAATTGTGACACGCCCCACAAAAAAGAACAACAACGATAAAAAACAGCGAATAAAATAAAAATTTATGGCACGAACAACACAAATGAACGCAAAATAATAATAAAAAAGGTAGCAATTTAGCGAGAGTATGCCACAAAATAAGTCTTAAAATGTCGGAGCTGAAGCTGACGTCAAATTAAGAAGGCGCCAAGCTGTCAAATGTCAGAAAGGCAGGTAAAAAAGTTTTGCATTCGAAATTTATTACAAAGCGTACAGAGCGCACATAGCGCACAGGGCACAAGGCAATCGGGAGAAGTGAAAAAAAGGATATGGCCATGAGTTGGGATAAAGCAGCAGCTAAGCGTTTGCCCAAGGCGAATTACTCGGAAGCAAAAAATGTCACAAGAAAAATAAAACAGAATACAGAATAATAAAATATGAAAGCTTGTGCGTAAAATAATAAAGTGGTGGGCGGAGGCGGCAAAATGGCAAAAATAATAAAACAACAAATATATATATAAAAATAAATGTGCGTAAAAAATATTATGTCACTTGAAGCTCGGCAGCGTTGACATTTTGCGGCGGACGCCAACGGAAGTTGAAAATATTTTGACAGCCTTTTTTATTTTTTTTTGTGTTTTATTTTTGTTAAGGGAATCGAAGTATATTTACTCCTTTATTCCATTGCTTGAAACGCAAAACGCAAAAAGATCTTTTACAGATTTATTATTACAGCTTTATGGCCATTAGCTTTGGAATTATAAAAGATATATTTTCGCATTGTTTCTACATTACAAACAGGGCATAGTGCTGTCGGGAAGTGCTTAAATTTTTACTCGTTTTAAATTCCTTTTTTTGTGGCATTTTCTGGTTGTTGGTTGAAATGAAAATGGGAGAATTATTATGCGTAGGCGCGAACACAGCGAAAGTAAAAAGTAAAAGCCAGGAAAAAGCAAAATGCCCGACCATGAAAATTGCATTAAATGTGTGAGAGTGTGTGAGTGTGTGTGTGTGTGTAGGTGTGTTTGTGATAGCTTTAGCACCAAAGAAGAAGTTTAAAATTTTAATGTTTGTTTTATTTTGAGAACATAAAAGAAAAAATTTTGTGAAGCATTTCAGAATTTCATTATTGTGAAACCAAAAACAAAAAACAGTTAAAAAAATGTTGAGTTTGTTTTTAAAAAAGATTTGTTTTGTTGGTTGCATTAGTTGCTCACCTGCCGGACATCTTTCATCCTCATCTTTGACTGCTAATGGTCAATTTTTTATTGTTTTTTTATTATATTTTTATTTTGTATATCAGTATGTTTATTTATGAGTTCAAGCGGCACATACAAATGTTGCGTAATGTGTGTGTGGGGCAGAGAGGAGCGAGATAAAAGAGAAGCACATAAAGTTTATGCATTTATAAGCTATATCAGATATCATATTATTTATATTCATTCATATTAATATTATTGTGTGTGTTTTTTGATTTTGTGATCATAAATAAGAAAACTGTCTCTAAGCAGAAAATATATCAGGTTTCAACACTTTCGTTTTAATTGCTTGAGTCTATGCTATTTTTGGTGTATGTGTGTGTGTGTGTGTGTGTGAGCTTGTGTGTGGCCCCTTTCATTTGAAAGTTCACTGATTCGTTTTAGTTAACACTCTACACTTTGCCCCCTTCCATCAACTACACATTCTATATTTAAACACACAATACGTTCTAGGTGTGATTTCCTCATGGGAATATTCGTTTCTCCTTCCGTAACTATCTCAACTATTTTTATATGACTCTCTGGAGCGCACTCATTAAGTGCTTTCCATTGTTTCAACACTTTTCCAATGGGAGTAGATGAGTGTGTGCCAAGGTGTGAGAATGTTGATATTTACTTGTGCAAGTTGACTCAACAATGTGACAATTAGTGACAATATTTATGATACTTTCGGGTTAGGCAATACAATTTGAGAGGACAAATTTATACTAAAAGGGGTTAGAGATACTTTGTTGAAATCTATTGAGCTCTTAAGGCATTCAAATAACTTAGCGGTTCTTGAGTTGACTTTGTAGTTTAAGTACTTCTATTGGAGCTTAAATTGAAGTTAAATATCTTGTAAATATCTTTAAGGCAGTAATCAAGATCAAGATTTTGACATTGCTATGAAAGTCAGAAGTTGAAAGTCAAAGAAACTTCACTTTAAATAACCGCTAATCTGATCAAGTTATAGATAAGATAACAATTTCTGAACTTATTAGTATTAACTATTTGATTATTTACTAGCAACTAACAACATTTCTAGCAATTTAGTTTAGTTATTAAGACTTTATGCTGTTTACGCTTACGCACCTTTCATTTGTATGAAATTTAGATTATCAATAGCTCGTGTTAGGGCAGCATCATCGAGGGTTAAGTCAACAATGGGCGAGACACGTGGAGCAGCATTTGTGACCTCCTGGTGCCAGGTCATATCCGTATTGGCCACGCGATTGATAAGCATAGAGCCAACCTACCAGACAATAAAAAAAACCCTCTATAGTTAAAAAGATATTCATATATAGCTTTATGCTTAAAACATGCCTGTAAAAAAGCAGCGCTGTCCGTCTCTTTCAATGCCTCGATGCAAAACTGAATCAGTCCCGTGGTCTGTTGCAATTTTCCAGTGCAATTCGATTGCTGATCCTGCAAAAAAGAAAACACAAAAACAATTTGTGAAAAGAGAAACGAAAATTATATCGCTTGAGGTGTAAATTACCTTAAGTATTCTGATTTTTGTATCCTTGTCCATGCGTATGGCCTCCAGCAAATATTCGCGACGTTCATGAATGGCCTGGATAAGAGCCTCGCATTGAGCGTGCACCAGACGCTCGAATTCAATGCAGGATTCCTGCAGCAACAACAATTAAGAGGAATGCAAAAATAATTAAAAAATGGAAAAGAATGTACGAATATTTCTTGCCCATTTCTTACCGTCACTTTGTCGCTCATGCCCTTGAGTCGCTGTATGAATTCGGTTGTGGAACGTGCCTTCTCCGACAATTGTTGCAGATTGTGTGACAGTTCCGTCTGCAAAGAACACAAAATAAATACGAAAAATTTGGTATGTAGCAATGACATCAGTGTAGCGACAAAGAGAAATGAAGCAGTCAGTCAGTATATGCAGTACAGTAGTAAAAATCGTAAAATTTTACAGCTTTTTTATGAAGTGACATGCGGCGGATTTTAGTCACGCCTGCGGCAATGTTTCCTTCTTTTTTTTTTTTGCACACACATATATATATATATATCTGAACAGATAGATATGGTTTTTTTTTTTATAGTTTGCAGCTCGTGTCAAAGTCATGGACTGGCGTACAGATAGAATGAATAAAGAAAGCCCAGCGGGCAACAAAACAAAATTCCAATTCCATTTCCAATTGTGATCCCACCAAAATGACACAAAAGTTCCACAATACAAAACCTCATTTTGTATTTTAAGCCATGGCAACCAGACATTGTTGCTGTTGTTGTCGTTGTTGTTTGCGGTGCTGCAACATTTGCACTTGACATTGACATGCGGCCAGAACTCGTTTCAATTTTGTGTTTTCAACAATTAAATTACTGATACGACGCGTGGTTCGCAATGGCAGCTTAACAATATCAATTCATTAGCATTAAAATTACCCAGACTTTAGCTTTAGCTAGCTAGTACAACAGAACTCGTTTCCTGTTCCTGTTCCTGCTTTTGGTAATGAGGCATGTCGCCTGTTTTGTTGCCCCGCGGCCCACTTGCCATTGAAACGTGCCAAGGCTCAGTCCTCGTTGTAGCCTGTCTGTGACGTCAACTCCCACAATTATCCCAACTTCCTGAGAACACGCAACCCAAACAATACATTGTCCAGCTGCTTAAGTGTTTGCCAGACGACGCTCTGTGCATCCTCGCTTACACCCACCCATCCACCCACATAATACCCGCCTCGGGCATTTACATGCTTTTCACTTTTCTACACAAACAGCAACAAAACAACAAAGATGGAGAAAAGCACACTCCTTGTATAACATACTCATTGTCGCTCCCCTTTTTGGCAGCTGTATCTTGTTTTGTCAGGCGCGGCGTATACTCATTACCTTATTTGTTGCAACTCTGTTTGTTGATTACTTTATTCTATTTGTTATTCGTCGCTCTTCTGTTTACTTTTGCCCATTCTGCTCTTTTGGTTGCCTGCCCCATTACAATTAAACTTTGAAAGAAACGAAGCTAAAGGGAAACAAGGAAAAACTCATTGGCAAGGAATTGTTTAATTTAAATAAATATTTATTGCTTTTTTCAAAGAAGTAAAAAAATGCTAATGAGTAAGGGTAACTTTACATAAAATTAAATATCATAAGATTTTAGTTTTCAAAATTACTATTAACTTAAAGCTAAAGAGAAGTAAATTTGGCATAAGGTCATTATTATTTAAAGAGCACATAACCACTTTCTGCTAACAAGCAAAGCATAATTTTTATTAACTCAAACATAAAAGTGCTTTAAATAATAAATGCATTTTCCATGCTTTCATAGTTTTTATAGCTCTGCGCCCCTACTCAAAAGCGAACACAAAAAAAAAGCGAGTAAAACTAATTTCAGGAACCCAATTACAAGCAAATATTTTGTAGACATCCAACACTCATTAGGAAAACTTGGAAAATGCTCGAATAGAAGGCATCCCTTCAGCCCTTGAGCACAAGGCAGCTTATGGCGATTACATTCATTAACTGAATGCCAGCCCGTTGAGCCCCTTCCAAGTGCAAGTCTAACGGCCGGACGAACGGATGGATGGAGGGACAGATGCTGAAAAGTTGGCAATGCTAAAGCTGCAGCAATGTGGGTGGGTGTGGGTGAGTGGTGAGTGGTGCAGCATTGAATCTGGCTAAGTGCTAGGCAAGAATGCGCAACGCGAGTCAAAACTGTTGAAATTTAATCCCTCAAGGGTTGCTTCAACGCGCCGTAGACAATGCAGCAGTGGTGGTAAGGTGGGGTTGTGTGGGAGGCCTTGTGATTTTGAATATGAAATGGGAAAAGCTGAATTGTGTTTGTTGTATGCCACGGCCGCGCGGTTGCCAGCTAATGCCAAGCGTCTGTTTTGCATTGATAAGCTAACGCCACCCACTCAACAGAGACCCCCCCCTCTCCCCCCCCCACTCATTCAATCCAACTTCCACTAAAGTCCTTTCAAAAATTTGTGTGCGATTTACTTTGCATTTACGAGTATGTTGTTTTCTTTTTTCGCTTTTGCCCTTTTATGACGCATCATCATAAAAAATACGAGTATCAAGTGCGCAGTCCGAATGCCAGCACTGGCCATGACTTGGCCATGGCTTTTATCAGACAGTGGTAGAGAAAAAATAAGAATATTAATATGACATATTTATGCGACGCAGACACTGGAAGCAAAAGCAGAGATACAGACGCCACAGCACGACACCGAAGACATTCACCAAGAGAGAGAAAGAGAGGGAGAGGAAGAGAGAGAGATAGAGTTTGCTACGCATGCAAATCATGTAGATGTGATATATGTTAATAATTTAAAAGGCTCCACCAGCTACGTTTTGGTGACCGTCTGCCACCGTCAACTGACATGCCCGTGACACAGCCAACAGGGGACAAATAAATTATTAAGTTGTTAAGCTGACAAAAAAAAAATCACAAACAACAATCCAACAACAAACAAACAATTGCCGTCATCTTAATGCACTTAAAGGCGCATTATGAGCCATCAAATACTGTTCAGGATATGAAATATCAAGTTATATCCATCGTGTGCACATTATATAGGATACCATTTCCCGCTACATTCATCATTCTATCTGACAGTTGAAATGTTATTAGAAGACAACAGGCAGGTCACAAGAAATGCAAAGAATTTCATTACGACTAAAGCTAAACGATTAACTAATGGTTCCTTAACTTGATTCAAAGCATCATTTTAGTATTACCTTTTTTATATTTGCTTGTACTTGAGATAAAAAGACTAAAAACACATTTTAGACACAATTTGGCAACATTAAACAGCAAACTATTTGCTGCATTTATTTTTGAGCTCTACATAATTTGTATGTGTATTTATATGCAGCTAGTGGCAGTTGCACATGACACTGCACAATTTGTAGGCAGAGACGTGGCCAAGAGAAGTAACACTAACAACTAGAAGCACTTTGGCAGCACAAAAAAAGGCAAAGAAAAATGCGCGATAAGTTGCCTGGTAGTAGATAAAAATCGCAGACTTTGCGGCGTCGTGCAACAGCAACAGAATGTTGTCTGGCGCCACAGCAACAGTTGTCGTTGTCATTATATTGCTGTTGTTGCCGTTGCTGTTGCTGCTATATGTTGATGTTGCTACTGTTCTAAGCGGCTTCGCTTGGCGATTATCAACATAATATGGCGCATAGTTTAGCTGCTCAAGCTCCAGTCTATAAATAAAACCGCGAGCAAATAAAAAACTGTCGTGCCTTGTTGGCAGCTCATTAAGTGCGTGTTGTGGCCAAAACAAAAAAAAACATCTTGCACCATTTCCACGAATTTATTGGCCAACAATTTTAATAGCTTATGCAGTGAAGAGTTAACGACTTAACGATTTAAATGCAAACAATTAAGTAGTTAAATTGTTGGCCATATGCAAGCAGAAACAGATTAAACGTAAGTCAAAGTTCGCAGTTCAGACGCATATATCAACAAATGAAAATGCTCTTTATACATTTGTATGTATGTGGCATATGAATGTGGCAAGAAGTGGAGACGTGACAACGACTTTAACGCCAGCCAAACGAACAGGTGGCCCATACAGATATTGCGCTTAAATTATAATGCATTTAAGCCATAAATCCGCTGATATATGAGACGACTTTAAGTAGCTCGCATTTGCGTCCAGTTGCTTTTGGCCATAAAGCGCTATTGCCACTTGTAACTGAAGGTGTTGAATTTCTTGCGCTGCGAACAACATAAATATTAATAACAACCATTTCGTGCCGCATGCAACACGTGGCCGACAATTGAGTTGTTGCTGATGCTTATTGTCGTTAACCATTATTGTGCGAGGCCGTCTAAAATGACCAAAAGATTTGGCCAGCCATAAAAATGATGGCGTGCAGCTGTTTTCGTTAGGGTGATTCACGATTTAAGCTGTGTTTACATATTTAACCATATATATTTAACTGATAACAATCAGCAACAAACTTATTTTAATGTTATTATATCTGTTCATCTAGGTTGGGTATTCCTAATGCCACAAACTACACTAAATCAACATTCGCTACATCTTTGCAACGGTCACCATAACTTAAGAGTAAAAGCGCCAGTATCAGTCACGACCAGTCCCTCCCCCTCCCTCGCCCCACAACGAACACGCCCCGCTTCCACAATGTCAGTCAGGTAGCAAAGCCATGTCTGGCTCATTGGGGGCTTCATTCACATCTTCTTTGTCGCATCAGCTCACACTCGGGACATGAGTAATGTGAGGCGCGTCGCTTTTTTGTTCTTTTTTTTCTCTTTTCTTTTTTTTGAAAGACGATAAAAAGCTTAAAATATAACTTACATTCTGACAAGATATGAATTTTAAATGAATTTCGCAGCGTGCGTTGATTTATGCCGAAGGGAAGGAGACAAGGAAGCAAAGTCGATGAATTTTCTTCTTGTTAAATTGGATTATGGTCACGACTGTCTTGCGATCTGTTTGGTTCTGATTTGCATACCAAGTGTCGCTTAAAGATAATATTGTTGTTCGATACGATTAACAACAAGTCAAGCGAGGAATGCGAATGCAACTTTAGACAGTTCGACGTCTAATTAATTAGCGACTTGTCAAATACATAGACAAAGTTATTACGCTTTGCACAACAATTGCTTTTGCAGCTTATATCAACAAGGAGGCAAAGGAGGACGCAAAATACACAAGCGCAGTCAATTGATTTGGGGGATTTTTGGAAAGAAACATCCACAACATCCCTACGTTAAATGTAGTATGTTTGTGTTTGTGTCATAGACAGCAGGAAAAACCGCAGAATCTAATTTAGACAACGCTTGTGGAGCATGTGGCAACAAACTGTTAGGTCTCTAGGCAACTGAACAACTGTTATAAGAAAAATAATAACACGTACATTTATATATACATATAGAGATTGATGAAGAGGGAAAGGAAGTGGTGGGAAGTGCCAGCAGAACCACCAGAAATTGAAGTGGAAACAAACAACGCAACAATCAAAATATTTTCATGACAAATTTAAAATAACAGAACCATGAAGTGGAACACGTTGCAGTCGTGTCCAACAAATGGTCAAAGAAAATAAAAAAAATATCAAAGCCTAAGACAGAATTGATAATTTTTGGTGCCGAAGATTGAATGCTCTAGAATATATATAAGAATATTCTTCACTTAAAAGTTTACTTGCCCTTAGTTAGTGTATTAAAAGGGAACAGTTGAAAGCGATTGGTTAGGGGCACAATAAACTTGTCTGCATGCAATGAAGCGCAATGAGCCATCTCAGTGGATATGGGAAACAAAAATACTATGCTAGGGGAGCTCAACGCTCGAAAGTGTGAAGTACGAAACGTGAACAAGTTACTTTTGTGATGTCTCAGCTGAAACAGAAGTCAAGTGCTTAGAGAAGGATGAAAAGAGCGATTGGTGGCGAAATCTACTTAACTGTGTTCTCATAACACCAAATGTATCCATATGTAACCCGTGTATCTTAACGACACGTGGCTGCGTTTACAATTCATTATGAACGCCTTAGAGTAAAGCCAAGTTGAAACCCCTTCGAGACGACTTTCGTCTTTCGCTGACCAAAGCCAATTAAAGTTAAGTTTTTGGGCTTGCACGTTGTCAACCCCATGTCTGGGCATTGTGTGGCACACTCAAAATGCATAACGGCAACTTGGTGGCTGCAACAACATGACGCGTGTGCAAAATGTAAGCCACTTAATCTTAACGTTGAACAGCGTCGGCCCTGAAGAAAGGAAAAACGCAAAACACACAAATGCATTAAGCCAACGGTCGTCGAATGAATATAACCGTCTGTATCACGAGCTCTGCTTCATCATTATTTGCGCATAAATTAGGATTAGGGCAAAGTAAGGGACAAGAGCAAAAGTACAGAGAAACACTTTCCAAGAAATCATAACCAAGCTGCAGTTTTTATTGTATTTTTTTTACGCTTTTTTGCCAGACAGCAATTTTGACCGTATTTGGTCGATTGAATGGAATGTTCTGGCCATAAATGGAGGCGCTGCAATTGTGCGGAAATTGCCATAATGCAACCGACAAACTTAAAGGCACTTTAGAAACTATAAGATCTTTTGTTGTACTTGATTTGAAAAAAAGTGACAGCATTTTGCAAAGTACGCAAGCTTGCTTTTAGCTTTGAAATAAAGTTTAATCCAAAAACATAACACACATGTTATAAAATTTTATGCTTTTAAGAAAAAATGTTTTTTAAAAGATATATAAATTGGATAGTACTGTGAGCTATTTGAAAATGTCAGAAATTTTTTTTAAAAAGTTTTTTTTTGATTTTGAGTAATAAAGTTATATGGGGCTATTAATTACTAGTACTGCTTCCTAGAATACGGTTCAGTTTCCGGAAGCGTCTAGAACATTTACATATATATATATATATTTGTATCACTCTATGCCTTAAAATTCCCAACTGGTTTTAGCTTTCTGCGTGTGGTATGAGCTTACTTTACTGTGAGGAACTTGAATAAGTCAGAAAGTGTATTTATGCTTTTGATTGGTTTGTTATACAATTTTTTTTATATACTATATATAATTTTAAAATGTTTGTATACTTTTTTAAAGTGTATATATATTTTTTTTATTTATACTTTTTTTTTTTGTACGTCAATTTTTTTTTTTATATAAAGAATTTTTTTTTTATGCAATAATTTTTGATAAATATAATTTTTATATATATATTTCTTATGTATATATTTATTCTTTTTTTTTTTTTTGACATTGGCATCTGCGTGTGGCTTTGTTGTCTATATGGCAAAAGACTAGTCAAAACTAGTTTACTCGAATACTTAAAACTGCGGAAACATGAACATGAACTATATAGTAGTCATAATAATCTATGGAATGAATGCCAATACAAAGTCACAATAAATAGTATGTCTGAGCTCCTTTGTGACGGTTGTTTATAAATAAGTTTGTCGCCTCATTGCGACCCGCAGTATTCTCATCCATCTGACAACTGCGCAAAAACAACAACAACAACAACAACTATGTTACTCTGGTCTCTTCCTCTCCCCCATTCCTTCTGTGTAAGTTGGTCGCTTGATGAGATGAGCCGAGCTGTGAGCCACTGTGCTGCTGGCAATGACAAGACGCGTACCCTGAACAACTTTGGTTCGAGTGCCCACAATGGAAAAAAGAAAAACAAGGCAAACAAACAAATATGTTGACAGCCTGACAAGCTGGAGGAAGAGTGTCTCGCTTCACAAAGCCCCTTTTTTAAAGTTAATTTTAATAATATAATTTTGTATATTTACTTTACTTAACATGTTCAGGCATTTTGGAATTAACAAAACATCGTCAAAATATTTTAGTCCCGTTAATAAATGTTTATTTATTACGATTTTTGCACTCTTTTTTATATCACCCATAATTCGCCTGCTCGCATTTCGCTAAATGGTTTGTACAAAGTGGCTGCTGCTGCTGCTGCTGAACGGGAGACTTAAAACAAGTCAACACAAAGTAAGAATATGGCTTTAAGTGGTGTTTTATGCAGACGGGTTGAGTGCTTGCAATGTCCAGAGTCTGACTGACTAACTGCAACACTCAGAGTTTGGGCTTAAATTGCTTGTTTTACATTTCTGCGATACGATCGTAAACTGAGTAAACATTTTAATTGAACTCTCAGGGGTCCAAAGAGTAGATAAATAAAGCAGAAAAGCATTTCAACAAAAACAACAGCAACGGCATAAAATGAAAATGGATGAAACCAGATTCAGATGTTACCTTCAATTTATGGCTTTACCCAAAGTTACTTGAATTAACTTTCTTTTCTTTTTTTTTTGTTGTTGTATAAAGTTGACAAATTCGCTATTGTCCCTGCAAATGCAAAATAATATTTGCTTATCAAATTATTTTTATTTTGTATATTTTTCTGGATTGCAGCTTGTGTATCACTTCAATTCTCGACAAGTTCGTCGAATTTGTTGTTGTTGCTATTGCTAAACGAAATACGTGAAATTTTTCAAATGCCACTTGAACATTTTGTTGGTATTTTGTTTTCAAATGGTGTGTTGTATCCACTGAGCTGCGGCAGCTCTCTTTGCAATTGGAGCTAACCTCAAACGACGGCCACTTGACATTTTGGCAAATTAGTTGCGCCTCGATTTTCAATGTACAACAGATTTGTGTGGGAGAATGCAAGCTGGTTGAAGCGTTTGGGCATGATAATGTATCAATGTCAACGACGTAAAATATATATAGTGTAAACGATTTTTAATGATTTTATGTTTAAACTATATAGTACTTTGTTTTTTTTTTATATTCTACTTATTCATAAATGTTGCCATAAATAGTTTACTTAAATACTTAAAACTGCGGAAATATAAACATAATCTGTAATAATAGTCATATATGGAGTCATAATTGTCAATAAAACGTTGCAGCAACAATAAATAGTATGTCTCAGCTCCCAACATATGACAATGATGAGTCGAAGACGTTGTCGGTGCCACATTGTTTCGCCCTCTATGATGATGCCCTCCCTCATCATAAATTTAAAAGTAGCGCAAATTAAAAGTAACTTTTACCCACACGCAATTCCCACAGCAAGGCTCCCAAGAAGTTAAGACAACGTTTAACTTGCACACGTGCAATATGCATTTATATATATATATATATATATATATATATATAGTTGTGAAGAGAGAAGGGGACGAGCCTGCTGGGACTGCAAACAGTATGCATGTGACGGTATGGCAAAGTCTCGACGACTGAAGGATTTCTGTGCTGGGCGGCTCGCTGCAATGCAACCAAGTAAACATTTTTAATTGCATTTAAATACGACATTTATTTGCATGTAAAATTAACGCGCATGCAAATTACTTTGTGCCGCAACGAATGCTTACAGAGGGCAAATATGGTTCCTTGTAGATGAAGGGAACTTAAAGAGAGCTGGGAACAGAGTACGGAACAGAACATTTTAATCTTACAAACAAACGTTTTTTTATTTTATATTTCAACAAATTTAGAGTTTGAAATTTGATATTGTGGCATTGCTTAAACTTGAATGCTTTAACGAGGAGCCATGGTTTTAAATTGGCGTCGCGCAACGTGAGAAAGTTGTGGCAACTAATTGAGCGCTGTCTCGGCCAAGTACAAACAGAAAATGAAGATGAAGATGCTGCCAAACCGGGTCAAAAGTTTTTGGTGACAAATGTGCAAAAAATCGTTTTTTTTCTCTTTTTTTTGTTTGTTTGTAAATCGTTACAAGGCCTTGAGGCTGAAATATATATCTATACATGAATGTCAGGCAAATGCAATTTAATAGCCATAAATTAGCAGCCAAGCGTTGAAATGAAGACAACAACAGCTTTACTTTTTCTCCTTTACAGTTGTTTTGTGACTGACTTTTGTGGCAAATGTGGGCCAAGACAAGACGAAAAGTTTATTCTGTTCATGTTTTTGGATGTATGCGCTGCAAGGCAGTAATTAATTGAAATTTGCAATACATCAAAACGGCATCATGAGACTGGCAATTATATAATAATTATTACTTGATCTGACAATGACTGACAGCTGTCTGACAGCAAACGCTTGTTGCTGCTGCTGCCTGCAACCAAATGTTGCACTCGCTCATTATTGTTATTGCTGTTTGCTGAGTTTTAATTAAAACTTAACCACGCATCAGCTGTCAAAATGGACAAAACCACAAAGAAATTTTGTTGGCCCAAAAACAAGGAAGCAGACGCAAACAGCTGATGAAACTGTCAAGATGTTTACTTACTACAACCACGACGCCACGACGACCCCCTATTGCTTGGCTGTGTGGAGTGTGGAGTGTTGGAACTGCAGGCGAACGAACATGTTTATGCTTTATGTTTAGATAGGGCGCCTTCATCAGCCTGACATTTGTTTGGCATGTCGCAATTTTCCATGCTTCATTGTTGCACTTTTCTGTTGCCCGCTGCGAAAATGTTAAATCATGTGACCCGATCGAACTGTTTCTGGATTTATGGCTAACAATACTTTGTGAATGGCGCAATGGATTTTTGATCGTGAAGATTCTAAATAAAACTACTTTTATTTCTTTTGATGAACATTTTTTTTATTTTTGTTTAACGGTCTTTTATTTTATTTAATTACAGAATTTTTCCAATTTATCGCCTCACTAACAAGACGGTCGTAAAATATTTACCTAGGCCATAAACTATAAACTACCACATATATATATATATATACAATATTGTTATGCGTGCAACAACCCTCGGTAGCCAGAAAGTAATCGTAATCGTAGTGTTAATGAGACACGCTGCAGAGCGCATTCGCTAAGGAATTATGAGGAAACGAAAATCTTGAGTTTGACAGGGGAAACGAGGGGAAAGTTAGCGTTGAAAAATGCGCGTCAGACGTTTTGTCAACAGTAGCAGCAGCGGTAGCAGCAACCCTCAACAAACAAAAAGAACAGAGAATGCAGGGGGGAATGCATCTGGGAATCGTTGTTGAAGTCGTGTGCATTACAAAACGGGATAATGTGCAGCAGCAGCCGCCGGCGTCGTTGATGTTGTTGCTAACGCTGGCAGCGACGCGTGTGCTGCTTATCCTGATCCAGGATACGACAGATGTTTAGCAAATTGATTAGAATTGAGCAAGCAATCGAAGCTGATGCATTGACAGTAGTTGACCCAGGGTTGAACGAAACGAAGAGATGGGAAACGGGAACGGGATTTGGGGTGTACTCAAGGAAAACCAAAACTACACTTGCGTCCAAAAAGTGTGCAGTTAACGACATCAGTATAGGAAAAGATAACAAAGATTAGCAAAGTTTGATCGTAATTTATGGTTATTAAAACATTATTTCAAGCAACTATTTCTCATAAGGAGAAAAGCAATTGTGGTTAGAGCTTGTCATCAACAGCAGCTGCTAGGAAAATGGTAAAAACTCACACACAAAGTGCTACGCGAATGCCTTGAGACGAGCGAAGTAATATAACAAATGTGTCTAGCCAGGTTGGCAACAGAAATGGTCTGAGAATATCTTTGCAAAACTCGCAAACTTTTCTCTCTCTTACTGAAACTTGCATCTTATTTTTGTAGCTGCACAAAACATATGGCAACGCTGTAGATAACGGAATATTGCAATGCATATGAGAGAGTTGAGCTCTCCTATTCTTTGCTTATGAATTTTGAGAAGTTGTTTCCTTGGCTTTCATTTCCTGTCGGCTTTTGTGTGTGTGTGTGATAAAGCGCACGTGTGCTTAAGTACCTTCCCTCCCCCATTCTCCCTCTCTTGTCATCTACTCTGTAAATTTTCCATTCACTATGTTTGGTTGTTATTAAAAACGAATTATGAATTATGTGTTTTTCATCATTTTTGTGTACATGGTCATGGCACGAAGGGTGGCAAAGGGGATTAATTTTATTCCATGTGTTTGTTTCTCTGCACTCGACGTTGTTTCGAAAATCCGAAACACAAAGATAAAGCACATTTGTTTGAAATTATGTGGGAACACAAAGGCGTAAAGGTAGCACTAGTTTATGAAAAAGAAAGCTTTTGAGTTTTGCTAGTAAGGAAAAGGAAAATTAATTATATACAGTGGAAAACTTGATAATCCTCTCCCTAAGATCTGTGTTGATAAAAAGAAGCTGCCTTTTTTTAAGAAAAGGTTTTTTCTTTGCAATTGATCTGTCTTACTTTATATTTTGTTTATTTTATGTCAATATCTTACTTTTCTTATCTTACTTTTCTTAAGCTAACTGCTTAACTCGTTTTGGTTGGCCAACAAAGGCCATTAAAGTGATTTAACAGATGATAAACTAAACACAAAAACTCTCAGCACAATATGCCGACCTTAAAAACTACGCACAACAATAAAACATATATACACACACACGGAAACACACACTCGTCGCATACAATTACGACTGCATTGTTCTCTTTTGTCCATTCGCACTCATTACGCGCAAAAGAAGAAGGAGAACAAAAAATAAAACTGACACTCAAGTGCTTTTCAACACTTTTTTTTTTTTTTTGATACGCAGCTACCTCGATGAGGGACAGTTGGTGTGGCAAGCGGAGTAGGGGAGGTTAGGTGTGCGGTTAGAGTGCAATTAGGCAACGGTGACAATGACACAAAAGCGCGACAAAGCGCGTCAAAACTATAGGGTAGTGTTGTTGGTTTGTAGAGTGTCCTGCCTGAAAACGTGGTTGCCTTTAACAAGCGTCCTTTGTTCGTTCGTACATACGCACAACAATTGATAGTTTACCTACGATTCAGACAGCAAATACTAGTTTTAGCAAAACAATACCATCTCTCTGTCTCTGTGTGTGTGAGTGTGTGTGTGTGTGTGTGTGTGGACATTCAATGAAAATCGCATTGTGAAAACTCACAGGAAAATGTTTACAAATTTTACAATTTGCATATTTGGCCAGACGTTGCGGCAACGAGTCAAAGCAAAAAAAAAAAACTAAAAAACCAACAGCAGAACGGTAGAAAAACCTGGCAACAAAACGTTAGGGCTACAACTTTGATTGATGAACATGTGTGGCGTATTTTTGTCAGCCTTTTTAAGCCCACATAAATTTTTTTTGGTTTAAAAAAAAATCCTTTTCAGTTGACATTTTTTTTTAGAATGACCAGAAAAAACTGGCGAGTGAAAAGGGTTAAAACAAGCGACAGACCAGAATTTTGATTACTTTCAACTTTGACCAGAAGAGAAGAAGAGAAGTGTGTGTGTGTGAGTGTGTGTGTGTGTGTGTGTTTGTGTTTGTGTTGGCCATTTCAAATAGTTGCAACGTTTAGTTGATTAATAGCCAAAAGCCTTTGCCATGGGCCGTCAGCTTTTAGTTTAAGCCAACTGTAAAGGCTTTTAGCAATTTAACGCACAGCTTAACAGTTTGGTAGCCCCAAAGTGAGGATTGTGGGAATAAGCGTGTGTGTGTGTGTTTGTGTGTGCGTGTGTTTGTGTGAGTTAGTGTGAGTTTGTAAATATTGGTATTGCAGGTGATTCGTTTTGTGTATCAAAGGTCAAAGTGTCTGCCACTTACAACATACGTTACGCACCGAGGTCAGACAGTCGACAGTTGCCAGTTGCCAGTGGCGTGAGCTGACTGCCAAAAAAGGTGAAAGCGACCTTTTCGAATAACATACGAAAGACCAAAGCAAGATTTAAATGTAAATATTGTGTTTGAAGCTCTTGATTAAATACACAAAAATTAAATAAAATGGATGGTACAGTGAGTTAAACGAACTCAACAGAAAGTGTTTATTGTCACACTTTGCGTTAGAATTGAAAACTTTGTAAGAGTGTTATCAAGCAGACAAATCTTATGATAGTTACTTCTAATAGTACTGTGAGGTACTTGAATTAGTCAAGAAGTGTTTTTTTATCTGTTATGAAATGAATGTTTTTTTCCTAATAATTTGTCACAATGTTGCCCACCCACATGTCGAATCACTGACGACGGCAACTGCAAAGATTATTTAACTGAATGAATCTTACCGGCAGCAAGACAGCACGCTTAATAAAAAGCTGTATTGCTCAGTGGCTTGATGGCCCGCATCTGGTCTGTTGCTCTCCCGGCCGCACCCATAACGCAAATCACAACACCAGTTACCCTATTAATCGCTAAACTTTGCCAGTGATCACGAAACCTTTCATTAATCAACAAGAAGATGAAAAAGAAAAAAAATATTCATCGTCTGGCGGGGGCCTGTGTTCATTTTTATTAACAGGCATTTCCGCACTTGGCTGTGCACAACTATTGTCATCCCCTCTATATCTCTCTCTCTTTCTCTTGTTGAATCGTGAATGCAACATTAGTCAAGTCAATCTCTATGATAAGCTGAACTGCATTTTGTCTTGAGGCCATTTCATTTAATTATTTTGACAGACACTTAAAGATGTGGCATCAGTAAATAGAATGTCTGAATGATTTTTCATATTTTGCGCGTATTCTAAAAATATTTAAAGTGGCTGCTGCCCATCAGTGGATTCTTAACGATACACAAGGCGTGGCGCGTGTCTGACGCCACACAGATGTGGCTGCCACAGGCGCTGCCACCATCCGCCACAAAGTGACATTATAAACACTCGAAGCCACCAAGTGATGACGAGTGTTTTGGCGGTTGGAGTGTGAGAGCTTAACGATTTGGCAGGCTGCACTTCGACAAATCATATGCATTCAATATGTAGAATAACTGACTCAAAGCAGTTAATATTCATTTTACTTATTCTTCTTTAATATTTTTAAAATCATTTATAACAAATTTTTCAAAAAGATAATATTTTTTTAAAGCAAATTTTTAATAATAGAATGTGTTGTGTTACTGATTTTCGACTTTTTGCTTATTATTATTATATATTTTTTTTTAACATTATATAAAAGAAATTTTTTTAAAGAGATAACATTTTTTTTAAATATATAATATTAACCACCTTTTTTTTTAAATCTTTAAAGCATAATTTGTTTAAATTAAACTCGATTTGTTAATTAAAGTGCTCGTCAAGCAGGAAATATTTTTTTTTAAATATTGTAAATAATAGAAAAGTGGTGTTACTGGTATTTGTAATTCATTTAAATAATTTTTTTTTACAACAATTTTCTATTTATTAATCTTCCTTTTAACTTAAAGTCGATTAATACTGTTTATTTTTTTTTGTGTGTATGTCGCGTCTGCAGTCGAAAATTGAAGTGCTTGTCAAGCAGCGCCAAAGCCAATTTTCTCCCGCATTTTGTCTGGCCGAATCACTCCTCCCCCTTTAGCCAGCCGCCGCCACCACCACCACCATCAGCGCCACCACCCACCCCTTGCAGACGCGTAATCAAGAAAAATTAGTTTTCGACGTGCTCGATTGGCTGCTGTGGGGCGGCGCATCTTTGAATCATCTTCGTTCGTTCGTTCGTTCGTCTGGTAGTAAAGCTCATCGTGTTGGCTAATTTTTGAAAAATTGTTCAACAAAAAGTGGCAGATACGTTTAAAGTTCTTGTAACGTGCAACGTGAGAGAAAAGAGTTCTTAGCCAAGTGGCTTTGGCCAGTTCTATTTTCTTACTGCGCATTGGTCAATTGTTGTTGCTGAGTTTGATTAATGCCTCCAATTTTTGGCTGTTGATATTCCGAGTGCATTTTGACATTTGATGAATTGCATTGCCACATTGTAACTCCCCTTCGCAACCCTCACCCCGCCCTCCCTCCCTCCAGACAGGCACTACGATTGCCTGTTCACTTGGTCTCTATTTCCATCTGTTTCACACAGCAGTTTGCTTTTCACAACTTTGCTCTGCACCCTTTATAATGAGGTTTCAATAACTTCATTTGTCTCTGTCGTTGCCATATTTGTGCCTCGTGCCCCACAAAATGTTTGGGTGGATGGCAAAGAAAAGTTTTTCTAGTTATTTGCATATATACAGTACAACCAATGGCAACAGCTGGAAAATGCATGCAAAGAAAATTGAAGTAAAGAAAATGAGATACAATTGAATCGCTAAAAAGAAGATAAGTTATTTGAGATAATACTGATATGTATATCTTATTAATTATTATTATTATTATTTTTTTTCATATTTCCTTTGTTTATTCCTTTGAATTTTTTCACTTGGTTTCATCTTAGTGTTTTTTTTTTCATCCCCTGCCAATTAACTGTATTGACGTTTAAATTGTGTACAGTGTTACATGACAACAATGGACGAAACAATTTGTTATGCTTGTTCTATCCATCCACATCCTCCAAAATACACAAATAACGCACGTACACAGACAAACAGACATTGAAATTGGTCCTTGCGCTGTGGTCCTGCGCCAAACACTTGACATTATAAATGGCAACACATTTTGTCTACAACGGAAACGGATATTAGTTGCAGCCAGTAACAACTAACAGTAACAGTAACAACAACAACACAACATATCGGTATATATATGTGTTAGTAGTGAGGGGGCAGCTTGTGTTGAACGAACGGACGGACAACAAACAAACAACCAAACAAACAAACAAACAACGAACGTTTGTCATTCGACGGATATGCAGGCAACACCAACGCGCGCCATATTGCAATTTGGCAAACGCCGCCACGTCCGACAGTGGGCGCCACATGGCATCGCACTTTAATGGCGCATTGATAAACGACCCCAAAAATTTTCCAATATCAAGAGAGAGACAGAGAGAGAGAGAGAGAGAGGAGCGAGTATAAAAGAAGTAGCAAAAGTCTAAGACGACAAGGCAGACTGATAAATGTTGCTTAAACTGGAGAGTTGCATTTATATATGAACATATATTGTTGTTGGTTTTTAAGTCGGCTTGGAGCTGCTGACAAGTGGCCAGTGGCAGTGCACTTAATTTATATAGCTGGCAAATGACCAACAGAAGGCGACACAAATGTTGGCCAGCAGCCCAAAAAAATGGCAACAACATTAAGGAAATTATTTTATTGGGCATAATGCTTTTATATGATCCCGCCAACAGAATGGACATTATGGGTGCTTCTCTCCTAACGGCCTCATTAAAGCATTTCAAGCGCAAACAACTTATTTGAATAAAAATGTTAACGTTGCTGTTGTTGCTGTTATTGTTGTTGTTGCTGTTGGTATAAAATATACAAAAACATTTGCATAAAATTCATTTGTAAGAGACAATAACAAAAAGTCTGCCAAATGGTGATTATTTTGAGGTTGTGTCCCAGCTACCATTTTGGCCTAATTGACATTTTGACTGCCAGCAACAACAACAACAACAACAACATTAACATTGACACAAAATCAATTGATTGCCACGGGCTGCTGCACGCAGTAGTAGAACTCTCTAATTTGTGTTTAGTAGCATGTGGCATGTTTGTCAATTACTTGCCACAAATGTTACACCATACACATCTTCTCCCCGTATTCCTTTTGCCTGCCTGCCTTTCGTTTCGTTTCCGCATTTTGGGTCAATATGTTGGCCTATAATTTTCGTACCTCCTCACAATGCGTATGTGTATTATTTCCTGTTGCTCTGTAACTGCTACGTGCCCTCAACTTTGGCCAATTTTTGGTGCTGCTGTTATTTGTGCTACGTGTGCGACATTTTCAAATACCCATTGTAATTATATTGATTGCACACCGAGGAAGAAACAAAGAGAAATTAATTTTCGGCTTTTCTTTTTTGTCGGGGATGAAAAGCTGCGAATAAATGTAGTCAGTGTTGTGCCAAGCATTTTAAGTGAATGTGAAGTTATCCTTGGGGCTAAATAATTAACGGTTGAATGAATGATATCTTGCATATTGGGAAAGCAAAGTTAAGTTGTTAATATCAATGGATTTTTTCTGAGTAATCCATCAATAATTTATTTTATTATTTATTTCAACTTTCTTCCAAGGCACATTTATTCGGTTAACTTCACTTTGATTTGACAATATATTTCGATTTAGCTCGCACCTGTTTAGAAGTCTACAGACAACATAATGCCAGACAACATCTAACCCACTCTGAGGTAAAACCGATAAATTCGTAACAAAATCACATTTATCCAGTTGCCAAAGACTTGACTGACATCAATAGGCAGGCCAGACCAGGCCAGGCAAGGCGGCAGTCAGGGGGGGGGACTGGCTAATAAATTTTCCACAACATTATTTACAAACTTAAGCGACGTGATGCGATTTTTTATTATCAATATTTGATATGGAAGCAACTGCTTGCCCCCCCATCCCCTCTCACCTACCCTTTCAGGAGAAGTAGCGAAAGTATCAAATAAGTTGAAAATAAATGTCGTACAATTTTCAGTTAAGAAAGTTGCCTTTAAGCCAATTTAGCCTGTGACAGAACCTGCCAACTGTATGTATGTGTGTGTTAGGCCTTTGACTGGATGTGGGCGTGGCAAGGGGGCGCTGCGTCAACAACGCTCCTGGCATAACAAATGAAGAATGACTTCGCTTAACTCAACTCAACTCAACTCGTCTCGACGCGACGCAACTCGACTCGACTCAAGTTGACTTTGACGTTGCCGTTGCTGCCGAATCAAAGTTGAAGGCGCCTAAAATGTATCCAGCAACTGGGAAAAGGCAACGCACATGTGGCGCTTGCTTTTCTTCTTTCTTTCTTTTTTTCCAATCGGCGCGACGTCTGTTTGTTGTCAAAAGTGTCGCGGGTTCGTTGTGTGTATTGCGTTTGCTTTGCACGTTTCCATTTTCCCTGTTTTCCCTGTTTTCATTGATTCATTCATTTGGGGGTTTTTTCCGTGCGGCATTCAGTTCCGCTTTGGCTTTTGGACCATTGCTTTTCGATTCTCATTTTATTTTCATCGTCGTCGTCGTCGTCTGAACTTTGGGTCATTTATCAAATTTTCAAAGTCACATTTGGCGTTGTCACGCTTGTGTTGCATTGTTCCTGCCTTTTACAACGGTTCTATTCCCGAAATAAGATCGAAAAGCTTTTTTTTAAAGGCACCAGCCTGAGTGACAAGCGGCAAGAGCCATGGAAAAATGCGTTGCGTGTGGATTACACTAAAGAAAATGAATCCAAAAAGGAATTGAGACATAATGCATAAAGTGAAAATTGTTTGGGTGGGTTGGTTGGTCGGTCGGTCGCTCACATAATGAGTTGTAATTTTCTCACAAAAGGTTACGACCACCAAAAAAAAAAGTCTAAGTGAAAATGAGAAGGACATGTTAAGAAGGATAGCATTCGAGTTGAATAAACAATGGCTTAGAAACCAGTTTTGGGTAATTTTATTGGATTTTGTTTTCGCCCACGAAGCGCCTTGGTAAAAAGACTTTGGAATTAAACCAAAAGAAAGTGAAGTTGATTATGTTGTATGTAAAAAAAGAAGTTAAAAGGTCGCTTGATCAACTTTAGCATAATTCCCTTGGCAATCATAAAACAAACTCCTCGAGTCAACTGTAATCTGGCAACAAATAGGCATTCTATTTGCCACAAAACCCACCCACCCAGCCACCAACACCACCTTGAGACTAATAACTGCACATGCCTGTGCATAAATTTTAATAACCCAAAAAGGCATCCTTGATGGCGCTACAATGAATAATGAACGTTGCGGCAATGGGCAACTTTATCACCTGTGTGCACAATTTACATAAAATACGCAACAAACGACAAGAAAAGAATAAAACGAGAATAATTTATACATATAAAATTAAGCTACACTGAACAAAAGCGGCAGCAAACATTAATATAAAACAAAGTATGGCAATAATTTGTAATTTATTGCAGAATTTTCATAACAAAAAAGACAGAGGAGACTGAGCAGAGCAAGCGGAGGAGGGGGGAAGCCTGCAACAAATTATGTTCGCGTGTCTCATGCCGCCTGGCGTGGCACTTTTATGAGCTACTCTCTCTATCTCTTTCTCTCATTCTCCTTCTCTTAATGCCTGTCAAACATAAATAACACGCGTTAATTACCTGCTGAGAGAGAAAGAGAGGGGAGTATGGAGGGGGGCGGGTGTAGATAACAACAAGGTGACTAACAGCAAGGAAGCAACGGGATGTCCGGATGGACATAAGATTGTAATTAGTTGACAAGTCACGTAATTTATTTTACCTAATTTTTATATATTTTTCTGATATTTTGAATCGTTTTTTGAGTTTTTGTTTAAACTAAACTATCTTCGTATAGCATAGCAAGCTTCTTAAAATTTTCACTTTAAACAATCATCAATCAAGCCTCAAAAGAGATAATCAGAGTTGTTTCAGGCTGACTGCGTACAGAGCTCATCAAGTAACCCATTAAAAGTTAAAAGCCACTCAGTCAGCTCAACGGAAATGTAAACATTTGTTAGCGCTTTGTACTAAAGAGCATATAGAGATTATCATTATTAAGAACTTTTTTATATACATATATATACACTATTTCTGGATAACAGTCATCATCATCATCAAAAGAGCTGCTGCTTTTTTATGTACAATATTTCTGGATAACAGTTATCATTCTTGCTGCACTCAGATACTTGAAAATGTTAAAAGCGTGGATGTATTTGCCTTTCCCTTTTAGCTTGGACACAGCAACAAATACAACTACAACAATCCCCCCATTTATTCAGTCAGTAATGCAGTCATGCAGTCAGTTAGTCGATTGCTGGAGTCTTGTGTCAATATTGACACACGAAAATCCTTTTAATTTTGGAATAATATTCAGATTTTTGGTTAAAGCTCGCCACGCGTTTTCATCTAATGAAAATCTGTGCAAATAACTGCAAAAGGGTGTGGGGGGGGGGGTGTGTTAGTAAATGTTTTTTGTCTAAGCCTCTAAACTGATTAAGTTTTGATTGCAAATTTGCAATTCGATTTTCGTTGATGAAAAACTTTGCAGCCAGCAAAATGTTGTTGCCTGCCGTCTAGCCAACTCCTTTGTGTGCGTGTGTGTGTGTGTGTGTGTGTGAGGGTTGGAAGTTTTTCGTAATAATAATGTTGAATCATTAATATTTCAATAATGCCTTCTGGCTTTGGCAGCAGTCTATTTAAAGTAGAGAATATAATGTTGCCTTTTTGCTTTCCTTTTCGCTGTTTGCTTGTTGCATAATTGACTTTGTCGTTGGCTTTGACTTTGGCTTTGGCTTTGGCTATTTGCTATTATTTCTCATCTCTCTGTCTGTCTATATAGAGGAGTATATACAGCTAGATTTTACTAGCATTTTATGAACATGCGAATGTCCCTTTATGTGCGCAGCCCAGCCAAGAATGATTTATTATGCGGCTTTCTTTTATATTTATTTATTTTTTTTCTATTAGCCACGTTTTATGCGGCTGCTGCAGAAACTTTTTTTTTATGCTTGCCATTTCTTTGGTTTCGGTTTTATTTTACATTACTTATTTTTTTGTATTCGTCGTCCTAAACGCTTAACTTGTCCGTTTCAATTTTGCTGGCAACGGCTGCTGCTGCGTTTTCTTCGATTTTTCCGCCTTTTCTCCCTCTCTCTCTCTTTCGCTAGTTGTCCGTAGTACGTGCTAAGACCAAGAAACTATGTTCGTTGTTGCTTTTCTTGTACTTTTCTGCCCTTTTTTTTGTTGTTTTCGACTCACTTTGTCGCGTCACAAATATTTTTTGTTATTCTTCTTGTGATTTGATGTTTTGTGCGCTCTTATTTTATTGTAAATATTATTATAGCTCGTTATCAAACGAAAAAGGAAACCAAGAAAATGAAGTGCAACACGAAGCTATTGTGTTTGTTTGCTTTCTTCCTTTTGTTCTTGTTCACTTTTATGGCAAATATTGACAATCATAAATAATTCAATATGTATCTTGTTGTTGGCAATGCAAAGCCTTTCTGTGCCACAATATGGCTTATGAATAAATCTAATATTTTGTGCAATTTACGCCCAGAGAGATCTTTCTTAACCAAACTGTTTGCTGGAAAAGGCAATGTGGCAGTTAAGTCCTTAACGTACAAAATATAGTCAAGTATTTAATTTTCAACTGTTTTTTTTATATTATTATATGAGCAAAAGTACATATTTACTTGCGTTACAGTTTTTGAAGATTTTTGTTTTAATATTTTTGTTACAAAACATTTTATTTTCTTATGATTATTTTATTTATAACAATTATTTTGGAAATTTGAGCAACTCAAAACTAATACACATAGCTTATCTATTTTTGGACAAATTTTAATGCAGATTTAAAGATTTGAACAATCATTTAAGGCTACTTAACTTGTTTTCAAACTCATCCAACCGCAAGTACCACAAAACATAGCCACAACTTTGTAACCATAACATTTTCCAAGCAGCAGCAACAACAAAAACTGCACATAATAGCAGTTGCAGCAGTAACAACAACAACAACAGCATATGCGAAAATAAGTACTTGAATAATTTAATGGAAATTCTCACACCTTAATGCAAATAAGATTAAATTGCACATGAATGTGCTCCAGTCACAAGTTGGCCAAAAGAGATGCCAATAAATCAGGCAGCCAAGAGAGCACATAATGAATAAATGATAAGCATGAATAACGGTTAAGAAACAAACAAATTGGTGGGGATGGGGGGATACGTTAACAAATAAAACTGCAAAAGAAACTGAAAACCAAATGATAAAAGTGCTTGAAAAAAATCGATCATAAGAGGAAAACTGTGTAAAAAAATGCGTCTGAAATTGAATATGCAATTGTCAGAGATTTGTTTTCATTGCTGGTTTTTCAGTTTTTCCTTAGTTCGAAGGCAAATACATTTGGTCCCATTAATTAAATGGCCAAACGGGGGTGGGGGGGCATAAGAGTAACTCCAAAATGCTTGAGTGAGAAAGTATGACACAGAGAGAGCGGGTGTGAAAAAGACAAACAACGCGATGCATTTTTCGCGCTTCAATTAAATTTAATTGCATTTTGAAGGGTCATAAATCCCAAACAGCAGCAGCAGCCTCAAAAAGCATAAAAATCAACACAGCAAGTGGCTGTTGTTGTTGTTGTTGTAATTGCTCTGAAGCGCATCGAATTGCAATATGCAAAGCGAGACAAAACCAGGCAACAATTGATTAATGGGGTTAAACGCACACAAGCAACCCAAAATGAAGACCCCCAAGACCAATAAAAATAGTAAAAAGAAAAACAGAATCAATCAAGCAACAAATTACAATATTGTATCTATTGAGTAGAGCAGACCAACAAATTGAAGATCATATAGCTTATAAATGCCGCCTTATGGCAGACATAAAACCGATTAGCTGTCCAAAAATGTTCATTCATCTTTTTTGTTTGAGCATCATCTTTACCACATTATATTGCTTGAGTGTTAATTTATTTATTGCTATGACTGGTCGGCTATCACAATAGATATAGCCTTAAAGCGATAGGATACTCACACATGTGTGTGTGTGTGTTACGATGACTTTAAAAAGCAATAATGTGAAATGCTTTCAGAGTAAGAAAAACTTTACGCAATTCATTTTAATTATTCACGCGATGCCGTTGTTAGATTTTACACACTCTATCCATATCAACAACAACAACATCAACAACAACAACAACAGCAGCTAACAGCCAGAAGTACAAAGTGCCAAGTGGGGAGATTGGTGGTGGTGGGGGCGAGAACGGAAGGGAGGCAGGCTTGAAAGGCGCTTTTCAGTTGATTTATGGCCACGTCTTTGCCATGGGCTTCCGTATTATGTGATAAGAACATCGAATTGTTATTTATTGCTCTGTTGTTGGTTTAATTTGAACATTTTTGGTTTGAAATTATTTTAAAGTGCAAGAAAGTAAAACTTGCTAGAATTTTAAGAAGTCTTAAGGTGTCAGCTGTGAAGTATTAACATTATATATTTATAATTGCATAATTATAATATAATAAATATAAATATATATAATATAACTACTACTACTACAAAAATTATTGTTATATTTTTATTTAAATAAAAACATCTTTTCAAAAAAATATCTGTCTATAATTTTTATTAATACTGAAAAATACCCAATTCAAAGTCTTCTTTACTAAAAAAAATCTTTTTAAAAATGTCAGCTTATATTTTTTATTATCACAGGTAACTGCTGACATCTATCAGAAATGATTTGATTTATATGAAGGTTGATTACACACTAACATTAACTCAAAAAAGTGCGACATACGCTCAATAATATATCAGCGTATTCTTTGTCTTGTTTAACTATATTATATGTCAAATTATATCTAATTCTTTCTGCACGTGAATGTTATTATTCTCAAAAGGTATCTGTTGATTTAAATACGTATAAAGTTTCTTGTTCGAATTTTCGAATCATACTGCAGGCTAAATAAACTCTATCTTTGTTATCCAAGTAAGAAATAACTCTTGTCTTTCTTTCCTTTTGTTCCACGAGGCATCCTTGAAACATTTGCTTTACATTTTACATTATTGTGTGCTCATTTCTTGGCCTGCAGTCATTTTTTGTGGGAAATGCCAATGCTACTCTTGTGGAACTGTACATATTGCAATATTGCTACTGTCAATAATATGTGCATATCGATATATCAATAGAGTTCTCATTTCCACACATTAAAATTGCTACAGCTTTATCCTCATAAATCTCGAACAGCTGTTAGAGCTGTAGGATGGTAAAGTGATATAGGGGAAGTGGAGGAGAGGAGGGAGGGTTTAAACAAATGGCAAAATGTTTTTGGCAAACTGCAATTTACTGCTTGCACATCGCAATGCAATGCGATTCTCATGCTCGATTGATATTTGCATATTATTCCACTCAAAAGGCAATTGAAATGGAAATGGGCATGGAAATTGTGAAATGTTTTGGGTTTACTAGCAAGGGGTGGGAAGAAGGTGAGGAAATAAGTAACTGTTGCAAAACTACATACATATATGGTTATTTATATATACTAACATTTTATTGCTGTATTTTTGTAAATAAATCAAAGCGGGCAAAACAATGATAAAAGGTTGAATGTTTTTCGTGCTTTTTGTTACCTCATGATTGTGCAGTTTTTTCATCTATTTTTTTTGTTGCCTAATGATTGCGCAATCATGCAACTGATTCATGCTGACCCACAAAAGTCACCAACTGGAACTGCATGAAAAGAATAAAATAAAAATCGAATTTATGAGCTACGATTACTTTTGGCAAAGTGTTGCACAAAGTGTTGGACTTGAATGTCTGCCTCTGATAGGTGTGTCCAGCTCTTCAGCTTCAGTTGCGCTGTCTGCCACTTAGGAGAGGTACGCATGACTTGCAAGCAGCTGCCCGTGCCCCACTAACAGCAGCAGCGACAGCAGCAGCAGCACTCGCATTCTATTGTGTCGATACTCTTGTCGAAGGAAAATGTCATTAAAATTGCTCTTCATAAATCACATGAAAGTCGAAAAGAAACATGTTACTCGCAAGAGGCGGTGGCAGCAGCCCAAGCATAACCTCATTTTACGGTCCATGAACTACAAAACCAACAATAACAAGATCGATTCAAACATGACCAAACTATTGCATCGACTGCGTTTGCATTGCGTCAATTTTCGAGGTTTTGCTCCTTAAGTGTCTTTCTATTTGTCTGTCTGTCTATCTGACTGTTTGCCTGGTTTGAAGTGAGTTTTGATTGGGATCTGAACTGTGCAGTGCATTATGATTTTCGAAGAGTCTGCACAGATTATGTGCACGAATAACAGCAGCAGCAGCAGCAGCTAACAAACCGACAAATATGAATGGCAGTGACGCAGACTTGAACTGAGCATATAGCTTTACATGATTGTGTTTAATCGGAATCGGATGTGTATCTCAAATGTAGAAACACACAAAGCTATTCATAATGCTTAAGCTGTGGTAAATTGTAGCTGAAAGAGCAATTAACAACATTACATAGTGAATTTTAGTAAGTATCTTTATTTTATACAACTGAAAAGAAGTATATTCTGTAACACATCTTACGGTAGAACTGCAATCTTTTTCTGTTTGATTTTAAAAAGTAAGCCAAACTTTTAAGGCAGTTAACCTATATCACACATAAATTATTTAAGCGCACGTAACTCAACTCTGCAGTCAAAATGTATATATATGTAATGTGAAAAACTGCTTGAAGAACTTATTTTTTGTTTTTTTGAATCGCACACGTTTTGCTGTTGGTCATCAAAAATGCATCACTTGGAGCACTTTCGAATCACACCTCTCTCAAACGGATTTCCCAAGGCACATGTGCTACATATTTTCCAGCATTTTCTTCCTATTTTTGTTTTTTTTTTTTTTGTTGTTCTTTTTTATTGCAGCCGAATATTTGGCATAAATGTGCGCGCTGCTTCTGTTAGCCAACTTCTGTTGGAACTTCTGTTCCAAGTACTTTTAGTGTTAAAAAAAAATAAAAAAAAGCTCACTTGAAAGAAGAAACTTTAAACGGTGCGATTTGAACGGATGTTTAGAGTGAAAATTCGTGAAAATGCATCAATCTGTGCACTAAGCGAATTGAACTGATAAAAAGAAGATAAACACAAAAAGGCAGCAGCAGCAACTGCAACTGCAACAGCAACAGCAAAAACAAACAATTTGTGGACACATGCTGTGAAGCAAAGCATTCGACTTGGCCAAATGGCATGTGGGCAAATTGCCTAATGGGGCAGCAGAGTACAGATTTCCCCCCACCGCTCTTCTTTTTGCTCACACTATGTTATTCATGAAGTGCAAATTGGCAAAAATGTATGTAAGCAAAAAGAAAGAAATGACTTCAAGTCCTGAATCGAGCCGAAGATTTGTGCGGCAAGTAAGTACAGATATACACAGATACATATACTAGTATCTGAGTTGAGTGTGAAACATGCGGAAATAACAGGAATTTAAGTGAATTTAGTGAAAGAACACATCAGCAACAAATCACCAAGCGCAAAAGAGAACCAAGAAACGAGAGCAGCAGAGAAAAGACCAAAAATAAAACAGCGCGCATTGGATAATAAAGAGTGGAAATCTTGGGCGAGACCTTCACTTAGTTCGGGGTTAATGTTTGAACATCGATGCTGAATGTTGTTGTTGTTGTTGTAGCTGTTGTTGTCGTTTTACACTACTTCCCTGCGGATGGCTTACATGTGCCAGCAGCAGCGACAACGACAACGACTTGTGGCAGGAAATGGCACATATAAATCGTTGCAAACTGCGGCGGATTTGTGGCACCCAAAACACAGCAACGCCAGCTGCGACCATAAACTCTTTTGACATTGGACATTGCATTTTGGGGATTGGTTTTCTACACACACACACACACACACACTGAGAGAGACTCTTTAAACTTTGTTATGCAAAAGTGGCAGCTTAAACCGAATGATAAATTGCCAACTGATTAAAGTCAAGCACTTGGAAAGCATCTCAATTGAAACGTTGACAAGCAATTAGCAAAGATTTGATAACTTGGAAATAAATCAAATGAAGTAAACATGAATCTTCAACCTAACAAGTCTTTTTTCCACTTAAATACTATTTTTAATTCGATTATTTAAACTTGTTGTTTTATCTTAGTTTTTTGTATATATATAAATAGTTGCTAAACAAAAATTTTAGTTTTATTTTTACTTATTTTCCTTAATGTCAGTTATCTCAATAACTCTTGTGATTATCTCAACTGTTTTGCCTTGGTGCCAGACGAGATTCATTCAAAGTCTGTTTGTATGCCACTAAGTAAATGTTGCTGAGGGCCAGCGACTTCATTAAGTGTTCGCAATGCGAAATGGCCAAAAGCATTGCGATTTAAATGCACTCGGGCAACAGACGATGCATAAAATCCTCTTGCAACAGTAATTCCAATGCAACAGCAATCCACAGCTGGCCAAAATATGCGACCAGTAATGCAGTTTGGTTTTGGCTTTGACTCACAGGCATGCAACAGCAGAAGAGTAGGGAAAGGAGAGCAAACGGACAGCAAAGCTGGCAAATACAATACAGCTGCTGGTCGAATAGACTTGAATGAATGAACTGAATTGATTTGCTCGAAATACCAAATGTTGAACTGTATATATATCCGTTTATCTATTGTATGACAAAAATTTCAGCTTCTGTTCCCGTTGTTGATTGGCGTTTGTATTGTAATAAATGCATAATTATGCACAATAATTGCATTAGCAAATATGTTGCAGATCGGTTAAGCTGACTGCCCTGCCCGCCCGCCCTTTGCCCTCAATAATAATTTGCATAATTTTGCTGTAATTGCTAACGCACATACTTATGTACACATATTTATATATAGAGAAAGAGAGAGAGACTGTGAGGAATCTGGGCAACTGTGCCTTGAGCTCAATTAATTGAAAGGCGTTAAGTTGCCTAATGAATAGGGAAGAGCATTACAAGCAAGTACAATGACTTCTCACATATATGGGCAATAGATGATGTGTGTATGTGTCAGGTTTTAAGCTTCTGTTGCTGCTTGCTTCAGAGCTGTATTTGTAGCATCAGGATAAGTGCCTGGCATTAAACAAACAAAGGGGCAAATAATCAACTACATGATAACAACAGCAATGCTATGAATCTGTTTATACCCTCTCAATTTTAGTATCGTATATAGATTTGATAATCGTTTGATTTTTGAGGGAGCTATGACTTCGGAAAGTTCTGACTCACCTTGAAATTTATTATATTTCAAGTGAAAAATTATGTTTTTAACTGAAAATTCAGTATTAATCTAGGTATTTCATTTACTTCTTATGTGGGTGAAGAAACAATCACAACTTTAAATTTTCTTAACGTATTATGGGATTACTTAAATATTATTTTTAAAAATCCCTGCAGTAATTGAAATTCCGCTTATAATATTTCACAACACCAATCCTAGCTATAAATTTAAGCTTGCTCAAACCTTCTGTAGCCTGGGAATACAATTTTACTTAGTCAAGAAACCCTTATATTTATATTACCACTGTTGCAAAAAGTAAATGGAATAAAAGGCTAAGGCAATGCTGCACCGTGTTGTTTTTGTGTGGTTTTTTGTTATGCTTTTGCTTTTGCTTTTATTTTCTTGCTGTAAGTTGATTGTTGTGTTTGCTGTGTGCTGTGCATGAAGTCTGATGCATTTGATAAGCGGCACGTACAACACGCCAAAAAGTATGCTACACAATACTCGTTTCATCATGTTAAGCCAAGCGGTGAAGCTCTTGCAACTGATTCCCGACTACTTTATTATCTAATACATACATACATGAGAGGGAAGGAAGTAAATGTGTGTTGTGTCATGCATTTGTTTGCCATTTACCCACACAAACAAACACAATCACGTACACATGGACAAGCATCAAAACAAAATGGCGGCTGCTACATACCTGCAATAGAAGAAGAAAAAAGCGAGAAAAATAGTTTAACATTAGTACAAAAATCTTTACAAAGCTGCAGTTGCTCTAGCAATTGCATTAGAATTTAAGATAAGTTTCGAATCGAGTAGGAAAAAAAAAACTGTGGAAATGGAATTGGTATTGCGTTTCTATTCTGTTACACGCTGCTCATATATTGTGTGTGTGAGTAAAGTTCGTTCTATCAACTTGTTTACCCAAAACTTTATTACAACTTGGCAAACAGTCGACGCCTTTGTAGTAGCCGAAATAGAGTGGGAGATGTTTGGTAACAAACAGTGTGTTATACAATATATATTACCAGGTGTGTTTTATCTACAGTTTCAGTTGCAAGCAGACATGTTACACACTGCATTTGTACATTTAACATTGTGTTGTGCAACACTGAAACATGGCAAAACAAGTGGACAGAGTTTGTAGCTTGTACTCAATCGTTAAGTAATTGATGCATGGAAAGATAAACAACTCAACGAAAAGTCGTTAGCTTAACTTAGTAAGCAATAAAGTCATACTAAGTTAATACTTTGAGACAGTTTTTGCTATAAAGAGGACAGTAATCATTTAAAAGTTTAACAGATGGTTTTTTAAATATATTTTTTGTGATGTGCACACAATTTAAGCCGAGCATTATTGTATAAGTCATGCATAGGCAATTATCTCCAAAAGTATTAAACCAACCCTTTTTAAGTCCTCATTTTTTATGCTCAACATTTGTCCTGCTTTTTGTCAAATCATTATGTTGACCCGAACGAACCGAAAAACCTGCTGAACCATAAAAAATCAATAGATCGCAAATGTCATAAGTGATTTCCGGTGCTACCGGTCCGACGATGCATTCCATTCATGCGTAAAATAATTTCTAAAAATATTTACACAGCTCGTGACGCAACAAAATAAAACGAAAAAAAAATAAAATAGGAAAACAGGAAAAGAAAAATTTCAACAGCTAATGGGCTAGCCATGTTTCAGTGTCTGGTTGAATGAATGCTTCGCACCAGAAATACATACTTATATTTGTGAGACGCCCACGATGAGAAAATGGCGTACATCAGTGTCAGCTTAGGGGCTAGCCAAGCACTTGAGCTGGATTGGGCTGGGCTGGGCTGGGCTGCTACCAAATCACAGAGATCACACACACACACACACACAAACAAACACAGTGTGTATAAACCCACGAGGAGCTGCTAAGAGGACGCATAAATTCCAGACACCGTCGCTCTGGTGATTTGTGTCTCGCATACTCTAAGACCACATCAAAGTTGAGGTGAGGTGGATAGAAGAAAGCTTAAGCACACTTGAAGTATGTGCACACTTGGCAAAAGGTTAAGAAAAAGGATTTGCCATCTAGCTATGCTCGTGGTCCCACTGTCTGACAAAAAGGGACTTCAATAGCTGAGCTGAGCTGATGCGAACCGAACCGAACTCGGTAAAAATATGAAAAGTCGGTTGGCAAGTCATTTTCACATTTGAGTCGGGTAAGAGCTGACGAGCTGAGCTTGTGGTTTATTTTTTTGTGGGTGTGTGGTTAGGTGCTAGCGTTGAGTGTTGACGCATATGACAGCTGCTAGTGCTACTGGAACTACTTCGTCTCGTTGTTTTTATTTTGTGTGTGCTACGTGCGGTTTTTTACTTGTGACAGCTACGTGTAATGCAATTATATTGAGGCAGGTTTTATGTCGCAAGTTTTTCACTTTCGCCTCATAAGTTGCTGGCTTGCTTTTCCTCCCATCGCATTTTATGAAATTGATGGCGGATGTGACTCGATATGATGGCCTTGTGATGCTGGGCTGCACCAGTAACAGCATCCAACTTGTAGACAGCTTTTCAACTTCGATATTGATTACACGCATAAAGTTTTCCTAAAGGCAGCAATCAGCAGATGAAATATTATGCAACTTAAAACGGTTATGTAAAGTTTTTTCCAAGCACGCGACTTATCAATAATGTTAAGTGAGCCAAACCCAAAATTATATTAAGCTGAAGTAAATGTAAGTAACGCAGCTGTTAGGGTCAAAGTTGATGGGAAGATGCAATTGGAATAACATGGAACAAACCAATTTATATGGGTTTGTCTAAAATATCTTTAGAATCTTATACCTTTGATATTTATAGCATTTTGCTTGTGTGTAAATGAAAAAACAACAAGAAACAAACAAATCCCTAGATCTCGCCACTGTTTAAATAAACCATACATTATCCTGCTTAAAAATTCCATTTTCAGCAATTCGTAGGAAGATCCCTTGTCTAAAACAAACTTATCAGCGTTGTCTAACACAAGTCCTGGCAGAGGCATTGCAGCAACAGGCAAACGGGAAAGATAATTGCCAAACTTTATTAACGGATACAAAACGGGAAGCGGTTGGAGGTTGAAAAGGGAGAAGTTCGCTGACTGCAGCAGTCGAAGTAAAGCTAGCAAAAACGAGAAGTTACGAATTGCGCGCCCATGAATATGAAATGAAGTCGACTTCGACTGCTGCTAGACTGGACACAAAAACCATTGTGGCACTCTGCAGCCACAGTCTGAAAATCCCTTCTAATGCAACGTCTATGTTGCTCCCTAGAGGTATCCTTTTTGGTTGTGGGGAAAAGGATCGGGGAGTGCCATAAATAACAATTTATGTGCTTTAATGAAAATTGGTTGAGAGGCGGCTTCGTTTTGGCGTTTTTAGTCAGGGCGCAAATAAATTAACTTGCCTTATTTTTGCAGGGGGGCGGTCTACGGCCTAAATGCAAATAATGGCTTTGGACATGTTAACACCTCAACGGACAACTGGACAAATAGCAAAGCGCCCCCCACACACCACCCTCTCTTACAAATTTTATGCGACTCGCGGGACTTGAAAAACAAAACAAAAAAATCAAATACAAATATATTTTTAAGAGTTCATAAATTTTGGCGGTGCGACACGAGAAAATTTGTCGGTCAGGCGGCATTTTTATGCAAATAGTTAAAAACGAAATGAGCGGGGAGTGGGAGGATGGGTTTGCGGGTTAATAAAACAAGGACCAACAAAAACGCATATGGAAATTTTATGTAAATTTTCATTGTAGCTGCAATTTGTACCAAATTTCAGCGTGAAATTGTTTGGAAACGAAACACACACACACACGCACACTCACACTCACAGACACACACGCAAAGCATACAAGTATAACAGCCATCTTTTGGTTCGGTTTTTGGCTGCGGGCACAAAAACATAGCATACTTTTTGGGGGTAGCAAACTGAGTAAATTAAATTTGGTGTGCGGCACAAAATCAAATTGCATAAATGTCAATTCTGCGTAGAGCAAAGTACAATGGAAGAAATCTTACTTTTAGTTAATAAAAATATATTTAATAAAAGTGTAGAAGTTCTTGTGAATTGATTCCAAGCTTGGAAAAAATAATAATTGCTTATAAAAGTTATTTGAAACGCTCTTATGAGAATATCCTTATTTGTCAGCGGTCTACTTTGAAGGCATTAGTTTAATTGTATTTTACAGCTTTTTCCATTGTTGCACAGTTCAGTTAAGAGCTCAAAGCAACGCAGTTAAGAGTAAACAGCAAATTGGCGTTTAAAATTGAAAATGCCTGCAAGGCGCTTTTATATTTAAAGTGTTGCCACATTTAAATATCGCTCTCGTTAAGCTGTAACAACTTTCAACTCAATTTCCCCATGGCAATATGTGCCAAAGCGTTTTTAAGGCAACCACTATTCTATATAGCAAAAAGAAAGAAGCTGAAGTACGTGAACCATTTTCAGCAGTTCAAGTTTCTAAACTGAAGCTGAAGCTGACAAAATATTTTGATTACTTTTCCACATTGGTAGTAACACTTCAAAGTATGCGCCACACTCCGCTCAAAATGAGATGAAGAGCGAAAGAGACGCGCTTGAGCGTATTTTCAAAATAAATATTATTGTAGTAAAGTTGTCGGCGAATTTGTCGCAAATGATAAGGACACACAGCGAGTGCCAAAACGAGCTGACACACAGACAGAAGGACAGACCACAATGTCAGTGCTTGTCGTTGTCATGGCTAACGTTTTCCTTCAGCTGCTTCTTGCCGCTTCTTGCTGCTGCTGCTTGTCGAGTTCGCCTTGTCAAGTGCGGAAGTGCAGCCCCGGCTGCGACGGCTGCCTGTTGATGACACTTTGATGTTTTGGGCCAAGAAACTTGTGTCCCTTCAGCAGCAGCAGCACCAGCTGCAACTTTAGCTCAATCTACAGTTTTCAGCTTTAATTAATGTGTGTGTGTGTGGCCTTAAAAGCTGACTATAAACATCAGCTCTAAGCGATCAAAAAGAAAGAGCTCTGAGAGCATAAGTCGACCATCATTTCGGACACAAAACTTGGCCAAATTGTGTTTTAGCTTACTTTCCCATAAGTTCTTGCCCATTCTCTTCCTCTTCTCACACGCTTCCCTATCGTTTCCGACACGCACCCAAAAATGACCTGCCGGCAGTGCGAGCTGTCTGCACTTAATGGAAAATGTCAGTTTGCCTGCAGCATCAAACGTTTCCATTCCCTTCCCTTACCCCCCCCCCCCTCCCACCCCATCCCACTCACTCTCCCACTGTCTGCTACCTTTTGCTCTGTTCATAACTTTTATTTCCTTTTTGTGCTTGTTTTTGTTGGTTTCTGACTCTTACTGTGTTGTGGCCAGCAGTGCGCTGCAGCTTTGCCTGTTAAATTTAACGAACCGGAAGCGCTAAAAGTGAAGCAGCTCCAAATGGCTTCAGATTGACAGCAACGTGCTAGCGAGCGAGAGTGATAGCGATAGCTATAGCACGAAAGAGTCAGAAAGAAGTCGTACTATAACGGAAATCTGTTGATCTGATGGGCAAAAAAATTGCACTCAAACAAAATGCTATGTATTTTTAATGTGGCATAACTTTCAATTGCATCATGCTCACAAACAAGAAAGCAATTTTCACAATTTTCAGTATTATTCATTGATATTAGCTGAAAGTGGCTGTTAAGAATTAAGATTTGATTATCTTAGTAACCTTTGAACATTGATTCTAGGAATCGGCCAACACTTGCCCTTACATTCGTAACAAATTTAACACAAGTAACATTTTATCTGAATAAGAAACAACTGTAAAATATTTTGTTTAGTTCCAAAAGAATATTTAGTGATGAATAACAAAATTAAACAACCAAAACAAGCAACGAAAGGAGAAGGAGAAATATTGAAAACATCTACAGAAATGCCGGGTAAAGCAATAAATAGCGGAAAAAAGCTGTACAGCATGATGTTTGAGGTATACGGACGTGTTCAAGGCAAGTCTTTTAAAATGCAATTAAAATAAAAGTATTTCATATATAAATCTATTACCCAGGCGTCTATTTTCGAAAGGTAGGTTATGAAAATGAAGTTTTTTCTTTTAAGAATATAAGCAAAATATTTGATCTTATAGCACACACAAATGAAGGCTAAGGAGTTGGGCCTCAATGGTTGGTGCATGAATACCCAAGAAGGCACTGTGAAAGGTCTTCTCGAGGGACCTCAAGATCTTATATCCGAAATGTTAGCTAAATTATTTACAAACAATCATATCTTATATATATGATTTCATATCTTTCGTTTCCTTACAGGCGCCTCTGGTTGCAGAACAAGGGCAGTCCACAATCGATTGTTGAAAAAGCTGTTTTCACAAGCAACGAGCCAATTTCCGCCTACAACTTTACCAAGTTCTCCATTAGACGTTAAAGAAATGGGAATTTTAATGCGATTAGTGTGTACACAGTTTATTTTCAATGTAGCTCTCTTAGTTAAATGTCAAAAAATAAATAAATAAATTTTAGAAATTTATGTTGTCACGAAGGATGTGCCGCAACACATGTCGTATGCGCATTGTACGTGTTAGCACGATTCCCTTGAGGAGGTATAGCAAACAACTTTTGTAGTGTGTGAGTGCGAAAATGTGTGTGTGCAATTGCCAAAGCCACAAACGACAAAAGTTTTCTTACAAAAAAAAGTACAAAACTTTTTTGGAGCTCGGGGAATTCGCAGTGGACAATAAAAATATTGGCACGTGTCGCAGCTCGTCTAACTCGCCATTTGTTATCCAATTAGCCAGCAATAATAGAAAAATTGTTGGACTTTGTGATCATAATATTTTTCAACAACAAGAGAGAAATTGTCACAATGATTTCAATTTATTTGTCACAGCCATCAAAATATTGCCCAACTCCAAAGCTGCTGGGCAAAAGTTTTGTGGCACTTTGGCCAATTTAGCGACAAATATTGTTGTTGGCCTGCCCGACCGAATGCTCCCCCTTTTAGCAAATACGGGGAAAGAAAGTCAACAACACAATTTGCATAAATAAATAAAAAGTTACCGAGTTCAAAACGTAACAGTTGTCGCTTGACGGCAATTAAAAAAGGCCGTGCAGCAATTGGGCTCTTGGAGTTTGTTTTTTTTTTTCGTTTGTGGCAACAAATGTTTGCCCTGACTTTGGTTGTTGTTGTTTTATCGGTGTCTGGTTAGCTGGCACTTTATTATAAACTGTTAAAACCGCAAAAATTGCAATAACAACGATGCGCCACACAAATATTTTGAGAGTTGCCAGACTATTTGCAGTAGCAGTTGGTTGACAGTTGGTTGTGACAGAGAACATAGGCGAAAAGAAAAAACCTTTAAATATTTTTTTTAACACAAAGTTGAAACTTTTTAGCTATTTGCAGTGGAAAATAATGGCTGGAATACTCATAAAATAAATGTTCATAACTTGTTTAACTGCTTTTTTGCGCAAATATTGCAAATTGATAAAAAAAATCAAACTAATTACATACAAAAATTTATTAAAAGAAAAATTGTGGCCAATAAATTTTAAATAGTGCGTAAAAACTACCCAAGTGTGTATACAGTATGTTTGAACATCAGGGAAAAGAATTGCCAACTATCAAAATTAAAACTATTTTTGTGATTGTTGATGCCTCTGTTGTATAACATTGACATATCTTCGAGGCCTTATCGTGTCTCTGGCTTGCTGCCGTTGTAGCAGCTGCCTAAAGAGTAGCATTTTGCGACGGGTCTCTGGAGTGCCAGCAGCCGAGCTGAATTGTAATTCCACATTTGGCGAAGATCTTTTAAAAGCTTGCTGTATTAAATCTCACTCAATATGATGATAATAAGAAACTTACTTCTTTGCGTCAGCCATTTTTAAACCTCGAAAAGATATAAGTTATTATTTTATTGGGCAGAGTTTACGTACAGAAAATTTTGATCTAAATGATTTAAAAGCCAAACTAAAGCAGTTAAGAAAGTTCAATTGCTTAGCATATTTTTCTTAGGCTACTATCTTAGTTATGTATCCTTAAACGTAGATAAATATGCCTTGGCAATTATCAAAAATATATATGCACGTTTAATAGGCCACGTTTTGTGCACTCAATTAAATGAAGTTTGACCTTATTACGTGGCACAGTAGAAGAGCTTAAGTGTGCAAAACTTGACTGCTAGATACCCTTTGGCAATCAAGATTCATAGATAAATAAATTTTCATTTTGCATATTAAAGCGTTGCACTTAAATGCTTATTAGATAAGTATATTCATTATGTCTAACCTTTCTGATAAATTTTTAATGCACGAAAGGGTATTTAAAAGTCAAAAATGAAGTCATTATATATCGTAGTTTGTATTTTGAATTCAAAACAGGCAAACGGCAACGCGGCACGCAAAGAGATAAAATGCAGCCGACAAAACTGAAGCTAGAAGGGGTTGGAGTTGTAGTTGTAGTTGGTATATATGAACATGTTATATATGAACATATAGTGTCGATAATCAATTCCGTTTCCGGTTTAGCGTGTATTTGTTGTTTGTTTATTGTCGCGTGCGTGACCCAAAATCTGAATACATTAACATTTACTCATAAAATACATAAATTTATTATGATAATCATATTGTGGCAGCAAAGCAACCAATAAGAAAAGAACGCGCATATTAGCTGCCACATAAACTATGAAGGTGGCATTGTGGGCGTGGCATGTGGCATGCGCTGTGTTAACTGCATGTTAAATGCTTTTTTGGCTGTTCTCGCGTGTGCTCAGCGCCATTTTGATTGCATGTGGAACGTTGAAATAGTTCCATTAGCGTTGATAACGAGTTCATTGACGAGTTCATTGGCACATTGATTCCCTTATTGATTATCGACGCGAAGAAATAACACAAAAACAGCAGCTAATGTGGCAAACTCGAATAGCTTCACGGAGTGAGAAGAAAAAGTTAGAATGAATAAAAATAGTTGAGAAAAATGCTTTCACAACGAAATATTAAACTAAGAAGAAAACATTTCCAGCTTTAACCCATTCAGTTACCCATGCGATTGTCTTAAGGTTGAATGGAGACAAAAAACAAAAAAAAAGGAACATATTACCCCTAAGGGCTACATCTGCGCAGCTTATTACAAATGCAGACCGTGTTCGTCGCGCAATGCCGAGCAAGACAAAGCCGTGTGCAAATTGTGTGCCCAAATCTCTTGCTAAGGCACAGACTTCTTTGAGGCTTAGGCCACTTGGCTGCAGCACATAGAGACAACATTGGCGTAGAGTCTAGACGCAAATCCATTTGCCACATCCGTCGAAATTGGCATGTTCAAAATGTTGCATGAGCTGAGCTCAAGTGCGGCATGTGGCACAGCTGAAGCTGTAGCTGCCAAAAAAAAACATACGCTATAAATTTTTGTATATTTGTATGTTCTAAACATTTCTATATAGTATATACTTATTCAGGCGCTAATTTGGCACGCATGCAACAAGCGGCACGTCACGCCCACGGCCATGCAGTTGTATGTTGCATGTTTGGACGCCATGTTGCGTGCCAATTTGATAAATGTCGCATTTGATTAGCAGCCTATTCCCAAGAACAATAGCTAGCCCCCGCCTCTCCATTGGTCTTTGCATGCGCCAATTGAGAAATTTTCACAATGCTAACTTTAACAAACTTTGCATAATAAATGAGTTAGTTGGCGATAAGGATACTTACTGAAAATTCTGTTTTGTTTAACATTTTCTATAGCATACCGAATGGCGCGCGAACGGAATGCGAAACGAACGAAGAAACTTTTGTTTTGTTTTGTGTGTTTTGTGTGTTGCGACCCCAGAAAAAACAACAAAAAAAACTTGCAAAGTGGCAAATACTTTTGTAAATTTTCATTGATTTGTTGTTGCTGTCGCTGTCGCTGTTGGTTATAAGGGGTAAGTGAACCCAAATGCCAAAGGGGCCAAAGGGTGGCAAAAAGTTTGTGGCTTTGAAGATTTTGGAGTTGGTTGGACCGATAAGGCTTTTTGGTTTCAGATATGCCAAAAATGTGCCACTTACATGCCTAACGCTTTTGTTATTAATTTCGCTAGCTATTTATGATTAAACTCTTTTAATTCCAATTTGGCTTAGGCATCTCTTTGATATTCAACATGTTAATTACATTCTGACCAGTAAACATTTTTCGGGCCCCTGAATAATTAACAAAAAATTAAGGGAAAATATTTGAGTATTCTGATAATAAAGCTGCTAAGCAAATAACAATAAAATTCCATTTAAGAAATCTAGGCCAACAGAATAACAAAATGAATTAAGCTTCAAACCAAAGTTAAGGCAAAATGACAATGCAAAGCTTGGTCAGCAAAAATTAGCTTGCCACAAAGTACAACTCAATTAGTTATGCGCATTTTTCGTGCCAAGTTTTCGAGAACTCGTTACAAATGCTATTCTTCGTTGGCAATCTCATTAATATTAACGAAATGCGCTGCTGCTGTGTCCAAGTGCAACCCACTTTAAGTTCTACTTTTTTTTTATGAAGGTACAGTTGCCAGCAGACACGGCGAGAGAGGACTAACAATGAAGCACGCCCAATGGTATGCAACAATGTTTTTTTGTGTCTTATTTGAAGCTTTAATTTGTGCCACTTCTGTTTTGCATGTTGCCTGGGGCACACAACAACAACAACAACAAGAGCAAACAGCAAAGGTTCTACAAAACTGACCCAAATACCTGCTCGACTGTTCTGGTATATATTTCATTGTTTCGCCATTATAATTTATGTGCAATTGCCAAATGGCAAGAGATGGCGAAATGGGAAATGGGGAAATGGGAAATGGTAAAGAAGGAGCGCCACAAAGAGGAGGCAGTGAAGTGAACAAAGCTTCACTTTATCAATACGGCTTTTGTTGTTTACTGATACTGCCCCAAAAAGTTTTCGCTTGCATAAATTACAATTGTTAAATTGTAATTGAATAAATTTAAAGGCAAATATATATGTTCAATAGATATTTCTATTTAATATCAAAAGCCATTGAATCAATTTAAACTAAAATTCAAGAGGTCTTAAAGCGAATTTATACAACTTAAACCATAGGTAATTCATCAATTTTATATATTCTTTTTACTCACAAGAAATGCTTTAAAACTCTCAGCTCTTATTACTTAAACTGTAGAAACTTATTCAATACTAAACATTTCATTGTTAGTTTCATTTTGTACTAGAAATCGTTTTGATATAGAAACTGAATTGTTTAGTTTTGTTTTCAGTTTGATTGCCTTTGTTGTTGCCAAATTCGCACTCGGTACAATTTATTAAAGTAAGCGAAAGCAAATGCGAAAATTGATCATCATCATCATCAGCAGCAGGCAACAAAAGGTCTGGCTGGCTCTGCAGGCATCTAATCCTGTTAAAGCTGCCAAAAATCCACGCCAAGGCTCAACGCGTCGATATGATTCCAGAATATCACCCACAACAACAACAAAACAAAAAAAAAAGTAGAAAAGTATGCAACAAATCGACAGAGAGGGAGTTGGATTTTGTTAGATTTGGGGACTGTTGCTGGGCACTCGTGAAAGGCGCTTAGCTCAAAGACACGACAGACAGACAGACACAGCTACAAGCCTAAGCTGCTGCATGCCCCTCTTTCTCCTTTCTCCACTCCCTTGTATTGTTGCTCCCCGGGGCGCTTTTGCAACAAAGTAAAACGGTAAATAAAGGCGAACGATGACAGCGGGCGATGAATGAAAATCAAAGCAAATCAATGCCATTGCTTTCGTCCAATGTTCGTTTTCCCTTTTTCTCTCACTCACTTAAATGTGATGAAAATTGAAAATTTACTTTGGCAATTTCGACGCTTGCCTTTTGCCGACAATGAAATATGTCAATTTCAATTATGCCAAGCGACAGGCCACGCCTACCCCAGCCACCGCCTCCGCCCCTCTTGGCCCACCATTATGCCGCAGGCAATTGAAATGTCAGAGCGTGTATTGTGAATAACTAAAAATAAAATGTGAACAAAGGGGAAATTCGTTGCTCCGGGCTCAATTTGTTGCGACATTTTGTAAACGCGACAAATCGACAGCTCGACAAATGTGTCAATTTTATGTTAAAATCAGAATCTGCATCGATTACATTACATGCATCTGATAACGGCTTTTATCTCGCCCGAAAATTAAGACCTTGCCGAGAGTGTACGGAATTTTTGGAGCAGAGAGGGGGGCAACTGCGGCACTCAACTGTCAACTGGGTAATTAGAGTTGTTTTGGGGCGTAACTGATGTAAATTGTTGACAGTTGTGTCGCGCCTCAGGCAAAGATTGCGAAAATTTATGTTGAAAAGGGGAAGTTAATAATCGTTAAAAGATAGGATTTAAATTGGAAAGAGTTTAGAGGCAATCAAATATATTAATTTTAAAATATTAACCGAAAACTAGATCGAACAGTTTTTTTTTCCAATTTTTTAAAGACATGCTTAAAAATATTGTAACCCAAACAAACTTCCAAGCATAAGAACTCAAAGATAGAATAGATATTTAAGCTAAAACAGTATGTTAATAAGAACCTAGCATGATTTTAACTATCAAGAAATCAATTTAAATCACATAAAAATGGCATTCAACTATTTGCAGTACAGGAAATACAACGTCTGGGTTTTGGCCCATAGCAAAACTGGTCATTTAACGAATGCGAATATCTTGTATTGCCCATCCGCCAGACACATTACAGAATGACAGACGAGGTGACTGTCTGTCTGACTAACTGACTGACTGACTAACTGACTGATTGATTTGCAATGGGCTATGGATAGCTGCCAACTGGCAAATGGTAAACGGGCAAACTTGAAATTGAACTTGAAAAAGTGCATGGCAGACAACATATAACACTCTCACGATAACAAAGCAAGCAACACGCAAGAACGACAACAACAACAACAGCGAGAAAACAGCAATAACAAAAGGCAACTGCAGGAAAAATGTCATGTCGAAGACTCTCAAGCAGCAGCGTCGCCTGTCATCGATATGATCTCCTCATTGCCACAACGAGCGGCACAAAGGGGTTGGTGGAGGTGGTGTTTGTGTGTGTGGGGCTTGGTGGAGTTTATGCTGTCTGCAGTTCCGGCTGTGGGCGACACTTTGATGTGAAATTGATGATGATTGAAAGTTGCATTTGTGTGCAAGTAGTGAGTGGGGAAGATGGGTGGTGGGAGGTGTGAGGTGGGCGGAGTTTTATACTCATCGCTCCTGGGAGCATTTCACATCGTTGCCTGCCAAGCAGCTCATGACATTATGCAATGTTATATTTGTAGCTGTTGCTCTCGCATACAAATTAAGCAATTAAATGGTGAACAAGACATGCATGCAAAATGAAGAGATTGATCGACTAGAATATACCTTATATGGTTCAAAATTCAAGGAACTGGCATTTTATATTCTTGGTTGGATTATTATCAATAACTGACTCAACATTCTATTAATTTTACAGATATGCTGTTTATCTGTTAAGCTTCCTAATACTTTTTTTAACACGTTCTTAGGCCTTGCAGGGTATATTTAATAGTAATCCGATGAATCTTACCACAAAGCCCACCCATGTTATGTATGATTCTACCGCCTTACTATGCTATGCTTCAGATATATGTGTCAAAACTACTTTGGTGCCATCGTAAATTTAATTCTCAAGCGTCTGCGTCAGCAGCTTATGATTGTCATCAAGCAACATCATCATCACCATCATCATCATCATCACCATTCACATGATTATCATCACGAAACGAATGCTCATTGCATTTTTATCACTTACGCGAAATTGGTTTTTATGTGTGTCGGAGCCTCATGTGCGCCTATTAAATTAAAACGTTGCTTGAGCGCCTTCCTCTAGGCACTCGACATCAATTCCACCACATAGATACGTACGTACAAGCTACTATATAGAGGAACCTAGTCCAGTCTGTCGTACAGGCAGTTAAATAAAATGGCCAGACGCCGTTTAAGCAATGACAATCAGCAAAATAGCCCAGTGATATATCTTGGTCATACTTATACGCATACTATAATGAAAGAGCAACCACTTAAGACTCACAAGTACAAGGAGTATGAGTATGAAAGTACTTCGATATTTGTGGGGAAACATCTTTTGTCGCCTGCATTGTTTATTGATTTATAGGCACAGACTGATATAATAAGCAAGCAGCAGACAATTGCCACAAAAACTTGGCAACGACGCAACTTGGAAACTTCGCTGATTGCAATGTATGTGTTCTATGTGCCAGCTTAGCTTATTAAGTGGGCGTCACTCACAGAAACACTTAATATTATTTATATAATTTCTTGGGACTTACGATGATGAGATAAATGTTGAGCCTTCAGTTAATGTTTGATAATTACCTGAAAAGATATAATACAAAAATATATTAGTATTATATATCAAAAACTTATTTTAAAAATTACCTTCAAATTAAATTGATCCTATAACTAGCTAGTCTATAAACTAGGTATATCATATTGATGCAATTTGTTATTGTGTTAACAAACAAAATGTTTTTGTCAATGAAACGGCATCGTTGGCAAACTTTCAAAGATAATTGCTTTTAAACCAATATCCACAAACAGAAGCCACAGTGACACCTGTTCCAGCTGTTTTGTGTGCACTTTGGACTTTATCAAATGATATACTATTAATTCAAGCAGCATATCTCCTTTTTGGCCAGTGGCAAAGTACAGCAAACAAAACACAGGCCAAGTAAACCAACGAGAAAACCAAACCACCAACCAACAAAACCGACCATTGCCTCTGCCAATGAAAAATCTGTCAGGCTCAGTAAACTGACAAGTTAATGCCACAGCAGCCGACGAAACACACACACACACACACACACACAGTAGCCAATGACTTTCACAAAAATGCCTCCATGGCAGGGTGAGGACTGAGAGAGAGTTCGGAGTTTGTTTGGCTGGTCTCTGTGGTAAAATTTAATTTAACATACAATTCAAATGCTGTGCGACAAATTCCTGATACACACACACACACGCACACGCACACACTAACAAAACCGAAACTCAGACCACAAAATACACAAAAACGTTGCCTGGACACACAAAAAGCCAGCCAGGTCAGAAGAGAAAGAGCAGAAGAAAAGTATGAGTTTGAGTTTGAGTATGGCGCATAACTTTGGCTCAAGGCTCAAGCCCTTAATTATATTGAGTGTATGAAATCCTTTAGCCACACAATGTGCTTCACACACACAAACACACTCACTCACAGACAGACAGACAGACAGACAAATCCGGGGCAACAGGAAGTGAAAGTGGCCCAGGACAACAGGCAACAACGATTCCATGTCCTTGAACAGCGCATAATCCAAGCAATTTGCAATTTTTGGTAATTTAACTTGACAAAACTTTTTAATGGCCAATGTCAGCCAGCATTGGATACAATTCGCATCCCATTCCCATTCCCTCCTTTCACGGACATCCCCCTTTCGCAAAAGACGCCATTTGAATTGGATGCGCAACTGTTGCAACTTTGAGTTTCGCTTTTGTGTCGCATAGGCAACCCTAAATCTGCACACACAAAGCAGAAAAAAAGAAAATTCCCAATCATGTCCAAAACCTTTTTGCCCGTCAAAAAACCATAATTTTTGATTGTTATGTACTTTAAGCGGATTTTGAATAAAAAAACTCACGAAAGGGTTTTTATTTTATAGATGTTGCATGCAAATTTTGTGTTTTTCAATTTCATTTGCTTTGTGTTGTCTGGCTTTGGTCTATTATACTTGATGATTTATGGTCTTATTGCGCAGCTTGGCCATTAACTGGGCTTAAGGCGTTAATATCCTTAGCGGCAGGATGCGGCACAAAGAGTTGGCAATTTATGCGCTGATTTGATTTTAATCTCTTTTGCTTAGAACGCTTGGGATTTGTGGTATCAAAGTTGTTGGCCATTGTTTTTGCGAATATTTGTTAATGTGTGGAGATTTGTGTGCGAAATAAATACATATTTTGTTTACGATAAGCTTAAGTGGATTAGAAATAGTCGGTAAGAAGTGAAGGGCTTCGTTTGCTGGCTTATATTTATGAATGTAACCCTAAAGTTAAGCTTTTAAATAGAAATGAAAAGTATCCAGATATTTATTATTCTTTGTGCACGTTATTCAAACTAATCTACACTATTTTGAAGTCTAAGACAACCTGGAGAATGATAAACGGATTAATTTCAAAGTGAAACTTGTCAAGGTAGCAGGAGCTATCTATTTTTCGGAATAGCAAATTAAACTTCGTAAATGAGTTTCAGTTTACTTTAGCTAACATTTCTAAAATAAATTCCTTTAAGTTACTTTTGCTTACTTTTCAAATCATTTGAAAGCTGATTCAACACTTAATAAGTTGTGTATCAAATTTACCAACTTTCCCCAAACGAAATTAGCGCTTTAAATTTCCCAAAAAACTTTTCCCAGACCAACTACAAGAGCAGCAATATATACTGCTCTAATTACAAACAACAACAGCTCGCATTGCCAGCAACAAAATCGTCGAATGCGAACAGCAGTCACGCCGCACAGGGAGTATTAAGGGGGAGGGGAAGGGGGAGGATATGGTACGTAATATTGCGACCATAAGCCACATTTTTCAGCATCGTCCTGAAAAACAGTTTAACTGTCAAAAAATGACAAATAGCTCGCTGAGGATTTAATTTGAAATGCAGTTGCTTTAGCTCGCATTTTGCATTGCAGTGGAAATTAACTTGAAAATGCGCAGGGAAAAACTCAAACAACTACCGTTAGACGGGAAAAACCCACACCCACCCTCTTGCGAAAACCTCGCAAGCGTGCTATGGCAACTGAAACAGCAGCAACCACCGAAAATCTTTTGGCAAAAGTAGCGGAACGGAAGTGGAATTAAAAAACGTGACGCATTTGAGAAGGGACACCTTACGAACAGCATCCAAGGGGTAAGCATTGAGGGAGAGGGTGTTTTTGGTACTGAGGGGTGCGTCTGTGCTACACACACACAGACATAGAGAGAGTGAAAAGGGTGTAACTTGCGGCATTCGCATACGCTTTTGTGGCCTTTAGTCACATTGCCAATGGCGGCCTTTCATGTTCGTATACGGGAAATTAGGATTGCCCAAAACAGACCTAAACAGCAATATTCACTAGCTCTATGGTTAGTCCGATTCTACTAGAGAATATATCGTATTACGAGTGCTGGAACATTTATAAATGAATCGTCTACTCTCTCTCACTCTCACTCTCACTTAATGTTCAGTCAGACGTTTTATTGCAATTTCAAAAATGTGTCCATCAATGTTGCCGGGAACAACGCACGTGTCCCATGCACCACACAATGCTTGGGGTATTGGATAAGGTAGACGGCAAGTGGTTAGGATTAAGGGGTAAGGGGTAGAGCTATATCTATCCGCTTATTAAAAATATTTGTTTGTATTTTGTTTTTGTCTGTGCAGACAGGCATTGTCTTGCCTAATGATGTTTACGACTCGGCCGGGCATGTAATTAAATTTCCAAAAACTTCACATTTTTCAACCTGAACGCACATTAAACACACATGTCAAAGGGTAGGTAGAAAACCGCCATAATTGTTAGACTGTTGTTACTGAGATGGATTTAGGGGAATGAATTTGTTTTTGAGGTATTAGGCTGGTCATGGTCGCATTTATATAAGATAGTGAATTGTTTTTTTTAAGTAAATAATTTATACTAGATGCTGTATTAAATCTTCTTTGTTTTCCGTCCTTAGCTATCCTCTCACCTCTTGATTAAAAGTCACCTTGGCGATTAACGCTTTACGCTTTTCGATTGCAACAAGAGTAGATTAGTGGCGCGTCTCTATTGCGCTTCTTACACTGTTGCACACGTCATTTTCTGTGTGTGGCATGTAATTGCAAATCCAATTAATTTACGAACAAGTCGCAACAACAAATGTGCCACTAACTGAGACACAAATAGCACAAGACTAGACAACACAAGTATCCAACAGATACTCGAGTCTGTGACGCCAATGCCTTATATAGTAGCTTGTCTGCGTGTGTTCCAGAATTTAAAGTGCTCTGTGGTCGCCGACAAAGATAGAGAGAGAGAGAGAGTGAGTGAGTGTGTCTCAGTTTTTGGGAACACTTCGAGTGTTGTGTGCCATTTTGGTTGTGTTTTCGCAGGTTGACAAATGTACAACAATTAAGTGAGAAGTTTTAGGGATGTCACAGCTCCTGCTGCTCTGGATGTGGTTGAGGATGTTGATGATGATGATGATACTGCCTTGAGGTTGTTAGGCAAAACTGAAAAGTGAAATCTGCAGCGCATCAAAACTTTTAGCTGGATTTATGTCACAAGTTTTTACTTGGAAAACTAAACGTTAAGAAGCCCAAACCCCCAACCCCAACTCAAAAAACCAACATCAACATCAATTTCACTTAAATGTTTCCCGTTCATGAACCAAAAAAATAAAAAAAAAAAACAACATTAACTTGAAGAAGAGAAATTATGCTAATAAATCGTAGCGACACGTGTCGTTGTACTCTTCACCTAATGGACATGCGCCACGAAATATGCATTGAATATTTAACATGTTTTATTTTTCCTTTCAATTTTGTACTTTAATCTACCCTCAGCTGGTGCCAGAGTGTTGCAATCCAGGTCCGGATTATGAACTGGTACTGCACGTGGTGTTTACACATCATTTACATAAAACGAGCAACAACGTTGTTTTCTTTTTGCAATTTCTTGACAAAAGAAACGAAAAAAAAAAAAAACCTGCACAACAAAGTTGTTAATTATACTTGACTGGACGTGGAAAAGTCCAACAGCAACGCTTTGCCCGCTCAAGCGCTGATAATAAAGCAGCCTAAGGGTGTGTTTGGGGGGTGTTAGGAGTGCAAGGCGTAAGGAACTGTGAACTAGGAGTTCTTTAAGCCTGCCCGCTTATGACGTGCCCGCAAGAAGGAACCATTAATCAGCGCCTCCGGCTGCAAAGACCTTACTACAATTTGAAGTTGGTTTTTTTCCCTGTCGTTCTCATTCCTCCTCGGAGTCTCATTATTTGTTGCTGGTCGCGTGCGTAACATTTAGCAACACAATAATATTCAACCAGCCAAAGATTTTCAGATAAATACCATACCATAACGAAAATGTAGCTGGTATATTACCTAATTGCAGTAATTAATGAGTTTAGTTTACATTTTTGATGAGTTCTAATTGAATGGTGGACTGAGTTGGGTTTTGGAAATGTTATGTTTACCTCGTTGATTAATAGTTTGGAGTGTGGGGAGTTTAAATTATGTTTGAAGTGTACTAAAAATAATAAATATTATATTTATATATATATATATATATACGTATATATATAGTATCGCTACTCAATTCTTTCCACTTCGTTTCAATTTAACTTCCCAAAAATTCAATTAATTTGGATAAATATTTGATTTATGATTTTACCAAAACAAACTTTAATATTTTCTCTTGTAATTATAAACGAAAACTAAGTTTAAGCAAACAGAATAAATTACGTTTTGCTAATAACACATTTTAGCATTGAATTTTAAATACAAGCAAAAGTATTTCCATAACATATGCTAGAGAAAATTAAAGAAGATAAAAATAAATTGGAAAATAGTCGTAAACATGGAATTAAAAGATCAATTCATCTAACTGTTAATAACAAATCGATTGCAATTCAAATCAAGTGTACAAAAAGCAGCCATTAAACTAATTGCATACAACTCAAATTTTATAGCAGACATTCCAACGTTTAATATGCATGCATGAATATAAAATGGTCATAGGTCCACAATTGCCCACACAGCCATTGAAATGAACTTGACAAAAGAGCAGCAGCAGGAGCCATAGCTGAAGCTGAAACACACACTCACACACACACACACACACACCAATACACATCCGATGGCATTTAACCTGAGTCCCCCGCAATAAAAACATATTCAAAATCAAAAGCGGCAAAAAGCGAAAGCAAATTGCTTGGAGCTTTGCTATTACCGAACCACCTGTGTAGCACAACCCATCCACACACAAACACACGCACACACATACACACACACATATGAAAGCCCACATCTAAGCGTTATACAAAGAGCAATCAACCCCATCCGCAATGGTGGAACAGAGCAACAGTAAAAGCAACGGCAATGGCAATAAGCAAAGCAAATTTCATACGAAATTAAATTAGAATTTTCGGTAGTTGTTTGTCTGTTTGGCTCCCTGTCCGTTTGTCTGTCTATCTGTCTGTTTGTCTGTCCGTTTGTCTATCCGACTGTTTGTCTATTTGGCTCTTTGCATTGAATGGATGGTGAAAGGAAATTGCAGCGCGCACGCACACAAAATGCTGCTCAACAATAAAAAAAACATATGCTATAACAAGCAATGTTATGCGTAAGGTTTATACGACTAACAAATACACTGCAGCAAAAGTTGAAAGGTACAAAAATGTCATTAACAACATATCTTTAAAATGAAAGAGTTCGTTAAGCTTTTTGGTCAACAAAGTAACTTAACTAAGCATTTAAAAAAATGTTTCCAATAACTTCTTTGCATTAAGCTTAACATTATAAAAAGATATAAAGTTATACAAAGCTGGCCAGCAATGATCAAATACAGACCAAAAACTAAATCAACCTTAGGGCTTAAAGCTTTGCCAATTTGCACACTTTGTAGGCATAGAGCACTGAAAAAATATTGAAACTACACGCACCAAAAACAAACAAGTCCAAAATATAACTTCCATGTTTGCTTACAAACTGTTTGATAGCAAGTAGTACAAAGTCTGGCGCAGACAAATGAACAAATGACCGCAGGCAACAAACATGCAATATTATTTTCACTCACCGAGTGTTTGAAGTGTTCGGTGGAGGTGGAGGTAAAGGAGCAAAAGGCAAATTCTCAATTCAATTAAAATTTTACAAGGCAGAAGGCAAGGAATGAATAAAAAGAAGTAAAGTTTGCAGGATCTAGCGATGCAATTTAATTTAATGATAATTCTCATCATTTGCGTGGTGTTTTAATTGTTTAAAATGTATTTGACCCCATCCGCTTTGATGGTTATATCGCTATCCGTACTCTCCGCCTGATAGTTGTTATTATACCACTCATACTCGATTGGCATAAAAATGCTGATAGAGACCGTTGGGCTGCCAAGAGGTCGACCGTTCGACTCGGCGTCGGAGCCAGAAACAGATTCAGAACTGGAGCTCGCACGTAAGGTAACGGAGTCCAAATCTTCATTCACTTCATAGCGCACCAGCTCAAGGCTAGACTCGAGCTCTTGGTATGGCACCACTGCCAAGACGATATCCGTGGAAATAGTCTCATCAACCGCCTGTCTAGCCATCTCATGTTTCTCATCATTAATAGTTGTTATATCGGAGTTTAAATCTTCATCCTCTTCGTAATGCACCAGCTCCAGGCTAGGCTCAGGCTTTTTGAATGGCACCAGCGCCAAGATATTATCCGTGGAACTACTCTCATCATCCGCCTGTCTAGCCATCTCCTGTTTCTCATCATATGTTATGGAGTGCTTGCTGCTATCCGGATAAATGCTGCTATCGCTAGAGGACGTTGTCAAGTTTGTTTTGAGACTGGCATCAAACTTAAAGTTCATTTGAGGCCCTTCTCTTGGCATATCCGTTGGATATGGTGTAAATTCCGTATTTTCGCCAGCCTTGAAACGCGTTGGCTGTGCTGGCACATGTTGAAAATTCTGTGGATAGTGGCGCAACAACTGTTGCAGTGTGACAAACGACTCACGCATATCCGAAAGCTGATCCTTGCTATATGACTTCCACAAAGGAGAATCGTACACCGACAATGCGCTGATCAAAAAATCCAAATCTTTATCCATTTCTAATCATCGATTTCGACAAATTTTGTTGAATTTGTGTTATGAGTTGAGAAAAACTTACAAAATTTTATGAAACTGACACGTTGACTGACGCACACGAATTTTGAAACTGTGTAAAGTTTGAGCAACTTGTAAGTAACTTAAAGCAAACTTAATAAATGTAAAAAAGCAATAAACTCAATTAAAAAGTTATGTTTTCTGTGCACTTTGCATCACTTAACTTATGTTTTTTGAGTTCATTCCGCAGAATCGTATTAAGTAAGCAATTCAAAAAGAACAAATTGAACGAATTGCTATTCAAAATGTTTTGCGTGCAACTCAAAAGGGAAAATGTTTTACATACAGGTCTCAAGTGACTTGTTATGTGGACAAGCAAAGTGCACAACAAACTTACAACAACAACAACAACCGCAACAATGATGACAAGAAGTAAAACTAACTAAGAGCAGTTTATGTTCGAGGAGTTTGTTAAATAATACAATTTTCTTCCTAATTTAGTCAGAGTAGCCACAAAAAAAAAAAAAAAACGTATGGACTCAATGTCTTATACAAATGCAAATGTCCTGTTACATGGACTCATGACAAACATTGTCCTTTAGACCATTTGCGTGCTGTTTTGTACTTAAAGGCGAACCCAAGTTATGCGTATGTGCGTGTGTGTGTGTGTGTATGTTTTTGTGTATGGTTTTAGTTGCTTGAATAAGAAACTCTTGGTCGAGGCTAACAAGCAGTCAAAGGGTAACTAAACGAGCGAGGGATGACTTTATTTAATCTCTAACGCGAAACGAAAAAGCACGATTTTATGTTAAATATATAAGGTATAAGTATACAATATACAATACAATGTATAAATATAACTATTCGTTAAATGTATATATATATATATAAATATCTGTGCCTGGTAAGTGAACAATAAGATTGAATTTTTTTTCATATTTTATTCGATATATCATTATATTTTTTTAAGACAACACGCTCCCATCTCTAGTGCAGTGTCTGGCACATAGTCAAGTAGCAAGTATATGATGCCTGGATCTTTTCCACTTTAAAAGTTGTGTGTGTGTGTGTGTGTGTGTTGTTATTTGTTTACTTTCTGCCATTTTTTGGTTGTGTGCAAGTTTTCCTTCTGGTTTTCTTTCATGTCTCTGTCTTCTGTCTTCCTCAACTGCTTGTCGTTTTTTTTTTTTTTATTATTTATTCTTACTTTGCCTCCCGTCATGAATATGGTATTTTCATATTTTCATCTGGCTGGATGCATATGACTGCTCATTGCTGCTTTCTTACTTCTTACTTTATCCTGGCAATTGTAAGCAAAACTTTTGCCAGCTCCTTGTGTCTGCTAAGGACGCATGTGTAAGACCCATGTTATTTAATAGGCTTTTGTGACTGCCAACCTTCTTGTTGTTGTTGTGTTCCATGCAATGTGCTGTGTGCTTTTGGCCTTCAAGTGGCCCAAAATATTTGTATACCTTCCTGTGTCTGTCTGGAGAGCCTGCCTTTGAGTTTTCTTGTGTTTACACAGTGGCTGCTATTTCGGTTGTTGGTAATGCGTTTAGATTATCAAACATATTTTCAACTTTTAAGTTGATGGACGACATTGCTTTCCGATCTATTCAGCTGCAGCTTACAGCAATTAAGCCCTAGTCCAAGTTACTTCTACTTTAATAAAAATGCACAGGAAACTTTCCTAAGTAGGTCAACCATTAAAATTGCCACTAAGCACACACACACACACACACACACACAAGCACAAGCACCCTTCCCTCCAGAGTGCAGATTTATGTATTATGGGTGGAGTACACTTTGGTCTTATATGGTTTTTTGCTTTCGTTGTTTAATCGTTAAAGGACTTGTTTTGTTGGCTTTGCTTTTAGTTAAAGTTGCTCGCAAAGCGTTGACATTACAAGCAAAAAGGGGGAGTACACACACACACACACACACACACACCGTTTTACACATGTGAAGCCATAACAACAGAGGGCGCCACCTGGAACTCTGTTAGTTCCTTACTTTGGCTAAGTTATCGCCCGCCCGCAGTTCGAGCAACGCTAAAGTTGCCTGCTAAATGCTTTCTGATTGTTATTTCTCGTGTTTTTCGGTTGAGCTCAGTGTTTGCCACATCCAAATAACAATTATTACATGCCACTGCCTTCTCCCTTTACTCCCACCAACTCTTGTTGCCCCCAAGCTGCTTTTGCAGTTTATTTCTGCTTCAGCTGCTTCCTAACCATAAGGAAGAAAAAAAACTTTCCACTCGAAGTTTGAGACTTTTGCTGTTTGATTCGTGGAATGCAAAATCTGGCTATGTAGGCGTGTTTAACATAAACTTAAGCTGTTTGTAATGACTTTGTAGCGTTTTACGGCCAAACTCCGGTTTCCTTGGCCGCATCCGGCATATTTTCCTTAAAGCTCCAAATGCCATAAAAAGGAAGTTTAATGAAAAAACTTTTATGCCACTGAGATTGTGTGGATTAGAATTAAATGCTGGTCAAGGTGGGTTGTTAGGTAAAAGTGTTAAAGAAAGTTTGCAAACTGATAAAGTGAGATAAAAGATAAAAAAACACGTTTGAAGAAATTCTTTTCAAACTTGCATAATATGATTAATGGATGGTATGTAGATAATCATATGTTTCTCGTGCTCGAGGGAGTTGGATAAAAGAAACTTATAAAGAAACTTTAAGATCTTTTCCATGATAAAAATGGTTCCAAAAATAAATGCATGCGGCTTTAAATAGAACCTGTACTTAATCAAAATTGTCTTTTAAAAGCCCAGTCTCAACATTTTTTCTGGATTTCTTTTAATTGCTTTAAAAATCATCTTAGCATTATTTTAACACCTTCCAATACTGTACAGGAACCTAAGGACGTGCGCATTTGCTGTTCGTTAACGCGATAAAAGCGCGAAGATGAAGAAGAAAGCCAAAATCGTATCATTAACCAACAAAAAAGCAAAGAGTAGAGAATAAAGAATACCTTTTGTCGGATAAGCATCTCATTTCCCAGATGCAGATGCCTAACATAATAAGAACAACAACCAAATGAAAAAATAGGGAAAATGTTATGTCCAAAATGGCCGCTTGAAGGATGTTTATGTGTGTGTGTGTTGGTTAGTTGGTTGTGATTTGGAAGGCCTTAGGCAAGTGAATAACTGCGTAAAATAAATTGCTTGACTCAGCTCGAATGGCAGCCTGACAATAAAACATAATAATAATTTGTTATAAAAAGCAAAGCACACAGAGATAAACAAAATAAATGACAAAAGCATGTCAGCACAAACCAAGAACCAAAACCTGCAAAACAACAAAGAAAAACACAATTCGTTGCCCAAAAAATAAAAACAAACTAAAAGACAATTTGTTTTTTTTTCTTTTTGGGTTACCCTCTGCGACTTGTGCAACCCTCAGCATTATTTTTTGTTCTCTGGATGTTGCGTTCTTTTTTTTCTTCTACGCAGCTCCTACTACAGAGACATTTGCATAAATTATCATTTGTTTAACAAGGCAAACAGCATCCCCTAACACACACACACACACACACACACACCTTGAAATGGTAATGGAATCAACGCGTCGGCGCTTTTTGGAGTTTGGGTTTGCGTCTTCTCTGTGTCTAAAAGCAAATTGGTAATAAAAGCCAAATGCATAAAATAACATAAAACAAGAATTTATGTGTGCGCAGCCAACAAATATCAAGCAAATTGCAATAAAATGCAAATGTAAAAGCTAAAAGCGAATAGAAACTGCGCCTTAAAGTTGACTCAAAAAAAAAAAACACAAAAGTTTGTGAAACTTTTAATATTTTATGCTTAATTTTGTTGAAATTTTACCCAGCAAATAAAACAACAACCAAAAGCAACCCACATTAAACGATGGCAACCGCAAAATAAAAAGAGTTGACTGCAGTACACCGAAGATAAAATACACTAACAAAGCCACTGAAAGAAACTTTAGGTAAAAGATTCAAAATTTCAAGCGAACTTTTCAATGATTCTATTTTATTTTAAAAAATTTAAGTTTAGTTATAAAAAATCTATTGTCAATGTAATCAAACGTTTTAATAATAAATAAAATGAAATAAATCTATAATCTATAAATCTACAAATCTGATTAAAAATGTATTTATTAGTAAATATTCTGGTGTAATTATATTTAAAGATTAGGCCATAAGTATAAGTTGAATATTGTATTCTAAAACTCTAAAAAGGGGAGACTACTGTTTATGAGGGAATGTGCTGGCATTATGCTTACCCCTACTTCTAATAAAATGTCTCTCGGCTCATTCTCTCCGTTTACGTATATGTTGCGGTTGTTCAGTTGTTGTTTTTGTTCTTGTACTTTTGCTTGTTCGAAGTCGTTTCCAAGCAGCTGAACACAGCTGTGGAGCGCAAACATTTCCATTTCCCTACATTTTAATACACTTCTTCTTTTTTGCCTGCCCGGCACGCCGCCAATTTTCACGGCAACGCCCCGCCTTGTAAGCAAGACCAAGAAGCAGCAACAGCCGTCGGCAGGTGAAGCTTTTTATTTTCTTTTTATATATTCTTTTGCGTTTTCTTTTCGTTAAACAACTTTTTCTGCACAATGAATTTTAGCGCATTTTCCACCTGTATGAGCTGCTCTCCCTTACCTTCCCTTCTCTTCTCTGGCTGCTGCAGTGCAGGAAATCGATTCGTTGTGGTTGTCGCTTTGTGTGTGTGTGTGTGTGTGTAATGATAGAACGGCCAGCACAAAATTTCCATTTCACCATTTTATTTTTTGTATGTTTGTAGTCACGCCAAGAGTCACTGAAAAGCTAGCTCTCTGTGCCGGTAACTAGTATGCAAATACAAAGTAAATACCGGAGCTTAGTCATTGGCAAATTACTAAAGGGATCCAAAAAAAAAACGGGAACGGGTAGCGGATAGAGGTAGCGGATGTAAAAGGAATGGCAAAGTTTAGAGTTGGTCTTCCAGGAAGCTGGCGCTATTAGCAGTTCAGATGGCTTGGTAAGCACAAAAGAGAGCACAAATCTCAGCTAATTAATGTCAACAAAAAAATCATTTAATATGCAAATGTCAAATGGCATAATAAGTATGCATTGGACTGTAAATGTGTGTGTGTGTGCTTGTTTTTGCTTGACAGAGTTATGCAAACAAAAGTAATAAGCTAATAAGAAAGAGTGATTGATAGATTCAACACTCCATAGAAGAGACTTTCTTTAAATCAGAGTTAGAAATATTTTCAAAAGGTGAAGGAAAGTAAAGAAATTAAAAGATGTTAGCAAAATATTTACATATATTTTGAATTTAGAACCCTTAATGAATCTTTAAAGTAGTATACTCTTTAGGCCCGCACCTTCTTGGAACCAATTAAAAAAAAAATGCCTAATGAACATTTTCCATGTTAAAAACATAAAACTCATAAATTTGATGTGGGTAATTATTGGCAGACTCCCTTGCCCTGCCTTATGCAAAAGGGTTGCCTGAGATTTATGCACGATATGGGTTTGTGGGGTATGGGGGTGCAGGGAAGGCAGATGAAGGCAAAGCAATAGAAACTTCCACTCAAGCCACATGGCATAGAATTTCAATTAAAAATTAGCACTTGGTCGTTAATATAAAATATTGCTAATTAGATTGCTAACAAAGACGAGACGAGATGAGACGAGACGAGAAGAGATGTGGGAACAGTAGCTATTAACTGCCGAGTGCCGTCTTGCCTGATTCTCTATTGCATTGATTTTAACACGGTCATGAATATTAAATTACTGTTACACACAACACACAACACAAACCCACACACAAACACACAGAGTGAGACCCTAAAAGCTAGCTAGAACTAGAGAAAGAAAGAGAGAGAAAGGGAGCTAGAGTTTGATGTCTTTTTTGCTCCCCCTCTCTCTCGCTCTCTCTCTCTCTTTCTCTGTCTCTCTGTCGCCGTGTATTATTTGTTCTGGTCGGTGGCAAAAGTTTGTCTGCCATAAATTAAAATCCTTAACGCCTCTACGACAACACACACGCCCATCCAGCCTCCACCCACTTCACCCACCCACAACGCCTGCCACTCAGAATGTTGACGGTAATTAACTTTTAGGCATTTCCTATGCATATTTATAGGATAGCAAAACGTTGGCCTTCCTTTCTTGCTTGCATAACATTAACATATATATTTATATACCATAGGGAGAGGAGGCCGGTAGGTGTTAGGGATGGTAGGGAAGGTTGGGAAGGTGGAAGGTGGCGTGCAACGTGCTTCGGTCTCTGACAGATGATGCGTACAAGGCCAAGGCAATAATTTCCTATTTTTTCTTATTTTCAAATTTCCTTTTCATTTCTTTCGTTTTTTTTTTTATTCCAAACTTATGGGCGTGGCACATTTTCGCACATTTTCAACACGTTTGCTGCTAATTTGAAACCCATTTCACTTTTGCCTTCTGCTCTTGTCATAAATGAGTAATGAATAAATTAATCATCAGTTTCGTTAAGTAAGTAAAAAGAAGATATTCAATTGTGCATTGAACTGAAAAATGTTCGTTTTGCTTATACGTTTACATATATAAGATGTAGTCGTGCTACAAATTCATTCACTTATAAATTATTAATGATATATTAAAAGGACTTTTTTCAATGAGAATTTTTCATTTTCAAATACACTTCCTTTGCGTTTGATGAGTGCTGAGTCTGTCAAAAACATTCGATGCTATAATAAATAAGCTTTGACAGTAGATGGGCGGCAAAGCAATTAGATGGTAAGATTCTTGAGGGGTTTCTTTTGATTCAAGGTGCGCTTTGGCCTCGACAAATGTATGTGAAGCAATTCCATTTGACAGTCGTTAAGCTACGACATAAGTGGATTTTCAAAATGAGGTTTGTTTTTTTGAGGAATGAAGTGTTTATTAAAAGCAAGTTTTCTGTTACTGGTAAACATTTTGTATAAAAATTGGATGGTTTCAGATTCAGGAAACTTAAGTTTACCTATATATAAACTAAGTTCAACTTACATTGAATAATTTTTAATAACATTCCTTTACTGCATGAAAGTAAATTTGATTATGATATAGCTCAAACTGATAAATTGTGCTTAACTTAATTATTTTGCCATATTGCCTGCTCCACTTAAGCATACAAAATTCAATTTGCCTTGTTATACATGCTGCAATTAACCATGAAGAAGGTATAACTTTGGATTTTAATTGAAAACATGGCTACAACGAGAAAAAAACAGGAAAAAGAAAAAGGAGAACAAGGGCAACAATATTGGCATAAAACTGCATTTAAAACTCAATCATCTGCGTCTGACAATATTTAAAGCGGCTATAAAGGAAGTAAAACAGAGAGAGAGAGAGAGAGATAGAGAGGAAAAAGAGTAAAGAGTAGATGAAGAATATAACGCATACGCCATGTGTTGCAGCGGCAATGTTAAAATAAAGAATGCAATCAATTTGTCAACGTCTATTTTGCTATCGTTTGCTGTTGCTGTTGTTGTTGCTATCGTTGTTGTTGTTGTTGTTACAAGCGTTATGTGTTAGAGTCTAGCTGCATGTCCGTTCGCCGCCTTGTCATCACACACGTATTTTTCTGTATGCCGGCAATTTATGTTGTCGTCTGAACCTTTTTTGTTTGCTTGCCACACACGACATCGTCAACGACGACGACTTGCAGCAAATGTAGTAAATAAATTTAAAAAAGAATGCCTGCCTCAAGCCATTTGCCGTGTCGAGATGACTGAGCAACAATTTGCATGCCTTGTTATTGTTTTTTGTTGTTGTTGTTGTTGCTGTTGCTTTTGCTGTTGATGATGACATTCAAATTTACTGTGACACTAGTAAATTCAATTAAAATGCTTTACACTGCTTGCGACTAGCAATTTTTGGCCTAGTAGTATTGAAGCTTAAATCAATTCAGTTGCTAAGGCACTTGCAGCTGTCGGCACTTAAGTGCACCCTGGCAACCCTGGCACTCTAATGACTCTTTGCATATATGTGCGCGACCACAAGAGGCGAAAGCGAGAGGTTTCAACTTGTGCCGCACACAAAAATTAAATCCTTAATCACATAACGCAGACGAAGCTCAAGTGAGACACAACAGCAGCAGTGAGATATGTACGTACGTGTACGTGTATGTATGTGTGTGTCGTTGTGCATGCCCCAAAGGCAGCAGCAGACGTGTTGTTTGCTGAGCTTATGATATTATTGCACTCGCAGAAACGAGAAAGAACGACAGAGATATGCCATATAGTATGCAAAGTTTTATGCCAGCGCAAATGAAAACAACAAACGGCAAACGGCACGGATACAAGTGCGGTTCAAAAGAGGTGAGAGGGCAAGGGGTTGCAAGGTAAGGTAGCGTAGGTGCATACCTATCTGGCAAAGGCATGCCAATGCAGCTCAAACTCTACTTAAAACTCTTCTACCATTTCACTTCAGTTCTGTGTCTCTGTGAGAAAATATGTCATCTGCGGCTCACATGGCGTATGCGTAATATTTGTGTATGTGCCTTGGCTTCAACTGAAATCAAATTTGCACATGCATTGAAATGTTAGACCCAAGTGCTATGGCATGTTGCATGCAACACACGCAAAAACAACAACAACAACAGCGAACAATGAATAAGACGACACAAGCAACCCTTAACGAATCCGGAGTCCTGGTGTTTTGGCCCTGTCATCGTTATTGCTTTTGGGAATAGCATAGAACGGCATGCGCCGCACCTCTAACGGCCCCCTCTTTCCTTTCTGGTGGGCATCCTCCACGCTCATTCTCTATGTTTAGTTTTATACACATTTTAATTTGAAAGAGCAACTCCTCGACTAGGGGTTGCTATGCTCAACAGCCTCCGAAGAGAGAATCCACCGCAAGTTGACGAACTGACAGTCTTACAGACTGACTAACTGACTGACTGACTGCCTGCCTGCCTGCCTGACAGTTTGTTTTCATGTGGTGCACATCTATTTTTTATAAGCAGACGCAATTGTTTCGAAAATGAAAGGTTAAATGTTAAATGTGACTTTGGAAACAATGGCCCTGCAACACAACACCCCACCTCCTTTTTCCACTTTTTCAGGGGTGAAAAAGGGTTAGGGGTTTGTATCAACAACCAGGAAATGTTGTCATTGTTTGCTGCTGCTACTGCTGCTGTCGCTTGCTGATGGCTCTGGCCCTTCGTTCTCGGGAGAGATCAGGCATTGTCAATGAACTTTTCAGTGTGAGTGTGTGTGTTTGTGTTTTGGTTGTTGAAGAGTTTGGGGAATAGTATTTTGATGACAAGGACTTGAAATTGAGAGAGTTCTAAAGATTGACTAAATGCAAACTGAAATTTTGTACTTAATGTAAAGAAGTTGCTAAAAGTTTTCAAATATTCGAGTTACTAAATGAACAAGCACAACAATTAAGTTGCAATATTATTTAGTTTGGTTAGAAACAGCAACAAAAAAACACTATTAAAAATATTTTTATTTAATTTGTTTAAATATTTTAAGTTATTTCATTTTATTAACTTTCTTCTAGATATGTTGATGGCAGCCGGAACAGTAAAATTTTGCAAAGTTTAAAAGATATTGAGCTCTTAATATACATACATATATAAAAGTATCGTTTCTTAAGGCTTTCAGAAACCTGCAGAAATTTACTTAAGAAAAATCAACTTTTCACAGATTTGAACTTTCCCAACTGAATATGAATAATTTTGCAACTTTCTCACAAAGTTTTGTAGCTCTTCCAGCTTCTATAAACTGTAAACAAGCGAGAATGCTTGTAAAATATTTCTGAGATAAAATTGCTCTGCTGCTGCTAACAAATTGTTGAGTTATGTGCTTAACAACAACAACAACAACATCAAACCTTGAATTTTTGTCGACCACAAATTGCAATTTTAGTCGAAACGCATGTGAGACTCATAAATTTCAATTGGCTGGATCGAAAGAGTAGTGCTCAAAAATGCATATTAAAATAGTTGCGCAGTGGAGTCGGCAGGAATAGGATGATACTCGTCTGTGTGGCTTGCTGTCACTTACCTGCTGCATTACAATTCTGGTATTCTCATAGTTTTGGCTATTTTTCATATAAATTTTGATTGCGAGTCGTTAGGAAGAAGAAGAGAGAGCCGATGAGACACAAAGGGCCAAAGGATGCCCAAAAGTGCTTTGCCAGCTTTATGAACGCATTTTTGTGTGTGTGCGCCAAGAAGGGCAAAAAGGAAAACACAATAAATGGAAGAAAAACCAGAAAGAATGGCCGAGAATGCGGTCTAGGGGTAGAACATTAGGGGTGCTACAGCTGGGAAATAGACAAGCCAAAATAGAATTAGGTCAAGTAAACAATAAAAATCATCAAGACAATGCCGAGAGTTGATGACGAGACTGTGAACAAGAAATACACTGCGCCTAGCAAAAAAATACACAAGCGAAGACAAACCAAGAAAAACTCAGAGAAACGTTGGGAAGAGAGTGAGCGAAGTGGATAGAGGGATAGGGGTAGCTGTGGCCAACCCCTAATGGCATAATCTTCACTAATTTAGCGCTCATTAATTTCTAGCGCCGCTTTCCCTTTTGGCTGCCAACCAGATAACACAATACGTAATTGAATTAAAAGTGGCCAAAGGACCAAAACACAAAGAAGAAATCATAAACATCAACATTGATGCTCAGCGTGTGTTGACAATTGTCTTTCTGCTGTTTGGATTTTTTTCTCTGTCTGCTGATAAATGCCTTTTGTTTTTGTGTCTTTAATTAAAATTGCATAATCAAGGACCAGAATATTTGTTCATCCTAATCAGCATGTTGTCGTTTGTGTGATTTGTTGTTATGGCTAGCCTAAAGCAAAGTCAGAAGTTTTTTTTCTCTTTTCACTCGGCTTTAGTTTAGTTTTATTGTAATTAGATAGAGAAACTGTTGGCAGCGACCGCAATCTCCTTTCGACCATGTTTTACTTCTGCTTCTAATGGCTGCCACACCAGCAACACTTCATGCCACACCACACCACTTCACACACACACACACAGAGAGAGGGAGGCAGTTTTGGAGGACTTTATCTTTTGTTTTACGCATCCTGTCGAACGCTGAGTCAGCCGTTTTTAATTGAATTGAATAGCACGCTGCTGGTGTTAGTTAACATTCCCTCCCCCCGTCGCCACCTTATCAACACCACACCAAAGCTGAGAGGTACTTAAATCATGATCATGTTAGTTATTCACATTCATTTGCATATCTGCCCCGACTCTTTGCTTTCTCGACTCAAAAGTTTTTGGCCACAATTGTTCAACTGCAAATTGTTTGTCTAAGCAAAAGTTGCGCGAATTGCGATTCAGCGAAAATGGCCGGAATATAATTCAGGAAGCTAATGGTGAGAGTTTACAAATAGACCACCAAATATGCTGGATAAGTTTTAAGCGATTGCTGAAAGTAGATAAGCAAAGAATCTTTATAGCCAGCTTTAAAATAAAATCCAACTAGTATCTCTTCACGAAGTTTTCCTCTATTGAATAAAAACCTAATAATGAAGTTGAAAGAATATTTTTAAAATATTTGTAAGAAACTTTTTTAGTATTGTTAAGTTTTATCTAGTTGTATAAATATTATATCTTTTACTATTACTTTCACTGTCCTTTCCTTTTCCCTACTCGAATACAAAACTCTCGCAGAATGCTTTTGGTCAGTTTATGGGCGAAAGATAAGCAATAAGTAGCCGGACAATAAGCGGTCAAGTCGAAGACGAAACAAATGGGAAATAATTTAATAAAGCGACATGTCGACCCAAAAAGTCAGCGACACAGTGACCTTTTTTTAATGTCCTTGAGTGTGTGTGTGTGTGTGTTGGCAAATGGATAGCATAAATAAAAAATGTAACAACATTTAAACACAAAAAACCCAGAAGGCCAAGGAAACAAATAGAACAACAGGAAAAGAACAACGAGCAAACAAAAGAACGTTGAACTAGTCGCAAACGCCTGACCAGACTCTGATAAAAACTGTGAAAAACTGTCAGAAATGTGTTGGACAATTTTCGAGCACGTTTCGAACGGGGGTAAAATGTCATAGGAATAAAAGCTGGTAATCAATTCTGGCTGGCAAACGTTTATAGCCGCACATTTTTGAAGCCAAGCCAACTGGCTGTTTTAATTAGTTGCCATGTACTTTAAAAAGGGTACAGCATTAATCAAAATTATTTCGTTAGCCAAGCAAGCCAACAAATTACAAAAAAAATAAATGTTTGACCCCCCAAAATAGCCGGCTAAAAAGTCAACAAATTAAAAAATTTTTTGACTTTCTGTTCCGAGGGTTCGGAGCGTTTACGACAGGTGTCACAAAAGGTTCAACTTCAAAACCTGACAGAAGTCAACCCAAATTAATGGCTTCATTAAGTGCAGACCACTCTGACAAGGCCAGAAATGGATTTTTTTAGCTCTCAGCCTCCCCAATCACACATTAAAAGCGAAAATGAAAATGATATAAATTTATATCTGTGTTGTGCGCCAGGGCACATCACAATATTTATCAACAATGCCCTGCGGGCGTTTATTGATTAAAAAAATGTTCACAAGTTGCCGTCTGGGGAAGTTCCACGGCGGTTGGGCGGATTTTCGTACACTTGTTGACAGCCTCATGGCCTGCAGGCGACAATTTCAGTTAAGAGGTCGCCATTTTGTGGCCAAAGAAACTTTTTATTTTTATTTTTTGGTTGTATTTTGAGGGGAAAAATGCAATTTTAAGCTGCTTTCAACGCGACCACGAATTTAATTAATAAAAATTAATTTAAATTTGTTGTTTCTTTTGTTGCTTCCTGTTGTGCGTACGTGTCGTGGTGTAAATCTGATTATACAGATACAGATTTCAGCGCTTTGATAACGTAAACAAACGAAAAGTGCCACAGGCACAGAGGACTTACATTACGTGACAGCAATCAAACTGAAGGACATTGCCAACTTACATACCTGAAATGATAAGAGAGAGAGAGAGAGGGAGAATGAATACAATTTAATATAACATTCTTAAAGAACCCAAAAACACACAGAAGCTATCAACCACAGAGTAACAACTTTAAGAAATTGTATGTCTCTACTTACTAAACCCAATACAATGTAAGCTATAGCACCTAATCGCAATCCACCCTTTCCCCTAGTACATGTCAGTCAGTAGCTATTATCATATCGCTCTACAATCGAAAGAACCTTACGTACTACTTCAAAATGCGCAGCGATATCAAAGCGCAATTACATGCAGCACGTATCGCACATAAAACCAAATAGTATATATATAAAATGCAGCTCAACGGTTCTTGTTGTGCTGCCTTTCTTTACACGCTACTTTTGCACTGATTGACGAACTGAACAGGGCGAACGAGCGAGCGAGCGAACGTTGACTGGCTGGAGTGACGAACTGACTGAGTGACAGATGTTTATCAGCACAACAAGCATTTTATGGCATTTCAACAGAAATCACACTATAAAAATTGATAAAGCGTCATGGAACATGCCACAACTTATATTACGGTTCAGCTCAGTTCAGTTCAGTTCAGTTGATTTTGCTTTGGTTGAGTTAGGAGTGTCACCCAATCAATACTTATATAACAACCAATAAGAAACTATAACAATCGAACCAAGTCACGTAAACATTTATTTCAAATTTTTAACGATCGTGCATTGATGAACAGTGTTATGCTATTAACTTATAAGCTTTGATCCAAAATCTAGATTCTTTTCATAATTAATTCAAATCACATTCAAAGGGTTCTTTTTTTCCAGGCCTGAGTACCATCAACTTTCCGTGTTGTACATCAAGGTGTCTATCGATTTGATACGCTTATAGATAGCCGACAAAAAAAGAGCTGATATAACACAGCGCCCCATTTTCGCACTGACTGTAGCCACGCCCATCACAACACACAATTGCCCATCTTTGTGCAACATCAACAATAACAACAACATGTTGTTGTGTTATTTGTCGCTCAGCAAAAGCAACCACTACAACTAAGTGACAACTTCATAAACTATTCAAAGTGCCCAGTAAGCAGGTCCTGGCACAGGACTACACCTTCCCCTTCTTTACTGCAACTTCTTGTCCTCGTGTTCATGGTTCTGCCATGTGTTGTGGTCAGCGTTTCAAGTGCTCTATCTACGGCTTTAGCTCTGGCTATGGCTCTGGCTCTGGCTCTGGCTCTGGCTTTGGTTAGCTGTTGTTGTACCTCAGGCGTCTGTTTTGCGGCCTGTCAACTGTCAGCGTTTTGTTGACAATCCCCCGGACATACTACATATGGAGCTGACCGGGTCTCTTAGTAGTGTTTTGGTTTGGTTGCCGGTTTCTCAGTTCTGGTTGCGTTCGAATTTTGTGGGTTGAATAATCAGTGCGTTAATAATTGAATGCCTTGATTCCGAATGCAATAACAATTTGATTTATTTAGAGATTATTTCGAACAGTAACAACATTTTGATGGTCTGATTAAGCGAGCATAGCTTATTAGCTGGCTTAAATGGAAGCTATATTAAGTATAGAGAGACAATTTATGCGTGTGCGGCACTTTATTTACTTAATTAATTTACTATAGTTGTATTTAACAAGCATTTACAATCAAGTTTTTCATTTGCAGTAGATAGATAAGTATCACAAAAAGTAGCTATAAACTTTAAAGATACAAACAGTGAGAAAAAACAAAACAAACAAGGTCAAAAACCGTAAAAAACATTAATTTCCTCATAAATCGATCAAAAACTTACATTAAATATAATAAAAAAAAACATTTAGTGTGAATATTAAATATAAAATTCTTAAAACATACGTTATGCATTTAATAACTGCGTTGCAGTGCCACTAAAAAATCGAGTCGATGAAAATTCATTGTAGTAATCGTTTTTTTTGGAATTCAATTAGTGGCTTAACTGCAGATTGGCGCATCATAAACGCATTCAGACATAAAGTCTGGCTGTCACGTATACGAATCAAAAAAACATTAACAAATTTACAACTGATTTAACAATAAAATTGCACAGCTCTGCTATGCTACGTTTTTGTCCTCTGTATTTGCAAATTAATGAAAATAATTCTCGAAAATAATAAAAAAAAATCAAATTACTTTTAATTATGCGTAAAAATAAACAGCTGAAAGTCAACGTTGCACAAAAAGGTAAAATATTGGTAAATTTAAAAAAATTCTTTCTTTTTTTGTGGGGCGTTGAAAACATTTAAGGAAAGTTTTTAATTTACATGAATATGCAAATTTTGATGTACTAAATGAACTGAACGGATCGAGCTGCATGAAAAGGCCGCACACATGTTAAATAATCCATTAAAAAAAAGAACACACACACACAGAAATAACTTTAATGAAAATTCAATGGAAATATGTTAAATGTGCCGAGCGAAAAATTGTTGTTAATAAAATTTATGCTCACTTATCGGCGCCTGCTTTAAATTGCATTTAATGACTTTTTGGCATTTTTAATTTGAGGGCAAGGCTACACAGCACAGCAGAGTGTTAATCATGAGGGTAGGGTGTAGATGGAGGAGATGAGAGAGAGAGAGGGGGTGGCAATTTTTTATGACTCTTAAACGTTTGACGCGACTCTCAGTGCGTTTTATGTGCGTGCCGGACAATAAAATCCATTGGCTTCTTTTATCGCATTGTGCCCTTTTTTAATTAGCCATCACACCACAAAAAATAGAAACTCACCCCACAAAGTGGTTGTAAGGAGTGGTTAGGGGGCTTAAGCGAGGAGCCAGCATGTCACATGTGGCGACAACAACAAACGGCAAACGTGGCACGAGGCAACAACAACAACAACAATAAGAACAAAAACATTTATTGCAGCTGCCGCTTGTCGTTGTCGCAGTTGTAAGGTGTCGTTCAACTACAACATGCAAGCATTTCTTTTTTTAAAGCATTTCGTTATTTTTCTTTTTTCTGTTGTTTTTTGTAGCACGTACTATGCAACATATTCCCATATCAACATCATGAAAGAGGAGCTGTTGTTTTTATGTCCTGCAGTGGGCCAACTGTCAACGGGCTTGTTGACGTTTTAAATTTCTTTGGCAAGCCACATGAGACATTGCGGCACACAGATGTCTATCGCTGGATTATGGCCTTAACGAACACAATTGGTCAAGTGTCAATGGTTAATAGCTCTGCAGGGATTTACATGCAAGTTATACAATACTGTGGACTAGTTGCAAGTACTTTAGCAATAGACAGCTGCAAGCAATAATAACTTAATCTGCTTAATCAACTAATATATATATTTGAACACATCAAACAACTATTAAAACTTATTGTATTGATTGAAAAAATAATTTTTAAAAAATAATAAAAATAAAACCTAAACATTACAAATAAATAAAACTTTTCTATTATATGATTACTTGCAGCTCAATTAAACGCTAAAATTTAAGCGTAACTTTGTAATTACCGATAAAACGATATAATTGCATTTTAAGCCATTGAAGTTGACAAACGAGCATTTTGCTTTAATGTCTATCAAGCCAATTAACAAATGGCAGCACAGCACAAGAAATCAGTCAACGAAACATGTTAAGCACCGAAAGCACAAAGCAAACAAAGCACCAACAACTGACAATCAACAGCAGACAAGAAACATTGAGACAGCAACAGACATTGTGAAACCTTTGAGCTTATCAGCAAAAACTTTTCCGATAAGAAACTATAATGTAGGGATGCCTAATTGCTGCTCGATAACATTGGACTTGCAAAAAACCTCAGGCGGTTAATATAAAAAGTTAAAGAACCTTAGACTTATACACTTTATGTGCCGTATTTCAATTGAAATAGGTCAAAAGGCCATCAGAAAGATTTGGTAGCCTAACCTGACTAACAAAAGGCGACCATGAAATATGCCAACAGTCAAATTGATTGTCTTCAACTAAGAAACTATAAAAACTGCTGAAAAATTCAAGTTTGTGCTTTATTTCAGATGAAAGCTAACATACAAAACTATCGATCGTTATTTGTGTTTGAAGATTATATGTCTTAGTTGAGCTTGGTAAGCACTCTTATTAGCTGCTTAAAAATTTTGAATATAATTATCTATATCGCATCGACAAACAAATAAAGTGGCAACATATTGGCCAAACTCGACCTAGCCCATAAATAAAGTCGATAAAAAAACAAGCAAACAAATAAAAAAAAATACTTGCAGCTGCATTTAATTTATGCAAATACCATGTGAGCTACACTAAATGCTTTCAATGCAGCAAAAAAAGAAGAATTATTGAGAGATAAATGTAAATAAAATAAATAAATTCAAGCAAATTGCAAAGCATTTAGTTCGCATGCCTGCATTTAAATTTTTGTCATTTGCTTTTTTTTAATGTTAATTTAAATAACAAATAAATAAATAATGCTGCCATTGCGTAAAGTGTTGGCATTGTGGTCTTTATTCTATATATTCTATTTAGTTGGCATTCGTTTGGACAGTTGACATGGAATTTCATACAAAATGCCATGAATGAATGTTAAATAAATTATTCAATTGTATTATGCAGTATCACCCACGTTTAGTTTATGTTAAAAGTATTTTTGTGATGCTATTTGCATAGAATGTTAGAATTAAAATTTAATTTTTGTCATTTGTCAGGCAAAATATCAAATTAACAAATGTTCATTGACCAAAAGGAATAAAATCAAAAAATTGTTGGGTATTCATTTATGCAGATTTCGAAACATTAAACATTAAAAAGATAATTAGAAAACATAATAAATATATGCATTAAAATAAATCTTTACTTAACAATCAATCATTTAATTTCAACTAGTTTAAATTAGTTAATTTTAAGTCACAAAAATCAAACAATTGCAAATAAAATATAAGAAAAAAACTAAATCAAAAAAACTTTAAACAAAAATACCCAGAAACACACTAACATACTTAAATATTATTTTTAAAAACATGTCGAAGTCAAATAAATTCCTATTTAATGGCAGTAAATTTCAATTTATGTCAAACAAAAATGCGAGCATTATTTTAAGTACATAGATTTATTCCATAGCTAGAACCCTAAAAAGCATTTTCCACACTCAAACAACAAAGCTGAGAAAATGCAATCAAGTAAGAAAAACAATAAAAATTATTTTAAACATTTCACACACAGAAACACAGACAGAGACAAAACTGCAAGTAGCAATAAAATTTTAATAACTTTTTGTTTGGGTTCACTGGATGGGGTCAAAGGTACAGAGACAGAGCCCACATTGTGTTGCACTGGGTTGCACACAAATCAAAACAAAAGCAACAAAATAATCAACTAAAACGCAGACAGCAAACAAAAACTGGGCAATCAATGAGAACTTTTTGGTCAGCCCGTTGCTGTCTTAAAACTAATTAAATTAAATCAATAATGCGGGCTCTGATTGTACACAGAAGAGTGTCAGAGTGTTAGCAGAGTGTGCGGTAGTCGGGCACAACTGACCCGCCTGAACAATTAAAACTTATCCAGCATTTAAAATACGTAACAACTTTTGAGAAACACCTAAAGCAAATGGGAATTGGGGATCAAAAGTTTGTTTTGGGCGCCCACAAAAAGTAATTATGGCACAAAACATTTATAATTTTACTTAGTTACTTGCTGGGTGCAAAAAACCTTGACAATTGCCTTGAAACATGCAAAACGCGCATAAATTATAGCAACTGAACAAAAGAAACAAGCAAGAAAAGTGCGCGAAAAAAACATTTTTCCCAGTTTTAGTCAACAAATTATAATTTACCATTTAGAACTGGCAAAAGGCGCACAAAAAGTAATCCGCAGATAAGCTGACGAAAAGTTACCAAAACAACAATAACAATTTGCCACGCCCACAGCGCCCACCCGCAGCTGATTTGACATTTATGATGGAAATAATTAAAAGCTGGCCCAAAACAAGCCGGAAAGCAAAATGGAAATGATAATGGAAAATTTTTTAAGAGGAAAAGCAAAAAACCAAAGCAAAATAACAAAAAAAACTTCAACTTAAAGTTTGCTAAAAGCGGCTTAATATTTTTAAGTCAACTTATCTAAATGAAAAGTTAAATTAATAATAAAAATATAATAGTCAGTATTTATTAAATATTTTGAAATGTTTTTAAGTTTATATTAATTTGAACATTATGTTCATACTAAAGAAAAACTTTATAGTTGTTTTAAGCACTATCCTCAAAGCTTCTTCTTCTCTTCTCTTCTTCTCTTTACAATATTTTTATTATTATATGACGCTGTTGAAGCCAAGTTCTGTTTTATTAGCCCATTTATATCGTAATATCTTTTCACCTGACTTTAAGAGCTTCCGCTGCGCAGTTAGACTTCCTTTTACTATTTTTTGGCCCCAAACACTTGGCTAATTACTGCCCAATTACAGTGTGTATTCACTTTTATGAGAGTATATGCTTGTGTATATATGTGTGTGTGTGTATGTGTGTGTGTGTGTGTGGGTAGCAGGTCCCAATATAATTACCCAGAAAAATGAATTACATAATTAATAAACAAATTCAGCGCAATGCTAATTAACTGCCACGAAGCTAAAGCTAAAGCAAAAGCAGAAGCAGAAACAGAAGGGAAAGCTGGAATGGGAAGGCAAAGTGGGAATTAAAGCACCAAAAAGCCCCAAAAGTCAATGCCCAAAATGAAAGGCGCTTCAAAACACACCCACAAACGCACACACACACACACACCCATACAGCCAGTCATATAAACAGTTAAATACACACACAAACACGATAGGATAACGCATGTAAGCAATGGCAATGGCAATGGCAATGGCAAATGGAAGAAGGCAAAAAGCATATCGACTTAATTGCTGACAGCAGAGCATTAGGCTGGTCTGTAAAGCAGTATGCTAACAAAAAAAGAGTGTGGGCAGAGCAGGAAGGGGAGAACAAGAAAGAAGGGAGTGAGAAATAGAGATAGAATAAGAGTTAGAGTTATAGACAATGCTATGCGTGTGGGGGGTACATTGAGTGTGTGTGTGTTTTTTCTGCTGTTTGTGGATAAACAACAAAACAAGAACGAATGCGAAATGCTTAACATAATGATACCCTGTAGGATTATAAGATGTCAGATAAATAGATTGATAGATAGGCATAAAAGAGGAACTGATATTATTGTAAATGTATTGAAAAGATATAATATATAAAAAATGTATATATCTTAAGGAAAGTAATACACTTTAGTATCCAAAAAGTAATATAAATGATAAAAATCACTTAAAATGTAAAAATAATAATTGTTATATTATAATTTGATATTTTTATGATAGTTTACAGATTTTCCACAAGCTTTTACAACTCTTCTTTATCATACTGCATAAAAACATAAACTGGGCAAGCAATAAAATGAAAATTAAACAAAAACTGCTGCTAGCAATGAGAACACCAACAACAACAACAAACAACAACAAACAAACAAAAAATTGCGTCACAATGAAAATCCCTTTCAAATTTCGCAGCCTTTATGAGTGTGTGTGTACAAGACCAAACGACCAAACAGAAGGTAGGAATGAGAAAGAGGAGAGATGAAGAAAAATGTTGTAATGAGAGTTGAGCGCGTGTGTGTGTGGGTGTGTGTGTGTGTGGGTTTATTTGTGCTGTGCTTAATTCAAATAAAATTGCTCGCTTTTTTTGCCGTTTGTTTTTTAGGTTGTGTGTGTGTGTGTGTGTGTGGAAATTATGTTGTCACGGGAAAATTTTCAACATTTGTTCACAAAAAAATAATAATCATAAAACAAGGACACCAAACCCAAGCCAAATAGCTTGAAAAAAATTACTCGCGCTATAATTTACCTGCGCATTTGTTAAAGCCTACTCCCAGGTGCATTATTTTTGGCTGGAGAACTTTTACTATTATTACTTGGTTATACTTTCAAGGGGGCGTCAACTGTCCCGAGTATTCTTTTAGTTGATGTCAAAGTGCAGATGGGGAAACTTGTATAAAAGTTCAGCTAAGTGGCAGTTTATGCTGCCAAAATATATTCAGACATATGCATTATCTACTTGGCGACACGTGTGTTAGTGTTAGTGTGTGTTATTGTGTTCAGTCTCTAATGACGAAACCCCAACAACTGAACAACTGACCCTTCCCTTTGGAGCACTTCCTGTGTGTGTGTGTGGCGCATTCCCCAGGGTATCATGATTGTCCAGTAGCCCATTGTGTACCATTGTTTTGTTTGTGGAATGACAGTGATGCATACTCGTAAACATTTTAATTGGCACGCATTCGTCGAGATCTGGCCAGATAAGGTAATGGCTATTGATTATACCATAGCATTGGGACCGAACGCAAGCTTAGACTAATAAAAGACTTTAACCAACATAAAGTTTTTAAGGGAAACACCATTAAAATCAAGATATTATTAGGATATTTTAGCTCTTAGCTTATTCTTAACTAAAATCTAACTCCGTATCGGTTTTACAGTATTAAAAACTTAATGAAATTTAAGATTTTTAGCTAGATCAAACCTAGCTGTATAGACAAATAAGAAGATATTGTATACATATATACAGGGGAAAAAATTGTATTTATTGTTGTGAAATGCCAACATGAACATCGCCTCAGGGTTGGTGGAGGTAAAAGCATAACAAAATGCGACCATGTTAAATGAAACAACTGCAATGAAATCATGCGGCAGGCCAAGCAGGCCAGGCAGTCAGGCAACACAAGGGGGATGGGATACAAGAAATGGGACACTGTGAACAACAACATTCAAACGAAGTGGGACAGCTGCGGGGCTTGGTTGGTGATGATGGTGGTGGTGGTGGTGGTGGGTTAATAACACAAAACATGTTGCGAAATGTTTGAGAAATGTTCGAGGACTACAAAACTGCACTTTGATGGCGTCATAAATTAAGCAAGCAACACACACACCGAGAATGGGAACAAGGATAACAAGGATGAACGTACAGCGTACATAATAAACTCAAAATTAATGATTTGTTCGCGAGAAAACAGAGAGAGAAACAAGTGCGGGAAAGTACGCGATGACAAAGCAAAGAGTAAAGCAAAAAGTATTTACCTGCAGCAGGTAGCGAAAGATACCATAGCAAAATATTTGGGTGTGAAAATTTGGCACAAGGCAACTGTGAACCGAGCAATAAATTGGTAAGAGAGAGAGAGCGAAAAAGAGAGAGTGGGTGTATTGGCTTGGCTGTGATTCAGCTCTTGCTTATCTTATCAGCACTTTCGTTGTCACTTAACGTTTGTTCCGTGTGTGCGGGCTAAGCCAAAAAGTTGATTGAGGCATGCGTTGTGTCATCATCAATGCAGCAGCAACACCAACAACAGTTAAGGTGACAGTCATGGTATAGGGAGGGAACAATCATGTCCAGCAGCTGCCATTTGACTCAGCTGCCAGATTTTACGAGATTTTTATATTTTGGCCATTGTGCAAAATGAAATTTGACTTCAGCTGTTCGGTTGTTGCAGGATGCGGCTGACTCAGATGGCAACAGCAAACGGCGGAAATGCTTTGTTGTTAATCATCAATTTGAACATGATATATTTAAGTCTTTGTAAGCTACATGTAATGGCTTTTGTAATCGTTGTAACTATTAATTGTACACTATTATCAAAATGATATGCTATCAGTTTGTCCAAATTCTATGACGTTCTCTTTATGAAATGACACAGTAAACTATTTTTAGTTAGTGTATTCAAACCGAAACTATAAATAGTTAATCACGTGAATCTCTATGCTCCACTTTTCAGATTAATAAATCAATAACCAGATATTCCCGTAAGCAAAAAGTTTATGGGTTAACAAGTTTTCTTTTCACAAATCGAAAAGTATTGAACAGAAAAGAAAGAATTTTTCTAAAGACTTTTTTAGTTCCTTTATAGCCAACTCTTACTGTGTCCAAGTGGCTGTGAATTATTTCACCATTTTTTTCGCATTCATTTCAATAGTGAATTGTTCCCTTTGAATTCTTTGCTTTGCTTTACTTTGCTTTGCTTTGCTTTGTTACCTGCTGCTGTTACTCTCTTGACCTGTCGTCGCATCACTTCTTATTTTTTTTGCCTGTTTCTAGCTCCTTTTGTTTTCATCAACTGCAATTTGTCACTTTTCGCACTTGGCTTGTCTTTTTACTGTCGCTCTGCCTTTGTCGCTTTGCTCGTTGTATTTGTCCTGTTTGGCGACAGTTGAAACCTGCGATATATTAAAATTGTTTGGCGTTGACATTTCAGAAATGGCCCAACCGTGTTAACTGCGGAATTTTTGTAATTGTCCACCAACTGCAGGTGAGCAATGTGAGATATACATAGTTGAAATAAAATTCTCAACAAAACAGATACTAAACTTTAAGAATGGTTTGGTTGAGTTGAAGCATAACCCAACTTACAAAACTTATCGCTAAATTAGCGTGCCAAAGTTCTTAGATTGCGACAAAGTCCACAAAAATAAAAGCAAACAAGTCTAAGAAAAGCGAGTGAGAGGAGTGTAGGGCTTAGGAGTGTTTCTTGGTGGTGTGGCAAAACATGAGAAATGCTTTAGGGGAAAAAACAATTTTGCATGAAAAATGTTCGAGGCGCACAGACGAACAAACGAAGGGCCATAAATTTCCCGAGCCAGACAACCAAAAATAAGAGAAAACTAAATGAAATGAAGAAGCAGTTGGAAAAAGGATACTTTTGCTTCTGCTTGTTATTTGTTAACCAGGATGTGGTTATACCTTTGGTGTTAACGTACTTATTTTTGGTTTCTACTTTGACCAATACACTGATATAGAAATAATTAGCAAGATCTACATTAAAGAAATATAAAAAGGTTACAAATAAATGATATTAATATTTTTCTAAATATTTTTAACGTATTTTTGATTACGTGAACCTAAAAATAATTGATATAATGTTAAGATAAGATGTGAACTCAAACAGCTGACCAAATCAATCAAGTTTTTAGAATTGTATATTTATTTATAATATAAATATTTATGTTTACATAAAGATATCTTTGCATAGTTCAAATAACTGCAAAAGTATTTATAAATTTCCGTGGCAAGAAATGAATTTTTTTTTTGTTTGACAGTTGAAACCAAATTGCAAACCAGTTGCTCAAATAACTGAATAATGTTGGAGTAGGACAGGTTATGGATTCATTTACTTAATCAAATGATAAATCACACCGCCAAAGTAAGATTTGCAACAATACACGGAAAAAAACAGTAATTCACAATAATTTGTGTTAAGACAACATTTTAAAAAATATCAATAATTTTGCTTTGCTAAAAACAACATATAAAAAATGATTTTTCATGTTTTTCAGTTTTTTTGTCAACATTTTTTTAAATAAAATAAATTCCTATATGTTATTTTTGTGAGAAAAACTTGCAGAAAGAACACTACCATAGATTGAGTCCAATTCTTTTAGAAAAATTAAATTAAATTATGTTTATTAAGTTCTTTTCACTTATTTTTATTTTCTCTCACTTTCTTAATAAGAGATTTATTTTTCTTAGTGTAGAAATTTTCTCCACAGAATATGTTTCGTGTGACTCACCTTTTGTGCCTTGCAAGTGACATTGATGGACTGAACGTCATGTTGTTGATGTCGCTGCTCTCCAATGCACTGGCCACAGGCGGGCATCTTGCAGCTGAGACAGTATTGGGAGAGGGTCTCCTCGTGCTCCCCGCACACCGATTCACGCAAATGGGCGGCGCCACGTGGCTTAACCAATGTGTGCTTGGCCAGTGGGCCACGTGCCGGATGGCATAGCTCGCGACACTGATCGCAGTAGCGTATTTCGCACTGTTCGCAGATCAGAGAAGCAACTTTGGGATCGGTTTCGCACATTTGACAGCGTAGAGCTTCGCGGGCACAGAAGCGATCGACGATGGCCTCCATGGCGCGATAGGTGGGCAGATTGCGAACACCGCCATCATCGAAGAACACCAGTTTCCGGCACAAGGGACAGGTGAGACAGTAGGCAGCGCCCGGTGGCGCCACAACAGCGCCCAATGCTGGCAACTGTCCAGTGCCGGCATACGAAACCGGTCGCGATGTATTCGAGCAGCAAACGACTCCGGAGTCGGCTTCACTAAAGATGCTCACCTTGTCGGATTGATCCTGATCCGAGGTGACACTCTCGCTGCCCGTTGCCGAGCTTGCTGTGCTCGCTGCCGAGCTATGTGAGCTGTGACGTGTGCCCGGACCAGGTCCAGGACGAGCTGCCTCCAACTGCTGGCCACCATTAACGGCACCGGAATGGGCAGAGGCAACGCCGCCATTGCCATTGGTTGCACCTGTAGCTGTACCATTGGAGGCAGCACCACCTCCATTTAGAGCCATACCTGGCGTATATGGTGTCTGTATATCCAAAGCGCAACCCAAGCACAAGGCATGGAAGCAGGGCAGCAGCACGGGATTAGCATAAAGCTGCTTGCAGGTGGGACAACGTAGTTCGTCCTCCATTGTTAAAAGTTTAATGTTTGATTCCTTTTTGCTTTGTGTTTTTTTTTTATGCCAATTGGAAACGTTTGATTAACTTTTAGTGGCTTATAAACTTGGTCGTTGAGCACTCATTTTTGATTGACTTTTGTTTAATTGTTTTTAATTTATATTATTATATTCACTTTAAATATTTTCCAAAAATACAACAGTTAACACTCTGTTATTGTTGCAATTGCATTTAAATGCAATGTTTTTCTTTTGCACTTTGTTGTTGTTAACAATTCTGAATGGTAAATGCGCAAAACTCGCGTTTGATTTTAACGTTCACGTTATTTGTAATTTAACCGTCGGCACGTCCGCTTGCTGTTAAAGTTCGTCAGAGACTGCTGTTAAGTGTTAGCCGCATGCCATTCCGCAGCATGCTCAACAGTTTTGAGTTAACATTTGGTTGGTTCGTCGCTTGCACTCGCAACTCTTGACGAAACTTAACGAAGCGCCTGCAGCACAACAATAGCAGTGGACAGTTAACAGTAGACCGTTAATTTTGAAATTATTTCTTATCACTGCTGTGGAAGTGTTTAATTGAAGAGCAACAATTGAAAATATTATAAAGTTTATTTAAAAAAATATGTATATATATTTCTGTAATAAATAAATACTTATTATAATATGATTATTTTTAATATATTGACATTGATAAAGCGATTTCAATTAAAGTATATTCTAAAATGAAATACATTTGGTTTGCTGCATAGATTAAAATCACCAAACAACAAAAACAATCTTGCTTATGCCATTCTGTTAAGTTAAACATGTTTATGTTGCGTGCGCAACCACAAAACATGTTCGTGTTCGATTACGTTGCGTGCTGTTGGCGAGCGTGTTGCACGCGCAATGTTTACATTCCATTGTTGTTGTTGTTGCAAACCGAATTAAATAAGAAATTCGACGAATTTTGAAATGTGATCGTGACCGGGGGCGAAATGTTAACGCTGCATTTTGTAGGACAAACAGTTGACACTTGTTTTGTATGGGCTGAACTACCCAATAATTGCCGGTAACAAGCCAAGCGCATTTATCACTCTCAATGTGACCTGATAAGAGCAGCAGCAAAAACAAAGTCAATCAGCAACAAGACATCGATACAACTACAAATACAAATAAACATGTGTACTGTACAGGTATGCAGGTAAACCCACAGACAGGCGAGTTAACCTGATAAGTTGACGTCTCTTGCCATATGGCGACTTATGCCGCCGGACAGCCAGCCAAAGAGCAAAGGTGTCACAAAACAATAACAACTACAACTACAACAAATATGATTAGGCCAAGCGCTGCATTTGTTTGAGTTTATTTAGACATCAAATCAGGCAATGAACGAAGGAACGCAAGCAAGAATAGCAAAATAAAATGGTCAATGAGCTTGCCTCCTCTTTCCACCTCTTCGTCTTCCTATTGAACATTAAATGCCAAAGCCCAATCCACACTGAGAAGAAAAAATAAAGAGAGGAAATTGGTGCTGTGTGCCTTATAAGAATTTTTCATTCATAATTTTCGGCTTCAAGCATAAGAATTGCAAAAAACTAAAAACAACAATATTTTCTAATATTAATACGTTAATCTTTTATTCTTTAACTATACAAACTTTTTTTCCAAAAATAAAATTTTTCCCAAAATAATGTTTTTTCTTTTCGTAAAATCAATTTTTTTAATTTTTAAATTTGAAAAATTTTAAATGTAAAAAATTTTAACAATAAAATTTTTCTAAAAAAAAAATTTTTTTTTATTCAAACATTTTTTTTTAATAAAATGTTAAATTATACAAGAAAAAAGTTTTTTTTTTATATTATTATAAATAAGACTTAGTGAATTTGATAGATTAAAACTTCATAGCTATTTTTTTCAGTGCATGAACAAACAAAACACAATCCACAGTGAACTGTTCCACATGAGAATCGATATCTACAGCAACAACATCAACAAATACAACAATACCAAACACAACAACAACCATATAAAGGAAAAACGTGCGTAATCCGTTTGACTTAATAAGCCACGTTCTCAATTTGGGTTCTTTGCAATCCAGATAGGTAAAAAAGAGACTTAGTAAAAGCTAAGATAGCTATGAGAGCGAAAAGAGGAAAGAGAAATTGACCAAGTATTTTGTTAGCTCACGCTATGGCGAGGCATCTTCCACATATTTTCAATTTAAGGTATATACTCATATACTATACCCCTCCCCAATACCCCACCCCACCGCTCGTTCACTATGGAAATATTGACATGCAACGCATTCGTATGCGTAATTTGACTCAATTTATTGTTGTGCAAATGTTTGCATATTATTTTTGTGGCATTTCCTTCCCTTCTCTTTTCCCATAAATCATCGTTTCGCTATTTGAGCAGCCAAGGCGCCATATCACTTGTATTTACCTATATATATTGACAGATTTTTGAAACGCATATGCCTTGTACACTAAGTGGCTTAACAGATATAAAATCCTTAAACCTCAAACTCATTCACTTGATGTTTAAGTGTGTTATTTGCTGTCCTGTACAGGTTCCATTGCCATTGTTGAGCCGATTACCTTAGGAAAGTTAGTTTACTCTTGCATAGACCCTTTCGTTCATTGCTGGTAACCTGTCTTTCATATTAACAATAGATCGATAGTAATTTATTATAATGGAACTTAAATATCGATAGAATGATCACAATGAACTCATCTGTGTCGTCCATTATTATGAATTTCCCAAGACGACTTAAGAATCATTTCCAATCAAAGCTCAGTGCATCGAAACTTGAAAAATGTAAGCGCAGTGATGACACTCATTATGTGCCTTGATATACATTCAATATGTGCCTTGATATATATTCGAGAGAAACATTGAACCAGCAAAAGCGATTAAATGAGGTTTTACTAAACTTCTTCGTGAGCTTTTTGATACTTGTTTCCAGTTTTTATCCGCTGTATATCATTATTACCACCTTAATAGGTATTCGATAAGTATTTAGATATATTTTGATTATTAGTTTCATACAACTTTATGTTAAATTTCTCTACACAACAAATATTCCATTATGTCTCGTTTAGTACATCTACGTCCAATATATATACAAAAATAATATACCCAAATACCCAACCTGTTGCCGCTCCAAACGGTCTCATTGTTGAATTATTTGTGCACTTATACAAAAGTCCTTTTTGCAAATAGCAATTTCTCATATTTTCATAATACACTTTGCGTGCATATTTAGCTGTATTGCAAAGGATCAAGCGCGGCCATAATTCACTTTTATATAGTTGCGAAAATATTTAAAAACTTTTAGCCCATTTACACGGGCATCGCGTAAGACCACCGAAAAATCCGAGCCACACTATAGCACCCATTCACCGCAGGATCTAACACAACCCGGTGCAACTCCTCTCCACACCTCTCCACTCCACTGCACTCGACTCCTCTTCACTCCTTTCGGCACTCTTTTGCCATGCTTTCGTTTTGGCCCGCTTTAAGACCATATATCATGTCGAGTTACCAGTCGCCATGGCCAAGGACATTCACAATATGCGCGCATGCATAAAAACGCAATAATAACAGTCGAAATTCTCGCACACACACTTACACAATCTACTTACACACACACACACACAGAGTACAGAGTCTCTGTGTGTTTTGTTGAGGCAGAAATACTTTGGTCACCGCGGGTGCGAAACTTTTTTTTTTTAGCCTTCACTTTTTTTTTTTTGTATAACCAAGCAATAAAAACAAAACAGCGAGCAAGTCTTGTTCCGTGTATGTGTGTGTATGTGTGTGTCTGACTATGTATGCGTTTTGTCGTTGTGTTGCATGTGGCAACTGTGTGGCTGCTGCAGACGCGACATCCACAAAATCCACCAACGACAACAACAACCAAAGCATAAAAGCTCAACTATAATAACTAGACAGAACAAAATCATTGAATTTAACTAAGTTAAAGAATACCCTTTCCAAAAATGAAAACCTAAAAGCATAATTTAGAGAAACGATAAAAAGTTATTGATATATTTTTATCATTTTAAATATTAATAAGAAAGAAATCAAAATTTAAAGAATTTTAAGTAAGCTTAATAAAACTGATAGAAATATTTATGATCAATGTTTAATATATTACGATGCTTAAAGTGTTAAAATCTAAATAGTTCTTGAGCTATATTGCTGCTTGTTTTCTAGCTGACATGCCCTACAGTTGTAGGGTATAGAAGAAAAGGGATGGCAACTGGGAGGCAACTGCTTTGTGGGATCGGTGACTAACAATATGTAAAAAGTTTAGCTAGAAAAAAAGAAATGTAAAAACGGAGTTGGCTTGTTTTTTGTATACGTTACATTGTGGACACAAAACACAAAAAACTCTTTTTTTTTGGGGGGGGGGGGAGGGGAGGCCTTAGGCGCACACTGATGATGTTGTTGTTATTGTTGCATGCTTGGCGAGCAGGATAACATCGCCAAATGAGATTAGGAAGGACATTCGCGTATTTAACACACACAGAGAGACGAGAGAGAAAAAGGCAGCTGCTGGGGCAGCAAGCAGTTGGATATCCTGACTGCCTGTTATGTCGAGTACAACCACAGGCGGTCCAGAAGGCGGGGGGGGATGGGGATGGGGCATAACTGGTCACTCGTCTGCGCTTCACTGGCTTCTCTGTGGCTGCGCTACGCTTGGCAGCAAGCAGTCAGCGGGGGGGTTGGGTGTGGCGGAATGGGTGTTATGTCTGCTAATATTGGGCTGCAAGTTTAGCGCCTCTGTTGTCATTGCAGGAAGTTGCAACAGTTTGAGGCACTGTAATTGCTTTTTTGTTTCTCACTGCAAGTGTGGTGGCGGGTAGCATAAAGGGGGCACATTTGGTTGTTCTTGCAACATCGCTGCAAATATTTTTAATTAGATTTTTTTTTTTGTCTTTTATTTTTGTAATTTTGTGGAGTTTCACAATTTTTTTTTTATTTTTTGGTTAATTCCAACGCCTGAGGTTGTTTTTTTGTATTTGAGAGCAAATGACACTCGCACTAAATTGGTAGATTTTTTTTGTATCTTTTGGACGGGTTTTTTAACGAGTTAAAATGGGTCTAAACCGGAAGTTATGAGCCATGACAAATTGCTGAGGGGTGTTTACTTTTTACAGGGTGTTTGTTAGTATACCTTAAGTTAAATCTGAACTTGTATTTAACAAGAAAACAATTCTAAGAAACCTATTAAAATAAATACTTCAAAAGCATTTAAATCAGTTTCTTAAATAATTGCTGCATTCAACTTTGGTTAAGATTAGTAAAGAATTAACTATTTAAAATCAAAATAATTAATCGATTACATAATTAAAAAGCGGAAATATTGTGAAAATTTTAAATTTCCAATTAACAAAAATATTTTACTTATTCCATTTTGTTTTAAAGCAAATTATTTCCACCATTAAAATCTTACCAAAGCTATTTTAATTTAATTAAAACAAATCAATCCTAATTAAAGCTCTTCCGCCATATGTCCAACTATAAATTCCGAAATGTCTAAAATGCTAATTGAATATTTGCTGCAATTCCTTTACACTTTTCTCTTGCTTTTCTCTTGGAAACATGCCAGAAAAGTGAGGGGGGAGTAAAAGAAAGCAGCATCATTTATAAATGCACTCGATAAATTATTTTCAAGCATCAACTCGGCTTTCAACAGCAGCCACAAGCAAAAGGCACACACATACTTATATTTTATATTAAATTATTTTCGTTTACTTAGCCAAGCGAGTTTTATGCTGTGCAAAAACTAACCGTAAGTATTCTTTGCCAATATTTTCTTTTTCTCTTCTTCTTTTTTTGCCACGCTTTTGTTTTCATTTTTGCGTTATTATACTGGCAGTGTGTGTGTATGTGTGTGTGTGTGGGTGTGTAAGTGTGTAAGTGAGTAAGTGTGTAAGTGTGTAAGCGTGTGTTTGTGTGTGTGTGTGTGTGTGTGTGTGTGTGTGTGTGTGTGTAAGTGTGTGTGTTTCTGTTTGTATTGGTGTTAAGCACTTCCACTTGGCTGCTGAGCTGACATGCGTTGCACGTTGGCCCAAAACAACAACAATGCCTGACAGCCTTGCAGCTTCCTTGCACCTTTTGACTTCCGGCATCACACACACATATACGAAGAACATTGCATAGACCAGCAACTGAGCTTGATTTTTCATTAAGGTTTCTCAGCTGAAGCATTGGGTATTTGTTTTTGTTTTTTCTGTTCTGTTTCGTATCGTTAGTTTAAATTATTTTCAATTAGCAGCTGACATGACGTCCAAGTCCACGCTATCGATGGAATGAGTCCGGCTACAACTTTTCAACCTTTTCTCTGCATTTATTTCGTTGCAGCTGTTAGCGGGTTGAGAACTAACCAATTGAACTAAACAGCGTTGAATGTAAAATACTTGTAAGATCATATTTAAAGCAAAGCATTATAACTTTAAAAAAAAAACTCTCTAATGATTTGAACAACAACACCGCAAAACGCACAAACACAAAACTCTGAGAGTTGTAAATGTTTGGCATAACCTCGTTATAATTGTTTATTCAAGTACAAGTTGCTGCAAAGGAGAGAAACGAAGGGAAAACAATGAAACAATGAAAACGCAACGTAATTAAATGTTTTGCGGTCTGACCATATGAGATGGCAAGTATTTGGTTGCATCTACTGCTCTGAGCCAACCCAACAAAACAAAACATGCGCCACGCACTTTGGGGAACGGCCAAAGAGAATGAAAACCAGAGTTGCAATTATGAAATTTTAGACATTTTGATGTACTCAAGCCGCATGTAAGACTCTGTGAAGCCGGCAGATGTTAACAACTCACCCACAACAACCACGACAACCCCTGGGCCATCACTCCACCCACTCCAATTATTTCCTTTCGGTCAGCAAAACATGAGAACAGTGTCCATGATATGGGAATTGTATGTATACTTGGGCCTGGGCATGTAAATATCTTAGGAAGTGAATGGGAAGATCTCTGTAGCGGATGTTTGGTAGTCGAGCTTTAATTAAATTGTTTGCAAATCAAATTGCGCTTTTGATTATGAAATCAAATACTTTGCACGAACAACTTCTTATTTAATGGGGGATGTTTGACGGTTGTATTGGCTACTCGCCGGAATGAATTATGGAGAAATATGATGAAGCTACGATTGCGGAAAGTTCTGATCTATCTTTAAGTTGATTTTTTTTGAGTGAACTTATGTTATAAAGTGGAAATGCAGTATTAATATAAATTCAAAGCTCTGACTTATAAGGTATTGCAGTTGATATTCGGTTGAGTTTTGAGGAAGTTATAATAGCGGAAAGTTCTGACTTATCTTCAAGTTGTTGTTTTTTGAAAGAATTTTTTTAGTTTGAATGGCTAAGAGATGTGAGGATGCTCGGTTAACTACTTCATAAACAATATTTGTAGAATTATCAGCGTATAGACATTACAACTTATAGTCATACTTTGTGACGCAGGTTAAAAATAAAATATATAAAAAAAAGACACATGTCTGTAACAAATAAAAACGTTATACATTCAATATTAAATTTGGTTTTTATAGAAAGACTTATCAGCTTAAGCTTTTGCTTGCTTTCAACCATATTTTGTTGCACGGGAAATATGCAATATAAGTGGAACACGAGAAAACAAAGAAAACTCCAAACTTTCCATTGTTGCCAGGAGATGTGCCAAAAAAAAAAAAAGTTGTTGTAGTTGTTTTGTTTGTTGTGCTCACAAGCAAACAAATGGAAAAACAATGTGAGATCCACAAAAAACTTTAACCCTGTACGAAACGAATATGGCCAGCACTTAAGCTAAGCCACAACAAAAAGTCCAGCAAGTGAGAATTGTTTAAGCTGAAAAGTATTTGACTTTTAGATACCCTTTACTCAATATAAGTAACATACAATGTCAAGTTAGTTAAAACTTATAAAACTTGTATAAGAAAGTATTCAAATAGTTTCTTTTGGATCTAATATTTTAAGTGATGTGGCAAACAACCCTCTTACCTAGTTCTTTGGATGCTTTGGTTTAACAGTAAAAATCTATAGCACATAAAACTTGCCCACTTCTCATTCAAATGCAAATCCGAACGCAAATCTTGAAATGACTTCGATTGGTTTTGCTGCTGTTGGTTTCTGGTTGGGAAATAGCTTTTGTTTGTGCATCAAATGCTGGTTTGTTTCCCTGGGTGTCGCTTTTATCACTTGCTTTGCAGCAGGACATGCCATAATAGTACCTTACACTCCAAACCTTATCCTCTTTGGCCACCCCTTTCAATACCTTACTCGAAATCGAGAGCAGGCACAACTGGAATTGTTGGCCAACATGTAAATGGCTCGAACAACAATGGTGAATAAAAAGGATTTTAACGAAGTTATATCACAACAGACATATTTAAAGTTTCTGTCAAGCGTTGCTGATGGCCAAAAACTTATGAGAAAGTTCCTCTAACTGACGCAACACAACTCGATTTCCGCTTGGTCAAGTGACATGATTGATATGTTCGGGGCCTAGTGTCTCTTTAACTTTTTGTCTTGACAAGGACATCAAGTAGCCGTAAACATAGTACACATTTATATTTTATAGGCACTTTTGTTGAGAACGAAACACATGCTGTTATTGTAAAAGCATTAAAAATATTTAACATTGACCAAAAGTTTAACAATGCTGTACTTAAAACTAATCAACAGAACGTATGTACAAGTGAGAAGAAAAAACTTGATTTTAAAGTAACGATGAGATTAAAAAAAGCGTAAAAATAAAGTAGCAGGAGAAAAAAAATTATGTTTAAGTGTTTATTGCACAACTTAACTTAAAAATACAACTGGAATGGAAAGGAACAATATATAAGGGTTTTGTTTTAAACATAGTTGTGTACTTTTGATGAGCTTTTAAAAGAAATCTTTAGCATTGCTACGTCTTTTTGCAGGTATCTTAAGCAGATTGTCAGTCAGTGAAGAGCCGATCACGACAGGAGTAGAAACTGTTTGGGTGCTGGCCTTGGTGGGTGTCAGGCGTTTGCTATTTTTCGGCAACATAACGCTATTGATCGGGTGGATCGAGCGTACAGGAACCGGCAATGGGCTCAGTGTTGGCGTTCGCAGACCCAACTTGCTGCTGGCCAACCGACGCGCAGCTGGCGACATGCTGGCCAAACGCTCCATGCTGGAGCGCACCATGGTTGATCCGATGTTGCGATACGCTTTATTGAATGCTTGTTGTTGCTTTTGTTTGCGCATCTTTTCACTGACCTTCTCGGCGAGCGCTAGGGCAATGTTCTCCCTGCGCGTGTTTTCATTGATGTGAAACGGGCGTCCTGGTGTATTGGGTGAAGGTGTATCGCCACCATCCAGGCGGAAGGGCGTTCCATCGATCTCACCCCAGGTCATAATGGGGGAGAACGCTTTGCCAGGACACGGTGATGGCGACCGCAAAAGATCATGGCCACATCTGGGTGGCGCTACTCTCATTTCTTTAGTCATTGCATTTGTATTGGGGAGATTGATACTGGTTTCTGGCAGTCTTGTTGCTTGGTGTTGAATGCTTTGCTTGCATTCGGCAATCTCTTCAACTCCATCCGGCATATACATGACAGTGTTCAAGTTAGTGTACTTCCAGGTTTCGATCTTGCGTGACGAATCGGTTGCCTCCAATTGCTGCTCAATGCTGGGCAGCTTTAGTAAACGCTGCATATGCTCGACGGACAGCTGCTCATGTTTATACAGTACGGCGTATTTGATTCGAAGCTTTGCCTTGGCTTCTTCGATTATTTCCTGAAAGCTATGGTTGTCCACGCTAGTGTAATGCTGCAGAAACGCATCCAATGACATTTTGTGCCCAATAGCTTTATAGTTTTCTTCTTTATCAATGGATTGCTGACTGCTGAGCGAAGTTTCCGGACGAAGCGTAGCGATCCCATTGCCTGTCATTGAATGCGTTTCAAATGCGGCTGGTGACATGGCATTGTTGCGATTATTGAAGCTGCACCGACTGCCAGTGACCAAACCATAGCGTGCTCGTATATCGCCCATTTGTTGATAATCACGACGTGACTCCGCATTCAAGTAATCATTTTGAGCACGCAGACGCTCTAGATCGGGAAAGAAATCGCGCTGTATGATCTTGGACATCTCTTCAATATATCGTTCCTCAGTTAGAATCTTGGGTTTAGTTTTTGGACGCTTGAATTCTGCCAGTGCTGCATTTTGCGCTGTTGCCATTTTCATGGCTTGACTGCCAGGTGAGCTGGACATGCTTGTTAAATTGCTCTTAGTGCTTAAAACGTTTTAAAAAGTTCAGGTTTACAATATTTATTTCTTGAAATTTACATAAATATGAGATTTAAAATGTTTTTACCTGTCTAAAAACCTCGACACTTAAAAGTTGCACAACTGAGAAATAAATTTATCTAAATAATCTGACAGTTAAGTAACATACTCGAATAAACATTATCGGAACAGGACACATTGCGATTTATCGAAACGAAAAGTGGAAAGCGATCAAAAAATGTTTTGTAAAAGCCACATAAATAATTTGAAACAAACATAGAAAATCAAAATATGAAATTCCATGAATTTAAGCACTTTTAATCTACTACAATGTTAGTTAGACCTTAATTTAAATTTAGTGGTTGTTTGGGGATAAAATCAATTAAGAGTTTTTATGGGGTGCACATGAACAATAGCTTTGTTTGGTTTTCTGGTTTTCGAGTTTGTCGACTGCAAATGATTAAGTTTGCATTTATAAAATGACACTTTTATTTTCTTGTGGTTGCCCAAAACACACACACACATGCCAATGCACTTTTTATGTGTGCGTGTGTGTGTGTTTGTGTGTGTGTGTGTGGGTTTTATTTTTTGGCAGCTTTTACATTTGTCAGTGGACATTCTTCACACAAACCCGCCGCCACCACCGCCACCGCCAACTCCTTGGGTCTGTCATTGTCAGAATGGAGAGCATGAAAAGCATTTAAATAAAATGTACTTGCAATAAATTTTGTACAGAGTTATAGAGAGGCTCATTTCGCACCCACCCACTCGCACACACACACACACTCGCACACACACACACACGCTCGTACTTTTGGCAAGCCACAGGCTCTTGTGCGATTTAAATATATAATCTGATTTTCCATTTCAATGCCTCCTCGCCTACCATAAAAAATTACAATAATTTTGTGCAATGCAAAATACAAAATACATTTAGATACATATATATGTAAATATATATATATAAATATTTTTGTTGAGTTGAATGTTTCGGGTTTTAAGTGGCTTGCGCTGGGCAAATATAAACATTTATGCCACTTTTAACTGCACTCAGCTTCTTGCAACACATATGCCACAACACACAATTTATTATTGAAACTAAAACTGCATAAAACTTATAAAATATACCAGTTCCTAAGATATAAAAACATACTAATTGGCTTTGTTTAAAAACACAAAAATAAACTTAAACTTACGTTATGCAAGCTTAAATTGTTGTACACTTAATGACATTGTAAGTAAATCTTAAGTCCTATTATCTTATTCCTTTTTAGAGCTCACCATTGTCAACTTTTTCCATTACTTGAAACATGCTCTCATACAACAATTTTTTCACATCTATCGCAGAGATAAAATCAATATGATTAAACTTCTTGTACGCCAGCATTTCATCATGCACCACATTTGGCAGCATTTTGAGCAAACGCTGCACATCCTTAACTGCCGCAAGTTGATCATTTTGGGCATAATACAAAGCCACTTTGCAGTTGACATTTCTCAAGTTGTAGGCAGGTGGTTGAGGAGAGCCATATGCTCTTTGATTTGCATAAGGATTGTCATAGTTAAATTTGAAGAAACCGCCGGTGTTTACCTGCTGAGTATAATGAACAAATGATTTGACGGATGAACCAGCTGGAAAATGGCCAAGTGCAACAGGCAAAATTGTAACATTATACTGTTCCATGTCCACGCCCATAATTTGCATTAGTACGTAACTGCAAGTGTTGCGAAATGCGAAACTGCACCACTTATAAGCCAATTCACGAAAGACTTCATTCTCCGGCGGAAATTCATAAATGCCAGCAAGACTAGCCAGACGCTGAAATATAAAAATATATTAAATCTAATGAGCAACGCAAATATCAAATTTTTAATACTTGCCATAAGATCAGATGTATAAGGTGAAACAGCTTTTATAGAAGGGCTTCCCACATATTTACAAAACACAACTGGTGCGAGGGCTTGAAAGAGTTTGATCTTCTTCATATAGGCTGGTCGCTCGGAACCCAGCACAAAGAACGAGGTGGTGCCTTGAGAGTGTCCCACATAATGCAGCTGTTTATATCCACTTTGATTAAGTATATAATCAATGCTGGCGGGTAGATCATAGTAGCCAATCTCATTAAAGGAATAATCCCAGAACTGACGCTGATATCGATGATATTTTCGATGTTTGCGTGAATATCGATTACCCCGAACGTTAAGCATCCAAACATCATAGCCACGATCGCTAAGCAGATAGGCAAGTGCTTGCTTAGGACCAATTATCAACCAGCCTGCAGAACTGTCCTCCAGACCATGCACCAGCAGCACTGGTTGTGCCCCCTGCTTGGGTATACGATGTGCCATTAGACGAAAACCATCTTTAGTATCGATATTGTGCTCTTCACACGGGTAGCCATATTTTCGGATAAGGGCCGGCTATAAGAAAGATAATCTTTAATCTTAAGTAGGAAACAATTTCTAAGAGTATTATTAGTTTATAATTGATTTTCAATGATTTATTCACTTACCGATCGAAGATGTGCATCTTCTATAATACTTGCATTGTACTTGAGAATATCAGCAAGCGTGAAATTTACATACAGGCATTGCCAGATCAGATAGTAATATAATCTCGACATGTTATTAACTGAATAACGCCCATATACTATACTAAGATGTGTTGTTAATAACTATCGTTGTTAGTTCATTGAATTGATACTACGTAACCGATTGACCTACTTGCCAAGAGAATATCAACATGAACCAAATACTGTAAAAATAAAATAAATAATACGCTTGTAAATTAATTGCCTTGTTAAAAGTTCAAGTTGAAAGTAAATTAAATGTAATAAAAACAAGTTTGCTTATTTAAATCGAACTTAAGCAAATTGCTCGACTAGAAAAGCACTTTAAATGTCTTAAACATATTTCTCTAATGGAATTTTAAAGGTATCACTATGTATATGATACAAGATCTTATACACATTGTAAAAAGTTGAACCCTTCAAGTTTGTTGTAAAGCGAAAAGTTGTGTGACTATATCTTATGTATATATACATATAGATTGACATTGACACACTTATAAAACTTTATTTACTACGTATCAATAATATATCTTTGAAATGAATAATTAGATACATGTATGTTTTGAACATGTAAAAGTTAATTGACGATCTGTTTAGATTTTTTAAATTGCATACATATTAAACCTTGATCGGGTGGCTTTTAAAAACTTCTAATCAATCAGTATCAGATAACTTAAATCGAGTCAAGTTGTTCTTAAATTCGTTAGATATTTTTAATAAACATTGTTAAAAAAAAAATTAAAAACATGATAAAAATGAATACTAACACAAAGTGTAGCTGCAATAAAATGCAATCAACACTAACAAACAACATTAAATGGGATAAGCACAATTAAATAAAGTGTAAAACACATTAAATGCATGCTGCAATTCACTTAAAACTCTAAAACCAAATGAAATAAATCATTTGCGATTTTTAATGTCATACTCACAGCTTAGAGAAGTAAGAAGGCTCTAGTCGAGAAATCGCAACTAGACGATACTCTGAACCCTATACCTTACACGTACAGTCAGTGCTTGCATGTATGTGTGTGTGTGTGTATACAACATACTTTGCTTAATTGCAAAGTTCTCTTACTCCGGTGTTTCTCAGCCGATTTAAATAAAAAATACACAGATTTTCATTATTTTGCTAAATGCTTCAAACCCCGTCTTAATGTTATGCAAATTCAAGATTTAGTTGTTATCGATCACATGTGTATATCGGAAACGGGAAGAGTTATCGAAAATCGAAAACAAACTTGTACTGCCTATGGATTAGGCGAGCTTAAGTTACTAATCTAGAGTTTTTAGCTCTTATAGTCTCTGAGATCGATGCTTTCATACAAACACACACACGGACAAACGGACATGGCTATATCGACTCGGCTGATGATGCTAATCAAGAATATATATACTTTATAGGATCGGAGATGCTTCCTTCTGCATGTTACAAACTTCTGCACAAAACCATTATACCTTTTTACCCATTTTAAATGGGCTTACGGTATAAAAATCGGAAAATCGCATTCGTTTTTTTAAATGAAACGAATTATAGTTTATGTTTGTTTTTAGATCTTAATGTTACCAGATTAGTTCAATTTTAGTAGATTCCTTATAAAAAATTTGTTTTCCAGTCACCTAAAATATTCAACTGTTCTCGTCGCGAGATTTGTAGTAACTAACTAAATTGCTTGACATAACTAGCTAGATCGTTGAATCCGACACAGCTTATTAGCTATTTGATCGCCAATGTTAGTTGGATTAACTCACGCGAATGCAATTTAGATGTCAAATCATACAGAAACCCCTATGTTAATGGGAAAGTGGATATTATTATTAATATTAGAATTAAAAACTGATTTCACATATAACAAATCCAGACAATTGATTTTATTCATTTAAATACTTTTGGTATTAGATTCAGACTTGATTGCAAGTAACAATAACTGGAGTTCATGTTTTTATACCCTTATTCCATTAAAAATGGGAAAAAAGGGTATAATGGTTTTGTGCAAAAGTATGTAACGGGCAGAAGGAAGCTTCTCCGACCCCATAAAGTATATATATTATTGATCAGCATCAACAGCCGAGTCGATATAGCCATGTCCGTCTGTCCGTCCGTCCGTCTGTCTGTCTGTCCGTATGTATGAGCCAACCGATCTCAGAGACTATAAGAGCTAGAGACTCCAGATTTCGAACTTAAGCTCGCCTAATCCCTAGGCAGTACAAGTTTGTTTTCGATTTTCGATAACTCATCCCATTTTCGATATACACATGTGATCGATAACAACAAAATCTTGAATTTTGAAAACTTTGAGATGGCATTTGAAATAACGAACAAAATAAAGACAATCTGTGAAATTTTTATTGAAATCGGTTAAGAAACACCGGAGATATGGGACATTGAAGTTGTGTATGCAGTATGAGCGTACATACAAACACACATATTTGCAAACACTGACTGTACGCGTAAGGTATAGGGATCAGGGTATCGTCTAGTCGGGATTTCTCGACTAGAGCCTTATTACTTGTTTATTATATTTCTTATGCTGAATTTATTATACATATTTTTAATTTTATTTTTAATTTTCTCTTGTAGATTTTATATTAAAATATCAAACGTCAATTTTGGTCCTTTGACTTCTCGTACAGTAGTATGGCAACTGCATAAAACATATAATATGTACCAGTTTCTAAGATAAAAAAGATATAACTTGGATTTTTTTTTTCCACTATGGCATTTTTGCTTATGGCTTTATAAACCTAACTGCAATGTGCAAGTTTGAATTGTATATCTTTTAGTAACATTATAAGTATTTCTTATCTTATTTCTTTTTAGAGCTCACCATTGTCAACTTTTTCCATTACTTGAAACATGCTCTCATACAGCAATTTTTTCGCATCTATGGCAAATAGAAAATCAATATGTTTAAACTTTTTGTACGCCAGCATTTCATCATGCACCACATTTTGCAGCACTTTGAGCAAAAGCTGCACATCCTTAACAGCCGCAAGCTTATCACTTTGGCTATAGTACAAAGCCACTTTGCAGTTGACATTTCTCAAGTTGTAGGCAGGTGGTTGAGGAGAGCCATATGCTCTTTGATTTGCATAAGGATTGTCATAGTTAAATTTGAAGAAACCGCCGGTGTTTACCTGCTGACCATAATGAACAAATGATTTGACGGATGAACCAGCTGGATAATGGCCAAGTAAAATAGGCAAAGTTGTAAATTTTAACTGATCCATGTCCACGCCCATAATTTGCGTAAGTACGTAACTGCAAGTGGGTCGAAATGCGAAATTGCACAACCTATAAGCCAATTCACGAAAGATTTTATTCTCCGGCGGAAATTCATAAATGCCAGCAAGACTAGACAGACGCTGAAATAGAAAGTATGTTAATTCAAATGACTTAAATAAATAATAAATATTAAATACTTGCCATAATATTAGCTGTAAAAGCTGAAATAATTTTTAAATAAGGCCTTTCCACATTTTTAAAATACACAACTGGTGCGAGGGCTTGAAATAGTTTGATCTTCTCCATATAGGCTGGTCGCTCGGAACCCAGCACAAAGAACGAGGTGGTGCCTTGAGAGTGTCCCACATAATGCAGCTGTTTATATCCACTTTGATTAAGTATATAATCAATGCTGGCGGGAAGATCATAGTAGCCAATCTCATTAAAGGAATAATCCCAGAACTCACGTTGATATCGATGATATTTTCGATGTTTGCGTGAATATCGATTACCCCGAACGTTAAGCATCCAAACATCATAGCCACGATCGCTAAGCAGATAGGCAAGTGCTTGCTTAGGACCAATTATCAACCAGCCTGCAGAACTCTGCTCCAGACCATGCACCAGCAGCACTGGTTGTGCCCCCTGCTTGGGTATACGATGTGCCATTAGACGAAAACCATCTTTAGTGTCGATATTGTGCTCTTCACACGGGTAGCCATATTTTCGGATAAGGGCCGGCTATAAGAAAGATAATCTTTAATCTTAAGCAGAAAACAATTTCTAAGAGTATTATTAGTTTATAATTGATTTTCAATGATTTATTCACTTACCGATCGAAGATGTGCATCTTCTATAATACTTGCATTGTACTTGAGAACATCAGCAAGCGTGAAATTTACATACAGGCATTGCCAGATCAGATAGTAATATAATCTCGACATGCTACTAGCCAAGAGAATATCAACATGAACTAAATACTGTAAAAATAAAATAAATATTACGCTTTTTAGTTAATTCTCTTGTTACAAGTTCAAGTTGAAAAGAAATTAAATTTAATTAAAACAAGTAAGAAGGCTCTAGTCGAGAAATCCCGACAAGACGATACCCTGATCCCTATACTTTACGCGTACAGTCAGTGTTTGCAAGTATGTGTGTTTGTATGTTCGCACATACTGCACACTGCATACACAACTTCAATGTCCCATATCTCCGGTGTTTCTTAACCGATTTCAATAAAAATTTAACAGATTGTCATTATTTTGTTCATGTTTTCAAATGCCATCTCAAAATTTTCAAAATTCAAGATTTTGTTGTTATCGATCACATGTGTATATCGAAAACGGGATGAGTTATCGAAAATCGAAAACAAACTTGTACTGCCTAGGGATTAGGCGAGCTTAAGTTCGAAATCTGGAGTCTCTAGCTCTTATAGTCTCTGAGATCGGTTGGCTCATACATACGGACAGACAGACAGACGGACGGACGGACAGACGGACATGGCTATATCGACTCGGCTGTTGATGCTGATCAATAATATATATACTTTATGGGGTCGGAGAAGCTTCCTTCTGCCCGTTACATACTTTTGCACAAAACCATTATACCCTTTTTTCCCATTTTTAATGGGATCAGGGTATAAAAATCGGAAAATTGCATTCGTTTTTTAAACGAAACGAATTATAGTTTATTTTTGTTTTTAGATCTTAATGTTGCCAGATTAGTTATACTTTAGTAGATTCCTTATAAAAAATTTGTTTTCCAGTTACCCAATATATTCATCTGTTCTCGACACGCGATTTGTAATAACTAAACAGTTAACTTACTAAAACGCTTGGCATAAGTAGCTAGATCGTTTAATTCGACACAGCTAATTAACTGATTTCACATATCACAAATCTAGACAATTGATTTTATTCATTTAAATTTTAAATTATGACTTCTTTGACTTCTCGTACAGTAGTATGGCAAATGCATAAAACATATAATATATACCAGTTTCTAAGATACAAAATATATTATTTATCTTTATTTTTTCCACTATGGCATTTTTGCATATGGCTTTGTAAGCCTAACTGCATTATGCAAGTTTAAATTGTATATCTGTTAGTATAAGTATTTCTTATCTTATTCCTTTTTAGAGCTCACCATTGTCAACTTTTTCCATTACTTGAAACATGCTCTCATACAGCAATTTTTTCGCATCTATGGCATATAGAAAATCAATATGATTAAACTTCTTGTACGCCAGCATTTCATCATGCACCACATTTGGCAGCACTTTGAGCAAACGCTGCACATCCTTAACAGCCGCAAGTTGATCATTTTGGGCATAATACAAAGCCACTTTGCAGTTGACATTTCTCAAGTTGTAGGCAGGTGGTTGAGGAGAGCCATATGCTCTTTGATTTGCATAAGGATTGTCATAGTTAAATTTGAAGAAACCGCCGGTGTTTACCTGCTGACCATAATGAACAAGCGATTTGACGGATGAACCAGCTGGATAATGGCCAAGTATAATAGGCAAAATTGTAACATTATACTGTTCCATGTCCACGCCCACAATTTGCATTAGTACGTAACTGCAAGTGTGGCCAAATGCGAAATTGCACAACCTATAAGCCAATTTACGAAAGATTTCATTCTCCGGCGGAAATTCATAAATGCCAGCAAGACTAGCCAGACGCTGAAATGGTATGTTAATTCAAATGATTTAAACAAATAATAAATATTGAATACTTGCCATAATATCAGCTGTAAAAGCTGAAATAATTTTTAAATAAGGACTTTCCACATTTTTAAAATACACAACTGGTGCGAGGGCTTGAAATAGTTTGATCTTCTCCATATAGGCTGGTCGCTCGGAACCCAGCACAAAGAACGAGGTGGTGCCTTGAGAGTGTCCCACATAATGCAGCTGTTTATATCCACTTTGATTAAGTATATAATCAATGCTGGCGGGTAGATCATAGTAGCCAATCTCATTAAAGGAATAATCCCAGAACTGACGCTGATATCGATGATATTTTCGATGTTTGCGTGAATATCGATTACCCCGAACGTTAAGCATCCAAACATCATAGCCACGATCGCTAAGCAGATAGGCAAGTGCTTGCTTAGGACCAATTATCAACCAGCCTGCAGAACTGTCCTCCAGACCATGCACCAGTAGCACTGGTTGTGCCCCCTGCTTGGGTATACGATGTGCCATTAGACGAAAACCATCTTTAGTGTCGATATTGTGCTCTTCACACGGGTAGCCATATTTTCGGATAAGGGCCGGCTATAAGAAAGATAATCTTTAATCTTAAGCAGAAAACAATTTCTAAGAGTATTATTAGTTTATAATTGATTTTCAATGATTTATTCACTTACCGATCGAAGATGTGCATCTTCTATAATACTTGCATTGTACTTGAGAACATCAGCAAGCGTGAAATTTACATACAGGCATTGCCAGATCAGATAGTAATATAATCTCGACATGCTACTAGCCAAGAGAATATCAACATGAACTAAATACTGTAAAAATAAAATAAATATTACGCTTTTTAGTTAATTCTCTTGTTACAAGTTCAAGTTGAAAAGAAATTAAATTTAATTAAAACAAGTAAGAAGGCTCTAGTCGAGAAATCCCGACAAGACGATACCCTGATCCCTATACTTTACGCGTACAGTCAGTGTTTGCAAGTATGTGTGTTTGTATGTTCGCACATACTGCACACTGCATACACAACTTCAATGTCCCATATCTCCGGTGTTTCTTAACCGATTTCAATAAAAATTTAACAGATTGTCATTATTTTGTTCATGTTTTCAAATGCCATCTCAAAATTTTCAAAATTCAAGATTTTGTTGTTATCGATCACATGTGTATATCGAAAACGGGATGAGTTATCGAAAATCGAAAACAAACTTGTACTGCCTAGGGATTAGGCGAGCTTAAGTTCGAAATCTGGAGTCTCTAGCTCTTATAGTCTCTGAGATCGGTTGGCTCATACATACGGACAGACAGACAGACGGACGGACGGACAGACGGACATGGCTATATCGACTCGGCTGTTGATGCTGATCAATAATATATATACTTTATGGGGTCGGAGAAGCTTCCTTCTGCCCGTTACATACTTTTGCACAAAACCATTATACCCTTTTTTCCCATTTTTAATGGGATCAGGGTATAAAAATCGGAAAATTGCATTCGTTTTTTAAACGAAACGAATTATAGTTTATTTTTGTTTTTAGATCTTAATGTTGCCAGATTAGTTATACTTTAGTAGATTCCTTATAAAAAATTTGTTTTCCAGTTACCCAATATATTCATCTGTTCTCGACACGCGATTTGTAATAACTAAACAGTTAACTTACTAAAACGCTTGGCATAAGTAGCTAGATCGTTTAATTCGACACAGCTAATTAACTGATTTCACATATCACAAATCTAGACAATTGATTTTATTCATTTAAATTTTAAATTATGACTTCTTTGACTTCTCGTACAGTAGTATGGCAAATGCATAAAACATATAATATATACCAGTTTCTAAGATACAAAATATATTATTTATCTTTATTTTTTCCACTATGGCATTTTTGCATATGGCTTTGTAAGCCTAACTGCATTATGCAAGTTTAAATTGTATATCTGTTAGTATAAGTATTTCTTATCTTATTCCTTTTTAGAGCTCACCATTGTCAACTTTTTCCATTACTTGAAACATGCTCTCATACAGCAATTTTTTCGCATCTATGGCATATAGAAAATCAATATGATTAAACTTCTTGTACGCCAGCATTTCATCATGCACCACATTTGGCAGCACTTTGAGCAAACGCTGCACATCCTTAACAGCCGCAAGTTGATCATTTTGGGCATAATACAAAGCCACTTTGCAGTTGACATTTCTCAAGTTGTAGGCAGGTGGTTGAGGAGAGCCATATGCTCTTTGATTTGCATAAGGATTGTCATAGTTAAATTTGAAGAAACCGCCGGTGTTTACCTGCTGACCATAATGAACAAGCGATTTGACGGATGAACCAGCTGGATAATGGCCAAGTATAATAGGCAAAATTGTAACATTATACTGTTCCATGTCCACGCCCACAATTTGCATTAGTACGTAACTGCAAGTGTGGCCAAATGCGAAATTGCACAACCTATAAGCCAATTTACGAAAGATTTCATTCTCCGGCGGAAATTCATAAATGCCAGCAAGACTAGCCAGACGCTGAAATGGTATGTTAATTCAAATGATTTAAACAAATAATAAATATTGAATACTTGCCATAATATCAGCTGTAAAAGCTGAAATAATTTTTAAATAAGGACTTTCCACATTTTTAAAATACACAACTGGTGCGAGGGCTTGAAATAGTTTGATCTTCTCCATATAGGCTGGTCGCTCGGAACCCAGCACAAAGAACGAGGTGGTGCCTTGAGAGTGTCCCACATAATGCAGCTGTTTATATCCACTTTGATTAAGTATATAATCAATGCTGGCGGGTAGATCATAGTAGCCAATCTCATTAAAGGAATAATCCCAGAACTGACGCTGATATCGATGATATTTTCGATGTTTGCGTGAATATCGATTACCCCGAACGTTAAGCATCCAAACATCATAGCCACGATCGCTAAGCAGATAGGCAAGTGCTTGCTTAGGACCAATTATCAACCAGCCTGCAGAACTGTCCTCCAGACCATGCACCAGTAGCACTGGTTGTGCCCCCTGCTTGGGTATACGATGTGCCATTAGACGAAAACCATCTTTAGTATTGATCTTGTGCTCTTCACACGGGTAGCCATATTTTCGGATAAGGGCCGGCTATAAGAAAGATAATCTTTAATCTTAAGCAGAAAACAATTTCTAAGAGTATTATTAGTTTATAATTGATTTTCAATGATTTATTCACTTACCGATCGAAGATGTGCATCTTCTATAATACTTGCATTGTACTTGAGAACATCAGCAAGCGTGAAATTTACATACAGGCATTGCCAGATCAGATAGTAATATAATCTCGACATGCTACTAGCCAAGAGAATGTCAACATGAACTAAATACTGTAAAAATAAAATAAATATTATTACGCTTTTAAATTAATTCTCTTGTTACAAGTTCAAGTTGAAAAGAAATTAAATTTAATAAAAACAAATTTGCTTATTTTAATCGAACTTAAGCCACGTGTTATGAGTAAACAAGTAAAACAGATTAAAATTCCTCGACTAGAAAAGTACTCTATACATGGGTATTATGTTAATGATTATACCCTGAACCTGGGTAAAAAGGGTATAATGGTTTTGTTCAAAAGTTTGTAACATGCAGAAGAAAGCATCTCCGACCCCATAAAGTATATATATTCTTGATCAGCATCAACAGCCGAGTCGATATAGCAATGTCCGTCTGTCCGTCTGCCTGTTACATTATTTTGCACAAAACCATTATACCCTTTTTGTCCTTTTTTAATGGGCTTACGGTATAAAAAATTGTTTTCCAGTTACCCAATATATTCTGTTCTCTGTTCTCGACGCGCGATTTGTAATAACTAAGCTGTTAGCTTACTAAAACGCTTGGCATAAATAGCTAGTTTGATTCGACACAGCTAATTAACAGATTTCACATATCATTTAAATTTTAAATGATGATATTTTCTTAACAAAATAAATACTTTTGGTATTAGATTTTGACTTGATGGCAAGTAATAATAACTGGATAAAACATATAATATATACCAGTTTCTAAGATACAAAACATATTATTTATCTTTATTTTTTCCACTATGGCATTTTTGCATTTGGCTTTGTAAGCCTATCTGCATTATGCAAGTTTGAATTGTATATCTCTTAGTATAAGTATTTCTTATCTTATTCCTTTTTAGAGCTCACCATTGTCAACTTTTTCCATTACTTGAAACATGCTCTCATACAACAATTTTTTCACATCTATCGCAGAGATAAAATCAATATGATTAAACTTCTTGTACGCCAGCATTTCATCATGCACCACATTTGGCAGCACTTTGAGCAAACGCTGCACATCCTTAACAGCCGCAAGTTGATCATTTTGGGCATAATACAAAGCCACTTTGCAGTTGACATTTCTCAAGTTGTAGGCAGGTGGTTGAGGAGAGCCATATGCTCTTTGATTTGCATAAGGATTGTCATAGTTAAATTTGAAGAAACCGCCGGTGTTTACCTGCTGAGTATAATGAACAAATGATTTGACGGATGAACCAGCTGGAAAATGGCCAAGTGCAACAGGCAAAATTGTAACATTATACTGTTCCATGTCCACGCCCATAATTTGCATTAGTACGTAACTGCAAGTGTTGCGAAATGCGAAACTGCACCACTTATAAGCCAATTCACGAAAGATTTCATTCTCCGGCGGAAATTCATAAATGCCAGCAAGACTAGTTAGACGCTAAAATATAAAAATATATTAAATCTAATAAGCTACGCAAATATCAAATTTTTAATACTTGCAATAATATCAGCTGTATAAGCTGAAATAATTCTTAAATAAGGACTTCCATTATTTGTAAAATACACAACTGGTGCGAGGGCTTGAAATAGTTTGATCTTCTCCATATAGGCTGGTCGCTCGGAACCCAGCACAAAGAACGAGGTGGTGCCTTGAGAGTGTCCCACATAATGCAGCTGTTTATATCCACTTTGATTAAGTATATAGTCAATGCTGGCGGGAAGATCATAGTAGCCAATCTCATTAAAGGAATAATCCCAGAACTGACGTTGATATCGATGATATTTTCGATGTTTGCGTGAATATCGATTACCCCGAACGTTAAGCATCCAAACATCATAGCCACGATCGCTAAGCAGATAGGCAAGTGCTTGCTTAGGACCAATTATCAACCAGCCTGCAGAACTGTCCTCCAGACCATGCACCAGCAGCACTGGTTGTGCCCCCTGCTTGGGTATACGATGTGCCATTAGACGAAAACCATCTTTAGTATTGATCTTGTGCTCTTCACACGGGTAGCCATATTTTCGGATTAGGGCAGGCTATAAGAAAAATTATCTTTAATCTTAAGTAGGAAACAATTTCTAAGAGTATTATTAGTTTATAATTGATTTTCAATGATTTATTCACTTACCGATCGAAGATGTGCATCTTCTATAATACTTGCATTGTACTTGAGAATATCAGCAAGCGTGAAATTTACATACAGGCATTGCCAGATCAGATAGTAATATAATCTCGACATGTTATTAACTGAATAACGCCCATATACTATACTAAGATGTGTTGTAAATAACTATCGTTGTTAGTTCATTGAATTGATACTACGTAACCGATTGACCTACTTGCCAAGCAAATATCAACATGAACCAAATACTGTAAAAATAAAATAAATAATACGCTTGTAAATTAATTGCCTTGTTAAAAGTTCAAGTTGAAAGTAAATTAAATGTAATAAAAACAAGTTTGCTAATTTTAATCGAACTTAAGCCACGTGCTATAAGTAAACAATTCAGAGTGATTGAAATTGCTCGACTAGAAAAGTACTTTAAATGTCATAAAAATATTTCTTTAATGGAATTTTAAAAGTATAACTATGCATATTGCTAAAGATCTTATACACATTGTAATAAGTTGAACCCTTCATGTTTGTTGTAAAGCGAAAAGTTGTGTGACTGTATCTTATGTATATATACATATATTTATATTTGACACTTGACTGTTAGATTGACATTGACACACTTATAAAACTTAATTTACTAGGTATCAATAATATATCATTGAAATGAACAATTGAATACATATATGTATTGAACATGCATAAGTTCTTTGGCGACTTGTTTAAATTTTTAAAAGGCTTTAATTTTAATCGGGCGCCTTTAAAAAATTTGTAGTCTAGTAAAATCAGTCGTACTGCTTCAGTATCAGATAAATTCAATCAAGCCAAGTTGTTCTTAAATTTGTTAGATATTTTAATTAAACTTTGTTTAATTCTCAAAGAATTCACTTAAAACTTAACTTATTCACAGCTTAAAAATCGCATTCGTTCCTTAAACGAAACGAATTTTAGTTTATATTGCCAGATTAGTTCTACTTTAATATTTTCCTTATAAAAAAATGTTGTTCCCAGTTACCCAATATATTAAACTGTTCTCGACGCGCGATTTTTAGTAACTAAACTGTAAACTTACTAAAGTGCTTGACATAACTAGCTAGATCGTTGAATCCAAAACAGCTTATTAGCTATTTGATCGCCAATGTCAGTTGGGTAAACTCACGCGAATGCAATTTAGATGTTAAATCATACAAAAACACGTATATCTATGGGAAAGTGGATATCTTTATTAATATTAATACAGAAAATTGATTTTATTTATTTAATTGATGTTGACATTTTCTTGAATGGATAAGTTTTTAAGCACCTTAATGTTAGTATTAGACTTAGACTTGATTTAAGTGAATATGAGCAAGAATTCTAATAAATTAGTTTCATTTTATGTTAGTATATCAAACGTCAATTGTAATACTTTTACTTCTCGTCATTGTCTAGTTTTCAAATGCTAACCTACAATAGAATTTCAGCATCTTATTTAATGTGGTATCTTTTTATGACAAAATCAATAAAAAAATATGATTAAAATTGATCAAAAATCAATAAAATGATCAAAATTCAATAGTGTGCCTATGATCAAAATCTTAAACTATAGTCGACTTTTAGGCGCTTTGTTAATCACGTCATTTACAGTTTGACATCCAAAAGTATATAACATTTATATTTTTATATGCAACGAAATTCGTTATATGGATAAACCGCTCTAGAAACTAACCATTTAATCGTCTTGAAAGTATATGTAAACATCTTATAACTTTTATCAGTTAAATATATATATATTTATTTATTTATTTTGATCTGTTTTCCAACTTGTGTATAAAATTCTGTTGGGAGTTTTGATCGAAATGAAAAGCAAAACCCTTTAATGGGGATATGTCAATTATTATCACATGAACTTATTTTTATTATTCTATTATTTTGCAACCAATAAATATTTAGTATTTCGTGTATATATATAACATAAATGGCCAATTGATTAAAATGAGCTCATACTGCAAGTATATAGTCTAGATCTATATCTAAGTCCTACATTTAGTTAGAAGTATCTATGGTATTATCATTATCATGAGAGTGCATTTTCTCAATCATGCGATCCCATAGCAAATCTCGAGCATCCACACCCCAAATGAAGTCGAGATGATTAAACTGCGCGTAGTCAACCAGATAATGTGACACAACATTAGGCAGCCTTTTGCGCAGGTCTTGCACATCCGTGGGCTGTGCTAGCCAATCGTTTTGGCTATAATACAAGGCAACCTTGGCCTTAACATTCTCCAGCTTGTATTCGGGTGGAGTGACGCTATTGTAACGCCAGTGATTCCTTAGCCAGCCATAGTCGAACTGACGGAAGTGACCTGATCGGCGAACCTGGGCAAAGTGCTGCATTTGTTTGGTTGCGGCGCCAGCTGGTGCATGCCCCACCACAACGGGCAACATCGTTTCATTTAACTGTGATTTGTCAAAGCCTGTTGTAAGGAATATCACATTCGAGCAGATCTCCTTAGTTATGGTCGTCTCATCGCAAATCAGTTGATTAAACATCACAATGAACTCATTTTTGGGCAAAAACTCATGAACGCCAATCAGTTTGAGCACAAGCTGTAAGTAAATTAAGTTGTTTGACTAGTTGTTACTAACCGAACACAAAAGCTACTTACGCTGACTGGCAATTGAAATTCGGCTAGGAAATTGACAACCGGACTCTTGCAATGATTTAAGTATGCAACTGGTGCCAAAGCTTGCATGAATATGATTTTATCCATATATTCGGGTCGCTCACTGCCCATGATCCAGAAGACAACGGTGCCCTGCGAGTGTCCAATATAGTGAAGTTGAGGGAAACCTGTTTTGCCCAATATATAGTCGATTGTTTTCGGTATATCGTAGATGCCCATTTCATGAAACGTAAAGTCCCAAAACTTGGCATGTTTATGCGTGTATTTAATGTGCTTCCTGGAATAAGTATTGCCACGCACATTGGCCATCCACACGTCGTAGCCCTGCTCGTACAGTAAGTAACCTGAAGTTGACAGTAGAGTATCAAATATCTATTCAGTTAGACAGATCGATAATGAAACATACCCAATCCCTTATTGGGACCCATCATCACCCATGTGGCTGAGCTATCTAAAAGACCGTGCACCAGGAGCACAGGCGTTGCACCAGGTCGCGCAATCCGATGTAGAGTTAATATATAACCATCGTCTGTTGTTACCGTATGATTCTCCGCCGGATAACCATATTTATGTATTAATTTATACTGTAAAAACAAAAAAAAAAACATTTTTTAAGAATTTTGAAACATTCTTGTAAACAAAAACCAAATCGAAACTAAATCGTTTAAGATGTGATCAGATTACAAATCGATTATAACTAAAGATTTTTGCCTTATGCAAGCTAATATTTCATTTGACTAATAACAAATCAGTTTTTGGAATCTATCATAGTATATAAAAACTAATTGTTTATTTAACCTTTAACAGACTTTAGTGCAACAACAAATAGAATGTGAATGTGACACAAGATTTAATAACATAAACACTAATTAGCTTCTTCGATTCTCTTAACCAGTTTTACTTACCGTGCTTAAATGTGAATCCTCCATAATATTGGGATCCACTTCCGCTTCAATGCGCAATTCATGGTTGACCTTTATGGAGCGGCCCAGCCATGTCGGGGTTTTGAAGTTAACATTAAAAAGCGTTATATTTCCAAGCAGGAATGATAAGTCCCCATTGCTCTCCAGTGGAACGAAACCCAGGCAAAGTGTAAAAAGCAGCAACTGCTTCAAGCCCAAGTTTGATAACATCTTGCCCAACAGTTAAAATGGATGTTTTGGTTGATCACTGGACGACGGTCAAACGTTGACTGGTGAAGGCTTGATTGGGCTGCGAGAATATAACGTTGTCACGTTCTTCAAAAACTGTGAAACATCTGCGAGTAAATGCTGATTACGACTTCTGAGTGTGCCTCAATTGAATCACCAAACGGCACATGAAAAAATTTAAAAAACAAAAACAAAAAGCTATATATATTGGTCAAGAGCAATGATAACCCCCGGCGGCAAAGCCTTCGTCACTAACTGATAAGCAAATGAGTCCGGCTTAAGATAATGCTCATGATCTGCTTATGTTGTCTTGACTTTGATTTGGCTTAACGCACGCGACTCCTGAACTCTGAGCTCTCGCACACAAATCGCGACTGCGTCATTTCAAAATGGGAGCCCTACAACACAATACCTTAGCAACATTACCAACATAATAATAATGTTGCCAAGCCAATTGACGGAGACACAAGCGTAAATAATATAATAAATACCTCTTTTTGTTGATTTTGTTATTTAGTTTTGGCTCTTGTTCGCTTCCACTCTTTTTGCACGCGTTTATGTACATGTGTACATCTGCTTATTATTAAATTTAACACTTGCTTTGTTTGTTGAAAGTTGTTGCGTTTTGCCAGTGCGATGCGTATCGATGACAATTGCCGACTGAACTCACAGATAGTGTCGCGATGTGAACTTTGTTTGGTCACAAAATAAAACACAAAAATAACTAATAATTACAAGTTTTCGATGCCAGTCCCACACAACCAGTTCCCCCCCTCCATCCAATACAAAATCTTAAAGTTAACTGAGGGATATATGAACATCAAACTCGTATCTATCGACTTAATGATTGTTTGATTTGCTTTTGTTTGTTGTTTTTTTTGTTTTACATATACACAAATCTCATTAGCATATGGGGGGAGTCGACGTCACGGCTATGACGTTTTGCCTCTAACAAGACAGGTTTTGGAAACCTGACCTAATAATCGTTTAATGCGTTTTGGATTCGTTTTCATTTGTTTGACTGGGCGATAAGGCATTTCGTTACTATTATATTATTTCTATATTGGTCTGCTCTGAACACAAAGTCCAAATTTAACGCAATAAATGTGCGACCCAAAGGGAATATAAATATTTGTATAATGAATTCTTGTTAAATTCTAAATGCGCTACAAAATCAAAATAGATTATGATTAAATATTGTTATATATACCTCTATATATTTTAATTAAGCTATAAGTATTAATTATTCGTTAGAATATAAAGAGTCTACAATATATATACATTACTAATAATTGTACTAAACGATGATGATTTATAGATTTATATTTTGCTACTACTTTGGAAGTCAAGACAAAGGATTGATGATTAATAATGAATCATTGTAATATAAGCTAATTTTTATAATGCTACTTTTTCGCTCAACAAACAATTAATAAGCGCAACTCATTCAATACAAATTACGCGCGAGTTCAAACACTAGTAAATAACAACAACTCTTAACTTTATAGTGTTAATGATATTTGTGCGATCAAAGTGCAATTAAGTATGACCACAATGTTTATGCGATTATTGTTTCAACAATTGATCATAATCGTGCTCGCCATTTGAGGGTCATTCATTAAAATTTACATTCAAATCGACTGTTCAATATATATATATATATACTCATCGAGTTGAACTCTTCAACATAATTTGAATAAAACTACCACAACATTATGCTGAACGAATGCTTATCAGAGTTTGAAGCACAAACATAAACACAGTCTTCGTTGAGTGTTATTATGCAGTCAGCTGCAGAGATACACACACACACGCACACACACACACGCGCACACACACATACAAACGCATGCTTGTGGGAAGACAATGTGCAGTTCATTAACTCAAGCAGCACATAAATTTATGCTTATTGTTGTTTTGTTTTTATTATGGCTCAAGTCCAGTTCTTCTTCTTCATGCATTGTCAGCCGTATTTTATATGCAAATATATATATATATATATATATATATATATACGTAAATAGCTATAAGCATGTTTGGGCTAGTCAAGAGCAACAAGCATATATTTAGTTTCTAATGCAACTTTAAGGTCCCATTGTTGTGTAAAGTTTATAGTTTAGGAAAGTTACTAGCTATTTAAATTGTTGCACACACATAAAAATATATATTTATTTGCATTTTGCTAGAACCACATAGAATTTGATGAGTTTTTGGCGTTATTTACTATGTGGTTTGGGTCGCAAATGTCCAACTGGTCGTTTTGGTGACCAAATCAAAGCGCTCTCTATATGTGAAAGCCACTTTCGTGACATTTTGCATTTTTATTTTAGCTCTGGGGATTGACAGCAGCAGTTGACGCAAAACCGCAAACAATTGTTGACAAATAGACTCGATATCAAAATGGTTAAATGTTGACTCCTTACTCCCAATAAAATGGAACTAGGAATGCTTGCGAGAAATTGACTTAGTTACAAAGTTTATGGTTTTTGTTGACAAACAGCAAGTAAAGTGAGAGAGAGAAAAAGAAATAGATATTAATGCACTCATATAAGACTTAGAAAATGTCCGTGGCATTTTATTGGTGAATGAAAGTTTTAGAAATGGACTTTAAACTTCTGCAGTTTTTCAAAAAACCAAAAAGAAAAAACCGGTTGACCTAAATAAAAGATATCAAAAACTAAACTTTCCTGTAGCTTACAAACTTTATCCTTCTGTTGGCAGCAAATATTTATATACAAAAAAGAGGTAAAATGGGCTCTTTTAATGCTGGTAATAAATATTTAAATATATTAATAAAACATTTCGTATGTTTTGTTAGTATTAAACAACGCCAACAGTGCGGTAAAGTGCATGATAGCTAAGAGCTGATATTCTGCAATGCGTTCATTTTCATAAAAATACGCCCCAAAGTATGCAACAAAAACTAAAAGGTTGCTTAGCTTGTTAAATTCACTTTTTACTTAATAGCCTAATAATTCTCAACTGGTTTTAGCTTAAACGTATAAAGGACCCTGTCGATAATCTCTTGTCTACTATCCAACTGAAGTTTTTTTTAACATTTATTTTTTATTTTATATTATTTTTTTGATTTATTTTTTGTATAAATATTTTTTTTATATAATTTTTTTTATAAATGTTTTTTGTGCTACTTATTTTTATGTGTAAACTTCAACCCGCACCTATATAGCGTTAACACCAACAACAACAAACCATAATATATTCCCTATCTACGTCTTTGCACACACAATTATAGGCAATTTCTGCACTTTTTTCGTGTTGAGAAATGTGTGCAAAGTGAAAAATGTAAAATATAAATAAGAAAGGCAAGCAATGTGCAAGAAAAATGATTTTTGCACGCTTCGGCAACGTTGACAGACGTCCTGAAGGGTGAAAATGAGTACAGCTGCTGCCAGTGTCATTAACTCGACAAACCGCGCGACGACGACGGCGCCGGCAGCAGCAAAGCAATGCAAACGTTATGTTGAGGCATTCGTTATGTCAACAAGCGCGCAACAATGGGACGACAGAGCCGGGCGACCGAAATGGCAGCCAGGAAGCAGCGTTATGCGCATTACATCACTCACTTTTGAGAGTTTGTGTTTGTAATTGCAGGAGTCATAAGTCGTTGCCTAACGACAAAGTTATTGCTTCATTTTGTGCCGCCCTCTCCTCTCTACCCTATTTTTAATGAAGTGCAACTGTTCCCGCGCGCACTTCACTTTCTCTCTTGCTCAAAACGAAAAAAAAGTTTCTGCTGAGCAAGAGAGACACAAAAGGAGTGAGAGCAAAACATAAGGGGAAAGCCAGAGTTTTTTTTTTTTTTTTGTGTTTTGTGGCACGTTTTTGGCCTTTGGCATATGCTCCCTCCACGTCTCCACACGCAAGTTTTGTGCTCACTTTGTTTTTCGAGTAGCAAATACGTTAATTGGGCATTAAATTTAACTGAAATTTTCTATTAAATTTAGTATATTTTTATAAATGTCTGATTATTTTTATTGGAAGAAAAACTTGCTAAAATTCTTTTAAAAAAAAACCCTAGCTTCCAGCTTTCGTTGCTCCAAGCTTCACTGTATACAGTGAATAGACACACGTACGCGAGTATCAATTTCAAGAGATTTATGCGTTCAGCAAACAGGCTATAAAATATTTATTGTTTTATGTTGGCAGCGATAAGAAGAGCCAATGATAACAAGCAACATCTGCTGTTCCTGTTCGCTGCGATTCACTTTCTTGAGGTAACGCGATACGTACGAAAAAAGGATATATCACAAACACCCACAAGCACACACACACAGACGTGAATGTTGCCTAAAATATTGCCTTGAAGTGCGATTTGCAAATTTCGGTGCCCCATACAGAAATCGATTCCGTCAAAAGTGGGAATTGTGCATAGAAATGTTTCTTTTTTTACTCTTTAAGTCAATTTAACCTGGCTGACAAACTTAAGTTTGTTGTTCGCAATGTTAATAAGTGTGTATTGATTTAATTAAACATCAAACGCGAGCACACGATGTAACTGCAGAGAGAGTGATGAACAAATGTGTGGAAGGTTGGTTGGGGAGGGAATTCGGTGGAGTGGCTTTCAGACACAGTTATGGCTGCTAATAGAATGCTTATGATAATAATTTAATGAAAACCTATAATATAGTTTTGATTCAACAAAAGAAACAAAGTAAAAAGATCAAAGCACCAAAAACTAAAATCAGCCAAGAATTCAAAGCATTATTCGAAGCCTTAGAAAAATGTTCACAACCTGTAGCATTTATTTTATTGCGTCGCTTCTTTTTCGTTTATTTTGTTTGGCTTAACTTTTGTTCCTACTATTTGAATTTTACGCTTGAACACACTTTTTATCTTAAGCTTAAGTGAATATGCTGCAGCTTGGGGCATGAAACCATCAAAATTTTAAATTGAAAATTGATTTTTGTCAATTTATTCAAGAGTTTCTTTTATTTTTATTTTTTTTTCATTTGTTTTTCTTTACTGTTTGATTTGATGTTGGTCAAAAATGTTTGCAATTTAAAGGTGAAATGAAACAGATTTTTTCAATTGATATTTCGCCTGGATTTCTATTTTTCATTTTCATCGATTTTCGGCTCAACTTTAACACAATTTCATATCACACAATCTCGGCTCTGCAACAGTTAGCGAGTGTATTTGAAATAATAACCATAATATAGTCTTCTGGTGATACTACTAACTGGTGTGGCAACATGAAAAGAAGTCAAAAGTAAACCCGGTCATAAGCCTATCAAAACGTTTTTATTCGTTTCGTGCACGCGGCCAGCCTAGCCCCCAAAATATATATATATATAAAACTCTACTGCTTGTGGGGGTTGTTGGAAAAACCCTAAAGTCGTTCTCGACGACAGTTTCGCGTGTGTTTGCACTTTTCCGGTCGTTTTTCTAGCTTTGTGTCGTCTCTGTTGGGACCAACAGGCTTGGAATCGAGGGTTGCTCTTCCTCTCTCGGGACTTTATGATATGCTTTGAAATTGATAGCGGCGACAAATCATATAACGCACCTTAGCCTAAGCTTAGCCAGCCAAAGAGAACTGCATTTATGCTTTTTCCGGCGGGTAAGGTGTGGGGGAAACGCGTCTATCGTAACTTAGCTTGGCGCGCACTCCCCAACTGAAGTTATTTGTCTTCGTTGTCGTCTTGCAACAATTTGCTGGTCTGGCTAATAAAATTTGATAAGCCAAAGTGGAGCGTCAGACGCCAGACGGGCATAAAATTTGTGTTGCACGCAAATTGGGGATAAATTTAATGCGTTGGGGATGTGGCACCCCCCAATCGCACCCAATAACAAAACCAAACCCACAGACTCAACATATCAATGGGCTAAGTTAATTTATCTCAAACGAGAAAGTCTCTCTCTCTCTCTCTCTCTCTCTCTCTCTCTCTCTCTCTCTCTCTCTCCTAGTTGGTTAAGATGTGATTCTTTTTTAGATGTTATTTTTTTTTTTAATATCTGTTGCCCTTTGATTTATTTGATGTGTTTTGACATTCGCCATTTTATTTTATCCTTTTCAAGAGTTTTGCTGTTTTGAACACGTTTCTTCGTTGGTTGGTTTTTTTTTTGTGTTTCCAAATGCATTTTTGATAGCAGTTAATGGAGTTTTTACTGCCTTTGAAGCGCACTTTATGAGAGACGAACCCTAACTTGATATACATGCGTTACATATGAGTCAGAGGAACAAGGGCATAAAATTGTTTGATGAGAGTTGGCTTATTTTTATTAAAGAGGCGCAAGTGAACGCAGCAAGCTTTTTGGTTTCTCTTTTTTTCAATTTTGTTTTTATTACTTACATTTTTGATGATTATGATCTTCTCTTATCAATCTTGTTTAGTTTAAGGATAAGTAACATTGTTTTTATTTAATCAAACATTACAAACGAGCCTTTTCTTTATAAATTTTTTTTTTATTATAAATTGGCGTCAACTATTTAGTTTATCATCAAACAGTTAATATCTATTATTATTATTTAATGATTTGTATATTTTTTTCTTGTCTCGTTTAAATCAATATAAAATATTTTTGAACATATTTAAGGATTTTTCTTGAGACTCCTTAGCCTCCTTAGCATCCTGAGCTACCTGAGCATCCTTAGCAAGCTTTTTGGTTTCTCTTTTTTTCAATTTTATTTTTATTACTTACATTTTTGATGAGCCTTTTCTTTATGAATTTTTTTTTTATTATAAATTGGCGTCAACTATTTAGTTTATCATCAAACAGTTAATATCTATTATTATTATTTAATGATTTGTATATTTTTTTCTTGTCTCGTTTAAATCAAAATAAAATATTTTTGAACATATTTAAGGATTTTTCTTGAGACTCCTTAGCCTCCTTAGCATCCTGAGCTACCTGAGCATCCTTAGCAAGCTTTTGTTTCTCTTTTTTTCAATTTTATTTTTATTACTTACATTTTTGATGAGCCTTTTCTTTATGAATTTTTTTTTTATTATAAATTGGCGTCAACTATTTAGTTTATCATCAAACAGTTAATATCTATTATTATTATTTAATGATTTGTATATTTTTTTCTTGTCTCGTTTAAATCAAAATAAAATATTTTTGAACATATTTAAGGATTTTTCTTGAGACTCCTTAGCCTCCTTAGCATCCTGAGCTACCTGAGCATCCTTAGCAAGCTTTTTGGTTTCTCTTTTTTTCAATTTTATTTTTATTACTTACATTTTTGATGAGCCTTTTCTTTATGAATTTTTTTTTTATTATAAATTGGCGTCAACTATTTAGTTTATCATCAAACAGTTAATATCTATTATTATTATTTAATGATTTGTATATTTTTTTCTTGTCTCGTTTAAATCAAAATAAAATATTTTTGAACATATTTAAGGATTTTTCTTGAGACTCCTTAGCCTCCTTAGCATCCTGAGCTACCTAGCATCCTTAGCAAGCTTTTTGGTTTCTCTTTTTTTCAATTTTATTTTTATTACTTACATTTTTGATGAGCCTTTTCTTTATGAATTTTTTTTTTATTATAAATTGGCGTCAACTATTTAGTTTATCATCAAACAGTTAATATCTATTATTATTATTTAATGATTTGTATATTTTTTTCTTGTCTCGTTTAAATCAAAATAAAATATTTTTGAACATATTTAAGGATTTTTCTTGAGACTCCTTAGCCTCCTTAGCATCCTGAGCTACCTGAGCATCCTTAGCAAGCTTTTTGGTTTCTCTTTTTTTCAATTTTATTTTTATTACTTACATTTTTGATGATTATGATCTTCTCTTATCAATCTTGTTTAGTTTATTTAATCAAACATTACAAACGAGCCTTTTCTTTATGAATTTTTTTTTATTATAAATTGGCGTCAACTATTTAGTTTATCATCAAACAGTTAATATCTATTATTATTATTTAATGATTTGTATATTTTTTTCTTGTCTCGTTTAAACAAAATAAAATATTTTTGAACATATTTAAGGATTTTTCTTGAGACTCCTTAGCCTCCTTAGCATCCTGAGCTACCTGAGCATCCTTAGCAAGCTTTTTGGTTTCTCTTTTTTTCAATTTTATTTTTATTACTTACATTTTTGATGATTATGATCTTCTCTTATCAATCTTGTTTAGTTTATTTAATCAAACATTACAAACGAGCCTTTTCTTTATGAATTTTTTTTTATTATAAATTGGCGTCAACTATTTAGTTTATCATCAAACAGTTAATAACTATTATTATTATTTAATGATTTGTATATTTTTTTCTTGTCTCGTTTAAATCAAAATAAAATATTTTTGAACATATTTAAGGATTTTTCTTGAGACTCCTTAGCCTCCTTAGCATCCTGAGCTACCTGAGCATCCTTAGCAAGCTTTTTGGTTTCTCTTTTTTTCAATTTTATTTTTATTACTTACATTTTTGATGATTATGATCTTCTCTTATCAATCTTGTTTAGTTTATTTAATCAAACATTACAAACGAGCCTTTTCTTTATGAATTTTTTTTTTATTATAAATTGGCGTCAACTATTTAGTTTATCATCAAACAGTTAATATCTATTATTATTATTTAATGATTTGTATATTTTTTTCTTGTCTCGTTTAAATCAAAATAAAATATTTTTGAACATATTTAAGGATTTTTCTTGAGACTCCTTAGCCTCCTTAGCATCCTGAGCTACCTGAGCATCCTTAGCAAGCTTTTTGGTTTCTCTTTTTTTCAATTTTATTTTTATTACTTACATTTTTGATGAGCCTTTTCTTTATGAATTTTTTTTTTATTATAAATTGGCGTCAACTATTTAGTTTATCATCAAACAGTTAATATCTATTATTATTATTTAATGATTTGTATATTTTTTTCTTGTCTCGTTTAAATCAAAATAAAATATTTTTGAACATATTTAAGGATTTTTCTTGAGACTCCTTAGCCTCCTTAGCATCCTGAGCTACCTGAGCATCCTTAGCAAGCTTTTTGGTTTCTCTTTTTTTCAATTTTATTTTTATTACTTACATTTTTGATGAGCCTTTTCTTTATGAATTTTTTTTTATTATAAATTGGCGTCAACTATTTAGTTTATCATCAAACAGTTAATATCTATTATTATTATTTAATGATTTGTATATTTTTTTCTTGTCTCGTTTAAATCAAAATAAAATATTTTTGAACATATTTAAGGATTTTTCTTGAGACTCCTTAGCCTCCTTAGCATCCTGAGCTACCTGAGCATCCTTAGCAAGCTTTTTGGTTTCTCTTTTTTTCAATTTTATTTTTATTACTTACATTTTTGATGAGCCTTTTCTTTATGAATTTTTTTTTATTATAAATTGGCGTCAACTATTTAGTTTATCATCAAACAGTTAATATCTATTATTATTATTTAATGATTTGTATATTTTTTTCTTGTCTCGTTTAAATCAATATAAAATATTTTTGAACATATTTAAGGATTTTTCTTGAGACTCCTTAGCATCCTGAGCTACCTGAGCATCCCTTAGCATCCTTTGTATGTACACCTCTTTGCGCACAGCATCGAAAAAAACTAATCTACTTTATTTAACTTACTAACTAATAAAACCCATTTTTATCGAGCTGATCGCGTTATTGTAAATCACACAAGGCAAAATTCTTACGGAAAAGGCTTAAAACAAGCAACAAAAACATAAGTATATGTGTGTTTAAATGTATGTATGTGGGTGTGGGAAACCAGCTTTCTCATTTCTTTAAGAGTGGTGGCACAGCGGAAAGTGCCACAGACAGGACACTTAAATGCTGCTCAAAATTGGATTTGTGCTCCTTAAGCAGCAAACGAGGAGAGAGAGAAAGAAAAAGAAAACCCAAAACTCTTCCTTCCCCATCGTGGTGCTCACATGCCGATAAACATTTTTATAGTTAAGAAGAGGCCTGCGTGTCCGTCCCCATTTGCCACAAGTCATGGCTCATCCTCTCAACTTTTTGCCAACAATTTCCTATTCCCCAGCTGCACATTAAGTTGCGTTGAAGGGAAAGGCAGAGACTGTTCCAGTGTTTATGCTTATTTAAAAAAGTGGCAGAGCTTCAAGAGTTTTGATTTGATAAAGCTGAAAAAGAAAAAATGCTCAAGAAACTGATAGCACCAAGCACTTTTCGTGTGAGGGAAGGTTGGGTGTTGGGTGTTGGGGGGGGGAGTGCTGTGTTTAGGTGCCAGTTTAGAAAGAAAACTCCATGCTTAAAGCATATATGCAAGTCACATACGCACGATGCTTTTAATAATAAAAACAACGAGCAACTGTTATATGAAAACAAAGAAAATTGGAGAGTTGGAGTGGAAAACGGTGGGTAGAGGGCTGGGGGTTTACTGTGCGTGTAAATGTCTTTATAGGCACAAAAAGTGAAAGTTCCTTTTCTCGCAGCTGACTTTCATTATAACCACAAAAGAACGAAGGAAATTATATCGCAAGCAAAGTTGTAAACAAACAAAAAATATAATTTAAACACCAAATGAAATGAAAAGTAATCAAAAACATATGAACTGAAAAATATACATATTAATTCAACAAGAAAAAGCTTTTAGCACAGTCTTCAAAATATATTTGTGCGATTCTTTGATATTATTACTTTGTTTATTATATCATTAAATTCGTTTTAAGTGTTTGTTTGGCTTAACACTTGAATAAAATATATATATTCCTAAATACATTTGTATAAGTCTTAATATTATTGGAATTGGTAATTTATTAAATAATATAAAATATATCTTTAGCTCAATTAAAACAAAAATGAGTATATCAAAATCAACTATGCAGGGAACATTATATTATATAAAAGTTTCAGCTGCTGAAAGACACAACAATCGGGACCACAAATAATGACATCCAAGTAGATTTGATGCTCCCGACTATACGTAAGATTCTTGATGTTAGTAAACATCGGTGCCGCCACACGTTTAAGCACATCGAGCGAATGCAGGGCAAAGCAGAGTTTGCCGCATAAGCATTTGGGTGCCTCCGATATGAGTTGAATGAGTATGGCGGGCAATTTGTTTGGCGTATACGGCACCTTTTGAGCGGCAACAACACGTGCCGCCTGTAGCCAGAGTGGTGTTGGTGTTTTGAAGGCAGCTGGTCGCTGGTTCTGAGCTTGGGCGGCTTCCACATTAAAGCCCTTGAAACTATTGCCCCACACATCGAGCAGTTCAATGTGCAGCTCCTCAATGGCAGAGGGCAGTGATTCCAACTTATTGCTGGACACATGCAGCGAGCGCAGATTTTGCAGCCGCCGTATGCCAAAAGGCAGATAATGCAGCTTATTGTTATTCAGTTTGAGCGTGACCAGACGCTCAAAGCGTACCAATTGTGGCGGAAAGTAGCTTAATCCATTGGCCGACAGGTCTAAATCGCAAAGAGATTCGCATAGTTTGCTGCCACGCAGCCAGCACCAGTCGTTCTCATCGCCCAGCGAATTTCCACTTAATCGCAGCGTTTTCAATGGCAAACAGCCCAGTTCCTTGGGTATCTATACGAGAAGAAGAAGTATTTGTACAGGAAAGTGATTAAAAAATGCTGAAAGATTGTTGTCTACCTTTGTTAGCTTATTGCCGCTGACATCCAGTGTGGTTAGATTGCGCAGCGTGCAAATCTCAAAGCTGAGCTTCATCAGTTGGATATTGTTGATAGTCAGGGATTTGAGGGTGCGCGGGAAACTTTTAATGGGATATTCGCTGCGCTTGTTGATTGCCATGCGCACTTGTGGCTGCGCCTTCTGTGGTATGGCTGTGGTGGCAGCTATGTTTAGCCTCAAATTGATGGCATCTTTGCCTTCAATGCCCAGCTTAAATGTTTGCAGGAAACCCTTCAGCTGTATGGGATCACATTTGATGAGCAGATTCTCTGCAGGCTGCTTGAAACCGATGGTCACCTTGCCATCCAGGACGAACTTGGTGTGCACACAGTGTATGTTTTCGCGCACCTTGTAGCGTGTGCCAGTTTTAACCTGGGGCGTAAACAAAACCATTTCCAGCTCTTTTTTGGTATTTCCATTGGAGTCGCGCGCGCTTTGTTTGTAGCCAATGGCCAAGGTTGATTTAACGGGGCGTGGCGTGCGATTTGCCTGCGTTGTGCGGTTTACCACTTGCACCTCGCATAGTATTTTCATTGCGTGGCTGCTTTGGTTTTGCAAATAAAGCTTAATATTAATTTTTAATGTTAATGTTGTAGATGCTGTTTTTATTTGCCTTTCTTTGTTGCCACCAAGTTAAACAATTGAACAGCTGTGTCCGATAGTTTTAATAATCGATAAGGCGCGCGATTTTTAAGACAAGCTACAATCAAGATGTTCGTGAACCAGTTCAATTTAAAGCTCAACAGCTGTGGTTTAAAAGCTTAGGACTTGCATTATTGCAAAAGTAGTTATAAAACATAACAATACATTGCAGTTGTTGAAAAACATTTGGAAATAATTTAAGAACGAACGGGTTTGCCTACACAGCACCATTGAAGGAACAAAAACATGCTATTTCGCAAGGTTGTGCGCTATCGTCGGCAATTTCTACCATTCTATATGTTCAATGGATTCTTGTGACAACGCAATGAGACGCGTTACGAACGCTTGCGTTATAACAATTGCAGTAACAGTCAACAAAGGCGCGAATTAATGGTGGGTAACTTCCCTTCTTTATTTGCACTTATTGCGAAACTTCAAAATATCACCATTACTCTCAACAGCATAACAGCTTACTCGACAACAATGGAAGCAACAACGTTATTATAAACATTGACAACTGTGCGCTTTATAGCACAAATGTAAGTGGAATATCAATTACTTAAATAATGTGTAATTAATTAAAAAATGTACGATCTGGCAATGCGATCGCTTAATGCTCAACAGTTGCGAAGTGCGGCCACCACAGCTGATCAACACCAATATCGGCAATCGCTATCGCTCAGTTATCGATCTATGCAGCAACGCCAACGGCAACGGCGCGACCGCTTTTTAGTCATATTTCGCTTTTTTTGCGCGACGGTCGCATTCGCTTTGACTGTCGCCTGCGTCAACTACACGCTACACACAATGGGTTGGTTTTTAGCGGTACTCGTTGCGCTCTTCGCACTGCTGTTAACAAGGTCTTGGCGCTGGTTCTACATCGCGGGAGCAACAGCCAAACGAGATTTTACGTGAGTTTCATACGTTCGTATAAGTGTAAGTGTGTGTGTGAGAGGTTTGGTGTTGTGTGCTTGATGTGCGCCACAATGTTGATTAGTTTACAATACCGCAAGTGGTGTGCATTTCAATACAATTTACATTTTCTTTAATAAAATCATTTGACGACCCCGACTCTACACTATACCCGCCTCATCACTCCCCATTGTCCAAGTGTCTCTGCTTGACAACAGAAAAAAAAAGATCGTCGTATAGTCAATAAATACTTAGCCCCCATTGTACTTACGTAGAGCAAGTGAAAAAAAAACTCGTTTTTTCTTCTTCTACGTTTCATCTATTTGGGTCGACCGCAGCAACTATCTATAGACTTGAGAAAAGCTACAGCTGAAGTTTTCCCTATTTTTTTTCGGACTTTTCTTGAAATGTAAATTGCCAATGTAAACAAAACATATGCGATTCGAGCATATGTCATCAATTTTGCTGGTCGCTATCTAAATAACTTACGCATATGTATTTTTATTTTATCGTAGTTATTTTTATTGCCAGTCATTGACTTGTTTGTTCAGGTTCAAGGTCGCTGTGCGACAAACGAATCCAATAGCTGCCGATTAAAACCGTATAAGAAACCAAAACAAACTTTGCATACAAAAAAATCAAATTCACTTTCCATGCACCATCAAACGGTGCTGCAAACAAACCATGCAAAGAAGAGACTCTCCACAATGCATACTAATTTTACACCTTTGTTTTTGTGTGTGTGTGTGTGTGAGTGAGTGTCAGGCGGAAGAAGAAGCAGAGCTACTGACACAGTTCAGTTTCGATCAGCGCACGAACTGTTCTTGAAAACGTAATCACGAATAAAGAAGGAGTGGAGGGAGGGAGGGTTGGCTGTACTGTTGCTTTTGTTTTGTGTTTGTATTCGTATTCAATTTAAAATTACGGAAGTAGTTTCAACGACAGAGCCAAAGCTCACACCAAACTAGTTTAATATAAGTCTGAAAAATTATTAAGCTGATCTCTCAAACATTTCGTTTGACACACATTCTGAAGTTATTGATTGTAAGTGTATGAATGCATTTTCCAAAGTTTGACTTAACAAGTTTCAAGCTTCAAGTTGTTTACTTAGAAATAGGTTATGCAACATTTGTTTACACGTTTTTTCACACTTTTTTATGAAGCCAAGCGACTGTTCAATTTTAAAAGCAGACATTTTGGAATCTGAAATATCTTAAATATATTAATTCAAAGTGTTTTTGTAACATCACATCACATTTATATTGTTTTAAATGTAGTTTTGTCATTGAGATTTGAGTCGAAAACTTTTTTGCTCACACTTTTTTGCAAACAAAAAGCTTGAGTTCCAACAAGCAACAAGGCCAAGCGTATTATTTTGTTGTTGTTGTTTTTGGTCAAGTATTATACGAACAAGATTCTTAAGATCAACTGCAAGTTGTTTTCTTGATGACCTCGCAGACCTTCACTCTCAAATCATGGTGCAAAGTGTAAAAGTTTCGACATATGTACATATATAATAATCGCTTATATCAGCCTTATCGCTTCCAATGCTCACACACCCAATTAGTTGTCTATATATTTATGGAAGAATTTCAATTACAAAGCAAAACTATAATTTGAGCATTTCGCTATTGAAATAAAACTACTTAACTGCTTAAGCTTCTATATAGCTAATCTTATCAGCTATGATACACTTTTCATTTAGTTCAAAGTATTCTTCAAATCGAGTTCGGTGCAAAAATTCTTTAGATTGCATGATTGCAAGTAATAAAACTAAACCTCTTTAACAAAAAATTAGAGAAACTGTACCACATTTAAAAAGTCATTAATCTCGATATGCTCTTAAAGCTTTCTTTTAAATGTTTATAATTCTTACGAAAACAACCGAAAAACCTTTTGTAGATAATAATATATTAAATACATTTTAATCTGAGCTTTATAATAGCAGCATATTGAATGTTATATTTTTTATTGCATTTTTTGAGCTATCTATAATATTTTAGGACTCTTTCAGTTATTTTACTTATTTATTTAATTGTTTGTTCTTTTTTTCTAATATTTAACTTTATTCAAAGACAAAAGCCAGATATTTATAATTATGAAAATAGTATTAGTTATAAAATAATATTAATATAATTTGATTTTCTTGAATGTATTTTGCACTATAAACTATATAATATTTTAGGTTTCTTCTTCTCCTTATCCCTTTAAATATTTAAAAATTTTCAAAATTGAACAACTGTTATATATATTTTTACATTAAAACTTTGATCTAAGAGTATTTAATTAAATGGCATATTGAATGTTATTAAATAATGGACTTCTGGTTTTCTCCTTATCGATAACCCATAACTATTATAATTCATTCAATTCATTAAATAATAAAATATCAAAAATTCATTCTCTGACTTTTTGCATGGAGATTGTCTGGGATTTAGAAAACCTTTATAAAGCTTTCTGAGTTTTTCTAAATGATTTTTCTTTGATGAGTTCGCTTTGAATGGAAATGTTTCATAACAATTCAAAATTCAATTAAAACTATTATTGACTTTATATGTATATAGGTATATGAAGTTGCGAACGATTTCAACAGGCACTTAAAGATTTATATATATATATATATATGTAGTATATCCCAGGTACAATTAATGGCCTTTGATGAAAGCTTATCTGGGACACGGCTGCCCTTGTTCAAAGCTTACGCTTGAGCTATTTTGGAATGATTTTCACAATCAAGCCATAAACTACACGCAACTTCAGCAGATTAATTGATAATAAACCTGCCTTATATACTATATAAACACTTTTTATGTATCTAACATTTAACGAGAGCTTATCGCTAATCGCCTTTTATTCACTCTTTTTGCAGTGCATTGTGGGCCTATGCGAAGCTGTTGCGCTATACGAAACGTCATGAACGCCTCAACTATACGGTTGCCGATGTCTTCGAGCGGACTGTGCGAGCGCATCCGGACAAGTTGGCCGTGATAAGTGAGACCCAAAAGTGGACATTCCGACAGATTAACGAGCATGCCAATCGCATTGGCAATGTGCTTCAAGCGCAGGGCTACAAGAAGGGCGATGTTGTTGGCCTGCTGCTGGAGAATCGTGCCGAGTATTTGGCCACCTGGTTGGGTCTATCAAAAATTGGCATCATAACGCCACTGATCAATACGAATCTGCGTGGACCTTCGCTGTTGCACAGCATAACTGTGGCCCATTGTAATGCTGTGATCTATGGCGAGGATTTTGTGGAGGCAATTGCTGATGTCAGCAAAGATTTGCCCACAGATCTAACACTCTATCAGTACAACAATGAGAACAACAACAGCCAAACGGAGGCAGTTAAACACGCCAAAAATCTAAATACGCTACTCTCAGCAGCAAGTGCTGAAAAGCCCGGCAAGACACAGGTGGCACACCATGACAAACTGGTTTATATCTATACATCAGGCACAACCGGATTGCCCAAAGCAGCGGTTATCTCTCATTCACGGTAAGTTTATTCATTATTCGTTATAATCTTTTAATATTATTTAATCGTTTTATTATTTTTTTTTTCAGCTATATGTTTATTGCCGCCGGCATACACTATACCATGGGCTTCAAGGATGACGATGTTTTCTATACACCATTGCCACTGTATCACACAGCTGGTGGCATTATGTGCATGGGTCAATCGGTACTCTTTGGCTCCACGGTCTCCATACGCAAGAAGTTCTCGGCTTCCAACTATTTCGCGGATTGTGCCAAGTTCAACGCAACGGTAAGTATTTAGTTGATTCCTTTTGAAAACCAGCTAAAGCATTCGAATTTCTTTATAGGTTGGCCAATATATTGGTGAAATGGCTCGCTATATTCTAGCCACCAAGCCATCGGAACATGATCGTGCCCATCATATACGTTTGGCCTTTGGCAATGGATTGCGTCCACAGATTTGGCCACAGTTTGTGGAGCGTTTCAACATTGCCAAAGTGGGTGAATTCTATGGCGCTACCGAAGGCAATGCGAATATTATGAATCATGATAATACAGTGGGTGCGATTGGCTTTGTGTCGCGCATATTGCCCAAAGTATATCCTATATCGATTATACGTGCGGATCAGGACACCGGCGAACCCATTCGCAACAAGGATGGCCTCTGTGAGCTGTGTGAACCAAATGAGCCTGGTGTCTTTATTGGCAAGATTGTCAAGGGCAATCCATCGCGCGAGTTTTTGGGTTACGTGGATGCCAAGGCGTCCGCCAAGAAGATTGTAAAGGATGTGTTCAAGCATGGCGATATGGCTTTCCTATCCGGCGATCTGCTTGTGGCCGATGAGAAGGGTTATTTGTACTTTAAGGATCGCACCGGTGACACATTCCGCTGGAAGGGTGAAAATGTGTCCACCAGCGAGGTGGAGGCACAGGTCAGCAATGTTGCTGGCTACAAGGATACCGTTGTGTATGGCATAAACATACCACATACCGAAGGACGTGCTGGCATGGCTGCCATATACGATCCGCAACGCGAACTAAATCTGGATGTATTTGCCGCTAATCTTGCCAAAGTGTTGCCTGCCTATGCGCGGCCACAAATACTGCGACTGCTCACCAAGGTCGATCTAACGGGCACATTTAAGTTGCGCAAAGTTGATCTGCAAAAGGAGGGCTACGATCCAAAAGTGGTGCACGATGCACTCTACTATCAGACGTCCAAGGGACGCTACGAAGAGCTGACGCCCAAAGTATACGAGCAGTTGCAAAATAATGAAATACGATTTTAAATACTCAAATGGATACGCGGCGCTCTCTCTCTCTCTCTCTCTCTCTTCCAGTCTTTCTTTGTAATTGGTGTTTTGTGGGAGTATTTAAAGCTCTTTTTCCCCTCCTGTTAATTAATTTTTAAGCATCTTTACTTTTGCTTTTTGCACTAAGTATTTTTGTATTTAGCATATACTATATAGTTAATTTAGTGCATTTTCTTATATATTGTTTGAAACGCATTTCGTATAGTTCTGTAAAAGACGCAAAAAATTCGTGTAAGTGCAATTTGTATGTGTGTGTGTGTGTGTGTGAGCGAGCGAGTGTCTGTGTGTGTGTGCATCGTATTCATAGTCATTTTTAGTAGTTTTTACATATTTTGTATACCTATTTTATGTATGATCTGCTATACTCATTTTATTTGCCTGTATATATATATATAAATATATATCTGTATGTTTGAGCAGCCAATTTTCGCTTACCTTTACAATAAAGTTCTACAACAATTATTTTTATTATTAAATCAAATATATTGCGTTTAACGCGTCACATTGACAATTCGACAATTGCATACAAATTTAATTAAAACCCAATCAGCTCCCTCCGAACACGAAACACGTAATCGCGTGTGCTTGGAACAATCTATAGTCTATAGTTTTGGCTGTGTAGTACACTGCAGTGAACTTGAACCCCAATAACATTTGTTGTACTTGATCGAATTGCATGGGATTATAATATTCAAAGTATATTATATTTAGTAGTTAAGGCTATCAAGTTAAAAGCTTTACAAGTTTAACAAGCATATTAATAAACTTGTTGAAAATATACTCTTCATATTTATTATTGTTATTTCTGATTATATCAACTCTTAACAATAACAACCTGTTTAAAAAACGCAACAATAATAAATAATAGTTCAATGCACTTTAAATAAAGTAGAAAAGCTTGCAATTATAATATTTAATACCTTTTGTTGAAAACAAAAGTAATATATAGAAGAAATGTAGTAAAATCTGAAGTAGAAAAGCTTGCAATTATAATATTTAATATCTTTTGTTGAAAACAAAAGTAATATATAGAAGAAACGTAGTAAAATCTGAACATTGAAAATATTTAAGAATATATATTAATATTTTAGTAAAAGTTTTCTTGAATAATAAATTTAAAAGATGTTTTTTGGAAATGCATAAAATCAATTTAATTGGAGTTTGGAATGTGATAAAAACAAGTTTTGTAATCTAAGATTAGAAATGAAAATTCTTCGACGCTTTAATATTAAAAGACGGGTAAAAAAATATCATTTGTATCAACATTTTGAGTATTTAAAAAAAAAATGTGTTTAAACTTTCAATAAAGATTACTTATCCGAATCTTTTTTGTGTGTGTGATTATCCAAAAATGGCTTGAAACACTTTTTAAAGTTTGTTTGTGACATAAACTTTATATTAAAGCTTAAGATTTTATACTTGAAAAACTATTACTAAGAGCGAGTCGAAAAATTTTAGGCAGACCGAAAATGGGTGGACTACAATTACTAGCTGTAAAAAATAATGTATAAATTACGCCCCTAATTGAACATTTTTCGAATATTATTCCCACTTATGATGCCCATTAAAAACATCATTAGCATCAACATTTTCCACTCACTGAAATTTAATGATCTGGAAATAACAATAGACAATGTGTTAATAATCAACAAGTTTTTTATTTTCATTATGCGTTTGAAGCAGCTATTTAAATATACAATATATATTATCTCAATAGCAATTAATCAAATAAATAAGTGAATATAACTTCGATGCATCTGTTGATGTTAAGTAAATGAGCCTGGCAATTTTTGGGTGGCGGTTTTGAATCCAAAGAAGGAACAAATATTAAGACTATACATACGTATATATGACTATATATCTATACATGTTTTTAGTATATATTGTATTAAGAGAGCTTTGTGCGTTGTTTTTGTGTGATGGCAAAAAAAAATCTTTGTCGCTACTAAAAACTAAACGATAATTATATAATTAAGTCTTTTATAAAAATCACAAAAATCAACATGATAGCCAAAATTAGGATCCCACGGGGATCACAGCCTGCAAAGGCAAAACAGCAACGGTATAAATGCACCAAGCGCAACAAACATCGGCATCAACAAGGACGAATCATCCATGGAATATGGATTTGGTTGACGTGGTCCGCTTCGTGGTACACGCTTTGAGCTTTGCGTCGATTGATGTTGTTGCTGTTCTTGTGGTTGCTGATTATATTGTTGCTGGCGTTGACGTGACTGCTCCTCGAAATCATAGTCATCATCATCCTCGTCGACATCATCATCATCGACGCTTCGCTGCTGTTCCTGCCTCTCATTGTAGCTCACAATGCGTTCCTCGCTCGGTCGCGACCTGTCCTCCTCCTCAGTTTTGACACGCCTCTCACTGGCCTCGGTGGCGTGCAAACGCGGCAACTGCGACGTATCGCCCTTAAGCAGCGCAAATGCATTGATCTTCGGATTGTCCAGCGCACCCTTGATAAAGTCCAAGCGTAGCTGGCCATTGCGCACATCCGATGTCTCGGTTTCGCCGCTACCGGACTCATAGTATAGCCGGCCATTGCTGATCTTAAAGAAGACAAACTCATCGAGAGCCGAGCCGCGACCCACTCGATCATAAATGTCCAGCTGCTTGACCACAGTGTGCCTACGATTAAGCAGCACATCGAAGACTTTGCGATTGGGTGCATCAAAATAAACTTCACAGAATTTCATGACAAGCGCATAGTTGCCATCGCCATCGGCGGGAAAATCATAGCCAAAGGTTGTCGTGTGATAGCGCTCAGTGCGATAGAGTAGCTCATCCTGCTCCTGCACCCGGCCGATCATTAGCAGATGCTTGCCATAATCGGAGGCAATGCCGACTTTTAGCGGATCCGCCTCATAGTGTATCCCATTCTGATCTGTATGCCTATCGCCACCGGCATTCACAGCGTAGATAACTTTAAGCGGCTCCGTGGAAGACACAAGCGGCAGCAAGCAGCACAAAATAGCCAGAGAGTGTATTGCCAACAACGGTAACGAACAACTTGCCCGAAAGTTGTTTACATTGCTTTTGTGTGATACGTTGCACATGTCGTGTGTTGTTTTATTTGTTGGTGTTATTATTTTTGTTATTGTTGATATTTGTCGTTTGTGCTTCATTGCCAACTGAAAATGTCGAATATCCGGACACGTGGCAGCGGTTGAATTTGCGCCACCTACTTTCTGCTAACCATTAGTTTACCCATTTATTGAACAATATTTTACTCTAGCATTAGCTGCAATGCAATAGCAAGAAAATACCAAAAAATATCGCTATCGGTAGCAAACACATTAGCTTAAAACATTTAGCAGCACTGTCTGTGTAGCGCCATATTTGAATTTACCCGTTTCCACTTATCTGTAAAAAGATACCTTCTTTGTTATCACCTGAGCTAAAATAACAATTGTTGGTAAAAAATGCAACTGGATTTTGCATTCAAACACTTGTTAGCGTTTTCAAATTTAAATACGCTTCAAACGTTCGATATTTGGCGGCTCAAGTGTTGCCATTGAAGTGAAGTTGGCGGCGTCAGATCGATAGGTTGTTTATTAACACCATTGCTTCAAAGTTTACCAACACCGTAAAAAGCAGCTACACGTGCGGTTCGTGGTTTTGTATAGAAATTCAAGCAGAATATAACCAGATATTGCTTTCAATTTATAGATATAAATCTTACAGGCAGTCTTAACTGCTTCATAAAGCTGCACAACCAAATCAGCTATGAATTTTGATGAGGATGACGGACTAGAGCTGCAGCATTTGGCTGGCGGCAATATTGTAAAACATGCGCCCGTTTTCTCTGCACAAGGAAGGTTAGTTGTTACCACATTTAAATCACCTATTTAGGCATAATTTAAAAAAATCGTGCTTATCCACAGGTTCATTTTTGTGCGATGCGGTCTGAAGGTACAGGTGTTTGTCACCAGCACCGGAGAACTAACCCGTGAACTTAACGATGCAACGGCGCCGTTAATCAGTTTGGAGCTGGATATTGAACAGCCGGAGCTGCTCCTAGGCTGCACAAGTACGGGTCAACTACTTCGGTGGCACTGGCGCACCGGCGTGTTGCAGAAAAACATAGACCTTAATCTGGGTGAAGGTCTGCAAATCCTCACGTGCAATCTGCTTAATCTGTATAAAGAGGGAGAGACTGCGTGCGCCTTTGTGACGGCGAAAAGGAAAAGTGGCGAACAACTTCTCTGGTTTGTGGTCAACACCAGCAATGGCAACGTTATAAAAGTCAATTGTGGCCTGAAGCTAAAGTGAGTAATCGTATGAACCTTCAATTAACTTAGTTGAACTGTTGGTAAATCGATGGTTTTATATGCATGTTATGTTTAGCCTGATTTTCTTTTGGCTCGGATCCTTTGGGCCACACACATTTACCTATTAACCTTAACAACCTGTTGCTCTTCTCATTTTACAGAATTCGCGCACCCCTGGTGGATGTGAGCAAAGGAGCCTTTAAGTATATAACAATAGCCCAAGGTTGTTATGTTTTTTTTATAAATTATAAGACATGGAAGTTTTGGCGCTTTAAGAACACAACCACTTCGACCATAACGTGTGTGCGACTAAGTCCATGCGAGGAACTGGCTGCTACGGGCGATGAGTCGGGTCGTGTCATCATTTGGCGACAATTTGACAATCAGGATCGAGTGCAAAGCACAGAACATCACTGGCACAATACGGCTGTGACAAGCATAGCATTTACGCCCACTGGCATAAGTTTCTACAGTGCTGGCCATGAGGCGGTGCTGGTCAAATGGACACTGGCTAATCAGGATGAAAAGAGTTTTGTGCCACGCATGTCAAGCATTATCCGGCACATTTTGATTAGCGATGGCAATGAGCATGTGCTCGCCTGCACCGAGGACAATGCCCTACACTTTGTCGGCGCCAATGAAATGAGACTTAAATCGACATTGCAACATTTTACCTACGCCTTGCCGGACAAAACTGGCAAAAGCTTGTTTCCCGTTGGACTGTGTTTGAATCCACGCACAAACACTCTTGTGCTAAATGGTCGTATTGGTCATTTGCAGTTCTTTTCGGCCTATACAAAGAGTTTGCTTTATAATGTAAGTTGCGTTGAAATTAAGTTTTTATTTTGTCTAAATGTTTATTTTATTTTTGCAGCTACGCGTTGTGGAGGGCAATGTTAACTCGCAGGAGGCTCAACGCATTATTTATAATACGTGCGTGACACGCGCTGCCTTTAACATTGATTGGATGGCCACCGGCGAGGTGTACAATGATCATTGCAATTTTGCCGAGCTGCGTCTCAAATTTTGGCAATACAATGAACGATTGCAAAGGTAAAGTACTTTCAAATGGTTAACTTCGTTACTAAAATCTGTATCCTATTCCAGTTACACACTTAACACAAACATTGAGCTGCCGCATGAGCATGGATTCCGAGCCATCATTTTCTCCAATCCGTTTCATGTGGATAACTTGCGTTGTGCAACCGCTGGCAAGGATAATGTGATCAAACTATGGACAGTGGGCGATTCAGAAAACATTTACAAGCGTGGCACAATGTGGAATTGTGCGGCGCAGGCAAGCTATCAGAGTCAGACATTGGGCTCCATATGCTTCTCCCAGGATGGTTCGTTGCTAGCTGCTGGCTATGGCAACACTCTGGTGCTGTATGATGCACGCACATTGCGACAGTTGCATGCGCTGAGCTCATCTCCAGGTTACGATGGTGTTGTGGCCAAGGTACAAGTGCGTCTTTCCCAGATGACGGTGAATGGAACACGCTCGGAGCTGCAGCAGCAGCGTCAACAGCTCTACGGCTTACTACAAATGCTACTCAACAGTGATGATCCAGCGCTGGTGCAGCAGGCGCGACAACTAATGTCCAGTGCGCCAAAAAGTGAATGCAAATCGAGTGGCGAACAAGCGCCCAAGGATGAACTAAAGCAGTCTGTATATAAGCACATAATGCAAATGTCTGAACTGGGATTGCATCAGAAACTGCAGCTTTTGCGTCGCTTTGGCATTGAGTGCACCGTCCACGAGGCCTGCCAACGACGGCTCAAAATGTATCTAAAAAACAATGTGGTGGATCCTTTATCTATACAACAACGACTTAAGACACTCGACGCACGTTTGCATCGATTGCAGCCGCGACAACGTTTCAAGGCGAAACAGCGTCTAGAACGGCTTAAAAGCCGTCGAAAAAACTACGAACAGTTGGTCAGACAGGAACTGCTGCCGCTGTTCAGTGTGCTCCAACTGGATGAGACAACCAAACCAACTGCGGCAGCAACAGCGAAAGCAGCCAAGCGTAAACGTTGTGAAGCGAAGCCAGCCAAAACATACAAAAAATCACCAGCACCAGCACCTCTTCAATGTTCTGCGCAAATATCACAAGTGCAATTTGGTGCTGGCGCGCAGGCGCATCTGGTGGCTATCTGCACCGAGACACGTGTGCTTGTCTGGAATCTGATGACATTGCGTCTGCAGGCTGGCCTCAAGCTCTCTGTGCGTCAACTGGCCTTTGATCCGCTTACCAATCTAATAGCTGTCGTAACAAACAATGATGAATGTAAGTAAATGATATTAATAGTTATTTCTATACTATAGTTTTGTACTTTCTTTCAGTGCACGTCTTCCAACCAAATGTGCCGCTGCCAGTCTATCAGCGTTGCAATTTGCCCAAGTTGTACGGCTTAGTTTGGCTGCCACGTCGCCAGCCCAAACAGAGCTCCATCAATGTGGACTGGCAGGCGCAGTCAACGCTACACATGCTCACACACGACAAGGAGATTGTCTATCTGGCCGCGCCGGGTCACAGCACAATGGATGATGCACCGGCGCCCATTTCGTTTGCCCAGCCAGCACCAACGGAACAGCTGATGCAATATGCAACTTTTGGTAGCTTTGTGGCTAAACAGAAATCGGGCGAGAATATAGAGATTGCACAGACGAGCGGGCCGTTGATTGTTGGACGTGGTGTGAATAGTTCAGTTAATGCGGTGAGTATTTCATATGTTTTACATATATATAAATTATATTTATGCTCGAAAATGTAATTGCATATAGTCAAAGTGAACCTTAATGGCAGTTGCAGGGTGCTATTTCCGTGTCTTAAGGGATTCATTCTTCATTATACAACTCTCAGTTTCATATAGTGTTTTATTCCGTTTAAGTCTAAACTGGCCATCTATAAACTAAGTGTTCCAATTTCATTTGTAAACATATTCATATAGATTCCAGGTGTTTCTTTTCCGTGAGCTTCTTTCAGCAAGTAAATAATTATTAACAGTTCGCTTCTAGAAACAGCTTTTACACAAATCAAAATCAACTTCTTTTGCTAGTTTCGATATATGTTTTTCTTCTTGTTACACTTTTTGTTTATAGTCAATTTATTGAAATCTTACGTGCTATGAAGTACAAGTGGTTAGAAATAAAACTTAATTTAAATTTTAAAAGTATATAAATGGAAAAAATTTGAGTTCTTTTTTTTTGGTTTTTGGTTACACTTTGGTCTTTGCGCTATAAATCTTGTTGGAATTGTATTTGTAATTGTAATTCGTCTTGTTGCTCAGTCATGTGCTGTAACTCTTGTTCATCTCCTTCGTTTCCTTCTTTATCTTCTTCTATATCGTCCAATTGCTGCTCCCATTTCTATTTCTTTCTCTTGCGTATGAGCACATCGCCCAGACGCGGTGCCGTTGGAACTCGCAAATGTCGACAGCGTCGCATCATTAGAACATCATGTTTAAAGTAACGCAAGCAATGCCATTGGGGAACTTTCGGCATTAGTTGTTGATGCTGTGTTGTAAAAGTAGGTAAAAAAAATAAAAATAAATAATAATTTACATTTTTAAAAAGTAATCTAAGTAATCTTTTCGTCTCGTGATCTATTATTGTTGCTTTCGCTATTTTTAAACAACATTTGAATAATTTTCAATTCATTTTAATAACGCTATTCTCTTAAACTCAAAAGGCGCGATTGTGTTTGCCTATTTCTGGATGCTTTTCAATTGGATTTTTTCAGAGAATGGAATTATTTATGTAAATTTATCTGACAAGTATCTTGTTTTTAAGTAAATCAAAGAATTGTCATAGGTCTAATTTTGTATAGTTGTGGGCGGAATATTCTTAAAAGTTTCTTGACTTTCTAGCCAAATCAAAGATCATTAAAGGCTATAAATTAATCACTTTGTTATTTCTGTTTGAAAACACCTCGAAGAAATTGATAAGGAAAATCATCTCCTCGCAAATGGAATATTCTGATCATTATTATTATTATGTGTGTATATATATATAAACCTTTAAGGTCTATAATTAGATTAACAGCCGCCCAAGTCGTGTTCACGGCTTTATTGTTGTTTTTTTTTTCAATTAGAAAGTAATCATTTAATTAAGAATTGCACTTTGCTGCAATCCAATTTATTTAGCAATTTCACAAGTTTCACACCCTTCACATGCGGAAATGTCATTGTGCCAAAAATGAAAAGAAAGAATTGAAGCAAAGAGCAAAACTGTCTCAGCTCATAACTTCTTGCACTTCCGTGTTTGTGTCTTCTGCTTACTCCCTTCCTCCCTCCCGAAACTCACCTCATTTACAATTGGCACGGGTCCAGCTTGCGCCCAGGCACAGAACAGTGCCAGGCAAAGCAGCGAAATGACAGCAACAAAGTTAGGCCACATTTTTAGGTGTTTTTCACTTAAAACTGCACTAGTTATTCTTTTTACTTTTCTTTCGTTTTAAATAATTGTACGTTTTATTGTTAGTTGTAGAGTTCAAGAGGCTTTTATGTGCCGTGAACTGTTTTCTTTTTACGTGTTAGGCTATTTCCGTAAACTTTTGCGGCACGCGCTTCCTGCCTTCTTTGCTCAGTCACACTCTCTCCGGCTTGGCTACTGCTGCTCCGATTGTTGTTTGTGCAAAATACAACGGCAGAATGTTGAACGTCTGTTGGCGCTCAATGCAATTTATATATGCCGCACTGCTGCGACAGCGACGCCAACGGTACCAGCTTCGTGCGTGATTCGCTCACATTATTCTAATACACGAAGCCTTTGCTCGTAAAGTTCGGTTTGTTATTGTCGCGTACGCGCTCTCACTTCATACAGCTTTCTCTGTCAGACACCCACACGAATATTGCAAATGCGGGCGTTGCATTTACTGCAGTCGCTTGAACGCTCAGTCTAATGGAGCTTGCGCTCTCAAATTCGCTCTTTCTTTATGTTTGCTCTTTGACTTTATTGTTGTTGTTAAATTATGTTTTGTTTATGCGTAGCTGCTGCTTGTTGTTGTTAAATGCTTTTAAGTTCATTATTCTGTTCAATATATAATAATGAACATTTGTTGCGGCTACTTTATGTAGATGTTCTCACCATTTTAATTTCCCCTGGGGAAAGCGAGCATTTTTCGCATATTGACTTAATAACCCAATATATTTCACTTTTGAGTTCTTTGTTGAAGCACTCTTTAACTAGTTTAAGTTAGTTTTGGCAAGCTGTACCCGTCGAGAATTTTCTTTGTGATTCATTTTGGATTCTGAAGCCTGTGCGCCGTTGCTTCCTGTTTAATTATAACTTAATTATTATTTCTTCAGAAAAACGCAAGTTATGAGTGACTAATCGGTCGAAAATTCTCTTAAATGACAAACATTTGCAGAAACCAATGATAGTTGAACCTTTGCGCATGCGCGAAGGTTAATCGTGGTTTTTGTAGACACTTCAAAATCAGTTTGACAGCAATAACAAGCTCATAAAATCAACTACCCAAAATGACAACTACTCAAAAATATAATTATGAATTTCAAGCAGTGAACTTGAACCAGAATCTCAACTAGCGCCCCACCAAAAAAAAATATATATATATGTATATCGGACAAGCAATCACAACAATAACAAATCTTTAATACAACTAACATAGTTTTTTTTGTATACCCATTGAAAGTGTTTAACAGGGCTGGTATGGAATTATGAAATGTTATCGAACTAAATGTGCAAAATAATATTTTTTATATAAGATAAGTGTGATAATTGAAAGAAACTTTATATTTTTGAGTCAAATTTTTGTTGATTTTTAAGAAAAGATCAAAATTATTAATACTGGGTATCTTCCAGTTAGACTCTCGTTCTAGTAATTTAGCTCTAGTGAACTTTTTCAAGGCCAATGTCAATTAATGTTCTCAAATTGTTCTCGCAATTACAGTTGGTCAATTTGTCCGCCCATACGATGCCTGCAATGAGCCTGATCTGCGGCGAATTCATCAAATCGCTGCTAACACAAGCTGAAACCACAATTCGACACAATGCGGCGACAGAAGAGACGCTCAGCAACGGTAAATTAAATGGCAATGGACTCTCACATCTAGAGAGCGATGTGGAAGATGACGATGATTACGAGCAGCAAGAAGAGAATGGAACGTACGAGAAACAAACAGAAGAGGTACGCAAAACATTGCTAAAGCAAAATACAGCACTGGAAAAGCTGAGTAGCCAGGAAGACGAACAGCTTTCGCTTGATGCGCGATTGCAGAGTGTTTCTCAGCTGAATGTTCCACTGGAACTTTAAAGTACTTTACTAACATCCTGTTAATGACTATAGTTGTTAAATAACATTTTTTTGAGATCCTATGAAAACAAGAGACAACCTATGCGCAAAGTTCTATCAAAATATATTAATTAAATGCAGTTATTTTTTACAAACAAATGTGTTTTACAATACGATTTATAGGTTAGGTCTTTAGATATGCAGTTTGATAGATAAAAGCCATAGATATTTTATCATTATGTATAAACCCTTCAAATGAAAACACTGTGTTTCTTTAACTTAAACTAATGACTGTAGTTTTAATGTCTTCCGTTTTTCTGATATTTTATACAAAATGTAACAAATGCAATTGAATTGATTAAGATTTAGTTTAAAAGTATTTGCGACGTGGTATAAGACCTGCATGAGAGAGCACATTATAAATTTCCATGCGAGGAATTTTCTCCGCCTGACGCTCAAGGACCTGAAAAAAAACGTTCAGAAAAAACTTCTTTAAAATAAAGATTATGTTCATACTAACCAGCTCCTCGCCGGGACCAAACCAGCTGGATCTGGCTAATGCATCTCTCACACGTGGCGTCTTATAGAAGGGATTCTGTAATTGTTGTGGCAATGTTTGCTCCCAGGCAGCATTCTCTAGTACGGCAATGTGTTGCAAACTGCGCTGCGGACGTGCCTGGACCAAAGCAAGAAACATAATCGCTAGGATTATGTAGCAATAGGGCAGGCTCCTTCAAAAAATACGAAAAGAATTCTTTATTGAGTGAACTATATTGCTAAAAACTTAGTCAAACAAGAAATATCAGCAAGCGTCTTTAAAAAATCCCTAAATTACCATAAATATGTTATGTTATTTGGAATACTTCTTAGTTTACACTGTTAACTTAATAGTTTAAGATGGGTGCGTAACCAGATCGCTTGACAAAAGTGAGAGAGAGAGTAAAAGCTCTCGCTTTTTTTTTGGCATGGCATTATTATTATGATCATTGCATAATTGTGGCGTGCATATGATATTACAAGTTTCCGCCTGTCACGCATATGCACGCATGTATTATATGCCCCGCACTCCACCCCTATACACAAGCGGCCATCCGCATCGTCTGGTATACGCCTTAAAAACCTAAATGACCGCTTTCCACTGCAGGCGCAAAGAGAAACAGAGAAAGAGAAAGAAAGAGTGAGAGACATACTGGACAACTAAGGCGAAGTCAGCTGACTTGGTTATTCGCTTCAATACGAGTATTTTTGCTACATTGCCTGGCAATGGTTAGTTAAAAGTTGTCGTCATGTGACTAACAGACAGCTCCCATTTCCTAGATGTAGCGTGCTGTGCCGCTTTGGTGCGTACAACAAACACAACGAAACAATCACAGTTTGGAGCTGGAGTACGGCCCACTTTTGTTGCAGACACAAACTATCCCTGATCTTTGGTTTTAATTGGATAACCGGCAGTGCAATGTGGAGCATTTTAAAGTATTTTGTCTTTCTTGTCTTGATGTGGTACAATCATGATTATGCTGATGATGATGTAAGTTTTGGACTTGATATTGCCACTTAAGGCATGCTGCATGTTGCATTTTACACATGACTTCTTTTTCGCCCTTTTAATTCGCCAATTCATTCAGCAAGCTAAAGGCAATGATTACGTTTGATTATGTGATCAATACCAGGGCTGGAGCATTTGCAAAGCAATGTTAATTTGGTTGGATTCAAAAGGAGTTTAGTAGCGTTAAATCCGACAAATGTTAGAAATAAACCACATATTCTTATCTCTTCTATTACTAAACTTTTCTAAAGTTTAAGAAGAGATTGTGATTAGAAAACCTTTAACTTAACTTGCTTAAAGCTTAAGTGTTGTACTTCAAAAATGTAGATTTTTCTGTTTAACCTCAAAGTGTTATGTGCAGTTGCAATGCTAAGTATGTTAATAAGTCGGCAACACCAAAATAAATATTTAGCAGGCATTCGCAAACTTTTTTTTAAGCAGCTGTTTATCATAAATACTTTTTGAGATACTGTTTAAAAAACATAAAAATACTTGAACGAATAGAATTTTAAGTTTTGAATAGTAACATCAATCATTTTTTAATGAATAAGGCATTTTAAATACCCAACAAATTGTTTTTAATGTTTAGAAATACTTAAAAAAGTTAGTAATAGTCATTAATATATCACCTTTTAAAGTTTAATGTAAAACTTACATTAAACAATTGTTTATTAACAACTAATTAACTCATTAAAAGCAACAGATATATTTATATGGAAAAAAACATGAAAACAACCGCCCTTTGTAAGCTCTTAATGGGAGACTCTTACAAGTGTTTACAATCATATTCATTGTCAAAAAAAATTAAAAATAATTAGCCTTAAATGCCTTCATATGCATTTACCATGAAAGTCTTTCAAGGTCTTTGAGTTGCTTAAACCCTTCACTCAATCGGATAATCCGATACGATTCGATTCGTAAGTAGTTCGTAAGTAGTAGTAAATTGCAGTTGCAGTAGTTAATTTTCAGTTATTTTCCAGTCGTATTTCCTCATTGTATGCAAAATACTGAGTTGAGTGAGTGTAAACAAATTTGTGGGCACGTAGAATAACAATACGTCAATCTTTGTCAATTAACCATATGACCCAAATATTTTGGAATGTACGTACGTAGTAAAAAGCGTAAATGCAACGGACGAGACTATGACAATTGGATTCCATTGACCCAATCAAAACCAAAACAGACAGTAAACAGTCTCCAAGTATCTAAGTCTGAGTCTAAGTCCGAAACCGCTGTCAACTCTGAGTAAAAGTCACAGTTTCAATCACAGTCACTATCACTGAGGCACAACAAATGACACACAAAAAGTAAAAGAGAAGAAAAAAAAAAACCTGAAAAAATGCCAACACATTTGGGGGCGCTAAGAGTTTTGCCAAATTGAGTTGCATAATGCAACAACAACACGTTTGTATATGCAACGAGGAGAGTAGCAAGGAATGCCAGTGACAACAATCATGATGATGTGAGCATGTGAGATGATGATCATTATGTGTGGATACGGTAGCAGCAAATACTTTTTGTGAATGACTTAACTACAGCCGCTCAACACTGTGAATGAAACACTTAAGAATAAGCAAATAATCACAGATATGAAGTAATATTGTGTGCGTAAATAAAATAAGCACATATCATGATATGAAAGGCAGTAACTAAACGTATGAAGCATAAAGTTAGTAAAAGAAGTAAGTAATCAAAAAATATATATACTAGGCAAAAGATTTTAAAGAAAAATTCACTTCCGCATTGCATTTTATACCGCTTCATTTTGAAAGTAATTATCGATTAGATTAATTAAAATAAATATATGATAAATTCTGCATTTTTAAGAACAGTTTAATAATCATTATACTCAAAAATGTCAAGAAAATACACTTTTTGGTTTTATTTGTTTATGGAATAGGTATATTAGTATTCAGTAACTAGATTGCCATGAAGTACTTTATTTAATTTAACACTATCCATATTTTCATTACTTAATGACCATCCGATATACAAATTTTTATTGTCCATAGATTCACGAATTATTGCCCAAATACATCGATTACTTCATGGCCAAGAGTGTCGTCAATTTATGGTCAATATTAATATTCACTTCTGGTAATGCCCCTAAGACATGGCACTTAAAGCATTATACTCATTGTTAGCTGGGCAGGCGTTTAAGTGTTTTCTTTTTATTAATAGTCTGTAAACATACGATCGATTGAATTGTTTATCATAAAGTTGTGCAAATGTGACTTTAAATAAATATAAATAATCTGGAAATAATTTATTAGGTGTCGCAAAATGAGCTATTAAGCAAATTGGTAATAATAAAAATTGGTTTATTCGATCAAAAAAATCGTTTTGTGTTGTTTTTTTTCCACTTTCAAAATAAATCAATTTATTTTTTAAATAATTTTCTATTAGCTTTTATCTAAATAATCTTTTAAAAAATTAATTAGCTGTGGAAAAGTCAGCTATTAAATAAATTGCTAACTTTTTAATTGTTCGAACATGTTTTGGTGTTGATTTTCACTGTTTAAAATAAATCAATTTTTTTTAAGAATTCATTTTCTTAACTTTTAACGTTAATTATCTTGTCACTATAATAATTTTCTTTATTTTCTACTCGTTTAACAATGTGTGAGAATTATAGTCAACAATAATAGTAACAATGTCCATAAATAACAAAGTACAATATATTTTTCGTTTTCCTTTAAATTGTTTTTAAACGTTTTTTTTTTGTGCATTTGTCATAAAAATGAAACGTGAACCGTTAAATTGAATTATGTGCCGTGAGCAACAACAGTTTGCCAATGTTGTTATTGTTGTTGTTGTTATTGTTGTGATAGGTCAAATTGTTTATGGTTATTTGCATTGCGCCTTCAGTTGCTCTGTCGTCATTGTTGTTATTTTTCTTGTTGTTGTACTCTTTTTTTGTTGCTTGCAACTGCTTTTGCTTTGGCGGACAAGCGTAAATATTATATATTTTGAATTTTAAGTGCTTAAGCTAAATTTTTTTGGGTAAATGGCACACGAAGTTTTATGTTTTGGGGAATTTCGCAAGGTTTTTTTTTTTTGAGATGATGAAAAACTCCGAAGAAGCAAGTTTAAAATATATTTACTACAAATTTCACTTTTTTAATAACATGCAAAACTCACATTTCTACTTTATGATTATTAATTATGTTTTAATTTGATAATTTAACGCCTGCTTGTCGGTTTTTGTCTTTTAATTTTTGCTGCGTAATCCTGTTCAGATTTTTAAAAGTTAAATTTAAGCCCGCAACAAGTTGTTGTAATGAACGCGGCCAGTTGCCAACTGAATTGTATGTTTCAAGCCAACAGCAAAAGTTAGCAAACGAGCAGGTTGAAGACAGCTTAAAAGTTTTCAAATAACTTGACGAAACTTTAACGAAGACTTGAAAGCTAGGCCAGATAGTAAGAGTATACAAAGTATGAGACTTTAACTATTATTTATTAACTAAGATTGTATTACAAAATGATCGACAAAATCCTCAAGCATATCCTGCAAGCGATTCCTGTACACTTTATCGGTTTCGAAAGCTTTCAGGCAGATTTCGATGCGTTTGCGACTGAAGAAATCACTGAAACCATCAGCACTGCCAGTTAACTCTTGGGTGCAGGCTTGTGGCAATATGACCAGATGACAGAACAAGCAACTCTCGATTAGACCGACAATGCGATACTCTTCCACAGAATCATAATACTCAGCCTCAGTCATAAAGTCATCTACATTCAATCCAGCTCGGTGGAGAAAATCGCTCATAAAACGATAATATTCCGCTAGCAACCCATCAAGATGAGCTTTACGAAACTCACTCGTTGTGGGTATGGTAAGCACTGTGATCAGATCCATGGCAGGTGGAGCATATCGCGCCAGTTGGAAGTCAACGAAGCGACACTGCAGTGGAATCTCATCATTTTTGCAATACTGGAAGAGTATGTTGTTAGCCCAGAGATCGCCATGCAATAGGGTATTCAAACGCGTCTTTGAGGTCTTCGCCAGCTCAAAGATGCGTGACATGCGCTGTGTAAAGTTGGCCAATACGAAATCCAACTGGCTCTGATACTTGGGCATCGTTTTGATAAACGCCTTGAGCACCTCACAGGCTTGAGTAAAGTTTACCACACGTAAATGCTCGGACGGCACATCCGATGGATATGCATTCTCCGCCAGTGGCTGACGCCGACTGTTCTTTTGATCCTTTATTATGGATCCCGCATGCATGGCGGCTAAAGTCTTGACGCAACAGTGTAGCTGCTCATAGTTGAGGACACCGTCACGATCGGCGCCCATGCGATAGCCCTGATCGATGAGATTCTCAAAAACCAACAGATTCTTATCCGCATAGTAGCACTTGGGTGCAATCTCTGTGCAGGCTGCTTGCAGCTCCGGCAATACATGCTGATACACGGCAATCTCCTTCTGGAATACACCAAAATTCTCCAGATACTCCATGCGTGATGCATTTCCCACCGGCACCGATTTGCAAAAGAATCGCAACTCTTTTACTTCCTTCGTTTCGTGGAGTCGCAGTGTGACCTGCAGATAGAAGTGACTGCCTAGGAATCCCGCTGGCGCATCGGATGTTCGTTGCAACTGATAGTCAATTATCTCAAAGCTGGCACTTTGTTCGTTCTGGTGTAGATAACTCTGGCACATGCCATGTATCTCCGTGTTGCTTAGTTCTAGAGCCGTTGCCATCTTGTTGCTAACTGTTTTGGCTAATACGAGTAGGCCTTTAGCTTTATACCTTTGCCACCCAACGAGATACAGCCACAAATGGGAAACTGTCGCAAAGTCGTTAGGCATTATCCGACAGCAAAGATAACAAAATTCATGTTATTATCTTTTATTATTGTATTAGATACACTATGGAGTGCATTATAGATATAAATGTGTTAAGAACACAAACCAAGTCAAGTTCAAAGCGATTATTAATTAAATGTGCATTGGAATTGCTTTTTGCATGGATTGTAAACAAAAGACAGCTGATCATTACAGGGTTGCTGATCCTTTTATTTGGTTCTGCTTATAAAAATATGGTCACTCTGGAAATTTATATGAATGCTTGTTCAAAAGTTGAACTTGGATCATTTATTCTTCGAGCTCCAGTAAAAGGCCTTAATTTTATAATATACATATCTAGTAAAGTTGTGTTCTTAACTTAGCTCATTACGAATCTAGCAAGAGTTTACTAAACTTTAAGAGAGGGTATAATCAGGCAGTGACCGCTGCTTGCTAGAAAGAAACATAGCTAAATAAACTTAAATATTTAAATGCACAGACCCAAAACGTATGTGATTTAGAATTAATCAAATATAAAACATAAATTGCTGATGAATATATAACTTAATTTCTAAGCATAATAAGTTTTCAAGTGCAACTTTTACTCGTTGTTGTGTTATTGACAAAAAACCAACTTACACTAAAGTCCCACACATTGTTAAACTTTTGACGTCTAGTTAAACATTGTCATATGGCTTAAAGTGGCGCACATGAAACGCGTGCTTATCACATTAGAGAAAGAGAGATTAAGTGTGTGAATGGTGGAATTACGTTAGTAGTATCTATAAACTTGAACCAGGTCCATTGTTGACTTGTGGCAAACACACACGCTTCACATATTCAGATATTAAAGCCAAAGACATGTACGTTGCGTAATTTAGTTGATCTCCAGATAAATATTGTTCCAACAGCAGCGGCGAATTATGTTTGAGCGTGTCTAAAATTGCTGGGAAAATTAACAGCTGTTGTCGACATGCTTTAGGTTGGTTCAATAATGACCAATTGATTTGGTATTCGGTTTACGAATGGCACGGAAGCGAGAACAGTTACAAAATGCGCTTACCAAGAAGTGTTGAGGAATATTTGAAGAATTCAACTTTGCATGGCGCTCGATTTATCGTGGATGAAGATGCCAGCTTGTTGGAGCGCATCTTTTGGATTATTTGCTTGGGTGTCTCATGGTATGCCTCTTGGTTGCTTATCCAAGCATCGTTGGGTGAGTTTTAGAAGAGTTAGCTATGGGTTGTATCTTTGCATTAACATTATCCATTTGTTAGCTGCCTTTGAGAACAATGCGATTAGCTTTGTGGTTGAGAGCTCCTATCGCGATTGGGATACCAATTTTCCAGCTATTATAGTTTGTGAGTCGAAGAACATGGATCGCATACAGGAAGTAGCAGAACAGTAAGTCTAATCTCAATTAATATGATCCCAATGTGATTCCATTCTATAACAGACTGTGGGGTGCCGATCATGACTTTACCTTGGAGGAAGTTCTAAGTGAGATTGCCTTCTTTCGTGGCGAATCTTATCATACGGTGCATGAGTGTAGCGGTGGAGCTGAGACAGCTGCCTGTTTCTATTCGAATTTCTCGTACTATGCGCAGCTAGTGAGAAGCAGTTGTGTGGACTCCATACAAGGCTGTGAATGGAATGATAGTCCCTTTGAGTGTTGCAGATATTTTCACCGCATGGAAACGGAATTGGGCATTTGTTACGCCATTAATTCAATACAGGCAGGGTAAGCTATATAATCTAATCATAAATACTAGAAAGTCTAAATTGCGATTGATTCTTATCATTTTTGATAGCAAGAACAAAGGACCTAGGTTTAATATGTATTCAAATCGCTATACGGGTCCGGGATCATTGAAAATGCAACTACACACAGAGGCAACAGTAAGTCTAACAACGAAAAGATATCTGTTAACTTTTCTCTTCTACTTTTCTGCTTATCTTTACACCAAACAGGTCTTCATTCTTGGTACTGAAGAAGTTCCCACTTTGGTAACACCAAAGACCGACTTTTTTGTTGTTGGTCCCTACATATCCTTTGTGTAAATAATGTACCTTGAGTTCCTTTTAAGCTATTAGTTTTTTTTAATTTGTTGTCTTTCTCTCTTTTAGTCGCTATGTGGCCAAGCGCGACATTGAGAACGATGAAGCAATTCGTCAGACGAGCGTTCATCAGCGTAATTGTCGCTTTCCGGACGAGAATATGTTGGATGTGCATCGTTATTACAGTTACAGCGCGTGCACGGTGCAATGCCGCAAGGATAGACAAATGGAGTTGTGCAATTGCTCTAGCCATCTGACACCCAACTCACCCGATTGGCAGCTATGCAATATGAATGGCTTGGAGTGTTTGAATCGCAACTATGAGGATCTTTCGGTGATTATTGCTAAATGGTCACGTCGTCGTGGCCGCAAAGGACTCGTCTGTGATTGTTTGCCATCTTGCACGGAGGTGGATATCACAACCGTCTATGACAGCAAGGATAACATCAATGGAAATCAGAATCCTTATTCCAAAATTGAAGTGGGACTCATGGATTTGCCAACGGAGCGTTACAAGCGGAACTTGGTAAGAGGCAAGTTGGATTTGGTGGGTGAGTATTTACCATAAGCATATAAAAAGAAATTCATTAACTATTTGAGTACGTTTCCCTTACAGTTTCTATTGGCGGCACAACGGGTCTGTTTGTGGGCGCCAGTCTATTAAGTTTTGTGGAGATCTTTTACTATATCACCATAAGACCTTATACCAGCTATATGCATGAGAAACGACGCCAAAGGCGACATAATCAGCTTAAAAATTAATATTAAAATGTATTGCTTCACATTACTTTCGCACTATGCACATATATTTTCTTGGTTTTTATCAGGTTGAACTTGAAAGCTGATAAGAAACGCCTTCAAGAGTTGTTGGCCTAAGGGCCATATATCCTATATATATATATATAAATATATATTCACTATATTGTTGTCACGCTCTAAAGTAAATGCAACGAATTCTAATCAAACAAACAAACAAAAAACCCGAACACTTGTCAAGTGTCTCGTAAATTGAGTAAAAAGTGAAAACAAATTTTCACATTCGCTCAGTTGAATCGCGTTGCGCTGCGCATTAGCACGGCGAAAAACTGTCGTGTGGAAATCGTACAAAGGAAAAGTTCTAAAATAAGCAAAATAGAGACAAAAAATCCATAAAGAGAGATCATTTACAGTGCGTATACGTCATGAGTCAGAGTATACGCAATTCGCTCTTAACGCGTGAGGAATGTGTACAAATCTTGAATAAACTTTTAAATGTTGCACAAAGCGAACGAGTGCATCTTGTGGATTATGAACTTGAGAGGGATAAAAGTGCCCTTGGTTATCTGGGCGATTATTATACGCTGGTGTTAAGCTATAGTACTGTGAGTTAAACAACCGAAATGATTGTTAAGATTATTATTATCGCAACAACATCTGATTAAAAATCAAACGATTAATTTTAATGTCTTTTGACAATGATCAGCGTTTGTAAAATGTTTATATACGGTATATGTGCATAGAATTTTTTAAATATATTAGGAACAAATTGATTTAATTTATTAATATTGAATAATATTAGTCTTAATGAATATTTTAGCTTTGTCGTTTCTGTTAAGTAGTTGTTTATTTTTTATTACCTCTTTTACGCTCTTTCCTTATATCTCATTAATAAGCGCTAAAACTCTTATTATTCAGAAGTTGAAGTTCACCCAACTCATTAGCTTATCGATCGTTTCTTATCGCTTATTGTTTATCGCAGAACTCTTTAATTTTATCGCACTTCTTGCAAAACCCAAAAACTGTTGCATACTTTAAGGCATATGGTTTACTATTGCAACTGGAATTGGTGACGACATAACGAAAAAAATAGATAAAATCTATAAAGGGGGGTTGGGGGAGGGGGCCCCATTGTTGAAGAACCTTAAAAAAAAGCTTAAAAAAAGTCAAAACTTCCTAAAAATGAGTAACAGCAGCTTATCCAAGAATTTGTTTTGACTAAAATCATTGCATACTGCATAGGCGGTATATTAAAGTCAATTCAATGCAGTTTCAATGAATTATTTTGGATTCGCTTCAAATATGGAATCAAATTGAATTAAGAAGTCTAATAAGCAGTCACTTTTATGTACCTAACCATTGCTTTGTTGACAAAAAGTTGTTTAACTTTTGAAGTTTTTCACCTAATCTCCTCATTTTACGCTTCTTTGCCTATTTTTTTAGGCTTTTTTTAACCTTATTTTTATCTTTTTTTTGGTATTTATAATGTTCTACAACAATGCCCCTGCCCCACCTAGCAGGCTGCTGCTAAAACTCCTCAAGCTAAACAGCTGTTTGTCAAAGCGCTGCCACAACAAAGCGATGAAATGGCAAAGGAAGAAATCTTTCGCAAGGAGGCGTTACTGTACGAAACATTGCTGCCTGGGATGCAAAAATATTGTATGTAAACATTAAAATATTAATACTAGCTTATAACAATAATGTTGTAATGTCCTTTCACAGCCAAGATAAAATGGAGTCCCAAATGTTTCTTTACGCGTTCCGATCTTATTGTTCTCGAGAATATTAAAATGATTGGCTATCATGCGGCAGGAGCTACAGATGTAAATGAGGAGCAGCTTTATCAATTGTTACGCAGCCTGGCGGCTTTCCATGCATCCAGTTTGATCTACGAGCAACGCGAGGATATAAATATTGGACAACAATTTGGTGAACGACTGCAGGAGATAACAGTGGATCCAAAAATAGACTGGTTTACTACTGGCATCTCAGCTATTGAGGCCGTGATAAAAACACTGCCACAATATCAGGCCAAAATGGATGTCCAGCTAGCTAATGCAGTGCAGCGAGTTTATGAGCAGGTTTCGCCCTCTCTCAAGTATCGAAATGTTGTCTGCCATCGTGATCTTTGGGCGGGAAATGTTTTCTTTCCAGCCGAGCCTCAGGATGGAGTGTTACTCATTGATTATCAGACCTGTCGCTATTCGCCACCTGCTATTGATTTATGTTTCGGTCTCTATTTGAATCTGACAATCGAAGAGCGAAAACGTCTGGAAGGCAATTGCATTGATTTCTATTATGAATGCCTGCAGCGGAACATGCAGGAGTTTGGCTTGCAGTCGGAGAAACTTTTACCCAAATCGGAACTGCTTCAATCCTACAAGGAGTGTCGTCTTTCTGGTGCTCTTTATATGGCAGTTATAGCAACTGTTGTTAAAGTTCCGCGTGCATTTGTTACCAACGATTACAAATATGTGGATCGTAGAGCTGTTTTACTGGATTATATGCAAACGAATCAAGAGTTTAGTGATATCATGGCAAAGTGTTGCTTGGAAGTCATAGAGCAATTTGTTTGAGTCAATTGATAGCATACTTTCTTACTCTCACTCTCACTTTGACGCTCTGCCACACGTTGATAAGATACAATTTACTTGTCAATTGAGCTCTGAGTGCGATAAGCTGCGCACATAAATCATAACAATGAAAGAGCACACCGTAGTTTTTATACTCTAACACAATATAATGTGGCCTTGTATGTCACAGCTTTATTATTAACATAAATATTTTTATATATGCATTGTCAATTTTTCCTTTTAATTAAGTTTAATGTATCAAAGCTTAAAAAGAAATAACTATTCACACATTTTTTTTTTGCTTTAAAAAAACCTTTAATGTGAATAAATATTAAAACGATTCTTAAATGATGCCATATTAGTTAAAAGCTAAGATATATAGAGATCTGACTAAAGAGGAAAATATAAAAGTACTAATAGAATTTCTTTGTGATATTATTTAATGTATCTTTCATAGTGGCAAACTGACCATTTAGTGATATATAACCTATTAATGTTAGTGTACGGGTATGGCTATTTCTTCTGGGTAACAGTCACGAAATATTGTAAATATTAGTTTAAAGCTGTCTTTCGTACAGAACGCGCGGTATTTTCTCTCCGCGGACAAAAGCACATTAATCATTTAATACAATTAACTATTAAAACGATATAATCATGAGTAAAGAAGATTATAAACCGGTGCTCACGCGAGAAAATCGAATGGAACTGTTCACACTTGATGAGTGTGATGAGATCTTAAAAGCTGTGCTTGATGATCAAAATCAAAAGGGTGAACTTAGGGAATTTAAAATTGTGCCAGCCATCGAAGAAGTTGGCTTTCTGGGGGAATATTATCATTTGGAACTAATCTATCAATTGGATAATGAGGCAGATGAACGCTCAGTTCGTTTATTTGTCAAGTCGATGGTATACGAAAGTGCTAATATGACATACCATGAAGAAAAATCGAGTATTATTAAAAAGGAAGCCAAACTATATGGATTGCTGCTCAATGAGCTAAAGAATTTTTGTAAGTGTAGCTAAATCTTCCAGACAATGAATGGTTCTTATCGGTTTATGTCTATTTTTGGTCTCAAACAGCTGCTCATGTTTGGTGTGCCAAATGTTATTTTACCCGCGATGATCTGTTTGTAATGCAAAATATCGAGGATTTGGGCTATAAATCGTTGTCTTCAGAGACAACTTTTCTTAGCGAGCAGCAGCTAAGACCGATGTTAAAGGCTTTGGCCACTCTACATGCCAGCAGTGTTGCCTATGAGCAACGTCATCGTGTGACAATTGGAGTCGAATTCAGACAATGGCTGCTCGAGAAGTCGATTGATCCGGATGTGCAATGGTGGACAACTGGCATTAATGTGGGTTTTGGCAATTGAAAGTCTTGATTTTCATACTAATGAACAAGTATCTTTGGTTTATAGGCTGTTCTGGCTGCTACTGCTGCACATCCTCGTGTCCGCAATGATGCAGCTGCTCTGGAGTATGTAGCAAATGAGCTGCCACGTTGTCTGGATCGTGTCTATTATATGGCAAATCCATCGCCTGTGCATCGCAATGTCTTTCTGCACCGTGATGCCTGGGGTGGCAATGTCTTCTATCACAATGAACAGCCCGAGGATGTGGGCTGTGTGCTCGTGGACTTTCAACTGTGCCGCTATGCACCACCAGCAGTGGATTTCCTTATGGCCAGCTATCTGAATGTAGAGCCAGCGGAGCGCAAGCAAATGATGCAGAGGATTATAGATGACTACTATAATCACTTGGTGGCCGAGTTGAAAGCGATGGGCATCGATGCACAGCGAGAGCAACTAAGTCGCGACGACTTTGAGCAATCCTTGAAGGATTTTGCTTTGTTTGGCGCCACCTACAATTGCATAGCAGCAACTATACTCAGACTACCCAAGAACTATTTGAAGCAGCTTAAGGATGAACAGCCGGGAGAGTTTCATCGTTTCTGCAATGTGGATCGTACTGAAAGTGTTTTGGACTTAATGAAAGATCATGAGGATTTCCAAAGTTATATGAATGCTTGCGTTGATGATTTATTAGAATTGACATACTATAAACTAGACAAATGAATGAAATGTAACATATATTTTATGAACTTGTCAACATTTTATAAAGTATTGTTTTTATTTTCTTGCTTACCTAGTAACAAAAACCCGTTCTTATCAGTTCGAGTAGTTTCAACTCAAAGATTATCTTATCGCTAAAATGATTTATCAAAGAGCTGAGATTGTCACTGTTGCTGAGAGATAAAAGTATATTAAGGTGAACTCTTAAGTTTAAGATAAACAAAACCAGCTAATTGATCTTAGTTCTCTTCAGTATCTTGCCAACTGCCAGCATCAATGGAACTGCTTAGCTCTGAGGAATGTCTTCTGATAGCTTTACGAACGCTTCAACTCAAAAAAGAAGATGATAATTTGTTTATACTTAATCGACAACTGGATGCAGGTTCCAACGATTTATTGGGCTACATGGGTGAATATTATAAACTGTCTTTGGAGGTCGTCAATAAAGAGACTCAAATGAAGCATCATTTGCAATACTTTGTCAAAAGTTTGCCCTACAAAAATGCGCCACAGCGAGCCGAATGTGAACGCAAAGGTGTTTTTCATAAGGAATCCAGTATATATACAAAAATATTGCCCAGTATGCAGAAATATGGTAGGTTTAAAATAAATTATTTGTATTAAAGATGTTAAGAAGTTTTTTTACTTTCTTAGGCAGTCGCAAACTCTTTCCGCAATGTTTCTACAGCCGCAATGATGTTATTGTACTAGAAGATCTTACTCTCAACTATCGGCATCTCAAGCCGACTGAGCGTTATACCCTAGAGCATTACAAGACGGTGTTGGAACATTTGGCAGCTCTACATGCGGCTAGCATTGCCTGGGAGCAAGCTGAACAATTTAATATTGGAGATCGGTTTAAGGATGTGCTCATCGAGCTGATGATGAGCCTGAAAAACGAATGGTTTTCAGTTGGCTTAAAGGTACGCATACCCTTTAACTTATACCCTATAAAAATAACACAATCTTATGTGCTTTAAGGGCATTGTTTTCTTGGCTGCACGACATAAGAAATACCAAACGGAAACCGCCCAAAAATTTATCAAGAATAAACTCTATCAACTGCTGACTAAAACGGAAAACCTAGTTGAACCTTCAAGGAACATCAAGAATGTGATCTGCCATCGGGATAGTTGGGATAGGAATATATTGTTTGCCTTCCCAGCTAAAGATACCAAAGTGCCCAACTCCTGTTGCATTGTTGACTTTCAGTTGACCAAATATTGCTCCCCGACTCTAGATGTACTATTTCTGCTTTACATCGAGCCTTCAACAAGTGAACGAACTGCGATGTTTGATGAATGCCTTGAACATTATTACAATTGTCTCCAAAAGGAATTTATTCGACTAGAGATTCCAACAACTCTCATAACTAGGCAAAACTTTATGGAAGAAGTTCAACGAACTCGTTTAGCTGGTTTGGTAATGAGAGCTATAACCGAACCACAAACCAAGATGCTAGCAAGTATTTCGAATAAGTTGCGTGCCGAGGAACAAGAGAAATTCGATTATTATCTAAATGTTGATCGAAGTGAAATGTATCTGAGAGTAATGGCAATGCAGCCGGGCTATGAAGATAAGATAATGGCACCCATTGAGGAACTTGTTGATTATCTTATAAAGCACGAGAATCTATATAATTAAGTAGTTAATTCTAATCTTAAACGTTGAGTTCTTTGCTCTCTGTTTTATGTCCCAAAATAAACTCTTTATCATTTTGACATGCAATATATATATATTTATTTAATAACCTAATAGTTGTAACTAACAACAAATACATTTCGTTATAGATATAAACTAACTAGATTTGATGGCATACATATATAGTTGCTATATAAATAAATATATATATATATATTTATATATTGTTTGTATAATACTAACTTCAAGCTGGATTCCTTTGGGATCCGCATTGTAAATATTTAAGGCCGCCAACTAATGACTAATCGGTCCAGCAATCCTCATTGCCATCATCTTCATCGAAATCGTGTACATTGAAATCTTCATGGAACAGATCCTCGCCCTCCTCTATGGAGGACTCTGACTGTCATCTAAGGCCGCTAACACGTTGTGGCAGACTAATCACAGCCTTTGGGGGACGTGGCATTCGAATGCTTGTTGAAGCCCCAACTGACGTTGAGCTGGATGCCTTGCCGGAGACACTGGGAATCAGTTGGGCATTCAATATGGTTGTCTGATCAAAGCAGTTGCAACAATATTTATCACAGCGTATCAATAGAACGAGGCCACTTAGCAGCCAGACAAGCACACCCGGCCAGGCGTATGTTGCACAGGCCGAGAAGAGTCCAACGCTGAGCAGCAGGCACATGGCACATAGCACGGGACTCACATTGATGACGCTGTCCGTATACTGTGGTATAACGCCCATCATCATGGCCACAATAAAGACACCGACGGCGCCAGTGAACGCAGCGGGTGCCCAATGCAGCCACAAACCAGCCAAGCATAGCGCAATGCCCAATCCAATGACGACAATGCAAAATATGGTTACTCGCCAGGAGCTGAGAGTTGGGACACGCACACTACGCTCCAGTGGTCCAGCTGTGGTGACCTGAAGTGCAGGGTGTTAAGATTTGTGTTAAGGGAAACTGATTTCTTCACTTACCTTAACCTTTTGACGATATTCATCGACTATGGCATCGATATCCGTTGAGCTATCCGAATCACTTTTGTCAAACTTATCGGGAAACTCAAAATCCGATGGCTACAGAAAAGAAGAAATAATTATATTGGCAAAATCAATTTAACAATCCCCACAAATATCAATCATGAACAATACACTCAATAATATATTTTCTTATTGATTTTAGTTGCTATAAAACATTATTTCTATGGCAGTCTTTGAATCAAAACTTACCGCTGGTTCGCTGTCTGACAAAATGGTGGACTCGACATCTCGGCCCTCGCGTTGTGGCACTGGGGATGTGGGTTCACCGAGCAATAACCATTCCTTCTCGACTTCTGGTTTATTTCTTTGCTTGTTCTTTGGCTTCTTCTTAATGCCACTCGGCTTGCCAATGTTCCACAGAGTGCGTTTCACACGACTTGATGTGGATGCGGCAGCGCTGCAGCTGCTGCTGCTTTTGGCCATGGGTGCCGTTGAGAGGCGACTGTACGACAACGAAGATTCACTGCAGCTTTGCTGCATGAATTTGGGTCGATAGGGCACATACAGCAAGTAGAAGGCACGCAGCGAGACAGATGTTATGTGACTGGCAGCCAGACAATAGCTAAGATGCTGCAGGGGACAGGCAAATGCCAGCATGGCACAAAGGCTGCCGGCAATGAAGACGGCCAGAACGGGATTGCCACTGTCGGAGCTCTCGTAACTGATTTGTTTGCTTAGTATACGCCACTCGGAGCTCGCCAAACGCACCACAATGCCATACAGCTCGGGAAAGATTTCAAGAAACGCGGCCGAGCTGGTCAACAGCAACATGCAAGCCGACGCTGGCACCAACTTATGAAAGCCACTGTCATCCAGTATATTGAACAGCGGCACAGCCACATAATCTTCCCGAGATCTATTAAAGCATAAACGTTGCGTGCGTTAGTTTGTTTACTAATCTGACTATGCTATGACTAACTTACTTGAAATGCACCACTGTGGACAGACAGATGGCGGTGAGAAGCAGAGAGATGCTAACCAATGTGATAATCAAAACAGTTGTGAATTGACCATTGCGATGCTGTTGAGACCCAAGACTGGGAAATGCATACGTTAACAATGCGGTCGTCAAAAGGAACTATAAGTATAAGAACAGTAAAAAGAGTAAGAAGGTAAATAAAGTTAAGGAGTTATCGTTTTCTAAGCTATCCGTTGCACTGGCAACAAAACAAAGCCCACACTGTAAATGAGAATCCGCAAACAAAAAAAAAGTTAGCTTGGCGTGTCATAATCAAAAGCTCACATCCTGTCCTGCCTTCAATTGTCGTCAGTCACGAAAGCCAGCAGTTGCCATCAATGCGCCAAAAAATCGATAAAAAAAAACACATACAAAAAACTAAAAGAATGAAGGCGCATAGTGCATTGACCCATAAAAACGTGCATTGGCAGAGTATCAAGGGTTGGGAAATTGGGGTTAGATGATCCACTTACGCTGCTTATGCCATTTGGCTGAAAGTAGTCATCCGACCAGGCCAAAAAATCGCCACGCCACCAACCCACAGCGCTGAGAATTGCATTCAGCCCAAACATGCCGAGCGTCATTATGAAACTGAAGGCCTTTGAGTGCTGGCAACGAGTAAAGTATTTAATTGTTTGCATATATGTTTATGTGAACAATTTTTTGAATTTTACTGTACAACGAGTACAAACCTCTAGACCCAACATAAACATTCCTGTTACCAAAAAGACAACGGCCACACCAAGCACATCCGGCCATGGTTCATTTGCTGGTGAATTGCGACCTAAAAGTATGCAACACATATGTTATTAAAGTTTGAAACAGTGCAGGCAAATATATAAGGCATACCGAGTATTAGTATTCGGGCCAGTCCGCCTGTCATGGCATCCAGACAAGCGCTTAGGGTGCGCGAGAGCGCTGCACAGGCGCACATGGCCGCCAGTGCATCCATCCAGGTGGCCAAAAACAGGCAGCCAAAGTCAAATTTGTTTGTGGCACGTACATAAGGCATTTGCAAGCTACGCAAACTCGATTTGCAATGAGCTGTTGAAGGAACTTTTAGCCTGAGTCAATTTAATAATCCGATTTTGTTCGCATTACTTACCTGCCATGGCGCCATAGATGGTGGCAAGTAGTGTGGCAAATATTAGACCCGGTGCGGCAGCCTCATTATAGGCAATCAGGTAGGCAATTACTGAGGTGCCCAGCGCCAGTCGAGCGCCGCTGCCGCAACAGAGCGCGTCAAGCAAGCTGCAAACCAAAATCCGCCTCACATTAATTAAGTCGTTGAGGCATGCTATAATTAAAGCTTCCCACCCTCACACACACACAAATACACACAGAGGACATTTATTGGCGGAAGTCGAATAGCCCACACTTGAAAGTTTCAGTTTCTGTTGACATTACGTGACTCACTTAACTTTCATTTGTTTAACTGTCTGTCCATTCTGTTCGTTATTCAAAACTTAGCTAGAAATTCTTTTTCAGTTTTGCCTTTTGGCCAATTTGCTGCTTACTTGCTCTATTCTTGCATATTTTAGACGCTCGATTATCCTTAATTATATGGCAATTGTCTGGCTAGATAGCTCTACTGGCGGCTACTTGATAGCCATGTGATGGCGTCAGAGCTAAGTGAGCAAATTGCATTTGCATGGCTAACAAATTGAATTAATAAGTAGTTTAACCATTTCATGCTTTGTTGGGTTATACTATGTACTTTTCTAGTCCTTCTTTATACTGAGTTCAATCATACGAAAATTATATGTTTATGTTTACCCTTTCGTTCTATTTTCAAACGCAGTTAGATAATCTAGTAAATAATAATAATAATATGCAAATAGAACACAACAATTTTGCTATGGTTCTCATCGGTCTGTCTGTATGTCTGCCTGTCCACTTTAATAAGTGTACCCTGTGAGAGTGGGTTGTTGCTTTAGCTGTTTAGTTAGCCAAAGTGCGTGACTATCCCAAAACGACATAAACAAGTCGCAAAATAATAAACGAGTTCAGCCTTAACGAACTTTTTTGGTGAGCTACAATTGTTAACTTTTAATTCAAATGTTAATATATAAAACTCTTCTTTTTTTATTGACAAATATGCCTTGATAGAAAATATAACAAAAAAATAATAAAAGTTTGTACCATTAAATCTAGATTATAGAAAAAAAACTACTTAAAATGCTAAGCAAGAAATCTTGAAAGAGAATATATAAAAAAAATTAAATTGGTAAAAATAATTATAAAAAAAACTAATAAAAGCTTTTATCATTTTATCAAGATTACAGAAAAAATCTAGTTAAATTGCTAAAAAAAATCTTGTTAAAAAATATGAAAAAAATATGAAAATGGCTGAAAAAAATCTTGTGTGTAAAAAAAAATAAACGAAGTTTCTAGCATTAAAACTAGATTACAGAAAAAAATCTAGTAAAAATATTTAGCAAGAAATCTTGTCAGAAAATATATAAAAATATATAAAAATTGTTGAAAATAATAATAATAAAAAGAAAATAAGAAAACTTTCTATCATTAAATATAGATTGAAGAAAAAAATCTAGTAGAAATGCCAAGCAGAAATTTCTGACGGCTTATTTGTAATGGAAATATTATTTAAAAACTTAATAAATCAATTAAATTATTATACAAAATTAAACAAAAAATAGTAAATGTTAGGCAGACACAAATAAATATTATTAAGTTAGAGTATATCATAAAAAATAATAATTTAATGCATTTCAAAAAGTTTTCTCAAAAAAAACCGCACAGCTGTCAACAGTAAAATGTGTAGAGGACACAAAAAGTTTAACAAAAGTTGGAAAAACAAAATAAAAAAACAACAATAACAACAAAACAGAACGAAAAACAGCGCCAGTCGGTGCGACGCCAACACACACACACACACACATGGAAAGTTGCAAAAACAAAAATGGAATGAAAAATAATATAGATGAAAACAAAAGCCAGAAAAACAGACAACGGCTAAGTGTGAGTGTGAATGAGTGTGTGTGTATGTGTGTGTGGGGGCGGGGGGGGGGGGGGGGAGGGAAGTGGAACCCGACCAAAGCAATCAAAAATCAATTTATTGATTACACGAACAAATCGTAGTACATATGAATGAATATATCTATCTAACTATCTGGCATAATATCAACGTATAACGTTCTGTATGCATGTTGGCCAAAATGGCTTGACCATGAATGCAACGCTCGGCTATGACATGAACAATCTGTTGTGGTTATGCTTGTTGTTATGGGTGTGTGTGTGTGTGTGTGGGTGGGTGGGTGGTTGTTACGGGTGGCTTAGTTAGGAGTGAGTTGTTTTTTTTTTTGCTTGTACCTACCTGGCGCTCGACATTGTTTGTGTTTGTTTGCTTCTGGCCTGTTTTGGCTGTCTTTTTTGTTTTTTAGCTTGTGGCTACGTTTTTTGCTGGCTTCCTGCCAGACAGCAGTTGAATGTTTTGAATTTTATTTCTTTTTTGCATTTAAAGCTAATTGCATTTTTTTTTTCACCGTGTATCGTATCAGTACATTAGAAACTTTTATTGTTTCGTTTTGGGTTTTAGAACAATTAAAGTAGTTATTATTTTATTTTTTTTTTATCACTTGTAGCTTGGCATTGCCAGTTAAATAGCCACGTCGACGCCTTGACGCGTAACAGCTCGAAACAGTGGGCCAAGTTAGTACGTTGCCAACTATTCAGTTGAAAGATATCGGACACGGTTTAGTTCGACTTGACAAGCGTTCACTTAAATTACCCGCAATTGACTGAATATTCAGTTAAAGCTTTTCCTTGCGGCCCAACATCATCATACACAATTGGGAACAGCAGCAAATGCGAAAAGCTTTCTCCGATTAAGTCCTGCGCAATAGCAATTGTTTACGTTTGATTCCACTAACTTTTTTTGCTCTCTGCTAAAAGAGAAAGAGAGAGAGAGAGAGGTAGGGTGAGGGTGAGGGTGAGTAGTGGGTAAATAGTTAAACAGGTAATATGATTCGCTACCTTTGATGTCTCTCAAGTGCTGAGCAAGTGTCATTAATCTAAGCTCTTAAGTTACGCGCCATTTTTTTGAGAGCCTTTTAAAATATATTTTTGTTGGCTTTAACAAATAAAATAAACAACTATGATTTATGCATATATGATTTCTCAACTTAAGCAAGGGCATAACAAGAACTATAAATATATTTTTATTATTTTATTTTTTAAGATTTGATTTTTTTTTTTTTTGGTTAAACCGTCCATTTGATTCTAATATTAGAATGTTTTTCATAAAATTAATAAACTCGTTTATTCTGCTTAAACCGGTCTGCTCTTCTTTACTGCACAACATAAAGAACTTAAAAACAAACAACAACAAAATCAAGGCGCATAAAAAACTACTTTTTTGTTTACAAAAAGACAGCTCATTGTCCTAAATAAAAAATTTACAATACTTGCACAGTTCTTAAAATATAAGCTTATTATTTACAGAACACTTTTCTTCGTGCTACAAATAAAGCAAATGAAATAAAAAGTTTTTTATAAATAAATTAAGCGAACTAAAATAATATCAAACGAGAAACAGAAAGAACAAATTATGTTTAATGCAACATATAACGAGTCTAAAGTTAAATTTGTATTAAAGAATTGAAAATTATTTTCTTTTTGTATTAAATCTCATAAAAATGTTTACATAAATAGGTTTGTCTTGAAATATCTTTTCAGCTATTTTAATATCCCTTTGCACATTAAAAGTATTTACAAAAAAATTAAATGAAATAAAATGATAACAAACGTTAAGTGTATACTAAACAGAACGAACAAAAAATATTAAACAAAATATAAAATCTTTTTTTTTTTTATATTTTTTTGTATTTAGTTTAATGTATGTTAAAGAAGAGAATAATATTTTCTTATTGAACTATCTTACAAAAATTATTATGAATTTAAATTGATATCAATCATATATATAATACAGTATATATATATATAAATATATATTTAATCTTATATTGAATTCACCTTACTTTACATCTTTAAATATATTTTTAGCTAAGGTGAATCGTTAACCTATAGAACATACTTTAATACACATTTCCACATCAAACTCTTTGTGCCGACTTCCTTATTGGCCAATTGACAAGTGACAGGTTAACCAAGCATGATAAAAACTTGTCTTTTATGTCGCAACTTAGCACCTTAACACTAAAAGTAAGAAGCATAAAGTCTAACATTGATCTGATTTAATAGTAAGTACAAATAATACATTTTAGCAACTTAACATGTAAAATTTGTTAATTAAAACACAAACTATCAATATGAATGAAAGTGACATCAGTAATTTGGAATGGGCAAATAATAATAAGTAATGAATACTCTTAAGCAAAAACTGACACCCACGGGCTATGCTAAAATGTTCAGTAAACAAATGAAAAAAGCGCTAATCGAAATCAAAACAAACTTTAAAATTTAGCAATATGCTAAAGTTCTAGTTGAAGTTTGTGCAAATTAAACTGGACTAGCTGGGTAGAAACAAGTTCCTCACACAGAATACTAGACTTACAGTTGAGAAATTCCGACTAGAAGATACCCTGAACCCTATACTTAACGCGTACAGTCAGTGCTTGCAAGTGTGTGTGTGTGTGTGGGTGTATACTGCATACTTGACTCAACTTCAATGTTTTATATGTCCGGTGTTTCCTAACCAATTTCAATTAAAATTTAATTGGTTTTCATTTATTTCTTTATAGTTTCAAACGCTATTTCCAAGTTTTTTAAAATTCAAAAATTTATTGTTATCGATCACACGTGTATATCGGAAACGGGAAAAGCTATCGAAACATTAACGACTCGGCTGTTAATGCTTATCAAGAACATATATACTTTATGGGGTCGGAGATGCTTCCTTCTGCCTGTTACATACTTTTCCACAAAACCATTTATATCTTTTTAACTATTAAGACAAAGTCCCCGCTGTCGAAATGACTTCAGTCTTGAACATTTGTATCTATCAGGTTTAATAACTAACTGAAATCAGATTTGATATATATATTTTTTTTTAGAGGCTGCGGTCACTTAGCACTCATCAAAACAACCACTCCAGCAATTGACCTTCCACCCAAGTTTATGTTTATTTCTCGTTCAGTACGTTCAGTTATCTGATATGTGAAAGAGATTCATGTGGGCATTATATTGTTTATTGCTCAAGTCTATTGTTTTTTTTTTTTCTTAAGTTGTCTGTTTGGCCTTTTTATTTATAATTTGCCTGCCCAATCAATTAAAAGCCTATTCAATGTCTCGAGTTGCGTTGAGTTATTTTTAAGGTTAACAAAGTGAACTTTTAAATAGAGCTTAGAGATAATTCCATAGAAAACTCTATTTAATATTTTGCATATTTAATTAATAAGCCTATGAAACTGCGTTATATTCAAATAGTACTTAAAAAATCTCATAAGTTTTGCAACTTTTATATTCTAAATAATTTCATGATAACTATTCATATATTTGAAGTGTAAAAAGGTTAAACATTTTCTTAATACAATGGGACATAAATTCTTTTATGTTATTTAAATAAATATCTCAAACTTGTCAAAAGCGTTTACATTTATATTGAACTTGTTAAGTTATATTTAATTTACATATATATGGATGGAAAAATTTTGTTGGACCTATTTTTAATTCTGCCTTTTGTTTGTCGTCTCTGACAGCCTCAACTTTGATTTTTGTCGGTCTTTAAATATTTAACATCTGAAGTAGATGTTACAAGTTGTTGGGTGTGTAAAAGCTAATCGATAAGACCTTAAAGAAAAGCCATAATTATAAACCAATGTCGCTTGCGTCACGTTCAAAAAAGTTAGCTAATACAAATTAGGTCAATTGCGGCGGAAGTTAATGAAAAGATTTCGAACCGGAAAGCATATCTAAAATCTAAGATCTAAAGATCTCAACAACGAAAGATTAATTACAGAAAAAAAAAAACTATAGAAAGAACGAAAAGTAAGAACTTTAATTAAATTAACTTTTAATAATATTCTCCATTCTATTCTGCTTTGTGCTCTTTCGCTTTATTTATGTTTTGATTTAAATACTAACATAAATAAACTCAAGAATATTCTCACTTGAGATATTTTTTTTTGATCTACCTTAAGACGCAATTTAAAAACGGGTTCCTGTTTTGAAAAGTTCATCCAAATTAATTGACATATTGCAGCCTTAAATAAATAAACAAAATTAATTGAAAAACTAATTGACTTTCAATTAACACCTTTGGTAACAAACATGAAAGAGAATACGACAAAAATATATCCATCTACCGAATGGCCTTCAAGATTCTAAGAATAAGCGCTAAGAAATGGTATAATGAGTGTGGCAACAATTAGCAAGCTTATAATTATTGCTATATCACATAATAATTAATAACCCCTGCAACGTATAAGTAGTTCTAATCAAATGGGCCATCATCAAACGATTTTAAAATATTTCAAAAGAATACACGTCATAAACAATGAACTGGGAAGTGTATAATACGTTCTATTGAGCGTTAGCCGGAAGTTTGCAAAACTCTATGTATCATAAAAACATAAATTCTTAAAGCTCAAACGCGTTTTTGCGCGTGTGAGGAAGTAAAATAGGTTAAAGTTTAGCGTTTGGCGCCATGCGTTGAAAAAACTTTTGACAAATGGCTAAATTTCGACAAATTACGTTTATTTCGAGCTGAGGTTCTAACGGGTTTTAGCGCGTTCACGTCAAGGTCTACCAAAAAATGTTCGAGTATCTCTCTATAATGAATTATTCTTATGGATTAACATATTTTTAGCGATTAAAAAAAAAAACAAGACAATTTTGATTTGTTTCTGCAGCTAATTAAGCGGAAATTATTAAATATCACAAGCTAAACAGTTGGTAAGGCGATGAATGTTTGTAAATTTGGTTGATTTGTTGCGAAATTTTATAGCAAATATGTTTAAGCGTAGCTCATTTCAAATTTAACTAATTGGCAACGCTGTCAACACAGCTGTTTGGCACTCTCTTTCTCTCCTTTAATGCTGCCGACCACCACACAAATGAAAGGAAATCACAGCTGACCTATTCTTTCCCGGCTTTTTTATCGGTCGCTCGCTCTCGCTCTCCCAATTTCGCTCTCACTTTTGGTTTTATTCTTTTCTGCTGCGCATGCGCCACAAATAAAATGGCAAGAAGAAGAAGTCGCTGAAAATAATTAAAAAATAGAAGCAAATGCAAAGGCACACAGCCAAATTAATGCACAAAAGTGAATATTTGACTAATTAAACGCAAAAATATATCTATTAGCCTTTCCGCTTAATAAAATTCTATAAGAACTGTGTCGCGCCCGTATAAATGTTGTGAAATCGAAAGCAAGTGTCTTGAAATGCCGATATGTAAATTAAGTTCATAATATTGCACATAAAACAAATAATGTTTGAAGTTTAGAAGTGCACTCAGCAATCTCAAATTCTCAATAGTCTACTGAACGTTAAGATCTCTTCACATTTATGCAATTCACCAAGCGGTTTATAGTCTCTCCGCCGCTACCTTTCCCCCTCTTTGCTCCTAACGCCTACAGACATACAGATAAACGGTAAATCGTATGCAATTTTCGCATTATTATGTTAGCAGCTGACCAAAGACTGGACGGCCTTTAAAATGCTTTTGAGGTTTTTTGACCCCACATCAGGCACGGCCAATACTTGTTTAAAATGCAAATAGAAACAGTCAAAACATACATAAATTAAAATAAAGAATATGTTATAGAAAAAATGTGACGAAATCGATAAGAATTGCCACAAAAATAACTTGCGATTTGCATAACTTGTTTGATGCGATTTTTTATGTGAAAACAAGAACATTGCAGTTAAAAGTGATTTACTATATTGCTAAGGGAAATAATAGGCAATATTGTAAATAAAAAAACAAATATTCCCTTTTGCTTAAATGCACAAAGGGTATCGGGCATCAAAGCATTCTAAACGCAAAAGAGAATATGATGCTAACACAACGGGAAGAAGTAGCACACAAAAGAAATTACACAAAAAAACGAGATGAAGAAGAACAACAACAACCGCAAAAGCGAATTATCGCATTTCGCACGTACTTTTCACTTTCATTTGTTGTCTGTTTTGGTTTCGTTGAAAAAAAGTTGAATGCGATTTAAAGCATAAATCAGAATTGAACTGAAAAAATGTGCATTGTGTTATATCAATTTAGGGATAATGAATTTAAATTCAGTAAGTTGGGAAAGTCTGTTGTTGTTAAATCCATAAGTAATGAGCAAATAATATTTTGAGACAGTTGAGTCTTAAAAACTATTAAGCAACGAAAATATGTAAGGTGGTAAAGTGGAAAGTGAAAAAAATCTCTGCAATGTTAAATAAGCACATCCAAGCATCCAAAGTGAAGAAAAAACTTTATTAGCATATTTTTCCCAGAGCTAATTAGCAAACTAATGTTAGATTTGTTTATTATTTTATAGCTTAAGCTTAAGATCATTCATAAACAGAGTTATTAAGTCCAACATTACTTAATAGTCGTAATGGCTTACAAATAATTGTTTATGATTCATTAAAGCTTAATGAGCTTGCACAAATGAAGAGTCTGGCCGGCAAGCTTCTAATGCAGTTGACTATTTAATTGATAAAGCTTTTTCTCTAGCATTAAATGCAATTAATTTGCATGCAATGTGAGCAACAATTAAGCAAACCGACATCAATAAACTTAAAGCTTTTAAATTACAAAAGTGAACACGAAACAAGCAATTAGTCGTAAAGCGTTAAGCGACAAAAGAACGCAGCCGAAGCTTTTTTGTGTTGCTTTTGTGCGAACACAAAAACAAAAACAAACAGCCAAAAGCCGCAATAGTAGCAGCAGCAGCAGCAGCTGAAGTTGAAGCTTCGTGACGTCACAACGCTTAAGCTTCACTCAGTCGAGCTGAGCGTCGAGCGTTGGCAGCGACAGCGACGTGGACAGCGACGTGGACAGCGACGCGAACAGCGATATCCAATAGCGCCCCAAAATAAGAAGTCGAAATTCATTCCTTTCGTTCAAATTCGTTTGCTACGCTCACGAGAGCGGACGTGCAGCGCGCAAAATCAGATAAATACAAAAGCCAAAAAACCAAAAAAAACGCAAAACATATTAAAACAAACAACAACAACAAATTGTTTCGTAGTCTCGCTTGCTTGTTGTAAGCATTATCGCAATTGTTATTGTGTTTCGTTAGCTTCACAACAAAAAACCGCTGCTAAAAAAAAAAAATTACGCAAAAAATAACTGAATGTGTTTAGATTTAGATCACATTCATAAATAAATCTTAAAAAAATAATTAAATCTATATATAGTGCATAAGTCGTGTCTCAAAATGGTGAAGAACAATAATAATCTGGGCTCAGACACACAGACTATGGCCAATGGACACGCGATGACAAATGGCAATGGTGCCACACCAACAGCACCAGCAGAAGCTGCCCCAATTGGTTGGCGGGAAACACTTTGGAATAGCTGGGATGCCTTTGCGGATGTTGCATGGTTCATTATCTGCTGCATTGGCTATATACTTCAGGTGAGCTTTAACATTTGATCGACATCTCAATGTCAACTATAGATAGTTAGATGTATGTATAGTATTGGCCACACCAAATCACACTGGGCCTTTTGTTTACAGCTGCTTAACAATTTTGCAACTTATTGTTTTAAGTTTTATATACTTCCGTATACTTGACTTAAGCTTAAAAAGGTTGCTTAACAAACTTAATTAACAGCATTGTGTGTTTGTTGACCCAAAAAACAACTTCAAATTGAAAAGAAACATGAAAAATTCTTGAATAGTTCCGATGCGAAACCTTTGCCTTATTAAATAATCCTTAGATCTTAGAGACTATAAGATCTAGGCACTTCCGATTTGGAACATAAGCTCGAATAATCCCTAGGCAGTACAAGTTTGTTTTAAATTTTCAATAACTCTTTCCGTTTGCGATATTCACATGTGATTAATAACAGCAAAATCTTGAATTTGAAAAACTTTGATACGATAGAAACATTAGACGAAATAATGATAATATGTGAAATTTTTATTTTATTTAAATCAGTTAAGAAACACCAGAGATATCGAGTATTGAAGTGTAGTCAAGAACACTCTAACACTCATACTTGCTGTTCAGTGTATCTTCTAGTCGGTATATCTAGAGCCTTCTTACTTTATCCCTTTAAAAAAAGGAAGAAATGACACATACTTGAAAATTGGTATGCTAAAGTTTCAGTTGATAAATTTTAATAAAATCATTTGCAAAACTCGTTTTGGTTATTTTCGGCCAACTTATTTTCACTCCCTGATTTTTTTGTTTAATGGTAAGTGGTGTTGTTGTGTGTGTGTGTGTGTGTGCCCTTGCTCTTGGCATCTCTTGTCTTAACAACTCTTCGCTGTTTATCAATAAGTCTGCAATTTCATCTACCTTTTGCTGCTTTGCCATTGTTTTGCTTGCATATTAAGTTAACGACACGCGTACGAACAATTTCATATCGATCGTCAATCTTTCATCGTTATACTATATATATATATATACTTAACAGCACTTGGGGATTGACCAATTATAAATTAAAGCTATAGCTGTATTATTATTTAAAATGCAACGTTTTTCGTAATGACTTTGTTATTAACATATTTGATTTAGCACTCAGCACACAGGAAAATAATTGCACAATAAGAAAATTTATTCTTTGTGTTAATTTGTTACAACTTTCTATTCAGGTTCAAATGTTAACTAGCTGCTAACTGTTTTCAATTAACGTTGCATTATCTTAAATACCTAAGCTTGAATGTAACTGAATGTACATTGTCGTAACAAAGTGGAAAAAAGTTGAATAAAAACAAACACACTTAATTCTAGACAGATTAAAAAGATTTACGAACGTTTTCAAGGGCCATTCAAATACAACAGAAAAAAATTAAATACATATTAGATAATTGCAAATGAAATGTTTGTCTAGTTAACAAAGAATTTGAGTTTTAGACTTTAAAGGCAAATATAATATATATATATATTTTGACATCGGCTCGGCTTTATAAGCAAATTTTACAGCATTGCATAAGAGGCAACAATTTTGTAGGGTTTTTTGTTTTAGGTTTCTTCGTTGCCATGCTACTTAATTATATTAATTTCACTTTGGCAACAAAAAAAAGACAAAGTACCTTTTTAGTTTGCGGCATTGCTCAGCTTTGTTATGTGTAAAAGTGTGTGTGTGTAAAGCGAGATATAATCATTAAGTATAGCATGTATATCATGTATATGTGCCTGGGTCTTATTATGCATGAGTGCCATTAAATTGCCGAGTTAACTCTCTTTGCCTGAATGCTTAACTAGCGCCAATGATGATGCCAACTGCATAGAGAGACCAAACTAAGGGCAGGGACCAGTTGAACGGGGCGAGGGAAAGAGAAGATATCAGGTTAGAGGCGTTGCCCATTGAAAAAATGTTTACATTTGCATGCTGAATGCAATATCAATGAGCCATGAACGATTCAAAACAAATTTGCATTTACACTGTCAATTTTGTTTATATTTTTTTGCCTCTCTGTTTTTAAAGACGCTTCAATGATGGACTTTAAGTTGTTGTTGTTTGCAATTGCCTTATTGATATAATTCAAATCGAAAATCGATGGCAACCTAATTTAAGTTGTTGCATTTTCTAGCGCCAAGCAAAAGACTTAGGCAACAAACTTTTGTGTTTGTGTGTAATCTTTTTGACAATTTCTGGAATTGCCACGCAAAGCGCACTTGCAATGAAACGTTGGGAAGCACACCTACTAGCAATAAATACCAAAAAAAAAAACTTTTACATGACGTTGACAGTTGCGCTGTCGCTGTTGGCGTCGCTGCTGCGTTTTGGCTTGTTGACCCAGTTCAACTTTTGCATTTTGCCGGCTTTGCAGGTAGCGCCACTATGATGAAGCCTGTTTTTATTAGCTTAGCTAGAGTTGTGGGCTCAGCTGTTGTAGTTGCTGCCGCTACTGTTGCTGTGGCAGCCAAAAAAACATCAACAAATACACACACACACACACACACACATATATATATATATTTTTCGCGGGCAACCTGACTGCCAGCATGCATATATAAAGATATATATATATATATCTTTTTTTTTTTGTTGCGAGTGTGAAACAGAAGTGAAATAAAAGAAGTAAACGCAATTGAAATCGAAAGTGTTGGTCAAACAAAAACAACAACATCAACTGCTGGTATTGCATATGAGCGCTTAATGTTGGCTTTTGTTTAAAGTGGTATGCGTGTGCGTGTGTTTGTGTGTGTGTCTGTGAGTCTGCGGTAGATGGATAGATGGTTAGGTGGAGGTTATTTGAAGCGCAGGCTCACAGCCCATAACGGCCTTGGCTCACTTGTTTGGTTTATCTATCTTCACAATGCGCGATGTGGGTTAGGACCAGTCTGTCAGTCAGTATGTCAGTTAGTGTGTCACTCTAGGGTTATAAATCACAAAATAAAAGTTGTAAGGTTACCTTAAGTAATTCATGTGTACAACTTAACTTATATGTGAGCTATCAAGAAAATAAATCAAATCTCGTTGAATCTTTTTAATTAAACAAAATAAATACAATGTAAAAAATTGTGAAGTATAAAAAGTATTTAAATTTATATTATATTTGTCATATTTATTTAATAAATCTTTAAAAAAAATGACAAAGAAAAAAGATTGTGAAGTAAAAAAGTATTTGAAAATAATTTTAATACATATTTTTTTAATAAATAAATTAAATAATGACAAAGATAAAGAATTTGAAGTAAAAGAAGAATTCAACAATTGTTTTTAATCATATTTATCTAACAAATAAATAAAATAATTGCAAAGTAAAAGATTTTGAAGTAAAATAAGTATTTAAAAATTATTTTAATACATATTTGTTTTTTATTTTATTTTTAATTTAATACCATGTTGAATACAAATTTATAGTTATGAAGATTTTTTAATATTTTTCTTAACTTAATTTTATGCAATTAAAAATAAATAAGTATATGTTATAAAGAATTAAATTGAAAATTGGATTCACAATTGAATCGGATTTCCTAAAATAGTTGGCAGACTATCAAAAAAATCCATGAAAATCATATAACCAAGAAAAAGTCATTATAACATGTAATTATATGCAGACTGTGATTAGTCCTCATATCAATTTCACACATACCATATCCGTTCGGTCTGTGTGTGTGTGTGTGTGTGTGTGTGTGTGAGTAGCACAATTTGCAATAATCATCAGCATAAATCAGGCTTGGTAGCATGGCAAGTTTCAATTTGGCCAAGATTGCCGCAATGCTGCATAGAACTTGATTGCATAGATTTATGACCGCGTCAAACAACACACAAAAACAACAACAACAGCAACAAAAACTAGAAAACATCAATCGCAAAGTGTACACTGTACAAAAATAGTGTGCAAGTGCTAATTTTTGCATGGCTATGAAAATAGTTTTTGAAGGCCGCGAGTCAAGCGACCAGTCGCCAACAACAACAGCAACAAAAGCAACAAAAGCAACAAAAGCAACAGCAACAACATCAAAAAATGAAAGCAAACAATGAAAACAAACACAAAGACAAAATTCATTGATCAGCTTGCATCTTTGAGTGACGCCACAAATAAAACTGCAACAAAATCAACAAAGCTGACGGCATCTAAAATGAATTCGCGTCATGGCAAGCAAAGAAACAAGGGTTGATTGAAAACATAAAACCTGTTTAAAAAACAATACAAAATCTATTTGAAATTTAATGTCATAAAAATATTTGAGTTTCTTATAAATGAGATTATCTTTATCTGTCTGCCGAACATGATTGGCGCCAATAAAATCAGACACGAAACAAACGAAATCTCAGATTTTATTAACAATTTTTGAATAAAGAAAACTTCAAAATCTGTACAATAACGATAAAGTAAAATATTAAATAAATTCAATTTGATAATATTTTGTAGTTAATTTTTTGTTAGGAGAATTATTTGTAGATATAAAACTTGAAGGAAGAACTGAAAACATAATATTGAAAGTTCTACGTTTCAAAATGACTTTGCAATAATATTAAAAAATTATTTTCATTTGAAAATATTTTATTTGTATATATTTTAACATTATCTATCTCAAAGAATCTTTTAAAAAATCCCTTAGATTATTACAAAACGTTCTATAAATATTTTAAACTTTATTATTATATATGTTTTGTATAAGATTTATTTATATATTTTTGGCATGAGTGAGATTTAGTTATGCTCTTTCGCTCTGTTTACTCTATCTCTCCATTGCTTTTATTTATTTTTTTTATATATATACTTATTAATTCGTTTGTACAAGAAGGTCAGCGTTTTGTTGTGACTTGCAGCAAAATTACAAATTGCAATAGTGCAACGTGCAATGCAAGTTCGTGCCTTAAGTCTTTTGTATGTTAGCAAGCTCAATGAAAAAAGGCACTCAAATGCATTAAGCGCTCAAGCGCCAATTACGTGTCAGCTGTCGAGTTGAGTCTACTTGAAGTTGACTCAAGCAAGCGCTGCAACATTTGTTGTGTGTGCGCGTGTGTGTGTGTGTGTGTTTGTGGATTTTGTTGTTGAGAAAGATACTTGAAATATAGCTGGCTTGTTGGTGGCTTTGTGGCTTTGCTTGCCGGCTGTCTGTCGGCTGACTGACTGGCTGCAAGTTTCACTTTCAGCTGGCTCGCTTAGAATTCAACCTGGTCGACGTTGTGGCAAACGAAGTCGCGTTGCTGCATTCGCTTAGATTTTCAATTTTCGCAATTCTGCCGGACGGACAGCGGTAAACAAGTTTTTAGTTTTTTGGCTTTGCCACCGTCTACCACAAGCTTTGAGCAACCGCAACTCGCTGCTCAATTGTGGCAAAAGGCGGCATTAAGAAGTTAACATTTATTGAACAAAACTTTGAGGCGACTTTTGTCGCATATATGTATATTTTTTTCCTCCTCCTTTTTCTCTTCTCTTCTATTTCTTTATTTGCCTTTATTGCACAAGTTTTCTTATGCTGATTAGCCAATCGCTATGCAAAAATTCATGTTTTATATAAGAATTGTGTTTTTAATGTTGATTCAAGACAGCATCGCACCAAATGAACAGAGCTAACGTTAATGAGCTAGAGAAGTATTTATTTTGCATCTGCTTTGTAATTGTTGAAGTAGTTTTTTTTCCTTATGTGTAAGAAGAGCTTACGAGAAGTATAAGATATAAATGCAATGAGAGAACAGAATTCTAAGGCATAAAACTAAGAGAATAAAAATGATAAGACAATCTAGGCAAACGTAAATTTTAATATACCTCGATATTTCAACATTTGTTTAATAAGAATTAATATTCATAATCAAAAATATGACTAACCTTTAATAAAGTTTCCTTCAATTCTTGACTTTAACTAAATTCAAGTTTCCCAAAAGTTTAACTAACCTTTCAAAGCCATAATCAACCTTCAATAAGTTCTTTTGTTGAACTTGCTTCAATGTCATGAAATGCATAACATTCCACTTACCAAATCATATCTGTAACAAAATTTAATCCATGTACAAATGATCTTGGTAATTTTCCGTTTTATTTCTTTACAAAGGTCAATGCGTTTACCTTGACAATCAAATGAACAATCTATCAAACCATTAACGACCTAATAAAACCAAACCCTACACACACTCACAAGTTTCGATGCTGACGAAGCAGGTTTTACAAACAGGCAGACAGACACATTGTGAAAATTGAATTCCAGTTTGTTGTTTTTCAAATGACAATGCATAAATACGCGAGGCGTGATTATATTATTTACTTATATGACAAGTCATGATTGAAGTTTATTAGCAAAAGAACTGACAGAATAAGCAAAACGATTTGCTTTTCAGTATTCACTTCCGTGCTGTTAAATTTTTTTGCATGAGCTTGAAATTGTAAGCAGTTTAACAAAAGTATTGCGTTCGAGTTTAAAGCAACAAAAAAAAACCCCCAAAAAAAGGTTTTTGTAAATATTATTATATGTGATATTAATGCTATTATGCGACATGTTATGCATAAATTATGATTGCTTACTTCCTGTCCTTGTTGGCTGATGTTGTTATAAAAAGAAGGGCGCAACTAATACACGAATTGCATGTTCAATTATGTGACAAAATGTCTGTCAACAAGGTACAAAAAAAGAAGAAGAAAGAAACAAGTGAAAGAAGCAACTCATCATTATCAATAACATGATGATGATCTTCAACAACACCTGAAGACATGTTAACTTTTGGAAAAGTTTTTCGTATTATTTATGGGAATTTTATTTCTGAAGGGAGATAACTGTATAAAATACCATGTTAAAGAGTTAAGTTACAAAGGTGTTGACTTAAAGATACCCCTTGCTACGGTTTGAGCTATCGATTAGCGATAGGAAATATATTTGCATTCATTTTGTGTACAAAATGGAGTATATTAATATTATGGCACCAATATTGCACACAAGATACTTAATTAATTACATACATTAATTTAAAACAAAAACAAACTTTTTAAAATTATGTATGTTTTCAGTTGTTTTCATTTCAACTACATATAACCCTTTGAACCCAATCAATATATATATATTTTTTTTTTTGTGTACAGGGTAACTTTAGCCACGTTGCGCCACATTCATTGTTAATGTCAAAATAATTGGACACGCTTGCCAGTTGTTGTTGTTGTTGTTGTTGTTGCCAGTTTGTTATTGCTGGCCCCTAAGCAGTAGCTTATGTTGCACCCCAAGCCAAGTAACAACAACAACAACAACAGCCGAATTCCAAGCAGCGTCCAACGTCAAGCATCGCGTGTGGCACGAAAAATTTATGATCCGCCTCCAGTAATAAAGCGAGAAGGAAAGTGCTACTGTGTATCTTTTTGGTTAAATGCAGTTGTTGCTGTTGTTGTTGCCGAAAATATATATTAAATGTTATGTTAATGTTGTTGCCCGCGCCTTTTGTTATCTTTTGTGTGGCACAGTGCAGACGTGCGAGCCATTAACTTTGACAGCTTATTGACACTAAATCAACAAGCGTTCGAACCCAAAAAAAAAACAGACAGAAAATATTTTTTAAAAAGTCTCACAAATATTTAAAGTATTTGCACAGCGAATCGAGCAAAGGCGTCACAAAATCAATATATATATTAACATGCTACCGTCAATTAGCATTATCTTTGCTTTTGTTTGTTTCATTTGGATGAGGCACGAACTTTGTTTGTGCTGTAACATTGCCAACAATTGCGGATTAAGCATAAAGAATGACGCCAAACAAAAGACTTGGGCAACAAACTTGCTGATTTATATGACATTTAACCAATGCGCTGAATGGCTAATGCAATTTTGGTGGGAAATTGTTAAACTGTGCGCTTCTCTGGCTAAACTTAGCAAAAGCCTGGGAGTTCTGGGAGTTTTGTAACTTCAACTTGATAAGAAATCAAAAAAAAACAACTGAAAAAAAAAATATTTATGTGATCTCAACGAAAAAACCACTTTAAGCTATTAAATAACCTGTTCTAGGAAATGAAAGTAATTTTTTGCCTTAACATATTTATAAACAAATCTTTAAAAAGGCTTTTTATGTTTTGCTATTTATTAAATCAGCTTCAAGTTTGTTAAAAATAGTTTAAGTTTGTTTTCAAAAATAGGAAACTGTTACGTTCAACAAATAAATGTTCTAATAAAATGTAGAAAATAATTTTATACGATTTGTATATACCCAACCAATTGAATACAGCAATAATTCTTCTTAAGCTAACTTTTTCCCATAATCATACAAAAATAAAAAGATCTTACAATACAAGTTTTTTATATACTGGCTTACCTTAAACACAGTTTCCTTAACTTCTTTTACCCTTTTCGTTGCCTTCCAATCGTTGCTGTATAATTATCAACACCTTTTTCTTTGTTTCACTTCCTACAGGATCTTTATTACATTGCCTTTGGCTATCCCGAAAAGGAACTCAACACGGACATTGCACTAATCACTGGCGGCGGCAATGGATTGGGTCGTCTGCTGGCCGAAAGACTTGGCAAAATGGGCGCGAAAGTCATCATCTGGGACATTAACAAAAAGGGTGAGTCAACAGAATGAAAGAGCATATAATTAGTTATATAATTTACTTGAATCTATCAGGCATTGCGGAGACCATTGAGATTGTGCAAGAAGCGGGCGGCTATTGCAAGGGTTATGTTGTGGATATAGCCAAAAAGGAAGACGTTTACAAAGCGGCCGATGTGATCAGACAAGAAATTGGTGATGTAAGTTGTAATAACATAAAGTTAATATGTAGGCAGGGAAAAAGCTAAAAAGTTGAAGTTTCCGTGCATCAATTGAAGCATAAAACTATATTTGTTGTAATTGTAATTGCTGTTCACAGTTGAGCGACTAAAATAGTCGAAGTTAATGTCGATGTCGATGTCTATGTTGAGCTATGCGTATTACTCTATGTACTATGTACATGTAATTGTTTCTTTTGAGGGGCGTCTCAGACGAACCCTTTAAGTGCACACAAAACACATGTATGGCCAACACTATGGCATACCATGCCACGCCCCCCTCTCAAAGCTACACACTTTTTATGCATACACTTATGTCATAAATTTTGTCCAGCCAAGACGTTAAATTTATATGCATGAGCGCATCTTCAACCTTGAGAAAACAAACGCACAGACAAAGAGGGAGAAAGAGGGAGAGGTTGGATGGGGGGGAACGGTGAAAGAAACTGAACGAGTCTTCAAACTGGTTGCCACTTGCGTTGCATCTGGTCATTAATCACAATGTGGTGCAGTGTCTTCGGCTCGAACTTTTACCTGTTTTCCTTCTGTTGCGCGGCATTCAAATGAATCGCAAAGCGGCACGAGCTGTGCTTGCCTGCCTGCCAGTATGTGTGTGTGTGTGCCACGCCTCATTTTGGTGCACATTAAAAGTGCATAAAAATCACAGCCACTAATTGTGACTGCCTCGAACGCGCATCACTTAAATAAATCTTTAAATTCTCGCATACGAACCATGCGATATACGAGAGATAACGTTGCCATATGTTGCAACATTCGAACGCAAATCGTGTCATGGCATTCATTATCACTGAACGTGAATATGCAACTGCCAAACTGCTCACTACTCTCTAAGTGCACTTGCTAATGTGATTACCGCAACTTTATGTCGAAAGTTTGGCAAGCTCATTAAATCAACTCATTCACAAACATTTTCGATTCTATGTTTAAAATTTCACATTTGTTGGCTAATTAAAATGACGTTTTCGTTGAGAAAGAGTTGAGATCTTTATAGTGTATTTGTCAGTTACTGAAGTACATAGCTAGAAGAAAGAAAGATCAACAAAATATTAAAGTTGGTTTCATATATTTGTCAGTTACTTGAGTATATAGCTAATCGAAAGATCTATAAGATCTTAAGGTTGGTTTCATTTATCTGTCAGTTACTTAAGTATGTAGCTAATCGAAAGATCTATGAGATCTTCAAGTTGGTTTCATATATCTGTCAGTTACTTAAGTATATAGCTAATCGAAAGATCTTAAAGTTGGTTTCATATATCTGTCAGTTACTTAAGTATATAGCTAATCGAAAGATCTTAAAGTTGGTTTCATATATCTGTCAGTTACTTAAGTATATAGTTCTAACAGACTTAAAAGTTCTTAAATATATGATTTTATATCCTTGGTTTAGTTACAATTTTCGGTTTACTTTACATAATGTTATCTTTCTTAGAGCTGAATCAGTAAAAATAATTTTTCTCCTATTAAAAATTAGTTTTTAGCTAAATAAATAAATAAAACGCAAAAGGAATATTTATCTCATTTTCATAATATTATCTTTCTATTTTTAAATATCTATCCAATATCAATTAACAAGTTTGCCGCTTTGTCCCGCTAATTTTGTTTTTGTCTCACTTTTGTTTACCTAAGAAATGTAAAGTTTTAAAATGTTTGTTGCTAATTAGCAATTGTTGAATTCAGTAAAGGTCGAAGTTAAATCAATAAAGAAACAAAAAATCCTCATAACGAAATTTATGCTGGCATAACACCTTCAAAGAAGTCTTAAAATAAATATTCTGTAATAGCAAACCATTCTTACAACTTTTAATCATTGGGAAAAACCAAGCTAAAAAATACAACATAACAACAACAAATTAACTTCTAAACATAGAACAATAATAAGTCTTATTTAATGTATGCTTCTATTAAATAAACATAACATCATTTTGTTGAACATTAGAACGATAAATAAACTTAATAATACACCCATAAGAATGATTTCAAAGTGCCACTATAATTATGAAAAATGAAAATTTATTGTATCCACAATTTTGTTCAACTGGCTTTTAATATGCCATCATTAAGGGGCAGGCACAAAAAAAAGTTGTTTTACGCATCGCATCGCAGACTTTTCTAAACGAAATATTAACGCTCTGACAAGTTCAGCAGCAGCACAAAATAATATAATCCCCAAAAAACATGAGAAAAGAAATAATAATTACTAAGATCTAAAAAAAAAATAAAACCGCAAATGTTTAAGTAAAAACGTAATAAAGCTATCATAGAAAAAAAAGTTAGAAAAACAACCAACACGAAAATAATAACGCTAAATGGTAGTTTCAAAGAATTATATAATGACATAGCTAAAATCGAAGCAAAAAAACAAAACAGAGAAAAAAAAGAAAAACACGCGAGATAAAATTAATGATGCTTAAGTGGGAAGACTTTTAAGACTTTGTACAGAAGATACCCTTTAAAAGGGCCTAAGATAAAACTTAAAGTGAAATAATTATTTACTTTACTTATTTGCTTTTGCTGAAATAAACAAATTTAAATAAAACAATGCTAAAAAAGCACATCAAACACTTTTTCTAATTTATAAGTTTAAAAAGTATTGAAAATTGTAGTAAAAAGTAATGATACCTAAGTGGAAAGAGTTTGTACAGAAGATACCCTTTTAAAAGGTGATAAAGTGATTGATTATCTTGGATTATTTTCCCTTTTCTCAATCATAAGTCCAAAGAGTATTCAAAACAGTTGAAAAAAGCAATGATGCCTAAAAGGAAAGAGTTTGTACAGAAGATAAAGTAATATTAAAAGTGAATGATTGTCTTGGATTATTTATTTAAGTAAAATATTTTGCTAAAATGATCTAATTTTAGTGAAACTTTCTTTTAAAAAAAATGCTTAATACGCATATCAAATACTTTTCCACATTCATAAGTCCAAAAAGCACCTCAAGTAAAATTAAAAGTGATTGATTATTATGGATTGTTTATTTTAGTATTATTTTTTTTTTGCTAACATCATCTAATTTGAAGAAAAGAAATGCTAAATACGCACATCAAACCTTTTTCCACATTCATAAGTTCAAAGAGTATTCAAAACAGTAGCAAAAAAAAAACAAACAAAAATCAAAAGAAAAACATTATAAAAATGCTTAGTAAGTCATGCGTTATGCAGATGACGCTTTGCTTTTGTTGCTACTGTTTTTTTTTCTTTCTTCTTCTTTCTTTCTAGTAGTTACTGCTGCTTCTTATTCGTTGTTGTTGTTGTTGTTGTCGTCTCGTCTCTGAAATATTACATTTAATATTTTTAATAGCTGACTTTAGCTCGGTTTTTTGTGTTGTTGCCTTAATGCACGCCTCGTTAAATGTTTTGTGCTCGCTTGTTTGGCTTATGTTTCTTTTATTTGTATTTTTCGTGTTGCTTACTAGTTGAAATCGCGCATACGCAATGTGTGACCCGCAAGTTCGCTGTCGCCCCACACCCCAACCCCCACCCCTTGCTCAACCTAACTTTGACTGCACTTGAACTGAGAGTGACCTGAATTTGTTGTACGTACTTGTTGTTGTTGATGATAGCATCTTAATGTTGTTGTATTATAATTTATTATTGTAATGAAATGTTGCACTTGTTGTTAACTTGGCTAACCAGCAACAAGCGGCATATAATTATGGAAATCGCCATACAGACTTCAATTTCAAGCATTTTACATTATTCGCAATTGGACCTTGACAAATAACACTTTTAGGCCAGCTTCTACATCATAACAATTAATCAAAAATATATATAATTATATTAAAAATAAGAAATCTCTTGGTTTTTTGAACTGGTTTCGTTGTAAATATATTGGTATGCTGTTCGTTAGTACATCTACATCTGATATATACAAAAAATATATAAAATGAATTATAAAAAAAAAATTTCTTAAAATAACCTTAGCAAAATTATATATAAATTGATTTTTGATAGTTGAAAAATAAAGCAAAAATTCATTTATTAAGCTTTCCAATCGATTAGCCAAACAAGCTAAGAAATATTAACTAACTTGAACGCCAGCTGTGCAATTTCCTTAACATGTTAAGTTTAAGCTAAGAAAAAAGTTAAATTTTAAGATTAATTCTTAAAGCAGCTAACAGCTGGCTACCATAAAACCGAACCAAAACCAAGCAAAAAAAAAACTTGAATTTGTATTTATACATTTTTTTTTTTAATACTTTGCAGGTTACATTACTGATCAATAATGCTGGCGTTGTGTCTGGGCTGCATCTGTTGGATACACCTGACCATCTAATCGAGCGTTCATTCAATGTGAATGTTATGGCACACTTTTGGGTTAGTTGAACTCACTCACACAAACACACACACACACACATACATACAACTTACTATAACTTGTTGTCATTGTACAGACCACAAAAGCGTTTTTGCCCAAAATGATCGAGAATGAACGAGGACACATTGCAACAATTGCCTCACTGGCTGGCCATGTTGGCATTAGCAAATTGGTCGATTATTGTGCCAGTAAATTTGCAGCGGTTAGTATTTCCTCTCTCTCCCTCTCACCTCTCTACTCACTGTGTATGCAAATAATATGTATCTTTTACTTAACATAAACATACTTTTATAATTATATATAGGTTGGCTTTGATGAGGCACTGCGTCTGGAATTGGAAGTCCTTGGACACACAAGCATACAAACCACCTGCATTTGTCCGTTCTTCATACAGGCAACGGGCATGTTTGACGACGTTAATGCCAGGTGAGTGTGTGTGTGTGTGGTTTCAACCCATTTTATGTAGTTAAATACTATATATATATTCTGACAACTTAACTGTTTTTTGTATGTGGTTGTGTGTCAGATGGGTGCCCACATTGAATCCAAACGATGTGGCCGATCGTGTCATCTCATCCATTAGGAAGAACGAAAAACTTGCCGTCATTCCCGGTTTCCTTAAGTTCATGCTGTCCCTCAAGTGGTAAGTAAACACACAGAAACACAGTTGAATAACTTAATAATAGCAATCATTGACCACATCCCTTTTGAAAATGTGCTTAAATGCTTAAACAGGATGTTTGAGAAAGAGTTTAAGGGCATTTAAAGAACTGTTCAGGATTAGCTTAGTAGATTTGATATGTCCCTTAAAATCGTTCCCATATTTGTATTCATTGTTTTGGATGTAGTTACAGATAAATAGTTTCTTGATTGCAACGAACCCCGTTGTCTAATACTTGGAAAGAAGATTTCTAAGTACTTAATTTAGTTTTTTTTTTAATGAATGAGGAGTCAAATTATAAACTGGAAAGGCAGTATTGATAATCGGTTAAGTTTTGAGGGAGTTCTGACTTTTCTTGAATGTATTTCGAATAAAATGTATGTTATAAAATGGAAATTATTCAACTAAAATTTAAAAAAATATATATAATTATTTTAAATTCAAAGTTACGACTTATAAGGTATTGCATTCAATAATCGGTTGATTTTTGCGGAAGTTATGACTTTCGAAAGTTCATCCTGACTTATTTAGGAATAAATTTTGACGAAGTTAGAAACAAAATAATGTTTCTAGCTTTTATTGCAGTATTGAAATATGATCAAATTATGATTTAAAAAACCTTTGTCGTTTCGTTTTAGATTATGAATTTCTTAGTTTTAGATATTCCCCATCGTTTCTCAATACTTTTTATTTACTTTTAAGCAAACCCTCTCCAACAAAAACAAGAAGAAAAAATGCAAATAAGAACTTATTGTCTAATAAATTTACTAGCACACAATGACAATGGCATTTTCATGATTATTCAAACTTTGAATTATTATCCCTTAGCCCTAAAATCCCAGCAAACTAAAAGACTAAACACCCTTTTAGGTCTGCAGCCCTGCCTATCCCCCTTACCCTTCCCCTTCCACTTCTTTCGTTGAATGTCCATGCCTAATGGCCTTGCTTTAATGTGTTTCACTTTAATAATGCATAATATTTTACCTTTACCTTTTCGTTTGTTTACAGGACCTTCCCTTGGGGTTGTGTGGGTGGATTGTTGCGTCGTTTGGTGCCCGATGCCTCGCCCCATGGCCTGCCCAGTTCTAGTGTTAGCTGCAATGCCAAAAACAACTCCAACTCCAACAACAACAGCAACACCAACAATAACAATAACAACAACAACAATTTGTTAAAGGTTGCAAGCAACATCATTGCCAACACCACCACAGCCGCAGATATTGCCGAACTGGATGCTCAGTTGAGCAGCGCCAGCAGCGTCACGTTGCCTTCAAAGTCACCCTCGATGCTCATCCAGCGGACTCCATCATTGGGGGAACGTGTACTCTAAGAGCAGACTTGTTTTTCTTTTTGCATTTGTGTGTGTGTGTAATTGAATTTGTGTTTTTGGTATTCGTTTAATTTTTTTTTTTTTTTGTTTTTCTTTTCGTTCGTTTACTTTACGTGGTTTTACTTTTTTTTGTAATGGGTCAAGCGACCATCTGCATTGGAATTTTGTTTGTTTTGTGGATGGATTTCGTGGTCAAAAGAGAAGAATGAAAAAAACAACAAAAAAAACAAGGAAGCAAGCACATTTACTAATTCTAAGCTACGAGTCTAGTGATATTACATTTAGTTATGTAAGGGTCCCAATGCGGCCCTTCAATACGATTAGTTCTTCAATAAAACAAAAAAAGGAAACCTTTTGTACAGAAAGAGTAAGAATGAGAAGAAGAATTAGTTAAAGTCAGACACCGTTCAGGTGTTAAATGCATTTCAATTTGTTTTTGGTTTTAGGCTTGTAATCAAATCTATTTGTTAATTGTCATTAAGTTAGTTTTCCTTTTTTGGGCATTATATAGTATATAGATTCTTTTTAGCATAGGCCGCGTGATTTCTTCAATCGACTAATATAACAAATAAACATATTATTTTAATATTTACTAAACTAATACTTAGTAAGAAGGCAACAAACAAACAAAAACAAATTTAATACTTTTTTTTCACTTTTTCTAAGCTAATACCAATTTTTGTGTGTGCATCGAATATTAAGTAAATATACGTTTATACAATTTATTTATAAAAATACATTTATGGTAAATATAAAAGAAAACTTTAAACATAAAAAAATGCATTTTAATTTGGCAATTAATTTTTTTTTAACATTAAAAACAAACTGAAAGTTAGACATTTGTTGGAATATTTAAACATCTTTTTCAGTGAATTAATATTAAAACAATATTTGGATTCTTTTTCTTGTGCTTACAGCTTAATTAAACTTAACAAACTTTGAAGTTAAGCGAAAAATTAAAAAAGCAATATTTTAAATTAATATAAAAACATTTTTCATGGCCAAAATATAATCAAAAATATTTTTAAAAGTGATTTGGCAATGTTTTGAACATTTTAAGCTTCATTTCTTATATCAGAAATATTATTGTACATTATTTTACTTAGGAAAAATCTTCTTTAACACAAAAAAGTAGTGAAAAATTAAAAATAAATAAGTCAAAGTTTTGTAAGAAAATCGAACTTGGTAATAATACCAAATCCTTGTTACCTTTTTCTCGATTTAAAAACGAATGTAGAAATTGCTGCTTATCTAACTTTAGTAATAGTTACAATAACTATTTAAACTAAAGATTTGGTAAATGCTGAACGTCAAAAATTAATACATATATTTATAACAAATACTTAATAGTTAGTTCGACCTAACTGGAAAACGGATTCTCATCGTGTTTAACGCTCAATGCTTTGGGCACTTCGAAACGACTAACTGGATCTCTATAGATGGGATTCTCCTGTCGCACACAGTTTGCCTCTTCCTTCATAAAGCGTGCATATTCCCGAGCATCCTTAAGGCGGAGACACCACCAAAACAGACAGATGATTAACAAGCCCAATAGCACAGTTATTAGCGAAATGTAACCAAAAATGGCAACCAAATTGGCTGGCTCACAATCGACGGCCTGGATGTCCAGATAGTTGACATGATCCATGACCCGATAGCCAAAGAAGCTATCACATTGAATGCCATGCTTATTGACAATGCGCACCAGGCAAACCACATCCGATTGCAGCTCGTCAACAAAACCATAGGTGAATCGTTCATGTGACTCGGCGCTGGAACAAATCTCACTGATATTCTGACAGGTGTGTTGACCCTGCTTCTGTTCGATGAGGCAGATGACGCACGGTTCGTAGAACTGGCACAGTTTGTTATCCTTTTGCGCATCGATCTCACAGAACTTGCCCAAATAGGGTTCGTCGCACTCACATTCGCCACAATTGCAACTGCCACGACCCGAACAGATCTCACCCGTTGGACCCATGCATTCCTCTATCGAATCCTTGCAGTTGCAACGTGTGCCCGACCAGCCATACTTGCACACACACTGGCCACAATGGCACTCGGCACGTTCAGCATCACAATCGTAACATTCCAGGCATTCACAATAGCCGCCCGTATAGCCCGGATCACATTTGCAACTGCCACAATCGCAATCACCATGATTGGAGCATACCAAGCCCGTATCGGAGTTGCCCACCTGATTCGTGGGCTGTCGACAGGTTCTCAGTAATGCCTCATTGGTTGTGGCATTTGTCGGATCGGTGGGGCAGTTGCAAAACGTCCCTGTCCAGCCCTTATCACACACACACATGCCACAACTCAAATAACCCTGATAATCGCACTGAAAGCGTCCGTATTCATCTGTCGGTTGAGGTTCCTCCACACAGGGACAGGGTCGCTGCAATTCTACATCAATGTCCATGTATTCATTGAGTGAGGCTTCCTCCACGCGTATTTTATGGTTCTATCGTGGGTTATATCGAACGTTAGACATGACATTAAGAATTCTTTTGTAATACCTACCAGCACACCATTTTTGGGATAATCCATAAGGGTTATATCCACATAGAACTCAATCTCTTCGCCCATATTCACATTGTTGCAATAGTTGCGTTTACGCAGGTTCGGAATTTGACCCGCACAATCCGTAAAGTATTCCATTTTAATAAAATCCGGACTATTGTCACCAAATTGAGTGCGTTTTATGAAGCTTTCATAGCTGAAAGGGGAATATTTGTTATTTCGCAAAACATTATATACAATTTGGATCCTAGACCTCTTTTTAATCAACTCGAGTATGTTAGAAGAATCGGCACTCAAAATCTCCACATTGCTGATCTCCTGCATGAGACCGCTGAGCTCCTTGTAGGTGCCAAAGACCTGCTCGGTGACCGCAAATATAACATTAATCTTGCGACGCAACAACTCCCGATAGATCTCCTCCAGCGATGGATAATCATAGAGCAGGGAACCCGTATACTCTCCGGCGTTGTTCAAGTGACACTTTCGATCATTACGTTGCACAATGCCCGCAAGCAGACCGTCGCCAGCAAAGTGCATGAAGCCATCGGTCACAAGGATAACAACTTTACGTGCCTGTTGCTTCCAGCCAATCTCCTTGGGACAGACAATAACCTGCATCAGTGCGTCGAGGCCACCCTCTAGATTATCCAGGTTGCCTGTTATCTTACTGCTTGCGACCGCTGCAGTGAAAGCTTTAATATCCTCAGTCAGTTGCAGATGATGACGATACCCGTAGGTAGGTTCACATTTTTCCCGTTCAGCGGCACAGGGATTATCCTTCAACTGTGGCATAATCATTGGCATCGCCGGCTTATCGGCAAACGAACCAAACCCCAAACGATAGTTATCCGTTAGATTGTGCAGCGTTTGTGTTAACTCGGAGCCCAACTGCTTTAGCGTATCCTTATCATCGCGCATCGTCCATGTGAGATCCATCAGCACGTAAAGGTCAAGGGGATTGTTGCGTGCCGCCCGATAGCCCAACTTGATGCGTTGCGTGTTACCTGCCAAGGATAAAAGTTGGGAATGTATGAGAAACGAGGTTAACAACATGGCTGTTAAGTTTGAGCAAAAGGTTAATGGTGAACATTTACGAGCTGTTTAATGGACGATGCCTGGCTACTGGTAAAGACAAGTCAGGAGTCAGTAAGTAGTTAACCATTCTATAACATTTATTGCCTCTTCATGCCACCATTCATTCATCTTATTTGCCATTCCACAAGCATTCCAACACATTCGAACCGCTTGCAACCCTTTATTACAACTTGCAACTTGCTTGAGCTTTGAGCTTCCTTTAATCCCAATTTGCTTTTAATACATAATTGCCACATTTGCTTGGGTTGCATTTTATCCTTTTCTCCCTCTTTTTCATTCAGTTGATTGATCTTTAAGATAAAATTATCGCTCTAAATGGCTTGCAATTTGGTCATCATGTCAGTATTACTGACCTATCCCAAATAATGATAGCTTTCTTTGTTGTTTTTTTCACATGTTTCCTCACTTGGGAAAGAGAGAATCTCTATCTCTTTCTCTTTCTAACGATCTTTATCCGCTTCCTCAATCAATGTGATTAAAAATTCAAAACAAATTATTCGTTTTTATACATAAAAAGATTTTTCTTTCATTTAAGATCTTTTTTATTGAATTTTCAAATCATTTTGCAATAAAAAGTCAAATTTCCAACATTAAATTATATGTTTTGATATTTTAAATGATTTTTCTTACATTTAAGATTATTTTTCTTAACTTTTCTGATTTTTTAGAAACTTTCTCTGATTACACTTTGTTACTTTATAATTGTCATAAGTTTCTTATGAAATCTCCCCCAAATCTCTCCCTTCCATCACGCTATCTTATGAAATCTCTCTATCTCTCGCTTATCGCATTAAAATCATAACAAAGATAAAGTGATATATTTAGACCATCGAGTTAAGTTAGTAGCTTCCAGTTAACACTTTAATCAAAGCAGTGGGTTCAATTACCGCTTAAGATTCCCACGCTGTACAATTTACTTTGTATGAAGCTCGAATATGTGTCACACTAATTGTTGATAAGCAATACACACACACACTTTAACACACTCACACTCCAAAAAAGGGTGTAGAAAATGTTGTGTGACAAATAAGCAAAGCAAACAAAAACGAAAACACTAAACAAGGGCTCTTAAAAACAATTTGTGAGCTAATTCCACAACACGAAAGATAGAGGGAGAGAGAGAGAGAGAGAGAGTGAGAGTGGGAGAGGAAATGTTTGATAAGCTTTGGATAAGATAACGCACCTTTGACCAGTTTGAGAAAAACGCGTTGTGGCGTCACCTGCACCGCCTGATCGTCCGTCGTCTCATAGTCTTTGAATGGTTTATCCGACAGCAGTTCCTGCTTCGGTTGATTCTCATAAATATTCGATTCGCTGCAATTGAAGTTCAGCAGAGTAGACCGGGACAAGCAACGATAGCGTATTTCATATCTCTGCAAGAGAGAGGGAGCGCGCAATTAGAAACATGTACGTACCATATCTGTGGTGAGAGCGGGAGTTAACTCACCTTATCCGTACACCAGGCGCAGCTGAGGTGCGTATTTAGGCAACGATCACAGCTATCGATTGCATGCATGCATTGTTCATCTGTGTGGTGGATTGGGGGAGGGGAATATAAGAAAGTGTGAGACTAAGCGCAACAAAATTACACCAAAATAACATTTTGTTAACAATTACAAAGCACATGAATGTTATCTCAAACCGTGAGTAAATGCAAATAACGTAAAATGGTAAACACAAACCTATTGTTAATGACGCCGTCAGACTTATGCACAATAAGAAGAAGAATGTCAAAAATAACAACAGCCGGCTGATAAATGTCGGCATTTTTGCATGCTCTGACTAACGCTCTCTTTCGCTTGCTCTCTCCCTCTCTCTCTTTATCCAATAGCTGAATTGTAAAATTTTCCCAGCGTTTGTTTGCTTTTTTATTTTTCACACACCATTTGCCATGTAGAACTTGTTCGCGTCAAAACCAAACGACAACTAATAATATTTTCATATGCTCCGAAAAAAAATTGTGGCTCATTTGTTAATAATTGTATGCAGGTGTGTGTGTAGGTTTCTTATCGCTAAATAATAATGCATGGTATAAAAACGTTAGTTAGAGAATAACCAAACATTAACTTTCAGTTATTGAGAACGAGAGTAGGAAAGAGAGAGAGTAAGCAATCGGACAATTTAATTGCTTATGCGATAAATTTATTTACTTTTTGTAAATCTTTGTGCCCATTAATAGAATTATTGTTATCAAGAACTTTGTAACTGTACCTAACCTGAAACGACGACTGAAAAAAACTCCAACAATTTCCTCATATTGCAGCCGTTAATTTAATATTGCAAACGTATGTCAAGCAGCTTTTTGTCATGGACAGCAAACTCAAATTGGCACCGCTGCGCGAACGTGTGCAACCATGCGCAACTGGTATTTGAGCGTTGACAAAAAACAACAGACAGTGCCATATGGTCATACCTTTTGAGAGCGCTCAACTGTTAAGTAACAGACGCTCAGAGAGCATAACAGCGATGAGAAATGCCGCTAAGAAAAATAGCTAGTTATGATTTAAATATATTTACCTGTAAGCCAATGAATAAAAAAGGCAAATCATCGTGCTAATGATATTTCTCTAAGCTCAATTAAAACTCTTACTAACTTTTGGAATATATAAAAATTGTATTGAATATTTAGCTCCAGCGACAGCTACAAGTTTGTAGCTAAATTATGCTGCACTTAACAGCTGAATGCACTTGCCCATTTTGAGTACAACAGTTGCCTTAACATTTAACCAGCAGTCTGGAATTGACAGCGATTTCGAGCGGTTGTGTGTGCGCGTGTACCGGTCGCTTTGAAAAATTTTGTTGTGTTTTTGCGGAAAATCGAATTAAACAAAAAAAAAGAAGCAATTCAAATGTTTATCCAATGAGCGTCGCATCGTTTGCAACAATTACTCCCTAAGAGTGTGTGCAAAAGTGAGAGTGTGTCTATTCAAATCGTCAGCTGTAAATTACGGTGAGTGTCAAGGAAAGAGCGCTATAGAAAAAAAAATCAAAATTTACGCGGCGACTGGTGTACAAGGTGAAAAATTCATTAATAAAATAAAAAAAAAATAGCCAAAGAAGTGAAATTCATAACAAAAACAATAACAACAGCAACATATAAATACATATACAAAAATAAAAGGAGGCGAAAACGGCTTCGGCGATAGCGACGGCTACAGAGACGCGTAGCGTACTGCGAAAAAGGAATTCAATTCTGGTAATTTTTTTTGTGTACTACTGCGAAGTTGTTGTTGCCGCCGACGCCGCCGCTGCCGCTGAGCTGCCTACTTAATGCTGTTGTTGTTGTTGTTTAGCTAGGCTGAGACTTGCTTGCTTGCAGCGACGCTAGCGTCGGCATTGCTTTGTTTATTGTTGAGAGTGTATGTGTGTGCGCGCACATTGCTGTAGTTGTAGTTGTATTGTGAATTAAGTAAAAACCAAAACGAAATCAAGTTAATTGCTCATTTTCCATTTTCTTCATTGTGTGTGGCCAAATTGCAAAAAGTGAAAAGTTTAATTTACTAAATAAGCGTCACCCAAACATACAATCATACACACAGCCACAGACGCACGGATAGTGAAATAGAAGAAGAAGAAACAGCGGCTAAAGTGTTGCTATTGCCGTTGTTGTTGTCTGTGTCTATTTTTTGCAATTTCTGCCTGCACACGCTCATTCGTGTTGGATTATTGGATTATACTCCGCCAGCAGCAGCAGAAGCAGCGCCGCCAATAACGGCACATCGGACACACACACACACACCCACCAACGCTCACATACAAAGACAGACGACGCGTCGGATTATTGTCCTTCCAAAGGAACGTGCTTTTAGCGGCACATCACATCGCTCCCCCAAAAAAAGCGCGACAGGCGAGACGGCAAACAGAGTGAAACAAAGACAGTCAGACAGAGAGAAAGGAAACCGAGAGAGAGAGCGACAGGAGCGAGGTGAACTGAAAGAAAGGTAAGTAAAAAGTTGGCACAACAACAAAAACGCAAGAAATGTGTAATTACTGTAAATGTGCTCATGATTTTATGGAGGGGCTGTTTTCACCACCATCATCCCACGCACTTAATTGACAATTCCAATTTACGCTTAAAATGTCGATAATTATTCTCACGAGCTAAAAATGCTCGATACCTTAATGAACTGAAAACAATCGCAAGAAAGTGACAAAAGTCAATTCTCGGTCAAAGAATCATAAAACTAATGAATAAAACGAAAACTTTCGTTCCTTATGAATAAATAACTACTAAAAAGAGCTTAGTTTAACTAGTTAGAAATTTAGGACAAATACAAAATTAAAGCAAAGCATAAATTAAGCATTCTGACAGTTAAATTGGATTGTACTATAAAAAAAAAACAATATGTTCGACTCACCTATAAAATTGCACCTGATTAAACTATAAAACAAATGGCGTGTTATAGTAAAATAAATCAGTTTCTTGCTTCTGCCATTTTTAAGACATATCATAAAAACAAAATTTAAAGGTGTTTCTATTTTACATACCGTAATTTTTAATTTATTACATGTTAAGTGTAATAAAAGTGATGTAAAAAAAACTATTTTGCGTTGCAATAAATATAAACAAAAAATGGCTCTTTAAAATCAACCAACAACCCCTTTTTAGGACTCTAATCCGAAGGCAAACGTTATCCAAAAATATATATATATATATATATGTATCTTCAATTTCAATTTATGATACCCAAACTTAATGCGCTTAACAACTTCAACGGACCTTCAAAAGTCCTTAATCAACAAATCAGTGCGGAAAATATGAGAATAACACTTAAATATCACCAGTTAATCCCTTCATCGTCATAAAGCCATCGACCTTTGCTTGCTCTTTCTCCTCCTTGTTGTTGTTAGTTAGTGACCGACCCTCATCAAAGTGATAGATCCCCATCGAGCTGAACACAGAGAGAGAGGTGACAAGACGAGACGAGACGAGACGAGACGAGACGAGAGGAGTTGAGTTCAGTTCAGTTGAGTTGAGTTCAGGTTGAGAGTTCTAAGCGCTTAGCCGCCGGAAGCGCCTGCACCTCCAAAAGGCCGCAACATTAGCATACAAATGTGTCAGAACAAACAACCAAATAAACGTGCGACAACAACAACAACAACAATAACAAAACAAAAATACAACCTGAAGACTAAAGAAAAACTGTCGTACGGTTAAAGGCAGCGTGATGTCTTGACTAATTTTTATGACACTTTTCATTTTATGACGACGCACAGTGATGCAAATGTTTGAGAAACAGGGAAAGAAAACAAGTTCGATATTGTGAAGGTTTTATATAATATATATTCATATTTTTGACAACTTGAATAATTTTATAAATACAATTTTTAAAACAAAAAATGGTGTCAAAAATCGTAATTTCCATTATTGAGGCAAAGCTCTAATTCTTAAGTCTGTTTCTTTATCTATATCATTTACAAAAAAACTGTATAAAACTGATAACTAAATTTGTTTATCTTAAATAGAACTGATTTTTAGTTGATTTTGTTAATTTTTACAACAGTTTTCCATTAAAATAAATTTTAGATAATATTCAAATACTTTTTCAACCAATGTAAATACTCGTGGCATAGCTAATTTTTGTTCAAAGTTGAATTTTTAACATTACTTTCCTCTATCTGTTATTTACGACTATTTGCCTTTTAAAGGCAAAACTCTTCGATCTTGCTTGCCTACATAAAGATTTTTATCGTTTTGTGAGCTGAATACATATACAAAGAGAGAGAGTGAAAGAAAGATAGAAAGAAAGAGTGATGAAGTTCTGTCATAAAAATTGTTTATGCCTTGTACACTATATTAGAAACAATAAATGTCAAAAATGTTTTTGCTTTTTCCTTCTCAATAGTTATTATGTAGAAAGGTGGAAAAACTGGATAATTGTGCATTTTTTTTGTGTGTTTTATTATTTTAAAGTTGTTGTTGTTCTTGTTGTTAGGCATGCGGATCACGTAAATTATGGCCACGGCCATATAATTTCTTATCGCTTCAACATGATTTCAAATGATAGACGGCATCTGCAGGGGACCAGAAGAACGAGGAGGAGGAGATGGATGCATGTATATGGCCAAGATTTAGTGGGCGCGACAAGTTTAAAGTTTTTCTTTTGCAAGTGTGTGCGGGACAGGGGAATTGCAATTGCCAATTGGCAACTGGGCAACACGCATAAATTGAGAGCGCCGTCGCTTTTTTTTATCTAATCCGCGGCATCTGTGCGACGGGACGATGACGATGGCGATGGCGACGGCGACGCGTACATTAGTTGCAGCCAGTCAGGCCTATACTATATATCTCTATCTCTATCTCTTTTGCTCCGTCCGGGTCCCGACGACGACAATCGACAGGCAATAAATCACCCAAAGTTGCCACAGAACATTTTACACGAGTCACAGCACACACACAAACACACACACACACACACACATACAAATTTATGTGCAACCGATAAAAATCGGAATCGAACATTAGAATAAATTGTCAGTCGAGAGAGTCGACGCGTTTTTTCGTACTTAAAAACTTTATGCAACATTAAAATTAGATAAGACACAACGAAAAGTAACAAAATAAAAGTTTTTAAGTTGTTTAATGACTTAAATCAATGTTTACTAGACTCCCATTAGGCTAATCTCAGTGCTTAAAAAGTCAAAGAAAGATTTACATTGAGTTTAATTTTTTATACAGTTCAACTTTCTTAAAAAAAAATCCAAATGCATCCAAATGATTTAGAAAAAGAAGTTTCACTCTTAATTTATTGCCATAACAAATTAAAAGTAGCTATAAAAATCATATAAATTATCATAAATAAACAAAACAAAAAATAACCAAAACGAACATTCTCTACTTCAGACTAGTTGTTTTTTCTTATGCATAGTTTGCCTTAATACTCATCTGAATGCAATTCCAAATGCATTTAGCTATAAATAGTTTGGAAATCGCTTATCTTTGACTTCCTGTGTGTGGTGTGCCCCCTTGAAACAACATATCTTACAGCCTATACAAACAAACTCCCGACACCCTCCCCGTTGCCCTTGCCAGCCAGCCTGCCATTGACTTTCTCTCACTCTCTCTGTCTCTGTCACTGTCTGTTTAGCTACTTATCCGCAATCGCCTTGGCTAATAACAAAGATATCAACAATCTCACACACACACACAACCTTGAACCCGCCAATGCCTCATTTCCGGCTAAATGTGGTTCAATAGAGACAGATACAACAACCGCACACACAAAAAAAAAAAGAAGAAAAAACAGTAAAATAAAATCCACAATGTCACAAAAGTCAATAAATACGCCAAAAAATTATCACTTGCCTCGTTAACACATACACACACACACACACACACACACACACACATACACAAAGAGACAAATACAATGACTAATGTTAGTGAGTGAAAAACGATAACAAAGAAAGAAAAAAAGAAATTCCAGCAACAAAATAATCATTGAAACACTTAACATCCCTATCTCTATCCCTACCTGCCTGCCTGACCTATTCACACTCAATCTATCTCTCCCTCTCTCTCTCCTGTCTCTTTCTCTGTCGCACTTTTCCCAGCAATTATGCGCTGGCCAAAACAAAAGTCATTAAATTGCGGAAATCGGGTCACCAAGCGACAAACTCCACAAAACACACAAAAAACAAAAAAAAACGCAACCGAAAATAGGAAAATAAAGATGAGAAAAGTGAACTAAAAAAAAAATAATAATAAAAAAATAAAAACGTTAACTGAAATTTGAGCAGCTAAAAATTACAACTAAATTGTGAATTTATTTATATTTAATTGCGTCTAAATTACACAAAAAAACAAACCAAGCGAGATCCGTTAACTGAAATTTGACTTTAATGTTTGTCCCCTCCGTACTCTCTCTCCCTCTCTCTCTGTCTCTCTCTCTCTGTCTCTCTCTCTCTGTCTCTCTGTCTCTCTCTGTCTCTTGCCGTCGCTGCCTCCCTGCTGCTATTGCGGCTTCGTTTTGATGATAATAATGATGCGTTCGTCCCCCTACCCCTAGTTCCTAGCCTCCCCCTCCCTTCTACTTGTGTTTGGTTCACAATGATAATGATAATGATAATGCTGATGATGATATGACTCATTAACCTCAACGCATGACCCAGGCAAATTAGAACTCTCTCTCCGTCCCTCTCCCTCTTCGTCTTCCTCTTGCTTTCTGTTTGTACACTCAAGCGTATAAGAAGAAGAGAAAATATATGTATATAAACTGTCGTCTTAACTTTTCAAGTCGGTTCTGTAACACTATGCTACAGAATATTTTCTTTCCATAATGATTTTCCTTAACACATGATTTCGGGTATGGAAGGATAGTAAAACAAATCAATGACATATTTTTAGTGAGATATTATGAAGAATAAAAGGAACCTTAAAGAAGGTTTATTATAAAAAATATTATAATCAATTACAATACATTAAAAATAATTGTTTAGTAAACCTTTAACCACTTATTAAACCTTTCAAATGATTTATTTCATTACGCTTACTTTAACATACTACAATTAGCATAAAAGGATGTAAGGATATAATACTAAACAAAAATCTGTTTTTTATTCAAATAATCCATATAAGAGCCAAAATGAACTTCTTTTGCATTGAAATACTTATTTAATATATATATTTATTTACAATTTCAAAGTCTCCTTGAAGTAGCTTCATATAAAAAAATCTTGCTAATAACTTTTCAAGCTAAAAGTCTTTTGCTAATCCGAACTTCTATAGAAATGCATTTGTTGTATAGTGTAATTTGTCTCAAGCGCATATGCAAGATACATATATTAACACACACACACACACACGCACACACGTACACACTAGATGCGGCTGAGTGTGTGGCTTTGTGCGGAGCATCTTTGAGGCCGTGTTTTATTGCTGTTTTGTTTGCTTGTTGACTTTTTTTCTACTGCTTTTTTTTTTTTTTAGGTTTTTCATCGTTTATTATGATTTTTACTTTACTTTTCGCTGAGTCAGCGTCTTTGCGGTTCGTCGTTAGATGTGGATACGGATCCAAAGCACTTAGCTCCGACATATTTGCTGCACATTAAAATTTCCAAGTTAAAAAAAAAACCTTAATGGTCTAGATAAAGTTGTAAGTTCTAAATTTAAATAGGTGCACAAACTTTGACGACGTTTTTTTTTCAACAGAAAACAAATAAAGTGAATACGATGCGCCTCAATGATGATTCAATGCTTTCAATGTTCATATTTCGTTTCAATATACCAACTTGCCAGTTTGCAATTTCAAACTGTGAGCAATTGGAACTAGCAGAAACACAAAGCACAGCACACACATACACATACACACACACTCACACACACACCTTGAAGAGAGAGAAAAATTTGTCGTGGTTGGCGCTTTTGTCGTCATTGCTGTAATCTGAGGCGTCTCCGTTTCCCACGTTTACTTTAATAAAACTCTTCGTCTCGTCTCGTCTCGTCTTTTGCATTGCATTGAGAAATCCATTCAAATCAACTCCGCTTGCACCGAGCCCAATTAACGTCTTTTGTTGGCTAAATCCGGAACCACACCAACCGAGTTGCATCTGTTTAACTGCCCCATCGCTCTTCTCTGCTTGCTTGCTTCGAAGCTGCAACTTGAGGTGGGGCCTAATATCAACTGTTTATTGCTATGCATCTTAAACGTTTGTGTTTCTGGCTTATTTCTCTCATCGAGAGCAATTTGAGTTTGCAGCTGCAACTGCAACGCAGCAATGTGGCTTCGTATGGCTTTGTTTATGTTACGCTTTTGTTATTGTGTTGATTTGTTTGTTGATTTGTTTACAATACGCAAACATAAACTAAACAAGCGCCAAGCTGCTGGTGGCAAAAAAAAAAGAGTTTTATCTGCTCGCCAGTGGAATTTTACAACTCATTAGAATGTTCTTAAAGATCAATGCAAGATAAAGGTATATAAATAAATTAATAATAGAACTTAATTCCTTAATGAATTGTTCATTAACTTTTTATACTGATAGTTACACTAAAAATTGTTTATAAATGAATTTTCTCATTCGACTTTGTTGCTCTATTTGCCCATAATTAAATTTTAATCAACTTCTATCGAAAACGAACCTTTTTGAAATCTGCAATCAATTTACTTGCGAGAGAGAGCTTACCTGGCATATATTATATACTTCTGCTTGTTGTTGTTTATTCTGTGAATTCATTTAACATATTAAAGAACTTTCATAGTATTTGTGTGTATGTGTGTGTGTGAGTGTGTAAAAGTTTTTCGCAGATATTCCATTTTTCACTTTGGCACCACATAAATAATGCGCCTTAATTACTGCGGCTTTGCAGGCAAAAGAGACGTGAATATAATCGCGGAGGTAAAACAAACGAAACGAAGTGTGCTAATGACTTCAAGATACCCTGTACATAGAAAAGGATGCGTTAAGAAGATTACAAATATATATATATTTCTTTACCTTCTTCCCAACTTTTGGCTCGCATCATCAACCCAAAAAATGATGATGCCTGTTAGGGAAGTGCTTAATGTGTGCATTAACTGTGAACTGTGCAAATAAATCGTGTTAAAACGAACTTATAATTTGCATTATGGCCAAGCTTCGTTATTTCTTTTTGCCTCTTCGTCTCTTCTCTGGTTTGGACTATTAATATTTAATTGCTGCAACCTTAATTATTGATCAATTGGCAAAGCCAACGGACGACACGCAAGGAACAGCTCCCCCAATTATAAATGTAAAAAGTAGTAGCAGACAGAGAGAAAAGAGAGAGAGAGGGGGGGAAAATAGAGAAAGAGATAGGAAATGCAAAACATGCAAAATCCGAGCAAGGCAAAGTAAAAAAAAAAAGGTAGAAGCAATTTCCGAATGAAGCTAGCAAATTACATGCCAAAAACACCAAAGCACAAAAAAACATCCAAGAGCGAGGGAGAGCAAAAGCGACAGGGAAATAAAGTTAGAAAGAGAGAGAGAGAGAGAGAGAGAGAGAAACAGTAGCAGGAAAAACTGAAACTAAATTAAGCGCCTTTGACACTGCAAAATGCAGTTTGCAAAAGAACAAAAAAAAAAAAAAATAAAAAAATAAAACAAAAATCAACTTTCTTTTTCCTTTTTTGTTTTAAAAAAAAGTAAATTTTAAATGAAAATTGTGCATAGAAAGAAAGTGAAAATGCAGTTTGTTTTGTTAAATGGAAAGGTGAGGAAGTTTAAAAAAAAAAGTAGTAGAAACTGGCCAAAAAAGAGAATTAAGTTTATCATACGAATTGAGTTTGCAAAATGCGTAGTTTGGCTGGCAGCCAGCCATATATATATATATATATATATATATATATATATAGATGCATCAATTGAAAAACGTAAAAAAAAATATAAAAAAAATACTGAAAATCGAAAAGAAATGTGTCACAGAAAGATGGCAAAACGTTGACAAGCGTAAAAGGCGAAGCGAGTTGAGCAGGGAAAAGCGTTCAAGGCGCCCAAGCACAGGGAAATGTCACACAGCGGAGCAAAGCAGAAACGAGGGGGAGAGGGAGAACAGTCAAGGAAGACATATACAAATACACATACATATACATATGTGTGTACGAGTGCTTGAGGGTATTGCACGTGTCTGTATATATGTGTGTGTGTGTGTGCGTAAAATCCTTTAAAAAGGCAATTTTGGGTAGCACTTAAATGCAGACACTGACTCACATATGTAGAGCTAAACGCGGCTAGCGCAGGGGTTGGGTAGATGGAGAGGTTGGGCTAAGGAAAAGTGATTGGCAGTACCAGCAAAAGTGGAGGAAGAGATGCTGCGTCGTACACTTAAAGAAAATTCGAATTTTTAACGCTGGAATCTTCCCTAAAACCGGGAACTTTGAATTTTTTCCACTAATATATTCAATATATGAAGATTTTGGTGAAAAATGTGATCTATACTTACTTTTCTATAACTAACTTCAGTTTTTATATGAAAAGAAGCAGAGAAAATAATTTTAAAAAATTTTATTTTAAATTTTTAAGCTGATTTAAGCTCCCAAAACTTTGAAGAACTCCAAAAAATAGTAAAAAATTGAAAATTTATAATTATTTAAATGCTGTTACTTTAAAAAATGATTACAATGATTCCAAGCGACATTAAAAAACTTTGTAAACTATTTTTCAATTAATATCTTATACTTGACGAGCGTTTTCTTCGTGTCTTTAAGCTCCTGTGTACGCATAGCAAGTTGCCATGCAAGGGAAAAACAAGTTGGGTGGAACAGATAGATCGGAAAGGAGAGAGAGAGAGGGGGAAGGGGAGAGAGAGCTGAAGAACCTTTTATGCCTGTGTGCCGTGGCATGTGGCATAACTTGCCAATATAGCGATGCTGCCGTTGACAGGATGAGGAAGCCAATGCTGTTGCTGTTGCTGCTGCTGCTTCAGCTCAGCCTCAAATGCTTCTGCTGTTGATGCTTGTGATGGTATATGATGCTGGCAGGATGCTCGCGTTGCGCATATCCTGCAACGCATAAAATTGTGTCACAAATAATTTTGCACGCCTCGGCGATGAAAGTTGCCGGGGCCATCATCAATGCAACTGACAGGATGCAATGTAGTCCAACGAATGCAGCATCGTGCATTGCATAATTGCAATTAACACACACTATACAGACAGACAAGGAGAGAGAGAGAGAGAGCGAGAGAGAGAGAGAGAGCGAAAGAACGGGGGGAGGTTTACTAAGTGTTAAGCACAACACCACATCCTTAATGGGGAAAAGAGAGCAATATGTTGAATATTATCCCATGTCTAGGCGTGTGAAACGGGACTCGCTACACTCAAAGTGGTGTGTGTGGGTGGGTGTGTGTGTGTGTGTGTGCACTCAAGTGTGCGGCACAACACTCAAATACAAATACTACAAAATGTGTGTAACATACAGAAAGAGAGCAAAATATATGGTACTACAAAAGGGGCATTCGGAAAATTCACATGAATTCCGAAGGAGCAATTCCGATGTCAGGCAACGACAATGACAACAAAACACAGCCATAATCGAAGTAGTTCACCAAGCAAGCAAGCAACAAAAACTGAAACTGAACAACAAAATCAACGACAACGATACAGAGAACAACACACACACACACTTTGTTGCAATGTTGTATGCCTCACTTTGTGTTGTGCTTGTAGCAAAAATCTTTGTGTCTCCCTTTTCTCTCACTCTCTTTTTTATTTTTTTAATTTTGCAAAAATTGTTGAGTGTTACAGTAAAGATTGCCTGGTTGCAACATTGTTCATAAACTGGATTAAAAGGGATTAAGTTATTATTCACATAAAGTAAGCTTAGCTTGTTTTGTACGCAGTCTTTGCTTTAGCCGGCTTTTTTGAAATTAGTTTTTTGTTTCTGTTTTGGTTTTTTCATAAACTGGTTCTTGCTTAAAACATGTTTTGCCGTTGATGAACTCAACGCTTTTTGATTAGATACGTTACGTTCATAAAGATAAGCTTTTAAATGAGCTCTAATATATTGGCGTATTTAAATCGAAAGTTCTTAGCTTCCCTTACTATGCAACGATTCTTAAGTTGAATGAACTTTGGGGTCAGGATTTTTTACAATGAATGCAGTATTATTATTTAAATCAAGTTATGACTAAAACGCCTTTTCTTTTGAAAATCAGTTCAGTTACGACAAAGTTATGGGTTTGGCAAATGTAGTTCTCTTATGAATGGGTTATGTTAATGATTTTCCTTACTCTCCAAAGATTAAATATAAAAAAAAAAAAAAATAATAACAAAATCGAATATCATATTTGAACCCTTAACACATTTTTTATTCTCATTCTATTCGTACTATTCAATTTTTCACAACAACATTCCCCCTTTTCTTTTTTTTCTTCATTAAATCCCGCTTATCGACAGACAGTTTAATTTTGCTCAATCTGACTTATCTCCAACAGTCGCAACAAATGTCAATGGTTTCTCGATACAAGATTTTCACTGTAGACAGCCGAATATGTTGCTGTTGTTGTTGTTGTTGTTGTTGTTGTTGTTGTAGTTGTTGTACTATTGTACAATTTGCTCAATAACACGACAGGCAAATGAAGCAGGCAACTAAAAGCAACCATATAACCAACCATTCGAGCTACCAATCTACAAACCAAGCGACCAAGATGCCAGGCCAACTAGGGTGCCATTTCGTCGAGTTACATACAACATATTCCTTACCCGCTGTCCTATCCCCTGGTTCCCATTGTTACCCCTCCTCCTTCCTTCGAATCCCCGTGTACGGTTCAACCCCTGCGCGTGCGTGTGAAACGTGTCCGGGGCTCTTGTAGCAGTTACTTTACTGGTGGCAAAAACACAAAAGCGGCAAAAACTGCATACCAAAAAAAAAAAAAAAAACCCGGGAACCCAAAAAAAAAAAAAAAATTGTAAGAATATTATATTTGTATAATGGCACATGAACACGAAATGAGCAACTCAACAGTGCGACAAAGAAAGCGATATATAAAGAGAAAGAGAGAGAGAGAGAGAAAGCAAGTGTGGGTGAGGGTGGATGGTGGGAAGGGGGAAGGGAATTTGCTTTCAACGGTGTGATATATTTTATTTTTATTGATTATTCGCTATTTTGTTTGCCCCGCCCCCCGCCGCCGCCTTCAACATGTACAAATTTCCCATAATATTTTCTAGTTTTCGCTGCAAAAACTGCAGCTGATTGTTGTTGTTGTTGCTGTTGTTGTTGTTGCTGTTGTTAGCGCTAGGCAAAAGGATCTAAGACATGCCATGGACACTTTAATCATGCTCATATTTTATGCATATGTGGGTGGAGTTCTCAACCACACGTACTTGGAGTCGAGAATATTTATGTATATAGACTAGTCTTTCGTTAGGGTATATCCCCCAGTATATGTATTTTGGTTTTTGAGGGAATGGAGGCGTGTTACATGCCATTTAGTCAACGCTAATGTATGCCTATCAATAGCTTTTAAGTTTTCATGCCATTGCGGATGCCTTTTTACCTTTTCTAATTGATGGCTTTTTAATCGCAGCAGAGGATAAATACTTTCAAATGGGTCAAAGACTAAAATGATTTATGTACAAATAATTTTTAGGTATATATATTTGTTGGAACATAAACGCTAAATTGTTCCTCGATGTTTCTCATACTTTTTGGCATTGCAGAGTATCCTTAAGTCTGCGCATATTCAAGTAGCCTGCACCCGCAATTGTTTCAAGTTGTTCTCGATATACACACACAAAGCAACACAACGTCGTTGCTTCGTTTCGCATAATGACAGCGCTACAATAACAATAACACCAACAACAACAAACAACAAACAACTGCAATTTTCATAATAAACCAAAGCCAGGCGACACATGAATAACAACAACGAGAGAACTAACAAAACAACAACAGCAACAAACACCTTGACCCAAATGAGCGTTGCCAACGCCGCAAAATTTAGCAACACTATGCACGCACCCCCCTTCCCCCCTTTGCACACCCTCACACACATAACACCCGCCCCCCCAAAAACCTTACACCATAATTTTTTTGTATCTCTTTTTCGGTTAGTCTTATTTTTAATTTGTCTAAACATTTTTTGCTTTTGTTTTTGTTTTTGATGCCATTGCAACAACGTACAACAACATCAAGTATAACATGTTGCCAGACAAAAAAGGGCTTTGTTTGCACTTTCAGCTTTTCAACGTTTCTTTTCGGGCGCCTTCTGCACACAACACAACAGACACACATGTCCTTAGTCCAAAAAACATAAAAAGGCCAAAAAAAACAAGTAAGAAGGCTCTAGTCGAGAAATCCCGACTAGACGATACCCTGATCCCTTTACTTTACGCGTACAGTCAGTGCTTGCAAGTATGTGTGCGTGTGTGTACGACCATACTGCATACTGCATACTCATGTTCAAGGTTCCATATCTCCGGTGTTTTTTAACCGATTTTAATAAAAATTTCACAGATTGTTATTATTTTGATTAATAATTAAAATGCCATCTAAAGTTTTTTCAAATTCAAGATTTTATTGTTATCGATCACATGTGTATATCGGAAACGGGATGAGTTATCGAAAATCGAAAACAAACTTGTACTGCCTAGGGATTAGGCGAGCTTAAGTTCCAAATCTGGAGTCTCTAGCTCTTATAGTCTCTGAGATCGACGCGTTCATACATACAGACGGACAGACGGACAGACGGACAGACGGACAGACGGACATGGCTATATCGACTCGACTGTTGATGCTGATAAAGAATATATATACTTTATGGGGTCGGAGATGTTTCCTTCTGCCTGTTACATACTTTTGCACAACTTCATGATACCCTTTTTTCCCATTTTTAATGGGATCAGGGTATAATAAAAAATAAAATCTGTTAAAAATAAAAAATGCATACGCAAATTTATACACAGCACTGTTATAGAAATGAAAATATATTGCGTATGTGTACGTGTGTGTGTGTGTGTGTGTGTGTTTGTATGTAAATTTTTTGTATAAAGCATATATTTTATGCACTGTCGTTTCGGTTTGGCATATGCAAAAAGAAAAAAGAAAAAAAAAGAAGAAGGAAAACTTTTGCTTAACCAAATGCATGTGGTGAAAATTTTCTAACTCTCTCTCATTTTATGAACATGGTACTTTAGTGGGAACTCGTTGAACGTATAATGTAAATCGTTACTTACTACTAAGCTCATAATTACCTAGTTATCAGAAGCTGCAACAAGATAAAACAGCTCAAACTAACAAGCAATAAGTCATTTTTAAGGTTTCATTTACAAAAAAAATTGCATACAGAATCTTGTTAGGGTTTCAAATTAGAATTTCAAAAACTGTTCGATGCATTATTCTGTACTTGTATACTTTTTTTGTTGTTGTGATATTCCAAACCTATTGTAGTTGTTGCTTTATGCTTGGGTCTTACGGGATGGTCTGCCCTAACTAGATTTGCTTAGCTGGATTTTATGGGAATTACTTTTTTTTTTGTTGTTGTTGTAGCACCATGTCTCAGTCTTTTGCTTTCGTCTCTGCTGTGGCATATTTTACGCATATTTTGTCTGCCCCCTGAGTGTGTGAGTTTCAGACGAGCGAGAGAAGACTCTTTTGGAAGTTTTTAATTAAAGCGAAAGTGTCGAAAAGGCACAAGGCTGAGAGAGAGACGCCAAAGGACAAAGCAGGCACAGCAAACATTTTCTTTAGTCCCTGTGAAACTATTCAACATTCAGCCGGGTTTTTCCTACTCTTCGTTCCAAATTGTTGCAGTTTAAGTTTGTTTTTTTTTTTTTCTTTTCTTTCGAAGGTTTTTCCTACTCTTTTGATCGATAAACTTGGCAATTTTTGGTTGAACGCCCGACTGCTTCATTGCCAGCTAACTAGAAAACTTTGATAAAGCCTTTTATGAAAAACTGCATGCAGAAAGGCAAAAAAATTCTTTAGCAATTCTGGCATTCATCAAGATATCAATTCAGGTAGTAGTCAAAACCGTTCAAAATGTTCAAAGTTACAGAGAAATAGTTGGGTAACTGATATTAAGAAGAGCTAAAATGTGATTTATGGTTTCAAGAGACTACAAAATAAAATTACAAATCTAACTAACTATTAAACAGTTTTAGCAAACATTTGGTTCCCATGAACATTTCGCTCAACTCAAAAACTTTGAAACATTTGCATATTTCGTAAGTTAAGAACTTAAGCTCTTGACAGTTTTGCATCAATCTCGAAACGTTATGGAAAAATATGGCAAGCTAATGTAAAAATTATAAAATCTTAGGATCTATTACCATTTGGAATTGATGTTCGACTTCTTTAATCCAACTGTCAGTTCGTTAATCTCTCGGTCTTCCGCCAAAAAATTTATTTAACAAGCTGGCCCACGCGACAATTCTTTGCTGCCTCTATAAACCAGATTCCCAGCCCAGAAATTCGAAAACTTGTCATTTCGTTTAGCTTCTTGGAAAAAATGAAAACAACTTTGAGAACAGGTTTCTTAAATTTCGTATATTAGTGAGAATTCTGGGCGGTACCAAAAACAACAAAAAAAAAGAAACAAAAAAGTGCCTCTAGGTTTTTAAATCATACAGTAAGAAAAGAAAGGAAAGAAACAAACGAAGCCAAGGCGAAGGAGTCTTTAAAAAGCATAAAAGGGTCGCGACGACAGTTGCCAAAGGATCTGCAGAAGCTTCAGCAAGGTGCCTCACGAATAAAACAAAAGGCTGCTGCCACAGCAGAATGTATATATATATATATGTGTGTGTGTGTACGGAAAAAAGGGCAATTAATAATAATTAATGTTTTTATCTTTTTGTTCAGCGCGCGCTTGCGTCTGTTGTATATTTTCTTTCATATACACAAGAATATTTATATAAATATTCTTTTTTTTTTTTATTTGTTGCCTTCATGCTGAGAGCGGCAGCCGGCAACAGGAAACTGACCAGCATCAAAACCCGAAACTGTATATACCAAAACCAAATGAAACCAAACCAAACCAAGGCTCATCTCATCTGCAGGTTCAGCATTAAAACTCTTTTTTTATATATACCCTTTAGACTGACTAAAAGCCAGACAATATATGTCCCATAGCGAGCATCACAATTTAAAACTCTTGTTTAACAAAATGGTATAATACATATAAAAACTTAAACATTTTTGCTGAACTATAATTAAATTCTTCATGCTTATCATTAGTTTCTCTTAAGGATATCTTAAAGTCTATCACACACTTGAAACCCCAAATCTTAATTGTTGTTTTCTGGCATTGTCGTCGCTGTGTATTTTATTACATTTGAAGGAGCCTGCGTTTGGCTGACTTAATTGATAATTGGTAATTTTTTTCTTCTTTTTTTTGCTGCCGCAATGTATTTAAATATTTCAACCTTATTTCGTGCCTCGTTGTTGTTGTTGTTTTTTTTTTGGGGCTGCTGCTGCTGCTGCTGCAGTGACTTTAAGTAAAAGCAATAAAAGCATACAAAGGCCGCACACAAAAGTCAGACGGAAAAAAAAGAAATAATAATAATAATTGTTGAAAAGAATCTGCAAACGCACAAAAAGAAAAGAATAAAACGTGATACAAAACGAAAACCAACAACAAGTAATAAAAAACCGCAGCCACATCAAAAAAAAAAAGAAAAAAAAAACCAAAATTAAATTTGTTCAGCTCAGTTTGGTATTTTATATATGTAATTTTTTTTTCTTTCTTTACCATTTTGTGGAAAGTGTTGTGAAGAGGCGTTCTAGCGTTTAAGAAAAATGAAATGAAATAAAATAAAAATGTTGTGGCCATCTCCAATCGACAGTCGCTGTCCGAAAAATGTATCTTAAAGTTGTATAGTTTGTTGTTGTTACTGTTCATGGTGTTGTTGTTGTTGTGTTTGTTGGTGTTGATGCTTTTTCATTGCGGTTGTGCAACAGATTCATGTACATACTTGCAAAAAGGTTTAAAGGGTTATAATAATTGTTTTTCTTAGTTTCTTTAAAGTTTATTAAGAACTTATCTATATTATTGCCTCTTATAATAAGTATTTTCATGATTTAAAGTATTAAAAATATTAAGTTATATATTTTTAAAAGGTATTTTGTGCCATTAAAAAGAATTTACAGTATTTAACATAAAATACTTCCCTTAAAATCGGTTAGGGTATTTAATTGACTGCTTAATGAGTATAGTTCTTCATTCCTTACTGTTTTTTGTACAGCTGCGCCTTCGACGACAACAACAACACGATCAAACAGAAAGCCAAAGAAGCCACATCGAATGTATCTGCAAACTGCTTTGGCCGTCTTTCGGTCGAATCTGTCTGAATTATTGTGTGTGTATGTGTGTGTGTGTGTGTATCTTTGTATCTCACGTATGTGTGGCTTCAGTTTTTGGTTACTGGTTGTAGCTGCTGCTGCTGCTGCTGTTGTTATTCTTATTGCCTTTGTACAACATTTAAATGTTTAGCTGCCGTTTTGGTTTCATTTCCAGAGAGTTGGCTTTGGGCGCGTTTGTTTGTTTGTTTCTTTTTTTGTTCATTCGTAGGCGTTAATTTTAATTTAAGCGAATTAAGCTAATTTAAAAGCGATTCGAAATTAACTTCATACTGTGTGCATGTGTGTATACAAGTATGCAAGTCTGTGTGTGTGTGTGTGTGTGTATACTTTGACTATCCTGAACACTTTCATGTCCGCATAGGAAAATACTTGTGGGTGTAGCTTGGCGCATTTTTAAGTGGCTTCCGTTAGAATGGAGCTTAAACACACACCCACAAACACACATATATATATATATATATATGTATATGTTATGTACATACATATATATATATACTGCATGTATCTATTGAGTGGGTTAACTCTTCAGCTGATTGTTGCTGTTGTTGTTGTTGTTGTTCTGCTTTTGCTTCTTCCTTACGTTGTTGGGTGCTGACCCAATTGAAGTCGTCGTCGTAGAAATAGAAAAACGTTCATAGCAAAAAAAAAAATAAAAAAAAAATTGAAAAAAGTGCAGGAGTAAACTGCACATGGTTCGATTCAATGTTCACATACACATAGTATCAGTTTGAATTTGTGAGTGTGTGTGTGTGTGTGTGTGTGTAGCTAAATTGTAGGTAGCACAGGCATGTATCTTAATGAAGGCAATTTGCTTGTCGAGTTTAGGCAAGTTAGTTTACCGAAAATTGGCATATGGCCAGTAGCAACAAAAGAGCCTAGAGCACACACACATGCAAACACTCAAACACACCTACACAAACACATATACACATCGATTGGTTTGGTTGGTAAAAGGACAACAGGACCATGAAGCGTGCTGCACTCTGGGGGGCAATGTTGAATGTAAAATTCGTCGACGTCTTCGTTGAACCCAACCAACCATTGCAAAACGCTCCTTGCCAGTTGTCCTGCTATCCCCCCCACCCCGCCCCCCCCCCCCCCTTCGCACCCAGCACTCCTCTCCCACATCACTACACCTACACATAGGCTAAAGAAGAGTTATGCAACACACACACACACACACATACATATTTGGACATTTTGGGGCATTATGATATATATATATACGTTGTATATGTATATGTGTATCTATTAGTTAGCAGTTGCCAGGAATATTGCCATAGAGTGGAGCAGCAAAGCGATGGATTATAAATGATTTACGGGACATGGTGATGGTGATGGTGAAGAAGGCAATGCAGCGAAAGATATCAGAGAATAGTGTATTGAATCTTCTATAAAGTTTCAAACTATAAGAATAAATTAGTTACAGTGAAGTATCACAATGCCATTATAACGAGTATTTTGTAATATTTTAGAGCGACAAATCAAGAATCAAGTTACTCTAAGATATGTAAATAGAGTTCTTTGAAATGTTGCCAATCTTTCTTATGATATGATAATAACATCATAAATTTACTTATGCCAAGCTCAATTGTTTTCTAACCGTGTATTCTTTTATTGCCGACACTGTGCTTAGCATCATGACTCTTCCTTTCTCTGTCTTTTTCTGCTTTTTATACTTTGAACCCATTAAAAAGGGTAAAAAGGATATAACAGGCAGAAGGAAGCATCTCTGACCCCATAAAGTATATATATTCTAATAATCTGTGCAATTTATTGAATTCGGTTAATAAACACCGGAGATATGAAACATTGATCTTGAGTATGCAGAATGAAGTATGTGCGTACACAAACACACACATACACATACGTATACGAGCCAGCCCTGACTGTACGCGTAAAGTACAGGGTTCAGGGTATCGTCTAGTCGGTATTTCTCGACAAAAGCCTTCTTACGTGTTTTTATCTGTAAAAAATACTTCAGATTTGCTTGCCTGCTGGCAAACACCAGCCCAAAAATGCCAAACCGAATTTTGCTTAAATTGCGAAAATTTAATAATCTAATAAGGCAAATTTTAACAAACTATTTAATGGCAAAAATGTTAAGTTGCCAACACTGGCGATGACGACGACGATGACTATGAAAACGAAGCTAAAGCCAAAGCCGCAGACGTGTCTAAAAATAGCCACCGGCAAAAACGTTTAGCTCAAAACGGAGTCTTGTCGCTCGTTGAGTGTGGGAAAAGGGGAATGGAGTTGTGGGTCTAAGATTGTTGTTGTTGTTGTTGGTGTTGGTGTTGGTGTTTGTTAATAGGCAAGTGGAGGGCAAGTTAAGAGCAAGTGAAGTATGTGTGTGTTGAGGCAAGTTAAGCTAGTGAAGCAAGCAGCAGCCGCGATTAATGTCTGTGAAATTGAAAAATTTACTCTTTAATATGCGAACCAACAAACAACGGGTTGCTGTGCGGTTTGGTTCGTTTCGGTTCGGTTCGGTTCAGTTCAGTTCAGTTCAAATCATTCTCTAAGTCTCTCAGTCATCCAGTCAAATCATTGGCTGCCGGAAAGACTTTGACTGACATCGTCCGGCAAGGAGAAAGAAAGAGAAAAAGAGAGAGAGAGAGAGAGAGAGTGTCGAGTCAAGTGGCAAATGATGTGGAAGCTGCCGTTGCCGTTAATGTTGCTTACTGCTGCTGCTAGTTGCTGTTGAATGCCCCAAGTGCAGTTAGAGCAATTTCACAACTCACTAACAATCATTAATGCGTCGACGTCAAACGGCATTCGTTCGCAGCCTTCAGAAGTTTGGCGCGTTCAAGGAAGTCCACAGGCCAAGCAGCCAACTAATAAGCAGCTACAGCTCTTCAAACTCTCTCCCCAACTCTTCGCAACTCTTTGCAACTCTCTACAGCTACAGCAGTAAATGTGCTGCAAGCCTAAATCATAAACTGCCGGCTCAATGGCTGCTTTATGAAATGGAAAATGTGAAAAACAACACAAAAAAAAAAAATTGTTTATATATATATACGGCCAAAAGGGGGATGTGAGAAATATTACAAAAAAAAAAAGAAAATATATGGAAAAGAAAAGAAAACGCGATACGCAGCGGGTTAAATTGGCTGATGCTTTGCTGCCTAGGGCCGAATATTAAAAGCTCCATCTAAATCGACATTTAAATAAGGCGAAAGAAAAAGAGAGTGAGAAAAAAACAAAATACGGGTTGAATTTTTTGCACACAGAACGCAAAGGAAATTTTATGAAAAAAAAACAGCCTAGCCAGTCAAGCCAACTAATTTGAATTCTTTTTTTCCAGGAATCATATTTTGTAGAAAATAAAGTGCAGTGGGAATTTTTTTAGGTATTTAAATGTTTATTTATGAGCAATTTCCTAGATATATATTTAACACGGTATGTTCAAACAATAATATAAATAAACGCCAAGTAAATTTTTAATGATTTGGCCTTAAGTAAAATATTTCTAATGTTTTCTAAACATTATTATAATTTTTTATTGTTTTACACAAACACTTTTTGATTAGCTTTATTAAACACAAAAAAACTTCATTAACTTCAGTTATCATAATCAGCCATATGCATTCGTACATAAACTATTATCCCAAGATATGCCCAAGCTTATGTTAAATGATGCTAAAAAAAAACTCTGGAATGGGTTTTTATTCCTCTTGTGACTTGGAATCTATGGCCAGTCTCATGGCAGAGATGAAGTTGGGAAAATTCTTAACTTTATGTGTGTGTAAATATGCATATTTGAGTGTGTTGTTAGCTTTTATTGGTGAGCTTTAAAGCAAATTTGTCTTGGCCGTTGCCATTGCTAATGTTGCTTGTTGTTGTTGTTGTTTCCTTGGCCTCATCATCTACCATTGTTGCCGCAGCTTTTGTTGCTAGCTGCTGCTGCTGATGCTGCAGTAAAGTTAAACGCAAAGATTTATGACGCCGCGTACACACGGCGCATTCAAATATTGTTAAAAACAATTAGAATATTTTAGCAACGAACGAACGACGCGGCGACTATAAAAGTTATGCCATGCGGGTTATAAAAGGGGGAGTGCCAAACGGGGGGGCCCTAGACAGCTGTAAAAATTATGCGCCAAATGACTTTGACAGCAGTCGTTGTTGGGATTCGCAGCAAAACAAAGTTGGGTTGTCTTTACCAATGTGTTCCTTAAGCGTTTTGTGTGTGTGTGTGTGTGTGCCTTTTGGGTTGTTGCCTCTTTTTATGGTCATAACTAAGTACTTATACGACTTATAATTTGGAATTTGTTTACAAGCCCACAAAAAAAATAGCTGCTCCGTTTGAACTCTGACCGACTACGAGCTAGATGTTAGTTCTATGAAATGGTATTATAATGCGGTATAAACAATTGCTAAAGCATCTTTTTAGATGGATTAGTTTATTCTTTATATGGTTATGGCTGATGTCTAATGTCTAAAAATATGGCTATGAACTATTGTTTATTGATTGTTTACGAAGATGGAACAACCTTTTCCAATGACAAATGAGTGTTTATAGCAGTGTTTATGAATATTAAAACCAATCAACTAATCGTGATAAAAGTAACGGGTATAAGCTAATAATTTATGCAAATTTTTGATTCGCTTTTAGGCACTTAAATTATAGATTACGGCTTAGTTGATAGTCTAAAAATGGCAAAAAAAAAACTTTCGCAAGCCTTTATAAATATCTTCCCACAAGCTAGCCAAGCTAGCAAGACTGGCAACTACTTGGCTTGGCTCAATCATTCATTCCTTCAGTGCAGATCTATCTATTTGTATGTTGTTGTTCACAATTGTGCCCGAGCACCGTTTAAGTCCCATAACTTAGCACTTATCAACGTTTTAGATACTAGCCAAACAACTTGTATAAGATACTTATCCGCAGCTTAAGCACATCTGCTACCTATACACAAACATGCTAGATGCTAGAGCATCCATCCATTCGGTTCATTGGCCAACAAGGTGCATGCAACAAATGCTAAGCCAGCAGTCGACATCGATTTTAGTTCATGCCTCGGCTACTTTATATCATTTTAATAATGTTGCTGCAAGCTACGTACGAATATATCTAACTCTATCTCCATTCCCAGTCGATGCTTGGCAACAACAACAACAACAATGAAAAGTTGAAATAGTTTGCACTCAATTTCAATATTTTACTCACCAACAAAAAAAAAAGGAAAAAAATACGAAAAATGTAAAGAAAAAATATGTAAATAATAAAGGAAAATATATATCAGAATTTTTCGTGTGCAGCTGGTGAAACTTGGCAGGCGACTTCGTCTCGGAAGTTTTTGGCGTTGGTCGGATAGCACACACAATATATCTCTCATAGAGATACATATGTTATATATATTGCTTATTATGTATTACCTCGTGTTTGTGTCTGGTATTTTTGCTTGTTGTTGTTGTTGTTGTTGGCCCCTGCGGGACTTACAAAGTTAGAATCGCCGCAGCCGCCGCAACCTTCGAGAATTGTGTGTGTGTTTGGCTTGGCTTGGCTTTTGCATGGTAGGTAACTAATATGAATAACTAATAAATCACATTCGGACGGTGATTTATATGACAGGTGCGTATTGCGATTTGAAATTGGCAACTTAGTGTTTCTCAGTGTTTCTCTCGATATCCATCGACATTCGACTTCCATTTAGAGTCCACAAATTGAACGTCTACTTATGACACTAAACCCCGAAAATACCAGCCAAACAATCCAATTGATTTGCTATGCTAATTTACGTATCTCAATTTTGGTAATTTGCCTTAAAAGTTGTCAAATTAGTGTGGCCAAAACAAAAGATGTCGTTTCGTTTGTTTTTAGAGCGCGATCTTTGAACCCTTCACAACAATTATGTTAAAAAGCAGACGAATATAATTTATACATTTGAAGCAAGTTAAAAAATTCATTAAGGTTTTGTTTTTGTGCTAATAGAAAACTTGATTTGTTGAGCTGAAATACTTTTACTTTGATTAATTTCTTGATTTTTCTGTCATGAATATTGAATATTGTTGACAGCTTTAGGCACTATTAATGGTATATTTTCAATTAACATCATTAAATTTTCTAATATGAAACAATGGAATGTAGGCAAGCAAATACTAAGATGTACCTTTGTCAAAGCCATATTTAATTAAATATGACTGATTTACATTTGACATGCCATTTTGATGATCTTATTGATTTGTATATATTATTTATTCACATGTGTGCAAACACATATGACAAAAATGATTCCAAGAATGTCAAAATTGAGTAAAGGCTGCTTTGACAAATGTCATTTAATCATTTACAATTAAATATTGTGTTATGACATTTCAAATTGAGAATTAAATAAATTAAATAAGCTCAACAACAAATATACCTTAAAACTCGAAACATTACAAACTACAAAATGAACAAAGCAGCACCTGAACTAAACTAACTATCTTTCGTATAAACGAATGCATATGTATTCATGTTAATTTAGCTCAAGAGTTTGTCAAATTAGTATCGAAGGAGTTGTGTATGGACGTGATGAACGCCTCTTTACTTTACCCTCTGGGTTTAACCCAAAACTAATGTGCTCAATTACGTATTTCTTTGGAAACTTTGTTAATTTGTTGACTACAACAATGGACAAATGTCTCACCAACACTGACCACCACCACCATCAGAGTAACACCCCCGTAGCGTTATAAGCCTGCATCAGACACACACACACAAGGCACAAAGGTATGGCATTATCTCTATAGAACCATCTCAGAGAACATAAAGAGAGAAAGACCAGACTCTGTTGTTGTTGTTGCTGCTGCTCATTATGTAACCTTTCATAATTCTTTCATTAATGAAATTCCCACACGACGAAGACAACGACGACGACGACATTTGTTGAACGTTTCCACACATTATGTAAATCTTTACACAGCACGCAGTCCGTCCACCCATTTATACCATATTTATTTGCTTGCTTGTTGGTGTTGTTGGTGTTGGTGTTGTTGCTGTTATTCCATTCCTGTGCGCCTTTATTTTCATCCTTGTCAACTAATTTCAGGGTTGCGCTGCGCTGCGATGCGCTGTCATGTTCTTTTTCAAAGCCTGTTTTTGGAATTCTTTTTTTTTTCGAAAGAGAGAGAGAGAAAGAGTAATACAAAAACTCTGGCTTTTACTTTTCTGTTGCTCTTTTGCGCTCAGCATGTTTCTTAAATGTTGGCCAAAACAACCGAAAAAAAAAAAACTACCTGTTTCAAAACCCACACACACTGCAACAGCGGCAGCAGCAGCAACAACAACAAAAGCGACTGTCGAGCGACAACAACAACGACAACGTTGTTTGTCTGCCTGCCTTTTAAGCCTGGCTATGTGTGTGTGTGCGCCTTGCTGGCTGCTTTTAAATACCCTTTACCTTGGCCATATTAATGCGGCTCCCACTGTTACTTCAACATTCCTTGTTGTTGTTGTTGTTGCTGCTGTTGCTGTTGTACTTCACATGTAGTTTGGTTGTCATTTGGCAGCGCCCGCTGTTTAGTGTCCAACATGAGGGCCGTTGGTGTCAGGCGCTGCTGTTGCTGTTCATGCTGCTGCTGCTGCTGCTTGATGTTGCTGCTGTTGCATTGGGGCAACTCTCAGTGAAGATTGATAAAAAGAGCAAAGAACGAAAGGTTGATATGATGCTCTGTGTGTGTGTGTGTGTGTTTGTTTGTTTGTTGGGTATTGGCATTTAACTCTGATGTTGCTGTTGTTGTTGTTGTTGCTTTTGTTGTTGGTAGCCCCAGCGACAGTTGTTGAAATTAAATGCTCACATGTGGGTTTTGTTTTCTTGTCTGGTGGAACAAACAACAACACTAACAACAACAAAAGAAGGGCTACCCAAAAAGCACCCAGCACAGAAGCAACAACAACAACAACAACAAACAATTCCAAAGTTGTCTAGGATGGTCAAAACACATCTAAAACAAAACCAAACACAAAAAAAAAGATACAATAAGATGCCTTTGTTTTTTACATTGCAATAAAGCTGTGTAGATACACACAGTTATCGATCAAGAGGGTCAGCCAAGGAATAATTATTGAGAACTTAATTCAAATTCAGATACTTTTAAGAATCAACAAGATCTGATTTTTATTTGCAGCGTTTTATTTTTAAAAACAAACGACTTAGTTAATCATAAATGAAAGTATTACATCAAATCAAATCAAATTAGAAATATAATTATTATATTTATTAAATGAGCACAGAAAAGAATTGTCTTATCACTAAAAAGGAATCAGTTTAAAAATCTTAAATAATTGCACATTGGAACAGTTTTTCTTTGAATTTTCTTTGAGTGTGGTAAACAGTGAAGTTAGAAATTGAATTGAAGAATGAGAGCTAACAATTATCAAGTCTCTATATTAATTATTGTTATTAAAGTAAGTAACTTATTAAAGTAAGTTCTTAGCATTTCAAGTGTAAATATATTAAATTGTGTATTATTTTGAAACAGCCCTCGCATTTATTAATGCCTTCGCCTCCTTTTTTTGCAAATCAAAATCAACTTTTTGTTGTATGCTGAAGATGGTTTTGTTGCTCTCTACACGACAACAGCAACAACAATCAGCAGGAAGAGCAACAGCAACAACAACAACAACAATCATCAGCAAGCAGTCAGCAGCAGTTGGAGGCACTTCATTTGCCCGCTGGATACACTCGGAATCGACTCCACTTCACTCCACACAACACCATTCCGATTCAACTCAACTGAACTGAACTGAACTGAAACTCAACTTAAGCTGAAGTCTTGAAGTTTTTTGTTTTATTTTTTTTTTTTGGGGCTTGGGCAATGGCTGCATTTATGGTTGCATTTACTTTTTAATTTCGTTTGCCTGTTGTTGCTGTTGTTGCACTCTTTATTTCGATTTTGAAGTGGAGTCAATTTCTTATGTCATGACAAGATACACAACGAATACCAAAACGAATCGAATACCAATACAAATACAATGAACAATAATGTTGCTCGAAAGCCCAAAGTATCTCTCAGGCTATCAAAAATGCCAGACAGGCAGAAGCAGGAAAGGCAGCAAATGATTTTTGGTTCTTTAAGTTATGTTTTGATACCATATTCCAATGCTTGTTTCGATTTGGATTTCGATTTCGGCTTTTGTTTTTTGTTTGCAGCATCTGTCGCCTGCAGAATTTGACTGTCTACATAAATGTGTGTGTGTGTGTGTGGTGTGCGTGCTTAAATATCTCTTTACTTATTTTTGGACATACTTGATTGAAGTATTTATGAGATTTCAGGCATTTGTGTAATTTCGCTTTGAGCTTTAAGATCTCCATTGGCACTGCACAAAATAAAAAGAGTTGAATTTAAATGTTCAACAAAGCACAGAAGCCAAAGAGACACAAATAAAGATATATATATATATATATATATGTAGTATATATATATGTAGTATATATATATGTAGTATAGGTAGATAAATATACATATGCATTGGGTCCCAGCCATGTTTGTCAGATGAAAAGATATGTCTTTACATGTTTTAATTTTCTTGGAAATTGTTGTTCAACTTGAGCCGTCGCCAGGCACCTCCAACAACACCACCGCCACCAAAAAGGCCCAAATCCGTTTCTATACACACACACTTAACGTGTGTGTGTGTGTTTGTGTGTGTGTTTGTGTTTGTGTGTTTCTGGGAGCCTTGTCTACTCTCAAGTCAGAGAGACAGGCAGGCAGGCAGGCAGGCGGAGAGACAAACATACACACATTACATATTTTTCATTGCTTCGTGTGCTGTTTTTAAGTGAAATGTTAAACCTTTTGACAGCGGTAGTTTCTTATTTAATTTATTTTATTTGCGGTATTTACAACGTCGCTTTGCTTTTTCTTCGGCATCTGCTTGCCTTATAGTGTTTCTCTCTCGCACTTTTGGAATATAATTTTTGGGTTTTCTTGTTATTTAGTGGGTCTTTGCGTATTTTAATGTCATACAATTGACATGGTTAGGCTTTATCTGCTTCTTCTTCGTCTTCTTCTTTACTGGGTGCCACTTCAACTTGGACTTGTTTTCACCTAACAGAAAGCAGAGATTCTCAGTTGCTTAGTTTTTTGTTGCCAAATAACAAAATTCTTTTAAACTTTAAAATTTCCTTGAAAAAAAGAATTTCTTAACTTACTTAATCGCATTTATATAAGAAAAAAATAAAATAAAAATAAAAAGATAATTTTTTATCAGCTCTTTCTTATTTTCTTAGTTTTTGTCATAAACTTATAGGTTTAAATTTTTCTTTGTCATTGTTTTACTAGCTTTTTTTCTTCTTCAAAGTATTAGTATGATGCATGTTGACTCATTTGTAAGGCTCCTTCTATCCCTTCTGGCTTTGCTTAAGCAATTATCCATATTGAATGTCGTCATACTTATGGGAAACTTTAGCCGCTTAAAATCATTAAACAAAGCCAACCCATTCAACATACAGCCTTTTTCCCTCTCACTCTCTCTGTCTCTTACTCCCTTCCTCCCTGCCTCCCTTTAACTCGCTTCACATTTTTCTCGCTCGTGTCGCGCTCTAACCATTTATCTTGTCTCAAGTTTTTCAACTATTTAAACTTTAGATTACGACAATTTCTCCATTTCTCTCTCTCGTAACTCAAAACGCTGAGGATTCACCATTTACAATAATAACAACAACAACAACATCACTAAACAGACAGTCATCTAGAAAATTACAAATACTTTTGCCATTGCACATGGCTCCAGTTTTAGTTGTTGTTGTTGTTGTTGCTGTTTTTGGGTTATGCCATAGAATTCCAATCAATGCCGCTACTTCAACAGTAGTTTCTACTGCTTCAGCTTCAGCTTCAACTTCAGCTTCTTCTTGTTCTTAGCACTGTTTTGAGCGTCGTTTCTCAAGCTCAAAACGACGAAACGGGCGCAACTTTGGATTATTAATTACATCAGCAGCTAGCAGAAGCAGCAGCAGCAGCAGCAAGCCAAAAGATTGTTGAGATTTATATGTGAACCAAGCGAATCGAAATCAAATACTGTGAATATATATCCCACACACACACACACCCACATACCCACCCAAATAAATGTAAAAAATGTTAAAAAAAAGTCTGTAAAAATAAAACAGTTATGTTATGAATGACGAAGATTGAATGCTCTTGAAGACAGAAATGTCAGCATCTCAAAAATGCAAACAAAAGTAAATAAGAAATATAAAGACTTTTTCTTTTGCTTCGAAAGTTATAGCAAAAAGCAAAGGAGTTAAGTTTTAAACAAAAATATAAATAAATTTAAAGGTTGTAAGGCTTACAATTAACATTGTTTATGTTTTGTCAATGTCATTAGGAGGAATTTGCAAGTCTAAGCTTACTCAATTGTATATTATCGATTTTTAACATGTGTTATATCGATATACATCGATTTCTAACATGTGTAATATCGATAATTATCGATTTTACATAATGTCCATATTTAAGTTGACTTAAGTATACGTTATTAATTCGATGACATCGATTTTCAAAACATGTGTTATCGATTAAAAATATTTGTTATCGATTTTGAAAGTAACTTTAAACTAGATGACCCACTGTAAGAGTATTAAAAAAGCAAGGTAAAAAAAGATAGTACAAATATATCCTGCTGCCCTATACTCGATCTCTGTCTGTACATATCGAGTGTGCATTTGTTTGGGAGTGACAATTTCGACTTTAATAAATATTTTGACTTGGTTTTTTTGATGTATGTGTATGTCTGTGTGTGTGTGTGTGTTTGTGTTTGTGTGGATGGATGCTGCCTGATTTTATGCCGTCGGCGTATCTGTGACAAAACATCATTCAACGTGTGCAATGATTGATGATGCAACTCAAAGGCAACTTGTACTCAATTTTCAGTGTAGAACCGCCCCGCTGCTACCCGCTGCGCGTCTCCCCCCCCCCCCCAACCTTAGCAACTCCACATAACTCTGCCCAAGCCCCATGACAAAATGTCACAAATATTCTACAAGCAATTTGTTTAAATATCGCATAAAAAAAAGAATTGAGAGAAGGGAGGACGAGGCGAGTTGCCTCCGTCGTAATGTCGGCCCATGGGGCGCAACATTACTAGTCAGAGTGTGACAGAGGAAGAGGGAGAGAAGTAGAGAGAGAGAGAGAGAGAGAGGGGAGCTTTCGTGCCATCTAAAGATGATGATGCCCCAAAGAAGAGTTGGAGTCGCTGTGTAGAAAAAAACAGCAAAGGGAGCAGGAAGAAAGGAAAGGGATTGAGGTGGATATATGTATGTGTGTGTGTGTGTGTGTGTGTTTGCCACAAAAGGCGCGCGCAGCCGTGCGGCAATTAATATGTGAGCAGGCTGCAACATTGGCCATTACCATGTGCCTTCAACTTGAACACAAAATAGTTAACTAAAAGGCGGCCAAGTCGAGTAGATTTCGACGTTGCTGGCTGTTACAAACAACAACAACAAAAACAACAAACACAACAACGAGAAGCCAAGCAACAACTTGCAACGGCAACAGCTACATGATGTGCAATTACAAGGCGCACTATGCAGCAACAAGAACAACAACAACAACAACGACCAGCAACATAAGTGCAATCGCTGCCTGCCCCGCCTGCATAACTTGCAACACAGAATCAGACTGTTCGTGTGTGTGTGTGTGTGTGTGCATGGGGCTAAGAAATAAAGCAAAAGCCAAGGCAAAAGCAAAAGCGAAAAAAAGAAGAATAAAGAAAATATTGCATCTTCTCAAGCATTTAATCTTCTTTGCGCCTTTTTTAACCTTTTATTATTATGCCTTCAACGTGCAAACGTTTTGCTACGCTTTTGCCAGTACATCCCCTCCCCACGTACTCCAACTCCCCTCCTCTGCCTTGCTGCATGTGTGTGTGTCTACTGCCATTCGCCTTCCGTTTTGGGCGCACTTACTCTCACGCCACATTCAGCAGAAAGAGACACAGAAGGAGTCAGTCCCGGCAGCTGAGCCAAGACGAATTGAAGCTCCTGGCCTTTGTTTTTTTTCGTTTGCTGCAAGCTTTTGTTGCTAATAATTTCTTTTCGCTTTTGGCCTGGTCGCCTTGCAATTAGAATGCGTGTTAAGTGTAGATATATACACAAAAGATACATTTTGTCAAGTTGCACCCAGCTGCAACGAATGCACTGCACCCTATACACAGAAAAAAAATAATATATTATTATTTAATCATGTAAAAATATTCCATAAATTTCAACACAATCAAATTTAATTAATTTTCTCTTTTCGTAACCCCTTTTTTTTGTTTCACCCCTTAAGAATCCCTTGAAGAACAAATAATATTTTACATTGTCTCGGTTTTCAACAGGGTTCCGGCTTTTTATTTATACGGTTTTTTGGGGAGTTCTTAAGCCGCTGATTGGAATGTTTTTCCACTCTTATCTTTTGTATTTTATACCCTCGATAAAGCCGATTTTACGCTTCTTATGTAGGTGGTTGAAACTGTGGGCTTCCATTAACAAAAGGACTGAACTCAACTGGTTTTGTATAATAAATCGCTTGAACGTGAGGATTTTCAATTAGATAGGTCGCTTGTTATTTCAATGTCTAACCGACTGACTGACTCAATGAATGACTGACAGAGACTGGGTTGGGTTGGGTTTGGTTTGCCTGTGAATGCAGTTTGTATAAATCTTGCGGTTTATATTATAGCGAGGGTTGGTCAATTTGCCTAAGTGAAATCTGCATTAATCCCTAAGTAGATCTATAATGTTATGATTGTGCAGCTACTCAGAAGTAATTGCCAACTGAACGATAACAAACTAAAACTGTATTTATTTGATTACACAGTGAAAATTAGCATTTTAATTGTGCTTTAAAGCTGGGATTAGGTTGCTTTAACGGAAAGCTTTAAAATATTCTAAATGAGATACTTTTCTTTTACAGATTTCATTTTAATACCAAAGTATTTTTACTTAGAATTTTCAAAAACATTTTTCTTAAATATCCCAGTCTTGCAGTTCATTAAATATTTTCCTTTTACACACACACACACACACAAACATTTATTTCGTAAGCTCTTATTTTTCTTAAGCTTTCAAAAGCTTACTAATACATTTACCAAAACAATTACATTTTATTGCTACAAAACACACTCACACACACACACACACACACACGCTGAAGTTCTGAAATGGCCAAAGCAAAGTATCTGACATTCGCAACTGTATCTTATAAATACGATTACCTGGCTCACACTTGGGGCAAGTGCGGGCTTCTTCTTCTTCTTCTACCTTGCGCTTCTTAGTAGAGCGCACATGGGCAAGTCGTTGCGAACAGAATGTATTGCACGTTATAATTTCACGAAATATTTTCATGAAAAAGCATCTACTGAAAAATGCATTAAGTGCAGCAGCAGCAGCAACAGCAACAGCAACAACAACAGCAAGGAAGCAGTTGCAACAACAACAGCAGAAGCAGCCTGGCGACGTATGCTTAAAAACAAAACTGGCTTCAGCTTTATGGCAGTGGCAAACAAACAAACACACACACACACACATATATATATATATATAAATATATATATATATGAAAGAGCGACAAGCGCACAGACAAACAAACTTTTTATATCTTTTTGTTGTTTTTTTTTTTTGGTGGCAGATTCTTTAGCAGCAACTTTTCTTTTTTATGTGTCCGAAGACGGACACGGACACGGAGGTGAGGTTGTGTTGCAACTGCAGCCGTTGCAACTGCAACTTCAACTGCGACTGCGCCTTAATTCTGTCCAAAGAAGTGCTAGGCGCATATAACATAAAGACAAACACACACACACACACACACGAATAGAAAAATGCACTAAATCTCTGATATCCGAAAATGTTCGCTGTGTGTTGTGCATCTGTGAGATACATAGTACATGAGCATGCCATGGCAAATATTAGAGCTATGTTCCTTGTTGCTGTTGTTGTGTCTGTTTGTTATTGCGACTCCTTGCGGCTAAAAGATTTCATGATTTGCACTTTTATGGAAATAATTTTTCGCATTCGTTTTGCTGCCAACATTTTGTGCAAGACAGCAATTAAAAATATTTAATTATCATGGAAAAAAGTTGTTGGCTAACATGCACAACATTTCTCACATGACTAGAGATATTGTTCAACAACAACAACAGCAAAAAGGAGTTAAGGGCTAGGGGAAAAACTATCTACATATATATAAATATATTTATATATATATATATAGTAAATGGTTGCCATTAGAATCTGCCGAAATAAAAAGAAAAACGTTTGCAGGCTGCCAAACATTTCCTGTTGTAGCTAACAAAAACGAAAAGAAGCTGATATCTATGCAACTAAGAAGAAGTTGAAATAGAAGCTCTGCGCTCACACGATTTCTTGAGAAACGATTTGGCAGCGTGTGGCAGTGTGTGGAACCTAACACGTATTCGGTTTTGCTTTGATTTAAACCGACTCGAAGCCCAAAAAGGGATTTTTAATACATCGCATTTATTCGTTTATCTCCCATTTCATTCACATGTGTGGTTTCTTCTCTCTTTTTTTTATGAACTGTGCATATTAAGCTTAAATAATAAAGTAAATAATTTATTGGTCATTTATGGTTGTGAGTGTGTGGTGTGTGTGTGTGTGGTGTGTGTGTGTGTGGTGTAGATAAGAGTGAATAAAATGAATGTGATTATGGTTATGAAATTACTTTTCGTATTAAACTGAAAGCTGCTGATGCGTCAATGAGTCAATGAATCGATCGTTATAACTGAACAAAAAATCACTTAAGCGCACAGAAAACATAACCAAAACCGGTTATTAATACTAAGCCCATTGATAAGGTGCACACAGCACACAGAGGCAGCTTATGTGTAGCAGATGGCATTTTCTTTAATATGCTCATAAGTATCTACATGCTTTAAGAGTCCACTCAACAATGATGGTCACAATGGAGATCGTATCTAATTTTATTACTTAAAAAGTTCCCTTTAAAGGAAAAATATATATATATATATATCTTCAAGTCCATAATAACTGCTAATACCTTTGAAAAAGATGGTTAAAAGTTTCCTTAGTTATCTTAATGCATTTTCTTGTGCCATATCGAATTAAAACCGAAACTATTCGAGTTATTGGGTGCACTGATTCATTCACTTTGCGGCAGGTGTCGATTGTACTCAGTTGGCGTTTGCCGTGTTGTGTGTGTGTGTGTGTGTGTGTGTGTAATTACAAAATTACTCTTATAAAATTACAGCAATTAGTTTAAGGAATGAGCGGTTGAAATTTCTGCTTGGCACTATACTTAAACTATGAGCCACAAGGAGTCCATAAACTAATTAACTTCAAGTTGATGGTCATGATGTGAGTGAGGAAGTGAATTGAACGAATGAACGAATGAATGAATGGAATGAATGTTTGGTTACGTAATGCTTGGTGCTGCCAACAGAAATGTCAAATGCATTCATTGTCTTATTATTTGCTAGAAGATACCTCAACGTTTACTAGTTGGTTGATTGGCTAGTTCGTTCGTTGTTTAGTTGGTATCTTGGTATCTTATGCTATGCCAAGATCTTGGCGCCCTATCGCCAGCCAACTCCGAGTCCGAGTCCATGTTTGAGTCCACCTGTACGGGAGTCATTCAGCTATGCAGTAGTTAAGTGCAATTTGTAATTGTGTCAGTGCTGGACGCTCTTCCAGTTTAATTAGCCATTAAAACATGTGTGTGTGTGTGTGTGTGTGTCGGTGTGTGTGAGTGTGACGTCACATGCCAAGGCATCGCCAACTACGTGACGGCAGCTCCACACAGCTACTCATGCCACCATTTACGTATCTTCTTCTCCTCCTCCTCCCACTTTCAGTTACTTCCTTGAGGCATTCCATGTTGCAAGCGCTGGCTTTACGAGTGTACTAAGTGTATTATGCTACTATCTGTGGATTGTTGTTGTTATTGCTACCGAACGCCACCTTATCAGCAATACATATCTTTGGGCTATTGCACCATCTCTCAGCTCTCATTCAGCTGCAATGCACTTTTATTACCTTGTTTGTGTTTTGTGTTTTTGCAGCGCCCTCACTTTCCACGAACAACATCGACCATTTGTTGATTGCCTTTAACTAATCAAGTTTTCTTTTTCTCTCACTCTTTCTATTTGCAGATGTAAGTGTTATCCAACAACTTCCCCACATCCCCCCAACATAGATAACTAAAGTCAAAAGCAAAGGTAAATAACGTATCCAAGTATGTGAATACCAAAGCAATGTTAATTGCATCTTAAGTCCAAAATGGTTGCAAAATGAATTATATACGATTAGAAATTTCATTGAACATAATACGAATAAACATAATTAAGAAGTTTCATTTTAAGTCAAGTATTCATTAAGTATCAACTACAAATCACTAAAGTGTTTCCGCTTTCTTTGCTCCAGAATAAGAAATCTTTCACAAATACACACATACATTAATAATACTTATCTGATGTGTATCAATAACTCACATATATAGATATATTTATATATATATATGTGATGCACTCTCTCTATCATCTTTTTCTCATTTACCATTAATGGCAATAATTGCTGTACGCATTTAATTGACTGATTGCCAGTCGGGCCTTGGGCTTGGCGCACAGGTGAGAAGCTTTGGTGTCAATCGACCGTATCTCATCCTTTTCCTGCTCCTCCGCCCATCATCATAATCATCATCATGTGAAGCACACTCTCTGTACATTTGCTGCGCTCTAAATCACACAAATTTAATTAAAATCGCATCTAGGGACATAAGCTCACTGACTAACTGACTAACAAATACATGTATGTATGTATGTGTGTAATATGCCTGCTAGCGTTTACTATATGTATACACTATGCATATTGATTTCCTTTGATATTTATTTTTGTTTGTTCTGATAAAAATGAAAAAAAAAGAAAGCAATTTTCAACTAAGCGCTGACATCTCCAACCATTATAAGAGATTAAACCAACATAGAACATTTATTAAATTCTACTCATTCGATTTAGTCATTCATGAAATTTCAATGATTTATTGATGGCCCCAAAAAAAATAATATTTTGTGCAGAATTTACACTAACAACAATGCGAAAATCCAAATGTATATTTTATAAATGATACTGTCAGGTGCGACAGGTGCTAGACTAGAAAATACCTTAGGGAACTGTATTGGTTAGATTAACAAAACAAATAAATCTATATATTATTATGTTTAAAAAAGTTTGCAAAGCTTTTGGACTTTAATTCGAATTATTTACAGCTACGTGCAAAAATTATATATAAATGATATTAAATAATCTTTTTCAATTGGAAAAAATATGATGAGTTCTTAAAATATTATACTTTAGATCAAACTTGTTACCAGCTTTTAAAAACATTCAAGATTAATAGATTACATATTTTACTAAAAAATATTTTTACAACTCATTAAATGTCTTTCCACACATTTTTAATCTATACACCTATAAACATAAACAATTTAAGAAACTAACACACCTGATGATTTATATATTCAAAGAGCCAATCCGATATTGCCTGGCACAGTTTGTGTGTGGCTTTAGCTTTGATATATTAGCTACAACAACAAACAAACAAACAACAACAAATATAAGTGCTACATATACGCTTTTATATATTTATTAGTATCGCCTTGCCCCCACGAGTTGCAGTAAAGAAGTCTGCACTTGACTCCAGTCGTGTTCTGCCATCTATATGGCTATATAGCTATATAGCTTTAGCTAGCAACTGCAATCATAATAAATGTTCATTGAAACCTTTTAAAATCGCGCAAAATGCGGCGCACCTCTCAATGAAGGCACCTCAGCAAACAATAAATTTTAGCGACGCCACGACGTTGCAAGTTCCACCACCAACACCATCAGCACCAACACCATCAGCATCGTTGTGGAGCACACACAAACCAAAAACCACCAAGCCACATAAACATTAATAAACTTGTTGCAATCAAAAAGATAATTAGCCGCAGCCTAGGCTGCTTGCAACAACTTCTGGCACACACAAACATACAAACAGATATTACGTACATCAATAAAAGCCAATGTCTTTGGCCAACAATTTGCTATTTAGTATAAAGTTTCATTAAAAAACCACTAGTCTCAGGCTTCAACTCAGATTGAGGCTCTTTTATATATCTTACAAATACAGATACAAAGAAACACACACACACATACACACACAGAGAGGAGAGACACATGCATGTACTCTTTATGCCGCCTGCCTGCTGTCGATCATAATTTAACATAAAAATGATTTGATTACTATAATTTCTTTTGTGTTTTGGTATCACCTGGTAAGCTCATTTACTACAACGGCAACGCCGCCTATTACTCACACCGGGGCCCCCAGTTCGAAAAGACCCAACTTCCAAGACCCGGTCTCATTCTCTCTGATTCTCTGTATCTGTGTGTGTGTGTTCAGACCGCACCGCATGCAGCGTGTGTCGTTTTGTACAAAATACGAAAAAGAAGACGAAAACGACGACGAGAAGTTGTACAATAACTGCGGGAAGGCGCTGCAGTGCCTTCTCTCTCTCTCTCTCTCTCCCCCTTCCCACTCATACCAATCGCACGAAAACTTGCAGCGCCCCAAAGAGTCGAAGTCAAAGTCGAAGCTGACAAAAAACCCGTCTTACAACTGGCAACAGCCGGGACAACAGCGGAACAGTTGGCGGTGTTCAGGCGGCAACAATAATAATGTTCGAGAGACCATGGCCAAGAGTATGTATTCTTTGAACAGATACTGTAAAAATATCTTGTTTCATGTGTGCGCTGGACGTTAATAGCAGGCCGCCGTCGTTGTTGTTGTTGTTGTTGTTGTTGTAGTATCCAAAACTTAAAACGTCCCAATGTTCCTCTTGCTGGCATCTTCTTGCTTTTACTTGTTTAGTGAGCGCCGGCAAAACAGCAAGAGCAGGCAAGTCTTTTAGGCCTGGCCAAGGCAACAGTCAGTTCAGGCAGTCAGTCAGTCAGTCAGTCCAGCAATCCAGGCAGCCAGTCAATTCTGGCAGTCAACCTTAACTGCATTTCATCATTCAAGCACATTATTTGAGCTCGCTTTGGCTTTCTATACGTTAATGTATTGAAATACTCTAGCAAAAGTTTAGAATGCTTAGAAACAGAATCTGTTTAAGAGTTATATATAAATGGTATTAGTTTTTCAATTATTATAATAATTTTTCGTTAGTAGCAAAAGAATTTTATTCCTAAAATAATTAAATATATTTTTGAAAAATAAAATAAATTTTAAATTGTTAAAGTTTCTTTTTCTTTTTGAATTGGGTAAAAATATTATTTTTGTGCATTATTTATAAGAACTAAATTTGTCATAACAAAACGGAACTTCTTTTTATATGTTTCATCCAATTATCTGCTATCTGGTAGCTTTTACTAATATATATTATATACTTTTTAGCTGCACAAACTTTCTTCAAACGAAAGGGTATTCAATTTTCGACACAAACTACCCAAGCCTTTGCCAATTCGTTGCTGTTGCATTTTTGTGAACTGTGCGTCCTGGTTGCGTATCGCCGCTTTTCCCGCGTCTTAGAAGCAGATTGAGTTACATTGCTGTGGATTATTATCAACTGTATTATCTTTGTTTTCGTATATTTCGTATTTCGTCTTCTTAGAGTCTTCTTCTTGTCGTTGTTGTTGGCGGGCAGCAAAGGCTTTGGCGAAAAAGCCAAATAAAATTTCGTTACGCTGCTGTTGTTGTTGTTGTTGTGTGTGTGTTTTTTTTTTTTAAACTTTTTCGACTTCCCAGGTCCGAATTGAAGCTTTAGCTTCATCGTGGGCTGGGTTCAGGTTACTTTACTTTGACGTTTCGGCGTGTTTTATTTTTTGTTTTTGTGTTTTTAATGATACCCAAGCAAGGTTTTGTATTGTTTCAGTTGTTGTTTCACTGGTTTTTGTTTGGATCTGGCATAATTTCATTGCTGGACATGTATCATCATCAGTTCGGAGGCGCAACGACTGTGTAAATTATGAGCTGCGCATATTTACCAATTGGCATCGGTCCAAAAATAAATGAAGACAACAACAACAACAACAACAGCAACGCAAAAGCAAAACGTTCAAGGCTCGCCTTTTTTTATTTTTGTTTGAGCCATAAACCAATGTGAAGTAGGTGTCGTCGTTAAATTTGATGTGGCACATTAAACTAGACGCGACTATTGACTGCCTTCGCATTGTGCAACCCCATTGAGCACTTTATGGTAAAATGTGGTAGCCCACTCGAACTGACTCTAGCCAAAAGTGTTACTTTGTTTTCAATTTTTTTTTTTCTTTTAGACACACTGTCCATATTTCTCAATGACTTGTTGTCCCCATGGTACTATAATTTTAGAGAACATTAAAAATATGTTTTGTTAATATTCAGTTTTTGTTTTCGTTTTTGTTTTTTAATATGCTAAATGCTGAATGGGTTGTTTTATATTCTTTCGATTGATTTATGTATTAATGTGTTGGTTTATGTTTTTGAAAAGTTTCCAAAAGGTGAACATTATTTCGATTGTCAAAATATGAACTTGTAGACTTATGATACACTATGAATTATTAGTAAAGTTTCTGTCATTGCTTTGATTTATTGACATACAATGAAATTAGCAGCTTAAGTATCTTTCTTATAGGTTTCACTAATACCAATTTATTCCGATTCTTATGAGTTTTTAATATATTGCAAAACGTGTTGGAAAAAAAAGCAAACTTCATTCCTACTTAATTCAATAAATTTCTAAGTTTTATGTGTTAAATCCATAGTTCATTTTTTTTTTCAATTTGTGTTAAGTACGATAAGCTGCATTCTTTCTTGCTGGCAGCTATAAAATTTAAGAGCTTCCTGACGCCAAATGCCATTATATTTAATATATATTGTCTGCCGTGAATCTATTGAGCAGCCCAGCAATCGACCCCAAAGCCCTAGCTATCGAAATGTGGGTCACATGCCAGACGAAAGTTTTAAATCATATTTAAAGCGAAGTTCAACTGTATCCAATGAAAAGTTGTAAGAAAATAGTAATACAATAAGTTTGAACAAGAATGTGGTGCAAAAGTGGATGTTTTTATGTATGTATGTATGCATGTTTGTATTGAAGAAGAAGAAGAAAAACCACAAAAAAACACTTGAGTATTGCACCACACGAAATGGTGGCAAAAGCGTTCCAGGAAACTATAAAAGACAATAGCCCGGCAATATGCCAGCTCAGGTTTTTGTGGTTTTTCATTTGAGCATCGAAAACGAAGCCAAGACCAACCAACCAACAAAACCAAGAAGCAAGACGCAAGACGCAAGAGTCCAATACAGAGCCAGAAGCCCTATTCGCTACCATTGGCGTGGGCCTAAGTCAACAAACAAAAGCGGCACTCTATTGTTATATATATACACACACACCATATTCTTCTGTGTGTTGTGTGTGTGTGTGTGTGTGTTTAAAGAAAAACCTTTCCAATGCTTTCTTTATAAACATTATACTATATAAGTTGAGGTGGAGCTGGCTGCTTAGCCTTCGGTATGTGTGCTTACGCATTAATATACTCGTGGGTTCTAGCTGCAGAATATTTACCAGAGTACACAAACATAAAATATATATATCTGTATATGTATATATGTATAAAGCTGGATATAGATGTGTGAGAAACTAGTTTATGACAGGCTCCTAAGCGGGGCTGTGGGGGTCAAATAATATGGTTTATGTGCACAGGCTAAACCGTAAATATGACGCACGGTTTCTGACCGTACACCTGGAAAAATGAAACTAGTATTTGGCAGAAACACGACAGGAAAAGTTTTGATTTAAATAAAGTGTTTTGATCAAGCTGAAATATGATTTTGTTAACCTTATTTTGAATTAAAAGTATTAAAATAAATGTAGAATTCATGATTTAATATTAGATTATTGTGTTTCACAACTAAAAAATGTTTTTATGAAAATTTTCTAAAACTGTTGTTTAATGATGAATTATATTTCTTCTTAAATATTTACTTTTAAAGAAACTAGGTAGAAATTAAATTTTTTTTATAAAACGATGATATTTTAACGAAATGCAGGCATATTATTATAAAAAATATATATATCTTACACCTTTTATATTATTCTGATTAACACCTTGATATTTTCAACACTTTGACATCTTTTTTTTCAAGTGCATGTAAGCAAAAAAGGCAAGCAGCACTCTTGGATATGATGTGGACAAGTGCAAAGTACGTGAGTAGCCCATGCCAAAACTTGCCACTTGCCACTTGCCACAATTGCAATGCAATGCTCCCATTGTGGTGTCTGCATTGGTCAAGTACGAAGCTGCTTCCTGCCTTGCGGCTGCCGCTGCTCGGTTGCTGTTGCTGTCCAGGCATTGCCATGACACTCACCTGGCTAGATGGCCAGGCCGACAACATCTCTCTCTCTCTCTCTCTCTCTCTCTCTCTGTTTCTGGTCTTTGGTCTCTGTGTGTCGTTCAATGGCCAATTCTCCACGCAGGCGTCGCTTCTTCCCATGACACTGAATAGGTTTTTCGCTTATTTGGTTACTTTATGCCGTCTTTCCTGCTGCTGCTGCTGCTGCTGCTGCAAGCATCGTTGTCGTATTCTCTCTTCTTCGTTTTTCTTTGCTTGCGCCTGCTGCTGCTGCTGCTGCTGCGCTGTCTGATAATAAAGATGACAAAATATCTAGAAAAAATCATAAACTTTGTGTGTATGTTTGGAAAAATAATATCTTGCAGATATAAAGTACCATTTATGTCGTGCTTATATCTTCTTTCGCCAAGTCGTGAGTATACGAAAGACGTTTCTGTTGTTGTTGTTGCCCCATTGCCCATTGCGCGTTTAGGTATGGCTTTGAGTTTTTGAGTTTGAGTTTGGTCGCTATGCGCCATTCGTTGTGCCTCTGCCAGCTTGCCGCTTTGCCGCAGCGTTTGAGTTAAGTTCAGTCGAGTCGAATTGAGTTGGTGGCTGCGTGGCATGCCACAGTGGTTCAACTCTTATTCAATGATACCATTTTGGCTGCTACAATTGTCACGTTTCTTATCCCACTGTGCACTGCAGCATTACATCTTCACATGACGGCGGCGGCCAATTGTCCAATGCAGTGCCAACAACAACAACAACGATGATGCCGCCGAAGTTACCATTGCCGCTAAAATCTTCTAGCATAGTGAAAAGGGGAGCAGCAGCAGCAGCAGGCGGTAGAAAAGATCTGGCAACCGAGCAGCGCTGCAGACATTGCGTTGCAATCGTCTATTGAAGTCTTTGTACTTGGCTTGTCTTATGGTCATGGACATTGTTTTGGGCTGGGACAAACTTGGCTTGCTGGCTGCTTGGCTGGGATCTGGTCGCCTGGTATATATGCTTTCATTACGAGCTTAGTTCCCCGTCACAATCAGTTGTTGGCATCGTTTATGCCGCATTGCCGCACACACACACACACACACACACACACACACACACAGAGAGAGAGAGAGACCAGAGAACGAGTTGTGCTTGATGCTGTGGCAGCTTCTTCTACAGCAACGTCTTTCAACTTATCTCACACACAAACACACAGAGCGCGCGATACAGATGCGAACGAAAAGCCGCAAAACAATTTGCATGTGAAACCCTATGTGTACAACACCCTGTTGCAACAACAACAGCAGCCGCAGCTGTAGAAGAGTAGAGTCCACTGGCTCCTCGGGCGCCTCAAACATCGTCACCCACTTCCTATCCTGCTGCATGCTGCCTGCTGCCTGCCAGCATTGTACGTGCATGTAATTTATGCGTTTAGATAACACTTTGCTAATTTTGAATGGCATACATTTTTTCTCTCTCTTTTTTTTTCAGTACTGTTTTTTTTTATATTTTCTTTCTTGTGTATTAGAATCGCAGCCTGCCTGCCTGCCTGCCTTTGCATGCCTGTAATTGTGTGTGCGTGTGTTTGCTTAGTAATTTTGTTATTTTTTACTACACACACAAGCCAAGGCAAGCCAAGCCAAGCCAGTCATTTTTTTGCATGCCGTGCTTATTTAATGATGTATTGATTGTTCGAGGTGTCAGATTTGTTTTCTGAACCTACGATCCCAAGCGGTAGAAGCTACTCCTCATCGTCCTCACATCCTTCTTATTGCCTCTTTTAACTCTTTTTTGCGTAATTAAAGAAAATATTTGAGATATGCCGCAGATAATAGTGCTGGAATGTTGTTGGATTAATTAATTGAAAATGAGTAGTGGACCAGACAACAACAACGACAACAACAACGAAGTTGGCTTATTTGGCATGAGTTTTACTTCTTACTACTTTTGGTGGACGATGTCGCCCGTTTGCTTATCAGCAGCAGCGCTTCGACTCTTTTTATGGCCAACACACCAGCTTCAACTCACATGAGACTGTGAGACGGAGATGGAGATGGAGACTGACTTGAAACTAAGGGGGACAACCAGCCAGCAACGTAGTACACACTGACCGCCCGGTCCATTGTGATTAATAAGGATTTTCAAGTCGTTAGCCGCGAAACGTTCATCGCGTTTTTATTCAGTTTTATTCGTCTTGTTTTTTTTTTTAGCTTTAGTTTTTGTGAACACGTCTGTGGCTTTGAAGGCAAGGCAAGAACGAAGGCAAATTACCGATTTCAACAATGTCGCTCAAGTAGCTTAACTTTAACTTTGACAAAGGCAAAAAAAAAACCAAGAACGAAGTAGAAAAAATAAAAAATCCAGCAGCAGCAGCAGCCGAGTTGCGCAAAATGTTGATGCTTGAATAATGATGTGATAACCGTAGGCATAAACTGGCCACTGAAAATGCTTGGGACCAATGGGGACCCAAGCTAGAGAAAGATACACTTCCACCAGTGTGGACAGTTTCTATCCCTCTGTGTGTGTGTGTGTGTGTGTGTGGGTCCATCTTCTTATTCACGTCGCAGCTGCATTTAAACTCCATACAACAACAACAACAACAAAAACAACAACATGAAGTTGGTAGGAGAAGAGAATAGGAAATAAAAAGTTGGTTTGCTTAAAGTTTTCAAATTATTCTAAGTAGGGCAGCAACGGCATACAGATTAGTCATTATTTTCGTTTCTTATATATATACATATATTTTTTTTTGTGTGTGTGTGTGTGTGAGAAGATGCTCAAATGCTTCCTTGGGCTTGGGTTGTGGCTGTGGCTCGGGATTAAACGCGAATTAAATTCAAATTAAATTTTGCTTAAAGCGCTTTAGAGTCAACTGATGCGTAAGCTAAGTCAATTGAAATTACAGCTACAAACACACAAACACACACAATTCGATGCGGTGCGGATGCGCCTCAAATGGTGGCAATTGAATTGTTTAGCTGGGTATAAAAACTGAAATTATTTCGCAAATGGCTTGTAAGATTTCAATTACTTCAAAAAACAGGTTAAGCACGTAAAAGAAAACAATACAAAGACAGCAAACAGCTAACAGCTATCTGCAATGAGATTAAAGGCTACAAATAATAAACATATTTTCGTTACATCAAATTTAAGTTCAACTTTGGCTATGCATGTCTGCTGGTACAATTAAATTTTATAGTTTCATGTTAAACATGTTTAATCTTCATTGTAAATAAAATAATACACGAAAACAATTCATTAAGAAATTTCTCAAAATTATATCAATAAACTAAAAATGCAGCCGGCATAAGTTGAACACCCTTCAAAATTATATATATATAACTATAAATGTCAGCTGACTTATGGCATGTGTAGACTTTCAGCTGTCATTGTCACAGCGGGATAACTGACCATAACCAAAAAAAATAGCTGTATCGCTAATTAAAAAGACCATCATAACCGACATAAAATACATACCCAAACAACCAACTAACCAACCAAATAAAAAAATGATGTTAGTTGGGAGGTAAACAAAAAATGCACGGTAGCTCGGAAGGCTTTCTTCTTTCTCTCTTAGCAGGGTTACCCACAGAGCGAGCAGGTTTTAGTTGCATTTGTGGCGAGGAAGCAAGACCACATTTTGTTAATCATATGCGGCACTAAGACTCAATCAAATTTTATTGCTGTGGCGTGCACAACTTTCAACAAAATCAACTTTAAAGGCGAGCAAGCAAAGCAACTGGCCAATGCACACCGGGAGAAATGTTCATTGGCATATAAAAATAACGACTAAAGAAAAAAAATTATGAATGTTAAGGAAAAGAAAACTCCATTCAAGCATTGTAAATTCTCTTGTATTCGAAAATTAGAAAAACTTTTTATTGCTGTACACATTTCATCACTGTTCAATAATACTTCATCACTGTTAGAGTGTAAGTCAAAGAAAGCAGTTATAAATATGTATGTTTGTTTGTGATGAGAGCAACTCAAAAAGAGACTCCAGCTCACGTTTGTCTTAATTACATATCAAATATATCGCCATGTTGATTGATCCAGGCACATACAACTAACTTCGAACATAAAACTTGCGACATAAATTTCGAGTTATAAAAACGCATGTTATGCTGCACTTAATTAGCGAGCGACCTCTGAGACATAGGCATCTATTACATCTAGATATGGTGAAGATGCCGATGAGTGTCATTCCCATATGGGCCACAAATACCAGAGTCATGGCCGCAGCTACAGCAAAGATACATTTACAGATGGCTAGTAGCCACTATAATTCACACAATTTGCCGCTACGTCTGCCTGCCCGTTCATCGAATCGTCGAATCGTTGAATCGTGCGACGCTATGTTGAGCTGAAAATGTCAACAATATAACACCACACCACACCACACCACACAACACAACACAACACAACACCGAAAAGACAGAAAAAATTAAATGGTGTGAATGAAATTTTATGCCGAATCATGCGTGGAAAATGATGAAGATGCCGACAAGAAAAGAGAGGAGGAGGAGCAGCAGAAGCAAGAAAGATTTTTAGGAGTGTGTAGCACGCTTACTTAAATTTGTATATATATATATATATTTATATATTGCGGGCCTCATTTGATTTGTTTATGTTGCAAGCGACAGAGTCAGTCAGCCAAGTCACCCAGCCCAGTTAGCCAGCCAGTCAGCCAAACAGCCAGCCAGTTGTTGTCTGTCTGCCAAGAGTCTCTTTTCCACATAAAAGTGCTTATAATGAAGATGCGTATTCGCAAATTGAGTTGAAAACAATTTGAACATTCTTTTATTTTATTTTTTTGTACTGTATGTTTTTTTTGCCAAAGTGCTGCCAAAATGAAAATAAAAGAATAACAACAATTACGAAGCGAGTGATGGTTGAGAGACGACCCCAACAAAAACACACATAACATACTTTCATCTAACAACAACAAGCAACAAGAACAACAACAAGATCTTCTAAATGGTGTGGTACAGCATTGTTGACGCCAACGATGATGACAACTTCCACTGGCGACGACGACGACGATGACGATACTTGAAGTTCTTTTCGAGTAATTTCATCTTGTGCGAGTAGTTTTTGATGTTGATGCGACTACGACGACGACATCGACGTCGACGTCTCTGTCTGTCTTTGGGTAGCATGGGAAAATAGGTTTTGATGTATGTATGGTATGGTTGCCCCAAAAAGAGGTTTTCACTTCTATATTCTTTGAAGAGCATTTTGAAAAGTATTTTTTTCTGTTTTCGCTTTGTGGAATTGGTTAAGTATGGTAAAAGGCTTGAAGTGTCTGCTGTGAAGAATTGTGTGAATAACTAATGAAGATGCGTGTAAATAGAATTCAATTTGAGCTTGTAAAAGATACTGGAAGTACTTTTAGAATTTTTCTGAACAAGAAGAAAAATATTGAAATACAAATCAAGAGGCTCTCAATTACAATGAAAAGAGAAAAAACTACTTGTATAAAGAAGACAGCCTCTTTAATTTTTTTTTTTTCTGTTTGTTATAGAGCAATAGTTGAAAAAATAAGAAAATTAAAGCTAACAGTCAAAAAATGTATTAAAATTTTATTTGTTTTTATTAGTTCCTATTAAAAGTTTTTAAACTCTTTCTAACTTCAACAAATATCCATTCTTTTCCCTACCTCAAACGAAGATCACAATAATTTGATATTATTTGAACTCAATTCTTCGAAACAATGCATTTCTATATCATACATTACCCTGAACAAAAAAACCATAATCATACCCAGCTTGCATTCAAAACCAAGAAATCGACTTGAATTACTTGACTCTAACCTATTCTGTGGCAACATTTAAAGCGGCCTTTAAGAACTATTTCGAAACCATGATGCTCTTGCAACAACAACAACAACAACAACAACGAAGACGACGACAATTAAGTGATTCATTAAAAATGACAGAGCATGAATTGAATTGAGAGTTTCTTGGCTAGAGTTAGAGAAGCCTGACGTTTAGAGTTTGAAGTTTGCCTTGCGGAGGTTTCAATAGTGAAGAACCAAAAAATAGTGGTTGCAATAAAATGGAAGGAAGACGGCTTCGTCTATCTATACGACGTACGTACGTACAATTGCTGATGCTGCGTGCCACAGCAGCGTTTTATATATTTTTTGAAAGAGCTAGAAATGAAAGTAGTTGTCGTTAACCCATCCCCATCTCAAGTTCCCCGGCTTCCTCTGTTTCCCCGGTTTGCACTGCCGTACGTGCACAAGTATTTCGAAAAACTCATTTAAATCGGACGCTGGCGTTGGACTCGTTGCCACTTGAGTGCGAGAGAGAAAGAGAGAGAGAAGTCTCTAAAAAGAAAATAAAACCATAGTGAGAATCGAGCGTAAATGGCATGCAAACGACAAACAGCAACGCTGCTCCTGACGCTGACATTTGATGCCAAATTTTCAAGTGGAGCGAACGGACAGCAGGCCAAAACACTTGAGGAATTGCCGCCGCCATCGTTTAAGAGATGATGGCATGAGATATACTACGACAGTCAGACTCGACTCGACTCGACTCGAATCGACTCGGAACGATACGACACATAGACAGACAGACCGACAGACAGACCGACGAAGTCAGAGTCGTAAATATGAAGCACAAACAAAAGGCAGGAGGTAGGCAGACAGTCAGACTGCCAGACTCTGTGGCAGGAGTCGCCGCACCAAGTCAAGATGTGAAGCTGTAGCGAGAAGGACGAGAACGCGAACGAGAGGAACATGGTCGTCACATTAGTATACGGAAGCCCGACAGCAAAGAAAAAAAAATAAAAAAAATAAAAGAATAACACAAACCAATCTCAACAGACGATGACAGCGGCGTGGAGCAGTAAGGAGTGAGTATAGAGTGCCAGGGAATTGAGGAAAGGAGAGAGATCAGGCGGCAGATAGTAGCAGCAGCAGCAACAACAGCAACATCAACAGTGGCAGCAGGCCGTAAACTGGTGACTATGAAGATATATTAGGCAAATAGATGGATGGATGGATAGCTGCATGGATGGATAGAGATGCGTTTTTCCTCTCAGTAAAAGAAAATTTGTAAAGAAAATCTTAATTATTATTATTATTATGTTTTTTTTTGCCAAATGCAAATGGAGTTTGACATGCGGTTGAGACAGAAAAAAAGGAGATAATCATAAAAAAAAGATAGAACAAATGTTATCAAAGACCTTATAACAAACATAATGCTGATGACGCCAAGTATTAGATAAAAGACCAAGACATATAGTACGCTCTTTGGAAAGTTCTTAACTTACCTGTGCTCTTAAAAAAATCTCAAATTACAACAAAAATATAAAAAAAACAAACAAACAAACACGCAACGTTAAATTTATTACAATAGAAACAGAACAAAAGATGCGAATAAAATATTTTGCTGGGAAACATGGCAAATGCTCAAATATGTTTGTATATATATATGTGTGTGTGTGTGTGTGTGTTTGTGTGTTTATAGTGGTGCAAAAAAGTTAACGTACCCTCTCGCAACTAGAAATGTTTGCCAGCTCAGCCGCATAAATACTCTCCAGGGAGTTGTTATGTGTGAATGTTGGAAAACGCAATGTTGGCATCGTCTACACCTTACCGCTCACCGCTCTCCTCCTCCTCAAACTCCGCTCACTCTCAAAATATATTCGCGTTGCGTTTGGTTGGGTTTTCGATATGCGACGACGATGGCGACGGCGACGGCGACTCCTGAGGGGCCAAAAGAGCCTTTCGTGCTGGTTACATTTTGCACCTAGGGCGAATCTGTTAGGTTTTTTTTTTGTTTTTTGTCGGTTTGTGGGGCAAGGCGTGGCGGTGGCAAAGCGCCAGTAGCATAACCGCCAACCACCAACCACCAACACCACCCAGGCAGCTGTTTATGAAATACTTCTCGTACTTGCGCATGTACAGCAACTTGTATTTATGTATTAAACGAATGAAAACATAAACAACAACTACAACAACAACAAGAACAGCAACCCATAAGAATTACAGTGGCTGCAACAAGAAAAGCGTGGCACTTGCTGCTGCTGCTGCAGCTGTTTCTCTTCTTGTTGTAGTTGTTGTTGTAGCTTTGGTAACAAACAAAGGCATGCACTGAAATATGCTGAAAAAACGAGCGAAAACGCACAGTGCGCAACAAACAATTTATGGGCAACATTTAAAAAATACATGCTGAATTGTTTGCGGCTGCATAAAAAGTAGCCAAACGCAAACGGAGTGACGCGTTGTGGCACGCGGTAGGGGCATGAATGGAAACGTCCCGCGGTAGCAGCGATGAGCCTGCAGCGTGCACAACTAAAGCTAAAAGAAGTGGTTTCGTGAGAGGGGAGGAGGGGTGGAAAAGAAGCCGTCGGTTTACCAATTGCAGTGGTCGCTGCGGTTGCTGCTTTTCTGCATTTCTTTGCATAAATTGTAACATTTCAATGTTGTTTTTATTGTTGCTTGTTGTTTGTTGTTTGTTGTTGTTATTGGCTCGCTGTAAGTGGCAAGTTGATGCTACATTTAGGCAATTTGTCATAGGTGAAGCTGCTGCTGGCAGTTTCAACAATTGCTTTGCCTATTCACATACAAAAAGTATATTCAGCAAACTGCTTAAAAAACAAACACTTAAACGGATTAGAAAGGTTTAGTTTTTAAGTGCGAACGAAAAATCTTAAAGTAGCTTACAAACCTTAAAAGAAATACTTCTCAGATTGGCTAACGTTTCAGTGAGGAAAGAATAACCGAATAATTATTTCAATGACTTATTTAGTTGATTTCATTAATATATTATCCAGTATTATTTGTGATTTTTCACATGTACTCAAATCAATATACAGTTCAGAGCACTTTGTGCCATTCACACTACAATAAGTGTAAAAGCATTGAAAACTTTGGCAAACATTGTGCATCAATTAATATTTAATGGTGTGTCAACATAAACGTTTATTACAACTTTTTTCAATACAAAAATATTTGTTTGGCATATAAAACAGGCATTTTATTTGACTAATTTTTGTTTTTTTTGTATACATTGGTTTGTGTGAAATGTGGCATGAATGAATCATGAATAGAAGCAAATGCTTTTGTTTTTATATTTACTTAACATAAAATAACTCAAATTAAAAGTAAAATAAAATAAAAGAGCCATTTTAAACTATTGAAGCTTATGACATGTTAAGATTATTACAAAACGAAAAATAAACTCTTAGGACTTTAAAAATTTCACAGATAAAGATGGAAAAGTGGAAAATCAATCGGCCATAAATAAACTTGTGATTAAACTGTGCTCTGAAAACAAAATCTTAATTCTTTCGAAAAAACAATCTTAACGTGCTAGTAAATGATCGCCTCCCGCTCTGCCCCCCCCTAACTGCATTGAGTGTGCCCTGTCAAGTTTGAAGTGCACACGCCCAAACAATTTTCAGCACAAACGGCAGCAAACACACACACACACACATACGCACACCAACAGTTCCCAGCTCTCTCTCTCTCACACACACAGGGGGAACACAAATCTGCCAGTCTGAGATTACCCCGTAGCCCCAAAATGCATTTACGCCAACTCAAGTGATGCAAATCTAATACGAGTACGAGACGAGTACGAGACGAGTACGAGTACGAGTACGAGTACTTGGTGCTGGCTGCATTGCAATGGCAAAATATAAACCTCTCAAGTGCAAAAACCATTCAAAAACTAAGCTAAATTTATTTAAGGAACACACACACACACACACACACTAACACATATAAATATAGTCAGAAAGCAGCTACCGACGTTTCGTCGTCGTCGTTGTTGTTGTTGTTCCTATTGCTATGCACATTTCACTTAACTGAAAAGAAAAGCCAACGCAAATGCGAGCAAAGCCCAACCAAAATACGCCACAGCCATTGCCATTGCCATTGCAGTGCAGGGAGAGAAACCAAAAAAAAAAGAAAAAGAAAAATAGAGTAAAATAACAAAAAGAAAAAAAGAAACTAAAGGCAAGCAGCAGCAGAGGCAGCCAGGCAACACCAACAAATGTCATCAACTAAAGTTCGTGGAGTCGAGAGTCGCGTTTGTGCTGTGTTTGTTGTGTGTGTGTGTGTGTGTGTGTGTGTGCCAGGAATAAAGTTCACATTGCGGCAAAAGCAAACAAAAAACTCGCCAAAAAAAATATAAAAGAAGCAAGTGAATCAAGAGAAAAGCACAGGTGCCGAGGATTAAATACCCTTGCAAGTTACTGTGACAGGCTTTAGATAAAGCGTTTAACTGATCCTAACTAACTTAACGCAGTTTTGCAACACTGCTCGCTTAGTAATTCTCAATGGGTTTTGAAGCTCAAAACAAACTTAAGTCTGTTAAAAAGTTTTCCAAGTTTATTGCTTCAAAATGTTTTAAATATTAACTACGCTAATATCCTGCAGCATTTTTTATAGCTTGTAGCTCGTTAAAAATAACGAATAAATAAATCAGCAATGTTAACACTTTTTGTTTTTATCAGCTGAAAATAATATGAAAAACCCATTAAAGTATCTATATATAAAATGTTCAACCTAATTAGGACCGCATATAAATAGCTGCAATGCATTCGCACACATTTCGTGACAAAATTCAAATACCTTGTGGCGAAGGGCACTCAAAAGCACACTCGGGAAAATGCGCTGGGCTACGCTACGTGGTATGATGTTAAGCTACTCTATCTCCGCCTCGCTCTCGCTATCTCTCTCGCTCTTTGGGTGTTTGTGACGTGTGCATGCAAGGTGCTCGTATAATGCGTTGTGCGTGTTAAAAGATAGTTTCACTCGGCTCAATGCGAATGCCAGGCAGAGACCTGGCAATCCAGCCAGCCAGCCAGCCAGGCAGGCAATTGGAGTTTCCAGTAGCAACAACAGCGACAGGTAGTTTTACACATTGAAAAATCCAAAAAAACAACACTATGACATGGTTGTGTTGCTGTTGTTGTTTTTGTTTCTCCTGCTGCTGCTGTTGTTGAGGGTTGAGAGTGGAATTCGGCGCTGGGGCAGCCAGTGCTACTGTGTGTTGCAAGGCACACTAATGGGTCTAGGGATCAAGGCGAACGCGAGACAAATGCAAACAGACTTGGGCCGCAAACGTTTTTTTAGTCGACTAACACACAAAGAAATTTAGAGGCTGTAAGCTTTTTATGGAGTTGGTATGATAGTTTTGGATATAAAAGATAATTGGATAATAAATTATTATTATAAACAAAATTAATATACAAATATGAGACTAAGAAAAAAATTAAAATAAATAAGTAAGAACAAATTTAAAGGATTTCTTTATTATTTTACATATAAACATCGATAGCAAAACTTGTTTAAAGCTTAGATTAAAACCTGTTATTATTTATTTATTTATTTTATAATTTTTAATAGTTCTTTTCATACAAAATCTTTCCTTAACGTATTTGTTACGATAGGTTAAGCTTGTAACATTTATTACATATCCAAGAGAATTCTCTCAGTGTATTTGTGTAGTATTGCACTTACACAACGCCGGCTGCTGCTGCTGCTGTTGCTGCTTTTGCCTACTCTGCTGCCTGCTGCTGTGTTGTTGTTACGTATATTTCAATTGTTAAACAAACGTTTTGGGAGCGACCCTGCATCAAGGGCCAAGAAGGCCCAGAACCCTATCGAACAATAACAACAACAACAATAACAACGGCAACAACAAATAGAGCTACAAGAACGTACAGTTTTTATGCGCGTGCTTCTCACAACTCAGCTCGCACCTCGACAGCAACACCAACACCCCTCCCCTCCCCTTACGCTTTGTGTGTTGTGCGCCCTTTCGGTGTTCTATCAATTCTTTCCGTTTTTTTTTTCTCCGTTCCGCTCCTAGACAAATATTATTGTTCCCAACATGCCGTTATTGCATATTTGCCTCAAACATTTTTGTTTTTTTTTTAAATGCTGCTCCCGAAGTGTGAATGAAATTAATGCGTTTGCCAGCGTTTGGGAAAAATGGAAAAGACACCGAACCGAAAAAATAAAAAGCAAGAAAAATGGGTAAAATTTCATAAATGCGTGTGTGTGTGTGAGTGTGTGTGTTTTTCCCATATCATTTTGAATGTTTGTGTTGTTGTTATTACATATTTTCCATGTGCCATGTTTTCTTCACACACACACACACACATGCAGATACTTAGATACATTTACACTCAGGCACACAACCTAAACGTTATTAAATGCAGCCTCGCTGCCATTTGTTCTTGCCACTTTTGGTTGTCCTGTGTGAATGTGCAATGGCATAAATGGGCACAAAATAGCTGTTGAAAAAATCTGTATTACATTTTTTTTATGTCTTCCTTTGAGTGGTTGGTTATACCTTGTTGGGTGGCTGTTGGTACGGCCAGGACACGTCCACAGTGGTAAAAATATTTTCAATAGAAAATATATATAGTATATTAGGTCGTGAAGCAAGCTAATTAGCTTTAAATGAACTAAGACTATGAATAGACATGAAAATTTGTAAGGATGATGCAAAAAAACATTGGTTTAAGAGATTAAAAAACGTGCAATGAATTGAGAGAATAATTTTAAAAAGGTTCATTGAGCATTAGAATTGTTTTAAAATTGAATTAAGTTGAATTTATTACGAAGTATAAAATGTTCTGGCTTTCTTTTTATTAACAATCAACCCACAAATGGTTTCACATCAATGGACAACTGTTTTATTCTTTATGCTTTGTGTTCTCACAACTATTTTATGAACGTTTTCCCTCTCTATAGATCTATTATCACTCCCATGCCCAATAATATCCAACTAAACGGAAAAAAAACGAACCACCTGCTTATTTCATGCATCACTTGGCCAAGCCCCATTGAGAGTTAAGCTACTGCTTACAGCTACTTCACACACTGACTAATGTAATGGGCGCAGTTTTCAACACCTGTTCACAGCTGCTTGCACCACGGTGCACATTTTGGGAGCTCCCTCTTCAGCCTAATGCTAAGTAGCTTTAACCGTTGGTTCTTTTTTTTCTCTCGGTTTTGTTAGGTAGAGCGGGGGGAAGTCAAAAAAAAATGGGGGCGAGGTTTTTTAGTTTGCGCTTGCTGGCTTAAATGCTACTAATTAATGAGGATTTAGTGAAAACTAAACAGTTATACTATGAGTGGAGTGTGGAATGTGGAAAATGCATATTGCACAACAGTTGCCCCCAGTTGCCGCCCCCTCTCTCTCTGTCGCTTTGGTGCCATAAAGTATTTGCATATAAATAGCATTTTAAATAGTTTTAAGGCAAGCGAAACACATAATTCTAGGTATTTGGGTATATTTAGTCCGTACTCGTGTATCGTATCGCATATGGACCCTAAATAACCTCCTCAGTCGCATTTAGTGTTTTGAGCGTTTGTTGTTGTGCGGCAATGAAATTCATTACGTCGCGTGCGGCTTCAGGTTAAAGACTCGCACACACACATGTACAGGACGCGACGCCTGTGTAAACAGGAAACGAGCCTAGGCACACATACGAAACGGATCGGAGCGGAGAGGCCAGGACTTGAGCGAGCCAGGCATTTAACGCACAAACAAATGTAATCAATGAAATTTTATGTGCAACAGCAACGCACTTTGCGGTTCCTCGGTTCGGTTTGGTTTGGTTTGGTTTGGTTCGTGTTGCGGCTTCCTTCTTCTTTCTACTCATTTTATGTTGATACTTACTTAGAAATGATTTTTAGGGATTTTGTTGCCTTGGCGTGCGGTTTTTTTATTTACACTAGCGCGCTTTTATAACTTTATTTAGCTGCCACAAATAGTCGCAGTCGCAGTCGCTGCCCTTCTCAGATAAAAAATTCTAATTGTGGCGCGCAAAAGAAATTAAAAGGATTTATTTTTTAGTCATACCCTGACATTTAAGTGGCAAATGCAACACATGACCTCATACGTAGCTCCATGACACATCAAATATACTATATATATATATTTAAAACCATAATTTAAAATGACAAACATAATATAAACAAGCGTTTGTGGCTTTGCTTGTTATTAATTGAATACATATTAAAAATATTGCCCGTGAAAAGATTTTCATTTTCAATTTTAATTTTTGTGCATATATGAATAAGTAATGCAATACAAATTATTAAGTTGGCATTTGTCATTTGTTTGCTTTTTAACAATAATAATATCTGTTTCAGATTAAATATTGTTATTTGTCATTTTTAATATATAGCATTTAATTATATGTATGCTTAAAAATTAATTATGAATATTTGGTCATTAGAATTGTGAGATATTCTACACTTTTACTTAAAATATACCCTATAAGAATATACATAAATATTTATATGGTTAAAATTTGAATTTAATCTTTAATTATGCCCATATTAGGAATATTTTTTATTTATATTAATATTTAACTAAGAAAATATATACAATATATATATATATAGGTTAAATCTGCCCATATTAGGAATATTTTTTATTTATATTAATATTTACATAAGAAAATATTTTTTTTTGAATTTAATATGGCATTTAAAGGTTAAATCTGCCCATGTTAGGAATATTTTTTTATTTATTTTAATATTTAACTAAAGCAATATTTTTTTTTTAAAGTCACTTTCGCTTATTATAGCGTATCCAACTCAAAAGTAACATTTTGCTCTTTTTCTAACTCTCTTTTCTCTCTCTCTCTCTCTCTCTCTTTCTAAGTTTTTTGCCTTAGCTTTGCGTTGTCCTTGTATATCTGTGTATATGTTTATCCCGTATTATATTTGTATTGTGTTTTATGTACATATTTGCTACACCTTTAGCGCCTGACTCAACTAACGCAAATATTTAACCTCTTGTTCTCTCTGTTTTCTCTCTTTCTTCTTTCATTTTTTTTCTTTCAGAAATTCATTCGTGCGTTCATTTCGGCTAATTGCTTTGTGTGTGTTTTGCCGTTGCTGTCGTGTTGTTTTTGTTTGCTGCTCTGGAATTCGAGTTAAGCATAGCCAAGGATCCCTGCTGTTCAACAAGGTTGGTATTCATTATAATTTGTATTCAACTTATTTGTCTTTGATATTAGCAACAACAACAACAACAACTAGGGATTGTTTTTCGTTTCGTTTTTTGTGTTTAATTGCAATCGAGATGGTCTTTTTAATTATTTAGAATTTAGTTTGGGTTGAGCTGAGCTGAGACGAAGGCAAAAGCCAGTTAACAAATCATTTATTGTTAATCAAAACGTCGCTTCAATTTCATTTCAAATAACAAAGCAAATTTAACGTGCAAAAGTAATTTGATTTCGAAAGCTTAAAAGCAATAAATATTTCGACAAATTATCTAATTAAAGTCTGCCAAAGTAAGATAATGATTTAGTAAGCGTTCGATATAAGGAAAGATGGAATTTAAAGTCTTTAAGGAATTCACCCAAAAAACGCATTAAGCACATTTAAAGTTAAGAACTTTTTATTTTATCGAAATCCAAACGAATTTTCAAGTGGCACGCAACAAACTGAATCCAAAAGCACTCACATTACAATTGCAACAATACGCATTTTCAATCTTTGATAGAAGTTTTACTAACCTTATATCTTGGGCACAAACTAAACTTCCTCCAACTACACAACCATAAAAACCACTGCCAAGTGTTATAGCAACAAAAACAAAAACAAACAAAAAAAAAATCAACTTTCAAGCGCTTTGCTTGCAAGCATCACAAATCACTTTAAAACAGCAAGGACAAACTTGAACCGCACACACCAAAGAAAAGGAACTTCTCAATTGTCTACTTCTCCACTTCCCAATCCCAATTGGAATCTCTCTCACCTGGCAGACACGACCACTTAGTAGCTTAGCCGAAGCTATTAAATCTCAGCACTTGCTTTTTTGCTCTTCTAAATCGCAGATATATATATATATATGTATGTATATATATCTATCTGTAAGATATACAATCACTTAAATCGCTGAGCGACTAATCCGCTGCTTCCTTGGGTTTATCATACATCAAAGGAGAAAGAGTCGAAAAGATTTTGTGGTACATCCCCTGCGTGTCTGGAAAAATGTTTGTGTTGTTGTTGTTGTTGTTGATGTTTTTGTTGTTGGTGGTGTTGCTCGCCTTTCAAATGCCAAATATCAGCTTACAAACAGACAGACGCGAAACGGCAAGCAAGGGAAACAAATCAATAAACCTCAACTCTCATACATATATATAAATATATATATATATATATATTGGCATAAGAAAAAATCAAAATGTTAAAGGCGCAACCTAGAAGGCATATCAAATTTTTCTCAATTCAGTATTTTCTTTTTTATTCGCCTCCTTTTTTTTGTTTTCTTGATTGTGATTGACGTCTTCTTCTTCTTATTCTTTTTTTTAGCAGTTCTTTAGGCAACCCGGCTGCGGTGCGGAGTTCAACTTCGAATTGGAAGTTCTTTAGAGAGCGTGGTTTTTCTTTCTTTTACCCGCTTTATCCGCCTTTTCCGCCTTTTCCGCTTTTTGTTCTGATTTGCTTTTACTTTCGATTTGGCTTTTGTATTTTGGCATTTGTGCTGATTAGCCAAGTCGTCTGTCTGGGCGTGTGTGTGTGTGTGTGTTGTTGTTGTTGTTGTTGTGTGTATGTGGTTCGATATTCTCATTGGGTTGGGTTGGTTTTTGGGTTGCCTTGTGTAAAGAAATCAAATGTTGTCCTTCGCCAGCCAACGTCTAATCTCTAGAGCATGCTAATAAACCAGGGATCTTAACGGGAGACAGAAACTCCCTCTTACTTCTAACCCGCCTACCCTTCTCTTGTTGTAATTTCATGCAAATAACGTATTATACGATGACGGCAAAGTACAACGCACACACACACACACACACACAGACAGACAGACAGACAGAGACTGTATGTGTTGTGGGTATAGAAAATTGCCTCATTCGGAATGCCTCAGACAATAATAATAACAACGGCAATGAGCAGATGACATTGCCTGCAGGGCATGAAAAGCAATAGGGAATGTTTGCAATGGGATAGGAAGGGGGTGGGGGGTAAACTGGGCGTAATATTTGTCAATAGCCCCGGCAACAATTGACAGCGCAACACAAAAGGAACAAGCACAAAAAAATACAAATAAATATACGAAAAAAAATCATCAGAAGTAAGAAATAAGAAAAAATAGGAAGAAAAAGTGCGTACACATAAATAAAAAAGCAAATCAATGTAATAACTAAGTGAAAATTTTCTAAAAAAGAAAGAGAAGAAGAAGCAGAAGAGGGTTGACGAGCGAAGGCAATCGGAAAGTGTAGCTGAAGAAGTTCAATTGCCAGATTGAGAGCTGGGTAATTAAGATCTGATTAAGATAGACAGTGACGCACTTGGTTCACTTAACTCTCGTGGAAGTAGTAGTAAAGCTGGACATTATATCGATGATTAGTGTTGGACAACTGATTTTGAAATCATTGATAAGCTTAACATTAGTGTAATTTGTGATTGTACCTAAGATTGGCAGTTGTATTGTAGTTCAATAAATGAGAATATTCAGGGTTGATTTACTCGCATAATATCAATTACGGTTTGTTTGACACATCGTTCCTTATTGGGGGTAGTTGGCAAAAGGTTTAGTTTCTACTACTACAAGTATATTTGGATAAAAAGAAAAAAGTTAATACTTTTTACATCCATAAAAAAAGTACCAAAAATACTCCAGATGTTATGATATATCCATATAGTATCTACTTCTTACCTATTTATCATATACTTGTGATTTTATAAGCAGTTCTTCTTCTTCTTCATTTGCTGGTTTGTTCTACCAACTTTATTGCTCCTACGGCTTTAAGCTAAATATATGAGCTAAACTTAAAATCAGCTAGTTAGCCATGCTTTCAGTGCTTACCACGACCACTTAGCCAACATCATTCTCCCACACACACACACACCCACTACTTATCCCGACAGCTGCAGCAGCGCCACCTATCATTCGCAACTGGCACTCACATACCGCCTTCCATTCCCCCCATCATGATGCATTTCTTAATGCATGTGTGTGCGTGCCATGTGTTATCTACAGAGCGCCACGCATGCAGCTAAACAATGAAGAACTAATCCACAGAGCGTACAAAAGAATAGCTATAAAACTTGTGTGAGCGTGGCGAGTGTCAGAAGAGGGAAAGGGGTGGAGGGGGGGGGGAGGATATAAGGCCACTTTATGGCTGGCCTTTTGCAACACAATTGTGCAGCGCTGCATTCAATCAACAAAGTTTTTAAAGCGCACTTACAAAACTCCTCCCAACCAGCAGCTGTGCAACACTAACAACAACAAAAATAACAACAACACATAAGTACGTGCAACACCCAAGGAAGACAGCAGGAACAGCGTTTAATTATGACAATCAATACTCAATGCACACACACACACACAAATGAAACTTTATTGCACTGTATGGTATGTGTGTGTGTGTGTGTGTGAGTGTGTATTTGTGATGATTTGCTCGTTGCTCATCCTTTGCCAACAAGTGTAAATAAAACTTGATTAAATGCCATTGGCGAACGCCAATTTCGTCATTATTGCCTTGGCCGTTGACCAGGGGCAAAGAGAGATAAAGAGAGGGAGTGGGGGGAACAGAGATATAGTGAGAGATGGAGATAGAGAGTGATATATATGTGTGTGTGTATGGGTGTTTATTTATATGAAGAGAGGCGCCACCAAGCACCTAGTTTCCGGTTGCATATTACAACAATCAAACATAACCTAATTAGAAGATGCTCTAATTTTGTCTACACTGTGCTTAAAAGCTTTGCAAGTGCTAATAAAATTTCAAATAATTATCACTAATATTCAAAGTTCCCTTCTTAGTTTTCAATTAAAGTTGTTCTAAACTTGCATAAATAAATCACTAAGTACAAGAATCTTCCACTTTATTAAGAAAAGTCACTTAAATTAGATAGAAACATTTTTTATTTATCTTCTCTTTTAGTCTTGATTTTTTCTGGTACCTCAAACTGTTTTTTCGTGTTATAGAACGCAGTTTTTTTAATAGCTTAATATATATTTTCTTTGTTTAAGTTGAAACAGATTTTTTCTAAGCTTAAACCTTAGTTCAAAAATATCTTTTAATACCAAAAATCTCTTGTTACAGTTTCTTTAGTAGAAAGTATCTTTCGTTGTTTCAGTAACAAAATCAAGTAAATATTAATAGTTTTTACTACCCGGACTATAATATTATTTTCCCAAGAACTTATCTGTGCTGTGCATAAAGTTTCAACTGTATTTACAATTCTGTTCTTTTAATAAAAATATTAATAATTTATTTGATCATTATTCACATTCCCACAATTTACACTGTTTGTATTTATTTCTTCAGTGTAATTTTGTGTTTGTTGTTGACTTAACTCTGGTGCGTATAAGTAATTGCAAGGATTCCATTCTGCCAACATTCCTCTACTCCTCCTCTCTCTACCTCTCTCGCTCTCTCTCATTGTGTGTTTATTTGTCCAGGCCTTCAATTAACATGTGCGTCGCGCACTTTCATCTTCTTTCACTGTAGCCATGCCCACAATATACATACACACACACACACACAAATACATAGCCTCATAATGGGCACACCATAGTGTATATATTTGCACAGCATTATTATAGAGTGTGTTCTGTCTCTGTCTCTGCCTCGTTTTCGTTGTTTCTTTCTCTGTCTAACTGTGAAGTGCCGACAATCAAACACACACTCAAAGATTAATCCTGACACTCACTTGCAAACTAATTACATGGCTCTTGGGCCAGCAGTCGGCTGTTGGCAATAGGCAAAATTCTCGCCCTCTCACTCCCTCTCTTTCTCTTTTGCTCTGTCTCGCTCTGTCTCGAACTGTGTGTAAATGTTGCTTGCCTGCAGGCTGGCAAAATCAAATAAGCTGCAGTCAAACAGAACGTTGGCCATAATCAGGTCGCTAGCCCTCTCTCTCTCTCTCTCTCTCTCTCTGTGTGTCTCTCTCTCACATACACTCTGGTGCATGTAAACATCAATTGTATGCAACATTTGATTGGCAATAATTGAAAATACTTGTTGTACATTAAGAGTGTCAAAGGGGGAGGGGTGAGGCAGGGGCAGGGGCAGGCGAAGTGGAAGTAGATGCTCCTTTGTATTGACTGTTGTCATGACTGTCTTTGAGTGGGTGTGTGGGTGTGTGTGTGTGTATTTTATTAAATTCACACCCACACTCGCAACGACAACGTCATCATCATCATCATCATCATCATCATCATCATCATCATCATCATGATCATGATCATCGTCTTGTGCGCGTTTGACCAACGACTGTGCAACAATGGGGCAGGCAGCACAACTACAATAAATGTAGTTGTAATGATAGCCACTACAAATGTTCCATCTCCACCAAACCCCCCCCCCCCCCTCTATCCCTCTACACGCTTCCAGCTACATGCAATTTCATTTAACTGCTGCAAAAACAAATGAAACGCAAGCAGCAGCATTCAGAGTCTTTCACAGGAGTTGCTGCTGCAAATTGCTTATGCGTATTGCCTTTCGCACGCAGCTTTCCCAATGGGACACACACACACACACACTCCTAAGCCCCCCACTCCCCATCCTTTATTTGCTTTACTTCGTGTTCCCTCTGGTCATTTGTTTATTTCATTTCATCTTTTGTAAACTGCCGTTACTTTGTCATGGTCAATCCGTAGTTGCGCGGTTCAGCGGGTGAGTGGGGGAGGGGGGAGGAGCAACGGCAGCGGCAACGGCAGCTTGAGCCAATTGTCAGTCACTCGGTAATTGGACTGGCAAAATGCTTAACGCCGTCGGTTCACAACAACTGCAGCTCAACTGTTAGCATTATTGGCCCACTAGATTTGTCCCTTTTACCTATTTGTCTCCCTCTTTCTCTCTCTGTGTGTGTGTGTTTGTGTGTTGTATTATTCCCTCGGTTTAAAAATGATAAATTGACAGCTCTTATCGGGCATTATGTTTTGTTGCCACTCTGTGATAAAAAAAAAAAATACAAATGCTTTACACTCCTTTTTTTTTATGTCCCGGTCGCATTTAAGCGCACGGTGTTTGCATTCAATTATGAGCGAAGATAAACGGACTCAAAGATCGTTGGGAATTGTTTAAGGCTAAGCTTTGCGTTTGCAACTTTAAATGTTGTATAATTCTAATAGTTACAACATGATTAACGAGTCCTTTGTTTTATAAAAATCAGATAAGTGTTGATGATGTAATGGGAATAAAAACTTTAAAACGACAAAAGAATGCGATTTTGTGTGAGATATAAATGTTTAACATAATTCCTAGTAAAAATCTTGTTATATACTTTGAATTTAGTATAACAATGGAATAAAAATAAGATTTAAAATGTAGTTTCAAAATAAAAAGTTTGGCGAGAAGGATACCAAGTAAATTTTATTAGTTATGAAAATCGTATCTCCAAATTTAAATGCATCTATATTCTAGAGTTCGAATATATATATTATAAAATCGATTTAGTTTTGATAAAGATTGAATAGTTATGAACTAACTTTAAGCTTGACTAACAATGAATTTTAAAGTAACAACAACAACAACAAACTTACTTTCAAGTTTGCATTTAAAATAAATCATTTTAATATCTGCCCTTTTGCAAATTAACCCCAACTGATTTTATTCATCATATATGAGTGGCATGTGGCAAGTACAGGTATGTGTTTGTCTGTCTCTATGACAACACGGCTTCAGCTCCATCAATATTAATCCGCAATCAGTCAAACATTTCATTATATCAATTGCCCGCATACACACATCAATTTACACACACACACACAGAGAGAGAGAGAGAGAGACATTCACATCATAAATTCAAAAGTTAAACACATAATTAAAAGCACTTCAAATGCGACGTCAAAGCAGCAACAACATAAAAATGTGTGCACCAATTGTATCTGCAACTGCATGTCAATGTGTATCTGTATCTGTATCTGCATCTGTATTTGTATCTGTATCTGTATCTGAACGCTATGTTTGCGCATATTGTGGCTATTAATCGCATTACTTATTAAATCAATTAAAAACTTTTCCAAGCGCATAAATAACAACATTTGTTGCCCAGCCAGCCAGCCAGCCAACAGTAAGAGCAAAACAAACGAATTGAGATTCAAATGCCAGATAACCCCATCATATACCCGTCTCAAAACAGATTTATAGAGCGCATAATCTTTTATTATGCATTTTTTTTATTTATTTTTTTTTTTGCTACTGTTGTTGATTTTTGATGTAATTATTCACGCTGCAATTATACGAATCATGACAAAGTTTTGCTTTTGCATTTTGCTTTATGCTCTTGCTGTCATTTATTATCTCACTCCTTGGCTTGTGTTGCTGTTGCTGTTGCTTGCTTCTGTTTATAATCTGCAATGAAAACATGAACAAACACTCACAAACACACACATATACATATACATTCACACGCTTGCACAAGCACATTATTATGTGAAATCATATCAAAGGATTGCCATGGAACAACATCAACAAACCTCGCATTGCATAATATCATCATATGTGGCAAATGGACGACGACGACGACGACAACGACAGAATCAAGAGTTGGATACCAGGGGGCGTGGCAGAAGTCAGTCAGTTCTCTGTCTGTCTGTGCATCATATCCATATGAGCTATATAGTAGCAGTAAATGCATCTGTGCTATAATTTTATGCTTCTGCTTAGTTCTGCCATTCACTCTGTGCCAAATTCTCTTCATCAAATGTATCTATGAGCTGTGCAAATATATTATCTGCATTGCCCTTTTGGTTCATCATCTTTAGTGCTAGTGGAATTAAGTCGAGGATATGCATATTTTTTCGTTACATATGTAAGACAATGTGAGTACGCTTTATCCAACGATTTATAATGAAATGTATTAAGATTCAATTATAAATAAATCGATTTAATTTCGTTGTCGTTTTAGTAATTTATTCAAATAATAATCATTAAAATTTAAAGCTAAACAAACAAAGTTCTTTGTGCTGTTATTAAGCGACACACAATAGAAAATAACTTTGAATTAACCCATTAATAATAATATCACACATTCACGGCGTATAAATAAAAGCCATTATTTAGTTTTGAGAGCAGCTAGCTATAACAATAATAAATGATAAATAAACAATGTATATAAACAAAAGTTTATCACGATATAATTAAATAATAAACATACACAACTAGCCATAAATAATAGAATGCATTCAATTAAATTTACTTTGGCTTAATTGAATAGGCTTAAATTTAAACGTATTGAACATTGTGTTAATGATTAAAGATTCAAGTTTTTTGCTTACACAAACTTTAAGCTTCATTTTATGAATTCAAATATTTATCATTTGAAAAAAGTAAAGAAAATAAATTAAATGAAATATTTCAGACATCAAGTTAATAAAAACAAAGCATGACTTAAACTTTAGATACCACTTAACATATCTCTTTTATAATGTTAAGTACTTTTAAGCAGGCGTTACAAAGTTGCTTATAAAATTAAGTATACACAATAATAATGCTTCGCCGAGTGTAGTATAATGAAATGGAATCAAAGGAAGCAGCGACACAAACACACACAAACAAAACTTTAAGGCCCAACAAACTCACAAGTCTCTCAAACTCTCCTCTCTCTCTCTCTCTCTCTCTCACTCGCTTCATCCTGCTCCATCACAAACACACACTGTCAGAGTCGTCTCTAACATTGTCGCCGGAGCTGATGATGATGATGATGATGATGATGCAATGAGAGGAAGCGTTTAATTAAAAACATTTTGTATACACATTTGCTTCCTTTTGGCCTTATTGTTGTTGCTGTTGCTGTTATTGCGAATCCGTTTGCAATTGCTTTGCCTTTGGTTCACTTGTTAATGATATCAGCAAAGTGTTGTTGTTCGTTCGTTCTCTTGTTCTTGTTCTCGTTTTTGTTGTTGTTGTTGTTTCTTTTTTTTTTTTGGCTGCTGCGTTGCGTTGTGTTCGGTTGCTTGTTTCGTTGCTGTTGCTGTTAATGATATTTAATGATGATGCTGCTGCTGATGCTGATGCTTTTGCTATTGCCACGCCCTCTAGCCATAAGTCCCCACACCACCCAAATACCCACCACTTTCTCCCTCTCCATCGTTTTTGGCTGCCACTCAACAACTGCCATTTGCTGCATATGCATATGAAAATTTTGTTTGTCTATGGCGGCCAACAACGTTTGATTTTCGGGCCCCGGTCTGGCTTTTAATATGCACATGAAATCCAAAATCTCTACCACAACTCTATACCACCACTCTGCCTGCCTCTCTCTCTCTCTCTGTTTTTCAACGATAAACTCATATATTGGTTAGCAGACGCCCTGTTATTGCCATGGCATTTGGTTCGTTGGCCCCGCAGGCCACAATCATTATCAGTTTTTGATGGTCGGTTGTTGTTGGTGGTCACTGCGATGGGTTCTTTTAACATTGATACACACAGCCTCATTGCATATATACACATACATACACACATGCATATACACATACATGCTATGCATTGTGAGCATGCATTTTCACGAAACTCTTGAATGGGGTTCACTTGTTGCTGGATATATGTTGTTTATAAGGCTTTAATTAGTTTCAGTCCACCAAAAAGTGGGCTAATCAAGCTGTTAATATAAACGCATAGAGTATGAACAAGGCAAATGGGGTGTTCTTAATAGTTTAAATTAAAGTTATCAACTTCAGTTCAATTGAATTTCAAAATCAACGAAGAAATAAAATGTTGAAGTTGAGTTAAATAAAAATTTCATTGCATACTTTTGTGCACCAACTTATTCAAGGCTTTCTTAAGCTTTTTAAAATATCTACAATTTAAATAAATATTTTTCTTATTGACATAAAGTAACATTAAACAAACATTAAACAATATTTTAAATATATACCCTAAAAAAATATTTAAAAAAAAATAAAAAGCAATAAGAAAGTTAACGCCTAAGTCAATATTCGATGCACATTTCAATTTTAGCTTTCAATTAAGTGTTTCCTGAATTTCACTGTCAATTAAGTCATCGAAAATGCAAAACCGCAAGCTGCTCTCTCTCTCTTTCTCTCTCTCTCTCTCTCTCTGCTGTCAAATGTGTTTTCATTTTTGCATTTTGTGCCAACCCAATATGGTTAGATTAAATGTTCATGCTGGTGTGTGTGTGTGTGTGTGTAAGGATGTGTGTGTGTGTGTTTGCAGATATTGGCTAATCCATCAGCGGTTTAATAATGACAGTCACAGCCAGTTGTTGTTGTTGTTGTTGTTATTGCCTGTTACCTGCTGCAGCAATCACAAGTATTTTGCACTTAATATCTGTCAACTAACCTTCCCCTCTCCGGTTTAGCATACAATTTTAATTACAAACCCATACCTATACACACACACACACACAAAGCCTAAAATAGCATTGTCGTGCACAACGCTCAACTAAAATTCGCGAATTCTCACTCTTGCTCCCACTCACTTTTACATTTTCAATCTTTTGCCAAAAATGTGAACAACGCGAACTACTAATTTATGCATTTATCCGCAGCTAGACAAGGCACAAGTCAAATTGAGTTAATGTGTAGCTATGATATACTTTCATCACGATCAACTACTCTACTGTCTATTGTTTCTGTCGCTCAATCTATCCATCCATCCATATATATATATATATATATCTATATCTATCTATCTAACTATTTGCCTGTCATGCCCCAAAAAAGTTGATTTAATATGCGTGCGGCGTCAAAGATGCTGATGATGATTATTTCGGCAGGCCTCTGACAGCCACGCCCACAATGCCATGCATACAAAAATAACCAATATTGATTTGTCCTCGTCAACAGCGTGACAGTGGTGGTAGGTTGGCGAGTGGGGGAGGGGGTTCTTTGTTCGATGGATTGTCAACGCTGTTGGATTTCCTTTTTGGCAAATGCTTTTAATCATTTTAGTTGCAGCAGCTTCAAGGGGCATACTACATGTATGCAAAAAGGCTGTCATATAACGTGCCATGCCTCCAACTTTTACGGCCCTCTCACTATCTCGCTGTATCTACGCGGCCTGTGTGTACACTGAAAAAGAACTGGAATAAGTTTATGTGATTTGTGCATTAAAATAAAATTTGAATTTCTAAATAGATTTCAAGAGTTTTTTGTTTTTAGTTGGCTTAGAAAACGTAAAGTTTCTTGCATATTTTATATATATATATACATATATATATATATCTTTATGAATACGAAAGATTTCTTTTCAAGTTTTCCAGTCAACTGTCATAGAAACTTTTTTAAGACTTTTCAAAAAATAATAGAAGTTTAACGTATAATGAATTCTGTGCCAATTTCGTTTGATATTTTGTCTCTACGAAGTAAAATTTAGAAAGCAAACTTTTTCAAGTATGATAAATAGATTAATTATAAAGAGTATTTTGTTATTGGTATAAAATTATAAAAAAGCATTTATAATTAAAATCAAAAGTTAAATTTTTAAAGATAATTTTAATGATGCTGCCTTAAAATCATAAAAAAAAAATCATCTGGATTTTCTTGATATGAACAACTGCTACAAAATATTTACTTTCTTATAAGTTATGCAAAAATTTTTGATCTGTGTATTGGCAAGCCAATTGAATTGGTTTTGTTTACCAACGATGTCTCTCGCACATCGCTGGACACTTTTATGTGCAAGTATTTAATACATTTTAATTATGATTATATTCGCTTTTTTTGCTTGTTTGTTTGTTTGTTTTGTTGTGTGCCAAAAGCCGCCGCCAGACAACCGCTGTCGAAAGTTAATTACCCTCCCTCTCCCTCTCTCTCTCTTTCACACACACTCTCTCTCTCCCTCTCTCTCTCACTTTCGCTTTCTGTAGCTAAGTGTAAGTGCATTATAATGTTGACTATTATGCTGATAATAAACATTAACAACGCTGAGCGCCAGACATATTTTTATTTATTTTTCTGCTCATATCTTCTTAGTTCATGTTATATTCTATGTGATTCATAATTTCCTATGCTTATGTATGCTTCAATAGCCTGAGCTGCTTTGGCACGCTTGATAGGCTCCATTAGCCGCAGCTCTACACCTCCACCCGCACATTTTCCCCTCAACTTCATACGATACCGAAATAAGAGCTTTTCTCCTCCACTCTTCATTCTCTTTGCGGGCTTTGGGGGTTTTTGTGTGTAATAAAGCGCAGTCTGTGCACAATTGAAATTTATAATTAGTAGCCAGAAAATACACACACGCAGACACACATGCACACATGCACATACGCATGCACACTCATACATAAGAGACACGTATGGACTATGATTAATACTTCCGAAGTTATTTGTTATTAGATTACACATAGCCAAAGCTTTAGCCACTTCTCTCTAAAGTGCGCAAGTGAGTAAAAGAGTAAAAGAGAGAGCTAGCTACTCTATGATTTGACTCTACTCTATTGAGTTTTGGTTTCTATTCTATGTGCATTGTGCGTCTCTATTGTTTGGCAGCTCTTGTGCATTGTTTCCTTCTGCATTGTTTTCGAGGCTGCGTTCTCTCTGATAACAGATTTTTCGGACGACAAACGGGACGTGACGAGGCGGCGGCGGTGGCGTCGGCGGCGGCTGGCGAAGCCAAACTTCAAATTGAAAACTTTAATTAGAATTATTGTTGCTGCTGTTGTTGTTGTTGTTGCTGTTGTTGCTGTTGTTGCCGTCTGGCTGAATGCCTGGCGTGCATTGTCAATGATGGGACGAACGGACAAAAATGGACGGTACACAGACTTTGCCTCACCGTCATCGTCGTCGTCTGCCACGCACACTTTCAATAAACTCCTCTCTCGCTCACCTTTGCCGTCGTGATTGTGCTGGTGGTTTTGGGTGGTTTATACCAAAAAAGTTGACGCAAAACTTTGCTTCAAGAACTTGACGCGTGTTCAACATACTTGAGCGCCTCCGTTGAAGAGTTTTCGGTTGTTGTTGTTGCTGCTGCTGCTGCTGCTGCTGCCACACAGCGAGTAAAGAAAACGGTGTGTGGCAAGTGCAGTTTTAATAAGTTAAAACTTTTGCTTTGGAAAATCAGTTAGCCGCTTAATTTTCTTCTCTTTCTTTTTATTATTTTCTCGTTGTTGTTTTTTTTTTTTTTCTCTCTTTTTTTGCGCATGGCAAAAGTTGTGCTATGTCTGTGGCAGGCATGCCATGCCCCTAACCGCACTCCGCCCCCGCTGATATTGGACATCAAATGGCTTTTATCAATCAATTCAATTTAGGTTTGTTCTTGTTGCTGTTCTTGTTGCTGTTGTTGTTGTTGTTGTAACCAAACTATTTCCTGCTTAATTGTCAATTAGTGGGCACAATTTGTGCACAGGGTGTTCCATATATATATATATATATATATTCTTTTTCAGGCTCAATCAGCCGCAACGAATTCGAACAAGCGACAAACGTTACTCCAAAAAATAACAAAAACAAACCAAGAGAGAAGGGGGATAGAAAAAACAAAAATGCCAAATAATAATTAGAGACCAATCAATTTATTTATTATAAAATAGAGAGCAGACAAAAAAAAAACGTTAGGAAATTGTTGGTTTGCGGAGCTTGGGGGGAAGCTGAATAATATTTGATATATTCATTTTTATATATATATAAAGTATTTTATTTTCGATTATTAAAACTATTGAAAGCGGTTTCTCAAATATTTTCTTGTTAATGAAATACTTTAAAACGTTTGTTAGAGTATTTAATATTTGATGTGCCGAATGAATGATTTTGATTTTGATTTTATCGATTGAATTCTCTCGAGCTACATTTACATGGATGGCAAAAAGTGTTCGCAAGCTTTTAGCCATAAAATATTATTTGTTATCTAATTTATAATAATATATGGTCAGCATTTGGTTTTAAATTGCTGCTGTTGTTGTTGATGTTGTTGTTTGTAATGTGGTTAGATCATAATTTAGATTTTTTTTTCTTTTTATTACCCTAACCAAATATTATAATGCCTAATGGTGCGTTGCTTGATTTTGTTGCGTGAAAGGGTTGAAAGGGGCCTATGAGAACCAGCTGCTAGTGTTGAAACTGTGTCGAATTTGTTTGGCGAGTTTTGGTTGGGTTCAGGTTCGATTTTGAAAGGTTATTCTTTTTTTTTTATCAACATTAATTAATATTCATGGTTCATTAAGGTGACTCAAAGATTTAAATGTTTTTTATATATATGTTATGAACCCCTTTCTAACTTTTTTCCCATACTAATTTTTGTTGATTCTAAACCTTAATGAAAGTTTATCTTATATAAATTCCAATAAACCTCGTTTTCTGTGCCACACAAAAAAAATTGTGTAGCTATAAATACAAAAAGCAATTGATTACGCACGAATAAAAAGGAACATCATAAATATGTCACAGATCAATTGTCAGACAATTGCGACACACACAAACTTTTAATGATCTCTTTGAGAGAGGGGAACAAGCTATATATATATATACTCATATATATATATTTGTTGTGGGTCGCCAGCTCTTTAGCAATGATCATTTATCAATATCAACATGATTCGAATCGTTTGCTTCCTTCCCAATCCAAATTCGCTTTGCCCTCGTGCCACACATCTCTCTCTCTTTCTCTCTCTCTCTCTTTGTCTCTGTGTGTTGAGTGCTAAAGCTCTTTGGAATTTGACCACACACAAACATACACACAAAACACATGCATTAAATTGGAAAGCGTTGAAATTTGGAGTATTGCCGCATTGCCATATTGTTCTAATTGCTGCCATTTGTTACCAAACACACAAAATCAAACTGAAATGCGTGTCGTTATTTTGAAATCAGCCTGTGCCTGCCACAATTCAGACAGAGTCTCTCTGTGTGTGTGAGGGAAAGTGCTCCCTAATTGATATTAAATAATAACACAACAACAAACACACACAAACATACACACAAAAACACGACAACCTGTTACATGAAATGGTTTTAGCCCGACTCTTTTGAAGCACATATATATATACATATATATATATTTTTTTTTAATAATAAATGCAAAGCCATAAATAAACTGCCGCCCAGGTAAAAACAGAAATGGGGCGAACATAAAATAAAAAATACAAACAAAAAAAAAACACGCAAATTAATAAAAAAAAAAAACCCAAAAAATAAACACAAAAAAATCTTTTGTAATTTCTCAAGTTTCTCAAGCGTTTATCATACGGATTTGTTTTTGCTTGTGTTTATTTTTTGCCACATATTTTATATACAAACATATACATACATATATACATATATATGTGTATATATATAAATCACGCATATTACAGCCGCTTCGATGGGCAGCGTGACTAATTAAGCAATTTCTGAGCCAATCTTAACTTGGTTTTAGTCAACGCACACTCCTAAACCGCCCCCCCGCTCCCCCTCACCAATCTACTCACACCATTTCTTGCCTTGATCCGTTTATTCTTAACGTGCAGCTCCACTAATTATTTATGGCTTTCATGATTATATTTATATATATATATATATATATATTCTTTATTTTTCTTAATCTTTGTTGCTGTTGCTGTTGTTAATTTATTTTTTATTCTTATCGCCAAACGAACCTACATTTTTATTGTCTGCTCCGTTTGGAAATCCGTGCAACAACAGCAGCAGCAGCAGCAGCGCTTGCTAGTATGTGAATACACTTGCCTCTGAAAAGGTATTTTAACTTTGTGTCAAAGTTTGTTGATGTTTTTGATGAACCAACTAAGGAAACCAAATATTAGCTTTATAAATTCAATATTAATTTAATAATCTAGCTTTAACCCAGTAAAAAAAAACCCACACTGCAACTTAATGTGTTTGAAAATCATTATTTTCTCCATTTTCTTTATTTAATGAAGCATTTTTAAGAGCATTTAAGCTTTTAGTTATTTCATTTGCTAAGCTCCTTCAGGTTGTTAGATTTTTTTTATTTTTTATTTCCTTCTTAAATGAAGTTTAGTGCTTCATTAAGCAATTCGAACAGTGTTTGACTTTTTTTTTGTTTTGTTTTAGCATCGTTCTTTGCTGGTGTTCTTCATTTACTTTATTGTTGTTGTTGTTGTTTTTAGTGTTGTGTTCTGTTCTGTTCTGTTCGTATCTTTCATTTTATTTTTATTTGTTCTTTTGTTTCATTTTTATAAGCACGTAATTTACTTAAGCTGCTTTTGGCTTAATATGCGCATTTTAATAGATTTGTTCCACTATCGTCAAGGCAATAAATTATAAAATTCTTCTTTCTCGGCCGCTTCTTCTTCTTCCAACAACTTTTTAGTTCTCTCTCTCTCTGTCTCTCTCTCTCTCGTTTCTTCTATGCACTTGCCTGCGCCCAGCTCTATGAAAGCTATTGAAAGCGGCTGAGTGCCTCTAAGATGCAACTAATGATAACGACACAGACACACACACACACACACACACACACACACACACACACAGTTGTGCCGCACCAGAGAGGGAGTGGGGGTAATGTTGGAAAGCACCACGATTAAGCTGCTTACCTTTGGGGCGTAGCATTTTGGGTGAAGCTGCCGCATCAGCGAACTCTACGCACACACACACACACACACACACACACAGAGAGACAGCTCAATGCTGCCCCCACTTTATGGGTTGGGCTGTGTGTGTGTGTGGGTTTGTTTTGTATGTTGATTTACAGTTGGCTCCATTCATAATTATCGTTGCGTTGGGTCAGCGGCTTCAGCGTTGACGTCGACGTTGCCATCGTTGCGCTTTTTCACGCTTTGGCGGCTCATTAAAAACGACGCCGCAATGTTGCTGCTGCTGCTGCAGCTCTTGTTGCTGTTCCTGCCACACCCCTCAACCCCATGTATGTATGTGTGTATTTGACATTAGAATTTGGCACCACAGTTATAAATTATGTTTGGCTATGCACAAGATTGATAGCACTCCAGAGAGAGAGAGAGATAGAGAGATGCCACCAAATGCTGTTAGTTATTAGGTCTTGCCTCGCCTCGCCTGCCTTTCTGCTTGTTTGTCTCTGTGTTGTCATCTTTGCGCCTACATTAGATTAGATATTGCGTGGCTCTTGTGACCCAGTTAGAGAGGACCTTTAATTAGCATATATATGTGCAACGTGTGGATGCAACTCAGGCAGCGGCTTCAGAGGAAAGCGCGTTCCTGCTAATATTCGTCTGCCACGCGCATTGCAACGTGCAAGGGGGAGGGCCCCTTTGCAACGCTTCTCTGCTTCATTTCGTCATCTCGTCGTTGGGCTGCCCGCAGCGAATTTCTCAGCACAGCTCGAGAGAGAGACAGAGAATTTCAAATTTGCGGTCGTTATTTCAAATGCATGCGAAACGTCTAAAATGGTGAAAAGGAAGCGAAGAACACAAGAAGAGTAGAAGGGAGAGAAAGAACAGAGATATAGCTTTAAGGTTTAGGTTTGTGTACGTCCGCTTTGAATAGAACAAACGGAATCGTTGATATTTCCTTAAACTAAGCTTTAGTATAAACATTAACATCTTAAATTTGCTAGAAATGTTTTGGAAATGTAAAAAAGAAACGAAAGTTGACTCAGATGCAGCAAACGAAAATGATTTAGAAGTAAAACTTTAGATAAAATATATTAAAATCACTTCAAAAAAACTTTCAAAAGTTACAAAAAGGAAAATCTTTCAATATTTGGTAAACTTGTTTAAATATATTAGAGCTTATGAATCTCTTTAAAGTTTTTGTTTATTATTAAAAAGAATAATGAGATTCTTTACAAATTACAATATGAATAAGAATAAATACGCAAAGTAAAAGCTTATTTGACAAGTGAAAAGCTTTGAGATATACGTTAGTAAAAAAGCTCATTAAGTCGCTTGAAAAAGCGCCTCAAAAGCAAACCAAATTGTCTAAAAATACTTCAAATCTACGATAATAACAGCAATTTTTATATTAAGCTACAAAAAAGGTTGTTAGGGGAATGACAAATTTGTTGCTATTACAGCAACAGCTGTTTCTAAATGTTTGTGCATATTTAGCACAGCAACACCTTAACATTACATTTGTTAATTTTCACGCTGTTTTTTCTCACTCACTCACCACCACTCTCTTTCCCCCCTTGGCATGTCTTACAGGTCTTGGTTCCCTTCAGCATTCCTTGCATGCGCTCTGCCCTAATCCCAAGCCCATCCATCAACCGTGCTGCTGCTGTTGCTACAAAGCAAATCCAATTCGCTTCACGTCGTTTTTTTCTTCTTCTTCTTGTGTTTTCGCTGTTTGGTGGCAGCAGCGGCAACAACATACATACAACAATGGCCTCAGGTCATGCAACAGAGCCACACCAAACAAATAAAAAAAAACGAAACGAAACGAAACCAAACCAAACCTAACTGAAAACCACTTCAATTTCATGTAATCTCTTTAAATGTGAAACAACAACGCTCAGAAACGAACAAACATAAACAACAATAACACAAAATGTATGTAACACACGACAAGCTGCACTTCAATAGATCTCAAACTCGAATTCTTCTTAAAAGTTGTTACAAACAAATTCTTTAGCTGGAAGAAAATAAGAAACTTAAATGAGTTTCAATTTCGTGAGTGTGTCCGTCTATCTATCTATCTGTCTGTCTGTCTGTCTGTCCAGTGCTCCAAAATGTCATTTCATGTACAGTTAAAAATTGTATAAATAAATCTATTAGATGCTTTTTGCTGCTGCTGCTGCTACTTCTACTGCAATGTTACAGTCAGCTACACTTTATTTGATTTCATTACGTTCAATTCTTTATTTTTTTTAGTTTTTTTTTGTTGACAAAGCGCTTTAAAAAGAGATGGAGCGTAATGTATACCCACTCAAGGTTAGAGTGAGATGGCACTAGGCTCCTTTTATTGCTTTTCAATATCTGTATGCATGTGTGTGTGTGTGTGTGTGTGTGTGTGTTTGTGTTTGGTACCATCAAACATTGATGTCAGAATTTAATATGCTGTATAAATCGTTTTGAGCCATTGACACATTCATGCGTTTGTTCGTTTGTTGGTTTGTTTGTTTGTTTGTTCGTTCGTTCGTTCGTTTCATATATTCTACGGAAAAACAGCAGCTACACATATGAATATGTGTGTGTGTGTTACCGTTACAAATAGCTCTTGATATGATATGGAACGACTTGGAGATGTCCTCTAAAGCAAGAAACCTTAAGATACATCTGAAATAAGCATCAATTAGATAGAAAGTATCTGTAACAAAAGCACACAGAAAAATTCCAATTATCTTCTCTTTATTAAACTCAATAACAACAGTTCATAGAACTTTCTAACAAACTTTTTCAAAAGTATTTCAATCATCAGTTCGACTTTATTCTTCCTTTTTTTTTATAACTTTTACATCGTCTGCCCATAATTGCTTGGTATATATATTAAAAAACAAATCATAAAGCTATAAAGAATCATGACATGGTCGTAAGTCCTCTCTGTTCGGATATGTTCTATGAAAAATATTTATATTTACAAGCAGCTCCCACTCACACACACACACACACACACACACACACACACACACACAACAAGTTCTTGTTTTTTATATATGTATTTTTGTTTTGTATTTTAAAAGAAAATTCTTTACTCTTATTGCTTTCCGAAGCGCTTCCATTGGTTAACATTTCATTTATTTTCACTTGCAACTCAACTCAACTGGGAGTGTGTACATATGTGTGCGTGTGTGTGTGTATATGTTATTATATGTATATCAGTGTGCACTTCACAACTTAATACACTTTATTATTGAAAATATTTTTTATTACCAAGTGGGCTGTGTGTGAAGCGCTTTTCTTTATCCACTATTTGGCCCTGACACGCGGCTCTCATAGTTTTACCCCACTTGTTCGATGTTGTTGTTCGATGTTGTTGGTTGTTGTTGTTGCTGGTTGCTTGGCACATTGATTTGCTGCACTCGTCGTTCATCCGTGATATAAAAATGCCGAGTACAAAGCACTTCTCTCAACAACAACAAAAAATCGAACTCTGCTCCATTAAAAGCGAACAATTTGTTTGGTTTTTCTACAAATTTTTTTTTCTTTATAATACTCTACAAGAGTATTATAAGTTTAACGCGAATATTGTAACGCTTTAATTGGAACTTCAATATACTTGATCCAGATCCAACTGCAATGCGTTTATATAAAGCTGTTCATTCAATGAAGTTTTTAAGCTATACCCATTATATAGTAAATAATTATTCTATATGTTAAATTGCAAGAGTATTTAATTATCGTCATGTTTAGATTTAAGCTTGTTTGTTTCGGATTTTATTATTATTATTTTTTATTGGGTTTTTTGATATTTATGTTGCATGTTCGCTGACTTTTCAAGTTTTTCGGCAAGTGGAAACTTTTTTTTTTTTTTGATTATTATTTTTTGGGGGCTTTTTATCCTATTTTACTTGGTTTTTTTTTTTGCTCTTCGTTCTTCGAGGGTTCAATTTGTTTATTTTAATTTACATTTTTCTTTTGTTGTGTCTGTGTGTGTGTGTATGTTGTTGTTGTGTGTATGTGTTTCGAGGATATTCGGGCTATTTTATCTCTACTGATTATTGTTAAAAGTTTTGTTTTTCCTTTCTTTTTTTCCATTCGATTCTCTTTTCGCAACTTTATGCAAATGCTGTTTTTGAGCCTCACTAATGAACTAGTTTTTTTTCGGTGTGGTTTTGCCGTCGCATTTGGTTGCTTGTTTCTCATTTTAAATTGAATTGTGCGTGTGCCACGCCTAACGCCCCGCCTTTTTTTCTTCTCCCATGCGCATAATTTATATGTCAAAATATATACATATATATATATAAAGTTCCACGCTTCAAGATTCGCTCGATTCTTATACTCTGTGTGCGAGTGTTCATCAGTTTGATGAATGATATCAATTTCTTATGAACTCACTCGCTCTCTTTTCTTTCGAAAGAAACATATATAGATATATATATATATATATATGTGTGTGTGTGTGTAAGTCGCTTATATATATATATATTCTATTGTATTTAGGCGTCAAAGTTGGCTTCTTCATTGTGTTGTTATGTTGGTGTTATGTTGTGTCAGAAGTTGCTCAACTGTCATCATTTTTGCCAATTTGACACTTTTAACGGCTGCGCACTTCAAAATTTAAAATACTTTACTTAACTTAGTTTCCCCCGCGTCTAAATCGACTTGACAGTTGAGCATATGAATTTTTAATGGGGCATGTGGCAGGCTTTTAGAAGCACGCGAAAATCTACATATGGTTTAAAGCTTATCAATATGCTAATCGTTTCGCAACATGTCTCTCACTGTCTTTGCGTGTGTTTGTGTGTGTAGCTATTTATGTGTGTGTAGGTGTTTGTGTGTGTGTGTGTGTAGGTGTTTAGCCTAATGGGAATGCTAAGTAAAGTACTCAGGTGGTGCTTTTTTGGGGCATTTGGATGATATCCTAAGTATGCTTTGCTCGCTTGACTTTTTCTCTTCTGTTATTTTTGCACAGCAAGCAAGGATTTGAAGCTAATGCAAAAAGCTGCTGTTTATAGCATAAGAACGCAATTCTGAATACTCAATGTGTGAAGTAAAACAAAGCTTACTTAAATTTAAGCTGCGAATAAATGTTTTGTTAAACTCAACATGTTTAAGAACCTGAAAACATTCTTTAAGATATTACTTACAGCACATCCACAAACACAAGACGACGTTTTAAGTGTTCAGATATGTTTGCTTTATGCTGTCAATATATTTTTGTTAATTTATTGCTTTCTTAACTTGGTTTTCAATATTTTGACCTGCTTTTTTGTTAATAGTTTCTTTTCCAACACTTTGCCCCTCTCCTCTCTCTCTCCCTCTCTTTAACTAAGTCCATAGCAATTTTCTTAATTCCTTCTGTTTAAACCTAATCAAATAAGTCATTTGAGCTGCCAAACTTTTTAGCCTCATTCTCCTCCTCCTCCTCCTCTGTCCCAAAAACTCTCTCATAAACTAATATATATCTAACAATCCAAAAATTAAGCAAAAGACAACAACAACAAAAAAACACACACATTTTTTTTGTTGAATGTGTTGTGTGGCCAGTTGGCTTCCAGGCCCGTTGGCTATTAGCCCAGAAAAACACACACACACACACACACACATTAGCCAGAAACAGAATAGAAAAATAGAAACATTTAAACATATCCAACTAGACCCACCAAGTAGCCCACCAGCCACCAGCCAAACGACGACAGACGACACAAAAAAACAAAAAAAAGTTAAACCAGCAACCAACCAAAAATATATAGATTTTTTTGCCGCCAGCTAAAACAGTTCCCAGACACACAGAGTATGCAGTGAGAGGGGTTGGGGTTGGGGGGAGCAGCGAACTAGAAAAAAAAAACGTTTGGAACGCTAATCTATAATGCTGTCAGCCATTAAACATTAAACAACTGAAAAACCAAATTTGTAACTCATTAAAAAAACAGAAAGAAAAAAAAAACCGAAAACGAAACGAAATAAAGAGAAAAAGAAAAAAAATGAAACTAGCTGAAAATGACTGATAAATGCCACTCGACGGCTGCTGTCTCATTTGGGCTGCCAAATAATATTTAATTATAAACAAATAAAAGCAACTCGAACACAATTCTTAAAGACCGCGGGCCAAACTCAAACTCAATGAGGTTCGTATCTCTCACAGAGACTGCTGCTGCTGCTGCTGCTGCTCGTAAAAGGCGCAGAGTGATTAATTATATGTCAGAGGAATTAAATCAAATATTTGAGTTGACACACAAACAGAGAAAGAACAAAAGAGAGAGAAAGAGAGTCGGAATTGGGTCTTATCTGTCTTTACGAAATCACGAAATGCAAATAAAAATGACTTTAAAATGCCATAATAATTTTTCCTCGAGCACAAGAAATGAAAAATTGAATAACCAATGTACAAAGATAACAACAACACACAAAATTTCAGCTCTAAACCTTCTTTTTCACAGACAGAGAAAAAGAAAAAACAAAAAAGTAGAGAAATAGGAAAAACATTAGCATATATCAATGGCAAATGCAAATAAATCATCAATAACATTTCTTTTCCACTTATGCACCACTTACAGATACTTAACCGTGAAGAAGACGACTGCAGCTGCAACTTCAACTTCAGAGTGAGAAGGAGAGAGAGAGAGAGAGTCTTCATCAGCAATATTGGAAAAGAAGCGGCGACGTTTGCATAAATTTGTTGTCCTGAGCCATAAGGCAAAAGGGGGATAAGCCGAAATGGAAAAGCAAACATAAAGCAATTTTATGCGTTTTTAAAATGCGTCAATTGACTGAAACAACAAGAGTTGCTGCGTCTGCTCTCTGCTCTGTGGAAATTCAAAAGAAACGCATGTGAGCACGTTTTCCAGCACACACACACACAAATACCCAAACCCAAGAAAACGTATCGAACGGAAAGAACGAACGAGAAAAGGAATCGCAGGACGAAAACAACGACAACAACAATAACATTTGGTGATAAGAAGACGAAGAAAATCAAACAAGAGCCAAGCAAGGAAAAACGCTTGATGGTTTGTTGAAGACCAACAAAAAGTTGTTGAGTGTGTAAACACTTTTGAGAAAAAGCGGAAGCAAAAAGCCAGGCAAAAACAAAAAAAAAAGGGAGAACAACACAAGCAGCAACATTTATAAATGCGCTACACTAACAAATTGTAGCCACAGCTGCGTGCGAGTGTGTGCGTGTGTGTGCGAGTGTGTTTGTGTGTGTTTATGGCACATGTGCTGCTGTAAACCATTTATAAATGTAACAACAAAAAAGCAGACAACAGCCAGTTGGTCGCAAGTGCAATGCATAAATATAACAACAAAGATACAGGCAAAAGGAGCTAAGCCAGCAGCAACAACAACAACCAACAACAACAACAACAACCAACAACAACAACAACAACAACCAACAACAATGTACTGTCCGTTAGTACATCTACGTCCAATAATAACAGCAAAGCAACCAACAAAAAACAAAATCAATAATTTAAAGCGCGACGTGAAATCGAGTTTAAAAAATACACCAAAAAAAAGTAAATATCATTGCAATTGTATCTGCAAGATACATTAGCATTGAGGGTGTGTAGTGCTACGAAGCGAATTAACGTGCCAAAAGTGCAATTTGCAGGCGCAAGATACATTTGTATCTGCGCGATACATTTGTGACAAGTGCAAAAAGAATCAAACAAAACCGGAAAAAAAACAACAACTACTTTTAAGTGAGATACAAGATACAAGAAACAATCGATTCAGGGAGTGCTCAACAGGAGTTTAAGCTAAGAAAAGAAATAATAATGACTAAAACAATAATACAAAGCAATAATAAAGTGCATCTATTTTATGACATTTTCAACAACGATGTAACTTTTGTATCTTAAAGATACTTTTGTGAAAAGTTGAAACACCAACAAAACAAAAGTCAACCACAGCATATTAAATGCCAATTAAACAACACAAAGAAACTTTTGCCTTTGCTTTACTTAACCCTCTTTTTATTAGGCTAAATGTCAACAATTTTATTACCTTAAACACCAAAAAAGCCAGCCACACAAACAACACACACAGACACAAATCAACAAGCAACAAGCTTTAAATCAAATATGCAAAAATCTCTAACGCATTTTCACCTGATCATGATAATAATAATTTTGGTTTTTGTTTTTGTTTTTGTTTGTGTTTCCACAGTGAATTCACAATTGGCGCCAACGAAAACGCATCGTTAAGCGACAGCAGCAACAACAACAACAACAACAACAAATGGAACATGTTGATGCCGTTGCTGGAATACAACAAACACATTGCCAAAATACCAAATTGCAAAATGAGGTCGCTTAGAGCGTGGATAATGCAGCAGCAGCAACAACAACTACAACAACAACAGCAACAACAACAGCAACCAACATTTATCCGCCTCCCTTTGCTGCTCTTGTTGCTGCTGCTGTTTTTGCTGCCTGGCCATAGTAACGTCACCTGGGCTCTGGATAATGCAGCAAGCGCTGCAGGCGGCAACAACAACAGTGCAACTAGTGCTGGTGGTGGTGGTGGTGGTGGTGGTGGCACCACAACATCATTGAGTGGACCGCCGGGCGCACTAAGTGCCAATCTCACGGATCTGGGCAGTCCCGGTGTGTATAATTCGACAAATGGTTTAATGCTAATTACATGTATAGCTGTTTAACTGCTGTATACTCCCCCTCTCCATTCCCCCCCCACCCCCCTCTCCCCTACATAACCACTAAAAACAACCAAATGTTGAGGCGACGCCGCCATTTTGGCTATTTTCATGTTCTATGCTTGTGTGTGTGTGTGTGTGTGTGTATATTTTCTTGTGCACATTTCCGGCTTCCGTTTCCGCCGCTGGCCGTTTGGCTTGGCGCAAAAAAAACTATTAGCCACTTTTAGCTAAATAACCACGCCCAGAGCCAACCCCAACTCTTATATACTTATACACACACACACACAGACACGTACGCGGACTTATACATATACTGGCAAAACACTAAGCATCAATTAACCCAATTTTCAGAATCCATTTTCACCTGACTCTCGTGCACTGCTCTCTGAGCTTTGGCTTCTATTTTTTTTTATTTTATTTATTTTTTTTTTGCCATCTCTTCATATACACTTTGAGCTCGAGCTTCTTTTATTTTTGCAGTTTTTTTTTTCGTTTTGTTGAGTAGTAAGTGCAGTGCAATAGTGTGTGTGTGTGTTAGCCAGGTTGCATGGCTAGAGATCCACACAAATGTTTTAAAGCATACTTTCTTTTATCACTTGGTACCCCAAAAAAATATACTTAAAGTCTGTTTTATCCAAGTTTATAGCCTTAAAAGAGTTTTAAAGTATTTTTGATAAATGAAACTTAAGTTAAAATTGAAATTATCTCAACGTATTAGCTACTGATACTCCCAAATCTACCCTCTTGCTAAAATAAAGGGTATTTTCTAGTTAAACACAATTCACTAGAACACTTCTTGTGCCTCTTGTTGCACCACAAACAAATCCCAAGTGGCGGCATCGCCGTTCGCCAAACTTTAATCCCGAAAACAGCTTTTATGTGTGTTGTACATAAATTTGCCCTTTTTCCATCCATCCAACTTCTTTTCGTACTTTTCTTTACTTCCTTTCCACCCACCTTTTTCCTCTCTCTCTCTCTCTCTCGCTCTCTCTGTCTTTTTCTTTCTATTTCACAGGCGTTGACGTGTTTTGCTGTAGTTTGGTTTTGGTTTTGTGGAACTGGAGAAGGATTGGATCGCCGAGCATTTTGGGAAGCTGCCAACATTGATTATAATTAGTCTATTGATTTTAATTTGCAGCTTATTGAATAATTCACACAAATATTACAATTAATATTTTCCCTTTTTTGCAGGCATTTAAATATTGCATATTGATATAGCTACAAAACGTATAACATTTAATGAAAATTCCATTTATTTTCATCCTATTTTTTTATTTTATTTCCATAGCCAGACAATGGGAGCTCATTACGCGTTGATGAGCGCGTATGAGTTCATGTTCAACATGAATTTTAATAACAATTTTCACACAGCTCTCTTTTGATTTGCATTTAAATAATCGAGAATAATTACATTTGAACCCACAAACAACACTCACTTTGCAGGTTTTCGCATTCAATTTTTTGTAATTATGCATTTTGATAATATATAGTTTATTTCGCCCCGTTAGGTTTTAGGGCATGCGGGTGACATTGATCCAAACAGACAGCTGGACTGGAAACAAAAACCATGTTTGACTGCTCAAAAGTCATTTGATTGATTTGCAAGCCAGCATTTATCAACAGAAGCAGCAGCTGCAGCAGATACTCTACATCTGGGACTATTCAAATTGCCAAATAAGTGTTATTGAGTAAGTTCTTTAACAACTTTGCACTTCAAAGTCAATTGCTGACATACTTTTATTTACTTTCAGGCAACGACAATTTGCCAACTACTCTGAACTGAAGGATACTTTTTGAGCTATATAAATGATGTCCACTCTCTGCGGAAACATATTTTAAGTTGTTTAGTTTTAATTGCTTATAAGCAGACTAGAATTTCTATTCTAAGTTGGTTGTTCAAATTATTTTGTACTTGTTATTAGTTGAACCAATTAATCTTCCCTTAACCAAATTTACATTTTGTTATAATAAACGCAAATACATGTAATAAAATATTAAATTCATTGTTAATTTCGAATTTTTAAATGTTACTGTTTGTAAACAACAAAAAATGTAAATCAAAAACAACTTAAACACAAATTAAATGATTGTAATTTAAATATAAAACTCATGAGATTTTTCTTGGGACAATACTAAATTTATTTTTATCTGACCTTGAGACGAAAAAAACTTTACTGAGGGTGTTTTAATGTTTAAGCACATAAAAAAAAGACTTGTGGCAATCCTTTTTTTGAAATCTCTAATGAGATCAAAGATAGCTCTCCTTAGACATGAGTTATACCCATTATGCTCAACAGTGGCAAGCGGGGTGGGGTGAGGGTGGGGCAGGAAGTCGAGTGAAGCAGGCAAATGCCTTTATAAAGATAACGTACGGCCTACGCGAGTGCAAATCAAAGAGAGAGAAACGTGTTTGTGTGGCATGGAGATACGAATTTTATGCGTTGCGCTGCAACATTGAAAGCCAAACAAGGCAAGCCAAACAAGGAGATCGAGTGGCAGGCAAGTGTTGATAAGCCGTTAAGACGTTAAGATAAAGTCAATCAATCAGTTGCGACGGCAACTCTATTTTTAAATTAACTTAATTATCCAGTCTCGTGACTAAAAATAGCAGCTTATAATCACCAAATTGGTAACATAATATGCCAATTGCCATGCAAACAATGCAACAATAAGTTGGCTTATGAACTTAATAAGTGCGCTTGGACATGACGTTGAATGGCTTTATACACAAAATATTTGGACAACCGGCAGCAACAACAGCAACCAGCTGTAAGAATGGCAACAAAAGACGACGGTATTAAATATCAATGGGGCATGCAATTAACCAAAACTGGTTTATCACCAAAGTTGCAGTTGCAGTTGCAGTTGTATCTTATTTTTGTGTTAAGAGCATTTCAGAATTTATTGTTAAATTAGCTTGAAAATTGTCTGATCAAATTTTCTAAGGCTAAAAATAAAAACTTGACAGATTGCAGTAACTACAAAAATATACGAAAAAACTTTCATGCAACGTCCTTTCTTCAGCTGCCACACAGAGCAAAACTTCAACCTAAACAAATAGCAGGGCCATAAGAAGTTGTTCAAATATTTATTTACTTTTTCAAGTTGTTGTTTCTTAGTTTTTTTTTCCCCCACTTCTTTTGGCCACACTTTTATTTTTATTTTGATCAATAAGTTGTTGGACTAAAACAAAGTTGGGCCGCTACTTTTTGCACCTGCTTTTAGTTGCTGCGTTGCTGCAAAACTAATAACAAATCTTTTCATTAGTTGCGTTAGACAAGTTAGTTAAAAAAAAGTGCACTTTAGTCAAACAAATGGCAGTCTATCCATATGCGAGTACTACCTACAGAAAAACAATGGAGCAGAACACAACAAAAAATTTAGTTTAAGCCAATAACCAGCAGCAAAATAAAGACTAGAGAAGAGTAAAGAAGAGAAGAGCAAGAAGACTTGCACAGTTGGAGTTAGAAACTGACTGTAAGTTGGCTAAAAGTTGCTGCTACCATAAGCATAATGAAAACATAACATTTAGTTAGCACCTGTATTTATATAAGGCTAACTAACTAACAGAGAGTGTGTGTGTGTGTGTGTGTGTGAGCGAGATGGCCAACACTTTTCCATTAATAACTCAAAAATTGTTTTTGGCTTTATGCTAGTAGAAGTTCAGTACACCTTTTAATATGGTCTTCTCTCTTCATGGCCAGACTTGCAAGCCAGCCAACAGGGGGTCCTTTGAAATAGAAAAGTTGATGTTGTGTTTTGTTTTTTCTTGTGTGTCGTTGCTTTGTTGTGCCAAACAAATCAAAGGAGTTGGAAAGTTGCTTTGCTATTGCTATCAACTTGTAGTGGAGAGGGGGTGGGCAGGTGGCAGTTGGCAGTTGGCGGGGTATAATGACTCTTGCAACAACAAGGACAAGTCATGACAATGGCAATTAAAGCAACAACTTTGCCAACAGACAAACTTTGTACATAAAAAAAAAGGAAAAACATTAAAAGCAACAGAAGAAGAAACAGTAACAACATAGCGACTATGACAAAAATGGGTAAAAACTCTCGTAATAAACGAAAATTATGATGATATTCTATTTGGCGTCGCGTTTTACAAAATCATTTTCCAAAGCCCAAGCGCAAAAACAAAGCACCATAAAAGCAATTTCACAAAAGGAATCCAAAAGAGAGAGCGAGAGAGAGAGATGAGCATTAAAAAAAAAGGGAAGAAGCAAATAAAACGAAATTAAATGACAGGAAAATATATACTATTAAATGATAACAGCAATATTTATTGTCACAAAACGCGTTAAGTGAAAACATTTACAGCTGGCTTAGCTTTTCAAATCCAAGCAGTAAACGATGCTTTGAATTATTAACTACTTTGTTCGAATACTAGTTGAAGAAAGTGCTAGGGAAATAAATTTATATTTCAGTCTGTCTTTAAAGTCAGTTGAGAGATTTTACTTTAGCAACTTTGAAAAAATTTCGAAATCAAAAATGAGCGAAAAAATAAAAAAAAAGAAAAGCAAATTCAAGACGAAAAAAATAACAAAGCGCTTTTTGAAAAACATATGGAGCTATATTGATCGACCCAAAAAAATACGCTACAGTTCGATACGAGAATCACGCAGATCGTTATGTGATTTCTTTATCTACATAATATTTCTAGCACTGGCCTCAATTGGTATGACCGATGGTTGAGATACAAGGATAAGTAGACAATCGCTAAATCGATATTTTAATTCCACAGTGACACAGACAGCCACCAATATTCGAATGTTTTATTATAACGATTCGATTCTTCGACAAGTGATACTACGTCCAAAATCTATGGAGCAAGGAATGATCAACCAATATTTAAACATCAACAGTTTGAATTCATTTTGGGATTTTGTATATTTGACATTTATACCGTTTCTAGACAAGGGTGACTTTAAGGCCAACGATCCGCTAGCCGTGTACGGTTCAACCAATGACACAAAAGCCTTTGATGGTTTTGAGTGTGTTGCCAATCGAACTGTTTTACATGGAAATATATTGCTCGGCCCAGTACGTATAAGGCAAGTGCGTGTATTGCCGAACAAATGTGAGACAAATCCAAATCCGTTTAACAAATTGTTGGGCACCTGTTATGCACCCTACAGTTGGTGGAATGAGGATCGTACAATTTATAGGGGACAAAAACATGTGGGCATGTGGGAAGATGGTGCCCGACCGATTTTTGGCAGCATTGAAACATATTTAGGAGCTGGCTATATACAGAACTTTTATTACGACAAAGACATGAATATTGATCTGGCTTTATATCTAAAATCATCACACTGGATCGATCGTGGCACTCGCTTAGCCGTGATCGAGTTCAATTTGTATCATGTGAATGCATATCTGTTCCAGAGCACAAAGTCAGTATTATGAATAATATGAGTCGAACGTTCTCTAAAACTTTTCATATAGGTTATGGGTGGAATTTCCTCCGACTGGTGGCTTTTCGCCTAGCTATACGTTGCTCGCATTTCCAAGACAAACATTTTTTAGCAGTGACATAAGAATGACCATAATCATTTGTGTCTATTACTTTATGATCATAATGTTCAATATCAGGGATATTATATTGATCAAAAACCAGGGTTTTAGTAAATATATCAAGCAGTTTGATAACTTTGCGGACTTTACGGCCTATTTCGTACGTATCTTTCATTTCATATCCATTATGACGATACGATCGATATCTTGTTTTTTTTTTAGGGCGCCTACCTTATGCTCTTGATTCATGCAGGACTATACTTTTATATTGGTTTAATAATGCAGAGAATACGTAGTTGCGATCATTTCGAAAATATCGATTATGTTGGCGCGATATTTGTGATATATAACGATATTGCTGGTTTTGTTCAATTTTTCGTCTGGATTCGTTTGCTAACATTTTTTGTATTCAATCGTACAATGGTCGTATTTGTTATGGTTATTCGACGAGTAAGTATATCAATCTGATATTTCTTTGTTGCTTGTTTCTTATATTCATTATTCATTTAGCTTGTCTTCGAAATGATTGGCTTTCTACTAATGTTCGGGGCAATTATAATGGCTTTCGCACAGTGTGGCATGGCATATTTTGGTGATTACGATCCTCAGTTTATCACATTGGCAACCTCAATGCTGACCATGGTACGCTGGGTGGTCTGTGACTTTAATTACGATGATTTGAAGAAGAAACTGGAATTAAAGACCAGGATTTATTACCTAACATTCCTGATCACGGTCTATACAATGTTAATCTTTGCCTTTCTGGCCGTCGTCAATAGCACATACGATACAGTCAAATCGTATGCCCAGACACGCCCCTCACAGCTGGGTCTTGCCCTTTTAGTTATGTTCCATAAGGTATACGATGTGTTTTATCTGATCTTTCGCGGCAAGCGTAAGTATCGTATGCATCACGACGAGGATGTCAAGGGTGAACTGGAGTTTGATAAACGTATCGATCCAAAGGTTGCAGCCAATATGGCTGGCCAACGCCGTCAAGCATTGCAGTAAGTAAGCTTTAGGAAACATTTGCAAAACGTATTTGAAATGTTTTCTTTTTTTTCTCAACCAAGAAATCCGGTACTTTTGGACCAGGACGAATATCTACCGGATCGCATGTTTCGGTGGGTTTTTAACACTTATATTTTTGATAAAAGGTTTTGTAAACAACTATTTGGCAGGGCTGGCAAACGTGTTAGGGCTTTGGAGGAGGTTACCGGCCCCGTACTACATCGTCTTCTTGAATATTTAAACAAGCTGCGCAGAGAGCAAGGTCTTCCAGAGATACATTATGATACTGTACAGCCAGAACCGCGTTTAAATATATAAAAACACACACAAAGAATATTTTAAGGCTTCATTCATTACCACAACTTTGTGCTCCCAAAATAAAATACGTAAAACTTAATCATAATGAATTTGAAGAAGCCAATAATTAAATGACAGCAACTGCGTTTCAATGCAATAAACTCATAAACGCTAGATTAATCAGATCCATGTAGCAGTCACTTGAATTAAGCAGCTGTCAGCTTTGATTGCTCCCCAATCGCTGCATTGTACAACTTTATTATGCGCTTTGTAATGTCTGTTTATGTGCAATAATGCTTATAAGTAAGTAAAAAGAAGAGAATAAAGGCAAAACGGGAAAAGGAAATGCCGCAAAAAAACTGAAATATGAAAGCGCAAATAATGTTTAAACAATTTGTTGTCGTTTCGTTTCATTAAATGTCCAGTCGCCAACTGAAGCGAACCTCAACACCCTCACTCACCTTTCGCCTCCCCGTTTCGCATCTGGACTTAACTGACTCTCCCTCTCTCTCTCGGTCTCTCGTTCGCTTTGGTTGTCATTATAATTTGCAAAAAACTCTGCTCAAAAGCAAGAATAAACAAGAGCAAACAAAAAAGGCAAAGAAATTAGTTATAAAATGGAAAGCATTGTGAAATGGCCGGAGGAGTCCTTTGGGCGGAGCAACTTGTTGCTCTGTTGTTGCTCGTCCTCCCGACCAGGATGCCACTTCTCGTTGCCAGGCATGCTTGTGATTTTCTGTACGGCGTCAACGGCAACGGCAGCAGCATCATTGGTTCTAGCTTTGGGAACTTGCAACTGGCGACCGACGCTTCCTGCAGCATCCTCATATTCATAACGCGATATTATTGTTGCTTTTGTCTTCCTTTTGAAAATACACTTGCTTTGGTCGGTCTAATTGAGTCACAAAATTAGTTAGTAATGCAATATATATACAGACGTTGAACTGAAACTAAGAATATTGTAAACTTTACATTGGTTTTAAATACAATAATTCATTTAAGTAAATAAATATTATCAAGGTGCTTGTTATTATGCTATAAGTATGGTTTTGAAAGTTTAGAAAAATTGTTAGAAAAATCCATAAAATATTTCGTTTTTGTGGTAAAAAGGAATTTTTAACACTTCGTTTGATCAAAGTTTAAAGATAAAAGATTTTATATATTGAAGAAAAACTAATTTTTAGTTCATAGTTTAAGTTTGACTTATTTTAATTATTTTATTTAAAACAAATTTGTTTGATTAAAAAAAATTTATTTTAAAAACTTTGTTTTTAATTTATTATTTTTATTATTATTGTTTTTATAATTTTTTAGTTTTTTAATAGACAAACAATTTTTTTCTCTTTGTTAGCAAGTGTATTTAAGCTTCGTTGTACCACTAATATTTTGTTTATGCTTTGCTGTTGCTGTAAAAATTATTATTTTTACGCTAGAACGTTGTGTGGCAAGTGGAAAGTGGCAAGTGGCGAATGGCGGCTGCCTGTTGCCCGTTGCCTGCTGCCTGTTGCCCGCATTCTTGTTGCCACTTGAATGACTCATTAAAAGTGATTTCATTTTTTTATTTTTTTTAAAAAAACATTTCTCTCTCGCTGCGGTTGCCGGGCTTAGCGCCTTATCGGCCGTCTGAGCCCCGTTTCACTCTTGGCCCCGTTTTCGTTTTTCCTTTTTTAACTGCTGCTGGCTTTTCTCTCTCTCTCTCTTTTTCTCTCTCTCTCTCTCTCTCTCTCTGTCTCTGTGTTTAGCTGTAGCTGCTGTCTTTTATTTAATTTACTTCAAGTTTACTTTTTTAATTCGCTTAGCTACTTTTGGCTTCAGTTTCTGGCTGCTCTTGGCGCTTGGCCGTATCGCTTCCTTTGTGCGTAAATCCTTCACTCACTAAGAAGAAAAAATAGTAATAAAAAAACATTTGCCTGCCTGCCAGATAAGCCCTCTGAGTCACTTCACTCTCAACTTGTCGTCGTCTTCGTTGTTCTTGTTCTTGTTGTTGTTGTTATTGTTGTTGCTCGTCCAGCTGCCTAAACGACTTGACAGTTACTTTACGTAATAGGATACAAAATTGCATTGCTGCTGCTGTTGCTACATGGTGTTGCAACTGTGCAACAGCCACTTGTATTTCGCTTGTTTGCCTTTTGTCAGCTTCCATTTTTGTATTTTTTTTTACCTAATTCCCCAGATTAACTGCATTATGCGCCACGCTGGGCTCATAATAACAACGTCTCCCCCTCACAAGTTCACATAGGCCTTGTAAATCCAACGCCAACAACACCAACACGGCCGAGGGCCGCCCATGTTGTCATCGTTGTTGCTGTCGTTGTCGTTGCCGTTGCATATGTGAGTGGCCACTTGAGCTGCAACTGCAACAGCAGCACCAGATGCGATGTGCGAAGTGTGATGACAAAAACGACAAAGCAAACTACAACGCACAACACGCAACGCGTTCTCTAACCTTTTTTTTTTGGTGGGGGGGGGGGGGAGAGCTGTACATCTGTTAACAGTTGTTAGTTCTACAACTGTCAAACAAGCACTGCGCAAAAAAATACGCTTTAGGAAAAGTTTCAAGTACTTTAAGGGATTTTTAAAATGCATTTAGCTAATGTTGCATTCAGTTAACAGCAAGTTTAAAATACGCAACATACTTTAGTCAGTCTGTAGACCTTTGATGTTGGATTAGTTCGTCATAGTTCTCATTGTGTTAAATGACGATTTATAAAAATGAAATTCATAAACTAAACATTAACAAATAAATATTTCTAGCTCTAGTTAGCTTCATATGCATCCGTAAGACGCTTTTGGCTAATGCTGCATTTGGCTAACAGCAAGTTTAAAGTATGCAGCATACTTTAGTCAGTCCGTAGACCTTTGAAGTGGTTCTCATTGTGTTAAATGACGATTTATGAATGAAAAATGAATAAAATTCATAACTAAACATTAACAAACAAATATTTCTAGCTCAAGTTAGCTTCTCCCACCCATCAAGAGCATTAATATGCATCCATTAAACGCTTTTTGTTCAACCCATTAATCCATTGATCATTAAATATCAAATTAAACTCAAAGATTATTAAAACTCAAGTCATCAAATGTGTTGGAAAAAAAAGAAAAACAACTAATAATAATAATAATAAGAAATGTCGAATCAACTAGTTTTATGCCATAACATTTTTGACCCAGATTTCAATATGTCTCAATAATAGTTAGTTTTAAGCACTTTCGGAAGTTTCATATAACCATAATGATATAAGCTTTCATATACAATGCGTTTCAGGGCCTTAAGTTCATTCTTTTTTTTCAGTGTATACACTCGATTACCTTTCATTTCAGTGGGCATTTGCCAGCGGCCAATAAATTTCTATTTAACCATAGACGTGAACCAAAATAGGGGCAGCTAAAGTGACACAAGCGGGTGTAGAGAGGGAGAAGGAGGGGGGACGAGGTGTGGAGGGGGTTATAACTAACTAACGGCTACAGTGTTGGCCGCGAGCTGGTGAAGCTCCAATGAAGCGGCACGTGGAAACGCTTATAATTGCATCCGCGGCTGCCTCTGATGCCACAGTGGCAACTAACGGGGGCAGCTTGCAGGCACGGGTCACATGCAGCAATAATTTTGACGGTTGATTGATCAAAGCAGCAGCCGGCTATAAAGTTGCTGCTGTTGTTGTCGTTTTCTTTTTTTATTGTTCACTACTAACAACAATAACAACAAACAGGGCTAGATTGTCTACTTATTTACTTAGCTAGTTTACATGCTGCCAGCATTGAGGGTTGTTACAAAAGATACAATCTACAAGATACAGATAATATAGCATATACATGTGTATATAGCGGGAGTAAGAACAGCTGACTTTGCTTTTAACTGGCTTTGGACAGCGTTCAGTTGCAATAAATCAAATTTGAAATCGCCTTCGAGCCAAGTTAAATTGCCAAGCCGGAAGATGCTTGAGATGCCCGAGATGCGGGAGTAACAATCCGTTATTGATTGCATACAGTCAATCAATAGTTTCAAAGAAAGTTTATTCTTTGTTTTATTTTTTTTCGTACAATGCATAAATGGGATTTGCTTAGCTTAGCCAAACTGCTGTCGAAACTATACTTAAATAGAGTGTTAAAGTAAATGAATTTGACTTGAAGTTTAATCCGCATAAGAGTGAAAAGCTTGGAATTTAAACCAAGTGGCTTTAAATGTGTTTTCAACTTTAAATGTTGTATTATTCTAGAGCTCAAATCATGATTCAAACGCTCTTGCTTTCAAAAATCTGTTCAGTTTTAACGAACTAACAGTTACAGTTTTAATGTCATTAAACTTTAAGTGAAAACTAAGCTTCCAACTTGAAGCCTGTATGTTTAGCCATAACTAAAATACTAAAAATTATCGAAATTTGTTTATGTTTTAGGGAATTTATGGCTTTGAAAATTGTTTGAATATTTTCGAATAATTTCTTTTAGCATAAAATTTAAAAATGCATACAAATAACTTAATCGAAATGCATATAAAACTGACAAATATCATCAAAGTAAAGAGCGCAGGTGCAGGAGATGGAGATAGAGGTGGAAATGAATAAAATTCTTAGACAAAACAATTCTGGAAACATTGTTGCATGGCAATCAAAGAAAATATTGTTTTGCTTCTTTCTTTTTGTGTGCTCAATAAAAATGTGCAAATGTGCCCCCAATGTTTTGTTGCCTCTGACCTGATCCACTCTTTATGCAAGACATACACACACACTTACACACATACTAACTCAAACAAGAAACAGTTTGGGGGGATTGAAAACAAAGACCAAAAGCATTGAGATTGTGGGTGGTCACGTACAAGAGAGTATCTGAAAGATACACAAACCAAACAACAACTGCTGTTTCGAAAGCAAGTTTGTGGGCACGGATTTTGGCTTAGGCAAATGTAGCTAATAAAACAATTATGCAATGCAGAAGCAAAAGCAGCCGCAGCAGCAGCAACTGAACATCTGAACTGAACTGAACTGAACTGAAGAGAACAGAATTCAATGCATTGTGTTGGCCAACAAGACGAACAGGAAGAACAACAGGAACAACCTCATCATCTTCATCAGCTCCATGATTTTGTGTGTGTCAGCGGCATCAACATTGTTGCAGTTGTATGCCATTGTCTGCCTGGCGGCCAGTAACTGTAACTATGCGAAAACTAGGCGCAACTTTGTATGTACACACACTTACATGTGAATGTGTGTGTGTGTGCTCTATGGAAAAAGTATGCCAAACAATGGCGCCTCCTTCATTGCCTAGCCTGGCCACAAAAGCCGCTTTGCGCCACACCTCTCCCCTCCGCCCCGACCCGCCCCGCCCCGCCATCACATCTCATCTTTGCTGCCCTTGCCTGACTAATGTATGCGAAATGCAATGCAGGCGGCTCTCATAGCCATCAGCTTTTGACTGCAGCATAAGTTACATTTCGGACACCAACCGTGTGTGTGTTTTTGTATTTGTGTGTGTGAGTGTGTTACTGTGTGTGTGTCATGTGCAAAGATGCCGCAGACAATAGCGTTGCGAACACACAGAACAAAAGATTCAAGCAATATGGGTAATATTACTAAGTAAGCAAGTGAATGGACTCGGGTATACCTTGTACCACCCAGTACTAAAAAAATATATCAAGATTGGACTTAGCAGATAAACATAGGCATATAAATTTGTACTGCGATCAAGTTTTTAACAACTTCTTAGACACTCAACTCGTACCTAAACTCATATGCTTTTTACTCTACATTGTTTATAGGGTATCGCTATGTTCGCTGTAATGAAACTTGCTCTGCTGTTTGTCCGTTGGTCGTCGCATGTATCTTTTAGATAATCTTCATTTCTCGTTTGCGGCTAATGGCCTGGCATTGGCATGGGCAACGGCAACGGCAACGGCTTCGGCATCGGGCACTGGCTTTGGCTTTGGCTTTGGCAGTGGAAACTCAAAATGAAACTGGCTTAGGCACTCAAGGATATCGCCTGGCAACTGATGCTTGTTGTTGCTGTTGGTGTTGCTGTTGCTTTTAGTTGCTTTATGACCATTGAGGGTATGCGCAGCACTTCACTATCTTTTCTCTTTCTTTCCCGCTCGCTTAAATGGGACACGTTGCGGTTTCCCTCTGCGCGTTGATGACTAAGTGAGCCGTGTGTCCAGTTTAGCTAGCTGGTGTTCGAGTTTTCAAGCCAAGTTTGAATGCATTCGGAAGGTACTTGCCTCTTTTATATATATATATACTTTTCTTTGCGGTTACACACACACACACACACACACACATGCATATTTAGAGATACTCAAAATGAGATACAAAGATACATTTCGACTTCCTACCATTTAAGCTGCTTCGTTTGATGGGCGGCACACACGACGAAGACAATGACGACGATGATGATGATGATGATGATGATGATGATGTTGATGATGATGATGTTGATGATGATGATGTTGCGCGTTCAACAGGACAGACGACAAACCTTCACACTAGCCGAAAAGAATCTTTTGCTGGTTCTTCTCCTTTAACTTCTTCTTCTACTTCACAGGCAATTTCAAACGCAGTCTGATTTTGAGGCCAGCTTCCTGGACTGGCTGCGCTGGGCTGGGCTGGGCTTAAATGAAATGTGTGCCAGCAGGCCGTTCAAGATTGTCTTCGGTTGCCTTTTGCAAAATGTGCATTGAAATTTGAGATATTTTGCCTTGGATACAAAGGCTGGGCACAACCAAAAAGGAGCGGCGCATAACCCAAAACTCAATAACTAAAAAAAAAAAAAAAAAAGGCAACCCAAAGCAACCATCATCTTACAGTTAAACGCATCTTTTACTCAACTTTGTGTCTTCGTCTTCTTCGTTTCGGTCGCGTGGGCGTCTTTTGAGATTGGCTTTTATTTTGGCATGCCATAAGAAGATCTTTGGCGACGACAACGCCAACGATAGCAAGCAGGCACAACATTGGAATGTTGGCTAAGACCAACAACAAACGAACCAACGAACGGAACGGCTTTCATAATTTTCATAAATTGGCTTTTGTCTCAAAATGCCGTCTAAACACTGGTAGCTATAACTTTTTATGTGGGCTCTTTTCACATACATCTAACAGTTTTTATTGTGCAATATTTTTAAAGCGTTTTCTTTTTCTCTTCTTTCAAAATGTATTTGAAATATTTTGTTGTACGTTTAAAAAATAGTTGAAGGTCGTTATGGTAACGTTTTTTTTTTTTTTCAATTAAAACATATTTGCTTCATTTCATCATTTCATGTAGTTTTCTTACACAAAATACTATATAAAAATGTGAAAATATTCTATGAACTAGATTTTTGTACAATATTTTTGCGATAGAGAACTATAAATCATGTATTATTCAGTTGTTTCACCCTTTTGAAACTGCAATTGTATTCGATTTCATTGTTCGTTGCGCATTCGCAGGGAATACAATGAAAATAAAAGAATAAACACACATTAAAATGTGTACATGTGTGTGTATATATTTAATTAAAATTAAAACGCACAACAGCAACGAATTAAATAAACAATTTTTAATTGAGCTCGACAAAAAGTTTAAGCAAACATAACAAAAATGCAAATGGCATCTGGAATACTTCCTACATATATATCGGAAAGCCTACTTGATATATATATATATATAGTGCTGTATATTCATGTTAAATATTGTTCAACTTTTGAGTGTGTACCAATGAAGCAATTACAACAACAACAACGACAGTTAAAAGCAATAATAATATTGTGCAAAAAAAAAAACAATGATAATAACTGAGTATGACACATGGCAAGGAAATGCAATTAAAAAATATGCCTTTTAATTGTCCACGGTTACGGCCATGATATCTCACCCGGGCATCACCTTTTTTTTTTTTTCGACCACCTGCCGTGTCATTAATTTGTGTTAGCTTCGCACATAAACAAACAATTGCAATGCGAACATTTCGAACAGTTTCGGATGTACACAGAATTAAGGATACTTTCATTTTCTTAAGAAAGTTTTTGTTAAGTGTAAATACAAATATTTCTTAACTATTTATTGGTTGAGAAATTAATAAAGTTATCAAGATTTTAGCATAACACACATTCCTTTCTTGTTAACTGATTTTTCTAAGAATTTTCTTGCTCTAAAAAAATGTTTTTAGCAAATTTGAAGCATATTAATCTTAATTATTGAATTCGAATATTAATAAATTTTTTTAAAATGATTATAATCTAGTCTCATAGTAAATATTTATACATAAAGTCAAAAAAAAAATTGGAAAAAACTAAGTACATTTCATCATTGTTAAGAAAGCTATAGTAATCGGAAAAAAAAATATATTTCTTTACTATTTATTGATTAAGACATTCAAAAAGCTATCGGGGTTTTAGCATTGTATAACAAAAATATTTTTTCAAATTTATAATATAATATAATATTTATTTTAAAATTATTTAAATCGAGTTTCACATTAAACATTTAAACAGAGAATACAAAAATAAAACTTTAAAAATAATTTGCAGAGTATTTATTTTGCGTGAAGTAAAAATAAAAAAAAAATATATATATATATTCTGTCAGATGCTGCACAGCGAAAGTTTCGCCAATGGTAATTTGAGACACTTATTTATCATAAAATTTATTGGCATTCAGTGGTGAGGCGAGAAGAGGAAAGGAGAGGTGAGGAGAGTGCGAAGCTTTGGGAGATCTGTGTCACATTGTCACATCGAACGTGTGTGTGTGTGGCGCCTCTTAAATCACAAAAACAAAAACAAAAAAAAAGAGCTGCATGCTGCTCAGTAAATAAAATTGATGATTATTCTGCCTCACATTGCCTGAGTATTGTTTTACCAAAGAGTTCGGCACTAATTTGTGAGCATATGCAGCAGGAAATTACAAACAAGTCATTGAACTGAAATTTAAGCCAACAATACGCACAAAGAGGGTTGAATAAAGCTGTGTGTGTGCTAAGGGGGTGTGTGTGTGTGTGTGTGCGAAGGAAATTTACTTGACATATTTTAAAGGAAATTATGGATTATAATCTATAATGGCGCTGCGCACAAAGGGTAATAAAGCTTATTTATTGATGGAAAATAAGTGGATTTTTAAGAGCAGAGAACTTGAATGCAGTTAAAAATAGTTCCACTCTTATGGTACATAGAAAAAAATATAGTAAAAATAAAATCATGTCATAAAAAGAAAAATTAAATAAGAAAACGATAACAAAATAAATATTTGTAATAAATATATCTTAAAAATTTAAACACAAAAGAATTTCCAATGGTTTTATTGTCTCTAAAAATACTTAAAATGATGACAAAAAAGTTGGCCAACTTTAAAAATGCTTCTAAAAACTTTTACTTACATTTTTTTTACTAAAACCAAAGCAATTTTATTTTGTTAATGTTCATTTTAAGCATCTTTTTATTTTTTTTTGTGGGTACAACTAAGAACTTATAAAATTTAATCATTTCTTTTTTAAATATTTTTTTTTCGAATTTTTGTCAGCCAACAAATTTTGACAACAGCTCGAACTTAACTATATCAAACAAGTAAATTGGAATATTGTTTAACCCTAAACAAATTTCCGCCTTGTAACATCATAAGTGATATATTAAAGCACTCTGCTCTGTAGCCAATAATCAAGTCAATTAGAATGCTGCTGGAACCTAATGGGATGCAAATGTTGTTGAGTGCTCTCTCGCTCATCTAACGATTTTAGTCAGATTCTCTGCACATACGTTATGAAGAGGAATATGAGAGCCAAACCAAACCAAACTAAGCCTATTAAAACTTGACTCTGCCATACTAACACCCCGCCCCTTCTGCCCCTCCTGCCACTCCATTCCCTCACACTGTCCACTCGCAGCTTGGTTGGCGCATTTTAGCATTTGACCCTTTTGGCCTCTTTCCCACATCCTCTGGCCATATGCACAACCACTTTGAGCTGTGGCAAAGCTTTGAACACATAAAAAAAAAGGAAAACATTACATGGTCTACCCCACCAGCCCCCCCTTTTCAACCGTCCTTCACTTGGCATGCAAATGCGCAGATCGAACTGATAACATCAAGCCAAAAATTCGCTGTGCAGCTGGAAAGGGGGGCTGAGGGGGCCTTGGGGTGTTGGATAGCGGTTGGCGGGTGTTGCATAGTTGTTGTTTGTTGTTGTATCTTCTTTTTCTCTTTTTGGTTTTTCGATGAGCAACAACAACAAGCGAGAAAGCCCAGACAGGGCAGGCCAGAAAACTTTTGGGCAAAACGCAAATAGTTGCTGCTAAATTAAATTGAGCGAACGTTGGGGAAGCAAAGAGAGAGGGGGGGGGGGGGGCAAATGGAATTGGGTCATCATCATGATGTTGATAGTAACAACAACAAAAATAGAAAAAGAAAAGAGGAAAAAAACCGCCATGCATATAAAAGGCAATAGGCCAAAATAGTGTTAACGTGAAGCCGTCAAAAACAGCAGCAACATCAGCAGCAGCAGCAAAAGCGGCAGCCATGATGTGGCAACTGCAACACTTTCGCTAACAAGCCAACACAGCCCAGCGCAGCCCAAGTTGTTGCCACGTGTTGTTGTCTGTCTATCTATGTGTGTCCTAAATGTGGCTCGAGGTCGCCAACAGTGGCAGAGTCGAAGGCGGTGGCACTGACTTTAGTGCAACGTGCAGGTTGCAAGCGTGCAACGTGCGTGCATAAAACATTATGTGGCATGACCCAACCACCTTGCATCCAAACACACACACACAAACACATAGAGAGAGAGAGAGAGCGCAACGCGTAAAGTTTGGTTATAAAAATGTTAACAACGCTGTCAACGACATGTCGACGAGCGCGACGTGCAACAGTGGCAACAACAACAACAGCAGCAACACTGATACTACTAAGTAATAAAGTCTCAAGTTAGTTGCTGCTGATGGCAACTCTGGCTGCATCAACTATGCAGCGAGAAATAGTCAAACACACACACATGCATAAAACTGGCATTTTTATGGCAAGTTTTCGAAAATGAATTTTTGATCAACTGCAGCAAAGTTCAAACACACACACACACACACCTAGCAGACACATATGTGCCACACACATACACACACAGACAGCTGCTTACTGTGTGAAACGTGCAACATAATATGCGGCAGATGCCACTTAAACTTGGACACCGCCTCCTCTTAAATAGCCAAAGAGAAAAGTTCGCAATGAAAACTTAAGAGACTCCATTAAAATTTACGTATCTCCTTGTGTGTGAGTGTGTGTGTGTAAGTGTAAGTGTGCAAGTGTGTGTGTGTGTGTGTGTGTGTGTGTAAGTATAAGTACGTTTAAGTGTGTATGTTGTTATCAAATACTAAGGAACCTGTCATAGCAACTAACATTTAAGTAGCATTTGGCCTTAATAAATATTTGTCCAGAGTTGACAACATTTTGAAGTCAAATATTTATTAAAGCAAAATTTACAAATAAAAGTTTAGTATACTGTTTGGGGCTTGTTTTCAATAAGCTTTTGCAATAATAAACTTTCGGTTCAAGTCATCAAATATGTTTTTTAATATTTTACTTTTACATAATATGTACTTATATCTTATAATAAACTTTTTGATCTTAAATGACTTTTAGATCGAAAATAAAATACTATTTACTAAAGGTAAACATTTTCACATGTTAAAAATCTTTCGAAAAACCAAGAAAGCTTGAAAAGCTTTTGTTATCATAGATGAAATGTATATTAAGAATATGGTTTGAAGAATTTTCGTTGAAGTTTTTAGATTATATTTTTAATGAGTTAATTTACAACTTTTGCTAGTTGCAAAAGGCAGAAGAATATTTTTCTTAGTGAATTAAAAAATATTTGTAATATAATATTTAATATTTAGTATTATACTTAACAAATTCATGGAAAAAAATTTTACGGTCTTTGTTTCTTTCTTTTTTAACTTATTTATATAGAAAAAAATATGGCTTAAAGAATTTTCTTTAAACAATATTTTTAATGAGTTACTTCACAATTTTTGCAAGTTTCAAAGGGAAAAAGTAAGTTTTTCTTAGTAAATTAAATATTATTTATAACATAATATTTTATATATATTATTTGTTATAATATTAAACAAACTCATCTAAAATTCCATTTCCTTTCTTATTTACTTCTTTAAGTTGCTTCTTTTTCATCTACTTAATCCAACTGTCTGTTGTTTTTTTTGGTCATTGAGTTTCGAGTACTTTGGCACTACATAAACTTTTATTGTCACTTCAATCGAACCACTACTCAAAAAGTTAACAACCTTAAATGTACACACACACACATGCACATACATACATATTATGTTGAAGTTCATATTCAATCAATTTGCAAATATTCAATATGATTGCCACGAATATCTTGCACATTGGCTTCTTAGCTCAACACCCTAACACACACACACACACACAGCTGCCACACTGACTGGCAAGACCCCAACAAAAACTCATCGTGCCATTATCAAAGGCAAAAGGCGTTCTTGGCCCAAGCTACTCTCTCTCTCTATCGACGTTTCTGTACACTCTCACACCTCAAACTCATTTGGTTGGTCGGTGGTTACTTTTACCATTTGCCTTACGGCTGCTGTTGCTGCTGCTGCTTGATTCTGCTTGCTGCTTGCTGTGGTTTTGTACCAGCTTCCTTTGTGCCCCCAAAACCAAGAGACTATGATGATGATGAGAGGCGAAGCGCCATGCGACGCCAAGTGTGAGAGTTTGGCAAACCATCAGCTTTGCTTTCTATTAAACTTACATGACACATACGCACGCACACACACACACACATACACACACACACACATAGTCAGACAATTGTCGCCCCGCATTGACCCCGAGGAAGAAAAGCCAAAAAAAAAATAAAAATAAAATGTACTTTGTAGCTAAGGGGGATGGTTTTGCGTTGGGGGTGGGGCAGGGGGGGGTTGGACAAAAACCGAAACGTTGTAAATTCATAAAATTTGCTGTTTGATGCGTTTTCAAGTAAATTGAGTTCCAACCCTCGAACGATGTGAAATGAAATAAAAACCGCATCACAAAAACGACGAAGACGAAGAAGAAGAAGAAGCAGCAGAGACAAGAGGCAAGAGACACAAGACACAAGATGAGACGCGTTGGCGACGCATGCCGCATGTTAAATGTCATTTTTATAGCGCTTTGATTATATTTTCTATTATCGAAGACATTTTGGGGCAACACACACACACACACACATGCAACCCTCGAAAAGAAAAACCACTTGGAAAAGCTTAACACGTAAGCCACTGCCAGAAAGAGAGGAAATATGATAGAGAGAGAGAGAGGTAGATTGAAATGTGAAATCAAATTAAATTATATAACATAATAATAATATGTAATAATAAATGCTAAATTATGTGAATCAATCCAACACGGCGTATGCATAATTTTGCCCTAACAAAATGTAATCGCATTGAGTGATGTGACACACACACACACACACACACATACACACACATACAGACAGACAGGCATATCACATTTTTGCATAACAAATCAATGCTGAAATATTAAAATGCATTTGCTACAAACAAGACAAACAACAACAGCAACAACAGCTAAACAATAAATAACTAAAATTCATGTTTAAATTTCATAGAAAGAGAGAGAGAGAGAGAGAGAGAGAGAGAGAGAGAGCGAGAGAGAGGTTAATATTTGCATATCCCAACAGATATTGAGACATTGAACACTTGCAGCAAATGCAAATTCTTGCTGCGCTTAATAACCAAGGCAGACAGACAGAGATATATATATATATAGATATATATCCGAGTCTGTACGTGCATAAATGTATAAGTACTTATGTCCACTAGCTAAGAGGCAGCTGGACCATTTTAATTATACAACAGAAAGCGAGAAAGAAACAACCAAAGACAGATAGAGAGAGAGATAGATAGAGAGAGAGAGATAGATAGAAAGTGCTTGTGACAGAAACAAAGGCTTATCAATCTTCAAGCTTGACTACCAACAATTTTGCAGCTTAATTTGGTATATTTTCTTATACCTATATATATATACATATATATCGAGTGTTTTGTTTGTGGTTTTTTTTTTGTGTTTTTTCTGTGCCACCTCTCTTGAGGCAACACAACAGCAGCAGCAATAACAAAAACAACACTAACTTTGTCACTGGCATTGGTCACTTAATCTAAAAACATAATAAAATATCAATGTGGGTCAAATCTTATGGTTTTCTACTCAAGTCTTCGCTGGTATACTCTTTCTCTTAAGATTTTTGGTAATCAATATATATTTTTAAGGCAATTAGTTGAAGAAAGCAAACTTCAAAATTCTCTTTTTGTATGGTAAGAAGCTGTAATTCTTTTTAATTACTTTACAATTACTTAACAATTACTTTTTTATTTCATTTTACTAGTAGAGCAAAAGTTATTACATGAATAGTGTCTATGAACTCTACTTTATCCTTATCTTATATCGAAAAGAATCTCGAATTCTTTTTAATTACTTTCCAATTACTTTAATATTTTCTTCTCCTTATGAGCTGAAAGTTATTATATGAAAAGTGTCTATGAACATAATTTACTTTCTTATATTTAAATGAAACGAAGCTCTAATTCTTTTTAATTATTTTACAATTGTCCATGTAATTACCTTAAGTTAAAGTATGAAGTAATAAGTAATTTAGCGAATGGTGTTTGTGCACATTACTTTCTTTCTCTCTCATTTTTTGTCTCTTTCCATCCATGCCAAGATACTGTTTGTATTCTTTCTCCTTCTCACTTTTAACAAAGGTTTCCAATGGCATTGTTAAGTATTTCGTGCTTTATTTTCTTATTCTTCGCATAGTTTGTTTATTTAGATCTTCAAAACTTATAATATCAAAATAAATTACTTTCAAATATAACTTTGTTTTTAAAAGGACAAACTGTTCCAAAAAACAGACATACTCTATTACTCTATTATATCTGTATTCTATTCTATTTTCTTGTTGAGTGCCTCAAAAAACACTGCAGCATACTATTATCTATGAAAATCGAAAGCTTCTCAGCAAACCAAAAAAGTATTTTTTTTTTTTTGGGAAATTAAAAAGCATTAAGTCAACATGAATATATCTTGGTGTTTGCACTGGAAACACATCAAGCATAAGTACGAAATAAATATGGTCAACAAAGAAAAAAGAAAACTAAGAAAATGTGTTTTTTCTTAAGCTTGGTTTTTATCTCTCTCTCTGTTTTTTTTACGCTTGACTTGAAAAAAGCTCAGAATGCGATTTAATGCAGATTTAAAGGTTGAGTTGTTATTAATTTTTTTTTATTATACATTAAATGCTTATACAACACAATTACAACATATTTTCCATTTGTTAAACAACAACAATAGCACCACAATAACAACAACAACAACAATTGCCTTTAGCCACAATGTGAAATGTGAAAAGAAATCTGTTTTACTTGGCATTTTGTTTTTTTGTTTTTTTTTGTATTTGTATTTGGGTTAAATATTGAAAGGAGCTCAGAATAATCCGCTTGGCGCTTGCCGCTTAAATGCAAACAAGTGTAGTTTTATGTAAATACTAATAGATGATTATGTAGTTGAGCAAACACCAACAAAAACAACAACAATACAAAATAACAATCGGTCACACATAGTTACATGTAGACAAAGTGCACTCAACCAAGAGCCAAAGCTCGTTTGTAGCAAGCATTGTTGTTGTTGTTGTTGTTGTTGCCTTGAGGTCATTATATATCGAGAACAGCAGTTGCCAAAATGTTCCCAAAAGCTTTTGTGTGTGACAAGTTCAAAGAGAACGGTGGGGGGGGGGGGGGGGTAATACGACAAGTTTTTGGGGCGTACAAGCAATTGAACTCGCTGCATGGCGTAGCAAAGGAAAGGGGAATTGTTGCGGGTTAACTTGCATTACATGCTTCAATTGCAACAACAACAACAAATGCAACAACAATAGTAATGACAATGGACAGCAGCATTGGGTATTGTCGCATTGTGAAAACAAAAAATATATAAAATAAAATAATATTTTTTTATTTTAATATCCCAATAGATCATGATTGTTGAAAGTAAATTTGCATACGATCGACAGATACTCTGTAAGAAAAATAAAAAAAGACTAGATTAAAAAATATTTTAAAATATGCCAAAAATAAATTAACTAGACTTGAGAAAATGATAAAGAAACGAAAATTATTTACCCAAACGAAAAAAATTTACATAAAAAACAACTTTAAGAGGACAAAAAAAAAAAAGAATTTAAATAATTTAAAGGGAATTTTGAGAGAAGAGAAAAAAATATATATTAAATTTAATTATTTACATAATCATATTTGAATAAACAAAATTATATACTTTGTCTATTTTTTTTAATTTCTTTCTTGTTAAAATATTTTATTTAACTCAAGTTTCAATTGCTTGTAGTAATTATAAGGAAATATTATTTTTTTAAATAATTTTGTTCACAGATTTTGATTATTATTTAATTTTATATAATTTTCTTCGTTAAAAGTATGTATTAATAAAAGTTTTCTTAATTTTTTTTTTTTTGTATAGTTTTTGATTTCAATGCGGCAATAACTTCTCAACCCATTTTTCTGCCTGCTATTTACAGGGTATTGAAAGAGTGAAAAAAAGTAATACTTGTAAAGGACACGAAAATAAATGTCATTGACTAAATGACAAATATCTTGACAGTTTTTATTCTGCTACTGTTGTTGGCTGCACAAAATACACACATAAATAAGATTTATAGACATGCATATCGATGTATATATATATAGTATATGAGTATTGTTAGTCTGAATGTGGCTGACTGTACTTGAGCTTGTCTGCATGTGTATGTGTGTGTGGGTGTGGGTGAGGACAAATAAGCATGTTAAACAATCCATAAAGCCAAATAAAAAACAAAGGCAAAATTGTTTCCATATTTTGCGAATGCTTTGTTTGTGTGCGCTTAGGTAAGTGTGTGTATAGGTACATAGGTATGCGTGTGTGTGTGTATGAGTTCTAGTGTAGTTGTCAAATTAGTGACAAACAGGGGGTCGAATGCAGTTGAAGAACTCGAAACACTTCAAAAACACACACACACACAAAACATACAAAAGCTCTTTCAGCTGTCAAAGACAAAAATTAACAAATGCGGCCCAAAAATTCCAAAGGCAAACCAAAAACTCAAAGCCAGACACAAAACAACAACAACAACACAACAACAGCAACGTGAACAATAGACAACAATGGATAAAAAAGGGTTTCTGGCTGGTGATTGACCTGCTCATAGCGAAAATGGCGAGAGCGCAAACAGCAACAACAGCAAAATAATCACAATAAACTTTTCACAAAGCGAACGCACAAAAGTAGGCAACGTTTTTTCTTGTTCATGCGGGCTCATCAATTCCCTTTTTTTTTGTGTGAGAATAATTGAAATCGAAACTCAAATCCTTAACACAAATTGTGCTTTTAATGGTGGGTAAGCAACTTGGGTTTCTTGGTTAGACTTTAATTGGTTGACATTTGGGGTTGAACAGCATTTTTGGTTATTGAATTTTTGTAGAAGAAATAATTTTAATTAAAATATATACAAAATCTATCAAATAAAATAATACAATGACATGGAAAAGCTTTAAAATTCTTATATATATATATATATATATATATATATATATATATTTATAGATTTATATATTATTTAAGCTTTGACATTGTATTCATTTACGAATAGTATTATTATGACCCAAATTGCTTTATGGTATAAATAACTTATTTTTATTATAATCTTATAGCTTTTAGCTGCTCAAATCTGATTACAATATCGCTCTTTAACACCCCCAAGTTAGCTAGCTTGGTGAACTTCTTGGCCCCTCCTCCAAAGTTTTCTGTTTATAAGTTATGCAAATAATTAATGTATACTTACGAACACGAGCAGCCAGGCCAATAACATTAACCAAAATTACACGAAATGGCCTTCAAGGCCTTCAACTTGAAAACAGAGAGAGAGAGAGAGACAGGGAGAGAGAGAGACAGAAAGAGAAACTACAATGGCAAAGGTTTTTGTTTAAGTATATGGTGGATTAACATGTACAACATCGTTTACTAAGCCACAGAAAGGGGCGTTTGTAAGTTAGTGATTAGGGGTGTGGGATGGGTAAGAAGGGGGGAGAGCACGAGTTCAGAGTTCAGCAGCAGTAGTAAAATGTTTCACGCCTCAAATCAGTGATAAAAGCACACACACACACACACACACACACAAAAGCCAAACAAATGCGACAAACAAATGAGATTAGGATGGGTGAAAAAGAAAAATTTATTTTTTTTTACTAGACGAAACAAGAAACAGCAGCTAAAGGTCAAAGTGCAGCTAAGTTAACGATAACTGAGCGCATTTATTATTCATTTGATGTATATAAAAACATGCAAACTACACTTCACGCACTCACACACACTTATGGATAGTTGACAATAATAAATATAGTAATGGCTTGTCGAACAAATATAAATTGACACATAGATAAAGTTTCTGGGCGTCGGCTCTGTGTTTTGCCTTCCAGGCAGACATTGATGATAATGTTGTTGTTTGTTGGTGTTGCTTGTTATCAGCTACAGAAATTGTATATCAATATCATGTTTGTGTGTGTGTGTGTGTGTTTTGTGTGTCTGGTTGAGCTGAGGTCAGCTGTCTGCCCCTTGTTGCGTCTCAATTTAATTTCTATACGTTGACCTTTTTACAAAACAAAAATTTTTGCTGTCAACTTTGTCAGTCAACGCATTAAGTTGGACAGTTTTAAATAAAGAAGGGACTAATTTTAAGTAAGCCCTCAACAACATGTGAGCTTTAAAATGTATTTGGTATGAAGTTAGAGTGCAAAAAAAGGTTTCAAGTTGATTATTAATTTAATTCCACACATTAGAAGGATTCCTGGCAGCTGTCTGTCTGTGGATATAATTTATAAAGATGAATGTTTAGTTGAGTTCCTCGAATAACCTACACTTACTATAAACATTTAGAATGAAATTGTATCTCAAATTCTGTCACTAACTAAATTATCACCAAAACAATTAACCTGTTCAGCAGTTTCGCAGCTCATTAAAGTTTGTTTAGTTATTATAAGTAAGATACTAAAAACTCTAAGATAAATACGAATAGGTTCATTTAAACTATCAACTGCTTTAGCTACTTAATGGCAATATAATTGCTGATTAAACTATTTAAAGTTCGCTTTTTCGCTTAGCAGCTTTCGGTTATTGATGGCCGGAGAAATCTTTATTTTATGCAAATCAAATCTATTTTAAACTGCATTATTTTACCCTCAGTTAAATATTTATTCAGCAGCGATTATTCATTTTTAGCTGCGGTTACCGATTGAGTTTCTCAAGTTTGTCAGCTTGTCTTTTGTTATACCCTGTAATTTGGTTCAAGAAGGTGTTTTAGTATGTATGTTTATCTTTATAAATACATACAAACTTATTTGTTTTGATAATAATACGATCTGAATATTAAGGAAATTTTCTTATCCGGAAAAAATATGAAATTAAAAGATATAATATTAAAAATTTAATTGAATAAATATATATAATTGTATTTTTTTTACCCGGAAAAAATATGAAATTAAAAAATGTAATATTAAAATTATTTTAATAAATATATAAAATTATCTTTCTTAACTTGAAAAATAAAATATTTAAATTATTTGAATAAATTATCTTTCTTTACCGGAAAAAATAATAAAAATTAAAATATATAATATTAAAACTATTTGAATAATTATATATAATTATACTCCTCAACTTTTAAATCTTTTTTAAATGGAAAGTAGGTTTTTAAACTCTATCTTATATTTTCAAACGACATTATACTAAGACAGATTATATCTCTGTTCCATATATGATATTATTCTTAGAATTAATACTTAGTTTGAGTAAGTTGTTAAACTTTAGCTTGGAATAGCTTTTATGCGACCTCTTTTAAGTTAAGCACTCTTGATTTTTGGCTTCAGCTTGTTTGCCTTGCGCTTGTTGTTGTTGTTGTTGTTGCCGCCTGCCACCATTTGGGGGCATAGTAAATGACCTAAAATGGTTTTCAATTGCCTCAGTTAGATTTCACTGCCATTACAACTAGCTCTATCTCTCCACTCTGCTCTATTGTTGCATGCAACAACCAACTCTCATTCCATACCTGACCACGACCTCAAGCACAAACAATGCCACGTTTCTAACACACACACACACACACACACAAACACACAGTATGCTGCAAAGAGTCGCAAGAGCTATTCCATGTCTGATTACCAACTTTTGCTATTGCCAGTTGGGGCAGCAACAAAACCAGCTACATAGACACAATATTAATGATGCACAATTGTCAAGAACTTTCACTTGGGCCCAGGCAACTTGAAATGTGGCAGGTCCACCTTCCACCACCCCTACCCCACTATTGCATTGACCCACTGTGCTAACCGCAATGACACGCGTCGTTTGTTGTTGTTGCAACTGTTGAAAACTCTCTTTCAACTCAATTGAGACGCACTCTAATGGCAATAATTATGCGGCTAGCAGCCAAAGTGACGCCAAAGAAAAGGAAAAAGCGAAATTGTGGTGGTGGCAAGGTGGAAGTGGCAAAGATAGACCATTAAAAAGACAAAAACCGATGATTGAGTGTGCGTATTTTGGGTTTCAATGCAGCAGCAGCAGCCACAGAATGAGGCAAGACGCAAAAGACGAGAGAACAAACGATAATGCACTTGAAGAGGCTGCGGCAAACGGGCTCATTGTGTTTGTGGCACACACTCCAACCCCACACTCTGTTTCTTTCACTTCCTGCCCCTTAACTAGACTAAGTTCCAATTATTTGTGCGGTCGATGCTTTTGTGCTGTGTTTGTTAGGGTGGAGAGGGAGCGAGAGGGAGCGAGAGGGGGCACAGGAAGCATTGCTTTAGCTTTAAAGCGCCGTTAAAAAGCTTCAGTTGCTCGTTTCGATTGATGGCGGCGGTATGTATGCGGGGGAGCGTGGTGGGGAGGGGGGTGTGGGCGTTGTTGTCGACGGCAGCTGGAAATTTGCAGGAAATAGCTTTTTTTTGCTACTATGTATGTGTGTTTGTGTGTGTGTGCAACGAGCATTTGCAATTGCCCCCATCTGCTTGCCACAGCCACAGTTACTCATTATACCCTGTACTCATTAACGATCCAGAACATGTCATGGATAGCTAAATGCATGCAACAGGCGGCAAAAACAATATGCCACAAAGCGAAATTGCTTAAAGGGGATTCAGAGTAGAAAGGTAAAAAAAAAAGATTTAAATAAAGTAGATTTAGGAAGTTTGTGGGGAAATTTGTATAAGAGAAACAATCTAAAGATTGTTCTTAAGCCAAGAATCCTTCCGATATCAAATATAGACTCTTCAAAACTTGATAAAAGACAAAAAATTACTTTGAGCAAAGTTAGATAAAGAAAACATAATTTTTGTAGGAAAGTTTACTTACATTATTTCAAAAATCCAACTAAAGAATTTTACTAAGGATCTAGTAAAAAAATCAATACAATAAAGTTACATAATGCCAAATGTTTTAAAAACTTTAAAACTGTAATGAATAAATTATCCACACAAAAAAATCTATACATTTAATTACTTTTAGTTGCACTAAAAATCAGAAACAAAAAGATGCTTCAAGCTTTTCTTGTTTTTGAATTCCTAAAGCAACCAAAATATCCCCACAAAATTGCAATCTTCTTCATTTAACCGTAAATCTACCAACTCAACATTTTTCTATATCAAATATATGGGCTTAAATAATATAACTTGCTTATTAATACACGTAAAACTTACTAGTTTCAAGTACTTTCTTCATCTTTCAGAAAAATCTAACCTCAAAACTTTCGAATATAGAATTAAAAGCAATAAAGAATATATATTACTGAATACTGTTATTATTAACTAATTTCATGAATTTTCTTCATCTTTATATAGAATTCAAAGCCATAAAGAATATATATTACTGAATACTGTTATTATTAACTAATTTCAAGAATTTTCTTCATCTTTGAGCAAAAACCTAGCGTTAAAACTCTCTTAAGTCTTTATAGCACCTTCAAACCTAAATCCACACATCTGCTTAATGATGCATAATCAAATTAATGTGTATGCAAGCTTAAAGCTCTCGCATACATACAGGGTACCTCCCAGGTCAAGCACACTTAACAAACTTGACGTACTTTTTCTTTCATTCTTTCTTCTTTGGGTTGTTTTTGCTTTTTTCGCCCACTTTGTGTGTGCTCCATTTTGTTGTGCCCATTGTTGGATTTGTTGTTGTTGTTGTTGCGGTTTTGACTTATGTGCGCGCTTAATTGTTGTTAAGAAGTGAAAATCAACGGCAGCAGCCGCAGTAGCAACAACAACAACAACCAAAGGGGGGAAAATAAATCTAGCAAAGCCCCTGCTGTCAAGTGGTGGGCGGTTGGACAGTGAGGGGGAGGGGTAGGTGGTGGTGCGAGGGGTAAGGGGTCGATTAATGTGACTACCGTCTTGACTTAATTTCATTTTCGTTGCATGCATGCCCGGATTCAGGACTGTGCAACCAGAGCTGAACTGGCGACCTACACACACACAAACACACACAAACAAAGGGGAAAAACCAGAACGGGAAATGGTTCGGTGGTGTGGAGTGCCTTTGGTTTGGCTTGGTTTGCTTTGGTTTGGCTTTTCTTTTTTGGGAGGGTGGGGGGAAGGGGGGGTTGGGAAATGGTTTTGATGCAACTCGCTCGAGCACAACTGAGCCACAATCATTTGGCCGTTTTTGCATATTTTCGTGCAGTTTTGCACTTTGATGGTTTTCGGTGCTGGCAGCGACAACGTCTGCAGTGCGCACACTGGTCACAATTTGATTGTAAATGCTTAAATAAATAGCTCAGTCTATGAAAAAGATAAATTGCTTGCTAGATAAGGCACAGTGCATAAAGGAAAACAATTTCTTAAGACATTTTCAAACTTGTTTCGCTTTTTAGCCCATTTTTTAATGTGTTTTCACAATACTTATAATGGTTGGTAGATGAAATATATATAATATTACATTACATTTACTCACAACAAAAACATTTCATATATTATCAGAAGAAAAAAAATCTCTATTTGTTATTAAAACTTAACTAAAAGACATCTAAATTAAATTTCTCTTGTCTCTTGTCATCGTATAATATATAATTCTTGTAAGCGAAACTGATTTTTATATATACTTGATTTAATTGCCTTTTTATAAGCAGTTAACAAAAATAACGAACATTTTTATTCGATAACACATTTTATAAGAAAGAATAACAACTTCCATACAAATTCTCATTATTTAAACACTATTGCACCACTGTGCATGCCTTGGCCGTGCCTTACGGCATTCGTTGTTGCTATTGCTGCTATGCTATGTAGTATCATCAACGCCTACGAGCATGCCAAAAAGAAAGACTGAAAAATGCATTGGCGAAAAAAAAAATATACGGCGAAAGCGACAGGAAGGCAATGCGCGTAGATGCAGCGATAGAAATAGTGAGCAGGAAAGAGAGAGGAAGAAGCAAGAGGAAGCAGAAGCAGAAGCAGAAGCTTACTCCGTTCACAGTTCACAGTTGGTAGTTATGCGCCGCTTAGTCACAGCTGTGGCGCTGACAAGCAATGCGGCGCTCTCACCATCTCTCTCTTTCTCTCTCGCTATCAACTACTACTTTGCATATGCATGCTCATGCACACGGATCCCAGCTGCAGCAGTTATAACAACAAAAACGGCAATGCGGCGCCCCATAGAAAACTGACGCGCACATTTCTTAATCTTTTCTTGTGCCCGTCTCTTGCTTGCTGCTTCTCTGCATTCGTTTGAGTCTGTGTTTGTGTGTGTGTGTGTGTGTGTGTGTGTAAGCATATCCATCATGCCTGGCAAGCGCGACCTATGCTCTGCCCTCACCCCAGACTACACTACACCACACCACACAGCACCTCGCTCTCTGGCCTCTGCTACTGCATTCATGTGCATGCCACGCGCCGCTGCGTCGTCAACGTTGTTTCTACCAGCCAGCACAACTCTATTTGGAATCTTTATTGTTGCTTTCGTTGCCTTTGCTTTTGCTTTTGCTTCTGCTGCTTCTGCTGCTGCTGCTGCCGTCGACGCTGAGCTCCACTTGATCTTTGACCCAATTTGTATTGCATTGTTTGAAATGGGAATGCAAAAAATCTCCTTCGCTCAGTTTGCAGTTTAATTTTCTGCTTTGTCGTCGCCATTCGTCCGTTCGCCGCTTCAGTTTGATTTGATTTAATCTTGGTTACAAATACAAAAAAAAAGCCACTCAAACGCATTCACATAAAAATAAAAAAGAGAAATAAACTCGACGCTTGCATATTTTTTTTTCGCCTGCCATTTTGCTCTAGTGATGGCCGCAGGGGAGTTAAGTGGAGTGTCCCCCTCTTCAGATGAGCACAGCAATGCAAATTGCATGTGTGGCTTTCTCTATCCGTCCCTGTTATTGCTGTAGTCCCTTTTGTTTCTGTTACTGTTGTTGATGTTGTCGTTTTTGTTGTTGACATTCGCGCGCTCTGCTTTAATTAAGCGCATTAATGTCAGCAACTTATGAGAAAAAGAAGCTCTTGGCAAGGGCAAGGGAATGCGCCAGTAAGAACACATACAAACAGTGGGAAACAGTGGGAACATGTCATAACTTTAAACGCTTTGTTGATCTTTAGTTTTAAGCGCATGCTGCTGATTTCTTACACTCTCAACGGGTCACATGAGCTATTAAGCCATTTTCGTCTGTGTGTGTGAGCGTGTGTGTGGGGATTACTTAATTTTACGTTAAATTATTCACTTAAAAGTTTATTACGGCGGCTTTTGAATTAATACACTTAAGAGCTTACATATATTAAAGTTGCAAAAAAAAAAAGAATATAATGAGTTTTATAATTATGGAAAATATACTTAAATGCTTTGATTGTGGAACAGTGGAATACTCGGTGGCTTAATCAATACAGTTATAAAGAGCATTTACACTTCGTTGAGCTTTTACTCAAGCCTTGCCCTTTTGATTGTCAATGAAAATTTACGACAATTGGGACACTGGTCGTTGACAACTCTCTGCAGCTCAGTTGCTCTTGTGCTTTGTATTTGTATTGACATTGTTGTCAGCACTCGTAAGCTGCCTTTATTATTATGGTTTGCCTGTGACAACAACAACAGAAAAAAGAGGAACAACAAAACCGAAACGAAACGAAACGAAAACAAGCTGTCTGTAAGAAGATGAAATCAAAAGCGGCATAAGCATATGAAGTTATTCTCGCTTTAAATACACAAATGCAGAATTAATGCACAGGCACGCAGGCATATTTGTCAGTACATATGCATACACACTCTTATATGTTTGTATGTATGCACGTGTGTGCAGTCGCTTACATTTCTATTCGAAGTTTGGCTTCAAACACCTTCATTGTCGTCGTTTTTGGCGTCGGCTCCTGCTCGTTCTGCTTTGCACTACCTTTTGCTCTCCCACTCCCACTCCGAACTCATGCTGCTCGTCAGGTGCGTTGCGGGCCGCCGAGTTTGTGAAATTTATGTTATTTGCGGTGGCCGTTTGCATAATTTGCGTGTTTGTATAAATGCATGTTATAGTATGTATACATGTGTATGTTTGCGAGTGTGTGTGTGTGTGTTTGTGTGTGTGTGTGGTTGTGTGCGTCTGTTAGAGCACCTTTTCGAGCTGTGTGGACTGTGGGCTGCGAGCTGTTGGTATTTCATTTTCATTTAGCACGAAAATTTAAAACTTTGTTTGCACTTCATGGCGAAAAACGACACAAAATAACTTTAAAAATAAAGGACACAAAAAACTAATTTTGTGGGTTGGGAAAGAAGAGTGAACTTTATAGAAACATATTTTGTTTCGGGTAAGCTGTTTTTAGAGCTGGCAATAAACTGCAATTAACATGGAATTTAATATATAACATAAAATCGGAGTTGCATTTTTGAGAAGAGCTTTCAGTTAGAAGAAAAAGTTTTCAAACATTTTATATAAAAGGCAATTTATACTTTTAAAAACTTTCAGCAGACTTTCGTGATATAAAGAAAAACAATACTATCGTATATCTGAATTATGTCATAATAATCGCATTAGTACAAAATCCAAATATGCTTGCCATTAAATAAATCAATCGAGCTTTACAATGGCTTAAAAAAATGTATAAAGTAAATAAACCAGTAACAATTTATTTTTTTCGCATTACTTTTTTTTTTAAACGTAGAGCATTAATATGCGAATTCCGTTTTGTTTACAACTCAATGCAAACTAAAATGAAATACAGTGCACAATCCACACATGGATTAAACTTGCTGAAATGTGTTAAGCAAACAAACAAGCAAAACAAAACAAAACAAAACGCAACAAAACAAAAACAAAAAAACTGAATTCGAACAAAGTTTTTTTGTCGACCCGTAAACGTTTTATCTATGCATAATTTGACCTCAGCCTGAATTTGAAAACAACCACAAATATACATATATATATATATATATATATATTATATATATATTTTATATATATATTATTCTAATTGGGTCAACAGTGACATTTTTCGTATATAGTTTCGCTCAATTGAAACATTTTGTTCTCACTTTGTCATTTAATTATTATAATTAAATTATTTATGTTGATTTTTTTCGATTTTAGCATCGTTTCGAACTAAAAAATTTGGCTAATAGTATATGTATATGTATGCGTGTTGCTTATATTTTAATTAGCATTTTCTGCGGCTGCCATTTGCAAATTTTTGCATAATGCAACAATTCCAATTAGTGTTTTGTGCGCCTAAAATTTCAATTACATTTTCAACAGCAAATATCCGAAAAACAAAAATATATATATATATGTATATATATTTGGATAAACACTGTGCACAGTGGATTTATTTTAGTTATTTTTAGAAGGAAATTTATTTTTTTACTTTGAAAATTTATTTTTTTACTTTAAAAAAAATTAATTTGTATGAAATAAACTTTTTAGATATGAGAATTTCCTTTTTTTTGGGAATTTCGAGATAAATAAGCCTTTTTAATAAAGGTTTGGTCTTATGATATTTTCAAAAAATTCCAGTTCTTTTATAAAAAGAGCTTTCCTCTCACAAGTTTCAATTCCTAACATGCTGCATAGTTTTCAGCATGCGTGCATGTGTGTGTGTGTGTGTGTTTGTGAATAACTGTAAATGCAAGCTTAATGCAAGCTTTTATGAATTCAACTCAACAATTACAGGCATAAGCATAAATTTATGAATTCGGAAAGCCCACAACATAGAAATATGCTAAATAAAATTAAAGTATCAACTAGTTTTAGATATTGTTGTTAGTGCTGCCATAAGGGGAAATAATAAAAATAATACTCAAACATTTTGGAAAGCGTAAACGAGGCTAAATATACGTATATGTGTGTTTATTCGTGTGCGTGCGTGCATTGAAATTCTATCATATCATTTGTTGCTCATTTAAATACCGTAATTAAGTGATAGCATGGTATCTATTTGTGTGGAGATTGTTGTTGTTGTTATTTGTATCGTTGCTGTTGTTGTTGTCGTTGCTGGGCCTAAAAGCCCTCGCGTGCATACATACGCCTCGTTTTGCTGCCACCGGATTTAAGCGCAAACAGTTGCTTATTTTGAAATTTTATTTAGAGCTAATTGTTTCCTGCTGCGCCAGGCTACAAACACCAGCAACACACACACACACACACACACCCCCTCCACCCCCTCTCTTTTACATATACGCTTAGTGGAGAGGTCAGCAACAAGAATAGAAACGACAACAACAACAAACCACAGCGCTCATTCACACACACACACAAACACACAAAATCTCACTCTACTATCTTTCGTTCTCGTTCTATCTGTAAAACACACACACATATGGCAACCTTTTGCAAAGCTTGACCGAAAGCTGCACACACACACATAGAGAACGGTACGCCCTTTGGTCCGCACTAGGATTGTTTGTTTATTTGCTTGTTTGCCTTTGCCTGTTCACACCGCATCGACGCAGCGCTGACGTTGAGCACTGAGCGCAGGTGGGAAGCTGAGTGGAGAGCGCAATAGAGTAGACAACTATAACGGTATGGGCAATCGATGACAACAACAAAAAATACATATAAAAATGTATTTTTATAAGTGTGTCGTTTGTGCTTGTTTAAGTTATGGTGTTATAAGTGTGATATTGATATTAAAGTGTTATAAAAAAACAATAATTTATTCAACAATTAAATAATTTGTTAATTAATGATTTGTTACATGTAAACAAATCGTTTGAAGGTACGTAAGAATTAATCGTATTTTTGAGTATTTTATTATTAAGTTATTAATCATCAATAAACGCATTAATTTACAAATATGCATAATTACTTTTTCAAACCATCACTTTACATTCATTTCCACTGTGCCAGCTTAGCAATAAGAATGTTTTGCCTTCCATCCACATCTTTGCAATAGAAATCACCCGCAGAGTGTATAAGTAAGCGCTTGGTTTGGTCCAATGCTGCCCATTGTCTAGCTCACACTCTTGTTGCCTTCTATACTCACATTTTCGCACCCTATGACAATTGTGATGCTTCTTTCCCATTCCCTATTCCCACCCCTTAACACTTCTGATTCACCGCACATACGCACCGTTAACCTTGCCAAACGACCGCAGTGAGCAGCTCTGCTACTGCAGCTGCAGCAGCTAATGAAACGCGCACTCTCCCACTCAGCCTCTCTTTCGCATTCTTACAGTCTCGCTCTCTCTCGTATATCTGTTCAATCGCATTCTCGACCGCAGCAAGACGTGTTTAAATTTAGTTTTTGTTAATTTTCGTTTGTTTGTTGTCCGTTGAGTTGCCTGTCTGCAGTATGTTCTCATTGTTGTTGTTGTTGTTATCAAGAACAGCCACTGATAAGCTAAAAGTTTAAGTCGTTGCGGTCGCTCGTTCAATTTGTAACGAAACATATGTTTGCCTTAAGTGACAGCCGCACTCAAGCTGCGTTCGCTTTGTCGTTGCCGTTGTTGTTGTTCTTATTATTATTATTGTTGTTGTTGTTGTCTCCTTCTCTGCTGATAAACTTCTCCGTGGTTTGCATTGACTCAGCTGCGACAACGTCCATTATGTCCGTCTGGCCACACTTATCGCTGCATAGCTGTTAATATACTGCGTACAGTGGTCACTGGAATGTTAATACTTTCGTAGTTTTTCTTGTTTTTAATAAAATGCTTTTATAGTTTGGAAAAATAAAATAATATAAAAATTTCTTTTGTCGCAAAATCATTTCAAGTAGTAATCGTATATTTTACCGAGCGACCACTGTACTTCTACACATATGTCTGAAGCGTATCATTATGTATACATTTGGATTATTATTATTGCCTTTATATATTTACCTTTTTTTTCTGCCCTTATTTACCTTTGGCATTAACGCATATCACTTTTTTTTTCTTGTGTAAACACTTTTGCCGTAAATTAAACTTCAACATCGGTGTGGTCCGTCTCGTATTAGATTATTTGTGTTTGTAATTGTTATTTGGATATTGATAAGAAAAAATCTAAAGAATTTAAGGATTGGAAATGCTTGGAGTAACTAAAAGTTTTATCCAGTTCTTCAATTTGAGCTTAGGTGCATTTGTTTGTATTTATGTTTATTATAAGATTTTTGTTTTTACATTGATTTTATTTTAATCATTTCGAATTATCTTCAACAGCTTATATTTGAAATAAAGATTCTTTTTTTGTCAATGTGGCAACTCTTTTACACCGAATGCGCGATAGCGTGACCGTATTATCGTACAAAAAATACCACACTGTTAGTTAGCATGGTCAAAAAATACGCCGCTGTTAGTTTACATTGAGCAGTCAAACAAGCCGGAAATCTGATGAGACATTAAAGTTAAATTAGAGCGCTCGCGAGCGGCAACAAAGCTACAACGATCAATCAATGCATACATTTTAAGTCTATTATCAATTGCGAAGTGTGAACAAAATCCGCAGAACAAAAACAAAGAAATGCAGCAACACCGGCAAACGAGCAGCAGCAGCAACAACAACACTTTATGTTTGCTTTTGCTGCTGGTCACCTGTTTGGGTGAGTAATTTGTAAAGAATTTTAAGTGATGTTAAAGCAAAGAACGTAGAAAGCTGGAGTTGAATGAACTTATTATTGTTGTAACGCAAGCAAGCGCGCACGCGCACGCACGTTCTCGCACACTTCTCAAATAGAGCAACAAACAGCCAAAACACTGCACACATATAGAAAGAGAGAGAGGGAGAGTTGACAGCTGATTTGGCGGCAGCAGCAACAGCGACTTGTTGATAACCTTTTGAGCTAAGCGCGCCCTTTGCCTCGCTTAAGCCTCGATATGTGAAAGTTTTTGTGTTGCTAATGACGTGTACCGTTCTTTAACCATTTCTTTCTCTTTCTGTCCTTCTTTTTAGCTGCAGCAAGCGCCTCTCTTATACCAGCCGGCTCTCAGCAACATTTTAAGCTTTCGAGCAAAGTCAGCTTGGAACCAATCAATGGCGCTCAATCAAAGGATGTAAGCTATAATTTTGAGTCAAAGCTTAAGGTGAACTCTGTATGGAACAAGAACGAGGATGAGCAGCTACTCGAGATTTACTTCAGTGAGAGTCACATTAGCACCGCTGGCAAAACGAAAGCTCAGCTTAAACAGCGTGAGATTAACAGTCTGCCCGACCGGCCCTTTTATATAGCACTGGTCAAGGGCCAACCGCATCAGTTGATTGCGCACACTTCACGTGATCAGTCGTTGCTCAATTTGGAGCGCGGCATTGCATCGTTGCTGCAGCTGCGACACACGACCAGCAGCAACAACAATGCTGAGAATGAACTCGATGTTTCCGGTCATTGTCGGGTTCGCTATAATGTTAAATCCTCGACGCGCATTGAGAAAACTAAAACCAATTGCGCTCTGTGGGATTTGCGCGTTAGTTATCACCCGGAGCAGGCTTTGGGCGTTGTTCAACACTCGCAGGAGCTAGTGAATTATGAACTGTCGGCAGATGGCGCTTTACTCCTTGCCGATTCAGAGGAAACGCATCGTCTGACGCTTGCCGCTAAACCAGATGCTGGCAGCTTAGTGCGTGGCAATCTGCAACTGCAACATGTTGCTTTGGGTACGGAGGAACCACATCAGCTTGAGCAACCCTCGCTGGAAGCTGCCATTAAGAGTTTACTGGAATGGTATCGCGTTTTCGAACTGGAAGCCGATGTTGATGGCGTTATTAGTGAGCTGAAAAAGGAAACGGTAAAGAATTAAATCTTTCAACCCAAATCCAACTTAACAAATCTTTCCTTATCTTCCTGTCACAGCTGCTGGATCAATTTGAGCGCAGTGTCAAGGAGCTGCAATTGAAGAATGTTGGCAAATCCTCGCTAGCTTTGACCTTTGCCCAACTCTTGCCACTGGCAAGGATTACAAAGCAGCCGGAATTCGAGGAACTGTTGCAAACCCAAAAGAATCTCTCCGCACAGTTGGTCGATCTGTTGGGAGCTGTGCAAACCTTTGATGCCCACAATGCAAGCTTCTCGCATTTCTACAAGGGAGCCGAGACGGCCCAAGAGTCACTGGAGCTGCTGGAGAAGTATCTGCAATCCCTTGCTGTTGGCACACATCCGGAACGCAGCATTCTTGAACATCTTTTTGGTTGGTTGCAACAGCCGCAATTGATTAAAAAACATGACAAACTAAGGGATACTGTGCTCCAAGCTCTGGCCACACTGACACGACAAAGTGGCTTCGATTTGAATGATCCGTTGTTGCAACAGATACGCAATCATCTATTGGAAGGCCTTACCACCTCCAAGGAACCCCAACTCTTTCTACGTGCTCTACAGAATCTCCAGGATCCACAGACAATCGATGCACTCCTTCAACAGGCAACACTCGCCACAGAGCCCAAACTTTCGGTGGCTTCACTGCAGGCACTGAAAGCTTTTCCAGCTGGCAGCTTTGCGGAACCTCATCGCCAGCTCTTCGAAAGCATTTTCTATCAGCGTCAACGTCGCTTCGATAGCTCCGCTCGCACCCTGGCTCTGGATATTCTTCTGGGGTTACGTCCTAGTCCCGAGCAATTGGGTCAGCTGCTTGACTATTTGGCCTCAACGGATCGTCAGTTTGAGATTAAAACGTATGTGTTGCAAAAGTTGCGAATGCTTGCCGAGATTTGTCCACGTTTCCGTGCCATGTTCAAATCAGCTTTGAGTAGTCGGACTCATATCAATAACTACAATATGTTGGGACAAAAAGGTGAACTTTCGATTGGATTTGATCTGACTTAATATTCATTTATATAAATTTGCTTTTCTTTTTAGGTCTTACCACTGTTTTAACCCGCCAGCTCTCCCAATCTCCTGCCTTTAATGAGACACTGCTCAGCATCCAGGAGGTGAATCAGGGCATTCTAAAGCGTGGCTCCGTCGAGTTTCTGTTGCACGCTGGACGCGCCGAGGCAAGTAGCTTCAAACTGGGCATCTATACAGCTGGCCTGGGCGCCATTGTGGGTGATGGTGATGCTGATGAGGGAAATAATCAAATCCCGCCAGATGATGAGCTGGAGCAGGAAGAATCCGTTACAGCGGGCATGGAGATTAGTGTTCAGGGTGCTCAATTGCGTCCACTGATCTTCTTCGATGGCCAAACGGAACTAATGGGTCATGTATGGGGTGGCACTGCATCGGATCCAACGCCTGCGTATCAGGCGACAACCCTGGCACAAGATCATGAGCATTATATTGTCCTGGCATCGGGTGCAACACTCCATTGGCGTGTCCTGGGCGCCCGCAGTGTTGATCTCAATGGCAAAGTGGGTTTCAGTCTATGGAATCGTAATGCTCAAACGGAAATACAACAAAAGTGAGTTCCAAAAGAGTTTTAGATGGAAACTTACCAGTTAACATTATTTCCTGTACTTTGCAGCACTGGCAGCGCTGTTGTTTCTCACATAGCTGTGGGCTTCACCTATGCCAAATTGGTGCAGGATTTAACGTTTAGACACGAACCCAAACTCAGTTTGCAGGCAGATTTGGACTTTTACAGTGGCATTAAACTCTGCATGCAACTGCAGCGACCCGAACAGTTACTAACGTAAGTGTATGCAAACACGGAAACACTCGAAAACTCTTTTAACACAATCTATTTTGAATTTATAGTCAAACCAATACTCGCTCGGTTTATTTGCAAGCGGTGGAGAAGGCTTATGCAAAGCATTTGCGTTCGATTTGGACGTATAAAACAGCCGGATGCACTTTTGTATTGAATCAAAAGAACAATGAGATGTGCAACAAAATTTTAGAATAATCTTTCATAATTGCTTTGTATAAAGTGCAGAGATTAAGACTACAAGTTATTAAGAGATTATTGAATTTATTAAAGCGTTTTATTCACTGCTTTGGAAGGCTTAAAATGCGCGCCGTAATCAGGCCAGCAAGTGTTGCAAACGATAGCGATAAATGCGTAGCTATTTCGATAACTGTTCTCTCAATGTTAACATAACGTTAACAGTAGAGCTGAGCGTGTGATTATGAAGCCAAAAATGTATTTCTGTTAATTTCACTTGCTATTTTAAGCACACAACAAAACTCAATATGTTTACTAACAAAATGTTTGTTCAAATAATTTATTTCGCATTTATTTTAATTTTATTTCAACAACCACGTTTCTTAACTGTGACTTTATACTTATTGAAGTAGCAGTTTCTGTGAACAATTTTATAACCACTCCAGTTCACTGTTAACAAACAGCTGCGCTCTCTGAGAGTCTGTTAACTGAACTGTTAGTTGACATTTGCTTGTGTCGCGGGCATTATTAATTGGTAACAAGTAAACAATAAAAGAATTCAAGAAAATAGCAACAAATATGCAACTGCATGTATGATAATAGTGCTGAAAGGTAAACGCAGTGTGTACCAATGTCGTTTTGACTGCTGCTTATAAAATTAGGCCAAATCTGCAATTGTGTCGCTTTTCTAATGTGCGTGAGTGAGCAAGTTTGAGTGTATGTGTGTGTGGAGGCCTGGCCGCACACACACTTGTAAACGTTGGACAGTCCCTAGATTTTTTTAGTTTTTGTTTGGGTAAAAGTACACAAGTACTTTATTAAATATCGCTCAATATAATTGTTTATTTTAACAGTTGTCAGCTCTAAAAGGCGGCCAAAAAAGTAATAATTCACACCTTGTGTGTCAGTTGTCGGGGCAATTATTTATAAAGTAAGGTGCTAACTAAATGCTTTAACACAATAAAAGTGTAGGCAGTTTTATTGTACAACATTTTTATATTTGCCAAGTCCAACAACAACGCCAATGCGAAGTACGAGATGCGAATGAGAGAGTCAGAGCAATGTTTTTTTTCGTTACAGAGAGCAAGTCGCTGTGGCTGCGTTGTTGTTGTTATTGTGACGTGTTTCGTTTTTGGTGTTCGTGTGGGTATTTTTGTGCTTGAGTGTGTGTGTGTGTGTGGGAATTTGCGTTGCGTGAAGTTGCAATAAAGTAAAAACCACGTGTAATGAGCTTGCGTTGCAATTTGTGCAGTGAGCAAATATTTGGCATTTATTTGGTACACAACACAACAAGATCGATCGGTGCACCAATAAGAATAACAATCAATTGCTGTCTTGTTGCTGTCAATAAGAAGCATATTAGAAACTAATCAGCCGGTAAAGAGGTACACATGTGAATAAGCATACAAATATACAAACGTATTAAAAACAAAAAAACCTAAAAATCACCCACACATATGCATTAACTTCTTCAGACGCGTGATTGAGAGAGAGGCAGAGAGAGAGAGAGAGAAATGCCTATGTGTCGCACACACACGCACACAGGCGCAATTTTGGCGCTCTTAACTCATCGCTCGCTCGCACTCTCTCTCCCCGTAACGGTATCAAATGCGCGCTCACGCCTCAGTGGCGGCCTGGTCATAACGTCACAATTCAGTTGATTTTTAACTCTCGCATCGCAAGGTAGTCGCCGTTCCTGCGGTAGTTCCTCGATAAGTGTGAAGAAAAAGGTCCCAAACGTGGATATATCTTTACAGGAAGGCAACAACAAAAATAAGTAAAATTATTTCGCAAGCAGCCAAAACAGCAACAACAGCTAATTTTATTGCTGTTACAGTCAATAAAAAATTCTCTTTTAACCTTATTTCCTGGCGTAGAATTTACCTGTGAAAGTGAAAACGCAAACGAACGAGGCAAGCAAAACAAAAAGCGTGTGTGCAAGTAGCAGCAGCAGCAAAAAAAGGAATTTGAAAGAAACGAAAGGAGAGAAAAAAAAACAAAAACATCAAGCAACGTGAGTGAGTGTGTTGGAAAGAGAAAGAGAGGGCAGCAAAAGAACCCAAAAACAACAACACACCGAAAACAATTATCGACAACTGCAGCATCGTAGCAGACAAAAAGAAAGAAGGAGTAAGAAGCAGACGACAAAAACGCAACGAAAAAAAAAACTAAACACATCAAACATCAGGTAAGTGCATCGCTCATATGCTCGTTCTCGTTCTCTCCCACCAAAGTGCTACTCTTGCGTTGAGTTCTTCCCAAATTGTATTTCTGATGTTTTCTATGACTCAATTGGCGAAGAGTTGATTTTTAACAACGTTTTCGATGACTCAATCAAGTAGATTCTGATCGTAAACTTATGTATGTCGTAAGGTACTTTTTTTTTTTTTTGTGCACAGAACCTATAAATTTTCATCATATTTTTTTGTTGTGTTGTTGGAAGATTGACGTTCACTTTTTATCACTTTTATTCACAGTTTTCACAGTTGTTGGTGTCTAAATGACAATGATTAGATAGACAGTTAGAAAAATTCTAACCTTGCACAATTTACGACTTTGTTTGACTTTATTTATTTGTTTTACGATTATAAAAGGGGCTTTAAATTTAAATTATGAAAAATAATGATGAGTTCTAAAATGTTGATACAAACACTTAGATTCTGCTGTATAAACACAGTAAGATCTCGACTTGTTGGACAATTATATAAAATATAATAAATTAAAAAAGGTCTTTCCCAAGTTTCTTTATTAACAAATGATTTAAAATCGTTTGTACATTATATCGAGTGCGTATGGTATCTTATGTTATCTTCGTAGAAAATACTACCTGCGCAAAAAAACATATCATTATATGCTTGGTTTTTTTTCTTCACTTTAATGACTCACAATTCACAGTTTATTTGTCTGTGAGGAAATTTAAAAAACTTTTTTTATACGTTCACGACGTGATTTAGATAATGTTCGTGGTAGAAGAACTCCACCCACCCTCAAATTTATCTAAAATCATAAAGTTTGCACTCGCAAAATATTTGCTTTACCCTCAAAGTTGCCATGAATATTTAAATTGAACTAATTTACAGTTCGCTTTCGAGCTTTGCGTGAACTTTGTGCCTGAAAGTTTCGCAGAAAAGCCAAAAATAAAGCAGCGGAAAAATGCGTTAAATCAATTTTTTTCTTTGGCAAATAGCTTCGTTTTATCTTATCTGTTTTGTGGCAACGACCCAATTAAGCGGTTCACTAGGTTACGCACATAAATTGGCTTAGAATATAAGTAAGAAGCAAAAATAAAAAGCTTTAGTTACTCTTTGACAGTCTGTGGCAATATGTTTATCATACTTAATCACTTTGACTTGGCGCATAGACAAATTATGTTTATGTTTTGCTCAGCTGCCACAAATGACCGTCGAATCATTCACTCAACTCAACTTGGCCAACTGCCTTTTTTTATTTTATTTTATTTTGCCACAGGGCGGTGGTCCAGTCCAGCCTCACGTGAGCCGCAAAACGACTTTTAAAAGTTTTTTTTTTTGGTATACGTTTTGTTAATGCTTTCAAAAAATATACGCATGAGGCTTTTAGGTAATATAGCAATTACCAATGCGATTTTAGACAAGTTAACAGTTGTGTAGGCTAAAAAAAAATGGCTAATCGCAGATAAGATGCTCTGTTTTTTTTTTGGGAGAATTAACAATTTCTACTTTTAGTAAAATTAACATTGAAGTAATAGGTGAAAAGTAAAATTTTCATTACATAAAAATACTAGATGTTAAAAAAAATGTTAGAGTTGATTAGAATTGTTATGAATTTTAATAAATAAAAAATAAAACATTTAAATAAAAGTTGAGAGACTTCTTTTAAGAGTCTTTCTTATATATTGCTAACAAGTTTTTTTTCTTAAACCCCTTACCTTTCATGCCTTATTCATTATACCCCCTTTTTAATCAGAGTACTCAAGTTACAAACTAAACTTGAAATGCAGAATCGAATCAATTTGGTTTCGAAGCTAGTCTCAAATCGCCTAACGATCGAAATTGTCGCTAGTGATTTGTGAACGTGGCCATTAAGTCGACGACAGAACGTTGCACGTCTATCGATTTGTGATTTATGTCGTTAAATCATCATCGGTCGTTCGTTCGTTTTTCGTTGAAAACTTAAAACGCTTAAAACGCGACTAAGTTGACTTGATATTTGTTTTGTATCAAGTTTTTAAGGGGCGCTGTTCAGTTCATTCAACTTTAAGTTTATAGATTTGTAACACTAAACGACTAACTAACCCAATAAAAAACTCACCCCACAATACACAAAGTATGTGTGTATGTGTGTGTGTAGCTATCAGGTGAATGTTGTTGTTGTTGTTTCACAAAATCAATAAGTTTTTATTTAAGTTTCCATTTTCGTTTTTTGGTTGTTGCTATTCTTGTCCCTGTTTTATTTTTTTTCCTTTCTGTTTTCCTTTTTGTTTGTTTTTTTCTTCTTTTTTTTTTTGGGTTGGCTTAAATTGCTGAGCGAGCGCTTTGGGCTTGGGTTATTTATAGGTGATAGGTTCGTGCCGTGTGCCATTTGACCTGTCACGGCATTTGCTTGTTGTGCTGCTTGTTAGTTGTTAACGAAACGTTCGTACATTTCGGATATACATACATACATACATGTGTATGGTATGTATGAGTACTTTTGCCAAAACTAAAAAGTGTACGTTTGAGTTTAACGTGTGATTTCATTGACTAAACCTTAAATTAACAGTTTTACTTGTCTTTAACTAAACTCATTTTCAAGAGAGTTTGAAAATGTTTGTTAAAAATATCAGAAAGTGTTTATAACTCTATTATTTCTTAATAAATATTAATCAAACAAACCAAAACAAAGTTTAGGAATGAAAAGAAAATATTTAAAAGAGGCCAAAAATGTCTAAAAATGTGTTTTTTAAGATAAACTTATAATTAGTTCAAGAATATTTAAACTTTCGTCCTTTAAAGTTGTTTCCGTTTGTTTTTCATACCTGTTTAGATATTAATTGGATAATAATTGATTTAATATTGTGTATATAAACTACATTTAATTGCCTTTATTATTTATTTAAATTTTTTTTTATTTGTGTTTCACTTTGAATCGGTTTAATTGAAATGTGCAGGCTTAAAAAACACTTTTGCCCATGCGCTGATTAAATTTAAATATGTATGTGTATTGAATATATATCATATATCAATCAGAAGACAAAAAAATTATAATTTACTAAATGATATCATTCGATTTAATCCTCTTAGATACAAAACGTTGAATGTTTAACTATTACAACTTTGTTTAAAGTATTTTATTACAATAAAAGGAATTAGAAATATTTATTTTCTTATTGGTTTGTATTGTTTGGAATAGTTGTCAGCTATTAAGTGTCACGAAATTGATATGTTTAAATTAAGCTTTAAATCTTAATAAAGTGCAGTTTGAATGCAACTTTATCCGCTCTTATCCACAATGTGATATACAAATATGATTTTGGTTTTTTTTCTCTTTGTTTTCTTTGTTTGCATTGATCGAATGATCCAAGTTAAGTTAAATTCGTGAGCATGCAGGCTTTGGATCTAAAATTAAAACCCACACGCTCATAAATCCTAATCAAATTTATTAAATCAAGTACAACTTGTGTGTGTGTGTATGTGTGTGTGTGTGTGTGTTTGTTTGTCGCTTCAAATGTGTTAATAACAACATACGCCCACAATTTTGTACACACGAGAAAGCCGAAAGTAAATTTATGTATGTATGACAAGAATAACAACACTGAATATAGATCTATATAAAGCGATACACATACATATATGCATATATATAGCATGCCGAAAGAGAGAGAGAGAGAGATATCAAACAATCAATTGTCTGGCTTTGTCTGTCTCTGTCTGATGTGGGTAATTGTGCGTCATTGATTTGTGCAAGTAATTTCATTCCGACGATATCCAAAAAACAACACAGATACAAATATCATATAACACATTTTGTCTGCTTCAGTTAATGAATAAAAGTTAATAACTGCACACGACATATGTTCGTAAACGTTAATAGTAAATATTATTTTTCTTTTTTACATATTTTGCTTGATTTAATTTAACCTTGATTTTGTTTGCCGCCATGTGTGTGCGTGTGTGTGTGTTGTTGTGTGTTATAAAGGTTATCGGGACTGGTATAGACGATACGTGCGGATGAGTTAAGTTAATTTATGATAACTATTATGATTCGACGGTTTTGTTACTCGACTTGGTCGCTAACCCGATATATGTGAACAAACTGATCTGATTTAATTAACTCAAAGAGCGGATAACACTACATTGATGAGTTTATCCGCCTTTATCTGTATTGCTATGTCGATTCGGATAAGTTGTATTCGGGATCTGTCAAAACCCTAAAAGTCTATCTTTGTCCGTGCCTCTTAATTCCACCGGATAAGCTATATCCCCTTGATAAATGTCACCGTAACTTTCTACAATCCCAGATATGTTATTTGTCAGCTATCCACTTATTATCCGCATGCCTTAATGTGCACGGATAAACGGTTTTATTGTTGTTGTCCCACAAGTGGCTTGCAGTTAAGCTTTTAAAGTACATGCGCTCATTGCCCATTTACCCATTAGCCGTTGCGACATTTTCCGCATTAAGCACAAAAGCAAACGATATCAACAGCAAGAGACATTCGCTCATATTTGCCATTGTCGTTGTCACTCTTCATTGTGATAAGTTCGAATTCGCACAGAGAAACAGCTCAAAAACATCCGGCCCCAAACAATGCACCGAGCCGGCAACCCACCCCTCAGCTCTTTATAATGTATGTACCGAATAAGTCTCTTGTCTCTTTCTTCTGTTGTGTCGGGCTTCACTTCGTTCAAGTCGTTCAACGATGGCGCGTAGTTTAGTTATTTCTGCCCATTGTATTTTGCATACTGGCATTTATTATATTACTATATACATTATTTGAATAAAGTGAATTACGTACACAAGAAGCTTCTTCGCCTTTGCCCCTAAAACAATCAACTCAAATGCCAGTCACCAATCTTCGATCTCAGTTCTCAATTCACAATTCTCTCAGTTTGTCAGATGCCAATTGCTAGGTTCACTGTTTTATCACTGAACTCAACTCCCTTATGACTGAATGTTAAATTGAGTTCAGCACGGCCAAAGTAAACAAAGAGTCGAAGAATTTTAAGTTGGTTAAAAATTCTTAAGCTTTACTTTGTTATTTATACCCTGCAGAGAAATGAAGACTAAGAAGAATATCAAAATCTCAAATATTTTTAATATTTCTGTTTGTTTTTGTTCGTAAAGATTCGACTAATGGAACTTAAAACATATAGTTTATGGTTTTCGATCAGTTTTTGGCTTATTTAATAGTTCAATTGATATATTTAACTGATGATATTGTTCAGATCCAAGGCATTATGCACACCTCTAAGCGTCATGAACATCTGATTTGAAACCTTAAATCGCAATAGGTATCTTTCAGTCGAGCAACAATCTTTTCCATCATATTGTTGTTTATTTTCACATGCATACTATTAACCTTCTGTCTCTCTGCTTTTACCTCTTCACTTCGCCCCCTCACTTCTTCAATTATTGCCCCATAATTCCCTCGCCAGCCTGTTTATTATCTTTGCAAATTTGCCGCGCGTTCAATATTCGTCCGTTTCGCGCGTTTCATCACAGTTTGCTCTGTGCTCGCGCTTAATTTAATTTATACCTCAAATTGCCCCCCTTTTTCTCTGCCCCCTAACCCAGCCAGCTCACTTTAAGCTCTGCGTGGGCGTTCGTTAGTTGGATTCACGATTTATATATATGTACATATTTCTATAATATATTTATTTTTTTCGCACGCCTTTTGATGATTTTAAATTTGTTTGTCGTTTGGCTTTCGTCTGTTGTAAATGTAACGTCCAAATTTGTGCCACTGTGCTACTCGCTTACTAATTAATTAGCTCTGGTTTCTTTAATTAGCATTAAACCAAATAAACAAAAATATTTTGACGCCTGCAATCAACCAATATAAAATACTATGCGGAATATTTAGAACGTTTTTGCAGCTACACGTGCGAATATTTTATAGAGACTTTTGTGTAAGGTCTAGATCTGAGTCAATATAATACAGTCAGCAGGAAATGCATTGCAAATAAATTAAATTAAAATTGTTTTGAAGCTTTGAAGGAACTAGATTGCTTTTTATGCATTTTCACTTAAAGTTTTTAATGTTATTCATTTGTCAGTTATCTTATAAAGCACCGGATACGGTTCGTGTGACATATCCTTGCTTATCCGTTGCCAATGCGACGCAAAGAATAAGTTTCTTATTAGTTAAACGCGCTTATCCGTTAACGTTTTCATATCCGGCTAAGCAATTTATTGGAGCGGTAACTATTCAATACTTTTATCTATGAAAAAACGCTTTCCAGCAACTAAAATTTCGCTTGTCCGATTTTATACGCTAGCTGACGTTTTCACAGCTGATTTCTTAGTATATCTATATACTATATATATATATATTCTACAACTGCTTCATTCAGAGCGCTAATTGTGCAAAGCGAGCAATGATCTTTTCCACGGTTATTCATGCCTCTGAAATTAGCAAGTTACGAAGTAAGTTAAGAACGTGCCCGGACAATATATATATATATATATAAGGTATTAGGCAATCGAACAGAACTGCATCATTCATGCATATTGTATATAGTATATTCATTAACCAGCTGCGAGAACAGACTACCGAAACTAATGAACTCAGTTTTTTTTTTCGGTTGTAAGCAAACTCGTGCCTAACCTCAAATGGTATTGTATAATCCGCGCGATACCAAAAATATTTCGTTATAACAAGCCGGCCCATTGTTTACAAAGTCTTAAAGTAAGAAACTGAGCGACAAGTCGATTATTCGTTTGACTTGAAAAGCACGTGATGGAAGTAGCAAGTCTCAAATTGCGGCAAGTCTCGCGCTCTCGAATATCAGTTGAAGTTTCGCTGGAATGCCAAACAACAAACAACAAGTGTCGAACAATTGCCAAACAAATGTATAGCCAAACAACAGCTGAGTCATGCTTGAGGCAGTGTTGCCAAGTTAGCTTAAGGAATATCTATAGAATATTCTACTCTTTACATACTAGAATGAATATAGAAATATATTTATTATCTTCAACATATGTTTTCAAGCAATGAAACTAATATTATTACAATTCTAAATTATTTTTCCTGATTTCTTCTCAGTGCTTGGCAACACTTTTCATCTTGTCTGTTTTGGCAACACCCAGTCAGACAGCAACAATATCAACATGGTCATAAGTACGAATAAAATATAATTATGATGACATCCAACCGGTTCAGTCAATCGGCTGCAGATATACATAAATAAAATAAATTCCAATTGAATGCGATAGAATCCGCATCAAATGATAATAAAAATATTGTTTGCTGTTGCTGTCATCGAAATGCCCGTGACATGGCTCACACAGTTGGCTATCCACCCCCTCCCTCTCTGTTACACACCCCCATTTCTAATGCCAACCCCACGAATGACGTTTGTCTACTTGCCTGCCTGCCTGCCTCTTTTTGTGAGACTGCTCTGCTCCGCTCCGCCTACTTCACATTGAGCTTTGCCATTGTCAAGATTTACAACCAATGTCAGCAACTGTATCGGCTACTAAAGATACTAAAAATAGTAATAGTCAACCAGCCGCCGCTCAGCTGGCTTATGCGGCAGATAGCGTAAAATAAATGAACAAACGAATCAACGACGAACGACAAACGAAACGACTCGTGACAGAGTCGTATTCAATGCTCAAAGTGTTATTTAACGCGGCTTATCAATGCGGACCAAAAACAAAACAACTAACAAACCAAAAAACCTAAAAACAAGACATAACAACTATATCAAAGAACGGTTGTCTTTGTAAATAGTGAAAATTTAATACTCTTATAAAAAAATGAAAAATAAAGTAACAAATTAGTAAAAGAATAAAAAGATACTAAAGATAAACTTGTTGAAAGATAAAAAACATTTTAAGAAAGTGTTGAAAATGTTGTTATATATATTTTTTTTACAAATACATTCTGAATAAACCTGCCTTAACGCTTTGCACATTCCGCAACATACTATTTCAAATAATTTCTTTCAGGGCATACTTAAAATTAAATGGAGAACAAGGCAGGCAGTCGTGTTAAATCAATATTTTTTGCCTCTTGGTGCTTATCACTGATTTGTGTTATAATTTGTATGCTTTGTTTCTTTGTAGTTTTGTTTTGGGTACAAGCCAACGCTGTCGACTTGTCGACTTTACCTACTGCCCCAACGAATACACACACACATACAAAATACAAGTACTTTAGTACACGTCGTCTATCTTATCAATCTATAACTTCGTGTATATAGTATGCATAATATTTGATGCCCTCGAAGCGCGCTTCTTAGCTCATATTTTATGACGCATGTCAAACAAAAATATTCGAATGTGAGGAATGGAAATTTGTTGCGACAAATGTCTGGATAAGTTAAGCACTGTTTATACTTAACAATACTATAGTTTAATGTAAGGCTAATGTATAAATAGCTGTCTGCAATTCGTCAAGCTAAATGCCCGTTTTAGTTTAATAGTTGTTATTTATAGAGCAATCGTTATTGCTTCGCAAATAACCTTTAAACGCAATGAGTCAATATTTAGACGCTATAAAAAAAGAATGCAAATGCTATTGAGGCGGTAAAAACATATATTTCGATTACCACCACCTTTCTTCTTCAAGTGCATTGCAACTTTTAAGGTATTTGAATGTTTACTTATGCAATATTATCCGCTGTTATGTTTATAATTGGATAAAGCTATCAGAGCACAACGATCGCCGCAAATGACTTGAAAACTTATACAAGCAAACAACAAATAAAGAAGATTCCGTACTTCAAATTTTCATGTGGTTATTAGAGCATAAGTACCATTAATAATTGATGTAACTGTTATGTCAGATACAAACATATTATCCGTTATTATTCATTTACACACCGGATAGCCGATTAGGTCTTGAGGCTTTCAATTTGTTTTATCCGGTGTGAGTAGAAAACTTAAAAAGTTAAAGAAATAAATAATTTGTCTTATCTTTTTTCGATTTTCACAACTTATATAATTATGAAATTGAAATAATTTCTTAAATTGTTATTTGACAAACTACCTGTCGGCTTAAAGCCAAAAAAGTCTTACACTTATATATGGTATATATCTATATTTATAATTTATTTACGTCTTGCCTAGTTTTGCAGTTGTAAAATGTTCAGATATGCATTTTTACTAGTGTATTTTATATAAATTTATAAATTTTTGCGCCACAAAACACATATTTATGGATATATATTCACATATCTGGTTCTGTATAGTACATTATTTATGGGATTGAAACTTATTTAAACAATATTTCGTCTAGGTTTCTCGGTTTGTGTTGCAACTTGTACAGAGTGTAAACATTTTGCAACAGGCTGTGGCAGCCCTGCTGTTTATTTTGTTGGTCTGGCCTTGGCTAGACCCATCCACAATATCCCCTAAGCGTAAAAGCCCCCCCCCCCTCCACAACCCCCTCCCCTCACTTCTTGGCCCTCTTGGCTATATGGGTCGCTTAGTTGTACATCATTTTGTTTTACTGTACTAAGTACTCTCCCGCGGCTTGTGTTCGTTTGCAACAATGGCGCGCCTGGCTTTTTCCAATTTTGTTTTTAGATGTTTTTTATAGTTATATGTTGCTCACCATCATTTTGGGGCCATTAGTTTTTCTTTAAGCGTAACGACATATGGGGCCTCCTATATGGGGCGTCTATTAAATGCCGCAAGTATATGTAATTAGTTGCAACTTGAGTGCGGCAACAACTGGCGCTAACACATGATGACAACGATAATAATGATGATGATGATGATGTCTCTATAAACATTTCATTTGACCATAACAGTCAAATGGCCTCAAAATTGTGCACTTAACATATTTATATTCGATTAGTCAAGTGCTAAGAATACCAGTAGCATTATAGCCAATTACTTTGTCGCTTAACGCATATCATAAATAAGTTATTAACATATGGAAGCTTTTTGCATAATACTACTATGGATAGTTATAATGTATTTGAATGGAAGATCGTTGGCAAATAAACTAGAACATAACAGAATACTTTCAATAAATAAGTAAAAAGAAAAATGTACAAGCACTAAATTTTAAATGCTTGTGCAATAGTTGAGAGTTTCTTCGTAACAAAAATGCGAGGAAAAATGAACTAATTTAAATCTACCTTGCGGAAACAAAGCTTTTGAATTGCATTTTCTTTTCATAATATGTTTTATCGATTAAATTTATACAGCTCAAGGTTCAACATGCATCGTTAAATACAATTTGTGCAAAAATGCTTGTGTCAACATGACGTATGCGTAACGATAATTGTTAGTTGGCCCGCAAGAGAGAAAGAGAGCGAAAGAGAGAGCGAGAAAATGCACACACGATTCACCGAGATAAATAAATCGGCACATTTCTAGCCGACACGCTGCAATTTCGATGATTCATGTTTTAACGATAAATAAATATACATATATATATATGTATATATATATGGATCTATAATACATATATACATATGTGCTTTGTGCTAGCTGGCGCTGCAAATATTGTCTACAATCGCCCAAAACTTTTGCCAAGCCAAGGAAACAAGAAAAAAAATGTGCATACAACCAATTTCGAGAAATTGTGCACACTTACATAACACTTTTTTGTTTTCTGTGTGCCCAAAAAAAAAAGAGGAAAAAAATGAAGCATTGCAGCTTCAATGCTGAATCGGCTGCTGCAGCCTTTTGTTTGGCCAACTGGCCACTGCTTTGTTTTTGTTTTTCACTTGTAACATTGTTGTTAGTGTTTATACGACATACCCTGTAATCATAAAATGTTTCGAACTGGGTGTATTAAAGTTTGCAATAACTTCGATTGCATTAGCAAGCATAAAGTGATAATAAAAACGTTAATAATCAAAAGAGAAGTGTTAAAAGCGGCACAAGCAGACTTTAAATGAACATGTAGAATACTATATATATATATATATATATATATATTTTGAGGAAACTAATTTGTGTTGTGCAAACTTAAAATAAAATAATTTTGCCTGCAATTTTGATTTTATTACAACATTTGTTATAGTATTTAAGACTTAATGATTAAATACGTAAATCAAAAATATATATATTCACACATGTTTTAAACAATAATCAAAATATTTAAAATTAGAATGCATTTGACGATAAAGAGTTTACCAAGTAGAAAATGTTTTAATTATGTTTTAGATATACGCAATATTAAAGGAAATGAAATACAATATTTAATTTATGTTTAAATGGCTTTAAGATATAAGAAATACTAAAGGAAAATATATATAACGTATATGAAAATTCAGGGGAATTTTCCACAATATGTGAATTTCAATACTGGGTATTTCCCGCCTCTCACCAACTACTCTTGCCTTAAGCATTCTTACATGGTTTCTTTTTTTTTTACACTCGTGGTTTTCTTTTTTTTTTTTTTTTGCTTTTGCTGGCAAACGTTTTTCCTTCTTGCCATGCTTTGTTAGGTTTTTCTTGTGTCTTTTTCAACCTCCTCCTTCATCTCTCGTAACGCGCAGCGCAGCGAGATAAAGTAGAAATGTGGGCGATAGGGGAGGAGAAGCGGGGGGCTGGGGCATCGCGAATAACTGTGCCTGGGCGCAATGCACGTGATTTGTATCTAGCCACTGCGCTTACAACACAATGGCTCTTACATACATACATACATCCATACATATCTGCCGCGTATGTAATTATTATGAAATACACAAAAAAAAAGATAAAAAAAATGTTGCTGCTGCTGTAGTTGCAGTTTTTTGTTGTTGCTGTTCATGGTTCAATGACCGGCATTATTGTTGTTGCTATTATTGCTATGGTTGTTGTTGTTGTGGCAAGTGCATTATACAGGTTTTCCTTTGTTGTTGCCAAAATAAAATACGAAACGAAAAAGAAATATATAAAAAAGAAAAACCTTGCGTGTTGGCATTTTCAGCGTCGCTGCGTCTGCCACAAAACTTGGCCAAGTTGGCGAATAAGCCAAGGGGATCTGGTCTACACTGCTGAGAAGGAGAGAGAGAGAGAGAGAGAGAGTGAGCGGGGTAGAGGCGGAGCCGTACAGGTAGCTTTTAGTTTTTATATATATATATATATGTTTATATAAATCAGGTCAAGCTTTTGATGGCTTATGCATTGGCCTTTGGCCTGCGGTCTTCGTCTGCTATAGGCCTGGTTTTTATATCAATTGTCACACACACACACACACATACACACACAAATGTTTGTGTCTGTCCTTGCCAAGCAGTTGACAAGTTGATTTCCTTGGCGCCGCGTCGCGTCGCGTCTCGTTTTTATCTGTTGTCCTCTGATTGCCCTTTTACACCACTCACCCGGAGGCAAATTGAATCAGTAACTTGTCGACCTATTTGTGTCTCGCTCGCACATGCGTGTGTGCGTGCGTGCGTGCTGTTGTCTGTGCGTGTTTCATTCATTGATTTACCTTTATCTCTCTCTTGTTTTATACTCTCTCTCTCTCTCTCTCTCTCTGTCTTTTCTAGCACTTGTTTTGCTACGCAATTCTATTTGTTCTGCTGCTGACGCAAAGTGTCCTTACCACCCACCCACACACACACACACACACACACACACACATATAGTAACAACCCTCAATGTGCTTGCTGTTGGCCCACATTCAAACAGTGTGTGTACTTCATGGTTTTACTGCTTTTGTAGCATATGATGGCATAATTTCTATTTCATTTTCTTTTCTGCAGCAGCAAAAAGCAAAATTGACACAATTTTTGTTTTTTTTTCCCTTTGCTAATGCTTGTTCCTGATGGCTTAAACGTTGGCTGGTTGCTAAGTCATTGCACTCTCTACCCCCTCTCTTTCTCTATCAAGGGTTGTGTGTGTGTGTGGGAGAAGTGACAGCTGCCAGCTGCTAGCAGCTTAGCCTCGTTTAGCAAGTCGAAGCGCCACTCTCCTTAGTTCCAGGCGTGCCCCAAAAGCTTATACCTTATACCACACTCATATCAAATGCAAATTTGGCTCAAGTGTGTGTGTCTAAAAGTCATAAAATGTAGACAGTTTAGTTCGTTTGCTGTTGACCTAGTTCAGAACTTATAGTAGCTTCTGAAGGCAACTATAATTAAGTTTCGTATTTTAAAAAAAATAAAAACAAGGTACACTCTTTTGCTGCGTGGGAGAAAAAAAGCAAAAAATATATATGATGAACATAAAAAGTGTCAAAGAAAATTCAATTATTGAGTTAATAAAACATAAAGAGTTATTATATGACTGAGAATGAACTAAATAAATGTTTCTTGTTTCTTGAAAGTTGAACATAAATATAATAATTATTTCTTGAATTTATAGATGTATATTACAGTTCTTAAAATAAAACTGATAAACAAAGAAATGCAAAGGTATTTTTGTTCTTAAAGTCGCTTTCTCTTACTGGAACCGCAACCACAAAACTTTAATACACTTGTGTTATGCCGCAACAGTATAATTCCACTTATCCGATTTAGCATTGTTGAGGTGTGTCCTGCTGTCCCAAGCACTGTTGCACTTTGACATTTACCAACATATCAACAGACGAGGGGGGGTAATATCACATTCATAAATATATAATGCAATGGATAAACATTGACAAGTTGCAATTCACCTGACGTAAAACTTGTCTCAACAATCTAACTAAACAATACGACTTATACTTTTCCGCCTCTCACGTCTTCAGTGCCCCGTTACATTGCAATCTTACGTCAGTGGCGTGTGTTTACAAAAGGAGAGTTATACAGTATGTTGTAATGTGGGTTAAGTGCTCGTCATTTGACAGCTGATTAGTGGCAATGAGCATTTGATTAGCACAAACGTTTGCCTGCTGCCTGCTGTCTGCTGCCTGCCACCTGTCGTACTCTAAATTGAAACCACTTTTTGGAAGACAGAGACAACGATCAGTTTTGTGTCTCGCTTCCGCACAACTCGATATCTAAACTAATTGAGTTGTTTATTTTGCAGCAACCAGTAGAAAACTAAATGTAAATCGACACATTATGCCACTGTCATTCGCCATATTTTTAATCTGTGCAACTATATATAGATATTCAAATGTGGAATTTTGTTGCGTGTCATGTTTTACGCAAGAAACAACATAAAGCTTAGTGTTTTTTTCGTTAGGCCATAAAAAATATATACCAGCAGTATTGTCTCTATAAAAACTTATCTTGTCTAGCAAGATCTTATAGACGTTGTTAAGCAAATAAAGATAATATACAAGTACAAGTGGAAATATATATATATAGAAAGTATGGTGATAAGAAAAGTCATATTATGTTATATGTTACTTATTTTACTGAAGGAATAAGGACAGCTTTTATTATAAAAATATATAAATAACTTAAAATATTTTTCCTTTAATAAAAATAAGAATTTCTTTAATTCTCTTATAACATTAACCATTTAATGTTATAATTTTCTGATTATTGTTAATAATATATATAATATATATAAAATCTTTTCATACTTTCCCTTTGATAAAAAAAGAATTTTTTCTTTAAATATTTTTATTTTATAATATTTTTGATCATTGATTCTCTTTCCTTATCTACTCTCTGGTTAAACTTGTAACGTTTAATGTTTATTGTGTGATAAAAGTGTTTAAAAATCAAATCATGTTGGTTGGTTGCGAAGTTTATCTCTATTTAAAACTGACTGGCAAAGGGATGAGGGTTGCGCAGGGTTAATCTCGAATCTGACCTTCAATGCGAATACTGACAATCCATGTCATTTCATTTGCATAAACGTTTTAATTAGCTACGCGCTGTGGTGTTGTGAACTGGATTGTGGGTTCTTTTTCACTCGTGAGAGGGCGGCCTAATCAAATAATGTGAAAAGCATTCTTTTTTGTTGTTGTTATTGTTGCTTGTCCAATTGAATTCAATTGACTCGCGGCTGTCGTTTAAACTGTTGTTAAGCTGCCTGAAGCACTGATTTGATTTGATTTGCTTTCATTTACTTAAATTAGCTAGTGCAACATTTGATAACCAGCGAATGCCAATTGCACACACACACACACACACACAAACACATACACATACACACACAAAAGCGTGTCATGTAAACGTTTTATTAGGAACTTTATTTAAACAAAGTCTGTAAGTGTTATTTGCGATAGTCTTCAAATAACGAATTGTGGCAACTTGAAATGCGATACGTTTATCAATAATATTGACATAAATATAATTGTTTATATGCAATTTGCACTTGGCTTCAAAGTTAATTCGAAACTTAAGCACAATAATGCACCTGGTCGTCAACGAACGAGAGACCTTAAAGCAATTAAAATTGAATCACGCTTACTTTTTTGTTTATTTATATTAATATCACAAACTTGATAAGCAACCAAACGAAACGAAGTATAAACAAATTTTTATTGGTTTGAAAAGTATTCGAGAAATGAAAACTGATAATAGTTGATCGTATAAACAATGAAATATTATTTTTAGATATATATATATGTTGTTTTATTTATATCAAAACAAACTCTTGATTTAAACCTGAAGCTTAAATAATTTAGAGCATTCCAAAAACATTTACTAATTGCTTTTCCTCTCTCTTTCATTTCACTTTTTCGCCTGCTATTGTTGTTGGTATTGTTGTTGTTATATCGAAACTAACTGATAAGTCATTGCGTTCGTTTTGGCACTCAGTCAGCTGTCTATCTCGAAACATTTCTAAGCATTTAACACCTCTTGTCAAGTTTGTTGAACGCAGCAATCTATCGACCCGTCATTCTAGCCCGTCAATATCCGCACACACACCAACCAACCCACCCACCCACCACCCCCGACAACACACACACACACACACACACAAAGTGTTGCTGTCATTAAAAGTGTCAAACGAAACTAAAAGAAGTACTCAATACGTATTTATTTTTTTTACGTGCGCAGAATTTCAATTAAAATTTGCAATTCAATTTTCGCATTTAGTTTGCTGTGGGATAGGGTAGGTTAGGGGGTAGGGAGTAAGGGGCTGGGTCACCCTCTTCACAAAGCTATTTAGCATGCGAGTTGCGGCACAGGCGACGCAAAAATAAAAGCACTCGCGGAAGAATCAAAATACCAGAAAAAAAACAAATGGAAATAATTATGTAAGCTAAAACTAAAATGTTGATGCCACAAAGGGTTTAGTTTTCATTTGGTTTCGTTTTGTTTTTTGGGGTGGTTAGAGCTCAACACAGCGTGCGTTGCAACACTGAATAATTAAGTATACGCAACGTGTGCACAATTTAATTTTTGGTGGTTCAAACTTTTGGCAAAGAAGCTTATTTTCCATTTATGTATATATATATAAAAATTAAAAAAATATGGATTTGAATACTGCATACGTGCGCTCAATTAAACCAGTTATTACGCTAATTATGTATACGCCGTGTATGTAAATTATGTTTATGTTTACTTGGTTAAAGTATTTCAATCAATGTGTTAATACATTTTAGTGGCAAAGTAAAGAAAATTTATTTTTCATTCAATCAATTAAATAAAAACAAGGTAATATATATTTCAAATAAATATCTACAACATTTTTGTTGACAACTGCACGTAAAATACATATTAGCTGGCATTTATTTGTATATGTGATTTTTAATGATTTGTAATTGCTGCTTCATCGCTTATATATATATATATATATATACGAATATAGTCGATGAATATTGTTTTGTGCCGGTTTTGGGGTTCGCCAAAATATGAATTAAATTTCAAAATTGAATCAGAATTGATATCAAAACCGGCTGCTGACCGTGTCCACCCTCAGCTGACTAAGGCGACATTTAGGAGCCTTAATTCACAACTTTCATGCTTTATTTATATACTTATATATATATATATATATATATATATATATATATATATATATATATATTTAATTGTGTCTCTCTTTTTTCTGGCCAGTCGAGACTTTTATTGCCTCTGGCATTTAATTTTATGGCCCAAAAGGCGGCGCCTCTGACGCCTTGTCTACAATCGTAATCTTGTTGTTGGTTCTCAAGTTGTTGTTCTTGTTGTTGCTGTTGTTGTTGATGTATTTCTTCATGCGTGTCATTGAACGAATCGGGATTTGAGATCTTTGTGCGGGCGTTAACGACAAGGACAGTAAATAAACATTCATATATAGTCTATGAAAATATATAAATAGTATATCAATTATATCATTGATATACACACTTAATTGTCGAACTGTTGAACGTTGATTGGATTACACAGTATTCTGTTTCAAAATGTTAAATAAACAATAAACTGCAAACTTTTCCTATAACTTACCTGTCGGCATCGTGTTCAAATCAGTTCTTGGATATAAACAAAACTCAAATGTCTTAAAAAAGTAATTTTAAACCACTTTTAAATCAGTTAACATGCATGAATAACTTTTAAAGCTATTTTTGTTAGTTTTCCCTTTTAGAATAATGTCAAAAAAAACTTCCTATGTAATTGTGTTTGTAACTTTGAATCGATTGAAGATATGATAATTACCATAACACCCGTATAATAAAGAAATCTTTTCTTATCTATTGCAGCATCGTCTCGAGCATCACTCTTTGATATTTACCAACACTATGCTCTCGCAGTATTGGTCTTAAATCGTACATTATAATGAATTCCGCGCGGCATCATCGTATTGGAGTGTTTCTGTCTCCATAAATGCCCATAGCTAAATCACCGTCAACTGTAACAAGAAAAGCAAATCACAAATCACACTACAAAAACTAAGTTTTGATCTAGTCACAAATAAGACAAACTACTGCAAATAACTTTAGAGATTGCGTAAAAAAAGAAAAAACAGAAGCCCAGTCTTGTCAAAAACACACACACACACACACAGACAGAAACATCTATTAACTAAAGAGGCAAGGGCATCGATTGCTCAAAGGATAAAAAAGAGAAGAAGAAGATTAAAGTGGCCATAAAGATGCCCTATCATCGTGCTGATACATCGGCTCAGGCCGACAAACTGAGCGGCATTGTGGAGGAGAGTGATTTATATGAAGGATTTGCACCCCATGTGGAGACATCGGAAATCAAATCACTCGACTTTTACAATCAACCAAAGCCAACTGGTGAGTTCAATAAATATATATATATATATATAAGAATAATATAGTTAAGCTATAAAGTTATTGACAGCAATAAATATTCTTTAGCAAGAACTTAGTAAAGACAGTTTAGGGTTAAGTAAGGTATTGTCATGTTACTCAATTGAAATTTTTCTCTCAGTCAGTTTTATTCCAAACAAATAATAAGCAAGCAGTCTTCAGTTTCTATTTATGTTCTTAAGACTTGAAAATAAACAAAAACGAATATTTGAGAATTGTTGCAAATAAACAAAAATGATATATGCATATATATATAAACATATACAAAAGGGTTATAAAACTGAACAGCAGCAGGTGAATAAATTGTACTCAAAATATACATTCTAATGAGCTCTTGTTTTTGTGCAAAACAAAAAGAAAAAACAAATCAAACATTGAGAGAGAGCTCGAATTTTAAATGACTGCCACGCACCCACGCACAAATCTTTGATGTATTCATAATCTATGGATATATATGCATTCGATATGCAAACATATACACACACGCACACACACACATGTATGTACTTGTATTTGTTTTTATAGAACTTAATGTACACTTGTTTCCATACAATGAAAAAATTCATTTATGAATTGCATGAATGATTATTTGTTTGTGCTAAGCCGCCAACAAATAAACGTTAATCAATAAACAGCTAAAAAAAAGTATATAATATAGGCATTTGTAATAATTACGAGCTAATATGGCTGTACCGCCTGGCCTGGCCGAAACGGGCCAAAAGTGCCTCCACCCAAAAAAAAAAAAATACGAATTAAAAACAGCCTCTGAAAAACTGACCGAACCGGCCAATTGGCTGTGTCGACGAACGGTTAGACTGGATTCCATGCACATACAACATTGTACTCATTTTAAGCTTTTTTTTTTTTTGTTTTTGTTTGAGTTGTACAAAGTTGTTTAAATTTTGAAGCATTTTCGCACTATTTTCACACGCAAGCAAAAAACAATCGTAGAGAAATGCCTGAAGGGTTATTCATTTGTCATATTATGCTAACAACTTTGTGTAAACATAAACATAAAAACATTATTCAATCGCGATCGCAATCGAGAACAATAAATAAAGCTACAATTCAGTGGAAAGTTTGACTAGCAGATACCCTGATTAAAGCAATGATCTTTTGGTGTTGAAAAAACAACTTGACATATAAAATTATTCTAGAAGTCAAAGAAAACATATCTTGAAACATAGTTGCTTTAAAAAAATCATTTTAATTTGATTAAGTTATAGAAATAAATGGTCTGAGCATATTCTTTATTTAATGTTTAGCCCAATAACCTTCTTAAATCTATCTACACTTTATACTTGTTATATTAAATAACTTTTCTGCTCGTTTATTATTGTTTATTGGATTATTGTTTATTCATTTTGCTTTCATTTTTACCGGCTAATAAAATTCGTTGAATTTTTTCAGTGTGTTTGTTTATATATATGATTTTTTTCGATATGCAAAGTGCAATTTACATAAACTTTAATAGAAAATCATATTTTGCTGTCATATCAAAAAGGTTGATTATCTTTTCGGTGCGATAACATTTTTAGGAACTTTAAAGTTGCCCAACAGCAATCAACAATCAGAGCTTATCGTTAACTGTGCTGATAATGAAGGTTATAAAACCCATTAACCTACATTCTAAGGTGAAAAAGAACTAAAAAAAAACAACAACAACAGTTGGTTTCAATTGTCATTTTTCCCTTTTTATAAGTCGGGTGGAAAAAGCTAGAAAATCAATTTGCCTTACATAAGTTAATTAAATTATATTCAATTCATTTTTATGGCACATCAAAGGCAATTAAATTGCATAAACAAGAACATTGCTTGCCTCGTTTATATACCCTGTAAAAGAGTTTCTTAAAGCAGATCTGGCTCCAAATCAATTCTAATAACAATATCTATTATATTTCCTTTATAAATGATTTGAGCAGGGCATTCTAAAGTCGATCACGCAATGCCTTTCTCTTTGTACGTTTCCGCTTTATTGAATTTGCCACTTGGCTCAATCCTGTCAAAATGCCAATATGCATTAATGCCATCAATGCATCGCATTAGAAATGCAATCGAGCCAATCGGCGGCCAATCCATTAGTGTATATGCCTTTTATCTTGGCCTTGATTTTGAATATATGTGTATTTTACTATTATTATTATTATTTTTATTATTTATCTTTCTTAACTCATTGTGATACACTCTATGGGTTTTGCCCATGTGTGGGATTTTTTCCTATTAGACAAAAATATGCGAAATTTGTTTGTTTTTGGGGGAAAATCCGATTTGCAATAACTTTGCATTATAATCAATAGTATATAGATATATATATATTCTTGACATATTGCTTAAGAATTTGGTTCTGTTTGTCTCGTTGGTTATTATTGTGCACAGTAAGCAAAACAAAAGCCGATTCACGTTTTTATGGCAGCTGGCGAACGGCCAATTAATTTGTTTAAAAATAAATGCAATTTCCTTTCCATTCCCCCCCTCCCATTTTAACAATATTTATGTTTTGTTTTTCTTCTTTCATTTTTCCATTTTGCTTAATGATTTCTCCACATATTTATCTTTGTTTTTGGCTTTTTTTTTTCTTTTTTGCGTCGTGATATACAAAAACTCGGCAGCTAAACATGTGATGTGTAATTATCAACTAAAGGAAAATAAAAGTATTTTCTTTTTCCTTTTTTTTTGATTTTTAAAAATTGCTAGAATCAAATTAACTCAAAAAACAACCAGCTTGGCTTTTAAAATTTATGTATTTTTTTTTTGATGATGGACTTTTGCTAAAATATTTTCTTCTAGATTTTTGGGGATATTTAACAGCTTGTTGTTCGTTTGTGATTAATATTCTTTAAAGGGCTTTCATGCCATACATCTCGAGTGAATATTTTTTTTGGCAGTCGAATATAACTTTTAAATGAACTTTGTTGAAATATTTTATATTAATCATAAGAACTTACATGATCAGTATGAAAATTAAAGATAAAAGTATTTTTTTTGATCCAATATCAATTTGAGCTTGCTGAAAAACTCCGTGAACAAAAAAAGAATTATAAAAGCATTGAAATAAAACTTGTAAAGAATTATTAACTCACAATTGGAATGTTAATGTATAGAAAATATTTTGATAATACGATATTCAAATTGAAATATTATATTTATATCGTTTTGGTATATTATTTAAGTTGAAGTGCCCTTGAAATTGTTTTTTTGGCTAACATATTCCTTAAAAATCTAATTCTAGTTCACATACAACTAATCTCTTATATTGGCAAAACCAAAAACATATTTTAAAGACCATGTCACAGGCCGCGTGCCATCGCAATAATATCACTTATACATCATATACTATAAGTATGTTTTCTTGTATTTGGCATCAAGTTGATGGGATTAAAAAAATTTATTTGTTTTTGCCAAAAAAAAACATTTTTGCTTACGCAAAACGAAGCGCTATGCTTTTTCGTTGTGACGCGAAACGACAAGAAATACGTTAAATTATGTACAGATATAAATAATTTTTTGTCTCCTTTCAAAGAAAAGTTATATTTCAGAAATTCTTTTATGCTAGCTACTTGAAAAATTGATTAAAAAGCATTTTTTTTATTTTGCAAACATTTTTATTGAAAAAAAAACCAATATTTCATATTGTAAAAAATAATAAAAAATTGTTTATAGATCAGAATCACAAATATATATAAAAACATATAAATTTATATTTATCTATAGATATATGTATTTCGTAAGTGCCACACGCGCTAGCTGCCCCAATCGATAAATATGATGAGCAATATTTGAGAATGGGGGCGAAGGCCACATAACCCCCTCTCTCTCTCTCTTTCTTTCTGAAGCAGATTCTACGTTAGTTGAGCACGTGCCTTTTTTTTTTGGTTCTAAAAATATGCGAAAAGTGTGCGAAACCATCGAGGAATCAGCTTAAGCTTTTTTGTAACTGGCCGAAACCAGTTTTTCAACAAATTTTGTGTGAATTCTTTTACATTTTCTTGGGCGTTTTGTTTTGGTTTTAAAGAGGTTTTATTTCTCTCTCGCGAAAATTTCTTTTGCAGCTTTATTGTTGTTAATGAAATGTGTTTTTCATTTCGAGTATCAATTTTTTGACCGCTTTGACCGCTGTCAAAGAAACAAATTAAAGAAAGAGTAAAAGAGAGAGAGAGAGACAAAGAAGAAAGTAAATTCAAAATCCACTTAAAGCCGCAAATTTATATTTGTCTGTAACTTTTAAACGGATTAATGATTAAATGTTGAGTATAACCATTGTGTTTATATATATATTTGTCGACTGCTCAGTTCTATTCTTGTATATGTTTTTATTTATTTTTCTGGTTTTGTTTTTCTGCCTTTCTTGATAAGATTAGTCCAATTAAAATGATTAAGGCAACTTTTTGTATGCATATATCGTGTTTTGTTCTTGTTGTTTTTTTCGTTATTATTTAATTTTCGGCAAGTTCAGAGATCAAATCTGTTAAAGTGACACAACACGCCCACTTGTTCCAGCCTTTACCCCCCCACCCCCCTCCCTCAACCCAACCACTTCAAGCTCAATTTGTGTCTTTGATCCGTTCTCACATAAAACAATCAACGCTGGCAACGAGGGCGGCGTTGCCAGAGAGGCAGACTTATTAATCATGCGATGCCAAAAGGCGGCTGCTGTGTGTGTTGTTGTTGTTGTTGTTGTGTATCAAGTCACGACACTTTGAGTGTGATATTCTCACGAATTTCTTGACTTGTTCTTATTGCTCTTTTTTCATATTTTATGCTGAATAACTATAATTTTGATAAGCTTTTGAATTTTAGCTGTTCAAACTGAAGTAAATATTTAAAAAATCTTTAAAAAAAAAATCAAATTTCCATTCTTTTCCATACAAAGTAAAGATTTGTTTATTGTTTCTTAGTTTATTAAGGATTAAATTCATTACTAACTGTAATATTTAAAACTTTTATGAACTAAAATTTGTTATCGTTCTTCAATCGTTGCCCAAATTAAAGCCAAAAACATCATGTAACACAATAGACCAATTAAAAAAGCACTGCTTATGGTTATTTGTTTAGTCTTGCAAAGAAATTCAAATGCCAATCTAATTGAAAACCATAAATATTTATAGTGCTCTGAATGTTCTGCCACAGCTGTTGAAATTGGCCAGCTGTCTGCCTGCTTGCGCCTGCCTTGATTGATTGCAATGAGGCTGATGCCCAAATTCAATTTCCATTCCCATTCCCACACGCCCACACTGAACTCTTCTTTAGGTAATCCATTAAAAGGCAATCGATAAATGTTGGCACCAGTAGCAAGCAAATGTTAAACAATTTCATTAGTTTGCTTTTTATTTGTTGTTTTGTTTTGCTTTGTTTTTTAACCTCACTGTCAACAGCGGCGCTGCTAATTACACGTTTGTTTTAATACAAAGACACATCACTCTCTCTCTCTCTTTCTCTCTTTGTATGTGTTTGTGTGAGGTCAAGCACTAAGTGTCGTCACCAACTACTCATAAAAAAAAAACAACAACAAAAGCTCTCTCATTTGTGCTTTGTTTACATGCTCTTTGATTTTTCAAATGCTCAAACGCAAAGTGAGCAATCGCAACCGCAACACTGTTTTAATTTTAGTTACAAAAGCTGACAGCCGGCAAAAGTCTTCCCCCCCGCCCCCCGTTCCACCGCACACACACTCATATCTTGCTGCTTGTTACTCTGTATATTTAAAGCTTTTTGTGTGCGCTCTCTTTTTTTATATGCACTAGATAACATTGTTTTTTGCTATGGGCAAGATAACACGACGAAGCCAAGATGAAAGGGTTGTGTGAGTAGTGAGAGGAAATGGGAAAAGCAAACAGCCAGCCATTGTTGTTGCAGCTGCCCGTTTTTCATTGCTTTCTTTAAGCGCACGAGATGCAATTTACATGTGTGCATAACGGTTTTATATGTATTTTTTCTTTGCTTATGCAGAAGAGATTGTTTTTGCTCAAAAACCTTTCAATTTTACAGCTTCCAGGCTAAAATAGATTATCAATGTTAAGGTTTATGTTAAAAGTGTCTGCTTATTAGAATTTTATTCAATTAGACTCCTTATTCAAGCGATTTTAAGCTCATTGAAACTACATTGAATTGACTTTAATATACCGCCTATGCTATATGCAATGATTTTAGTTATTTTTCGCAAAAGTTAAATTCAATAAACCGCCTAGAAGCATGCAATGATTTTAGTTACAACAGCTTCGTTTTTCTTAGCATTTTAAAGATAGAGCCTAAAGTTATGCTAGCTTTTGGCTGAATACTAACAAGAAAAACCTGAGAAAACTATATCAAAGAAATATGTTTAAGTGTAACATCTGAGTCGCGAAGCTAGTTAGTTGTCAACTCTCTTTAATATACCTTTGCCACCTTGTAATCATCTTTGCAGTATTTCATTATCTCTGTCGTTGAATATTTGTCAAGTGTCACCTATATTTTTTCTATAGTGCTTTGATTCACACATTTTTTCTGCCTTGCACAACATAACAACAACGAAAACAACAACAAAAGTGATAGCGAGCTTTAGAAAATAATTTAAGCGCAAAGTTGTTTTATGATCACATGATGGCAAAGCTGACGGGTTGATTTAACCATGGCTAAAGCACATTCGACTCGTTTCCATGCCAATGAAGCGATGTAATGTAGATTGAAATATAAATAATCTACGCAGTAATTGCATTTTATAGACCAATGACTTGTTGTCAGCAGCAACATTTAATATTTGTTTAAGAATTAACAATAAGCTGTTCCGGCATTAATGTAAGAAATATATTCACTCAGTCATAAACTGTCGCGCCTCCAAAGACAACAATACCTGACAAGTTGAATGAACCGAAAGACAATAGCGAAAAAATTCAAACTTCAGATGAATTAAGCAAAGCTTTCGTTTACTTTAAAGAGTTTGCCGTGCATTTGTTGTTTTTTGTTTTTCTAATTGAAAGCTTTTGTCGCGTGCTTTTATGTTTGGGTAAACAATTTGATGCGCCCGCTCGAATGCACCTGTGCGCTGAGTGCGTTCGTGAGCGTAACTTGCAAAGCGTTCTCTCTCTCTCTCGCTCGCTTTGGTTAGGTGGCTGGCTGCTGGCGATCGGATTGCTGTATGTGTGCTCAGTTTTAGTTCAACCCTCGGGCGCTGTGGTTTAATTACGTTCGTCACTCTCGTCTACGCCACGAGCGCTCGTGCCTTTGCCCAAAAGTTGTCAACTATCCAATGGCAACAACAACAACAACAACAACTCAACGATTCATTTAACGAAACAAGTCGCGTGTCCGTCGATTGCTTTATGTTTGTATTACAATACGCACTCAACTTCATACGTGTGTGTGTGCGTATGCGTGTGCGTGTGCATGTGTTTATTTCTTATGTAAATATGTACATGCACTTGTTTGTGCTTGAGTGTTAAGGTGTGTGTGTGTGTGTGTAAATGCAGCAGCCTCCAAAAAGTGCAATTGCAACGCACATTAAACCAAAATCGGTTTTGTTTTAGATTTTAGACAACTCGTTAATTATCGCACCTCACTTTAGCGTTTATCTAAGTGTTGTTGTTGTTGTGTTTTTTTCGCTACAAGTCTCGTGCGTTGCGTTAAGCGTTCAGTTCTTTTCGTTCAGTCAATCAAAAGAGTCTATAATAAAGCATTGTATGCAAGCAGCTGTTTATGAGGCTATTCAAAAAATATCTGAATAATTTTTAATAAGTACAACAAAGCTCAGAAAACAATTAGGTCATTTTCAAAAACAAGTCTGTTTGAGAGTTTGATAGACTGAGAGATACCCTATAAGTGCAATTTACACCCAAATAAGTCATATTAAGTACAATATAAATGTTTCAGCTATAATCAAGAATGCATTTGTATTTATTTAAAGTCAGGCAAAAGCTGAATTAACTTTTTTCAGTTATCAAAAATATTTAAAAATGTTAAACAAAAATATAAAATATAAATTATGCTTATAAAATATGTAAATTATCCGCAAGCCATTAAAAAGCCGACTGTATCAATAAAATACACAAAAAAAAAACACACACAGAAAAAATAAAACAGATTAAATTTAATTTATGACTTCGATGCATTTAAAAAAAAAAACAAATCAAATCCAAATAAACCGGTTAAAGAAGTGCCTAAAATATTTAAAAATAAAAACTCATTTAAGCCTCTGTTCAAACATTTCTCAATTGTTAATGCTCTGATTTATATTCGTTTAAAATTGGATGCATAGTTTTGTGTCATTTTTAATTCTATTTTTAGTACCAGTCTAAAAGTTGCGGCAATAAATAGTATCCAATAAACTAATCATTTGTTTAATTAGCTCATTTTGAGATTTGTTCATTTTTTGCAATCAAATTCAAGAAGAATTAGACAACAGATGCTTTTGGCAACAGCTGCCGCCTAGTTATCATTTAATTAATATGCAACTGCAAATCGATCGAAGTATTTTCGATATCTTTTCAAAAAGAAGCATCTCCCTGCTATAATATGTACTCTTTCTCATTTGCTTTGTATATATATATATATCTTTTTTGTGTCATCTTTTTTTTGTTTATGGCGCAAAAGCGTGCTAATTGCTGCTATTCAACAGTCAACATGTGAGGGGCACATCGTTCGATCGGTGGCTTAATTGAATTTAAAATGGAATACATATATATATATGTATGTATTTGGCGTGCGTATTCTATTTTTAAAACATGCTAAACATGCAACAGAGCATGATGATTATAGGAGACGCCTATTGAGCGTAGCGTAAATAATTTAATTGAATTGATTAACAAATCAAAAATCAGTATCAAAACGTTTTCAATTCCGTTTCTTTATAGTTTATTCCTCTTCGTATTTATATGCATATTTATTTAATAACAACTGAAAGCTTTGATTTATGTTTTATAGAGTATTTTAATCATCTTAGAAAAACTTTATCAAAAGAATTTATATGATAGATCTTTAAAATCTTAGCCCTTTCATTTTTAGAGCGCAGATTCTTTAGAATTATTTTACTTTTCGTTTTAAAAGCTAAATTCAATTTTCATGGACACGTTGTTGCTATTAGCAAAGTTTGATAGTTTTGGAAGACACAATAAAAATCACACACAGTTAGCAATAATAGCAACAATAACAACAAAAACATGCATTTTCTGCCAAAAAAAAAGTGTATTTTGTTGAACGTGTTTTTGTTTTTTGCGGTTGCAAATTAAATTTAGATGCAGCCGTCAGTAGTTTGTACGTTTATTGTTGTTAATAGTGTGTTAGTTGTTGCTGTTGTTGTTGTTGCTGTTGTTGTTGTTGGCAACACATGCTGTTGCCCTGTTTGAAACGGTGTCGTCAACCGACAAACGAATCGTCAACACCATCGCCAAACCGACCGAAAAGGTCTAATAAATTGCAAATGCAAACTGCATACGCTCAACAGAGATATGACCTCTTCTTATCTTACCCCCCCCCTCATCACACCTGGTTGGTGTATCTTTATTTGTTCTTGCCACCCTTTGTTGACAAATTTAATTGATATTCTTAAGGTTTCGTTTTGCTTTCGAGCATTTCGTTGTCGTCGTCGTCGTCGTTTTTATTCTCTCTCTCTCTTTCTCTCTCTCTCTCTTATCTTCGTTTTACTCTTTGGCAATTTTGCTATAAATTGCACATTAGATCATGTCACAATAATTTTATTTGTTTTTTTGCTATTATTTATCATTGTTATTGCTCTTGTGGCTGTTGTTGTTGTTCTTCTTCCTCTTCTTTTTGATTTCTATTGAAAAACTTTGCTTTTGGCTCGATTCTACACATGCAAATGGCTCTATAAAGCTTTATAGTTAAAGAATATTGGAAAATATAATTCGCCGAACTCCAAGTGCAAAGGCTTATATATATATATTATATATATTTATGGTGAAAATGACAAAAAAATGCACAATGCAAAATTGCATTACGTAAAAATTTGATTTTTTTTACCAATAAAAGTTGTACATATAAACAACAAAAAGAATTATACTTAAAATTTAAATTACACATCCATTAAATACATCCTATAATATTATTCTTAAAGTTTTTACTTTACCAATTCTACTTTAAACTTTATTCATATGCAAATTTGTATTTTTCATTCATTGAATTCTTATCACAATCTAAATTCTCGTATGCCTTGCGTACGCCAAATTAAAAAAATCTTGCAAATTATAGTGTATATATAAATCGTGAGTTGTTGCTTAGTATCTGCTTATGAATTGGTTAATAAACGACGTCGATTAGAATTAGCCATAATTGGAATTGTGAAACATTTATTTCTTATCTTCTTATTCTTCTTTTTTTACCTCAAATCTAATTTCATAATATTGAGCGTTTGTTATGCTATAGTCTCGTAATGTTCCATAAAGATATCTGATCATTTATAATTAGTAATCAATTAAGCGTTCGTTAACCTAATGACGTACTTGCTTAATCTTAATGGGAACTTTTTGACTGATAAGTTGATTTAGGTTTAAAAAAAAACAATTTCTTGTCAACAACTTTCTTATCACTTTTAACAGCTATACGAGATTTTGGTTTATAACCTTATTTTTCATTCGAAAATCATCCAAAAATTCGTATCAAAAAATCAACTTGAAGACAAGTCAGAAGTTTCCTAACTTTCCTAAGTCATAACTCAATCGATTATCATATGCCATACCTTATAAGTTGAGTTATTTATATATGTTTACGTTACAAAAAAAAAATGATCCCATTTGTAAAAAAAAGTATCTGAAAGTGACTGTGTCTGAAACAATGTTTAACATCTTTATAGCACTTGTTTGTCGAGCAGCAGCAATCCATCTATCTGATATTTATCTGAAAGCAAATGAATTATAAACTTGACATGCGTCATTTGATATGCATTTATAGTAGTTTAGTAGTTGTTGTTGTTGTTGAAACGTGACGAAAATTGGCTGTTTTCGAGACATTTTTATTGCACAGGTCTTATCCACATCCATATCATCGACTCATCACACCTATACATACTAGTTAGATATGCCATATCTGATGTGTATACATTTAGAGGTGTTGGGCAACATATACTTTTTATCTATTTTCTTTCTGGCTGGCTGTTTCGAGTCAGCGGTGAAAAAATGTTAATATAGGCATTTCGAGAAAATGTTTTTCATGTTATTTTCTATACACGTATATAAGGTATATATATAGGATATGTATATATGGGTGATGGGTTGCCCAATTAATCATTTGACTTTTGCATGAAAACCCAAAGAGCAACAATTTTCACAATCGCCACGCGTTGTTTGTTTTTGTTATTTTCACAAAATGCAAAGTATAAGAAAACATTTCTCTGTATATATACACAATGGGGGGATATATATATATATATATATATATGTTATATAGATATATATTTATTTATAAATCTCTCTCGGCTATGTAAACATAACGCACAACATGTGAAAAACCAATTTATATTCAAGAATCGTTGCGCCTAAGGCACAAGAAAAAAAAGGTGCAAAAAGAAAGGCAAACAACAAATGGGAAACGGCGGCAAATAAAGCAATTTGTTGCTATTGAAATGCGTTTCGCAGCACAGGAAATTGTGAAAATATCACGTGAGGTTAAACAAAACATTTTTCTGTTGCTTTGTTAGCTTGTGAATGAAACAATAAGCATTGGAAATTGAGATTAAAATGTTGATATTTAGATAGGAAAACTATGCAAAAAATTGTGAATGAATTGTTGGTGTATTGGATAACTGATAACAACATTTTGCCAGTGTTGAGTAATTGCTTAATAGAAGAAAATCGTTATTACAGCTTTCAAGGAGATTTTTACTATATACTATCACCTATGGAAGCAATTTTTCACTCATTCTTCCGTTTGCGTACAAATTTCCACAAATATTTCAATGGTTTTTCCACTTGCCAACTGCTCTTTGAACATAAATCTAATTAGCTAGCTAAAATAAAATTTTGGCCGTAAACAAATTTTAATGAGGTGTGTTTCTCAACCTGAGCAGGAATTTTGTTTTTTTTTTTATCTTTATCTTTTGGTAACAACATTCTTGTTCGTTTCCAAGCGTATTCTTGTGTTGCCAAATCGTAAGCTTACGAAATTTCCCACACTTTGCATGAGATGGGCTATTTATAACATCGTTTACACTGAGATTTACGGTACGTGCTCTCTAGCATCCCTCTCACATATTCAGAGTTATAGCGGGCGAGAGCAACAGGCAGCCAGAACGAAAACACAAAACAGCTGTTAATGCTAGCGCCGACACACACACAAAAAATAAAACTCAATAATCAAGAAAAAGCCCAAATGGCAAAGAAGAAAATAAAAACACACACACATACACACACACGTATACGAAAACTCATCCACAATGAGGAGAGAAAATAAGAGTGTAGCTAAAAAGCTTTAACGAAGCTTGCACGCGTCAGGTTGTGATCGCCCGCCACTCTGTCGCTCGCGGGTCTACAATTAACGATTGCACGCTCTATTGCTCTCTGATGCTAGACGGGCGGGCGGGCGCGCTCTCTCCCTCTCTCTCTCTCTCTCTTTCTTTCACACCCCATTTGGATGAGCTTTCGGTTTCATTCACCGCAAGAAACCGGCCTGCCTGTTGCCTTTTTTGCCTGAGTTGAGAACATTGAACGCTTTCGAACGCGTCGCACGTAGGCCTACGGCATATTTGTCAAGTTTGTCGATTCGATTCGATTTCGATTCGATTCAATTTGTTGCGATTCGTTTTCAAAAATTGTGCTTTGACGATCAACCAACCCCTTTTTAATGTGATTTCTCAACTTGTGGTGCAGGCCAAGCGCGAAAGCACATTAAATGCAAATTTATTGAAAAGAACTGAAATTGAATAAAATGTGAGTGTGTATTGATAAACAATTTCGAATGTGCTGCTAATTAAATTCAAGTGCTTGCTGCCGCCTGCGTTCCTCGTCGCTTGCTCGCTCGCTCGCACAACGAATTATAATAAACGAAGCAGCCAAATTGCAGAGCGCAATAAATTCACAAACAAAATACAACAACAACGAATCAAATATAAGCGGCGATAATCAACAAAAAAAAGAAAAATAAAAATAACAACCAAAAATCTACATAAATCGTATTTTGTTGTGGCTGTGAAACAAAAAACATATACATAAAATAAGTAAAACACAAAAACAAATTAAAATACTCGGTGCCAAAACAAGCAAATTAAACCAAAAAAAACAAAAACAGAGAAGAAAAAATCAACAGAGACGACGAAACAACATAAAATCAAATAAAAATAAAAAAAGGCAAGATGGTTGGCAAAGTTTTGGGCATACGCGACTTGGAGCAGTTGAGCAGTCGCCGTAGTAGCGTCTACGTTGATCCCGAGTGCGAAAAGTTCTTTGAGCTGCCCCTGTATGTAGCGGCAAGCTCGAATGATATAACCACTAAGTGCCAGTGCTTTCAGTTCAGTCCAGGTAATAAACTATACACAACTCTTTACACACACACAGATCAACAAAAGTAAATACGAAAAACACACACACACACACTCGAACCAAATGCTAATAAACTTGACTAATTTTAAGTGTAAACGCAATAAATTGCTTAAAATTTGCGGGATAAAAAAGAAAAAAATGAAAAATGGTTTCAAGTCAAGTTGGGGGCAAAACTTGTCAGGTTTTATTGATTTTGTTTTTAACAACTTTGTTAAATGAGCTAATAAAATATATACTTAAACTAGTAATTTACTAACCCAGTGCAACTAATTTATACTCAAACTAATAAATAACAATCAGATCAGATTGTATAAAATAAGTTAAAGTTGATACTAAAATTCTTTTCAGAAACACTTTCAAAATAAGAGTAAATATTATTAAATTGACAAAGATATTTAAAATATGATTTACTTTTTAATGTAAGTTTTTCTTAACTTTCATCCCTTCTTATTTTTATTTAATTTTTATTGACACTTGATTATCAATGCAGCATTTTTAAATGTATTTTCTTAATTTAAAGCTGCTTTAGCGATTTTTTAAACATTTTTATTATTCACTAAAATATACAAGAACTTGTTAACATAAGATTAATGGCGTTGATAGGAAAATTACCGCATCAATAGTCATATGAAATCAGGCAATCTGTATAAGTATATATATATGTGTGTGTGTGTGTGTTTGTGTCTAATTTGTTTTGTGTTTATATCTAAGTGATTCTCTCAACAATATATTTTCATATCGCGAGCCTTCTCAAATGCAAATGTACAGAGGCGGAGATTAATTACACGCATACACATACACACAGATTGTACACACATACACATACACACAGATTGTACACACATACACATATAAAGATGAGCATTATAAATGCAAAACGAGACTCGCTCGATTTATACCAGTTTATATGATTGTTATTGCATTTTACAACACACACACACATACACACACACACACACACACACTTTCAACCCCTACTCCCAAGGCTTTATAACTATATCATACTCGGAACGAATATGAGACATATGTAGATAATTTTTTTGGTTTGAATGATATTAATAACAATTGGCTTTTAAGGCGCAGTGAATTAATAAAACTGAAATAATATTAAGAGCCCCGAGTGTGTGTGTAATTTGTGTGTTGTGTGATTCGTGTTGTGATTCGTTAGAATTAACAAGTTTTAGCCCCAAACGACTGGCGCTGTATGCGGTTTGTTGTCTCGTTATCAGTGCGCCAAATGGGGACCTGGGGCCAACAACAATCATAACAAATAATGCGAACCTTGGTAGACACATGATAAGCAAACCTCCTCCTCGAATGAAACCAAACATCGCATCGCATCGCATCGCATGCAAAAATCGATCAGCTGTCGTTTGGTTTGGTTTGGCCGCGTAATGAGGCATTTTTTTTTGTACCCAATGCACAATCAATTACCTTTTAGCGGGCCACCTCGATAGCTAATCAATATGGCAGCTCCGCTTCTGACGCCTCAACACACCGCTACTTATTCAAGTGCTTTGCGAGTCTTGTGCTTCATGGCGAATGGCGTCAATCGAGCTGCTCCTTAAAAGAGACAGCTGACTTGACTTGACCACACGGCCACACAAAGCAGCGATAAGTTGTGCTAAAGTTCTCAAAAATATCGAACAAACAATCGATCTACAAATGTCAGTTAATGAATTTCATATCTAAAATACTTACGTCTAATCTATAATAATAATACTTGATGTTTTGTATTAACATAACTCGATATCATTAGCCATATTACCGCATCAATTTCCATAATTAACTGCGGTTTCGCTTCAATTTGTTCATTACCCAATACGAATTACAACTACAACTACAGCTATATAGTATAGTAGTAGTATTTTTAATGGCATTGCTTAATTTAAATCACATTAAAACTTGCAATTTTTATTGACTTACACATTACAATTTGCATTTGATTTATCAGTTATCGATTGATACAACAAATTTCTAACAATTACAGCATTTGTTTTTTTTTTTTTTTGTTTATCAGTTAAAGTTGTTTGTTTGTTTCACATTATCGAGAATGTTATTAAGTTCAACTACGACTTATTGTATCTCTCTTCAATAATAATAATAACAACATTTCGAAGTATTTTCCTTTCAATTGGATTTTAATTACTTTAATCATTTAATTTCGTTTATTATTTCTTTGATGTAAATGTTAATTACCTCCATATATGTTATTTACAAATGTTTTATGTACAAACATATGTTATTTACTTTAACATTTGTTGCATTTTCGTTACTATTTTCAATGCAATCTTAATTGCATTGAATTCATTTGACAACTTGAGTATATTATTTGCCACATTGGGCGTATGAGTAATATTTGTAGTCTAAGAATGTTAAGAAACTTAATTCATTAACTTATCTGAAGCTCAACTCTGCTTATTTTCTGACAATAAGTTTTGTTTTGGCCTCCAGCTGCAAGTTCAATTGGTCTGCGATGAGTCGAGGGCAAACTTTGTGTGTTTTTGTGGCAAGCATTTGAGGCTTCATTTCTTATCAATTTATTATTATCTCATAAAGTGACTTAAGCGGCAAACTGACCAACACTCGTTATCAGCCGCCACTTGAACTGACCAAATTGGCTTTAAATGTAAACAAAATATTTAACGATACTATATTTGTGTACTTATATATATATAGTATGTATAACTTGGCTGTTGCATGATTTACTGTGTCAAGTTGCGTGCAGCACGTTTCTGTTCTATATTATCTATATTGAATATACATGTTTATACCCTGTAAGCATTAGATGTGAACGAATGGGCATGCCAAAATATAAGATTGAATAGTTATACTTGAAAGATTTGTTTTTGAGTAACTTTTTGAAGGATAAAAATTAAATTTGTGACAATATGTTCAATTTTAAGTATTGGTAAGGCTAAATATATATAGAAATAAACATAAGAGAAATTTATAATTTTTAAAAATTGATTTCTAATTACTTACGCACACTTAAGCCATTATACAGGGTATTAACTAGTCAAGCTTTAGTCTGACTCACAATTAGTATAAGGTTTACGTATTGTTTATTGTTAGACAACAGAGTTCGTGACCTAGCCTAAGCACAACTAACTTGACTCTCGACTCTCGACTCTTTGATTTAATTTATTCATTTTCATTTTCACTCTCTTTCTTCCAGGCAAAGAGCCAGCATTGCGCTCATTCACCGAAATCCAACAGCTGTTGCAGCAGTCAAAGAAACGCGATGTTAAGAATATACTCAGAGAGAATTCGTGGCCAATAAATTCACCGATACGCTCACAATTATGGCCAGAATTGTGCGGTCAGCATGTGACCAAGCAAAATACGCTCGATGGTTTCTACTGGGAAATGGTGCATCAGGTAAAAAACAAAAACAAAATCAACTTCAACTTCTTAAGAATTGCTTATTAAATATTCAAATATATATATATATATACTTAGGTCTTTGGCACCACGGAGCTGTCGGAGAAGCCGATAATGCTGCCCGCATTTGTTGATGCCACACATTGTTTGCCGTATCATTTGACTAGCACGGGACGCGCTGTTGCCGATCGCATTGTGAATGTATTGGGCTATGATTGCCCCGATATTACCTACAGTCCAGTATTGTATCCAATTACGTCGTTACTTTTGCATTTCATGTCGGGTAAGTAACTTCCAACTTACATCCAAATATATATCGCACGTGACCAAATGGCCCTTATTTGTATATGTATATATATACGTATATATATTTGACTCGTTGCCTTAGCATTCATTCATTCAATATTCAGTTTGTTTTTGTCATTACTTTTCGATGTTTTTGTTTCGCTTCAACAAACGAACAAACAAAATTCACATACACAAATGATTGCCACAATTGTAAATCGGCAACGATTGTTGCTTCGCCTTATTCATCTTCTTCTTCTTCTTCTTACTCACCCCCAAAAATAAGTAACTCACAGCTTAACGCAAATTGATGTATCGTGATTTTTGTACAGCTAATTGAAATGATCAACACGCAACTAGCCAACAATTTTAAGCAATTTCAAATATATACAAATTAAATCAATAAGATCAATTTGAAAACCTTTATACATATAGAATTATGTTAAGTTTGTGTATTATTATTGTTATTTTACATATATCTTGGGTAACCTTTACTTCCCTTTGTACTAGGCTAATAATATTTGTTAAGTATATAAGTATACTTTGTATATATCTGTACATATATATAGAATTATGTTAAGTTTGACATATTTTACATATATCTTGGGTAACCTTTACTTCCCTTTGTACTAGGCTAATAATGTTTGTTAGATTGAGAACTTTTGAGTAATTGCCATTGAGTATACTTTGTCCCTATCTGTGCATATATATAGAATTATGTTAAGTTTGACATATATTTTGGGTAACCTTTACTTCCCTTTGTACTAGGCTAATAATATTTGTTAAGTATATAAGTATACTTTGTGTATATCTGTACATATATATATAAATTATGTTAAGTTTGACATATTTGACATATATTTTGGGTAACCTTTACTTCTCTTTGTACTAGGCTAATAATATTTGTTAAGTATATAAGTATACTTTGTATATATTTGTACATATATATAGAATTATGTTAAGTTTGACATATATTTTGGGTAACCTTTACTTCCCCTTGTACTAAGCTGTGGTTGCCATTGAGTATACTTTGTATATATTTGTACATATATATGACATATTTGACATATATTTTGGGTAAGCTTTACTTCCCCTTGTACTAAGCTGTGGTTACCATTAAGTATACTTTGTTTTCTGGTAGAGCTAAGATCTAATTTTGTTTCGTTTCTAAAATTCTTAGCTCATTTGTTTTAAACGATTCCTAAAAGTTGTTTCTTCCCTTGATACCTTCATAAGCACATCATATAAGCAAATATTACAGAACAATAAGCGATAAATCAACCTTTAATTGCCAAGCATGCGAAAAGTGGCAAATGTCTCTCGTCGTCTCTCGCCCGCTTTCTCAATGACAACCTTAAGCTGTTTCGATTTCATATTTCCGTAGCTCTCAAGCAGCAATCACCTGCCATAGGTTAAACAAATGACAGCTGCATTCTGTCGTCATACTCAAAACCATTCAATGCTAATCAAAATCCGGATCAAATCGCAACATCAGGTATTATTAGAGTGTGTGTGCATATAGATAGGCCTTTTTAATCAAATCAAATCGCAACTATGACTCTGAACTATGAACTCTGAACTGAGCAACATCAAGACAAAGACAATCAGTTGATCTCAATTCCTGGGGTGTGTTAGAAATATTGATTAAGACAATCAAGCAAGTATGTATGTATATATAGTATATATTTTAATTTCTTAAGTGCAACCAACGCTGCTTTGGCTTTGGCTTTGGCTTACGATTAAACTGCGACGTTGCATGAGAGAAAGGCACATGACAAGAAAACAACAAAACAACAAAGCAACAAAAAAACCTCCCACCACAAAACCAACGCCTTCCTGACAGCTGATAAAGCTGCGCCTGATAAGCCTCGCCTACGCCAGAAAGAGGTCAACTTAAAAACGTATGACGACAACAATGTTCGTTTTCTATATAGATTCAACATCATTTTATTCTCTGTGTCTGGTTGACTCTCTGTTTTTAGAGGTTTGTTTACACGGCGCAAATCATAACAAAATTGCTGTCTGCGTCTAAAGATTGCGATTCCGGGACAGTTTCAAGGTATTTGCCAGTCAGTCAACGTATAAATAGTTTGCCGCCTGCCGCCTGCCGCGTGCCGCTTACAAAACACAGTACAAAAGTACAAAGGTCCGTTGTTTATTTGTACGAAATAAACGAAATTAAAAATTTCAAGAACGTTTGGTCGTCGTCGAAATCCAGTGAAGGTCGAGGAGAGAGAGAAAGAGAGATTGGGACAATATATAGTATCGAACCTATATCAATATTACACTCATCATTGAATCAACAAATAAACAAAAAAGACAGAAAAAATACTACGAAAATAAAAAGCAATAAATTTTCGAGCTGCATTTTCAATCAGCATTTTTTGCACATTTTCAAGTTCAAGTGTCGTATCAAAATGTTTGTATACATACTGTATATACAGATATATATATATACTGTATATATATTTATGGATACCATGTCCATATTGACACTTTATCGACAATCTTGTTGACGTCATTGACTCATCATCGTTGTTGTCTTTTGCTTAAGTTTTATGCAAATGTTCTTCTTTTTCATTTTTTTTCGCCACTTAAACAAAAGTTGCAGATCAACGGCACAAGACTGAATAATTTATTTTGCTGTACAGTAGTTGCTTAAGAAAAACAATTTTTTCGAAAATGAGAATATTCTAACTTTAATGTTTAACAATTTAGAATACACTTTTTTAGTTTTCTAATTTTTGAAACTAATTTTATTATTTTTAGAAGTATTTGTTGATCATAAACTTTAGCTTTTTTCTTTTTAAAAAGTGTATATATATTCTTACAATTAAGGATTATTATTTTCCTGGATCATCAACATATTTAGTTTATTCGTGTGTTCACTGTAACGATTTCTTCACGTTTTCGCATGTGACACAGATATTTTTTCTAGAGTATTTAATTGTAGTTTATTTTTAGTTTGGTTGCTTTTTTCTTTGTCATAAATGACGCCAACACGTGAGCATAAAAATATGAAAAAAATAAATAAAATAAAACGAAACTCCCATAAAATGTAATTGGTCAAACACATTCGCATTCAAATTCTCGCATTTTGGATACCTTTTATCCATGTGTGTACGAATGTATGTATGTACTATATATGCCAGTCTCTTACTTTGAACGCAACGAAGCCAAACAAATGCGCACATATTATATAGTACATATATAGTACATACATATAGAACAATATCATCTTTGCGTTTGCGTTTGCTTTTGTTTTATGGCTGTTTGTTATTCCGTTCCGTTCTGTTCTGTTCTGTTTTGTTCTGTTCTGTTCTGTTTTATGCCCTACCCAAACATTGGTTGAGCTATGCATATTTGTTTTTGCACGGCTTTTATATAAAGCTTCTTTTCCGCCTTTTGACGCCACCCACCCACAAACCCGTTACGTGCTCGGCTGTTATATAAAATATTATTCGAAACTGAAAACAAGAAACAACTAAGAACATTTTATAGCTTGAGGGGTTAAATTGTGCTTTGAATTTCCATATTCATGAATTAAAATCCAACCATAGAAGCTCTTAAGCTCAAGCTCAAGCTAACAAAGCATTCTTCTACCTGTACCTGAATGCTGAAAGCTTTGTCTAATGTTATGCAGCTCTTAGCTGGATAGAGTATTGTTTTTTTGTTCCCCCCTACAATGTTTGCGTATGTAAATTTACACAAAGGTAAACAGATTTGTTAGCTTGTGTTGTCGTTTTCTACAGCTAAGTAGAGAAGATGTAAAAGATTTTTAGATATGACCAAAATATCTTATTAAGTAAGCAAATGTTCTATAAATGTTTACTTTGATTTATTTATTGGGCCTTTCATGTTTTTAGCTACGACTTGTTGAATAGGGTATTGCAATTTCCAGCTGGCGCTAGCTTAAAACTCAATTAGCGTCTGCTTGAGACAAATTTATTTGTATTATTTCTTCTATGGCTTTCATTTAAATGTTGTTTACTCTGGCGCGCATCTATTTTTATCTACCACAGTCTGCTGGGGTTTTTTTTTTGTCCAACACATGATGAATGTAGAACATTGTAAAGTTTATAAAGCTGCAGTTTATCAAAGATTGTATATACATTATTAAACTGATTAGTCCAATAGATCTCTTGTCACGTGTTCACAACGTTTACTGACGTCAAATTGAAACGTGAAACGATCTGCGATTTCTTTAACCAGTTTTATTACATGCTACTTGCTGTTTGCTTGTTTGCCTGCCTGCTTATCGGTTCAATTGGTGTCATAAAATTAAAAACCTTAACTCCCTAGTTGAAAGCTTATTGCAATTGGTCGTTGCACCTGTTGTTAACAACAATTACACACATATATATATATATAGACAAAACGTGTAATTAATGCACATTATACATTCCTTTCGATGCCTTTGGCCAGTTTGTAAACGAAAATTAAAGTAAATTATCAGAGGCCTAAAACAGAACGCGAAGGCAAATATTTAATGATTAAAATACGCTAAGCAAACATTCATAATAAGCCTTATCTGGAAGCTGAGTGTGTTCCGTAAGTGATAAGCTGGCAACTTAAAAGATACAAAGACACTTAAGATACAGATTCAGACAGATACAGATACATTGGCGAGCGCTAAGTTTGCGTCCTACAACTGTGATGTTGAACTGTTGCAGTCTTTCAAAACAATTGATAACATTCGAAACATTTATAAAATTAAATAGTTGTTAAACCAAATCAAACTGCCTAAGACCGAAACAAACCGCAACAAACTCAACTTCATAGCTGATAAGCCAAGTGTGTACTGATAAGCAACAACAATAATAATGTGGGCTGCTGCACTAATCTAGGAAATGTGCAAATCAATGAAACAAAAGAAAAAAGAATTAGCGTAGGCTAAACTTATATCACAATACCATATCCTTCAAAGCTGCCGCCCACAATTCTAATGATTATTAAGTATTTAACATTTGTTATTGTTGTTACACATTGTTTACAATAAGTTATCGCTGCTAATGAGCCGCACACGAAATTTAAACTACGCGACGCAAAAAATGGCGAGAAGAATACAACTAAATAAATAACTCACACATTTGTGTTATTATTTTTAGCATTAAAAAGTTTGCCCTCGTCTCGACACATTTTTGTTAATTATCGTCTAGAATCGTTCATTTAACATAAATAGCTACAGAAAAGAAGCTAAAAAGCAAACTTAAACTCAGCTCAGTTCTGCAATGTCAAAACGGTCAAAGTGCAGTCACAAGTCAAATATCTGCATTATTTTGATATGCTCTGTAAAGTGTGTTGATGATGAAGGGGTTGATGACAAGTTAAAAAGATCATACTTGATGTTTATGAACCTAAATGGAGATAAAAATCTGTAAATACAGGGTATATATTCGTTTGTTCAAGCACTTTTGTTTAATACCTAATGTGTATTAGATTACATTTGACTACTATGTATTCGTACACATTCGTGCAAACGATATAAAGTGCTGCGTCATTGCGGTAACACGCCCTCGAAAATGCACCGCATTGCACTGCACAACTACAACTACAACAATTACAATCAGCATCACTACAAACCACACAAACCACAAAGGTGTTCGTCAACCGCAACCAGAGTCAACCGAAGCGCTCTCGCAACGATGCGCGACCTCAGGAAGCTGCAGTGAAAATAGCAATTAGATGAGAGAGAGAGAGAGAGAGGGACGACAAGTTAAAGCCATATATGGGGTTAGAAGGGGTGTAAAAATGAGTGGGTTGAGCTAAGGTTAGGCCCTGTTATTAAGCCAACAGATAATTGCCAAGCAAATGCAATTCGATATAGAATATATATACATATATATGTTTTGTAATAGAAAAGCAATGCAAAAACAAAAATCTAACAAATTGTTTTTGTGTTTCGTTTAATTACTTATTGCAGAGGAGGAAGCCTATGTGTGCCTGGCCGGACTTGTGGGCAGCAAGGAGAAGACATTCATCAATCAAACCAAACTGCAGAATGAGGTCACCTGGAAGACAGTCATGCAGATAGCCAAAAAGCACACAGTACGTATTAAAGAAACTGATTATTATTAGTATTAACAACAAATAACAAAAATTCTTGTTTTTGTTTTACAGAAAAGTGCCATTGCGTATTTTCAACGCATCTGTCCGGGACAGAAGTTGGAGCGTGTTTTCATGGACTGGTGCTGGTGGATATTAGCTGGTCTACCGTTTCCGCATTTGGTGCGCATTATGGATTGCTATTTTCATGAGGGCATCAAGGTTCTATATCGCGTCGCGCTGGTCATACTCAATCTCTTTCACAAGGAATGCCAGTCGAACAACGAATGGAGTCCGGATAATATTAAAAACGACATTGGCAATGCGCTCATCAAGTTCTGCAAAAAGATACCAGTATCGGCGGCGAAGCTGCTCCATGCCGCTTTTAGTATTAGGGGACTCAGGTTGGATTCGAATGATGATTAAATAGTTGAAAATATACGTAAACGTAACGTTTATATACAATTTCTATCTTTTTACAGTACCCAGTATATATCTAGAATATTTATCAAGACTGAAATGCTACTAAAAAGCCGAACGAACGTGCTTAATAGCGGTTCGAAGCAATTAATTAAATCGCGTTCAAGTGATAATCTGCCCACTAGTCAGTCGCAGGTCAACATTCAAATGATGTCACATACATTGACCATACGTGAGGTAAGTTAACTCTCCCACTAACCCCCACACAACTCTCCACCCACCCACACCCTGTTCCTTCCACACAAACAGAACAGAACCCGAAAACAGCTAGCTAGGCAAAAAAACATATACTATAATACTATGATGTATAACCCAACTAAACAATCCTTAAATGGGTCTTTGGAACTGCACACAGTTCAGTTTATTTTAGTTAAACTTTAGGTTTAGGTTTCCTTCAATAACACATGGTTATTCTTTATCCAAAACAGCACAGCACTGCACACACTTATAACTTATAACTTATAACAACTTATTATATTTATGGTAATACTGTCAAGCTCTTCTATTGATTTATTGTTTTTGTGTTCTTTTTAAAACTTGCACTACAACAACAATCAACCAAACAACCAACCAACTATCCAACTCAACTTACTTGAAACAAAATGTATACTTATAATGAATTGAAAAACAAAACCAGAAGCTGCACTCCGAGAGCTGTCGCAATTTGGTATGAGGTTAAATTAATTTACGCTTCTATATATATATATAACAAATATATATATCAGTGTCTAATGTATATAGTGCTGACTGATGTTCAAACAATGCTTGTTTTGTTTTTCATAAACTAACTTTTTGAGTTATGAGTTCCTCGAGTCCTTAACGAGTCATGTCCTTCGCATGTTTTAGCTTCTATTTTTTTATTAGCTAAAACTAAATGCGCAGCACATACCTTAAAATTAACTTCTTTTCGTTGCCACGGATTAAACTGAAACATGCAAATATAATTCTTGGCTTTTTTTTCAGTTTTACTAAAAAACAAAATTTATGTTTACTTGCTGCGATTTGTTCTTGTTCTTGAATGAGAACAGAAACAGTTTTTGAGTTGTGTTTCTTGTGTGTTTAATCAATGCATAACAAAAACAACAACAACAACAACACAAACAATACACAAAACGCTGCTTAAACGTTTTCGTCTCTATTTAAGTTTATAAGTTTTGTTTCACATTTATTTTTGATTTTGATTATTCCTCACTTTTCTTTTGCACTCCAAGGCCTATCAAAAAAAAAAACACAAAACCCAACCATATGCCAACTTAATATAACTTAATATACTATAAATAAATTATATATACCATATATAAAATGTTATTTCTATTTTTCTTGTATTTTGCGCTGCCTTGGCAAACTTTAAATCAACCAAAAAATCAAACAAAAAACAAATAATGAAAATATATTAACAAAAATAACAAATAAAATGCGTGCGCTTTATCAACATAAAAACTCTCTCTATCTCTCTCATCTCCCAAAAACTGACATTTTATCATACACAAATGTATATATTTATAATTATATACGATATATATATGTATATATAAAGGGCGAAAAGTCGCCCGGTCATAGAGCCATCGCCATGGGCGTCTATCCCATACACAATCTCAAAAGTCAAGTCTGTAAGAACGAAGATGTAAGTCCAGAGAGCAAAGACAAAACTCGATACTCAATGCCAATTGTTACCTACTACTATTATTGCTAGTTTTGGTTTTCTTTTCTATTTCTTATATATATAATTATATTGTATACCACCTCCCCCCCCCACCACCCACAAAGTTCTATATACGCCCAAGATACGTGGAATGTATAGCTTATCAAAATTGCACCCAAAACAAAGTCTTTTCTACACAGGATTTTCTTTCCTTCCCCCCTCTCACATTTGCATGCTCTCTGATGTGTGCAAAATATATATAATATATATATATATATATATATTCGAATTTATTTCTTTTATATACATATTTATTTCATATCTCATTTATTTGAATAGTTAGTTTGGTTTTCGTTTCATCGTTTTTTTTTACATACTACATAAAGTTAAGCAGTTTAAAGTTTTTGAATGCAGCTAAGAGGGCCCCCCCCCCCTGCTCCCCCTACCACCCAACCCGCACAAGTGTACCAACTCTTCCCTGTCAAACTTCAATCGATCATACAAATCGAGCCGCATCTAATCTTGACATTGCTATATATCATCTTCTTTCATAGCATTTTGGTTTACCGGGCACAACGAATTTCATTAAAACCTGGACGGATAGACAATTTGTAAGCACTTTTCTATTACGAGCCAAACATTTCCAAACAAAAAATCCACAAAATTCCAAAACAAAAATCAATTGAATGAACACCATCCAATAAATATTTCCCATATCCAAACAGTAATAAAAATATATAAAAAAGTTACATCTTGTGCCGTTTTCTTAGAAAAATTTAACAGTTTTTCCCTCCACAAAGCGCTCTTTCTCTCTCTCTCTCTCTCTCTCTCTCTCCCAAACTCTTTCTCTCGCTGTTTCTGTCTCCCGCTCTACCTCTCTTATTGTGTGTTTGTGTGTGTGTGTGTACCGTCTCTAAAATATGGTAAACTAAACCTACACAAATTGCAAATATCACCATTCATAAGTATGAAAAAATTCCCATAAGTATTATTCGAGTCATTATTTGCATTTTACAGTTTGGCAGTCCGACATTTTGAAAGTCATAGTAAAACAGTTTAGCATTCATTGCGCTGCTGCAAAATTCATGCGCTGCTGCTGGCAAAAAAAAAAAAAAAACAAAAGCAAAAGCGAATTTTACATTATGTATTTGTATTTTATTGTAGTTTTTTGATTTGGCAGCTTTAAAAATAATATGCGTATTACATATTTTTATGTAATAACTTGGCTTTTAGTTCGATTTTGGCCTTTTTAGTTTATGTTTTTATCTCTCTCTTTCTCTGTTTATCGCTCTGTAATTACCCCCGTCCAAAAAACAGCCTTTTTTTATTATTGTGTGTTTTTATACTTAAACCCTTATTATAGTAAACATAATTCTTTTTGTCTGTTTTCAATATTCGCTAATGCTACCCTTTTTGTTTAATAGCTAACAGTAGTTATTTTTGCCTAATAAATTGTTTGAGTTATTGAAATTGTGAAAAGCTTAACTAATTCATAAACTTATCATTCACACAGCTATTCACGCTTTGGTCCTGGCTACCCGTACGTATCACCATGTATCAACCAGTTTTGCTCTACACCACCGAAGAGCACGGCTGCTCCCTGACGACCTTCTATGTGCGTGTGGAACAGCATGAGCCAACGTTGCTGATGATCAAAACGTGCAACAATGAAGTAAGTTGAGTTTTTGTCATATTTGAGATTATTAGATTCATCTCATAATATTTACACTGTGCTTTTAAGGTATTTGGCGCCTATTGCTCGTCGCGCTGGTATGAGCGCAATGTCAAGGATGACAAGGGCCAGAGACAGGCCTACTTTGGCACCGGTGAAACCTTTTTGTTCTCCCTGTATCCCGAACGTGCCAAGTATCCGTGGGTGGGCATTGAGGGTGATCGCGGTTTGGGTCACAGCTCCGAGCTGTTCATGGCAGCTGACTCCAAAATGATAACAATTGGCGGCGGGTAAGTGGAAACAAATAACTATAACTATAAACTATGGAAACTTATGTTCTTGTATGTTTTTTTTTTAGTGAGGGCCAAGCCATTTGGATGGATGAGAATATACGATTTGGCAAGACGGACGGTTGCAAGACCTTTAACAATCCGCCATTGTGTCCGTCGGGTGACTTTGAGATACGCGTACTGGAGGTGTATGGCTTTAAGGCCAGTTAAAGCCATTAAGGGCCCCCACAAAGGACCGACCGACACTCAAAATGATACCAAATTGCCCGCCGATGATCAAGTGCTCAGCAAACCATAAGAAAAACCCGCAACTATGCTCCTCTCAGAACCGTTCATCCACACAAATAAGAACCACACACAACACATTTAACCCAAAAGCTAATACACAAAATAATATACAAGGCGGAACGCTTGGGTTTCCGGTATTAGCGGAAACACTACACACAGACACAGACACAGATGATAATGATAATAATAATGATGATGATGAAGATAAAAATAGAGAAGAAAAGATGAAGAATATAAGAATTGTGTAAACATTTATAAAAACTTATTTATAAATATGTATCTTTAAAGAAGGCAGCAATCGTTGTCGTCATTGTCGTTTTAATGTTAAATGTTTAAATATCATGCAAGAAAACAAACAAATTATATATTATATAATGGAAATACTCTGTGAGTTAATGTTTCAAAATGCAAAAGCTTTGAAATTATATACATACAATAGTTGTTATGCATAAACAATATAAACTATATATATATATATATATATAATAATAATAATATATGTGTATATCTAAGTGTAAATCGTCTAACGTAAAACTATATCTATATACTTTATACATATATATATATATTTATGTATAATGACTATAAGCAGACAACAGCAATAACCGAAAGCAAACAAACCAATATATATATATATATCTTCCTTAAATGAAAAGCAAGAAAGAAAACCTAATTCATGTTTAACCATTTGTCTGCACATTTTGATTATTGTTATTACTTTTATTATTATTATTACTATTGGATAATTTGTATGTTAATTTTTTAATTTTCTGCTTTTGTAAACCAAATTTACCGACTTGACTGAATTCGTTATAAATGTTATTAATTTTATTATTACAATATGTTTATGAATTATATATATTTTTTGTAAATTGCATTGGAAACATTATTATTATTATTATTTTTTTATTATTATTTTTTTATTATTATTTTTTTATTATTATTTTCTTACTACCTACACACATACATATATAATTATACCATATATATATATATATATATATATATATATATATATATATAACTGAAACTTGCAGCAAACACACACACACACACACAGAACTAGCAGTGCAGTGTATTTGTAATAGAGATTTGCTATAGCTATATACTATATATAAATGAACAATTAGAAGCCACACTAAAGCTAATTGGGCGTGCAGCAAGGTTAAATTAATGAATGAGAGGGGTCAGGGGGCTTTGATTGTGCACACATTAGTTAAATATTGATCTCATTTCTGCTCCATATCCCAAAGCTTCAAAATAATTTCAAACTTTATTTAAGATTCATTCCATTATCGCTTTGCTCAATATCCCAACTTATTTTTACTTTCACAGACAACGATTATTTTGGATTAACTTTTCTTTTTCTGTACATTTTTCTAGTCAGAGAAAAACTAAATACAAAAAATTCAAACATGTTGTGCACAACCAAACTGTTTTGTCTGTGTTTGTTTTTGTAGGCACGCCCATTTTAGTGACTGCTCTTTGCACTACTCGAAGCGAATTGTTACAATCACAACGAATACCCAACATGCATATGAACTATATAGACATATAGAAGATATAACAACAAGATAATAATTTAAACATTGTAAATTATGCCAAAAATCAAAAGAACTAACAACACTTTGCTGTTGGCTGTCGCACAGACACGATTCAACTATGCGCTACTCAATTTTAGTTTACATGAAGCGCGTAGAACAAACAAAATTCTTGACTTTAATCACATTTCGGAGCTGGTACTCCAAAGAAACAAAGAAACAATCCCAACATTTTCAAAAAAAAATAAATAAAAATCTACTCGTCTCGCGACACAACAGCAAATTTGTGACAGGCAAAAGAATAATATATATATTAATACATACATATGATATATATGAACGTAATTTTAGTTATTTTTTTTATAAATTAAACTCTCTGTGTTGTTGAATGAATTGTGTATGTAAGCAGCATTAAAATATCTATGGCATATAAACAAATGCTATAGTTCATACTTATAATAGCCTAGTTGAAAAGTTTAAACAACAAAAAGAAAAGAAAAGAAAAGAAAACAAAAAATAATATATACATACATAATAGATTTTTGAATATATATAAATATTTGTTACTTGTTTCTGAGCTGTTGATAAAAGTTTTTACTTTACTTGGTTGACTATTCATACAAACTCTTTGATGATTGTTGGTTATCAAGCCGAGCCGGGAGGAGTTGCGGGTGTGCTCTTATATATATATACATATTCATATATGAACAGTATTTGACAAATGGGCAAAAAGAAACAAACAGACCAACCATCAACCAATTCATTATCTTTTGTACATACAATTGTTTACACTGTTTTAATTCACTATATATATATATATAAGTATAATTATATGAATTGTTCTCTATGTGTAGTTGCTGTTAGATGTCGATCATTTGATTTGTACAATAACCAATCATTTATACAACTACATCTAAACGTGTTATACAAATATATATATATAAACGAAAATAATCCAACTGATGTTATATAGTATGCAAACTGAAATATAATAATGAAAATATAGAAATAAACATATATATACAATAACTATGCAATGTTTGCTTAATAAAAGAGCGTATTGTTTTTGTTTTATTGATATATAATTATTATTATTATTTTTTGATCGATTCGATTACAAAAAAAGAAAACACACACACAGATACAGTAATAAACGAATACAATTGAAAAAAAAATATGCCCAATTCTATATTATATATATATTAAAAACGAAAAAAATATATTATTAATATTATTATGTGTATGTTAAATCATTTTAGTCGATGTATAAAAATAAACAAAAACAAACAAAATCAAATAAACTGAAAAATGTTGCAAAAAAAAAAACCAGATTTATTAATTTATTTACTGTAAAAAAGTCAGAAGTATTAGTATTATGCCCACAATCGATTTAAGGACGTTTGCAGTCCTTGAGCCAACATTGCACAAATCCTTATGACAAAACACACAGCCTAGAAAGCTCAGCTGTGGCACTACCGGATCCGGCTGCTCATCACACACGGACAAATCGCCAAAAGCGCAGGAGCGACGCACAAACAACGAATCATCGGGCACTTTAGGGAAAGAAATTAAAGTGGATTTATGCAAAACAAATAAACAAACATTTAAGTTTGGCCAAACTCACAGCCCTTATAGTATTTGGTCAGACATGCTGTCTCTGGGCGTTGCAGATAATAGGCACGCATTTCTTGTGGCAACTCCATGGAATCACAATCTGTTTTGGCAATGTCATCGGGCTGAAAATCATCGCCGCAATTCAAATCGTTGACAGAATCGCATTCATAGCAGCTAACGGCCAGAGCTGAGAGCGTCGATGACGTGACATGTGCGTGTGTAAGTGTGTGTGTGTGTGTGTGGAGGGGAAGTAAGTGTGTGTTAAATATGTGTGTCAACAATGTATGATGCGCTCACCTGTTTCGGACAGCAACAAAAGCAGCAGCCCCAACGTCAACGCCCATCGCCAGCTCATCCTCCACACACAGAAAAAGCTCAAAATGATGATGATGAGTCGGGTTGTTGTTGTTGTTGTTTTAGCACAGGTAAAAATACAGTACTGTATAGATTGATGGATGTGTCTTGATATAGTATTTTATGAATGCACAGATTTTTTGGGGCCCGTTAATCGCGCCCAGAGCGTCACATGGCCGAGAACCAGCTGGACGAGCTGCACACACGAGACTGAACGCCAAGCCAATAACATTCTGTATGATGAGTTTTTGTTTGCTATTTTTTTTTTCTTTTGTGATTTGTTTTTTCTTTTTTTTGCGCTGTTAATTTCCATACAACACACATTTGGTTTTACTATTGGCTGACCGTGTCTATATGAAAATGGTATGAGCGGCATTTTGATAGCCCAAAAATAAAATGTTCGTTGACATGAAACATGAAATACACAGGGGGGCGCCACTGTGTGTGTTCGAGTAACGGTGTATGTATGTGTGTGTGTGGAGGCGTCGCGCCCTTGTTCACATACCTCTGTGCCCCATAAAGTTCATTGCGCGCAGAAAATAAACAATTTATATTAATTTAGTTTTTATTAGCTGGCCTTTGGCGCTTTCTAGCATTTTTCTTGGCCATGGTCATTTGCAACAACAACAAACTTATACTAATTTCCTCGACATTACTCATACGTCACGTTGCCCCATTCGCAACAACTGCGCGGCGAACATAAAGAGCGCCAGAGCGGGCAGCTTCCAAACATTCTCCTCTAGCTGTTCGGCTCCATTGCAAAAGTTCTCGTTATTGCACACGTGACAGCTGGCATTCTGAACGGCGATCAGTGTGGGATCCAGTTTGCAGCCAATCTCTGTTTCGTTGACCTCGCCAAAGTAGCAGGCACGCACAAATTTTTTGACGCCATTTTCTGTGTGCGGATTTTTTTTTCAAAGCAAGCAAAATAAATAATAAAATATTAAAATATTGCTGCATACTTTTGGGTGTTTGATAAATGTTCATAGCCTTGAGAAAGTGTTGTTTAGTGGGAGCTTGGAAAGAAACTTGACTACAAGTTGAGTTAAGGGAATTGTTATTGAAATTTAACTATGAAAAAGGTTTAAGAAGGTATTGGCTATTCGGTTATAGCAAACCTTACTTATATAATTCATATGTTCCATATAACCCGTTGTCGCATTTAGTTATAATTTATTTTATTGTTATTATTCAAAATTATCTTTGTGAAGAGTAAGAAGTATATCCTTAAGTTCTTATCCTTCACAATCCTTACAAACTGTTGAAGGACTTCTTGATTCAATTGCAACAAAATCAAATGAGGTCATTTAGCAAAACAACGCATTTGACTTTTATTCATTGATGAAAGCATTTCGCGTTGTGCTCGAATGAAAATACTTACCGCGAAAAACGCGCTTCAAGCACGCCGTCGCATTCTTGTTAACCAGCTCGTTCTCCAGAAATCGAGGCGGGGCAATAAAGGCGCAATCATACTTGAAATGATTCTCAATTTCGAAATTTTCACCGCAGCTCGCCTCGTAAACGGACTCGCATGAGTAGCATCTGATGGCGTAAGCTGTTGGCATTGAAATATACATATACATACAACATATACGTATTATGTACATACACATGTAAATACATATATGTACATAAATAATCTTGAGTTTAATGGCTAAAGACAAAATGGTCCGAAAGGGTAGCTAACCTGTGGAAAGCAGTGCGAGCAGGGCGCCAAACCAAAGTAAATACTGCATTGTGTTGATGGAAAAATCACAAAAATCACAACTCAAATCACTTTTCACAACACGTTACACATATAATATATTTCATAAATAGAGAATTTAATCGAGTTATTTGAATTTGTGGTTGAAATTTTTATATTTTATTTTAATTGCCGCTTTTGGCATTTGCTGCTTTATGGAAATTTCTTCTTGTTGTTAATATTGTTTTTAGCTTTTGCCTCTTTTTTTGTTTGTATTTATATCTTGTTCACTCAGCGCTGGGGCGCAATTGAAACGAACGATTTGGTTTGAAAGTGTTTGCTATATATTCGCCTCTTAAGTTGAGGCATTAAGAAATGTGTTTTTCTATAAATTTCTCATAGCTTTACATATTTTATTTTTTATTTCTTTTTCATTTATATGTTTCAGGCACCATTAAAAACACGCGTGTTCTAAGACTGAATTTTGATTGAGTTTCCCGCAACAACAACCACAACAACAACACATTCAATCGCACTGCAAAGATTTGTATCGTTCTTGTTGTTGTTGTTGATATTTTCCGGTATATTCTGTTTATAAAGCACAAAAACGTTAGGCACAGCCGTCAGTCAGTCGACGTTCACGTTCGAAATTATACTGAAAAGTGCCAAAGCGTTTCCAAATTCCACTTCTCAGCGCCGCACTCTTTCTCTCGCACTCTCCGTCTCCGTGTCTCCGTGTCTGCCTGTCTGCCTGTCTGTCTCTCTTTCTGTCTCGGTTGTTCCTTTCTTCTGTTTTGGGTAACTTGTTGGCCAGCGCTCGCGGACACCTATCGAAAAGTGTCTAATTTTAATGAATTTCCCTCAAATGCAAAGCATAAAACAGAATTTTAGAATTTATAGCAAACATATGGAGCAAGACTCCCAGACAATTTTAGTTTAGCTCTTAGCTTATTTTTAATAACAGCACCGAAGAGAGCTAACAATGTTGCTAAAGAGCACAAATAACTTGCTAATCTTTTTTTGTGTGTGTGTGTGTGTGTGTGTTGGAAGGAGTGTGAGCAGAAGCTTTAATTATAGCCTTGCACGCAAGGACAGCTTCGAATAGCAACACATTCTCAATACATTTCCCTCAATTACGACATCGCTGATGTAAAAGGGTGCGTGTAGAATAGTTAAGCCGTTAAATATACTAAGCGATAACGTTTAAAGTTAATTTAAACTAAGCAATGCTCAACTTATGGGCTTTAATACAAATATAAGAATAAAATAAAATTATTTAAAAATATTATTAATTAACAATAATCAATGAACTTTGGAGTTTTCAATACTCACAATTATTTTTGGTAGTAATTAAAATATTTGTTCCTGCATACTTTTGGGGATTAAAGTTATAGAGTATGACTTTGAACTTCTTAGAAAAAGTAAAAGTTAAACAAATCTTCGCAGTATTTTTAGATATATTTTTCTTTACGTTTTGTTGAACTTTGCCAATTCACATTTAAAGTGTAGATCAGAAATTTTAAATGCACTTCATTAATAAAATACAAACTTTTTAAATTTGGTAATAAAGCTTTTTTAATATGCCTCTAGAATGTGAGTGGTTGTTTGTTTGTTTTACAAATTTCAATGATAATACGGCACACTGATACTGATATATAAAATTTTAATAATACAGAGGACACTTGTTGAATGTTTCAGATATAGTTTTAACAGCCAGAGCTGAAAGCTCTTTCCCAGCTTAAGCCAACAGGCGGGCCACACCAAAGAACAGCAGAATGGCTCCAGCAATGGGAGCAATTGAAGCGGAACCGTTGCACTCATCCTTGCTGCACACATCGCAGCTCAGCTGCTTAACGAAGGGCAGGGAAGGATCACCCTGGCAGCCAGTCTGAGTGTTGGATACATCACCAAAATAGCAGCTACGCACGATCTGTGGATGTCCGGGAACTGAAAGGGAATGCAAATTAGTTAAAAAGACGTAAGTCATATTTCATTGTCAAGCTGCTAATTTGGGATGCATTGTGTCATCATTTTATTGCATATTTTTCATACAATAGCTAACGAATGCTAATCAGAGCCATTGACAATGTCAGGTTAACTTTTCTGACTCTGTTTCAAGGTCTGTTCATTGTTTTACCATCGATTATATGTTGTACGTATCAAATTTACTTTATAACATATTTCTGGTAGTTTTCCATTTGCTTTAACACTGCGCAATTGTTTATAGCACTTTAATGACTGCAAAAAACTATTCAAACAGGGCATTCAATAATCAAATTAACAAAAAGTAGTCACAGCTATTTATGGATGACAACTTGATAGACACACTTAATTGCTATTGAGTCACACCCCCGAGCCGATCTTTGACAGTTCTCACTCTCATTTGCCCTTCCTCTCACTCTTTGTACATATTTATGCGATCTTTAATTGTTAACCCAATTAAATATATATATATATATTTATATATATATGAATGTTGGTGTCAATTGTTATGTGGCATTTGTATTTTTTATTATATGAGTTTTCCCAATGCACAGAGTGCTAATAATTTTATATAAACAATAATAGCTTCAATTTAAGTCGTGGCTAAGGAGCCCTATAAGTTATAACCTAACAACTTTTTGCATGCCAAGCACGTCAACAATAATTGCTTTAAAATGCTAAACAGATAGCTAAGCCAAACGGTTCAGATCACACGATCCGCACATTTGTTCCCACATTTCTGCTTTGTTGGAATATAAAAAAAAAACATATATGGGTTGGGTAGATGCAAATCATATAGTATACAAAATATATATACACACATGCATACATATTTAAACATCTAAGGCGACGTCACTTGAAATATCTTCCATATTTGATCATTTGTCTATAAATATTTATGTTATTCTTGCGTTAAATTCGAAGTACATTTTTTTTTTTAAGTGATTTGCAAAAATATATGAAAAAGTCTTGATAAATAATATGTATGAATATTTAAAAAGACTAATTATTTATGTAAGAATTTGCATATGCCTAGCTGGTTAATTGAATGCTCACAATGATAGACATGGGCGATGCCCACGCCCACGCCCAGCTCAGGCAGCATGATTAAAACTAATCAAGCTAATTGAATGTACAGAACAACAGCTCGTTGCTTATGACATCACTAAGACACAGAACACAAAGTATTGGAGGGAGAGAGACTTACCACCATCGATGGTCTTCTTCATGCAGCCGGTGGCATTGCGTACGGGATAGAAGCTCTGCAGGAAACGCGGTGGAGCAATGCGTGAACAATCCAAAAGTAGACCAGGATCAGCCTCAAACATCTCGCCACACTTGGGACTGCTGATAGATTCGCACTGATAGCACTTGATGGCATAGCCTGTAAATGTTTTTTGAATGCGAGTTAACAACAAGATGTATAGTTTGGAAAGAGTGTTTTATTACCCGTGCAGGCCAAAGCCGCGAGAATGGTCAGAGCCAACATATGCCCTACACTTGACACCATTTTGTAGCACTTGAAAAAAGGGATAAGAAGCAAGAAGCAATGTTAAAAAACGCTAGTTGTGAACGGTTCGGCGACTGTTTTGCGTCTGGTTTCTAACATTTTCAAAACATTGACATGCAACCGCTCAACTGTACTTTACACTCAAACTCAAAACACACTCACACTCACACTAAACTACATTTTGAGTGAAATTCGTTTCGTTTTCGTTTGGTTCGCGTGTTTTTTTGTTGTCAGTTTTGAATTCAATTTTGTCTTTAGAACTATTCGTTTGACACACAAACATTTCAACAAATGACCGCAATTTTTGTGTATGTGTATGTTTATATATTTATACATATATATATTGCGAATCGGGGAACTCGTTTTTGGTGATGTCAGACGAATTTCGTCTTTCGCACAATAGAAAACCAAAATATACACAAACATAGTACATGCATACAATGTTATTGCTATTTTTTTTTTTTCAAATAAGTGTGTAGAGTATTATATATGTCTGATTTAGGGTATGTTTCCTCTGCCTCATTATGCGGCATCTCATTTATATGCGACTCATTCAACATATCATCATTGCTCATAGTGCAAACGTGTTATTATTTTTCTTAATTTATGAACTTTTGTTAGAAAGAATTTTTACTGGATTATTAAATAATATAATAATACGTAATAAGAAGAGCATCGAAATTCCACATTAACTTAATTCATATTTGAATCTGATATCAGTAAATCGCTTAGCTCCTAAGAGCTTAATATATTTGATCAGATTTGATTAATTTCTTGGTACAAGAATCGATTGTTAACGATCATAAAATTATTTGTCTAACAACTTTTCTATTATTACCGAAAGAGCATTGTTTATTCGCTTTATTTGTATATAATATTTCACTTTTATTTGTTGTTGTTTATTCTAATTGTGTGTATATAAACAGAGAAAATCACTCATCAGAAATCACTCAAAAACGAGTTTTGCTATGTTTTTGTTTGAATAGAAATGTAAATAAAACCAATTAATCAACTTATATAAGAATTATTTCCTAAACTTATATATAGATCTGTTGCTTTTATATAAATGGAATTTATGAGTACTCAATCGATTTATTATATTATTTGATTATTTTTATTTATAATTTTTTATTGAGCTTTGTTTTCTGTGTTTTATATATCAAATTGTTTTTAATGCTGATGCATAATGTATTAAATATTGATTCATATTATTATTGTTCTTTGTTTTTCAACCAACAAGTATTATTATATTTTTCTTGCTGTTTGTATATGATTAGTAATTTATTTCCTTTTTGTTTTTATTACCGAAAATTTGTAATTACAGTTTGAAGCCCTCAGAATGTCTTTAAGTGGCTTTTCCCAAGCATTACTAACATCATTTTGTATGGCTCTTCAATTGGTTAATTTTTGTTTTTCAAATTATTCCAAATGAGTATGGGTTAATTGAGCAGCAGCCGCAGCTGCATTGGATAGGAAGTCGCCTCAACTCCAACAAGTTTTACTTATTTTTTCAGTTTCTTGACCTTTTTCAACGCGACGCTGCAACGTTGTAAAAGTAAGCTTAACACTTTGTGGGTTCGTCTTGTTCATTCAAATTTAACTCAATTAAGCATAATTAATAATGCAGGCACACATTCACACACTTACTTAGATTCATACGCACACCCACACACACATATATAAGAGGATGTGGGGGTGAAGGGAGTTCAACGGATTGCATGACCTTTTTCAATTTCATTGCTTTAATTTTTTGAGACACACACACAAGCAATGTTTATTGTTGCTTTTGCTCTGACTAATTAGAAATATCAGGTGTTTGGGCTTGGGCCGTTTTTTGTTTTTGTTTTTACATTTTTTGAACATGCAACGGCAAATGAGTCACGCTTTTTATGAGCTTAGCTCGAGTTACTCAAAGGCAACCTAACAAAAAACATACATTCTGAGAATGTAAAATAAGTTCTACGTTAGTTGTAAACATTCGTAATGGATACAGTCATGTGGTAACTTTATCTTTTTTTTGTAAACATACTTTATGAAATCGGAAAGAGATTAAGTTTGTTTTTCTTCACAGAAAGTATCTTAAAACTTTTGCAAAGTCTGCGCTTGATAAAAGGCCGAGCTATCTTAATCAAGGCCAGAAGAAGGAAATATATACTTAAGTAATGAATAATAACAAAAAAATGAAACAAAATATAAATAAGCTTCATTTATATACAGCTGTCCGATTAAATATTCAAAGAGAATATTAATATTTTTGTTTATATGCAGATAAGAAAAACATTTAAAACTTGATTAAATGTTGAATGTGACTGAAACTAAATAAATTAAATTCCTAACTGCTCTTATTTACAAAAACAAAAATTTACCTAATTAGCATAGCTAACCCGTCAATCGCCTTCATTTCAAATTCTGAAAAGCAATAAAAAGAAATGTTTTTTGTTTTTGTGGTAGATTTATAAATATTTTATTGCTTGCAATTGCTTAGATGGGTGAGGCACAAATTTAAACGAGAATGTTTTTTTTTTTTATAACCATAAGATCGAATCAAAAACTGCAGATGATAATAGGATAGAGAAAATGCTTAATTACAACCAAAAGTTAAGAACTAAGGCCACTTCATACAAGAGATCTAGGCCAACAGGCGGGCCACACCAAAGAACAGCAGAATGGCTCCAGCAATGGGGGCGATAGAAGCGGAACCGTTGCACTCATCCTTGGTGCATACATCACAGCCCAGTTGCTTGACGAAGGGCAAAGAGGGATCCGATTGGCAGCCAGTCTGAATGTTGGATACATCACCAAAATAACAGCTGCGAACGATCTGCGGTTGACCGACACCTGAAAATGACAATGACAATGGAGGTGAGAAAATTGATGAGTTAAAAGTAAACTTTCACTATTTGCTTTTTTCACAGTTGCAAATCAACAACAAATGTGGCTCATTGTTTGGTATTTGCTGATAAACAATGTTATTCGTTTGTACAACCCGATTCACGTTTGAAAAACTCTCGTAATTACTATAGTATATACTATAGTAAATGAAAATTCGCTACGATCTCTGACGCATTACTTATTCAACAGGTAAGTGCTTGAGTCAACAAGCTATGTAATTTACTTATGAACTCAAGCTAACTTGACTCTTGACAGTGTTTACTTTTTTTATTTTTTTTTTTGCGGTTGAGTTGGTACACAATTTGCTTTGATGACCTCAGAGACGCCGCTTATTAACGCCATAAATTCTTAAACTATTATGGATTCCCAAGGTAGAAACCTTAAAAAAAGGTTTTTCATTTGTAGAGAAAAAAACTGAAAGTGTAATTGTAATAAGTTTTTAACTAAGTTCATAAGAGAATAATATTATTTCAAACAAACCAATGAGAATAATTCTTTTTGTACGGTCTTTGTTATGTAGATTTGATTTTTGAAATCGAATTAAATGTAAGAAGATTTATTCAACCAATAAACGAGAAATGTTTGTGGCATTTTTTGTCAATCTTAAATCAATTTCAAAGCAATTTTAATAGATGTATATGTTAATTTTTAAACATCACGCTCATTCCCAACACAACAATCACGTCATTATTATTTATATTTACGAGTCTCGCACTAATCTCAAAATTATACGAAATTACACGAAAAACCGCGACAAAGGCAAACAGCATATCCAGAAACTGCGCAAAACACACAGACCCCAAACAAAAAAAAAATAAGAAGATATACATACATACAAATGACATCATAATCAAAGCATAATGCGAGACCCATCTCTTGCGCATAAGATGCCACAGATTGCCGATATATAATTGTTGTTGTTGTTGTTGTTGCTTAGAACTTACCACTATCGAGTGTCTTCTTCATGCAGCCGGTGGCATTGCGCAGCGGGAAGAAGTTTTGCAGATAACGTGGTGGTCCGATTCTGGCACAATCCATTAATAAAGTATCATCTGCCTCGAACTTGAGGCCACACTTGGGTGTTGTTAGCGACTCGCATTGGTAGCACTTGATGGCATAGGCTGCAAGACATTTGAAAATAAAAAAACGTTAGTCGAAACGGGTTTCTTTCAACATCTTTTTGTGCAACAAAATTTAAACACACCTGAACAGGCCAAACTAATCATAACGGCCACGGCCAAACTGCATTTCACGGCGGACACCATTTTTAATATTTTGGTTTTTTGTTATTAAAAACTGTTTGTGATATTTTCAAATAAATTGTTTTTGAATGCACAACTCTCAACCTTTGCTGTCGATGTCTGCTGCACGTCTGACAAGTTCACAATTCTGTTGCCCCGTTCAGACGTCTGGCTAAAGTCAGCCAGCGTCCACCATCCCCCATTCGCATATAATATATCTCACTCACATTCAGTGCTTGGAGTACGCAACGGCGACTGCGCTGCCTGCTACGATTTCTGTTTTGTTTTGAGTGAGTTCAACGAGTGGAAACTTTTGTTTTGACTTTGTTGAGCTGGTAAACCGGTTTTAAGGCATTTGTTTTGTTTTGTTTTGTTTTAGTATTTTAAGTATTCAAGTTCTTTTTAGTCATGTACTAAAATAAAACTAGAAATCACATTTGCATTAAGTTACGTATTACTCAGTTTTCTAACGGCAACGTTGACTGCGCTGCTTGCTTCGAGCTTTGATTTGAGTGCAAACAAAAAATGTTGGTCTTATGTAAGAACAGGTTTTTTTTTAGGCATTTGTATTGTTTTTTTTGAAGTTCTGTGCTCAAAAAGGTTTTTTTGTAGGCTTCGCATACACTTAAAAAAAAAAAGATAGCTACAATTATAACTAAACTTGCATGGAGAATGCTGAAACATATGATTGAAAATTGTAAACAAAATATTCCTTAAAAATTCCTTTGCTAATTTTTATTTTCATATCTAACGGAATATATAATAAGATTACTTATGGATAAAAAAATATAATCAAATATATAAAACTACGTACAAATGTTTAACAGTTTATTTACAGTGCATAATAAAGTCGTTAGTATGCAACTGTGTCTCTCGAGCTCTACAGCTAATGGATTTTAGAACATTGCCTGATCACTTAAATCGTTTTGTCTGTCATAAAAAGCAGCTATTATTGCTTGAGATCAAGCTTCAACGACATTGCCTTAGGTGAATCAGTTAAGTTCTTACCACATTAGCATTGCGATGTCAAAAAATACTTGTCAACAAATTATTAACAACTTTTGAACAGGTTTAAAAAGACAAATATTCTTTTTCATTTCAAGCTAAGCAAATCCCAACAGAACAATTGAGTAAAAATCACTCAACAATTTTAACTCACCCCCTAAAAGTATGCCACAGTTGTGTTGATTGTTTTTTCTCCCATGCGATATTTTAAGATACTTTATTGTTTGTTAGTTTGTATGCTAAAAACAAACCAAAAAGTAGCTAAATAGCTCGTTTCAACTAAAATCATTGCATTACTCACAAAAGCTTCATTTTTACCCCCAAAAATTTTATTTTAACCATATTTGAGGTAATTTACCCCAGTTCCTCGACCGCTGGCTTATAGCAAGCAATTACTACTTACAATCTGTTTTGCCTACGAGTAAAAACTGCAAATTTTGCCATTAGAATAGATTTAATTAGAATTGAGCTTAGTGCCGAAAGCACAGTTGGCAGCAAATGCCTCATAGCTGGATACAGAGAGGGTGGAAACATACCATGGAAGCCACAGGATAAGTGAGAAATGAGGTCAGCTCTTAGAGCTCTTAGAAAATTTACTTGTCAACTAATTGGATTACTTTTCTTCTATGTGGCATGATAATGAGAGTCGAAAGTCAGTGCCTTTGTCAAAAATAAAGTGAAAATCGCGTTTTAGATTTAAATGCAGGATTTTTGTACTTTAAAAATCGGATCAATTTACGGCAAGTGATAAAGAAACCTTATAAAATGCACTTCCGTCTTAAGCTTATTCTACATAACTATATTCTTGGTATTTTTAGAGGAAAAGTACGCTTCTTAGCTAAACTATAAGCTACGTCGTTTTCAGTTTTTAATTCCAAACATATGATCTAAGTTGAGTGAAGCGGCAACTGTTTGCTTTGGGGGGCGGCTTGCCATTTGCATAGATTAAATAAGATATTGCGATGGCAGGTGTCAGACGTGCAGAGATTGAGAGCAACGATTTGACGCACAACGAAATGACAAGCAGGACGATAAGAATGCCTGCAATGAGGTCATAATGAATCACTTTTTCATTAAGTAGGGCAACTAATTGAATTAGCAATGGCTACAACTTGGGTGGGCTATGTTAATCAACTGGAAAGTTTTACAAGTTTTTCAATAGAGTAGTTAGGGAAGTTTAGTTGTTCGATGGCAATAGGAACTTCTGCTGTTAAGATCAAATAAATGCTTCTTTCTAAAGTTTTAAAGATCTTTATCTTGTCTTGATAAGTTTTTTTTCAAAGTTAAACAATATTTCGCAAATTCCACATAGATCATGAACTTTATTCGGTGTTTGTGTAGTTTTTTTTTTTTGGTTTAAAGTACAACTGTGATAAATACATTGAAGAATGCATGCGGTGTTTGACTTGTACATTAAAAGTTGTTTGTTGTTTACTCGATAGTATTATTATTTTTGGTATTTGTATCTTTAATAGAGCTGTGCGTTTGTTTTGTGTTCTTTGTTTGTTTGTTCGTTCGTTTAATGTTCATGTTAAGCTTAGCTATTTGACTAATTTGTTTATCAGATTGTATTTATTATTTTATTTCAAATTTATTTATTTTTTAATATATTATTTAAGCAAACAATAAAATCCAGTTAAAATTATACCTAGAAATACAGAGGTTTAAAAATAGGACTTAAAATAAACGAACTACAACTAAATTGAGTAAAATTTAAATACATATTAATCAGCAGCTGGCTTAGCAAACGGGGCTAAACAAAATATCACGTTCCAACTAAAATAGAGATACAGTATACAGCATAATTGGTGCAGCCGCTTAATTGGCCAATTGGTTGGCCACTGCCAAAGCTGGCAGCAAAATGGCAGCCAAGATGGCGGCAAAGCGAGCAGCGCCATTGCAACGATCTGTTAGGCAATCCTCGCAGAATATTCGACGCACATTCTTCTCAGGGCTGGTCACATTGCACAACTCCACAGGATCCGACTTGTTGGTGTAGTAGCAAAAGCGTTTAGTGATAACCTTGCCATTAGCTGTGGGTGAGTTAACGAAAGAAATTTTGATGAGTAAAGAAAGTTAAAGTAGAGTAATAAATACTTACACTCTTCAACAGTTTTGCGGCAAACGGGACGCTCGTGATCGGAGTTAATGCTGCTGTTGCAAGTACGCAGTAGATTGATATTGCGCTCCTTGATCACCTCCGTGGGTATATTGTCCTCCTGGAAGGTCACATCACAAAAGTCCTCCGCACCAATGGTATCCGAGCTGCAATGCCAACACTTCAAATGCTGATGTTCATGTGCTGTAAGGGCTAAAAACAACAAAGACAAAGACCAACATTCGATAAGTTTGTTTACTACACGACCTTTATGCTCTGACCCCAATTGAGATTACGATTCTTTTTTTCTTGCCCAATCTGTGCTAAAACTAACAATAGGCAGGCAGTTACCACCATTTGTCGCTGTTGACATCATCAGCGCTCTGTGCCAAAAACAAAAATTCCAAGCTGACAATCCCCAAACCATCGAAATCTGGACCAACCCCCAAGTATACTCCGACGCAGACATTGAATTTTGGTGCGTAGCGAGTCAAAGTGGCGCCAACATTGAATTTTTATTACGTATACGCAATGAAAGTCCTTCTTGATATTTATGCGCTGTCCCCACAATGTGATTGTGTCGTCATTTGGCTGCTAAAGAATTGCCTTTTAATGCGAACATACTAAAAACTGTTGAGTTGCAAAATTTGCCATAAATTTTGTTATTCTCAAGCTGAAGCAAGGACGTGCTAGGACTCTAGATGAGTATGAGAATGAGTCAGAAAATCTTAATAAAGTTCTCAAACACTTTATAGCATATTCAAAACGTTTTAGTCATCAAAAATATAAATGTTTTTCGTAAGTGTAAACTTTAACGAATAATTACTCGACATTTCAGTTTATTCGCTTTGTTGCTGATCGATGTGCCAACCTCACTGTGATCACGTTTATTTTGTTGCTGTTGTTTTATCAAGCGGTGTGTTTATTTATGTTTTCCATATAATTTTTAAATAAAATTCGATTTGTTGTAAACATTGACTAAGGAAACTGTGCCACACACACACAAAAAGTATAAAAGAGTATTTTAGGAACTGATTGGCATAAAATTAATAATTAATTAGCAGCATGCCACCTCCAACTTTCCCCAAAAGTACCACCTGCTGGTCAAAACGAGCATGCAAATCCATTTGTTTAACATATTTTCTTTCCCACCCCCCACCACCCAAAACCCACTTAGATATGCGTGATTGGCTTCTGGTTTTGACAGCGCTGAAGATCAAGATGGTGTTTTGGCTTTCAAGGTCTTTGCATGTCCAGTAAAGTGGAGAAGTGATTTACAAAAATATCCTTACAAGCTTGGACTTTTTTAAAAGTCAACTTGCCGTAAATCTAATGCAAACATGCAAACAGTTCTTGTTCTTCTTGTTGTTGTTGTTATGTTGTCAAAGTTTTCGACCTTGGCACGCCTCCTGACGTCTACCGGACTAAGTTCTTGAGTTCTGTCAAGTTGAAAGGGGTTTGAGGTGTCAAATATTGACGCTGACAACATTTGCATTTCATTTTGTAAATTGTGTGTATATTAAATTACAATATTATGAATTGCTGCTCGAATGCAAGAAAGAATTCTTTTTGAACGTCATTCTCACGCGTCCTTCGACTGTCAGACACAACAACAAATTGGCACGTGTTTAAAATATTTCTTGTTGGTTGCTGTTCTTTAGTATTGCTATGGTCTGCCACCTCTCCCACTCCCTCTTATCCCAGACGCCCACGTTAAAGCCACAAGCCAGCATTTCACAGTCTTGTCCGTTCTAGTTTTCACTAGAACTGTAAACTGGCGTGCAATTGCGGATAATTTGCCTGCACCCAAAGGAGCTGTAACAACTACTATATAGCAGTATCGTAGTGTTTGTTGTTGTGAATAATTGATTGTGTTTTTACCATTCGTATTAGGGCCAAGTCAAGGTCGCGTCTTAACTGCTTTATTATTCACAATTGCCATACGGTATATACCTAAGGCTAATGGTTTAAAAGGGTATTATTAAGTTGTGCTAATAGATATTTTTTTGGAGAAGTTTGGCTAACAATAATATTTTTTATATGTTTAAGGGTATCTTCTAGTCGACTATTCTCTTTACCACCATAGACCTTTGATAAATCGAATCCTTGCCATTGAAGTAAACAGGAAGTTGCTTTCTTTATATGCAAATTTTATATCTGATCTGTACAAATTTTCAACCCTTAAACCTGATACAAAGCATTGCAACAATATACACCAAAAGGCTCTCGCACTTACCCAAACTCAATACAGAGAAGAAAAACAAAACCAAATAAATAAGCTGTCAAGCATAATGAAAAACAACAACAACAGCAGATACATATATTCATGGCATAATTTGATACATATCGGAAGTTGGTTGTCGCCCGCAATTAAGTAACCTCCATCCAGAACAATGCTTGTCAAACTGTGAGGGTGTAAGTGGTTGGCATCCTGTGAAGCGTGTTCAATCTGTACATCCTGTTTGACAGCTCCTTTATTTAACAAACAGCACTACTGGCAACGCCTGCTCATTATCAGTTGTTCACAAATTACGCAATTCATGCCAAGGAATTCGAAACAATCTTAAAACTACCCTGCTTTGTGACATAGTTTCCACAGGATGGGAGGGTGGTTGGTATGGTTGGGATGGTAAATCTGTGCTGGATATGCTATAGAGTGTACAGTTGAGGCTGCGGCGCTGCTGGAAACTGGAGCAGACGACATTCTGGCGCCAGTTTGACATGCGCAAAGCTTCAAACTGATGCGCAATGGGGTTTCGATTGAATGCAAGCCAATTAAATAATTGCAGGACACACACACACATAGAATTACATTAAACAAGCAACAGGACTTGCAGCATCCGCAAAATTCAATCGACAAAAGAAGCTCAATTAAAATTCGTTGCTTACTTCATGAGCCAATTAATGCGCAATTGAGGCAAAACTTAATTAACTTGATTTGAACTTTATTAATCAATGCTTTTAATAGCTGCATGCATATTTATATGCATTTATTTTCGTGTGTGCATGGAAAAACAAAATAAAAACAAATAGCTTTGAAAATATTTTAAATAAATAAATAGACCACAAGCATATCCAAAAATTGCATACACAAAATGCATTGTTTTCCTTTCCATGCCAATCATTGAACAACAAACAAAATCACAACCGAAATGCTAACTTATTCGGACACATACATATACTTTTCTTATGTACTGTGTCTGTAAATGAAAAGTGTGCGAAATTTTCTGTACATTGACCCAAAAGATGTTTGCGTGTCAGGAAGAAAAACTGAAAAATTGCCAAGCCCTTAGAACAAAAAATGACGATTTGAAATTGATTTAAGGTTAAGTTGATTAAGCTATAGGGTGTAGCTGAATTTCTAAGAAACTTAAGTGAACTTTTATCGAATAATCCATGTCAATTTGCAACTATGTAGCAAAATAAACATTAACCACTTTTCATCAACAAATAAGCTCTAAGAAAAATCCATTCATTTGCCAAAAATAAATCATTTTCAAATGGCATTTAATCAGCTTAGGTTTGTTTATGTCATAACATGCCAATAGTTTATTGGAAATGAGACTTAAGCGTCTATAACTTGGCACATGTTGAACGATTTCCAAATTTTAAATGTACATAAAAGTTTTCCAAAAAAAAAAGCAATTTGTTTATGACAAAACATAAAACAGAAATAAATTTTAAAAAAAAAAATCATCTAGACATTTCTCCAAGGTGTGAAAACATTTTAAACAGCTATCTTTTAATTTTCAACTTATTATTCTCTCTTTTGTTTGAAAATTCTATAAATTTTAACCGCAAATATGTCTATAATGTTTATATTTTAATATACACTATGTTTATGTCATACTAAAATAGCCATTAAACCGTTATAAATCATAAAAGCCAACAACAAATTAAGCATTATATATACACCTCTTCAGGTATGAAATACGTTCAAATGGCCGTCAGTTGAGTTATTAAATTCGATTGTTTAAAGCTGCATATTATGATTTTGCGGCTATTTTTAAGTATGCTAAAACTTTTATGCGCACCGATAAAAAATCGTTAAAATTTGCCACAAAATTATAAAAAGGCAGCAAACTAAAAACAATACAAAAAATAAACAAACTCAAAAATTTTGTGAAGCATTGATGTGAACGTGAAAATAAAAGCATACCTGAACCCTGAGATTTGTTTTCTGTATGGGGAATATGATTTAAGAACACCCAAAATCAAACTAAAGGCGACCTTGTTGGCCCAGATGTAGTTACACGTAAACAGGCCAATGGAAAGCGGAATTAACAAATCGGATTTTTCTTCAAATGTGTTTATATGAATGCACTCAAGCCACGTGCAACTTGTGGCGATCAACTCTTAACTTACCGCTGATGTTGTAGGCGGTGGCCAGCAGACAAAAGCCAGCAATAATGAATTTCATGGGCGCTGACATAGTTAGGAATAGGTCTCAAGTTTCGTACAAATCTTTGCAAGGCACGTAGACGGGCTGGCGACACTGTGGCGCCGGCTTTTGTGGTAAACAAAGTTGCACAAAAAATGTCGACTGGCTATCAAGTTCCTTCTGTTTGTGTGTATCCTTGTTCTCTGTGTGGCTACTCAATGTTTGGGAACCCTTTTGTTATTGCGTATATTGAAAAGTGCGCGCGATGCAAACGGCTGCTCGACCGACTAACGACTGTGTGGTTCAGCCAGCCGCAAGCTATGCTGCCACACTGCCACACAACGTACGTCAACGTCGGCGTCAGTTGCGATGCCAGCGTCAGCGTTGACGGCGCAGCAACGTTGCTCTGTCTGTCTATGCCGCAGAGAAATGATGACGTCGCCTGGGGATGCCCCATGCTGCTGCCAAATAACTTAGACCAGGCCAACAATTGGAATCTTTGATTGGGTTTGCTAAAAATCAAAAGGAAAGTAAATATTTGTACTAAAGTGTAATGAAATTGTAGCTACATATGTATAAACATTTTGAAAACTTATTGTCTTGTGTTTTTAAATAAATAAATATCTTAGAGAATAATATTAGTTTGTTGAACTTTGAAAAATTGCAATTTCAACATGCCGTTGCATTACATTCCACAATATGGTCACCTTAAGTTTGGTGTGAAACTTGACTAAGTCAGCGAGTAAAGCTTTTAGCACAGTTTCATGAAATGTGTAACGCATAGAAGGAAGCATATTCGACCCCATAAAGTATATATTTTCTTGATCAGTATCGCGAGCTTTAGATTTTCAAGATCTTTAAAGAAATTTTACTATAAAAAACAACTTGGCTTTTCAAGTGTAAACTATATTTGGCTTGCCGAATATAGCTTCCCTACCTAGTTTTTATTAATTTTTTTCGAAATTCTCTTGTAGCGAAGGGACTTGTCAACATATGGCGCTATAACATGTTCATATATTGCTAATAAATGATTTATCTAATTAACGCATCAGTTTGTGATTCATTAAGTAGACACGCACATAATGCGGCCCGTGTGGCTGCAACGGTTAGTAAAATATGGCCAAATTTGGCAACTCTGTCTCCTAAATAGGTAGTTAAGTCAGCCTGCAAAAAAGTATATGACTCTATATGCAAATCATGACATTAATCTGCAACATTTGCCAGCAGTAGCTGCCCGACTGACTCCTCCTGCACCCAAAAAAAAAAAAAACAAACAAACACTTGACAAAGCGTGAAAAATGTGACTCGTTGAGTTGCACGCACACCAAATTAAAATTAAACAGCGATCGAGAGCGACGCCATCGCCGCACTTGGAGTTGATTGGCGGAGTGAGTCGGGCTGGGCGTAAGCATCGTAGCAACAAAAAGCAACAACAAAACCAAATTCAAAAATGTGTTATGCTCGCTGGCGGATTAGGAGGTTAAGTTAAAGCCTAAGCCGAAGCAATAAAAAGTCAAATCACATCATAAACTTACAAACGGCGGCAGGTTTCGACTTCTAGGCTTACAGTCAACTAGTCAGCTAGCCAACTTGCCAGCTAGCCAGCCAACTAGTGGGCCAGTCGATCGTGTGTGGAACATTGACAGCCAGCCTGGGGCCATTGGGGCGTATGCGTAACATTTGTAGCCAAAGCTCAAAATAAAAAAATAAAATAAAACGCTGAACAATGTCGATTTACAATATTTTTCCATGCCCCCTCCATGATAAATGGCCAGTTTTATTGCATAAACTGTACGACATTTGCGCTAGACACGTCATAAAAAAGACTAAAAAAATAAAATTAAAAACATACATTGCATTTTTGTATTTAGCAAAAAGAAAAAATACAACACAATCATATTCAAGCCGTGCGACAATTTTAAATGGCCAAAACGTTTTTCTGGCTAAGTTGCCACCCATTATACTGTTTTTAATACCACGCAACTATTGAAATTCGTTAAGGAGAAGGCAGAAGAATCAAAATACAATATTTTAATAAGAAATTATTGCTATCTTGGAGCTATGGATGTAAGATAATCATACCTAATCTTCAAAATTTTACTCATAAGCCAAGCTATGGGATCTAATATTCGACACAAGTAACTTTTCTTGTTCTAACGAGCATGCGTATTTTACTATATTTTTGCCTGACAGCTTTCAATTTTCTATGCTTTAAACAAATTCTGATTATGAGCTATTAATTAAATGTAATAAAATGATCTCCCACATTAAAGTTTGAGCTGAAGATGTTTCACACAAATCAAAAACTTCAATTGGTTTGGGTCAAATGTCAACGCTGGCATTGACATGTTTTTGCGTGGTTGGCAATTAAGCTAAAGCAACTCTGCTTCAATATGTGGGCAGACTCAGAACTGAACTCATTTCCGCTCGGATGCAACTACTGAGCTGAACCACATTAAATGACGCATCGGGAACGAAACGTGCCAACAACAAGAATAACTAAGCATTCAATTTTATATATCTTGTTTTGTATCTTTGTTGTGGCTTGCGCAATGTCAAGCGCAATGATGTGAGACAATTAATTTTGAATTGCCTTTTTGAAATTAAATAATTTAAGGTTACGTGGGCTTGGGCAAAGTAAAAATGAGAACATAACCGAGTTATTAAAAGGAAAAAAGGGAAAAAAAAAGATTTCACATCTCAACTAATGCGGAAAAATCGAATTTTAACCTTTGAGAATATAAGAAGAATTATTTTTATAACTACAAGATTGTTTCTAGATAGAAGGTTGTCTAAACATATATCGAATAAGTATCTTTTAAAGTATATTAAAACACAAATTTTTATATTTTTGTTGTACCATCTAATCAATTTTATTTATAAGACACCATAGAAAAGTGCTTCAATTACACTTACAATAAGTAATACAATGTTACAAAGGTCTATATATGCAAGTAATGTGTGTGGTTTATGTGTGTAGTTAGTATTAAAGGTGAAATGTGAATTTTAGGTGTTGCAATTAGAATATACAAACTTTTTACTATATTATCTGATTGCCTAAGACTGAGACGAAGTGGGGAAAAGCATTTGAATGCTCTACAGCTACATAACATTTTTATTTCGATCGATTTTGTATAGTCTGTGTGTGGTGTATATATGGTAATTCTTTAATGATTTATATATATGTTTATATATAGCGATGAGTGATTGCCAGCTTTTGTGCATAAAATGTGAGAATTCTGTTTTATTAAATAATTTTGCAGGCCAGGCAAAAAGTGACTAAAATAAATCATTTAAAACAAAGCGACTTAACTAGGCGTAAAAAGAATCTGTTGTTTTTGTTTTAGTTTTTGTTTATGTATTTATGTATTTTAACTTGAAGGACTCTCAACATTTCAAATTCAGTTTTGCATTTGCATGATGCAATTAAGTGAAGGCTCCTTCCACATTTGAAATTTTCCACTCATTGGCTCATTTACATAGCTGCCACAGGGCAGCGAATAGGGGCAGCACCAAAAGACCCGCTAAGCCCGAGAGTCCACCAGCCGAGTTGCAGCCATCGGTTGTGCATGTGCGGCAATAAACGGTCTTAATATAGGATGAGGTCGTATCCATAGCGCACTTGTCTGCCGGATCATCCACATCCTCATAGAAACAGGAGCGTGAAATCACTTGCTTGCCATAGACTGTAATGAAATGAAAAAGCACACATAAACTTTAACTTGACTACAAAAATTTTAATTAATATATCAACAGAGAGACAGAGAGAGAGAGAGAGAGAGCGATAAAAATGCTGTACATTAAATTTTATTTATGTGCCAAACGTTTTGCGTGGGTTTCACTTTGGAGCTTTACATATTTGCAGTCTGCTTTTGCTTTGCGTTAACTTATCTCACAAAAATGTCATTTCAAATGTCGATCAGGTGCCGTGCTAATGGCTGCCTGCCAAATACTCAAGCTGTGATGTAAGTGCAGCTGATGCAATTGCTTCACTTTTATAATATACATGAAAATAGTAAACATATGTTAGAAGATTTCAAATCAAATGTTTTCGATGCTTGTTGACAACTTATTAAAGCAATTAAATCCTGGTAGACCGATGAATAGAATAAACAATATATAAAAATGTATTAAAAACAATCATGGTAAGTAATTATAAACATTTCGTTTAGTTATAGAATAAATGATGAATATATACATATTTTTGCTATCATATTTATATAATCTTTATTTTTCGTACGTGTTAAACCTTTAAGCCAGCTGTTGTGCTGATCTGCGTAGTGCATGTGAAAGCTCATTAAATTTTAAGTTAAATCTCAAACATAATATTATTAAGTTGTTACTAAAACTAAATCAAAAGCAAACGGACCACTAGCTAAAAATGGGTTCAAGGCTTTTGGTGCATAACGCATGCAACCTAAGCCTGGCTTAGATCCAACTCGACTTGGCCCGGCCTGGCTAGGCTAAGCTGGCCAAGAAACAAACAGAAAACAACAAAAAAAAACATAGCTGCAACTGCAACTATGTCGAGAGCTGGCTGCAACATACACTGCCAAAATGAACGCAGCAACTCGGCAAAACGAGACAATTTGCAATCAGCGAAACGGCAAATGAAAACCAGACAAAAAACTAAAAAAAAAAAGTCCACAACAAATTGCGTTTTCTCATTGCGTGTGTGTGTGTTGCACAAACAGAACAACAACAAGAGAAACAAAATGAGAAACGATATAAAATAAAATCAAGCAAAAATAAATCGCAATAAAATGAAATAAAACTTTAAATGCGACTCAAAAAGGTGCGCGTTGACCATTTTTGTGATTGGGGCTTCAAGAAGCAAAACTCGCTGCAACTAAGCGCAAATAGTGCGTGAGCGAAAGAGATGGGGAGAGGGGGTGTGGTAAAGGTTGGGTATGGCGGGGTTATAGACAGATAGAGTACAAGTCTCTCTAATAAAATTGTTGACAATTGTCGCCTTATCATGGCCGCTATATCAAACAAGGCACAACAGAATGCAGTTTACAGCTGTAGAGACCAAAGAAAATTTTTAAACAAAAATTGCGCATACGACGCGTGTGCGGCTTAGAAAAAACCAACTTGGAAATGCTGCATTGTGTCATAAATTTAAATTTTAATTAATTTAATTATTTATTGGTTGAAAATTGTGTGTGCTTGTGTGTGTGTGTGTGTTTAGCAACATTTTTCACAGTAACAAACATCGAAAGAACAGCAGCAGCAGCAGAAAAAAAAAAAAATATACGCAACGCAATTGGCCAAAAATAGGCAAAAAGTCGATGACAACTTTTTGGTTAGCCAAAAATGCAACAAGTTGCAAAATATTTGCACAGTGACAAACTAAAACTCAACGCACACACACACACACACACACACACACACGCACACGAGCACAGACATTTAATGTTAATAGCTAATTGCTTGGCTTGACTGTTTGTTTGTTTTATGGAATTATGGAATACATTTTTAAATTGACATTTGCCAAAAACTCAGCCACTCGTCGGCCCAAACTTCATAAGCAATTAATTTAACGGCATATAAATTGAGCAGCAGCAACAACAACAACAATCCAAAACAACAACTGCAGCATCGCCTAGTTGCATTATTTCTCAGACATTTTGCTAGATTTTTCTATGTCTGACTCTGTCACTCTGCTGCCTACAACATTGCCGTAATTGAGCGCTTCACGCTGTGCAACAACTTAATTAATTTATATATATATATATATATATGTATGTATGTATGTTTTGTGCTTTTTTGCGAATCACAGTTTATTCGTATATCGCATCTGGCCGCAGCTCACCAGCTCATTTGAAGACTTAAAAAAAAAACTTAAAAAACTTATACAGTGAGAGCAACGCAGTTTTTTTTTTAAGTGATTTGATGTTTGCAATTTTAATTGCCAGCCAGCCGCAAATCTTTGCAAATATTCGTAGCGCCAATTTGTAGACGCTTGATTGCAAAAATGTAATGGTGTTCATTAATTGGCCATCAGAAATTGGCTAAATGCTGCTAGACAAAACCTCAACCAAAAACACTTGATCCAAACTACACCAAACGATTAAATTACCATTCAGTTACAGTTTATTACGAATTTTTTATTTATTAACAATAAAAATGACTTGAAATCGTAAATATGAGGAAGCATTTAAATACAAGTGTGCAATAGGTTAAAATAATTATTTGATTAGGTCAAGTTTAAATACTTTTGTTGGCTGAACTTGACAAGGAGATACTCTAAAAACAACTAAGAAGGCTCTAGTCGAAAAATCCCGACTAGACGATACCCTAAACGCTATACTTGTGTATGTGTGCGTACTGCATACTGCATACTTAACTTCAATGTTATATATCTCCGCTGTTTCTTAACACGTTTTAATAAAAATTTCACAAATTGTCATTAATTTATCTAATGTTTCAAACGCCGTCACAAATGTTTGTAAATTCAACATTTTGTTGTTATCGATCCCATGTGTATATCGGAAACGGGGAAAGTTATCGAAAATCGAGAACAAACTTGTACTGCCTATGGGTTACGCGAGCCTACGTTTCAAGTCTGAAGTCTCTAGCTTTTATAGTCTCTGAGATCTTCGCGTTTATACAAACACACAGGCGGACAGGGCTATATCGACTCGGCTTTTGATACTGATCAAGAATATCTATACTTTATGGGTTCGGAGATGCTTCCTTCTGCCTGTTACATACTTTTGCACAAAACCATTTTTACCCTTAGCCATTTTTAATGGGTTCAGGGTATTAAACCTTAGCGCTCTTGAGCTTGATTTTTAAACTGTTTCTATCTTTGAAGGGTACAAATCTGTTTAATTTTTAGGAAGCATTTCGTATAGGTTTGTATTTTTTTTGGACATGATTGAAACGCCCTTAATCAAATTGTGTTTTTAGCTTTAACATCAGCATTATTTAAAGCACATAACAATATAAAGGCACAACAATAGTTGTTACATTTAAAACGCTTTTGTGTGCTTGTCACCTGTTGACCCACATTAAAAAGAATAATACAATACAATACAAAAAGTAAAGGAAATTAAAATGAATAAATGGGAATTCCATTTCGTTGCGGTCGTTAGTTTGGGAAAAAATAAAAGCGAAAAACTGTCCACAAAGCAAGATAAAAGTGCAACGATACGCAACGTTTGGCAAATTGAGCCATGTACGAAAATTCAAATTGATTGTTGCTCGCGTTTATTTATTTTGTTTGTTTGTTTTTTTTTTTGGTGACACAACTGTTTCGATTTGTTGCTGTTGTTGCTTGTCAAATGCAAATGGCAACAAGCGTCACAAATTGCATTCGCCGCAAAGCTGAACAAATAAATAAATAAAATAAAAAAAAAGGCAGAAACGAGAAAAATACCAGAGACAAAGCCAAAGCCAAAGATCGACGACTGCAAACACGAATATCACTCACACGCCCTCTCTGCCTCTCACTCTTTCTCTCTTGCTCTCTCTCTCTCTCTTTATCACTCTGTCACTTTTGTTTTGTGTGCTCGCCACATAAATTTGCCGTAAATTAGCGGCGCGTGGAACTTGCGTGGCCCCCGACTTGGGCCAAGTGTCGCCTCGCTACCAGCTGCCACGCCCCCTTCCCGCCCAGCTTGCAGTTGCAGCTGCGCAATTGTTGTGGCGGCTGCCGCTGTTGCACTTGTTGGCGACTTTTGTCAGGCCAATAAATCTCAATCTTGTTTGACGCTTTGTGGCAGGCAACAACAGGCGGCAGCCACGCGGGTGTTTGGGTGGTGTGTTGTTTTGTGCCACCGGTGGGTCTCCCCACTCAACAACAACAATGCACAATTGACACTCCGAATGGGCATAGCTAAATAATTGCTTATCTCGTATCTCTTTCGGCTCCCCCCCCCCCCCCCCCCCTCTCTTTGTGTGTGAGAATTGTGGTTGTGTGGTTTTGTTGCTTACCTTCCTGGACGAGTTTCTTGCAGACGGGTCGCGCATTCACCGACTTGACACCTACGGAATAGGTGCAGTTGACATAGCTCCAGTAGCGCTGCTGCTCAGAGATGGCATCCGGCTGAAAGGGATCGTTGCAGAACTCGCCATTCGACACATCTGTGGAACAGCGCCAGCAACGTAGAACACCAGAAGCTGAAATAGAAGAGGAATATTGTTAATATTTGGTTTAAACAAGAGCCAAAGAACCTTTAAAACACTTCTACACAATAAATATTAAATTTAAATTCATGTGAGTATAAGTTCAACTGGTTTATTTGTTATGCTAGAAGCTTTCCTTTATACAATTTTGTTTGTGTTTCACATATTGATTAAAAAATATATTTATTAAATATTTCTCAAGTTGACTCATGTTTTATTTAAGTAAGGAAGCTTTGTCACTACATAAATATGAATATGAAAATAAAATGCGCAGCACAGAAACGTGCTTAAATTAAAAATATTATGAAAAAATTCCAATCTTAAGCCTTGGACCCTTGATTACTATTCGTTACACCCTTTTCACATAATATATGCACACAAAGTACAGTATGACGTGCCTAAGCCATAACAATACCATGCAAGTCACGTACCAATGCCAAGGAACGCACTTATCACTTATCAGTAATCTCATTGTGAAACAATGTAGAATTTGAGTCAAGCTAATTGAAATGCCAATCTTGAGCTTAAGGAATATATGTGTATATATATATGAGCACGAGATAATCATAAAGTAAGTGATTAGTTTGCAATAAAGCGATGATTTTGATATGCACTTGCATAAATAATGGGCCAAGAGGTGCAACTGAAGCTAAGAGATGCCTGCTGCGATTTGTGTGTGTGAGTTAGCAGCCCGTTGGCGGTGGCTTTTGAAAAATGTTGCAGCTAAAATTAATTAGACACGGGAGCCTTTTGGCTGAGTTATTTATGGGACAGTCGATTGGAAAACTGCCTTATAAAAGTGTCAAAACTTTCGGCATTTGCCGTTTATGTTTATGCGCACACGATTTTCAAACCAAAGAGCGTGTAAATAATTATTAAATATTTTACATTAATAGTTTTTTGGAAGCGACTTAATGCGGTCTAAAGCTGTTCTTAAAATGGCATTGAGGTTTATTAGATTTCGGCGGATGTTGATGCTTGATGTTGTTGATGACGACAAAAACCAAACCCGTTTGCTGAGGGGTCCAATTTAAACGTCAAACTTTAACGTTCAGGTTAAATGCACTTAACCAACACTTTGAGGTGCGTTTAAATGAAAGCTTAGATAAGCAGCAGCAAACAAACACACACAGAAAACAGCCAAACCGCCAAACAGCCAAACAAGCTAGACGCATTGACCAGGCCTATAAAGTGTGCCAAACATTGAACGCACAAGCTTAAAACGTGTTTCATTTTTTTTTTGTTGTTGTTTTTGCTTCTCTTCAATTGCCTTTTAAACTGCATCTAGCCATAAACAACTAACATAAACATAACAATTTTGCATTTAAAGCCAAAAAATAAACAACAAAAAAAACGTATTTGCTTAGAAATTATTATCATTTACAATATATTGAAATTAATTGACAGTTGAATTGTCAGATCGTTGGCCAAATTGTTTATATGCGTGTAGCAGTGTTTTGCGCATGCGCTTGCGCAGTTGTGGCTCTGGCTGTGGCAGTGGCAGTGGCAGTTAACTAATAGTAATGACTGTAATTGTATGCATCATGAAAATTGATATTGTGCGCGCGTTTATGCCAAATGTTTTGGCAGTTCAAAAAACAGCGACCCAAAAATGGTTACACACACACACACACACACACACATGACTATTCAATAGTGTGTGTGTGCGTAAGTAGTTTTTTTATTAGGTGGATTACTTATTAAGTTGACTTATTAAAAAGTAAAAGTTTGCTTTAGAACTTTGTGGAAGTTCCACCGAAGAGGAAAAAAAAAGATATATAAAAATGCGTGTTTGATCAACACTAGGATCTTTGTTATTATATAGTTGATTATTTTAAGTGTTCATGCTTACTTTTCTATATTAATTGAGCAATCAATAATATTAAATGTTAGAATAAATATATATAATATTAAGGACAACTCACAATCTTCGTTAAAGTATTTCATTTCTTACGTTTATTGCATTTAAAATCATACTTTTCTCTACTTTACTTAAGTAACAATTATTCAAACCTCATTCAACACACACTTTACTGAAAGTTCATACAAATTACCGTTACTTTCTAACAATTTTCTTGCCCGTGGCAAAGTAAATACATACGTGTATATAGCGCGCTGCCTTATGTTTTTGCTCAAGTTGAATGCACTTTGGCGCCCTGTCGGATTATATCTACAGAGTTTCAGTAACTTACGGCATATGCAAAAGTAAGCAACAATAAACTAAAAAACTTACGCCTGTGACTTTCCCACACACACACACACACACACACACACATACACATACAAATACATATGTAATAAAGTTCACATGCAACTTTTGCATTAGCTGCGAATCAGTGCAGTTAGTTAGATTGGCGTTTGGGGTTATGTGACTCGCTTAAAAGCTGTAAAAAATTGTGTTGATTATCAGCAATCTGGCAACGCTAGCAAGCAAATTTAAGCAAAAGTCGCCAACATGCCGCGCCATATCTTAGCCATAATAATGGCAAGCTTACGATTGTTGCCCTAAACGTTTCGAAAGTGGCATTTAGTTTGGTAGCCACTTCAATTGTAAGGGTTAGTTGTAGCGCGGTGAGAAAGTGGGGAGGGGAGGAGCTGGGAATGTCTGCATTTACTGGCATGCAATCAAAAGTTCATTCAACTTATGCAAGCGACAATTGTGACAACTTGTCGATTGTATTTATTTGAAAATTGTTTTTTTATATGGCCCCAAATGCTTGTATAATTGTACGTGAATTATCTATGGAAATATGCTGAAACTGAAAAATGATAATGGAGCGGGTCTTTATAAAGGTTTTTTTGTTTCGAGTGGAAGTTGAATATAATTGAAGTGGCATATTATAAGAGTTTGATCCGTGCGCTAAGCATTCACACCCCGATTTATGTGCACAACCTATTCAATGTTTAAGAAATAATAGCTCGACTCAAAGATGCCCTGTACCAATATTCCAATCGTGTCACATTATATTTGCCGCTTTCATAGGATTTATTAGATTTTTAAGGATTTTTTTTTATCACAAACTTTTAATTTATATTTTTCAAGATTATTTCCTCAGACATTTATCTGTTTACATTGCATTTTTGTTTTTCTTTTCAGCCATTTTTGACATAATGATATCATTTATTGAAGCCATTTTTCTCAATCAACTTATTTTGATTGATCCTCTCCTTTTATGTATTGAAAAATATGAAAAACTCAATAATACCATATTTTGTTTTACACTTCATAAAAAGATTCCATTGCAACAGTTAACACTCGTTAAAATTATATAATGACTTACACGTTTAACATTAAAATGCTGACATTTTGTCATGCTTTTGAGCTGTTGTGGGTGCGTTTTCAGGGATTTTAGGGTTGGTTCGCATTATAACGATTGCTCTGATTGTATCTCAAGCCCCAATGACATACATGCCTTGCATGTCAACTGATATATAGTTTCGCTTAGTCAGTCAAGCAATTTGACTTGATTGTAGAGCTTCTGTGAAGCAGCAATCAAGCACATCCACCATTATACAGTGTATAATTAATGAATTAAGATTTATTTTAATTAAGTCTAGCCTGAAGAGATGTCAGGATGATCATAGCAAAGTTGATGACTAACTGGAATGGATGAGTAAGAAAATGTAATGAATTAGCAAAGCGTGCCAGGAAATTGTTTTTTCTGATTTTCTTGCCTGCAATCATTTCGGAAATGGGTGCGACGAAGTATAAACAAAAATCGGCAAGAAAACAACAGACAAAAAGGTTGCAAATGGCATGTGACCCAGACGGAAACTGTAAGTGTCCACAATTTTATATCGCGGTGCGTGTGCTAAAGTTGCTAAAAGTTAATACAAAGGCACACGCCCATAATAACTTCACGCAAAAAAAGACATACACATCAACTTCTAGTTGACAAAATGACGACATTGTGGTGCACGAAACTAGGGCTTAAACGTAACAACAAGATGGCGGAAATAAACCTCAATTTTCGATTTTCTTTCTTTTTCTTGACAAAGTTTTATTTTGTGTTGGAAATAAATTTAGGTATATAGTAAGTTCTTTGCCTTTTTAAATTCTTGCTGTCAACGTTTTTTATATAAAGCGCCATTATTCTTGTTAGCTAACATTCTCGATTCAATTAAGTTGCAACCATTTATTGTGCACTTTAATCAATTGATGCCACCTAATTCTCGATTGTAGTGCGGAAAAATGTACTACAGTATCTTTTTAGCTGAGTCTTATTCTCTTAAGACTAAAAAACATGAAAAAGCATTTATATATAAGTTAGTGTGAGTGTATATATATATATATATGTGTGTGTGTGTATTTACACATACATATTTATGTGCTCGCCTCATTTTAATACGCTACATTTATGTCTTGAACATTTTCTTCAAGTTTTTTAAGGTCGTGAAAATATTTGTTCCAAATGGCTCACGGCCTGTCAGTGTTTAATGTATAAATAAATACTATGATAGGCCGACAAGTGCATAAATAAAAATAAATCATGAAGTAATCTGCTGCCGGGCTGTTTAAGAAATTTGCAATGTTAAGTATACGCCAGAGTGGGTGACAGGCAATAATCAATAGCCAACGTCTTAAGAGTGATTCTGGAGGCTGACAATATGACAATGATAATGGCAGCTTATCAATTGGGGTCAACAACTAAATTGATTGATTATCGCCTTATAATTGAGTTTTATTAAAGACATTTTCGATTAAGACATTAAAAATTGCAGTTAAAATTTTATAAAGTTTGTTACTTTATTCACTTGGTAATTTTCTACTGATGCTTTAAAATCTTGGTGTCTGCTTCATTTCCTTGGGGAGTTTATTGGTTCAGTGAACCCAAGTTTTAACCCTTTTAAACTTAACGTTGCATTCTCGGTACACACACACACACACACACACACACACACACACACACACACACAGACACAGACACACACACTTAATTAGCAGGCACATTCATGGAAGTGCACGCACAGGATCTGAACACCCACCTGCATTAAGGCTCAGCGCAAGGGAGAGCATTCCCAGCAAAATTATGCAGGTGGCGTAGGGCGACATAGCAAACAACACTACAAAAAAGAGGGTTAACAACTTGTTGTTGTTGCTGTTGTGGTTGTTGTTGTTGCTGCGCGCTTGTTGAATAATACTTTTTGTATATTTTTTTATGTATTGCCACACAGATTTTCACTTTGCACTGCTTTCGTATGTTAATTTTTTTTTTGGATTCGTCGTAAGAAATTCGAAAATATATATTAAATTTCGATGCTAACGAAACGTTTCACGATTCACGCATGCGACGCGTTGACAAACTGAAAGCAAACTGAATCAAAACTGAACACAAAAAAGCGCCACAAGTCGCATTTAGCTGCGGCAGCACCAGCAGACAGCAGTCAGTGGAAACCAAGCATCAAAACGAACCAATAACACAACGAACAACGAGCACAAAGCACAAGCCCCAAGTTAGCTAGAGGGAGCATAAAGGCAACAGTGCGAGTAACAGAGAGAGAGAGAGAGAGGGAGAGGGAGATCTTTTCAATGAACTGCAAACAGAATTGAACGCATACAAATTGAAAGACAACAAATTGAAAGAGTGAGAATGAGAAACAGAGAACGAACGCAGACAACGGATACGCATGGAGCAGCGAAGTTGAAGTGAAGCTGGATTTTATAGTTGCAGTTAGTTATTTATATGGGTTTGGGTTTGGTAGCTGGTTAAGGCACTCTTCTATGGCCAGCCAGCACTTCTAATAGTTGCTGCCACAAGAAACACTTGCAGTTTCGAAAGGGGCACAGTGGAAAAAGTTAAAGAATTACCATAAGAATAAATGCTTTTCAGAAAAGTTTTTACAAACTTTAACTGGCAATATTCTAAAACCAAAAAACTTTTGCAGGAAGCAATTCACAATAATCCAAGAAAAGAAATCCTAAACTATGTTTGTCAGAATCATAAACTTATGCCCATCATTTGAATATATTAAGGAATTTCTTCAATGCAAAAGTATTACAGTCAAATTTTTATTTAAAGAAAATCATTAAAGTCATGTTTCTTTATTTACTATTAAAATTCGTTTCTAACTTCTCTTAAATAAGTTTTTTTTATACATTTTTCCCATAAACTTTGTTCCACTGTGCCACTAAACCGTTGCATTTTCATGCACCATTGACGTTTAACGACTGTCTCCGTCTGTCCTTTTGTCTAAATGCCAGTTTGTCACTTTGTCACATTATCCGTTTGACGTCAGTGGCAATTGAATGCTAGCTGAGTGTCTGTCGTCAACTGTTGCCATCGTTGCCATCTAATCAAGCGCGGATTTTTGATAAGGAAATGCAATGTTGACACTTTCAAGCATTGGACAGCATATCAAGCTGAAGAGGAGGACTCCACCTATAAGTGAATGGATTTATCCCTGCTTAAATGTGTTTTGTAAATATATTTTATGCATTTTCTATGACTTCGAGATTTGTTTTATGTATTATTTTTGTTTTATGGTGCATCACTGCTTGCAACGGGATTTTTTATGAGTAGAGAAAAGTACTTGGAATATTGCTGACATAAAGTACAATGACTTATAAGATTTTTATATGGCTGCGCTTAAAGAAGTTTGCTTAATATTAAATCCATTTAGTTAAAGTCAAAAAGAAGCAGTGAAAATGCAAGATTTTAACAAAAAAGTGGTAGAAAACTTTAAGAAAAGTTGTTTTGAAATGAAAAAAGAAATTTGTTTAATGCTTGGCATTTTTCCTTTATAGTTTTTATACGTATCAAAACATCAAAAACTGCTTAAATCTTTTGAACTATTTATAGTACTAAGAAAAGTTTGATATATTAAGTTATATTAAGTTGTAGTTACTTATAATCTTGTGAACAGTGCTATATATTTTTTCGCTAAATAATAATTTTATTATGCCTGACAGCTCGATAGTTATTAGTGTCGCTTGTCTATTGCAGGTTAATGCCCAATATAATAATTGTTAGACAGCCAATAACCTGGATAAATAACCACTAACGCGAGGGCGTATGCATAAAGTACTTACTTTCGAGAAACTCAAACAACCCCAAGTCCCAAAAGAACATACAATCCATACAATCTATCAAATAAGCTTGAGAGTTCAGTGAACGCAGCCAATGTTCCCAACAAATCCAATAAACTACGCCTTAGACTAGATGACAATGCACAACATTGAAAGACAAAGTAAGGCGTTTCTTATAAAGCTTTCATAGGCCGTTATCTGGGTTGGAAAGGGGTTGGGGTTGGAATACGGGTGGATTTGAAACGTAAGGTGCTTAACAGGACAATAAGGCGTCGTTAGTTGTCCGTTTGGTGATTTTACTGTTCCAGTACATATATATATATATATATATGTGTGTTTGTAAATATATACTTATACTTGACGGCTGCATACAAATTAGAAAATAATTGTAGTACAGCTAATATCCATTTTTTATGCGGTTCTAAGAAACTCGATTAGGCCTAGTTGTATTTATGTTGAATGATTGGTCATTTGGTAAAGCTAATTAAATGGAACATACATAATTACAAATGCTTAAAACTAGGCTACAACGGTTAAAGAACACTAGTAAAAGTTCTAAGCAAGTTTTATTCGGTCAAGTACTTCCTTTAAGGGAAACCTATTAATTTTACGATTTGCGTTTTGCATATATTTTACTGTCAAGCACAATCAATTATATCTAATTGCGTTTAAAAATAGTTACGCTAGCTTGAGTTAATAATAAAGCCCAATTAATTATGAGTAAGATAGATCTAACCCTTTGTTTAAATCTCAGCTAAAGTGTAATTATCTCAAATAATAATGCTTTGCTACAGCGGAAACGAAGCTAGTTAAAGTTGTACAATTAATATAATAAAGGTATCAACAAAACAAAGTGGAGATCATCTTACAAATATGTCATTGAGTGAAGCTTTAGGAAAACTTTACAACCAAGTTGTAAGAATGTAAAAAACATAGTCCTAAAACAAATTGAAAGCATGCAATCGAGCTATGGGAACTGTATCAATCTTTTCAAAAACATGGCCAGCAAAACTCTAAACCATAAATAAATACTCCGCGGCTAATGACTATTTTGTTTATTCATTTAACATATTGTTTTATTTCCATTTTTTGTCGAACCTGTACTTAGCAAATATCGCCACCACTAACTTAGCAAATTCACTAACCACCAAAACTAGTTAATCATTTGCAGCCCTGTGAAAACTTCTGTTTGTAAAATTCATTGCCACAACAAACAACAATAACAAGTTTCATGGCAACCCGCACGCAAACAAACTTAACTAAATTTTTCAATAAAAGAAACTCTTTAAAAATATATATTGAAAATGAAACTCAAAACGCGCATTTGCAAAAGAAGTTCCATTAAAACAGCGGAAACCACACAGGAGCGAAATATACAAACCATCAGCTATCCATTAAGCTGCGTTGACTGGAGCAGCAATGAGGAGATCTATTTTGTCAGGTGTGAAATGAAAATCAACTCGACCAACACCATTTTTTTTTTTTGTAGTTTAAAAGAATACGCTATTTTACAGCGATGATCATCAGATTTACAAGTGGAGCGATGTGAGTCGCGATTCTGTGGAGGTGGCCAAATTGCCTGATGATTTCATACCCACAGATATGCATTGGCTGCTACTGGGTGGTCGCAGCAGTGGCGGTGGCAAAGGCAGCGATACTCTACTCATCTGCAGCAATGACGGTCGCTTCATCATACTAAACAAGAGTGCGCGGGTGGAACGCAGCATATCTGCCCACACGGCAGCAATTAGCTCGGGTCGCTGGAGTCCCGATGGTGCTGGTCTCTTGACTGCCGCTGAGGATGGTGTCATCAAGATTTGGTCACGTTCGGGCATGCTACGTTCCACAGTCATACAGAGCGACGAGGCGATTCGTTGTGCCCGTTGGGCGCCCACTTCAACAGCAATTGCTTTCAGTCAGGGCGGTCACATTTCCATTAAGCCACTAGCAGCCAACAGCAAATTAATAAGGGTGAATTCGTACAGAGTTGGGTAGTTAGGGTTTTAATGGTAATTTTCTACCATTTTCAGTGGCGTGCACATGATGGACTAGTTCTCTCCCTAAGCTGGTCGGCCCAATCAAATATTATTGCATCAGGTGGTGAGGACTTTCGCTTTAAGATTTGGGACGCACAGGGTGCCAATCTGTATACCAGTGCGGCTGAGGAATATGCAATAACAAGTGTGGCCTTCAATCCGGAGAAAGACCACCTACTGGTTGGCACCTTTAACATGCTCAAACTATGCCACAGCACGGGTGTAAGTTCATAACTCCACAGTAATCTCATCCAGGCTGTTAGTAAGTGCATTTTGCTTTTAGTGGTCGTATAGCAGCGCTCGTTTTACGGCGCCCAGTGTTGGCTCGTTTTACACGTTGGCGTGGTCAACGGATGGCACACAGGTTGCCTGTGGCACCTCCACTGGCCAGTTGATTGTGGCCTTTGCCGTCGAGCAACAGCTCATTTCACGTAACCTGAAGGCAACAAGCACCGGACGCAAATGCATTGCGTTGCAGGACATTGCCAATGGCACCAGGGATGCATTGGAGTTTCCACAACGCGTCATCAATTTCGCACTCGGCTATGGACATCTGGTGGTTGCAACCACCCATCAGTTGCACATTTACAATGAGAAGTATATAAACACTCCCATCATTATTGATGGCCGTAACGATGTGCGAGTTATCGAAGTAGGCAAAAAGTGAGTGGAAGAGTTCCTTAGACAATCTTTTCTTTACTATTAAAGAGTTCTTATAACACTTAGCTTCAGATCATTAATAAATAACATTCATTAAATTTTTCCTTTATATTTCAACATTTTTATCTGAAAAAGGCAATGTTCTAAATGATTGCCTAACATTATAATAACTATTCTTATACGTTTCTTGTTCTGTCTTTAGGTACTTTATGGTCTTAGATTCCTCCTCGATTTGGGTATACACTTACACGGGTCGCTTGCATCTCAATCCCCGTTATCCTGGCTCACAGGCACAGCTGCCATTGCTTAACTGGCGCTCCATCTCATTAGGTCTGGATGTGCTTGCCATCAGAGACAACTCGGAGACATCGCTACTCCATTTATTTGATTTAATACCTGGCGCCTCACGTCAATATGAGCCCCATTCATTGCGGGCCAAGCAGCAGCTGGCCGAAATCGCTGCTTGTCGTGCTGGAAGTGCTGATGATCAGTTCATTGCCTTTATCGACAACAATCAGGAGCTGTACATCAGTGAGACACGGAATTTAAGTGGAAGCTCCACGGCTGGGGCTGCTGCAGATCGCTCAGGCCTTGCCAATGGCAATGGGGATGAGATCTACAAGATTGGCACACAACTAACATCCATTAAGTGGGCCAGCGAAACGAACATTTTGGTTGGTGTACACGATTCCTGTTACAGCATTTGGTATTGTCCGGGTGAAGGTGCTGCCGATCCCACCATCATTGCCCTGACCACCATCACACTGGACACAGCGTAAGTTCAGCACAAGCAAAAGGTTTCGTTTGGTTAATTGCTTAAACAGAACACTTTAAAACACATTCAAATTTTGTTAAGAATTTAAGGGATTTGTATTTTATGTATTTACTAGCAATAATGGTTAACTATTATTTTCCATTATTTTCTTTTACGTACCTTTCAGTGAATTTGGCAAGCATGTGGCCATTGATAGCTTTGAGGACGCTGTGATCACGTTTCGCTGTGCTGGTGCTCTGTTGCCCATCAATGTCAATGTTTATTGTGAGGTGCTGCATCGTACGCTGCAAGAGGGACAATGGCAGCAGGCTTTGAGAATCTGTAGACAGGCACAGCATACCAGCTTGTGGGCCACACTGGCTGCAGTGGCAACTCGAAAGCATCAGTTGCAACTTAGCGAGGAGGCATATTCGGCTGCCTTGCAGATTGATAAGGTTAGCTATCTGCAGCATTTGAAGACCTTGTCGCCATCGAGTCCTGAACAAATGGCTGAGAATTCATTGATGCTGGGCAGAATGCTTGAGGCAGAGACCATATTGTTGCACAATCGTAAATTTGAACAGGCTGTTGTTCTGGCTTTGCGTATGCACAACTGGAAACGTGCCTTGGAGATTGCACAGAAACATCAGTCGGAACAGGAGAATGTAAATCTGTTGCAACGTGTCCTGGAGGAACGAAGATGTTATCTAAAAGCTTTACAGCGCGATGAATGGGAAGCAATGTATCAAAGTCATGCGGTCAAAGATGGGAATGTTAGTGATTAAAGGGGTATACATAAAATATTCAAAGTCGTATTTTGATAACTATAATAAAACTGCATTCAAATCGAGAAAACTGGTTTTTACATATTTTTTTTAAGAAAATCAAAAATAATTGGTCAAAACTTTCTACATTCATTACTTCGTCGCAATTAATCCGATTATTACAAGTTATATCTTAAAGTTTATTGTTTAATCTCTACAATAATACTGCATTTAAATCTAGAAACGCGATTTTCACTTTATTTTCATCCAAAAATATTTGTCAAATAATCGACATTGTAACTTCGTTCCTTATAAGATATCATTCTTTAAGGTTCTTAAATTGTATATTTTTTAATATAGCTTAACAGTACAATCACTGAATGAGTCATGAGTAATGGCCGCAAACTATTGTTTAAAAAAAAACTTAATTAAAAATAATGTTTCTTGTATTTCTTTCAAAGCCCTTCATCTGCGTATATAGAGCAAATGGTTCTATCGCATCTACAAATCGTATTATTATACAAATACCATAGACCTTTTGATTTAGTAGGCAGACCGAATCATGGGTTTGCCCTCAATTGCATTGATGATATTGTTGGCTGCCAAAAGGCTCATTTCAATTGTCGTCTTCATGGTCTGAGTGCCCATGTGAGGCAGCACAACTGTAAAGAAATCCTTATTAAGATTGAAAAATATAACATAACATATAATACGTACCACAATTGGGTAGTTTTAGGATGGGATCATTGGCAGGCAATGGCTCTGGTGTGGTGACATCTAAGCCAGCGGCAAAGATTTGACCACTGCTCAATGCCTGATGCAGATCATTTTGCTTCACAAGACCTAAAATGTTCAATATAATAAATAATCATATACATTATCCTTTTTTCCCTTTCACTCACCTCCCCTGGCCACATTGACAAAGACCGCGCTGCGTTTCATTTGCTCAAAGGCATTGGCATTAAACTTTTCACGCGTTTGATCAGTGAGTGGTGCGGCAACGACCAGGAAATCGCTTTCCTTTAGCAAACGCTCAAAGGGCACATGCTCTGCCTTGAAGTCTACATCGTTATCTTTGCGCGTTCGCGTCGTATAGATTATTTTGGCCACATCCCAGCACTGCAAACGCTTTGCAATGGCCTGGCTAATGCCGCCAAAGCCAAAAAAGCCAATTACCGAATCACGAATCTCTTGACCCATATGCCAATTTATACACTCCGTGACCCATTGTGAGCTGTAAAGGAAATTTTAGAGTAATGATTGAGAAAATACAAAGAAAATATAGGAAAGTACATAAAAGTTTATCTTGTTTTGTTGTTGTCTTGAGATCGTTTAATTTGATCTCTGTTTAAAAAGCGTTAATCAAGTTGGCAGCACAACAATGCGCGCGAACCAACTACAACTTGAGCTTTGGACGAAAGCTCTAACTCAAGCGCAAGCTTTCACTCACAGCTGCTGATACTCACGTCTCAATGTCATTACGACCGGCATGAAAATGACGTCCCGCTGCAATCATAAGTCCAATGGCCAGATCTGCAACAGAATTCTTCACAACGCCCGGCGTATGACCGAATGGAATGTGACGACGCTTGAACTCATCCACATCCGCAAAGTCTATGCCCGATGACATGGTGCTGACAGCGCGTAACTGCGGCCCAGCTGCTTCCAGAATGCCAGCATTTAGAGGCTGATAATGTGCCCAGTAAATGGCATCGACGCCGGCAACCTTTTGAAGTATCTCATCACGCGATGGCGGCACACTTTCACACACGATTGTCTCAGCGCCGCGGGAGCGAAGCAGCTCCAACGCCGGCAACGGCACCTGCGGATGCGAGATGAGCACCTTAAAAGCTCTCGACACACTCATCACGAACCAAAGTGACCGACAGTTGGCGTCAAACTAATACAATGTGGACAATTTGCGAAACAAACAAAAGAAAAAGCTTTTACGACAAGCTCTCTCATTCTCTCAATCACTGTCAGCTGTTTTTCAAGATCCCATAAAAGCTGGCTACGGAGACAATTTAAACTAGTTACGTGTTGCGTTGACTAAGTATAATTTCATTTATTCTGAAACACGAATTTTTAAAACTTTTTAATCTTTTTGCCTTTATATTTCAGATGTCTAACATATTTGCATCCGCCAATGGTAAGAAAAACTTGAGCAACTAAATGCGGTAAATGGTAAATGGAGTAAAATATAAAAATCGACTATCAATTAGAATTATTATCAGCAGTCAAACTTACTTGGTAAATATATCAAGTAAATATGTAGTGCTGGATAAACCCAGCTAAATATGATACCAGCAAGAAAACACTTGTAATGATCCTACACATAGTTCAAATTTAATGAGAAAAAAATAAAGATTCAAGTATATATCTAAGGACTTACTTACTTTATAAACGCCGATTAGTAAAAGAATTCCAGCTTTCAGATGGATAATCATCAAAATACCCACTATAGTGGGTAATATAAATGTACCTCTGCCTGAATCCATAGCTGTTTCACTAAGTTATTTAGTAAGCTTCTTGAAATAGAAATTTACAATACAAATTGCTTACCAAAGTCCATAATGGTAAAGACAAGCAGCATGATGGCATGAATAAAAGTCCAGTAAGCAAAAAAAATGCATTTTTCATACAGTGAGCAACACAAATCATCATAGCACTTACATTGTGTTTCACAGCATCGACACATTATTGTTTAGAGTATGATAAAATAAAAATGATTCCAATAAGGTATAGCTTAACATTAGGTGAAGGCAAAAGCTAAGTAACTAATATTTGTGCAAATAAAGTATTTGTAGTCAACAGGCAAATATTAGCATCATTGGCATAGATCTGTTTACAAAACATCTATTATAATATTAATATATAAAGCGATCTCTAATTCAAAAGCGTAAATCAAGTTGGCAGCACAAAAAAAGCGCGCGAACTTAAACTAAAGCTTTAGTCGAAAGCTTCAACTCAAGCGTGAGCTTTTATTTATTGCACGGTTGAAATAGTTCAAACTACTTCTTTAATACAAATAACGTATGTACATTCAATATACATTAAAGCTTTAGTTCGTTTTTCCCTAACTTTTCAGTTTTCTGGCATCCGCCAATGGTAAGGAAAAGTTGAGCAGCTAAACGCACAGAGTAAAATAAATAAACTACCAAGTCATATTATTATTATCAAGATCGAACTTACTTGGTAAATATATAAAATATAATAGCATTGTGAGATAAATCCAGCTCATTATGATACCAAAATAGATCAATAAAAATATAAATATATAAAAGATTATTGGATACACTTACTATATAAACGCCGATAAGTATTTAAGTTTCCACTTAAACATGAATTACCATTAAGATATAAAATCCATATATCCTTACAGCTTGTATAGTATTCAATTTGTTTGACATTTCTGTTAATTTTAATAAGAGCTCTTAAAGTTTCAAGATTCTAAAAAGTTCCAAGTTAACAAACAAAAGATTTTCATCATAGTTTTAAAATTTTAATGCTTTGATGTGTAAAACGAAAAGGTTAATTGCATTGCATTGAATTTTAATAATTATTATTCAAAGTATTATTTCGATTTTCACAGTGAGCAATAATGGTTTTGTACATCAGTTTTCCTAATAGGCGGGGGAAAACATTCTCTCACCAGCCAAACCGGCAAGCACATTGTGAGCGGCAATTTCAGCCATTTTCGATCGAGTCTCAGCTGTCGCCGATCCAATGTGCGGTAAAATAACTGAAAGCAATAAATTATAAAAATATATTATTAGGTGAAATGTGTTAACCTTGAATTATTAAACTATTTGCATAGCTACTAAGAGAAATAATTGAGTTAACTGGATTTAGTAGATTGAATTTAAAAATATTTTTAAATAATCTTTCAAGAACAATCTTACAAGAACGACCTCTGAAGGTTACTTAATAACTTGATTAAGGAAAATCTCAACTGTATTATGCTTTAGGAGATTGACAACAACTATTTATAGATTTATCAATTCATAGAACATATAATATTAAACATATATATTAAAATTTGTATGTATACAATAAGGAATGTAAGCATGCTTTGAATTTAAGTAAAAGATAACCTATAATAAACCTTGACCGTTGTTTTAAGAGAACCAAATAAAAAAACTATACATGAACAATAACAAAACTCTCTAACTTATTCAAAACAATCGCTAACAAGCCAAAAAAAAAGAAAAAGAAGATAATGCTAAGTCAGGCAAAGCGATAAGAAAACTGACGAACAAGTATACGGTTTTAATTTGTTGTTAATGTTGAAATATCACTCACCGAGATTGTCGAGGGTTAGCAATTTGTCATCGGGTTTCAATGGTTCTGGATCAGTAACATCCAGACCAGCGGCAAAGATTTTATTTGTCTTGAGAGCATCATACAGATCATTCTGATTGACAATTTCTACAAAGGAAACACATAAGATTGAAATTGAAATTTTGGGAGATATTTTTTTTTGTTACTTACTGCCACGTGCAATGTTAACTAGAACTGCTGTATTCTTCATCTTGTTGAAGGCGGTGGCATTGAAAATACCTTGTGTTTCTGCTGATAGTGGGGAGGCAATGACAATGAAGTCACTCTTGGCCAACAGCTCATCGAACTGAACCTTCTTGGCATTGAGCTCCTCTTCGATTTCTTTCTTCACTCGACGTCGTGTGGTATACAGAACCTTTTCAATATCAAAGCCAGAGAGACGCTTGGCAATTGCCTGGCCAATGCCACCAAAACCAAAAAAGCCAACAGTCGAATCACTTACATCCTGACCAAGCATCCAATTCAAATGATAGTTCTCCCATTTGTCACTAAACGATAAACCATAGAAAAGTCAATACAAAGAGTTTAGAATTGATTTTCTTATTCTTACGAGTCAATCTTCTTGCGTCCCTCGTGAAAACGACGACCGGCTGCAATGAGCAGACCCACAGCAAGATCAGCAACAGCTGGATCTAGAACAATGGGTGTATGACCTAGGGGAATCTTGCGACGCTTAACCTCAGCCAGGTCCACAAAGTCAATGCCGGCTGACATGGTGGAAATGGACTTCAGTTGTGGTCCTGCGGCATCAAGAATCTCAACATCGAGTGGTGAATGTCCGCCCCAGAAAATGCCATCGACACCGCGAACCTTCTGCAGCAGTTCCGAGCGAGTTGGTGGTAAGCTTTGCACCCGAATAAGTTCACAGTTCCGCTCGAGCAATTCGATTGCCACATTCGGCACTTCGGGGTGTGAGATAAGCACCTTGAATGCTTTGCTGGACATTGTTTTGTTCTTCCCTCTGCGCAAAAGTGAAGCATCATTCGGGATTATTAATATTGCCAGAAGGCAAAATAGCGAAAGAAACAACACTTTCATCATAGCCATTGTGCATGAAGCGACGATTAGCAAGCAACTAAAGCTTCAAACATAGAACCCGACTTACATATAGAGAAAAGATTGCTGAGCGGACAGCATCATAGAATGCGTCTGGTTCAGGTTGCCAATGATTGACGATAAGCTTCTCAACCTGTTTAGCATTTTAACCGATCTCTGTTATGATTAAAGTTTGCTCTCTTCTTAAACGACAAATTACCGGTTTCAAGTACCGCAAAGAGAGTATTCTATGCAATATTTAAGAGTATGCGAAGAGTGAAAATAAATGCCGGTAATCAAATTGGAAAATAGTTCCAAGCAATAAACAACTATTTTTAAGATTCTTTATAAAACGTCTAGCATATTCTCATCAAGTTGTTAATCAATGAGTTATAATCAAAACACTTTAGATAACAATCGACTCATTTGAACTAATTTTAAAGACAACTAAAGACTGAGAATATGTTTAGCAGATACGTATTCAACTAATCATTCTTTTTAAGTGGAAAAATATACGCACAAAATATTATTTTCACGCAGCTACGCTCTCTTTGCGTTTAATTAGTGGATTACTAAAACCACTATACAAAATACTATAAAAAAAAGGTTTTGTCTACCGAACTAAAACTGAGCGCGTTTAGAAATAAAATTTTCGTATGCAACATAGATAACTGGGAAGCTTGCTGAGAGCTGTTGCCGAGTTCTCTTAATAACTCTTACTCTCACTAGTGCTTATGCTCTTAGCTTTGTACTCACACACTATCACTCTCTATGGCAAAGTTTGCTGTTTGGCGGTTGCAGCGCTACTGAATAGAAAGTCAATCAAAGGCGTTTTATATACAAAGTTACCAACATGGCAATCATTAGAAATGTTTTTTTTTAGAGCGATAATAACTATTGATAAAAGCTTTTTTTTGTGCGGTGAGCAATCGCATACCAAAAAATTTAATGATTAACTTGTATTGAATTTGATCAGGTCTTGAAGCAATTGAAATGGCTCTTATCATATCAAACGATCAGCAAAATAAAACAACAACTCTTTTCCCCTGCCCTGCGCCAACAACGAACTCGTACGGGATATTTCTTGTTTATTTCGCTCCCATTGCACATTGTGACGGCTGCTCTTTGCTTATCTCATTCTTTTTTTTTTGTTTGCACTGCCTTCTTATCTGAATGGACAGCCAGCCAGCCAAGTTTGTTTGTTTGTTCGTTTCTCTATATTCCTGTCCCTGTCTCTGTCCCAGTCTTTGGCTCTGTCTCTGTCGTGGACGACTCTGATTGAGATTGTGTTGTGAACTCTTTCGCTAGCCGGGTGCTGGGCCAAGCTGTGCGCCTGCTCAAAATACCAGTTGGGGATTTTTCCCATGTCATTTGTGGGGCTCGCATGCAATGCAATTTCCAATTGGAACGGGCCAAGATACCCCCAGCCGACAGACATGCAATGGAGTCATGCTGCTTATTGGAACGTTGTGGAACCTACCATCAAACCACACTGAATATACACACCAAAAAAAAGTTCACCGCTAAATAAAAAGCTGCCTGCTTTTTTTTGTGAGCGGATCTGCTCAAATTTTGTCCGCAAAGCAGCAGGCGCACAGCGTCGCATAGCTGCGCTCTCTCTTACATAAACACACTCATGCTATCTTCCGCCTCCCGCGCTCACTCGCACTGTATTCCATTTCTCTGTGAAAGCAGCAGCAGCAGCAGCAAAAAAGAAACGTTGTTTTTAGCTCTGCTTCTGCTGCTGCTGACTGCGAATCTACGACTCTGTCGCTGCTTGTTTGTGCTGGCGTCGACGGTGGCAGCAGCGTCGCTTTTTGCAGTATTTCGCTTGCGTTTGCATTCGAGATTTGGAGGGCAAGTGATTGTCTTGCAGGGCTGTCCCCCAAAAGCACTTAATTATACCCTGCATAGCAACAAATGCGTTGGGTATGACCGCCTCATTGATTTATTAAAAAATATGCTATTTGTTGTCTACAAAAAATTTAATTATTTTGTCTTGTTGTTTTAAAGTGATTGTCTATAGCTTCATGATACAGTTACTTTTTCTCCAATTTCCCACATTTGTACCCAAAACCAACTTTTTCTTGACAACATTACATATACACAAACCAATGTCTGAAGGGTATTTGAAAGTCACTTCAGCAAATGACACTCGTAAACGCGCACTGAAAGCTTTTTGTTGTTGTAACTGTTATTGTGAGTCAAAGAATATTTTCGAGCGCGGAATGCAAACAGCTTTTATTTATTTCCTTGCACTTTGGAGAGTTTTTCTAGTCGCAGCTGCACTTTGCCTAATTGGCAAAAGGTTATTGGCCCCGCGCTAGAGCTGCCGCCCAAAGTTGCGAGGGTGGCTCATGTGGGCGCCAAATGGCGGAGTATTGCGTGCGCTCTTTTGTGACTGTCTGTGTTGTTGCTGTTGGTGCTGCTGCTACGTCTGCTGTTTGGCGTCGCTGTTTCTGTTTGGCGTCGCTGCTTGCGCTTTGTTCTTTTGTTTTGTGGTGATTTTCTTTTGTGGTGACTCTCGCTCCAGTTGGCGGCGGTGTCGCTGGCATTTATGCATTCCTGTTACCAAAACACGATGCGTCATTTTGACTGACGTAACCAGGAGACAGCTGTCTATCAGATGCGACCGTCGTCGTTGTCGTTGTCGTGCCGACGTCGTCGTCGACAGCGCAATTCTCGTTTACCGTTACGCCCGCTGCCGATGGCATTGCCAGCGCTAACTGCGGTTTAGCGAACAAGTGCACAGCAATCAGCGAACACAGCTAAGCAGCAGCAAGTCGCACATTTATTTAAAAAGATGAGTAACAGATACACATAAGGCAAAACTCATATACATATTTACACAAACACGCATATAAAAGCTTGCTCAATTACATGAAAGATAGAGAGGCGCCATTTCAAAAAAAAAAAACTAGTGCTGACAACGACGGCTTGTGCTTTTGCTATTGTCAAACGATTCAATACAATGAGTTTGTGACAACGAAAATATTCAAATCACATTTTTAATGCGTATAGTTAACTTTTAAGGGAAATGTGTACAACAAAATGTCGAAAGCTTAAGAAATTTAAGAATAAGATTAAAAATTATAATGATAACAAGTACCCATTACTTTCATAGCGACAACTAAATAAAGCTAAAAACTCAATAGGTAAATTTTGATAAGCAAAACTTTTCAATATTCACTTAAGTAGCTAAAAATCAAGACTTTTCTCTTATTCAAATGTGTAGCCAAAATTCCGCTACGCGCTCATCTCTAATATAAAGTTACAACTGTAGCTGCCGTTTAACGGTGTAACAGCTTTAAAAAAAGCTCGCACATAACTTATTTAAAAATATTTATACATAACGCTGTCATTCGATCAAGTGACAAGTGTCAAGGACAACGCCCCCGCTAGCAATGCTCTTTGCTTAGGCCAGCAGCATCCATCCAGGCAGCAGGCGCATTATTCTGTTTGCTTCATAACCAACTACAGCGTCAACCAAAATCTAAAATGGTGGCCAAGCTGCAAGCTACAAAGCTGCAAACAACACTTTTACCCGTTCGAAGCGCAAGCGCCAAAAGACGAAACGGCGCCTACAACCTCAAATGGGCCACTGTCAGCAGAACTCCCAAGCACAAAACGAGCACACGAAAAAAAGAAACACAAGCCCCAACCGAAGCGTTGGTAATTTTTTGTGTGGTAGGCTCCCCAATATGGCAAAGAAGAAAAAAAAAATAATGAACACACAGCATTGAGGCAGGTCCCTCTACGCGATACGAGGGAACAGGCGCACAAGCAGCAGCAGCAAGTAACGCAGCGAAGCGTCAGCTGAGTAAGAAAAAGCTATTTTATATGCATGCTTGTGTGCGCGAGTGTGTGTGTGTGTGTATGTGAGCGGAGCCAACGTAAGCGGGCGCCTACGTCACAGCAGCACATGAGCCAACAACAGCAAACGCTGTACTCACACACACAACACACGTGAGATTGAGAGAGTGTGAGAGAGAGTGCGCGCGCCTCTGTGTTTGTGCGAGTATGAGAGTGCGAGAGCGCCTCTGGCTGCGTGGGAGTTTGTTTGGCGAGCTGTCAGTGTAAGTGTGTGTGTGTGTGCATTTTGTTATTGTCTTTATTTTAGCCAGTGTGATTAGATTACCGTTGCATGTTCAGTGTGTGCCTTTTGTAATGATGTTAACATTAACTGACATAAGGCATCAGGTCGTAATTTACATGTCCCCTCCGTTTGTGTACTTGATGTACTGTTAGCATTGTGAGTGAGACACAACATGTATTACATGTATGTAATAGGTTGGCATTGTGGAATTGAGCACAAGACTTTTAGGCATTTGTGCTTGGCAAACGAGTGAAAAATTCTCATGTACCCAGTAAACAGTTGAAGTGGTGAAAGGGGTACATTGAAACAACTTATATATATATTTTCACAAACAATTTAAGGTATAGAATGTGTCTATGTCTCACTCGTATCAGTATTTGTTGATACGTTTGTTGGTTCGGATGAGTTTGATTCTGATTCAGTTACCTCCACTATTTCAGCTATAATTCTAGGGGGTAACGTCCTTGCTAACGATCTATTCGAACTCTCCTGCCGCATCTGAACCGGGCTAAGCATGGGCTCAAATAATTGATGGAACAAACTACCAGTTGGTATACTATTGTTTCTATTCGAGGAGGTTCCCGATGCCTGCTGCACTCCATTGGCTTGAGGCTGTGAGAGGAGCTCATTAGAAGACCTTTTGCACTCTTACTCCTTCACTTCCTTACCTGAAGTAGTGTGGAATACATTTGATCAGCATAGTTGAGCAAAGAACGTAATCCTTCAAAGTCCTCCTCACGTTCCGGATGCCGGAGCAGTTCATGCGCAGCCGTATTGCTCATACGTATTAGGATCTGTATAACGTTGGAGAGACTGCTAACCAGACGCACAATATCATTGTTGACATCAACATCTTGGGGCAGTATGGACCACGCCGGTAATGGGGGTGGTATGGTGTTGGCTCTTGTGTTTGTTGTGGTATTGGTAGTGCTGCTGCATGTTGCACCACTGACTCCATCGATTTTCTTACGTGGCTCAATTATAGCAATAGCTGTAGGTATAGTCTAAAGGCCCTAAATTGTTGTTATCAGCCATCATTTGGAGTGTTCACTGTGTTTACCTGTTCTCTATCGGCGGCATCCTTAAGTTCAGATATTGGTACATTATCTGTGGATGTGGATGCCTCAACTGTGGCACCGTTCGTTTGATTGTTGCACCACATTTAATGAATTTAGATTTTTCAATACTTTAGATTTAAATACAGTTCACACAATCAATAAAGTTGTTCTAAGCATAATATTCCAGGATTGCTTTAATCCCAAAAACCAAGAGAGAAAAAAGAAGACTTTTTATTTTTAACGTTTAGCTACAATAAAATTTATTAATACCAGAAAACTAAATTTTGTGTATATAGATATATATTGTATACATATATAGTTATTTGTTTTTTTGTCTCAAATGTTTTTCTTTACTTTTTTTTTTTCGTTTTCCTTGCAACTGCAACAACTTTTTGTGTCAAGAAGAGTCATCATATCATATATATATCGAGAATTATTGCAATTGCATTTGACATAAAATAGTTCATATACATATACATACTATACTAAACATATATATAGATATAACTCTCTTTCTGGCTTATATTCAAACATTCGTTCTAATCATCTTATCATATATATATCATATCATATCATATCAATATCGCATCCTATGACTATATATATATATATCCTAAGCCTACACACTCATTCTCAGCCAATTCGTTAGGTTCTTTTTTTCATGGGTTCGATTTTTGGAAGAAGAAATGTTTTTAACTAAAACTTTATACATTATTTTTTATACACACATAAAAAAGTGGATTAAGTCATATTCGTTTTTTGCTGTCATTATACATTGAACAAAAGATTTAACTTATAGAACTATAAATATTAATAATATCATTATAAACATAAAACGTACAATTCACAATTAATTAAACAGCAAATTTTGGTTAGGTCACAACTAAGCTTAAAAATTACAGATTTTTTTTTATGTGGTTTTTTGTTTTTTTACGGGGGTTTTGTTGTTGTTGTGGTTGTTAATTTAATTGGGCGCATGCGCTGTGCGCAATTTGGCACGCACATTCAGATACTCGGGATTGACATATTGTCGATCGTCGGCATCGTCCTCATTCTGTTTCTGTGACGCCGCCGCTTCATGCTTCTGGGCACGCTCCATGATCACACGTCCCAGTTCACCCTTTAGGCCAACCAGTTCCGTTTCGGGTGAATGTTGTTGCAGTTCAGCTGCCGCATGCCTCTCCTTTTGCTTCTCATAGGCACGCTGCAGTTCCGTCTTCTGATTCAACACGCTCTTGCCACTAAAAAAAAAAAAGAATATAGAGTAGAGTATTAGCTATAGTGTTGTTCAGTTGGGATTTAAGTTTACTGCTTACATTCGTGCATTGAATTTGAGTTCGCGATGCAGTTCCTTGCGATCGATGTTCTCCATGCAGGGATTTATGAGCTTCTTTGGCAAGATGAGACCCTCGGAATCGGTTTGGACGCCAGTTGGCGTCGCTGGTGGTGAACTCGACATGGACATCATTGTGTCGGTTGTTTCGCTTTCGGCCAAGCAATGCGTTCGCGTATCGGTATCTGTATAAAGATCGAAAGAGATGTAAGAGTTTTAACTTTAATCAATATATATAAAAATCGATTGACTTGTTTGTTGAACTTTCTACAAGAATGTTGCCCAGTTACTTTAAGTTTAATTGGCACTTGGCCTTCGTGCCATAAATCAAACAATGCAACAAAGCCAAACAGCAGCAGCAGCAAAAAAGTCGATGTCTTCGTCATCTCTCTCTCTCTCTCTCTCGCTATGTTTTTTGCTGCTTGTGTGTTTGGTCTGTGGTTTATTAAGGTTAAATATTTCTTTGCATTCATGTCATTGTCAATTTGTTGTTACACAAAAAACAAAATAAAGAAAATGAAAGAAAGAAAGAAAGACTTGGACAGAACTGCCTATCTGTACAAACTATAACAGCTTAACAGCCAAAAGACAACAACAACAACAACAAAAACAACAATAAGTTAAGCTGAACCGTCGGGCCAGTCAATTTTTACAGATTCTTTTGTTTGTTTGTTGCTCGACATGGCCATAATAACCCAGTTTTTTGGGTGCACACATTTCTGGAGCAGAGGAAGAAAAAAAAATACTTAAAAACATAACAACTTCAAACTCAAGTGCCCAACTCAAGAGCCCTCAACTAGATTAATAGGTGTTGTTGATAAGGGACACAAAAAATAAAAACAACAAAATTCCGTTCCTAATCGTATTGTGAAAGTCGTTAAGATGAATGCGAATCTTAAGCTATTATGTTTAGCACAAAAGCTATAAAGAAATAAATTATAAGAGTTATAAAGAAGCTTGAAATCAATTTAGAAATAAAAGAAATAAACTACTTTAAATCATAATGGAAAACGTTGAATATTTAATGTTCATTTATGTAGGAAGTAGAATAATGGCACTGTGGGAGTTGGTACATATATATATATATATACGATTTATATTAACCCACATTTCGAAAATATGCTGTCCCTGACTTTTATTGTTTAAATTAGTTCATTGTGAGTGTCAAACTAAATAAGTGCTTGATAAAACTTTAAAATTTAGAGTGGAGGCAATGCGGAAGCACATTTTAATGTAAGAACAGAAAGAGCTTTTGTAGCTTTAAATTCAGTGATAAATTAAGGCTTTATGTAAATTTTTGCTAGACTAGTAAAAAAACTTGAATATACTTTTTAATGTGTTTGCTTTAAGAGAAAATTAATTGAGTTCAATTGTTATACTTTTAATACTAAGTTTCTAAGTTTTAACAAAAGAGCTTTCTTAAAGTGCAATAAGTCATTTTTGTTTTAAATTATATGGAGAGCATTGCCAGACTAGAAAAATTGACTAGAAATATTGATTTTATTGAGTATTGCCACTCTTTAAGCTTAGTTCTTAGAATTTTCATACAGCTAAACCTTATTCTTGAGTCTTAAAGTATCTCCAGTCTCTTCTAAGTTCAATTTATATTTATGCTTATTATTTAAGAAAGTTTAATTGTCATAAAACAACATTTATACCAAATTTACTAGCTTTAGTTTCTTTAGCGACCAAGTTCAATGAGATGCATATAACCTGGGGTATGTATTAGGGCCATATGTAGTGATTAATGAAACTTGATTGCATTTAACTTAAGTTAGAAATCTATAGTTTCTCTTATCATTAACCCATTTAAGTACTTTATATTATAGCCAAAAGGCAGAAAGTAACGCTTTTTAATTATGTTAGAAATGTCGCTTTACTTTAAGTATGACTTTTGATTAACCGTTGTTGAGTGTCATGCCTAGTTTAACTTGTAACGCGCCTTAGTTCTATTAACTTTCTTGCATTGCAGGTCATCAACAAAACAAATTTCCATAAACCATTTTCCCGGAAACTTGTTTCAACAAAGTAACAAACATACACACAAAAAACTTTCATTCAGACACCTAAAGACAATGTTTGTCGTTTATGTTGCTTTGATAATGTTACAAGTTTTTTCATATGATAAATTAAACACACACTCACACACACATAAACACACGGACACATAGACAGTTTAATGTGTGTGTGCTTGCAATTGTGCATTTAGTTGCACTTTGTTGTCTGGGGTGGCTGAGAGTGGGTCGAGAAATTGTTGGACTTGGAGGAACTCGATGAACGATGAAAGCAAATTGCATATAATTAGTTAAGTATGGGGAGGGAAGGCCCTTATAAAGACTCTTCGACTGTTATTTCATTTGACTTAATTTCACAGACACACAAACACACACGCACACATGCACAATGGAACAACTGCTTCTAATAAGGCAGGCGGATCTGGGTTGGGTTGCGTTGGGTTGGGTTTTGGTTTGGTTTGGTGCTTGGGGTTGAGGAGGGGGGGTTGTTGGATTGCGCAAGTGAAAACTTGTTAAACTACCAGCGCGTAATCATCGTCGAACGCAATCGCAATCGCAATTGAATTCACAATCCTCTGCAATGTCTGCATGCCCATCTATGGGGAGAGAGAGACATAGACACAATCATTTATACACAATGTCTGGCAACTACTATATATATTGAATATGTATGTATGTATTGGGTCTTACAGCGGGCACCGTCCTCAAACTGGGCCTCAGAATGTTGTTGAACCAACAACAACAAAAACAACAACAACAACAGCCACAGCAGTATTGTGAAATGCAAATGCAAATGCAAAAAATGGTAATCAATCAATCAAGATTTGCATATGATTAACGCGATTTGTTCACATCACAGATATGAGATAAAAATAACGAACACACATTGCATAATCGTGAAGAAAAAAGGTTAAAGGTTGTAGTTCGTTCATGGCCAAACTGAAGCTTATTGTTAAATTAGTTTTAATTTGTTGTTGATGGATTGGTCAACATAAATAGTCAAAATTGATGTCAAGCCAATGTTGAAGCTAGTCAAGTGTCAAACCCATTTTGTTGATGTCTTTGCTAAACTTTGTACTGTTTAATAAAACTGTCTTGAAACTTTTCAAAGGAATAAATAAAGCAAAAATTATATAAAGAAGCAATCAATCAATTTGTCTGTTTAACTTAAACTTCTCAGCACTGTCTGTAAAAGAAAAGTTTCATAAGAAATTTGGAAATTTAAGCTGTCTTAAAAAAAGTAACTTAAATAGATTAAAACGTCTTTTAAATGACCTCTGAGCATTTCGTTTTTATCAACAAAAGGGATGACCTTGCATATTTTCAAATATAAGAAAACTTTTCCAAAGTTCATCACAACTTTAGTTGCAACCAATTTAACAATCGAAAGATTTGCTTTACAAAATTCAAATTCAAATGACAAATAACTTAATATTGCATAACGAAAGCTGCCAATAAATTGTAAGATTTAAAGACGCTTTAAAAAAGTTGAAATGCAACACACTTAAAGAAAAGAGTTCGTTAAGACTCTATAAAGAAAATCGGAACATAATGGCATACAAAAAATGTGCGTGAAATTGGCTGTTGATTCCAAATTTGTTTGAAATTGTTAAGCGAATAATGTACTTTAAATAATTTCACATCGTTTTCGAAATCACAATCAAATGTTAACAGTTAAGTGTTGAAGATTGTTAAATAATCAGTTTTAACTTGATTGCACTTTTTGTACATTGTTTCTTTGCCTGTTTTGCTTCACTCGATATGAAGATAAATGTTTTGAATACGAATTTCAGACAAATTCACACTGCTTTTATCTTTAAGCGGTGATCGTGTTAAATTTGTTTCTCGGTTTTCAAAGACACGAATTCTTTTGAAGACAATATCGCTTTGAAGGCATCTCAAACACGCTTAGCTTATTTACGACTTGGCCAAATACATACAAAAAGACAAAAAGACAAGTTTTCACTTTAGAAAGAATGTTTGTATCGAAGCGTTTTTGGAATTTGTTTTAAAACTCACTTTCAAAAATTGACATGCGACTCATGATGCTTGTGGAAATGTGCGGCGTCGGGCGTTGCATGTTGATTATTGTTTGTTCTTCCATATTATTATGTATATATAGTATGTACACAAGGTAGTTCGATAGATATGCTAGATAATACTTTTGTTATGTGATATGAGCAAATAAAATAAAAAGTTTAAAACGTTTCTCAAAAGCTAACTGCGTTTCGGAGTTTTAAACAGCTGTTTGTTATGGTTTTATTCTTCCTTTTTGTTTTTTGTTCTAATTGTTTGCGTTGGGGCATTCACATTGTGAGTTTAAGACACCGTTTGTCACTTGTATTTTCACTTGCCCCATGTGTCTCGTTACGGTATTCAGTTTCACTTTCAATTAGACTCGAGCTTGTGACTTGTGGTGTGTTCTTATCAATGCGACTTATGGCTTCAAACTGGCTCGGCCAGCTAGCCGGACTCGAACTAAACTGAAAAATTGGACTGGGAAAACTGGCAATCGATTGCCACCAAGCAAGCAAGCTGTAGTGGCAAGTGGCAAGTAGCAAGCAGCAGCAGCATGTTGCAGCAACGCGTGACAACGATAACGTAATGCGGCTGCGTTTTTGCCATTTTTACTATTTTAGGCTTCCTCATTTTGTTGCAAAGAGAGAGAGAGAGAGCAGAAGAGAGAATGAGATGCCTAAAATGGGTGGCAAGCGCGTGGGACTCGGCTTATGCAATGACGCGCCAATGGGGCGACAAGTGACCCAATTTTGTGCAGCACAAACGAACGAACTGGCGGCAGGCTCGTGTGGCAGCTTACAGCTTACAGTTAAAGCTGTGCAACATGCAAATAAATACATACGTTGCACATCTCCATCTGTTTCGGCTTCGTTATCCTCAAAACGAAAGCGAAAGCTCTTTTGTTCCTGCAAAATACTCCAACCATATTAAAAATCTCTTAGTGAATATATATAATATATATATATGTGTGCAGTTTGCAGCAGTTTTACACTTGAAAAAATGCTTAAGACCTTAAGAATGTTTTATTCTATTCTTATGTGCAGCTTGAAGCATTTTTAAACTAGAAAAAATGCTTATGAAGAGCTTAAGAATCTTTTTCTATTTTTTTATTATTTGATAAATAAGTTTATTAAGCTTTTGTGCTATGAATAAAATTGTTTTTGATTATAGAGCTTTATCTTATATTTTTTATATATTTTACATCTATTCATAGTGTAAATTTGGTGTAAATTTTCTATTGGAGTCTGAATCGACAAATTTTATCAAGAAGGAAATGTCTTCTCTGATAGTTAACAAGTTAAAGTATGAAATTTCTATTAAAACAGATTTGTAACTTTGAAGATATTTACTACAATAAACTATTTAACTATCCCACACAACAATCTTAACTTGTAACTTGGCGTAAACCTGACCCTTACCACTAAAAAACTATCTTAACTTGTAATCGGGTATAGTATCCAACAATCCATGTTTGCAATTTTCACGTAAAATAAATAAATCGAAAAGTTGTTCAACAGTTTTAACAAATATTTTATAAGCAAAAATTCTATATTTGTGAGTTTTAGGCTTTGAATATTAATTTTATTATTACCTGTCAACTTTATTTGATATGTATTTATTATCATTTAACACATAAATCTTTGAATCATGCTCACAAATATTTTATTTACTTTTGAATGTTTTAAATAAAGCTTTAAACTTAAATTCAAGTTAAACTGCAACTTTTGCAAAATATGCATTTAGAAAATAAAGTAAAGAATATTTTTTTTATATCACTATTAAACTTGTTATCAGCTTTAAAAAGTAGTAAGCTTTAATCTCCGCCATAAGCTCTGCTCCTCTTTTGTTTTTTTGAGTACGCAAGGACTCTGGATAATCGACTGCTCGTGTCTCGTGTGGCATTGTATGTTGCCTTGACCTGCCGCCAGACAATTTGTTGCTGCCACAGCAGATGCTGCAGTTGCTGCTCTTATTGTTGTATTGTTGTATTGGGGGGAACGAACAGAACACGTGTCCAAGGCCAAAGCTCGATGGAAGCTGCGAGTGCTATTGGTTGCTCTCTGGATTTTTCCTATATATTTCTTTTTGTATGTATATGTGTATGTGTGTGTGTGTGTGTGTGTATGTCACATTTCAGGGGCAAGCAGCGTAGGAGCAGAGCCCGGCGAGGCGACCGCCCAAAATGTGTCCATGCCTAGGTTTTTCCTATTGCTGTTCGCCTGGTGCTAATTGGCTCCATGGAGAAAATGGCCGCTTTGCAGGCAATGGAAAAAGCACGCACACACATGACACAAACGCACACATACTAACACACACACACACGTATACGCAAAGAAGATGGCAGCAATGTCTAAGACATTCAACTTCTTAGCTGCTTTAACTCCACCCCCTTAACACCTACCACCACCCACACCTTGGAGTTAAGCAACCCAACTCCGCTTTTGTTTGTAATTTCTCCAGGCAGGTTGGTTGAATCCTGTTGCATTGCACACAAAGAGAGATTGTAAGTTTCGGTTGCACGTGTTGTTGGTGTTGTTGTTGTTAATCGGGTTGGGGCATTGCTGTGTGGGGGCATCAAAGCGAAGCGCGCCATTCGAACAACTCTAACTCAAATACTCCGCCTCAAAATAGCAGGCGCACAGAAAGGATGAAAAGGTGCGCCAACCGCTGGAGCAACAGGAGTCAAACCAGGAGCAATGACGTCAACAACAACAACAACAGCAACAGAACACAAACAACATTGTTCTTAGCCAAAAGCTCTCACGCACCACGAAAGCTTTTCGTTGAAAAGCTCAGTCTCGTTGCTCTCCTCGCCGAATACGTGTAGGGGTAGACGAACAATTGTTGTCGTTTGTCGTTGCTGACGTCATCATTCGAATCCGCCCTGTTGCCAGGCAAAGAAGCAGAGCTGCCGGGTAACCACCCACTCCGCCACGCAAAACGTACTCTTGGTCTTGGCGAAAAACATCAATAAATAGATTTCCCTGATTTTTCAACAGGATGACAGAAAACGTTAACAAGGAATCCTACAAATTCACAGGAGCTTTACAACATTCCATCCCAAGGGAACGAAAGGGGAAAGAAGAAGGAGGAGCAGAGTGGATAGGAACGTTGCTAATCAGCTGCGCGCCTTGTCTATGCACAGTGTGGCAGAGGCACGAACAGTGGAAAGGGTTGTACCAAAGTTTTTGCATAGTGTTTTTGTCTAGCCAAAGTGTTGAACGGGCTACCTAACAAATACATACATATATATATATATATATATGTGTGTGTGTCTGGAATTTTACTCGATTCCAAATATTTGCGGTAGCTAAAAGGCATTTTAAGTGCTTGAAACGATACGAAAGGAAACTGATCAATAAACATTTATGTTCTTGTTGTATTTATTTTACTTTAATGCGCAAAACTTTCTTGCTTCAATGAAATCATACCACAAATATTTAGTTTACTTTTCAAGCAAGTTTCGAAAGTATTTCGTTAAGTAAATATTGTTCTAAGAATGCATGAACAAGCGTTTAGGTATTCAAGAAAGTATTTAATGCTTTTCTAGCATAGCAAGAAAAAAAAAAAGAAATTTATAGGAAAAAATTAATGCTACTTATAAATGCTATTTAATCACGAAATTGGAATCACAGTGCCGAAAAAAAAATATATATACTTATAAATATCAAAAAAGTATATATACCTATAAATATCATAAGATTTGCTGCTCATAACTATTCAAAAACTTTAAAAAAATATTTAAAAAAAATTAATTTTATATATTTATTATTAATATCGATTGTTACTTTATAATGTATTCTTAAATACATTAAATGCAAAAGTTATATACAAAAATCACCATTAAATCACTTAAATCCATTAAACTCTGAGACACACTTTCAAAAACGCAATAAAACCTTTATTTCACACTTTAGTCACCATTCTCAGATACACTTAATTTTTAAGAAGAAATTTGTATTTTTTCCAGCTCCTTCTTTGACCGACTAGTTCCAGTTCTCACCACCTTCTCACCCCTACTTTCGCCATGTCTTGAGGGGGTGTGTGTTAGTCATTGCCATTTAGTGTTAAGTATTTACTATTTGTATTTGTTTGTTTGTCATAGGGTATTGTTATTGTTATAGTTATTGGCTTGTTTGTCTGCATTGACATAAAACGGGCCGCAACAAACGACACGCAAGTTCCAAAACTCTTACGATTCTATAAAAGAGAGAAACGCCTACACATAACAAAAAACCACACAAAGAAACACACACCTTATGTATTTAATGGCATTCATAAGGCGAGTTTTTATGCCCTTACGAAGGGTGTTTCAATTTGATTAGGAAATGTGTAACGCCTAAATGAAAGGAAAGCGACAACACAAGGAAATGAATCACAAACTGAATCGTCTGACAATATCAAGAAGTGCGACATAGGAAGTTATGATAAGCTGACATTGAATCAGCAGATTTAAAGTGGTTTTGATTTTGATGTTTGTCGACAAAAATATATATATAGTAATAACTAAAAAATAAATATGTTCTTTAAAGAACTCAGAAAGGGCATTAAATAGCTTATATTTTTTATTACACATGAATATTTTATATCATGAATAACATGAATAACATAACAAAGTCGAAAAAATTACTAATAAGATACTTCTTAAATTATTTTATATCAGATACAACATAAATATTTAAAAACATTTATAAACACTTTTTTTAGTCAATATTTGGACTTAGCTTGGTAAAAATCAAACACTACTACTTCGTAGTAAAAACTATAAAATAAATTGTATGTAATTTTTGTTAAGAGCATAAAAAGGGCATTAAATAAGCAAACAGATGTAGGGAAAAGTTTATTGTTGATTTAGTTTCGCTTGCTTTGTATCCGTGTTTAAGTTTTTCAATTTAAGTGGCGTGTCAGAATTTATTGGCCCGCTCACATTTTGTGGCCCATTAGGAAGTGGGGGAGGTGAGGTACGACGAGGGGAGGAGGTTGGTTGGACAGCAATTTATACGCTCAGCTGACTCATGAATGGCAAATTAGTTGCTAATGTTCCGTTGTCTTTAGAGGGGGGCTAATGTCGCCTCTGTGGGAGATGAAGATGAAGATGAAGCAGTTGATGCACTTTGGTTTTGTTTGTGGCACCACAGGAAGTTGCATTCCAAATAAGCATTCACAATTCACAATGTAAGTCAGCCGTAAAGTGGCTTACTCGAGGCTTTCACTCTCCACACACAAAAAAAAAGCTACTCACTCAGTCACTCATTCAACCACTCAATCATTCATTCATTCATTCGTTTGGTTGCAGCTGTAGAGTTTTCCGCGACAACATCGTTTGTCGTATGCGACTTTTAATAGCAATTTTTTTCAGTATATTTATGTGGTTTTGTTGTTGTTGTCAGCCACATTTTTAACAAGTGCCACGAAAAGAAAATAAAAACCGGACACAATTAAAAACAACTTGCGCAATTGCCAGGGGACTGTTTAACTGTCCAAAAAATGTCCAAATAAAAAAGTGAATACTTAAAAATTTTTTTGGCACCAACTAGATATTATTATTATGAGAGACAAACTGACCTTTTCCGCGAATGTTGCCTGCTGTTTCTAAAAATTGCACAACTTGTGTCAGGTTTGCTTTTTTTTTTTTTTTTGGTTCGGTTTGGGTTGGGTTGTGTTTGGGGGGGTTCCACACATCGATGCTTGTTCCATGAACTGATCTAGAAAATAATTCTATGCCTTGTTTATATACTATACAACAGCACAAAGTATACAAATATAGTCGAGTCTAACGCTGCGTGGCTCCCATGTGGCGTTCTCCACATTCCCCATAAACAATCCAACCAAAAAACAACTTAAATGAAGGCAGGCAACAACAACAACAACAACAACACATCGTGTTCGCATTAACATTTACGATAAACAAATTGTGGCGGACAGCACGTTTCAAATTTTAAAACATACAACACACATAAACACACGTTGTTTAGAATATGGTAAGAGTTGAGAATAGCTAGACGTAAAGATACCCTGTATTTATATACCCGTCTCAAGGTCTAACAAATATAAAAGAATAAGTAAATAAAATCAAGACAGACTTTTAAATACAGCTTTAAAAATTAAATCGATAAATATCGATTAAATAAAAATGTTATCGAAAATTTTCGATTATTATCGACATTTAGAAACTTTCGACTGCTTCATTAATAAAAAATTAATCGATAATTATCGATAACATTAATAATCGATAACTAGAATAAGTTTTATATCAAATACAATCGATAAACACCAATTAAAGGAAAAAATTATCGAAATATTTGGATTATTATCAAATTGTATTTTGTGAAGATGTAACAATCGATAAAATGAGTAGTCGGTAACTAGAAATTTTCATTTTATCAATTTATGTTACTCTAAGATTTTTTTAACAACTTTTAAAACCTATAGTACCTGAAACAACCGATGGTTGACAGCTAAGACAGGACTGCTCTAGATCAGCTCTAATCTTGTAACTTTTTGTTGACTTTTAAGGTGATTAGACTTTACGATAGAGATTCTTATCTTAAGTTGAACAAACAAGTAGCTTTGATGAAGTCAAAGAACCTTAACTGACTCGTTAGAGAAAAGCACTAACTAATGTTGTATAAACATACTTTTTATCTACAATAACAAGGGATTATATTTTAAATCTAGAAACTTCTACATGCTTAAGGTATTTCATAAAGTTTAAAGACCTTTATAGTTGATATTTAAGTTGTTGAAGCTGTAATCTAAGATGATGATTGTTACTTCATATAGAATAAACTTAATTTTTAAGTTTAGATATACTTTAAGATTATGAAGAATAAGATATCGCTTAAGGGTCTTAAGTTAAGTTTACTCTCTCAATGATAAAAGTCATATTTTAAAAGTTTTTAAACTGTTATAATCAAATAATATACTTGTATGTCAAAATCACCCTACAAACCAACTTTACCCACCCCATTAGCTGTACAGGGTATTTACGAAGTGGATTTAAGGCACTCTCGCTAGCCCATTGGGATTATTTTTCAAGCAACTCAGAATTAAGTTAATTTAATACAAATTTCATAATCTCCAAAGACCAATGAAGAACAACAACAAAAACAACAAGAAAATAGCTAATCAAGCAGAATTCCAAGAAAAAAAAAAACTACTTCCAGCTCGATCGAATTCACTCTTTGGGAATTTGCTAGCTTATCAACATCTGAAGGCAAAAATAAAACAATATAATAATGAAATTTCATGATTGTACATTTTTTAAATATTTATATATATATATATATGTATGCTTTTTATAAATATTATCTCAAGTTGCGATAATCCCATTACTCTTGACTCTTATTTTTTTTTGTGATCATAAATAAAAATAAAATTTATGAAAAAAAACAAAATTATGTAGATATAATGACAGATAAGAGGCTTTTTATGGAGCTCTTTAAATGAAGTGAAATGAAAAAATTGAGGAAATAAAAAGTAGACAAGACAAATATTTAAGCATAAAGTAATCGCCATATGGCAAAAACAGAAGAAGAAGAGCACGAAATCAAAACGAATCAAAAACAAAAATCATTTTTTCTTGCGTCTTGCTTGATTAACTTTAAACAGTACGAAGTTTAATGCATTAACAAATTAATAGTCACAGTTTTTATGGCACTGTGCGGGTTATTAAAAACTAACTTTATGATCAAATGAACACCATAACAACATTTTAATAGCACATTAACAAAAGTAAGCAACAGTTCTTCATAATATGACTGCACTGTACACATTAAAAAGAAAGAAAAACTCATCATCTTTATATAGTTTGGGCAACTTTTGATTCATTTATATGGCTGTTAACAATAAAAGCAATGCACACACTTGATTTCCTTATGAATTGGCTAAGCAATTATGTAATAACAGCCATTTGGCATATTTGAGTCTCTTACGAACCGCCCAAACCTGACGCTACCCAAAACCCCCCCCCCCTTTCCCCCTCGAAATAAGCGTTAAAATATTTCACACAGCGGTGTCTTTGAAATAAATAATATCTTAAATCATAATGCGTGTAAGTGAGCATTACCAACAACAACAAATGGCCTTCGTTGTCTAGCGAAACCACAAATACAACAACAACAACAAACAAACAAAATTAGCCAATCAAAAGCTTAAGCCTATTTTTACAGCTTTTAACAGGTAAGTGCAAGTGCGTGTGCGAGCGAGATAGACTGATATGAGACACATTGTGTAAGCAGAGCGCAACGCACAAAATAATAATCTTAAAAAAATAAATTAAATTGCAGCACTTAACCAAATCAAGTAAAACAATTCAACATAATGCGCACAAAAAAAAAAGAGTTACAAAAACATTATTATTATTATCAAAACAATAGTTTCGCACTTGGCCTTTCACTTTGGCATGGCTTGATACATTCAGTGTTCGTAAGCTTGCTAAATTAAATAATATAAAAATCATATAACATAAACATAAAAACGCTTTTATTAATGTACACAAACTCATTTCAGTCAGCATCAAATACACAACTGAGAAAAAAGCTAAAGCTGAGTATATGAAACGGTTCTTAAAGCTTAAGCTTCTGTACATTGGCATTCCATCATACAAAAGCATAGAATATAACGGAGTTTTTTTTCATTTTTACTGCTCTCCTTTGTTGTGATTTTGTCAAGGGAGACACACACACACACACACACACACACACACATACACATTAGAATTTGCTAAGCTCATTCATAAATATGTGTGTTATTGTGTGAAAGCCATTACCAGCAAGCTCATTAACATTTTATAGGGCCCGACTAGAGCAGCGCACATTAAGAGCAAAGAAATAACTAAACAACAACAACAACGACAACTGACACTACTCAAGCACTCTTCTTTGTCAATTGTCTCTCTCTCTCTCGGTTGTGTATTGTTGAAAAAAGGTTGTATGGCATGCAACAAGTTGCTTTACATTGAAATATCCAAAAGTTCACAGGAAATCATCAAAATGTGCAAGCGCAAGTTGAATATACATATAATATCCAATAAGACTTTTTGACTCACACACACAAACACACATACAGCCATACGCGAAACAAAATAAAACAAACGCACGCACGCTGCTGCTTGTTCAGTTGTTGTTTTTTTTTTGAGTTAAGCTCTCTGGTTCGATGCAGTGCCAAAGGGGAACACACACACAAAGCGAGAGAGAGAGACAGATTGAGCGCAAGCAAAGCACTCATACAACAACCCGCTGTATTGCTTATTTGTACGTTTCAAATTGGGTGTTGTTTTTGTTACTTTTGCTATTGCTATTGCTACTGCTGCGTGCGGGGTTGCAAAGGCAAGAAAATCGAAAGCGCCATTGCGACGTCAGCGTCAACGTTAACCCCCCCAACCGCCGGTGGTTGTTGTGGACACTGCACAGTGGTTGCCAAAGCATCAAAAATCTTAGCGCAATGAGAAATGTCCCAACAACAACTACGTGTGGTGAATAAAATATTCATGCTTGTAAATTTACAGTTACAGTTTGTAAGCTGCTCTCGTACCACAGTGGTTGGTGTGTTGCTGTGTTGATGTTGATGACGACAGGCAGCGGTTGAAAAGTCAAAGTCAAATGCAAGACATAAACAACAACAGCAATAACAACAACATCAAAAGCAATAACAACAATAAACTATGTACACACACTCTATGTACGATAACAGCCGAAAGCAAAAACAAGTTTTCACTTTTATTTCTTTTGTTTTTTTTACGTTAAGTTACTCAGGTTGCTTAGTTAGTGGCTTTTGGAAGAGGATGAAGGGGGAGAGATAGTAGAAGAGGCCGTGTGGCATTCATTACCAAACGACGATTCATATTGCAACTTGTTGTTGTTGTTTTTGTCGCTGCTGCTAATGCTCTGTCCATAAAACAGATGAAATTGCATAAGTTGGAATCACAAAACGCTAAACAAATCCTGAGCAAGAGAGAGCGAGAGAGATATAGTGCAAAGCACAAGATGCCTCCTGCTGTTTTAAATCGCATTGACAAAATGAAAAAAAAAGCCGCTTTCTTATCAAAAGCGCAATTGAAATAACATAGAAACTATGACCATATAAAGAGCGGCAGCAGGCACATTCACAAATTCCCATATGCGGCTAATCGACAACAACAAACACGACACACCACAAAAACAAAATCATTTGAAACAACTACAACACACAATGATGAAGTGTAATCAAGCGCTCACACATATACAAATATCCACCAAACACGCACCCAAAAAACTTAACTCACCAAAGCATACGGTAGTTGTGCGTATTGCGTTTATATGGACATATTTCATTCATGCATTGAGTTCGCAATCATTCTCATTCTCTTCTTCTCCTCACCTTTTGTTTCGAGTGGTCGTTGTCGCGGCCTTGCTTTGGCGCAAATCTAATTGCCGTTTTGAGGTAGGGTGAAACGATTTGCTCATATGGTGATTATTGTTGCGCACTGTTGCCAACACATTTGCTAATTTTGGAGCAGAGAGCAGAAGCGGGATTGAGCTAAAGCTTAAATGCGCCATTTAGTAGAAAATAAAGCACACCCATAAAAAACAACTGTGCAAAGAATTGAAAATAATTTGAATGGAAATCTGCACAATAAGCCCGAAGTGGATTATGTGACAAAAGCATTTAAGTAAATTAACGGAAGCAGTCAAGGAAAGTACATTTACAAGTTTGTTTGTATGTATATTCATGTAATGCCTAATTTAATTGATGATCATAATGGTTTCGGGGTTGTTTTGCCCATCAATCATTGGCGTCATTATGCAAGTCACTAATACCAACCTAAATAAGCGGAAAAAAAATACCAATTGGATATTCATTGACAAAATTAATATCGAAATGAGTGGAATGCGTTCCAATTCCACTACGAGCATTTGTTAAAGGGCTCTCTCTCACACACACACACACACACACACTCACTCACTTCGGCAAAGAAGTGAGCGCGCGGTCAGAATGCTAATCACCAGCCGAAAGAAAAAGAGCAACAGAAACAGAAAACAACCGAAAACTAACAAACTCGCCTGGCAACTGGAATTTGTTGGGGAACCGCTGCTGATGTCGTCTTGCTGCCCTTTGCTCGGCGCCTGTTCAAATATGTTTCAAATTTTGACAAATAAAACCATGGTTTTGTAATTTACGAGCGCTGTTTTTCTGGGCATCATCATGATTGAGCAAGGGAGCGAGTGGAGTTAAAATTTCCCCACGCCTGTTACTCACACTTAAACAAATAGGACTCGAAATGTGTGCTCTCTTTCTGTATCACTCACACAAACACACACACATAATCGGCGTAGTTAGATATTTTATTTTGTGCCTGCTGCATGGCGAAGAGTGCAATAAAAAAGGGATTATATGCATGTTGGCATAGGCATAAATAACCCTATTTCTATATATATGTATGTACATACATACTTTTGAATGTGTTTGTGAGTTTGAGTGTGGTGGTTTGAGTGAACCGAAAGAAGCTGCAACAACGTCAGCTCCCCGTCTAGACGTTTGATTACCGGCACACAAAAAAAAAAACACAAACACTCAGACAGCAGCAGCAGAGCCACAGCAGCAGCAGCAGCAGCATCAGCACCAGTAGAAGAAGTGACGAAGAAAAAGAAGAGTAAGCAGCGCCTAGAGGCACAGTGTACTGAAATGTCATTAGATTTTCTCCAAATGATAATTGCTTGGGTCCGATTACTTTTTTTTTATATTGGTTTTGTGACATTTGTGCGTTTATCAGTTACATTTAATGTCCCCATGTAGAACAAGTTGACATAAATTTTATGGTCTACCGAAATGGCAAGTTAATGATAAGGCACTAATCGTTATTTTACGTATGTATTATTACGCAATATTATGGCATATTGGGGCTATGTTATCATGATCTGTTCGACTCAATTTGTGTTGTTGCTTGTCTGATGAAAGAATATTATTTAAGACCTTTTTAATATTGATTCACAATTTGTATCTTTCACTAATTATTTTTTATTGTTATACAATATGTAATCAAGCTAATTAGATTTAATGACTGTGATATATTGCGTTTTCTCTCACTCTTTCTAAATAAGCAGCTTCAATTACATAAAAAAAAACAACAAAACTCATTTTCTCTCACTCCCTATTCGTTGCAGCAGCGGCTTAGAGAACGAACAAAGGGCATGAAAAAGAAAATCTGATAACTGATTATTTCTTTCTACCTGACTAACCTGAGTTATTTAGGGTTGCGGATTTGTAATCCTATATATGTACTATATGTACATATATACGATTTCGTCACAGTGCATTAATCAACATTGTATTGCATTGTTTTCTTGTTCCTTACTTCTGCGCATTATAAATCCGATAACTTAGTCTTGCATCACGTTAAGCGATTAAAACGATCTAAAGGAATTTCGCAATCTTTGTTTTTGCACACGTTTCACCACTGTTCGAGAGCGAGTTGAAGGTAGAGAGGAAGAAGAAAGACAGGCTTGTCAAGGACTGCCTCGAACACTCGATTCCCTCGCAAAGGTCAAACAATTGGCAAAAGGCAACGCAAAAAATACATACATATATATATACATGTATGTATAGAAAGGAGCCTTGACTTTTGCACTTTCGTCAAATGTTTGCGCAAAATAAAAAAAAAAAGATTTCAAATCACTGCGTTTAAAAGAGAGACGGGCAAAAAACTCACCACACAGCCAAATGCTTCAAGTGTCGTCGCCTTCTGGGCGTCCTTTTTATGCCGTGGTGGAATTCAAAGCGGCCGTGAGATAAAACTGGTAACTTTTTTGACTGCGTCTTTGCCTTTGCTTCTGTTTTGATTTCGCTGCTAAACGACTCCTGTTGTTGTTGTTGTTGTATTGAATTCTCTCAGCTGCTTGTGTTTGTATTGGTATTTTGTTTTTGTATGTTGATGTTGTTGGGATTTATAAATCCTTTTGTTTCGTTGCTGCTGCGACTTTTTGGCGCGCAATTTTCGTTGTTGTTGTTTCAAGCACTCGTTTAGCTATCGTCGATGTTGTTTTTGTTATTGCTGTCATTTGCATATCACGTTTTTCTGCTTGCCTAATACGAAACAACAGCTACAAACACAATAACAACAAACAAAAACACACTCTACACACAAACACACGATAACTTCCGAAAGGAAGCTGCTGCGTCCGTTTCAAAAATTTTTTTTGATTTTCTGCCGATTTTGTTTTGTTTGCTTTCTTTTACTGCTTGCAGTTGCAATTAACTACGCAAATAACATGAAATATTGTTGTAGCCTTTTTCTTTCTTAACTCATTTAAATCTGAAGCGAATGTGTTTTGTTTTTTGCGGCTGGGGGCTCCGACTCCGAGCGACGGCGACGCGTTGGCGACAATAAAGCGACGCGAAAAGGCAACGTCCGTCTCGTTTGCACGTTTTGAACGAACTGAGAGACGACCGCTGCTAAACAACAAATATTCGGGAGAGTCCAAAGCAAACAAGTAAATATGCTGTGCACAAGTGTGAGTCGACTCTGCTATACTCTGCATACAGTTAATATGCTTAGAGTGAGGAATAGCTGCAAAGAAATAAATAAAATGGTCTTATTTGATGATTGATTGATTGCAGGTTTATACTATGTTAAATATTTCATACTTTATCTGCAAGCAATCGTACGTTTGATAATATTCGCATTACAAGAATAACATTCATTTGAAAAGGTAAATTATTATTATTATAATTATTAACTGCTAAGCAAAAGTTGTAGCTCATAGCTACGAATACAATTCATGTTCATGAGCTGCATACCAACCTCAAAGCAGTGGGCCCATTTGCGAAAAACGCTAAAAATACCAAAAAATACTAATCTAAGAACACAACCTCTAATCGCAAAACAAACCTACGAACCTAATATTTTTTTGTAAACCAAGCGATAATTATTATTGTTTACGCATTGGTCAGAGCAACAACAACGGGAAGTGACGAGAAAAGCGCGACTCAGCTAAATTCATTTATCAAGTGTAATGCGATCAATGCAAATGTGTGTGTGAATTGTTATTGTTTTTGTTGAACTAATGAAGTAACAACAAAGGGAAATCCGAACAAAACAGCTGCATATGGAGTGCTAAATAATAACAACAATGCAAAGCACTCAAGAAACGCAAAGGTTGCCCGTGGAGCAGGGAGCGCAAGAGGAACCAAGTTCAACAGCTGTCGAAGGTGATGTTGTTGTTGTTGGCAACAGTGGAAGTTTTATGCCCGCGTTTTCACCACATTACAACATGGAAGATGACGAACGCTGTCTGCTGGAACGCGATCGGGACGAAGTTATCCAAATGACAAATGCACCCAATGCGGGCGCCTCATTAACCTATTGTGTCTTCTATCTGCTCGGCATTGGCACAATGACGCCGTGGAATTTTTTTGTTACTGCCGAAGATGTAAGTTAAGTAAAGTGGAGCAAAGAGACGCTTCTCCCTAATCCCTTTGCACTTCCCCTTCGCCTTGCATAATTCACAATCTATTCGCAGTAAGCGCTTTTTTGTTGTTGCTTATCTCCATTTTGACATTGTGTTTTATATATATGATTTGTTTTATTGTATTTTTTAAGGTTGTTGTTGTCACTCTCATTCACTTTGTTTTTGTTGTTGTTATCATTGTTAGTTTTGTTCTTTGTTTACGCAATTTTGAGATTGACTCAGCGCACCCCACACCCCCACTCCCCCTATCCTATCGTATTTTTGTGCCTTTGGACTTTTGAAAGGGAAATTAAATTAAATTTAAATTAAAATATTCAGCAATTAACAAGTGTTTGGCAAATCTTCGTATTTTCTCAACTTTTTGGATATTATTGACTGTTTATATATTTTCAGAACGTAGAATTCTTAAACCTCTTTAAAATTTTTAATTGGAAAGTATTAATCTGGAAAATATTAAAGAAAATTATTAAAGTAAAGGTTAAACTTAATAAAAATTTAGTTAATTTTTGGTAGAATAGATAAAAAAGATCATATTCTTAATTTAACATAATGTAATATAATATATAACCAAAGTTTTGAAGTGATTTTTTCTTAATAATATATTTTATAATATTTTTTTATTATTATTTTTATCAAATTCTTATTACCACTGTAACTAAATACTAATCAACTTCATATATATATGCATTTCCAGTACTGGAAATACAAATTCCGCAATACGACGCTGAATGGAACAGTGCCAGCACTGGAAGATGAACTCACTCCATTGCAGAAGAGCTTTACATGTGATTTGGCATTGACAGCAACAATTTCCGGTACAACATTCCTGCTTTTGAATGCTGTCTATGGACATCATGTTTCGTTGCGTTCGAAGATGTTGCTGACACTGTGCACTATATTGGTGATGTTTGGTGTCACCACCGGCTTTGTGGAAGTCAACACGGATACGTGGCAGGAGCAATTCTTTCTCATAACCCTAATCATTGTGGTTGTACTTAACAGTGAGATTTAAAATCTTCTCGAACTTTAATCGATGCAATTAACTATATCTGTTTCTTTGTTTCTTGATAGTTTCTGCTGCCACCATGTCCGGCGCTTTGTACGGCGTTGCTGGACTCTTTCCATCGGAGTTCATGACCGCTGTGGTCAGTGGCCAAGCTTTGGGTGGAATTCTAACAGCATTGGCATTCCTCCTGGTTCTAGCTTTCGATGCAGGTCCCTCGGCGACGGCATTTGTATTCTTCATAATGGGCGCTTTGCTCATCTTCTGCTGCATTGTTTGCTATTTGATTATGGCTCGGAAGGCATTCTTCAAGTACTATTTGGAGGGTGGCGATAAGTTCAAAGTGATAAGTGCGATGCCTTCGCACAGTCGTGTTGAGGAAACGGGCGTCGCTCTCGAACCGATATTGCACCAAGTAATGGCCAAAATCTATATGCAAGTGATATGCCTCGGTCTGTTGTATGCAACGACGCTTGCCGTTTATCCATCGGTGACGATTCTAATGCAATCCGAGCATTCAGCCAATCACACAACCTGGACTGGTATGACCTACTATTATAATAACAATGGATTCTGTTTGACTTTGTGAATCACAAACTGATTTAAGTTAGGTAGAAATCGTGAGGATTCTTTATCATAGTAGTTTCATGCTTTTTCTTTGATTCAACCAACTCTTAAAACCATTTCCGATAATATAAACCAAAGTTATATGACATATTTGTAATATATACTTTTTCCATAACTATTTATACCCTGAACCCAATTTCTATGGGTAAAAATGTTATAATGGTTTTGTGCAAAAGTATGTAACAGGCAGAATGAAGCATCTTCGACCTCATAAAGTATATATATTCTTGATCAGCATCAACAGCCGAGTCTATATAGCCCTGTCCGTCTGTGTGCATGTATAAACGCGTCGTTCTCAGTGACTATAAGAGCTATATGCTCCAGATTTGAAACATAGACTCCGGAGATATGAAACATTGAAGTTACTTCTTCTTGTTCTATAACTATTTCTAGATAATTTATGTGAAGAAAATTAATTTTTCAAGCTCTGCATAAGAAGGCAATCCGTTCATATAGGTTTTGATAAATCATTGGAAATAAGTAAAAAGTTGAATATGAACTAATGTTCAGATATATTTAATGTATTTAAAACCTTTATGTTTTTTGTATTTGCTTTCTTTATTAATAATTTCTCTTCTTATTTTTACAGATGTTTATTACCTGCCTGTTGTAAATTATTTATTCTTTAATTGTGGCGATTATTTTGGAAGACTTTTGGCTGGATGGTTGGAGCGTCCAACGAATCAAGAGACAACATTGCTGATGACTGTGGCACGTGTGATTTTTGTGCCATGCTTTCTGTTGTCCAATACGAATGAACATCACTTTTTGCCCACGTTAATACAGCATGATTATACATTTATGGCCATGATTATTGCATTTGCCTTGTCCAATGGCTACTTGACCAACATATTGCTCATAATGGCACCCAGGTTCGAATGAATTTGAGTTCTCTTTAACTTGCTTTAACAAGTTTTTAATATAAATTCTCTTTTTGTTTTGCAGAAGCGTTAAGCAGCATGAAAAGGAGCTGGCTGCCTCCATAATGGCTGCGTCGTTGAGTGTGGGCATGGCGATTGGATCTTTGATGAGTTTGGCGTTTGTCCAAATGTTGTGACCGACCAAAATGCCACGCCCTCAACCTGATTCCTGACCCCTGACCTTGCCTCCAAATGGTGCCTTAGAATGCTGTGTTTATACATTATACATTAGCTTTAACTATTTTATTAAGTTTAATAACCCATTTTTTTATATACTCGACGATCGCTTATAATATTTGCCAATGTCTCGTAAGATTTTAAATCATATCAAAAGGAAATTGAAATTATTTTCATATCTGTTTTAATGTTATTGTGTTCAGAATTTGTTTTTAATATGTAATCAGAAGAGGAGAGAAAACGAAATAAATGTATTTATATTTTAGGTAATTCTGTTTAACGTTTATTTTTTTTTGAAGGTTTTCTGCAGTTCACAACAACAATGTGGATTAATTCGATTTATATTTAGGTTTTTAAGTTTTCTTTGTGTTTTTTGTTTTAACTAACGAACTCCATTGTAATTATTTATGTAGTAGTATATTGTATATTGACACTGACAGCTTGCACAATTAGTATGGAAACTACATGAATTTCTTTGAATATATTTGTTATTTAATATTTTCGTATGTATTTTGTTTGTTTTTAATGCCCTGCAATTTGAAATTTTACCGCTATCGCATTATTAATGATCAATTAAAGTTAGCAACGCTGCATTTTTATACAGAGGTGAAATTTCTCTCTCTTCAGTGCATTTAAAACTGTAACACGCAGGGCACTTTCAATTTCTTTAAACTGGAATGAAGATTTTTTGTAGTTCATTTTTTAAAATGTTATATGCAACGTATTTTTTCTGAGTTTTAACATTAAATTCTGTTTGACATTTAGATACCGTATTTTTTTTTTTTAAATTATTAACGCTTAAATTGTTTAAACAATGGGTTCGGTATGGTTTCTAAACATTTAATTAGCTAGTTAATAATTAAATATTTATTTTTATTTATTTATGCATTTTTAATACTTATATATTTAATTATATATTTTTTTGGGAATTTTTTCGCTCAACATTCTTTAAATTTATTTATTTTTTATATTCTCTTTTCACGTGACCTAAATTTTGTTTTTCGCTTCTTTTTGGTGTTAAACACCGGTTTTTGCTTTTGGTTTTTTTTTAGTTTTCGTATTTTTATTTTTAAGGGTATTTGTTTTTGTTTTTACTAACTTAATTGTATAGAAAAAAACACATACAGAACAACAACAAATTATGGATTAATAACAAATGGGCGTGGCAAATGCATGCAATAAAAAGCAAATCATAAAATATTTTGTTCTTTTAATAAGCTTTGCAACTACAAACGTTAATAATGTTAACAACAACAACAACAACACACAGAGATATTTTTTAATGGTTATAGAACTTTTTTCTTCATTTTCTTTTTTACTTACAACACCAAAAATCTATTTGATATATTTATTTAATTGTGTTTGTATTTTCTTGTGTAATTCCCAACTATTTTCTATTGTGGGGGCCAATTAGATTGTTACGATTATACGTTATAGCATACACACATACATATATATATGGAAAATATTGTAGCCAATTAGAAAATCGGATATCGAATATATAGACACATAGTAATACTTGAATATTATGCAAAAAAAAACATCAAGAACAACAACATAAAACACACACATATTATTGTTTTTTTTTTTAAATATTGTATTCACCTATTTTATTCTTTTGTAGTGTGGGGAAATTTCTCTTTTTGAGGAATGGGATATTATTGCTTGTCGCCATTTTGTAGAACCCTCTTTTAGGATTGCAACAACAAGTGTCTTTCTACATAGTTATACAACACATACACAAATTACAACATCAATTCAGGCAAGGGTTAAGGGGTGGCGGGGGGAAGTTAAGTTCTTCAAATTTGTCTACAAGAGTTTCGGGTGTTTTTTTTTGGGGGGGATAGCTCGGGAAAAAGTATTTGCTTTTGTAAGTAGTAGGAAAAGTACAACATCTAAGGTGGTTCTGCCGTCCAGTGAAATGTTCTTTCAACTTGTTGAATTTTTAATCATATATATATATATATTTTTGGTTACTTTTTTGGTTTTTTTTTTTGATTTTGTTTCTCATAACATGTATGCATACATATGTATATATGTATGTGGTAAAGAATTTTGTTTGTAGTACTGAAATTTTGGATTTCGTTACAAGGCAGCTTGGGTTTACCTATATATAAAAAAAAATAAAAAATAAAATAACAGATCAGATTAAGGTTCGATCGATATAAAGTATTTCTTTTTCGTATTTGATTGTCGCTAAAGGCGCGTACAGCTTGAGCATAGTGCTGTTCAAACTGTAGACGCGCAATTTTTTTTTTTCTTATTTGGTGTTGTAGGTTGTGCGTCATCTGTGTGCGTGTGTGTGTGTGTGAAAGATTAAAGCAATAAAATAATAACTAAAATAAAGTTTGAGAGCATTTATTTGTATATTAGAGCCTTGTGTAAAAACTAAACTAAGTTAAAATTGTGTAATTTTAGTGACTAAAAACAAGCATAAATAAATTGAACAAAAAAATTTGACTAAAAAGTTGGCATAGTTTTGTGATTCTTCTTCTTTCTTCTACTATGCGCGAGATTCATTTCACATTTTGTTATTTAAGTGTGCGAGAGCATTTAACAAGTAAATCATAAATGTATATATATATATATGTATATATTTATGTATATAAAAATAATTAGTGTAAAGGTAAATTTGATATAAAAAGTAATACACACAACCACATTAAATAGTAGAAATAGAGCAAGTGACATAAGAGAGACAATGAGAGAGAGAAAGAGAGCAAAAGAAAGACAGAGAGCTCTCTCTCTCTCTCTCTTAAGTCACAAAACCTCACAATTCAGAGAGGTTTTTCTTTAACATTTTTCTATCGTTTTTTCTTTATATATATATATATTTTCATCGTATTTTCATATTTAATAAATTATATAATTATAGACACTTAGAGTTTCAGCGTACGATAGTTCGAATAGGAAGAAACCAGTGTTATGGTTCGATCTAGATATAGATTGAATTGAATTATTGTTTTTACGTATCTAATATATAATAAACATATGAGTCATTCACATACATAATAAATACACCGACTGTTACAGTTACACTACATAGACATATATCATATCATAAAATATATATCATGCGCTAAAGTACAGCTAGTTTGTTCAGTTAGAAAAACGCATATTTCAATTAAAATTACAGTTGTTTTAGATCTATTAAAAACTAAACGCTACGTAGATTTATTTTTTGTTTCTTTTTGCTTTTGTTTCCTTAACACAACTGTCACAAATACTGAAAAACTAAATGAACAACTCGTCCTGCTTATTTCCGAATCTCCCTCCTTGTTGATCCTTGCTTATTATTTGCTTTTTACGTCTTCATTTCCGCCGTAATGCTATTGTGCGATTTGGCAGGCGATATGGCCAGACTGCCAGCACCACCGCTAGCACCACCACAGGCACCACCATCCAAATTGAGTGTGAGATTATTGCCAGACATTGGCCTCGACCCGGAACAGCCATGATGATGTGGTCCATGGAAGAGCACCAGAAATCCGTTATTGGACACACAAGTACGAGATTCTGCATCCTTGTCGAGTATTTGACGGGCCTGGAAAGAAGGGATGAGTTATTAGATGAATTGATTAAGAATGTTATCTTAAAGATCGGTTTGCCTTTAAGGCCATCTTGTGGATGTCCAACCCACCTTGGATCGATGAAATTCAAGTTCCGTGCGCACCGCATCGTGATGCTTTTGCAGGTCGTTTGTGCGACTATCGAAGGTCTGCTTGAGACGCATTCGCTCCGCAACGCCACGTTCAACTACAGAGCTGGCTACTTCGCGTTTCATTCTGTTAAGGGAGGAGAAACGAAGATTTAGATTCGTTTTATTTTTAGGAAGTTTTTCTTGCACTTACCTAACCAACTCATCGCGATCTCTGTGCACTGTTGCCAGGTTCTTGACCTCATTGCGTCGGGCTTCCTGCAATTGATGCATCACCTCGCCGGTTACCTTGTCCAACGAAGCCTTCATCTGTTTCATTTGACTGGCTTGCGAGTTCTTTAGCACCTTCTCGGCGGCTGAGTAGATGGCCTCATGATATTTCTCCTGTAGCTCCCGATATAGGGTGGTATACTCGCGACAAGCGTAACGCAAACGTGACTCCAGTGTGCCATCTAGACTGCTGGCAGCTGCCTCATCTCCCAGTTCTCCGGCACCGGCGCTCTCCTCGCTGCTGTCGCCTAGATCGAGAGGACACGGCGGTACTTCGATGCCCGACTCGCTGTATGGAGAAAGACAATTACTATTTTCAATGGCGTCATCTGGCAGTGGAAACAACCCCGCACACAGTCGCCCCAAGGAAACTTACAGGCTCTTATTGCTTAGACGCTTCACCAGCTTGTTGGTGATTGTAAACTTGGGTTTCTTGCCTCCGTCAAGGGAACTAGACTTCTGACCCGCAATCTTAAGTTTCTCCTTATCGTGTTTCTTGCGCAACGACTCGAGTTTCTTCTCCATCTCGAGTCGTTTCTCCCGCACCGACTTGTGGTCGAGTAACTTTTCCAGAGGTTCCGCAAAGACGATATCCACATCAAACTGTGAGGACTCTACCTGTCGAATCGAAGTGGTCACTGATTGATCTAGCGAGTGTTGATGCTGTATGCCGGTCATAATCGAGAAGCTATCATCATTCCTTGCTCCATCTGTGCGATCTTGCGGAGGCTCTACGCTAATGGCGGCTGCTAATGAAATGCTTGCCCGATGTTTGGGCGAGGTGGCTAAGGATTCAACCGGACGTAGCTCCTTCTTTTGGCCACCTACTTGGACGAAAACGACTGTAGAATCAGAGACAATCGAGAAAGCAAAGGAAATGCGAGAGAGAGAGAGAGAGAGAGAGCGAGAGCAAGAGCAAGAGAGGTCGAGCAAGTACAAGGAAAATTGGGGGAAAGGAATTATTTCAGGGTAAGGGGGTGCAGTTTGTGTGTCCGTCAACCGTTTTGTGTGGTGGTGTTGGTGGTGGTTGTGTGTGGTGGTTTTTTGATATTTTTGGGTGCGTGTGCGTTAAACCAAATCCAAAATCCAAAAGTTTAACCGAAAGTTCACATTTGAACATACAAAAGAAAAGTAGAAAGAAAAGAAAGTAAAATTAAAACTCAACTCGAATGCTACGAAAGGTACTTCAGCTTCTGGTGTTATTTGGTTTTTTTTTTCCAAACTAGTACTTATGGAACAGTAACAACTTACATGACTTGGAGAGATCCTCATCGGCAACCGCATCTGTCTCATCTGTCAGCACGGAGAGCTGAATATCTCGCTTCTCGAGTTCACTTTGATATTTAATAGGATTAGCGAGAGCCTCGGCAAAATTTGATAGATCATCTGGCACATAATCCTTGACGACGACGCACAGGAAAAGTGAAGCCAGAGCAATGGGTTGACCTACTTCGGAGCGTAGGTTTACATGACGATAGCCGGGACACAACCCAATTACCGGCAGTACCCGATGTCCGATAAGTTTACCACTTTCTTCATATGCAGCAATTCGTATGCTTGCCAACTCCGGCAGCACTACCTTTTTAAAGACAAAGGGTTCCTCGTCGTAAACGGGATTCATGCCATTGTCACGGACCGTCTTGGTACGGAACTTCTTTCGGACCGTATCTGCTGGCAGACCGTACATGTCTACCTCCACAAAGGTATTCACCCGCTTGTCGGTAAGGAACTGTCCCGAGAGTACAGTAATTGAAACAGTGCCCGCAATAATGCCATCTACGGTGCTCTCGGCAAACGGATCAAGACGACGATCGGAACGTCGCATAAACTCCGGCTTTAGCAGATAACCGGAACGTGCATTGTACTCAAAGATACCCAAGTTCAGTTGCATTGCCAGATCGAGCGTTTGGAAGTTCAACGCAACGAGTTGACATCCAGCATTCCAAAACAATTGCGGCATAAAATTTGAGCTATCAAAACGAGTTCCCGCCGGATAAACCCTCGACAACTGATGCTTGTTGTAGTTGACAAACTCGATCGGTCGTTCCTTAAGCAATGTTGTCGCCTGTTTCTCATCAAACGAGGACATCTCATAGCAGCGATTCTTTTCTGTAAGATTGAAGGGTTATTATCAATCCTTTAGGTTTTCTTAGCTCATAAGCACTTACTTTCTGCGTTCTCAAAGGAGCTAAAGTGTATGGGTTGAACGTAGTTAACCAAAGCTGAGATCTCTGCACCTGCCTCTGTTTCCTTTTGTGCCTTCTCCGGTGGGGGTTCATTGCCGCTGGGCAGACTGGGTGTTGTATTGGGCAGGGATTCATCATCGCTAGAGCTATCCGAGTCCGAGGAGCCGGTGCTATCCTTTGAGCTTTGGCGGATTTGCTAGAAATCGAAAAACATAATAATTAAGATTTCGTTATGAAACGGCAATAATATAATCAAAACAATAATTTTAGAAAGAGCATTTTAAATTCCTATACAACAAATTTATAAAACAGCTTATCATTTTTTTGCTTTATTGTCTAATGAGAATATTGAAAACCACTAAGAATTTTTCATTCGATGCCCAAGAGAAATTGATCTATTTGGGTAGATTTCTAGAGTCATGAGTTATAAGGTATTGCATTTGATAATGAGTTTAGAAAGATTTATGACTTCGGAAAGTTCTGACTCATCTTCAAGTTGATTTTTTTGGGTAGAGTTTAATCATGAATTTCGAATAAAAATCATTTTAATAACTGAAAATGCATTTGCTCTTTATTTTTTTTATAGCGTGTAACAGTTTTTGGTTGAATAAATAGCAAACTAGAAACTATTTTATAATATTGTGAAAAAAAGAACTTTTAAGCAAACTTAAAAGCAAATAAATTGAATGTATTATGTTTTTACAAAATTGGCAAACAGTAGTACCTAAAAGTACAAAAAAAAAAAACCTGAAATTAGTAACAAATGAAACTTTCACATGTGCCAAAAAACCTTGGAAAACGTTTTCAAAAGTTTACCACTTACTTTTTTCAACTTTAATAAACTATTAACAAAAGTTTCATAAGAATTTAAAGGTTTTTGCTATGTTAGCTGCAAAAATTAATTAAATTGTGCGTAATTACTGCAAATTGCATATGAAATGTGTGTCAGCTGAATAATGAATGTGTTTAAAAGTTGGCAAACATAAATGAGCATGTAATTGCGATGCACAAAGCATTATTATACATTAATTAATATATATATATTTGTTATTTATAGATGACAGAAACACACAAATTATTGGCTGTGTATAAAGTGACTTGTTGGATAGCTTTTCATTTTATCATAATATAATTTTTTTTTTTCAATTCATATAAATTGAATGGCCATTCGCAACGCAGCTGAGAGGTCATGGACTCGATTCAATTGCAAAATGCGCGCAGCTGCCAATATGAAAGGTCTTTTTTATAATGTTGTGTTTGGTATCGCTGCAACAGATCCGACAGCAAAGATAGACAGACAGATAGACGGATAGACAGCAGCCAGCAGGCTGTAATGCAAGTAGCGCATAATGGCAAGAAAATGGCGCAGATTGTGTTTCCGGCATTGTAGCAAGTCAAGTGGAGGTCACTCCCATCTTCACTCAATGCAATGTCTTTGCTATTGTATTATGCATTGCACAAACTACACAACTCAACAACAAACTGTATCGCTCTTCCTATCATCCATTAACCCCCTTTTGCCCGTTGGCCAAACATCCTATTTGTGTGTTTTCCAGTTTCCAGTTTCCGTTTCGCATTGAATCGAATGAACAGCAAGCAAACTAAACCAACTGCTATTATAAGGTTGTTCGAAACGCAATCCAATGCTGCTCAAACTGTGCGCGTTGCAGTTCTTGGTTGGCTTTTGGGCCTGCCATTAGCCAAATTAAGCAAACTCGATGAGTGATTTCTCCTCCTTGTACTCTGTTTATCAAATCATGAATAATGATGTGTAAATTTAATTAATATGCATTAGACACATGAGGCAGAAACCATTTAATCAAGGATATTAAGGCAATTGTCGTGGCTGATGACATAACATGACACAATCTTAATGATTTGAGATTTGAACAATTTATTTGATTTACTTTCGAGAGAATTTTGTTTTGCTATAGTTTAATTATGATCTGGAATAAATGAAAGCTTCGATTGAGTATTGAATTAATTGATTAGAAGTTAAGTGGATTAAAATGAGAATAAATTACGTTATTTTTCTTGGAATTAATTTAGCTTAGTCGATTAGAAATATTATTTGCTGGCACACATAGAATGAGAAGATGTCACTTAAGCTTAATTTTCCGATTTAATTTGATTGATTTCGAAGAATTTTGCTTAAGGCTGATGAGCTATTTGTTCCAAGAATCGAATTAAGTGTGTGGATATAGTATATTGGATGTGTAAAAAACGGCAATCAAAGACGATTAAGACACTTAAATGGATGAATTGGTGCTTAAGATTATTATCGCTATGAATTTGTGCCAGGAAACCCCTTTTGTTCTGGTTAACGGTTCGTTGACTGTCACTGGACATCTCTCTGTCTCTCTTACTCCCATTTACACACACACATGTGTTGTGTGTTTGTTTGATTGTGTGTGGGTGTTATCATTACGACGTATGTAAGCTCAGAGAGTAAACACACAGCAAACGTCGACAATCAACATCAAAAACAACAGCTCAAATACCTCAACATCCTTTACACAAACGGAGGACACAAATGAAAAGAGTAAGCGGATGAAACGAGTGGGTTGTGGGGGGTGGGGAGAGAGAGACAAACAAATGCGACAACAAATCAACCGAGCCACCAAGCAACGCAAATACTGGAATGTATGTTTGTGTTTGTATGTGTGTATCGTAGTGTCTGTGTGTGTGTGTATGTGCCATTAAATGCAATTACAGACATGCCACTGCCACTGCCACGCCCACATACACCAATAGACACAAATATACAACATATTTAATTATATACTTACTTGCAACGGCGGCGCATGTCCTCCGCTGACAATGTCACCATTTGCGGCGCCTGTCACTGTGCGTCCTCCTCCTGCTCCTTCGTCCTGTGCTGCGGCAGCAACTTGTTGCGCGTTGGCAGCTGCTGCTGCCGCTGATGCTGCCTTCGCTGCCGCATCCACTGCAACCAAATAAATCTTATTGAATAAATTTCAGATAAATGCAATGCAACATTGAAGTCATGTAATAAAATTTAAAAATTGTTGAGCTTATGTAACAATCAGATGCCCTGTAAAATCAAATAATATGTAAGATATGTACTTGAAGATCATAAATAAAATATAAAAACGCTATAAAAATAAACAAAAAACAATTATTTTAATGGAAAAGTCTTATGAATTATGCATACTAATACAAAGTATAGATTTTAATCTTACACCCAAGCTTTCACATATACACAAAGAAGGCTTTTGCTTTTATTAATGTATGTGTGTGTAACCGATTAACTTATAAAACAATCTTTGACATCATAAATAAAATATTAAAGTTAACAAAGTTAGCTTCAAAAATGTGTTGCCATAGCTATGAAGTATACCCCGATCTCTTTTAAATTTAATTGAAAAAAAAGGGAATATAAAATATGTATGCCCATTTATAAAGTTTTTTATACCGTAGCGCAAAAATTTCAAAAAGACGCAAGAAAATGGAAAAAATGGAAAAAACCCTTTTAACAAATTGCTGCGCCCTTTCATGCAATATGTACTGCATGTGGTGTATGATAAAAAACAAAAAACAAAAAAGCGAACGAACGAATAAAAAATAATATAAATTAATCGCATAAAGTTCGCGAACAAAGTTAAAAATTGCAGCCAGGAGATGTTGGCAGTGCCAATTGGTGAATTGCGCTGGGATTAGGTTGGTAAGGGGGCTAGGCTGTGGAGGGCGGGGGCGTGTGGAAATAAATATGTCTGGCAGACAAACAGAAGTTTTTATATATATATATATTCACAGACTATGGTGCAACTGGGAACTGGCGATGGCGATGTTGCAACCCCGTTGAGCGACGCCAAACTGCAATTGCAGCTAGAGGCAAAAGTCATTTGCATTTATAAATTGGCTTTTTGCAATTCATGAGCAAAATGTCAACTTAATGTCGAGGATGGTGGAGCGCATTGGGGCAAAGTGCCACAAAATGTGGCGTTGAATGTCAGCCATGGGCAAATTGTGCAGTTGCGCATGCAAATGGATCCTACAGGACTTCAACCAACAGCAGCAGGAACAGAAGCAGGAGCATATAGAGCATCTGTGACCCATTAGACAGAAACTAAACACATTTATATGCTAAATACTAATAAAACTTTATACGAAACGAAGCGAAACAAAACAAAACGAAGTGGAACGAAACGGAACATCAGACAGACAGACAAACAAACATATGGACTATTGATTTGATCTGTATAATCAGCTCCTTGTCTAAACGATATGCATAACATACCCATAATGTGCATAAAAGATTTAGAAAAAAAGATTTAGAATCCATTGCGACAGTTTTAAGTTAATGTCTCACAAGAACTATAAGAGAAGAAAAACTAAATAAAAAACCAAATATGTTGTTAGAACTTTGTCATTGGATTTGTATTTTGGAGCTGTGTTTGTGGCCAGCAAATGATTTAAGCCAAAGTTCGTGATATAAATTCCCTTTCTGCATTTAAATTACTTCTTGTAAATCTCTAAATCAAAAGCAAAGAAAACATGGTTGTAAATTGTTTGTTGTTGGTCGTTCATTCACATTACATAAAATGTGTATGCAAATGAAAATGAGCAGAGCCAATTGACATAAATAAGGAAAAGAAATTGCGAACGTGAGCTAGATTTATTAAAATCAGTTTACAGTCGCATCAGTAACCTTTGAGTTAAATATTTATACACTTGCAGATGCACTTTGTAAGAATCAAAGCTTAATGCTTACCTACAGTCCATATACTATCATATCGCATGGATACTTTAGGAATTGGCCTTCAACTTTAAACTGATTATTAAGAAAAACATCGTAATAAACCCTAACATTTAGAGCAAGCTTTCGTTTACTAAGGAAATGAACTAAAAGTTTGATATTTATAGAAACGAAGACAAAAGGAAAAAAAAAGTAAAAAAAATCAACTGCGTGTGTGCAACACATTTGCGTTTGCTGCAAAGGAGAGGGGGCAAAAAGTAGAACCAGTGCAAGGATAACAAAACACGATAGTTATGGCAACAATAACACAACAATAGAAAAACACGTCACGCATTACGCATACGCCATGTGTGCCTTCATGAATATGAATTAAATGGCATTTTAATTCTCACCTGAGTTTGCCGTTGTAAGTTTATTGCTGGCAGCTGGTGTGCCCTGTCCCAATGCCGACGACGAAGGCTTCTTATGATGATGATGATGGTGATGATGATGATGCTTCTTCTTGTTCTTGATGATTATCTTGCGTCGCAGCATCGACGGTGGCGGCAAATCCATATTGGGCTCCAATGGATGCGAATCGAGCGGTTTATCCAATAACATGTCGCCAAAGATTTCGCGGCAATAGTTTGCAATCTTAGCCTGCAAGAGAATATGCCAAATGGTAGTTTGGTTAACTGTCTGTTAACTGAAATTTGATGAGTTCACCCCTCTCGCTCGACTCCCCAACCCTATCGATGTAATTTCTAAACTTTCTTGTTAACTTTGATATAAGTATGTAAGCGCGTCTGTTTGTTAGTTTTACCTGTTCCCCATGGTAAATTTAGTTTATATAACTACTTAATGGTTAAACTTTAGCCAGATGCCGCCTCCCATGCACATTGTGCCCCACCTTCCCCGCTAGCGTGCCGTTTGACGGCACAAACTGGCACAAAAAAGGAATAAAAAAAAAAGTTTGCCTTTGTTATTATCTCGTGGAGCTGAAGCATCAGGCAATTACCTTTCGAGTGGCTTCTGAGATTTACCCAACCAAACAAGTAACAGCAACAGACTCGACACAGCAATACTTGAACGTTGGCTGGGTTCGAATAGGAAGGGCGGTGGAGTAAAGGTAAAGGTACACTCAACTCCCTTTTGGCAAGTGTGTTGTAGTCCACACATGTGAGTGTGTAAGTTACCATGTTTGCCTTCCGACGGATTGTTTGACTAATGCGGAACGGAGTTGTGTAGCATAGAGATGGGCGCGTGAGTTTAAGAGGAACGAAATAAATGGGAAATTTTACATGATAAAATAAAATATTTTCAACTATGAATGCAGTAGTTTTGAGTACTATTGAGATAGAGCCATGAATAAAAATAAATAAAAATTAATAGCTTGTACATGAATTTCTAGAAAATAAAATATTTCCATATATGCATTATTATTATTGACATCAAGCCATGAATAAAACACATTTCCATTTCGAACTCGGTTCAAGTTTGACAGATTTATGGCTTCGGAAAGTTTTTATGGCTTCGTAAATAATACATTAAACGATAGAATTTTGTGAGAAATTATGGCGGATGGCTAAAAAACAAAAGAAGTTTATTGCAAAATGAAAAACATAATAAACAATGCTTGTTAAAGTACTAAAAAGTAAGAAAAGTATTCGAAAATGTTATATTGTATTAAGTCGTGTTTAGTTTGGTTGAGTCTTGTTCTCAGTCAGGTTAATAAACAATGTTTTTATTTTAGTTCTTAGTTAATTAAAATGATTTCCACGTCGCATAAGGTTGTTATGTATCGAATAATGTACTGTAATGTATTTAAAGACTTTTTTAAGTATGCCAAAAGAAATTTGTAATCATTTTTAGTTTGTATAAATCTTTTCTAAATCATGTTGTTAGCCATGTTTCATTCAGCTTAGCTCTACACTAATCCCCAACCCAATTTTCTATGTTCTTTCGCCTCATCGCTACCAAATAGAGGCTTGGGATTTGGCTTTTTTGTTACTGTTAGTTTAGGACTTAGTAACTATCTGACAGGCAGAGCGCAGCTGTCGCAATGCGGGCCAACATTCATATTTCAAACTACAAAATTGTGTTGCAAACATTTGTATTGGTTTTATGTGTTATTTGTTGTTCACCTGTTGCCTGGGATTACAGTGATTCTCGAAACTCAATATCACAGGGTATTCGGATGTTTTAAATGCGCTCTCCGCAATCGCCTCCAGGACGTCCTTGGCAAAGATTTCGGGCACAAATGTATAGCCATGGACAATGACTGGCTCCTCGGTGCGTCCATTCCAAAAGTCCAGTTCAACGCATCTAATCATAGAAAAAAGGAGTTAGACAATAACATTGATAAGTGCAGGAGAGAGAGAGAGAAAGAGAGAGAGAGAGAGAGAGAGAGAAAGAGAGCGCAACTCAAGTGCAAGCGATAAAATTAACTGACGCAAATCCACAAAAAATGGCATCGCATAAAAAAGTGTTTATCGGTCAATGGCGGAACAAAGCAGCAACAGCAATAACAATAATAGCAACAGCAGCAGCGGCAGGATGTCCTTGGTGGAGAGCAGCAGCAACAACATTTTGCGTCAATAAATTTCCTGATGTGTGCGTGTGAGTGTGTGCGCCATCATCATCATCAACGTCAAGAGGTGCCACGCTGACAGCGACAGCGACAGCGACCGAGGCAGAGGCAGCAACAGCCAGGCAGTAAAAGTGGCGACCAAGCAATTTCCGTTGTACTAAAAAGCAACGCAGCGGAAAACATGTTCAAATACACACACACACACACACACACCTGACACTATGTATGTATGCGTATTTAGTGAAGGCCACACACACACACACACACAATTATATACACAGAAACTTAAAAACAAATTAATCGCACAGCTGCAACAAGGTCACGGCCAAAAAACACAAATATATATGCAACTGACCACACATAAAACAACACACACACACACACCTGCACACTGCACACACACACATAAACACATTCATTTAATTACGTCATTAAAAGAGCCTATCATTTGTCTCTGACCTGCAACCTGCAAGCAAACATTGCCTGTATATTTCCACAGACGATTTGCCTGTCAGCTGATGTCCCGTTAGATAGGTATTATGCGAGGAGTTGATAAAGTAATGCGACATCGGCTGATCCATATCATCGCAGAGATCAAGCTTATTGGGCGCCATTATTGGATTGTCATCGCCCATAAGATACCTGCAAAAATATACAAAAAGATTCATTTCATATTCAATTTAATAGACTTAAGAAACTACAGTCTGATTTTCAATACAATTTGACTTTCAATGCAGATTTTCTTGAGTACTTTATTATAGTTATTCCAGTGAATGAAAGCTGTGAGTAAAACTTGATTGCTATTTGATTTAAGTGAATGTGCTTGAAAAGTATCTTTCAACCACTGACTGCGTTTTTAAGTGCATTGAATAGATGGCCAATTTCTTATTCAATGCCGTACATTTTCATTGAACTTGCAATTTGTGCATAAAATTACTTTAGCTAAAAGCTTCTAAGCACTTTAACAGCATTATTTATTGTTCAATTTGAAAAAACCATATTCTGCACTTTTAAAGATTTTTGAGAAGCTTTGTAAAAGTTACAACTTAAGAAGATATAACTTTATTATTTAACCGTTTAATAAGTTTGGAATATTTCTTTTCCTCTACAATAAAACTTCAATAAAACTGACTGACACGTAATTTTATTCACTAAAAGCTTTTAGGCGCTTTTAAAGCCTTTTATAGTGTTTGCCGCTCACAAAAAATCAATCCGTATTAATAAACTGATATGGCAGCACACATTTCGTTGCACATATTTCGTTGTACGTTTTTTCCCCCTTTAATTTTTGCATATATTGCATGTGATATGTTAAGGACATACACAATGCTTTGCGCCTGCTGCGTGCTGACTGCAAAAGCCAGCAACAGTAAAGTGTGCAGCTGATGGTAATGATGACGATGATGATAATAATGATGTTGTCTTGTCTCTGTTCTCGCGTCATATGCAAGGCGTTCGCGAATCTTGAAGTATCCTCAAGAGACTCTAACAGCACGATAAGCTGTCAAGAAGAGGCAGGCGACAGGCAGGCAGGTTTTTTGAGTACCTGCCTCATTTAAAAAAAAATAAAAGTAGTCAAAACTTACCTTAAAAATCCATCCAAACTGAGTTGGCCCTTTTGTGCGTTAAACTTGTTGGGCTCATATTGCTGGATGAGTTCCTTGGCACGCGCCGGATTTGCATACGGATAGAGTATCTCATTAAGACGCGGATCGCGTTGCGTCTTATTCAAGAATTCAACCAACTGTGCAATAGACATACACTTGCGCTTCGAGTTGCCCACACTGTTTGAGGAAATAGATGGTGCTTTAGAGGGATTTGGAATTCAATTGATTAGCTAGTACTTACATGCTATCGAATAGACGCTCGACTTCGGAACGCTGCGTCAGATATTTGTACAAATTATAAAAGTCCTCAAATTGAAATTTCGACACCGATATGCTATCAACCTTGCCCGATGGCAGACCGGTCACGTCCAGCGCCTTCTCGACACGTTTCCGATCCTCTTTATTTTGTGCAAAAAGTTTAATGATGCTAAAGTGGTCACGACCAGCACCAACAACAACAGGAGGCGGTACAGACAATGTTGATGATGATGTTGTCAGTGATGCATGAGCCACGTTTTCAGTCACATTGAATTGTTACGTTCGTTGAACACAGACCAAGAGAGGGAGCATAAAAGAAGGGGAAGAGAAATTGGCGTAAATTTCAATTTTCTAGGCAACAGTTAACAAATATTGTCAAATACTTCAACACACAATGCAACAAAACCCAAAAAAAAAATATATATATATTGTACACAACCCCAACCCAGAAACCAATCCTTTTCAAGTATGAACCCAAAAAGGGGTTTGGGTTTTTGGTACAATGGCAATTACTTTTTTACTGGTATGCGTCCGCTTTTGTCCACCTGCAAACAGAGTTTTGTGTGCGCCTTTAGCAGGAACATATTCGCCGAGCCATTCAGTTGGGAGAGGCTATAGGCCAGTTTGATGAGGCCATCCGACCAGATCTGCAAGTAAACAATGGTTGGACAAAGGTTGAAAAAATAAGGTCATCTCATTATCACAGAGGCTATATACAATAACGTTTGAGGTTCCTAAAACTGTCCCCAGCCCATGAAAATCAAGGTGCAAAGGGAAGATTGTGTTGAACAAGAGAAAGGAAAGTTGAACGTTCAATAAGTTAAGTCTACTACTCACGACCTATTCTGTTTAACAATATATATTCCTACAATGTCAAACAACCATTTCCAACTTTGTTTCAATATGTAGGAAAACTGTTCCACATGCTCTCCTATTTTTAATTGCATTTCCGGAAAGACAGAGTCAAAAAAAAAAGAAACTAAGCCAAAATCGTTGCCTTTGTTGAATATTTTATTATTTGTATATTTCTTGCGTATTAATTCCCACCAGCATGTATGCCAAAAGCGAAGCGTGTTTATTTATTTAGTGCGGATTATATTTTTGTGCCCCGGAATTCCATAAAAGTTTATGCAATTTTGGCATACGATTTCTGTTTGTTTTGTTTATAGAAACGCTTGCGACGCGTGCCAAAAATAATAACAATAACATGAATGCACGCACATGCCACTCGGGTGTCCGTGTCCGTGTTCGTTTTCGAGTCCGTGTTAGTGTCCGGATCTAACTGTGTACACCTCCGCCGGATCTGACGAGCTCGTGATAAAATATAGAACATTGATTTTGACTAACCAGCAGTAGCAGCAAGGTCACCTCTGTTGCGGGGCGTGGCATTATCAAAAGTATGGTATGGCAAAGGGGCTAGGAGCAGGGAGCAACGTGGATTGAATATGAACCGAGTGATTTTGGGGGAAAACGGTTTATTTGGACTGTGTCCAGTCAGACATAGAAAGGGCGTGGCACACCTACATATAGAACAACACAACACAACACAACACCACACACCATACCATACCATACCATACCATAACAGCCCTTAAGTTAAATCAATAAAATGTGTGTTCGACAGTCACTTATATATTTTTACGCGCATTTGGCTAACGGTTAAAAATAGTCTCGCGAACAGGTGTGTCTCAATGTTTCATAATGTTTCCGACGACTGCTACTACTATTATGTATGTATGTGTGTGTGTGTGTGTGTGTGTGTGTGAGGGATTGAAGTGGAAATCATAATCGTGTTCGGGCGTGTTCCGCATTCCGGAAACTCTTTAAGAAATCGATAAAGTGCTTGAACGAATCAGATTGGTTGTTGATTCATCAATTTCATACCATAATTCAACAAGAAACCAACAAAAAAAACCAGTCATATAACTTTTACAGCCAAAAGTCTTTGACTTCATTGGAAAACCTTCAAAAATACAAGAATGGAATGCGGAATATGCCTTTTGCTTATGAACAGTTTCGCGCGCCCGATTCACTTCACCAAATGTTCCTAAATGACTTTCTAGAACTTTATAGTATGCTTGTGTGTGTGTGTGGTTGTGTGTTTGCGTGTGTGGCCCACTTTTTGGGGTTGTAAATAGCTTTTGATGGGCCATCAATGCTCGCATTTCAATTGTCGTCAAGTTGTCAATTGGCCATAATGAGAGACTGTTTGGCTTTTGGAGCGTTGCCAGCTAAAAGCGACAGGCATTGTTGGTGGTCAGCTAAGCACACACCCCTTACTACCCCACCAACCAGGCAATAGGCCCTTTAAAGGCAGCTCACCTGTGCAATGTCCCGCCGTGTACAGCAGAAGTTGACAAATGTCATGTTGACAAAATCAGAGCCATGGCAAATGGTAACGGTCTTCTCTTCCAACGTATCCTGCGGTCCCATCGTCACAATCTGGCGCAGCTTAGCGTCCTGCAAATATAAATCGAAGGGCAAAAGGCAAAACGAGCCATGAGTATTATTAATTACCATACCATACCATTCCATAGAATAAAGCACACTCCGAAAAAATTAAGTTTTATGACCAGTGTGTTTGTACTCGTAAATCGATGCCATATCCTTCGTCCTAATCCACTGAGTGCGCAAACAAAACTCATTTGGCTGCTCGTAACTTAGATAACTGCTGGACAACTGGACTACTTCAGGGCGCCATATTTCAATTAAATATCACAAAATGGATTTACGAGAGGTGCGGTACTAAGCCATGTGCCAAGCCAATGGACACACCCATTAAATCAACCGGATTAACATCAAAACTGAATTGCGAATAGCGCAAAAGCCTTAACATGAACTGGTTGCCTTAAATGATATATACAGACAGACTCGTATTGTGTAACATTTAATACACTTGTTAACAACATATTGTAATCTTCACTCTAATGAAATCATTTTTGCGAGTAAAATGCGTTATTAGAAAGGAATTTTCTTAAATATCTTATGCTGCTTTCCACTTTCATTAGTTATGCCCTTTAAAAGAGTATATAAAAAAAGAATCTAAATATTTAAAATGCAAATCAAAACGTTGGCTACATAATCAACACGCAATATGTTATAAAATAGTTAAATAAAGAGTGCAATGGAGAAAGAGTAAAGAGGAAAAAGTGACGGTTTGGTGGGTATTACTTTTGGCTTTGTTGTCAGTTTAGCAGCTGTTGCACTAACTGAGTGGCAGTTGCACCAACTGAGTGGCACTGCCACTGTCTTATCTTAGTGCACAACTATGGACCCACCCTCTGCGGCGACGTTTAATGGTAAAGCCAAAATCAGCTTCAGGATTATCAGCGTGCTTTAAAATGCATAACACACACACACACACACACACACATATGGACTGGTAGGGATAGGGGTAGGAAGCGTTAGGGTTGCGGCTTTGATAGCATGAATTTGGCATTAACTTTAAGGCGAGTCATGTCTTTATGTTTACAGTAAGCCAAGACAGTGTGTGTTCTTGTCAGCTCTCCTGCAGCGTCAGGCGACTTTGGGGCATTTGACAAACTGCTGGATAACTACAAAGACAAATGCCCTTGGCAAACACACACACCACACACACACACCATACACGTATGTATTTATTGTGTAAGAAAATGTGTTGTTTGCTTATGATGAGTATTAAGATGTATATAGTACATATAATATACTAGCTCTTATTATTAGACCATGTTCAGTAAATATTGCTTATTAAAGAAGCTAATGAAATTCAATATTCATAGCTACTAGTTAAAAACTTGACTGTATTTGGAGTCAAGGAATGTACAAACATGCGTTCGATTTTGCAGAAAATCATAACTCTTTTTCTTTGACAAATCATAAATCGTCATAGAGTATTTCTGGGAACGAGCAAATGGACCAAAGACGTAAGTATTTGGGAAAGGCAACAAAAATAAAACAGAGTTGACATTTTAATGTAAGAAAGAGTCGTTTGTATATTGATTTACACAATAAACCAGAAGCGCTTTCCTTTTACAATGCAATAAAATAAAGACTTTTAACAGAGCCAAATAGCTAAACTGAAGATAGCTACATTTGATTGTTTACAGATTCAATTGCCTGTCATCCATGGTAAAACTTGTAACTAACAAGTTGCTTTTAAGAGTTAATGAAAAAAAAAAATATTACTCGTGCAATAATTCAATTTAAAACTATACGATTACTGCTCGCCATGGCCAACACATCTGAGAGGCGACTGTTGCTCGTATTGACCTCAAACTAACTCAATTCCAAGCTGCAATTGAATTTGTTTGCTAAGTAGAGAACATCAATAAATCAACATGGCATAACTGACGTTGGCTGCCCAACAATCTGATTAATTGTGACCAGGTCAAAGCCTGCCTTAAATGCATTACCAATGTGCCAATAAAAGCTATCGTTCCTTGACTCAACTTGACTCAACTGCCAAAGTGTCTATTGAAAAGGCTAACTCTGACACACTTACCAAAGAAAACCTGCGTTTGACATACCTGAAGGACTTGTCATGACTCAACAGCGTACGGCTACGGCTGCGGCTAACGGACCATCACGAGGCGAGGCGAGGCAAGGCGATGACAATTAAAGCGTCATTCACTTTTATCTGCACTTCTTAAGCGCTCCCTAGACGAGCGTGGCCATAAAACACGCTTTAAGAGTTGCCATCTTTGTGATCGTTAATCTCACACGAGCTTATCTCAGAGCGTCATAATTTGCTTTTAACTAAAAACTAATTCTGGCAAATTTGTCGCTGTGAATAATGTAAAAGGCGCGAAGCAACACAGGTAACACTGAAGGACTTTTCGAAACGTTTCAGGGACACCAAAGGAAGCGTAAAGCGGAAATGACTACAGTGATTATCTTAATTGCTTCACACGCTGCTCGAGAGCTGAGATATTTTTTGGTTGGGCTTTTTGGTTGGTGGCTGTACTGAGCTGCTGCCTTGTCTGTGCTTATACCGGCTAATCCTTTAGCTTCAGCTGAGTTTTTGAATTTTAGGAACCCTCATTAGAAGGGCAGGAAGGGTTAGCTGAATGCTCGCCTCAGCTTGATTGCAATAACTTGACAACAATTTCACTTTTCACTTTTATTGCTTTTGATGGTGTTAATGAAAAATTGAAATAGAGCTCTATTCGAAATATTCACAATTTTGTTAGTTTGACAACGTTTGTTGTTTGTTGTGTGTAGGAAAAAATTTCGTCAAAATTTTTGTACAGATATTTTGAGTAAAGTAACGGCTTTAAATTATACAGACAAAATGCGTAAGCCATCATATAGCCCTCCGCCGCAGGAAAACAATACGCTAACATTCTACGATGCGATGCGAATGCAGAACGGCAAGACTTTCAAGTTTCGAAAATACGAAACGTATCCTAACATCAAGCCACCAATATCCCGGTGTAACAATAATCAAGCTGCTTGGTCTACAGATGTGATGAAGGCTAAACAGTCCAGAGTTGATAATCAGAAGGACGTAAACAAAGTTGTATCGCAAAGAGAAAGATATTCGTGCATTGATCCTTTTCAGCGTAGAAAGGGTTCATTACCCCCAGAGGAGTACGCCAACCTATCTCCATACCAAATAATGCGTTTGTCGAACTGCAAGGCATACAAATTTCTTCCATGTGAGACATATCCTAATATTCGACCACCAGTATCCCGGTGTAGTAAAGTTGAGACAGCAGAGAGGGTAGCCGATGCGGTCGAGAATATTGGTTGCGATCGATACTTTGATATGGAGAAAGACGATGTTGTAGATGTCTGGAAACAAAGTCCAAATAAGCATACGTTAAGCTACTATGGCGTGAGCACAGATATTTCCCAACCAGAAGCAATAAAATTTAATCGGGCGATCTTAAAATCCCTTTCCAAAGCTACCCAAGGAAAGCGAAAAGCGGACAAAGCTCTGAAACAAAAACCAAAAACTAAAATCTACTCCCAATGGCCATGTGGAGCCTTTGTTCTCAATCGACCATTGCTCGAGGCTAAAGTCACTAATATGCCAACTGTACAGAGAAAGATAAACGCAATCGAAGCACTTGACTGGGTCTACTGTCCTTATACTGTACCCAACGACCACCCATTTATTGAAAGCAAACGCCGATTACCGCTCCCAGTTGCCCTTGACATGGAGAAGAAAGTTCCAAAAGCGAAGCACGGTCTAAGGCGCAAGTACTTGTATTGCAACCGTCAATGTGGTATTCCGGAGAACAAATGCACAGTCTATGAATGGCTTAAATATAAGGGAGATCCTAAGCCAAGTGATAAGGAATTTAAGGCTGAGCTGGCACAAATGGAGAAAGCTAAAGAGCCCGAGCCAAAGAACTACGACGAGCTATATTCCGAATTGGTCGAATGCTTCGAAAAGATATCGCCGAAGGACCCACTTTGCAGGCAATACGAAAAATGTTGTAAAAAACCATCGAAACATTTTATAGAGGATCCTGGCGTTGGCGGTGGCGGAGACGGTGGCGATGGCGATGGCGGAGACGGTGGCGATGGCGGAGACGGTGGCAATGGCGGTGGCAATGGCGGTGGCGGTGATCAAGGCCACAAAATAATTTTTCCACCTTTCACAGGTCATAAGACAGATAAGGATAAGAATAAGCCAGACAAGGATAAAGATGACAAAGAAAAGCCAGATGACAAAGAGAACCCAGACAATGAGAAAGATGACAAAGATAAGCCAGACAAAGAAAAAGCTGGCAAAGATAAGCCAGATAAAAAAAAGACAGACAAGGAGAAAACTGACAAAGATAAAGAAAAGGCGGACAAAGATAAGCCGGGAACGGACAAGGGCAAGCCAGTACTCCCAGATATAGTCGACAAGCCTAACAAAAAGCCAGACAAAGATAACTCATCAGAATCGGATAGACCTTCAAAGAGCAAGCCATCTATAACTGACAAGCCACAGCGTGAAAGCAAGCTATCTGAAAAACCTTCCATAACTGAAACACCTGACAACGAAAATCAAGGTCCTTTCGGTCCTTCCGGTCCAAATGACTCCGGAACCAATGTACCAAAGAAAAAGCCTAAGAAACCAATAGATAAAAATAAACCTTCCAAAAGCAAGCCACACAAGCCAAAAAAGCCCAACGAAAAAGATGATTCTTGTAAAAATGAACTAAATGGGGGGTGCCCATGTGAAGTATGCGAGTTCATGGAACGACGGAAACGTGAACAAGACACCCCGCTCATCGTTCAAATGAAGCGGGAAGAAAAACAGCGACAGCTTCGGGACTATTACAAGCAAATGTGCCATCGCGAATATCAAAAGTGTCGTGAACCCGAGTACGGAGCACCCCAGCATAAGTGTGATTCCATTTCCTGCGATGAATGCTTTTGTAAGAACCCCAAGTTGGGGGAGTACTGTGACTGTTTGGAAACCATGCAGCAGCTACAAACGCTTCTCGGACCCAAGCATTGTATTGTGAACAATGAGTTAATGTTTGATGTAGAAGATCTACGGCGACGGATATGTAAGCATTTCTGTGACTGTCTCTAATGTCTTAAGCAACCAGAAAAAGATAAAGACGTCGTAAAGAGTAAATTTACGTCTGTATGTGTATTTCGATTCCAGAGCTTAAACTAATAAATGTTATTTTTTGTTCAAAGCCTACCTAAATACTATGCTTTTTATCTAGGCTACGATGTTTTCGGGCTTCTAGTTCATTACATAAAATGATTTGAATCAAAAACACACACAAAATTTTAATATATAAAAATACAAAAAAAAAAATTAAAAAAAAATCTTTTAGAATTTTTATATTTGTTATTAGTCAACCAATTTTAATACAAAAACAATTTACTTAAAATGCGTGGACAAAAAAAAAACCATCCAAGGATACCGCGCCAGCTTACACCTTACGATATGATGCGGCTCAAGAACAGTAAGAGTTACAAGTTTCATCAGAGGGAAATCTATCCCAGCATCAGACCTCCAGTATCAACGTGCCGTCCTGATCTTACGTCTCAATGGTTAGCGGATGCGATTGCGGACATGGAACGTGGTCGCCCTTTCGACATGGAATATGATGACATTTTGGAACTCTGGGAACGTAGCCCTAAGAAGGCAACGCTGAGTTACTACGGCGTAGGTTCAGCTATTCACCAGCCTGAAGCAATTGTTTTTAATCAGGTGATTGCGAAATGCCTTGAAGAGGTGAACCCTCCCAAGCCAAAAACAATCGAACCCACTCTGCAAGAGAGCAAGGAGCCTTCAGGTCGGTCACGTGTCCTTAATCTGCAAAAGTTGCATTCAAAAGTCGCTAGAATGCCCACCGTGCAGGAAACTTTAAATGCTAGCAAGGCTCTTAACTGGCATTACTGTCCATTATTTCGACCATCAGCTAAGATCACAATGCAAAAAGCGCTCGACATGGAACCTCCAGTTTCAAAACCTAAGTTTGGTCGAAGACGCAAGTACAAGTATTGCAAAATGCAATGTGATATTCCACAAAATATATGCACTGAATACGAATGGAGTAGAGAGAAACACGAAAAGACGGAATATGAAAAGGCCTATGAAAAGGCATATGAAAAGGAGATGGAACGATTAGAGAAAGAATTTAATGCTGAGCCAAATAACTATGCTGACTTACACGAGGAGCTGATGTCCTGTTTTGAAAGTGTAGTAGATGATCCGCTTGTCAAAGCCTACGAGGACTGCATGAAAGAACTTAACGATGGCAAGGGTGGTAAAGGTGGAGACAGTAATGACGGCGATCAAGGTGGTGGTGATGGTGATGGTGATGGTGGTGGTGATGGTGGTGATGAAGGCGACGGAAATGGCGACAATGGTAAAGGTAAAGGCAAAGGCAAAGGCAAACGCAAGCGTAAGGGTAAGCCTGATGGAAAAGAGAAGAACCGCGGTGGTAGAAAAAATAAAAACAAAGGCGGTGGTGGTAAAGACGATGGTGATAAAGGCGATGGTGATAAAGACGATGGAAATAATAATAACCAAGGCGATGGTGATGACAACGATGGAAATGGTAATAAGAAAGTCGATAGAATTGATGGATCTGAGTGTGACAGAGGCTCTGGAAGAAATAAAAAGAAACACGACGATTACGACGGTTATGGCAGTTACGGCAGTTACGGCAGTTACGTCAGTCACGACGGTCACGGCGGTCACGACGGTCACGGTGGTCACGGCGGTCACGGCGGTAAAGTTTTCGGATCCGATGACGAGGATTGCCCATGCGAAAACTGCAAGTTTCGCCAACAACTTCGAAATCGTTTAAGACATAAGCGTGAAGTGGACTCTCCGCTTATTGCCCAAATGAAAAAAGACCAAAAGCGCCGCGAGCTTCTGGATTACTGTAAACTGATGTGTCATCGGGAGTACCTAAAAGTTCGGAAACCGGTATGCCTAGTACCCCAGCACAAGTGCGACGCTATTGTGTGCGATAACTGTTTCTGCAGTAATCCTAAACTGACAAAATACTGCGATTGCCTAGACGCCATACAAAAGCTACAAAAGCTACTGGGTCCCAAGCATTGTAAGGTAGATAACGAGCTTGCATGCAACATAAATGATGTAAGAAATAGCATTTGCAGTCGCATCTGTGAGTGCGTGTAGTTACGCAGGCTTTATCAGCTGATGTTTGCTGTTCGCGTACTTAAAAATCAATTTAAAATTTATATATTTGACAATCTTCAAATAAATGTGTTTAAAAAGTAGTTAAGCCTCTCTCTTTTTCAACGAATTTGTGTGGTTTTTTTTATATTTAGCCTACTTAAATGTCTTAAAAAATCTACATGTTAAAACCTTTGTCAGAACTTTAGTTTATTTTAGAAAATGTTTTGAAACGAATACATCGAAATTCTTAGGTTTTATTTACAACAAAAAAATTATTTTATTTATTTTATTTCTTCATTAAATTGAAAGTTTTTATAAGCATGCGCAGACATTTAAAAACAGTAGTTAGCCAAATGCGCCAGCTTACTAAACACAAGGATGTTAGGACAATCCAGAGAAATAGGTCCTTCAAATATCAGACGGCAGAATCGTACTACCCTCCCATTTGCCCCCCATTAGCCCAATGTAGTCCGTATCTTCCAGCTAGTAGCCTGGATGATGCGCTTGACTGTGGACGTCCCTTTAACATGCAGAAGGATGATATCTTGGACATATGGAAACTTAGCCCGAACAAGGAGTCCTTAAGTTACTATGGCATTGGCTCTGCTATTCCCAAGCCGGACGCAGTTATTTTCAACGATGTCATCTTGAAATGCTTGGATAAGGTAAACCACCGCAAACCAAAAACTGTCCCGCCAATACCAAGTCCACTTTATACTCTGAAGAATCTAGAAGTTCTCAATCGTCATAAGCTGCAATCGAAAATTGCTAGAATGCCGACTGTACAGGACGCACAAAAGGCAAGCAAAGCACTGACCTGGGTAACCTCTCCCATAAGCAAAATGCAATCCAAGATCTCTATCAAACGTACAAAACCTATGCATGGGGCTAAGCGCAAGCACACGATTTGCGAAACTTTGCCATATGGTATTCCAGAGAATAAATGCTTGGGAATCAAATTGACTAAAACTAAAAAAGATATTGCTTATGAGGAGAAATTGCAAAATGAAATGGAACGATTGGAGACGGAATGCGGACCCGCACCAAGTAATTACGATGATTTATATAATAAGCTAATTACGTGCTTTGAAAAGGAAACGAAGAAAGAACCGCTTTATAATAATTATGAGAGGTGCAGGAAATGCTTAGGGCTTGGTGAGGGGGGTAAAAGATCTGGAAAAGGCACTGGTGGAAATAAAGATAGGGATGCAGACAAAGCGGGCAAAGGCAAAGGGGGTGAAGGCAATTTCGGAGGCGCTGGGAAGTATGGTAAAGTTAGTAAGACAGATGGAAGCACCGGTGGAAATGCAACTGGACAAGCAAGTGATGGTGAAGGCAAAGTAAAACCTGGAAAGAGCGAATCCAATGATGCTAAGAGAAAGAGTGGACACGACAGGAATTCAAAAGATTTATCTGGTAAAGGCGAAGGAAAACTTGGAAATGGCGAATCCAATGTCGCTGACACAAAGACTGGAAACGATAGGAATTCAAAAGATTTATCTGGTAAAGGCGAAGGAAAACTCGGAAATGGCGAGTCCAATGACGCTGAAACAAAGACTGGAAACGATAAGAATTCCAAAGATTTATCTGGTGAAGGCGAAGGACAACTTGGAAAAGGCGAATCCAATGTCGCTGAAACAAAGACTGGAAACGATATGAATTCCAAAGATTTATCTGGTAAAGGCGAAGAAAAACTCGGAAATGGCGTATTAAATGACGCTACAAAATTGACTGAACAAGATAAGAATCCAAAAGTTTTATCTGGTGAAGGCAAAGGACAAATTGGAAATGGCGAATCCAAAGATGCAAAACAAGTGGATTCAAAGGATAATATTAGCAAAAAAAAACAAACAAGCTTTACTTTTCTGGATGAAGATTCTGCAACTAGCTCGCTTCGCAATGGGTCTCTTTCCAAATTTAAAAATGAATCTAATCGTGAATCTATAGATAAAACAGCATCAATAAAAGATTCAATAGTCAAGACACACAGAAAAAAACGCAAAAAAGGCCCTTCTGAAAGTTCTGAACGTTCTGTCGATACTGTAATAAGCCGGGATTGTCCATGTGAGTTTTGTATGATCGTAAAGCGTCAACAAGAGGAGCAAGAGTCACCGCTCATCAAACAAATGAAAGCCGAACAAAAAAGACGTGAACTTCAAGATTACTATAAGCGAAGGTGCTACCGTTATCGTCAACCTGCCAACCACGTTCCTCCGCACAAGTGTGATCCTATCGAATGCGATAATTTCATTTGCCGCAATACTAGGTGGAGAGATTGCCTTGATCGTTTAGATGCTGTACAACAGTTGCAACAATTAATCGATCCCAAGCATTGTAATTACGATCGTGATCTTCTGCTTCAAGTGAAGACTCTTAAAGATCGTTTAAGCTTGAGAATGTGTGCTTGTCTTTAGCATTTATGTATTTTACAAGTAGTAACAGATATTTTAATAAAAAATATATATGAAAGCTTTAAAAAAGCAAATAATTGTTTTTATTTTAAGTATCTTCTCAGCGGTTTTTCAAGATTAATTAGTAAGCAAAGCCTACTAGAAAATTTTTGTTTACCTGCCTTGGCAGATTCTTTAAGCTTTCACTTTAGTATTAAAATGTTCTGAAACGATTACAAACAAAATTTTCAATTTTACAATAGAAAAAAAAAAACTTTAAAGGGTTTTACAGGTTTTAGAACTACACTCATCATTCGAAGCAATCTTAAAGCGAAATGAAAAGACAGCAGAAGCGAACACCCGAGAAAAAGGAAGCCAAAGACCTAACACCTTACGATGTGATGCGTATGGAAAACTGCCATATGAACCGATTTTTGAAAAAGGAGATATATCCTAACATCAGACCTGCATATTCCAAGTGTAATGAGAAACATACAAGGACGTGGTTGGCTGACACCATTGAGGAAATTGGCTGCGGTCGTCCTAGTTGCATCTTAGATGATAACGATTTACAGGATGAACATAAGCAAAGCCCAAATGCGCACACACTCAGCACATATGATTTTGGCACAGATAAAAATCAGCCAGACCCAAATGTTCAAGAAGAAGAGGATGTGGAGCTAAACTATAGAAAGCTTAAACCCTACGATGTGATGCGTATGGAAAACTGCAAGATGAATCGATTTATGATGAAGGAGATCTATCCCAGCATCAGACCACCGTTGTCCAAGTGTTATGACGAAAAGACGAAGAAATGGTTAGCTGATGCCGTTGAGGAGATTGGTTGCGCTCGTCCCTTTCGTAATTTGAAAGGTGGTGAGTTAATGGATGCTTGGAATCATAGTCCCAATAAGGACACGCTCAGCTGTTATGGCTTGGGTTCAGATAAATATAAAAAAGATGCAATGAAATTTAATCAGGCACTTAACAAAAGCCTTGATATGGTCAACGGGGTAGAACCTAGCAAAAAACGAAGGCAACCGAAAAAATGTGAAAAGCCACAACCCAAGCCAGAAGGTACCTACGTACTCAATCGAAATGAGCTCCAGTACACTATCAATAAGTGGCCCAATGTCATGAGGAAGTCAACTGCTAGCAATGCCAACACCGCATATTACTGTCCAGATCCGGATGATCCCGAGAATCCATTTGTGGATGATGAGCCAGTGTATCCCCTGCAACTCGCTTTAGATATGGTAAAACCTGTAAATCCCCCAGAGCATGGACTAAGGCGCAAACACATGTACTGCGATCGACAATGTGGTATCCCGGAAAGTCACTGCACAGCCTACGAGTGGAGGAAATACAAACAATATCCCCGCTTATATGCAGCAGCATTCGAAAGCGAGATGGAAAATATGGAGGATCCAAAAGATCCAGAACCAAAGAACTTTGACGAGGTTTACACACAATTGGTTTCGTGTTTCGAGCAGAATATCACTAAGAATGATGAATGCCATGCTTACGGAAAATGCTGTAGGTTGCCATCAGAGCGCGAGATGATTCAAGGTTGTGGAGAACAACCATTATTTGGACCATTTGGTGAGTTTGAAAGTGGGAGAGGTCATAGGATACAAGTTAACATAACAGGGAAAAGGCAGAAAAAGTTAAAACGTGAAGGGGTATCTATTATTTACGTGTATATTCATGATAAACATGACTAAGGGCTTAGGGTGTTTCTTAAAATCATCTAACTGTTTAACGCATCACAACGAAGTTAAGTTTAAATTTATGTTTTAAGGAAAACAGCAACATTTAATTATTGATAATGATAATCTTATGCAGGTTATAATGCTAAAGGATGCCGACTAAGCATTAACAAGAGTTGCCACTTCTAAGCATTTCCCACCTCCCGCTCTCTTTCTTTAAACTCTTAAGCCATTTTTCGAGCATATTGCATAATTCATTTAACGGCTGAGGCCTCTGAAAGCGTGTCCGAGTCACATTCTTTTTCTGGATGTCCTTGGCATCCTCTTCATTGCCAACGTTCCACGGTTCAGTAAATTTTAATAAAATCGCATTCCATTTCGTTTCAATGTAACAGCACCAAAACGAAAGCAGAAAAAAATAAAATTAAGAAGAAAAAAAAAGTTTTTACGTTGTGCAGAAAAGAAAATACTCTTGTTTGGCACTTTAATTGTTAAATGTTCTTTCGCTATTTTGCAACTTTGTTGAGACCTCTCTTTTAAGAACAAATGAGATTTTGTGAGAAGAAATTAAATTGTCTTAAGCTGCACATGGTAATTCGTTCAAAGAAAAAAAAGAATTAAAGTTATTAACACCCAACTCGACGCGCTGATAAGATTATATTTATATATTGAGCAACCAATTCAGTATACCCTTTGGTTAGGGTATTAAAATTACATTTTTAATCATTGTGCACAAAAAGTACAAGTACACAACCAAACACACAAACAAATATAGAACAGCCATAGGGTGCGTTTTTGAGTCTTCTTTTCAAACTCAGAGTTGGGTTTCCCTTCTGTTTTTTTAACATACGTTCATTTAAGTAGATACATATCTTTACTTATCTAGTCAGGCGTTTATTTGGCTACTCTACTACTTTCATGTGCATTTAACTGATGCAACAATTTCGCTGCCCGAAAGTGAAACTCATTTGGCAAAGCCGTTTTTGGGCCATTACACGCCTACACAGGGGGGGGATTAGTTTTGAAGAACGCCTCTCGTTAGGTCAGTTTGTTGGATGGATGGTTTGGGTAAGCACGAATTGTGTGGCAGGCCCATTGACCTAGGTCAAATATGCAGCTCTAACAGTTGGCACAAAAGCGAACGGTGGGGGTGGTCTTTAAAAAAAAAACCGCCCAACATCAGAGAGTGTTTAAAGTGTTTTTTTTTTTATGCTCGCAGCAAAGTTGTGAAAAGTAAGAGCAAAAAGTCGAATTTTTTTTGTTGGCAGCGGGGCTTTGTTGGACTTTGTTTTATTTTTGTTGTTGTTGTTAGATTCATTGTTCTGGCTGTTGTTGTTGTTGTCGTTTCCTATTTGCTGTTGGCAGGATATGCTAGCCGGGGTGATTCAACCGTCTGAGCTTCCCTCCCAGTTTCCACGTTTTCTAACGTTACGTAAAATGCTTTTTACGCTCAATTCATTGCAAAAAGCAAGTAGAGGTTGTGGGAAGGCAAGGATCAGAACCATGTTGCCGTGTCATTGCAATGATAAATGTGTTGGGTCACACACACACATGCACAGACATATATGCAACACTAAGTACACACAATGTACATTTGCGCTGTGCAAAGAAAATTGTTAAGGAAAGAGATGTAAACCAACCAGATGGGCACATGGCATACATTGAACGCCAACAACAGCCGGAAGCGGAGCAACAAATATGGCGACACACAAAAACAAAGCCAATGAGGGCAATTTATATCCAAGGAGCTACATTTCGAATAGTAGTTTCCTGCCGCCAAAAAACTTTGGACACAAACGCACGTGACCTGGCTAAGCAAACGTTGCGAAGGACTTTCTTTCCCCGAACTAACTTACATACAAACATTGCCTGAACAATGGCAGTAGCGCTTGCTCTCTTGCTCAAACCTTTAATTGGATTTCAATCGTTGCCGAACGTTGCCGACTTTGGTCAAAGCTATTTTTATTAGCTAGTGTGAATGTGCTTGATGTTTGTTTTCATCGGAAGCGCTCAAGCGATTTTTCACACAACTATACAAATATGTGCGTTTAAAGCAAGAAGCCCGCATCGTACGAATAATTAATGTTGCCAAAATATGTTTACAAACAAACAAGCACACAAAAAAAACAATAGTAAAAATGCCAAAGATAGCAAAAGAAATGCTTCAAAAACCGCATGACTGCAACATGTGTAGTTGAAAAACATTTTCTTTTATTATTTTAGTTTTTAGCTTTAAGCTTTAAGAGCTGTTCAAGGCTGTTCGAAGCAGCATACTTCAAAACTTTAACATAAATTATTATTTAATCACGTACAATATTAATAATAATATTTCTTTCTGTTTTTTAGTACAAGAATGCCGTTGTGAATCTCGTAAAGTGGCAAAGGGAAAAGCTTGAAAAATTGTTAAAAGTTACGCATACGCACCTTTGGCTTTTTAGCATATTGTCCGGTGCGTACATCGCGTATGGTGGCAATATCCAATATGTCAAGCTCATTATTTTGATCGATCCAGTGAAGATAGAAGCCTTTTGCATCCACACGCATTGTGACTGGCGTCCCGCTGCCCGAGTCCTGCAAAAAAGAAAGAAAGAAAAAAAATTGGTTAAAAAAAAATTGAAATAAATCTGTGTAAAAGTATTTTGCAAATTAAATTAAATAGAACAGCTCTATAAGTATAACGCTCCATTTGCAGCCATTGTCTACGGTTCATTCAACTTGATCCATGAGTAATGAATTTATTACACTTCATTTCGCTTTCCAATCGCCCGCAGAATGGCCAAAATAATGAAAATTAATCAAGAAAAAAAAAAAAAATCGTCATCTCTGCTTATTATTTAAGTCAAATTAAATTGCCCTGTGAAATGTGGAAATGCTCCGCACCCCCCCTCTGCTCGTTTTGCCATAAATATTTAAGCATTCATTCATAAAAAGAAAAGCAAAAAGAAAAGAATGCGATATTTTGCTCATGTTGGCCGCAGCTGGCCTGACTTGGCCCGGCGATGCCAAACAGATGCGTTCAGATAAAACATCGCGAGCCAAAAATGAAATATGTATTTTTTTTTCCAACTTTTTTGTTATATTTGTATATTTTTGTATTTTGTTTTTAATATATTTTATGCAAAACAGACGAGCCGAGCCACACGACTCAGTAAACTGCCATACAATTTTATTTCGTTGAAGGCGTTAAATGGCGCAAAACAAACAAATGCTTATCACTCATACGAAAGTATTTGAACAAAGCATTAATATATATATATATATATATTTGTGTACATTGTTAAAAAAATATAAGTAGACATTTATTTATAGCACTCACTGCTTTTACGCTCGAAAAAACTTGATTGTTTGACAGATTTCTGGAAGAAATATCTTAAAGATTTTTAACACCGATTTAAAAGAAAAAAACCATAAAAAACTACTGAAACAATAAACATAAATCTTTCTTAATGTAAGCACAATTTCAACATGTAGAATAAGTAAGTAGTGTCAAAACGGCAGTAAATCTTGCTATAGAGTGAATAAAAAATCGAATTGTTCATATGCTTTTTATTCTTTTTATAACATTTAAAATGTAAATGGATCTTCTATTAATTTCATCCCTTAATACAGCTAATAATACAAACTTCATTCAGCTTTTCTATTGATTATTTAAGACAGCTTGATGTATTTTATTTCGTCTAAGAATAACAAGTATCTTGTTTAATTTTCAAAATAACATCTTTTGACCTCTCAAATGAACCCTGGAAATATGACCATTCACATTCATTCATTTTGGTCGAAAGTTGATGAGCATTGAAATAGTCGTAATAAGCAAATTAAATTTGTAGCAGATAACAGCATCAGCAGCTCGAAGTTCATTATCCTTTGTTGTTGTCGGTTTAATGAACTCACAAGGTGCCAAAGTGGCTAAAATTACACTTTGGGGGATGAGCAAAAGCCACCCTTACCCTCCCGTCTGCTCGACACTCCATATGCCCTGGCAATACTAATAATTGATATTGAAAATATTTACTTGCAGTTCAAATATTCACATATTTTCACTTATTGTGAGGGCATTTTGAGGGTCATTTGGGATTCGAACTGAGTTTTAGGTCATCTCCCTTTTGCGCTTCGCCCTTTCCCAATTAAGCGCATATTTTCTCGAGATTTTTCGGGTTACCATCGCTAATTGGACAACACATTTTAACCCCTTTTCCATTTGCCTTGCTTGAATTTGTGTGTTGTTTGGCTTGTTTGGTGTAATTACTTTTAACTAATTGAGCTTCGACTCATCGACCCCAAGAAGTTGTTAACGTGTTTTCAATATGCGATGCACAATTTGATGTTTGCCAAATTTTGCAAAAGCGTGTCTAAAAAGCCAAAGGCAACCCATCCATCTGACTTTTTGTCAGCCTTTTCTTTCCTGTGTGCGTTTTGACTAAGAGCGATTACATGCATAATTCAATTGATGTAACAGCCTGCCTGTCCCTAAGCTCCACAATAAAGCTGTCTATGATGCCACAGAAACAGTGAGAAAAATGTGGCAAAATAAAAGTTGTCTTGTTCGCCCGAAAGGGATATCAACTCAGCTACAGTTATAGATAGAGATACTTATTGCTGAGAGCTACAGCTGCAGATACAGCTACAGTTGTATGCATACTGTATTGTCAATCATGCTTAGGGGCCTGCCAATAAAACCGGCAAGTGCGTGTTTCACTCACTTACAGTTGGGTTTATGCAGAGCATCAAATACTTTGGGGACTATGCAAATGCTATTTGGGATTACACATCTGCTCTCAGGCTGTATGTGTGCAAGTGTGTGTGTTCATGTTTTAGGGCTGTCTATTACCCCTTTTATATTCACTATTTTACTGTTCTTAGTTGAGAAAAACTGTTGAAGCAAGACTGCTTTAGGCTAGATGGCTCGACTTGGCTTTATCCTTTAATGTTGACTTGACGCTAAAAGAAAAATGAAGAGTTTAATCACCTACAAAATATTTATTGCCATAATAAATGTAACTTCTGATTCTTATCTACCCGAACAAATACAGTATTTATGAACGAAATATACTCATAATAGATTACATTGCAATACAAAATCGATAACATTTACTGATAACATTGCGAAATCTACTGAAAAAAAAACTCTGTTGAATTTTGCGCTAAAAATGATGGCAGTTGATAACTCACGATTGATAATAGACAAAATGATATGTCTATTATGATTAAACGGTAAGTATACAATTCTTTCAATAAGAATACCCTTTAAGACAAAAAGTTCCATTATTAAAGGGTATATTTTGCACACGAAAAACCTTCAGCTGCTGCAGCTTTAGAACTTCATGCAAATGATGTCATAAAAATGTAGACAGACTCCAACGTTTGTCACCTGTGCAAGTTTGCCCAGCACTCGAAACTTGATGCTCGAGTTTGCACTTGTTGGTTTGAAGTTTTGCAAGGCATACGCCGAGTGGTGCATGCCACTCGAGCAAATGAAGCTAGTCAACCGAGAGTAGCATAAGATAAAGAAGAAGAAGCAAGCGGCAGTCACTGTCAGTATCTGTCAGAGATTAACTTAATTTGGCTTGACCTGAAGGTTTAGCTGAAATTAAGATTGATGTGCGGCAAGACAGCTTTAATACAGTTTGAGAGCCATTGTCAATTAGCCCTGAACTCAAAGCAAAGTTTACATCAACTACCAAAATCAAAGATTAAGAATGTTCTAATGGTATTTGGGAAAATCAAACTAAGCCTTATCAAGCGATAGATTAACCATCAGAAATTGTTGTTAGTATAGTATATTTTAGCGATATCTATGGTTATTAAATTTACAGCGATTAGATAGTCGTTGTTTGTGCTTTAATAGGCAACAAGTGTATTACGCAAAGATCACAAGTGGACTGCAGATTAGTGACTTCTACTAGTTGAGCTGATAGTAGGCGCTGATCACCTGGTAGATCCAGTCAATGTATGACGGCACCAAGGTATACACAGTTGGCCTATCGGCATATCCACAGGGCATATAGCTCCAGGAGCCCAAACCAACTAGCTCAGCAACGCCTTCTATGGGCCAGTAGACCAGGGGAGTGCCACCATCGCCATAGCAAGCCTTAACCTGAGCACAGATCTGTCTCTTTGTGAAAGGTGCATCGTCCGGTAACAGCTTCGAGCATTGAGTGCTATTCAACAGTGGAGCAAAACCATATTGCAGCTTCTTGGAGAAGGCATCACCATCGGCATCGGTTAATCCCCAGCCATAGACTGTACCCAACTTGCCACTGAAATCCTCATCCAGATCCGGCAATGCTATCTGTTGCACACGTGACGAGTACACAAATGACTCAGAGACATGCAACAATGCAATGTTGTCACTGCCTGCCTTTCCGTCGAATGAACGATGCGTTGAGGCAAAGTCCACATGCCGCACCTGAGCCTCACTCACATTCGAACGATTCGCGAGTCCCGCATAGATGGGCTGTCCAATGATGTCGCCATTGAAATGTCGCAACTCCTCGACACAATGCGCTGCGGTAAGAACCCAACGCTTGCCAATTATTGCACCACCACACGCATGCGTATAGGTTATGGGGGTGAGACTGAGCGAGACAAGATAGGCTGCATTATCCACACCCTGCACATCGAAACCGTCAATAATGCGTGTGGATATATCAACTGTCCGTTCATCCTTGATCTTCTGCACTAAACGTTCGACAATATTGGGAATTGATTTGGCGTCCTCAATGTGACCCGATAGCAGGTGTTGCAGGTGTGACATCTGCAGCTGCTCGGCGTTGGCTAGCGCGAAAAGCGCCAGCGTAGCTATCAATATTTTTACGCTTAACATGGCTTTCGTGTTGAAAATTGCGACTGTTGTGAACGTGTGCCGGAAGCTCACGAGACTTAAATAGTCGAATATTAAAGCTTTGCGATAAGCATGAAAGTTAATCATTTTGATAAGTTTTGGGCAAAATATAAAGAGAGAGCTATAGAGAGAGAGAGAGAGAGAGAGAGAGAGAGAGAGAAAGAGAGAACACGAGAAAGCCAGTGATGTGGTGTGTGTTTCTTGTACCCGACATCGTGTGGATTCAAAAATGTACCTAATTTGTATAACAAGTTTGAAACCATTTAGCATGGTTTTTAATTCCTTTAAATGGACATTCTGCTACTCGGTTTTAATTCTGCCCATGCCACCAAATATTGGGATATGGATTCAAATGTGTCATACTATATATCGCTCCCTTTTCTAAGTGTAGAAGAGCGTGAGAGAATTTCCCTTGGCCTTAACACCTTTATATTGATGAGCTTTTATGGGAGATTCTTTTACTAAAAAAAGATTATTTTTTAGCGTTGTTCTTTGATTTCATTGACAATCTAAAGCTAAGTTTCTTGCGATCATGAATTAAATCATAGATTGAAATTATTCTCACTCTCAGTTTAGTTTAGTTTACTTGGTTTAAGATCAACTACTAGCTAATTATTGTAAATTTATTTAACAAATTTAAAAGCCACCAAATTTGGCATTCTTATCCTTTAGTTCATCTTTATCGTTTACCAAATTTGACTGTTCATTACGTTATTTTACTTGTAAAGTGAAATAAATTGGCTTAACTCATTTAGTCATACTAATTAAGAGATTTCTAATGTGTCTGAACTGTATTTCATTATTAACGTTTAGCTGGACTTTAAAGAGTCATCTGTGCCACATGGCTTGTATTTTTTTCCCCAACCGTTGGGCATTTTTCTGACCAGTGGCCATTGTTGTTGTTGTTGTTGTTTAATGTGTACACAATTGTGTTGCGGTTGCACAAAGTCAAAAGCCCGCAGCGGCGTAAAATTTGCTTTTAATTGGCTAAGCTCGCAAAATGGCCGCTAACTGCCGCAGGACGAGCTGAACACTGGACATTGTCCACTCTTTTATGTAGCTTTGGCCAAGGACGCGAGTCCCTTTATAGACCACACACAGACACACACACATGTGCATACACAAATACGTTCATATATGTATTTTTAGCGCCCTTTTAATGCGACGTGCATAAGCAAAGTTGGAAGGGACAACCCTGCACGCGTGGACTGTTAACACCTTAGAAGGCAAATCACCCATTACGCACTCTAAAAATATCGCAATTATAAAATCGTGTAGGGCTTTACCTTTCAGTATACGTTTATTCATGGCTTATCCTTATCTGGTGACGTTGGATTAGACATTATTGTTGGTTGGGAAAAAACAATATAAACTGATTAACGCCACAAAAAAGCAAAATCATTATCATAAATCTATCTTCTAATCTAAACGATTGCCGAATTCGAAGTTATAGCGACTACGTATAAAAGATCGCTGCCAATCAAGCAACCCATCATTCGAAGTCCATTGCACAATGAAAGTACTCGCGATTACACTTTTCGCCCTGTTGGCTGCTAACGCCCAGGCTGGCAAGCTCACCGATGCCTTGACCAAGCTTGTGCCCAGCTTTGCCACAGGATTCGTGATCAATGGCACCGAGGCTGATCCACACGCCGCTCCCTACATTGTCTCCCTGGGCACCAATTTCAGCAAACACTCGCACATCTGCGGAGGTACCATCATCAACAAAGAATGGATCGTCACAGCTGCTCACTGCATCTCCAAGCCTGTGGGCATGAGCGCCATCGCTGGTCTGCACAAGCGTGCCGAGGTTGACGAAAAGACCCAGCACCGCCGTATTGATTTCGGTAAAGTCCATGAGCTGTACACTGGCGGCGTCGGACCCTACGATATTGCTATTTTGCATGTAAGCGAACCCTTTGAGTTCAACGAGTGGGTCAGCCCAGCTACTCTGCCCAGCCGTGAACAGCGTCATGAGGGAGAGACCCATCTGTATGGTTGGGGACAGCCCAAGTCTTATGTGATCACACCTGCCAAGACTCTGATGACAGTGACCACCGACATTATTAACTACGATGAGTGCAAGAAGGTTTTGCCCGATAATGCCCCACTCGCCGCAAGCAACATTTGCTCCAGCTCCCTGGAGCAGAGCATCTCTGCTTGCAACGGTGACTCCGGGGGCCCACTGGTCGTTGAGTCTGAGAATGCTGCCTCTGAGCTGATTGGCGTTGTTTCCTGGGGCTACATTCCCTGCGGGTTGGCTAACAATCCCTCGGTGTACACCCGTGTCTCTGCCTACATCGACTGGCTCAACAAGATCCAGAGCTCTTACTACATCCTGTTTTAAGATGTTCTAGTCGTCGATTTATATATAACAATAAACAATCTTGACTCGAGTCAAGCTTTCGTTTGATTTTCAAGACAAAAAAATCATGCTGTGGTTTTTTATATTTAGATAATATGATTTGTTTAGACATCAAGATCCGATTTTATTAATAATCTAAGATTATTGGCTGTTTTCATTGGAATTGGTCTTTCATTTCATGGCCATTGACAAAGTTTATTGTGTACTTTGCTTATGGGGCGTGTGTCGTAGATAACGATTAGGTTACGAGCTTTTAAATTCTGCCAATCAGATCGCAAGCAAGAAACTTAAAGAAGACTTGATTGTTAGCTTTTTAAAGCTTTAAGATTGACTGCTATCCATTTATTTTTTACAAAAATTAATATATTTCTAATCAACGATTGTTCTTTAATGTAAATTAAATAACAATGAAAACATTAAGTAAATATCAATACATTGTTTGGCGTTACGAAATAAATATATCTTTAATAAAAAAAATTATTGCATACTTTATGGAGTCTCACGTATCAATAAAAGCTTTAAGTCTGAAGGTGATATTTGGAATAAAACATATATATATTCATGAAACTGATATATGTTAAATCAATTAAATAAAAAGTTTTGCAACAAGGATTTTATTTATATATACTTCTGTTATTTTTTATATAATCCCTTTAACATTGGAAAAGTTGATTCTTTGAAATACCTCACATTTTTAATTAATTTATAAAATGTTTGGGGTCAAATACTTTCAAATCAACTTCACCTATGGTAGGGTTGTCAACGCCTCAACAAAAATACACCTGCTGTCCTTATCAGCAGACGGCCCTAATGGTAAATCCTATTTCACTGATTAGGCCGAATTTTGATAGGTGATAGGACGACAGACATATTATATGATTATCACTTAGAGGGAATTTTCTCTCATAAATCTATTAGCTAATCTGACGTTAATATTGTTTCTTTTCCCACGTGCAAATCGCTATAAAAGATTGCAGTCTAATGTTATTTATATCATTCTTTGTTCACACATTCAAGGTAATCAGTCGGAATGAAAGTACTCGCAGTTACACTTTTCGCCTTGCTGGCTGTAAGCGCCCAGGCTGGCAAGCTGACCGATGCCTGGACAAAAATTGTTCCTGCCTTTGCGACCGGATTCGTGATCAACGGAACCGAGGCTGAAGCCCATCAGGCACCCTACATTGTCTCATTGGCTTCCAACTATGCCAGCCATTCGCATAGCTGCGGAGGATCTATTATCAACAAGGATTGGATCGTCACAGCCGCTCATTGTATCAACAATCCCGTGGGCATGAGCGTGATTGCCGGTCTGCACAAGCGTTCACAGGTTGATGAACGTACTCAAAGTCGTCGTGTTGATTTTGGCCGCGTTCACGAGAAGTACACTGGCGGCGTCGGACCCTACGATATTGCTATTTTGCATGTGAGCCAGCCCTTCGAGTTCAACGATTGGGTCAGCCCAGCTGCTCTGCCCAGCCAGGAGCAAGTCCATGAGGGAGAGTCCCATCTGTATGGTTGGGGACAGCCCAAGTCTTATGTGTTCACACCTGCCCCAACTCTAATGACCATTGCCACGGACATTATGAACTACGACGCGTGCAAGGCGGCTATGCCTGAGGACTCCCCCCTGGCCAGGAGCAACATTTGCTCCAGCTCCCTCCAACAGAGCAAGTCAGCTTGCAATGGCGATTCTGGTGGTCCATTGGTCGTTGAGCATAAAAATGCTCCCTCTGAACTGATTGGCATTGTTTCCTGGGGCTACATTCCCTGCGGCTTGGCCAACTACCCCTCGGTGTACACTCGTGTCTCTGCCTACATCGACTGGATCCAGAAGATGCAGAGCTCTTATTAAACTCTCTTCTAAGTTTCAGTATTGAAGATTGACAATTAAATATACTCATGAACATAATTAATACAAACTTGCATATTTATTATTTGTATTCTGGGTAATGGCTATATAAAACGTCATTGATAAGATGTTTTTGTAGCTATTTCTGGTTGTTTTTCGAAAACGTTTTTTTTTTAAGTATTTCCCATAGATTAAGGAATCATAAAACAGCGATCGATCTATGTTTAGCCTGCGCGGGCAAAACCAAAACAAAACGCTAAGCCTTGAAGGCTATAAAACCGAAAGCATAATAAACTTTTATATGCAAGTTAAAGGATTGGTTAAGGAAAATATATAACGGCTTGAGTATTTAATCTTTGCGTATGAGCACAAAGAAATAAGGTATTTTAAACTTAAAAAGCAATACTATTCTCAAAATCATTCAGTTACTGCCATTGTGTATTTGTGATATATTAAGATTTAAAATCTAATTAACAACATTGTATAGTTTTAGAGAACAAACCTTGATATAAACTATTGTAGTTTATTATGATTATGATTATAACTGACCAAAAATAATTGATTAACAAATATAATTTGATTTTCGAACTTAATTCTTTATAGAGGTCTAATTGTAATTAAATTTTTACATATTATATTATGGGCAGTCGTCAAAAATCCCTTACTTCCCGGAAATAGTAAAACCTGATTTATGTAACGTTTTATTAACGATTTACAACTTTATACTTTCAAGTAGATTGCTCAGTCTATTTGCTATTCACATTGATCAGATCACGTAAACGAACAAGTGAATGTTAAACTTTTTGTATTTACTTATGTTTAATGACCCTTGTTCGCATTCGTTAGAATGACTTGGGAAAAAACAGAATTTTATTGTTTGTTTATACAGATTACGTTAATATATATGGTTGGCAATAAAGTATACCGAATTTTAGATTTACGACCCACTTGCAACATTTTATTTATATTGAAAGATTGAGGCACGAATCATTGAACCGGGGTCTAGACCACTTGAGGATGGCAAAATGATTGCAACGATGATTGTTAACTTGCCGTTGATATTAATCTAAAGTGTTAGCGAATTTGATAGCGCAATATCGCTGTCTATCAATAGGGTAGAGTGCAATTTTACTAATCAGGACATGGTCATTAAAACAAACAAAACACACACGCACAAAACTGGGACAGGATCATAAATTTGCAATTGATAGCCAAACGCTTTCTGGCTTTAGATAACACAGCGCTGATAACACGCGACTACTGTTTTCTGGCTATAAAAGCAATGGATTTTGCTACAATTGGCATACACTGAACAGTGGAAGCAGTTAAGATGAAACAATTTGTGGTGCTACTAGCTCTAGCCGTTGTCTCGGCAAACGCCAACGTTATTGGCCTGCCCGGTTTTCCCGAGGGACGCATCATCAATGGACATGAGGCCAGCGCTCACGAGGCACCCTTCATTGTCTCCCTGCAGTCAGGTAGTGGAGCTCACAATTGTGCCGGCACCATGCTTACCGACCGCGTCGTCTTGACTGCCGCCCACTGCTTGGGCTCAATGAAATACCAGGTGGTTGCTGGTGCCCACAGCCGCAGTGATAAGAGCAACACACAGGTACGTCAGGCAGCCCAACAGGTTCTCCATGAGAAATACGGCGGTGGTGTTGGACCCAATGATATTGGTCTGATCTTCCTGGACAAACCTTTTGACCTGAATGCCAAGGCTCGTGATGGTAGTGCACCCGTTGCAACCATTACCCTGCCCACGAACCAGTTTGAGGCCAACACTGATGGAACTCTCTTCGGCTGGGGACGCGACAACTCTGGCTTGTTGCCCGATAAGCTACAGAAACTGGATGTGGACATCATTGGCTACAAGGATTGTCTCGCTGCCTTGCCCCGTGGCAGCTCATTGGCTGAATCGAACGTTTGCACCTACACCGCCGGCACTGCCGATGGTGCTTGCAATGGTGATAGCGGTGGTCCCTTGGTTAACAGGAAGGCCGACGGTAGCTATCAGCAAGTTGGTATTGTCTCCTGGGGCTATACCCCATGTGCCACCACCAAATACCCCTCGGTGTACACTTCGACTGGCTCCCATACCGCATGGATCAAGGAGCACCTTAATGATTTCTAAGCTGCGATATGCACTGAAATAAATACTATATATACTTGCAAAACGAATCACTTACATCGTCCCATTTGATAAACTTCTCGCCATCCTGCAGAGCCTGTGGCACCTCTACGCTGGCCGTCGATATGTAGGTGCCCCCGGCGCTCATCATCCTGTTGACCTTTTTTTTGTGTTTGTTATTCTACTGCTGTTTGCTGACTTGTTGTTGCAGTTGTTGACTCTCTGTTGGCTGCGTTGATGTGCGTTGATTTCGTTTCGTTAGGTATCTGGTTTTGTTTTCTCCTTGTTTAGGTTAGCTGCATTTCCCTTGTTGAGTTTTTTTTTTTTTTTTGCTGTTTCAGTCAGTTGTTACTGTTGTTGTTTTTGTTCCTTTGCATACAAATGACGCCATTTGACCGTGTCCTGGTCCAGGCCTCAATTAGACCGCTGTGTTGCAGCTGCGGCACGCTTCATCTGCTCGTGCTGCATTCTGCTGGCTGCATTTACGTTTTTTTTCTCGGCTTGATTAAAATTCTGCTGATGTACGCAACTGGCTGCAACACAAAACAAACATAATACAATGCTTTTAGATTGGGGTTTATCTCAGAGTCGATTACATCAAAAGTGCTCTCTGTTGTTGTTGTCTCTATTCAATGGGTTTCAATTGAGTTGGTTGGCTTGGTTATCTGCTAACCGTGAACCCAAGACTTCAACACAATTACAAAGTTTCAATTGATGCAAGCATTGCTGATTAAAAAAAGCTTAAACTTTAAGTGAAAATATAATTACATTGCGGATAAAGAAAAGTTTTATTTATTTATCTAAATAAATATAAACTTAGATTCGATGTAGAAATTAAATAAAGTAAGTATTTTTCTCACATTTAATTTTGTTTTTAAAGAAGTGTTCCAAAAACATGAAACCAAAAATGTTGTTAGTTAATGAAAGCTGTGGCTACAATTGTTGGTTTCATTTTCTACATTTCCTGCGTTCCCTCTTCTGCTATCTTTTCATACTCGAGTGGCTTAAATTGATGAAAAACTATCTGTAGGATGCGCTGTGGTTTTTCATATCTTTTTTACTCGAATCGTTGGTTTAAATTCAAGCTGAGCTGTTTGCTACTTGAAATTTGAGTGGAAAACACTGCGGTTGAAAGACTAATGCATTGGTTTTAATCAATTTGTTGCACTCTTTGTTTATTTCCTTGGTTTCTCTTAAGATTTTCTTTAGCTGGCAAACAAATATTCCAGTTGCGGCAAACTTATTTCTTTTTTTTATATCTTGGCTAGTTTAAGGTTAAAAAATGCAACGAAAGAACATTCTTTAGCTTCTATGGTTAAAAAAGCAATGTTTGGATTATAATCAAATCGATTTATAGTCTTGCTTCGCTTTTGTCTATATGTGAAAATAACTTTGCGTAACGTTTTGTACTTTGATTAAGGTCAGGTCTGTTCTGCTTGCTGCCAGAGTTGCCACTGTGTGTAGTTTTGCGCTTTGCCTTTTACGTTTTTGTGAACAAATTTGTTACGCCTTTTTGGCACACAAACATTTTCTACCCTGCTTTCAGTGCTCAGTTTTCAATTAGCAATCTCGGCAAACTGTTTACCTTCGTCTGAGGCGAAGCTTAAAGCCCTGCAACGCTTTTTGTGCTGTTGTACAGCTTAACGGGACTTTAAATGGACATCCGGTGTCCAGCATAGTCTTGAAAAGAAATGGAACTCTGTTGACAGCTGCCGATAAATGTTGAGAGCACTTTTGGCTCGTGAATCATTGAAAGCAAATGCTTAAAGTTATGCTCTCAAACGCACATAAGCCGCTTAGAACTAGGGACAGACAACGAAGACAGAGAAAGCTAATGGCAAACAGAGGGAGAAAGATAAACATACACACACGTGACTTTCCAACTAATTCATTTATAATTTCGTTTGGTCATGCCATAAGCAATTTCAGGCAACAAAACGCACAAAATGAAAATGTTAGCAAAACTTTGCCATAGTGAGCAAAAGAAATAAATAAAAATAAAACCGCATAACTTGGCCTCGTGTGTGTGAGTGTGTTTGTGTTATTGTGGGTGTTATAGCCTTAAGGCAAGACAATGTTTTGTTAACAAATACATATATGTATATAGTAAATACAATTCAATTAAAGTGAACGTTTTCTTTCATCTCATCATCTCACTTTTCTTTCTTCACTTTCGACAGCAATCTAACATCGCAAAATTGAGCTACGGAAGTAATTAAGCATTTTGTTTTGTATGCAAAACGTGTGCAAATGATTGGAAAATTGTTATGGCTTATATAACACACACACACACACACACACATACATGCACGCAGCAAAAGAGGGTGAAAATCGAATGAAAATTGCTTGCGACAACATCGTTGTGGATTTTCTGCTTGGTGTTTTCTTAAGCGGTGCTTTTACTCTAGTTTGCTTCAATTTTTGCCTGCTTTGTTTTGTTTTTTACTCGCACAAATCGTTTTAAATGTTTTATGGCAAACGGGCAAAGATTTATTGCAGACAATTTGCAGTTATATCCAGCATATTCGTGAAATGGATGGGGGCGTGGCGGAGGTGTGTAGCTTGGAGAAGGATGAGGATGAGAATAAGGAAGATAGGAAATCACAGCGGCTATACACACATATTTCAAGTGACTTCCACTTCTTGGGAACCAACAGCAACAACAACAGCAACAAAAATTATAATAATATTATAAATAGTAGTAGCTTGAAAGTCAAGCTGTAGAGGGAGGAATAGTCACATGAATCATGCATGCGACACAAAACAGAGCAGAACAGAACAGAACAGAACAAAATGGCGGCTCTATTCGTAACAAAATGGCGAGCTGAGTTTACGGAGCACAGAGAGCAACAGCAATGCCCATAAATCAAACTGCCAGTCAAAATATGTTTGCTGTCTTCAGAAACTTAAAATGTAAACCCACAATTCATGTTAAGGAAATTCTTTGGGGTCCGCCCATTTTTTGTGTGTGTTTTTGAGCTAGGTGAAAGTTTGACTTTTTAGCTTTTAATATATTAGTTATAAAAATCCTAATTTAAGTTTGTCTTAGTTTAAAGATTTTTTATGTTATCTTAATGCGTTCTGATTTGTTTGTACATTAAGGATTTTAGTTGGTTTTTACCAGTAGAAACAATTTTTTGCACTTAGCTTTTAAACGACAACACAAGCACTAAAGTCAACTAAGTGCCGTCCATTAACTGTTACTTCTTCTTTTTCACACACAGTAAAATTCGAAATGCTTCTGCATTAAATTCACCATTAAAAAAAAAACTCTTTAATAATAATCATAACCATTAGGTTTGAAGGTTATGGTTGACATTCGTTTACGCTTATTGTCCAAGAGAACAAAAAATCTAAGAGAGAAAAAAAGAATATGAAAACTACCCTTTTCCGGGACACAATCAAAGTTATTCAGCTTGCGGCACAGATGCCGCACTCAACTGAGTGGGAATCAGCTGTTGTCGTTGCTGTTATTATTACTGTTATTATTGTTGCATGGAGGATGGCATCAAGGAAGTTGCTTGTCAAACGGCGGCAATCTTGCCACAAGAAGAAGAAATATAAAATATATATATATATATATATTCATATATATAATAACAACATGATAATCAAATCAAGGCGCCAGCTATTTGGTTAATGTGCATGACAGCGTTGCCAACAGACAGCGAAGTTAAAATGCTTAAAAGTGAGGCAGCAGCAGCAGCAGCAACAGCAGCAACAGCAACAGCAGGTGAGGCCTCACAAGATAAGAGGATGAACAGCTTGGTTGAGTGGGTTGGGGGAGTTGTATTGTAAAAATGTGTGGCATGCTTTTAGGAGCAAACGTTTTTGTCGACGCGCAAATTGCAGCGACAGCCTGTGGCCTGCCACTGTATGTGTGTGTGTGTGTATTGTGACTATAATTTCATTTGTGGTACATACAACTTTTGCCAGTGCCTCATCTCTTGCCCCAAAGCAACTAAGCAAATGTAAGAGCGAGAAAGAAAGAGAGCTACTGAAAGAAAGCGAGCAAAGAATTACATTAAACTAATTGCTTTAGCTTGTCGTTGTTGTTGCTCTTATGTATTTATTTTTAGTAAGGCTTTTACGCTAAAACCAAATTATATTTACATCGTGTATTTGACATACACACATACACACACACACACACACACACATACATTAACAAATTTTAAAGCGCCGTTTGGTCAAAACATAGGCATTGCCAGCATCAAAGAAAAAACAAGAAAAAGACGGGAAGTCTGCCATTACCTTTTGACCTTAGGCCAGAACAACAGCAAACAAATCAAATATTTAACAGAAGAAGGTACAAGCACTCTCTCTTTGGGGTCTATTAAAATACCAAAAGTGTTGAGTAATTTGAGGTCAAACAAAAAAAAAATCTTCTTTTTGTGCCTTTTATATATATATATATATAGTATAAGCCTTGAATATTCCACCACTGGGCGGCAATCATGTAAATTCATTTGGTTCGTGCTCTTGTTTGCTTTTGTTGTTCTTGTTGCTGTTGTTTTGTTTTTGCAAAATAATTTTTTGGGGCAACGTTTTACTCGTAAAAATTCATCAGGACAACCAAACGAGGGAGGCGTTAACAATTCTCCCCACGCTTTTGGGCTTTATAGACTGTGTTTGTGTGCCTTATCGGTGGCATAAAGTACACAAATAAATAAAAATATAAAGCACTGCGCCGCCAAACACTCTTCGTTCGTGTGTGTGTGTGTGTATGTGTGTGTGTGTGAGGTAAGTTCTTGTGTCCTTCTGTACGCTTATGATAAAAACGCAAAAAAAACAAAATTTTAGTTCAATGACACACCAAAAAAATAAACAAAAAAAAAAAAACGTCAGACCCTCGGGAAACATGTATGAGTTGAGGCACCTCCATCAACGTCAAGTTGTGCCTCCCGCCTACCCTCTCCTTTTACACACTTTTTGCAGCGGGAGGCCTTCAATTGGAAAACTTTTGTTACACTTCGTTAAGGTTTTTGCTGGCGGTCTGCATTTTTAATTTCCCCCAACTTGCTCTCTCTCTCTCTACCTCGGTTTATTTTAGTGCTTTTGAGGAGTTTACTGACCCAACTCTTACCCCCACCTACCCCCACCCCACCTTACACCCTATCAGATACTAAAGTCTATATATAAGTAGGCAAATTGTGAAAATATTGACAAAACAATTGATGGTTCGGTTCTTCCACGCGAATTTTCACCAAACCTCCCGCTTCTCCTCCCGCCCCTTTTCGTAAACACGTTGTGTCTTTATCTGTTTTCTTTATTATATTTATAAAGTGGCAAAGTTGTAAGCTGAAAGTGCTACAAAGTTTAGCATAGTTTTTTACAGCAGTCAGCAGGCAACGACAACAATCGACAATTCTCACGTATCGATTGATTGCTTAAGATACCTTCTTGCTGGCATTAAATTGAATTCAATTATGATATGGAAACTAATAAGTAAATCATTGAAATAAATGTGGAAAAGCAAAGAGAGAATATGCAAATTTAATTGTTTTCAATAAGTAATAATTCAATTAAGTGTTTAGTTAACGGAAATTAAGTAAGAATCGATTCAAGGGATTTGAATTAGAAAACATACTGCAAAAACATTAATTTGCTATAAATTGAAAGTACTTAAACGCAAAAATTGAATTTCATTTACATATTTGCAGTTTTACTTATTAATATTTGATACTTTAGTATTATCTTCTATATATAAAGTATTGCTTTATTTAGTTGTTGCCACATAATGCACATTATTATGCTTCATTACAATCAGTTATTCGATTAATCAACTGCACAAAACCACACCACGGCCAATAACAACAGCAACCACAACAAATACAAAAACTATCTAACTTTAACTTCATTTGATTTACACTTCGAATAGCAGCTCATAATTTTAATTAAACCTTACCCTCTCCGCTGTTATAATGTCTTGTCAAATTTTGACATTTTCGCCAAAGATCAAAAGCCAGATGATTACAATTCAACGCCATCGTCTACCGCGGCATGCAATCGAGCAAAAGTGTGGGCGATAAAATATTGGGTAGGGGGATTAAAAATGTGCGGCCATAAATCTTGGACAGCTTTTCATTACGCCTAATTACGCGTACGAAGTGTTTTGTTGGCAGGCGGATGGGGCGTATGCTGAATATTCGTTGAATTAGCCACAAAATAAATAAATAAATAAACAGCAGCATTAATTACTCGCACATACTTTGTTCTATCATTAGCTAAATTTGTGTGTGTGCGTGCGTATGTGTGTGTGTGTGCGTGTGTGTGTGTTTGCATTCATGTTTGTGCATTTAAATGCATTAATTATTTACAAACGTGCCACGTGGCGTATGCGCAATCTGTCTCAAGTTGCACATTTGTTGTGTTGTTTATATATCGGTCTGTTTACATTCTGTCTCTTGCGGTTGACCATTGACATTTGACATTTGGCCACGCTTATCACCATTCAAGTATTTTCCTATCGTAATTATGGTTTTTAACCAATGAGGTTAACATTAAAAACAGCAACCGCAACAAAAACCGCGAATATTTATTATTAATTAAAACCGACTATCAACAACAGCACACAAAAAAGTGAGAGAAAGTCAAACACTAACAAAAAAACGGTGGTACTTTTTTTGGCTCAGTTTATCGCACATAAACAACAGCAACAAAGGCAACAACAATTTAATTTACAAGCTTTGGGCGAGTGTGAGTTAATGAACGACTAGAAAGTACTCTAAAATAAAGAGAATATTAATAAAACATTTTTCCAAGAGCCTATTATTCAAATTGTTATCGGTGAGTCAGTTTTTGTTAGTTTCCTGTGTATCTTGAATAAATTTGGATTGTGCTAATCCATTTTTGATGAAATATTCAAGGCCTATATGCAGATAAGCCTTTAAATTATACATTCGATTAATATCAAGGCTATATTTAAATAAATCTGTTCTCAATTCAGTATTATCTAACTAAACTTTTCAAAACCAAAACACATAATATTTTCCTAGGTTTTGAATAGAAACAAAAAAGCTTTATCACAATTTTGTTAACTCTACGCAGAAGTAGATAAAAGTGAAAAGAGTATGGCAGAAAAATAAACTAGACTTGGTTAAAAGAATTAAACTCAACTAGTTTATAGTTTGAAAGTTATTGCACTAAGGTTAGATCCCTTATCCTTTATCCCTTGATTTTGGAATCTATCTACTTCTGATTCATTTGTTGCAAGCAAAAACTGTTTGTTCCACTTAATTATTAATTAGTTTTGTCATCTCAATGAATTTTCATTGTTTCATATAACATGCAAGAGTTTAAAATGCCATATTCTATATGAATCTGTCAAAATATGTTTAGACATTTCTTCCAACTTATGATGCTTATCAAAATTGTCAGTTTATTGTTACGCTGTCAAACCGTTTTTTTCAGTTGTGTGTGCTGGGTATAAAAAACTTGTCATTTGCACTCACAAACTCATTCATATTCATAGCAAACTCTTTCTCTGCTCCCCACCCCCTTTCTTTAGCCCACGCGCATCACATCACCCATTCATCTATTCATTCATTGCCCCCAAAGCTATTTTGGCTATCCATAAGTCCATATTTAAGCATATTATTTAGCCACAGCCAGCGACTGTCGTCTCTCATCTTTGTTTTATTTATAACGTTTGTGTTCGTTTCGGTTCGGTTCGGCTCAGTTTTGGTTCAGTGTCGTCTCTCTCTCTGTGTAAATTTTGTTTTCATTTTTATCGCGCTTTTATCTAGTTTGTCAACGTTATCAGGCAGCAAAGAACATTAACAGGGCGAGTCAGCAGCAACACACACCACACACACCACACACACACACACACACACATACACTAATAACACACCCACTAGCCACCCAAGAGCCCACACATCCCTTCCCTTAACCTTCCCCTTCCCCTGCTGCCGCACATGGCAATGAAGGCAGTTAGAAAATTCCCGCATTAGATTTGACGCTTCATTATAATGATAGATCGTTATGTGCGTTGGTATATGACACAACAACAACTAAAATTATAGATTAAAAGCAACTACAACAACAACAACAATAACAAAAGCTACATTCGCTACAATAATATGATGCATAGTTTGGACAACGTTGCGTATGCGCAATTTAATTCATTCTTTCTTTTTGTTTTGACATTGCAGCCGCTTTGGCGTCGTTCCTTAAATAATTAATGAGCAGCTCAAGTGGCGAAAGGGGTTAAGCAGCATAATGAGGCAAGTGTGCTTTGCATTGGATATACACACACACCAAAGTGTGTGTGTGTACACTAATTGCTGTTGGTTCTGTATCCTTATGCTTTTTCTCCTTCTACTTCTTCTCTCCCTTCCACTTTACAGTTTGTGTCAGCTCTTTAATGTCTTAATTGCGTTTGACTGATTGAAACTAACGGCTTTTGAAGGCCAATCGAATGTGGCTGACGCAGCAACAGAACATATTGGTGGCATGTAGCAAAAGAGTGGCCAAGTAGGAAAGGACAGCGCGAGGCAAGCTTCACGCTTTGCAGATTAAATCCTGCTGCAATTTTGCATTTTTAATTTGTAAAGCGCTGAAAATTCTACGAAAAACTCATTCATCGCAATACTTCAAAGGAATTATATTCGAATGTTAACAGGATTAACAATTTAATACCGTTACGAAAATCGTTTGACATCGTTTAAGTTCTGCTTAACTCTTCACTCTTTTAGCTTGAAAGGTTTAAACATAAATGAAATTCAGGCGGACAAAATATTACGTTAAAATGGATGATAATTTAATCACTTATACACAATCATTTAAGTCTTTAAATAGTTTATTACAAAACTGAAGTAAGTTAAGGTTTACGGATATACTCGTAGAAGATGTTTAGAAGAGTTTTAGAAGAGAAGTAGAAGAGGAAAAAGTCTTAAGAGAACGAATCTTCTTAGTTTGAAGGTCTTATAATTGCAGCTATTCAAAACTATAATTTCATATACTCATGGATTGAAAATTATTACACTTTGTTATAATGCATAAATCATTACCAAAAATGCTGCTGCTTGATATTTGAAAATAAAGATATGGAAATATCAGGAATTCGATAATTAGATTTAAAGCTCAATAAGCTATGGACTTCATCAATAACAGTCAATTTTCCCAACAAAAATCAAATAAATTAATCTAGCACAGCAAAATAGAATTCATTGAAAGCATTTAACACAATTTTGGCCAACGCTTAAGGGTAAGAAAATTTGTTTATTTGTTGATGCATAAATTGCAATTCATCTAATGTGGAGGAATTCTTAACAATATGTTTTTCTCTTTGAAATTGATTGAACTTCGACACATTTATAGAAGCTTTAGATAAATAATCAAGCAAACATCAATTGTCAAAAATATATATATATATATACATTTTGACAAAATGCTTTCGGAAAATGAAACAAGTATTTCATCAGTTGCACATTTCGCAAACTACAACTGCACTCAAAAGATTGAGATACAAATGCGTATCTGTGAGATAGTTCTCAGTGTCGCCACACGTTCGACACGTTTTCGCCTTATGAGTTCAAGTACAACCGGCGACGGGCAAACGGCAAACAGCAAACAGCAAAAGTGGCAACAACACAAATAGGCAGCGCAACAAGCAGCAAACAGCGTCAACTATTAGACACATTTCCTTGCCTCCTCCCTCCTTCGGTGTCTGTGCAACACACGCACACAGAGTATAACTTTCAACCTTTCAACACAAATATCAAAAATGTTCTGGACGAGAAATACAATTTACGGTACAATTTTCAATTAGCTGTAACAACAATTTTAAAGACAGCATCAATGTCTTACAGTGAAACAACTTGTGGTGGAAAAACTATGAATTCTCTTTCGAAATTTAAAAGCTAAGAAAGTTGAAGTGCAGACAAAGCTGTAAGAAGAAGATTGTACTTGAAAAGTTAAAGTTTCTTTTATTACAAATAAAATATTAAAAAAAAAAATACCTAAAGGAATTCTCAATTTTAAGTAACCATAAAAACATTTCAACCAAAGTTCATAGCTTACACAAATTAAATAAATTTTATATTCCACAAAGATTCTTGTCATGATTTTCGTTTAAGCTTTGCGCCAAAGTTAAACTGTAAAAGCAAATAAATTTAAATTGAATTAAATTGTATTTTGATCTGTTTTGTTTTTTTGTGGATGCATGAGATCAACGAAACAGAGAAATCAAATTAAGAAAACACTTCGAAAACCAAATTTTATAACCAAACGAAAATGTTCATTCAATTGTTTATTCGTGTACAAATAGTAGATTTTTTACCTGTGTAAAATTTTTTTTTTTTGACTTTTAGATGACAATTGGATTTGCTTTGTTGTTGAAAGAATTTCAATAACAGATTTTGCACCCGAATCCGAAACCGAACGAGAGACTTTTTTTGTTGTTAAAAAAAAGAAAAACAACAACAAATCACCGTTACGCTGCTGTTAATGGACGTTCGCGTCGTTGCACAGTTTCAATAAATCCCCGCACAGCTTCCTGTTTGTGTGTGTGTCGTTCTGTGTCTGTGTGTGTGCCTGTGTGTGTGTCTTTGGAATGATTTACACCTGGGAACTACTCAGTACTCATCTGCACTAAGTATTTAAGTACTTTTAGTCCTGTCTCACTGTCTAAGCACCAACTATTAACTTAGTCTCACTTAGTCACTCACACACTTCACACTTTACGTTCAGCTCCGAGTCTGTGTGTGTTCTAACAGTAAATGTGGAGCGATTTAAAAATGTTTTCAAGTTGTTTTTATTTTTGTTGGTGTTTTTTGAGAGCCGTTAACTGAAAAAAGGCGACCGAACGCTTTGGCGTGCGACGAATGTCTGTTGGGAAAACGAAAATGCAAACTGTAAATGAAAATTTCAGAGCTGCCGTCCACGAGAGAGAGAGAAAGAGCGAGGGACACTGCGAGATGATGAGAACCAATTGGGTGAGAGAGACAAAGCGGCAAGAAGAATGCGTGTGTGTGTCACAGAGAGAGAGAGAGAGAGAGAGGACGACCTTTGTTGTAGTGCTGTTTTCTGTGTATGAAGGTGAGCTACTATGAGAAAGTATTAGTGTGTGTGTGTGTGTGTGTTAGTGCTTGCAAAATGTCAAATTGTAAATAAACGAAAATGCCCAAAAGAAACTGTTATACCAAAGAACAGTGACAGACATTTGAGAACCTCTAAAAGGCACAGAATTGAATTTTAACTTTTTGTTAACAATATATATAATTTTAAATACAAGTAAGTTTTTGTTGGATGTTAACAGAAACATATATATATAACAACCTATATTTTTATCTATCTTACAAAAATCGTTAGCTTTTTAATGTTACAGCAAAAATTCGAATATATTTCGTTACAATAATAATTTTTCTTAGGCATTTCAGTTAAGTTACATTTGCAGTTGTCTTACTTTGTACAGACGCGACTGTAATTGCAAAATTTATGAGCGCCCAACCCCACGCAACTGTAAACTGTTATACATGAGCTTTTATTTTTGCCATGCTGCACACACAAGAGAGAGAGAGAGAGAGGGAGAGGGAGAGCAGCTGATGCGAACCGCCGAGAGTGCTTCCTCTCGCTATCTCACTTGCTTTGGGGAAAAGCTGCTACTGTAAAAGTTTTGCATGTTTTGATAAGAAGCAACCGAAAGGTGCTCTCTGTCGCCTTCGCTCTCGCTCTCTCAATCTCTTTGTGCTCTCTTATTAGTTTAACTAAACACGCGGCACAACTCAAATGGAAAATACAGTCGAAGAGGGGGGCTACGTGCCGGGGAGTGGGGAGAGCGGCATTTGATAATAGTTTTCTTTGCATAGTTTTCGCATTTGGGAATTCTCCAACGACAAGTGGCCCAAAAGTAGGCGTGTCATTTTGGCCAGTAACGCTGACAGCGACGTCGACGCAGCTGATGGCAGCGCTGCCACAGCTAGCTAATCAGCGACAAAAACGGACAGAAATCAAATAAAAATTGCCAATTTGGTTTGTTTGTTTGCCTGCCTGGCTGGCTGACTGGTTGCCTGTCTGTCTGTTTGTATGTATGTGTGTGTGCGTGTGTGCCTCAATTTGAATTTTGAATTACACTTGCAGCCAAGAATTTTTATATATGATTTTAATTTAAATACGATTATTTTTATTCAGCTTTAGTTTCGGGCGTACGTGAGGCAAATAACGTTTAAAACCTTGATGGATTGAACAAATTAACAGCGTATAGCGTTGCAAGGGGAATCGAAATCGAGGATATGATATATGATTTTGGCCAACCAATTCAGTTACTGAATATGACATATGCAACATAGAGGAAGCAATATCCTTGTACCATATGAGGTATTCGCCTGACCCACATTTTTGGCTGATTGACAAGGTGAAATGCGTAGATACAGCAAAATATTGTATCTCACAGATACGCGTCGTACAACGAACAATACCCTATGGTCATTAAATGTAGACACGAGGAGGTTCAACTAACGTTGTGATAAGGTTAGTAACTGAAAGAAGGGGAAGAGCTTATACTGATCTTTTATTTGAAAGCTAGAAGTTATTTTGTTTTTTTTTTTAAAACCTCAATTGAAATATTTTAAAAACTTGAAAACTCGAATTAAGTTTTTTTTCTTTCAAAAATTTATGATTTTTATGTGTGTTTTATATATTTTCCACTTTTAATAATTTTTTTTTAATATTTTTTAAACGTTTTTAATATTTTTCATATTTTTATTTATATATATATATTTTTTTGGAAATTAAATATTTTTCAGGCTTAAAGGTGCTGCTTCTCATATTATTAAACACATTTAAGAGTTTGAATATTTTTCAAATCGCTTGTACAGGGTATTTTCTACGTCTAGCACTCTCGAGTTAACTTTTTTTTATGTTTTTTATGAAAATTTACACACATATACTCGGACACTGGGCGAGTGTTGCACGGCTTTTAAGCTGCCAGCTGCTGCTGTTGCCTCTGTTGCTGATTGATTGTTGTCCTCAAGGTCGCCAAACGGACAAACGGACAAACGGACAAACAACAAAAGATATGCAAATCCAGCTGACAGCTTTTGTTGTTTCGATCCATTGACGCTGCCCCAAACGAACAAAAAAACAAGACAGAAAGCACACTTTAACCTTTAACCCCAAACATTTATTCTCCATCCTGTCGTTCCCCCCTTCTCTCTTTTTCTCTTCTTGCCAATCAAAACTGATGAACTATGCGAATCGTTTGCTTCATTTGCCCTGCCCCCCCCTATTCTCGTAAAGTTGTCCGAATAATGGCACAAAGTAATTTCATTGCATATTTATTTGATCATAAAGTACATCAGCCACAATAACAACAACAAAAAACTATAATAATTAGACAGACATTCCTATACAAGTGGTGGGGGAAGGGTGGTCGGGAAGAGGGGAGTGGGGGTTGTTAGGCCAACTAAATAAATTTCACAATTGTTTATTTTTTCCCAAACAAATCAGCGAACATTAAAAACAGCGAAGCGCCCACAAAAACATGCCTCCAAAATAACATTAACATCCGGCTAAATGGAACGAAGAACGTTCGGAAAGTTTCGGAAAAACTTTTCTTTTCTTTGGCGTTTTCTTTTTGTTCTTTTCTCTGTTACTTTCGGTTCGCTTTTAAGCAAATGCAGGTGCCACAAAAAGTTATGCCAAAGGTTAAGTGAAATAAGTAAAAATACTTAAAAGACTTTTATTTAAAAAACATTTTACAAAATATAAATATTTGAGTTGAATCTATTTTTACAGAATTGTTTAAAAAATTTTATCGAAACTGACTTAAAAATGATTAATTCGATCAAATTTTTGTATATTTTATTTGCATATTAAAATCGTTTAGTGTTTAATATGATTTCGCTTTATAAATAGACGTGTCTAAAATGTATCCCAAATAGTTAAATCAACATGTGTTAATGCTAATAAATCATAAACTGAATAATTAACACACGACTTAACGCGAATTAACATGCTGTTATTGAAAAATAAGAAAATTCATATTTTTTCGTGGTATTTTGTACTAAAAATAGATTTTGCCTTATGACACACATTTTTTTGTTTTTTATGAATGTTTCACATAAATTCAACGATTTTAATCACAAGATTTGCGAATCGTTTAAGCTATAATATTTTAAGTGCGAATTCTTATTCAACAAGATCTGACAATCAACTTTTAAAGTTCCCTTTTTTAACTTCATATTTTTCTGCCGTAAGTGCTTAACCCTTTAATGACCCTTTACTTTAATTGCTGTTGCTTTGAAACCACAAAACCAAATAGTATTTTTCTTTTGTCATATTATGCAACAAAAGAAAACAAAACAAAATATATGCTTATCTTCTTTTAAGCAGTACAGTACAACATTAATAGTCGTTTGTATTTTTTGTGTTAGTTATTCAGACGTGTCGTATTTACATTTGATTATGCCACAATTCGCAAGCACACTGCCCCCGAGTTCTTTATTTAGTGTGTGTGTGTGTGTGTGTGTGTGTGTGTGTGTGTGCATGTGTGCAAACCACAAAAACGCAAAAAAAAATATTCAGCTCGACCCAGAAATAGTTACAAATGTATGTAGTACTCATCGGGCTTTTAAAAACGCAAACGGCGAGTGCTAAAATGAAATTAACATAAAAAAACGTTTGCAATTCTCATGATAATTTTGCTAATAATGTGCCCGAAAATTTATGAAGAGGTAGGACAACCCTTAAAAAAAAAACCCTTTATAATAAATAGGTAAATAAATTATGTAGTATTATCGCAAATGAAGAGAAATGAACATTTAGCGTAATTCAAACGGAAATACACTCAGCATAAAGATACGAACGAATATGAACCTTAAAGGGAAAGGAAAAGGGCAATGGGGGTAAGCGTGACTGAGGGGAGTGGCAGGGAGAGAATGTCTCGACCCGCATTCGCAATCTTTGCGCGTGTCAAGCTGCACAAGAGAAACAAGAGAAACAAGAGAAATGCAAGCAAAATCTTATTAAATTATATATAAATAAATAATTACACGAATTTCGTGTTCTATGTACTTAATGTTTTATTTTTGAAAAACCCCGTCGCTGATGACGTAGCAACCCATAGAAAAAGCAATAACAAGGATGAGAATCAAACACGAGCGACCCAAAAAAGAAAAGAGAAACAAACAACGAGAAGGAAATGAAAATTGAGGAGCTGTAAATAAAATACCCTTGAATATATATCGCATAGAATGAAACCCTTAAATATATATCGGATAGAATGAAAACTTTAAAAATATAATGAAACCCCTGAATATAGTTTATCCGATGTATTTGAATATATATCGGATATAATAATACCCTTGACCACATATCGGTTAAAATAAAACACTTGATTATATATATCGGATATAATGATACCCTTGAAAATATATTAGATATAATGAAACTCCTGAATATATATCGGATATACCTTTGAATATATATTGTATATAATGATACCCTTTGAATAAATATATCAAAGATAATCATCCAATATGGCTTTTTATTGATTTTTCTTATCTTACACATATATTGTTTGGTTAATCTTTATATATGTACTATGTGTATTTCATTTTAAAAAGCTTTACTAAAGTATTAGTTTAAATATTAAATTGTTTAAGAACAATTTACTTCTGTTTTTTTGTGTTAGATCTAAAGTTAATACTTTATTATCGAATATATTATTTAACATTATAAGAAACTAAATGTTTAAATGTATATTTCTGCCATTTTTTCCTATGATAAATATTGTTTATCAAAATATTGCGAAATTAAATATTCCTAGAAACACAAAGACGCAAATCTTTGAACGTTACAGATTCCTTGAGTAAATAAAAACACCCTCTTCCTTGCTTTCGAAAATCTTCAAACTGTGAGCACACAAAATATGCCAAAACGCGCCGCTAGGGGGCGTCAGTGTGAGTGATGTGTGGGTTTTCGCAGACGCTAGAAAATGCTGAAGATGGGAATTTCCTGCGTGAAAAACGTTTAATTTATTAATGAGATTTATTAACAGGTGCCGCAGCAGGCTGTCAGGTGAAAGCTCAAGCGGTCGCAACGCGGAATGTGTACAATGGGGAAGGGGTGGTGAGGGGAGGGGGGGCACCTACATTCATAGAATCAAGTGGATGGAATGGTTTCGGTTCAGTTCGGTTTTGGTACATGCCGCGAGGTTAATGTAATTAAACTGAAAATTATGCGTCCTTTTTTTTTGTACACTTGTTCTATATATGCGTGTGCTAACGGGTCCCTTGCCACCTCCCTCCTCCTCCACCCTTTCAACTCACTGAAATTATGGTTTTGTGTGCCTTAAGTGCTGTTAGTGGAGGGTACATGGTTAGGGGTTGGGGGGGTGGCAGGTTCTATGACTGTTTGTATGACGACCGACACCGAAAATTATTTGCTTGTTGTTTGGGTCTGCTGCGTCTGCTGTGTGTTTGGGTAGGTGGGTGGGTGGGTGTGTTGGTTTTTGAGAATGTTGTCGATGTGGCACGTTGGTTGAGAAAAACAGACGCCAGCGTCGAAGACGCATAAAACAAACGTGAGACAAGATAATGGTCGTGTTACGCGGCTACACGAGGCATATGGCACATTAACAGCAATATACGAGGAGGCTACATCGCAGAGAGGCAATTATATAGCCACCTGATGTTTACTAAATTATGCATTACCAATTGGTATAATAGGAGGCACTTGAACAGTGCACAAGGGATCGACAAATTAGAGAGATATTTAGTTTAGTTGGTGGAAAATTGTTTAATAAACTGAAAATGCAATATTATTAATAAGGTCAAAAGATATATAACAATAATTTCACATAGTTTGTTAAGGATTTCCATTATATGAAAAAAATCATTTAGATTTCCTCTTTAATCCTGAAAAATAATCAAAACGATTCTCACTTGTTTCTTTGCAGAAAAACTCTTAAGTATGGAAAGAGAATCCTATAATGTTCCTTAAAACAAAACCATAACTAGAAACGTTAAAATATCTGAATTAAATCAAACAAACTTCCTTCCTAACTTTGACTTCAAGTTTGTACTTAAAAGCTTTCTAGTTTCAACTTATCCAACTTGGAGCTGTCAAAAAAAGGCGTAGCAACTTTTCAATATATTAACTTCCCTGGTTATATATATAAATATTTTTATTCAAATCAATCGACTCTCTTATAAGTTTTTCATAAGTCCGTTTTTCTTTATTTCTTTGCCAATTTTAATCTGTCAATGTGCAACTTTGACATTAGGCAGTGGGCGCGATTCATATTGCTATCTAAAACTTAATTCGTTCACCTCCAGTGCGCACTGCAACCTCAAGCTAACCCCGACCCTTACGCCCGCTATTCGCTCAAATCTATCTGCTTGAGCAGATAAGAGCTGACTTAGCTTAGTCGCTTGCTTATGAAGCTGCTGCTTGGCTGATTAGTTGAGTGCATGTTACGGAAACCTCTTGCTGCTCTGCTCTGCTCTCCCTCTCTCACACCCACTGCACTGCTTGCTCGAGTGTGAAGAGCCCACCCACCCATGGCAGAGCCCTTTTCCACTAAATACTTAACGTTAATTGGTATTTTATTGTTGTCTCGACGACAATAAACAAAAATAATAGCAGCAGCAGCAGCAGAACCAGAAAGAAGACGAGAAGAAGAAGAAGCAGCAGCTGCCGGCAATGATTACGGCATCTTAAGTTCTAAGTCATTCTCTCTCACTCTCTCTCTCTTACTCCCAGCTGCAAAGCTCGGCTCAGCTGAGTTGATCAATGATGTGGCCATCACATATCAGAGTTATGTGAACTCTCTATCTTTTTGTCTCTCTTAATTTAATTATTGTTTTGTTGGTGCTGGCAACTTGTGTATGTTATTCAATAATTTGTTTGCGTTCTTAATTTTTGATTCATTTGCTTACGCACACACATTTAAATAAATATACACGCACACAAATGCCAAGGCACTCACTCACAATTATTTGCTTATTTGTCACTTTAATAAAATAAAATACAATTAATCACCTTTTGCGTGAAATGAGCGCAATACCAGAGAAAGAGCCACACAGAGAGCGAAAAAGAGAGCGAACGGGTTTGCCAAAGCTCTATTGTGCTAAAGTGCTTGCGGCCGCGGCTGCTGCAACCCTCTTAATGAGGCCGGTGCGGCTGCCAAGCTGCCGTTGCTGAGAACCAGCTTAAGAGAGTCAGTCGGGCTGGAGAGCGTGTGAGTGAGAGCAGCTCCGCTGCGCTCTGTTATGAAGTAATAACGATGAAAAAAATTGCCACACTAAGAAACACACAAGCGGGCGCGTACACACACACACACGCAGAAATAAACGCAACACTTTCGTGTTTGTTGCTGTTGTTTTTGTTATTTTAATGAGAATCGTTTTTATGTTTTACATGCACACAGCAGCCGCCGCCAAAAATACACAGAAGCAAATGTAAATGCAATACAAAGTCACACACACAGATTTTGTATTTGCTTTCGATTGGCTCATTTTTGCACTATTTCATCTTTCACAACTCACAGCACGACGCTTTGATTTCGTTTGTTTGAATTCTTTTTGTTTATTAATTGAGTATTACACAGATATGTTTGTTATTATTTGAATTTTTTTCAATTAACAACGGCGCATCGCTTAAAAATTTGAAACTTTTTTACCTATTAATTGCACCTTTGTAGCAGCACCACAGGTAAGCGCTTAAAAAATAATAATTCTTAAAAATTCAAGAAAACAAAGCAACCACGCGACGACAACGGCAACGAAACGTCCGTCCACAGCAAAAGTTTCTCGCGTTTTGAGAGTTTGAAATTAAACGCAAAGCATTTTAAGCACTAAATTCATGTAAGTTCCGAAGAAGTTACTACGAAATACCCTGTACCGTCTTTAAGAACATCTACAGTTCTCACATAAAATGTAATTAAGAGCGATTTTGATTCAAAGGCAATTATAAAATAATGATTTAACAGTAACTAAAATTTTACAACGTTTTCAAACAAATTTTTCTGGTATAACATGATAATAATTTTATCCTTAACGTGGTTTGGATACTTTTTCGTTAGAGTAATTAATTTTAAAGCAATCTGGCATTACAATGCATCTGTAAACTCAGTTCTCTAACACGTATTGCTAACTGCCATATATACTTCACATACCGTCTGTCATAGGGTATTAAAAGCAAGTGTGTGTGACAGAGAGAGTATGCGCAGGGCGCAACAGTTGCAGGGAGAGCAACATTGTTTATGCAAGCCTCTAACAGAGCGTTGAGATCGGTTTAAATAAAAAGAAGCAACCACAATTGAAAAGCATTTGTTGTATACAATTTTAATTAACGTAACAATATTATGTTGATGTTTTAAAATTAAAAGGATTTTCAACTTAAATATGAATGAAAAAACAAAACAAAACTGAATACTAAAGACTTTCGAGTGTAACTGCATTTGATAAGTCGTAAAATATCTAAATGCTCGCAATATGGTCACCCCGCTGCTTTCAGACAGCTTTTACGCAAAGTGTTGGCTAACTTATTTTGTAGCAGCGTTGCGCGAAATTTGAAATTAATTTAAGCGTACATTTTTATAAGTAAGAAGGAGGATAAAGGTTACTTGAGTTATTAATAAGATAGTTTAGTTCCAATTTCTGAATGTATATTTTAGGTGAACAGGAGAAGTTTAGAGAAGTTTTAAATCAGTCGTTATTGGTATTTATAAAAAACAGTTTGGTGTATCGCGTCTCGTTCCCGTTTGCTCTATTGGTCTAGCTTCGATACTAACGCGCAAAAATGCAATTGAAAATGTTTGAATTTGGCGGAGTTGGATCGCGTGCCCCTAAAAGTACGCCGCATGTTTAATTATGCACCAGTTCTAGCCTAGCCAATACACAAATCCAAATTATAAGATAGTTTGTGTCCAATTACTGAATTTCTTATTAGTAATTAGGAGAATATTAGGAAAGCTTTCTATTGTTTTTTTAATCAATGAGAATGTAAACAAATGGTTACATTCTCATTGATTTTAATGGCATTTATAAGAAAGGTTTCTTCTTATTCCGGTTGGTTCTGTTAGTGTAGCTGCGATTATAGCGCTGGATTGCGTGTTCCTAAAAGTACGCCGCATATTTAATTATGCTTCAGTTCCGCTCTAGCCAATACACCAACCTTTTTTGTTTTATGCAGTACTCAGATGCATGTTCGCAGACCAATTCCCACCATAACAAATAAAAAGACAATTTGTTTTGATTTTGTAATTATATATTCCATGTATTTTGCATATATATTTAATTATATATGTATATTTGTTTGTTGGTTTGTTTGTTTTTTTTTTAACTTTACACAATAAAAATGATGATGGTGTTTTAACAAAAAACAATTTGTGGTACTTAATGTTAGAATTCATAGATAAATTTTCTTGGATAATTTGTGTCGATGACTCGAAGTCGAGCTCTTTGATTTTGTATGCTATATATATATATATGTGTGTGTTCTTTTGCTTTGTATTTTTCACTACATTTTGCTCTAAATATATATATCCGAAAAAACTTGCACATATTCTGGGATTAAATCGTTTATCGATATCAGAGTTTATTTATTCAATAGTCGTTAATTGCAAAGTTAATTACGTAAGATCGATAGATCGAGAATTATGCTTTTGTAAAATATATATGTACATAGAAAGTAGCAGCAAGTTTTCGTATTTTTTTTTCCTTTCTGAGTCGTCTTTTACTGCCACTCCCAAAACTTAAATATTTAACGTAACTCATTAGAAGTATTTAAAGCAACTTAAACTTAATGTTAAGAGTTGGTTTGTTGGTTGGTTTGTTTGTTTATTGTTAATTGATTGCAGCTAAAAATGATCGAGAGTTCTTTTTTTTAACTTTAAAACACATTCATAATAGACCGTATATAGCTATAAATATATATTTATATATCTCTACATTGTAATTTAGTTATCTTTCGTTTTTGTTATTGGTTATAAATTGCTGATGAGGTTTGTTATGATGATGATGATGATGATGAATAAAACGAGAGTCACAGGGTTGACAGGTGCGACTACACAAACACACACATAAAAAAAAGCGTATGCTACATTAATTTAATTGAAATTTTAATCGTTTTGATTATCGTGGAATTAATTTGCTTGTAAGCAGCTATTACTTGAAATTGTAACCTGTAACCGTAACTGTAACTAATGTAAATGTAACTGTGATGTACGCTAATCGATAGCTCTTTCTCTTTCTAGCTTTCTACTTATTGTTAGGGATTATGGTTTTTGTCGTCTGTGGAGGATTTATGGGGGTAAATAAGGGGTTAACATTGCGTTAAATATGCTTAAAGACTTAAATACTAAATATTTGGTGTACCTTTTTGAGTTTTGTGTTCTATGTTGATTCGTTTTTACTTGTTTTTTGTTTTCTTTTGTTTTTAGTTTGTAACTGTTATACATATACATATACATATACATATATGTGCTAACTGTAATAATAATTCATATATGTTTTCCATCTTTTTTTTTCCAAGCTCAACCCACATTCTACGTTCTCTTCGAGTTCTAAAAGCTATGCAAACTAAATATAATACAGTTTTGCTACGGGCCTGCCCCGACAACTAAACAACAACGAAACAAAAACAACAACGACACGCTCTTCTCCAAAGTGTTATACACGGCACAGTGGTTCCTTCTGCTACTTTCTGCTATCTCTGCTCCCATACACACACACACACACAAAATATATAACGGGATGTGTTTTTCTAGTTGTTGTGTGTTTTGTGTTTTGTCGCGTTAGACGCTTTATATGGGCGATATGGAGAGCGGGGCCGTTGCCGTATCTGGCATATATTCTTTGAGCAGATCCCGCAGCCGTAGAATCTCTCGTCCAGCGGCAGCCAGATCTCCCTGCAGTGAAAGTTCCCGTTCCCGCAATCGCTTAATGTCGCGTTGGCAGGTCTGGAAGAGAATAAAAGGTAAGTTGACAGCTCTTTTAATGTCTTAGCTAAGTCTCTTAACATACCACATTCTGACGCAGTAGATCGAGTTTGTCGCACTTGAGTCGCGTGACCTCTTGTCGCAGATTCTCAATCATCATGATGGTCTCGTTGCTCGGTGAGCTGCCCATCATTGTGCCCTGCACACCCTCTAGGCACAAAGAACAAGCCTTTGTGGTTGCCTCTGCCGAACTCATGCTCTCCAGACCTGTGTCACTGTCAATGTAGGCGGCGCCACCATCCAGATGGCCCATCATCGGATCTAGATCGACGCTGTTGAGACTGGAGTCATCGCTCGTCTCGGACATGGTTGCCACGGCAACGCCGACGATGCCACCGTTCTGTGCAGCGTTGGCTGCAATAGCAGCAATACCGCCGCCATTATGTTGAGTGACTCCTCCAGTTGGAGGATGTGCACTAGTGTTGTTGTTGTTGTTATTGGCCTGTCGCGATGTTATGTCCGGTGATGAGGATGTAGATTCATTCGATGATTTTGATTTCGACGACGACTTGGATGCCGTGCGACTGCAGGTCTGTAAAGGTAGAAAAGCGGGTAGGGGATTAGCAAATAGTCTAAAGGGTATACAAAAGCGTTTACACAGAGAATACGACAACTACAATAGTTTTCTGAATTAATGGTAGTTCGCACAAACATATGCCTAACAGTTATACTTACATTAAGATTGGGCGTTTGTGTCTCTGGTTGCGGCTCCTTTTTGGAGTTGAGGGTGCCCCCTTTGGTGTTCACGCTAAACTTGTCGGGATGTCCACCGTTGCCGGTATCGACGCTCTGGGAACGCACACGCATGATCAGCGCCTTCTTGACAGTATCTATAAAACGAGTGCCAGCATTGCCACCACCTCCGCTCTCGGACTTGGGTGTCTCTGGGGTGGGACTACCGGCTAGGGTCTGTGACAGATCGGCGCCAAGGAAATCGCGAGTCTTCTCCTTAAGCTCCTCGACCAGGTTCTGTAGCAGCGAGGTACGCGTACGCAGCTCAAGTTTGGCAAACTTCTCGGCCTTGTAACAGGCATTCTCTGCATTAATAAGCTTGGTAAGCAGAAACTCCTTGAACTCCTGACCCTTACGGAATACTGCTGGACTTGGGAGAGTTGGCCCAAAGAAGGGCACATCATCACGTGCGGTGACGCTGACCTTGTAACGAGTGTGGGGTGAATTCGGTTCTAGTGGCTGTACCACTATGAAAGCATGCAAAAAGTGGCTGGCAATCATGTCCGGCGAGAAGGGTGTATTTGTCTCCTGGAACACAATTGCAACGATGTCGTTGCCAATGTGTCGCTTGCGCTGCAACTGCTGCGGATCACCCTCGGTGTGGGGCAATAGAGTCGAGACATGGAACATGACCTCGCGCTCCTTGAAAACCTCATAGACAGCGTTATCGCCGGTATGTCCATTTTGTATGTCGAGACCACCGCGATAACCCTTGTGCTCCTTAAGCCGAATGCGTTGGCCGAGCACATCGAGGAACTCCTCAAAAGCTGGCGATGTCTGTTGATTGCCAAAGAGCTCCTCCTCGGTGGTCTGTCCGTATCTTTGGTACAGCACGCCAAACTTGAAGTGCGAGACCAGCACATGCTCATCATACACGCTGATCAGCTGAGAGGCCTTTGGGCACAACACTGGCATAAAGTTATCCACCTGAATCTGTTCGTTCAACAGCCGCACCATCTTAGCCGGGCTGGGTTGAGCGCCCAGACACGACACCGGTATGAGCTCATGCATGGTGCCAGTGCGCAGACGAAGGAGTATTCGCATATGCTCCTGATTCGCCACATTCTCTGTCTTGATCGAGATGAGCACCGGGCCCAGCTGTTCGTCGTGTCCGACAAGATTCGAATGCTCTCTAGCCGCATAGAAGCGGCGATAACACTTGGCCGTATCATCCGTCTCGAACTTGGCCATCCAGGTGGTCTGCGGCAACTGTGGATTACCTCGAGCATCATAGCTGCATTCGTGCTCGGTGCCATCTAGCCAATAACCACCATGCAACGGCAACAGGATCATCGGATAGGGCGCCGACTTGGCCAGCGCATCCTCCAGCAGACGCTGCGAGGCGGGTATGGCCGAGACAATCGATGAGTTCGACGAGACCGATGACTGTGACTGATAATGATGTCCGTTGGACAGCTGTTGTCCACCTGACGCACTCACCACACCACTCAGTTGTGGCGAGGCTGGTGTCGAGCTGGAGGCTGAGCCTGAGATGGAGCTACCGGAGTGATTCATCGAGTGACGCAATGTGGCCCTCGATCCCGAATGCTGCAGTAGTCCGCCATTGTGGGCGATGCCATCGTGTGGTGAATGTGGCTGTGGTACACGCTCCTCACTCGCATTGCTGCCGCGATGATGCTGTAAAGAAGAGAAAATCAAATTAGTCTTAGGTTTTTGTGTAGACAGACGAATAATAACAGGGTATCAGCGGCAGCAACAGCTGTCGCTATGTGTGGGTAGAGCAAAACCTCCTACATAAGAGTGTAGAGCAGCAGATGGAGAAAGATTGAAACAAGGCGCATGGCTGCATTATAATTTCATGCAATTATCGTCAAGGCACCTCCAGGGGCCCAAAAAGACCGTGGAGGGGGGGGGGGGGAACCTATGTGTAGTTGTGTGTATGTAGATTTAGATGGATTGGTTAATGGCAGAGCTAAGGCCAGGCTGCCTGGCAATTTGTAAAATTTTGTGTTTGTGTGTGCGAGTGTGTGTGAGTGTGTGTGTTGGCTCTAAACAAATACGCGCTCGTGTGGGCGGCTTTTGTGCGGCTTGGATTACGTGCTGAATTCATAGTTGGTAAATGGGTCCAATGGGAGGGTTAAGAGTGTGTGTGTGTGTGTGTGTTTTGTCAGTTAAATTTGTGGATAATATGAAACCAACATTTTGATTTGACATGCACATCCTTTGACTACGAGCGGCGCCATATTTTGTTGCTTTTACAGTCTAGTCTGGCTGCCCAGCCCAACCGAACCAAATAACCCTCCCTAGCACAGGATTTTCCGTAGGGTGTGCTCAGTGCCCCTAACAAGTGAACATATTAAAAAGTTCTTTTATTTTTGTTGCTGCTGCTGCTGCTGCAGACCCGTCCCAATTGTCTATTTGCAATTGCTTTCCAGCTGGCTTGCAGCCAAATGTGGCACGTAACACAGCTAGAAAGAATAAAAAGTTAGTTTAGCAATGGGGTTGACCCTCTCCTCTCTCTCTCTCTTTCACTCTCTCCCTTTTGGTATTTTGGGGTTCATCGATAGTTCGTGCCTTGATTTAATAGTCTGCTGTCTGCCAAATGCAACTGCTGCTTCAATAATGTGCTACAAGATTGGGTGATTGAACGTGTCATAAGGGTTATTGTTTTGGGGGAGTACAAGCTTACGAGTGCGAATTTCAGTTTTAGAGTTGTTAAGCTTAAAGAATAACAGTAAAATTCGATAGTTTGTTAAGTCTTTCAGGCTAGTTAACAACTAAACATCGAATATTAGGAGTTTTTATGTTTTGAAATCAAATGATATTATTATCTCGTTTTGGCTGTTTAAAAACACATTTACTCAACTCTATAATAATTAATGAATTTTTAATAAGAGCAATAAAAGATTGTGAGATTGTCGTCTTATTTTTTTCCCCATTAAGGCCTTGAAATATGTTCGCGATACGAGGTCAATTCCATTGATTTTGATGCATTTGGAAATGGATTTATGCAATGCAATTTAAATGCAGTTTACTGAACAATTTGTAGCTCGGTAATGAGTGCATTGTCATCTCGAATGTTCAATGATTGAATGCATTCGTTCGTTCACTCGTTCACTCAATTAGTAGTTAAAAGCGAGCGTGTGAATTGAATAAGTATGCAAATGTTGCACGACTTTCGATACGATACGTTACGTTACGATATATTCACGTATATTTTTGATGTGGCAATTGAGGAAAAATTTAATTGAAAATATTTTGTTGATGTGTTGCTTTGTTGTAACACGATATACGTATTTAGTGCAGATAGAGGGTGCTCTCACTAAACGGGAGTTGGGGGTTTCGGTTCGGTTCATTTCGGTTCGGCTCGGGTTGGAGTATGGGTCTTGGCCTGGGTCGGGGTCGGGGTTTTGGTCTTGTCGTCACACGCTTAGTTGGCTTCATTTGATGTTCGTGTTGTTGTTGTTATTTGCACTTTGCGTTCGCTTAGCGTCCCTTCCTTCCCTGCTATAAATGAGTGTTCCTGGTAGATAAATAGATGGATAAACAGTTCCGACATTCAGACGCTGTTTGTCTGGTTTTGTCTAGTTTATTGGTTAGCCATTTAATGCAAAGGGCTTCGGGCGGAGGCATGACTCATTCAACAATGACCGAAACTTAATTTACTTTCCGTGCAGGAGTGGTCTCAAGAGCGGGCAGAAGGAAGGGAAGGGTCAGTCGGATTTTGGTTAATTGGTTCGGGGAATGTGTCAAGATATGTTCGAGTCTAATTTGATGAGATTTGAACTGACTAACGGGGGGCAAGGGGAAGTTGTCTGGCTTTTGTCTAATTAAAAATGGTATCTAATTGAATGAGGAGGAGAGAAGGCGGCAAAGTATATGTGCGAGAAAGAAGCTGTCACTCAAATGTGTATTAAGAACACAAGCGGAAAAACAAACTAACATTTGTAATGAATGTAAGTGGGAAAGCATAACGAATGCAGCGAAATACAAAAATACAAATGCTTAAGAATGGGCAAAACTGCGACCTAATACACAAAATAACTGAGAGAAAGGGGGAGAGACATGATCTCGTCAAATGCTCATTATGATGTTTATGGCGCTGTGCCGATTCTTGAGAACTTAAGCGGATTACAGACAAGAAAAAGTGTTACGAGCTTGAAGAAACGAAACTAACGCGACAAAGCGACTTTTCGGGCCATATGCGTTTTTTATTTTCGAGGTTAGTGGGGTTTCTTGATGGTACTGGTCGGTGGGAGAAGTGGGGATGTGTGGCTGGGTTCCAGACAAGTCACAACCCCTTGTGCATTGAACAGCAGGCCATAAAATACAAAGAGTGTGTAGAAGATTTGCATAAGTCGAAGGGCAGGCAGACCCTGAACGATGTCTATAGCCCCTACATAGTACCCCCGCCTTCACTAACCCGCACACATGCGGATGCTTAAAAATCCTGTGAGCGAGAGAGAGGAGAGATGAGGCAACGTCAACAACGTTGTTTGTGTTGCCATTGTGTTGGTTGTTGCGCTTGTGCCTCAAGTGCAGTGCCTCCGTCATTAAAAATGTGCATTTTGCATTTGGACGACGGGGGCGTTGAAATCTCTTCTCTTCTTTTTTGTTGTTTTTTGCCTGCTATTAAAATGAAAACAAAGTATAAAAAAAACACAGATGAAGAAGGAGAAAGAACAGTGAGGAAGGAGATGGCGTAGCTGCTGAAACAAAGCACAGGAAGCTGACTTTTGCTGTGTTTATATAGGGTGTGAGTGAGTGAGAATAAGCAGTCTCTACAGTTGGAGAGTCAATGCTTCTCAAAGCTTGCGACACTCATCACTTATGCTGGGCACATTTTATATAAGTTTGGCAGCAAGCAAATTGTGGCACATGATTCTACCGAAGTATAAAAAGAGTTGCAAGCAAAACCCAAGTGATTTTTATACAAAACATATATTCTTATATGTATATTAAAAACGCACGTGCAAAGTGCCAGCCAAGTCAATTTTCTTAGCCAGACTTTGCGCCCAAATAACACCCACACACACACAAACAGCAGTCGTGACATGATTTATGCCATCTGAGACAGTGTGACAAACATGCTGCAAGCGAGTTACTTTGCCGTCTCCAGTGTGGCATAAAATGATAAATAATACTATATGCATATTGTATGAATGTATTTTATTTGTCGCAACTACATGCACCCAAATGTGTGCATTAATATATCAAATCAAACTCGCATAAATCAACAAGCTGGCATATAAATCAAAGCCAGCGACTCTTCAACTCTCAGTGCAATTCAAACTGTCTGGAGAATTTCAATTGTTGCAGTTGGAAAAAATAATAAAGCTAAAAGGATTGTCTGGTTAGACACTAGAATTGCTCGCACTTGATTTATTTCATACTAACTCGGGAATCGTAAGTTAAACATATAAATCCTGTCTAGAACATATGTGTACATATGTGTTTTGGTCGTGGGAAGAAAGTTACTCAGTCAAAAGTTTGTTATTTATGTAGAAGGCAATATTTTGAAGACATCTTAAGCTTAACTTTTGAATAAATTTTCGTAAAATATACATTAAGCCATTAGACAAAAGTTATGTTTAACCCAAATCTCCGTCATAAGTATTCTATCTACATTTTCTTGCACTTGAAAACCATTTTCAAGAAGATATTAAAAAAGTAGCGTTTACAAAGCTTTTTGTTGTTGTTGTTGGTCGTAACGCATGTTGCACGTGAGCTGAATGCCAAAACAGTTTAGCTCTTAGAAACGCTTTCACACATTCAATTAACACACACACACACACATATATATAGACATGTAGATTTAAGCACGTATGTGACCGTTAAAAGAGGTTTTAAATGCTGCCGCTCGAGTTTTTGACTCCCCTCCCCTTCTCCGCCTCTTTGTGATTCTTATCGCAACGCTTGCTGCCAATCTGTGTTTGAATTCCTAGAAATGTTCGTATCGGAATGAACTCATGCCCAGATGAGCTAAAGAAGCAGCTTAGAGTCATTAAAAATAAGAACTAAAACTATCATAAAAATTCATCGTACAGTTTGAGCTGCTTGTTTGGTTTTTTTCAAGGGGGCGTTTTGAGTAGCACTGGCCATTAAAAAAGCAGCTTTGTATTTTATTGATTTTGAACGCTTAAGGCAACTTGTCGCATTTGTTGGTTGTTTTTTGGTGTGCGACAATTTCATTAGCCAAAAAAAGCGAAAGGCTCCCACCGCATATGGGAAAAACAAGACTTTGTCGAATTGAAATAAGTTTTTAAGCTTATGCAAGTCGATGATTGATTTTAAAATGTTATAATTACTTAATAAACGAATTTGGATATGGGTCTAAAAATAGTTATTGCTGGTTGCTGCTGTTGCTGAGGGCTGTTGGCACAAAGTAAATTAATTTGAATATTTAAAATACATATTACTTGGTCGGATAACCACAGTATATATTTTCTTTTTATATTTAATTGCCTGCAACGTTTCGTAGCATGTCACAACAACAACAACAACTGACCCAATTTGTGCGCAGTGAACCCATCACATAAAAATTTGCATAATGAAGAAGTCTTTGTCGCTTCCCAAACACCAACAACAACAACAACAACATTCCATCATCTTTTACGTTGTTGTTGTTGTCGTTGCTGCATGAAATTAGTTGCAACAATTTGATTAAAATACCAAGCAACAGCTACAACAACAAAAAGTCCAAAGTACTCTCACGCCCACGGCAAGTCTGAACTCCCTTTGCCATCGCATTTAATACCAGGTTCACTTGCACGTCAGTTTCTTTGTCATGGTTCTGTGGTCTTTTCGACTGGGAAGCAACTGACTCTCAAACTGTATGCGACCATGCTGGCACAGTGTGACAGAAATGTATGTTTAGCTTAGCAACAGCAACTTAAACTAGTTAATATTAGAAGTTATGTTTGATTTTATTTTATCTTTGTTTCTTCAACAATTTTATCAAAATTAACCACACGATCTTTAACAGTTCATTTCCAGACATTCAAGCAACAGTTATTTAAGCTTCTGTGTCAGTGTGCAATGTCTTCTCTCTCTCTACTTTGTTTTTGTGTGTGTGTGTGTTTTTTTCTTCACATCTTACGCTTTGGCCACTGCGCGTCAATCAGCGACTTATTTCAATGGCCCTTTTCGGCCCCTTTAACGGCCCCTATATAGAGGTACTATAAACTCTCATATGTTGTATGCATGTATGTATGTATGTATGTGTGAGAGGGCCCCTTTTAGGCTGCCTGCGCATGTGCATTGAAGCTGCGCCGTTTCCACTTGGCTGCACAAACTGAGGGCGCAAGCAAGCTTGCCTTGCTTGTTGTTGTTCAGCTTCTTTTTATGTAAGTTGCGCATTTAAATAACAAACAGCTGACAAAAGTTTTCGAACGCTTGCCCAATCTTTGCTACTGGCCCCCCTTTCCCTGTCCTTTACTTCCTGCCTTTGTTGCCTCTCTTAGTTTTGATGTTTTTTTTTCCCGCTGCGCTTCGTTTGGCTTTTCTCATAAAATAATTGCGCGTGTGATGAAGTTGATCCAAGCTAGAAAAGAGAGCAACATAGAGAGAGAGAGAAAAGCGATACATTCTCCTCAACCCTCCCTCACCTGACTTTACAAAAGGGCGGCAACCGAAGCGAAGACTTTTGGCTTTCAGCTGGGAATTAAAAGGCGATGTTGTTGTTATTGCTTCTTGTCCCACGTTCTGCTGAGAATTTGGCAACGAAGCGTGAAACTTGAAGTACAACAACAATAACTTATTACTTGTTGTTGCTTCGGTGTTCCTAGAAAACCGTCGTCTTGTAGCCCAAAAGTAAAAAATATTTCCAGCTTTTTAACTTGTAATCTGTTCAGCCAGCAAAACTTGCAAGGCTTCCAGAGGGGGTAAGGGGTGAGGGAAGAGAGAGAGGAAAAGGGAGTTACCAGTTACCTGGAATTTGTTGAGAATTGGTTACAATCGCTTCCTTTTGAGTCGAAAGCCAGCTGTCATAACTTTGGCAACTCTGACAACTCTTATTGTCTTACTTACTACGCTTTTAATTACACAGCTGCTGCTGCTGCAGCAATTAGTACCTATGTGCCATCTGCCACGCCCCCATTGACTGTTGACCTGGGACGCACTACAGAAGAGCGTTTTTTTTTCATATTGATTTAACAAGAAAAGAGCGCAAAAAAAGTAGAACGCGTTGCTGTTTACATGGGCAAAACAAGCAGCAAATGCGTACATTTGCATCATTAATGGCGTTGGCAACCCTGTCACATTTACCCTTAAGGGTTGTGCGCAGGGGGTCAGGCATTCAGGCACTTCAGGCCAAACACTTCAGGTCAAATCTGTCGCTCGTTGTTTTTTTTTTTTCTTCTTATTTGTATACCCTGCCAGCTGCAGTCGCAGCCTTTTTGGCCCTGAGCCCGTTTTTTGCACGTTTTTTTTGTTTTTGACGTCAGCATTTTACATTGGCTACCAATTGTGAGTGCACACTAGTGCCTGCCAGTGCATAAAGTGCTTAACCCAACAAGGTTAATAAAATTTGAGATTCATAAGGAAAACTTGAAAAGGAAATGAAATGTAGATACAATTTTATTTGGTATATGACTAAAAAAAGAACGGAATCGATCAACATTATTTTAAGTTTATTTTAGTAAACACCTTGATCATTTGCTTAAACTTCAAAAATCTAGTTTGCATACTCAACTTGACATAATTTGTGTTTAAAAGCTTAAATAAGCTTTATTGACAACTAATTGGAATTGAATTTGAATTGGCGTGGGTTTAATTTATGAAAATGTTTATTGAAAACCAATTTGTTGCATATCTAAGATTCAATTAAACATTTTACACTTTCAGCGATGCTTTTAACAAATTTTCACCCCCAAATACCTCTTACAACAGAGTAAAAATTGTTTACCTGGTAAACTTTGTACTATTTGCACTATTTGTCTGACTTCATTTTGATTGATTTATGTTTGCATGGTAGAGATTTTTGCTCTTGTCAAACCATTTTGCTAGCTTTTTTTTGGTGTTTCCTTTTTTTTTTTTGGCATTGCCACCCGCGCCGGATGCGTTGGCGTTTACCAACCAACCAACCAACATGCAGAAAAAAACATCATAAACATTCACTTTTTTTTTCTTGGTTGTTATATACACTTCTTTCGAAGTATCTGAGTGCGGCATATGCATAACTCGTATGTATCTCGGCTTTTTTTTTTTGCATATTCGCGTTGGTTGTCTGGCTTTGCCTGCTTTTTAATGTGGGTCAACGCACGTCCGTCTCTTCGCAACACCACACAACACCACTTGTGTACATCGTTTATCTTATGCATTTGCAACTGTCGCATGCTGTGTGACTCTTAAACTGTAAGCAGACTGTTGATTTTCCTTTGCTGAGTGCGACAATTGCCACAAATTGCTTATGCACTTATTCATTTCGCGCATACATACATATGTATATATGTATATATTTATAGCAAGTGAATGCCCACAAGTGTTGCAAGTTCCCCCCTATCTCCCATATCCCCCATCCGCGTCTTGGGCGCCATTGCAACTTATTGGCTGTATTATGAGTCCATGACGAGCCGCAAAGCCAACACCAAACAGATATAGCAGACATGCGTTGACTTATTTATGAATCTTTGGCGTCTGTAAATCTGTAAAAATGGTGCATTTAAACCTATTTAATGCCACAGATTTGAAAATGAATTTCTTTTTGTTTTTTGGTGACTCAGTTCTTTCTGGAGAGTTTCTGCTCCTGACTCAGCTGCTTTCTAGATGACAGTTTGAGAGTGTCAATTGCTCCACAACTGTTTGACAGTACAATGACTTACTTGAACGTTAATGATTTTGTTGTTTGGAGAGTAGAGCAGGACATTGACTTTTAATCAGTTCAGCCTATTTAATAAGCTGTTAAATGTTTTATAGCTACGCTTGAAAAGATTTAAGCCAAAAATTTGCCAAATATCAATAAAATAAACGTTAAATTTAGCAAACTGCTGTAAATGTGAAATGTATATATGAATAAATTAACAGCGCATAAAATTATTATTAACAACAACAACCCACAAGTGAAAAAAGAAGTGCAATAAGTTGAGACACGCAATGCAAAGTTAAAGAAACAGTCACTGCTATCAATCATTGCACAGACACACTATATAGACAAGAAAGAGATAAAGAGATAGAGAGAGAGAGAGCAAATAAATTCAGTAACATTGCAATTGCGATGAGAATTGATGAAGATTGGCGTGTTGCATGTTGCATGCCGCACTGCAATTAATAAACGAAAACAATAACAACAACAGCAAAAAAAACCTAGTCAAAACTTTTTGACAGCTAAATCTGGTAACTGCCACAACTCAACTGGCAAAGCCACAATAATGGCTTAAAGTGAAATGCAAACAACAAAAAAAAAACCAAAAGCAAAAAAAACACAAACTTTAAGCAATGAGCAAAACCCAAAACAACATTTCGGTCAGCATATGCCAAAGCAAATAGATAAACGTTTATCTATATCAATGTATATATATATATACATATCTTAGGCATACATTATTCACATATACGTATATATATGTATGTATATGTGTTCATTTACTATGCAATGCAGTCAACACTTTCAACACAACAACAAACAATTAAATTGGCTTTTGCAGCATGATTCACGTTTTTACCTGTTTTTTTTTTGGCTTTGGGTGCGTTACAGTTTGGCAGCCATTGTCGCAACTTTCTTTTTACGAAATTTTTATGAAGAAATTTAAGAGAAGCAGCCAAAAAAAGGCCCCCAAGCAAAGCAAAACAACAACACAAAAACGAGAGCCCACAGACATCAGACCTGGGTGATGAGCTAGTGGGCGTGGCACGCGTAGGCGTGTTAACAATTTCTTTAGGCTTTTCTCAGCTTAATGTTATTATTTCTTTTTTTTCTTCTTTTTGTGCAGCCCTCAGGCGATTGGTTTTTTTTTTTTGGTTATTGCTTTGGCTCTTTGAGCTGTTGGGGCTAATGAATTTTTTAACACAACATTGCGAGCATTTCATTTAGAAAAATCTACGAACTAGACTTTCTTTCCCAAGCAAAAATAATAATGCTCCAGCCTGCGAACTGCTTGAGGGGAAAAAAACCCGAAATAAAAAAAAACGAAACAGAGAAAAAACCGGAACCTCTCGCTGTTGTATCTTAAGCACTTGTATCGTGTATATGGTATCTTGTTGCTGTTGCTGTAGCTGTAGCTGTAGCTGTGTGTTTTGTTGTCTATATCTATAATATTATGTATTTTTCTTTGACACGCACGCGACGGCATCGTTTGTTGTGTGTTATGTTGCTATTGTCGTTGATTCGAACCTTGGCATCAACCTGCCCAAATATTTCTTACTGTCTCAGTTGAAGTTTTGTTTGTTTGTTGTTTTTTTTCTTTCGGATTTTTGGATTTTTTGCTGCGGCCAAAAAAGAATCAAAAACAAAAATCGCTGAAATTCAATTAGCAGAAAAAACATATGAGAAAGAAACACATTCAGATTTGATTATTAATTGAACTACAGTCAAGGTTTCTTTTTTTTTATTATTATTGTTTCCATTATTTAGATTGTTTTAGATTTGCCAAGTAATGTATATTTACATATGCGTAGATCATTTAATGTATGCCAAATAAGGTCAAGTGAGCTGAATGATCATTATTTGCTTTAAGTGTGGATAATATGGCAGTAAATCAAAAGTGACAAGTGATGAATTTGAGTAGATTTTCAAGAAGATTCAGATCGGGCGCCAAACAAGAACTCAGCTTCAATGCAAAGTTATTAATTCCACAAAAGCAATGCCAAATATGATTGATTACCAATTTTTTTGTTTATCGAACATATCGAAACATTGAAAGTGATTCAAGAAATACCCAGAAATATGAGTCAATTATGTGTGAGTTGTACTTTAAGAGTTAATTCATTAAACGGTTTTTGAGTACTGAGAAGTATTAAGAAATCGTATTAAAAACTGAGTACACAAATATATTTAGTCATATGAGTCAATAAATGAATGAAATGTGAAACATATACAGTTAATGATATAGTTACGAAATTTGTTTCGAGAAATAAACGAACAGCTTTAAAGACTATCTGAACAACAAATTGAAAATGAATGAAATATAATAACATTTCAAAGTAAGTTGAAAAATTCTTTACTTTAAAGAATAAGAAATAAAAACTAGCTACTTTATTCTTTGTCTAAACTAACTGAATTTACACAAACAAAGATCAGCTAAATCACAAGACTTTTACACATGAAATAACGCAAGTTATTAGAACTGTCAACAGAAAGGCCTCACGCTTTTGACTCTGCTTTTAGCCTTGGCTTAGTTACTGGCTTAGAATTTTAACTTTTAGATTTTGTCTGCATTTTGCTGACTTTGCTGAATCTTTCAATGCAACTAGCGAAGCAGTAAGTAGAGGGAGGCGAGGGAGTTGGAACAAGCGTGTCTAATGTCTTAAGTATCTAATGTTTAACCCTCGGTTGAGTGATCTGTTTACAGAAAGCCTAAGCTTCAACGATCTGAAGAGAGATCAGCTTACGAGCTTAAGCCACAAGTTGACCACATTTCAAGTTAAGAATTGAGTTTTCCTTGCCAACTGGTTTTGTTGTTTACAGCTCAACTTTCAGTTTTGTTGCTGCCTGGAAAAATGACAAGCGGAAAAACGTTGTTTACAACCTGAGCTTGAGAGCTGTTGGCGAATGGCAAATAAAATAAATTGCGACTCGCAATGTGATTATAGCGAAAACAAAATTAGCAATTAAATTATTTATTCAGGGGCGTGGCAAAACAATGCAAGGTTATATGATTAGCATGTCAATAGAATAAATAAATAAGTATATATACATATCTTCACATTCTGATTGTTTTTATTCACCTGTCCGAAGAACTAGTATATTAGCCATTCTTGTATCTTTTGGCTTTTGACCGCCTTTTTAGTGGTTTCATTGAGTGATCCGTTGATTAGCGATTAGCTGTGAGTCAAAGTTTTGTCTCGTTTTGTGTTCTGTTTCTGTTGGTTTGTTTTGGACGTGATTAATAAATTATGTTAGCTGTTTATCTTCTACAATTACAACTTCTCGATTTCTGTTCAATCTAAACTGTTTTCATCTTCTTCGTCTTCGTCTTTCGCCGTGTGTTCTGTTCTATACTGGGTTGCATTGTGTTCGGGGCACTTAACTGCTTTTGTGCCGTTGTGTTGCTGTTGTTAACTGTTGTTCATTATTTGTTGTTGTTGAGGTTTTTTTATTTTTCGTTTCAACTATCGACGCTTCGATGACCTTATGTTTAATTTATGCCAGACACCAGCATTAACAACAACAACGGCAATATAGGCCCATGGCCTTGTAATGGTTCTGGGCAAAACAACCATAAACTCGTTGCATGAAGTTGGCTAAAACTGTGCTGGTAACTTCTGTTTAAATGCCCTTTACGATCGAAAGTGGGTTAGCAGCTTGCTAATAAAAGTATGCAGTGAGAGAAAGAAGGAATTCTTCTGAACTAGAAGTATGTAAAGGAATCTTAGAGCCTGAAAGAGTTAGAGTCATAAAAAGTGACTTTTTTAATTGGCATTCTAACATTTTTGACTTTATTACATTAAGCTTTATTACGTTATTTTTACATTAAGTTTTAAGCTTTACTACATAAAGAGCATTTGCTAGTCGTGTGCATTCTTTTCGCTTGTGGTTTTTGGTTTCTTTTTTTTGTCGATTTCGAATATTGTGGCCAAAAAGTTTGCTGGCATGTTGCACATACACACACACTCTCTCTCTCTCTCTCTCTCTTTCTCTTTCTGTCGCCGGAAAAGCATTGTTTATTGTTATTTGTTGGCTTGTTGCTGACGGCTTTTGCTGCTGCTGCTGCTGCTGCCAACTTTCGCTGCCTGAGAAAAGTTTTGTGTGAAAATCGCCTGTCTCTGTAAATGCTTGATCTATGTGTGCTTGTTTGTGTTTGTGTTTGTGTTTATGTTGATGGCATTTGCAATAACAAGGCTATAGAAATTAGCTTTGACATAGATAATATTGCTAGTTACAAACCGAACCATTTGAGCATGACTATCAAATCTAATTCATACAAATGCTTTAAGCCTAACCCAACTAGTTCCCCACACAATCACCCTAAGCCCCCCCCCCCCCCTTCCACACACACACACACACACATAGTATCTTTCGAAGGCTGACAAGTGAGCGGATTATTGCCGAAGTGGCCCAACTTGTTTTGGAAATGTGCAAAATATGATGATATTACTTTGACATATTCATCGCGAATCGAAATGAGCCAACAGCGAAACGAGTTTGCGGCCGACAAACTAAACAATTTAAAAGGTATCACGACATTAAGCAACAAGCTTAGTGCAGCTTAAACTGGGTTAAGACTGTGAACAACGACAATAAAAGTTATAAAGGGAGCTTGTGAAGGGTTGAAAGCTTTAAGCTGCTTAGCCTAAGATTAGCCATTCAGAGAGAGAAGAGAAAGAATGTTAAAGTCTAATAACTGTATAGTTTTAAAGGTATAAAAAGGTGCGAAAAAGTATTTATTGATAAAACTAAGCATAAACATTAAATACGCTCATAAGGGAAAGCTTTAAAGTGTTATTCAAAGAAATAAATCAATAACTCTTTAAGCAAGCAGAAAGTGTAATCATAACAAAACTAAAAACACTTTATTTTAATATAAAACACTAAAAATTAATGGCAAACTTAAGTTGCGCTTTAGTTCATCAGACAGAACGTGCTTAGCTCATTGCTGGGCGTTTGGTAATCAAATTATTTTTAGCTTAATTGCAAACAAAGTACTTACAAAACTTGCCAAACACGCCCCCCTTTTAGCCTTGACCCCTTGATCCACCCTGCCACTGCGACAGCTGTGTTAATTTTAATGCTTTTAACGTGAAGTTCACGCGAGACGATGACCTAAGCAACATGAATTCCGTTGACGATGACGACGACGACAACGAGAGAGAATGTGGCACCCAATTATGGCCAAGAGCAAGTGTTGTTGTAGTCGCTTTAGCTAATTTGTTTAATAATCATAAAGTGGCTCAAAAGAAATGCGCAAAAGAAAACGCGCCGAAATAAAATTAAGGTCATTAATGGGTTAATAATCAGCTAGAAAATGTATGAACAAGACTTCTTAGCCTAATTAAATGCTGGGCTTCCGTCAAAAAAATAAAAAAAAACTTTTACCAAAATTGGCTTAACAATTTGATTCAGTTATTGAAAGTCCATTACGCATTGAGGTCAGTATGCGAAACAGTTTTACAGTCATTGACTTTGTTAGTTTAGTTCATTGAACCTGCAACCTGGACAACAATTAACACCGCTGACCAGTCAACGACTTGGCCACACTGTTAACCATTTTACCGCTGTCAGTTGACAGTTTTATAGTGCAAGAGGTTGCAGCAAAATAAACCTTTTTATTCGCACTTGATGCCCATTAATTTGCTGTTTTTGCTTCATGTTTTTATGTTTTGTGGCATGCGCCAAACGATCTTTAATCTGGGTTGGGTTTTTGTATTGCTGTCGCTGTGGCCGACCAGTTGACATGACCTGTTCGCGTACTAACGGTACACACATACACAGTGTTTGGTTAACTGCTTTATGCAGTACTGTTCAACACTAGAACTGCAGAGTTGTATTTAAAGTACTTGGAAATGTTTTTTCAATGACAAATTATTATGATTATCAGTTTAAAATCTATTTATTACATTTAGTAGATAAAGAAAACTACGCACTCACTTAAATAAATAATATTCATTTAAAATCCAGTTTTCTTTAAGTGGTCGTTTTAATAAATTATTAATTTATATTTCTTTTTGACTTCCCAAGCGGATTGCGTAATCCATTTTAAATGTCACCCAACAAATTCAGATTTATTGCGTAGCAGAAATCGTTTTTCCGCCAATGCGTCAACTTTGAACTTTTTCCGCGTTGACACGCAACTGCTGCGGCTGCCACTGCCACTGTTTGCTGCCCCACATAACGCAGCTGTCAGTGTGTACATAAGAAAAAAAAACTGTCTACAATTCATGTTTTATGCAACAATATCCTTCGGTTGGGGGCCAGCTGCAAGTGGCAGGCAGCGGCACAATAAATGCGGCTTTTGAAACCAACAAAAACAACGACAATAAAAATTATTGTCATGACAATTTGGGGCACGATAAGAGAAGGGCGCAATAATTAATATGATTGTCACTCAGGCTAATCATAGTTTTATGCTTCGATCGATGTTACCTGAGTTTTGTTTTTGTGTCAACTCATGCCACACACACACACACACGCACACACACAAACAAACACATTTCATACAATTTGACTGTTCCGAAAAACTGTCACTTAAATGTGTGTCAAATAAACTTCCACCGAACTCAATAACCAATCGCCTGTCCTGTCCTGTCCCCAAAAAGTTAACAGCTATTGTTCGCTTATTAGTTTTTGTGTGTTTTTGCTGTTCGCTATTGACGTCATCGAATTTTCTTCTGTTTCAAAGTTCTCAATTTCAGGCCATTTGTTTGGCTCAGTGTTATACAGGAAGTGAGCCGCTCAATCATATGGCTTTTTGGCGGAAGGAAGGATGCATTTTGTGGTTTAGCTTCGAGTTATCATTTCTCTCACACTCACTCTTTTCTCTGTCTCTCTGTCTCTCTCTCCCTCTGTCTGTCTCTTTCTCTTTCTAGTTGGTTCTGGTTTCCTTTGTTGACTTCTCACGCGCCCACTGGCCGCGAACTTCCGGTTGCGTTTTCATTCGTGGGATTTGTTTGCTGCCTTCCTTTTACACTTTGTTCAGTTGTTTTTCTTTTTTAGGTTTTGGTTTTTTGTGGCATTTTATTAATTACATTTGGGCCAGGCTAACAAACACATTGCAACTGACAGCTGTGGCTATATTTCACTTTCATAACAGCTGCCAATTTGAAATTTTATATCTTGCGGCTTGTTTTTTTTTTTTTTTTTTTTGGCCAGTTTAAGGGGCTTCTTCTTGCTTTTGTTTGGCAGCTGGCACGCGCCACATCCTGCTGCAGGTGCTGCTTGCTACCTATGTATGCACTTGGCAGCTTTATTGTTGCACAATATCAACATAAAAATGTTTATTGAACCAAAAGTTGAACAGAATTTATTGGATTTAGTTGTTATCTTTTCAGAATGAACTTAAAAGCGAGTGGTAAAATAATTTGTCAGTTGTTAATGTTGAACAATGTTTTGAAACAGTTTTGTAACTGTATGAAATATACTTTGTAATTTGTTTAATAGCACGTTAGGAGTTAAAAATAACATAATTATTAGCTAAGAATTCATTCTGAATGTCTCACGTAATGCTCGACTACAATTTTGGTTACTGTATGCAGTTTGAAAGGCGCTGACCGAAAAGGCCACACACTAACAGCAGCAGCAACAGCAACAGGAACACACTTAAGGGGTGTGGAAAGGGGGTTGCTTGAAGAAAAAAACCCGCTCTAATGTCTGGGACATGTTAAAGTGCTGCTGGCAAGCATGCCATAAATTCAAAGACTTGCCCAGACATTTTTATTAATGACGCAAAGTCTCGAAGACCCGCTTAACAGGTGCCAACCGGCAAGAGGGGCGGTTTGGGGGCAAGTGCCTCACTTCCTAGCGCCCACTTCCTGACACACGACTTTGCTGGCTGGCTGACTGGTGGCAAGTTGGCAATCTGGGCTCAGAGTTGGAATTGCTGAGACTGGCCAGAACCACTTGACTTGATCGCTTGCATAATTAACAGAGCAACATAGTCGCAGCAGCAGTCAACAACAACAACAACAACAACAACAGCAATAAGAAAAAATGCAACTAATGCAGTTAGCTTTGGCTTCTCTACAGCGTTACCAATACCGTTAAGCAGCGCAACGGCGACAACAGCAACAACAACCACCAGAAGAAACAACAACAACAACATTAAACAGCGAAACTGAGACTTTGACTTGGCGACGTTGATTTTAGTTTCTTGTATAGTATTTTGTGTTTTTCTTTCTGTTCCCATAATCAAAGCGCAACTGCAATAAAATTTAAGACTCTTTTGTATGCACTGAGTGGCATTACGCCTGACATACCCCCTCTACACCTCTCTTCCTCACTCACTCTCTCTATACATATATATATATATATATATATATAGTGTGTGTAGTGCATTGTGTTACTATTATAATTATTTGCCAGGCCCATAAATTATGCGAACTGTTGGTAGACAGACGGCGTTGCCACATCGCTTAATTACCCCAACGGCCATCTAGTGTGCCCTCCCCCTTCTTCCCTTCCGTTTCTTCATCTCATTTCTTTTCTTTTACTTAAGTTGTGTGTTGGCTAATGGAACACACTATTTTTGCTATTGTGAGTTCACTAAACTCGCAACATCCACATAAACATTCGCACAAACTGAAGGAAAAAGCTTAAAAACAATAGCTTGTAGCTTGGTCTGTGATAATGATAAAGATAAATGTACACAATATTGCGTACAGTAAAGATTGCCTCATTTAAACGCGCTAGAGTAAGTTTTTCTTTCTCAAGGCACAAATCATAGTTTGTGAAAGATTTGCAAATAAAATTTCATTTGAAGAGATTTAAAATAACGAAGATTTTGTTATTCAACCAAACTGTATAAGCAATATAAAAACAAGTAAGAAGGCTCTAGTCGAGAAATCCCGACTAGACGATACCCTGATCCCTATACCTTACGCGTACAGTCAGTGTTTGCAAGTATGTGTGTTTGTATGTACGCACATACTGCATACTGCATACACAACTTCAATGTCCCATATCTCCGGTGTTTCTTAACCGATTTTAATAAAAATTTCACAGATTGTTATTATTTTGATTATTAATTTAAATGCCATCTAAAGATTTATCAAATTCAAGATTTTGTTGTTATCGATCACATGTGTATATCGAAAACGGGATGAGTTATCGAAAATCGAAAACAAACTTGTACTGCCTAGGGATTAGGCGAGCTTAAGTTTGAAATCTGGAGTCTCTAGCTCTTATAGTCTCTGAGATCGGTTGACTCATACATACGGACAGACGGACAGACAGACGGACGGACAGACTCGGCTGTTGATCCTGATCAAGAATATATATACTTTATGGGGTCGGAGATGCTTCCTTCTGCCCGTTACATACTTTTGCACAACTTCATGATACCTTTTTTTCCCATTTTTAATGGGATCAGGGTATAATAAACTGGAGCAAAACATAATTAAATTAAGCTTTAAAGCTCTTGAAAGCTTCAATGAAACTTAATTTCTTTGTTTTCATGCAATTAAGCATACTTAAACGCTTCAACGTCTCAATTTAACTCTCACTCTTTATAATTAAACACTTCGCAAACAGCTTCATAACAATATTGTCCAGTTCAGTGACTGTCCAAATGTAGAGAGAATTGACCTTGTAACAATTATAAATTGCTTAATTGGCTGTTGTTGGTGTGTGTGTGTGTGTGTGCTTCAACTTGAAATCAATGTAAATCGTGTTCGATTTAACTCATTTTGTCTGGCCACTTCTGTCAATTAATCACAACGTTTTACTTAATTGCTTAATTAGCGCACATCAACTTTATATATCAACAACAGCCAAACACCAAATAAACAAACAAACAAACAACATTTTCATCTCCATTTACATCATTAACGCATCGCAATTTGAGGCAATTTGCGTTGATTTCATACAATTTTTGGCTCTAATGCCTCAACCAAATATTCTGGCCCTTTTGCAAAGTAAATTTGAGCTGTCGGTCCACAAACTCATTTCCGTTTACGGAGCGACCCATTCATCAAATGATGTCATAGCTGAGAGTCTTTTGGCTATAGTTTCTATATAAATAAATATGTGTATAGAAATTCCAAACATACTCTCGTATATGTATATGTAATTAAAAATGTTGTCGCAAAAGTTCGTTTCCCACACATTCTTCTTTTTATTTTCCGTGTGTACTTCGCTTCATTGAGCCCAATAAACCCAACCAACAGCAAGTGTGAACGGATATTTGGTTATTTGGTATGTCGCTCAACATTTTTTACATTATTTCTTTCTTTTTTTAGTATTTGCCATTCTCATGTGATTCGATTCTCTACTTGTGCTTCTTCGTGTACAGCGTATCGCCTTACACTTAGTGGCTTTCAGAGTGGGTGGGCGGTGCAAATGGATGTGGCTTGGGGGCATTTTCTCACAGTGCCATTTGTTCGATTTGACATTTTGAGACATGTTTCTGCTCTCATGATTAAACACGTCTTAATGCTTGCCTGACGCCTGACGAGGGCAAAAATGTTAGGAAATACAGTAATGGGAAATGGACTGCAATCATCAGGGGAAATTATATAAATAAAAAGTGTGTAACTGTGACAAATTAAGTGCTAAAGACTGTGTGATACTCTGTAAACAGTCTGCAAACTTCATTAAAAATGAGTGAACTTATGTACAGTAGATGTCAAACTGTATTTATTAATCTTCACCCTTAGATGCACTAAATGAATGAATGTAATTATGTACAATGAATGTCAAACTTTTAACTAAATCCTTAAGTTAACTTTTGCTTTAAGGTTTTTAGTTTTATAGTAAGATTGCATAGATTTAAATTCGAATTTTTTAAAAATTTTCTTTAATGGAACCTTCCACAACTAATATAAGCTCCTTTTGAACTCTGGCAACACTGAATTAAAAGTGACGTACCCTCTGGCAATGCCTACCCTAACGAAAAAATCGATGCTGAGCTTAGTGAACACACGTCACTTGCACTTGTGTGGCAGCAAGTTGAAAGCCTCTGGTGGCACATGCCACAAGCGTTATATTTGAAGCATTATGTTGAGTGAAAGTGTCGAAAGTGTAATGCAGGATTGCCAACAAAAGATTTATGGCTAATTACGCTGGTAACACCTGCTGACCACATACAAACACACACACACACACACACACATAGATGCTCTGCCCGATTAGTCAGAAAGAGAAGGGGAGGGAAACGTCGTTGAACTGATTCGAATATGATGTGCACTAAGCTCTCTGTTTGAGCTGTGATAGGAATGCTATCTGCAGGCTTAAGAACTAATCCGCTTAAAATATTTGTGTACAGTACGAACTGGCTGGCGCGTACCAAACTACACTATACAGCTTGGTACTTAATTGCTTAAGAGTCAACGTTTAAATCCTTTTCTAATTAAATGCCATAAATTTGCGCATTTAGCGCATTAGCGCATTAGCGGGTGTCGTGGAGCACAGAGGGATTGCTGTGGAGCAATTGCATTAACTAAATTAAAAAGAAATATGCGAGAGCGTTGATATTTCCATATTTTTAACCGCAGTCCATCCACACTAATCCGCTTTGGGCACATCAATTCAGGAAAAATGAGAGGGCGAAAAAAAAAATGGAAAACTGAAAACTGAAGCCGCGGCATATTTCACAATGTCAAAGACGGCGGGGGTGAGTTAGGAAAAAAAAAAAAAAATTTTTTTTCTGAGTTGGCCTGGGCATTCATCAGGCTTTTCCAGCATTCAGCATTTAGTGCTGATGGGAACCAGTTGTAAATACGAACCTGCAATGAGAAATAGAAAAAGAGATAGAGCATTAGTTTGGTTGCATATGAAAGGCGGCTGGTCACGCCTACCACTTCGGGGCAGATGGCACAGCTGAAAAATCTCTATATATATATGTTTGTATATGATTTTGTTTTCTTACAAAAAACTCAAATGGATATTTTGCAAGGAAAAAACATTTTTTCCATCAGTTATAAAGTTTTTTTTCGCGTTTTATTTTTTGTTGCAACGTGGGAAATACGAAATGTGAGCGAAAAAGGATGTGCGAAGGGCTTTTTTTTTTGATTTTCTTGTTTGCGATTTATGTGCATGAATTGTGTATGCTCGCAAACTGCTCGCAGGCACTGTGCAGGCAATCCCTTAAAACTGTCACGGCTAATGCTGTCAAGCAACGCTGTTTACATGTGTGAAAAACACAGCAAGAGATGGTTGATAGTAAAGTAATGTAAAATAGGAGTCGAAAGGGGGTTGGTTAGTAGGTTAAAAGTAGGTCACTCAACGCGCAGATTTTCACTTGCTGTCATCCGATTTACAAAATGCAAATAAGGCAAATGAGCTTGGATAACTAGCGCAAGAGGAATTAACTAGCGTGAAGCTAGTAACAAACAAGGGAAGAAACGTATAACATTAAAAAACAAATAAACAAACAACAGGCGGAAACATAAGAAGCAGCCAACTAAGTATAAGGGAGTGCAAAGTGCGGGAAGCTAAAGCAATAAGAAATAATATATAAGGGAGCGTTTTTTTTTGTTCGTTGTTGCTGTCGTTGTGCACTTGACAAAAGCAACTGCTGCAGTTTCAGTTTGAAATACTTACAATACACAATGCTCGAATTTGAGAACCTCTTAAAAACCAAATGAAACTAGAAGAAAATGAAGAATGGCAGGTGGCACTCAAGAGGAAAACGGACACACACACACACACACACACACAACAATAATAAGCGAACTCAGCGGGCGGCAAAAAAATAATAAGAACTAAGAAGCATTAGCTCGAACTTCTTTCTATCTATATCTAGCTGATGGCAAATGAATTGTTTTGGGTACGTTGGTTATGAATAGGCCATTGGTCAGTTATTAGTGACGGCAAATGCAATAAGCAGGAATTATTTATGGTAACAGATATTGACTTCCGTGCCAGCATGCTCTCTTTATAATAAATTCGTGGAACAAAAGGTAAAAGAAGTTGCCGAACCTAGGAAAAAGGTAACCAAAAGTTTTAGTTGCGGATTAAAATTGAGGAACTAAGCTTGCCATGGTTATGGATAATTACAAAAAAGAAGTAAAGATTATTTTGAGGAAGAAGTAAACCGCAATACACAAACATCTATCTTCAAACCTAGACAGTGAAATAAACCAAAAAATAAAAAGACCCTTAGACACCTTTTTGTTTTAAGAGCAATTTGATACAGGAATCCTTACATTTCCGCATTGCAACCTCAACAAAAAAAGACAAAGGAGTACGCAACACGAAGGACCACAAATATACTATATATATGTGTTTCATGCAGATGCCTCAAGCTTAAAAGATCTCTTAGCTGGATAATGTTTATAAATCGCTCCAAACTGGACACTCGATTAGAACCCAATCGGAAATGCAAGCAACTAACAACAGAACCAAACCGAACCGAACCAAACAGAACTGAACCAAACAGAACAGAAATAAAGTGGGCCAGAAGTGAGGTGCGTGTTTGTAGCACATGCATCATTAAATATGTAAGGAGAAGAGGAAACAAGTGCAGCGCCCAAGGATTACGCAAATTGCCAACTGAGAAAATACTCTATATATATTCATATATACGTGTGTATAAAACTAAGTACAATAAAAACAAAAACAAAAAGCACACTCAGCTCTCAATTCCCAACGTTTTTTGCCAGCTCAGTTGCAAAGCGCTCAAGCCTGAAATCGTACAACTTGTGGGGGGAAGTTGGTGAGGGGGGGGCAGGGTGTTGGTAGCAGTAAGTCTGGGGCGAATGCCTCGTTGCATTTAAATATTAATAAACATGGCGTGCCAAGCAAAATGCGCCAAATGCCGCGCACACGGCCCCAAAATGCGAACTGTGAACGTGACTTCCATGAGTCAAAGCAAAAACCAAAACCAAAACCAAAACCCAAAAGCCAAAACTCATAGCCAAAGCGAGACAACAAGAGAGCTGGGAGCTGAATAGTATACGTTAAGCTGTGCTCTGCCACGCCCCTAAAAACACAACGTTCCAAAAAAGGTGTTGCCATTTTTTTCCTCCTTCTTCTTCTCTTTGTTTGTAAGCTGAACTTTGGCCAAAAAGCGGCGCATGGAGTCATGCAAGAAGCCAACGGCAGTGGGCGCACCTTTTATAACCATTTAACTTATTCCTTTCCAACATTCATTCATTCATTTGTTCATTCATTCGTGCATTCATACTCAGTTCTCATTACTTTGTGGTCTGTGTCATGTCAACCTCAACACCAAAAGGGTTGAGTCTGTGGGCGCTGCTTTTTAGCCAACATGCATCCTGTTAACTGTTGCTGCTTGGCGCCATAGTGAAAACTGTAATAAGCAGCATATGCAAAATGAACAAAAAACCCGCCCATTGCCTTTAACAACTTTGTGTGTGACAAGCGACAAGCAACAACAACTGCACAACATAAACACACTACCAAAATTAGTCATGTCCAGAAGAACAACTTCGAACGCAATCTGAATGAATATGCAATGCCATAGTTTATATACTCTTACAAAACAGGAAGCATAATGAAAGCTTAATTTGATTTTTTTCATGCTTTTGCCAAATAATTTAACAAGAATTTTAGCCATAGGCTTGTTGAAAAAGCCAGAAAACCAATTTATCATAATCTTAACACACAACAAAAAAAATCTTATTAAAATTGTAAGAACCTCAACATGATATAATAATATTTCTACCCTTGTTCGTGTAAATATTTAAGATATATATCACGACCCTATCTTAAAACTATGGAAACACCGCACCAAGTTGGCTGTTTGCAGAGGTACAAAAAGAGAGAGAACAAAGTGATATTTATACTATAGCGTATCAAAAACAAGAATCGAGACAAGAACAAGAACTTGGCTGCCATTCATTTTAAACATTTTGCTTTTGTCTGGCACCGCTCAGAGTTGTGGTTGTGTGTGTGTGGCTTATGACATCATTGACAACTTGTTGGCAAGCGCAAACCAGCAATATACATATATATATATATATATGTATATACATAAAAAAAGGCCAAAAGCAGCTGCCAATACAATTCAAAACGATGGACAGTTTGTTGAAGAGATGTAGAAAAGTTGCAGCTGGGTAACAATTGGAGTTGACATTAGGGTTGTCGCTTGGCTAAAACACACAACTGACATTTGAATGTATGTTTTATAACAAAATGGCAACAGACGGGCCGACAGAATGGCCAAGTTACAAATGGCAAATGGCAAAAAGTGAAGAGCAGGTTTAGGCAACTCTTTCTCGTTGACGTTTGGCCATTTATGGTCCCTCTTGCTTTCAATCGCTACTAGCTGATTTAAAGTTGGCCCTGGGATTGCGCAATGCGCACGGATAGGACGGAACTATGGTTTAGCGGAAGCGCATTTGGCCAAAAAAGAAACAAACCAAAAACATATTTCGGCTTTACGAGCTTTCTGCGCCATTTGTTTTATGTTTACAAGCCATTTGACCTCAGACGTCGGCCAAAAGTAATCTTGTTGTTAGTGCATATCATTTTTAACAAGTCAACTGCGAGTCGCACACATTTGACACAAATTCTAGCTAATGCGGCCTTTAAAATTGTCGCACACACACACAATCAGAGCCAAATTAGCTAAATGAATTTTCATTTCGTGTCATTCGCAATGTGTATGGGAGTTGAGTTTCGTTGAGTTGAGTTGGGTTGCGTTGAGGGAGGTGTGTCCTCTATATGAGTGTGACAAGTGGAATGTAGGGAGAAAAATCAATAATACACTTTTATCGCATGCAAATAAAAGATATATGACAATTTTCCAGGCTTATCTGTTTTGTTTACATCTAGACCCTTCAAAATGGGGCTGGGCAACAGCTGGAAAAGTATGTTGATAGCCCAATACTGAATGCTTCATTGCACTAAACAAATATTGATAACATATATATATATATTTGCTGGGCTGATAATAAATTGTAGGTGGAGGCAGGAAAAGTACTAAAAAGACCCAACTAAACCATAACAAATAAAACTTTGCTTATAATTCGCAAGTGTTTTAAGCTTGCAAAAGGTTTAAGTAAGCCGAAAACAATTACACATAGTTAAAAATTTCGTTCCGATTAATTAATATTTTTCTTTAACTTTACCAACAAACAAAAAAACAAACAATTAAAGTTTCTTTTTCTGCAGTTAATGATTTATGATTAATGATTTTTATATATAAACAATACTAAAACAACTTTATTGCTCAAAAGTTATAAAGAAGTTTACTAATGGACTTTTTCCATACACCTGATTTTAATTTATAGTCTTTTCTCTCTCTCTCTCTTTCATTTTGTTTCTTTCATGTGCTTTAGTTATAATTCCCAAGTTATTTTTATCACGCATAGCTTTGCTAATGTTCGACAACAGCTTTAAATAGCTGTCAAACTTTTGCAATACTTAACAGCTGTGTGCCTGTGAGTGTGTGTGTGTGTGTGTGTGTGAGTGTGTGCATGTGTGTATGTAACTGTGTGTGTGGAGCGTTCATTAACTCATTAGATTGCAAAACAGGCAACCGGCACGGAACGTGATCATCAACAGCAAAAGTTGATCGTAAACTTAACTAAATTATATTACACACACACACACACACATACACATACACATGCATACAATAGTGTATAATTCACATTTCTAGATGTCTAAATGTCGGCATAAACATTTCACTCGACAATTTTTTATGACCGAAGCGAAACAAAAACTTCGAAAGAGAAAATATTAAAGCGTGCGACATTGTGTATTGCGTATTACAATGGGATGGGGCGTGGCAAGACCAAAAAAAAAAGAGTTGCACTTAAAAAAACAACAAAACAATATTTAACGACTCTTTTTCAGACTCTAAGGTCGCAATCGTGGCGTGGCGTCTCACTTCTGCTGGGACGTGACAACAACACATGCTTGGGAAAACAAACAAACATAATTCGAACCTAACAAAAAAAAAAACCAAAACTGAAACTCAGGTAGTTGTTGCCCATTCTTGACGCAATTCGTGGAACGCAAGATGATTAGGAGACGACGCAAAGTCGGCGCCAGTCATCAGGAAATGAGCAAAAAGCAAAGCACGCGTCCTGCGTATTATACAGGATACAGGATGTACGTTGTGATTGCTTTGACTCTTGAGTTTTGCGAACTGATTGCCAAGCAAAAAGCAAAAATCAATTGCCAGCAATTAAAGACAATCAATTGTGACTACTTTCTGTATCTTTGTATCTGTATCTTTCACTTTGTCTAGCATTAGCAAAACGATAACTTTTCTTGTTTTTTTCTACGACAAATGAATTGCCATTGACATTTGAACTTGCCAAAGAGTTGCCATAGACTATATTTAGCTAGGGCATAAATAGAGAGATAGAGAAAAAGACAACAGCTAAAGATTTATTGAAAATAGTTTGCGTTGCTTCAAATGGAGAAGTTCAACGTCAAGATTTATTGAACGTTTTTCTTTCAAGTTAAGTTGAGATGGCGGCTTTTTTCTTTCGCTTTGTTGGCCTTTGAAATGAATTCCGAATTATGCGTCATGAGTTTGAATGGGAATGGGGGATTGTCTTTAGGTCTACAGGTATAACTATGGATACAATAATCGTTTGTGTGGATAATATTTTCCTTTCTGTTTCTTTAAACTTAGTCATAAACTCTTAGTTTCTACAAACTGTCCTTAAAAATACTTAAGGAATTTCTCTATAACATATTCTTCATTCTTTCTTCTGTCCATTTAGTGTCTCTTCCTCTTTCTACATCTATTTCTGATCACAATTGTATGTCAGGCGTTATGTCATTGAAACAGTTGGCAGCTGATTGACTGACTAACCGACTCTGTTTATTTGTTTGTGGGTGGCAGCTGACTTGGCTAAAAGCGGCAGCTTGGGACACACCTTGCACACCATAACAAAAAAACTATAACAAAAGCGCCTTTGTAATTAGCCACATTTGAAAAAAAATAAATAAATTGTTGTTAGGCAACAACGACAACAAATAATAATAGAAAATATATACAAATACATACTATTTGTTGTTGTTGTTGTTGTTGTTGTTGTAGTATGCCTTTCGAATTGCAAACAACAAAATATTTAGTTTGTAAACTGGTTTGCAATTGTGTTGAAGACTGCCTGACCGCCCGCCTCCTGCCTGACAATTGTTACCTCCCGCCCGCGTCAATCAAAAAGTGTTTTTGAATTTGATTATTGTTGTTATGTTGTTGTTGTTGTTGGTGTTGGTGTTGCTGCTGCTCGGCTAATTGACCTTTTGGCTTGGCATAAAATTGAATCTGCGGTTAGTTAGATAGTTTCGTTGTTGTTTTTTTTTCCCCCCCAGTGCCATTGGTCAGCCGTTTCAGATTCGTAATTGGAATTTCAATTTTTATTTGAATTTTTCACTCTGTAAGATCTCACATGATTGTAAAATTGATATTGATTATTGTTTTTCTATTGCACTCTTTGCGTTCGCCTTTGCTAATTAAAATGAAAGTTTTGATTTTGCAAAGTGAAATTGCCTATTGGCAGTCAAAGAGCGAGTTCAAAACATTTCAAATGGACAGCCAGTCAGCAAGTGCAAATTGTGTTAAATTGCTGTTTCGATTGCGCCTGGCGGGCGGAATGCGAGCGAAATTTGCCATGCACATACAGTACAAGAAAGAAGAAAGAAGAAAGAAGAAAGAAGAAAGAAGAAAGAAGAAAGAAAAATGTCATAGAAAGGCAAAATGCACGAATGAAATGAAAGCAAAGCAAAGCATAAACACTTAAGAAAATTGTCTGAAATGGACAGCAGGCAGGCACATTCAGGAAAAAAATATAAAATAAACTAATTGAAATGTGAGTGCAAGCAATATAGGATGTACGAGTATATAAATGCAATGCCAAGTTAATGTTTAAAGTGAAATTAATTTCAATTCAACTGCAGCTGCAAAATTAGCAAATCATTTATGTCTGCAATGTCAGAAAATGATTTGTAAGCTTCAACAAGTTGAGAATTACAAGGCAAGCTTGTAGAATAGAAATATCCTATAGAATATCATCTTTAGTTGAGATGGCGTATGTTATTTATATACGAGATAAGTTTTCAAAGTCGTTTTTATTGAAGAATATTTTTTAATTTTAATTTTTTCTATTTTTTGAAGCCAAATAAATATTTTTAATATTTTTGTAGTATTTTTTTAGTCAATTCTTGGCTTATGAAATGTTATTTTTAATTAAATTTCTACTTTTTTCATTTCAAATTATAGTTTTTAAAAGTTTTTTTCAAGCCTTTAAAATGATAATACTTAAAAAGCTACAAATTAAAACCCTTTAAAGCTTAATAACATAATTATCTGCTTGAAATAAACAGCTTGAAGACCATCAACAAAATAAAAAAAGGTGCAATTGAAAACTATTAAAACGAATGCCATATCTGAAACACATGACATTTTGCAACCTTTTTATAGTTGCCACTAGTAGTTACACGGTTTGGCAGCCACTTGTACAGTTGTGGAGTCATGCGCAATGTGTGTTCGTTTTTTGTTGTTTTCTAGCCACAATGCTTACATAAGCGTCAACTTTTTTGTTGTTGTTGTTGTACAAAATGAAAAGGCAGCACTAAAAACAACAACAACAACAACCAAGTAACTAACTTGTTCATTAAACACGAGAACTGCAAACACTTAAAGCGACTCAAGTCAAATGTTTGTAAATAAAACTCGTTTAAGAGCAGCAACAACAAAAACAAAACAATGTGAAAAAAACATGCAAAAATAAATACCAGCATCAAGTGTTGTAGTTGTTGTTATTGTTGGCATGTAAATTTTAAGTTAATAGTACAAGTTTTTTCCATCACTCAGTTAATCGCATGTTGAATATGAATAATAGATATTAAATAGCTCATCGGCAAAAACAAACCAAATACAACAAAAAAGTAATGAAAGAAAAATGTTAAAACTACAAACTAAGCAAATATTTAGTTGTGTGTGTGTGTGTGTGCTTGTATGTGTGTGTATGGCAGAGTTTTAATCACTGAAAGTTGCCTAATCAAAAGCCGCATGGTAAATTGCGCAAGGCAGGCAGGCAGGCAGGCAGCAGGAACAGGTTGAACAGCGAGACGTCTGCAGCAAAATGTGGCACATAAATCAACAAGCCAAGTATTAATTATAAGTCAAATGCCATTGCCATATGGAAGTAACGCGGAGTTGTTGACGGTGGTGGCGGTGGCGGTGGCGGTGGGGGGGGGGGGAAGATGGGGGGTGTAACCGCCCATTTTGCTTTAGGGCAAAACACTTGCAGCTGTTTGCCACAGCAGCTGTCTGCATGCGGTTGCATGCTGCGCCAGCATGAAAGTTTTCTGTTTCTGTTTCTGGTTTCTGGGTCAAACGATGCATTGAAAACAAATGCAGCAAAAGCGAGAGAGACGACACAAGCAAACAAACAAAGAGACAAACAAACAACTAAAGCTGCTTTATTTCATTTCTTTGCTAGGCTGCAAAAACAAAAGACTAAAGACGTTGCACAAGCAGCCGCAAAATGATTCTACACACTTGGCGATAAGCATCATCGCAACTGCAGCAGTAGTAGCAGCAGCAGCAGCAGCTACGTGGCGTATGCGCAATGTTGCTAAAGCATGGCCCACAAAAAATGTGTTGACGACGAGCAAATTATGATACACATGGCTCAGATTACACACAGACGCGGACACGGACACACACACACACATACGTTGATAGAAAGAGAACTGGCCAGTTCAAAGACCGAGTTGGCTTGGCTAAGACTCGCTGCACATGCTACAAAACGGCAAACAGCTAAAGCAGCAACGGCAAAAAGACGACGACGACGACAAAACGGCAAACGCTTCTCTGACCCAAATCCAAGTGTGTGTGTGTGTGTGTGTGTGTGTGTGTGTGCCACAAGAGCCGCATTCCACTGCTTGCAGCATGCCATTTTTGCGCCAAAAGCGTTTCCAATCACATCTCAAATAATATTAAGCAAATAATCAAAAGAAAACAGTTAAGAAAAAACGTTAACACAGCCAGCCAGCCAGCCAGTTAGCCAATTATGTTAATTGATAGTAAAATTCAAGACTAGGCTCAGCTCTAGCTAGCTAATTAAGCGCGCAATAAAATAGCAGACAACAACAACAATTAAAAACAAACAACAACAAAGCCAAAAAATCAACAAATGTGCGCAAATTAGTTTGACAACAGACAAATAAGAAAAAAACAAAATAAGAAAAAAACAAAAAAAAAAGACTATAAGCGACAAGGTTTTGAGTTTGGGCAATTTTGGGGTATTTCAGCTATTGATACAGCTGCATTGCAAAAGGCAATTTAGGCCGAAACAGATACACACATACATGTTTAGAGTAATGTTCAGATACAAAGATACAAAAGGTGCTTTAAGCAAACACAGATACAATTTGCCAAATTCCACGCGCTGTTGATATCTCAAATATGCAAATAATAAATATGCAATGTATACTTAGAATTAGCATAGAAGGAGATAAAAATGGGGGGGAAAATGAGAACAGAAGACATTGGAAAAGGCTTACAGAAGTGAAGGAAAGACTGGGTGGAGCAAAAAAGTAGAGATAAGATTAGTTTGGAATATTCAGATGTGATTGGGGAAGAGACCTTGTAAAAATCAAAAAAGGAGTTTATTTATAAACAAACGAAAGTTTGGTTATGAGAAGATAAGATAAGATTAAAAGAAAGAGAAAATTTAATTTATATATAGATCAATGATTAAAAGTAAGAAAGAATTAATTTAAATACTTTATAGATCTATGATTAAAAATTAATTAAGACTGTTTAAAAAAAAAGAGTCATTAGAATGATAAATGTTTATTAATGGACATGAACAATATTTTAATTGAGCTTTTCGCTTTCATAAATCAGCTACAAAGAAGAAATATATACACATATCAATCAGCCTAGATTTTGATATATATATTTGCCGTGTCTGTGAATTTCGAAAAAGATCGTGTGCTGATAATTTATAGTTTTTTACGAAATGTTCAACAATTTTCAGTGACAATTTGGCCAACACGATTCTCAGCGTTGAGATTTTTGTGTTTTTTTGTATTTATTTCGATTCTATTTCGAATGTGATTATTTTTTAACAATTTCTAAATTTGGGTCAATAACATTTGGCAACTTTAATGCGCTGAACGAGCAATACGAAAAGGCTGCCAAGGCGCCAAGTTCTGTGTAAAGGCCAACAGCAACAACAACAACAATGGCAACAATGGCAACCGCAAAGTAATTGAAAAAAAAACAAAAATAATACACACAAAAAATAACTGCACACAATTTGTGCATTAATTAAAAAAGCATTTTCACAAAAATTTAGCAAAAAGCATTTTTTTTTTTAATTTTTTGGTATGTTTGTGCGGTTTAGTTGAATGCCAATTGTTAGTTGTTTGTAATTTAAAATAAATTAAAATAAATGATTATTAAGCGATCAACGACCCAAACATATAACTAAAAATAAAACTGTGAAGCGAAAGTGTTGCAGCTGAAATTTCATTTCAAAGATGCGATGATATATATATATGGGGTTGGGTTTTTGTTCGTTTATTGTGTTTATGAATAATAAAGAGAAAATCTCAAAAAAGATCAACAGAATCTTTTGACTTTTGCTGTAACTTGTTAAAAAGTGAAACAACTTTTACTTTTTAACCAAAATTTATGACACAAAAAAACACTCACAAACAACAGTTACAGATACAGATACTTTGAAGTTTAGCTACAGCTGTGACTGTGTTATAGATATATATATAAATATATGAATACAAACATGAGACACATTCTTGGCCAGACAGAGAGAGAGAGAGAAACTCGATGTAAATCGTAACACTTAAAGTCAATTTGTTTGTTTATTTATTGCGTATTTATATTACTGTAAACATTTCATAATTATTTAAACACAACCTACGCTCTGCTCTATAAACAAAGCTCTTTGCATATACAATAGTTAATATAGATACTTTCTGTATCTTGTCACGAATGATTTCGCCATTTTCCACAAGCACTTAAAGTTTTTTTTTTTCGTATGTTTATATTTTTATATATATTTTTGTGCATTTGTCAACTGTTGACGCGTCCGTGTCGCAATTTTGGCAGCACACAATTTGTCAGACAGGCCGCAAAGAATTTTTCCAGCGTGAAAAACTACAAAACTGTATTTATAAATATTTATTTATGTATAAATAGGCACACAGCTGCGACACAGCGACAAATACGAAATTGTTTAAACACAAAACACAACACAGCAAGAATAAAAAATATAAAAAATACTTGACAAAAGAAATAAATAAAACAAAACTAATAAAACGACGAGAGGTCGACTTGGTTAAATATTTAAGCGCTTATCGCTAGTCTGCAAATAATAATAAGCCAAAAAAGAGAAGTTAAATGTTTAAAGTATAAACACAATGCGACGACAAAATACCCTATGCTGTAGTTCTCTGGAAAAAAGGTGCAGTGAAATGGGTAATAAAAGTATATAAAAATAAAATCAATAACTATAGTATTTATAAACAAAGTTCTCAAATGAACATTCTTTTGTTTGCCTGCTTACACACTTGTAGACTTTAAGTGGAAACTTTGTCAGCAGATGTTATAAGGAAAATTTAGAATTTTTTCCGAAGAAAAATCATGTTTCCAACTTTAAATGTACTTTTATTCTCTGTTCTAAGCAATAACTTTTGAGGTATTTCTTTTAAAAATCGTTTAAGTTTTGAGGGAGATATGACTTTGGAAAGATCTGACCTATCTAGAAGTTGATTTATTGATCATTTACCATGATTTTCGATTGAATATTATAAGCTAGTAATGCAATATTAATCTAAATGCCACTTTTGAGGTATTTCTCTTAAAAATCGGTTTAGTTTTGACAGAATTAAAATGATTACAATATAAAAATGATTTTTTTGGGGATTTTTCTTTAACTAAAAATGTTAAGGTAGGCATAAATACCGACGAAGAAATAATACTTTAATGGTTTCTGCATTACGTGAAACATAAATATTATCTTTTTGAAATTCGAATACACCCATTATTGAATAGTATTTTTTTGTATCTTATACCACAATCAAACAAAGAAGCTCAGCAAGTTCTTATCTCGACTCTCTCGTTTTGACTGTGCAAATACTGAAAGACGAGTCCAAGGCAGACCTTTCTTACAACACATACACACATAGATATGATTGAAGTCTTATCTGTGATGTGTGTGATAAGTGATATTGCATTTGGTTTGTTGTTTTTGGTTTTTGCTTTTGCTACCTGATGTCTAGATGCTTGCCTCACTGTTGGCCAAGTTAAGGTAGCTACCGTTAATGATTGCAACGCTTGCTTGTTTAATTAATAGCGCTTGTTTATGTTTCCCACCCGCTGCTAACCCACACCCCCTCAGCACCAACCAAAACAACAAAAAAAACTGTGTATAAAGAATTGTCATTGTCTTTTAGTTTAGCTGTTGTTGTTGTTGTTGTTTCTTGTGTTCATATAAGCAATTACATTTCTTTGCTGGCAACAATGCAGGGGAGAGCACACAAAGTGGGTGGCGGGTGGCGGCGGGGTGAGGTGTGTTTGGTTGGTTGGGTAACGTGTTGTTGTCAATGCCGGCGCAGACAGACAGACACTTTTTGCCATTACACAATACTAGCAGTACTAGCAACAACAACAACAACAACAAATTACAAGCCTGCTTCTGTTGGTGCTTTTAGCATCGCGTTGGATTTTTCATGCTTTTTTTCTTCTTTTTAATGCCGCATTGTCATCACAATTTTTGCTGTCCATTGTCGGTTGACAAATACATGCCTACATATACATACAAACATACATACATACACGTATATATGTATAATTGCTGAGCATAAAGCATTAAAGTCTATGAATACAGACAGTATTCACTTTTTATTACTATATATATATATATGTATGTATGTTTGTATTGGTTTTTATATAGAGGCAACGATTGTCTTTCATTGTGAATGGGCCTCTGAAAGCCTTGGAATGAATGCGACAACAACACGTGTGATGAATCGGTTAAGACTATTGCAAAAAAAACAAAACAAAACTTGCTAAAATATGTTTAAAAATTAACAGCTTAAAACTATTACATAAGAAATGTTATAATAATAATAATAATACAACACAATCTGGTCTTTAAACTATTTCAAAGTTTCTTTATTAAGCTGAAATATTATATGGAAATATATCATTTCTTTTCAGCAATAATAAAAACCATACATTTTACTACATGTTAAAGCAATTTCGTAGATTATATGAAAACCTTCAAAATTCTAATGACATATCGTATCTATATTGCTTATAGAATAGTTTTTAGTATATCTTCAACTTCTATTTGCTTAAGACATATCACTCAACCTTGCTTAACCTTATCTCTTCTACCTTTTCTTCATTTTACAAGCTGTCAATGATATTTTCCAAGCCAAACAATTTATTTACTTTCTACCCTCAGCAACTGTTGAAAGATGTTTCTTGAAATAGGCATGCAGCACTGTATCGTTTGATCTTATCTCCCTATCTCTCTCTTTCTACTAGTTAAATCAATAAAGTGGCAATATGCACTGTCTCGAGCTCAAGTACTCAATCGATACAATCGATCAGTGACCTTATCGAAATGATCTTTGTTCTGTTCTTAACCCAGAGTTTGTATAGTGTATTGCTGCTTGCTGACCCTTTTTGTTTGCTTGTAATCAGTCTGAGGCAATGCATAATAATCATCATCATTACTCGAGTCCCGATGTGTACTCGGATTGCCAAAGAGCAACATAAATTTGTATGCGCTCGTAAAGAAGGCAGCAGGCAGCAGGCAGGCAAACTGCCAAGCTGGCAAATGCATATCCGGTGTGTGTCTGTGGCAAGGAAGTGAGAATATGATTTGGAGGGGGAGGAGATAAAGGAGTATCGTACAGCCATGAATCACTAACTAACTAAGTTACCAGACACAGACACAAAATGAGTTGTTGCTGCTTGCTGCTTGCTGCTGTTCTCCTCTTATAAAAACTGAACGAGAACTCACAACTCGTGGAAACAACACACACATTAATCGAGGCTGGCCATTATGCAAGACACGCGCCCTCCGGGGCCTCTGTGTATGCAATCCATATGCATAACTAATATGTACATATGTATATATATATATATAAACACATATATATAGCTGACAAAGAGGAGGTGCAGCTACACCTATATAGGTGGCTGCCACACGTCGTTTGTTATATCGTGTGGATGCCATTTAAGGGGCAGCCCAAGCCAAACCAACTATGGCGACAACAAAAAGCGAAAGCGTTTCCAAGAGACGGCCGGCGTCTGTTGTAGACCTTGGCGTGGGTTCTTCAACTTAAGCGTTGCACTTACACTCAGAAAAAATTGAGTGAGCCTCTTTTATTCGTTGTTGGAAAAACAAAAGAAATTCTACGAAACTGTGCAAAAAAAAACCAAAGTAAATTCTTTCAACAAAAGTTTATTGGCCTTTTGGAGCATTTATATTTAAATTTTTCTCCTTTGTTTCTTTACTAGATTCACATTTCTTCAATATGAACTAATGAATTGGATAACGATTAAGAGTTTAATTTATAGTTTGTTTTGTAACAAATCTTTACTAATCTAAAATACAATTATATTATATATGTCTAAAATGTCCGAAGGTTAAGCCAAGAAAGTTTTAATCATCAAAGCTAGCTTGCTAATTATCAAATACATTCATCTATGACATTTCCTATTCTTACCGCCAAGTGTAGGTAGGTAGAATATTCCTGCAAAGTCACCACAGGAAGTTTGTCCGCTTTTCAATTTCTATACTTATATAAGTTAAGGCACACAAAGAGAGAGAGAGAGAGAGAGAGAGAGGGAGAGGGGGATGGTAAGAAGTAAAACCTTGACATCAAAGTGGGCAATGTCATAAATTTTCGCCTGACATGTGTGATTATTATGAAAGAACCAAACAGAACAAAACAGAACGCGACCGCAGAACAGCTGATGTAGGGGCTCAATGTAGGCGGCAGACAAAAGTATCTGACAGATACAGATACAACAGATAAGGCCACAAGACATCAGCAGCAGCATCAACAGTGGCAGTGGCAGCAACCGCAAAGTAGCTGCTAAATGTTGCTGCCACTTCTGCTGCTGCTGCTGTTGCCGCTGCTGCTGACAAAGCCCGCTGTCAAACAGATAGCGAAAGTTGATGCCAAAAAAAAAATGTATATATATAAGAAAACAATATAAATTTAATATATATATATATTAACATGCAGACTGTATGGTGCCCCAAACCGCCAGTGATGTGTGTGGGGGCGTGGCGCATGTGGGCGTACCTTCAAAGAACATGAAATTAAATTGAAAAATCAAATAACAAGAATGAAAAGAAGCAAATCCAAAAAAAAAAAACAAAAAACAGAAACAAGGATAAAGTTTTGGTGCTAGAATATGAAATACTCTTTTAAAAAAAAAGTGACTCAAAAATGTTTGATTTTTTATTTTTATACCAAGAAAAAAGCATCAGAATTTTGAAGATTTTAATATTTTTAAAAATATTTTTCTTTATAAAATATATTCAAACATCAATTAGGTCACGATTCAACTTTTCTATAAGCGAAGAAACTTTTTTATCGAGATCCACACTTAAATTCTCAAAACAAATAAAGTTTATTTAAACATTATTGAAGAAGTCACAAAAATAAAGTAAAATGAATTCTTTATCAAAACTTCTTAATCCAATAAAAACGCACAGAAAGTAAAGAGAAGAGAAAATTCACATACAGTTTGATGAGCATGATTCTATTACCATTTTTATTGAATTATTCCTTCACCCTTGAAAAAATAAGAACACTAAGTAGAAAAATAAATAAAATATATGGCTGGCTGTCTCGAATGCTGCTGCTCTTTGGATAGGATAAGAAAAAGATGTGTGCCCTTGCCTACGATGTTATCTGATGTTTTGAGTAAATTGAATTTAGAGCTTTTGAAAAGGCGAAAGCAAAAGTCAAAACACGTTTAACTAACCGATAAGAGCGGTTAACATTGAGGCCAACAAATATAAAAGAAAGACAACAACAAAAACTTTGAATAAAATGCAATCGTTTTGTGATTTGGAGCGTGCGATCTCTTTTTTGTGGTAAGGGCCTCCCCCCCTCCACCTCTCATAATCTTTGGGGTTAACAATAATTCTATGTACCTAACGAGATTATTTTGTAGAGTATCTTCTACAAAGCTTAGGCGAAAGTTGACATAAAACTTTCAAGATTGTCTGACAAGTAAAAGTGCGTAGGTAAAACCAACAACAACAACAACAACAAGAGAAGAATCGCATAATTCGCTCATTTTGGCTATCTTCTCCTCAATAGATAATGATGATGAATGTATTATCTTCATAATGATGATAGAGCAGGCAAAAATTAAAGACGAACGCGCTTTCTCAAACGAATTTGCTTTGCTTCTTTTTGTTTTTGTTTTTTTTTTTGAGTGATTTATGCGATTTGTGTCGAAAGCAAAACAAAAATGTGTTTGCCTTGTGTTGTTGTTGGGTTGCTTCTACTTCTTCCACTCTTTTCCTTCTTTTACTAAACGCTTTTCCAATTTCTGCCTGGAAATTCTATTAGTGTGCGAAAGAAAAAAAGGTTTTTTGTTTTCGGTTAGGTAGACAAAGAAGATGTATAACGAAAATGTTTCCCTCTCTTTCTCACTCTTTCCTCTCTGCATCCTCAGCAGCAGCAGCAGCAAAGAGGCAATCATTGTGTATTACAAATATTTGTGTTATCAGTGAAACGTTTGAAATGGTTGTAGCTGTGGCGTTTTTATTTAAATTAAGCAACACACACAGTCACGCACACACACATACACATGCATGAGTGCGTGAAAGCCGCAGCATTTTTATGTAAATTACAAATAAAAATTGGTAGTATTTAAAATAAAATACAAAAAAAAAAGGGCGACGAGCGCGCTCGCTCCCTTTGATAAGGCACATATGTATAATGCCACTAACAACAACAACAACACAAACATAACAATCAAAATGATGTTCGTTAAGGCCGCAGCAGTTTGATGGGCATTAAAGACAGCGCATAACAATTAACAGATGTGTCAGCTTAGGCATCAATGACTCTCAAACGGTTCAAGTGCTGCCAGTGGAACATTTGTGAAATGCTAAGTATGTGAGGGGGAATTATTGCAGTGCTTGCTCAACTGTTCAAAACTCAAACTGTCGCAAATTCTATTTTTGGTAAGCAACAGCAACTTTGTCAACGCCCACGCTTTTTTTTTGACTTTTGCATATATTCCAGCTGCCATTCAACTGTAACACGTTTGTGACTAAGCCACAAACAACAACAGCAACAATAGACAATTACAAACGCCCAAATTGCATTTAATTAATGAAAATGTATCGCCATACAAAACCCACACACACACACACACAACCACACATACACATGCATACCAAAATTGCTTACCTCTCTGGTGTTGTTGTTGTTGTTATTGTTGTTATTGATATTGCTGTTGTGATGATAGTGTTGCTGATGTTGTTGTTGCTGTTGATGTTGTTGATGACTGTTATTGGCTGTATTATTGTTGTTGTGAGTAGTTGTTGCTGCTGTGCCCGACGACGACGACGACGACATTCGCGATCCGGGCAGATCGCGCCACCTGAGCACCCCCATTACCGCCTGACGCACCCAACGCCTTTCAGCGCCTTCGCTATAAAATGCCACGATCGCTGTTGTTGTTGCTTTTGGTATTTGGTCTTTTGTTGTTGTTATTGTTGCTTGTTGTTGCTTGTTGTTGCTATTGTCTTAGGCTACAATTGTTGTTGTTGTTGTTGTTTTAAGTGTAGACTGCATTGATTGTTGCTGTAGGCGGGTTTAACTTTTAACAATTCTTTTCAAACTGTTTTGAGCTAATTGTTATAATTTTTTCAGCTCAAGCGTTTTTCGTGTTTTTGTTTTTTTTTTTTTTCAGCGAAAAACTGACGCAAAAAGTTTTGTTGTCGTTTTGTTTTTGTTTTTTTTTTGCACACGTAGTTTGACTCGTTTGACGAGTTTTTTTGTTGTTGTTGCTTTTTTTTGGTTATTTTGTGTGTGAGTTGGTTTGGCCAATAGCTGTCAAACTGTTGAGACTTTCCAAGCTCGCAGTTTCTTATACGTATATATTTATATCTTCTATCATGCAAATTTCTAAGCAAATAATTTCACTTCACAACCGGCACACTGAAATACACACAAACACACACACACACTCCGCTCTCTATCTCTATCTGTAATGCAGATGTTTTTATTTTTGTCTTTCGAAAAAAAAGAACGAAAAACGCACAATTTAAATTTATTTATATATATGTGTTGCTGTTGTGATTTTGATTTTGGAGTTGAAAGTGCTGCTTGCAACTGCATTGAGTTGTTTGTGAGTTTAAAAATAGCTCGCGTGCGTTTTGGATTTGTTATTTTTTTTGAATTTGTAACGAACAACGCACCGTTGTGATGAAAACGATTCAACCAACGACAAGCGACATATGCGGCAAGCGACTAGCGACGACAACCGACCGAAGACGTCTGCTGCTGTCATTTACAGAAACGAAGCGCAAGCTCGCAGCCTAACAGCTCTCTAACAGGAGAGAGAGAGAGAACAAAAAGTATGGTTTACATACTTTTTGGTGTTGGGCAGCTCATTTGAGCATAACAGCGAGTTACAACTCAAATCGTCTGTTAGTTAACATAATGCGATTGTGCTGGAGTGGCGTGCGTTAGAGCGAGATAAACAGTTGTGCCATTGTGGCGCCTAAGTTTAAAATCAGCAGATTGAGTGCAAATTTCAATGGAAGTGTTGAGTTTATCAGTTTTAGATTGAAAAAAACATAGTTATATACATTTAGCAAGGATGCTGTGATAAATACTGAACTAATGACATGACTCTTACATGTTTTCTGCGCATTTACCACAGCGATAAGCGAAATTCCAAGTGAAACGTGCACAAACCAAACGTTGAACAAACTTTGAAACCGAATCCAGAATTCTTTTAACAAACTGTGTGGAAATGTATACGATAAGACTTGGAATATAGTATGTCTAGACTTCCAAACAGCAGCTGTGGCACTTTATAAACATACACCCCATATACTTACTTATAAATATACATTTTCCATAAAAACATACAAAATTTATGCTTCAGTCCCAAATGACCTTGGCATTCAAGCCATAAAAACTGAAAACACACCCAAAAACTATGGAACTATAACTATAACACACTATAATGATACGAATCATTTGTTTAATACTCGATAAATGCATTTCACACGTTTCTGTTGCTATTTTAAGTAATAGTTCTTAATATTATTGTGAGTTTTTTTTAGCGTCAAACTCACTCAAATATTTCTGCGATTTGTGAGTAATTACTTGAAAGTTGAGGTTAAACAAATTATAAAGTCGAAAAGAAGCTCATAATCATATTTTCTCTTGCTTTTGGCTTTGGTAAAGTTGTTAGCAAATCGTAATGAAATATGTATTTGTGACCCGCATTAAAACAACAATTCAGCATATTTCAATTTAGCTGTAAAGATGAGTAACGGTATTAATGTGAACTCTCAAAGAGGTTTTGTTTATAGAAGTTGTTGTTTTTGTTGTTATTATTGCTGTTTGTCTTTGTTTTAGGGTAGTCTTTGTTGTTTACCCTGTAATGGAAGGGTGGGTGGAGAAAAGTATACTAAAGTCTTGAATGTTCTTAAGACTGAAAAATATTATTGGTATGAAATAAAAGTATGTATCTTATTTGTTTAATTTTTATTAATCTTTCTTTACAATTGTTTTCTTTCTTAGTTTTTTCCCCTTTAAGTGATTTTAGGGAAAAAAGCTTTGCTTGAAAATATTATTTATATGAAATATTTGTAGCTTTTGATATAATTTATTATAAACACTTTCGCATATTATAACAATCGATAAAGAAAAAGTATTTCTTACCTAACTTTCAAGCTTTTATTTTCCATTTTAATGTAAATTTCTTGAATCTGTTTGAACTGAAATCTGTTCTCAGTAACTGAGAAATTTACTGAAGGGAAAAAAGACTTAACTTCTTAATAACAAAACTGAAGATTAACTCCTTAAATACTTTTTATGGATAAAAGAGTTCCACTTAAGGTCTGCGCATGCATTACAGGGTATCCAGCTAGCGAAATGCTCTTCAAAGACAGCATTCTATACTCATAGTTGTTGTGCTCTTCATTTTATTTCTGCATTTAGTTTTGCTGGCAGACAGGCGAGCAATCAACAAGCGAACGAAGCCAGCGAAGCAGCAACAAACGAAGCAAACAACAGAATGAAAACTCCCCCCCAAAATGAAGAAGGGGCAGGAGGACAAGGGTGTGTGTGTGTGTGCTTGGCAATGTCAGGTGGCCCTGAAGGCGTCTCCGAAAACAAACCAAAACCTTGCAACGTCAACGTCAAAAGCCACGAAATAGAGTTGCAGTTGTCAGACGCTGGAAAATCATCAGACAACAAAACAAAGCAAAGCAAAATAAAGCAAACCAAAGCAAAGTTAAAGTTAAAGTAAAGAAAAATAGTTTTTAAAAACTTGCATTGTTTCTGTTGTAGCAGGTGCAAGAGGGTTTTGAAGAGGGAGGGTTTAGGGGGGGGGGGGGGAGAGGGAGGTGGGGTTGAAAATTAAAAAGCCGCAAGTGAGCAAAAAAAAAAATGGTTGTTTTTGGAAAACTTTTGAGGCCAAAAGGTGGCAAGCGTTAAAAGAGAGAGAGAGAGAGAGAGAGAGAGATGAGGAAAACAGACATGCAACAACCGGAAAATAATTATAAATTTTAAGTGCAACACGTGGAGCGGTCAAAGAGTAATACAACGACAGATAGAGAAAGAGGGGTTAGGAAGATAGATAGATCCTCATATCTATTCGTTGGATCTGTTTCTAGCTGTTGATTGTGTTGCACTTGTCGAGGGGCAAGCTATGTGCCACAGCGAGAGAGAGAGATAAACATCGCACATTTTGTGGCTTAGAATTTATGAATACACAGAGCGAAATGTTCAGCTAGTAAGAAGTATTTAACAAAAATCAAGTTTCTTTTAAATAAAAAGTTAGAAAATAAAAGAAATTAATAATTGTGAGGTTTTTTTTAATAAAATTTATTCTTTTGATTTATTTTATGAGTTGATGTTAAGTATATTCAAGTGTTGAACTCTTATAATATATATAAAGTTGTTGTTAATCCTAAATATTTATTTTTCTATACATTTTTGAAGGTAATAAATAATACGATTAATAAGTTTAAGCAAAATGATCAAAAAATTACTTTGTTTTAATTAATACTACATTAAAAACTCACTAAACAATTTTATTTACATTAAAAACTTACTAAAAAATTTTATTTACATTAAAAATGTTCTAAAGTTGATTAAAGGCAAGGATAAAGACAAATCACTCTAAAGTTATTACTATATCATGAACGGATATATGATAATATAATATAACTTTATAAAGTTTATTATTTGTGGTTAGATCTTTAAGATTTACAGACTTAACTTAACACATGTAACCCCTGGTTTCTTTCAGTGCACAAACTGTTTATGTATGAGCTTGTGTTGTTGTTCTGTTGTTTTCTGTGCGGCTGACTGCAAAAAACTGAAAAACTGACGACTGTGGGAGTAACTGATGCCAAAGACAGCAACAGCAAAGAACAGGCAACAACAACAACAACGACAACGACAACGATAATGTTAGGACGTCGTCGTTGCGGTTGAAGACCATGGCAATTAACAACTTCAACGTTCGTTGCAGTTGCGCCTGGGAGTCGAGCGAAAACACCCTCACCAAACCCCCCCTCACTACTCCCCCACCCACCCTCACATGCAAAGGGGGAATAGATGCATGTGGCAGCTTCTAATGTGCCACTTTTAGTGGTAGGTGGCAGCAGCAGCGGCAGCAGCGTGAAAAATATTCATACATCTAAATGCAAGAAAAAGCTGCCAGCCGCAAACACCGCAAATTGTAATGGTTAAGATACATTTTTTAGTAAGCTAAGAGAAAAAGAGAGAGAGAGAGAGAGATAGGTTGGGGGGTGTGGGGGTAGGGGGAAACAGAGGTGGAATGCATAAAGGGAGCGGTTTGAGCATAACAAACAGTGGCATAAATTTTAGCGGCTTTTGCGGGCAATGTTTCCGGCTTGAAAAAAGTAGCAAAAAATAAAAAGCAAACCAAGCAAAAGATACAAATGTATCTACGAGTGTGTGTGTGTGTGTGTAAAAAAATCTAGGAAAATGGTACACATACATATACATATATTATAGTAGAGATATTTTCTTCTTTTTTTAGGCAACCTTCGCGCAGAGCTTAATTAGGCACCTTCACAAAAAAAAAGGGCAGCTGGCAGCTAAATAAAATCCAAACGAATGGAAATAAAATGCAGGCAAGGATTATTTTTTGTATAGAGCAGCGGTGGGGGAACCTGGTTAATTTAGCCAATGCATCAACCTTGTTTTCAAGCAGGGATTATTTTTGTATAGAGAAACACCAAATGCCAGCACACACTTTATATTAGCCTGGAAGTATGCAATGGCAATGGCTAAAAGCGCGTGAAACAATGCGGCAGAAAAAGCGAAAAAAAGCAGGCTGAAATAAAGAAAGGATGTGGCCAGCATACTAATAAGGAAGGAAGGTAGGAAGCATGTGCAGCAATGCAGGAAGCAATAGAGAAAAAAAAAACTAGAAGAAGTGCAATAAAGTTGGGCAAGTTTAATGTGGACATACCCTGTAATTGTATGTAAACTATACGTGAACTGTACGTGTAACGAATAATAATAAACTGAATTTATTTCTTTATCCCTTGCTTAACTTAATTTAAACTTTAAAACCCTTTAAATTAACTTAAATACTGACACGTGTTCAATTCCTACGTTTACAGTTTGAATAGAACTAAATTGAGACTTGACAGTTGCAGTTTCAAGGGAACTGCAATGGCGATTGCATTCTGCAGTTGCTCTAAAACCGGAGTCTAAATTCAATTTAGCGACACGAACAAACACGCAGAACCGAATAAGAGCAACTGAGTGGTTATGAAGAAAGAGAGGTAAGGGTTGCACTTTAAGTTCAACCTAGTTTGCCAGCTGGTGAAAAGGGCTTCCACACGACCCGCATACATACATACACACATACATAAATGTGCAACATACATAAAACTGTTTTTGAATAGGCAACTTTGCCTCTTGGCAACGTCTTGGGATTTTGCTCTATGTGAAGTGCCTGGCTGTGTGTCCCGCATTTGGTTGCAACAAGGAAAGGGGAAGGGGTGTGCAAAACACACACACACACACACACACAATAGGGAGGAAGAAAAGAAAGCTAAAAAGGAGCAAAAGAGGCATGCGGAATGCGGCATGCGGCATGCGGCTAGTTTGTGCCAGAAGTTTTAAGCAAAATCTTTTGATGGAAAGTTTGCAATGAAAATTTTCTTGCGAAAACTAAATTAAAATGAGAAAGAGATGTGAACGCGAATTGTGAAGACTTTGTATGCAATGAGAGTGGAGGGTTAAGAGGGGAGTGTAAGCAAATTGTTAGTTAAGGCTAAAATCAAGGTTAACAACGTTGTAATTTTTAAAAGGATTATGTTAAGCTGACAATTAAGTTAGTAAATGAACTTAACTAATGACATTTAGGTAAGATAAATCAAAAAGTTGGACAAGAAGATAAAGTTTTTATTAGTTACACAGCTATACGAAAATGTTTAATGTTTAAATGTTTAAATGTGGTAGCTTTATTTAAGAAAGATACATAAATATTTTTTCTTAACATTTTCTACTAATGTAAACTTGAAAATAATAAATTTATAAAAAAAATCTTAGAATATTAATTTTCAGTATCTCAACTTGTTTTAAATACAAAATATATATTTTAAAGTTAAAAAAAAAACATTTAAACTCAATTAATAATATGTTTAACCATTAGCTGGCAACACTTAATGGCGTCCTCTAGCGACAGCTATAGAAAACATGCGCTTCCATTTATGAACGCAATAAAGCGCTTTAATGCAGCGCTCTCTACTGTCTGTCAACCCAACTAAGTCATAAACTGAGAACAGTTGAGCAAGCTATGCCAGGTGGCGCCACACTGCAAAAGTGAACTCAGACTAACCAAAAAAACACAGCAGCTTAGGAATACTTTTCAGCTGCTGAGTATCGCTCTCTAGCGTCTATTTTATGCACTTAAAAACAACATTTTCTCAACTGTACCCAAACAAGCGAAATCCATCGGCTTGCGGCTTGTTGTCAAATTGCAATAGCGATAGCCGCAACTAATTGCGAAATTTGAAAATTTATTAATAATCAAACCAACGATAAAAGCCGCAAGGCCGCACCCAACAGCAACAGCAGCTGGCCCCAAGAGATAGAGAGAGCGAGCAAGAGATAGAGACGCCAAAAAGCAGCTGAAAAACAAAAATTTGGCAAAAAAAAACCATAAAAAGAACGTATGTAAAAGTAATCCCTGGCAGTTGAGCATTGGGCACACAAACTCTTGACACCCGCAAACACACAAACACAAGATTTGGGAATTATTTTGGTATGCCGATTAAAATCCCGACAAACAAACCATAACAACAACAGCAATAACAATGCCTTGCAGATTGTGTCAAATTATACAGATAGGTATTCGAAAAACCAAAAAACTAAAAGGTGCGGTTAGACAGAGTTTGTTGCTTGCATTTCATGTTCATTCATTCATTCATTCAATCATGTTGTCGCTTTTGTTATGCCATTTGCCATTTTTGATGACCCCTAATAAAAGTTTTTACTACTTTCGCTGCAACTGCAACTGCAACATGAGATTTTTATGGGTCAGCCTTAGTTAGATTATTCTGTCTGTCGTCTGCCCACTTTTCCTGTTTATCTTGAGACATATGGCCGGAGACAATGTGACGTCTTTTGTGCTAGGTCAGTAGCCTCAAATCACCCCTTAACGGAAAGAGGGTGTTAAATATGCAGGAATAACCCTGGTTGGTTGAGGAACTTAAGGAATATTGAAAATAGATACCAAGAAAACAGATTTGGTGAGATTTCTTCGAAGGAACCTTTAAGATATAGGTCAATGTGACAAGTTTCCTAAAGTGTACTCATTATAACGCTTATTTTAACTGATTCGATAGAGAAATGATAATTGAACTTAAAAAATATTGAAAACAGATTCCAAGAAAAGAGATTTGGTGAGATTTCTTCAAAGAAACCTTTAAGATATAGTTTAATATGTAAAGAGAGACTCGATGATAATTGAACTTACCTGTGAGAAGTATGCTGGTAGTACACAACGTTGATCGTCTAGCCGGGAGCATTGTACACGCTCCAACAGCTCAAAGAGATCCTGTGTGGCGCCCCGTAATCGTTCCGGACTGTGAGTGACGCTGCCGGCGGAGCTGGTGTTGTTGCCGGGCTGTTGCTTCTGTGTGCCAGCCATGAAGGCATGTTGACGTCTGCAAGGAGAACGTACAAAAGAGAGAGAGAGAGAGAGAAACAAAGTTAGTCTGAGAGAAGACAGAGAGATAGAGAGAGAGATATACGACTTCCTGTCCGACTGATGGTTAATAATAGTGCACGCAAAAAGCTAATCACAATCTGTTGCGTTAGCGTGTGCCAAGCGAAGCGAAGACTACAAGTCAAAGCACTTGGCAGTGTCACACAAAGAAGTAAAAAAACATGGCCAAGACCAAAGTTACAACTGCAACATGCAATCTCTTCATGCTTCAGTGCCAAGTCCAAGTGTGCAACTCTCTTGTAAATATTCAATTGACTGCGCAAACTCGAGTGGTTTTGCAAAACCCCTTTTTTTTGCGACTCTATGGGAATATGTCTGGGTAAGTGGCCTCTCAAGTCAGTCAGGAATTGAGTAGTCTCGCTAAGGTTAACCAAAGTGGTCACCCCACCAAGCGGGGCAGTTGTGCAGTGTTGAACTGAAGAAATTGTTAAGAGAACAGTGGAATTTGACAGCTATCAAGAAGTGGAACGTTTAAGCGATCAAACAAAATATCAAGCTACCATGGAAAATTGAAGTTCTTAAGTAGTTTAGAACAATAGGAAAGTATATTGGATTGAAACCATGAATTGAGTAGAGCAAGAAAGGTTTTAAGTCCTTCTAAATGAGTAAAAAGGTTTAAGAAGTGAAAAATAAGCCTAAGAAAATAAGGTATAAAACAGTTGTTAAAAACCAAACCCACTGAAAAAGTATATTAAAGAAAGAACTCAAACTTTTTACATATAAAATTAAAGAAAAAAAGTTTTAAGACCTTTGGGAAAACTAAATTCCTTACTCTTTGGCAAACTTTTGATCATTGTGTCTCAATAGAAGCAATTGCAATCAAAGCTCAAGAATTCTTAATCAACCTCTCTGGCTTGTTGTTTGCTGTCAAAAACCGTCGAGGGATACCTAACTTTATTTTGTTCTGTTCCGTGAGCAGTTAAGTACAATATATTTCTCAAATTCTAAAGTTGTTGCGTTCACGCATCAGGGAGTTTAAAAAAGAACGAAAAAAATATTATAAGTGCCACTTGAAATATTTCATATTTCATATTTTTCTCTTTATTATTTTGAAGTTTTTTTTATTTCTTTCGTTTCTTTAGTTCACTTCTTATTCATGTTTATTGTCAATTGTGCAATGTTTTATATTATTTTTCTCTCTTTTAGATGACGCTCATTTTGTATTTCAGTCTTGTGCCTGTGTTCAGAGCTTATCTTTTTTTGGTGTTTGGTGTTTTTTTTGCTCAAAGTTTTTTGTAGTCGCAGCAGCCGCCACTTTGTTGACACACAAACAACAAACGCCTCGCAAGAAAGAGAGAGGGAGAGAGCGAGGTGAGAGAGGAGATTTCAGCTGGCCAAAGGAGTCACGTTGAGGATGTTGTTATTGTTGTTCCTGTTGACTTAGTTGCTTAGTTGCTGCTGCTGTTGTTACGTGTATGCAGCTGCTGTTGCTCCACATCCAAAAGATACATATAAGAGAAACAAAAACAACAACAACAACAAAAAGTTGCTGTTCCCTTTAAACAATTTGTTGGTGTTGCTGCTGCTGCGAAGTAAAAGTCCTTTGCACTACTCGGCTGCCCATAAATTAACACCTAGACAGAAAAGTGCCTACTCCATGTGGAGTTGGTGTGGGAGTTATGGAACACGATGACAAAAGGATATCAAAAACATGGCAACATGCAACAGAATCGACAACTGACAACTGTCAAACATATGTATGTGCATCATCGGCTCTAATCATTGCTTGCAACAACAATAACAACTTCTACTCACTGTGAGTGTTGATAGTTTTTAAAGTAACAGAGAAAGTAGAATATTCCTAACCCATTCTTGGGTAATATGAGAAGTTGTTAGTAGAATTCAAAGTAGCAGGAACTACAGCTGTCAACCATAAAGTATAAGACTTATTTTATTAGGTTTATTCATGTTAAAGGCAAAGAGAACATTTAAAATGAGAGTAATGACGCCTAAAGTTGTTGGTGCCTCAAGGTTAACTAACTAAGAACAATTTAGTCCAACAACCTAAATCTTGTTGCAAAGATATTTAAGCTATTGACACGAATGTAAACTAATTAAAACCTCTGATACTGGCAGCTAGGATTATGAATTTCAATTAAATGCACATCAAATGAACAAATGAACAACCGCAAACTTAATCAAGTAGTGCAAATAAAGTTCAAACCATGTTTAACAAGTTTCAGTTTTCAATTTTCAGCGCTTAAAATAACATCAAATTTGATAGGCAAACAGCCAAAGAACTAAAAAAAAACTAAGCTAACTAAACTAAACTACTAACCATTCAACACTCTTATAAATATATATATTTTTTTGATAAAATAAAACGCTTTTCATTCAACTCAACTCAGTTACTTCAATTTAATGCGTCGGAAAACACATTTCATAATTGAATTCGTTTTGAACATTTATCATCGAATTGCAAAATGTATTTTTTATAGTGTTTTCAACAATTCTCTACATATTGTTCAACTAGTTTCAGCTGATCAAATTACGAGAGCGAACACAATTTTATTGCATTTTTATGGCAATTTTTCACATGATTTGTTGTGCGTCGAAATAGAAATCAAAATCAAAATCGAAATCGAACACGAAGTAAACATGTATGAAAAATTCAATGCAATTCATCTAGCAGCAAAACAACATAAAAATGTTTGTTTCCTTTACAAGCAATAAAAATCAAAGATATATATTTACGAGTATGTACAGTGTGTGTAAAGAAGGGGAAAGAAGGTTTGGAATTGGATTTATAACTGTGAATAAGTCAAGGTAAGGCTGTAAAATGGCAAAAGATTGATGATATGGATGGGTTTAGGGTTAGCTTAAAGAAATTCTCTAAGATGATATCGCTTGGTTTTAGTTCTTGTTTAGTTCTTAAATGAAATGTTGCCACCCACAAAAGAATACACAACACACACACACAGTCACTTCCTGTTTGTTGCGGTTGCGCCTGCGTCTAACAGTTCCATTGTTTAAAATCACTACCCATGGGGGAGGGAGGGAGGGAGGTGCAGGGAAAGGCACTTTAACACGCCTACCTAATTAAAAGCTATTACAAGCATACAAAAGCGCTAATATTTCCTTTTTCTCTCACTCTCTCTGGTTTTTTGTTCAGTTACAGAACTTTTTGTTCTTGCCACATCAAACAACAACAAAAAAGTGTTCATTAAATGCAAATTTATGTCACCCACCCATGTGAGGCAACCACCCATCCATCCCTACTCCCCACTCCCTTAACTGCCGTAACCTAACTCATTTAGCATGCGCGGCACATTGCGCGTGTTTTTAAAAAAAAACTTTGAGTTGGTACAATAACAATAACAATAACAAGAACAACAACAATAATAATAATAGTACGGGACCTGGCGATGGCGATGGCGTTGACAGCTGTAGGGAACAACGAGTAAGATATATGACCTGCCCCATGCAACACTTAATCACAAGACCCCAAAACGCCAAAACAGCAAACCGAGAAACCAAAAAAACAACAATTTGCATTGAGATTTGGATTTGGTTGATACGTGGTAGTCACTTGTAGCTAAAAGAGAGATAGAAAGAAGGAGAGAAAGAAGAGAGATAGGAAGTACTGAGTCCCAGCGGAAGGATAGATGCTAGGCCTTTAACTTGTCATCTGTTTGAACACAAAAACAAATGAAAAAATAATAATAATAATCCCCAGGCGCTAATTAGTGAGCAACTGTCGAGTTTTATGCCGTTTGTCCGGTGAGAAATTACAGGAAATGTCCCAAGTACAAAAAGTGAAAAAAAAATCAAGTCCCAAAGGACAAAAAAGGACTCTAACACTAGCTAGCTAATGGACGACAGTTTTCAGTTTTGGAAACTGGAGCACAAAACTGATAAGATCAAAAGAAGCAAGAGTTGACTGACAAAAAACAAAAAGGAAACACATTCGGACACACATACACATACATACATATATAGATATAGATAGAAAGGACTGCAGAGCAATGCACTCAAAAACTCGTAACTGGACAGGGAACATGACATGTACGTAAGTTAAGGCGATAGATATACGTTCATATGCGAGAGCAAAAAGTCAAAACCTTAACATGAAACGGCAGAGACGGATAGATAGGGAGAGAGAGAGAGATAGAGAGAGAGAGAGGGAAATGAGAGACATTTTGAGGTCGTTCTGTGTGCGACCCAGGGGCAATAATTAATGGCATAATTGTAGCGTGTGTAAAGTCAAGCCGGCTGCCGGCAGGATATGTATAAAAAATTTATAGGAAAACTACGTGAAAATGCAACGACAGTTAGAGGAAAATATGCGCCTGCCAATAACAATGATCAATGTTGATGGCAGCAAAGGCAGCAAGAAAATCGCCAGCAGCAGCAAAAGAATAGAAAGTTAAGCGGAAATGTTAAGAGAAAGGGATAAGAGGACGCAGCCAAAAGGGGGAATGCTAAAATGAAAATGGGGTGGGATTCATTTTCCTCGATGAAGAAGAAGAAGAAGAAGAAGAGGATGATGAAGAAAGTCGCGGCTGTTTCCTTGCGCCGCATGAATTGTCATTAAAATTAGTTCCAAGCCAAGTCCGCCACGGCCTCAAATTCCAAAATTCAAAAATTTCCTTTATACGAAAAATCTTGATTCAGCAATTCGCGCATTGTGCGCAAGTTTTTCTCATTTCCGCTACTCGTTCGCCGGGAAAAACTAGTCTCTGCCCAGTCCCTTTTTCCCATTCCTTTTGTGTGCACGGACATCCTCTAAGACGAACGCATCTTGCAGGGGTTAGAACTGGTTTGCCTGCTCTTACCCCTTTCGTTCGGCCTCATAAATGCAACACGTTCCAAGAAAAACACCAAAAAAAAGCTATGCAACACTTCAAGAAATCCTGATCCTTTCCTGCTTTCTTTATGTCAAAAGTACAGGCACAACTCTCTCTCTCTCTCTCTCTCTCTCATCTAGCGCTCGTAAATTAGCCACAAATTTGCCGGAAAAGTTTGGCGCTGTCTACTTTTTATTGGTCATTTGCATAATGTCTTCGGTTTTTTGGGCTAAAAATTACGCATTTTCACAGTATTTATTATCGGTTTTTTGATAAAAGAAACTTGTTCTTAATTTTGCTTGATAAAATTTATAGCGTCACAGCATCATAGTTCGATTGAAATGTGGAAAGTGTTGTGTGTAGTTTAAAGAGAAAGTTTGAGCGGGGCGGAAGAAGCTGCAACAACTGATATCTTAGTGTTGTTTGCTTAGGGGCAGGCAGCTGGTATTTTAATATGTGTGGTCAGTGTGAAAATATATATGGGAAAAACAATCAACAAAATTTATTTGTGATGCTGCAGGCAGATTAGCCTAATATGTATTCATTTTTACTTTGAACTTTGATAGATGCGCCAGCTATGCCCTAGCAACCTTTTCTTCTGTTCCGTAAGACATTGATGAAATAGTTGAAGAAATAGCGCAAACTGGGTGAGAGGTGAAAGTGTAAGATGTAGATCGGGTTATTTAAACATTAGAGCAAAGAAAAAGAATAGTTGAGCTAAGTCCTAATTGATGTACAGAACTTTGGGGCAAAAGAATATCATTTATATTTTTAATGTTCGTTAAGCAAAAAGAAAGTTGTAAGTAAAGAAAAGTAATGATAAATAATCGAGGAAGAGCTAGGTACTTAGAAAAGAAGGAAGATATCTCATATAAGGAAACGATAGGAATATTTTTTGACGAGGAAAGGAAAATCCCCTCGATGTAATCGAACAAGAACCAGATTGTTAATGAAGATTGCTTAAGAAATAAGATATCATATCTAAGGAAAAGAAAAACTTTTGACAAGGAAAATTATGCAATTAAAATGAAAATCATCTCGAGCCCACTTAAAGGCACAATTAAAGTATAAACCAGCTAATAATTAAGTTAACTCCGCAAAAAACTTTGCACTACCATTTATAATTCCACTAATAAATCGCCACTCAAAACATCAACAGCAAGTCCAAAAAAAAAAGACTACTCAAAAGGCCAATTGCTCAAGGCACATCTTCTCAGACAGATCACAGATCTTGTCATTGGCTTCGTGTGAGAGAGCGAAGTAAAGATAATTATGCGAAACTATCTTTGGCCAACTTAAACTTTAACAAGTCAACAAACCATTTATTTTTGTTTTTTGCCTTTCCCCACAACGCACACAAACACACACACACACACACACACACACACACAGAGATAGATCTTATGCCACAAATTCAAACTTGTAGCACTTAAAGTCAAACAGCGTCATCAACGACTATATCGTTTCGCCCGCTCCCCCTCGCCACGTGCCCCATCCCTGAGGAAACAAGTTCAATTTGACACGCAATTGAGTCCAAGCGAAAAGAGCAACCTGTTGAGTGCCTCCATCTTCTAGGGGAGGGGAACTTAACTTTGCTACATGCAGCATGAAAATGCCTGGCTATAACCGTTTAAGTGTTGATATACAATTTTTTTCATTCTATCTGCATAGAAAAGGGGCACAAACTATATTGTTGAGAGACAGGTGAAGTAAGTGAGGGGGGCAAGAAAGAGTGTCTGCTGCTGCTGCTACTTCGTTTTAACTTTATGCTTTTCCACTTTGCATATTAATGAAGCGTTTTTAAGGACTTCAATTAATGTAACCTAGGCACGCGCATTAAACACCCCCCTTTACTCCCCTTCACCCCTCCTACTTCTTCTCCATTCGCGAATGGAAGTTAAAATTTGGCGCGTATTTTGCCTGGGTCAAGGTGTTGCTCTGGCGACATGTAATTATAAGTGTTGCAAGCTGATTATGCTCAACGGGTAACAACAAGAAAAAAAAGTTTATTACAACTCTGAAAAGTTCTGCAGACTAATAACTAGCGCGCGCGTTTTTAACAGCGCGTGGGTGAGTATTTCTTGTCGTTGTGTTCGCTGTGGCAAGGTCAAAATCAGTTGGCTGCAATCACATTGGTTCAATCAGTGCCCAAGGCGACAACAACGACTGCTTAATTTGCAATTATGGCTTCAAAAATATATACAAAAAAAAAACAACAAAAAAATATGATGTGGGACGCTTTTCTGCTTCCCTCTCAAACTGAATCGCCGATTAACCACAACGACACAAAATTCGCGACGCATTTTCCCTCCAAAAAAAAAAAAAACATCAACAAAAAAAACGGCCATTGACAGCTTGGACAGCGTGAGCGTTGTGAATGATGATTTGCCGCTGGGATGTCGCTCAAATGATGAATCGCGTCGCGTCGGTTAATTGTGGCTAAGTGAAGCAAAACTCAACGTGTTAGTAGGTTAAATGACAGACGTATTATTACAACAACCAACGATTATAACACTATTCAAAGCAGGCGTTTAGTAACGCGAGCGTCTGTACTGCGCGATTTTTACGCGTTTTGATAGCGTTTGCTGAGCGGTTTGTCCGCGTTTCTTGTTGTAGAGCAAATTAGTATGTTGATTATATGTGCTGTTGTTATTACTAGCTCTATTATTCTTCATATGCCTATTAGTTGCTAATGTAACTTCCTTACAAGCTGCAAGCTTCTTATTGAAACGCTAGCGTCTGCTGTTAGCGTTTTTAATCGCTGTGTGGTAAGAATCTATGTTGATTGATTGCTGTTGCAGCTGTGTGTTCATACTGTTACGCCGACGCGTTTTGCATGCGACTGAGCACAACAAATTAATTTATTTGATTAGCTGCTAATGCAATTTCCTCTTGCTGAACACAAGCCACACAGCCTTCTAATTACATATGCTGTTTTATGGCTTTGCTGCGTCTTGTTGCGTCTTCTTCTGTTCGGCTGTTTGGGTTGCATGTCTTGTGGCCATATAGCCGACCCCGTTGTTGTCCTCTGACGCCTCCGTTAACTTAGCAGCAGGCGCGCTGCGGGCCAAAAACTATTCGGCTCAAACCGCCAGCTGACCCGCCTGTTAATTTTTTTTCTTTCTTGATTTTCATTTGGCGTTGGTGTATGCGAAGCAAATTCTATTTTGTGAGTACTAACCACATTTGAACTTTACAAGAGTGTGGGCTTTTTTTTATGCCCAAGTGATTTATTGTGCAAAAGATTATGGCAGATATTATCAAGTAAGACTTTCCGGCAGTGGGCTTAATGCCTAACGGTATACAAACGATTGCCACAACTTGATAAAAAAAAAAAACAACTAAGTAAGTGAGAATTACAAAATTCTAAGCTCGCTTGTTGACTTTGCTGATTTGCAAAAAAAAACAACAAAAACAACAGATTGTACCCTTGGCTGCTAAAACGGTACAAAAAGGGTTAAGGCAGGGGTTGGGGTTTGGGTTAAGGTATCGTTTTACATGCATCGTTATCCCAGCTGTGTGTTGTGTATGATACGAAAAAAAAATCTAACAGGGTTTGAGCAAACAACAAGAACTGCAACTGCAACATCATCATCATCATCATCATCATCAGCACTATCTTAGAGCCGCATTCATTCATTCATTAATCATAAATTTAATTAATAATCAAATGATTTTTAAAGACACGCAAAGCGTCTTGACATCAACGTTGACAAAGGAAATGAAAAGGCGTTGCCACAAAAAGAAAAGAAAAAGGGATAAGAAAGCAAGAAGAAAAGGGTTTTTGTGAAAATTAGCCAAAGATCTTAGGTTGCAGTTCCTTATAGAGAATGGCAAACAACTGCAAAACCATCATAATTCAAATGTGCAAATTTGTGATTGCCATTTTGCGGCTTTCGATTTGTTTGTTTCTTTCACAAGGGTGAAAGAATATCGAAGCCAAAAGCAAAACAAACATTCTGACATTTTGTCAGTTAACATACCAAAAATTTACATATTTTACATCGGGGAGATGTCCCTGAACATTAACATGACTTAAGTCTGGGGCGCGTTTTTCAAGTGCGCAAAAATTGAATTTGATTTAATTAATGCGAATTATGCGAACACGCCAAAAATGTTGTGTACCTAATCAAAGCGCATTTTGAATTCAAAACATTTTTGCCAAGCAAATTTGCATATTTTTCGCATATGTCAAACCAAACGAAGGAGGCACGAGTCAATATTTATACTCGATATGATATATATGAGTTTTTCTAGTTAGTATTTTTTTTTTTAGTATTTTTTTTGTATACGTACAGCAGGTTCTTCATGTAACGTTTGCGGGCAACCAATGTGTAGGATTCCTTGTGTGTATGCGTTAGATATTTCATTTTTGTTCAAGTTATTCTTTAGACAACAGGTACAACGAAATGGTTTTGGTTCTTTCTTGGGAAGAGAAAAGGCAAAGGTAAACCAAATTTCTCTCTCAGGTAATCTCACTTAAAATTGAATCTTTTTTCTGTTGTTATGTTCCCGATCTATTGTTTGCTTAGGTCAAGTCACACACAAAGAGTTTCACTGAGGGTTCCTGTAGACAGGTCGTTTCGTATAATAGTTTTTTTGCACTTTTTAAAAGCATTTGTATTGCACATTGAAGTAAATACTAAATAGCTTAGATTAAATACAAATGTATATATATATTTATATAGATATATTTCGCTTGCATCTCATAGATACAAATGGTGTTGAGCTACTTTCGCGTTCAATTCTTTCGTTTCGTAATTGTTCGTCTCTTTCACGTGGTTAGAAAATACTAGCTATCGCGTATATACAACCTAACAGCACGACGTTTGCGTTCAAACTGAAGTCGGATGCGTAGCCAGTCGTACGTAACTCCATTAACTCACCTTCGACTGCAACACAATTTCCAACTTCCAACTTCCAACTTAGAAACGAGAGATACGCTTCAACCCCGGAACTGAGCGCAACGACGATCGTTTCGAACATGTTCGATACACGATGTTCGACAACAACAGCAGCAGCAGTAGAGAGAACAAGTTCAGCATTATCAAGCCATTATATGGCATTATAGCGACACCGGCCGGCTACCGGATATGAGCCAGGCCACACAAAAGGCCTGCCCGCCTTTTGTTTTTGGGGTGGACAGAACAATAGGCCTACTACAGAGTAGAAGAAGCCTGCTCGCGTCTGTGGCAGAATACTAATTTCAACCGGACTTTGGGCATGCAAAAATATAATTCTAACAATGGACATCGATTGTAAAAGAGTCATTAACACCTGAACTGTTTTTTGGCCAGTGAGCCGACAGATTAGATATCAAATCATCTAAGCAGGGTGGAAGTAAATTTTGAGAGTAAAGTTTGGAAAACCTTCAGGGTGTTCTATTATGTTTATTATTATGTATCTAAAATATAAAAGAACTAAAGTAAAAATGTATTCAGTAGCTCCATAAAGATGGGAATAACAAAGTATTGAAAACAAAAATAACGGAAAATGCAAACTTTCTACTAAATTCAAAGAGAATCTTAACCATTTGGTATCTTAAAATATAGAAAACTAAAAGTAAGAAATAATCAAACAAAATTTCTTAGCTCTTTCAAAAACAAACTCCAATTATATTGATTAATTTGCAATCATTTCCACATCGAATTAAACTCGAGTTAGAAACAAACAAAAATCAAATTATCTACTCAGGCAACTTAAAGATAGAAAAGATCATTGTTACTCAGCGAAATTGTTGGGTTAAAGAAAAGAAATTTCTTCTCCCAAACCAAACAAACTCTATTAACAGCTGACATAGCAGACTATCTCTTTTACCCTTACCTTGGCCAATTTAGTATGTTAACTGCCCTACCTTACTTTAAAACCCAACTAAACATTAGAATTAAATTTTTACCGTTCGTTAAAAGACGAAGAAGTTGAAAAAAACCTTCTCATCATTTCCACTTCCTCACCAAAAGAACAATTGAGTGTGTTTTTTTTTAGATTGAGTCAGGTATATTAATCAATATGAAGTTTAGAGTTTCCAAGATTCTAGACATGGCTTATTTATGTTCAAAGTGAACTGCAATGCAGTTCAGTTGTTATGTTTTGTTGTTGCAAACTCTCGAAATTTAGCCATGAAATACACATAACTTTCTATCTATTGTGTTTAAGAGTAGGCTGAGTTTGAGCACAGCATAGCAAGAATTTTTTATTACTGTTTCTAGCATTTTATAGCAAGATGTTTTGTGATGTTGTTTTTATTTTTAAGGTGGTTCCGCTCGTCAAGTCAACACTAAACTCATTCAACACCTCATAATTCTATTGTCTTTCGACCTGTGTGCCTGAGTTTGCATACATAATAACGATAATCAGCTACTTCATGAGCTTGCCTCTAAGCAAACACACACACACACACGCACACACACACACACTTGTTAAACTTCACTTTCGTCTTTACACTTTGTTTCTATCTCTACCTTTTTTTTATGAAATTATGCAAATTAGTTGTGCCTCTGTTTGTGGAACGTCGCAACTTGACGACGTACTCTAACAATTTTTTTTTTTCAATCTTCTTCAACTTATAGCAAATAGGTTTTTTTCTATACTTTTTTTTATGATTTTTTAATTTGCAGCTAGTTTGAAGTGGCAAGCTAGAGGTGCTTTTTGCTAGGGTTAGTTTTTCCCTAAAAAAAAATGCTCACCCAGCTCGAGTTCCAATTCCGATTGTCAGCTTCAGGTGTCAAAGGCGCACGCGTTTTTTCACCCCTTAGATCGGCAACCCTTACTGCCAACCCTCAGGGTGAAAATAGCTCACACACGATTTTTTTTCCTTGTTTGAATTTATAATAGTTTTTTTTTTTCAATTTTTTTACATAGTTTTTTTTATTCATTCGCTCAATTGGTAGACTTTGATTGGATACATTTTGAGGCGGAGTTGTTAAAATTCCTATAAAAATTAACATAATTTTTATGAATTGACAGCAACAAACCATAGAGAATGCGACAAATAAACTATAAATTTGTGTAACCCTGCATATGATTATCTAAGAAAAACACAAAAAAACATAAAAAAAACACATAAAAAACAGAAAATGAGGGAAAAAACAACATACACATATAATAAACCACAACAAAATTGGTGAATAACCAAATAATATGCACAAGAAATATATTAACTTTGATTTGTGAAATGAAGTAATGAATAAATATTATAATAAGAAACTAAGTTTGGGTTTTAACAAACGTAAGTAAACTTATTTTTCATCAAGATTTGATTTTCATTATAAATTTAAAGGCAGTTTTCGTGTTTTTCGTCTTCACATGACCCTGACATTGATATAAGCTATTCATCTTTTAGTTCGGATCCCACCCAAATAAAAAGAAACAAAAAATTGGCTGAGCTAATTCTTTTCAATGAAAATTTCCGCAATTACGAAAAAATTTAAATGTTAGAATTACATTTTGTATATTTTATCGCTGCACAAACTGTGGCAATTGCTGTACCATGGTTTGGTTGTGGCAGGTGGGGCAGACGTTGTTGCGGCTGTCGCCGTTTGTCGCTGCAGAAAGTACATTAACCCAGGCCTCGACTGGTTAGGGTTTGGGGTAAGGCCAAAGCAAAAGTTTCACAGCATCCCTCCCCCACACCCCAACACCCCAATAGCCCAACGCAACAGCCTCAATAGTCATTCACACAGTTGGCAACTGTCCACCCACCACAAGAGCGACACCAACACCAACAAGAACGAACGAACGAACGAGTCGGGCGACACCCTTTAGAAACATTTTTACTGCCAATGTTATTAAATACCCTGTATAAACATGGTAAGTGATTTAAGAGGGTGTTATACAGTTGTGTTATGGGGCAAAAAATTAAATACTTACAGTTAAGTTAGGCTATACATTTTTAAGGGTCTTCGAAATAATATCTTGATAAACATATATAGTTATTGATTTTAGCTTTTTTCTTCAGAATTCGAACACGAAAATCATTTAATAGAAATATTTAAAATATTTCCTTCAAGGATAAATGAAAAAAATTATTATAAAACAAATAATTTGAATTAAAATATTTAAAAATCGCCAAAAAAAAAGTTTTCAACTTTGTTTACTTATTTTTTAAAGCTTTAATATCAATATATTGGGAGTGAAATATATAAACTTATCGGAAAAAGTCTTAAGACAAAACTTTCCTAAGACAAATCATAAGCTCTTTAAAAAAATATTCTCTCAGAAATAAATATATAAATCTTAAGTACAGGGTATCTCCATGTTCAGTTCAAAAACATTTGTGATACATATGCCTTCGCACACATACACACATATATACATATAAACATATAAAACTGTAAATATGTATGTATGTTTTTGTTACGCTTGTTAATTTACGCCAAAGCTTTTGCAAATATACACACACACAAACAGTCAGGAAGTTGTGTGTGTGTGTGTGGGGAAGAGGGGGGGGGGGGGGAGGTTGTATTAGATTGTGTGGGGCTAGTTGGGTTCGCAACATCATTTAATGAACTGCAAATACATGAAAACACACACATACACATATTACATGCCTGTGTGTGTGTGTGTGTGCGCTTTAAATGTTTAATTGCATTTGAAAATGCATATGTATTTCGTTCAGTGTATGAAACGCAACGGTACAATATTTATATTCATATTCAAGTGAGCCTAGACGAACCTCCGGTTGATCTCACACCCCATCCGCACACACACACACACACCCACCCACACATACATACATACATATAAACTTTTGCCTGGCTGAACATTTGCTGCATTGGCGCATTTTTCGCAATGTTTCCGTTTTGAATTCACTTTTCATTTGCAAAAACCAGCACCCCTTACCCTTTCACTCCTTTACCCACACCCACACCTTCTCCCCCTCTCCACCCTCTTCTTCTTTATTAAACTGAACTGCGTCGAGTGCAAAAGCAGCAACAACAACAACAGCAGCAGGAACAGTTAATGCAGCTCCTAACCGACAACAACTGTCTCGCGAGCGTCTCGGCTAGTATCCTATTTAGCAACCATTTCACCCCCACCACCCCCATTTGAAGGTTTTAAAAGTTGCTCCTTCCCTTACATACTTAATGCACTTTGCTCCCTTCTTGTGCGCAGTTGCCTTCAAGGCACACATAATTAAAATGTCATCGTTGTCGCTGCAGTCAGCACTTTTTATACACTAATCCCAAAAGCGTTTTTATGTGCGGACCAAACCCAGGCATTAAGAAATCGCATAAGGATAAGTATATCAAAAGGAAACTTAAATATGACCTTAGTTCCGTTTATGATTATGGAAGCTAGATAAACGATTCTAAGCCGGAATACTTTTGAATCTAAATGTATATATACCTTAAGCTACTATATATAAACGGGTGTTAAGGTCTTCTTAGTTCTTGTTTCGATTCCAATAAACATTTTCTGATTATCTTCTCAAGAGATTCGTAAGTTTGAACCTCTGTCTTTAAAAGTATTCGCGTTCTAGATATATATCTTTTGTTATAATTGTTCTTCTTCAGCTGTTTATTAATCCCCACCTTGAAAGAGGAAGCTCCTACTTAAACTTCAGAACTTGCGTTAGGGTATTGCAAACTTCGAAAAACTTCATTCCAGAAAGCATCTCATTTCCTGCTGTTTGCTACTTTGCGGCAACTCCAGTCGAGTGGAGCTGCCACCGCCCCATGCACCCAAGCACTTGAGGCAGGCTTAAATGCCGCCCCCACCCCTCCCTTGCCCATAGCAAAAGTCCTTGAGGTCTATACAAATATAATCCAACATTTAATGCAGCAAATGAAATTTAAGCAGATGACAGCAAAATACAAGACTTCCAATAGAAAGCGCTGCATGATTTTCTTTCAGTGTAGACTGCAACTGAAACGCATACTTGGGAGGGGAGGAAGAGCGGCATAAGCTAAAGGTAACTAAGAGGCCCGTTGAAAGTCAGTTTATTTTATATTTTTCTATTTTTTCTGAATATTAAATGTCTGGCATTGAAATAATATAAATGGGAAAAATTTCAAAAAAAAGTGAGCTGGCAAAACATTTGACAAACTAATTTGATGCACGTTTAGGAAAAATCAGTTTGGGTAATTGAATGCCAATAAGGGACACAAAAGAACTGGTTTTTCAAAGATGCCACACTGAGATACGAGGGAAAAAAACCCAGAGAGAGAGAGAGAAGCTGAAAAAAAGAATAAAAATGTAAAACTAATAAATATATATAGAGTACAAATACGTATACAGGGCATAAGACCCTCAGTGGAAGCCTTTTGCTCCGTAACGAGAGGGGTTAATGTCAGCCAGGACACACACAAACACAAACGCACACACACACACACACACACACAGAGATAGAGGCTGCCCAAAGGGAGTGCTGAGAAATGCTGGTAGCTGGTAGACAGAACAAGTATCGGAGGCCTGAGCCCAAATGCCAGGCAGGCAGACAGTGCAATGTCCCGACGCTCTCTACGCTGCATTGTGCACAAGCGAGTCCTTACAAGTACCCACACACACACACACATACACAAGCACACACACAGGATATGCGAAGGCAGTGAGATAGATAGACAGAAAGAGAGACAGTGTGATACAGACATCATTTCATCAACGTTGACAAACTCATCGTCATTGCCATCAGCCGCCTCTGACGGTCTGCCTTAGCAGAGTCGTTAACCAAACCGCCCCCTCGATGCCTTTATACCGCTCCCCGTCCCCCCGCCTCCACCCCCAACAACGACATTGACACATGATTTTCTACTAGCTCCAATTCAAGAGCTGTAATTCTCTAGTGTCCTGTGTCCAATGCACCAACTTTATATGGCAATTTTAAGCTGCCAGCTTTTAGCTCCCAACACGCTTTCTCGTCAACTTCTCCTCTTCTTGTCTGTATTTAATTTGTATTTAATTCGTATTTGCATACCAAGTTTCTTTCTAAGCCAATTTTTTTTAATTAAACAAGATCCTGTCGCACTCAGCCGGTTAAATGTCATTACCTCTATGCTTAAAATACATTTAAGAACAAAAGCAAAAGATAAGTTTTAAGGTTTTATGTTCAAAAAGTTTATCTGTGTTTGCGGTTTTTGCAAGCTTAATATCGAAAATTTCGTAGAACGCGTTTCAACACTTATAGAAAGAGAAAGACATTTTGAAGCACTTCAATCAGGTAAACTTGTCAAATTCCTTGACAGCTAATTAATAAAAAGTTTTCGTTAATTAGTCAAATTTCAATTAAGTCAAGAATGTGCTTCAGTTATGCTGATTGCTTGTAAATTCTTATTTAAGTATTAAGTCTTAAACAGAATATTCCACACAGTTCTAAGACAAGAGCAAATGGTGAAATATGAATCTAGGTCGTTCATAAGCATTTAATTGATGAACAAGTTGAAATTGCAAATACATTATTTATTATTTGTTTTGTTAATACAGAAACTTAAGTAATTTGTATTCTCATTTATTTATCAAAAAACTTTTAAATTAAAGTTTTCATATTGCTTCTTTTTTTTCTCTCTACTTCTCTCTCTTCTTCTTTCCTCTTCTCGTTTCTTCTCTGTTCTCCTCTCTTCTTCTATCTTTTCTATCTTCTCCTATCTTCTTCTATCGACTTTTATCGACTTCTATCTTCTTCTTCTCTCGTCTTCTTTCGTCTTCTCTCTTCTTCTCTCTTCTTCTCTCTTCTTCTCTCTTCTTCTCTCTTCCTCTCTCTTACTTCTCTTCCTCTCTCTTACTTCTCTTCCTCTCTCTTCTTCTTCTCTCTTCTTCTTCTCTCTTCTTCTTCTCTCTTCTTCTTCTCTCTTCTTCTTCTCTCTTCTTCTTCTCTCTTCTTCTTCTCTCTTCTTCTTCTCTCTTCTTCTTCTCTGTTCTTCTCTCTTCTTCTTCTCTAGTCTTCTCTCTGCTTCTCTCTCTTCCCCCGCACAAAAAGTCTCGAGTTACTCCAGAAGCTTATTAAGAAACAGTTTGCAACTGTATTCAGTTCATTTAAGTCAACCTTTCCTTCACTCCCATTCTACTATGTTACTTTTGTCTAATGAGCCATGTCCTCGACAGTTTCTAGGTGTGTGTATTTGTCCTCGACACCTGCCCGCCCGCCTCCAATTCAAACAGGACAGCACGACATGTGTTAAGTGAATAAAAAAAGAAGGTAGGGTATAGCAAAAAAAATAATAAAAACCCCTAGCAACGCCATCGAACGTGTCACAAAATGTGTTTTTAATTTGCCAGAAAACCAAACTAGAAGGCGTTAAAAATGTTAAAGGTTCTTTCGGTTCTTTCTCCAATGGTGATGATTATAATAATAATAATTGAAATATGCACACACACACACACATGCACAATATGCCACGCCCAGTCACACGTCACGTTTAGCTGGCAGCCCACCCAGAAATGTCGTTTAATTGCTTTGCCAGTTTTGGCTCGTTAGCACAAAAAAAAATAACGTTGACAACCAAATTGCGTTAAGTGTGATCAAATATATATACACAAATATATGTGTGCATGTGTGTGTGTATATATATATATTAATTAATTTCAATTTTAACTGTTTGACCGCTCCACCCCCATTCACCTTCCAACCCAACAGTGGAGACGCGCTTCAACCATCAATTAGTTGGCGCATCGAGGCGCAATTTTATGGCCATTTCGCAGCCGCCGTATTGCCGTATTTAATATGCCTGGCCAGGTCTGGCCAACCTGTTTCAAGTAGCGTTTTTCATTTAGCCCCATTACATTTGTCACCTTTTGCTGGTGATTTTATAGCTGTGGCTGAGGCTCCACATCGTTAAAGTCTAAGTCCTCTTCTTGGGCGTAAAACATGTCGATGTCCTTTGTCTGGCCCAAAGACCCAAAGAAAGATCTTGTTGCAGGCAACATTTTTGCTTTTTAACGATCTCTGGGCACATTAAGTTGAATGCAAGCATGATTGATAAATGTAGGTGGTATCAAAAAATTTTACTGGTATTGTTAAATATTATCTAAATTGCAAAAATTATACGAAATTCGTGGAAAAGCATTTCTAGGAACGTAATTGAAGCATATTTCCGAAAATTTGGAGTTGAGTGGTACCAAAACATTTTTCTTTTGTATTATTATATCATATATTGGTTTTTTTTCTTGGATTGTTGAGCGAATATAAATCTTAAGTTCACAAATAATACGAAATTTGTGGAGAAGCATAGCTAGGAACATATTTTTAGCTTCTTTTTCCGAAAATTCATGTTGTGTAGCATGAGAAGATGTAACGAAGAGCTTGCAAAAAAAAATATAGGTATTTTTAGTACAGCTTAATTAAGTGCAATCAAGGCGCACTTAACTTGAACACAATTTGTAATGAGTGTCAATTAATAACGTTTTGACAACGTTTAACATGATGTGGTTTTTGTTGTTGTTGTATTTAATGTGTGGTGTAATGATAAAACAAGGCTTGTTACTATGTTTCGATGTTGTTATTGTGGTTTTTAGTGTGTGCTTTTCTATTTAATTGGTGATAATTGATTAAATATGCGATGAGCTGGAAAGATGAGATGAAAAGATATTCAAAGCACTCGCTGTTGTTCCTTTCAAATATGTGACAATTTTTAACATATCAAAAGAACATTTCAATTACTTTGTTTTAAATACGCTTTTGATCCTTACATATATTTTTTTTTTGGCAATTGATACTCAACCAATTAATGTTGCTCTCACTCTTCCCAAACAGAACTCAGCTTCTGACAACACACAAAGTGCGCCTAAAAATAGAATTGAATATGTTTGCGTTTATTGAAATCAATGCCTTTGACAGCTAAGGAAAATGGCTGCTAAAATGGCTGCTAAAATGGCAAAAGCAACACAAATCTGTGCACCTGTGGCTGAAGCAACAACAACAACAACAACAACAAATATCCAATTCCAGCTGAACTTATATTGTCCAACAACCACCCAAACCACCCATCCAGCTGGGTGGCCTGAAGGTCAGTTTCTTTTGTTAATGTGTCTCTCGGCAGGTCGACTAATTTCTCATTCGTGATTACTGTTTCTGTTTCTGTTTCGCTTTCGCTTTCTGTCTCGCTCAGTCGATGCCGCATAGTGACAGGCAAATTGTTAAATGACGTGCACGTCAAGGTCTTTGCGGGGGTTGAGGGGTTGCCACAACATTGCCTGACCTAATAGCTGGCTGTCTGTCCTGTTTAATTAAACTTCAATTTATATCATTGCATTATTTATGGCCTCGAAGGCATTTTAATTTAGCTAACTGACATTAAATCGCAAACAATATCATAATAGGAAAACTTTACCCGAAAAATTAAACAAAAGCTTACCTTGATTTATGCATAAAATACTTGAGTTTCTATCTATGGCCAAAAATTTTCATTTTTCAATTAAGAAATATAACAAAGGCATTAAAATTTCATAGCTTGCTTTATTTCTGCAATGTGATAAAATGAATAAACTTAAAATATTACTTTCAGCACTTGGCAATTAATTTTTCTTTGGAATTTCATTCTAAACATTGAATTTCTCACATGCCCCATGTTGCAGTTGCTAGCTAACTGCTGGCATTTTGCGTAACGAGTCTTTTCTTTCTTACTGCAAACATGAGTTGTCGCTTCCAGTCAGGACAGACCAAGTATAATATATATGATCGGGCCCATTGTAGGGTTCAATTACAGCGATAAATATTGCAATGTTGCAGCCTCCTCAGAGTGCGCTCCTTATCAATAGCACCAAGCAGAGATACAGAGACACAGAGACAGCGAGACAGAGACAAGTTTCTCACGATGAAAGCGACTTAACACTACAAGAAATGTTTTCGCAGCTTTTTTGTGGTGGCAAGAACGACACCAACCAGTTGATATGATTGTGCATATGAAGTACTTGCAACAATACTCATAATATGTAGGTAGGCGTGTTGCCTCTGCCACATGACACCACATTCTGTTGCCCTCAGCCACAAGGATTGCAACATTATCAATAAGTCTTGGAGTTCGCGAACTGAAACAGTTGCTGGCGGCAAACGAAAGTTTTCTCAGTTTTGCAACAGTTCTCACAATGTGCCGTTATCTGCCACATTCTGGGTGTGTGGGGTACACTTGAGTTCGTTGGTTTGCTTTGCTTGGTTGGTCTTCTCATGTTTCGCTTTTTCATTGTCGCTCTGTCGTGGAAGCTGTCAGCGACATGAATAATATTAAGTGCGACAAAAAAACACTTGTACCTAAGTAAAGTTTGAATGCATGTTTGATGGAATATGCAACACCCATTGAAGTTTAATGACCTTACCAGTGGGCGTGTCTCTTAAGATTTAGTTGATTAAAATAATTTCTTAGCTCAAGAAACTGAATTCTTTTTAACATTGCTAGTTTTTTTTTATGTCTGTATCATTTACTTTTAATAATTTTCTCAACTGAAAGAAACAAAAAGAAATGTTTAAAAATACATTTTTGTTCAAAATTTCCTAAAGCAAGATTTTAATTAAAAAAAAAATAAAATTCCATACACTTTATACAAAGCTATATATAAACTCTTAAAACAACTTCAACGAAATACCAAAAAAAAAAAAATTATTACAATAAAATGTTTATTGAATTACCGACACTGTCGTCGTGATTTAAAATTAAGAGAGTTTTATGCGATTCACTGAAGTTTACCAGGAAAACATTTGAAATGGAAATGCTGCCAAGTTATATTGCAATAGATATAAAAAACGTTTTTCCACGTAACTCACACAAAATACACAATTGGAAGCTCGCTTCTAACAGTGCGTATAAAAATACTAAGTCGCTTACCTGGAAAAGAAGAAGAAGAAAAAAAGAAGAAAATCAATATAGTATTCTTTACAACCGAAGCAAGCATAACGAGCTTATGGACTTTAAAGCTTATAATTGGCTAAATATACTATTTGCAGCAATCCTTCGACAATGAACTTGGTTATGCCTTAAAAAGTAAATAGCTCGAAGCAAAAATTCTTGAAGTACAAAATATTCATAACAAAATTCCAAACAACCGAAAAAAAGAAAAATAGAAAACAATTTCAGCAATTTGCAACAAAAATCTTTACAAACTGTTAATTAAATATGCAAACAAACAACACAACACAAAAATGTGAATTGAAAATATTTATTTATGTCATTTATGGTTGGCTAAATAAATCGAAAATATATATATATATGTATATATAACATGTGCATAAGTTTGTAACTTTTGTTGCTATTGTCACAAAAGCGAAATAAATCGAATTATTTGCAAAGCTGAATGCAAAAGTTTTAAATATTCGATTAAACAATAAAACGAGTGGCAAAAACTTTTATTATTTTTGCGATAATGTTGGCTTTTTTCATCGATGATGCTCTGATAATATTAATGATGACGATGATTATGATGATGTTGAGGGCAATTTGGAATTGTGGGGTAAAGTAAATGAAATCACTTTCATTATGTTTTTCAACATACCCAACCAAACCAAACCAAACCAAATGAAACGAAACGAAACGAAACGAATGAACAGCAACAATTTTTTGTATCGACTTTAAAGTTGATATCCAGAGGGAAATCAGCTGAATAGACAGGGCACAAAGCGATAGAGCAACTGATGTCAGTTTATTTTATTCTTTTTTACATTTGATGCAAATGCGATTATTTAAATTGCCAATAAAAAAACATAAGCTGAAAGTTGACTTTAAAAGTTATGAATTGCTTAACAGATAGTCAAATATTTATAAAGAAAATATTTGAAAGTTGAGAACGAAAATAAAAAGAAGTTGCTTAAACTAAATTGAGAGTGTAAATTACGATTTATTTAAGGAATAAGGGGAACAAGCTTTGAAAGCATATGAAAGCTTTATGTAAAATATGGTAATATAGTTGATTAAACTTTGTAAGAAAAATCTTAGAAAAGCTCTAAGAAAAGTTCAAGTTGATTAAGATAATATAACTAGTCTTATTTTGGAAATAGTGCAATGAAGCTTTGAAAGCTCATTAAAGCTTTAAGCAAACATGGCCGCATGAAACAAAAGCTTTTAGCTCGAAAAATACAATTTGATACATTTTAATTTAAAAACTTTCCTCGTACTTTTTTAAGCTTTCGTTTAAATTTAATCGTGCCAAATGGCTTAATTAACATTTTCTGCTGTCAAATTAAAGTTTTAATATGCAATTGAAATAATTTTATATAAGTGCTACTGCAAAATGTAACTTAACTAATTTGTTACAATATAGTAAATTATGAACAGCAAAAAACAAAAAAAAGCAACAAACAGTAGCCAATAGCAGCCACAACAACGATTATTCCAGCTAGCCACAAGCAAACCTTATAAGCGTGTAATTTAATTTAACGCAGCCAAACTAAAAATAACAAAAATAAATATTATAAAGCCAAGCTAACAACAATAACATGGCGCATGAATAAATGTGAAAAATGTTGCCGAAACATTGCAACATAGCCAAAAAAAACTAAAAAGCTAAAAAGCGAAAAACAATATTTTTTAGTTTTAATGCGTTGCAATCGCCAAAGAGCCGGCTGACAAATGGACAACTACTCGTATATAGATATGGGGCGTGGCTTCATGGGGGGCTTAACTTATATCACATATACCAACAATTTGTTGCCCGTTGCTGGCTAATAAAGTTGTTGTTACAGCAACTGAATCCCCACCAAAAAAAAAAAACAAACATTGCTCAATGTGGAAAAAGAGAAGACAAAAAAAAAGAGGAAAAAAGAGGAAACAGAAAATGAGTAGACTAACAAAAAATTAATAGGCGTCTTAGCCGTTGGGCTTGCTGTTGTTGTCTGTTGTCTTGGCCAACAATCGGAAGTGCAAAATTAAAAGCCAGACAGCAGCAGCAGCAGCAGCAACAAGACTAAAACCCGAAAACCCAAAACACAAACTCAAAACGAAGAAGATGTAACAACAACAGCAACTACACAAAAATTGGAAAGTGTGTGTTTAGGTCGGGGCAAAAGTCTCAAAAGGAAGTGGCCTAGAAGATTTTACTAGTTGTTGGCTGGCTGGTTAATCTGGCAACTGAACCCTTAGAAGTTGGGTAAACATTACTCAACTTTATCGTTGCTGCCGAACGAACTGTAATCTGAACTGAACTGAAAAATCCTTCAAAGTGTCTTATGTCTTTTGCGCCAAGTTTACTAATTATAGTTATTTCAGCGAAAAACTTTGAAATCAACTACAGCTGAGTCATTTTCAAGTTGAGAAAAGTCTTGGGTATGCCAAGCTAATTGAATGCTCTCTATTGGAAAGTGAATGGGATTTTTCTGAAGCTATTAAAAAAGTTCTGATGGAATATTTTGATGAGGAAACACAAAGAAATCCCAAAAATATATTCAAATTAGCAATAAATAAATCTGTAAAATCTTGAAAAATGTATAAAATGAATCTCTAAAGTATATCATTATCAAAATCCTGTCTTTGTCATTATGTATATATAACCCTTAACCTAACTATTCTTTTGAGTACCTCACCGCATTTAATCACCCTTCCTCAATCTGTTTCCGAACTTTTACAATCATTGTACAGCAGTTGCCACTTAGCACCTGGTAGAAATCTAGACCAGCACTTAATCATATATATATATACAGCCTCTTAATTACGTTGCGCCTGTAAAAATGCAAATTGTTGGCCACCATTTGCATCTTGGCTCACTTTCGTCAGCCTACTCTGTCGCTAATTGGCCAACACTTGCACTTGCAGCCAGCCGCAAATTTACGGCCACTTATAAGTTGTGCCACAAAATGCCAACAACAACAACTTCCAACACGTGACTATTAATCAGGCAGCACCCAAAAAACGCCGACGGCTACGAGCGACCAACTCGAAATTGCAAGCTTGTCAAATTAGCCGTTTTGTGCTGGCAAATTAGGCTCAAAACACTACGAAAACACTCAAACACGGTTTGAAGTAATCCTTAATCATTTGGCAAAAGCGGCAGCAGCAGCTGAACAAAACAGTTTGGTTTGTACTAAATGCAATTTGTGTTTGTTGTGTATTAATTGCATTGAAGTCAAAGTTGAGAGCCAAATCATAATTGGAAATGAAATTTGGTATGGGGGGAAATTGCGAATTTGATTAGAGCTTTGATATACAAATCAAGGAAATTGCGGATTTAATCAACTAACAAAATTTAAATTGAAAATCTTCAATAATTGAGTGATGTATTTCCGGTCTTGAAATCAAAGTAAGTTGCTTATGACTAATACCAAAAGCTACATTTAGTAGAAAATTTGTTTGTGTAACTTAATTTGTAGTTTTTAATCGGATAATCTGATGATTAATGCACTTTAATTGCAATCAATTCGAATGCCTAATGCATGTATCTTCAAAATTCCATATAGATTATTTAAGATTTAAGTAAAGTTTTTAAATACAAATCCACCCAAAAACGTTTTCAATTTTCTTTTCATTTCATTTCGTTTCATAAACAAATCTAATACACTTTTATTATTATGGTTCAAGCTCAAACGAATTTTAATTGTTTTGACATTGTTTTGATTTCGTTACCTTAATTGCTGCTATTATTTTTTTGGATTATGAGCAATTAAAATTGCAAATGCATGGAAAATCCACATTTATGAGACATTTCACAAACCAACAACAATAAACATTTTTGCACGTGTTTGCCGCTAAACGTTGAAACGAGCCTTCAATAAAAGCGCATTAAAATGCGCATAAATAAAATCGAGAGCACTTTTTTTTTTTTAGATAACTAACAAAACAAATGTGACAAAAACTGCTAAAAAAAAATAAAAATTAAATATTTATGTATTGTTTCGCCTGTCAAGTTCGAAAGAGCAAAAAAATGTATATATCTTTAATTCAAAAAAATTGTTTGTTAACGGGGGGGAATAATTAAAGCGCAACAAATTTTCCAGCAAAGCAACAAGGAACACAAAAAATAAAATTAAAGTATATATATATATATGTTTTACATTCATCTGTTTGCCAGCGAAAATAAAATGCAAAAAAAAATACAAAAAAAAAAGCGAACGAAAAAGAATATCGAAATGAAATGCCTACAAAAGCGGCACCGTCCAGTAAACACACAACACACAACAGACACAACCGACTGGGGCAACAATGGGGCCAGTGTACAGTAGCTGTTGAAAGTGCTCGCACAGCCGAACCGAACACCCAGACACTTTTCCGTTTATTGCACTCGCTGTTAGACCAACCAACCCCCCAAACACACTTACCCCCGCCCCAAAACCATTGGTCAGACAATTTGCAGTGTTGTCTGCAAGGCTGCCTGCCAAAAATGTTACCCCAGGCAATTTTTACACACCGCGTTATTTTTTTCTTTCTGTTTTATATTTATTTCTTTTTGGTTTTTTGCTGTTGCTATTGCTGCTGCACATTTTCGTGCCGCACGCCATTTTCATTTCTCACAGTTTTTTTTTTCTCGCTTTTGCCGCAGCATTTTTTCATAATTCTTGAGGCGGTTTTTATCCAACAAAGTGAGGAAATTATATTTTTGGCAGAGTTTAATAATCTTCGCTTGTTACAGGAAAATACGTCCCAAAAAAATATATTTCATAGTTGCACTTTTCCCGACCACAAACTCTGCCTTTTTTTTTTCCAAAACTTGGCCCTGCCTCATAAATACATAGTTGCAGAGCAGAAGCGTTGCTGCCGTAAAGGAATCATAAATATGTCGTCGTTGTCGTTGTATCGCTTCTTCTTCTTCTTCTTCTTCTTTTTGGTTGTTGTTGTTGTTGTGTGTGCATTGAAAAAGTCTATATCATGTATCTTTTTGGGCAGAGTGTGTGGCGTACATACATTTTGGGCACAAAATGCTACAAAATCTCTATGTAATAACTTCAGAGTTGGGAATGGGGTTGGCATTTTGGGTTGGAGACGCCGCCAAAAGTGGACAAAAAGTTGTGAAAAGTCGTCTGTCAATGTGCGTGTGTGTGTGTGTGTGTGTGAAGCATGGGATATTGAAGTGATTTGCTAAGCACAGTGGAGCAAATTGAATGCAAAGCATAATTTATCAAGTTGAAAAGCTCAGCAAGTCGGTTTGACAGAAGACTTAAGGATGTAAGCTTTCAATTAAGGTATAAGCTGTACTTACTTACTTATTTATTTTAGCAAACAGTGTTTTTTGCCGGAGCTTTATAGAAAGCTTCTTGGAAGTGCTTAAAGGACTTCAAAATATCTACCTCCAAGCTTTAAATACTCTTAAGCAACTCCGAATATACAACACCTTCCCAATGAAAGCACTGTAACTTCTCTGTTAAGCTATGAAAATTATTGGTTTAGAGCTTTAAGTTAAGTTAAATGAATCTCAGCCTAAGTCCAATAAGCTCAGTCATATAAAACTTCTTAACATTAAGTCAATAATCATCATGAACCTCTTAAGATTTTTACGCATATATTATTTGGTGTTTTTTTTTTTCGATATTGAACAACTCTCAGCCCACGGTGCCTCACACAATGGCTACAAAAGAGCTGTTGTCTCCCAAGCAACTAGAACCCACTAATGGTATACATTTATGCCGGGAACACATTGTTATTGCTTAACTTTAAAGAGTTAAAAGACGATAAAAAAAATACAAAAAAAAAACAGCGATTGAAAGCCTGATAATGTGTGAAACGACAAAAGCTTTTTTATTATAACGATTTGGACCTTGTGCAGAGTATGCCCTAGGGGCGATCTTTATATCACATCAGCACACTTTAAAGATCGCATTTTAGAGTCATTTCTCAGTTTAGGGTCTCCCCGGAGGGGGGGTATTCTTACATTATACATTGGACTTATGCAGTGTTAAAAATCAAAGCCCAAGTCGATAATCGAATCAGTCGCATACAAATTTTACGTGGCACGTGGGGGCGTTCCTTAAGCTTATTCTTTTTTCCATCTCTTCTCATCTCATCTCATCACAGCATCTGCGACGACTCCCCTGGGCAATTGAATTGCTGATGAGCTGCGGTGGCGGTGGCGTTGGCGTCAACATCGACAGCGGCGTCGGCGCCTCAAAAGCATCATTGAATTTGTAATGCAGCCACAGGCCATACAATAAAATCATACAAAATGCGATTCCAAATGAGAGAGTGTGAGTTCGAGTGTGTGAGTGTGTGAGAGATGAAGAATTGACACTGAAACTGAAACTGAAAGAAATGACACCACAAATCGAACTATATACATGTCTGTTCTGTTCTGTTTATTCTTTTTTAGAATCACCCCCTTTCGTTTCACCTCTTCGGCAATGGTTAAGCTCCCCAGGCAGTCGTTCAATTTGAATTTGAATTTTAAAATTGACGTCATTCACAATGCGCGCATATGATTTAACTTGTTGATTCGAAAAAGGCGACCCAACCACGCCCACCACACGTCTCCGGCCACATTAGATAAGCAACTTGAGGGAATTGCAGCCGAGACTTGAAAGCTAAATCTTTCTGTGTGTGTGTGTAAGTGTGTGCAAAAATGCGGCTGCTTAGAAAATAAAATACATAAAATAAAATAAGGTGCACTTCAGTTCAAATACCCTTGGCATGATATATCTTATAAGAAGGCATCACATGAGCTTTAAGTAGCTTAGATATATGATATAACTTACAAGAAGGCAACACATGAGCTTTAAGTAGCTTAAAGCTTAGATTTGTGAAACATAAACTTGAATGAAGCAAAAACTCTTAACAAAGGTTTATATTGTGGACTTATTTAGAATATTTAAACTCACTTAAAGCTCAAAGCTTCATAAGAGCTTACTAAAAGCTCCTTTAACTCTTTCTATTTAGTAATCTCTCCTTAAATATATAGAGTAATAATATTAACATGATGTTATAGTCAGTCCCCTTTGCATAGAGTATCATGAGTTTAGAAAAAAAAAATCAAAATAAAAACAATCTCTGTAGTAATACGAGAAATATTTGCAGCTCATTTGAGAATATGGTAAAGCAGCTTTTGTAAATTTGGCGCATTTGGCGTTGACGGCGACTTTTATGGCCGACAAATGAATGCAACAAAATTGTGTGCAGATTGTGCGACGAAAATTGAAAGAGACAGCAGTGCAACACGTAATTAGCCAAACGATACCAAAATGGCTAACACAGCAGACTAAGGAGTAGGCTGTCAGTCAGTCAGTCAGTCAAGTTAGTTATCAGAGTGTTTGTTTGTTTGTTTATTGAACCCAAAATGTAGACCCTACCTAGACGGGGTGCACAGACAAGTAGACTTAAGAGTAGATTTTGCCTTAAATGAAAGTGAGCATTGATAGATTGAAAACCTTTTGCTTTTAATTGCAAATGCTGTATTTAGAATCTCTCAGCTATATATATATATATATATATATTTCTCACTGACTTAATGACTCTTTGCATTGAAAGCGTTGCCAATTAAATGCTCAGCTGCCTTTAGAGAGGTGTTCGTTTAGTTTAGTTTAAGATAAATTAACTAAGCTACTATTTAATTGTGCCCATAAAGAATGCCGAGGCTAAAACTCGGTTATAATCGTTGTTCGGTTTTAATGTTTGCAGTTGATGATTGAAAACGAAAGTTTATTCACTTGCCTCACGGATTGCATGCAACATGAATTCAATTTTTACAAAATACACACATTACGTATACGCCACGATTATTTATCTTTTTATGAAACTTTTGCAAGTGTCATTTGCTTTGATTTGATTTTGAAATGACATAATTGTATTCATATCCAATATTATGACCTTCATTTTCTTTTGTTTTGATCAAATGCGCACAATGAACTTGGCCGCTAACTCATTTTATTTTTTGATTTTGATTTTGATTTTCTTTTGTTCGATCGCTTATTCGTGCTCCCTTCTCTTACTCTTTTTCTTCCTTCTACTTCTTTGTCGCCTCTTTCGTTGGTCTGCGATTTGCATATTAACATAAATTTGCGTTGTAATTATTTTAAGCTGCCCGTCATTTGGTCTCTTTCTTTAGTAGTCGCTATCTTTTCCACCAAGATCTGCACATATCTCTAAAGCGTATAGCCGGAGGAGACACAACAAGTAGTAAAACACAAATAAACCAGTCGTTTTGTTAAATGAGATGCCCTTTTAAGGTGCAGTTTGATGGGTACATGGGTTGAAGCATGAACGGGTGATTCTTTTTGAGTTGCATGTTTAGGGAAAAGACAGCTCAGTTAAAGTGTGAAAGCGAAGCTAATGACTTTTATTTGATTGTTGTAATAACTGCTCTTAAAGCTCCTTAAAGCTTTTATTGCATACTTAACGCCTTAAGCTTCATTTAATGACTAAATCCCAAGATTTCTTGACACTTTTTGCATTGCTCTAGTTAATACTTAAAAGACTTGAAGCTTTGATTGCATAAAATCATATTATGACATTCAAATATAAATAGTGTTTAAGCTTAAAGCTTCATAACTCATCTAATAACAACTCTCACTTAAAGCTTCCTTCAATGACTAAAATATTGAAAGTCCCAAGATTTAATGACACTTTTAGCATTGCTCCAGTTACTGCATAAAAGACTTTCTTACATTACACATTCTAAGCCATATTCATTGATAACAATCTCAAGGTTATTAAAGCCACAATCGTTTCTATTTAGCTGCACACAACTGTTAACAGTAGCTGATGTTTAGTATGCTGCTGCTTGTGTGATGCGAGTATTGTCTGACTGTCTTGCTTGGGGTTGGCTCAATCAACTGGCAGCAGCAACTATTTTTGGTACACTGCCAACACAAGTAGCAACAACAACGACAACAACAATAGCGACAACAACAATAGCTACAACATAACGGCGCCGCGTCGCATGCCAAAAACGCTAAAAAGTGGCGGCTGCTTTTGACCCACTGACTGATATACTAAAAAATATACAAAAAAAACCCAGAAAAAGTTGACTATTTGCAGTTGGCTGTTTGCAGTTTGCCGGTTACCAGTTTTGCATTGTTGCTTATGCAGTTGTTGTTGTAGTTGTTGTTGTTATTGTTGTTGTTGCTGTAGTTATTGTTGGCATCGCGCGATTGCAAATGCAATTAACTTGTTTAACATTTCGGGCGCCAGTTGATCTTCTGGCAACTGTCCTATCTCCCCCGCACACGCCCTCCCTCTCGGAAAACTCAATTTGAAAGCGGTATGAACTTTTCACTTAAAAGCTCTCTCGCTGCAGATTCGCTCTCAAAAACAAACGAGGGCACACAAAAAAAAAATACATTTTTCGGTTTAAAGTTGTCAAACTTTTGAGGCATAGAAAAATGTCTGCCACATCAATTCTGTTTGTAAATTTATATTTGCATATGGCACAGCACAAGCTAAACAAACAAACAAATAACAAAAAGCAACAAATGTGTGAATGTTAATGTGACTAGAAGATACCCTGTAAACAGACAGACAGACAGAAACTTTAACAATTTCTTTAATAGACCTATAGAATTAAAAATAAAAACTTTGTTTACGACTATGCAAAGGAAAAAAGCTTGATAATCAAAAGTTGAATGACTCGAAAATACATTCAGTTCGTTTTTCCCTTAATATTTATATTCATTTATGACAAAGATCCTCTTTCCTCTTAGTGTCCACATCCCATTAACATATAAACGCACTCTCGCCTCACCCACTTTTTAAATGGTTAAAGGGTATTAACAACATCAACAACAAGAAGAACAACAACATCATTGTGTCATTCACCGCAATGTAAAATGTAAAAGTTTTACAAGTGATTTTAACTTTTACAACTGCGTGCAACTTGGCTGATAGAGTCTCATGCCTCTGCCTCTGTCTCTGTCTACAATTTCCAATTAATAATTCATAAACATTTGCTCAACGTTCTACAATCTTGTCGTCGACTTCTTCTTGTTGTTTTTGTTGTTTGTTATGTGCCTCGTGCAGCAGTGTCAAAAAACCAATGTTTCCTGCCCCTCAACAAGACTACTTTCTGCGGTTGCGACTTGGCCCTTTTGGCTAAATTGCCAACACTTGTTGTTCAAAGTGTTTTTCTTGGCAATTTGTCTGCTCGCTGCATAAAAAAAACACTATACACAAAACAAATTTATTTATGCTGCCGCTGACGCTGCTGCCTCTTGCTGCTGCTGACGCTGCTTGTAATTGGGTTAACAGTGAAGTTGACGTAGGCTGCGACTGAGAGAATGAAGCAGCTGATGTGTCTGGCATGCACATCAGATATTCAGATACTCAGATACATAGATACAAAACTACAAAAGTTACAGTTGCATTTGCAGATGCTGTTGTTTTAAGTGAAGTGAGTTTGAAAGTTTGGTTTGTTTTTTCCATTCATTTTTCTTGAATAGAGCTTGAGTAACAAATGAATGCACTACTCGTTCTCGTACTCGTATTTGTCTAGGTATTGAATGAATTTTTTTTCCTTTTACTTATTTTTTATGTGCATTTTTAATGTGTTTTTCCTTGTTTTTTAGTTGTTTTTTTTTTATTGTGGGCTTTAAAAATTTTTTGTTATGAGGCAATGTTATTTCTTTTTTTTAAGTTTTTTTTCGACTATAACTGAGTGAATTGCTTTAAACCTTATGGCTGCTTCAACCACCTTTATGGTTGATGAGTTAAAGTCGTTTGCAATGTCCTACTTTTAAGAATCTATGCTCGAAAGTTTCATTTCCATTGGCTTAGTTCGAAGCTCAGCAAAAATATCAATTTTCCTAATTGCTTGAACACCCACACTCACATAAAACGCATTCAATTTGTTTCGCCTAAAATTGGGTTGTGCCCAAAAATTCGGCGAAAAGTTACCTAGGATGGAGAAATAAGTATTTAAGTTCGACTTACTGAACTAAATAATACCCTATGCATTGCTTTTGTGCCCAAAGACCCATCTGATAGTCGATAGTCTTATCGAAAATCTTTGCTTTCAACTGAACGATAAACTTATGTAATGAATCTCTTGATACACTGTTAAAGCTTTATTCTTCGAAAAATTAGTGTTAATTATGTTAAACCTGGTTTGAAGTATTAAAAATTTCTTAATAAAAGAAAATATTTAACACAATTTAAGAGGTTCATCTTATAAAATCTTACTAATAATGTAATTAAAATATGCATGCATATTAAACGTGGGTTAAAGCTATTTCTTTTGTACTCTAGACTATTGCTTAACTCTATTATACCCATTGTTAAGGGCTTATAGGGTATAATAAAACTCATGCATACCTCATAAGCCTCCCTAACTACCTTTACTCTTCTTCTTCTTCTTTTTTTGGCTCATTTCGAGCGCATATTTATTGGCCTCATTTGCCAGACAAAAAGACAGATGGAGCAAAACAGAGACAGACAGAGAGAAAGAGAGAAAGAGAGAGAGAGAGAGAGTTGGCGACAACATATCTTTTTTTTTTTTGCATAATTGTGCGACTCGTTGACAACAGACAACAAACAGCAGAATACAATAAACAAAGAGGAAGCTCTTTTATTATTTTTTCTTGTACCTTATTTTTTTTTTTTGGTTTTTCTTTCGTCAAAGAAAACAAAAGTTACATCAGTTTCGGTTGTCATCCGAATCTATGGCTCCCCATCAAGAATGGACCATTAACAATGGCTATACACCTGACTTCATCTGCTCGACCCCCTCCCCCACCTCCCACACTCTCTAGTTTCCCCTTGCTGCAGCATAAATTAGCGTCAAACTGCGAAAATTGACTTTGGACACAGTTCGGAGGCCAAACGGTAGTAGAATCGGGTCGATAGGAAATACGAGATAGAAATCTACCCAAAAAAAAAAAAAGAAACAACGTGCGTCTTGACAACTTTTCGTGGTAAAGGAAGGGGGGTTGTGGCAGGTAGGGCCCCCAGGTTCCAATTAGACGCATTTCTAATTTGTGTAGGTGTGTGTGTGTGTGTGTGTGCTTTTGTGTTTTTGTGCTTTTGTGCAACAGGCAGAGCAGACGTGGCCAGAAACGGTTCAGTGGCATGGAAAATGACAAGGCAGCAGCCTAGTTGCACCTCCCTCCCTGCCACAAAAACCCCCTTGGTTCTGCTCCCTTGGGGCAGTGTTGCCATAGGCGCTGGTCTTTCATTTGTATCTTTCTAGTTGTTGTTGGTATTTTTTTTGTTTTTTTGTTCCTCGGCGTGACATTAATTTAATTGTTTGTCAGCATCTTTGAACTTTATAGGCGACACTCATTCCTCACCTTTTTTTGTCGGCTAATAAATTATGAATAAAAAATACGAAAAAAGAAATATTCATTTGGAGCGATTATGCGTAATACCCATTGATCTGTGCCGCAATCGATTACAAAACTCGTTTCCTGCATTCATTTTATAGCAAAAATATCTATATATATATATATATATATGTTTCTTTTCTGATTTGTGATTTGTATTGGCCGTTTTTCGGTTTCTTGAACTTGTCTTATTCTTTTTGTGTTTCTGTTACGATAATTTTTTTATTTGCCAACTTTGGCTATTGTTGTTATTGTTTCGTCTCTTGAAAGCTGACAGGCACGGCACTCTTGAAGTGCCGTTATACGGTTAAAAAGATACCCTATGGCCGGAGGGGGAATGGAATCCCTTGGGGTGCTTGGCTGGCTTACTCTCTCGATGAAGTGTGTCGCCCCGCTGATGTTGTTGATTGTTGTTCATATAAAGAAAAAAAGAATAACTTGAAGCAAAAAAAAATATTCTTTATCAAGATTTTGCGTAATGCAATAATTTCAAATGTTGTCGTTGTTAGCTTTGCCTTAAAATACCCTGTATACAATGTGTCAAAAGGGAATATAGAGCTAATGAATATTATGAACAATATTGAAAACTATTGTTTTATATTTTGTTTACCTTATTTAAACCTTAAAGCAGATTAGATATTTTTATTTTGTTTCACAAGTTCTTTTTTTCTTATAGAAAGTATCTTTCTGTTTAAACTTCTTTTTACTTGCTTGATTTTTATCGATTTTCTTTTGCTGTTAATTTTTTTTTTTTTTCTCAACAGCTGAGGCAGGCCGAGGACAGTTGTGGCAATCGCTCAAAGAATCACGTACGCGAGCGTGGACATGCCCCAACGCCCACAAAAATGCCTAGAGTCAGGCAGCAGACTCCAGCACTTTTTAGCTGTGCTGTGCTGTGGCATAAATAAGCCTAGCTGTCTTTAAGTCATGGCTAAGACGAGTCGACTCGCGTTGAGTCGCGTTGAGTTGGGAACTGGTTGAGTGGCCCTGTCAGGTGCGAAACTGTAGCCTCAAATGTCACGTGCTACGTTGCATGGAGCGCGAAAGGGGGAAGGGGGGGTGGGAGAGAGAGTAAAAATCGTTCATCAGGTATTGTTTTTTGTTGTTGTTGTCTGTTGGAGTCTGCGTGGACTACTTCAGTTTGTTTGGTTCATCAACATGAACTAGTTCATTTAAATTGCAATTTGTTGCGATTTCAAGCGCTCCAATTGGCCTATCCAGCAAACAGTTAACGGTTCTTCTTGTTGTTATTGTTGCGGCCAACTGATTATTAAGCAATTAACTTTCAAACCAAAAACTTATCAGCCAATTATGCATGAACCATTTCAAAAATGGCATTCATTGCACACCCCAAACTCGCACCACTCAAACCACTCGAACCACTCCCATTCGAAGTGGTCAGCTTTAAAGTTTCGTGCTGAAAGAAGCAAAAAGCCACCCACAAAGCGTAATCCCAATACTTTTGCCTTGCGTGTCGAGACATTTTCGAGCGTTGTTCGCATGCTTGATTATATATTAAATGGCATACGAGAAAGGAAAATACCAATCAAAGAAGTAATATTCTTATAGATACCACGTAAAGATAGCTTTAACCAATTTTCATATGAATATATCAAATATCTTTTTGATTTTAATTAAATTCTTAATAATATCGTGACTTTAGTATTATATATAGTCAGCAAAAATAATAGGTATTAAGACTTCTCTTCTAAACAAAAACTTTTCTAACATATGATGTGATGTAATCGATAGATACCCCCCAAAGGGGTTTTTTAAATTGACCCTCTTTAACAAAAACCTGCTTTTGCCCCTAATAATAGGGTATAAAAACGCAACACCAAAAAAAAGAGTAAACCAAAAATTAGCTAGTGATAAATGATCTGGCATGGTCAGCTGTTTATTCTTGTCATCATCATCATTGTTGTTGTTGTTGTTGTTGTTTATTTACCAGTTATTTGGCTCTCGCTCGTTTTGCATATAAATTAGCCAGAAAATTGCCATTGAAATTGAAAGAAAAATGAAGAATACGTACAGAAAAATGCTTGAGATGATGATGCTGCTGCTGCTGTTTGGTAAAAGAAACAAGAGTTCGTTTGATTGACTGACCAACTGACTGATTTAGTAAACTGGGCTAACTGTCTGGCAAAGTTGGTTTCGGTTTTCGGTTTTGAGGTCGTCTAACTGCCAGCAAACGAAATGGAGATCGCGTTAAAGAGTTTGCCAGAGATTCAAATGTTTAGATACGGTATTATATGTATATATAATGGCACATTCATTGGGTCACATAAATCAAATTTTGCTGTCGAGCTAATTCGTGGCATAAATAAACAAAGACACACAAAGAGAGCGGTGGGGAAGGGGAGGAAGAGACTGCTGCCTAAGCCCTGTCAAGTAGTTGAGTAAAAATAGACTCAAGACACCAAAAGAGTTGCAAGAGAGAGCGTAAGAGAGAGAGAGAGATGCGAGAGAGGGGGATGGGGGGGGGGGTATTAGTGGGTTTAAAGGCAACGGAAGTGTTTATGTTTGATATTAAAAAAATATCTCGTATTTGTGTGGGAGGCAAGCTAAACAAACGAAATGAAAAGCAATGAAAATCCCTTTTGATTGTCAAGTTCAGGGAGGAGAAAAAAATAAAGGGCGGAAGACATGCCATAGCCATGGCAGAGGGATATTATTAAAGCCCCCAAAGCAGCCAAGGAAAAAAAAAATTATTAAAAAAAAAACAGAAAGAAAAAACAAAATAAAGAAAATAAACTGAAAATTATTTCTCTTTGTAAAGAAAATGTATTTACAAAACGGGCGTACCACGTGCCACGCCCACAGGCATTGTTAACGTTGAGGTTTTTCCCTTTTTGTATGGGTGGCTTAAGGGGTTGGTGTGGGTGTGGGTGCGGGTGTTAGTTATATACATATATATCACAGCCGTCTTTAGTCAGGTATCAATTACAAGTATTCAATGCAAAAATAACAAGCAAAGAATTACAAATGTATATAACAATAAGGAGAAACCGAGCAACAGCAAACAAAATAACTGAGAAATAACAAAGAAAAGCCCCCCCAAGAGGAGGGTGGAGTTGACAGGGGGGGAGCTGTAAGTAAGTAAGTAAAAGATACTCGTAGAAAATGAAGCGCAGAGCAATTCCTGACAACTTGTGGCAAATAAGTCGTAATGAAAGAGAGACGCAGAAACATGTAGAGAAAGAGTGGCAAAAAAAAGTGGGAGAGAGAGAGAGAGAATGGCCAACAATAAATGGATTCAAATCTATGGAATACACATGGTCATAAATGGCTAAAAGAAACTTGTCCGAAATGTCGAGAGAGAGAGAGTGAGAGAGAAAAAAAAGAACTTCAACAAATATTTTTAGCTATTGTTTGTGAACAGACATTAACGATATATGTGAACAATTCAGATTTGGGTGCGGAGATAGCAATTTGTGGATTTTTAATGCCAGCTTTAAAGCTTTGTTAAGCTTATTAGTGAAATTTGAGCAAGCAAATATTGAAAAATTAAAAAATATATAACAATGAAAAATGTATAATTTGCTTTGCAAAACCTATTAAAAAACTTTCAAAATAAATTAAGTATTATATAATAAGTAATAATAAATAAATCAAATAATGCTTTGCTTTGTTTTCAACCTAACTCATAATAAACTTAAAGTTTGCAACTTGTAATGTTAACTTTTAAATACTACTTCAAGTGCCACATTCTTCCAACTTGCTATTTTCTATTAGAACTTGAAATAATTCAATTGAAAATATGAAACAAAAAGGTAATAATTAGTGACGTCATAACTTGTTTGCAGGCGAGGCAGATTGCAGTTAATTAGTGCACCGTTGAACCTCTTTGCTGCAGCTGTGAACAATAAGTAGTGCTCACGTTGCACGTTGCAAGATGAAGCAAAACGAAACTTTTTTGGCCAAATCATTGACACAACACAACACAACACAACAACAGAATTGCGGTGAAATTTTGTTTTGATTTGCTTTTTGGGTTGGGAAGCGAGTGCAACAAATACAAGTGGCAAGAGATGCACTCATTATGATGATGATGATGATGAACACAAAAATAACCAAAGGAATGCAGTAGGGTATCAGAGATACGTTGCGGGGTACACAAGAAACATAGAGATAACTAGGGAAAGCTGTGTGGTTTGAGCTTTTTTTTTTTTTCGGTTGCAAAACTCATCAGAAAGTCATCCATCAAGCAATTTGTCAAAGCGCCGCCATATTGCATCAAAACTTATCTTTGTCCCCCCCCCCACCAAGACACACTGCATCCGAATCACAAGTGGCCAAGTTAGCGGAAATGCAATGACCTTTTAATGACATACCACCAAACAACAACAATAGCAACAAGCTGTTTGTGTTTTTTGTGTTAACACCTACCCGGCTGGTGAGGATCCCTGGCTAAAGCATTTGCCAGTTGCAACCGCTGCTGCTGATGCTGCTGCTGCTGATGCTGTGTGAATGTGGCGCTGCGGTGGCGTTGGTTGATGATGCGGCGATGAGGTCGCCGAGACCGTTGGTGTACTCTTCGATGAGGATGTACTCCCACCACCACCACCACCACCACCACCACTAACACCACTAACACCCCCTAATGTGCCTGATGCAATGGCCACTTTGCGTTTGGGTGACAGCTCTTGGGCAGCTGCGGGATTCTCGCAAACATTGTTGTCCGTGTTGACGACCTGCTCCAGCATATGTATTTTCAACATTGTTGTTCTTGTTCTTGTTGTTGATTGTTGATCGATGATTGATGGATTGACTGCTTGACGTTTGCGTTGATTGCTCGCTGGCTGCGTTTTGCTTGTTATGTTTTTGCGTTTTGAACTTGTTTTTTGGTTTTGTATTTTTGGTTTCAATTATTTGGATGCGTTTTTATGTTTTGTTTTGTTTTGTTTTGGTTTTGGTTTACGCTTTTTTGTTTGTGTTCTGTTTAGTTTGTATTCACTTTAAATATCTTTTACGACGTGTGCTGTTTTTGGGTTAAATTGGTGTTTAAATTTATGTTTTAGCCTCTCTTAAAACAATCAATTTTGCGTGCACTTCAAAAAAACTTTTGCGTTGAGAGAAAACGTTGGGGACTTTGCTTGAAGTGCAGGTTTATTAATTCAATCGCTCGACACTTGAGAGTAAGTACGTGCTTGAAATACCCTAGAAAAAGTACTAAGAGCCAGCGATGAGTATGAAATTAAGCGAGTTCATTAAATTGATTTAAGTAAATATTGAGAAATCCCTTAAAAATGCATTTAAAAGTTTAGGCTTGCCATTAATCTGAAATTTCAGAGTACATCAAAGCTTTTAGTAAGCTCTAAGCAGCTTTTATAAAGCTTTTAGGAGCTTTTACTAAGTAAATTATAAGCTTCATATTCAATGATAGCTAAAACTCAACTGTTCTTTTAAAGATATAATTTTTGAACCATTTTTTCAAAGTTCTACGTTTACTGTTTATTTCCGAGTACTAAATTCTAAAGTACTAAATAACCACCATGGTGAAGGTATTTCTAAGATAAATAGTTAACATTTAAGCCACACATATATTATAATAGTTATATCCAGTTACTTTACTTTACAAAGAATCCACCTACGCACATAGAAATGCCAACTGAAACGTTGTCAACTGGAAAATATTTGCTTTTTAGCATAATTCTTTTTACTTTGCGTACAACTGGCCACAAACAGTAAATCCAATTCCAGGGGCTTAACACAGCAGTGCAGCTGACCAAAAAGGAAGCTAAAAAAAGCCAATAAAGAATGTACAACTTCCAACTTAGCCCACACAAATGTAAAAATATGCTTAAAGATGGAAATTTAATAACTGACAGACAGACAAAGTAAAAGACGCAGAAGTCAACAGCTTTATGAATCTTGGTCGTAAAACTTCATCAAATATAATTTTGTAAAAACAAAAAAAAGCACAAGACAATGAAATTCACTCAGGCCTAAACAAAATAAAGTGCTTGGCATATTAAGAAGTAAAGCCAATGGCATTTGATTAACTTTCTTCTTCCGACTTTCTTCACTTTTTTTTTTATAAATGTATCTTTAACCAGACTTTAACCAACGAAGCGAGCCAAAGCGCGTGAAAATGCGTGCAATATGAAAAGGCAGACAGAAAACATAACATAAAAGAAAAGCGAGAAGAAAGGAAAAGCAAGCTGCACATGTGGCATGTCTGCAAAGACACCTAGTCTTTATGTTGGTGGAATAACCCCAAACTCTAAAACCGTCATAAAAACCACTCGAGGCAAGTAGCAGCAGAAGCAGAACAATGTTCGACTTGAACCTGCCCCACTGACAATTGGCTTAAGGTTTTTGTTTGGCAAAGGGTAGCTAAAAGGTAATGGCTGCCGGCACGTGTCCAAGTGCCAACAAGATGATTTATGTTGCATGGCATTGACTGAAGGCATGTGGCAACACAGCTAAGCTTAAGAATGGGTTGCACAAACACCACCCAACATCAACTGAACCAAACCCGCAACATTCCTTGTCTAAGAGGTTCATTACGTTGGTTTGTTTGGCCGGGGAGCTATTAACAGTGTTTGTTTTTTTTTTTTTTTGGTCAAAGCCAAGTCCGAGCCAAGCCAAAACCAGTTAAGAGCGTACTTAAGCAAGCAATTGAAATTTTCTATTTGGTGGCAAGGGTAAAGTATACGATTATGTTAAGCATAGCTTTCGGAATTATCTTAAGCACTTGACTCGATTAAAGGATGTTCGTTAATTAAAAGACACGATCTTTAAGTGTTTGAGTTAAACTAAACAATTAAACTAATTCAAGGTAATGATGGATGTATTCTAATACTATTGTTGTACATCTTGAAGATACTTAGGCTTTAGCGATTTATTTCTTGTTCCTTTTACTTTCATTGCTTCTTTTTATGAACAAAGCAACTTTATCATGTATCTATCTGTATCAGTGTATTATACTTTTGTCAGACCTTAAAAAAACCTAAACCTCTTACAGCATTCATTAAAACGTAATACCAAAATCGAATGTAACCCTGACCAAAATCGATAAGCCTCCTTTTGCCCGACTGGTCACACACGGGTTCCATTTCGCTAAGAAATTAACTTTCATAATAATAATAAGAAAAAAGTTAAGAAAACATGAAAATCATTCGACTTGAATCGAATTAAGAGCAACGATTTATGTTTTATGTATATTTCTCACTCTAACTACACAATTATATATAAAAATATTTTTTATATCTGTTCGTTTTTTATTATTATTTGTGCGTTTAACAACTCGCAACTTCCGTTGCAAATTCGTCTTATCCGCATGCGAAAACAGACTTCGAGAAAAAAAAATAATAGCACAAAACAACTCAGGTGAGAATGATATAAAAAAGAAAAAAAAAACCAAATAACACACATCATAAAACAAAATTAAGTGAACGAATTCAATTACGCTTCACAGAAAAACCATTTATTTTCTATAGAAAAAAACCGAGCAACGTTCAATGCAAGAAAGAAAAAAAACAAAAAAAAAACAATTTGTGCGAATGTTTCTCTCTCTATTTTTTTTATGGTTTAAGCAAACGGCGTCTAAATGCAATAATAAAAACGAAAAACGCATATAGAATAATTTATTTAAATCAGCATCCGACCGCCCCCAATCAACCCAAAACTCGTACACCACACTCAACTTGCGACAGCAACTTTGACGACCTTTTATGGAGACATGCAAATAATTTAACAACAATTTATAACGATACACACACACACACACACAATATATGCACAATTTGAATACACTAGCTCGAAAGAAATCGAAAGGGGGAAAGGGTAGCAAGTACTATGCACTTAAGTGTATGTGTGTGCGTGTGTGTGTGTGTGGGTTGATTGCTTAGCTACTAATTGAGTTTGAGGGCAACAGAAAACATATATATTATCCGAGATTTGTGTTACACATGTAATTGGCAGCTTTTTTTTCTTTCTTCTGTTAATGTGTTTTTCTATGATTTCGAATCGTTATGTTTAGCATTTTAAAGTGGTGCTATTAAATATGGCGCACGATGAAGTTCAATCTGAGGTAAGCAAGTTAACATATGACAAAAATCTTAAAATATATGTAAGATATAGAATGCGGTAACGATATAAAAAATCAGTTTAAAAATCATTTGATTGCATTAAATGGGGCGCAATATCATTGCAAACGTATCGATATATATCGATGCAAACGTATCGATATATATCGATAACTAAACTAACTTGTGTTTGAGAGCTTTGTAAAATTAAGTGAACTAGAAAATAAAATATATTAAGTGTTGCATTCAATATGCAACTTTGATCAATAAGTTATCGATACTTATTCTAAAATTACTCTAAAAACATTAGAAACACTCAAACAACTTGTAATAACCTCATGCTGTGTAATTATAACTAATGGTTAGCAATAAACTATCGATTGTTGATAAACTATCGATAAATTTACTAACACGTGCGTTAAAGCCTGTTGAAATGCTAGAAAACTCTAAGAAACACAGTCGATTATCGATAAATTATCGATCAATAAACTAGCATAAGCCTGAAAGCTTGTAAAGAACGTTGGAACACACCTAGAACTATTATTGCAATCGATTAACTATAAACTTTGGATTGCATTATTAACATATGCTTGAAAGCTCGTTGAAATGGTAGGAAAAATCAACAAACAAAAAAGTTAGTACTAATTTTGTCTATTGGTTAGTTAAAAAGCCAACAAAAAAAGCCTTCAAGGTCATTTATTGTCATTAATTTATTGGAGCATTGGCCAGCAAATTGATAGCTGGTAAGATAAGATAGCATTCGCCAGAGACAAACATTTTAAATATCAGATAAATTTCCAAAATTCGATTACGATGCGTGTTGAGCTGCAGTGTTGTTGTTGTTGTTGTTGTTGTTGTTATTGTTGGTTTTGTTTTGGCAACTTGTAACATCTGTAACTGGAGTTGTCTGTTGCTCCTGTCTGTGTTGTCTCTTTGCGCCTTGGCGTTGGGTAAGAAAAAAGTTGAGAAAAAACGAAACGAAGCTCTAACTGAACTTCCATGTCAAAAGTGTTGAGGCAAATTGTTTACAACATTTATGTCAAGGCGCAAATATTTAAACACGTGTGTGTAACCGTAAAAGGCAAACGAATTCAGAAATGTGGCAAGAGAGCTGGAAGTCTTATGCGGAAACAGTTTTAGCAAATGGAAAACCGAATTCCGGGCAAAGAAGTCAATAAAAGTTGCTCAAGAAAGTAAAAGTAGCGCCAACCAATCTATAATAGTAACACAAACAAACACACACACACACGCAAACACGCATCAAAATGTGTTTTTGTTTTTGTATATATATCATAAAACTTACCCCCAACACCCCACTCCACACCACCCCCCTCAACTGTGTGTTGATAAGCCTAAAACAACTTGGTATATGAAATTTTTATAGCCGTTTGCTGACTCAATTTCAATGGAATTAGGTCCCTCTGTTTCACATTTACAGTTATAGTTACACTTTTTGAGGTTGTGGTAACCCTGTCATAAATACTTAACAACTTGTAACAGAAAACAAAAGAAGCAATCTTTAAATGACGTATCGATAACGACTTAAAAATAAAAACAACAACACAAACAAAGAAAACCTAAAATCTGATTGCGAAATGTTGACGCAACTTTCCGTTAAACGTCTAAAGAACAAGAACAAGAGAGAGATCGAGATAGAGAGAGAGAGAGAGAGAGAGAGAGTGAGTGAGTGAAAGAGGGCAAATAAATATTTGATTTTTGGTTTTAGTATGTCGAGCACTTGACACAGTTATAATTAGTTAATTAGGTGAGATAATAAGTACCATATGATATATGTACACAAATGAAATACAAACCGAAACTATGAACATTGGTATTGGAACATGATATGACAAGAGTAGAAACGGAATGGGAGAGCGAATGGATTAGAGATTAGAGATATGTGTAGATCCTTGAAGTTGAGTTTGTTGCCTAAATAAGCAGTATAGAAATTTTTTTTTGCGAATTTTTTGCGATAAGAAATGTATTTATAGAGAATTTTGTATAATTCTTATAAAATTCGAACTGAAAACATTTTTAATAAAACTTATTTTTAAGATGCCAAGTTGAAATACAGCAATAAAAACTTTTCCGCATTCAAAAAAAAAAACTTGAAAATGTTCATCAAATGTAAAACTGCCAAGTCGGCAATTTTCTTATCAAGTTTTCCGAAACAAACAAAAAAAACACCTGAAATGCAATGTGAATAATTTACACAAATCGATATCGCTGTAAATTGGCGGAAATAACAAAAATAAAATAAACTTTTTCTCAGTAAACATCTAAAGTATAGCAACTGTTTTGAACCCAGATCAAATTTTACACACACTCACACCCAAACACACACATACGTGTGCATTTCTTGCGACCTTCAGCCCGTTGGTGTTTTAGCCTTAAAAACTTACTAAAACTTTAAGTAAACAAAACTCAAATAACTCAACGCTGACCTTTACTTTGAGTCCGTCGGCTACTTAAAACGATTCTGTTTGTGTTTGTATAATAATCCCTGGAATATTGCGATACCCCAAACCAAACCAAAACATCAAAATCATATTTCATAAATTATGTTTTGAGTACTACAAACTGGATAAGTTTTTACTAAAGAACAAACATGAATTCTCAGACTTTTTGGCACAGGTGTAAACAGCTCGTAAGCAAACAAGCAAAACGCACAGAATCCCCTTACACCCCCCTCTCTCTCTAGTCAACCATTCGCAAAAGCCCATGCCAAAGGCAATTAAAGTAAACATATGAAATACACGCCAGGCACAATATCAAATACACAGAAGGAACAAGAAGAGGAGTCCCCCCCCACCCGAGAGTCGGTCAGACAAAAACGAAACCATGCTCTCCTCTTCCCTCTACTTTCTGCTATCACACAGCCATTTGGCAGTGGGCCAAAGAACGCGCACGCCCCATAAATTAAACTCGCGTGTGTGTTGTGTGTTGCAAAGAGCATAAAATAAAAGTACTGTGCTAACGGAGGGGTGGGGGGAGGGGGGGGGATAAACCAGAGATAAGCGACAGAGCAAAACGCATTTGGTAAAACGGTAAATTTGCAAGGGTCTACGCTGCAAAAATCCAAAATCAATGCAGGCGAATGACACAGCACACTGTCAAAATAATATGTATGAGTGTGTGTGTGTGAAAATGTAAATGCTCTGTCATCGTCTCACTCACACTCACACTCACACTCTGCCTGCACTGCCTGCTTAAAATTAAAGCTTAAGCTGCTTGGCAGAGGCTCTGACTGCACTTCAACTTGAACTTTCGGTCAAGCAGCGCGCCAACAACAAACAGCAGCAAAAGCATTGAGAGATGACAAGACAATTGATGAGCAGAATATGTGGAAGGGGACAACATACACAACCATACATATGCAAAGATAGTGTGATGAATGGATTGACAGATAAAGTGACCAAAAGCAGCTGCTTCTTTTCTTCTTGTTATTGTTGTTGCTCAAGGCAATTTGAAACATAAGGTTCATTTACACGATGTGGAAACTGGAAGATTGTTGGAGAAATGGCGAAAACAAAAACAACTAGCGCAACAGGCAGCCAAAAAATATTGCCAAAAATGGTATGGAAGAAGAAAATTTGCTTGCGGCCAAAAACGTATTGACACAAAATTCCAAAAATGCAGCTTGAACAAAAAACAACAGCAGGTAAAAATCTGGCCAATATAAATCAGGCAAAAAAAAAAAGTATAACAGAACACAAAAAGCGACAAGAAAAACGAAAATGAAAACCAAACAGCAAAGAAAAAACAACAACAAATATCGTGTCAAACCCGTTTAAAAGAAATTCACGTGTGCTGAGATCTTTGCTTTTGCTGCCGTTGCAACAACAAAAATGCGCCGCAAGCAATGCAGCAACAACAAGCTGCATATTAAACAGCCCAAACATACGAAAAAAAAAATGCGTAAAGTCTCATTTGCATATTTTTGCAATGCCCGGAAAAGGGAAATTGTGGAGCGATGAACGGAGAACGGACTGGAAGTTGATTGGCCGCATTTTAAGACAACGATTTTTGTGACAAAAGGCTAAAATAAAATGTGTACAAAATACGTGCTTCAATTGCAGATCAGTTAAGAGAACTTGAACTTGCGATCCACGCGAAAGTTTAGTGTGTGTGTATGTGTGTGTGTGTGTGTGTGGACTTAAAGGAAGAAATGCGTGAAATGAAACGAGCAAATGGGAATATATGCCTATACGGTATTCTTATAAGAAAAGCTTTTAAAAGATGAGAGTGCGAGCGAGAAAGACATAAACAAAACACTCAACTGATATATGAGATGGGCTAGTAAAAATTCCACCTGTTGCCGCAGTTAACTAACAGCAAAACTCAAGTTGCATTTCCCATAATGTTAGGCCTATCATATTATACACAATGCCTACAATAAAACACTTCATCAATAATCCCAAGCACACATACATACACATAAATCAATATTCAATGCGATCGCATCACATTCGATGTTGATGACTTAAACTTTGAGCATAAAAAGTAAAAGAAAATGAAACACACACGTAACAATAACGCATGACGCATTATAATCAAAATGCAGCAGCAGCAGCAACAACAACAACAACAACAAATGAAGACAACTTCAACCGGTGAATGGCAATTGAGGCTCAACAAAAACTGTTGTTGTTGCTGTTGGTTTTATTTGGTTTTGCTGTTGTTAACTTGTCGCTTATTATTTTTTATTTGGTCACTTTGAGTTATGTTTGTATCAATATTATTATCATCGTTTTTTGCACAATTATTAACGACACTTTTGTAACTTGGTTGTTTAATCAAAAATTTCACTAAACACTTTCGTTTTAATTTGATTGCCTTCCACTCCAAAAGCATTCTTTAATTTTTTTTCCACCTGTTTTCGTTTTCAATTGCTTCAATTGAGCTTTTTGCCGAATTTCACTTTTTTTTTCAACGCATGTCGGCGTTTCTCTCAACGCACACGATCATCGTTATGCGAAAGCTTCGTGGGTATTCTTGTTTCTGATAAGAATAATGCACGCAAAATTGACTAAAAGAAGCGGAATTTTTACCTCATTTTGGCAAACACACAAACACCGAAACATCGAAAACTTTTCGTAAGTTTTGTGAAGTTCGTTCAACGAATTTCTGACTTTAGTTGCTGTTGCTTGAGCTGTTGCCTGCCTGCAACTGTTGCTCCTGCTGCCAATTTGCAAATGATGCGTTGCCGTTGCATGAGAAACAGAATTGGCAGAAAGCATAATAACAACAACGACAACAACACACGCACGCATGCGATGCGATACAACTTGCGAGTGCTGCTCTCGGCTCACATACAGACGAGAATGACAAACGACAGCAATGACGGGGACGACGACACTCGACGCCCACACGAGTCGATTATCAAAACGAAACTGAAATCCCAATTGGACTGCGGCGGCTGCTGCTGTTGCGCTGCTAACTGGCTGGCGCACGAAGCTCAGATTTCACGTTCCACACAAAATTAGAGAGCGAGCGAATGAGAGAGAGAGAGAGAGACAGAGAGCGAATAGTTTCCACACACATCGCTTACGCTCAGCATCTGGAATGACAACAACCGTTACAGTTGCAGTTGCATTTACATTAAAGTTCTACTTGAACGGTTGACGGTAGTGTGGGTGTTGTTTATTTACATTTACATTTATTTACATTACCAAATGCAAGCGATTACTGTCGCCGCTTGCGCGCACCCTCTACAAATACAGTTAGCATGCCTGAAAAGCGAACGCCCGCATTAGCCAAAACAAACAAACAAACAGAACGGCAAGAACAATAACAACAACAACAATTGTTGACGGCTACTTCAAACGTTCAAAATGCACTGCTTTTTGCATAGCCTCCGCCACCCTTCCATTAATCGCTACGGCTTCATTTCAGTTTCATTTTGCTTTTGTCGCGGCTACCCCAAAAGTATGCAGTGGGCGTTTTTCTGTTTGCCGCTACGCGAAAGATAACAAAAACAAACTTTTTAACAACCGGCATGGGACACCAATACCAAAGCAAAAATAACATCAACAGCAGCAACAGCCGTTCAGCAACAGCAGAGCAGTTGGCGCCGCATATGTTTTATGTTTTGGTGCTCAGAGAGTAAGAGATAACGCTCTCGCTCCCACTGGAATGAAAACATAAACAGTTGTTTTGTACACTCCACAGCAAAAACAATTGGTAAAGTAAGAAATTATTAGCGTTCAATAACTAGCTTAAAATTCTAATGCTAAAAGCAACTCTTCTTATTTATAAATAAATACTGCAGTAGTCTGTATATTCACATTTGCATACCATTCAAAAACTTTGTCGCCTAGTGTAAGACAGCTACAGGCTCCACCACGCGCAAGCTCTGTGGATACCATTCGCCGCTACTATATTTGTGAGAGAGTTGTGGGCGCTGGAAAGCGACAACCGTGAGCGTGAGCAACAATACTGCTACCGCTCTCCCTCTCTCGCACACATACAAAAACGAATGGCATCCACACTAGCACTGGCACACAATAAATGGAGCGCATGTTTATTCTTGTGCGACGGCGTCGTGCACTTGTTCGCTTGCCTTTATCAATAGCTATGCAATTGTTGTTGTCTTTGTTATTGTTTGCAGTTGATAAAGCCAGTGGCAGTTTCGGAGTTGCAACTGATAAGAGATAGACAATGCATCCGTTAGATAAAACTAACACAAGTTTTGGATATCGGGGGGGCGTATCCTCAACCAACTGTTGCTGGCATAAGGCCAGAAAAGTATACAAATATGCAAGCCCCAGTTTTTTGTTTTTTTTGGTTGCACGCGGCAAATAACAAAGCACAACAATACAATTAATTGTTCTATTTACCCCCTCTTCCCCTTTTTCATTCTTACTCACCTCATTTGTGTCAACTTGCTTTCATCGTAGCTCTCCAAACGCTGATACTGTACCATTTGTCGATTGGGCAATGTGGCATGCGGTCCTCCCACCCCCACCCCCGCCGAATGTCGTCGATAATCCGCAAAACTTTCGCTTTTTCGCAAGCCCGGAATCTTGCCAGAACTATTACGCCAATACTTTAACATGCGATGCAAAGTTGTTGGCGAGGCTGCTGCCAAAGCTTTGTTGTTCAGTGTGGAACTTAAATTGGTGGACGTTCCATGATCCACCAGTGTCCTGTAGGAACTCATTTCGTTACGCAGCTATCCGTTTCGCATGCCAAACTGAACCGCACAGTATCCGACGACGACAAGTGTTTGTTATTATCAAACAGACCACCGAACTGAACCGAGTGGAATTCGTATTTGTACTGATCGGCGTTTCTATCTCTGTGTTCCATTGTTGTCGTCGCTGGTTCCATTTCCATTTTCATAATTTATATTTTGTATTTTTTCATTCTTTTTAGCGGCTTGTCTTTATGTTTGATTCTTTTTTATCAGTTTCTTCGTTTTTCCTTTTAATGAATATTGCACAAACATACATACATATAAATAATAAGTATATATATTATATTCTTGCGGTTCAACTGCTGATAAAATTATGTTTTCTTAGGAATTGCGTTTTTATTGTTTAATCAGCAATGTAATTGGATATAATTATGTGGTTTATACATTTGTGCCTTTACCATTCATTTGTTGTATTTTTACAAGTACTACTACAATTTTTGCTGAGTAATTTTTAAAAAATAAATAAAATGAGTAAAAACCATATGCAGATAGGCAATTATTAATAAAAAAAAAAATTATCGTTTTATTGGCGATCGAAGAGAGAATAATTAATTCTTCAATGCAGTAGAAAGGTTTTAACTTAATTTGTTGATTTTTATGAAGTTATCTATCGAAATTTGGTATAATAATTATCTTAATATTTTATAGCTAGTTTTAAGCGTTGAAAATATAATTTTATTATCTAATTAAAAATTTTCCTTTCAATAAACATTTTTACAAAATAAAAAACAAAAATTTGTTATGATTTTTCCTAAAAAAAATTTCAATACACATAAATGGTCTTAACAGTTTTTCATTTAGGAGTACTTAATGTCTGTCATTAAAGTTTTTTCTTATTTTAACCCGTATGCTAAAATATTTCCTCTGGGCTTTTTACCATTGACGCAAGTTTTTCTAAAATACTAAAGTACGTAGGCGCTTTAACCCACCCTCTCTGCCTACCTCGCCTTCATACTCGCTTGTGGCCAGCTAATTGCAATAAAGAAAAAAAAACAAGTAAGTAGGCTATAGTCGAGAAATCTCGACTAGAAGATACCCTAAACCAGCAGTCGGGAAACCGGGGTAAATTACCCTAAATGGGGTAAAAATGCCCTAGACCTTATAACTTAACTTCAATGTTCGATATCTGCGTTGTTTCTTAACCGATTTATGTAAAAATTCCACAGATTGTCATAATATCATTCAATGTTTCAAACGCTGTCTCAAAGGTTTCCAAATTCGAAATTTTATTGTTATCGATCACATGTGTAGATCGGAAACGGGGAAAGTTATCGAAAGTCTTAAACAAACTAGTACTGCCAAGGGATTATGCGAGCTTATGCTCCTCATCTGGAGTTTCTAGTTCTTATAGTCTCTGAGATCGACGCTAAGCGACTCGTCTGTTGATGCTGATCAAGAATATACATATACTTTATAGGGTCAGAGATGCTTCCTCTGCCAGTTACATACTTTTGCATAAAACCATTATACCCTTTTTACCCATTTTCAATAAGTTGAGGGTATAAAAACCACGCAGTTTGAATATATCGTAAAAAAAATATACATATACACACACACACTCAATACATTAATAAGTCAAGAAGTTAAGCACTCAATATTTATATATATATTTTTTTTATGTTTATGACCGATTAGGTCATAATATTGCAGTAGTTGTTATGGTTTCCTCCAAGAGTTAGAGCTCTGGTCGAGATAATCACCCAGACTTAAAGGCGTCCAAGCGATAACCGAGCGAATATTGTGCAAACATATATATATATATACATATATATATACCATATGTATAGGCGTAGAACGGGGGGCAAACGCGAACCAACTTGGCAACTTATCAATGTTCATTTTGAGTTGCACTAAATGCCACAAGTTAATCGCTTTTACTTAATAAATACAAGCTTCATATCAGATAAATCAAATCGTTGCAAGCAAATCGCATGATAAGGCACAAAACAGGTAGTAGCAAACGGTTTCAGTTTCAGCCAAGTTAACAGCGAAATGCGAAAATGCGTAATGTGAAACTCGGTGAAAATCTATGGCAGCCACATCAAATGTCATTATAAAATCGCTACTGTAACGATCGAAATTGGCGAAAGCTTAGCAAGATTTATGTTTTGACATTTCCTACACACCCCACACTATCACGCCTTCCCCACCCCCCACCATCCAACCCCCTTACAGCCACCATCTTTGTGTTTGTGTGTTGTCAAAAATTACATTAAAGCGGAAATGACGGACCACAAAATGGTTGTAGTAGCTGCCCCCAAAACAGTTGCAACAGCTGCCTGCCACGTTTCATACATATCTAAAGAAAGTGGTGGATAGAGGAGAGAGAGGAGGGGGGGGCGTGTTGCTGCTGTGTGGGGGCTGAACACACACGCAACACCCGCGACACAGACACAAATCACAGCCTGAAATGCGAGACACTTGCTGCATTTTCTGTTTGTTTTGTGCGGGGACACTTTGTCACAAGTTAAGCTACCCACTGTACCCCCTTCCACTCTTTCAACTCCCATGCTCCCCCTTTTGGCCAACAGCACAAACTGTAAAGTGCGTAGACGTTATATGAAGTTGGCCAAGGCGGCACGCGAGCCATGTCTGCAAACAGCAAAGGCAAACACCAAATATCATATATATCATTTCACAACCACGCTGATCCACTCGGTAAGTGGTGAATGAGTGGTGATTGAGTGGTGAATGAGTGGTGCAAGAGTAAAACACCGAACGTTAGAACATTGGCTTGCAGCAGCATTAAACATTGTTGCAACTTGTTGTACGTAGCAGCAGTAAGAGTTGAACAAAGTGAAGTAAGTCAAAGAAGTTGTTAGACTGAAGATTTCATTTTCATTTCAAATTCAATTCGCTAGAGGAATTGTTGAAATACAGTATCTTATAACTCTAAAAAATTATAACTCTAAAGTCATTTTATGATTAACACCATTGAAAAATATGAACAAAGAAGAAAATATAATATATAAAATATAATAATACATTTAAAAATAATCTCTTAAATTTAATTACATAAAAATATTTAATATTCAAAGCAATTTAAAAATATTTCGCTAGATAAAAAAAAATCCTTGGCTCTTAATTACGTTTTATCAATTATATAGTTTGCCTAGTTCTTAGAAAAATTATAAAAAATAAAAAATTAAATATAAAAAATAAACAAATATATATAATAGTGAAATAAATATTAAAATAAAAATATAAAAAATATATATATAAAAAATAAATATATAAAAAATAAATATAATAAAATTAACAAAAAAATAATTAAAAAATATATATATAAAAAATAAAAAATAAATAAAAAATAAATATAATAAAATTAAAAAAAAAATAGTTAAAAAATATATATAATATAAATATATATATAAAAAAAAATTTTTAAAAACAAATAAAAAAATTTAAAAAATAAAAATAAAAAATATATAAAAAATAATAAACAAATGAATAGAAAAAATTTAAAAAAAAATAATGGAATAAATATATTACAGTTTCGATTGATTAACTTCAACACGTGCAGAAACTCGATAAGATGAAGATTACTTCGCGATAATATTTGATATTATTTTAATAAGTTTTATTCTCTTATTTAATGACTTACAATTTTACATATTTATTTTGTTCAAAACCTTAAAAGTAAATTAGCTCACATGTGTCTGAAAGAAATTACATTCAAACAAAAATTAAACTTGATTTGCATTTTATATCTTTTTCTACCTTTTAATGATATTTTTCGTTAAAACTAAGACCGCTAATGAAAATTAAAGCTCAAATAACAAAGAAACTAACCTAAAACAGTTTTCATTAAATAAACAAAAGTGAGAAAGATAACTGGCATTAAGATGAGATGACCGAAACCGATTTCGGATAAGCTAACATAACTTCTTAACTTTGCTTTTTGATAACCCGAAAAGCGATTTACGTGTTGAATAAACTCTTTGACGTTCATAAAGGTTGCACACACACACACCAGCTGTTTGTGGCAAGAACAACGCCTAACCGAAAAAACTCTTCAATGGTTTATCGAGAAAAAGAGAGAGAGAGAGAGAGAAAGAGAGAGAAACTCATCAACCTTTTTGTGACCTCGCCTTTGCCTCTACTAATTGCCTACCAGAAAACTCAGATATCTTTTTCTATCTTCCATCCACTCGAACTTTGCTTGTTTTTTTGTTTTTTGGGTAATCCAACAGCTGTTTTTATCGTTTTGTTATTTTTGTAGATGGCTGCCTGACCTTTTGGCCTTTTGGCGACAACAACGATAAAAGTTATAGGCGCCATAAATTAAAATGCAAATTGAAAGTCAACCAAAATCAAAAAAAAACAACCGACACGCAGACCAAGAAATAAATATGGCTTATAGTACTGTCTACTGTCTGCTGTCATTTTTTTTCATTGTCCTAATTATGGGCAATATTTATAAAAATAAGTTCAGTTTGGCCAAAAGTTGTCACTTAACTTCAGTCCTAAGTTTTGCCCTTAAAGTGAGAAAAACATTTCTTTTTTTTTTGCCAAGTCAGCCTCGAAGCAGTTGCAGCTGAAGCAAAAGTTTTAATTAAAAAAAACTGCGCATCGGAAAAATAATGAAAAACTGCGTGCAATTGCAAAATTGTTGCCACGTGCCACACGCAACATTGCTGCTAAGTCTCCGTCTTATTTTTGTGTCTCGTCTCATCGCATGTTGCATGTTGCACGTCTCGCACTTTTTGTCATAAATCACAAATCAGCTTACAAATTTAATTTTTTACGCTTGCCTCCCTTTTTTTGGGCAACTTTGCCTCGTGTCCAAAAAGTGTCCAGCTTTAGATTTTCGTATTTTCTACTTCCTTTTGTTGTTGTTGTTGTTTGTCCTACTTTGGATGCCGCATCAGCATTTTGGACTCCATCAAAACTGCCCGCAGCAATAAAACTTTTAGCACACAGCAAAACTTTTTCGTTGCCTTGGTTTTCTTTTTGTCGTTTATTTTTGGGGCAAGTTGCATTTGTCGTCGGTTATGATACTTTAAGTGCTTCTTAAGTGCAATTGTTATACGATTTAGTAGTTTTGGGATTTACTATAAAGTTTATAACTTTTTGTTTAGCTTTTATGCGGGAACTACTTTTAAAGTAATACTCTTTACTCCATTTAAAAATGATTTAAGAACTTCAAGCTATAATTTGGCAATTCTTTAGAATAGATTTTAAGCTTTAAAATAATTCTTTTGATGATTTTTAAGCTTCATTTTACTTTTAAATAATTTTTGAGGTTTTTTTTTTTATTTTCCAGTGTTTTTTTAAAAGTTGTGTCTGATGACTTTTTAATTTCAATTCCATTTATTTTTAATAATTCATTGACTGTCTAATTTAACTATTAAGTAACTTTTTCCACTGAACTTTTATAATGAAGACTTCAAATAAATGCATACAAAAAAAATAGTTTCTGTTTAAAATAACCTAAATTTAGTGTACTTAACCTAACTTTACATAAACTAGCCTAGTATTATCTGACTTTACAGATTCAAATCTAACTTAACCTAACTTAAGCTTACTTTTATGAACTTCCAAGTACCATTACCAAGGAATTTCAAAACTCAGTTTTCTCATTCTTCGTTTAAGTATAATTTAACGGTACTTTAGGTTTTTCAAGCAGTTCTGCCTTGTACTTGTTTCTTTATGAGCTTTAACCACTTGCGAATTATAAATGCATATAGTTCCCTGCTGAAGAGCATAAAAGCATGTCTTAGTTTTCCAAATGTTTCTCATAGTTGACTCATGCCAGTCGTTTTACTTACTGTTCTTCCTGTTGTTGTTGATTCCCTGGCTCTACTTTCCGTTTCAACCACAAAAAAAAACAACAAAGGGCAAACAAAATGCTTTTTTGGCTGCTTTATGGGCTTAGGATTTGGCTTTGGGCTGTTTGTGTCTGCGTTACCTCACCGAATCCGAAGCTTTGAATAATCGTTTGTTGTAAAAAAAAAAAAAGGTTAAACAGGTAGTTGTTAGCGCGACTCTTTGATGGAATATTTTTAGGAAATTATTCAAGCAGATTTAACTTCCTTGCCAACTGACCAGCATAAGGTCTAAGGGTAATGATTATTGTCAACAACTAATTACTAGACCCTGTAACCTCACGTGGCAAGCGGTGAGGAAGAGAGAGAGAGAGAGAGAGAGCGGTGTTGGATAACAAAATTAATGAGCTGATCAGAAGCAAAATGCAAACAGACAACAGGAACTAAGAACAAAACTTGGCAAGAGACAATTAATTAATTGAGTGTCGAGTGTCGAGGTCTTAGGATAAGCAACAAAAAGGCTCGCTATCAAGCAGCTGGTCATAGTTTAGTGTTTTTTTTTCAAGGAGGGTTGCCTTAAAAACTCAACGCATTTAAATTTACAAAGTAACAGAATATTGTCAAACGGTGTAAAACGCCTACGAAAACTGACAGCAAGGACACCTAAAAGAAATCCTTATCTAAGGATCGTCGCAAATGTTGCGTAACTAAGTGCAAACACACACACACACACACACACACACATAAGAAGGAAAGAATTTCTCTCCCTTGACTTTCTCTACCTGCGCCTAAGAGGTGAGATTTTTAATTGTTGCTCGTTCTTGTTGTTGCCTCATCCCTAATTGAGCTGTTGCCACACCAAAAAATGAACATCAATTGCATATGGCTTGGTTTTTTTGTGTTTTTTGTGTCTCGTGGCAGACACACAACAAACATTTTTGACACTTTAACAGAAACGACGAAAATTAAATGCTCAAACAGCCAAAACAAATTTTTTGTTCGCGCTCCCCCGCGCTAGCTTGCAACAATTGAGGCGTGCCAAGAGTCGACAATTGAGTTATGAGTTGTGTGTAAATGTCTTTTGGAGTGGGTTCAAAGGGCAACGCTGGTTCAGGCAGCTGACCTGACCTACTTGGAAAATGTCTTAAAGGAATTGAAAAACGGAAACTTTCTTTGTTAGAGTAGTCAAATTTGTCGAAACTCATTTTAAAGTGCGAAATTAAATGGAACAAACAATTTTGATTACGTATTTTGAGTAGTTTTAGAAAAGTTAATTGCATTTGTTTTCAAAATTAAGTTGCTTAAATGAACTTTTTAATATTATTATTATTTTTATTGGTTGAATAAAAATTGCAATACATTTTTAAATGACTTTCTACAAAAATATTACAGCTTTTTTTAATCAATGAAATTATATAAGAAGTTTTATATTTTTCCCATTAACATTTTTGTTCGAAAGTTTTCCTTAAACTTTACTTGAAATATAGAAATAGGCAGTATTAAGATTTTTATTTGACTTAATTCCCATTTTTCTTGTTTTCTAATGAACCTGTCTTTAAGAATTTATCTTTAAACTTTGTTTTCAATTTAAATTTCACAACACAAAATTGCAAATTAAATGAGCCTAGAAAAATCTGGTTTGAGTTTATGCAGCTGTCCATTTAATCGTTTAATATTTAATGTGGTTTGTGTCCTTGCTTATTCCTTAGCCAATGCATTGAATGTGGAAAGGTGGGCGATTTTCTTGTGTCAGGTCGGAAAATCAATAAAAAGTTAAATGCAATAAATACAAATAAGGCAACTTGGTCAAGCTGCAAGTGTTGTGAAGGCCTCTTTGGCGTGATAAATGCAATTTTCGCAAAATGATGGCAATTAACTGTGGCACAAAGAAAGAAGAGAGAGAGAGAGACAGCAACGAACGTGTCACCTAAATCCCTAAACCCCATCCCCCATACCCTTTCACATCCTTTCGGTTTCATTTCAAGTTCCTTTTATCTATTACCCTGACATTTGACCTTAAAGGAGAAAGAAAGAAATAGTTGTCCGAATACTGAAAATGAATAAATGCTTAAATTGCCTAAATGAATGCGAATGTGAATGTGAATTTGGTTTTGAGTATACGTGTAAATGAAAAACACATTTCATTTTGGCCTTTGTCACGTGCTGACTTTCGACCGTTATTGCCATTTTGTGGCATGCAATTGAAATTTGCACGTTTCATGAGGTCATCTGACAGCAAATTGGCACTTATAGCTAGTACTGTTAGCATATTGATAGCTATAAAGAAAGGGGATCAAAGCAACAGATGTTTTTATACCCGTAAGTGAATGGCTACTTACGAGGGTGGAAGTAATTGTTCTAAGGAATTTTTAAGTAAAAATTCGCGAATCGCACTTTGAATGAGGAATTGTTTAAAAAAATAATATAATCTATGACTTTTAAGATATTTCTTTTGAAAATCGATATAGTTTCGAAAAAGTAACAGCTATGGTAAATTTCCTTTGTGAATTTTTTTTTAAATCGTTTTTTTTTTTATAGATTAAATTCAAGCAAAAATCTTGTTTCTTACTTTGAATGCAGTATTAATATAGTTGTTAAGCCATTTAGTTAAAAGTACTGCTTACGAAAATCTGATCAATTTTGACAAAGCTATGAAAGTCGAAAGTTTTTATCCAATAAAATTGGGTTTTTAGATTTCAATGCAGTTTTATCATTGAACTCAAGCCATGATTTTTAAGATATAGCTTTTCTCAATTCAAATGCAAATGTTTTAATATAGACTTTTACATAAGCTTTGCATAAAAAAATCGTGTTTCGTTCATATATGTTTTAGTTTATAGTTGTAACCATAACTTTAATGATTTTGCGTTTAACAATCAGTTCAGATTTAATGGGTTTTTAACTTGCAAAATATTCCGAACACAAATTTTGTAGTATCTATATATACATATATATATACAAAAAATTTTAAATGAAATATCTCGTAGTTTTAAGCTATTCTACATTTATTTTTTTTATTATTTTTAAGGAAACGTTCAGCTGATTTATTTTATTTTATCTTCCTTCAACAATTCAAATGATATATGTTTGTACCCCAACTTTTTATTAAGGATAGCATCATAAATCACAAACAAATGAATCACGATTTCACAAAACTGTGACATTACTTTAATAAAGCTACTTTATATATATATAGAAACACATACAGATTAGATATATACAACTTCAACAAGCATGACTAAAAGTTACTTTTGACAAAAGTTTTATGTTTTTATTAATACTTCATCGAGGTAGTCAATGAATCTGTGTCACCTAGCTGCCAAGGAACCACCCACTAAACAACACCCTCTTCCCCCTCCCCCTTTTAGTATGTTACGCAAAGTTGTTTACAAGAAAGTCGTCCTCGTTTCTGACAATTTTCATTGTTCCCACCCACATCAGCGCCAGTTGGTAAAACTGTGAAAAACAATTCAATTTCCGTTAACAGAAAATAGAAAAAGAAAGACGCCAGCATAACTGTAAATGGGTAGCCAAAGGATGCGTATGGTTTTTCCATTCCGCATCTTTGCCTGACCCAAATCTCAAACTCCATGTTGAATATCAAATGGAAAATGCTGGCGACACAGCAAAAAAAAAAACAAGACAACGTTTGTTGGGTCATAAAAGCGGAGCAGCATTTCCAAATGCTTCAGCAAATCAGTTGAGCAAACAATAAAAATTCGCTTGCTATTAGACACAAGCCATGATGCTCTGACCATGCCCATACCTCCCAACTTCTGCCACTCCCACCGCCCTCGAACAACTATGCGAATGTCTCGACTCGGATTCATAAATAAAACAAAGTGTGGCGCCAAAATGACGCGGCAACCAGCGTACTCCCCCAAAACGCAACCCCAACCGCAACTTATCTGCAGCAGCCACATTTCCTACTACATTCTAGCCCCACACCCCACTCTTTAGTTCCACTTTCTAGCGAACTATTTGCTATTCATTGGCTTCACATGGCGCTAGCATATCCTTTTGCCCACAACGCTCTCTTGTGCAACTTCTTTTTATATCGATTTTCTGCATACATTTGTCTGGCTTTTGGGGTCGAGCATAAAAAGCAACCAGTTGCTATCGTTGCTCCTTCATCTTCCAACTCTCAGCTACTGCTGTGTCCTGTAGCTTTTTGAAAAGGGCTTTGCCTGAACAATGCTGCATGCAACCAGCAATCAGCAACAACAAAGTTTACTTCTCATGTAATTGTTAATGCTCTGTTCAAGTGGCTTATGACTTTAACAAGCTGTTATATGATATCAAATAAACTCGCTAAGTTCCCTTAGCAATTATTTGGAAATAGTTTTTATCTTCGAACTGTTAGCTGCTCTTTTTGGACATTTATTATATTAAAGAAAAAATTGTTTATTTGCTATTTGATTTTACATACTTTTTCAACAATAAATAACTCTTAAATAGAGTATAAAAACTTCCATATATATATATTTTTTTTTTTTCAAACACACTTTAACATTTTCAGCTTGTGTTATCTGTAAAAATGCAAGAACTGGACTTAAAGGGTTCGGGTATTCGGAGTTTGTGGCACTCTGTGCTCATTTGCAGTCAGCGGCACGTGTGACAGCTTTGTTTAGTGGGGCGCCACAACGCCTAATCTCTTGTGCAACACTTGGGCTTGCGGCCAAATAACTCTTTGAGTGTTTTCTGTATTATATGCACTTATTTGGCCGGAATTTTAGCTCATGGTAGCTCATCTGCAAATGCCAGGCAGCTGCAGCATTGCATGTTGCATGTTGCCTTGCTGCAGATATGCAAATCAAATTGCCATTTAAAAGGGCTCACACACACATAGACATAGATCGATAAATTGAAATATCGCAATTGTCCTTGGTTAGCCATTAAAGCATCTAATTATGCATGCCCACTCGCCATGTGACGAAATGCTACTACTACAACTACTACTATATATGCATCAAGGATCGAACATTAAGCATCGTTATAGCATCCCCCCTGCCACCAGTTACACAACTCCCCTCACACTGTTCAAACATATCATTATGATTATTATCGTTTAAGAGGCAAATGTGAACAAAAAAAAATTGTCGCTTTTTGCCATTAAAATTTATGGCTGCTTAAAGTGTGCCAAACCTTTTTTGCATATGTGCATATGTGTATGTGTGTATGTGTGTGCATTTCGGGGGGTGTTTTGCAAAATGCAGCATGCAAATTTTCTATTTTTTGCAGTCTTCTTTCTTTTTTTTCGATTTTATTTAATTGCATTGCGCTAAAAGCAAATAAATTTTTGTCACATTTTTTTCTCGGTTCCTAATAGGCAAATCATATTGAAGAGTGGCCTAATGGCCAAACGGGGGGTGGAGGGGTGAGTAAGTTAACGCTCATTTGCGACTGCTTGTGGAGCCATTGATGAAGTGTGCAGCAGTTGCTGTTGTTGTGTTGCACTTAAGTAGCTGCCACAAATTGATTTCATGCTGAGAGCGTTTCATTCTTTCTTTTCTTTTTTTTTACTTGGCCATGCTCTACTTTTTGTTTTGAGCTTCCCTTCGGGCAGGATAACAACACAAAGCAAAGGATGAGAAAGTGAGTCTTAGTTCTGCACAATTGCATCGCACCAAATCTACCTTTCTTTATCTTTTCTCCATACCTTTCTCTCTCTCTCTAGCGTTACCTTGCACAACTCATTCAAAATTCGGCAGTTGCTTTTTGTTTTGGGTATTTTCTTGTTTGTTTATTTGGCTTAGTGGCTGACGCTTTACTTTATTCTTTCTTCGTTTATTATTTGGTGGAAAATGGTTTTTCCAGTGCATTGTTTGGGCAACCCTTTCTTTCGGTTCGTTCTATTTTCTATTTTCTAGCTGCTCTGGGAAAATATTGTTTGGTCCAGGCAAGCGCGTATTCATTGTGTATTAGCAAGAGTGTTAACAGAATGCAGACTGTGGCGATTTTTAAAGTTTCTCATTCAAGAGTCAAGAATAAAGAAATAAAAGAAAAGTGAAATACTAAATTGTGGGAATTTGCACAATTAGAGCGTGTCGAGTGTTTTGTGCTGGCTCAAGGGGTAAACAAATACATGAGAGAACACACACACACACAGAGCGAGAGAGAGAGAGAGAGAGAGATGCTTAAAAGAGCATTTAGGTTGAGTACATATACTCACGTTTACTCGTATATATGCTTGAAGTCTTTGATATTCCTTTGACTGTGGCTAGGAATTGTACTTGAAGCGTATATTGTGACCACATAAAAGTGATTTAATGCTTGAATAAATACTATTAAATATTTAACAGCATTGATTCGCCTTTAGGTTTCGCCTAAAGTCCTTAAACGTTTATTGTTGTGCTTCAGTTGAAGATGTTTAGGGAACTTGTCAAAGAACGTGTGGCCTTAAGGTATAAAGATCTAAGAAGCTTTCGATTATTTAGGATACAAGTAATGGGAATCTTTAGGGTATACTCAACTCTTTAACTATTATTTTCATGTCTTTTGTGCCCTGTACGTCAATTTTTCTCATCGTTCCCATCTACTTTATTTACCTTTCCCACTCACGTTATAAAGACATAAGACAATACTAAATCTAAATAACTTAAATGAACACTTTATGCAAACTTTAAATAAATAACTTCCTGAGTTCTTTCTTAAACACTCTTTATCATAGAATCTCCTCAAGAATTGATATACATTCTGCACTAAATAATTTATAGTCTCAACAATCCTCCCACTTAACCACATTCCCACACTAAAGCACTTCTAAAACTTCCTCTTTGCAACTTCCCGTTCACATTTTGTTACACTTTTAAGTAGGTGGTGCACTAAATGCACCATCAGTCAGTCAGTCAGTCAGTCAGTTGATCGATCACTCAATCAGTCACAGCTGGCTGTAAACACCGCCAGTGGCAATCGTTTAAATATGTAATCACAGTCGCTAATCGTGGCCACAAATCAAATTGTGACTGCGACTTGTCGTTTTTTCCCGATAGTTGTAGATATGCCAAAACTACATACTAATAGTAATTGAACCAAAAAACCTAACGAAACGTAACTAAATGCAAGCACCCGGGACTCTAGCGACTGCTGGCAGCCGGTTAATTAAAATCGCCGTGAGTGGAACAAGTTAATGAATTGCAATTGGCAGTCGATGTCAGCGCGATTCCTGTCGCCATTTAATGTCCGCTTGATTAATGGGGAGGGAATTGTTGTTGTTGTTGTTGTTTACAACCTGCTGCTAACTATTCAAAATCAATTTCGATATCATTATGGCTATCACAGTGTTGTCAAGGTATTGTGTGCGTGTGTGTGTGTGTGTGTGTGTGTGTGCGGGTGTCGAGTTCAAAGCGTTAATGAGGTTTGATTGAAAGTGCATTTGTACACTTAAAAGAAATTAGTATATAGTTAAGAAAAATTCCCAAAAGAACTCAACTTTATTATACACTGAACATATTGAAATTGAGTAAAAAAGGGTATATATAGTATATATATTCTTGAACAGTATCATGGATGGGCAAGTTAGAATGTCAGAAGTATCAAGCGAATGATATGTCTTTACAATTCCCAAGTGGTTCAAGCTCTTATTATACCCTGAAGCCATTGAAAATTGGTATTAAGGGTAGAATGGTTTAAATGCAGTTTTATTGTAAAGATCAAAACACGACTTTCAAGATATAACTTAAGCAAAACTGGTAAATTTTGACGAAGTTATGTAAGTCGAAAGTTTTTACCAATGGTCATATCGATTTTTATACCCTGAACCTATTGAACATTTTTTCTCACAGTGTACATTACAATACTAATGCGTAACTCGAGCAGTCGTTACGCCCACCTCAGTGGACCAGACACCAAATATGCATACTCGTCGGACGCCTCCAAATGCCAACTAGCTTTAAATTTATAAGTTTCTAGTTTTAACCGACTGCAATTAGCTGCAATTAATGGACCTGAACTAGCAACTATTTTGATCAGCTGCTGCTTTGCTAAGACTAAGCTTGACTTGATTTTATACTCCCTCGATTCAACCATTAAAAAAACAACAACAGAAAAATCCACAAGCCGGAAGTTAAACAACAACAAAAACAACACAAAAAGTCAGCGGCCTGCTCTCGATCTTTTTTTTTTTTAACGTAGCTATCGATATGAGCTAATAAAATGTTTTAAGCAAAAACAAAAGCAATCACAAAAGGGTAACCTTTCCCCCCTCCCTCTCAAGTGCCGGCGAATTTAATAATTTTGAGTCGCGTGTTGTTTAATGCATTTTTTTGCACACTTGACTGGCACATTTTACTTATACCTGGCCACTAAAGGGTTAACACGGGGTTGAGTCTCTGCCTCTGCCTTGGCCTGTCATATGATTTATTTTTAATGGCCTCATATTTTTGCACAACAGATTTTTTTTCGGGGCAAGCACATAAACCAGCATCACAATTGTGAAAGGTCTTTGAGTGTGTGTGTGTGTGTGTGTTTTAAAATCACTGGATCAAAATTTTTATGAGCTGCCAATTGGACAAATCGTTGGACTGTGAAGCATGAAAGCAGGAAAACGCAACAAAAAAACTACCTTATTATGAAATTAAAGCTAAGTTATGTTTGTTAAAGGGCGCAAAATTTATGGGACAATTGGGACTGAAGTGTAAAATATGAAATCAAGTAAATATATAACTAAAATAATTATAGTATTTGTGCCGAAAGGAATATGAGAAAGTCAAAGAAGGGTTATTAAATGATAAAGATATAAAACTACACAAAACTTAAAACTAATATACGAACATCAAAGAACACGTTCGCTCATTTGTTAGCTACGTTTTCAATAGTTTCTATAGATCGCATCTTATCCTCTTTTGCCTAGATCCAACAAGTTCTAACTACTTTAAACTCCCGATCGTACTCGTTTAGAACACAACCACCTACTCAACACCCAACTCAAACGTGTTGCAAGCAACCTCTTCCAACTTTACCCAACCTATTACAAACATGTTTCCTTGCAACTGCAACTTCTCATAAACACATTTTAAGGGTTGTTCTTGTCCTCAAACAACTCAAAAACGTTCCTACGCAAGTATTTACAAAAACAAACCAAAAAACTAACCACGTATTTGTAATATCAAATGGAAGCATGTTTGTATAAAAAAAAAACTAGTTTTCTATTTCCTTTCGAAAGGACAATTAAGAAAAACCAACAGCATCAAAATAGTTTTTTTTTTCTCCCGCTTTCATATATTTATTTATGCGCTTTATTTTCACTTGATTTAATTTTGACACGCACAAACACAGACAAAGAACTAGAAAGAAAGTGGAAAATCTGTTTGTAAGACATTTGCATTTCTCGTCAATGTCGAGAAAAAAAGCAAAACCCCACCCCTAAAAACCCGATAGGAATTTTTCTGACCTATTTATGTAATTTTCTTAAGGTTTCATTTTCCTAAAGCGCTTTGCACTCGTCTGGAAACACTTCATTCCGTTTCAGTTATCAGCAGTGCAACGACTTCTTTATTCCTGACCCCAAGAAAATCTTAAGCCATATATGGGACAATGGATTGTGGTATTTATAGGACATATGGGTTATGGGTTATGGATTATGGCTTGTGGTTTATTTTGAGTTGACTGAAGCTTAAATTCAACTCTTGGTATTGTTATTCAAATAAGAAGTGATTGAGTTGAATATTTAAATATAAGACTTTTAGATCTTTGAAACATTATACAAGAGATCTTATCTTTTTAACTAAAACTCTGTGAACTTAAAAAACACTATAAGAGTGAATTTGCTTAGTAAATCTATACTTAACTATGCATTGAGCTAACGAAGTGTTTCGAAATGATTTAAGACAAGTAAATTGAACTAACTAATCGAGTTGATATCGCTTATACAATGAAAACTTTAGTTTATAGATTAAGTATAGAAATATTCACTTAATAAAGTTTGTTGTCAACTAAGCGGTAAAATGTTTCAACTGTTAATATTTCTATTAATAAATATAAAAAAACAAGTTTAAACTATTTTACTGTACAATAGTATTCTCCATATGTACTTCGATTTCATTTATATTAGACCAATAAATGTTTGCGTCTCCATTTTCTTGATATTTCTTTAATTTACAAAGGTCGTTAATAGGTATGAATTTATTTTTCTATATAAAGATAGTTACATTTGAGTTTTGCGAGTATTTTATAAAAGTTCTCTCCCCCTTTTCAAGCTTCTAGCAAAGTGAACAAAATGTTTACAAAATTCAAAACGTAACACAAAATGCATATCTAACCGATTCTTTTGTGTTGCATTTTTTGGCATGCTAATGCTGCTTGTGTGTCTAATTGCGCGAATTGTGCCTCACACACAAAATGAGTGATGAATATGTGTCAGTCCAACTGACAGTCGCACTTTCAAACTCATTTGCTTTTAGCTTAAGGGTTGCTTAAATGCGCCTCTCGATTTAATTAAATTTTCTGCGCCTGCGCGCAATTTTTAACTCATTTACAAACCATTTTGCCAAGTTATCGGAGTTCTCGTTGTTGTTGTTGTTGTTGTTGTTTGTCCACATGCCTCTCAAAAAAGGGTGTACTTGCAACCAGTTTTGACTAGCTGCGGTTAATTCCATGCAACTTGTGGCTGACTGGTCAGCTCACTTCTTTATCTTTCAGCTGTTTTTTGCTAAAAATATAAGTTGCATCAAGTTTCAAAATTAATCATTTTATTCTCATACTGACTGACAGATTTGTGCTCAATTAAATATACAAATCAATAATTAATCAAATCGAAAAACACACACACACACACACATAGGCGACACATGCTTACAAATGGTTATATCTCCTCTAAGCCAATTCCAATCCCGAATCCAATTTCGAGCTATGCAAATTATTCTGTGCATCGTGTAAAGTTACTCCAGAAAAAAAGGATAATATTAATACACAGCCAAACAACATAATCAAAAGTAAAACTCAACGGCATCGCATTTGCATACATTAATGTCAGAACAGCTACCATACAAACATATACATCTTTCTACCTATATCTGCATATTGAACTGACAAACTCTCCCCCTAACTTCGTTTTTTTTTTTTTAATACCCTTGCTTAGAATATTAATACATTTTGGAATGAAAATGTGTTGGAGACTTAGCTGACTTTACTTTTGCTTGATGGATAACTTGATTAGAAATATAAAAAAAAAAAAAATCACAAGAGAAATATATTGAAAATGTTAATCATAAGGTAAGTTAATGATTATGTACGAGAATGAAAACAGTGTATAAAATGTAAATTTTCTCTTACTTTGATGTTTTCAGCTTTACTTTGATGTGATTTGAAGCAACCAATCCAAGCTACAGGCGCCTTAAATATATTATAATAATTTTGATTTGTTATGCATTATGTTTACAACCATAACAGCAGCCGGCAAATTCACAGAATTAGCCAGCTTATTTGGATTATTATTTCGTGTGGGCGACAAGACGGCAACAAGCTTATTGTTATTTGCATGACTACATATTTAATGTTTATATTTTTGCGTTTATTATTTTCCCGACCTATTAAACCATAAATAACGGCGGAACAGGAACAGGAAAACGGATGCAGCTTCAGCAACCCGAAAGAAACTCGAAGGAAAACAACAACTCGGTCGTCTTAGCCGCAGGGGTAAAGGAACACAAATTCGAGGCGGAAATTATGAAAATGCTTAAAATTGGGTACATCCTGGGCTGAGTTTACTTTTTACCTGTGCGCATCGCAAATAAACCACAACATTTTTACTTTTTCTTTTAACATTCTTCTTACACAAATTTTCGAAGACATTATGCGTAGCATACTTTGAGGCTGATGGTGCTTTTGTGGTTAAGGTTTATGAGCTGGCTCTCGCTTTAAGAGGCAGGCAGTTGCCAGTTAACTGTTTAGTGTTTGCAATTTATCATGAAATTTAACTTGAGTCGTTGAGTTGAGCTTGAGCTACTGTTTGATAATATCATAAATCAAATTTGTTTTGCTGCTTAAAAGTTATTGCTTAGCCACTCAAAAAATTACGATGCTGCGTTGCGTCTAATCGACACGCCACGCCCATATCTTGCCCAAGAACACCAGCTGCCAAAAATCATCTGCTTTTGCCAGTTGGTTGTTTCATGTTGCCAGTTGTTTATTTATGTTAGTTGGCGAAAAACATAAACCGCTAATGAAACAACCGCAAAAGTGTGCAACACAACAAAGTTTTTCAGCTCGTACACAAATTGGCAACATCAATTACCTGAAACGACGACGATTCTCTCAACATATGCCAACAACTTGCCGCATCAAGCACCATCCCAAACTTTCCCCACACTTAACGCACTCACTTTTGGCGAACATTTTATGCTCAAAAGTCAATTAAAAACTTTCGGTCAAGTGGTTTTTGGCATAGCTCTTTGGGGCTTGTTTTTCCATCTCCCTTATTGTTTTGTTGGGTATTCTGTAACTTTCGAGGCTGTTCTATGTGGCTCTTCAATTAATTTTATCACATGAATTCGATCAAATTCAATTAAAAGTTAAAAACCCGCCGACGCGTACGTGGCCAATTACTAAAACTCTAACTCAAACTCAAAACTTCAACTTAAAACTAGAAACGAGCAAGTTGAACATTGCTTGATATCAGCAGCGAAACAGAAAGTTCTAGATTGCAACAGGTTGGTGGTGAGCTAGACGATTGACAAGGACATTACACTTAAAGAAAACAAAGTGCTCTAACACTAGTAAGTGTTTGCAAGTATTTAAGTTCTAAAATATTTTAACGAGTAAATGTAAAAAGAATAAATTAAATAAAATCGTATAATACAAATCCGTAAATGTTAAGCAAAATAAAAATATCTTACCCAGCGTTACGTAGTAAAAAATATTTTTCCACAACAAAATTCATTCTTAGATTGTAACTAACAAAAAAGTTAGTCCAAAAAACCATAAGAAAATGTTGGAACAGCTTTAAGTTTCTTGTCAAGCTATTATAACCAAAAAATTATTCTTTATCTTTAATTTGTCTAAGTGTAAGCTCTAAACGAGCCCTTATCAATAAAAAGCCATTTAGCTTGTGGAACCCAAAAGTTTCCCCTTGAGAGACATGCTGGCAATTTGCAGCACAGCCTTTAAAAGTTTAGCATCCGTTTCACGTCCATCTCTCGGTTTGTCTGCGGTTCTCTCTGAATGTATCCTGTCAGTTACTCTTTTTTTTTTACAAATGGCAACATTTTAGCAAACTTGACTGAGCTGCTGCTGAGCAGCTCAACTTGTGCGTAATTCAATAAACGACATTGCCATCAAACCGCGAAACACGTGAGCCGCATCCAATATAAGTGTGTGAGTGGCAAAGCTCGATAGGTTGAGTTGAGGATGAGTAAATAGCGCCTGCTATCAACACAAATGTGAATGCATTAAGGTGCCCATAAGGTAGGTAAAGAGTCAGTCAGTCAGTCCGATGGAGAACCTTAAGCAGTAGCTGCTTAAGAATGCTGCAAACGCTTTTCACCTGAATTGGGTCATGTTGCCAAGTTTATTGCCTTGACCTTCATGTTGGAAAAGTTACTAACCGCTGTTGCTGGCTTACGTAGAACTTTAAGCTCTTACTTCACTAAAACTTTTTTCATAACTTTAGTAAAGTAAAATATTATTTACGCTTGTTATTCTTAAAGGTATAAGGTATTCAATTTGATTTGGATTGTTCTAGCTGTTCTTGGCTAATTTGATTAAGAGCTGAAAACGCTCATGCAACAATTTATTTGTTTAAAGGCTTTAAGTCTCCATTAAAGAACTTTAGTTGTCTACTTAAACACAACAAATTCAGTAGAATGCTTAAAGTCTGTTTAATATTGGGTGCGTATAGATAAAGCCACGTTATACTTTTAATCGTTCAGCAACTTCTTTTCATTACAAGTCTGTGTTTGGGTCGAGCTTGTGGTTGGATCTGATATGTTTCATCAGGGCAAATGCTTTAAGATGCCAGAGGATAGTTGTCAAAATATATCCTACTATGTCAATAGCTTTTAGTAAGTATTTGAACAATTCATATTTAGTACTTAACTAAATTTCACAATCTTATCTTAGCCTTAACTTTAACGATGTTCAAGTTACTTCAGGCGATAAATGGAACAGTTTGAATCCGATCAAAGTGCTTATACACGGTTTTGGGGGTAATCGTAAAACAACACCGAATGAGGAGCTATTGCCACTGTTTTTACGCAATCCGGACATCGATGTGCTCTCCCTTGACTTTTCGGCTTTGGTGGAACAGCCATGCTACAAGGAATCTGTGCATAATGCCAAGATTGTGGGTCGCTGCTTGGGTGATTTTCTTGCCAGTTCGATAATCAATGATTGTGGCAATGTAGCTGTGTCGGTGCATTTGATTGGTTTTGGAATCGGTGCCCATATTGCCGGCTTTGCGGGAAAACAATTTCAAAAAGTTAAAAATCAAAAACTACACCGTATAACTGGCCTGAATCCAGCCAAAGCTCTGTTCCTTACCAAAGTCGTGGAAGACCGCCTCGATGCACGCGATGCCAACTTTGTCGATGTCATTCACACGGACATATTGCTGCATGGCTTGGTGCAACCCGTTGGGCATGTCGACTTCTATCCCAACATCGGCTTTCTTCAACCAAATTGTGGACCTGTCAAAGAATGTGAGTACACAAAAAGTATGTTAAAAATGTATTAATCACATAAACATAAATTTCAATTAGTTGGCACACATTCTTGTTATCACAAGCGTGCCGCTGAATACTTTGCAGAATCGATTCAAACAAATGTTGGCTTTTGGGCTTTCAAATGCGAAGATATATCTAGTTTTACGAAAGACACATGTCAAACGGATATATTAATTGAACTTGGCTATCGAGCACAGCCCTCACCACGTGGCCTCTACTTCCTGGGCACCAATGAGATGCCACCCTATGCTCGAGGCAAAAATTTCACGAACCTTGAACGCAGTCTGTATGACAAAACGTTTTTGAACAATGCTACCATTGATAATGTGTTGAAAATGGGTAGACAAGTTACGAATCTTACGTTAGTATTCTAAAAAAGAAACAGATCTTAAAGGATTCAAAAAGAATTATGTAAGTAAAAAGTTGATTTTATGTAAATAGAATAACATTTTGATATGCAAATAAACCAAATAAAGCTTAAAGCTTTTTTCAACCTTTTATTACTCATGTTTAAGCATCCTTTGGCTTGAATAACTATTCGAAAAGCTCGAAATAAATAAGTTGCCTAAGCCTGGCAAATGTGTTGAAGATTGTTACACAATTCAGTTTGGCGTGTGGATTAGTATCCAGTTAGCTGGTCAACTGTTCAGCTGCTGGTCAACTCATCTCATTTATCATGCTAATGTCTGGTCTACAGCTCAACCAACATATCATCATTAATTATCGCGACGTCCTCTCTCTGCCTCTCTCTCTCTTTCAGGCTACCCTCGCTGACTCTCTCTCGCTGTCTCTGTCTCTGTGTTGATTCAACAACTTAAATATTTGTGCAAACAGTAGCAGACACTGGACTGAATGGACAGTGAAAACTGGACACAATATCGATGCTAATACTAATCCTGGCAGCTTCAACTGTAATCACGTTGCAAATTAATCATCGTTCTGTATGCTGCCGCCGCCAGTTGTTGCCAGCCAGACTTGACAAATGATATACAGACGTAATATTTTTTTTAGTGACTCTCTCTCTCTCTCTCTCTCTTTGAGTTTCAATTTGCATTTGGGATAATCAATCGTATACGGCCGGCTGTTGCTAATTTGCTGATAAGAAAGCAGAGCAGTAGAGCAAAATTTTCAACAAATACATTTGCATAAGTTCTTTGAAATTTAATCAGGCCAAGGGGGTGAGTTTTAGGGGTATGGGGGTGTGTTGTGTTGGTTGCCGTTCATTGTTGTCACCTTTTTTTTTGTGTGCGTACCTCATTGTGCGGCATTGACAAACATGGCAACTTACACGTGGCTTAAGTCAACAGCGGCTACAAGAGAAGAAAAAGTTTAAAATATTTTTATTTTTTTGTTGAGCACACAGAAAGTTTGATTGATTTGGGTTGCTTCCCCTAACCTTTAACCATTGATTGATTTGCCTTCCATCCTTTTTATATATTTATATTTTTTTTTGCATTTGGATTAGTGTAAAAATCGTTATACGTTGATTGGTTATTTGATATTCATGGCAGCAAGCGGAAGACGGCTAAGTTAAACGATGGCCGTTGACGCGTGCCAATGGATTAATGTAATTAACGTTGTCCTAGGCTCTTGTCAAAGACCGAAGATAGATGATGTTGGTCTAACGGGCGCCTAACTACTTGATTGTTAACATGAAGCTTATGGATTATTAACATGAAAGTTATTTTATTCACATAACAGCAAAGTGCAAAGTGTTGAAAAGTATAAAGATTAACTGATTTAAGCCAGATTTTTGTTATCCATTTTAGGTAAACTATATAAAATATTTTTAGATGAGTTAAAATATCTTTCGAGACACTAAAATGGGATTGAGGTATTTTTTTATTATTATTAAAACAGTTTAAAAATAAAAAAAATTAAAAAAAAAAATAATTGCAAGAAAAAATTAAAAAAAAATTTTTTTTAACCACTTAACATTTTTATAAAGCTAAATAATTAAAAGTAAACCGTTCTCAATGTATATATATTTTTAAAAAATATATTTTTGCTATAATTTAAGAACTAATTACGTAAATGTAGAAAAAAAATTATAAAAAAATTTAAAACATAGTAAACAATGTATATGTATACATATATTTCATATATTTTTAAATAAACACTTAAGCTAATTAAAAAAATTATAAATTCCAAAGTACCCAAAACACGTATATGATATAATACACATACAAATGGTTCCAAGTTTCAAGCCATTAAAAACCTTAAATTTATTTGTGTAATTGAGTTACCCAAACATTTATAAAGTCAATCCACAAATGTAAGTCAAACATTCAACCATCAGATAGCCTGGTTCGGTTCAACCAGATGCCTAATTGGCTTAGATAACAATGAAACACAAACAAAAACAAAACAACAACAACAACAACAACAACAAAAGCAAACACAGAAAACTCACACCGCTAATAACTCTCATTAAATGTAACCAAAAACACACACACAAATCAGCGACACAATCGCACAACAAAACCGAAACCATCAATTACAATAACAAATGCAACAATAACAACAACTACAACAACAACAATAATAATAATAAAGAGAGCACGCGGAAGTGTTTACAAATGTCAAACCAAAAATTTAAAAAAGAGAGTTGCCCTTCTCTGCATTTGGACCAAAAATAACAGATATGTACATATATATATATATATATATGTGTGTAGAGCTAACCGCAACGAAATCTGTAACGCGATTTCGAACTTTTCTCATGTCAATTTAAGATTTGGAATCGCTTCGCAAAGTAAACGTAACGAAAATGTCAATACCATTGACATTTGTTCCAGCACTCGAACAGCAATAACAATTACAACAACAACAATAACAAGAGCTCAAGCTAAAGGCCATTAGCGAACGAGATGCACTCGGCGAGTTGGAGATGGAGTTGGAGTTGGAGACTTGGCTGATGACGACGTCATCACTTGATGTATTGTTTCAAGTCATTTGATTTATATCACAACTTTGCGAGCTGCAGGCAACAGCAACAACGTTTTGGTAATGAAACTCCAAATTCAGCTTCTTTTGGTCAGTCACAACCAAAAACGAAATACAACAACTCTTATATCTTTTCTCCCAAAAAAAAAACAAAACATAAAAACCAAAAGCCAAAAAAATAAACATTGTGTGTCTGGGCAAGCAGACATCGTGTTGGGATTGCGTAACGCAACCGAAAGTGGAGCACTCACTGGCTGCTCCAGCTGCTTTCTTTAGCCAGACGCTTTTTCACTTGTGTTTGTGTGTGTGTGTGTGTGAGCTTTTTTTTGTTTTGTTTTTGACAACTGCATGATGCATTGCCCCAGTGGCCCAAAGTGGGTGAAAGGCTTCGGCTGTGTAGTCAGTGTTGTATCTTAATTTACGACTCTGGAGACGAAGGTAACGATAACAATTTGTCAGCTTAATGGCAAGCGAAGGATGTGCGGCGACAAGTGGACGCCATTACACCCTTCCCACCCCCCCTTTCATCTATACAATCGTGTCCCTGCTTCGCTTTTCAATTTAATGACACGGAAGCAAGTCAAACAAACGCACGAAAATGTACAATAAAAAAAAACAAAAACAAAAACAAATATGTTGCGTTTATTTCGAAATAATTGCGATTGCTTTGCTTAGCATTTAAAATGCATTTCGTGACTCACAACAACAACAACAACAACAAAAACAATAGGAACAACAAAGAGCATAACAAATGTGACTTCAAAACAATTAGACTCTAATTGTTGTAAGCGAGACGACAACAACAACAGCTTACAACAATAATAATGGCACGCATGCATAAGTGCAATTTTATGGCAAGCACTTTGGCAACTCTGTCACAGTCTTAAGATTCCGTTATTTTTCATTCTCTCTCTGTCCTTCTCAATCTTTCGCTGTTTTGACACGCCTTCAACGGAACTGCCGTAACTTTTTATCAGCTGATCCAAGTTAATAAATAACTTGACTGTACACAGTGAGAATACAACAGAAAATTGAATAATGAATATTTAATTGAATTACATTTTTCTTTAGGGGCTCTTATTTTGTGTACAAGAAGTCGAAAATTATGTAAATTTATATTTTTCTATGTACCCACAAACACAAATACATACACATATATATGAAGAGCTTCGAATCTGCATGCCAATTGACAAGCCCATAAAGCCAACGATCCCTCCTCAACCTACACAACAGCAACAGCAACAGCAGCAGCAACAACAGCATAGCTTGTTACTAGTTGCCCCAGCGGCACCTTGGGGCCCCGTCATTCCTATGCGAATGTATTCATTAGTCGCATTGCCGGCATCTAGACACTACATTTATTACACACTCACACACACACACACTTAAACTTACACATGCATTTGTATTGACAATTACAAGTCGTTGAATTTATGCTAATCTGACTGCAAGTCCGGGGGCCAGCAACTGTTCGTACACTCCTCGCTGTTAGAGGCTTGGAGAATGCAGTTGGTGATGGGAGCGTTACACAAGCTAACCTAAGTATGAACGACATGTTCTTAAGCTTAGCTTAAACTTCTAGGTTAAAGCATTTTAATACCTGAATGTTTTGCGAATTCACTTGACGCACAGAGCTACGAAACCTGCTTTGTGACTAATTCAAATATTAAATATTAATATATTATTCAGGTTTACTTGCATTGTTTGTTTGTTTAATGTTAACTTATTTGGATTTTAAATACCGCAAACTCACATAACGATAACGTTTAAAAAATCACACAAAGCCTTTTTTTTAATGAATCTCATTAAGGCATATGTAATTTAGACATAAACATATCGAAAATATATCGTTATGCCACAGGTAACTCTTTTAACACGCGACCATCTCAAAAGTGGCTGTAATCAGTGAGGGACAACGACAACAAGTTATGTTCAATTACGCCACTCGAATTGTATGTTGTGTGTGTGTGTGTATGTGTGTGTTTATAGTGTGTAACTCGAAGCGATCTACGCATTCGCATTTGTTTGGCACATGTTTTCATTAATCTTGCTTAGAGCTCCGCCTGGGAAGAGAGGCAGCGAAAGAGGTGGAGACGGAAAGATATGCTGTTCGAGGCTAGGCAAAGCTGGGCAATGGCGATCGAAATTTGGAAGCTTGAAAAATGATGATAGTGGTAATCAGGGCATGTGCCAAAAGACCGGCGAAGTCAAGGTTAGGTTTGGACACCCCCCTAAGGGGGGGCTATTGTTTGCGGTTTTTACTTTAGTTATGATTCATAAACATCGCACAAAAATCATTTGTTTTGTTTTGTTCAAAGCGTTAAGGAAATAAAGTCGTTATAAATTAGTTAAAGAAAAAGAAAAGAGATACAAAAACCGAACCACAAGTCAAGGCCACAAATTATGATAAATGGTTAAACGAACATTCTAAAAGCAATCAAAACAGAACAACTTAGAAGCAGAAGAAATAGAAGAACAAAACAGATTTAATAAGGTAGACAAACATAATTAAATTAATCCTCAACAGTTAGTTATATGTTAAACAAGTTGGCAAACTTTATTTTTTTTAGCGAAATTATCGGCTTTGTATACCCTGCACTCGTTAAAAATTAATTAGGAAGGAGTATATAGAGGTTTTCACGGTGTATGTAACAGGAAAAATGGATCGATCAATCAATCAATTTATATTTATGATTAGAATGATCAATTTTGAGATTAGTTATCGAAAAAACGATTAATTATCGATATTTTCATTATTTTTTGTGAAATGTATATTTATGATTAGAATGATTAATTTTGAGATAAGTTATCGATGAATTATCGATTGTTATCGGAAAATTTCTGTTTTTTTCTATTGACGCTAAGCCTATATTTATGATTAGGAAGGTCACTTTTTTGCTCCAGGATCCGATTATTTATCGATTATTATCAAACATTCTCAGCTTTGTTTTGTAGTTTTCACTTCTGGGCAATGTAAAATTCATGCACAAAACTATCTATGAAATCGATTTAAGCCAATAATTATCATAAAGTTTGGTTTACTTATGAATAGTATTGCTTTAAAGCACTTCTAAACTATTTGCTGAGTATCAACGCGTCAAGTACTCTTTTAGCTAAAAATCATCCTACTTGTTTCGGTGGCTGTCAAATTCAATTGTTGTGGTATCTCTTTGGCCCCCGTTGATTGTTTGTTCAGTTCAATTGTTTGCTCGATTATTTTTCGTCTCTTTTATGGCAGCATCACATTGCACAAATGCCATTTAAATTTAACCTTTTCAGCAAGCAAACTCAATTGCCGCCCCGCCTCGCACCCAGTTTTTGGCCCAAAACTATGCAAATTTCATGGCTAACAACAGCAACAGCAACAGCAGCAGCAGCAGCAGCCAAAGCTCATCAAGCTAAAGCCGGCAATTGAATCCGCTGAAGCAGCATTCAATGTCTAAGCCTGCCCAATTCGAAAAACGCCAAAAATCCAAATTCAATTCCCATTTAAAAGCGAACTGAAGCGCCAAAGAGTACGAAGATGACGATGATGAGGCTAGGAAAACCGCAATATCATCTTGTTTAGTATCACATAAGGTTGGGGAGTGGGGAGTAGTCTTGTATCTCAATGCTACAGATTTCAAGTAAGCCAACAATGAAAACTTCCCCTCTGTCTCTCACTTTAAATGCTTACCAATGGGCATTGTATGCAGATCAAAGTTTAAAAAATACAACAACAAAAGGGTTTTTTTTCTTCGTTAACATTAAGCAAATGATATGCTACCGCACACAAATTGAAAGAAAAAAAAAACAAACTTAACTATAGAGCGAAACCATTTAAGGTGTGCCCATAAAAAAAATGGTTTTTGCATAGTTGAGTAATCGATATACGATAGATGTTTATTGTTTTGGGAAAGTAATTCAACTGTTGAACATTCTACGCCAAAAGGCTTTCAATTATCGCCTAAAAATGCTTTGAGGCATCCGAAAAGTATGGACTGCATTCTATACGAGATCGAGTTGTTGATTACTGGATTACCATATATGCGGGTAACTAACAAGTTTTTGTTTTTTATTGTCTCCCAGTTATTTTTTCGAAAGAGGGCTGTGGGTGTTGAGCGGGCGGCGTATTTTGCGCAAGCGACGCCAACAGAATCCCGCGGCGCATCGGACAAATTACAAAATTTTGTAATTGCCAAACAAAGCGCGCTACTTTGAAGACTTTTGGGAGAAGGTGCAGGAGGAGCAAGAGTTTTGAGTTCGAAGTCGACTCTACCATGGATTCACACAATAAAAAAAAAAAGAAAAAAAAAACGAGCCAAATTATAGTAGTAGATACGTGTATGAGTACAAGCAACGTGCACATTGTGCAAATAGCTGACAAAATGCAGGCGAAACGATTTCAGACATAATAGACGGAGACTGAGTGAGGTCTGAGCTAGAGATGAGCGTTGACAGACACGATAGCTGATGTGAATTCAAAGCATGGCAAAGTTTATGTATCATTAGATACATTACTTATGGAAACTTGAGATCAAATATGGAACTGGAGCTGAGCTGGTAAGCCAAGCAAGTTAAAGGTGCATTAAAGCTTAAAGGTCAAGCAATAATTAACTCAAGTGTAACTGGAACTGGAACAAATGGCAATCGAAAAGAAACAATAATAAGTTTTAAAATAGAACACAAAAAGTTATTAGTTATGGATCTCAATTAAAATACATTTACAAATAACATGCCCAACAAAATCACTTTGATACGGTTCGCAGACTTTGGATTGACATAATTTTGTCAATAGTTAACCGATTTTAACCTCAAGATTAATCCTGCATTTAAGGTTAACAGCGCAAAGTTTACTAAAAATTCGTGTCATATATTTATCCGATAAATCTAACCTTCATAATGCTGATTATCAAAACTGATAACTTAAAAATTAAACGTTTAGCATTAAGAATAAAACTGCATTAAAATTGTGAAATACCATATTTTTTAATATTTCTTAAAAAGTTGTGTTACAAAGTTTCATCACTAAAAACATCAGACAAAGACGTAAAACAACAACTTAAATGCAGACTAACACACGACTGCAACGTTTAAATACCTCGTGATGTGTCTTGAATCAAGTGAGGCGGACGCCTCATCTCTAATCCAGACTTAGTTACAGCCAGACACACTTTAAAATGCAAACTCCGACGCAATGATCGGAGGGCAATTACAAGAAAGAGAAAATAACAAACAAAGAGAGAAAGAAAAAAACAAAATAGAAACGAGTCGCATCTGAGGGAATTACGAAAATGAAATGAGTGCAAATACCATGCGATCAAGTTGCTGTGGCTAAGACATAAATGTCATATGATTAGGCAAAAATACACGCAAGCCTTTCGGGCAGATTTTAATGTGAATGTTAAATGTCGATCGTGTGTGTGTGTGTGGGCCAAATGCGGAAGTTGCTAAATTCAAAAAGCATAAATTGGTATCTTTGTTTTTACAACTGTATTAGGCAGCAAGCCATCTAGGTGGGTCAATTGGTCGGGTTGCCACCACCACCATCTGCCCCACCGCCCGCTATAACCGTTTGCAATTACGCGCACCACCCGCTGGCATTGTGGTGCTTGTGGTGCTTGTTGTGCTGGTGGTGCTCGTATTGATATGATTTTATTTTAAATGAAATCAAAAGCAATCATAAATAAACTCTTAAACTCGTTTGACCACAAATATCAACAACACACACACACACACACACACACACACACAACAACATCAGCTCTCAGTTTATTTATACTTAAATTACACATTGGTATGTAAAAAACGTGCATGCGAATAAAAAATAAAAATAATAAAAACAATATGTAAGCCATGGATTCAGATTTAGATTCGCTCTCTTTTCAAGTGGGGATACAGCAAAAAAAAAACACAACAACAACAAAAAGCGAGGCACTTCAATCTACATTCGTGGGTTGTGGAGTGGCGGCTTGAAGTATCTCTCTGTATGGATGATTGGCTTCGTGTTTTATTCGTATTTGTATCCGTTCGAGCTCTGTCTCTTTTGGCTTTGGCCATTGAATCGCTTGCTTGGCCATAGCGTTAATGTAATTGTTGCAGCGACACTGACACCACACCGAAACCACCTCCATCTCCACCTCCACCATCAGCTACTTCCATTCCATGCTCCTGTTCCTCATCAATGTGGACATTACTCATTCAATTGAGCAGCACGCAAATTCAATTGAACGCAAAAAGCAAGCAAATGAACAGAAACAAACAAAAAAATATAAAAATAAAATAAGGTTTCACTTTTATGGCACAAGCATTAAAGTGCGCTACAATCTATATAAGGCATATGGGTTTTTTTTTTAAAGTTTCTCAAGTGGCATAATGAGTAGAGCCAGAACTAAGCATAGTAACAACTGTCGGAAGTAAGAAAAATGGTTTGAATTCAAGTAGAATTGATTGTTAAATAAGTCAATTTATAAATTTTTTGTGATTTATCAACGCTTTGTGCCAATTTAAGCATTGTTAGATATATATTAAACACTACCAATTAAGTATTGTAGTTAGTCAGAGTACATTAAAAACCCTTTGAGCACAAACTTATTAATATATTCAATGAATAAAGATCACTTCTTTTTAATTACATACTTTGAGTAACTTGTAATTTGTCTAAGACTGTCAATTTTTGTATTTTATAGCCTTTGATTTCGTTCAGTTTATGTCATTTGAAGCTTTCATTAACTTAAGTACATACGATTATAATGAAATTAAATTATTATTAATTCTTGTTACTTATTTTTTTTATTTAATTACCTAGCTATGATTATTAGATTCTTTTTTTATGATTATGTTAATTTTCTTTAATATTTTTTCATATTTATTTAACTGAAAAGAAACTTAAATATGTTGTTAATTAACTTTTTTGTTTTTCATGACATTGAACTTGAATATTTTTTCCAATTTATCCGATTATTTTTGTGCGTTTTTTCAACTCAAAAATAAACATGACAAGATAACGAACTCTTCACTTTCTCCTCATTTTCATTTTTTGCAGGAGATCTTTCCCGCTATTATCGGTATATCCTTCCTGTTTCCTCTCTCAAATATATATATGTATATGTGTATACGACTATAATGTTGTAAATCTCTTTGATTACGCTTATATGACCTGCAGCTCAACGACTTCAGCTGCGTGTTGTTGTTATTGCTATTGTTTTTGTTTTTGGGGGCAGCGTCTTTCCCGGGTCGCCTTTGCTCTGAACTTTATAGAGATTATCTCAAGTTGAGGCTCGTGCTGCACACTTTTCAGTTTCAGCTTCAGTTGCTTAAAGTTACGGTTGCAGTTTCTGTTAAGTTTTTATTGTTTTTTTTTTGTCTTGCTTTTTTTTATGATCCAGTATTTACAAGCGTGTTTAATCGTAATCGCGCCACGGCAACAAAAGTTGTTGTTGTTGTTGTTGCTGCTGTTTGTTGGTTGCCTGTTGCCTGCCTCTTTGCATATTTTTCTCTCGCCTCAATCAATTTGCGCTTGTTGATTTTTTTCATTGCTGTTTCTCATTCATTTGCATTTACCATAAATTCAATTAAAGTGTGTGTGTTTGTGTGTGTGTGTGTATGTGTGTGTGCATTTTGAGCCCCAATTTTTTACTTCCCAGCTTCCAATTGCTACAATTTAACGGCACTTTTGCATCTCTGTGGCGAATCCCATCCAATAGTTTGCACATAGTTGTTTTTTTTTTTTTCGTTTGTCTTTTGATTTCTTTGCTGCTTTGCATCGGTATAATATACACGATTTTAATTCAGTTTCAATTACACAATTAATCATGCGCTTGGTACACCTTGGCACACACACACACACACATATGACTGGATATATTTTCCTTGTGCGTGCTGCTTTTTGTTTTTGTTGGGTTTTTTCTCGCTTCGAAGTTCAACGGAGCGTATGAGCGATTTTAACGTTGTCTCTTGTTGCTTGTTGTTGTTGAGCTCTTTTGTGTTAATTAAACGCTTTAATATCGCTGCGCTTTGTTGACGCTGTCATAACAGTACAATTACACACACACACACACACACATACACACTCATACACACTCATACTCACACCCACCTTGCTCAAAAACAATTGCATTTTTTTGTGGCGTTCCGTGCAAAATGATTGATTAGATTTCTCAGTTAAGTCTTCGAGTCAAGAAACGAAAACCAACAACCAACGCACAATGGCAAACACACACACACACGCACACACACACACGCTCAATGAGCCTCCAAGTGCACACAATTTGTATTATTATTATTTTGCTGTAGTTTTTTTTCCAATATCTTAGCACAAGGGAGTCTGTATCTGTGTGTGTGTGTGTGTGTGTGTGTGTGTGGAGTCGGTGGCTTTTAAGGTGCGTCGCGTTCGTGTTTTGAATAGCGGAAATTCCACATGAGCACACAACAACAACAGCAACAACAGCAGTACACCACCAAAAAGACAGCCGACTGCAACAGCAGAAAGCAACAACAACGAAATGTATCTCATAGATACGTGCAATAACATTGACATTTAGAATGCAGCTCGCACTGAACAACCATTCATAATTGCAAATCTCTTGCCATAAAAAACGACAACAACAAACAAAACGCACCGGACACCAACAGCAACAACAAATTGTACACACACACACTCAAACACACTCTGAGAAATCTACAAATCCACTAACCTTGTGGCCCCGACCATAAAAAATTGCGTATCGATTCCGTCGTTTGTTACATTTTTATTTTTATTTTTTTTTATTTTTTGTTGGACGTCTTTTTGGTCGTGCTATGAGCCTGATTCAGAGTCACCAGAGTCGTGAGTCTCTGGCCCGGGCCAATTACAGTGTGCACTTGCCACTTGCCAGCTATTCAGCCAGTCAGCTAGCTGGCTAGCCAGGCAGTCAGCTCGCCAGATAGTTGGCAATTGCCCATGGAACTGGGGCCAAGATGCCGACCACGACCGCAAAATTGTTGAAACTATAGCTGGGTGGGAGGTATTTAATGTTGTTGTTGCTGTTGTTGTTGTTGCAGCAGCAGCAGAGGGCGTGGTGCATGTGGGTGGGCGGGAAGGACAGGCGGCAACTATCTAGAGTCGGTGAGGATGAATAAATCTTGTTGATTGAATATTTATAAAGCTTGCAAATAGCTAAGCTATAAAATACAACAATTTAATCTGCAATGGGGGAAAAAAAGTTTAGAGATCTTTGTCAAGATTAAACGAACTATTTAATTACTTTTACTTAACTTTAAATTTATTTATAATTTTTTCATTTTTATATTTTTTTACACTTTTTTCGCTTTGATTTGTTTTTTAGTTTTCTTATAACTTTTGTTTATTTTTTTTTTATTTTTTTTATAACTATTTTTTTATGTTTGTTTTGATTTTGTATTACAATTTTTTTTATATTTGTTTCTCTTTTCTAATTTTTTATTATAATGTTTTTAAGATCCATCTTTTTATCTTTTATTACAATTTTTTATGTTTGTTTCTCCTTTTTAAAGTTTTTTATATACATTTTTTAAGTTTTTTTCACCATTTTATAACATTTTTTTATTTTTGTTTTAACGTTTTATGTTTGTGTCTCCTTTCTAATTTTTTTGAATTTTTATTATAATTTTTTTCTTTATTTCCTAAATTTTTTTTAATTTTTTTTATTGTTCGTTTATTGATTTTTCATTTATTTATTTTTTTTACTATCACTTTTCATTTTTATTTCGTTTCGTAGTATATTTCGACAATTTTTAATTTTTAAATGATTACCATTTTTTTCTATTTTTAAATTAACGACTAAACATTCCAAGCAAAAATAGCTTGTCAACAATTTCTTAATAAGCTGTCAAACATCCTGCAAATATTTCCACATTTTAAAAGCAAAATTTAAATATTCCCACCAGACATATAAAAAAACCCACAACTACGCCAAACATTTTTCGCAACCAAAAATATTTAGACACACAAAAAAAAAACGAAACATAAAACGTTCTTTTAGGCACGCTTCGAGCATCTAAAGAGCAGGCAGGCAGGCAGTCAGGCACATACAAACAATGCTGTAATGACCCACTCAACAGGCAGGCAGGCAAGCAGGCAAGCGGATAAACCAGGCAGGCAGGCAACCACAAACATGCGAGAGAAAGATGGCATCATAAGTTAAACATAAACGTCACCATTAAAATATTGGCAACAATGCCCAAAAGCAGCTTTAAACCAAAAGTCAAAAACAAAAAAACAAAATAAATAAAACAAAAAGCGCAGGCGGTGGCAAACATAGGTAAACAACACAGGTAACACAGTGCACCACTGACTGCAACACGATGCCCAAGTTGATAGAAGCTGAAATGCTGCAACTTCAGCAACCTTAAGAGAGTCCAATTTGGCGAACCAGTTAAGAGCCAAAGCTCAAGAGAGCAAGCGTTCGTTAATGCTTTTGAGCCAGTCTCACATTATATGTTACCAGATACCAGATACCAGATTCAGTTCCAGACTCAATTCGAGTCGGAGCGCAAAAGCGAAATCAAATTGAAACCGAAAGTCAAACGGAGCTGAACTCCAAAGCGCCGCATTCAAGTCTTCGGACGGCAAACAACGTCTCTTCAACGAAGAAGAAAGAATAACAAATACCACATAAAAATATACAAAAAAGAGATATCACAGATATTGCAGTCAACGTCGCAGTCGAAGTCGAAGTTAGCTTCGGCTGCGCATGCTCAGTTTTTCAGTTATTTTCGGCGTCTTCAAGCCAATCGCCCAACTGGCAAAGGTTTCAGTCGTTATTTTGGCAGCCAAACGTGCGGAGCTTTGTTTTGTATTTTGGCCAAGAGACGCGCGTGTTGCCGCAAACAACAATAACTCTAATTACAACAAGTGCGTAAAGTGAGTGAACAAACAAAAATATTCAACTTGAAATATGCTTTTCAGTGATTTTTCACATCAAGTGCATATAAATATTGATTTAATTCATATGCAAATACTAGTATTACTACAAAATGCATAATGAGCTAAGCTGCAAGCGCAAATAGTTTAAGTACACAACTACAGTCAACTAGTCAACTAGTAGATACAAATTGTATCTTCAAGTGCACATATGTTACTCACAATTTAAAGCTGGTTAGCGTGCAAGGTTCAAACTGTTTGGCAAACACTTGCCAAACTCAACTATCAACATTTTTTTGGTTTTTCTTTGTTTATGCAAATTATGACTTTTGTAATTATCGTCCAAGCAACTAACAACAACAACAAATTGTATGGTTACAATCAGCAATCGACAACAGCTACAAAAAAACAAAAAAAAAAGAAACCAACTAAATAATTATAATAACGACTTAAAAATATTTAAAAAAACACAAAAAAAAAAAAAGAATTGCAATCACATTTAATTACCATATAACATGGCAACAAACATGGCCAAAATCAACAAGTACTCGTCGTCTTATTCATATTCGCAACCGCAGAAGATCCGAGACCCAAAAAAAATGAAACAGTAACAAAACCAAAGCGTGGAAAAGCGTCAAGTGTGTGGTTCTCGTGTGATCTGTGAACATTATGATTTTGATTGCATTAATATACATATATATACATATATGCACTGTGAGAGCTTTATAGCTGCAAACAGGTATATTCACAAATCTGGTAGCTGCATTAATTACAAATCTATTTAAATGAGTCTGACAGGTGAGCAGCGAATAACTATGAAAAAAAAAACCAAAATATCATCCAAATAATAAAACCAAAGTGCCAAAGACGATCGGTCGACAAAATGATGTTGCAATTCCTGATTGACACACAGCGATTTCGGTTTAATCATCATTAAATTGTAATGATAATGAGTCCGCAATTTGTCAGAAGATGCAACTACGTAAAGTTCTCAGACAAGTTGATTATTATTTGAGATGGTGCTTGAGGTGCATTTCGTGTGTAGTTTAAAAAGTATTCATTATTGAATACCTCGTAAATTTTATTTAATCATTATGATTTTCAACGGTTCAATCAATCCATGATTTATATACTTTTGGGGTCATAAAAGTATTTAACAACAACAAAAATAAATAATGAACCTTTTTTTTGTTTTGTGCATACTTTAATATTAATGAACTTAAAATTTAATTTATTGATTTAGCAAAGTGCTCAAAAAAGTTTTAATCAACTTAATTATACCTTATGGACCAGTTTGAGCGTTTATAATGTAGAAAATATTTGAGAAAAAAAATCTAGCTATTAATAATAGTTGGTGGAATATAATTTAACTTTATTTTTGCATTTTTGTATTGACAGTGTTTGATTAACTCTTCTATATAGTATCTGAACCTGAGCAAAAAAACAAATATTTGAAGTTGCTTAAAAGTTAATTGTTATATTGAAAAAAATTCAATCAACTATGCAAACTATAAAAATGATGAATAATAATAAATCTTCAAAACATATGACTTGGTTATATGTATAAAACATAGTTTCAAGTCATTCATATCTCATTTTTATTAGATATTTGTGCATATTTTTATAAAAGTATCTTTTTAATGTATCGTTTGAATTTCTTTTGCCTGTTCATGACATTGTTCTCATCAAGTACACGTACTTATGATCGATTATTGAATAGGTAAATGCACATTTGATTGCAGTTAACCTCGCAGTCATTCACATTCTTTTACATATATGATCGATCACACACACACACACACACACACAGTTTCTGTGGGTCGACTTTTCTCACCCCCAAGTGCAACATCCTTGGCATACTCATTCCAATTATCGATTATTCACTGCCATGACGCATCGCAATTGCATCGAAGAGATACACACACAGATACAGACACACAGACAGAAGTAGCAAATTACTTTACAAAATTGTAACATGCACAAACATGACCATATAGTCAGTCGTTTTAACTGCCATAATTCACACAATCAAAGCAACAAACAAACACAAGATATATGTATGTATAAACCATCCACCCGCCAATTGAAGCAGCTGCTTGTCCAGCTCATGTTGGCCAATTTCAGAGACTTGAGCTGGCTGCTGCTGCTGCTGGTTCACCTCGCACATCTTGGACAGCACATAGCACATAGGAGATACTTTACTATTGCTAGCTGAAATAAAATCAAAATGCATAAACAATTTATTTAACAAAAATACAAAATAACTTCAAAAACGTCAGAGACTGCAGTTTTGCACAACAACAACAACTCAACAGCTCAACAGCAGCATCAGTCTTAGTTGCAGCTTCAGCTGTGCTTCTAGCGTAGATTAAAGCTACCAAATGACTTAACTTATAAGCAGCTCAATGTCTGGCTGGCATTTGCAATTGTTGTTGCTGTTGTTGTTGTTGTTGGAGTTGTCGTTGTAGTTGTTGTTGTTGTTGATGCCGCAACAAGTTCGTGTAATCAATGCAATTTAGTCGCTAGCCATGTCAGGAATGTGGTGCATAGGTCGATATGCCAGTTAGTAGCCACTGTACGAATCATGTCTCTCTCTCTCTCTCTCTTTTTTGAATCTGAATCTTAATTGTAGTCTCAAGTGTGTATGTGTGTGGTGCAATAGATCGAGTATAGATTGAAGATTGCACTAGCCACGTAGCACTATTTGTGGTAGCCAACTTATGGCGCATTCAGGCGTAAACTCATTGCTCAAAGGTGTTCTAATGGTTGCCCAAATGGCTGCCTCCAATGGCCCATTGTACTAGTAGTAAACAATAACATGAACATAGCTGCAAAAACACCTCAATTGTTGGATATTACAAAGTAGATATTACCTATGATTAAAATCAGTTAGTAACTGTAACTAGCTAGTGAGAGGTGTCTACAAAAAACACGTAAATACATTTGCCAATTGCCTTAGAATTGAACGAGAAATATTACATATAGAAATATTTTTTAGGCCTTTTAGACGAGTTGTTTGAATGTTTTCTAATTGTTTCTTGGTTTTTATAATCGTTATTTACATTTTTTCACTTTATGAACATTTTTGAATAAAAGGAACAGTTTGTAACAATTTTATTGACATTTAAACCTTATTTACTTTATGCAGAGTTAATATTTTTAATAAATTTTTTATATTTTCAATAAATTTCTTTATCTCGAATATCTAGCATTGATAAATTGCTAAATCTTGAGTCACATGACGTTAATATATCCATTAAAGAGCGATAAACTAAACATCGTTTAGCTTTTGTAATTTTCTACATCACAGAGCATTTCCTAGATGACTTAACTTGCCTCTGACTAGTCGCAAAAGTTTTCCAGAGCCCTCTCTTTCCCGCCTTCGATCACGCGCATCTTACACACACACACACACACACACATACACATTAGTTATGAGTTGCACGCTTGTGTGGCAACAGCGGAACCCATTAACGTGTATTTAGTTCGAACCAAAAGAGCAACAAAAAAACCAAGCTTGTTGTATACGTAATTGCACTAGTTGCTGTTTAGTTGCTGGTTTTTTTTGAATGGGTTACACCCGTTTAGTATGCCTCAAGGCGACCCTAAAGCAAGGTTCTTCAAAACGCTTAGCCCAGCCGTCAATTGCCATTGTGACCTTTTGTATTTAAGCTTTTTTTCCCGCAACACACAAACAATCTGACCTTAGCTAAATCTAAAAGAAACAAAATTATGTTGCTGCAAGCGATGCTATTAATAACTGCCCAACAATATTTTTGCACAGTGCATTGAGAATGCGAAGGGGTACGTGGACAGGAGATTGAGGCATGGAAAAGGGGGCGTGTGTGTGGCAAAGAGTGGTAGAGTGGAACAGAGCTGGAGATTCGAGAGTTATGCTGCAGCTCATTAAGCGAGCAACGAACGAAGCAAACAGCTGTTGATGTTAATGTTGAGCGTTGTTTGTGTGTTATAGCCGTTGTTTGTCGGTTTTTGGTGTACGTTGTACGTTGTACATAGCTGAAAACTGCCTTAACCAAGTTGCAACGAGTTGTGGCAAACACTTTGCAACGGCAGGGCAGACAGCCAACCAGCCGAACAAAACCAGTCAACGGCTCTAAATAAAAACAAAAGTGAAAAGGTCAGCAGCCAGGCAGGGAGTCCAAAAAAAAAACCTCAAGAAGTGGGAAACATCAACAGAAGAAGACGCAAATGCTTGAAGTGAGACGCAGTTGAAAGGCTCAACGAAGTGTAGCCAGCCGCTAAGCTCAAATGATTTATCCAGCTATACTCTAACTGCAAGTCTTATATAGCTCTTTTGTATATGAGATGGTTACTTTAATGTTTTTTTTTTTAAAGCAACTGAAAGTTGTGGGGGATCAAGAAAATACAAACTCTTATATAACTAGTGATCTACTGACTTGTTATGAAAAATCTCAAATATATTTCTTTGTATCATTTTATTAATATTATTCGTTTATTTTTCTCACAATTTTATCATAGCAATCTTTTATACGCAAAGGTTTAAACTGTTGATTTTATAATCTATCATTAAAATTTTAGACTCTGTTAATTATTCTTTTATTAACGTGTTTGTTGTGAAGTACTTAACTTTTTCTATGGCACATAAAAACTAAAGTACTTAAACGATTCTTTTTATTAACTATTTCTTATTGTTAACTCAACTTTTATATAACAAAAAAACTAAAACAATTTTTCAGTCTTTTATACTTTAACAGATAAGTGTATGGGTTATTTTTTATGGATCTCAAGTGTTTTGTTTACCCGCTTCTTTCGGCCGCTTTCCGGCCAACAAGTTGAGCGAACATTTGTATTTGGCACAGAGCCAGCCAGTTGCCGGCTCAGACTCAAAAGTCTGAGAGTCAAGTCAGGCTCAACTTGACTCAACGTTTGGTTTGCCCAATGTGTACGACGAGTAGAGTACTTGTTAAAGCCATTCGCGTTTTAATCTTTCTAAACTATTGGGCAATAGGTTTGGGGCATCTGGGGGCCAGGCCAATATGCGATTATCTATTGCGGTTGCAGTTGCTGTTGCATTGGTTGCATTGGATGGGAAACTCAAATCAAAAATTGCAGCAATTTGAAGAAGCTAAATGTGGTTTTTGTGGTCATTAATAGTTGCTGCCACTGTTGCTGTTGATGTTGCTGTTGTTTGTTGCTGAAAGAAGGGGCTTTGTTAATGAACTGAGTAAATTAGGCAGATGAATAATGCGCGTAATTGAAGAAGCAACAAAGTCGTCTTTAAACCAAGCCGAGTGACAACTTTCGAATGGAAATGAATTATTGGCAGTCACTTTCATTTTATTGCATATTTTTGGTTTGCAATTCGATTTCCTTTCCCCTTTTTTCTATTTGCAGGAGACCGCACTGAAACAAAACAAAAAAAAAACACAGGAAATATTATTTTGGCCCTGATTGGATCTGCCTTCTACTCAGCGGATTCCTTGTGATCGGTCTGACATTAGCAAATGGCAAAAGTGACGACGCAACGTCTGCTTTAAGAGAGGGAAACGCAACAATTGCAATTACCCCCAGCTACGAAAGAAAAAAAAAATAGGCACACTGTGCTTATGTAATCTGTCTGCCTGGCAATCAGACTCTGGCAATTGACATTTGGGGCTGACTGTAACAAAAGGTGAGGCACGCTGAGCAGCCAGCTGCTGTTGCACATCAAAAACTAAATAAAGAGATGGACGGACACATACCGCTTGAAGATGCCGCCGATCTAACAACTGGGTCTGGGAAGGGTTTGAAACGTCAGCCCACCAAATATCCACATGGCTTGAACATAAGTGTGCAGACAATAGACGATAAAGACAAGGCTGATGACTACTCCCGCGCCTCTACTTTGAGGAGTAGCAGCAGCAGCAATAGCAGCGATGTGGAATCCTGCTGGACTGAAACGCAAAAGTATCGCATTGGCATGATGGGTAGTCCGGAGACACTAGCCGAACTTCAAGTACGCCGTTACAAATATCCCCTGACGGCCAACTACTATCTAAATCGAGCATCTTCGGGTATGGGAAAACAACAAGAGAAACCTTCACCCACTTTGATGTTGATGGGTTATGCGAGACGTGCTTGTCGCTGGAAATATCTTCGATGGCCCATCATCTTTGTGGCAAGTGTATTGCTCTTCTTTGGACTGATCACCTATTGCCTTTGGTTGCATGATGTGAGTGTTGCAAGAGCGCGTTTTCTTCAGCGACGCTATGAGGCAAGCTCAACCACGGAATGGGCGGGTGAGGTTGAGGAGACAACTTCAGAGTTGCCGAAAACCACAACAGAGAATTCCAACAATGTGCAAGAGACAACACGATTAAGAGCAGTCGATATGAATAGGGAGCATACAACGGAAATGTCGGCGACTGAGGAGGAAGCTTTTGAAGAAGGGGATGATGATTATGATGATGTCTTGCTACCAGCGGATAGTATACGCTTTACATCCGGTCATCAGAATAGTTTTGGAGTGCCCATTGAACATGACAAGCGGATGCTGGAGCTGTTAAAGGATGTAAGTATATGAAGATTAGACAATCAACTTGAAGATAGTTCAGATCTTTCCGAAGTCATAACTCTCTCAAAATTCAACCGATTATCAAATATCCTATAAGCCATGACTTGGCATCTAGATAAAGACTGCATTTTCAGTTCTCACTCGAAATTTACCTATCCAACCATATTCATCAAACTTGCGTTTTCTTTCTGTCACTCTTGACAGCTCCTACCAAAGCCACAATCTACACCGCCTGCGAATGTGCATCCATTAACACACGTGTCTCCGACTCTTCCGCCACCCTCGCTGGTCAGTGGCAGACCCACTGAGGCGATGACAACGACACCAACGAGCAGTGGCAGTGCTTGTATCTCAACTGCCCTACCCATGTGTCAGGGTATTCTCGACTATGATCTAACCTATAGCAATGTGGCAAATGGAGCGCCACGGGATGTCGTCTCAATTGAGGCGTACAAGCAACTCATCAATGCCAACTGTTCGGCTCGTGCTGTGGAGTTTGTCTGTGCCACCCTGGAGCCCGAGTGTCGTCCTGCGCATATTGGACAGCTGCCGCCGTGCAGAAGGATCTGTAAAGGTAAGACTGAGGGAAGACTAAAAGAAGTAGGGTGTGTTATTAATCAGTCGTTCCATCCTTCTTAGCTGTAATGGAGGCCTGTTCGGTTGTCATTGCCAATTCGGATCAGTTGAGTGAACTATTCGATTGCACTCAGTATCCCGATGTGCATGAGACGCACAAGTGTGAGGATCCTACACGTAGACGTGACTATTGCTATGGCAATGAGTTCCAGTGTCATGATGGTAGCTGTATTCCTCAGCAATGGCAATGCGATAATATTAAGGACTGTGCCGGTGGCGAGGATGAGGATGAACAGTGTCTGATTTGTGAGCACGAGGAATTTCGTTGTCGTTCCAATGAGAAGTGCATTGCAGAGGAATTGCGCTGTGATATGAACTATGATTGCTTTGATGCCAGCGATGAGGATGATTGTGATGATTATGGTTCCGGGGATACAGATCCCTTCGATGAATCAGAGTTGAACGCCTTTCCACGCGTCTTTTCCTATGCCAGTTTCCTCTCACCCAACGAGACAAATGAGAAGATGTACACTTATATAACAGCTACTACAGACGAGGAGGCAGGCACTGAGACTAAGTTTCAGGTGCATCAAGTGGCAGCTCCAGGGCCTCCAGGCAATGCAAGCTCAGAGGAACCAGTGAGTGGACCCAAAGGTTTTGGTAAGCTTTATTACTTCATCGCTTTCGTTTTCCGTTTTTTTTCTTTATCTAAGCTCCTTACGTTGCAGTAAACTTTCGTGACAGCAAGGAGATCATGATGACCAGCGATTCGGAGACTAAGTTCAAGTATTCCGCCCAGAGAGCCAATCGTACTTCCAGCAAATTTAGTATTGCTACAGCCACAGTGCCAACCAGGAGTGCCAGTGCAATACCCTCTTCGGCTCTGGCTCAACAGCGTGAAAGGGAACGCATTACAAAACCCAATAGTAGTACCATCAGCACAACTTCTAGTACAATGGCCACGCCCACTAGAGCTCTGGGACGTTGTCTGGCGCATGAGCTGCGTTGTGTGAGTGGAAAATGTATTACCGTTAATCAACTGTGCGATAAGGTAAGTCAAGTATAGCAAAATGTCTTTTAAGACTTAGCTGTCCTGTAATATCTATCCCTACGTCCATCTTTCTTCTTTTCCCCATCTTTTCAGCGAGTGGATTGCCCTGATGCCGCTGATGAGATTATGTGTGTCTATCGTGAACGGCCCAGTGCGCGTGTAGTAACCACAACAACAACAACAACTACAATGAGAACCACACCCACAACAGCGCCCACAACAACACCACAGATGACAACAACAACAACAACAACAAGACGTTCCGTACGAACAAATTCCAATCGAAGTCGAAAGCCCAAATCCTAGAAACTTGGGCTCTAGCTGAATGTACATTACATACATACATACATATTTACGTATGTTAATATCTTATTATTTATATAAATATTTTTCTTTATCTTTTCAAAAAACAAAAAAATAAAAATCGCGCGCTCGCTAATTGTACGATATAGTATGATATATGTATAAAATATGTTTATGATAATTGGCTAGATCTTAAGTTGTTAGTAGATTGTTTGACTAATTTTATGTACAACCAACCGTATTGTATGTAACTGTATTTTAGCAATAATAAAGTTAAGATTGTAGATAATCGAACAATTGGGTATATTTATTTAAAGGAGAAAACCTTAACCACAAAAGACAACCTTGCCAGGAGCATAAAAACTTCAACTATTATTGTCTTGCCGAACTAAACAAGCAATAATAATAATAAAAGAGCTCAAGTGTTTGCTGTCTCTTTTTTGGCTCCTTATGGCTCGACATGCTATACAAAACCATTTAAATTTCATATGAAATTCAATTTCAAAAAGCCCAAAAAAGACAATTAAAAACCTTTTGGACAACATTACATTATTACGGCGACCTTCAAATTGCAAGTTGCTTTACGTCAACCAACGCACAGAAAGTCACTCAAAAATAAACATTTTATCCAATTCAATTAACGGGCCCATTGTTATCGATACTAAAAGAGCCAGGCAGCAGTAACACATTATCTTTATGAGCTCGGTTGAATGCTTTCAATGCATTAGTGGCACACAAACACACATATACACACGCACACATACACACGTGACATTCACCCACACACACAAGCACACATTGAAATGTAACATTATAGCCAGTCAGTCTGACAAAGTGCAACACGGAAGACAACGAAGACAAGTGACAACGGAGACAAGAGACAACAAAAACAACAACAACAACAACAACTGGGTGACAACTACAGCAACAACAGGAACAACTTTTTGAGCAAAAGCACTTGTCAAATGAGTGCAGCAGGCAAATCCACAAATGCCAAGCAGATTAAATTGCATTTCATTTCAGTTCCAAGTGCCAACTTTCAAGCTAACCCCACTTAAACTTGTACAGATTGTAGCCTGATAAACCCAATACTTTCGTTTCTTAACTAAGAGTTTCTAGTTCATTCAGTAGCAAATTTCTATTGAACAGTGATTGTTAAACGAATTGTAGCTAAAATCTTGAAAGCAATCTTCTGTGAGTTGTTGTTGACTCTGCGATACATCTTGGACTTGATCTTTTTTGAGACTCGTTATCATCAACAATCAAATGTCAATGTTTTAAAAGTGTTTCTAAGATTTGAACAAAGAACTCTTGAAAGGTTTTTTTCTGTTAAAACAACTTTGTTTATAATTCAGAGCTTTAAGTTATTGTCTAATAAAAAAAACACCATTTAAAGCACTTGTTATTTTTATGATGCTTTTTTAATCGGTTTTTTGCTACGCTTAACAATGTTTCTTGTTAGTCGTGATAGGTCATCTTAAGTTCTCTTAATCGTGCTAAGTCGTGTCGCAAATAAAAAACACACTCAACATCAGATTTTCCTCAAGCACTTATCGTGTTGAGTTCTCATTAATCATGTCACAAAACAGGACACGTGCCCAGCTCTGGACCATGTCCAAAAGTTTCAAGTCCCTACTCCACTGGACTTTAACAACGTTCGCAATGGCAATAAATGCAGTTTAATTTTTTGTTTTTGGCACAAGGGCGGTTCTCAAAGCAGTAAAACGAGCCCAGCAAGCCAAGCGCTACCACAGAAGTTAAATGCATTTTGATTTCACCCCCCAAACAAGGGAGAAAAAATCTGTTGAAACGACCTTTTTTTTTTTTTTTGTTGGACTTGTGATTTGTGTTTTTCTGATTGATTGCCATCAGAAGAATCCGCTTTTGTCATAACGGCAAATGCGATTTGATTGTCGTTGTTCTTGTTCTTGTTGTTCCCCTTTTTGCACAATGACAACTAACAATTAATATATGTTTTCAGCAATCCCTAATCCTGCGAAACAACTTTCATGCACAATTGCATTATCCAGTTTCCACACAAAAAATTGCAACGAAAAACTGGGATAAAAAATGAGAAAGTTTTTCTCCTGTTTTTCTCTGTAATTTTGGGTTATCGTTTGGCCATTTGATACGTCCGATTTCGTCGCTTATTTTTGACAGCTGTCGCTCGTCTACATTTTCACCTTAATTAAGTGATATTAATCGTTTCGCCAAAAAAGTTAATCTGAAACCTAAGGCAAAAAAGAGTATCACAACCCTCAGTTAAGGGTCGCAAAAATGTTTTTTTCTTTGCCGTTTGGCGGGTGGGCGGTTTAGGGCGTTGGACCTTTACCCGACGACAGCCTGCTTGAAAAGGGAAAAGCAACAGTCATTTTGTGGGCATTAAAAGCTTTTACAATTTCACTTGCCCCTTGTCCTGAGTGTTTTGGGCTCACACATAATTTTCATTTAGTGCCTGTTTTGTGTACCCTTTTTGTTTCTTTACCCCGTTGTTGTTGTTATTGGCTGCTGTGTGACCCTAACCAATATTGTTAATGGAGCCGATGGTAATAGCCCATTTGGTGTTTGGAGGAATGTTCCCGTTTTTGGCTTTAAGTATAGCCATATGTGTGCTGTTCTTATCAATGCCATGGCAGTACAATAAATTTAACTGCTGCTTTATAAAGAGTTTAGGGAAGAGAACTTGTGACCTAAAGATATACTTTTAAAGGTATAAAATAAATTTAGTGAGTTAACCTTAAGAGGCTGAATGAAAAGCATCTAAAAATCAGATTAACCCTTGGTTTTCAAACAGGACCATTACGAGATCTAGTTCCCAAAAGTTCTTGGGAGTTAAGCTAAACCTTTCTAAATAAAAATGAGTTGAACTTAAAGGTGCTTAACAAAAACCTTTAATACTCAACAGCTTAAAAACGAAATGCTTAACGAGTTCTGTTAAACCTAAAGAAACAACATACTTCAACGAACTGCTCGAAAAGAGTAAGAACCCGTTCATTCCTTATACTTTATCCCTTAGCTGCTGACCTTTTACACACATGCGTATCCTGTGAGTCGATACAACCCTGATATAGGTGCTAGTTTAGGCATGTCCCGTCGTGTTCTCTTAACGTACACCCATAATTACGAGCTCATCATATCGTGCGCATAGTTACGCTTGATCGTTTTTAAATTGCAAGAGGCGCACTTCCGCCCAAAGATCCGAAAAGGAAAACAGGAACAGAAACAAGAATGAAAATTGTAACTGTAGCCGACTCAATGTGGATTTAATGGGCGATGGCAATGTCGGCGAAGTGCCTTCAAGAAGTTGACATAATTATGTCAGCAGCAAGACGTTTATCGTTGATTGTAAGCGACATACACTCCCCTGTGTCTAAGGACTGCACAAAGTCATTGTCTTTCGGGCAAAGCACACAACCCTTAAGAACATTGCACCCTTTACATTTTTTTTTTTATTGTTATTTGGGCCACTTGGGGTGCCGATAATGATGATTTAAATGCAATAACATTCCATTGCGACAGTTGTTACAGTTACAGTACACACCCAAGAAAATGGGCGTGGCATGCCACACTCTGAGATTTGCATGCAACTAAAGGTGTAGAAAACGAAAAAAAAACCACTCAGGTACAGTTGAGCCATTCGAGCAAATCGAAAATCTCGAAAAAGCATTAGGTGCATTTTCCAATTGATTTCACGCGCTAACCACAAGAAACACATTTAAAGGAAAACAAAGACCGACAAAATCAATAAGCAGCTAAAGGCAACCGCAACACGAGGCAAACACAGAAAGAAAGAGAGGCCCTAACAGACCATACAAGAGCACCAGAGACCCCAACATCATCATCACCATCGATGCAGACCTGGCCAAACAATTGTTTCATTGTGACCAGCTTGTCAAGTAGGAACAAACGAAAAAAGAAAAAACAAAAACTAAGGAAAGCAGCTTTGTTGCGTTTTTGTCGTGTCTACTGTCGCATTGTTGCAAAATTGATGAGGCGCAATAGATTTTGGCATGCCTGTGTCTGCCTCATCGAAGCCACTGTCGATACCTTGTTGCCGTTGTTGATGTAAATGTGGATGATGCCACAGTTACCAACCATCCCCAGAAACATTGCCAAACAGCAGCTCAAGCAGTAGCTACTGAAAAATAAAACCTCAACAAGAATGACAATAAGTATTTGCAATAACGAATTCGAAATGCTTTTACAAACACACTTATTGGTTAAGGGAAAATACTTTGAATGAAGATCATAATATAAAGTTTATAAGGACTTGAACAATATACTGAAGGTCCAACTTTAATATTAAAGTTGTTATTATACAAGAAACTTCGCTATTTTAATCAAATATTGAAAACGTTAACAGATTGTTTCAATAATATTAAGGTTTATTTCATATAAGATTTAGTACTTTAAAGTTCATCAATTTGAATAAAGTTAACATAATTCACAAGCAAATAGATGCGCTATAACACTTATCTATATTTTCAAAGCGTTACACATAGCATAACAAATCTCAAACATCCTTAAACAGTCAAGGGTATCTTTTTTACAAGCAGAAAAATGTCGCATACTTGGTGAAAATTGCTTTTGGACAGCATCTTTTTACGCCTGAATGCAGCTGAAAAGTGTATTGATGTATGGATTCTTGTTCAGGGGTTTTCAATTGATTCGATGGGAGGGACGAAGGATGGAGCTGCTGCCTACACACACACACGCATAGAGAAAGTAAACGTAGTTTGTATTTAATGGGCCCATCTCACTCAACAAACAGAAATGTGTCGGAAAAATGCAAACACCACGAAACGAATGATTTACGAGTGGTTTACAGAACAGTGAAAAGAGAGAAATGAAAGGATGAGGCCTGCCCCTGAGGCAGGATAACAATTGTTAAATGATTTGCATAAATGCTCATTAAATCATGTCGCTTTGGTCAAATAGTTGTTGCCATGTTTCAAATGCTGTTTGATGTCCACTTCTCAAACCTAAAAACTTAATTGATGTTGCTTTTGTTAATTTTTGTTGTTGTTGTTGTGCGTCACGTGGAGCAACAACAACTATTTGCATTCGCGGCGGCTTCGAAGCATTGAATGTCAAGTTCAAAATGATTTACTGGCATTTTGCAGCGAGCCCCTCACCTCGTCCCCTAAACTATACTGGTAATTAGTTGGCCAGCTGAAGCGATGTAAACGAATGTGCGTGCGTGTGTGTGTGTGTGTGTGTGTGATGAAAAGGGGTTAGGTCAGGAAATATTAGTTAAAATGAGAAAGAGCAGCAAGTGAATGTTTTTATTTATAGTCATGTAAGATGCTGATTTTGGCCCTAATGAGCAGACAATTTGGAAGGCAGAAGAGTTTACCGACTGCTCATTAGCCAAAAAGCTGGTTAAGTAAGTTCAGAGGTAGGTGGATCAACAACTTAATCAATTTGGTGTAAACGGATGTTTGGCAATAATGTTAATGAAGGTTGGGGCACACAATTATAAGACATAAGTAATCAAAAATAGCCGCCTTTATGGAATCGCCCTAGAAAGATGAAACATAATCAATATATGTTCAACTTTTCCAAACTATAAGATATAACGATATAATTCTTTCAAGAAATGTAAGCGTATAAATCGTTGATACACACTAAGAATGGATATACCTAAAAGCTAGGTTCTTTATGGTAAAAGCCGCGTTAATTAAGTTGCTCTAAAAGGATGTAATAACCCATATTTATTAACGCAAAACGCAGTATGGACAAGCCATAATGAAGACAATTGTTTAACAGCTGTTCCATTGTTAGCCCTCTGACGATGACAAGAACTTGACAACAGCAGCAGCAGCAGCAGCAGCAGTTCTACAGTTCAATTACAAAAGATACAGCTACAGCTTCAAATGCAGCTACTACAGTTAGCCTAGAAATAGTAGGTGCGGCAAGGCAACAAAAGCCTTAGCCATATCAATGACTAATAACCAAAACCCAGGGCCAACAACTTACAATGAAATGAATTTTCTTTATTGTTAAGGCTATTAACTGGTTGTTGGACGATAGGGAATGGGAACAAGAGAATGAACAAGTACAGGACATCTGTCAGTCAATTCATTCAATGCAATATTGTTGTATTCAGGTTGTGACATTCGCTGCACATGACTAATTATCGATTGACTAATAGTCGACATGACTAATGATGCCTGACAGACGCCTGACGCGAGGTTCGAGGCATTTTATAAGTTAGCCAGGTAGCGTGAAATATTTGCCATCAAAATATATATATACACAAAACAAACTGAACAACAAGCAACAACAACAACGTTCGTACACAAAGTAAATTAACTTTTATCGCAAACATATTTCAATATCTTTGTTGGCTTCGCAAAAATCTAGCTGGGGCATGTGACTCAGCAGCTGCATAAACAAATTGCAGTCAACATTCATAATTTCCTGTTTAAATTAAAAGTCGGCCAACAAAAACAAAAAAAACCAAAAACCAAACTCAACTGCTGCCGCTGCCGATCAGCTAGTCACATAAACCATTTCCTAGTGACAAAAAGAAACTCGGGCGGGTTGGCGAGAGATCACAAGACTGGCCCAAGACCGCCGTCGTGGACAAAACTAAGTGTAACCAAAATAAAAATTCAAAAAATCTCAAAGGCTGGCAATTAAATGTCGCCTTCAAAATCAAAACAGAAACTGAAACAGAAACCCGACGACCTGTTCGATTTAATATCCACAGCAGGCGATCTATTCGAGCAAGCAAGCAAAAGATAAACTATTTTCAAATATTTTCATGCAGTTTTCAATGTGCGTTTATTGATTTTATTATTAGCCATACACACACACACACAGATAGAGAGTAAAGCCAACGAGAAATATGTAAATCGATATCGATACGATGGCCAAAATTATGCATTTGATGCCAATTTGAAGATTTGGTGATATGTTTTTTATGACTTTAATACTTTCGGAGAGTTAATATGGTATGTGAACTATGTCAAACGCTTTGTGAAGTTGGGACATTTTGGAATTTGAATACTTAATTGTTCATATTTTTGTTTTAATTCAATAAATCAGTATATGGGTTGTTCAAAAATGTTGATTACAAATAGGAAAATATTTTGTCCTTAGTTTATGTCTGCTATTTTCGATAATAAAAATTTGTTCTAGGTCTTATTTTTGTATTAACAGAAAACTCAAAAAAACTTTAAATAAATAAATAAAAAAAAATGCCTCTAAAAAAGCTTTGTTTCCTTCAACTACCTTGAACTTATTCTTGGCTTAAAGTTGTACCTAAATCGTTTGCTTCCTTCAACAACCTTTTCTGTAACTTAAACTTCACTTCCTTCTTACTATAGTGTATTAAAAAGTTCTACCTTACTGCTGCACATTACCATCTGGCTTATGGCTAACTTAAGGCAAACGAAGCGAATGCCAACGTTTTGGCAACGCCGCCGACGCCAAAGGCAACCGTTAAACAGATTCATGCCGTCTGCCATCGAATGACTTCCCTCCCAATCCCCAGCACTGATCAGCTGCTGGTCGCCATATAATTATGGTTCGTTAACCTGTTTTTCGTTTATTTTCATTTTGAATTTATTTTTATTTTTTTTTTGGCCAGTCAACGCCGATCAACGTCAACGTCAACTGGCAAGCCGGGTTAACTGGAAACAGAAAACACAAAAAAAATATAATAATAATAACAAGAGTCGACTGGGGGCTGCATATATGAATGTCGTTTATCATAATCTTATCAACAATTCACATTCAATTATAAATCAATCAAAATTGCACCATATTCATTTATTTCATTTGTTCATTTGTTGTTTTGTTGTTTTGCCGACACTGGCAAACGTTTTAGTTTTTTGTGTTTGGATTTTTGATTGAGTTTTCGATTTAGATGTTGTCGATTGATATATGGCCAACCACTTTGGAGCTCCCACGTTTAAGTTTAATGAATGCATATATATATATATATATATATATATATATATATATCTACAACTCTAATATGCAAAATTGAGAACGTATGAGAAGTGCTGTTTGAGGTAGCATTTAAATAGTTTTTGCATGTACGCTTCGATAGCTAAATGCGCGCATATCGATAAGTTCTGTTTTGGGTTTTGAAGTTTTTTGGTTATTTATGGGCACTTCGGCACTTTGGCATTCTAGTTGATTGGGTCCAGCGGCTTGCAATTGTGCCCAAATGCTATTGGTGCGTAAATTTATCTCTCAATTGCAAATTTTTTCTTTTTTTGCAACCCCCCGCGCCGCACAATTGCCACAAAACCCTCGACACACTGCCTTAATCAGGGACACAACAAAACAACAAAACAATCTGATTGCAATCAACTAGCGTCTCTCTGGTCTCTCTATTATCTCTGTGTGTAGCATAGTATCTCGCAAATCTCTGGCAAAAATGTTTAATGCTTCATTAATTTAGATTTTATGTGTGTGCGTGTGCGTGTGCCACAAAATTGTAATTAGAAAACCGCCCGTCATATGGAATAAAATCGAAACCACTATCTAGACGTACACACGTGACTGGCACTATGAATAATGAGTTTTTCATTTACATTTTGCAAAATTATTGCGAGAGACTTTCAGATATTGACAGCTGAAATCACAAGAGATATATCAAATTAGATTCTTGAATTGATTCTGCATGAACTTAAATTGAGTTTGAAAAAAGGGTTGAATGAAACATAACGTTTAGAAAAAGATCAAAACGAGCCAAACTAACTTGAAAAGCTGTTCAATTCGAATATACTTATGCGGAAGAGGAAGTTCAACACACGCAAAATGTCAGTTAAAAAATCAAAATCTCAAATCAAAACAAAACAAAGCACTTTCAACTGATTATAATCAACTGCTCCAATCAAATTAAAAGTATTTATTTACTTAGCTACTTCCCAATTAGCATACGAAAACACACATTATAGACTTACATTTTGTTTATTGTTAAAGCTTCATTTTGGCCCACGCATATGCTAATTCTGATACATAAGTATCGTTGGTTTTTTTTTGTGTGCGCAATCTTCAACGTTTGGACCTGCCCCAAAAACCGAGAGAGTTCATTTGGGTTCATTTGAGCAAACAGCCTTGAGCTGATTTGGCAACAACGCCAACATGGATTCTAACGGGTAACGATCCCATCTTCAGCTAATTATGCCGAGAGTCTGACAAAACAAAACCCACAAACCGAAAAAAAAAAGTATCTTTAGTAACTTGAGAGTCAAAACAAAATAAATGACATTCATTTTTGTCGCTAAATGTTGGCAACATTTTTAATTCTTGTTGCTGCTAATTAATAGGATGGTGCTAGGTGTGTCTAGGTGCGCTCTCAGGTGTGTGCATGTGTGCATGTGTGTGTGTGTGTGTGTGTTTGTGCTCTTAGCTATTCATCAAGGTGGCCCAAGGCGATGGCAGAGCCAAACGTTCTTTGCTCGTTGCCATCATTCATACATACATACAACAACAACAACAAAAAGTCAAGGCCCAATACCAAGTTCGAGATGAGGCAGCAATTATTTACAAAAGCAAAAGCAACAAAAAAAATATATGCAACTGTGATATGGGGTTGAGGCTTGAGGCTGTATGATTTATAATTTGTTAAATCTTGGTAATTTGCGATGACTAAAATGATTGTTTTAAAGATATGCACATTTTTTTTACATAAACACAAATATTTAATTATCAAAAATTATTGTTAACGTCTCAATAAACCCAGTTAACTTATTCCAAAGTTAAGACTAACTAAGACTTGTTTTAATATGCATTTCAAAGAAGAATTTAAATATATTTGCTTGCTAAGAATAATATTTGGAGATCTTATAGAACCCAGTTAATTTATTTTAAAGCTGAAACTAACAAAAACTTGATTTAATCTACATTTAAAATAAGAATTTGAATATATAATGTTTGGGTATCTTATAGAAGTTTTCCCATTCGAATATATGTGGAAACTATCGATGTTTCAATACCGATTACATTCTTACAAAATTTTTTGGCTGATAGCATAAAGATTTCCATTGAATCAACTTTTAATAATAATAAAAACTTTACCAAAATCTTCAAATTCATTTAGCTTAAACTTTTTTTATGCATTCCACAAATTTGCAAGTTATTTTTAGATTTTTAATACTTTATAAATGTAACCCTTAGTTAAACAAATGAAAATAAGTTTTTCATCTAAATTTTGTCAGTTTTTTTCAGGGATGTTTTGAGGCCGATCCGTTGTCATTAGGCGTGTTAGAAATGTCATAAAAAAAATGTTTATGTAGAGTATTCGTTTTTATTATGATTTTGCATAAAAAATACATTTGAAGAGGCAGCCCCTTAGGGGTCACTAGCAACACCCCGTGCGGCACGTCCCAGGGGTAACAAAACAACAAACAATAGCAAAAAAATAAAATAAAAAATCAAATCATTGTAACAAGTCGGATATTTTTTATGATATTTGTGACAGAAATTTTTTTTTTATGCATTTTCCAGCTAATTTACTGCTCTAACAATCTGAAAGTGGGGCAACAGCTGCTACCCGTTGCAAGTTCAACTAATTGCATTTAATTACAGCAAGTTGTAAGCTGAAAGACGAGCACACACATTAAATCCAATCCTGTGTGTCACAACACAACACAACGCCAGAGTCCTAGCTAGATGAAACAAAAAGATGGAAAGGAGTGACTCTGCTTAGTTTCTGGGTCGTTTCGGTTCGGTTCGGTTCGGTCAATGATTTTTAATGGCACGAGCGCAGTTTTTACGAGCAATTATGCAACATGGGGCAGCACGGGGGAATGGGAATAGCATTACAGATATGATGGTTGGGCAGCTGCTTAGAAGGCGAAGTGTCCCTGACACGCTTCGACAATGTGCAACATTCCAAGCGAAGCGTTGCAAATGTCAACTGATGGATTACTACCTTTGAGCCTTGCCGTAAAGGACACCCCTTTTTTATTCATTGTTGTTGTTGCCTTAGTTTTGATTTGTGACAAATTGTGTGTGACATGCGTGCAACTGCGACTGCGCCACGGTGTGTGGCAAGCATATAGATAGGATGTGCCTCTCTTTCTGTTTTACACTTGAAAGTGTCGCAACACATTCATCAACATAAATATTTTAAAGGCGTGTTTCGACTGTGCAATACATCATCTGTCATTAGATCTACGTGTATCTCTCTAGCGTTATGCCAGACGGACGAACGGACGTACGACAGATTTAATGTCTGCCTCCCCACCTTCCCTTGCGTGTCCGCTCTTGCCCTTGCCCGTGGCCAAAAACCTAAGCCAGTTGCATAGCCTTAAGCAGACACACTCGACAGCGAAAGCAAATGTTGCGCCTCAACAGCTTGTTTGCCAAGTTGAGGCTTATTATGGGCGAGCCAAACAGACACATCATTGAAACATCAGCTTTTTGTAGCTACAGTTTCAGCAGTAGTAGTACGTACAGCTGCAAAACAATGAGCTATTAATGTGTTTTCGGCCCAATGTGATAAAGCACTTCTCATGTCCAATAAAACAACTTGGGGAATACCTGTTACATGTCCAAAACAAACATATCTTAAGTGTACTTATGCACTGTACAAAACTTTCTTTACTTCATCTCTTGCAAATCAGTTATAAATATAAACGATTAGCTTTTTGAAAAACTGAAATATCTTTTTCTTACCCTGAACCAATTAAAAATTGGTAAAGAGGGTATAAAGGTTCTGTGCAAAAGTATGTAACAGGCAGAAGGGCCTATAAAGTATATATATTCTTGATCAGTAGCAACAGCCGAGTCGATATAGCAATGTCCGTTTGTCCGTATGTATGAACGCGTCGATTTCAGAGACTATAAGAGCTAGAGGCTCCAGATTTGGCTCACCTAATCCCTAGGCAATACAAGTTTGTTTTCGATTTTCGATAACTTATCCCGTTTTTGATATACACATGGGATCGATAACAACAAAATCTTGAATTCGAAAAACTTTGAGAAAGCATTTAAGACATTAGACAAAATAATGCATATCTGTGAAATTTTTATCAAAATCGGCTAAGAATCATCGGAGATATGAAACATTGAAGTTAAGTATGCAGTATGCGTAGACACACACACACACATACTTGCAAGCACTGAGTTTCTAGCTACTGAATTGATTGTCAACTTAATAATCAATTTATTATCACAAATTTTTCACGGTGTATAGACCAACAAATATGCAAAGATGAACGATGAGACAGCAAGCTAATCATTATCATAATTATCATCATCATAAGGCTGAAAGCGTGCTACCGAAAGTCGGTCAAAACCGTAACCATTTACATGTGGGATGACGCGTTAATCATAATTTTATAGCTAAAATATATATATTTATGTAAATTTTGCATAGGGTCTTTTTTTTTGCTAACAGTTGTACAGATATGGAAAAGAGTTCAAAACACAAATATGACATTGACTTGTTTTTATTGTTTAAGGGCAAGAATTATAATCGAACCAAATTGGCAGGTGACAAAAAAATCAAATATTAAAATATTAATTTGACCTTGATCAAAAACCGATTATTGAATGATTTGCTTAAAGATTAACATAATTTTCACATTTATAGCCAACGATTTAAAATTGTTTTTGATTATTTTTACTGATAAAACAAAATTTTTGGAATATTTTGTTTGGCTTATGATTCTTCTATCTTTTAACTCAACTCAAATGTAACACACACTGGCAATTATTTCCCTCTCCCTCTCTCTCTCTTTCTCTATTTTCTCTCGCCTTTCCTTTGTGTCTCTGTCTCTGATGTGTGTACACGCCCCAAAGTAAAACAAATATAATTTCACAAAGTAAATATGAAATTATGATTGCCCATCTGGCTTCTCGTTTCTCATATTTATTGACACCCAAAACCGAGTTTCGGGGTAAAAGAAAAAAAAAGGCGTTCTCAATAAAGCAAATAAATCAATCAGCAAAAATTAACCGTTGCTTTCGTCGTTATCCAACGCACAAATAATGCCAAAAACCAGCACGATGACAACCCTTTCTCCACAGGAAACGAAAAAAAATAAAAACGAAACCCTTTTGCCTGCATAAATATGTCAAAAAAATCAGCGAAAAAAAAGGTAAAAAGGGTAAAAAAAAAACTCCCAGCGTTGTATTTTCACTTTAAATGCAAGCTAAAACAAAAAAGCCAAAAGTATCGTATAAAAATTAATTAAAGACGCGCTAAGCGTAAAAGAAATAAACCACAAAAAAAAAAGTGAAAGTTCAATGGGATTGCAACTGCAAATGAAGCAATTCCAATGAGTATCAAATGGGTTTACCATCAAAAACAAAGACAAACAAAATATGATTACGAAAACGCGTGAAAATTTAACCATTAAGCTACCGCAAAAGGCTTAGATGCGCTTCATTTGATCTGAGCTCAGGGGTGGTACCCCCAAAGTTTCCAATCCCAAAACAGACAGCTGCCAAATTGCGGCAGCATTATAAAGCGATTACCGCAACGAAAATTATTGTTGTTGTTGTTGTTGTTGTTGTTGTTGGGGGTGCACGTTTCGGACCAACAAAATTTTCGCATGGATGCGATGCTGTATGTTAAAGGTTGACCACCAGAAGCAAAACCAAAAATCCACAAAATTCAATGCCTGTTTGCGTGCATGTCAAAAGCAGCGTACCACGCCCACCATTACGCCCCTGCAACACAAACACACACACACACAACACATAGCACGCACAATAGCCATGCAATTAGGGCGAGAGCGAGGGAGTGAGCCGAGGCAGGTCCAAGAGGGCACATACACTGATTGCAGTCCCATTGTATCTCGTATTTGGGATAGCTTCTCATTTTAATCCCGATCCATTGTGTACGTTGCGCTCTGATTTTGTGTTGTTTGTATGCAATTATTATGAATCAATGCAACTGCAACGGCAACTGCAACGTCAACTGCAACTGCAACGTCAATGGCAATGGCAAAAACTGCCTTTTGAGCTGTCAACTCTGGCCACGCATTTGTTTGTGCGTTTGTTTGTTCGCAATGAAGTTGTCAGCATCTGAATTGCAACGCCTGCGATCATTAATATATACTCATATGAAACAAAAACACCAATCGTCGTTTGTCGGCCCAAAACTTGCCAAGTGCCAAGTGCCAAAGAGTGCGTAATTTAAGCCCAAATTGACCCAAAAAAACATAAGATAGAATGAGTTTATTGGGCGAAGGCGAAATATTTATACTCTTGATTTGACTACGTTCATTTCCACACCAATTTAAGCTATATAATTTAGTTGTCCGATGTTAATGATGCTGAAAAAAAAGCAAAAACTTTAAAATACTGAGTTTTAGTAAAAATCTTTAATAAGCACAATGTTTTGTATCGATTTTAATCGAATATTAATCGATAAATTCATTATTTCTAGTAATGCTATATTATAATATTTTGTGTTGGGTTAGAAGATATTAAACTTACTTTAAAATACTGTGTTTTATACAAATCTTTAATAGGCAAAGAGTTTAAGATCGATTTCAATCGAAAAATAATCGAAAAAAAATTATTATAAGGTTTGCCACATTATAATATTTTCAGTATTTTTAGAAGACATAAAAAAAAGAAAAAACCAGTTTTGTATCGATTTAAATCGAATAATAATCGATAAGTTAACTATTTTAAAAATGCTATGCTATAATTTGCTCTGTATTGTAAGAAGATATAAACAACGTATATTTAGTAAACTAAGTCCAAATTTTTGTAATAAACAGATCAATTTGTTTTACAATAACTAATCGATTGTTTTTCTATAGTTTTGAAAGAAGCTGTAAGAAAAATAGTAATCGGTAGACGATCATTTTCAATAGAAAGCATCTAGAGATCTTGCTTTACTCATAAAATTGAATTTCAGACTAGATATTATCCTTTGATCGAAAGTTTTTGGATCTCTTCACTACAAAATTTACAAACTATACTAAACAACCCTTTGAAAGAAGAGTATAAAAACACATAGAAACACACTCAGCATGTGAACTGTGAAAAAATCCAAGACCCACAGACACAAATACCCATGCAAACGAACCGAACCGAACTACAACTAAGTAAGTCACAACCAATCAGAAAGCCAAAGCCATTCCAAAAGACCCAGACCCAGAGACAGATACAGATACAGAGACAGAGAGCAAAGACCAGTCCAAGTTTAAGTCGTAAGCCATGCTTTTTATCTATGGAACTTTGCAACGCGTAGCAAGTTGCATAAATAATCCGCCTAGCACTTCAAATTGATAAAGACAATTTACAATTCACATATACATATATATATATATATAAATGTGTATATATGCATGGGCGCCTGCCTGCCAGCTAAAACAATTTCAACAAACACAAACAACAGACATCAATAACATTCAGCAGGGGGTTACGATAGGGTGTAAGAGGGGGCTCTTCACATACTCTATATCGTTAAATGACAGGCCAAACAAATCAAATTGAAGTCATTTTCCCTGTCGGCACTCGCATCAGATTTAACATTGGAGCGTGTGGCAGGGGCATAGAGTGCTTCAACATGTGGCACAGTGGCATCTGCTGCAAGCTAGCTAAAATAGATAATTCGTTATGCCGCACAAGTGCATACAGTTTTCCCAGGGTTTCTATGCGAAATTATGGTTAATCATTTATTCATTTTGGCTTATCGGTTTAAATATTTCATTTTAACCTATGAACAAATCTTTAACAGGCCGATGATAACTTACAATGGAGTTAGGATGAGGATTTCGAAGCCTTAGGTAATAGTTAAAAATGACAGAAACTTCAGAGATATGAAAAGACTTAAGAGTACTTAAAGGTTAACTTATAAAGTTAGAATACAATTATGATTAAGGTTGATGAAAAACTCAACTTTTTAGCTATGTTCTCAAGTTTCTCTATCTTTCATCGTGTTGCTTTCTCTCTTTTCCACTTTTAACAAACCCACCCACATAATCTCCATAGCCTGTTCTGAACTTCTTCGTTTTGATCATAATGCATGCAACGAATGTTCCAAGCTTTTCGAAATTTGCACTTTGCATATGTGAAATGACGACCCACATATGCATGTTTGCAGCACGTGCAACTGCTCAAGTGGCAAATGCTACACTCAGTCGTTCAGTCTTCGGTCTTTAGTCTCTCTTCGGTCGCTGACTTCGACTTTGGCAATCAATCAATTCAAGTGAAGATGGCGCAGGGGAGTGGAAGTGTCACATCTTGGAAAATTATGAAATTCTGTAAGTCGAACATCCTGAACCAGTTGTTGCATGTCTGGCGAAAAGGTATTCAATTGCCAATCATGTCAGACACACACACAGAAAACATCCCAATCAAAACTGGTTACCTTGACATTGCCACAACTAGCCTCACCATCATTGACTAACTGACTGAATGAGACTAACTGAACTGATCGAGTGCCTGTAAGATAGTTGCAATTGGGTCAGGGGGCCGTCTAATGGTTACATTAAATTGGATTAACACATTGCTTGGATGGACTGGGACACCACCTAGTGGTGGCAACAACAACAACAACTCCAACTAGCAAAGCAATTTGCTGTAATTAAATCTGTTGTCGTCGTCGTCGTCTTGCACTTAAATGGCGCATTTAATGGTGTAATATCATTTTGTGCGGATTGCGCTTTTAATTTCTATTTATGTCACTTTGGCAATTTCACTTAATTGCCCCACACACAGCAAACACACACTGTGCAACTATGCAACAACCACTCAAATCGCGTCGACTTGACAACTATTTTGATAAACTGCAACGTTTGCCAACGCCTTTATCAATTTTTAAGTTTTTTCGTTTGTGCTGCCCACCGAAAAAAAAAAGTGTCAAATGTATGAATGATTAATGCATTTTAATAAATACTGAAAAAAAAAAATCAAGAATTCTAAAATTTTTCTACTTTATCAACACAAAAAATAAAAAATGCATTCATGAGATCAAACAACACGTTTATCTATTAGTCTATTTTAAGTTCAAATAAACTAATTTATCATGACATTAGATAGTGTGCATGTCAGCCTTGGAGTCACTCTTTTGGGCATTATTATTGTACGCGTATGGATTAATAAATAAATAATTGGACCGAAAAAAAACTGACACATAAAAGCGGCCCAGAGCCAAATGAGAGACCTTGGCTTAACGGTTACATGAGAATGCATTTAAAATAAAATATATATACATAAAAACTCAATTGATTAGAGCCTAAAGTAATATCTAATAGTTATTAAAGAAGAGGTGAAGTAAATAATCGAAGGTAAAGTTTGATTTGACTTTACTTTGACTTTGATATATTATATCAAAGTTTATTCCAGAGAAAAATAAATACAAATTAAATCAAGCTTTTAAGCTTTTAACCTTTATTTTTGTTTTTTTAATTTATGTGCTAAACACGTTTTGTGGGAACTAAAATAAACTAAGCTAAAAAGTTAATCATTTAAAAAAAAATGTTGTAAAAAAGCAAGAAATTATCTATTTTTAATTTTAAACCTAATTTTATAAGCAAATAATTAAATGAATAAAAAATGTGTCATTAAAATATACTATAAAAATAAAGAAAGCTTTTTGTAAAAGTCACTTTCTTAGATATTTAATTGGAAAGTAGTTTAAAACTTTTTTTTTTTAATAATTTTATATTTTTAGTGCAACTAAATTGATGAAAGCTTTTGGAGAATGGAATTTCATTACATAACCTTATGGGAAGTTGGGTCAAAAGTAAGATTTGATGTAGGTGCTAAACATATTTATGATATCCGGAAGCTTTTAAGTGACTTAAAAGCATTTTGTTAACAAAAACAAAATTCAAATTAAATCTTATAATAATTATATCCACTTTTCTTATGACGAAAAATTTGTCAACTATAAAAGTTTCCAATTATTATCAGTTGTTGCCATTGAAACTTGACCCTCAAACCCTTTAGCCCAAATGTTGTTAACAGCTAAGAAAAAAATTGCTATTGTATAATTGCCCCCATTTAAAAAAAAGACAATAGCCCAATTTTAGGCTAAACTAGATGGTAAACATAATCAACGACACAGAGCTAATCAACAAAACAAAATGAAATGAAATGAAATGAAATTTTCCACTCAGCTTAAAGTAGACACTTGACATTTCAACATTAGCATTTAGATAAATCATATTGACAAGTGGCGGGAATTTATAAAGAAGCAAGAAATGCCAAAAAAAACGCTGATACTAAAAGTCAAACACGACCAAACAAATGGTGTTGGTTGGGAGTTGTTTTGCTATTGCTGATGCTGATGATGATGATGATGACGATGACGGCATTTCCATCTGGTGACTTTAAAACTTTTATACACAATGCCAAAACTAGCATTACTTGGCAATTTAGTTATTGTTGTTGTTGCTGATTGTTGCTGCTCCCAAGTCAAAAAGGTCAGTTGCAAAAAAAAGAAGAAGAAATACTTTTAGTTTGACAACAATAAGCATAAATAGGGGCCAAGCCCTGAGAGAGACCCAACGATGCCATGAGAAAAACCAGTTGCACATCCTGACGTCTTACTTATTGACGGGGCTTCTTGGCCCTATTCAGTTCATGTTTCAATTTTCATATTTGTAAAGGCAGCAGCAAAAGTCAAAGATGTTTGTTAGTGGGTGTATCGTTGCCACCTAATGCAAATCAAAGCTCTATACAATATTGCAAATTATGGAGCTTCCTGTTGACCTTTTAACACAGAATGGGACGAATGAGAGAGAGAGAGAGAGGGAAAGCGCTGCACAAGTTATGCAATTACCGCGTCACATTCACATAGTCAATCATGGCGAATTTGCTGCGTCAATTTGGAGAAGCTGCCAAGGAACGAAGGATGGGGAGGAGAATGTGTTAAGACATACAAAAGGAAAGGTATTGATTACTCCAAACGGGGTGGCAGTGAAAGGAACTGCTTGCTGGGTAAGGGGTGTACCCAACGGGCTGGAGTGAATGTGAACTGCTTGCTGACTCAACCAATTGGAGTGAGCGCGCTTTTAGCTTGTTCGAAGGCGTCGCACTCATAAGTGCGTGATAAGCTTTTTGATTTATGCCATTGAGGAAATAACTAGCACACACTTGTAAAGATAAATAGATATATATGTGTGTGTGTGTGTGTTTGTGTGGCATACAAGTAAACCTTAATTGAACGTTGCAAGCAAAACTAATTTTATGGCATATTAGCAGACCATTAATTATCGCAGCGTTATAAATTTTAATGCCGATTAATTGCTGCCAAAACACAGACTACAAACAACAAACAACAAATACAAATACAAACATGCAAACATAACAAGCGCTTGTTGCAAGCTGCAATATTGCAATTGCCACAAAACAGCTTAAACTCTTCAAAGCAGAGCAATCCAAAAATGTCTTCCTGTTGTGCGTGGGTTAAATTCAACTTCAAGACTTCAACATGCATGTTGCTAATGTTGCTGTTGCTGCTGCTGTCGCTACTGCTGCTGATGCGGATGACGATGTTGCCGATGTTGTCGATGGCAACGTTTTGTGAACACAGCAGCGTCATCAAATTGGCGGCACGCGTCATTAAAATTAAACACGCTACCAAATGAAGAAAAAACCAATTGAAAGCGATTCGAAAAATTTTCGCTTATAGCGAAAACGAAAGTGCCTACAAAATTAGCTTTGATGGGTGTATAGAGAATAGTCAAAGATAAATACCAAAAGCTTGAGTTCTTATAGTGTTGTATATAAGAATAAAATTTTCTTAAATAATTTTAGCAATATGATAAAATGTCGAATATTGCAAAGCTTATTTGTTGCTTGTCCTTATAGTCTTAAAAGTATATTAAGAAACTTAATTACAATTGAAAGTGTTTTTAATTAATTGATAATTATCGATAAATATAACAAATCTGTCCCAACTGTCTTAGAAATATATAACGAAACAAAATTACACGTAGAAGTATTTTAAGTCATCGATAATTATCGATAAATATAAAAAATCTGTCCCGATTGTCTTAGAAAAATATAAAATAAATTACAAGTAGAAGTGTTTTAAGTTATCGATAATTATCGATCAATTTAAAAAATATCTATTTTCCTTTGGACTTTGCCTAAATTTCATCATAATTATGCAAAAATGTAAATCCTTTGAATATCTTTAACTTTATTCCATTTCACTCTTTTATTTCTTACGCTTCTAACAACTTCTGTCACTAACTATCTACCAAAACCAATAAGCCTTACACTCTTCACGCACATAGCGCATTTTTAAGTCCAAATTATAAACGCATAACTCTTTTTGTGCTTCGGCCACACAGACGAAAAACTGAAATGTTTATTTATGTTATTTTGATTGCACTTAGTGTGTGTATTAATTTGATTATAATGGTTACATATGCGGCATAAATAAACATTTTATTTTTATTTCATTATGTTTTTTTCGCATATTTTTTTTTTATGAATATTTATGTTGATCAAAGAGTGAAAGAGACTTGCGAGCGACTTTTGTGGCCCGTAAATGTCGCAGAAAAAGTTTCTACGCACAATTTTGGTTAATTTGACAATTTATTTGGCAGCCAGGTAGGATACCTTATCCAACAGGCAGCTTCCGGCAGCAACCCACATACATATCATTATTAACAGCATCATCATCATCATCATCAACATCAAACGCAATATGTTGGCTTTGATGTGCAGCGAAATGAGTCGATAAATAATTTCGAGTTTTAATTTAAGTGAATTTTATTTTCTTGTTAAGTTTTTTTTTTTCGAAGCTTGTTCCCAACCCGCTGATGCTCTGGTTTATGTAATGAAAAGTCGTAAGTCAATTAAGTCTTTGAAATGTTTTGTTTTATTTGCTTTGGCGGCCATTTAAAAGAGCATCTTTAAACTAACCGAAACGGATTTAAGTTTAAGATAGTATATCATTAAATAAGTGTGCCGAAAATTAGTTTGAAAAATTCATTAAGATAAACATTGAAATTGAATAGTTTGATATGCACGAGAAGTAAAGTTTTGAAAGAGACTTTTCTAACATGTGCTTAAACTTTTTTAAAGTGAAATTAAGCTAAAACTCTTTCAACTTCCATCTTTAAAGAAAAATCCGTAAATTTGTTACATACAATCTTAAATTCCATTAAAAATCTTTAACCTATCAAACTCTTAATTTAAAATTTTACGAACCTTTTTTAAAAATGATTCCTCAACTCTTTCAACCTCTGCCTAATTAAGCATACCATAAAATTTTCACAATTATTACCGTAATGATTATTTTATTTTTATTTTTTCGCAAAGCCAGCTGCTCATTTACCCCCCGTCGGGGTCACAGACACGCCCCATAGTAAAATCCCAAAATTATGAGTGCAAAAAAAAAATTATGACAGCTTCAAACGAAATCTATTTATTAGCTGGAACTCAGAACCGCGCGTAAAAGAAGAAAAAAAACCCGAATCATAACAAAGCAAATCTATAATTTCTCTTTGCAGGAAAGGCGTTCGGGGAGAAATTTATAGTATTCCAGCATTGTGCCATGCAAATTTATGACAAAACAACATTTGAATGCCAGCCTCGAAGCCGTGCAGAAAGATAAACAATGGAGACGGGTAGGAAAAATTGGGAGCGGCTTGGAACGTGCCTAATAATTTAATTATAATTTTGTTTTTTGTTTTTTTTTTCGCGAATGCGTGCAAAATTTCGCAAATTGCAATGCAGAAGAACAAACGAACAGAAGGGTTTTTCCCCAGAAACGTTTTTCTTTGTTGTGCTAGGTTCAGTTTGCGAGTTTTCGTGTTTATAGGGGTAGGTTTTTAGGGGCGTCGTCTGTTAACCACGCTTGTGTGTAAATTAACGTATCTTAGTTGAAATTTTCAAATGTCAACCAACTGTCCAAAATGTGTGCTATCGATCCATATCGCACCCACGCGATAATGTCAATCAAAAAACTGTTCGCTACATTGAAAATTGTTCAATTAACATTCGCTTGCAATTATACGGCCCTCTCTCTCTCTCTCTCTCTCTCTCACCCTCTCTGTCTCTTAAGATCTCCCGGGAGCGATAAGCCTTGGGTATGGTATAGGGATATCATTCAAATGGCTAACCGGTTCGGGCTAACCCTGCTCCGAATGAGTGACGTGTGACCAGCGGTCAGCCTGGCCCGTCAGCAGACGAAAACTTTTCTGACTGACCAGGGATAATTGAATTAAAACAAAAGGTTACCTTGTTGAAGTGCTCGACACACACAGTTGCGTGTGTATGTGTGTGTGTGTGTGTGTGTTGAAATTTAATAGGATTTACGTGCTAAGCGTAATTAGAGTAGGAAGCTTGTTGCAACTGTTCTCAATGCCATTGCATTCCACCTGGGTACAGTTCGGTTATCGTTCTGTTATCGTTATCGAATGCAAATGTTTACACATTCAAGTGGTTATTGCATAATTTGCATATTTAATGAGTTGGCTTTTTTTCCCCCACTTTTGTTATCAGCTAGAAAAACAAATAAAAATTAAGTGAAAAACTCCATAGAAAATTGTATCGTTTTTTTTTTTTGTTCCATTTTGTTTCATTCTGTGTTGCTTTGATTAGCTAAGCAACAACAACCCTTCAATGGGACAGTGTCAGGGAGGGGTGGGAGAGAGAGGGGTGGAAAGGGTTAAAGGCAAGCCAGCTGGGTTTGATAGACTCATCCATCATTTGCATATGAAGTACAACAACTGAAGCTGTAGCTTAAGCGGTTGATAAATGCAGCCTGACTGAATTACATAACATTCGCGTCATGTTCTGGTAATACCATTACATACATACACACACACACACACACACACAGAGTTACAGTTACAGTTACATTAATGAAATGTGTAATTGGAGATTTGAGGCTGGATTTGGGGTTTTTGGTGCACTTCTCTTGAGTATTTGTGCATCTGTCGCTTGGAAACGTTTTAGTGTTATCACAAATACAAACTTCGATTAATGCCAAAAGGATTGTTAAACAAGAAAATTGGTTTTGGATAAGAAGGTATTTTAGGGTTGTCAAGTTACAAGCAAGTTTTTTTAAGCACTTAACTCTCTTAACCGTTTATTTCTTCTTCTCAATTTGATGCTTGAAGTTGTATGACTTTAAGCTAAATATTTCTCTTAGCCATGCTAATAAACCACACCTTAAATTTGTTGCTCATTCAAAATTTCATTTTAAACTTCAAGTAAACAAAAGTTTCAAAATGCATTCGAGTGTTATATTGTTGTTGTCTTTGCAGCTAGGCACTAAATGCATTTCACTTCGATAAACAAACATTTTGCAGCTTAGCCTTTGGTTAAATTTATCTGGCCTTCACACAAACACAATCGATACAAATATATATATATATATATATACACTGTGTACAGATGTGTTTGTCCTGTCTGTTGCGGGGTGTGAAATTGCAGCATTCAACAATCAGCAGTGGCTATAGCCGCAACCATTAAGATATCGCATCCGATATATACTAGCTGTTTGTTTGTATGGGAGAGGAGGCTGGGTTGAGGTGCTACAGATAGCACCTAAGCTTTGCCACATGCACCTGCTTAACTGCAAACAAGTTTTGCATATATTAAAGGAAGACTGAACATTATTTGATATTGAAATGGACAGAGGTTAGCTTTAAAGTGCAAGTTCGAAGTTGAAGCTTTAAACGAGTCGAAGTTTGAAAATTATGTAAATTACAATATATATATATTAAGTTGACTATATAAAGTTTAATAAACATCATTAAAATACAGTTAAGAAATACTAAACTATATATTAAACTATATTCTATATATTAAACTTCTTGTATTTATTTTATTTATTTTAGATCTGTGTATCTGAAGGTTCAAAAAACTATATATATAAATATTTTTCCATTTGGCCTTCTAAAATATTTATTTTAACACATTTTTCTTTATTTACACCCTTAACATCCTTTAAATACAAATTTTCACATCCTTTTCTAACCAACTAAGTTATATTTATACTTGAAAAACAATTCTTACAATATATCTTTCTATTTCTTGGATATTTATTAAGCCCAGCTAGTTTTTGCTCTTAACTTATAATATTCTCTACTAAAATAACTTCATTTTACTTTAGCTAACAAATTTATATCTTTATTCAACAATTCCAGTTATATATCTGTCCATTTCTTAAGATCTTTATTCAACCCAATGTTCCAGCTAGTTTTTGATCTTATCTTTAATATTCTCTCATTAAAATAACTTCATTTTATTTTAGCTTACAAAGTGATAACTCAAATTATTGACAATTCCAACTACTTTTTTTGCCATTAACCGATTTCTTGAGCATGTCAACTACTTTGTTCGACAAATCCTTGCAAAACACTCCGATTCTATTTGAACAATTCATTAGCGAGCTCAACAATAGTCAACTTTTCAAGTACTTCTTTATACATACACACACAACCTATGTATATATATATATACATCGATTCGAATGCCAGTTGAAAATCAATTTAATTTTCCAATCACAAGACATTATAGTTGTTAAAGTTGTTGGTATTGTTGTTGCCTTGTGGGTTGTGTTCAGCTGCTAAGTAGCTGCACGCATAAAACTTTACTGCAACATGCAACGTGCAACGTGTACAGTAGCAAGGACACTTCATTCTCTCGCCACATGAAACCAGAAGGCAACACGCAATAGCTGCGTTCGGGACACAGCTCGAGGCAAGTAAACAACACAATTCAAAAGCAGCAGCAGCAGCAACAACAAATAACTGACGAAGCCTGAAGCATGACCAGGGACCAGGAACATGGCAAACAGAAAAAAATGTAGGTAAATATGATGACGCAACCCTGACACTTGGAACTGGGTAAGATAGAGAAAGGGAGAGCGAGCGTGCGAAGAGTAGGAGGAGGAGGAGGCGAAGAGAGCAAACTGGGATTCTTATCGGCACGTTTCGTTTGAATTTGTGATGCGTTTTCGATTTTTACACGCGCGCCGTTTCACTATTTTCTATTTTTTTTGCGTACTATTTATTGTTGCAGCAATTGCAACTTTGTTTACTTAACCATTGCACAGGGCTTATTGTTGCTGTTGTGCTCATTTGTACTTTGTCTAGTATTTATTTTCGATTACGTTTCAATTGTTATTGTTGTTGTTGCTAGCATTGTAGTATTTGTTGCTTGTGAGCCGCCGTAAGTATTAGCCAAAACAGTTTTTAAAAACAAACACAACAAAAGCAAAACAAAAATTACAAGGAATATTTGCAAAGGGAGCTGGAAACAGTAAGCATACAATAATAATTATAATCATTTTCTTTTTTTTTTTTGTTCTGGTCGTTGTTGCAGTTTAGTATAATTGCACCTGGCAGCTGAAATGGGCAGCCATGAACTCTGGCTAGTAAAAATTAAAATGTGTCGGCATTTTAAGCACACCTCGAGGTGAAATCCAGGAACCCAGGCATTTTATGCACGGTGGTCAGCAAACGGTTTTTTATTGGTTTGAAATATGATATTGTAAGAGTAATTATGTAAATGCGCTTTAATCTTGTTACTGAAAGCTAAGAAGACTCTCCATTTAATAAAGCTTTTATGAGAAAGTTGCAACGTAATTTAAAAAGTAATTTAAAGTAACTAATGAGTGTGATACATCAGAACCACTGTGCACTGCTTGACAACTTGAAAACCACACACACACACACACACATACTTTTGTGTGCTAGTTGAGGTGTCCTTTCACTCCCACATGTAGCCAGCAAACTGCAGCTGGTGTTGTGCTTTGTCGTCTCTGTTTTCTCTTTCTAGCCTTGGTATTTGCGACACTTGAAGCGTCGTCATTGCAGGCCATCGCAATTTTTGGAGAGTTGGGACGCGTAGGCAAAGGCTAAGGCAACAACAACTTTGTCGCTGTCGCATTTCCGCATTGCAAATGACTCCGCGAGTTCTCAGCATTTTTGTAATTAAGATAAAAGCGACAAAGACACAGAGGAGATGAAGGGAATAACTAACGTTTTAAAGGAACAAAAGAAGCGAACCAACAACACAACATGAGGCCGAAATAAAACCCACTAAATTGAGGATTTAAGTATAACATCTAACTCAAGCTGTTCTAAATACATATTAAATCTATGTTGAATTGGTTAAATGTACCATGCAAAATTGCATAGAGCAAATGTCAGCTTAGCATCAACATGAAATAAAAAGTGAGCAACCAAAATGGACACTCCCCGCAGAGATCAAGAGCGAGTGAATGAGAGAGATGAGCCAAAAACATGCAGATACAATAACAAAGCAACAACAACAACAACAACTACAAAAGCAATCGAGACAGACCTGGACAGCTGCATAATATTTACGAAACACGCCCAACCCCCAAACAACGAAAAAGAAAAAAAGATATTGAGAGAGCATTACAAGCTCATCAACGGTTAGGATCCCTTTTTTTTTGCCTCTCTCCCTTTTCGATTGTCATTCAAATTGTGAACCCGTTTTCGTCTAACATTTTGTGACATTTCCACATTAAAAACGTTTTTAAAAAAATACAACAACAATAAACATTCAGATTTAGGGGCGACAGCATCCGCGCTAAAATCTCCGCTCAAATTGAAACATTTTGACCCGAAGCCAACAAAAATTCTGAAGTGGCCGAGCGCATTAGAGATTAAAAACCAACACACACACGCGCATAGAGAATCCAACAACAATGATGTTGTTGATGATGATGATGATAATATTGTTGTTGTTTTTGCTGTTTTGATGCCAGGCACGAACCAAAAGATTTTCTATGTTTTCTGACACATTTTGACAGTTCATTTGTTTAAGGTGGACAGCAAAGTGTGCAAAATCACAAGATAAGATCAAACGATAAGAAAAATATGAAAATGTTTAAAAGGAGGAGGGGCAGAACGAATTTATGAATTCATAAAATATTTGCAGCCGTCAATTAACGGCAATTTATAGCCACAAGGGCACGCATATTTTTCGAGCCTTTGAACAAAAAAGCGAAACAATTAACAATTGTTGCAGCAAACAACGACAAAGCTCGCGAGCTGCGCCTGCGCCCGACAACAACAAACAACAAATCAAACAACATCAGAAAGAAATAAACAACAACACATAAACGAAACGGAAATATTTTCGATGGCGCGAAATGAAGTGCGCTTTAATTTGCATAAATTACGTGGCCAGAGCAGACAGCATCTAAGCTGAAAAATAAAAATAAAAAAAAGGATAAGAGTATGCAGGCTGTGGAGAGCATGAGTAAAGGGTTGCCACCACTCTTCACTCAGTCAGTCAGCCAAATGTGAATATGAGAGCCACCCGCTCGACGGGCCCACTGTTTTCAAGTAGCTGCCGCATGCACTTGAATATGAGCAGTAAGTTTGCCGATACAGCGAAACTTAATTACTCTCTCCTGTAAGTTTAATTTAATTTTGATTTGAGTTTGCTGCACAGATTTTAATACCTATTTTATATTTATTATGTACATTTTTATTTATACATATTCATTTATGTATAAGCCTGTCGCGCTTTTGACAACTCTCATAGCAAGCAACTTTGGAGGTTTTCACAGAGCGCTTGGAGAGTTTTATAACAAACTCTACTAGTGATCTTTATCGCGCTAACTTTAAATGCACTCAGGTGCTGTCTTGTTCTTAAGTCTGTCTTTCTTACACATTTTAATGTCTGCATATGCGGAGGTCAAATTAAAGTGAAATTTTACTCTTTGCACTCACGGCAACACTTACTTGTGTGTACAATCTGCAGGTTTATTTTGCTTGCTTTTACAAATGGAACGTTAAAGTTATAGTACTCCCGTTAAATACCCTTTTAAGCTGTTGCAATTGTACAGACACCCAGGCAAACAATACTGCGACGCTCCAGGTTTTTTTTTTTTGTTGTTTCAAATAAATAAAAACCGTTTTCTTTTTGTAGTCTACACATTGTTACTGCTCAGTTGGTCGTCGAAAGGTTGATTGCATTTATGGGCCGGACCCGCGACCAACAGCTCGACTGCCCCCTACTTCTGCACGCTGCTGTCTAAAGTTTGCCTGAAGGCGGATGCTGAGGCTTGATGATGATGTTGCTCGTACGGCGCCGGGCACTGGCGCTTGAGGTGTGGCCGTTAAGCTGAGCCGTGAAAAATGTAATGTAACATGGCAATTTCATTAAATACACAAGCTGTAGCACATGCAAAAGAGTTAAGCAAATAGCCAAAGGGCAGAGCAAAAGCTGAGAATCATTTTGAAATAAAACCCGCATAATTGTCAGGATTTGCACGCCAATACAAAAGCGGGTTGGCCAACAAACGAAAAGGGTTGGGGTTAAGGGGCGGCAACTGCAATGCGTTATTGCTGAGGTTATGTTAAAGCGCTGAAATGAATATAGATGGGGAAATTTACTTTAAATTTGCTACATAAAATGAAGTTTTGTGTTTTTTTCCACCAGTTAGTTAATTAGTTTAACGATTTTTTCTAACATTCTTTAGTGTAAACCAACTTTGTCACCTTGTTTTTGCAGCTTTTAAACCACAAACTGACAATTAACAGGCATTTAATTTTAAAATTACATTTGAAAATCTTTTTTTTTTTCACCCCAAGTGACAATTGCAGACACACCACAGCAGCGCATCGCATATTGGATGACATAAACCGCAAAAACACGAAAATCGAATGCGAACCAAAAAAAAAAAAACCTGAAGAAAATTTTAAAGCGAGACAATCAACGCTCACCGCAGGATACTTGTGCCAAATAAAAAACACGCACAGGATTAACAACAGCAAAAAAAAATATATATATATATATATACGTATAAAAAATGTCAGAGCCAAGCGAAATGTGATGAAAATCCAGGGAGCCTATCATTAAAGTTCATTTCATTTATCATTCAGAAGATTCGACTAAAAGATACCCTGAACCCTATTAACTTACGCGTACAGTCAGTGCTTGCATGTATGTGTGCGTGCTTGACTCAACTTCAATGTTCTATATCTCCGGTGTTACTCAACCGATTTCTAGAATAATTTCACAGATTGTCTTTATTTTGTTCAATGGCTCAAACGCAGCCTCAAAGTTTTTCAAATTCAAGATTTTGTTGTTATCGATCACATGTGTATATCGGAGAAGGGGAATAGTTATCGAAAATTTGAAACAAACATGTACCACCTAAAGATTAGGCAAGCTTATGTTTTAAATCAAAAGTTTCTAGCTCTTATTGTCTCTGAGATCGACGCTACATCGACTCGGCTGTTGATGCTGATCGATAATATATGTTTATATTATGGGAACGGAGATGCTATCTTTTGCCTGTTACATAATTTTGCACAAAACCATTGTACCCTTTTTACTCATTTTATATGGGTTCAGGGTATAAAAGAGTATATTGAAAATTAAACAAAAATTAATCGTTTGCACGTGCATTGAATTAAAAAATAATCGAAAGAAAGACAACATTGGTGAATCTCCCCTGAATGGAACTGTCACCTGGTCTAACTCAAAGTCTCAACTTGACAAACGCAAATTGATGATTGAAAAATTTGAAGCTGTTTGAGTAAAAGTGAACGACAAATTGCCGATGATGAAGATTGATAATAATGATGATGATATTTGACTGAGGACACTTGATATGTCTATTCGGCAACAAGCATATTGACGCTTTTATAGTCAATTCGTTAACGTATGTATGTGTGTGTGTGTATTTCCTATAAATATAAATATAATAATAATTGTGCACCATGCGGCGTTGTTCGGCACAAAAGAAAGTTGTTTCAAAGCGAAAGAAAAACAATTTTGTATGTATTATGGGGAAATAAATCAAGTGAAATTATGTCACAATGAAACCAATTTAAAGGAGTGCTGCTGTGAGCATGAGATTTTGGAAAATTCAAAAGAGTTTCTTTAATCTTTAAACAAATGAAACAGCGAAATATAATTAATACACTTCAAGATCTGAACACAAAAGTCTTACTCATATTTCTGTCATTTTTCGTTAACTAGTTTTGTAAATATGCAAAATTTGCATTTTTCACCCGTCAATAACCAACTATTTTAACGTTGACAAACAGTATTTGGTGCTGCCGGAATTGAATATTTGTCTTGTCAAATATTTTACAGCTCGATTAGCTGCCTGATAAATTGGAGCAGACAAAACGTGGCTTCAGATAAGTGGGACTAAACCTGTTTTACAGGCAGGCAAGAAAATAGCTAGAAATCTTTAACTAGCTGGAAAAATTATTATAGCTGACAGAAGAAAATTTGAGATCGTTACAAAATCGATATATTCAGAATGATTTTAAATATAAATTTTCAAAAATAAATCGCGTTTTTAACTTTGAATGCAATTTAAACCTTGGTGACAAGCCAATCATTTTAAGATATTGCTTTGGAAAATCGGTACAGTTTTGACAAATATATAAAACATTTCCAACTATAAATTGATGTATTTATTTATTATTATTAGGATCAAGCCACGAATAAAGCGCTTTTCCATTTAAAAATCAGTACAGTTTTCAGTAAGTTATGTCTGGAGAAAGTTTGGAACCGTTCTCAAAAGAGTTTTGATCGCTCAGAACATCAACATACACTTTCAGTTAAAATCATGTTTCTAGCTTTGAATAAGGCCTTATTCTTAAGGTTAAGCTATGTTTTTTAAGGCATTGTTTTTGAAAATCGGTTGAGGCTTGACGAAGCTATTGTCGTATAAAGTCTAAACCCGATGCCAAATGGAGTTTTGTAATTTTTTTATTTTTTCCAAGAATTTTTCAAGATGTCTTTGTATATAGTATTTATTTAGCTACCAAAACGAAACTAAAATATATATTAATTTTAATATTCTAATAAGCTTTGACGATTTAATGCCATTTGAAAATTCTCATAAATATATTAAACACAGAAAAAAGTTTTATGTTCTAGTACTGCTTCCAATTAAACTATTAAAAAACCCTTCTCAAACAAGCATAACAAACACTTCAAATGTTTTTCAAGCAAACATCATAAAAATTGTCAAACATCGAGTAAAAGTCGAGATTTTTTTGGCTATGGGTTAAAATAATAAGCACCACCAAATAGGTTGACAAAAAAACACCACCCAGCTGTCTCTCTCTCTCTCCCTCTCGCTGTCCTTGTTTTACTGGGAGGTCAAGAGTGTTGCCTGTACAGAGGTCACTCTGTATATATTAAAAAAAAGAGCCGTAACAAAATAAACGTACAAAATTAGCGTATATCATGAACGAAGAAAGAATTTTTCTAGTCGGATGGTTGAACGATGATTTAATACTTACGAAACTCTCCACTAGAGGAGAGTACAACTGTAATAGACAGCTGGTCCGGCAGGCTCTACACACACGTATATATAGTGCTTACTCACTTTAGCACGAGAGCAAGCTGCGCAGACGCACGCACAGCGTGTCATATAAAAAGCACTTGAGGCTAATTTCTCGCTGGCGTTTGCTTGCTTGCTTGCTTGTTGTTGTTGTTGTTGTTGTTGATCATATTTCCAATGGCCAATGGCAGATTTTTTAATTAAACCAGCGACATGATTGTTAATAGCTAAAACGACAACAGCGACAACAACAACTGCAAATTGTCGCTTAAAAAAGCTGTTGGTAAGCAATTTGTATTTGTTGTGCATCGAATGAATAACTTAAAGTGTGTTAGTGTAAGTGAATGAGTTAAAGTGTGTATGTGTATGTGTGTGTCTGTGTGATTGAATGACAATTCCAACTCGTAGCTGTTGTTGTTGTTGCTGCTGCACACGCGTATTGAATTTCCAGAGAACATGTTTTCTTTTTTGTTTGTAATTTTCATGCGAGAATAATTTTGAATGGCGGAAAAATGTTGAACATAGAAAAAAAAAAACAACACAAAAAACATTTTGTTTGTTTGTTTTTTGTCTGTTGCTGCAATGACAAAAACAAATATATAGCCAATGGTCACTTGCCAAGCTCTATGGCATTGACCATGTTTCCCCCCGCTCCACCCTTTGGATACCCATGGGACTTTTAGCAGGTGAGCAGCAGCTGCCGTTTGGAAATTGCATTTGATTTCGTATTTGTTTTGGTTGTTGGTGTTGTTTTATGAAAGGTTATTTGGAATTGGTTAAATGATTGGCCAAAAACAGCAGGAAAACAAAAAATTTAATTAAAATGGCGATTCACGAAGTTTAACAAAGCTTTAAATAGGTTAAGGGAACTTTTTTTTTTGTAATGTAGGTAAACTAATAGGGGGAAATTAAAGTAGGTAATTTGTGTGTGGCAAAAAATAGAGATTTGTGAGATATTTATGAATTTGATTTTTAACATTTTACTAGTAATGATGGAAAGAAAATGAAATAGCAATGATTTAAATATTTGTAACCTGTTTAATAAATATTTATTTTAACTAATTTTTTATAATTTTTCACACTTTCTTTTAACATTTAACAGCTGCTTAGCTACGTTTATTTTCTCGCATCCATAAATCTCTTTTGATATGATCTATGATTGAAAAACGCCCCTTTGGAGAGAGACAACCCTGGCTGGAATGTGTGTGTGTGTGTGTGTGTGCACACAACCACTCAACCACTTGAAAAGTGAATGTTGCAATAAATCTTCAACCGACAAACGCACAAAATTTGTCACTTTCACCGCGTGAAAAAACACAACAAAACATAGGAAAAAAAACAACAATTGACAAATGTGGCCAAAAATTCTATACAAAAAAACACAAAAAAAAAAAAATATATAAAGGAAAGAATTATGTGTTGCATTATGTTGGGCTTTGAGTTTTACGGTAAATTGCGCTAGCATAAAAGGATTGTATCGAAATCGGTTCTTAATCCTTTTTTTTTTTTTTGTTGTAAAAACAACCCAAGAATATTGGCTGCCACTCAAAAGGTGAAAAGTGACGAATAAACATTTCGTTTGTCCGGGCTTGGACATAATGTCGTGCTGTGCGGCTGCGCTGACTTATTGGCAGCTGACCAGGACGATCAGCAGGATGTGTGTGTGGCACGTGGCACAGCAAAAAGGGTCGTTGCCTGCGGTCTGCCGGACAAATTGAAATCAGTTTTTGGAAAAATTGCATTTAATTTTAAAACCAAACAAATGCGATTAGACGCAGGAAGCAGAGGAACTAAAATTCTGTAGAGCCTTGGGACATTTTTAAGGGTACAATTCACGCCTCGCTACACAAAAGCGCTGTAAATTATAATGTTAAGATTGACCATTTGGTTCAGAGGGGGGTAGACGGAGAGGGGAACAGAGTGAATACAGAGTTGCATAATTGCAGCAACTCTGAAACAATCGGTTCACAACGGAACCTACAGCACCCCACCCGCGACCCAGCCCAGCTAGTCATGTAATTTTATTAGTTATGCTCTCAGTGATTTTGTTTGTTTAGGATGCTGTGCAGCAGTTACAGTTATTGTGCTAAGGCCAGTTACATGACAGGACATAATAATAAATATGCCAACTAAATTATGAAACAACTTTCAACCCTTAAAATGCAGTTCGTTACGCAACACGACTACTCTACGCAATTGATCATCAGCGAAATCAAGAATCGGTAACAGTTGATTATATCTTAATAGATATAGCGCGCTTTTTTTTCAAAAAAAAAAGATTGTATTCTTACTTTTAATTAACATTTAAATTTAATATACCTTTTAATGCAATCGCCTTTAATTATTTCCAATCAAATTTAATATCAAATCAATAGTGCTGCCACATCGCTAAAGAAACATTGTCCATTTCAATTGGATTCCACTTTAAATTAGTAAGGCTGCCACTTCAGTAAAACACGATGTGAATGAGGTTGCGGTGCAGCACAAAATCCAACACGATTTCAGCAATCACAATATTTCACCATGCCACAAATTGTGGCACAAATTTATTAAATTTAATATGTTATTTTCAAAACCCAATCGATAACAAAATGAGTAAACAGTTGCGACCGTTCAGGCGCCACAACAGTTCCACTAGTTCATTGGAACTGAGCACCACTATCAAATCGTTTCGTTATCGCTCATCACTAAAACGTCACTAAATTATAGTAACAAATTTGGAAACATTTTAGATAAAATGGCCAGCAAGCAGTTGATAAGCCGCTTAAGCCCAATTGGACGCTGCAGCCCGACCTGGTTGGCTCCACTGACCGCCGTGCGCAACTCTAGCACACGCAGCGACATTGATAAAGTCACACACACTGGCCAGGTAAGTTCGTTCGGCTGCAACAACAATCAGCTGTTTGAGGAGGGACGATTACGCAAACAATTGTTAAAACAAAACTTTTTTGGCTCTTCAAGGTGTTTGACAAGGATGACTATCGGAATGTGCGCTTTACAAATGCCAAGCGTTATGTGAACGAGAATTGGGGCATCAAGCTGATCGATGAGCAGCGTCCCATTGAGACCACAGATCGCGTTGTCTACTGCGACGGTGGAGACGGACCCCTCGGACATCCCAAAGTCTACATTAATCTGGTGAGTTAGTTAGTTTGTGCTTTGGTTGACTCAAAACTAGATGTTCTCTTGTATTTTAGGACAAACCTGGCAATCACAGCTGCGGCTATTGTGGACTGCGTTTTGTGAAGAAGGATGGTCATCATCATTAGTTTTGCTTGGCTGCGGGAGCAGCTGTTATTTGCCATTGGGCTAGTTGAATATACTATCTAAAGATTAATAAAACCAATAACTAACCACATAAATGACGGAACTTTAAATAACTAAGAGTTGTTACTTAAAAGCAGAAGGATTTGGAACTTATTTTGAAGGAATGGAACAGAAGGAACACAATTTAGTAATGAGTTAGTGGAGATGTTTTCAAGGGTTGTTATAATCCTTATATATATTTGATTTACATGAAACCAAACTTCTTACTGAGATTTTCTTAGTAAGCGACTTAAAAAAAGCAGTAAGAAAAAATTGAGTTATTAAACTAGAATCACTTAAATAAATTCCGATAGACTACAGCTATGAAAAATCGAATTAAAAAATTATCTTCCGTTTCTTACTGGAACCCCCTTTTAATGAGAAAAAATTACCAATAATTTGCCGCACTTTTTTTTATTGCACAACACACAAAATTTTTTGATTAAACTTTGCACATTCTTGAATGATATCTAATACAATGTAAGAGTTTTTTTTTTTTGCTTTGTGGTCTATTTTGTGTAATTATTAATTTGAAAATTATCAACTAAAATATATATATAGTTTTTCGTGTATATAACGATAAGCAATAATAATATGGTAAATAATATGTGAGTAAGTATATAGTATATATAAATATTTATGCAAAATAAATCAGCTTGCATACACAAAAAATAATAATTTTAAAAAATCACAAAAAAAAATTATGAAGTGATAATATATACATATATGAACTGAACATTCACCATATACATATATATATATATAACCAATTGGGATTGCATATATATAATATCGAAAATCAAATTATTCATATATATAGATATATATAGTATATGAAGGTTATAATTATGCTTGTTTGTGTTATACTTTATCGAATTTGGTTTTTTTTTTTTACTTCCGAAACGTTTTTTTTTTTTTTTGCGTTTGTTACTAGCCGGCACTTTAGATGCTGCACACTCCAATTGAGACACAGATAAGTACCACGATGAGAATACACAAAAATGATGTAAAAATCATAAATTTTGTTCATCACAGAAAAAAAACACCAAAAAACCAGTTAGCCCTTGGAGGCCCTTTTCACGGAGCAGCCATCTCGTACTGGCAAAAACTCAAAATAGAATCATTTTTCTTTCACCAACTCCCTGAGCTTGCCTGTACAATTCTCTGACGACCCACAACAACAACGACACAACGAACCTACGAAGAGGGTCGAAGCAGGTCGAATGTTGCACCTCTCGCTGGGAGCTGAGGATTTTTGTTGGGCCTTCTTGCAGAGTGCGTACTGTAATGCTCTGGAACTGAAAGTGAGAGGAGCGCGTGAACGCTGCTCACAATATACACACACACAGAAAGCAGCGATTAATATGTTAATCGATTAATCACTGCTTCAAATCAATCAATTGTCAATAATCGTCGTCATCTGTTGTCTCAATTGCGTTTCATCTAAAACACCAACAAACACATAGAAGAATGTAAACTAAAATGTAATAGGTTCTAATTTGGATGATGTTGTGTGGAACGATGTTGCCGACGAATCGTTTTAGCTTATATTCATATTGTTGTTGCTGTTGCTGCTGCCGTTGGAGTTGGAGTAGCAATGATCGCTTATCATCATGATTGGGGCAATAGTTGTTCACCACTGGTCACCAGAGGTTCCTGGGCATGGCGTAACCTTCTTTTGTCACAAATATATTGCGATTCAAACATGCCTCATTACCACCAGCTCCTCCCAATGATTTCGATCCAACCGATCCGGCGCCCTCCTTACTAATCGTTGTCTCCTTGCGACCATCAACGACACGCGTAACAGTTGTTGTCTTTTGGCCAGTGGAGTCCTGAGTCACCTTGGTGGTCTCATAGGTGCCATCCGGCTTGCGAATCGTCTTCGTCATGACACTCTGGCTAAACATCTTCGGGCCCTGATAGGTGCCATCGAAAACGCCACCGAATGGTGTCATTGGCGTCATCATGTTCGGCTTGCCGCTCGGCGGCGGACGTGAGGGCAACATTACGCCCGGCTTCATTTCGCCATCCGCATTGAGGGTGCCATGTATGCGACCCATGATCAGCTCCTCGTCCGAGAGCTTCCGGCTGCGCGGCAAGCCCTTGCGCAATCCTCGCTGATTCGAGGGCAAAATATCCTCATGGCTCTCCTCAGGATTCAGACGTTGTATCAGCGAGTACAATTGTTCCGGATAAATTCTATATAGTATAAATAAACATTAGCAAATTGTTGCACTAAAATAACTTTGTCTTTACTTACTCTCCATCCAAATCGGTGTCCAAAGCATTATCCTTCTTATTGAACTCCTTGAGTATCTTGCTCTCAAACCCGGGCTTCATGAAATCCTCCCTGAGATTTCGCTCGAAGCCAGAATCTGTTGTGGGAAGTTCAAATTTGAATTAACTTTTGGTTTATCGCATAATAAAATAGATAAATAATTTTGACCTTAACAAAATTCTTCACGAAAATGTAAAAATATTTAAGAAAATGATAAGGAAATGTTTGAAAAAAAATATTCCAATTGCCTCTTAACAAATCTAATTAGTGTAGAGTCCACTGTACCAATTCCAACCCATTCCACTTACCTTCGTTCTCATGCATCGATTCCAGGATGCGTTGCAGCTGGCGTTCAAAGTGCTTTTCCATTTCCAATGGACTGGTAAAGACCTGGAACGCAAACTTGCGATCATCATCGAAGAGCTCATCATCGGTTTCCGCCTCCTCGAACCATTGCGGCTTACGGAATTCATCCTTCTTCGATGCGGATGCGGAAGCACTGCACACACACACACAAACAGAACAAATAACAAAAAAAAAAAAACGGAAAGAGAAAACGTAGGCGGCTTTATGAAATACGCTCAATACAGTTATGTCAGACACACAAACACACACATAAACACAAATGACACAAACACACACATACAACCCCCCCAAAACCGTCGTCAACCACAAAATTCACCCGCTTGCAGGCAGAGTACACTTCAATACGCAGCCTCCGCAAGTCAAACACACACACACACAAACACACACACATAGATTGGTGCCTGGTTATATGTGTGTATATCCTGGTAAAAATGTATCTATCACAGCAGGTGCCTGTGCCTGGGCCTGGTGCCTGGTTTATCGATCCACACATCCATTGAAAAGAAAAGCCGCTGTTCACATTTTAATGCACTATTAGCACTTACTCTTGCTCCTTCTGCTGCTGCTGCTTCTCGAGCTCCGATTGGAACATTTTCTTTAGTATATCCATGGCAAGATTATTGTTAATATTGTTTAATGCTTTTGCTTAAATCCTTTGCGTGGCGGTCGAGCACAACACAAAACTTTTTGTTAATTTTTGTGTAGAGAAAGAAAAAACTAAAAGAACCAAAATGACGCAAACAGCAATTGTGTTTATTGTTAGAAGTCTCGGCTTTTTTTCGCTTGCTTTTTTGTAGTTTTTCTTGATTTTAAATAGTTTTGTATGTTTGTGTGCACATGAAATTTTCAAGATATCCTAAACACCACCACGACGAAACAGAAATTGCTCGATTAGGCACACAACAACAGCTGAGCGGATTCACGTTTCGTTCCAACTGTGACACGCACACACGTACTCACACATGCATACTCATTTTGTAAATCATGTTTGACACAAAATGGAATTGAAGCGCGTGCCGATACGTTCTGGAATTAAAACATGGCGCGTCAGTTTAAAAAGGTGATCAAAGTACAACAGATTTATGGAAATAATAATTTATTCAACTAGTTGATTTAAATCGAAATACTGTATGTGTGTGATGCAAGAGGCATAGAATGATTGACATACGTACAATCAATTTTAGTTCTTTCAGTTGGCTGTGAAATTTATTGTTTAACATATACATATATATATATATGTTGTGCTTATGCGATCGAAGATGCTTGTTAACTACACATATTTCAATAAGTTTTAGTTGGTATTGTTTGTTGCAGTTTTAGTTTAAGCTGCGAGATCTTCAAAAGTTTGAACAGATTTGTTGCGTTGAAACTTTTGATACGGTTTTCTTTTCTTGGTTTTTTTTGGTAAACATTTTTGGATAACACTCTGCCTCTTAAACATATGTAACTATAACTTAACTTTACATGGTCATATTTGCCATATTCTCTTTGTCGTTGTTGCTGCAACGTTTACCCTTCTGGATCTTCATCATTTTATTCTCATCGGCGCATTTTGTTGTGATCGCATTGCGAACTTCCTTTTCGCTGACATTCGATTTGCGAGTCACAGCGAAAATGATGTCCTGTATCTTGAGCGGATCGAGCATCTGTTTCAATGGCTTATGCTGATCCTTAAACGCTGGCGACGGCTTGCCTGTCATCGAGTGCGTGGCAAGCGTTTGCCTATCAAAAATGGCAACCAACAACTTGCGTGTGGCAAGCGAGGAGACATTCCAATTGATATTTTCAAAGATGCTTGCCGGCACACAAGTATTATTGGGTCCAATGGATATCATCACATTGTCCGAGAGCTGTTGTTGTCCCTGTGTAGTGAGCTCCTTGGAACGACTGTTGCTGCGTCGCACCGGCAACTTGTGTTGGACATTGTGCAGTTGGGAAGATGGTGCTGCCATGTCGCTATTATTTTTGTTGTTGTTGTGCTCCTGCAGCTCCATCTTGAAGCGTTTTGGCACTGGCTGTGGTGCTATTTTGTACTGGACATTGCCAGTCTCCTGCGGCTTGCAGCGGTATATAGTATGTGAAGGCGTCATGGATGAGGATTCACGTTTAATGTGCTGCTGCTTCTGCTGCAGATCATCGTTGCCCAGACAAATCTCTAGACGATCTGAATCGGCTGAGGTGCTCAAACTATTCAAGCTCTCCGCTGCGAGACGTATCTCAATGGCATCCTCATCGCTGCATTTGATTATTTTGTAGTCAATCACCTCGGAACGATGTTGCGATTGAGCCTCCGTGGAGGGGGAGGAGGCAGCGGCACATATCACCGAACTGGGTGGCGTCAGTATCTGTGGCTGACTTGTGGGCGGTGGCGAGTTGGCCGGGGAGTTAACGGCAGCCGTTGCTGTTACCTGTTGCATGCGTGCCGATGTTGCATGTATCTGAGAGAGCAGATCTGTGTGCTCCTTCAGCTTACTCTCCAGATAGCGCACCTTTTCGTGTAGTGCACGATTTTCGGACTGGACATTGGGCTCGGTGTCGAATGTGCGCAATAATTCAAAATCTTCGCCAGTGGTTTGTGTCCAAGCTGTGAGCAGCATTGGCTGCTCCCTGGCGCTCCAATGGGAATCGTCGCGCACATTAAGAAAATTTGAGCCATTTCCTTGCAATATCTAAAAAATTTGCATTTACAGTTGGTTTTTTTTTATTTTTTGTTGAGTACTTGCATGTGGATCCATTGTTCTGATCCTGCGTTGTGAACTTCTTGCAGGATGAGCGACGACTGTGCAAAGAAATTGGCGGCAGAATATCAGAAAAATACAAAAAACAACGCGCGAAAAACACAAAGCCAAATGCATGCACAATGCGAGAGCGAGACAGAGACAGCGAAACCGATGCGAGACGGGGTAGTTTTTATAGTTTTAGCAACAACAACAATGTGAAATAGGCACAATGCATTCCAATTACTTACACATGCTACCTGGCTGTCGATTCAACACAACATACATGTTTGTAAATGTGTGTTTGTGTGCTGCTCTTTCTATCTCTCTCTCTTCCGATTTCAGGTAAGCCAAAAATAATTGTCTCTGCTTTGAAATGGGACTTTCTATTCTATAATCCCAACTGGTGTGAGACCAATTTTCATTGTCGCTTCGTTTTCTATTTTCTGCCTATCCTCGCTGCTCGCTGCATGCATTCGCTTTGCGCGGGAGCTAGAAGTGTTTTATTTGAAGGCAAACAGAGTTGTCGCCTCTTTGGTAGATTTTGGCAAATGGCAATGTTTCCACTACAGCATGCATCATTAACACTAACAGCTGAGTGTTGCGTTATGTGTTTAATAATAATCTATGCATTGTAATATTTAAAGCCATTATATTTATAAACTTACAATACAAAATATAATTAACTAATTCAACAGGGTATAGTGAGTAAGTTTATTGAATTTAAAAAGTCGGTTAGATAAAACCGGTTTCAGATCGCAGGAATGGAAGCGTAATGAGACCAGTTGTCTGAATGCATAAATATTCCTCTTGATAATGCAAGGGCTGTCATGCAAACGTGGGTTCTCTGATCGGAAAAAACCAAAAAACCACCCTTAAGCAGGCAGATGTAAAAACCATTAGAGCACAAAATATGATGGAATTTTTTAAGCAGAATCCTCTTTTGAGCGGTAGAATGCGTCCATTGTTGTAATTCGCCGAATAACATAAGTATCAAAAGACACAAATGAGTCAACTATGTTTTCATACGTCTTACATTTAGTTTAGGAGTTAGGATTAAATATTTCAAATGAGGCAAAAGCTTTAGTTATCAACAAACGTTATATATCGATCTCTTTTAATTTCTTGAGCTAGGGTAACAACTCTGTTTGCCATCTGTCAAACCAAATAACTGTGAATCCTAGATCATAAAACTTTCGCATTTTGTAAGGGCATTTATTCAAGGTCAAGCGTAATTGCAGCTTAATACAAAGCCATTGTAAAGGAAAAGAAGCCCTCGCAGTTGCACGAGATTTTCTTACCTGTTGACGTTTTTTGTTACCTGTTTTTCCTATGGCAAATAATCATATTTTTAAGCATAAATATAATAGTGCAAAAGAATTTTGCATACCAGTTCGAGACAATCCGAAGACGAGTGCAGAACAAACGGCTCAAACCGTAAATTATTCGAAAAAATCACCACAAAATATAAAATTGTTGCCAGTTGTGCCATTTACAACCATACATCCATTGTATGCGCAAAGAGTTCAAAAGTATTTCAATCAATTCGCATCATATCTCAATCCACTTGTCAATTATCAAATGACCAAACAGCTAGCAAAGCCAGCAACCGATAAGGAAATTGAGAGGTACATCAATTTCGAAGTAGAGAAACAGAAAAATATGTTGAGCAAACTGAAGGCAAGAACATTGCTTCCACTCGGACAGCTTCATGTGCAAAGTGAAGTCCCTTTGCCCACCATACGGAATGCATTGCCACAAAAGAAGCCGCAGGAGCGTCAGATTGTCAATGTTAAACTCGTCGCCTTGGCGGGCCGTGCACAGGTTACGGTCAAAGAAAGTGATTTGGAACCGTTGCCACCCGTTGAACCCGAGTTCAAGGAGCGTGTTGCCAAAATCGCAAAAAGCCAACAGCATTATACACAACTATTTGGACGTCTAACAACTATGTTACATACTCTTAATAGTCGCTACGATGGAAGTGAGGTGGAGCCGGAAGATCAACAGTTGGTTAAGGCTGATGTTGCACCGCCGCCACCATTGAAACGGGCACGTCACAACAAGTCCAGCAGTTCAAGTGATTCCCATTTGAATGTCGAGAATAAGCCCAAAAAAGATGTTTCACACTATCCGATACGTGTGATGGGCAAGTATGGAAATTTTGTATATGAGCTTGGTCCGAATGGCACACAAATCAGTGCCAAAGAATACAGTGAAGTGTTCTGGACAAGTGCACCGATTGCCACACGCTGTCTCCTGGCCGCTGTCTTCACCGGTGATGAGCTGGCCACACACACACTAACGGGCAAGCCATCGCCCGCATTCTATGGACGTGAGAGGCCAGCCAAGAAGATGCTCGATCAGCGGCGTGTGGATGATATTGTTGTTAGTGTCGGGAATCGCACGGGCGGTAAGGAGCGATTTATTAGAGCCACCATTACCACCAAATGTGCAGATATGGCCAAGAAGTTTAAGCGACGTGCCAAGAAGGTTAAACCGGAAATCATAGTTCTAGACGATTGAACATTTAAGATTGACTTAAGATTCGATTTTCTTTTTCTTTTTTGTTAGCTGGATGTAATTCAGCTATATTATACAGTGATCGCTTGATTTAAAGAAATCTTCCAATAAATTCCTATTCTAAGTACAAGTTTTTTTAATTGAAAACAAAAATATTATTTGCTGAATAAAAAAAAGTTGAATATTGTTCATTAATTTGCAGTAGTTGGAAACTTTAACCATTTCGTAGAATTATATTCTAAGCCAAAGCAGTTTTATCACGATAGTTGCTGCGATATCCAGTTCTTTAGGATCGCTTTATTTTTATATGATAAACATTTTATGCTAACAGGATATTAATGTGACTATTTCTTCGACGATGGATTCCAAGCTTCCACTTTTGGCGGCGTTGTGGTGTATGGCATATATGACTCTATACAGAATACAAAAAAGTTATTAATTTGTTCTTGAAACCGATTTGTTTATGTGTGGATTTTACCCTTTGTGCCAGACAGATTCTCACTGTGATCCGCAATCCACTTGTATTTGGGACGGCAGCCATCGCGAATTGGTGGCAAATCGGTCTGCAAGAATACATTGCGTATTTAATAATTTAAGCAGTATTGAGACTAGCTTACCTTATAGTGCATCCAACCATACCACTCGGCGGGTATTTGTGAGCCATCATAATCCATATTCACATGTGGTGCAAACTCGACCCAGCGATTTCTGCCATAGAAGTAGTAGGGATTCTGAAAGTACTTGTTGCCGTACTTGTCAATGCCGACCAGAGTGCCTGTCTTCAGATCATCATTTCTGTTTATTTGTAAATATTATAAGTTTGCAAATTATATAAGAAAGCGCTTTTTGCATTGGCTCACCTGTATAGCTTTAGATAGGCTTGCTTTAAGCCACCAGCTTCACGTATGGCTTGGAACAGTCTGCCCAAGCGATTTATTCCCAAAAATTTGGCCATTCTGTTTGTCAAATAGAATTAATAGAATAAATTTGGTGATTATTTCTAATAAAACTTACGTCCTAAGCAAAACAATGTTGCCACTCAGTTGAACTGTATGAGTGTGTTTTTGTTGTGATACCAGGGCTACATAGCGCTGCCGGTGTTGGCAAATAACCCATAAAAGTACTGTAACCCTGCGTCCACATCTGTTCGCCGATTTGGTCTTTCGTGAATCACTTTGCTATTGATAAAAGAATTAAAAACATTGAAATTTGTGAACAAAAGCAACATTAAACATGGCGAAAAACACTTCAAGCAATGCATTTCGTAAAATCGATGTGGATCAGTACAATGAGGATAACTTTCGGGAAGAAGATGGCGTTGACAGCGCTGCCGTTGGCCCCGATGAGAACGAAATCACTTCGCTGCTGACAAAAGGCAAAGGTGCCGAAGCATTAATCAGTGCGCTCCAGAATGCCCCATTACGTTGTAAAAACCAGCATGTCAAGGTAAAGGAGAATACGTCAGTTGACCATAAATAGCATTAATCATGTTTATACGATTGTAGGACAACGCCCTTAACATAACACTGCGCGTACTCTTATCAATCAAGTCGACACAAATCGACCAGGCGATCGATTCGGTGGAACAGAATGATCTGATCGATGTGCTAATGAAATACATTTACCGTGGCTTTGAAATACCATCGGAGGGATCCAGTGGGCATCTGCTGCAGTGGCATGAAAAGGCATTCGCAAAAGGCGGCGTCGGTTGCATCGTTCGTGTGCTCTCCGATACAAACCGGGCTTAAAGGTTGTTTCATACAGGGACCACATAAACAACCAGCTAAAATTAGTCATAAATGTTGTGTAGTGTCTGCCAAGGATTGCTTAATTAGCTACACACTTGAGAAACCCGAGCCTGAATGCCCTAGTTTGATTTTGCCGCAATTAAGAAATGACAAAGTTTTCCAAATTAGATTTTAACTCGTATTCAAGTATTAAAGTTTTTATTACAAAAAACTGCCTTGTGCACTGTTTGTTTTTTATATGTATCTAGTTATAAGGATTGGGAAATGGAGGATCAAAAGAGAGAAATCAAAAATTCAACTGATGAAAAGTATTTTTGCCAAGCTGAATAATTTTTTTATCATTTCATTTTTAAGTATACCATTTTCATTTTATTTATTGTTTATTAACTGTTTCTGAGTTTTTATTTGCCTATTCAAAAAATGTAATAATTGCTTTTATTAACTTAAAAACAAAACCAATTACGATGCCAACTACTCAAGGCATTATTTAACATGCAACATGGTCGAAAGGATTCATAAAGCTGGATGATAAAGGAGAAGAAATGCTTGGCGTCCAGCTAGAAAATGAAATACTTCCTCTGATAATGACGCTTCAAATACAGCGATATATAGAAAACGAAGAAATGTTTTAAATAGTATAGTATACTTAGATCTATTACAATGTTTTCTGATTAAGAACATATTCAGAATTTTTGGTGCTAACTACAATGCGCTAAATGTTTTTGGGAAAGCCATGAACTTCTTTTTTTGTTCTTTTCTAGATAAGTAGTTGTAGTTGTCTTCAATAAATAGTGTGTTATATATGTTTTGAATGCTGCTAAATTTCTTGCGGATATTAAGAACAGGCGCCAATATCATATCTGGGTCAAAAACACACACACACACACTCTACCACATGTGAGTTTCGCGTATTTCGCTAATGATGTGATTTGCACGTGTCAAAGCCTAAAAATAAGATTTAAGTTTGATTAGAGATATAATTTGCGTATAAATATTACGTTTAAAGTCACCTTTAACATATCCGCTGCCTCTTTTCGGCGCACTGCAATGTGATCGGATTCATTGAGGAGAGTTTCAGCCTTATCCGATTTATATAAATGTGTCACCAGCTCACTTTGCAAATTGTCCTTAACGTAGTTAACCAAGAAATGCATTATTGCTTTCGGTACTGAGTCTTGTATGGATTTGCGCACAATATAGAAATACGATTTAATCAGGCGCTCTGCAATAAATAACAAAGTAGATAAGTTAAAAAGCGAGCTATTTTAATTTAATTAAACATACCAATAACATCGCAATCCCTTTGCTCCTTGTCAGTGAGGCGACGTGGATTATGCAGAGCCGGCACATCGGGTAGAAAATTTACAGGCTTCAATGGATGCATCATATTGTTATGCACTGGCGTATTGCTGGCCGAGTTCTCAATGCTGTCGGGACGAGTGGGCGCGGGTGGTAAGATGTTTGACAGCCAGGAGCCCGTTGAAGTATCACCATTCTAAAAATCATTAAAACAATATTATTTGTGGGGAATAAACTTAAAGGTTCAGTTTTGCTTTATGTCAACTGTTAATATGAGTGATACCAAAAGTTAACATTGATGTGAAATAAGGGCTTTACGCATGAATGAAAGGCAATCACATACCCTTGACACAAGTAGCCCATAAAATGTTGAAGTTATCTATGAAAACAAGAACTTGCTTCAACAAAAGGTTCTTAAATTGTATAATAATATGAAAACAAAGTCATAAAAACTTAAAACCTTCAGTAAAGCCGTAATATTTCAAACAATAAAGTTAACAGCTGTGTTTTACTGCACCTATAATATATCTAAAAAAAAGAAGAATATATTACCTGCTCATGGTTTTCGTTTTGTTGCTGTTGTTGTGGTTGTTGCAGCTGTTGTTGTGACTGTTGCATCATTTGCTGTTGCTGTTGATGGTTTTGTGAAGCCGAACTGTGTGATGAGACCTGCGGCGACATATTATTACGTGACGTAGTCTGCCTACGTGTCTGAGAGTATTCGTTGTCTGTCTTAAGTAGACTAGGCACCAGAGCAGCTTCCTTATGGAAGTCGGGATGCTTGGTATTGATGTAGGCCAACTCAATGGCTACAATGTGCTCGACCATGACATTTGTGGCAGGCAGACGACAACGCAGCAGCTGCGTAACGACATCCACAATCTTTTCATGCAACTTGGGGAAACTGCAAAAGGATTTGTATAAGATAAGATTAATAGTTCTTCATATAAAATGTTGTTTTCTTACCGCAACATCTCCTGTTGCACTTCATTGCCGCAATGTTGCACAATGCGTTGCATTTCCTCGTGGATAAGCTCGACGCAACGCAGTGATGGCTCCTCCAGCCGACGAATCTGACGCTTCACCAGCAACTCAAATGACACTTCGGGCACAAACAGAGCTGGCCGTGGACCCGTCGCATTCCTTATGGCCGTGAGAATGTCCATTTTGGTCAAACCAACCAGCGGATGTATCGAATCCAAAGTGCGACCAAAGATCTCATGGAAAATATAACAGAGACGCGCACCGCCGCACAACTCCGTTGTCTCAATATTACGTGACGTGCCCTCAATCGTGGAGCAATAGGCGCTGGAGAATTTGGTTATAATGTGCAGTAACGTTTGACTCTTGTCCGAAACATCCTCGCCGTATGAGTTTAACAGCGACTGAAATTGCGTGGCCATTATGTTCACGCGCGTCTATAAAATGGGAAGAGTCTTTCAGTGTTAGTATTGTGCTCTTGTATATGTAAATAAATATCAAGCACCTTAAGATCGGGTAGGCAGTCGCGTATATGATGCATTAGAAGGCGATTCAACGTTTTGGCCAGATATGGTGTGCCGTTGCGTGTGGCAAGCGTGGGATATTTGCGTTGTAGGAAAGCGGCCTCATCCTTCATTTGATCATCTATATTTTTCTTATCCATAATGTCTTGTTGCGAACGATTCATCACACCAATAATGCCCAACTTGACGGGTATGACACGTCCACACAGTATATCAATCGCATCTGTGCCGGCATCCATGAGATCTAGTTTGGTAACCACAGCGAGGGTACGTCGGCCATCGGGATCCACATCTTTGGCTAGCTTAAGAGCCTCACTGGTTGCCATGTCCGTGTTGGCAGCCGTTACAGCCAATATAATTGAATTGGGATTCTCAATGTATTTAACAACCAAATCCTTAATTTGCGCCTCAATATCCTCGGGCTGATCGCCAACGGGCACTTTCGTAATGCCTGGCAAATCGACCAGCGTTAAATTGACAACTCGTGTCGAGAATATCTTCAGATTGATAGGATCCGGACATATGCCCTTGTTATTGCCAGCCACACGTTCCGTATCGCTCTCAATCTCATTGCGTATCTCATTGAAGTCCGTAAAGCATTTCTTCGTGTGCAAAAAACGTCCCCATTCCTCTGCATTGACAGTGCCTGCAAAAAAGAGATGATGTTAGGAACTGTTTAGGAATGCTTTCTTGTGGAGTTACCTTGCTCTGCTGAGCGATGTTCGCGATCATCCAATGGACAGTAGATCAATTGTAGAATTAGCGGACGGCGTGTTACGATTCCTGTTCCGCGTGGCAGAAACGAGCGTCCAACAACGCTCTCGATAACGGAACTCTTGCCTGAACTCTGCAATCAGAAGAACACAAAAGTTATAAGTACTTAATATTTCTATAAATGCAGCCAGACAACAAGCGAATCGATTAACAGTTTCTTATCAGCAAGAGTAACAAACTTAGAGCATACGATTTCACAAGTGAAGTTGGGAAATAGATTTTAGATCGATATGGAAGCAGGTGTAAAGAGTTCCAGCATATTAAATCATCATGAACATATGTGATCTAACTCCGATCAAGGTCTAACTTAATAATATCTTAGTGCTCTCATTTCAATATTTATAAGTAGCTTAACAGGAAGCAAAGTTAGTCAGATTTATCTCAACCCAATGTCATACTTCACTCGAATTAATTGCGACAATCAAAACAAAGTTCACAAGCTCCCACAATACACATTTTATATGGGTGTGTGTTTGTGTGTGCGTCATGTGTGTGTGTTTTATGTTTTGTATTGGAATGTGTCACAATAGCACCAGCAGCTGCTTTCGTACTATATACTGTGCAAAATATCGATTTTTCATATGCGCCTCCGTAACAAAATCCGCAGCGTTCGCATTTAATCATTATATAAACAATAGTTGTATTTATTGAAAACACTTTCAATTGACAAATTTATTTGTTATTATGTCGTACGTGCCGGCATTAGCGTGTGGGAACGCAAGTCCTATTATATAATTTGAAGTGCATACATTTGTCAAATTGCTTTAGTGCGTGTAAAGTTGAATAAATAGCGCAGAAAAGAAGGGAGCTCCATTTTTGGCATTATGCTGCTAAGCATGACTTCATATTTATGCCTTTGGCGTTGCCAATTGTTGTTTGATGCTTACCTGACTGCCGAGTACAACAATTTGCGGTAATTGTATTGAGTCAGAGCCCACAGTATTGAAGACATCTTGTAATTTGTTGATAACTGGAATTAACGCTTCCATTTCTCAGTCAGCTGGGCAATAAGTACGATTAATCTATTGCTTTTCTCACAATCAACACTTTTTGTTTGTTAAAAAGCTTATATTTTATATATAACACACATTAATACTAGACGTTCTTACGTTTTTTTGATTGACGCGAGAGTGTGGTAAAAACTTTTTGCAAATTTAGACAGGGCTGCACAAAAAATGACCCACAACTAGTGCTGCCAGATCAGTGAAACAAGGTGCTGAGAAATATCACAAATGCTGCCAGTTAGCTAAAGATTTCTTTCGTAAATAATGTATTAAAAAGCTTACATTAAAGAAAATTATTAAATTTAATGTACCACGGTTGCATTTTTAAAGCGATTTGTTTGCTTAACTTTTGTTTGTGTACATTGTGCAGCGCAGTTTGAGTTTTGCGCGCGATAGCTAACTATCGATAGCATCGATAGTCATAAAATGCGCGCTTAATGAAATTTTTGAAATAGCAATTATTTATCTTATCTATGTGCTTACGTCTGGATGATAGTTGTAGAATATAAATAGATTAGCATGAAGCAATGCAGATTCGTTTGATGAAATCAATACAGAGGAACAGCTTATCTTTTGATTTACGTAATCATTGAGAACAGTTAGCTCTTTAAGTTTTAACAATAAACTGTTGAAAGCGAATTGAGTTTGAAATGGCCACAAGCCACAAAGACATCCGCTGAAGCCTCAATGTTCGATTGAAAAATTCAACAAAGTGGCAGGCAACAATAGATTGCTCCTATACATATATCCCTTCTCCATACCCTAACCATTCAATGCTCTCGGTACTTATCCGTTCTATGCTTTTATGGTTTTCTTATTTTCTTTTTCTATTTTTTGGCTTTCTCAACTGACAAACAAAATAAGTGAATGTGTGTGTGTATGTTTGTGTGCTTCATTGTGCAAACTTAATGATATGGGCCCAGTCTAGGATGTCCATGTCGATGTTCATGTCCTTATCCAATACACCACAATTCACAGAGCATTGTTGGCCCATCTCAATATATTCCACTTTGGCTTTAGATAAAAACGAAGCTCAAGCTTCAAATGCAGCAAGGTGGATGGATGAAGAGTGGGCTGTGTGGTGTGGGGGGAGGGCAGCCAAGTGGTCAGAGGCACACACACACACTCACATACACAACTCGCAAATAGAAAACGGACAATCGAGCTCAAGCCTCAAGTGCCTGAGATTTGCATGTGGTGCAAAGTGGGTGGGTTGAAATGTGTTTGGTTTGGGGGTCTTTGTTGGTGGATGTGGAGCCCATTTAGTTTGCTGCACGAATTGGTTGCTGGTTGCTCGATTTTATTGTTGTTTGGATATGTTTGTATATAGTATGTAGTATATCAATGCTCAAGAATGCTTGTCGCTAGGCGCAGTGCATTTAAAATTTGATAATGGCCCCCAAATGGATTCGAATATTCAATGAATATATATATATGCGTATTGACGTTTATTTGGCTTGTTTGATGGCAATTCAGATTTGTTAACTCTTTTGTTGGGCTACTCATTAATTTGTTTGGTGTGGTATTTTGTGGGGAAAATCAAAGTTTAAATCGAAATTTGAGTTTTAGTAGATGCAAAGAACTTTGTGGAATGGGTAGAAAGAATTTATGAGCTTAAATCATAGAAAAGTTTTGCATGTGTAATTCTTTGTGCTAGGAATTTTTACATAAATTTCGAGACAGTAAAACATTTCCAACTATGAATGCAGTGCTAATATTGAGATCGAGCTATGGATAAAACGAATTTCCTTTTAAAAATCGATTCAGTTTTGATGTAGTTACGGGTTCGAAAAGTTTTTCATCCTTCCCCACCCTACCCTTGTACACACACAACACACACACACACACCTTTTGGAATGGGCATATTTAAATGTCTCATCAAATTGACATTGTTTGAGGAAAGCTAAAAGTTTCGTATATTTGCGTTCACAACTTGACGAAATATGCGCAACGCAAAAGACATTCACAAACAAACTAACTAACACACACACACACACACACACACACAGAGACAGAGAGAGAGGGAAAATTACATACCCAGAAACTTCTCGACATATATTGCCTAGGACAGACAGGCAACAGCTTCGGCTTCAGCTTCTGTGTCTGCCAAGGACTATTCATACTTTGAGCCATCATGCTGCCGAGAGGTGACTGAATATTAATTTGATAATTTTACGCTCGAATGCAAATTTGATGTTGAGTCTTTTGCTCTCTAATTGACTGACGAATATTTAAAATATGAATTTCAAATGAAGTTTAACAACTGTTCAGCACTTTTTCTCTTCACTTCACTTCGCTTCTTTTCTCTTTTTGCCTACTTTAATTATAATTTAGTTTGATGCTGTTGATGATGATGATGATGTTGTAAATGATAGTCATTGCATTTTAGGTGTTAAATCTTGAAAATAAAACGCTATTGAATTGCTGCATTAATCATTTCGAAAGTAATTTTGCGGATTTGCATGCGTTGCAGCAAACGATGATAATTTTCATCCATCATTTTCAAGTGTTTCCGACCGGATTATAATATCCAGATAGACATGCCAGACAGAGCATCCTGGCAACCAGAACAATCCTTTCTCATTACGTCTGTGTGTCTATGTGTGTGTGTGTGTGTGTGTGTGCGTGTGTGTGTACTCTACGCTCATTATCCTTCGTCGTCATCGTCGTCAATTATTCTTGTAGTAAGTTGCACTTGTTGGATGAAGGCAGCTTTTACATTTAGTTGATGAGCTCGCCTTTTAGCGACCAGCTTCTACCCCCCCCCCCCCACCCCTTCCCCTAGCCACACCGCGTGATTTATGTGGCATGTGCATTGCTCATTTTCTTTGTGCATCTTTTGGGACCGCAAGATGATCAATCGCATCGACCACATTCATAGTTCTGTTCTGTTCAGTTTAGTTCGTATTTGTATTACGTAAACGACATGTGCAACATGGCAAGGCATAGTTGTAGCATTGATTGCGCTTGCCCCAGCTCTGCCTCATCCCCCTCTCTCTGTCTCTCTTTCTCTGTAGCAATAATGAACTTTGTTGCTGGCTGCCTTGTATTGTGTGCCACACTAATGACTGCTGCACACAGTTCGAGGCGCCCCTCAACACTGGAAGAGGAATTTCAGTTCGAAAACTTGGAATGATTGACTGCATTTGATTTCATGAAACAATATTGGTCAATAAATAACATTGGAGAAATCAAGAAAAAAAGGGTACAAATAAATGTTGTTTTGGGACAGAAATGAATTGAAATCTGTTTAAAAATGCATTCTTAGAATATATAACATTTTGATCAAAACAAGTTGCTAAAACATGACCTTGAAAATATTTCTATTTAATTCGGTTTATTTCGGTTTTGATGAACCTATCAAGACAAAACCAAGACATATGAGTTATCAGCAAACAAAAATGTTTGACACTCTCTTTTGAACTGTGGCTTCGTATTATCACAACATATGGCATGTGTTTTTCCATTATATATTACTTGCTCATATATAAACGTATATATACGACTTATTTTAGTTCAATTCCTAACGTAAAGCGAAAAGGAACAAGCTGCCCAATGGATTTGTCTGTAAGTTTTGATCGACGAACAAGAAGACAAAGAATATTTATATTAATCCTTTCAAGTCCTTTTCTTAAACGGATTTTATATAATTATTATGTGATTTCTTTTTTTTTTTTTAATAACAAAAGAGACTTTCTTGCGGTTAATATTTTTAACCATTATCAACATGAAAAAAAAAGTTGCTTTAACTCGAACCTCGCTGATAATAATTTTAAAAACGTTTTCTTCTTCTTCAGGTTAATAAACTCTTGCTGGCTTTTAGCTTCTGCTTTGCCGTTGTGTCTGCTCAAAACGATTATAAATTTCTAACGTGGAACACCAATGGACAACGCTGGCCTGAAGTGGCCGAACATTTGTTTAACTACGATGTGCTGTGTATCCAGGAAGCCGGCTTATTTCCAAGAACCTTTAACGACCTTTAACTTTATTCAAATGAAGTATATCGTTGTGGATGAAAATGAACAAGGAATACTTGTGGAATATGAGGCTACTAATGTTGGCGTTACAGCTTATAGGTTTTTACGTGGCAACGTTCCATTTTATATTTACTATTATGATAATCCAGTGCAGAATCCTGTAACAAATATGTTAAACAGAGATACTCGCAAGCAAAACTTAGCCATCATATCGCGTGAGCAGGCTAGCGAGGTCTACATTATACGACCACATTCCCGCAACCCAAACAGGGTTGATGTCAATAGACCAACTATTGGACTGAATCTAACAGAATATATGGTCTTTACGGCCCACTCAGATCCAACACCGAGCACTAACGAAATCATCAATACCATTGGAAGAGTTGCTCGCTTTATGGCCAGCTTCAATGAAAACACAAGAGGTGGAGTTCATTGTCAATGGAAGGAATGGATTCTAATGGGCGATTTCAATAAACAGCCAGCGAGCATTTATTGGCCCGCAGTTCCTAATGTTTGTTTCGTCGATAAGGTATTTCCCACACAGGCCACCAAACCCGCCACACAGGCCACCAAACCCGGAACAATTATTGACTATGGGGTCTATGGCGGTCCAATCAATAAAGTAGGTTCGCTAATAGCTAATACTATATCGGGAAAGGGCACAAGTGATCACTGGCCCGTTGAAATTGTACCTGTTCGTAGGAATGGACAACCTGTGCCTAGGAATGGCTAAAAATATTATATATTAAAAATATTATATATATTATTAAAAAATAAATAATTGCAATTGAAATGTGTAAAAAGCATAAGATATTTTTGGTATTTTTTTTTTAGCACACTTAAAAGTGTATAAAATGTTTGACTTAAATCAATTTGATGCTGTCTGAACTCTTGCTTATCAGCAGAGAAGCCTAACAAGCTTATTATGTTATCAATCTTCAGTTAAGGCAAAGATTTACGACCAGAAAATACGCAAAGCTTACATTTAATTTGAAGAGCTTTGTTATCTGTGCTTTGTTTTAAATCTCAAAATAAAAAACACAACACACATTTTTTTAACTTTAATACCTAATAAGAAAACAAGTCCTGAAATTTCAAGATTTTATTGTTATTGATCCCATGTGTATATTGGAAACGCAAAGAGTTATCGAAAAACGAAAACAAACTTGTACTACCTAGGGATTAGGCGAGCTTATGTTTTAAATCTGGAGTCTCTAGCTCTACGGACGGAAGGATAGACGGACGGACGGACAGACAGACGGACATGGTTATATCGACTCGGCTGTTGATGCTGATGAAGAATATATATACTTTATGGGATCGGAGATGCTTCCCTCTGCCCGTTACATACTTTTGCACAAAACCATTATACCCTTTTTTCCCATTTTTAATGGGTTCAGGGTATAAAAACCTGACCTGCCCGAATATTGTGATAACGCGAATCATCAACTGAGTGCTTATACAATTAAATAAGTAAACAACACTCAGCTGTGTATTTATAGCATCAAGCACAAGGCGCGAAATGCACATATTTAGTATGCAATCGACATATTGGCAAACCTTTAAACGTTTAAACACTTGAATATTATTTTTAGATTGTTGACATTGCTTATATTGTGTTTTTGTTTTTTTTTATAATTGTTTCAACTGGAAGAATCACACTTCAACCTTCAAGAGTTCAAATCACGTACATGAATGATATGTTAAGCTAACTATTATTCTTTATCACACAACAAAAGCATGACGCATTAAAGATCAGAGAATTCAACAACTTAATATTGAATTAAGTGAATTAAGTTACAGAGAATTCAAGTGCTTCTTTTTATACCCTGATCCCATTAAAAATGGGAAAAAAGGGTATAATGTTTTTGTGAAAAAGTATGTAACAGGCAGAAGGAAGCATCTCCGACCTTATAAAGTATATATATTCTTTATCAGCATCAACAGTCGAGTCAATAAAGACATGTCCGTCTGTCCGTGTGTATGAGCAAGCCGATCTCAAAGACTATGAGAGCTAGAGACTCCAGATTCGGAACTTAAGCTCGCCTAATCTCTAGGCAGTACAATTTTGTTTTCGATTTCCGATAACTCATCCCGTTTTCGATAAACACATGGGATCGATAACAACAAAATCTTGAATTTTTAAAACTTTGAGATAGCGTTTGAAATATTAAACAAAATAATGACAATCTGTGAAATTTTTATTAAAATTGGTTAAGAAACACCGGAGGTATGGGACATTGAAGTTTTCTATGCAGTATGTAGTATGGGCGTACTTACATACACACATACTTGCAAGCACTGACTGTACGCGTAAAGTAAAGGGATCAGGGTATCGTCTTGTCGGGATTTCTCGACTAGAGCCTTCTTACTTGTTTTACCTGAACTTATATATATAATTGGCTAGTAAGCATTCAGTGGCCAACAGTTGTTGTTGATCGTTGTAGCCTTAAACCAGTTTTTTGCATTGCAACAAAAAATATATTTAAATGAACTAACTGTTTGCGATAAGTGCTTTGCGCAATAGAAACTTACTGGTGTAATGAAATTTTAATCCAATTATCGAAGGCAGTAGCAGCTTAAAGCATTCAAATGTAAACTTTTCATTCACTCTCGCATATTCATTTATATATTCGTCGGTTACGGATGCGCGTTAGCATCAAATTGTCACGCGCATTTTTTAGTCGGAAATTAATGTGCAATACAAACGCAGTATTAACAAAAACTATTGTGAAATATGAAAGAATAAATGAAAGAAGCTAATGTAAAGCAATCGTGTTTTATACTAAATCTAATAATCGCAAGCTTTATGTCACAATTTGAACAAAGGTTAACACAAAATAGTGCCTCCTCTAAACAAAAACTCATTTTTTGTATATATATATATAAAAATCTTAGCCACATTATCACAACCGAAATAACGCGAAAGGCAAAACAGCAAATTAAATAAGAAACATTTTTTTTTTTTGACTACAGTGCTTGCAAGTATGTGTGTGTGTGTGTACGTGCGTACTGCATACTTAACTTAACTTCAATTTTCCATATCTTCGGTGTTTCTCAACCGATAATAATAAAAATATCACAAATTTGCATTAATTTGCTTAATAATTCAAATGCCATCTCAAAGTTTTTCAAATTTCAAGATTTTATTGTTATCGATCCCATGTGTATATCGGAAACGGAAAGAGTTATTGAAAATCGAAAACAAACTTATACTGCCTAGGGATTAGGCGAATTTATTAACATTTATTTAATAACAACCTAAATATAATATTCAAGTGTCACGTTCATTCAAAACGTTTGAACGTTTGCCAATATGTCGATTGCATACTAAATATGTGCATTTCGCGCCTTGTGCTTGATGCTATAAATACACAGCTGAGTGTTGTTTACTTATTTAATTGTATAAGCACTCAATTGATGATTCGCGTTATCACAATATTCAGGAAAGTCGGGTTTTTTTTTTGCTGTATTAAATCATGCATACATTTTAGAGATGAAATGCTGTTCAAATAGTCAAAATTGCACACAGCGGCTTATTCCACATCACATTTGATGCTTAAATAAAAAATAAAATGTTTAGCTTTTGGCAACAAAGTAAAACGTTCAGTTTGTGGTGAACGACGTGATAAAAACCCTGCAATTTATGTAATGGTAAATAATTAAACTTAAATTTAACTTAAAGTTCATTGATATTTTTTTGAAAAAAATTAATTTATTTTATTTAATATATTATTCATAAGTGCTATTGAAAACAGCTTAAAGTTTTAGTTTAGCAGTAAGTTATAATTTTTTTAACTTTGTTTAGTTTTAATACATTTTTTATTGTTGTTAAACTTTAAATTATACATAAATATAACTTTGCTTGGCTAAAAAGAAAATTTTTTTAGTATATTTATAACACCCTTTCTGCTAATTTAAAAAAGAGTACAGGGTATACCAATTACACCACGCTTTATGTTAGAGACCATAAGTTTAAAGCTTTTAACTCTGGTTTTTCATCTCGCTTTTTGCAAGTTTAAGCTTTACGCTATCAAAACTGTCTATTTTTGTAACTAAATGTTTATTTTTAGTCAAAAACTAAAGTTATTGTTGAAAAGTACGGAAAATACGACCTGAGTTCAAAAGACAAGAACTTCCTTTTATTTTATTTGGGTTAACGTTATGCGCGTAAGGCTTTTGAAATTTTGAAGCTATAGTTTGAGCTTTAGCTTTCAGTTTTCAGTTTTAGGTTCAGTAAGCGGCAGAGCAACAAGACAAAACAATTGTTTGGCCTCCCTGTGCTCTGGTCCCTTTTAGTGGCACTGCCATTAGTGAGATTAAAACTATGATCCCAGCAAAAGCAAAAGCAAAAGAGAGGAAGATACAAGATGGCATGAGGATGGGGATGAGGATGAGGAACTGACGCAGTGCTTGGGCTTTTGGCTTTGTTTCATCTCGAACAATGGGGCGTATCTCTCAGTCGTAATGACGCAATGCGTACTCATGCATTGTGCTCTTCAGCACACAATTGCTATAGTATGATGACCCCCTGCGTGTGTTCTACAACCATTTTTGAAAATGCAATGTTCAACGCACGAGAGTGTATACTGAAAAGAGATATATGTATAGTTCTGTGTGTGTGTGATGCAAGCATCCATAACAAAACAGTTGACACAAATGCAACTGAATGCAGTGCAGCTGAACACAATATAGTCGCAGGCGTGGCACAAGAGGCGAGTAGGGCAGGATTGGGTTGGGTGACTATTTAACAATTTGTTGGCTCTCTCTAATCTAGCTTTGATGGCTTGTGACAGCTATTCATAGAATTTAGTTGCATAAAACACATTTCAATTCGTTTAATTTACTATTTGTTCTGGCCAACAGATCATCGACGAGAATGTGTCCAGAGTTGCAGATGCAAGTTCTGTGTAATTGACAGTTAAAATGCACAAATCCCGTTTGACATAAGCTCACAATTTGGATAACCGTAATTTGTAAAATGCCAAATAAAGCACATTAAACAAATGTTGCGATTAATAAACGTGACAATGAATAATGCGATAAATGCCTGATTAAATGCTAAAAGCACAAACTAATCCGAAATGTTACAAAAATCTGTTTAGGCTCACAAATAGGATAATTTGGAGGGGAAAAGGCAGAGTAAGTGAGAGAGAGAGAGGGTGTTAGATAAAGCTTTTTGATGTTTGATTTTCAATTTAATTCAATTTTTGCTGTCGAAGATGAACTTGTATTGAAAGCTCGTTAAAAGCTTTACTTTTTCAAAAGCTTTAATATGATTGAGCTTTTCAAGCAGCTTAACTTTTGTTCAATTACACATAAATCATAAGTTTTTGTATTAACAGATCGAAAAATTCTAAAAAGCTTAAAATTTTGATCTCTATTCTTAAGAATTCTTATTCTTATCTTTAATGCCGCACTTGTTTGAAGTTCAATATGATGAAAATAAAGTTTAAAGCTCGAAAGTCTATTTAGTGTGCTGTTCAGTTAACTTTTGGCGTTTTGGAATTAAATTAAATTTTCACCTCTTTGGCAGAATAACCAAAAAGTTAACTTCAACAGCGTCAAACACTTGAGAATCCTGAGTGTGCCTGGCTGCCTTTATTGTGGGGACTTTGATTCATCTTTGCAAAAGAGAGAGAGAGAGAGAGAGAGAGAGAGAAAGAGAAGAGAAGAGAGGGAAGAAAGTTTTGATGAAAAATGTGCGCACTGCGCGGTTACAAATTGCTTGGCTGACTTTGTTGTGGTTGGTTTTTTATTTTGTGCCAAGTTTTGCTTACTCTTGCTGTTGTGGTTGTACTTATTACCTGGATTCAATTTGATTACGTGGCATGGCAGGCATACTATAAGTTATGATACAAATGCGGCTGCTTTTGCATTTGACATATAACAAAGAACGGATCAGTTTTTGGAAAATCACTTTGTAGCAACATCAAATGGCACTCATATATCTTGAAGTAAACATAAGGTAGACGCGAAATTGGGTTAGCTTGGTAGGGTTTGTGTGTGGTGGCACAACAGTTTTGTTTGCCTGGCAATATGGTCACAGCAACAGCGGCAGCAGCAGCGGCAGCAGTTTTATTAAATTCTTACAAAGGCTTCAGCATCGTGTCCAAGAAGCAGAAACGCAAGCAGAGAAAGGCAATAAAAATCATTTAACAAAGTCAAACAACAATAAAAATTAAACTTTGCCGTCAACACACAGTATACAGTACGCAGAGAGGCAAGGAAAGAAAAAAAATAAATAAAAGTTAAGCAAAGAAGGCAACCAGCCAGCAGTCAAGCGTAAAAAGACGACGAGGCAAAGTCACATAAAAAGGAAAAATTAAATAATAAATATAAAATATAAATAACGCATAGAATGCCAGAATCAAAAACTTTTTCAAATTAATTTTCAAATCTGCTGCTGCAGTTCTCTCTCATGTGTGTGTGTGTAAGTTGTGTGTGTGTGTGTGTGTGTGTGTGTGTGTGTAAGTTGTGTGTTGTCATCGTCGAAAAGGACAACAGAAACGGGAACAAAGAATTTATTATGTCATGCCACAGAGTTGAAGCTAAAGGCAAAAACGGCATCATCATAAATCAATCCATTTGACGACCTCAACGCAAGCTCTCTGACGATGAATTTAATTACACTTAAGCACATTTTGTGGGCTAAAAGCAAATGAACAGACGTCATTCATACATACACATTCGTTTCGTTGCCAAAATAATTCAATTCTATTCAGTTCGATTTGGTTCGATTCGTTTGCAATGCAATAATGCTAAGTGCTGCCCTTAGAATGAGGCATGACTTGAACAAAAGGCCAAAAAGCCAATGGCCATAAGAGATATAACCAAGCCAAGTTGAAAGCTATTGTTGTTGCTAGTCGTCTCGCTGAGTTTGCTTAGAATTTTAGCTTGTTTAACATTACATTCACAATTAAAATATATCATTTTGTATAATCAATTGAAAATCAATTAAATGGCAAAACAGTTGATTAAACTGCATGATATTTGTGCTGCTCATACCAATACATTATATTTCGATTGAATTTGTAGTGAATCGAAATGGATTCCCTTCGTTTACGTAATAAGATTGAAAAATAGTTTGCTTTTATTACTAAAGATATTTTCATCATTTTGTCGTTCAAAACCGGTTTTAAACTTTGCATATTTACGCCATAATCGACAGCGCCTTTAGATCGCTAAATTCACCTTTGATTTCACCGCCTGCCTCATCAGCAATTCATTTTGTTGGGGCAGGTCTAAGCCGTTGCAAACTATTCTACCATCTTCTGATGAGACATGTAAAATGCAAAACGAATTTTTTATCACGCACAAAAGTTTCATTTCTTTTTTTTTTTTTCGTGGGCGGTCCAATTACATTTTTGAAGGAAGTAAATACTCTGCAAAAAGGAAGCAGCACTCAGTTAGGTTAGTGGCAAACTAAGGGGGTTAGGGGTAAGAGGAAGGTCTTGTGGTATAGCAAGTTTCAAGTTTGTCATGCGAAAATCATACAAAACTTGGGTTTTCGTGTGCTCACGAAAAGTAATTGAGGCGGAAATCCCTAATTGGCACCTTCAAGTCAGCGCCAAAGAAGACGTCGACGACGACGACGACGACAAAAAGAAAAAGAAATCAAAGTAATAAAACCAAAACGAAGAAGAAAACGAAAACGAAGACGACAACACCAAAGAACTTGGCAGGGCAAATGATGAAAACTTGCAATACTGAGTGTAATAATTTCGTTGGGGGGTTGGTATTTGGGGCTATAGTGTAGTGTGAGGGGTGGTTTTAGGCAGCGTCCCTCTTCAACACACACGTAGTCAGTCGCATGCAAATGGGAAAACTTTGCTCATCAGCGCACACAAATTGAGTGAAATTATCAGTTCAAGTGAAATTTACACTTGAATGTCGCAGCTCTTAGCTCAACTCTGACTGCTTATATATGTACATATATTATGCGATTCCAAATAAATATATATATATATATATATATACCCGGCAAGAGTATTCATTTTAAATATATATGCTATAAACAACAAAGGTTCTGTGTGTGTTTTTTAAAAACGATTTTTTGTGTTACAAAAACACACAAAAAAGAAATACAAAATTTTAATAAAAATTGGTTAATGTTATGATCTAAACATTAACTCAAAAATAAAACCTTACTTAATGTAAAATTAGAAAAAAAAATGCATTCTAATTGCAGGATCTTTTTTATATATATATTTCCTTATATTGAAAGGGTTTTCCTCAAAATTTTTTTTCAATAAATATAGCCAATAAAATATTTTTTTTTAATTTTTTAAAAATATTTCACTAATTATTTTGATTTGAATATTATATCAAAATATATTCTTCTTATTTTCCTAAGTCTTATATACCCCTTTCACAACATCTTTATAAAAACCTAGGGTATAATTATACCAAAAACTGTGTTCGTTCGCGGCTGCAAATCCAATTAAAGGGAGGAAAATGTGTCGTAAAGCATGTGTGTCACATCCTGATAATTTGCGGCATCTGCGAATTTTGGCAAGCAGCATTTTTGGCCTAATTAATAGCCAACTAGTACGACTTCGCAACGAAATCTGAAACTTTACAGATATAATTTTTTTTTGCTCGTTAAGACTTGAGAATCGCAATTGCAATTGCAATTGAGTTGAGTTAAGTTAAGTTTGCAGGCCAACAACAAGACACAGACAGAGAGAGACACACGTCCATATAGAAGTCGAGTCGACTGGTTGGATAGCTTTTATATAGTTTGAGAGAGTTCGTAATAATTGCCATAAATTGAATTGTGTTGGACGTTTTAATGACTTGCCTAATGTGCGATAATTTGGCTGTTAAGAATGTTGCCAAAACTTTCAAAATTGCCCGGGCTAAATAATTACTTTTATTACAGCAGTTCATGTTTAATTAATTGTTTGTAAACGAAATTGCTTCGCTTTTTATTTAAGTTATAAGAATGTGTGTTGTGTTGTGTATTTTATTTCAGATTTAAAACCAAGCTCTTCGAATTAAAAGCAAGCTTAGCGTATTTTCTGGACGAAAATCTTTGTCTTAACTGAAGATTGATAACATAATAAGCTTGTTGAACTTTTGCTTATCAGCAGAGAAGCCTAAGACAGCATCAAATTGATTTAAGTCAAACATTTTATACACTTTTAAGTGTGCTGAAAAAAAAATACCAAAAATATGTTGTGCACTTTACACAATTGCAATTATTTATTTTTTAAAAATATATAATATTTTTAATATATAATATTTTTAGCCATTCCTAGGCACAGGTTGTCCATTCCTACGAACAGGTACAATTTCAACGGGCCAGTGATCACTTCTGCCCTTTCCCGATAGACGATAAAGAACATATAACTTTGAATGCGAAAACAAACAATTTGAAATTTTAAGCCCACTTTTAATTAACCTGGCGTTTTTGACGTTATTTCCTTGCGAGAAAGAATATTGCCAACCTACCCAATTTGAAATAGTTCATTAAATTCTCTCTTCGTTGTCTAACATGTCGTAAAACAATTTAAACTCATGAAAAGCATAAATAAATTGTTGTTGTCCATGCGCCAAATCGCTTTTGCCTATGTTCCCAGGTACACCCACGAGCACCAAAAGGTATCCAGGTGTTCCGATCCATGGCCATGGAACCATGAACCCAAAATGCAATTAAGCTTTTGCGCAGGCAATGTCAAAACGCATTTTAGCAAGCGACCCAGCATGTTACAGCAGGTCAGTTCAGACTCGTTTATTGATGTTGTTGTTTTTGTATTAACTAGGTTCATAGCAGAAGCACATCCTACACACACACACACACACACTAACACACCCTCTCCCACACATCCCGCTTCATGTTGTCGAGCTGGTTGCCTGCGCTGTTGTACATGGCCACATTGAAGGAAATGGGCGAGCGCAGCTTTACAATTTACACATTAATTATGAGCAGACATGTGTTGTAGGCGTATGCTTGAAAGCTTGAACTGTGGCCGAGCAACCGAGCAAGCGAGGCAGCCGACGCAAGCCAAGGATCCGTGCCCCAGGAATTGTCGCGGGTAACAGGTGCCTTGGCTCGGCTCGGCTCGCCTGAAAGTATGCAAAGCAAAATATTCCTCCTCAACCTACTCTGCAGCTACAGGCTGTTTTATGGCAGCGAATTAATGAAATGCAGCAAGCGAGGACGATGGTGAATGCAACCGGGATTGCAGCATACTGTGTGTATGTGTGTGTGTGAGAGGGAGGTCATTATTTTTGCTTTGACTATGTGTGTGGTCGATTCTGGGGTCTCTGTTTCTTGTTTTGCGTGTGCAATAACAGCAAATAATTTATCACCACCGGTTCGCAAAATTATGCATGGGACTCAATTGTGCATGAAATTAAATTTTAAGCGCAAACAACAAGACGACAACGAGTTACAATCTCTCTCTCTCTCTCGCTCTCTTGCTCACTCTCTCTTGGCCTGTTTACTTCAATAATTTGGCTAATTTCACAACTGAAGCATTGCCCTAAAACGCCTGTCCTGTTGTTGCCTCAAGAGCTTATGTCATGCTGCTTATAGTTGATATATATTGAATATAATTCAAATTGCTTGTTGCTTGTAGCCACCACCACCCGATGGTCAAAGACAATTAATATTCTGACTTGGTTAAGGCGTTTTGGGGTGAAACGTTTGGATGACAAACATAATTAAACATTTGGCCTTCTAATAAATGAATAGTTGAGCAAGCAATTGGAATTCCAAATAGAGCTTTGAATCTTTGGAATATACTTTTAATATTAATATTGGACAATGTTTAACTAAATTGATTTTCCATAAAGTTATGTATTTAAGCTGAATTTAATGGCTTTAACAGAATGATAAAATTTATTGCCAAATCAATGACACAAATATTTTCTTTTCTTATATTTTTAGTTTGTTCAACAAAATGTTACAAAAATATTTAATCCCGCCCTCTGTCTCTCCTCTTTCTCCCTTTTTGTGGCTATTTCCTTTCTGCTATCTCTTTTTTCGGTAAATTAATATTCATTCTCAAACGTTGGCAATAAATAAAATCACACTGGATTAAGTTTTACTAACCGTTTTTTTTTTTATCATTTGGGCTTAAATTTTAAGCCCCTTGTGGATTAGCTTAAATAAAAACAACACAAAATCTACGAATTCTCTTACATTTAAAATTCATTTGTGTGATTGTTAACATTTTTTTTTCAGTGTGTTTGCTCAATGTAAACTTTTTAGAATTGGATTTTTGTCGCAAAAGCTGATTTGATTGCTTTAAAAATAATTTATTGAGTCAATTGACTTTTGCAGTAAAGTCTTTGCAAATAAACGCAATGCAATCCCAAAGTTACAATCGCCAGGGAAACACACACACACGCACACACACTCACACACACACACACACTATTACATGTGTGTTGAGTCTACAAAAGGCAGTGTGTGCTCCTTAGTTTAGTTCAATTCGAAATTTATTGCGGCTAGAGAGAGTTCGTTCACATGCCAAGTTAAAGCTTGAGTGACATGATTCATTCACATGAATATACACACACACACGTACACACACACACACATATATATATATATAGAGAGAGAATATTGCATCACACACAAGTCAATCCAATTTGATACAGACCGTGATGTTGAGGTTTTTGGACTACAATGACTAACCTACCCCAACTTAATTCACCCTGCACAATTGAAGAAGTTGTTGTTGCATTTATATTGTTGAATTTAGCAAATCAAAATGTCTTGCCTTATGCATATTGAGTGCATAACAAAGTGCTGCAGTTTGTCATTCAAATTTAAGATAAATGATTGATTGATTCATTGTGACATAATTAAAAACAAGTTTACTTAATATTGTGAAACTTATTTAACAGTTTAAAACATTCATGGATTATTTAAAGACCAAATTGTAGGCTAATGACTTATAAATATAAAATATAATAATAAAAAAAAATATTTTTCAGGAATTTTGACATGAATTTTAAGAAAACAAAACGTTTTCAACTATGAATGCAGTTTTATTATTGAGATCTTTTGAAAATTGGTTTACTTTTGACAAAGTTATGGGTTGGGAAAGTTTTTCATCCGTCGCCCTGTGTAATTTTTACTCGCAGCTAAAAAATATTTTATGTACGCTCCTGCAAATAACCCAATGAGAATGTAATACATATATTATCAAAAAGTATTCAAAGTATTCAAACTTTGAATACTTTTTGATTATACGTATGTATATTAACATTCTCTTTGGCAAAAAAAAAACAGCTCATGTTATTAAACAGTCGCTCTGTTAATAGTCTCCACAGCGCAGCAGTTCAGATTCAAAATACGCAAAACCACCACAGTTGCTCGTAACAGAATTTACCCAAGCCGACAACAGGACGAAAGCGAAGCGACAAAAATTGTAGCCGTGTGGACTGTAAACGATGCGTGGTGGGAAGCGCAAGGGGGTTGGTGTTGAACCAGCAAGGGTGGTTGTATAAGTCTTTTTGAACAGAGGGTTGAGTGGCTACTAGAGCAATCGTATTCAAGACGCGTTTGATATACGTAAATGTTAACAACATGATTTAACATTATTATTTTGATATAAAAAGAAATAGTAAATAAAATATAGATATAGATATATTGAATGATGAGATATTATGATATTTATCCTAACTTTCTTAAAAGTAAGCCAATTTCGTCTAAATTTACTTGCCATTCGATTTTACCGTTTTTCTCTTTACTCTCCTGCACACTTTGATTATGTGTACAACATATATATATATATATATATATATATATATATTTTGTGGTTGGCTGTTGTGTAATTCCACAAAAATTGTGGCCATAAATTTTGGTCTGGTGGCTTAGGCAAAAATATCATAAATAATCGAGAAAAATATCATAAATAAGAAATGCCAAAACATTGCCAAAAAATTTAAAATTGGCAAATTGTAATTCCATTTATATATATATATTATTAGCGCTAAGGTGAAGATACTTTCAAATATTTTCTGCTTCCAAGTCAAAGTTGGTATTAATTGTCTGGTAACAACGAAATAAATTGCAGTCTTTTAAGTATATCGCAGGGTAAATGAACTACAGCTGATGTTGCTGTTGCTACTGCTGCTGTTGATGTTGTTGCTGCTACTGTTGCTGCTGTTGCTGTGTGACGTGTCAAAGGACAAAGGTTGTCGTCGATGTTGTTGTTGTGCATTTAATTTGCACTCGAATGGGGAAAATGGTAAAATTTGCCATTACTTTTTTGCTTTTGTTTTTGTTTTTGCTTTTGTTTTAAACAGCAGCTTTGTTATTTCAGTTGCGGCCGTTCGTTATTGTTACTGTTGTTTGCTGGTTGGTTGTCAAGTGGCTGTGTCCCTTTTCCCCCCCTTTTGTCCCCCCTGTAGCCCTTGTGTCTTGTGCAACGGTGCACGATGCCTGTTGGCGCTGCTTAATTAATTTATTTAATTACATATACATTTGCATTCATTTTTAATCAGTTTGTAATGCAGCACTTCTGCTACGGACATTTCAACATTTAATCATATACATATGTATTTATGTATGTGTATATATGAATGAAAAAAAAAGCAACAGTTTATTTTGTGTCCAAAAAACACAAAACATGCATAAGTTAAGGGTATACGCTACTGAAAGATACTCTGTTAGTCATCAGAGAAGGCTTGTGACTGAGAGAATCTATTTTAAATGCAAAGCTTTTGTTTTTAATACACATTTGTTCACATTAAGTAATTTTAAATATTGATTTTAGACTTTTCAAGTTTTTTCTAATACAAAACCACATTTTTTGTAAAATAAGTTTCTTACGGATTAATAAAACTAATAAAAAACTTTTCCCAAACTAATTTTTCCAGCTCTCATCATTTATTTACTAATTGAAAAGAAAGTGAAATAAATATAGTGATAACATGGATCTTTATAAACGATAAATGTTTTCATTATATTTATTTCATAACAAACCCTTAAAAACTGTTTATAACTTTATATAACGTAAGTTTTCAATTAGTAAATATATATATATACTATATATTAAAATAAAACTATGCAAGCAACTCACTATAGAAAACATTTAAGTATTTTTTGCGTATTTTTATTCAGCTGTGGGGTATTGAAAAGAAAAAATAATGTACATATATGTTATATAAGTAAATGTTTATATTACACACACATATACACATATACACTATATATGTTGTATATATACATATATATATATATAGTATATAAGTATTTATATGGATAAAGTTGGTGTGATTGACGCTCGGTTGGCGACACAAAAGTGCAATGCATAAATCAATTACGTAAATTAAATTGTGTGGAAATAATCATAAATTGAGTTTTAAATTTAAGCACAATCCGCAATTTGTAACGATTTCAAAGCTTTGTAGCTTTAAAATCAATAAAAATTTTTATTTGAGGGATTTTTATTTTAAATCCGTCAATCATACAAAGCCATTTGAGCAAAGGTATTTAATTACACTAATTATGCAATTTTTTAATAACAAGAAAGAGCCCTTAACTTGGCACTAAAGTACAAACAAAAAGGGTTAACACAATAAAGACAATTATATTAAGCCGTAAAAAAAGAACGTAACGTTAATGAAGCGCATCAAGTGTAGCTTCTTGGGTTGCTCTTCCTTTTTATGACCTAAGCTCCCTTTAAAAAGTATACTTAATGGAATTAAGCATACGCCACGTATACAAAAATGCTGTGTGCTTTTATTATTAAAGCAGCGTGCTTTTGAAATTAAATTATTAAAAATCTTTGCGAATTATTTGCTATTGGTTGAATCTGAATTTTCACAAAACTAATTCTTTTGTTATGTTATGAATTAAATGTTTGCGGCCAGCTTTTGCCTACACATTTTTAGGGCAATTAGTTTAATTAAAAACTTATTTAAAATTCCATTTAGAAACACACAAAAAAAACCAATTTGAAATTTCAAATATTTTATATAGTTAAGAATAAAATTTGTTGGTGTTTTAGTTGTTGTTTTGTTCAAGCTGTAATTAATGAAGGATTAATTATTTAGTTTAAGGTCTTAACTAAATTTGACTTTTGTTTAATCAGTTTTGACTGAACTTCGCCATGAAATTTTGTAGCTAAAATCTCAGCAAGAAACAAAAATGTGATATTCTCTGGAATTTAAATGACATTACACATACACACACACACACATACATTGTCTCACTGTGAATGTCTATACTATAAATATTCAAAATGATTTCGCATGCGGCGCACATTTTGAATACATTTGACAATTTCGCTAGATGTGTTTTTTGTTTAGTGTTTGTTGTTATTATTATTTTGTTGTTGTTATTGTTGTTGTTGTAAGAGAAATGAGAAATATTTGCATTTACTTGAGTAGCAGCGATGACAGAATGCAAAAATGTAATTTCCATGAAAGAGCACCATGAAATACCCAAGCAGCAGCAGCAGCAGCAGAAGCAGCAACAACATCGCCATCAGAGTTGAAGCCCATTGCTATCTGAATCCAAAAGTGGCTGCAAGTGCACAGGCATGTAAGGCAGGCAGCTGTTAGGGATTCCACCCCCACCCGCCCCCCCCCCCCCGTCCCCCTTCACCTCTTTCAGACTTTTAGCCAGATTTACAAGAAGCAAGTGCAGAAATTTGTTGGTTTTTGGGTGGGTGAAGTTTTTTTTTTTGTATGCCCGGCCAAAACGTCGTCGTCGTCTATTGTGCGGGTTAGCAGCGTTGCATTTGCATGCTGACAGCAGCTGCCTGCTGTTAAAGTAGTAGTTGCAACAACCATTCCCCCCAACCCAACCCCTTAACTTTGCCACCCCAAGCGAATGCTTGTCGCATTGCATGAAGTATTTGACTTTTGATTAAAGCGCCAACTCAAGTGTTCTGCTCTGACGCTGAAAGCGCATGGCCGGAACTGTATGTAGCCCAAAGAACGAAGAAGTAAGTCGCTGCGTGCTTGCCACTATGTGGCACTTGACAAGATTCACTTGTCTTTCAAATGCATTTCATATTGTGTTGCATAATTTTGTGGTTTTTTCAAATGTGAAATGTGCAAGGAAGTGTGCGAGGAAGTGTGTGGGTAAAAGAAAACTGCCAGACGCCGCGGCATAGTGAAAACTTTTCCAAAAGAAGTTGCCAAGCAAAAGTTTTTCTCCTTGTTGTTGTGGCACAAAATATGCATTGTCTGTTGTGTTGCAAATAACTGTGCATGACCGTGGAAAGTGTTGGCGGTTGGTGTTGCTCAAGCTGCTGCTGCTGTTTCGGATGCTTCTCCTGCTTCAGTTAGTTCCTTTCAACCTTAGTTCTTGTTCTCTTAGGACGTTTATTATTTTTGAGTGGTAGAAAAAGCCACAAATGTTAATTTAAATGAGTTCCGTGCAATCAATAAGATGCTAAGCTTAAGAATCTTTTACATGCTTGTAAATAACTTTTTCGTTATTTTGGTGACGTGTTAAGTTTCAGTGTTGGAAAATAATTAATGGGTGTGTTTTGAAGTTGAGGAGAATTATACAGAACTGAAAGAAGGAGCTTAATTAATCAAGTCTTTCAAGTCAGGTAAAGATTCTAAAGAGCTTTAAAGCTCTTAAAAGCTTTATCGAGAGGAAAGTGTAGTTTTGATAAACTTAAAAGCTCAAGCAAATTATATTTAAAGCACGAATTTGGTATAAAAAAACAAAAGTAAGTTTGGTTTATAGCTTTAAAAAACTTAATATTGTTAGATATTAAGTCAAATAGTTGTAATTTTATTCGTAAAATTTTAATTAAAGTGCATTAAATAATTTGTTGTTATTAAATTAGGTGTTAATATTCTTACCGTAAATTTGAGTAGACTTTTATGACCAAAAATTAAAATAAAACACCGCTAAACAAACGATTTTATTTGAAGTTTACACTTTTTTTTTGCAAGCCAGTTTAACCCCATGCATAAGGCATTTAATTAGCGAGCCGAGTGTTATGCATACACTCAACGACACACACACACACGTATACACTGCAAAACCCTCGATTTTGGGGGGCATTGCGACGAAAAATTAATCATACGCTCTGATTGGCAGCACAGTCAAGGGGAATTCCGCACCACAGTGCGGATATGGGTTCAAGGGGTGATTGAAAGGGGGCCCTATGGTTTGGTAAGGGTGCAACGGTAGAACGGAAAAATAAAATATTATTGAGGGAACACAAAAAGCAAATTAATTTTTCATAAAAGGCAAACCGCAAGCGGCGGCTTCGAATGGTTGTGAACCATTTGCCTCCATCATCATCATCATCGTTGTTCTTGGGTTTGCAGGCAGCAGCGTCAGAAGGACGTGTAAGCTGACGTTGCTCAAGCGTTTGCACACACACATGCACACGCACACACTTACGTTTGTACCTGTTTACCTGTACACACTGCGATCTCATCACACACACAGAGACACACAATCATACCCACAGATGCAAGAGCCGCAATTAATTTTTGAATGTGCGCTTTATGCGCCTTCATTTGCGGTTCGATGGTATTGCGAATGCGGCCTTATCCTGGCCTCAACACGGGTGCCAAGTTGCTATCCACTAACCAAACCAAACCACACCAAACCGGTTCGTGCCACCATTCAACAGTCCCCGCCAAAAGGACTCTGTGGCAAGCGCAGAGGAGCGTGTTAATTGCCATGCCAAATACGAAACGAACCGAACATTTGAGATGCATTTCAAACTGCAGTTAAGTGCAAGTGAAGAAGAATAGCAGAAATCCATTCAACAACTTGATCGAATTGCATCGCATCGCTGGCTAATTTATGATAATGTTCCTTATCTTATTGCTTAACTCACTTCTTAACTTTTCATTCGCAGATAATTGGTCTTGTTTGGTTTTTGATTTTAGTTTAAGAGCTGTGCTTTGAGAAGTTTAGTTTTGACTGAAAATATACTTAAAGTTGATTGAAACTGTCAAGGAAATGCTTAACATTAACATTTATTTTACTTTTATAGAATATACAAATTGATTTATCAAGTGATGGGTTTCATCTTTCACACGAAAAGATTACAGTTGAAGATAATACAGGAGCTTTTTTTTGTACATTTAACTTTCTACACTTATAATTCTCAACTAATTATAGCAGTAAGCTGATAGAGTTGCTTCTTTATGTTCGCTTACAAATTGTTAATAGAATTTACATATTTCTACACTTATAGTTCCCGGCTAGTTAAAGCACGAATCTGACAGAGTTGCTTCTTTATGATCGCTTATAAGTTGTTAATAGAATTTCCATATTTCTACACTTATAGTTCCCAACTAGTTCTAGCAGTAAGCTCATGGAGTTGCTTTACTCTCTAAGATCGCTTACAAGTTGTGCTGATTGTTTTGATTTTGTTTTCAAGTTTCGAACAAATATTCTGTGTCCATGCGACATGGCGATAAATAACATTCAGCAGCAAAACAACAAACAGTTAACGGATTTTCACTCAACTCAACTCTATAGTTTAACGTTCGTTGACGTCACACAGTTTGAAAACTTATTTGCAATGATTGCGTTGCTGTCGCCTGCCAAATTGAGCGCAAAAGCCTTGACAGCCCAACTGAATGAACCTGATACTAACAGTGGGAGATGAAAGGGATGGGAAGGGGGTTAGGTTGAGGAGTAGCTCAGGTGCCATCAGTTCCGACTCGTTTCAGTTTGAAGTTTACGCTGTTTGACAGTTTCGGTTGTGTTGGCAAAAAGTTGAAACTGTTTTGCTAAAAACAATGACAGCGAATACAGTTTTAGAGGCGTGGGGCACGGGGAGCGGGCGGGACAGGGTCGGGTTCGTTTCGGTGGCGCGTGGATATAAATCGAAATATTATCAAGATGCCGTCGAGTCGCGCTCATCTTAAGCTCAAATGCTTGGCAACTCTATCTTGTGGCAAAGTAAGGGATTTTCAGGGGTTGAGAAAGCCATTTAAGCATTTTTGGTAAACAAGTTTTTACCTACACATCGAATACATATGTATACATTAGTAATATATATGTACATATTTTTATGTGTAGATAATTTATGTTCCATAATATTGCTGCCAGGCAAATTTGCCGGTTTTTTTCTGTGTCTGTGCTTAGTATTTTATTTCGCTTCAACACTTTGGGATTGCTTTTGGTATAAATAACATAAAAATGAAGCGAATTCACCAACCTCAAAGTTCAGTTCAAATAACCACTCAATATATATCTATCTCTTAACGAAACGAAACGAAACGAACTGGGCCTGGTCCTGGGTCTGGGCCTTGGCAACTTTCGCATTTGATGTGCATACGAAATGGCCGCCGCCGGCTGCCGTCAATAGACGATGAATTTAAATATGCCCCCAAATTGAGTATTGGGCACGTAATAAAAAGAAAAGAGTTGAGAAAAAAAACCCAAGAAGTAGCAAGCTAGCCAAAGGCAGACCGGTCCGACGATAGGGCTCTCTCTCTCGTGTTATGTATGGCATCGTAAATAAACCCTTTTTTTACTTAATCCAAATTCGTCCTCGGGGAACAATTTGTTACACAATTTAAAAGAAAGAAAAGCGCACAGACACAGCAAAAAAAAAAAAGCCGTTGCGCAGAGTTTATACTTGAAGTGTGTGTGAGACTTAGATTTAGACCAGGTCCAAGCAGCTTCCACCCTTCACCTTCCTTAGCCTTTCCAGCATGTTAGTGTGTGTGTGTGTGTGTGTGCTCTTGGAGCCAGGGTCAGTTTGTCTAAATGTATCTACATACATTGTCCCTTTTTTTTCATTCTGGCTGCAATATTTTTGCCATAAAATATTTATATTGCATATACATCTTTCTTCTTTACTTTCTTTCGTTTCGCGTAATAAGGTTTTAAATTTCTATTTGGAAACACATTTTTGATATGCTTAAATAAAGAATATGCAGCAATAAAATGAAACCGTTGAAAGGAAAGGATTCTCCTCAAGCGTATTTTGTATCCCTTTTTCTTTGGATGTTTATTTCTGGTTAACATCTAAAACTTGTCGCTAATTTTGCGTTGAGCTTATTTTGAATATTTCTTTAAGGCATTAGAAAGTTATGTTTGGTTAAGTTTCCAAAAAAATGCTTTAAGGAAAGCTGAATTTAAGGTTTCCCACACACAAAACTAGTTTAAGGTTGTTTAAGAAGTTGCCGCATTAGGTAAAACAAGTCAAATTAACTTCAACTAATGCTCATTTTTGTTGCCTGCCTGCCTGCCAAGAACAATGGCCCGAGCAGATCCTGTTCCTGTTCCCTTCCCTGGTCCTGGCCCTGGTCCTGGGCAAAAAACAATGTGAGGCCTGTGTGAATCGAGAGTCGACTTTCAAAAATTAGCGGAAACGGAAGCCAATCAGCAGTCAACGGAAACCGCATTGTGTGCCGCAGTACTTCAATTTCGTGGCTTCGATTATGATGAGAAGCGTTCCCCAAACTCCCCGTCTTCGTGTCTTCCCGCTGTTCAGCAGCAAAGTTTTGGCTTTGTGGTCAGTGCCGAAAAATAATGGCCAAGAGCCAAATTACGTTTCCGCCCCGGTTCGGTACGGACAGCGCTGCTCTCGTTTCGACCGGAAATTGTGAAAAATCAACTTCGGTCAAAGGTCACACACACACACACAAACACACACACGCGCACTTACATACAAACATAGTTTGGTATATTGTCGCTCAACGAGCCGATTTCAATGTAAATTCAACTTATGCCAAAAATGTTTCACTACAAATTCATCCCCAAATAGAAGGAAAACTCAACGAAAAGCATTTCACAACTGGCAAAATGTCTGCGAATTTTATAATGAAATTCCACAGCGTTTAATTACGCCAGGCAAAAGGGAATTTGAAAGCCAAAACTCGCCGCTCGTCTTCGAGTTTAATATTTAAAAATATCTATATAAATATTTTCATTATTACAATTTTCTTGAAATTAGCATTACTTAGGAATTTTGACGGAGGCTTCTCAGCTTGAGTAAATGCTTAGGACTTTAATCTAAATTCTTAAGGTTTCTTATTATTTTCTTGGCTTTTTGTTTTATCAACTTGATAAGTTTTAAGATACTTAAACCTTTCTAAACTTTACTTCCACTAGCTTTTTGTCCTTATATTTAATTTGTCATGTTAAATGTTAAGTAAACACACGAAAGATATCTGGATAACAATCATCCAAAGCATAGTTTGTTGTATGCCTTATCTGAAATTCTACGTGATCGCACGTATGCACATTCGTTAGCTCTAACTAAGGCGCCACAGAACATAAATTATACCAACAAAAAAAAAAAGAAAGAAAAGAGAAAGCCCGCATGCTGGTGGCAAACACCGGGTTAAAGCCGGGTCAATCGGCACGTGAGAAGTTTGAGCAAATGTAACCAAAAAAAACTGGACAAACTGTTGCTGCCAACTAACACACACAACAAAAAACAAACGAGTATATATTCGATAATTAAATAAGGGCAGGAACTTTGAATTTGAATGTAAACAGCGTGGATAATACAAAACGTTTTGAATAGGGGGCAAAGTTAAAGCTGAGCAAGAAGGTGGATAGTTGACGCTAGGTGGCGCTAGTTGAAATTAACGAGAAAGGTGTCTGGCACTAGGAATTAATGTGGCGGTTATGTTGAAGCTCCATGGCAGTGGCAGTGACTGCGGCTGCAGCAGCAACGGATACGGATGCGGGTGTTAGGGTTGCAGGATGGGGGATGCGAGGGATGCAAGTGCGGAAAACCAGAGCAGCGACGGCGCGTAAAATTGCAGGCGCACATGTGTTCAGGAGTTTAATCTGTTTAGGCAACAACACGAAAGAGCGAGAACGCCTGCCGACAACTTGAAAAACTTCTTCTGCTACTTCTTCTTCTTCAGCTGGCGGCAAAACAAGGTAACACTAACTTTACCTGCCAGCTGCTTTGCTTCTCGCTTTTCGTGGGTGTGGAGGGGGAGGGGGGGGGAGCAAACACCCACACACAATAATGCACTAAACGCAGAAAATGAAATACAAGGCAGTTACTCAGTCCACTTAAATGCTGCTACCTCTTTTCCTTCTTCTTCTTCTTCTTCTTTCTCAGCAGTGCCAACATAGTCGCTAAAAATGTTAAAGTTTGGTTGTTATTTTTTGTTGTTGTTTTTCTCGTGCTGCCAGAAAATATATATTTGTTGATGTCAGGCACAGGCACACTCTGGAACAGGTTCTTCACGCTGCTCACACAGTTAATTGCCAGTTGCACAATGCAATTTTCCGATTGTCAAAATTCACGTGTGTAACGGATTAAAAAGGCTGGAAAAAAGTAAAAATATTGTTAAATTTTTAAAGTAAAGATCGAGATTGAAAAGGAAGTTCACAATAATCGATAAGACTATCAATGCAATCGTTAACATATTTTATATGTTAACTTTAAGTTTTTCATCTAGCAAAATGTTTATTCTTAGCTTAGTTAGTCTTTAAACTAAACTGCACTTCTTTTAATCAAAACTAAAATCTTCCAGGGTACACAAACTGTCTAAAGTTATTAAATATCGTGTATCAAACAACAATGTGTGCCCACGAACTAACTTCTTAAACTCTTTTTCTAAGATATTTTGGCATTTTTATTAGTTTGCACAAACTTTTGACAAAGTTGTATAATTTGTTAAGTTGTTTTTAAAGCATCTTTGAAAGCTTTTTAAAGGCTTCACCAGCTTGACCAGCAATGTTTTAAGTTTTGTGCGTGAAAAACTATATTTATTATTTAGTTAACCATAAAAGCCACGTTATCATGTGCATAGATGTCAACACTTTCATTTGTGGTTTGCATTTTATCTAAAATCAAATTAATTTTGTTTTACAAATTTTACCAAAAAAAAAACAATACACAACAAAAAGGAAAAAGAGAAAAGCTCACACAATGCGCATTTATGTGCATAATTTATAAAAGATCGAAATAAACAATTGCATTGAAGAGCTACGGGAAATACAATGATTACTCAACTTTAGGGATTTGTTAGGCATATATATTTTGATTGTTAGTTGTTGACGGAAAAAAGATTTTACAAGAAAGATATTCCTATCATTCCCTTTAGCATTTCTATTCGATATAATTTTGTAAACCATTTTTTTTCTTAATTAATTTGAGCCACAAAAATCCTCCTTTACATTGACATTAAAGTTTTTCCGGCTAAGGGCGCCAGAATTCGCAACTGGCCACGCCCATTTAAATACAAAGCATGTAAGGCGTAAATGACCTGCGGCTGCTGCTGCTGTTGCTGCTGCTGTCTGGGCGTTAATTAAAGTCAATTTCAGCAAAAATTTTAATTCCACAGAAACAAATACGAGCAATACCAAACGAGCCAAAACGGCCAACATGCCGCAGAGACAACATTTAGCCGTTGCCATGTTTGTTGGGCAGCCTAAAAGGGGTGCATGTGAGGAGGTTGGGGAGAGGGGGCTTAAGCCGTTAGGAGAAGCCTGGGCAGCGAGTAGAGAAGCCATCAACAGCCAGCGTCAGTTGTGTTTGCGCAGCCGTGAGTAAAAAATTCAAAAACATAAACGGAAATTACCACAAAATAGAAACCACAGACTTTTTGCACCCCTCGACACACACACACACTCACACACAAATACATACACACACATAACGAAATTGTTGTCGTTGTTGCTGTTGTTGTGGCACAATCTAACAGGACAATCTTTTGATTAACATTCTTGGCATTTTTCGGGGGGAAATTAGTTTTTATGTTTATTACCTGAGCCATTACATTGCATGGAAAATGAACTTGTTGGGAGCTTTTTCGTTTAACATACCCTGTTTTTTTATAGAAGTTCGTGAAAAGGGGAGAATATTTAAGAAACTTAATGGTATATGAGATTATAGTTTAATGAAACTAAGACCTAAGAATTTCTATTTATATTTTATATAAAAGCTTTCAAAATTTACCAATAAATACAATAGAGCATCCCTTAGTCTACTCTTTGATCGTTTTCCTATCTTTTGTCATTTTCTTTTCATTCTTTTTAAGCATTTTTAGCTGCGATTATACGATATAACAAAAAAAATCCATTCAGCTGCTGTCCAGTGAAAAAGCAAAGAAAAAAGAATAAGGAGAGAATGATCGCAATCAATACTTTTTGGTCGAGCTTAATTAATGCAAATGGTAAACGACGCTCGTTGATTTTAATTTAGATTAGATGCGACTCTTATTATGTAAATGCTAAGCAGAATCAAAATGGCTCAACGAATTTCGAAAAAATCTCTTTATTAACTTTAACACGCCTTCCTAGTATCTGGGATGTTCGTTTTGATTTGTTCTGCTTGTTAAATTAAGCAATTAAATTTGATTTTTGTCATGTTTCTGAAGGAGGCCAGACAAAACCTGAGGATGATGTTGTCATTGTTGTTAAATGAAATTAATAAATGTTGAGTTCATTGCACAAAACATAAGCTGACATTTTAATTAACTAATCATAGCAAACATTTGCACATCGGCCTCATTTTGTTAGCATATTTTGCATTGGTTTATTTGCTCAACATACATAAATTCAATTTTCATCTTTTCCGTAATCTCATTTTGGTTATGGAACGAAAATTTTGGGCAGGTGCAAGGTGGTGCGGTGCGAGGTAAGGTCAGCAGGGTCTACATTTTGTTGCAGCTGCAGTTGGCAGCATTTTGTGTGTATGTGTGTGTGTGTGTGCCTTCTAAGCCTGGCAAACGTGTTCTCCCCGGAGGCTAGCCTGCATCATGCCGCATGGCCGTAAATCAGTGGGAATTATTTGTCACACACACACAGAGAGACACAACTTATGCAAAGATAACGTATAATATTCATTTTGCACCTGGCCTGGCAAATGTAAATTTAAGAACTGCATCAAAAATGCCTCTGGCAACTTATTAGTTATGAATATATTCCCCGAAAATATATATTTTCATATTTTTGCAATTAATATATTTCCGAATTGATAGTAAATTTGTAAACACACATACATATATAACTTTAATTTGATGCATTTAATTAAAATCAAACAGCTGGCAAAGTTTTATAGCTTATTACATAAATCTATGTTATTTAATAATAATAAATACAACATTTTAGTTGCAAGCAATTTGAAATGATTTTGATTTAATAAAGTAAACAAAGTCTTGAACACAATTTTAATTAAAATATACTCGCTAAGAGTTTACACGAATTAAATAAAAAAATAAAAATAAAATGATAAAATAATAAGAAATACTACAACTTAAATAAATTTATGTTGCCTACCTTTAGGGGCTATAATAAATATAAAGCTCTTAAGAGGAAGTTATTATTGAAATAACCTTTATTTTAATTCACACAATTTAAATTGATTCCCACAAAGTTTCTTATTAAAAAACGTCAAATCGGTTTAACAAAACTAAACAATATAATTTTTTTCCTACTTATTAATTCGAGTTGAAAGCATTTGGTAGATGAGATGATGATAAGAACACTATTATGCACCTGTGCTAAAAGTAATTTATATATGTTAAAAGAAAAAAAAAAGGAAACTTGCATTAAAAGTATTAACCATTATTATATTCTTCTCCAACCTTCTTTGCAGCATCCACTGATCTATGCATGTAGCACATACAAACATAATAAAAGGAACAAAGCGGAAATGCTTTCAAGTGTAATGATAAATGAACGCCAACTCTGAACATAAATCAACACAGAGGGGTGTGGCAGAGGAAGGGAAAAGGCTCTATGTAGAGGATGCACCTCAGGCTATATGATTCTGGTGTTGCTGATGATGGGTTAAGCCCCAACTCCAGCTGGCAAAACTAACTACAAACCGGCTTGCTTTTGGTCCAAACCGAGTCTCAACCCCTTTTTGGGATGATTTAAGCGCTGCAGCTCGACTTCAAAATGTTGTTGTGGGAAATATGCATAAAAGCAACACCGGCAAATAAAAAATAATAAAACAAATATTATATAAAGTAAAATATTTTTAATTTTTCACATTTTTTTTAACAGCAACACACACACATACAAACAAAAAGTAAATAGAAACAATAAAAAGTTGAAAGCAATGGCAGTCAACGACAGGCAAAAGGTGCAGCTGCCACACCCAACCTCCAACAAACAAAGCGCCCGCAGAGAGTATCGTGCCCCCTTCCCGACGTGCCACAGGCAATGTAAGGCACCCATGTGAGCCATTGCACACACACACATACACTGACAAACATTTGTATTCACACACACGTATTCGCATCCGTTTCGGGTTGAAACATTTTTTTTGAAATTGCATTGTGAATAATGTAGTGTTAATTCTCGTGAGTGCCATGTTCCCTGTTTTATGGGTTTAATGCTTTTGTTTATTGGTCTGCTGTTGTTGTTGGTTGCATCAAGCGTCGAGTCCGAGCATTCTTCCAGCGACGCAGAAAGACTCACAGAACTCAGAAAATGGTAACACCCCATGGACGCTAGTAAGGGACTGCTGCTTTTGACATTTGGATAAGAAAATGCAATTCTTTCGCTTTTGGCTTTTAACTTATTCTTTTTTTTTTCTTTTTTTTTTTGTTGTCATTTTTTAACATACGCTTGACAACGCCCTTTAATTAAATTTGCATTTTTCATTTGCTGAACCCATATATTTTAATAATGGTCAAATAAAAGCAGTAAGGCAATGTCATAAATATTGATAGAATACGATAGAAAAATGACAAAATTCACGCCTAATGGCAACTGGACACGAGTGTTGCTTTACTTTGTACTCTAACAACGAGTTGATTAGTTATGTCAAGAATTATTTTTAGCAAGAATATTTGAATAATTTTTGTAGAATTTACATATGTTCAACTAATATTATGGAAAACATTATCAAAATTACTAAGATTAACCATTAAAAAATATTACTATATTATAGCTTTTGTTATTTTGCCTTTTACTTATTTGTAGAGTATTCAATATTCAACTCAACCCACTCATTATTTTATTTTTAGCTTGTTGGGTATTCATTAAAAGTATTCACTTGTATCTTGTTGCGGCATTCAGCAAAATTTATGACACTCTCCCGGTGTCCGCACTTAAATCGATTTTTTATCGCCTTTCAACACGACAAAGTTTTTTTCGCTGTTATATGCATAACTTACATAGCAGCTATAAATAGACAATCAATAATTATTATTGACAATATAGTGTACATAGCAGTAACGAACAAGTTCTCATTCACATTGTATTGTAATTGTAAAACAGATTCATATATCCATTAATTTATTATTTGACACATTGCCACACAACGAGTTCATTTTGTAATATGTCAAGCTATAATTTAATAAGTTGATTGATTTTGCGCTCTCATGCATGCAAATTGCTTACAATTGTTTGACTTTTGTAGTTATCTTTAATAGTTGATATTTGAACTTGCATTGTTTTCTATTAGGATCTGGAATTTGGCTTTTGAAATAAACTTTGCAATGTTCATATCTGTTTAAGAAGCTTTCCCACATTCTGATTGTGAATGCTTGGCCACAAATATTTTCCACAAATATGTACAATACCGCAACATACAAGTTTCTATGTTCAAAGTTCGCATTCTCAGTGCTTGTTGAATTACATTTCAATAGGAATTTTCCTTTAAGTGTTGGCTACATTTTAGCCAAAAATCGTTTGACAATTAGGCTCGAATGTTTGCTTAGACGTTGCTCAAAGGTAAAAATGTGTTGAATACCTTGTAATAAGAATTAAATGTTTACTTATATATATGACTTTTAACTTAAAGTGTACTAAATACAATGTTATTAGATTAAAAGTATAATTAAACCATCTGACTTACCTAAACAACTTATGGAAATTTAATTGAAAAAGTTCGACATACAAACTTAAAGATTTGTTAATTACATTTCATTTTAATTGAATTTAACTGATTTTTTGACAAAAATTAAATAATTTTTTAAGCATTTTCACAGTTAAGATTTCTTTTTTTAATTTTTCTTATATTCAGTATACCCTTTTAAGTATTTTCATCAAGTATTGAACATTCAATTGATATTAAATTGATTTTCTGTTACTTTTTTAGCATTTTTCAAGTTATTTATAGTAAAGATATTCAGCAACTTAATAATAAACTTATCGTTTAAACTACTCTCTCGCACACTCTCAAGCTTTTGTTTTGGGTCGCACTTAAAACAAAACATAACAATACAATATAAAGACACTTATAAGTTTATACACATGTGTATCGATGTGTGTGTGTGTGTGTGTATGTGTGTATGTAGCTGTGAAACCATCCGGCACATATGGCGGCACACACAGGTTCGTCGCCAGAGTCGCCGAATAAACAATTTTAATAATTTCGTTTTATGAAAATTGCTCTTGGGTTAAATGATTCGAGAAGAATGCGAGGAAGCAAAACTCGTTGCGTTTTATGTTTTTATTCTTGTTTTTTTTTTCTGCTGCAGCATAACCAAAAGACCTTTGCCTCCACTTTTCATTTGATGGCATTGTTGCTGTTGCCATTTACCCCATTTCCATTGCCATTCCCATTGCCATTCACATTGCCATTGCCATGTGTGTAATTTATCTGGGCACACACACACACACACACACAATTCTGTGTAGAAGTGTGTGTTCATTTGATACTCTTTCTCATTTCGCAATCGCAATTGTAAAAGCTTCAAATGCCACAAATGCTGAAGGGGCTTTGAGTAGTTTTCTTTGATTTCAGACTCCGACTCGAATATCTAATCAACAAAAAAATTCGTACGCTGCAAATCTCTTTTAAATGAGCCACTAATTGCAAACTGTACGATAATCAGATACCAAACACACAAACACACACACACACACACACACCCTTCCCCTCCTCCTCAGTCCAACTTCAATTTCCTTTCGTTACACATTTACAAACTAATCAAGAGGCGCGCTTTGTTTTTTGGACAAGATACGACTATGAGCAGATAGGGGCTTTGGTTCTCAGAAAATCCTTCCGCTATAGCTAAGAAGCAATTATCACAGATAGGAACAAAAATAGAAGAGTTTTTGCGCTTGTTTTGCGGCAAGTTTTTGGATAACTTTTGCTCTATCTCTCTCTCTCTATCACATTTCCTCATTCCTAGTCTCACATATTTTTTTCGACTTCTGTGTTTCGCTGTTTGTGAAGCACGTTTATCAGTGGCTAAGTTTGTACTTCTGGCTTTGGCCTTTGCTTGCTCATTGTTAACTTTTCTGCCTTACTAATGGCTATCAGAGATAAGTTCGACTACCAAAGCCAAAGTTTTATTTTGTAAGCAACGTTGTTAATCTGTCGAGTGTGTATAGAGAAGTTTGGTGTATGATTCGGTGGGGATCAACCCTGGATGAGTGCTTTTAAAAAGTTATCAGCAAGCATTCAAGCTAAAAGAGATACGAAAGTATTCTGTTAAGACATATTATACTTGGAACACATGTTACTGTCTGATACACACACACACACACACACACATTAACATAGTGCTAATCAAGTGGATTTGTGTGCGTAATTTGTCGGCTTGCAACTTGTAGCATGCCACCTCACTGCTTACTTCTTGACTTCCTTCGGCATTGCGTTTCATCAGCAAGAGTGAGATTAACTTAGGGCTTAAAGAGCTTCTATTTATTAACTAAAGTTCTATAGAAGTTACTTTTCTTCAGTGAATAATTATTTTGGTTGGTTTTTGCATACCTAAACCCAACATTCTGCAGTTAATTGGTGCCAAAAGCCCACGTAATTACTTTAATAATTACAATTATTAATAAAACAGTATTAATAAAACAGTTCAATATGTAGATTTATCTTTTGCACAATTCGCATTTACTACAGCTTTAAAACACAATTTTAATCAGCAATGGTTGAAATGCAAAATTTATTTCGCTTTTCGAAAACTGTCAGACAGGACGCCCGGATATATACGTATGTATAAGTGGGCTGGCTGGCTGGTTGGCTGACTGACTGAATAGACAGCTAGATTGTGTATGATGAGATTATTTGAATTACCTTTGCAATCAAATTGACACCACATAGACGTAACGTTACGGACTGACAAGCGACAGACAAACAGACAGGCAGGCAGGCAGTAGGTAGAGAGTTGGACAGGCAGGAAACAGACATAGTGATTGTTGGGGAGGGAAGAGGGGAAAACTCACTCAAGGACTGTTGGTCGTGCCCAAGTGGCAGAGTCAAGACTTAACATTACATTATCTTCATGGCAGCAGAATGCAACGCAAAGACTGACTCTACACTATACATAAATCAAATGAAATTTTCACTATTGCGTCCCAAAACACACATTGCCTAGTAGGCTCTTAATTAGTACAAATAGGAGCTTAAGTTACGTACGTTACGACAATTTACAAAACGAATTTAGATTTTGAGCACACTCGAAAATGTCGAAAAGTAAATTTGAATACAATTTTCGTCAGCATCAAGTAAAAGATACAGAAAATGTATTCGATGAAAAGGCTGAGAAGCATTTAAATGAATTATTTATGAGTGGCATAGAGAAGTTTAGCGAGGATAAGGAGGAGCAGATTTTGAAGCCAAATTTAGAGCGTGTACAACGTCGCCAAAGCGTTGTCTATGAAGCTGCCCAGAAGCATGCTGCGGTGCTTAAGAATTTGCTTAAGGAACCCAATTCAGACTGGCACAAGCAGGTAATGATGGCTGGCAGGGAAACAGCTGTGCAGCAATGTACAGCTCCACAGGCCTATTTATTTAAGAATATATATGAGCAGAACAGGCAGCGTTTGCTTCAAGAGTGTCTGGAGAGTGAGCGAGCTAAGCGTCAGTTCCACAGTCGTCCCATGCCCAACTTCAATCAGTTCCATCAGCAGCAGGCTAATAAGAAGGTTGTGCATCGCGTTACCTGTGCCGTGACTCCAAATGTGCTGAAGACATCGCGCGACATGCAGGAGAAGCATCGCAAATGGGTCGAGCAACAGTTGCAACAGGAGCGATTGCAGCTCCAAAAGATGCGTTACAAAGCCAACCCAGTGCCCAAGTTTATTAAGGCGCCAATGAAGCGATCCAGTAGTCAATCTTTGCAGCAGACACGCACGGAGTTTAAGCCCTTTAATCTATCGTCGGAGAAACGCGCCGAGCAGCGCAAAACGTGGAATGCTCAAACGCAGCAGTTGCAGGACACTCGACGTCGTAATCATGAGGAACAGCTACTACGTTTGGAGCGAGAGGTTGTGCGTAAGCAACGTGAAATCGCCACATTTCGTGCTCAACCCAATCCTTTCAAATAGATGTTCGTTTGTGTTGTTTTAGTTAACTTTGTTGCAAATTGTTTAGTTTCGTTTGGTTTTTTTTTTTATTTTGGTTTAGTTATATGTTAATAAATGCTGCTGCACAATAATAAATTCACATGACTTGTTGAATAGTTCTTTTGTTTGATTACAATTTTACGCAGCTTTGATTTTACGTTATCGACCACCCGCCTCTTTCGTGCCACTTATTCATCGATCTCTTCTACTATCGCATTCAAACATCTATCGTATGAACTAGATCACAATCAGAACTATCAAATTGAGTTACAATCAGACATGAATAAATTTTTTAAATTGATTCTGTGTTTATTGACTTTGTGTTCTACTTTAAACATTCTTACATTCTTAAATTTCAATAATCATTGGCCCACATGTGTGCACATTCAATTTGTTCATTTAAAATAGCTCAGGTCGAGGCTCCATCAATCAAACGCGTGCCAGTTCAGGCAATCAACTTCCCTCCTCAGCATCTTTTCCTTCTACCCTTACCAACGTGTTTCAGAACAAACAATTTGTTGTAAGCGTATCAATTGATGCGCCATGTGTGCATGTGCTTGTGTGTGCGTATTTGAACGTCACATAATCAAAAGCACAAATACTAAAACAAGCACTCAAACTGTCAAAGCAATGATTGATAGTGTTGACATTCGCTTTTTGGCTTCAAAACGCCAAGCATGGCGAACTATAGAGTTTTTGTGCATTGAATTCTGTTAATGGGACGTTTGGCGATGGTATACAAAAACCTAACCACCCCACCTTACCTCAAACCCAACACACACACCCATCACTATGTCCACCATATCAACTCACCTGCCATTCACGCGCGCGCGTGTGTGTGTGTGTAGGCGAATGATGAATTGCGATGCATGTGTTTATAATCGAAAAGGTTGAGTGAAATTTATATTTATTGCAAATATGCTGACTAAGTTTAAAGGTGAACTTCCATTTAATCACACTATTTAAAAAATATTGTGTTCATAGATCAAAAAAAATTTACTTTACACTCAATTAAATATGAACATTATCTAAAAAATATAAATAAAAAATCAAATAAAGTTTGTTATTTAAGTAAATTTTTATTTTCATTCCTTTTCAGATTTTGTAATGCTTCACAAACAAAGTTTACAAAATGTAAACGCAACATTTTCAATATTCCCCTTAAGGGAAACCCTTAAACTGTGCTAACGGTTAACAGTACAGCACTGTTACTCTCACTTTGCCTCTGTTGTCAATAGATGGCGGGGTGTTGCCTTAACATAATGATAAAATAACAGTAGAAAATTGTATTTGCAGCGTGAAATGAACAAGTAAAAATATATAGTCGAAAAGGTAGTAAAGTTATTAATCGTACATAAAAAAGAGTCAAGATTTTTTTGGCGCTTAATTTTGAAACAGATAATCCACCTCAGCGTTCAATAATATAAGTAAAATGTTTAAAAAGAATTGAACAATGTTTGCAGATCTATTTTTAATCTGAGCGCTGAACAATTTTGTCGCTTGTCGCATTTTTTGGATATGAAATCATAAAGTGTGTCGACAGCAGGGAGGGGGGAGGTGTTGATGCTCAACAGGGGGTGGTTCCAATGAGGCAAATTTGATGGGTGTATAAATTCACGTTTGGTTTTTATGTTTGTGGGTTAAATAAGATGCCAGCTGCGTAAAAGAGTATTTTTTGTTGCTGTTGTTGTTCAAGGGGCATTGTTTGGGATTGCGTGGGTGCGAGGGGTATGCAGGGGGATGCAGGAGGTTGATGCGTTGACGACTCGCCGGCAATCTAGCGAGCTTCGTTTTGGCCTTTTGTTTGCGGCTTGGTGCACAGTGCGGAATTTAATAACGCGCTGATGCATGCAAAAATAACGCATAAAAACGTAAAAATGCACACGCAAAAAGGGAAGAGAAAAGAAAAGGGGCAAACAAATTACAACACCACACCCACACACACACCCACACCCAAACCCACACATAAAGATAAATAAAGAAAAAAGGAGAAAGAAACTCAGACAGTCAGCTTCAGTTTGCAGTAGTAAAACAATTTCCGCAGTCAATTTTCCCTTTTTATGAGCGGCAAATATATTCACTGTGAAAATATGATATGCGATATTGGCAGCCATCAGCTGAGAGAGGCATACGAAACCTCTTCTACCCAACCCTAAAGAATCCTCTATGAAACAAAAAAAGAAGTAAACAAACCCTTTTGCGTAGAAGTTTAATTGAAACAGCAAAACGGAGAACTGCGTTAAATCAATCGAAAACAAGAAAGAAAGCACAAATTTTCAATCAGATAGTCGAAGAGAAGAGAAGAAATGTCGATATGAAAAAGTGCTTAAAAACTTCTCTCAAATTGCGACATAAAACAGCAACAAAAAATGACTGTAAGAAGAAGAGGTAGATTGTAGAAGCATTTGCTGCATAAAGTCAAAGTCATTAAAAAGTAATGTCATCGTCGTCAACGCACCCAAATGCCACGCCCACCAATCTACAATTGCCTTCCAAAAAGGCGGGCGAGTTTTTGCCTGTCTCTCAACTCCTTCACAGCCAGGCGAAGGCTCCTATTAATGATGGATGAATACTCGAGTCGAGTTGAGTCGAGTCGAGTCGAGAGTCCTGAAGTCCTAGGAGGTCCTTGACTGGCGGCTGTTGCGCACCGAAAAATGATTTGATGAAAACATTTGAAATTTTTATCGGGTGCAAATTTATGCAGAACTGTTGATGTCATCGCCACAGAAAAATGATGACGATGCGAGTGACGTTGAAATATGAAGCGACATTTTACCTACTACTACTAAGAATTCCCCTCCGCTCATTCATACAACTTAAGGGGGCCGCAATGATTGGCTTTTTTTCTTTCTTGCACCCGACTCCTCCTTTTGTTTGTTGCTGCGCGGTGTGGGATCGGCAGAGCCAGGCAACGAAGCGCGTCTGTTAACTGACGATAAGAAGAAGTTCTTTATTGTTGTTTTTTATGTGTGTGTGTGTGCGTTTGGTTGGGGTGGGTGGGGGACTTAATTTTTATTAACATTAGAAGTGCACTTAAAATTTGTAATAAATGACTTTGCAATTGATTGAAAGCCAACGGATTTTATATGCTCCATAAACTTTGTTACAGTTGAATTAACAGCTCTCTCTTTTTCTCTCTCTCTCTATCTCTCTCTCTATAAATAAAAAGTATATTTAAAATAAGGAGCAATAAATGTTTTCAGCTATTAAAAAGAGATCATAACAAAAAAAGTTTTCTAGATTATTTGAATAAGAAATATTGAACTTTTTTTATGGTAACTTCCCAAAGCAATTCATAGTTTTGCGGCTCATTAGAGTTGTTGTCGAAACATTCAATTTTATGACGGTTTTAAGTGCTTGGAATAAGTTGAAAAAGGCGAAAAAGTCGAGTTCCAAATTATTAATATTTAAGTGGTTTTTAGTTAGGGACGATAAGCACTAAGTGTAGGATTATATGCTATATAACAAACTTATTCCAGCTTTCCATGAAAAATAATGTAATACATTATGCTTTTGTCTTCAATAATATATCAAATAATAATTCAATCTTCTTACTACAGTATGCCCAAAAAAGTAGGCAATATCAAATAATATTTCAATCTTATTACACTATGCCCAGTAAAGTAGGCAATATATTTTTAAACTAGTACCGCATTTCATTTCTTTGACCTTTTGTTAATTATTGGGATTTCCTTTGCGTCATGTTGAGGTTAGGCTGCTTTTTTCAACAGTGCTCTCAGGCTGTTAAAATTTAAAAGCTCTGCCATAAGAAACTAATAGACTCTTTGTGGGAACGGCTGGTTTATTGGCCATTAATTTTCGAAAAGACCATATCTTTTATTAGGACGCGTGAAATTCATAAACTTTGTGCAAATTGTGGTAAAAGTTTTTACGGATTTAACATGACAGTTACAGTACAGTAGAGTACCAAATGAGAACATTGCATGTTTGTATGTATATATATAGAGTATGTGGTATATCTAGGAGAAACGACTGCGCACTTGCATACACCATGGACCCAATGTACATACATACCTTGTACTATGTATGGCTATTATAAAAGTTAACTTTTTTTTTTATATGCGTCTACGAGGAGTGGTAGGTGGGGGGGTTAGCGACCCCCATGGGTGTTACGCTGACGCTGACGACTGTGGCTTCAAGTTTTTATTGCCAGGCGGTGTTTGACGTGAGCCTGGACGTGAATGCGGACAACAAATGTGGGCTAGTCGGTTTGGGGAATGTGTGCGGTTGCTCCTCTGCGTTTTTGTTGTGTGGATTTGTGTGTATTTGTGTGTGTGTGGGGCAAGTGTGTTCCGCTCCCACAGGTGACGATGGCCTCGTTTATGAACAAACAGCAAAATGTTGTCAACATTTCGAAATTTATTTGTTCAATATACTTATAAACCCACACATCCAGCCGGAGACAGAGACAAACGATGAGCATATGTTGACTTTATATATGTGTAAATGTAAGTGTGTGTGTGTGTGCGTGTGTTATTAAATTAAACACAGAGCTGCCTTCAGCGCTGGGGCCAAAAGCATTCATTAGCCACGTTTACTGCACCCGTGGCGACCTCCATTTCGGCTGATGAGTTTTGTGTTCTTTTTTTTGTCTCCCTCTTCTTGTTATTTTCTTCTCTTTTTTTGTTGTTTTTGTCCATGTTCTATGTTGTCCTGCAAGTAAAACTTTCTCGCTGCGTACGTGTGTGTGTGTTTGTGTGTGTGTTTGAGTGTAAATTTGCTTTTTGTTCTGTGCCGATGTTTGTGCGTGTGTTTCTGTTTGATTACCCAGCTGGATCTGGATTTTCAGATGTCCTTGCTGTTGTGCTTTCAGGCATGACATTTGTTCGTTGTTTCGTATGGAAAACTACTTAGTAATATTGTTATTTATTTATTGTGAGCACATTTAAAAGATATGTTTAACTTCGTAATTGATTTTTAACTTAGAGTTTTTCTTATTAACAATAAATTTAAATGTTTAAACTTTAAAGCATTGCGAAAACCGGCGTTTCTTAACAAAAGAAATAATATTGTTGGATGCTGCACAAGTAGGTCTATTGTCTTTCTCTATTCAAAAATAAATACAATTTATTTATAAATATAAACAAAGTTGTATAAAACTCTTAACTTCTGTCACTTCCAACTGGGAACTTCCTTTCGTCGTTTTTGCTCTTTATTTTCATTACTTTGTCTTGGAGTATTTGCTGCGGCGGCTGTTACCATTTCGTGACTGTGGCAACTGTCTGTCCATGCTGTTGTTAGTGGGTTGCATGTTGATGCTGTTTGGTGTGTTTTTTTTTTTTTTTTTGTTGGTGTGATGTTACATTTTGATACGCGCGTATTTGTTCTAAAGTGTCCCATGTACGTGATCTTCCCACACAGTCTATGTGCACATGGATACACACACACACATATATATATATATATATATATATACATTTATAGAGATGATTATTGCGCCTTCATTCCAACCAAAATAGGGCAAAATGTTGGCGGGCTTTGAGACACGAAATATTAACGGGCCACAGTTGTTATTGTTGTTGCAGTTAAATGCGATTTGACCTGTGTTGGGTAATGCCCAAAACGCATTAATTCTAATTAACTTTTTGCGGTTAGCTCATCAACCCGAAAAATGGGAGACCCAAAGCCGGAAAACTGGCAACTGGCAACTGGCATTTGGAGCCGCAGCTGGCCGAACTCGTTTGCCCTCGGTTTATGAGCATTGTGCACCCAGCAAACACAAAATGGCGTCAACAAATGAAGTGCAGGCAATAAAAAGCGACAAAGGCAAATGGCAAAACGTTATCCTAGTCTTCATTGTCCTGCCTGCCTGCTCGCCTGTTCGCCTGCGTTTTGTGCGTTGAGCCATGAAAATGGAAATGAAAATTTATGCGTACCAACAACTACCGGGCACAAAATGCGACGATGCCGCGTTCGTGTGATTAAAACACCTGCGACGACAGCTGCCACCAACAGCAGCAGCAGCAGCAACAGCAGCAGCAGCAGCATCAGTTGCCTTCCATTATACTAGTCCAGCAGTTATTTGTTTCTCCTGCGTTCCATTGTCTCTCTCTCTCTCTCTCTCTCTCTCTCTCTCACTTTCTCTTTGTCCCTTCTGGCCATTTTACTAACCAGTTGGACGCCCAGGTGATCATAGCTTTTCATTTTCGTTGCCTAATGAAACGTCATGTTATTTATGGCCAAGATGCGCTCTAATGCAAAGTCATTGCTTTCCATCTGCTACAGAAAATAGGCCGCAGGATGTACAAAATTACACTCTATGCAATTGCCAGGGGACGCACTAAAAAGCTCGAAAAAAACCTCTCGTAATTAGTAAGATTTCAAAAAAGAAACCACGTTAATTATGTCAGTAAGATAAAAGTAAGAATATAACTGAGAAAATGTGGAATAAAGCCATGAATAGTAAATATTAAATCAAGGAATAAAGTCAAGTCCAAGATTGAAAGATAAGTCTAAGAAAAGATTGAAGAAGAAGTCCACGAAAATGTAAAAGTAATACTTACTGAATAGACAAAAAATAAATTGAAAGATTAATTTCTTCTAAAAACCTTTTTTTGAATATTATAAATTATATACCAGCTTATAAATACATACCTTATATATATATATATATATATATGATATTTCATTAAAAAAAACTAATCATAAAAGTACACTACTTGTAACTGTATCTAATTAGTTTAAATATATTTATTTGATTTTTAAGTAGACAAAAAATAGATATTTAATTTATTAACAAATAATCATTGAATAGAGCCAATAATTCAACTAAATAACGAATACAATATAAATAAAATGCTCAAATGGCAAACAGTTTTCAATTTATATATATAGATGACAACTTTTCCAATGTCAACTATCAATTTTTATTGGTTCAATGGCTGCTTAAATATCTTAATATGATTCCAACATAATTCATTCAACTAGACAAAACTAAACAGATTGAAAGCAATTTGACGTGCATTAAGCTGGTCAATTTGTCTTTAGAATCATTGCCAACGCGGGGGGGGGGGGGGGGGAGCATACCCCAAATGGAGTAGACCAGAGTTCAGAGTCTAGAAATATTGCTCACTTGTCACTTCAGTGAATGCGTCGATTTTATGATTTCTTTTTCCTTTAGAGTTTTTTTTTGTATTATTATTATATATATAAATAGATAAAATATTTCTTTCTTTTTTTTTGACAAACCTTCAACCCCAAAACGTGTTTAGCATTGATAAATTTTTTGTACGCCGTTCGGCGTGACTGACCGTTTGAGAAGAAGAAGAAGAAATGTGGAATGTCTCTCCTAAGCAGCAGAAGGCCATTAAAAATGCTAATGTGTCTATTCAATGCGAATTTTATGCAAATGACCAAGGTTAAAAGCAAAATAAAAGTGAGATAACGATAGAGACAGAGAGAGAGAGAAAGAGAAAGAGAGAGAGAAGTAGACGCCTATGCGTTGGTAATGCGATAAAAAATTTGACACATCATCACTTTTCAATAAAATCAACAAATTTTATTTAAGTCACCCAACGGATGCGCCTCGCTGCTCAACCACAAAAAGAAAAAAGACTGGCCCTAAAAACTTCTCTCGTTTCAATGGGGCGGGCGGACATTTTCTATGGTTTACCCATAGGAAGTTTATCCATTTTGGCCATACGTTTATGCTTTTGTCAGTGCCTTATATTATTCGATTCTTTTTCGTTCGGCTTTTCATTGTTTGTTTCCTTTATTTTCTTTCCACTTTTCGCTATTGTCAATTTGCGTAAGTAGCCAATGAGGCTTTTCAGTTTTGTGAATTGAAAAATACTTTGCATTTTGGGGTAAATGTGTTATCCGGTTAGGTTACTAATTTCACTCTCTAACGGTCGCTTTTAGCTGCTTCCTGTGGGAGATGCTGTGAAGGGGAGGGGATTGATTTGCGTTTGTGTGTAGTGTATATCCCATTCAACATCAATTACAGCCATGCCATGCAGAAAATGTAGTTTCTCAATTCGAATTCGGTTGCCCAAAAATGTCAATGTCGCCGTGATTGATGGAATTGACAATTGCGCTCACGCATAACGGCAAACCTTCACTCCTTCCACCACCACCACCACCTCCGTCTACCACTGAATACTCGATACTACTCAAGCTATAGTCACCATTCAGCAATCAGCTCGGTAGTCGAGAGCTACCCAGTTACTCAGTCAACAGTCAACAGTCAAACAGTCACCAACACAGCTCTTAGCTCCAGCTCCTATGTCATGTCAAGCGTTGCTTTTGCCGCTGTCAAGCCAAGTAACATTTGTCTGGCAGCGGCAGCTCAATTAGACGATTTCAAAATCCCCAATCGAAATTGTTAAAGAGTTCGCCTAAAGGCTGTAACATTACTCGAAAGCATATAGTACTTACTTAGTTGGGGATTCATTTATAATCGTTGGTTTCTTTTATTCACATTGAATAGCGAATTTTAGGTTAAATTTTAACTTTATTTGATCTTGATTTGAGTACAAATTTAATTACCACAGTTTTACTTTTATAAATATTATTATTACACACTCAAGTTGCAAGTTATCAGCCTTGTCGCTTACTTAATAATCTTAATTGTTTTGTGTTGTTTTCGTTGTTGCTGTTTTCTGTGTAAATGTTTTGATAAATGTTCGTTTTGCTGGCAAATTTGTTTGGTTTGGTGAGGAAAGCCAGCGAGAAAGCCACTCATACGAGTAAACTATGAGTAATAAACAACTAACAACAAATATTTGTAATTGCACGCGATGTTTACACGAAATGGTTAAAAAGCTAAATTCAATTGGCCAACTTAGTACTACTTTGTTGACACAGCTAGAACCCAGGGTTTGTGGCAGGTATGTGGCAATTAAAACAATAAAATGTTTTTGTAGCTGCTTTTAGCTTTCACCTTTCGGAAACAAATGAGGCGTATATTGTATTAACACAGCTGTTATAATAGGCATTTGATGAGCCATCCACTAAAAATGATGAGTGATAAAAAAACTTCTCGAATTGTTCACAACTTGTAGTTAAGTAATCAATAACTTGTCATAGGAATTAATTACCTCACTCTTCTGAATATTTTTCGGTTCAATCTGTTAGCAAAATCTTGGTTAAATTTCTTTAAGTTCATTTGATTCGATTTTTTTTATTCAATCCTCTTTCAAATTCCCTTTAACACATTCAAATTTAGTTTCTATTTAACACAATATATCGATCTAAGTCTTCCAGTTCACCCGATTTATATTTTTGATTATCATCGCTCTGCTGTTGCAGCTTTTGTTGCCTAACCGAAAACATTTGCTCTCTCATTTTAGCTTTATCACAAATGCAATCCTTAACCGGCAACAATGTTGGCTGTGAGACAAGCTTTAAGTCCTTAAGTTTTAGCAGACGTCGGCAGAGTAGCCAAAGTGGTCCATAAACGTTCCAAGCAGCTTTCGTTGACATCTCACAATAGTCCAATTTTCTTTGCGGTTTACAATGCAACTCTGGCTTCATGCGCTCCAACTCCGCCTTGTTGCCACAGATGACAATGGGCAGCTTTTTGCCACAAACCATTTCGAGGCAACGCAGCCAATGCTTCACATTGATCGCTGTGCTAGCCTTATTCAAATCGAACATGATGATCGCACACTTGGCGAACAGGAAGTAATCAGTATTGAGATGACAATTTTTAGTCTCGTCAGCCAAATCCCACAACTCCAAAGCCATCGCTTGATAGTTTGTCTCCAGAAGCAATGTGTGCACCCTTAGTCCATTCGTGGGCACGTGATAGGATTGGAATAGTCCAGTTGCATGAAACTTCACAAATGTTGATTTACCAACACCGGAATCACCAAGTAACAAACATTTATAGCGGTGCTTAGCCTCCAAATGCATGGGTGTAATTTGGTGTGTGACGAATATAATAAAAAATATTTAAAAAATACTAAAACAGTTGTATACTAAAATGTTTAGAAAAGAAGTGTATAGAACGGGTATTGTGTGTATGCAAAATTATATGATTATCAAACTTCTATTGTTACAATATATTAAGGTTAGTTACCTTGTGACTTGTACTTTATTTATTTCTACGCTTCTAAACTCCAAGATATACTGTTTATCAGTTAAATAGAAAATTTTCTTTGTTATATTCATCACAAATTTTGAAAGATTTATAAAATTTACTTAGATTTATATTATAACATTTGACAGTGCGTCCATCGCTCTTCTAAGGTCTGAGTTCAAGCTGGAAAAAGGGCTTACTAACTATCGATAATAAAAGTATCGATAGTATCATATCGAGTTATTCAATACATCGAGTTAATTAGGTTGTAAATACATTCTTTAATTATCGACTACAGATATATAAGTTAACTTAAATTTATTCAACCCAATATTTTACATAATCCAAGAAAATAGTTTTAGGCACGCACGCAACAAAAAAAATTTACAAATGAATCACCCTGTCAATTAAAGGGTCCTCATCAAAAGCGAGTTTTGTTTGAGCTGTGTAAAAATATGTGACGGCAATTTAATTAAAAACTTATGAATGAGTGAACATAAAAACTTTCTGCACATCCTTCGACTTGAAGATGCTTTTTTATCGTTGTTGTTGTTGTTGTTGTTCTTGTTTGCACAAATGAATTCTGCACAAACACAAGTTGTTTGTTTGTGACTATATATATATATATATATATGTGTGTGTGTGTCTGTGTGTGTTTGTGTATGTGCAGATCAGCATACGAAAACTATGCAAAGCTTGTTCTTTTTTTTCTACATGCTAAAAAGCACAAAAGTTTTTACAGCGTAAAAATATAATTGAAGAAATTTAAAAAGTTTTTAGTTTTTTTTCAGTTGTGAATTTTAGTATTTTTTTTGATTGTTGGTTTTACAAGCTGCAAACTCGCTTTTTGATGCTAAAGTTCAAATACGGCATAACATGAGGGAAGAAATAGGAATAATGGGATGAGTTGTTGTATTACTTATATACCATGGAAGGTAAATAAAGGTTCCTTGATGCCCTCTCCTGACTTTTACTTGCCGAAAAAATCTCTCGTTAATATGTGTTAATCGGGCAAATCCAATTGTCAAATCGTTCTTCAAATGCGCAACGAAAACTATGTTCAAGTATTTTTGGCGACGACTCAAGAATGCATTGTAAATGTATATTTTAAAGAAATAAATTGTTGTCTCCAGGTTGCAATTTCACTTGGCACATTTACAAGCATTTCTCAACGCTGCGGGAATAATCGCAAATGGAACGGTATGAGGGTTTGGGGATTTATTTGTGTTGTGGATTTTTTAGGGCTTATTGCTCGGCCATTTCTGATTGTGTGTGTGTGTGCAGTTGATAAAAGTGAATAAGAAAATTTGTTTGCCAACTTTTGGTGTAATTTGTAAACATCAAAGAGATTGCCAGAGAAAACATGTCCTCGAGTCAAAGGGATCAAGAGTTGCTTTGCGAATTCGTGCGGAAATCTTCTACGTGTGCGGCATGCCAAAATAATACAAACTCAAAAGCGAATGTGTGTGTGTGTGTGTGTGTGTACAAAGTACAATTTACGACAGCTGGCAGCTGCTTTCAAGACAACCAAGAAATATTCCACCAGTTGAGCTAAACAAATCCATTGATTGACAACAACATGCTCGATTGCTGGATAGCTGGATAGCTGGATGGCTGGATATTAAGCAAATCAATGGAGTCAATGGAAATCAAAGCGGTGGAACCTATATAAAAATAAAAAAAAAACATGTTCGATTAGCTCGAATGTTGTTGTTGATGCTTCGTCGGAAAGTTATCATAACAATGAACTAATTAAGAAACATGACGTTCTTATGACAGCAACAACGGCCTCAGCTTTTCGCCTCAAACTCTTGCAACATAGAGACGGGCCATAAACCATTCTAGCTGGCCGCATGCGAATAAGCAAGGAACGTGAAGCAGTAGCTGAACTAAGTGAAGCAGCATCTTTGATGATGTCCTGATGTACTAATTAAGTTTTGAACGTGACGAGAAATTGCAAGTAGCAATTTCGTTGTTTGATTTTTCGCTGAGCAAAAATTTCCTATCCCCTTTCTCTCTCTCTTTGCCTCAACCGCGGCTTTTTTCATCTGAATAATTAGCTGCAAAGTGTGCAAAGGACTTTGTAGGACGAGATGGCCATAATTTCCATTTCCACTCCACCCACAGTGCGGATAGTTTCGCCTTTTTGGTCTCAACTACAAATTAGAATTAATTTTCTTGATGCTGCGCTGCATATATATATCTTTTTTTTGGTCTGCTTATGATGCTGCTGTTAATGAAGGAAGACAATGGTCAACGGGAGCGGCAAGGGAGTTCAAGAACAGCAATCAAACTAGCTTATAGTTAGTGTAAGTCAACCAAAAACATCAGAACTAAAGTGACGTAAGAGAAGACGTTTCAATATTTAATGGTTGGTAGCTAGAATTTAATACATAATTATTAAAACGATTTTAGATACTGGTAAAAATGAAGATAATATAAATATAAAGTTACTGTAGAAATTAAACCATGGCTCCTAAGATATAACTTTTAAAAATCGGATAAGTTTTGGCCATGTTGGATTTTTGACATATATTTTGACAAATATCTAAGCTTAAATGCAGTTTTATTGTAGATATCAAACCATAATTTTGAAAAATTATATAATTAATTATATAAGTTTTTCGTTTTAAAAAAATTTTATTAATCAGAAATTTCTTTAAGATTCGATTTCTAAAAATTAAATAAAGAACAATATATGCCATGTTCATATATATTTAAATCAAACATTTTTAATGCATAGTTGAGGTTTTCTTTACACAGAACCACATAAACTAACCTATTATCTTTCTGTGTCACTCGCTCTAAAAAAACGTTCGTTTTTTTAATACTTTTTACTCCATATTTTCTTATTGTGATGTTCATGTTATTGTTAACCGTATTTGAACAAAGCTTTTGTGTTTGTTTTGAGGTTTCATTAAAAAAGAATTTAATTACAAGGAACTCAGTTCTCTTCTCCCTGCTCGCCATTCTCTTTATTCTATCCATCGTTCCCATTTGATGTCCCAGTTCCATGCCGTTCCACGCCCCTCTTATTATGCATTTTCACGTTTTGTGCGCTACGACAACGACAACGTCGAGAACGTCGCCAAACGATTTTTGTATATTGTCTCCCTCTTAAGCTGGAACAAAATGGGAGAGAAAGAGAGAGAAAGAGAGTGTGAAAGGGGCAGACGAAGAAGAAGACAGAGAATGTGAAATAAAAATTACCGTTGCGGGGATTAAGAAGTTTCGCTATTATCATTCAAATTATAATTACTTGCAATTGTTTTTATAATGTTCATTAACATTTAGCGCCTTCAGAAATTGCAGCTGTAGAAATGAGAGCAGACAGCAAGCAAGCAAGCGTTTGTGTGAGATGTGCCTGGAAGCGCAAAAAATTTCATTGCAGACATTTGCGTAATTATTTTTTAAAGTGTAATTTGCGCGCGCAGTCGCCTCGGGAAAGGATAAGACCGGGAAATATGGCAGCATGTGTTAATTGGATTTTTCGGTGCTCATAAAGACAGAAAACTTGAATCGCAAGAAAGCGAGAAAGTGCAAAGCGCCATCTAGCTCTCGGGCTTATATAATATATACAAGAAAAAAAATAAACACGATTAACAAAGACTTAGAAATGCGAAAAAACGAACGATTAAAACTAAATTTTAACAAATATTTCATTAGCGTGAAACTTTGTTTGGCTTTTTCACTTTAAGAATGCTTTTCAAATTCAACTTGTCAGTGTTGTAAAACACGTTTAAATTTTTAATACTTCAGCCGCATGCAATTTTGTGCATCTCGATAAATATGAATGCATAATTCATTAAAAACGCACACTCGAATAAAGCAAAAACAATTGTGGCTTTTGCAGATAAAAACTCAAAAAAACAGCTACAAAAATACAATTTCATATATAAATATAAGTATTGTGGGCAAATGTTTACAAGAATTTCTTTTGATTTATTTAAGTGGAACTAATTGTGGGCGTTGAACTGAACAAAGAACAACAACAAAAATAACAGAGAAAAACCGACCCAGAAATATCGCATTAATATTGCAAGTGTCTGCAAAACAATTTAAATATAAAATGTCACAATGAATTTGACTTTGTTCAACGAATAATGACTTAAATAAGCACGAATTATTTAATTAAACACTCATCTCCTGCTTAATAGAAAGAGACAGATAGACAGACAGACAAAGAGAGAGAACGTGTTTCGTGTCTATGAAAAATTAATTTTACCACTACAACAACAACAAGAACAAAGAAAAGAAAGATATTTATGTACATATCATATCCAGGCAACAACTGAACAACTGAAACTCAACTTTACTTAACCGAAAGGCATTTGCGTGTTTGCGTGCAATTTGTTATCGCAAAACAAAGAAACGAGACGTAAATTCAACACCTACAAAAAGTCAGAAACGCAAAAAAAAAAGCTGAAGTCAGTTCATGAAGCTTTCATGAAGCTTAATTGGCTTGTACAGCGCTTGGAATAAGTTGAAGATTGGAAGAGGAATGGATATGATATTTGAGAAGGAAGAGTCTTGAATTGAAACAACATAGATATGAAAGTTATGATATAAAAAATTCAAAAATGCATTAAATTAATACTAGCTACAGATAAGATACGATATTGTTATGTGAGTGCTTGATATACGATAAAGTTGTGTGCTTGTTTCACTTACGATACAGAAATTTGATTTATTTACGGTATAGTTATGTAAGTACCCAATATACGATACTGTTGTGTGCTTGTTTGATTTATTTACGATAAAGTTATGAGAGTGCTTAATATACGTGTGTGCTTGTTTCATTTACGATACAGAAATTTGATTTACAGACACATGTTGCTAAGGCTAGAAAAATGTTGCTAAGCTAACTGCAACGCAACATATTATTGTTGATAAATTTATATAGTTTTAAGCTGCTATAAAATATAACAGTATTACTTACACTCATATTGTACTTGTTTTCTTGCATTTGGTATACAACTAACTAGACCGTAAATACTATATATACTTTAATTATTAAAGCAGAAAATGTACGTAAAGAGAGACTCAACTGACACAAATTCATTATCTAACAGAGCTTCAATGAATCCTTGACAAGCATATTAAATGAGTTTCTTTGACGTTTAGTTAACTTTGACCCCCTTGCAACTAATGCAAACAAATGAAATGCATCTCAAACAATCCATCAAAAACAATAGGCCAAAGGACATCTCAAAGTAATTAAATGATCATACGTAAATACAAATGCAACAACTTACGCATGTTTGTGTGTGTGTGTGCGTGTGTGTATAATTAAGTACAATACAATGAGAGAGATATAGAGTAGTACTTCACGTACAGTGAACACTCGTCTGTCATTAATTTGAGTTTACAAAAGCCTATTTGTGATTTGTCAAAATTGAATTTTGGTCCTTATCGAGCAATTGATTGATGGCCAACGTTGCTTCTGCTACGAATAGTTTCTGTCATCTCTCTTCAGTCACTCCCTTTGCCTGTCCAACAACTTTGGGCGAGCACTTTACTTTACTTTACACACACACACACACACACACTCACACACATACACCCACATATAGATTGAGAGAAACACCCACATTTAGAGTTGATTGAGAGCTTAGGCGAAAATGCAAATGCAATATTGCAATGTCAGGAAACGCTCCCCGAAAGAGGACAAACTATGCTCTGAGAGAGTGGTTGCACGTGTGCTCATCAGATTGTCAGATTGTCAGTTTAGAATTTCGATGGCAAGTGGATTTAACCATGGCCAAAATGCAGATACCAATTTCTACGACAGTTTGTTGCACTTTAAAAAGTTCACGCCCATTACTCAACACACACACATACAATATCGAAATGTTGCAGGTATGTTTCATTGTTTTTTTTTTTTTTGTTGTTGTGATTTGTTGACTGGCAAATCTCAAATGGAGTCACATTTTCAATGGATGCAACGCAACTTTTGTCAACAGGGGGCTACAGACAACCAGAAAAAAACCAACAAAAAAAATGCAAAATGGCAGAGCCGGAAGTTGAAGTGCTGTTGGGAATTGCAAAATTTGTTGCCTGGCATTGTCATTTTTGTTTTGGTGGCTGCCACAGCCGCTGTTATGTGCCGCTGGAGTTGCAACGTTGGCGCATTCGTGCGTTTTATTCCCAGCCAAACTGTAAATTCAAAGCCAGCGGCGCAAAATCGACACAAAGCATGAACCATACCAGAAACAACAACAACAGCAACCGCAACAACAACAGCAGACGACCGTTCTCTTTATTCAGCTATTGAAATTCGCTGCAATTGTCAGTTTTTTGCATGCCATTCTTAAATCCCCTGAGTGTAAAAGCGAAACGTGAACAGCAACAACAACAATGAAAACCAAAAAAAACAAAAAATTATGTTTCTGTGTCGTCGATTCAAGCATCGATTTCACTGACAACAATATAATTTTTCACTAACTTTTACTTTATACCCTGTTAAAAGCAAAGAAAATGAGAATGAAGTAAAATAAAAATTATTTTTGCCTGTTGATCTGTAAAGCTCTGCACGCTTTTGTCAGTGCACGTTGTGCTTTAAGCTTATGAAAGCTTTCACATGTACGTGTGCCATCTACGTGAGCTGTCTAACTGTAACAGAGCACTCTCTGTTAAAGAGAGAGGGAGAAAGAGTTGAGAATTTAACAGTTACTTTTATGCACGAGTTGCTTTTGTAGATTTGAGAACAAGCGAATGAACAGCATTGAGGCAAATATTTTACTAAATGTTACAAATGTGATTGAAAGCCAGATTTCTAAATCCAACGAAAGAAACTTATTCTATGCGCTTGTAAAATATTGTTTGGGATTCCATGATTATGTACGACATTTATCTGGTGATCGTTTTCACAAACCACAAACCATGTTTAAAATTTGTTTAAGTTTGAACAACGTGAAAAAGTTTGAATCGCAACTTACCGATTACTGAACAGAGCACATCTACCACGTTGAGCTTTCAATACTCGAAAATCGGTGGAAACTTTAAAGTATGTGTACTTAAAACTCACACAATGTCCACTTAATGCTGCCCATTAATGGACTTTTAAGTGCTGCCACCCCCAACCAAACAATGTGTTCTCAGTATGTTTGACTTTATTGTTAAAATGTTCTTCGAATTATTTCGTTTTTTGTTGCGCATGGTCCAAAGTCCTGGTCCGGGAGTTTTGTGACGCTGTCGATGCTGGGTGCCTGAAACTCAACTATAGAGTCTTATTGGTACTGAGCTCATAATCCGTTCAGTGGATGCTGGAACACGTGCCAACTTTTCGCACACTTTTCTACAACATTTTCGGGCAAGGTAAATAAGGTAAGGTGAGTGAAAAGTATTTATTAGTGGCAAAAAAAAAGTCCAAGAACTGTTTAACTTTAACCAAACTCAAGCGATGCAACAAAAAAAAAAAAACTACACTTAAGTTGATTATTTTTTATTGTTAAGAGTTTTTACTTTGTAGTTTGTATCGCAATTGAGTGGAATATGCTCGAAAATAGCTGTAAAAAATACTCTTCTGCTTAAAAATACATAAAATACTTCAAAGAAATGAATTTTTCATTATATTTATGTTTATATTGAAACAAACCCCCTAACTTTCAATCAGCTTTAACAGAGCTTTAACATTTCTCCCCAAGGCATACCAAATATTCGCATATGTTTTTCTATAACACCTCTTAATTGGTTTCCTTTACATGTTTCACATTAATATACTCTCTCTCTCCCCACCCCTCTCTCTCTCTATTTCTTTCTGACTCTCTCCGAAATGAATTGAATTGAAAAACCGCTGAGTAAATTCATCTCAGCTGGCTCACATTTCCGTTGGCTGGACATAAAATTGCTGAAATTATATTTATGATGTTCGGGGCGTCCCTCCGGCATATGGCAGGGCTTTACGTCCGTTTTGGTTTTGAATGGGGTTGTGGGGAGTTAGGGGGGTGGGTTGGGGTTGACTGGTTTTGTTTGGTTTGCATTTGCCTTTGCCAAAAGATATTTAAAATCAAATTTGTTTAATTTACATGCATAAACGCGTCAAATTTGTTTGGGAAATGTGTAACCGGCTGAAGCAATAACCAGAAGAGTATACCTAATATGGGGGGTGGGGAGGGGAGAAGAAGGGGAAGAAAGGGAAGTGCTGCTAGTTTCTGGTCTGAGCTCGTGTGTGTGTGTGTGTGCGCTCAAAGGCAACAACTGTTTCCGTTAATATAAAATGCAAATTTTGAGCATTTTTAGCAGCGACCCAGAAATTGGTCGTCTCCATCCGTTCACCCTGTTGACCCCTTTGGTGCTGCGGTCAGTTTGGTTTACAACAAGAACAACAACAACAACAGCACAAGATATGAGTTTGTAATAACCAAATCGGTTGGTTGGTTGGTTTGGTTTGGGTGGGCTTTTGGAAGGGGAGGGGCCTCGTCAGCTTGGTCAAATGCAATGAGAAGTAAAATGTTGTTAGAAATTATGTGAAGGGGGGTTGAGGGTTGGGAGCCAAAAACGCCGGATGTTGTTCATATCCTTTTTGTAAACGCACGGAAATATGCCAGGCACAATACACACACACACACACACACACACGCACAAAATGGAAATGATGTTAGAAAAACAATTTCATGATGTTTTGATTTTCCAAACAGCATACATATGTGCGTAAACAGCAAACAGCAAACAACAACAACAACAATCAGTTATAATAACACCAGCAAAACGGCAGTTTGGTCAACACAAAACAACTAACACATTTAGGCCCAATGTACAATTTTCGATTCGATTGACAGTTGTAATTTAAAGTTGCTTGCAAACAATTTACAGTTGCTGCCAGCAATAGTAAGAGAGAGACAGCGAGAGAGAGAGAGAGAAAGAGAGCGAGAAAAGTGGATTGAGACTAAATCATTCTCATGCCATGCAATGAATTTTTCGCCCCAAGGAGACATCCTCTGCGTTCGTTCGGATTGCTTGTACATTTTTCTAGTCATTTATTTACATTTTCTTAGCTAGCTGCAGGACTGGGTAGACTTTATATATTTATTTAGTGCTTATCTTTGAGGCGCATAAATGAATATCAAATCGAGTCGCCTCGAATCGAATCGCCTACGAATTGATTCGCTTCGTATCGTATCGAAGAGAGAGAGAGCGAAAGACGGCTAAACAAAACGGCGCCCATTTCCATGCGGTTGACGCTTGTTTACACTTAACAAGCGAAAGCGAATCCTTCGACCCTTCTTATGGTGTTGTATATGTTTTCCCTCAGCTGAGCTCTGCCATTTTTCTTTTTCTTTGTGGACCTCTTGTTGAAAGGATCTTACACTTTTTGTTTTGTTGTTATGGCAATTGAGACGCACTCCTCCATTCTTGTTCTTCATTCTCATTTTCAAATCCGATTAGCATCATTAAGTTAAGGCCAAACACACTCACAAACACACAGAGTTATTGTTGACGATGGGTATATTAGATCCATTTGATTGATTTCCCTCTTTGTAGGGAGATTCCCTAAGTGATTGTCATAACAATGCAGCAGGTACTTCAAGATGACTTATAAGTTTATTTTGTTAACTTGAAGGTATTTTAATTTCAAAAAGATTATATAATCCTGAAAACCTTATTTACTTTGTAATCAATCTATTACTACTACCCACTTACTTATTCAAGGAATTTTTGACGCTGTCCTTCAAGGTCTTAGATCCCATTCAACTTCGAATAATGTTACACAGTGAAAGTGATTCTTCGTGGCAATAAAGGAGACTAATGGTTGATAATGAAGTAACATCTGTGTTCGCTTTAATCGTTTTGGCAGATGCTAAACTATCAAACTAACAGCTTATTTACACAGCACACAGTCTGTGCGAACAATTAAATGCCTTTGCCAACAAACAGATACCAGATACCAGATAACAGTTAACAGTTAACAGAAACTCATGTTCCGTCTGGATAATCAAATGGCATCCTACTACAACTACAACAACAATAACAATTACCCGCACTATTCGAAAAGCAGCTGGCGAAATGGCATTTTTGCCTTCGAACAAGTTCCAGATTGCATCTTCCTTCATCTTGGTCCTGGACTCGTACATATTCTATAAGGCAATAAAAGTTTCTGCGCAATAAATCTGCAAGTTTCTGGACCGAGACCGAGACGGAGAAGGAGACAAAGCTAGGGAGAAGATGGAGGTACCATCTGCACTTGGCACACACACACACACACACACAAACAGAGAAGTTAAAGAGTTTAGCACAAAACAGGTGGCCCTCCAAACTGGGAAACATTTTTTGGTAGTATTTTCATGTCCGGGTCACTGATTCACTTGGCCTCCATTTTGAGCACAAGGCTTTACTACTACCAACCACTTCTCTGTTTCTATCTACAACGTTTTTGATATTTGCTTTGATAAAAATTAATGCATCTCATGCCGCAACCCTTTTTTGCCCCAGCCCCAGCCCCAGCCTTCGCTTTATCGTTGGGTTCGTGGCTCTGACGAAAAGTGTTGACGCATACAAATTGTGCATTAGCGAAAAAACTCTCGCAGCTTTTGGGGGCATTTAGTTGCAAATGCGTCGTCACCAGGAGGCAATAGCCGTTCCTGGTGCCGGCTGTTGTTGCTGTTACTGGTTACTGGTTGCTGGGTACTGGTTACTGGTGCTAGTGACGCCTCCGTTTCGCGACAGCCAGTGGCGAAAATCTGCAAGCATCCGCATGGCATTTGCATAAATGCAATTTAAAATCTGAATTATTCATGAGCGACGCCATTTGGCCATTTGTCTGAATGACCACTTGTGGCATTCGCGTTCCACACACACACACACACGCACACCCATTTACACACCCCCTTACAAACACCGCATACATTGCCCATAACATTTGAAAATGGACATAGCCCTGCTGTTAGTTCACAGAGCCTTCGTTCCCCCCACAACTATACTATCTACTCTCTCCCACGAGTGTGCGCTTGGCTTGGTCGTGTTTGTATACCCTGTAACAAGTGTACTTTAAAGTAAGATATTCGCAGGTGACAGGCAAAAAGGCAAGACTAGAAGCACTAGAAGAAACGTTATCACAATGATATTAAAGTTAAAGCCGATTTCCAATTATTATATTGATCATTTTAATTCATTTATTAGATAAATCTATACAAAATGTAGTTTAAATTAGTTTTTCTAGTATAATCATATATTTGTACCTAAAGAAACGTAATTTGTCATCATAAATCTGTTTATTATTTTATTCCACACATTTCGTACCATGAAACTAAGTATCAAGTACAGGGTATTTCCTAGTCCACCAACCTTTTTTGTGTGGGATTTTTTTTTTTAGCTGCATGTGACAACTTAATGGTTTCCGTTATTTGAAAGCAAAAGCATCGAAAATTGCTGATGTCAAATTGTCGATAAGGATTAACTCTTCCGTTTGTGTACATTTTACATTAGTAGCTGAACATTTGATTTGGCTTTGGCTCAAATGCTTTGACTGACCAACCTCCGATCCCCGATTCCTGATCCCCTACCTCTCCCCCTCTCCCACTATTCAGTCTACAACGCACAACACACTTGTCTCGTGTTTATTTTGGATTTGCAAAATTACTAAAGTCTATGTATGTTCAATTTATTGAGCAAACATTTTCGTTATTCCGGGGTGCATTTTCAATGATTATTGCAAGGCGACACAACAAGATAGAGAGTGGGAGAGAGAGAGTGGGAGTTTATTTGTCGTCTGATGATTCACTTTGAAGTGTAGCACATACATTGTATGTATATGTGTATCTGAATATGTATATTGTGTAGAGTGTATGTTATTTAATTTATAGGCATCAAAGACTCAAATCACTTGAGAAACATTAAATTGCAAAAGCTTAACTTTATGAATATTTCATGCAATTCACTGAAATTTTCTTTGATTTTAGTTACTTCTATAAAATTTAAAGAAATTAATATAAAGAAATTTTATATATATATTTAAAAGATAATATTTAAAAAATGTATATATCCTTAAAATGTATTCATCGACTGTCACTGTGCTATCGATAACATATCGATATGTTACTTAAACTTTGTTTTGAAAACATATATTTCCTGTTACTAAAGTTTGCATTCTTTTTAAACTCTTTTTCAAATGTATATCATATTCTTTGACTACAAAATCGAATAATTTACTTTATAATGGCGGCTTCTCGTTCACTTTTGTTTCGAGAATTGCAGCGAAGTAGAAGTACTTACCCCAAAAACTTAACCCTTGGCAAACGCTTTATGCAGCATGACATTGAAATATTACATATATCGATTTTTGTACACATATATACATATATCGTCTGTAAAGTCAAATGTCTGCAAATGCTTTTGTCACAAATGACTTTGCCGTTTTAATTGATTGCTGGCAATAAACTCAACTGAATCGCATGACGTCCATTGTGAATGAGTATAAGTGTGTATGTGTGTGTGTGTGTGTGTGTGTCTGAGCACACAGCTGTCGCAGAAAGTTTAAATGGCCAAAAGCGTCAACGTCATATGCGTAACGTACTACAAAAGGGGGATACAATAATTTTTGAAGACATTTGTGAACGCCTTTTCCTATTTGTTCTTGTTTTATTCTTAGAATTTGCGACAATTTCAACTTTTATTATTTACCCAACACATTGGACTCGGAAGTATGAGTAGAATGGGGGAGGCTAAGGATTGGCAGGCATTTGCTTTTCCATTTATTGCCACCCCCCTTCCCACCCGCCCCGTTGAAGCATAAAATTTCCAATTACATTTATGATTTCTTGCTGTTTTGATATGTTTTTCTTTTTGCTTCGTGTTATTCTGCCTTTTGCTATGATTTGCCTGTTATGTTATTGCAAAAACCCTATGCGTGTGTGTGTGTGTGTGTGTGTGCGTGTATGTTTTTATTTTTATGCCATTTTTATTGCATTATTTTCACAGTGTGAGCTGACTGTATTTTATTTTATTTTGAACTTTTTGTATGTTGTTGCTGAGGGAGTATTATAAAAATTTGTGTTCAATGTGTAACATTTTTATGAAAATGTTTCTGAACATAAAAATAATATACGATTCGAACTTTAATAGATTTTTGGTAATCGAGTTGATATTTACTTTCAAAAGAGTCTTAAGTTCCATGTTGAAAAAAAGGATCTTAGGACACATTTCTTAAAAGCTATATATTATATTATTATTTCAAGTCAAGTTAGAGTATCTTAACTTCAACAAAGTTAAACATGCAATTTTCATTTATTTTTTTTTTAAGATATTGCATGTATTTATATATTCGCACTTAAGCTTTGGCTTACTTTTTCTTTCATTTCCTCTCTCTCTTCTTCGAACAGAAACGAAATGGAAATGGAGCCATTTAGAGTGTTGCTTGGAACGTGACTGGAACGCAATTTTCTGAGCTTAGTTTAATTTGCCTATATTAAGCCGAAGGACCAAACGACCATCACAGCCAGATATATATAGAAAGAATTCTTTCAATACGATTGTGTACACTTTTGAACAATATACATATATATTGCTCTTATACTCATACGTTGTCGTCGCTCGTTTGATTTTTATATATATCTTTATATATGTATTTATCGCAATCAGAGATTTCAGAGTCTAGAGTCCGTAGAGAATTGTAGACCGACCAGAAACACGATTGACATGAGCCATGTCAAGGAATTTGTTCAGCTATTTGGACCCAGTTGCCGGCTGGCTGGTTGGCTGTCCCTGCCTGTGTTAATCCCTTTAATGGACTATTAAGCGTTTTTTACGGCCAGCACAGAACCCCGTTTCTCTAGTCGTGGAGTAGGAGAAGGAGGGAGACGTATGCTGTTGCTTTTGCTGTTGCTGCTTTATGGTCCCTGTGAGTTTACGATAATCTCATCATTTGATGTTGCAGCACGTTCTCGTTCTCTCCTCTCTCTCTTTCATTTTATGTGCGCTCGCATATTTGCATTGTGTGCGTGCCTCTATCTGTGTGTATGTGTGAGATGTAAATATTGTAGATTGTGTTGCCATTTTGGGCGTAAGGAAGGTTCAAAGTTCTGTCTATGTCTGTATATGTGTTTGGCATTTCTGAAAATATGTCAAATTTGCGCTTGCTATGAATTGATTCTAACAGCGGGCGGTGCAACATTGCTCCTTTTGAATTTGATCAGCCTGAAATGACTAGTACGTGCATGTGTGTGTGTGTGTGTGTGTATATGTAAGTATCGTTTTGATTGACATGTGAATAGGAAAAGCCGCAGCCACTTTCAGTTAGCCGGCCAATTAGGAGCTCTTTTTTGCCTTTGTGTTTCGGTTTAACAAAGCCAAAGCCCAAAGCCATTGCCCGTTGCCCACCCCCCCTCATTCCCCGCATTTCCCAAAGGGCGAATGGCAGTCCTGACTTGGTCTTGGACATGGTCTCGTGGACTTGGCGTGTCAGTCACGCAGTTTTTTAGACGTTGTCGTTGTCGTTAATGCCAACGACCACAGCACAGAACACAGACAGCGCTCTTTGGCTGACTTTTTCTGTATGAGTATGTGTGTGTGTCTGTGTCTGTGTGTCTGGCGCACATGGCTTTTCGTGTGTGTGTGTGGGGGCGTGGCATGCGGTGTGACTTTGTTGCGTGATTACCTTAATTGATGGGCATTTCCGTTGAACAAATGAATCCACTCTATTAACACCTTTCACCTGAACAAAAGTCGCACGTCCAACCAAAGCAACAGCTACACACACATAGTAACTTACAGCTGCGTGTTGCTTGGATTTACATGTACTTTAACTACATTTGGTTGTCATTTGTTAGATTTAACAATTGAAATCAACAAAGAGCTGTCACTTCTGCGCCCAGGTGTAATTTATTAAAAGGAGATTTGTTTTAAGCTTGAATGGGAATAGGAAATTTATATAAAACGAATAATGGATAAGGCACTAAAATTAGACAAAAGTCATTAATTGTTTACCATTTCTGTTCATTTTTCTCTCCTTTGCTAAGCATTCGCAATTTTTGTACAGTTTTCAATACACTTTAAGCTTTTGCGGCATATTTAAGCCCAAACAATATCACTTGATTTCAATATTAAAACTTACAACACTCTGCCTTACCTTACCTTTTCCCATTTTGCTTGTAAACTTAAGCGCACTTTTGCAAATTGGTTAATATCAAAATTGGTAAAAGAAGAAGAAGAGAAACAACTTTAAAGCGAGCAACCAAAACATGAAACAAAACTTTTCACCTTTTTTTACAAAGTGTTTTCACCATTTTTGTGCCCAGGACTTGTTCGCGTTGTGTTCGCTTGCTTTTTTCACTGCTGTTAACAAAATTATAAAACTTAAGCAATTTTTTTCTTTTCCAACCTTCGGCGTCACCCTACAGGTGTACAAAAGTTGTTGCATGAACTTTTGAACAACGCACCCTGCAACTCTCATACTGAAGTGTTGCATTCAATTTTTCAATTAAAAAAAAAAAACTGTTTCGTGTAAAGGTTGCTGTGGCAGCAACTAAAAGATCAGCTTCAATAAATGCTATAAGTTGGCAAATTGCAGCAAATTAGTGACAATGAACTGTGAGAAAATAGAAAGAGAAGAAAGAATCTACAGAGTCAGCCTACAAACAGATTACGAAAAGCCAATAAGGACAGCAGACGGACACAGGACGCAGGACACAGAAGTTGTCGTAATCACAACACAGCGAAATTGTTTTGGATGCCAGCCAGCAGATGAGTCCTGCAGTTGTGAGAAGGTTTTTTTAGGGTGGCGGGGGGAGGGGGGGGTGATTGCAGGACAATCTGGCAGTCATTCGAGAAGGCAGGCCAACCATATACTTACTCAGAGATAATTTCCTGTCATTATTTTGTGGTCTTCCGCAGTCGAACGTAAAAATTGCGACTCAAAGGTTTATATATATATATATATATATGTCCAGCACAAAAATCCTCGAACCAACAGACGGATGGTCAGAAGTTCATCTGGCACAGATTGCTCTCTCGCTCTATCTCTCTCTCTCAGGATAAACGAGAGGTGGGGAAAGGGCTGAACTTCAGTCAGTTGGTCAGTCAGTCAAAAAATTGACTGCATTGCCCACGGGTCAACAAATAAATTGGCTGGCCAGGCCCGCCAATCAGACAAACAGACGAACGGATAGACGGACAAACGGACAAACGGACGGACAGACTGCACGAAACGGACTCCAGACAGATGGACATTGTTGATTTTGAGGTTATCGCTGATATTGCGGATGTGAATCCTTTTTGATTGCATTGGCCCCAAAACAGAAATTGCACTGCCAACTGCAAAACAGCAAACTGTAAACTGTAAACTGCCAGAACTGCAACTGGCGCTGACTGCTTCAAAGCATGAAGATAAACAGAGACGGATAGACAAAGTCAGAGAAAGAGAGGAAGAACAACATCGATTGCAACTGCGACAAGCGACTACGGCGTATTAATTGTGGTTTTGCCTGTCGAAAATTGGCATTTTAAGTGCGGCTTGGTGTCGGTGCACACAGCACTTTAGCCATAAAAAAAAGGTCTTTGCGTCAAATATTTATTACAAGTGCCCACAAACCGAACCGGGGGAGGCAGAGGCAGACAGACCGATTGCAATTGAGTATGGGAATTTGTAGCACTTGTGCAATATGCACCTGCGGTATATTAAATAATAATGGGCTTTAAAGCGGTGCCGATGACATCCATATCGGGTTACCAAGCACTTAAATCGATCATTGCCTCTGAATTTTCACTACTATAGTAATAGGTGAAAATTAAGGTACTTTAACATGAATTTTTAACTTGGCTTTACCACTTATTTCTTGCTTTAGCCATTTGTGAATTCTAAGTGAAGTCAATTTCTAAAATTGCAAAATGAACAAGTAAAATGGCGTCTGTGAAGAATTACCCATTTTCCATAGTTTCAGGGTATAAAAATCGATATAGACATTGATCAAAACTTTGGACTTTCCTAACTTTGTCAAATTTTATCCAATTTTCAAAAGTTATATATTAAAAATCGTGGTTTGATGTGTAGAATAAAACTGCTTTGCCCAAAGTTTTCTATTTTATCGCCTCTGCTGTTAGTATTGATCAAGAATATATATACTTAATAGGATCGTAGATGCTTGCTTCCATCTGTTTTTACTTTTTGGAATGAATACACAAACTACAAAATTCCATTTCCATTCACACATTATTAACAAACTCACACAAATGATGAACTCAACACACACACACACACACACACAAAATCGTTGCTACATATCGTCAAATATTTCACGAATTGAGCTGTCATGCAAATGTGCGATTCCTGTTTTTGAAGTTGACAGCGTCAAAATTGCTGCATACATAACGTACATTTCGCATTGAATGGATAGGTTTGAGGGGTTTGTCTATTGGGTTTTTTTTTGATTTTTTAAGATTGATTTGGTATATGGTTCACTGCTTTTGCGTTGCGTTGCGCTTTTCTGCCTAACTTTCGTATCAGATGTTGCCGCAACTGTCAGTGCCATCAATCATGGCCAACACTGACAGTCACTTGAACGACGAGGCATGCCCCTGTGCCTCAACAACTACAAAATATTTGTTGTATTGGCAGTATAGTAGAGTTTGACATACTTATTACACTAATAACTAACAATTCAACTGCCCCACAGCACACAAAATATGGAAAAAGAACAACAACAACATTAAGAGCTGAGGGCAAAAGTTTTTATTGAAAGTGCCACACAATTTGTTTGTATATTTAAATTATCATATAATTTTCGAAAAGTTTGCTGCGCTCAAAATGAGCTCGGGCAACTCCATTATGTGCCTTCTCGCATCCTCACCCTGCCTTCTGTGCCTTTTTGACTTTTTGCCTTCCTTTTCGGTGGGGGGGGAAAGAAAGTGGACCTGCTGTTTCTTTCGGCTTCTTCGAAGTGCTTTGCCCTGCCCCCGATGGCATTTAGAATAACATTTGTGTAATTTTGCGGAAAAAAACTTTTTTATTTGCTAATTTTGTTAAATTAAAGAATGAAAATATACCAAAATATATAAATAAAAGAGAATTTGTGAATGACTTTATGAAAATGCAAGCAGCCAAAACACATTTTAAAATGCTTGCGGCCAAAAACAATTACAAGGACACATGTAATTTGCAATTCTCTTTTAGACCAGGCCAAATGGAACAAAGTTAAATTTGTTACTATCATAAAATTAAAAGGGGAACTAAACTTTTTCAATATTGTTTTGCTTTGTTAGGCTTGCTAGAAATGTAATTTCCAAACACATTTCGAAGTCAAATGTATAGTCATTAGCTCTGCCAACGATTCACCATTAAGCGTAATATATGTTATTTGTTTTTCTACGGCTTATTTTCTTCCAATCAACTGTCAGCTTTCAGTCCGAAACTCATCTACTTACAATTTACTTGTATGTATCTAATGCAATCGTATGCGGTCTGGACATAAGCGGATTTAAGGTAAATGGAAACGCACTCTCCTTTATGAGGTTTTCTATCTAGCGGAGTGGTAGGGGGTGTAAGGGGTGTGTGGCAAACATACAGACCACTATTTAGTTGGGGCAAAGCTTAAGTGCAATTAACTAAATAGCCAAACAAACTGTAGTTTCGATGTTTGGGGTCCAAATGAATATGCATTCCATTAAATCAGCATTAATTTATATAATGTATTGTTTTTCTACCCCGACTTTAGGTTATAGGTTTCTCCATCTATTTTTCTTTCGTTCTTCTCACCACGCAAATGTTACACCCTTCCGCATTCTTCGTGCTGTATACCCTGTAGAAAGAAACATATATGAAAAAGGGTCTTTTGATGACTTCAAAGTAAACTAAAAGTTAAATATTTTAGTTATCATTTAAGTTCATATTTTTCTTAACACTTTATCATTGCAATCATTTTCTCGAATACACACTTGTTACACAGTAACTTCAAGTCGATCATGTTGCCAACTAATTTGTGCTTTGTTTTTCTTTTTTGTTAGGCTTTCAGCTGTGCGTAAATTGTAATAAACACATGTACGGCAACTAATACATTGGCATGTGGTTGGGCGTTACGTATAATTGATATTGATGGTTGTAATCTTATTTAATCCCTAATTACAAACAAATGAATACATTCGAAATGTGCGTGTGACGGCATTTTCACACACACACTCACACACACACCTATACGTACAGTTGTACAGATTTAAATGGTTTGTCGCTTTCATTTGTTATAAAGCAAATGAAATACATAAACTATTGTTCTATCAAAGACAACATTCGCTAAATGTGACCTTTAACCTTTGTTGTTGATCTTCCCACACACACGCACACACACACACGCACACAATAGTAGCTAAAAACTATAACATTTGGCTTTTGTTCTCATCTCCCACACTTCAATACGGCATAAATCGCACAACTTGAAATGAAAATAGTTTCCTAATTAGTCTGATTACTCGGAAAATGTTTTGCCGTGTGTGTGTGTGTGTGTATTTTAGTAGATATAATGATGATGGTGTCTACCCATTAATTAGTCACTGGCATCGGCTTTTGCACTAATTGAACAAACATTGACTATGAATAATTTAAGAAGCCAACACTTCAAGCGATATTCCCGGGTATTAAATTATATAATAACCTCTTTAAGCATTCTATTAGAAATTACTTAAACAAGCTTTTGGATTAGCTGCAAAAATAACTCAAGTAATTTGTGCTTGAACTGCTTGAAAGTTATGAGTTATTGCTAATGTTAAAAATGAAAGAAAGCAAACTGTTTAAGACTTAAAGACTTCCTTTTATCTTAACTCAATCAGTGTTTGATGTTTAATTCAAACTTAATGATCTGTTTTTAGCTATGGAAAAACTTTCTATGTTTATTTTTATGTCTTTTTTAAGCTTTTTATAGAGCTGTCAAACACTTGCCGAACTAGTGGACCTACTTATCGTTTATGATAAATATCCAGAAATAAAGTTCTTAATATTCGTAAAACTACACTTGTCAAGCCATTAAAACATAGACTCTTGTCTCTGGGTCACTCTTGCTGCTGGTGGCCATCAATAAAACAATCAATATGCTGACAGCAAGACAATCCCCTTGGTCAAATAGACAAGCGGTCGCCAATGGGGCCATTCATAAATTAACACATTATCAAAATTTATGAAGGCAAAGGCGTGATATGAGTTACATACACACAAAGACGGAGGCGGTGACGGTGGCGGGGAGGATGGGGCATGTGGTTTGGAAGGGATGCAAGCAAATAACTGTACAAAATTAATGATGCGACACATTGCAACAACAACAACAACAATAAGAACAAACGAAACAAAAACAATGTCCACATAAATTGAGAAACAGAAGCAACAGTTGCACAAAAACAAAAGAAGAGGAAAAAAAAACTACCCGAAAGCAAAAGAAAAAGGCAATAAACAGTAGGCAAGGGGTGGCAAACAACGGAAGTTACCAAGCCACCCCCCACCCCCCCTTGCGACACCGGCTGGGCGACACATTGAGGGATGTGACTCGACTCGGGCAACGGTCAAACGTGAGGCATAAAAAAAAAGATTCATTCATTCATACATACATGGATATCGCATCCGGTGCGTCATGGCTTTACCCAGCGGGAGGGTGTTGTTAGCCAGCGGGTGGTGGTTGCTGTTGCTGTTATTATTGTTGTTGTTGTTGTTGTTGGTGGTGGCAGCGGGTAATGGTGGTTGATGCAACGAGCTTTGCGCTTCAATTGCTGTGATTTCATAGCGACATCGCTGGCTGTGATGTTTTTTTATTAAATTTGGGGGCAACAAATTTTTTAATAAACTGCCATCAAGTAATGAAACCCAAAAGCCAAAACAGTGCAACAACAACAACCCCTAAAAGTGTAGAGAGGGTAACGCCTTAGCAATTGCGCCTGATGGAAATTATTTGTTTTTCGGACTTTTATTGTTGTTGTGGTCCAAGAAGGGATGGTTAGCGCCATTTGATGTGTTCATTCGGTCTGGGGGAAAAAAGTTTTGCGGGTATAAATTTCAACTTGCTGCAAATAATTGCGACGTGAGCGGCACAAAGTCACCAGAAGTCAGACAGATGACGTGACACTAAGAAAGATAGAAGATTGAGGAGGGGAAGTGTAGTAGATATGCCGTGTGAAATGTCACTTCAATTGCGAGTCTACAAATGTTGTTCACCTTTTTACACGTAGAGAGCATCAACGTCAACAACTTTTTAACAATGAAGCAATGGAGTAGTAGACGGATCGAGGGGGGGACGAGGAGAGGGAAGCAATGAGTAGATGGAGTATTCCAGACAATGGTTGACTTATTCATCGTGCAAAAGTTGTAGATGAAACGAGCGGCAGGCAGGGAGGGAAGGGAAGTTAAGGGAGGGATGCCAACAACTTCCGCAAAAATCATCCTTAGACGACACTGTTTGACATTTGGGCCTGAATTATTTATTCTGCTGCACTCTGTCCAGGTTTCATCTCTTACTCTTATACAAATATATATATATATATATATATATTTCCATCTCTCTCTCTCTCTATCTCCTATCTCCCTTTTTGCAGTATTTGTTGCACAGTGAACTAAAAAAATGTCCTGGGAATCGATGTGAAAAGTAAACTTTTTTTTTTTTGCTAGTTTAGTTTTCATTTTGCATTTGCCTTTGTTCACTGTCTTTTTTTTTTTTTTTATATGTTTTCCTTTCCTCTTTTATTTAATCAACAACTGACATCGGGGCTGTCGATGTCCGCTCCACTATCCTTCTGCTCCCCTGCATCCCTGCCCGTGTCGAATACTGGTGACAGTTGCACAACCGTTGAGCACATAATCCCCGCTGGCCAAAATCGTAAAAGCTTCGCAGATTCACATGCATATTATACGTAGATTTTTTGCATTTATACATATATATATATATATATATATAGATGTATATATATATAGATGTATGTGTCATTGTGCACAGGTTTCGAAAGTGATTTGGAAACTGAAAGAACTAAATTCACATTCGTTTCGCCGATTTGCTGTTGACAAGCGCAAATCCGTTGAGGTTTTAAGAACACTTAAGTAAAATGCATATTGCTCAACTACAACGAACTTTACCTTTCATTGGAATTGTTTGCTGTGCTGTTAGTTAATTAATTGCCAGAGATTTTAAGCTTTAATTGTGAGCAGAAATAAATAGTTTGGTTTAACTATATCGATTTCTTGATTCAATACTTATCAATCTTGTCTTCGCATTTCACCTTTAAAGAACCTATATCTTATTTTATTTTTGATTTCTCAACTACAACTTGATCAATTTTAAATGTGAAAGCTTATTAAGTTGCTTAAAACTTTTTTTTGGATAGAGCTACTTGCTTCAATTGCTAATTGAGCTTTACGTATTAATTTCTTGTGCTCATCTCCCGCAGGCATTGTGCTCAGGTTCATCAGTGCAAATGAACTTGGCTAACAACTTAACAACTAGACAAGCCCACCCCCACGTTGTTCTCATACCACTCATCCTTCTTCGTGTAGCCTGGTCTCATCCCAAGCCTAATTAGTTAGCGAAATGTTAGAGCACTTGAAAATGTACGTAAATTGTTTAATTGTTGCGCAAAAAGGAACTGAATAATCTGCTCAAATTTCATTCATTACTTGTCTTCGCATTCGCTTCTTTTGTTTATTAACTTTTCTTAGCTTAGATGCGAGTGGGGGGGAGAAGGGAAGAGATGTTGCCAGTTGGACTGTGCGGAGGTCTAAAAGCCACTTCATTTGCATAAATGAATTCTGCAAATTTTTAATAGCACTCGATGTTAACTAACCAACTCTCTCATCCTATCTCCTTCATCCACACAAAATATTGCAATTTGCTTATTTCTATAGCATATCTGTGAATCGGAGTCGTAGTCTGTTGCTTTGCTCATCTTTAGCTTAGTCATAAGCCGCAATTCAATTCAATAGGCCAAACAAATTGATATGAATGGCAGCTGTGCTCGCTTTGTGCTCAACTGCTCTTCACTTTCAACTCCACTTGAGTTGTGGAGTGTCTTGCATTACGCATACGCCATGTGATGTTGTGATGTTTTGACTTTCTGTTTAATTAACATGTGAACTAGATCTCTTTATCTCATTCTCTCTATTCAATGTTGCCATTCAAGTGTACACTTCACAACATCGTCCTTAACATCTTCCACTTCTTGGTTATGCTCTTACTTTTCTCCAATGCGCCTTTTTCTCTGCTCCTTTTGAAATGTGCTGTAGTTATTGCATCACTTCGATTGCATTTATTAATTGACAGTGCATATAATAATTATGCTCTTTCTCCCACATAATATATATATATATGTTTTTAAAGTTTTGTCTGACTGTTTTAATATTTATTATTCGCACAAGTTCCAACACCTTTCACACATCTGCGGGGCTCACAACTTTTATCATTATTATGCGCAAATGGGTTAAAATAAAAGTTTTGCGCCATGCTAACGCTGCGTAAATTAGTTACTTTCTAAGCGATTTAGTTTGTTGATTAAACTTTTTACATAAACGCCCTGACCGCGCCTCGGGAACTTTGCCCGCCCTGTATAAATATATATATTTATACATGAATAAACTATTTAACAGTTTTGCGTGGTTTTTAAACTAAAATTGCATTTTGTGTGTGTATGAAGGCTCAATATTTGCATAGCTCGCTAGAAAAACAGATTTATGAGCAATTTTAATATGAGCTACACCTCATAAAAAGCATATTTGTTTGGGAAACTGTGTGGCTAACCTCAAGCAAGTTTCGCAGCAATTAAACATTAATTACGAAACCTCAAAGAGGCACATTAGTGGCCTCTGTTGCAACACGAGGCAAACGTGCCAAGAGGACTCCCAACTCTAGACCATAAAACCTCCAACACCAGAACTGCAAAGGCGCCTCGAATTATGCTACATTATATAAGCATGAGAATGAGTACGACTATGAGTGCGGGCTTGCTTTAGTATGAGTATGAGTGTGAGTGTTTGAATATAAGCTCGTGTATAAGTGCTTCATGTGTTTGTGTGTGTGTGTGTGTGGCACTCGTTGGTGCAACGGCAAACTAATTACGCGCCTCTTTAAGAAATTAAATGCATTTGGGGCCTTGTCCACATGCAACACCAACTGGCAACACTAGCACAACCAACGTAACGTGCAACAACCAACAATAACAACAAGAAGCGGGTGTGAGACGTTTCTTCTGCCAATTTCTGAGTGCACACCGAGAGTAGCTCAGGGTGAGGACATAATTGCCACTTGGAACAAACCCTTAAGAAATGTTTCTTTGCTACTGCTGCTGCTGGTGATGCTGTTAAAAATCAAAAGAGTTGACTTGCAATTAAAATGTTTGCAACGTTAAATAAGAACATTGCCAGCCAAGGACATTCATGCACCAAGAGGGGTGGAGGGGGGGGCGGAGCATTGAGCACTGAAAAGAAAGAGCAACAAATGCATTTAATTTATTTATTGTCTTTTGTCCAAAGTGGTTAATTGGTAGAAAATGCAACTTAAGGCCATTAAACACTTAAACACAAAATGCTGTACGAAATTTGAAACTCAAGACACAAATTGTACAATCAATTGTTGTTGCAAGTTAGCAAATTATAAATAAAACATGAATTAGACGAGGTTCAGTGAACAACATGAGAAGTTCAAAGTAAATGTACAAGAAATAATTGCAAGAAATAATATACAATAGACAATAGAAAGTATATACAAAATATATAATTATCGAAAAATAAGTAATATATTATTTAAAAAAGAACAAAGCCTCCTTTATTCAGGAAAACAATGAAAAACTGTGCTTAAATATAATCTGTTAAAGATTTGTATTGATAAGCAATGAAAACTTCTAAAACAAAACATAAAATGGCTTAAAAAGTAATATTAAATCTGAGAACAAGTTAAGGATTGTAGGCTTACATAAGACAAAGGCAATCAGTTTCACAACTCAATACAGAATGCTTTTCTATTTGGCTTACAACAGTCTGAGCCACCCTCGCTTGTCATATGGCCAACAGACACATGCATATGCATTTGAGTATTTTTGTTTTGTTTAGAATTTTGAGCGGAAAAGTACAATTTGTGAAATTACATTTAAATAATTGAAATAACAAATGTTTTATTTTTTGTTGCTGTTGCCGGTAGACAATATTTTTGACAACATCTTTTACGTGCGTTTGTGTGAGTGTGTGTGTGTGTCTAACGAGGTCGCTCAATTTGATGAGATCCAAAAGCCTAATGAATTATGCATGCAAAAAACAAAACTACCTGTGTGATGGGAATAGGTGGGTGGTGGTGGGGTGAAGAGAGAGAGAGAGAGAGAGAGGGGGGGGGGGGGGTGGAGAGCCATTCATTCACACAAAACGCTCGCAAGCGCAACAGCAAAACTGACAAATGTAAGTGCCACATGTTTGTACTTGTTTTGACATGGGAGAAAGCGAGAGAGAGAGAATGAGAGCGAAAAGGTGGCTATGGGGGATATTTAGCTGTCTTAGGTGGCTTTAAACATATGTACGTTTAATATAGCACCCATGACACACACACAAACACACAGAGAAAATGCTTTGTGCCAGCTGTGGGTAATTTGTAAACGTCAAAAGGCAAACATCGTCGTCCTGCATACGTCCTGCCTGCCTGTAAGCTGCCTGCTGTTAGCTGCCTGCTGCCATGTCAGGAGATCAGAATGAATTCGCACGTGCCCCGAATATGGAGTAGTTGTTCTAGATGTTTCGCTCCCTGGTCTCCCAGCCTCGCCCAGCTTGACTGCTTGCTGCTCTTTCATTTTAAATACAATTTATTGTGACATGCCATGCCCAAAAACTAAAACTAAACGAACCAAGCACTAAGCACTAAAACACACAGACAGAGAGAGAGAGAGATGAACGCTCACATAATCCACATTTGCGTTGTGGCCTTTTAATATTTCATTTGGCCTGCTTTTGGCATCAGCTTCAAATGTACAAATAAGTACGTTTATTAATAAAATGGAAAAGAAACCATAAATATTGCTTGAGTGAGCAGTTTGAGAATGTTAGAATACCCTATGATTGAATCAGAGTAAAGAGTCTAACAAGAGTTTATTATAAGTAGAAATGCAAAAAAGAAAAACCGAAAGCTCGAATGCAAAAATATCCGGAAAGTATTCTTAGATATCAGAAGAAATTTTTAATAAATCTCACCAACAAGCCAAAATTCTTTAGAATTTTCTTTTTTTAATAAACTTTCCTTTATTTTTTTTTAAACATGTTAAAAAATACCTCCCGCAAAGTGCCTAATGATTTGATCTAAGTGATCCCCTTCCTATACAAAAAATAGAAAAACATTTATTGAAAAGCTAAAGGCAACAAAAACTATTTCCCAATATTGGGTGCACTTTCTCAACTCAATGAATGTTTTTGACACTGCTGCTGCTGTTGCTGTTGCTGTCAGTTGGCTCACGTTTTGTACGTGTTCAATTTTGATATTGCAATGCATTCGTATTATTCGTTTGTGTGCCTCAAATTCATAATTTAAAGCTTCAACATGTGCGATGTCAAGAGAAGCCTAGCCAAATTGACAGATGGAAAAATATTGGCACATAAAACGAAACGTTTTGGGCTCCGAAAGTGCTTTCAGTGTTAAAAATTAATCACAAATAGTTTGTTTTGAAGCACGAAGAAGCTAAGCAATAAAATCTTCATAAGAGTTAGTTAACTATAGATTTAAACTCAACTCAAAATTTCTATCGGTTGTTAAGTTGGATATGGATATGCATACTTCCTGGATTACACACTCTCCACATTGTAGATCTTGACACACAAAGGACATAAGACACCCGCATTTATCGTATCTATTAGAAGGAAAAGGCCGTTAAACATTTATGTTTATTATTCACATCGTCACTTTGTGGAATATTCAGAAGGGTAGAAGCTCACCTTTAGGCACATGTAAATGAAATGCAGTCCAAACATAATCGCAAGTGTGGCGTTGACATTTGGTTAATAGCAATTGCAAGAACATAAACAACGTATTACTGCAGTTACACACGCACACCTGGTGTTGAATCAACATATGCAATACTAAGGAGACATCATCTGCAAGTGCATTTAACCCGCAAGGATGTAAATGATGCACAGCTCTCCTCGCTCTCACTCTATATGTCTCTTGCCATGTCGCCAAGCACAAACATTTAGTCTATTGTTGTTTGCCCAAGGTGCATTTTGTGAAGTGTTTTGGGTTGTCGGAATGAGGTCTCCATCATACAGCTGCCGGCTTTCAAGTTGCCTGCCTGAACACACTTGGCACGTTTCCCCCAAACTGTTTGGCAACATGGTCGAGGAAGAGTGGCCACTTGAAGATAACTTCTGTCGCCCCAGCATTTACAGCCCGCAGGCGGCCTATACGAGAGAGAGAGAGAGAGTTTACCCTCTAAGACCACTTTCAAGTATAACAGCAATAGCAACAATGCAGGGCAGCAGAAAGTGTGAGGTAGACACTTGAACTGCGTAATCGCGCCTTTGTAGAACGTAGTGCTTGAAATTTGCATTTTTAATGAAACGACAACAAACAAACAAACAAACACACACATAAATAACCCCAATGGCTCTTTATATATAAACTTGATAAATTTATGCATATTAATTCACACAAGTTGATCTTTAAATAGGAGCAGAAAGTAAAACTAAACCAAACTTTAATTGGTTTCGCCACTACTGTTGCTGTTGCTGTTATTAAATTTATATTTTATGCATGGCCCAGCGGACAAATGAGCTCATAAACTTGGCTAGAAAACAGAAGCTATTGTCACATAAAAATGTTATGTCACGTCATTTGCTTGAGGCAAAGACAAAAGTGATTAAAACTTGGGCACAGTGCAGCAAGCGGCAGCAGCAGTGGTAGAAAAATTAATAAAGTTAAGTGTCAGGCGACATAAAAATGACAATCGATGGCCATTTGCCACAACAAAACAGACAGCCCGAACACATGGCCAGAAGTTCGACCCGTTTAGGGTGTGGCTATATTGACCATATCGTATCTGACAACGTTGTCAATTTGCTTATCACATTTAACGAACATAAATATTGAATTTATTAATTAAAGAAATAGCGCCAAACAACAGATGGCATCGAATTTGGTTCCATCAGATAAGTTTTATATGGTTAATGGTCAAAAATATATGCTAGAAAAAAGAAGATTGTGAAAAGAGACTGAAAATGTTTAATATTTGTTGAAAACTGATAGTTAGATCGGTGACCACGACACTGCCGATGAATGTGGCGGTCCGATAATGAGACTATCGATAAGAAGCTGTTAGCACTAAGCAACGATTTGCACATTAAGATGTCAAATCAACTAAAATCATATTGCAATAGTGCAATATTTGGTAAAGTAAGGTCACTCTTATTAGTAAAAGCGACAAACAATGGCATTTAAAAGTAATAAAGAGAAATAGAATGTTTAAATATATTAAGACAGCGACTACAAAACAAAGAAAGATTAATTTTGATTTTATGTTAATAGTTGACAATAAGTAAATAAATAAATTATTTCTCACTACCTGTATTTATTTCGAGTTAATTTCCATTTGTATTTGTTCATCAGCAATCACTTTCCCCAACTGCTTTGCTATAACTCATCACCGCAAAACCAAAAAAAAAAAAAAAAGCAAAGGAACACCCCAAAGCAACAAACAGCATTATAAATACTTATGGACAAAGTCGAAAGTCAGCTTCTTATGTTTGTTTTGGGGGCTCTTCTTCTACAACATTTGAGCGGCAGTTGTGGCGATGACTGACAACTTAATTGTATTGCTGGACAAACAAGTTTCTATTTTATTTTTGTTGGTGGGCGAGTTGAAAGGTTGGTACTTAACGAGCAGGCAGAAAGGAAAGACGAGCAGACAACCGAAAGTCGCGGCCAACTTTCAACGAGGCGAATCCAATGCCAATGACAACACCATTAATAATTCAATTTGCTTGTTGGTAAAAGGTACTTTTCTCTATTTTTCTTCTCGTTCTAGTTGTGAACACGTTTTAGCTAGACGTGTTGAGTGTTGTTTATATATATATATATATGTATGTGTGTTGAGTTGTTGTCTCAATATTTGGCAATTACTTTCAGTTTCGCCTAGTTGGCCTTTCGTTGGCCGCAGGTGCACAACGACACTTAGCGGTAAGCGATATCCTTAATCTATTTAACCTGCATGTCATGTCAACTTGGAGGTCTCGAGTCATCAGGGGTCTTCGAGTCACAATCTAAATTACCTACGCTTTTGCACAACCGCAGGATGTGTCGCATCATATCCTTATCCTTGTGCCTCAACGTACCTAAAGTATCGTTTTAATAAGCGTTTCGCATGTCTTGGACTGGTTTTGGTTTTTTTGTGTTTGTTTTCTTGTTTTTTTTTGGTTAATGGCCCACATGTTGGCCATTTTAAAGTTGGCAGCAGCAGCGTGTGTGCCGACATTATGCTAACTGCTTCCCATTTTGGCACATAAGAGATGTTAAGCCCGAACCTTTTTTTATCCAGGAAATGACCGTTCAAACGAGCGTTCCTTTCAATCCCCTTTCTCCCTTCTCCCTCCACCACCACATGCTGTTTTAAGTGCTCATAAGTGCGTGCGAGTGTGTGAGGATGTGTGTGTGTGCGTGTGTGTGAGTATGTTTTATGTATCTTGAGTGGGTGCTTATATTCTACAACGCAATATGTTGTTTTCTGTCATGATGTTTCATAGCCAGTATTCATGAGCTGAAAATGACAACCTAAAATTGCATGTTTAGTAAGTTATTAAGATTTTAGGGTATGGCATTCTTGAATAGCTTGTTGTGTCTTATGTTCATACTAAAAGAGGTAGAAAATATATTTCATGGAGTTTTTTTTGTTATATTTAAATCAAATACGAGAGATTTTTAACCAATAATTGGTTAATTATATCTGTTTAAGAAAACATTCAATTGACACGTTTTCACATTTGCTTAACACTTTTCGCATTGCTTTCACAACTACTTGCAAATATTACCAGGTTTGTTTACGCCTCAACTTCTTAAAGAAATGTTTTTTCTATTTATGCGTTGCTAAGTGGCCAGCAATTTGAAGCATTTTGTCTTGTTGGTGTTGTTGTTGGGTCATTGACGTGTCAATCAAATGGTAAAAGCTTCGCCTTAACGGCACCACGTTGCATTTGTATTGGGCTAAGTGCCCATTTATTTGTATGTGTGCGTATTAGGGCTAAAGCCAAAGCAAAAACCTCAAGAAATACGCTTTAATATGTGCGGCATACAACTCAATTTCTGTTTCTGTTTGTGTGTGTGTGTGTGTGTTTGTGATTGAGAGGGGGTGTATTGGGGTGTGAGGTGTAATTGTTAGGTGAACTGGGGTAATGCGCTGAGCAATTTGTAAATGTAACTGGCAGATAGAAATCCGCTGAGAATGCGTTCATTTCCGACAGACAGAGACAGGCAGACATTATCAAAATTAAAATAAGAATCTCATCGCTCAGAAGCAGGCACAAAGACACAGCGGAAATAAGAAAGAATGGATGGGTATTGCTGGCTTGCAGATACATTCTAACAGATATGACACACACATACAAACACACACACACACATAGAGAACAAACGAGCCAAACAAATTACACTTTCGTTTTTTTTTCCTACTTTATTGCTGGCAATTTATTCGCTGGCTAAATTGAAATACACACAGATGAAAACACAAACACACACACACACACACACAACTTACCTGCAGAGAACGTTGGTCGCGTTGTCCTTGCCACAGATAGAGAAAGCCGGTGGCATACTTAACGTTTGCAAACTGACAGTGACATCATCAGATGTCTCGCTAACAAAAGTCATTTCAGTTCAACCTTTTTGATCAGAGATGCAGTCAAAAGGACGAACAACTCACAAAATACTTTTAATCAGATTTCAATGATCTCTTTTTAATTAAAACAGAAATACAAACTACACGAAAGTTTGATTAAATGACACTCTATTAAGCTGAGCTACTGATTATTCAGAAATTACTGAAAAGTTTGGAATAATGTTAACAAAAAAGTTTAAAAAAACGTTTGTAAGTATTTTTTAAAGATTTAAAATCGAAATATTTTGATTTGTCCATTGGGATTTCATACAAATGTATTTTTAACCACTATAAATATCTCCTAAAGCCTTAACTTTGCAATGTATTTTATGGCCAGATCCAACCCACTTAAGCTTCTATAGGGTATAACAATATTGTTCAAATCTGCGCTCTAACTGTGTTTCTAAAGGTGAAGAGTTGGCTAAAGTTCTTGATTTTAATTTAGATAAAGTGCGCCGCGCTATGGAAATCAGCAGCAATGGCATTTAACGTAACTCTACTTGGTTTATCCAAGCCAAAATCAGGTAACACAAAACTAAACACTCCATAAACATACACATCTAAAGAAGGATGGTGGGAGGGGCGGGTGGGGGGAGCGGAGGAGATGGTGGTAAGTACAGGTAAAGCTGTAAATAGCACGCTTTCATGTAGATAATTAATCACTGGGCAACTGCTAACAATTTTCTGCGAGTTATTTGCAAAACCACTTTTTGCATTCTCTACTACTATCCGTGGAAAAGTTTCGTTTTGGGTTTGGGGTTTGTGTGTTTGCGGTTGGGTTTTGGGGTTGGACTTGTTCTTTGTGGGCTTGTTTTGTTGGCAATCTAAATGCAGTTTTATGCAAATTTAATTCTGATCTTATCGCACAATTTTCAAATTCTCAGCCATGGTGGTGTTGTTGTTGTTGTTGTTGTTGGGGTTCGCATTGTGCAGTTGTGAATTTATTGCTTGAGCTCTCGTGGCAGGCGCGGAAATGAAATCAATTATACGCCCTGTTGGCCATTCAATGCACGAAAGGAAATCGAAATTATTCGAATTAAGTGAATGCCATTAAACATTTCACTCGGACAAAGCAAAATCATTGAATCTTACTTTCTTATGACTAATGCAAATGACGTTGCCTAATGCATAAGTTCTTAGAATACAAGTTAAGTAACAGAATCTCATCAATATTTTTTAATTTCAAAGTTTATTTAATAAACTTTATTTGTATTATTACAGCAAGGATCATCATGATTTTGTTTGAAGTGTCTGTGTATTTCCTGTACCATAGCCTTTTGAGATCTTAGCTGATTCCAATCCTTTGACATATTTTGTTAAAAGACTCTGAAAGTAATAAAAAAACGAGAATAACAAATAATTAAAATGTCAAGTTAAAGCCAAAAGATAAATATTTCAAACCTAAAATAAATTTAAACTATATATTTGATTAAACAAAAAACAGATGAAAGTTAAACTTTTTAAGCAAAATACAAAGTTAATGATTTTTTTTTAGATATCTCTTCAATGTTTTGATCGTTTCAATTACAACAAATAAATCGCTTGGCTTAGGAAAAGCCGGATTATAGCCAACTGCAATTTACATGTTTTAATTTATTACATTCACTGGGGTATTAAAAAACAAACAGAAGAAGAAGGAAACTCTCAGCATTTATTGCTTCTTGCTATGAACATTTCGATAAGCAATCGATTCCAAACAACTAAGAGATGAAAATTGGCAACGAAAACTATTTGAGTATTGCGCACACATGCATAACTAAGCTGGAGCTGAAGTTGGAGATGCAGCTGGACTGAACTGGAGTCGAGTCGAGGAGTGGTTGGTTGGTTGTAAGTGAAGATTGGAGTGGGGGCTGGAGGGGTGTTCGTGTTTAAGGACGTGGCAGTTGCAAATGGCAAAATATTTAAATGTAACTCAATTTGGAACGCAATATTGCGCTGCAAACCACTGCAATAAGGATCCGAGGACAACACACAAGGAGTCGAGACAAAACAAAGATGCAGGAGATGCCGAAAGAAGAAGAAGAAGAAGACAGCAAGTGTGTCCTTCTACCATAATAACAAGATATTTTTATTTGATTTATTTATAAGTGCAATTTGTGCACATTTCTTTTGCAATCCTGCCAGTCCCCAATGCTTTATGAACTGTGATAGAAACTCTTACACACAAACACACACACACACACACACATGTAAAGGGCGTGGTACTGATTGTGCTGGGATATGCAATGTTTTATTGACGACAGGCAATTCAATTTGCAAAGTCTGTAATGTATTTTGATGCCAATATGCAAGCACGAAAAGTAAAATTCAAATTCAAATGCCAAAAAGAATAGCATATAAATAAAGTACAATATTTGCTGTTTCGATAGTTGTTGGCGATACTTATGATGAGTAATATTACATGTTAAGTTTAAAGAAAAACTTTTATTTATAACACGAAAAAAACTTCAAAAGGTTTGTACATTTAAGTTTTTGAACTTAACTGAAAAACCTATACAAAAAAGTTTAATATTCATAAAAAATAAGACAACTTCCTTAACTTAACATAACTATCCGTAAAGTAAGTATATATCCAAGCACTTGATATATGCCTTAAAACAATGAAATGCTAAACGTTTTTGGTCTGCTTGAAACGATGTAAATAAACGCAAGCGAAATATTAATGCGGACACCTTATCAAAAATGGCAGCAATCAGCACGCTCAGTTAGCACCTCATTACGGAGAAGTCCCCCCTCCCCCCCCCCTCTCGCTTCAGAAAAAATGGTAGAAGGGTGACCAACCCCAAAACACTCACACTCACACACACATACGTTAATCGTGGCAAAGTGTGAAGCAGGAGCAGCAGCAAGAAAAAAAAATAAAAATAAAGCACAACCATTTCGTCTTTTGCGGCTGTTGGCGCTGTCGATTGGAAGGTGTGGGGGCGGGGGGGAGGTTCGTCAAAGTCAAGTGGCGTGTCAATTGGCCATTAACATGGCAGTCCAGCCCCCGATAAATATGTATATAAACACAAGCACAAAACACCTAGCTGAAGTTCGCTTCGTCCGCTTGCCCTGATTGATGCTCAAACTGATGGCCGGGGATAGCTGCCTAAGTATAGACTTCTACATACACATTTCCTGAATGGTCGAGGTAGGTAGACTGGAGTGTTGGTCAGTTTGAAAAATCTTTTCATTGAAGGGTTGTTGTTGGCTGTCGTGCTGTCAAGGAACTTGCCCGTTGCACGTTAAAATCGCTAAAGCGAGCGAACAAGCGAACGAACAAATTTTTAATTAAAAAATTAAATGCGGCAACACTTAGAAATTTTGAAAGAAAATTGCTCATTAAAAGTTTTCACCTGGTGAGACGCTCAAAAGCGCAAATCTCGACACTAATTTTCCTTTTCATGTAATTATGTGCAGTAGCAGCACCAGCAGAACAATTACAAAATAAAAGTGCTTGAAGAGAAGTTACCCTAAAAGATTAAAAATGTTGTAAAAAAAAAAAACACAATGTTAAAATCTGATGATTTTTCTTTTGTAACAAAAAACTCTTTAGCTTATAAAAATTGTTTTACAGGGTATGTTAAGATTTAACTGTGCTCTTTTGTAACATGCAATTGTTTTTTCATCATTTTCCAAGCAATTTTCTTTACACTCTTGTTGTGGCATGTCTGTGAAAGGAGCTGAAAGTCAGGTAAAGGCAAAATGTTTTCGACTCTTGACACAGTTTCGAAGTTGGCTATGCATTTTATTAATTTTGTAACTTCACTCGCTTTAGACCCATTTAAATATAAATTGTTATCTTAATTTTCGAAACAAAACAAAAACAAAAACAAATTATAATGGCAGACATGACAAACATTTTCAGATGCCGCCGAATGGTTGTCGTGTGCCATGCAGTTCAAACGAATATCGGAGAAATCAACCAAGTCGATCAATTATATCAAATAATACGTGCCTAGGCAACATCAAGTTTATGTCAATTCTTCTTTAGCATGAATGGGATTAAGCAGATCTGTTATTATGTCTCGTTATGTGAGCTGGGGAGAAATTCAGAAAAGTGCAAGCTAAATCAAAAGTGTCTGTTCGGTGTCAGTTTAATTGCAAACGTAAATTGGATGCTGCCATTTACAACGTTTTCATTTGCTACGAACGCACTTGCTTCACTTGCACCGACAGACATTTCTGGCAGCTGCTTCGAAAGTTCTTGCTTTAGACAGCAAATTCACCCACACAAACACAAACACCCAACACACACACACACACGCAAACAAAATGCAAACGTTGCACAAATCTGAGTTGTGTTAATTGGACTCATTTTAGAAAAGTTGCAATTGTGTATTTCAAATTGGCAGCTCGGACAGTTGGCAGTTGCTACAAAAATGTACTGTTGTTGAAACCATAAAATAAAATTGCAAAAAAGTTCACATATGCCATGTACACTAACGTATATGTATGTGTATGTTGAAGAAATATATATACATACATTATCATTACTTTGTGTTGCCTACAATTTGCGGTGGCAAGTTTTCCTTGCTTTCCTCCATTTTGTCTGGCTTGCTTTCCTTGGAAGCTTTGATCAGATCCTTTTGCGCTCGCATTACGTTCCAATCGAACATATCATCATAAGCAAAATGAAGGCTAACGTAAAGATCACTGAAACTGCGACGAATGCCCAAATAGTTGGGCGCTTCATCAAATGCAGTGTTGCGACAGTGGAATAGATAACGTAAGAACTCATCTGGATATCCCTTGCACAGCTCCTCAAAATGAACTGATAGCTTTTTCTCGATGAGTATTTCGTAGACCTGAGGTCTGGGGCTTCTTAAGCTCTGCCAGGGCAAATTGCCGCGCAAAAAATACATGAGCACAAAGCCCAAAGATTCCATATCATCGCGCCGGCTAAGTTCATTTCCCATCAAAGCATTCAATGATGCATAACGTGCCGTGCCAATCATTCGATTTCCGCGAAGCATTGGAATGTGTGTTTTTTGTGTGGTATCGAAAAACTTCTTCGCCATACCAAAATCAATGAGGCATACCTGATTCTGTGCGAAGCCCGTGTTCATCACGAAGTTATCAGGCTTGATGTCACGATGCATGAAGCCCTTCTCGTGCACAAACTGCACACGCTGAATCATCTGTTCGGCGAGCATCAGAACCGTCTTGAGCGAGAAGCAACGCTTACAATAGGTAAACATGTCCTCCAGCGACGGTCCCATCAGCTGCATTACCATCGCATTGTACTCGGAGTCGTTTATGTACGTGTACACACGAGGCATGCCATTAACCGAATCCAAAAATCTATATACCATATACTCGAATTGCAGTTCCCGACTATTTGCAGTTCTTTTCTCCATTTTGAGGGCTACAACTCGGCCGTTGTTCATGTCTGTGGCCTTGTAGACAGTGCCAAAGGTTCCACTGCCAATGCGTTCGATAATTTTATATTGGTCCTTAAAAACCAACATGTTATTAAAGAGCTTTTGTTCGCCCAGTTGTACTCGTCCGTACTGACAGTAATATTAGCCATCAATTATTTGTGTACAATCGATTTTTGTTTCTTGACGATAATACTTTTTTTTGCTTACAACTATTGCACGAGCAATGATACGATACTTTCATAAAATATCTGCCAAATTGCGCAAACGTAGAAAAATAACAGATAAAAATACTACCAATAAGCAGAATATGCTAGAAACTATACATAATTAACAGTCATTGAGCAATTAGATCCATTAATATCTATCCATTTCGCAATATCGATAACTTATGAGTAGCACCCCTGTCCTTTTGCTCGAGTTTCGTTTGTTTTTTTTATCGGATTGTCAAGACAAACAGTCAGTATCATATTTACAGTGTAAATATAAACATAAAATATTTTAATATACCTTTGCCATATAATGATTTGCATTCTGATCATCAATCACAGATTGATCAGCTGGAGCAGAACGATCGAGAATGTTTTTGAAAACTTAAGAATCTTAAGCAGCTAAAACAAACTGAAACTAAGGTTAAGTAAATAATCAAATATGCGGATTCTGAAACGCATTTCTTCAGCCAATTCGATATATTAGTTTTTTTCTTATAGGACACTCCAATAAGGCATTAAAACTTGTTTTATAATGATTGCAATAGCATCAAAAAACAGAGGATGTAAATTGGGACGTCATTATTATTTTAAAGCGTACTCAAAAATATGCTTTTAATTGCGGAAATATATTTCCATTTCAAAAGTAGTTGTAATAATTATACAAAACTGCGAGCATTTCCATCACATTAAAATTTCAAACAATAGATAGACAGTAAAATGCAGAGCATGGATAACGAAAAAAAAAAAACTCAAACGCAGAGCCCCGAATGCCTGAAAGCGTGTTCAAGTGCGGAAAAGCTGAAAATTATTGTGAAACGAAAGTGCTTTTAAGTGCAGCGGCTTCTGCCTCCCGTCCCAACCATTTGCACCGCCTCATTCAGCACTTTTTCGAAACGAGCCACTCGTACAATTCGCAACCAAATGTAGTGGCAAAGGCAAGTGCCACATGCGTGAGAACATTACGTTAGATACGCTGAAAAGTGAAACTACGTATATTGCTTATAGGAATATTCAACTAGTAGACTCTGTCTTAGATATCATATAATTACTCGAACTAATAACTTTTTATTTGCAGATTTTCTGGAGCAACCACAGAAAATGGAAAATCTAATTGGATTACAGGGACGTAATTGTGTTATACTCGCTGCCAATTCAATGTCATCAAGCAAAACTATATTTTTCAAGGATAGTAAGTACGCGTTATTAGTATTATAGTTTCAGAAATTCCACTTTTGTCCATTTACAGATCAATCCAAAATACGAATCCTTTCAAAGTATTGCATGATAGGCGTGCTTGGTGATACCAATGACACGTCACAATTTTGCAACTTTCTATCAAGCCATATCGAACTGTATGATATTCAAAATGGTTATCCATTGAACCCACAAGCAATTGTACACTTCGCCAGCAACAAAATTATATCCAATCAAAGCAGTCGAGCTAATTCCGAAGTTGCCATGTTGTTGGCTGGCTATGATAGTGTAACAGGACCAGTTTTAAGTTCCATAGATCCCCGTGGCATTTCAAAGACCCATAACTATGCCGTGCAAGGCATGGACAATGCGTGTACTAGATTCTTGCAGCTGATGTGGAAACCAAATCTGAGCTGTAAGGAAGCAATCAAAATAACTCGCATGTGTATCGATGAGATTGAAAAGTGTTCATTCGTCGATAAGCGTTGCTTTCATATATTTATTGTAGATAAAAACGGTGTGCGTCAGCTGTGAAATCAATAAATAAAGGACATTAAATTTTAAGTATAAAACGTTAAAATGACTTAATTTTGAAATTAAATTGCACTTGCTTCGCTCGACCATATGGCTGAAATTTCACACTTAAATAAAATAGAAATTGCAATCGTGATTTGTTCGCAATTAAAAATTGCCTTTGATGTCGATAATTATGCGAATGTCCGTCCAGGGAATTGGCCGGATATAAAAGCCGTAACTACCGTGTTCCCATCACATTGAACATTCGACGATATAAGGCAAAGGTTACTGCAACTGCAACAACGAGCACTGAAAGCTGACAGTTATGTCAAAGTATTTCGCTATTAATTGGTGGGCATGGCGGTTGCTGGGCGCGGACAAGCTAAATCCTTTAAATCTTCGCAGTTATCGCTGCTGGAGAGCTATAGTCTTAAATGTTCTGAGCACGGCTGTATTTCCACCGATGATTTGCATGGTTTTGTTTAGTTTTGAGCGACAAATCGATAATCTAATGAACTTCAACATTGCGCTCACATCATTGGCCACATCCGCCAAGTTTCTGATCTATGTGAAGCAGCTACCGAAGGTAATTAAAATCGAGCATATACTAGCGCAGCTGGATTCACATGTGGATACGAGTGATCAGCGTGAATGTCATGGCAGGATGGAACGAGTGTTAAGTATGATATTGAGATTTTACATATGGATTTATGGTATCATTGGCATCAGTTCGACTGTATCGTTTATGTTTCGTGATCAGCGCACTTTACCCTTGCCAGCCTGGTTTCCGGGTAACTGGTGTGAGTCGATAATCATTTACATTGTTGCCGTCTTGCATCAGTTGTTGGCCATATTCATACAAATTATGCAGAACTTTGTGGATGATTTATTTCCACCAATGGTGCTCGTTTCAATTGCTGGCCAGTGTGAAATGCTCATAATGCGTATCTCTACAATTGGCTACGACAGCAGCGATCAACGTACAAATGAGCGAAAACTCATCAACTGTATACAGGATCAACAAATGCTCTACAGGTGAGTTATCTTTTCATGAGTAACGTAATCTTATTTGCATTCTTTTGCTTTCAGGATGCATGAGCTTACTATGGACATTATATCGTGGTCATTACTGGTTCAGTTTGTTGTGATTTCAATAGATATTGGTGCTGCCTTGTGCGCTATCTTCTTCTATGTGCAGGATGTTCAGGATCTGATCTACTACATATCATTTGCAATAGGTCTGGTCTTGCAAATATTTCCAGTTTGCTATAGTGGCACCCTGGTGGAATATAGTTTTCAGCGTTTGCACGGCGCCGTATACAGCAGCAATTGGGTTGATCAGAGTATGGCCTATCGCAAGATTGGAATTATCTTTGCGGAGCGTACGAAGAGGGTGCCAAAACAGCTGGCTGGCAATTTTATACCAATTGCGTTGACCACTTTTCTGGCTAGCTGCAAGGCGGCCTATTCGTTTTGTACTTTGATACAAGATACTCGAGAGAATTAAGGAGATCTTAAAGCTATGCAAAAGTTACTTAAAAGCAAATAATATCTTAGAAAATCACCATAAGTAATCGTAAGAGCAACTAGTACTTATCGAGTTGTTATCTCGTTGTTACTCACATTTACAAAATAAAAGCTATAGCTTGACACTTAACTTTTTAACAAAATCAAAATTCTTAGTTTGCAATGGAAACGATTTTGGGTATAAGGGGTTCAAATTTTGTGATGCTTGCATGTGACACAATGCAGGCTAAGTCCGTGCTCTTTATGAAAGATGGTGAAACGAATGAATATGAATGTATGAAACTAGCATAATAGATAATCCTGTTACAGATCAGTCAAAAATTCATCGCTTATCGGATTTTTCAATGCTGGCCGCTGTTGGCGATGGCGGCGACACTTTGCAGTTTACCGATTATATATCTAAGCATCTGCAGTTATATAAAATAAGCAATGGCTATCATCTGAGTCCCCGTGGTGCAGCGCACTTTACGCGCAAGAATCTAGCGGATTATATCCGAACAAATACCAGATATCACGTATCGATGCTAATGGCTGGCTACGATACGATCGAGGGTTCCGATCTACACTATATTGACTCATATGGCGCTGCCATGTCCATTGATCATGCTGGCCATGGCCTTGGCAGCCTCTTCTGTGGCAGCATCTTTCAGCGCTACTGGCGCGAGGATATCAGTGAGGATGAGGCGTATGAGATATTGAAAATGTGCGTGGTTGAGATACAAAAGCGTTTGGTCATCAATTTGCGCAACTTTGATGTATTCGTTGTGGATCAGAAGGGAACGCGTAAACGCGAATCGATCAATCCGGGATCCTTTCATGCTGATATGTTTTGTCTGTCGTTGCCGGCCAGTCTACAAAACGTTACAAAAAAAAAACCTGCGAAGTAGTAAAATATTTAAGCGATTTAAAGTTTTTGAGTGGTCTGAGGTGAAATTAGTTTAAAATGGTTGGGTTAGGGGCTGGCGTCACTGAGAACATTCAATGGTTGGTTGCGTATTCATGTATTGGCATATGTGGCCTGACTGCCTGCCTCGATATGTTTGTGCAAAAATGGCAAAAGTTGCACATAGACAAACACAGGCAGAAAAGTACATACGTATGCATGTTATGTGGCACACATGGTTACGTCAACTATTGCAAATCGGAAGCAGAAAAGCCAACATGTCTCTATTTCCACATCTAAACATAGCACAGTCAGTCATTCAGTCAGTCAGTCAGTCAGTCATGACAGACAGAGCAAAACTCATAAAAATGTGCACAGCTTGCAACAAAATGCATTGGCAACGTGTAGTGTCTGCGTGTAGCAGGTGTAGGGTAAGAGTTTTTTTTTTTTAGCTGCTGCTGTTGTTGGCATCGAGCATGAAGTGGTTGCCGTGAATTGGCCGTCAGCGATTTTTATTTGTTTGCAGCCATCGTTGCCATCACTAATTGGCCGCACATGCCAAAGTGTCACTCGCTGAAAGACAGAGAGAGAGAGATCAATGTTTGTATGTATGTTTGTGTGGCTGAAGTGAGTCCTTGTAGATTGCAACTATGAGAGATGAAAGACTAACAGAAAATAACATAGATGGGCAAATTAGAATGTCACAAGTATCAAGCGAATGCAACTGATTGAAAAACATTTGCTCATGATATGGCTTTACAATTCCCAAGTGGTTAAAGCTCATTGACTGTATCTTAATTATATGAAAACAATTCCTAAGAAAAGTCTAGTTTCGGTTAGTTGATATATGCCCAAGAACGAGACATACGCTTAGACATCTTACAATGTAAACAAATTTCAACTGGCGTTACTTGAGGTACTTTAGTTAAATTAATGCGTTTCACTTACCTTTTGAAATATGCTTGGATACAACTCCAACAAAAACTTCTCTCTCTCTCTCTGTCTCGCTTAGATAATGCGCATGTAAGTCCTTCTAACCACTACACACACACACACACACACACATACAATCGCAGCGAAGACATGGCAGCAATTTGTGACGTTTAAGGGCGCAACTTTGGAGGCAGCGACTTCTTGACAGGACATTAACTTGCACATGGATAACTTGAAACCAAGAAGACACTGTACGAACTGTTGTCTAACTGTTTTCCTTCTGCGCGTGTGTATATATGTGTGTGTGTGTGTGTGTGTGTGTGTGTGTGTGTTTGTGTCATATGACTGCTCTGATGATGATTCATGATGATGATCTTTGCCTTTGCCATTGCTAGCAATTTTTTTGCCTCTTATTTTTTGCGCCATGGCCATTTTCGTTGTCATTTTTCACTGGCAAATGTTGTGTGAGCGAGGGGCGAAGGGTTGTTTGGGTGGAGGGGCGACTGATAGCGCTGCCCGCCCATCCAGCCCGCCGGCCGTCTTTTTCGACAGCCTATTAGTTTTTATTATTTGTTGCAATTAGTTTTCGGCCTCGACAGGACTCCTTCTTCATTGTCAGCCATCTTGTTGTTGTTGTTGTTGTCGGCTCGGCTTTTATGACACTTTTGTGCGCATTTTTCAACGGAATGAGCGTCATCTGTTGCCGCTGATGCGGCTGCTGTTTTATTTTTTTTTTGCTCATGACAAAAGCCAAAGCCGAGTAACAACAACAACACGATGCTGACTGATATCTATGATAAATTATGGCCAAAAGTCAAAGTCATCAATCAGTGTGTGTGTGTATGGACCATGTTTTATTATTTGCCTCGACGCTTCTGGCCATTTGGCCATTTGTAGTGTGACACTACAACGTCTATACTCACCAGCCTTAAAGAGATGTCCTTGCTGAGGCTTACAGCCAAAAGGATTAAGCGTATAATATTGCAAGTGCGTTCGTTTGTTTATTCTGAGTGTAACTCAGGTGTCGCACATTTCGATTTAATTTTCATTAAAATTCAAGCATCAAATATGCAAAAGGTAAACTGCGGCAAATGTCCTACGCCTGCCATCAACCTCATCCTTTGACCTGTCGACCAAAGCCCATTAAAATTCCTTAAAGACCTGGCCAGAGAATATTCGCCTTGACTCGACTCCTTTTCATTTTCGAGTGCTTATTAATATTGCAAAGGACCCGAGCCAGGATTTGCGGACATTATGATGCGGTGAATGCGAATTTATGCGACTCGTTAGCCACCACTTCTACCCGCTCCTAGCTCCTCTCTCTCTCTCTCTTTCTCTGTCTCTCTCTCTGCTGTAGCTATAAAATTCTTTCTCTTGCTGGCTGCTCTTTAATTATGCATTTTTATCTGGCAACAGTTTTATGAGCACAATTTTTTCTTTGCAGCTACTTTTCGTATATATATATATATATATATAAGTGGGCACGAAAAGTATGTTTATACAAGCTGCAAATCGTATTGCCTTAACACACACTGCTCACATGGTGTATGCGCAATTTATGAATTATGTGCTCTCTATATAAGCGCATTGCATTGATCAGCTTCAGCTTCAGCTCAGAGCTGAACAGCACTCAAAAGTTGAAGTGAGCGTCCTCTTGTCTGCGCTTGGCACTTGTGCACACCCGAGTGTACAATCTGCAAATGGGTGCAGCTGTCTGTGTAAGAGTGAAAGAAGGCAACAACGTTAACAAATCCTTGACATGCATTGATGATGTCAAAAGCAGTTCTCTGCCACTTACAATTAGTAACGAGAATTGAAGTTTGCGCTTCCATTTTAATATTAACCAGGCAAAGAGAAACCTAAGAAACAAATATCATAATAAACTAATTAATATAGTCCTAGTATCATTATTAATTTGGTCTTTCTTTGAATCTAGTTTACTGAATGTGTCCACCTGATAAGTAGTAGAACTTGAATGGTTAGATGTTTATCAAACTCTCCCATCGCCATTTTACTTTAATAGAAACCCTTTTAACCTAACCATTCCCTGACACGTCTTTAAGCTAGCTTTAAGCATTAAAAATAAAATGAAACCTACATTTTTAGCTTCTCACCTACACAGTTTTTGTTGAACAGTGTGCCATCACTTGCGGTCCCTGTTGGCAGTTGGCGCATGTTTTAGTTATGCAATGCGGATGCCTCTGGGAAATTAACGGTACATTTTAACGGCAACGTCAACGTTCAGTTAAATGTCTTACATTGTGGCCCGAAAACTTGGAAGGTGCGCTGGGCAAAAAATAATCTAAATTTAGACATTTTTTATGGAGTGTTCCGGTAATGGGAAATTGAGTAGGATGATAAAGATATTGAGAAGAGGGTTTGAGAAACAGCTGGAAGACAGCTTTGCAATATATATATATATATATATATATAAATGTATATATAGAATTGATTTTGATTAAACTTCGTTTTTTTTGTTACGTTCAGTTCATTAGATGACTTTCCGTTCCTTGTGCTCGTTATATCTACTAAATTCAACAAGTTGAACTATTTACTTGTTAAAGAGAACTTTGTGCATTAAAATACAAAATTTAATGCGAGTTAAATGTTGAAATTGCACTTAAATCTGACATGTAAATGTGAAGTTGAAAATTACATGATGTTACAAGCGGGACAGAGCCGATAAACAGCCTATAAATCAGTCACTTTGATCTCATCGATATTTCACCCATTGTAACAAATTTTATTTCGTTGCATTTTGGTGCGCATAAATCAAGTTGCAATGTAACGCCATGAATGGGACGAGATAATGGGCGTGCAACCCAATCAAACCAACGCAAGTTGAAACAATGCCCGGCTTTAAATACCAAACGACGGCATAATTTATGATAGTAAATGTCGAGATTCCACACAGAGTTGCATTGGAGCGAACGGAAACAGATGTGACATCAACAATGTGAGCCAGCAGACCATTTGGGAGGCGTGAATTGAGTTTCGAATTTTGATAGCAATATTTGCAAATTGGGAAACATCTATCAGTTAATGAATGCTCTTAACTTTTAATGCTGCAAACATGATTTTAAAAGTTAATATTATCCCATCACTTAACTTCTTTTTCATTGTGGTTTCTTCATCGCATGATGCAATATTTTAAGCAAGTTGGCAGCTCTGCCACCAATTAAATATGTGTGTATACGGAATATTCGATGTACTCCAACTCATTCTGGATTGCGTGCCATGAGTGTGTACATACGTTGGATATTCTATATAAAAGAAGGAAAAAAAAAGTTACAGTTGAACTTTTCAGCATTTGTCAGAGAGTCAGAGAGGATTTGTTTGCCTTTGGGGGCTGGCCAAAGCCAACAATATTGCTGGTTGGTCCGCTGCTGCTGCTTTCCGTTTAGTTGAGTTTAGTTTTGTTTTTGTTTGTTCGTTTGTTTGTTTATTTTCACTGCTGTACGCCCCCACTATTTGTTTTCTTTCCAATTTTGTAATTTCAAACTTTTTCTATTGATTCCATGCCACGCATGAACACCTTCAGCAACAGCGCCGATGACGACAGCAATTGCTATTACGACGACGACGACGACGACGATTGCGGATGTGGATGTGGGACGATGGACTATGTCCGATTCGAAGACAGCAAAGTTGCAAAGTTCCCCGAACGACTCGCAAAAGGGGTAAGCGGGGGCAAAAGAAACGACTCAAGCACTCAATTTAAGTTGTGGGCGATTGGGTTTTTCATCCTGGACATCTACAGCTGGAGCTCCTTCGTGCGCTGACCATGCGTGGAACTGCACAATTTGCGAAATAAAAATAAAAAGAAAAAAATAACGGAACTATAGAAGATAGAAAGAAACTTTCTAATACACTTAACACTCTATTTCAGCAGCCAAAAACTGTCGATGGCAGTTCGCAACATTTATTAATGTGTCAATCGGATTGAGTCTTTTAACTTACTCACCTCCCTCTATAGAAGTCACAAACGATAAATGTCCTAAGCGAATATCCGTTAATAATGCGCTGAGCACGAGAGTTGGTGAAGTGGAAAGTTAGAATGAGGTAAAGCTTTAAGTCAATCGAACTTAAAGCACAAAGCTGTGCAAAACATTGATTGAATACAGTTAAAATCACATTCAACTAGCTAATATTTAAGTTTTTCTCCACAGTTACACATAAAAGTTGACTGCCTGATGCAACTTTAATGCTCAGTGAGTATATCAAATATTCAAACAAATTATAAAAGCAAAAGTCGCAGTCACAAAACGATTACATGACTTTTCTGAAAACCCCCAATGGAAATCAGCCACAGAGCCAACCCACTAACAGCAAATGTAATTCCTCGAAATGCTCGTCCGTACGTCCCCCTGTCTAATGGCGATTAGGTAAATGAAAACATTGCGTGCTGGCGACATTTTATATGCGAGTGCTTGTCGCAGAGCGGGAGCGGGAGCAAAAAAAGTAAGCAGAGGGCCAACGCTTTATTTGCTATATTTCATGCCTGCCTGCACTTATCTCCGATTGTTCATCACACCCACAGGAGAGGCACCCATTCGGGCAACGGGAACGGGAACTGCGCGTACTGGGATTAGGAAACTGAAACCGAGGGGGCTGGCCAAATGTCATTTGAGTTGGCAGCGAGCTTCGATTCGACTTTGGGTCCTAATTACTCGCACAACACAAAAACGCCACTTCAATTTGAATTAAAATGAGTGGGGCAACAAAACCAACACCAACACAAAACCCATCTAACCAACGAACGAAACGAAACGAAATGAAACGAACAAAGTGGTCTAGTTGAAAATGGGATTTATCCATGGCCTTTGGTGGGTCACAGCTGGCGCCACAGTTTTTAATTACCGCCTACACAATATAACCGCTGCACTCCCAGCTACCACAAATAAAAATCATAATAAAAAAAAAATCTATTAATTGCGAACAGTGTTTTTGGGGTGTCGCTTGTAATGGTTTATAATCGATTTGAGCAGCGCCATTACAGTAAAAACGCCATCCCTTCCTCATTGTAAATTGCATTTTCCATTTGCGACAAATGGATTTCAGTTGTAATAACTTTTTAGATTGTCAGATGTGTTTAATGTGATTATCTTGCATGAGATAGTTAGAGAAACTCGTTTGAAAACCAAAAATCTTTTTATATACAAATCAGATTTTAGTTAAAATTGAGGTTTTTACTTTGAATGCAGTCTCATTAAAGAGATCAAACCATGTCTTTTAATACATAGCTTTTTAAAATCTGATCAATTTTGACAAAGCTGTAAAGGTCGAAAGTTTTGACTAATGATTTTTAGATTTTTTGACAAATGACTTTTAAGATATTACTTTTAAAAAATATTTAGTTTTTTTCTGTGGAACTATGGCATTTGAAAGTCTTAAGTCAATATCAACTAACTAATTGAAGTTGCTTTTTAAATCTGTCACGCACCTAAACTAATTTACAGTAATTTTATTTAAAATATTCACATAAAAAGTTTCAAATACTTTACTTAACACCTTACAAACCTCTGATGAATGTATTGTTAGTTTGTATTTTATGTTCCAGTCATGTTTTCCCTTCCTTTTATTAACGTATTTTTGTGTCTCAGTTGTTACTTAGTGATATTGGTAATATCCATCCATCTTTTTAATGCTTACAAGAAATCCAATCGATATCCAGCCGCATCATTCAGTTTGTCTCTTGGGTTGCGGTTCGTTTCTTGTTTCTTGTTTCTCGTTTATCTCGTTTCTTGTATCTCGTTTTTCGTTTTTCGTTTTTGTATGTGTTCTAAGTGAACTTCCAATTAGAAGCTGTTGCGTGTTGTCGTTGCATCTGACCATCAAAATCAGTCTACTATAAAAGAGACATTTCTCATTCTCTCACCGAACTTTGTCAACCCTCTTTGTTGTCATTCTTTTGTCTCCCTGTGCAGCAGGAGGGCAAAAAGATATGTGGAAGGACTGAGGTTAGCTCGTTATTGTTGCCACTGGCTTCGCCGTCAATTGCAGCTGGCTGCACCACAAAATTCAACGCAATTTGTAAAATGAAATCGATTCAATTGATTGTTGACTTCACCAAACACAAACACACACATATACACACATATACATATATGTAGCATTGTGTGTCTCTTATAAAGCATTGGATGCTATCCTGCAGGAAGCAAGTGCCAGCAACGGTGACAGGTGTCTGAGGGGCTGAATGTGAATGTGTGTTCAATGTTGTTGTTGTTGTTGTTGTAGTTGTTATTGTCCTTTGCCGGCCTTCCCATAGCATGTGTGAGTTTGTGTGTGTGTGTGTGTGTGTGTGTATTTTGCACTTTGCTTGATTAAATTTCAATATTTACTAAAATGTCGCTGAACTCTTTTTGACAGCTCTGTAAATTTCATAACCAGAATGGACATAAAATATGGTCAACAGTGTGTAAATTTGAACATGACAAGGACATAAAAGGACATAAGTGATACGAAGAGAAAACATTTGAGTTGGTTTTTTGTTTTATTATAATTTTTTTTATCCTCGTAATTTGCGGTAGTTTGTCATAGCGCTAACAATAAGGCCAAAAGGTTATACGGATATCAACTAATAAAGCAATTAATCAGAGTTGTTTCGATATACAATTTATGTGTGTTTTATTGGATTATTATTGATAAATGTCAAAAGCCAACTAGATTCGTTGACAAATATGACGCACTTTTGTTTATTATTTTTGCTGTCATTTGTTGCTTTTAACTATTAAGGTTAACAAGTAGTATATAGAAAATTTTTCACATATCTTAAATTTTGTTTTAATTTATTTATTTATATTTTTTCTTGTTTTATCGGATCAAACTGCCAAGCATGGATAATAATAATAATGAAGGGTAAGTAGTTTTTTTTAAGCTAAGAAGTTCGATTTACTTATGGAAGTTTAGCAAAAGAGCTGAATCCAATGAAGATAAAGTTTCAATAACTAATAAAGACCTCTATGAAAATGAGAAACTGCGAGAGAAAATTATGCAAGAGTTGCTTAGGGAACTGTACAAATTAAAAAAAGGAAAAACAGCTGAATATGTTGACTTAGAAACTAAATATCTCGGAAACGCTGTTGGAAATATCACGATTGAAGATCTAATAAAGCAAGAATTGCAGAATCAACTGTATAGTGTCAAAGAAACTGAAGGTAAAGATGAAAACGAAAATAAACAGATGATGGAGATTATTATAACAGATTTAATTAATGAAGCTCTCGATCAAGATGAAAAGTTAAGCCTAGAAAATAGTTTTGCTGTTAAACATGCCGAAGATAAGAAAGATAATGAGCAGGTTGAAGAATTTATCATGCAAGAACTGCTTGAAGAGTTAATAATAAAAACTTCTGATAAAAGTAAAACACTCACCAAAGTACGAGAAGAAAGTCCCTGGTATGAAGAATATGAAACAACCTATAAATTTGGTAATGCCAAGCAAGTGGGCTCGGAGTACTATGATCTGGCCTGGGACTTTGGTGCTGATAACGAGGTTAAAGTCAAAGATGACATAATTGGAGATTTTCTTAAGCTTAACTTGACAGAAGATACAATTGTACCTAAATACAAGACCGATGTGAATGTATCTAAAGTGGAAAACATATTTGGAACAGCTCAAATGCTTTCCTTGAATAATAGACTCAATCTTGAAAACAAGATATTAGAGTCCAATGTAAAGGAATCTCCGATAGTACCAGATATTGAATTCGATTATGATAACTTATATGAGAATGTTAATAATGCAACTGAAATGGAAAAACATCTGCAATTACTCTACAGACCCTTCTCCTGCCTCGTTGATGTCAATTGTCGTTTGCGGCTCTACGAACTGTCAATACTTTTAGATGATGTCCTCTATGAGCCCGAATACCATCCGGCATTGTGTGTGCGCCTACGTAATCCCAGTGCTGAGCTCAAACTATACGCAGGTGGTAAAATCTTAGCAACAGCAATAACAGCAAGTTCGGCTCGCATTTCCCTACTGAAGATGATACGAACGATCGAAGAGCTTAACTACAAGACAGATGTCTCGAATTTTAGTAAGAATATTGTGCACGCCTCCTTCTGTCTGCCCTTCAAGATCGATCTGGAGATGTTGTGTGACATGCATAGCGATCAGGTCTGTTGCAATCGTGAGACGCGACCCTTTATCACCTACAAGGTCGAAGATACTGCCATACGATTTGCGGTATTCCCCAATGGTTATGTGCTGGTATTGCACTCGAGTCAGCACAGTGAAACAAGGGCTGCCATCGCAGGCTTTCTACCGACCTTGGCACAGTTTAAGAACGGCTATCTAACACCCACCGAGAAGAATGGCAGCCTTTTAGGCGATGTCTCGTTTAAGTTGCTCTGGGAACGCAAACTCGAGGAAGATAAAGAAGGTCTGCTGCTTTATTCTTAAAAGCTAGCTCTATAATTTTGCATTTGCTGTTGTTGTTTGTTTTTTGTTATTTTGAAAATGCTGTGTGAACATTTGTCATAAACCCAACTTGTGTTGTAGTAGTACGTGCAATGTTTACACTCAGTGAGAAGTTTTTGTTGGCCCACTCGGTAACTTGTTTAAATACGTGATTTATTTACAATCCAGCTGCTGCTGTTGCTTTTGCTGTTTCTGTTTCTGCTGTTGTTAGTCTCAGTTCTGTGAACTAACAGGAAATAGGGCTATATACAATTTGAAAGCTACGCAAAAGTTGCAAAACACACCCGCAACATACAAATAGAACAAAACAACAGCAAAAAATACAGCATACAAATTTGTAAAACAGAAGTTGCAACACAGTTGCTGTGTACTAGTTGCAACAGGCGCAAACATAAATAACGCAACATTCTGTTCAAGAAAATGTCACATTATGCGGCCACAAAAGTTGCTCAAACAGCGAGCGAGATGGTTGATAAATATACAAATAATACTATTTAAATGTAGATAATCTAAGGTGGATAAGGCCTTAAGGTATTAATTTTAACTTAGTAAGTGCGGCTTATATGTTATATATGTTTGGAGTGTGAAGCGTAAAAGAAAATCTTTATTTATAGATAAATATTAATTAGTTAACCCTTAATTTGTTCAACAATTGTATCACACATTATTTCTAATTATGCAAAATTATTATGCATATATATTAATTGATGTAATCTGTCATATTAAACAGTAAATGATTATCTGTCTGAATGAAATTAAATAAATAACAATATCAAACCGCTGATTAGCAAATACATAAACTATTGTTTTTATTTGTTAAGCGAGCTTAAAACGCAAATATTTCGCAGCTTTTTATTGGACTGAACCAAACATAAATAAGTCGAAGATAAGTTTCAATTTGAAAATGTTAAACAAATGCATTTAATGCTTTTGCATTTTATGTTATTAGTTTTGGTCATTAAATGTTGGTTGGCAACTTGCCAACAAATGTCGACGCCCATTTTAGTCGCATCATTTGGCGCTGGCTCTTCAAATAGAAATTGCAAACAAAACAAAACAAACAAAAAAACAATATTATATAAAATTATTCTAGCATATCGGTTAAGCATTGCTAAACACGTACGTTATTATGGAGGCAACAAAAACAAAACACACATAGAGAGACAAAGAGAGAGAGAAAAAACTTCAATAATTCCCTAACAGCAATTTTACACCGAGTAGCATGCCCCATATGTTGTTTCTGTTTTAAATGGTTTTCGTAATGTTCGAATAGACAAAATTAAAACCGATCAGAATAGCAGCAACACACACAACATATTAAAACAATAACATTATGTAATTTTAAACAAAACTTAAATAAAAACAAATATATAATGAAAATAATTATATGCTTCTTTCATGTTGCTTAATCAAAAATCTGACATTTGTACATCTTTAATGAGAACTGTGACATTCGTTGCCAGAATCGCTTTCAAAAATAAATAATTCAATGTGGCTAGATAAAATTATATTACGAGCAGGGCAGACTTAGTTCACATAGAAATGAGGCAAAGCCAAAATGGTGATTGTATGAATTAGTTCAATTTATTGTTTGAATGAGCTAACAACATGAACGTTTGCCATATGCGGTGTCACGTTTCAGATGAATGAACGATACTTGGAAACAAGTGCGTAATATGCGTACAAAAAGGAGCATGTGGCTCCTTGTTCGTGTAACTGTGTGTGTGTGTGTGTGTGTGCTGTGACTATGACCAAAAACGACAAAAAGTTGTTTCAATTTAATTTGACTTTGATCGCCAGCTGACGCCATTCGTGTCATCCCCATGTCATGTGTCCTTCATCCTTCTTCATATCCGTCTTTGCGCATATGAAAATCAGCTTTCTATATTAGGGAAGCACAAGCAGTCATCTCTCATTGTTGTTGTTTATGGATGATATTGCTCGTTACTCGTTACACAACAGTCACAAGCTGTGCACAAAATCACAAACGACTCAAATTTGATATCCTTATCTTGTCATGTTGTTCCTTAAATCAATGGAACTTATGAAAATTGTATTAACAGTTGCAACATTTTCTCTTTTTTCATTTTTTCATCATTTTTATTATGTTCTTTGAACAGTTTTTTTACACTTGATGCTGTTTATTGAAATTGTCATTCTTTTAATAGCATTTTGTTTGTGAAATCCAACAAAACAAATAAAACATTTTTTTTTTTTGATACAAAACAAAGATTCTTGTTGTGCTTCTGTTCTGTGTCTTTAAAATGTAAATACACAAAACACAAAATCGAATGTGGGGTTTGTGTATATGTATGTGTATGTGTGTGTGTGTGTTTTTTTTTATTACCAGAATCGCTACGAAGTAGCTAAAAACTTCATAAATCACAAAAGTTTGTGTTGGCCATGAAAAGGCTTAGGGGTTTATCAAAATGAAAATTTATTGGTGCTCAAATACTTGGAATTTTAGATTTATGTATTTTCGCTTACGAAATCCCTTTCCCACACCCTCTTGTCACGATTACGCATTATGTATATCGACATCTTGTCTTGCCGCATAAAAATGAGCGACAAACTCCAATGAATAGATTGTCGTCTCGTAACTGTTGTTATCTTAAGATGAAAACAAAATCGCAGTTTTATTCCATTGTATTCATTCGTTCCACATTCCACACATTCCCATTAGATTCGCAAGTTTCGATAAGCAGAGCAAAATTGCTGTTAATTTCAATTTATGACCCAAAATCGAATTGCTTCGTTGCCAAAGCAAATTGCAATTTGGTCAGGTTAACGAAGCCAATTACACATATTGATTACTATTAAATCGAGTTGCGGTTCAGTTATGCTTTAGCTATATATATATATATATATATATATATATATATGAATACAAATATATATAAACATGAATTTTGGCTTGCAATTTGTTTTTTCATTTTATTCTACCTATTTTTATTAAATTTATGAGAGCAGGGAGTGTAACAAAGTTCAACATATGCTTTGTTCTCTGTCATAAGAAAATAATTTTTTTTTTTTTGTTATATTACTAAAAATGGGCAGCTTTTTACGTATCTTTATATTTTTTCCTTTTAAAAAATTTTGTTTTGGTATATTTTAAATCACATTTGCACTTTAAACCGAATTAAAGGTCATTTACTAGTCGAGTAGACTTATTTATATGACTTTTAGTTCTCATCATTTTTCAAAAAGCAACTGAATTTCCTGCAACATTTCCGTTGCCAACTGAAGCAGCTGAAATTAATTTTCATTTAAATTCCGACTGTTAAATATGCAAAACTCTTCCCTTGTGATCCAGTTGGGCAGTAAGAGAAACAATGGAAGAGAAAAGAGTAACTGGACTCTGTAAAGCCGAAAAATTTGCTCAACAATCTCGCAAATTGTTGTTCGTTAACGAAGCAGATGCTGCCATATCAAATTGTTGTTGTTATTATTAAAATTGCAATACTTCATTTTCGACACCTTTTCCATGTCATAAAATCTTTGCGGTTAACCAACAACCTCTCTTTTCTTTTGACCCTTTTGCTGAACAGTTGCAATTTCTGTGGCCACAAGCTTGTTAAGTATTTATGCTTGTCATATGAAAATCTTAATGGAATGAAGAAAAGCTTAATAAGCGAGACGAGCATGTAGAGCGCTTGATTGAAGGGTATTTTCAAGTTGTATTCTTTTCGTTTCTCTACTTTTGTAAGCTATGAATAAATACGTACTTGCAGCAATATTAAGTGTGTGCGAATTATGCATTTTAAGCGCACTTATAAATGCAAAAGGGTGGGTGTCTTGGGTGTAAGCCACAATGAGGCTAACAGCAGCAGCATCAGTAGCAGCAGCAGCAGCAACAGCAGCCATTCAACCTAATCTTCAAAGTAACCACAACCCTTTTTAGTTGCGCTACAGCGAGCGAGAGAGAAAAAAACCCTGGATAATTTTTAGCTTTGAACGCAAAGTTCCCCTTCGGCTAGAATACATAATTCATAAACTGGCAACCATTTGAACTGCGCCCACAACGCTTCTTTCGCCACAAAGCAAGGGAGACAGTTAAATAATAGAGTAAGAGTTTGGGCGAGAGGGAGATAGATAGTGGATCCAACTTTGACGGCTCAACTTTTTAATCGGATTCCGCAGCTCGATTGCCACCACATCAGGCAACTCTGGCAACTCGCAACGCAACGCATCGTATTTCATCGGTACTTTCTCAGTGGTTTTGGTTTTGCTAAGATATTTCGACTAAAAGTGCTTCGGGCAATCAAGTTTGCCTATCTGCAACAATTTGAAATGGATAAATTTGGTACTTTAAACCCCTTCCACTTCTGTTGTATTTGCATATAAAGCAGAAAAAAGCTGGAAGCGCATTTTATGCAACCAAAACTACAGCTAACTAAGAAAGGAATTACTCCTAGGGCGGTTGCTAAGAACTACTTACTTTTGTTGGTAACTTGATAATTTCCAGTAATTTTCATAAAGGTACACTCAAAGAAATGATTGAATTTGAATGGATTTACGGATATTTGGATAAATGGATATTTTACAATCAAAATAAGTGATTAGTGATTAATCAATTGTTTTCGTTTGTTTCTTTACATTTTTTTTTTACTTTTGTAAGTTTATTACATATTGATACCTTTCGATGTTTATTAACACAACCAACAATCGATACAAGTTCATATGAACGAACTTTTCATTGTTCGCCATTGAACTAACATCTTCTTTTCGCGCACACCAATAAGATGTATTGATAATTGTTAATATAAACTTTAAAACCAACCACAACTTATCGTATCTTGCAAAAAAGCAATATGCAACAATTAAAGCACTTTGTTACCATGATTTAAATGTAAACAATAAACTTTGTATAGCTTATTTAGGTAAGTAACAAAAATTGGCGACCAACGTGATTCAGCAAATTGATATAGTGCCATTGATTTTGCCTCTTTACACATGTTGGTATAGTTCAATTATACCAACGTCCAATTGATATTGACGGCATCGTTTATGCTGTCATACCGCAAAATGGCTTAAATGATGTATCGCTGGACTAAAAGCAGGTTTAAGTTCATAAGTGTCTTCAGCTTGCGTGGAACAGTATCAATTCAAAGTCCTGGAGTAGCGCCATGAATTCGCTGGAGTGCCTTACAGCTCGTTGCCTGATGGGCATTAACTGGTGGATGGGCTTGGTGCCCCTACCGCTAAGAACCGAACAATTGTGGTTGCTGCTCGCGCTGTTCATACGTTGCATTTGGCTGGCTTATTATTTGGATATGCTGTGGACTGGTTGCGGTTTCTTAAAGAGTTCTGAAGAAATAAATATTGGTTATGTCAGTGGTACGGCTCTGTTCATGGGGTACTCCCTGCTGGGTCTGCTCATACAAATGGAGAGCATGTACAAGCATCGCATCTACGTTCATCTGGAGGATTTACGCTTTCAACTACAACAACAGATGCAACGTCTGGGAATGTCGCGAGGCTGTCGTCGGTCTGTGCGTCTTCTGCTGTTACTGGGCACACAGATTACCACTGATATAATCAAGAGTTGGGCAAATTCACAATACAACATATCTCCAGTACATATTATATCTCTTCCACAAAAGATTCTGCTACGATTTCGTTACATTCAACTAATATGGGAACTGATGGAGTTGAATCAACGAACGCTTCAATTGCGTCACTCGCTGTTAAGCTTGGCTGCTGGCAGTGATATCTGGCAACCCTACGCCGTGGAGGATTGGAAACAGTTGCATGCTCTGCGAATATGCTATGATCGTATCTATGAGAGCTATGAAAACTTCAGTGATTGTTTTGGCTGGGGCATCCTCGGACTACAGATGATGTGTGGCTTTGAGTTCGTTTCGAATGCCTACTGGATCATAACGGAAGCGTATCAATCACAAAGACTCTATATGATTGTGTACAATAGCTCAAGCTGCTTTTCTATGGGCAGTCTAATTGTAGCCCTGTTCTGGTATGGCGATGCAAGTGCAGGAATTGTGAGTATAATAAAAATAATTTCAATAATTATGACAGTGATATATTGGTCAATGTTAAAAGCTTTGCTGACTTGGCACTTTAGCTCGATTTTAGTTAAACCCAATACCTAGTTGGAAGTATTTGCCATGAAGTTCTTGAGTGTTACGGTCATCTTAAGGAAGTTATTCCATTTGGTATTGTGTTGCTTTGGAGTGCGATGCGATTCGCGACTACATCGCTTACAATGTGTACCTATTTTGTGTTGGCTTTGCTGGTATGCCGTGGTTTGGCCAACTGTTTTCAGCCATCTCAGAAGGTTACCGAACTGTAAGCTCGACTGTTTGCTCGCCGTTGCGATGTTTATAACGTTTAGCATATCACATGTAATCGTCTTATTGGATACATTTCTACAACGTCGAGAACATCAACAACTAAAGCTGCATTTAAAAACAGATGATCTACCAGCAAAGAGTGTTCGTATTGTGATGTTGTGCGTATCTGTAGTGCTTGTGCCGTTCCTAGTGGTACAAGGAACAGTCATCTGTACCAGAATGACATTGCCAAAAGCGTGGTATACCAATATTTTTTGGTTTAACACAGCCTGCACCTGGGGACTGCAGTTGAAAGTAATTGCATTTCTCGCCGATCTGCTGGTGGCCAATGAGAGAGTGCTTTGCTTACGGCACAGTGTTAAACTATTGGCTAGGCAACCCTGTCGTTTGCGACAGCCACCGGACGTCAATCAAGTTAACACACTCAAAGAGCGTTATAGCCAGTTGTATCAAATGTTCGAGCATATTAATTCAGCTTATGGCAACAGTTTGCTATGCCTTTGTATTGTTTTATTTTTAGACATTTTAGTTACCTCCTATTGGCTGGCCAAGAACACCTTGGAAAGTAAAACCAAATCCGTATTTCTCTATCATCGTTTGGGTTTTTTAATTAATCTACTTAATTTACTCTCAGCAACCTGTTGGCACAGCCAGCAAAGTTTTAATCATGTAAGATATACTCAAAACTTTGATATATTAAATTCATTGGATTTATTTTATTTCATATATTTGATATATTTGATCTTTACTTTCCAGAGTCGTCAAATTGGCTGCCTGATCTCTAAGTTGGCTAAACCCATGGGCAGTAAACGTTATAATGATTTGGTCAGCGAATTTCTATTGCAGACTTTGCATCAACGATTTGTTGTGACGGCCAAGCACTTTTTTTGCCTCAACCTGCATTTATTGAGCAGTGTAAGAAACAATTACTATGTGACTACTATTACTATAGTTAAAAATAATGAAGTTAATACAATTTTCTTATTTTTCAGATGTTTGCCGCTGTGGTTACGTATCTGGTCATCCTTATACAGTTTATGTTTGCCGAAAAAACGGCACAGACTTCTTAAGAAACAAATATGATTTTATCCAGCGAATCAAAATCGCTGAAGCATTACCTAAGTTATGGAAGCTTTAATAAGTTCGAAACTATACAATATTAACATGCTTTTTAAGGATTGACATGATAGCTGGAAATAAATTATCCAACGATCAGTAGCAAAAGATGTTTGCAACAAGTTTTGGAAACTCTTTTTTCCTTTCCTTATAAGCTGACATTAAACACTGCCAAAGGAGACAGACATGGATGGCAACTTTGCTATCATAGTTGCCACTGCTGCCTTAATTATTTATGCCGCCCACCCACAAAATGCGGGTTTTTTGTTTAGCTTGAGGGTGTCTCGAGTGCGTGTGTGTGTGTGCTCTCCCACATGGAACTTGGACTACATCAAGAGTTTAGTTATTCTTAAGCAGACACAACTACTTCACGCATATTAAACTGGCATTTCAAGCAAGCCGAAAAACTTTTTCTAATATGCAAATTCATGCCGAATCCTTGTACCACATGCCACACACAAGGATAAACTAGCGCCAGCACCAGAACCAGCAGTAGCAGAAGCACATCCTTGAATTAACACGTGCGAGTTTCGCATTAATTTGTAAACGGCTTGGGGAACCTACTACTACTACAACAACAAGTACTAGGTTATACTGTGTAGGTGTGTGTGTGTGTGTTTTTATCAGCTCCGAGAATAGTTTTTGTCGTTAGGTATGCAAATGTGGGGAGAGATGTAAACATTATTTACCACAGTGCCAGATGCTAGAAATGTAACTATGCCGCCACTTCCCATCTTAATTAACATAGAACAAACTAAAACACTCGATTTATAAATATTTATGAGCTCTCCAAAAGGATTACTGCACCAAACTATTTTAACATGCGGATCAAGAGAAGAAGAAAAAACCAGATATTAAAATACGTTTATAATCGGGAACATTTCGCTGGATCAAATTAAAAAAAGCAGTCTGGCATTTAAAAACCCAATATTTAATTTTGTAAGCAAATTAAGAAGCATTCAATATTTATAAAAAGTATAAGTCATTTATTATTATTGAACATTTTAAAACAAGTTCTTATTGTTCTCCAACTAGTCAGCTTCACTTAATATTTATCGATACTAAAATACTGAAAGCCATATTTTTGACAGCTTGTAATCGAAGTGTCAACGCTTCTGAGAAAAAGAGGCTGTTGAAGTTCGGCAACTTTGCAATTCATAACTTGAAATCAAAGCGAAGAGAAATCTTGAAGCGCTCACAACTTAAAATTTATTTTTGGTTTTCAATTTATTTCCAATTAAAGTTTTTGTGCCTTTACTAAAAAGCTACAAAATAATTATAAAAAAAACATGAGCAGTTTTGAACAAATGTGGAATCATGATTATTCTGTAAGTATAGTTTTCCGTTTGTGTGTGTGCGTTTTTTTTTTTAACGTGCTTTATTAACAGTCGAATGAAGATGGCAACAAACATCTTAAGATGATATTTGCGTCAATGCAACCAAAACGTGTACCGTTTAAAGTTAAGGACGATAGTGACCTTAGGATGATGGAGATCTACAAAAAGGTTCATGCTAAGGACATTCCCGAAATGCCCAGCGACATGCAAATGGTTACCCAAAGGACCATATGTCGTAAGTGCTTGTTGCACGTTACAGTCTGCCACAGCTATGGCAGTAATCTCAAGAAGTATGAGGAAGAGCAGGGCGCTAAGGCTAAAGAGAAGGAAATGGAGCGAGCCCAAAGCAAGCAAAAGCCTCAGGTAAAGCTAACTAAGGAAGAGGCAAAAACTAAAGCTGAGGCTGATGCAAAGGCCAAAGAGCAAGCCGAGGCCAAAGCGCGGGCCAAGGAGAGGGCTAAGGTCCATGCTGAGGCTAGGGCTAAGGAACACGCTAGGGCTAAGGCTCTGGCTGATGCGCAATCCGAGGCCATTGCACAAGCCAAGGCCCAAGCTAAGGCTCTAGCTAAGGCCAAAGCCAAAGACCAGGACCGGGCCAAGACTCAGGCCCAAGCTAAGGCCCGAACTGTGTCCAAAAGGCATCGCCGACACTAAAAACTTAAGAGACTGCAATTTGCAATTACCTTAGCTCAAACAAAGCATTTCAGCAATAAATATTTGCAATGTGCCTTAAAGTATAATATAATTATGACTCTTATGGATGGCGTGTGATAAAGGAGTACAAGATTGAGTTTCTTAGGTGGATCTGGGAAAGTAACATAGATCCATATGCAATAGTCTTTCATCTGATTAATTCAACATGTGGTTTAAATAAGCTAACATGGATATAAATATATATTGTATTGAGATGTTATCCATATTTAAAAATGATTGAATGTTCAATGAGTACATTTTCAACTAGAAACTCGCGCATTATTGTGGCTTTTCTGAATCCTCAGATTCAGAAGAAGATTCGTCACTTTCTTTTTGTGAATCCTCTTCCGATCCACTATCTTCTTCAGAAGAAGATTCGTCTTGTGTATCGTCATTCGATTTTATATATTCAGAAAAAGATTCGTCCTCATCTTTCTGTGCATCCTCTTTCGATGCTTTTTCGCCAGAAGACGATTCGTCCTTATCTTTCTTTGTATCCTCTTCCGGTGTTTTTTCGCCAAAAGAAGACTCGTTCATGTCTTTCTGTGTATCATCTTTCGATGCTTTTCCGCCAAAAGAAGATTCGTCCATATCTTCCTGAGTATCCTCTTTCGAGGCTTTTTCGCCAGAAGAAGATTCGTTCCCTTCTTTCTGTGTATCCTCTTTCGATGCTTTTTCGCTAGAAGACGATTTGTCCTTATCTTTCTTTGTGTCCTTTTCCGGTGTTTTTTCGCCAGAAGAAGACTCGTTCATGTTATTCTGTGTATCCTCTTTCGATGCTTTTCCGCCAAAAGAAGATTCGTCCATATCTTCCTGAGTATCCTCTTTCGAGGCTTTTTCGCCAGAAGAAGATTCGTCCCCTTCTTTCTGTGTATCCTCTTCCGATGCTTCTTCGCCAAATGAAGATTCGTCCATATCTTCCTGAGTATCCTCTTTCGAGGCTTTTTTGCCAGAAGAAGATTCGTCCCCTTCTTTCTGTGTATCCTCTTTCGATGCATTTTCGCCAGAAGACGATTTGTCCTTATCTTTCTTTGTATCTTCTTCCTGTGTTTTTTCGCCAAAAGAAGATTCGTTCATGTCTTTCTGTGTATCCTCTTTCGATGCTTTTTCGCCAGAAGAAGATTCGTCCATATCTTCCTGTGTATCCTCTTTCGATGCATCTTCGCTAGAAGAAGATACGTCTCCGTCTTCCTGTGTATCCTCTTCCGATGTTTCTTCGCCAGAAGAAGATTCGTCTTCGTCTTTCTGTGTATCCTCTTCCGATGCTTCTTCGCCAGAGGAAGATTCGTCCATATCTTTCTGTATATCCTCTTTCGAAGCTTCTTCGCTAGAAGAAGATTCGTCTTCGTCTTTTTGTGTATCCTCTTTCGATGCTTTTTCGCCAGAAGACGATTTGTCCTTATCTTTCTTTGTATCTTCTTCCTGTGTTTTTTCGCCAAAAGAAGATTCGTTCATGTCTTTCTGTGTATCCTCTTTCGATGCTTTTTCGCCAGAAGAAGATTCGTCCATATCTTCCTGTGTATCCTCTTTCGATGCTTCTTCGCTAGAAGAAGATACGTCTCCGTCTTCCTGTGTATCCTCTTCCGATGTTTCTTCGCCAGAAGAAGATTCGTCTTCGTCTTCCTGTGTATCCTCTTCCGATGTTTCTTCGCCAGAAGAAGATTCGTCTTCGTCTTTTTGTGTATCCTCTTTCGATGCTTTTTCGCCAAAAGACGATTTGTCCTTATCTTTCTTTGTATCTTCTTCCTGTGTTTTTTCGCCAAAAGAAGATTCGTTCATGTCTTTCTGTGTATCCTCTTCCTGTGTTTTTTCGACAAAAGAAGATTCGTTCATGTCTTTCTGTGTATCCTCTTTCGATGCTTTTTCGCCAGAAGAAAATTCGTCCATACGTTCTTTCTGTGTATCCCCTTCCGATGCTTCTTCGCCAAAAGAAGATTCGTCCATATCTTTCTGTGTATCCTCTTTCGATGCTTTTTCGCCAGAAGAAGATTCGTTCATGTTTTTCTGTGTATCCTCTTTCGATGCTTTTTCACCAGAAGAAGGTTCGTCCATACCTTCCTGAGTATCCTGTTTCGATGCTTCTTTTCCAAAAAAAGATTCGTCCATATCTTCCTGTGTATCCTCTGTTGATGCTTCTTCGCCAGAAGAAGATTCGTCTTCGTCTTTTTGTGTATCCTCTTCAGATGTTTCTTCGCCAGAAGAAGATTCGTCTTCGTCTTTCTGTGTATCCTCTTCCGAAGCTTCTTCGCCAGAGGAAGATTCGTCCATATCTTTCTGTGTATCCTCTTCCGATGTTTCTTCGCCAGAAGAAGATTCGTCTTCGTCTTTTTGTGTATCCTCTTCAGATGTTTCTTCTCCAGAAGAAGATTCGTCCATATCTTTCTGTGTAATCTTTTCAGATATTTCTTCGCCTGAAGAAGATTCTTCTCTGTCTTCCTGTGTATCCTTTTCCGGTGATTCTTCGCTAGAAGAAGATACGTCTCCGTCTTTCTGAGTATCCTCTTCCGATGCTTCTTTGCCAAAAGAAGACTCGTCCATATCTTCCTGTGTATCTTCTGTTGATGCTTCTTCGCCAGAAGAAGATTCGTCCATATCTTCTTGTGTATCCTCTTCCGATGTCTCTTCGCCAGAAGAAGATTCGTCCATATCTTTCTCTGTATCCTCTTCCGATGATTCTTCGCCAGAAGAAGATTCGTCCATATCTTCCTGTGTATCCTGTTTTGATGTTTCTTCGCCAGAAGAAGATTCGTCTCCGTCTTCCTGTGTATCCTCTGTCGATGTTTCTTCGCCAGAAGAAGATTCGTCCATATCTTCTTTTGTATCCTCTTCCGATGTTTTTTCGCCAGAAGAAGATTCGTCCATATCTTCCTGTGTATCCTCTTCCGATGTTTCTTCGCCAGAAGAAGATTCGTCCAAATCTTCCTGTGTATCTTCTTCCGATGTTTCTTCGCCAGAAGAAGATATGTCCATATCTTCCTGTGTATCCTCTTCCGATGCTTCTTCGCTAGAAGAAGATACGTCTCCGTCTTCCTGTGTATCCTCTTCCGATGCTTCTTCGCCAGAAGAAGTTTCGTAAATATATTTTTGTGTATCCTTTTTCGATGCATCTTCTCCAGAAGAAGATGCGTCCATATCTTCCTGTGTATCCTCTTCCGATGTTTTTTCGCCAGAAGAAGATTCGTCCATATCTTCCTGTGTATCTTCTTCCGATGTTTCTTCGCCAGAAGAAGATTCGTCCATATCTTCCTGTGTATCCTCTTCCGATGCTTCTTCGCTAGAAGAAGATACGTCCATATCTTCCTGTGTATCCTCTTCCGATGTTTTTTCGCCAGAAGAAGATTCGTCCATATCTTCCTGTGTATCCTCTTCCGATGTTTTTTCGCCAGAAGAAGATTCGTCCATAGCTTCCTGTGTATCCTCTTCCGATGTTTCTTCGCCAGAAGAAGATTCGTCCAAATCTTCCTGTGTATCCTCTTCCGATGTTTCTTCGCTAGAAGAAGATTCGTCCGTATCTTCCTGTGTACCATCGTTCGATGTTTCTTTGCCAGAAGAAAATTCGTCTATATCTTCCAGTGTATTCTCTTCCGATTCTGCTGTTTTTGTTGGTGTTAGATTCAACCAGCTATCACTATCATCATCATTGCTGCTGTCATAAAATCCAAATTCGCTTATTAGTTCTGCATTCAGCTCAGACTCCTCCTCGTTTTCACACACTCGTGCCGCAGTCACCTGCTCAGCAATAATCAAGTTTTGCCCTCTCTGATTTGCCAAAGCACTCGCTTCAACGAGATTTTCTCTGACCAAATCTTAGGGTTAAGACATTTGCATTAGAAGATTTGTTTACAAGGAAAGAAAATTCAAATCGCTTACTGTACGCTATATCCAATAGATAATGACGTGCATCTTGGTCTGCCTCGATATTCTCGCTCTCCAGCAGATTGTCTATAAAATCAAGATCCGCCTTTAACTGCAAATTATTGGGTTTCTTTTTGTCCTGCATGTTTTGTACTTGCGCTCGAACAGAATGATAAACACATAAATCGTGCGATAGTATTATCGATATGTGCACATGTTAAGCAAAACTGACACAAACTCTTTTTCTCTCTCTCTCTCTTGTCGCAGGTAAGTTTGGCAGCACTTGCATGGACAACTTTTACAAACCAACTGAAAATCTGTATGCATGTGTCCAAAAAAGCTATTTAAGTTATATTTGGGTTTGGTATTAAGAGTTAAGGCTAATTGCTTTTTAGACTGAGCACAAATTATTAGCCAATCCAACTTTTTGGAACTAATAAAAAGTTGCGTACATGCATGAATATTTGATTTTCACAAAAAATCCCAAGCATTCAACTTTTTTGATGAATTTTCAATTTCGAACAACCTTTGTCTTGCACAGCTCAACTCTTAGTTTGGCTCAACGCAATGCAAACGATGAGGCAAATCATTTGGCACAACTTTTTAAATATTCATAAAATTTTTGAGCAGACAACTTTTGCCCAAAATTTAATTAGTCAAATGAACGTAAAAACTTCAGCTCACTTCAGCAGAGCTCAGTTTGTGCAGACAATAGATAGTTTGAGCCCTTTAGGCTCCATAGATTTAGTGCTTAATTTTGCATAGGATTCTCAGCTCAATTTTGCAAAGTTGAAATAGATTTGTAATTAATGCAAAACTAACTAAATATTTTTCGTATGTGAGATTGGGTGCACTTTCCTTGAGAACACTAAAGGGGTGTGTTATTATCAACACTTTTTCATTATCAACACTTGTTAGAAGAGCGCAAAAGTGTGTTCTTGTTTCTTGTCAGTAGTGTATCTACTAATCGCATATTTTAACTCTTCTGGCATTGGTTGCTTCGTTGTTCACCTAACGTAAGCCCGTTTGGGTTTATGGCTTGCAATCTATTGCCATTTGTTGCCTGGCAAATACGTTTTTGCGCCTCGTTCTGCCCATTTGGCCATTTAACATTTGCGTTGGCCGCAATGTGCGCAAGCGAAATCGAAGTTTTATGCTAATTTTCTGCAACAGCATTTACAAACACACACACAAACATATAGTGCCACTCACACATGAGAAGAGAAACATCCATCTTGTTGCTCTTTCTAGCAAGCATTTCGTTTTGGACCTTGTGTGAGTGAATGGGCCTAGTTGCCTTATCTGTTTGTCGGACGCCTGTCAACACAAGGCATTACAAGGCAATTACGAATTTGTTTATGGCACTAAAAATCTGCATTTCCTCGCTTGTCGACTTCTCCCCTTACCAACAACAATCTCTCAACATTTTTGCTTTCGTGTACCAGATAATAAAATCAAGATAGGAAGGTTAACTTTACTTTAAAAAAAAACTTATTTAACGAACTATAAACAGAAAAAAAGATTAGAAAAAATAAAACTTCTAAGTTTTGTCCTAGATAATCTTGTTAAAATTATAAAGTTATAAAAGCTGTCAGTTTTTAACAACTTAAAAATTAAATAACTGATATTAAATCAAAATAATCCTTAAGGAAATCAGATGACTTGGTTTCAAAATAGGAACGTGTATTCTTTTTGGGATTTGAGAGTTACTTATTGCTAACAAATGTTATCAAGGCTGTAATCAAAAGCCCACAAACAAGCACGCAACTATCTATCGTTAAATTGTTGGACACACAAGTCAAGCCCAATAAATTCAACACCCATCCATAATCCGCTCCTCTCTATGCTCCGCCACCTACACTATTCCCAATGCAGAAAAAAAAATTACAGAGGGAGAAAAGAAAGAGAGAGAGAGAGAGAGAAGTGGAAAAAAAGTGCGTCACTTAAAAGTTTTGCACTCACTTGACCGGAAACTTTTATTTTCTGTTAGCAAATTTCCCACGGGTGCACAGAACAAAATGAACATACGTACTAATATATATATATATATATATATGTATATATATGTTTATATATCTGGTATGGAGCAAGCGTGGATGAAAAAAAAAAAGTTTTCGTGTCCACAAATTGAAAATATTTCACAGTCATATTTAATTTTAGTCGAACTGCGACTGCGACACAAATCTCAAAGGTAATCAAACATTCTGAAAGCTGCAGCATTTTGTTCAATTTCATTTGCTGCGAAAAGTCCACAAAGTGAACACAACAAAATCAAGTAAACATACAGAGTTTACTATATAATATAGTTTATATATTGGTATTGTATGTACGACATAAATATATATATATTTAATTAAATACGTAATTGATCGCCCTTTTTGGTCAACGTCGTTGTTGGCTACTTCGACTGGGCTTATATTACAGGCTTCTTGACTTTGTCCTCTGAAAATTGAAAGCAGCACAACAACAACAAAAACAAAATGTCAAAGTATACGCACAAAACAATGTGCAACAAGAAAGAAAACCAGCGTTGATGGTGCAAAGAGATTAAAAGATTTTCAATACCCTGTAAATAAAATAAATTGAAGTATTTATTGAATTTAAATAACTTTTTTCATTGGAAATGTTTATAAACCGCATAAATCATCTGTTAAATGCAAAGCAGAACGCATTGATATACCCTATAGCCATATGGTTGCGTACAGGGTATGAAAAGTGGGAAAAAGGAAGTAATGAGCACATAGAGAAAGCAAAACTAAATAAATAATTCAGTATAAAATGTCAGGAGCATCAGGAGCGTTCGCCATGGTGACTAACAAGGAGAATGGAAAATGTGGAAAAGGCAAGGACTTGGGGATCAGGACCAGAGCAGAGCAAAGGATGTCTCACAAAATACAGCGGAAGTGAGACGACAGCGACAAGGACGCAACAGAGATGAGGCAAGCGGCAGATGCATTCGAGGAAGCAATTGTATTGTCTGACTGCTGTTTTCCACTTTAGTTTGCCACCCCTTTCCCCCCTTTGCTGTGTGTTTGTGTGTGTGTAACTTGTTGACGTTGATAGTCGTACGTGCCGAAGGTGAACGGCATCTGTGGACGCGAAATTGAATTCGTGCCTGGCAAGTTTTCTTCACACTGAATTGAGTCACAGAGCGACGTCGAGAATGTCCTCCTCCCGCCTCCTGCCTCCAGGTGTTACATCTCTTCCTTTTCTGCTTAGCCCGTTGGCTACTAGTCTCTCTTAGTGTTGTAGTCCCTACCCTTACTTTTCCTGCTGACTTCGGATATTTTGTCGCATTACGTTGACAATTTAGATGTTTGTCTCCGCGCATTCTTGCCGGATTCAATTTGGCACAAAATGCAGCTACGGCAAATTTACACGCGCTATTTCAAGTGCGAATACACTCCCCCTCCCCCACCCCCCCTCAATTGCTATGCCCCCATACCACCGCTTTCAGGTCATTCGTTAGAGATCGTAATGTGCTCAACATAATCTGCCATATAGCAAATACAAAAATTGCAACATTTTTTTATTTTTTTTTATTGCGATTTTTGCTTAACTCCCAAAAAAGACTGTCACACACAGGTAAGAGTGAGGGTTGGGGGGTTGACACCCGCATTGCAATCCAATAACCCTTGAAAATTGTAATGTGACTGTCGCTGGCAGCTGGAGAAAGGGGTTGTGGGGGGGGGAGGGGAAAAACAAAAGAAAGAACACAACCAACTGACATTTCATTGTTGTGCATTTTTGCATCACATTCTTTTTATTTCTATATATAATGTGTCTAAGTGTGTGTGTGTGCGTGTGTGTGTGTGTGTGTGTATGTGTGTTCTATCAAAGCGCAGGAAACACGTGCGGGTAAAACATTTTTCAAGCTTTTAGCGCTGCATACAAATCAACCCTCCAAAAAAAAAAAACAAAACAAAAACACCGCAGCAAACGAAAAAAAAAAGGAGTGGAACAAAATAAAATCCCATCCACAATAATTTGTTGAACTTCACAAGAGAGCTCAAAGTGTGTGATTGGGTGTGTGTGTTTGTGTGTGTGTGTGTGGGAGGTGGATAAGATGTAAGCTAAGCGTACTCAGCAATCTGTTGCATTATGATTACTCGAAAATCGCTCATCTGAGAGAGAGAGAGACACACAAATGTGATAATAATAATCATTATGTATGTTGAGTTGATTTAAGCAGGTGAAATACTATTGATGCACTGCATCCGCATTATGGATGACAAGTACTTTAGTAAAGTTAAAAGCAGTTTGAGGTAACATTTTTCCCACACATCATTAATATAAACACAGACAGATAAAGAGTTCATTTTAATCAAGAGCCAAGCATAACTCAATTAATCCAATTAAAGCCAATTTAGCTGCCCTTTTATGTCGCAAATTACTCCCTTATTTCAAGATCTGTTGAGGGTTTTATGAAGAAGCAAATTTAACTGGGCATTAACAGAGAAAATATAGGAAACTAATTTGGATGATGCGATAGCATTAAATTAGTTCAAGTTTTTTTAGTTACAACTTGTTTTATCAAGTTAAAATATGTTGAGTTTGAATTTTAATTTTTCTATATAGTGACTAATGATTGTAGTCGGTTATTTAAAAATTGTACTCGATTGATGTTAACTTTCACTGTATATTTACAGATTTATAGCAAGAGGGGACAGTTTTAACAGATCAAAGAAAGTTTAACATAACAGCGGATAAAAGTTAACAGTACTGTTAAGCTTATAAAATACATAAAAATTTACTTTACCACTATAAACTACATCATGATACATAATAAGCTCATTATAATTATTCTTAAAATTTAAAATTTTATTATTTTTTTTATATTCCAAGGGGTTATAAATTTTCCCCAGTTTTACTCCAGCTGCAAAACAAAAGCGGTTAAATGTCAAAACAATGCCAAACTGTTGCTCCTTTTAACAGGACCACAAAATTCACCACAGTAACAGAGGGTGAGAGCAGGCGCTTGCGCAAATGTCACCCTGTTAAATTAACAGCGAGTGTGGGTGAGAGAAAGTGCGTTCTCACACGTTTGCTCTCTCTCGCACTCGGCTCATTAGCGGCAGTCGTGAAGCTACCGATTAGCGTCGGCTACTCGCTACCAGCTGTCGCTTGTGCTACAATTGATGCTCTCGTCGGCAATTCGTCGCTGCCGTCGCTGTCACCGTTACCGTCCCAACTGCCGACACTGCTTCCACTGCTGCTGCTGCTGCTGCTGCTCTTGTTGCTGCTGAGCTGCACTCAGTCTGCTTGTTACATTTGAATCGCATGGTGGACTCGGTCGGCTTCGTGTCTCGTGCGGGCCGGCAAACAGAGATTTTCGACAAAAATACGAGTTAACTGTGCACGTGTGTGATGCCATCCATCCAATGCATAGGTCACCCGAACCCCCCACTCCACTTGTCCCTTTTAGCGTTGTGTTGAAAGCGTCCAATGTAAATATATGTGCACACATGCAGTCACATAAATTAAATGCATTTAAATTCGCAAACGATTCATACTAAAGTCCAAAAATACTACTACAATAATTACTGCACAAAATATACCCGGCACTGAAACACAGGAACATGAATATGTGATGTGGCGACATCTGTTGGGCGGCGGCGTGTGTGTGAATTTCAATTTTTGCTTGAATCACAGACTTTAAGCAACCATCATCCGGTTTATTTTTCACTCTGCTCTGTTTTGTGTTTGGGCTTATTTTGTTCGGCGTTTTCCAAGTTAATTAGGTTGTTCTTTTAACGTTCGCAGCTATTTTTGGCAACATTTTAAGCAGTTAAAACTTAAGTCGAGGTAAGTTCAGTTAAATGTAAGTTTATTTTTTTAAGTACAAATACTTGAAAGTTATCTTGGGATTTAAATTAAATCCTTAGGTTTTTTTCAAGCCAACCTAAGCTGTCTACGATAACCAAATATAAAAAGATAAATTTATTAAATATTTATTATTTATTTAAAGCGTTCAGCTGCTAAAAACCATTTATGATTTAATTAAAGCAATATTTATTTTTATACAAATTTATATTTTGGATTTAATACCAGAAAAAAAGCTCAAAGAGAATTGCCTAAATAAATCATATATATTATAGCTAAGGTTGTATTTTATTTATCGCATACAAAATTTCAATTTCATTCATTGCAAAAACAATAACAACAACAACGCAAAATATACAAATGGCTGCCAATGAAAATGAAAAGCTCATAAGATAAACACAATATTAAAATGGACAACTTTAACCTTGGATCTTTGGACTGTTTACTGTTGGGGTTGTTGGTTGTTATGGGGCATGCAACCGCATCAAGGCCACAGCAGCCGTCAGTTGGTACCCTTCCTCCTGGCCCTCTCTATATGCCGCAGCGTTTGTTATTTGCTATTTTTACTGTACACATGACAATAAAGCCGCCAGGCTAACCAGACTGCAGCAAAACTCGGAGCGTGCAACTTGTGGCAAGTGCAATATACATTTTTATTCTGTTGTTGTTGTTGTTTTTTGTTGTGTTTGAAGTGGACGAGGTCCAGCAACTTTTTCCATTATGAATGGTGCGGTTGCGCTTTTGGTCCACCCCATTCATTATTTACGAGTTTTCGAGTGCAAACTTGCACCAAACACCACCAAACAACAACAACAAGTGGCGGCAAGAGAACTAGAAAGAGAAACATAGAAGAAGAGAGAGAAAGAGAGAGAGAGAGAGAAGGAAAGAAGCCGTCGCTCGACCGCTTAAAAGTGAACGAATGCCCACTTCAAAAGACTCGACTGCATTTAAGTGCTAAACTTTTCTCTCAACTAAACAAAAAGACAAAAGCCAGACAGAAAAAGGCAAAACATTTAAAACAACAGATCTAAAATCTTAGTATTCGATAGGCGTGTTTTTTTGTCTTTTGTTTTTGTGAATTATGTATTGATAAAAGTTTTCCTCAGCCCAGCTTGGGGAAAACGAAACAAAACGAAACGAAACGCATTTTATGTGTTTGCATAATTTTCAAAATCACTTGTGAAACAAAGTCACAAGTTTTAGCGAGGTTGAGGGTGAAACATCACACACACACACACACACACACACACACACACATTGATTCAGACTTTAGGCTGTTTAAGTAAGCAACCCCTTTCGAATCCTCCCCTCTCAAGCGGCAAAACATAACTTCTCGTGCATGCAGCACATTCTGTGACATTGATAAACGATTTTCCAACACACACACACATACACTCACATACAAGTTGAAGAAAAGCGAAACAGTCGCAACAAGAACTGGCTGCAACTTTGGGGGAAAACTCGAAACGGATGCATTCATGGCTAGAAAATTGTTGTTATCCACTAAACCATTAACACACTCTGTCTGCCTGCCTATCTGTCTGTGTGTGTGTGTGTGTGTGTGTGTGTGTGGCAGAGCCTAGTCTCATGAAATTATCAGCACGACTGTGTGTTGACAGCCTACAAGAAAAGTAGAGCCAAAAATCATAAATATTATATAGATACGCAGACGACGAGCAAGAAACCAAAAATGTAATTATGCTCGAAATGAAGAAGGAAGACAAAAGAAGCATACGAAGCGTACTTTAATACAAAGTCGTTGGGTGGAAAACTTATATTGTAGCTGTTGAAATGCAAATGGAAAAGAACCGCAAGAAAACGCAATGCATGCTCAAGCTCAGTTTTCACAAGAGTTTTTCTCTCGAGTTGAGGCCAACATGTAATTAGAGAGAGCTCGAGCAATGCCGCGGCCCAAAAATGTTTTGTGGGCGCGTAGCGCTTTGAACAAGAAAAGTCTGTATGTGTGTATGTGTGTGTGTGTGTGTGTGTGTGTGTGTGTGTGTATGTGGTAGACTGTGTGCAACAGTCACAGCTGCAACAGCAACAGCAGCTGGACGGACCACAAAAGTTCAAGTTTGCTTAACTCAAAAGTCCTTGGACTGGCACAGGACCAACTTATAAATGTATATATATGTGCGTGTGTGTGTGTGTGTGTGTAAATTGGACAAATGTGACGTTATGTGTCAATGTGTGTTGCACGAAAAACTGCACAACTTTATTTAATATCGTTGAGAAGCGAGTAGAACCGAGATTAGTATCTCGAGAGTCCTCTCAACTGCGGTCACAACAGACCGTCCGAAAGTTGTGCATGGTTCTCTACGCTTTAACTTCTTGCCAAAGATATTTAACTACTTATACGAAATATAAAAAAAAGAAGAAAAGTTAGTAACAAACTATTCATCAGGGCGTAAAATTGCATCATTACTTAAAGCAAGTCACAAAAGTTTGTTTTAATGCAATTATCGTGTGCATAAATTTTAATTTGAATGACAACGCAAAAAGAAAAGCATGAAGAACAATTCCATTAAAGCTTTATAAAAGCTCTAACAAAGCTTTAATCTTATTTGTTGGAGGTAAACTTTGCCTTAAAGTTTCTTATTCTTCTTAAGATTCGGCAGTCCTTCTCTAAAACTAAACTTGACTTGACTTTCTTGATAATATATATTTTAAAAATGTATTAATTTCCTATGATTATTTAATAATGCTTAAAGCTCAATCAAAACTTCGTTCTTGAAACTCTTTAACTCATACTTCAATAACTCAACTTTCTGCTCAATTAAAAACCAGTTTTTCTTTTGACACATTATAAAAAGTTCTTTGTCTTTCTTATGATAATACAAAACCACTTAATCGGAAATACTTCACAAACACACACACACGCACACAGACACACACTCAATTGAACACACGATTGCTTAACAATTAAAATGCAATTTATGAGGTAGAAAGTTAATAATCTGCAACAGATTTCATTCAAAGAGACCGCCAAAAAGTTCATTAAAGTGAAAAAATGTTACTTGAAAATTGAAAATCATAATTATTGATTGGGTGGCAAGGGGAAAGGAAAAAGATAATACGATATGCGTTTGTCACTCAATGTTCTTGTTCTTGTTCTTGTTGTTGTTGTTGCTGTCCTTGTTGTTGTTTGGCGAGCTCTTTAAATTATAAAACATTTAACAACGCGGTTCGCTATTGTTAATGCCTCAACTGAACTCAACTTGAATCGCAACTCATACGCTTTATTTGTGTGAGTGTGTGTGGCATGAATAAAGCTGCTGCCACAGTCGCCGCCGCCGTTCAACGCAGCTGCCATTCATTGTTTTCATTGTTATTTTCGGTTTTTTGTTTCCATTTTTGGTTTCCATTCAAATAAGTAATGAAGTTCTCTTCTCCACTGAGAGATCGCTGTGTGATGTTGGTTGGTTGGCTTCTTTTTGTTTTTTTTGCTTTTATTGCATTTTATGTACATATATGTATATATATATATATGTTTTTTTTATCGATGCACGTTAAACTTTATTGCAATTGTTATGCGCACATCTTTGCAGCATCGTGGTTTTTATATTTAATAAATTTAAATCACTTTATATGCGAGTTTTATGTGCGTTAATAATGCGTCACACACACACACACACACACACACACACACACAATGAATAGAAGGATCAAAAGAGCAAGGGGTTCGGAAATATGTTTTAACTTTTTCACAATATAAACCCCAAAAGAGAACGCTGAAGGGCAAGGGCAAAAAGCAAAAAGAGAGTTGAATTTATTTGCTTTTGGCTTAAATCAGCTAATAAACTTTATGGCTCATATTAATGGTGGGACGAAATTTAAGGCACATGTTGGTAATAGCAAAAGAACCTTTGGTTTAGATACAGAAACATAATTTTTTTGAATTTTTACATGAAGTTGAAACGATTAATATCGTTTCTTACTTTAAATATGTATTTAAGAATACTTTTGCATAAATTTTTAAGCTTAAAACCACATACGAAAACATTTTCTTTCTTTTCTACATATTTAAGAATATTTTCGTAATAATTTTTAAGCCACAAACTACCAACGAAAACATTTTCTTGTCATGTTTTTATATCAAATGTTTTACCCTTTAATGGCTGAAAGCAGAAGCTTGCTTTTTTGCTACCATATTCTAACTACCACAACTGAAAGATATCAAAATTCGCCATAAATTGCGAAATTCTCTTGAACAGCGAGCTAAACCCGCGCTGAACTTCTTGCTGATATTCTCTTTAGCCATATTTCATATTATTATTTTTTTTTTTTGTGAAATGAAAATAATAGCCAAAAGCTACACATTGTAGTTGATTGGATGAAATTTAATACATTCCGAAAAGCTCAATTTACGCAATAAAGAAGAGCACAGCGAAAAGATGGAAACAACAACAACAACAACAAAAATAACAACAATAATAAACAACAATAACGATAACAAAAATATTTGTTGCAGTTATTTGGCATCAATTTCCAATTAAACTAAAAATTCTAATTTACTTCTCGTTCCATTTGCGATGTTTGCTTTTGTTGCCACGCCCCCTTTTGTGCTGCTATTTTCATTGTACTACATCATGTCTAATACTCTTTATACTATAAAGTGAATTATTTATATATATATATATTTATATATACTACATATATAGTATGTATGTATTTAGGGGTAATTAATTTGAGGGCTGCTGAAATTCGATTTAGTCAAGATATCCTATAAATAATAAGAGTAGATTAAAGGGTATAATAATTGTTTAAGTAAGCTGAAATATTCTCTAAAAGGGTGTAGAATATGAAAATATATATAAAAAATAGATGTTGTTGACTTAATATATATTTTTCTAACTCTATTTCATATTTGAATATCAATTTTAATACTAAAAATATTTTTATTATGTTTTAACTTCAATTTTATAAAACTAAACCATAAAATAAATTTCCAAGAACCTTTAAAATCTTAATTAAAGGGTATTTTGTTGTGTAGCTTAAAGCGTTTATTTAAAATGCATTTGCTTGATCTAATGAATATATTGTTTGTCGATTATTGTTTAAATGTAGATATACAAATTTGAATGAATTGCCAGTCATTAAATTTATCGCTAAACCACTTTAGAAAATAGTTGAATATTTATATATATATATATGTGTATATGTATGTGTAAATAAACATATTATATGGGTTTATTTATTTTTTAAAAATGTTCACAAATTATTCTTTGTTTGATTTTCCAATGCACGTAATTGAAATTGCGTCTAATTAGTGAAAAGCTTTTGCCTCATTTGGTCGACAGAGCAATATTTAACACTAGATGGCCATAATTGTATCTGATAGATTGGTTTTTCTATGTCTCTGTGTGTGTTTGTGTGTGTGTGTGTGTGTGTGTGTTTGTATCTGCATCAATTGGCTGTGTATTGTGCGGCTTTTGGGGAAGTGTTGTTTCTGCATTTGTCAGAATGTCAACCGCCAAAATGCGCCAGCGTCAGACACATCCAAAGCCATTTGTATCCATATCGGTATCTGTATTTGTGTGTATTTGTGTGTGTGTGTGTGTGTGTGTCTATTATGTGAAAACGCGCATGTGGTGTCACGCAAATGTCGTATTCAATAAAACACGAGCTACCAAAACGCACACATTTTAAAATCGACTTATATTTATAAACACACAAACAACAAACTTATTTTTACTAAGAGCCCAAGAGTTGAGCGCGTGTCAGGCATACTGCCTCCTCCTCCTCCTCCTCCTCCTCCTTTCCCCCCGCACACAAACACAACAAAAAATCAACTCAACAATTTCTATGCGCATTTTTTCATTATTTATTATGAGGAGAAGTGAAGTGGGCGTGTTTTGTGGGCGAAACAAACAGCGTTGACAGCTGCCATTGATTTCGATTTTTAGTGGGGGGAAACGTTCGAAAATTAGCCACGATTTCCATTTTGATTTGCATGTTGCATATAACAAAAAATATTTTGCGTCCTCTATATATATACGTGTACCATCATATATTAATAATACATTTATGCAGCGCATAAATTGCGCATACGCCACTTATGATGCCAACAAAAATAAAAGCAGGAAACAGCTGCCAATCGCTATGAGCTGCAAAACTGAATTGGTGTTCGCGTGTTTTGGGCAATAAATCAAAACTGCAAGTGACAGCCAAATCAGCGATACGATACGCAATAACAGTTTGATTAATAAAATTGTGATTCAAAGGGTTTTATATGATGATTATAATGGCTAAATATGCAGATTGCTGCAGTGTGAAGTTTGTTAGTTACAATTTTGATTTGAAAATCTGTCTAACAGAATTTTAACTGCATAGCTTATTGTTGAGGAGCACAGTTGAACATTTAATTTAATTTTAAGTACTTTTGTTATATTTAAATGTATTTATTTAAACATATTTCTCTCAAAAAAATATTCACTTACAGGATTTTAGCTTTTAACAAAAGGGAAAGAAAGAGAAAAATAAAATATATAATATAACAAAAGGTAGCTCTCATATTTTATTACAGAAAAAAATAAAAGCTCTCGAACTGCAGTAAAAATATTAAACATATATATATATACATATAATATAAGTTACTTTACTTTGTGCCTTAATAATAAAATACCAAACAATGTAAAATGATATTCAAAGTATTTAATTCCTCTTTTCAGCTGCAGCAACAATTTTGTTATGAAAGAAAAATGGCAAAATGAAAAATGCCAAAGTATCGAAAGAAAAAAATCAGTTATATATATGAAATAAATGTATATAAAGTGCAATTTAATTAAACCTCAAAAGAATTTCGCTTGATTAAAATTGTGTTGCCACAAAGTGATGTGCAACACGGCAAGTGGCTGATAGCAAAAAAAAATAAATAATAATAATAATTTATTATACACACAAGAGGCATGAAAACTCATCAAAATTATATTAAACTAAAAGGAAAATGCATTAATAAATATATGACAGCTAGCTGGATGAAACTGAAAACTGTGCAACAGGCAACGCACTGCTGCCACAACTGTGACTTTAATGGCCATCAACTGAGGTAAGAAAGAAAATAACTTGACTTTTTATATTAAAAACATTTTGTTTTTCTTCTTGTTTTTTGTTTGTTGAAATTAAATTTAGTGAGTGCAGTAAATTTAATAAGAGTAAAAAGCTTTTCTACACATTCAAAAATATTTGGACAAGTTTTTCAATAATGCAATAAAGTTGCCAATGGCCCCAAGGAAGCAACGACAAGGACGACCAGGACGACAAGGACGACCAGGACGACAAGGACACTGTGTTGATGAAACAAAAATATTGCCCACAATTTGTTAGCAAACTCAACATCGACTTTCATTCCCGCCATTTGCGGCTACTTGTTTATCTTCCGGGCAAAAAGAAGCAGAGTGGACGTTTTGTGTGCGTGTGTGTGTGTGGGTGTGTGGGTTGAGGGTCGACTTTTCAATAGAGCAAAGTACCAAACGGACAACCAGCGCATAAACAAATAATAAAAAGCAGTGTCCGCGACCCTGGCAACGACCTTTGTAGCGGCTCATTTATCAATGCGCAGCACGAAAAAACCAGCAAAAAAGAAATAAGTAAAAACAAAAAAAGAATGAAAGCCAAAAATGCTCGCGGGCAACAAACAAAACCATTGAGCAATACAACAGTCCGGAACATATGGACCCAAAAAACAGTCAAATCTTAGCAATGACCAACACAAAAACAGAAAAGAATAAGACAAATTAAAGTTGTACCAAACACTTTAAAGCACCACCCACAACAAATCCGAGTCAATCAACAACAAAGCAAGAAGGCTCTAGTCGAGAAATTCCGACTAGAAGATACCCTGAACCAAGTATTTAACTTGCAAGTATGTGTGTGTGTGTGTGTGTGAGTATGTATATACTGTCAGACCTTACATAACTTCAATGTTCTATATTTCCGGTGTTTCTCAACCGATTCCAATAAAAAATTTCACAGATTGTCATTATTTTGTCTAATGTTTCAAATGCCGTCTAAAATTCCATGTGTATATCGGAAACGGGATGAGTTATCGAAAATCGAAAACAAACTTGTACTGCCTAGGGATAAGGCGAGCTTTAGTTCCAAATATAGTCTCTGAGATCGACGCGTTCCTACATATGGACGAACAGACAGACGGACGGACAGACGGACATGGCTATATCGACTCGGCTATTGATGCTGATCAAAAATAAATATAGTTTATGGGGTCGGAGATGCTTCCTTCTGCCTGTTACATACTTTTGCACATAACCATTATACCATTTTCACCCAATTTCAATTGGTTCAGGGTACAAAAGGGCAAGATACAAGATTTACCTGACCGGCATAAGTAATCAGTCTGCTCCCAAATGGCGCTCTCAATCGAGTTCTAAGCTGTCGTCCAAAAGCGATTTGGACACAGCAAAAAATAAAACATCAACCACAAAAAAAAAACAAAACAAAAGAGTGTGTAGATAGAAGAAATTAAGCAAAGGCAAAAGGCAAAAAGTCATCAATCGGCATTAAAAAGTAGATATGTGAGTGTTTCAGAAATCAATTTCTGTGTTTGTTTCAACGAGGCAGCCAAAGATATTGACTTTTAAAGTTGAGGCTGGAATAAGATTGCTAGACTTGTTGTAGTTGGTTAATTACGTTCAAAGGTGCAATGAGAAATGTTTGGATAGTTTCATGAGCTGAAATATTAGAAACTCATCTTTAATATTCAATTCTGATTAATATTATATCCAAAAACCTTTGGAAGGATGAAAGCAAGAGCTTTAAGCTAAATGTTTTGATCTACTTGACTCTTAGTAACTATTTTGTAAGCTAGAAATCTGTTTGTTAACATTAACTCGATCCATTTTTGGACATAAAATCACAAACAACAAAGCTCTGATTTATTTGTCAGTTGCTCAAAAACTTTAAAGCACATGTCATAACATTTTGTATAGAAGTAGTTTAGTTACAAATAAAAACGATGGAAGGGGAATTATTTAAGCCAGATGGAGATGTCGTAAGTGCTTGCTTTAAGGCCGTATTGCCCACTGAAGAGAGCTTGGGTCATTTGCCACATGTTCATCCTTCATTAAACAAAAACAAACCACAACTAAGTTCGCAAATGAAAAGGGTACGCGATTTTGGTGGTTTGGGCTTTCTGGCTAGAATAAGCATGGGACGCCATATCGCTCGCCAAGTGAATCGTCTGCCATGTTTGCCATCTAGCAATTTAATGGATGATGTTTTAACTGGACGCATTTATACGGTCTCCAATGAGGACATATGGGAAACATCTGAAGAAGTTACCGATATAATTCTACCACATGTTTTAGTAGAAAGGGCCATGGCCAAGCAACTGTAGATGGCTAACTATTATTAAAATAGAATACGTTAAATCTTTGTTAAAACTTGAACTTGAAAATTCAATAAAATACCAAGCACAACTCAAAGTAACTGAAACTTCTTCACACAAAATTTGGGGTGGTTGAATTACCTTTTTTTTGTTTGGGTGTAAAGCTGTCATCAATGAAATCGATTAAGTTCACATGTCGTTTGTTGCCGCATGTTACAGGCGCAGAGTCGGTCGAGGCAGCAACTCATTAAAAAGCATTAAACGGCAGGAGCGGAAGTCATTACACTATCAGACGGAGACACGCTTCCGTTTTGCGCCTTACTACGGCACAGATTTACGGCGGGCACACAACAAAAATAACAAAACGGGAAGAAAGTGCGTAAAACGTGGCAACAGCAGTCAGTCGATTGTGTCCTTAAGTTCCGTTTTTGTTTTTTTTTTTTTGTTTGTTTTGGGTGCGGGAAAAAAAAGATTGTCACCGGGCCAATTGCTGGGAACCGACAACTTCAAATGATTTATCGTTAGATAGTTAAGTTCAAAAGCGAAAAACGCAAAGAACCGAACTGAAACGAACCGAACCGAAATCGAGGCGAAGTGAAGTGAAGCGAAGGCAACTTTTGCTGGGCGCACAAATATTTATTTATAAAATTGTTATCCTTGCCTTGGAAACCAAAGACCAGACTCTTTTTAATACCCAACACTTCTGCCCGCCAACTTCAGTGTCTTTGTTTTGCTAAGGCTTTCGAGGGGAAGGGGGAGAAGTGCTTCTGGTTGCCGCGTGCCTTGCTCATTGCCAGGCATTCGCTCATTTTCAAATCGGATTTTATCAACTGAATGCCATTCTTGTGCAAATATCTTATCTCGCTTTCTCTTGCTCCGCACTCTGGCGCACAGGATAATGGCAACTTTTTTCCTTAGTCTTACCCCCAACCGCCCTCTTTGTGCAGCTTTACCTCAATTTTCATTGTACCCCTCTTTTTCTCTCTCTCTGTGTGTGTGTGTGTCTCAGCTCAGCTCAGTTCAGGCTCATCGTCTTGGGCTCATGGTTCATGCAGCTTTGTATGGCTTTGGAATTATTTTGAAAGCGGAAATTGATTTTCCTTTCGCATTGTGCACGACTTTTTGTATCGCTCTGGCTGATTTCTTTCATTCATTCATTCATTCATTTAACATCCTCGTCTCTCCGAATCCAACTCCGTCTCTCCTTCTTTATCTTTCCATTCACATTCACAACCAACTTATCCTGTCAATACTCGTTTAACATGCATATAAACAAATACACACTTTGAGTGGTATATTTTACTAAAATGAATTTGGGGCATTCTGGCAAGTAGCTTATTAAAATTCTATCGTTTTTCAATCCTAGGAAATCTCTTTCCATTTTTAAGTTATTGGCACAACTTTGTACTATATTTACCTAACTTTAAAGTTTTGCAATAAGAATATCTTTACTTTTTATTACCCAACTTAAGTGTTCTTTAAAGCAAGGAGAGAGAAACCTATCATGTATGCCATGATCTGACCCACTTTATGCACATTTATTTTCACTGTTCTTTCCTGGCGCTAGAGCTCTTGAGCCTAGGCCTCACTTGCCCCATACCGTTCCCTTAAGGACGTCGGTTCACTCGCGTCTGACATTATGAATGATCAGCATAAATTTCGCGGACTCTCACGAGTTGCAGCAGCTGCAGCTGCTGCTGAAGTTAACGGTAGAAACAGAAAAAATATATATATATGAAAAAGACAAACGCAAAGTATGAAGATAACCAGGAGAACAAACTGACTGAAGGACGGCTCAGAAATTCATTACATTTCATTTCCTTTGTACGTGATTGAAATTTTTTATGCAATTTCGTTGAAATAATTCTTTTAGTTTAACCCATGACAAGGCAAACAATTTGCTGGATTCTAGTTAATATGCAAAAGTGTAAAATGAACTACAACAATGTCGGGCTAAACTAAATAATTTAAACAACTAATTGAATGTGCAACATTGTGTAATGTGTGTGAAAGTGTAAAAAAAACAAAATGAATCAAATTTATTTATGTTAACTTTGTTTACTTATTGCTACATTGCTTGGGGTAAATTTGTATACATTTAAGTCAAAAATTGCCCAAGAGGCACTAAAGTTCAGGTAAGATTAGCAGGTTGACTAAGGGATACCCTGCATAGTTTGATAAAGACGAAGATAAGGGTAAAGATGAACATAAGAATAGAAATGGAGATACAAAACAAATACATATACAGAGACAGATAAAGATACAGATAAAGACAAAGACAAAGAAACAGATATTGAAACAGATAAAGATACACATAAAGACAAAGATACAGATACAGATACAGATACAGATATAGATATAGATATAGATTTAAAGAAAGATATAGATATAAATATTAATATAAATATAGATATAGATATATATAGAAATAGATATAGATATAGATATAGATATAGATATAGATATAGATATAGATACAGATACAGAAACAGATACAGATATAGATATAGATATAGATATAGATATAGATATAGATATAGATATAGTTATAGATATAGATATAGATCCAGATACAGATACAGATATAGATATTGATATAGATAAAGATATAGATAAAGATATAGATAAAGATAAAGATATAGATAAAGATATAGATATAGATATAGATATATATAAATATAGTTATAGATATAGATATATATACAGATATAGATATAGATTTGAATTTTAGAATTGAAGAATAGTATAAATTTTCCTTTTGATAAACTTTGTATTAAGTTTTAATATTTCCTTAACCTTTTTTCCCCCCATTCTTTATACCCTAAGATACCAAAAAAAAGAGGAAAAAATATGAAACAGATAAAAAAAAAATACACACAACACAGCAAAATTCTTTTGCCTTGTCGAATAATTCAGCAACAAATGGAGACAGCGACAGAGAGCAAATGCCAAAAACTAAATTCAGTTTACATAATATAGCTCATAAAGTATTTTTCACCCTCGACCCCAACAAACCAACACAGACAGACAGACAGGCAGACAGTTAGACCCTTGGCAGAAAGAAATAAAAAAAAACTAGGCCACACTTCAATACGTCTTGAAAACATACTTACACACACACACACACACACACTTACACACAGAGACAGAGAAAGAAAGAATTTAAGCATAAACAATAAAGTAAAGCGACGAACTTGAAGGAAATAAAAGTTGAAACTCGCAAAGAACATTTACATATGAAACACAAAACCCGCCCACTTCGACACGAACCGACAAAAATTGTGGTAAAGCATTTTTGCCTGGAAATTGGATACAAGTGGCGGGGAAACAGGGTGAAAAGGGGAAAGGAGGGGCGGAGGGGTACTAAAGAGACAGCAGACTAAACAGCACTAAATTAATTCTGCACAATTTGCATTAAAATATGCAAATAAAAAAGTGAAAGAAGCACAACGGAAAGAATGAAACCAAGGAAATTCCCCTGCGCCCCCAAAACGTTTAAGCCAAAACTAAACTCACACAACGAGAGAGAGAGATAGAGAGAGAGACATATTCCCAGCCATAAGCGTTAAGCATATGTGTGGCTGAGACTTGCCTGCCAAGCCAGACGAAGGCTTGGAGAGTCGAGTCCTGGTGTAGGAGTCCTTTTTTAAATTTCAAGTGTGCCCCGTTATGACTTTAATGCCAGAAAAAGAAACAAAACGAAAACGAAAACGAAAACGAAAAAGAAAAAGAAAATGTAACCGAAACGAGGCACTTTGACTATCGGGTCTGGTTAGCCTGCCATTTCGATTATGAAAGTGCTGCGATACCTTTTCCCCTTTCCTTCCCCCCACCTTTGCCACACACTCTCACGTTGCATGTGCATGAACAACAACAACAACAGAAAGAATAAGAATTTGCACGATGAAGAATATTATGCTCCCTTGGGGAGTTGCCTGAAAAATTTGATTGTTCTTGGAGCCAGTCGCGCCGCCAAAAGCAAACGTAGTTCTATCAGCGTGGATGAGTATAGTATAGAGTGGGCGTAAATGTGGGCGTTTGGCAACCAATGATGCATAAAACTTTAGCGCACTTGCAACAGTTTTTCTTTTTCATTTTTTTTGTCGTTGCTTCGTTGCTTAATAAGGCATTTTAGTTGCAAGGCATTAAGGATGAAAAGATATTATTTAAGCATATTTTTCTGGAGCTCGATAGGAAAATTTGAATGTGATATGCAAATCGTTAAGCAAGTTTTTAATATTTACTATGGGGTCATAATTAGAACTCCTTTTACTCCCAAACCAGATACAAAGAAAAATCGTAGAGCAGTTAATAAACTAAACCCATTACAGGGTATTCTCCGAGTCAAACTCTGCCCCAACTCAAGCCCTCTTGCTTGTAGTATTATATTTTTTTCACTTGCGTTTCCTGTTCGCATTTTTTTTTCTCCCAGCGCGCACAGTGCACAAATATGTTAGCTGCGAGTTTAGTAATCTGCATTGACTTAATAGTATATGTGGGTGTGTGTGTGTGTGTGTGGGTGTGTATGTGTGTACACACTCTCGCAACCATATCGAAGTTGCAATGCAGAAAAATGCGTGTATATTGCACAGAGAAAACAAAACAAAAAAAATAGAATGAAAAAAGAAATAAAGAAAAGCTTAAAGTACTTTGTGCAACCAGCTTGCTTCGAAAACAGAAAAGAATGTACTATAAAAGCGGCAAGCAACGAGTTAAATGTGAATTTTCAGTTACTTTTTGGATAGCAAAGAAATAGCTTATAGCTAAGATATGTGCTCGGCCAAAAATTAAGCAACTAAAATTTACAATTTATGAAAACAATGGCGAAAACAAAATAGTTTTAAAGTTGCAAGTCGATTGTGAAAATAAGAAGAACGCATGGAAAAAAGTGCTGCAGAACAGAATGTTTTACAAAATACTTTCATATAGTAGATGATAAAAGTAACATATTTGATCTATGTATGTATGAACGCGTCGATCTGAGAGACTGTGAGGGCTAGAGAGTCCAGATTTGGAACTCGACTAATTCCTAGGCAGTACATTTGGAAGTTTGTTTCAAATAAATTGTAAGACACGTTTCTAGATGTAAATGCAGTTTTATTGTAGAGATCAAACCATGACTTTTAAGATATTACTTTTTTAAAACGGATCAATTTTATAATATATGGTATAATGGTTTTGTGCAAAAGTATGCAACAGACAGAGGGTTAAGCCTTCTTAATTGTTTTTTATGACACTCTTTAAGTTTAAGTTTAGTTCCTTTATTTTATTGCCAAACCCACTGCAGCTCATTCGTACTAATTAAACTATCTTAAGCATAGTTTTTCCGTCTCATGTATCTGTCTTGAGACAAAACCAATTATCATAAACCAAGCATAAAATCCTTGTGTGCACTTTATGAGCCTTTTAATAACATTCCGTGTAGACTACTTAGAAGTAAAATATATTGCCTCGCAGTGCCAAAGGCAAAGGCAATGCACCCATTAGGCCCAAAACCGGTAAATGAACATTGAAACAATTCATAAAAACTACCCAAAAAAAAAAAGTAAAAGGCAATTCTATTCGCAATAGCCACGCGTAAGTGGACGCCACAGGCGAACCACCCTCATCCCCATCCCCATGCCACTTATAAGGCGCACTTTTAGGTAAGGCTAGCTAGGTTGAGGCCGGCGCCAATGTAATGGGCGCTTCGGTTGTTTCGCCCAATGGTGAAAACGTGTTTACGCTTTTATTATGTAAAAAAGAAGTTCAAGCCAGGAGCCAGAAGCCAGCTATAAAAGGCAGCCAATTTCCGCCAACTACAACAACAAATACAACACAACTGCAACCTTTAACTGTAGACCAACAAACACAAATCTGCGTTGGACACTCACTCACACGCGCCCTAATGTATGCAAAGTAATTGTGCACATTAAATGTTCTCTTTGGTTGTGTTTAGTTTTGTGTAGGGCATTTTTTGTTTGCATACTCCATAGTCATAACAAAAAGGGTGGTGCATTAATGGTGGTTTGAAAGGGAGTAAGATTGAATATGCAACCATACAAAGTTTGTTATTTTTTTGTTTAAGCGTTAGAAGAATTAGCTGTAAATATTCATTTAATACCTTTTTTAAGGCATTTTTTGCATCAAAACATGCCAATAATATTTAAATATTTATTTCAATCATAAATTTGCAATCAAAATAAATATTTTAGCCTTAGAAAAAAATGTTTTTAAATATTTATACAAGGAAAAACAAAAAAGGATTTAATGAAATAGTTTTTTAGGCGTTTTAAGGAACAAAAAAGTGTATATCGATTTGTCTGAACAACTATAATATTATTTTTTAAAATTAATTTATCTCTTTTAACACTAACTTTACTTAAGATTTCTTACAATATCTGTCTGATTTCAATTTTTGTTTTTGCTTTGTCTCTTCATGACGATCCTTATTACATATGCAAAGAAAAGTCAAACAACACTTTTGAAACAAAGGCAGCATAATTTGTTATGAATACTTGAAAAGCCCTTCTACTATTACTTTGAGCTACAGGGTATCGCTTACACCGCCTGATTACATGTTTATTTTTATGAACTCTTTTTTTTGGGGCCATGCGGTTTTCGCATTTGCAACAACAGTAACAAGGAAACAATTAAGAAAAACAGAGAGAAAATGAGGCGCGTATCAAAAAAATGTGAATTATGCAAATGCAAATTGTGAGGCAACAAAACGCCAAGCAATATGCGAGAATTTCTTACAACAACAATTTGTTGTAAGCGTGAGCAGGGAACAGGGAACAGGGAAAGAGAAACAGCAACAAGAAGCAGCAGCAAGCAGTAATAGACGACTGCAGAAGACTTTTCCACTTTGCTATTGTTTGCACTTATTTCCCTATTCAGAGTATGCAAATCCCATAAAAACTCATTTTGTGCCAATTGAGTGCATTGTTGTTGTTGTTGTTCTTGTTGTTGTTTGTTGCTTGCAACCGAGCTGAAAATCAACATTGCAGCAGCAACAACAAACACTACCCATTAATTAACTAAAAAAAAAATTGTTGTTGTTGTCTGCTATGTTAAATGGAAAATGAAAATCAAAATCAAAATGAAAATCAAAATGAAAATGAATACAACACGAATGCATTCATTTGTAAAAATTGCTCAGTGTTGCAATCTGCAAAACAAATGTAGCAGCAACTGTAGCAACAGAAACAACAGCAACTGCTGCTACAGCTACATTGTTAATACTTCATGGCAATGGATGATGATGCCACAGATCCACACACATGCTACATTCTTCTTCCTTCCCCCCCCCCAACCACCCCCCACCCCCCTTCGCAACCTCTTCCCATTTACTGGTATTTCTCTTGTTGGTTTTTAATTTTATAGCCAAACACCAACAAATTGCTTACCAAATTGAGCTCACAAATTTTTTATTTAACATCGATTTTAACTGCAAATAGAATCTGCTCTCTATCGTTTTTGCACTTGAACTTCTAGTATTTAATCCCGTTGAGTATGTTACTGAATTTGATAGGTGTAAGCCACAAAAACCACCACGAACTTTGAACTTTTGCAATTTTAATCCACAAGCATTGTGTTTTTGTGTGAAAGTCAAATTTAAACTGGGCTCAAATGCAATGGTTATAAAGGGAAAAGCTATTTATTATGGTATTTACAGATAGGTTTGGTTTTCGTAATCAATTTTGAAAGACGCGCTTATAATTTAGTGTTTTTGTTTGGGGAATCACTTGAAAAGTTCGATTTAAGCTGTAAGATTATTGTGGAAAATATATTGAATATTGTTAAGGTCTCAAGGTTGTAAGAATAAAGTTAAAGACACATTTTATCGTAGGTCTTACTACAACATTTTTGTGGTTAAAAGTTCTCCTTAAAACTAGCTAGATGATACTTTGTGGACATCTTGACCGTTCTCCATGCATATCCTATATATATTGTTATTTTAAACTTAAGTCACAATAGTTTAACTCTGTCTGGTCACACTGTTGAAACTGCAAGCCAAAGTCAACACAAGGGATTAAAGTTAACTAAGCCAACTAGTTAACTAAGCCAACAACAATGGGTAAAAACAACTAGCAGTTGTTCTTGTTGTTGTTGCTGTTGTTGTTGTTGTTGTTGTTAAGTAAGTTAGTAAAGTAAAGCAGGCAACTATTTTTCGAAGAAATACCCGTACAAATTTTCACAATTAATATGCACTTCCTGTGCAGACGACTTGCCACACAAAACACAAAAAAAAGAAACAGAAAAAAAAAGAAACGAGTTTTGGTGTGCAGCCAGGCAACAAAAGTTGCAATAACAATGCAGTTTATGTTTTTCGTATGTGTGTGGGTGGCACATACGAAAAGGAGATGGGGGTTGAGGTTCGGGGATTGGTGGGTGGGTTGACATTCTTAAAGGCAAGCCAAGTCCTATTCACATGTGAGTTCATTGCTGCCATTAATGAATACGTGTGTGCAGCAATAAAGCCATTTTTTATGTGCAAAAGTCACGTGAGAAACTATTTAGTACAGTTAAGTCACAAATGGGATGGGGGGAGAGGGGGTTAGGAAGGGAGAGGGGTGGGGTGGGTTTTTGCTAAAGACGAGACCGGTGTAACTTTGTGCCTGGCACAGTCAAAAGAAAATCCAACTTTATTTAAACATAAATATTACACATACGCAAGAGTGTACAAGAGTTTCGGTATGTGTGTGTGTGTGTGTGTGTGTGTGTGAAAGCCAAAATAGAAATCACAGCTAAAAAGTGAAAATATCTCTAATACATGCAAAGATAAATGCCCAAAAAAAATAAAGGCATTTTCTGAGCTGAATTAATTTTTTTGCAAATTGAAATCGTGTTGGTTGGAACGCAAATACATACACACACACATACACATACACACATACATGGCATTCCTAACACATATTTTGGTGTAAATTGATGTGAGCAAAAAAAAAAGCAGTTTTAGTTGCCATGTTTTAAAAGGGGGCGTAGTGTTAAATAAAATGCATAGAGCTAGAAAACTAAAATGGAGAACTCTGAGAAAGTTTGCGACAACAGAAGCGTACATTTTGACAAGTAAATTTTCTTTTTATTCCATTTCCTTTTTGCTGCCAACAGCATATCAACTAAATGATTTGCAAAGTGCAACATTAAAGTTTTTTGCCGTACTACTTTGAAAAAGTTGAATAAAAATTTGTTCAGAATTTTTCGAAAGTGTTTTGGTTGAGACTTCTTAATAGCTAATAAATACTAAATTAAAAAAGTTGCAATAAGTTTTTCGGGAAAACTTTGATATGAAGTTACTCCGTAAATGTCTGTCATAATTTTAAAAATATTTCTCAGACTTTTTATTTAAGGTTTTCATCTGCTTGGTATCGATGCCAATTAGCATTGAGTTGCGTTTCGTGTTGCTTCAGAGTTTGTGTGATTATAATTACAGCATTTAACGTATTTGCCTCGATAATGTAATGAAAAGTAAATCCAACGAAAACTGGAAACATGCAAAATCGAAAACTCGCTCTCTCTCCATATCATTCGACTTTTAATTGCATAATAAGGCTGGAATGCTTTAAAGCCGTTTGCTGTTACCAAACGACAGACCTGATGAACGAAAAGAGGAAGACGAGTTGGTAAAACATCAAGTAATATAACATGTTATTGCACTTTTCCTTAAATTAATGGCAATGCTCTTTGGCGTCAGCTTTCATCCGGTTTCGCTGCACTCCCTCTCAACTGTCAACTCTCAACTCTCACCTCTCTCTCTCTCTCTCTTTTCCACCTCCCACTCACGCGCTCAGATGACAATTGCCATTGCTGTTGATAAAGTCGGCGCAATTGTGGTCGCCTTTTCTCATAGTGAAAGAGAAAGAGATGGTGTGTGTGAGAGAGAGAGAGAGTATGCATCCTGTTATTGTTTCTGCCGCCTGCTTTTCACACTGATTCACAAGAAATGCAATTTAAAACCACAAAAATAATTTTTAAAAAAAACTTTACGACGTCCATTATAGTACAATATGCTTAAACGCACACAGATACATTTGTATGCATGTAAAATCAAAGGCATCTCTCTGATGGACTTATCGTGCCGGCTGCTTCCGGTTTCTCTCCCCCTGTCCATAAATGCCGTTACGGTTAATGAAATTGTCTTGTCGGTTGTCCACAGACATATCAGTTGATGGGACGACAGTCTGGCAACACTGTTCCTCATCCTACTGTGTCTGCGTCTGCAACCTGATGGTCCTTCTTCTTCTTCTTCTTTTTTTTGTGTGTGCTTGCAAAGTTCAAAAGCCAAAAAGTTTACGCAACATTGCGCGAGACTAAGCAAAGTCAAAGGCATCAAGTTCTTACGGTGTTCTCCATAGCCGACAATTTGCTCATTCTCCTTTATCTCTCTCTCTACCTTTTCGTTCTGTCTTGGTCATTTCAGTTCGTAAATGATAGAGTTGTGTTCGTGTCGTGCTATCTTTCGTGACAAAAACACGCACGACTTGATTGAATTTGTGTAGAAGTCTAAGTACACTCATTGAAAATAAACAAAAAGATACTAAAAGGAAAGAAATGCAAATTTAATATATTAAAAAGTATCAAATGATTTAAAAACAAGCTCAAAATATATTGGAAGCAGAATAAATTCTTCAAAATAATAATAACGTTTTAAACATATTTTCTCTCGGCTTTTTTTACGATTTATTTTAGTTTAACAAACAAAAATCTTTAACGTTATCATCTCTTGTTCATCAGATGTGCTTTAAGTGTGACTTTCGCCGTTTTTAATGTGCATCTTTGGTGAGATTTGCAAGTGTGTGCGTGTGTGTGTGGTGGATAGCAAAGTTTTTTACACTTACTAGGCTCTTGGAGCGCCTTTTTAAGTGTCTTGGACTTGGAGCAACGGACAACTGAGTGCTACAAGAACAAGAGTCGTAAAAAACATTTGCGCAATGTCAACAAATTTGCGCGCTTATTAGATTTTCGTGGTTGCACACAATTTCGCCAACTAAGACCGCCGCAGAAAGATAAAGTGCAGCCAGAAGCAGAAGCAGCAGCAGCAGTGGGCAAATATGAATAAAATAGGGAAAACTTTTCGCCCAGAAACGGAAGTGCATGCTGCGTTTTTGGCTTTCGGTTGACCAGCAGCAGTAACGCCCTCTGGCATTCGCACACACACACACAGATACACAGTCCGCCCCCTCTTACCACGCCCACAATTCTAACGGTCACGGTCGCCGCTTCTGCTAATGAGTTTTGTTGTCAGTTTCTTTTGCTGGCCCATGCACAAATTGGGCTGCTGCTGGTGCAACCTTCTCTCTTTTAGTGCTTCCCATACTCTCTTTTCAGCGTATTACATGAATTGCATGAGAAATTTTTGCGCAAAATTTATGTCTGTGTATGTATGTTTGTCTATCTGTGTATGTGTGTGGTAAGTTAATATTTGCTGCATAAATTCCAGTGCTTTGGAATTTGCTGCGCTTCGTTTCGTTCCCTTTTTTTGCGCTTTTGTGTCGTGGTCTTTGCTTTTTGTTGTGCAGAAATTATAAAAATGCAGACAAGCTTCCCCAAACCTCTCTCTCTCTCTCTCTCTCTCTCTCTCTTTCTAATAACAACAACAACAATCAGTCTGGTCACTCAGGCAGCAGCCACCCACACCACAGTAGTAGCATGGTCACTTTAGTCAGAGCACAAAATAATATTAATTATATTCCAGCATTTCTGAGCTTCGCATTCTTGCGTGCTAGGAATTTAAATGTGCAGATTTTAGTTAATTTGTTTTCCACACACAAATATTCATTTTTTTGTGTAACAAAAACCGTTAAAATTTTTTGTTTCTAGTCATAAACGAAGAATTTTTGTGAAAATTAATTAAGTAAAGGTAGTTTAACTATGATTTGAATTATTACGGATTGGGCTATGGATTTTTATCTTTGATTAATTAAATTCCTTTAAGTTGCATTATAAAATATTTGTGTTGTGTTTAAAAAAAATAAATGAATTTATTCCCCAATTTTAAATTATCGAAGGCGCTTTCTTTGTTTTCTTTTCGAATACACAAACCACCCACACACAAAACCCACCAAATCGGCTCTAATGAGTAATCCCAACACAGCCCACAAGCCATTCAAACAAGCAAAAAGCCGTAAATGCACCAAACATGTTTTAAAGCAAACAAAAAGCAAGCAAGCAAAATGTTGTTCATGTTGTTTTTGATGTTAGAGTTCCATGTATGTATGTATAATCTGACCGACAACTGCAAACAAAAATGCTGAAAATTATCCGCTTATATCGTAACCGCTATAGCTAGAAAACCAGACCAACACTCAACAAACACACACATGCAAAATGTGCACACAAATATGACACTGAATTGTATTTGTCTCGCGACACAGAAACACACACACACACAAATACACGAAAAAAACAATTCAAATGCAATAGCTTTGAAATGGACAGCGAGCGAACGAGAACGACAGTTTCAAATTTCATTTCACACATTTACGGGTAACCCAAACCCCAAACCAAACCCAGCCAGGACACCAACCCCCACCACTCACTATTCACCATCCACCCAGTGTGTCATTCTGTCAGTTGGCAAATGCAAACATAGTATTCGATGAGCTTCAGTTTTGCAAATTTACATTGTAAATTTGTGAGTGATTTTTAGTGTTTTCTGCCGCCGATGACCTCTTAAATTGCTTGACCATTTTTGTGTGATTGCAAACGGAGCTAATGACTAATCCAAAAACGAAAAACTAAACTTTTAACTATATATATTTTTTATTCATTTAGTTAGACAATTTTAGCTATCAAGGTTTTTTTTTTTTGGTTTTGGTTTGTTTTCACTTGGAATTAGCTATGTAAATATTAAAATAATTTGCGGATATATGTGTGAGTGTGTGTATGTGTTTTTCATTTAAATAACCAAAAGCGAAAAGTTTCCTTTCGTTCCGGACGCTGCATTTCGACATTTATGAGAATATATATAAATGTCAACCGGATAAGGTTTATAAAAGTTATGAAAATTAAAGTCATCAACGCTTGAAATAATTAGGAATACATTTATGATATGTCGTTTGAAGACCCTTTTCCCACAGCAACTGAAAATTGATATCGCCAACGCTCAGCTCCGGTTCATTAACCTTAACCACAACTTCTCTGTGGCGATAGAGTATGGGCAAGATGTTAGCGATTGCCTCACGTGTATAGGTTGGCTGTGGCGACAACATAACGTAGACATGGCCCATGGGAAAGATGGCCAAATGGATCTGTAGCGTTTTCATTTCGTACAGCAAATATGGTTGCGCTGCTAGATTATAATAACATTTCGCTATATGCTTATAATAAAGTCTACGCAAATTAATTGGAAACGGCACACGAAATGTGGCATTCACCACATTGTAGATGGGCTGCCTGCAACGCGGCGTATGGCCAATATTCTCCATGAGTGACATTAGATTTTGGCAACCTGTAACGGCACTCTCGTGACTAATACCCTGACACATGATAAATCCATTGCTATAGACCTTTAGGCTGCACGTTGGATGCGAGAAGCGAACGAGCAGTGCAGTCGATTTTGTTGAATCATAATCAGTATTCGAAATATGCGATGCCAATTCAGTTAGTTTAATCTTGCAACCGGTTTTAAGACGGCACTCGAAGGGTCTGCAACAGAATAGTTTTTCGAATTCGAATACAACAACAATTCGATTATAGCACAAACTTACCTATAGAGTATATGCAAATAGTTTTCTATGGCTGATAATTTGCTAACATCATTGTAAATGTTTAGCACATCAGCGTCCGTTATGACATTGGTAAACTTTAGTTTCTTGTTGTCAGTTCGCGTTTGATTTGATATTAGCAAATTCCTCAACCTCTTCTGGACACTATTGCCATTTGTTGTTGCAATTGTCTTATCTTGTGTTGGGTCCTTTTTTGGAATTACTGCAAGCATTTTGTTGAATGATCTTTTAGCAAGTAATGCTAACTTATTAGTTCTAGTAGATTATGACAAAGTTCCAAACACAATTAATTATGGCATGTGCTAATTGCTCAATTGTCAACTTCTTTTGTTAACAGTGTGACCAGTTACTAGTTTGTGGTATTTTTAAGGTCTATCGATATGAAGTTTCGTTACTTATCCACTTATAAATGTTGATATTATAAAATTACAATTCCTATTTTGACTTTCACTTAAAGGATGAAAAGCTTTTTATGTCATTGAAAAGTGGCCAAGATCGTCTTGACATAGTTATCGGTTCTTTAAACGATAAGTATCGCAAAGAGTTAGCAATTGAAAGTTTTGCTATCGAAACTAATTTCGATAATAGCGTTGCATTCCTGCTTTATGTTTCTCATTGAAGAATTGCTGTCTTAATATCAAAATCCATTAGCTCTTTAAACTTATACCACTAATTCTAATTTATATGCAAATTGGTAATAACTTAGCATTACGATAATCGGCAAAAACGAATAAACGCCCATTCAGCTAAAGAAAGTTTTTGGGCAAAAAAACTAGTAAAGTGCCAAATGCCGACATCAAAAGCAAACAATCAAAATATCATTTAAATTCAAATCGCCGAAATTGCATAATTGAAACGCCATTGAAGTCCATTAATAATTTTATTATGCAGCCAACGAAATGCAAACAAACACACACACACACACACACAAGGGCAAAAAAAGGTTGGGGGTGGGGAGTTGAGGTGGACTGACGTTAGCTCATCAAACCCGAAAAGCCACTTTGCTCAACTCTTTTCAAAGTGCATACATCATCAACGCTAAGCCAAAACAAAATGAGAAAAAAACCCGAGTGCTCTCCAAAAGTATGATGATGCTGGGTGGTTGGTGTGGATGGTTGGTGTGGGTGTTTGGTGTGGATGGGTAGGTTAACTGGGTGGTTTGGCTGGAGCGACGGGTGCTTGGAAAACTTTTGTGCAATGTTGATTTTTCCGCAAGACTCGCTTTTTTGCCAAGCTTCATCGTTCGGACGTCGCGACAGTCGAGGGCCCAACTGGTAAGAAGAAGTTTGGCGAAAGGGGTTAGTTGGTAAGGGGTTAGTAAGGGGTTAAGGCGAGCAGATGCCACAAGCACTTTGCAACAAACAAAAAACGAAAAAAAAGAGCCCCCAGCTCAGTCAAAAGTCGTTCAATAATAAAAATATTGAGGCACAACGACTACAACAACAATAACAACAAAGCTAAAAACAGTGGAGCTCAAAGTGAAAGTGCATAAACGAAGAAGAAGAAGAAGATAAGCCAACAAAGCTGAAAAGATGATCAATGCAATTCTCAAAAAACAGCAAGAATTATTGATTGAAACTTTAGAGACAGTTAAGGTAACGTTTAAATTGAGTTAGATATGTGTAAATTTGTATTTTAACTTAAATATTCAAGCATTAACCAACACTGAAAGTTCTCAAACCTGTAGAACGAATGATTAATCATGTTTAGAATCTTTAGAATCATGCTATGAATCAAGTTAAAAAACTAAACTTAACATAGCTTAAACAAGCTTTGAAAATTACTTAAAATTAAAGCTTTCTATACCTTAAATACATATTTCCCCAAGAATTTCCTTCTTAACCTTTCCATTCTGCCTTTAACAATGCTGTTAAACCCTGTTGGCTTATTGGCGTTGATTTTGAATGTTGTTGTTGCTGTTGTTGCACGATGACAAACAAAACAATAGAATCAAAGCATTTTAATGGCTTTTGTGTGTAAAATGAATGAATGCGGCAACGTTTCCTGCTTTCATTTGCAGCATCATTTGCCTTGTGCCACCAAAAAGAACAGTAGTGGCACCCCTTGCCCCCCACCAACCCCCACCAATCCAACTAAACCTACAACAATCCATTAGCTTATATAAGCTAAGGGGCTAGGCAGTTTTTGTTGTTGCCACACACACACACACACACACACATACACACTCAATTCAATACAATTGCAAAGGTTGGAACAGTTGCATGCCGCTAATCGATAAAGAAAGGGTGCATGTGTGTGTGTGTGTGTGTGTGCCCCTATAAGGATACTTCTGCATGTCGGCTGCAAGTGCAACTCGAGAATGACATTATTGGTTTTTTGTTACAACTGGCAAAGCAAGTTAGCAACTTGCCACAACGATGCTGCCACTAGCACAATGCCAACTGTATCTAACTATGTGTGCATGTGTGTGTGTGTGTGTCTCTGTTTTAAGCTTGTAAGAGTGACAATTAAATGAGTGTACAAGAGGATGACAAAAAGAGGGTGAGGGTGAGGCTGAGGCTGAGGGAGAAGAGATAGAAAAGTCTTAATATAAATTTTAGTTTGCCACACACAAAAACCCAAAACGTTGCAACATGAGTTGCATTTGCGTCTGGCAGCTAAAATATCTTTTATTAAAATTGTTTATACTTGCTTAAAATCAAATTCAGTAAATACTTTTGTAGTAAATGCAAGAAAAACTCTGATTTAATTTAAATATATATATGCGATTTTTCTGATAGCAAAAACAGATATAATATATATATATATATATATAGCAAGAAAAACTCTGATTTAATTTAAATATTAATATGCGATTTTTCTGATAGCAAAAACAGATATAATATATATATATATATATATATATATATATATGTAAAATAAAGGATATATATATATATAAATGCAAGCTCAACACTATTAAGACTCATGCAAAATATTTAAGACAATAAATTCTTCTTGTTCTTTTATATTTCAGCGCAAATGAATTTAATTTAATATACCAAATTCTTAAGATAATTAAAAAAATTTAATTTTTAGCTTGTCTTCAAACAATAAAACAACTAAATCATATGATTTTTGTATCATAAAACATTAAACTCAATTTAAAAAAACTTTACTTAGTTTATTTATATATTTTCTTTGGTATGTTTTTTGCGATCAAGTCAAAATAGTTAAGAAAATTAAATTCAACATTATTTTTCTTGCTATTTATATTATTTTATATCGCAACTTTTAAGCAGAATATTATTATTTTAATTCAATTTTTATCTTGTCTTTAAACAACAAAAGCAACTTTTAAATAAGATTTTTGTAACTTAAATCTAAGATTTAATAAATCTATATTTAATTTATTTACATACATATTCATCAAATTAGTTTTTTTGTCAACAGGTTAAATTTGTGGTGCGCGATCAAATTAGACAATCAAAGTTCAGTATACGACCCCCCCCTCCCCCTGCCACCGCCCACGCCCAAAGCTCATTAGGGAAGGTAGGAGATAACTGAGGATATAATCAGGTAGTTTTGGTCGAAAGGACAAGTAGGAAGTGGCATGAAAATCAATAGCTCTATTATTGAGAGAAAGTGACGCGAGGCGATTCAACTCGACTCGATTCGACTCGATACACGTTGATTGACAGGCTAATTGAGGCTTCTGACTTCTTAAACATTTAACCAGGCAGAGGCCAACGACCCCCTTGAACGGCTCATTGTTTTTGTTGTTGTGTGTTTGTAAGAACAGAAGAAACAAATACAACAACACACGCACACCACCACCCCTCGCACCCGCCGTCGCACACGCAAAGACATTAAGTATTTGCCATAACTCACACCTTCGAGTCGAGTAGTTTTGGCTTGGTGTGCGGCATCCGTTTGAATTTTTTATTGATTGAACTGTTTAATGTCAATTGCTGTGCAAATACTAATCAAACGCTTCGTTTATGCAATTAAGAAGCAAACACTAACACACACACACACAGTTTCGGGCACGCCCAGTTGGTAGGCAAACGTAACGGATCTTAGTTACACATTCACATTGCGTGCAACACAGCACGAATGTTTAGAGTGAAACAACCTACCAGTCACTACCCCTACTCTCTTTCCCCACTCTACATAAATATATTCGGCTAGCCAAACGTCATGGTTAAAATCCATCTGGCATCAACACAAAAACAAAAGCAAAACGAATCGGTCAAAAACCCGGCACAAAAAATAAAAAAAAATAAAAATTCAAAACAAAACAAAACACAATGCCAAAGTCTGAAACGAATATTCAGAGAAGTTTGAAGCCTGGCCATTAAAAAAGTCTCGTCTGCGAATTTCCTTTTTTATTCAACTTTTTTTTTTTTATGTTGAGTTTGTTGTTGCTGTTGTTGTTGTTATTATTGAACTTTCAAAAGGGTTGGGTTTTGAACTCGGTTTTTTGACATGGCATCATAAAAGCCTGGTGAGAAAAGCTAACGAATATTTTATTAATATTTATTTGTATTTTTCTGCGCATTTTATTTGTTGTTTCGTTTCGTTTTGTTTCGCTTCGTTGCGTTTGGTTCAATGTACCATTGATGGTTTATTAAAAAGTTATATTTACAGAGACTGAACAATGCGGCGTATGCGCAATATACACAAATTTGATTGATTTGATTCAATTAGCATTATATTTGACGAGAGTCCATTTTTCAGTTAACTAAATTTGCATACAAAATTGGTAAAGCTATTTGGTTTTTGTTTATTCAAATTAATTGATTTTGTTTATTAAATAATTAAAATTATAAAATATGCTTCACTAAAATTAAACACTCTAAAAACGCTTTGCAATTAATAAATTTCATTTTGAGCAACAGTTAAAAATTTGTGTTTTATACACTTAAAAAAAATTCAGAGTGTTTAATTGTTTTTTATATAAAATTGTAATTGTTTATCATTTTCTTAATTAGCTTTAAAAAAAAAATGATTTTATTAAAACAAAATTTTAAATAATTCACAACAGTTTTCTTTAATGTTTTTCTTATAGTGTACTTAATTAGTACGTTAAATAAAATTTGATTTCTCATTTAATAACATTTAAAAATATAATTGATATTAAAATTAGAAGAAAAAAATCCAAAAGGCTTTTAAATTTTAATTTAGCTGAACTAAACTGTTCAGTTAAGTTGCACTTTATTCGAGCATTAAATCAAAATCGAAATAAATGCATTGAAAGTCAAATTGATTTTATTACGTAACATAAGCAGCTTATGTATTTTTAGAACAACAAAGTTTTACGTATTTTTAAACGATTCTTTTCACACAATCACAGTCAATATATGACTCTATAAACCTCAACTCATAATTAGTGTAAGCAACCAGTTAATAATAATTCTGGTTGGCTGACAAAATGCCAGAGTTCTGGCGCCAAGAAAAACAAAAAAACATCTGTTCTAATAATAATCTTTCTAAGAAGAAAAAGCAAACCCGCCAGCTAAATGGCTTTCGAGTGTTTTAAAATGATTCCCCATCGCACTTATATGCTACTTACTTTAGACAACAACAACACACTCACACACACACACACACGCACACACACATAAGGGAGCGACATGATATCCGTTTGTGCTCATTCAAATCGCATGTAAAAACTATGTAGCGTAGTTTTTGGCACAGCCCGAAGGAGTCAGCACTTGGACGGATTCCAAGCAGCAGCAGTAGCAACCAACACCAACACCAGGAATTGCAACAAAAAAAACCCCCCGTTGAATGGTTTTTGGTGCGCTGGAAGGCACAGGAAGCGACGGAAGCACATCGCGCTGAAATAAAGTGTTGCATACTGTTTGGCGCAACAATAATAAAATATCGCATATTTCGCGGCTACACAAAAATTATAGCAAAGCTCTTTTATGGTCTCCCCCTCCCTTTTTATAGTTCCTTGCTTGTACAGTATGCTTTTCCCTGTTGTTGTTGTTGCTCTTGTTATTTTTTTATTCTTTCAAGTTTTGCACGCTAATCTTCTTAGTCTGTGTAAAGATCTGCGCTATAAGCTGATACGGTGGAGAGTTTGGGGAGCTGTTATGGACAATATATTTGTGTGAAAAGATATTAAGAACATTTTTTAGGAGAATTTAAGGAATATTGTAACATTTGAATGTTATCGATAAGAAGCTGAAACAATAATATCGATAAGTAACTAAAACGATAATATCGATAATAAAAAAAACAAAAATATTCATATATTAATATAAATGAAAATAATAATAATCGAAAAAAATCATTTATATTTTATTTGAAATTCATCACTCCCCACATTCAAGAATATTATCTAACTTGGCATAACCTATTGTTTTATTTTGAGACTTGCTTATTAAGTTGACTGACCACCCATTGTGCCCTGTTTGCCCATTCTCTATTATTCACTTCAAAGCAGAACAACTTTAATGCCAACAAATGCTCCCCCGGCCAGCTCCATTTAATATTTGATATTTTATTACATTACACTTCCCTGGCTTATTACATTTTGGCTTTTAAGCTGTTGACACAACTTGATTTCCGCAATCGTTTCGCTACCCTCCTGTCACCCTGTTCACCCTCCGTGAGTCGTGACTGGTCAGCAAAGTTGTAGCAAGTGCAGTTGCTTCTCCTTCTCTCTCTCTCTCTCTCTCTCTCTCTCTCTCTCTCTCTCTCTCTCTCTCTCTCTCTCTGTCTCACTCCCACTCTTTTTGTGGAGCTGAGGTTCAGTTTAGTTGAGTTGAGTTTTTGTCGAGTCAATGCTGTGTTTTGTGTCACCATTTGGAAGAAAGAGTGAGAAAGAGAGGGGGGGGGGCCCACCCACGTCGTTTTTGTTTTAGGTTTACAGTTTGTGTTCTTCTGTTTTGCTTTGCGTTCGGTGTGTTTTTGTGTTGTAAATTCCACTTCCACTTTTGGGAGTTGAAAGCTGCCCAGCTCGTCTGCTCCTGCTCCAGCTCCTGCTGCTGTTTTTTTTTTTTTCTTTGTTGTACTGACGCCTGACCCAGAAAACGAAAATAGTGTCTAATGGGTTTTTGTTATGTTTTTTGACATTTTGGGAATAATGTTTCCGTTTCCGGTTTAAGGTGTGCTGTGCGCTTTTGTGCCCCGTCCGCTATATGCGACAATTTCCGCTTACCAAAGCCTTACCGGTCCGCCTGAAATAAGGTCAACATGCTCTTAAGCTGATTTTATAAAAACAAAAAGTCAACCGAGTCTAAAGTTACGCTCAACTTATAAAGAACTACTTAGTGCAAGCGAGAGAGAGAGAAAGAGAGAGAGATGTGGTGAGAATGACTCGCATAAGCTTTTTCTTCTGAGGCTTCTTCTTCCTGGCTGCTGCTATCAACATCAAAAGATGGTAGCATTTTGATACTTTCAGCTAATTTCAGTGCGCCGTAAACATGACAACGTAATTATTTTTTCTGTCATCCGGCTGCTACGCCTCCAAGGGATGCTACTACCACTGCTTAGCTGGTAAGCTGCCGGCGCGTGAGATAAGACTTAGAGGAAGGCGGAGGAAGGAATTGTGATTAATGGCGCAGCAGAGAGCTAGCAACATTTGCATACGAAATTGAAAGCAAATATTTGCAGTGATACGAAAAAGAGAGAGAAAAAAAGCTCTGTGCGTGTGTGTGTGGTTGTGTGCGTGTGTGTATTGCGCTAATTGCACTTTGACTTTTCAATTGTATAAAGCAAATTTGTCTATACACATGAACGGGCGGTGTGGAAGAGCGAGCGAGATCGCTATACTGTGTGTCTGTCCCGTTGTCCCGCTTTCATGTCTAGCTTCATAAAAATACCAAAGCAATTCACGGCGCCAGCTGACAGCGCATTGTCATTCAGACAGTCTCAAGGCCTCGTCATGTTAGGCTAGGCCCAGACGCCTTCGAATGAAGTCCGTTTTTGGCGCCATTTGATGTAAGCGCCTACACAGAATTTGTTGTTTTATTTATTTTTATTGCGTCTCTGTCAACTTGCGACAATCAAAATTAATTGTATGAATCTAGCTGGGAAAAATTCTATAGATATTTCCACAAAAATACCTGCTAATTTAAGCTACTAAAAATAACAGAAAAAAATCTTCAAAGCTTACATTTAAAAACATTGGGATTAAAGCGCGAGAGCATTTAAAGATTGTTAGCGATTTTATGGACATAAATATTTTTAAATGCGCATATTTGAACGAAAGTAGAAAAACAATTTAAAAGATTTGCATAAATAACCGTAATATATTGGTTTTTTAAGATAAGGGTTCAGGAAGATTCGTGACATTTCAATGTTCCTAAATTTTTGGAAACATGTTTTACGGTTTATATTTAGGACAGACTTATGAATAAAGCATATTTATTCACTTTCGCTGTTTACTTGTCAGAAAATTCTGTGGAAAAAATGCATTTAAAATGGGTCTGACAGTTACTCAAAAACAAAACATATACATATTTTATTATTAAAAGAAATTTTAAGGTTTATAAATTATTAATTAAGAGGCCAAACCATGGTGAAAAAGCTTGTCAGCCAAAGATGTAAATTTAAAATTAAATTTACAGAAAATTCGGTCAGAATTTTTTCACTTGCAATCGCAATCGCCCCATTCACGACTCGTTGCAGCGAGATGTCAACTCGCACTGGTTCCTCTTTTTGATGTTCTTATGAACTTATCTTGTGAATGCCAACGATCTATGTTGCGAGCTGTGAGCTGCGCTCAGCAGTTGTTTTGTCTTTTATTATGTCTACTTGACATGCTCTTGCACATTGCATCACTAAGCGCTGAGCAAAAGAGACAACGATAGTCGTTAGCTGCATCTGCTTTTGTGCTGCTTATCTCTGCTTTCTCACATTCCTCTGTTTAAGCTCTCTTCTAAAAGCAGTTCTCCTTCGGTATTTGTGTTTGATGCACTTAATTAACGGAGCTTTCTCTCATTTTTGCAATATTTGTACTCTGGTTCATGTTCGACTTCTGCAAACAGCCAAACTAGTGATAAGCAAACATTCAAACGCCGCACATCGAAAACCTATAAAAATCAATGGCAAATCAGGCATACAACAATTTTTGGCCCCCGCCCAACAAACTAAAACATGCATATAAATATATGTGCACAATATATATTTATAGTAAGTATATGATAGTGCTATATTATCGTTATTAGAACTTATTAGCAGCAGCAATTCAGCCAAAGATGTAAGTGAAAAGAGACAAGAGGCTGCGAGGAAAGTGAAACGATATACAATCTATTTGAATAGTTCAAGCTGGGGTGAGTAGTGTGTATACGTGTGTGTGTGTTTGTTATGTGTGCCTGGAGTGCTTACATGATGTGAATATAGAAGCGCATGAAATAAGCAATGTGGGGAAATATTGAATGTGAGCTAATTTGCCTTGGGATGCTAGCGGCGCTCAAGTCAGCTAAAATCTGTTATTATGTTTGCCAAACATTGCCATACTATATATAAATATATGGTTATTATATTGCTGATGTTAAAATTGGCTGCTGAATATGAACAGTAACTATGATAGCCTATGTATATCATTTTGATCAAAAACAATTCACTTAATTAACGCAAAGTGAAATAAAAAGAACCATAAAAAGGAAGACCGAAAAGAAAAACCAAAGACTTTTACCTGGAGCTAAAGAGGAAAGACAAACAGAATGGCTAGAGAGAAAGAGAGAGGGAGAGAGCAACATGTCGCGCAGTGTGGAATTGGCGGGCATTGTCATTTGCAAACGGTGCGACTTAATTTCTCTTTGTTGTTGTTGTTGTTGTTGCTGGCAGTGCGCCGCATGCCATAAGAATGGAAAAGGAACGAAGGGGGGTATGGGCAGTGGGGTAACATTCGTGTCTTTTGGGGCGTGTACATGGGAAAATGCCTGCCGGAAATCGTCTGCATTGTGCGAGATAACAATTTTCATGCAATGACCGAGACGAGACCCAAACCAACTAACCACTGAACCCCTTTCTTCCCCACCCCCCCCCCCCCCTCCCTTCTCAACCAACTACCACACTCATTACTTGTAATGGCGCTTGATGGTGACGATGACAACTACAACAACAGCAATAATGTCCAGAACGCAAAAACAAGCGAGTGTAAAGCGGAACCGGGCAGCGGATTGCATTTCAAGTGGCATTTCTGCATTTACACACACGCACACACACGCACACACACGCACACACACACACATGCACAATCAAGAGCAGCATTCAGCAGGCAGAGACCAGAGAATCCAAAATGTACTCGTAACGTTTAATTTCCGTCAGCCCACACAAACAATGGGAGAGGGAAAGGGATGACAACACACACACATACAGAACATGTCTGCGGCTAATATAAAACGAAGAATGCAAGAATGAGGTACACTGCACAACAACGAAACAGTGCATGATGATGACGATGATGATGATGATGATGATGATGATGATGATGGGGTTGACGACAACCAGTTCACCAGAACCAGAAACACAATCAGAACCAGAACAACGTTGAACAGGTTGAGGTTGATGTCCACGGTTCACAAATGCACATATCCACAGGTCTTGCCATTTCCGCATTCTGTAGCAATTCCATAATCGTTATGAATGTTCATTACGGTTTTGTTTGCATTCAACCATTTTCGTAATGCACATTTGCGCTGATTATGACGAAAAGTGTTGTTACAAAAACCATAAATATTTTATTAGTTGCAACATTGTTAACGAGTAACAAATGTGATTGGTAAAAGTGTAAAATAATTGGAATCAATTGAGCGAAAAAGTCAGAATGAATTGATTATTTAAAAACATTAAAATATAACTTACAGCTAAGAATTATTTAAGGTATGCAAAAATTAAAGACAAAAACTGGATTTTAAGTAATATCAGCAAGAAATAATTTAAAATTAAATGGAACTAAACTTTAACCTTTGAAAACTGTATAGTTTCAGCAAAAAAAAAGCCAAAAACATATGAAAAAATCTTCTCTTTATTACCAACTTAAAAGTATTACATGAAAGCTTTTCTTTTTGTTATGTTAAAGATTGTTTTGAGCCTTTTGGGAATTAATTTGAGCGTATTTATAATATTTTATGACACTTAACTTTAATATTTGTGTCCACATCCAACAGCCATTTGTCTGACTGTCTGCTTTTGTTTTATTTGTTGCAGAATGGATGCCAAGGACTACGCAGGACTAGCCGGGTGCACGGTGTTCGCTTTTGTTCTATACTTAAACACATTAAACGCTGGATTTGTCTACGATGACAGGTGAGAAAGAGACAGGCAGAGAGAGAGAGAGAGAGAGAAAAAGAAATGAGAAATTTAAACGAATTAAAAATTCCATATGTCAGCAAGTTGACGAAGGTAAATGGGATCCTCAAGGCGACATTTTGTCAACGTTTTGGATGCTGAGTGTTTTAGGGTGGTTTAGGGTGGTCTTTCGCCTGTAAAGTTGGTTATGATTAATTGGGCCGCCAAGTGCCACCATTCGTTTGATAAAAATCACTATAATAAATTTTCGGGTTCTTACCTAATTGTAAAACTGGCAACGCAACTTGGCCAACAGCTTATCGTTGTGTACATATATATAACGTATACTAGATTTGGTTGTTTGTGTAAAGGGAGGGTGGTGAGTGAAGGGAGGGTGGGCGGTTGCATTGTCAAAATCAGACGATGGCCAAGCAAATTAAAAACAAAAATGTTGATTTATGTTTGTCGTTTACGGCTTAAACTGAAACGGTTCTGAACTTGTACTTTAGGCATCATTTCTCATTTCTCGTGTTTCGTATTTCGTTTTCGCATTCACCTAGCATTTGAAATGTTGACTGCTAACGCAGAACGCAAAACGAAATTACCCATAAATATCAAAAGTCATGTACAATGGACAGGAATTTCCCCCGAGGACCACCAACAGTTGTTGAACCAGCAGCAGCAACAGCAGCCGAAGCAGCAACAGTCCGTTGAGCAGCCACAGTTCACAGTCTGTAGACCGCCGGACACCAAGCCACCTCTTTTCTATATACCTCCATTCCCGCCCCCACATCCCTCTCGATTCCTATTCTTATTCGCATTTCCATTGGCATTGCCTGTGTATAGACGAAGTCAACTGCTGCGTTTCTGGACGCCAAGTGACGCCACAACTACACAGAAAACGACCAAACAATTGTACAGTTGTGTACTAGGAGATGTACGAGTATTAGGGGGTGGGTGGGGTGCACACAAATGGGAAGTTATGCACAAAGTGCTCAGCCAAAAGCTTCAGTTGTAGCTCGTTATTTTGTGCAGCTCCTTCAGTTGTGATACCCTGTAGGAGAAGCGATCAGGTAAAGGGTATATCATGAACTTACACACTCAACCTATATAGGAAAGGCAGTACAGTAACTTTTGACCTTAAAACTTATCCACTTGCAGGTGCATTATGCGATCCATATTTTAATTTTCACTAAAAAAAAAAAGCTTGTTTAAGTTTATCATAAAAGGAAACTTTTCATATATATAGCAAAGATTTCTTATAGATACAGTAACATATAGTTCATATCTGTAACAAAGCAGCTCGCTCATTGTTTTTGTTGTTGTGTTTTTTTACGTCTGGTTTTGCCAGAAAACAAGCAGAGCACACAAAATTTACACAGACACATACAACAAATAATAAACGCAACTTATATAACTCAGTTCCACCTCAGGCACCCCTTACCCCACTCTTTACCCCCACCCCTTTCCCTCCTCTCTCCACCTACTGAGGGTTGAACAAGGCGTCCCTTTTCGGGGACAAAAAGTTCTTGGGCGAGTTTATGTTGTGTGTGTGTGTTTTATTTTTTTTGGTTTCGATAACAGCGGATGCTTCTGTGGTCACTTTCACGCAGCTGCCAACACCAACAACTTGGAGCCAGAGTTGCCTACCTATGCAGGCGACTATTTTTGTAGTCGTAGTTGTTGTGGTCACACACACACAACATGGCCACAGTTGCCACATGAGCACAAGTTATTATTGTCAAGCCAAGCCAAACAAAACATGATTTATTAAATGGCAGCATTCCCTTCAATTTGTTTCCTATCAACTGGAAAAAGAGCAATGGGCAATAAGCACATGGAGATCGTGGGCGGGGTATAAACATTTTTCACATGTATACATGTGTGTTTGTGTGTGTGTGTGTGTGTGTGTGAATTGTTTCATGATTCGTTCTTGTCGCTTTTTTGCTACCGCTTCAGGTATGAGTATAATGTATATACTCTGTGCAACAATAGTTGCAGAGATATGAGTACAACAGCAACAACAACAACAAGAAAATGAAACTTTTTCGCATGATATATTTTGGGATACAAATCACAAATAGTAAAACGAGTTATGTTCAAAGTTGAGAGTCATATATTGCGTTCGTTCGCCTGATAGATAATAAATGCATTAAATTAAGTGCTTTTATGCACATTCGAACAAGAAAGCAAAAAACAAACAAACACAAACAAAAAACTTGATATAACTCTAATGCAATTTTAATGCAAGGAGTTGAAATGTTTGCGTATCGATTGCACAATAATACTAAACCTAACCTAATGACAAATCCAACTAGCTTTAAGTAACATTAACAAAAGTTTTTTTTTTACTTTTAATAAATTGATTAAAATTTTTTTTTTTGTTCGAACGGTAATGCACGACTTTTTATTAACTTAAAAGATATTTAAAGAGTTTATTTATCATACTTTTATATTTGCTATATTCCTATTTGCTAGAACAAACCTATATATCTATACGAAATTTAAAAAATTTCCTTAAATGTTTTATGTTTGTGCTTCATAATAAATAAACCTTAACAAAATGTACTCAAGATTTAAAGAGCTTGCCTTGCAAATCCGAATTAGATTTACTTACGGTCAAACATTTCACACATCACAAACTTGATATATTTGCCATATCATAAAAAACAAAGATATATCACAAATAACTAAGACAAAAACAACGTTGTTATAACGTTGCTACAAAATGTTGCCAAAAGAGCCAATCTGCAGTCTTACAATAATTTATGTGCCATATTAAAAGGACAGCGACAAACAGCAAAAACGACCGAAACGACCAACAAAGAAAACACAACATTACGTATACGTAATTTTTTGATAGCCAAACGGCCGTATGGCTTCAAGCACACTTTCACACACAGGTAAAAGGAGCAAGAAGAAGCGCTAGCGTTGGCATTTTGAGCTTCGTTTGCTTTTTTTCTTCTTCTTCTTTTTAAAGAAGAAAATCGAAAATTTTCACTTTACATAAGCAGAAGGAGCTGAAGCACAGACTCCACAAAACGTAGTACAAGTGTTTTTGTGGGTAGCCATAACGCCAGAAATGTCAGGTAATGGGCGGTATGTGGAGAGGGGAGGTAATGGTGGTGCGGGGGGGAAGGAGTATGGAGTGTGGTACTTTTCGCATTGGTTGTCCTCGCTGCTGATGCCATGATATATTGTCTTCAACAAAAGCCAACCACAGTCCTCAGTGAGTGCGTGTGCATGTTTATGGGAGAGTGTGTGTGTGTGTGTGAGCGTGTGTGTATTGGTGTAGGTGATACTCTTGCCAAAGGTACAGTGGTAAGAGATAAGATAAAAACTAAATGATATATAAGAAAAATATAAGAAAAATAACAAGATATGAAGAAAATATTTTGATTAAAGTAAATCTAACGATTGTTTATATTTTTAGAACATTTTCCTGCATTACTCGTTGCACTGTGAACCATTACTGCCACATACTCGAACAGTTTCGACTGACTTCAGCCTGCTGCCTGCTGCCTTTGGCTATGGCAATAGCTTCAGCTTCAGCTTCAGTTCCTCCGCTCCAGCTTTATCTATAGCCATAGCATAACAGTCTCCAGCTCTCTGGCTGCTATTGCATCAGCTCTCGACTGCGAGTGAAAAGCGAACGATAACGGCAGCTTCAACATACAACATACAACATACAAAATACATGCTACATGCCACACTTGTAAGCTGCTTGAGTTTTGCTTAACATTTTGTTGTTGTTGTTGTTGTTGTTGCAGCAACTGACAAAATGTTGCCTGCCTGCCTGCCTGGTGGTGTTGATGTTTTCGTTGTTGTGGCCTCCGGTGCCCCCACTCCTCGACCCCCCCTGCCCTCAAGTGTAGAGTATTGCTATTCATTCACTAGTTACGATGATAAAGCACAAAAAAGGGCACTGCGGAAATTCTGCTGATGAGACGATAATGTTGACGCTGTGTCGCTCGCTGTCCGTCTTTCCACTCCTCCCCCTTCCTCTTGGCACGGCCAAAAATTAAGCCAAAAGCAACACACAAAAGCCAACTAAAGAGGAAGGGGGGGGGGGGGGGGAAGGTATGCAGCTACAGAAATGCTTTTCAATATTTTTGCTCTCCTCTCCTACTCTCTCTCTCTCTTTCTCGCTCTATCCTTCTCTGTCTGCTTGAGATCCTTGCAAATGAGGCGTAGCCAAATATTGTTATGCATTGCCTTGGTAAGCGAAACTGAGAAAAAAATTCAAAAAATTGAAAATCTCACATACCCCTAAATGCACCTGCTGTGTGGCAGCTTACACCCCCCCCCCCCCCTTACCCCTCTTGCCTAAACGCTCAGTTTTCTTTTTTTTGTTGAGCTACCGATAAGAATTTGTTTGCACTCGACAATATTTCTATGTGTGTGTGTGTGTGTGTGTGGTTGCACAACAAAATGCCAATTGAATTTGAAGTGAAGATGAGTGGCTCAAGTAATATTTTGTGGTGAGTGTTGTTGTTGTTGTTGCACAATCAAAATTCTTGAGCACGTTTCGTTGTGCAAAAACCCAATTGATAACATATACCAAACCACAAACTTGAGCAACAGATTTGATGCCACAATAGGTGCCACACACTTTGATATAAAGAAGAAAGATGAGAAACCAAAAAATAACCTTAAAATTCACGCTTTAAAAAAACAAGCTTAAATTTTTAGCACAACATTTCTAGTAAGCTGCAAAATAAACAGAATGTAGAATGTAGATAAAAATCCTTTTTAATTTAAAATTTTTTTCCAATTTACAAATAATATTTCGTAATTTGAACATTTTTATTTAGCTCTTTGCTTGACAAAATACTCGTATATTGAAAATAGATGCGTCCTTTTGTCAGTTGCCTGCAGCTTGGCTGAAAAAATATATTAAAATGAGATAGAAAAAAAAATAAACATTGGCTGTGTGTTAACTTTTCAGCTTTTATACCAGGAAACCTAAAACTACAGCCCGCGGGGCAGTTAAGACCAAAGTAAACACAAATTACTTGTCTGTTTGTGTGTGTGTGGGTGTGTATATGTATGTGTGTGTGTGTTTGTGTGTGTGTGTGTGTGGTTGTATATATATATATATATATATATGTGTGTGTGTGTGTTGTCTTTGACTATTACTAAGGTTTGAAGCTTTTAGACATTAAATATATCTAGGCATTGCATAGAAAAATATTTTGTTTGTCCTTTTTGGTTTGTTCAGTGACTTTTTCAATTATTTCTAGCCAATGACTTCAATAGAAAATAATAGTTATTTAAAAGTTAAAGCTTAAAAACATCAAATCGTATTTAACTTAAACCGAGTTATGATTTAAGTTTTTTACTGTAAAGCAATTTCCTTTGTTCAGTAAGTTTTGCAAATAATTTTTGCAGATTATTTTTACTAGAAGAATTTTATAAAGGTTGAAAAGTGAAATAAGAAATAAATTCATAAGTTCGAAATAATTTTTCGTAACACTTTGAACTCTTGACAAAATACTAAACACATTTAAAACTGTCTTAGTTTTCGAACTAAGTTTTTAAGGACCTTTTTATTGTAAATATCGAATAAGTTCTTTGTTCACCTGTTCATTTTTTGTGTTGTTGAAATGCTGTAAAGCATTGAAACTGTGAGGGAAAGTTAATTAATGGCATTTGCTAGGATAACGTTGAAAACTAATTATGCATAAAATAGCCAAGGTATTATTGCAAACCTACTATAAATTTCAAACTGTACAACAATAACAACACAAACAACAACGGCAACAACGACAACAAGATGGGATTGCTCAAAAGGGGGAGCATGGGGGGTTTGCTGGAGCGTGTGTGTACTGAACTGGACGGCAGGGCAGACTTGAAAATCGATTAGAACAACAAGCAAAGGTACAACGGTGAGGCAATTACCAAAGAGCCATTGACTTTGACTCCAGTGACAATAGAGTGTGCAGATGTCTGTGTGTGTGTGTAGCAACAACAACAACAATAACGACACCAAGTGCGCCAACAAATCGGCAATTAATCAAGGCACGAAGTGAGGCAAAAACGGACGAAGCGAAGCTTTGGTCAAAGTAGAAGGAGGTGGAGCTGGATCTGGGGACTATGTCGCTCGGCACTTTAACAATATTTATGCCTAGCACAGAAAAAAAAAGGACAATTAAATAAGCATAGCGAAAGCAACCTTTTTGAAATCGAGCCGATTTTGTGTGTATATAAATAGCTTATGCATTGAATATTTATAAAAAGAAGTAGCAGAAGCATTTTAAATTAAGCCCAAACTAAGTATCGTAGGTGAATACACGAGTATATGCTATAATTTTATGTCTGACCGTTTGGGCTGAGCGATGTTAGCAGTCAGCCGAATCCTTATATACCAATTTAAAGTGTACCTTTTTTCTTTTCGAGTGTGGTGCTGTCTGTCTAATCGGGCTGAGATTTCGGTTTCGGTTGAGCAAGTTGGCTTGATGCTTTAGGGCTTGGGCATGGGCAAGGGCATTCAATTAATCATTTTAATTAATAGAACACGGTGTGTCACAGGTTGTTCTTTTCGTGCCACGTAATGCGAGCTCATTTCATTCAAACCTCTCTCACACTCTTCTGTCTGTCTCTTTTTTTTTTTGGCAGGCGCGCCATCTTGGGCAATGCGGATGTAACTGGATCTGGGCCGCTGGCTCAGCTGCTGCTGAATGATTACTGGGGCACAGCGCTGACGGACAGCGGCTCCCATGGCTCCTGGCGACCATTGTGCGTGTGGAGCTTTCGTCTCAATTTCTGGCTGGTTGGCAACGTTAACGGCGTTGCCTACTCATTCCATTTGATCAATGTAGTGTTGCATGGCTTGGCCAGCGCTTTAGTTGTGCTTGTGGCACGCACCCTGTTGCCCACACGTGCTGGCGTCTGGGCAGCTGCCACACTATTTGCCTCGCATCCCGTGCACACGGAGGCCGTGGCGGGCATTGTGGGTCGCGCGGATCTGGGCGCTACAATATTCTGTCTGCTCACCTATTTGGCATATCGCCATCATATGTTGCACAGGGAATGGCAATCGATGGCACTCACACTCCTTATGGCCTTGGCCGCATTGTTGTGCAAGGAGACGGCCATAACGATGCTGCTGCTATGCGTCATATGCGACGTGCTGCGCGGGTTGAAACACGTCGCAAATGATAAGGTGAGTGCTGACTAATTAATGAAATGTAATGATTACCTTATCGCTTACGTCACCAGTTACTTAAAGATTTGTTTGCATTTTCCAGCATCGTTTGCGCTCTTTAAGCATTTTGGGCATTGCTTTGCTCTGTGGCATCTATTGTCGTTTAAGCCTTGTGCCACGACCCAGCGTTGCCTTTTCGAGTGCCGACAATCCGACGGCACACGAGTCTTGCTGGTGGACAAGGACACTCACATTTCTGCACCTGCCTGTGGTGAACTTTGAACAGCTACTCTGGCCGCAACATTTGAGCTTTGACTGGGGCATGGAGGCAATACCACGCATTCGAACGCTGTGGGATGCACGCAATCTGCTCAGCGTTTGTTTCTATGCCACATTGATGGCCCTGACCTGCAAAGGGATACGTTTGCGTACTCGTGGGAGTAGTGCAATGGATTATGCTGCCGTTGCAAGTATATCGTTGCCAGTATTGCAACGACTGGGCGGCAACAGTTGCCACACGTGGCACGAACTTTTCTGTGGATGTCAACATCAACTGAAACAGCAGCGATCCTTGCAGCACGAAAAAGTACCTGTTAGAAGGAAGAAAAACTTATCTTTCTGCTCGAGGTCCAACTCGGACTCGACTGTTATTATTTGTGTTGCTTTCTTGGTGCTGCCTTTTCTGCCTGCCTGCAATATATTTTTCTATGTGGGCTTTGTGCTTGCCGAGCGTTTACTGTACCTGCCCAGCGTTGGATATTGCCTGCTACTTGGCCTTGGTTTTGGCAAGCTCTGGCAGCGTCATACAAACATTCATCGACGACTTTTATTGCTCTGCTGCCTTGGATTGTTGATAGGCTCATTCAGTTTACGCACTGTGCAACGTAATCGAGATTGGTTTAGTGAGGAGAAACTTTTTCGCAGTGCTGTGTCTATCAATCCACCAAAAGGTAAGACTTACTTTAAGAAGTATCGCTTAATATTTGTCAAAGGTGTTTTCAGTTAAAAAAAAGCTTAAAAAGCTCATTAATTTAGCTTTAATTTTAACTTACGAATACACCTCTATGAACTCGCTTAGGATTTTTCGAACAATTTATTTAAGTTTCATTTCAAAATAATATTTCCATACACAATATCTTAAGCTCTCAACTTTGAAGCTTATCTAGCTTGGGATTATTCTGATTAGTCATACTTTTTCGTTCTCTTACAGCACTTGGCAATCTGGGCAGCATCTTGAGCAGCCAGGGACGCTACGAGGAGGCAAAATGGGCACTTCAATTGGCCCTTGCATATCGCCCAAATATGGCTGATGCGCACTTCAATCTGTAAGTAAACGAAAGCTTAGCACGTTCAACTCATCAGACCTATGCAAATTCAAAGTCGAAATTCGCGCCTGCATTGCAATTTTGGCCAGTATTCAGGGATTTTTTTTTCGTTTTCGGCTTTCGGTTTGTTTTTACTGCTGCTCCTCAAAATGGATGTCAGTTTTGCACTTGCAACCTTTTCAAAATTCAAAAGCTCAAAGTGAATGCCTGGGCGCGACCTTGCAGTAGTTAAAAAGCGGCAAGCGGGAGGAAGTAGTTCCAAAGGACTCTAAAGGGTTGTCGCTGGTTAGTTTTGGTGGTTACATTGGTTTGAGGCGCACTTTTAATGCCAAATAGCAGCTGCTTCTGTTCTGTCCTGGTTTGTTTGCCATTTGGCAAAAACGTTCGGACAACATCTGAGAAGGTGGACAGGAAATAGAAAAAAGAAAAACGCTGGCCGAAGACCATTGCGCGCATACAAATCAAATGAATGACGAGAGTGGAAGGAAGGTAACGCTACACTAAGGAAAAAACGTGGAATTTATGAAAATCAAGGATTTAATTTTTAATTTCCTAAAATGAAATCGATTTTCAAGTTAGTTTTATCATAAATTTCCGAGAAAATTGAATTGTGATTTAAAATTACCTTTTTAAAAGTGTACACATTTTTCTCCAAGTGCAGCATTCAAGCTGCGGACACACGGGCACATGTTCAGCATCTTTTGGATGGCAATTTGCATGCACTCGACACAGCCATCAACAGCAAACAGTTGCCTGCTGGCTCTTTTTTCCCATTTTGTGGAGCAAACCTAACTTCCCCCCCCCCCCCCCCCCTCCGTTGCCTTGCCTTACCGTTTAGCGATACAAGTAGTGGCTTTGAACGAGTATTGCGCTGTAATCCCCTGCAGAAACGAATGTGTGCCATTAATTAGGTCATACTGAATGCCTTTCATACATACACACATATACACGCCACAGTGCACACCGCGACGTAGTTGAATTCTATGCTCGGCTATCTAATCTCGGTACGCTTTAGAAACTCTCTAAAACTTTAAAAGATTTTCGGGCTAAGAGTTAAATTAGAAAAAAAGAGAGAGAATGAGAATAACAGTTTACATATTCCATCAACATTTAAAGGATTAACAACTTTATTTCGCTCAAAAGTATGCTACACCTTTTGACAAAAACCAAAAGTCACATTTTACGATGAAAGTTTTCGTTGCTTCATCTTCAACAGTCATTTTATTAACCTTCTAGGCAGCTAACTCATGTAATATTACAACATTAATAAGTATTTTGGTTCAAATGCAATTTTCAAACACTTTTCTACAGCTTTAGCCAGTTAAATTGACTTATGCCTTATAGACGACACAAGAATGCGACTTATAGCAATATTGTAGAAATAACTGGACTCGCTCGGTTGCAGCAAGCTCAATTGGCACTGTGCTGCAGCTTTGCAATTGTGTGTGTGCAATGTGCAACAATGCAACAATATGGGAGACGAAAAAAAATATACGAGAATAAAACTGCTGAAGCATTATGTTGGCATCCGGTGGAAGCTCAGCGGATGAAATTGCTGGAGTTGTTGCTGTTGGTTTGGCTTTGAGGCCAATGACACTTGCACTTACGCGCACCACCGTCTCCCCCAAACCCCCCTTGAAGCAATTCGGACACATGTGGCAACAGTAGAGTCGCGTTGCAAGCTGCAGACAGACCGCCTGTAAAGCAGCCTTTTCGAGCATCCCAATGGGATCAAGTGAAACATGCGCCAACATGCCAACGCACGCATTCTGCCCCTTTCCCCATTTTGTGGCATACGACGTTGCGAGTGTCCCTTTGAATATATGCAGCCACATCATTTGCAGCAGCCCTTGCCCCATGTTGTCGTTCTCGTCGCTTCCTCCTCCACTCTCTCTCATTCTTATTGTTGATTATTGTGTTTGACATAATAGGCTTTACGCTCCAAAAATAAAACGAGTGAAATGAAAAGAATGAAAGAGTGCAAAGAAGCCACCAAAATCCTTACGCTTTGCTTCTTGAGCAAATTGTTGCAAAATCCGTCTCTCTTCTTCTTCCGCTTGCTTTGCCAACTCGACACACAGAAAAAAAAACGAATGCAAACTGATCTGGCGACAGTTGTGCGCCCAATACAAACAATTGCACACGACTCCCCGGTTGGGTCTCGGAACCGCAGCAGCAGTGGCAGCAACATATGTGGCTGGGCCAACTACCTTGCGACGATGTTGCACGATGAAGACTGTAATCATGCGAGTCTAGTACATCATTTCTTCACCTCTTGCCCCTCAATTCTCAACAGTTGACCAAATTGAAAATGGGGACATAGACAGAAACGGAAAGCTAAAAATTAGACGATGCGTAAAAACACTGAGAGAAAAATCTAGATTAAAAAGCTGTCAAAGAAAGCCTTAATTGTATAATGAAATTATGTTTTATTTTTAAAAGGAGAAACAGCTAAAAAATAATGCTGTAGAGCTCTCTATGTGAAACTCACTCCCTCTCTCTCCGACTCAATCTCTCTCTATCTCTCTCTCTCTATCTCTCTCTCTCTATCTCTCTCTCTCTCTTTCTTTCTCTCTCTCTTTCTTTCTCTCTCTCTATCTCTCTCTCTCTTTCCTTCTCTCTCTCTCTCTCTCTTTCCTTCTCTCTCTCTCTTTCCTTCTCTCTCTCTCTCTCTTTCTCTCTCTCTCCATTTTTCCTGAACCTTCCTCTTCATCTCTTTCACTTGCACACTCTCTCTCTCTCTCTCACTCTCTCTCATTTCCCCACACTTCTAATCACATAAGCCTCTTTTTACTGGTTCAAATATTACCAAAAAAAAATTCCACTTAGAAGAGTTCCAAAGAAATGAGTTTTATGTTATTTCACTTAATTTTTATTCTATTTTTGGAAGTTTTTATAAGCTGATTACATTTAAAACAATGCCGTACTTTAAGTTTATCAATAAGTGGACGTTGAAAAATTGTAACAAATCAGTTGACATCTGGGAAATTTGCAAAATGAAAGTCAACGACATGAAAGAATAACAAAAGCGCGAACTTCATAAACTGCTAGGGCTTCAAAGTTATTAACTTGGCTTAAAGCGATACCCGATCCGCTGCTATTGCCGCCGCTGCTGCTGCTGCTGTTGCTTCTTGTTCACTTCTACTTTTAGCTGTGTTCTACGCGGCTGTCAAAGCACTATCCACAAATCGGTTGAAGTCCAAGTAAAGCCCTGTTCACAGAATCCATTTTAACGACGTTGAAACTTTAAGACGCTTTTTCCCCTTTCTCTCCCTTTCGCTTGCTATTGGAATTTTGTTGGCCGTTGCCTTTTGCAGCTTATCGAAAAGTTGCCTGATTGAATTTTTTACACTTGCATTATGCAGTGAGGGGCAGCAGGAGGAAGGGAGAAACAACTGCTGCTGCTGCTGCTGCTGCTGCTGCTAATCTCAAAGTCAAGTTGGGTCGCATTTCCATAAACACTTCATATATGACGTCGTCGTCGTCGTCGTCGTCGTCGTCGTCGTCGTCGTCGTCGTCGTCGTCGTCGTCGTCGTCGTCGTCGTCGTCGTCGTCGTCGTTGAGCGTTGAAACACTTTAAAGTTGCCAAGTAATAAAAAGCAAGCTTCGCAGAATGTCACATTTCCGGCATCTAATCGAAAATCAATGTCAATAGCAAATGCCACCCCCTCCTTCCCCTCCCCATGCACACACAAACACACACACAGCAACGCCCCCATGTGGATAAGCAGCTGTTTGTACATTATTTACTCGTAAAGCCATCAATAGTCGAACAAACCTTCGTCACTCTTCCTCCCCCCTCTCTAGTATTATTTGCTACCTGCAAGATTTTTCAGCTGGCTTTGCTGCTGTTGCTGTTGCCATTTGCCACGTGTCCATGTCTGCGGCTCTTCGTGCCCCATTGCCAGTCAACTGTTATGGATTTGTTGTGCTCGGGATGATGATGATGATGCTGTGTGCTGTGATTTTTAGCTGCACCACCAACGTGCCACATCAAAAAAGGAAGTGGGGGGGGAGGGGGGGGGGGGCAAAAGAGTACGTAGTACAAGTAACTGGCAACCAAACACCAAAACCCCAAAAAATCACTGAGCTGTATAATTCGATTTCTGTTTTTCACTTGTTTTTGCTTCATTTTTATTTTTGTGTTCTTTTTTTTGTGATTTTCCTTTTTTTCGACACTAGTTCTACGAGCTGTTGTTTGCTTACCTGACACACAGAGAGAGAGAGAGAGAGAGAGAGTTAGAGAGGGAGAGTCGAGTGTAGAAAGGAGTAAAGGATAACGGGGGGAAAAGGACAACATTGAAAATGGCATAGAACAACATTTTCTGGTTTTCTACATATACATATATATATATATATTGTTGTATAGTACTACGTCGTAGTACTAGTATAGAATAGTCGTACTCAATATTCAGTTGAGCAAATCCATCCGTTGTTCGTTTGCAATTCGCATGCCATTCACTTGCCTCGTTTCGTATTGCTTTCTCTTCCTTTCCACCTTGCCACAACCACCCCCCCCCCCCCCCTCCCAACCCATTGGCATACCGTTGCTGCTAAAATTGGTGGGCAACTGGAGTAAACTTTAGATGGAATCTCCAATGTGTTGTTGTTGCCTTACGATAAACAAAAAATTTTAACAAATGAAAAAAGAAATGTATGCAATTCTAGTTGCTGTTTTGTGCGAGTGTTTAACCAAAAGTTGTTATCAAGTTCAAGTTTATTTACAAGCACATTCACATGAAAATATTTTTAATGTCTTACATAGTTTTTTCTTCATTTCGATAGTCATTAATTTCCTTGGAAACTCAATCGATTATGAAATGCAATACCTTATAAGTATGAAATGCAATACCTTATAAGTGACATCTATAATAATACTGCATTTCCAGTTTATAAGACAACTTTCATTCGAAATTCATGAAGAAATTCTTTAAAAATAATACAAACTTGAAGATAGGTCAGAACTTTCCAAAGTCATAACTTCCTCAAAACTCAATCTTATAAGTAATGTTTTGGCATCTAGTTATCTAAATTAAAACTGCATTTCCAGTTATTAACATAATTTTCACTCGCATTTCATGAAAAAGTTCTTCTCAAAAAACCAACTTGAAATTATGTCAGAACTTTCCGAAGTCATAACTTCCTCAGAATTCAACCGATTTTCAAATACAATACCTTATAAGTTATGGCTTGGCATCTATATAAATACATTGGCAGTTTAAAAATTAATTTGAATATTTAACTTGTTGGTGAATTTCTAAAGTTGCCCTCTGGTTAATACTAAGGACTTCTCAATCTCTCTTTCTCTCTCTCTCAGTTTGGATCTCTCTGTCGCAACTCAACACAAATTTTAGTACGCGTCGTTTGTTTAAATAACTTATTGTTGTTGTTGTTTTGTATATTTTTTTGTTTTTTTTGGTGATGTTTTTGTGCAATGTGTACTTGAGTTTATTTTGCACTGTTTTGTTACGTTCATGCTACAAATAGAATGCATCCTTTATTTAAAAGCACTTATTCATGCATATATGAACTTTTTTTGCTTATATTTAAAAGCCAGACACACAACTGTCATGAATATCCATCCCCATTGATATTTGTTTACCCAAAACGCTGGCTAGATTTGCCAAATTTCTTTTTCCCATTTTCTCACCACTCTCTTGGGTCTTTTCTGTTAATTAAATGAAGCCAAGCAACGTGGCAAGTACTATACAACAATGAAATAAGAAGAAGAGAGCCAAGTGAAAATACTTAAGGTCAACATTTTGAAGTATTTGAGCTAGCGCTGCAATTAGAGCAAAACGAACCCCAAGAGAAACAACCGCTGCGAAACACAGCGAAAGTTAATTTACTTCACACTGCGGCAATCTGGCACACTATTAGACCACGACGCCCCTTAACCAATCTCGGCTGAAAGTAACTGCTCGCTTGCTATTTTTTGTTTTACTTTTTGCATTGCTAAGAAGTTTTTCGTTATGATTCCTTTATGCAGGGCACAAAAAAAAACCTTCAACCTAGAGAGCCTCATCAGAATCAACTGTGGGTTGTTCTTGCAAACGTAATCGCTTGTCAACAGGTAAAAAGATGCAAAACTAAAAAGAAAGCGTCGCATTTTAAGTTACTTAACTTTTTTTGCAATGTGCAATTTCGATTTCAAAAACACTTCTCCCACCACACACACAAATTTAAAGATGCTTCTAATAATTGTTTGCTGCATACTTTCAGGGGCATTGTGCATCAACATCAGCAGAACTACAGTGATGCGCTGACCTGCTACCGTCGAGCAATACAGCTGAGGCCACAGCTGGCATTGGCATACCTCAATCTGGGTACATCGCTGCTGGCATGGGACCGAACGCGGCATGAGGAGGAGGCGGCTGCTGTGCTGCTGATGGGCGCCCGATTGCAGGGGCGAGGCGTACGCGATCGCAGTGCCCATGATGAGGCGCGGCACAGTGCCTATCTGCAGCTGAGTGCGTTGCATCGCTCACGGGGCCGTAACGAACAGGCTGTGGAGGTGCTACAGGAGGCATTGGCAACATTGAACTTGCAACGGAATGGGGCACAACGTGCTGCTGCTGTTGTGCATCAACGCCTGGCGGCACTGCATGTCGAGTTGGAGCAGTGGCAACAGGCTGATGAACAGCAACAGCTGGCTGTGCAACTGCAACCGGAACAGGGTGCCGCCTACGTATCCTACGGGCAAGTGTTGGCCAGAAATGTAAGTGCACATTCATGTTACAGTCCTGTGGCACTTTAACACTTATTTAACCCTTCTGTTTAAACTCCTGCAGTGCAGTCGCTTTGCGGAAGCGGAAATATGGTTCAAACGCGCTTTGGAGCTGTCACCCTTGGAGGCAAGTGCGCATCATTATTACGGTATGAATGAAAAACCAGAGGGTTGAAATCCTGTATTTTATTTTCTTGCATTTCTTTCTTCAACTCCCTTTCAATAGCTGACTTTCTGGAGCAACAACAGCGTCGTCATGAAGCTTTAGGTTATCGCCTGCGCGCTGCTTCACTTGCGCCACAGAATTATGCACTTCAGGCAGCTGTTGCCGATGCACTGCGTCTGCTCAATCGTCTGGCCGAGGCGGAGCTATGGTATCGCCGGGCAGCTGCATTGCATCCCCAGGCAGCGCATGCTCATGCCAATCTGGGTGCGATACTTCAAATGCGTGGACAACGTCAGCAGGCAGTGGAATGTTATCGCCGGGCATTGCAACTGCAGCCGGGGCATGCCACAAGTCGTACTAATCTGGCCAAAATGAATATAAACATCGATGCGAGCACGTAGCAGAGGCTCAAAGCGAGGATATCTTTACAAGATATTACAACAAATTACAAAATAGAATTAGATATTACCAATCAAAGCATGAAAAGACATAAGAAAGGGTATTGGGGCACATACATTAGATAGAATATTCTTATATGACTAACTAATTAATAATGTTAATACTTCAAAACAAAGATAAAACTTATAAATTTATTTTAAAAATATGTGTTTATACGAGTATGTGTTGCTTGAACTTGAGATCCATGTCAGTATAACAGTAAGTATAAGTTTGATAAATATGTCGATTAAAATCGTAAAGCACAGAAAGGTAAATATAATAAATATCTTATCTTACATTAGAGAGAGCTCTCTTACAGTAATACTTTAGTCAGCAATTAACATTAAGAAATTATCCGAAATTTCATTTGGAATTCACAACAGGTTTAAGCTTACCCATCACTAAACTCATTAAGATCTCTGCTTTTCAAACTGTTATCGGATTTAAAAGCTTGTTGCCTAGTCTTTAAGCCCATCAGATAATTTATTAATTCCACTAAAGCAAGCTAAACACTAAGGACCAAAAACTCATTTAAAAAGAGATAAGTGGGCAACCTCTTCACCCCCCTCCAATTCCCCTCGGAATTTTGATGTGAAAATGTCAATCTGGTTGGTCTGTGGGTCATTCAGTCATTCGTACAATCCGCAAAAGCACAAATTACGAGTAGTAAAATCCCATATCAAGTTCTTTGCATCATTTCATCTTCCAACGACCAGGTAACAACCAAAGCGCCAGACAAAATCCATAGAAACCAGACAGACAAAGCCAAAAAGAGACAGACATACCTAATAATATCAAATGGCATTTCCACAAATATACAAAGAACTTAACCACAAAGAAATCCACCACCCCCCCCCCCCACATACCCCCCTTATTTGGAAAAACCGCAATGTAAGGGGAAAGCGAAAGGGTTAGACAAGTTTTTGGGGTCTGTATAGCAAAATAGTGTTCACTAAGCATTAAAAATGATAATTAAATTTTCAACAATGAAACTAAGCTGAGAACAAGGGCCACGACACGCGCTTAAACACATATACACACATATATATATATATATTTATATATGTGTGTGTGTAAATATAAAGCTCTTAATCATAAACATGCGCTAGCACTTTAACTCCATCCGACCCTTTCTACCATTGTCATATCAATGGGAAAAGGTCGCTCTGTCGCACTCTCTCCTGTGCCTGGCAGGGCTTTGCTAAGCATATGCGCATATAAATTAACATAGACACCCGAGTATTTAATTAAAATTCCATCAGCCCAATAGACAAACACAGAGCGAGCGAGAGTGAGAGAAAGAGAAGCAATTTGGATAGGCACACATTTTAGCGCTAAGCTCCTGAGGCAAAGCCACCAAAAACCACACGGACAGGCCAACGAAATCTGTGAAGTGAGCTCAGCCTCTGGCGACAACGACGACGTCAGTCGCGTGCAAACAAAGCCAAAACTCAAACCCAGCACCGCCCCTCCGCAACGCACCGCTACAAACCAACACAGACAGAATGGCAATGGCAAGTTCACCTGAATAGTGGTGGTGGTGGTGGTGGTGGTGTTGGCAGTAAGGGTAGATAAAGTTGGAGAAGGCAATGGACAGGTGGCAGAAAGGGCGAAACGAAAGAGGCGCCGAGGACAAGAGCCGCCAGGCAGAGCATCGATGCTGACTGATGAAGTGGCACTTCTCTGGACAGCCGGGATGCTGCACAAAATGATGACAACGATGATGATGATGATGATGACGTTGCTGTTGTTGAGATCGTGATAAGCATCGCATCGTAATTAAGTTGACGCAGCAGCAGCAACGGCAACCAGTTGAGATGCCAGTCAAAGTGAAATATATGCCGAAGGCAGAGAATTCTGAACGGACGTTCCCTAATTAAATATGAATTTGAATGGTTAAAGTGTGCAGGCAGGGAGCGTGTGGAATGGGCCAAGGGACGAAATGGTAAACGGGACAAGGATGAGCCGGTTGTTAGCTAGCAGATTGGTGCGTATTTCATTCAAGCCAACCCTTTCAAGGTCTCAATGCAAACAAAATGAAATGAGTTTTGGAATGAGCAAATACCCTAAAGTAGGTTTGAATTGATGCAGCAAAAGGTAAGGTATATTAACTATCAACACATTCCTTGTAACCTTTGACATGAAATTTGATCAACTTGCAGATGCATTTTAGACAAAAACTATTCTTAGTGTTTACCAACCGTTTATAAGCTTTCATTTTCAGCTTAACCTAAATAGCTATGTCTTACCGTTTGGTCTATGCGCTGATAGTCAGTCAGTCATATATATATATATATTTCCTGCCTACGCTCATGAGCAGAACTTTTGTACTTTTACAAACATATTCAAAGCTGTAAACACCCTCTCAGCCCTACTTCCAAATTTCTAGGGTGTTCCCAAATGTTTTCTGCCTGCTCAATGCGTATTTAATGCGTCAAACTGTTTAAATTTCTATTGGGGTTTTTGTAACTCGTTTTTTAGCTTTGACTTTTGTTTTGGCCACAGATGTTGTTGCTATTTGTTTTGTTTTTGAGTTGTTGTTCATCTTGTTCTTCAGATTGCACAAAAAAAAACTGTAGCTTTGGTCTCCGACAACTTTTTTGACCGTATAAAGATAGTCAAAAACACACACACACACACACCCACACACACACACTCGAATACACATGTATGTATCAGGCAAATGGTCATCCTGTAGAATCATTTATTTTCCACTTTAGCCAGCAGAAAACCGAGTCAGAGAGTAAAATAAAAAAGGGAAAAGTTTTTAGTTAGCTTTTGATGAGGGTTAACTCAACGCTGGGGCGCACTTTTCAAGTGCTAGCCCCCTCCCCCCCCCCTCGCCGCGCAATCCAATCCCTCGCAACCCATAGAACTTACCCTTTAGTGCACATTTTGGACCAAAGCTGCAAAAAAAAAAGAAAAAAAAATACAACAAAATAGAAAAAAATTAAATTTACAAAACAAAGAGGCAAAAAAAAAGTATGACAATAGTTGGTGGCATTGTTTTTGACATGACTTTCTATCAAAAACAAATTTGCTCTTCTTTGTTGTGTTACTTTGTGTTTCTTTTTGGTTTGTTTTCTGTCTCTCTTTTGTCTGATTCTTTGTTTTTATTACAATTCGAGTCAAACATGTGGCAAATGAAAGCCAGATAGCATTTGAGGCACATTAACACATATCAAACGGATACTACACACACACACACATACAGCAGCATATTTTTTTCTAGGCCTGTTATGCAATTGACAACTTCATATATAAAATTTTCCATTTAAAATTGTTGCCTCTGCATTACGAACAATAAGCGGGAAAATGATTTCAATCAAATTTGCATGCATGTAAAATATGCAATAAAAATCTGTTTCTTTAATTTATGCAATTCAAATCAAAAACAAGGATTGATAAATGGCAAAAAAAAATATATATATTACAACTAACGTATGTTAATGAACACTAACTGATTTGTTAAATAAGTTAACTTAAAAGGAAATTAATCATTTAAATACTCAAAAGCAAATGAAATGAAGTTATTTTCACTAGTTTGACTAAAAAAATTTGGTGATTAGAAAATAAAATAAAACTTTTAATGATATAAATCACAAAAATATTTTGTTAAGCTGCATAAATATTTTCTTTTGGTTATCTTAAAGGAAATTAATAAAATAAAAATACTTTTAAAGCAAATTATATCAAGTTTATTTCACTAGTTTCATTTCACTAGAATTAAACTAGAATTAAAGCGTTTTAAAATGTTTTTTTTTTTGGTAAATAAATCTCTTGATTAGAAAACAAATCGTTTAATAATATAAATCACAAAAACATATATAATTTAAGCTGCATAAATAATTTCTTTTAGTTTTCTTAAGCCTTGTGTACCAAGGACCCAAAACTTAAACGAGATTTGATTGAAAAGTTGTAATAAACTTTAAATAAATGTGAATAGTTTTAAATAATTCCATAGGCCTTCAGTTCATATGATTTACAGTCTATGCAGTTTGCAACAATGAAATCTGTGGCATCTGTGGCCAACCGCAGACAGACATGCAACAAAATTATTGTTGCAGTCAAATGCAACACAAAAAAAAAATAAACTCAAAATGATAAAATGTGAAAGGCCATAAAATCAATGCAACACACACAAACACACACACACACAGGCAGCGGGGGTGCTACGGGAGGGTGCCTGGTGGTTTTAGGCTAAATGGCAAGGAGTTGTGCGGAGAAGCCGCAAAACACAGAGAGACGCTGCTGCTGGCAGCATTTTGAAGCAACGTCAGCGGCAGAGGCAAGCAAACAACAACAACAACAGCAACAACAACAACAACAACGATGCACAAAAACCAAAACCCATACTGGCAGTTGGACCGCGGTTGCAACGTGCCACGCACATACACACACACACACACACACACATACACTTGTGTGTGTCGCTTTGGCTGTCTGTGTGGCGCGTTGCACGAACGCCTTTAGTTTAGGCTTCAGTGTTAGCGTTTTTCGCTCGTACTTAACTTGAAAACAATTAGTCACAAATTTAATTTCTATTTCAATGAGCAGACGGCGTTGCATGCAACATGCCAACCAACCAGCTAACCAAGTCAGCCAACTTTTCGACTAACTAATTGCCAGCGAAAGTGAAGCTAGCCCGCTATTTACCTCTCCCTCTCTACCTTGCTCTTTCTTTCGCTTGGTTAGCCGCCATGTCAGCATCATTTTGCAGCAACAGCTTATTAAGCGATTTCAAATATGTATGTTTGTCTCACTTACACACAGTCACAAGTATGCCAAGCAGCAATAGCATTTACACAATAGAAAGCTTAAAGCTTAACTAGCTGGCTAGACTTTCTTGAAGCTCATTCAGCTGAATACCATAAAGAATCAAGCTTAATCATGAAGATTTTTTTAAGCAAAAATCAGATTACTAACTTTAAATACAGTGCTAAACAGAATGAAAATCCTCAACTTAAGAGATCAAGCTTCTAAAATCTGTTTCAGCTGAGTTAAAGCTATAAAAGCTAACTAGTTAATCTTTGGGTTTTTAACAAAATCACATTTAAAGTTTGACTTTAAAAAGAATTTTGCGTTTAACTTCATTTCTCTTTCAACTCACCAATACATTTCTTCACACACTCGAATATCATTCAAAAGTCATTTTCTCCCACTGGCATCATTTGAATGTTAAGCGACAAAAATGAGCTGCCCTCAAAGCATTTTGGCATTTCGCATTGCATCGCATCAATGATGTATTTTTGATTGCAGCTGCTTAAAACAAGAACGAAAAAGAATAACAAAAGACTAAAAGCAACAATCACAATCAGCAAAAATTGCGAGGGCGAAACAGAAAAGAAAAAAACAAACACAAACAGACAGACCAGAAAAAAAACATCATAAAAACAACAAGCAACATTTGGAGCAGGAGTAGAAGCAACAACAACAACAACAGCAAGCATCATCATAACCTGTAGCTTCAGGGGCAACTCAAACACACACACATACACAAACCGACATTAGATATACCCACCCCAATCCGGAACTGGCATCCTGCCCTGGAACGCACCCAAAAGCGAAAGTTCACACCGAAATTGAAACCCAACAACAACAACAATGCGAAAGCGGCATGGCAAAAATCTGTGTAGCATAATCTAAGGCGCAAAATGAAGATGACAATAAATTCGATTCGATTTCGCTTTGATTTAGTTTTTTGGGGAATATCATCATCCTTGGATTACTTACCCCAACTGATGATGATGAGGACAACGATTGTCGCCTTATGGCATTGGTTTTTTGGCCCCAAATGAGAGTAAAGCAAACACAAATAGATGATAACAACAGCAAATAAACGAAATGAAAATAAGACAAAAGCAAATACACGCACATCAGGCATAAGGACGAGCTGTCGTTGGTCTCGCGGGCTCGCCAAGGATCACATTGGCAGGACACATTCCATTCAGCAAATCCTCAGCCAGCTTATGGTGGCTTTCAAATTTTGATTGAAAAAATCACAGCGAAGTTTTTTTTGTAGTGCGAAACTTTAGCAGAGAACTGACACTAGGCCCCACCGTCCCCTTCCTATAAGAAATGGGCGACAAATAGCGAAAATGTTGCCACAGATTGCCATAATGATGGTGGCAGAAGGGCAGGCAGACGAAAGAAAAGCGGGCCTTACCAACAATTCCTATTTAATAATTCAGTCTGTTTACCGATATTTTGATTTGGCTCCAATCACTTGGCCCATCATGCAACAACAAGGCCAGCGGCAACGTTAACCATAATCATTTGGCATTGATAGTCCTAGAGAATATACATATATAAAAAGAGGAAGGCCATACAACTGGGTTTGTAATACTTTAAGCGGTTTTATAATTGGGCTGGGGGAGGAAAATTCTTATAAAGAATAAGTTGCATGATTTTTGCAATACAGCTATATGATAAATTCTTAGAAAACGCACGATTTTTGCATTGATAGTGTTTTTTTAACTTGAAAAGATACAACCAAAGGGACTTAAGTTTTGAAAAAAAACATAAAAATAATAAAAATGGGCTAGCTATAATTTTACATCGTGTCAAAAGCTTTATGCTACGTGCACACTTGATACCAACGCCGGGTCAAAAGCTCATCGCTACACAAAATGAGTAAAAATGGTAGAGAAACTAGCTAACACATTTTCTAAAAGCTAACTCACCTTTTTTTTTAGCAAAGACGCAGGCTAGTAAAAATACTTGACAAACTTTGATTTATAAAGATCATTAATTATTTATTAAACCTTATCTGAAACATTTACCTATGCAGATTTTGTGGTAAAGTGTATTAATTATAACAAGTATTCTTAATAACTAACAAGTACGGAAAGAGATGTCTTAGTACAAAAAGGAAGGGAATACAAATGCTATATAAATATTTATTTGAGTTGCCCATTTGTGTATTTATTTACACTTCATTGAACTATCAAAAAGCCCCCAAACAGATCTAAAATACGAGAACAAAGTTCAAGTTTATATAAATTATAAGATTTTAATTGAGCTCTGGTAATTTTATAAATATACCTTTAATGCTTATGACGTGCTAATGCATACTATAATTTTAATAATAAACAACTTGAAACATCTCACTTGAACTCATTCATCATATATGATGCGAATTCCGAATCTTGACCTTGCCAGCTTTATGAGTGCTTTTGAAAAGCTTAAGCGTCAATGTAAAATGTGTTTGCCATATGCGATAGATATTACAGATAACATTTATACAAATTGCATTTCCTAATGCTTCTTAAATTGTCTCATTTATGTCTGGTAGAAATTAGATTGATATAGAGTTAATTGTTGTTTGTTCGAACATAGTTTTTCTAGTTTTTTTTTGCGGTATTGCGAGTCACTCATTTGAATTCCGACTAGTAATTTAACCCGATAGAACAGCTGAAAATATGGTTTGACACTCTATATCGCGATCGATACACACAATTTTATTCTGGTTGCCATAATTTTTTTTTTTTGTACATTTAGTCGCATGGAATACTTCAAATGATTCGTTTGTTTAATATCAAGTTAATTAACGGAAGCATAAAACAGTATTAGCCACATTTTATATGTGCTAAAAAAAAAAACAATCAACATTCAAGAAGGAAAATAATATTTATTCTTAATATCAAGCTTAGAATTTCAAATTTTTAGCCGGAAACATAAAACTACTGTGAAATAGCAAAGTCTTTAAAGTTTTTTTGCTCTTTAATACTTAACCTTATACTCTATATCGTGTATTGTGGGTACCTTTAATGTGCGCACATGTTTCTAATTGTTCTTATTAAAAGTTTTTTACATCGCAGCTTTAGAATCATACAACAATCATACCATAATTATTATGGTATTTTCTTCTCGAGACATTCTACTCGTACCTCATTTTTTTTGTTTTTTTGTTGCTAACACAATTAACTTGTAATTAATTAAAAACTAAAGCCAACGATCTAATGAGTTTGTAAGAGTGCAAAGGTTATAAAGTTGTTAAGCACATAGCTGGCATGAATTTTATTTGTTGTAATAAAAACACCTTTACTTTTCTTAATAGGCACTTAAAGACAACAACTCAAAACTCAAAACTTTAAACTCAAGGCAAGATGAAAAGGTCAACTAAAATACATATGACCGACATAAGATTCAAGGATCTTATTTACCAAGTGCAAGTCAATATAACTAAAGGTAAGTTAAAAAAAAATATCAGAATTTTAGCAAAAACAAAGAACAAAGTGTTAAAAGCATTTCAATTAGTTCGATTCTTAAGAACGTGTTTGAAATATGAATCAGCAATTACCAACACGTTAAGTGTTTACTCTTTGCACAGATCGTTTTGTATATTCTATGGCAAATTCTATTCGGAATTATATGCATGTAACGTATAATTGAACTGCTGAGTAATGATAGTACTTAAGTAACTGAACAAGTTGAATAGCAATCTTGTCACATTATATTGATCCCATTAATAAGAAATTGAATTGTTAAGACATTTATTGTACTTATTAATTAACCTTAATAGTACTATATAGAACATGTTAATTCCTTAGAGATAGTTGTGTGCAACAATATGAATCGACAATTAGTTATATAGTATATATCAGTTTAACGTCTATGCTCTAATTAACCGTGCAAACGAGCTCAGACATGTTTATGCATACATCAATCCTCCAGATGTGTGTGTTTATTTAAAGTTCAAATAGTTTTTCGTTGGAAAACAAAACAATTTCAACAACGCCAAATGTTGAAAAATACTTTTACAAAAGACCTACAAATCATTTACAACATTCTTGAATTGTTAATTAAGACATTTAAATATTTTATTCAGAGCATTCCAATCAAACTATATAGCATAAATCAAACTACTGTCCTCCAATGCTTACGATCTTTTGTCACGCTTACTTAACTGCTCGATTGGCCATAAAATCCATTAGTTAAATAACTTAAGTATTAGCGAACACTACTATCTATAAATGACAAAGTGCTTATTTACTAACAAACACTCGAATTTCATGGTTAAGCTTTAACATTATCTCTTGATATACAATCTTTTGATTTATAGGCAAAGATGCGTTGCAGTTCATTGAAATATGAACGCTTACTAAACGGATAAAAATACAGTCTATATATATAAATAAATATCTTTGTTTATAATGTGGCGAGTTCACTCAACTGTAACAGACAGTCGTGACAACACTTTTTTCCCACCTCCTCCACCCGCATTAAAACACACACGAAAAACCAAAAAGCCGGCTCAGAGTTGGGAGAGCGGAAGAGCGAAACTTTATATAATAATTCGTGTGTGTGTGTATATATATATAGTAACAGTTGTAGCCAAAGAGTTAAGGCCTGTTAGATATACTCTTTAATTGTTGTTGTTTGACTACGATACAAAGAAGGCCAGCCGGTTGTTGTCGTTGTCGTTGTCGTTGCTGCAAAATTGAGACTTGTTGTTGTTATTGCTGAATTGCTTGCTTTACTTTGGTTTGGTTTGTTGTTGGTTGTGTTTGGTTTCAATGTCAATGTCAAAAGCGTTTGTGATCGCATGTTGATTCAAGCCCGCAGTGAAATTCGCCGCCTCGGTTCGAAATGTTGTGTCGTCGTCGTCGTCGTTGTTGTTTTTGTTTTTGTTGTTGCGGTTTTTATCGCTTATATACTGTTTTCATTCAATATCATGATCATCTCACACACACAACACTATTATAAACATGTGCATTTTACATCTCAGCGACAGGGAACAATAAATAAATAAGCATTTGCTAAATTTTCTTAAATCTTGATTTGGCAAATATTGCTTAAGCATTTAAGATTATCATAAACGCTTTTATAACTGTTGACTCTTTTAATTTGAATTGAATATACGTTAAAGCAATAAAACAAAACAAAACAGGCTTTTGGAACAAACAAACTTTCCTTAAAGAAAACAACCGCAAAAAGAGTTTTTGTAACAAAAAAAAATCGTGTTTCTAATTTATAATGCTTTGTTTAACTATTGCTTAAAGAATTCTCAAAAATAATGACATTGACAATTTCAAAGTCTATTTCTGGTATCAAATTTACAACACAAATTCCGATGATAATCACGTTTCTAGACTTGAGTGCGGTAATGTTCTAAAAGCTAAGACACGATGATGCTGCCAAAGCTGTTAAAAATCGCTTCAAAACCGTGAAAGTTTTGTTAGCCAAAAATTTAAAACTGTTTTCGAGTTGAAATTGAAAACTCGAGTGTATAACTTTAAATGCAGTATGATTCTAGAGCGCAAAGAATAAGGAACATGACCTTGCTTTTTGAAATCGGCTCAATTTTAAAAGCACAGAAAGAATTTTTTTTTTTTTTTGGCCAACAAAGCCATAAAATATATGCATTGATATGGAAAGCATGATGTTCGAATTTTTATTGCTCACCTTTCTATCATTTGTGAACAATTTGGAAGGCTCTTTGAAATTCTTCTTTGGTAGAACATTTACATACTTCACGTTTAGATTTTATATCAACTGCAAGGTTATGCTAAAATAAATACAAAAGCTTTATTTTCGGAAATACCATTTTTTACCGAGCCAAAGGCCATAAACACAGAATATCATGAATATAAATTAGTTTGATAGTACACACATTTTTGTTGTCTATATTTAATGACAAGATCAAAGCAACATAATTTCAATGGTATTAACAAACCACCCTCAATCAATTTTGTGGCGCAATAAGTTTGTTTAATAAATTGGATATTTATCTTTGTATATTAAATATTTCATTATGTTATTTGTTCAGTGTTCGATGCTGATAAGAAGAACTCAAATAGTTAGTACTAAACACATCTGATATGAATACCACCCCAAACCAACCCAACCCAACCCAATCCAAACCAAACCAAACACAAAGAATGCAATAGAATCAAAATATATTCATTATAAATATCAAGCCATAAATCAATTGACTAAAATTCCTTGCGTCATCCAAAATGACATAAAACAAAGTAATCAAAATCCTGACTATCATTACATATCATATTGACAACTATTGAGTAATCAGATAAGTTAGCTAGCATCTTCCCCTCAAATTAACTTATATATATAATTAAGCAGCTTATTCATTAACCCAGTCGTGTGAGGGCAAAGGTTAATTGCAATGCCATAAATAATTCCCATACGTAACAAAACTATTCTAATAATCATTGTATTGCGCATTCATCTAAACCTAAACATCATCATCTGACTTTCATCACCTATGTTAGTATTAAAAAAAAAACAAAAAAAAGAAGTACATTAGTCCATTTATCTGCCCGGACATGCCTCTGAGTTGAGCCCTTATAAAAACAAACTGCTTAAACAAATTTTGTAGTCACTTTTTCTAAGAAATTAATTTGATTGATGCAAAGTGTTTAAGGAATATTAAGTGCTCTTAAAAGAGATGAAGATAAGCAATTTAGCATCAACTCTGAATTGTTCTAAGAAATTAAATCTTTATTTAACAAAAATATATCAAATTTAATTGAGAAACTGGTTCTTATCTTTTTTAATCCAAAGTGATTATTGTGTCAAAATGTCTTAGGTAATATTAAATCATACTAAGTGGGTAATAAAATAGGATTAAAACTTAATTATTTATTAGTTTGATTCTTCTCAAGTATATTTAATTAATTTTAAAAAAAAAAATAACAATACATTTTAAGCATTATAAATCGAACAAAGAAGCTTAAATATTGATTTTTTGAACATAGGAAATATTTCAAAAGAAAAATTTTAAATATACAAAAATATATTATTTAAAATAAACATTAAATAGTTAAATATTTGAAGACACAAAAATAAATATATATTTTAAAATAAAAGTTAAATAGCCAAATATTTATTATATATTATTTAAAAATCGTTAATGTACAAAAAAAATATATATATATATTTAAAAATTAAATAATCTTAGGGGTAAAGATATATTTGGCAAACTTAACTTTCGTTCTTTTGATCAAAGAAAAAGTGTCTGCTAAGAAAAAAATATATATATTTATATATGTATATAAAATAAATAAAATATGCCCACTACATAATACGTATTATAGTAACTGCTTATAGTAAATGCTTATGATTCACCTTAAAATATATTCCCACAGCATTATAAGTATTATAGTAACTGCTTATGATTCACTCTAATAAAAATACCACACCGCAAAAAAAAAAAATATATATATATATATATAAATAAAACAAGCATAAATAGTAAAGTAAAGTCTACACTGGTATTACTTGAACTATTTAGAATGTGTAATTCATTGAAGCAACCCTGATTAGAAACAAGATTTTTAACTCCAATGAATCTGCGACTTGTTTTACACGGTGTAAAATAAAACAAACCAAAAAAAACATTTCAACAAATGCGTATAATGTAAACAGTGGGAAATGCTCTAAGCATTATAAAGAATTCTCCACAAATCACTTTTGAGAAAAGCAAAAGAAAAAAGAAAAGAAAAAGAAAAACAGCAAACTCAAAAACATTGTAACAAGCAACATTTCTCCCAAGATGTTGCTCACTTTTCTCGCTCTCTTTCCACAAACAACATTAATTGAAAAATTATTATGAGTGTGTGTGTGTGTGTATGTGTGTATGTTTGCGTTTTATTAATAAACATTAGAAAACAATGAAAAGACCCAAGCGCTCAAACGCTCTCCAAAAGACATCCACACAATACATATATATATATATATAATTTATATATATATATGTGTGTGTACGATATCAGAGACAGCTACTACTAATACTGTGCACTACTATTTTGCGCGAGTTCCGTTCCGTTCCGACATCGCGACGTCGTCAAAGTCGGCTGCCTGCCTGAAAGTCGACCTAGTCTCAGTCTCGCGCCGCATTTCGAGCGATTCGGAAGTGTCTTTTCGATATACACTTCAAAAACGCAACAATCCAAAACAATATTATACATATACTGGTATTCTACAAATAAATTTTTTTTAAAAACCAATTTATATCAAAGAATAAACGTCGCGCGTGTTATAAATCTGCATTTGTGCTTTATTTGCATATATAATATATATATATATATATAAGTGAAAATCGAAAAAATCTGCAACGTTTTCGATTTCGTTTCTTCCGCATAGTGTTTTGAACATATGTATAGTATATATTTACGTACAAGTATTCAATATCAAGTGCAAGTTGTGAGTCTCGAAAACGAATTTGACACAATTACAAAAGTGAATATGCAAAATTCAATTGAACTTATTTGTAGCTTTGGTTTCAATTTCGATTCGCCTTCTTTCACGTTTCGTTTAGAATACTACTCTACTCGCTATGGCCTCCATATTCCTCGACATTTGTAATGAAATAATGAGAATATCTAGAAAATGGAGCATACACAAAAACAAATATAAAACACAACACAAACAACTCACAAATACATTCGCACACAAAGCAACAGGCAAAATATTTTGTATACAAAGATAGGGAGAGAAAGAGAGAGAGAGAGAGACAGGGAGAGAGTGAGAGAGAGAGAGAGAGCAAAAAGAAAATTTATAATTCTATGTAGATCAAAGTTCAATATGTATGTTTCGTCTTATATAGTTTTTTGGTTTGTGCAACATGGCAAATGTCGAGAGTATTTGCACACGATATAACACATACGCCCCGCATTCAACTGGTCAACCACAATTATTTATTATTTATTTTTTTCCATGCATTCGAGCGTTTTTAATGACTTTCCTTTGAGCAAAGAAAGTGTGTATGTGTGTGTGTGTGTGTGTGCGAGTGTGTGTGTGTGTGTTTACATTTTATTAGTCTAGCAATTATTGTTGCCAAACCGTGATGATATCACCCATAACACAACAAATATCCCTCGGTATGGCGAATAGGACCCATCTTCATAATCATCATCATCATCATCATCATCATCATCACCGTCCTTATTATCATCAGGAACATCGTTTTGTCACTATGCGGGGCATACAAGGGACAGCGTCAACATACTCAGACTTGAGGGTGTGGATATACTATATACATAGTATATACAATTTGTAATGTAATACGCTCTCCAGTTTCGCATAGTCGAGTCCCAATAACAACAACAACAATAACTCCCATCTCTTCGCCCCAATAAAGTGAACACATAGATACAATATGTATATATATAGTTCATGCATTTGCGTAAGCAGAAAATAGGGAGAAACAGTAGCAAATGTGCGTAAATTGTTTTCTATACTGTATCGCTTATCTTTTCGGAGAATACAATTCACTTATCGGACATTGACAAATATTTGTAATAGAAAACGATATAATAATTATATATTAACACAGCTGCCAAGCAAAAATACTAAACCAAGAAATGAGTCAAAGTTAGTTTTTTTGTTTTTCTTTCCATTCCAGTTCGAGTTGGGTTGAACTCAACCACCTGTAGCTTCAATTAATATTGTTCTTTGTTGGCTGCGGCATTCTATTCGATTAGTTATATATATATATATATATATATGTTTGTGTCTTCTTGGGTTTTTTTTATTGTTATAGTATGCCCTTGGGTGAAAAGTGCAACAATGCGATAGATTAAAAGTGCTTTATCAGTGTGGAAAAGTTGAGCTACGTTAGAACCATTCATCCATCCATCAGTTTCGTCTATATATGGATGAAGTATAATCTTTAAGTTCTTTTTAAATATGTCAAACACACACACTTATTTAATTCACTTATTGTCAACGGAGAGTCAAAAGTTAAACATAGAAATCTATTCAAAATATCTTGCCTAATTTCGTATTCTTTAATCTTAAAGTCTTATATAAAGTCAAATGTCTATCTATAAGTTTGAACATATTTAAAAACAAACAAAGTCAAAAGTAATACTTATATATTATTAAACTCATCTAATCAAAATATATTTTTTGTGTAATATATTTTACTTATTCTTCAAATTCTCATTATATTGCAAGAAAAAATATTATTGACAATTTATTAATTGCTAAATTTTGCTACTAACTAGAACAAAGTAAATATTTTATTATACTTATTATAAATAATATAAATTATATTTATTGCTTATTAATTATAATTTAATAATATATTTATTTCTTGTAAAATTAAATAATTATAGATTTGTTGCTTATTTATTTAAATAAGAAAGTCTTTCTATTAATATTAGTTAGTTCAACTAAATTCGTTTCGGAAATTCCCATTCTCTATATATATATACAAAATTACCCTTCATTTAATTAATCACTAGTTCTACTTCAAGTGCATAAATAAACGATTTTATTTTAGTAATTAAAAATGTCGGTTGGCATTAATTGGTTTAGCTTAAGCCGATTTACCCTAAAAGATTAACATAGCTATATTTTTTATGCCAAAAACGATTACCAACTCAACAGATTTTTTTTTTGTTAACTGCTCCACAGAAGTTGCAATTGAGTTTAGGGTCGTTGAACGGCTGTCAAATTTTTTGAAAATTTCGCAATTGCCATCCAAAAAAAAGAATCAAGAAACCTGATCATGCTGTTATTGCCATTCGATTTCGATTCGGACTCCGATTCGCGATGGTGTGTCAAGAACTTTTGTTGATTCGAACTTTTTGCGAGTTGACGCAATCAAAAGTTGCATTTAAAATTATAAACAAAGTGTTTTGGACAACAACAACAAACAAACAAAAAAAAAACAAACATTAGCTAATTAGCTAATATAGATTAAAATAAACTAGAGTACAACAAAAATACAATTCTACACGTGTAGTATTATCATTTACTTTATCAAGCTTCATGAAATTGCATAATAAACTGTGTAAATAAAAGGCTTATTTAGTTATAGTACTTTGAACGTGCTTTGCCACTAAACTAAAAGTCTGTTAAATGTAGTATTTTTCCTGATTATTGATTATTGTGTAACAGATTTAGAATACGATTATACGTTTGCATGAGCAATGATTTAATGATTTAAATGTTTTTTTGTTTTTTTTTTGCGGTTTTAATGCTGTTTGAGTTTTAACACATTTTCTCTGCCGTTCATTTGTTTATAGAACTCGGTACAGCTCGCTGCTATAAATACTGAATTCTGTCTGTGTAAGCAAAAAAATATAGTTGAAAGCAACACAAAATTATATTGTTTATGGGAATTTATGAGCAGTTGCAAAACTTAGCTGTACTACAAATCAATCAAAGATTCTAAAGGGGTTTACTTTCAAGATTTAACTATAAGAAAATTTACTTTCAAGATTTATCGAGTTTAACAAGTTATTAGTTGTAGTTGTAGTATTGTAGTTTCTTTTATCATTGAAAGAATATAATATAATATATAATATATATATTTGATTGATTTGTTGGCATACAAAAAGCGTTTAACAAGATGATTATCTTGTTATCCAATAACTTTAAAGGTACTTAGTAGAAGTAATTAATTAAACTTAGGAGTTGGTTGTTGGTTGAAGAACTTTATTAATTGCTATTGATTTGTTAATGTTAGGTGTAGAACATTCATGAATTTTGATTAGTGTTGTTCAATAACTTAGTTAGCTTAGACTAGAACAACAAACTAACCATAAAGTTAGGTCTTTATGATTATTTTATGCGTAACATGATATAATCAACATTAGAAAAGAAAAAATGTGTGTGTTAATGCAATTTAATTTCATTGATAGCATTTGACATTCCCGACATGTTGTTGGTCAAGTGTTTGCGTTCCCATGGCACAATGTCTAATACATACACATTTACCTGTCTTTGTATGTATGTATGTATATATGTAAAGCGTCAGCTGCAGTTGAGGTTTGCTATCGTAGGCGCACACTTTTAATACTTACCTTGGCAGGGTTCTTAATTAAAAATGTTAGTAATAGCACTTTAAACTCTGGGAAACTAAACAACTTGACTGTTCGTTCTCATTTACAAGCACACTTCCGCGGATTTTATTGAGGCTTTGCGCAAGACTTAACAATCTTGAGTCATTATTTCAATGGACACGTAGTAATCAAAATATAAAAAAAAAACAAATAATTCTGAGGCTGGCCATTGAAAACGCAGGAATTTCATTGCGCAAACGGAGACAAAAGCATTAACAGCAAATGCAAAAATAAAAGCCAAAAAACAAGCAGCAAAATGACAAAAAAAAAACAAATTGGCCGCCAAGCAGTCGGACGCTTCATAAGGAGGTGGCTGCGGGGTGAACGAGCTATTTCAGATTCACTTTTTGGTTTCAAAGCGTTTTCAACTAAAACTGCAACAACTACAAAAACTTACATACAATGGTCGCCGAACCTCTCTAATATTTAAGCGTCTCACTCTAACAGGTGTAGTTATTCAGGTGTTGTTGTTGTGCAATGACCGTCTCGTAATTGACGGTTCTTATTTTTTTTATTGTTTTTGTTTTTGTTTCTTTGACCATTTTCGGTTAGTTTTTGCGTATTTTGCAATTTGTGCCATTTAATTTTGGTAGTTTTTTTTCTGTTTGACGACCACAATCAACAAACATCCACAAATGCCATTAACAAATGCCAAGCTATGTATTTTTTTTCACAGTTGCTCCAAGTGGTTTATGTAAAGGTTCTTCGTCTGCTGTTGATGCGATGCTTATTTGCTGTTGTTGTTGGTGTTGGTGTTGTTGTTAGTTTACGCAGTCTTTATCTGTTGTTCTACGCTTTTTGCTGTCATCGTCGTCTTCATCGCAGATTCTGCTTTTTGTTCGTCCCTTCAGCCTTTAGCTCGTGCGCGCATTTGCGGTAAATTATTTATAACCCTAAGAACAGTTTGACATAAGTTGGAGTTGTTTAGCTATTTGATATAATTTGTTACATTTTGTCGTTTAACAAAAAACTTTTATTTCAACGTTAAAAAAAATATTATTTACATGATGAAATGAATTTAAAAAATTGCGTTTTCTTTCACATCCATCGATTACACATTGAAAAAATTTAAAGAATTTTTTTACACACTTAGTTATATAAAAGAAGCATATAAATTCTTTTTTTTATAGTTTCTGGTTTAATGCGAAATATGATTGGCACTTTTTTAATGTCTTTTGCATATCTTAAATTTTTATTGCTAATGCTTTTGCTTTAATTTAATATTATTCGCAAGAATTTGCATACTATTTAAGACAAATCACAAATATAATGGACAATGTTTCGTTTTATTTCAAAGCTAAATTTCGAATGGAAATTACGTGCAAATAAACTGTATCTAAACTACTAAATAGTATATATTCTTATTTTAATGTTGATATTTGTAATCGAAGAAAAAGCCGGTTTAATTTCAAACTGGTTCTTCAAAGGCAAGACAACTCCATTGTCTATTAAATAATCAAAAGAAATTATATATATTTAATTTGCCAAAACAAATACTTATTCGACTATGTGGAGTATTAGAATATCGGTGTGGTTCTTTCGTAAATGTTAACTAAACATTCCTATCGTTGTTTACACATTATGTTTGCATACTCATTTGCAGTATACATAAAAATACAACAAGAGTTTACGCATATCTCTCTTTCAAAATGTGTTCGTTCGTTGTACTAAGATTTTGATAGCCCGGTGATGGGAAGGTCGTTTGCAATTTTTTTTTTTCTTGTTACTGCTCACGTCTTAATACTTTTATAATTGTTATGAGTATATACATATTTATGCAAATATAACTTTTCGTTTGTGGTTGAGTCACAAATAGGAATTTTCGCGACTGTTTGTGTGTGTGTATGTGTGGATTCTTATCGCCCAAATATGTCTACAAAAGAAACTTAAACTTGAACAAGTAATTTTAATATTTTATTTTATTTTTTTTGTGTTGTCGATTGTTGACTTTTTGGCTAAGACACGTTTTGCATTGCCAAATTGTATTTGATATGCATATTGTATTATTTAATTTATTGGTATACTCGAACAGTTGTTGTTGTTGGTGTTGGTGTTTTTAAAGCCTACACGCAGTCATCGTCGCTGTTGACGTCGACGTCGCAGTCAACGCTGGCCATTTGCCTTCTGTGTTTCTGACTTTCTGACTTTAATGCTTCTTCCGCAGTTAACAGCTGTTCGTCTGTCTGTCGACGCGATTGTTGCGCATGCGTCGCAACAGTTGTTTTGTTAGTTTGTTTTGATTTCTTGTGTGGTTCAGTGCCTCAGTGGTTACTTTTTGCGTTTTATGCAACGACATACGGTTCAGACGGTTCAAGATCTTGGCCAAAAAGTTCACTTCGTCTTCGTGCTCCAATTACCAAAAGATCGTGTGTATTTTGACATCGTTTTTTTAATATCACAGTTTTATTTAATTTTTTGTTTTCCCTTTAGAGACTGTAATTAAACATTCATATAAATGATTGCCTTGAAATGTCATGCAACAATTGTGTCAAAGTACATTAAAAACTAAAACATGTATTTGCTAAGCATATTCTGAAAAAAAAATAACACAACACTAATTACATATAAAAACGCAACATTAAAAAAATATTATAGTTATAATATTAAACAAATCCGCAACAAAACAAAAACAAATGTGCGCACGGAGCGTAAACAAATAATTTGCATTGAAACTACAGTAAACAAGAAATAATTAAAAACATGGATGGTAGCAAACTGTTAAGAAATGTTTATGGCATCGATATACATTTCGAAGATCTCGTTTATCAGGTTAATGAGTCCAAACGAAAAGGTAAATAACTAATACCAAATGGTATGGGTGTTAAAATTTAAAAGGTCTCGTATTTTCTATGGTTCTTTCCATTACGTTCTTAACTCATATTTTTCTCACTTTCTCTCTGTCTCTCTCTCTCTCGGTTGTTTACAGAAAAGAAATCTGTGCTTAAGGGCATTACGGGCACATTTAGATCGGGCGAGATGACAGCTATAATGGGACCATCGGGCGCCGGTAAATCTAGTCTAATGAACATTTTGACGGGCCTTACGAAAAGTGGAGTTACGGGCACAATTGAAATCGGCAAGGCACGCAAATTGTGCGGCTATATTATGCAGGATGATCATTTCTATCCATTTTTTACCGTCGAAGAGACAATGCTGCTGGCAGCAGCACTTAAAATATCTAACCAATGTACAAACATGAAGGAAAAACGTATTTTGGTAAGAACAAACATGAGTAAAAAGCTAGAAAAATCTTAAGTGAGCCTAAGCAGCTTTAATGAGCTTTTAGGTAGAGCTTTAGAAAGATTTAATCAGCTATTAGGCTCTGCAAACAGCTCTAAACTGTCTTAAGCTTTGATATGCTGATTTTATTGCTCTACCCAACTTCTTTCTGAATGACTTGCTAAAAACAACTTTCTCTAAACTAACTTGCGCCCTTGCGTCTGCCCTTTTTTCAGATCGATCACTTATTGACCACATTGAAACTGACGAAAGCAAAACAGACGAGATGCTCAAAACTGAGTGGTGGCCAAAAGAAGCGTCTTTCGATTGCCCTAGAACTGATAGACAATCCAGCTGTGCTATTTTTAGATGAGCCAACAACGTAAGCAAAAAAAAAAATTAACTTTTAATTGAGAGCATCAAGCTAAAAATCCAGTTATTGTTGACTAAGAAATGTGTTAACCTTGAAAATTGAAATAAAATAAAAATATCTTTCGTATAGCGGCCTGGACAGTTCATCCTCCTTTGATACGATACAATTGTTGCGTTCACTAGCTAATGAAGGGCGGACCATTGTGTGCACAATCCATCAGCCATCGACAAACATTTACAATCTGTTTAACCATATATACGTGTTGAGTTCGGGTCAATGCACGTATCAGGGCACACCCCAAAATACGGTGATGTTTCTGAAAGCGATTGGACTCGAGTGTCCCGCCTATCACAATCCAGCGGATTTCTGTAAGCAATATAACTCAGTTACAACCCTTTTCAAAACGCCTGTCATTAACATGTATCATTCGTCATTTAAAATTAAAGTGTTGGAGTGTGTGAACGGTGATTTTGATGATCATACCGAAGCGTTAATGGAGTGCGCCAAGGACACACGTTGGCGTTACGATCAACAGTTGCTGCAGGATGAGACAGATGTACTCCCCACCGATGCACAAGTGGCCAAGTTCAACGAATCGCAGACCCAAGGACAACAACAGCAACATCAACAGCAACAACAACCGCAGCAACAACCGCAGCAACAATCATCACAACCAGAAATCATCAAGATGGAGTCAACAAAGGAGCTCATTAAGCACACGTATCCACCACCTGAATGGATGCGTTTGTGGCTACTTATTGGCCGTTGTCACCTGCAGTTCTTCAGGGATTGGGTGAGTAAGAAAAGAAGCAAACTAGATTTCCAGTTTGAGATATGTCTCAGATATATATATGAAATGGCCTTAAGGAATGAAATGAACAATAATATCAAAAGAGATTTAAACCTGTGTTTTTGATAACTTTATGAAGTTTTTGACATATTCAACCAAACATATTCATTAAGTTCTTTTTGATTCTTTTTTAGACCTTAACATATCTGAAACTTGGCATGCATATACTCAGTGCTGTCATGATCGGACTGTTCTTTGGTGATTCTGGCATCAATGCGACGAAACAAATCTCGAATGTTGGCATGATTATGATACATTGTACATATTTATGGTATGTGACCATAATGCCAGGCATTTTACGCTGTAAGTTACATCAAATATAATTCTTATTATACGAATAAAAACTAATTTTTCCCCGTTTTTTTTAGATCCATTGGAAATTGAAATAATCAAAAAGGAAACCTTTAACAACTGGTATAAGCTGAAAACGTATTATGTGGCCACAATAATAACATCTACGCCAGTTCATGTATGTATATTAAAAACTACTTTCATCAATAAATATAATATTTAAATTGCCTTTTTGCCTTGCAGATAATCTTCTCAACAGTTTATATAACTATTGGTTATTTAATGACCGATCAGCCGGTGGAAATGGAACGTTTTGTGAAATATCTACTAACCGCGGTTGTTGTTACCATTTGTGCTGATGGCATGGGTGTATTCCTGGGAACCATACTTAATCCCGTGGTAAGTATAAGTTAATAAACATTAAAACAAGTAAAGTTATTATTGAATTCTCACTATTTTTTTTTCAGAATGGAACTTTTGTTGGTGCCGTTTCGACATGCTTTATGCTAATGTTTTCGGGTTTCCTCATCCTCTTGACACACATACCGTCGGCCTTGCGATTTGTGGCCGCCATGTCACCATTGAGATATGCTTTGGAAAATATGGTTATATCTTTATACGGTAATCAACGAGACAAGTTGGTTTGTCCACCCACCGAGTTCTATTGTCATTTCAAGTAAGTTCTAAGGAATACCTTAAATATTTTATACAAAATGTTAAACTTACGTTTTTATTATTATTTTTTTTGTTATAGAAATGCTGTAACGGTGTTACGACAATTTGGCATGGAGAATGGTGATTTTGGCTACAACATAATGATGATTCTTGGCCAGATAACATTATTTAAAATTTTGTCATATTTTACGTTGAAACGTAAAATGAGATCGGTCTGATTCGGATGCCTTACAGATGCCTAGTATTGAGCTTAATATACGTATATATATATTTATATATATATATATATTCATATTAAATGTGATTTAATGTTACTTATCGCTTTGTGTTAAGCGAGCTACATTTTACATCGGCGTGTGATACTTTAACTAATGCTACCTGTTACTGTATACATACATACATACACATACTAATTGTTAACATAGCAAAAATAGATTTTATACGGTTGAACACACTTTTCATATACATGTACATTTATAGGACTATACATATGTATATATGTCATTCGTTTAGTTTTCAGTTAAATTAGGTTGTAGTAAGAAATTGATGTACGAACAAATTAAATGGACCATTTTTATAGAAAATATATACAATCCATTCACAAACTGAATTGTGTTTTAATGTTGCTTTGGGGCAATTACATTGTGTGCAAAAATAAAATTACATTGCTTAGGCACTGTGCTGTTTTGTTTTTTGTATATATTAAAAAGTATTTAAAAACTTAAATATTAAACGCGCGCACATCGCAAGAGCACTTTTGCAGCCCTGTCATTATGATATATCGTATATCGATATTAACACGATACTACAATGTCGATATAGCTCATCACTAACAAAGAAAACAGCAGCGCCCAATAATACACGGAGAGAACGCACTCCACTAATTAATATAATTTAAAGCTGTTTAAGCAAGTAGTTACCAACAAATAGTAGTTAAATAACAGTCAAAACATGTTTCGCTCTAGTTTTGACAAGAATCTGGGTAAGTATATCTGTTTAGCTAACATTTAAACCAGCAATAAGATAGTGCAACAAAAGTGACTCATCGAAAAAGCAATGCAAAAAATGTATAACAAAAAAGGGGGAATGAACTTGTTAAAGCGTAGTTAAAATACGTCACATTCTAATAATCTTCAACGTTTTTTAAACAGAGAACGCCACAAGCCACTTGCGCTTGGAACCGGATTGGCCATCTATCTTACTTATTTGCGATGAAATCAATCAAAAGGATGTCACGTATGTAAAACGGAAGATAAATTTTACTACTTTTTATTAACTACAAGTATTTTTGCAGTCCGAAAAATGCATTCATTGCAATCAAAAAGAAAATGAACTCACCGAATCCGCACTCAGCATGCTATTCCCTGCTGGTGCTCGAGAGTATAGTGAAGAACTGCGGCGCTCCCGTACACGAAGAGGTCTTCACCAAAGAGAACTGCGAGATGTTTAGCAGCTTTCTGGAGCAAACTCCGCACGAGAATGTGCGTCAGAAAATGCTCGAACTCGTCCAGACCTGGGCCTATGCATTTCGCTCCTCTGACAAGTATCAGGCAATCAAGGTGATCAGCTGTCAATTGGAAACAACTTTCAAATGTAAACTAACAAATTATTAAATTTTTGGTTACAGGATACTATGACCATATTGAAAGCCAAGGGACACACATTCCCTGAGCTAAAGGAAGCGGATGCAATGTTCACGGCTGATACGGCACCAAATTGGGCTGATGGCAAGGTTTGCCATCGTTGTCGGGTTGAGTTTACGTTCACCAATCGCAAGCATCATTGCCGCAATTGTGGCCAGGTTTTCTGTGGCCAGTGTACAGCCAAAACGTGTACGTTGCCCAAGTATGGCATTGAGAAGGATGTGCGTGTCTGCGATGGATGTTTTATATCGCTGCAGCGTCCCGTGGGCGCCAAGACAAGCACTCGTGCAGCGGATAGCGATTTGCCAGCGGAATATTTGAATAGCTCATTATCACAGCAGGTGCAGGTTGGTTTTTCTATTTAACCCAAGCAGCAAAATAAGCTAAACCATGAACATTTTGCTTTTGTTTATTTTGTAAAGACGCCAGCGCGAAAGACGGAACAGGAGCTGAAGGAGGAGGAGGAACTGCAGCTGGCGCTGGCTTTAAGTCAATCGGAAGCGGAGCTTAAGAAGCCCACGCATCAACCGCAACAATCGCTTGCCACCTATCGTATGCAGCAACATTCACCAAGTCCAGAGCCGGCACAGCAGCAAATACAGCCAATGCAACAACAACAACAACAGCAGCAGCAGGAGGAGAGCAACCCCGAGCTAGCCAAGTACTTGAATCGGGGATACTGGGAACAGCGCAAGATAAGCGAATCCTCTTCCATGGCTAGTCCATCGGCACCTAGTCCGATGCCACCCACACCGCAGCCACAACAGCAGCAGCTGCTCCAATCGCTGCCAATGCCGAAGAATGCAGATGAGGTGCAGATTGCTGAGTTTGCTGCCAATATGCGCACCCAAGTAGAGATCTTTGTCAATCGCATGAAGTCTAACTCGAGCCGTGGACGCAGCATTTCAAACGACTCCTCGGTACAGACGCTCTTCATGACACTCACTTCGCTTCATTCGCAGCAGTTGAGCTACATCAAGGAGATGGATGATAAGCGCATGTGGTACGAACAGTTGCAGGATAAGCTCGCGCAGATTAAAGACTCGCGTGCCGCATTGGATGTGCTGCGACTGGAACATGTGGAAAAGTTGCGTCGGATTGCCGAGGAACAGGAACGCCAGCGTCAACTACAAATGGCCCAAAAACTGGAGATAATGCGCAAGAAGAAGCAGGAGTATCTGCAATATCAACGCCAGCTGGCACTGCAACGCATCCAAGAGCAGGAGCGCGAGATGCAGCTGCGCCAGGAGCAGCAAAAGGCCCAATATCTTATGGGACAAACCGCACCCTTTCCGTATCTGCCGCCCTCGGCCGTGCCCACACATGGCTCACCTTCGCATCAGCTAAATAATGTTTACAATCCCTATGTTGCTGCGCCTGGCTATCCAGCGCCTAATGGTCATGGCGTTGCTCCGTTTGCTGCCGGCGTACCACCACCTGGCATGTATAATCCTGGCATGCCGCAACCACAACGTGCTCCGGGCATGATGATGCCGCCGCCCAATATGATGCAACAACAGCAGCCACCACCGCAGCAACAACCGTTGCCAGACAATCCATATCCCAATCCTAACCAGGCCATGTTATCGCAGATGCAACCACCACAACAACAGCAAGTTCCTCCACAACCACAACAGCAACCACCACATCTGGGTCATGTTATGCTACAGCAGCAGCAAATGGTTCAAACCCATCCTCCAATTGCCAATCCGCAACAAGCACCACAACAACCACAGGCACCACCACCACAACCAGCTGCTGCTGCTCCAGCTGCCGTGGAGATTAGCAACAGCCAAGTTCAGGCAGTGGCTGCTGCACCCGCACCACCACAAAACGAACCCGAACCGGCTGCACCTGCTCCCAAAGCTGCTGAGCCTGCAACGGCGGAACTAATTAGCTTTGATTAGACCCGAATTGTTAACGTACTTTTATGTTATGCCTTCAGCTCTTGTTTGAAGTTCGCAGAGATTTGATTACAGAGTTGAAAACATAGCAGAGACTATTATTATTATTATTATTATATTCACCAAGTGTAACCAAACTGAAGTATGTTATTCCAAAATGAAAAGGGTTTTATTGTATTCGTAGTCAAAAAGATGCGTCTTTATTATTTTTGTTAAATTTGTCAACTTGTTTAGCGAATTGAAGTTCGCGTTAAATTTAGAAATAATTTCATTCCAATTGATTTAATTAGGTTCCCTTAACATCGATTTTGACTACTTAATTGAATTTTAATAAAAACAAATTTAATTATAATATAATTAAAATATTGTCTGACTTTACTAACTCAAAATTTTAATACCCTGACTGTCGACTGTTAACTTTCTTCGGCGTCTGAAAGTGCCTCAACGCCTGGCAGTTTCTTGCCCTCGAGCAGCTCTAGAGCAGCACCGCCGCCCGTTGAGATATGTGAGACCTGGCCAGTGCCACCGAAATTCTTGCAGGCCGTTGCTGTATCGCCACCGCCGACAATCGTGGTGGCACCACTCTTGGTTGCGTAAATAATGGCCTCCAACATGAACTTGGTGCCGCCAGCGAATTTTGGATTCTCAAAGAGACCCGGCGGACCATTCCACACTATGGTCTTAGCCTGCACAATTGTTTTGCCAAATAGTTGCATTGATTTCTTACCAATGTCCAGTCCCATATAATCCTTGGGTATGCCCTGTTTTACGTTAGTTTTCTTAATCTCTCCCGGATCCTTGTCGAGAGTTTTGGCACATCGAAAATCCATAGGTAAAAATATTTGAACTTCCATCTCTAAGGCCTTATTCATAATGCCCGCAATCATTTGGAAGCCCTTTTCATCGAAGAGCGATCTGCCGATTTCCATGCCGCGGATGACCTTCAGGAATGTGAAGGCCATGCCACCGGCGATAATCATTTGATCGACCTTATTAAGCAGATTGTTAATCAATGGAATCTTGTCGGCAATCTTAGCACCACCCAAAATGGCAAGAAATGGTTTTTTCGGGTTAATCAGCGCATTGGCAAAGTACTCCAGTTCCATGTCAAGCAAAAAACCAGCTGCGCGCACCTCATAACCCTCACCCAACATGGAGCTGTGTGCTCGATGAGCTGTGCCAAAGGCATCGTTGACATAGATGTCGCCCAGTTGAGCCAACTTGGAGCGAAACTCTTTAACCTTTTCGGGATCGGCTATAATCTTAATTTCGTCCTTATCCTTACTGCTGCCCGTTTCCTCGGCATAAAATCGAAGATTCTCGAGCAGTATCACAGAACCTGGCGGCTGTGCTTTCAGTGCATCCAATGCTTGTTGGCCAACACAGTCGTCTATAAAGCACACTGGCATTTCCAGCGCTTTCTTAAGCTCTTCGGCAACGGGTTTAAGTGAAAATTGCAAATTCTTCTTCCCATCCGGACGCCCCAAGTGCGAAGCAAGTACCTAAGATCAGAGATCATCAGTTTTTTAAGCTTTGATTGGTCGATTACTTACCAAAGATTTGCAATTATTTTCCAGCACGTATTTAATGCTGGGAAGGGCAGCAACAATACGCTGAGTGTTAGTTATTTTACCATCCTTCATGGGCACATTGAAGTCCACACGCATGAAAACTCGCTTTCCAGCAACATCCACATTTTTGAGGCTCAACTTCTTAGGCTCCTTTTTGCCGTCGTTGCATTCTCCTGTGTGGCCATAATTTCGATGTGGCTGAAATTTGCAACTATTTTTATTGTACTTATTTGTTCTATGAATTGAATTTAAAAGGGAAAAAAAAAACTTATATTCTGAATTCAACATTTTAACAAAACACGGGTTCAGTTTTTTCTCACCGGAAAAAACGTTATGTCATAACTTTAATCCCAAACGTATGATTTCGCTTATAACTAAAATACAATTGTTGCTCTTGTTATATTATTCATATTAAATCCCATAAATGGTTATTGTAGTTTAAACAACATTGTGCCTAGTTGTTATTATTTATTTCTTCGCGCATTTATCATTTGCGATCTTTGCTTATCGTTGTGAACATGGTCGATTATTGTCTTAAAATTGTGGTGGAGGGCGATAGTTTTAATCAGCTGTGAAGCATTGCTTAAGCAAAAAAATAATTGCGAGCTGCATACCCAGCTTGTATTTAGAAAAGAAAGGAGGAAAACACGACGCTATTTACATTAGCACATAAGATTGTGCTGAAAACACAAAAATTACAACATGGGTGGCGGCGATTTGGTAAGTGAACGCATCTTTCATAACTATAAGTCCCAAAATAAGCTTTAATTTTCGTTTACGTCGAACAGAATCTGAAAAAATCATGGCATCCACATACGATGAAGAACCAGGAGCGCGTTTGGAAAGCGGAGCAGGCAAAGCAAGAAGAGCAACGAAAATTAGATGATTTACGTAAAGAGATAAACGACGAGCGCGATCGCGAGGAGCTGCGGCGCATTGGTGAAAATTCTGGTGTATTAGCTGGCAACAATGGAGGCGAAGCGAAGCTTGAGTGGATGTATAAAAGTAAATATGCCACACAGTCATATTCTAATTTTAATTTATACATTCACTTTTAGACAGCGCTGAGCTAATCAACCGCGAGGAGTATCTCCTGGGTCGCAAGATAGATAAGTCATTTGAGCAACTGCAGTCAGAGGAGCGTCGCGCGGAGCAAAGTGCGCTAGGTCTTAAGCAGTCAATTAATCATGTGGAGCACGAATGTGTGCCATTCTCAATACGTGAATATCGCAATCTGCAGTCAACGGAACAGGTGGACATGCAACGCAAGACAATGGAGGATCCACTGATGCTAATCAAGCAGCGGGAAATGGAATCGCGACGTAAATTGCTGGAGAATCCAGTAAAACTTAAAGAAATCCATCGCATACTTAAAACCGAGCAGGAGCAGGCAACAAAGCGCAACAAAAAATCAAAGAAGAGCAAGAAGTCGAAGAAAACGAAACACAGTGACGATAGCGATGACAGCAACGATGATCTGGATAGAAAGTTGGCTAAGCAAATGAAAAAACTGAAAGGTGAAAACACAAATGGTGATTTTAAGCTGGACAAGCTTTTGGATGCCAAGTATCGCACATTAACAAAGCAATTGGACATGGCAACCAAACCTAAAACGCATAAGAAAAAGTCACGTAAACGCAATGACAGCGATAGCGAAAGCGACAGTAGTAAGGAAAGCAGCGAAGAGGATCAACGTAAAAAGATTAAAGAAAGCAAAAATAAACGTGAATTTGAGTCTAGGGATAAGAGAAGTAGACGTGAGAAAATTAACAGCGCCGATGAACGAGGAAAGCGAAGGGGTGAAAGAGAGCGCGACCATGATGTTCGAAGACAACAAGACAACAGGCGTCGCCATAGTAGAAGTCCACGAAGAGAGCAAGTAACACAGCGTCAAAAAAGTCGCAGTCCACGAAGAGATCAACAGCGTCAAAGAAGTCGTAGTCCAAGAAGAGATCAGCAACAACAGCGTCGAAGAAGTCGTAGTGCTGACAAACAGCGAACACAGCGCAGAGAACGAAGCAGGGAACACAGTCGACGCAGTCGCACTCCGGTTAGGCAACAACAGCGGCGCAATCCTAGTCCTCCTCCTGCACGACGCACATCCCCACATGCTTCTCGGCAGGCACCAAAAACCAAACCTAAACTCAGCGAAGCTGAACGTGAAGCGCGTCTGCGTGAGATGATGGACAATGCAACCTGGCGTGAGGCAGATCGCACCAAAGTTGTAAAAAAACATCGGGAAGAATATGCACGCGAGGAGGCACAGAATCAGGCTCGTGACTTTGACAAACAGTTCATTAACAAGGAGGTGAAAAAGGCCATCGATAACCAAACCTCTATTGGAAATCGTATACGTTCCAACCTTAACAATATTCAACGCACCTCGTCTGCCATGGATTCAAATTTTGCACGCAAGTAGTTGAAGGAAACATTCTTAGCCGTAAGTTTGTAATATTAAGCTATTTACAGTAGAATATTTAAAAATTACTCACGTAAACTTATGCAAACAACAAACTTAAATATACAACAGAGTCTTATGATGTTTCAGATTATTGGGAAATGCCTTTTAAAATCTTTGAATCCTGTTTTTAAAACAACTTTAGGTAATGTGTAGCTATTAACTATTTTGTTTATTATTGAACAAATGGGCTTACAATATGTATGCGATGTTGAGTCGCAGAGAGAGATATAATTGGGATTAGACATGGGCCACTTAGGCGTTGGATAAAGCAGCCACGCCTGGCAATGTCTTGCCCTCTAGCAGCTCCAGCGAAGCGCCACCGCCAGTGGAAACGTGTGAGACGAGTGCCTCAGTGTTCCACTTGGCACAGCATGAAGCGGTATCGCCACCTCCAATGATGGAAACGCAGCCGTTCTTAGTCGCCGCCACAACACCATCCATAATGGTCTTAGTGCCGTTGGCAAAGTTGGGGAACTCGAAAACGCCGGGTGGTCTAAAAGCAAAAACTTGTTATAAATCTTACTAGAAATATATGAAAAAAGAGGACTCACCCATTCCACACAATCAACTTGGCACGCGCAATGGGCGCTGCAAAGAGTTCACGTGTCTTGGGACCCACATCCAGACCCATATGACCATCGGGAACACCGGCCTCAACGGTTGCCTCGCTGACCGCAGCGTTTTCGGCGAACTTGTCGCCACAAACGAAATCGACTGGCAAATGCAGTTGTACATTATTCTTCTTGGCCTTGTCCACCAGATTCTGAACAATCTTGGAGCCCTCTTCATCGAACAAGGAACCACCAATCTTCATGTTGTTGAGAACCTTGAGGAAGGTGAAGGCCATGCCGCCACCAATGATCATCTCATTGACTTTATCAAGCAAGTTTTCAATAAGCTGAATTTTATCAGCGACCTTGGCGCCGCCCAGAATGGCCAGGAAGGGATTTGGTGGCTTGTCCAGAGCCTGCGAGAAGTACTTGAGCTCCTTGTTGAGCAACAGACCAGCCGCACGCTTCTCATAGCCATCACCCATCATGGAGCTGTGGGCGCGATGGGCAGTGCCAAAGGCATCATTCACATACACATCACCCAACTTGGCCAAGCTGCTGCGAAACTCCTTGACCTTCGCGGGGTCGGCCTTAACCTTGCCACCGCTGGCATCTACACCCTTGCCCTCCTCCTCCAGATAGAAACGCACATTCTCCAGCAGTATAACCGATCCAGGTGCGGGATCCTTGCAGGCAGCCTCCACTTCGTTGCCAACGCAATCGTTCAGGAATGTTACTTTCTGACCGAGCAACGTGGTGAGCTCCTCGGCAACAGGAGCTAGCGTGAACTTCAGATTCTTGTTGCCATCGGGACGACCCAGATGGGACATAAGCACCACAGATTTGGCCTTCTTGGACAGGGCTAACTTAATGCTGTCCACTGCGGCAACAATGCGCTGATTGCTCGTGATCTTGCCTTCCTTGATGGGCACATTGAAGTCAACGCTGCAGCCAGATGAAAAAAAATAAAATAAAACGGAATGAAAAATTTATGCAACATGCAATTTACATTCGCATCAGTTCGCAATTTATTTACCGCATCAGCACGCGCTTTCCCTCTAGATCTAGATTCTCGATGCTCAATTTATTTAAGGCCATTTTTGTAATGTTTGCCAAATTGTAATTTACAAACTTCTGGATACTTAACCGTTTGTGCGAATGCGATTTGACCCACAGCTGTGCGGCAATGTCAGTGCAAGGTCAGTAATGGCTAACATGATTAGGGTTGTCAGTGTGTCAGAATTAATGCCGCAATAACGAAATACGTATGCAAATAAACACTTGACGTTAGCAGAAATATGAAATCCGATTTTTGATTTGGAAATAATAAAAGCAAACCTGTTTTAGAACTCCAAAAGTACTCTAATTGGATTTGAACCGTTGCCAATTTGTATCGATTGCAGCCCTGGCAAATGTGTTAAACAACGATTGATTGATGTGTTGTAAAGCGACGATGGGTTCTTTATGCATTTGTGTGGCGGCAATTTTAAAATTGTAATACGTATTTATTTATATAACTGTATAATCAATCCTAAAATAAACATTCGTTTTTAAATATAAAGGGTAGAACTAATAAAAACTAAACATTAATACAAAAACTACTTTTGGTTTTTAAGATATTCTGAAAAGATACATTGAAAAAAAATATCACGTAGTACTAAATTATTAAACCTGGCGACACTGACAACACCAACCCTTGGGTAACTAAAACAGTATTACCACATCATTAAAAATTTCTTTCTGGCCATTTTTTATAGAAAATCCTCACAAATAATAGGTATGAGTAGTTTACATAGCGACGCTCTAACTGCCATCCTAACAAAATTGAGTGTGCAATTGAATAAATGAATGCACGGTGCTACATGACAACACACACAGCTCGTGAAGCAGTTGTACACAGTTGGTATATACAGTTTTTTTCACACTTGGCCACAATACACTGAACGAGGCACTTGCAAACATAAATACGCATACATACATATATACATACAGTTAGATATGAAATGACGCCAACATTTGCTCTTTGCAAATGATTCATTCATGTGCTGCTCTTGGTTGGGTCTCTCCCGGTGTTTCTCTTTTTGCCCGCATGACCACCAAACGCCCAACACCCCTTCTTGATCCACCCATACCCAACGTTTCTCCCAATGCAACACCCAAATGCATGACGCAGATGCCAACACAAAAGCACAGGCAATACTGGCAGCAGGCCTATATTGCACACCTTTTACTCATGCCGGACCAAAAGTATGAATATTCACGTCAAGTGACAGCAAAGAGTTGAAAAGAGATGGGGAGATGTTTCATACATTGTACAGGGGTGCCAAAGGGGTATTCTTTGTGCACTTTCTGCGCAATTAAGGCAATCGCTAAGGAATGTACACAACAACAAATAATTATATAGAGGACTATATATTTTATTTTCTATTATATACGTATATATGAATTAATAAAAGCTAAAGTCTTAACAAGAACTCACTTAAATGGAATATCCGCGTGTACAATGTCCGTTCACGTGCAAGTCCAAAGATACGTATTTTAAGTGTAGGGTATTTAGTTAATCGCTGCACACGCTCGTATCAAAAACATTAACAGTTGCACATGACAGCAAAACGCAACTCGAGAGAAAGAGAGAATGAACGTCCGTCATGTTGTCGAAAAAGAACAACAACACGACAGACAAACGTTCAAGCAGAAACTTTTTTTCAAGTTGTAGTCCATAGAATTGCTTATCAAACGGAGAGCCCAAAACTGTTGCCCGATTAACATTGCCCTTGTCGTGCAGTGTATGTAGTTCTGTGTGTTTGTATGTGTGAGTGTAATCGTAAACCAGTTCGTGTTGTTTTTTCTGAATGATTTCAGTTGTTTCACGCATTTTATTAAATGAAATGTGCTCTGAAAAAGCTTCGGTTAGTATGGCCGTTAAAATGCCCCATTCTATTATAATAATAATAAGTTTTATCTTAATTTTGATTTAATAATTTTTATTTATATACCTATAAAAAAAAATTTTAATATAAATATTTTTATATTGAATGCAAATCACGTATTATATATTTGTTTTAGTTTTCAACAATATTTTAAGTTTTCGAATAAGCAGTGCATACATACATATATGTATATGAGAATAGCCTCGCTTGTTATAAAGTTTTTTTTTTCTTTTTCACGTTAAAAGCTATTTACATCTGCGCGTTGAGTGGCTTGCTTTGAATAGAAATATAAAACATTAATTTGAAATTATTCGTGACACATGAGTTGCATAGAAAACTTCTAGCAAGTCTTCCAATGAAATCTTAGCAATCTTGTTTTTAAGCTTTTAGCTATACCCAGGCAAGTAGATATGTAATGTTAGTATGTATACATTAACATACGTCTGTAAATGAATCGATTACCTGGCCTAGCACCTTTTTGGTGCATGCTACAATAAATAGACGCAACGTGCTAATACACTGAACAAATTAGTGGAGGAACTATGCAAGTTTTTCACATGAAACTGTACGATTATGTTACAATATACCTATCACTTTTTCGAAACCCTATTGAAAATTTTACAAACCTTTCCTGCAGTTACCTGAAACGGTTCTTGACTACGCTACAGAATTTCCCTGTACAGTTGTTAGCGCGTTGTTGCCTGTTGCCTGTAAAAACGAGATTGCACCTTTCTTATCGCAATTCTCTGAAACAACAACAACAACCCTTAAACAAGGGGTTTTTTTTTGTAAATTGCATTAACCTTGAAAGTAATGTTGGTCATACGTAAAATTTACGTTTATATAACTGGCATATTTGATTTCTCACTCTCAATCTATAGAAAACATTTCGTAACAAATATTTTGTTCCTCCAACAGTAAAACAAACTCTTTGCCACTCAAAACAACACTAAAAGAGAATCACTCCGAACGAACGGGAAGACGATAGAAAGAAAACAAAACCAAGACGCAAATCGGCTTATCAAAAAAATGTTAAGGCTTCTCTCTCTTCAAGTCACAGTGCGAATAACTTTATGCCGTTTTGTTGAGCTGTTTAAATATGATAACTCAATGATTGTGTCCCACGATTACAGGTGTTGGCAACAATATGTATGTATGTACATATGTAGTATATGCCGCCCCAACTGGTAGACGACTGTCATCCAACAATGGCGAGGAGGTCGACGTCGTCGTAGTCGGTTTTAATTAGCGAGCAGTCTCGAGTCTTGCGAGTCTCTCTCGCTCTTGCTCTATCTCACTCTTTCATATTATTCAGATTACAAACTATACTTATTTGTTTTGCATAAAAATAGCAAAAAAAAAAAAAAAAAAAAAAAGCGAATGTGGCCACATAGCTAGCAGCAAATAAGTAATGAGACAGACTACCGACTAGAGCGACGACTAAAAACTAAAAACTAGAGAGACTAGCTGCGATGTGAGCGTCAAAAACAACAGCAGAAACAATAAGTACAGCAACAATAGAGAAGAAGAACGTTAGCTCATTAGTCAATTCCTGAACCAGCGTGGTTCGTGTAACGAACAGAGACAGCAGATTGTCGAACCACAAATGTGGGATCGACTGAAAGAAATGAAAAACGTTGCAAAAAACAACAAATTTAATGAAAAAAAAAATGGGGTGAATCTTTTTTACATTTGGCAGAAGATAAAAATTATAGCATCGACCGACGAAAATTACATTTAACATGCTGTTTGTGTTTGGAAATAGTTCTTAAGCGGGCGAAGAATGAAATTAAAAAAAAAAACTCAGCTTAAGTATGTCTAATATATTATTTTAAGTTTTGAGTCTATAAGATTGGTGTAAGGTATATTTTAGCTGCGGTTTTTAATTTGCCAATTTTAGGTTAGCTGAAAATAATTAAGACGCAATAGGTGTCATCAGTCATTCAATTGACCTGATTACTTGCATGATTTTTTGGTCCACTCTATAAATATATGTGATGGTACAAACAATAAACGCAACACTGCCGCAGAGACTGTCCAACCCAACACACAGTACACACACACGCCACCAGAACGCCAAAGTTGCCCGCCTGGCCAGCCGCTGTCGTTGCTGCTGCTGTTGCTGCCAGTACAACTGTCGCCTGGGCCCTCCCTTCAGCAACCAGCACCCAGCTCTGTCGCGTCAAGCAGCACTCCATGGCGAACAACAACCACCGAACACAACAACTGTAGCAAGCAAGCAACCGCGTCGGCCGGCAATTTTCAAATTTACCGCCAAACGTGCCAGCGACGTCGACGTCGCCGTTGGCTGTGCCTGTACTCACGAGCACAGCAAGCGCATTTTATATGGGATTCGTCAAGAAACCCACTCGAGCTGTCAATTTTTAATTTCAGCTTGATCGCAGTGCCAACTTTGAGATGCCAAATTGACGAAGATACTAAGCACTACCAATTCCCACCAATCTGGATTCCATTCAAATAAAGGTTTACGAGCAATACGCAAAAATCTCAGATGCTTAAGCTGTTCAAGAAGACGCTGCCAGCAATCTGTAGGCGGCCCGTGTGAGATGGTAATTCAGTCTTGTACGAGCCGTCAACGGGTACACATATCGGTGGTCAGTTAGATAGCAAGAAAAAATACAAAATACCGAAAAACAATCAGCAAATGCAGTACAAATATACCGAAAAAAAACAAATACGCATATTTTTTTGTATATTTGCTGCCGCGCTGAAACCGAAACTATATTATTCATACTTTATTATTTTATCAATAAAATTATTGCGAAAATATTTGTAGTCGGTCAGCGCTCGCTGGTGGGTCGAACGGACGGTCGGCTGGGGCGACGTCTTGTTATTTTGTACTCGCCTCCGCTACCTGCCTGATGTTGTTGTTGCCTTCTCTTCTCCACTTTGCCAACTGCTGCTGTACGAATGCCGCCGTGCTTTTTGTTCAGTGTATTGCATACATGACAGAACGAGAGAGCGATGGTTAAAGCAAAAGAGAAAAAGAGAAAGAGAGGGTGACAGTGACAGCAGCTCGTGGCTTGAGCGTGAGCGAGTGATAAGCGAGCACAGCGGCCGGTTCGAACAAAAGAGAGGGAGCGAGAGAGAGAGTTTGGAAAAAACGAGAGTCAGCGTGTGTGCTTGTGTGTGTGTGCGCTGGTTTTGTATCTGTTAAATACACAGAACGAAGCAGCAATTTAGACAGTGTGTTTGTGTGCTTCGTGCGGTGCGGTTCTCGTTTTTTCCTTTCTCGGAGCAATCTACATCTATTTTGCGCTAATTTTTGTCAACACCAAAAAAAATATATACTTATACACAAATATATATCTTAAACACACAGCAATCAAAAAAGCGTTGAAGTAATATACATACGCAGAAAACTTTAACGGATACTAAAATTCACGCGCGCTTTAATCATTACAAATAAGCCTAAATAACGACATACGCTCGTTATATAATTAATTACATACAAAGTTCAAAAAACAAACAACCACAAAATGTCTGCAGCCACAGAACAACAGAATAACGGAGATGTTGCCGTCGAGAAGGTAGCCGCAGTCAGCGACAGCGATGTGAAGGAGGATCTCAAAGCCAAAGCCAAATCAGTTGCCGAAGATAAATCAGCGGCAGCCGATGCTGCTGGTGATGCGGCCGATAACGGTACGGCTAAGGATGGCGATGATGCTGCTGATGCGGCAGATGCTGCTGCTCCTGCCGCTCCTGCCAAGGGATCCGCCAAAGGCCAAAAGAGGCAAGCTGAAGTAAGTACTCAAACTAAAACATAACTTTTTTGTCCCCAAACACGGATCTCCCTTTTGACCAATTCGCTTTGTACAGTTTCACACAATTTGCCCTAATCAGTCGCTAGTTTCTCTATAAGCGTACGCGTGTGTGTCTGTGTGTGAGCTTGTTTAATAACAAAACAAACGAACGCACTTGTCATCGTCGTCTTTTATTTTTTCTCAGCTCCTACTGCTGCTCTCAGCGACGCTTGATGAGTTTATCGATCGCGTTATCGAACGCGCTCGTTTCTAATCGATTGCCTCTTGTTATTGTTGTATGTAGTTTTGTTTATGTGCTACTATTGCCTTCTTGCGCAAATGATTCACACAAATTACAAAAATCCCGCGTCAAAAATAAAACTGCTAGAAAAAAATTGTTTCTAGAAATAGATATACACACGTTTTTTTTCAGTTTCAGCCGCCTTTTAACATTCAGCTGCCGATAGCAGCCCCAAAGCGAGAGAGTGAGAGTGCGCATATAATAAAAAGAGCGCAAACTCATTTTTATATTGACTTATACCTATGTATTATGCATACTGTGCATTTAGGGGGTACATGTATGTGAGTTGTTTACGAATAAATTAAGATGATTGTGAGGCGGTAATCAAAGATTATTTGTTGTTCGGTTCAAATCGAGGTTAGGTTGTCTAATATTCGATGGGTACAGTAAATGTGAGTAAGGAGATAGAGAGAGAAGGAGCGTGTAAATACTGGAATAGGTCATTAGCATTGCACAAGGAAGGCAGCGAAACGCAAAAGCCAAAAGAGATACACTTTTAAAAGCTTTAGCAGCTATGCGGCCTTGCAACACGCACACACACAACTGATACACCCACACAGTAAGTGCAATGTGTTTGTCTTGTGCTAAATACAGAAACAATAGAAATCAAGCGAACACAACTTTGTAACAGCTTGGATTGGTCATTTCAGTTTTGGCCTTTATGAATTTGGCCAAAATTTTGCCAGCAATAAACCCAACAATAACAAATTGCGCGTCTGCCAAAGAGTTGCACTCTCAGCTAAAAAACAATGCCGGCCGGCAACGGCAGCTGTCCGCCATGTTACAAAAAGAGAGCAAGTGAGTAAAAGAGAGAACCAGTTTAGTAGACGACTGCGGTAACATTCCATTCTTCTGAATTTAGGTTTTTTTAATTGCCCATAATCGAATAGGCCCATTTTTTTTTAATAAACGTCAAATCAAAGAAAATATGAAAAAGAGCGAGATATCTTTAGAATATATCACATAAATTAGCAAATAACTTGCCACAAACCAAAATAAAAATGTACAGTTTAGCACGCTCTCTCCCTCTCTCGCTCGAGCTCTCTATGTACTTTTATTATGCGCTGCTCTCGTAACACGCTCTACGTGTAATTGCTTATGTACACATTCAGTATACCGACATGTGTTGTTTGTGTATATGTTCATTTACATACATTTATCTTTCACTTTTTTAGCGCCTTACGCGTATTTATTTTGGTACATTCATGTACGAAGTTTTTAGATGTGTTGTGTGTTTATATAAAAACAATCCAAATACAGGGTGGCGCAATTTCCCTTATTGAAATATGCAGCTAATGCAATGGATTTGGTACTTGAGAAACTGTTGCCTACTGTCTAGCATTAGAAAGAGCCAGTGGGAAATGCTTGAAAAAATTGTAAAAGAAATGTTCGGTTTTTTGAATCAACTTTTTGTTGGTTTCTAGACCTTTTAAAAACTTGTTACAGTAAAACGCCGGATGTCATTGCTGTTTGTTTTAATGCCTGGCTTGCTCTAGCATAAGTATTTTTTTTTCGTTTCATTTGTTGTGCTTGAAAGAGCTCGCCTCATATGTATTTTGCACACATTTTCACAGACATCTTGTTTTTGTGCTTTGCAACAATCTCTCTTAAATTATGCCTTCGCATCACACACATCCAAGCATACTTACCAAGCACATGTACGTACGATTATGTATTACAAGCTTTCTTTCACATGGGAACGTGACTGCTTTATATACTTGCCTTGTTGTTGGTTGGTTAACTGAGTTTTGAACCCACGCAGCAGCAGCAGATGAACGCACACCAAACAGCGACGCTGGCGTCGTCGTCGGTCAAACGATTGCGCCTTTTTTTTGGTCTGCAGCAGCTGTCGTGCTTGTGTGTGCGTGAGTGAGTCGTTCATTCATGCAGCGATTGTCACGACGGCGCGCGTTCTCAGGTACAGTTCTGCCTTGACAGCGCTGTGCGCGCGCTCTCTTTTGTTGCTTTTATACACACACTCAAACGCAAGCCATCATGTAGCAGCTGCTGCGGCGCTGGCGTCGCCGTAGCTGCCGCTGTCTGCTGTTCGTATCGGTTTGCTTCGGTTTTGGTTCGTTCGTTCGGTTCTCGGTCACAGTGGGTCGAACGCACGCTTGGCTTGGCTGGTCTTGTGTCTCACAAATACGGATACATATGCCCCCTTTCGATTGTTGTTTTCCATTATGTATTTCGCCTATATATGAATGTGTGTATGTAAGTGAGACGTGCACTTGTAATGCGGCAATCGTTCGCTCAACTCTCTTTCGCTCTCTCTCTCTCTCCCTATTGGCTGGTGCGTGCTGCTGCAGCGAATTCCATTGACGCGCGCATTTTTCAAATGCCTTTTTTACGGCGAAAATAACGATTTTTCTTAGCTGCTGCTGCTACCCAGTAAAGAGCCATTTTCTTGTTTTGTGGGCTTAAAATATACATTTTATGGGCTTTGCACACACACAAACACACATCAAACACACACAAATACACAATCATTCGAATGTGGGGGGCTATGTGGAGATGTGTAATTTGTATGTTGTTGTTATTATGTTTTGGTTTCCTTTGCCCTTGATCAAGGAGATTTTTGGGGTTTGAGTTGGGCGCCCAACACACAGCACAGCAATTCAAAGCCTTTGTTCGTTATCGATAAACTTTACTTATGTTCGAACCTCTTTATTTAATTTTGCAGGCTAAATCCGCCGAATCAAAGAAAGCCAAGAAAGATAAACCTGCTGATGGCGATTCGGATGACGAGGAGGTATTAGATGATCTCATCGAGGGTGACAGTGAAATCGAAAGCGACGAATACGATGTACCCTACGATGGTGAGGAGGATGACATTGAATGTGACGGTAAGTTTTCGAAATATATTTTCTTTTCAATACACAATCAAAAAAAACTTACAAAAATCTTCTTTTCAAACAGATGATGACGATGACAATGATGATGGTTCCGGCTCGGACGATCAAGCGTAATAATAATGTAGTCAAAACAAAACACAAAAAAAATAAAATAAAAAAAAAATATACAAAAAAACATACAAACAAAAATTTAAATTAATAATAAATAAAAAGTTACAAGCAAAAAACAAAAAACCAGAGAAAAAAAACCACACAAAAAAATCGCAAAAGTATATAATTCTTATGTTTAAGAAATAATTTAATATTTCTTATTTTAATTTAAATTGTATTTTATGTGTAATTTTTTTTATAAAAAATGCAACAACAAAAAACAAAACAACCAATTTTTGTTTTCGCATAAGTGCGAGAACCGAAAAAAGTAAACATCCCCCCCAAAAACTATACACAAAAGAAAAAAACGAAAAACAAAAATCAAGCTCTTTCTTTCCTTTAAGTAATAAGTCTTAAGTTTAAACAGACAGATTATACAGCATGAAGAAGAACAAGATGGGAAGAAGAAGAAGCGTTAGCGGATACCCATGATTTACTTAAAAAAAAAAACAACAAAAAAACAAACAAATATTAATAAACACACAAATAAGATTCATTATTAAAAATTAGACGTTACATTTTATGAAATGATCGAAAAAGCAAACGCAATTAAAAAAGAAAAATATATACAAAAAAACAAAAAAAAGAATAACGTTTTCAAATATATAAACATATATGTGGTTTCAAAAAGTTTTCGCGCCCACTGTGGCCACCATTGACATTCAGTTTACCGTTTGTCAATTTCGTTATATCTCTGTCCCGCTCTCTCTCCCTTTCTCACTCTCGCCGTGGGCACGCAACGGGAAGTTTGATTTTCACATCGATTTACATTGGGCTTTTATTTCAGCATTTACTTAAACCATTAACTAAGACTTACTCTATAAGTATTTAATGTCAGTATTAAAGAAAAAACCCGAATAAAATCAAAATACACGACACAAACAAGAACAAAAATATAAAAAAAACTACAAATCTTAGTTTAATAGAGCTAAAACTTTTCTGTTGTAATCAATTGATTAAAAGTTAATACAATTGTAAATTGTAAAAAAATTGAAATTAAATACTGAATATATAAATGCATAAAGACAGCGACAAGGAGAACATATAAGAATCTTTTTATTTTAAATACCTGTTAAGTTGTAGGGGAAACGGAAAAACTTATATATGCGAGAAAAAAAAATAAATAAACCATCAATCAATTTATCGACAATTTTCAATTAACTGACCCACTTTATAGCAAATGCAATATTTAATGAGCATAAAAATAAACAGATCAATGTTGAACTCAATACAAACACACACACATACATTTTATTGTAAATAAGAGAAAATAATCTTAAATCGCAACTTAAAAGTAATGAAAGACAGTAATTGAAAAAATCACGTAAAAAACGAAATAAATTATTGTAATTACGTCAAATGAGAGAAGAAAAAAAACAACAAACAAACACAACAATTGGCAGTTATCAGATACCAATAAAATGAACGTTTGATATTTTTTTTTTTTTGTAGGGCACAAAACCCTCTTTCTCCCAACCCTTAACCATCCGCTCCCTGGAAAGCGAAAAGCAAAAAAGTTGGAGGGAGGGTGCACACATGCAGATGTCGATGTAGGGGTAGTTATCGCACACAAATACGACACATACTCATGAGTGTGTACATGTAGGTACATAATTCATTGATTCATTGGTGCTGTAATCCTATCGGACTTTCTGGTTTTCTTTTTTGCCCGTGCGCTTTGGGGTTGCACACAGCAGGGTAGTTAAAAACCCCGTTGCAGCTACAACATTTCGCAAAGTTCAATTGAAAAGTAATTTGCAATTTTTTTGGTTGTCTGATTTGCAATGGTTTCCTGAACTTTTCTTTCAGTTTCAAATAACTTTTGGGTTCACATTTAAAACGTAATTTTTTTGCGCTTCTGTCGAGTTATCGATTAATATACTTCTTTAGTCACTTAGCAAGGACACTCATAATCATACTCAGCTATCGCCTATGTTTTTAGCTAACACACAAACCAGTGGCACAGAGAGCAAGAGAAACTTTGGGTCATAGGAACAAAACAATTTAATAGTTTAATTGCACTTTATTATAAACAAAATCATTAATGGGTTCTAGTTACTTTTAGTATGTACAGATGTTCGCCGGGAATGCGTCGTTCCATATATTTGACAGCCTTAAACTTTAAACCAGCTAATTGCTTGATTATTTCTTCCGGTTTATTCTCGTGCAGCAGCAGCAAATAGAGTACGCCGCTGGGCGAGAGTATGTCATCCAGTTGCTCTAGTAATGTGTCAGTGATTCGCCGTCCATTTTTGCCACCAGCCCATGAATAAACCAAATTCCGTTCAGTGGCTGCAGAAATTCCCACTTGGTCAAGTAGTTCCTCATCGCTGGTCACCACATATGGCGGATTGAAGAGCAGCAAATCAACGCAACGCTGTCGCAATGCATTTGTCAGATTGCACCGCACACTGTCCAATCTGGCGCCATTGCGTGATGCAGTGCGTCTGGTTGCATCGCAGGCACGCGGATTAATGTCAGTTGCAAGGCAATGAGTGGAGTGGGAAAAGCGCTTGGCCAGCGCTGTGATGATGACGCCGCTGCCCGAACCAATCTCGACACACAGACATGGCTGCAGCTCCCTGTCTAAGAACTCCAAATCCGCCTCCAAGGCGTCGAGCAACAAAAACGAATCCTCCGCCGGCTCATAGACATGCTCAAAGTCTGCAGCGGAGAGATGTTCGGTGTGCGGTGTCTCCATCTATGATATGTTGGTGCTAAGCGCTGAATCCAGCAGCGCTTGTCGCCTTCGCTGTTCCCTTTCGATCAACGTGTGGAGGTTGGTTAAACGCTCCTGGCTGGTCGACAGCACGTTATTTATTATTGTCACTTTGTGCTTGACGTTTAGCAGCTCTTTGACTTTGTCTGCAAACTCGGGTATCTGGTTCTGTGCCTTCTCAATGTCTCGCAATTGGGCCGCCAAGGCGTCCAGTTGACCTCGCAGCTCCGATTGCAATTGGATTGTTGTTGCCACGCGCTCGTCGAGCCTCTCGATGGTCGGCTTGAAGAGATTTGTGATGCCTTCGGCAAGTATATCGCGTGAGGGATTTGTGCAAAAGTTTTCCGTATTTTCATCCAAGGAGGTGACTGTGGAATCGGAGTCCTTATCCATTGCAAAATTTAGCTGACTGTCTGATACACACCGATAGTATTGTATCGAAATTTGATAGCATAGATATGAGCAAGTCTCGCTTCACTGTGACTCCTTCACACAGTGAGCAGTACCAAAATAAAGTGAAAGAAGCGGTTAACTATTTATGTCTATGGTATGTTACTATTTGAATTATCAAAGTGTTTCATGCATTTGTTGTATATATATATTTTTTATATTTTTATATATTATTACAATACTACTTATATTTTGAAAGTGTCATTACAGTATACTGCAAAAACAACGCTGTTACCCAATAGGTATCGTACGCCAGCCGACATATATCGACGTACCGCCACAAGTTCTTTCCACAGAGAAACAGCAGCTTTTGTAATATATATTATAATTAAATGCTTTGATAACAATATACCTGCAAGCCGGCGCAATGGACACATATTCGGCAGATGTTGTATATCAAGCGATCAGCGCGCTATTCCAAGGCAATAATCCAAAAGAGCAGGAGAAGGCAAACAAATGGCTGCAGGACTTTCAAAAATCGGTAAGTCTTTGCCCATCACTCGGAATGCGGCACGAGTCTCTTACAAATATGTGGCATGCTTACACTTGTTCTCATTAGATCTTCTCGTGGACAATCGCGGATGAGCTGTTGCGTCAGAAGCGTGACCTGCACGCCAATTACTTTGCCGCCCAGACGATGCGAAACAAAATACAGAATTCTTTTAGTGAATTGCCGCCAGAAACGCACGAAGCACTGCGAGATTCCCTGATAACGCACATTGGTCAGATCGATGAGCAAACGGATAATGTGATTGTGACGCAGCTAAGTTTGGCTGTAGCTGATTTAGCTTTACTTATGGCCACTTGGCAGGAGCCCATAAGTGACTTATTAAAGGTGCTAGCACCGCATCCGGCTACCATTTGGCCATTGCTGGAGGTGCTCAAGGTGCTGCCGGAGGAGATTGACTCACGCTTTTTGCGATTGGGTGCCAATCGACGCGAGGAAGTGCACAAGCAGTTTGATGCCAGTGCAGAGTGTGTGCTGGAGTTTCTATGCATGTGTGCACAGCGTGAGGATCTCGATAAGCAGCGGATTTGGAATGCTACGTTGCGCACATACAGTGCTTGGCTGGTCATACACGCCTTCCCGCTATCCCACATCTGTGACAATGCGCTCTCGCAGCTGGCGTTCCGGCTACTTAGCTCGCCGGCGGAAACAACTGGAAAATTACATGACAATGCCACCGAATGTGTCTGTGCCCTCCTCAGCTGCATGGGATCAAGAAGCAGCAGTTTAAATAGCGATCCACAAGCAGTACGCATCTTTGATGCCGTCTGCCAACTGGAAACGGCATATCATTTAAGTGTTGCCCACGAGGACACGGATAAGACTATTAACTATTGCCACATCTTTACCACACTATGCAATGTTTTCTCCTATGACATGTTCGAGTCGCAGCAGGCCTTGAAGGGACTGGATCTGGTGCTGTTGTGTGTCGGTCATTTCGATTACGAGGTGGCCGAAATCACATTTCATTTGTGGTACAAACTCAGTGAGGATCTGTTCCAACGCTACGATGAGAAGCTTACGGGACGCTTTCGGCCGCACATCGAACGATTAATTAGCGCCCTTTATCGGCATGCACAAATGGAGAGCGATCACGATGGTCTCATCGAGGAGAATAACAACTTTTATGTTAGATAGATAGCATCAGCTTTTTGCACACTTTATTTTATTGGATTTCTTTTTTATGCAGGACTTTCGACGTAAGGTCTCCGATCTGTTGAAAGATGTCGCCTTTATTGTTGGCTCTGGAGCATGCTTTAAACAAATGTTTATCATTCTACAAGCGCCTAACACAACGTGGGAATCCACAGAAGCTGCCCTGTTTGTCATGCAAAATGTGGCCAAAAATATATTGCCGTAAGTTAAACAAATTGATGAAATGAAATACAATAATAATCTACTTATTGATTCTACAGCGAGGAGAACGATGTGATACCCAAAGTAGTGGAGGCGATACTCAATATGACGGATCAAACGCACATAGCAGTGAGATATACATCGATAATGCTTATAGGTGAATTGTGCGATTGGATTGAGAATCATGCAGATGTGCTGGAGGCAGTGCTCAACTTTTTGCTTTATGCACTGCAGCAGAAGAATGGTTTGGCGCCAGCGGCTGCGATTGCATTGACCTCCATCTGTTCGGCGTGCAGGCAAAAGATGATTTGTCACATCAGTGGATTGGTGGAGATAGCGCGTAGTTTGGATAGCTATCAGATCAACAACGATGTGGCAATTGGACTGCTTAAGGGCATATCCCTGATATTGACAAAGCTATCACGTGAACAACTGCAGCCGGCGTTGCGGGAAATTGTTGGTTTTCAATTGCAACCGCTGGCACAGTTACTCGAGAACACCCATTGTCCGCTGGCGAAGGGTGAGCCTACAGATCCTGTGTATTGGATAGATCGTGCCTGTGCGATTATACGCCATACGAATCCCGATGTGCCTGACAACGTGGAGCATCCAACAGTTGCAATATTAAACGATGCCTGGCCACTCATCTCCCGCGTCCTGGACAACTATCAAAACGATCTGCGTATCATGGAGCGCACCTGTCGTCTCATCCGTTATGCGGTGCGAATGGTTCGCAAACAAGCTCTCCTTCTCGTGGAGCCACTGATCAAACAGATCGTTGTACTCTATGCAGTGCAGCATCATAGTTGTTTCTTGTATGTGGGATCCATTTTGGTGGATGAGTTTGCCAAAACGAATGAGTGCATTGCAGGATTGCTGGAGATGCTGCAGGCCTTTATCGAACCCACTTTTAGTTTGCTGCAGCTGGAGAACGGGTTGCGCAATAATCCCGATACGGTTGATGATTTCTTTCGCCTTGCCTCCCGCTACCTCGACTGCTGTCCACTGCAACTGCTTCAGAGCAGTTTAATAACGCCCATCTTTCAGTGCGCCCTGATTGCCTGCTCGCTGGATCATCGTGAGGCTAACGCGTCGGTAATGAAGTTCTTTATCAATTTGCTAACCTGGGGACGCACCACAAATCACAGGCATAGCGAGTGTCGACCCTTGGTCACTGAACTGGCCATCCAGCATGGTGGCGCATTAGTCATGAATCTGATACAGGCATCAGTGTTCCATTTGCACACCTATATGCTCGCCGATGTTGCCGAAGTGCTCACCGAACTCAAGCAAGCTGTGCCCCACGCACAAATGCAATCTTTTCTTGCTCATGCCCTCGACGCGCTTCCCAAGAAGAACAGTGGCGGCTATGTTACAGCCACACAACAGCAACTGGATGAGTTTAGTAACACGGTGCTGAGGTATGTCTTATTCTAGATCTTATCTTTTGTGTTTATTCTAACCACGAAAATTTGTGCTATTCCAGGGACCAGGCCAGCCCAACGAAAGCCGTTGCTCAAGCATTAAAAACATTTACCCGTCTCTTCCGTTGACACAATCATCGCCTACGCATCGCAGCAGCAAAAACGCTTCAGCCTGAATAACAATAATAATAATATGAGAAATTGTACAATTAAATTGATGTATACGCAATGTTGAGCAAACGCTACTGCTTCTGTTTAGCTGCAATCAAAAAAACAAAAAACAAAAAGAAAAGAAAGAAAAGTGGAACCTATTTATACAGCATGCAACTATAGTTGGTAAAGACTTCAGAAGTAAATATATAATGTTATATTATTTTGCGTGCGATCATAATCAGATTCTCACGTACAACGTACAATAAGTTGATTAACTTAAGAGCACTTTAGACTTTAATATTATATAAACTGACATTAAACAATATAAAAATAACAACAATGTTCAATGGACGACAACGAACCATTTTGTCAAAAGTTTTGTTGCGCTTTTTCTAATACATACTTTTATTGACTACATATTTAAAACTTTAATAATTAATTTGAACGCTTGTAGCTCTCTTATCTTTCAACATTTCACCAGTTCCAGTTTCATCATAGCCAACTAAGCCGTACGATTTGTGAAGTTATGAAACGTTTCACAACATTCAGAAGCATTTTCAATACTTGGTGAACTGGTTGTAAACTGCAGCAGGATAATCAGATAAGTAGTTAAAGCACCGCTAATCTGTTCAAATCAAAGAAAAACAATTTAAAATCTTACTTTTTATTATTCCAAGGAACTACTTACCGTAAAGTAAAGAGAACGATCGATGGTAAAAAGACCAGCAGCCGTAAAGTTAATCTTCAGATGCATCAGTTGCATGGAGAACTGTTGCAACTTCTTACGCACCTCCGAGTTCTTCGTCTTGTTGAGTAGCGTGTGGACAATGGCACCAGTTTTCTCACTTTTCTTAATAGCACGATTGCTGCCCTCGACAATGGAAATAATCGCTATCAAATACAATATCATTTGGCATGAGAAGAATGTGACAAATTCAACGGCCTTGAATTTGCTCTCTCGCTTCGATTTGCCCAGCAAAGTCTCAAGCACATAATAAGCATCAAAGACAATGATTAGGAATGCAATTGAAATTATTGTTAGCAATTGATAGGTGAAGTATTTGTTAGCTGTCGCTGCAGCCTCACAAATCAAATGATGTATTTCCATTGACTCTTGTATAATCTCAGCTGGATCTTTTGTCACAATGGTGTACATTGAGAAAGAGTCCAAACATTGTATAGAACGTTGTTTTTGAACAGCTTTAATGCTACGTGTTTCCCATTGATGGGCGAGATTTTTTAACACCTGTAAAAGATAGCAAAAAAAAAAAAAATAGTAAGGTTTTAATTTTAAAGAAACAATTCTCAAAATCGATAATTATTTCCACTTAGTTTTGGTAAACTGTTTAAACTATTATAAAGTCATTTTCCTTGGCCAGAAACATTTCAACTTGTTGTTTGTTTTTGTTATGAAATTATAAAGTTTTTGCGTTTTGAACAACATTTTTTTTTACCTCCCAAGAGTTGGTTGGAGTTAATTTATATAATTGAAGTGCAGTGTGTGCCAATTATTGTTCATCACTTAAGAGTTAACTAATATATTTGCTACTAGGTAAACAAGTAGGATCTTAGTTATGACATAGTAGTTTTTATGTGACAGTAATAAGACCCTTGGGTAATAATGGGAGTGAACTTAGTTTCGTGAAAACTTTACACATTAAAGTGTTACTAAGTAATAGCATTAATCGAGGTATGTATTAAAAATATTTCTGTTAATCAAAACTTCGTATGAAAAATTCTTCTCTTCAAGCCCTTTTCTTACCTTGTTAACCATAACGAATCGTATTTCAACCAAATATGTAAAACAGACAAACATCGTACTCGACAACGCAATGACCGTATGCTGAATTATGAATGTGAAATGTAATGCCAGACTTGGATACACTTGCAACACGTACAGACGAATGAAAGTGCCCCACGTGAAGACGATATTGACCAGGATCATAAATAACATAACGGCATAATTAAAACGCAACACTTTGCTGTACATGATCTTAATGCCGACGGTATGTAGCTGAAGATCCATGGTATGGAACTTTTGCAGGCACTGTTCCAATCGATACTTGGGTATAATGGCAGTCAGATAGATGATAGTGACACCAATGAAGCCAATAACAATCTGCATCATATCACCAAAATACGTAATCCTTGAACGAAAGAAATAACTTGCAACGGACTCACAATCGTTGTGTATGGTCACAATATAGCAGACACTATAGATTCCAATGTGGCACAGGCCAATGGCCAAACCAAACCACGATTTCTTAATTTCCTTACGACCCGTGGCACTATCACAACTTATATAAAACGATGTCAGGCCATGCAAATAGGTGACACGGAAGATTGGACAAAGACACTCGTACAACTGTTTGGCTGTCAATAATTGACGAACGCAACGACGCAAAGGATTTTTATTATGAACTGTTTTCAATGCGATTTCCTCATTCGACTCCTTAGCTATATCCATTATGAGAACTTTCCGGTTGGAGCTTCAAGCGACGACTGAACAAAAAGTAGCGCAATTTATTTGCATAAAGGTGTTCGTTTATGGAAGGTGGTACCCACAATTCCTTAATGTCCTTTAAGGGAGTGTGACAATGAATATGATTATGAATATGAGGGTATGTCATTCATTTATACCTTCTCTTAACCTAAGTTGTTGCATTTAATGAATGAATGAATGCATATTCACAGGCAACTGCTGACTGTTCCCAGGTGAGAGCACACATTTACTTAACGCTAATTAGTTTTAGGATTTTTACACATTTCTCTGAGTGTATAAAGTGTCTGGAGCACTCTGGAGACCTGAAGAAAGCCGGACCGGAAAAATGAATAAGCTAAGGTATTAATGGTAAGGGAGCACGCCACGAACGCTGCGAAAATTATTCCAGTTCTGTTTTTGATGGGGCTCAACGGTCTGGAAAAGTCATACCACTTTAATGTGATGTTAAATATATTCATTTCGGCAGATCTGTTTTAATTTTAGATACTTTTAGGACCAAACCGTCTTGCATAACTTACCTGATTTACAATACTCAAACGTCGCTCAAAACTGTAGGCTATAACACAAAACAGGCAGATGGCAACCGAGACCATCGAATGTTGCAAGAAGAAGGTCATGCAGACACAAAATGAGGGCGTGACACCGAACGAGATGAGCAGCCGGAATGTGCCCACAAAATAAATGCCCAAAATGAGCAGCTTAAAGATGAGCATAAGAATCGAATAGCGAAAGATTCTCGAGTACTTTACGCGTATTCCGATATTGGCAAAGTTTGAATCCAAACTGTGTAGAATTGAGAGTGTGCCCAGCAGCTTGCAACGTTTCAATATGGCCGAAGTGTAGATCACTGTGCCCGCAATGAGACCATTGAAAATCTGCAAACGATCGCCAACTGTGGAGATTTCCGTGCAAAAAAAGTAACCAACAACGGATTCACCTTGCCGCCACGATGAGATGTAACAGAAACCAAACACAATAATGTAAACAAATATATTGAAGACACCGAAACAGGACATCTTGAGATAGGATTCTCCCATCTTGCGACGCACCACATGAAACGGCGTCAGACCGTACAGAAATGTGAGAAAGAACAACGGACGCAGTGCCTCATAGACTTGAGAGGATATGAAATACTTTCGCACCCGTCGCAACGTAGTGGACATTTTGCCTGTTTTTGTTTGTGATGCGACCAAAAAAAAACACAACCGTTAGCATCGAAGTAACAACTCGAACTGCAGCCAGGACGAATCTGTAAACAGCAAACAAGTTGTGATAACAGCAAAACAGTTTAAATAGTGAAAGAGAGAGAGAGATTCATTCACCGGCAACTGTTAGTGTAAGTTCATGATGATGTTCATTATTCACTGTTTTCTCTTTGATTTGATGTCGTTTCACACTTTGCTGCATCGCTTACGAGGCGTATGCGCAATATGGAATGGCAAGGGTTGTGTGAGTGCTGGCTAGCAAAACTTGCGTCTTGTGTGCTGCGTGGCACGCGAATTATGTAAATTGTTTGTTTTTTGATGAGTTTTCAATAACGTAAGATTTAAAATTCTAAAACTTAGCTCTTTTTAACTCACCTTATGCAATTTTCTCAAACGGCGCAGCACGGATCTTGCCAGCATGCAGAACATACAAATTGTCATAGATATGACGATTAACTCATATATCATAGTGAAGGTCAGCTGCCAGGTGGGACGTACGTCCATTTGGGCCAGGCACACCAGACACACAATGATGATGGTTGCATCTAAGGCAAAGACTGAAAATAGCACAATCATGGCCTGATACTGGATCTGGAAGTAATCCACGGGACAATGGATACGCGCTAGCCGTCGATCAATCCTCACCAGAATCTCAATGGCTCTGCGCAGATGTCGACGCTTGAAGAGCGGCACAATAAACATGACCACTGCGGCACCGAACCCAGCCAAATAATGCAACCTGCTGCTCACCTGCGATATCTGATTGCGCATAAAATATCCAATCAGGGTATCATTGTGCATATCCATATGCCAATAGCAAAAGGCGAACAGCAGCCAACGACTGATGGCATTGGCGAAACCGTACCAAGATTCACGCACAACTTGCTCGTTACGGGTTACGTGATACGGCGTTATGCCCAGCAAGAGAGCTATGCCAACCATTACCCTAATGCTGCTATAGAAATCTTGAGCTCGAAAAATGCGTCGAAAGAAACGCTTCCAAAATCCTGGCATCGAAATTAATTTTTGCGCTAACATTTTCGTGATGCGGTCGAACAAAGCACTAACTGAATATAAATTATTGCATACTTTTTGATGCTAATGCCTAATTGCGCTCCGCTTGTTATCGTAAATTTAGCATCGCGTATCGTAATCGCATTAAAATGGGTGGTAGTTGTTCCTTCCAACTTGCTGGTGTTGATAGGTAAATGGGCAATTTAATGAATTAAATTAGTATGCCCTGTAGACAATATCGGACTAATAATGGGTATGATGTATAGCTAAAATAAATAGAATGTTTGATTGATTTGTTAGCCATTGATCAGATATGTTAACAGGCCATCTTTTAGTTTATCAATGGAACAGTTCAATTTGTTTTGTTTTTTTGGGTGATTGAACTTTGTTACCGCTTCAATTGTTATCATCTGTTTAGCTAATGACTAGCGAGAGCTCCGCGCGTCAGTTTTCCATTAAATTTCGATTGAAGTGGATAGTTTTATATAAGCTTACAAAGCTAACTAAACAATTCTGAAAAATATTCAACATACTCATCATCCACGTCGTCATCATGAGTTTGCAGCTCCAACTGGATTGCATCTTCAACAATGCAAATGAGATTGCATAATGAGACCAACTTAATGAGCTGACAGCATCGCCAGCTTCGTGCATTCATACAGAAGCATAGGGAAAAAAACGTAACAAATCATGCGCCTTAGCTAAGAATTTTTGTCGCACAATTTGCTAACAATAACAATAACGCTGACAGTAACAAAACCAAGACATTAACGAGTACTTGCTGCAACTGCCAGCAATAATATTATAACAATAATGGCAACCACATCTCTCGTCTATTTCTAGTTGAGTCTATATTTGGGGTCAACTTGGTTTGGTTGGTTGACTGCAATCTATGACAATGGCAACGACAATGTCATCTCATCGAGTAAGTCTCCTCAAGATTCTGTTTTATACTTAAATCAACGGGGCATTTGGCATTTATTTTCACACATGCAACGTCTTTCGTAAGTCGTTTTACTATAAAAGGAAAGACTGCGTTAACTAAAAATAATTTTCAAGCAGAATACTAAAAATTTAAAAATCAATTTAAATGTTTAAAATAAATATGTGTTAAGAGTATTTGATTCTTATGATTACTCTTTTCATAATTCACTTAATTTTTAATAAGCTGACCTTAGTTGAACCTGAACTGAATTTTGTTTGAGTTTTATTGATAACGAAAGTAAAAATCGCCACCTGTCGCTTTTAATGTGTATGCATTCATCGCTTTCGTTGATAATGAAAATGGGCAGTGTTTTTGATTGTAGCTTATCGCTAGAAGCTGACCCACAATTTCAGGCCTTGGGGTCTTCTCTAAGCTTCCTCGCCAGCTGCTGCGTTTAGTTTTTACTTTGAATTCGAAGCATACGGAATGTGGCGAACGGGAATCATACGACAGGCAGTTCGCCAGGATTTGGGACGATTGCTGGTCCGCAACAAGAGTCGCACCACTGGCCCAGCACCCACTCTACCCGCTTCAGCGGATGTGGTTGTGATTGGTGGCGGTTCAGCTGGCTGTCATACACTCTACCATCTGGCCAAGCGGGGTGTGAATGCTGTGCTTCTGGAACGTGCTCAACTAACAGCAGGCACCACATGGCATACAGCTGGCCTGCTCTGGCGACTGCGTCCCAGCGATGTGGATATTCAGCTGTTGGCAAACTCGAGGAACATGTTGCGTCAGTTGGAGGCGGAGACGGGTTTGGATCCGGGTTGGATACAGAATGGTGGCATCTTCATAGCACACAATGAGACACGACTGGATGAATATCGGCGATTGGCTACAGTTGGTGCAGCGCTGGGCATTGAGAACGAGATTCTTACTCCGGAGGAGACACAGAAGCTGTTTCCTCTACTCGACCCCAAAGCATTTGTTGGAGCTCTTTACTCCCCCGGTGACGGTGTCATGGATCCCGCCATGCTTTGCACTACTTTGAGAAAGGCTGCAAGCAACAATGGCGGCAAGGTGATTGAGAACTGTGATGTCACCGATATTCTTGTCGAGGAGGGTGTCCGTGGTGCCAAGAAGGTTGTGGGTGTGGCAACGCCTTTTGGTAACATACGTACGGAAACTGTAGTGAATGCGACAGGAGTTTGGGGTCGCGATCTGGTGGCTAAACACGGCAGTCATCTGCCTTTGTTGCCCATGAAGCATGCTTACATTGTCTCTGAATTTATACCGGGTGTGAGAGGTCTACCCAACATCAGGGATCACGATTATTCTACGTACTTCCGCATTCAGGGAGATGCTATCTGCATGGGTGGCTATGAACCGAATCCCATACTGCTGGATCCCGTGGCAAAGGACTTCCACTTTGGCCTGTACGAGTTGGATTGGTCGGTGTTTGAGACACATGTGGAGGGTGCTCAGAAACTTTGTCCCGCTTATGCCAAATACGGTGTGAAGAGCACCGTTTGTGGTCCAGAATCCTTTACACCGGATCACAAGCCTCTCATGGGCCCTGATCCGATTGTGCAAGGTCTCATGCACAACTGTGGCTTCAACTCGGCAGGAATGATGTTTGGCGGTGGCTGTGGCGAACAGACAGCACTATGGATCATCAATGGACAGCCAGATGTGCCCATGTTCAGTTTTGATCTGCGACGGTTCACACAGGATCAGGGTCGTGCCATCAAGTGGATACAGGAAAAGTCACATGAGAGTTACGTAAAGAACTACAGCATGGTGTTTAAGTACGATCAGCCGCTGGCCGGTCGTGATTTCCAAAAGGATCCCTTGCACGATGAGATGTTGAAGTCAAATGCCTTCATGGAGGAGAAACAGGGCTGGGAGCGACCTGGTTTCTTTCTTGGATCGAGTGTAGAGTCTGCCGGAGTACTACCCTACGACTGGTACGGCAGCTATGAACATCAACGGCACAAGGATAGCAACTATGAGCGAGTTTTAGAGGGTGATTTGAAATACAACAGCTTTTCCGAGCATCACGAGCTGGTAAGGAATCTTTTCGAACCCTGCTTTAAGATAATCTGACTTTTCTTCTTTACTCCTTAGATTGGAGCTGAGGCCCTTGCTTGTCGCAACAATGCGGTTGTCTTCAACATGAGCTACTTCGCCAAGCTAGTGTTGTCGGGTCCACAGGCCAAGCAAGCCGCTGACTGGCTTTTCTCGGCCAACACCAATCGTGATCCCACCAAGTGAGTAAAGAAGACACTTTAGACCTATTTTAATACCAATTTGTATTTTATTACTCTTCACAACTCTTCTTTAACAGAACTGTCTACACTTGTGCTTTGAATGATGTTGGTGGGGTTGAGGCTGACGTTACAATCAGTCGTTTGACATCTGGTTCCGGTCAGGTGCATGATCCCAAGTTCGAGGGTCAGGGCTATTATATTGTGGCTGGTGGTGCCTCGGCTTATTACACTTATAGTATGCTACTCAGTGAGATCCTTCGCAAGGGCTTCAATGCCAATTTGACTGATTTCACTGCAGATCTTGGTGTTATATCTATACAGGGACCAAATAGTCGAAAGATTCTGCAACCTCTGCTGGACTGCGAACTGTCCGATTCGAATGTGGCACCAAATAGCACTCGCTTAGCCAATTTGAATGGCATTGGAGTTCGCCTGTTGCGTGTCAGTTTTGTGGGTGAACTGGGCTATGAGCTCCATGTGCCCAAGGAGAATTGTGTAGCCGTTTACAATACTTTGATGGCTGCTGGTGCTCCACAGGATCTGAGGAATGCCGGCTATCGGGCACTGTACTCTTTGAGTAGTGAAAAGGGTTATCATTTGTGGAGTTTCGATCTGAGAGCCGATGATACTCCCTTGGAGGCTGGTCTGGGCTTTACCTGCCGTAAAGTGGGTGACTATCGTGGACGTGCTGCAGTTGACAAGCAGCGCTCCGAGGGCCTCAAGAAGCGCTTGGTCTACCTAACTCTACAGGATCAGGTGCCCATCTGGGGTCTTGAGGGTGTCTATCGCAATGGTGAGCCAGCAGGCTTCCTGCGACGAGCTGAATATGCTTACACCCTGGGCAAATCTTTGGGTCAAGCTTATGTCTCCCGTCCCGATGGCCAAAATGTTGATGTGGACTATCTAAAGTCTGGTAACTATGAGGTTGCTATTCTGGGTAAACGCTACAAGGCCGATTGCCATTTGCGTAGCCCCTTCGATCCGACGGGTCAAAGGGCACTTGGTAACTACGAATCAATCAATAAATTGAAATGAATATTATATATAATGAATGAATGAATAATGAATGTATATAATATATGAACATGATTTCTTTAAGTAACAATTTGACCCTCTTTCAAGCCACTTTTATTTAAGATTTTATAAAAACTGAACTACTTTTGCCAAGGCTTAAAATTTTTTAAATAAATATAATAAATTATAATTTAATTTTTGTTGGCTATTTATTTAATTTCTGATGACTTCAATTCGCGCAAATTGTTTTCAAATATTATATATTATATGCAACAATTGCTCTTTACTTTGTCTTGTATCATTTGGATGTGGTACAGTTTTGTTTTTGTTGTTTTCATTGATCCGCGTTGAATTCTTATTATTTTTAAAGCGAATTATTGCAATCTGATGTTTTTAGGCTGTATGTTTTCTTAATTTAACTGAAGGCCAATGGCAGACGCTTGGAAAATATTTAGACAAACTTGAGCTGAGCTGAGCCGAACAACAATTACCTATTATATTAGATTTCTTAGAGTTTCGAAACGGAATTAATGATTATGGTTTTGTGTTTTGGTTCGGTTTCAGTTTCTCAGTTACAGAATGAATATCATCAGTAATTTGATGAGAAGTCAAAGTCAGTCACTGGGTTATTGTTATGGATGGATGTTGCCACAAACAGCCAAAGACACGAATCTGCATAAAGAGAGAGAGACGTCAATTAGCTCTCTCACCACAGATACAAAGTTAATTATGGCCATGTTATTGTAATTTATCATTGTTTACGCTTTGTGCGCGCACTTCTTGTCTTCTTTTTTTTTTTTTTCTTCTGTTGGTGGTAGATTCTGCAGCTAAACGGCCTTGCCCATTAGGTAGGGTATATGTTAGGGTATAAGAGAGCTTTGAGTGTCAAACGTAATGCCAGCATTAAATGACAGCACATTTCTTTCTTGACAATGGCCAATTTTCTTAAAAACGTTACATAAAGCCAAAGCCAAAGCGAGTCAGCAATGAGACAAAAAGCAATTAAAAATCGTCGTGCTTAACGACGAAAGATGTCAAATAGCTGATTAAGCGCAAGCAGCCAACAATTGTGGGTTGCAGTCGAGAGTGAAAAGTGAAAAGCAGCCCACACACACCAATTAAACATACATAAGATATATACGTACACATACTTATATATATATATATATATATATATATGTATTTAAAGCTAAGGCCTCGAGCGCGTTAGCTTCATGGTAAGCGGCTTTAATATCAGTCAACTTTTTTTGTTTTGTTTTGTTTTTTGTTTTTTGTATAATGTTTGAATTGCCTTCATTGCCAGTTGCCGGCTGCGTAGCGGGGGTCATTTTATAAGGGGGGAGGGACCTCCAAATCTAGTTGCTGCAGTCATGGATAGGGCGCTCGAATCTTGTATGTCTTTGATTCGGCATCGGCATCGACATCGACATCGACATCGACATCGCCAGTTTGCAAGTCAGCATCATCGGCAAAGTTTTTTTTTTAGTTTGCTTGCCACTTGAAGTCGCAAGCACTTCAAGTTCAAGTTCAGGCTCCCCTCATTTAAGTCAAATTCGAACAAACTGCAATTTGGCAATGTTCACACTTAATGTTGAATTCACACATCTAAATTGTTTGGTATTTGTGTTATGTGTTTTTTTTTGTTTTTGGTGTTTTTGCTGCATGAATACAACCAATATGTATATATAACCCAAACAAATGCGCTCAAAGTCAAACAGCAATAAAGTTCATGTTGATTGCTACTTTAAACTCATTATAGATGAGTTGCAATTAACACAAAATTGATTTACTCGATGACCTTGTTGCACTTTGAAGATGCGCCATACGCTACAGTGCGTGTTGTGAGGATGCGCTTTAGTTGCCTTGTTGTTGTCGAACTTGAAAATTGAAAGTGCATACAGCAAGATTGTATTATTATTAAATCGATATTGCAATTGCAATGACTTAAACATAAAACAAATGTACATAAACACCACCTGTTGACATCAGACATTAAAAATTAATTAAAACGTTTTCAGCATTAATCATAATAACAATAAACTTCAAAGCAAATAATAATAATATTAATAACAGTGTTGCTACTACACAAAAAATAGTAATTTAACTCATTTTATTTGTTTTTGATATTTTTCTTTTGCTCTTCATTATTGTTTTGATTTCGAAGCTACTACACAATAAAAGTATTTCAACTAATTTTGTTTTATTTTTTTATTTTCTTTTGCCCTTTTTTTTGTTATTTTGATTTTGTGTGCAAATTGTGCCGGAAGCGAAGAGCGCTTCATTGATTTTAACTGACATTATTGACACAGTTTTGTTGCCTTGCCCCCTCCCCGCTGTGCAAGTCTCCTCTTTTTCTCATTTTGTTGTTGTTACATAAGTGAAACGTAAATAAAAAAAACGATGAATTTTTTATATTTTTGTTCAAATGAGCCGCCAAGGGGCACAATAAAATGTGGAGACAACAATAGGAAGTCAATAAATAAGCTAATATTTATAAGTAAATCAATAATCAGTTGTCTAAGCCAAATGCATAACGGCATGACAAATATTTGGCATATCTTTTAAGCAAAAATTCACCGAAGCAAGCAGAGCTGTCAAAAACAAAAGACTCTGGCAACAAACTTGTTTCGATGAGCAACTTGCCTTGCAAACATGTTGCACGAACGCAAACACTTTGCAACGTTGGCTCAAACCTAGCACAGTGACACGCTTTTATTGCGAATATATATATATATATATATGGATATAGTATTTTTAAGGTGTAATTTACAAACGATTCTTACTTCACTCGTCCATAACTCAATTAACAATGAAAGAGAGATGAGATGTTTAACTAAAGTTTTGAGTGGAAATCGTTTCAGCACTTGACTATTCGTTATGACCGTACTATGAGTCGAGTTTGAGCCACGTTCGAACGGCAACCGCATCATCAAAAGTTGCTCATTTTTATGCTGTTTGCTTTAGTTGTTGTTGCTGTGCACCTTTAGTTTTTGTTTTGCCTTTTTGGCTTTTGTTTGATTTTGTATTTGTGCTTTTGGTTTTTGTTGTTTTTGGTTTTGTTTTGGGGACAAGCTATAAACCGTGGCAAGATCGTCGTTGCGTTCAGTTGGTAAAAGTGAAGCGTTGCGTGCGGTTGTCTCTCTCAACAACAACAAAAACAACAACATATAAAATATATATATATATACTTAAATTCTCGTTCGATAACTCGTGCTTTGGTGCTTAAGGTGATTATTTGCAAACGATCCTTAAAGGATAAAAGCTTGAAAAGCAAACAAAAAAAACAAACTGTTTGACATTATTACAAATTGTCCAGAGTTGTGTTTAGTTTGTGCTGTGCAATTTTCTGTGATTTTTAAGTTAAGAGAAAGATAAGGCAGAAAAAAACGTTCTAAGAAAAATACTTAAGTACATATGTTTTATTATTTAAAAAAAACATTTGCTTATTGAAACCTAAGAAATTATTTATTTTCAGTCTAACAAAAATCATTTCTTTGAAATTATATATATATATATATTATATATAAAATATATAATAACAATGATATTAAGAGTAGAAAACCAAAATAAAATACGTTTTAATCATAGTTCTTAATGAGTTTTAGATGACAAAAATTTATGTGGTTAAAAAACAAATATATTTTATTTTTACTAAAATAAGAAAAATGTATTTAAGATAAAAGTGAACAAAATTTTCTTATATATATCTTAGATATATATTTAGATTGGATTTCGGGAAGAAAGAAGCAATTTAAAAAACATCCAAAAATTAAAAACAAATCAAAACAAAAAACCGAAAATTTATAAACGAGTAAAAAATAACACACACATGTAGCAAAATATTTAACCTATACATAAGGAAGCGAACTATTATTGTAAGATATACCTATATACCTTATAACTATATAATTCATTACATGTTTTTGTGCCTTGCTTTAATAGCTCTTCCCCAGTCAAGCTTTGTGTTGCAGTAGCCTTTCACATGACAACTTTGGTTTTTTATATATGTTTGATGTTTGATGGTTGCATTATGAGTATATGTTTGTATAACTAATGCACTTATGGTTCCATATTTACCTCGATGCTTATCTTGCTGCAATTAAACATGGCCCAGTTTTAAGCTTCTGTTCGAGAATAAAGCGCATACACACACAAACACACACCCACGGCTAGTCAAAGGTGTGTGTGTGTGTACAAATTACATGCATTGAAGCAGAAGATTGTGCAATATGTTTTTGTATTTGGCCGCCTCAGTGCAAATGAGCGGAAAATCTAATTTTCTAGCCGCATGCAAATTAAATTTTTGTGTGTTTTTTTTTTTGCGCAATATGGTCATAACCCAACTGACTTTAGCTGCTGTTAAATGCTACTGCAAAGCAACTTGGAGGTCGAAAAGAACATTAAAAACAAGCAAAAACAATATGCATATAATGCTTAATGGGATTTATGGGCAATGTGGTCTTTATGGGGTGCTGGCATTAAAAAAGTAACAAACAAATAAGGTCCAAAAATAAATAAGTAAATTTTCGGGCAAAGTTTTTGTTTCTGTTTGGTGCTTAAACAGCAGCTGATGGTTTTTGTGGGTTGCATCGTGACTAAGTAATAGCAGGCAATCTCTTGCTCATGCAACTGCAACACTGCAACAGATACAAAAATTCCAGTGAAGAAATCGCAAGTCACGTCTCTTTCTAAGCTGCCAATTTTCAAGGCTGGCAAATAATTTATTTTCGGAATACAACTGCGAAAGTCCCGGAGGAAAGTTTCAAATCGACTGAAAATCACATGCAATTTTAACGGTTTTTTATCTTTGTGGGGGTGTTAAGGGGGAAGAGGGGGGTAGTGTGACAAATGTTTAAAGCAAGCCATGATCATTAACTTGGCCAGTTGAGTTGTTGTCGACATCTTGCAGTCATTGCATCTATGATTTAAATTGTCTTTTTTTGGCGTCTACCTTTCTCTAACAATTTCAAAATGTATTTCGTTAATATTTATTCAATTGGTTAACAGCTTTGCGTCAATTTTTTTTGTGTAGTTTAGTTAAGAAAGAAATATTAAGTACATGAGAGTTACCTTAAAAAAAAAGAAGGTGGCTTCTTCTTTGTATCTCGTTTTTTATGTCATGACCAAAAAAAATTGAAAATATTTTCACTATCATTTCGTGACATTGTTATTGTTATTTGTGTTGCTTTTTGCCAGCTGGAAAAAATATGTACGAAAACCTGAAGCTGATGCTGAGGCTGTTACTGTTTGCTGTTGTTGTTGTTGTTGTTGCAGTTGTGGCAGTAAAAGTAACGCACCTTGCCTGAGATCAACCTGTCGGCTCCTTTACTGGCTACTTCATCTGTCCCACTGCCTCACTCTGTCTCTGCCGCTGTCTCTCCACACACTTCCCTCCACGTAGTTTGCTTGTTGTTAAAACTTGCTCACAACAACAACAACAACTGGCTGAGGAGACTTTCTTCTACAGTCTGTCCAGTTTTTCTACATAAGAAAACCTCTTACATGCATACTTACTTACTTACCTCTCATCTTTGGATCTTGGTGCCAGGTACCGCGCATCCCATTACCAATTAATAGCCATTGCATCCGCATGCAACTTTCTTAACAGTTGTTGTTTTTGTTGTGGTTTTTTTGTTGTGGCAATCGCATCCTGCTTTGTTAAGCAGCCCTTTTTCGAATGGCATTGTTCCATTTCCACATTTGACACTTGAACTGTTGCAACATCGCGACTAACGTGTTATTTTTTTTTAGTATGTTTCTATTCTATTCTGTTTGACATCAACATCAAGCGAATACTTAACCAAAATAAACAAAGGCTTGCAACAGACCTACTTTAAGCCATAAGAGACGCCCAGTTGTTGTTGTTGTTTTGCCAACCAGTTAGTATAGTTTTAGTGGCAGTTGTGGTTGTTGTTGTTGTTGTCGTTGTTGTCGTTGTTGTTTGTTTGTGGCTAGCAAATCCGTCTTCTTTATAATTGCTGTCATCGGTGTGCATCATGCTTTAAAGACACGTCTCACTTTATGCGTTCTACATAAATGAGTACACTCCAGCCAAAAACAAAACAAACAAGCTTAAAGACAACAACATTAAAGACAACTACTACAACGGATTTCTCCTTCAAAATACAAATGAATGGAATGATCTGCTTTTTCCCCCATTGATTTCTAATCAACAAAAAGTTGGCAAATAAGTTTTTCACATGTGATTTTTGAAGAAGCAAAGATTAAATTTAACAAGAGTATAGAAATTATATTGAATATAGATATTTTATATATATTATATTATATTTATGAAGAAACAAGGATTAAATTTACTAAGAAAATATAAATTATATTGAATATAGATATTTTATATATATTATATTATATTTATGAAGAAATAATGATTAAATTTAATAATGGTATAGAAATTATATTGAATATAGTCCTTTGAATGAGTTAAAAACCCCTTGAAAAATCTCAATTATTTATTTTTTAAATTGAATTCTCTTAACAACCATATAAGCATTTAAGTTTTTATGATAACCACAGCACCATAACTAATCACAAACTAATAAGCATAAGGGATTAAAAAAATCCATTAAAAACAAAAAAAAAATAGATAAATAAAAAAGGCGTTACAAATTGCATATAAATCTGTCGAAATCGCATTTCGAACGCCATCAAAATTTGGCAGCCAAATTAACCAAAACGTCTTAATAAATATAGCCAATGCATAATTTATGAAGAAAAAAATCAACCAAAGACTCGCATTAAAAGCTCGTGATGCATAAATATAAAAAACAAAAAGAAAAACAAAAAGAAGCAAAAATAAATAAAATCAGAAGAAAAATAAAACTTTGCAGTGTGAGAAAACCAGTTGCTATTAGATGATATTAAAGATTGAGTTCAAAAAAAATATAAAAATATCAAAAACTGCATAAGCTGAAGATTAATTGCTATATCAAGAGGGGGGGCAGGTTGGTGAGTTGGGGTAGGCTACTGTGAGGCAATGTGCCTAGGAATGTGGCAGCTGTGGCATGGACGAACGACAGGCCACAATGTTTGGCAGATGCCACATGGCACCAAAATCATGGAATTAATTATTTAACACACACACACACACACACACACATACATTCACAAAATTGGAATGTTGCACAGATGTGCAAAAAAATAAATAACGTAAAACAAAAATCACATTTTTTCAACCATTTAATTTGTTGTCTTTCAATTTATTTGGCTTTTGAGCACGCTTTGAAGGTTGTATTGTTTTTCGCCACTTACATAAGGAATTAAGTGTCGTTTAAAACTGAAGAGCACCCCAAATGACTAATAACTACAAACACAAACATACACATACACCATATACCATATATATATATATATATAAAATGCTACACGATTAACAACATTCGAACGGCCTTTCTCCCATTTAAAACTGATCCACGCAATTTACAAGTGCCTGAAAAAAAAAACCCAAAAAAAAAAATAACGAAATTCATTGAGATGCGTTAAACAATTATTGCATAACCAAAATCGACACATAAAAAAAAATACAATTCAAATTGGCCACTTCAAATACAAGTCAAGAGCCTAAAAATTAAATTTAAATTTTTGTACATTTTATTTTATGTTTTTTTTTGCTTGTATTTTGCCTTACCCACGACAATTAGCTTAACAACAAATACAATGCACATAGGAAGAGCAAAAAATGAAGCAATATTCAATTTGAATTACAAAATTTACAAGCCGTGAAAAAAATAAATATATATATATATACCTATATTCGACAAATGCGTGTGGCACGAAAATATAAAAAAAAAATCCGAAAAAAAAGTCGTTAGCATTGTTATCAGACGGAAGAGTCAATTTGGACAGCCAACTGTGTTTGTGTGTAGCATATGGCCCAGCAAATCCATTAACAACAACAACAACAAGTATCCATAGACAGCAATGCAACTTTCACCATTGAAAGAAAAAAAAGGTGTTTGGTATGCAAAGCCAGACGCTGACTCAAGCCTAGAAACTATTAAAAAGAGTGTGTGTGTGTGGCATGTGCCCCGAAATTGACTTTAGATCTCATTTCTTGCTGACTTCTATAGCGCAGTGTTGTTATTGTTTTGCTGTTATTTGGGTTAGGTCAGTTTTTTGAGTTTGCCTGGGAATTGGGTAAAGGTCAAGATACAAATGGTTTTATTTTCTTCTACCAAGAGAAAGGTTAATTAAAACGAAGCGCAGCTTTTTATGTTTTGTATTTGGTACATATAAATATTATAAATTTTGTATTTGTTAATAAAATAATGAGCAAAGTTTTACACCAGCAATTTGACAACCAAACGAACCATCACTCATAATTTATTATTATTACTTATTGTGTTTTAGCTTAATTATAATGAAAGCTACTCAGATCATGCAAAAATTATTGTACAGCATCGATGGCACCACAGCTACTTAGTTTTACATCGATGAACTGCTTTTATTTGTGTCTGTTAGGTAAATGTGAAAGAAAATAATATATTTTTATTTGATAACGATAAAAATCTAGAAATCTTATTTAAAATTATACTTACTTTCGTAAATCTAAATCGATTGGCTTCTATTTGTGTGAGAAAGCTTTATTTTCTGTCTAGTTCTGTAACTGCAAAATAAATAAACGTCAGTAAATATTTATTTAATTCTTGATATTTAACTTACTATGTTTTGTACATGTTAAGGTAAAAGTTTTTTAAATTTTGTTTTGTGTATTTTGGTTGTGTGTTAAAAGGCAACTGATTCTATTATAAATCAAATATTACTATGCAATATTTATGAAATTTTCAAGGCTAACTCGTTTTTATACTTCTCATCAAGCACAACTAAATGAGTGTTATAAAGTTATAACTAATAAAATCTTCTTTTCATTCCGGATCTAATTGTAATAAACATATTTATATAAAACCCAATCAGCTGCTCGAAACAGCTGCCCATAATAAAAATTTGCATACAATTTAGTTTGTTTTAAGCCATAACTAATAATGGATAATAAAAAAAAGCAATTGCAGCATAAAACAATAAACTTATTTGCATGTAAGATTTGAATTGTTATAAAGATTATAGATTGTAGGGTGATTAGGTGGGTTGCCAAGCTCTTTTGTCGAACTGGAAAACTACTTAATTAGGCAGAAAAATCCGAAAATAATCGAAAAAAAAACTAATTGTACAAATTAACAATTGTCAGCGACAAATTCCATAAAGACTAAAATCAGAAACCAATCAGTATAGTCAAAATCGCTCAAAAAACAGAAAAATCGATTGAAAAAACATTTTGTTCTGATATTTCCAATCACTGATTTCGCACAATAAGAAGTCGACTCATTCAAGCGGAAGTGGGCTAGGCAGCTCCCCCAAAGCACGAAAACAACGTTAAACTAAACCTACAAATCAGTTTGAATTCACGCTTTAACGTAACCAAACTTGCAGCTTTTATTTCTAGACTTTTAAGCCCACATCGTCAACAAGAATAATGTTTGTGCTTCGCACGTTGCTGCTGCTGGCAGTGAGCGCCACTGTGGCGTTGGCCCAGCGTCGTCTGGCGCTGCCGGATCCGCGCAGCTGCGCTAATCGTGTGAGGCATGCCACTTATCGCGATGCACGTGGCGTCTCCCACTCATACTTCTTTAGCTGGGAGCATGCGCCGACGCGCAGCCTGGAGGTGGACTGGTTGGATGCACGCAACATTTGCCGGCGTCATTGCATGGACGCCGTCTCGCTGGAGACGCCACAGGAGAATGACTTTGTGAAGCAGCGTATTGCACGTGGCAATGTGCGCTATATCTGGACATCGGGCAGAAAGTGCAACTTTGCTGGCTGTGATCGTCCCGATTTGCAGCCACCCAATGAGAATGGTTGGTTCTGGTCGGGATCAGGTGGCAAGATTGGACCCACATCGCAGCGCAATACTGGCGACTGGTCGGCAACAGGTGGATACAATCAAGCACAGCCAGATAACCGTGAGGCGGCGCAGGGCAATGATGAGAGCTGCTTGTCCATATTAAACAATTTCTATAATGATGGCATCAAGTGGCACGATGTTGCTTGCCACCATGTTAAGCCCTTCGTTTGCGAGGATTCCGATGAGTTGCTCAACTTTGTGCGCTCCCGAAATCCCAATGCGCGTTTGTAATTCTAAAATATAAACACTAAATAAATAAGCTTAAAATGAAGAAAGAAAGAAAGAAAGAATTTTAAACAGGAAATACAACAAATATTTATGTAGCATTAAACGGGAGCATTATGATTGATTTTGCCATTGATCGACTGCTTTCCACGTGTTTCGGCCAGTTTTTTTTATTGTTTAATTATGCTTTTGTTTGCAAACAAAATTCTTCAAGCAAAAATTTTGAATAACATTTTCCATGTCGAATTCGCGCATGAAATAAACAAAATTGTTAAGTAATTTTTAAAAAATTGTTAATAAAACTACAAATTGAAGCGATAATAATGCGATATTTTAGTACTTCAAATATGTCAAAAAGGCGTATTCGTTGCAGCGGTCGGGGAACCTGGGTAAATTACCCCAAATAGGGTAAAAGTTAAATTTTTGAGAAATTCTATTGCTTTTGAAATAGAAAATAATGTCTTAGCTATTTCTTTCTCAACCTGAAAGTATGTTGTATAAGTTTGGCTGTTCTCAAAATCATAGATTTTATTGCTTCTAAAGTATGCTATGCTATATTGTTCATGTGATTTTACTACTGATTTTATTATTCAGCATAAAAGTATGCTTTTTATCTGACATATTAACTTCCGTGAAAAGTTTTTTTTTGTATTTTTTCTTTAATTAAAGTTAAAATTAAAATGATTAATTAATTATTATTTTTAAATTTTATTATTATTATTTATTAATATTTTTATTACTTATTATTATTATATATTATCGGGGAACTTTTTTAATCATCGTGAGTTGCAAATTCCAGTTGCATTATGTATTCGTGATACTTCTTATATGATGTTGAATTCCCTCCCACAATAAGTGTGCAGCTCGTGTCAACAGCTAACGTCTTTCATGGTTTTATAGAAATGTTCACGTAACAGCTATGATTATGGTTTCATTAGCTGCTTACTGTGCTAGTAACCTGCACCCTCACATGGCAACTGTCGCAAGTCAAGGCTTAGCAATTTATTTTAACATCACGTAAATTTATGGGAAACAAAAGGTATTCAGGGTTAAAAGTAAGAAAAGAAAAAATGATTTATTACATATAATTTATATTAAACAGTTTTTCAGAAATGTAAGTATCTCGCTAAAATTCAACGCTTGGAAATTTAAAGTTTTGAACATCTCACTTTATGTAAACAGAGTATCACACTCGACAATACTGCATCTTGTTGGTGTTTTTATTTAGCCGTCGTGACTTGTTGACACAAGGTAATGAGACAGTCCGCAATTTACTTGCATAAGGCAGCCACAGCAGCAGCACAAACACTCACACTCACACACATTCATAATTCATAAACACAACACATATGTAGTGCAAGATATTCTTGTACTTTTTATAGCATACTTTTCAGGCAAAAATGCCAGAGCGAAGACCGCAACCACACAGCATGCTGCAGTCAGCATCAAAACATGGCCAACGTTGGAAGTTTTGACTATGGCGAGAAGTATCCACCAGTTGTTGGGGTTGCAAGCAGTACGGCTTTGGCCATTCGTAACTCAACAATAATAGCTCATCGTTTGTCCATTTATTTGCCACAACTGCTGCTACCGTCGCGTGATCCACAAAAGGTAAACATTTTATTAGTGCATTGATCTGAAATTGTTGTATTTCTTTTCACTTAGCTTATTATGGAAATAAATTGTTATGTGGCACAATTCCGAGAGCTGCTCATCTTTATTGGTCAGTCACGCGATTCGGCAGAATTGCGCGAGAAAATCCGCAAGCTGCGGCGAAGTTGTGTGGATGCCTGCAAACATTTGGCACATCTAATCACGCCACAGCCGAGGCACTGCGTCGGCACCCTTAGCGAGAACAGCAATCTTTCGCTGCTCTTTCAACTGACGCAGCAGTTCCGTCACGAGCTCATCAAGAGTCATCGTCTCATCCAGCTGGTGCCGTACGACATGACCGAGTATTATGGTGGGTATCAGGATATCTTTCAGTTCCAAACTTATTTTCTAATTACTCTTAGCACCCGCTCGCAGTGCACCCTCGAATCTGGGCAATGTGATTAGTCAGATATTGTTGTGCAAACAAATCAATCCGGACTTTCAGCAGGAGGAGCTGTGCAGCATTAGCAAGGATGCACAGGAGTTAAGCGAACTCCTAAGCGAAATGCAAACCCATTTACCGAGCCCCGAGGCCTCAAGTGAACCGGACCTGCATCTTTCTCACAGCGGTGGTAAGTAAAAATGTTTGCAGTGTGAAGTGAACTGAATGCGAGTAGTATTCAAGCCTGATTTACCACCAACACCAGCTAACGTTAACCTGGCCTTGATGAATGCACCACCCGCTTGGTATAAACAGCATCGACGTCGCAGCTGCCGCAGTCGCAGTTGGAGTCTCTGCTGTTGTTTTAAGTCATCACAAGCGAATTCGTTTTAAAGTCCCGACAGGTAAGTAAAAGTTGTGTCTAATTTACATATGAGACTTTTAAATACTCTTTTTATAATTGCAATTTTAGTGGCTTGTATGGAGAAGCTCTACAAATATTTGTCAATAAATTATAGTATTATCTGTAATAAAACAGGAAAGCTAGAATAAAGTTCGAACTGAAAATAATTAAATGGCTCTTTCATTGAAAAAAAAATATTGTAAAAACTTCAAGTTCATTTTATAGCTGCAATCAGAAAAGGTAACAAACGGATTAGAGCAGATATGAAAAGTGCAGGTCTAATTAATATATATATACATTTTCATTGACATTTTATATTTTATTTTTCTTTCATACTGATTGTCGTGACATTTATGAGTCTTTCTATTCTTTTTACCCAAGCTGACTGATTTCTTAACTTATCTACAGATTATAAATATGGAAAACACTATCAGAACAGTGGCAAACTTTGACAATGATCCAAAGATTAGAAATACTCTAAAGTGCAATACGAATATAAAGTCTAAAATAATAAGAGTTTGAAAGCAACAAAAAAAAATTCATTGTTTAATATTTTATGTCTCTCTACCTTATTTTTGTCCATCATTAAACAACAATCGAGCTCTATTCGGCAGACTTTAATTACACACAGGTTAATGTATTTTTTCACATTTTATACTTTTTTCCGGTAAATTAGGCGCCCACTCAATGTTTTTATGAATATGGATTATATCATATATTTGTTAAAAAAAAGTATGCATACTTATAGCTAATACTGTATGTGTGTGTGTGTTTGTGCACAGTGGGCCAACCTGTAAGCAACAACAAGGAAGTGAATGTGGCACGAGGCGATAAACATAATGTGTGGGATAACCGTTAAAACGGTAACGTTCAATAAAGGACAGCTCTATAAGATTTACGAGCAATTTCGCTTGCAAATACTCAAAATTTCATTTGTATATAAGTAAATATATATATATAAATAAAAACCCCGTTACTAAGTCCAGCAGATAAGTAATGTCAAGATGATGAAATTTGTGCACATTTCATTTGGTAACCTTCAAAAGGCTGAAAGTCCCAGTACGTAGAAACATTATCTGATGTGTTGGTAAGGCGTGTGTTATAATCTAAATTAAATAATCTACAAGCAAACTTGGAAAACGAGCCTCCAAATAAAAGTAAATGCATTTTGTTTTTGATTTTTGAATACATTTTAATTTTAAAAATATGCTTTTGTCTTTTACAAAACATATCTCTACATTAAAAATATATAATTTATATATATATATATATTTATGTGTATATACTCTATGGAGCTATAGTAGATATATATTTATGTATAAGATATAAACTTCTATTACATATATGTCATATGGATTTTCACAGAAAATCTTCAACTTTTTCCTTCTTTTGAGTAATGCTTACTTTCCCAATTGTTTTTAAACTTTTTTTTAGCTTCGTAATTTTTTTTTCTTCTTTTTTGATTCTTTTGACTTCTTTTTTTTTTTGCTTGTGCGTTTTTTGTTTTTTTCTTTGTTTTGCGCTGTTTTTTGTGTTGAGCATTAGGCGTTCTATGGAAGATTCTGTTGTTTTTCTCAATTTTCAACAAGTTGTTAAATAGATTTTTAACTTAAATTTTTGTTTGTGCACAACAATTTGGCATTGTTTTTTTTTTTTGCTCTTACCCGTAGGCAAAATGCAAAACAACAACAACTAAATCAATGTTAACAATTATAAAGTTTAGATCGTTGGACTCATTCATTTTAGCTACAAATATTAAATTCACTATATGTTGTTTTGTTTTGTTTCGTTTTCTTTCTTTCTGGCTATAATATCACCTTTATCACTGCAGAACTCACGACTTGAGTTCAGGCTAAATGTAGTCTCTTCTTCTTTTTTGATGTGTTACTTTGTATGTGTGTGTGTGTGTGTGTGTATGTGGGTGTTGAAGTGTGCTTGTGTGTTGTTTTTGTGTGGTTACAGTGTAAACAAATAATTAATTAACTGCTTAATGCTAACTCAACGCGTGCACAATAATATAAACGTTTTGTGTTTTGTTTTTTTGCATAGAAGAAAAGAAATAAAAACATTAGAACTAATAAAAAAATAAGCTTAGTTAATTAAGCACTAAGTTTTAAATGTATATGTATGTTGTGAGAGATTCCCCACGCGCTCCCACTCTTTTCTCTCTCTCTCTCTCTCCATCCGTTTTCTCTGGTTCTCTTCATTAGAGTGAGCAGCTAATGCAGCAATTAAAATAATATATGTGTGTGTGGCATGTGGCAAATGGCTAATGGCTGATGACGACGACGATGACAATGACGATACTTGTGTGCGTGTGTGTTTTAGCTGGCGCCAAAAGCACACATTTTTGTTTGAAAAGGAACACTGTACTGTATGTAGTTAAACGCTGCAAAGGGCAACCACGCGCGGCGCCTCTTGTTATTTAGATGCGCGAAATTTGATTCGTTGCCTTTGTGGACGCCGTTGACAACTGTTCCAGACGCGAGCACAATTCCTGTGCGAGACGCAATTGATTCGCTGCTGCTGCGGCACAGCTTGTTGCCGCCGTTGCTGTCGCTGCGGCAGCCACAGGCAGCTGCTGTATGGCCATTGCCTCCGGAAAACTCAAGCAGACACCAACCCAACGTGCCTTGCCACAAGCATGAGACTGCAAAGGAACAATAAGCCAAATGCAAGTTAGTTATTGTTTGAAGATTTATCATTATCATCTTTAAAACTCACCATGGCAAAGTCACGTTTCCATTGCACCGCACACTGTCCATCGCAGAGGGGGCAGGGACGATCAAGGCTATAGCCACCACATTCACTGCAATCCAGCGAGACATGATCATCGGTCCAGGAGACGCCGCAAGTGAAGCAGGAGCCTAACTGTTGACGCAACTCCTCAATGGTCAGCACATTATCCATGTTAATCTCTAATGGACCACCAACTAAATCAGGCAGAGAGGCAGACAGACCCAAATTGTGATGACTGTAAGAAACAAAGAGAGATAAAGAAAGGTTAAAGACATAATTCAAATGGGAACACCTTCTTCTATTTGTAAATACTATATGACTAGTAAAAGGCTCAAGTTAATAGCTTCGTTTTTTGTGGTTATAAATGCACGTATTCCATTTTGTGAACACTGATAACTGGCAGCTTATATAGTAGCTAGGCGCCTTGCTGCACCCCTCGGAACCGCACCTGGTCAACGGTCAACAAGCGAATGGCAATAAGCAGAGGCCATAACCTTGCACAGTGGGCGGACATTTATGGGGCGTGTCAGCGTGCCGTTGTCACTGTCGCTGGCGTGATTATGATAATGAGTAGCGTGATGGCGAGACGAAAAAACGGCGACGGCAGCCAATTGGGACTTTACCAACCAAAAGTGACAAGCGCAGCAGAAGGCGGCGGCAGCTTTCGCTCGATCATGTGAGCGTCGCATTGTCGCCAGCATTTATTTTGTTAGCACAAGAGCGCGAGAATTATAATAAGAGAGAGCATAGACAGATAACAGAGAGAGAGCTAGTGATAATGCCTGCTAAAGACAACAACAAAATATTATGCAGTATGCGGCATTTTGTTTTGTTAATAGCAACAAAAAGTCCGCACTCATCGAACGCGATTAGATTGCAAAACTATGAATGGGTCATGTCGCATGCATAATCAAACTAAATTTAACAGACAATGTTAAAAAAAAAAACAACAGAGACACTGTTAACAGTTTAAATTTGCCATAACATGGCCCTGACTTTGTTTACAACACGACGCAACATGAAATTTCACGCATATATCGCATGTATTGAAGGCTATACAAAGTAGCTGGGTGATGCCGGTGATGGCAGGGGTGGAGGTTAAGCGGTGTGTTTGTGTGTATGTGTATGTTTTGTTGTCATTTCAATAAATACAAAACGGAAATGGCGCTTCCAGCTAATTTCGCTGTTATTGTGAATCACACGGCGTATGAGCAATCTGGCCATAGATAGATTGTATCCTATAGTATATGCGTATTAATGTCTTGGCTATCTACTATGTTAAAATTCAGACTTTCTATTTAACATTCAGTTATTAATCGTTGAGGAATGTTACAAATATAATTATAGTAATTTTAAAGGAATTTTTTGTGCTTTTGGAAAGGTGCTAAAATCAAAAAGCTTGGCAAAAACAATCAATCTTGTTTGGTTAGATAGTTTTAGGTATTTGCTTGATTCTGATCATAGTTAAGATTTATTACTTACGCCAATGGACTGCAAATATCGGCAATTTGTGGAGCATGTACGCTGGCACTCGACATTGTTGCTGCTGTTGTTGGTACTGCTGCAAATGAAAAGCAAACCAGAAGTTAAGAAAATGTTAAAAACATCATACTATTGGGGGAGGGGGAGGGGTAGGGGTCAAACGATATGTCAGGGGCAATACGAGAGCAAAACAAAATACAGGTAAACAAACGCACGAAGGTAAACGAGATAGTTGTTTCGTTCATTATTATTAAAGCTACTCTATGTGTATTTGTGTGCATGTGTGTGCAAGTGTGTGTGTGTGTGTGAGGGTTATTAAAAAACACTTAAATGTCAAAAAATAAATTGCATAGCAAACCGTGCACAACTGTACACGATGCTTGTCAAGCTTGACACTTGCTTCAACACAACACACATTTCCTATACCAATAAATGGTCAACATATAATGTTTATATATATATTTAATGTCAATAAACGACATTCTTCAATATGAAATAAAGACACGAAATGGTCCGAAGTTCAAACACTCTTAAACAAGTTATATGAATATAACTTTGGCTTGCTGATTAAGCGTTCAAAATAACTACTTAATGGATCTGGACATTAAGTGCGCTACATATTTTGTGCCAAAGTTAAAAATACTACTCTTAAATACAACCAATTAAATCAGGTTATAAGCTGTAAAGGCCACAGTCAATAATATAACGCAACAATTTGTGGCTGATGCGTCATTTATATCTCAATGAAAATAAAAAACCAATTTGATTCGACAGAGTGCCAATTAAAGTTTGTAGTTTTAATTTAGCACATTCCAAATGAAATTGTTATGGACATATAAACTTGTTAGTTTATTGTGTATACTAACAGTGCACCAGCAGTTATTTATAAACTTATGGCACGAGCGCAATGTCTTCAGTTTGATGGGACGGAGCGGTGAGGCGAAGATCTTTAGCTGATTTTGGCAGCATTGCAAAATTTTGTTGTGTACACTTATTTTTGACACACAGCGACAGCCACATGACTGCTGCTGCTGTTGCTGCTGTCGTCGTTGCTTGGCAAAAATAATAATATTCGTTCGATCTAAATTTAGACAGATCATATGAGCAAAGATGTAATCAAATTTAACGTAACGTAACGTAACATGCGAGGGCGTGCAAGAAAGAGAGAGAGCGAGCGTTTCAGTGCTAACACCATTTTGCAGTTATGTTAATGCAAGTTTTATGTTAATGCCATGTTAAGTGGAGTGTATAAGAAGAAACTGTAAAACTCTAATATTTATTTTTGTACACGTTGGCTTGCACTTACACGTAGACATATTAATATAAATTCATATTAATTTTAGTTGTTGTATAGAGCCTATATATACATATATATTTACACTTGGCATGCAATGCGGCAGCCGCAACTTACAACTAGTTGCATTTAATTAAGTTTGATGTGATTTATTTTTAGAAGGGCAGTCGCAAACACACACACACACACATACAAACACACAATACAGAAACGCACACAGAATGCAAGTTTTTTTTATTGTTTTTGTTTTGCTCTGTCTCTGTCTGTCAAGTTGTGTTTTGAGAGTTTATTTTGGGCACGGAAATACTTACAATTTATTGTGGGTTGTTGTAGACGTTGTTGTTTTATTTGCTGTTGTTTTAGTTTCAACAGAATATTTGATTGCTAACGGCGCAAAATAATTTATTATAATACGCTATTAATAATCCAAATTGGGATTTCTCTGGGATTTGTTGTTATTGTTTTTATTTGTTAGCCTTGCAATAACAATGAAATTGCTTTGACAATTGCTTTTGAATAGTATATAATTGCAATTAATTTGTTTTATTCGATTTAACTTTTCACACGCGCGCGTTCTCGTTCGCAACAGTTAAATCTATTCACAATTGAATGTTTGTTTATATTTTTATAAATATTGTGACAGTAGCTGCAGCACACTTTTATAGTTGGGCTTTCTTGTATTCAAAAAAAACGTTGATTCGAAACGAAGTTAAACTTTCTGTTCGTTTTGTAAGAGCTCAAAACAAAAGCCAAAAGACCAAGTGGCGTGCACGACAACACAAAAACGACTTAAATGATGTCGCTCGATGCGACTCGCTTTTATAGCAAAATCAACGGATGTGTGCGAGCGAGAAACCACTAGAAAACACTGAGAGCAACTACGAACAAAGAGTGAGCAATGCCTCAATACAGTTAGTGAGCGAACTGATATTGCATTTGCTGTTGCTGAGTGCGCGTGTGTGTGAGACGAACAGCGAGAGCGAAACGAAAGAGAGAAAGAGAGAGAGAGAGAGAGAGAGCTGACGCGTACACATGTGTTTGCGGAGGAATGACAAAGCAAAGCTAACGAACTTGTCAGCTTGAAATTTGAAAAATACTCACCAATACACTGTCAAACAAAATGTATAAGGAAAAAACTGCGTGGCGCGTAGGGTAAATCAAAGTTAACGCCACAATACTCTTCCGAGCAGATGCTGTCCAATTTGTCCAGCTCTATATGTGTGTGTTTTTATGTAGTTGGCAACAGGAGGCATTTTTTTTATATTTTGTGATAAGCAACCCAAACAAAACATCAATTTTGTTTTAATCTCTGTCTCTCACGCTTTGAGAGAAGTTTTTGTAAGAGTAAATGAGAGAGCGATTGAGTGAGCGGCGTGCGTTGCTTCGTTTAACGGTCAAACACAAGGCAATAACAATAACATAAAAAAAAAATATATATATATATATATATATGTATGTTGAAAAAACCACACTCAGACACAAACACATAGACATATTAAGTGTGTAATACGTATACGCCGCGTGGAACAAGTCTAGTACATTGACTAAATGTATATTCAAGGGGTTGTTGACGTAGGTAATTTGGACATGTCAACACTGCGCGCAGCAACAAGCGTCAGCAAAGACAACGTTTCATTTCAATAACAAATCATGTATTTTTCTGTTGTCAGGTAGTCCAGTGTAGAGGGACGAGACAGGGAGAAAGAGAGAGAGAGAGAGAGAGAGAGAGAGAGTGATAGAGAGATAGATCCTCAAACTGGATAACAAGTATATAGGACATAAATAGCGTGACCTGCGCTTTATGACTTAACTGGAACTGATTATCCAAAATGCTTATCGAATAACGCGTTCGCTCGTTATCTTATCGACAAACGCCCATTGTATATAGTCTCTAACTTAAGCCAATGAAAATGTGAAACACACACACACACACACCTGTAACGGTACACCTTCAAAGTCTAAATGTAAACTAGAAAAAAACGTATATAAGTACATCTGCATTAGGAATGGCACCGAATGTACCGCAATGAAACAGTTGATGGAAATTGCCAAGCACAAGTGCTAAGTAGCAACTGCAAAATATATTCGCATGTTAATAGAAACTGTTTATTTTTATTCGCTTCTTTCTTTCTTTTTTTTTTTGGCTTTTATACTGCAGTTTCGGAGTCTACACGAGTCGCGCGTCGTGCGATCAAATTTCGCCTGGCTATACGAAAAATGAATAAATATATAACGGAACGAGGCAGCCAGATCAACTCAAAATTGACCCTCGCCAAAAATAATGCAATTCAGCAGCGACGGCAAAGTGAATGCCCAACGGAAAAAACTATATAAACACATACACACAAAAGTACGTACGTACGTACATACATGCATTTAGATATATTATAAACAATTGATGTATATTTTGAAAGGCTAGAAGAGATGGAGGATGTTCATAATGACGATCATCATCATGTTCATGTTCATGTTTATTTTTTCATAGTTTCAATATTGCCGCGGCACACTTTTCGCCTGGCATTCAACTTTTGAATGCGACGCAGTTTCCTTCGTATGTTCGTTGTTATTATTATTATTTTGTTTGGGGGAGAGAGACCATTGTCATCTGAGAAGGTCGCTCGCTCGGCAATTAATTGAAAAACACCTCTACGATCTTCAACAGATTGCGTCAGAAAACGTGAACGACAAACCGACCGACCGACCAACCAACAAGCTGCCACACACACAGCAAAAGATATAGTGCAAAAATACTATATGAAAATGTTTGTACATAATAAATATAAAACAAGCCGAAACCAAATTATATTTAAACAGCACTTTTTTTTTTTTTTGCAAGCCTTTTAAAAAAGATATTAAGTGAGCTGTGAGAAGTTCGCTTATTTGTGCTACAATATTTGAGTTACCTGCTTCAAATAAAATAAACAAGGATGCAAGCACAGGTAGTTCAAGGACTTTTTGCATTCGGGGTGAATGCAACCCTGGTACTCGATCATTAAGAAAATGCCATGTGAAACATTTCAGAATGACCTTAAAATTTGATTTAGTTTATTGCTCTTTCCAAAAATAAACTAGCATATTTAACCGAAGACAGAAGATAAGAAACCAAACTTATAGTTTATTGACCTACCAAACAATTTGTACAATATGTAAGTCAAGGTTATAGATAAGCATTGAGAAGTCAACTCATAGCCCTAAGGCACTCCAAAAGCGACCCTCGCATATGCTAAAAACTAACAGACCGATACTAAAACAGACTTGAAACAAGTGCTGCTGCTTGAAGAGACATGCGCTTCCTCTTTAAAAGTCTTCTTGCACACGCAACAGCAGCAACAGCAGCTATGAAAACAAAGCTGCGCATGCGAGTGCCACTTAATTGTTCATGCCGAATTTGTGTAAATAAATAAATACACATGTAGATAGTGTGCTGGCTGTTTGGTTAACTCAAAAGATGGAGTTGGATGTTACGAGCTGTGATAAAGCACCAGTTTCAAATGTGCACAGCTAAAAAAACATCAAAAATAAAATTTAAAAAAAAAAAAAACAGTTGACGTCAATGCGCACAAAAAAAAAACAACAAACAAAATCAGGAAAAGCAAAGTCAAACAACATTACGCCCAAAAAAAGAATATAAAAAAAAAATACTAACTCCGACTTGCATTGTTATGAACATTATCTGAAATCTGTGTGGGTTTTATGTGATTCACGGCTTACGGAGAATCTAACATCATTATAACACGTATTATTATTAAACTGTGAAATTCCGAATCAACGCCGCCAATCAAATGCTTATCAGTTCAACGCAACTTGAAACAAGTTTTACAAAAAAATACTAAACAAAAAACAAAATTTATTTCGCGGGCCTCCCTCGCTGTTAGGTTTCTGTAAACAAGCAATTGTTTACTTATTTTAATGGAGGAAAAAACCTTTATCGTAGTTAGTTTAAGTAAATGACGACTTAAAACTCTAGACAAGGGGTTTAGCTATTAACGAAAGCCGCTAAACGATCAAAGGGAGAAACTGACAATAATAAATTCGCCTTTAACACAACACACGAGATGATAGATAAATGGTTTAAGATATGTACAACTGTTGACAATCGCTATTAGACGAGTGCGAATTACATAGATATAGCCAGACAATTTCTATATATATATATGAAATCAAAATACCATATCCCTGAACTTTGGCCGTCGCCGTTCTAGATACATGTTTGCATGTGTTTCGCAATAGTTCCGCTTAAGGGAAATTTGCGTTCATTCAAAGAAAAAACAAATTTACATATAATGAGGTATTGTATAAGTAGTGGGAATAATTCAAAGTAATACGTAAAAACTTTTTTTACCAGCAATTAAAACAAGTTCCAAACTCTTACAGACTAGTCCCACATAACATTCGAATGTTATTAACATAATATAGAATAGAAAATTGATGCTGTTAACAAAATGTTAACTCTTATATTGTAACGTTGCGGAAACCATTCACATTTGTAGCTTTGTTTTCAAACCAATTGCCATATAAATTGCATTGTTTTCAGTTATTGACAAATTACAAAGGTCAATGCCTTATCTTTTATAGACCAAACAACATAATCGGTTTTTTTTATTGATTGATAACGTTTAGGGGCATATGGCAGCTGGCATCCAGCGATTAAAAGAAAGAAATTTGATGGGTGAGCAACGGCTCTATTTGTTTTGTGTTAAGGAAAGTTTTTCTATTTTTGTACCTAGACGGACATCAATTATACTTTTACCAAGATTATAAAGAGAAGAATACAACATGAATAACGAAAAAATAACTTAAATATTGTTATTGATTGTCTTTGCAATTCGTATTTCTTGTAATTATAGGGAGTGTTGCTTTTTTATTTTTGCAATAATTCTAGAAAACGTTTTAGCTGCGTATCAAATGGAATAATGTGTTCCAAGTAGTAATCGTGTGAACGCAATTTAAATCATTGTTAACGCCAATTTGCAGCACCCTAACTCAATTTGCAACATTATTTATGGGGACAATAGATCTATTATGTGGAATATAAAAAGTTCTACATTGTACCACCCATTCCAATGTAACACCCCCATTCGCATATAAAAATAAAATGAGAATTTCTTAAGAAATGCTATAAAAAATACTCTGGGAACATTGCTCACATCATACATATATGTTTGGATATTTAAATATAGACATGAACTGTACTATAAGGGGAAATGATTATAATGCAATTGTACTTTAGAATATAGTATTACACAGGAATTGCCACAGACACACACACACAATGAACATAGTACACTTTAAAGTCCAGGTTAAGTACGTATTTCGTTTTATGTAAACCTTATTTGCATCGACTAATGCGCAATCGAATAATAAACAAGAATAAAAAAAAACCCAAGTCAATAACTAGAACGGGTCTTACTTTAAGGGAGACCCCAAAACTCTTTGTATAGTTGCTAAGATCTAGAGGTTGATTCTGTACCATATATATATATATATATATATGTATAACAAGTTAAAACGAATCGATCGGTAAAAAAAGATAATGCGTAATTGATGCTTAAGTACTTACATAAATATATTTAATATTCATTTCATTCATCGGAGATATTTTTCAAATTTATAAAACAAATATAGAATGTAAATTTGTCAGACTTTTTACTCAGAGTTTTCTAAATTCGAGCCGCCTACACAAAATTGCAACAATGTCTAAGCCAAACGGATATTAACATATTTCGTTGGCAAGCAGCGTGATAATTCAAAGGGAGGGAAACAACAGAATTATGCATTTTGGGTAGAAAGTTAGCCAGAATTCACACGCTTAATTACTGTGATAATTACGCGTGACAAAGTTGAGTTAAGTTTGTTTTAACTAAGGATAGTTTAGCTAGGTTTCTGTTCGCTAATGGATGTGTAGTGTATGTCAAAAGTAAGCAAATATGTATATATAGTAAGTAAATCTATAAGCATCTCAAGTGATCTGACCGACTATTTAGTTGACGTTTTCTTTTATTATAATATATGTGAGTGTACTTTTTAACTGGCTGATGTCGTCATGAAGAACACAAAACTTAATGATGAGCATCGCTTTTTTTTTTTGCTGTTAGATTTGCGTCGCACGAATCGTTTGTACAAATGCAAAAACACAGATACAACAGATACAACCAGAGAATAAGAGAGAGATAGAAAGAGAACGTGTACTCTGTGTACTGTGAGATGAGTTAAGATTCCAGTTTAAACCGATTGTTACTAAATAATGTCGTAGTTGTTATTGTTGCTTGTTGTCGCACGACATAACTTATGCCAGTCAATATCTGTCTTTATATCTATCTGTCTGTATGTGTTTGTGTGTGTGTTAAAATTGTTAATTGATAAAACAATGAAACGCTACAAATGAATGAATGAAGCGCAATTTCAATGGAAATCAATACGTAGCATATACATAGATATATATTCAAAAATATATATATATATATATATATACATTTACTAGATAGTGAAGAATGCGTTGTTCAAAATGACCTGCCTCCAGGCCCTGAGTCCAAAGCGAATGCCAAGTATGTATTAGTATTAGTATTGTATCAAATTAACAACATTTGTGCACGTTCGTTCCATTGACACCCGATGTCCGAGACATTAGCAGGCAACGTCTCAAGTAACCACGGTTGAGGTTAGAACCGGCTGTCACCTAAACAAATCGGTTAGAGGCTGAATCCAACATAGTTTCAACTGGCTTCAACTGGCAGTTACGAATTATGACGCCACACAGGCGACAAAAAGGTCAAACTCAATCTCGAACTGTAGTCGAAAGTTGAGGCGACGCGTGGATTTATTTGACAGCTTATCAGATGCTAAAAAAAACAACAAAAACAAGTTAAGTCAAGCCGGCTCGCAACTAAGGCGATAATGATTCTTTACTGGTTCCGTTTATTTATGTGTTGATGATGTCGGCAACATTTAAATAAACCAAAATCAAATTAGCGAACCAAAAAAAAAAAACTATAAACCTGACATAAAATATGCAAAGCGATACAACTTGACTAATCGATACTCAGTAGGTAAGTTATAAATAGAGCTTAATTCGAGTTAACAGAAAAAATTTCTTGAATCATTTTGTATAAGATGCTTAAATAAGTGAGTCGTGAATAATTTGTTAAGAGCTTAAATGTTAAATACTTGTTCAAATTGGGACAAAACAAAAAGGCTCACAAAGAAACTTTTAATTCTTGTTTTTTGTTGCTAAAACCACTTAAGCTAAAAATGATTAACCTAAACAATAAAACACCTGCACTATATATTACTTACTGCTGATTCACTTAACTAACCTTACAATAAATTCCAATATTTATAGCTGCTATAATCAACAAACCCCTTAACAATAAGTCATGGAAACAAAAAAGTAAGTAGCAAAAAAAAAACTTGACAACTTATGCTCTGAGCTAGTTAATAATTAAATGTTAAGTGAACTTGTTAAAAAAATATAATTTGTTTGTTATTGAGATGATTTCAAAATGTAAATACATACATATACATATTGAGTGCAAATAAATTATATATATTTTGTCATAAATAGATGTAAATTAACAATGCAAATTTATTTGTATTTCACATTAAATTTTCACTCTAAATTATTTACACACAAAATTTATTGCATGCCAAATGCAAATGAAAGTATAATGAATTATAATATAAGCATTTAGTAAAAAAAAAAATATGAAGACCATTCGAATGCGGAAAGTTTCTACAAATATTCTTTCGTAAGTGTAACATAATTACCAACATAACAGATATGCCTTTGATTCTTCAATTGTAAGGTATAAACAGTCTGCGCGTGGCGTACCATTTGGTTATTGTCTATAATGAGCATGGGAAAGATATATAAAAAAAAAAACAGCGCAAACAATATTGCTTGAACAATCAACCACCAGACAATGTTCGAAGGTGAAGACAGAGGAGGTGAACAATGGGGGGGGGGGGGGAATCGACTTGTTGGGTTGTATAGTTGATGCGAAATTGAAAACGATTTTATTTTTGTCATTACGTTTGTCGTTTTTAATAAGCAAAATTGCATTCAAAGGCGCAAAAAATTATATAAGCAAAAACGGGCATAAAGGGGGTTTATACCCTTATATATATATGTATATTTAAACGAGACGGTGATAATTGGAAATGGAAAGGGGTTGGCGGGGTTGCAATTCAATGTCTGGGTTGCATCATTAAACAAATCGTAGACACATTAATGATATAACACAATCTAAAGTGAACGTTTTGTCTGGATGTTCGGATGATTCATTACTGAGACTATAAAAGATAACATGCAAATGGTGATGATGAACATTATCATCACAAGTGTTTATATACACGATAAGGTGGATCTAATTATAAAGATAAGTTAATTACGATTGAGAAATGCCATTACAAATATAAATAATTCTGACTTATTGCTGCATTCAATTGCTTGTTAAATAAAAAAAAATAAAAAATCTTAAGTCTTAGCCAATAGATCGCATTTCTAAAGAATTGCAAAAAGCCATACTAGGAAATTATATATAAGATAGCAATATGTTTTATGTTTATTACAAGTGTTATAAGGAACTGGCGATAAAAGACATATCTATATCTGTTTAAAACAACACACAACGCCAGACTTTAAAAAATACAACTGACACATTTTGTGATATATAATATTAACATTTCGTGCAATATAATAAAAAAAAATTCATTTGAAACCTAACTCTTTAATAAACAATTGTTAAAGTTCTGTTTTAACCTCCAGCTAACGCTCAAGTTATAAAAGTTAAATCCAATATTAATATTTATAGAGCAGATGTGTGGGTAACTATTACAATAACTTTGCAGAAGCAAATATTTATTTTGACTCAGATTTCACTGATATGGTTGCAAAAATTCCCAAAAATTTGTTACTTTTTTTTTTTGTGGGTATTTTTTAAAAAGAGCTACCAAATCCCAGTTTTCATGAGTTAAGAAAAGAGCAAAAGAACAAATGTTTGACTGAAAGATACCCTGCAATCAAAAAGTGAAAAGTGTATTTTACATTATTTAATAATAAACATAAGATTTTTGCTTTTTAAACAGCCATATCAGAATATATATTGCCTAATTATAGGCAATTTTCGTTAGCTGCTTCTGTCACGCCAAAGCTTCGTGGGTGGTGGTTTAGACCCAGTTAATGGTAACTTTCCCAAAATGATTTACACGTGTTGATTTAAATAACAATAAAAATTAATAATCATAATAATGAGCTTTATAGCGCTACACGCAAACTGCTAAAAAAAAAAATTAATTGCGCGTTAAGCTTTTCGCAAATGAGTTAAAAATTTTCAGTTATTTTATTATGCATAATCAACGAACGTTAGTGATTAATGTTTGCACAAAATGAGTAAATAGAAAAGACCTGAGAAGCAGCAGCAGCAGCAGCAGTATTTCTTTTTTTTTGGGAAGCAACGTTGCGTATAGAATAAGTCACATGATAAAAGCGTGAATTTTTATAAAAATTTTCAGCGACAACCAAAACGTGTGAATGAGCCAAGGCACACTCTTTGTTTATATGTTTAATCAGATCGCAGATAAACAAGCCCGCCACAACAAACACAACAATTAGCACACGATACCTTTTTTTTTTCTTTGTTTTTTAATTATTTTTGCGGTGTGGCAGTGTTGTTGTTGCCATAATAATAGGGCACGTACTTTGGACATAATTGATGGGTGGATGGTTGGGGGTTGGTCAGCTATACCCCGAATTATGAATGCGTAACGTATTGTAGGAGTCATTTCCGATCGTATAAATCATATATGAATGAAGAAGGCGCTAGGAAAATGAGTACAACTTTCAGCTAGTATAATTATTCAGAATTGAATGTCGACATTTTTTAATCGCCATATCTACGATAAAGATAGGAACAAACTGTCAAAAATTCAGGTTTCGATTTTAATGAAAAAACTTTTTGTGTTGTGTCATATCTATAACTTGAAATCCCTTTACGAATTCTGACTAAATGGAGAAGTTATTGAAAATACAAACGATCGGTCAACAATTGCTCTACATTTATAATCGATTTATAAAAATTATGATTGATGTCCAGCTAGGGCATTCAAGAAGCTATTAATTCATTTTCGATATAAACAATGTCTTTATAATTTTAGATATGCATGCTAAAAATAAAGTAACATCGATTATTTTTGTTATCGATTACAATACTTGAATTAACAGTTTTTTAGACAAGCATATTGAAGTAGAGACAAAGTGCTCTAATAGAAATTGATGGCCCACGTATTATACTATACATATATATATATATATATATATATGTCAATGAGTATATAATAGAGGAGACGAAATTGGCACGCCCACTATCGATAACCTACCTCCATGCCTTGGCTCGACTAAGGCTCGTGTTAAGTTGGCTGCAGTCAGCAGCTGCTTATGTTTTGATTATTGCTTCTTTGCTTATACATCTGGGCCTGCCGCCATAATTGAATTTGTTTTTGTTTTCATTATGGACTGTTTTGTCGTATGTATTTGGCACTGTATGTTTGCTGAAAACCTAATATGTATGTATTTATGTATATATGTATCAGAGCTCATGCCAATGTATTCTCCCTACTCATGTCTTGAATGGTTTGTTTTGATTTGAGTTGTTGCTGTTTAATTCGTTTTGCATTGCATTGCTTGGGTGGGTGGCTGAAATCAATTGTTTGTACGTAAACAAATTTAAAATTTTTTTTTATTTTATTTAAGTTAATAAATGATAAGCAATCAAAACTATGGGAAACTGCTTTAAAATTGTAATAAAAAAAACTTAATCTAGAATTTTTACAAATAACAATATGTGAATATTTTTTTTTTATTATTTTTATTTTTATGTGCGTACGCACCTATTGTTTTTGTTTAATGTCTTAACGTAAGTATATTATGTTTGTTTGTGTGTTGTTGTATGCACTGGTATAAAAATATAAAAAATCTGATTGGTTATCTTAAACATTTAAAAATTTTAAAGTGACGACCGTTTCTATTGAAATCTCAAGCATAAAATGACACACACATTAAAAACAAGTAAGAAGGCTCTAGTCGAGAAATCCCGACTAGACGATACCCTGATCCCTATGCTTTACGCGTACAGTCACAGGCGGACATGGCTATATCAACTCGGCTGTTGATGCTGATCAAGAATATATATACATTATGGGTTCGGAGATGCTTCCTTCTTGCCTGTTACATAATTTTGCACAAAACCATTATACCCTTTTTTTCCTATTTTTAATGGGATCAGGGTATAAAAACAAGTAAGAAGGCTCTAGTCGAGAAATCTGAAAAAACTTGACGCGTACAGTCAGTGCTTGCAAGTACATACATATGTACATACATACATTCTCATAATATACTTTGCATATTCAAGCTTTTCTTCATATTTAGTAGCTGCAAAAAAATCTTCTAGAAAATAAAAAATTATGATTTGTCAATGTATTCATTACACATTTGTTGTATTCATACATTTATTTCATTTTTAAATAAAAAAGTATATGAGTATATATGTACATATATTTATTTTTTTATTTTATTTACTTTTTGTTGAAGTGCCGAATGAAAAAACGGCTGCAGGTCATTATGTGTATGCATGTGTGTGCGCCTAACGGGAATAGGAATAGACAAAACGAAAAAATTCAAACAACAACAACACGGATGGTTGTCGTTGCTGGAACGCACAAGCTGCACAGTGTTATTTTAATACCCTTTATTACAATATTCAATTAATGTCAATGCAATTTTTAACATATATTTATTTAATATACGGACGTTTAAGGTTAGGTATATGAATACAAAAATTGAAAAATTGAATTCGGCTTTAAGTCATCTTAAACCTGTTCAATAAGTTAATAATCTTCTACCTTATTTCCAATATATACATACGCATATATAATGGAATTCATATTTAAGTATCTCACGTTTGGCCATACAATTTTACAAAGTTCATATAAAATATATACTACCCTCCCATGTTAGGCATTAGCAAGCAGATAGAACCAAAAGTCGAAAATTGACAATCTCAACTTTGGCCACCACACACAGCAAACAGAAGTATTGGCGATCTATATTGTTATCACGCATCGCACACTTTGAGAGAGACATGAGAGAGAGTTGCCAAAGCAGAAGCGGTACTTTTTCCGCTTGCCCCTTTCCCACGAGCTCTCGCACGCATGGCGGTTTTCGATAACAAAAAAGGGGCGGCTATTTTCCTCTCTATTACTTGAATACTTTTTGATATATGTATGAAAAGAGGTACCCACTTGAGCGATAAAAGCTAACTATCGCTGGCAATTGATGTTAATAAAAGTGTGCGCCAGTTTCCGCTCCAATCATACATATAGTATAAATTATTGCAAGTGGGTCGACATAAAAGAGCACAGGGACGCGACACAGAGATATATATATATATATATATATACACTTAGTGTATATATTTGTGTCGTATATCAAGTACAAAAACATTTCTACCAATGTACTTGCCACGCCCACGCACCTGCTAATTAGCGAACAAAATAAACGCAGCTGATAACACACATATTTAACTGCCAGCCAGCGTCAGAGCAGCACTCTTCGCAAAAATAATATATACATAATACAAAATTGTCCAGTTTCACTTTGAGTTGTAGTTCTATCAGTAGATTGACGATAGCTCCGATCGTAAATATTTATAGAACAGAATTATAAAAAAAATGCGCGAGCTTCGGACTATAAATAAGTCGAATTGACGACTTTTGCTTGTTTTGCTAGCGACATGTGCTAATATTAGTCTAGCTAAATAACATTTTTAATATATTACATCTGTGTCTATATATATAGAGGCGAGCATGACTTTGTAGTATTACAAAGTATATATTTGTTTATTTTTGTATCCAAATATCGCCGTTTGGGTCGAAAAGCGTATTTTTAAATATGTTAAATAAATAGTAGCATATTTACGTCAGGTTTGTTTTTATTTTTATGTTAATAGATGTTGACGTCAAGTTGCTCACCTATAAATTTTAAATTCCTTAACGCAGCAGCGCAACTATTTGTTGCTGTTGTCAGCTTGTCAATAACAACTACCGGAGGGCCGGTGCAAAAGTCGGGATCATCTACATCAAAGATAATGCCGTCATCCCACTCGGTTACAATTTGCGTTGATTTTGACAGCTGTTTCTGCTGTTGCTCAGCTATTGTCGATTCCTGCAATGGCTGCTGCTGTTGCTGACCGAAGCTGCTGGTATTTTTAATATTGCTGTTGTGCCTGGCAAACGAATTGTTGTTTCTACTTGTTGCAGCGCTCTGTTTCATCTGTAAGCGAAGAGACGCAGTTAGTTGCAGGTTATGCAAAAAAGGTTAGTGTAGTGTACGTGCTGCTATGCAAATGCCAAACAAGACACGTGGCTGTACAAAGACTTTCAAATACACTGTACAAAAAGTTCTAAAATTAAAATTCTTCAACTTAAATAACTTATAACAACTTTCACTTTGACTTCCTTTTCTTTGATACTGTTTAAAAATACCTTTGAAGATTTTTAAAAAGAGAAAGAAACAGAGAGGAGTGTTGCCAAACTGGAGCGATTGGACAGCTGTTGCTGGTTTGCTTTTAACTCGGGAGGTCAAAAAACACATACTCACACATTCACACGACACATGTATAGAAATGCCATAGCAAAAATATTGCAAGTAATGCCGCTTGGCAATGCAAATGCATATGCAAAAAATCAATAGATGCATTATTTAGGTGAAGGCTGCATCAAAGTGTGCATCTGTTTGTGTATATGTATATGCATACTTATATGCATATATGTGCCATTAGTTTTTGTAGTGCAAAAAAAAACGCTTTGTTTTTGTTTTTGTAGCTCTGTTTGGCTGAGCATGTGTGGGTTAACGTGTATATGTACTAGGGGGCACTTACCCCAAGCCTTACCTTATTTCGCACACGTTTCACCAGTTGCCCCGTAAAGAGTATTTACACTTTACAACAAAAAAGATTCTTATGCACTTTAGAAGCTTAATTTTTACCACGAACTGCTGCAGCTGCATTGATTTTAAGCGCTTTAATTCAATGTTTTGCTCAATTTTGCCACCGGACTACAATTAGTGACATTCACAGCGAGACGACAATACTGAAACAGTTGGCAGCGCTGTTTATGTATTGTACAAGTATTTATCGAATGTAATTGACGTGCCGCCACATTGACTACTCATAAGAAAACATTAACTCACACAGCAAAGCAATTTCTAGCAAATATTAACGAAATTCTACATTTTCAACGACTAAAAATGCAAAAAGGGCTGCTATACCAGTTAAAAAGTGTACAATAAACGCTGTAAAGGCATTGAATTTGAGGACTAACTTGCAAGTTAACTGTATATGAAGGGCCTCGGCCATGGAGGAGAATATGTGGTAAATAAACATTGAAAGCCTTAAGCAACTTCATAGGCAGCGACGTCATCCCTCGGTATCGTAATAAATTAATGTAAAAAGTTTTTTTGCTATACCTTTTGAGCATTGTTATTGAGGACTACAGCAACGGCCTTGTCGTGTGGCTCTTTTTGGTGACATACCGTTGCGTGAGATAGAGAGCAAGATAGTGGAAGAAGACGGCATTTGAGTCAGCGGTGAACAGCTTTTGTCTTATCAGCAACAGCTGTGCTAATTGGACACGTTTAAAAAAGCGAAAACAGACACATTACCAGTGCTCAGTTTGGCGCAAGAAATGTGAACTCTAGATGGTTTTTTCTTAGCGCTTTCTGTGTTGCGCTCGAACTTTACCTTTTTTTTATGTATGGCTTCCGAGTGCAAAGTTGTATCGCTTTAGTTCTTGCTTGACGCTTAAAAAAGTTTTTTCTCTTTTTCTTTTAAGGATACTTGAGCTGGAGGCAGCGCTCTTGGACGACTGTACTGTAAATGACGTTTATAGCTTATGCCGTGGCAAAGCTCTTCCAGAATCACTACGTCCAGATGTGTGGCAGGTGTGCCTTGATGTGCGACACAAAAGTGATCAAATGTCACTCTTCAATGAGATCTACGATTTGCCATTTCAAAGTCAATTACGGGATGATTGCAAGCGAATTGTAGAGCGCATGGGCAATGACGAAGAGGACAAAGTATCTGTTGTTTCCGATCTGGAATCAATAATGACGTTCTACTGTAAGAATCGCAATTTGCAATATGAATCAGATAATGGTTGGATTGAGCTTCTGTTACCGCTCTTTGCACTCAAATTGAATCGCTCGGATACGTTCAATCTGTTCGAGTCCATAAGAGATACCTATATACCAAAGGGTTGCAAACCCAAAGGCAATGTCTTCCACGTTTTTCGTTTACTATTGCTCTATCATGATCCGGAGTTGTGTACCGTGCTGGATACGAAAAAGATCACACCCGATCTATATTCACTGACATGGTTTCAATCGCTATTTGCCAAATGCAGCAGTTTATCTGTGATTATCGCCATGTGGGATCTATATTTCCAGAATGCCGATCCATTTATGGTGTTCTTTTTGGCCTTGATCATACTTATTAATGGACGTGAACAAATAATGGCCATGAAGACATCATCCAAAGTGGAGCTTATACAATTTCTCGTCAATATGCCATGTGCAATCGAGGTGGATGATGTCAAAGATTTTTGCTCACTCGCCCAATACTATGCGCTAAAAACGCCAACATCCTTTAAGACAGACTATCTAAAGGCGCTGTATGGCAAACAAAATGATTCGCCGCGCAGCCAGGAGGAGTCCAACAAAGTCTCACAGGCACTCTGCCTGCCAGTTTCCGTCTATGAGTTGGTAGAGAATTCAGCCACTGAACTCCCAATGCCAGATACCGTACGCTTCTTTCTCGTCGATTGCCGCCCAGCTGAACAGTATAATGCCGGCCATTTGTCCACGGCATTCCATCTCGACTGTAATCTGATGCTGCAAGAGCCTGCGGCTTTTGCAACCGCCGTTCAAGGTCTGCTTAATGCACAGAAACAGGCCATAGAGGTCAACTCGAATGCGGGCGGTGAACATTTGTGCTTCATGGGCAGCGGTCGTGTGGAGGAGGATCAATACACGCACATGGTGGTTGCCTCATTCCTTCAAAAGAACACAATATATGTGTCGTTGCTCACTGGCGGCTACGCTTCCATTCACGATTACTTTGGCGACCACATGGCCGATTGCCTGGAGGATCATAGTGTCAACAAATGTCTCGTTTGTCAGCAGCACAATGTTAAGCAGGTATTTAGTAAATGCAACCAATTTGTTGATCAAAGAGGTTTTGATATTACTATCTTGAATATAGCAACCACAAAATCATTCAGCTGACAATTTTACTCCTAAAACACTTTTTTTAAAATATATTTTACTGTACAATTTTTTTAATCGCGAATACTTGCTTTTAAACAAAGTTTCTAATCGCAAAATTGTTTTTTACACTTCACAGTCAAAGACCGTACCGCACAAAGCGCAAGCAACGACGCCGTCCTCATCGGATTTGTTTAGTAAATTCTCTGCAGCCATGAAATCCAAATCGGCCGAGGTTAAGGGACGTCTGCTTGACATTATCGTGAATCCTAGTGCAAATGGTGCACCAAATGCTGCTTCTGGAACTTCCAATAATGGAGCACAATCGCTTGCCGTGCAGGAGCGTCATGTGAGCGCCAAGGATCGCAATGGCAAACGTTATCGCAATGTGGCGCCTGTCTTTAGCATTGATGATGAGAACGAGGATGCCTTCGATGGCTCGGAACGTGATGTACCACAACCCTCAAATGACACCAATGAAATTGTCAATCTGAATCAATATTTCAAGACGGCGGACATCATAAATGCGTTCAAATGCCAGGATGTGCATATCAATGGCTATATGTATGATAGCCATTTGATTATAACACCCACCCATTTGGTGGTGCTACGTGAATTGGGACGCGGTCAGGCACAGATTATGGTTCGTCGTCCATTGGCCAGCATTGTCAAGATCACAGCAAAGAAGCGACATCGCGATTTGATTACCTTCAAGTATGGATTTCCCGATGGTGATGGTCTGCTCATCACTGACATGGATCGATTTCTTATACCAAATGCCACAGAAGCCACCGCTTTGGTGTCCAAGCACATTGTTAAGGTGCTCGACAGTGCAAAGTGAGATTGCGATTTAAAATTCACAATAGTCATACCTTAATCCATCGTTACACTATAATTTAAAAAGACACACATACAAAAAAAAACTTATTTTCGTTATGTTCTTCCTAGTTTTAACTATTATTCAAGTATTTTGGCAATGATTTCCTTTGACTAGATGACAAATTTTATGTTAAATGAATTAAAACTTGATGCAATTGTAACATAAAACACTAAACGAGACAACAAAATAGACGACATAAATGTCATAAATGTATGTAATTCGTTCGAACCCAATCTATAAATTCTAAGTGCATAAAAAGAAGAAAGTAATAAGACGAACCTTAGAAGCCTTGAGACTTACAAAATGTAAAGATTCTAACAAAATATTTATTGCAATAAAACAAGGTATAATAAACCAATAAACATGTATTATATTCAAACTAAATTTGTGTTTTTTTTTTTAACAAGTTCACAACTGGAACCATTGTAGCCAACTCCAGCAGACTCTCCACATTAGGCAACAGTTAAAAATTTCCTTGAATTTCCTTTCCATACATTTTTAGATATGTGAGGGGCAGTAGAGTAATGTTCAGTGTGCAGACAGGGAGCAGGCGCAATGGCAGCCAGCTTTCGTTCGCCAGGCTTGGTATATACGTAAGCATCAGTTAGGCAGAGCCTGTTGTTGGTTTGCTCGTTTCATATAGATATATTATATTTTTTTTTGTGCAGACGGCCGCTATTCTTATCAATGACAATGACGTAGATAGGTTGATTTCTGTGTGTGCAGAGAGAGATAGATAGATGTTGCTGGATGTGTGTGCGCGGCTGCAAAACTGAATTTGGGGCGATTGGGAACCTTAAAAACTGTTGCACTACGCCAGCAAGCAGACAGTTCATTCAGAACCATCACAGCAAGCGGAGCAACAGCAGCCAAACAGCAGCGGCAGCAACACTGAACTTTAAACCTTAATTGAAGAGGCAACAACAGCAGCAGCAAAAGGGTCAATCCTGATCAGCCCCATAATTGGGACACCTGAGCAAACGTAGCTGTTCACCTGGCTCTATTTTGCTTAGTATTTCGGTGTGTTAATTGTTTAAAAATGCAGTTGCCTTTGCCATTGTCATCGTCGTCCAGAAATGGTCCTTTCTTTGGGCTGGGACTATTGCTGCTGTTATGCATCGAAATTGCTGTAGCGGTGCCAACATTTGTGCTCGCCCAGAACTCCGAGCTCGCAACCAATGCAAACAACAAGCTGCAACAGCAGCAACAGCAGCAGCAGCAACAACAACAACAGTTGCAACAGGAACAGTCAAAGGAATTGCCGGCAGGTGAGTGCTAAAGTTCAATATTTTCGAGTGCGTGGGACGTGCTATAAGTTCATAAATATGTATTTAAGTACGCTTATGTGTATGTGTGTTGTGGCCTACGTCAGGCAAACGTGTAGTAGTTAATGTTAAAGGTCATTCGAAAATTTCATGTTTATAAAAAAAATGGACACACGTCCCACGGCCCCAAAACGTTGTAAGTGAGTGCCGCATAAGTACCCAGTGAGAGTGTGTACAGTGAAACCTGACTAGAGTGTCCACTAATTTTCAAAAGCTTGAAAGCATTTAATTTAATTTGTAGTTAGTATTGGATCAGAAAAATCAGAAAAGTGCTCATAGTTTAATATATACAGTCCCGAAATGTGTTTATTTTATTTATTGCAAATTTTTACCACAAATTCATTTGAAAATTTGTAAAAAATCAATATACTTAGTAAAAGACTTCAAAGCTTTTTTTAAACCTTACAAAAGAAATTAAATAATTAAAAAAAATCTTTTAAGAGCTAAAATATATAAAAAGAAGAATTTTACTATTAACCCTAACTATTTTTATTATATATATTCTTATTTTTTTACTTCAAAAATATTGCAAATTAGAAATAAATTTTGAAATGCAGAATAAGTTTATTATTCTGTGTTTTAAAATTGATTTCTATACTATTTTATATTGAGCATGGTCTTTTTGAAAATAGCTTTAATCTTTAGCCCAATGAACAAATATTTAAATACTTTTTAAAGGCTTTCTTAAACGAATTTTAATATTAGCTAAGATTCTACTTAGCAATATTCAGCTTAGCTGTGCTTTACTATACATCTGAATATTTGTGTGTGGGTTAGTTGTAAGTTGAGCACATTAAGCAAAATGCCCACGCGCGCTTAAAAACCAGAAGGCAATGGACCACCTAGCATCCTGTCTGTGTTCTCATCTGCGTTAGCGCCACCAACCCCTCCCCCACACAACGCCCTACTCTGACGCCCGATTTCCATTTTCCGCTGTTGGGCTTGCAGGAAATTGCGTAGGTGTTTTTCTGCCTCGACAGCTGGCAACTAGAAACCAGCTAGCAGCTTGTTACTCAGAACCAATTTTAGTTGAAAAGAAATTTTCTTTTGGGTTTTGTTATTATTGTTGTTGTCGATTTTGCTCGTTTTGCACTGCAGACCGTTGGCTTAGTGTAGCATTTTAATCATTACGGGTCATAACACAAAAGGATATACAAACACATATATATATACAACTGTATGTTAAAACGTTCATACAGCTACGCAATGCGTGGGCGGCTGCTGCACAAAATGGCGGCCAGCCTTTTTGGTATGCAAGCGGGGCGTGTGTGTTTGTGGGCGTACGTGCGCGCGATTTCATTTCTATTTTTAGACATTGAGTGGAGCAGCAGTCTTGCTGTTTGCTTTTTACTTTTTGCTGCTATTGCTGGTTTCACTTTCTTTTTTTCCTTTGCTGCCTGGCGCCAGTTGCTTTTCTTTGTAAATGTTGGTTGGCTTAACATTTTTTGAGCGCGCTTAAGAGTATGCAACACCATTTTGTTTGCTACCAAACCACTAACAGAGCTTAGCTCTTTGATTACAGCAGCAACAACAGCTTATACATTTTATACAATTTATAAATATAGAAGTGTTTATATAAGCCATAGCTTTGGCATTTAGCTTTTTCCTACGAGAATGGCCATATGCCGATGTGGTTTTATAAAATATTCATTGACGCTTGTCAATTTGCAAAGTCAAGGTTCTCTGGTGTAACCGCAACATTTCTCTAACAGAAACAAGCTTCTACACTAGCCACAAAAGCACTCAGATTCCCACTTACATGTCACAAATTTTCCATATGCCGTTATTATTAAGTTATTTTGCAGTCCCGCACTGCCTGCGGACATTAATTGTGTTGTTGCCAACTTGCTTGACTCCTTGTTATTGAGCAGCTACTAGCCCCTGGCGAACAACACCAACAAGACAACCCTGCTACAGGCCACCACAATCACAAATCAGTGTGTGTGCGTGCGTGTGTGTTTTGTGGGTCTTGTGTGTGTCGCTAAAATTGAAGAGCAAACAACTTGTTGATATTTTTACAGTTCAGTGAATATTTTCATGTTAGCAGCGACAACAACAACAACAACAAAAACATCAACTTGAGGACAATGACAATGCGTAGAACGACGTCAGCAAACGTCAGCGCCAGTATAATTTAGTCGACTGTTTTATTTATTTATGTATATGCTCCTTTTTCCCCTGCACAATTTGTTTTTTTCTCTCGCCGCAGGACATCCAGACGAAACAGAGCAGGGAACGTATTTTTCCGCCCATTTTTTTATTCATTTTTTTTTTGTATATATATTTGTATGTACATGTGTTTTTTCTCTTGCCTTTTCTTGTTGCTGTACACATTTAGCCAAGGTTTAAGGCTTTGTGACGAAGCTCTTGGCCAGCATTTGACAAGGCAAACATATGGTCAAGTTCCTTACAGCGGCACGATAGTAAAAAAACCATACAGAGAATGCTGATAGAAACTAACATTGTTATGAAGGTCGCAAAGCACTTAACAGATTATATATACAAAATGTGCAGAACAGAAATCCTAATTAATATGTATATCTTGAACTCAAATCATCTTTCAGGGGAAGTTTTTCAAATAAGTATAATTTTTAGGTTACAAATGCTTTTGATTTCAATAATGTACGATAATGAATGAATGAAAATATGGATTTAAATAAATATTCGCTAAGGTTGTACCTAAAAAATACCTTTAAATAGTTCTTACAAAGATTTTATTAACATACGAAATTGTCTAAAACAGGCATTTCCCATAGAAAACTTGGAAATTTCAGACAGATAAAGTTAACTCTTTATCGCACGTGGTTTCCCAAATGGTCATTACAAAGCAATTTGCTGAACAATAAAAAAACCCGATTAACGATTAAAATTATTTCGGTTTACTATATGTACTAACATATAAATCATTGTTCATCATTTGATTACGCTATCTCTGAGCTTTTTCACACAAAAACATGTCAAAACCGTCAATACAATATGGAAAATGCTAGAAACAGACTATCAGGAAAATCCCAATAAAAAATATCGAACACAGGGCATAAAGTTAAACGAACTGATGAATAGCAAAAAAAAAGAGAATATAGATGGTGCTGATAACTGATTGTGGGGTGCTGTCCTAGGGGCATTTGCTTGACTTTTTCGCTTTAGCAGTTGGTAGTTAGATTTTGCCAAGTGTTAACTAAAGTTAAATTGTTGGATTATTAGGTTCTGGCTAAGTCAATTCAATTAGCGCGTGTTCGCAGCGTTGTGTAATGGCACCAACAGCAAATATGATTAGGGATACTAATGTCAATGGGTATTAGTTGTTATTGCTAAGGGATGGCTGCTGACATTGCATATAAACATAACTTTGACAGCGCTAATAGCAATTAGCAGTGCTGGCGTTAATAAAAATACTAGAAATAATGAACGGAGAATATGACAGCAAAAAATGTTTGTTATGCCAGCTTGGATAATTGCTTTTGGTCCTCGACGTTTTTCTATTATTGAATCAAGCAGCACCATAAAATGAAATTCGCAGCGACCGCCTAAAAGCACGCAATAGAAAATTCAATTCAATTTTCTTTTTCAGTAAAAGGCAGTGAGGATGCGGCAACATCGAATGCGGCCATCGCCCCACCAGCCAACAAAAAGTCGAGTCCGGAAATTGTGCCAGCCACCTTTAGCAATTCACCGGCCCGCAGCAGCCCAAGCAACATACAGCAGCAATATCCTCAAGCTGGTGTTTATGCCCTGCCCAGCAATGATGAGATCCTTGCTGCTGTTGCCGCTGCTACACGAAGCAATCAGTTTGCGCAAAGTGAGCCAACGGCTTTGGAAGAGGCTGTGGCCAGTTCCACAATGCGCAAGCGTGGCATTAACTATGAGTATAATCCGTATATGGCCGCCGCACCTGTCAACGATTATGGCAGCGATGTGCCCAGCGGTATTTGGACCGATGATTATGAGCCAGCTGCTATGCCAATCAACTACAATGGCTACAATAACTACAACAATGAGCGCGAAATGCAGGACATTGATGACTATGTGCCAGAACGACATGGTAAATAACTTAACTTAATTTGAATTTTAAGCTTTACAGAGATAGTTTTTTATCTTTAGTTAACACACAAACTGGTCGCAACAAGGCGTATGATAACTTGCAAAATCTGTTAAATGCCGAATCTTATTTGGAGAGCATTCCTGTGTCGCTGCCAGTAACTTATGCTAATCGCAATTACAATTTGGATGAGCGCAACAAACGTGGCATCTATTATAACTTGGCTGGCGCTAATGTTCCCAATGAGAATATCAATCTTAACAAATACCGTCGATATGGAGATATGCGGTAGGTTTTTTAATGTTAATGTCATGTAAGTTTACATGTGGCTAACAGTTGAGAGCACTGTTTACATTTTTCTAGAGATAACAGATTAATCATTTAAAATTCTTTGCTCCTTTCTCTCACCCACTACCTAAGTCTTAAGCGTGACACAACCAAACTGACTCCAGCTGATATGTTAGCTCTGGTAGCCCTGGTCGAAGCCGGTGAGCGAGCACGCAAAGACAGCGATGTGGATAGCGGTATTTCTGTGCCACTTATCGATGCTGATGAAATGGATTATGTGCCCGCAGCAGGCAGCTGGTTGGATTCACCCCTGCAACAGCAACAGCAACAAGCTCCTCCGGCTCTAGTGGATTATTATGGTATGCCCGTGAAGGCGCAAGTAGTGCCCAAATATGAGTATGTGCCACGCCCACAGAATTATGTAGCCAATAATAATCGTAAGTTTAGAAAATAAAAAGACGCTAAGCTCATTGCTGATTGTTAAACTGATTATAATTATTTGTAGGCTTTGGTTCCTCCAAGCGTTTCATGGTGTCCAAGAAGAAGCGTTCCGTTAACCAGAGCCAGTTCATGGACGGACCTGTTGGCGAACGTGGACCCAGCTATAATGGCGAGAAGTTTTACTAAAAAAAATCCAGCGAGATACATAAGCAAGCAAGAGAAGATGAAAGAGAGAGAATGAGAGCGAACGAGCGAGAGAGGGATAGAAAAAAAAAGCTTTTAAACTGAGCTTTCAATTTTTAAATGGTAAACCCATTCTAAGTGAAGAACTACAAAATTCTCAACTGTTAAATCTTTGCCCAAGTTTGCAAAAGAGAAAGAATCTTAAAAAATAAAAAATTGCAAATTAAAAACGAAAGAAAAATAAGTATTTAAAAGAGTCAACATCATTTGCAAGTTATGTGTAGAATTTGTGTAACAAAACTTCAGTTAAAATCAACACGGAATATAATTATATCTATGCATATAAAGTAAATATATATACGAGTATTGTATGTCAAGAAACATAATCAAAAAATAAATCAATGTTTTTAAAACACTGACAACAGGGTTGACACAATTTGTCCAATGCGAACTTACCTACTTATGCCTAACCGAACCTAACTTCAAGTAAACCTAACCTCAATTTAATCAATGTCAATGTCTATGTCAAGGTCTTTGACCACCCCAACTGTACAATTAAACAATGAAACGCCAACACTATCAGTATATATATATATATAAATAAAAATGTGTGTAATATCAAAACTAGAGGCTTCCCAAGTAGTACAAAAAAAAAAGAAAGTATATATATATCTTTTAAAAACTAAAGAAAAAGTTTATCTACAAATAAAATAAAGATACTTACGATAATTACTTTAAAATGAGCTCAGCGGCAAACAGATTGCCTGTCAATTTGCTTTAAATGTTTTTTAAACCTTTTTTTTAACATGGAGGCGCCATTACACTGTACTACATATAAACTATTTACATTGAGCAAACAACTTTTATGAAAAATATCTATGCAACTTTAAATAATATATACTATCTAAAAAAAAAACAATACATATAACTAAATATATATTATAATCGAATTATACTATACTATTTGTCAAAAAAAAAAATACAAAACATTATTAAGTGGCTCAGCGCATAAAAATATTGAAAATATACTATGCCCGTTCAAAGCAGCGGCGTACGAAGTCGCGTTTATTTATTTAAAATGAAAAATTGTCTGACTGTTTTATTGAAAACATAGAAAAAATTGAAGATGATCAAATATACAAACATACTACGATATACATGCATAACTTATACATACTTATATACACATTTATTTAAAAGTATATTGAATATTATAAATAGCTAAATAGCGTAAAAATATATATATATGTATTACATATAAAACACTCAAGAAAGTAAACTACAATTATATATATATATAACATTTTGAAATATGTATTTTTTCATTGGGTCATCACAATGACTTTGGCCTTTTATCAATATGTTATGGTATATATTAATTATGTGCTTTATTTTAATATATTAGTTTCACGTAAAACTGATTTATGTTCAATTTTTAAATAAATAAAAAATGTCTTTGGTTGGAAAACCTTAAACTCAATGTGTTCCATAATTTATTAATAGGTTTGTATGGCTACAAATTAGTTTTGCTGTTAAAACTTAACAGTGAGATATTATGGTAAAATTATGGCGTCTGTTAAGTTACATTTTGTTCGCTCATTTTAGCGTCAATAGTTGAGTTCGCCTTTTTGTTCTCTGTTTATTTACGTATTATTCATGCAGATGCAGTTTATACAGAAGCGCTCTATGAATAAGCTGCCATATCATGAACTCATGTTTGATTTGTAAGCATTTTGAGAACCAAATTCCGTCTACATATATTTATTTTTTAGCTTATCATAAAAATAACATTTGACAATGACAAAAAACTTTTTACCTACCTGTTCAGTATGCTTTTCCCACTGTTATTAACAATTTTACTAGATTCGTCTAGGGTCCACATATATATGGTTTGAATATGGACCACACAATGATTGACAATGCAATAAAGGGTTGTTTCATACAACGATGACGTCAGCTCATTTTGTGGGTCTTGGAGATTCGGTTGTCAAGCAGATAGAAAATCACATGGAGATGTCTACGAAATACCCTGGAATCTGCCTTCATTGTTTAAGATAACATTCAAGTTTTCAGACAGTATCTCAATTACTTTCTATACACAAAATGCTACTCATCAAATTGAAGTCAAAAATCTAAAATTTTATTGACAACGAAGTGAAATAAACAAAAAATTGGGAGGCAATTCAATGACAGGCAATTAACAGCTAAACAAAATTAAATAGATCAAATGATATATGTGCATATATGTGGTTTTTTTTTTTAATTGAAAGTGTGTGCAGTATTCCAATAGAAATCAATTCAACCAGACAGAACAGAAATTTGTTAAAGTATCTTTGTTTAAAGAACATTTGATTTATTGCTGTTACATATTCAAAACTTTACAATAGAGTTGCATCCATCGAGCCATAGAACTCACCATGCATGTCCATGTCCCAGATACAAAGATTGTTGGTTATGGAGGGAAAGTAATGGTCCATAGAGCCTGCTGTTGCCCAACTTTATGCAAACAATCTCATTTAAATAAAAATAAAAAAAAACCAAATAGAATTAGTTGAAACAAATGTAACTAATTATGCTGTAGACTGAACGAAGTTTTTCTACCCTGCTCCAATAAGCTGACTTAAGTATTAAGCACCCCTTAACACAAACTAAAAGTATTTCAATATTTATTTTCATATTAGCAACTTGTTTTGTCTGAGAGAGCATTTTAACTACTTACATAGAGTATATGCTCTTCCCTAATATTCCATATGGAAACAGGCTGATAAAAGACAAATAAAAATATACAAATACAACAAAAATATGTTAAAATAAAGCAAACATCAGACAAGAGTGCCAACAGCAACCACAACAACAACACAACAACAAAAACTGAAGCCATTAATATGTATTTCTATATGTACATCTGTACGTTCGAGCTTGTCTGTGTCTACAAAGTGCGACTGGCAGTTAAGCCGAACGGCGTGGAGGGGACAACAGTTTGGAAGGGAAATGCCAACTCCAGTACTCAAGCGTTGACGCATTTGCATTTGCATACATAATCATCAATATCATCATCAACAACGGCTTGGGCGCTGGAAAAGTGGGCCAACAAGGCGCAGGAGAGATACAACAACAAAAATCTAGGGCGGTACGTAAACATTGGAAGAAAAATTATTTAAAAACTTTAATTATTAATAAAAACTAACAAGAAATGCGTGTTAATTTAGATTTTAACTCTTGAGTGAAAAGAACTAATTATTGTAAACTTTAAAGAAAAATAAGCAAAAATACGCTTAAAATTCTTATAACTTGATTTATAATATAAAAAATAAATGATTAAATTAAAAAAAATAAAATTATAATGGATTTCTTATACATATATACAAATTGTTTATACACATTGAGAAGATTATTATTTTAAGCATCTGTTTATTCTAGCACACTTCTAAATATGGCAGATTTATGACAGCACAATTGAAAAATATTTTTACGCGTCATATTATTGCATTACAAAACTTGATTGATTGAAATAAAGTTCTTTAACTGTGCACTTTATTAAATTTAAGAAATGAGGCAGTCTCCCGATTTAGTGTTAGTTTTAAGTAAAAATGTATAAAAAACGAGTAGACAAACTGGAGAAAAGCAAAAACCCTAAGCTTTAATTAAGAAGAGAGCGAACTTATGAAGAGCAAAGTGTTCAAATAAAAAACTTGAGAGTAGGTTATCACACGGCGTTAAACTTTTTAGTATGCGTAAAGCGTACGAAAGAATTTAGCCAAGACAACAACCTAACAGCTTGTTGAGCCTGTACCACTCAACGATGTGGAACGAAATACAATGTGGAATGTCGCAATATGCTTATCGGTTTGGGGCAGGGGAAAATTTGTTCGGCATTAGGACAAACGAATGTTGAATATGAGAAACAGAAAGAACTTACCACAGTTGACGCGCAAGTTAAAAGGAACGCATTCTCTAAACAGAGCCGAATACAGCCCTTAAACGAGTTACTCATAAAACGCACACTTAAAGAAAACAAAAGCTTAGTGTGTACCTTAATACAAATGGGAGAGCTAATAATCATAAGTGTAATCAAAATATAATAGAATGTTTTGTGAAACCTATAGTACAGACTTCAAAACAGTTGTGTCCTTTAAATATTTTAAAATATTTATTTAAATAAAAATATTATATATGTAAAGCAAAATCATTTAAAAAAAGCAATTACTTTACTTGTTGATGAACTCAAAACTCACTTCGATACTAAGAAAAGAATATTCAATAAGAATATTGAACAAAATACTGAAAACTCAAAACTTTCCTTATTAAAGAATATTTTAGAAGGAATTTCACTCACAACATTTTCCGCTCAGTGTCTAACATATGAAAGCACGCTCTTGAAATGATACACACAAAAAACGAAATTAACCGAAAAATATCCAAAACAGCTTCGCGTTCGTGTTCGCTTTCGAGTTGGTCGTCGGAAATGGTAATCCAGCAACTGTTTTAGTTGTTGGGCAGCTGCCTTTGGCAACGCACGCGTCATTATAGAAAGCAATCTCGCGGTTAGAACTATGTGTTAGAACAGTTTGTTAGATTCACATAATACCTATATTTAAATAAACAATTTGAAGACACTATCAAAATGGTGGAGGAAGTGCCTGCCAAAGGCAGCATCTTAGGCAGTAAGTGTACTAAAAAGAAGAAATAAAAAAAATAGCTAAAAGTCAAATGGAAATAATTTCATAAATGCAATTGCCGGGTGCATCATCAAAGGGCAAGTGCAACAAGTGTCGTTTGATGAGCTTGATGCAACTATTGGTTGTATTTTGGAAATACATATTTGTGGCAAAGATTTGACCTTAAAGGACGCCGCAAAGGTCGTGCGTTTGTGTGTGTGTATATATATATATATATATTAGCTTGTGTTTGTGGCATATCCTTTGAACTGAATATATAAAGCGGCATTTTTTATACATTTTTATTGTAGCTTCATTTCGCTTTGGTTCCTGTTAAACTCCATTAAAAATATCATAAGCCAATCGACAGCTGGGCCTTTTCACAAGGTCATTTGTATGACAGTGCTATAAACAAATAAATTTTTGGTTAATTTTTGTTGGCCAAAATACTCATTTTGCCAAATTACCTAGGCCAACAATTTATGATGGTTATTTATGAGCGGTCTTAGTTAGTACTTATTTATAGAAGAATATCTAAATTTATGTACCAGATGTTATGTACAGCTACAAATATGTGTACTTACCTTTCTTACTTACTTTTGCCTTTACTTGATAATTCAATTTACTTTACTGCTCCTGCAACCTTTTCAAACATTTATGTTTCTCTTGTCCTTAGTCATTCAATTGACCCTTACAATTTGTATGACTTCCGTTTCTTTTATTACCCTTACTTCTTAGCTGCTTCATTGTAATCTCTATCGTCTACATTTTATATTTTTAACCTACGCTAAAAATTTCCTGATAAGCTTAGCTTTCTAATCGTTTTCTGGAACATTGATTTATTATCCACGCCTTATAAAAAGAACTCAAGAGAAGTTCTTTTTCGCACTGTTGCGATAACGATTGAACAATTGGGAAACATTAATTCATTTCGAATATCAAATTGCACACAAATACCATACAAAATTTCAATTTCGTTATCAGGGAGCGGCGATAATTAGCCGGTTGAAGGGATTAAGTGTGTGGGTGCGCGTAGAGCCATTGCCCTGACCCACGCGCCATTTAAATCGACTATTTGATTTGCATTTATAGAACTTGTGCCCGCACGCTATGTGCTCGCTATTCTCGGATCCATTGGCATGGCCATTGTCTATGGCTTGAAGGTAAATCTCAGTGTGGCCATGGTTGCTATGGTGAATCATACTGCCATCCATATGAAACAGGAAGAGAGTCATGGTCATCATAGCCTTCTCAATGCCACTTCAAACATTACTGTAGTGTCTGAAGAGACATGCTCGCCGCCTGGTGGTGCCACCAATGTAACAGCCAAAGTTGAGGTAGGTTTAATTACACTGAATTAGTTATTGTAATATTATGAATATATGTATGTAACTTGTACATTTGCAATCCAACGAAAAACAAATTCTCTCAATTATGATACATTCGATTAACCTAAAACATTCTTTACAGGATGGACCCTTTGATTGGAGTGAACCCCTGCAGGGCACACTATTGAGCTGCTATTTCTGGGGCTATCTTGTCTCGCAGATTCCCTTAGCTCATGTGGCTGAGAACTTTTCGGCCAAGTGGGTCATGTTGTTCTCGGTGGCCATTAATGTGGCTTGCACCCTGTTGACGCCCGTTCTGACTTCCTGGCATTATGGTGGTTTGATCTTGATGCGTGTTCTGGAGGGTGTGGGCGGTGGTGCCTCATTCCCGGCAATGCATGTGATGATTGCCTCGTGGGCACCACCCAGCGAGCGTATGGTCATGTCCACCATTATCTATGTAGGAACATCGGCTGGTACGGCACTCTCAATCTTGCTGGCTGGTGTTTTGTCGTCTTCGTGGGGCTGGGAATCGGTGTTCTATGTGATGGGTGTATTAAGCTGCATTTGGATGGTGTTGTGGGCACTCCTTATACAGGATAATCCAAATAAGCAGCGTTTTATTAGCCCTGAGGAGCGTCACATGATAACCAGCTCGTTGGGCACCGAATCGAAGGTCGAACATCATCCGAAGGTGCCATGGGGCAAGGTGTTTAGATCGGTGCCGTTCTGGGCTATACTAATCGCTCATACGTGCAGCAACTTTGGCTGGTATATGTTCCTCATCGAGATTCCTTTCTATATGAAGCAGGTGCTTAAGTTCAATGTGGCCAGCAATGCAGCACTCAGCGCTTTACCCTACTTCCCGATGATCATCTTTAGCATATTCCTCGGCAAGGTGTTGGACACTCTACAATCAAAGGGTAAGAGGCTAAGTAAACCTAACTAGTATACTCATCGACATCATCCTAATCCACATCCATTGGCTCAACATCATCATCAAAATCTGTATCATCCATATTCTCTGACATATCTACATCCAAATTGTACATTTTATTCCAGGAAAAATAACCACAACTATCGCTAGAAAGACAGCTACTTCCATTTGTACCGTTATACCAGGCATATGTTTGCTGACGTTGTGCTATATTGGCTGCAGGCACTATGAAGCTGTTTCCGTTATGTCGGTTGGCATTGTAGCCATGGGCGCCATGTTCTCGGGCTTCTTGTCGAATCACATTGATATTGCACCCAATTTCGCGGGTACCTTGGTGGCGTTGACCAACACTGCTGCCACTTTGCCAGGCATAGTAGTTCCACTGTTGGTTGGCTTTGTCACCCATGGAAATGTATGTATTACCTGCTTAATTTATAAACGAAATCCTTAAACCTGTTTTGGTATTGCAGCAAAATATTGGAGCTTGGCGTATTATCTTTGGTGTTACGATCGTATTGTTTGTGATCGAGTTTCTGGTCTTTAACATATTCGGTTCGGGCACTGAGCAGTCATGGAATAAATCTGATGACCAAAAGGATTCTGATACTAAAGACGAGACGACACCACTTAAGGATGTTAATGCAAAGTTGAAGGCGTAAATTTTAATCTCGTAACAATGGACCCAATTATACAAATCTGAATTTCATTTGAATAACCATTAAGTTGAATTCAAACACCGAACTGTCTGGACACTGGATTGTAAATACTACAAATAAAGAAATTTAGTTTTTAGTTATTCTATATTAATAAGTATACTTGTATGTGTGCGCGTCTATTGACATTATTCAAATGCTTTCGCCTAGCTTTCCCGCCTTCAAATGTACTTAACGACCGACAACAACTCAAAAGTAAACTCGATACATTCAAAATAAAATGATGTAGAAGAAGATCTTGCGTTTTTTTTAGCTTTTTGCATTTGTTGTCTAAAAAACTGCTTTAAATTTTTACTAAAGCTAAAATTCGATCAGTGGTATCCGTTAACACCTGATTGATTACAAATTCAAATGCTATCGATTACATCAGCTACCTATCGATACAATCGCATGAGAATAAATTTAAAACTGAACTTGGGGCTGCAACTCTGGAGCGCACATCGTTTGTAGTGAAACTGCCGGCTGTGTAAAATGTTGAAAATACGCAACATTTGCATGCTTCAGCGACGCTGGAAAAGTGGCAAACGTCGCTGGAATGTGCTGCAGCACAAGAAAAATAACTGCGATCGAGCGCTGGACAGTTTCGATGATTTCTACGGCTCTGTCTATGGCGGACGATGGAAAAATATGCGTGCGGCGCTGCTAACAGAACACAAATATGTTGCTATGGTAAACAATTTTGGAGATACGGAACAGACGTGTAGCATGCTGGAAATGGACGGTGCTATCAACATTAAGTCACTCATTCAGCTGGCAAAAGAGCGTCAGGAGAGCGAAGGCGGCGGCAGCGAATTGAATCTGGCAACGCGTGCTCATTACGAAATCGATGACAAACTCGATTCGTTGCTGCGCAAGCAACAGGAACGCGAGGTGGCCGCCATATATCCCAGCAGTGCATCCGAAGATGGACATGTGCCGCCACAGCAGTTGAAATACGATAAGGAAAATATAGAAAAAGAGGGCGAAACTCAGAAGGAGTCGGCGGAGTATAATCAGAGTTTGACCCGTGCACTAGAGGAGGATGTTCAATTGGATGAGAGTCGTCTGGTGGATCCACAATTTGGCACTGGTGGCCTGTATGAGTATGTGCCTGCCAGCACCATTAAAGGCATGGAGGATTGGGTAGCTGAATCGGAGCATTACAAATATTACCAAACCAACGTCGATTTTCCACTTTTAATTGAACCCGAGGCCATATTTCAATATCCCGAACATTTGGCCATCTACACATACGAGATGGGCAACTGTTCCGAGTTCAAAGCACCGCGGCAATGCCTAACAGGTGTGCTGTCACATTTCCTAATGGATGGAGCGTCAGTGCTGCCGCCGTTGTTTCTCCAGGTGCAGCCGGGTGAACGTGTTCTCGATGCTTGTGCAGCACCAGGCGGCAAATCGTTGTTAATGCTGCAAACTCTTCATCTGGATCAGCTGGTGTGCAATGATGTGCAGGAGTCGCGACTTAATAAACTACGCCGTGTCATGCAAGAATATCTGTTCGACTATAAGCAACGCTGGGCGGGCAAACGTTTAGTCTTAAGTCAGAGTGATGCTCGCAATTTGGATGAGTATGGCAGCTATGATAAGATACTGGTGGATGTGCCCTGCACCACCGACCGTCATGTGCTCATGCATCAGGATAATAACATTTTCAAACCGACACGCATCAAGGAACGATTGCGGATCCCTGAACTGCAGGCCGGCATATTGGCCAATTGTCTGCGTTTACTCAAACCCGGTGGCAGTCTTGTCTATTCCACGTGCTCGCTGTCACCGGTGCAGAACGATGGCGTTGTTCATATGGCTTTGCAGAAGGTCTTTACGGATTATGGCATAACGGCACGCATCAAGGATTTGAGCCAGCATACCGCTCTTCTTGGTGACATCTATAGATTTGAGCAGCCGAAGGGCTTAAAATATGGTCAAATGGTCTTACCCTTTTTGCCGGCCAACTTTGGTCCAATGTACTTTAGTAAAATTACGCGAAACACATAAATAAGCTCTTCAAAACGAAAACTACTATAATTTAGTAAAATCAAATTATATTATGTTGAACCACTATAAAAGAAAAAAGAATATTTGTTTTAAAATGCGAGACTTATTAACTTAATGAAACTTTCTTTTTAAAATCCAGGTAGCATAATACTTGTTTATTAGTATAATTATTTGACATTGGCGTATATCAAGATTTAACCCCGAGTTTTGTGAACACGAAAATTGGGAACAAATGCATTTTGGCCTTACATTTGTTTCTCAGTCTTCTTTTTCTTCTTGTGCTTAACGGGCAGCATGCCTGGAACCTTAAAGATGGTGCTAGAGAGAGGGAAATAATGTAACTATTGGCTTCAAAAATTGCAAACAACTAGTGTGTACTTACTGACATGTGGTGCAGATGGGACTGTACTTACAGAATACAGACAAACAGACGGAGCATACGTATCCAATGTCAATGAGCTCACGATGACAAAAACAGGAGGCGCGATAATCCACTTTTGGTGGCGGTGGCAGAACCATTTTGTGACGTATCTGTGGCGATGGCAAGAATACCCACAATAAGTACTGCAGCAAAGCCTCTAGCGTGGTAATCTTTAGGAACTGTCCAGAAGTAATATCACAGCCCTGCTGTAGCAAATTCAGTGTCTTGTCCAAGGCACAGGTATCGATAACAATGCCCAGCTTTTGGGCCGTAAAAAATACATTCATGTATGTCATATATTGTGAGGCGCACTCATTGCTGCCCGTCAAAACGATAATGCGCGAATGCATCTTGACGCCAGCGGCAACATTGCGTTGTAGCTGCAGGAATAAAATATATATAAATAATATACATTAATGGTGATTAAGGTTTTTAAAAAATACGCGGGATATGTAGCATAGGGCCATGGACATGCTTCCGGCCAGTAGACTTTCGCAGGGTGAACTTAGGCGTGGCGCATTCATAAGTATACTGCCCAATTGTTGCTTCACTGTCTTCTCCACCAAACTAAATGCCTCGTACTGTCCATCAATTTGGCGGATCTCCACTTGGCGGCCAGGCAGCGGGAATAGAAAGTCCCTACAAATAAAGTACTTATTTTAATATATATTCCCACACAATTTTGGCATCCACTTGCGTTGCGTGATGTGAACAGGATATTACAGCCAATTTGTTTTGAGCTTTTTGCATGAGATGCGCATTGCCAAATGCGATGACTGCCTCCAATATTTGTGTGAGATTTTGTGGATTTTGACGCACAATGTGCTGTGAGGGATTTGTGTCCAGCACTATGACCAGCAGATCAATGCTAGACTCAGCTGATGCTTCTACATAATAACATTAGATTTAGCATAAGCCATGTTTGAATAAACTAAATACCTTGTTTATTTTTTGATGCTTCTGCTACGTCCATTTCGCCGACAAAACAAAGCGGTCACTGCATGTTATGATAAGTTTTAGAGGTTGCACAAATGGGCTCACAATATGAGATGATTAGATAGATGACGTCACATATTATCATAGCTCTCGGTCTTGGTCTTGGTGACACCGAACAGCTGTAACCTTGTTCATAGGACCAATATTGTGTTTGCTTTAATTGTATTATATTTTCCTAGCTAAGCTTCCCACCCTTGTTAAGCACGAAAATTAGTCTAACATCGTGACGTCACACTTTTGAAATCTTGTTGCACTTTCTTGCCAGGGATGCCGGTGTTTATTCGTTTTGCCATTCGCCTGTAGTCGATGATATCGGTATCAGCTGCTTTCTTGTCAGCTCTTTAGTTTTTGCTGGGCGTTTCACTAACTTTTGTGTTGATAATAAAACGATTTGAATTCGTTGAATATTCGGTTTAACGAAACAGAAATATAGCACAGGCATAAAATGCTCGTTCTAGTACTTGGCGATTTGCACATACCACACCGCTGCAGTAGTCTGCCGGCAAAGTTCAAAAAGTTACTTGTGCCAGGTCGGATTCATCATATATTGGCCACCGGAAACATATGCACTAAGGAATCGTACGACTATCTTAAATCGCTTGCTAACGATGTGCACATAGTGCGTGGCGATTTCGATGAGAATCTCAGCTATCCGGAGCAAAAGGTTGTGACCGTGGGACAGTTTCGCATTGGTCTGTGCCACGGTCATCAGGTGGTTCCCCGAGGGGACCCGGAGGCACTGGCACTTATTCAGCGCCAGCTAGATGTGGATATACTTATAACGGGGCATACTTACAAGTTTGAGGCATATGAGCATGGCAATAAGTTCTACATAAATCCAGGTTCAGCAACGGGCGCCTTCAATCCATTGGACGCAAATGTGGTGCCTTCCTTTGTTCTGATGGATATCCAGAGCACGACGGTGGTGACATATGTATACCAATTAATTGGCGATGAAGTAAAAGTGGAACGTATCGAGTATAAAAAGATTTAACCAAGTATTAGCAGATATTCATTCCTCACTAATCTGATCTGTTTTGATCTTGGCTTAGTTACGACAAAAATGGCATATATAATGTATAAATTAAACACGTTTCCTTTTTTTTATTTAATAAAAAATGTTTAAATTTTATTTAAATAGAATATAAAAGAGTTTGTTTTGATTTTTTTCTGACGATCTTGTTTTTCGCTTACATGCATAGGTGCAAAAATTAATATTTTGTATAATTGAATGAAAAGTCTGCTCTAAAATGTTTGAAAATCGTTCGTGCATATTCTCATTAATGTTATATATATAAATACAGTTTTTGGAGTCTCGATTGCGTTACGCCGTTGTTGCTTCTTGCATTAAAAAAATAAATAATATTTGTTTGTTTGAATACTATTTTGATTCAATTTGGCCAGCAGCAGCAGAAATTTGGCAACGTTTTTCTAAATTCTCGTACGTTCGAAGACAAAAATTATAAATACACAAATACGAAAACTGTTGTGCTTAAAATTAACTATTAAGCTTGCTGCTCAGCGGCATCAATACAAATTGGTTTGGTGTTTAAAAAAGCAAAGTTGACGACGCTCTTGGGATTCCTGGCGCTCAACGCTTTAGCCAAGGCTGTCCACGCACACAGTCTTGAGGGTTTTGCCATTGATAAAGGTCTTGTACTGCTCCGGCATGGCCAGTTCGGTCTGCAAAGAATTGATAACAATTAAAACTGAGAACGCACACTTTATGTTTTCACTTACATAGTCACCATTTGCCTCTGGCAAAAGTATATTCATTTCTGATGATTTGGAGCTGACAATTTCAACGGCAAGCGAATCCTTTGACAAATACATTTGACAACCATCGGTCTTGTCAATGGACACAGTTGGCACCGAGCCCAAAACCTGCATCTGCACACTCTGACAGTTGACAAACTCAACGGAGGCAACAACCGAATCGAACAGCAGCGAACACTTCTTACACGAATCCAGCACAATGTTGTTAACCTTGCCCTTAACAGTTAGAGTGGAGCCCTCGCAACGGAACACATACACCACATTGTTCATTTCAGCGTTATCCACCAGCAGAGCGTTATTGTTCTTTTGATACTCAATTAGCCACTTCTTGCCATCGCGCGTAAACACGGGCTCCTTGACAGGTGCTGATCGTTCGCCGCTGCTGCTTGCGGGCGTCTTAAATGGTGCAGGACCAGCGCGCAACGCAGCATTTTTGTGTGTCTGCATGTCACCGGTGACCTTCTTCAAATCTACAAAAAAAATCAATTGGTTAATGTTTGTTTAGTTAACATCTGTGCTTATCTTACTCTTGGTTATATCAGCGCCTTTATTGATTTGCGCAAAGAGCGCACTACGATCATCGCCAGCGCTGTCCAGGTTCATAGCGCTTAGATCTAGTGGTGGTGGTGGTGGTGGCATACCACTGGGTGGTGGTGGTGGTGGAGCACCACCAGCTGGAGCGGCACCCTTGCCAGACCACACCAGACCCGTGGTGTGATACTGCTTAATGTAGGCTTGCAATTCGGTCAACGTTTGAATCCAGGCACGTGCCCATTCCACATGCTTGGCATCCTTCTCCTTCCACTCCTTGAGCACACGATTCGTATAGAATTGGCCAGCATCGTTCATCTCCTTGACATGCGGTCCTGGCGTTGGCGCTACACAAACCCAACCCAAGGCAGGTATGCTTTCGCTAATTGCCGACAAGTGATTAAAGAAAGCCGAGGAGCGATGCTTCTCACGGAAATCCTGAATGGCGCTAATTTGCGTCGATGTTGGCTGCAACAGTTCCATTTGCTTTGGCTGCGCCGGTTGAGCTATTTGCGTGGCCAGCGTCACATAACGCAATTGGGCGCTGTAAATTGAAAAAAAAAAAACAAAAGACATTTAAGTGATATTACGAATTTTATCCGAACAAAATACTCACTCAAAGGCAGCCTTAACATATTGCGCATGCTGAGCAACATCACCGCCAATTTTGGCCGATAGCGCCAAATAATGGCTCAGTGGCCCAGCCATAATATCCTCAAAGCCGGCGACACTCATATTGTTGCTGAACGTTGGTACGGATACTTCTGGGTCTGCTGGTGGTGGCGGTGGTGTTATAGGTGGTGGTGGTGGTGTTGCTGTGGGTGCTGCTGCAAATGATTCCGGTTGTGGTGGAATAAGCGTATGTTCTAAGCGATCAACTAATGTTTCTAAACGTTCACAAATCCTTTCCAAATGCTCTACGGCAGCCGAGGGCTTTGAATCCGTATCGTTGTTATCTGCGAAACAAGAAAAAATGAAATAAAATGGTACAAGAATATGAATATTTTATCATTTATATATATATATATATATATGTTGTAAATGTTGAAAGTTGTGCTTTTGCTTAACTTCAAAATAAAAATGTGCGTAAAAAATTGCAAGCGTAAAAATATTTGTTTATATATTTTTATATCCACAAAAAGAAAAAAAACAAACAAACAATTCACATGACTAAAAAAAAAAATTACAACAATTTATGTACAAACAGTTGTTTATAATTTATGTCACCGCATAAAAAGTGTATGAATCACTCGAATAAGAAAAAAAAAGTAAATTCAAATTTGCTGAATGCTAACGATGATGACAATATGCATACAAGTAGGTATATAATATCAGGGACCATAAAAACAAGACATGAGTAACACATTTACGTTGTGCAAAAAAAGATAGTCGTTCAACAAAGCTAAACAATTTGATTAACAATGGAGCTTTAAAAAACGTTTTATGAGTCATCCCAATGCATACTAGAGATTAAATACAACCTATTATAGAAACCAATTACAAAATGTTCTTTTAAAAGTTTTATATCTTTCCTAAATGCGATTGGAAAACAATGTTTAAAAGAAAGAAAAATCTTAAATTCTTGATTGTGTTCTCAAAAACTTTATAAAAAGTATGCAAATTTTAATGGAAAGAAATTATAGAAAACGTAAAAGAACAACATATTTGATACAGAAATATATATTAAGAACAGCGTACAAATACAAATACAAAATCAAACAAGAACTTATTCTTTTCTCACATAATATATACATATATCGAAACGAACGGGGCATGCAACAAACAACTGGAGTAGATCAAACAGACAGAGAAAAACAGAGAGAAAAGTGTAACAGTGATTAATGTGGATGAATTCATTTACCACGCACGGCCACACTGTGCTCCACGGCGGCGTGGGCAGCGCGCAATAATTCCGTATACAAACGCTGACGTTTCAGCTCCAGTTCATCGCGTCCCACTGGAGTTACGGGCGGCTCAATGCAGCCGCTGCAGCATTTGGAGGAGTACGACAACAACAATGAATGAAGAGAATGAAAAAACACATTTTTTAGTCTGATAATGTTAAAAAGAAATAACATTCGATAGAGAACGCGCGTACTTTCCGTTGAGTCGCTCATCATCGAACCAGGACGGCAATCCGTGAGTGAACGCCAACGTTTCTGGCAGCGCATCACCCTCAATGTATGGGGCACACATGCTCTCCCGTTTCGGCGGTGGCAAAGAATCGGAGAACACATCATCGTCATCGCCCAGTGAGCCATTGTTGTTGTTGTGATTGGCCAGCAGGAGCAGCGATGTGGGTGACGGTTCTGGTTCTATGATCTCCGCTTTTGTGCTAATGTTCACCTTCTTCTTAATCGATTGATGCGTCGAATTGTGGCGCGACAAGCAGCTCTTTGTGGGCGCCGGTTGTGTTGGTTGTTGCTGTTGTTGTTGCTGTTGCTGTTGCTGTTGCAGTTGCTCCTGTTCCTTGTGCTGCTGCTGCACAGCTTCATCACCATCTGTTGTTGCACTCGTCATCGATACAGGCGGAGCTGTTGATGTGGATGAATGTGTGGAACGTAAATTTGGCGACGAATCCGCGACGACGATGGCTTCTATTTCAATGGCTGTGAAGATGCGACATAAAGCGCATATTGGATCTTAATACAAATGCATAATTAAATGGGAAGAGGAACTCAACCTAATATGTTTATACTACTTATTTTTGTTAGTTGTTCAATTTAAATGTTATATATAGAGTTGGGATTGTTATACAAAAAACATATCCATTATAAAGAACAACATTTCCAGCTAACTTATTTTTACAAAGAAATTTGTAAACTTTTAGACTGTTTGATGACAGGACATTCAATATAATGTCAACATTCCCCTAGAGATCACAACGCTTTCAATTACTTCCTGAGGGAAGCACAATACACTTGACATGTTTATAAGCCATCGTTAAAGTATAATAAAAGTGCTCTGTGCTCAAAAACTAAATAAAGTGACGATAGCACACGGTCCGAGGCATTTGACAGCTGTTGTTGGGACCTAAGCTCAGGTGCATTTACATAATTTACACAGCACAGCGTGAGGTAGAGTTGTTAAGGGCAAATCTATGTATGCTAAAACTAGAATTTTACTATTGTACATATAGTATGTATGTATGTAATTCATATATTTGTGAATACCAGATTGGGGTTCAACGTCAACGTCAGCCTCTTTTGACTCCGGTTTGGGTAGAGGTTCGGGTTCAGGCTTTGATTCTGGCAATGACACATTGCCATTCACTTTGGCCTCCTTCAGCTCCTTTTCCACCATCACCTCCACCATTTGCTGCTCTGTCTCTGATTCGTGGTGGGTTGGGCTGAGCAGCTGTTCGTTCGTTTCGGCGTTGTTTTTACTATGATTATCCTTGTCCTTATCCTTTTTGGGTGATTTTGGATTTGCACGACAACATGAGAACATTTTTGCGGTCTTTGACTTTGAAATATGAACGATGTAGAGTATGTAAGGGTATTAATCACATTCAGATTATGCAATTTCCGCTCTTTTTTTGCAAAACTCTTTCTCGGTTACAACAATAACGACAACAGGAAAATCGCCGACACAAGCAGCCTTACAAATACTGGGTTAAACGAATGACAAAAGCCGTAAAGAAAAAAAGAAATTAGCTGTAAGAAACCACTCCTTAAAGTTTCTATAATCTGGCAAACCGTATGTAAGCGAATATGAATATGTATGTATATCGTTTCACACGCACTTGAATGCTAAGTTTTGCTTCTTAATGCGTTCAGTCAGAAATAAATTAGCAAATTAAAGCACTTTTTAATGTTCAAGACGAACGGTTTGCGGCTCGCACCCAACTGGGTCAAACATGCAACACACACAATCGCAACAAACCCTGAAAAGGGAAGCAGCACAACGCGCACGCACAGGACTCTGTGAATCTATGAGCGATGGCGGCACAACGGGATAGCATTTTGATTAACAGCACAATGTTAAATTGCAGGCTATGTTAGCAATAGCACAAGCTCAGCTTTTGGATGCTTTTTGCCTATTTTGGGCAGGCATTGCCTGTTCAAATTTGGGCGAATAACTGAATGTGCAATGAAATCGAGATAAAAATTGTTGCTTTCAGCACAGGGTCAAACATCTGAAAAGAAGCTGCTGCTGCTGCGGAGAAAGCTTCACGGTGGTCATGGCAACAACAATGTGAATAGAGTTTGCGCGACAATAGAGAGGACAGGTAAAAGCGCGAGAGAGGGAGAGAGTAAAGCTGTGCAGAGTTTGTGTTTTTGTGTATGTAGCAGACGAAGCAACAATGAGTTTGTTGCACTTGCGGCTTGGCATTGTTTTTGTTATTGTATTTATTGCATTAGCTTACAACAAACGTTAAGCAATTAGAGTGAGAATCCGTCTCATTGTTGAATACAACTTTCGCTCAGATTGCATTAAAGACGAGTTCTTGTAGGATGTTGCGCTTGTTTGTTCTACTGTGGTCAAATGCATTCAAAATGCACGCATGCACACACACACACACACATACGCACATACTTAGAGCAGATTAAATGTCTGCAGCAGTGATACCGTTATGTGCGGCGATGAACGTCTCAAATAACAATTAATTAGAAATTATATGTCTGTTGTACGTATATGGTCAAAGCAAAAAAGTAAAAATACATACACACGTTTGTTATCTATGTATGAGTGGTTTTGTTTTGCTGATAGTGTTTTTTGGCCATCTTTGATTCACTCACACATACGCATGCATACACAAATTTGCTCAGTCTTGCGTAAACTTTCTAGAGTGGGTGTGAGTCAGCAACAACAAAAGCAACAACAATAAGATTAATTTTTAAAGCGGCAAACAGCTGAGACGTTCTTGAACCTATGCGATGGCATTGATACTCCTATAATATAATATAATAGAATATGTTGCACATTTGATTTTTTGCGTTTTGCATTTACAAGTGAAATAAAAATGTGTATATATGAAATCATCATTAAAAATATACCATAGCGACTATTCATACACACATACAACCGCACACATTACATTTGTGTGAATGGACGTGTAGCTACTTAATTTAACAAACAAATAATGATTCACATAAAAATAGCCAAAATATTGAAATGGCCCGCATAGCCGGCAGCCGACTGCTGACAAACACAGCTGTCTCTTGTCCTCGCACACTTGACGCCTACACACATATACATGCATGCACACACAACCATAATATGTATGTTCGACGTGCCATTTTAAAATCCAGACAGCCTGTCCGCAGGAACTGCAACCCCACCCATGGCAAGAACGCAGCCGGCACTTTTACGCTACGCTTGCTGTCTACTATTTGCCATACACATACAGAATTTTTACGCACATTTTGTTTTGTATTAAGAAAAGCAAAGATTATACATCTAGAGCACAACACAACCACAAATTTAAGTTACTTTTTATATTTTTTAATTACACTTACCACAAAATTGTAATGTTAGCGACGAATTTGTTAATCACCAATTAACCGCTGCTAGAGAACAGTTGTGTGCAAAAAATCAACGACGAGTGACTAATTTTTCGCTCGTACGATTGCCTAGCATATGTTTTTAACAGCTAGACACCTAACATTTGGGTACACGATAGGTCTTATCGATTGTTTGTACGAACTCATTTGGGACTGTTGAACAGGTTTGTCATATTAAACATATTTTTCTATTAGAAATTTGTTTACCACCGAAAATGAACTCACGCGCTCACAGAGCATTTATGTTAAATTTTTTTCTGGATGAGGGCTTGGGTCCTCAACTTGCAGAGGCAGTGCTTCTGGCCACCGCTGAAAGTTCCTTAACTTCCCAGACGGGAAATGTTATTGTGAAAGAAGAGGAGGAAGAGGATGAACAATCCAGCATGCTTCGATACCCGGAAGATCAGTTTAAAGATCATTTCCGTATGCAGCGCAGCAGCTTTGAGGTAAATACTATTCTCTTCAGTTTTTTTTTAAGCTAAAACATATTTCTCATACAGAAACTGCTGCAGGTCGTTGGAAATGCAATAGGCGGAGTGAATCAACAACAACCAATTGAGCGGGTCTCGCTGGCCGAAAAACTGTTGTACTCATTAACTCTGCTAAGTGGCAAGTATGACTTTTTGGCGTAAGTTAATTGGGTTTTTTTTAATCCAAAATCCCAACTTAAAGTAGAAAATCATTTCGAGAGGTGGGAGAACAATTTGGCATTTCAAAGAGTTCAGGGCACGAGATATTTAAATGGATTACCGCCGCCTTTTCCGCGCTGTTGCCATGCTATGTGAAGTGGCCAACAGATAATCCGTGCGGTGGCAAAAGCATTAGTAATCTTCCTGGCGTTGTTGGTGTTATCGATGAGTGTCGCATTCAATTAAAGCTTCCCGTACGCGAAGAGAATGGACATCTGCAATATTCGTGGTTGGCCTTGCAGGCGGTCTGTGATGAACGCAGTCGATTTCTGGATGTGCACATCGATGTGCCCGACAATCAGCAGTGTGTGCTATTGAAAAGTGATCTCTTTGAGCGCCTTATTGACACGGAGGAGCCACTGATGCCGCCACACAAGCATATAGTTGGCGAAATGATGTACCCGCTTCTCCTGAATTTGATGACACCCTATGCGGATAACAGTGGTGAACTGACACCCTGTCACATTCGCTATAATCGAGCCGTTCACTTATGGAACGCACCGGCAGAGCGTGCTTTTGCAGCATTGCTGTCACGTTTCCGACGCCTGGACACCTTGGATGTGTCCACGTTAGAGGTGGCCACTATTATTGTTTCAGCAACGTGCATGCTGCACAATTTCATATTGGACTGTGGCGAACCCATCGAGGATTCGATACTGGACTTTGATATGCTACCCCAAGGTCCAAATAGTTTGATCTTTGAGGAGCATGGACTAGTTAATTGGGAGCACAGTGCGGCCGCAGAGAAAAAACGCGACGGCCTCATAGCAAGTTTTATTCGCATATAATACATATTATTGTGATACATATTTTAAGATTAATAAATCCTTTATACACATTTTATTGATTCGGTTAAGTTGTACAGTTGTAAGTTAATATGAAAGTCGCTTGAAGAAAGTCTTGGTGGAAAAGCTACTTAACGGGTTTCGATTTCCACAGGCCATCGTTGAGAAAATGATATGTTTCAACTCCAACGCCTTTATTGACCTTTAAGATGTCGTCGGTGGATAGAGTTAGCAAGCCAATTGCTAACGCATGCTCTTTCCCTTCCGCCATAATGGCAACCACTGTGCCCTTCTCCGCCTTTGTCATGCAGGCACCCGGCGATGTAAGTCCCGGACACATTATATTGGCGCCGCTCAGAACGAAACGTATTGCGCCTTTGTCCACCTGCTGCATGGTCACAAAGTATGGGAACTTATGCAGCAAACGCAATGTGGGCATCCACGGACCGTCCCTATGCCGGAAAAATACCTGTTCGCCGGCACCATTTAAAAGCAGCTCGTTGTGGTCCTGACATTTTGCAATGCGATATGAGTCTTTTTTGGGAAGTATTAAATCGATGTGCGTCTCGAGTTTGGGATATGCCTCCAATAGTTTGACACGTATGCCTTTCTGTACGGATGATTTAAGCTGTTGTATCGACGAGATACTCTCCCTATCTTCAAATTTTTTAAACATTTTGCGAAACTAATTCCAATGGCCAAACAAAAACTGCTGTTAGACAGTGGCAGTATTTACTACAAGCTGGCAGCCCTGCTCTGTAAAATATATTTATACGGATATTTTATGTTTATATTATATTTTAAGATTTTTTATTATATTGTCTCAATTAAAAATCAAGTTAAGCAAATATATTTAAACAGAGATCAGGCAAATTAAAATTATAGCTAACCGAAGGAAGCACTTTAAAAAATCTGGCAACTCAAAACATCAAACCAAGTTGTAATTGACATTCACATCGAAGTCGGCGCTTTAACACATCGCAGTCGCACCCGGGTTTTATTTGAACCGGCTAATTAAACAATATTATTAAAAATGTATCTAGTTTCAACGTCTAAAAAGACAGTTCTATCTGATTTTGCTGACTTGGAAACGAAGTCAACATTTGTGCATGCCAATGATGAAGCAACAGATTTTCAGTTCAACGCACATCGACGCGTCTTTGTGGAGGTGAACAAAAAGGCCGGTTTGGCGGTGATGCGCATAAAAGAAAAACAACAAAACGGTAAAGTGAATCTGCAAAACAAAAATATTGATAATTATATTTAACCAACGTGCATTTGCAGCTCCCGAATTACAACGAGTACGAAAGTTGAATATTGAAAACGCCTATTCCGTGGCCTGTGCGAAAACTTTGTCCAACCAAATTGCAATTGGACACTCGAGTGGATATGTGAAGCTTTTTAATTTCAGCACTGCTCAGCTGATACACCACTATCCGGCGGATCAATCGAGCAGAGCAGTTCTCTATGTTGACTACAATTGCACAGATGATTACATTGCGGCGGTGCTAGATGGCGGTAAAATCAACATTTATGGCACAACAACAAAGCAGAGGATCCAGACGATATGCAACGATGATTTGTGAGTAAATGAAATGAAAGATAATATAAATGAAAGGTTCTTCAATGTCTTTTTGCAGTCCCACTTTGGCCCGTTTTCATCCAAGCAAGCGTTTTCAATTGGGAATTGCCACGGAGAAGGGCACCGTTAGTGTGTATGATGTACACTTGAATCATTCGATCTTTCACGTAGAGAATGCACACGATGCAACGTGCCGGGATGTCAGCATGTGCAGTGAGCAGCCCTCGCTGCTGATCAGCGTTGGCTACGATTCCAGGATTAACATATTCGACATACGAGGCAACAAGGCACAGGCACCATCTGATCGCTTATTCTGTATGCATCCTTTGTCAACAGTGGCATTAAGTCAATGCGGCACCTACTTATGTGCCGGCAATCTCAAAGGAGAACTTATTGCCTATGACATCCGCAACACCAAATTGCCGCTGGCCGTGCGTTCCGTTCACGATGGCTGGTAAATGTAAAGGTACTCACATTATCATTCAAAATTGTAATACAAAACTCTTGCAGCGCCGTCACTCGATGTGCTTTTGTGCCAATGCCGATGGAGGAGCGTCAGAGCAGGAGCTTCTCCAGCTCAACTAGTATGACATTGGATGTCAGCAGCGGTAGGACTTCTCAGGTGGAGTCAATGTCAAGCGATGAGCTGCGCAAATCAATATCAACCAATTTGCTGTTAACGCAGCAGCAATTGGACTCCTTAAGTAGCAATATGGCAACACCAGCTGCAGCTCGACAGACGCGTGATTCATTTTGTGATTTCCTGGATGCACAGAGACCTCGTGGTATGGATCGCATGTCCACACAGTTGATAACAACGGCGACATCCAAACGTGATAGTTTCGATTGGGAATCGCTACGCTCAAAGACAAACGATGATAAACAGCAACAGACCATCCACCAAAACGGTTTAGGTCCTAGCTCTGTGGATAGCGCTCCTAGCTCCACAGTTGATTCCTTGCAACGTAAGTAGTTTAAATGGTTATTTAGAAGTTATGCAACTAAAATAACTTACAGAGACGCTCCCCGGTGCCCTGCGAGAACGGTGTAACATTTCGGGAGAAGCTAAGCTGAAGAGAATAACCGAAGCGGATGAGCACGAGTTAAATGAGGAATCGGCATCGAACAGCACTGCTAAAAGCGACAAGGAGAATCCACCTTTGGCAGATGTCGAACAGTTGCAGCAGAAAGAGTTGCCTGAAGTGCAGCCCGATACGGATGACTTGGATGAGCGATTTGAACAGGTGGAACGCGAACTTAGATGGTCGGCTGAGAAAACTCATTATTATTTTTATATGTGTATTGGCAAGTACTGGCTTCGTCAAGAGTATCATATGGAGGAAACACATAGATTTTTAAATCAGATTCTCAATACCGATAACTTTGTAAGACAGTTCAATGGTATGCAAACGAAAAACATAATGCTGAAGGAGCAATTGAAGCAATTACTAAGTGAACAGGATAACAAGGGCAATAATAATACAAATGCTTAAAGCAACCAGTAAACTTTTAAGATATTTGTAAATGTTACGTTATTTGTCATGCATAATATATACATTCATTTCTTATCATTTTCGATTTTTACATAACTTGTTTTGCAAAAGGCAGCTTGCCGTTCTCAGTAGGCGTGAAAAAAATATCAATATTCGAATTTTAGAACATTGAGTGATTACAAGTTATTAGCGCCAGTAGTTGTCATCGATTATTCATACAAATTCAGTACTTATTGAAATTTTGAATACAAGACAATATTTTTATATCAATATTTTTACAATAAACTGTAGAAAAACAAAATTCCTAAACAGTTCCTAAAAGAAAGAAAAGCGCAAATATCGTATTTTAAAGTGCGGATAGTTGAAGCTATCATTTTAGCAGTCCGGCAAGATTTTACATTTTTTGTCAGTCACTGCGAAGCTAGCGATTGTACACTACGCATTCGCACCCAAATACTATTTGAATTGTAAAACTAGAAATACTATTTACAATGTATACAATATCAACATCTAAGAAGACAGTACTGTCTCATTTTGCTGACTTGGAATCAAAGTCAACATATGTACATGCCAATGAAGAAACAACAGATTTCCAATTTAACGCACATCGACGCGTCTTTGTGGAGGTGAACAAAAAGGCCGGTTTGGCGGTGATGCGCATAAAAGAAAATCAACAAAACGGTAAAGTGAATCTGCAAAACAAAAATATTGATAATTATATTTAACCAACGCGCACTTGCAGCTCCCGAATTACAACGAGTACGAAAGTTGAAAATTGAAAACGCCTATTCCGTGGCCTGTGCGAAAACTTTGTCCAATCAAATTGCAATTGGACACTCGAGTGGATATGTGAAGCTTTTTAATTTCAGCACTGCTCAGCTGATACACCACTATCCGGCGGATCAATCGAGCAGAGCAGTTCTCTATGTTGACTACAATTGCACAGATGATTACATTGCGGCGGTGCTAGATGGCGGTAAAATCAACATTTATGGCACAACAACAAAGCAGAGGATCCAGACGATATGCAACGATGATTTGTGAGTAAATGAAATGAAAGATAATATAAATGAAAGGTTCTTCAATGTCTTTTTGCAGTCCCACTTTGGCCCGTTTTCATCCAAGCAAGCGTTTTCAATTGGGAATTGCCACGGAGAAGGGCACCGTTAGTGTGTATAATGTGCAATTGAATCATTCGATCTTTCAAATAGAGAATGCACACGATGCACCGTGTCGGGACGTCAGCATGTGCAGTGAGCAGCCCTCGCTGCTAGTCAGCGTTGGCTACGATTCCAGGATTAACATATTCGACATACGAGGCAACAAGGCACAGGCACCATCTGATCGCTTATTCTGTAAGCATCCTTTGTCAACAGTGGCATTAAGTGAATGCGGCACCTACTTATGTGCCGGCAATCTCAAAGGAGAACTTATTGCCTATGACATCCGCAACACCAAATTGCCGCTGGCCGAGCGTTCCGTTCACGATGGCTGGTAAATGTAAAGGTACTCACTTATCATTCAAAATTGTAATACAATACTCTTGCAGCGCCGTCACTCGATGTGCTTTTGTGCCAATGCCGATGGAGGAGCGTCAGAGCAGGAGCTTCTCCAGCTCAACTAGTATGACATTGGATGTCAGCAGCGGTAAGACGTCTCAGGTGGAGTCAATGTCAAGCGATGAGCTGCGCAAATCAATATCTGCCAATTTGCTTTCAACGCAGCAGCAATTGGACTCCTTAAGTAGAAATATGGCAACACCAGCTGCAGCTCGACAGACGCGTGATTCATTTTCTGATTTCCTGGATGCACAAAGAACCCCTGATATGAAGCACATGTCTACCAGAAGTGATAGCACCAATTTTGAATCGTTGCACTCGAAATTAATCAATAATGAGGAGCCACAGAAAATCGATCAAAACAGTTCAGGTCTCAGTTCCGTGGATAACGCTATTAGCTCCACAGTCGATTCATTGCAACGTAAATAGTTTTCTTACCTATAAAAATGCTCGCTTAGTTGTGAACTTGTTAATCAACAAATAGAATTGCAACCTTTTTCAGAAACGCTCTGTGGATCGCAGCAAAGTAACATTTCGGGAGACGTTAAGGCAGAGAAGAATGAGAATGAGCTTAAAGAACAATCGGTCAAATTATCAGCATCGATCAGCTCTGCCGAAGGCGACAAGGAGAGTCCACCATTGGCCGATGTGGAATTAACTGCCACAACATCGCAGTCGCAACAGTTGTCTGCAAAGAAATCTGTTAAGGAGCATATTGAGTTGCCTGATGAGCAGGCCACTTTGGTTGAGCTTTTTGATAAGCGTTTTGCAGAGCTGGAACCCGATCTCAAATGGTCGTCGGAAAAAATAAAATTTACCATATTAGTGTTGGTCGAAAAGTACTGGAATCTTCAGACTAGGCAATTAGATGAAACATATGATGCTTTACATCAGGTGCTCATACGAGATGACTTTGTTGTAGAATTTTGTAACATGCAGGCAAAAAACAGGATGCTCAAGGAGAAATTAAAGCAATTACTCAAAGAACGGAAAGAAAAGGCTCAGAGGTCTACCAATGACAAAAGCACACAGTATACTAAGATTTAGTTATTTCGTTATTTATCGTTATTTGTAAAGCAAAATAAATTTATTAATATTTAATTTTCTTTTTCATATTTTTCGTTTTGCAAATAGTATTAAGAAACTCATAATCAAAGTAAGCGGGAAGATCGGCGTCAGTAGTTATAGGTAAAGATAAACAATAATTCTTGACATAACTAAATAAACAGTCACATTTTTCATTTTGTGTAGTGTTAATAAGAGTAACAAACCAATCTAAGTAAATACAGAAAAGCAAAGTTATTTAAAAAAACAAATCGGTGCCAGTCGAAACAACCATTTTACGCGATCCGGCAACTTTACATTACACTCTTTGGCAGTCAAAGTGAAGCCACGCTTTTAAGCTGAGAATTCGCACGTTCATTTGAATTGAACACTTATAAATCATTTTTAAAATGTACATAGTTTCTACGTCTAAAAAGACAGTGTTGTCTGATTTTGCTGACTTGGAAACGAAGTCAACATTTGTGCATGCCAATGATGAAGCAACAGATTTTCAGTTCAACGCGCAGCGGCGCGTCTTTGTGGAGGTGAACAAAAAGGCCGGTTTGGCGGTGATGCGCATAAAAGAAAAACAACAAAACGGTAAAGCGAATCTGCAGAACAAAAAAGTATTGATAATTTATATTTCACAAACGTGCATTTGCAGCTCCCGAATTACAACGAGTACGAAAATTAACCATTGAAAATGCCTATTCTGTGGCCTGTGCGAAAACTTTGTCCAATCAAATTGCAATTGGACACTCGAGTGGATATGTGAAGCTTTTTAATTTCAGCACTGCTCAGCTGATACACCGCTATCCGGCGGATCAATCAAACAGCGCGGTTCTCTATGTTGACTACAATTGCACAGATGATTACATTGCAGCGGTGCTAGATGGCGGCAAAATCAACATATACGGCATTAAAACCAGACAGAAGGTTCAGACGATTAACATTGATGATTAGTTAGTTAAAATGAAAATTGCATGGAAATGTTTATTAATTGTGCTATTTCTTCAGTTCCACACTGGCCCGCTTTCATCCGAGCAAGCGTTTTCAATTGGGTATTGCCTCGTTCAAGGGCAACTTAACTGTGTATGATGTGCAATCGAATCGATCGATCTTTCACATAGAAGACGCCCACGATGCACCGTGTCGCGACATCAGCATGTGTAGTGCACAGCCTTCGCTGTTGGTCAGCGTTGGTTACGATTGCAAGATAAATATATTCGACATACGACGCAACAAGGCACAGGCGCCGTCGGGTCGTTTGAAATGCGAGAATCCTCTGTCAACAGTGGCACTAAGCGAATGCGGTACATACTTTTGTGCCGGCAATCTTAAGGGCGAGCTCCTTGCCTATGATATGCGTAACACCAAGTCGCCGCTGGCCGTGCGTGCCGCTCATGATGGCTGGTAAGTTTATGGCTATACTCTTATTGCTCTTAATAACTAAACTATTTTGCAGTACTATTACACGATGTGCTTTCGTGCCAATGCCGTCGGAAGAGCGGCAGAGCAGTAGCTCTAATAGCTCAAATAATTTGACCATAGATGCAGAGTCAATGCCAAGCGATGATCTACGCGAACCAATATCCGCAAATTTGCTTTCAACGCAGCAGCAACTGGACTCCTTAAGTAGCAATATGGCAACACCAGCTGCAACTCGACAGACGCGTGATTCATTTTGTGATTTCCTGGATGCACAGAGACCCCGCATGTCCACACAGCTGATAAAAACGTCGTCATCCAGACGTGATAGTTTCGATTGGGAAATGCTGCAATCGAAGGCTAGCAATGAGGAAAAGCTGCACAGTCTTAATCGAACTGGCTCTGGTCTTAGTTCCATGGATAGCGCTGCTAGCTCCACAGCTGAATCACTTCAACGTGAGTACTTTGTCTTGTTTCATAGTTCACCATGGCCAAAACAGCTTAAATATTTTGTATAGAAACGCTTAGCGGACCATTGCTAGATCGTAGTAATATTTCGGGCGAGACTAAGTTGAAGAGAATTGCCGAGATCGATGAGCACTGTTCGTTGGCGAACGATAGCGTTGGCAGCGACAAAGAGTATCCACAAATGGCAGATATGGAGAAAAAGCATCGCCTAGGCATGCTATCGTCCAGTCGAAATAGCACACCACATCATCTGCCTGCCGCAGCATCGCAGGTGGAAACATTGCAGCTGCAACCACAACAATTGCTGCCACAGACATCCAGCAATCTGTCATCAATTACCTCGCTGCACGAGGAGCGTGCTCAGCTTCAGGAGGAGCGTGCTCAGCTTCAGAAGGAGCGTGCTGAACTTCAGGAGGAGCGTGCTCATCTACAAAAGGAACGCGATGTGTTCCACAGAGAGAAGGCCGAGCAACGCAAACGGCTAGAAGAACGTTTGACGCATCTGGAAAACGAACTCAAATGTTCAGATGACAGAGCACGGAAACTTATTTATACCGAAATCAAAAATTACACGGACCTTCAGCAGCCGAAAGTATATGGTATTAAGGCTTCTCTACATTTGCTGTTGCGAACTGAAAAAGTTGTGAACGAATTCCATGCGTTGAAGCATGAAAATGAATTGCTCGAGGCACAAGTGGTGGATTTAATGCATCAGCGGGCAGCTAACGATGCATAAAACATTTATTAACTATAATATTATTGAAAATCAAATGAAGTTGTTGTTAATTTTCGAAATATTTGCATTTATATTGTTTATACATTAACTTTACTTTGACATTCTATGTGCCAATTGTAGCTGCTGCTGCTGTTGCAACTGCTCGGCAGCTGTTAGCTTCACGGGCATATCCACCTGAAAGAAGAAAATGAGTTGGGTTTTGAGGCCATTACAAAACACACCCACACACACACACTAACCGATATGGTTGTATTGAAGTTCACGTAATCCACAAAATAACGTTCGTTGGGTGCATCGTAATGGATGATGTTGACAAAACGCTGACCCCAAAATATCTCGCGCGGCACAAACGATGTCTTTGCCTCGGTCCTTTGTGCAGTCGCCGGCGATGTGCCCACAATCGTCACATACAGCTCAAATTGTGCAGCATTGAACTGTTTGGCATTGTTGAAACTATATAGTGGACTCGTCTCATCAATGACATGGCACACAATGTCTGGCCAGACAATCAATTGTTCGCCATTCCCTTCCAGTCGCAGTTCCGTGTGCGTCTTAATTAGCTCGCCTTCGCGTGTGCTGTAACACAAGATCACAATATTTTAGTTTTTAAAGAAATAAAATAGTTTTTGTGTGACTCACTGTTTGTCCACAATCATGTAGACGTGTATTTTGGACTCAATAGATTGCTGTTCGCGCGGATCACAAACGCGGAAAAGGAAACAAAGTTTGCCATCACGATAACATATCTGCAAAGTATTTTATAATAATATAGAATTAATGAAAAGCCATAAGCTGATGGTTTGTTAGCTTACCACCGCTTTGTCGCTGAACTTGAGCTTAGTTAATTGTTTGGCAGGACGCGATGTTTTCGCATAGATAATGCTAACCATAATGCCTTCAATGGCAGCAGCGCACATCATTTGCATAACGAATAAGAATATGGTTTCGGGACATTCCTCGCTAGCGTATTTTTCGCCAAAACCAAGCGTTGTTTGCGTCTCAATCGAATAAATCAACATCGCCACAAAATTGGGTACACCATAGATGCACGGATCATTGCCCTCGCCTAAGCGTTGACCACTTAATGCATCAAAGAGAAAATCGCCATGCGAATATGCTACCATATAGCAGAGTACAGCAAAGAAGATCCAGCTTAGAAAGTAACTGCCCAGAAACATTGTCAGCATATATTTCCATTCCATTTCGATCTGCGACAATGACAGTTAAATTTGTAAGTATCGAGTAGTAGTTTGGCATCGATTGCCGCATTTGTTAGGTGTTATCGATTTTCATTTGATGACGAATGGGGACCCAAGTAAAATGTGTTTGTTTGTTAAATTATATGAGTTTATTTTTATTAGTATTATTATTATGCTAAATGCTAAATGTTACTCGCTCTTTTTCGTTTGGCTTTGTCTTTGGTATGTTTTTAGCCTTGGTCGGCGATTCGTTAGCCAATTCATCCAATTTTTGTTGAATACTTGGCGTTATGCTATATATATTCGATCGTTCAGATGATATCTGTGTTGTCTTGGTTGTTGCTCTGTGCCCAAACATTGATCTTACCAGCGTGGTGATGGCGTCGCGCATATAGCGCCAGGATTTCTCCGGTATGCGTCGAAATAAAATATTCTCATGTCCATTCTTGTTCATTACACGATGATTACTGCGACGAAGACCATCGGCATCTGTATCGGGACTAAGCTCAATGGTGCTGCCCGCCCAGTCAAGTGTATAGGGAAAGCTGTAAAAAATGCGTTTTATTAGATATTAATTATATGGTATGCTGAATGCTTTTGGTGACCCACTTTTGTTCGCTGCGCGTCTCCAAGTGCTCGGCTGTCTGTTTGGATTTGCGTCGCCTTGAACAGTTGGGACTTTCTGGATAGTAGTCGACATCGTTGTTATCGTTATCGTTAACCGTTTCCTTTTCGGGGGATCGTGCCAGTGGCCGGGGATCCAGTGGCCTTGGCTTCACTGGCATCGATGTTGATCGTTTCATTTCAAGCTTTTCGTTTGCTTCCAAAGCGCTCATTGTTGTTGTGCTGCCCACGCATAGACAGTAACTGAGATTTTTCTTCTGTATAATTGTCAATTTCACTTGTAGACGTAGATTTGCGTTTTAATTTTTAATTGAATTAGATTGCAGCTGACGAAGACGACGACGACGGAGAAATCTGAAGAACGCTCAAGTTGTCTAACTGACTGACCGAATGACACTGACTCGTAGTCCAAGTAGGGAATAGAACAAATTAGACATCTTTCCATTCCCCATGTATGTGTATGTGTGTCTCTATTTGAATTTATTTATTATCTTCATCATGAGGCTGACGGAAAATTGTTTGTGCATCTATAGCCCGTGGAGATTAGTTAGTCAAAAGTTGCCAGTTGGACTATATGCACATATATTTATTCTGAGTGCAAATATCGCCATAACCACATCACAAAAATGCAAAATGTTAGTTGACAAGCTAATCAGTCGTCTTTGTTTACACAGTATTTCCTGATATCTGCTATCACACATATTCAAAAATTTGAATATGCGCGCGTTTAAGAGTGGCAATGAACAGAAACTATAATTAATATCGATAACTTAAATTGAGTGTTAAAAAAAATAAATTTTAAACATGCACCATCGGAATCAATTAATTTAAGGCTTAAATAATGCATTTAATGCCAAACACCTACAGAAAAAATTTCAAAAATATAGTTGATAGCAAATAACGATTAGAATTGTATTACGTATGAAAATATTATAAATGATCAAATTATATTAGGAAAGCCCCTAACATACACAATTTGTTCATGTAAAATCTGTGAAAATATCGCACATATCGATACATTCTGCCTGCCGCAGCTTACTTCATGTTGTGACAGTGTGTGTCAGTGACACAAACGAGAAATATATGAAACTCGTTGCACGCACGCATCTCGTAGTCGTCGCACGATTAAGTTTATGTGCTCATTGATAGAGATACGTCGTCGTTGCGTTTGTGAAATTGCCTAAATTGATTAAATGTACAACACGGCCGGATTGAAGTGCAAACTAATTTAACTGTGCATTAGTGCAATCAATGAAAATATATCGTGCGCGTCGTGTTTGGAAAAAAGCATGAATGTAAAAATATATATATGTAAATAAAAAGAAGTGAGCAATAGAGAGGGAGAGAGAGAGAGAAGATAACTTAGTGCAAATCTTTGTGTGGCAGTGTTGTGGCTAGCTAAAATGATGAATTATGCTTAAAATACAATTTATATAAATTGCCAACAAGCCAGAAATAACAAGTGCACATAAACAACGACAAAAAGTAGCAACAGCAGCGATTAAACAGGTAAATAATTGGCGGTGACAGCAAAAATTTGTATATTACTCTCGGCTTATGTGGCAAAACTGATGCAAAATGCCATTGATAAATTTTTTTAATGTTATATTTTTAATGTATATGTATTTAACAAGGCCAGTTGCGAAAATAAATAAGTAACTTAATAATTTTGTGTTATGAACAACAATGTATATAGTAGATTGGTGTCGCCGTTGCGTTATTTTGTTGTGCCTAAAAGAGATACAAAATTCCCAGAAACGCATTTTCTAATTTAGACCGATTTCTGAGAAGTGACAGACAGCCAAGCGAGCCAACAGCAGCAGCAGCTCAACAAGACCAACAACAATGCGCACATAAGCACACAGACACTCGCATACTTATGCTCAGTCGAGCTCTCGCGGTAGTGCTGTCTGTTTTTATATATATTTTTAGAGTAAAAACAGCTAATACTCTTAAGGTACACCGCGTCAAAAAACAGTTGATTTAATTATAACATTTTATCGACTATTGCTTGTTAATATGTTGTTTTTTTTTTATAAAATCCTTGAATGACATTTAAACAAATATTGCTAACTAAACTTAGTTGATTTAAATTTTGTATAATACACATCTGTAAATCTAAATAAGATCGCCATGTTACACGCAAAATAATTGTGTTTAATTACATTTAACCATAATATGTTTTGTTCACTATCGCATATGTTTGTAAATTAAACTAAAAAGCCAAAGTAACAGCCTTAACTAAAATAAATGCCAAAAAAGCTGTGTTCAATTTTCAAGCCAAAAAAAACTCACCATATAATTGGGGATGTGGCAACACTATTGAGCTCTCACACAGAGCGATTTAACAACAGCAAAAATAACAACAACACAATAGCCAAGCAGATCTTGTTGGCAACGGGAACGAGGCAAGCTGGCGGGTGCTGATGTTGGCAGCTGCTGTTACTGTCTTTGCTGTTGTTGTTGTTGTGACGGCTTTTGAATGAAATGCTGCTACGGCTGCAAACATTTAACACCAAGCTGAAGCTGGCTTCTCACAAACACACACACACACGCTACTACACAGACAACACGGCAGCCAGAGAGAGAGAGAGAGAGTGTGTGTGTGTGTGTGTGAGAGACTTGGGCTCAATTCGGCTGAAGCCATACTTCATACACGGCGATATTTTTCGACGACGTACCCTTCACAAGAAAAGGTGTTATTAACTTTGTTGTTGTAATGCACACACACACACACACATCAGTCCAATACATGTGCACTTTTTTGATCATTCTTGGTAAAAGCTGGTTTTGACCAGCTTCATCCGCTCATTTCCTTGAATTTATATATTAAAACTTGAGTGCGTTCAGTCGACTCTTGCTTGGGGTTTATTATTATTATTTTTTTTGTTCTTTTTCTTAATAGCTTTTCATGTGAAATTGAAATTGTTTGCAGCAAAAACAACAAAAAAACAACAGCAACATCAATTGGATAAGTGTAATTTGGGACGTTGCTTAATTGGCTTGCCTAGATGCGCCCTCGAGGTCAAAGATCTAATGGCCAAAATGCCAAAAGTTGCTAAAAACCCAAAACCAAAAGCAAATAAAAACGTTTATGCGCAGCTGCTGTTTATAGCAAAAACGATTAAGTTCAATAAAAATGCAAAAATCCGTCAAATTTATCAATTATATCAATGATCTCAATACTTATTATGGTCGTTTTCCAGCTATATCCAATTTGAACATTTATATTTTCCTGCTGACAAGCAAGCGGAAATGTAAAAAAAAAAATACATTTTCAGCTTATTTTACATATTTTTTGCTCATTAGTCATAAAATATATAGCCGACTTTATGAAAAATGAACACAACAACAAATATGCATTTCCTTTAAGTACTCCAATTTCAATACAATTTTCACAAAAGTCTCGATTGTGTTCAGAGTATTATTTTTTTGCTATTCGATTGCAAAGAGATATCATAATCAAAGGTGTACGCATAAACACACACAATGATGCAGAATTGCCATTCTCCCTTAATCCCATACTTTACGACGCTCTCTTCTTTTGCTATTGACTTACGCTCAGCTGCTGCTACTACTGTTGTTGTTGTTGCTGCTGCTGCTGCTGCTGTGGCTTGGCTATTGTCGTTGCCATCTATTGTATTAGTATTTTGTGTTTGTTATTCAATTTACGTGCAGATTTCGTGGAAATTTAATTTCACGTATGTATGTATTTGTATGTTGTTTGGGTTTTTTTCTTTCTTTCTGTTTCTTTCATTTGGCGCTTATTGTTAATTGTTCGCGTGAATTTGTTCAATTGAAACGCAATGCCAAAAAGTGAAATGTGGGCAAAACACTCAATTTATTCGTTACGAGTGTTATTTATTTGTTTGTTTTTTTTGCTGATTTTTTTTTTACAGATTTGCTCTTAATTTTATTTCGTAGTCCATAGTTGCTGTTAAAAAAGGTGAAACAACAACGATATTATTATTTATGTACATATTATTGTTGTTATTGTGTTGTTAATGAAACCGGTTAATTTTTTTTGGAGTTGTTTCGGTTGTTTTCATAATTTTTTGTGGTGTGTCTTTAGTTTTTCAACTAGGTCGCCTTTGTTTGACTTTCGTAAGCAGATGGGTCGACCTAATCTATATTTTTGCTTGAGAGGGTTGCCTAGTTACCAATTAAAAGTTACACTTGCAACGTTCATGTATTCTTTTTTTGTCACACACATAGCTATCTTCGTCTCTTGCTTTGTGTATGTGCACATATTTGCCTTCGATTTCCCTGGAAAACGAAGCGCTTTTGATTGTTCTCAGAATTTGTGTATTCAACTTTGGAACGCTCTTTGTTTTGTATGTGTGTGTGTGTGTGTTTTGTGTGTGCGGGCTCTGATAAGCTCTGTAAGTGTATGCATGTGTACATATGTTTATTCATGTGAATACTATCACGGCGAACCCGTTAGCAATTGTGATTTTCGTGTGAATGGTGTAAAAAAAAAACTGTGATTGCATTCGTAACTCTTTGAACAAAAGTTTTCAAATTACACAGAAACTTACAGTTTTTTTTTTAGTAGATAAATGTCCTGTAAATGCGTATTTACATTTCGTTAGAATTATTCTCGTAGTATTTACTCTCTTTATATTCTGCAAGACACATTATTCCTAGAAATTTATCAATGAAACTTTATAGAACGTTGTGATTATCTTTGCAGTTGCCTTGTTGCCTTTGATGAGTGGGTAAAACACACAAATATAAGTACAAGTATCATAGTTAATAATTAACTGATATTTTTTTCATTTGGCTATCAGCTTCCGGTTGAAATCGTTAAATTTATAAAGTTAAATCGTTGACGTTATAGATATAAATATTGAATTTTTTTTTTGTCGCTGTCGAGCATATAAAGATTGCTGATCGTTTTGCGATATTGTTCAGTTGAAGTTTCTGGACGGCTTGACGAGGTAATTGAAAGCAACAGTATAGTGTATAGCCTTATATGGCAATTTGAAAGTGTTTTTTCTTTTGAGTTGATAATAGTCAAAAACCTACCTACCTCAATATGAGGTACAGGTATGTGCGTTTGCTTTAAAATCCAATTCACAGCGATTAAAGAAGTTTTATATATATACTTAATTTATTTTAATTGATATGAATTCAGTGAGATACTCAAATGTATTTTTAAAATATTTTATCTAAATATATTCTTAATAAAACTAACATTCTCCTTGCTCTATCGTTCATAACTTAAAGCCCATCTTAGTGTGAGCTTAAAGCTCTTTGTCTGCTTTCATGTCCCAAGCACCGTTATGCGGCTTTGCTTTCGTTCGCTTATCCGCTTATGATCATAATTTTACATCTTAGCATGAGCATACCTAAAAAATATATTTGATGTGTATGTAAATGTTGTGTGTGTGTATATATCTAAACATGCGCTTAGGCCGAACCCATCGCTTTTGAGCAACCTTGACATAACGTTCGACGCACAGCCCGTAGCTAGACTGGACTAAAAGTGTAGCAAATTAAGTTGAAATTTCGTTAGTGCTTTCGTTTATACAGAAATCAACAGCAAAAACAACAACACAAAGGCATACGGGTTAAGTGTATGTGTGTGTGTGTGTGTGTGTGCTTTACTGCGTACCTTCATGACTTCACCACAATGCGAACGAGTACACCGTACTTACACAAACACATTTTCCAAGAATCGCTCATGTTAGTGTATGGATGTATGTTCATGTGTATTGTATTATCGTGGATTTATCATAAGTGCCTTGAACCTACACCGCAATATTTCCACGAAATATTTGCCACTTTTCAGTTACGTGTTTTAATATTATTATGCGTCTTATATATTTTATTTTTATTATGACTGCTTATCATGCGTACTTAAGTCAAGACTGCCATTGTACATTCTACCCATACATATTATAATTACATTGAATATTTATTCGTGGCGCGTGTCGTGTGCTGATAACGCTGCCCATAACTGCCCAAAATTTGCGATAACAATTAAAGATAATCATTGATCATGAGTATAATCTATAAAAAACGAATAAATTGCTTCCCAATTATGTACTAATGGTATTTTAATGTGGAAAAATCTAAGCACCAAAGTATTACCTTTATTAAAATAGTAGTAAAATCAAACACATTAAATACCCTTAGTGTAGTGTAGAAACGATAATGATGCTATAATTGGAAAGCTTTGGGAACTACCAAATAAACACCTTGACACCTTGTTGTCTGCATAAAAATGTATGTATGTACATTTTCAAATCTATAGTAGGTACATATAAACAATGGCGATGTTTATTGTTGTTTACCTACGTCAATGAGATTTCTCTAGGTATGTTCAATGGCAACGGCCAAATTTCAAGCATATCAGTCACGAACCGCATGATAAGCGTATACGCAGAATTTGAGAGAGAGAGCGAAAGAGAGAGAGTAACAGTGTGAGAGAGTCGTAGATAAAATTAAAATAATTCTAAAGGAATATAAGCTTTAAACCTGCCGTTGCTCTCTTGCTGTTGAGAGAGTGGGAGAGTGAGAGCACAATCTGATTTCGTTGGAAATGCTAATTAAATTGGCATACGAATGCCGAATTGCCATGAGAATTGTTTATGTTCATACTATAATTTCGAGTGAAGCGCAATGATTGGGCGGTGTATTAGGTGTAGGAGGGCGAAGCAAATATATTTTGACATGAAAAGCAAAAGAGCTAGCGAGTGAACTGAGCGAGCGGGGCAAGTAATATGAAAACGTAATAAATATAAATCTCATTTCAATTTTCTTGCGAAAAATATATCAAAATGAAATACACTTTCTCAGGCCGCATTGTACACCGTGTCCGCCGTCAGCTCCGCCACCTCCCTCTTTACTATACTTATTTGTTTCGTTGCCTCTCGTTCGTTGCGCTCCTTTGGCACTTTGTGCTCTTGTTGATATTGTTGTTGTTGCTGTACGCTTCGCTCTGCTTTGCATGTGATTTTGTTTTCAAGCGAAGTTCATTTGCGAATTCCAAGTAACTGCAAAAGCGAAAATTCAAAATGAACAGCAAGAAGAAGACAATGCCGGAGCCGGAGCTGGAGCAAACGAAGCAACGGCATCGGCGGCGGCAGCAACAAAAAGTAATTGAATTCGCTTTAAAATCCTACGCCCGTCTGCCTGTCTGTCTTGTCTGTCTCTCAATTCGTCTTTGTTGTCTGCCCAGTGCTGACGGCGGCACCCGACCGCAGTTAAGATTTTTTCCCAATGGGCTTTGTCGTTGGTGTTCAAGAAGTTGACTTTTTTTTTTGTAGTTTGCACTTGCTGCCTATCCATCCTACTTTGCTACCTATTCGCGTTTCTTTCTTTATCTTCACCTGCTCCTCCCTCTCTGGCTGCTGCTGCTACTGTTCGTACTGACCGCAATACATTTGGTTTTGTTGTTAAAACATTACAATAGGCAGCAGTGCTTGGAGCAGCCAAAGTGTTTTTTCCTAGGATACCATAACCCATTCAAAAGGTAAATATACACAACAAGTAAGGTAGGCAGGGAGGTGAAAAAGTTATCTAAAGCTAAGAGGGTGGTGAATTGGTGGGAATTCGCATAGTTTCATGCTGGCAATACCGCGACTTTACTTTTAGCTGTATTTTGTCTGCTTTATTTTTGTTTTGTCCTTTTTGTGCAGTCCTGAATTGAAAAAGTTTTGTCAATTCCTTTCGTTACAACTTTTTGCATCTTCGCTTTAACTTTACAAACTTGAATCAAGTCAGTTTTATGAGTTGCGGTCATACGTTCAGTTTCTTAGAAGCTTATTTTTAAATTCCATGTAATAGTTTTCAATCAAGGGTTTTTCTCCGACTTTCTTTGCAAATCCAACTTATATTTAGCCCTTGATATCATCAGTGCTGATAAATTTGTTACAGTGCTTATAAGTTCCGGCTTCATAGCTTTCCATTTACATACGTACGTGCATACACTTCTTTTCTCTTTGTGTCGTACCACCCTAACCCCCTTTTCATATACTTATAGCTTACTGTGAAACGTTTATCAACGATTTTTTTTTTTTTTACTACGAACAAGTTATGTATTAGATCATTATCTGTATTTGGATTTCTGATGAAATTTCGCATTGTCTGCAGCAGCGCTTTCAGCTCATGGCAACCCAAGCACAAAGTAAAAAGCAAAAGGAAAAAAAGGTCCGAAATACGAACCCTCTCTCTCCCTCTCTGTCTTTCTCTTTTTGTGTGTGTCTTTTGAAAAACGCCAGGCGGGCTGGCAAAATGCATGTTTGTAGCAGCGAACTGTATTACTGGTCACTGGGTAAACCAAAGCTCGTGCCTTCGGTATATCACACTTTGTACTAGAGTGAACCCCAGTCCCTGTGACTCATTTGTACCTATCTGCTGGCTACCTACCTACTTAGCTTTTATACTAAACTTATAGAACGCGGTTTCTCTCTTTCTTTCTCTCTCTCTCTCTATCTATCATTCTTGCTTTGTGCTTCAACATCAGGTTTCCCCATTTTAAGTTGGGTTCGAGATGCGGGCTTACCAATACACAAGCACAACTTGATTTCATCATTGTCGTTAATATAGTCGTGTTCCAATCTGTTCTCTCTTTGAGTGTGTGTGTGTGTGAGTGTGTGTAATGAATTATCAAGACAAAACGAGTGGTGTCATACATAACTGATTCATTGATCAGGTAACGATTAATCGATCGGTTCGCAGCAAATGCATTGAGAAAGGTCGCTGCCATAACGTACGTACGTACATATGTATGTATTAATTCACGTTGTGTCTCTACACTGACCATAGATGGCGCCACATTCCAGCTAAGCTAACGGTGCTTTGTCGTTCATTCAATTTGTTTTTCCAACTAAACGCTTGAAAGCATTTTTAATTTCATTACACATTTTGCTCGCTCGCTCGCTCCCTCGTTTGCTTTCTGGTGCACATTCTGCATTTCTAGTGAAAAACGTTTTAATCTGCAAAAGCTTTTGGCTCGTTATTTGCGTGTCGCATTTCCGGGAAGTATGTACTATAAAGCTTTACGGATTTTGCACTTTGCCTCTCTATCTTCTTTTTAATATTGTTAACAAAATGTAGTAACAATTTATAAACTTTTGTATTGTTTTTATGATCTGGGTGCAAACTTTCGAAATTGTTTGCAGTCTGGCAAAAAAAAAATTGTGGGTGAAATTTCCTAGAATTTGACGTTGTTTGAAAAAAAAAGTCATCATTATGAATAGCCCGGCAGTAACTACGCAGCACAGCAGTTGGAAAAGTAAAGTTAAGCTGTACAACTTGATTACCAATTAGCGATAGGAAAATTGTCGATTTCTGTTGAAAATGCAATTAAATGATGTCAGAATTAGATGACTGCACTTAAAAAAAAAAATAAAAACCACATTGAACTTCAAGGCTAGTATATTAGCAGAAAGCAATGCCATCAATTAAAACCGTTGTCTATATAAATTTTCAATTTAATGATCGATTACTAAAAATTGTTTTAAATTGCCCACAAACAAGCATCATTATATTTTATGGATATTTTTAATGTATTTTTTTTAAGCACTTGTAGCAATAAACTTAAACTTTCTAGTTTTCAAGCGCTACGTGCAATTTGTCATGATTCCATCACTAAATTGTGATTTATATATGTACATATCCATTCGCTTTATATCGCCTGATAGGTAATCTAATTGTTTCACAGAACAACCATTATGACAAGTCTATCACCCAAATGCGCCTTGACAACAATTCCAGCGGTTTTTCTATATAAATTTTTTTTTGTTTTTGGTGGGAATTTAACCAATAATGAGTCATTGGAGTCGTCTATGCGTAGCCTGTCATGGTCTGCCCTTGTATGCATGACGCATCTCATTACATAGCAGAAAGTGTGCTGAATAGCTGCGATAAGGATTCCCATATATGGTACATCGTTTCTTACTTACTCAGCACGCCCCCAAAAGCAAATATACAAAGTAATATTCACTGTAGACTTGCTGGGAAGTGTGCTTATTGTTGTTTGTTGTGTGTTATCATATCAATGAATCTCAAACCACAATTCTAGTGAATGAGCGCTTACTGTAAAAGTAAACTTGAATGCGACTCTCAGATTATTGCACAGTGTGCGGATAGAGGGGAAGGTACATATACATATTCCATTACATTATTTCAATGATTTGTGAAATTGCCAACGTTGACCCAGAAAATGAGAGCATTAGAAGGAGAAATAAAAGTTGATTGTATATACATATGCACATATATGTATGTATGTACTCAAGTACCGTTATCAAGTAAAACGTGAGCGCATAGATTTCATTTACTTCTTCTTCATTTTCTTCTTGAGTAGCACTTCATTTCATTTCGTCTAAATATAGCGCACATAACCATACAAGAGAAATAAAGATGTTGTCTGTGTGTGTGTGTGTGTGTGCGGGAGTCAATGCGTGGGATCGGTATGCACGTCATTGTTTTTTATTGCTTTGTAGAGAGATATAAGTGAGAGAGGGGGTAGAGAAAAGGGGGGTCCATTCCTTGAAACCATTGCCACTGCATGAGTCAGTTTGTAGGAGGTACAGTGTATGCGGGGCACATTGTTGCCAAGTACTGTAGCAGAGAGAGTGAGCGTTGGCGTTGCCAACATCAAATGCAAAAACAGCTAGTGCATGTGTGTGTGTGTAATTTATGTGCAAGTGAAGCAATTAATTGCTCAATGACCGCAAAGATGGCATTAGGAGGCCCTTTTGGTACTCCCAACTACAACTCGACTTCAACTCAAGTAATTAATTAAGTCTGAAAACTAGAAACAAGCAGCTTTAAGCTAGCAGCTGTTGTCAAATGGATGGGGGCACGTTTGTTGCTGTAGGTCAAGACATTTATACACTAAGTTTAATCGCCAGACATGTGACAACAAAGTTGAACTGTTGAATTGTTGTGAGAAAGTTGTTTTAAAAAAAAGTGCACAGCTTGTAATTAAGATTAACCAGAACTATTTAAATATGCTAATATAATAACAGTTATTTTTTACTTAATTTGATATTAACCCAATTAAATTGTAAACAAAAAAGTAGGCAAACAATAATTCAAAATGCAGTTAGGAATGCATTTCTGTTAATTGAAATGTGTGTGAACAGCTTGCGGCGAAAACAATGAAAAATACAACAACAAGTATATCATTAACCTAAGAACAATGAGTTGAGAATACAAATTGCTTATCTAAATGACATAGGCAACGCAAATCTAACACTTAAAATTTAATTTCATTTAACTAATAATTACAATATCTTTTAACTTGCAGTAGTTTGGACGCCGCTAGACCGAAAAAAAGAGAGACAGCTTCCAATGGGTCTTCAGTTGAGCAAGCAAACTGTCGTCGTTGCCAGCAGTAAAAATAAGAAACACAACAACAACAACAACAACAAAATTCAAGTAAACTTTAAGAAGGAGCGAGAACAGGATCTGCAAACGCCTACAGTAGTTGAGGAGGCGTCAGCGGAGGTGCGACAAATAATAATTAAAATACAGTTAGCCAAAATGGAGAATGGAAATGGTGAGAGTAGGACAGAGGATGAGCAGCAGCAACAACAATTGCCACTTGCTGAGGGCGTCACAGTGTCTGCGGACACGCTGAATGCAAATGCGCGAAATGTGAATTCGGAGACAGTGGGTGCGGTTACTTCTACTACTACTTCAACGTCGGGAGCAGGAGCGGGAGCGGGCACGAGTACAGGTGCGATTCGAACTGCTGGCAGTTCAACGGAAGCGCCAAAAACAAACGAAAGACAACTCGTGAATAACAACAATTTAGCGGGAAGCGTTGCGTCGGCGTTGACTGCGGTCAAATCGCTACAATTGCACGACGCTGCCAAAAACGACGACAACATCAACAGAGAAGACGATGATGAATCGGAAATGGCAACAGCGACGTTGTCGTTGCTGCGTCGGCGTCGTACCAACAGCAGCAGTAGTGCTAACGGCGCCGAAGGCGTCGATTATTGCGAGGTGCTCGAGCCACAGCCAGTCAACGAAATGTTGTCGAATGGAGCACAACGCGCACAAGGTAAGCAGAAAGCAGCAGCAAAAGCCACGGCAGATTAGCAAATAGAGCATTAACTACTAATACGAAATACTTATTTGTATTTGTATTTGTGCAACACCCTGTGAACATTTCAAATGTGTGACATTAAAGGCAAATCATAAAATTGTGCAAATACTTGATGTTCTGACGAGCAGTGGCAGTTTATTTAAGCTTTTATTAGTTTATCACGCCATTATTTATGGATAAATTAAGTTAATAGTGAAATAAAACAACAAGTGAAATCTTTACGAAGCTTAAGAACCTTGAAAAAAATGGACTAGTGTCGCGACAAGGAAAAATCGAAATGTGAAATGCAAACTTCATTAAACAAAAAAAATCCTACTTTACAGAGAAGGTGTAAAATGAAAAAAAAAACCTAACAAGAGTTTAGGGCAAACCGAAGTTAAAAGAGGAGAAATAATTGAAATATATTTAGTAGAACTCAAAGTAGTGAATACCCCTAATCATATTCAGTAAAACTAGTGAATACCCCTAATCGTATTCTTGAGTAAAAAAGTCCGCTCGTTAGTAAAAATTTCCCTCAATTGAAGGGGAATTATTTTTTGAATAATAATTTCCTGTGTGGAACGTATAATTATAAAGCTGTTTTAAACCTTAAATAATATAATAAAATGTATAATATATAAAAACATGTTTAATTTGCAATTGTTGATTCGCCAAATTAAATCCAATCAAAAGACCCCTCAAACACAATTTACTAATAAAATTTATAATTTTATTTCTGTTTTTCCAGCGCTCAACAGCAGCAGCAGCAGCGGTAACAGCTGTTGCCGTAGTCGCAGCAGCAAAGCTTTATCTGTAGGAGGAGGAGTAGGAGTAGGAGAAGTTGCAACATCAAAGCGACGTTGTTGCAAGTGCAAGTGTCGCGATGCCTTGCGTGGTTTGCGCGGCATGCTCGAGCCCAACAAGGATAAAAAGGACACAGGTGCAGTTGCACTACCAAAAGTTGCAACAACATCACGCAGTAAGACACGCAACAGCGCCGACAGACGTTCAACGCCACCAACACTTAGTGGCAGCAGCAGCAGCAACGCTGCCACAATGCAACAACGTCAGCAACGTCAACGCAATTCAGTGGCTGTGGCAGAGCCCAGTCAATTGGCCATTTGGGCTGGGCCCGCCAATGGAGGGGATGTTATTATACGCATCAGTTCGTCGCAACCACATCAACAGCAGCTAGTTGTGGAGCCCGCAGCAGCAGCACCAGCAGCGACATCAGGTTGCATATGTGCCAATGGCAACAACAGCAACAACAATGGAGTACCAGTTGTTAGCATGGGACACAATATACGATTAGTTGCCACAGATGCTGCAAGCAACGCCGCACAAGAACAGCAACAACAACAACAATCTGGCGGCGTGACATCATTTGGTTCGGGAGTTCGAGTTCATTCACAAATTGATTTTATGCATTGTTTGGTGCCCGATTTGGAGCGGATCTTCAACAGCAGTTTCTATTGGGGCAAGATGGATCGGTATGAGGCCGAGCGTCTGCTCGAAGGCAAACCGGAGGGCACATTTCTATTGCGCGATTCCGCACAAGAAGATTTCCTCTTCTCCGTCACATTCCGTAAATATGGACGCACATTGCACGCTCGGATCGAGCAAAGCGGCCACAAATTTAGGTAAGTCAAATAAAACACTACCTTTTTTTTTATGAGTGTAACTAACTTTGGGTTTTGTTCTTTCTGTTTTCCTGCAGCTTTGATTGTCATGATCCGTGCGTGTTTGCAGCATTGACGGTAACTGGTCTGTTGGAGCATTATAAGGATCCGTCGTGCGTGATGTTCTTTGAGCCGTGTCTGACGATGCCGTTGCATCGTCGCCAGACCTTCTCGTTGCAGCAGCTGGCACGTGCAACCATTGCCTCGAATACCACATACGATGGCATCAATCAGCTCGAGTTGCCCAGTCGCCTGAAGAGCTATCTAAAGGAGTATCACTATAAGCAAAAGTTGCGTGTTAAGCTTTGCGCGTATTCTGAACCGTATTATGAAAACATATAGTCCACGGGCAGGTCGGGGTTGGTGGCAGCAGCAGTTGCAGCTAATGCTGGGGTGGAGGTGCCACCGATACCACCGCCACCGATACGACGGCCACCGTCGGGTTTCTCCTATTACACCGATGATCTGGATAGCGGCAGTGAACGTTATGATGAGGATGAGGCGGTCAATATACGTGTTTCCTACGTACAACATGCTGCAGTTGTGGCACAGCTAAGAGATTGTGGCACAACAACAACAACAGCAACAACCAGTAATCGTCGTCATCAACAGTTGCAACAGCAACTCAATCGAATGGCTGCCGCCTTGGGTCGCATGTCCGCCAATCTCAATTGTTATCAGTCCGTCGCAGCGGCATCGCACAGCAATCGGAGTAAACGTTCCACAAACTAACTCAGCCAACTAACTAACTAACTAACCAACAACAACTGCAACAACTAGAGACAATCCCAGTGCATCGCAGCCTACTCCAAAAACAACAGCAAAACAAAAGAAAGTTGCATACAAAATAATCAAAAGCGTAATTAGTAAAATGCAAATAGCCTTTAAAGCATAAACTTAACCATAAGTATTACATATATATATATATATATTTAAACAGAAAGATCCTCTCTTAAGTACATATATGCCTATATATATGTACTATATTATCAAAAGTAACTCGTGCTATATGCATTTGTTAAACAACAAGAAAAAAAAATCAGTTTTGAACCAAGTATTTTAGTAATGCAATTTAAAATTGAATTGAGTTTGTTAAAGTATTTATATAATCTGTATATAATGATAAGCATGCTATTTATGCATAATTTTATTATAATTGAATGTTAAATTATATGTAAATATTGCATCCCTCTCCAACCCTGCCCCATAGCTTAGTTATATATATATATATATATATATACCAATAAAATAGCGTACAACTCTCATTAGCCAAATTTCAAGTATATAATATTTTTTTTAATTTTATTGCTATTTAATATTATCAAAATAGTATTTTATTTATTTATTCTAATTGTAATTTGTGTGGCTGCGCTTCAACTATTTTATAATTTTCACATTGTGTGCTGATACAAAACAAAAATTGTAAATACAAATAAATAAGCATTAGTTAATGTTCAAATACTCCTATTAGGTGGTTGCTATTTATCGTAAATATTATTATAATAATATATATAAAATATGTAAATTATGCAGTTGTTTCAAAACTTATACAAATAGTTACATATCGAAATGTTGTACAAGATGCGTATGAGAAACAAATAAACAAAACAAAAAACTACATTGGTTAAAGTTATTTATTATACAAATGTGTTTCTTATTTCGTCCTAACAAATATGTAAGCTTTTAAAATGCGCGCTTTATTGGTATTTGATATATATAATTCAGTGCTTACCAACACTGCACTTGATTAATTCTCCGAGATGAACTATCGACCTACCGCCACATGCCATGGTCAGTCACACAGAACTAGTAGTGAAGTTGCGGTCACACTCATGCCATAGCATCTTGTTTTTGTTTCATAAAATTTTGTTTTATTCTTTTTAAAACGCACAAATAACATAAAATAAATAAAATGTCGACATTAACGCGCTGTGCATTTTTGATACTCTCGCTGACCGTATGCGGTATGTTGTTACGAGAACCCCAAGATTCCCTCATTCTAAGAATTAGTAATTCTTGGGTGTGGCAGCCAACTGTTCACTAATTGCACATTTTTGTTCTCATTAATCATTTCGATTTGTAACTATAATAGGCAGCTTGGCCATACGCTGCTTTCAGTGCTCATCGGATCAGGATCGCAAGGGGCATGACAGTTGTGGCGCGTACAAGCGCTTCAATCGCACTGAGCACATTTCCATTGAATGCAACAGCGATGAATCTTATATGCCCGGATCGTTCTGTATGAAAGTGATACAGCAGGGACCACGAGGTTTTATTTGTGAGTAGTTAGGTAGTAGGTTCAATAAGCTTTATTCACAAGTCTCATGCCTTTGCAGGGGATGGACGCTGGCGTCAGGTTATCAGACGCTGTGCATCCGTTTCGGATACGGGCGTGACTGGTGTCTGCAATTGGGGCGTCTACGAGAATGGCGTCTACTGGGAGGAGTGCTATTGCTCCAGTGACAGTTGCAATGGCACCAGCAGTCTCCAAACCATGCACAAATCACTGCAAATGCTGCTCGGCTTTGCTTTGATGGCAGCTGCAGCGAAATTTATGCGCAGCTAGAAAAATATTTTTCCATAATCCCCTCGCTGGAATATTAACTAAAGTGCCTTGAGCTCATGCTAGACTTAGTTTTTAAGAAAGATTTAAACATTGTCAACATTCCGTCCACACTTTGTATTTAATTTTTAAGCTACCTAATTGTACACCGAATCTCGTGACACAATTTTGTCTCTCTTTGTGCATTTTTACAAACTCGAATTATATATACATATAGCATATATATGGTCAAAAAGATTCAAGATTTGCTTTGTTCGGACAATAATATTTTAAATCCGTTATCCGACCAACCTGCATTGGTATTTTTGGCCACCGCCGAATAGATCATTGTGGAGCCATCTGCAAAGTGCTTCATGGCCAAATACGAGCTGCCCTCCTCTATCCAAATAAACTTCTCACCCTGCAGATCAGCAACCGGACATTTACAACTTGAATTCTTATACTGCAAACCTAAAGCTTATTACCCAGGCACAAATATGTATTCCTCTTAAGGCTTACCCATTTCTCGTACAAGCTGAGCGGCTGATTCTTTTGTGTCCAGCGCAGCACCTGCAGATAGAACTTGAGAAACTTGCGCACATTTATCTTAACTTCCTTGGAATCGGACTTGTTGAAATTGGCCAGCTGTTCGAGAGTATTACGGCTTATTGTCTGATCCTTGGGACGTTTCAGTGTATCACAGATGCTGTAAGCCTGGCTCATTAGGTCGTCGAAACTCTCGTCTACCGCTTGGGTAAAAGGAATTTCTTCGCCCGATGGGCGAGAAAACGTCGATAGTAGCGGCATGTTGGTTAATTTAATTTAGAAATCAGTTCAAATTCATTGAAATTGGAAGAAAACACAACGACTACTAAAAAATTCTGTAAGAAATTTCGAACGAAGATTTTGAAAAAAGGAATTTTCTGACATTTTTAACAATGGGCTTTTATGATGAGAAACAAGAAAATTGTTTAATAAAAAGATTTAAATATACGAAACTAATAATTGATTAATGGAAATTGGAAACTTTAAAATACATTTTATAATAATTTGTAGTTTTTTGTTTTATAACATTTATTTCTTGCAATTATTTTTTTGATTTTATCTTCAATATGTATATATAGGTTAATTAAACATTAACTTAACTTTTAATTAATTGTATAATTTGTTGTAAGTTTCATTTTAATTACGTAACGCCCAACTATATATATATATATATATATATATATATATGTTATTATGAAAAATTGCGCGCCTGTTAACAGTTTTACTTTTAAAATTGTACGCTTAAATTTCAAACATTTTTTTAAAATTGTTTTTTTCATGCCATTATCTCAATTACACTAAAATCGACTCTTTGCTAACCTTAAGTTGTATGTATATAGATATTGTATATTATTTAGATTTTTGTATGATGAATTCAAGAAAATAATTTTGACTAATTTACTATTCAAACCCAATACATATAGCAACAAAGTTTTGTGATTAAGTGCATGTAGAAATAAGAAGTATTTTTATTTGCTTGGTGCATGAGAGAGAGACAGAGAGAGAGAGAAAGAAATATATGATAAAGAGAGATATGACTAAACCCTAGGGCACAACTCTATGAGCTGTGTCATATGACGTTCTACAAGTTTTAGTTACTGGCCCCCGGGCCCAGCATATTATCATCCATAAATTCACGTCTTCACAATCCGAACGAAGTGAAAAAAATTTGCTCAATGTTATTTGATTGTTGATGGAAATGAGATTTTTTTTTTTTTTTAAATATCTGAGAACCTATTAGAAATGGGCGTTGTTTATGTTTTTAAAAATCTTAAAAGAAGGACAATAATTTAAGAAATTAGTTGGCTTGGTGGAAGACGTTTATGCGTCGCTAAGATCGTGACCATGATGTAGATTGCGACAAGCAAAAAAAAAAGTCTTAAGAGTGATTACAAAAAAAGAAAATGATTAAAAATATAGCAATTACAAATTATGTCTAAAATGTAGTTAAATTTCACAACTAGCGCATCGTTGGGGTGTTTTTTTTTTTTTTTAATTCAGTAATCGCTTCTAAAAATAATCAAAATCATAAGCTACTAAAAATATTTATTTGAAAAATATTTATTTTTTAATTTCATAATAATTATAAAAAATTTTTTGTAGCAACCACGAATATTATTATCACGAATCTTCGCCACGCATAAACGCATTCTACAGACAGAGAGAGAGAGATAGGGATACACACAAACACGCACAAACAAACATTATTTAAGACTAGTTTTTTAAACATTAAGCGATTTACTGTTATCGATTTTTGTTTTCTATCGTTTATGTTTGTTGTTGCATATGTTGTTGCTGTTGTGTAAATGAAATCACAAATGTGAAGCAGAAAGCGATAGCTGCCCATACAGAAAGTTAGCTAGCAAATCGATGTTTTGATTTCAACTTAACTAAACCACAATTGGAGTACGTCCATCTAATGTCTTGCTATCCGTAAGCGTTGAGGATAACGAGCAGGATGTGTTGTTGTTGTTGTTCATATTGTGACTGTTGCTGCTGTTCTCATCCTCCATATCATGGACATTGTTATTGTTGTTACGGCTGTAATGTCCATGGCCAGGCGGTGCATGCAGCTGCACTTGCTCTGTTATGGTCAACGGTTCACCGCACCCAGACAGTGGCGATTCGAGGCGCTGCGGCTGGAGCAGAAGTAGCCCACTTGGATGCGCCGGCGATGGCGTGTGTATGGCATACAAACAGCTGCTCGATGTGGATGAAATTGAGCCGCTGCTGGGCGTTAATGGAGGCAGCGGCGGCGGCGTCAGCGTCGGCGGCGAAGGCAGCTCGAATACCAGCTCCTCTTGGAGCGGCAGCGGTGAATTAAGCTGCGTAATCACTGTTTCCTCCTCACTGCTGATCAAATCGCTTAGCTCGGCGATGGTGCGATTTATGCGTATGTGCTGCACATCCGAATTATCATCGTTTAGCTTATAATACAGCTGCAAACTGTCATCCACAATGGGCGCAAAAAGGCGACGAAATTGTCGCAATAAGTCCGCCTCCAAATGCTGCTGCTGCTGCTCATCCTCATCCTCCATTGGCTCTTGCTCTTGCTCGGTTACTTGTTGGTTGAAACTAAAATCAATTGCATCGTCATCTACGACCCTTCCATGTCTATCAACAACATTTATTGAGCAATCTTTAACACTTCGTTGACCGCGTCAGACTTTACCCTTCGGCGATTTGCATTTCGATGGCGTCGCATTGCCGGCAACGCTAAAAATGTTATAAGAAACAGTTACATAATTTATTACACTTATTGAAGGGATAGTTAATAGTTACCCGCTGGCTTCGTCCTTGCCGGTTTGCGTTTGTGCCGTTGAAACGGTATTCTTGCTATAGGGCGCCTGGAAAGAGGTGGATGTGATGGTGAAATAACCACCAGGCTTCGGCTTTAAATGACGGTTGTTCATCTGCATGTGCACGGTCTTCATGAACTCGATTTGATGTGCCAGCTTTTGAATTTGCTCCTGTCAAAAGCCACAACAATTAGTATAAATATATTTTTTAATATTTGCTTACCTTAAGCTCTTCATTCTCCTGATATAGATCGGGTGACTCCTCGGGCACTAGGCCAATGCCATTAAGTGAAAACGATGCAGTTATGCTCCGCACTTTGGCCTTTTGATCCCATTTATCACCTTGACCTTTAAAAACTCGCGCTATTTTTGGGCCAAAGACCAGCGCAATTGTTGTTGTCGTAGAGAGTTGAGTGCGCACAAAGCCTAGCATGTATTTGTAATCGGGACCAGCATGTGGGAATAGCATAACGCTGTGAACAAATAATATAGTTAAATTAAAACACATTCAGATGTTTTAAATCAAATAAAAAAGTAACTGTATATGAGATCGTTGCTATTGGACACTACGGCGAATTCGAGCTCATTTTGTTATTCACCGTGAGCGACAGCATGGTGTAACAATGAAAGGTGACATCAGACACGGTCTAAAGCTTGGGTACAATGTGGTATAACGACTATTCGGTAAGGTATTCGTTAAACTTTTTTTCTAACCCATATTCAAGGGAAAAAATCTATAATTAAACATTTCTTAAACTCTTAAGCAACTTCCATAATCTGCAAAAAGTCACAAGCCTTCTAGAAACCGCATACAAAGAACATGACCTACGACAAAAACCAAACACAAATGCCGGCAACATTAGCAGGAGTCGTCGCTGCAAAAAAAAAGAAGGGCAACAAGTTGAATGTCTATTGAAAATGACGAGTTTAAGAACAAATTGCATTAATTATCATAGCACTTGAAAGGATTTCAATTTGGCGTGGCGGCAACGTGGCCAGAAGAAGCCGGAAGCCCACACTCAATGCAAACTTGGCAAAGAAATCCGGAATGGAATGTCGATTGTAAACAAAATGCGGCGAACAAGCAACAGACAGGCAGACAGGCAGGCTGGCAGTCAGGAAGAGGTGAAATGGACGAGGAAAAGCTGGCAGCATGTCCTTGCAGCCAACAAAAGGATTACAACGGAAACTCGCGCGCGCACAAAGCAAAAGAATTTAATTAAAACGCAACGTGGAAAGCGGCTGCTGCTACTTTCGCCAGCTGCTGTTGTGCTGGATTTTGTTGGCGAGAAAACGTACACGTTTTAATGGACATAACGTGCCGGAGCATGCGTTTGTGATTAATCCAACAGCGCAAACTGAGTGTTAACTCTTATAATTCAATTTTGTGTGTGTGTGCGCGTGAGAATGAGAATGCATATGTATATGTATGTACAAAAAAAAAAAAAACAACATCTGGCAGCACTTACTGAAACGCCACCATGGCAATATTTACAATGGCAATGTTGTAAATGGCATAGGAGATCAAGCGTGCCTCATTATACAGACTTTCGGCATTACGCACATTATAGCAGACACGTATGCCCCAGGCCAAAAACAAGACCTCACCAATGGCCAAACTGTGATCCCACCAATTATACGAGCATTGCTTGAACTTTAAATGTTGTTGATCGTAGATCTATACAAAAATAAAAGAGAATAAATAAAGTTAAAGTTGCAATCTGATTAATAAGTTCAAAGTGATGATAATTACAACTTCTGCCACGGGCGTTGCCGAAATAGTCCAAGTGCCCAGATAAATAAGCATAACCAACAATATGGGTACCATCCACTGCAGCAGCTGCTGATCATTGAGCTTGATCTTATGAGCTGACTTGACACGATAAGTTAACGAAACCCTACAAATAAACAATCATGTTTAGGAAGAGTTTAAGAAGTAATTTAAAGTAAACTAACCGCCAGGTCTTCATCAGCAGCGATGTGTACGTAATACAGAAGCCCATGTGACGTGTCCACTTTGTGGCAATGCACCATCCAGAGTCAAGCAACGGAAAAATGGCAAGCATCTGGAAAAGAAGGCGAGGAAACGATTTGTTTTTTCGATTAATCACAATTCTCTTATTGTAGGTATTTAGTGTACAATTCAAGCACTGCAAGACCCAACTGTCCTATGAAATCCCAGTGCGGCAGATGCGAATGCCACCCAAAGTGCCGTTAAGTTGACAGCGGACGTGCCCCAAAAGCAGTTGACAGTTGGCCTTGCTTCACGGCCTGCTGATGAGCTTACAACTCGAACACATTTAATATAAATCGCATAACGAGATGGTCATGAAGTAAGGCTTTAATGTAAGTTGAGAAGAAAATTAAGTTAACATTTCTCAATCTTCAACACTTTGTTATAAAAATGATTTCATTTCTGTCTTTTAGCTTCAATAACGCAAAACAAAAGAGTTTCTTTTACTAAGCCGAATATTCCGTTTCCTTCGTTTTATTTTTTTTCGTTTCATCAGTTTTTGCATCACCATTTGCATCATTGTTGGTATCACTTTTTGCATCACCATTTTCAATGCTATTTTTTTTCTTTGCCAGATCATGCGTCTCACTCTCCCTAAATTTTGATGGCCTCGGAGTTGTTTTGGTAGACGGCGCCAGGCATTGATCGCAATCCTCCATGCCGGGCGTAAATTCTTCGATCTGAATGGTCGTCTCAAAGAAATTGTAACGTTTGTGTATTAGAGTTGTGGCCTGCTCCAAGATAATCTGAGGATCAGCATCCTTTTTAATGGCCAGATGGGCGGAAAGTGCTATTTTATCGATGCTCAATGCCCAAATGCGTAAATTGTGAACATGCTCGACACCCTCAATTTTAAGAAATGTGCTTTGCACCTCACTATAATCCATATAGTCGGGTGTGGCCTCCATGAGGACCATTAGCACATCGCGCAGGATGCGAAAGGTGAACCACACCACAATAATCGAAAAGATAAACGTGCAAATTGAGTCAACAAATGCCCATTGCGGCTTAAAGAAAATAATTATAGCCGCTATAAAGACACCCACACTTTGAATCATATCGCCAATGACATGAACAGTCGCTGCTCTAACATTGATGTTTTCCTGAGGTGCATGATTCATACACTCCGAAATTGAGTTCGGCATTAGTTGTTGCTCCTTGGGAACGGGACTCAAAGTAGTCGGCTTGGATGGGCTCTCCCGCACAACAGCACGGGGCTGTCGATTTGCATCACCCGAACGTCCATGGGTTAACTGTACGGCCATAATGAGATTGACAAGTATTGCCAAACCCGAGGTTATCAACATGATCTTGGCATTCACATCGTGTTGATTGGTTATAAGTCGTTCTATCGCCAACCACACGAGTATGCCCGTTATGACCCAGATCAAATAGACTGAGATCATAGCACCAATCACTTCTGCCCGATACCAGCCAAAACTCATGCGTTTCGTTGAAGGACGTGCGGCGAGATGCAAAGCGAAAAGGGAGATTAGGAAGCCCGCAAGGTCGGTTAGTAAGTGTGCAGCATCTGTGGCAATGGCCAGACTGCGTGAGAATATACCGCCAATTATCTCACAGATCATAAAGCTCAGGCACAGGGCGCTGGCCACAATCAACTTCCTTCTGGCTACCTTATCCACACCTTCCCCATGACGTTCGAAATGACAATGATCCCGATAGGTGGTCGTAATGCGCGAATGTCTGCCCACAATTGTTATTGTACGCATAGATTCGGAGTGTTCCAGACCCTTATCATGTTTCTTATCTTTTTGCTGTTCTTTAACTTTATCTTTATCTTTATTTTCCTCATCATTGCTGTTCTCGGATGGTACAACAATCACTTCGTTCGGCATGCGATTATTTTCCACTACGGGATGTATGAAGCCGGCAGTTACCGAATCGATCTTATCCCTCGCTTCGGTGGGTGATGCTGTAGATGGATCCCTAAAAATGTAACGCATCAAGTTACTTGCTAAGGAACTCGCTTTAGGTGTTTCAGAGTTCTCAGCAACTTCGGCTTGCTGTCCAGCCATAAAAGCTGAACTCGTAGGCACTGAACTGGCATTGACGACTTGCCGCAAAACTGCAGTTGCTTCATTGGAACCACGTAAACCCACTTTCTTTGAGCTGCCAACAGATAGGGTGGGTTCTTTCATTGAATCTGTTGCCTGGCCAGGTTCCAGCTCAGTAAAGTTTAAAGTTACTAATGTTGTCTCACTGATGGTTGGCGTAGATGTGGTACTACTGCTGGAAGCCTCTTTCGGAACTGCTGCAGGCATTCCGGATGATCCAAATAGCGGAATATTCTTGAATAACATAGTCACTGGGGAAGCCGCACTTTTAGTTTCGTCATCCACAGGCGAAGTGTGTTTAGCTAAACTGATGGTCAGTGGAGCTTCAGTTGTGCCAGCTGCAGTTTTACTTAACCATGGATGATTATCATAAAAGGGTGACGAAGAATGATGCATTGCTGCAGGTGATGTTGTCGCCTCTTGCATTGGTATTATCTCCTTCTCATTATCCGGTTCGAAGTGCAACCACTGTCGTACTGGCACTGTCCGAATGTTTATAATGCCCGAACTACTTAGCTGCTGCTCTTTCGATTTCTGTTCCACTTTCTCATTAGCTTTATATTGATTTTGTTTTGCTTGTTGCCCGCTGATTATCTCCGTTGCGGTTTCTGTGGCAGTTTCTTTATCAATTTTTTGTGGCTTGGGTATGTTTCTGGAAAGATTATACGTTTTAGGCTTGGAAGCAGCCTCAATACGCTTCAATTTTAGTTGCTCTTCTGGCGTGACTTGCGATCCCTGTAAATTTACCGATTTCGTTGCTGGTATGGCTGGCTTGTGGGGCAAAACCTTGGTATGCTTAAAGGATTCTTCAGTGTTCTTCTTGAGAATTTCGCCCCAAGTGTCTTCTTTTTTTTTGTTATTCACCTTATCATTCAAAGGCTGAGCTTGCTTCTTAGTTTTCTCAGTTTCTTTTTTCTTGACCCTCTCTCCCCATGACTCCAACTGCTTAATAGTTTCCTCGGATTCTTTTTTCGTTAGTTTAACACCATAAGATAATGTTTGTTTTGTAGTATCTTCTGTTCCTTTTTTCTTAGACATAACGCTCCAAGGCTGAGACTTTTTTGACTTTTCTACCGTCTTTTGATTCTTACTGCTGTTAGACATTGTTTTTCCGGATTGACTGTCTGCATGAGATGAATTCTTTATCGATCTATGCTGCGTGCCCGATACATTTTTTGCCGATTTGCATTGCTCCTCCCAATAGTATTGTGTTGATAGATGTTTGTCCTCCGGATCGATGTCTGGTATTTTAACCATTTCCATCATTGCTGCCAGCATGGCAGCCTCATCCTCACTTTCGTCCTCGCTTTCCGGGGGTTGATTCAAATCTTGAATACTTTTCCTTACTCGCTTTTTATCGCTCATTTTACAGATTTTATGCGTACTTTATTTGAAACACATATAAACTTTGATTACAAAATCAGTTATATGATGATACGCTTGATGCTCCGAAAGCTTTCCACACACCTAACCTATTAAGGAAAACTTCTTAACCCGTTTGTGGTTCTTGTTGTTCATGCTCCTTCGAAGTTTGCCATTGTTTACCGGTCTTTTATGTGTCCGGTGGGGCTTGTCTCGTTGTCTCGTTTATGTAATGTTGACAGCATAATTGAAAACAATATGACGTAAAGCTTAAGCGAATGTAAGGCATCAGTTAAAATACCCTATAGTAAAAAGGTATTTACTTATAGTTTAATATATACAAAAGAAACATTTAAATGGGTTCATCTATATTGTTTTACAAAATACCCAAGGTTCTTGGTCCATTTCATTTAAGTCTGTTAGTTATAAGACACTCTAATACAGAGCAGTAACAAACGGAATAAGAAAACCTCAAATGCCCCAAAAGAAGCAAAGTTTCTAAAAGCCGCATTTAAAAACATACGAAAGGAGTTTTATGCTGAGTTTGCCGCACGTCGAGCAATTAGCCATGCTGCTAAGGGGGTGAAGGGGGTTTTTGTTAAACATGTGGGTCAATTGTAAATAAGACCACAAGACCTTTTGTCACATTAGCAACTAATACCACCGTTGCCATTTGCTATTGTTGTCGTACCATTGTTGCCTAATGGTCTTTTTGTGTCGCAGGCACATTTTAATGGGTTAAGTAGCCAACGGAGTGTAGAGTAGCAAGTAGCACTTTCACTCTTAAATGGGTTAGCGGCACATTACTCACCTCCAAATACATAATGGCACATCCAATGAGCGTGATCATCAGAAATATAGGGCTAGCAACCTTAAAAACTTTGACGCGACGATGTCGAAAAAGATAACATAAAAGTCCAAAAGTTCCAAAGGCGCAACCAATCGAAATGGTCAACAGGGATATTCTGTTAAAGACAATGAATATTAATAAAAATACAAAACATAAACTCTATAAGTAAATCTACCTGAAGGGCCAATGATAGTTGGCTAGACAAGGTTCAGGACCGGTGCAGGTGTCACAGCCATCGGCACATTGCAAACACTTGAATACATCCGTATAGTAATTGCTTATGTTATCCTGATGCTCTTGCCAGGCAATCTCCATGATTGTGCCATTGAAGCCATCCGGATGCCGCAGCGAATAGTAGCCACGCTTGCACAAACACTGATATGCACCACGTGACCAACTACTGCTGGACATCGAAGCCAGTACCTTGCCACTACTTATTGTCGGTGTCTCTGCGGTTGGTTGACGATAGTCGCACTGCAATACAATTTAACCTTATACAGGGTCCGTTTGACTTTAGTATATTCAAAACGAACTTACCACCATGGAGTTGCGATGGCATTTATGTGAACTGTGAAATGCTTGCAAATCATTTATGGTATCCACATCATTATTGGCAACTGGAGCAACTGTGGATCGCCGTGACTGTTGCCTTTGACGCAACAAGAGTTGTTGACTGCTGAAGCGATAGGGAATCGCATCGCATTGATTGACACGCAACGTGGTTACATCGATGTCAACGCTAATGAAGCCACGCAATCCGTGTCGACCACTGGGCGGTATGGCGATGCTGTACGAGACAAGCCATTTGCTAAGCGCACACGAGAAATACGGATATGTCCACCAGCCCTTGTAGTAATTATTTGGTGGACTGGGCGCAAACTTTGGTGAACGCAATGTGGGTGTGCTGCTCTCGTCCTCAAACCTGGCACACAAAAAAAGATGGTTCAGGGTTAAAAAAAAATAGGACTAAAGTGCTCTTGTTGGCTGCTAGGGGTTCAACCGATGTCCTTTCTTACCAGGGATAGCTATGTGCAGGTTTTTTGCCAATTTGTAAGCCCTCCTCCTCGAAGCGTTGCGTCTCTCCAAGTTTATCATGGCCGCTCTTCACCCACCAGACGTAGGACTGGACTGCGCCGTTGGTTAAGTTCAAAGCTAAAATGCGTGCACCATTTATGTATTCATCAGTGAGCAAGCCCTTGGCCAGCGCGTCCGAGAGTCCTATAAAAAATAGTTGAAGAAGTATGCTTGCAAATTAAATGTTTGTGTTGTAAATGCTGAATGTAGGTCAGTGAAAGAAAGTTATTTAAAAACGATGTGCTGCGGAAATGCGGAAATTAAATGGGAAAAGAACAACCAGAAACAGGCGAATGGCGGACACAATTCAGACATACTTATTGAAATTTCACTTATTACGTTTGATTGCGTACTATGGCAATAATATGTTAATCGATTATATTTTACTATTTAATGCGCGCCGCGTGCCTAATTGAGTAATTATCGTCTTGTTTACATATTTCTGAATTCGCTTTAGTTGAGTCAGCGAACCTTCTTTTCGCCGTGCTAGAACGACACTGCCTACATTTGCTTATTGAAATACCATTTGCTAATCCGAATATCATTGAATATTAAACGAAGTTTTTAATTTAAATATTCAAACATAAATACGTAATGATGTATTAACACTTTTGAATTTGTTCCTTAGCTAATTGCTTCAGACAACTGCATAAACTGCAAATGTCATTCTACTTTCTTTTCGATAAAAATTTACATAATCGTAGATCAGCGATTTTTAAGAAATAATGAATTGCACTTTGAATCGTTTGCACTTCCACACATCTTTACAAGTAAGTTCATAAACTTAAACCACAAAGCTTGAGGGAAAAGTACTTGCATTTAACAGCGTAAATTAAAAATTTGCTAGCACGTTTAATTCAGGCCCAGCTGTCATTGCGACCTTGAAATAGTTATTTTTTTTTGCTTTTTCTCATTTCCTCTTCTGTTTGCTGTGGAAAAGGGCCATTAAAAGGCACACTGAGGCTGCAAGTGCTTTTTTTCCCTTGGTACAAAAAAAAAAAAGGAGAAAAATGTCGGCAGCTCCGGCAACAATGATTAATATGCGCGTCGGTTGCCAGCTACTGTAAGTTGTGGGTGGGCGGTTGTTTTTGTTGTTGGTGGTGTTCCGCGGGTGGCTGGCTGTCAAAAGTTAATATTTTTTTCTGCGCCACACTCGCCTGAACGTCAACATTGCTGTTTGCCTTGAAACAGGGGATAAAGGGGCGTGGTAAACAAAAGCAACAACTGTTTGCAAAGTAAACATATTTAAATTCGATTAGCGCAACTTCCGTTGATATTCCCCTGGCTGCCCATGTCTTCTGGATTTTTTTTCTTTTGCGAGAGGGTATTATTATTATTATGACAGGAAATATGTTACTTTAATCCCATGATGCATTTCAAACGTTAACGCTTTATTTGTTTCTATAATAAACTGTATTTTTTAGTTACGATATTTACAATAAGTATAATATAATTGAAAAACAGATTAAAACTCTTCATTTAGTCCGTTTTTTGTTTTTGTTTAAAGGCTTAAAGATTAAACTTCTAAGCCGAAGATCTTTGATTTATTGAAGGGTCTTTGGATTTCGACTCTTTGAAAATTGTTTTCCTTTTCTTTTCTTTGATTAGGATGTCTAATGCTTGGCAACTTTAGCTGTCAGCTATTTTAGACTTTTTTTTGTTTAGAGCAAATACGCAGAAGGCACCAAATGTGGCGAGTTTGTTTGTGTGGGCGTTAAAACGAAATGGCAGCATTGGCAGCAACTTGGATGGGACAGTCATCACATACTAAACACACACACATACACATAATACACGTTGCTGCCTCAAAGTGTTGCCACAATGCGACGGCTGTGAATGCCTTTAACTAAAAACGCCATGTAAGGGTGGGATTGGTGGGTGATGCAAGGCGAAAGATAGGTAACCTTTTGGTAAACAACATTAGCCAAAAGCCTGTCATCCAGTTTAGATGCTCACCTAAACAACACACACACGCACACAAACACATGGTGTTATACACAGAGAACAAAATTCCGTACGTTTTCTTTGATTTATATTTATTTTAGGTAAGATAAGCTTTGGATTTGGTACAGAAAACTTAAATAATATCATACTAGTATTTAGTTAAAATTGCTATCGGAAGTTCTAAAGTCGCATTTGCACTTTAAATAGTAATCAATTTTTCTAAAAATACTTCCATTATGAAATCCCTACATAAAGGGGAAACAAAATAATAAAGATTGTAAATAAATTTTCTGCCCCTTTTGGTTTCCAAGCAGATTTGGATTATTTAGTTATTGTTAAAATAAGATTATTATTTCAGTAAAGACTTTATTACCGTTTTTTTATTTCAGTGCATGTTATAGTCATGTTTCTCATTCATCATCTACGTGCGATATTTTGCACTCGGTTCGCATCATCAATCTTTTTAGGGTTCCCCGGCTTTTGAGAATTTATGTCTGCTGACGAGGAGAGTGTGCTATGTGGGTGTCTGTTTGTGTGTGTGTATTAAAGCGTGTGTTTTTTTGTGTAGGTGTCGAAAATAAACAAGCGTAACTTGCAACAATTGTAACCAATTTGTTTTGCATTTTTTTTTTGTCCACAAGTTCTTTTGTTGTTCTGTTCCACTCATGTAAAATTGGCAATTATTCAGCTCGCACAAACACAGATAGTATTTTTTCTATGTGTGTGTGTGGGAGTATTTTTTGGCAGAGTTATGCTACTAATAAAATTCACCAGACATTCGGTTGTATTGAGGAATTTTTGTTTTGTTTTAAAATACCAGAAAATTGTTATTTTAGTTGGGTTTTGAATTTGGTAAGGAATTTCTTTGTGTTCTCTATTTTTAGCTAGATATGCCAAGCTTTTTAATTAATAATAACAAAATTAATTTAATACAATTTATTTGTAGGTTATTTTAATTAAATTCTGCAGTTTTTAATAAACATTTATGCATATTTCACAATTTAATTAAATTGCACTAAAAATCAATTGATTGCAACATTGTTCAAATATTGATATAAGTGATTATAGTAAAATAAAGTGAAATACTTTATCATCATTATTACTTTTTTATTGCTTCTTATTCACACAATAAATGTTAACTGATCAGGAACAGACCTCCATTCAGTTGGTTCGTTCGTTTCGCTTGTTTATCATGTTTTAAATCATGTTGGAACATATTACGCACATTGCGAAAATCAGAGATGAAAACAAGCCAAATGTGGCAAATAACAACGCACAACTTTAAATTAAAAAAATACTATACGTATGTGTGTGTGTGAGCGTGTGTGTGTGTGTGTGTGTGTGGCTGTGTGCGACAGCTACACAGACTGGTTGGGGAAAAAGGGCTTGTGCATGGATGTTGTTAGCAATTGGGAGGCGTCGCCTGCTCGTTTGATGCGACACAAGTGCGTCGTTGTCAAACCCAAAGGGCAGGCGAAAAGCCTGAACTCAACTATACACCAGCCCAATCCCAATCCCAACACAACACAATATTCCCATAAACTCTTCCCAATCCCTTCCACTCTTATCCCCGTTAAAGGAAGAACAGCAGCCTTGAAAACAGACGAAGCCAGTGAGCTATCAGTATGTCATTTGTGTATATGTGTGGGTGCACAGAGAGAAAAGAAGAAGCAAGTTGAGGGCTATTTATCGATTATCGCTTACACGATTAGTTTAATATTAGCACAAAGTAAACTTAAATCTTCAGTTATGATCACATCTAGTTTGCCAAGATCTAACTTAATTTTTCTCACTGCATAATATATACTATATATATATATGTGTGTAGAACTGTAGCCAAGGACAACAAATGCACAATGAACTCATCGCACTCAGTCGGTTTGTACGGGAACAGGATTATAACAAGAGCAACAGCAACAGCAGCAACAGCAGCAACAACTACTTTGTTCACTGTTAAGGCACACCAGTTGCCTTTGTGTCTTGGACAAGTGCTTGATTTGTGAGCCACACCCCCTTCGCCTCATTCAGACGCAACCTTCTACAATTCATATCAGCACTGAAAAGGTGCGACGTGTCAGCCAAAATCGCATAAAGTAAAAGCCAATTTGTTGTTGCTGTTTGTGCCGGCAAGCAACAGGACGTTTCACATACATATATATATATATATGTATGTATATATACTCGTACATATGTAAATGTTGTATAGAATTTGGCACTTGTCTTGGCCTCAGAGTTGTGTTATCTGTTGGCGCTCTGGGATCCTTGAAATTTTGATGTCTTGCATAAATTATTCGGGGTGAAAAAAGAAAGCTTCTTGCAAATCGAATAAATTTAAGCCAATTTTTGAGATGAAAACTCTTACAGTCTGGCACCTTGCCATGGATATCAATTGCTTGGCTGCCCTTAAATGCTTTGACTGTAAGACGCGTCTGGAAATAACTTTACTTTGAGATTTAAAAAGGTTTCAAAAGAGACATAAGACTTTTACATGGTTGCTTTAAATTTAAAAGTATTGCAATACTAAAAAAAAGTCACGAATGTCACTAAGAGGTTTTTGCAAATAACGAAAGTACAAATGTCAACACGATATATTTTTATATGCTGCTACATGTGTACAAAAGATTTTACATTGTATTTGCTGTTATGTTGGTAACCCTTTTTGGTATGTTTCTGTCAAAGTTCATGTTAGTTGACAGGCAATTAAATTTAACAGTTATATTACACGCTTGTCGACTGTCAAAGTCTCGACGCTAAGTTGACAGCGAACAGTCAACCAATTCGACAGTTATTGAATTATCGTAGATACATCGATGGTTAGCGTTACTAATATGAACTAAAACAGGTTGGCGTATTGGCAGCGTATTAAAGTCTAAAAAATGTTGAACTAGTTGTATTTCAAGATTCATTTGATTGACCTCATAACAGCACGTTCCTAAACCGCAACGGAAATGAGTTAGGCCAAATCGCACGCAAAGGAAATTAGTCAACAAACATAGTAAATCAATAACCAATATATCAAACCGCAGCTACACAGTATATATATATATTAATAATGAGCTTAAGTGTGTATATGTGTTTAAAGCTTTGTTGTGAAACTCACCGCCATGTCGTATAATGCCCACTTCCTGGAGTATCGATGCGGCCAGGTCGGCTTTTTGTCTGCTGCTCTCGAAACGCTCCGAATTGATGGGCACTTGAAGCGGTCGATAAAGCGTTGAGATGCACAGTGTGCCCAGATTTTCGGTTGCAATGTCATGTATCGTTACCAACGACTGCTCAATGGCCGTCTGCAAGAAGGGCAAAATATCAAGCAAAGCTCTATTTATTAAAATATTTATAAACAACTCCAAACCCCCTCCAAAAAAAAAAAAAAAAAAATATCAGGAACCTTCCGCCCTCTGGTCATAATAAGTGTTTTTAACCCATATCATTTGCCTTGGCCAACATGTTGACAAACGTATTATAAATAAATTTGCTTTATTTCTTTCCCCCAAAATACATTCATGGGCTAAAATCAAAGCAACCCCTAATTTTCTGGCTGCCCTTTTCCTACCTTTCTGCCGACGTCGTCGCCTTTATCGTTTGAGTGGAAAATTGAGTTATTTGCCCCAGACTTTCTTCTCTACTGTATTCCACTATGCGCGTTTAGGTTGGCCAGAAAGCGGCAAAACTGACTTAAGATATTTGTTGGCTGGGCTCAATTGTTAGGGACAAATTGATAAACGTGGCCCCAAAAGCTTTATATGTGTTTTTTTTGTTTTGTTTTCTTTTGTTTCGCTTGATAAGTGCTTAAAGAAAAAAGAAAATTTGAATTGAATTTGCTGGCCATGCCTCAAGTGGCATTCATTATTTAAGTGCGGCTGATAAATCTGTAAAGATTAACAACAATTTTGATTCTATTTCATGATAACAATTATTTTTCTCTTAATAAGCATTAAAAATATATTTGAAGAACTAAAGTTTGACACAAAACATTGAGTTGCTTTGAATCATTATTCCGTTTCAACTAATTAGTTAATTGTACGCAATTGCATTAACCTATTACCTTATTAGTACTTAACTTAAGTATCTGTTGCTGGCTCGTGAAACCATTGTTAAGTTCAGATTCAATTTGCTGCACTTTGCAGTGAGTAAATTTATAATCGATTTCTATAATTACCGCAGGCTCTCTCTCATCAGCAGCAATTCACTTAAACAGCAAATTGCACTTAGGGGATTAAGCTGTTGCTTGCTCGGAGTGGCAGTTGCTTCAAAAGGTTGCAAACTTAAAGTTTACTTCGCGCCTGCAACATTAACCAACAGTTTAACTTTAAAGTGATGCTACACAAGCGATGTTTTAGCTTTAAACGTTTATCAATCACAATTGAGAAAAAAAAAGAATTGTTTTCTGTTTTTAGAACCAACTTGAAAATATGATTTACAAGCTTAAAACTAGTAAGCCTGCAAACTTAAGTTCTTGATTTCTCTTTTACAGTTTGTAGTTCAAACAAAACACAATTAGAAACACGCTTCAGAGATTTGTTTAATTAAACATTCAACCACTTAATCTACCACCCAACAAATTCCAAAACTCAACAACCAATACTTACACGCGCAACGATGTTACCATCTCCAATTCGTACAATATTCTTAAATGGATTGCCTTGAGCAACAGCTCCTGCTCCCAGCCAGAAGTTGGGCAATGATGGTGATGTTGCTGCTGCAAGTGTTGCTGTGCCAACGTCTGCTGATGTTGTTAGTGTTGTTGCTGTTTTAGATGTTGTAGTGCCCGTTGGCTGTGTGGCTGTTGCTGCTGTTGATGTTGTTGCCGTTGTTGTTGCATTCGCATGCTCAGCTGCGAACAGTGACAGCAGCAGCCACAACAACAGCAGCAACTGTTTTGTTGCTCCAACATGACTGGCAGCAACTTGTTGCTGTTGTCGTTGACAAATCCTTCTTCTGCTGACGTGTCCTGCCGCCAGCGTTAGCCTCTTCTTGTGCCACTTTCCTGCTTTGAGCATGCATTTCATTGTCGTTTTGCATTCGCCACTGTGCAGCTAAAGAGAAACAACAAGTTGGCAAGACATTAGTCAAGTTTGCACATAATGCTCATTTAATAAGTAATGCCACAGCTCTAACACACACACACACACACACAAACACAAAGAACAAACATAAAAGGGAAACTTTAATCGCTTCGTTTCGGTAGCCAAATATCTTAGTCAGCATTAAGAGCACAAAAAAAGAATCCGCTTGTATGCATATTTAATTAGTTAAATGAATTTTGCCTTTTTTTTTGTCCTTTTGTTTTGTTCGTCTACTTTTGTGTCAGCTAATACGAGTCCTTAATGAAATGACAGTTTTTGTACCTGTAGCATTACGATATCATGACAGGTATTTAAGTGCTGGTAAAAAGCCAACTATACATTTAATTAAATTAAATTGTTGAGAAGTTTGTGCCGGGGTTTTTTTAACATAGAAAGTATAAGTTTCTTATAAGCAAACTAAGCTGGAATATCGAATCAATTTTATTTTAAGATATCTTTAGTATATAGTTAGTTAGTTTTTAGTTAGTGTAGATTAGATGTAGATCATAAAAAGTTTCGTTATATCAACTATGCTATATATATGAAAATATTTCCATAACCATCAACAAATGCTCAGTTATCATGTGAACATTTAAGCAGAAATGATAAAGCAAGTACATAAATAAATTGCTGAAATATGTATGCCGCAAAAACTCATCCAAAAAAAGTTATGAAACGTTGAAATAGCAAGTCAGCAACAATAAAGCCAGTTGTAGCTTTGGCCACAAGTTTATATCTGTGTATGTGTGAGTGTGAGTTAACATCTACCTGCCGACATAAACCCACAAAAAACAAAAAAAAAAAACAACTCATAAATATGTACTATAAGCAAGAAATGAACGAAACAAGTGAAAACACTTTCATACAACTTTCTCCTCTACTGCATATCCTTATGAGTCTTTTATGAATGCGTACGAAATGTAAATAACAAATAAAAAGCATAAAAACCAAAGTAAGAACTAACAAAATGACTAAAATTCACCCTGTGCGCAGATATAACTAATGAAGCCTAACACATATGCTTCTCACGGATTCATAACAGCCCCCACCTTTTTGTATCTACAGGGTATTTTGTTGACAATGAATAACATGCAGATGCAAAATTCTTATGCTACATGTCTTTTGCATTAGCTGAAGTTGAGTAGTAGATATAACGACAAAACTGTGACGACGACCAGCTGGATTTTTGCAGTTACAGCAGGCAAAAGGATTAAATAAGCTTAAAGTGTGCGCCAATTGGGGTACTCTTTGCCCATTTTTTTCCATTTAAATGCTTTAAGCTTTTCTCTTGTTTTCTTTGCTTCCTTTCACTGCAAACATTTTTGTGTTCGGCTGTCGTAAAAATGTTTAAGTTGTCGAAAGTTGTGCGCTTTTGACAGGTTTTAAACTCGAATACTTTTTCAAAATGGCTGCCAAATGATTGCCAACCATTTTGTGCGAACTCAACCACAACACGGAGTATTAAATGTCTATAGTTTATTGATTGTGTGGCCGTTTTAATATATTTTGTGGCACCTATTTTATGATTAAGTGTCGCTTATTTGGGCGTTCGAAAGCTACTTAAGCAGATTAATTTGGGTGGCTTAATGCATTAAACATTATTATTATTATTATTTCAGCTATTTAGATTTATATTATAGATATTGGTGCAGAATATTGGGGTGGAGTTCAAGGACTAAATGAAAATAGTTTATCTGAATAATTAAATAAAATATGCTGAAAACTTTTGTTGCAAACTACTTCAAAACATTTGAAGTTTGTTGTTTCGATGTGTGGCAAGCTAATTAAAATGCTAAAATAAAACCCAAAACTAAAACTAACAATACAAAATGTTAACAACATTAGCAGCAGCACCAGCAACTAAATAATCGTTGCTAGTTTCACATTACTTTTTTCATTTGACCCTTTACACATATATCGTATATATATATATATTTCGCATATATTTATAAAGCTAAATATTCGAAAAAGTGATTAAAAGTGAGCGAGTTTTTGCCCTTTTTGAGGGGGCGTATCGTGTGGGTTGGCGTGCATATTAAAAGGCAATTCGCGGCTTAATTTACATTCAACTTGCTGGCGCAGTGTGGGCGTGGCAGCTAGGATTTAAATGAGAGAGGAGCTCTCAAATGCCAAATGAAAGAGCTAACAGTTGAAAATGTTTTTTTTTGCTCATTTTCACATCATTTTTGTTTTGTTTTGTTGTTAAGTTTTTTTTGCTAATTTATTTTAATGAGCTGAAAAAGCTGAAAACTTTCAAGAAATTGTTGTTGTTTGTGTGTGTGTGTGTGTTGCTTTTTGTGTTGACAACGCTTTTAATGTTTTTTTTTATTTTTATGTGTGTTTTTGTTTTTTGCGCTGTCAAAAACATTAAATTTAACAAGCCATAAAATTCGCAATTTTTTGTTTTTCTCTTTCGCGCTATCTTTTGGGTGGAATTTTCGGGGTTGTTATATACTTATTGAAATAAAAATTGCTTGCTTAAATGTGTTTAAGATTTACTTTATGAAAGTTTAATGAATAAACATAACATTAGACATTTTTGTTGCTGATTCATCATTATTATAATTTGTTATATTCATTGGTATTAGTTTGTTTCGTTCTTTATTTACTTTTTCAAGGAAATGAACTTCAATCAACAAACATTAAGTTGAGGTCATAAAGCTGTCAAATTTCACCACACCAACATCCTTTATAAGGACTTTCTTTTCGCTGTCGCGTGTCGGTAAGTTGTGGAACGTGCTACGAATAATTATTGGAATCGCATAACATTCAAGCTTAACAAACCATTCAACAACATTTCCCGGTTCTGTATGTGGCCCCTTTGCAATTTTATAGCACTTGTTCGGCACTTAATTAGACTAATTTATATAGCAACTGCATTTGACATGATGGCGGAAGCGCCCAAATCAGTTGCAGCATCAATTTTGTGTGCTTGAGTACGTTAGTGTGTGTGAGTTTTTGTCTGTGTGTGTGTGTATTTTTATGAGCATCTTAATAGCGCGTCAGATCCGTTTGTGTTCGTCCTTTTGTCAGTCTTTTGATCTGTGGCGCTTAGCAAAGGGCTTAATTAAATGTTCGTATTTATAGGGGCTGCCCCGAAGAAGCTTTGATGGTCTTAAAACTCAGTTGAATGTTTGAATAAATGCTGTCTTAAGTCGAATCCTTAAAAAGGGGTTTTTAAGTATGCAGAAAGAAGGTGAAAAATTTGTTTAGTTTAATTAATTTTTAGATTTTACTCAATTTTAAAAAGATTTTCATTATGTTCCTTTATCAAAAATTAATACAAGATTCAGAAACTTAAACAAACCAAAAATTGCAATTTGTACATCGTAAAGCTAACAATGTCATACTAGTCAAACACAGGGGATCCTTGAAATGTGTCCCACAGCGTGAGAGTCTTCTTCTTCTTCTTGTTCGCAGCTGCTGCACTTCGTTGAAAGTTTATACGTTCAAGCTTAAAGGAATAAACGTAAAAATGTGGCAATTTGGCAGCTAAATGCAATGCCACCCCAAAAAAACAGTGGCAATCCTACCCCTTCCTAGAACCCAACCTTTTGGGGCATGGGGCAAACACATCACACGCAGCTGCTGCTCAGTTGCCTCCTTCTGTGAACATATTTTTTGTTCTTTTGCCTGTGTCAACCTTCTTAAAATTTTACTTTGAACAGTTTTTTAATACACTTGCTGTGGTTATTATGATTGCGGCATGTAGTTTGTTTTTGCTTGGATAAGGTTTTCTTTTCTTTTTTTTTTTTTTGTTATGTAATAGAGTTTTTAGTGCATCATACGATAATTATTATATATACTAGTTAATTTTTCTTGTTATGATTAAAGAGTACTTAAATTTTAATAACCAACTACTCTATGTTTTCTCTCATGTTTTCCGCATAAGAAATTTGTCAACATGTTTATAATCGTTGTTGCTGTTGTTGGTTGTCTCGGTTTTTGCCGGCTTAATTTATGAAAGGGCCAAGCAAACACTTTCAGCTACCGCCTTAAAGCCCTTTGCCCATTGAAAAATGACAAGTTTATGATTTTTTTTTCTGCCATATACACTTATATAGGTTAAATGACTTCCTCGTTTTGGGTAAACAGAAACTTTGTGGGCACTTCAGACACGCCCCCTTTTCTTTCGAACGTTTGTATCCAACGTTCATTCATTCATTGGACAAGCGAGAGTGTGGCATCATCTAAACGGCATAAACTATCTTTATGTTTATTACGTTTTTTTTGTTTTGTTTTGCTGCGACCCTTTCATAAGCACGTTTTTATCTGCTTTACACATTTGTGCGTTGCGTGTAGCTATAAATACAGCCAACAAGGGATTCTTTTTCGTTTCGTTTCATTTCATTTCGTTTCGTTGCTGGGTAACGCTTTCAAGCTTAACAATTGAGTATAGAAAGAATCTCGCATCTGCTGATTATGTCAGTTTTCTTTGTCATTGATTTTCGATCATAATAATTTGATGTGTGCTTTATTTGCCGGAAACCGGCTAAAACTCGATATCAGCAACAGCAACAGCAGCAGATTCAGCTTGAACAATTGTCATTGCAATGCATTTGATTTGTTTTTTATACCTTGTCGTTCATTTTTATGACTTTATAATCTGAGTCTTATCTTCGGGTGGCGATTTCAAGCGGAAAACAGGCGTACATCGGCTAATAAAATTGAAATGTGTTTAGAGTTACATAAAGTTGAGAGGGAAGGAATTATTTCAGGCTTTTGCTGTTGAGTGATGTTGCATATGATTAGCATATGTTATTTTAATGGTATGTTTTGAATATATTCAAAAGTCTTTAGGAGCTTAAAGTTAAACAAGAAGACAATCTAAAAAATAATTATTTAACTTTGTTTCATAGATGCTAGCTTAATATTTATATAGATAAAGGTTCTTCTGAGTGATTTGTGCCTGAAACTGATATAAAACAAGTTAAATTAGTAATAAAACAAACACAAACCAACCACAAATGCAATTTCCAAGCATGTAGACTTTAATTTCCTTTACACATTCACACATATATATGGCCAATTTGTAATTCTGGCTTAAACAGATTATTGCAACACTTGTCAAACACGGATAAAGTTGTAGGTCCACATGCCTTCAACAACAACTTCTACAAACTTATTTGCAGCGACTAACAAACACAGACAGACAGACAGACAGAATGACAGACGGACTGAGACAAACATATTAATACACAGAAATAAGTAAACAAGGTTGGGTAAACTTTTCTCGTGTTGACATCAAATGTTCCACAACGAATGCACACACATTATGCAAAGCATACAACAAATCAGTTAACAGCACAAAAACCAACAACAACAAGCAACTAAAACATCGACAATAAGATAAACAAAACATCAAAACATCAACAGCTGACAACTTCAGTTATTTCGCTTGAGCTGTGACGCCTTTTGACCGTAGGACATCAGCAACCAGGCAACTAGTCCATGAAATAGATATAGAAAAAAAAAATATATATATACATACATTTTTCGCTTTCATTTCCTAACCGTCAATGCCATTTCGTGCTAACACTTAAAGCAAATGAAATGACGATGGCCGCAGCCATAGGCAAGGGCAAAGGCAACACCAAAAGTCTAACCGCTAGCTATGGCCCGAAATCTCATTAAATTAATGCAAGCCTCAGGAGATTTTTTTTCTTCTGTTCTTCCATCGGCCCACTCTAGCAAAACTAATTCGTGGGAAAAATGTCTTTCGCGATATTGTCCCAAGATTTCAACAGTTTGATTAAGCTCCCCCCACAAAAAAAAAAAATAAAATAAAATGCCAATGCCAAAAGCAGGGTCGAAACCAACAAGAAATGATGGCTAAGCATCAAGCCTAAGGCGTTCTAGCAGCAGCTTAATTTGTATGTAGATAAGGACTAGGACTTTCTTATATAAACTAATGTTGCTGGATTTAGCTTATGACATGCAAAATAGGTATATAAAACAGATCCGAGGATTATTTGTGAAGTGAGAGTGCGTTTAGCTGGACACATATTTAGCTAATAATGTACATCCATTGGTGTCATAAGGCAGAAAATTTATTTACTTGCAGAAAACAACATCTAATAGAGTGTTAGTAAGGAAAATAATTTCAATCTAATCCAAGTACTATGGAGATGATGTAAGTTTCAGTGAAAACAGGCAGTTGGGGGAAAGTCAATATTCCTAACTATAATCAGAATGAAAGCAATTTCTCTCAGTGCACACCCATTCATATATAAATTCACGTCAGTGCATCACATTTGACGGTTTTGTCTTTTTAAACAGTAACTGTGTAACCTCAATCAATCAAATATTTAATGGCCAACACTTTTACAGTTCCCTGACTAACTTAACTCGTTCATGCCCATCAAATTCTTGATCACATGACTTGACCGCTAGAAGGAAAAAAAAGGTTTTCATTTTGCATAACTAAGCACACATAAATGTTTTGAAGACCATAAAAACCACACAGAAAAGTTAAAACCCGAATTATTTTAGCTAGTAGCTACAACATCGCCACAATCCATAAAATGTGGCCAGTTTCCGACACAGATTTGCCAGGCCTTTCTACCAGTTTCTACCAGCTTATTCGTGGTTAATGCAAACAAACAAAACAACAAGAACATAAGAAGAAAAAAAAGGATAAACATTGACAGTAAGCACAACAATCGATAGTCCTGTTCCACAAGCATATCCGTTGAGATAGCATTTTATTTTTAGTTGGCTTTTGTTTTTTTTTGTTTTTTTTCTTTCCATAAACACGATTGCTGCATATTGTTCATTTTGTTTTAGCATCGTAGCGTTTCCTTCTTTCATTTTTCGCCCGCGGAATGCGCAACGTTTTGAGAAATTCTCGAACGGTTAATAATAGATACGGGCATACATAAAACATTGTTGGTATTGTAGTCATCGCCAAACGCCAGCTTCATCACGATAATCATTCGCATGTCGTGCTCATCCATTGCGACAGCCAGACAAGTTAAAAAAGCTTGCAAATACTGTGTTTATTTATATATATACGTTTATTTATATACATTTAATCACCAAAATTGCTAACATGGAGATTAAGTTTACGCAACGTTTGCGGTATTTTTGCGGTGAATTAAAAGCATTTCAGAGTAATAAAAAGTTGGTTGAAGTATATGCAAATAAAATACATTTTGCTAATTGCAAACACGCTGTAAATAAATTTATTTATTTTTGATTTAAGCTTAATTTTATTGAACAAATAAAATACAAAAATAATTGATGAAAGCCAAATAATCAAATTAATCTGTAGAATAATTATTATTGCTTTCTTCGCTTATCATTGGCATTAATTTTTATTAATTTGCCTATGGTCTGCCCTATAAATATTGTCGATGCATTGTACATCAATTCATCAATTCATCCAATGCTAAATAATGTAGCGGCATGACAAATAATATTATTATGCCGCCTTCAAATTGGTCATTAAGTCAAATTCAATGCGTGCCTCATAACAAATATATAAATAAGAATAACAATAAAAATAAAAAAAGAAGAAAAAAAAAAGAAAAAAAATAGAAACCATAATGAGTTTATTGATTTGGGGCCAGCGCCTGAGGCCGCTCAATTTGAGGGCTGTTCATGTTTGCGTCATGGGAATTTAATATCAATTTGATGCCACATCAGATTGAAATATGTAACCAGAACTCAACTGTGCAGCTGACCTACTTAAAATGGGGGAAAAAATATCGTTACCGTATGTACAATATTTGGTGTGTCTGTAAAACATTGAATATGAATCATACAAATTAGATGAGTATTTGTAAAGATGGTTAGGATAAGTCTTAATTTCAAGTAAACTTATCTTTACTGATTGCTAAACACAAAAACTAAAGTAGCAGGGTATTTAACATTAGAGTAACCTCTTCAACAGTATCTTTTGTACAGTTTAATGTTTGCCTACAAATGACTAGTCGCAATGTAAACATAGTGAAGAGGGTCACAAAACTCAACATCGTTCCACAACGAAACGTCATTAATATTTATCGCACAGGCCATCATTGTCACATGGCATTCGTTCGCCTGCTATGGCATGATATTCGAGTAGATTGCCATATATAAACGATATATCTATGTGTGTGGTACCTATGTATATCTGTGGAAAAGTGTGACAATAGTGTGTGCTTTATGACCTAAACAAGCAAATGTCGCACCCAGGAAGAGCCAAACTGCATTCAAGATAAATGTGCAAAAGCCAACTTATAAACACTATGACAGTGACAGTGAAGGGAGAGAAGCGAGAGAAAGCATACTCTTAATATCGCTTACAAACACATTAAATCAACTTAAATGTGATGTATTGTGTACAATTTACTCATTTGCAAACATAATTGTTATCAATTACTGTCAGCCTTCGAGTGTTGTTATGATAAGTTGTGCTTAGAACGAAAGTTTTCCTTACATGACAACTGAGCAAACAGCTATTGTTTAATTATAACAAAAACAAAAGACCTTTGTACTACAAAATAATATATATAATAAAACATGACTTGCACAGAAATCTGTCCCTGAAACATAAGAATATATTTATATAGATATTTTTTTTTATTATTCATATGATACAGCATTCAATTTTTATACTGAATTTTGCAACGTAACGAAATTATTTATTATGGTTGATTTTTAATTGGTTTGCTTCCCTTTCAGTCAGCAATTTTATTTGTGTGTGTTTGTTTGAGTTTAATTAAAATTATGTTATGTAAATGCTGAAAAGCAACATGTGGGCAAATACGCTGTAATATTGTTAATTAGATGGTAAATAATAATTAATATAAATGTACATGTAACATTCAAAATTGCATAATTCCAAATTGACTTTAATCGGATTAATTGAATGTCTTAAACGAATTTATGTTTGTGTTTTGTTCTGATTTGTGTCTATTTAAACGTTATCCAACGAGCATCCATTTTCGTATCAATATTTCATGCGGCTTTGCCACATTGGTTATGCAGCACATTAGCATAAATGTGCAAACGAAACTTTTAACGACCTGGCTAGATTTTTTGCATAGCCCCTTTGGGTCACCAAACTCTGCAAAATAAAAACCATTTGTTGTTGCTATTGTTTTTATTTTTGCTGCTGCTGCTGCTGTTTCAGGTCTCAAGTGTATAATGTTTGCGTCTCTTAAGGTGAATGAACACTGTGGAGCAGCCTGCAGCCGGCAACACATCGATATTTATGTAAATATGCATAAATAAAATCAGCAAAGACCATAATGTACAGCTACGTGACCGTACCATAGATACAAAAAACCATAGTATACTTTTCTGCGCATAGACTTGAAAAAAACCATATTGAATATTAGCTTCGCTCTTAAAGCCATTTAATTTGATTAACCAAATCTAAAACTTTACATTTTTTACCATCTCCTCTTCTGCTTGGCCTACGTTAGTCTGTCTATTTTCGACACCCTTGAAAAAAGGTTCAGTCGCACGAACCTGGGGCGAAAAATCCATCGAGTACTTTACAAGTCATTGAGTAAATAATTTAGCGAATTCAGTTATGTATAATAATGTGGCATCAACATATTTATGCATTTAGTGTGTGTGCGTCTCTGTGTGTATATATAAATGAACTCCCTTTGATAAGGATAAAATGCGAGTAACAATTTACATGACTTTAAAAGGAAGGTAAATAGGCGCCGATTCAAGCTTTAGATAAAGTGAGTTTTAGCATTTAATATTAATTTTATATCTAACGAACTTAAAAGAGCCAAACAAAATTATTTACTAATCTTAATGGAGATAAGAAATTGCTATATAAACCGTTAATAAATGAAAACCTTTCTAAAATTTGTATAATTATATTTTTCTGTACTGTTTTCTTAATTCATTTTATATAAGTAAATCTTACCTCTTTCCAAAAAAACAAATCAAATCATGTTAACGCTTTGTTGTCTGCAAATTCAACCACTTGAAGCCGCTGTTGGTCTTTGTCTTGTTGGTTATCTTATTCGTTTTGTTTTACTGTTTGTGTGCACTGTCTATGGTGAGCTTTTATGTACTTATATAAATATTTCATGTATTGTATTTCCACGACGTTCTCTTGTTTTCTTGATATTCACTTAAAAGACCCACGCAGTTCGATAGCTCTTCGATTTCACTTCATTATATATATATGTATATTTTGTATTGTTATTATTGTCTGTTATAATACAATTGGTTGGCTTTGCGCAATATCTATTGAGCATAATGGTTGTGAAACAAATATTTAAATTTTTTCTAGACATGTGAAAGCACATGGAAAAGGGTCTTTTTGGTTGTTGCTGTTGTCTTATGTTAAGTTAATTTTGTTCTTTGTTTGTTTATTGAATTCTTGGAATTTATGTAGTTTATTCTTTGCATGCAAATTGAATAATTTAATTGGTTATATATTTGGTTTGTTTTCGGAGCCCCTTAAATAAATTATAAATAGCTTAAAATATGTGCGTTGTGAGTACTTTTAAGCAGCTTGATAAAAGAAAGATACATTAAATAGAAGATAAATTTTGTGTGCGTTGTGGCATTAAGTTATTTATGGAGCTCGCTTTTTAGCTTAAATATATATATATGTAAATAATGACTTGACAGGATAATTTGATGTGAGAAAAGCAAACTAAAGCAGCGACCTGGGTTTGGGTTGAGCTGATTAACTTCAGGGCTTATGAAAAGGTTTTTCTGTCAAGGTTTATTTATTTACTAAAACATTCAAATGGTTAAATATTTATAAAGTTGTGTCACTTGTCACTACTTGTTTAAAGTTTATTTTGGACCTTGCCACATTTCGTTTTACAGAAAGTTACAATTAATGGTCAAGTTGTCAACAAAGTATTTTCTAGGCCACAGTTACTGTGAAAAGTAAACGGCTTAAGCTATCTACACAGCAACGCACACCAACCCAAATAACTGTTAATAACTAATGATATAGAAACTTTGCTAACAAAACTTGATACTTGATACTGCAGCCCAAAAAAAAAGTTGACAGTAGGAAAGTTTTAAATGGGCAACCGCATTTAACTTTTCCTACGCTAAATTTGTATTTCATAAGTTGTGTACTTTATGAATATTTATTAGCTGTGAACTTGGTGTGTAGTTAATTGATGCGGTTCACAAAACCCTGCGAAAACCTGTTGCCTCATTAACGCTACAATAAACGCATTTCGGCCAACGGGCCAATATTAATTACAATATTTTATGAACCCGGATCCATACGAAAGACATTTAATACGCTAACAAATTGCCGACAGTGCACAGAACGTGACAGGAGAAATAAATTAAATAAGGCGAAGCATTAAAAGTGCTCTAACAAACTTGAGTATTTACTTTTAATAGGCTTAAGTAAACAAAAAGTGTAGAAGGTCTAGGACACAAAGTATTTAATTAATGCTTAACTATTCACTGAATAGCTGAAATTGGCAATGTTTTTCAACTGTCTCACAAATTGAACATTTGGAAATGTCGTTGTAGTTGAGTGTAGTGAAGCAGCCAACGTCTATTGTATGTTCTGATTCTGATTCCAGCAGTCAGAGTGCTTTGCTGCTAGCTTCGATTCTTCGATTCAAAATGATGCTCAGTGGAGTGAATAGCGAAACAAAGCATTTTGCTGCATCTTTTGGCAGAATGTCTGTTACATTTGCTGGGAAAGCGAAGCGAAGAAGCTTACAGTGAAGCTTAGTGGAAACAAAGCGATAAGTTTCTTGCTACTGCTTCTAGCTGCTGGCGTTTTGCACGACACTTTTTGACCATGGCATGCAGCTAAACTCTTTTGTTGTTGATTGAGCAAAAAAAAATTAATAAAACTATGCAAAAGTTATGCATTTTATTTTTTTCGCTATCAATAACGAATATTTTTTGTATAGCATACTTTTTGGAACAAAAAGAAAACACTAAAACTTCGATAAAGTTACGAATTTTGTTGTACATTAAATTTGTATGAAAGGTAAAAACTTTATGTTGTAAAATTTAACAACTTGAGTCAACAGCATAACTTATCTTTTATAGAAACAGTGAAGAAGGCATTAAAGTTATGCCTTGTACTTCCGAATATATATGTATATATAGCCGTGTAATTCTTAAGTTAAAGTTCATGATAGGCTACTTTCTATGCAAAACAACGTTCCAAAGCCAAAGTTTTATTACATTTCTGTGCAAGGTCACAGCAGCAAGAACAACCTGTAAGTTCAAATCTCGGTTATATCTGACTGTGTAAAGATGTAGGAGCCAGGCCATGGCGGATTGAGGTAGGAAAGGGGTCCTAGCGCGTGTCGGGGCAAAATTTGCCACATACGTTTTTTTTCTTGTTTTTTTTTGGAGGCAGACGCCCACTCGGCGCCATTTGCGCATCTCTTTGCTTGTTATTCAACAGCGCGCACACACATCTTGCCAATAAAAAGGCTGCGTATTGAACGCAAAAACACACTTCAAATTATAAAGGGGTAATTTTTTTTATTTTTTATCGAAACTGATTACAAATATGCTTTTAGCTTAAAAAATGTTTCGAATGTCCTGCAAGAGTAACTGTTAATTAAATTTGATTGTAATTGATGCCGCTCGAAAAAGTTTTGGTGTCTATTATTACAAATTGACAGCAACAGCAACAACAACAACCAATTCACTCCCACTGTTACACACACGTGTGACCTGTTCCACCCACACTGAGAGCTGATATTGTTCACACGGTTCAGGTTATGTTTCTTTGCTCCGCAAGGACAACCAACGCACTCGCAACTCCGCCACAAACTGTTTCGCTATATCCAACAGTGTCTTTTAAAGTTCAAGTGAATATTCTGCAAAAACGTGCTTCGTGCTTTGGGCGCTTCGTGTGTTTTTGTGTTTAACGAACGATACTTCGGCATTTGCTATTTCGCTCTCTCTCTCTTTCTCTCACGCATCCTATCGCTTGTTGTTGTTCTTGTTGTTATTTGTTATCAGTTTGATTTGATTTGGTGGCAAGAAGCAGCAACAGCAGCCTCGCACAACTCGCCTTAACTTGTGCGAGGGTGTAGTGTGCTTCTACTCTCAAGGATATCTGATTTCCGTATCGTGTGTGTTGTGATTGCGCTCTCTCGCTTGCTCTCTCATTGCGTATTTCGCTCTCTATGCGAAGTGTGTATGTGTGTAAGTTAAATTCACCACACATGTTTTCCTGTTGCTGCTGCTTGTTTGCTTGCTTGCTCTCTGTTATTTGTTTGCTATACCACAGACGGAGCAACAGACACCTGTAGTGTGTATCTTGGCGAAAGTTTATGTTTTGTTTTTGGTTTTTTAAGGCACGTTAAGTGTTGCCACACTGTTGCTCAGTTGTAAGGAGTCAAGAGGTTACGAAGTCTTCAGTTAGATAATTAAGGTGATGGATTAGTTCTTAACGACTTGAAGAACTTTAAGATCTTAAGACTAAAAGTTCTTCTATCAAGTTCTAATACGCAATTCTTTGAATATTTTTGTCAGGTCTAAGAAGTGTTCCTTTTTCTATAATATTGTTACTTATACATAAAAGGATTAAACACATTAGTATACTTTTTATTTGTGCTAGGTTCGCAGGTTCTTTTCGAAATAGGATTAGTCAATAAAAACTAATTGTTACATGCCTTTAACTTTAACACTCTGTTTTTCATGCAGTTCAAATTGTTGTTGAACTTTACACAAACATTATTATTATAGCTATGCCAACCTACAGCTCAAACCGTAACACTCGTTAAGCCATTGTCTTAATGACAGATTTCAATCATGTTATGACAAATTAAAATTAAATTGAATGAGCAATTTGAGCGATGTTCAAATCAATTGTATTTAGTAATCTACAAGCTGTCAAATCCAAAATAATTAGTATAATAAAATTCAGTTGCCTATATTAACGATATAGAGAAGCAATATCGATACTCACAATGCGAGCTACATTTGAATTGAAGGCCAACGTTATGCTCTATTGGCCATTGAATTTAAGCCTCAATAACTCAAACAAACGACAACCTGTTGACATTTTGTGCTTTATATATATATTGCCATCGCTCAGGCCCAGATCCGGACCTGACCCTGGAAAGTATTCGCTTCAATTATTGCTGACTGTTATTATGTCTGTCTGTTTGTGTGAATATTTGTCTATTTATTTGGTAGTTCATACAATTTGCTACATTCAAAATGAACTCTTAAAAGGGCCCTGACATTTTGCTTGGTCACGTTGAACATTACCAAAGCACGTTCAGGATAAAAGCGAAAGGTGAGAGAGAGCAAGTGAGATAGAGAGAGAGAGAGAGAGAGTGGATGGGAAAGTGACCAACAGTTGACGTAATTTCCAGGTAATGCGTGGCCTGTTGCTGCCACTGGTTCTGTTTTTGCTCCTTGTGCTCGGAAGCGGCGGATGTGTGGCAACAATGTGAACAAGTACACTGTAAAAAATAAAATAAAGTTTAGAATTAAAAAAGTATGTTTTCATGAATTTCGAATACAAATTTTATTATAAACTGGAAGTGCAGTGTTAATCCATATGCCAAGCCACAATTTTTAAGATATGGCATTTAAAAATCGGTTGAGTTTTAAGGGAGTTATGACTTCAAAAAGTTCACAAAACTATCTTAAACTTTTACAAACACCTTAGCCAAACAGCATTAAATTTCTTACTGTGTATTTTCCCACTCTTCTATGTGACTACAACGAGCGTACAGAAGTGCCCATTTTCGAACGATACCCATATTGATTTATGGCATCGATGGCGTTTGGAGGTGGAGTTGATACATTACAAACTGTGGATAGTCTGCATCGTGTCAATTGCTGGACATGTAACAAAAAACCCCATTTTGTCTTGCTCGAAAAATAATCCAATACAAACACATACACACACTCTGAACCAATGAAAATCATTATAATGGAAAATTAATTGAGTGCCTGTAAGCCTCTTGCCCAGTAACCACAGCCGGTACAGTCAGCCTGCCCAACCTCTTCTATGTAAATTGAGTGAGCACTCACTCTTCACACTTTATATAGTATATATAGTAGTAGCAGTAGTGGTGGCAAAGTGGTGACATTTGGCAAGTGCAAGTGAATTTTGCAAACACATTTCCGTTTTGCTAAGCGTGATTGAAAGCGGAAATTGCAGCATGTTCTTTCTTTTGCTTAACTTGCTTTGTCGCTTCCGTTTGACAGCCACGGAATGGTGGTTCATTCTACTGCATATTCGCTTTCTCTTTCTTTCTCATTTTCTACGCTTGCCTCGGTGAGTTGCTGTGCATGTTTAAGCCTGAGTGACTGGCAAATCGTGTTTTTCAATTGACATTTGATAAAATTGTGTTAGAGAGAAACATCTGAACACCACCCAACCTGATTTTCACCGGCTAAAGCTACCTAACTGAAACCGCTGAAGTGTTGGAAAACGCGCGTTGATGCAATTAGCGGCAATGAACATCAACGGCTGTCTTGTCTAGCATCCGGTTTTGTTTTACACTTCTAAAAGTTTAATAGATTGACATTTTCTTTCAGAAAGTTTATGTGATGTTTTATTCATCTTTAATTTGATGAGTTTCAAAACGAAAATCTGATCTAATAATGAAATATAATATTTTTCCGACTTGTCTAAATTCCTGCAAAGTTTTTTGTCAGGACAGGCAAATCAGAAGAATCTATTGCCAGCCTTGCTAGATAATTTATATATACATAATTTACATTTAAAAGGTAGATTAAAGGTGGTTCAGTATGACCAATAAAGATAGCCATTAAAATGTTTATCAATAACGATCTTAAATATGTATTTCAAATGAATTTTCTATATATCCATTGATTTTCATAATTTTTAAGAGCATTTCACATTCGATTTTTAACCAACTAACTTTTCTGTAGTGCCTTTAAAGTTGTTGCAAAAAAAAAGGAACGAGATGTGGTAAACGTGAATAAAGGTAAAAGTGTTGCATATAATTCAATTTTAGTAACGTTTTCGTTTAGGCCATCAAGCCCTCGCTGCGCAAAATGGATGTCATATCAAACTGCAGCAGGACAATCAAGTACGATGTGGCTGCACTCACAGTCTGCAAAAAAACAAAAACAACAAGAGAAAGAGAAAGAAAAACATAAAATGAAATAACCATAAACAAGTAAACGTTAGCTGTCAAGGACAGAACTTACAGAGAATATAAAAGTGTAGTCGAGAGCAAAGAGTCCAATGCCATTGAACTGAAAAAAGCCCTCCCAGTGCAAAAATTGCAATGTAAACGATTTCTTTTTGTTGTAGAACAAATCGTTGCTTAGCATAAATGCTGGCTTCTTTTGCATTATCTCGTGTACGATCATGGCCGATTGTTTTGAATGATTGTTGGCATTGCAGCACGTTCGCAGCACAATGTATGCCACAAACATTGTTGTAAAACTCCAGATCAAATATAAATATGTAACATAATCTAACAATTCACTCTTGCCACTCACAATGAAATTGACCTTTGTCTCAAGGAATATGCCAAAAATGCTGACAACAAAACATGCCGCCATATAGGGTACACACTGTGGCCCAAATTCACGATTTGTTAACACGCTCAACGCCAGTATCTTATCATGCAGCTTAAACAGATCCGGCAAATTGGCTTCCGAGGTGCTGCTACAGTTTTTGAAAATCAAAAAAAAAAACAAAAGTGTTAGCAAAAAAGGGTATTTAATATTATATAAGTCGTATTTTTCGTTGTTTGCTTACTCTGTGTTCTCGCTGACTATGGCATCATTGAAATCAAAAATATCAACATCCTCCTCATCGCTTGTGTTTAGTTCTTCGTCATCGTCATGTTTTGGCAGTTGGCTTTTCTCTCTTTTCATTTCATCTGCTAGTTTTGGTTCATTGTTAAATAAGGCTTTGGTTGCAGCTGCCTTTTCCGCTGGCGATGCCTTTCGTTCCTGCTTCTTGCCCTCGCTCTCAATGTCAAAGACGGTTAGGGGGGCGTGACGATGACGTGCTTCCTGATTAATTTTCTCAAACAGCGTATTTATTTGCTCGAAACGATTCGAAATGACAGACACATGATAGATGAATTCGCCTTGTATAATGCTGCCAGCCAAATATGGAAAGCTTGATACCATAAATGGTATTACTGCATATTCACCAAAGGTGCTATCAAAATTAAGTGATCCGAGAGAAGGAATAGGGAGAGAAATGACATGTACAGATTTAGTAGTTGTGGTTTTTTGAGTATGATTAAGATGAATTGGATTAGTTATGTTTGCAATGCTGTAATTATATTTTTGCAGTATTGAATGTTAGTTTCTAGATGTTTTTTGTTTAATAAATATTATTATATTAACTTCAACCAAAAAGTACACTTAAAAGTTAGTTAAAGGGAAAGCTTTACAACCAACGATAAATCAATCGAAACAAAAATTATAAAAACATCTATCGAAACTAGAGTTCCATTAACTTAGCGATACTCGGAGATACAAGCGATAAAATATTATACTCACAGATACAATGTCCTCGAATCATAGTACAAAACGCCAATAAATATGCCAAATACAAGTAGCCAGGTAAAATGATAGGCAACACTGTGCTTGACAGGCTGGGCTCGTAACTTATCGATTTCGGCAACGCGACGACATTTCTGAATGACAACATCGATCTCAGCCAGATGTGCCTCAAACTCTATAAAGAACTGTTTACGGCGATAGAGACTCAACAATGTGACGGTCACATAAAGAAAAGCGCCCACATGCATAAAGAGATTGTTGCTTAAACGGCAAACACTGTTGCAGGCACTTAGATAAGGCAGACCAAAGCAACGAAACAGATTAATGCCAAAATAGGCAGCCAAATACAAACAGGGCACAATCAACATCATTGCATAATCGAGCAACAAATTCGAAGTTGTCTGCTGACGATTCAAGGGTATCAGACCCATGGCCTAAAAGGTAAAGAAAAGAATTAAAAATTCATATTTATATAAGAAATAATATTCGAGTTAAAAAAGTTAGTTAGGTTTAAAAGCTCACCATAGAAAACCAGTTCATAATTTGTATCATTTTTTTCTTTTCTTATGTTGTTGTGCTCTCTAAACTAACTGCCTCGTTTTGTTGCACGTTTCAAACTAAAGTGCCGCAACGTGTGCTGCCTCAAATTGAGCAGTTATTTGTCCAGTTTGTTGTTGTCATAATAAAAACGGTTCCATTGAGTGGATAATGCGCATATGTTTAAGATATATATCTATCTCGGAGTCGTACAATGCTTTTAGCTTATTAAATGTGAGCGGAATGTACACTTAACACAATTCTAATAAGCTTGCATAACAGTGAAATAGTTATTCAATATAGTTTTTTTTAAACTTTTAGTCCAAACACTTTTAATCCTTTTCAAATTATTCGCATTGTTTATTTAACAAACATTAAAGTGAACTCAAACCATTTAGCTGCAGTTGGTGGCATGATGCGAGGTTTAATCTAATATATTCCACGTATTTTACTTGCAAATTAAATAATTCTTAGTTTGAGCCATGTTAAGACGGCTTTCAGCCAAATTAACAATTACAGCGCAACTACAACAGGAACAGTTAAGAGTGAGAAAAAATAACGTTAACTGCTTAGAAAGCCTATTAAAAGCAAAGCCCTTTGCAGCATTAGGACCCAACACATGGATGATAAAATGCAAATTTCCCACGAGTTGACGTTTCTAAGCCCTGATGGTAGGAGTTAAGACCAAGATGGAGTTACTTATGAAACAATGATGAAGGCCATGTTGAAGGTGTTGCCTGCCTTTTGCTTTTCGCATAGTTAATAATTGAGTTTGCAACTGAGGCACGCACAACACACCATAGCAAACAAACAACAGACACACACACACACACACACTCACATATATTGTCCAAAGCGAGTAAACAAACAGCTTTAAGGCTTATGCCTGTGCACGCGCTAACACCGCTAACACAAATATAAACAAGTGTGTGTGCGTTTGGCAAGACCAAACTATTTGCTAGATATCCTATTACGTACTACTATAGTTATTGTATTGAGTACTTATGCAACAATAAACACAGAAACATGCTGCACTCAATGCACTTAATGCATCTTATTTTCAGAGTAGCACAATTCAAGAAATTGATTCGTAAATAACTTTGTAGCGAGATGAGAATGGCATTTTAATGTGCTTAGGTTTTTCTTCAAAATCGTTTAATGGTTGTTAAAAAGAGAAAATAAGCTCTATGGTTTTATACACAGTAAAAAAACCTGTTAACTATCATATAAAAATAGCCGCTTTAATCATTTTTAATGGGTATTACAAACTCACAAGAATACAATCATCGTACATAACTAGCTGTAATGGCATCAAAATTCTTCCAGCTTTCGCTGGTTAGCTTTGTCTATGGTATGCTTAAATTTGCGAATAGATTTAACTGCGCACTCTCTCTCTCTCTCTCTCTCCATTTGTTTCTTGCTCTGTTGCGGCTTTATCATTTGCGTCTTTAAATTTTGATAAGCTTCCCCCTAGCTACCCCCGTTGGCACCGTTAGTAATTTAACAAGAGCATTAGTTTGCTTGTTGTTATTGTTATTGCAATGCGTCTGGCTTGTAATAAACACGCCCCAATCTTGAACTAGAAGAACGGCCCTTTATAGCTCTCCATTTGTAGTTTTGTTTTTTTGTGGGTTACCCGTTTTTATTTGCTCCCACTGGCGGTATCAATAAAATTGCGTTCATAAACTGAAACCGCAATAGGCTGATACCCAGAGGCATGCCTTAAGCTTCTATCTCCCAACCTTATTTCTATCCCAAATGGCAGCGTTTCAGTCACTCAATCAAGCGGCCTCCATTTCTTTCCATGCTCTCTTCTTGGGGCTGGTTGTAATGAGTTTTTGTTTGTTTTAGATTTTCCGAAAGGATTTGCTTAAACGAAGAACAATGCAGCTTTCGGCCAATTTTGTGTCGATGGAGTTCCCAGAAACGGAGCATGTTGATTTTTCCCAGAAGGGCTCAACTGATAAACAATAAGCTGGCTTCCTGACAAATTAAGTGCTCAGGTTCTACGCTTCGAAGATTTTTGTAATAATTGCGTAAACTGTTGATTAAGCGAGTTAAGCGACAAGCGGTATGACAGACATACATATAATAAGTGTAGTTCCAAATGACTTTAAGCCAGCTTAAAGTTTTCACACTGCATTAAAGTTTGGTGCCAAATTAGAAGTATCTCTTGGCTACAGATTCGACTTATTAAATGAGATACGCATTTGACACCGACGGCATTAGCCGGGGCTAAAAGCTGTCTAGTTGGCTTAAAGTAGATTTTTTGTTGTTGTCCATTTTGTTGTAGTTGTTAAGCGTGGACCTCAGGACCTCAAGGAGTTGTCCAGGCACGTAACATTGAGTTAGGATACCCTTAATGACCCAGTGCGTGACTGAGTGAAAGTTAACGCAAATCTGAAGTGTGTTACAGATACATATACCATCTTCTTGTCCTCTAAATAATTATTCGTGCCGTTTGTTTTGCTCTTTCTCTGTGGTGGTTTTAAATGGCTTCGCTTATATAAATATTTCATTGAAAGCCATTCATAAAGGACACACAGTTCGTTCACAGACAGACGCTGGGCCAAACACTTCTCCCAGCCACGTGTCCTGCCCGAGAGAGAGAGCCAAACAAACTAAACAATTGAGCGCAAGCGAGTCGTATACACTTTTATGCGAAAGCTTTTCACCACACCATGAGCGGAGCGGAGCGGAAACCAACATTTCATGTAAGCATTTTGAGTTCGTTGTGTTTTTGATGCCAATTTGGAATGCAACTCGCAAATGGAAATGTGTTGATTTACGAAATGTCAAACGCGAAGGATAACTTGCTATGTTATTGTTGCCTTTGGCGGCTTTGAACGATGCTATTGATGTTTGTGAAGCTAAGATTAAGCTATGAAATGCTTTGTTTAGTTATGTATTAAGTCTGTTGATGCATAAAAAGTGTAGTCAGGTTAGTTGAAGTAATGGCAATAGAAAGCTACATCATGAACTTTGAGTCAAAATTAGGCTTACACCTTTAGATGTTGTATTATTTTACAGCTCATTACTTCACTAAAATGCCGTCTCTTTTGAAAATCGGCTAATTTTTAAAGAAGTTATGGCGTAAATTACGCAAAATTGGGTAAAAATGAAACTCTTGTGAGTAAAAAGTATACATTTTTTCTTCGCCATGGGGTAATATCCAACTTACACACAAAATATTTTGGGATAATGATTAAAAAAGTTCCCCGAACGCTGATTAATGATTTTATTTAAAACGAATTCTTGGAAAAACTGCCGTTACTCATTGTTAGGCACTTTTTTAAGCTTATTTTTGTTTTTTGGTATTTCAAGGTGCTACAACAATAAGAAGGGTGTGTCCTAACAAGTGTGATCCGTTTTAATTACAAAATTTAAAAAGTTCCCCGACCGCTGGAATAACATACTTAGCCAAGACACAAACCACACACCTTTTAAAGATAGAGCCTAAAGCTATGCTAGCCCTTGGCTGAATTGAATGTTAACTAAAATCATTGCATACGGCATAGGCGGTATATAAAAGTCTTAAAGTTTAAAATTTCGAAATTAGATATTTCTTGCTTTACTTGCAACTATTTTTATAAACTTTTCCCGTTTATTAAAATAGGTTTTACACTTGTTTTTTTTTATTGTTTTGTATATTTTTAAATTGTACCTATTTTATTTTTATAACGAAACATTGGAACTCAACCCAAACGCTTGTTGAATCAATCGATCGATGGATTTTGAATGGATACGTCTGCGATTTAAACATAGCAAAAGCAGAAGAACAATAAACAACAACAACAAAGGCGCCGTTTTCCACAATAGGTGTGCAGCTTTTTGGGTGTGTGTGTGTGTGTGTGTGAAGTCGTGGGTTAAGCACATAACGCAGCACGCATCGCTGCTGGACTGCGCTGTTGAAATTTGCTACGAATTAAAAGTGTTTTAGTGTGTGTTGAGTGTGTGCGAGAGCGTGTGTGCTTGTATTATGTCAAATCAGCATACAGATGACAAACAGGACGCAAAGGATGCTCGGCTACTGCTGCCGTCATTTGTGCAACGTGCACCATTGCAGAAAATATTCATTGATGATTTGACGATGGAGCAACGACGTCAATGGGCGTGTGCCCTGCTTCCTATTGTTAATGTGTTTTGTGCAGGTACTTTACAATGATGATGCTGGGTTAAGTTGCTGTAATTGCTCTACATTTCACCTGACACACAGACAGCGAGCCTGTGCAATTCGGCGTACACGTTGTTTGTGCCTAATGTCTTATCTGTACCAGCTATTTGTGTGTGTTAGTTTGTTTTTGCGGCATTTTTCAGTAAAAAAGACATTTAATTTGGAAATTTGTGTTTTGATTTACGGTTTGTTAAAGATTTAATTATTATTTTATTATTAGCAAAACGAGTTTTCCTGTGAATCTCTTTGGTAAAAATTAATTACTTATTAATTACTTTATTTAATTAATATTATGTTTCGATAGCTTATCAGTGAGTGTATAGATTAGATTAGATTAAGTTAACATATGGGAAAAGGGGGGCTAGGTGCCACCTCAGTGATTTCAGGCAAAGATTGGATAACTTGATGATATTGCGGCCAACGCGATACATCAACAATTCTGCCATCCACCCACTTTTGGTGTTAGCACTTGTCTGTTGTTGTGGCTGCTGTTGCTGTTATCGTTGTTTTTGGTGGCGTACTTTTGGTTTCAGCACTTGTCTGCACTGCGATGACCATTGAGCTCTTTGTGTAATTGTTGTTGTGGCTGCTGTTGCTATTGTTGCTGCTGGTGGTAGTTCGAGGCGTGGCTATTTGATCTTTGTTTCGGCCTGGTTTCAGTGTTATTGTTGTGGGCTGATTGCATCGATTGCCCATGGGTTTCTGACTTGTTTTGTTGCCCTTTTTGTATGCGCGTTTTCGTGTGGGCGTGGCAATTGGTCGCATTGTGGTTCTTGTAACAGTCGTTGTTGCTCTTGTGGTCGCTGCTGTTGGTAATGCTTTAAAAGGGCGGCACTGTGCTGCTGCTGCTGCTGTTGTCGCCAGTGGCATGTTCTGCTGCTACTCTCGATAAAGTGGGCAAATTCATGCCCAACAGTTCATCGAGCAGTGCATCTAGTTTATTTATTTTACTTATATCTACAAGTGGTATTTGTTTGGTTTCTCGTTGTTGTTGTGAATGCAGCTGCTGTTATTGTGGTTGCTGCTGCTGCTGTTGCTTTGGAGCACTTTCAATGTGTTGTTGCAGCTGCTGATGTTGTTGTTGCTGTGGTTTTTGCTGTTCTTCTGTTAGCTTTATGTGCTGTTTGTCTTTGATAAGTGTGTCGAGATTTAAGGGACTTTCTGTGTAGATAACATTGTTATATAGATCGGGTGCTGATATGGTTTCACGTTAAAAAAGCTTATAATGTTAGAAACTTTCATTATAAATTTGAATCTCTTCGGTCATTCTTTTTATAACTAGCAATAGCTATATTTTAAGCATTTGCTAAATCATCTTAATCGGAATCGACGCCATGCTGTCTAACATTTCTTGGCGCGAACGAATGTTCATTGCGTTAGTTGTTTATAGACAAATTTACGGAAGCTTTAAAAAGGTGCTATTTTGAATTTCGCGCGTTTAATTCACAGAGCTCTCTGAAATAAAACGAGTATTTACTAACAGAGAGGTGAACAGAGCTGCCAACTCTTATTAATGTTAACAATCATAACTATCGTTATTGCCCGTCTCACCACCATCACTAAGATAAGCAGGTTGGCAGTTATGTGTTTATTGTTTTTATCTTGGAATTTTTTTACAAACGCGTCGTATTATAATATAAGATTGCCCACATAAAGTGGTGTTCGGTAAAAAGAAACAAACAAACCTTTAACCCGATAAATGCAATATCGCTTTCTCAGTTTCGATGGCGATTCTGACGCCAACATTGGAAGTGACAACCAAAACACAGCCGCAGTTATGCGGCAGAGAAGTCTCAGTTTTAAAATTGGTTAAAGCGAAACCGGTCGTGTGTTTGTCTAATACCAATTGCTAGCTGCACTTATGTTTATTCAAAACAAAACGCTGAGATGAGATTGCTGTTCAACAAAAGTGTGTTGTGGAATTTGGTGAGTGTGTCTCAAGTTCTTCGCAAACAAAACCAATCAACTAACATTTCCTTTCACAGACCAAAAGCTCTATTAAACCCAATCAAGCATCAAATGTGCTTGTTAAGCTACTTCGTGCCAGCTACAGTAGTTCTATCTGCCGCTGCTTTGGCTAAGCAGTTGAATGTCATCTTATAAGCTGAAATAGATATTGAATTGAATTGTAGCATTCTTACCACAGATTCGCGCGACAATTGGGCCAAGGCCTATGAGCAAATGCGCAAGTTGACAGAAAATTGTGGAGCTATTGACACAATGTATGGGCTATGGCACAGCTACTGATGATGGCTACGCTTGTTGCTATAATCCACGCGAGTATGACGTTATTTTGGCCATATCTGCATGGCGAGCTTATAGTGGGGTCGATCCTGATAAATATGCAAAGATACTTTCAAAATCGTTACTCGAAATGCAGGATCTTCTGGATAAGAAGCCAACCAAATCAAAATTTTAGTGCCTCTAGAGGAAGTTTGTTTTAAAATGTGTTTAAAATTCAAATTAATTTAAAGATCGGATATTTTTTATAATCACAGAACCAATTAAATGCTCCCAATATATTGAATTACACATATCTAGTGTTCGTTATTTAGTTTATCAGAAGTAACTAAAATTTTATGTTCTTATTTCGAATAATATCCAAATTGTTGCCATGCGTGCCATACTATTAACCGAACGTTTCCTTAACAACGTGAGTACCAAAAGACAATATTGCGTAATGGATTTACTTCAACCTAAACTCAATGCAGTACAATCTCAATAGCTGTAAATACCATAGCAAACAGAACGCTACGGATCAGTCAAACGCGTCAGCACTATCAGCACTAAAAGCCAAGCTGGGATATGAAAAAACCTTTTTAAGGAAGCTTTTAAATTTTGCTAAATTCTGCGTGCAACAAATCAAACCACAAAAAACGCAAGAGCTCAAGAAAAACACCAAAGGTATCAAGCCACATCAAAATGAAGCTCTGTCAACAATGGTAACCAAACCCGATGACAAAGCGGGCCGACTTAAGGATTCCATCAGTTTGATCGCTGACCCAAAACTTAACATTTTCAAAGATGACAATGTTCTCTTAGATTTTGCTGTAACTGACCAACAAAATAAGGTTCCTAGTAAAGAAGAAATGAATTTACTCAAATTTCCAGTGGTTCCTCTCAATGAGACCCTTTATCGCTATATGAGTAGCATTCGACCGTTTTTTAATGAAAACACTTTTCGAAAGGAGCAAGAATTGACTAACGACTTTTTACACGGCAAGGGACATGGCCTACAAAGTCTGCTAATCGCGAGTGGTAAAGACGAAATAAACTGGCTCACAGAACGTTGGCAGCATGCCACACATTTGCGTCATCGTGCACCATTAACTGTATTCTCCAGTCCCTGCATTACCTTTCCCATTCAGCGATTTAATAATAACTTTGAGTACTTGGACTTTGTGGCTAAAGCCATTTACGGCGTGTGTGAGTTCAAAATGCTCGTGGAGAAAAATCAATTACCTGTGCACTCATTTAAAGGCTTCGATCTTGACAATAGTCAATTTCATAATGTGTTTGGAACGGTTCGCATTCCGAAACGCTGCTGTGATGTGCTCCAACAATACGATTCCAATTATGTGATTCTTATACACAAGAACAACGTAAGTTTTTAAGACAATTTTTATACTCTGATAAATTAAGCTTTATTATATTTTTCTTTAGTACTACAAGCTGCCCGTTTACACTGACAAAAAGACTGTTATCAATGTCGTTGAGCTGCGAAAACAGCTGTTGAGAGTGATGCAATGTACACGTCCCACTGGTCCTCCGATTGGCCTGCTTACCCACGATACACGTGACAATTGGTGTGAAGCCCATGAAATGCTTTGTCGCAAGGGCAACAATGCCAAAGCTGTCCGATGTATTGAACAGGCGCTGTTTACAGTTTCGCTGGACAATCCGGTTGAGGTTCCGAGTGGTCAGGAGCGCTCCGTTCTAGCTGCTCAGCTTCTACATGGTGGAGGAGCGCTTTCGAATAGTGCCAATCGATGGATGGATAAAACTTTGCAGTTGATTGTGAATCCGAATGGCATGGCTGGTTTTTGTTATGAACAAGCGCCAGCCGATCCTCATCCGCCTGCGTCAATAATGGACTACGTGCAAAAACATATGTATGTATAAATGAATGTACATAGAGAGTGCTCAATAATATATTATGGAAACGACTTAAATGATTTACACGTTATGGAATAGTTGTTTTGAATAAAGCTAACGTTGTATTTAAAAACAGATTTTGTTCACTCAACAGTCGATTACTCAGTGCCTAAAGATTAGGCGAGCTTATGTTCTTAATCTAAGTCTGTTGCTCTTATAGTCTTTGAGATCGGCGCGTTCATACATACAGACGGACGGACGGAGGGCCGGACATTGCTATATCAACTCGGCTGTTGATGCTGATCATGAATAGATATACTTAATGCGGTCAGGGTTGCTTCCTTCTGTTACACACATTTGCACAAAATCATTATACCCTTTTAACCCATTTTCAATGAGTGCAAGGTATAAAAACCGATATTTTTAACATTCGTTTAATAACTGTTATTTAACTAGAACCAATCCGAAATATGGTCAAGATAATTGCGACACTTGTAAATTGAATGAATTGAAATTTATTAATTTTGCGGAGATTGATGACTGCATCGATTTCTGGTTAACAGCTGCCAAGCGAAGCATCAATCTCATCACAAAACAATTAAGGATGCATGCATTTCCGTACCAAAGCTATGGCAGTGATGTGATTAAATCAAAAGATCTAGCACCCGATAGCTATATACAGATGGCATTGCAATTGGCCTTCTATAGGCAGCATCAGGAACTGCCTGCTCAGCAGGAGTCGGCTCATCTGCGCATCTTTCAATTTGGTCGCAGTGAAATCATACGCTCAACCTCTACCGAATCGCTGAAATTCGTACGTGAAATGGAAGCGAGAAATACATCGCCCCGTGCACGATTATTGGCACTGCATAAGGCTGTAAATGTTCACCAGGAGCTGACACAGCTGGCAATGCAAGGACACGGCGTGGATCGTCATTTATTTGGGCTCAAGCAGATGGCACGCGAAAATGCGAAACCATTGCCTAAATTCTTCTACTCGGATGGTTATCGAAGATCAACAAATTTCCGTATAGTCAGCTCACAGTTTACGACATCGCACGATGCCTTTATGGCCTATGGACCACTAAATTCGGAGGGTTATGGCTGCTGTTATAATATACGTAAAACGGATATAATTTTTTCAATTTCTGCCTGGCGACAAGATCATCGAATTTCTGCTGAACGTTATGGCAGGGAAGTTGTATCAGCGCTGGACGAGATGGGAAAACTTATTCTGGAAACGAATATGTACCATTAAATATGTTACTTTATTTATTTATTGTACACACAACCAAAGTGGCTCAGGAAACATATGTCTATTTAAAAAGAATATCAGCTGTTTTTTGCTTGTAAACATAACGGCACTGCCATATGTGAATTTTAGTGTAAGCAGCTTTCCCAGTTTTCAGTACTTAAACGAACAAGCTAGTAGTTGAACAAAATATTTCAAGCAATAAAATTAAAAAAACTTTAATCTATAACGAAATTAAAACATCTTTTATACAGTTGCTTAATAAAGGTAATCGTTTTGGATCTATTTCTTTGCAGATGCAGTTGCAGCTATCGATAAATTGAATATCGAGCAGCAGCACTGACATAGAAATTGCAGTATTGCATCTGTGAAAAAGAAGTAGAGTGTTGTCGTTCCGTTTTATTTTTTACGTCTGTTGGGCAAATATCAAAGTAAAAAACAAGTAATGGCCAGAGTAAGCAGCCGCGAGTTGCTAGTGCAATTAAACAGTAAGAAATCAGATGGTCCTCCGGTGGAGCATATTGAAATTGGGTCCATTAAAGCTGAGCAGGATGTGAGCGAAGATTCTGAGAGCAATGATGAAATGGAGTTGCCTAGTAAAAGGACACGAAAAGAGGAAGACCTGTCCGTGAGGTATGTGTCCATAGTTCACAGCATTGCGTTATAAGTTAAAAGCTGCTTTAATATTTATCTTCTTTTTATTTTTGTAGGCGCACAAATAAAAATGAAAATCAGTCTCTCTCTATTATCGCAGCTATGAAAGAGAATGCACGTATTATCAAAGAAGCGACTAAAGCCAGACCCTTCGCCTGCTGTGGCATTCCAGCGGCCTTAAATGCTAAAAATGTAATAAAACGGAAAAAGGTATTGGAAGTTAACACAAAATTCCACAAATATACATATTGACTATAAGTATAATTAAAGGTCTGGCCGGACTTCACGACGTATATAAAAGAGATACTGCAGCAAATGGAAACAGATCCATTAAGATTGGAAAGCACTCCCCAACGTGAATCTTTGACGCCTGCTGAAAATTCCATATCACAAATTTGCGGCCTTAACGTTAAAGAGGAAATTGTTTCGTGTAGCGAGTCTTTTGTTGGGTCCACGGATACAGAGGATACCACAGAGACAGTAGCTAGTTGCTATACGAAGCGAGCTGAGGGTCGTAAGTATTCGAGAGGCGCATCAAACTTGACTCCTGCCGTGGAAGCAACTGCGGAAATGAGCGGCTTTTATGATTCGAAAGACGACGCTGAGCCCGAAAACAACCAAACTAAACAAACATTACATGCTAACGGAAATAAAGCGCAGGGCGATAATCTATTTTCAAGAAATCGCAATAAGCCACTTCAGGAGGAGAGTGTGCAAGATCTGTGTGGGGAGCAAAATGCTTTAATGACCCGTGTGGCTGATGCATTGGACGCCATGCGCTTCAACATGGCTGAACAGACTTTTTTAATGCAACAGCATTACAAAAAAATGGAAGAGATTGAATTGAAAAAGCTGGAGGCGATGAAATGTTTTAGAAAATTGTAATTTTTCTTAAGCTATGTAAACTTGAGTATTTCATATCAACTTCCATAAACTATTAAATTAATTCACACAATATTATTCCCAGTACATTCAAAACGACGTAAAAAAAATTAATTTAGTTTTATTATTATTATTTTAATATATAATCTTATGAGGAGCACCAGACGTATGACAAGACAATCGAACATTGTTTGCAACCTTAAATATACTTTACTATATACTATGAAAATTTGATAAACGATGTTACATTTTTGAATTCAAAGAAATAAAAATAGTGTTTATAAGTTGAATTAAATAATATGATTTTTTTAACAATTTTTTTATTTTCGTTAATAATGAAATACATTATGCTTGATTTTTGTCAACTTATTGATTTAATTTATTTTACACAATTTACCTTTTGCATTTGGAACTTAAATATTATGTATGTCAATCAGTCTTAATGTAAACTTCCAAGTCCGGCCAATTTAAATTACTAACTTCATGCGTAAACATTCTATGCTCTTCTTCTTTTTATATTGTCATTCTCGACGCAGTAGTACCTTTGTTATCGATGTGGAATGTGAAGATAGTTGGCAGGTCGAGCACAACATAGAAGGTTCCCATTGTTTACGAAGTGCTTGTTTATTTTATTTAAATTTAATGAAAGCAAAAGAAAGCAAAACAAAGTTGGTTAACAACAAACATCACCTTCATTACCGGTAGACATGGCAAACGTTGGAGATGCGACCAGTATCAAAATGGAAGCTGGGGACTGCAATGCTGTTGCTAATTCCCCCAAGCAATTTAATTGGCAATTGGGGAACAGCAACGCCGTACGAAGCATTAAGATTGAACAGGAACCGTCAGTTGTTTGGCAAAGCAGTGAATCAATGGCAGACTGTCGACTGCAAGCCAAGGCGCACTCATATACGTCCAATGCAGAATCAGAAGTAATTCGATATAAAAATGCCTTGCAAAATATGAATGCAGCTGCTTAGAACATTCCTTAATGATAATGTAAATGATCGATTAAATAATGAAAGATAAATAAGTTTTCTTTTTCGGTTGAATGAACTAATTACTTTTAATACTCTTAACTGCAGTCATTAATTACATATGTGCCCTTTACGGTGTGTAACTTATTTTGTAAAGGGTAAGCAATTCCAATGAATTATAATAAACAAAAATTATCTTATTTTAGGATGTATCCGATTCTGACAAGGACTTGAACTTTTGTAATCGTAAACGAAAATATGCAGGCAAAAGGATCATTGAAAGCTCGAAAACAAAACGTAGAAATCAAATAAAAATGCCAAAAATATTTAGATTTTTTAGCAACATTGAAAAAGTAAGTTAAGTTTGAACAATATCTTTTATTATAATACTAAATAATTATCACGAATTCTTTAAGATACAGAACTCCAATGCACAGCTTGGATCAATTAGTGCAACATGCAATGCTTGCCACAGTCGAATCAAAGGTTTCGCCACTGTTACCTCCAATTTCATCAAGCATTTGCGTCTGAAGCATTTCGAGATCCATGCAGCATTTTTAAATGCCAAGCAAATCGGTCATACCGAAACGCTCGAAGTAATCGAAACAGATTCATTTGATCACAGAGTTATGTGCTTTATAATAGATAGTCCAGTGCCGATAGCTACCGTCGAGTCGAACAGCTTTCGTAATTTGTTTAAGGACACAAAATTGCATGTAATGAGTCGTTCTAAACTAGAGATGCGATTAGATGCTTGCTTTAGCCAAATGTGTGGCAACATTAAGAATGTGATTGCAACGCAGAAATATGTTTGCACATCGGCGGACATCTGGTCGAATAGACAATGTAACTATTTTGGCTACACTTGTCACTGGTTGGATCAAAAGTACAAAAGAAATTCAATTGCATTGGCCTGCAAACGATTTACCGGAGATAATGCCCAAATAACGGAGATGATAAACACAATCAACACTGAATACAATCTAAGCGACTTAAAGATTGTGGCAACTGTGACACACAATGGTTCCAACTTCTCTAAAGCCTTTCGCGCCTTGGGCGTTCAAATTGACAATGGCAATGAAGATGAGACCAATTGCGAAGAGTTAACTTATAATGCTTTACCAAATCAAATTCAATGTGTGAGTCACACGCTAAATGTGATAGCGTCTACCGATTTTGTGCAATTCCTGGACGAGGATAAAGCCTTAAAGAAGCGACACACAAAAGTAACTACATAATTGTTTCATTTCGAACAAAACTAATGCAATCTTCTTTTGTCTTTTAGGTATTTGGCAAGTGCAGTGCTTTATGGCGCAAGTGGAATTGCTGTAAATCATCAGAGATAATTCAAATAGTATTGTGTGAACCACTCATAAGCCCAGTTGCTACTCGTTTGAATTCCGTTTACGATTCCGTTTGTTGCATTCTGTCACACAAAGATAAATTGGATGAGCTCTGCAGCAAATTGGCTTTGCATAATTCAAGTTTCTCTGCAAGTGATATTCAATATTTGGAGGAATACCGCAACCTTATGACGCCCATTGCAACAACAATTGAGTTTTTACAATTGGAAAACAATTGGTTTTTTGGCTGTCTCATTCCAGCATTGACTTCACTGTATGTTAAACTGAAAAGAGTATCAGACTCATCAAATCTCTTTGCCTTGAAAAGTATGGCAGTTGAGTTGCAGCTTAAATTAAAGGAACGATTTTCGAAATATCTTGAACTTACTGAGGATGCCAATAATGCAATTGTTGCATCGGTTCTATGTCCTTCGGTCAAAATGCGTTGGTTCAATGCTTTGGCTAAAATCTCTTCACATCAACGAAGCTCGGATGATATACATAAAATTGTTGTTGCTGAGGCTGTGCGGCATATAAAGGCCACTGAAAATACGCAGCAAGTTTGTCGGGAACATTCAGCCTACCCCGAGAAAAATGATGATTTCTATGAATTTGATGAAACTGGTAAAGTTTGCGTGAGGTCAACTTTTGTCAAATATATGCTAATCCACAAGTTTTTAATATTACAGATGATGCTTGCGAGACGAGTGATTTAGACATATCGCAGCCATCTCCGTTGCCGCCCACAATAAAACTTATTGATGATGTGGAGACGCAGTTGCATAGTTATCTACGAGACTCGGGCACATCCTTTGAGGTTTTGGAAAAGTATCCACTACTTCGTGATTTGGGCATAAAATATAATACGCCATTCGCCTCGCCAGCTCCAGTTGACCGCGTATTATCGCTTGCATTAATCAGATATTCCACAAGATCAGATCTCTACGATTATTCAATGGAAAAACTAGTTCTACTTAAATCTAATAGTAACATGTAGTTAAAGTAGTAGAAAGTAATGAACCTGTAAAATATTTGTAATGTATTTGCAAAAGTTGCATCAAAACGAAAGAAGTATTATCCGTCATTCTGAATATTCAGAATGTAAATGTGTGTTATTTTAGTCGACTGAATATTCAGAATAAAATTGTGTTTCAATTAAATTTTAAATGTTATTTATCAATTAATGGATATATAGAGAAGAGTTTAGATAGTCTAAACTGGCATTAAATAAACCACAACCCGGATAGATTACAAAGCGAGTATTGCCTTGAGCGACTTGCCTACCAAATAAGGCACAACAGCAGCCGTCGCTGCTTTCTTTGGGTGTCAATTTGGAATGCCAGCAGCGCATTGTTGTTGTCGTGTCAATTATCTTTCCTTATTCTTTGTTGTTGTCGCCTTTGTGAATCAGCTGCTTGCTGCAGACTGCGACTTCAGGCAGCATCTTTGTTTTAAGCGGCGCTTGGCTTTTAGTGCTTTTGTTCAGCCACAAATGGTGAAATGTTGTGTGGGGGAAACAAAGACCCGCTTAAATCTTTTCTCTCTTTTTCTCACTTGCGTTCTGTCATGTTGTTGTTGTTTGGCGCCAACGAACGGTGTAATTAACAGAAATCGCATATTCATAAATTGAACGCATGTATTTTTATGACGATCAAGTGAAAATGAAAATTGAAGCGCAATTTGTTAGGCGGAGACAGATGATAACATCTGTCTACGCACCTAAACGTGTTCAAGCTACTTACTCAACATCCCGCCCCACCATCACCTTGCACATCACGCTCTCGTTTTATAAACAAGTCTAACATCAGTTCGATAAAAATTTCACTTTTTATGTGAACTTGATTTGATTTGTCTTGTGATTGCGATTGCTTTGACCTCTTGGTCTAATGAAAAGAAAGGTAAATTAATTGTGCACTTGCGAGTGTAGGTGGAAAATTTCGCTGGCACTTTGTTTAATCTTAGCGTGGGTCTCAACTTATTAAGTCAAAGTAGTTTTTTCTTGGGTTCAATGCGCTCAACTGTCAATCATTATACATTACACATTGACGAATACAAACATATTTCCCGTAGAAGTTAATGTTATCTGCTTGCTAACTACACGCGCTTTGCTATTTTCTTTATTTTTAGTCTTTCGGTTGTCATCGCTGCATTTGCAGATAAGAAAAAGCACAAAAAAGACTGTAAATTCTACGCTATTAGAGATTCTACCGTTTGCTGACTAAAACAGTTATTTAAGTACACACACAAATAAACTCGTGTGCAATGAAAGCTCTTTTGTTAATTTCGCCATAAATCAAAGCGATGATTTCATAACAAAAACAAACAACAACAACAACAAACAATGCTCCAATTGAGCTATGAATTTATATTTGCCTGACCTGCCAAAAAATTACGCTCATCACCTTAACTCTCTCCGTCTATGCCTGTGACACTCTTCCACCCTAGCGGCGGTGTCGACCGGTTTGTGCTGATAGCCGTTTCAATTTAAAATTGCCATTTGAATTTTAACCGTTTGACTAAAACGCCATAAGATCGCAATAGTTGTCATTTCACTCGCACTCATGTGCAAAACGAAGCCAAAGCGTCTGAGGCAGCTTCCCTTAAAAAAAAAAAACACAGACAAAGCACAGCTGTCAGCACTGCACAGTGAAATACAGCCTTAAAATGCGGCTGTAATTCAATTTTATTTAAAAGGATTTTAAATGATCTTAAAAATTTTTAAATTTTAAGTTTTTTCTCAAAGCCCTGTAACAGTAATCTTATTGAGTGCTAGTTTTCGTTTTTCATATACTTTACTCACTCAGACCACTGTGCAAGAGAAGCGCTTGCGATCGACTACAAAACAGAATAGTCGGCGCCTTAGCCACTCAGTCGTTAAATTTCAGTCGACACGATCATTACAGAGCGCTGAGCGCAGTGATAATATCAAGTGCAGTTTAAACTCTTCTTGTTAAACGCTTTAAATATATTATAACATTTTGTGTGAATAATCAGCGTACGTTTTGGATACTTTGTGGATACTTACTGCCAATATTTTGGTTAGTACACGAGGAGCAACTGGAAAATATAAAACTGGAATGACTTTTATCCGGTTCGCTGCAGCTTTGTAGTCCCTTTTTTATGTTGCTGCTGCTGCAATAGCAATGGCAATGGCAACAGCAACATCAACAAATACAACAACAGCTGCAATGCGGCGACGCCAATAACTTTGTGGTGCTCTTTGATTTTGCTGTTGTTGTCGTTGCCCTGACAGCAACCGCCGCTTTTCCTTTCGCCTACGCCTTGTTGCTTCCCATTTCCAGTGCCTGGCGTTCGAAATTGCTATTGTTGTTGCGATTGCTCTTTTCATTTTGCCGTAATGAGCGACTGCTTGTTATATGTAGCTGTTGTTGTTGCTGCTGCTGTTGCTGCTATAACGGCCTGTCACTCTCTTTATTGGCATTGCTCTTTGTTTGCTGTTTCTGCGTTCTGCAAGGGCGTCTTTCTCGCACTCAAGTGTATTATGCCTTTCGCCTGTGCCTGTAGGCAGTTTTTATAAAGCAGCAACAACAACTACAGAGACTGACAGAACGAAATAGCATCGAGGGCTGCACTTGATGTACCTGACTTGCATAAATCGTTCTGCGACAATATAAAATAAATAAATATTTCGAGCGTTCTTTTTTTTAATTTATGTACTTTATTTGATTTTAATCTGTGATTAATTTTAGTTTAAATTTTATTTATTTTCAGTTTTATCGTCTAACAACTGCAAAAATGGTCAACACTATTGAAACTGAAGGTAAGTTCTTAAATTCTCTTCCGTATTTGCATTAAAATGCTTTCAGTTTAAATTCTTCCCTTTGTATGTATTTTCTTACGGTTAGCTATGTGTGTTGTGTGTCTTCCTTCTATAACCAAAAACACAATCTCCTCCACCCAACAAGTTTACGTTTGCGTTTGTTGTTTTTGTTGCACTGCTCTTTTATGGTGCGGGCGTGGACAAAAGCTGCCACGCCTCGATGCGTTGCAGATGGGAGTTGTTGCTGTTGTTATTATTGTTGTTACTTTAGCTTTGCATTTGCATAGCAATCATACAAAACGCAAAAAGAAGAAAATGCAAGTCAAATAAAATGAAATTCATGCACAGCATTGTTGTGCCACGGTAAAAGTATCTGCTGTATGCAAAATGCTTAAGCGAAACGATGCCGCTGTTGCAGTTGCCACTGCCAGTGCCACTGCCACTGTTGTTGCCACTGCTGCTGCCGAGTCGAGTGGCATAGATTACGCGCTATTGTAGCCTAAATACGTTGTGTGCGCATACAGCAGATACTCAAACTGCAAAACTACAAGTTAGTTGAAAGCATTTTTGCCCCGCTCGCACTAAAATTGCAACTGTAGTTTTTTCCTATCTCCATTCCCAGCCACGCAACAAACCCCCCTCTTAAGCTGCCCAGCTATTGTGACAATTTTATTGGAAATGACATGAAGTGTTTAGTAGAGTTATTTTTTATTTTTTTTGCGTTTTTGCCTTCAGCTGTAGTATAAGTATTATGTGTAATCTAGACGCTCCTTTCGCATCGCACAAAAGGCTGCATTATGATGTTGTATAATATATATATATATGCACAGATTTGCAGCAAAGTTTGTTGCCAGTGGCGGCGTTGTCGTTACCGGTTTTAAAAGAGTTAAGGTTGAGAAACACAACATTTAGTTTTTAGCCAGGTAAAATTATTTAAACAAAGAACTTGTAGAATATGAGAATATTACATACATAACTAACTTCGAGTTAGTCGGGATTTCCCGACTAGAGCCTTTATACTTGTTATAATATAAATAATCATAATCATCCTTGTGTCCTTCAGTTACGTAAAGTTGTATCTTTCTTAAAACGTATATATATATATATATATATATATTATCTTTAATGCAACACATAAATATTAAAACTTTTATTCCATCTTCGAGTACCAGCTGTGTATCCATTGTAGTTAAGATAGTTTTCTATCCATGAGATACATTAACGTACTTACCCTAAAATGAAATATTGTTGGTCTTCAAGTCTGCGCCACTGGCTTTAGCCCCGCAGCCCTTTTGTGGCATTCAGCTATTGAATGCGCTGCCTTTTCTGTTGCAAATCATGAGTTGGCAAATTGTTTGGCATTTGTTGTTGCTTGTTGCCACAGCAGGCGGTTGTTGCACCCACAACTCTCAAACGTTGTTGTTATTGTTGCATTTAATGCACTCAACATGCTCGTTAGAGTTGCTAGTTTTGAGTTTCTTTTGCCAAATCTAGCCGACAGTTCCGCTACCGGGTCAAATACCTAAGTCAGCAACTAAGCAATCTATTCAACAACTCGAAGGAATCTGTTTGGCAGCCGGCTGTATTCTATTCCCATTGATTGTCAAGTTCGAAAAAACCTAAACTGCCGTTAAAGTTGATTGCCTTGGTAGGCAAGTTTTAGCACAGGTTAAGGTTCCTTAATAAATTTTGTTTCGAAATTTATTGTCATGTGTGTTTGTGCTTAGTTGAAGCTGAAAGTTTCTGCAGTTGATTTCGTACCACACACACACAAAGAGCAAATAAATAATGCTTTAAGCTCCATTGAACAAATGCGTTGCAATTTCTTTTTCTGTGTCTTTCTACCAACTCAGATGAACTCAATTGCGGATCTACTTGAATTTGATTTGAATTGATTTGGAAAACTTGAAATAGGTCGTTGCACAGGAAAAAGTGTTGCATACTTGAGGCGATAGCGTCGCAAGACTAAATTTAGATAATGTATCTAGAGTTCAGATTAGAGATGCTTTTCGCTTTAACAAATCATTTTTAATCACTGTGATTCTCTTGGTGGTGATGAAAGTTAAATTATTTATATGAATCTTTTGTTTAATTTAATTAATTTAAATGAATTATTATATTTTTAATAATAAGTTTTAAGAAGATTACAAAAAATATATTTATAAAATCAAAACAATTATTTAAAAAAGGAAAATTAAATTTAAAAAATTTTTTAATTTGTTTATTTTTAATAAGTTTATGAAAATATTTTCTTTTTATCGAAAAAGAAACTTAAAATTTTGATTTCGTTTCACTTTATACCCGTGACAATTCACAGTTCCTGTCGCATACCCAGCTTTAAGCTATTAATGCTTGCCGCAGACTCTATTTAAATTATGCATGAGCGCCTGTAAGTAGGCAACGCTTTTTACGTACGGCACGTACAACGCCTCTGAATTTATTATATTGTCTCGCTTATATGGTAAAATATTGCAGTCACAACAATCGACTACGTACGTATCCTGTTGACAAAGTTGTTCCCTTTATTTCTTTTTTGGGACAACCACCGGTCTGTTTTTATTTATATTGCGAGTTTTCAATGTGAAATTGTGAACGCTCATTAAAAAGTCGTTTCGTTATGCATGACAAAAAGTTTTAAAAATAGGTCACAAATTGACGAAACTTTTGACTGGCCTTTGATGATTTGCTGAAGTCCTCCAGCTTAACAAATGGAATGCTCAGTTGTACAGACTTGTATAAATATGCGAAATTATAGAAAACTTTATGACATTTGCAGTATTGATAGAAGTTAGTATGTGTAAAATGTATTGCCTAATAATAAATAAATAATTTAAACTTCTTTCAAGACAGTTTGACTATAAACACTCTTACCGCCTTTCAGCATCTGTACATTTTTAGCACCTTAAAGCATACACAAAAAGGAAGCTTTGGGCATATTGAATGCGTTTATTTTGGTGTTGATATATTGCTTTCAGAGCCTGAGAACATTAAAGTATGCTTGTTTTATGACTTTGCTGCAATATTAAACACGCCAATATAGCGATAGTAATCCCAGCAACTTTGCAGCTTATAAAGTGAATACTATGTGTCTTATGTTAAAGCTTCTCACACACACCACCCACAAGATTATCACTTACGCATTCAGCTGGAAATAGTTGCAGGTTGTTGCAAATTTTAATGAAAGAAAAGCTCTTAAAATCCAGTTTAAAAGCTCTGAAGCTTGCAAATCGCATTAAAACGTTCGTTTGCACAATTATGAAGAAGCACGAATATTATTATTGTAGAGTAGCCAACTATTCGCTGTAGATGAAGTATGTGTATGTATGCATGTATATACTTTTCGTTTATTGTGTCTACCGTCTATGCAAGAAAAGTATAAATTGAATTACTTTAGGGGGTAACAACACTTGGAGGAATACGAATTATGTTCAACTCAAGAAAGACAAGTCCAACAAGTTGGGAATGCATGACTATGAAACATCCTGGAAAATCAAGTAAGCTAAATAAGAATGGCCTAAAGAAGAGGATTAATTTGATATTTATGTTACGAGTGTCTTCCATTTTAATACTTATATTGTTTTTGGTAAAGTGATTGGTAAAAAAAATAATAATACTTATGCGACCAATATAACTAGTTTTTAAGTTTTATATAGCTTCAGCTTCAGTCTTGTTTAGAAAAATTATTTACTTCGTAATTTAATACTATTTTATACACTTTTTAATACTTTCTGAGTGTAATTTATAACATGTATAACTTTTTACTAGTTTAAATTGAAGTCGTCTAGCAAACTACCCCTTTGACTCCTAAGCTATAGGGTGTAACAGGAACAAGGAGCATAGGACAAGATCTAGGCAAGTACATGCTCTTATAAGTATGAGAATATGTATATATTTGAGTGTTTATACATATGCACAGTTGTATAAATAGTTATATATTCCGGTCATGTCAGGCAAAACATAGAGAGACAGAGAGAGAGAGAGAGAAAAAGCTAGTGATTAAGAGTGAGGGATGAAGACAAACGAACAAAATGTCAACGTCTCAGCGTCGTCGCAAAGTGTAAGAAAGAGATAGAAAATATGTACTGTACCGTTACTTTGCTGAACTCATTTGAAATGCTCAACGCATCTTGAAAACAGAACACAAGAGGTGGGGGGGATAAGGGAGATGTAGTGAAAACTGCATATAGTGAAAGAAGTTGTGCTTTGCAGTTTTGCTTTGCAATTTCTAATTACGTCATCGCAGCAGCAAGTGACTTTTTGAGGTTAGGCTTGAATTAAACACAAACAAAAATAAAGTAAAAAGCAAAAAGAAGCATTTTTAGCATCATTTGTTGTTGGTTTTTTAATCCGTCGAGTATATGTGCGTGGTGTGTGGGCGGCAAGGGAGGCTCGTAAAGTTTGTTTGGCCCAGCAACTGTCGCAGCAACTGGTTGTTGCCAGATGAAACCATGATGCCTAAAGTATTCCCGGGCAAACTTTGATTACAGTCCCCAGTTTGCAGACATGCTCAGACAATCAACAGATTTCTTGCTTATTATGCGACAGCTTTCATGAAGAACTTATACGCTTCCCACTTATCTTCGCTCAGCATATGTGTGCGTAAAAGAAAATTCCATTACAGCCAAAGTCCCAAGTGTTTTATGTATGTTGCCGTGGTGTTACACATACATATATATATGTATTAGTAAGTATGTATGTATATTTATATGTGCGTGCATTTTATTGTATTTCTTAACAGCTAACAACAACAAACACCCATAGCTTAACGCAACTTTTGGTAGTACCTTTTGTAGGGTATTTGCATTTTGTCATCAATTATGTAACAGTTTTTTTAGCCAAGAGGTATAATAATTATAAACATTTTATAGATAAAATGGTCTGCAAGGGTATTTTATAGTCAATAGTCGATATTGGAAGTTATAATGATGTTCATTATTAGTACAAGATAAACGCTACGTGTCAAGATTCAGTAAAAATGGTATTTTTCTACTTGTGTGACTTCGTTTTCGTTTCGTTTTTGTGTTTCGTGTTCGTTAACGAATTTCCAGCATCCAAGAAATAGCTTTGATTGTGCCTTTTGTGTCAGTGTATGTGTGAATTAGTGTGTTAATGACAAGTAGATTAGGTATATATAACCTATACTTACTTATAGGTTGTAGGACCATTTATAATGCTGTTTTTTTGTTGCTCCTCACACACAGGGTGTGTTAAGCCAAGTTATACAACAGGTAATCCCCACGGTAGACTTGCTTAAAACTGACTTTATGTGTTCTTTAAGTTTATTTAGCTTTTGTTTTTTGTCCTGAGATAAAGCCTTGACCCAGTCCAAGTTTAAGTACATCTCATCCTTCAAAACCATAAACACGACAGCAGCCGTTGCCAACAACAACAACAACAGCAACCAATGCGCTCGGTCAGCAGCAATCAAATGCTCATAAATTGCTTGCAAAATGTCGTAAACACTCACACCCACCCACTCACAGGTAATTACAAAACCATAACGCGCAAATGTCACCGCAAAATGTGCGGTAAATATTTTTGACTGGCCACCATCATCATCATCGTAATCATCACCATCATCATCACCGTCTTCATCATCATCTTTATCATCACGGTTCTACCCTTGGGACAAATGGTGCGTTGAACATTGAGCAAATCGTTTATCGTAGTATTTGTGTTGCATAATATTTTTCTTATTTTTTTTTGGCGCATTGCGTGTCAGGTTGAATTGTGTGAATTTTGTAAATTGCTTTGTTATATCCTGTAAAATGAAAAATGTTAAGGGGTTAGATCAAATATACCAAAAGTATGTTTCTAAACTTAGTTTTGTAATCGGAAAACCCAATATAAATATATTAAAATTTACAAAAACCAAACTTTTCTTATAATCATCAACAAACAATTCTTAAATTTAAAAATGAAATGAAAAAATCTTTACTTTCATTCAGTAAAGTTCTGAAACCCACAAAGTGGTTTTACAATTTATAATCTTCATAAATTCTTTAGCTAAACTTATTCATTAAGATGAATTACCTTCTGCTTACAGGGTATCTTCAAAACAAATAACTAACACTTTAGCATTACCATTTCACTTTTCCATTCTCATTTCCATTCCCATTTCCATTCTCATTCTCATCACTTTCGTTTTGGTTTGTGTTTCCCGGTCGGCAATCACGTTCAACACCCAGTTGACATTACCCAGGTGGCGTTTTTGTGGCACAAATGCTGCGACTAATGAGGCGTATGAAATTTCTACACTGGTCGCATAATAAAAAATAATAAAAGCCATATTTTATATAAAAGGGATAAGAAATCCCACAATTGTCTAATTTTCATCGTTTTTGTTAAGTGTAAAACTTTAAAAATATTATTAAACGTATTTTTTCGTGCTCGACTTTATCAGTTTTTGAAGGGAACTCAACTAATATAATAAACCCTAAAAACCACTCCTAAGTTTCTAAGATTTATTCAGAGATTAAAATAACTGTTTTGTATATTTTAGACAAAAAAAAAAAACCAAAATGGAGGAAAACTTTTCTTTCCTTATTTGTTCAAAAGTTCGTACAAGTAAAAATTAATTCTAGATTCTCTCATTAACAGAATTCTTTTCTATTTGTGTTTGCTCTATTAGAAATCTTTTATAATTTAGAAATTGAAGCTTTGCAATTCGTTATTTATGTTTGTATTTTATTGAATTAATTGAGAGTGAACCCTTTTGTTAAAAATGATTTTATACTTAAAAGCACATCCAAATATACGGTTCATTGAGTTTGGCAATTATGCTACCCAAAATCTGTGGATATTAAGTAAAATATCATCCTACCCAAAAATGCAAAATCTCTCTCTGTCGACGGCTGTAAGACAAATTGCCGGCAATTCACTTAAACCCTTGGCGAAAAGGGGTTACGACACACAAAGAGAATGTGCAACAATTGGTTTTCACTACTGCCGCTGCTAGAACGACGCACCCTTTTGTACCGACCCAAACCCTACTCTTACCCCAACCTACTACGACTACTCTCTTCAGCTTCATATCAATCTGTCAGTTGCCTTCACAGATCGAATCGCTCACAATTTTGCCTTCCAGCCATTCTCCGCATTCGTATTGTTCGGTCGGACATGCCAAACGTTTTTAATTGACAATCAAACTGTAGCAGGCAAATATGGTAAAGGGAGGGTGTGGCGAAATAGGTTCTTACTGCCACACACATACATACACAAATTTGATTAATTCGCTTGATGGCTAAATTTGCAGTCAGCTTATCCTTTTGACAGTTTCCAGGGTCACCACAAATCCAGTTCCGAAAGTTAAATCCTTCTGGCTTCGTTTTGAGTCCCAGTTGATTGTTTTTCGTCTAACTGGTTAGCTTTTATGATTGAAATCATTTAATAAATGAAGTGTCTGTGGCTTCAAAAATGTGCTAAATGTGCACTTCATTTTGTGGATCATAAATCTGAGCCAGTTTATTGACTAATTACTTCATTTTGAGCCGCGTACCCTGTAAATAGAGCTGAGCTGCTTAAATATTAACATTTTAAATAAAGTGTGTTTTGAAAATTGATTTGCCTTTAGCTAAGGTTTTTTTTTCTGTAGTTTCAACAGGTCAGGTTGGCCGAGTGGTCTAAGGCGCCAGACTTAAGCTCTGTTTCTCGTAAGAGAGCGTGGGTTCGAATCCCACACCTGGCAAATTGTGAAAACAACTTTTTTTCAATTCCAAATACATGCATTAAAGAGTTGAATATGAGTTTCTTAAACGCCAATTCTGTGTCTTTCTACGTATTTTCAACCTTATCCATATCCCAACTATGTCAATTCTGTGTCTTTCTACGTATTTTCAACCTTATCCATATCCCAACTATGTCAACTGCGCTCTACGAAGTTTTCATATTATTATTTCTTGCGCCTTGATGTATGCAACACTTTGTGGCTGCAATCAACAGGCATTTTAGTTGGTCGTTAGTGCTACTGGCTTGGCAAACGTTTCGCATTAGAAAATCCATTTGAATGCCACTTAAAATAACTGCAATTGCAGCTATGCGCCGCACGATACACAAATACACACAGCAAGTGTGTGTGTGCGGTTCCGCACGTTGCTTCGTAAAAGCCGCCTAAAACACAACACACACAGACAAAGACGCTTGCTTAAAACCAGTAAATAAACATTATTTGCTTTTGTTGTTGTTGTTATTGCTTGCCACACACATTTAACTGCATGAAGCGACTGCAGTGAAGGAAAAATCGTTATCATTATTGTATGTGTATATGTAAGGTAAGGGTAAAGGGGAGAACAAACTATGTGCGAACATACTTTTTTGCGAGAGAGTTTATTGAACCGGAAGTTGAACGGCAGTTGCTGCTTTTCCTGTGTGAAATGCGGCAACAATGCGCGAAATGATGGTTCTACCGCAGGGCATCTGCGCTAACTCTACATCGCTTCGCATTCGTCTGCTGCAAGTCTGCCAGTATTTGGTTTCTTCTTTTTTTTTCGTATGTCCCTTAAAAAATAGCCTCGAGTCGCAATTTTGATTTTTGGTTGTTGCCGCTGTTTTTGTTCTTCTTTAAAGAATTTTTCTTCGCAAAAAAACACAAAAAATTGTATTACTTATTTAAATGTGCACGTCTGGTATTGGGGGATAACTGTAAGCTGGCTCAGACGTCTGTCAATTGAATGCCTTGTTTTTATTGTTTCAAAGCGTTTCTTTGTCTCTGCTACTATGTTGCAGGCCCTTGAGGCCATGTAATTGTTGCTTAAGTGATGCAAATGAGCGTACCAACAACAAACAACCAACAGATGAGACCGCTGAAAATGTGTTTTCGATAGAAAGCCAATATTTGAATACCCTTTAAATTTAAAGAAAGTATTGTGATGGTTAATTTTTTTTAAAATTATTTAATACTTTCATTGCAAAAGCTTGGACGGAATTAATATATATATAACAATAATAAACCATTTATTTATTAATAATGTATGTTTTATTAACCATAATAGCTATTTATTATGGCGAACTATTTTTCAAATGAGGTTAAGACAAGTAAAAATAAAAATTGTTCTTTTCAATCCAGAGTTAAAGCTTTTTCTTTATTAACAACTTCAGATAGAGTATATAGGAAGTGCCAGAGGTTTCTTTTGCATAAGGGGGAAGAACTTTACTTTACTTACCCCAACTCTGAACATTTTTATGTTTAAAGTGAGTAAAAATGTGTTTTGCTAAAAATGTTTGTGCTGCTGCTGTCATTTTTATGGAAGGGAGAAGGAAGATGGGAAGGGAGAAACTTACGCTGTGTAAGGGGTGAGGAAAGTGCTGGTGGGGTGAGGGGAATGCTAATGGCAGCAGACACCCTTCGGTTGGTGTCATTGTTAATGAGGTCGAAAAATGTTATAGCTATCGCTCAACGTGATTTATGGGAGTTGCACTTGAATGCGAGAGAGTTTATTAAAATTGATTGTCATGTGTCTGGCGAGCAAATTAAACATTTAAAAGCCTTCACTCAAATGCAATTTAGTCCAGGCATTGTTTGCACACATACTCGTATACAAATTTGCATTCGATTGATTAACAACAAATTTGTCCATTGGGATAGCAAAAAGACACGTTCCAACCAACCCAAACATCCCAAACAACCCAACCAAACCGATCCAAAAATTATAACATCAATAATAGGTATTTTTAATTATTAAATATTTATTTAAGTAACCCTGAAATAACCGTGAAATACATATACAATATTTTTAACGTTGCTGGTAAACTAAATAAACCTCTAAAAATTTGTTTTAAAATATCATTAAAAAGTGTAAATCAAATTTAAATTTATTTCAACTTCAAAACTATACTAAAATCTAAAATATATATATATAAATATATTTTTCAAGATTCGAAATAAAATACCCATTTAAATTAGATTAATATATCTAATATTTAATATGTCCAACAACCTACTACCTTAGTGATGCAGTTCCACTCTCTTTTAAAATTCACATTTCACACTAGATGGAAACCCCATGTTATGAACGTAAACATCTGTTTGTCATTTTGCAACACTCAAAATTCATGACACCAGTGTTGAGTGCAGTAAAGAAACTGATGCGCTTTGACGCATCCCTCACGAGCGGAGAATGAGCGCTTTGATCAAAGTCAAAAACACATGGTTCACACACAAAACCAAAGCCCCAACAACAACAGGTTTTTGGGAACTGTACGAAAGTTATGTGTGGTTAGAACAATACACAAAATAAGGAACACATTTTACGCTGCACTGGTGACAGCAAACATATGTCGGTTGACGTTGTATCGTCCATTGGAACCGGCGAAAAGTTTCATGCCCAGCGGCGTCGTTTGCACGCAAGGCTTAGCATTAAAAGGGAGTGGGAAGGGTAGAAGGGAGGAAAGAGTTGCTGTTGTTGGTATGGAAGCGCAGTCGTGTATGAAATATGTGCGTGCCTTGTCTGCCAATATATATAAAGGAGTATATCGTATTTATATAATATTGCACATATCTATTGAAGAGAATGTGCAATAACGGTATATACACACATTGATGATAAATTGTACAGTGCTTTCACGCACACACTTGAAATGCGGCAGCAACAACGTCATTAGTGGCCGGCGGCACCCTGTAATAAAAATCAATTCTTTTAAATTGTCAACCCGCAATGAATGACCAACAGTTTTCTTTTTTCTTAGTTCATGAAACTCAAGCATGCTCTACCCCAACAAAGACTTGGTGTGTGTTGTATATTTTCTATATTCCCTATAGTTTTAGGGTATACGAATTGCTGTTTCATAAATTAGTTGGTCACACTTAAGAGTTAAATTTTTTTATACGGTCCCAATGCCTTGAAAACTAAAAAACTAAACTAAAAAACCCAAAACACATGACAAATAATCATAGCAAACCGTATAAAAGTCTTAAGTATATGGTTTATCTGCCAAGTTCACTTTCGATCAACGGAAAAGGTTTATAACACTTAAAAGTAAGTAAAATTAAATTATTTCTATTAATAAAACGATTTTTTCTTTATAATTTAATAAAGATTTTATCGACTATGCCCCTGTTATAAATTATTTTATATATAAATTGATTTTAAAATTTTTTAGAATAATAATAAGTGACTGTTGTTGAAAGAGTATTTGATATTCAGCATACTAAAGATGACTGCTCTTTCTGCAGCTCCCCAAAAACATCTGGTCGAGCTGTTCGTAGGTCGCGTTTGTCGTCAGTTACCCTAGTCCCTAGGCACCCATTACCCATACACATGATAATTATGGGCGTCGCAGTTTTTTATATGTAAGCAACGATTGTGTTCACTTTTCTGCGTATTGGTGTACACTGTATGTACACGTATATGTATGTATATTTATTTTAAAGGTTCAATTTTCCAGTTAAGTGCAAGACTTGAAATGCAGTTTTTTTGCATTATTATTATTATTTTTTCTTTGTTGTATGAATTGTCGCGAACGCCCACAACTACCCCCCATGGGAAATAATTTGTTGTGGCTATTTTAATGCGCTATAAAAGCGTCATTTGTTTTTGTTGTGTTGGGACTATTAGTTTTATAGCATTCGCATGGCATTCGAAAGTTTGGTTTTTATAGAAAAACGTTTGCGGGAGACCATAAAAGCTTTAGTTATCAAATTTAATCTTTTGCAGTTTAGCAGATAGCATTTTTAAATGAGACTATATAAAGTTTTCAAACCAACTAAACGGACGCAAAACTTCTGATATTCTTAATTGTAGTCTTGAAGAGAAACTATAGTAAATTATTTCGTAATGTGTTGCTAAATCTTAAGAATTAAGAATAACTTCACTTGAATATATACTCGTATATATAAATATATTTATATATACTTACCGACATTTAAGCTTAAGCACAACAAATTAAATGACAACAAAACATAATTTATAAGAAATATTGAAAATACTAGCCTTAAAACTTGCCATATTGAAACCCAAACTCGCTGGATTCCATAATTGATGTTCGAGTTCTTTAAGAACTTTTAGCTGTTTGAACTCCTCCTACTTTTAGCAGGACCTCTGACAGGACATGTCGTTGTGTCGGCCGTGCTTAATGCAGCCATAAAAATGCGTATAAAAATCAAACTGGCAACGATGACGATGGTTCCCTACTCCTTCTTTTGCTCTTACCTCCGAACTTTCTCCTTCCAGCAACACCTTTATATACATTTTTATTACTCGAACGTCAGACGATGTCTAGACGCGAAAACTGGACGAGCTGCAGCTTCACGGCTGCTCTGCGAAACAAAGTAAACGTTTTTTTTGGATTTTTGTTTCGGGTGTGTGAATGTGTGTGTGTGAGGAAATGTGACTTGCTGTAATCTTATGCGCATGTTATTTTGGCAAAAACAGCTCCAATGACATTTTACGAGCATTTCCGTAAACCCTTTATGTAAATTAAAACAAAATGCGCATTCAATTTGTAACTGGGGGTCAAACTACAAGATATAAAAGAAGAAGAAAACCAAAAAATGGATCCCTCGCATTATGTGGGCTCGCCCAAGCTAAGCCGGACTTTGACTTCATCAAGGGAGATAAGGTTGGGGATGAACTTGAAGTAGGAAAAAGACAAAAACAAATAAATAAAATAAAAGAACGTCATAGTAAGCAGTCCCAAAAGGCCACCAAAATTGTTGTTGCTTATACCCTGTAATCCTTTTTAATAAGAAGAAGAAAGTATCAATGATTCTGATCGGAAATAAACTTATCATCGAGCTAAGGGTTACATTCATTGCCCAGCCTAACATAATCCTACAAGTTATTCCACACTCTCTACACCAAATGCTACTTTCATTTAAGTACAAATGAGAATGACATCAATTTAAATCTGGCAACAGGGTATCTAAATGTCGTTCATAGATTTGTTTTGTTTACACCTTTCGCCATCTTACAACCTTTGAGGTCCTGCAAAGCCAAGTTTACAGGGCAGCTACAATTTGTTTTTGTTTCTTTTGGATTACCTACTTCAAGTTCAAGAGTTCAAAGAGAGGGCAGCAACAGCTACAAGTGGTAAATGGGGATACGCTTGAGACCCACTCCACTTTCGCGCTATGGGGGTTGATTTTTGAAGCCCCAAAACTCCTGTTTGCCGGCTTTACCGGGTTACGTGTGCATATGCATTAATAATGATGCGTGTGTGGGTGTGTGCACAACACACATTACACCATGCATTCCATGTAATGCGTCACGTGAAATTACGTAAGGGGGAAGGGAACTAGGGGTTAAGTAATTATGGATGGGGAAAGCATATAAATAAATTATGAAATTCTTTATTTTTCTATCCCTATTTTGGGGCGGATTTCTACGCTGACCAAAAACATAATGATATTCGGTAGAAATATTAAAGCCAAAACACAACACAACAAAACATTTTCAGGATTTGCTTTAAAGGTGTGTGAATTTCTCTCGTGTCTAGACGCGCGTCCAAACCGTTTTCCCTTTTCATCTCGCTCCCTTCATACGAAACTTTAGCTCTTATTTACAGGTGTGTTTGTTTGTGTGTGTGTGTGTGTGCCCTTCCTGGAGTCGTCCTTCCTTCACATAGTTTCACCTTTCCCACCAGCTATCGTTTTGCCCCCTGTTTGTTGTCGGGCTTCCCCGTCGCTGTCTCCGTCCCTATCGCTATTTGCAAAGTTCACCACACTCAAACTTCCGTAAAACGCACCAAATACGCAATAAATTCAATTAATTGTCTAAAGCTTCTTATTTCGGTAAATTTGTTACGTACCTTGCTTGTTCAGACCTTAGCAAAGAGCGCCACAGAGCCAGTCAAACGTCAGTTCGTGCGTCAATGCTAAAACTTGAGAAGGGGAATGGTATTTTTATTAGAGGTGTTTTGCGGCTTTGGATTTCTTGAGTTTTGTTTTTTTTTTACAACGTGTACAATTTCATTTTATGCTTGGGAGGATGCCGAGCGAAGTAATTCAATCAAAAGCAGCAACAAATATCATTTAAAGTAGCCCGCAGGATTCGCAAAGAGCTCAAAAAGATATGGCTCAAAGGCTGCCACAAACCAACAACAAAGCTAAACTGATTTGCAATGCATAAAAGAAGTAAAAGAACATAGAAAAGTGAACTAAATTTGATTGGGTTGCATCTTTGGCTTAAACCGACAATAATGAATAAAGAAAAAATAGAACAGTTTGATATTAAATCTTTAAGATATTTTTAAAACACATAAAATAGTTCCAATGAAGTCACATATTGCACTTTTGATTAACATTTATTTAAGTTTAGTATTTTCAAAGTTAGAAAGGTCATTTGATTTGAAACTGATAATAACTTCTTGATGTTTCAGTTCGATATTAATAAATGTAAGGCTTAAGGATTGAAAGAGGAAAACAAAGAGGATCTTTAGAGATATAGAAAAAGTTTTGGCTTATTATATAGTTTTCAAATTGAAATCTAGTTAATGTGAGACGTTTAATTTCTTCTAAATAATTAAATATTTTAAGTATTTGATGCGATTTTTTTATACTATTAATTTTATTTTATTTAAGCAAAGCCAAATATGTTCAAGTGGTATTATTTGCTTTTGCTTTCGTTCTTTTCTTTTTGTGGATTTATTTTGTAATATGTTCTGACAGTTGGCATTAGCAACGCGCCAGTGAGCTGGCCAACTAGCCAGGCAGTCAGAAACTGGTGGCACCACGATTGAAAACTAGTTAGATTAAGTCAAGTGCATATACAAGTTGTACATGCGTATAGCTAATACATAGAAGCGAAGATTGGGGAGGACATGAAGGACTCTCTCTGTAACTGAAAACCAATTGCCGGTCTTGGACTGCAGCCATGTCACGTTGGTTGGCGAAGGCAAAGGCAAAGGCATACAGGGACCGATGGCACGACCACGAGAAGTTGAACGAATATGGCGTCGACATCGACGTCGAAAATGTCGCTTGCGGTTTTGCAGTAAAGTGCAACAAGGAACAGCAACAGAAACAGGAACAAAAAAAAGAGGGAAACAAGGAACGCGCTTACTGCTCACTGCTTACTGGTTACTGGTTAGCCCTCAAGGGGGCTGTCGCGTGTAAGACAATACCAGCTGCGGTGGCAACAACAAAAAGGATCAAAGGGATAAAATGTCTTGCGAAGCAGCTCACAAAACTGCATAGCGGGAAGTTGCACAAAACATTGACTTGGCTTAGTGAAATATTAGATAGCTCTGCTACACTTAAAATCAATTTTAAATGTAATTTTATTTGGGATCTATGGGATGATTAACAGATTTTTGAGCAAGTGTTGAGTTTTTATTTCCTCATTCAAAGCGAAGGATTTGTTTTTAAAGTGATTGATATCAAAAGAACACTTGATTTCGATTCTTTTTTGTGAGTGTAGCTGCTGCCATTGGTAATAGAGTAATTCAATATTGGGTGTGTCAACAGCTTCTACTTGCCTGCTATTGATTTTTATTTTTCGAAAGCCACTTTATCAGTCAGAAAATCAAGAGAAAGAGAGAAAGAGAGATAGAAAAAAAGAGAGAAAGAGCAAGAGAGAGAGAGCGAGGAAGACGGTTCCAACAAGAATGAGATACGTTTTCTTTCAGTCGTGTCGATATTATTCAATATTGCTGACGATAATCCTTTGCTTATGTGGGTATAGGCCCAGAAGTCAAAGGCCAAGTCGCAAGAATGTCTGGCAAAGTAAACTACTTGACGACATTCTGCGAAATGATGAACTAAGGGGCGTATAAAGGACATGGGATGGAACAAGCCTTGGGCAAGTAAAAAGGCGTGAAAAATCAGCTGGAATGAGTGTTCAAATCATGCCATATGAAATGAACCTGAAAGTAATATTGAGCTTTGAAGAGAATTTGTTTTCTTCATCCCTAGTTAAAGGTTCTTTTTGTAAATGAACATAATAATAACTTTAAATGTTAACCTCACCATATAATATAAGCTTTGAAGTATTGATTTATTTCTTAAATATTTCAACTGTTTGGATATCAGATAACTTATTGAAATATTGTTAAATGAAGTTATTTAAAAATATTAAAAATTTTTAAGAAAAAAAGTACATGAAGACAAACAAGTTTATTTAAGTATATTGAAATAAAGCTTTAATATTTGAATTGAAATTGAATTTAAACATACTTTTAAAAATAGCATTGAGTTTAACTTGGAAACCCATTTTTATTGAGTTTTGTATTAAACTTATTGAACACATTTATTGCTTAACATTAACAATCAAGCTAAGCTTTTTTTTCATTAAATTGAAATAATTTTAACGTACAAGTCAATAAAATCTTGAATCCAGTAGCAAATTTCTACCACAGACAAATTTAAGTATACACATATATATATATATATGTTCGTACACATATATTTATTGGCATTTTCATGTGTTGTTGTTTGCTGTCGCAAGAAATTTGCAACGCTGCTTCGTTTTTATTTTATTTTGTTTTCCATTTAGACACGTAGCACATAAGCTGTCGACGAATGTTTGCGCGACCACAAACCACCCACCTTAACGACCCCCGACCCCCACATGATATTGCCCATTCCAATCGATATTGATGAGAGATGTAATCTCTGTCTCTTTCAAATTTCCCAAGTGCTTAAGCTTTTTGTAGTTGGAGCGAGTGATATTATTAATAATATTTTGCTTAAAGCAAAACGCAATTTCAACGACTTAAAGAGTTTTACAGCCAGCTCAAAAAGGGTCAAGCTTGCATGCGAAGAGATATATAACATCAGAAAATGTGGGTCAAATGTGGCTTCTTTTCGATTTATGCGCTTATTTGTCAAAAGAAGAAAAAAATAACGAAAAATTCCTTCATGCTGCTGTAGCTGGCTTTGCGCCAAATGTCAGAAGTCGACATTTTACTGCTGCTTCACTGCGCGTTTAACGGTTTGAGCAATTTTGACAATTTTGAATGCATTCACGCCATGCCACGCCTTCTACGAATTGCGAAGAGGGTTGGGCGGTTAATCATATATCCAGTTGTGATTTTGCGTTTTCTTGTTTCAATTTATATTATTGTTTCTTTATTTTTCTTCATTTCATTTGTTTTGCAACATAACGTTCTGAGACGCACAGCAAGATGTGCAAAGATAAAAATTATTTTCATGTTACCATGTGTTTTTGCAGAAGGAACAATGTTCCCAAAAACGCTTTGAAACGGTCTTAAAATTATTTGTCTGTTTTTTAGCGAATCCTTGCAACCAATTTGAATCAGTTTCTTCCTTTAAACTTCTAAGTTCTTTTCCCTTTTTTATATTTATTCTAAAAGTTTAATATTGAAAAGCATTCGTTTAATAAATTGATTGTGTTTTTGTTTTTTGTTTCTTATCTAAATCGAATATACTTAAGCTATATTCTTTGTCGAAATTGTCGAAATCAAGTTGAGTTTGGAATATCGAAGATAACAACGGCTGACTTATTGTGCTTCAAATTGCGTCAATTCATCAACTTTTGCCCCTTTTTGGTCGATTGCGTTATGGGCGCTTTGGGGTAAAAGATTTCCACATGTTTCCCCCATTTTTAATATCCTTAAAACGTTTTATGACTGCCAAAGACACGCCACCGTGCCACACTTGAAATTCAAACGTTTCTTTCTTCTTCATCATCATCTGTATATCTTCTCAGACTCGTTTAATGCGCATAAAGGGAGCTGAGCTGAGCTGAGCGTTTGCCAACAAAGGGTCAGAGGTGAATGCTGAACCCCTTTCGATTGCTTTTCGGTTGAAACCGTTAAAGTGTTACCTTAACTTTTTTTTTGCTTTAACTTTAAGGCGCGAATACAACCTGTGATTCAATTTGCAGCCACTGCGTCAAGAATTTTTATGCCGTTGCATTTATTTTCCCCCTAGATGTTTAGTGCCTATTTCGCGTAGCGGCCGTAAATGTGCAAAAGGTAAAATCTATATATACATATATATATACGAACACTCAAAATTGTTGGGGAAATCTTTTAAAGTCATTCGCATGTGTAAAACTCAGCGTGGAAATATAAAAAAAAATAAATAAATAAAACGTAGCAAAAAAAAAAGTATTTTAACGCGCACAACACTTGTGTGTGGTGTGTGTGTTGGGTGTGTATGTGTGTGTGGTGTGTGTGTGTGGTGTGTGTGTGTGTGTGTGTATGTGTTGTGTGTGAGTGTTGGAATATGTCCGTTTATGTCACTGGGGAAATTTACGCGCTTCACATCACCGTCAGCAGCAGCATACATATTGCACTCACTGTACTATAGTTGACGGGTGGGAGAGAAGTTTTGGATTACGAGAATATTGTGCGGTGGCATTTAGTTTGTTGATTGCCGCTCCGAAAGTTTTCCATATTAAAACAAAGTAGTATCGTCGTGCATCAATGGTTCGGTTGGTTAAGTTTACGACGAGTAAATCTAATTTTTAAACACATAAAATATAGTTGTGTATATATAAAAAAAGCTCATGCAATCTAATTTATATAAGGAATGTTTTCAGATACATTAAATAGAGTGAAAATTGTTTGTACTGTAACATTATAATTTTATACTTATAACACGCAAATTATAATGTAGTCCTTGCAAAAAGGTTCAATAAACTCTGCAAAAGGCTGCAACGTTCACTTGTAAAAGTCGAAGGACTACAACAATGACTAGGCGTATTTTTGCTGCAGCTGCGTCAGACAATGCTGATCATAATCAACATACAGACGGTTTTCCAATAAACGTCATTATGTGTGTGTGCATGTGTGTTGGTGTGTGTGTGTGTGTGCTTGTGTGTATGGTACGTGCCTGTAATGCGACCGACAAAGGACATTGTCAATGTTTTTACAGTGCTTAGTGTTTGTTGGGGGCTGCAAATTCGATTGGAGGTGCACCAATAGGGTCTATGGCAGCCAATTGGGTTGATTACAAACTAAAGATATGATACCAACGATAGAAAGCGAGAGAGAGAGAGAGAGAAAGAGGGGGATGTGAAGAGACCCTGACCATGACACGTTGTTGCCTTAAGCTCTTTTGCCAGCGGAGCAGTTCACTTGGCTAACAAATTAGCAGCAAACTTCGTGCCAAAAACTTTTCCAGACCTCTACTACCCAACTCCACTCAGCCTGTTCCTTGACTTCCCTTCTTTTTTGTTTTTTTGTTTTTTGGGTGACAACATCAAAAAATTTCAAGCTCTAAGCCCAGACGAAGCTGTTTGCCGCCGGTGCAAACATCCATTAAGTGGCTAACGAAAAGAAAATCCAAAGAAAACTACCAAAGAAAATGTGAAAAAATCTCATGCTTACATTTAAATGCTCTTCTAAGCTTCAATGAGTTTATTGCTGTGCTTTATTTGGGATCTCTTTATAGTAACAAATCCCGAAATTTATGTTAAGTTCGCAATGCGAATTGGGTGCAAAATAAAAATAAATGTTTGCCATTATTTTTAAAGTAATCCAACATAATATTCCCATAACTACAAATAATATTTACAAGGTTTTACCGGCACTCACATAACCGATGAAGGGTATTTTAAGAGCTTGACAACTTTAAATCGATTGAAAATAAAATGGCAAACGGATGTAAGAAGAGCAAGGAACACATAACAAGCACAAAATAAAATGTCAAAAATTCAATTTTGATATAAACAAAAGGCGACTAAAGTTCAAAAAACAAAAACAACACAAATATTCTTTACAGTTGTTGACTGCTAAGATACTCTGTTTATGAATCTGGTTGAAGCGTATTTACAATACAAATATAGAAACAGACATATATTGTTATACACCCTTTAGCCCATCCCAGAAACAGTGTATTTATAAGCAAAAATGCTTCCGACCAAGGCGATTGGCACGCAGCGCAAACAAACACAAATAGCGTCAGTAGGTGAGAACATCATGACCCCAGTTATAAATCCAATAAAAAAAAGAACAACAAAGTACAAAAGTACTTATATCAAATTGTTAGTATATAGTGGTTAAAAGGTACCAAATAAACCAAAAACCAACAAACAACAACAACAACAACCACATTTCCCTATCAAATGTGCCCTTAACATGCAATCGAATTTCAACATCAACTCAGCTGTTAATTTTGCATGGCCGGGCAAATCGATGGAAAAAAGAAAGAAATGAAATGGAAAAAGAACAAGGAACAAGTAGAAAACACAACTACAAAAAACCAACAAGTTTTGCTATAGATGCAGTTTGGGGGTTGGCCTTTTTTTTGTCTTATTTATAAAGTTTTTTTTATTTTTATTTATTTTTTTTTAAATCAAAAAAAGTAAAAGACAAGCAACTAAAGCTGGCGTCAGTTGTTATTGCCAACATTTTAGTGGCGTGTGCCATCCCCTCTCCACCCTTGATACCAATTCCGCAACTTCTCTCCAACTCTTACTTCACTACATCTCTCACCCAGCGTTTCTAAAGTGGTTGTCGTGGCTGTGACTCATGTGATGACGAAATCAGCCGGCAGACTCTGAGACTCTCAAACAACGAAGTAGTACTTGTGTACCCATATGAATTAGTAAAAATGCGAGGGTAGTTCAATGTATTTTACACAATATTTGTTAAAAAATAGTTTCCAAATGCCGGAAAATACTTTTGAACGTGAATATGTATACTGTGAGCTAAATATTAAATAAACACGCTAGGACCTTATCATCTTCATTTAAATAAAATAGTATTTTTGCAAAAATATGATTAATTGAAATCGAAATAAGTCACAAAAGATATACAGTAAATTCTACCATACGCGATCTCATAGTTAATGCAGAATGCATACCTACACTCTGTTATGTAGTTCAGTATTTTTCGTACCACCCTCTGTTGTGTATGTAAGAATCAATGTATATAGTATATACAATGCATTTGTTTTGCTTGCTTACATGCAAAATTTTATGGATAAGCCAGGCCGGGCAGCAACTGGCACGTGGTGCCAATCAGCGCATGCTAAGTCAACTCTAGGAGACAGAGAAAGAGAGAAGGAAAGAAAAAAAGGATAATATGCAGAAAATGAAGAGGAGTGTGATCAAAGTACGCAAACATTGCGTGTCTCTTACTTAATCGACATCTATGATATGAAAAGAGAAAACTAATGTGTCAGACCTAACCAAGTGACGGAAAAGAGAATATGAGAAAGAGAGAGAGAGTGGGAGTGGGATTCGAAAGGATTTGCAATGTTTGGTTTGCAAGTTGAGTCCGTGCACTCGAAAGACTTGTTTAGCCATCGTCATTGTCGAGTGCTTAGAATGTTTAGCTGCTTAATTAAATGCAATACACAACGGAACCGGAACCAGCAATAAAGCAAACAAAAGAAATGCATTTCAATTAAAAACTGACCGACAGAGCGGAAAGAAAGAATAAGAATAAGAAAAAAAAGAGAGAGAGAGAGAAAGAGAAAGTGAGAGAGCTTGGGGAATGTAGTGCTTAGTTATATGTAATTATTTGAGCTATTCAACTAACGCTCTTCAAATGCTTCACCCTTTCGCCTTCCGGACATTGGCGTTTGCCAAGTGCCAAGTGTATATATTCGTTTCCAACGTAGCTTAACGTCATGGCTAATGATTGTAAATGATAGAAAAGAACGTGAACAGAGTGTAAGAGTCTTAAATGATAGAAAATAGCTTCAAATTAGTTTAGGTCGTTTTTAAATATAGTTTTACATAATATTTAAATGCTTGCTTAAAAATTAACTTATTAAAAGCAGCTCTTTAAATTGATTTAATACCAATTGCCATAAATTTATAACTTTTAATATCAATCTACTATTTCTAAGCGGATTTCAAGCAATATTTATATCAATAAATTTGTTTCTATAATATTATTTTCTTTAACTACTTTCAGGTAAGCAACTTGCACACATTTCCAACAATTTAATTTCGCCACTGCCAGCATTATGTAAGTTTATCCAACTATGCTCTCTCTCTCTCTATCTCTCTCTCTCTCTCTCACTCGCTCCTCATACTATTTTGGATTGACATAATCATTATAATATTCTCTTTTGACCACTTAACACGCAATTGTCTGTTAAAACGTTGGCCCTTTGAAATCGTTCACACCTTGATGCCACACGACCCCAACCCCAACCCCACAACTACACACAATGTTTAACTCGTATACGCCCAGTGCGCCCATTTATGGCATGACACATTCACCTCCAATGCTCTCCACCGGACGGATGACAGCCATCACATTGTTATGTTTGCCGGCAAATGATATCCAAAAGCAATTCAAATGCAAAGCGAGAGCCATAACCAAAGTTCACCCACTTTCTCGTCCCTCTCTTCTTAACATCCTTCCTTCGCCCTTGTGTCACAATAAACGACTTCTGTTTCGATGCCTTTGACAAGCTGCTGTCCTGATATTTTGCCTAGAGCCATAGCCTCTTCCTCCCATCCCACCTACCATCTCGAACTGCAATACGGACTGCACAAAACTACAAATACAGTGGTCAGTCGCTAAAAGAAAACTTTTCGGATACCAAAGACCATTTATTAAAAGAAGGTTAATCGCTTATTGTTTTTCCTGTAAAATATACAAGAAAATGTTCTTTTAATAGTTTTTTTTCTGTAAAATTACGTTTTCTGGGGGTTTTTTTTTTTAAATTTCTTGTTGTCGCACAGATAAATACTGAACAAAAATAGCTTTGTATATATAATATATCAAATTGCATACTAGGAAAAATCTAACATAACAGAACAAATACTAAAAACTCATTTAAAAACATAGACCTAAAAAACTATCTAAAACTATAATTATAAGTCTTAATTAGGGTTTCAATATTAGATTTTAGTTGACTTGTAAACTAGTAATAAATTTCACAAAAAGAGAGATTTTAAAAATGCATTTTTTTCTTTTTAATATAACTTGAATGCGAGTTTCAACTATATCAACTCAGGCGACGGTTGACAGGCTTCCTATCTCTCAGACCTTAAGGCTAGCAGTTCAAGCTCCCTGACTGCTGACTCCGATACCGACTCAAACTCTAGTTCCGGTTTTTGATTCTAACTCTGGCCTATGTCCCATTGTGATTCATCGGTGCCACGAGACGCCCTCAGCCTGCATTGCATGTGGTTTGGTTTGGACATTGGCGCCGTTCTGCTATTTAAATTGCCGCTCTATATCCTTGTCCGCCTTTTGGGGGCCGACGCGTCGCCAGCTTCACACTACACACTACACACACTTCTGGCAAAGAATATTTTTTGTTTTCTCCGCTCTTTCTCTCTCTCTCTCTTTCTCTCGCTCGCTTTGTGGCTCTCTTTGAGTCATCGCCGCTTTATTTATTGTTCTTTTACGGTTGTTGTCGCTAGCCTCTCGCTAGGTTTCTTGCCATCTAATTTAATTGCAGTTAATATATTCTTTTCGACATTCGAAAAGCGCTTTTTCGGCTTAGCACGCAAACTGCAGCACAGATTGAGAGAGAAAGAGAAAGAGCGAGAGATTGAGATTGAGAGAGAGAGAGAGAGTAATCTTTGTGAGCAAGTCAGCTGGCAATAATATTGTGGCTCTCTTTCAAACAAAGCTTACGGCATTGCCAACTTGAAATAATTTTGTTCGAAATCCTTTAACAAGTAAAGTGTTATATTAAATATTGTTGATAGTCTAAGATTGTTTAGTTTAAATATTATGAAAATAAAATAAATATATCAAATGGAGCTTAATAAATTTTGTAAGGTTATTAATTTATTTTAATCGTTTTTACTATATATATTTATATATATATATAAATATTTTTCTCTCAAATTTTTTATATTTTTTGTTATTATTTTTATAAATATTAAAGCTGCATTTTTTTTTATTATTTTGAATTTTATTTTAATTCAAAATCATATTTTATTTATTTTTGTTACACAATAGTTGAAAAATTTTGTAAGCGATATTATCTAATGGTTATCTAAAGATTACGAAATCAGCCGGCTTCTGAATGCTGCGTTGACTGCAGTTAAATTTACAACTATACGTTTGTGGGTGGCCCTGTTTTTCCTTTGTACTCTCAACAATGAGACAATCGGAGAGCTCACGGCGCACAATCTGAAAGCATATTTGAAATTTCGCACGTTAGGGTTACGCAGCAAGGTCAAAACGGAAGTTATATAAAAATTTTAATATTTAAACATATTTTGTTTACACCAACTCATAACTACCATAGTACAAAATTTGCAAAATTTAAACAAAAAAATATTCACAATATTTGTCAACTTATTTGAAGCTCAGCTCAACCCTAAGTTTTTTTGTATATGAAATCAACCACCAGAAATTGAGCATAAATTGTAACACACTCACTCTCTCTCTCTGTCTGCCTGCGCTGCTGAGCTGCGCTCTTTCAAACTTTCTCTCTCGATTTTTGTGTTTCGTTTGCGGGGGGAACGGTGTGAGTTAGCTATGTTTTGTGAATGCCGCAAGCTCTGTTGCGCCCCAAAGTGGTTTGTCCTTTTGCCCATATGCATTGTCCTTGCCAACTTGCCAGCGATTTCGACGTCAACGTCAACGTCAACGTCGACAGAGCGGCTTTAGAGTCAGCGTTGGCGTTGGCGTTGGCGTCAACGTCGTCAGTTGTTCGCCTGCTGCTGAAAAATTAACATCGACATAATTTAGTTTGTCTTCGTCGTTCGTTGCGCTCGTTACACGTATTCGTGCTGTCGCCGTTTAGCGTCGTTTCTCCTTTTTGGTCATTCTAGTCGTTCTTGCGCCGCATAGGAAAGCAGAGGCAAGACGCAGTACGCAGCATAAATAACGCTCAATAACAATAACAAAACAAACAACGCCGCCGTCGTGTTTTGATTTGTTTTGTAAACAATCAAGAAAACAAACCCAAAAACAAAAACCGTAGCATACTTTCTTGCATGGAATTGATAACAAAACATACAATTTAGACAATTTAAATTGTAGTTAATTGGCATCCCAAAGCAAATTCAAAATATTTAACAACAAATTGTTATAATTGTGCGTTGCGCTCAAAAGTAAACACAAAAAACAACACACATATCCAAGCAGCTAAACAGCTACGGCTTAAGCTAATACCTAATACTAAACATATATATATAAACATATATACAGATACATATACGAAAGCGCGTAACAAAAGTTCTCAACATGCTGATTGGATTAGTACGCGATTCGGTGATGCAGTGCTTCTGTCACACCTGCCGTGCGCCGGGCATTTTGCCAGCGGGTAAGCCACACACCAAATAGTAGTAGAAAGTGTAGTAGAAATACTACTACTACTACGATAAATAACACTTGTAACAATTCGACATTATAATTAAATACAAATTACCACTGGTGACTTTTGTCATGCAAATATTTATTCCTTTATCGTTTTTTTTATATCAAAGGTCAAAACAATTTCAAGCACTTGTGCTTATTATTGTTGTTGTTTTTTATTTGCCATTCTGGCGGGGTTTACTTTGAAAGTTAAGGACTCACTTTAAAGTATGACAAACTTTATTTCCCCAGCCCGCTTGAGCTTGTTATTGTTGTACATAGTTTCGCAATGATTGCGTTTGCTTTTTTTGGTTTTTTGTTTTTCTTTGTCTATTTGTTGTGCTCTTGACCCTTCCTTTTGGCTGACCTTACGTTTGGTGTTTCTTCTTGGTCTTTTTTTTGGCTGACTTTTTTTAGAGTCCATCAATTAGGTTAGTTCAATTTGGTTAAAGTCAACTTTTTGATTGTTTGCACAATGTTTGAAAAGCATACAATAATGTAACCGAAAAGTAAACAAAAAAAGTTTTCGTGAATGGACTGAAAAATCGTAATTGTTTTTTATTTTTTAATAATATTGTTATGCTAAGGAATGATTTTACTCAAAGCAAAAAGACTTTAACTCACTTCACAATATCCTAAATTTGACAGTTTAATTTTTCTTCTTTAATAAGATTTTTTATTGCCTTGCGAAACAACCCATTGAATTTAACCCAAAATCTATGATAACAAGGTTTCCAAATCTATTTATCCTACATTAATTTAAGTAAAAGTATTTTAATCGAGTGGAATCTATTTTTTATTTTTGAATACAAATTTAATTTGAATGCTTCTTTTTCAGATCTTTTGACACAATTATTTTAATAATTTCCTTAACTTTTCAGTTGTCTTTTTAAAATTTCCTATTCCCTCTTTCATCTTTGATAAGCTATATAATAAATATTGATTTTAAAGAAACATATCTTATTATGTGCGGTTGTCAAGTAAAATCTTCTAGAAAAGTGTCTTCTAAACAGCTTGTGTGTTTCTCTTTTGTTCCATGTATAATGGTCAATAGCTTTGCCAAGAAAACAACTTTCGACTATTATTGGGATCATATAATGGCATAACAAATCAAATCTCAAACAGTCATCAATCATAATGGCAGCACCTCATGCCGTCTAGCAACAGTCAAGGCCACAGTTTGAGACCTATTAAGTCATCAACAGGCCCAAGACAATTAAGTAATACAACAACAATAACAAGGACAATGAACACACACACACAGACACATACATGTATCTTAATGTCAGATAAAAAGAAAAATCCGAATTACTTACAAAATTTCTTATAGGGAAAATCAATTTCAGAGATATAATGAGAAAAAGAAAAGGAAAGAGAGAGAGAGAGAGTTAGTGAGAGAGTGAGAGTGAGTAAAGTTAAACTACAAAAACCAAAAAGACAAACAACAACAATATTATATGAGTCGTTGATTTTTGTGAGTTTTATTCGTACTGAATGCGAAATGAAAAACTAAACGCCTCGAAGTAGGCAATAACAATTTAGTATTTGTTGCTTTTGCTGTTGCTGGCACTTTTTGTGGTTGCCTGACATCGCATGGCGCCAGTCAGCCGGCAACGATGAGTCATGTCGTTGAATGCCACAACACAGTACATGGACATGGAATTTAATTTTAGCCAGCCTTACTAGCCTTTACTGCCGGCTTGCTCCCAACAACAACAACAACAACAGTTACGAATTCCCATTCTTCTTCCATTGTGTTTGTGTGTAATGCACATAAATGTCTACATGTCCTGGATCCGTCCATTCATTGAAGTACAACTCAGTTATGCCGATGATTTTATTTATATGTATATATATATATATATTGTATTGGGCTATTAAAATGCAATAATCGCCGCTAACAATTGCACATACGAACAACTACGAAATGATTGCGCAATATGCACACAGGCCAGCGAGCACAAACAAACACACACACACACACACACCAACACGGGGGAAAAGGCAGGAGGAATATTCTTACACACACACACACAGTCGCACACACACTCGCACAACAATGACGATGGTAAATGACGATGAGAACGATGACGATGGCAGCGGCAAAAACGTTTATTGATTTATTGACACGGAGGCACCTTACGCTGAAAGCAGCAAACACAGCGAAAAGAAATAATTGCTGTAAAAGTTAAATACCCTATTTAAAAGATTATTTTATGAAACAAACTACTGATTAAAGTATTCAATTATCGATAACATAATGCACAAAGTCAAGGAGAAAGCTTGCTAAACATAGATTAGACTTCTTATTATAAGTTTATTCTTTAATACAAAAAGTCGTTGAAAAAATATAACTTTATTTTAGAATTTTAAAGAATATTTGTGATACTTTTCTTTTACATCATTTGCAAATCGTTTTCATTTTAATGGAACTAAAATATAATAATCGATAAATATCGATAATACTCGATCACCCTCTGCAGTAATGAATTGTTAGTCAATCATACCTTACATTAGCACCCTCTTCAGTTAGAAACGAGAAAGAAAAAAAATTAGATAAAAGACAGACACAAGAGCAAATTACTTCCAAGGTTTTTTTTGTACATAGAACACATTTCCCTTGCACCTTTCTTAGCGCCCTCGCTTCCCTTTGTTCGCTAAAAATTACACGTGTGGGCAATTTTTCAATTGATGAAGGTATTTTTCACAATTCCCCTTGCTATACTGTACAAACTTGAAACCTACGACTATAAATCCTTCCGCGTAACTGTACCTAATTATCCAGTTAGGAGCACAAACACAAAAACAGCTCAATTAACACTCGCCGAGCATTTCAAATTGATAAAGGGTTGTAATTACAAAGATCTTGTGAGAAATTAATTGAATTGTGTGTTGAAATACCAGCAAATGTTATAAGAAATAATACATTTTCTACATTTTTTTAAAGTTTCAAAATAAACATATAAAATATTAATTAATGAAATATATTGATATATAATAATAATAATATTGGAAACCGTGTTTAAAATAAGCCATTCTATTCCAAATAAAACAAATAATAAAATATACAATTTTAATTTATGGGAAATTTATATATAATATATAAACATTGGAAAGAGTGTTTAAGGCAAGCAATTCTATTTAAAATAAAACAAATAGTAAAATATAAGATAAATATATTCAATATTAATTAATGAACAGCCCAGAAATAAGTAAGAATTTTGTTGAAACGCTTTTGTGCCACTTTAAAATCGTTTTTTGAATGCAAGAAAAATATTTGCTGCCAACATAATTTGCATTTTGAGCGTCTAGATTCAGGCAGGCAGGAAAATTGTGCTTAATTATCATTTGACAGATGTCTAATTTATGGCACAGACAACGTACTACTAAAAAACATTTTAATTTTAAAAGTTAGTGTCTTTGGAATGGTTTTTTTTGGTTGGTTGGGTAAGGTGAGAGCTTCTTGTGCCTGCCTCTTTTTCTTCCTTGTCTTACTACCAACCACTTTCAACCATAATTTGTCTTTGGCCAAGGTTACAGTTGGTTTTTTTTTTTTTTTTAATTTGACGTCTCTAATTGTGAGTGCTTGTGGGTCCAGGGGAGCTGGGTAGGGTGCGAAGGGAAATCACACATCTATCTGTATCTCTTTCTACATCTCTCTCACGTTTCTTTCTCTCACTCCCCATCACTCTTTTTGGTATCTCTGGTCCCGTTTGTATAGTTCTCGTTTGGCATGGTTTGGTTTAGTTTTGGTTTAGTTTTGCTCTTTGGTTCTCCAAAAGGATGCTTTGGGGGTTTGTGTCGGGGGTTGTGAGGCGTTCGTTTTGCTTCGTTTTGTTTGGCTTGCCAAATTAGATTTCCTTGCTAGGAAATTGCAATTCAAAAGGCTTTTTCAACTGATGTTGCTGCACTGAGGCAGCTGCACATTGTGTGCAGAAGCAGGCAGGCAAAATTGTTTGAATTGAAAATGTGAAATGAATTACGAACTTAAATGCGAACAGAAATTGCTATATATGTATATAATGTATGCACGATTTGCCATTGACTTTTAATGGGTTTTGTATTGCAATAAGGTTAAAGTTTACACTGTAAGTTTTCAAGAATAATTTGTATTAAATAATTACAAGCTATTGAAGCCCATTAGAGCAATAAAATGTATGGTATATTTATTTGCAAAGTATTTTATGGAAACTTTTTCAATTTCGCTTTGATAACTTAAATATTTTATCGATGTTTTGCACAAATGTCAAGTTAAATGTTTATTTTATAGTAAAGAGACTCAAAATATATATTGAAATCCAACAGCAACTATATTTTAGATGACCTTAACCGCAATAAAGAAGTGCATTAAAATATTTAAAACTCAAAGCCTCATCTTTAAACCATTATTACCATTTTTTAGTTGCTTAACTATTGAAAATGTAATTTTTACTCAACTTTCGTGATGAATCCTTTCAAATTGTATAACTTGCTGTCTACACAATTTCATAATCCATTAGTCGCCTGCTGGTAATATAAAATTAATTAATTAATTGCCAACACACAAAAGCTCTTTGAAATGTACCTGCAATATTAATAATGATAAAAGTGCAGGAGCTTAAAAACATTTTCTCTCTTGACGCTGGTTCGCTCCAGGCGTAAATCAATTTAAGATGAATTGATGTTCAGCGTTGAGTTGTGACAGTGCAAAATGAAGTCAGTCAGTTGAGTGGATGTCAGTGTGAATCTAATTTGATGCATCTCTTAGATGCGTGATCCGACAAATGTTCCTGACAGCTTGCGGCTTCCCGAGCGCTTGGAGCTAGAGAGTGAGAGAGGGTGTTGATATATTGAATATGATGGATTAGTTGAGCTTGGACCGCCCCTAAAGCTAAACATGTGTTGCAAATAGCCACAAATTATTTTGGCCAAAAAAAGAAGATATATGACATGAAAGAGAAACGATTTAGGTCAAATTAACTATGCGAATGTGTTTCATTTGTCGTAGTGTTTTGTCAACAGCTGCTTGTGCTATATTTAATACTGATATAGATAGAAAGACAAACATATGTATAGAAATATGCAAGATTAAATGCTCTTAACTAGATAATCTTAAACAAATTATCTTACAATATATAATACATTATATGATGTCGCTCACAGCTTATTTCATTCAGCATCTTAACAAATATTTTATTCATAAATTCAAAACTAGTTGGGACAACAAAATTTAGATATGCAATCTATAAGTTTGATGTTTCACGTTATTAAATTTGAAATCATTTATTTTTAAATGTTTTGTTAACATTTTATGATAATTATTAAGACAAGCCAACTTCAACTACTCAAAGAACAAAAATTATTACTTGGTATAAACCTCCTCTTGATCAACCACTAACTAAAAGCATTGAACCATGAATTTATTTAATTAAAAGAACGGAATTAAGAACGAAAAAATATAATGATATAAAATTAAGTTATTAATTATAAAATATTATTGTTTTTAGTTTTTTCTTTAAGGCGTTAGATAAAATTCCCAACTTACTATTCAATAGGTTTGTTTGCGTAGGAACCATAAAGAAAGTTCTTATAATTTAGTCTGAAATTTGTTAATGCGTGTTTGTGGTGTAGTTAACAATACTGACGTTAATACCTATCGTATATATATATAAATATATATATATATATATATATATGCAAGACGATCTTGCGTGACTTTTAATTAGACAAACATACACATTAACATGTTGGTCCGTCATTAACATTGGCCTTGAAATTCATTAATGTCGTGCGTGTATTGTATAGAAATCATGACCTGCCTTTTGATACTATATGTATGTAAACGTACTCAAAAGGTAGCTCATTAGTACTCCGATTCAAGGCGGAAATCCCTTAACATAATCGAAATTTGTGCTGCAGGAAATGACTGAATGAACGACTTACTGACTGCGAGCTGAAATAAAAAAATTATTTAGTGAAAAATAAAATAATTTTTTTTCTTGGCTTTCATTTGTTTATTTCTAAGCATTGAACTACTCTTTTGAAACTCAATAATTAAATACGAAAATATATATTTCAATAAGCGTATAAAATAATAAAATAAGCGAAAAGCGATTGTTAAATAGCGATTTCATTGTACAAAGCCATTCTGGTAGAGTAAATATAAAAACCTGACAGTTGCTGGTGGTTGGCAAGGGATTTAGCTAGAGCCCAAACCCAAACAACGTTTATCACGTAACAGTAAATGTTTTCATTATCCGCTTTTGGCTTTTATTTTTTTAGTCGTTGTTTACGTTGTGCGGCTTTTGACGTGCTGTCAAAATTTAACAAAGTTCTGCGTATAGATAAACTGTACATGTCCTATAGGTTTTTATCTGTTTTTTTTTGCGTACTCTCGTGTTTTCGTGTTTGGTAGCACAAAGTGGTTGAAGCAACACCTCAACTCCACTCAAATTTTTGTATTTCATCAAACTGTCGAAAGTCATTAATAATGACGATGAGTGTGTGCGGTATGTGTGTGTTGAAGAGAGAGTTTCGTATATCCTGTGTGTAATTTTTTCGCTTTAACTCAAACACGAAACGTTTGAAAACTGAAACTGTACAAAATAAAGAAAAATTCATAAACTATTTGCACACATTTATAAAAAAGAACTTTGGTAAGGCAGCTTTTTGGTGTTTCTCTTTGAGGTCATAAATTCCTCAGCACAAAGGAACACAAAGCAAAATCTTTATAAAAGAAGCAAAAGAAACATTTATCAGAAAGAAGAATTCAACATGAAAGCAAGTTCGACTGCTGAAGTGTGAAAAGTCAGTGAAGTAAGCAAAGCATGAGAAAAACTTGATCGAGTCGAGAGATTGATTTAAAAATATTGTTTACAAACTTGTTTAATGACCGACAAATAATATTATAAATATTAAACTTACGCGCAATCAAAAAGACGCTTAAAATGTTATTTTCATTTCGTTATATTGATGATTATTATATATATATAGTTAGACAATGCATTATACTCACATAACTTAGTTGCTATGCCAGCTAATCAAATTCTTCTTCTGCTTTTAAAGTTTTGTCTTTGATGAAACACAGCTGAACTACTTATTTGGGCCAAGTTGTCACGTAGCCAGCACATTTTTCCATATTATCCTGCAGAAGGCAGTGAATTTCTTTGCCTTGTGCATGTCGCTCACGTAACAGACGCATACATAACATTACTTAATTTTCATCTCTTCTTTTTGTGCTTCTTTTTCGCATTGTTTCGGGCAACGGCCAACAAATTAATGAAGTTGCTTTTGCTACATTTCGGCATGCTCAAAAGTAACAAAAACAAATTAGCTGTCGTCTGGTCACCATCTGAAGCTTTCGGTCTTTAACATTTAAATACGCGTTTCACAGTTTCCGTACCGCGTACAACACACATATACAACAAATGACAGGATTCTGCTGAAATTTCATCTTCTCATCACTCATTGCGAGTATTTTTCTTTGCCCCTTGTTTGCCTGCCTGCCTGCCTGCCAGCTGAGATAACGAGTAATGTGTAAAAAGCTAAAGGTTTCCTCACTGAGGCGGCATTCCCTTTTTTTTCGTAATCCCTATCGACTTTTGGCTTTTAACGCTCCAACACTTAAATGAAAAAACGGAGTTAAGAATGTTTATTGTTCCATTTGGATGCTTTGCGACGTTAAATTGTTTGTAACATTGGGGAAAGGCTGTTAAAATATTTAAAAAAGAAAATTTCATGGAACAATTTTTAATCTACGGCATAAAGTATTTTTGATCGTCATTTTGAATGATTTAAAAATAATAATATTCACAACTTTCCGCAGTGACCCAAACATATAGCCACAATATGGCAATGTCAGTGTCATTGTCAAGATATTTGATTTCATAGTGAAAGAAGTGCAAATGAAATTGTACATGGAAATATTCAGTAGTGGAAATAAATGCATGAATTATTTAACTGAAAGAATGTCCCCTTTCAGTGACTGAGTGAGCGACAAGTCTGTCGTGGGCTTGACATGAATAGCATCAGCAAGTGGCAGCAACACCCGCCCACTGACTGCAATGTTGTCTTTGAAATTGGACCTTTGAAATACCCCTTAATATTATTGGGTGAAATTCAAATTCTACAGTTAAGCATGGGTATGCTGAAAATAATATTCAAATTACTGCTAGACATTATATTCGAAACTTAAATCGCTAAAATTCAAAAATAGTTTCATATGCAAGGTCTTAAAGCTAAAAAGATCATAGTTATTCTTATAGATTTGCTTAATTATCAAATATTTAAATCATTTTTTTATTTTACAGTTATGTTTAATTAAGAAATAATAGTTTTGTACCTAACATTATTATAAATTAAGTTTCCAATTGGTTTCACCTTTTTTAACAACACCTTTCAACTTACAACAATTGACAGGGTATAACTAGTGCAAATTTAGTTTGCGCACACGCAAAAGCCAAGGCATAAAAAATCCAGAACCAAATGCAAATAAACTAAGGAAAGACAGCGAGCGAATGTATGAAACCAAAGAAAAAGGATGTTGATAAAGAAAATTGCATTAGGCGTCCTCAGACAACGAAATAGAAGCACGTGCAGTCTGAATACCAAAATGGTACTCGGGTCGGCAAAAAGAAGGAACTGACTTTGGCATACGGCTTGCATATCTATCAAAACCTGGAAGTCTGGGAGTCACAATGCCAATTGTCTGACTTTGGGTTTTAGCTGAAGTGAGAAAAGGATTTTCGTTTTGGGTATTGCGACTTTTTGTAGAGAATAATCTATAACATTTTAAGTGGAAGTAAACAAGAAAAATATGTTGAGCTTACTTTAAAAAGTGTACATATTTATGCATAAAGAAAAGTTAAGAAAAATGCGATGACATGGAATAAAGCCGGTTTTAACGGTGAATGTTTTCAACAGCTGTGACTGAAAGAACATTGACATTGTTGTTGTTGTTGCTCCTAGCCCTTTTAAGTCAAACAAAACAAAATGCCTACCCTTTTTTGTTCATGTTTATTTTAGTCACACTTGTCTCGACGCCCACCAGAAAACAACGAACAGCAACAACAATCGACTTTGAATTTCTCTCTTTCTGTCTGTCTTTCTTTCTGCCTGTCTGTTTGTCAGCTAAACGCCCAAGTGTTCTGACAATAACATTGAATTTTTATGGCACGACACATTTTTAGTGTTTGAAGCATAAACGACAAACGTATAATGACTGTGCTGGAAAAGTTCGCTAAGTTATTTTATGTAAATATGCATATTTGGCCAACAGTCGCATTAAATTTGATAGCAACTGGAAAGGCAGCCAAAAGTTGTGCGTCATTTTGTGGTAATTACTTGGAAAAATAAGTTAAAGTCAAAGAAGTTTAAATACAGTTGGCACAATAAATAATCTATATATAATTTGGTAAAAAGTTAATAAGGAATATGTAAATATATCTTTTTAAAGATTGTTCAAATACCTTGAACACTTTGAGATTTTGACAAAAAGTGTTGAAATTTGTCAATTTTAGATAATTAAGTGATTTTAATAAAAAAATTTAATAAACACAGATTCCCGATTTGATTCGCAGTTGCAACAGTATTTATTGTTGTTATTAAACATAAAAGTAGTATCGATTTTTAGACAAACAATATTGTTCTCTCAACAAACTTCCATTGAATGCATACTCCCCGTCGCAGTCTTTGTCATTATTTCGATATCTAATGGCATTTGTATATATATTTTTATGTGCATTTAAGGTGGCTTTCTGCTCCTTAAATGTTAATTAGAAATTAGCATTCATTTTTATGACGTTGGCGGGGGAGGTAGAAAGTTTTCGAACTCTCGAATACTCTGGCCTGACCACAGCGACGCATCGAAGCCTGTCCAAACTTTGGCAAGTGTCAAGTGCGCGAAAGAGAAAGAGGAAGAAACTATGCTTACCTCGCCTGCTCATTAAGATGCCAAATTATGAAGCAGCGGGGGCCGTGGAGCAGGGTAACGATAAGGGCCCATCGTCTGATAAACGAAATTACGTTTATTATAGCACACTTTCAGGCGGCCACGTGAAATATTGCCTGTGAGTTTGAAAAAGGAAAGATGTGGAGCTTTTCTACTTTTATGCTAGATTAAGCATAATTTTATAATGAGTGCACAGCTGGGTGTAAGGTCGCACGTTGCAAATAAACGACGACGAAAAGGGCCCAGAGTACATAAGAGAATGGGGAGTAAATGAAAATGAAGGCAACTTAATGAAATGTTAGCCCAAAACACAAGCCAAAATAATAATAGTTTTTTTCAAACCGTAAACAACAATTTAAGAGTTAATGATAATGCGAATTTAAATCAGCTTTTAATTTATTGTTGAGTTTACTTTTAGGCTAATTTACTTTGGCATATTTGTTGTTTCGAAACTTTTGATGTTTTTATCAGTAAAAAAGTTAAGAAAAAATAGTTAATTATTTTTATTTATATATTTTTACTAAAATACATATAACAAATGAGTTGAGGGTATCTTCTAGTCGGTTAACGAATTCTACCTTGCTGTGGGGCTATAATGTTAAAATTTGCTTAAACTGCATTAAATTAATTGATTTTCCATAAATTGATTTTCATTATATGTCTCTTAAACATAATACGTGTCGACAACTTCTAAATTTTTTTTTTAGTTGCAATTTGTTTCAAATTCATTGCATTAATTAATTTTTTGATTTTTGGAAACTTAAATGAAATAAATAACAAAAATAAATATTTTATACGATGTCGAATTGTTACCAAGGTTATTGTCTAATGGATTTAATAACTTTTTAATGCTAATATGACGAAATCTTTATTTTCTAACTATATTTTCTAAATGCTAACCAACCGACTCGATACAAATATAAAGTAGTGTCGAGAAGATCGGCGCCCATGAAGAAAAACAATAAAATACGTTCAAAGCAGCCACGACTTAACAAGAAAGTTAAATTCATAAGTAAGTACAACAAACTATAAGAAAAAATATATATTTAGTGCCAAAGATATGAATTTATTCTTATAATAAATATAAATGTTATTTTTTTAAGTGTCATCTAAAGGTAAAAATATATATTATCGATTTTACAACAGTTGCTGCCTTTTGCACTTTAATTAGATTTGAAGCTGCTTTGTTGAGTTAAATTTTACTTTTACCACCCACTTAAGTAAAGTGCCTCGCATTTTGCCCACCCTCTCTGCCTAACATCCCCTAATTGCACAACGAGCCAACTTTCTTCTTGAATAGATCAAATTAGAGAACCTGGCCGGCAAACGTTTGATGGGTCGTACGTGCAATTGTGCTTTCATCCAGCCAGCTGAGTCGTTAGAAACTATAACGGCACTTTATTGTGCTCCCCCAAAAAACCAGGTGTACGACCAGTTAAAGGTAGCAAACAAACCCAACAGACCAGACAGAAGAAGTCGACACGCTGGCAACATGGTAGCCAATATTCCCTGCGGCGACACAACGAACAACAACAAAGAAGAACAGAAGCCGGTCAGTTAGACGCCGACGTTGGCCAAACCCTCTTCCCCATACCTGAAGGGCTCCTTTACGCTTTGTTTGTTGCCTTTTGTTAGGTAATAAAATGTCAAAATCGTCTGGCCGGCGCCGTGGTAAATGAAGTAGATTTAGACATACAACACACCTCCAACTTTCTCCCTCTCTCTCTCTGCCTCAGAAAAGTTTATCCCATGGCGACGCACGCGGCGTATACGTATTATTTGGTACACACCACATCAGGGGTTTTGCGTGTATATTAATTTGTGTATTGTTGTTGCAGCACCATTTTTAAATACTTTTTTTCAGATTTTTCTACTCGTGTGTTTTAAGCTGCATATATATATATATACACATTATCTACCACCCGTTTGGGGCTGGGACATGCAGTAGCCTAATTGTCAGATCATAAAGACAAAAGGTTTTTTTTTCATTTCATTACTGTGCTATACTCTGTATTTTTCAGTTAAGCTGGAAATGCTCTTTTTATATTTTATTATTTTTTTAATACTTATCTTTTATTTATTAATTTTTTCTTTACCTTTAAAATATCAAGTTATACATACATTAATTAATTTATTCTTTATTTTCTATTTTATTTGTATTTTTTGGTTAGTTAGAATATATATTTACTGACCTATTTATATAATCGATTTCTTTATATATTCAAAATAAGAAGTAACTTTCTTTAATATATATATGTAATTATAAAGATTGTAATCAACATATAATGATAATGTTATTCTCAAAAGAAAACTATAAGGAGTATCTCACAGTCAGGCCAATAAAACGTTCGCACACCTGTTATTTATGCCACTCTGTGGTTAGATGTAATTAAGACTGCAGGTTTTTGTATGTGGTTTTCGTGGGTTGTTGACAAATAGGTATCACATTTACTGGCTAGACGATGAACTTAATGGAAAAAAGATAAATGGACAGCAATTGGGTTCTATCTGATATAACAGATGACATATACCATAAACAAACTGCAATGATGTTAAAACAAAATAAAATGTATTTAAATTTTAAATTAATCTCGCATTCAATCTGTAGGTTTTTGTACTTTATTTTAGTTTTTTGCCTACTCGAAAACATTTAGTTTTAGTTTTAGTTTTATCTGCCAACTTTTGCGCATTGTGTGTCAGATTTTAGCCATTTATCTTCTTTACTTTTTGGGACACATCAAGTTCATTAATTTTCTATATGCAGCCATCTTCAATTACTCACCCCCTAAAGCCAATTTCTGATGTGCCAAACACGTAAAAGTCATTAGAGTGTAAAAAGCTACGAGAAAGTTTAGCATAGTTTGGACAGTTAAGGGCTTGATAGATAATGAAAGAAAGTAAGTTTTTGCTGCTTCAGTCAAATGCATTCTGATTAAAAATTTTAACTTCTTACACTCACTATGCAATTCAGCCGTTTAATATAATTTTAGTGAATGAAAATGTAATTGCATATTCAATAAAATGGAAATGTAATTGCAAAAGTTAATGACTGTCTAATAATAATCCATGCTTTAAAATATTCCGTTTAAATATGCCAGCACAAATTAAATATGCTATCACTTAGCCAAGAAATCCATTTGAAATTATGATTGCATTTAGTATTCAATTACAACTAATTAACACAACAACTAATTTTAGCACCAAAACAATATTATTTCTCCCCTTCTCGCCGCTTTAGCAATTTGTTAAGTAGAGTTTAATAGGTGTGAAAGCGTTTTATGGGCTTCAAAAAGCAACTGAAACGCGAAATTACACTTAAATATTTACACTAATTAAATGCTTGTTAAGTTTAGCCATAATAACTAAGCCCAAAATTTAGCAAGCATATTAATTGAAAAAGCGAACAAACAACAACAAACAAATGCGAAAAATGCGGTGTTTTTCCTTTGTGGTGAGTTGATTTGTGTTGAGGCAAGCAAATGCAATAAACGTGTAAAATGCCAAACATCAATAAACAACACTCAAATTGCAATTAAAAATTAATAATGACTGCCAATCCGATTGCGAAACATTTGTGGATAAACGAATGTACAAACACGTTTGAATGCAATTATTGCACATGGCATAAAACCAAATAAGAAATCGCAAAAATGGAAATTGCACAACACACACACACACAACACACACACACTCACACTCACACATATACACACACTCACACACACACATACACACACACAACACACACACTCACACATATACACACACTCACACACAAACATACACACACACAAACATACACACAAACATATACAAACACACACACTGAAAGATATTTGACACAGAACGATGTAATGGACTTTAGTGCCACAATTCAATTATGCGCATTTTTAATTAACATTTTTTTTGTTTTTTATATAGTATAATTGAAATGCTTTTGCATGTTTTGTTATTGCACTTTCTGCCACTCTCTCGCTTTGACTGACTTTGTTTTTTGTTGTGTACATGTTAATTGAGGCTCTGAAAGGCTTTACGTAAGATATAAAAACATATTTATTAAATATTAATTTAAACTTTGTATAAACTCAACATATGAGATACACTTAGGTAAAACCAGTTGGATAATGCAAGGGTACAATTTCGTCGAGTAGTTGCTTTAAAGCAAACTTTGAAGAGCTTTGTTGGGCAACTTTTGAACAGCAGAAAGTAGAAAATGCAATTAAAAGCGGAAGCAAGTCAATTAAATGGACCTAGTTTGACCGAGGCCAGAAGTGTTAAAGCAGACAAAAAACAAAATGGTCGACACTTCAAAAACTGTCGCCATTAAAAGTTTTTCCACTAACAATTCAAAACAAAATGACGAACGCTTACACAAAAAAAAAAAAACAAACCCTAGAAAACTAAAATAGAGAAAACGGATATTGTGAATTATTGTTTATGATGACAAATCACACATTAGAGTACAAGAAAAGAAAAAAAGGCAGAGAGAGAGAGAGAGAGAGAGAGAGGAGAGATAGTAAGTAGAGGATAAACCTGCGCAGGGCATTAATCTTCAGTACAGCCTGAAGCTGTAGCAAATGTGCAAGCAGAAAAAACTGACAGCAATACTATACTATGAGGGTCTACAAATTTCACTGATGTCTAATAAGCTGGTCTAAGGATTGAATCCTGCGGACAGAAACGACTATGCTAAGGATGATAGATGGTCGCATCGTATAGCAATTTAAAGATGAATCGAAAACCAATCGCAACTTGCGTTAGACTTTTAAAGTTCTTTATATGATGAAAATTTGAAATTTTCTATTGGGGTTATGTTGTACAAACATAATATTAAGTAAGTAAATAAATAAATGTCTCTAAAACAATAAATAAATAAATAAATATTTAAAATTTTGATGGGAAATTTGTGATAAGTAATATTTGAAACAGATTAGAATTGAGGCAACTAACATTTTCGTGCCTAACAATAAAATTCAATTATGCATAGAAACTGAAAGACATTGGCGATTGTTCTAAGAACACAAGAGATAGAGTTTGGCTAAAATGTTTGGCATGTTAACACACGGCACGAAAGTACTTGTGTGTAGTATTAAGTGTGTGTGTGTGTGTATCTTGTTTGCTAGGCTGACATTTTCAAATATTGATTCCACATACGACCAACACCTAACCACTCACCACCCACCACCCGCCACCCACACCACAATCCGAGTTATGGCAAATGTTTTTCTCTGTCATCACTTGCATAGCAAATATGTTTTTTGGTCGCAGAGGGTTGACGATAAGGGGTAACTGACCAACACAGACAGCAAACGGAATTCAAATATTTTCACTATTTGTTTGCCTTGTTCCGTTTGCTTATTATTATGTGCTACAGTTGAGGAATAAGCAATGCCGATTGCAAAAGCATAACAAAGCATATAATCATAATGCGTATTTATTATGCTAATGGCGAAATCAGCATCCTCAACGCTCACTGCCAAATGCTGACCTCCAGGGAGCCTCGTCTACACATAATTTAGTTGTATGTGTTTTTGGCCCGAAGCTAACATTGATTTCAATGGCACTCTACTTAAGCTAACAAGAGTTTAGTCTAATTTATTTGCAAGTTGAGCTTTCCAGCTGAGTATTCAGTCAGTTTGCTAGAGTTATATAACAAGCTTTGACAAACTATAGTTGAATTGTGTAAATGTATAATGGTTTAATGGGTAAACTAATTTAATGTTATTTTAACCAAAAAAAATATATTTATATATGTAACTATCACTTTTAGGTGAATATCTGAATACTTCTAGTTTGTGATTTTTCATGTTCTTGTTGTACAATGTAAACTAAACTATTGGCACGCACATGGACTAAACTGGACTGGCTCTACAGGGCATTTAATCACAAACTTTACATAAGGCAACACGTTTATATGTGCAACACATTCGAAATCAAACAATGCGTGTTAATTATTCAGACCAACGCTGAAATGTGCAGCGATGCGTGTCTCTGATAAACATGAACAATTGGAAGCATAAAATAGTATACTCTATGAATTCATATTTAAAGACTTGACTCTAAATGAAATCAGGAACAATAATAATAAAATTGCAACCCTTAAGGCACTAAACAATTGAAAATGCAATACTGCAATTGGGAAAATAACAAAAAGATGAATGTGAAAAACCCATTGAAACTGATAATAAAAATTAACAGCGACAAAAACCCAAAACGCAGACCAAATACTACGCACAACTGGAATTGCCAGTATGACCTAAAAATGTTATAACGTACGTACAATTATTATGTGATGTGGTATGTGGTATGAATAGTCAGGCATCCGGTTTTTGGTTCGGAACAGTTTGTGCAATGCGGTCAAACGGTTTTCTGGACTTTGGTGCTGCCAATGCTGCTGTTATCCTTTTAGAGCGTTGCGCCCAGTTGTATGCAACATTTTATTTATAGCTACATTTGAGGCTAAAAAGGCAGGCTACCAGTTTTATTATAGCCCCAAAAGAGTGAGAATGCGCATCCTGGTGTCCTGCTGATTGCGCATTCAAGTGCTCTTGTGAAAAAGATTTTTCGTATAGGAAAACAGTAATGGGATGGTCGAATGGGAAAAGGATGCAAACCACAAAATTGCATTGTGGTCAAACATGAGTCTAAGCTACGGGGCAGCAGCAAACGCATGCTTTGCATACTGCAAGGATTTAAAAGGGCTTACGGTCAATAGCAGCAGGAGCAGCAGCAGCAGCTGTCAAAAGAGGGTCCGTTCCTGTGGCAAAATATTTTCATTGAACGCATAATTTTCACACTTGGTATGTGTGCATCTTCACCTGCTTCCCCTGCAGTCTCCCGCTTTTGCACATATTGTGTGCCGAACGTGTTCTTTTATTTATGCCTTGCTTTTGGATTTGTCACTCGCATTACTTTGTTCAAATTGTTTAAAATATTTATGCAGATTTTAATACTCTCTGGTCATGGCATGCGGTTTTTGAACACAGATTTATACTCGCCCAGACCTACTGGTAGAAGAAGTATTGACTGAGAGGCTTTATTTAAGTTTGCTTATTGTTTCTGATACCTTATGCAGCAATTGAATACATAAGCAAAGGTTGTTATGTAAATGTCTGTTTATTAAAAAATAACAAATGTAGCAAAACGATTTAATCGATAAGTTTCGAATTTGCAGTGATGGTTTCATCGATTACATAATTTGTATAATTTTTTAAGATTTCAATATCGTAACCAATAATTTTAAATCCATTTAAGTTGTTTTGGTTTCTTACGAGAAAATTTATTATTAAATTTATACAAAATTTAAATCTATCGTTGAAAAAAATACATTTAAATATGTTAATAGAATGAAATCAAACAAAATATTTATGTGTTAAAAAATGTTTTTAACCAGATTTTTGTCACTATGTTAGTTTAAGTTTAAGGCTATTTCATAAGCGTATTTAATTTAATTCAAACTTTAAATCTACTTTTGAGATGTGTTTCTTTTTGTTTCGCAAACTAGTTGCAATCCCAATTAATCATGTGTCAAAAATTTCAATCCCTTCACACACACACACACACACACACACAAACATACCTAAATATGAAGGTTGAGAGTTCAATCAGGTTTCTGTGGCTAATTAGTTATTGTCAGCAGCTCGTTAGTAGAACCACCCTTTATACCCCCACCCAAACTACAATTTACCTTAACCCTCGCTTAAAGACCACAAATGTCCTGTGTCGCACATAAGGCGCCACATTGACATGTGCGTTTTGCAAAAGGGGCATAGTTTTAATTACCTACAACACATACACACACGCACACCCACCCACACACACACACACACACATACATATCAGTTAAGAGGAGGATAAAAACTGTACCTGTGCATGTTGACGACCAATAAAGTAAACAACCTTTGGCCATAAAACAATCTATGCTCGAAGTGGACACAAAACACGAACACACAGCTCAAACGAAATCGAACAATGGGTTGAAAGAAGCAGTGGGCGTGCGGGTGAGGGTCGGGCGGTGTGGTTAGTTAACGGCCATAACAACGACGACAATGGAAACGCACTAATTTGAACGGTCATAAAACTGAACGCACTGGATACCAGGCATATAAAAGGGGAAACTAGTCTTTCTACTAGAACAAATAAAATACACAAAGACAAGCACAATACACATACATATACAACCCACACACATTGTTTGTATTGCTAGAACTGAACTTAATTTGCGAAACGAAAAATCGATAGATAATTACGCATCGTCCACGATGTCATTTGCAATTTACAAGTCACGCTTGGCTTTTATGAAACTTTTCGATGTGTTTCGATTGACCAAAACTTTTCCATCGAAAAGTTGTTTTACACACTTGAATGTATGGTGGAAAAAGTATGTATAGGTTAAGTCTTCTAATAATATTGAACTATAGCAAATTAGAATGTGGAAAACTGTAACTTTTATATGAATATGCTTTTCGATATCTTAAAATGATTGGGAGAAGCTTGAAACATAAAATTTTATATAAGTTAAACAAATTTAATTGCTTGGAACAATTTCAGCTGCATTTCATTAAGATCTAATGCTGCACACATAGTATGAATATTATGTCAAATACCACAAGATAAATCCAATTAAAATGTCTGCTGTGTTATTTTATGGTCTTCGTCACCAGGAAGTTGTCAGTTGTACGCTTAAATTCGAAACTATTTTACAACGTTATTCCAAGTTTAATTCCTCGTTTTAGTGATGTTGCCGCACATAATTTGCTCACAATGTTAAGCCGGTTGGATAGTTAATCAGACTGGCAACAAAACTACAGACTGTCAGACACACTAACTCTCCGCCCACAAGCCCTTAAAACCGACAAACACACACACACATACCCCACACCACCCCTTCCGGTTAAGAACATGTACGCGAAGGCTAGTGTAAAATTATCTTTCAAACGATGTTGCCGGCTGCCGGTTGCCGGTTGACTGCTGGCTATAAGGATAAGTTTGTATGCTGTGTTGGGCAGGAGATATGGAGCACATGGCCAACATAATGTTTGGTGGAATGGAATGTTGTTGAAATGTCACTGACACTTTTAGCGTTTGTTATGGCAACGTTATGGCGTTGCAAGTGCTCCAGTTGCAACATTAGAATTTGTTGCTCTGCCATAAAAAGCGAACATAGAATTGCTCAACTCACTTGCTCTCCCATCATATCGTCTCTGTCCCTTTTTGGACTGGCATTAATGCATCCTCATCCGCATACAGATCCCTATCCAACAACGTCATTCAAAACTCTGTGAACAATGAAATTTTGTTGCCTCTTGTTCCTTGCATTTGCCATTTTGGACGACGTTTGTCTGTTTTTTTTTGCCAGTTGAATGGCATTATAATAACAATATGTTTTTGCTTGGATGCTATTTGGTTTGTTGCTATTTCGTTTGCTTTTCAATGTTTACAAAACTTAATAAAGGATTTACATACACATGCTCACATTTACATGCGTACAAATAATGGTATTTTCTGAATAAAATTCGATTTTCGCTGGCAAGATTGCAACCGAAATACGATTTATTCTAGATACGACAAGGGTTAATATTGAAGTTAGCTCGAAAATAAATGGTTTATGCAGTTTATGGAGAAAATATAGAATAATTTAATATTTAGAGTCACTTAAATTATTTAGAAAAGATTTCGATTTGTTTTTTATTCTCTGTTCTTATTCGATCATCAACTTTGAGTAAATAAAAATAAATAAAATCCTTACATATTCGAATTATTAACCGTTTAAAAGTAAGAAGCAAAGTTTAAAATTTAAATTAGTTTCAATGCCATTAAAAATGATTTTCTTTTATATTTTTTAATTAGTTTTATGATAAACATTTTTTCAATTTAAATTAAAATTAAATTATGTTTGTTTTTCTATTATCATTCCAAAACTTTATAACTTTTAAGTATATTTATAATATAAAACAATACCCAAACTTTAAACAAACTAAAGTTTACGTATTACATTAATTTATAGAAATGAACAATATCCCATTTTAAGCTTTGTCGACACCCTTAAAGTTTTTTTTTTTTTTTATATATTAAGGAACTTTGCTGACTGCAAATGAAACTGAGTGTTTGGAAAAGCATTTTCCAAGCCAAGGCACATTCAATACAGAAATGAATGAACAAAGGGCGCATAAATTAAATGGAAACTTTTTTTTATAGCATTTTCAATTTTTGGTTTATTACAGAAGTTACAGAAAATCAGAGAGGAAAAAAAAAAATACAAAAAGAAATATCAGCTAATTAGCTATGCACAGAACCACCAAAAAGTTGATAAACACAAGACCCCTCAAAAAAAAAGAAAGAACAAAAGCAACAAGACAAACAACAACAACAAAAACAAAAATAAACATGCACGAGTAAAAGAACAAACGAGCCCCCCAAAAAGCACATGAAGAATACGACAATAGGAGAAGAACTGCTTGAAGTGCATAAAAAGGAAGTAAATCATTATTTGCTACAGTTAACAAAAGCCCGTAGTATTTAGGAAGAAAGAAACTTAAAGATAGAAGACGTCAGAGTACAATGGGGAACGTAACCTGTAGCAAACCAACACAGACACACACACACATACATACATACATAAGAACACACATTTCTGGTTCATAAGATTCACATCTTAATTTTAAAAAGAAAGAACTTAACTTTTCCCTATGAAAAAAAGTAGCAGAAGCGGTATGTTGCCTTCGATTAAAATGCGATATGATAAACATATAAAGTTAATTCACAATATATATAAATCATTATATAACCTTTCCTCTTGTTTTGGGATTTGTTTGTAATCGGATATAGTTTGTATCTCTAGTTATTAGATTTTTAAATGGTTTGGTCGATTTTAGACTAATAAATTGTTTCATTTTACTGTGAAGAACTTGTTAATAATCGAATTGATTGAATTTTTTTTCGTTTTATTTGTTTCAATATAAGTAATGTATAGCATAATTATGTGTGTAGGGTATTTTGATCGTTGATCATATTTAATTTATCCCTATTTGGCTTGCCTTTAATTGAAATGCAATGTACAAAACGTGGCCGTTTCTTACGCCCAGTTGTTGCCCTTAAATAGCTGCTGACTGTGCACACATGTAGTACATTATGGTGCAGAAAAAAGAAACCCCAAAGTAAAGCAAAGCAAAGCAGAGTAAACAATAAAAAGCAAAGCAAAGCGAGGCGAGGCGAGAACTAAAGCATACTTACTGCCGCTTAATGAAGGAAACGGCATAAAAGTGGCTCTACTTAACTCGCCTGTGAAACGAATAAACCCCACTTTCGTATGCTGGGGGGCGGCAGTCTGCGGGGGGTGTGTCGCTTTTGAGCGACGCGTTAAGAATAGAAACGTAATTTGCTGTTGAATGTGTCGCCGGCTTGGGATTGCCATAAAGCAAAAAACAATAAAGAACTAAAGAATTGTTGCAAATTTAGCCTGAAGTGTACATTGTGACAAAAAGGGGGCCCAAGGGTTATATATATATAGATAATGTTGTGAAGCTGAAGAGAAATGTAGGAAATGTTTGGAAGCTGATAGTAATTATATAGCTAAGAACGAGTAACAATGACGATAATGGTAAGACTTACTTTACTTTTTGATTAAGATAACATACCAACTGAATTTTTTAAATTGATTAAAATAAATCTATTTTATTAAAAAAAATCTTATGATATAAAAAGTTTAGCTAAATAAATCTGTTTTTGAATAGAGGAAACTACTGCACTTTAGCCTTTATAAATTATTATAAAAACTTTTTTTTATTCCTCTTTCTTGAGTAATTGTGTATCTGTCATCAGTTTATTTTCCTAACCTATCATTATTTTGTAATCATCATTAGCCTCGCTAGCTTTTATTGTATATTTTTTTAACTTTGCCAAAAGTTTATTGACTTATGCTAATATAAAATGGCCTCGCAAATAGCCGATTAAACGGCAACTCTGGCAATAAAAAAAAGCAACCATAAAACAGAGAAGAAAAATCAATAGTGCAGTAGCCTTTGCAACATACAAAATAATTTGATATGTGTTTAAACCTGGCCGGCAACGTACCTCAGTTAGCCGCATTCCCAAGGTGATAAACTGCACGACTTCGAACGCTGCATACCCATATTTAAGGCCATTTCAAGTTAGTCGACTGACTGTTTTAACCCTATTGCAAAAAAGCATGAAAGCCGAAACACGTCACTGCGTCATTTGCAGTTGTTGCAATGCGATACCTGAGCCGGCTACTAAGTATACTACCTTATATACGTACTATGGATAAATATATATATATATATGTATGTTTTGACTATATAGGCAGGTTGGTATTGGAGGGCATTATTCTTTGCAGTCTGGGCCAAGGCAGCAGGCGCCAGGCTTCATTTGGCGACGTCGCGCACAGTTGGATACGGATAGCAAGCAGTTAGCAAGCTAGAATGGAATGGTAAAGAAAGCAGTCGATTAGCTGCACGTGCAGACGGCATTTGCTTATGCAATAGCCCATAAACTAGACAAGCAGTACGAAAGATAAATAATGGCTTGGGAAGAAGCTATATATTGTCGACATATGTTGTTGTGTCAGTTTTAATAATAAGTACAAGTGCTTGGCTGTCAGTTATTTATTGTTACTAACTACTCGTAGTTTTTATCTCACGTTTCTATTCGTTTCAGAGAGAGAGAGAGAGAGAGAGAGATTTCGCAACCTGTTTAAATCATTTACTTTTTTGTCAAGTCACATGATAAATACTTGTTAGTTTAATAATGTTTATCTCATTTTTTTCAAAATTATATAGTCATTAATCTAACTGATGATTAATTAAAGCAAACTTTTTTCCGAGTTGCACCTTTAACAAATCATTTTTCAAACTTTTTTTTATCTTCTTCAAACAAGAAGTTTTCCCTGAAGTAACATCTTGCCTAGTGCTCGTGTTGAGGAGTGCTCCACAACTTTTTCAAAATATGTCCTGTCTTGAGCATCTTGAGTAACTTTTCTCCAACAGGCACTAACAACAAGTAACAGATTTTTTTTGGGAATTTTTTATTGTGCGATATGTTTTCGTTTTTTTGGCAATGTCGCGGCTGCTTTCTTATCTAAGGCGCCGCATTCTTTGAGGCGTTGCATTTGTGAAAAGTTTTGCTCTACTATCTGGCACAAACTAGCGGCACTCACTTATGCACAAGCTAAAATACTTGTAAGAATAGAGAGAAAGAGAGAGAGAGAGAGGTAAAGTTTGCTAGACAGCTGTGCTGAAAATCCATTTTTAAATGGTTGCGTACTGTACTTGTGCTATTTATATATATATATATGACAATTGAACTTAATCTATATCGCAATTTATCTTGCCTTTACTCTACTTTATAATCAAGATCTATCCACTAATAGCTTTGCATTGTTTCTTACTCTCTTTTCAGGTAAGTCCTTGTCAACCATTTGTTTGGTAATTTGTCTGCAAAACGCAAAATGAAAAACGCTTAAATGCTGCAGGCGAAAGCCTTTGCAATGAATCATCATTGTTCATGTTTCGACTCGGAAAAAGCCACTCAACGCGCCACCAAATCCATTAAAACACCACCAACAAAAACCACAGCAAGAACTAAAAACGACAGCTAGAAACTGGAAAAACAACAAAATTCGACTACAGCTGCTCTGTCGCCTTGTCGTATGCAATGACTCTTTTTTTGGCTTTGCAGCTTTAGTGCTGTTTACAGCCTTTTTTTTTTCTTTTTGGTTCTTGTCCACTTGTACGCCTTTTTGACTAACTTGGCGTTTGTGTGTGTTTGTTGTAGTGTTTCCCATTTTTTTTTTTCAAGCTATTATGTAGTAAGAGTTTAAGCAACGTTTGCCCGACGATGAGACCAATCAATGCCAAGTGGCTGCACGTCACGTATGAGGCAAGAGAAAAATATGGGAAGAGAAATGGCTAACTTAGACGCAGGCGACTTGGTGAATCGTTGGGGCATGGTATTTACATATGTCTAAGAAGCTTACGATTTTAATATTAGCATTTTAAACATCACAAAAAGTGCTCTAAAATAACAATATTTATTTTATTTATTTCGTGGCTTTTATTTCAAAATATTTAAACCTTGTTCATTTAAGTTTGGGTTGTTTTGAATAATATATAATATGTTAAAAGAGAGGAAACTACATCGTAAAAAATACTAGGAATGGTACGATTAGTAACCTAAAAGCACAGTTTTTAAATATTTGTATAACAAAAATAATTTTACGTTCAAGAAGTTTTTTAATAATTAATAATACATTAATCACACATAGTAATTCATAAAATTTAATAACTTTAATATGTTCAGGTCGTTGGAAAATATTAACATTTCTTGTATGCTCTATTTATATGGTCTTATATGTCTTAACTTAATCTATTATTCACTTCACTCAATTGGTCAACTGATGACTGCAGATTTTTCTTTTTTCACTCAAAATCCGTCTGACTCATCAGCTGTTTTGGGCAAATCGATCAGCTGGGCTGCCTCGCCCAAGCAATTAGGCAGGCAGACGAATGTCGCCGGCGAAACAACAACAACAACAAAATGTCGTCGTTAGCTTTTTTGGCAAAGTATGCGACACGAATTGAAAACTACATGGCCAGCAGTCCATAACTGTGCTTGTGTCCTGGCTAAAACATTCTGGCTGCATTTTTTGTCACTTGCTTTGGGCAGTCAGTCAGTCGTTTACTCAGTTCAGTTGGTTAGCAAGTTTCTACGCGTCAACAGCATCGCGAATTCCTGTAAAAAAAAATAATACGTATCTGGAATATTTTACAGCGGGTTATTTGTGAGTTTGCAGTGAATTTCGCAACCCTTTTCTCAAAATGGTGGCCATCAATTTAAATCGTAAGTTAACGAGAGGAAAAATATTTTATGTTTTGAAGACAAATTTAACGCCCTAATGTGTCTGGCTGTGAATGTGTCCCCCGGGGCTGCAAAATTAACCGTTATCCTTTTTTTATGCTGTACAATTTTTAATGACAGACAGTTCTGTTAAAAGGGTGAGTGACAACTCTGTCTCTAAAAACAGTTTTTAATTGAATTTGGCAATGTAAAATTGTCTCGCAAGAGAATTGAGAATTGACTGACATTCACATGGCAGGCAAGGCCACGCCCAACACGCCCTCCCTTATATTTCGAAAGTAACACGTGTTGAACAAATCTTTCCCCTGGAAGGGCAACCATTAACAGTGCCGCCAAATAATGTAATTAAGTGTAAATTAAATGCTTTTATGAATATTTAGCAATCACTTATGAATATTTCCATAGTAAAAGAAGTCTACAAAAATTATATATCTACTTTTCGGAGCTTTTGTTTTAGCTCTGCTAAGTGATAATTATTGCAAAATGCTTTTACACTTATTATACGCAAAGTTTTTTGCTGCATTCTTAGCAAGCATATTTTCTGTAATAATTATATTTATTTTAATTTCCGTTTTTGGTTTGCCAAATGTGTACACACTGCACGCAGTGGCAAAACCTCATTTCGCAAAGCACTTTTTGTTATGTAAGTAGTGTAAACACATTAACTCTTGAAATGGAGTTGCAAACTTGCATCTTTTTTCATATACGAAGTTAAAACGAAATATGGCGTTTTAATCTTGCAGATAATCTGTCAAACATATCAGTAAGCACTAAGCTAAGTGCTTAAAACTTTTCCCTTTTTTGATTATTACACAACTTTCTCAATTGTGCATTTGGCTCTGCAGCTATAATGAACAAAACTACTTAGCTAATCGTTTCAGTTCAGCATTAGAACAAAAAGTTTTCAAAAGTCAAAGTTGTTTTCAATTCTTTAAATTACTTTACGCTTTAAAATATTTATTTATTCGAAAAACATTTGGCCCTAAACTGCTTTGCATAATAACATCAATCAAAAATTCCATTTCTCTGCATTTCAACATTTTTTTAACATAATTAAAAATCGAGATCTAAAAAATATGACCAGCAAATTGATTTATTATCAAAAGATCTGTACAATTTTTATTTATTTTTTTTATAAACGTCAGCAAATTGTTTTAAACACGTAAATATTATGGAAATAAAAGCTAGCTGGCAAATAAACATTTTGTGCAACTGTTTACCGTGCCTAAGCCAAACCAAACAATAACAAAAGGTACATATATTGATAAATATTTAAAGTAGACTGAATTCATAATAGAATCAATTCTTAATACTACACAAAATTTTTTATTAATAAAAATCTGTCCAGGTATAAAGTAAAAGCTTTATAACATTCATATATATATTAAGATATAGAGCTAACCTCAATATAGGTTAGAAAAACTACTTCAAACTACAGGGTATTAACACAGCCCATGCAAAGTCATTTAATCGTTTTTGGCGCAGAGTTTGGGAGATATATATGTGCTTTTTCCATTTCGAGCGGATGTAATTGAGTATCTCTGAACATGGCTTAATTTGTGTATTTGTGTCGGGCCTTTTTAGCTTTTTGCAGAGGGCACGAACACAGCGTACCCGCCTCCTCCCACTCCCCCACTTGTGGTGTAGACAGTTGGGTTTACCTCTCGGTATTATGTCCCTTGACCCCTTTTTTGAGAGGCTGACAAATCGTATCAGCTGTAATAAGCAGATTTTTGGGGGGCGCATCCGAATGCTTGAAGCCAAATCTGAACGGTCTTTGTGTCTCTATATAAGTGTGTAAGTGTGTGTGTTTTATATGTGTGTAATTAATGTAAATCATGTCATCAACACTTTGTCAAATGATTTCAATTAAAATCATTTGGAAACTTATAGCACAATTTCTAAGCTGCATTTAACACAAATTGTTAGGGTCGCCTTCTCTGTTTTCCAACTGCTTCTTCTAACCCTATTGCCAACAACATTTTTAATTAAAAGCGTGAAATGTCAACGGCTTTTATACAGCACTCACACACATGTTTATATGTAACGTATGTATGTATGTATATAATGCAAGTTGGCAAAACTCTCGAAAAAATGGCAAAATTATTTGAATTGAGGTCAACTTTGTAGCTGCATTATACGCTGCTTTAAGTTTCTATAATGGTGCTTACTATGTTAATGCGAGATTTTAGCTATACAAATGTAAATGTTTGTGTGTGTGAAACGTTGCCAGTGGACGTGCCAAAAGTGGTAGTGGTACTGGCCACAATAATGGTGGCTAAGTTCCTAATCCACATAATTAAAAGCTTATCTTAAATTGTTTGTTATAACAAATTACATTAGTTTACGTGTCTACAAAGTGATTGTTATCGATAAATAATGTTAACACACACACACACACACGTCCCAATATTTTATATAACATGTAAGGCGAAACTTTTCTGCATAGTAGGTAGGCCTTTTTTATAATACAAACTAAAAAGCTGCAAACATAAGTTTCATATTTATTTCACATACCTCCTTGAGCTCGATGTAAATTCAATAATTTGTCAAAGCAAAAGCTAAAATTAATTTCAAATTCAATAACATTGCTGAAAGCAGTTCAACACGTAACTTTCTTGCCCTCTCACTCTGTTCGGTTTGTCTGTCATACAAGTTGGCAAGGCTGCGCAAGGCGATTGTGGATTCAACTGTGCAAATTGTGGAACGTATCGTGCGCTTTGTGTGTTTCAGCTGTTTAGGCGAACGCAGCTTGTGTCGAGCCGTTCAACGACGAATACGAAAGCAATTGACAAATTATTAAGTTGACGTTCTTATTTCGAGTAATATATTTGCAGGTAAGTTTGATTTAGTGGTGCATTAAAAATGTGTAACAAATAGCAAATCAAAGTTTACTGAAAGTGCATACAAAAATTCATATTGCTCGAAAGTTCTACCTTCACATGCTCGTCAAATTTTTAAGGTTAGCTTTACGTTTCAGACCCTTGCTAGGGCGTGACTTATTTCTTTATAATTTTATTGGTAATATTACACTATTATGTATGGCCATATACACAAAAGAATTCTGCTGCAGCGCAATAAGAAACAAGCGAAACAAAGCTTGCAATCACAATCCGTTTTATGCAAGTCATTGCATCAAATCGAAAATGTTACTCTAAAATTGATGTACGAAATAAACGAGCTATATATATGTATATATTTCGATCGAACCTTCGCTATTGTCACCTTTTTTATGCACCAACCATCAAATAGATACTTTGATGTAATGACAAACTTTTACCGTTTAGACGTCATGTTGCCGTTTAAATCTAGAACTGGTCACGCGGATCGCCATTTGGGCTATACGTGTTGCAAGTGTCAGGCATTCTCGTTTGGCGGTCGTCGCTATGCCTGTTGGAAGTGTGGCCATTATCAGCTCTGTGGACGCTGCTATGACTCGGGTGAATGGCCACCAATGCCGGGCCACGAATACTATCATCCATTGGATGTGTATTATACACGCGCCGAATATGAGATCTACTATGGCGGCGAACCGTATTCTGTCCACAATGTGCCGCAGAGCTACAAGTGTGCCTTTTGCGAATTGCGTGGATTCGATCTCAATTCATTAAATGTTCATATACACTTTTCGCATTCTTCGCACAAGGATTTCGATGCGTATGCGGAAATGTTGACCTCAGCCATGGCCCTTAGAGCTGTAACCAACAATCCATCTGATTGGGCGACTGCACCATCGCAGCTGCCTAATATGCGTAGCGCATATCGCCGTAATCGCATGCACATAGAAAATATTCTCGAGGATTTGCACAATATGGATGCACCTATCGGCGAATCGTATGCCATGTTGCGGGTGCAAGATCAGCAGTATGCACAATTCGAACATTTGCGCAAAACGGGTCGTTTGTATGAGTTGCCTCCGTCGGCATTGCGTTCACGTTTCCCCAAACAATCGAATGCACATTCGCATTCGCAGAGTCCACGCGTTTCGGGTGATGGCAACAATACTGCAATGGAGCAGCATCGGCAGCGGATGCGGCCGCGGAATTGGATTAACAATCTTTCCTATGCGGATATTATTCGTGATATTGCCAATGCAGAACAAGCTGCTACGAACAACAACATTAATAAAAACACCAACAATAATAAGACGAAAGAAAAGAAGGATGCGAAAAAACAGAACAAGTTAAATAACGAAAATAACTCGCATAAATTTCTGTGTGCAAAGTTTTCGTCACTTGCAAAGGAACCAACCAAGCCGCAGCTAACCAATCGCGGGTCTTTTATCGAGGCCATATTGTGCTCCATGCTCGCCGAGGAGCAGCTGAATGAAGTAACACTGCAGCCAGCTCCACCATACCCAAAGGTCTTGGTCAACAATCGCATTAATCAAACTATAAAAGTGGCAAAGCAAAATACTACACCGCCACCAGAAGGCGCTTTGGAGTGTTTCTATCGGGGTCTCATTAAGTACAAGAAATGGATAGATGAATTAACAGCCAGTCGGATATTGATTAAGAAGAAATCGGTGGATGAAGTTGTGGTTAAGGCTAAGACATTGCCGCCGAAACGCGAACCACGCGAACCGTCCATTGCGGTCATAGATTACGATGATTTCGTAATCGATACTGAAGGTGGAATCGTCGACCCTGATCTAAGCGAACCGCTCTTTCAGGTCATAGTTTCAGATGATTCTGAAAACGATACTACACGTGAAATCGTCTACACTGATCGTTCATCGTTAGATGAACTGAACGTGGATGCAGCAGGAGCAGCAGCCGCACTTGGTGAAAGTGAAGGCGATAGCGCCGAAAACGATGCAGAAGATATTAATGATTACGATGATAATTTGTCTGATGATTCAATTAATGAAGCTTTCATATAAAATTATGTAAAAAAAAAAACAGAAATCAACTGTGTATACTCAGAGAAATTACAAGCAACAAACAGACTTCAGATTTAACTATATTAACAATAAAAACACGAAACGGTTTTCATTAAATTAAACGAACGCCATACAATTGGCGTATTAACAAAAATCATGAAAATGTTTTATCCTTTCAGTATTTTAATTAATTAATTATGGTGGTCTTAAAAGGGATTCCTAAGCGTTTTGGGCAATCTTTTTGTTTATTGCTAACGAACCATAACAGATTTAAATGCATTTCTTAAAAGCAAAAAAAAAAAAAAAACTTTTTGGTGAGTGCAAAGTTAAAATGAAGCTAACCTTTTTTGGGAGAAAAATCGAAAAAGGCTTTTAATTTCCGCCTTGTTTTATTGAATATTGTATACTCGAAATGTGTATACTTTGCATTACCTTTGTCGGAACGAAGCTTATAAAGAGTTCTTGTGGCTAAAACATGATTTTTTGATGTTTTGAGACTTTTCTCTCTGTGTAGCATCCCGAAACGCCAAGAACCATCACAAAATATAAAAGCTAACTGAGGCTAAGGTTTGCAAAACTTAAAATCTCAAAAATGATTAATTAAACATTTTTCCGCCATTTGACTTTAAAAAAAAGCCTGATCTAACGGGAAAAAGAGCGGAGCCAATAACCTGTCCGTCGATGTTTTACAGCACTGTATAATCGCAATGTTGCAAACGGCAAATGTTAGTGATTAGAACCGACCTGAAAAACAGCTCAAAAATAAATTATAATTGCTTGTCCTATAATTCTAATAATTTTTATTTGATAGTTGCATAAAGTATGCCACACACAAATTTATGTGTATGTTTTTTTCCGAAACTGATATTTGCAGCTCGATTTTTTTTTTTTTAAATAAGTTGGCAGTGCTTTTTGGACGTAAAGTTTGCATGCTTTCCGTTTTGCTGTTCACTATTCAGATTGTGCTCGCAACTGACGAAGCGTAAATGTAAAATCCAAAAAAAAAAATAAAATACATACATAAAAAGATATAGTAAAAAGCAAACAACAAGCAAAAAAAAAAATCGTAAAATTTTCAAAACAGCTTTTATCAACTTGATCAATAATGACAACACCTGACGATATTGGCAAACATTTCAAGTGTCTTGGCTGCAAATCCCGTGGCGAATTTAATCATCGCTACGAGTGTGTCGTTTGCGGTGATTCCGTAACCTATTGCAACACTTGCTATAAAGATGGCAAGGATACGCCTTTCGGTCCGCATAAGCGCTATCATCCCATGAAGTCCATCTACAGTCCCAAGTATTTCGAGCTGTATTTCTTTGGCGAGGATCTTGTTGATGGCGAGGCGCCACAAAGTTACAAGTGTGCCTTTTGCGATGAGATCGGCTTCACATCAGAGGATTTGCAGTTTCATGTGGTCGACAAGCATGTCGAGCATCCAGATGTCGCTGACTATGTTGACATATTGTATCAAATGAATAACCCAAGGCCACGTGAGTAAATTGTGTTTTAGCCTGATTGCAGATATATGTAGCTTAAACGATGGCCATCCAGCCTCGCTGTGTGGCACTTATGCAAATTATTTGCTTGCCACAGCACACGTTAAATAGTTATTTCTCAAATAGTCCAACTAGCAGACATCCTTTGCTTATTTATATCAGTTTTTTGAACAAAAAGTTTGAAAGTGGCGTTAAGACAAATATTACAAATTGGAGTTGACTGTACTTATCTGCTCAGCTTATTGCCAAAACTGCCTACACCTTTTTTCTTTCTAAATGTTACATACGTCAGCACTCTATAATATACCCTTCTTTTCTATTATACGCATCAAGAGCAGATTATTAAGAAAGGGTTGCGTATATCTGCAAGTCAAATGCAAATCATTTGAGTGAAAAGCATTTGAGCCGATGGTCAAATGCTTTTTATCCACTTGTGTTTCACCTTTGGGTATGTTTCACCTGCTGCTGATGGTTAATTTTCTGCTCAATCATTGCTTGAAAGCCGCAAAAAGCCGTATCTAAGCCCTAATCGAAACGGAATCAAATTCTGAAAACGAAAACGAAACCGAAACCATTTGTACTTGACTCTCTCTCTCTTTAATAATGGCAAATTATGTGTCAACAGCATTAGACGCAAGCTGGACAATAGCTGGACGGATTGACAGACAGGTAGAAAGACGATACAAAACAACATCAATATACAATTACCCTCTCCATGCCTCTGCGTACAGCACTCCTCAAGTCACCCCTCCTACGACGCTGCTGTTTTGACAACAAATTTTCTACTTCATTTGATCGCCAAGCAACTTTGCCTATGTTTATTTATTTTTTCTTACTAGCCTTCCGTTTTCATTCGGGGTTGATTTTATTTTTTTATTTGGGTATGTTCAATTTTGCTTAGATTTGCAATTTCTATGTGTTTATGTGTTTAGGATTGTATATTTTTTTTAGAGGGTTAAATAATATGTGGCTCTGTTTCTAGATATAACAAAGCTTAGTTTTGTAAGTAAAAAATGTGACAAAAAGCTTAAAAATATATTTTAATCTCTGGTCATAGAATTATATTTTTCATATTTGCTATGGCAGAGGTAGTTACATTTGCAAGCAATTCCATTTAATGCACAGCTGTGCAATGGATTTTCCGCTGCATTTAATATCATAATTGTACACAGGAATTTATTGTTGTTGTGGCACAAAATGTTCCTCGGCCCGTCATTCTCAGCGGTTTGTTTTGTGTGTGTGTGTGTGTGTGTGTGTATGATGTATGACCGCATGAAAAGTGTGAAAATGCAATGGTGAATGCAGCGCGGATCGTGTTGCACATTAATCAAAAGCTCGCAATCGAAACGAGGGCAACAAAAAAGGAAACAGAAACTGCGAACAAAGATGGCAGCAAAAGTTAATGTATTGCAAGTGTGCGCAAAGCTGAAACTATATACATATATATATGTGATTACTTCTGCGAATTTTACTGCATCTTTATTCCATTTGTGTATTGAAGTGCACCGGAAAATTATACTATATATCTTTGCTTTCATTTCTACCAAGTAGTGGTCAAATCGAGGGGAAAAATTTAAATATTTTTAATTAAAATGAATGTTGTTTGTTGGTTAATGTTAATGTTTACTTAGTTGCACGAGTTCCATAACTTTGCCACAATACCGACTGCTGTTCTTTTGTTATTTTTCGGCGTAACAATTGCAAGAAAAAAAAGACGTCAAACTGTGTCGAAGCTTAAGGGTGACTTGGTAACCCCAAACTATAAATATATAAGTTAACATAATATATACATATAACCAAGCGAACCCTGTTTGCCAAATAAATGCACAAATATTGAATTACTGACGGGGTCTTTTCCTCTTTTCGATTATTGCAGCTACTGAGATCCGTTGCCAGGAGAAGTCGCGCGGCGGTCTTAGCTATGAGGTCATTTTAGCTGAACCGGCACCCAATGTGGCCGTGCCCAAGCGCCCTGTTACCCCGGGCAAAAATGTCAGCGTCGAGGAGATTGAGCAGAAGCTTAAAGCAGCCGAGGAGCGTCGCGTTGTAAGTGACGTGAATTGCATTAGAAGAACGATTGATTGTGAACTTTTATCATATTATTGTTACAGTCCTTGGAGGCCCGTAAGATGGCCGAGATCTCGATTAAGCTGGCCAAGGTTGAGGAGGCCACACGCAAAAAGGATGAGATTACCAATGAGTTCATTACTCAGACCAAGGAGCAGCTGGAGACCAAAATGGAGCATCATGTGGAGAAGCGTGAAGCCATCATTAGTGACATGAAGGAAAAGCTAAAGGTGCGACAAACATTGATTAATATAAAAAGAAAGAACAGCAGCCAACTCTTTATTCGTTTACAGATTCATGCCCAGGAGATTGAGAAAACGCGCGAGACTTTGGAGCAGCAAAAGGCCAATGAGCAAAAGGCCATTGAGGAGAAATTAAAGACCGCTCAGGCTTTGCGTGATGAGAACATCAAGAAAATGTTGGATCGCCTTAAGGAGCATGTGAGTTTTGTGCCAAATGTTTAATATGTATGTTGTTTATTGTTGTTTCTTGTAGCTTTTATATTGTTCTTAGCTTTATGCAATTATCTTTCAAAAACACGCTGCCTATATATATATTATTGTCTCTAAAATGTATTCCTCAAATATTTTTAGGTTTCGTTTTATTAATCTTTTCACCCAAAACTCACTTTTTTTCTCAATTAACTACTAACTATTCTTCAATCTTTTCAAATATTAAATTAAAACATTTTTCTTTGCGTAATAAAAGTGAATTCAAAACATTCTATATGTGTCACGTGTGCGTGTGTGTGTGTTTTAATTTTAAATCCATCAATATAATTTGTTGGTTTATTTTTGTCATTTATTTTCTTTCGATGTCATTTAGAACACAACCAAAATTGCTGAAATCAAATCGCAGAACAATCAATTGGAAAATCAAAAGCTTGAGGAGAAAGCGCGCATTATTGAAAACAAATTGTACACCGCCGAGCAGAATCGCGAAAAGGAATTGCTCAAGAAAATTGAGAAAGTTCAAAAACTTGTAGGTCCACCATCCTCCCATTTACCATTTACTTCTTCTCACTCCTCCTCCACACTTCCACAAAAAACAAAAAAAAAAACGATTATAAGTATTCGCTTATTTGCTTAGTTTCGTATTATTTGCCTGCCACTTGAATTGTAGCAAGTTTCCAACACCATTCATTTAACAAAACTGTTTCTAATGATTGTCTCTGTTGCAGGAACGTCGCGCTGAGGTTGTGCGTCAAAATAAGGCCCAGACCCAGGATGTGGATGGTCAGCAGAGTCCCATTGCCTTGTCGGGTTAAATGAAGAAGCTGTTTGGGGAAATTGCCGTTGCCGTTGAGAATGGGGCACGTGGAGCGTTCTCATTAAAACGCACAGCGGCGGCTGCAACACACACATACACATAAACACACACACCCATACACCATTCAGCATACAACAACAACGCATATTTAAGCAACAAGAACCCTTTAAGAGCAGCAACAAATACGGATTTGCTTCAAAAATTTCAAGTATTATACGAAACAAAAAAACCCTTTTTTGCTGAGCAAAGGCAGCGCCAGACAAAAAGAAACACCACAAAAACAACAACTACAGAAGAAAAAAGCAAAAGCCATATAAAAAAAATCAACTTTACACTATACTTCAAAAGCGAATGCATTCTGCAAATTAATACGAGATAGATTAAGCATATTTACAAACTTACAAAATGCAAATGAAAACAAAAGCAAAAAACGTTTAAGAATTAAGATCTTATCGAATTCATCAATTTATTTTGAAATGAAATTTCTGTTTTGAATGTTTTGTTAATTTTAATTTAAATGAAGATTTGATTTGCAGTGCTTACTTATATCAAATGTATTTTTCCAATTGATTTGCAGAGCAACTGAAACTAAATAAATATGCCATACATGTTTTTCAAATTGTAATTGCCTGTCGTTTTCGTATGCATCGCTTCGAAATAAGAATATAAACAATTATAATTGTATATCAAAAATATTATTTAAACATACCCAATTGTATAATTTAACATTAACATTATTTTATCAACATTATGCGCAGTAGCGAGCTGGACATTAATTAAACATTGATAACATTTTTGAATAAGTTCGCATTTTCTATCTATATAATAAATGTCAAACAGAAAAAATACATAAGAAATGCTTATATAAAAAAAAAACAAAAACACAAAAAAAAACTCAATAAAAATCCAATACAAAGTAAAACAAAACACAACATTTTTGTTTCATTTACACAAAACACAAAAACAAAATAAACACTTTAGGCATTAATATACATACATAAATATATATATATATATATATATATATATATTTCTATATTATAGAAATTGAGACACATAATATTAAAAAATACATATTTTGTCTAACGTCAAGTTATATTTAAAAAGAAGTTAAAGAAGCTGAAAATTGGCGGAGATTTTCGGTCTCACAAATGGTTTAAGTGAAATTTATTGGGGAACACGGGGCGGTAAATATTTAATTATGATTTTTTAGGCAAATTTTTGCGACTCGTTTTCCGATTTATTTGCAAAAAGTGCAATACAAAAGGCGCTGAGAATTAGCTTAAATTTATATTTACATAAACAGTTATAAATGTGTACTATTTCCGTAACTTAACTATGGCTACTAAATATATAAATACATATATAAATGCATAATACAGCTGAAAAAAAAACTAACACGCACCCACAAATCCCGACACGTGCAAAAACATAAAAACTTTAAGCCTATTCAAACGAGAAAAAACTAAATGCAAAACAAAAATCAATTCAATTGATTAAAACGCTTCGATATGTACTCAATTTATGATATATATATATACTATTATATATTAATGTATAATCAACACCAATAACCAACGAAACAAAGAAACAAACTTTTTGTATGAGAATATATAATGCGGTTATGTTTTGTGATCTTGATTTTTTTCGCATTACAAACTTAAAATATTCTCTTTCGAAAAAAAATAGCAGCCTATGCAAACGTTTCTTTTGCGTTGACGCATTATTTAAAAAACAATTAATTTTACGTACTAAATAAATAAATGACGATAAGTGAAATTCGAATAATGAATGTATAATAATAATGCGTAAATAAAATAAATGAAATATTTATAATTGGATGAATGACTTTTTTTTTCTTTTAATCAAGAGTTTTAGCCTTGCATAACATTTATCAGTACATTTAACAAAAGTGTTTCATTTAACATTACAGTCACACACAGTGCTGGCAAAAATAAAGTTCCCACTATAAGATTTACATTCTAAAAGCGTTTCAAGTCTCAACAAAATAAATTTAATAGTTTTAACTATCATTGCTGTCGCCACACCAGAGTAGCAGAACTGCATTCTCATAGTCAACAACTGACTTTTGCTCCAGCAGCTGCTCTTCGGAGCAGTCCAGCACCGTTGTATTGTTCATATCCACGTGATTGTCGCCGTCTATAAAATGATACTGACCCGAACTGCTAGCCAAAATGGGCAAAGTAGGATGAAAACTAATGCCATTGCAGCAGTCACCATGCACCGGCAACTGTAATGCCTTTGTATTAGCCTCTTGTTCCAGATTCCATATATTTATAGTACCAGCCGTATCGCCGCTAGCCAGCCAAGAGTGCTGATTTGGACTTAAATCGAATTGAATGCGTTGATTGGTGTTAACGAAACGCTGGAACTCCCTCAGCGGTTTCTTGTAATTACGCATATCCCACTGTAACAACTTGGGACACTTGCGTGCCCCACTAAACAGCTGCCAGTTGGCAGCGCCTTCTCCTGATCCTGGTCTTTCATTCGCATAGCGCAGCTGCGTTATTCCACCGGAATGACCGCCTAGCGTAAATAGTGGTCCCTGCTTTGGTGAACAGCGCAAATCAAAGTGCTGGATGTAGCCACGCCAGTTGCCACAGGTCAACGTGTGCGGATGCTCAGAGGTCTGAGCGATGCAGGAGACAGCAAACTTAACTGCATACTCGTCGTAGCTGCGACCGGGGCGACTTGTGTCAAAGATCTTAATGCAGCGTTTGTAGCCGGCAAAGATCTTTTGGCCATCCTGTGAGAAGGCCAGCGATATAGCTGCCACTACTTCATCCACTTCATCATAACCGCTGTAGGTGCATCTAAGCCGTCCATCGAATGCATCCCACATGTGGATGGGTTCGTGTTGTCGTGTTGCCAGCCAGCTAAAAAGCAAAAAATGTTATATTGATAGCATGACTTACTCATTAGTACGTCTACTCACAAGCAGGTGTCGGGCTGTTGACTATTCATTTGTGGATACCAAACACAATCGTAAACGGTGCCACCCTCAGGTACATGAACTGCCGACTGCATTTTGGACAGACTGCGTTCCACTGTGATGTTGTCGGCATTGTAAAGATCCAGTGGAAGTTCCATCACATGCATACCATCCAAATGCACTGGCAGCAGCAGGCAAGTGCCATCTGGCGACCAGTAACAGCCCTTTGTGTAGTTCTGCGACGCCGCTGTCGATGGCCAGCAGCGACGGCCCAACTCAATAAGCTGCTGTTGAAAGTATGTTGTTGGTGGCGTAACCGTAACACTGCTGATTTGCTCCTGTTGCGAATGATCGGGCTTTTGTTGCGATTGAACTGCCTGTTCAGGCTGTGCTATGTTTTGAGACGGTAACTCATCGACTGTGTCGTCAATATTAATAACTCGTACACTTTCTTCCAACTCGCTCTCTTCGAAATCCATAATTTCCGCACAGCTTTGGCTAGTGGATAGATCTTTAAATGCGCTGTGCGGAGTGCGTTGATTTGAGTTTCCATCTCCAAGTTTTAGGTGCTGCTTTAATTTGACTCGTTCCGCTTCAGTCAAACTGAAACTAAGACTTGGCAAAGAAAAATCTGCTGTTGTATTGGTTTTGCCGGCCGGTGATATTTTTGCCAAGGTTATGTCGATTGTGCTATTGAAGCTCACGTTGTGATTAAGCAGTGATGTTGTCTGTTCCAGGTCAGACATTGCGTTGCTCGAATTGACGGCTAAAAAAGTAATAATGCGTGTATTCCGATTGTAAACAAATAAATGCTACTTACATTGCTCCATGGCGGCTATTTCATTTTTTAATATACAGTGTGCAAGTGTGGTCACCCCAAAAATATGAACATTCATTAAAATGTTATGAGCTATCGTTATCGATAATGTCACAAGAGATGCCACTTTTAAGGGTGACCAAATTATAGATTTAGGAAGACCACACTATTGGGCTGCAGCCAGCTGTGTGTGAGGAGCAGAATTTGAGCTGTGGTAAATATTGTATTTGAAATGAATGTAGTACTGTGTCGTATTTATGTCTCAATACTTATTGTAATTGCTTCACTGTAAATAAGTTGCTACAGCAAACAAGCGTGTGATGAGTTAATTAACTGCCATTAGCATTAATACAATTGTTAATGCCCAATTTATTTAACAATTGTCTGAAACCCGACTTTAGGTTAAGATTATTATTATTATAAAATCTTTTGCTGATTTCTTGTATACATTTATTTGTATACGACAACTCACAAACCTCTCAAAGAGCATTTCTGATTCGCATAAATAATGACTCCATTTCAATTAGGTTCAATGTACTGTCCGTTGTTACGTTTCTAATTAATTTATTAAACAAGAAATCGTAATCTTTTGGTGATTTGCATATTGCATTAGAGCCTCCCGAAAATCCAGCTCGATTGTTAATGCAGCAATTGGATTCGGTAAACGAAACGCGTTGTTTAGGGCCTGGCGAAAATGCGAATCACGTTCGAAGCTGGCAAATAGGCTGTTGTCGTTTGTATCCTAATTTAAATTGAACGCAATGCAAATGGAGCATTGACACTTCAGTAAGCAGAGAGGACAACGTAAAAAGAACACGTGCCAACAAATCGCAAATAAAGTTTAAGATTAAATTACACTATTGTTGTTTTTGGCCTCTTCTTTGTTTTAGTTTTTGTTGATTCTTTCAGAATCAATTAAGTAAAAGCCCAACATGAAATATTAATGCAGCTGTTTGGCCTCAGGGGAGTAGATAAGCATTTAAATAGTTAAATAGTTGCCAGTGGGCGTAGTCTTTAGACTGTCTGCTTTCCTCCTGTTCCCTGCAAGTTGTGTCCTATTTTCAGCTCAACCCCAAAAACTAAATTCAACCCGAACGTCTGCTTTTCAATTCATGTTTCATTTGCGTGACTGTACTTTGGGGGTTCGTCCTGTCTGCATAACTTGTCCTTAAGTTTTAATTCTTCTTTATGTTCGGCGCTTCGGTTAACTTCGCATATTTGTGTATCTGTCATGCAAGAGCTTTGGGCTTGGCTCCCGGTAAATATTCACAAAGCTGCACCCTTAAATTTACTTGTGTGGCTACAACTTTATTGCCAACTAAAAGCCTCGCTCATATTCTATAGGATTTATACAAGTTCCGTTCGAGTATTAGAACACACAAGTTATCTACGATTTAACTACATTACACTAACAAAATATTAAAGCAAAAATCATCGACTAAACTAGCAACTATGTAATTGAAAAATATACAAACTAAGAATTAAGTGTACATTTAATAAGTACTGCCAAAAATCTCCATTCGATAAAAAGACATCTCAGAGAAGGGGTTAGTCATAATCAATAAGTCACTTTCACCAGCTGTCTTCAAATTTTGTGACATTGGGCAAAATACTTTGGCTTACACCGAATGCATGGTAATATTTATACAACTATGTTTTGTTCATATTTTGGTTGATTTTGTATATTTTAGCCATCCTTTTGAGTGTCCTTTGTGTTGTTATATTTAAACAAGTGCAGAGAAGGAAAGAAACAGACTAAAATCAGAAGAAAAGGCGTTAAACCAAAAAGTCATTTTTAGACTACTCATGTGGGAGTCATTTGGCGGGTACGCTTATGGTTGATAGCTTTTTACATAGCTCGACAGGATTTACTTGTTTGCCTTGTATCCTTTTTTTTGGTCTGTTGACAATGAGCGAAACATTTGAGTTCAGACATGGGCCAAGGCTAAGTGTTTCTATCAGACATGAATATTCATGTTTTGGGTGCACAACTTAAAGACCAGTTTTCGCTTTGCCCCCACTTGAAGCTTTCGGATGCATAAATTAGCCTCAAATTATATTTGACTGTCCTTGAAGAATTTTATATATTCTTTTTGTTATTCCAATGGTTTCTTTAAATGTGCCGTCAATACATTGTGCTCCATTTAAGCTTTATGGGCCATTTAGGTAAAAGTAAAAAATTTTAATATACGAAGTGATAAAAAAACACATCAAAACCGTTTATATGGGTTGTAAAGTTGTGATATTAGACTTTTCAAATGAACGGGGATATACATTAAATGAAGAAATTGTAATAGAAATATTTTCTGTTTGTTTTCTTTTACATATAATTTAAACTTAAGCTTGTTAATTTTATTTAGAGATTTGAAGAAATAAATTTTGTAATAAGGTATTTGAAGAAAGTTTATAAAATCTTAAGAAAATATTTAAAAATAACAATATATTAAAATGCTAAACTGTAAAAGAATAATGTAAATATTAAGCGTTATAATCGTAATTATTAAGCTTTAATATCTAAAAAATATTTTAAATATTTTTAAAATGTAAAACAACGCGCACAAAGTGCTTATGAAATACACTCACAGTGTTTGAATGTAAGGAAATTGGTGAAGTGTGCAATTTTCTAGGAGTAATACAGTTTGCAAATCTTGGCCTCGTCGTCAGCGGTAAAGTCGGTTTCTGAGAACTGAATTGATTATGGTTATGGTTTCACGTAAGAGTTAATAGTTAATGTTGAGTTGTGTTTCAGTGAGATGGTGATAATATAAAGATATAAAATACGTTTTACATTCGTTTACCATAAGATAAGATAAGAAATCATAAGGTAGATGCTTTTCTATAAGTCTAACACTTAAAAAGTATGTTTATTTAATCATATTACTTATTTGAAATTGAATACGTAATGCCATAAAGTTGTCTGTATTGTATTCATGACAAAAGTTGACGCATAAACATAATCTGATGTACGTTCCAAAGACGTTTAAAAAAAATGCGCAGAAAACCCCCCAAAACGACCATGAACATTTGTGAAAACTGTAGCTCAAGTCTTAGACAAATGTCAGATCCTTTAAAATTTTCGCTGTTGGTGTTTATGTTTTGTTTTGTTTTGTTTGTTATTCATGTTGATTTTTATAGCTACAATAAGCAGCTTAGCACGTTGCAGTCATAAATAATTTACTCAAGAAGCCAACAACAACATCGACAATACAGATATTTTCCCCATAACAATGTATATATATATATACTCTATACTATATATGTACTCGTACGAATAGAAAGAATAAGTGAGGAGAAAATTTCCACAGACTGTTAGCTGCGTTTTACGATGCAATTGATTTCGATGACATAAGTACAACACAAAAGCGTTTCAAGGTTGTTCCACTTTAATTTGCCTGTTATTCTGTTTGCCTGCAAAGATGTTCTGCAAATAAGCGCATTAAACAAACATCAGCAGATGAACAACAGTTAGTATTGTACTGTGATGCTTGTTCTTCTTCTGCTGCTGCTATAAAAAGCTGTGGCAGAATTTAAGCAAACTCATATGCCATCATCCCATATTGATAGCAAGATGTATCAGTTACTCTTCCGTTTCAGCTGCTGCTATACTTTGCTGTTGATGGTGACAGCCCTCAGCAACTCAACTGACCTCCCGTATCTCGATGAAAACTTAAAATTGCAAGAGCTGGGCAAACCGAGTGTCCAGGAGGAGCAGGTGATGGCAGCACAAAAGATCAACTGGCTGCCAATTGCATTGGGAGCTGACTCCGACAAGGAGGCAGTCAGGCAGGTGCGTGACGTGGTAGTGCAGGATGTGGAGCCTTTTGTTGCAGGTCGTGATGCCAACTCATGTCCCAGCGATGCCGAGTCGGGACTGACACGACTTATACGCAATGCGCGTTCTTTAATCGATGTTGAACGTATGCGCAGTATTTTGGCCAATGCTCTACAGGATGATGATGAGGTGCGTAATTTGATCAAACTGGTAAGAAGTGATCAGTTTAGGGAGCGTGTTATGCGACTGCGCAACACCAAGGAGGAAGGCGTGCTCAGGGATTATCTATGTCAGGCACTTAAACTCAATCACACCTATTACATTGAGTACGTCAAGTTAGTGATTGATGTGCAAAAGGTAGAACCGCGTGCCAGTGCTCAGCCCAATCGTCGTAAGGGAATTCGCGGTTTGCTGGAGGATCTGCGTGATGCACTGCCTCGCGCACAATTGCGTGATCTGTATCAACGGCAGCTTGCAGATGACAAGGAGCTCTCCAAGGCAGTGAGACGCATTAAGAGCACTCAGTTCCGGCGTCTGCTTGGCAATGTTAGGGCTCTGCCCGAGTATCGAGCTGTGCGGGATGAACTGGAAAAGGCTGGAGTGCCCCTACAGGAGATTCTTAATCTGGTTTCCAATCATTTGGGCTGGGACTCTATCGATATGGGCAGTGAAGTCCTGAGCTTAATATCTTAGTGAACTATATCCAGAACAAATACTAAATTTGTAAACTCATTTAATAGAAATTTGTGTATCGTTTTTTAAAGATTGCCATTAAGTTGGCTTTCAATTTTATAATCTGTACTAAAGTTCAACTTTTATTTCTCGAAATTACTTATTATTTTAGAAATAAACAGCTTTGAAATATTTTTTATGCCATGCAAAAGTTGTATTCACAGTTTTATGTGTTTTTACTATCTCTAAGAATTATAAACTTTCCCTATTGTTTCAAAATGGTTCATCGTATAATATATAACAGAATATTTTTCTGTTTCCAATCCATTTTTAGTTTAAAACTAATTAAGAACTGTATTAAATCATTTAATTATTTCGAATCAATTACATTTTTAATATCCACATCTCCTCAGCTTATTTAACACAAGTTCGTATTCTCTGCTGTTATTCATTTAATAACGCTCGAAACAATTTCGTTGCGCTGTTCTCTGCACGTGCCAGATATCATTTTGTTATCATCTTTTCCGCCTGTGGTTATTTTGTAAGGCGTTGCGAAGCCTGCCGTGTTTTTCAATTGTTTGGCAGCTGGATAACAAATATTCTAAGTCTTTTGTTATGATTACAATAACCATTTATGTATCTAGCGACTAGGAAATACCCTAGATACAAGCTATGCAAAATAAGCTCTAACAACAATTCGTATCTTTATGCAACAAAAACTAACTAATATCATCATTGTCTATTCTGTGTAAGCTTAATAGTTTCAAATCAATCATTCACTTGACATCCATTAATATATACTTACATATGATAATTTTAATATATATGGCATTAAAAGTTTATCCTTCGGCTAGCCACAACTTTATTATGTGTCTTTACTTGTGCCTAAACTATTTTGATGTGTAGGGGAGGGGGTATAAAAATAGTTGACGATAGCTCGGACCCGACTTCACATCGGACTGACATGTTTACATTTAGGAAAAGCAGCGGCGGTCGACTGCAGCCGCAAAAGAGTAGCACACGAACTACTTCAAATTCGTTCAGGGTCAAAATCATTACAGCCGAGACAGTTTTTCACTTTTGAGCTGACGTTTTTGTTGCTGTTGTCGCTGTTTTGCGCCGCATGCTATCCGACTTGCCACGCGGCATAAACAACAAGGGAATAAAATGACGAAAAAATAAATACAGATTCCTACTGCATGCCGAATTGAAAATTCCCTCACAGAGCCGAATACAATCGAATAACATTTATTTGTATTATTCTTTTAATTAATATTATTTGGTATGGTACGAAGATGATTTCTAATAAGTCATACTGGAATTGCTTAAAGTTAATTCTAAGTAGTAGTTGAATGATATGGCGGATTAAAAACATACATTAAAATAAGTTCTGGTGCTTAAACTGTTTACTCCGTAGCTTAAGAATATAGATAACATTACTTAACGAATTTATTAAGATCTTTGTTTATTGAGATCATCAAAAACATGTCGTTACATACCCATTTAAAGTTACGAGCTAAAACATTATCTCCATTCATAGTGTGCACAGTTAAAAGTCTCTTAAAGTGCGTTACATAGTGCATAATAAATGCATAATACCCTCTGCAAGAGTGCTGAGTACAAACAAACAAAAAACATATAGAAGCTGTTGCCACACATGTTGCTTCTTGACGACGCGACGTTGTTGTCGCTGCTTCAAAAGAGTTCATCAACTGTGAAGCTGTCAACGCTAGCATCTAATCGAGCCAACAGTTGCCATAAACAAATTACAAACAGATCAACGGCGGCTGGCAGTAGCCAAGTGCCTAAAAATAATCCCTAAATGTACATAAAAGCCACCAATTGGGGGCAAACGAAGCGACAGAAACGTTTACGGAAATGCGGAAAACAAATTATATATTGCAGTTGCCAACGCAACAACAAACAACAACAACAGCGAACGTGTCAAAATAAACAAACATTGTGCAAAAGACAACAAACCAATTTGCTTGCGTAGACGCAGATAAATGATTGAGTTAAAAAAAGATATAACAAATTGATTATGCCGATACAGATCTTTGATATATCATTCGATAATGCCGTTACACAGATCAGTTGAGAAATAATAAATAATTTTTTTATATTGCTTAATTCAGCGCATATAATTTTAGAACTAAGTCTATTTGCAGTTGGCATATGATAATAATGAGGGGTCTTAAAGAAAGACAACAAAAAGCGTATCAAGCAGATCAAAAAAGCCGCAACCCTCTTAAATAATTGTTATATTTTTTTATTGTTTGGTGTATAAACAAATATTGGTTTTTATACACTCAAGTAATACGATCTTATGTTTACTCTGCCAAAAATCAGACTCAGTAAAGTTATATAAAAAATAAATATCAATAAGAAGGCGATAAAAAGATAAATATGTATTCCGATAGATTGTGTTGAACTTACGTTTTTTTTTATTATCATGCAAGATTTATTTTTAGGGGATTTTAAAATGTCTTCTTTTCACAAAAGGTCGGATTTATGTTATTGAATTTAAATTTATTGAGCTGCGTATACAATTTATTAGCACACGAAATATGTTCCGCATTTGTTATAGTATATGCTTGAATCAATAGTGACGAACAAATCTTAAAGTGCTCAATGATACCTAAGAGATAATAAATTAAGACTTGGTTCAAGTCAACATTTCAATTACAAAGAAAAAACTCCAAATTCCTCTAGCAATTTAATGCAAATACGTAAATTAGTTACAACTGCATTTAACAATTGTTTGGTTTGTTTTCTGTTGATCAATCGAATCAGTCAAACACATGTTGTTAGAGTCTTCAATTTAGACAAATCAATGCCATTAAATGTGCTTGTTATTGTTGTTTGGCCCTGCATGAAAGAAGGAACAGCAGAAATGCATCGTTCCGGCACAATCAGACACAATTAAGCAAATGTCAGTCAGTCCGTTCACCTTTTTCTGCATTGGGTGTAATACAATAGCACCAAACCCACCCCTTCCCCTGCAACAACAGCTGGCAGGTTTCAACAACTGCCGCACCTTGACTGGAACTGCTGTGCAACAAGCTGGCACGTCTTCAGCTAGAGTTTGGAGCTGTTGTAGTAGGAGTTGCTTGCTGTTGAAGTTGGGGCTCCACTTTCAACTCGACTGACTCTCTTTTCTGCTTCCGCTGCTCGCTGCAGTCAGTCAGTCATACTATGAAACGGGCCACATGACAACAAACTGCGTTGGCGGCGTTTTTTGCGAAATTTCCCTTGGCACCTCCTGCTCCCGACATCGCTAGACAAGCTGCCAACCCCATTGCCAATTGCATTTGCAATTGTTGTTGCTCTTGCTGTTGCTGTGGAGAGACTAGCCATTAAGTTGGACACGCTTGGCCAGTTTGAGCTACACCCAATTGTTGTTTATGTTACCCACGCTGTCTGCTCGAAATAGTGCTGGGTGGTGCTGCCCGATGCTTGGTGGGTGGATGGGGAATGCTTGTCAAATGTCGCTATCGTTGCCAAGGCCAATGAACCGAACGAGCTGTGATACATATTCAAAATAATCAAAACCCTCACATACAATGGATGCAAGTCGCCCAAACACAAAACACAAAAAAACAAAACAACTTGTAAGCTCTCGATTTGAGGCCAAGAACTCGTGACGCGTTTTGGCCATGAATATAAACGGGCTTTTGTTTTGACGTCATCAAATGTGATTAGAGAAACATAACAGAAGCTGCCACGCCGAACGGAAGCCATTAGATCGAAGAAGGGGAGGGGATGGGGGCAGGTGTGGTATCAGTCTTAGGCACAGCAACAGCCACAGCCTTAACCTGGGCCTGGCATTCCAAGCAATTAATAATAATTTCCGCTGCTCAAACAACAACAGCAGCAATATAATAAAAAGCCAAGTTAAAAAAGCTTCTGCAGCTGTTTAACCGTCATTGTTGTCGCTCTTGTTGTTGATGTTGTTGTTTTCGCTATTGCAACGCCCCGAATTCATAACTCTATTTGGCGGATGCTGCAACGGGACTCAAAAGAATATCACGTTGTGGCATGCAACTTAACCACTTAGAATTTTATGTTTTCTGTCTGTCTGGTGCTTGCTTTGAGTTCCTTCTTCACTAGATTATAATTTTACGATATGTAAATTCTTGAGACACATAAATTTACCTGTTGTCTGAAGACAGATTTTACATTAGGTTTCTTTTTTCTGTGTAATTAAAAAAATTAAAAAAAATATGTAATTTTTTTTATGCTTTGTATTGCTAAAAGTCTTGCAAAAGACTTTTCTTTTATACGATTTATTTTTATTAATAAACAACCATATACAAAAATATTTAATATTATTTATAGTTTTTTTTTTGACAAGCTGTATATAAATATACAAGGAATAAATATTCCTTCTGGGTTTTCATTTTTCGTAAAGGTTTTTCCCAAGACCCATTTTGCCCCACAAGATTTTGAAATTTCACAAAGAATTTTTCTAGCATTCAATTGAGCTTTGGAATATGGTATGCTTTTTTTAAACCGAAAATGCTTGAATGCATGCCCACATGCCGCGTTTGAAATGTAATAACTACTATAATTATTTAATATTTAAGTTATGGGTTCATAGACTTTTCAACTTCTTGCGGGTAACCCCATATTAACTACTTAAGCCTGGGCGTTACGCACCACAATTCACGCCTAATGAAACGCACCACAAATGCTTATTGAACTAGTGCTGTTCAAACGAACCACAAATCAAATAAAAATTCCAAAACTTATGTTAAGACATAATACTCAGTTGGGCATTAATCTTCGTGGTGCTATTTAGAATCGCTGCAAGAGCTGCATTGAGTCGCTTGACGATCCAAGCACAACAACACAAACATAAATACAAACAACAACAACAACTGTTATAACTATGGCAACCAAAAAGCAGTCAACTCTTTTGCCGACTACTGGCCATGCATGACTTGACGTTTGCTGGAGCGCTTAACCCAAAAACAACAAAAGCAATGTCTCTTTAAGAGTCGACAGATAAATACACTACAAGTAACATTAGGGTATGAAAATATTAGTTTCCGATAAATAAATGCTGGAAAAATAAAAATTGCGTTCAAATATATAATTATATTATGAATTTTTATTTAAATTGAATTTTTAACCAAAGTAAAAAACCAAAGATAAATACAAAAGGATTTGTCGATTTAATAACTAAAAGAAGAATTATGAAATTATTTAGTGCTCACTCAAAAGTTAGGGTATATATATGCTGCAACAACGATGATGACAACAATACCAAGAGAAACAACAAGAGTCCGGAGCTCATAATGCGCCCTTCCAGCCGCAGACTCGCTTTAATCAGCGCTTTTCGAACTGACAAAACAATTGCCGGCCGGCATAGAGTCCAGTTTTACAGTATTCCATGCCCCTAACACAGCCACAACGCACACACACACACACACACACACACACACACACACACAAACACACACACACACAGTCTCCCCCTAACAGACAACATGGTTACCCCAAACATTTTTTGAAAACTTGCTGAGTTTTCAGTTGAGCACATAGCGAAGCCAGTGCTCGATGACCACAAGTATGGAACGTGTGGATGGGGTTTAATTTGTTTGGTCAGCTGAGCAAGAGCATGGCGGGGAGTTGGGAGATCAATGGTTATTGTTGTTATTGTTTTTGTTCGCTGGTACTACTGGGCACAGTTGTAGGTTGAGTGGGGCAGCTGCTGAAGTACGCGAACATAGTGTGGGCTAAGTGCGTTTTATGGTTTGTTGATACTAAAACCAAAGAAAGAAATGCGTTTGGAGTGCTCGACTAAGGAATGCCCTGCATGCAATAAGATCTTGCATTGTATAAACCATTTCTAGAGTAAGGCTTCGTTTCGTCTGGCTAACTTTGTGTTTTTCTTGCTGTCCACGTGCTTAAAGAATCACAAAATTCTTAAGAAATGAAGTTTAGTTCCTGAGAAGTGTTGGATGCTACTTGGCGCCTCTTTCTACCCATATGATAAAAACCGAGGGGGCAGCATCCTGTATCCGTAGCAATACCTCGTTGTGACATCCGTTACCATCGTGATCCTGTTCATGGGGAAAGTGTGGATGTATATGTATATAAAAACTTTTAGAAGTTAATATGTAATACGCAATTTTCAATCACATTTATTGTCGACGTCTTACTTGAGATGAAAACTTATCATACCCTTTGTGATCATTATCAATTAGTAATGGGCATAGAAACTGAGTAAAAGCCCTTAGGCTATTACAAAACTTTGCAATGCGGACCCTGGTGACATTTGTTGGCCTTGTTTCGTTTCAGCCAGTTAGTCATTCAGTCAACCAGTCTTTCATTTGCTAATGATTTATGGGGGATTAAAAAAAAAACAAACAAATTTGCCCGAAAGCATTGCGTTGTTAGTTTCAAGTTTTAATAATTAAAGTTTTGATATTCATTGAACTTTAAATGTAATTTAAGATGCAGTCAAATCGATATAACAAAGACATAGATAATATCAGCTGTGAAGTTTGTTTCTTTTATGGCAGACTAAAATTGTTTCCTTATAAAAGTTATGTTAATTCTGAATTTTTAAGCCAAGATGAGCTCATTTAATTCTGTTCAGATTATTTGAATTATTTTAACAGAATTTGTTCACCTAAGAATAATTTCGACTTAACATTTCTTTACAGCTTCAGTTCGCTTTTTTCTCTTTCATATGCAAATACAGAATAATTTAAAGTCATAAACACCTTTTGGCCATGTTTACAAGTCACTAGCCACAAGCTTCATTCACAAAAACTTTTATCAATGGCTTACTAGAGCCAAAAATCGTTCGGGCGTTTACTGAATGAATGAGTTTCTGATTTGTTGTTTGTAAGCAACCAACGCTTAAAATGTTTTTCGGGGTCAATAACAAACTGTCAAACCCACTCTTTAAACTATGTATGAACTAATCTCCAATATGCCGAACCACAAGCTATATGAAGTTGACTTGAAAATAATTAAAAAAAACAAGTAACTTGCCACGCGCCAACATGTCGGGCTTCTCATTAATTAGTTAGCCAAGCTTGGTCAATATTAATAAATACATACAAACATATATGCTATACTACTCGTATCAGGTTAGCACCAGCTGTTGCCCTAAAATTGTTGCATTAAAAAAGCAACAGAAGAGCAGATAAACAGCAGCAGCTTATATCATCATCAATGTCGTCATTTGTGCGGGCGTTTTTTTCTTTTATTATTATTTTGTTGTTGTCTCATAAAAACAAAAGATATTTCTTAAGCCATATGTTGGAACTGTCGTGCCATAAATGGCATAAAAATTGATGACGTTGAGCAGCGCAGCAAACGAGACGACGACGACCTACATCAATGTTAAATGTAATTGCATTAAAGTTTCGATTATCTCACGCTTGTTTGTGGGCGAGTCTCTTGTTGTTTTCTTAAGACATGTCCATGCTATGCTAGAGACTAGTTAAGTCCGACACGTACGTATTTGAACCCAATAAATGTCAACTTCAAAGCGAACTGAAATGAAATACAACTGAACTTTCAAGTGAATCCACCCAGGAGCAACACAACTTTTCAACTTGTCAAAAACTACTCGTCTATATCTAAGAGACCTGGACGACAACATGCTTCGAAAGTTGCGAACGTTGTGAAACATTTTTCAATCTCAAATAAAAATGAAATGTTCACTTTAAAATCTTCATTTTGTTTTTAAAGTTTTATCTAAAATGTGACTGGTTCAATTTTGTTCTTGTAAAAATAAATATGAAATAGTTTTGCATGTCTAATTTTTAAGTCTTAATAAGTAATATTAAATTAGTTATATTATTATTATTTTGAAAAATCTATTTTTGTGATTTCTTAGTACTCACATGAAATTATAGTAGCAAAATCGATTGGGATACTTTGTGTTTTATATGCTTGGGCAAACAAGAGTTTGAGTTTGAGTTTCTCAGTCTCTCTGGCTTGCATGAAGAGCTTTTGTCACAAAAAAATCTCTCACAATTGTGTCAACGTTGCTGCACTTGTCTTTCTCACATTACCAGCAAGTAATTCAATAAGACAAAGACAGGTGGCAAATCAGAGGAAAGGGAAACTGTGCAACTTGTTGAATTGCTTTCTATTGCCAGGCAATTTGCAATTTGCAGCCTTTAAAAACATTACACATGCCACATGAAAGTGCGGTGCGGGAAATTTTACATAAGCCTATATGATATATAGATGACTCTGAACAATTTTGCCGTTACGCTTGATATACATTATTTAGCTGTTGTTGTGTTTGTTGCTCTTAGCGATTTATGTGTCATTGTTTCGGCGTTTGAAATTACCCAGACACCAACACATAGAGAAAGAGAGAAACTGAACCGAGTTGTTGTTGATTACTGATTGTAATGAGTTGTTGATAACTTTCGCTGAATTTAACCATAAAAGAAAAAAAAAACAAAAACGGAAGTTGATCTTGAGTTGATATGCTTGAATGTGATATAACGATAGTGGGTGCTGCTGTTGATTGGTCGCATTAAAGAAAGTTTTTCGTTAAAGCTTTGTATTTTCGCCATCATGATCATCATCATTACAATAATGATTATTGTTAGTCAGTTCAGTCTAGCCATTTCACAACAACTCAGTATTGGCCCGCATCTGTGCTAAATTGAAATTTAAAAACCTACAAACAAAGCAATTTACAAGCCGCTTACCTTCTATGGCCATATCGAATATTTACTCGCACCACCTCAAGCATTGATTACATAGCTCTTAGCACTGATTACAGTTCACCGCCCAAGCTACTACATACAATTTTGATGTTTTTACCATTTGCGGCATTTGGTCGACTGGTAGTCAAAATTTAAACGTCACATAATAATAAGCTCAGACACCACGCAATATCCATGCATATGCATTTTACACTCAATTCCGCAGTATTTTTTATTGTACCTTGCACCCATTACAAATTGTTTAAATGGGGTATTCTGAAATTGTTTAAAATAAGAACACAACAGCACAACACAACAGCAAAGTGATCTTACCATTGGCTTCTATACGACTTGAATGAATTTCATGTTTTGAAAATTGCCTTTTGATTATATATCGTTTAATATCGATCTCCGAGGTGAGTAGTTTTATGCTTATCAAAGTTAAAGGAACTCATTTTTTAAAAAAGAAATGTGGTTCTTAAAAATAAGCCAAACCCTAAACTAGATCTATATTTAATTCTTTTTGACAGCCATATAAAAACCTGCGTGAGATATCTAACAGCTTCTAATCGTTTAAAGGCATCATCCCTACTAACTTTAAGTTACCCTGTAGTTCATTACAACTAGTTTCTTAAATGTATAATCCAAATGACTATGAATGTGTGTAAGAGCTAGGGTATTTTACAGGGTATTTTAAACTGTTAAACCTTCTTAACTAGATCACTTTTGTATCTTATTTTATTTATCAATTAACCCAACAACACCTACCCGCACAAACTCCCACTTGTTGTCCCCATTTTCGGCTCTGGTCAAGCTAAACTGCGATCCCAGCCCCCGCATCCGTATACGACGCCGTCTCCCCCCACCAACGCTCACATTTTGTTGCGGCGGCTTCTTGACGCGTGCGCAGGCGCAAAATATTATTTGCATAATTGAAATTTTTATGGTTTGCTTTAAATTTTTGTTTCGTTGTGTGTGTGTGTGGGAGAATTTTGATGTGTACTATTGTTAATCTGGTTTTGTGGCTTTGATGTGCCTGTGGAACGGATGTTGACAATTTTTGGTTCACTTTGATTTTGATTTTGATTTTCACATCGTGCAACTGCAGTTTCACTTTTCATGTGCAACTTTTGTTTAAAATTCAAAATCCACAATGCAAGACAAAGCTTGAAACTTCCCACCAAAAAAAAGACTGGCTTATTGTGTGAATTGTGCACTTCGTGTCCATAATAACAGCGCTAGTCTACCTAATGAGCTAAATGTGAACGTGTATGTATATAATTAAAATTCAATTTCATTTCGAGAATGAGAGAGTAAAATTCATATGTATTAAAATCAATGAATAGAATTAACTTACTATTCGAATAAATTATGATCCGTTTAATTTGCATTTATTTTGAGTGAAAGAGAGACGAAACATCAGTGGAAATGAACGTTAAAAGCTGATGAAATATTTTGTATTTTAATAAATATTAACGAAAAAAAACAATCTACAATTATTTCACATAGATAAAACTTAAAATTGTGTGAAATATGCTAAATTAAATTCGCTTTTGGGATTAGGAACCTTAAAAACGTAAACAAAAATAATATTTGAAAGCTAGTGGAATTTCCCATTCAATAGAGCTTATTATGTAATTGATTCCCAATTATTTATTGAACACTTCGTAGTGTTATTTACACATACTATACGTATAGGCCCAAATTATCAAAAGCCAATTAAAACAACATTACCCACACTCGACTATATAGTAGTATGTGTATGTAGTTGATTTGTATACTTGTGTGCCCAGTGCTTGATTTGTTTAATAAACAATTTCCGCTTTGATTTCTGGATGGTCTCGGATGCTGCAAGCTAATTAACTGTCTGTCATTATAATCACACTATAGTCTGCGTGTGTGTGTGTTTGTCAGTGTGTGTGTGTAGACATAGGCATTCACTTAATTAGACCCGGGCCTGAGTGTGAAAACTGAAGCCGCACCCGCAACCGCACCCGTGCCCTTTACTACTTGTGTCATTAATCGAGCCCCTTTAGCTATTGGACCTGACCTGCTGATTGATGCCACATTGGAGGAGAGCTTCAGGCGGTGTTTTTTTTATTTCGGTTTTGGCCCATCGGAAGTGCAGTTTCCTTTTGCCGGTCGCGTTCCTTGCGCTTCTTTTGCTGCATTCGGCATATCTGCGCGTATTAGCTGGCAATTAGCTTTTAGCTGCTGTTTTGCGCCTTTTGGTAGATGATTGATCTTTGGCCGATTGCTGCTCGATCGCTCGATCGCCAGAAGCCGACAAAGTGCGTGCCAACTGCAACAATTTGCAACAGAATCAGCCAAACGATGTCGCTTTCAATCAATTGGCATTCAGTTAAATGCTTTAGTAGTTGTTTGTAGTTGGTAGCTGCCTCTGCCCAATCAATCAATGCGCGCTCTTCTCTTCGGTTAAGTTATGTTTGGTTATTTTTTTTATGGCCTGTAAATATTTCCCTGTGCTGCTTCCACCGGAAAAATATTTGCTTCCGTTCTTTGTTTATCTCAATTCTATGGCATGGCAAATAAATTACAATTAAGTGCAACAAACATGCAACAATTATGCACTGTGCTGTGTCCAGCACGCAGCGGATGTTCAGTCTGGCCCTAGCCACAAGCGAAACAACTGATCATTAGCCCCAAAAACCCTAGCTAACAGCTCCCTATCTCCCTAGCGTTAGCTTCAAACAAAGCTATAGCTCTTGCAGTTAGTTCCTGGTTTCTAGTGGTTGTTGCGATCCATTGAATTTGATTCTGGAGCTCGTGTTTGTTTGAAATAGAATGGAACCCCACGAAGTTGAAATGCTCTTGATTTTGCTTGTAACTCTTGTGAAGTTACAAAACAAAGCTACACATGCAAAGCTTAATAAATCATACGATTTCAAGAGATATGCATTAAGTTTAAAGAATAATTTCTTTCTTTACTTTTAATACATGTTTATCTTTCGTCTCATAGTCTGCCGGTAACAAGAATGTATATAAACTCTTTTATATCACATGGAAATTGTTAGTGTAGTTATAGAAAGACTGTGGCACCCAACAACGATGACAATAGTGTACCAGTAGTGACAGTAAAAGTTATTGTCCGCCCCAGCGTAGCATGTTAATCCGGAAGTGGGTCATTTTCCGAACGCAAATGAAAGCGTGTGTTGTTTTGGGCCCGCACTGCGAACCGTTGAAAATCATAATAACACATGCGATTGGGATGGGATGATGGTGATGACGATGATGATGATGATGATGGGAAGATGTGAGTGGGATATGCTCAACGTTGAATGGGAAAATGAAACCATATAAACCGAGACGCAGCCCTAATGAAACTTCATAATAATAAAGTAACTAAAATGAGAAACGACACTATTGTCTTTATTTAGTGTGTGGGAACTGCATGTTAAAAGATCATCATCACCATATTGTTTTCTATATCTTATGCAATGAGACATCATCAATTGATGTTATAAATGTCGTAACTGCAATTTGAGAATAATTGTATCTTCAATATATTGACCTGTTGCAATACTTGTCTCATTCCTGCTTGTTTGAAAACATGGAATTCTCAATAAATCATTATGAATAGGCGCCTCATTGACACACTCTATTTTCTCTTTTCCACTCTATGGTACAGTTTTTGTTAACCCTTTTGACCAATTGGTAACCTCACATATTTTCGGAAATATGCGAGCCCTAATAAATAGCTGCCGGTTAATTGGGCGCCGTATTGCCGCAACCTTTAAGTCCGCCGTCTACCTAGCGTTGCTCTAATTTGTGTCCGAGTCTCTGGGTTAACTGGAAATCGTTTAGGCCAGAAGTGTCGCATTTCAAGCCTGCCCAAATGAGTACCAGACCCGAACTCAGCCGTCTCGCTGCTTTGCGCCGCTTGAAACCGTTTCGTTTGACAGATTTATGTATACTTTCAGTTTTCGGAGCTGCATTTTTCTTTGTGCAACAGATTTTATTAGTATTTGTAGCACTTGAGCATTTACCCAGACTCTGGAATGTTGCCGCCTAAGCAAACCAAAGGGTTACATATTTGAATCTTTTTGTTTATGGCATCAGACAACATTTTTATATTATCCAACGGATCATAGACTGATATAATGGGGAATGGTGTGAATTTGTAGAGATAAACTTGATATGATTTGAAAGAGTTTCTAAAATAAGGTTTTTTCAAACACTTGTTGTTATGTTAGACTTCTTACATTGCTAAAAAGATGATTGGAATGTTAAGCTTTAGCCATCAAGTTGTAATATAAGAGTTTTATCCTTAAGATTGGACTTAGGTCTAAGAACTGCAGTTGGCATTTACTGATTAAATATTAACATAACTTTACATTAACAAAGATAAGTTGCTTTTGTTCATACGTTAAAACTAAGTAGATTTTTAGGACACCTATTTTTACAAATTACAAGTCATAGGAAACTGATTACCTATCCGCTATCGGTTTGGTAATCAACCAACAATCAGTCAGTCAGTCAGCACAAACTGCCTTTATTTGATACATAATAGAAGCAAAGATACAAAAAGACGAATGAATATAGTCACTGTGACAATAAGGCGGAGGGTGTTGGCAACGAAGGGTGTTGCAACAGCTGCGTGTGTGTTTATTTAAATAGAACCCTTTTCTGCCACAGGAAGTATACTCTTATCTCTTGAAGATACACAACATTGGCAGAACTGCTGCCTTTGTGCGAATTGAGTACAGATTCATGCATAAGCTTTTTGTGTAATGCGTGTGTTGTTTTGTCAATGAAACTTTATAAAGGCGTCAACAAAACGTTTTGATGTTCAAATCTTATCGGGGCAATAATTCGAGTTTCCTGCCTGCAGCTAAGCAAATAGGTTTTTATTCTATTTGTTTGTTAAATATTAAAAATATTTAAATAGTAAAGACTTAAACACTATTTCGTTATGTTACTTATGTTCAAACTTAAGTCAGAAATATAACTTCGTCTCGTATTTTATACTTCTCAACAATGGCTTTAGAGAAAAGCAATTGCGAATAGATAATTTCAATCATTATCAATTTCCCATGTTATCAAGCTAATATTTTGCTGTATTTGTATTGTTTGTTTGGGCAAGTCAAATTAACTGAGCAAAGCTCAAAACAAACACATAAGCCCAAGGCTTAAGTAGAGGCAATATAATAATAAAAACAAACGAAACATTAAAGCAAACAATCAACAATTTATCTATCATTCTATCTGTGTATCTTAGTGTCTGTCTTTGTCAAATAGACTCTGAGTTAAAGCAGCTGCTGTCACTAGCACGCAGCTAAAGTCAAAGACACTCGGCTTGAGTTAAAATGTTTTTAAATAGGAAAACAATGAATGGAAATGAATTTTGTGCCATCAATGGGCCGAAAAGTCTTTCTTTTCTTTCGTTTAGTGTGAGCAATTTGTCAGAAACTATTCATAAAAACTCACTTCAGGCGATTGAAAGACACCGCACGATATAAACCATCAACAAATAAATATATATATATATATATATTTGTTTTTTTTTTTTGGTCTCTTGAAAGGACGTAACGCATTTTGTTGTTCGTTTCCGTTTCCTGTCCTGCGGCGCAACGAATGCGATTTAATTTCTTTTGTCATCGAAATCAATTCAAAAAGTCATTGGAAAGTGCACTAGCAGAGTGTTGGCCAAGTTGTTGCCACTCAGCACTGAAGTGCTGGCCAGAAGAGGCCTGTGTGCCAGGTGTGCACTTTAGTTTGCTACCTGTACCCTTGCCCAACCAGCATGCACTAGATGCTCTTGTGCTTCTTCTTCTTGACACCCTCTCATCATACTATGTTGATCTAGTACTACAAGTTCCTTCGAACTTATTTACTTACGAAAATGATACGGCTTTGGTTGCTTGAGCAGATTTATTAGCTTTAGTATACAATGGTTCAATAATTAATAGCTGCAAACTTTCATTACAAAAATCATTTTTATTAAATCAATTTTATTTCAATAAAAAACATATTGTATTTAAGTAATGTTAATGTTTCTATAAAAATAATTAGTTTGTCGACTGTTTAAAGTCATCTTAAAATTATTTCTTTATAAAAATGAATTTTAAATAATTATTTGTATATATGAAATAGAATGCACTTTGAGGCACTTTCAGGTGTTAAAACGCTTGCAACCGACAGATTACGTGCGGTTATAATGCTCTCTATTTTAGTTCATTTCGTTTGTTCTATTTTGTGTCTAATGTCTAATGCAAAGACGTCTAAATGCAATTTGTGTGTGCGGTTGAAAGCTTGCGTATTTAAGTAAATGGGATTTAAATGAAATGCAATCATTTGGCAATTAGTTGGATGGCCAGCAAATTCCAAACATTCCACACAGGGAAAAGCTTACCAAGGCATTACCTATTGAGACCTTAAAATTGGCACAAAGCTTTGTTTAATTAGCATTCTTGACGGATTTTCAATCAATTTATTTGTCATTTAATGCTTATTATCGTTCATCAATTTCCGCTCACGTCAAATTAATAGATACCTTTGTGAAAAAGCCGTCGTGTTCTTCAAATATATTCAATCATCCATCTCTTAATTTGGCAATCAAAGCTCATTTGTCTTATTTCCTTTTTACACTTTAACCGGATATGCTTAATTACATTGATATAAATATGAGAAGCATAATTTAAATCGATTTATGTTAAGGTTCTCGAATAAATACATTGAATTTCGTTGATTTTGCATATATATTAAACTCAATCTCAATAATCTATCAGTCCGTCAGACATTTGTAATTATTTGATATTATTTATTTTGCATTTAATGTAAATTCAATCTTGCGCTTAATTAATAAATAATATATGCAAAGTTTATTAAATATCATGCGATTTAATTAAAGCTTATTATCATGCGATTAAATATCATGCGATTTAATTAAAGCTTATTATTATCGCTTATCTTGTGGAAGTATTAAAATGTGTCAAGCTTACCAAAACAAAGTATGTTTTCGAATAAAAGTGACAATCAAATTTTGCACGAACAATTTAAATTTATATTTTAAAAGTTCGCTGCACAATTTTTCTTTTGTCAAATGACCCAACTTGGTAAAGTCTCATTGATATCATGACTTGTCATTGCAGCTTTCAGTCAATTAATTAGTTTGGCTCGACTTGAAAATTGAAACTGAGTCAAGAGCTAATCAGTTAACTGAATGACTTTAAGCTGCCGCTCACGTAACTGGCCATCCAATCGATATTGGCACAATGTGCGTGAGTTTCTGCATCGCCTGGCCAATTTAAAAAAACAAACAACAACTTTGGCAACTTTAATTGTTTAAACAATGGCGAGCAGTGAGTCGCGAATCACAAGGCACAAATCACGGTAGCGTGAAATGGCGATAAAGCTGACTGTTCCACTTGTCCTTGGTCCTTGACAGTCACTTACCTGTCCGTAGTGATGCCAATTTGGCTTTTTTATTTATCAAACAAACGAAAAATATTTCATTAAATCTAATTGAACATTTCAAATAATTTATTTTAAGCGAATTCATAAACTTTCACACATTTACATAAGTTAGGCAGCAAAAGCGGGTTTAAGATTAATAATTTTACTCCCTTTCTGACTTCGTGGCTTGTTAAGGCTATGATAAAAGTCTAACATTTTGCTAAAACAAATTTAATTTGGCTTGTTTCACTGCCCGCTAAAATAGCTGTATGTCCTCACAAGAAACTCGTCATCACCAGAAACCAGGCAGAATCGGCAATTTATAAAGTTGTGTGATTGATTGACTTTCTTCTGATGCATTCAGCTGTCACATCTAGCACCGAACCTGAGGGCTTCTATCTATTCTTCTATTCTATTTTCCTCATTGCTCCCACGCCTGTCGAATTTACTTCCTTTATTTGTGGCTTTGTTTTGGTTTCGCATTGGCGCTTTTCACGTTTTTTTTGTTTTCTAATTTCAAGTCATTCATTTTACAATTTGCGATGCGCCATTGTAATGGTTGTGTTTTGTTGTTTTTGCTGTTTTTGTGTTTTTTGCGGTCTCAACCGCACTATTTATTTTTCAGTCAATTGAATCGGTTCGAAAGTGAAAACATGAAAGTGTGAGTTCAAATTGATTTACTCAGCCAAGCCGCATTGATCGTAGCTGCATTCAGTATGATTAGCTCTAATGACTCGGACTCGGCCTGGCTGCAAATTGTGTAGAGAGCTTTATGCAATTTTCAGCGCCAGAGACATTTAAAAGCTGTTTGTTACCCGCATCAGTTGACAAATTATCCCTTTCTCATTTGTTGTATCAGACCATAAAATGTGTTTCATATCTCCAAACGCCTATTGTTAACTTGGGAATACTCTATTCATAATGTACAAAAGTTGTTACACATATGAAGGTAATATTTATTGGGTTCTATAAAGGAATATTCAAACAATTTTTACTTTAGTTGCCAAAACATCTTCTCAATGTGCATATATTAGACATTAGTTACATATTCTCAATATATATTTCAAGATCTAGCTAGGTGTTCCAAAAACACACACACAACACACCAACAAAAAACTGTTTCATAATTCTTATGAGCAGAGCGACGACTTTTGGGCGCCAGACCAAGTGGCACTTACTTTGATGGCAGCAAAAATAATTATTAATGAATGCACTGGAAACTGACTTATTGCGACACCCTATCAGGTTTGGGTCTTATATATATTTTCAAAAGTTTCTTGAATCGTCGAACTTGAGCAACAATTCTTACTTTATACTAGTTCTCTAAGAGCATAAAGCATTTTTTGTTGCTCTATTTGTGTATTTAAGTTATTTACATTTTGCTTTCATTAATTGACTGCCATTAAATGTAGTAAATTGTTTTTGGCAGACAAGTTTTCAATAATTATTGGGTAATATAATAAAAGGGATTTTGTTTTTGTTTTAAATATGTCGCTTTTGAAGTTGTTAATTTGTTTTGTATATATTTTTTTTTTCAATAGTGAAAATCAGTGAAAAAAATTTATATCGATATAATTTTATACAAATTGTTTTCGCCATAATTTGTTGGTTTATCAAATATATGAAACATATTTATATATACTTGCGGTTCGCATTACGCAATTAGTTGTTCACAAATAATATCGAACTCTAATTGGCGGTCTCACAAATTACGGTTTGTAGACCATATCCAATTGCTGGAAACATTTGTGCTAATTGCGGTTGATGCAATTATAAGTTATAAATATGTGGGTGGTGAATTGTTTGATTCATACCTTTCATATATATACCATCTCGTATATATATAAATTCTTGTAGCTTGCTTTCCTGTATAGCTTATAAATAGTCTCATGGTCTGCCAGTTTGGAATATCAATTGATTCATTACACACGATGGCAATTTGTCAGTCATTCGAGCACTCAAGATGTGTTAACAAGCAAATTGATAGCTCAAGAATGACAAAACAATAATTTATCTTATTGTTGTTTAAATGTACAGATCACTGAAAGAGAGACTTTTCGTCTAGATCAATACTGCACGTCCGAACTTTCGGAAGTCATAACTTCGCAGCTAGAATAATACTGAATTTCCAGTTCATAAAAAAAACAATTTGTAGAGAAAAAAACTTTTTATTTGCTGAATGTTTTTAAATCCCATTTATATGGCTGATGGCTTGCGAACGGATGAGCTCAGACACAGAGCCAGACCAGATACACATAGCTCAACCCACCACACTACATTTGCATATACATGCCAGAGCATTGATCAATGAATTTTTATGCGGCTTTATGTGGTCTATGCTCCTTTCCCGCTTCAGCTCCCTCTCCCTCTCCCGCTTCCGTCGTCGGTCGTTGGTCGACGCAGCGACATTGTCTTGTGGTTGGTTTGTTGGTTGGGCTGCCAGCATTGTTTTCAGTTTCTTTTTTTTTTTGTTGTCAACTTTACACCGATGCGTAAGTTCATTGATGAAACTTGTTATGGAAGTCGCTTCCTCTTTGTAAGTGATTTTTTTTTACTCTTTGTCTTCTTTGTTGTTATGCGTTGCTTTAGAATTTGAATACTCTTGTGAAGGGGTATTAAAAATCTGTCATTAAATTAGTCTCCGTTTAATCAATGTGCACATAGCTATGGAGAAGAATTTAAGTCAATATAACAATGTATTTGAGTACCTTAATTGATTATTTCAGTTATCTAAAACCCATTTATATTAACTTTAAACATTGCAACGTAAGACAACTTTTATTTAGAAGCACGCATATTCAAAGATATAGCAAAAATATGTTATGGCTTTTAAATATTATTTTGTAGGCTAGTGTATTTGAAGTTCGGCTTGTCGACACGCTTTAAACTTGTCATTGTTTTTATCTTAAGATCCGGTCGGTCGCTCGGTCTGTCGGTCGCTTTGCCAGTCTCGCCCAGTGCGGATATCATGTGACTGCCATGCCCCAGTAAACAGTTTGCTAAACTTACTTTGTACCTACCTAACTACTTATGAATGTAGTTAGATGCCAGCCAGGTTTTAAGGTGGCTTTTAACTGTTACCCAGTGTTGCCATATCGAATGCCTTTTCCAATATACAATTTATTAATTGTCCATGCTATTAGGAATGCATAATATAAATTTATAGATATACTTATATATGTGTGTGTGTGTGTGTGTGTTTGTCTGTGCATTTCATTAAGTTTGAGATAAAGATTGCGCTGGATTAGCTATTAGCTCATCCATATCATCCTCGTCATGGGCCATTGCATCTGCATTAGTCTGTAGTGCAACAAAGCCAGGGCCATCATTAGCGGGAGGTGAGGCTAAACCATCCGCCAACGGGCTCAAACTGGAGTTGGGCAATGGACCGATTTCAACTTTTGGTTCCGGGTTGGCAACCGGCACTGGACCCGGCTCTGCCTTCGGCACTGGACCTGGTGCTGCCTCCGCCACGGGAGTTGGTAATGGAGTGCCATAAACGCTGTGCAGCAGGGCAAGCGTCGCAACTATGAGAATCACCGAGACTGTATTTAGTTTATAAAACATTTGGATGAAAGACTTTTGCTACTTTACCACATGCAAATAGAATTGCTGTTAGAAGTTTCATTTTCTTTTCACTGAACACAGACCTGCGTGTCTGCTTGCTTTTATAGTGCTTGACTTTTAATTCAAGAACAATTTTTGTCTGTGTGTGCCAACAATCAATTAAATATTTAATGGCTCTTCATTTGAATTGTGATAAGGTAACCACTTAATGGCTTTTACAACTGAACATTTGGCTACGCTCTACTCTAATGCAATTATCATTTCATTAAGTTATGATAAAATTCAGTGGCATTGTTGATTTTGTTGCACACATTCTGGTTTTTATTGTGAAAGAATCTTTCAGGTATTGAAAACTTAAAGCGTTTTCAAGGCGTATTTTTCAGCCATCTGCGAGAGAATCAAAGTAAATTAAAGACAAAAGGAACTAAAGCCTTTCCAAAAGGATGTTTCAAAGAAAACAAACAAATTAATTTATTTTACCATTTATTTATTTATGTTAAGAAATTCAATATAATTTAATTATTCCACCCTATTCTTATTTGTTACGCAAATTTAAGATATTAAGTTTTCATTTATAAATTGTTTACATAAAGAATTTTTCACCTCGAATATCAAGTTTTAAATCTTTAAATAATAACGTTTAATTATTTGGCTTTTAAGCTATTTAGATGTCTTCTGAAATCTTAAACGGATGTCTATGGGTCGTTAAACGCTTCCATGGTTCCTTGGTGGAATTATAAGCTAAAGACGAACACAAAACTTGACTTCCATCACTGATGAAGCTGTTCAGCAGTGCTTTTTGGCAAATGAAAAAATATATTCTGATAAATTATGCAACTTAACTAACAACTATTTAGTTGACACTTACCGCAACAAGCCAACATCAACAATTTGAGCTTCATGGTTGAACTGGGGCATCAAATGCTCACTCAACTGTTCATATGCAACTTATATAAAGTTTTTGAAGATTTTTTCTGATTCGTTTTAGTGCAATAAAATCAATTGAAACTTTTGTTCCCTATCACTGATAAGCTTTTATAGCGTAACTTTAACTAGTTTGCTGATATTGAGTATTTAACAAAAATAACAATTGCCATAACAACAATAGTAAAGTTATAATATTTTTTTTTTTGGCTCAGCTCATGGCAAGCACTGTAAATAAATTTAAGAAAAATGCTGAACGATAATTTATTTCATACTATTTATAAAAAAAAGCTATTCCAAGCATAAGCGATCACCTGCCAAAAGAACTCTGCATTCCAAATGCTGCATTATTTTAACCATCGGCTGCTGTTTCATTATCAATTTCAGACTGTGATTTATCATTTGCTTGTTGTTATTCCTCCATAGGATAAGGAAGATTCCTTTGATTATCGCCTCCTGTGCGGTCCAAGGTAGAATTTTTTGAGTCTTGTTCATCCATTTCACCCGTTCTGCGGTTCAACCGCAGACCAGGTCTAAGAAGTAAAGAACCCCATGTTGGCCGAAGTTTCATAACATTCCAATTAGAAAAACCAACACTATTTAAACGAACAGCTGCTCTTGCAGGAGGCAATGCTTGTTGGAGAACCTCAACCAATGGAAGTTTTTGACTCATAGGATAATTATAGGGGGCTCCCAAAAGTTCTCCTTCATCTTCATCTTCTTGTTCTTGATTCTGATTTTGACAATCGATGCAAATACTTCCATGATTGGAACCGCCTATATTGACAGATATATTTCTGCCCAGCTCCTCTTGTTCACGACGGTAAATCTGAACATGACCATAAGTCGCATCCAGCGACATCAGCGAAAAAACTAAGTTGGACATTTTGATAAACAATTGTTTCGATTATTTCGATTCCTATGTGCACTTACAGCTTATTAAGAGAAAAGTCCTGGTCGTTACCATTTTGCTGGAATTCTTCGCATAGAATAAACCAAACGAAACTTTCAGCTTAAGTTTTGTAGCCTGAATCTAAGTTCAAGCGAGATAATTTAGCATTTGCTGTGGTCGGTTGTATAAATTGTAATTCGTATTAGACATGCAACATTTAAGATTTGTTACATAAGTTTTAACCATAAAAGGTCAAAGATAGTTTACTTTTGAATTTAACTTCCTGGTATCTTAATATCCACATTTGTTCCGTTTGGTTGGATAACTTTTTCCGTAAACGTGGTCTTTGTTTTCTTTTCAAGCCAGATTAGCTTTGTAACAAATTGGCTTACCCTTCTTTTATTATGTTATTACTTTATTCTCTAAATGTGTCGTATTCTTTTGCATTTGCTAAGCTCTTAACATTATTTAAACCAATTCTATTTAAGTGATTATATTTTTTGTCAAATCTAAAATTGAACCACTGACTTTATTTAAGGAGTTAGTTTTTTGTTTAGACATTTTGTTAACAACGTTTATTTACTTCAAATGTTAGCTCGAAATGAAGTGCATAAATGTATATTTAATTGAAATACATGCAGTAATTAAAGAACATATTATTTTATTATTACGTTTTGTTTAGGAGAAGGATATAACATTGGCTTTCCAGTTTTATGCCTGCAACGTATGCAAATTTTACCAGAGTTGCCATTTCGAACGTTTAGCACAATATTTATTCCACTTTCTTCATCAGCTGTAATATTTATAAGCGATTATTGGATAAAACAGATGTTAATATGATTGAATGTATAATTTTTAGACTTACAAATAAATAATAACAAAAGGATACTGAACAACATTAGAATTCCGTTCATTTTTTTGCTGCATTTCCAAGCATCTAAAAAGTATTTTTTGAAAAAGAACGAAAAAATGTATTGGTTCCACATAATTTTGACACACGTTGTGTAATGTAATGAATACACTTATAACGTTTTATATAACCGTAAATGAAGCAAACTAATTAGATACAACCCGATCTGCAGAACAAAACGTATATAGTATACGGAGATTACATTTTATTGGTTATATCGATAGCTTGCAAGAGTAGATTAGTTCCATTAGGTTGATTTCAATCAGGAGAATAATAGCCGGGTGGATTTCCGCTAGGTGGATTTCCACCAGGTGGATTTCTGCCAGGCTCATACCAGTCAGGTGGATTACCAGCAGCTGGATTCCCGTCAGGCGAATTCCATCAGGTGGATTTCAGCAGAGTGGTTTTACACCGGGTGAATTTCCGCCAGTTGGATACATCCAGGGCGAGTAATAGACAGGTGGACTTCCGCCAGGTGGATACATTGCAGGATTCATGCCAGGATAGTGCACGAATGTTGGCGAATACGAATTAAAATGCTGCTGCTCATGCTCTTGGAAGTAGTTCCAAAGGAAATAAGTCCATCATGCATGCTGTACAGAAAAACCACATAAAATGATTTAAATTTTCCTTTACTGGAGACAGAATATAAATCAATTTAGGATAATTTTGATCTAGATCCGAGAGATTCGATTCAACTTGTCCAAGTCCAAGTCGAAAACTCACAGCATATTAATAGTTACACTCTTCCCATTGTCTTATACGAAAACTAAGTATCGTAATAAACTTATTCTTAGACGGCTTCATTGTTTTATGGCATTGTTGCATAAGCATGTGTCAATTTGATTGGCCGCTTTTTTGGTTTGATATGGTGTTTGTATAACTGTAGGCAAATTGATTTATTTGAACTTAAGCTATATATAAGAGCTGAAGGTTTTAGTTTAGATAACCAAAATTCAAGCGTCCATTAAAATATTTGGTTATATTTAAGTAAAATTTAAGAAAAATAACTATTAAATGTATTTGTATTGCCTGAAGTCATGTATCGAGATAAGTGGTATAATGGTTTTGTGCAACAAGCAGAAGGAATTATTTTTGATCCCATAAAGTTTATCGATATATCGATAGCTCTCCCAGTTTTTGATACACAGTTACAATATATAAAATTTAACTTTGAAAGTTCGTCTTGGCAATCAATACAAATTTCGCCAATATTATGACCACCGATATTAACCACAATATTATAGAGTGGTGTTGAACTCTTAAATGCACAAGATTTATTAGAATAGCCATAAGTTCTATGCAAAATGAGCCATAGAACAAATTGAAAGATTTTAATTCAAAATAGCAAATACTTAATTAAACATTGCTTACAGCAGACCAAAAGTCGAAGTTTCCAAGTCGATATCATATTGCCAGCTGCAGTTAAGGTATGATGTTACAAACGATTCTGCTTGCCTTATGTTTTGTCATACGATTTTGATCGAGTCAAATCGTAATTTTCTACGGATAACCTTCGTTCAGAATTCGACATGTTTATTATGCACTTAAAAGCATGTGCTAAGTGCCTTCAGCGCATTTTCCAGTCATTTTAAATTGTTTATTTTGAGAAGATTAAAGTTAAATGAAGAACAATTAATTCGGAACTCAGCTGATTAGTTATGATTAGTTATGTACTTATGCTAAACATATATTCTGAAAATTATTTTGTATATTTTATTCTACGCTTGTTACTTAGTATATCGAGAAATAGTAAACTACCAATAAAGCTATAGATTTATCATTTGGAATATCATAAAAACCAGTCAACACGTGTAAAAGAAAGTTCTCATGTCTTGTGTGTGTAGCGTCTGTGTGTTGCGTAGTATAATTTAGACATTTAATAGACACTAATAGCTATATGACTTGTGATTTGTGTGTGCTATGCATTTGGAATATATAAACATTGTTGTTGATGCAAGAGCGCAGCTAGAAGCTGGCGTAAGTGTTTCGTAAATGATATTACCTGTGAACAGCAGGTGGTTAGGTTCAGTTACTTTTTGAGTTGTGTCAACCCGCTGACATAGATAAGCATACACATATTTATGGTTGATATAGATATATATATTTAAGTAAAGATAACTGTCCAATGCATATTGCATGTTGTAATCAAATTACATGCAACATTTCACAATTTGTGTTTAAATGGACATTAACATAAACAGCTCTGAAATCGTTTTTCAATTGCATTCGTTTTCTACTTAAATCGAAATTAAATGAAAAGCGAGACATGATTGCGATTGCAATTCAAATCCATTCACAACGAAAGCCAGTCAAATACTTATCTAATGCTAAATGCATGACGAGGGTAATTCAAAACGTTTGAACTTGTTTTCCAAGTTTCCTCAGCAGTTTTGGTTTTTTTTTATCTTAATATAAATTTGGTCTTTAAAATAAACTGTAATTTTCGATAGGAAACATTATTTCAACACGATAATTGTTAATGGTTTAGATAGGCTATATATTCTAGTGAGTTTGAGAGCTCCAAAACTTTCAAACTTGCCCTCTTTTAATTAACTGCTTGGTTGCTGCTACAAAAAAAAAAAAAATTGTGTTTCAAAGTGATTTCGACATCTTTTGAGGGTTTAGTTTTTGCTGAAAAGTATTGCGCTAACAAACTGTATAGAGAGAAAGACTTTAGAAAAGCGTTTTCTTTAGTTTTGCGGTTTCAAATATTCCGACAATTTGCCTTTTAAAAGCTAACAAGTAAATTACCCCTTTCGCCCTTTGCAACCAGCAACCAGCAACTTCAGCCTGTTTGGTTAAATTGGTATTTAATGCTGATTTATTGTATGATAGTCGTTGTTAGATATAATCGTATCTTAAAGACACCGCGAGTGTGGCGTGTGAGTTTTAAAACTAATTGAAAATCGCAAGCTGGTTTAGCAAAACGGTTTGGGCTAATAATATGAAAGTGAATCTTTAGAGGTCAAAGTTTTGGCAACGGCTTATTATAAGCGTTCTTGGCCCGAACCAAAACAAAAACTTGAATAAAGTTATGAATACATATATATATATATATATGTTTCGCATAATAAATCACTAAATTATGAAAATGCTGACAAGCAGCAAGAATAAACAAATACCAAGAAGCAGGCAAAGCAAACCAAATATATATCAAATTGTTTCAACATTAAACGAAACTTAACTCTAGTCTTGTTTCCAAATCTTCTTCAGTCGTGAGCGAACGTCTTTAACCTTATGTTACCCATACATAACAAGCTTTGTTAATATGCAAACGTTTTGCTTTTGCTTTGGCCATATTAAATATTTAAAGCAATATAAAAGCAGAATGCTGTCCAACATATCTTGGCTTCTATTTTCTAAGTTAATCCTTTCGATTTTTTCATATTCATTTCATTTCTTCTAATAATTTATTAGTGTCAGAAAAGCGAAACAATCCAAGGTAGCTTAAAGGCCACTTCATCTGAAATCTGTGGGAGCTTTTAATAAATTAATTGCCAGAATAAAAGAAGAAGCTTGAATAGCCAAGATCACATGCAAATTAAAAACTGTTCGACTATTGTTCATTGTTGCTTAAAGTTCGCAAAAATATGATACCTGATGGAAGAAATATACTAAAAGCAGATGATATGAAGGTCGCAGTTTAGGTCTGCTGCTAATCCAGGTCGATCTCGGCGTTGGTGTTGGAATCAACTTTAACGCCCTTCTGCTTGGTCGAACAAAGCTGACGATGACAGCGGATATGACCAAGACGATGTTTTTGTTGCTTTTGTTAATGTTGTGGTTGTTCTTGTTGTTGTTGTTTTGGGGCACCTGTTTTGGACAGCAGCAGCTCAAGCTGTTGTCGCTCAGCTGCTTAAGTTTTTTTTTACTTTTTTTTTACTTATCTTACTTACTTTAATGGCTTTTGAGGCAGCGGCAGCTCGTGGCACTTGCCACAATCGGAAGTTCATGTTTATGATACGCTTACCAACGTCCTGATATATCTTTTAGCCATATCATCATCTGCATTGATATCATCTGCCATCTCTTGAGCTTCAAGCTGCAGTTCAACAGTTAGGGTCAAAAGCTGCCCTCAAGCGATCTATTGTAAAGCTGATAAATCAAGTAATAAACACTAACTTATAGTATATCAATTTAATTCATTCATTGTAACTAAAAACTATACAATACAATGAGAGACTATCAGCTAAAATTACATTTATCTACTTATCTTCTTACTTTTTAACCACTCACCCATCAATCTACTCAATATTTAATTTTTGATTCATTTTCCACTTTATCGCTTAGCCCTTTTTTTGTTTTGTTTGTTATCTTCAATTGAGGTGTTTTGCGTCTAATGCACAACAATGAACATAATAAATTCAACTCAATTCATTCCATTTGTCTACTCATGCTTTTGTGATACTGAGGCTGTTAAGTACCTCTAACAAGCGCCCACTTAGCTATATTCTCCTCTAGCATCGTAGAACAAGTCTCAGCCAACTCGATTATGATATAAATAGAGTACATACTACATACCGTTGACTTGGCTGCCAGATACAATTGTATCTCAAAGTACGTTTGTAAGTGCCGCAGCATAAAACTTGATTGATAGCATAATTTGCAAGATGCAAGCCTCCGTTTTTATTTGGTTTACCCTTTCAAAAGGGTATTATTGTTATTGCATCAAGTATGTTAGGTTTTATTATATAGCAAAATAAAAATATTTTCACATAATCAGCAGCAATAATTTTTGGTTACAAAAAATGAAATGGAAAATTGAATGATTTTATTTAGTGTATTTTTTATTTATTTATTTATTTTTTAAAATAATTTTTTTTATATTTTATTGCTTGCTTATAACAAATTCTTAGGTTCAAATATAATTTGAATCTAAATTTTTAATGTGCTATGTGGAAACTCGATTTAAATCGATGTTCAAAATTGAAATCGATTAATTAATATTATTATTACTTGATATTAATAACTGACACTTTTATAGCTACAAAATTAAAAGATTGTTAAAAAAAAGTATTAATAAATCTCACAATCAATAAAAAAAAAGATTTATTTTCAAAATCTCGAACTATCGATAGTATCGATAACAAAATATTTAGTTATGTGTAGTTCTCGAAGGGTATGCCATCTTCGGTGTTACTTAAATCTCTGTTTTTTGTCTGTTTTTTTTTTATATATAATTTTACTCGTTTTTGTTTTTTGTTTTTTGATATACAGTCACAGCAAAAATGTAAAATGTATAGGAAATGTGCAGCGCACGCAAAAATACGCGCAGCCAAGCTATAAGAATGAAAAAAAGGGGAGCTATGAAGAGGGGATAGGAGGAGAGGGGGAGAGGAAGTGGCTACTTGCCACTTCCCGCTGGTTGGGGCAGTGGCAGATGCTTGCCAACAACTCTCTCGCGTAAATACAGTAACAAGCAACGAGAAGTAACAAGTGCAACCAACAATGCTTGATGCCACATCTGCCTCTTGGCTTCGCTTGGTCTGCTTGGTGTTTTGTTTTGTTTACATTTGGGGCACGTCTGTTTTGTCTGCGGCAGCTGCTGACCAATGCCCATTAACTAGCAGCCGGCCCCAAGACAGAGGCAGCCTACGTATGTGTGTGTGTGTGTGTGTGTGTGTGTGTGAAAGAGAGGAAGAGAGTGTGGAAAAACTGGGCTTGTGAAAAGCGTCTACGATTACACAATCTGTTGCAGCTGTAACTGGAGCATGATGCATGGATTCTAATTCCTGGCATAGCTTAACACCAAACCTTAACATATATCGTATATATATATATATATTTATAAGTATATGTATATAGTTTATATGTATGTGCTATAATTGACAGTGCATTGAACGCTCCACATGCAACGTGTAACGTGCAACGTGCAACGAGCTACGATTCACCGCAACTTGTTGTTCGACAGTTTTTTCATTATGTTGTGTACTTTTCACACGCTCATGTGAAAAGCGTGCTATAATCCCATTCTATACAAATATTTAACTGTTTACCCTTCGCAATCCAAAGAATGATCTATATTTATACAAATGTTCTTGCTGTGCTTTATAACTGCGCATAATAACTATGCTCAAACCTTGTGAAAAAAAAGAGTTCAACAAGCTCAACTTAAGATAATATTTTACAACTTTCAACTATTTATTAAGTTTAACATTTAAAGAATTTAGTTGGTAAGAGATGTATGTAAGAGTGATGTATCAGTGATGTAATCTATGTATATGAACTTTTAACTGTTTATTAAGTTTAACATTTCAAGAATTTAGTTGGTAAGAGACGTATGTAAAAGTGATGTATCAGTGATGTAATCTATGTATATGAACATATTATGTATCTTTAAACTACTAACTTTAACATTGTCAAATAACTTTTTGTTTAGTTGGTAAGCGTATGTAAGAGTGATGTATCAGTGATGTAATATTTTTAAATAATCTATGTATCTGAACTTGCTATCTATCTTTATCTTTATTAACTTTAACATTGTCAAATAACTTTTTCTTTATATGGATAAGAGTAGGAGTGATGTAATATTGTAAAATAATCCATGTATCTGAATTTATTAATATTTTTCTTTTAACTATTAACTTTAACATTGTCATATAACATTTTCTTCTATGCGAAAACCTTTAAAATTGAAGTAATATTTTTATTTAAACAGTTGGTAAGAGTATGTCAGAATGATGTAATGCTGTAAAATAATCTATGTATCTGAAGTTATTACAATGTATTATTTAAACTATATTTATTTAAGCCAACGATTAAGTCTAACGCTTTTTGCTTTAATGAGCAAATAGTCTAGCGGTATACATAAAAAAATTAATATATAAACACCATTTTTAATTTCCCTGCGAAACATATTTTCACTTTCATACAAATTACGTTTTGAGTTTTAATTTATTTTTTTTACTGCGTGCCTTTTGACTTTGAGGTAATTAATTTTTTGTTTAACAGTTGTCGTTTTTTTGTTGTTTTTTTTGGTTTTGTTAAATAAATCATGGCTAAATGTGATGACTGCAAATTACATTTGATTTTCTTTTCGGTCTCTTTGCGTAAGGCAGCAAAGTTCAGAGCTTTTTATGCTTTTATGGTCATAACTTTAATAGCAGGTCCGATTGTGTGTTGGCCATAAGAGTCTTTAACCCATAAATGACTTGAAACGTGCGCATAATACTTAAGAATCTAGCAATACATGTTGCTGCAACATTGCGCTAGATGTTCTAGCTGGAGTTAGAAAATTGTAGTTATTTCCTCTTGTTAGCAACATGTTGCTTGCTAATGTTGCTGCGCATCTGCCGCTTCATTTGTTGCTACAGTCACTTCCACTTCACATGCTCAAGCCCATCCGGCGCTCGCTCACTCACTCTCAGCAAAAACCCACATGATGAACGCAGCTTCTAATTGAGAACCAGTTACGCTGCCTACTCGAAGTGAGCTGCGCAGCAAGTGGAAACGGTTCGCCTAGACATCGTCGGCGCCCACAGTTCGACAACAAAACATCAAAGTCGACCCACACACATGCAAACACCTACACTGGTCAGAATCGAGGAGTGAAAGAGAGCGAGAAACAGAGACCAACACTTGCATGCACCCACGCTAGCAACTGCACACACAAGAAAAAGAGCAAGAGCACATACTTACAGTGAGCAAAAAGCAGCAACATTATATATATATATATATCAAAAACAATACTTTTACATAGTCATTGATATATTTATATATATTAATTATTTTGTATTTAAGACGAAATTAAATAAAACAATTTTGTATGTAGCTTAATAGTTTTCTTTGCTTGCGCTCATACTTTATTTTATTCTTTACCTGTAGCAACAAATGTTGCTAACGCTCTCAGCAGTTGTTGTTTTTGTTGCGCTCACAAGTCAGCTCGATCTGCTCTCTGAGAGTTAGTAAGAGAGTGCGCTCGCATTCGGTACTCTCTGGACGCTAGCGGCACTGTGACTTCAGTTGTTTGCGAAACATTGTTGAGTACGGTTGTGGTAAACAGCTAGTCGGTGTAACGCTTTTATCGTCTTGCTCAAAATATCGGTAAAAAAGCTTATCTCACCGCTTGCAGACGAACTAAACAAAATGTTGACACACGCATAAACTTTAGGCAAACTTAAGACAAAAACACGCAGTGCATTAACAATCTACTTTTTGTTGAGTTGCAGTGTATACTAAATCAGTGTTGTTGCCGTTTGCTGCACCTGTTTCCTGCCAACTGCAACTGCAACAGATGCGTACCCCAGTCGGAATACACACATACTACGCACACTTATATTTATATCGAGATATTAGCATTTAGCATTATGCGGCACGTACGCGCCTTCGGCTACGCATAAAAATGTGCAAGTGATGTGAAGTGCAAAGAAAAAACATAAAACATAAAGCAAAAAAAAAAACAAAACAAAAACCTAACCACAACAACAACAACTGCCAAAACGGCCTTGTGCAGATTTTTAAGCAGCAATCAATCAAAGTTTTGGGATTATACAAACACATACACATATATCTTTGGATTATCTGAACCCAATTCAACTCGTTCGAAAGGTAAGTTTTTCTTTTCTATTTTTCTTTTTTCTTTTTTTTGTTGGAGCTTCAACTTTCTCAAGTTCTTAAGTGTTCTTAAATGATGATCATTATCATTTCACCAATCACAGCATTCGACTGCTTCTAACCTCAACCAAAATTGATTTATTGCGATAAATCAGAGTCGGTTCGTCGGCTTCTGGTTTCCGCTAGAAAGTCTTTGGCACTGTGTTATCTCTGCAGACTTGTTTAACTTGAAGCTGTTCAGTTTGGTTGATCTGGTTTGCTTTTCATTAACACTGGCGAAAGTCTAGAATTTTCACTAGTCAAAATAGATTAAAGCGAACGAAAACAGTAATTACACACAACAAAAAGAAAGAATCAAAGATTTGGCGATAAGCTTTCAATTTGAAAGAACCCAAAACTTTTACATACTTAGCATAGTTGCTTAACTTCTTGCACTTCTGTCAAAGTTGATTGAACTTGGGGATTTGAAAGCCTACAGAACGGTACTCAAGAGCTAGAGACAACTCATTTCCGTTTCCCCTTACTCTTTACTCTTCACAACGTAATGTAACGTAACGTAATCTTGTGAGCGATTATAATGCAAATTTTATCGCGCTGTTATAAATATTTGTTAAATGTCATTGTCTCTTCATGAATGAGTATGACTGACTAAATGAATGAATGAATGCATTAATGAACGAATGTGCCTTTATATTAAAATTATTATTCAAATACCTTGAGGGCCACACACACACGCACACAAACATTCGCATCTAAAAGACCTTCCCAATTATTAGTAGTTTATTATATGTATGGTAATCAAAGCTTTGTGGGTCTACAACTTAAATGAGTTTGAGTTAATTAGTCGAGACGTTTCGTTTAAATGTTTATGAAAGCCTTACAACACAGTTTACATAAATTTTATCCAAATGGTTCAATCAAATCGATAGAAATTATATATGCGTAACTTGCAGCTACATCAGTGCATCTATCTCCTAAAAGTTTATATAGATTGTTAAACGATTAATCTTTTGTATGCTTCACATTAACCCATTTGCATTTAGTTAAGAGATCATTAATTAGCTGATATAAATGATAAAAACTTTGAATGGTTCCATCTTCGAGTTCTTATTATCATCATTCACAACTTAGCCACTTGATAAGATCATTTGCAAACTTTTGCTTTCCAAAAAATTGCTATGCTCCATAGCTTCATTACTCATCTTAAGTTAGCTCTCTAAAAAGCTGCCTAATTATGCCAAATCTTATTCATAAAACTTTCAAAGTCGCAAAAACAATATGCTAGAATATTGTTGTTATAAGAAATGAAGACTGCAAAATACTCTGCTTTTATTAAATTAAACAATTTGGTTCTTACTTAATCGAGTTTTGGATCGGAAGCTCTAAGGTTCTGTTTGTTCTTCGCATTGAAAAATAAAGCAAACTACTTTTAATTATTTTCAATTATTTTTCTTATCATTTGAATTACTTTTGCGAGTGTTTGTATGTGTTGCAATGTTCTCCATTCTCTTTTGGCAACAAAGTATTTTTTTTTTAAATATTTAAATCAAAAATTGAAGAGATCTTCAGCCTTAAGTGAAATTTTCCCAGACGCCGTTGCCCGGCAACATACCAAAGTTGATAATGATAATGATGGACATATTTGGTATGTATGTATGTGCACACATATATATATATATATACGAGTGTGTATGTATATTTGGTATGGTATGCTGTTGATTACCTTGAAAATTCACTTGAGCTTGTGTTTTCGCTTGATTATGAAATTTATTCGCAAAAAGCAATTGACAATTTAATAGTTTCATGTTTGTCGCTGATTGGGGATGGGGATGTGGTGTTGAAAAGTTATCTCTCTTGTTGTTGTTTTTGTTTTTGCTGTTCGATGAGCGGTTTTCACAACACTTTTCGTTAAACTTAGTTGCCGCCAGGCATCTTTCGCTGTTAATCGACGGTTCGTCGTACCCATCCATAGTCAATTGTTATTGATATTGAATTAATTTCCTGTCGCTGATCTCTCTCCCTTTCTCTCTCTCTCTCTCTCTCTCTTGAAATGTATTTTCACTTGAAATTTTATTAAATTCAGCTCACGTTGTGTTTTTTTGGGCATTTTTCTTGTGAGAGAACATCGGCTGGACAACGTTTTGTATTTTGGCTAATTAAAAATCAGGAAATGCTCGCAAACAATACAACAATGCAACGATTTCCCATGGCAGGGGGTCTGTTACAACCATGTTACTATTACTATGCACGTACGTGGTGATCTTTACCTGTTGTACCTGCCGTTGCTACCATCCTATTCTATTATCGCAACCTCGAGGAGCTGAGCTACCGTTGTCAAGTGCGGTTTGCTACGGTTTAGCGCCCTTTCTTAAAGTGTTCAAATAGACCTACTCCCTACTACTACTACTATTATTGCTATTTAGACAGGGGGCTTAGAGGCTGGCAAAACGTGAAGAATCTTCGAAAAGGATATTCGCCTCATTTGTTTCAGATACATATTGACAATGGCAAGCACGTACTTACCATTTCACAAAACATTTTTATTAAGAAATAATCCAAGCAGGGAAAAAAGGAAATTATTGATTTTTCTTTTCTGTTGCGCAACACCTTAGTTATCAATAACTAGAGATCGGTGTCAGCTTAAGTTGATTTGTGAAGAGCTATCTCGAAACAATAGATCTGTTCTTACATCGGTAAGAATAATGCATAAAGTACATTGTTGTAGGTTTATATATTGAAACTTGCAGTTAGTTTTATAATGTAGATCAATGAACTTTTTCAAGAACTTCTATTAAAGAGTTGATTTATTTATCTGTAGAATAATTTATTTATATAAATCATCAAAAGATACAATACATATTGAGTTTTGCGTTTTTAGAATGTTGTCTTTCCTAACCGATTTGTTTTCTAACAATTTCTATAACTTCTATCACAGTTTTAAACGTTGTTAGGTTTTTTCCAAGTGCACCCAGGAAGTTGTTGACTTTAACCATAAACGATTATAGCAATGTTCCTTTTTTTCCACTTCTTGCATTATGTTTTTTTATGGCCATTGTCATTGTGGGACTCTCATAAAACAAGAGACACGCCCGCACATTCAAGATAACAACAACAAAAAAAGAAACACAAAAAGAGAATTGTCATAGAATTTGCATAATCGTATGTACATATGTGTATGTATGTTGTACCTGAATGTTTTCATTTCGAATAATTGAAAGACCCGGACTTTTAATACCATCTATACAACATATTGTCAAATGGCAACGTTGCCATCCCCTGCCTCCATCTTCACGTCACGCGTGTCATAAGCAAATTTAAAAGTGATTTGCAATTCAATAAGATCCATTTACCAGACAGAAACGAATCGTCGAGTATTTTACAGCTAAATTCCGATTATATAGATTAAAAATATTCAATTGAATCGAAAACAGGCCAACAAATGGGTTTTTTTCTTATAAATATATATTTAGCATTTGTGTTTTTTGCTCGTTGTTCGATTCGCGCGAACTTGGCTAAATTACAGCTAAATTCGAGCTTAGTCAGCGACTCGAATGCGCAGATTATATATACAAATATCAGCAGTAATATGCATATCGAGATGTTTTTTCTCTCCAACCCATCAAAAAGTGAGTAAAAAGGGGTATAATGGTTTTTTTCAAATGTATGTAACAGGCAGAAGGAAGCATCTCTGACCCCATAAAGTATATATATATATAAATTTTTGATCAGCATCAAAAGCCGAGTCGGTATAGCCATGTTCGTCAGCCCGTCTTAGAGACTATAACAGCCAGATTTTGAATATTAGTTTCAAATTTTCAATAACTCATTCCGTTTCCGATATACGCTTGTAATCGATAACTATTAAATCTTGAATTTGTTAAACTTGGAAATTGCGTTTGAAACTAAAGATGAAATAATGAAAATCGGCACTGACTGTACGCATTAAGTATAAAGTTGAGGGTATCTTCTAGTCGGGACTTCCGCCTAGAGGAATCTTACTTGCTTTTTTTCCGTAATGCCAAACGCGTCAGCAAAAATGTTGAATGTTTTTGTAGTTATTTGATTTGGCTGTGATTTTTTGTTGACACGCTGTTTTGTTAACAATTAATTAACAAAAGAGTATAAAAACAGGCAGCTCTGTTATATTTCTCTGTTAGTTGTCTATTTGCCAGGCCGCAAAAAAAAGAGAAGCCGTAAAATAAGGCGCTAAATGGCGAGCTATAAAACAATTATGGCTCTTTATGGCATTGTGTAGCTCTAACAATTTTAAAGTGTTATCTGATCGAATTTGTCTGGCAATTGATCTTAGCATTGTCAGGTCAGCTCAAAAGCAGCTTAAACAACACAGTTTAGATTTCAATGAGCGACAATATCATAGCACAAATATAATAATAAGTTCCCTTCGAATGAGTTCAAATAAAATTGTTGCTAGAATTTTGATAAGTAATAAAGATGAAAAATACATTAAATGTGGCTTTAAAATACTTAATTAATGTGCTTGTAGGTTATATTCAGTTCTTGCTTAACTAATAATAAGTAAAATGTTTATATATAAAAGCTATATCGTTTTAATATTCAATATTCTGTTCTTTTATTTTATTCTTCGATAATAACTTGCAACTTCAATTAACAATTACTTATTCAGTGTGAGAAATTATACAAATGCACTTATCTTTATCTTAACTTTACTTTTGTTCACTTTTTGGCTTTGAAGATATATCTTTTCTTGTTTCTTTGCTGCTTTTTCAGACTTTCCGACTTTCTAGATCTCGAGTTTAGCGTTAATTGCGTTTGACCATCTTTTATGGCTAATCCAAGTGCAACAACAATAACCAACAACAACGAACAGCGTGATGAACTTTCATCTGTCAAACGATCAGATCGCATTTTCTTCTTCTTCCTCCTGCTTCCAGTTGTCGGTCAGTCGCTTCTTGCCTGCTTTACATTAGGGTCAAGTTGGAGGCACACTTTTTTTTTATTTTTATTTCTTCTGTGCGGTTTTTATTGAGTTGCTGCCTTCACTTTGATGGGCCATCGTTAAACTTTCGTTTAGGCCCACAATGCAATTGTGCTAACTTGGCTTATCGTTTGTGAATCTGTTTTCAGATTTACTTTCTACACATTGTCTATGTGTGTGTGTGTGTCTCTTTCTGTGTGTGCAACACGTGCCCCTTTAACCCCTTTCATCAACTGACTGACTAACAAAAATGTGCGACAAATTCTCACGCCCAACTTCGCTTTGGCTTGGTAAATGTTAACCGCAAAATGCGACCACTTCGGTGGAGCTGTTTCAATGTGGTTCTGTTTGGTTCCCAGCTGAAATCCTGTCTCTCTGTAAGTTGCCTTGACTTTAATGCACTGTGGGAATGCGGGAATACACACACACTCACACACACAACAACAACTTGATTGACTTGCATTTTTACTTGTTGTTTTTTTGTGCTTGTTTCATACCTTCTGTCTGCCTCTTTGGCCAAGGCTGAGGGATTCATTAACTGCAGCAGTAACTTCGCCCTTTGCCTCCTGCCTTCTGCTGCAACTTCCACTCTCCCTTTCTTTCTCTCTCTCTCGCTCGATCTTTCGTTCTCTGTCTCTGTCGTAATCGATATGCGTGTGCAGTTGGCAAAACTTTAACACCCGTTTGCCCAAATGGCTTAAGGCCGGAAGCGCTACAGTTTAAAGGCAACATTGCAACGCCCCAACACATGAAAAACAAAAACAAAAAATCCTTGTCTTTTGACCACTTGGCGCTCTATTTGAGCGTGATTAATTTCTGCACATCAGTCTCTGCCAGGCAGCTAAAAAAATACTCTTGACACAGACCGAGTCAGAAAAAAAAGGAATTTTATACTAAACTTTGCGCAATTTTATTCTTTCTTTTACTCTGTTTCTGTTTCTTTTTTTGTCACAACACTTCAAACTTTGGCGACTAAAAGCATAAACATTATCTTTATTAGCTTGACGAGCATTTTAAACAAGGTTTATTGACTAGATATAACTAATATATGTTATTGGGTGCTTAACGTACTAAATAAATATATTGAACAAGAACAATTAACAAAGAACTTTTTAATTAATATAACTGTATTTGAATAGTCATTATTTTTGCTTTATATATATATATATATATATATATATATTATATATTGTTTTATTTTGAAGACTTTTAACTTATGATATAAATATTACATATTTATTATACATAATGTTATCATATTTATATTAATGTAATGAAATGAAATTAAAAACTATTAAATTGACAACACAGAGCTGCAGTTAGCTGAAATCTGCATTTTGTAGTGTATAGGCGATTCGTTGTGTTTAGTTCCATGTCAACTGACCACTCTCTCATTCTCACTATCTCTCACTCTCTCTCTCTGTTTTGACAAATTATCCAAGTTTAAAGCTACTCTTTGCTGTTTTGCTGCCTGCTGCTTGCTGCAGCAGCTCAGGTTGACAAGTTGACATCTTCGTTGGCACATTATGTGCTGTGGTGGAGGAGGAGGAGGGGTGCAAGGTAGCAGAGCAGGAAGCATATTGCTGGACAGCTCCAACAGCAACAACAACAAAATCAATCTTGTTTTGGCTACTGCAACTCCCAGGCGAGTTAATTGTGCGTGTGGCAAATTTGTATGGGAAACACCTGAAAAACAAAAAAACACTTTTTTGTTGCTGTTTTGCTTGTTTATTGAAATGAACTGATTTTTGTATAGAGTTTCCACATTCCCAAGTGAACTTTAGTTGCAATCAATGTTGAATGCTAAAAGTATTTCTTTCATATCAAGTGCAAGTTTATAAAAATATAAATGCATAATGATGCAGTAGAATAGTAGATTGCCTTGAGAATGTTGCTTGCTGCCCCATAAATGACTCAGTCTTGCCACATAGTATATATCGTATTTATATATATATATATATATATGTCGTATAACATTGAGGCATTCTTATCGCGTTCTCTCCCTCACTTATATTATATTAGTATAGCCTGCATATATAGAATATGTAGTTCGAGTTACGGAATTTTAAAAATAAAAAACAACTTAATTGACACTTTTATGTGAAAAGGAAATTAATTGTTGACGCTCAAGTGGCAAAGCAGACAAGACAGCAACATCAGCATCATCAACATCAACATCAATATATACATATACATATATATATATTCCATATATGCATTTTATTTATGCTTAGGATATGCCATATCTTACCCTCTCATATTCAGTTTTGCCTTCCCCTTTTTGTTTTTTTTTTTTTTAGCTCATAACTTCATTAAGATGCGCGTGAGTTGTTTTAATTCTTCTTCTCTTTTCTGCTTGTTCTTGGAATTTTCTATTGAGTTTCTTGCTTCATAAGCACTTATGTAGGGGATCAGACATGTGTATGTGGGTTGAATGTGGCATTATGTGCTTCTTGCCACAGTCTGTTGCATGTATAAAGCATTTTATGATTTACTTTTCGGCAGCATTAAGTAAATAGAAATACTTTAAGGCTGCCTCTTTGTTTTGTTTGTTAACTTTTGATTTATCTAAGCAACTGCAATTTGTTGCCAAACAATCTGAAACAAATGAATGAATGAATGAATTAACGACCTTGTCTAGTTTAATGGCAGCATTTAACTATGGGAATAATACATATGAATATTTCTATAGAATTGCAATCCACTAAAAAATAATAAGAGCTAAATCTGAAAATTTTGTCTATTGTGTTTTAGTTTTTGCTGCTGTTTTGTTTTCATTTTGCAATCATTTATTGACAAGTTTCAACCTGAGTGTAAAACAATACCCTACAATGACAGTTCCATAGAATTGTTTTTCTACTTCGCTTCTTTCTTTTTTGTGTACCTTTTGTAATTGTGTTAACCAAACATAAAAGACAAGCAAAAAAACATAAAAAATATTGCTCTGAATTTATAATTTCCGCTGAATGCTGAAAGCTGAAAGCTTTATGTGATTTTTAGATTTACACCTCATATTGCGTCTTCTCTCTGTTTTATTTACTATTTACTTTTTATATATATATTTTTGATATTTATGAGGCGAAAAAAGTTACGTTTGGACAGCCTTTCAACAAATTTATGACTGCCTGCAGCTGCACAAAAAAACCTCAAAAAAAAAAATAAATAAATAAAAATTGAGAGAAAATAAAAGTAAATAATATTTAATTGCAGCTCTTGTAAGTCAGAAATCTGACGAAGTTCACTGTAAATGCTGTTCATATGTTTGAAGAGCAACATTTAATTCATTTCAACAATGCGTTTGGCTGGTGAAGGCTGAATCGTATTTGTACTAGCTAATACCCTATAATTTACAAATTGATTATTTCTATTAACTTGCTTTGGTACAACATTAAGTTTGTAACTATAAAGATAATTTCGTATATTATATATACTTTTGTATCTTATAGATACTTTCGTATCTTATAGATACTTTCGTATCTTATAGATACTTTCGTATCTTATTGATAACTTGATTACACACATTACGTATCTATCTGCTATTACCATAAAAGGAAATTTTTTTTATTGATTATTTTATCAATAATCCACAATCCACCCACAGCAAAAAATTGGTTTCCATTAATATCGAGAGCACTGAGTGAGGAAAATGAGAGAAATGAAATGTGAAAAATAATAATAAGAATAATTGATTAATTAATTGACAGCAATTGACTTTAATTAAGTGTCAAGTGAATACAGTACGAGCGAGAGATTTGTGTTTTTTATTTTTCTCTCTTTTTCGGCTCGGTGCGCCGTTTTAATTAGTTTTTCCGACAGCTGCAAGTGCCAGGAAAAGCATTAAATATTAACGGTTAATGAATTTTGCACTAAATACCAGGTGCAACGTTAGTTCGCCCAGCATGTGTCGCATAAGTCAAGAGGAATAGACAGCAAAGAGCAGCAACAAGCAAACACATTAACAAGTTGAAAGCGATTTGCCAATGTAATGGCAACAAAATTGCAGAGGGGCCACTCACCTTGGCAACATCATCATCAACCCAACTGGCAACAATTAGCAACGGTCAGAGCAGCCGCCTAGGAACTTTGTTGACAAACGCGGAAAAGCGCATAGCGCAAAGACCGACAGACAGCAGCAGCAACCATAACAACAACAACAACAACAAGTACTGCATAAATAAATGACTAAGCGGCTGCGTTAGCGTCGCGACAAGCGTGCTGCCATTGACAGCGACAGAGGCAGCGACAGAGCGGCAGTAACGTCAAAGCGTGACAAATAGGTAAATGTTGTAGTTGTTGTTGTTGTTGCTCAGCCTCGTTTGGTTTTTGCGCATGTTGAGCAACATTTATTGCTGACATTCGTCTTCTCTTTAAGTTTAGGTGAGTGCTTACAATGTTGCAGACAAAACTTGTTGCTGGGCCAAACATTTTAAGCACATGTTTGCATATCTTAGCCTTTATAACTGTTAAGCAGTTTGTAAACTCAAACAAAATTAACAAAAAAGAAAAAAGAGAAAAAAATTATTATAATTATATTTACACAGCAGCCAAGTTGCCGTTGTCGTCGCACAGACTCCACAATGACTAGAAAGAAGAAGAAGAACAAGAAGAACTTGCCCATTAGCACAACAAAAAAGGAGCCGCAGTCAAAACTTCTGCCCTAACAACAACAACAACAACAACAAGAACAACGAAGACTCCAACCACAATTTACGAGCATTGTGTAATTTCATTTGTACTTCATTTCAGTTTTGGCCAGTGAAAAATTTGACCGCCAAAAAAAGGCAACGTTTTGTTTTTGTGCTTGGCCATTCGGAAAACTGAAAACTAGTTTAGTTTAGTTTAATTCGCATTTGTGCGCCGCAGTAATTCCCAAGAAATCAGCAAAAATCTAAATGAGAGACTCATTCAAATGCGAAGTAGATTCTTTTTGCTCTTCTTCTTTGTTTAACTACATCTTCCACTAATCTTTGAGTTTAGCACAAAACCTTTTTTATATAGCACCATCAAAAAATCAACTTCCTGTCTTGTGTATCTTTTTGTTGTTGTTGTTTTTTTTTTGGTTTTGTTGCCCAATCATGGCCATAAATTTGATTTGCGACTTGACAAATTATTGTTAACAAACTTTATTTTTGTGTCTGAAGGGCTCATAAATTGTAAAATGAAGAATGTTGCGACACGTTTTTCATCGTTTTTCGCAGGAAATGCGCACCCGAATCAATCGAATCGAATGGTTCTCAGATTCTGCTTGATTGTAAAAGGATCAGGAGCTAATTGATGAATGTCAGCTATAAGCCTGGTCAACAAAAGGCACGATGATCGGCATATTATGTATAAGAAGGATTACAAAATGAAAGAATAGAATTTTGAAATATTTTAAAGTCAATTATGAAATAGTAAAAATTGATCGTGGCTAGAAATCGAATACATAAATGAAAGTTCTAATAAATAAATGAAAATCTAGTTCCACGAAATTGGTTTCTTATGCTAACAACTTTCATTTCAAGATTTCTGAATAGAACAACCTATAAAGTGGAACTAACAAAGAACTATTTCGAAAAGGAAGTTCTTTATTGTAATCTTAACGAAGAATACATAAAGAAACACATTAACCTAACTATGGCATTGAAAAAAGTAGAAAAGAACTAGTTCACACCAAGAATGACAATGAATATTTTTGCATTTAAATTAAATGATGAGGATTAATTAGTATTTTCTGCCAAACAACAGTTACTTTATAGGCCAAAATCATCAAAGAGAACTAAATCAGAACAAACTATTAATGATATAGAATTTTTACATTGATTGGGCTTAAAAATGTATTTCCTTTTCAGTCAGTGTATTCTGCAAAGTTGACTTGTTCCATATCTCCGGTGTTTCTTAACCAATTTCAATAAAATTTTCACAGATTGTCATTATTTTGATAGAGTTTTAACTTCCATTGCCACTTTCAACAAATTCAAGATTTTATTGTGTACGTGGGAAACGGGAAGAGTTATCGAAAACTTGAAACAAATTTGTACTGCCTAGGGATTAGACGAGCTTATGTTCCAAATCTGGAGTCTCTAGCTTGTATATTCGACAGAAGGACATGGCTATAACGAATCGGCTGTTGATGCTGATCAAGAATATATATATACTTTATGGGGTCAGAGATGCTTCCTTTTGTCTGTTACATACTTTTGCACAAATCCAACCATTTTCAATGGCTTCAGGGTTTAAAAAGAAGTTTAAGCATTCAAAGCTTTATAAGATAGAAACATAACTTTTCTGAGTCACTTAGTTGAACCCAAGTGAAGTTTTAAAATCATATTCTTAGTTTTTTTTCCAGTGAAAGTCATGTTGCGTAAGTTCTCTCAACTGCAGCTTAACATGTCAACGTTCAAAGATAATTTTCATAAGTACATTAATATGTATGTATATGTGTATGTGTGTGTTTGTGTTTGTGTTTGTATATGGTTTGAGCCCATGCTTATCGTGCATGATGCATGCCTGCATCAATCTTGAGTCCAAACAATATGCTGACAACAAGAGCCCCTTTACCTGGAAAGATAAAAGAAAAAGCCAAAAACAATAAACTCTTCTTCTTCTTTTTCACACCTACGATAAATGCAGAACAACTGTTGTTGCTTGTTTTGTTTTGTGTCCTAATTGTGGGCGTGTTAGCTTAAGATAGACAATAGTAGATTGACTCTAAAAGGAAAATCTTGTTAGACATTGAACCCCACGAAACGAACGCTGCTCCATCCTGCAACATCCGATATTTAATGTAGATGCTATTTGCATATAAACTCAGACCGGAAGCCCATAAACGAAATAAAACCTTAAAACGCAGCTGGCTGCTCCACATTTTTCGACATTGACTTTGATTTTGTTGTCCACACACACACACACTCACACACACACAGAGAGAGAAAATGCATTTAACATTTCCCATTGGCATTTCCCTTTTCCATTTCTATGCACATTTCCACACACGCACATTTCCTCTGTTATCTTCTTCTTCTTCTACCTGCTTACTCAAAGATCACAGCATGTGAATCCAACAGAAGCAGCAGCCACAACAACAACAGCAGCAACAACAACAGCTGCCTTCCAGTTTCTCTCTCGTCTCGCATTTCTCATAGCGCAATTTCCCACACTCGCATTATCTATCTTTAGTTATGGGCAAGGACTGCAAGTCAGCTGCAGGCATCAAGTGCATACACACTCACACACACACACACGCACTCACTTGCGAACATACAAACATATATATAGTTTTGATAGATGGCAACAACAACAACAGCAATGCTATGCCATATGTGCGTAGCCAGATTGTTTGGATGCTTGAATTTATTGTTGCTGTTGTTGTTCTTTTCCTTTGTTTTTGGCACATTTTCCCATATGATATTCCATATTTCTGTGCGGTGGCAGCTGTCGCGTGGCCAAGTCTTAGTCATGGGAAACTAAAAACAGTTGCACTTTTAATGTCCATGTGTGTGCGTGTGTGCCCAAAAATAAAGTTATCCAATTTATCAAGAACAACAATTACTTACCAACCAACCACTTGCACATATTAAAAAAATAAATACTAGAAAAATATATAAAACTAGTATTTGATTATGTGAGATATAAGTATTAAGTCAAAAATAAATGTTATTAACTGTTAAATTGCATAAAAATAAAAATCAATAAAATAAATCCTGAAATTCTTCTTCCTTAACCAATGTAAACAAATTTCAAATATCAAAAGAAATAATTACTTGTTCTGTTGAATATTTAATGTATAACTTAAAGCTAATTAAGCTAATAAATTGTTAAGCACACTCTGATTTGTGGCATGAATTCCGAAAGCAAAGAAAAAAGCTCTACTAAATTTAAATGCAATACAACAATATACAATTTAGTAATTTTAATAATTAATTTAATAATTAGTTTAATTTTCAAATCAAAGTTTATATCTTCTTAACTTTAAATAATTTTGTGGCTTGGAAATATTATTAAAAATCCGTTATTCAACTTTTCAATCATTCTACATCAAGTTTATTTTCTTAAAATCGTTGCAAGTTTAAGCAAGTTGCTTCAGAAATATGTAGTCAATTTCTTCTTGGTACTATGAAGAATTCTTAAATATAGAAAGAAGCTAGATTCTAGATTCCTAAGCCCTTTTAATGTTCAATCAATCTGGTTGTGATTTTGATGCCAAAGTTAGTTCAAATATTTTGTGTAGCGCATTCCTCTACCTCTGATGGAAAGTGGATAGCATTAAGCTGTTAACTCTCGTCTAACAATTAGTCAACAGTTGTCTTATTCGCTGTCTTTCTTTCTCTCATTGCAGGTAAGTCATCAGCTTGGAATCTCATCAACGCATCCTCACACAGTTCGCAGTTCGCAATCCGCAGTCAGCAAAGTCGTCAGCGATTTTTAGTGCCCGACTAACTATTTATAAGGTAATTTGAGTCTCGCTTAGCAACACAGACAAACCAAACAACAACAACAACAACAACCACTGAAAAAGCAGCAGCAACAACTACCAACAACAGCAAACAAGCTGCGCCAGAGTTGTGTGGAATTCTTTAAATGACAAGACAAATATAAGTTCATAGCTAGTAGCTGGCGAGAGAGAGAGACAGAGAGAGAGAGAGAGAGAGAGGTAGAGAAGACGCTCAAGCTCCCCCCGCCACCACTGCCTCTCTCACTGTTTGTGTCTCTGTCCCAGTTCTATCGTTTCCTTCATCTCTTGTTGTTCGTTTTGCGTGTTGTTCGTTTGTCGTCCCTTTGGCGGCTTTTGTTTACCTTTTGAGCCGAGGCTTGTCTTTGAATGCCCTTTGTTGATTTTGTGCGCACGCCGCCAACGCTACTATATATATATAGACACGCACACACATACATACACACATACAAAACATACCTGCACTAAGCGAAACCAGAAAGAATATCATTTGGTATTTAAAAAGCATTCTTCTAACATTTCAACATGTTCGTTTTTTGTTTTGTCGCCGTGTATGAAATGTGTTTTAAAATATGTTTTTGCGTAACAACGTACCCAAAACTCTTGTTGTTGTCATTACAACAGTCTTAAATTCCAGAGTAAATAATTTGTCCGCAAATACACCAACCAACAAAATTCTATGTGTGTGTGTGGTTAGAGGGGAGTATAATGAGAATGGTGAATGAATTACTAAATAAAAATCTAATCTCTACTTTGGACAAACCCCAAATACCTATCCAACTATGCTGCTAAATATATATATATATATATATATATAAATATGTGTGTATATGATTATATTTTTTGTTGTTGTTTTATTTGCTGCTGTAATGAGACATTGGAATTGAATAAAATTTGTTGTTTACTTCCCTACTTCTAGCTGGCATCTAATTGAATTTCCCCATACGATGGCACTTTATGTTTACATTTCCTGTCGTTCACACACACACTTACACACACACACACTAATACACACCTAAAAACCAATGTACCGTATACGTTCTCGAACCCAAAACATAATTGAGCTCACCCCCGCCCCTCTTTCACTATACCCGCACCTTAAAAGGTGTGGCCAGCTCTAACGAGGCGCCGGTTCCACTCCTAAGTATGTGTCCAACTTGGAGAAAACTTATTAAAAACAACCTACTTTAATGCACATGCGACAACCTCAAACTCAAATCCAATTTCCTGACCCTCGAAACAGGCTAAAAATTCTAACTTTTAAAAGCTTTGAGCCTTAAAAAAAAAGTTGTCTTAAAAAACTGTTCTTGAAATAAAGTTGAAAAATTGACAATATTTTCAGCTTTTTTAACTGAACCTTTGCGAAACTCTGAGTTGAGATTTAATTTTTTAAGCTCAAATCTTAAACATAATTTTTTATTGTAATTAACTAGCTTGTTTTATTTATTTTTTATAATTTTTGTTTATTTATTTCTTAACTGTGTTCTTTTCAAATACACAACAGAAATGATGAATAAATATTTTTAATCATCCTTTTTACTTTGAATTTACATTAAAAATCGTATAATTTATCAAAGTTAAGTTCCTTAAAGTCTATTTTTTGTTTATAGGATATCATATGCATCATATACAATTTTCTTTTAAAACTTGGGGACTGCAAATGTGATAATAGAGAGAAAACGTTCAACAGGGGGATCTAACGACTGTTTGTGTGTGAAGGCGTCAGCCCTTAAACCTAATATTAGTAAGGGAGCGCTTTTGGTGGGTAGAAAGTGTGTGCTCGAATGGTGTGTGGTGTGTGCGTGTGTGCGTTTGTGTGTGGGTGGGTGGCTATAATGTAATCTGAGTGTTTTGAAGTTGAATGTTTGGTGGCGCCCGTATTACGTGCGGCTTGACAAATAGCAACTTTTATGCCACACCCATTTAGCTAACGAAGAAATAAAAAGCAGAGCAACAATACTAAAGACAAAAAACTTTAGTTGAATTACAAAAAAGAAAAACAGAATCAACAGAGAAATACTTTAGCGAAGAACCGTTGTTAACTGATGCTGATTGTGTGATGTAATTTGTGACTAGCATGCCAAATAGACACAGCTTCCTCCCGCCCTCTCCACTCCTTCCATAACAGTGTTTCCTTTATGCTGAAGGTGGCAATTTGAATGGCTAAACATTTGCAACATTTGCCTCTCAGCATTTTATTATTTCCATAGTATGTTTGCTTTTTTTGTACTGCTACCGGATGCCGAATGCATTTCGAACCAGTTTTTGTCACAGCGCCAATACGAGACTTGCCACGCCCTAAACTTCTCACAGCTCTGAGGCATAAATCATATCGAAAGAATTTATGCAGCAAGGCGAATTCCACAGTTTTGCAGTAAGGCAAACATGTTTTGAAGACGACGACGACAGCGACAAGCGACAAGCAACAAGTTGCAACTACTTTGCAACGGAAGTGACTAGAAAATCGTCTATGCGTCTGATAAGTAATATGTACTTACATCTGTCTCTCTCTCTCTCTCTCTCTGTCTCGCTCTCTTTGTCTCTCCATGTCTGTCTTGCATTGTTTTTTCTTGGTTTTAATGAGGTTTTGTGCATAGGAAATGATTTCATCCAATTTGACTTCCTGTTTTGCTCAAGTGTCTCTCTCTCTCTCTCTTTTAGAGTGTGTCTCCACGCCTAAGGATGCACTTAATTCTCAGCTCATGACTTTAATTGATGCTTATCACGCTTTGTGTCTAAGATAGATACATTCTAAGCGTTGTTTAGTTGCGTGTCTCTCAATTGCATGCCACATTTCTACATATCCGGCGGTAGTTTATCGTTAAACATATGCAATTATTTGTCAGAGAGCACTATATCTATAACGTAAGTTCGGACTTTTGACAACGTAGTACGTGCAGCATGAGGCATTAACGTGTGTTGCCCACCAAAACTTTATAAAACTCGAAAGTTATGTGTGTGCCGCTAAGAACTTATGCGCTCTAAAGTATGCAATGACAAATTCGTATGGCAAAGATTGTTAAGCAAGGGGTGAAGGTGGGTGACAGGGATAGTGTATGTGTGTGTTGGTCTCAATTTCATACTTGAAGTTCACACCTACGCAAAATTTACGGCGCTTTTAAAGTATGCAATTTATGGATGCTTTCCGGGTGCTGTCCGGATGCTGCCATAAGCTACGTACATTTATATATATATGTATGTGTATTTGTGGATGTGAGGGGCATGGCACTGTTCGATGATGGCAAGTTTGCGTGTGTATGTTGAGCGAACAGCTTTCACGATAATTGCGTTTATTTTATATTCACACATTTTTGATCTTATGCTTACAAAAAAATCGAGCGCAAAAAGATTTAAGGAAACGTGAAAAATATTGGGAAGAACGAAAAAGAAAAAGTTAAGAACAACAATTTCGAACTAAATGTTTTCTTTGCTTGGGAAATGTTTTTAATTAAAACTTAGCGCGAATCGAAAAGTTTTATAGTACATATTTTCTGTTCTTATAAGAAAAAATAAGGGTCATTATTAAATTATTGTTTTATGAATATGAAACTTTGATTTCTTTGACTTTTTCTCAAGCAAAATATATTTTTCTAGTGTAAATTTAAATAGTATTATTCTACAACATCATAAATAAATGTTAATTTGTCAGATAATTTAAGTTACAATGTATCAAAACTCAGCTACAAACATAACGTTGGTTACACAATGCGTCGGCCTCTCTTAATATGATATAATATCAATGCAAATTGGCAGTTCCGTTTAGGTTATATATCAAGGATTGCTTTTACAAATTGGATCATTGAAATTGATCTAAAATAAATGCGCATAAAATTTTGCAAATTCTATGCAAATGATTAGTTGACAAAATGTACTTACACACACACGCCAATTTATATATATATATATATAAAAATATATACATTGTTGACCACAAAACTGTGTTGATGTGCCAGGGGGGGTGAAGCGTCCAAACCATTGCTGCAAATGCCTAAAAGCGTGCTGTAAATAATTTCAATTTATTTCTGCTCGACCTCAACCTCTCTCTCCCTTTATCACTCTATCGTTTTCACTTAATATGCTCATTGTATTAACGCCCCAAAATCCAAATACGCAAAAGGGAATTCCAACAAGTGCAGTTTAGTGTGGCATGGCGCTGTCAGCATTCTGCTTACCAAACCAAACGCACCTCCCTTCGCTACCACCAACCTCTCCCACGCTGTGAGCTGCATGCTCTTTTTGGTGGTTTTGTTTTTTGATACCTGTCACACGGGGCGCCACTTATGAAATTTCAACGCCTACTACCACCTGCCCCTGCCGCTGCCCCTGCCCCATCATCCCTGTAATCCCGTAACATGTGCAACTTGTGTGTCGCCTGCAGGCTTATCTCACACTTTGCGCTTATGCAATTTCAAGCGACACACGCTGCGTATGCGTGATGTGTTTGTTTTTTTTTTTTAATTCCAACAATTTTTCAACTGTTAACCGACTTATTTAATACCAGAACTATTCAATTTTGGTTGGTTGTTAAATATTTTTTTGTATAACAGAAAATTGATAATAAGAAAATTAAAACAGTTTAGTTGAACAGTTTGGTAGCCAAAATATATTAAATTATATAAAATATTAATTTATTATAAATAAGGTTGGAGCTAAAATTAAAAAATTGGATTAAGTTAAATACATTAATATTGAAATATATTAAATATGATTAAAATATTATGTTTTATTTTATTTAAAGAAAACAATTATTGAAATATATTAAATTTATACAAGTAAAATATTCTACTGCTTTGCATTTAACGGTTTTATTTAAACCATGTTTACAACATATTAAAACAAATATTAAGTTGATTTTATCTTGTCGAATTTCTTCATTTTCTATATGTATTACCTTATATATTTATAATATAATAATAATAATAATATAATTATTGAACACAGTCGTTAATAGCTTCTGGAATTTTAATTTTGCTGTTGTTGGCAACACAGCAACAAATTGAATTGGTTAAAATCTGTGGCAAAGAGGGGCGGAGTTTAATTTTAATATACCCCGCTGTTCTGCTTTTAATTTTTTATTTTTTATTAAAGGTTCAGGTTCAGGATGCTGCTGCTGATCATGATGAAAATTGCATGCTTAAATAATAAACAAAGCCTTTAAATAATGTGCAGCTTTATTCGTATTGCTTCTTTAAGTATTTTTACTTATTTTTAAGCTTCTTCTGCGTTTTAAAACATTTTTGGATTTGTTTTTGGCTTCTAATGTTAAGATGCTTTTTTGGGTTTTCTTTTACGCTAGTCTTAACTTGCTTATCGCTTGCTTTACCAGCTGTGCGCTTACCTTGTTTGTGCTCCACTTTACTTGTATACCCTGTAAACAGAAGTGGGTCGATCAATTTGTATCTACAATATGCATTTAAATATTTTTATCTTGGTTAAACGGCAACTTTGAGTCGCAAACGATTAAACTAAGCTTTTTCAGCTAAGCTGTTGAATTATTATATCTCGTATTATACGAGCACTTACTGCAACGACACGTTCCACGTTTGGCTACAGCCACTTTAGTTTTAATGAGCAACTCTGCCGGTTGCTTGCCTCATTTTAAAGGCAGCTGTATTCGCAATGTATTTTACTTTTCAACGCTGCATTCGAAGCAACAACGAAGGAACAACAACAATGCTGCCCAGTTGGCTAGCAATGCGATCTTAATGCCTCTTAGTTTTCGCAATAAACAAAAGCACGTGGCACACACACACACACACACACACATACATTCGCATACGGCCAGAAAGTGGCGGTATTTCTAAGAATCTTTTGAATAGCAATTAAAATGTTGTTCATCTTTTGGGTTAGAAAGTCTAAAAGCACCATGGTTATATCCGACCCATGCACACATTCTTATCTGTTTAGCGTGAATTTTTACCCTAACGGACTTCGTTTCGCACTTTCCCAAAAATTCGCATTCAAAACAAACTTCCAAACAACCACAAACACGCAAGTTGAATGCATGCAACTTAAAGATACTCTGTTTACATACTAATTGTATACAAAATATTGATCGATATATCAAATATGATCATAGTTTGATTTGTTCCAAGCGCAATTCTATATACCTTGTTCATTTTTCGTTCTATTGCATAACTGTAAACATATTTTTTTTTTTGTAATCATTATTTTCTTTTTATACAGGGTATTAAAAGGGCTTTAATTTCGCAGCACTCGGCTACGGTTCAAGTAGTTCAAAAGTTCATTTAACAAGATTTATTTATTTTTTGTGTGCTGTTTTAATTCAATTTTTTATGTTAGCATTTTGTACGTGTTTGTTATTGTTGGTTGGTTGTGCTTAATGCTTAGCGTTGTTGCCTGTGGCTTTTGCGCCTTTCGCTATGCAACACTTTTTAATTGCGTACCAAATTGGCCAATGCGGTTGCAGCGGCAACTGTGGCAAGCAGCGGGCAGAGGCAAACCATGGCCTAAGCGGATAACAAAAAAAAAGGCCAATGCAATCAAAAACAAAAAAATAAAGAAAAAAACGAGATAGCATGGATAAAAACATAAATAATGGGTTTAAGCATTGCATTATTCAAGTGAATGTTAGTTAGTCAGTTTTAGTTTAGTTTAGTTAGTTTAGTTTAGTTAGTTTTATCTCTACTTTTTTGATTATATGTTTTATTAGTATGGTTTTTTTCTAACTCTTCCGTCTCTGTGTACATATTTGTTCTATATGATCATATATACTTTGCTTAATTAAGTTCCAATATAATAACTTGTATACTGTAATTTAATTTTAATAACAATATTCCAATTGGCATTAAAACTAGAAGGGTATTCAATCTTCAACAGTTTATGTACTAAAACTTTTTAATACTTTTCATGCACTTTTTTTGTGTTTGTTGCATACTAAACAAGAACATTTCTGGTCTAATCTTTGTGGCTCTGCAGACCATTTGGTAATTGTATTTTATGACCTGCATCCTGTACATTAAGAGAGGAAAAAAAAAATAAATAAAGAGCTCATTTAAATTCATACTTTATTTACTTGCAGTTACTTTACTTAATTGCTTAACTTTGTTTAAATTATAAGTTTTAAGAGTTGGCATATTAAATACAGTTAACAAGCTGTTAGCAATACATTGTTTATTGCCTTGAGTACAAAAAACGGCTGCCAGATAAAAAAACAGTCATATTTTTATTAACCTTATCAGCGATTGTAATGCGATTTTATTATTTTGCAGAGCTCAGAAAATATTTTTTCGCATTAAAGCAAAGAGCTGAAAAGTATACAATTTTGTTGCACTAAAAGAAAAAAAGCCTTCATTATAAATTTAATCACAATAACATAAGTTTTTAATTAACTATTTACCATGTTTAATAACTTATTTATCCTCAAATACATCTCTTCTCAGTTATTAATTGCTGGCTTTAAGCTTTTGAAGTGCACTTGAATTTGAGTTTAAATTGTTCTACTATTTACCAAATTAAATAAAATCTCCTTCAATCATTTAATTGGCAATTTAACTTCTGTTAATGATCATTGCAAGGTCTGTTTGCTGTTTATTTGTTTTTATTGCTCTTGCTGTACTCAATATGCATTGTTCTAGTCAACTTTTGCCCCAATGTGCGCCCAACCATAGCAAAAGTATTCTCTGTATTTTGTTTTCGTTTCTTTCTCGTTAATTTTTCATTCACTTTGCAAACTTAGTTGAGTGCTTTTTCTTGTTTTGCTTAACGCCTAATTTTCTGATCTATTTTTTGTTTGTAAACATATTTGTTTTGGCTTTACTCATATCAATGCTAAGAAAACCGCAAAGTCAATCAGGTCACGAATCAAACCATTTGAGTTTAACTACTAAAAGAGAGCTCTTAAAATGCGATTTACAGGATTTTATTAATTTAAGTTAAATCATTTGAAAGTTATCTTTTGTATTTACATTTTGATTTTTATTTCTTAACAATTTAAGTTGCTGGTAAAATAAAACATTGCAATGACCTTTGCACTTATGTTTTTTATCTTTTATTATCTTGCATCAAGTAATAAATTAGTTGAATGGGTTTATTATATTTGAACACACATGATTTCGTTTGTATTCTATTTTGTCTTTTGATTTTTTTCATTAACTATAAAAATATAAAAGCGCCTTGGGGACAGAGATGATTTCTTTGGATAACTTTTGCCTTTGTCCGCCTCTCAGACTAAGGGTCTGAGAATCTTTATACGCTTTGGTTTTACAGTCATTGATTAACAAGGCCCACGCGACAAGACAACCAAACCTTATCATGCTCGACCCCATAATGGGCAAACAACTGAAAAGAATACAAACACAAAATATTCCCAATTTCTCCTTTCATTGTCAGCTAGGACCTTAAAGTATGCCTTACAACAATGTGCGTAAAAATGTGTAAGAGCTTAAACTTTAAGGTAGAAAAAAAACTTTTTCTAGAATGTTTCTTTTTTCTTGTCTGTTGACCATGAAAATATTTTGCTTTCCTGCTTTTGTCTTCAATTTTGGTTCTTGTTCTGATTCGGATTCTGTTTCTGTTTGTGTGTGTGTGAGTAAAAATGATAAAGGATGCCTTGGCGGCGCTTTGACATATCGGCAAACTCTCCAAGTACAAGGACATGTTACAGTCGTAAATGTCACGGCTGTGCGTTTTTTTTTTATCACATCATTCGCTGGCAACGCTTTCAACACAAAGAAGTGCGAACGGAGCTCAAACTTCAAATTAAAACATTCCCCACAACTTCTCGAACGAAACTCTCGACAAAATCTGCAATTTGCTTTTATTACTGGACTATTTTTTTGGGTGCTTTGTTCCGTGCGTTAAGCTCTCAATAAACCGTGTACCCTAAACCCATCGAATGAATGAAACTTCTTATTAATACATAATCTACAGTCAAGTTAACTATTTAAATATCTTATCGTATATATTAGTTACCTTTCCTTTCGTAAATATGTCTACATTGGAAGGGGAGATCTTAGTCTAGTTTTCTAGTTTTTCTAGTTGAACAAAAGTTGGTTTTCTTATACAATGTTATCAGTATTTTTAAGTCTTCTTTACAGCTTACTTTTTGGTTGTTGGAATTTATGTGACTTTTGCAACACTTGACCAGTACTTGGCAGACTACTTTGCAGTGTTGGTTAAAACAGCCCAATTTGACCTCTGGCATGTTGGCCATGCATTGTTTCCTTATCATAATTGGAAAAGTTGAACATTGTCAGACAAGGCCATAACATTTTTCACAATGCACCAAAATCCACATTTAAGGCGAGTTTTCGATATTTTTGTATATGGCTACGATTATCTTTAATTGCAGTCGTCAGTACTACTTTTTCAGCTTCTGCAACTTTTAGTTAAATCACGGTATTGCTCTTTATTTTTTACGTTCTTTCTTTATTCTTTCTCTATCTCCTTCACTATCCCTCTATCTCTCACTATCTCTTTCTCTTTTGGGTCTCTTTTATGACCTGTCACGTGCGTGCATCCAGATTTTATGCGATTTTTCTAATTCAGTTTCATTTTAACGATATTTTTCTTACTGTCTGTTTGTGATTTTTCTTTTTATTTGGTTTCTTTCGTATACTTTTTTCAAATATCAAAAATGGGATGCTGCGCAAAAATATTTTTGTTTAATTTATGAGCCCCTTTTTAATATCTAAAAAAAAATAAAACCCTTAACTTTTCCATCGCTCCAGCAGAGCATTATGCCAAACATTGCTTCTTTGATTTTTATTTTGGGAGTTTTTGGTACTGCAGTGTGAAAAATTAATTTATTTGATTTGCAATTCAATTTGCTGAGCGCCACTTTTGTAGCTCTTCAAACTTCTCGAGTTAGCTCATTATTCCATTTAAAATTGCTTTGGTTCGGTCTCCTTGTGTTTCCTTCACCTCCATCTCTATTTCAAGTTCAGTGACTTTAAAACTGTAAACTAACCTTTCCCCAAGTTGTGTTAATCGTTAATGAAGTTGCCACTTCCGGCTCATTGAGGCGTATTGGCCAACAATATAGGCATCCCCACTTACATCCCTCTCCACCCCCCCCCCCCCTCTTTCTCTCTCGCTCTCTCTTCATCCTCCTGTGACCAGACCTTAACCATCATTTCCCTATGTTTTATTAAATAAGGGGCATTGTTGGGCAGGGTTGAAAATCGCTGCTGCTTGACAAATGCTGCGGCACTGAAGCATGCAACGCGATATCAATGGTGGAAGGGGCAGAAGACAATAGCACACTGAAGTGCCCTCAGCTCAACGAGCGATGCTCCTCCCTGCGTTAGTGTGCGTGTGTGTGTGCGGGTGCTTAAATTGGTGATGTATTGAAATTATGAAAAGGGGCACGCCTGTTCACGTCATGGAACGCGATGCGCTGACAATAAGCCATAAAAGCGAAACACTAGAAAAAAAAGGGTGGATGGTGGAGGCGAGAAGAGAAGAAGGAAGGCTTGCCTAGAGCCCAATATCACATCTAGCTTATAAGGCTGGGCAAGCTGATTGAATGAATGTCTCTTTTTTTTCTTCACAGTGTTGACAACTTTTGATGCGGAAAAAGGGCTAGAAAAAAGCTGCGTTTTCTTTAGCCTGTTAACAAAAATAATTATTTAATTGATTTACATTACAATATGTTTTTGCATATTAAAAACATATAAATAATAAAGAAAATAGTGGAAAAAATAATTGAAAAAAATGATTTAAGGTTTTGATTGAAAATGCAAAATTTCACTTGAAATTCGTGAACTAAAAACCATTAAGACTCTTTTGACAACAGCCAAAATTGTATGAAAGCTAAAAATATGGCTAAAATTTCCAACACTGTGCAACAGTGCGAGGCGTGCTGTATTGTAAAGCATGTAAAGCGGAAGTTGCAAACGGGTCTCGACATCCCTTACCATAACTCTCTTTCTGTATCTCTCTCTCCTTTTGAACTTCTTCCCTCTTACGCTCTCTCGCTTTGTGTGTGTGTGTGTGTGTGGCATCTGGTAATTGCTTTGATGAGAACGAACATATACATAGTATATATTATTTGCATCAATAAGAAGTGCTCCACATAAATTAAAATGAAAAGGAGCAAAAAATATGTTAAAACTGAAAAAAGGGAAATAATAATTGCGCGACTTTCGCACGATTAATTAGAACATGCCAGTCAGTCAGAGAAGTCACACACACACACACACACACCACTTCACCACCACCCACTGCTGCATGATTGGGACAAGTGGAGCAGCAAGTGAACCAAAACGAAGCGAACGCAGCGTAAAATTCTAGCAGGCACTCAAGCAATGCAGTGCGATACGTACATGAGATGCATATATATATATACAAAGTATACATACAAAAGAATGGGTAAAGGGTGAGTGGGTGGAATGGGGGGGGGCTATTAGCGGCAAATGTTGCAAAAGAAACTCGCCAAACAAAACTCGCGGGTCAGACACGCATCGTTGAGCGTTGTCATTCAGCTGCAATGTGTTGTCCACTTGACAGCCAAGACAACTCTGACTTAGTTATAGTTTGATGTCTAGAATGTGGCACAAGACACACACACACACATTCGTGCCACATATGGCTAGCAGTTCATCTTCAATAATTCGATTTGAGATCAACAATAACATGGGCAATCAAACGGAATAAGACAACTGACTAGGTTTAAGCTGTTTCATTCTAAAATGATTTAAGATGATGAATATATAATTCTCAATTTTGGTGTGTTTTCTCATTCGTTTGTTACATAGAAATTCACAAATTTCAAACTTATATGCTTAAGAACACGTTTCTAGTTATTATATATGTATAAGCATTTATTTTTGGTATCTTAATGCCACTTTAACTGATCTTTGACTTTTGCTGTTGGTTGTAGATGTTGAAACACGTACAAATCTCACCATTGCGCAATCGCTCGGATTCGCTTTCGTTGCGCTCCTCGAGCAATGTTTCCTCGTGCGCCAGCTCAATGTGTGGCAGCCCGGAGCCACCGCAGGATTTGCAAAGAACACCATCGAGAGCTTCCAGCTACTCAAGTCTGAATGAGCAACTGCCTCAGGTAAATCAAGGAAATACGTCTCATATTTAAATGGAAACTAATTGAATTTTTATATTTAAAAAAAAAAAAACAGACAACAATCAAGGTTTATACAAACTGCTTGAAGATTGACATCGAGTACAAAACATTGGGCATTCAATGGGACACAACCAGCAAGGAGGTGATTGATCAGCTGCTGCGACGGTAAGAACTTAGTGAAGTATCTTTTGGGAAACTCAACTAACTCAATTTCATATCTTCTTACAGCTTAAAGATGCGTCATCGTGATCCGCGTCTCTTCTATCTATCGATGGAGGTGGCGGTGCGTCGTGCGGGTGTGAAGACCATACTTGTGTTGGACGAGGATACACGTCCAGCTATACTGCAGGCGTGCCATCCCAAGGGCGAGTCCCGCTTCTGTCTGCAGCTCAAGCCGGGTGGCCTTATTCGTGTCCACACCTCAGCACTCCAACCCAGCTCCCAGTACAAGTCGTTGGTCATCAGCGAGCAGACAAACTGCGATGAGTTGCTTCAACTGCTGCTTGGCTGCTACAGTTCATTGGAACCGGTCGAGAACTTTGCGCTGTACGAGGTGTGCCCAGGTCAGGAGTGCCAAAGGAAGCTTCATCCCGACGATCTGCCACTGCGTGCGCAGGCAGAGCGCTTGAGACGAGGCGAGAGTTGCCATTTTCTTGTTCGACGCACTCCCAACTATGCGAGACGTCGCCAGTTGCTGGCCAACCTCAACGAGGCTATCAATCAGGCATCAGCTGTTGTTGTTGCTGCTGCAGTCGAGGATGCGGATGCGGATGTAGATGCTGTTAGTCTGCTAGAGTTGTCACTGGAGTCGGAGCTGTCGCTCGGCTCCGAAGATCTGCGCAGTTGCAGCAGCAGCAGCGAAGATGCCGAAGAGGAGGAGGAGGAGGAGGAAGAGGAGGATGACGAATGCGCCAGCAGCTCCGGCTCATCAGATACATCCACCGAGTGCACATTGCGTCGCAATTTCTTTCAACGCCCACACAAGCTCACACATGCCAAGCCCACACATGTCACGCCCACGCACACAGCACAACATAATCTGAGTGCAAGCAGTGTTTCCTCATTGGCTGCCCGTGCTTATAGCCCGGTTTACAATATACGGGAAATTCGCACAGCAACCCATTCGTTCTCCTCACTGGGCAAGGATAAAAAACTGCTGGACATTCATATGAATGCACGATATGCTCCTTCGGGTATCTACAATCGCCTGTTGCCCGTTGCCGAGGTCGACAATGTCCTCGATGTTAATGGCAATCCAACAACAACGACCACAACAACACCAACACCAGCAGCAGCAGCAGCAACCGAAACAACAACAACAACATCAACAGAAGCTGTTAACAATAATCCAGCCAAGGGCTTAGGCCATTTTGTCTATTTGTAGCGCATAAGTGTCAAGCCTTGCAACCTGTACATAATAGAAGGATGTGAAGAAAGTAGCCCCCCCAAAAAACGAGTACCGTTTGGACCAAAGATGCATTTTTTTAGTTTAAAACTTTGAATTACGTAACTAAATGTATATAGTATAGTAAATGACCTATGGACATCTTTTAAAGAGTCATTCTAGAAAGATGTCCGAACGTAGGTTACAAATTGGAGTCTATAGCTTAGGGTTTTAGTCACGCAGCTAAAGCTAATATAAGTTTACGATCAAGTTTGAAGCACCCAACAAATCTAACACGTTAAGCTAAGTATAGAAACCAAAAGATATTTTGTAATACCACACAAACACACACTCACACACTCACTTACAAATGTATGTACTATATATATATATATATACATATATAAAAATAACCAAAAACTTAAAATCATGTTTTTAATATATGTGTACGTGTATACAATCGAGTTTGAACATATTAATCACCCGATAAAACGTTAAAATAAATATGGCAAGTCTATTTATATTTGATTTGAATATATTTGACATTCGTTTTGCTGTTCATAGTAAAATTAACTATTTTCATAGTTTGTTTTCGTGTGGTTTTTCTCTGGCTGTTACATTTAACCTTTCCTTACAACAATATTATAAAGCACATCAACATGCCCCATTTGGTACATACATATTTGTGTATAAAGGATGCAACGTGCACGCTTTTAATTGCATTTATTGCTGGCGATATAAAAGCTTACGCCAATATATATATATATATAAATAGGCTGCAAATAATGAGATGCGGGCGGCCAGTCACGTAATTTGTTATTAAAAAGTCAAGCGCCAACGAGCTTAACGTGAATAATTTACAGGATAAATATATATATATATATATATGTTATACATGTATACATACGATATTCGGTATCGACGCAAGCAGCAGCGGGAACAGAAGCAAAAGCAGAATCAAGGCAGTGTTTTTCAGTTAATCAGGCAAACAGACACTCAAATTACACACATTATCAAGATTTGTTTTGTGGGTCCCATTAGTGAACCTTTTTGAGGGTACGCTTGGGGCTGCGGCTGGTCGAGCAATGTAATTTATTAAGAAGGGTCGCTAGACTGAATTAAAATTAAAATTAAACAAATTGCCTATAAAATTAAATTTGTTGCTCCCTAAAATAATAATAGCTGAGCAAAAGGATACTGAAAAATGTTGTAGCTTTTGGTTATTATTCTTGGCGCCAACGTTTTGTTTTGTTTACGATCGATGGGTGGAGCATTGGCAATGAGCAATGGGTGGTTCAGGTGTGCAGGAGTTGAGCTTAAAAATTTGTATGCACCAACAAAATTGCACTGCGAAAAGCACATCAAAAATGCATGACTCTCGGATAGTACGGCCTCAAATGCGGCCATCACAGCGGATGCGGATGTGGATGGGGCTGTGAATGGCGGTGGTGGAAATGGGTAGTGGAAATGGGCAATAACAGCTGTGCTGCGGAAATGGAAATGTTAAGCAGACTGTGTGCCGTAGTTGGCCGACTTTTTGAACATAATAACTTAAGCGCTTTTTAAGTCGCATTTAAAATTTCTTTTGCTACTTACACAACTGGCGCAAAATCATTCTTCACTATTTCCCATTTTCTTCACCACCTGCTGTCAATGCTCCTTACCACGCCACCTACCCCTTCGGCCTTGCACAAACACATCCAGTTTTGTAGAAAACAAATTCTTAACATTTCATGTGGTGAGACTGAGTTGTTTGTTGTAAATGTAAAAATGGCACTTTAAATCATTGCTTAACCGTTTCTGTTTGCCTGATACTTTATTTTTTACAAAAAAATCTTTTTTTGTGGGTCTGTCATCCTCGCTCTTATACCACATCCCTCTGACCAAACAATGGCATGCAATAAGGTCGTTTGGATTTACGAACACAAATGACTTCTTGTTCAAATTTCTGTTCTCCTTATACTCGAGATTTGAGAACTGCTTGCAAAATCCATGTTGCCAATTGGTTGCCGTTAGATTTCTTGTTCAATTATATTCCATATTTAAAATGAATTTAATCAATTCAAAACTCAAACTTATGCACTGATTTTAATATACCGCCTGTGCGGTATGCAATAATTTTTGCTAAAACGAATAAGACAGGTAACGTAAAGTATGCAACAAAAAAATTAATGAAATAATATGACTAGTTTTAAGCCAGTAAAATCTGATTGAGTATTTTCTGTAAGCAATTAGACATAACTAAATAGCTTACTATTGTGCTTAAACTAAATAGTAGGTAATGTTTTTATCTAAAGCTTGAATTACTTGGAAAACACATACAACAAAACACACACATGTGTGTGTTATTATTGGCACACAAGTGAGCTTTGGTCGTTTTGTAACTCGCTCAACTTATTGCCATAATCTGTTATATAAACATTTTTCTCTTTCTTTTTTCATTAAATTGGAATTGGGTTTTGCATGCTTTGTTTTTACACAACTAATCGGCTTACGAGTTAGCGAGAGAGCGAAAAAGCGAAAGAGAAGAGAGGGGAGCGCACACAGTTATGCATTGTTTGTAGTTGTGCCAATTGGCGTCTTTGACTGTCCCACTTTATCACTTGAATACTTTTTGATCCATGAGACCAGCTTTCATCGACCCATTTAAAATGAAACACTAGTTGGTGGAAGGAAGCTTGGAAGGCAAGTTAAATGAAAATCTTATGCATAATGAAAAAAATATAATGAAACAGATAGAAGAGGGAAGAGAGAAGAGAGGGTTGGTCATGTCCCTGTAGTCATGTCCGGGCATAACTTTTTTCTACGTCAAGTGGACACGTGACCAGAGTTTCGCTTTAGTTCACCATTCAACTGGTAACATTTTGGAGCAACCGTCGTTGATAATTGTTTGTTAAGCCCGAGCAGATACTTTTGGAAGGATTTCAATCAATATTCGAGACACAACTACAGAAACATGAACAGCATGAGCTTCACATTTCTTGAATGTGTGCTTGCTGCTTTTGCTGTTCGCCAGTCTGAATGTTCAACAAAATTTTCTCAATTGCCATTTAGCTTGCACTTGACTTGCACGAAGCTAAAACTTTTCCCTTTTATACCCTGTAAATGGACAAATTCATCAATGAGGTATTTTTTTTTTGGTTAAATCTAAGCAATATGCAAATGACAAGAGTAAAATAAATTAGAACAATCTTTTGCATTTATTTAAGATGTATTTGTTAAAAATCTAACATAATAAATATTTCATCTTGCAATCTTTAAGCTCACTCTCATGTAAATAATAAACTTGTAGAAACCTAAAAACGTTGTACATGTAATTTATTAGTCGTTCCCACTTCATATTCTTATATGCTCGGCCTGAGGTTGTCTGTTGTACACGCACACTGGAAAGCACACGCATCAACGCCCACAAAGAGTCGCACACACGCACAGACACACACACACACGCAAAGACACACACACTAGCACTCACACATTACAGGCAGACGACTCACACTCACACATGAGAAGCATTTTTCATCAGTTTTCGTAAACTTTTCGGCTCAGTCTTTTCGACACTGTTGTCGAGCTGCTGTTGTAGGCTGTTCGCCTGGTACTTGAATTTTTTAATTTCAGCCATTTTTTCGAGTTTTTATTTACTTTTTTTGTTGTTGTTGTATCTCCCTTGCAGCCATCCCTCTGCCACTACACTGAATGTTTGGGGACACGTGTTGCTAGTAGCAACGTACAGTGCGTATGATTGATGTTGCCTGCAACTGTTTGCATGTGTTTTATATAGGTATTGAAAGCTGGGCGTGGTCAACTTTTTACTCGCCACATCTACACGCATACACACACACACACACACATGCGTGAATGACATGAGAAAATATTATCTTGCCGTTCGGCCATTCAGACCTTCAGCCATTCAGCGGTAGTAACTGTTATTTATTCCATTGCGCAGTCACTCAAAATGCTTTTAATTATGAGAAATTGTGCGCTCAACTGAACTCAGGCTGACGGAGATCCTTTGAGGCGCCACTTGACACAATTTATGGTCACCTTTAACTCTTTTCTTTTTGCATAACAAAGGCGAAAAGAACTAACAAGAGTCTCTCGTGTTGCAATTGTAGTGAAGATTGTCTTTTAAGGATTTCGTTTTATTTTATTTTATTTTTGCGCAGTCTTTTTAAATTGCGGCGCCTGATAATTGCGTTTTCGCGGTTTCGCTTTGTGCCTTGCGAAAGAAGTAGTGGAGAAGAGACTCTAAAGAAGTGCTTGGATGCATTGCACCAGTTGACAAATGATGAGCTCGCGTCGAGTGCCACACAACAAATTCGAGCATACAAAACGAGCCAGAAATGAAATGCATATAAAGGTGAACTACTTTGGCAGCCGCAGCTGTGCGATTTGTCTCCAGCTAAGCAGAAAAATAGTCCTCAACGGATAGTAGTAGAGTCGTCAGTAGGCAACTGAGTAAGTAGGTGAGTGAGTTAGTAAAACGTGTTGAAATAAATGTACACAAACTTGTATATAAATTGCAATTGGATGCTGTTGCTGATGATATCGAATTGAAACGCAATATAAACATCGACAATTGGCGCTTACCTTTCGTTTACATTCAGTGCGGTATATATATATATCAATTCTGAATGCAACACAATAGATGAAACGTAGCTTTCACTATTTGTACAATGGCTCGATCGGAAAGGGGTAGCGGTAACAATTGGTAAGCTTTTGGTGGTATTTTGTTTGACTATTGCCTTTCAAATTCGAAAAAAACATTTTGTTTTTGTGAACGTTTTTACTTTGCGGTCTTTGAAACTGTGCAAGAACACGCATTATAAGTGGATTGGCTGTTTGTTACAGTTACAGTTTACTTTGCATATGTTTGTATAAGAAAAAAAATATACTTTTGCAAATGTATTCAAAGTTTTCCGTTTTTTAAACTGCGCGTTAACTCTAAATGTATTTTTATTTGGATGCAAGTTTCATTAAATGTGTGGAAAACGACTTGATGTATTCCCAACAATGTATGATTTTCGAATATGATATTATGTTTTACCTTCTCACTTAAGTCTCTGCCGCTTATGACAATTATTATTTCCGCCTGCTGTTTGTCTATGTTGTCACTCGGCTATTACGAAGAAGTATTCAACCAAACAGCGCAACACCAATCACAAAATATCTTTAAATATTATAGCGTATGCTTTATTCTATATTTTGTATGCTTGAAATATCATTAAACCTAAATAAAATCCCATTGCAAGAATAACTGATTGTAGAATTATCGCTAAAATGTTTTAGATCTTGGCCAACATTAAATAAGTGTAAAACATTTTTAATGAATAATGTATTTAATGTATTTTTAATGAATAATTTATTCGTATCGTTTTTATCACTATTAAATTAGAGCTCTTACAATTAACAAATAAATGGACGCACGTTGTGTTTGTCCTGCGATATAGAAATATTTAAGTCCCATTTACGAGCTTAGAGTTTTTTGCTCTAGAGTCTCAAAAAAGTTGTTTTGTTGTTTTTTTTTTTAACAAAGCCTGTAACGAATGCGGCTTTGCTTAAAACTGGCTTAGTTTATAATTCAACTTGACAATGATAAATTTACATACTATAAATATTATTTGTAAATTAATTTCATTATTTATTTTAATTGCTAATCCAATCAAGCAACATGTTCTTGTTAGAAAATCACAATGAGATTACAGCTAGCTCCGACGACAATGACCAACGATTTGACGTGTGGACTCAGATGGGTTCTAGGAGCGACGGCCGAAGAGCTTAAAGTGTGTCTTCCAAAAACTTGGCCATCATAGTTGCTCGTTGCCAATGTGCGTGGTATCCGTTGGCAGCGAATGCGTCTACACATACGGAAAAGGATTGTATGCTTTTTGGATGGCAATGTTGCTGTTATCGTTTACTTACCTGCAGCGCCTTGCGCTTGTGATGCATCGATGAGTTTGAGGATGACTTGCCTTTGCCTTTCTTCCAGGAGCAGAGCAGCAACTCCTTCATGCCCTTGCGAAAATTGCGACTTAGGAAGGCGTATAGCAGGGGATTAACCCCCGAATTGAAGTACGTGACCAGAAAGGTGAGCGGCGTAAGTAGCGCATTAAAATTGGAATCTCCGCGATATGAACGTGACCTATGATAATATATATGGATATATAAGAACCATTAAGTAAATGTATGTACATAAGACGTAAAGCATATGAAGCTCTAGTTAATGTAATTAAATGTGCTTTTAGGTTAAGCGGTTAACTAACTAATATTCTACCTAACTTTATAATAAGCTCCTTCAAGCAAGTTTTGAAAGTTTTGCAAAGATTATTTCAACTACTTTCTAAACTTTACGCCATCTAAAGTTTTCTGCCAAGTTTATCTAGTGCCCGTCAATGTTTTCAGCAGCTAGGTAGTTGAATAAATTTATACCGTTGCTTAAGTTGGCAAGTGCCCAAAGTTATTTCAACGTCTTCAAGTGCGAAACACAACACAAAGGAAGGGTTTTGGCCAGATGCTTGCAAAACAATATTTTAAGCCGAGTCCACTTAATCTCCCGCTGCTGCCGTACAAAAGTTTTTGCATTTCGTGAATTAACTTACCGTACTTAAGACAAATAATTCGAAAAATTATAGTTGCAGCTTATAAAACTATTAATGAATTTGTTTTTACAAAGATTCATTGATTGATGAATACTAAGAAGTTGGAAATAGCATAGATGCTGAGGCCGAATGTTAGAATGCTTTAAATAATTTATAGATTTTTTGTAATATAATTGAATACATAAAGTAATTCATATAATTTTCAAAACTACAAATATTAGACATATTAAAAACATTTTAACTTATTCAAAAAATTTGTATGCATTGTTGCATTTACGCAATTTGCTTTTTAAAAATATATTTTAAAAATTTAGATTATTATAATAATACAAAATACAACCCATGTCAAAAATAATAATCTTGATTAATCTTTGTTAAAATTGACATGCTTGGTATATAAGTAAATGCATGGTATTTGATAGTTGACTGAAAGCTTATGCTTTCAAACTGTGCTGAGCGCCAACCTTAAGCCAACTGTCAAAATATGCTTTTCGTTGTTTGTCAGTTGACATATTGCAATGCACTTGCAACCAACAAATAAAAAAACCGTTGGACGTAAGAGAGACTGAGATAGCTGATTGCCACTCAAAGATTTTCTGTCATTCTTGTTGTTGTTTGTTTCCATGCGTCTGTTTGACTTGCAAATTTAAAGCTAAGACCAAAATGTGTATAAATTGGCACTAAAAAAAAAATCGACTTTCACGAATGTTGACCAGATGTCACCGCATGGGGTGACGTCCATTGGATAAGTTGTGTCAATCTATGGAATAAGCTGACATTAGGCGCTGTTATATTAGCTGGCAAGTCAATTGGTTGGCAGCTGTCTCAATGCCTAGTCTTGGCAAATGTTTTCAAGGGCTCATAATGAGCACGTGCCGCAAAAAGCTCTGCGTGTTGATGTCTGGCAACGCTTGAATCTAAATATAGCTGCCAATGAAATTGGCTATGCGTGCCAGCGTTAAATATCCAAATTGAAGTTACTTTCATTTAAGCAACTGACCAGCAGCGTTTAATTTGGCAAGAAATTCCTATGACAATACCTAATTAGACAACTAACTAAGCAACAGATTTCAAACAAAAGATAGAAATGTTTTTTTTTCTGATATATTTACATAATTTTATATTGATGACATCAACGACTTAAATACCTTTGTTAATTAAATTGGTTGTTAAGTCTATTCTAAGTTCTAAGAATTATAAAATGCATTGAATAAGCAGCTAAATGAATTTGCTAAGAACAGAAACATGAAATAAGTTAAATTGATTTATAAATGTTCTTCCATTCGTATATCTAAAAAAGAATAGCAACAAATCAACCAGAAATAAGTCATGACCCTTTTTGATTATCATTGTAAGAAGTATTCAATTCTATTCATACATTATCTTTTTACAAAGTAGGTAAGCTGAATTGTAAGGCATTCATAATTTATGATACTTAAATATTTTATTTAATATTTATAGCGTAGCCGTTTTGCTCGACGACAGCTAGGCAATTTCTCAAAATATATAAGATTTAATACCATACATACTCGAATATACACGTATATATATTTTTTTAATGGCTGGCGGCACAAAATAGCTGAAATGCATTATTCGCTTGAATTTTTGTTGGCACATTTTAACAGCCATGTACAAACGCGCATGTGAAATAAATATTTAAGGCTATAAGGCGTATAAATAATATTTATATTCGTTTGCCACAGTTAAACAATGTTAAAAATTTTAGCTAGAAATCTCGATTTACTTGTTTGTTTAAGCAAAAATAATTAAGATTTATCTTAAAGTAGCTTGTCTTAAGCATAATTTAATATTAAATGTTTAATTCTTGGAATTTGCCATTTCTTTTTCGTTTCATTTCCATTTATATTTAATTCAATGCGATTTTAGAGCTGTGGCATTCTATGGTTGTTAAGCTGTTGGTATCGAATCATCTGGGCAGCTGTCAGGACGTTGCTGTCTAGCCAATCACCGAACCATCGGCCATTGGCTCTATCGCTCAGCTGCCATACAATGGGCAAATCAAACAAGTCACAACGCAATAAAAATACGCAAGTGCAAGCGGCGTAGCCCGAAATTGAAAGGTTTGGATAGAGATAGGCACAGTTTCAAAGGAAAATACCATACAATAAAAACAGCTTAAATAGCAGAGAGGAGAAAACAGCAGCGGTGATGACAGTAATAGGAGCATCTATAAAACAGCTTTTACATTGAGACCTTAACAAATTTTGATTAGCTAATTTAACATGTTATGCTTTAACGCTTTTCTCTTTGTCCAGCAATTTATGCTTATTACACAAATATCCCAAATTAAATAATAATATAAAGAGATTGCCTTAATATGCAGTTAAGGAACATCTTTTTTTTACCAAAGCTTTATTAACTTTGATTGATGAGGGCAGACAATAAGATGAACAACTAAATGAATACTTCGCATTTATTATTTGGTTTTGAACTCAACGCGCATTAATTATTAACTTGGTCTACTCTAAATAAATGCATAGAATGTTTGCTAAAAATAGCATTCTATTAAATATTTTGCTTAAAAATCTGTTACTAAAAACATTAAACTATATAACAAATATAACATTCTATATAACATATTAGCTTTATATTGTAATACGATTTAATATGCTAAGGATTAAATACTTATTTTAATATATTCGGAGATCAAAACGGAAAACTAAAAGATACTTAATACATTAAAACTTAACCGATTTTAAAAATCTCTTCACCAATGAAATGAACAATTGATTCTTTTCTTAAAGAATATAGACATAACCCTAGCTTAAAGGATGCAGATATAAGCAAGCACCAAATGGCGAGCAATAGGACACAAGATGGGCATATTGAATAAGGCAGCAAATCTTTTGTGCATGGCCAGAAGAAGTATAAGAATTGTCTGCGAAACGCCAGATGGGCACTCGCCACATGCAAATGACATTGTCAACACTATTTCCATATCATACAAAACATATTGCGAAGGGAAAGAGGAAGGAATATACTCTTTAGTCGTACTTACCAGTATTGCCACATTTTGCGTGCATGATACGGTAGATTGCAGAGCGCGAATGTCAGCACAAATATTATCAGCATGCGGACCACACCTCTCCGAGCCCTTAGCACATTGCTCGACGAGTGTGACATGTGTGTCGCACCAACACTACCACTCCCACCACCACCACCACCACCACCACCACCACCACCACCACCACCACCACCACCGTTGCCCTGCCGTTGATTGTGCGTGTGGGAGTGATGATAGAAGCTCGTTTTGCGACACGCACTCACAACGGGACGATCCGCCTCCAGCGAGACCTGCACGAATAATAATGGATAGATAAATCATAACGTTAAGCATTTAAGTCTAGTCGACTAAAATATTTATTAACTGTTTGTCTGTTTAAGCACTTGGCTATTAGTAACTAGCTACTAAAATGTCTTTAACGACTCACGACTACCAGACATACCCACCTTGCAATTATCAAGCTAATATTTTATTGGCGATGTGTGTAAGTGTTGTGTTTTTGTTGTTGTCATTTGATTTGTAGAGAAGGCAAACGAAATTTGGTTTCATTGTTATTAGTGGGAAAAGAAAAACCAAATAAAAGAATTAGGACAGAGAATATTTGAACATAAAGATAGTTAAAAAGTTAGCTTTGGTTCAAGGTCATAATAACAGGCGTAGAGTAGAGTAAATATTGGTAAAATACATTAAGTGGCCCAGCTTTAAATGGTTTATTTATAGTCGTGCACTTGCTTGTTATATTTCAATAATTTTTGGATTTTTTGTAAAAAATAAAAACAATTTCTTTTACAATTTTACTTCCTTTTACAGCAAATCCCAACGAAAATATCTTTGTTTACTCATACTTTGATCCAGCTTCCTGTGCTTGTGCTGATGAATCATTAGAGCTCGAAATAGATATTGGCATGCCAACTGTCGAAGCTCTATATCATTTTTCAATTGATTGCCAGCCAGCCCCCTTTGAACTTTGAGCATTGGCTGGGGCAATGATATGCTTGATATATATCAAAAGTTGGTGTGGATGAAACGCATAACCATTTCTCTATTTGTCATTTGCACCAAACAAGCGAAACTCAATGCCGAAATGCCTGGACAGCTGTTCAATTTACGCTCGTATAAGGCATGCAGCTAGCTGTTGAAACTATTTCACCTGAACAATCTAGTGGGCGGCTTATTTAACTTTTGAGCGAACAAACCGGCAAAACTGTAAACTTGCTACTTGTTCGCTCACGGATACTTTTAATACGCTTTGACACCTGCTGCAGTCAGGAAAGCTGACAGTGCTGGCTTGCTGCAAGTAAGGTCCAAGTTGGACGATGTGCAATTTTGGGTACAAAGTTACGCTGGCTTTTCGGTCGACTTCAGCAAATATTAGCTATTATGAGCAACAACGAGCTGCTTACTTACTTGCTACAAGTGCCAGCAGCTAAAACACTGAAACTTGCCCCGACAAAGTGCAACTTAAACTGAAAGCCAAGTGAACGTCGCAAATTTGTTGCTAATGTACTTTAAGTTTGGAAGTTTGTATAAATTGAGCTTTTAAGGAAGCAACAGTATAAATTAAGTATTTAATTGATATAGTAGCAGATTGTTTGTAACGAATTTTCAGTTCTTAGGTGCTTCGATTTAAAAAAAAGAGTTTTAAACAAACAGATCGCTTTTGAAATTGTTATTTGTATTGAAAAAGAAACGAAAAGGTTATAGATATATATATATACATAAGTTGCCAGTTGTGGGTTTTTTATACTCTATTTAAGTGTTACACAGCCGCAACATTAAATTCCCACAGCACTTTAATTTAAACTATTTATTCAAGAGGACATTTCGATTGGTTATTCAAATAGCCAGTTCCGTTTGCATACAACATAGTGACATATACATACGTATGCTTTGGGACATGTGGTATATGGTGCACCTGTGGCTAGTTGTTGGACTCACCTGACTCTCGGTGATGCTGACGCCACGCTTTTCATATTTACTACTTTGCTTTCGTGACAAGGACGTAGAGCTGCTGCCGGAAGCAAGTGACGAGGCACCAGCTGCCACCGCTGACGCCGGCAGCTGTTGGTGGAGCTGAATGTGGTTTGAGTGTGGATGCGGATGTGTTGCGTGATGATGATGATGATGATGATGATTATAATGGTACATGCTGTTGTGCATACTCATACTATTCTCCTGGCCAGACTGATGATGCTGCGGTTGTTGTTGCTTGTGTTGTTGGGTCACATGTGGACTGAGGCCACGTGAGCTGCGCCACAATGCGATGGCTATTTTACTATACAGCACCTGGAACCATAATTATGTGATTTTAATTCAATTCATTGTGTACTTTGAACATGACCGGAAATTCGACTTAACTTTCTAAAGACAATTGTTATATTTTTTGTTGTGAGTTTTTAAATTTAAAAAAGTTTTTGTAGTAGATTTGTTCGTTCCTTAAATAATATTCTTCAAAATGTGAGAGCAGAGTATTAAAACACAATAATAAATCACGAATTTTCTTTAATATAATCTTCTACGAAAATCATTCTAGCATGCTATGTTTCACGGACTAGAAGAACTGCTTCTGATGAATGAAAATCGCGTTAACATGCAATAAAAGTGAACGATCAACTTATTCTGTTAAATATATTTAAATAATTTGTCGGAAAATATATATTAATATGTGTTTCAAGATCAGTTTTTTAAGTATGGGATTTATACTATAAGTTTTTGTGTCTTTCTTCAACATAATCAGGGTCTTTAAGTTTGAAAATATTATTCCATCATATGGTCAGGTGGAAAAACAGACATAAATGACTTTTTCACTACATATTTTAATATAAATTAAGAATATTTCAACTATACACTCACCGTCATGACCAGCAGAGGCATCACGTAGAGCAGGACAAAGTTAATCATGTCAAGCAATTTAGAGTTAAACATTTCACGATCGAGCACACAGATCTCCTCCTCCTGACCATCCTCGGTGTGTATATTCTTGATGGTCTTGCTGAAGACAAACTTGGGCGTTGAGTAGACAGCCGATGTTATCCACACAGTGACAATGACCATCTGCAAGAGTTAGCTCCTCAATTTAGACAAGTATACACAAGCACGCAATCCACTTTCTCTAATTGATGTCAAAACACAAAACACTAAACACCACTAATTGCCATTCCGAGTGGCCATTTGAATGTCTTTATGTCTATGTCTGCACTCACATATGCATATTTAGTTGCAAATAGCCAATGCGGCTCAAGTGCTCGCATTAATGGGCAATTATATCTGACAAAATGGATCAATATTTATGCTTGGGCTCAGAACCACACTCTTACTGAATCATTGACCTGTTGCGTACCTATATGAAGGAAAGGTTTCTTTATCTTTTGCCTCTTCTCGACGCGCCCCGCGGCTTGGTAGCAAAAAGTTTTACTTTTCAAAAAGTTTTTGGGTGCACATGGCTTATTAAGCCCTTTGGCTTTGACGAAACAAGTTTTTTCTTTTTTGGGTGGTTCAATTTAATAAGTTCCATTAGCGTGCAAATTTCGTTCACATTGAATGGAAAAGTTATTTAAATATATATTCAATTGAGGCTGCCTTAGTTAATGAACTGTAAAAAAAACTGCCTATAATTTTGCATATACAGTTAAAATTGGTGGTTCACAATATTTTTATACAACAAATGTTAAAAGTGCACTTAGTCATAGAATAGATTGTATGCTGATTACGTTATCAATCATAAATTAATGTTCTTTAGTGGCTAAGCAAAACACCGATCTACGCTTCTTAAATTTGTTATTCTTTCTGAAAAATAAATAAACCATGTATATATATACATTTCGTAAAAGATAATGTTATACTTATTATCGCCAACCTAGTATATATATATAATAAGACTGTTATCAAAAGCTGCCAGTGTTTTCGTTTTTCAGTTCAATTCATTTAGTTTATATTAAGCAGCCGTAACCGAAAGTATTGTTTTCAAGTGCATGCTTAATTAAATACACATTATACTTATTGAAAAATGAGTCAACTAGTAGTGCTGTTAATTTTATGCCTAGCTTTGCAAGTTCACTCTGCACGCAGTGATCCAGATGGTAATTTATATCTAACAAGTAAAAAGGCTCTAGTCGAGAAATTCCGACTAGACGATACCCTGATCCCTATACTTTACGCGTACAGTCAGTGTTTGCAAGTATGTGTGTTTGTATGTACGCACATACTGCATACTGCATACTGCATACACAACTTCAATGCCCCATATCTCCGGTGTTTCTTAACCAATTTTAATAAAAATTTCACAGGTCGTCATTATTTTGTTCATTATTTCAAATGCCATCTTAAAGTTTTCAAAATTCAAGATTTTGTTGTTATCGATCCCATGTGTATGTCGAAAACGGGATGAGTTATCGAAAATCGAAAACAAACTTGTACTGCCTAGGGATTAGGCTAGCTTAAGTTCCAAATCTGGAGTCTCTAGCTCTTATAGTCTCTGAGATCGGTTGGCTCATACATACGGACAGACGGACAGACGGACAGACAGACGGACAGACAGACGGACAGACAGACGGACAGACGGACATGGCTATATCGACTCGGCTGTTGATGCTGATCAAGAATATATATACTTTATGGGGTCGGAGATGCTTCCTTCTGCCCGTTACATACTTTTGCACAAAACCATTATACCCTTTTTTCCCATTTTTAATGGGATCAGGGTATAAAAAGTAAAGCACACAACGTTTACTAGAAAAGCTGCGTGTTATACACAATCTATTCTAGTAAATCCAAATATAATCACTTACTCATTATACGTTTGAAATTTTCATTGATAATAATATTCATTTAAATAAATTCTGTCTTATTTAACTTTCAGAGAGCAGGGCACCATTTGACAAATTTGACTGTGCAGACTTTGGCAACTACTCAGGAATCGAAACGTTGTATCTCCCAGGTGTTGGCCCGTTCCCGGCGCTCTGCGAGTCTCGATATCAGGGTTTCGGCTGGACGGTCATCCAACGTCGCTTTAATGGCAGTGTTAACTTCAACAGAAGCTGGGTTGAGTACCGTAATGGATTTGGTGATGTCAGGGGAGAGTTTTTTATTGGCTTGGAGAAGCTACATAAAATGACATCAGCGCAAACATATGAGTTGCTTATTTATCTACGAAACTATAACCTTGTTGCCAGTCGTTATAGATATATAGAGTTCGTTGTCGGAAGCGAAATGGAAGCGTATAACACCTGCTAATTCTGATTATGGTCCCATGCACGAAAGTAAAGGGGTAAAGTTCAGTACATACGATCGAGACAACGACAACTATTGGTTTACCAATTGTGCAGATGAGTTTAAAGGCGGATGGTGGTTTGATTCATGTGAGAATACGACGTAAGTGTGCAAAGCATAAAGCTTAATCAAAATGTTATTCAATTATCTTTATCTTTTAGATTTACCAATTTGAATGGAGAATATCAATATAAAGAACGGATTGAAGGAGATCATCATGGAGTTGGTATTTACTTTGGCCACAGTTCCATTCGATCATATAAATCGGTTACAATGATGATTCGGCCCAAATCCTAGAACGGCACACAGATAAGAAATGCCTTTACCAATCGCAGCCTGTAGCTAGTGACAAAGTATAATATAAACTAATTTTATTTTACACTATATCGTTGTGTTAGATGAACAATAAAAGGTTCATGCAAATAATCATTAGTAGTTTCATTCAGTTCATTTTTCGTTTCCTTTTGTCTACTACTATTTTAAAGATGGAACAAAAAAATCAACTATGCCAAAGTTAGCTCAACTGCATATCGAGTACAATAATGCATTGTTTGCTTTGTCTTAACCAAGAGATATCCAGTACTTTACTCTTTAAAGCTTTTCTGGAAGAGGAATATGAATAACTTACCCTAAGCCGTGCCGCAGTTAGGATTTGTTTGCAGGTTATTGGATGCACAATGGCAAAGTATCGCTCCATGCAGATGACGACCAAAATGAATATTGATGCCGTATAGCTGAGCGAGTGGACAAATTGATACATTCGACAGAGGAACTCGCCAAAGACCCAACTGAAAAGATTGGAAGAATTGTGAATGGAAAATGTGAATGAAAATATTAGAGATATAAAAATTAATATATATTTGACTTATATCTTTCTCGTCGTCAAAGCCTGGGGAGAAGGGGAGGCTTTCAGAATGCTTGGACGCATTAAATATTATGGCACGCCCACAGCAAACTAATGCCGCATTAATATTGCGTGTTCGGTCTGAAATTTCAGCCCTGGGCCCATTGTGCTTGTGGATTAACACGTAATTCTATTTTGTGCGAGCTCAAATGCTGGAGACTGTGGCTGGTTGGCAGTGGGCGGGGTTTGGCGCAAGAGTAAATGGTTGTGCATTTGTCGTTTGATTGTACACGAAATTTGCTGTACTCGTATATACATATATATTACCTCATCAGTCTTAAGCCAAAGTATAAAAGATTATTGCTCTTTGGTATTTTCTTGGAGTTTTTGCTACCGGTGCAGGGAATAAACAATGTTCAGGTACTTCAAACATGCATTAGTGGCAAAAGCTTTTAATAAGCACCTGAAGCATTTTACAATATAAGGCACACATATATTAAGGCACTTTCTATTTTGAGAGGTAAGCTTTGAGGTGAAGTGGTAATTAAATTATATCCAAGTCTGCATAGTTTATATCCATGTTTTTCGTAAACTTCTAGTATATGGCCAATTTATAACAAAGGTCAAATTTGCATGCATTTATTAACAATAAAGAGGTCGTTTTCATGATATGGTCAAGTTTTGCATAAATTAATGAGATTATGTGCCTAACGAAATCCTTAAACCTTTTCCAAAATGTTATAATTGAGTGAACAAATTTATTCTATTCAGCGTCAACTCAATAAATGAAAATAAGCTGTGAAGAAAAACACACAAACCAAGAATTTTTTTTAAATAATTAAAATTAATGCGTTGGTGATATATGCATGATGGAGAATTTAATATAAACATTTTTAATAATTCGCTCGAAACTATTTCGAAGCTATTTTTAAATTTAGTTTTGCTTTATAACAAAAACTGCATACATGATTTTTGTGGAAACAAATGCCATTCTTATGATAAATGTGTATATATATTTGGTAAAATTTGTTCATTCAACTGATGTTTGATAATGCAACACAAAATAACATAATTTAAACAAAACCAAGCAGAACAAACAGCGAAAACCGGCATCAACCAAAACATACGTAAACTAGAATACAGAATGTAATGAATTTATAAATAGATACAAAGATAATCTATATAAACCATTCATTTCAATTTGAAATCAAACACATTCACGTTGAATTTGATGGAAATTTTCACTAAATCAATTTACGTACGTATGCAAAAAAAAAAAGAAATGAAAAATCTTTAGCAAATGCGCATAATAAATGATCGAACATGATGAGCTGAATTGACGCCATGCTGTGTCACATTTAACTTGAAAAGCAACAAGCAATGTGAACTGCATACGTGCCTTGTCAACTCTCAACTGTGCATATTAGATGCGAAAAGTTAAACTATAGAAAATACGGCACTAAGAAGCATTAAGCAACTTTTTCACTGTCGTTCATTAAGTGTAGAGTACGAGTGCACATATGAGATATTTATTTATTTTATAGTGCATTAAAATGTCTTTAGCCTAGAACTAACAGTTTGTATGCGTATTTTATTGTATACATTTGTCTCACTGGCCAATGTCAACTCATGCAATGCTGCTGTTTCCCTCAACTCAATTTATTGCATGTGTGCAAATAAACACACAGAGTGGTTGTTCTCCATTTGGCGAACAGACAATCAAACACACACACACACACACACACAGATACAAATGTGTGTTGCCAAATTTTCATTTGAGTTGAGTTGGACAGAAAAAATCTTTGCTCAAAAGTCTCAACAATAATACACTTTGCAACTTGTGTATAAAAACAAAAATATGCAAAAATTTAGAACCAATAAATAGTATTCACTTGCTTAGGCTTTATCTTACAGACAAAAGAACTTTATTACTCAATGTTTTTGTATTCGACTGTATAATGTTAAGGTTAATTAATAAACTTACCTGTCTATAAGATAGATGGACAGATTTTGCATAACACAAAAGAGACCCACACAAAAATCAGCAAATGCCAAGTTGGCTAAGAAAAAATTTGTTATAGAGCGTAGGCGACGCGACAGTGTGACCACCAGTATAACGAGTAGATTGCCTGAAAGTAGAATAACAACAGATATCACAATGTTAGTTTAATAACCAACTCGGAGCTATTGAAAATGTTAGCAAAATATTTTGCTAAGCCAGCTATCTTTCTCTCTCTCTCTACCTAGACTAGCTCTTATTTTAGAGTAGGGCAAAAAAGTTATCTCGATGACAGGCAGCAGCCTGCCTGCTCTGGGGACAATAACTTTTTGCAGGCAGTGTACATTCTGGATGAACATTTTTGACGCTTTCCCTTGACATCTGGTTAAATATTGCGTTGAGAGTTTATATTAAATAAGAATTTAAGCTCTTACCACAACTACCTCTGTCTCTCTCTCTCTCTCTCTCTTTCTCTCTCTCTCTCTCTTTCTCTCTCTCTCTCTCTCTCAGTGTTCGCTACAATCTCGATGCCTTTGAGCCTTAATTAAGTGGAAGCCTTGGCAACTGAGATGATATGAGACTAACAACTGAATAGAATGTGCAGCCAGTTAAGCTAATTGCCCAAATGTCCAACTTTGTCCTACTTACTTAAACATTTATATATGGTGTGAAAAAGTCTTTGCTTTACTTCATTATACCCTATTCTAAAACATAGATTTCTAATATAATTTTCTTTTATTTTTGTTATGTTTTTACTTCAATGTTGGTAATAAAAATAAAACTGCTTTAATAATATTTATAAAATATAGCTAACTATATATAGCTATAAACAAAAATATTTAAGAAAATAAGCGACTGATTTTTTGCAACTTATTTTATGAGTAAAAAACCAAATTAATTTATTATTCTAAATAAAATTTGCTTTTTAATTGGCTGCTTGTTAAATTAATTAAGTACACTTAAATGAAAAACGTGCTCTATATTCTCAGTTATATGTATGTGTACTTGAACAAACAAAACATGTGCAAACATAAAACTTTTGCAACACATTTACAACGTTGGATCTCCGGAACGGTTGCTCTACTTTTGGATAGCCATTCTGAAAAAAAAGGAGCGCTCAGCCTTGACAGTATTCTGTTTGGCTTTGTTCCGTTGTGAGTTCAAAATTGTTTGAAGTAATTAAAAAAGTTTGGCTTGAAAATTTCGGCTCTTTTTCCTGCCATGGTTGTGCCTGCAAACAATGCACACATACACATTTGAGATTGAAATTATAAAAACAAAATAATAATAAATATTATAATAAATTAAATAAAATGCATAAATAAAGCATTTTGTCTCTTGTTGTGGTTGGCGTAATGCATAAATTGTGCTTTTGGCAAAATTTACATAAGTTTTATTGTTTTTGAACGCATGCCAAACCGCAATATGTTCTAGCCAACTAAGTGTGTGTTGGAGTGTAAAAGCGTCAAAGAGGTACAATAAAATATTACAAAATTTATACATTTTAATTATTTTGCTGGACATTTTTACATGGTGTTGTTGCTCATTCTCTTTGAATGGAAATTGGTTGCTTATTTAATGAATATCTAATGCAATTTTTTGTTTAACATATTGTTATATAATGTTTCTATTATGCGCCCATTGAATATGCTTAAAGCTTAGACAGTCGTGTACTAAGTTAACCTTCGTTAGCTAAAACCACAATTACAAACATTATGCCAAGGCCTTCGCCTAAAGGATTCAGTTACCGGCCACAATCATTAGTCAAATGCGTTTTGGGGCTATAAATTTTATTTGCATAGATTGAAATTCGCTTCGCTAGTAACGGTTTCTGTTTGGACAGTTAACATGGCTAAATTACTGCTTTAGCGGGTATTAAAGCTGATTGGCATTAAAGAAGCAGTAGAAAAACAATAGTAGACTAACAATCTAACAATAACTTATTACTGAATTCCAAAAAATGTACAAGTAAAAGCATTCGCAGAAAAAAAAAGATAATACTAAGTTTCGCAACATTTTTCTAGGAAATTGACTCGCATGAGGACCTAATATAAGTAATTGCATCAATTAGTCATTGGACATTCGCATGATCTGTTCTTAATTACACAAACACACTAATTTGAAATGTTTTGTCGCAGTTATCCATTCGCACGCAACTAACTTCATATGTATGTCAAGCTGGCATTAATGTGTGTTTTACACATATTGTCGCCTAAAACAATTGCGAAATGTATGCAACATTTGTGTTAGCTGCATTTAGACATTCAGTTAGTCAGCTGGCTTGTTGACCAAAACATGTTAAACACTCGACCATTAAATTTGCTAGTTGCAGTTGTTGCTGTTGGTGTTGGGTGTGTTGCTGCAATGACATGACACTTTATTGCCCTTTAGCTGTTGCCGTTTAACAAGACAAGCCGTCGGATACAATTATTCTGTGAATGTATGTGTGTATGTTTTTCCATTTGCCACACATTTCTGCAACCCTTGGCAGTAGCTGATGCTGCCCTGGCCAGTCATTTACACCACTCGTCACTTCGACAAACAAAACGCTTAACTTAATAGCTTAATTGCTTTTAAGCTAAGCTCAATAAACTAAGCCAACAAATTAAACAATCATAAAAGCAAAAACAATTTGATTTTGTTAAAATTATATAGTATATATTTAAATATTTATATGCATCAAAAGATAAAAAAAGGGAAAAATATTCAATATCTTGTCAATTAAAAAACCTATCTTTGAATATTTTATTTAAATCGTATGAGAAGTTTGAATCACATTTTATATTTATTTACTTATTCAACCCGTAGCTAAAACATTTGATTGATCAAGGTAAGGTTCAGTGCTTTAACGGCCAGCACATTTTGACTTGTTGCGTTGTAAGAATTGATTACAAACCAAAGAATTCCGTTTGATTTTTTATGGCAAAAAGTGGTTTCTTTTGTTTGAATCGATAACAGATTTGTCTGTCACACAAACCGCACACTGTCAAATTTTGACTTAAGAACTAAAAGGGACCACAAAAGCCAGAAGCTAAAGCTCGGTCAAGCGGTCAGTCAAGCCACAAAAGTGTCCTTTTGTCCCTAACGTTATCAGTGGTCATGTTTTATGGATTGCTGCAGCTCTGAGTAATTGGCAAAGTAAACAGTTAACACAAACACAAAGCAAACGAACGAAAGCAAATCTTAAAAGGAAACCACAAAAAAAAAACATCTCACACAGCATACGAGAGCATGTCGGGGTAAACTGTGTGCTCTTCACAATATAGGAAATGTGTTTATCTTCTGTGAAAGTCAGGGAAAGTGTGAAACGGTAGTTAACGTTAAAATTAACGTTAAAGTGTGACTTTTGAAGGTAATAAATTCAACAATAAGTTCAAGATTTTGTTGTAATCATTTGGATGTGTATATATCCTTAGCTGGAAACGTTATTGATAGCTTCGAACAAACTTGATCTGTATATTCTTTATGGGGTTAGAGATGCTTCCTTTTGTGTGTCACATACTTTTTTACAGAACAATTATTCCCGTTTTAACAGAGTATACAAATACGTAATTCGATTAAATGTTGTGTGACACTTTTGTAAAGGAGGCAATCATCTTAAGAAAAAATTAATAGGTATTTAAATTCATATGTTTGTTTAACTTATAATCGATTATTTTCGATTCTTGTCTGTACTCACCGAAAAAACAACAGCAGAAGACAATTGAATAGAGAGTGATAAATATGATGCGCACATCGGTGCGATCAAAGATATATTCACTGGTATTATCGGCCTCCTCCTCCTCCTCGGTTAGCGCCAGAGCTGTAGTTGCCGATGGTGGCTGTAGTGCTATTGCCACTAATGTCGTTGCTGCCGTCTCATTAAAAGGTAAGCCAATATCCTTGGCGCTCATATTGAATGCCAGGCTCGAATCATTTCCACTCGCTGACGAGCAGCAATCAACTAATATAATGAGCAACAACAGCTGCAGAATCAGCACAAAGTTCCACTGAATTGTGTTGCTATGTACTCCAAATGTTCGCTGTTGTTGGTTGGTTTGTTCTCTTTGGTGTTGCTTTTGTTGCTGTTGGCATTCTCGTAAGTCGGAAATGCTATAATTCGTTGTTGTTACACAGCGGTTCCTGTTAGCGTTGTTACTCTTTTGATTATGTGGCTCATTGCTGTTGTTGCTGTCATCATTATCGTCATTATCATTATAATCTGCTGATATGTCTGTGCGGCTGTGAGTGTTGAGCTCTTGTTTGTGTTCCCGCCTCCGAGCTGCTTCCGTTTCATGTATACGCTGTTGGTGCTGGTGCTGGTGCTGCCAGAACGTTGTTGTCCATGCCGACATCCATTGCAGGCAACGGGCACTCATAATGCTAATAATGCGTTGCTGCTGCAATAAGCGCTCGCTGCAAAGCAAAGAGAAATCCAATTAAAGAGACTCGTTCAGCGACTATGTTAGCGTTAATCAGTTGCCGGCGGAAGCTAGCGAAACCACCAGAGCACTTAATTGTGATTAAGTTTTCTGAAGGAACGGCAAATTACAAGAACGCTCGTTAACCGAGTATGCGAACTGAAAATTACGTATACGCAGTGTGAACATGTTTGAGAGCATACAGTATATAACAATAACTACTGTAGATTGATTTTACTAATTATAATCTTATTTACAGAAAAAATAAATCTTACTAGGGTATACCCTATATTTAGTTAAAATTGCAAAAGGTAAATTTAAGAAATAAAAACAAAACTTTGATGAACATTTAAAATTTATCGGTTTGTGCTTAATGCCAAAATCTATTCAGTGACACATATTTTATACAGATAACACACGAGAGTTTTAATTAGTTTTCACTTCGATTACCACTTCAAAGTTTTCTAATTACGCAACGGAATTAGAAGAGTCTCCAAATAAACCGAAATCCTACTGTGAAAATAATAAAGTGACAATTTTGTTGGCGGAGCTTTTCAAGTATTTATATATATTTGTACACAATCAAGTCTAATGTATATTACTAGCATTGTAATATAGCTACATATAATACCCACTTTATGGCGCTGACTTGTACGTGTTTGATGGGCATGACAATTCAACAGGGCTTTAATTACTTGATAGCTATTTTAGCTGACAATCTGTGTGCATCTGTTTCTGTTTGTGTATGTTTGTGTAATTTGAGTGTGTGTGTGTGTGTGTGTGAGTGTGTTTGCCACGAATGTGTGCATAATATTACACGAGTTCGTATTAATTAGAGCACTTACACAAAAGGCTGTGAGGACAAACATTGAAGTGGGCAATAATCAAAGCATCCTTGATGCTATCCGACACATATGATGATGATACAGATAGGGGATAGGGGTAGAGAAGGAGAGAGCACCTGCACTTGATGCACTAGCATAATTGGCAGCGAAACGTGTCGCATATTAAAAATAGCGAAAATGTTAGTTATTAAAGAGAGGGAGAAAGAGCTATATTGCTTAGAAATGTTCGTAATATTTAAAACTTAGCTCTTGGCTTTGGCTTTAAGGGCAAGTAAAAGTGCTGTAAAGAGTATTTATAATTTTGTTTTGTGTTTGCGCAGGTAGTTACATTTATGGCCATTATTGAAGACAACTTAATTAAGATAAACATTCAAGCAGATGTGCAAAAAGACAGACAGGTAATCAGGAAGAGCCAGTGAGGGGGAGAGAGATGGCCGGTAGAAAAGTTAGATTAAGTTGGCTGTTCATAATTTTCCTCATCAATTTTAATTGCCTTAAGTGTAGAAAATTAAATGAACGATGACGTTAAGATACACGAGACAATCAAGATATATATATTATATACTAGCTAAAACAATAACATAAGTTTCTTTTCGAACTTTAAAAACGTTATTTTCCATTAAACATTAAATTGAAGATATTTTAATTAATGAGTCTAACTCGTAGCAAGCAAAAATATTTTTAACTTTATCCAATAACCAACCAAACAATTGTTTGAAAGTTTGCAAAGAAACTCACAACGATTCTTATTTGACAAGCAAACTCAATTAGTTGGAATTATATTGAATCCCAAGTTGAGAACTTAAGATAACTTCGCATCTTTTATTATCCATTATGGGGCTGCTGAAAGAAATAATCCACAAACTGCAGTCTAGCACTTTCAATAAAAAGCCATAAATGTTGTTCAAAGTTTTGTGCTCACGGTCAATTAAAGGGCCGAAAAGGAAAAATCAAATGCCAAAAAAAAGCCAACAAGCAACATTCAAAAAGAGAAGCGAGAACGTAAACAAAACAAACCCCTCAAGTGGCAATCAAATGCACAACGAAGCGAACAAAATTTTCAGCTTTACAACAACCCTGCGGCCCCTTCTCTGACACTCCATCCCTTTGACATCTGGCTACCCCTTCAAATTGTGCCCATTATCCGGGATTGCAGCTTTGTCGGCGAGTGTAAAGACTGCACTGCGAAAGCCAGGGCCAAAGAGTGGATATGGCTCAAACAGAAAGAACGGCAATAAAGGTAACACCTAATTGCCTGAAATTATAATTAAGCGAATAACGTCTACCGCTAACCAATAACGTCAATTAGAGCAGACCTTGTATTGCCAAAATGCATATTGGCTTGAAGGCAATTTAGTAAACAAACTTTGAACTAGATAACCTAGTTTAAAGTTGTGCTGAAGCTTTGTTGTTTCTTACTAAGAAAGATGTGCTACAATGGCATTCAAAATCTTCACTAATAGACATCCCTTTTAAGAATCGAAAACTTGGCTAACGATTGCTTTTATTTGGCTTCGTTAACAATCTGCTGTTGATCAATTTAATGCCAATGCGTTTTTCTTCCTTTTCTTTTGATGTACAACTTTATGTTACTCTCCAAAAGATATCTAAATTACTCGAATAATTCAAATACCTAGCTTTCAGCAAGGTTATTCAATTACAGAAAGATACCTGCAATTAAGTTGACGAGTTCGTTGGAATGTTTCAAAAAATATGGACTTTCCAAACATAATCCCAATTAAATACCATATCCGGACACGTTCTACCTTATTCGATGAGGAATTCAATATGATGGTTGGTATCCGGCAAATCGGCATGCCACAACTGCCATTGGCATCAAGTAACCATTCAAATGGCGATTTCGTTGCCGTTGCCAATTTGTCTGCAGTTTGGTCTCCGTCAATGTTTGGCATAAGCCCAACCGTCTGATTCGTAGAAAAAGGACCCCGTTTCAGCTCTAGCTTTGGCAAACAAGCTGTCAACTAATGTCAAATACAGGTGTTTGCAAGTAAGCAGTAAAGCCTAGGTACAAGTTGCACCTGCGGAAGTTGTTGTGGGCTTAGTAAAGAGAAAGCGCAACGGATGCAGCTGGCAACTAGTTTGCCTTGCCAGCCACTAAGCGATTTTACGTGCTACCTTAGCTCGGAATATTCACTACTAATGGCATTTTCAGCATACAAATTCTTTGAAATTGCAACACGCAAACTTGCCAAAAGCAGCTTCGTGTACGTAACACATTCAATGAATATCTAGCAAATTTTATAATTTCACACCCTTCGGAATTCATATGAGACACTTGAAAACCTCTTACAATTAATCAAGTGATAAATGTGAAAGATAAAAAGTTTACAGCTGCCGTTGTTCAAATACCCTTACGAATAATATATGCTCAACTTATTTATTGGCAACCATTTATTATGAAAAAGGATTTTATCAAAAGATTATTGAAAAATATTAGAAGGTTAATTTATATTTATATAAAAAGCATAGACGAATATTACAAATATAAGAAAAGTTCTGATCTGGGCTTACTAAATATTTCTGAGAACGCAAAATTTATTTTCCATTACACGTTACACATACTTCATATGTGCAAATTGTGCATTCTGTTGAATATTTTTTACACTTTAATATATTTTATTACAAATTACGTTAAAAATTTTAAATTTTGAGTGCTCTGAGTGTTGACATTTCACTTTAGTCGGCTTTTATTGTTATTTTTTTCCCCATTTCTGTTAATGTCTGCGCGTGATGTTCGATTAATTGGAACTCAATTTACGACTAAAGAAATATTTACTTGTTGTTAAATGCGTTGTGTTTATATATCTTTCATTCGTATCAGCCTCTTGTATGTACTATTTTCAATTATACATACATATATACATACATATATACATCTGTTGTGTAATGTTTTGTTTGTTCATGCTTAAGAACTTTAACACAAATTTATGTTATTTTAGTTTTGTGTTGTGTTGTGTTTCTGTTATTATTATTATTATTATTATGTTAAATGCGGCAAATTTTAATGTGCAGATACAAGGCTTAGCAGCATTGCCAAATGCTTCAGCGAGCACCAGTAGAACTAATTCCTCGAGCTGTAGAGCTAGCGAGCAATAACAAACTCACCTGAGACACTTGATGAAATGTGTACACAAGAATGCTGCAAAGATCTCTCTGTTCAGCATCTCGAGTTTGTCAGTGGCGACAACTTGCTTAACGGGAAATTGTTTGGCGCTTTAATGAGGCAAGTAGCACCAAACGAGCTTTAAGTGGGTGGGACACTGTTGGTTTTGCTGGCTCGACAAATGGAAGCTGACAGTCGCAAGCGTAAGACCAGGCAAGTTGATTTGCTTAATTCCGAATTAATTAAAAAGCAGCTGCAAGTGCAATGAAAACTTTACTCAACTTGCAACCAATTTACCGTTCAAAAGACTGCGGATAGAAATCATCTGCTTTTCGTGTGTACAAAAGGCGTGCTAGCTCAATTTCCGACCAAAATGAGGGGCAGGTATTAAATTTTCAGTCTCAACAAAAGGCATGCAATAACAATGGAGGACCAGCACAGCAATCTACAACTACACTGTGAAAAATCGTGAGCTCCAATCAATTCATGCCGCTAAAAAATTTAACTTTTCAAGGTTAATATAATTACAAACTACGTAAATCTTTAAGTCTTTAGCCAGCATAAAAAATTCAACAACAAAAGAGCTTGTTATACATTTAAAAGTTGTTTATACGTAATAAATAAGCAGCCGGAGTAAAAAAAATGCTTGCCAATTGCCACTTGCTGTAATTGTTTTTTAATGCGCAGAAATCACGCAAAAACTTTAAGCCAACTGGCGCAAGACTTTGGCAATTTTTCTTAGACCGATAATAAACGTTAAAAAGAATACAGTCATTACAAATTGTACGAAATGTTTGGCAGTTGTTGGTGTTGGTGTTGTCAACCCTCCCACAAGTATCTTTTGCTTTCGCCATGTTTGCGTAAATTGTGCAGAAGTACGAACATTATGTGGTAATTGAGTGTTCTTTCTCTCTCTCTCTCTTACTTTTGCTATCTCATTCTCGTCCTGTTTGCACCATGTAAAATATGCTGTTACAGAAGAAGCAAAGTAAACATGAAAAAATTACAAAAAATTGATGCAAAAATGTGCGCAAAAGGGAAATAAAAAAAAAATGAACTCTCTACTGTGCACTTTAGATTATGGGGTGGTAAATTCCCTTCCTGATAACTATGATTTATGCTGTTTTTTCCTGTTTAAAATTCACTCAAGGCGGTTCCCTATTTGTGAGTGTAAGTGTGTGTGTTTTTAAAGCTCAAATGCATTTGTTTTGGTTCCAAAAGAACCTATCTAGGAACTATAGTAGAAACAGGTATTATGTTCCGAAAGATTATACAGAGTTTGCTCACAATAAATATTAAAAATTTGAACTTTATTTGTTCGTTACATTTTCATATTAAAATGTAATAAAGCTGTGCTAAATATTTGAATATATCATAATAACAACAGACTGTCTATATGAGATGCGTTTGAAAAGATTATTATTATTATTATTTTACATAAAAACTGTTAACTGTTCAAAAGTTTTGTTAAATAATCTAATTTGTTTTACAGAAATTGTCTTTCTGTAAAGCTTTCTAAGAAAAACTCAAACATTTTTATTTATGCGGGGGCTCTCGAAAACAATTTGCCGTAAAAGCCTATTATAATACAATTATCTAATTTGTTTTACAAAAAATTATAAGCGGTCTAAAACGTTTTTAGTTAAAAGCTTTAAAATTTACCTGGAAATTTGAAAGTGTTGCGCATAAAGAAATTGATGTCATAACAAATTTTATTTCATTATTTATTTAATTTTTTTTTACCTATTTCTTGTGCTTATTTGAATATCCATTACTGAAATATTTTTAGGCTCCTTTGCACAAATTATTTGAATATTTGACAGTTGAAGCTTTTAAGATTATTTCTCAAGCTGCTTAAGAGCTTTCACACAATGGCCATCACCTGTCCAAGGCTACCCATGCATAAAGTATAATGCGTGGCACTACCTCTGCACTTCAAGCAAATAAGACCTTGAGCGCCGAAAATCGCAAAAATGTAAGAACAAAAAATTTTGTGCAGCAGAAGTAACGAATTGTTTGTGGCAAAAATGCGCTTTAAATTTCAAGTCGCATGTTGCACGCTGCAAATGGCATTGCCATTGCCACTGCAATTGTAACTGGATGCGAAATCAACGCGAGATCTTGGACAAACAAATTGCCAAGCAGGCGACGGGCCAATTTGTGCATTGGAATTGCAGAAACGCTAAACGCGCCATCGGCAAACGAGGCTTTTCTTGCATATTTATGGGCGCAACGGTAATTTATACGACTGAAATAGCAAACCGCAATTGGCCAACGTCTTCTCGGCCGACAATTCTCATTTAATTCCGATTTAAGTTGCGTTAAAGCTGTCTGCCTTACTTTCTTACCCTTAAATTAGGTGGATTCTCGCTCTCACTATGATAAATTCAACGGCTTAACTTAAGTTCGTTCAATGACAAAATTATAATTCACAGAGTGAGCAATGCTAACATAGATTAGTTTCAATCCACAATTGCTAAATATATCGAACTAACATCACGCTTCATTAGTTTAAGTGTTGTTTAAAGATACTTAAGAGCGATTTATACAGTTTGTGTATTAAGCAAATAATCTGTGAAACAAATAAACCCATACGCACGATATAGTTTTGCTAGCTTTGAGCTGTAAAGAAACCACAGCAATTAAATTGCAATCAAGTGTGAATTTTCAAAGACCACATAGCTATGACAGCTAAAACAAAAGCAACAACAACCACAAACGTCTGTCTGCCACTTGGCGTTATTTGCGTAAACAAAAGGACAAGGAAGAATTGTCAGCAATTGTCAGTTAGGTCGGGTTATAAGAAACAAAACGTGACGAAGAGGCAAAGGTGGACGACCACACACAATCTTTGCCTGTTGAGCGTGTGTATGTGTGTGTATGTATGTGTGTGTGTGTGTGCGTGTTTGTGAGTGTCATGACATTGCCCTTAGCACTCAGGCTCAGCACTCGATGATTAAAATGTAGCCTTTGGGTTGTGGGTCGGCGCTTGGTTCGGGCGCCTCTGACCTAGAGACCTGACCCTCATCATAAATCTTGCTTGTGGCCATGCATTTATCAAACAATAAATCTCGAATGCACTTTTGGGACTAGTCTATTCTATTCTATTTTAGAACGCTTTTTCGGCAAATACCGATGTGGAAATGCAGCGAGTGAATTGTGTGTCATAAACTATGCTATAAATCTTGATTCAATATATTTCAACAGACAACTGTGCTACGTGGTGCAGCAGAATTCCATTTTATTAGCAAAACTTAAAGCGCTACTCAAGCAAGACTTTTAATTTCTTAAATATTATGCAATTATCTTTTAAGCTAGCAGTATTTATTTATTTTAACTCAAACAAAAAAAAAAATACATAAAAACTTCTGTATAAAAATAAAAAAAATATCTAATATGTTTATTTATTAATACGTCGACACTTTGCATAAAATATGGAAAAATGTTAAATAAACTATTTTATGGTAATTCTTTATTAAAATGCACGTTTAAAATTAAGCAAATTCGTATTTAATGCTAAATCAATAACGAAAATTGTTATTCTTAACCTCTTGCATTGTTTATTCTTTGAGTACCTTTTGATAAGCATTAATATCCATTATTTCCAATAACAAACTGCCCAGCTATGCTGTAATCATTTCCAATATTCGTTGAAGAATTGGCCAATTTTTAGCAAACTAATTGGCAATGTTTGGAAAAACATATATTTAATTACTTAACAAAGCTAAAGGTTACACACATTGAATATATATATATATATATATATATATATGTATACATGGGAGTAAAATCAACGGAAGTCTTATCTGCAAGGTGCTGCTTTCAATGCCAACTATCAGTCCTCGTGTCGCATATTAATAGGCGAGTAGGCCGCAGTAAGAAATAATAATACACACTAATTAGACACAAACAATGGCATGAGGACCTTGAGATTTCTCGAAGGCCATTTATCAAGCTCAAGTTATGGGTTTGGTCAGCTCTTGAATAAATATTGTAATATAATTATGATAACAATGATGATCAAATGAAATAATAATAAGAATAAAAAAAACTTTACTGCTTTTCTTAGGAAAATTAATCAAAAACTCCAAGGAACAAAAAAACAGAACTTAAACAGACATAAAAATAAGAAAGAATTGTTGTTGGCCATTCTTCATTAAGCGTCAAGGCGTCTAGAACTTGGCCGGCAACAAAAACTAAACGAACTTTGACGAGACAAAAGCCATAATAAATCCATAAAGAAGGCGTTGCCACACGAAATATGAAGTTGTGAGAAAAGAACAAGACAAGAAGAACAACACTACTAATCAAATTGCAAATGTCGCACAATTTGCACAAAGACAATAAATTCACGCTTACGCGCGCCGTGTGTGCGCATAGTTATATATGTTGATGTATGTCTGAGTCGTGCCAAAAACATTATATATCTACTTATGTGTGTTGCCACAATGATAAGAGCAAATGTGATTGACAAGGATGAAAGGGATAACCACACTGAGGACAAGGGTATATTTAAAATCAAATTGACGACAAGTTTTCAGGCTTCAGTGAAAAGAGATGCTTTCCACATCGTTTTATTCAATTATTTTGGGGCTCAACACCTTCAAGTGACAAGCTGTGGGGCATTTTACAAGCTGTCAACCTGAAGTGTATATATAACAAAGGGTTAGATACATTGCTTGAATTTTGTTTTTTGAACTTGGTTTTATGTGAAAAAATTGGTAAGAGATATTTTTAGCATGAGCGAATATTTTATTTTATAATTTTATTTATTTTAATAATTTATTTTCAAATTTCCAATTAAAGATTTCCGTGTTCAGGGCATCTCGTGTTCAGTGTGGTATATCATCTTGTTTGCTCTATTTTGTTTACTTTAAGATTCAAGCTTTCGTACTCACATATACTATATACTATATTATACTATATAGAGTAGCATCCCACCAATCATTGTGTAATCTTTCACCTGTCAAAGACAGTTCACCAGTCGCAAGGTTTATCTAGAAAACCGCACCGCATCATTTGTCTCTCACCCCACCACACTAAACCCAGACCCAATCTGCATTTACCGTTTTGTGTTTGGTGTTATCTTGCTACAATAATCTTATGCCCTTGTGGCGTTGCCGTTGGCCATCACCTTTAAACATGAGCTGGGCACATACACACACACACACACACACACAGTAAAAGTAATATATATTTGTACTGCATCCATAACTTTGTCATCTTAATGCTCAACGGGCGAAAATTGATTTTGCTTCACGCCGTTAATTTTTTTTTTTAGCAGACAGCTTCTTAGCGTTAAATATTATTTATGCAACCGTGACTTTAAGCCACAGCGGAAAAACATGATTTACTCTCTGGATTTATGTTGGGCAAGTTTGTTGTTGCTTTGTGTTGTTTTTGATATTTCTTACCTTACTTTACTTCGTATTTTACTAACCTAAATTTATGAGCTGGTATAAGAGCCACAAAATTTATAGCCAAACATTTCTCTTGTTTGGCAAAGGAGCTTCTTTCTGTCGCACAAATACATTTTTGCAGCTGACAACACTAAAAAGTTATTGAACCATTTACTTCCAAAAACCAATTTCAAAGTTTTTGTCATACATTTTGTTTGTTTTTTTTGTAAGTTTTGTAAGAATCTGTCAATTGTAAGGTTTCAAAATGATTTTAATTAAAATAGTTATTTGAATTATGTGTGAAAATTGAAGTTTTTGAAGTAGGCACTCAAATTGTGAAACGCTGCTTTGAACTGATATAGGTAAACACTTGAGGGACTTAAATGACAATAATTTATAATTTTCAATCAAGATTAAGAGCAGTGCAAACATTTCTCGTTGTTAGATAAGATAGATATATATAGACTTTAAGCCTGTCTCAAGTGTATGAATAATCTCACAACTATTGCATATACGTGTTACGTTAAGGGTATTTTGGTCACTTGAGACAAGCTGACAAATTGAAGGAGAGGTCGGAGCAGCGATTAACAACGATAATAAATTATTTATTTGGACATTAATGAATGGTGCCAAAAGACTAAGCCATAAACATTATGAATCATTGCCAGTTAACATTTATTGCATGTATCAAATATTTCCCAACTGCTTATTGTTGACAGAAGATTAAATGAAAGCAATTTGAAAGTGAGAAATTCTCAAAGAATTGTAGACGTTTCAAAGTTATTTAAGCTTGCCTTAAACATACTTTATGTTTTAATAATATTGATTTTTTATGTTTTCTAAAAGTTTGAAGAATCAGAATCAATTATATTTAATTGAAATTCGTGCCAAAAATTACAGATATGTTGAGTGATGTTGGCCAGGCAAAAAAAGTTTACGCCCATTGCCAAGTTTGCTTAAAACACTTAAGACCCAACGAGTCTCCTTATTTGTGTGGGAGTTAACGTTTCCGATTGCCAACGTTTCTTGCTATCCGGCTATCTTACTGTCCAGGATGCTGCTGCTTTCTGGCAATGACATTAAGTGCAGATTCACTCTCACCACAAAATACATCCACTCCACATTGTTATTTCAAAGATGTGCACAATCGCTTACAGTCTTAATAAGAGTCGCGTGATTTTTTTAAAGCAGTTGGTAACGTTACGATTTAACTCAGAGTTCATAACACTTTAAATTCAGTTATTTACTTAATAATGAAATAATTTGTTTATCTTTATTGATGGTTTATGTTTTCAAAAGTGTATTTAGGTGTTGGCAAGAACAAAAAAGTTTTAATTTTCTTTTTGGCTTTGTACGCTTATTTAATTTTTATTTGTCTTGCCTGATGTTGCCGCTTGTTTTCGAATTTTCCGCTTTTACGCTTCTCTCTCTCTCGCTTCCTTTTTTATATGCCTCTTGGTTGCCACGTGTTACGTGCTACTTTATCTTTCTTTTACCGTGTAAATGAATTTTTTAATTTGTGCCATTCAAGCATTTTACGTACATGTATTTTTCATTAATATTTAACATGTTTTTGTGGGTTTCTTTAATATAAAAAACAATTAAGCTTTGAAGATTTTTTTTATTGTACTTTGCACATTTTTACCAATTTATTTTCTCTACCGCAAATGAATTCAAATATTTTTTTAAATAAATTGGTATTTTTCAATTAATTAAATTAAAGACTTTGAAGCTTTTGTATAACAAAAATATCTTAAATTTTTACAGGCAATGCCAAATATATCTGTCAATATATTCAAGTAATGTTTTATGCCACTGAACAAGTCTTTGGCACACGCTTTTCATTCCTGACGCTTTATCGAATTTGAACCCCTTTCCAATCCGATTATTTTATATATATTTTATATAGAAGCATTTGTTTGCATGTTTGCATTCATAACAATTCTCAGTTGCGGCTAACAACAGCTTTATCTCAAATGACATTTGAATCGGTTCTTAGACTTTCTCTAACAACATTTAAGCTGTATGCACATTGAAATAACTTGCTTATTTTCCATCACTTCTGTTCCCACTGTTGTCTTAAAAGTTTTGAGAAATCAATTGAATTGTTTTGATTTTATTTCGATCGAGTTTATGTTCTGATAAAAAAGTGTTAAAAACAATTCATTCAAGTATGTAATGAGTTTTAAAACTGACCTAAATGTCTTTCAAAAGTTGAATACTATAAAAATGTTGTTCGCTCATCAAATCATAAATTTTATCTACCAAAATCCTTTAAAATCATTTGTCGCCTTCGTGTCTTCACTACATTTATATATATGTTATGCTTACAGCGGTAAAAGTTTTGTCTTTCAGCTAAACTTTTGTCAAAGTTGCAACGAATGGCGTTACTTTTGTTAGACCAGAGAATTGCGTCATAATGTTGGCCGGAAATTGTTTTTGACGTTTGTTGTGGTTGATAAACCAGTTGATTTCCCATATCCGGCTAACCAGCTAACCACGCTTCAAACTTACTTTAACCAGTTGTTTTGTTATGGCACAATCTTAACTTGAACAGTAAATTTGCTATTTCCGTTATCTTTTACAAATTGCTGTTGCATCAACATACTTACCACACATCTGATAATAGTTGGAGAGTCCAGATGTGTGTCAAATGCAAATGAGGCTTAATTCATGCATTGCGCAAACCTGATTTGACCATGTTGACATGAGACGCAATCGTGACTAAAGTTAAAGGGGATATCGATTTCGTTGACCCGACCTACCTGAGGATCAAGTCGAAAGAAAATGACCTTCAATTGAAGGTAACAACCGAAACGTGTTTTTAATGGCTTAAATATTAAATAAATAAATCAAAAATAGGTACAATGGTACCAGCCAAGCTGTTAAATTCAGCACGCTATAGTAAATAAATTGCTTGTGGTTACTGAATACCACAGTCGAACAAGCACGTTTCAACCTGAATCAAAGGTTATGCATGAAGTCGTTTAAGAACTAGTCAATTAAATGTCAATTTAATACCAATACAAACAAACGCAATGGGAAGATAAATAAGTTTTGGCTAGGGCAAGTTCAAGAGATCTGTCAAATTAATGGAAATTATTTCTTGTTGTTGTTTCATTTTAACATGTTGACATAAACATGGCGAAGACATATTGTAATTGTCAAAAAAATAAAATCCACTTTTCCTCTGGTCAACTAACCCACACAATTCAGACCAACAACACAGGCTTGTTATTTTCCGAGGGGCATATAAACATAGCATATATTGGGGGGTTGTGTGAAGGACTTCAGGACCAAGCTTAAAACAACATAAGCACCAAAAACGTAAACAACATAAATGTTTATTTGGGTCATTCGACAAACAGGCAAGAAGACGAGCAACAAATATGATAAAATAATGCTTCGTAAACCATTAATAGTCGCTGGGTAGCTTACTGCAGGCATACTACAAGCCAAAAGTCACCAAAAACGAACCGATTTAAGGCGGCGTTAAGGTCGAAAGAAAATTACAATAGATTAAGGCACAGGTGAGGTGGTGTGCTGGTAAGCAGGTAAACGGAGTAAAAATAGAGGAGAGTGTGATTGACGTGAACACCAACACTGGTATGGGGGGGAGGGTGCGTATAACACCCACCATTACCATGTAAACCATATGCAAATCACAACGATACATTGGTATTGCCCTCCTCGTACTAGGTACTATGCATACATCAAGGTGCATAAACTTCTCCCTGGTGTATAACTTACCACTGAAATATGCAACAGCTCCTGGCGAGTAATATGCAAAATATTATTCTAGCTAAGCACATTCGTAAGCCAAAACGCTGTAAGCAACCCAGGTAATAGCTGAAAAGGGTTGAATGCAACAAAAGGCTTGAAGATTAAAATTAACCCCATATATATTCATTTTATAGTACACTCTTGAGTGTAAATATACAGAGCTTAATTAAATTTCATGTGTAATCATAGATAAGGAAAACAAATGCAAAACTCAAAATACTAAAAGCTATTTTTGGCAAATCTAGTCTTAGTGTTCCTCTGGGTTTCGCACTGAAATAAAACTTTGACTCGCAAAATTATTTTCGTCCAAAGCATTTGAATTTAAATGTTTATAAGCGCATATGAGTTTTAAGGGTTTGAAAAGAAGATCCTGTAAAAATTAAAAAAATTAAAGCCATTGAAAATATATTGTTGTTAAATACTAAAACAGTGAATTTAACTAAAAAAAAATGCGAAAAAATGGAGTTTGTTATTATTATTATTATTATATTCAAAATTTACCAATTACAACGCGATATTTATTATTCAGTGTCGATAAAATACAATAAAATCAAAGCACACACAATAACACTAGAAGAAGCTAGTTTTTTATAGCATACTTTTGGGCATAGCACAGTGACATTAAGATGAGAAACAACAGAGCTGAGCTCAGGGAACACAAGCAAGAAGAAAAAGACTAAAAAAAACAAAACTGAAAGCTTTTTATTGCCACAGAAATCCGGACCAAAGAGCGGAAACGGAAATGCGCTATTATAGCTGCACTGGCATATTGTCTTCTGCGCCTGCAACAGACTAGAAATGTTTTGGAACTCGAAGCTCAAAGCTTGCAGAATGGAGCATGGAGTTTGAAGCTGTACAGAGCTCACTTGGATAGCTTCGTTTTTATTGTCAACTCGAGTAACAAAAATATTTTTCAATAAATTTATCTTTTTTCCCTGCCGCCCACAAATACAAGAGCACACATACACACAACCACAATATTGTGGGAAACAACTTTGGGGCATTAGAGGCCAAGGAGCAGAAAAATGTCAGAGTTGGCAGTTTTCTGGCATTGCCTGAGCCTTCAAAAGTGTAATACTAAAAATTCCACGAGTGCAATAACACTTTTGTCGAACACAGCACACAAAAGATAAAATGTTTAGCTACCGCTGCGTTTCTCCGAATTCTCCATACACAAAACCAAAAGGAAAACCAAGGAAACATGCTTGCTTTTGTGCAGTTAAATGATTGCTTGTCAATTAAAATATTTTCTATCATTTGAAGTTATATTGAAAGGATCGAATGTGTTAAGTGAACTGAATACTCAATAAGTTGCTTTATACCAAACAAAACAAAACTTGTTGTATTTTGTTAAAAATTTCTTTTAAATATTTAACAATTTAACATATGCATTTTATGCCAGCCACAACCAGACTGTAAATAATTTCTGCAATTTAGTTGCTTGATTTTATCAAATCATTTAATCACCTAGAACGACTGCTAATAATTTGAATGTTATGTTTTACAGCATTTAAAACACGTTTCCTGACAGCAAAAATTAAATTAATATTTTAATTGCTTGATGAAAATCTAAGCTTTGTCGAAAATTATTTACAATTTTTTTGAGCGAATTAAACAAGTGTCAACGGGTGGCAATTTGATTATAGCTACCAGTGGGAATGTGCAAAAATGTTGAAAACAAGCCAAACAAAACAAAAGTCTTTAATTAATGAGTCAATTACGTAACTCACTGAGGGCCAAGAGCCTCGAGTCTTCATTAAAAGCATCCTACTCGAGAGGTATTCAGGTAAATTCAATCAGAGAGCGTGAATGGCGGCAACTAGAAAAATTGACATTGTTTGTCATTTACGATACATTTGGCTGCAACCATTGAACAGTTGTCCAAAATGCCCAAATCAAATAAAAGTGCGCGGCGAGGCGTGGCGAGGCGAGAAGGAAATTGACGAGAATGTGCTCGTTGTGGTTTTTATTGGCTTTCAGCTAAAATCACTTAAACACAACAAAATCAATTCCTGGAATTGCCATTTTGAGTTATCGACTACTTTATTTGGTGATTTTTACATGCGCCATCATTGAAATTTAATCTAACAACCAAGCTGTTATTTAAGCCGTGTACATCTATCACGAGCATCAAATGAACTTCGTTCTACAAAAAGTCAACAAAGTTATCAAAGCTCGTTGGGCTTACGATGAAAAATCGCACGTGTCTGAATTGGATTCAGTTGAGCATTTTCTTGGAACTAAGGCTTTAACCTCAAATATCATTAAGATTGATTTTCTATTGGAAATAAGAGTTAAATAACAATGTTGCCTAACCCAGTCTTACTCAGGCCAAATTGATCTAAAAAGACCTGATGGAGACATAAATGTTCATCCGAATAGCCACAAACTTATCATTCAGCTTAAAGATGTTTGAAAATGCTCAAAATGTGTACCAATATATTTATGGGCTCAAAGTATTTAATGTGGCTTAGTGTAGGACAAATCTAGGATAATGATCATCCTACGAAAGAGATTACATTAAGAAGTTGTAAGCCAAATAAATTTTAGCACACATTATTACAGCAAGAGAAGACATGACTTAAAATGTATGTTCAAGACTGCGCAGTACTCTGTTATCAGTAAGAAACCAATTTAACATAAATCTAAGATTAAAAAATGTTATAAAAAAAACGTAATAAGACTTTTTTTTTAAATATAGAAATGTTTTACAAAAATGTTCTTAAAATTTCATTGAAAAATTGTTGATTGTATTATGTTTGCATCACAAATTTCACAAAATGGCTCACTCTTCTTTACCTGGCAAAGTGTTAAAGGCCCAGAAATATATAAATTCGAGGACACAACAAATAGGCTTAATGAACCTATGTCAGTCTGTTTGTGTGTCTGTCTGTCTCTTGGCCTAGTCAGGATACTTTTTTTTCGTTGCTTACGTAAATAAAAGCAAAATTTTGCTAATCCAAACACGCACAGCAGAAGCCAAAAAAGAAGTTGCACCTGCCGTAGGTGAAGTCCTACCCCAATAAAACCCATTCTACCTTGCTTCTTACCCAATCACTGTTTGCTTCAACAAAAAAAAAATTGTTTGCAAGCAGAAGGTGAAAAAAAAAACACACATATTTTTTGTGTGGCAGATGATGATCTCGAAAATGTTCGCTTGAACGTTTGAAAATGTTTTGACGGCTCTTTGAGTGTTCTGTTTGAAAGCTCATTGAAAGCTTCACAAATCACAAGTTGTCGAAAAATTAATTGAAAAACTCGTATGACGTATAAACTTAATATAAAATACAGAACGAGCACTTACCGAAAATTTGAATATATTTTTATATTCTTTGCACCTTGTGGTTTTTCTTAAACCACACTAAGCTGGTGCTACTGCTGCTGCTGACAGTTGCAGTTGCACGCTTAAGTTGCTTAAGTTGTTGGTTGTGTGTTGTTGGTTGTCCTTTGTCATTCGACGTTTTCACTTTGCTTTTGGGCTAGTTTTGTCTTTACGACGTCCAGCATTTTGTCTTGGTTTCACATTTCCTTTTTGATCTTTGCACTTATAAAGCTAGTTTTTCACATGATTAAACATGCAAAGCGCAATTCCGACTGACAGTTTTTATGCATGACCAAACTTTTAACTTTTTCGGTGCCTTTCACATTGTTTCTGCTTTGAGTTTCACTCAGCTATTGTATTTTTTTTTTTCTTAATATAACTTTTGTGGGAGCTGGAACGCCTCTAGCAATTTTAAGCAGCTGCAATTGAAATGCTCTATTTGAACGAAATACAATTATGAAAATTGTAATGAGTTTCTATTTGATTTTACATAGTTTCCATGCTATGTAAACGGCTTCACGCTTTGCTTAACTACAATATTGCTCATACGCCTTGTTGCAGAAGCTGTTTGAGTTTTGCAATTACTAGATTTATTAGCACGTTTTTTCCAGCAGTTGGCACGATTCGATTCTAAAAATATACGATAGTAAAACATCAGACGCTTATAGCCAAAGCACTTAAAGCGTTTCTGCTAAATAGTTGTGTGTGTTTGTTTTTCAAACTGACAACGATTTTAACGATTCAAATACAATTAATCGCAACAATTTAGGGTCTTTAAAAATCGATTGAGCCAAGAAGCGCATCCAACGCTTTAAAATTAATTTTTTGATTAATATATATTTTTAGTGGAATAATATTTTAATAACCTTAAATCTCATTTCATTAAGTTTGTTTATAATTTTTTTTTTTGCTATATTTGTATTTTATTTTAATATATTTTTGCTTAGCAACGTTATTTATAATTATTTTAAAGAAGCAATATTTAATTTATTAAACCGTTTACCGTTTACTTATTATTACTTAAGAAATTCTTCTATTAAGAGGTTCCTATGTTTTATATAATATTAGACCTTCTAACACAAATAAAATACATGATATCGAAGATTTTAGATGTGCACTTAACATAATCTTAGGATTATATGAAAAGTATTCAGTATTTTATTATTATTATTATGGGTAAGTCTTAAGTCTTTTGTTTTGCTTTCATATAAAACAATATTTTTTTAATTTCTATGCACTTTTAAGACTTTTAACTGCGTATATCACTTCACATACTGCGCAACATATACTTTAGAACCAAATGTTTATTTATTTATCACCAAACCGTGGGAAAAGCAGAATCTGATCAGCGCAGTAGAAACTTTTGCACATGTCGCGTCCGATTTGTTTGAGTTGTCGCGGCAGACTAAGCGGCTGCAGACACGTCCCAATCAGAATTGGCGTAACGGCGTCCCGACTGTTAACGATGATGCCATGTTATTGAGCTGTTAGGCAATAACAGCGCTGCATTCAAATAACAGAACGTGTGGCTGTTAGCTTTCGTTTTGTTGTGGTAGGTTTCGCGTATTGTTTTTGCATTGAACTTGAACTAGTAAGTCAGCCAATTGTTGTTGTTGCTGCTACTTTGCTTTTGTTGTTGTCCCACATTTTGCCGGCTATGCTGTTCGCTCTGCTGTTGACGCAAGCGCTATACTGCAAAGCGCTGAAACATTTTTCATAAAAAAAATTTAATAGGTTCTTTGAAGTCGAAAGCGTTTTCTTTATAAGTGAAAGTATTCAAACTCTAAATCTAAAAGGTTTATATTTTAAATATAAAATACTGCTTTTCGTACAAATTAAAACAAATCAGGATCGCCAACTGCTAATCGTAATGATTACTTTATAAAAATATTTATTATCATACTGGAAAAGGTTTCGAAAAATTGACCTTGACGAGCTTATGTTACTAGAAATTGTTGTTGCTAATCAAGGTAGGAGTTGCTGCCTTCTGTTTGTTACATACGTTTGCGCAACACCATTATACCCTTTTTAAGTATTTTCGATGTGTTCAGGGTATTAAAATAAACTTAATCTTTTCTTAAACCCGGTTTTGCAATCTATGCGTCTCATTGCTTTTTACATTGCTGTAATTATTTGCGGATAAATTTTAAATTTGATTTGACTTGCACAACTGATTCGAAAACTTGCAACTTGATGTTAGGGTTTCAGTGCAACGTGCAACAAATAGTGACTAGTTTGTGCACCTTCAAAATCAATTTGTAGCTCGAAAACTATTAACTTGCAACGTGCGTTGAAGTTCAACCAACTACATACATATTGCATGCCATAAGGGAACACACATGTCTGCTGCACTGTCCGTCCGCCCTGGGTTGCAAAGGCATGAAAATGGGGCGTAATTAATGCAGTCGCATGTGCAGAAGTCCTAAAGCAACAAGAGAACAACCACAACAACCACAACAACAACAACAACACTATACAGACAGCCACGAATGAGCTGAGCATATGTTATATATACAATGCCATTAATTGAGAATCAGAGGGGCGTGTTGACGTTTCGCCAGAAGGGGCTCAGTTTCCGCGCGTGCTGAGGAAAACCGAAGCGTGTTTATTGCCAAAAAATTCTTAAGCAGTTGCTTAAAAAGTTTATGTTACTTACTTTGGGAGTCTACTATAAAATTTTTGATTAGGATACCACTTTCGGATATTTGCTTTGTTAACAATATTTTAAGAATAGTAAAGAAAGATAATAATCCAAACATAACATGATCGGAATTAAGCTTAAAAGCAATACGTTTATATTACAATTGTGTTCCGTATTCCTTGTTGCTACATTTGATATCGATTGCGAGTTCCGTAACGGCAATCCTTGAGTCGAGTGTTCGGTCAACGTGAACTTGACACTGAACACTTAAAAGAACCTAGAAGTCCTCAATAGTGGCGTGTAAGGGATGAAATCTTAAGAAGCATATAATGCTTATGCATGTGTGCATAAAGGCTAAAAGGATGCTTGCATAAAAGTTAGCAAACTAAAATCAATTGGCCATAGAAACAGTTTAGCTCAGTTGACCACCAACAAGTTTCCTTGCCACAAGTTCAAAAAGCCCCTGCTCAACATTGTTTAATAAGTCATAAGCCGCAAACTATCCACGACGTATTGTTAACCTTGCCTCAACACAAGCTTGCCATGGGTTGGATTAAAAATAAATGAATGCATTTACTTTTATTTCAAAAATGCAACATTTTTATTTTTCAAGCCATATTGTTCGTGTTCAACACATTTTTGAAAAGTAGAATCAAGTATTTTATTTTCATTACTCAAAATCAAACTTTGCAGAAGTTTTTTATACATACGAAAAACAGCAAAATTTGACTGAAACTATTTTAATTGAAGAAAAAATTAATAAAGCAGTTAGTAAAACACTCGAAAATAGTCAAAAACAATATATACATGTGCACTTATTAGTTAAATCGAATCTAAAGAATTAATTTTTCTTATTTTCAGTAGAGAACTATTTGCTCTCCCTTCGCATGCGATGCACGTAATATTAAACTCAAACTGCAATTCAAAGCTTTCTTCTTCGATGGTCAAGTTCACGAAGAAGAAAAGTAGTCATAAGTCGCAGTAACACAAAACGAGGCTAAATGCAGGATGCTGGAAGGTTGAAGGTGGTATAATAAAATGCGAACACACGACGCCATTGAAAAGTAATTTAAGTTTTTATGTTTTCAGCTTAGGACTTCTCCAGGATACAGCAAAAACGGAGTGGCAATGTTTGCCATTACGGAATACAATAAGCTTCAGACTGTCAAATTGAGTTTGTGGTGCCTTCAATAAAAAATTAATTTTCCTCGCTATATTTAAACATTTAAGTCAATTTGCAAAAGAAGGTACACACACACACACACAAGCATACAGCCATAGGGAAAAAGCAAAAGCACAAACATAAGAAAGATCTTTATTTGATAAGTTAATTGATTATTGATTTCGCGAAAAATGTTAAAGAAGTTGTGAGGTGCATATGAAATTAATCAAAGCTGAGAGTCGTTTTCAATGAAGTTTACTATTTTTGAGGAATAAAAGCAGTAGTTAATAAAATCAATTAAAATTTTAGGTAAATATATATTTTATTAACATTTTCTTTTAACTACATAAACGTAAAAAAAAATTAATCATTAAAATATATTATTTCTGATTCGTTTACATATATGTTAACAGGCTTAGCTTGTAAGGATTTTATAATGCTATGAAATTGGTATTAAAAAATCAAATGTTATGCGCATCGCTCATGTTAAACGCACTTAATGAACTCAACCAAAAAGAAAGTGGCAACCAAGTGAGTCTCGGAACAAGCCGAGTTTATGGCCGTGCATGGCTATAAAATGAATAGACGACCTTAAAATGAGCAGCATGCGAAATTATTTTGGATGTTATGAAGAAAAGAATCAAATCAGTTCCTCGAAAAAATTGTACATCTTTTAAATACGTAGCTAGCTCTGCTTGTTACGCTTGTTAAATGAAGCGAATATTGTATAAGGCGTGGGCAAAAAAGATTCTTTCAAAGCACGTTATTGCAATAAGTTGAGTTGTTAGCTCAACAAAATGCTTTTAGATAGCTACAAGTTGTCGTTGACTCGTTAACGGCTTTTGCTACCAATTAGGACAGGTAGTAAAATAAAGTTTTGCGCGTGAAAATGTTATGGCCAGCTTTTGAGGCGCTTTGCCTAATGAAAAAGTATAGCCAAGGAACGGTATGAAAATGTCTACGTTCAAGTGTAGCAAGAACTCTTCACGTTCACAACGCTAATCAAATGCGACCTTCAGAACAGAACAGTAGCAGCAATGAGAAGCAACAGCAACATCGACATTTATTTAGATGATTTGCTTGGTCCGAAAGTTTGTGAATTGTGCCCAAGGGAACAAGTTCTGTTAGCGTTGTTGTAGCTGTCTCTCTGCGTTCACCTTTGACTCTATTGCGGTTATCCTCAATGCTCAATGCTGTTTGCTCATGCCTTCTTCTCATGGGCTTTTTGCTCGGCTTTGTGGCATTGCCTTCATTTCTATCTGGATCGCTTTGTGTCATGCGGCATTTGCCACGTTTGCTACATTTGCTTTCATTTTGCATTCGGTATCTTGTTTGTGCCATGTATCTTGTGTCATTTTTGCCGCAGCTGCAGTCACCGTTACCTCAGTTTAAACAGCTCAGTTCTCTACACTTGCAAGCGCATTATTTACATTCCTTATTATTACCTATATCATGTTTGAAAATACATTTTATCGGATTGTTACAAATCAAAGCTATTAACATTATTTTAATGACTTTTGAACTTAAATTCCAGAACTAAACTATCATAATCTAATTATTGCAATATGTACTGAACCATTTCTGCATAGATCTTATAGCAAGTCAGTTAAATGTAAATATTTCTTATTTTACCACTCAATAACGAATGTTTTGTGCAAGGGTATGTTTTCATCGTCTACATATATCCGTTCTTTTTGAGTTTTTACCTTTTTTCTATCTTTACACATTTTGTGCACGCTTTTTGTTCATTGGCTTTGACGTTTGGTGGCGGCGCCGACAAAACAAAAGTTGCAAGTCTAATGAACCCCTTGGCAAATTGCGTTGGCGTATAGCGCATAAAGCAAAACATCACACAAACACACATACACTTGCCACAGATAACACACTATGTGTTTGGCCGTGTATTCAAGTTTGTGTGTGTTTTTGTCCTTTTGTTCTTGACGGACAACATCTTTATAAAACAGCTTAAAGTAGTGTTCTAGGTCCTATGAACTATATGCATATATAATCCCATCCAGTTACTTATTATTAACTGTATAAAAAAAATATTGTCTTTAAAATATGAAAAAATTACAAAACTATTTAACAAAAACGTTAAGGATCTCAGTGTTAAAACGATATTCAATAGAATAACCATTAATTTAACTTCAATGAGAATCAAATTACTTATCAGAATGTTTTCCAATGTATATAGCTATATAAAATGCGAGTAATTTATTCAATTATACCAGACACACAGACACAAAAGCTCCAGATTTGGCCAGTGTACAAATCAATGCTAACGATTTTAAGTGTTCAATCAATCGTTGGGTAAACAACATTATAAGACCCGCAGAGACATAGACACAGGTATTAAGCCAAATTTGGCCAGTTTTTTAGATTAATGTGCCAAAAGTAGCTTGCCAAATGGCACAATGAAAGGGGAATGCATTCATTTACCTGGCAATTATCTGACAAACAGGCATTGAAGTGAGAAATATTCCAGGGTTGCCAAAGTAAATATATACTACTACCCTAAAGTTAGTTAGGAACATGTTTTAAATAAATTTGTTTAATTTTTTTTTAAGAAACAATTGCTGATTAACGGAATTTTTAATATGAATAACGATTTATTAAAATCCAAAAAAGCTGGCTCAACGTTATTATACACGTATATATTAAGAAGTATTTTTTTCCTACATTACTTATTAAAGTTTATTTTGCAGCCCTGACTTTACATAAATAAGTAATTTCCAACTGAAATGCGTTGTCAATTCACTAAAAGCTTTCACTGATTCCAACTAAAGGATCTGGAATGCTGTTAAGCACTGCATGGCTTTGTCATTAGACGAATTTATGGCTTATTTGTGGCTCTAAGAGCGGCACAGCATTTTAGAGACAAACAAATAATATAAAAGAACTGTTGCCAGTAGCGACCTTTGGTGTGCCTGTCTGTATGCGTGCATGTTGGCCATTTATTATATTATATAGTTAAATTCAGACATGCTTGACCACGCATTCTCGCAACGGAAATGACAGTTTCCTCTTACAAAGAACATGGCAGGCGAAATTAAACTTTAAGACCGTATACATAGAGTGCATACATATTGGTTTCGACTTCACAACACACCAGTTGGTCCTTCAGTTGTCAAGTTTACTAAGATGTTTAACGCAGTTGCGAATTTAGCTTGGATTCTACATTTTGTTTACCACAGCTTTTATCTCTGATCATAAATTTTGTCTGCGTAAAAGGCAATGCTGTCTAAGATATTCGGTGTGGATATATAAAATGTTGTATTGAACATTAAAAGTGTATTAACATTATAATTATATTTATAGTTTGTAACCTTGTTTTGTTATGGCCTAGCATATATAAATGTCTAGTTACTTACCCATACATGGCATGAGCGTAAAACTATCTTTAATTCGATTGCTTTTTGATTCTTAAAAATTAACTTCATGCTTTAGTTTTGCTCCATCTTTCTCTGTGTAGTAGGGAAATGCAATGCAAGCAGCATTTAGTTTCACAAAACGTAAACTTATATCCAATTGCTTTAATAATAAACACCTACACACAGTAAGTTCTACCATACAACAAACAGCCTTTGCCTAAGTTCAATATTTAACCTAAACAAACAATTTAAAATTCAATTAATATGGCTGCCTTGGCCCACGCGATGACCATTTGTGGGCAACTGTATATTTGATAGCCTGCGGAAATATGTAATTACAGTTAACTGGCGTTTCAGGCACTCAGGTGGGAGTGGCAGAAATTCAAACCGCCCCTAGAGGCATGTCGCGTGTCAATAACTTACAATTAACCAATCAGTCTTTGGTCGGGGGTCGTATAACTAACAAATAGATAAATTTAAGTGGAAGAGTTCACTGACTTTGTCTTAACGAAGGAGTGAGACAGAGGCTGCCATAAGGCGGGCAATGTTCATTTATATTAATTTGATTTGTGGTCTTCAACTCTGGTTTGATGGTACATTAAAGTAAACAATAGCAACAAACAATACCGTCAATTAATACAAAGATTTGATTTGTGGTCTTCAGCTCTGGTTTGATGGTACATTAAAGTAAACAATGGCAACATACAATACCGTCAATTAAATACAGAAACCTTAGTTTAATCACGAACTTGATATACTAAGAAACAGTTTTATATCACATAATTAGCGAGCATGATGGACAAAGAATATTCATATCTATCACTTATGGGCGTAACATAAAAACGCTAAATATCAAATGACCTCTTTTTAAACGGTTACAAAAATGTATCTCGTGTATTCAATACAACAGCACAGTTTCATTGATACGAACAAATTATAAGCAAATCGGCAAAAACACATTCATATATACTAATGTTCGCATCTAAAAACGCTTAAGAGTTCGAAATGCCACTTAAGTTTCATGAGATTTGTCTCACAAGCAAATGAGAAGCTTAAGCAACGCCCACAAGTATGCAATGATATTTTTCAGAGTTGTGGTAAAAGGCCTTCCCGTACTTGTAATCGCCTTCAGCATTAAGAGGCATGCAACAAATTGAACTTGTCTTAGCCTCTGTCTCGGCGCCGCAATCTTGAGCAAAGTTCAACGCACGGCTCAAAGACAAGCAATGACAAAAAAAAACGACAGAAACAAACGTTCGAAATGTGGCTTAAAGTGGCTTAAAGTCATTCGGTCTGGTCATAGTTGAATGGTCAGCAGTGGTACAAAATGGTCAAGCATTTAACCAATAATGTAATTGCCACATGCAAATTTGAAACGCTGACTCTGCTGAGGCAACAAGACCTACAAATTTGAATAACTTTGTGCCATTTGCATTTAATAACTCGACATCGTTTGAAAAGGGACGAAAATCCAAATAGGAAATAGGCACGGTTGACCAATTTTAAAATTAAACTTGACAGACGACCGTTTGCGGATGTGAGAAGACAGTAAATTAATCACTTAAAGATACCCTGTAATGATATCTTAAGCATTTTAACCTATTTTATTGATAGAAAGTTTCTCTGAACTTTTAGATATTTGTTGAGATAGCTGGAAACATAAAGTCTTTTTAATTTTTTGTATAAGTTATTTATTAGTTTAGTTATCAATTTGATTTTAAAAAGGGTAATATGGAAAACTCTTAATGTACTATCATGCCTGATACATTTTTTTATTTCTTAAACCTACGGTATACAAGTCAAATGTGTTATGCAGAAATTGCCACATGAACATTAGGGTTAGAAAATGCCAATCAAAAAACGTTAAGCCATCCAAAGAATGTGTGAATAGTAACGTGCGTTGTTTTTAAATTGCATGAATCGAAAAATGAATGCTGATTGTTTTTTCCCTAAGTTTGGGTAAGTGGGTTTGAAATTTGGGAAAAAAAAACACTAGAGAACAAATTACATATGAAATTATATAAGCTTTGTTAGTTTATGATATACACCAATTATCTTGTACTTAAAAATGTTTTTTTAACTTAAAGATTTTTAAACTGCGTGTATTTAATATTACATTTATTTTTTTCCGGCTTGTTGCAAAGTTCAAATGAAAGTTTTGCTTACTTAAGATGATGGCAAAAGGACGGCTGCATGAAAAGCTATAGCACTTCTGACCGCTGTTCGACCCTGGCAATCAGACAGCAAGGACAGCTGCTTGAACGATGTACGATGATGCACAGGATGTGCTTCACATAACTAAAACTACTGGACAAGTATTTGCAATGCTCCATTTATTAGTAATGTATGTAAGTGTGTGTGCGTGTGTGGGATTGTGTGTTTATCGAGTAGATTGCTCGATGCGCTTACAATTTCTTAGAATTCATCTGCGTTGTGGATTTCCTTTCCTTTCAGAGTCATGTGTGTTATTTGGTATTTAATTTCAAGTTTTTCATTTCAAAAATTTCGTATTTTACTTCTTGTTATTTTTCTTGTCATCTTTATCCTCCTGAATGGGGCAAGAGCTTAAGTACCCGCCACTCCGCATGCGATCAAAAGAATCCATTGGATCGTAGTGAGTATAATAGGTTTTATACTTTAACTGTTTTGGCAAATTGTACATAAAAAACATACACAACGGTGCCAGCAATGATAAAATGCAAGCAGTCTTTAAAATTCCCAGCGTCTTATTCAAATGAACATCACGTATGGGAAACTTGATTTTGGGTTTCGCTGACTAATAAAGAAAGAAAGAGCAAAAATATAAAAAATTAATAAATATTGTTAGCCACATCTTAGGCTGAGTAAATAATTGATATTATTATTTTGGATATTATTATTTTACTTACTTTTCCTGCCATTTCATAAAAGTTCTTTTTATGTGTTTAGCGTCTTCACAATTTTGTGTTAACTGAAAAAATAAAACTTTTTTAATACAGATCTATGTAGCAAAGCGTACTTTGATTAAGTACTGCGTTTTGATAATATTTACTTAGTGAAACTGAAACTAAATTTGAATGGTATTATCAAAACTAAAATATATGCAAGTCTTTCTTAACATATAGAACTGTATTGATTTACTGCCAGTTAATTGTGATGGCACAACAAACAGAGCTGCAAGTAGATACATCTTCCTTTTTGGTTGTTGTGATAAAGACTTTCGATTAAGCTGCAATTTGTCAGTTTTTTGGTTACGAACTGCCATTAAGTGCCATTGGGTTCAAGTCATTGCACAAATCCCTTAGCCAGCGTGTTTCATTGTTGCATGCTGAGAGGCGGCCAATTGCTGCCGTCATTATGTGAGGCATGCAATTTGCCAAACATGTACAGAGCCAAGAGTTTAATGGACTATGAGAAGGAGATAGTTTGAGGCAGCAATTTCAAGTCAATTATTCTCAGCTAAGCGAAAGTATACTCCTCAACTTTGAAGTCAAATATAACGAAAGCTGCCATTCTAAGTAAGTTACGATTAATAAAGTTGATACTGGTTTAAGGTCCAAACGAAACGAAAGCCAATCTAATCCAATGAATAACCCACAGCACCCAGCTAAGTCTAAAAGAACAATATTCAACTGAGAATGAAGAAAACAAACACAAGATATACAACAAACAGAGAGTAGTCGAAGGCAAAACACGAAGCTGACAAACGAGAAACGTCGGTTACGACGCTTAACTTGGCCATTTGTCTAAGACCGGCAGCGGGGTAATAAATGTTTGGCTGGCAGTGTAAAAAATACGTGGCATACTTTTGGGAAACGTGGCCACGAACATTTCTGTTTACGTGGCCACAAAGCATGCAAAGTGACTGTACGGCAGGAAGGAAAATATGCAACAGCCAGCTAGAATCTTAAAGTGGGTTGGGAATAAGTAGGACAAGAGCTGCAGAAAGTTCTTTAAACAACTCAATTCTACACTCAAGACATCAAAGTCGGCAACTTAGCTATGTGAAAAGGCTCACCCAGGTTACTTAGAGGTTTTAGTAGAGCAACGAAGAACAACAACATAGTATGAAAAACTGTGTTAAAGGGCATTTACAGGTTGGCGGCGACTCAAAGTTTGCTTATGTGTTTATTCTTGCTGCGAGTGGCAAACCATTCTTGTTTTGTAGAGCCCATTTTGCGGTTTGTGAGAGTGTATTACTTCTAAAACCAAAGCACGTTGTATGCCAAAAATAAACAGAAGTTTTGCATGTGAAATGCAGTTGATGCACTAAAAACCAAATTCAAAAGACACTTTTTTTGTGAGTTGCCTAAAGCCAAATCTTTTCAGACTTAGCAATTGTAATTGTTGTTGGTGTTGTTGTTGGCAACAAATGGAGTCAAACAAAATTGTATAAGTGTCAGACGAGATGGCAGAATGCAAACTTGTAATAAATTGTACATTTTCACTGACACTGCATTTTGGTAAAATGACCCCAGACAGGAACCCACCAAACAAAAGCACCACACACACAGAGCTATCGTATGCCCTACCAATATGTCGTCCTTACCAGTTTATTGAAATTTTATGCAATTCTTGCATTTTATAGATTTGCATGCATTTTGTTTACGTGGTTCGATGTGGGAGGTGGTTTGGTGGTCTGATGGTTTCGATTGGAAGAATATTTCGCATATACAATTGGGATAAAGTTTGTCTTCGATGCTGTCTACATGTTTGTTGCAACCTGTCAAAAGCAGCCGCTTTTCGCGTTTTCCGCAAGAACGAGAAAAGTTGTTCAGCACAATTTCGATTGGCTTTCCACTTGTTTTGCCCTCATGTTATATTGAGGCAATACGAAAGGATTAAAGGTTACGCGAATAGCAAAAAAAAAAGTTTTCGGCTTAGCGAAATGTTCAAATGCGCCACTTTTAAGACATTAATATTGAAGATCAATGAGATTTACAACATGTTTGTTCTACTTAGAATATATATTACTAAACTAATGCTCTTGTAGAGTAGGATCGAATAGGAAATATCCTGAACCCTTGACTTTAAGTCATTATTGCATGTAAGTATAAACATTTTTTATATATTTATCAGATACAGATTATTTTACGTATTAAAGCTGAATATTGCGGGCTTGCTTTTTATGATGTCCTTTTAACCTTACCAAATAAAAGAAAAGAATATTAATAATTAAAAACTGTCTGATTGAAAGAGAGGTCTCTTCGATTCAAAGTAAGTAAGTAAAGCTTAGATGTTTCTGAGGTTTCCTTAAATATTTCTATGGTTCCTCTGGAAATACTTCACAATGTGTAAATCTAAACTTATACTTCTAAGGAAACTGCGATCTTATGGCAAAGGTTTTATTAATTGTTAACTACCTTCTTTGCTGCTGCTAGCAGTGAGTTATTAAATTTACACATTTTAACGCTTCATAATTTTTATCATAATTTCTTAATTCGCCACTTATGTCATGAAACGGACTCGCCACAGGGCCACAGGAAACAAAAGTAATTAAAATATGGAAATGAAGAAAAAAAATGTGCGACAGTTGCTTGAAGGTTCAGGGAAGGAAGACTTGCCAACAATAATTAACATGCATAATTGGGTTTTCACGCCACGATGATTTATGTGTCTTTTGTGGGCTTGTGGAAACTTGAAAACAACAAAGCTTGTGCTGTATTCTAGATCCAAAGAATAAAAATACAAATTCATTTAATCGATACTATGTTTTAAAATAATTAACATTAAAAAGATAAATTTTCGGAAATACATTAATACACACAAAGGAGCTTACAATATTAAAAATGTAATATGTTATTTATACTTTTAAAAATGAATTTAAAATTATTTATTTGTTGTGTTTCTGACCTTAACTCCCGAACTAGACCATAATGAAAGTCCTCCGTTATATAGGTAAATTATTGTGGTATATCATCTTAGAACTCCTTAGAGCACCTCTGCCAAACAGCAAGCTTTTCCCTTTTAACCTTAACCAAGCCAACCCAATTAAAGCTAACATGCAAGCCATTTAAGCCATATTAAATAAATCCCTTGAATCACCCTATGGAATAGTTGGCAACTAAATCCACAAGCAACCACGCACAAAATTTTGTTCATTTTCACACCCCTTTCACACTCTAACACACACACACACACACAATTGATGTTGAAGCATGCCATTGTGGTATGGAACAAATTCTACGGTGAGATTTCAGATTTCCCCTTAGTACTCGACGAGCTCAAATATCAAATGAACTGACACCAAGCAGACGAGCAATCCGACTTACGAGCAGGCACGCATGCAGGCAGGCAGGCATGCAAGCAGGCAGATGGATAGATGGATGGATGGATGGATGATGTTTGGCTGAAAGGAACGCTTCGAATAGCTGGCAGGTCCATTGTTTAAGAACGGCTTTTTGCCCCCTATGAGAAATATGAAGCAGCAACACGCCAGCCAGCCAGCCACTGAATGCAAAATCAAGAGCTGCATGCATATATGCTCTGTCATGAATAAATATAATAAATGTATTTATAAAACATTCATGCGTGCCTTAAAACAATCTTTTCAATTGCAGATACATGAGCATGCAAAAACAGTAACTTGCTAATTATCGCAAACAGCTCGCAATAACTTAATATTCGCTTTTTGAATGCACTTCTCAACACTGACTTTAGCTGCTCTGCATGGATAATTTGTGTGGCTTGGAACATCGTGCAACAAATTAGGATCATATGTTATATAATTATAATTCTTTTTATTGGTATAAATAAATATTAATTCACGAGATTTAGTTATGTGGAAAGTTTAATCTTTTCACAAATTATAAAATTTTAATGCAATTAAAAGTTTTGAACGTAATTCATTAAAAAAATTTTTTTAAAAATTTCTATGTTCTATGACTCAACGTAACATTGCACAATTGAACTCAAACTACTTTAATGGCAAACGGAAGGCGCCAATTTTCACGCTTTTCACGCAATGCAAAATGTCGAAAGTGCTGAATGTGTGTTTCAATTTGTAGTATGACTATGTGGCTGCCGGCACATCTTGTTTGTTTGTCAGCGTGTAATATCATGTTGCAATTTTAACTGTGTGAAAAACATTTCCATGTCGCATTCAAATTGCGATTTTCACATTCACTTTGCGGGCGTCACATGACCTCTGGTAACTTGTTGACCTTTAGAACTGTGTTATATGCTTCAATGTCATGTTTATTTTTACACCCTCTTATTAAAATTATTTTTTATGAGCTGCATAAAATGAATTTTCCCTACATCACAAAGCATGGATATTAAAATATTAGGAAAAATAAAATTTGAAGCCCAACATTAAATTTAGTTTGTTTATATCTTTGTAATGAATTTTATCACTCCTACGCCAAAATTAAACATATCTATGATTTTTGCTAACTCTTTTTTCCAAGTTCTCTTTCTCTCTCGCTTAAATAATCATCTTTCTTTTGTTATGTATAGATTTTTCTTTTTCTCTCTTGCTTTTTTATGAACAACAACAAACGACGTTACTTTCTAGCTTATAGCCGCTCAAAGTAACCATTATGTGTCCATAATGTGTCAATCAAAATGGAAGTCTACGTCATAAAGCTTTATAAGGCGAATGCCATAACGACGCGTTTAGTCTGGAGCATATGCGATACTTAAAGCTATTTGAATCCTGCATAATAAGAGCTTGCTTAAGTTGAAAATTGCACGTGAAAATGGGGATGAGATATAGCTACATTTATAACATTCTTAGCCGGCAAATTTAACGATACGATGGATGAAGCGTTGTTAAGACCATTTCAAATGGCATCAGAAACCAAAGAAATGTGAAAACAACAACAACTAAAGTTATTGACAAGGGTTAGTCACAATATTTAGTAAGCAATTTGTTGTCCTTGCTCATCGTCTATTTATCGTTGACATTTGGCTTTCCGTTTTGCCTACATACACATAGAGACAGTGAGTCAGAGAGAGAGAGAGAGACAGACAGAGAGAGAGAGAGAGGGAACTAACCACATTTGAGTTGACGTTATTGGGCTTTCGTTGGTGTTGCAAAAAGATGTCGTTTATATTATTTTTTTTTTTGGCAGGTGCGCTCAAGTAGGTAAAGCCAAGAGACTTATAAAACTGTAGGTTTGCCAACAACTCGATTTAATTTCTTTGCACATAACTGGCTTAACGGGTTAACTCAAGTGAAAATCATTTACAAGCTACTTTTGCTACTTGCCTCACTTTGAACATGTATAAAACGAGTATTATAATAATAATAATGGTTTAGTGTATTATAAGATGGAAATGGTGATAATTGATATATATTAATAAGGAATATAAGAATTAATTATTCAAATTGAATTCTAACAAATATTTTGATTTTAGATTAAGTTAAACATTAACTATACAGACCAGACATTGGTTTAAAGCTAGAAGAGCATAAATTGAAGCAACGCTAACGTAAATAAGACATTGCTAGCTGACCTTTCTGATATAATGTGACTAGCCTTTATATCTATGCTGTTCAATGAGGCGTATGCTCATATATATGTATGTGTCATGTGACTTTAAGTCGAACAGTTGCTTGCGATGTCTGCCGGCTGACCTGCGGTTCGATGCGCATTGCCTACTTTTGGGACCGTCATTCAATGCTGGCCATTGCCGCATTCGTTAACACATAAATCCCATATGGCAACATATTCATACAGACACATGTGATTCACAGCCTAAATACCACATGCCATGCAACACAACGCGCGCCTTGCATAACTCCAACCCCCCACCGCTTGTGTGTCAAAGTTTTGGCCAAAGCTGTCGCTTTTTTAATTCCACAGAGCTTTAGGCACGATTTCTGCTGCAGACCTGCGCTAGTATTTTTGCCAGTCATATTTCACATATTTTATTATTGTTTGTTGTACTTTTTTTGTTGTCCATCCTTTTTAGGCGCAACAGACACATCGTGTAACAGTGCCACATAAAAATGTTGCCTGTCAGCAAACTTTAATCGAGAAGATTTTTAGAAGATTATCAATAATTCAAAATGAAGCACACAAAGTTTTTGACCCTCAAGGGAATTGATATGGGGTCTTAATCAACTTATGCTTGATTAAAAAATAATTCATGAAAAAGTTCGTTAACAAACTTTTGCTCTTGATTTAAAATTGTAATTGTCTATTTGGGCTTTAATTGACATTCATTTGGAAAGGCAGAAGAATTCAGTTGAATAAATAAGATGATATATACTCGAAATAGATAAGTAAGGCATTGATTGATTTACAAATAGAACACGAAACTCTATAAGAATGGTTCGTTGACTTAAATTAATCATGAACGCGCTTGAAATATTAAATCTACTGCATAATAAAGCAAAAATAGACAAAACAAAAAAAAAGTCCCAAAGCTTAGCACGTGTCCAGCATTTTTAGCAGTTGCCTCGAAAAACTTAAATAATTAAAACGTCAGTCAAGGAAATATGAAGAATTTCCGCCGGAAATAAGCAAATAACGCAATGCATAAGCGTTTCAACCGCAATTTATGACGAACAAACCAAGAATATCAGCTTAACCAGGGCCTAAAAAGAACCACAAACAAAAAAGGAATAAATGAAAATAAACAAACACTCAAGAACGTGTCAGACGAAATTTATATATGAGCCCACATGTTGAGGGTTTTTTTTTTCTTTTTGGGTCGAGGGTGAGTTGTACAGAGGCTGTAATCAACAACTCGCAACCAAAGTAAACGCGTTTTGGGAATGAAAGCAAAAGCCACACAAAAAAAAATAAATATATATATATATATATGAATAAAGCTGACATAACTCTGCTTTGCGTGCGAGTACAAGGATGAATCTGAAAGCGACTTGGAATTCGAGTTTAGGTTTGAATTACGCATACACCATGTGCGGCTATGCAAGTTTGTGCTTTGTATTCAAATTTCAACTTGCTTTCCTCAAACGTTTGTTGTGACTTGTAAATAAGATCATGTTAAAAACCTAAGCTTAATATAAGAATTCATAAAATAACCTATTACATAAACTTCTATCTCAAAAGTTAAAAACTTTTAACATGGAATTTCAATTAGTCTCAAAGAATGCCTGCATTGCAAGGGCATTGGCACGTGCGAACATACGCCATGTGTCAGCTTCGTTTGGATTGTGCGTTTAATGCTGCATACAGTGAATGGAAGCCATTTAGAAACAAAAGCCGTCTGGCTGGGATTGGTTTGCTTAACATTTAAAGTATTATTTGCATATTTCAACATATTCAACATATATACAAACTTTTTGTGTCAGACATAATAATAGCTTCAAGGAATTGATATACATATATTTTGCATTATTCTTTTAACTGTCTCCTCTTATTAGTTGTACCCGAAACCTTTTGTAAACATTTTTCAAGTCGTTTTAAGCACTTTTAATTTGAACTTCCTGTCTGGCCAACTTTCATTAAGCTCATTATTAAGTTTTAATATTGGGCAGTTTTCGCAAGTGGATTTCGTGTTAAGCATTTGCATAACGCCTTTAATTTGCATAAAATTTCCGAAATGTATATTTTTATTTTAACAGCTAGGCATTCAACAAGAGTCAGCTTAAAGATCTTTTTTATTTTTTTAAAGATGTATTGATAAAAGTTAAAAAAAATTTAATATCTCAATCCAACTTTATTTTGATAGCAAAAAACCTAAAACATTGAAACAGAACTCAAATAAAATATAAATTTATTTCATAGCTAAACATTTGTTAGGCAAAAACAGCTGCTTGCGATATGAAGATCTTGTTTTTTTGTGTCCCATGCTTTCTACCTAAGTTTAAGTTAAGGTTATCAGTGTACTTAAACAAACAAGAGTTTCCAATCAAAAATCTAATTATATTTGCAAATTAACAGAAATAAAATTGACAAAATAATTGAAAACAAATTATTTTAATCCACTAACAGAAGGGTCAAACCTCAACTGTTTTATAATAGCTTTGAGTTATTTTAATTCCAGATTAATCGAGCTTGTTGCTGCAACTAATTGATTCATGTTTGTTTCTGTTGCAATTGCGAATAATGTTTTTGCATGCTGCGCATAGGACACATGTCCCGCCTGATTCTCATTAGGGACTTTTGCTTTTTGTTGAAGCGCAAATCAATTAAATTTATCATCTACACAGCTGCTCCATGTACGTTGATGACGCTTACAGTCAGAACTAATACCTACAGAAGTTAATTAAAACTATCTAGACAATTGTTTGGCAGACATATTATGTAACCACATCAAAGAGCGCAGAGTCATGTGGCTTATTTTAAGACTACTGAGAATCTAATTACATTTTCATTATATTTTGGTTGACTGAATTTAATTGACTTATGAAAAACAAAAAACATTTTGTTTTCTTTTATTTGACATCACTTGGTTGACAGTGTGGCAATTTCTTGTTAGCCTTTTGATTCTGATTTGACTTCAGGATATTATCCATAGTTTTAAATTTACACTTTCCGTCAACATAATTAGATAATTAAGAAGGAATACATTTTATTTAACTGTGAATGACAAAACCCGCAAAGAATATTCGACTTTTTAAGTTCAACGTATCTGCTGATGTTCGTTAACGGCAATGCTTTTAATCCTTTAAAATGTCTATGTTAGCAGCCAGAACTGTTAATTACTCAAACTTTACAGCCTGTTAGCAAGTGCCGAAAAGTCGCTGTAGTTGGTAACAGTTGACGTGGACGCTCGATGAAAAACGGCGTAGGAAGCAGCCGAATTTTTATTTATTTGAACAAAGAAATTTTTAATGAGGAACTTTCGTGTTTTGGGTTAGATAAAAAAAATCAAAAAAAAACCTACAATATATATATATATACAAATAAGTGCACTTATTTAGGATAATTACTTTTTGCTTAACCAAATAAATTAATTTGTTAAAATGTAACCAAAGCCAGCGACTTTAAACAGCAGCTTTAAGTTGAAACTATACAAAACTGACGAAAAAGAAAATAAATTATTGTAATAACTTGGGATGAAAGCTATTGTAATTTTCTTTATTATTCTCAGCTGGAAAAGAAGTACTGAGAATACGAAAGGCATTATTCGTGTATACTGTGTATTGTTGCTCATTTCAACAACTATGCTGTTCAACTTTATGAAGGTTTCTTTTTATGCACATTTCTATTATGCCTCAAAACTTGTTATTTACGACCCGATGCCCAAAAGAAAGTTACGAAACGTACTTTACGACCTTATGCAGTCATAAACTAAGATCAGCTTCCGCAGGCACCTTTCTTTTTGTCTTCAAATCAAACCTTCGACAGCGAGTTTATGTGTATGCTAAAAGTTGTGATGGTTATCTACACACATGCGTACACACATATACTATTTGCATTTAAGTGCGGGCTGGATCTTCCCTTACCGTAACCGTAATTTCCCGTTTCTATTAGCTCACCTGTGCATCAACCTTTTATAATAGCTTGGCCATCATTGTCACATTAAATCGAATGAGGTTTGTTGACTTTTCGCCCATTGTTTGCCTTGATTCAACCTACTATTTATGGTTCAAACAAAATGAATTTATCATATTTGCAGCTCTTGTTCTTCTTGCCTGTGTAGATAATGATGCAAATAAACATTTACATTGTTGTTGTTGTTGTGCTTGGTTAACTGAGTTAAGGACGGACTCAAAGTCCGAGCACCCAAATGTATGCTATGTTATTATGATGTTCGCATATTAATGAGCATCTGTTTTGGTTTGTGTTAGAAAGGTTTACACGCACATACATATGTACATATGTGCATGTATGTACGTTTAAGTATACTCGTTGGAATTTGTGTAAAGGGGTTATTCTATATCTATGTTTAGACATTTGTCTGCTTTTCACATTACTTGAATGGTTCTGACTTTAATGAAAGCATAAACTTTAAATTAGATTATTATTGTTAAATTAAGAAAATAAAATATTTTTGTAGCACAAAATAATAACTTTATTGACCTACCCTTAACGAATCAAAACACAATTAACTTATTGCTTTCGATTCTTTTATTCGATTCACACTTTTCGTGTATTTATATATATATATATATTACCGCCATAAATTGATTTTTTATTGACTTCTGCAGGAAGGATTTCATTTCCTTTCATTACCTTTAACTCGGTTGAATACGTGTTTATTCAACTGTGACATTCAGTTACCAAAAGCCATTTATTTACCATTATTGCGTGCAGTATTTAACAATCTGGTTTACATGGCGGATGCGCAACGCAATTGCTCGACAAAGCAAATTACAATGCATGTATATTTACTCATTTATTGTTTAAGCCATTACCAAGGCCTTGTCAGTGTTAGCTTCAAATAAATCTATATTAAGTTCCTTAAACTTCAACTAAAACTCCTGTCACAGAAATTCTCAGAAACACAACTGGGACAAATAAATTGAATTTTTTGTTTTCGCAATGCTGAACTTATTTCCATTTGACTCGCAGTTGGTAGTCTCCATGCTATAATTATATTTGTGGCAGACTTACGGTGCAACATGCAACAAGCCCAGACAACTGTAGCTACGTTAAATGAGAATGCAGTTTGTGAAAAAACAACAGAACAACAACATTTACTCGTTCGTGCCAAAACATCAACTAAGTAAAAGTAAGTTCGGGTCGTAGTTAGTGAGGCGGATATGGGAAATCAACTGGCTTATCAACCACAACAAACGTCAAAACAATTTCCGGCTGCCAAAGTCGCAAAACAATATGACGCAATTCTCTGGTCTGTTGAAACTGTGGGCAGTCCTTGCAACTTTATTAAAAGCCAACTTAAAAGATAAACTTTTCAACATAGCATAAAATATGTATATGAAAAGATGGGTTTATGACTCCAGAGACCCAAGTTGACCAAAAAGGTTTCAAAAGATTTAGTTGGTTTAAATTGAATTTGCACTTCGACACAGTTCATATATTATTATGCTAATAAAGAATTTATTATTGTAACCTGAACATATTACAAATTGTTTGTTAAAAGCATATGACCATGATCATGAATCTTAATTTTGAGTAGTTTCCATTCCAACTATCTTATTTTATCAAAGTTGATTACTCTAAGTATCTTCAAAAAGAAAAAATTGTTTTAACTGTATATAAAGACAATGATTCATGTTTATGTACTATATACACCAGTATCAACTGCTCACTCACTATAATTCACATTTTTTGTTATTGGTATTCATTTACCTTACCGAAAAGATTTAACTAAAACAATACCAATGAAATTTGTACAACGAAATAAAGTTTATTCAATTTGAATTGTGTTAAATTGTGTTCAAGGGAAAGTCAAAGCCAAAACAAAATCCCAATTGTGCCAAAATTTGTTATTTTGGTTGCAACAGAGAAATTCTGTGCATTCCAATGCGTGGTCAGTTGAACAAACAAATGTATAATGGTCTACCTGGCATCGATTTAAAAAGAGATTGCGGCTTGGACACTTAAAATTTTAGGGAAATGTGAGACTACAAAGAAAAAGAATTTTGTTGAAAGCATTTCCTGCATTTGTTTGCATTTTGTAAGGAGCTTATGTGAAGCGCAAATGAATTGAAAAACTGCATTTCAACCGGACCAACACAAATATTTCAATTTTCCACTAAGCATAAGAACTTAAAGAAACAAATAAAATACCCAAAAATCTCTGTCAAATCAAAGCAGACAAACAAGCTGTCAAGTTTGTAAGCTTAAATATCCACAAAACATAATCAAATTTGTTAAAATGAAGAATGGAATGAGATAAGACAAATAAAAATTGTCAAAAAACAAGTATTTAATATTCCTTAATTCAGAGCTTTAGTTGCATGAGAAAGCAAAGTTAAGAAATTTAATTATTTCAAGTTCGTAATATCCATACAAAACAAAAATGTGTAGGATCAAATAAATGCATTATGTTATTAAGTAAGAAACTACGAAATTAGAAAATATTTTTGTTTGTTAAAATTTATCAAGTAAATATATTATAAATATGTTAAGCTGCAATATATATTGGTTATTTATTAAATGTCACAAAATAAATATAGTATAAATATGTTAACCTGCTATATATATTGGTATATTTTGTATCCAATCGATAGTGGAAACTTTTTTTAATGGGATTCATTCTTGTGCTGGGTATGCATTGCACTCAATAACGGCGAGCGCCAACGACAAGCATTACAGACAGGCCGCCTACAACGTTGTGAACCGGAAACGGAAACCCGCGCCTTCAGACACGAACAACACTTACACCAAAAGCGCATACAGACACTCAGCAAGAGAGAGAGTTGCACAGTACCCGAATAAAAGTATGCAAGAAAGTCTCGTAAATTTGGTCAAACGAAACTTGACGTTGCCAAAGTAGTAAACTTGGTCAACAAGATTGTTTGGAGTTGGGCAATTGCATGAAGTTGGCCAGCCTTGGATCTGCAAAATGTGAAAGGCGCTAAGACCTAAAAATGGCTTAAGACCACATTGCAAAACATTGAGAAAGGCTTTTTTTTTAGAGGTATTAAAGCGACTTAATATAGTACTACATAAAAAACATATCAGAGCAAGACATTTTCGGGTAAAACAATTGAAATTTGCTGGCAACACTTGAACTATCTTTAAAACTATCTGTACTTCGTTCTTTTACTTTCAGAACAATTCAACTTTGCTGAAAATAAATAAGTTTGAAAGTTTCTCCTTTTTTACTCTCTCCTTCTTTGTTTATCTCTTGCTGTATCTTCTATTTTCAACTACGTTTTCTTTAATAATAAAATTGATTCAAACTTAGACTGCAGAACCTAAAATTCCCGCTACTTTTACTTAAATTGTTGATTAGCGTTGAGCCTATAAGATTAGTAAAAATACAAATGAAAATAAATTCTATAAAATTAAGGTTACTTTTTAGACGCTCTTCCAACCATTTCATAGATACACGGTACTCAAGTTCTTTATCAATAGTTTGCAGTACGTCTTAAAGTAAAGCCGCTGCTTGAAAAACTAGAGCTCTCTTCTTTTCTCGCTCTCATTTTTTGTCCAGTGCATCGTTTGCAGATGTTGTAAGAGGAAGGTGCCTATTGCAATATTAAACAATTTTAACTTTTTCTTATTACTCTGCTCTGCTTTGGTATATATGGAAAAGAGAAATGTAATAAAAGAGCTGTAAAATTAGTGATTAAAAAACGCAGTGCTCAAAGCAACCAGGTAAAATTTATTTGTTTGCAAACTTAATGTTTAGAGGAGACACTATTTTGTGTTCACCTGTGCTCGAAATCTGCAGAAAGTTTGTGATTATTTTACTTTATTGAAAACACGATAGTTGTTCATTGATTGCTTTCATTTATTTCAGTTTAACAAGCTTAGCTTAACTTTTATTATTACAACCGTAACCGACGAATGTATAACAAGGAGTGTGGAATAGAATTGGATAAGCAATGCCAAGCAGCCAGACGAAGTGTTATCTATGCAATTAGATAAATTCGAATGTGTAAGGCAAAACCGACAATTAGTGATGCGCAAGTTATGCGCTGTAAGTTATGTTAAGATTTAAATTTGGGTGCTTAAAATATTTGTAAGCCGCTGCTGCCTCCGACACATAATTTCACACAAGTCAGCTTTTATGTAATTAAATCAAATTTTCAACATATTTAATTTGACGTGCAAGCTACTTATATTTTCACACAACTCGCAATTAAACACACTTTGGCTTCGCAAGTTGAGTTCCGGGAAAATAGCAATTGCTACCATGGCAGCTTTTTAAAATTTTTTCCCTCATTTGTGGACAGTTTCGTTTTAACTTCATCTTAATGAAAAGGGGTCGACACAAGTTTTACTTAAAGTCAGTAATGTACAAAATTTAAAGGCATTCTTAAATAATGCAATAATATTAACGCTGTTGATACCTTAAATATATTTATAATAATTAACAGGGAAGTTAAATTTCATGGCTTACTTATTACGTTTAGATGTGTTAAGATAATTATTAAATATAAAATCAGCTTGAATTTAATGTTTGTCGCAAAACCATGATAAACAATTCGTTAAAATAAATACGACCGCGTCTTTTGTTATATAGTGACAATGATAAAGGAATCCGATCCGAATGACAACGACACATGTTCTGCAGTATACCCACACTCTTGTGAGCAATCATTAATTTACTCGAATGCAACTGCACTCAATCCAAATGACATATCACTGAAGTTGCTGTGGGTGTCGCAACGCAAATTTGCGCAGCTGAAGCATCACAATAGCGTCCAGTGGGGCAGGTGCCATTCACAGTGGATGGTTTGGTGGCGCCAAAGCAGAAGCTGAATGTGGTGCGGGAGGTGCAAGCAAATACGTAATTCTCGTTGCAGAGGCCGCAGCTATCGTTGTCGCAGCAACTGGCAGGCATTTCGGAGCGCTGAAAACAGATTTGTGGCTTTTCAGTGCAGACCAAGCCGTCGGGGCAGTTAAAGATCTGATCCTTTTGTGGGGTACCCTTGCCAAGGCACAATTGATATGAGGTTTGATTGATGCAGGCCGCATCGTTGGTAATTTGACACACATTGCAACTGCTGTAGACCAAGTCTAGCTGACAGTACAATGCAGCCAAAACTGTAAACTGTAAGTAACAAAATTTAGACATGTCTCATTAAAGTCGAAGAACTTACCGCAAGAATAAAATTAAACATCTTATCGCTTCTTGCCTCAACTTTAAAATGAGTTCAAAAATCATCTTGCTTAGTATCTTTTTATCTTGTTCTTTTTGGCAAAACTAAACAAAACCTTGGCATACTTGTTTGTCTTTATCATAGCTGCTTATCTTTCTGAGCAGCAAAAAAAAACTAATGTTGCGATTTGATAAGTGAGGCAAACATAAGCCAAATGACATTGAATATGGACTCTAATCTAATAACAATTCAGAATTATCTAAGAGATAATTTAATTTTAATTCTTTTTAAAGATTTTTTGTTTATCCCCAAATATAATAATAATAATCGAATTGCTTGTGCACTGTTCATTCAAATTAATGTAGTTTTGCAAACATTCTAAGATAAAAATATACTATACAACTTTAAATTGCAAACTTAGCAATAAAATACACAAGAACTACTTAAAAGCTTCAACTGCAGGCAGAATCATTATCGTATATAATGTGTGGGCGTTTTGTCATGCCCAAACTGTACAAAGCTATAAAGATGTTGTGTTTGTTATTCAACATAGTGACAGCGAAAATTGCACAGTCTGACAAAAGCTGTTTGTGGGCGTTGCCCATGCAAAATTCAATTGCATTTTCAGTTTTATGGCCAAAGGCAACAAATATAGTGCCAATTGACCAACTCAGGGGGCAGAAAAGTTCCACACCACACACACACACTAATAATGATGGCAAGCGTTGTGTGCAAAGCCAACAAAATTGGCAATGTGAGCCAAATTGAATATAGCGGCAATAGCTGCAACCACTGAAATGGCTGCATACATATATATATATAGACAACATAACACATGCCGATGCGCGTTGTGCCTGATGACGAACTCTTGTCTCGAAAGTCAGTCAAACAAACACCAGCAACAAAATGCACATAACTATTTCCAATCATTTTAATTTCTGCACAATTAACCACTGCCATTTGGCATATGAAGTATTAATTTACCCATGACATTTATGGTATCTTGCAGATTCGACGTGACTGTGTTGCCTTGAGGCTAATTAGACAACGATAAGTTCACATTTAGTGAACGTGATGATGAATAACAAGCAATAGAAAGCCACAAACCTTGAAAATAAATAGTAAACTACTATTAGCTAACTATCAGAACGTGAAAGTAAAGAAAAATGAAAGCTATAGATTCCAGATTTGAAACATATGCTCGCATAAGCCTTAGGCAGTACAAATTTACGATAACTCTTCTCGTTTCCGCCTTCTTACTTGTTGTTCTTCTTCCTTTCCTGAAAAGCAAATGTGACTGTAAAACCTTTACACATGAATGCGCATTAAAGTCGATTTGAACTCATAAAATTCGCACAAGCAAGCAGACTTTTCTGTTTGCCCCACAAAAACTGGCCTAATAAACATTTTATTGCTCATAAAAATCAATGCATTCTGCACATCAGATCACACATTTGCATTGTCATGCAAAATATTTTCGACTTTTTCCAACTTAAAATTCTTTATGCCAGGCTGCAAATTGCCTTCGACGTCGTGTACTTTTTGGGTTCGAGGCAAGTTGCACAAATCCCAGAACAACTGTGATTTATTGTTGCCTGCCGCCGGGCCTGCCTTGATTGGCCCTGCCCCCTATCAGCATGGGTGGAAAGCAATTTGTCTAACTCATAGCAAAATCCGGCGTTAAATTAGCTATGAGTCGAAGACAGTATTTTGGGGCTGCAATTAGATACATTTGCTTCGAGTTTTAGCCACTTGAGAACCTAAAACTAGATCAAACACTTGTCTGCTCATACAAATTTGACGCATGTATTTACTGTTGCATAATTTAAGCGGTTTGGGTTTTTATTGCCGAATTGTTCATTGAGGCCCCAGCTGAACCCGTTGCATTCGAAAGCAGGAAAATGGCTATCGCAATGACGACAATAAGCTCGATAAGCTTGAGCTCTAGTCTATTTATGTACATGTATTCTCTTTAACAGGATTTAACGCATAAAAGAAAGCCTAAGAAATGTTTGCTGAAAAGAAACATACCCTTAAAGATACATAGTACCATATACCATTAAATCATTTAATGCTTTATCTGCTGTTCATTTAAGCTAAAAATAAAACAAATAACATACAGATACAAGTATGCTTGTTCAACATTTAAATTGTTTTACTTGTAAATTTTCATATTTGATTAAAACTTAGCTTTTCGCAACAACAATGGTAAAACGGGGCTGCTAATGCTTTCAAACTCAAATATTTAGAAACAAAATTGTTGATTTTGTTTATTTATTGGGTTAACTTTGTAAAAGTCTTTTGAAGACAATGTCAGATTATCTCATTGCATAAAAATTGTCATTAAAAACTTAGCAAAGTGTTTAGATCAAAACAATATTCGCGCCAGGCAACTTAAGCCAGCCAACAAATAACATAACAAAAATATAAAAATTGGTCATTAGGTCATTAATCTTAAACCCAGCTGGCAATAAATGTCTGAACTTCTTAACAAAGTCAACAAAATTTACGTTCCGCAACAATATTGTCTTTAATGGCATAAATATATATTTAACCTTACCAAAAATAGAAATTTTATGGCTGTTTGTATAAGGATTTGAAAGAATTTAAATATTCCAATATAGTCTGATATGCTATATAGTATTTTACGTACAATATACTTTCACAGGCATTGCACTTGATGTTCGTTGGTGCCCATTCGAAAGCTCAATCCAATAGTTTGCATGCTGTTGTAGGGTTAGTTTATTGAAATTTTATGCACTCGCTGCATTTTATGTGTACAATTCGCTAGTAAGGGAGGGCAGATAGTGTTAAGGGCGTGGCACATGCGGTTTCTGCTAGAACGCGTTGAAGTTTGCTTCAATTTGTAGCCATAAGTTTGGTGCCGGCTGCCAAATGAATGCTACGTTTGCGCTTGTGGCAAGGTTTAGGAAACTTATGCAACATGTTGATGGGGAATATTTTGGGTTGTACATTCGTTATTTAAGAGCTTTGGTTTCAAGAACTTAAGGTGTGCGCAACATTAACGCAAACACTTTAACTTTTAACTTTTAATTTTAAAGAAGATTGAAGAAAGAAAATGCCTAAAAAATATTTTCAAGGCAAGAAGCAAGAAGCTGATTCAGATAACAAACTAACCAAAGGCAAGAATAAACAACCAATTATTAAATTAATCTTAAGAAACATTTCAGAATAAACCTGATTTTTTATTGAATTCATGCTATTATTATTATTATTATTATAGGTATACATTATAGCTTAAACTTTAATATGTTATCAAATATTTTAAAAACTTGAAAAACAGCAACTCTTAGAACGGGATTGCTAGTAAGAATAGATAACTTTATGCAAATTTTAAACATATTTAACAATTTATAAAACCTTGAACTTGAGTTGTATGTTGACTTTATACCAAAACTGCATGCAAGCAGTCAAGTTCAAGAACCCAATAATGATCCCGTTGTACACTCCTTCAACCCGTTTTTACAATATTCATTAGTGGCTCCTAGCCCATAATCACCTGGGTGCGTGTGCCAAGCAAATACCATATGACAGCTAAATTTGACAGGTCGTCTCAAATCTAGCAAACAAAGCGAAGCCACCAGACAAAGTTGTAGCTTTAATATTCGGGTTCAACCGCAATTAGACTCGAGTTGAATGAAACGCTTGTTTCAGGGGTTAAGCGACTTAAGGACGATAGCTCGAAACTTAACTTAATTGATTAATATGTGTATCAGCTTATTAAACAATATTTAAAGCAGAGATTAGTTTAAGCCACAAGTATCATTTATAGTTATTGGTAAACAGCTTTCAACTAATTGTTAAACGCTTAAGCTGCAAAACGTAAACAAAAGTCCTTGAATTAGAATAACCAAGTGAAGTCGAGTGAACTAAAGTGAATGGAGAACGCTAATCGAGGCTGTCGCCTCTTAGCATTATACCGGACAGTTTCATCTCCTTGTTACTGTTTTTATACCCTGATCCCATTGAAAATGGGAAAAAAGGGTATAATGGTTTTGTGCAAAAGTATGTAACAGGCAGAAGGAAGCATCTCCGACCCCATAAAGTATATATATTCTTGATCAGCATCAACAGCCGAGTCGATATAGCCATGTCCGTCTGTCCGTCCGTCCGTCCGTCCGTCTGTCCGTCCGTATGTATGAGCAAACCGATCTCAGAGATTATAAGAGCTTGAGACTCCAGATTTCGAACTTAAGCTCGCCTAATCCCTAGGCAGTACAAGTTTGTTTCGATTTTCGATAACTTATCCCGTTTTCGATATACACATGGGATCGATAACAACAAAATCTTGAATTTTGAAAACTTTGAGATGGCATTTGAAATAATGAACAAAATAATGACAATCTGTGAAATTTTTATTAAAATCGGTTAAGAAACACTGGAGATATGGGACATTGAAGTTGTGTATGCAGTATGCAGTATGTGCGTACATACAACCACACATACTTGCAAACACTGACTGTACGCGTAAAGTATAGGGATCAGGGTATCGTCTAGTCGGGATTTCTCGACTAGAGCCTTCTTACTTGTTTTGTATTTTGTTTTTGCCGGGGATTATTATACAACTAATTGTGAGCTGTGCTTGTCGCTTTGAGCTTCTTGGTGTCTCCAGCTTGTGCCTTGGACAGATGTCACGAACGAAACTTTTAAACTCAAACATTGAGCGAAGCATGAAATTTAATTTCTTGTTAACATATTTAAGTTTACAAACAATAAAAATATAAACAAGAACATAAATTGATTTCGTTAAAAATTACAGCAAATAAAAAACAAAAATAAAACAATTTTAAGCTTTTTTGGGCTTCAGAAAAAATGTAAATAAATCAAAAATTTTTTTAATGAACATTAAATTTAAAATGTGTTTGAATTAAGCATTTAACAATTTAAAAGCCGTTCTGATAGTACTTATACATTTTGTGAATATGTCCAGAGCTTAACACCTTAAAAAACATCACAGCTTCAAATTATATTTTCTTTTGCATTGGGTCTTAAATTTTATCATATTCAAAAAAAAAAAAAAAAAACACACAGGCACAGAAAAATCCAAAGTAATTTAATTGAAACACTTATGTTTTTTACACGCAGTCAGTATGTCTTAAGTTGTTTTTTAACTAATCGTGTTTACATCTGTTAAAGTTTGATGTTGAAAATTGTGCGAAGTTAAAGTTTTAAGTGAAGCCGAAAAATGATTTTACGCTTCACAACTTTTAATGGCAATCACGCCGGTTGGGTTGGGTTTTGACGTCGAGCATCAGCGATGTTGCCATTGGCTGTTTGACGTTGGCCGATATTCGGCATCAAAATGTGCGCATAATGTGGCGCTATAATGGATTCCATTGCATACATTTTAGAGGCGCAAGCTGCGGCAGAAGCAAAAATAAATGTATGCAACGCCCTCTGAAAAATGGCATCTCATGCAAATTACCAGCGAGCCAGCGCCCAAGCTGAAGCCCGAATTGCACCCGCCCCCCACCATCCACCCCGTTGCGTGCTATTTGTTGAGCGCCAGACTGCGGCATCAGTGCGGCATGTGGGCCAGTTGCTATTAATCGTGGAGAACGGGAGATTACTGTCATTGTGTTGATGTGTTGTTTTAATTTTTGCCAAAATGAGTTGTCAAATCGCACAGAGCTGTACTTAATTGAGATTAAGCTCCAGAGGCATTTCTAGAAAATTATCAAGTGAGGGGAGATTTTGTGGTGGTTTCCGGTTTTGCTTTTCATGATTGCAATCTCATTTTATGTGACATTCTTCCGTTAAGCGACTAAAACCAAATTTTGAATAAAAATTTTTGAAACTTCCTTAAATTAAACTTGTCAAAGATTCAAAATTTACCTTAAATGGCTGTAATTTCTGTGAATTTCTCCTAATTTCTCTAGTTACAATAAAAAAAAAAGTGCTTTTACTTGCATTTGACAACACGTCTGAGGGCAAATGAAAATTTATTACTCGGCTTATGGCCACACTCATTAAGTTGAAGCACAAGAAAATCTGCGTGGCAAACAATTGGCTCAAAGTTCGTGCCACAATTATGGTATAATTACAACTAATTATGCCAAAAGTCGAGGAAGTGCATTTAACACGTCTCTAAAAACCATTTTCAAATAAATGTCAAAGCGTTGAGATTTTCATAATTTGTTTGCTTGCTTCAGCCAACTTTCTCTCTGTCGTTTGCGGGACAAACGCATGCATAGAAAAGTTTCTCACTCTAAGAACAGACAGGGTTAAAAGCAATTCAATTTAATGAACTAAATCATTTGATACATTAAACGGTTTGTTTTACAATCAAGACTTAGAGTATATGCCTTACATGGAACCGGTTCATTTAACACTTTCATATTACCCATCCCTGAATTACAACTAATGTGATTTCTTAAGTTTTTAGCGCTCAACACATTTCCTTAATGAAATTAATGCAAATGCAAATGCGACGCGACGCGACGCGGAGGTCTCTAAAAATGCCAAACGGAAAGCGCAAATTTTCTCTCGTCTAGGCGACATTCCAAATCCCTTTATGTGTGTGTGTGTGTGTGTGTGTGTAAGTGTATGTTTTTTGTTTGTTATGTGTGTTTATTTATTTTAGCTGCGCAACTTTGCGGCTGCCTGAACGCCTTTTGTTTGCTGCGGCTTTACAGCGGATATATGTATAACCCTTGGGTAAAAAACTATACCGCAATTTTATTGTGTGAGAAATAGTTTGTAAACGTGTTACATTTCTATATGTATGTATGTACGTATGTGTGTGTTTGTGAATGACCTTTTGTGAGTGTGAATTGACATACTTAAACTTGTTGACCTTTTCAGCAATTTCGAGTAAATAACTTTTTTCCCAAGACATTTCAAAGGTTTTTCATTATGTTAAAAATAAAATTCTACCACAAAAAAAAGTTTTTTTCTAAATTTGGTTTGTCTATAAAAAAAAAAATAAATAAATAAAAAATATTTTTGAAAAGTATTTGTTGCTTGCTATAAAAAATATATTTTAAAATTCTTTCACTCTTAAATTGTTTAAATTTTCAGTAAACTTTTACACATCAAACATCAACATTTATCTATTTATATAAGTTTTCAACCCTTTGAACAGATTATTTAGTTAAGTAACTTGGTCAAAACCCAAAACTAAACCAAACCAGGACAAAAAAAACCCAATCAAATTATGAAAACCCCAAACCAATTTGATTTAAAATTTTTATAGCTTTATATTAGCCAGATAAGCTAATGCCTACAACAACAAAAAGATCTTAGTTAATCGATTTGAGTAGCAGACTAATTGAAATCGATAAGAAACTCAACCGTTTTGTGGAGTTTTGAGTTTTCGCTACTCACTAAACAGTTTGGTAATAAAATTCAAAATGATTCGTGTTCTAATCGCATTGCCTTGGGCTCATACATAGCGGGTCCTCTCGACGGTCGCATTGTTGGTGGCTTAGATGCGGACATTCGTCAGTATCCGCATTAAATATCCACATATCGGTGTGGTGACAGTGTATATGCCAGCAATGTTATCGTTAGTGCCGCCCACTGTGTTGTGGACCTGGCGAATGCATCGAATCTGACAATTATCGCTGGCTCTACCAGTGTTAGTCAAAAGAAATCCGTGTGCGTTAGTTTATAATTGACAGCCAGTACAGAGCCCTCAACAATGACTACAATGTGGCTATACTGGTATTGGATGGTGACTTTGTCTTCAGCGAGTATGTCATGCCAATTAAACTGGCCACGGTGCGTCCAGAGGCAGGTGCCAACGTAACCGTCACTGGCTGGGCTCTTCGTACACGAGGTGTCAGGGTGACTCTGGCGGTCCGCTCGTTTCCAACAATCAGCTTGTCGGCATTGTTTCCTGGGGCTGGGGCTGTGCCAATTCTTCCATTCCGGATCTACGCGATTGGATATTGGGAACACGTGATACGTAAAACAAAATTTACATAATTTCTTGACATTGTAAAACAATACTCGATTGCTTTTATAATTATATCAATATTACTTTCCACTACACATCATCATAGTTAATTTAAGTCAAAATCTTTTAAATGTAAATATAAGTAAAATGTTTCGAAATCAATATGATAGTGATGTGACACTCTGGAGTCCCCAGGGTCGCCTCTTTCAGGTTGAGTACGCAATGGAGGCAGTTAGCCAGGGAACAGCCATAGTTGGACTTAAGAGTGAAGACTTTGCTGTTATCTTGGGTCTGCATAAGCAATCGACCGAGTTGGGCGCATTGCAGCGAAAGATTATATCGATTGATAGTCATCTAGGCATATCCATATCGGGCCTATCAGCCGATGCTCGTCACTTGGGCTCATATCTACGCTCAGAGTGCTTGGCTTTTAAGCATTCGTATGATACATCGTATCCCATTCGCAAATTGGTCAATAATCTGGGCATTAAGATGCAGGCGAATACGCAACGCTATGATCGTAGACCCTATGGAGTGGGTCTCCTGCTAGCCGGCTATGATGAGGAGGGCACCCATATATGTCAGGTAATGCCGTCGGCCAATGTCTTTAGCTGCAAGGCAATGGCCATGGGAGGTCGTTCTCAAGGCTCTCGCACTTATTTGGATCGCTGTAAAACGGAATTTCCGTCATGCTCCAAGGACGAACTTATTTGTCATGGCATTCAGTCGATAAGTCAAGCTCTACCCAGTTCCGAGCAATTGCGTGTCTCGATTGGAATCGTTGGCAAAGATCATCCATTCAAGATACTTACGAACGACGAAGTGCAATCGTATCAGAGTACCTGCAATCTTGCCAAAAATTCAGAAAGTTCCAAAACTTTGGAACCCCCTGAAAATGAATCACAGCACGAGGAATTGACATACTCACCAAATTCGTCAAATCACCAATTGTAGCTTGTAATGTTTTGGTTAGTATTTAAAGATAAAACCTTATTAAAAATTAAAGTATTGCACTGCCTAATCCCATCAATGTTAAATCCGCTGTTAATAAATCGTTATATCTATAACATATGTTTTCTGATTTCTTAGTTAAATTCCTATAAATTTAAGCAAAGCTTTAACATGATAACTTTAATATGTTTACGGAAAGAAGTTAATTGAAGCGTTACACTAAAATGCGTTAAAAATAAGTTACATTTTAATGATTTTGTTGTTCGATTTCGTTTGACTGAATAACCGCTGAGAAACGATTTTATTTGGCCATAATACGCCAATTAAAATGTCTGCCAGTGTTGAACTGAATCTGCGCCATAAAACTTTATCAGTCAAACGGCAAACTGACGCCCACAACCCGCCCACATAGTACACGGGCACACGCTTTAAAGCAGGACGAGAGTGAAAGTCAGTAGCTCAGCAATGTCCTTGGCACGCAAATTTAGCGTAAAGTTGTTAGCTGTCTGTCTGTGCTTTGCTGTCTGTGGTGTCTGTGGTGTGGTGCCGCCTCAAACCTATTTTCAGCTTAACTTTGCATTGGATTTGTTTGCTCATTTGAATGGCATCAAAAACTTAAGCAAAATATGAGCAGCGATAGCAACAACAAATGTCAGGGGTGAGTGAAACTATTAAAGAAGCAATTTTGTGTCCTTGTTTGTTGTGTGTTTAGCGTTGAAATTTGTTTAGGAGCGATGTGTCTGTCAGCTTTACTTCAGCGTCTTATACTTATATATCTGAACTTAAAACTGACTTTTCTCTCTCCCTTGGGACATTATGGGTCTTATTTCGTTGCGCTTCTTGCTTTTAGTGAGTGACAGGTGAAGATAAAGACCTTGTTAAAGTCATGCACAACTGGCAACTTATGTAAGAGAATATTCATTGATTTACATTTTTGGTGTCAACAATCTAATATTTAATGTCACAGAAAAAGTAACTATAACTTAACATAATTTATTTAGTGTATTAACTTTAAAACTATAGACAAAATAATGAATATGTGCAAAATGTTTATTGAAATCGCTTGAGAAACACCGCAAACACGGAACATTGAAGTTACTCCTATATACATATACTTGCAAGCACTGACTGTAGGATATATATATGTCAATATGTTTAAGTCTTTAAATAAATATACCTTTTAACAAAACTTTAAGAATAGCTAGTAATATACCTTTAATCTGCTTTAAATTTTAAAACCGTTGCTAAAACTTACTATTATATAGTACGTGTATTTGTTATTATTTATTTATAGCTGTAGCTTCAAAGATTCTGTCTCTTTGGCAACTGTTAAAGGTATTTTTTTTTTTTATTGCACCTTTATTAATACATAAATCCCCAAAAGCATAAAAAAAATAAAAAGAAAAAAAACATTTTTATCAATTGGATGCCACCAAACCCCATTCCATGCTAGCCCATCGATTCCGTGTCAAACTTTTGGCCGGCACTGTCAGTTGCTTAAATCCACCGAGGTTCATGGCAATTGCGGCTGCTGAACTGTCTCTTCCTTCATTTTTTTGCGAATTTGATTTTTACTGCTGTCCTTTTGGGCTCAACTGGAAGCAATCAGTTGGATTGACTCGACGTGATTGAGTTGCCAAATAAATGGAAGAACTCAATATTTTTAAAAATAACTTTGTTAATTTCGATATACTATGCCAAAACTTTTAATTTTTCTATTGTTAAAAAGGTTTACTACATTTAATTCGTTTTATTACTGCAAACATTTAAAACTAATTTTAGCAAATACGAAACATAGTTTGCAACCGCATTTGCTACATTAAATATTTGCAGCTCCCTATATTTGCAAACCAAAAAGCATAAACAATGAGCTATGTAGCAGAGGAAATACCGTTAGATTCCATACATACTTGGTGTGTGAGGTAAAAACCTGTGTGTTTCCCTTTTTATTTGCGGCCAGCCTCAACTTCGAAAAAACATACCTCGTAAATGTTATATTATAAGTTAGCCTAAAAAATGTCTACAACAATTGTTTATACGCAATTCTTTAAATAAGATCGTGAGAAATCTAAACAAGTGATCCTTACATGACGCATAAATATATTTTTGTCACTTCGTACAGGATATCTTAAAGTGCTACAATCTATTAGAAAGTTGTTTGTTATGATTGTTTATTTATGCGCAGCCCGTTCGACTGCAGGTCTGCAGATTCATTTAGTTCGAAATATGCTGCAGCATTTGAATATTGAATGGACCAGAAAGACAGATAATCGGTATTTGTGCGCACGACTGAAGTCAGTAGGGCAATAAAAACTGTAAGCAAATACCCGTTAAAATTCACTCAAAATCTATTCACTTCCAGCGGCATACTCTAATGAGCCGTCCTAGATTATATATATATATATATGTGTATTACTTATAGAATTGCTTCACAATTAAGTTAGACGAACTATTTAATATTAGCTAGTGCCTTTGAAACAGTTGGCAATATGGCATTTTATTGGTGCTCTGAAACAAACATATCTAAGAAGAAATGATAGTCAAGTACTCAAGCATCAGGGTCTACTTGGGTTTCACTTAACGTCATTTGTTTTTGGAATTAAAGTTTAAAGGTATTCAACACTTTGTAATTTGACTTTGTAAATCTTTCCAAGCTTAAGAAAAATTTGTGTGCATGTTTGAAAATTTATGTATAAACTGGTCAAGAGACAAATTTAAACGAATTGTTTTAAGGGAAGTTTAAACTATCACTAAATGAAACTGAAAAGCTGCTTGCTAAAGCGAGAAAATTCCTTACAATTAGCCAAAGTTAAACAAAAAACAAAAACAAAAACAAAATTATAACAAAATATAACATTTGCTTACAGACTTATTCAACATATTTATTATTTATATATTATTTACTTATTTTTATAGACTATAGTAAATTCCTGCAAAAATTAAGACATTAAAACAATTTCCAAACTAAACTAAATTTTGTTGATATTTTGGTATTACAATTTTAGCTTTAAAAAAGAATAAATATAGTTAAACAAAATATGTTGATTCCGCAAACTGCATGTAAACTGCATAAATCACGAAAAATTCCGCCAAAAACCGCCAAAAAAAAAAAACACAAGCACAAATTGAGTTCAGGCCACAAAAACAAATTTTAATAAAGTGTAAATGTTTCGGTGAATAGTTGACACAAACGCAGAAAATTTCTAATAAAATGTGCGCCAGAATAATGTTCAAGTGCTTTAATGCGGTTTAGACGTAGGAGACAGGGTTATCCCTGTGTGCAACATGCCAGTTGCCACAGGCTGCAAGTTGAAACCAGCACGTGCACAATCTGCGGGTCTGCGGGTCACCGAAAGGGGAAGTGGTTGGTTTTCGCTGGTTATACTTGGCTCAAGTTGCAATTGCTCCTTGTTCTTCATCTTACTCTTCTTCGTCTTTGGCCACATTGTGCAACATTTTGTCTTGATTGTGCAAATTGCTATTACGCTCACGAAATTCAATAAAATAAATATACAAAAAAAAATCCATACTTTAATACGTTAAAAGAAAGCTAAAAAATTTCTTTGGCAATTTGTATGGCCGCTAGCTTTTATGAGTGACAAGTTTTTCCGCAAAAGTTTTTGCTTTGTCGCTTTTACAAGTCTAAGTTTCTTATGTTCCTTACCTTTTTTTTCTTTTTAGCAACACACATATATGATTTTATAATAAAACACTTTTTGGGGTTGGTGTACTCGGATTTTGCGTTGAAAACTTTGTCCAAACTTTGTCCATTTTGTGCCCTTCCGCTTCCGAACTCATTGGCTTTTCTCGGAATAGTTTGTAAGTTTTGTTTTGCCAGCCACTTTTGCATATGTAAATATTTGCAATTATAATAATTGAGTTTTAAGTTGTCTATTAGACAAGTTTCACTCGAGTTCAGCAAATCATAAAAGTTTTCATGCCACAAACTTGATAGTAGCTTATTTATTTGCACTATTTGTTGCATACGTGCTTGGGATTGATAAAAATAAAAATGCTTATCTATTTGCAGTTTTAAAGACTTTTAAGCTGAGGGAAATTCAACTGACAGGTGTGTCAGGAACTCTGTCGAGTAAATCAAAAACAGAAAGTATAATTTAACATTGCTGGATAAGTAAAACCACAAGCTGGACATACTCATAAATTTGTCAGCGACCAGAGTTTCATTGTTGAGCAGAGGGTTGCTTTGATTTATGTGCTAAGAAACAAATGAACTTGCTGCTAGGCGGCACACATGGAGTCTGATTATTAAATAATATTTGTAAGCCCACAAAACATCAAAGTTTCCTGTCTTGCATATAAAACTGTATAAAAATAGCATTAAGCAAACCAATTGATTTGCCACGATGAAGGCAAAACAACTTGACAGTTTTTTAGTTGGGCTAATATACATATATTGTAGCTGGAGTTTTAAGAAAAGGTTTTTCCCTGTTATCCTGTGGTTTTTTGCCTTTGTTTTCTCCGTGTATCCTGCAGGCTTGGCAGCTGTTGAATGGGCCGTGTATTTGTTTTTTTTTTCTTTTGCATAAAAAGCGATATGAGTAACTTTGCAAGGGATTGAGTGCTACTTAAGAGCTATAGCTATATTATATTTGAAAATGGAATTAACAATTGGCAAAACGTTAAGCCATCAAGCTTTGAAGCTGTAGGTTGCGATTTGCAACTGCGGATTCTTTGTTGGTTTTTCGATCTTTGTTTTATTGACTTGATTTTTGTTTATTCAATCTGTTGAATTTTGTGAAACGTTTTTTGCCCCTTGTCCCTGAGGTGTCGCGTCAGTTATGCATCGCTGCCCCAACCTGTGGCAACACAACACATATACATAAAAAAAAAAAATGTAAAAGCAAAACGGATACGTTTACAATGCCAATGGGCAAGTTTTAGTATTAAAGCTTCAACATCGTTCCAGTCACTGGCTGTTTGCATATTAACAGAACTTTTTATTCAACTTAATATTCACTTCTCTATGCTCTTCCAAAGAGTAGCTTACATTTGAAGTAAAGCGAAACCATTTTAAGCCATTTAAAGGTATTACTTTACTGCTTTTTATTTAGCTCAATCTGTCTACTTGTTTCTAATATAATCTCTTAGCTTGAAGTTAGAACTTTAAAATAATATTAAATATCAATAAATTTTCATTCTGCTAGAGTATATTATCATCGTCATGTTCCATATATATCTGTTGGTGTTTTTTTTTTGTTTTTTAATTAAATTGTCACTGTAGAATGAAAGCTGCGGCAATAACATATTCAGTTGACGTTTTATGTGTCCCCTGTTCCTTTTGGTGTTGTTGTTTTAATTTTCTTTTTTATTGGCACTTTATCAGCGGCAATATAATTAAAATATGAGACACGCACGCCAAACAGAATGCAATGCATTTCAAAGTTTAAAATTTTCATGATTTTCTTTGTTTGCAAAGTCGAGGAAGCATGATAAACATATGTCCTTTTTACATTGCTGCTGTGGCTGGCAACTGCAACTGTATCAATTTAATTCTCAAACCATTTTCATGCACATTGTGCATGGTGTGGCGGAATTGTGGTTATAACAACTCGTGTTTAATGCATTGTTTTTAAATTGTTTATAGTTTTTTAATTTGATGGTGGCATTGCGGTGGTTGTGCCGTGACATAAAATCGGTCACAATTGAGCTTAATGAATTGTTTATTATCGGCGACTTATAATGGATTTATTAAATGCAATCAATGCAACAATAATATAGTAAAGTTTGCGACAAAATGCGAATTGATTCAATGGAATTGCTTATTTATAAGATTATCCTAATATAAATGAGTTTGTACTACAGTGAAACTATACAAAATGAGTACATGCGAATATTTTTTATAAAAGCTTTAATACATTTTATTTAATATAAGTTCTTAGTTGCAGGTGTGTAAAATGTACGACAGTTATTTTGTTATCTTTTCCTTTTTTTTTTAAATATTATACAGTTCATTAATAATTTCTTAATCACACAATTGTTACATCTTTATCAAATAACTTTACTTTGTGTATATAATAAAACATTTATTGACTAGAGAGTCATTTTAACAGCTGTTAAACATCCGTTACATGCAAGTCAAGGCAGTTAATCCAGAAATGATCAATGGTATGATATAAATGAGGCAATGCATTGCCAATGCCGTGATTCTCATCCGTATATGTCTGCAGAATTTTAAAAGATTCAGTTATATTGACTTTTAGTAACGAATACAATAATCTACTTACCTGCTCCTCGAAGGGTATATCGGCTCTTTGTAGCAGCTTGGCCAAGAGCAGTGAGTGTTGATAGTGCACATTATCATCACCCGAGCCATGAATCAGCAAAAAATCATGTGTCCTAAAGTTATCCAAATGAAGAAAGACACTGCTCTCATTATACTTCACTTGGTTATCGTCCACCGTTGGCAAACCCATATAACGTTCGGTATAGATGGTATCTAAAAAGAATGGTATTTAACAGTTTAAACATTCTCTGATTTAGCAGTGAACACAGCATTTACCATAATACAACCAGGAAGTGACTGGCGCCACAGACACACCACATTGAAAGATGTGCTCATTGTCCTGTTCGATGGTCTTGGCTGTCATATAGCCACCATAGCTCCAGCCCCAAATGCCAGTGCGTTTGGTATCAATAAACGTAAGATTATGCTGCAGCCATTTCGTGACAAAAAGTTGATCCTCCACCTCATGATCGCCCAAATCATTGTTCACAGAGAAGAGCAGATCTTTGCCCTTGTTGCCAGTGCCACGCCCGTCAATATAGGCGTATATTGTATCCCTGGTTGTTGTCACAAATGCCTCATAGCCCACAGTGAATCCATTTGTAACACGCACCGAATTGGGTCCACCATAGACAACAACAATCATGGGATATTTTTTACTCTCATCGAAATTAGGTGGCAACGCCAGCTTTGCATTGCCATTGCTGCCATCTGCTAAAGTAACATTTATAAATCTATACGTTGGACGCAACTTCTTAGCCAAGTTAGCCCGATAAGCGGTATTAAGTTCCCAATCGATGACCTTCTTATGACTGGGCGTAGCGACCTGCCTTACTTCCACATAAGCTGGACCGGGACCGCTGCAGGTGAGCGTGTAGTACGAAAAGGATTTGCTAAACGTTGCACTCGCCGAGCGACACTCAACGCCATCGACATCAACGTGATCACAGCTTAGGCATTCGTCGTTGCTATAGACATGATATTGCGCCGGATCACCCAACTGAGTGGCCTGATAATAACTGAAAAAAGATATTTGCAATTCGTTAATCTTTAAGTTTATCAAACGTGCGTTTAGAGCCCTGATTTTTAAGAGTAAAGTAATTTTCTTTACCATTTGTGCAATGTTGTTTTTAGAAATATTAATTTTGTTTTAGATAGAAATTCAATTTTTGAAATCATTTTAATTTATATGTTTCAACCAAGGCTGTTAAGTAATGATTACTAATCATAGTCATTAGTTATTTGTCAAAATATTATTACGTACTTACTTACTTTGTTTATTTTTAACGATTATAAATAATCCAAACATCATCATAATTATTTAAAGATTCTTAAAACATTGCAATTCGATTTTCAAGTTGTTTTTCTCATACGATAGTTAGTTATTTTCCTGCTCTTTCTTTCTATATATTTAGTTAATATATTAAAATTTTAAGAGGCACAGAAAAGACGAACTTTCAATAGTTAAGTTAAAAATATAACCGATATAAAATAATAAAATAAAAGCTCAAAACTGTTAAACAACACTTCGTCTGTTAGTTAATGATAAATTGATAGACAAATTGTCGTCAGACTTAACGACTTTATCTTAAGTTTGTGTACACTTACAGCTTATCATTGACCTCATCGTAGCCATAGACATTGAGCACAGTGAATTGACCGCGACGGCTCCAGATATTCTCGCCAGTTTGTAGGTTAAGGTTCCACACCTGATACCAGTTATCGATGAAGTAGGCAAAGATGCAGTTCAAGCCATCCGTTAGGCACTTGGGTGTGCTCATGGCCACCCAACCGTTTGGCTCCTCAATACGCTTTACCTCCTTACAAACGCTCAGATGGCTACAGCTTTGAATGGAGGCCAGGTTCTGGCGACGATTCATCCAGGTGATGAGCAAATGGCTATTATTTGACCAGACGACATTCTGTAGAATGTGATCGGAGCTGACAATGTCGACAGGTGCCTCGATGCGTTTCATTGTGGGATCAGTGTTGGTCAGATCATAGACACGCAGATAGACAATTGGATTGGGTGTGCCCGATTTGGGATATTTAAGCTCCTCCTCGTGCGGATACTGTGAGTAGGCGTTTGCGCTGTCGCCATAAAGGAAATACTTAAATGTTTGCACTTTGGTATCATTAAAAAATCCAACTGCCAATTTAGTGCCATCTGCCGACCACCAGAGAGCGCTGCCACTGCTCAACACCTCCTCCTCGTAGACCCAATCAGGGACACCATTGTACACAATACCATCCTTGCCGTCCTCGGTGATGGGTATCTCTATACTTTCCGAGAAATGTATGTGCACATTGTTTTGATATACATACGCCAATCGACCTTTGAGTGGCGACCAGCCACAATATTGCAACTTCTCGCCCTTGTGTATCTTGATGGCCGTATTTGTGGCAATATCATAAACATCGTATTGTGCCACATACGAGTGACGGAACTTTTCCGTTAAATTGTGTCGCACCAATATTTTTGTATTGTCCGCTGAAAGCGTAAATGTGGCGCCAGTGTAGGAGTTCTAGAAAATAAATTCGAAATTAAATTTTCATTTAAGAAACACGATAAAAGAAATACCAGAAAAGTGGACTCCAGAAATATTGTATCCGTTTTGGTGGCCGCATTGAATTTGTGTATCGATTTATCGGTGGCAGTGTAATAAAATTCATCATCTGTGAATTTATAATAAATCAATTTTCAGTAAACATATTCAGTAAAGATGTGCCTACATTTATATATATATAATAATATTTATCTGTATATAATTTATATTTCAAAAATACCATAAATTTTGAGAGATTTAATTTCAAGAAAATAAAACTACAAAAAATAATTATAATCATAATTATCTTAAATATCGAAAAAAGAAATTATTGATTAATATTATAATAACTAAATTTAAACTTTAATTTATAAAAATATTTTAGAAAATTAATTTTTAACTTTAATCAATATTTATAACTTAATTGAAATGTATTTATTTATTAATTTGATTAATATAAACTTATTGCAAAATCTGATTAAAACCCAAATACTAATTCAGGAAAATAATCACATTTAAAGTTCCGAAACATTTAAATTTATATAGCAAACCTTAACTATTTCTAAGTATGTACTGAAGAACTTGATTTGTTCATGATTTTAAAGTAAGTCAACCGTGGCCAAATAAATTGTTTTATTTCAACGAAAGCAAAAGCTTGCCAAATTTCAATTACCAATGCTTGATATAAAGGGAAATAATTGGCTAAGTGGCACGTGTCCAGCTTAAAGTCTTTAAGTTAAACAAAAAATCGATGATTTAAGGTGTTTGTAATAGTTAAGTAGGTACTTAAAACATTGAAACAATTGAATCATGAATTAATAAGCCATTTAAAAACACCTACTTAGCGTATTAAACAAAACAAAACTCTTTTGAAACTAGTTTGGGAATTTTGTAGAACACTTAAACTATATAAAGCATTGGAAACTTGAAGTCTGACTGTCACGCATTACAATAAAGACAACTTGAGAGCTGCTTAAAGCCAAATACATTTAAGATTTTTGACAGCAGAAACAAAGAAAAAGAAAAAAGAAAGCTGACAAGCAATATACTCTATCTAAATTTTAGATTCTAAGGCTGTTATCTTAGCACAGGTATATTATAATAAACTACAATTCGATTGCCCAAGTTGAGATAAGGCAAATGTGTGTGTTTGTAGATAAGATTGTTGGCTTTAGTAGAAGCATGATCGGCAATTACTATACTTATTGTTATTTAGGACCTTCAGATAGGGTTTATTTACGGTTAAAACTCGTGATAAAAGCGAACTAAATCGTCTTAAATAAAAATAAAGGGGAACAAAGTAAAGTAGAACAAATCTATTTTTCTATAAATGTATTATAATGAAAATATGTTCGCTGAATAAACGTTGTAGTTATTATATATTGTATTTTAATCAACGAAGCCAAGAAGTATTTTATTTTGTATTGGATTCAAAAGTTCAGTCTTACATTAGTTATATATTTATTAAATTATAAATCGGATTATCGAGTTTTTTCATTGAAAAAGTTAATAATAAAATAAATAAATAAATAAAATAATAAAATATATAAATAATAAATAATAAAATAAATATTCAATACAAAAGATATAAAGGGAAATTATTAACAATCAAACATCCATATAATTAAGTTTTCCATATAAAACCATTCTATATTATGAATTTTCTCTACAGCAAAGTTTTTCTTGTCCCCTTGCGATTCGTTATATGGAAGTGTGACTGTATTATAATTTTAAAGCAGACTCCAAATTTACTAAAATAAAGTAAGGTAATTTAAGGTAAGCATCATTTGAATCAATCATGTTTAGATTTTTATTTGATTTTCAATCAAATCAGCATGTATTCTCATTAATGAAGTTGTAAAGTTTAATCTTCTGTTTACTGAATTCAAAATACAAACACACGCACACTACAGTAATAAAGGGAAATAACCCCGGTGAAGTTGTCTATTCAGACCACAAGCACAAAAAAAATAGCGCACGCATTGTCTGAAATGTATGCAAGTATGTATGTATGTCTCAGTCTACATAGATAAGAAAATCTTAAGCTGGGAATTTCACGCGCACACACACACACACACACGCTCGGGAACATTTGAACTCTTCTGGGAATGCACAGCTGGAGGAAAATTTCACAATAGATACAAAGCTAGCTGTAAATTTGGCACACTTCTCACCTGTTATCCAGGTGCCATTGAAGTAACGAAGGCCAGAAGAGCCATAAAGCGCCTCGGTTAAGTCCCACGGTGTCTTTAAATCATCGGCAGGCAATTTGACGATCGCAGCGCGTGCCAAGCAGAGGCCAGCGACCACCAGCAGCAGCAGCAAATGCAATTTATTATGCATCATTTAACGGCACAAAAACAAGACGAAACAAACAACAACAAAAGAGACAAACAATATTGAAACTTGTTATACGACAATATCGAAAGTGAGAAGATTTCGCGAATGCCGCTCAACAATTAACACCAGCGTACGGCACCGCAACGAAACTTCAACTGAATTCAAAGTCAATGATAATCAGCAATTAGCGTCGGCTGTCGGCACGATTCCATGGCAATGAACAAGTAACGATTCAAAAGTACCCTGTAGGTGCATTAATTATCATTTATTACATTTGCACGATTCAATTTCAGCAGTGTAACACTTCTAGCTGTAATGCTTATATGGTATTGCGATCAACAAGTGAAACAAACAGAGCGCGCTTTATCATTGTTGAACAGTTACTGAGAGCGCGGCAGTGTCGGTGTACTACATTTATCGGTTGGCATAATCGAGCAAATTATCGATACTTGCGCTATTTGCAATGTATTGATTACCAATACCCGGTTTTGCACGGTCTCCATTTTCAAATTAGTTACAATTTAGTAGTCAATTTTACAATGTTTATTTAGAGGTATGCTTAGTGGTAGAAACAGAGTTCATACATAAGATAGTTATGATTAAAGCACATAATCAAGGACATATAATGTTGGCAACATTAAAACTTGATCATGTCCTTATGAATGCTACTGGGGCTTACAAAAGTTGATAATTTTTTAAAGATTTTTTTTGTTTTTCGTTTGTCTTAAGATCTAAATTAAGTGTTAAAACATATAGTATGCTACCGGGGTCTCGGGATATATGTTTGCTTTGTTTAGTACGTCAATTGAAAGGGGTTTTTACTGTGCCGGCGGCTGTTGCTGTTGCAGGGATGGCAATTGCATGACACGCGCTAAGATGTGCGACTGTTGCTCCAAGCACTTAGGAAAGAAAGTCTGTAGCAATTCAAGCTTACGCTCCTCCAGTTCAAGTCGCTGTCGTGCGATTTTCGTTTGCTCTGCCATCAGTTGATTCTTTCGACGCACCTCCTCCAAGTAAAGGGACTCCAAAGAGTCGGCAGCCGGCGGATTACTTGAGCCATATGGGCGTCCGCGCTTCCTTGGTGTGGGTGCCAAGGCATTATTGATGCTGCTGCTGGCCATCGAAGGCGGTTGCATGGGTGGACCACCATTGCTGCTGTTGCTGCTGTTGTTGGTGGCAACACTAATTGTGTTGTTGGTGCTATTGATGTACGCCACGGCTGTAATCGCTTGATGATTGATGGACGATGTTGGAGCGACATTGTTGCTGCTGCTGCTATTGTTGCTGCTGTTGTTGTAGTGTGTGTTGGTTACCGCATAGTTAACAACTCCCTGCTCATAGCCAGGTTGAAATGGTTGTTGTTGGTGCTGCTGTTGTTGTTGTTGTTGTTGTTGTTGCTGCTGCTGCTGCAATTGCTGTGGTGTTTGCAGCTCCAGCAGCTGGGCGGGCTCGGCTGGTGAATACTGTTGCAGCTGCTCCTGAAATGGCAACGAGCGATAATCCTCATCATCGTATTCGTGCTTGATATCATCGTACTGATCCGTAAACAGTTCCGTATTGAAGCTCATGGTGCTGTTGTTGTTGTTCGTATTGGTGCTGTTGTTATTATTGTTGGTGGTGGTGGTGGTGCTGTTGGTGTTATTAGTGTTTGTGTTGGTGTTGGTGTGGCTGCCGCTATTGTTGCTATTGCTGCTATTGTTGCTATAATAATTATTGCCTACTGTTTCAGTTGTCAAGTTCAGCACCGATTGCTGTACTGGTTGTTGCAGTTGCTGCTGTTGTTGTTGTTGTTGTGGTTGCTGCGGAGATTGCTGCGTCTGCGATTGTTGTTGCTGCTGCTGCTGTTCCTGTTGTTGCTCTTCCTCGCGTGGCGGCGATACATCACGATTGTTGAGCATCACATCGGGTGGCAAGGGTTCCGCATTTTTGGGCCTGTGTATATTCTTTAGAATGCGATTGATAAGATCGTATTTTTTCCAACGCGCCGGATAGCTGGAAGGATCACCTAGCAACTGTTTTTTGACACTCCTAAGAGAATTACAAAACAAATACATATTAGTAAATATAAAAACGTATTGTGTAAATAGTAGTAGCTACCGAAATTTAGCCCTTGTCTGGTTGACCTTCATTTGTATCTCCTCGGGCTTCACATCAACGGAGAAACGTTCGCGCAACTCCTCAGACCACTGGGCAAAGAAGATCGTATTCTTGCCGTTGCGTGTGAGACGCCAGTTTTCTCTGCCCCATATCTCGTAGAGACGCTCCTCCTCACTGGGCGTCCAGTAGCGACGCGCCTTCTCCTTGGCCTTTACCTCCAATATCTCTTGGCCGCCGCACATATTAATTGCATTCGTTTCGCTGGCGTCGGGCTTTGTATTATTTACCGCATTCAGTGCTGCGCCGGTCGCAGTGCTCCCTCCACCTCCAACAGCTTGACTCAGTGACAAGTTATCGTATTCCATGCGAATGACGCCCGGTGGGGTAATTGTATCGAAACGAAAGTCACTTGGTTGAGTGATGCATCACTTCAGTGCGTTAAAACAATGCGTAGCTGCATTTATTGCACAGAAGCTATACTTTTTCGCTCAGAAAATCAACAACTAGGGATGGCTGCCAAATATCGATTAGGCAACAACAGCGATAACCTGAAACCGATTTAAGTTTTCCAGATTAGGAAGTTAAAAGAAATTTTTAAGCAGCCAAATTTCACAAATCCGGCTTCAATGCTTATATTTGTATTAATTGTATTGCACTGTTAAAGCTCGACTGATTTTAACAAAGTAATTTCTGAGTGTATGTACTTTTAAATATCGATACATTTTGTCCAAAAAATGCTTGTGTACCGTGAACAATGTGCCCGTTGACTTGCAAGCACAGTTATACAGAAAAATACTAACTCAAAAAAAATACTTTTGATAATAGGGATGGGGCATGAGATGTATAAGACTATTACTTATATTCTAAAAAATAATATGACAAAATTATTTCAATTAAACTAAGATTATTTAGTCGGCGTGAAGTATAATAAAATTAAGGTTATGAGTATATTTATATAAACGAAATAATAAATGATCCCATATTCATATTTTAACACGAACATCGCACATCTCTAGTGTATCACGAGAACACGCTCATCTCCGTATAAGAGTTAATAATATATCGACAATTTGCCGGCTATCGAAAATTGCCGAAAGTACACATCGCACATTTCGTGCTCTACACTGCCAATGCCCATCTCTATTAGCAAATTGATCCACAATATTTGTATTGGCAACTTTAACGCAATTTTGCTAAGATGAGCGATCCGGAAAACGAATCAAAGGCAAACAGACAACGCGGCCCCAAACACACGCGTGTACGCTACTACACCTCCCACGAGGAGGCAACCATCGTGAAAGTATGGCGCGAGCATCTGCACGATATAACTTCCTACACAGAAAACTTGAACATATTTCGTGATATTGCGTTCGGTATGCAGCAGCATCACATCCGTCTCAATAAGCAAGAGGTGCGACGTCGCATCAGCAGCTACCGAAACAAATATTTGTAAGTTATATATTCATGATTAACAAAAGTCCCAATCTAAATCCCATTGTCTCAGATTGGAACGCAGCCGCTTGGACACTAATCCGCAATACAAATCAGACTGGCGTCTTTATTCGCTCGTCGATTGCCTATTCCAGCCGAGAACAATTGAGCTTGAAGTGCAACCGGAGCTAGTACATATTGAGACACTGGAGTCGAAAATACGCTCGGATTTGCCTAACTTGCCACGATTCAATCGGCACGATTGCAAGGCCATTAAGTTTGATCAGGATCCAAATGGTTGTCCCTTCTTGGACGTGCAACAGCAGCAGCGGCAGTTGCCGCATATCAAACTGGAAACATTTACACAACCCACTTCAACCACCTCCACCAACGATATCAAGCCGAATGTAGAAGCATTTTCGTTTGTCGGCGAGAAACGCTTCCCGCTAACTCCTGCCAATCGCATCAAAGTCGAACCACAACTGCCATCGTCATCATCAGCGTCACAAGAGCAGGAGCAGCAATCATCCAGCGCCGACTCTACTCCTTACCAGCGTCGGGCACGTCGTCGCACACTTATGCCGCGCACCGGCTCCATAACGCTCGCTCAGATCGAGCGGTTGCAGAAGGAGAATAAGCTGCTGACCGAGCAACGGGATGCGGAGTTGGCGGATCTGGAGTTGAAGAAGCGTGAGTATCAACAGTTGGAGCAAACCTTTGATTTCTGGCTGCATCAGCAGGAGACTTGGGTGGCTTTACTGGATCGGAAAGACGTCAAGTAAAAGAAGAAAGCAAGAATATTATTAAGTTAATGTGGCTTTATTTTCGAGCAGCTACTAATGAAAAATTGTTGATCTCCTGCTCCGACTTTATGATTTTGTGTTCCTTTATCATTTGAAAATGAAAATTAGTTATTAACGTACTTAGGCAAAGTGGCATATGATATTTTTAATTTTTATTGATTTTGTATATAAAATCCAAATAATATGGTAAATTAAGAAGCAATTCCAAACATTAGATTTATTTTGAAAAAGATTTTTTCATTTATTATCTGTTTTGAATAACCCTTGACGTAATTGATTATTAATTATGCAAATATGTAGAAAATAAATTTAATCATAGATTGAGAAATTTTTGAATTTTGTTGATAAGTCCGCGAATTAAAATTTAATATAATTAATTAATTAAATGTAATAGGATATTTATTTATTTGATTTCTGCTTAATAAAATAGCGATCTGTTTCCCATAAGATATTTACTTAATTAAGACGGCAACTCACGAGCTCAGCTCTAATGAATCGCATCATCAGTTGGTATTTTTTGGCAATTTTAATAGTGGTATTTTCTGCAACACATCGTACGGTCACTTAGAGAATCATCTGTAACATTTTGTTTTGCTTGGCGAAGTTATTTATTAAAATGAAAACTAGCATAATAACGAGTACAATTCGTATGCTGCGCGTTAGCAACAGCATCAAATGGCAAACACCAACTTTGACTGCAGTACGTCAATATGGTAAGATAAAAAAACTTGCAAGTTTCATAACAACCGGCAACAACTACATACATACAAACAAACGCATGTTAATTCTTTATTTTCTCAGCTTCATTGCCAAAACGATTTTACAAAACGACAAACGTACTGTCCACAGACACCGGCTATGAGGTGACATTGGATCATCGAAAGCTTAAAACGCCCAATGGCACATTATTTACGGTTAAAAGTGAGCCGCTGGCCATTGCAGTGGCCACCGAATTCGATAGCCAAAAGGATCACATTGAACGCTCGCGTATGCACATCTCGGCTCTATGCTTTACCGCCATTGACAATCCCAATAAGCTCACAAAGACCGATATGGTCAACTATCTGCTAAACTTCGTACCCACGGACACGGTGCTATTTCAGTATGATGTATGTTATATTTAGTTCTTTTTGTGGAGTATTTTTAATGATTTTGTGCTCTTTCAGGACGAAAAGGATCTGCATGAACTACAGCGTAATGAATGGGATCCAGTGATTGAGTGGTTTAACCAGCGTTTTGAAACCAATATTCAAAAGACAATGAACATAACACCGCCACAAGTCACCGCTGAGGATAAAATGAAAATTGCTAAACATTTTCAATCGTACAGCGTCGAAACGTTGCATGGTATAATTTGCAATTAATCATGTCACATATTTCTTTCAACTATTTTCAATGTTTTTTTTTGCAGGCTTTATTTTTGCTGTGGACACACTGAAATCCATTGTATTGGCTTGTGCCGTTATTGAGCAAATGATACCGGTGGAGCGTGCAGTTGCTCTCTCGCGACTGGAAGAGGAATATCAGTTGAAGTTCTGGGGACGTGTTGAGTGGGCTCATGACTTTAGCCAACAAGAGCTGCAGGCACGTTTGGCGGCCGCTGTACTTTATGTGCATCTTAATTGTTCCGAAAACTTTGTTAAAGAGAAATTGTTGTTATAGACATGTTAAATTTGATTTAAATGCAAATAGTTTTTAAATTGCCAACTATCGCAACAACAATCTATCGAAAGGCAAAATTTTTCATTTATCTGGCAGCACCAGCAAGCAGTTTTACAGTTCAAGCAATTCGACGGCGCCAGCTTCAAACACGCAGTATCTTAATTTTTTAAATTAATTTTGTTATCAGCAACATAGTATACCGTGCCGTGGCAAAACGTAAACAATGCTAAGCAGGCAAAGCGCACGTTACCATTGAAGAAAACTGAGTGGCAGTCCGTGTGCTTTGCGATTTGATTTCTGTATCTCTTTCTAGTAGTATGGACATCTTCGGATTACATATGTTTGTGTGTATGTGCGTTTGTGTGCACACGACTCTCATTGTTTATGAACAGATGTACAGTTTTTTTTTTATTCTTGTCACTTATCTTCTGTTTGCTTTGTTTTATATCACAGTCTCTCTCTTGAAATGGATCATCATCCATAAGAAACGCACAAGCAGTTGACTCTTAGATCTTCTTTTGTGAAGTCGTGGTTTAAGTTTTGTGTTAATTGTTTTTTTCTAATTGTATAAATATGTCTAGAAATGAAGACACGCCGATTGTGACGTAAGTTACCATTAGCAAAGTAAGAGAAACAAACAAACGCCTTGCAGTTCTAGAAATTTGTGCAAATTCTTTAGCCAAATAAAAAAAATCACAGAAAAATTAACATAAAGAGCAAACAGGCAAGCCGCCAAATGAGCTGCTGATTTGTTAAATAGGCGTGAAAGCGCCAGACCGTGGGATCAGCAACAACTGTCGCTAAAGGTGTGGGAAGAAGAGCTTAAAGTGAAGTGGCTGCAAACCTAGTCTATTTTTTTTTCTTTTTTTTTCTCTTACTTTTTTTTTGTGCTTGTTGCTGCAATTGCGTTGCAAACTTGCAGAGCAAGTAGTTTAGCGCCATTTGCACTTTTCGTAGTAAAAATTACGCGCTCCCCTCATCATCTCCCCACCAGCACCTGCACACATATACAGAAAACTTATCAACGGGCACATCAAATAGACACGCACATACAAACATGTGCATGTGTGTGTGAGAAAAAGAGAGCGCCCACGCTTTTGTTGTGTGCCGCTGATGATGGGGCGTTTGCACGCGGAGGCGTGCCACCAGGAAGTAGTCGTTGTAGTTTGGGTTAAGTAACAAAACTTCAAATTGAATTTTTCGTAGCAGTTTTCCTTTTTAGCACCTATCAAAAAAACCTTTTTAATGCGCTTCGTCGTATTTTTTTGCAGATTTTATTTATTTTATTCCCGCTGCTCATTACGTGAATTCGTCTACTGGAAGGGAACGGAGGTGGGCGAAGCATGCACTTTTATTTTGTTGTTTAAAACACTGTACTTGGCAACCATCAAGCAGTTTAATTCTCTCGTGCATTTTGCTTTTGTTTTTTCTGCAGGAAAAGTTTTCTTATTTAATCCTTTTACTGCCTGCAAAAAAAAACCAAGTACAATTAAAAGCACCACAGTATCGATACTCTAACTCGGCTCGATCGTCTAAATTACTCTCTCTTTCTTATTTGCAGGCGCAACCACAATTACGGAACGACACCAAACCTGCAGTCTGTGGAGCGAGGAAACAACAACAATGCGCCAGCACCTACAACGCCTTCGCAGATATTCTGTTTGCATGGCCGCTTTAACAACGTCGAAGTCGAAGGTTAGTTTCTGTGCAACTTGAGGGGTTTGTTAGCTGGGTCGAAAAGTGGCGGCGGGGCTGTGTTGATAAACTGTGGCACTTTTCGTGTCGCTTTCAATCAGCGCACAGCAATTTGCAGTCATTCATAAATTATCAAGAAAACGCAGCAAGCAACGGCATTTTGCAGCAAAAGTCAATGAAAAAACAAACAACTCACACTAATGGGAAAGAGAGAGGGAAAGAAAGAGTAAAAAAAAAACAAAAACAAAAAAGCAACAGCAAAATAAGTTTTCACAGCATTTTTCGTCAGGTTTATTATTGTATGTTGTGATTGCTCAGTTGAATTTGGAAATCGAAAAAATATTTTTGCGCAATTTGTGTGTTATTACCCGGTAATGTGCGCTAATTGGCAGACGACACGGAAATGGAAATAAACGACGACGCCCGTGTATATCGACAGACGACGACGGCAAAGGCCATGACGGTGACAGAGTTGCCAATTCGTGAAAAGGTTCATCTGCCTGTCGATGGTGAGCAAGTGTCCCTTACATCTCTATACCGTCCACACACACACACACACACTTACACAGCAACACTAAAAAGCTAGAGATGGTCGTCTGCCAAATCTGAACACTACTAAAAACTATCGGTAATAAATTAAAAGGCAGTTTTTCTCTAAAATCTTTTCAATTACATTGAAATTTGTAATTAAATTTTTTATTTTCTTATAATATTTTACCCTAGTCTGAGGTATTTACTTTACTTCATTTAACACATTAATAATAATAATTATTATGCATAAATAATTATCATAAAAAACTAGATAGATAATTTATTCTTTCTTATAAACAACAGAGCTTAAACAAAATAATTATTTATTTTTCCTTACTCACAAAATATGGTACATAATAATAATGTTATTTTTTTCATACAAATTTGAGTTCGTGTCACGAAAGCGTCACGATGGTCGATGATTTTGGCCACAAATTCTCCCACCTTCGCCTTGTCATCAATCAGTTGATGATTTTCAACGTTTCACAAACTTGGACGCAATTTTGTGGAAATGAATGTCTGGGGTCATGCAGCAAGCAGCAGCAGCAAGTAGCAGCAGCAGCAGATGTGGCGCTTTGGTTATAATCAAAATTTATGCTTGAACCGCTGCTTGACTATTGCCACATGCAATAAATTTTGGCCCTGAACTAGCTCATAACTTACGTATATGACAACTCTGCCAAATAAATGAACGGCTCATTTTTCTATAACGTCCAGCTTAAAGCAAACTCTCTCAACTTCGATCAACTCGCCAGCAGTTTAATTTCCTTTTCGATAAGTAACTAAATGTTGAAGAGACGAATCTGCAGCTTTTGCTCCCTCCCTTCTTCGCTCTCTCTCTCTCTCTCTCTGCTGATTGGATTTATTAACCCTAAATGACATTACATCATGTCTAGACCGTGTTGCTCCTCCAAAATATTAAAATGCTCCTCTCCACCCAACCAACTTAATCATGTGTTGAACCCGGCTGTGCAGCTTTTTTTTTTGGAAATAATAAGCTGAGCATGTCGCTAAACAGCTGATAAAGCTGCTAGTTTTCTAACTAGCTGACCATGCATAATAAAATCCAACTAAACGTTTCACTCGTTAAACACGGATCCAGATGCGACCAGCTCGTGAATCGTGAACCGGAATCTTGTGACAATAGTTTCCAAGTGCACCGTCTGTCTCATCTGTTTGTAATTGAGTGCTTTGGCAATGCTGGGATTATGTGCAATGGATTTATTTCACCTCAAAGAGCTCAAAAAGTGTGAAGGTACACGTGACCAAATGAACGATATACCCTGTAAGAAAGAATGTGTGATTGTGAATTGCGTTCCATTGAATGAATGTTAATACAGATTTATATCTCTACAGATTATTTATTCAAAGTTCACATTTCAAAGTGATTTTCATGATTCCAAAATATACTTTAAATCACTGGGTGTACCAAAAGTGAAAAGTTAAGAAATGTTTAAGTCAAGTATACACCTTGAAAAGAAATTATTATAATTATACGATATCGAAGGGTGGTCTGATCATCAATAATTTATAGAAAGTGCCCATTGTGTTAGCGTTCAAGCGAGAGAATGGATGAATTTCAAAAGCCCAGGAACATGAATGAAAAGCGACGCCTTTCGTGTGTTGCACATTTTGGGGGCAGGCAAACAGGAGGACCAAGGTGGACCAATTAAAGATGCTGATGAATCGGAAGTTGTTTGAATGGCAAGAATGCTGATGATTTTTATGTATCAGTTCCAACGATGACGAAAGGACGACACAGTGTATGTGTGTGAGTGTGTGCGAATCTAATAGGTGAATTCGTACCTTGTACACTGAAATTTAATTTCGCTGCCGGCACTGTTACTACTGGTGCAGTCAGAGTTGTCGAAGACTCTTGAATTGAATGAGGGAAGAAGCGAGGAGTATAAAAATGGCAAAGGCATACGATGGGTGATGTCCTTGTGCTGAATTCAAATAAAGAAACCGCGCAACGAGCAAACCATATGCACAATTCTGTCCATCTCTCACACACTCTTTTTCCCTCTCTCTCTCTCTCTCACTAACGGAATGAACAAAAGAAAAGTGCACAACACAACGAAGTTGAAATAAAAAAAAAAGAAGAAAATGCAGCGGGAAATGACAAAGCATGAAATACGGCTGCGACAAATGCAATAAAGTATTTAATAGACTGCTCCTAGCCAAACGACCCAAAAACGGGGTGGCAACCCTGTCACTGACACCAAACCCAATGCAACCTCGGTCCTCAGGTCCGCCGTTCATAAAGATATATATATATATGTGTATGTGTGTGCGTGAGTGTTTGTGTGTGTGTGTCTTGGGGGGAAAGGCGTGGCAACCGTGGCAAACAGCGTCGGTGGTCATTATTCACGTACCAATGTTAAATAAATTTAAATGCCTGTTTTGTAAATATGTAAACGGCATAACAGATGCCAGGCAGGCAGCAAGCAGAGGGGATACAAAGCACACACACACACACACACACATGCACACACATACACAAGGAATGCAAGTGCCAAAAAGGGAGCAAAAAGAAAGAAAGAGAGAGCAGGCAATGTCCCTAGGGTCAAAATCTTGCATCTCGCATACGTCGCATGGTCCAGGTTATACTTTATATACACGTATATGTTTGCATTTTTTTAAAAGATTCTTGTAGAGCAAAAAAAAAAAAGAAAAAGCAGGATATACAAAAATGTCATCATTTTTTCAATTGGGGCAAGTGTTGTTCTTAAAGTTAAATGCTAAATGCTTTGCCTTAAACTGCAGATTAGGAAGAGTTTTTAAAGATAGACAATAAAGACTTAAAAATTATATATATATGTATGCTTTCTGAACAAAAGATGTCTTATAGCTCATAATGCAAGACAAAAGCTAATGCTTTGGTTAAGGAACATAATAAAATAATGGTTGAAATACTTAGATTTGTGTTTTTATATTTTATAAATGTACAAATATCTATACACAATTTTCTTTTAAATATAATAGTTGTCATTTTTAATTATTTATTTCTTTTGTTCACAATTTCTTTATAGTTTAAGCCTTAATTTCCTATTAATTTAAATCCTTGTAGAGTTTTATTATACTCTGAACCCATTAAAAATATATATCGTATACTTCGTTTTGGATTTATTTCTTGCGAAAACTTAACATATTTAAAAAAATAAAACATTCTTAATTATCCTAAAGCTGATGCTTTTCAATTTGCAGTGTGTTTGAAACTAATGGTTGAATTTTAATTATTTTTCTTTTAATGTAGTTTGAGTTTAAACTGTTAAAGAAATATATATTTGCACTATTTGTTCACGAATTATATTCAACAAATATATTTAACAAATATTCCGCCTGCCCCAAGCAGTTAGCACAGCTTAATAAATACTACTTTAAACTGTTGTCATTTACATTTCTTTTTTTTTATAGTCTTAGGCGCAAATGTATCAGCAAAAAAAAAAATAGTTAATCAACTTTTTCATTCATTGCCATTGCAGTTCGGGATCATTGCCATCGTGCACGGAGCGAGGGTGTGGACGTGAAGGCGCGCCGCAAGCTGATCATTGCCAGTGTTTTGTGTTTGGTTTTCATGATTGCTGAAATTGTTGGTAAGTGAAATAACACGAGAAGCTTGGAAAGAAAGAGCATTTATTGTTCATTGTTTTGTTGCCTGCTTTTTGCTTTAAAACTTTTTTGCATTTTACTTTGATTGTGTGAATTCTTTTTTGTATTTTTTTGTATTTGTTGTTTGCTTTGAATTCCCTTAACTAATTTCGCTCACCTCAGCGAGCTGAGTGTGTAAAGGAAAGCTTTTTCAATCCAAACAAGGGGCAGCAAAAAGCAAAAGGTAAAATACAAATAAAATAAGGATAGTACAAAAGGGACGAGACGACGATTAAAAAACTGAGCACCGGAAGTTCAACAATATGGCGACCGGAAAGGGCTTACTGTCCTGCCATCTGACATCTAATGGAGTGGGCTTGTTATACAATAAACATTTAATTTTCAAGCGCTGCAAGTGCTGCCAATGCGACGCTGTCATTCCCGTCTTCTACCCTTTGTGTCCGGGCTGTTGCTGTTAATCGCTTTGCAATTACCAACAATGTGCCATCGGTGCCACATTGGCCACATTCCCTGTCTCTCTCTCTCTCTCTCTCTCTCTCTTTCTCTACAACTTTGCTTTGGTTTTAAATCGAAATAGTTGAGACACTGTCTGAATGCGGCACCTCCTTTTTGCTGTTCGGCTAACCATTTGATGATGGCCGTTAAAGTGGAGGCTAAGGGAAAGGAGAAGAGAAGAGAGCGTTCAACTAACTGTCTTTTGTCCTGCTTTGCTATTTCCACCGATTGCAAGTTTATATTTTTTTTTATTTTTTTGTTAACATTTATTTACTCTTAACACTCGCTTAAATTCTCTCTCTATCTCTCTCTCTCTCCCTCTCTCTCTCTGTATTTTTTGGCTCCGTCCCACAGGTGGCTTTTTATCGAACAGCTTGGCCATTGCATCAGATGCTGCACACTTACTCACCGATTTTGCCAGTTTTATGATCTCACTGTTTGCCATCTGGATTGCCGGACGTCCATCTACGCAACGGTAAGTCTGTGTGTGTGTGTGTGTGTGTATGTGTGTGCCACCCAAAGCAGAAACGAGAGTAAAACTTTATATTCTCTCGCTTGTTCTCGACAGCTGAAGGAAATCAATAAAACATTAAACTTTTCTTCTTTTTTTTATCGTATTTTTGCGAGCATGCTTTGCCAACTACTTTTTGACACGACGCTCCAATTTGGTCTGTTTCTCCATGCGAAACTCGAACTTTAACTCACTCAGGCCAATGTGCTCTAGCAGTTAAACAATTTTTGAATGAACTACCAAAAAAAAAAGAAAAGAAACTAATAAAATAAGCTATCTTTGGCATGCCGAAAAATATATATACTCTTGAAAGTGTTAATAGTTAAATCTGGTTAGTTAAATATGACTTAGTAGATCGATCTGGGTCAAGAATAATTGGTCGGATATGTTTTCTTTCATGCGTTACACATTTCATGACAAAATAAATATACACTTTTCAAGTGTATAAAAACCAAGCGCTATGAAATGCTTTCTAGTCAGTGCTGCCTTATTTTATGTATTTGCTACTAGGTAATATTTTAAAGTGTAGTTGATAAAGCTTGTGTTCTAAATAGAATTGAATTAATAAGCTTTCTTCAAGCTGTTGATTATTATAAATAGTTTGTGGCTAGATTATTATTACAAATCTTAAAGTATTCTTAAAATATGGAGCAACACAAAAATATTTACAAAGGTTTTTTTTTTTTTGGTTCTTAAATGTTTGTTGTTTTGTTTTTAGCGTTGTCAAATATAGAATACATATAGATTTTTCCTTATACAAATCATAAAACTAAAATATATTGAAAGCGAGATAAATAATTTTTTTAAACCGATTTTTATATATATAGATTAAGTTTTTATTTCTTTATTTCAACAAATCGAAAAATATTCTGAAAAATTGCTTGAAAGCTCGAAAGTTTTTTTTTTTGTAACCATAGTTTGCTTTCTGTTACATTAGTTTTGAGAAAAGGTTTAGAAATGTTTTGAATAGCTTTATATGAACCTTAATGCATAAAGAGCATAGAAGGGAACATATATATAACTTTGGCATTTTTCAGAAGCCTTTAGAGTGCATTAAAGTATACAACAAGGACATAGAATCTTTTGCCAAGTATATTTTATTTTTTCTATCTTCTTTTTTTTTTTTGGCATCCTTTCTGCCACTTGGTTGGCTTCATCCGCATTGAAATCTCTTGGCCCCGCAACGCTAACCTGCCGTTGCCGCCTTCCGTCTAATTAGGCGAAAAGCCTGTTTCCCAAATTTTCACTGCCTGCTGCTGCTGCTGCATTTGCTGTTTGTACTTTTGCTGTTCTGCTGTTGCGTACATTTTGGCCATTGCACATTTTTCAATTGGTCTTTGGTTACTGCGTACAACTTACGCCCTACCCAAACCCCAACTTACCTCACCTCACCGCATCTCCTCATCCCTACTCGAAAGTTCTAAGGCACAAGCATCGAGTGGGTGTTTTGCATCCATCTTGTTCTCATGCTCGTTCTTATTTCTCTGTTCTCTGTCTTTGTACTGGTTGTGTGTGTGTGTGTGTGTGTGTCTTCTCGCCGTTCTCCTCTCCCTTCTGTCTTTTGGGCTAGGCTGGCACGTTCTGCTCATTCATGCAAAAATCTCACTCACTCGACGACTCGACTGCAGCCACAAAGTGAATAATGAAAAACTTTTGCAATTTCAAGCGTGTTGCATGGTAATTTTGTAAATTTTCTGCCACTGCCTCAGACTTTGTGCCTCGCGTTGTTGCTTCTTGTTGTTTCTGCTACTGCTGCTGCTGCTGCTGCTTCATATGAAGCGCCTGGTTGCAAGCCTCAGCCTTGGTGCCTTTGCCTTCTTCTACTGCAGCAGGTCCTAGCTCTTATTGCGGTTCAGAGCCTTGCCTTTCCCCATTCCCATGCTTATTGCCATTCCCATTGCCATTCCCATTGCCGTTGCCGTTGCCGTTGCCAAGTTGACAAGCCTAATTTATCAAAACAAAACACATTTGCACAATTGCAAAGGCAAACGCAGAAACGTTGAACACAAAACAACTGCACATTGGTGCGCTATTTCGATGAGACATCTACAAAACTAACGTGATTCGAAATTCTCAAAATACTGATTACATTTTTTTCTTCAAATATTTTAAAGTGTAAATTGAAGAAAATTCGATTAGTTATCAGTTATTTAAAAGAGTAAATTAAATATTATTAATATTGTACGAAAAAATTGAATAGAAAAGTAAAAAAAAAAAAATAGCTTGGTTCCTATGTCTACTAATAATAAATAAAATCAAATAAGGGTAATCGTAAAAAAATATATCAAGAACTATAAACATTTACGTAAAATGTTAGATAAGTTTATTTACATTAATACAACAAGTTTGTTATTATTTTATGGCACCGCTTAAAAGGCTTTTCAAATATAAATTAATAATCTATTTGTTCATTTATTTATTATTATTTTTTTAATCCTCATTGGTTAGCTATACCACATGATATCTAAAGTAGTTGAGCTTTTTATATATATCAGTATAAATTATGCATAGTTTATAACAGTGTAATTTTTAGTTGTTCATAAAAACATTACTTGAGGTGTATTTAATTTTTATAACTTTAACCCAGTTTTGTCATTTATATAGCTATTTTCATTTTGTTTGTACTTTTTTTTGCGTGTGGTATGCAACAAAAGTTAGCAAATGTTTTTCCTTTTACGCCAACTTCTGAAACTTTTGACAACAATTCAGACATTGTGTGTTAGTGTTAGCAAGTTGTGGCATTACGCAAACTTCTTAATTGATTATAATTTCAATTAACACTTGACTTGAATCACAATATTTAATTGCCTGATGTCCGACGACCTTGAACATTATTAAGTTTAGTGCTGTTGGAGTTGACTCAATTAACTTGACAATAAGTATTTGCTATAGTCGAATATGTGCATCGTTTTCTGTTCTTTTGCTAATGCATTTAATGCTTAATTTTTGGACAGCATCCAGCCCAATGTGCCCCGTAAATAAGGTGGCAACTTTGCTGGCAACGCTTATAGCAGCAGCAGCCAGTTTGCGTCGAGCAACCGAAACCAAGGGGGACTCGAAGGCAGGCGGTCATTAAGCAAATGGCTGCACTTGCAGTTGCAATGCGCCCTACACAAATATATGTATATATATATTATATACACTTATATATATAGACCATATACATTGACACAATCTGTTAATGGGGTGGCTGGCAGCAGCAGCAGCAGCAGCGGAGGTGAAGAGGATATGGGAAAACGGATGTTTGCTGGAAATTAAATTGTATTATTATGGCGAGACATTCGTTGCTCGCATTTTTGTTGTACATTGTTGGCGGCCGGTGTGTCGCATTAGTTAGCACACAAGGGGAAATAGAGAGAGAGAGAGAGTGATGTGGAAATCCTAGTTGGCATGCAGGCTGGCCAAAATTGTTGGCATTAGCCATTATTTCAATTTTATAACGAGCGACACGGCGACGTGGCTCCACCTAGCGAACAGGGCTTTAATTGAACGAATGTCGTTTCCACCATTCAGGTGTTGACTTTGAAACCAAAAAGCAAAAAGAAAATAAAACAATATAAAACAACGCGAAATACATGCAATGCGCTCATTATATAAGGTAACCCGAAAACAAACTAATCCAAACTAAACCCAACCTAGATACTTGCTCCCTGCCCCCTGCCCCATATTGTCTGTCCAACCCAGCTGGACACTTGACGCGCCCCTAAAAAACACCGAGACACTCAAATTAAAATGGCATTTGACAAATTTTTCGTGTCGCATTCATCAACTTATATTAATTTTATGCCGCCCCCTTGCGCCCTTGCGCCCTTACGCCCCCTTCCTACTACTTAACAACATTTAAACGCGGCGTCGAGGCATGTTCATGTAAATTGCTTAATCATTTGATTTAATGTTATGATTTTAATGAATTTGCTAACATTCTTCGTTTTCATTTTCGAAATATGAAGTTTAATTATAATTTATGAAGTATAAATTCTTACAAAAGTAGACTTAAATTAATTTCCGAATAAATTTATAGCTCAATTTAACTTAAAATACATAAAGGAATCCCTTGATAATATTTACAAAATTAAACAAATATTATTTATTAACTAATATGTTATTGAAGACTTAATTTTCATTACAAAAGTCAACTTACTTTACTTTAAAGAGTTCTTAATGAACTTCTTGATAATTTATTAAACTTTTTATTATTATTTTATATTTTTTAATATTATTTTAAATTTTGCTACTTAATATCACTATGATTTAGAAGGTTGCAAACAAAGTTATTAAATACTTTTAGTAAGAACAAAAGCATATTATAATTAAGTTATTTTAAGATCTGAACTTTGCAACAATTTCTTTAAACTTTATAATATGGAGACACATTGATAATGCAATTAAACTTATTATTTAATTTATTTTTCATTGCTATGCCCACAATCATGCGACAACAAATCTAAACTTTTGCGCACGAACTTTTATTGTGCAAAGTTTTTAATCAACTCTTTGTTTTTTTTTTGCATCTTTTCGATAGAATGTCCTTCGGATGGTATCGTGCGGAAGTGATTGGCGCCATGGCCTCTGTATTTATGATCTGGGTCATAACTGGCATACTGGTTTGGCTGGCAATTGGACGACTCATTACTGGTGATTTTGAAGTGGATGCCCAGATCATGCTGATCACATCGGGCCTGGCCATTTTGGTTAATGTCATGTAAGTAGCATTAGCTTGTTGCACTTGCTGTCTAAAATCTCCACTCTTACTATCTTGTCGTCTAACTTGGAGGTGTGTGTGTGTGTGTCTGTGTGCTTGCCAGCCTGCCTGCCTGCCGTTTGTGCCATAGCTCCCTTTGGGCAGTTTTCCAATTGCAATTGCTGCAATCAACTTGCACATGAGCATGGGCCAGCAAATGGGTCAACAACGCAACTATCCAGGCAGGCAGGCAGGCAGACATAGCATTCCTATAGTAAGCATTCCGGCTCTTTCGAGTCGTACACGCTGCCAGTTGTTGCGGTAACTTTCTCCATACATTTTAGCGACAACTTTTCTCTCCACACACAAGTTTCGAATTTTTTTTGCGTCAACAAAAGGCAAAAGCGACGTCAACGATGACTGCAACTACGGCGACGATTTTTGTTCGTTTTAGCTTTTCTTGTTTTTTTGTTTTTTGTTCCTTGTATTTGTGTTGGACTACTCCCAAGGTGGAGCTCTTCTCCACTATATTTGAGAGAAGTATAACAACTTTGCGATGTGCTTTAACAAACTTAAAACTTGTCAACTAATTGAATTCACAGTCGTCTGACAATTCTATTTTAAGTTGTTTGCAACAGTATTAAATGGTTAAAAATCTTCAAATATAGCGTTTAAAAAGCTTGCATTAAATAATTAACTGTTTTAATAGTATGAAAAATTAAAAATCGATTTTCGATAGATTATAAATTACATATAAATGTGTAATCGATAATTTATATGATGATTGATTGATTTAAAAAGCTTAAAAATTAAAATCGATTTTCGATAAATTATAAATTACATCTAGATATGTAATCGGTAATTTATATGATGATTGATGGATTTAAAAAGCTTGCATTAATTAAATAAGTGCTTTAATGGTAAGAAAAGTTAAAAATCGATTTTCGATAGAAAACAAATACACAGCTCGATAAGTAATCGATAGTTTTAAATAATGAATGATTAATTATTGCATTGTACTTCTTGTAAAACTTTAAAAATTTAATAGATTTATTATTAAAACGTAAATCGAAAATTTCTGTCAATCGAATGTAGAGTATTTGATGTTCGTTTGAATTTTAATTTAGTGCTTTGCTATGCTTGTTTTGATTGCGTCGTATGCAGCACCTGCAACTGCAGCTGCCACCTTACCTACCGCACTCTACCCCTCCACTCTCGAGCCTCGGCTGCACCCACCCCCGTCTTTCTATTGCCTCGTTTATGTGGCTGTCGAAGCATAGTTTTTGGCGCATAAATCGAAACGTTTCAATGCTCGGCACATGCTTCTGTTTTCATTGTATGTGTGTGTGTGTGCACGCCCTTTTGCTCTTCTTCACCTTTTCTTGTGCTTGTTATTGTTGTTGGCGCTGTTGTTGTTGTTGGTAGTTGCGCAAATTTTCCAGTTGACGTTGGCATTTTCAGTGTTTGCCACTTGAATTGTTTGATTACGTGAATTGATTGTGAAAAACGTGCAACGGCAGCAACAGCAACTTTTATCGAGGGCTTTCTTTTTCCAACTCGCGCGCGCACGCCAAGGGAAAAGCCAAAGAACACAACAAAAAAAGGGCGTGGCAACTGTCCGGTCTGGTCAGCGAACTAAAGTTGGAAGTTATAGATTGTGGGTCATCTTTTGCCATCACTAAAGAAAGTCGAAGTCAACGCTGCTGAGGCTTGACTTGTCCAAACGTGTTTGGCTGCACATCGAGCAGCGAAATTAAATGGCCACCATATTTGTTTATTTGTTACCGTTATGCGATGTTGAATGCTCGTTTTGCAACGCTGTTTGTACACTGTAAAGTATAGGGTTCAGGGTACAGTCTAGTCGGAATTTCTCGACTAGAGCCTTACTTGTTTTTTTTGATTTTTTTTTTGTAAAAGTTTAACAAAGAACAAAGAAATACTTGTTGAGTATTTTTAGTTCAATCTTTAATTATACTCCACAAAATACATCGAGTTGTTATTGTTGTCGCAGTGGCCGACTTTATTTTTAAGTCTTTGTACTTAGTTTAATTTAAAAGAGTTTTGGCGTGTTTTAAGTTCAATTAGCAAAAGCCAGCAGCAGCAAAGTTTTGCGTTTAGTTTTTGTTTTAGATTTACCCGAAGCCGCTTTACGGAGTGGCAGCTTAAAGTTGTAATCCCGGCAACTCCACATCGTTAAAAACGGCCATTAGGAGCACAAACACACACACACACACAAACACAAACACAAACACACACACACACACACATATATACACATAAAAGCTCAAACGCATGCACACAAAAGCGTGGCCAGAACCGTAAATGGCAGGTGGGACATTAGCGAAACCAGCTGAAATATGAGAATGATGAGAGAAAGGGAAAGAGAGAGAGAGGAAGGTTAAAGCAGAGAAGAGAGGATGCAATTGTGGCAGAATGTGGGAAGCGAAAGTGGGCTTAAAGCAGTTAAGAGGCGACTGTTTTAACTGCGACTATTTAGGAAAGTTGAGAAAGTTTGGTTCCCTCCTTCACTCGATTATGAATCACAAAGCACTGATTACGATAATGTAGTTAAAGTTAATAAAATTTTGTTTCTATTTTTAAAAGATATGATTAATTATGAATGATTAATGAGATTAGATAAGATAAGATAAGCAAAATGTATTTTAACCCATTAAAAAATTACAAATTTGTCTTCACATGGATTTGAGTAATTCATTGAAGAGGTTTTTAAGCCAAATTTGTAGGTAATTATTTTTAATTAAGTAAGTTAACTTAAGTAATTTTTCTAAAACATTTTTAAAATATTTTATTAAAAATTTAAAAATACTTTCACAGAACCTTACAGGCAGTAATGAAAAAAATGGAGTTTAATTTTGTATATGTAATATATGTATACATTTGAAAGTATTAAAACTAAAAAGATACATTTAAAAAATAATAATAATAATTGGTTAATGGGCATGTAAAGCTATTTTCTTTTAACCCCTTGGGTACACTTGACGAGTGAGAAAATTCAAAATTTTTAAAACTTATCTTTAGTTTAATTAATCTCGTATTCATTTACTTATGCTTTGATTATACAGTAAAATTAAATAATTATGTTATCTATTTAGTTCATTAAATATAATTTTAGCTTACTGAAAACGAATTTTTAAATCACTTTTAATCAATGCAAGTTTTTAAAATTTCATCGTTTAACTCCTAGAAGCTCTTAACTAATTTTGCTTGTGTAATTAGTTGACTATGATATATGTTAAGTGAGTCGCGCGAACACTCGCAAACTCAAGCCTCAAAAGTGAATACAATTCACTTAACATTTATAAATGTTTAGCTAACCCTTTTTGATGTTTGTTTGGTTGATTAAAAGGGTGCGGATCAAGTAAACAACAGCACTCGGCGTTGTAAAATGCGCATTAAGAGGATCATAACAAACGTGGCATATCGTCGGTTCCATGGAGCGGCAGCTTAACGAGCTGCTCAGCCGGTTGACATGCTCCTCCCGACATGCTCCTGCCGTTTCTTCGTACCGTGCGTGTCCTGTCCCAGTCACACATACGAGACTGAGAGAGGGAATAGGGAAGGGGGGGGGGGGGGGAGAACGAGTCGTTCGCAAAGATATGCGCTAATATTTATGTTCCTGTCAATTAAATCAGGACATGTTGCCATCGCCTTTGCCGTTGCCAGTGCGTTCTCTCCCTTGCTGTGTGCCATGGTCCTGGCTTGGTCCTTGGTCCTTAGTCCTGGTTGATGCTTACTGTTGCTGCTTGTGCTGGTGTTGGCGTTGTCATGGCTGCTGTCGTTTGTTGGCCACTAACGAGGCGAGTAAAGATGCCGCAAAATCAAGGGAAATGCTTCATTGCGCGCTACAAATTACAGCAACGCAGTTGGTACAACAATGGGGCGCCAAATGGTAAGAGCGAGTCAGATAGCTACAAATCTACTAACAGAACAGCAGCAACAAAACCAACAACCAACAACAACAGAACATTTGGCATTTTTTGCACATGAAAGGACATACACACGCAGGAGCAACAGCAAACAGTAGCAGCAGCAGCGTCTCGCTAAAAGCTGCAAAATGCCTTGGCAATCGGATGTTCAAAGTCAAAAAGCGTATGTGCTTGGCATTGAATACAGCTCTAGCTTTTAGCTTCAGCATCAGGACTTTTATACAGCCAATGCTTTTGTTGTTGTTGTCGTTGTTGCTTTTGTTATTTTGTTGACCGCGTACATAGAAGCAGTCACAGCTGCATAGACCATAGTGGTGGACGAGCTACACTTACAGAAAAAGCAAACATTTTTATTTACGTTTCTTGAATTATTCTGTACCATAGGTAACACTTCCCGTTTTCACTATACACATGGAATCTAGCACAAGAAAATCTTGATTTTGGATAACTTGCAAATTGTTTTCAAAACTATAAGGAATAGAATGGAAATCTGTGAAATTTTTCTCAAAATCGCTTAAGGAACGCCAAGAGATATATACGATTGAAGTTCATTCATCATGCATTATCCTAATGGTTAAGGCATTACAGTATGCGTAAGGCTAAAGGTTCAGGGTAACTAGGTATTCTCGTCTAGAGCTTTCTTAATATTTTTGTAAACATATTTCATGTTTCGAGAGAGTGTTTTTTTTTTATTTTGATTGATTTTTCAGTGTAGCCAAGCAGCAGCAAAAGTAGCAGAAGTTGGAGTAACTAAAGACCTGCCCTGTACAATTTATTTAGCGCCCATCAACGCGTCGCTCGTTCGTGTTGCGACTCTGCCACAAGAAGGGGCAACAGTGTAATGGGGTCTTTTCTTGTTATGTTTCTTGTTTTTTTTTGACAAATTATGGCCGCATTTGGCGGCCAGGTCTTAGAAATTGAAAACGAAATTGACTTGTCAGGCTAACAAGCTCTGGTTCAGTAGATCCCAACTCTCAACTCTCAAGTGACAGGAACTTCTCGAGCATACACAAATAAACAACAAGCATTCAAAGAAACGCAAGAAAGTTGAATTTACTCGTTTTTGAAATATATTTTCCAATGTGTAAAGCTGACCAAAGATAAATTTTCATCTCTATTTAATTTATATGCATGTAAGCCAAAAAATAGTATCAATGTTGTTAAAGCATTCGTAAAATGTCTTATTATTTAAAACAATTATTCGATTATGTTTAAAGTTTTCAACAAACTACACTGGAGGAAACTTTCAATGATCAATTATTGATTTCACTTTTATTAACTTAACACTTTTTATTTTTAATTGCTTGTACAACTCAATAGAAACCATGTAAATAACAATAAAAACAAGTAAGAAAACTCTTGTCGTGATATCCCGATTAGAAGATACCTTGAACCCTATATTAAACAGGCGTACAGTCAAATTCTGCTTGCAAGTATGTGTGTGAGTGTGATACTTTACTTAACTCCAATGTTCCATATCTATGGAATTCGTAACCGATTTCAATAACAAACTCCTTCCTAAAGTTTTCCAAGCTCAAGATTTAGTTGTAATCGATCATATGTATATATCTTTTTCATTTATATACTTTTTCAATAGGGTTGAGAGTATACAAATATCACAGAATTCAAAATAAAGTTAACTGCTTAGCCTTAGCTTAATATTCAATTAGTATGCAACCTTTTGAATTATTTTCAATACTGTTTGCTATACCCCGAAAGGTTCATAATATTATCTCTTTGTATGTGTATCTGTCTAGGTGATAAAGTGTTTTATTTGATTTTGCTGGTTTATTCACTTTCAATTCCCAGCAGTCGTTTATTTTGATTGCAACTCTGGTATCTTTGGGTCAACTTTGCCGTCACGTCAATTAGCCGCAAATCGACATTGTTCATGCTGTTCATATCTATGTGTGTGTATGTTTGTATGCTTGTGTGTGTGTGTATCTGTATGTCATATATATATATATATGTATAGTGTATGCTATTGGTCTGTGCGTAATTTATGCCAGTTTATTTATTGATGCCCGGCCTGGATAGTTGCATTGTTTTCCCCCAAAAAAAGGCAGCTAAGTGCAGCCGGCGTAGAGCTATATGTATGTATATGGATGGACAACAGCCGCAACAAAGAGAATGGGGGTTTTGGTCATGGACTTTTTACCCCCGAAAAATAGAAAAGCCATAAATCTGCAACGTCGGAGCATTTAAAATGAATAAAAAGTCAATGTGCCGAGCTATTAACTGCCTGATGCATGCTATCCAAAAACAGCTCGGCGTTTGGGGATACTGTCGTACAGAAGGAAGGTAGTGTGGTAGAGGGTAGAGTTCTAGGCAACCGGTCGCCATTTTCGACAATACATTTGTATTTGCATGCAGCAGTGCATCCGGAGGGATGCCCACAGCAGCGGGTCCAACCAAACGGACGGACCTAGTCGAATGGGCGGTCGAGCGGCTCGCACACCTTCCGGTACACAGAGCACATAGCCCACGGCTGTTTACAGTGTGACCAAGTCATTTTTTTTTTGATTTATGCTGAAAAAATTAAGCTAATGAATGTTTGATTTGTATTTTATTTTTTTTGCTACCTTATATTATTATAGTTGATATGCATAATTATCCTTTGATTGGTCGATTGCATATTTTTAATCAGCTAAGTTAATATATGCAAAAAAAAAAAAAATTCAAATAAATTGTTAAATGAAAGCAGCAATCAAACAAATAATTATTATATGATTTTTTTCATTGATTCTTATATTTATCTGATTTTATTTGATTTTTAACTAATAGATTTTAGTGTTTCGATAAATAATTAGTGCATACCATATACATTATTATTGTTTAACACATTATTCAACTTTATATTATTTAACCAAGTTTCTGCAGAACAGCAGAATAACCGAACAGTCAAAGACTAGATTTATATATCCTGAATAAGCCAGCAAATTTGAAAAGAAATCGGCTTAGTAGATTTCAAGTATTGGAGTTTTACTCAGTTGGATTCTTCTTTTCATCAGATCGACATTTTAAGGTATTGAGAACAGATTCTCGAAATAGTATCATTCTTAAAACAAATATAATGAAAATCCTTAATGTTGCATTTCAGTGTAACACACCTTAACAAAAAAAAAACGTAAGTTTATATATATATACATGACCTTTACGATTTTTAATGACGTTGTCAATTAAATGTCGAAAAGCTTTAAACAGAAATTGTAATGCTTAAACTTAAGTTTTTTTTTTTTGGTAAAATGTGTTACTCTGAAATGCAACATTAAGGATATTCATTTTAATACATATAATTTGTTGTTAACACACTGTGCACAGTTTGTTTTTTGTTTTATTTGCCTTTTGCGGCTGTTGGTACATTAAAATGCTGAAATAAAATGCCAAACAATGCAAAAGCGTCGGCCGCATGCCCGAAAAAAGTTTTTTTTTTTGTCTGTGGAGATTTTTGTTGTTGTTTTTTGTGTTTTGCGGCCAGACTGCCGTGGCCGAATAGCTTGCTTGCTGGCAGGTGGCTAGTTGGGAGTGTTATATGTATGTGTGTAATTGGGGTTCGGGGTATGCTGAAGTGGATTGAAAAATTTTCAAGAATATTAAAAATTTGTGATAACGTTTTCAATTTCTCATGCCACTTTTCGCAGTATGGGTGTGCAGCTGCAACATGGACACTCGCACGGCCTTGGCGGTGGCAGTGGGGGGCATGGTCACAGCGACGGCAGCTCGAAGAGCAACAAGAAAACAAAAAAGCAGCAAAGGAATGTCACAGCTGCTCATGTGGAGGCCGTATCGACACCCTGCGCCGCCTCGCCAACGAAACGTATCGAAGGCGGCGTCGCCTTTGATCCCGAGGATGCAGAATTGGCGGGCGCCGGCCTGCCCAGTTATTCGTATCAGAATGCCAAGCTGGTGGATCCCGGCCTCGATCTGGAAATAGCTGCTGTCCTGGCGGAAACGGCACCCGGTGCCCATCATCATAGCGGACAGACGGGTCGCGAAGCTGTCAATATGAATGTGCGGGCCGCTTTCATTCACGTAATTGGCGACGTTATCCAGAGCGTTGGCGTCTTTGTGGCTGCCGGTGTCATCTACTTTTGGCCACAATACGCAATTGTCGATCCAATTTGTACATTTGTCTTTTCCGTTATCGTCTTGTTCACCACGTTTACAATTATGAAGGATGCGCTTTTGGTGAGTTAATGTTTTAAATATTTTTTTAAACTAATATTCAATGGAAACTTTAAACGATTTTAACTTATTTTAAGCTGTTTTAACTTTATATTTCTTTTAATTCAATGTTGTACGTTTGCTTGCTACCATTTTTTCTTTGATTGTTATTCTTTTCTTGTTTCAAGTTAACAACAACTTAATATCGGTATAAGGTTAATGAATATTTAAGTTGAAGTTATTATTTAAATTTCGTTCTAATTGAAAATGAATAAAATTAGGTAAATTAGTAGTAGTAAGAGTATCTTTGATTATTATGTTGTTAGAATCGATATCTATTTGTGTTTATTTAACTATTTACCTATGTAGCTCGTTTATATCATAATTATTAATGTTTTGTTTTTGTTTTTGTGTAGGTTCTCATGGAAGGAACTCCGAACTATATGCATTATGAAGAGGTTCTGCAGATATTTCAGCGCATTGAAGGCGTCGAGCGGGTTCACAATTTACGCATCTGGGCGCTAAGCATTAATAAAGTTGCGCTATCTGTACATTTGGCCATTGGTTAGTAGCCTACGGCAATTCAAAACAAACCGACCAACACAATCTCACAACTCTGCAGCTAGTATAAAATTAGGGCTAATAACCAACCACCCATCCATCTACATGTGTTCTCTCTCTCTCTCACTCTTGATTTCTAACTCTATACTATCTCTGTGTGTGCCCTGCATGGTAATTATCCCGATGGGCTAACTGTTGTTGTTGTGTTTGGGTTAGGCGCATTGCTTCATGACCAGGGCAAAAGCGCACACAATTAGCTTAATTATTTTTGAAATGGCTTTTTAAGCGTAGCCAATTTTGGTCAAACGGCAACGGCCATCAATGTTATCAACATTTTCGTATACACTAATCGTTGCTCACTTTTTCTCTTTTTCACAGGAGCCAATGCCAATGCCAAACGTATACTTGATGCGGCTACTTCTGCTGTACATTTGCGCTACAATTTCTTTGAGACGACCATACAAATCGAGGAATATACGGCTCAAATGGAGAACTGTAACCAGTGCACAGTGCCAGCAAAGTAAAAAAAAAAAAAACAACAACGATTGCAATTGTTCAAGTTCTTTGAACAACAACAAATTAGCACCTAAAGTTAAGATATATAATATCAACTGCGTACATTCGCTTATAAAAATGTATCTGTATCTGTAACAAACGCTGCGTTTTGGCCCAACAACATTTTGTTAGCCTATCAACGAGATAACAAACCTAAACATGATGCGCCACGTTTTCCATCATCACACATCACAAACTATTAACATTTTGTCATATTTTCAAAAACAGTGGTACAAATTACCTTAAAATGTTTATGTTTAAACAAAGTCAATGAATAAAATGACCATGAAAAAGCTAAAATAGTGTGCGTAAAATAAATATTGTATTTTGAGCAAGATAATACATATTAAAAAAAAAAACACTGATACTTCATATATAATTCATAGGATTATGAGTCATATAAACGGTATGTTTGAAGAAGTACCTTTTTTTTTTTGAAGTATTTTGAAATATTGCTTGTATACCATTCTCTACAAAAATTATTTATATAAACACATACACAAGAAAGAAAAACTCAAAATTGGCACATCAACGCTCCAACTAAAATTGTTTGAAAGTGTAAAGAGATAAGAAACATTTATTGTACTATCGTATCATATCGTAGATTTTCTTATCGAACAAACAAATATTTCATGTGCAAGAGTCATGATTAATATGATTAAATATATGTCTGCTTTATAGCTTATTGCTTGGTTAACACTTCGCCATTACTAAACTTCATCAAAAACGTCCAAAATACCTTGCATGGTTGGTCGGCTATCGGGTTCCCCAGCCCAGCATTTTTGTATTAGTTCCTTTATGCGATTGGGGCATTCAGTCTTATTTAATATGTCAAGGTCGGGCCGTAGATCTGCAAGTATTTGTGTTTTTAATTACCACTGAAAATTTTCTATATACATGTACATACTTTCCATATCAATTTTTGCTAGAAGCGCTACAGGCCTAATTTTCTCGAGATGATCTTTGTATGGTACCTCACGCACGATAACTTCCCACATCGTAATGCCCATGCTATAGACATCACATTTTGCAGTATATTTGTTACCATTAAAAACCTGTGCGTAATAAAAGGTATTAAGTGTAAGTCATTAACACTCATCGACATATTTGTACATACTTCGGGTGCCATGTAAATTGAAGTGCCTCTCTTTCCTGTCATTTGAGTTTGCTGATTACGCGCAAAGCCCAAATCACAAATTTTCAAAATCTTTCGTTCACCATCAAGTAACATATTAAGGGGCTTGACATCACGATGGATTACACCTCTTTTCGTAAGCGATTGCAGATGATTCAGACCCTAGAAAAAAAGTGAGTCACTGTCAGTGCTTGTATGCACATGTTTGTATGTGTGTATGTATATATGCACATGTATATATGTATGTATGTATGTATGTAATTAATATACCTGAGCAGCCTGATGTAGCCAGCTAGTGGCTTCAGCAATTGTATATGGAATTTCTTTCTTCATATGAATTAAGTGCCACAAAGATCCGCCTTCGAGATATTCCATAACCAAGTAGGTGTCATTTTTGTAAGTTGAAATGCCAAATAATTTGACGATATTCTTATGATCAACCATTGCTAGATACATGACTTCCCTCATAATCGTGTTATTCTCATCCTCACTATTTCCCTCAATTTGTTTAATAGCCACTAAATTGCTTTTATATGATCCTTTCTTGACGACTCCAAAAGAACCTGATCCAAGGTTCTGCAAAATTCAGTTTGGTATATTTTAAATAAGAAATATTTAAATATATAAGAAATATCTTACCTCTCCAAAAACCAGGTCATTATATTCAATTGTCGTCATTCCGCGTCAAGTTATCAAAGCTAACTGGTTGCTAAATTGCGAAAAGGTTCAGTTTTTAAATTTGATGAGAGGATTCCAGCGAAATTCGGTTTGAGAGAGTAATTAAATATTCTTTATTTAATAAGTATTTAATAGAAAAACGATGTGCATCATTTGAAGGTTGATAACAAACTGAAACATGAACTCAAAAAAAGCTTTTTCGCAATATGTGATTGCAATTAATATAAATTCAAGAAAATGACTCAACTGTGCCGGGAACTAAAGATAGATAAGCGAACCCTCATGTCATCGACTGGTAAAGCTTTTTTAAAGAAAGCTTTTTCAATCAGTTGTTTATGCACTTGCAAAGTATATATTAGACATGTTATGCGGAAAGCAGAATGTATATACATATGTTCTTGATCACCATCGCGAGTTTATAGAGCCATGTAAGTCTGTTCGACTGTTTCTATGCAAAGCAGTTTTGAGCTATTCAGCGGGAACTTTGCTCTATGTCGTTTGTTTGTTGCAGTTAGTTTATTTGTTAAAACCGGCCAGATTGGATAACTTTATCATATAGCTGATATAGAAATGCATGATCTTAAAAAAGATTTTGCAACTGTTTATAATATTCGCCATGCCGAAGATAACTTCCTTATCTGTTTTGTTTACTTATTGTTTTATTACAAACTGCTCGAACTCATTATTTTCGTTTCACAAGTTGATTAAAATGTTTTTGGTTTGTTCAACGTTCAATTGAAATTTTAATCGATATTTTTGAGTTACATAAAGCTATGTAAGACACAGCTAACTTTTACTTAAGTGCTTTCATTTTATAATCTATTTCAAAGCACATATTTCTGTTGCCTTATCTTTATAGCTTATGGTGACCACGAATACCGCTAGATACCACTGTACTTGTGACTAGTGCAACATTTGCTCAAATTCGATGCATTGGCAATTTGCAAACACGCATAAAAGTTATTAGGCTTCCGCTGGCGTTGCACAAAAAAAAATTGCATCAGAGAGGCAAGCTGTGCTTCTGCCATATTGTATATAGCACCATGCTGCCTACTACTACACACCTGACTGAGGCTAAAAACCCCACTAATGCCAATTTATGAAGCGGGCCAGCTAAGACCACAAGCTGCAATAAGCTGGCCACAACGGGTAACTCCCACAACCATTGCCTCCCGAAAAGCCCATGCATTATTTGTTATGCGGCCATTGCGTAAGCGTCAGACTCGCTGTCGTCGCCACAAATTATGCCTGAAACAAGGTTCTCGTTCCAAGAACTCCGAACTCCCTGCAGCTCACATCCTAATCGGCGTCAATTTGTTGACAGCTTTGTATGCTTCAAGCGTAGCCCGAGGAGTCGAATGCTCACGCAAATCTTAGCCAGCTCGCAGGCAAACTCCCCTCTGCACACACACACACACACATATACACTCCTCTTACTAACTTGTTGTGTTGTCCAAAAATAAAAAAAAAAAACTGTAGTAATCATCATTCCGAGTCGGAAGTGAAGCTAGAAGTGGAAGTTGAGCTGAGGGTAAGGGGCAGAGTCGACCGGCAATCCCTGACGCAGGCGCAGTTGAAAAAGTGCTAAAAAAGAAAAAGAGAGAGAGAGAGAGAGGAATTTCTGCAATTTTAGTTCATGTTGCGGCTTATGACTTTCGACTGCCACACTTGACCTGCAGTCGACAATGACAGTGTGCATCGTCGCATCTATCGCCACAGAATGCATGCGGGGCCAATAAAGTAGTAGATGTAGTCACAGCAGTAAGCTCTAACTTATTAACTGCTCGAGCATTGTTAGCTAACCTTGAACCTTGACAGAAGTGTAATGCAATGATGTCTTTTGCAATTACACACACAAACAACCCATCAGTGGTCATTTCACAAATATTTAATGACTTTAATTAGCGTATCGCTTTCCTTTTCTCTCTCTCTCTGTCTTTATAAAGTCATTAGCCAAATGGGCGCATTGCCTGCGAGCCGTTAACACAATGCGGCCAAAGCGCGTAACAGGAAGCAGCACAAAGCTAAACATGAATCAAAAACTGCTTGCAGCGCTTTTAAGCCAAAATATGCGTTTGTTTGTATTGGTGTGTGAGTGTTGAGGTTTGAATTGGAGAGCTGCAACATTGACTAAATACAACAAATAAGGTCAACAGCTAAAACCAACTATAAAGGGAATTCGACTATCAAATATGCAATTTTCGCTTTGGCTAAATCGAACGTTAATATTTTATAATACTAGTATGTCTGACGATCAACATGTCTTTATAAGTTTCCTTTAATGGTCCTTAAACTTAAGATCTTTAAAAACACTGGATAAATGGAATATTAAAATTAAGTCAAGTATGCAGTTAACGCGTTCACACACACACACACTTGCAAGCACTGACTGTACGCGCTAAGTATTGGGTTCTTGGTATCTACTAGTCGACATTTCTCGATTAGAGCCTTCCTACTTGTTATCTAATCGATTTCTTAATCAACGCTGCAACTGAAAGTGACGAAATAGCTGCTTTGTGATATAATTTAAGCATTAGGCTTTTTCGGCAATGAGTAAATATATATTGTTATTAAGATACGAACCATTTATTGCACTATCGTATCATATCGTAGATTTTCTTATCGAACAAACAAATATTTCATGTGCAAGAGTCATTATTAATATGATTAAATATATGACTGCTTTATAGCTTATTGCTTGGTTGATGAAGTTTAGTAATGGCGAAACTAAACTTCATCAAAAACGTCCAAAATACCTTGCATGGTTGGTCGGCTATCGGGTTCCCTAGCCCAGCATTTTTGTATTAGTTCCTTTATGCGATTGGGGCATTCAGTCTTATTCAATATGTCAAGGTCGGGCCGTAGATCTGCAAGTATTTGTGTTTTTAATTACCACTGAAAATGTTCTATATGTACATATGTACATACTTTCCATATCAATTTTTGCTAGAAGCTCTTCAGGCTTAATTTTCTCGAGATGATCTTTGTATGGTACCTCACGCACGATAACTTCCCACATCGTAATGCCCATGCTATAGACATCACATTTTGCAGTATATGTTATACCTTTGAAAACCTGTGCGTAATAAAAGTTATTAAGTGTAAGTCATTAACACTCATCGACATATTTGTACATACTTCGGGTGCCATGTAAATTGAAGTGCCTCTATTTCCTGTCATTTGAGTTTGCTGATTACGCGCAAAGCCGAAGTCACAAATTTTCAAAATCTTTCGTTCACTATCAAGTAACATATTAGGGGGCTTGACATCACGATGGATTACGCCTCTTTCCGTAAGCGATTGCAGATGATTCAGACCCTAGAAAAAAAGTGAGCCACTGTCAGTGCTTGTATGCACATGTATGTATGTGTGTATGTATATATGCATATGTATATATGTTTGTATGTATAAATGCATTAAATGTACCTGAGCAGCCTGATGTAGCCAGCTAGTGGCTTCAGCAATTGTATATGGAATTTCTTTCTTCATATGAATTAAGTGCCACAAAGATCCGCCTTCGAGATATTCCATAACCAAGTAGGTGTCATTTTTGTAAGTTGAAATGCCAAATAATTTGACGATATTCTTATGATCAACCATTGCTAGATACATGACTTCCCTCATAATCGTGTTATTCTCATCATTAATATTTCCCTCAATTTGTTTAATAGCCACTAAATTGCTTTTATATGATCCTTTCTTGACGACTCCAAAAGAACCTGATCCAAGTTTCTGCAAAATTCAGTTTGGTATATTTTAAATAAGAAATATTTATATATATAAGAAATATCTTACCTCTCCAAAAACCAGGTCATTATAATTAATTGTCGTCATTCCGCGTCAAGTTATCAAAGCTAACTGGTTGCTAAATTGCGAAATGGTTCAGTTTGAGAGAGTAATTAAATACTCTATATTTAAAATATAAAAGCGATGTGCTCACTGTTAATATTGATAACAAACTAAAACATGAACTCAAAAAGTGCGACATACGCTCAATGAAATTTCTTTGTCTTGTTATACATTCATATTCTTATAACTTTAAATTCGCTCTTTCGCGTTATGAGAGAGCATCAGTGTATACACTCACAATTAATATAATTTTAACAAAATGACTCAACGCGTCTCTTGAACTGTTCTGGGAATTAGAGATAGATAAGCGAACCCCTCAGGTTATCGACTGGCTTTTTCAACGAAAGCTTTCTAAATCAGTTGTTTATGCAATTTAATTTGTCATGCAGGAAACAGAGTTTATATACATATATTCTTGATCACCATCGCGAGTTTATAAAGCCATGTAAGTTTGTTCGTCAGTTTCTATGCAAACTTTGTCATATCTGATCTTAAAAAAGATTTTTTATATCCCTTGAAAATGGGTAAAAAGGGTATAATGGTTTTGTGCAAAAGTATGTAACAGGCAGAAGGAAGCATCTCCGACCACATAAAGTATATATATTCTTGATCAGCATCAACAGCCGAATCGACATAGCCATGTCCGTCTGTATATATGAACACGTCGTTCTCAGAAACTATAGGAGCTAAAGACTCCAGATTTGGAACATAAGCTCGCCTAATCCCTAGACAGTACAAGTTTATTTTAAATTTACAATTACTTATCCTCTTTCTTTATCTTATTAGTTCATTTTATATTAATTGTAATACTTAAAATTAAAATTTTTAACCCAAAAATCAATTGTTATAAGTTTTTTTTCCACTTATTACGCAATAAAAAAACCATCATCATTAGCTTCAATTAACACAATAAATGATTGATTTCTTACAATTTTCCCATCATATAAATTTTGTAATGCGTAGCTTAATTAAGATGTAAGCAGTGTAACGAACTCTGCATAATTATACAATTTAAAGCATGCTTTAAAGTTTTTTAGAAGAAATATCAATGAAACTTTTGTATATACATTTAACAGCCCCTTAATTGATTGCCATTAATTTAGCAAGGCTTAAGAGGTCATGACAAGCAAAATTTGGTTGCCATGTTGTCCGCTTGATGTTAACGCGTCGATAGGACAATTACATGGAAAATTTGACTGCGTTGAAACAATGCGGCAACAAAAAACTTGCACTCTTTAGCGAACTGTTTGCTCGCCGTTTGCCATTTATACTTATCTCCTTTCGCACTTCGACTTTGAATGCTTCTTATCTGCTTGCTTTGCATCTTGTCAAACAATTTGAGCAGGGGTTTCAATACCAACTTGTTCAAAAGCTAAACTTGCGCTGTCGACGTCGACGACGGCGTTTCCGTTGACGTCCAACATCGTCGCTGCTCATTAAAAACTTTTAGGCAGTTCAAACTTTAAACCAGATAAACAACAGCAATAGCAACGGCAACGACAACGACAACAACCATTTATCCGAAATTATAAATGCATAAAGTCAAAGTCGAAATACCGACAAAATTTAAAGTTTTGAAGTCTGTTTGTCGCATTATTTACTATTGCCTTTTTAGGATTATATTGTTTACTATTAATAATCAATAGTTAAAAGCTATTACACAGCGGTTTTGAAGGGTACTGAAAAAGTCGAAGCATTAAAAAAAAACAAGTAAGAAGGCTCTAGTCGAGAAATCCCGATTAGACGATACCCTGATCCGTATGTACGCACATACTGCCTACTGCATACTGCATACACAACTTCAATGTCCCATATCTCCGGTGTTTCTTAACCGATTTTAATAAAAATTTCACAGATTGTCATTATTTTGTTCATTATTTCAAATGCCATCAAAGTTTTCAAAATTCAAGATTTTGTTGTTATCGATCACATGTGTATATCGAAAACGGGATGAGTTATCGAAAATCGAAAACAAACTTGTACTGCCTAGGGATTAGGCGAGCTTAAGTTCAAAATCTGGAGTCTCTAGCTTTTATAGTCTCTGAGATCAGCTTTTGATGCTGATCAAGAATATATATACTTCATGGGGTCGGATATGCTTCCTTCTGCCCTTTACATACTTTTGCACAAAACCATTATACCCTTTTTTTTTACATTTTTAATGGGATCAGGGTATAAAAACAAAGCAAACTTAACTTTTACGACTTTGCTCTAACATAAAATGAAGAACAAAAAATGCATCTTAATACCGATTTGTTAATTACTTAACTTACCAATTTTTTGTCGATTTGGTGACAATTAAAAAGAAGTAAGAAGGCTCTCGACTAGAAAATTAACTGAACCCGTAACTTAACTTCAATGTTCCATATCTCCGGTGTTTTCAACCGATTTAAATAAAAATTTTACAGATTTTCATTACTTCGTCTTAAGTTTTAAACGCAATTTGCAAGTTTTATAAATTAAATTTTTTTTTATCGATCACATGTGTATATCGGAAACGGAAAGAGTTATCGAAAATTTCTTGAGACGAGCTTATGTTATCAACCTTGAGTCTCTTATAGTTTCTGAGATCAATGCGTTTACTTATCCAGCCACACTAACAAACCTTCCGGGCATCCCTTACAGTTGTCGCGGTTTCCTTTTACAGACAAATATTGCGCGCTGGCATGTGCCTGGTGGACTAGCACTTTCCCCAGCTACAAGAATACGTTTTTATTTTCTGTTACATACTCATATATATAAATATATATTTTTTTTATTGAATGCCTGTCGCCCCCTATAGGTTTACTGGCAACACGCCTGTGGCAGCTTTTACACTGCATGGAAATGTCGCGCCTTTCTGTCTTTCGTTTTTGTATATTGTCTGATGCTGTTGCTGATGTTGCTGTTATTGTTACACTTATTTTTGTTTTTGTATGCCAGTGGTCAGTTACGGGTCTGGGGTCCATGGGCACTCGGTTATATTGAAAAATTTGAATGCTAGTAAAAACTTTTAATTGTCGCTGGTCAACGACGCGTCTACGTCGACGTCGACGTTGGCGTTGGCGTTGGCATCACATGTTGGTCGGAACATTTAAATGCAACCGTTGCCTGTTGTTGTTAACAATATTTTGCAATACAATTTTCCCTTGATTAAAATATGCAATGCAATGTTTTCCGGCGCTGTTCACTCGAGCTGCTGCGCTTATTTCTATATCTATCCGGCAAATTAAGAGCCAAATTTAATTCTTGCGGGCTTAAAAACTTGACCAAAAGCGGCTTTAAAAGTTTCCATTCTATTTAATCAGTCGCCTCAAAATGAGCAGCAGCTTTCCACTTTTGCTGTTTTAGTTGGCAACAAATAGTTATATTTAAATGTAAAACACTTAAGCTAGAATTAACTTATTTAAAAAATATTTAAAAAAATCTAGTTTAAGTTTATAGGCAAAAAACATGATAAATTTCCTTAAACAAGTTGATTATCATGTTAACAAGGAAGATATTAAAATTGTATAGGTATTAAAGTCTAGCTCATATACAACGATCCAATAAAAAAATTCGTGAATACTTAGTTTATTGAATTGAGTATTTTGTTCCCAGTTTAAAATCCGATCTTATGATAAGTTTAAATCACTGAAAATAAAGTTCATATATTAAATGATTTTATTATATAGTACAAATTTATACTGATACTTGAAATAGTTGCATATACAGAAACATTTTATGGCAATCAACTTTTGAAGTTTTTTGATTGGCTTGCATGCCACATTAAAGCTGTTTTGGATGTATGGAGGGCGGGTGGCACGCCTATGGCAATGAATTATGTAGACTTTAATCCGAGTGCTTTTTACGCGAATCGATGGCAACGCAGAGGTGCGGGGCAAGCGAATTCACAGAGGGTAGGGCCTTGAAGATGTTGCCAGCCAAACTGCAAGAGCAACAAAAAGTATTTTGGCCAAGTTTCTAACTGCGGTTAGGACAGAGGATAGGAAATGGCACAATAAACAGTGAACGCATATAAAAGGACATTCGAGTTCATTTGTTCGGGGCACGCTGTGGTGCACGCTGGTGCTGGTGCTGCAGGCGCATGGTGGGCGTGGCGGTTGCTGCATTGCTGCATTGTTTGTTGCTACTTTTGTTCTTGTTGCTGTTGTTCTTGCTGTTGTTGTTAAAAAACAATGCCACAACGACATCGGTGGCGGTGGCGGCGACTGCACCGAAAAATAGCTGCAACAAACTTTTTCAAAAACTATACAATTGCATAAAATAGTAAAAAATTTATAGGGAATATATGCGCTCCAGGGATATACATACGTACACACACACACATATATATATATATATATATATATACATATATATAAGAGGGGGGAATGCAGGGTCGAAAAAAAGAAGAGAATAGTTCGGGAATTGAAAAGACCAAATGATACCACATAGGCGACTAAAGTAGGGTGCTACAAACACTTGAGTTATGGCATCTGCTCTACATATATTTTTCCTCAACAATTTCGTGATATTGGCTAAGTTTGGTCTACTTTTAAGATATTCGAATAAGCATGTGTGGAATGCAACTTTTTGCTAAAGTATCCAAACAACCAGCCTTATGTTTATGTATATACAATTAATACCGTATCTTTCAGCATATAGTAGTTACTATTACATAGCGTTTTTTATATGCGTGATAGTTGAACTTATTTCACCTTAGCTTTAACCTATTACATACAAATGTGTATTTAATTTATTTAAAGGTTTGTGACTGTGATACTTTTTTGTGTTCGTATATCTGGCGTTTAACTTAACTTCAAATCTTCATTCAAAGATTATTTCTTATTTTTCTATTGAATTTGTTTTTATTTAGCTTGGTTCCTAATTAAAAGTACAAGAGAAAACAAGTAGCATTAAATTGTTAAATGAAACCGGATTGAAAACCATTAACGGAACTTAAACTTTAACGAATCAATAATAAATTTGTACAGTTTAAAATATCATTACTATCAAATATCGCTAAAAAAAATCAGTGGAACCGAATACCTTTTAACATTTAAACCGGAAACAATTAAATAGTGAACGATTCCGTGTTTTGTCTTGGATATAAACTTAGTTTTAGACCCAGATCTTATAAATTATTAATATTTACAATATTATTTATCATGTATACAAATAAATATTAGAATTAACTTAATATTCTTACTTGATTTTATTAAGTTATATTTTTACTATCATTTTATTATTATATTTGTGAGCTTAGAATAAAGTTGAGTTTTATGGTTTCAGCTTTTTATCTCTTACCGAAAAATATAAAGTTCTTAGTTCTTCTTCTTAGCACTGCGATCGCAAACTTAAACTGTGTTAAAGGTCACAGGTCATACAGGTAGGCAATGCCAACAAATAAGCAGTCAAGAAAATAAAGCCTTGCACATGCCTAGACATTAGCTAAATCTTTCGCTAACATTTGCAGACATTTTGAAGGTTCTTTCCTTTTCATTCACCCCATCTGCATTGGCTCGAATTACCTGCATGTTCGTGACTGCCTCAAATCGCAATAACTTTTGTGTAGAGCACATGCAAAAAAACAACAACTCAAAATGAACTTGGACGCCATCGGCTGCGTGGCGTTGGTTCACGTGCTTGTTACCTACTACTACTAGCACTTACTCGACTACCCCTCACCCTTAGCCGCTTCCTCTTGATTTTGAGTTTCTTGTGCATGTTGGTGTTTGAGCTTAGTCTTAGCCACCGCACATTGTCGCTTAGCTTGCAACTGAAAACGGCAGCTTTGCATGGTCAACCCCATAAAAAAAACACACACACACAAACACATACACACATATGCATATAACTCCGCGCACGTTAAGCCAATTTTTTTTTGTGGACAACGCTGTTTAAAGTTATTCAAAGCTCTGCGAATGTTTTTATTTCGTTTTGTTTTGCATTTTTTTCATTTTTAATACCCTGAACCAATTGAAAATGGATAAAAAAAAAAGGTATATTGGTTTTGTGCAAAAGTATGTAACACACAAGAGGAAGCATCTCCGACCTCTTAAAGTATATATTTTCTTGATCAGCATTAACAGACGAGTCGATATAGCCATGTCCGGCAGTCTGTCTCAGGAACTATAAGAGCTATAGCCTAGAGCCTAGAGGCAGAACAGATTTGTTTCAAATTTTCGATAACATATCCCGTTTCCGATATACACATCTGATCGATAACGATTAAATCCTAAAAACTCATAAAAATCTGTGTAATTTTTATTGAAATCGTTTGCGAAACATTGGAGATATGGAATATTGAAATTAAGTCAAGTATACACTTAACGAGTACACACACACATATATTATGCGTTAATTATAGTGTTCAGGGTATTTTCTAGTCTGGATTTCTCGACCAGAGCCTTCTTAGTTGTTCTTTTTTTTTGTAAGTCGACAGTCAGCAAAAAACAATTAACCCGCTCAAGCTGAACTCAGCAACTGCGATCTGCCCCTCCTCGGAACCAGCAGAGAAACCCCAAAGAGCTGACCGCTCAGTTCACTGGCTCTTCCCGCATTGACTGGCCACAGATTTTCTAGTTTTTATTGTGCCCCTAAGAAACGTACCATGGAGCTGCGAGCGCTTTACAAAGCCTTTTTTTTTTTTCGTTCGGCAGCATACCATGCGGGCAATGCAATTTACTGTGCACCCAACTAAGCACCCACACACACACACACACACACGCACAGAAATTGTACACCGCTGACGTGGTGTCAACCAGAAGGCCGCGCTGCCAGGCACACGGCTTGTGTGTGAGAATTTTGGGTGGCTGCCAAAAGAAACTCCTGCTGCTGCTGCTGCTGCCGCTGCTGTTGCCGCTCCAAGCGTATGCAGTGAGTCTCGCTAAACTGGCAGTCAAAGGCGGTGGGGTGTGTGTTGTGGTTTGGTGTGGTGCTTTTATGACATTGTCATAGTCATAGAGTTGACAGTGTCGGGCTGCAAAAAACACAACACAATATATAACATGTCCAAATTCTTTTTTAAAAGTAGCTTTATTTGCGCTTGCTTTGTTTGGATATTTTGTCATCTTAAAGTTGATTTTATGGTATGATTTTTATTTATTTCTTGAATTTTTATAGCCAATCTCGTTTATATAACATATTTAATCCATATATATCACATCATTGTTGGATATTTTTAATGTCTTGTGTTATTATATTGACTGCTGCCAGAAATTTCATTTCATTAAATTTCATTTTCTATATCAAATCAAAGTTCATCTAAATTTTTTGACAATAATCGCTAATAAATAATAATTCTAAGCTATTGTTTGATGCAATTTTAAGTGGATATATTTTGATATTTTTACAAAAACTATAAACTAAGTTATTCTGATTCTGTTTATTATTAATGTTGCTCAATAAATGCATGCAATATTTAAGTACTTATTCAAGATCTTAACTTTATTAACTCTCCGTCATGTTAATCTGTTACTGTTTAAATTTGAATATTTACAAACCGATTTCTTGCATTACCTATAATAAACTTTGATTTTTGTTGCCAGATAAACCTAACCTAATGTTCTTAAGTGACTCAAAGTGATACTAATAATGTTTTAATAGTACAACATTGGGGTAGGTAAATAAGTAAATTCTTATGTTTGCTCTTAATTTGCTTTAATTATTATTATTTGCATACATTAAGTGCAAAACACTACAGGCTCAAACAAAAGACAATCTACCCTTATACAAACACTTGTAAATTTAGCTTGCATTTCTCCATTCTCACCCATTAATTTTGGTTTTAAATTCATTTGATTAATATCATGCCTCATTTGCTAGGGCTCCATCTGCGAAGCGTATGCTGCCTTCGCAAAAGCGCCTCATTAAAGCGACACACAGACATTATATATATATATATATATATAAATAGAAAGAGATATCTGTGAGAGTATATGTATTGTGTATCTATGCTGTCATCCTAATGAGCTTACATGCCATATTGTAAGTAATTTAAATTGAGCTCACTTGAATGGAGTTTGTTCAGAGAATGAACTCGAAATGCACTTGTCATACCTCTATCTCTATTCACCCATCTCAGACTGCCTCGCAATTTGAGTTAAATAGAATATAGGTGGGCTTACTGTGTTGAGTGGGTTAGGGCAGGCCAGTATGTGTGTGTGTGTGTGTGTGTATGAGTATTTGTGTTGGCTGCTGCCGTCTGCGCTCGTTCAACTAAATGAATAAACTTTTTCCGTGCATACTCTTTTGGCGGTAAATAGTGTTAAAGTTCACACATTTGATTTGTTTTTTTTTTTTGTTCTTTCTCTGTTTTTATGTTTTTTGTTGTTGTTGTTTTTGTTTTTTGTTTTTGCCATTTCTGTTTTACATAGTCTTCTGCAACATCCCACCAACCCTTAGGACTTGCTCCTTCATTTGCTTGTTGACTGTTTTTTAGCATTCACATACAATTTTTTGACAACATTTGTGTTCGTTGTTCTCGCAGAAATAGTTTTTCCATTATGGCATATAGGGGGGCGGCTTGGGTTGTCTAAGGGTTGCGTTATGGTGGGGAGGGGGGGGGGGGTAGGGTTGTTTGAGCCGTGCCACACACTATAAAGTAACCGAAACAACTAAAGTGTAAATTAGCTTTTGGCTGTTGTTGACATTGTTGGTTTGGCTCTCTCACTCTCTCTTTTTCTCTCTCTCTCTCTCTCACACTTTTTGGCTGTGCTTCTGTTTCGGTTCAGGGCTGAACCGTTGTATTTTCAGCACAAAACTTTGTCATTTGGTTTTAATAAAAACACTTGCACACCCACACACACACACACACACACGAACATGCACACTTGAATACACTCATACTCAGGAATCGTAATTCACACTCATACACATACACATACTCATACTCACACTTTCCCATGCATTCACACTCTTGCAGCACTTCATTTGCGCGCAACATGAAGAAAAGTTAACTGAAGGGCTTTTTCGGGGTTTTGCAGTGAGTGAAGTAAAGTGAAGTGAGATGGTTACGGTGTGTGTGGGGGGGGGGGGGGGGGGGCTGTGAGGGCTGATAGCCCTGCTTATTTTTTGAGGGTGCTGCTGTTGCTGCTGCTCTTGACACGCCAACCAAAAAGCTTCTCAAAGTTTATTTAGAAATTAAAATTTTTGGGGCCGCAAGGCTTAAAAGATGCATCACTGCACTCTTACATTGCAAAGCAGTGAGGCGGCAGCCACTTCTCGAAAATTGCTTTACGCATCATCCAATTCATTAAATGCAGCAAAAATTTTCAATAACACACTTTAATAACATCTACATAACTACTATTAAAGCACTTTATGCAGCCAAGGGCTAAGACTACTAGTTAAACACAAAACTAAAGTACTCAAATATATATCTAAAAATTCTTTTAAATACTTTATCAAGCTATGTAAAACATTTTTAAGTAATTTGGAAATCTAAACTCACGGTTTAAGCCTAATAATAAAAGCTTACATTATCGTTAAACAATTAAAAATTAAAATCTGATCAAGAAGTGGGGCTAAATATAAGATAAGTCTTTACGAAATAAGATATAAGCTGTAGATGTTTTGGCACGTTAGGTTAGAAAGGAATATTTTACTGAAAAACACGTTTTCTGGGGGCTGTTAACCCAATTTTTCTCAGAAACTTGATCTTTAACAAAATTCAGAAATCGCCATCGCGTTAAGCACCAACAAATACATCAAAACGCAGTTTGATATCTTTTTTTTATTGGCTATTGTAATATTTAAGTGTGTTTTTCGGTAACTTTGGTTGTTGATTAAATCGGAAATTTAACTTATTTACAATATTTTTTTATGTTTAAGTTCAATCTTACAGACAGTGTGAAATTCTTTGAACTAGCTCAAGTTCTCAAGCTCTAAACATTTATTTCAATTAAAGATATCAGTTTCTGAATACCTGGAAGTAAAACTATTTCACAACAGTTCAAATAAGTCGGTTGTAATTGAAATTGCATTATCATAATCCTCCACGCCAATTGAAACTCCGACAGTTATGCTGTTAGGCTGACAATTAGAAAGACAAGCAAAACGTTTGCAATGAGAAGCGAGCTGGCTGCGATTGGGGAACGGTTGTAGAGTTGAACTTCGCAGCCATAGACAAATCACAGCTGTAAATAGACAACCCAAAAAGACGTCCGACATTTTGGTCAGTTACAGTTACATCAATTGCCAGACAACACACACACACACACACACACACAAATCACCCACTTCACCGTTTACAAGCCATCTGAGCAGGCATAGGCAGACAGCACGCCACACAACAATGGACTAGGGACATGTTAGCCAGACACAAACAGATTCAGTTGAAGCATACAAACAAATCTCTTTCGCCCCTCAAACTTACTGCTGCTGTTTGGAGTTTAACTCAGAGACACCGATTTGGTTGAGAGTTGGTTGCTTCTACTGAAACTGGTAGCAAATAGAGATTATTATCATTTGGCTGCCAGGCACCATTCACACTTTGATGTACTCTTATATTCACACACACACACACAAACATATATTTACTAAAGCTTACACTGAAATCCTATTCATTATAATTGGTGGGCGTGACTGTGATGTGTGGTTGTGTGTGTGTGTGTGTGTGTGTGTTATATGCATGTTTATTTGCCTGTGATTATTGTGCTCCTAAAGGCCTATTCATGTCCGACATGGACATTGAGCACATTGCTCATTGCACATTGCACAAAGCACATAGCATTCTATATATCTATCCACTTGAGCCGCAGCGACTAGCGCGTAATTAAACAAAGTGCATTTTAGTTTGTTTGTAGTTTATTTTTGGCTTAAGGACACATTTGCACTCGAAAATTAACAATAGTTTTACAACTTGTCACAATGACAATTGGCATGCAACACGATTAGTTAAGTTGGCTGCGCCTAATCAATGCTCTGCAACGTTTATTTTATTCAATTTATCTTTTAATATCTTAAGCTTCAAATTAAATATAAACTAAAATAAATAATAAGTTGTATTTAACATATTAATTGCGACACTTTGCCTCATTCACTGTTGTGGCTGGTTGATTGATAATGATTTCGATTTCTACTGTGAAAATGTTTCTTAAATGTTTAATTATATTTTGCGCTCCGACTAAAAGTTTTTTCAACTCTTGATTCATAGAATAACATTCCAAAAGCTATATACTATGAAACGCAACTTGAACAAACTAAGATTAACTCTTATATCTATTATAATCTGTGGTTATTTATTAAACCAACAACTTGCTTAACTATCCAATCATTTTGAGAATATACCTCCCAGGACTTCTGTTCACATTTCTTCTTTTCAAGTGTGTACTTTAAATAAAGCGTCTGATTGAATGTTGTTCGTGTTGCATGTGTAAAAAGGAATAAGGAAAGTAATTTGCATTGGGATGATGTCTGTCAATGATGTGGCATCAACTTAACTGAGAACATATATATATATATATATATAGACACATGTAACACCAGAGGCAGACATTTATATTTGCCCGCCAGAGCATTGAGGCAATGTCTTTCAACTTTTCATTTGACCCAATATGCCGCACACATTTGATGCATGCCCTGCAATTTACATTCGAGCATAGACGAATGTTTGTGCTTATATATATATATATATATATGAAAATAAAAACATTCTCTATTATACTATACATGAGTGCTTCCGTGTGCGAGTCCTGGACACATGATGCACTCAAACCAACAATATGGAGTACATACTTGTGTTAAACAAGTTATTCCATTTTGAGGTTTCTGAATAATTAATGCAACTAAAAATGTTCAGCTCGTATATTTATTGTTACCGTCAAATTGCATCTATATGTATCTATGTTACACGCACATGTATTCTACATGTATAGTGATGAGTATAATTTTACCACATAGTATCAATATAATCTCAATTATATGAGATAATGATTATTAAGCATAACAAAGATAATGATACTGATTAAGTGCATACGATTTGAAAAATATATTTCTTAACTGATTTTATGAATATTTGAGTTCAATAGTTAAATGTTGTTAACGAAGTTCGTTCGGATATATTGCAGGTGACTTATTTTCAATCCCAGAATGCATCTGAATTATATCCTATAATATTTAATGAGCTGTGGCTTTATTATAAACGTATACTTTAAATTGAGTTGTGATTTCAGCAAAAAAAAAATAATTGTAATGTTCATAAATTCATTAAATAATAAAAAAAAAATATATATAGTTGTAGTAAAAAGATTTTAAAAAGTTTAAAATATTTCTGTAGCGCTAAGTACGGTTAAAATTTGTTTAAAAATTCGATTGTAGATTTTTCTTGTGATATAATTTCACACCACTGTGTTGTAGGTGTTTTCATATATGTATGCACTTATGCAATTGTGTGCGTGTATGTGTGTAGCACTTATGTGTGTGTGTATGTAATGCATATATTGTGTATATATATGTCATATATATTGTATTGCACTTTACGCAAGTGTCTTTTGTGTGAATTTTTTGTATGCAGAATGCAGAATTGCAGGTTTAAGGAAAGAATCCCTTTGCCTTTGATCAGTAGCCAGCCATAAGCAATGTTCGTAGTCATTGTAATAATTTGCATCTCCTTGACAACTTCCGAGTCCAAGCAATTCAATTTGATGCCATCGAGGCAGGCAAGCAGGCAGCTACTTAAGTTTTATGAAGCGTCGATATGACGACTGAAACGACTCCATAGCCATATCCATACATAAATGGTGTTGAGGGAGTAGGATCGCCAGGAAATTGCCGCCAATGCAACATAATCTCTGTGTCCTGCCATGACAAATCGTCCTTATCGTTTTACGAACAACAACAACAACAAAATATACTTGGGAGGTATGGTTAAGGTTCTCGTTGATCGACTAGAAGATGCTCCTTAAAATGCTCAGTTTTGAAAAGTTTTAAAAATGTTTAATAAAGAATCAAAAGACTTCAATTCAAAAGTATCATAACACAAAATGAAGCAAAGTTTAAAGCTAAAAGAAATGTTTTAAAAAAAGAATAATAATCATGTTCTTTAGTTGACAACACATAGACTTGATATGAAAAAATATGAAAGAAAATACTTGTTTGTTATAGTAAATCAATAATCCATTAACTGAATCGACTGTGACGTTTTTGCTTATCATATTAAATTCAATGACCTTCATAAGACTTATTGCTGCTTATATTGTTAATTACTTGATACAAAAATATGTTTGATATAGGACAAGAAATCAATAAATGAATCAATAATATGAATTAATAGTTTGAGTATTTTGTAGTTTAAATGTAAAATGTTACCCAATTTAAGCATTTTAATGCTTACAAAATATTAATTATAACAATTGATAATGCAATTTTAAAGTACTTCGACTTGTAGTATTAGGAAATATATTCAACTAAAATAAATAAATTACTTAACTCAATATTTTATGGCTTGTAAAAGAGTGATTTGAGTAATCCGGATATCAATAAATACAAAATAATCACCCAGAACAGAAAAATAATTCAATATATTTAGTACGATCTCGATATACTTTTAGATCAAAGTTCAAAACGAATTCTTTCGTGTTAATTGGGGCTTAAAAAGCTATCAAAATTTAAATACTACGTGTTAGATATATATTTTGTTAACTTAAATATTAACTTTAATATTTTACATTACCAAAACAAAGTGTTGCAAACTTTTTCTGTGTTCCCATTTTAACGAAACAAACAACCTTTGCAGTTTGTATACTTACAGGGTGTCTATATACTATACATGTATATAATAACAAGAGTATAAAAACTGAATACAAAAGTTAAGAAAAAGCAAGCAAAAAAGTTATAAAAAACACACACACACGCGCACGCACACATACAGAAAAGCCGGAGAGCAATTCACACGCACAGCAAAAACAACAACAAGAAATGCTGATAAAAGAAGTTTGTTTGTTTTTGTTGTTGTCTTTTTTTATGACTTCAATTAACTGCGGCCCAGTTTCATGTCCAGATACAACTTTATATCGTATTATCTGAGTGTGTGTGTGTGCGTGTGCGTGTGAATTGAAGATTTGCGTTCATAATTTTTTATATCTGCTAGCTGCGTGCACTCAAGTTGTTGTTCCCTGATGATTGTTGTTGTTGTTGTTATTTTTGTTGTCCTTGGCATGGATCATTAGTTAGCTTAATGTAGTGTGTAGGCTATATGAGCCACGCCCACAAGCGCTAGCAGGTAGTCAGCTGGACTGAGTCTGCGTGTGTGTGTGTGTGTGTGTGTGTGTGTAGCTATAGATGACAATCACACACTCATACACATACTCGCATACAGATTGTCTAAAGAAAATCGGGCAATCAATTGCCAAAATTGAACAGTCTTAACGTCTCGTTTTGCGAATGCTTCAAAGATAATCATATCCCATTCTCATTCCCTTTACAAATTCCCAATGCTCAATCTTCAGTATTCAACCTCGTTGTAGTTGTTGTAGCTGTTTTTGTTTGCCCTGGTAACGATTATCCAACTAGGGTCCATTTCTAGGCCGCGGTATCGTTGGTTGAGGGCGGCCTTTTGTGTGTTTGACGTTTATGTTAACATGTGTGTTGTCTGCCGATGCGTGTATCTTTGTCTCACTTCTCGTGTGTGGCTGTGTGTTTGTGTGTGTGTGTGTGTCTGAGCATCTGCGGCATGCCAGAATCCAGCTGGAGGAGCCTTGTTGCCGTAACATTTTGCCACCCATCCGCTTTATAGAAACCCGCTGTCTCCCGCTTGGTCTTGTCTTTCTGGTCGCGTGGCTGCCGCATAGCGCTTTTCCTGCATGTGTGCCACAGTGACTTAAATTGAGCGATAAAGTGAGAAAATGTTACACCACTTAGAACAAGAGCTCATTAATCTTTAATGTTATAAAATTATGTTGGTTAACTTGTCTATTTTTTTTTTATTACACAAGCGATCTGAAAAATAATCTAATGGCATATATAAAAATTATTCTTAGAAATAAATTCAAAACGTTATTTTATTTGCTCCAAATATTTTTAAAAGTATTATGAATCCAAAATTGAAAATATTATGCTAATTTCAATATTTATTCTGTATAAGTGACCGGAATAATTACATTATATTAAATAATATAATCATATTATATTTAAATATTTTATTTTAAATATTCAGGATCTTAAAGCAAAATCGTTTATATTTTTATAAACTCATATATATCAATATATATATTTAAAAGTTACAAAAAATTATAAAAATAAAAATAATTCATGAACAGATTTTGAGCTTAATTGTTAACTTAACTAAACTGACTTTACTATTCAACTCAACTTTATAGGAAATATATTTTTATATCATCCACGAAGATTAATTATAAAGAATTAGTTTGATCTTATATCCTTATATCCAAACAAAGTTCTCTTTAGTTATGCATTAAACGCAAATTTTGGATTGAAGGTTTTATTTGTGGTTGCTCAAAATGAATTCAATTGACAAAGTTAACTTCTTGACATAATTCAACATATCTATTTGCTTAACGATTGTGTTTCACTGTGCCCTTTGGGGGCTTTGTTGAACTTTTCTACCGGCGTTGAAGCTTTTGTCTCTTGTGCTGTTGTTGTTCTTGTTGTACTGATGTTTGTGTTGCGGCAAGCGAAGACTGGATGGTGAGAAAAGTGGCGGAGAGTAAGTGTGTAAGAATAATATGGGTAGTGCGAGAACGGAGGTGAAGGAGGATGGATAGCGTGAGCCATAAAAAAGCGCTCGAGGTTGTTAAATTGACAACGTTAAACACTTTGTTTGGCATTTTCTGCATTATTAGGCGAAACTGCCTGCCGTCTGTCTGCCGTAGTTGATGCTCCGACACAAAAACCACCCAGCTTAAAGCAACAATAACACACGCACACACACACAGACACACGCACACGCACACTTACACACATTGAGGGTTCACAGTTATATAGCGACCCGAGCGAAAGTCACGAGATAAAGCTCGAGCACTGATTTAAATGGCTTTAAAGTTAAGTTATCGTAAATGCTTAGCGGATTAGCTATACAAGAAATTGAAGTCTCTCTAACATACACGGAATAGAAGAATCTTTAATGTGAGGGTTGTTGTGGGGTAAGTAAACATTTCAGTTGATTTCACTGTCAATTCGAAATGACATTATAATATGGAAAGTTTTAATCCTCTTAAGTGGCTGGGCTGACGGCCGGAAGTGCCTTTAAAACTGTAATTGAACGCAACCAAAGTGAAGTGAAGTGAAGTCAAGTGAAGTGAGTTTAATGGCTATCCGCTTGTACTTGTTTTATGCATAAATTCGATTAAATGCCAAAAGGTTAAATCTTGAGCAGCATCTCAGCATCTCATTCTGCTTGTCCACCCACCCCTCCTCCTTCTCATGCCACCTTATCCGTGAATTAGGAACGAGCGCACGTAAAGCTGTTGAATGTCATGTCAAAGGGCACTCAAGACGAAGTCGGCGCGCTCGTAAATTTGCCGACTATCTACAAGCTTTATTTTGCTGCAGTCACTTCTTTTTATTACAAAGTCAAAGGATTATACAACCTGCCTGGCAGATCGCATAAAATGCTAAACCTATTAAAATTGACAATAAAGCGGCTTTTTTTTATGTTTATCTTATGAATGAGAACAGCTAAAAGGATACAGATAAACGCTTTGTTTCTAACCTAAAAGATTGTTAAATTTTGTTTTGAATTTCTTGCAAAAGACGTAACACACTTTTAAGCTCGTTATGCATCTTTTAGTGGCAAACAAGAAGGTCCTGTTTGTTTGCCACTTAATTTGCAACAGTCTGTTGCAGCTTTTGCTGCTGTTGCTTCGCTGGCTGCCTCAATTGCCGTAGCCACTGGAGTACAAAATATCCGCTCAACTGCAACTTATAACAATCTTCCCGCTCCCAATCTTCTTAGACCTCTCACAAACACACACACACACACACACACACACACACACACACATAATCATACGTATGCATAAGCACGTGTTTGCCTGTTATTATTGCTGTGTTGTTGCTCCCGATACAGCTGCACCATACCACACTCAATCCTGCGATTTAACACACTATCTCCAGTCTCTCTTCTCTCTTCCCGTGCTCATTGTTATTATTTTTTCTCCGGTAAAAAACCTGTTTTCTGCTCTTTAATGCCCTTGCTAAGGTATGTAATAGCTTTTTTTCCATCCGGCTTGCAATTTACGAGCAGACAATTGTCGTTAATCTTTAAGGTTTTTCTTCTTCTTGTTTGCTAGAGCTAACAATCTTTTCACTATGATCTTATAGTGGATATCTTAAAACATATTATTAGGCCATAATATACCCTTAAACCTATTGTAATTGGTTTTTTGTTCTTTGAGATTGATATTGTAATAATGTTTTAGTTCATTTTATTTTCTTAAACACTTGAAGCTCATACAAATTATTTATAATTATATTATAATATCCCAAATTTGTTTTTATTTCCTTAGATTTCAAGATTTTTAGCTTATTTCAATGTATTATTTTTTTGGAATTTTTTGTATGTTTTTTTATCTAATTTGTAATTCTTTTGTCAATACAAGTTAATATTTTAAATATAATTTTTTTAAACTTAACTCTTATTATATTAACTGCATACTTTTTCAAACAGCTTATTATTTTTCAACTGAAAAATTAATATTAAAATCTAATATCATGATTAATAGTTTCTTTACTGCACAACTTTCATTTGATGTCAGCCAAAAGACTTTTTAATGCCAAGGTATTTAAAACTGTTTAAAACTTTTTCAATTTACTAGAGCAACTTATGGCTGAAGAAGTATGATAAATTTGTATATGCAATATGTTTTAATATACTAGGTAGAGCATTCACTGCGTCGTTCTTTTATCGAGACTTATACATTTCTTACTTCTTTTACTTGTTCAGTTGTATTTTTGTATGAGTTACGGCAACTTTTCGAGCATAAAAATTTCTTACTACTTGGCTCCAACGAGGCATAAAAACTTATGACTTGTCTATTCGACACACATATATGCACAACTATATATATTTACACACACATACACACACACATGCTAGTTGAAAATGAGCTGGATAGCTTGTGCTGTGAATGCAGCGCTGTTGGCGGCGTTGCACTTTGTTTGTTTGTGCCGGTAATATTTCCTTAAATCGAGTAAACAAGTGGAATTCAACAAAGCGGAAACGGAAGCACAATGCGTAGCTGCTTTTTCTGTTATGAGAAGTACCTACACTCACTCACAAACATACACACACACACACAGACACCCACCCCTCTTACAGATACACGTATCTCTCATACGCGATGTTGTCTCAAATATGGCGGCAAATATACTTTGCTAAAGCAGTAGCAGCAGCAGCACTCATCTCTAGCTACTCTTCTGTACTTCGTCTCTCTTCGCCATTCGTTTAGTCTACGTTTACGCTAGCTTTTCTTGGCTTTTTGTTGTTTTTCTTGGAAATTGCTGTTAAAAATAACAAAGCTCCTTGTGAGTTGTTTCTCGCTTCACGTTTCGAGCCAAGTTACTTCCTTCCTTACATTTCCCTGCCTTTGCCTCTCTCACACTCTTACTTTTTCCAAACTTTTGGTCTTGCTGCCGTTGAGCATTTCTTGTTGTTTGTCTTAGTTATGCTCTTGCCAATCACCCCACGCCACTTCCCGCCCAATTGAAATTGAGACGCGACGTTCGACAATTGTATTTATTTGCTCGTCTAAATGGCATAATCGTAACCAAACCCCCCGCCCTTGTGATGGTTGACAGGCTTTGTGGTGCACAGATTTCCAAAATACCAACATCAAAAGAAACAAACAAGTCGAATCCTATATATACATTATTAGTTCTTAGCAGGACTCCTATAAATATATTTCAAGTCTTGCCCTTGATCTGATTTTAAAGTGTATTTTTTTTGGTTGACTTTATTATTTATTGCTACTAACAAGCAACTTTGCTTTGTTGAACCAAAAATAATATTGCTATGAATGTTCTAGGATTCCAAATATAAATACCAAACAAATAAGAGAGCTACCAGCGGCATGCCGAACATTATATACACTTGCCAAGCCATATTTGACTTTCCTGCTAAAACTTATTACAAATCTTGCAAATCTCTTTATTTTCTTTCGAATCCCATTAAATTTCAGCCATTTCACTGGAAGTCCTCTTCAAGTTCATAACTACGTACTTAATATATGTGTGTTAAATATTTATAGAAAAAAGTTACCTTTGACATGAATATAGTTGTATTAGATATTCCATAACGTGCCAAATTGATTTTGCCTTAAACTAATAAGTCACAAAATTGTACATATAAAAAAATTGTCGTTAACCAAATGTAACAAATGTAATATAAAAAAAAACAACTTTATTTTTGCTAATGAGCTTTTTTCAAAAACGAGAGTTAATAATTTACCTTTTATATGTATGGTTGAGTTCGCGAATCGATGGTTTGCTAAGAGTTTTAAGTTATTTGGTTGTTAACTTGACAGACTTTGTGGCTAGAAACGACAACTTCAAAGCTACGTTAGAGGACAAACTACAATAGAGGAATTTTATTAAATTCCGCTGCGTTGCTCTTTTGGTCTGGCTCATAAGCACCGCAAGGTCTTTAGAAAATGCTCGGGAAAATTACGCAGTTGTGTAAAGTTTTTCTGGCATATTCAAGATGTTTGTTTCGTTTTGGTCCTCGCATAGCTAGCAAGTGAGCTGAAGCCAAAAAGAAAACTTCAAACCAGCTGCATTTTCGTTTACATGTATGTGTACGTATTTAAAGTTACTTTAACGTCTTCAAAGACAAAACTTACGCTCAAATTGTTTGTCATCAAATTATGTGGTGAAGAATTGTTGTTGCTTTTTGTATTCTTATCGTCTTCTTCTTCTTCTTCTTTTATTATTGTAGCTGTTGTTGACCCTGGCCACAAAAATGGGCATCATTAAAATGCTTTTACCGGATGCACAACGCTCCAGCCGCTTGACCAGATCCAGTCAACTGCCTGCCCCCTTGTCAAACGCTGTTGGGTCCGAACCGCAAGCGGGATTGTTCAGGCATACCCTTTTTTAATTTGCAACATGTCATTGGCAGAAAGACAAGCAAAAAGGACGTGGCACATCGATGAGAGCAGGGCTAACCGAAAAACTAAGCAACTGAGGAACAACACTGCATCAAGATGACTGACCGACTCTGAGAAACGCCCACGCTTACGCTTTGTTGCGCCTTTTGTTGGGCTTTCTGCCATGGCCGAATAACCGAAGCAAAAAACCAAAATTAGCAGCCGCAGCAAGACCACAGCAAAAAAAAACATTACAGAAAAAATAGGAAAAGAAAATAAGAAAAAGCGCAGGCAAAACAGTCAAAAGAGAGGGCGAATCAACAACTATTTAAGAACTACAGAAAAATGGCAAAGAACTTGTTCTCGAGATACGTGTGGATGCAAAAAAAAAGGCTACGTGAAACGAAAGCTAAGAAACGACAGACAGACATTTGGACCTTTTCAAACATTTGCAGAAGCAACAAAGAACTATTCGAGAGCAATGAGCAAATATAAGGAAAATTTTGTTGTTTTTTAGTTAACTTTCTTAAACATTAAACTGCAATATAAAGCAATGACTGGTTTAATGTGATGCATTTTTACAGAAATATTTAAGTTGATACAAATGCAAAGACCAATATGTTCAAATTGCATTCACATTGGGAGTTTATCGCATTAGTATTTGTTGAGAATTTTGAATAAATCAATAACTAAATAAACAAATTGAAAAAGATTGTTAACACGTATTGTAAAACAAAACATAATGCGGATGTATAAAAAAAAAGATTTTATTCATTTTTGAAAGTGAAAGGTTTTAAAATCAATCACATTACCTCATCGTATACCTTATGTATATATTTTTTATCTCTTTGTCCTCTTCAAAAGCGGTCCTTTTTATCAGTTTAAGAATTTGTTTCTGTATTATAATGTTGTTGTTGATGTTGGGAAAGTAGTTGATTTGAAATCTATTATGCGACCCTCGTACGCACACACAAAAAGTTCATACACCGTGATAGACGATGAAAAAAGCAAAAAGTGAATAAGGAACGAAGAATTGGGCATGAAACTATGCGATGAAGTAAAGGGGTGTGGTGGGGGTGTGGTGTGGGGGTGTGGTGTGGGGGACTGTAGGATAGGTAGAGCTTGCCCGCCCCGAATGTCATACAAATGACCCATATTAAATTTATTACGGCACACAGGCAGCAGCACAATGAAATTCAATAGCTGAAAATCTAATGGCAAACAAAACAAATCGGTGACGCTTACAACTATATATATATATATATATATATATATATATTTATATATACGTGCATATGTGTATGAATATACATTATTTCGTTGTACAAAGAGATATACTAAGATACCTTAGAAGTTGGGAAGTGGGCGGTGATTTTGTTGGCTGTATCAAAAGCAGCTTAAAGACGCTTGTGTACGAGCCAACTTTTTGCATTGCTTTTCGTTACACTGTCATCCTGGCAGCTTCACCAAATTGATTTATAATCCTGCCTCAAATATCCAACACCGAACAGAAGACAACATCATGGCGACAACGCTACTTTCAAAGTTTTGACGAGTTGTTTCGTTTTCGTTTTCGCTTTCATGCTCATGTTTTACTTTCGTCTTTTTTATTTTTCTTTTTAAAATGTTTGTATCCCTTCGAAAGTGATTGTAATGCGATTTTTCAATTACTTTGCAATTATATATGCGTCACAAATAATGAGTGAATGCTGCACGACGCGCAGGCGTTGTGGCAACAAAGCCACGACTCCGTTTGTTTACTTCGACACGTTCTTTGGCTCCATTACCCTGCTGCTAATTAAGAAACGTGAGACAAATGACAAGCGCTAAAATATTGTTTGCCAGCACTTAAGTCCGTCAGCCACACACAAACACAGGTATTAAGTGTACGTGTGGAAAAATATCAAATAAGTTGACAGTGCTTTATAGTTGATGAACAAGAAGATATCCTGTAATCATAGTATGTTATAATTTGTTTATTTCTTTGCTTAATGCAATTAAATTAGTTTCATATTCATGATAAGCTTAAATTCCGTTTAACATGACTGTTAGAAACGAGTTTTCTGCTTACTTAAAATGATTTGCTTAGAATTTCAGACACTTAGGAACAATTTCGCTTAAACACTTATTTGAATAACTATAATTTATCTAATAACATATATATTAATTTATTAAATTTAATGAAAGTTTGAATATTTTTATCTATTTTACGTATCTACTTCAAGTATTCGTTGCATCTTCTATTTATAAGCTTTATCTTTTATTTATAAGTTACCTTCGTATTTTTGTGATTTTTAACACAGTTGGAATTAGTTGAAACGTAAGTTCTGAAATTTGTCCCTCAGCTTTTGTTTACATGTTGCGTAATTGCTTAAACATGGAAAAAGCTATATTGAACATAGTCAAAATGTTTTCACTTTACCTCAGTCTGATTCTAATTTAATGAGCTTATAAATTTATACAAAAAATAATGTTGCCATTATTTGCTTAAGATACATCAAGCACTTAATCAACTATAATAAGCTTCGTTAACAAGAAGTATAAATAGTTTCAAAAGTAACCAAAGTACACAGTATCTTAATAGTTATAAGCGAAAAAAATGTTGTTTATAAATACATTTTGTTTGTACTACTATAAGTGTGTGTGTGTGTTTGTCTATCTACGAGGCTGCTCTTAAGGAATCGCTCGAAATTTATTAATTATCAAGTGGACTTTGGTTTCGACCTCGATTCTAACCAACACCCACTCGCTTATACACAGCCACACATACGTACAGATATATATGGAGGGGTTTTTGCAATCACAGCCGTTTGATTGGCATTTAAAGCTCTTTAGGAAATCTGTAGCTTTTGAAGGAGCCATACTGACTGAATAGCTAGCTGGCTGGTTGGTTGGTTGGGCTGACAGCAAAAATCGAAGTGAAGTGGCTACATTGAGCCACAGCTGAGCTCCTTAACGCTGCCTCCAGTCTGACATAATCCATGCAATTGTACATTTAATAAAAGCTACGGCACGGCACCCAGGGTCGTCTCTCTCTCTTTCTCTATCTGGACTCTAGTTTTGCGATATGCCGGAGAGGAGGTTGTAGTGAACAGCAAGTAGTCAAGGCAATTAGGTGAGCCAAGTGATGGTGAATGTGAGAGAAAGTGGGTGGGAAACTTAACGTTAAGCACATCGTACATCGTACATACTTTGAGGATAGAAAACTTTCAAGTTCCAATAGTTGTTGAGGTGGCAACGACTTTCACGCAGCGCCTATAAATGAAGGTCAAAAAGGTTTGTCGAGTGCTCTAAGAAATGCTTTAATATTAACTTTAAATGGCAATGAATGCCAATGAATTACTTAACTTTTACTCTTAACGTTTTTTAAACTATTAAAAGTACAACGAAAACTTTTGAGCTTAAGTATTTGCTGAAATATGCTAAAAGTATGTTTGGCGAAGAAAATATATACAAGTTATCATAATCAGTTCTTATATTAGTAAAACAATATGGAAAAACTAATAATTAAATCTATATCTGATCATAAAACTAAATCTTAAAATGGAACTATTATGAAAATGTTGAATAATAAACATGTAAATATAAATATATATATAATATAAATAAGATAAGTTTAAGAAACTAAAAAATAAAAGTAAAGAAAAACAAAAAAATGTTTTAAAATTTAATAATCTTATAATCCAATCTTATTTTAATATTTGTAGCTTATCGAACAAAGAAAAAGCATCTCTTTGGGCTGTAAAATACAAAAGCAATGTTTAACAAATAGTACACACTGGTTTGTTGGTTTAATCAGGAGTAAAAGGTTGCCCTTATAGCTGGATCTACATGGAATGGAGAGTAGTGAGGATAGTGCTGAGAGTTTTAACAGCAGCATTGGTATTGAACTGCAACGATTGAATGATGGGCCAAGTGTTTGATTGCCACATGACATGCAGCAGGCACTGTCTGCTGTGACGTCGCTTCGCGCCGAGCAGCACGACGACAACGAGAATGTTGCGCAACAGCTGCACAGGCAGTTGATCCAGCTGGAATAGATCACAGATTGCTCGAATGGCGCTCGCATCCATGAAATAATCACGATATAAGTGACAGAGATGCAGAGCAAAACTGGCCAGTGTCCAGCCAGCTGCTAGACGCACTTCGAGATTTTGCTCCTGTTTGCCAGCGCTGCGCACAATCTTCTTGAGTAGACCCAATTCCACAAAGTACTCCAGATGAATGCAACGATTATCGATGATGACACCCAAAAGTTGCAGCACCAAAACACGTATCTCTGTCTTACCGCCAACAACTAAACATTGCACATGCTTCAGTATACTCTTGGGATGGCATAATAGTTGACCCTTTTGGCGTCGATACTCCACGCATACATTGGCCACCACAAAGATTGCCTCACGCTGCACCGCTGCGACGGGACTGAGAACAAAGCGCAGCGCACGACCCAATATGCTTGACGACGGTTGAATGGAATGGTATTCGGTTAACAATCGAGCTAGCTGCATTGCTGGCAACAAAAGTTCCACATCCTGTGATGGATGCAGTAGAGCTGTTAGCACCTTAGCAATCTTGCCGATTGCACTAAGCTCTAAGCCGGGTGACTTGAAGCGCAACATCTGGTAGAGCAGCCACATAACCTGTCCCTGCTCCTGCTTGCTTTGGCGCCGCACAAGCAACAGCTGCAGCAGTTGCTCAAGCAGACCCGATTCAACAACAGCATCTCTCATCCTCCAGCCAGAGACGAGTATATTGCTGAGCAGCGCCAGACAGCAGCATTTGATGTTGCCACGCAGGCGATGTACCTGCAATATCTTTTGCAGCATCGGCAACAGATTGGTGGTCAGCACCAGACGTTTCAAGTCCACCTTAGTGGATTGGGTAGTCACCTCGTGGAGCACACGCAACGATTTCACACACAGACGTGGCGCATGCTGTGCACTTTGCAGATGGTTGAGCAAATTTTCAATTATTCCCGTCTCCCAGCTTGCATCCATGTCACTGAGCAGCAAGTGTGCATAGTTTATAGCTGAATCGAGTTGATTGTCCATGCTCTCAAACTGATACAATATTGGATTAGACATGGTGCAAGACGATTCGAAGTTTTCTAACAATCAAGCAAGTTTGAGAATGAATTTACGAAATTACTGACGAATTTACAAAAGTATTATTTTTAGTCATAAATTGTTTTTTTGATTGTTATTTATTTGACTTGTGCTTACTTACCAGAACGAACTTGCAGTCAAAAATATATATAAGTGTATAAGTTAACTAATGTTAACAATATTTAATTCTACACATGATCGAAAGATGTTTTTGTGGATGGCACGCACAGTAGTCAGCTCACATGGAATGGTTATAAGACATCGATGTTATATCGCTTATCGATATAAGAATAGGCTCTTCTTTAGCTTAAGATTTAATCTGCGCTTGATCTTAAGCTGCTGTAACTTAATCGTGTGTAAAATAAGGACATTAATTTGTATATGTAAAAAAAAATATATATATATATTTTGTAGATTCCACGATGAAGTTTTAATTTTGTTGTTTGTGATATATAGCTTAAAAGGCAAGAGCTTAAAGCCTAAAAGCCAAACGATAACGTTTTATTTTTTTTCTATCCATTAATGCATGCTCATTGCGGTCGGTTCTACATCCAAATCGATTTATATAGAGTTCCCATTTCAAGGAAATAATGCGGTTATCCATAGGGGAATTATACTATCGATTATTTATCAACAGAGCAAAGTTATAACTGTAAATGGAGGTTTTGCACGTAACAACAGCGTTATAAACAGGTTTTTTTTTGCTGACATGATACGCTAATTCTGAAAAAGTAGAAATCAGCTAAAAGTACTTAAGAACCTTTATATTCGTTTTTAATATGTTCTTTTTAGGAGTATTAATCTCAAAAATGCCTGTTAGATTTTTGTTGATAGTTATTGAGTCCTATTAGACTTATAGAATGAATATTATGAATTTTGAAAACAAACAAACAAACAAACTATTAATTGCATATTAATTGTGTGTACAATAACATGTACATGTTAATTTTAATTATGCTAATTAAACAAGGAAAAATTCGTTAAAAGTTTCTAACTTTATTCAAATTTCTATATGATTATTAAACTATGCTAATTGAAACTGAGGCATATAAATGTAAATGAATATATAACATATGCATATATATATATAAATTTAGAAGACTATTCGTTCCCTTTTTTTTTGTATTTGTGTGTGCGTGTGTGTGTGTTTTTTGTTTGGAAATTGACATTGCTAACGATAAAAGTTGTTGCTGCTATCGCAGCGATTTTCAATTTGTTTTTTTCCTTTTTATTCGCATTTAACTTTGCAACAATTTTGTTGGTGTGTGCGGTGTGTGATGTTTGTGTGTGATGAGTGTGTGCTTGTGGGTGGGTGTTGAATTTACATTTCACAAACTAATTGTATGTAAATATGTCAAATGTGTATCGTCAACACCTGCCAGCGTATTTATGTGTGTGCGTATGGGTGTGGGTGTTAGTGGTATGTGCAAACGTATTTGTATTGCATATATTGACAATTTCATAAATGCGGTAACATTTTCAATTAAATATGCGCAACGCCGCAAACACAGCTGTACACAAGCCACGCCCACGACAACGACAACGCCCACGCCCAGTCCATCAATCGTACAGTAAGTCGATGGATATGTATATATGTATATGTGCAGGTGTGCAGCTTTTGGTCGGTTACAAATTGCAAATCAATCAATAAATAATTGAAATGAAAATCATTTTGCTGGTTTCAACTTATCTTGCCAAATCCACCCCTTGCCCCTCCCCCGTCTTCAGTCTGTGTTACGCTTCGTTTTGGCTGCGTATGCAAATGGGCAAAAATTGTGTACATCTATCACTCGTTTCGGATCGAAATCAGAATCGAAATCGGCAGACAGACCAACACACACACACAGACACAGACACACACACACCCACAGAGCAATAGATTTGTGAGAGTGCAGCGAGAAGCAAAGGGATAACCCGAAATTCAAAGAGTCGTGAGTGCGTTTTCAGGTGTGCCGGATTAGTGATGAGACAACTGATACATCTATGTATGTATAAGGATGTTAAACTATTCCTTTCTTTTCTTTCTCCGATAACTTTCAAAGTGATTTGTTGAAGCAACTGATATTCTGTAAACTGTGATTAGTTTACTCCACTCTGCTTAGGTATTGCTCAGAGATTTTGTTTGAATTCGAATGCATTTTTCTTGTTAAAGCTTAAAATGAACGATGATTGTCTTATAAGTAAGGAATCAACTTTGTGAAAGGCCACTACGATAAATATGTTGATGCAACTATGTAAATTGAGAGTTCTATTTTTATGGAGTCATTCGTTAATTCTAGTTAAAGTTTAAATAATAATAATATGTATGATAATAGTTTGTATGAGAAGTAAGAGAAGTAACATACATTATTAAAAAATGTTCAAAACTTCATTAGATTGGTGAATAAACTGCAATGACTTATAATGATAATTAAAATCGTAAAATGTTTTAACACATTAAGGAAATATTCATAAAAAGCTTATCAATTGTATTGTCAAATTATTTTTGGTGTGTATTTTGATTTTATTGGGACATCTCTAGATGCGTAGATTTGTGCAATATATTTTTTTTCTTACTTGTATTTGATGTATTCGGTTTGGTTGCTTAAAACGGATGTATGGCTGGGTGAGTGTGTGTGTGTGATGGCGTTGATACATGCACACACACACACACACACACACATACGTTATATGTTAAATTACCGATTTCACAAATCTATTTGCCAGTTTTTTTCAATAAAGGAACGTTGTGCGCGTCGGACCAGAGCGAGTGTTTTGCAATTTTTAAATTGAAAATTCTATCAAATTTGTTTGTGCCACACTTAGCAAAAGAGAGAGACAGAGAGAGAGAGAGAGATAGATAGAGAGAAAAAGGAAAAGGGAAAAGGAAGGCAAGGGAAGAAAACGCTTTGTCATACAGTTTAGAATAGCTGTTGCTATAGCTTCAAGTGCGTCTTGAACTCGTGACAAACCCATGCTAGTAGTATATATAGCCACGGGTTAAATTTAATTTCAAAGTTCGCTTTTGTTTTTTTGCCTGCGCTTCGTTTTTGTCGTTATGCCCAAATCCCGCACAAATCCTTTGAGCTAGCACACGAACAGCTGCTTTGGACCAGCACCAGCACCAGCACCAGCACCAGAACCAGAACCAGAACCATCACCAGAACGACGACAACGTTGCCCACTTTTGGTTGTACGTGTTGTTGTTGTTTTAAGCGCTGCAGATTTACGCAACAGCAAATCGTTGAATTTATTGGCGGTTAGGGTTTGTGTGGAGCTAAGGGCAAACGCGACACCCCCCGCCCCTCAACCCACAAATGGCGGCATTTTCAATTTAGTTGTTGCATTGTGAGAGGCGTGGTTTTTGGCTGGCGAGCAAACCCAAAAAAAAAAAAGTAACCGTAACCAAATCCAAAAAACTGCAACACCCTCAAAAAAAAACAACCCCCCGAAAACCCCGAAAAGCCTTTGCCTCTGATCTTGATTGCATTTGCCAAATGCCAACACCAAACTTTGCAGACACATATCCGTCAGCTGTGGGGTGACAATCTAATCAAGCCCAGCGGCCAATAAGGGCAACGTCACGAGGGATTTAAACAGACGCCTGATGGGGGTCCTTTAGTCTTACATATATCGTATGCGATATATCTGCCTTGTGACGCTTCAAGAGCTATGCATGGACAACTTTTTGAATAATTTAAAAAACTATTCAATTCTGTTTGACGCATAAGTTCACAAACAACATTTTATTCAAATTTACACTACTTTATTTAATTACTTTCCCATCTGCATATCATTACTCCTCAATGTCGTCAACTTGTTTCAAATGCTTCCTTTCAATTCAAGTAAAAGTAAGTTAACCATTTGATGTTATTTTATTATTTAATATTCAATATTATTGTTTTTCTCTGCCATTCTTAGTTTGGTTTTGGTTTTAGTTTCTATTGGAAACAATCTTTTACATTAGATTTATTTGAAAGCTGATTTATTTCTAAAACTATATTTTTCCATGGTGTTTATTTTTACCTTCTGAAGTCTTCTGCTTCATCTGACAATTATATCTCCGCCTTTTGTTTGTCTGGCTTAGGTTATTGCCTATGTTTGACTCTAATGTATGAACTATATTATTGGAAAGTTTCATTAATATCCATTTAGTAGCTTTTACGCGAAGTAGTTACAAACTTACATATAAACTTTCGCATTTATGATATAAGTAGGATTACGAAGCTAAGCTTTTTGTCTCAAAAGCTTGCTGATTGATTTTGATGCTGCGTAACTTTTATTAAACCACTTTTATGCCTTTGTAGCTCTTCTTTTTTGTCAGTCTATGTAGAAATTGTTTAATAATGTGCCAATTGGGAGACAAACAGCAAAAGTAGAGCTGTATCCAAAACAAGACACGCCATAAAATCAATTGCTATTTGCGCGTGCCGTTTACCGTTTACCAAACTAGCACCAAAAAGTGGATCAGACGGATGCAAATATGAAGGGGAGCGGTAGCGTTAGTAGAATGTGGAATGCATTTGGTACACGTGCTGCACTTCATGCAATTCACATGAGTGTTTTATGAGTTGGTTCCAGCTGTAGGGTCATTTTTTTTTTTTGCTTGTTTTTTTTTGGCAGAGGGGAATGGTAATGGTAATGGTTTGTATGTAAATGAGAGATTTTGTGGTTTGTGGAGGCGTTGGGGCACGTACGTAAATACGAATGCGGTTGAAATCTGCATTAACTATTGCAATTAGTGCAAAATTTCGCATAAATTATGTAAAGAATTGTTTTTGGCTCACTTTTCTATGAACTGTTGTTGAAAAGCATTTAGAAATTTTGTTCCCCTTCCCGCCACAAAAACAACAGTGTATAAGCAGGCGAGAGACGGGTGGGGGACAGAGACGTATGAATGCGCTACATTTGAAATTTTACTTGCCAGCTGCATAATGCAATTGAATTTAACATTTAATGATGGCATTTTTACACATTCAATTCCCTTTCTTTCGGGCTTAACAACTTTGATATTCAGTTTGGGGTTTTTTTGTATTTAATATCTATATTTTTGGTAACCGTTTTCTAAATATTTTATTCGGTATTTCTTCAATAGAATTGTAAATCGTTGTTTTTTTTCTTACAACTTTCCTGAAACTTTATAAAACGTTTTGTTTTTTTTTTGGTAAGATTGCTTTGTTTCTGCAATTTAATATTATAAAATATGATATGATACAAAAACCGAAAAATTGTTTCCTCACAATTAAGAAGGGCATCTAAGTTTCGGTATGTATTCGGTTTTAGTTTTGAACTGTACAATTCATTAGATATAGTAGGTGTTCTGTTTTCATTGAGGTATTTGTTTTTTTTGTTGTTTTCTTGTTTGTTTACTGTAAATTTGGTGGGTATATGTATGTATGAGTATGCATGTGTATATAGAAAATTAAATTTTAATTAGCCTTTCTCTGCATTGGTCATTTGAACTTTATTGCTGCTTTTAGAGTTGTATGTGGCAAATAGTAAATCTCTATTTAAACATCGTAGTTTGCACACAAATAACCAATCATTTAATCCGCTTTCATTTTTTTTTATTTTGTGTGGGGGGGGGGGTGGTTTTGGCATTTCACTTGAAGCGGTTGCCTGTTCTTAGCACTGAGGTTTATTTAGTTTTATTATTGGTAATACTTTCCCTAGCCCTCTAACCCCTTTGGCAAAATGCTGCCATGCGCCATTTAACTGTAATCAATTAATTCATTATTATTCGAATTCTGTTTTCAAAACGTGCCACTTTGCTTTATTTGTTGTTGAAGTTGTTTTCATTATTGGTTCTACCTTCTTGCACCACCAGCGGTCAGAGAGAGAGAGAGCGATAGAGATTGAGTGGGAGAGAGTGGTAAAGGGATGCTGGTCAGGAGAATTCCCATTTACTAAAAAAGGTTCGCTAGCAGTGCAAAATGCAATGCAAACTTGTCGGCAAGTTTTGCAAGGCTACTTTTGCTGCTCGCTTTGGCTTGCGCAAGTCCAAACTTATTTTTAGGATCTCTGCTTGCAGTTTTGGCCAACGTCTCACGGGTAACATTCCAACCAGATAGCCAAACAACTGTGGCAAACCTTTTAACATCCACGTGAAGAGTTCTCCGTTCTCAAGTCTTTTTATTTTTATCTTAGCTCTGGCTTATGCTCGAGCGATTACTGCAAAAGCGTTTGCTACAAAAAAAATGAAAAAAAAAACCACAAAATGTTCAAATCGCTCAATTTGCTATCAATGAGCAGACGGATTCTAGTTTCTGAACGAAAACATTAAAAGTATTTAGTGGTTCAATAAATGCTTAACAATAAGTTCTTAAGAGTTCATGATAAAACTCCACCCCTCTAATCGATTAGGTCAGAACTTTCTAAAATCATAGCTCCCTCAAAACTCAACCGATTATCAAATGCGTTACCTTTTAAGTCATGGCATTGCATTTAGATTAATACCAGTTTATGCACACGAAACTCATGATAAGACTTTACCCAAAAATATAAGCTTAAAGATAGGTCAGAACTTTCCGAAGTCGTAACTCCGTCAAGACTCGATCGTTTATCAAATGAAATATCTTATAACTCATGACTAAGCATCTAATAATGAATTTCGTGTTTATAAAATATTTTTCACTTGAAATTCATGATCCAATAAATCTAATGATTTTTTTCAAGACGTTACTAATCTAAATAGAGTTTTAACTTTTGGTAAGCAAGCTTCACAGAATTAATGAATGATTTGAATTATGAATCATTCTGCAGTCAAATAAAGATATATTTTTGAATATCTAAGTCAGTTAACAATTTGACAGATTGTTGGTTGTGTGACTTAGATTAAGTTAATACGTTTTGTGTTATTGTTTTATATTCTATTCTAGTAAAAAGCTAAATCACTTCTAAATGTTTTCAATTTTGCCAACTTTTCTTCAATATCTCTTTACACATTATCACTCATGCTTACAAATATGCATTAGCATTATTATTATTTACTTGGATTTTAAGTAACTTTCCGTCTTTTAGTTTCACCGCAGTCTACATAAGCTGTCTGTAATAAGCTAAGCTTTTCAAAAGATTTTAGTGCTTGGGGTAACCTGTACCATAAGCACATGTATATAAGCGCTTCTTGCTTGCCATCTTATCGTTTGCCAGGGATGGGGAGGGTAACGGATTTGTTTATCCCCCTTCTCCCGTTCCTCCCTTTTCGCAATAATGTTTTTGTGTTGTTTTGTAAGCGTTTGACTTGATTGTTGAGCTCTAAAACGTTTTGCGACCAAGAGAAAAAATAACTTTTCCACCATAAACGTCGAAAGCGACTGCAGTCTTTTCACTCCACCCCCCCCCCCCCCCTACCCACTCACTTGGCTCTCTTCCAACTAGCATCTTCTTTTGTTGGTTCTTTTTTCGTACGCAATTCGCATCGAATGTTGTTTTTATTGTCACTGCTGTTACAATTTTCATTACATTAACCGTTTGCCACGCCCAATCCTTAGTCACTCCACCTGCCAACCCTCCTCTCTGCTTGTCTTTGCTGCAATTGTTTTTGTTGCTTATACTCGTTGTCGCCGTTTATTATACCCTGATCCCATTAAAAATGGGAAAAAAGGGTATCATGAAGTTGTGCAAAAGTATGTAACAGGCAGAAGGAAGCATCTCCGACCCCATAAAGTATATATATTCTTGATCAGCATCAACAGCCGAGTCGGTATAGCCATGTCCGTCTGTCCGTCCGTCTGTCCGTCTGGCCGTCTGGCCGTCTGTCCGTCGATCTCAGAGACTATAAAAGCTAGAGACTCCAGATTTCGAACTTAAGCTCGCCTAATCCCTAGGCAGTAAAAGTTTGTTTTAGATTTTCGATAACTCATCCCGTTTTCGATATACACATGTGATCGATATATTTGAAAATTTGAGATGGCATTTGAAATAATGAACAAAATAATGACAATCTGTGAAATTTTTATTAAAATCGGTTAAGAAACACCGGAGATATGGGACATTGAAGTTGTGTATGCAGTATGCAGTATGCAGTATGTGCGTACATACAAACACACATACTTGCAAACACTGACTGTACGCTTAAAGTATAAGGATCAGGGTATCGTCTAGTCGGGATTTCTCGACTAGAGCCTTCTTACTTGTTTTTTGTGTGTTCTAAGCCGAGCTACTTTTTGCTGATGTTTTACAGCAAACACTGTTGATTCTGCAGTTGTTGCATATTTTTCCTCTTCAAGTCCTAATCCATCCCCATCCCCATTCCCACCCCACCAAACCTCTCCATAGCCACTTGAAAACTTTTCGCGCAGTTGTCGTTAAAAGAAGAAGATGCTTTAGATAAAGAAGCAGAACAGCATAAGGGAAGCTAAAGTGAAAGCAAAGCAAAGCAAAGCAAAGCAATCCAGCTGAGTTGGCTGAATGGCAACCAATTGCCAACTATTTCAACAGCTTCCTGCCTACCCTTCGTCAGCCCACTCCACTCTATTCCCCAAACACTATCGTCTTTACTTCACCCCGCGTCAATCAATGGCCATATGATAGGCCCAAAAAGTTAAGGCCCAGACATGTGTGAAAGCAAACAAATGCGTCCCATCGCTGACTCTCACTCACTTAGTAGAGGTGAAAGCGCTTTTATAAAGCTATAAAATATACACGAAACTCAGCTCAATAAAAAAAACAACAAAAAACGAAAGGAAAAAACCTGCGAACACGCACGTAACCTTTTGCTCAAAGAAATCTATTGGCAAGGGGCAAGGGGGAAGAGCCTCGCACTGTTCGCAACCTGTTTCAAGCAACTTCATATGCGGCGGTTGTCAATAAAATATTTTTTAGTTGAAAGCTAAACAAATATATTTATTGGGTGAAATGCTTCATTCACTGAAAAGGATTTTTCAAAATAAAGCAATACAAAAAGTTTGATTTTTTTTAATAGTGACTTACTAGAATTTACTTGTTTAAGAAAAAAAAGATAGTAAAAGATAAATAAAACAATATTATAAAATAAGACAAAACATTAAACTTATATTTTATAGATTGGAAAAGCCCAGAAAAAGTATTATCTAACAAGAAAAAAACAATATACTAAGAATTAAATTGGTGAAGTCGATCTTAACTTAAGTAAAATTCTACTTTTGAAAATAAACTAAATTGCATATTTATAATAGTAAGAAACTTGATACTTTTTTTTGTTGAATATATTCAAATTAAGAATGGATTTGACAAGTCGTTCATATTTGTTTTAAACAATTATTGTCTGTCTTCATAGAGTTAAACAGAAAAACATATGTTCGGGGGCTTTAAATGGATCAAAATTGCATTTAAAAATGGTTAAAAGGAATATTTTTGTATTGAATTTGCGTTTATTTCATTAAAAGATTTTGACAATCTAAATTTTAATAACTTTTGGGCAGCATAATCAATATTAATAGTTTTAAACGAAGAAAAAATCAAGTTTCAAATAAAATATCTAAAACAAATCATTAAGCAACATTACAAACTGATATTAACCAAGGTAATGAAGTGTAAAATGATTAATCGAAGAAGTTGTTTAGCCAGATTTGTTGTTTTTATTTGTCTAAAATAAATGTTTGCATTTATTTCAGTGTTGTAACTTAACAAGCGCACCTCGCTCGAATTGGTGCCTGCTTATGTTTGGTTTATATTATTTGGGTCTAAGTCTCAGTCATGTTGTCGGACTGAGCTTTTGGGCTTGGCCTAAAAGATTTATGTGCGTAAATTTCATGCTGACGGCATCAGGTGATTTAACACTTTAGATAACTTGCAACACTTTATAGTCGAGCCCAACTCAAAACACACAACTACCCTAACAACAACAACAAAAAGAACAACAACAACAACAAGAACAAAACAAACAAGGAAACGTTTCTAAAGAAATGATGAGGAAAAGGGGAGACGAAGGATGTTAGCTGGACATATGCTGTATTTTTATTATTTTATTTTATTGCGCTTACATCTTTAAATATGTTTGTTATGCTAACCCCCGATTCCTTCATTCAATAAGGACGGTGGTTGGGGGTGCTGGTGGGTTAACTCTGGAATTGATGTGTCTTTTGGGGTCATAAAAATTACAAAAATTTCTTTCGCCTTTTTGGGCCTGATTGTGTGCGATTGAGAGAGCATCGGGGTCCCAGAACCTTCAGATAGCCAGCCAAACGATATAAATTATATTGAGCGCTTTGAATTAGTTTTTTATGTGCCATTCAGCGCGAAAGAGCGAGAGCGAGAGAGAGAGAGAGAGTGAGAGTGAGATAGAAACGTGCGAAGAGTTTAGGATTGTCCAGTGATTCGAGCAAAAAACCTTAAATCTATAGCAATAAAAAAAAAAGAAAAGAAATCCTCAACACAAATTATTTATATCTGTGAACACTTATAGATTTCCGTCTACTGCACACACACACACACACACATACACAAACATTAAATGCTTAGCTGAGCTGCACCACAATGCACCACAATTTGCAAAGCCAGGCGAGTCCTCGAGGGGCATCCTTTGGGCTGGCTGGCCAGGCGCCCCTGCACAACTTTGCAATCGAAGCACAACAATGGCAAGCAATTACCTCCTCCCACACCAAAAATAAAAAGAGAAAGAAAAAAGAAAAGAAAAGAAGAAGAATGTGGTTGGGATAAATAGAGAAAAATTGAACACGAAAAGGGCAAAGCGCGAAAGGAAAGGAAGTGTAAGAGCGAAAATAACATCGAATTGTTAAGAAACTGCGAACTGCAAACTGCAAATCCATTAAACCACAACAAGCAACGGGAACAAGGACTCGAACGTAGAATGTAACAAACATTAAATAACGACCAGATATGGCAAAGTGTGTGTGTGTGTGTGTGTGTGTGTAAGGGAGACAGATGCTGAGCGAGTGTTTGGGAAAGTGAAAGGAGAGTCCATCTTCTTCTTTTTTTTTCCTTAGCTGAGTCCAGCTGACGCACAATTGACTGGAAATTGTTGTGCTACCAGCAAATTTGCAAATATGTATGTGTCTATGTGTCTGTGTGTGTGAGTGTGGCCAGAAAGAAGGGTTAGCCTTTAAGAATTGAGAAGTTATGGGCATTACTTGGGCAAGCTGTTTGAAATATTCAAGTAAACCGAATCACTTAATGCGGTTAGCTTTTTTTTTTTTGTTTGTTTTGGGTTTCACAAATCATACAATTGGGACACTTAAATGCGTTTAGATATATCTCAAATATTTTTGAATTACTACATTTTTACGGTATATAAATTAGTAAGGTTAAGATCTAATTTTTCTTTTTGTTTTTTGATATGTTATATATTTTTGACGTGCCTATGTTCTAAATTGTGATTTATTGTCTGGAAATATTAAAATATCTAATTCTTTTTATATTTATCTACTTCTAAGGACTGTCTGAATAAAGAATCGTCACAATATTCAATTCAGTATAAATGATTTTGATGTTAAAACAATAATTAAATAAATAAGAAAAACAGCTTTTGGGATAAATGTTTTTTTTTTTGTTATATTTTTTTACCGTTGAGATATATTATTCTGATCTGTATATTTTATTCTGATCATCTGGTATTTTTATGTTATCTTTATTCTACATTAAACAACTCTAAGTTAATTTTGTTGCTTTTAACATTTAATTTGCTTCATTTCATTTTATTTTGAAATACAATTTTAGGCATCAAAGAAAGCTTGCTTAAGTTAAACTTCCAACTAGTGTCAATGTATTTATATACAATTGTGTTAACATATTATCTGACAAGCTTTTGTTTCCGGGTTATTTCAACAAAAGTACACTCTTTAAAAGATTGTTAGCCAAACAATCCAATCAATTGCATAAAGTCTTTTAAATTTATCATCTAAAAGCAACTGCTTGACCAACATTGCAAGCCGCAAGATCTCCACACCGCACTCCAAACCCTCCCCCCGCCCCTCCCTTTTAGTCCATCCACTTTCACCATAACCTTAGCAACCCCAAAACCCCCCGCTACTTGCCTCTCTGCCACACTCAACCCAATTTCGATGAGGCACTATCCATCCAACAGTGAAAAACTTACCCTTTTTGCAGTATGCCATTTGTTTGTTTCTGCTTTGGCATCTTTGCTATCATATCTTAGGATGCGGTTACTGTTCGCTTTTCGCTCCTTGGGAGATTGGTTAGCAGCAGCAGCAGCTTCTTCTTCATTATGGCTACCTTAAAAATTAATTGAAACATCACTACCGGCTAATATTGTGTATTAAAAACCGAGCAGCAGCAGCAACAGCAGCGGCAGCAGCAACAATAACAACAAATGGCAGAGCATAAAACATGCAATGACCAATAAAGACAGGAAAACATAAACTTTATACTACATATATATGTATATTTATATATATATATATATTCGTTGGTAACGTTTTGTCTTGGGGATGTTAAAATTGCAAATTGCCTGTGTGCGTTGCCATTTGTCAGTCTTAGTTTCAAGGGGCTAGAAATGTTTTACAATAAATTCGATGAACATTTTGGGTTTTCAAGTTTATTAGCTGTCGGCCGGTACCTGCGGTCAAAGGGCGCACAACAATAACAAACAAACAGTGACCTACGCACTCACTCCTTCCCTTTCTTCGCCCTACACTCCGTATTACCACCCACTTATTCATTCATCTTCATTGTCAAGCATCGTCAAATCACTGTCCGGTTAATTTTTTTTTTATACCCTGATCCCATTAAAAATGGGAAAAAAGGGTATCATGAAGTTGTGCAAAAGTATGTAACGGGCAGAAGGAAGCTTCTCCGACCCCATAAAGTATATATATTATTGATCAGCATCAATAGCCGAGTCGATATAGCCATGTCCGTCTGTCCGTCCGTCTGTCCGTCCGTCTGTCTGTCCGTCTGTCTGTCCGTATGTATGAGCCAACCGATCTCAGAGACTATAAGAGCTAGAGACTCCAGATTTGGAACTTAAGCTCGCCTAATCCCTAGGCAGTACAAGTTTGTTTTCGATTTTCGATAACCCGTTTTCGATATACACATGGGATCGATAACAACAAAATCTTGAATTTTGAAAACTTTGAGATGTTATTTGAAATAATGAACAAAATAATGACAATCTGTGAAATTTTTTTTAAAATCGGTTAAGAAACACCGGAGATATGGGACATTGAAGTTGGGTATGCAGTATGTGCGTACATACAAACACACATACTTGCAAACACTGACTGTACGCGTAAAGTGTAGGGATCAGGGTATCGTCTAGTCGGGATTTCTCGACTAGAGCCTTCTTACTTGTTTTTTTTAAATTTTGGCACACAGCCTTGCCAGATGTAAATACTTGACAACAGCAATTGCGCATGCTCCAGCTCTCTCTTTAGTTGATAAGCGCTCTCGTGTCGAACGTAAATGCTGCTCAGTGCACTTTTGGCACGTTTCAAATGTTCGTCTGTTGCGCCTAGGACAATGATTTTCTTATTGTATGCTTCGTTCGCATGTCTTCGTCTTCGTTGACAACAAGCTTCGTGGGTGTACTAAAAAGTACAAAGCACGAAGCGTACATCGAAGGTCGTCGGCAATAAAATGCGCATAATGTTGTGCGGATGTGTCAGTACACGTTTGTTATTTGGCGCGTTAGCATAACGGCATAGCGACGCAGCGGTAGCGGTAGCGGCAGCGTAGTCGTAGTCGCACGTAAACGTAGTTTGGCCGCGACGTACTAATTCGTTGCATGGCATGGCGTTAAAGACGTGTTTGTTGTGCTGGCATTGTTGTTGCAGCATTTGTAGCGGTGAATCAAACCGATGAATTTCAAAAGCAACACAGAGTGATTATTCTTGTTGCTAGTGCTCCTGTGTTGTTGCTTTATATGTTCATATGTGTGTGTGTGTGTGTATGTGTGTGTGTTATTGAGTGATTGTTAAGTGCTAAAGTCAAGTGCTCCTCAAACTGTATAAGCAGCAGCAGCTCATACTTAAATACTTGTACTACATTGTATATATATGCAACAACTGGATACGGATACGCGCGTCTCGCTTTAAGCAGCTCAGCAGACAAGTACGTAACGTAGTAACGTAACGCAACGCAACACAAACGTAACGATTTATGCTGTCCGCACATCGCGTCTCTCTCTCACTCTCTATCTCTTCCCTTACTCTTATGTTCTGCTCTTCACTAAAAGTTCAATTTCCTGCGATGCTTTAATTGAAGCGAAACCAGCCACACTCCCCCTACCCACTCACCACTCGATTCAGGCGGGAGGGCGGTGCGATGTCTGTTGGGCGGGCGTTTGACTCTGGTCAGTCATTAGTCATTTGCTCATTTCCGCAAACGCAGCCGGACGTACAGCACTTGTCAGCCAATAAACAAGCGACGGCACAGACGAACAGCCAGAATGATCCAAAAGGGGGGTTAAGTGAGCGGGGAGCCGTTGTGTGTCTCCCTAAAGTATAAAAATGAATGGAACGTTCATATTCGAACACAGCACACTTTTATGTCGAGCCTCATTCAATTCCTTTTGACTGTTATACGTCTATCTATGTATATATGTGTATGTTTGTGTATTTTTTTTTTTTGGCTATCAAGAGTTTTGGGAATGATGCTACGATCTAGACAAATGTTTTCTCAATGGCCTATCTAAATGTTTACTATATATCTAAAATATCTAAAGTATTTGCTTGTTTAATATCTTATTAAACTATAAATTGAAACTAACTGAAGCTATGGTTTATTATTCTTGCATAGTTTATAACTTGCTTGGATCTATTAGATATTTTTTCGTTATCTTTACCTGATAACTGTGGGCTTTATTTATGCAAACTCTCATGAATGATGTGTTATTAAAAAACATAGATTTAGCTTAAACTAAGATTTTTAAAACATTTTCTTAAAATTTTCTGGGAGCTCAAGGACAAAGATTGGCTAAACTTTAAGGTGACCATTAACATTGGGTAAAAATTAATTTCAAAATAAGAAAACTGGTTTCAAAAAAGAATTTTTCTTATGCATTACATCTTCAATTTCAATCGAATCCTAGAAGTACTATTTTTTTTGTATTTCCTTAACATTTTTAATGTATATCGGATTGCCTTTTCCCTTTATCTCTGTGTCCTTTTGGATGAGCAATCTTTTTTCGATTGCTGTGATTTGTAGTCCAGTGTTGAAGCTTCTCTGCTGTCTCTCGGTGCTGTAAGTTATCATCATATGAAAGTGGAACACACAGTGAGACATGGTTTGAGTGTATATGGAACACTGGCAGCTGGATATGTGTCATGCATTCATTTTGGAATACAATAACCCAAGCCAAGAACAGCAACACAGACAACAAAAACAACAACAACAACAACAACAAGGACAGGCGTTACATAGGTGCACGCAATAAAAAAAAAAGAGAAAGAAATGCAGACTCACAAAAAAGCAACGCAGAATGGATCTGGTAACAATAGAGAAGTACTCTACTCCCCCCCTTCACCCACTCTCTGCAACTACTCAACCTGTATCCTTCTACTACACCGCCCCCGCCCCCGCCCCCGCCCCGCCCTTCACACCAAACATTTTAAGCTAACCCAGTTTGTTGATGTTTCTTCACGGCCTGCCTGTTGGCCGTTATATTTCTTTTTATGGCTTGAATGACTGCCCGCAAAACGACGAAGACAAACCGACAGTGTTCTAGCACCTACCCCACATACCCCCTCTGCAGCCACCTAGTCCCAAACTGGAGAGGAACCCGCAAAAAGCAGGCAACGCTTTGATGTAACTTGTTTTGTAATTGTTTTTGTATGTTGCTCTTGTTGTTGTTGTTGTTGTTGGTGATTCCTTGTTATACCCTGAACCCATTTAAAATGGGTAAAATGGGTATAATCGTCGTATAATCGCCAAAGTATGTAACATACAGAAGAAAGCATCTCTGACCCCATAAAGTTTATACATATTCTTGATCATTTTTGTATGATATCGGTTGAGAAACACCAGAGATATGGAACATTGAAGTTACTCACACACACATGCTTGCAAGCACTGACTGTACGCGCTGAGTATAGATTTCAGGGTATCTTATAGTCGGGGTTTCTTGACTAGAGCCTTCTTACTTGTTTTTTGTTTGTGCGTTTTTGCATTTCTTTGTCTTATCCAACCGAGAATGCCCGTTCTCGCCGGTTTTTTTTAGCAAGGTTTGCATGGCTCCGGGGCTATTGTCACGTAAATCTCTGACTGAAATTAGCCTCGTTGACAAAAATATGCCTGCTTACACATTATTTGTACAAACAGATAGACAGGCGCAACCGTTATGACCCATAGGGTCTACAGAGGATTAATCTATGGCATGGCTTATCAAGGGACGCTTAGCCAAATTTGCATGGGAACTGTGACAGTTGTTATTAGATTTTGTGGCTTTTTCTTTTGCTTTGCTTTCAGTCTTTGCTCCTTGCTCTTGACAATAGTTTTTCCTTTACAAACTTTGTTTTGTTTTATTGATCTGTTTATGCTTTGGCCTCTGGACAATGAGCCAATGCGCCATAGCGAAATAATTAGCGAAGAGCTAATACTCTAACGGTTGTTTATATATAACAAGCCGAATGTATAATGTATGAGTCGAAACGACAAGCTAAGCCTTTAATAACTAAATTACTATCACAAAATAACATAAACAAAATAAAAATACTATTAATTGCTTACTTCAAAGGAATTTTATTTATTTGTTAAACTTTATCTGAAAATAAAAGTAACCTTTTGCACGGGTATGCAAAACATTTTTTTGTTTGTTACGAGATACTCGAAACTCGAAATACGAAACATAAAACACGAAAAACGAAACACTAAACACAATGATAAAGGTTCAGTTGTCACCGTATATCGTTTGTTCTAAGCTGGCACAGAGAAAAAGGTAACTGCTTAGACAGGCGTGAAAATTATAATAAACAAGAGTTTTTGGTATCTATTATTTTTGGTTAGAAATGTTTTAGCTACTAACCTGACCTAAATGCCATTCGTTTCGCTGTCTTAACTTTTGTGTAAAGAATTCTTTGTGTTCTTTTGTCTCAGTCATGTTTATTGTAGGTAATTAACATTTCATAAACAAATAAATACTAGCTAGATATCTATCTGACTGCTGCCTACATTGCCTGCCCTTGAGGCTGCCAGAGCAGCAAACAGACATACGTAACTGTCAGTCAAATCTTGGTATTAAGGCAGACTTTGATGTCTAAGTGGGTGTTCACAAAAGCCCACCAAAAACAATACTCAAATGATTGAATACCTTTGACGGCACACAAAAATGTTAGGCTTCTGATTTAAATCTAGGAAAATTTCCGATTTCTGAATTATTGTAATTGCATAGCCATGAATAATATCTGATTTATTTATGCACAAAATATATATGCAAACAATATATACAGCGCTGACAAGAAACGATAATTTAGGAAGTATTTTAAGGCACGCCTTAAAGTATGCTATAGAATTTTCATTAATCACATCTTTCGTTTGGTTATTTCAAAGTATGTTAATGTTCAAATATATATTCCCTATTAAAATTATTAATTTTAATAACATAAGTAACTACTTAAATTGTATATAAGTAATATAAGTTTTTTCCAAACTTCTTGCTAACTAATTGTCACTTAGGCTTATTATCTCAGTTTAACGCCAACTCTTATTATCCAATGAGTCAGTACTTAACTGTTAATGCTAAACATAGAGCTGGAATTTTCATGACCTGCTATTTTCCACATACATAAGTGATAGGTTAATTAAGCCATGCTAATTATTCCATAGACCATTTTCCAAATATTAGTTTGACATTAAACAAAACTCAAGTCAATGCCAGAATCCTTCAACGAGCTGAAACGTACTCAAATTGAAGGCAACCACAGACAAACCATCTATTGGTCAACTGTATAAGTAGCTATGTGTATCTAGCCTATTTGCTGTCCATCATTAATTGATTTTTGATTACGACTATGACTGAAGAGTTTAAGTATGGGTATGACTACAACTGATTGACGGTAATCATCTCTTTGGTCACTTCGATATTTTTGAGGGAGCAGATATCAAAAAATAACGTTTACTAGTTCTCGTAGCTTTTTCAACCTGGATCAAGATTCTGGTAGCTAAGACTACAAAGGCTTGGTACGAAATATGCACAAAGCTCAAAAGTAGAAACAAATGATTTAAACTTTTCAATAAATCCAAAAAATCGTCCTCAATGTATACCTTTCGATTGTGTCTTTCACCTTTTGGCAATAACTAGTGTTGCACATTTGTTTAATCTTTAAATTCAAAAAACAATATCATACAATTAATATTAATGTTATATTTTGCAGCATCCATACAGAAAATTAATAATATGCATAGTTTATGTAGCAAATTTAAAAACATTTCATTCAGTCTAACCATATTAAAATCATTTTAACGATATTTTTAAAAAACATTCCATCTTTATGCCTTTGCCAAATCCATTTAGATAAAGTGAAGGAAATGCAAAAATTATAATTTGATCAGTCAGAGGCGGGCAACGCACTTAACCGATTTTGCCAAACCAATTTGTGCGAGACGAATAAGCAAAAAATGTTAAAAAAAAAAACAAACCTGAAGAGGACGAACTAGGAAATCGAATATTATACAGATAGTGCAAAAGATCCATTTACGTGATGCCGGAAAAGGCAAATAAAAAGCGTTTGCATATTTTATTGAATTCGGCTAAAAGTGTTAGTGGGAGGAGGGAGGCAAAACCCGATCCACAAAGAGCAGCGGGCGAGATAGTCAGAGTCGGAGTCAGACCGACACATAAATAAACCTCAACTAAGCCTTGTGTTTTGACATAGATTTAAATTGACATGCCTGTGCAAACAAAAACGCAAAACGCTAAAGGGGCTCGGAAAGGGGCGTGGGTGGGGAGGGGGGTGGAGGGTTGCTTGTTGTTGGGGTCTTTTTGTTGTTGGACCTGAGTAGACAACCGCTGTTGCTGCTGTTGTTGCTGTTGCTGTTGCTGCTGCTTCTGCTGCTGCCTCTTTTGTGGCAAGCGCAAGCCGCACAAATGTGCGTCAAGGAATTTCAAAAACGCTCGACTGAGCCACATTCACAGACACCGCATTCACATATTCCACATATTCACATTTGCCTAATGCCCAGCGCTTGTCCATTGATACGCATACAAAGACAAACATACAAATAAAACAACAAACAAACATAAGACACAAAAGAGGGTAAAAGACAAAATAAAAAAAAAAAATGCTAAATAGTTTGTTATTTAACATATTTGACGGGGGCAGCCTCTCTCTTTCTCTTTCTCTCTCTTTCGCTAGCTCGCTCGCTATTTTCTCTTGTTCTTCTTTGGTGTCTTCTTTATGGAAATTGACCCGACAGACGTAGTACGACAAACAGTCGGAGGGAGAGGGGTGTAGACCTTTTTAAAATGCTATCGCATGTCTTCAAATCGTTGGCTCTTTGACCAAAAGCCCAAAAAACTAGCCTTAAAATATTTTCTAGCCAAGCATTTGGCAAAGCGGCCTGAGCTTTACAAACTTTATGTTCTATTAACTGGGCAAATTGAAAGGCAAACGCGCTAAAGAACAGATAACAAAAAAAAAAGAAATATATATATATATATATGAATAAAAAGGATTTAAAGAGAATTGAATACCGAAAAAAAGTGAATGTTGTAAAGGACGCGTATAAATGCCCTGGAAATGTACTTTTATTTAATTATTTTTTGTATTGCTTGCATAAATGCCTAAAAAATATTAAAAGATTGCCTCTAATGTTTACATTTATATGAATTAAATTTAAATATAATATTTACGTACATTTGATCAACAAGTCATTATACCCCGTTAAATTACTAAACATTTTAAAGGGCATAAAAGAAAAACTCCCAAAAAATAGAAAAGTAAATTCAAAAAGAAAACATTTACAAGAGAAAAAGCGTCCGTTTTTTTTCTCTCTATGAATGCCAATTGGTGCAGGGCCAATTTAAAAGGACTTACTATTTAATGAAGCGCGCCAAGTAGAAGGATATAAGGATGAGACACAATAGCTGCTAGGATGTAAGTAGAAAATCCGTAAAGCAATACATAAGCTATCAAGTAGACAAAAGTGAGTGGAGAGGGCAAGGCTCAAGAAAGTTGAAAACGCTATCGCTACAAAAATAGTAGTAACACACAATTGGCAATTGAATTTTATACGACAGACAATTAGAGCGCAAGCGAATAGCTAAATTACGTTGTACAAAAAGAAAAGAATTAGAATGTTTTATTTGAATGTCATAAGAGTGCAGAATATTTGATTGATCGTTGAAAGATAGAAAGAAAGTTGAGCATACAAATGCGAAATGATTGACACAATATACAAGTTAAGAATAACAAAATGTTTAAACTATTCACAAACAAAGCGGTCGAAAATGTGAGCTATAAGAGCAATATGTACGACTTTATTTATTTAAAAGAAATAAACCATAAAATAAAGCCAAAAAATTGTCCAAAAACAAGAATATTCTTGCATTTATTTATTCAATTATAGTTGCCTATTGTTTTGAGTTCCAAAAATAATGTTTTCAAACTAATATTTATTTTCTTAAAAAGTTTTATTCAAATACAATTTCGTATAAACAACACCATACGATATTTAAAAGTATTAAAGCACATATCTTGAATTTCTTAGTCTATGCTTAGCAAACATAATACATAAATGAATCAATCGGCAAATAATATATATACAAACTGAACAACTTTAAAGCAACCTTTGACAAGCTTAAACTACATTGTTCTGTGGCATTGCCCTTCGCATGTGTTAGAGCTGTGTGTCTTAGTTATTTGGAACAGTCAAGAGTTTTTCTGTCATTTGCTTTTGCATCGCTGACTTATGGAATGTCAGCTAATGAGGTTTCCGTACCAAAACGTACTTAGCCCATTGCAATGGTCTTCTGGCTTTGGCATAGAGTGAAACCAAATCAAATCACATAACATGTCACATTGGGCGTTCGCCCAAGTCCAAAGCAACCCCAAACCATCTGGCAAAGCAATCTACCTGTCAACATACCAAGCAAGCAACCAAACAATCCAACAACCAACCAACAACCCAACTAACCAAAGCCATCCCAATCCAGGGGACTGTTTTTGCGCCAACTATGCTAATAACGAGCTTTTCTTTTACGTTACCTTTTTGCCAACCTGGCTACTTGATAGTTATGCAGTTCTTCACACAACCATTCCTACTTGCCACATAGCATTCTTGTTAGCGCCTTTCTTTTCAATATGCACCACATTGCATTCTCACTTATGTTATGGTCTTTGGGTAAACAATTCTGTATTTTAGACAGACTGGGGTATATTTTTGGTTTAATGCCATTGGGATTTGCTTTTCTCGTTGGATGTGATTTGACAAAATAAGTCAACAGAATTATGTTTTAAATACTTTTGACTTGTTTTTAAATTGCTTAAAACTTTGTTTTGCCAATCAAGTATATAAGGCTATCTTCATTTTGTCTAAAATACCGTGCAAAAAATTATTTTATATTTTTAATATCATATTAAAGTAACAGTTTATAGTCAAATGGAACAAATAATATTTGGAACCAAAATAAATTAAATTTTAATAAATATTTTTGTTCATTTGAAAAAGTTATTTAACAAAGTTTTTCACTTTGATGTTAACATTGTAAGCTTTCAGCAAAAGAGAAGAGTTGTAATGCTTGTAAAGATAAACCTCTTTTATTTATTCAAGGATTCTAAGTATAAGGAGCTGATGCTCGTTAAAGTACTTGAATTATATTTATAGCTTTGTGTGTTTATAGGGCAGGTAATCTTCGAGCTGTCAAATGTTGCATTTTTATTCGCCTGTTTTCAATATTTATTCGTATTCCGTTTCGCAATCGTTGTTTGTCGTCGTCGTCGTTATTGTTGTTGTTGTTGTTAACGTTGTCGTTGTCGTCGTCCAATATGTGTCAAATGCAAATTTAAATCTTATTGAAAAAGGGGATTAGGTGACAGCAGCAGAAGCACAGCGAATATTCTCCACACACACACACACACACACACACACATACACATACACATACACACATCCAGATAGATAGTGAGAGGGTTTGACAGGGAGGGAATATGTGTTTGTGTGTCTGTGTGTGTGCAACAAAGCGACGTTTTACACAGTGTTTTGTGGCATCGAAGATGCTGCAAGTTGGGATATGCCATTGACTTTGTCGAAAACACGCTCTCATTTGCATCGTTGTGTGCAGCAGCAGTAGCTGGAACAGAAGCAGCTTGGGGCAGGGCTGTTTTAAATGGTTTTTTTTTGTGGTTAGTGGATTGCATTCATAGTCATATCATTTTGCCATCATCTCCATCTAAGCCAGCTGCCCACTTTTATATAATAGAAAATTCTGGAGCAGACCGTCGTAGTCTAATCCCACGGCAACGTTAGACATATCAACATATGTTCAATGAGATTTCTACTTCAGCCACACACACACACACACACACACACAAATACACACACAAACACACACATGGACAATACAAAATCCAATACAATGCCGCAGCTATACAATTTTTTCACAATTTCAAAATGTTTTATGCTTCGACGTTTTTAGATCCTTTTCTGTACGAATCAGTTAGTGTGTGTGTGTGTGTGTGTGTGTGTGTTTGTGTGTTTTCAATATTTTCTACCCATGACTCGGTGTATATATTTCAAAGCTTTTGTTATCAATATGTCGACTGCTTATTGAAAATAATACAATAAAATATATATCGAGTGTATGCGACTGTGTGTATTTGTGTGTGTGTGTGTGTGTGGCTTGCTTTGTTGTAGGCGTATCTTGTAGATACTTTCAGTACCCAAAAGCGTGTAGCTATAGCTGTGCACAGCGCTTTGACGGCAACTTGGCATTGATTGCTTACGTAATTTGAACAACAACAAGCAACAGCTGAGAATGATCTTGTCATCATCATCATCATCATCATCAGTTACATCAATTGTAATAATATACGTAAATGCGATACAAAGGGCATAAAACGCACACTTCAGTGTTTGTGATGTACCATCTTGACACTATATATATATATATAAAGATATAAGTCTTTTGATTTTTATTTATAAGTTGCAATTTTCAAACATGTCTCGTTTTTCACTAAGGAATAAAGAAAACATTTGAGGAAAAAGATAAATCTATGTATAATAAGGATTTTTGTTCAAAAATAGCTATAGTTTAATCTGTCAGATTTTTATTTGCAAAAGGTTCGTCTTATATTTGGGTATAAGCTTTGTTTCTATTAAAACATTATAAGTTCTATAAATGCTGCAGAGGTTAACCTTCCAAAATATTTAGCTCTGATTAAATTCCATTAATTAATAAATTAAGTTACAAATACAGCCTCCGAATTTGCTTAGACACATATTTGATGCGGCAAATAATGATAAATAAAGTCGCAAGGTAACTTTAAGTCTAGCAGTATTGCTTTTTAATTTCAATTATGATATAAGAACAACATTGATATTGTTATTAGTAAACCACACACACACCCAAACACACACACGCACACACAGACACATAGATAGTGATACAAATATTTGTTTATTTGAATAGAGGTTGAAGTTTTGGTTATTTGCCTGTTTGTTATTGTGAACCAATTTCAATAATGGCTCGCATCATGATCTCATTAATGTATGCATGCCACAAATGCCAATGCACACTTATGGACATGCAGGACCTGCACAGTGAAATATCCTTCTTGTGTGCTTGTGTGTATCTGTGTGTGTGTGTCTGTGATTTTGGCCAAATGCCTTGCACGTAACCACATAAATTCCAAAGTCCAAGACACACTTAGCGAGCTCTTCTTTAATGCAAGACATAAACATATGTACACTTATACAAATAGAAATATATATATATATATATATATATATATATCACACGCTCGATGTCTTGAAATTCATGTTGAGGCTTTTGTTCGCAAGGCAGTGTTCGAATTGAAACATGCACGTAAATACATTAAAGCCAAATAGCCCAAAATAATGAAGCTGATTAATTCAATCAGGCGAATGAGGCACGCCCCCATCATCATGGACCAAATGCTACATAAGCTCAAATGCTCAAATACAATACACTCAGATTATTTAGTTGCCATTGCAAACGATATGTTTTTGGTAACAGTAACGGGCTCAGGTTGAGGTTCAGGTTCAGTTGCTTTTGTGTTTGTGTGTGGGTTAAGTTGTTTAACACGCTAATGTGATTCCGTTTCAGTTCAGTTCAGTTCATTTGAGTTCAAGAGCATACTTATAGCCACCTCTCATACCATTTAATCGTTAATCGATGAGTATCGCATGGCCAATCCTTAATAAAACATCGTATACTATATAATCAAAATTGTTGATTAGAGTGTGAGAAAACAAAAATATTTCATTATTATTTATCTGTTTTATGAACTGGCTATAATAAATCAGTTGGCATACTTGAAGCCTTATTCAAATGTAAAAGTTTATTGAAATCGATAATTTAATTACAAAAATAACGCAATAAATAATTTTTAAGTGCGTAATTTAGATTTGTGGTCTACCAAGGCAATTTATTAGTTTTGGTTTTGCCATTTTCCAAATTATTTTTTGTTAACAAACAAGTAATCTATTTTTAAGCTACAACAATGTTGTAAACAGTTATAATTATCAGGCTGTTATTCAATAATTTAATTAAAAATTTATCAACAGAACACACAGAAACTAATTGAAGTAGCAAAGTTATATTTATTCATGGCTAAACATAAGTTTCATAAGGGCGTGCATATAATTCAATCAACAGTTTTAGCTCAACAATTTCAACTCAATCAAATTAAGAAACTGGCGGCATAATGCAATCAGACAGTTAGTTGAACCAGATATTAACATGATTGAGCTTTTGCATTGCATTTGAAGCGACTGTCGTTCTTCGACCTTGACTCTTTACATTATCCAGGCCATCTATCAAGACAGCGACGTTGTCATAAGTCAAAAGTTCAGTCTACAATTTGAACATGACATTTGTCAGAAGACGCGAGATGCGAGAGTAGAAACTGGCAGACAGTGAGATAAAGAAAAACAGAATGGCGACATACATAAATACTGAACCTTAAATCAAGTTGTAAAGAGGCAGGCCAATGTGTTCAGGGTATGGCAATGGCAGTAGCAGCAGCTGTTGATGAAATGCTAGCGACAATAATATAACATAACATAAAAAAAACAAGCTCAAAACACAAACAATTCCGGCAGCAACAAAAAAAAAGTACATGCCAAAATGAAGATGGGCAGCTGCGAGGCATATGTTTGTACATACGAATATGCAGGAAAAACCCATATATATACATATATGATTCCATTTACACACACACATACACACACACAGACAGACAGACAGACAGTCAGCTATAAAAGTGACAAATGTTAAACGAAATGTAAAAAATAAAAAAAAAACTGACAACAGGAAGACGCGACGTAATGAAGCATAAAAAGCACATTTTTCAAGACGACTGCAAATACATACATGACAACTGAACAGCAGCAGCAACAACAAATTGAAAATGAAAGTTGTTTTTTTTTAAATGTAGCGAAGCTGAGATACACTCGCCAACAAACAAATGATTTCTGTTGAATAACAAGGCATAGACACGGCATTAAATACAACATTTGCAAGTGCAAAAAGTTTACATATGTATGAATTTAATTTTTAAATCTTATTGGACATTAAGAAATATAAAAACAATTGCATTTGTTCACGAAAAATGAACTATATTGTTAAATTAAACTAAAAAAAGCACTTTTCTAACATTAAACCTGATGTCACAGTATCATAAATTTATTGGTCGTTTTTTTCATGATATTAAATTGATTTAACCTTTAATTTTGTAAAAGTATATGTTTGTATAAAATGGATAACAATCTTTCAAAATGACTGATTATGACTGATTTTTATTCATTTATTTAATTATACTTTACTAATGAATGTTAAGCCCCGCTAAAGTATCAATTTTTCATGAAAGTGCAAGAAGGCAGGCAAATGCTGTATTTTTCTTTCAGCCAAAAATCATAGCATACCTTGTGGCGCAGACTAAAAATGATCCTAGATACATTTTTGCTTGACTGTGGCTTCGTGCTCATCGTCGCATATTCGAATAACATTTTCACGCTTGTAATCAATGCGGCGTTCTCTAGCTCCCAACCTTCGTGTGCCCCACCCACCCTGTTGCCAACTTATGCAAATTGTTGCCCCTGGCCAGAGGGGCCCCCCCTGCCACGCCTCGTAATTGCCAAAAATTTGTTTGGTAAAAAAGCAAAAGCAAAAGCAAACTCAAGAAAATAATAATAGGAATAAGAATAAGAAAACGACAAACGGCAAACCGAATTTAATTTGTTTTCGCTCGTTGTTGTGCGCGCAACTTTTCGCTTTTTGTGTTTTTTGTTCAGTTGTTGATTTTCTTCTATCCTTTCTTGTTTTCTTTTGCCTTTTGTTGTTGTTCGTCGTTGTTGCTGTTGCTCTTGTCTAGCTTGTAATATTTATTATCGAATTGTGTAAAAGCAGCAACAGAAGCAACAGCAGCAAGCAAGAACCGGCAGCGGCACAACAGGCCAAAGCAGTGCGAGCAATTTCAGGAACTTGACTTTGCCTGTTCCTGTTCGATATCCTGTAGCGAAAAGTTTTGAACTGGACATGCTAAGTTGCCACAAAGCTAATGTTGAGAGCAATAAATATTGCCACGCATGATAATTTATGCAATGTCAATACCAAATTTATTGAACTCAAAGTTTGTGCACCACCACAACTAATTTGTTATATATCTGCCTGACTTAACTTTAATATTCAACTTAATGAATAATAAGTTGAAGTTCAATTGAGTTACAAATTGAACTTAACTTTTTAAAAATAAGATGATTCTAAGACCTGAATAATATTTGGGCACTTTAAGAAGGCTCTAGTCAAAAAGAAGACTCGACTAGAAGATACTCTAAACCCTAGACCTTACACGTACAGTCTTGTTTCTTGATTTGATAGTCAGACAGACGAACGGACGGATATCGACTTGGCCGTTGATGCTGATCAAGAATATATATACTTTATGGGGTCGGAGATGGTTCTTCAGTCCGTTACGTCGATTTACACAAAACCCTAATACCCTTTTTACTATATTCGTGCGTTCAGAGCTTTAAGCAGCTGAGCTGTACTATTAAAAATACAATATTTCTAAGTAGCTTTCGGCACATTAACTTTTTTATATTTTAGTTAGCTTATTTTAAGATATTTTTAACAAAAAAAAGGTGTTAGCCATCAATTAATGAATGACTTATCAATTTTATATAATATATAAATTATATTATGTTATATGTAAAACATAAATCTCATGAAATTGAATTGAACTGTAAACATTTTAATAATAAATTGCTTATAAACTTATTAATATGCTGACGATTAATAGCATAGCATTTACTGTATGGAAATTCTTGGGTATTTCACAGTCGTGTATACACTTTGTAGCCGGATTTCTTGTCATTTTCTTTGGTGCTGTTTTACAGGACAGGTTTCCCGCATAAGTTGCATTTGTAGCTACCAGTTGCGAGTTCCGTTTTGGCTTTTTAAAATGTTTGCCAACATTGCCATTGGTATGCACACGCACATGGTATGGACCTCGCATAGTTGTCCTGAAACCTGCGAACCCTTTTGCCTCGACCTCCTCGTCCTTGTCCTCGTCCTTGTGCTCGTGTTTGTGCTTGTGTTTTGTGTGTGCTGTTCCTCATGCTCAAGCTGCAACGTTCTAGTTGAAGTTGTAGTCGCAGTCATCGGTTGTCCTCGACAGGATGTCTTGCCGGCGTATGCCCTGCACGTATTACCCTTATAAATTTTGTTGCCAAATACATATACGAAAAAAAAAGAAGATACACACTACTCCTTATAGTGTGTGTGTGTGTGTGTGTGTGTGTGTGTGTGTGTCAATGGGTGACAGTTGCAATTGTGTGTTTGTTATTGCAGAATTTTTGGTATGCACAGGACAATTTTGCCAACAGTTGAAAACTCAGGAAAACTTTTTTGCCTGTCCATGTTAACTGCCAGTCAATACGAATACGAAACAGATATGGCTTATTTGTGCCGAGTGCTATTGTTGTTGTTTTTATTATTGTTGTTTGAAAAGCCAAGACCTTATGACTTATTCAGATGATGTTGGCTTTCTCTACAATTCGGTACACTTTAGTTGACGTGAATTCAGTTGTTGTTACTGTTGTTGTTGCTGTTGTGCTCTGTTATTTTGGGTTTTGTTCATTTTAGAACGGTTTCTGTGATTCTGACTCACTTCATTAATTATACGACGCGTGCGACGTGAGGCCAATTAAATTCACGCATTTAATGAGAGACCCGCTACATGAATAACAAAACACAACGACGACACATACGAGGGTAACTCGGTAACTTTTCAAACTTTTAATCCAGTTATTAAGAGTTGCTTAACAATTGTTAGTTAAAATTTTGTTTTAATGATCTTATAGATGGACTGTTTCTTGTTTCTAGGAGATACTATACTTGATTTGATAAAAAGGAAAATAAACTTAAGTGTTTACTAAAAGGATTTTATTCAATAAAACTCAAAGTGTTAAGTGAATATCTGCCAGACTCTTAAAGTCAAGTAAAATAAATAAATATTTAATGTGGCACCAAAATTAAAATAATGTTTAAATAGTTGTATTTTCTCTCCCTTATATTAATAATGTATTAATTATTCGATTGACAATTTAGAACTTTTAATTCAAATTAAGTTTAAAACAAGTTGAGGCGGAGAAAATATCATAGTTCTGATTTAGTGGTCACAAAAAAGTGGATAAATATATGTATGTAGCTCAACTTGCAAGTTAAATACATTAATTAGGCTTATAGCGGCATACGCATATCATTTATGCTTTCATTGGTCTGGCTCTACCCTTACTCTCACCTCTGTTATGGCCCCAAGGGGGTCATTGACACACATGCCACGAAAATTGCCTTGGGACTTTGGTTGGTTGCAATGTATCAGTTAGTTAGTTAGTTAGTTAGTTGGCTGATAACTCGACACAAATAAAACACACAAACACACGCGCGCACACACACACACACACATAGTGTAGTGTGGACTTTAATACAACTTTATGCTTTTATGTTTTGATCCCGTTGGCGGGTCAAGTGCTTTGAATAATCAGCAGACATTTGCGTTGATGACCCTTTTTTATGCCCAGTTGGAAGCTCAAATCCCCTTTAAAACATTTTCACCTACAGTTATAATTTGTTTCTCTCTTTTATTTTGTGTTCTTGTTTTAGGTTCTGTGCGTGCCCAAATATCGCCTGAGTCGCTCGCAAATTCCAATTTAATTATACACCTGGACAAAAATTTGAATATTCTCCTATATATAAAGTCGAGTACATAAGTACACACACCCACACATACACACACCCACACACACACAAACACAAACATACATACAGGCACATAGAAATGTTGTTCCACATGGCATAAAGTCGTAAATTAAACGCATTAAGATATTTGAATAATGTTTTTTAGCGCTTTGCTTTATGTGTCACGTGATTAGGTGGAATCATGCCACAAATTCATAAATTTTGCGTAACACCAGCTAAGCTCATTTGTGTGTGTGTGTGTGTGTGTATGTGTGGCAGCCAGCCCAGGCAGGGCACGAGTGCGCCGTTTTAATTTACAATCAAGTAATTGTGGCAAGCGAAGTGTTGCCTCATTGAGGTTGAATTCCAAATTCAATTCACAAGAGATATTCAATTCTAAAACGTGGCAACACTTCACTGATGAGATATGGAATCACGAAATACAACAAGTTGCTTACATTTAAAACGAAGAACAACAAAGTAAATCATCAAATCGAAACATATCCGAACTCATAAGGTGTATGCTTGATCAGCATCGTTAGCTGGTTCGATGTAGCCATGTCCATTTGTTCGTATGTTTCTAGGCTAACTAGTCTCTCAGTTTTTGAGCTTTAAAAAGTCTTTATTTTGAATATTCAATAACCATTTCAATATCACTATCACTACTTTACAATTAGGTTCCTTTTGAAGGTTTGATGTATCATATACTCGTACATAACGATGAACGCAGAGAACAATATAAAAAACTTAAAATAAGCAACTTTATTAACTTAAAAATATATTTAAGGTAAGAATAAACTTTTGAAATAATTTCGTAATAACTTGAGCTTAACTTATAAAGATAAACGTTTGTAAAACTATTGTCTGACTAACTTTGTTTTCTAATACGCAAATATCTATTTATCACACTCTATAAAGTTGGGATGATGCACACCGAATAACAGAGAGAGAGAAAGAGAGAGATAATAAATTGAATATTATATTCGTATCAGTTATTCAGTTTGTCAATGAAGCCGTAACATATGATTTCATTTTACGAGCATAATTCACTTATAGTATTTCACATTCAGATTTGCTCGTTTCTCAAGTCCATTAGCGTGTGGAGAAAGAGGCCCGAAGATACGCGTGAATAATACTTTCAGGCATTCATCTTACTCGCTTTAAAAAGTTGGATTCTCTTGTGGCATAAATCACGACGGCTGCTTGGCTCAGTTCATTGAAGTGTCGTTTATCGTTTTGCTATTTTTTGGCAAACGCCTTTCGTGAACCTCTCTTGGCCATAAATATGCCAATTTGGCAAGAAGCAAGAAACTTCACTCTCCCACTTCAACGAGGTGCCACACCAACACTTCCCCCTTCCCCCAACCCCTACCCCTCCCCCTCCAACACCTTCTTTATCTGACAACCTTCTGTTTACCCTGCCAGTCAGTCAGCAAGTGAGTCAGATTCCAAGAGTCAGAGTCAGTGGCGAACAATAAAAATAAAATTTATTACTCAAGTTTATGGCAAAGCAATAAATGTATCTTTCACTGAGTATGTATGTATATTATATGACTAGTGTACGAGTGTGTGTGTGCGTGTGTGAATTGACTATTCCATCTATCCATAAATATGCACCCATTCGCACCTAGACGGGTGCCCTCCGGACCACATGTGGTAATGCATCCCGTCTCCACCATAGTTGCCCGCTCTTAAAATGATTATATTGTTATCCCGTGTGAGCCACTCAACCCAATCCAACCCAAAACCACAAACAGACACACACACACATCGCTCACAACAACCCTTGATTCAAATCCCATAAAGTTGTTTGTTGTTGTTGCTGTGATAGTTGCCGTTTATATGGCTGGCAATTGCCGCATCATTAATCTTACTCACGGAAATGGCGCTTAGGTCAAAGTTTTGAGTTTGGGTAATTTATCTTCACAGTTTTGCCGCAATTATGTGCCGAAACGGTAAAAACCTAAAACGAAACTAAGCAACTGCGCCTCTCATCCCCCTCCACCATCCCCCTCACTACCCTTGAAACCACACAAACACACCTAAGTCCAAACCCTTGCCATTGGCAAATGTTAATAGCCATCTAGACAAAGAGAGAGAGAGAGAGAAAGAGAGAGAGAGAAGGAAAGCAAGTTTTTCATTCAGGTCGTCAAAAGTCGTTTGGCCGCGTGTTCAAGTCCCCGCTCTAATATTTCTTTGCCTTAATAATTGAGCAGCAATTTCGCACCCGCGGCACTAAAATTAAATTGAACTGTTTACAAACACATGAATTGCTTATGAGCGACAAACTATGCACCATATAGGGGCGCCGGTCGGTTCTGTGCCATTTTCAGGGGTGATAGAGGGGGTCTGGGGCGTGTCAGGCTGTGTGTCGTGTCGCACGGTGGGCGTGGTCAGACGCGCGTGTGTGTGTATGTGGAATGCTCATCAAGTAAATGACAGTGCACTAACGAAGTTGAGTACGCCAAACAAATGATGACCAAGCAACCCAATCGCACTGTGGTGCCCCGCTCGAAAACAAAACAAATATTTCATTTGAAATTGAACGCAAATAGTCCAAAGGATATTCATTGATACCTGATACGCATAGTTGTTAACTTTATGGTTATTGTGTCTTGAAAACATGTATAAGAAAATATTTTTTATTGTGTAACGCATAGATAAAACTAAATTGGCTTAAGAACTTTGTGATATTCGAAACTTATATATTATACATAATACAGAAAGGAGTTTCTAGAGAAATATTAAATAAAACAAAATATTTATTGTAGGTAATTTCGAATTATGACAAATTATATGATACTTCACTTATTGGGAATGTTTTTTTATTTTCATAAAACTTGAGACAATATTGTTGAAAATATCGTTGAATATGAATATATTTAAGCTCAATTTGAATTTTTGTAGAGCTTTGAGTTTCCACAAACCAAAAAAATTATTAAAATCAATTACATTTAGATTATTTGAGTCTTTTTTGTCGTTTAGTTATCAATTTGTGTGTGTTCGTCCACACACTGTGCACTGCGTTTTGCCGCACAATTAATTGCGTAAACAAAACGCAATGACTGTGGCAAGAGTTAAGCATTGAATTATTCAAATCGTCTATAATTACAGCTGGCAAAGCGAGCGAACGAACGAGCGAACGCCTGACGCATTTATCAATTAAATGCGAATGTGGCAAATCTAGCAATGGAAACAGTTGCAGCAACACCAACAGCAACACCAACGGTTAACGGCAACGGCACGGCAACAATTTTGCCAGCGGTCAATGGCAATTAAATTATTAAAAGTTTGTCATAAATAAAGGCAGCAACTTGACAATTATTAAATCGAATTACATGCAAGTTGTGCGACCAGAAAATGATGACCTATGCCCAAATGGATTTGCCTGCGGGGAGCTAGACAAAAGAGCAAAGCGATATATGAGCCTTGCGTTGCTTTATGTACACACACACACGTATGTACATCATGTGTGTGCATGGGTGTGTGTGTGTTTGTGTCGAGCGGGTTTATGAAATGTTAAACGGCGGCCTTTTTTGAACTGTTTAATCTCAATTACCAGTGCGAAATATGCAATAAATCTGTTATTGTTTGTTGCTGTTATATATGTATGTGTATGCGCGAATGTATGTACGTACGTATATGTTATTGTTGCTTGTGTGTTGGTATTGGTGTTGCTGCTGTCAGCCGTTTGGTTTCAAGTGCCTGCCACAGTTGTTTCAAATTGCGCCTCTGTTGACTTCATTTCCTTTTTCTGTTTTTTTTATTTTTCCATTTGCCTGCCCTTTTTTTATGATTGTTTTCGTGTATTGCGCAATAAAAACAAAAATAATGGCAGCAGTTGAAAAAAAATGAACGAAGATATATGTATGTGTGTTTTATACTTACAAAAAATTGTGGCATGAGGTAACATACGCAATTTGCGATGCGGCTGGTTTTTTTTTATTATTTTTTATTATTCTTTTCTGTGTTGTATTTGTATTTTGTTTGGCTAAGTTAAGGCATTTAAGCACATAATTTCAATTGCTGTACATAACACAAAGGGATTAACTTTGATTTTGACATATGATTTGTTAGTGTGCGTATGTTTGCGTTTGTTTGTGTGTTTGTGTGTGTGTGTGTGGCTATAAAAACAATTGCTCGCTAGGCAATGTCGACTTTATGCCTGCCAGAGTGTAAATTACGAAAGCCAAATACATGAAAATACAAAATGCCAGCGTCATGGAGACTTTATGGTATTAATTCAGACTTAAAATCCCTCCCCATTGAACAAAGATATCCATTTTAATTCGTTGTGGCTGTTTAAGCCTATTGTAACATCTTTGTCTGTTGTGAACGTATTGTTTTAAGTTAACTTCTTGAATGATCAAATGCAATGAGAAGGCAGCTAACAAGATTTTTTAGCTGAAATGTTTGATTGATAAAAGCAAATCAAATTTTCAAATCAACTTATGGCTTAAAGTTATAGCGTAAACAAACAAATGGCTAATAATTAGCAATAATTAAATTGACAAACCAATTTACTTGCGTGGTTAAAAAGAATCGTATTGAATTCATATTTTTTGAATTATATCAATTCTGTTGACAAACCATTTCAATTACATGTTTTAAGTGACCGCAAACAATAAAAGCTCATCACCAATTATGAAACAAATCAATTTTTTAACTACAAAGTAGAATATGAAAAAAGTATTAGCACCGCAAGGTTATAACATAATTTAAAATTATTATTCCACAGTCGTGCAACATTATTAATAAATAAATGCAATTTTTTTTGCTGATGCGGTCAAAGTGTTAATAATTAATGCAACTGCAAATTGCAAAAGGCAACAAATTCACAACAACAAAAACCAAAGCAATTAAACGAGCAGCGTATATTTACATATATATATATATATATATATATGTGGCAGCATACATATGGCGTGAAAAGACTGTTAAGTAGCAGGTTCAGTTTCACTTTTTGTGCTGTCACATAAAGTCATGGGAGGGTTTCCAATTGCTTTCAAATCTCTTTGATGAACTGGCTTTGGTAGAGAAGAGACAAACACGCCCATTTAAAAGCAGTTTAAAAACACAAACAAAATTTCCATGAACTTTGAACAACTCCTAATTGACTTTGAAGTGCTTTTACAACGATTAACTCGAATGGATCTTACAGAAACACGTTGCTACGATGCCGCTTACACCTACACGCCTGCCAACGTTGTTTAATACACTCGTACACACACACACACACAAACATAAATATATGCTTTTATAAGTTCATTTAAAGTTCTGAGCCGTGTCTGAGCGTCGGCTTTAAAATGTTTTTTTCTTCATTTTTTTTCGCCACGCTGAGGAGTTCGGTACGCAGTCAGCAGCTTATGGAGCTGAATATAAAACCTGCATGCTGTTACAAACACACTAACACACACACAGATACACAAACACACACACACACATGAGGATTCAATGTTGTAGCAAGCAACTTACATGTGTTATTATCACACAAACTCGCAAATTTTCACCAGAGTTGCGGCAACGGCTCCCAAAAGTATGCTACGTTTTTTCAGCTTTTTACTTCCTGCACTGCGCTTCACGTTTTACGTTTTACGTTTCTCTGCGCTGCGCTGCGTTGCGTTCCTGCCCCCTATGGACGCCCATCCTTAAGCGTATTAATGCTTGTGACGGGCTGACTGTCTGACTTGCTGACTGGCCTGGACTTGGCTGCTGTATGTTTTGCAGCTCGTTGACATTTGATGTCACTGTGTCACCGGCATAAAAAATTAAAAGTATAAAAATGATGCAGAGACCCCATTTACCCAAACCCGTCTTGCCATGAACTCAACTAAGTGGATGGGGTGAACAAGTGGGGGCAAATCGCTGGCATTATATGCGTAATAAAAACTTGCGGTCGTCCTCCTGCCTCCTGCCTTCAGTCTCAAGTTGACCTTTTCGTGCCACTCTCTCAAACGTCCAACTGTAGCCACACGAAAAAGAGAAGGGCCAGTTTATTGTGCTGTTTGCGCTTTGCCATCTGCGTGTTACATATACCCTTCGAACAAAAGGATACGTCTCCTTAAGTATCTATTTTGGGCTGTATTTAGAATTTAGAAGTTTACGGTTTGAGATCAAGTAAATTCATCATGTGAACAGATCGTTCTTAGAAACTAACTTTATTTGTACGCTACTTTAAAATATTTTTCTTTATACATATGACATTATAAAGTATAGGTAAATGTTATACAAATTATTAATAATAATTAACTTGCTCATATTTTGAACCGAATCGCGAATTTTTTCATTGTCAGTTGAAGATTTTTGTAATTCACAAAGAGATCTCGTAACAAGTGCATACAACAATCGGCTTAATTCACAAGCACATTGTCATTTTGTGTTTTTTAAAGTTTCCACTCAAGGCTGCGCGAAGGCGGGAAGTAATGGGATGGTGAGTGGGGAGTGGAGAGTGGGGAATGGAAAGCAGTTGGCACCCGCATTGGGGCAACTGGCGGTGTGTGCGTGACAGACGTTGTTTGCCTGTCACTCGCTCTTCACCCGCTTTCTTTGTTTTTTCCCCATTCTCTCGCTCGTTCTCCTTTCTCCTTCGCTCTGCGTCTTTTTGCTGCTGCACCTGCTGGCTATGGGCATAAGGTCTGACTGCCAGCCAACAAGTTAGTCATTTGCTGTTTCAAAAATAAAACGCAAATAAAAAACTTTTACGACATATTTATCTTTTCTGGCGTAACTCTCAACTGTTCTTCCTCACAGACTTTTCGTGCGTGTGTGTGTGTGTTTGTGCTTGAGCAGAAATATATTTGCAGGTGCATAAATGTTGATAGGAGACAGAATGGCAGGATGAAGAGACACCAACAAATACTAACACAAGCAGTAAACTGTGTGATGTATCGTTTGGTTTAACATGATTAAATGTTGTAAGAGGCAGATTCGATTTGTCACCATCAACATAATGAAAAACAATCAACAAAAGTGCCAGACGCCAATTGAAGATTGATATTGATTTTGCTGAGCAAAGCTAAATATTATTCGACCAGGCATATGACCACCGATGATTAACTTAACAGCATCGAAGTTATCTTGAAACAATTTAATAAAACAAAATGAGAATTTTTCTTGGAATCTTTTTGGTGATTTAATCTTAAGTGGCACTAAGGCAGCTAACTTTGATTAAATTAATACAAATATAATATTTATTTTGCCAAGGCACCAAATAGCTAAATATGTGCATGGAAATATGTTTCCAACTTAATTCGCTGTAACAATAATATAAATCTAAAATGCTTTCGGATAATAATTCACAAAGAAACATTAATGACAAGATAAATTGCAAAAAAAAATCTTTTCACAAGAATGTTAGCTGTAATTTGATATAATATTGCTCAAGTCTAGAATGATAGCGGCTGGGCTAAATTAAATGAAAATATTTACTTGAATATCAACGTCAGCGAATATTTAAGTAAGCAATTTGTATCTTTATTATATTACGAGAAATATAAATATTTTCATAAGAATTTCTCAAGAATGTCAGATATTATTTCAATGCCTTTCCTGGCTCATTTAAAACCATTTGCCACAACATTGTATCCGCATAAAAATATTTCAACTGTACAGGTTAAATTCTACTCGTCTTTCCCTCTCACTCTCAACTCTCTCTCTCTCTCTTTATTAGCTAAATACGCATTAAATGACTAGTTAGTTTTGTTGTTCTTTGCATTGTTTTAAAGGCTGCGGAATGTCTGCAGCTTTTTCGCTGTCATCATCAGGTTTTGCCCACTTAGTCGGCTCGTTTTTAGGCTTCTGGCCCTGTTTCCAATAGCCTGGCGCAAAATAGTGAGTTTGTTTAAAGTGATGGTATCTCTTTTGCTTCTCCTGCTTGGGCAACACAAAGTTCTTGTAATACTTTTCTACGGATTGAGTGTGTGCAGTTTTATCTGAGCTTTCGAAGTAAAGTGCTTGAGCGTTTCACTTACCCAATGGGATATTCATCGTATACGTATTGAAACTGCTTTGCCGATTAATTGAATTGGGCATCACATATTGCTCATAATACGCATCTGCATAAATATATATTGAATTGTTTGGTCTAATATATACATATTTTTAATTGAATATTTCATTTACCAAGCGTCATTGCTAACTTTTTGTCTGTTAGTTTTTGCAACTCTTCAGCCGTTTGTTGCTGAGCCATTTTTAATGATTTTACTTTCAAGAACTTTCAAGAAATTTTATCTTCGTATGAATTAGCTCTGAAGTTTCATTTAGCTTGACATACTTATATTCACAGTCATACCAGATTTCTGTCTAAAAATTCACACTTTTGACATTTTCAGTATATACTAAAAAAACAAATACTTTTAATTAGCTTTATTTTTATATTTTAAGTATTTTTTAGTAGATAAATCGATTTTTCATAGCATTTTCTTTTTAAAAGTCGTTTTGAAACTTTGATTATACGTTTTACCCTCAGAAACAACACTTTAGTTAACTATTTTCTCAAAAAGCATATATATTTCTTATCCTTAATTCTAAGCCGACTTTAATAACACAGGAACTTACCTATACTACTCTCCTTCCGTTTCTTACGTAAATCCTATCAGTAGATGGATTTTTTTTTGCTCTTTTTGGCTCTAGTTTTATGTTGCGCCGTAATGTGCGCTCTGTGCTGCTACCCAAACCTTTGTAGCCTTAAAGCTCAACAATCGTGCTAATGGGCCGTACTCGTCGTCCTCGTCATCGTCGTCCTTGTCAAAATCCTCTCCAACGCCCTTCTCCTCATCCCAGTCCCCGACGTCGTCGTCATCATTGTCGTCTGGTATGCCAAAGTTTTTATTTGTTATTATATACTTTGGCGTGTCAAATAAACATCACACATCTACGTATATGAAACATGTTTTATATGCCAACGCTCTATGGAAACTCCTGTGCCTCCATGCGATTGTGTTTCCCTCTCTCTGTGTGTGTGTGTGTGTGTGTGTGTGTGGAAGCCTATACGTGCTGTGGTTGCGCACTTTTTTTTAAGGTTCGAGCCATGAGAATGGCTATATGTGCGAGCGTGCGAGTTGGTGAGTGTGAAAGTCGGAGCTCGTGTGTGACTGCGGCTCATTTGCATGAATTGTCGCAAGCTTTTAGCTTAACTTCACCGTTAGCTGAGCCGAGCCAAGCTTGCACATAAGGCGACAATATGTGCACACTGTCACTAAAACGCTTAAGAAATATTAGTAAAAAAAAAAAAATAAATAAATAGATAGTGTGAAGAAGAAATACAATATAAACTTTTATTTATTTTAAACCTATATAAAAATAAAATTTGCTTCAATAATTTCTTATTTAATTATAATTTCCGTTTCAAGTTGGATGTATGACATCAATTTAAAGAAAGTTATTGATCTAAATCAGTATTAACGAAATTTTGACACACTGTGCCATTGAATTGCTTCTTTTTTAATGGTGGCTCTCATGCTTATGAGCACGGGAGTACCGTTAATTTTCTGCCATTCTATTCTATTCATTCTAACGTGCGATTTATGCTAAGCAGCGACAAATAAATAAGTGCCTATACCGAAGGTGTCGAATACAGCCATCCTTCTGACCGCCTTAACATGCCGTGACCCATTTACTCCAACAGCTCCAAACGGGAACTATAAGCTGCGGCTTTAGCAGTTTTGGATCTATGTGAAACTTATTTGTCTTGGGTCTATATAAATATTTTTGTTTTAACTATCGAGCGCTGGGAATTGGTTTTGGCCGCAATGTGCAATTTTCACTCACTGCTAACTCGTATCGTAAAATATTGGAAATTTGTTTTACTGCAATGTTGAGTCAGGCAGCAATTGCAATATACTATATTTGAATATTTACATACCTGCAGCTCTTTTTTATTTTTTTGGTCTTTCGTTATTCATTTTCAATAGGGCTTTTAGCATGTGTGTGTGGGTGTTTGTTTTGAGTGTGTGTGTGTGTAGTGCTGGTTTTCACTTTACGGCGATGTATTTTATTTGTGGTCTTTATTTATTGGACAAATATAATATTCACAATTTTGCTATTTATAAAATGACTATAAGAATATTTCCATTGTCAAATAACTATTAACTGTATATTCGTTTTTAGTTTATGAAAGCAAACAAAGTTGAATAGGTAATATTCAGATATTATTTTAAATATTATTTTTTCAGAGCACAATTTTAATCATTTTTAGTTTAATTTTTCTGTACAAAGGCACATTTGTTAAAAGGAAATTTTGAACAGTTTGAACTCAATAAAAGAACTTCACAATACTCAAGGCTTATTCAACAAAATATGGTATCGTTGGGCCACTTAAATCATTACTGACCGTTAGTTCATTTACGTTCAATAAACATAAACAAACATTATTGCTTGTGTTTATTTTTTTTTCAAAGAAAAAATGGTAGAATAAATGTATAAACATTAAAAATGTATCAGAAATAATTTCTATTGTGCAGTGTATTTAAATTGTAAGTAATGGGAAACTTATGGAACGAATAAAATAAAAACATGAAAAAAAGTTGCAGAGTTTTTGGATGTTTTCAAACATACAAATTACAATTTAATACAACCATCGCTCTTTCTCCAGCTTCACTTTAGAGTACTAAACTCCCAAAATATTCAGTTCGACACAACTTAAGATATATTATAACATACTATATATAACTTTCAACTTATTAATCTCATTCGCCTTTTATCTTTCTTTTATTTGCAGTATGCAGCTGTGCCTAGCGCTAATCTCGTGCCTTGTGTGCACCGCTTACTGCTGGCAATTCGATGGTGGTGGAGATGTTGGTGGTGCGGGTGTTGGTGGTCATGGGGTAACAATGAGAAGATTGCTCCATCGCGCGGCTAGAAACACAGCACGAGCATTGACACGCAGTCCACCGCCTGGACGAGGATCGGCCGCACTGCTCGGCAGTCAGCAGCAGGATGTGCTCTACGCCTGCCCTTTGAACTCGATGTGTCAGTGCGCCGGGCTGCCCAACGAGACATCCACACTGATTGAGATTAATTGCAACGAGGTGGCACTCTACAAGTTTCCAGGTGAGCACCAACTGCAGATGTTCTCTTTTCCAAACCTACATACATACATACATACATACATTTATATATATATATATATATACATGTTCATTTTGGCCTTGGCTGTCAATATGGCGCTTGGAACTTGTCTCGCCTTTATTAATGGGACAAATATTTTTCTTGTGTTGAGTAATAAATTGCGACTGGCGACAATATGCCTGTTGCCAATTGCTTCGTTTCGTTGTCTGTCTCGTTTTCTTTTTCTTTTCTTTTTTTCTTTTTGCTTTCCACTCGTAATTCGTTCTTTGTAATTTTCTTCTTCATTTCGGTTTGCCCACCCTGCAGGCAAAATGTAATTTTTTAATAAACCTTCAAACGGCTTTGTCCTGTGCTTCGAAACAACATGCTCGAGTAATGCATTCTCGCTCGCTTGCTTGCCTGCTTGCTTGCTTGCTACCCACAACAAAATTAAATCTTACATTTAAGTTTGCCAATTAGTTGGAAAAATAAAGTTTTCTTTTTTTTCGGCTCTCAGCTCTTGCGACTGGCATGAAACTTTGTAACGATTGCTGTGGCAAATTCAACGCTAATTTGTTTGTAGCTTTTGTAGTAATGAATGGCAAGTTTTTGTACTCCATTGTCATTTCGTTACCAATGCGCTTTCCCTTCGCCCCACCCTCGAATATTGTACTGTATTGTTGTTGTCTTGTGCCATACAAATATGAACATTACCTCAAACAGTGCCTGCAAAATGCAAACAACAGATACGCCTGCCTCACGGCAAACTCATGACTGCAAGTTGCGGCATAAAGTTGCATAAGCCCAATAAACACACTCACACAAACACACACACACATACACATAGAGCATAACAAATTGACAGCCATCGCTGGCCAGGCAGCTGTCAAATATGAGAGTATTCGTAGCCGTCGAAAAGTTTTCTTGGCTTACGAAATTGCTGCTTTTATCCGCATTGCCAATTTATCTGCCACAATTTTCGAAACATTTCAACAATTTTTGTTGAACTTGCAATATTTGTATTCGTCTTTTCCGTTCCATTACGTTCCGTTTTGTTTTATTATATTTTTCTTACAAATTTACATTTATTGAATTTGTGTGTAAGAGCAATATAGCTTATTATACTTACAACTTTGAAGACTTTAGCATGGCATTCTTGATATTTGCAATATTATTTGTGCTTGCCAAGAAAGCGACTTCCCGAGCTATTATTAATGCCAGAGCTTAAAAAATATTTTCTTCTCAAGCTGTTTTTTTTTGCTATTTCACTTTTTCAAATATGTCCATTTATTTATTTTTGTATAACAACAAAGAAAAAATATTTTAAATTTACACAATTTAAGATATTAAAACTTTTCATGCGTTCTCTATTAGAGAAAGAATTTCTATTCCCTTTATAAATTAATTCCATATTTCATAAACTCATATCGATAACAATAAGCGCTTTAAATTATCGATTCTAAAGTATGAAGCTCTTATGGTCTCTGATTTTAATCTTTAGAATGATTGGAAATAATTAAAATCTAATTGAGAAATAAAAGGTTTTAACTATATTTCTTGAATAATTTACTTCAATTTACTAAGTCGTTTGTAAATATTATCGTTATGAACCAAAAATTTGTATTTTGTACGCAATAAATGCTTTATGATTTGTTTTTCGTGGAGCAAATCAAATGAATTTGAATATAAAGAAATGCTGTCTACCCAATTGCATTTGTTGATTAGCAGTCCAACAAATTTATGCTGACTGCTCGGGCAAACACTCAGGACACTCCATGTGGCAGTCTTTTCGCTTTCCCTTTCTCTTTATCTCTCTCTCTCTGTATTTATATGAGTGTGCTGTCCAGTGTAAGCATTTTAGAACAATTACAATCTGCTTCGTTCAAAATATATTCAAACAAATGTCTCACTTGAATGCAATTTATGTCTTCCACGTCGCTAGATTGCATTGAAGAAATGCAGAAATGCCAAAAACTTTTGGCAATTAGCAATTCTAATGTAAAAAAACGAGCTGAGGGGGTTGAGTGGGTTGGTTGTAAAAACACTTTGCCTCTTGACAGTCTGGCTAATTGCGTGCCACGCCCGCAAAAATCGTCACCCGCAATCCTCCCTCCCCATAACTAGAAGCAGCAGCGACAGCAGTAGCTAGCTACACTGCAGCAACTGGAATTTCTGGCTGCAGGACGAAGTACATTGTAGCAGACATTTTCATTGCATACTTTTCAGCGCACACGCAAAATACACAAAAATATTCTGCTGAGGGTTTTGGTAGCAAAAAGAATGAATTTGCAATGACGATGACAACGACTTGAAATTTATTTAAAATTCCAAAAATTGTGTTGCCAAAAATATGTGACAGTAGCAGCCAGGCAACTGGCCAGGCCAAAAACAAAACATACATTTGCTTATATATATATATAAAATAAAAGAGAAATGCAATGAAGCATAATTATAACGCTTGCATTAAATAACATACATAACTACGCTTGAATTTGTATGGCATTCGAAGTTTTTTCTTGAATTCAGGGATTTACAAATTGTGATCTAGCATAAGGTTTCACACACTATTTTTTTAAATTTAAGTACCTAAAGCCATTTTCAATGCTGCTATAAGGGTTGTGGCATTAAAAATCGATCACTGACACTAACACAAAAATGAATTTCCTTAGTTTTATGACAAAATTCTTATGCACTTTGACAGTGTATGAAATAAAGATATCATAGACCATATTGTGCGCACTTTGTGAGCAATTTAAAGTCAAATTTATATTGTGCTACGGTTCGTGAATGATATTTTTAGGCCGAGAATGTGCAATTTAGATTTATATTTAATGTTTTCTGGTCATTTTCACGCTTGGCCGACACTACTAATGCGTCCTCAGGGCATCTGCTCTACTTACACACATACACATATGCATCAACGGCAACAGCAGTAGCAACAACATACGCTTCATATTCGATTTGGGCACAATTTTCATGCCGAAAATATTTCTTTACTGAAACAAAATGAACGTACGGACCAAGGCGAAGCGAAGCATACAACTGGCAGGCAGACAAGCAGAGCAGGGTAAGCAGGGCAAAGCAAGCAGGGTAAAGCAGGCAGTACGTACAGCTGCCGCATGTTTCCTGCTCCTGTCATGCTTTTTGCTACCGCTGCTGCTGCTGCTGCTGCTCTTGCTGTTGATGTTGCTGCTGTGGCACAGGACACAAAAAGTATATGGATATAAATGAAGCTTACACTTTCACAGTTTGTTCGTGCCTTGCCTTGCCTCAATGAATGCCCAACCAAAACAATAACTTTTCAGCTGACGTAATCTTCATCAGCACATACGTTGCGAGGTCAAAGGCCAGAGCAGGAGGCATACGCTGGGCTGCATTTGCCTTACTACAAAGGGGGCCTATGACTTTTTGAAAAGTGCTCAAATTGAAAGTATGCTTTTGTCTGCCAAACGATAGCGTTACAATGAAAAATTGCTATTTGCGTCTGTCATAAAAAACAAAACAAAAATTAAATTTTAATTTAATTCACACGCTCAGGTATAAAAAATAACCGACTTTCCCTTACTCCACTTGAATAATTACCAAATTTAAATTCCGCCTAATGCTGATCACTCAAAAGAAAAAATTCAAAATATTTTTAAGGACCAAACATATTTGAAATTAATTTGCATTTGGGAATTAAATTAATTTGGGTTGGCTAAACAAAAACCTTTTTTTACAGCTATTATTGATTTGAATCTATTTTGTGTTATATATATATATATATATATATATAAATTGTTTGTTGTTGTCGTTTGCTTTGTGAATTTAATTCGACTCTTACGCAAATAAATTATCAAAAAATGTACCAAATCTATTTGATTAAAATGCATGAATAATTAATTATATTTAATTTATGAGCAGAAGCATGTTTTGCTCAATTCCAGTTGTCAGAGACAGTCGCATAACATATTTAAATATTAATTTGCAATAGTTTCGTGACTTTTGCTTATGTTTTATGTGTGTGTGTGTATATATATATATATAAACTATTGTTGTCCTGGCTCCACACACACACACATACATAGGATACATAACTGTAGCTGTTGCTAGTTTGCTGTTCTTTATTTATTTTATTTTTTGTTTATTTGCTTGCTTTTGGCAAGTTGAATAAATACTTGCCAAGTGACGCAAACGAGTGGCAAGTGGAATGAATGCTGTAGGGGTTGAGGCGGCGAGAGGGGTCGACGGCAACTGGGACTTGGACAACGAAATGGAAATGGTGACGTTGGTAGCTAAAGTAAATAAATAAATATGCTCGCCATTTGTCAGAGAATTGACTTGAGGCCATAAAATACAAAAAGCCAACAAACTACTACGATGGACGCATAACACTACTCAGCCCCCTGCCCCTACCCCTCCCCTTTCGGCAACACTGCTACCCCCCGTCACCCGTTATGCCTGCTGGCCACAGCAAGAAGTTTATTAACGCCATATGTTGTATGTTGTGTGTTGTCCACTCATAATAACAAAAACAGTAACAATAATAACAACAGCAAGAAACATCCAAAGCTTATGCATACACACACACACACACACACGCACACAAACACACACGCAAAGTTGGTCTTGCATGGGTAAGCGCATTGCTTGTGTGTTGGCCACGTTTCTTGACTGTTGCGCGTGTTAACAGGGCGTATGATTAATATTGTATTAATATGCGATATGTAATTAAGATGTAAGCTGTTTGCGTATATCGTCGTTTAGTGCGCGTGCAAAGTGTACGTATGTATGTATGTGTGTGTGTGTGTGTGTATCTGTGTGAGCTTAGTTTAACCACATACAAGATATAGTATATCGCGACATATATTTTTTAATCTTTGCCTTCACTTAACAACTCCGAACAAAATACGACCTTAATATCAAATGTGACATGAATAAATAAGTTTTGTACAAACAACCATAAAATTTAAGTCATTTTTTGCATATATTATGCAATTTTCTATATCAAACAAAAGTTTGCGTGCAAATTGGTTGTACGCAAATTGATGGCTAACTAAAATGAAGAAAAATTTAATAAAATCTATTGTCCGGACTGGCTAACTAACAAATCTTGAAAGCTGAGATTTATTTTAATTGTTGTGTTGAATTGTGTATTTTTTTTTTTAAACAGAATAACTAATCTACTCCACTTAAGCTTAAAAAGCACTTTTTCTAAGTTTAAAATAATTTCTTCAATACTGTATCGATTTGTTCGAAACAATCGTTGTTATATATATATATATATACAATAATTTTTCATTAATTGTTTAAGTGCAGTCAACTGTTTAAATTGCTATTGAAATGTTCATGGCCCAATCAATGACAATCCCAACAATTTGCACAAACACTTTTCACTTTGACTTCAATCCCAGCCATCAGTTAGATATATATACACACACATGCATATTTTATATTCTGCCAATGAATACGTGTGTCTGTGTGTGTGTGAACGTATTTTGAATGCTGTCAGGCAAAAACTGCCAACTAAAAATATACCGAAAAAAGAGGCAAGTTTGCAACAAACCAAGCAAACCAAACGAAGCGAACAAAAATAAAGTAAAGAGAAGAAAAGAGAAATGACAATTCACGCAAAATATTTTCAATTAAATGCGAAAAGTGCATTTTCATGTTGCACGTCAGTTACTTGACCGGTGTTGCTGCTACATCTACTGTCGCACTCATGCCTCATACCTCTTGCCTCATACCTCATCTCGCGATTCCATATCCACGACACTCGAAAAAATGTTTTTGTTTGTGTCTACTTGCGATGAGATGCCTGGTTGGCTTTTAGGCGTGGCCAGGTCAGGTCAGGCATGTGCCTGCCACATTTGCTAAGGCTAAGGCTAAGGCTGCGGAATGGCCCAGCCCGGGCCGACCATATTTTAAGTTGACAGGCATGACATGAAAATTCCCTTTGGAGAGCACATTTCGTGTTATAATCAGGCTAAAAACACATGGTCACTAGACGCCTCTACATTTGCTCCTCGGAGAGAGAGAGAGAGAGAGAGAGAGAGAGAGAGAGAAATTGCCATTGTCGCACTCCAAGGACCTTGTCGCTATTGTTAATTAACACATGCTTAACGAATCGCAATATAATTGCGACACTCACTTCTCCCCCACACCTCTCACCGACAGGTGCAGCAAGCAGCGTGTTTTAGCGCCCATAAACACTACAAACCTTTGCCCTTTGACCTGCGCAATGACTAAATATCATACGTACGATACGTACGATCAAAATATGTTGCATTTATATATATAAGCGCTAAGAAACAAGTGAGCTTAAATAATTTTAGCAAGTGATTAAGCCACGTTCGCCATTCCAAATATAATACTGGTTAATTATAGAAAAATCTTTTAAGAGCATTTAAGTATTTGTATGATAAGACAAATGATTTTACTGCCACAAAAAAAAGACATTGGCAAAAGTTTCAAAATCTGACGGATAGACAGACATGGATATATCGATCAAGCTTGCGATGCTGCTCATGAATATATATACATATACTTTATATAGTCGGATATACTTCCTTGAGCTTAATGATAATTATAAACAGGATTGTCAGGTTTCTTCACAATTTAACGTTCATCGTAAATTATTTTTATTTTACTTTCTTTTAATTATAATAAAATATATTTTAAGAAGCAGCTATTGTTATTTTTTGATTTATTGTCATGCAATTTCTTTTTTCAGTATTTTAAAAATAAGATAAAATTATTAATATTTAGTACATTTTGTTGATTAGACAGATATATACTCTATATGCTATCTTTAAGTGTGGCTCCTCAATCCGTTTTCTATCTTTGGCCTGTTATATTATCTGTTTTTCCTTAACTTAATGTTATAAACCTTTTTTTGTATTCAACCATTACCACAATTTTCACTCCCCGTTCCAAAAGCGAGCAATCAAGTCAAGCGTTCGATGCGAGTTGTTTGTTTTCGATGAGGATGTTATGGATGGCAAGGATGTCACTCTTCCAATATATATCTAAAGTGGCTTTTTAAATTGCTTTGGTCGTTGTCCTATTATGTTTGGGGCCGGCATACGGAAAACGGAAAAAGCGCATAAAAATCAAAGTCCTAGCCTCCAGCTTGCTTCGCCATTTTACTTCTCGTGTTCGCGTCGTCGAGTCCTCTGCCCCTATTTGGTCCATTGTATGAGTCCAATGGCTCGCTGATGACCCATTTGCTTTAACGCGCCTGCTATCAAACTGCCAAAACAAAAGCCATCATCGTTAGCTTCAGTTCCCTATCGTACAGCAGTGCTTGGTTGGAGGGGGGGGGGCGTGGGAGGGATTGAGCTGTTCCCTGCGGGTTATGGGGAAACGCTTCAAATGCCGTTTAAAATCAATTTGAATGATGAACTGGCGGTCAATGCTGACAGGCGATAGGCAGGCAGGCAGGCAGGCAGGCAGGCAGGCACCGTCACACTTTGCCACATCGATATATGTATACGAGTATATTGCATATAGTAGAGTACTTTTATCTTACTGTGTGTTTCTTTGCTTTCTTTTAGAATTCATACACAGCAGCGTGCGTTACATCGAAATGTCCAATACACATCTGCAGAGTGTCGATGATGAAACATTTCAGGGACTCCGACTGAAGACTCTAAAGCTAATCGACAACGAGCTGCAGGACATATCGGAGCGCAGTTTCAGGTAAGTCAAAGTCAACACCTTCAACAAATGAATAGTTGAAGTGATTTAGGGAAGGTAAACACAGCCAGAGGGATGTTTGGCACTACGAACTGGCATTTGGGATTAGGGTTTTAACATAAGTGCTGAGCCATGATGATGCACTCTGGCTCCCCCCCCCCACCCCTTTAAAATACACACGCACACTTAGAATATATATCTCGCACGTATACATACACGGTATTTCATATGTTCTGATGATGCGACAGTTTTTCCACAGCCTATTTATATGACCGCTGTGCGGCAGTTTTTCTCTCTCTTCTCTCTTTTTTGTGTGTTTATGTTTTTGTAGTGCACACACATTAAAAAAACAAAACTACACACGTGCACATATATACATATATATTTTACAACATAAAACTGCAAGTTGTAAAAAAGGCGTAAAATTAAGTTTAACAAACGACTGGCAAAAGCAACAAGGCAAATGGGGAATGGGGGCGAGTGGGTTGGTTTGTGCAGCGTATGCACAGTTTGGGAGTGTTTCAATGGGCACTCAGGCTGAAAATGCAGGCAGGAAATGCAAACTCACATGGTACACACTTACACACACACACACACACAGCGAGGCAAAAGAAAAACTTTCAAGCGCTATTTGTTTGAGTGTAAATAATCAGAATGAAAAAAAAAAACGAACGAACGAAGCAGACGCAATGTGTAAAAAATAAAGTAAATAAATAAATACACTGTAACGAACATTTAATGCTCTTGGAAAACAAAGTGCATTTACGTATAACAACTATAATCTTGATTAACGTATCTTTCATCTTTGGACAAAAATATAAACAAGGTGTTAATTACCTTAATATGTTGTTACTAATGTATATGTTACTAAGTGTTTAAATATATAAGCGAAAAGCAAATATCGCTTAAGATATATATATATATTTATCCATTGTGTATATATGCTTTGTTTAAAATATAATGCACCTCATAAAATATTAATTGCAATGAACATTTTTTTTGTTTTTGCTATTATTATATGCTATATGTTATAGACTCATTTAATGCCTTGTTCGACTATGCCTCAAATTATGTAGTTCGCTGTCAACAATGCCCTTTGAAGGGTTATAAACGAAAAGCGCGGGAGAAAAAAACCCACTCGAAATATATGCGTGTACCCAGTGTTGAACAACGTATACAAGCACATATTTCGTCAGCTTTTTTATGGACCCGCCCGCACACACACACACACACACACACACACACACACAGATCACATCAAACATGTAAATGTGAGTGAATTGCGACTGCCTTCATTTTATTTCTCGCTATAACTATCGCTTTCTCTGTTTTTTTTTTTTGTATTGTATCTCTCCTTTGCTCGGTCTGCGGCTTTCTCTTTTACTCTCATCAGTCGACCACATTTGGCTGTTGTTTGGTTTGAATTTGTTTTTTCTTCGCTTTTTGGTCGGCATGAAATGAAACGCGAACATTTTTTAACGAGCACAAAGAACCAAAATCAGTCCCGGTACCCCCTTTCCCCCGCACCTTTCAACAACGCACCGCAAAAACCAGTAACTGAACCCTCACTCTGCTTAAAGCTCCTTACGTTTGCCAAAGTTAAATGGACGCACGTTAATAGTTTGCGCAGTTTTTAATATCCCCCCCAAACACACACACACACACAAAAGTAAACAGACTGTAGAAGTGGGTGTGGCTACTAGACACAAAATTCGCTTGTCATTAACAGGCCACATCTCAACTTAAATCAAACTAATTAATGTGCACAAGCCTGTCAAAGTGTGGCTAAAAATTATTCTCGCATCCGGTTGGGAAGTCTTTTCCTTACGTATAACCTTATATACCCTTATTCCATTATATCACTCTCTAGTTGTGTGGGTGTGTGTGTGTGTCTTTTGGTTTTATTTTCTTACACCGTATGCTAACCATAAAGTTAGTTGAACAGTTGCCAAAAACACAGCTTCAACTTTTAAAATGGAAATGTTATAACAACAATAAATTATAACAATTAGAGCAAAGAGCAATCTATAAATATGTAACAGAATAATCTACAGAGTAAATATATATATATATATATATATATATATTCATGTGACTCATCAAAAAACCTAAATTGATCTAATATATATTTATAACATTCTGGTGGAGCCTTTCGACAATGGCACTTAAACGGGAAGCTAAATTCGCTCGCTTACTCATAAGACAACTGAGAAAGTTTTAGTCGAGAAATCCCGAATAGAACATACATATATACACAATGCGTGCAGTCAGTGCTGTATGTATATGTACGTGTATGTGTATGTACGCTTTAGCTGCATATTTCACTTAACATGTACATATTGTTATTATATCGTTTCAACAATATATATACAATAAGGGGTCGGGGATGCTTCCTTCTGCCTGTTACATACTTCTCCACAAAACCATTATACTCTTTTTATCAATTTTCAGGGTATAAAAACGTACTTTACATTGTTAACTACCATATTTTATCAATCTAAATAAAGTTTACTTCTTGTTTTTAGAGGCCCTCTTTACAGAAACATTACCATCCGGTTAGGTTTAAAGTTAGTTTTTTACCTAATTTGTTTGAATAGAATAGTGAGATAGGAACAAAACAAACCAACATGACGATACGTATGTACTTAATACTTAATAAATACTTAATACTAAGTATAAAACACGGAACGAAATTGCTTGTATTTGGTGTTTTAATTTTTGGATTATAAAAAAAAGCCAAAGAAGTATTGTTCGCTTAAAGAAAACAATCATATTAATATATTTTATCTTCTTATTACATATGTTAATATGACGTTGACCCATTTGATTACTTAATATATATATATATATAATCGTTACTCACTCTCCCTTTTATTGTTTATCAGCTATAATTTTTTACGAATGTTTTTCGTTCAGTTGAGTTCGGATCGTGCTGCTTAACAATTGTGCGTCAGTCGAAGAATAAATAAAAACAAATAAATATAATGTACAAAAATCAAGACAAAAAGGGGCGTGCCTTGCTCTTATGCTCGTTACTAACACTGATAACGAGCTCGGTTCAAGAGCCCGATAAGATATTTCCTGCCGAAATGTATAATTGCACTCGCCAATGCCATTGCTGGTTTCGGAATGATACCTCAAGAGATCTGCTGCGTGCATCAAATTGCCTAGAGATCTGTTCAGATGACCATACAAAGCCCTGCTTAGATTGGACTAACTGTCGAATCATTTATAACAGCTGTGATTTATCTTGCTCATCCTCAAATTATGCCTGCATTTCGGAGAGTTCCTTTAACGCAGCTGCTAACTCTACTTCTAATCGATTTATATGGTTAACCTCTATTGGCTGTATTCTAATTGGTGTCTTATGTGCTCTAGTTGTGTTTGTTATAATCAAGAAGAGAATATTTAAAAAATAGCTAATATATTTGATTTATACTTAATACTTATACATAAATAACAATAGAGCAATTGTTGTGATGTGTTGATAAATCTAATTTGTGATAATTCAACCTTTGAAGATTGGCTTCTATGATTATGCACATGATTTGTAACGTATTTATAAGTTGGCTCACAATGAAAATTGCTCAAGCGAGGGTGGCTTAAATTATAATAATAATAATATAATTATATTATACTTTCGGATTAACAAAAAACAATCTTAAAATTAGTTGTATGAATCTTTTGTTTCTTATTTACAAATAAATATTTGACTTGAATATTATTTTAAAATTGAGAAAGTTTGTTTATTCTTTAGGTTGATAAGGCCTGCAATATTTGTAAGTGGGCTGCAATATTTGGCGTTATTTCTTGACCTGCCCTCGGTCTGTGCTCATGCAAATGTATGTATGCTTGAGTAAACAGCGAAGCTGCCATATTTACATGGAAACCTTTTGATGACACACGCACTCTTTGTGTCTCTCTCTTTCTATCGCAAACCTACTCTTACACACGCAATTTTAACGAGCGACCGCAAGAAAAACAACTGCGACAAAAGCCTAGCTGCGAACAACCGGCAAACAGTAAATAGCAACCGAAACGCAAACCAAAAACAATCGCCAGCAACAACAACAAACAAAAGCAACTTTGATGCGGGGGAGAGAGAGAATAGGTAAAGGAGCTGGCAGAACCTAGCGAGAGAGTGAGAGTAAAGAAGTCGCTAACGGAGCCACAAAAATTCGGTTTGCGTTTTGCGTTTGATTCTTCGTCGCATGAGCAGCGTTAAAACAACAACACAAACAACAATAACATCAATAATAACATAAAAGCTCAGCTCTCCAAAGCTGCGAAGCGACGTCGCTTTAAGCAGAGGCTGATGCTCGTTTGGAAAAACTCGTGGTTTTCATAATTGAGGTCGAACTTCTTCGTCTTCTTCTCATTTCCTCTTTCACTCTCTACTGTTTGTAGTGTGTGTATGTGTAACTATTAATGGAGTGCAGCCGGTGTTGGGTGAAAGGGAAGCAGGGCATAGGTCACATGGCTCGTCGTTGGGTCTGCGGTGCGTTAATTAAGTTTAAATATTTGTTTTTCGACTCTGTGTTTGTGTGTGTGTGAGTGTGTTGGATACGTCAAAAGGCTGGCGTCACCTCAATAACTATGAGGGCATGACTGTTGGGCAATGGGCGTAACCAACCAAGCTTAATTCAACAAATTTTGAAACAACTTTTAGGTATTATAAACGAATTTCAATACATGCATAAGTCAACATTTAAGTATGGATTATCCTTTTTAGTTTCTGACTTTAATATACGCATCATTGATCTATTCGAACACACTCTTTCTAGCACCATGACGTACTCATTGATGAGCCTGGATATATCGGGCAACAAAATGCAGCAGCTGCCATTGGAGGCACTTCAAAGATTACATTCGCTGACGAGACTTGTGGCGCAACGGTAAGTAAATTGAATCAATGTAAGTTAAAGTTAAAGGTCTAAGCAATAAGTGTTCATTTCTAAAGTGTGTAGCAGGCCAGCACTAACACATATCGGTATTAGGCCACCACTAGTACTCTAAGCTGTAATGTTAAACTCATTTAACATCTGTTAAATGAGAAACCGGAGGTACATGTTAAGACTGACGAGCTCGAGGCAGTCAGTCTGGTGATGATCGTTAGTAGAAGTGAAGTTTAACATATAAATAAAGAATTATAATAAATCAACAGTGTCTTTAATTGCCTACTACAAGTGTATAAACGAATATTTTTTTTTTAGTTCGATATTTTATAAACATTTGACTAAAACATTAACTTGCTTTCGTGTCTTTACTATCTCCAATAGCAACCATATAACAAGCCTGGATGGCAACTGGGAGGCGCAGCATGATACACTGCGATCTTTGCATTTATCCGGTAATGATATCACAGAAGTGGCGCCAGGTGGCGCTTTCGATTCATTAACAAATCCCAGCGATAACAACAGCTCACAACAGCCAAGCAGCTTGGCTGCGATTGCTGTGCAAAATCGCCTGGATTCGAGCAATACGCTGCATTCATCGAATCCCCTGGGATCTGGAGATCGTTATGGCGTTCGACCTTTTGAGCAACTGCAAAAATTGCTGTGGTTGGATTTGTCGAACAATCGGATAACACATGTGTCTGCCAACTATCTGCCACGCTCGGTGGTCACCATGGATCTGTCTAGCAATCTGCTGGCTGTCTTTCCACAACAGCTGTTTGAGCAGCTGCCAGAGCTGAGGATCGTAAGCCTGCGGGATAATCTTTTGCGCAGTGTACAGTGGAAGGAGAAGGAGTTGCAGCTGCGGCCACTGCGAATGCATTTGGAGAAGCTTGATCTGGGACAGAATTGCATTGAGCAACTGGAATCGGATTACTTTCAGCAAAACTATTCGGATGTTCACATACGGGCACTCAACATGGAGCAGAACTATATTGCCCAGCTGCCGGCTGAGGTTTTCCGAGCAACGGGAATTGTGCATCTCGTTCTGGCATTCAATGCCATTAGTCGTGTGCATTCGGCGGCATTTGAGGGTCTTACAGATACGCTGGAGTATTTGGACTTGGAACGCAACCATTTGACCACTGTGCCGGTGGCGATATCGACACTGCATCGATTGCGTTACCTCTACCTGACCTCAAATGAAATCAATCAGCTCAACAACTTGCCCAGCTTCACAGAGAATCTTAAGGTGCTTAGTTTGAGTGGCAATAATTTCACAATGATACCCGTTTTGGGTTTAAAGAACTATACACAGCTATCGTATCTGAATATGGGCTATAATTCCATAGGGGACATACCGGAAGGCATCTTTGCTGTCGACGGTTGGGGCTCCAATTTGCAGACGATACTTCTAAGGAACAATAAGATAACACATTTACATTTAGGATCGTTTGCGGGTCTTGATCAAATACAGGAGATAAGTCTGAGCTTCAATGATATTACCATTCATCATCCGCTGGTATTTGAGAATGTTTCACATACCTTGAAGATCCTGGAGCTCTCTTTTGCCGTATTTCCCGCCAGAAGTTTAGAATCGTTAGATCCCTTGGATGCTTTGTTGCCACTGTCACAGCTCATTTGGCTTGGATTGGATAACAATAACTTGAAGACAATTTCAAATGAATCGTTTGCGCAGATGCGAGAGTTGAGCTACATAAATCTAAGCTTCAACCAACTTAAATCTCTGCCACATGGCCTCTTCCTGCCCGATGCACACAGTCATCTCGTAGAGATTGAGCTCTCCTACAATGCTCTGGAGCGTCTGGAGCCGCAAACCTTTCACAATCTCGGCGATTTGCAGACACTGAATTTGCAATCGAATCGTTTGCGAAGCATTGCTCGACATGCCTTCCACAATCTGGAGTTCCTACGATATATAGATCTATCACACAATCGTCTAGGGAATATATCGCATGCCGCATTCACAGTTCTGCCTAATTTGGCTGCTCTGGATCTGATGCACAATCAGTTGTGTGCATTGTCCCTGAAATCCTTTCATTATGTCTCGAACGCAACAACGCCGTTGCGCCTCAATCTCAGTCACAACCATATTTCGAGCTTTGATGATGAGCTGAGCAGTTATATGTACATCTATCAGCTGGACATCAGTCACAATCATGTTGCCAAATCGGATAGCTTTACAAATTTGGCAAACACGCTGCGCTTCCTTAATCTCGCACACAACTCCTTGGGTGCATTGCAAAGCCACGCTTTTGGGGATTTAGAATTCCTTGAGATTCTGAATCTGTCGCACAACAATCTCAGCTCCTTGCGACGTCGCAGCTTCCAGGGTTTAAATAGTCTGCAGGAGCTGGATCTTAGTCACAATCAACTGGATCAGCTCCAGGTGGAACAGTTCTCCAACCTGCGTAAGCTTCGAATCCTAAAGATCGGATCGAACCGGTTGCGCGCTCTTCCACGGGAGGTTTTCATGAATACCCGGCTAGAGTTTCTTGACATATCAGACAATCAGCTGAGCGTTTGGCCCGTTCCAGCATTTACGGACATCGGGTTCACATTGAGATCGATACAAATGTCGCGCAACAATTTGGAGTATCTGGATGCATCGATGTTTGTCAACTCACAGTTCCTCTATGAAATAAGTCTGGCACGGAATCGCATTACCATTTTGCCGGATAATACGTTTAGTTTCCTTAACAATCTGACCAATCTGGATCTATCCGAGAACCCTTTAGTTACTACCAATTTAAGAGAGGTTTTTGTGCACACTCCGCGGGTCCGCAAACTGATCCTTCATCACATGGGACTCTATGTGCTGCCGACCCTTAAGCTTCCATTACTTTCCTATCTGGATGTCAGCGGTAACTACCTGCAGGAGCTATCCCCCCTAGGTGCCCTGCGTCACTTACGACACGTAAACATCTCCCACAATAAGCTAATCAATGCCAGCTGCGCTGTCGAACAACTACCGCAATCGGTTCGAGTATTAGATTTAGCTCACAATCCGTTGCGTCGGATCACGTTGCATGATCTGGTCAGCCTGCGTCATCTGTCCGAGCTTAATCTGTTGGACGTGAAGGTAGCCAATCCACAGGCGTTCTCCAAGCTGCGCTCCCTGCGCAAACTGCATGCCAGTTCGCATGCAAATCTCGGAGATTTGGTTGCCCGGTTGCCAGGACTGCAAGAGTTGCGCGTCCATTGCCTCGATCCTAATATTGGCGGTCAACTGCTGCAAAAGCTAACCAATAATACCAAACTACAGCTGGTGGAACTTTATGGCAGCAATGTGCAGACAATCTCACCGGATGCCTTCACTGGTCTCGCACGCAATCAACGGCTGCAGGTGAAGATATCGCATACACGCATCTCCGATTTGCCACCTGGGATATTCCATGGATTGCGCGAGGTGCCCCATCTATCCATTGATATATCGCATAATCGCATCAATGCACTGGCTGCCGATAGCTTCTATCCCAACAAGAGCTACTGGGATGCTGTCGGCACACGCAGCATTATGGGCGGACTGATAACCGCGCACAACCCGCTTGAATGCGAGTGCGGATTGGTCTGGTTTGGCCACTGGCTGCGACGCTGGCTACGCGAATCTGCGCAGATTAAGGTCATCCAAAAGGAAGACCTCAAGCGCATGGTTCAGGTACTGTACTGAAACTATCTAACTTATCGCTCTTAATTTAAAAAACACTTTTTTGTATATTTTAATTCTTGAATGATTTTCCGCACAAAAGTTACCCCTATCGGTTGCCGATATGCGCGTAAGCTTTTCTTTCCTTTGTTTCTATCTTATTACTTAGTTACTTACATTATTGCACACAACTAACTGGATTTTTTAGTATTTGTAATCAAAATCAACATATTATATATTACAAACTATGTTTGAAATTGCAATTTTATTATTATATTTGTGTTTAATACAATGTTTTGATATACATATCAACAGCGTGCACGTGCGAATACCTGCCATGATCCGACATCGGGTCGTCATCTGCCCATATTGGAGATCTTCCCTGAGGATTTGCTGTGTCAGGCTAGTGCTTTGAGCAGTTCCGGTCAACGCATTTTTCTGTTATCCTTTGCGGCGGCGTTAACGTTGCCCCTCTTTACCATATCGCTTTGATGTTGGCTCCAATAGTTGCTGGAGTTGGCCAAATTGTGAGTTGGCTGCCTGTTGGATAACACTGATATAATGTTAATGTATAATATTGTATATAAAGTTGAAAATAATACACATTACGAAACGAAACGTAGCCCGATTTATGTGGCGCACTTGGAATTAGTCAATGAACCCCAAACAATAACGAAAAACAGCAAATCGGTTTATGTCCACTCGTAAAGTATAAGTTTTATATATATATAATTAAAGTAGGAATACAAAAATTATTAAATATAAACAGCGAAAAGTTGTCGCAGTTTTTAAGCGCCAAGCGTGTGGAATTTCTTACATATACTATATTTATTGACCATTATTCTAAATTTCAACATTATTTGGTAGAGTTTATTATTTTGTGGCATTGAGAAATGGCTTCTCTAAACAGTTCCTACAACACTCAAACCTAAAACTTTGTCTTCACTGTTCATGAGAAAAAAAATAATAATAATATCATCAGTTTTAATAAACTGTTTTCGATACTAATTAGTTGTCTAACAGTTTCTTATTTGTTGTCACAAACATTATTTTGTTGCTTACTATTCGATAGCAATTATCTGCTTTATTATTATTATTATCATTGGCTTGAATATCATCGAAAGACCATTAGATAATTTAGGGGCCACCCTCTTTGTTCCCTTATCGCTTGGCGCTGTGTCTTGGCCAACTTAATAGTAGTAATTAATGCAATTGATTACATAAACACAACCAAATATATACACACACACATATACATACACGCGTCAGCAGACATATGATGATTCCTAACAACAGACAAAAGACATACACACGCCCACATACACACACTTACACACACACATACACATACACACTCACAATCACACACACACACTCACAAACACCACCCACAGAGGCACACACACACACACACAATTAGAGTGTAGTTAATAAACACTTTTGCATCTATAGATTTAATAGATGAATAAGTTGTTAATAATATTTTACATGAGGTATAAATATATACATATATAAATATGAACATTTTTAAAAGCTGAAAAAAGATTCTAGTTACAACTTAGCAGCGAGGCCAATAAGTAAATTATAAATATATATATATATATATAAACATAGTAAATTAATAAATCATAAAGATAAAGAATATGATATAAACGATCAATTGGTTAGCAATTATAATGGTTTTTTAATGAACGTAGCAAACGCCATATTGCACAATTATCACTAAAAACAAACCAAATATATTAATGGCTACTTAAGTGGGTTTACGGACTTATGCAGCAGTCAATTTTTAAAACACATACATATATGAGTACATATCAGTTTTGGCAAAAAAAAAAAAGAAGTAATATAAAAGATTATAATAAATCATAATGAAATGCGTAAACATTAACAGAGTGCACACACAAAATAACTGAAAAACCAAAAAGATTAAATAAACACATGAATACCACATAAATGGAATAAATTGTCAAATACATTTTATATTTGTTCGACCATTGTGTTGTTGTGTTTCGAAATGCAAAAAAATGATGATCCTATATTTTGTGTGTGTGTGTGTGTGTTTTTTATATTTCTGTTACAACAATGACAATCGTGATACTAATTGTAGTTGTTTACACGACGATGATGCAAAATGCACAAGTATAATAATAATATTAAATAAATAAATAAACTACTCAATGAGAACAAATGAATAAATCAATTATAATACCCCCTTGAAAATCCAAATGCAAATGCAAATTTGGTTTTCACTGCTGCTGGCCATGAAACGATGCCATTTCTACTCTTTTTGCATTTTCATGGACACCCGTTTTTTCTTCTTTATACAAACAAATGAATTTTGTAAAATCGAAAAAAAAAACGGGTATTATAAAAATATCAGATTGTAAATACTAATATTTATGTAAAGGCAGCGTATATTACAAAAAAAAAAAAAAATAAAATTTTATGGCATTGCATTAAGTTTACTTTTATATATAGTATATTCTTTTATTTTCATTTAAATGCAAAAGCAAATTTAAAGTAGTGAATTTACCAACAACAAAAAAAAGAATAAAAGACGATAAACAAAAACCATATCAATACAAATGAAATTGAATATAAAATTAATAAAAATGCTAGAAATATTAACACGGTGTTTGGCCTAATGGAAATCGACAGTAAAAGCTTTTTAATTAAAATGAGGTTTATATCTATATGATACACATACACACATATACATACGTATTCGTACGTAGGTGCCAAAACTCATTGCCCTTTCCCATCTTCGACTTGTATCGTGAATTTTCCCACCCATCGAAAATCGCAAAAAATACTTTCGTTTAGCTGAGCGTTTACGTGTTTTAACTAACAAGCACAATGCGCTAAACGAAACAAATAGTTAACCCGCACACAACACACATACACACACATTTACGTGCACACCTGTCTCCGCTCGCCCGCGTTCTTGATACAAGCACTGGGACTGCGGCAAACCTCAGACATTAGCCCCTAGCTTGGCTCCTTGGTAGCTGCTTGGGTTCAGGTTGCGACCCTTTTAATGCTACATACATTTTAGTGTTTTGGCCAAAGTAACTTGATAATAACGCGAGCAGCCCGCAAAAGCTAGCAGGCAAATAAACTGGCTAAAATTATGTGAGAGACGCTCGCACGCCACGTAGCCCCCCTACTTTCCATCCCCTCACCTCACCATCTGCTCTTTCTACCATCAAAAAAAAAAAAAAAAAACGAAAAGAAGAACGTAAAGAAATGGAGCGACAGGCAACAACAAGGGACCCTTGGCCAGGCTGCCGGGCCATAGCCATAATTGGATTATCGGCACGCTGAAGAGCTCTGACGAGTGCTCCACTTGTGCACTAGATGCACTTGGCTCGGCTCTGATAGCCTGACTAAAATAAAAGTAAAAGTGCGAGATACCTTAAGTGCTCCCCAAAAATAAACAAAAAAAAAAAATCTGAACGGCGAAGTTAAGGGCAGGATGAGCAAGTCTGCTACAAACACTACGCACTCCAGCTAGTATTCATGTTCATGTTCTTTAAGTTTGAAGCTAAGATGTGGATTTGCATTTTAAAAAACTTTCTGTAGCATACTTTTTGGAGCAACATATTTCTTGTAAGACTTTACGGCAGGCATTTCCCTGTCGAAAACAGCCCACTTTTTTTGTCTTAAGATTAAATCCGCTTGCAAATGATATTTATTTTATTTTAAAGAAACTAACAACAATTTAAAGTGGAAAAATTGGTATTATGTTTTTTAAAAAGTAAGTATCAAGGTAAGTGTTAAAATAAATACACAACAAATGTATTCTAATAATTAAAATATCTAAGCTTGCACATGGGCTAAAACCTCTCGATTTTAGTTATTCTTTTTGGGTTTGAAGATTAGTCGTTTGCTTACACAGTTTTTCCACTTATACTGGCAGCATAAATTTGTGAACCTAATAAATAAATAAATGCAGGCCAGGGATACTATTATGACACTTTGTGCATTAGTTGAAATTTGATTTATATATATTTTTATATTAAATATTTTTAAATATATTTAGCTTGTTAAGTCTTTAAAAAAATATGCTGTACTTTTTTGTGGAAATAAGTTTTTGTCTTACTTCAACTTAATTTCGGAGAAAAAAAAAAATAGCAAAATGATTTTCTTTTAAAATCTTAAAAGCTTTGCTTCTTAAAACTTTTTCTTACCACTTTACGTGTTTTTCTTCTTTTTTTGTAGAATAACTGATACGTTTCAGCACTATTAGGGGTTTTGCTGTTTAAATGCTTCTTGAAATTGTTGCAAGTTGCAAGTTGCCTTGCTGGTGGTGCTGGCTTGCCGGGTGGTGCATGTTGTATAGTCGTATGTGTTTCTCGTCGTCATCGTGTCGGAGATTGCATGTCGATGAGACTTAATTGCATTTCAGACAGCGCTGGCAAACGAGCCGTTTGCCGATTGCCCGTTTGCCTGTTCGTCCGTGTTGAGCGGAAGGAAACGCCGCTAAGTACAAGTTGTCGGTACAGTGTTGTGGGGGGGGACAAGTTGCCAGTTGCCTGTGTGCCAGTTGCTGCCACATGTAACGGTATGTTTAGACAACAGCTCAAGGTACAAGCAACGAAGCGAAAACAAAAGGAATGTTGTGCTCTTGGGCTCTATGTACTATATGAATGGCTCCCAGCTGTGCAGTGGTGTAAAGTGGTGCAGTTTAAAAGCCACTAAGGAGCACTGCAGTCGCGTTGCAGTTGAAGACGAGGCAAAGTATTAACCAAAAAAAACTAAACGCTAAGTTTACGTGCAACTTTCACACACACGCACGCACACACACACACCCACAGAACAGTGGGTGGTTGGTTAGTAGATGCAACGGCTGTCAATGGAACAGGCAAATACAAATCCTCCCAATTTGCGCAGCACTCGCCACCATTCACCGCCACTCACTATTACTAATGCAGATGCCAGCTATCAGCAGTGGCAGCAACAACAACAACAACAGCGAAAGCTAGTAATGGCAAAAACCGCCGACAAATCTCCTGCATTGCCACCACATCAGGGTTTTTTTAGGTGAGGGGAGGAGTGTAACTGAGGGATGGTGGGGGGAGGGGGGTTAAGGGGCACTGCTGAACGGACGAGAGACCATCGAGCCGGCGGGCAAACTAACAGAGTGCTTATTTTAACGAAGTTACAACAACTTTTACTATACAAACAGTAATGCCAGGCAGATTCACACTCGACACACACACACACACAAACATTCACATTAAAGCACACACACACACACACATACATACATAGACACCAATCTAGCATATACAAATTGTAAAATCGCAGTGCTCCAGAAAGCATGCAACAGTCGGTGAAGGTTTTAAAATAGCAACGAACCTAAAATGCTCTAAAATGCCTTTCCCCTCTGAATTGAATTTGGTATTATTGCATTATTATAAAGGTCGTTGTTCATCTAACTGACAGCAAAAGCTTAACTGTTGAATCAAATATTCTTAAATTATTTTTTTTTCTTACCCTTATACTTAATTTCCGTTTGCTTATGATTCTATATTTTGCCTTTAGTCTTGAGCTAAAAGCCTAAGAAAAGGAAGACGTTAATCGAAACTTGGGCTCATATTAAACCAGTTTGATTTTATTAACAATTCATATGAAACTACAAACTAATTGTTCTCAAAATTCAGGCAGTCTTTTAACTTTCTGGCGAAGCCATAAAATCATAAAAACTAGATTTTTCTAATATGTTAAAATGAGTGGGAATACATTCATTCAGTCCATGTTCACATTTAAATGTGTTTTTTTTTTATTATTTTGTGCACTGCAACCTCAATGAGAAAATGATAGTGCTTTCAGTGTGGAGCTGCTGTTCAGTTGGCGCACCGTCTGCGCTGCAACTACTGCCTGAGGAGTCGAGTGAAGTGTGTGTAGGGGAGCGGGTAAGTGTTAGAGGCAAGGGGGAGGAGCTTGGCAAAAGCTTAGGGTCTGTGCACCACTAGAAACTTTACGACATGCAAAAATTGTGAGCAGAGAGCGGATATAATTGTCGGTCTTCTCGTAACTTTGCCGTGGGGAGTAGATTAGTTGATTTGTACGTATACACACACAAACACACACACACACACCAATAGACACACCAATACACACACACACACACACACATACATGTAGTACTCGAATGGTTTTGGTATATAACAAAACCAACATTGGCGGCGTCGAGTAAAACGAATCCTTTTAACCAAATGATATGCGCTGAACAATTGTTCACTGCTGCAGTTTGCATTTGTATCTGTATTAGTGTATTTGTATCTGTGTGTGTGTGTGTGTGTTTGGCCAAATGTGTAATGTGGGGCAGTAAGCAATAGTTTGTTGTTGCTACTACTGCCTGGCTGTACTGAGCATTTGCTAACTTTTCTACCACATCGCAATTTAATTTTATAGTCGAAAACACACAGCGGCCGCCTCTGTGGCTCAGCGGTTGCTGCTCTTGCTGCTACTTCAGCGCTGTGGCACGGTCCGCACAAAACAGAAAAATCACGAATAAAAACAAAAAACTAAAACTTCAACATTTGCCGAGTTTAGCAATAGTAGTTACCATAGTAGTTACCCCTGCCACCTTGTACTTTTCGGACTTCCTTTTCTGCTTGAATTTATGGACAGTTCTGGGGCTAAGCAAATCAAAAACTAAATCATAAACGATTAGATCAGATGGTCGACTACACTGATTAAAGCAAACAAACTCATTCCCTTCAATTATCCCATCGTTTCCTTTTGCCTCCAACTTTTCAATGCTATCGAGGTTTCTGACGCCCTGCGGGGCCCAACTCAAATCAATTGCTAAACGCATACATGACTGAGCAATGCAGATGAAGAGCTCAACAGCTGTAAATGAGTTCGTTGTTAGTCTGTGTGGATGTGTGGCGTGTTTGATGGTTCGGCGGTGAGACGAAAATTAATTTTTTTTAACCAAAGAGCGAGAAACGTTGCAATTAATTTAACAGAATTCTCGGAGAGCTCATACACCATTAAATGATTAGATCATGAAAAGTCAATTGGATATGCATAAATTTGCACAAGTGCTAACTACTAACTGACCAGTGTTGTGAGTGATGTAAAATGCAAAAACTGCTTTAACAGAAAATCCATTTAAAATTTTTTTGTTGCCTGGTAAGCAGATAATGATATAAGTGAAAGAACGAATGAGTAGTTAATAACGTTGTAAATTAAGTGTAAAGTTAAAGTGTAATTGTAATAAATTCTGTATAAAGTTGCCTTTGATATATATATATATACATATATGTATTTAAATTGCTCTTTATTTGATAGTTAATTATTTTCAGATTGCTTAACATATCTTATTTGAGATAATAATGAAAAATTCGTTGCTGTCAAAAGAAGCTAACAAATTAGCATAAGAGATTGAATCTTCAATAATGCCTTTGAATTTTTGCAAAAAGTGGGTTACTGAACGAGACGAACGCTGTAACATTTTCTCCCTTAAGAAGATTTCCGAAAATATTCAACATATATAAATTTAAAAACCAAATACATTACATCGTACATATTTGAAAAAAAATACATTACTTGGTAAATATTTGCTGTTTCAACCAATAACATTGAAAAAAGTCTTACACGGTTTTATTTGCCTACTATTTAACAAACTACATAAGTTAGTTTAATTTAAACTGCTTTATTACCAACTAACAGTGAGTTAATGTTGTTACCTTAGTTACTCAATAGAGTGATTTTGAAATCATTATCAGCGGATGCAGGACTGCCAGAAAGCCACTCAAATATATGACGTTGCTAGTTTGAATTTGCAAACTAATCAAGTGCAGAGTCCAGATATGACCACACTACCTATTACCACAGCGGCATAGTAAGCACACGCTAAATCCTTTCGAGCCCGTATCCACACACACACACATACACACACACACACACACACACAACCTAATTCTCTTCCACTGTCAATGCTAACGTTGCGGCCATTTCAATTTCGGAGCGTTTGTGCCAGATATAGATTTTGTGCAGTGCTCGTATAGTACAAGAAACAGCAATAAACCGAACCCGAAATCGAATGTGAATGCAAAAACTAGTCATCTGCTTTGTATCAATGGCACTAGTACCACCACCTCTCCAATTTCTCACTAACTATGCAGTGTCTGGCAGTGGGCAGTGGGTTGTGGGCCTGTGGGCCTGGACACGCCCACCAAATGACCAACCAGCTCGGTGCTCATTGAAATGGAATCTAATCGGCTTTTGATTTTACAAGTCCTTCTCGTCCAAAGTTTGTCGGTTGGCTACCGCTTTTTGCTTGATGTGTATAATATGTATGTGAATGTATTATGTATGTAGATATATGTTTAGCTATAGGTATGTATGCATTTGATGTTGCATTCAGCTATACGATTGTTGCCTGAGTGTCTGGCGCAGCTCGTTGCCATTGTGCACTTGGCATAAGTATGCAATATCCGTTTCCGTTCGTTACGCTTGTAAAAGGCCCGAACTTGACTCTCAAACTGTGGTGCGTTACAAATAAAGGTGGTGGACCGCGTGAGGGGATGCATGTGGTGCCATAAAAACTGAAGTACTTCATTGCTATCCGCTTTTGACTAGCAGGTGGCAACAAGAACGTCGTTTATACTGTAATAAGCATGAGTCAAAGTGCAATTTTTTTACAATCTTTGACAGTACAGTAAAACATAAGGACTTTAAGGGTTGTATGAAAAGATTCTGAAAATAACATACATTATATGGAAATATTTAAAGATTTCATCAATTTGTTTTCGTAACCTTAAGATAATCGAAATATGTTTATATATGTTAAGATTTATTATATAAATAAACATTATTATTGAAATATATAATATTTTTAATCTTAACCAATTTAGCTTAAGTTCTGAGCACTTATAAAACACACCTCGCCACCAGATTCAACAGTAGAGGAAATCGTAAGCAACGCATTTGTAAGAAACGCTGCCAGAGAGTGTGGGAGTTAAAGAAGAAAAGAGACAGCAAGAGAGCTAAGCCTTTTGGCCTATGGCGCCAAATAATGTCCAGGATGTGATAATATCAGAGCGCTCAAAGAGCCAAAGAGTACTCGATCTGAGCAACGCAAAACGCCCCAGAATCCGCCACCCGCTGCGCATTCAATTGGAATACAAGGGCATTCAGACTTGGCCTGAGCTCTGTAAGCTCTAAGTTTAGAATGCTTGTCGTCTTCGTACTTTGTGTCACCAAGTCATTTTATCAAGCATCAGAAATTTTATTATGGCACAGACGGCCCAGACCTCGTCAGTTGAAAGCTTGTCGGGGCGGTCTTTTGGACCTTGGACTGCAAACACGTCAATTGGAAAGCGGAAATTGCCGACTGTCTGGCATGAATTTGTGTGTCCCATGCTGTATGCCGAAATGTAGTTTATTACGTTTGCTGATTGATTTGTCACCTCTTGACCCCGTACTAAAATCTGGATGACTGCTTGCCTGCCTGCCGCATTTCCATGCCCTCATTCTGTTAGGCACTTGAAGCTTAGAATCCTTGAAAAACAACAGCAGCAGCAAACCATAGCTAACTCATTGTAAATTAATATTTAATTGGTTTGCCATAATTACGTTAAAACATTAAAATATATTTTATTTATGAAAGAATCCCGCATATGCCTCTCTCTCTCTCTCTCTCTATATATATCTCTTGCTATATCTCCCCTCAACGTTGGTGCGCTGAGAGAGTTGAGTTGAGTTTAGTTGAGCTTAGTTTCCACTTATTTTTGTTAAACAGCAGCATAGTTTCGGCAGCCATGGGAAACTGTGTACTATTCCTGCCCCGGTCCTGCCAGCACCCTGTGTCCCTATGCGCCCTCTCTCGCTTTTCTCACTCTGTAGCTATGTATTATACATTAATTATTTAAAATGTCAGAACAACTAGGCTAGAAGCTGGTTGCGAATGAAAATGGGTATCAACGTTTGTGGCTTGGCTTACTTTGCAGTTCAAATGGCTAAAGTGGGGCGAGTCAGATATCTATAACAACATAATTTCACACCAAAAAAACAAACATTCTCTCATAATATTTGAACATATTTAAATATTTTTTCAGCAGTTTAGTGTGAAGTTACTTACATTCACTTTGTTCTATCAAAGTTACGTTATTAAGTAAGTATTCCTCTATCCTTGATGTTTTTGGGAACACGTCGCATATCTGAGTTTTACGAGTAGCTGAAAGTTAACTAAGCGTAAAGCAGCTGGGGATTTGAGAGGTGCGGGCGGGGCTGGTTGTTGCGTCACCAACTCAACTAACTGTATAAATATGCACATATGAGCATAGCTTTTGGCTAGCTGCCGTTACTCCTGTTATCCGGAACAATGACGAGCATTATTTTCGGACTCTGCTGCTCAGGTGAAGTCAGTCGTTCTTCTTCTTCTGCTGCTGCTGCAGAGATGCTGCTGCTGCTGTCGTCCTTCTCATCATAACCCAAATGAAACGAGGTTAATTAATGAATTGTTAATATCATTTGCGACCACACATCGCCACATACACACACACACATCACATTATGTTCTCACCAGCTACACTCAAAAAACCATTTGACTTTAAAAAGGAAAATATTTTTGGGAATACCTTAAAGCTTTTGAAATATATTATTTTATTGTTCAAATAAGCAAACAATCCCTAATTGTACAAATTTCTTTTAGAAATATTTTCTGTTATGAAATTTTCAGACTATATTCTGTGCTTTTTTTAAACTGTCAAATCGAATTGAAAAAAAAAAAATAGAGAGCAAAAAAAAATAACATACGCTTATATATGTCTATGTCCCTGAGTACTTGTAGCATCCAAATCAACATTAAGATATGACATCACTGACATTTCTCTTAACATCAGCGATTTGTTTTCTGAGTGTATACGATTCAGTCCTTTTGTGGCATTACACCCTACTCAATGTTGCCTGCTCTCTGCTAAGCAAACAGTTGCATCAACGATCTTTGCGCCTTGGCAGCTGCAACATAATGTTATTATGTTGGCATATGCGGGTGGGTGATTGCAGGGACAGAGAGGGGGGGGGGGGGGGTAATAGGAAGCTCTACATATATATATTTTTTTTTTCGTTCCTTTTCCTTTGCCAAGCGCCAGCTGCAAACCAATTTTTAGCTCAACAATGTGTGTAAGTGTGCGCTGTGTGTGTGTGTGTGTTTGTGTGTAGACATGTGCTGCTAAAATAATAAAGCAACAAACGCACACACAGCTGCTTTGTATGTGTGTGTGTGTGTGTGTGTGTGTGCTGCTCATTATTATTAAAATTTGTAGAATTTTTGGGTTGCAACTAAGCTGCATATAAATTCAGCTGCTTGCAGCTTTCAAAATTGTGCAACTGTTGTGTTAGAGGATGCCAGCTAAGAGTCTGCTCCCATCGTTGTTGTGGTTGCCACAACATCAAACTACCACCCACCGAACCACTCACCCACCCATCCACCTTCTGCAAGCTGCATAATTTAAAGCGCAACCGCAGCTTGACAATTTGCAAGCGTATCGCCAGCAGCTGCTGGAGCTCCAAGCCAAGTAGCGGCAAACAATGCCCCAAACTGCAGCTCAACCCACAACTCTTTCTGCCCGTAGACATAACTCTAAGTAAGAATAAAAAATAATAAACAACAACATAAAAGGAAACTCAAGCGATTTGCAGAGATTATCGCTGCCATCTTAGGGCGCAAACTTCATATTTTATAAGAAAAAGAACTTTGTCCTGCATTCTGATTAATGATGATAAATAATCTACTCGAGCTGTTATGCATATTGAAGATTCATAGTTAGCCCTTATACATGCATACAGTTGATAAACTAAAAACAACACCAAGATATTTTTATATTTATTAAAAATATATATACAACTGCATAAAAACAAATAGCAATCAAATTTTGTGTTATGTTTCGTTCACATGTTTGTATCACAAAAATCAAAAAAATTTTCCATTTATTGTATCAATAAAAACGTTTTATCAACGTTAGGGAAAACTCTAAGCATTATATAAAAAATACTCACTTGAAAAAAGTGCAAAGCTTGATGTTGGTTTTTTGTGCAGTAAGAAATTTAGCTAGGTGGTTTTATTATTTTTTTACACTGTTTTAGATATATGAAAATTAAAATAATTTTTGATGAATTTTTTATGTGCATTGATCTATTTTAAGCTCTTGTTTAGTTGAAATTTATATTACATTGGAAATTGCCGAGGGAACGTTTATTGCAAAAATCAAAAACCGAATTATTTTTAAATGTTATTTCGTTAAATAAAACCATTGATTGCCGCTGGGATGAAAATCTCTATAATAACACATTTTTGAATATTTTATTGGTATACATAAAGATGCAAAGCAAAGGTTGTAAATTGAATTTGGGTATTGGAAAATGTTATTAATACATTTTTTTGTGTGAACCAACAAAGAATATTAGTTTAAAGTTGTTAAAAGTAGTTAACAATTGCCATTAAAATAAATACTATTAATCTATTAGGCAACTCAAAGATTTTGTTATTGAATTTTGTGCATTAGCTCTAAACCTTTTATATAATTCACAAACAGATTTGGATATTTAGCTTCACGAAATGTTCAATTCATTCCCTGAACGCAGTTTGTAAATTGAATTATCATTTTCTCTCACAAGGCGTCTTTATAAAGACGTGATGAAAATATTCATTTGTGAATCGTTGGCAAAGAAATTGATTTGAGTGAGTACGTGTCGCAATATGCGTCCTTTAAGTTTCAACCAAGCAAATAGTTTCGAAATTAAAGCAACCCAACGCAACTTCTCTGGCTTTTGGTTCAGTCTTTGGCACTGCCACGGCGCAGCTTGGTTCTGGCAATGGTTCTGGCAATGGCTCTGGCTCTGGCTCTGACTATATGGAACACTATGGAGCCAAAGCTGAAAATCCATCAACCATAAAATTCGCAGTCAAGCGTACAAAGCGAGACGCTGCCGACAAGGGCAGAGGCAATGGCAATGGAGACGCTGCTTCGATGCCTTGCTGCCTTGCTGCCTTTCTGCGTCGCTGTCCACAGCCTCCGCAGATGGCAAGCTCGCTAGCTTTCACAGCCTTCACAGAATGCGGCGGTCGGCTTTAAGGCCATTAATCTTCAATGAAAGGCGTTTAATTTATTTGGTTTTAATTTAAATTTTAGCGCTACGATTTATAGGCCAAACTTTGACGTGGCCATACGCAGCAACTGGGCGCAATGCAACTGTTGTTGTTGTTGTTGTTGTTTGTGTTGTTATTATTGTTGTTTCTCTTGTTGTTTGTGTTGTTGTGATTGCTGCTGTTGTATTGGCTAATTATAATGTGGAACACGCAACGCTCCGCTAAAGATATACATTCACTGCAAATAACTTATTAAAGTTATAATTGAATTCGCTTCGACTTTATTTGTGCCCTACAACAAGTTTTCATATTTAAGTCCTACAATAATAATAAAATATATCTTTTATTCATATAGCAGTTCGATCAAAAAAATTCGAGCTTGTATTTGTTGGACGCTTAAGTCTAGCGGTTGAAAAATTATTTACTGTGGCAGGTGGGAAATAATAGAAAATTCATAGAACAACCTATTTACTCTCTGCCTGCTACCCAATTTGTTCGAATTCTATTAATAGATGGCCTGCTACAATCGAGCTCACAAGCTGCACAAAAGGATATCCGCCAGTCACTTGGCCACATTAAGCATACGCCATACGTATATAAACAATGCATGCATGTACATAAGTATGTTTTGTGTTTGTGTGTGTGTGTGTGTGTGGCCATGGCTTATTGTTAGCTTACGTTAAATATAAATATCAATTTCGCTCGGCTTGGCGTATCAAAACTAAATGTGAGCATTGTGCTTTGGCTCAATTGCCAGATCAATTGCCAAAATAAAACCACGTTAGCAACTATGTGTGAAGGCAATTGATGGACAGGGCAATGGAAGCAGGTAAGTGGGCGATGGCAAGAAGCCGAAAACAAATCGACATTGCCACCATCAACCCATCGAAACTTACCACCCCGCCAATAATTGTGCCCCAAACGCGCCACAACGCCCTCAAACAAAACACAAAATTTGCGGGGGTGAATGGCTGGGAACAGAGCCCCTATTTTTGGCAGTGCTGCCAAGTTGTTGCATACCCCTCCCGTGAGGGTTACCCCACGCAAGCTCCCCTTTACATCGTTGTGGTTATAATTTTGTGGTCTTTTCCATTTTGCGGTCAACTCCAATTGGGATTTAATTTGTACTTTGTTGTCGTTCGTTCGTATTTTATTGTTTGCCATGCCATACCAGTTTCAATATCAACAACAACAACAACAACTACAACAATAACAATCTACACGACAACAACAATGTGCCTTCGAAGCTTGGCATCACTTTTGGGGGGCGGAGATACCCACCCTTTCTACCTCGAAACAACTGCCAACGAACAACGAACGCGATTTTGAGTTGAAATTCAATTTTTTGTTTAGAAGCGCTAACTGTGATTGTATGTTTGTATGTGAGTATTAGGCGGCTCTATGTATGTGGGTGGGTGTGTATGTGTGTGTGTGTGTGTGTGTGTGGAAATGCAAACCGAGTTTATCCACTCGAACTGTTAATGGGCATTTTGTATTTTATTTAATGTGAAAAGTTTTTGTTGAACATTTTTGGCCTTCCTCTACGATTTGGTTCATTTTCGTTTGCTATCGCTGCTGTTAAATCCCAGAGAAAGAGATAGAGATAGAGAGAGAGAGAAAGAGAGAGAGAGAGAGAGGCTAGGAAAAAAAGTTTATTTTGTAATATTTTAATATTGTTGGCTTGTTATTCAAGCGATTTAATTAGCCATTAGAGTAGTCATTGTGGCCCTTGTTGCTCTCATTGTTGCTGTTGTTGCTGCTGAAGATTGCTGCACTTAGAAACAAATTAGAGCAATGTTCTTACTTAAATTCGATCGAAGGCTACTCGAAAGGCACTGAGAAAATGTGGTAATTGAGGATAATTGGAGAGTGAAGCAGATGCTTTAAATGAATTAAAAAGGAAACAAGATGCGATGTTTGAAGCATATAAAAAAGTTTTATTAAAAGTAAAATCAGAACAAACCTTAACAGCAGAGCTCTTTAAATAATTATAAGCATTATGTATATACATATATATATATATATAACAAAAGCATTACCAGAAATAATTTAATATATTTGACACACCTGAAAACTTTATAATTAATATTTTACCAACTTATGTTTATATGCTGTTGCTTAGCAAGTTTTGTGTGTTACTAAAAAAATAATTGCAAATCATTAAATGTGGGCAAAAGTGTTGTCAATGTATATGACCACAGATTTGCCAACTCTCAACCTGTGAAAGTTTCGCTCTCAAATTTTGACAGCTTGAGGTTGACAACAAAGTTTAAAAACAGTGGGAAAAGTTTTGCGGCAGGGGGCAAGTGCAGGCGGTTCGAGTGCTTTCGAGTGTTTAGGGTGTGCCACAAAAAAAAAATTCAACCATGTGTATACGTCAGTTAGATTGCCAAGCAGTGAAGCAGTGAAGCAGGCAAATCAAACATTAATTAGTTGTTTGATAAACCCAAAAGTCGCCTTGTCAACCACACCCATCCATCTGCATCCATTCGTTTCCTTGCCCCGTTGGCTGTCGCTGACTTACAGGCAAATGAACACGCTGAAATTTTAATAAGCCAGCCTAAAAGCAATAGCAAAGGCATTTGCCAGCCAATTTGCAAGTTGCAGTTGACGAAGACGAAGCGGATGAGAATGAGTTTTGGGTTTTAGGATGTGGCCACGTTGTCAACACTGCCAGCTTTGCCTCCAACTCCGACTGCGACTGCAACGGCAGTCAGGCTCAGCTGCAGTAGAGCGCTTTTAATAAGGTGGCAGCCACAAATTTTCGCGACGACTTCGTTGCATGTAGTGTGCCAGAGAGTCCAAATTAGAAAAGTCGCAAAGAAAGGCAAAGCAAACATGCTGCCAGCATAACACAAGCGTAGTGCCAGAGAGAGGGATGGGAAGTCGAAGTTGGCTAAAGGGAACTGGAAACTGCGCCGGAAATCAAGTGTCACGTGATACATGCAATGCAACAACCACGTGCGACTATAAATTGCATGTGCCGAGACAGCAGCAGCAACAGCAGCAACAGCAACAAGAGCTGCCACTACGACTTGCAATGTATGTGTGTGTGTTATGTTACTAATTATCTGACGGATTAGCTTAATTGGTAACAAGTGCACTTGCAGCCACACTTCACAGCGACTCTGCGGCCAACTACTCGAAAGTGGCATTAGCCTACTTTTTATGTGGCCAGCTCTCTACCCCCCGTTCTTTGCACAATTTTTGGGCTCAGTATTAGATTTAGTGTATGTGTGTGTTTGTGTGTGTGTAGTCTCTATGTATATGAGTATGCATGGCTTGCTTGTGTGCAGTATGTGGTTAGTTGGCGCTGCAACTTCACATTTGCTTACCAACTGACTGCCAGTTATAATTTTCAAGTGAAATGGGCTTAAAACTTTTGCGGTCAGGTCAAACAAATCGGAACTGGTCAGCGAAACTACCACTTAAACACTGAACAATAAATCTTAATTAGTATTTGTTTCTATAGCTTACAAGATACTTTATTTGAAATTGAACAAAATTCTAACATTAGAAGAAATATTATTTACCATTTAATTAATTTTTTCAAGTTATACGTTTAGAGAAATTTTAAAATATGATTTTAAAAAATACAGTAATATATTAAAGTCAGAAGGATAATTTTCCTAAAATCTCCCCAATAAAAAAATATTCAAAAACGAAACTTTAAATATTTATGTGTATATTTTTATATAACAAAAGTAATATTTATTGTATAATAAATAATTGTTTTTAAAATATATTAAATCAAATATTTTTAAAGCGTTTCCTTTACAAAAATAATATTAATCATACAGATATTAATTAAATTATTAATTTAATGAAATATTTACTCAAAATATAACAATTTTTTAAAAACTAATAATTAATATCATTTTTTTTTGAATGTATCACCAACAAATATATAATTTAAGTACAAACAAAAATGTTCTGTTCAAATGCAATAATTGAACTTGAAAGAAGAACAATCCGCAAACTTATCATTGACCCACAGAAATCACAGACAGTACTTGTTGGGAGAAATGCCTTGTCACACATTTTTGGCAAAAACTTAATCAACTTGGCTAAGCAATGGTTACCGAGACAACAACAAACATGGCACTCCTTTGTGTATGGGGCACATTTTCAGAATCTGTCTTACCTGTTTGGTTGCTGCTGCATGGTACTGCCTTTTTTTTAAGGCCAAATTTGTTCATTGACACATTGTTCTGTGCTGCATGTGACAGCCAAGACACATCGACAGGGCCAACTGGCTTTGTGTATATGGTAAAGTTACTGTAGTATTAGCTAGAGCTGGAGAAAATATCGCATTTACAAAGCACGACACGATCGAATACGAATTAATTACTTTATAAGATAAATTCAGATAGTTATTTTTACATTATTTATATGATTCATGTCGTGCTAAGTAACGTTGAATGCCGTTTAATTGATTTAATTCTCGTGTTTAATTTCTCACCACTTAGACAAAGGAACAAGAAGGCAATCTTTAGATTTATGTATGTTCGTGTCACGAAAGTGAACCTAATAGTACTTGGCCAGCCCAAGTGTAGGATAAATTTCCATTTAGCAGCCTTTTGGCAAATTGCTAACATCGTTCACCAAACTCACACACACACACACACATATCCTCATTTATCCACTTTTAAAGTGGAAAACATGGATGCATTGGAACTGACTTGAACTGCATTCGAAATTCAAAAGCTAAGGTTCTTCACAATGAGCAGCAGTTGGTCGTGTTCTTGTTGTTGTATGGAATTATTCTTCTGTTTTTTGGGGGCAGAGTTGCCTAGCAATAGGCGAGAACAAATTAATTGATTGCAATACTTATGATTGATGACATTTTTCCGACTGCTTTTTCAATCATTTATTAACGAATCTGTGGAAGCAGCTTTATAAAAGTTTGCCCGATTGCTAAGTCTCTATTTCGTTCGATCCATCCTTATGTAGATAACTATCTTTCAAAAAACTTGTCAAGCGTTTCATTGACATACAAAATGTGTGTGTATATATATGGTTATATTTTTTCGTGCCTTTGACTACCTTTTCAGGGGCGCTGATTTCTTTATTATTTATGCTCCCGTTGCTCGTTGGACTGGCTTTTCATGTGCTTTGGTTTTCATTGTTTGCAGTTTTTTTTTTTTGCACACGCCATGGCTTAGCATGAATAGTAAATAGCCTTCAAGCACAAAACACCGTCCGTGCAATCCCTTCGCTCCCTTCCTTCCGACCCGCGCTGTTTCGACGGCTTAGACAGCGGTCCACAAAAAAAAAAAACTCAATTTTAAATTCTATACTGTTCTGTCGCTTTTCGTTTTCTATCTAGCGCTTCTCATTTGCTTCTGGTCATCTCTTACGCTTCTACTCCTATTCTCTTTCTTTTGCATTCACGTCTTTTCCTGTATATTTTCTATATTTTTTGCTATGCTGCGCATTTGCTTTGATGAAATATTGATTGCGGTCTCTCTTACTGCGTATTAGTCGCATCAGTCTGCTCCCACTCAATCCCCCTCCGGCTTACCACTACCTGCCAACTACTACTCTATCGTTGCGTCCTCGTCTCCTTATTCTTTTCACAGTCATTCTGTTAGACGGGCTCCGTTTCCATCAGCCGCCTGCTTCGGCTTATTGTCTGCGTGTTTTTTTACACCATAAGCAACACAAGCAGCAACAGCAGCCGCATCAGCCGGTGTTACAACTGCAACTGCAACAGCTGCAACTTCACGTTCCACATGGAAACTCAACTTAACTTTCAATGCAAAATAACATAGAAAAATCTGTAAATGAACCCATCTAGAAGCAGTTGCTCAAAAACATAAAAGAACTATACTATACTATTCTTATAATAAAAAATATATATTTAGACACTTTACAGCTTTCACAGCTTCAATTACCATAGCCAAAAACATATGTATAGCTGCTGTCTTAACTTGCTTCTTAAACTTTGTTTGCCAACTACATTGTCCGCTGAAGCTTTCAGGGGTATAAAAAAAGCTAGAATATTTTATACTAAGTTGTGCTAAAGCAAATGTAATTAAAGTTTAAAATCATGTTATTACCACATCTACGACGCTGGATTAAAACATAGAATCACACAAGCGCACAAATTTGCTTACCTTTAAGAGTAGACCACAATCACACACACACACATACACACACACACATACAATGAGAATGATGCGACGCACGCACGCACGCAACGCAGTGGAAAAAAGTGTGGAATGTGACGAGCTGCGCTGCAAAAACAGCACCCGGGTGGATTTGACTGCGACGAGGATACGAAGGACTCTGATGCTGATGCTGTTGCTGTCAGCTACTGCTACAGTTGTTGCTGCTTCTGCTGCTGCAGTAGCTGGCAGGCTTATGTTTTTTGTAGAAGCCAACGTCAATTTCATACATATTCAGCTGCTGCTGAGCTGAGCTGCTGGGATTTTGCGGCAATTTCAAATACAAATTGCACTGTTTTTATGGCTACAAATGCCTTTTTGTCATTTTTCTTTTATCTGTTGTTGTTGTGTTGTTGTTGTCGATTCCTCTTTTTTTATTATTGTTGTTGTGAAGTTGTTGTTGCTGCTATTGGTGTAAGCAGCGACAGTTTGTACAAGGGTCTCAATGTTGTCGGCGACACACGAACGGATTTCATTTTAACAGTTTCAGGCAACGTTAATCCCCAATACCCAAATGCAATCGGTTGTCGCTGTCTCTTTCCCTGTATGTGTATGTGTGTGTATGTGTGTGTTTGTATGTGTCGACCCCAAAGGCCTCAACCATGGGCTGGGATTTATGGGGTAAGCATTGGCTTCACCAAATAAAACAAACCAAAAAATCAAAAAAAAAAAAAAACATATGCAGCCGTATAACTGCCTGTGCCTGAGCCCCAAACTCTAGCTTTATATGAAATTTGTTTCGAGTTTAACGCTTAAGCCTCGACTTTCAATGAGTACTTTTGGTCATTAAAAGTTTGAATACAGTTGAGTCCATATCCGTAAAGTGATATCACTTTTTTTTGGGCACTGTATATTTGTGTACGGCCACTGTTTCAAATTGAGAAACTCTGTTTGATAAATTTTGTGGTGATGCCAAATTCAAAGAAATTGCGGATTTGCGTGAGAACTCAAAAAAATTGATTAAAATTGTGAAATAATCATTTTTTGTTCCATTTTAATAATTGTTTTTAATCAATAAAAACAATCGAAGAAAAAAATAAACCTTATAAATAACGCAAATATGCAACAAATATAAGTTCATTATTTTTAACAATGGAATTTATTGAATTGATTCATATGATTTGTTTCAAAACAAAGTATGTGAAAATTGATTTGTTTTATTTCATGTTGTGTAAAACTTTTTGATGCTAGGCAATTATTTTTATTAACAACTATTTCTTACAACGCTTGAATTATTCTATAAAAATTAAGTGTAGTGTAAAAGTATTTAAAATAAGTTTATTAGAGTTATTTTGCGTTTATAGGGTATCAACACGTCACGCTATCTCAGTGGATGACATTGCCAACCGTTGCAATAATAAAATTATTTATAAGCATATCCAAAATTGGAACATTCTGTGGCGCATCAATTGACTTTTAATTGCACAAAATATGCATAACAAATTTAATAGACGGCCGGCCAACTGTGTTTGCTTCTGTTTTAGTTAGTGTTTGTTTCGGTTGGCCAACAACACATCAACACGACAACAACAGGCAACATACCAAAATGAATGCTGGCCAAAAGTTCTACAGCTTCGATTAAGACGACAAACGAACCACAGCAGCCAGTTGGAAGCCATTCGCAATCATGATAATGATAATGTTCGTCATCATGTTGCTGATAACGACAGTAATAATCATGTAGACAGAGAATTTGTTAAAATTACTAAACTACAACACAATGCTGCCGATCTGGTGATGGTGATAATGATGATGATGATGATGATGATGACGATAATGTTGATGACAATGACTGTTGCCCATGGTGATGACAATAGAGGCATACGTTATTTTATCATAGGGATGAGCTAATAATAAACTTTTAGTTTACGAACCGTATATGTAATGATGGAATGTTATGAGTACAAAAATGTTATATTGAACAATAACTTTGTCTTTGTTTTTACACTGCCAAAAAGTGTATTTAAAAGAAAATAGAGTCTGTATAATAGAAAAATATTCTCTATAAGAAAGACGAGTGCAGATAGTAATAAGCCCAATTCTAAAAATAATGAGGCAAAGTTTAGAGCTGTATAATAATTATATTTGAAATAAAACTAAAGTCACATTCTCATTGACATTCACAAATCGTATTTAGTCACAGCTGTCGCTCATCTCTAAACTATCGTTCGCTCAGTTCTAGTGCATACTTTGCTACTCCCTTTCTCCCTTCCAGCCAACAACCATTTCATGCAATCTTCAGTCACTTGTGTGCATGCTGCTTGAATTTGCATATTCTCTAATTTGGCTAGTTTGGCAATTGCGGCCGATTTTGCAAAACGTTATTTGCCAGGGGCGACTACTGGTTTGGATAGCATGTGACAACGTTCCTCCTTCCACCATCCCGCTTCCGTATTTAAGTATTTAGTCTATAACTAGCCGAGTGGTTTGAAATGTTCGCCCAGTGTCCCAGCCACAGAGACCCAGAGAACCAGAGAAAGGGAGATGAAAACTGTTCCTCTGTTTATTCTGTGCCTGTGACTTTGGCTTTGGCTCAAGTCGTGTGAATTTGTTTAGTTTGAAGTGGTGGCAAGTGGCAGAGGGTAAAGTTTATGGTACACCTTGCTGTGCAATTGCGTCCAGGTTGCCCAGACGTTCGTTTACCTGTTCTGTCTATAAATCGTTCGACTTTGTCGTTGATTTGTGGTTGCCAGTTTCTTTGATATATGGCTTTTTATTAGTACGTAACGTAACGCAACGAAACGTAACGTAACCTATCGTTGCAAAACCGTATCGAGCAGTTCGAACCTTTCTTGCAGCCAGACCAATCACATTATGAAGGCAACCAATTTTAATTACGACCGTTACAACAAAAACTTTTACAGCAAACAAACAAAAACATAAAAAAAAACCAGGCCGCCAAAACAGTTTGAGTAACTACAACAACAATCATTTAATGGGCAAAGTGTCAGCTAATGCCTGAGCCAAAAACTCATTTACCCAGCCTTAAAGTAATTACAATTTATAGGCCACAAAAATCCGTAACACAACATAAATCCAAATGAAAGAGCAATGTGACCATATCCCCATCCCCAACACCATCCTCCTTTCTCATCTCTGGGCGTTTTTCTACTTGGCCGCATGGAGTTAAAAATTTTAGCCATATACACAAAAGTCACAGAGCAAGCGACAACTGCCCAATCTTTTCCACCCACCCGCCTCCCAGCCGCGCCCCTTCATTTTGTGTCTTTATTAAAGGTACAAAGGCAACGCGCGATAAATAAATAAATAAATTCCACCTAACAAGCCACAAACAGGCGAAATTTGTTGCAATTCATTAACTCGGCGCACAGGCGTAAACATAAATTGCGTTGCCATCCCCTTCCCCAAGCCTTTTTACAGAGTCTGTAAAATATTGACAGCAGCAGCTACAGTAACATTTTGTAAATGTATTGGACTGCCAGAGCTCTTAGAGATTACAGAGGGCTACGGAGGGGATGACATCAGCACAAGCCATGTTGCCAATGAGCTCAGCAAAATGAGCACACAAAAAATATTGCCTACTTATGGGCGCAGCGTTTAGTTGCAATAAGGAGCTAACGAAATATGTACAAATAATATCAATAAAAACCAATAAATCTTAATATTTTTTAATGTGGATTAGAATTGAATAGACTAATAGATGCTCTTTCTGTATCAAATATGTTTATAAAGTATAAAAACTTTTAATGTATTATTATTTATTTTTGCATATATTTATTTTAATATTAAGAATTTCCTAAGTTACAAGAAAAAAGAGTCAGGCTAATTACTATTGAAAATAATTACTTAAAGAAGTTATTGGTAGTTTGCCGCGGCTCTGCCTGAAGCCTATGATGTACCATAAGCTCGATAAAAAAAATCACAATGAACTAGCTCAAATATTCATACATAAGTAAGTCTAAGAGTACTTTTGCCTCAACAATAATATTTTTGTGTAGAAGGGTTAGTTTTTGATTTAGAAGTTTTTTCTGTACTTGCGTTAACCACACTTTATTTTGGTTTTCTCCTTTTTTTGTGTCGTAATACGCTTTTAAGCTAAATCTTAGTCCAGCACGCAGCTAATCTACCCACTTTAAGCGTTTTATGTGTGCATGAAGTGTATAAAAAAATTTGTTAGTGAGCTGACAGCATCCCAAGGGTAGCTATCGGCGTTTTTTTCTTTCTTGTTTGTTTGGTTCTTTGCGCCTCGGTGACAGAGAAGGAAAAACGTAAAGCGCAAGAAACAAAAAAAAAAGCGAGACAGATCAGATGCCCTGTCAGCCCGTCTCCAGACCTTTGACACCCGCTGTGTGCATTTTAACTATTTATCTGCCAGACAACTGGCAGCTGCAAATTGAAGGCCGTTTTGTTTGCTGCGTCCAACGGTCAACAAATCAGCCGCAGTTTATCCTAGCAAGGATGCAAATTGAAAAATCTATCAGAAAGCTTAATCGACTGTCCAACCACTATCTTAGAGAGTTTACGTGTAGTATTAGCTAGTAGTTCTATACACTACACTGAAGAAGGAATAAAAAAGATAAGGCCTAGTATTTCACGTTTCAAAAAACCTACCACAATCTATTATCTATAATCAATATTTTTTTTCTCAAATATAAATATTTTCTATAATATAAATATTTCTCATTAATTTTCTAAGACCTTTAAGTAAATAATATTAATATTATATTTTTATATATTTATTTTCACTATCTAAGGATAGTTAAATTGACATAATTAAATTTTGTTTGGAGTGTGACTACTAGTTATGCTTTTGCTCGTTCTCATTTCTTATCTGCTGGTTCTACCTGCACCCACACCTGCACCCACATAACTGACTGGGCATGGCAGTAGCTTTAACGCCTCGTTGCTTGGCATAGAACAAGCCAAGGAGCTGGACCGCCTGCCGTCAAGCAAAATGCTTGCTCGTTGTTCTTGCGCACAGTTGACATGCTTACCGACGACTAGTTTCTAAAACTTTTCTTGCCCATTGTTCAAAGTTGTGCTGCAACTGCTGTCGCTGATGCTGCTGCTGCTGCTGCTCCTGTCGCTGCTGCTTGTGCTGGCGAATTCAGAGATTAGTCTTCCACTTGGCTTAATCTGCAGCAGTGGGCAAAGTAATGGCCATGGCAGGCACCATGGCCAGTTATGGCATAAAGCAAGCGAACAGTCGACCAGTCGACCAGTAATACCTGCGCGATACCCCTTACCCTCTTCTACCCTTTCGCTTTACATTCTCTATCTCCGGCTCTGTCTCTGTCTGTGTCTGTGTCTGTGTTTTTCTGTCTGTGGCTGGCTTTGCCTTTGGGCCTCGCAAGTATTTGTGTCACTTTATTTGTATTAATGGCACTTGCGCATCCTGCGGCGCGGCAACAATAAGTAATATGATCGAGTGCCGAATGAAGCACAACGCAATGCGGCATGTTCAGGCATTCTCTGTGCCCCTTTGGTTTTTTTGTTTTCACCACCTTACCCTGCCTTTAGCCAAACTCTACCTGGCAAAGGTTTTATCAGTCAGCGATTGCATCGCCTCTGCGTTGTGCAACGAGCTGCACCAAACAACGAAATGAATTTTTAGGAAATTGGAGACACAAAAATCATATGCGACTTTGCAAATACACTGCGATGATTGATTTTCTGATTAATTTTTAAAAGCTCATATCAATAATTATATATTTATATATGTTTAAATAAGTTAAAACATGTTCCTGGCAGTGAAATTTAATTTAATTATTTAATATAACTTCTTTTGCTATATTTATTATTATTAGGGTGAATATTTAATCCATTTCCATTACTTTGTTTGGAAACCCGTTAACGTTAACCTATTTTGCATTCCAATTGCAAGCTGTTCGACGCTCATCTAATAGCTTTTATACCCACCATTGATGTGTAATAACACGAATACCAACTATTGCAAAAAGGTTAAACGTTGCTCGAGCACTGCAAAGTCCCAGCTGGTAACAGTGACTGCCACCGAGAGTACTTCTCTGCGATTGCGATTGCGACTGCAAGTGGATCTGTGCTTAAAATGGGTGCAGCTTCTTGTTGGACAAGTTAAAAGGATGATGGCAGTCGAGCGCAAAGGATTAAACACTCTAGATTTTATTAGATAAAACCCAGTGAACAGAAAACGCAACGGCATTGTTGTTGTCGTCCTTATTGCTTTCCTGCCTCTCCCCCACTCTCCAACTCTCCCACTCGCCAGTCGCTATGCCAGTCGTGCTGTGCACTGTGCACTTATATCATAAATTTGGTGACAAATGCAGGTAGAAAGTTTTGTTAGCCAGAGTTAAGAGCGTGTGTGTGTGTGTGTGTGTGTGTGGCAATTTACTTGGCCGAATGCCCGTAAAGCCCACAAGGCTAATTGCAAACTTTAAGCTCGCTTGCTGTTAATGCCAAATTGATTCGACACGAATACGAATTTGCATTAAGTTGTCAGGCTTTTCGTGTGGGAATAGTTGATTAGCCATCATTATTCTGGCTTTAATGCATTTCAAACAGTGTCACAGTGAGAGAGGGACTGGCGGTTGTTGGTGGGAAATGTGTACTTTACTCGAATTCCGCCTCGTTTGTTCTTGCATAATATTTTCAGTAAAGTGCGTCAGTTGCGAGAACAAGTGGCTTGAGCTAGTTTTGTTATTGAAATGAGAAACACACACTCTACATACACGCAATGAAAGCGACTTGCATTCGTAGATACAAGTGCAGAGATAGCACACCCACAAACACACACACACAAACACACCCACACCCACACACACACAGATAGATTCACACGCGACCAACACTTGCACGCATGCATAAGTAAACAAACATAAACATTTGCTCCAACACGCTGGTTATAAAATGACATAACAAGCAGCAACAACCAGGATCAGAAGAAAACTAAATTGAAGTAAAGCCTGACCAACCTATACCCTGGAAAGTGAAACTAGTATACAACTAATTTGCTTATTGTTGATATGTTAGCAGATTTAAATCTACATCATTTCACCTATATTGTGTATCGCCTTTTAGCTATAATGCAAATTAGCTGTTGCAAATTCATTTCCAAACTTGGCTATAAGTATTTATTATAATTGATTTGTTAAATTACTTTTTGTCTTAAGTGTTTATATGTTACAGCTACAAATGTTATAAATGAAACCTAAGATTAAACATTAAACTTTAATTTAAAATAGCAATAAATATTACATCACAACATTTTTTATTCCTGAAGTGTTCAAAAATATTAAACTAGCAACGGAATTCTATTAAACATTAAATACAAAATCCGAAATGTTTACTAAAATATTTAAACACTAATCTCTTAGCTCTGAAGTTTTGTAGCATAACAACCGCATGAATTATCCAAAATATTATGTAGGATATATGAAAACCGCAACAAATTTTGTTGCTGCGCTTTGCTTAAGCTGCTGCTGCTGCTGTTTGACGTTGGTTGTTGCTTTTTGTGCTGCTGCTGCTGCGGTATCTGCCATCATCTTTGCCTTATTACCGCAGCTTTTCTTTTGTGAACCCGTTGTTGGCGCCTTAACGAGCTGTTGCCAGGTGCAAGGAACTTGGCACCAGCAGTAGCAGCAGCGGCAGCAGCAACTTGAAAATTAAAAGAAAATAAAACCTAGCACGAACTTATTTTTGGCTGGCCATGCAATTAAATTGCAAGTTGCGCGCTTCGACGTTGGCGATAAGCAATTGACAGGCTGCCACTTGAAAGTTGACATGTGATGCAAATACTAAATTCGCACACTTACACACACACAAACACACAGACACAGTTGAGTGCACATGCAATCAATTAAATTCGTTGTAAATTCACCGGCTTATCTGCCGTAATCAATCTTAATTTTCCACTCGACATGCAGCGCCGTTGCAAAGGCTACATAAAACGAACTACGCTCCCAAACCTCCCACCTCTTTCCCCATACCCATATTATCAACGGCGACTCAGCATGGAACTTGCCTCACATTACGTATACGCAATGCAATACGTCTTACGCATTTTAAATCAAAATACATTTCCGGCTGACCCATAAAAGTATACGCAAAATACAATTTATTGGCTAAGTAAAAATATCAAAGCACTTTAAGCTCACAGTTCTTGTTGTTGCTCTTTTGTATACTGAACACAGGACGTGATTACATAATTGAGAACGGAAAGGGTGTACTTCATCTATTGTGCAATCTCACAGATTGCAGTAGTCATTGTTAGCTGCTGAGCCTAGCCTAAAGATATTCAACAACAATTTGCTGGCTATTAATTAATTTCGAGAGTTGTTGCCAAAGGACCACTCGAAATACTGCTCAACTATTTGATGCTTTATAGCAAAAGCTGTTCACTCAGTTTCATGAAAATGTTCTCTTTTAATGAGAAATTTTTGCTACTAGTATTTGATTATACTGATTTAGGTGAATATCGTTTCATTATTTTTTGGAAGCTTAACGCAGCAAGAGAAATAAGAATTCCATGAATTTCCAATTACTTTTCTCTTTTCCTGCCTAGCTAACATTCAAACCTTAAGCTTATTTGATGCTGATTGGAATTTGACCAGGTTTTCCTATCACTGCGAATACCTTATTTTTAGCATAAATTTACAAAGAGAATGTTTAGCACTCAGCCAAGTGGCGAAAGTAAGCTTGATAACATAATAACAATATAATGGACTTCACAATAAACTCTGACCGATTAGGAATTCGAATTCCGATGAAAATTATGCACACAATTGATGTCCAATCTAAGATAATCTTCAAATACTTATTAGCAACATTTATGCTAAGTAAGTCTTTCCAAAAATACAGATACACAATATTTGAATATACATTCTACAATATGTGGGATTAAATGCATAAATAGTAGTTCACATTGGACTTCATTCATTTAACGTTGAAATGAGCTCAATAATCGCTTATGCAAACTAGAGGCCATTGAATGCAAACCTAAGCAAGGGATATGTTATTGCAATTTGTCTTGTTAGTTAGTTAGTGTTGGCGTTGACCGCTGCACACTTATCACACACACACACACACACACACAGTTGGCAGTTACCGGTAGTATTACTTAATATGTGTAAATTGTGTGGCATCAACTATTATGCATTGTATGTTATCTCTAGCTATCAGAGCTCTGCTGCTTCATCTTCAGCTTGAAACATGCTAATACACGGGGAGAAAACACTTTTCAAAACATCTGTTTTAAATACTATTAATCTATATTAAATATTAAACGTTTCTTACTATGTAATGCACGTTGAACTGCGGGAAACGTATACATTTTTCTACAGTGTACCACTTACTCTTCTGCACACTTCAGCAGGGTTGCCTGCTCCACCGCCAGGTCGTGCCTTAAACAATTTATCATTTGAGCATGACGCACGCACAACGAACACACGTTCACACACACACACACACAGAAGCACATATAGCAATGAGTTTTGCCATTGCTCATCAGTGTGGGCCTCAGGCTAGGGAATTTAACATGCAGTTTATGTTTGCCACAAGATCTATTACAGGAAATTCACATATGCCGGAGTACGCAATGCCATGTTTGAGGCGTTGGCCAGCCACGCCCATCGTCCGCCACAATCGAGCGAGTAGGCGCACAAATTGCTGTTTGTGGGCATGGACGCATGCAACATATATATATACATATATATATATATATCGAAATCGAGCAGAAAACTTGATTATTTTGTGCGGTCTCTGTGGTCTGAGGTCTGAGTGTTGAGCGCTGAGCGTTGACGGGCTGAGGTTGAGGTTTTCTCAAACCCTAAAGGCAACACACATAGGCATATACATAGGCATAGTCATAGTCATAGGCTTTACATTAAATATTTCAAGACCGAAAGCCGCACACTTAACAAATATGACGCCTGCGAATTATGTATACTGCATGCAACATTGAAGCTCTTTGCATACACAGTTTTGTTTATTGATCGGTCGAAGCTTATTTTGATTACTTCGGCTTTCCAAAAATGCAATCAGGCGCAACACATTTGTTGTAGCTTTAATTACACATTAAGCACAAAACATTTATTGTGTATAATGTGTTAATAAATTCTCTTTCCGTAATTATTTAGTTAGCTGTCAAACAGAATGAGATATTTGGGCAGGCAGAAAAATGATTACTAATTTGCTGCCATTTGTGATGCGACATTAAACCAAAAACAAACGAAAAATTAGTTTAAAATCTTTTGAAAGCCTTACTATAAATACGTACATAATGTAACGTAAAGAGTAGAGCAAAGAAATGTAGTGTTTAAAATTTATTCGATTTGTAAGCAAAATAAGTGAATTATTGGCATGAATTATATTATGTAACTCTAAAAACTTTTAAGCACTAACTTCATTAACAATTATATCTTGAAAACAGTTAAAATATGGGATAAAAAATATACATGTATATATTTGTGTGATTTTATTAATAAATATGTGTTAAAATAATTAAACTGTAAGATTTTATTTTTAGTTAAGTCTTTTACCAATTTGCCAATAGTATTTTCGAACGGAAATATTCTATAAATTACAAAGTGAAAAACAAAAATACAATTCATTATCGGTAAAAGTCTAGTTCATTACCTAATTATACAATAAAATAAAGCTTTGGCCATTTTTGTAATAAATATTTGCATATGTTTCTAGAAGTACAAATTAAAAAGCTATTTGCCAAGAAAATCCAATCCAACAATCTACATGTATATATTTAATAACTTTAATTACTGTTATTGCTGAAAACTAAACAAAAATAATAAACAACAGAAACGAATATAACAAGAACAAAAAGCAGCACCGTCACTTGGCAATCAAATGAGTAAAAGCTAGCTGGGTAAGGGTAAGGCTATTGAAAAGGGACTTGCGGGTTGTATTGCATCCCCAAAATCAGCTCTCAATATAATGCGGCGGAAGCTTTTGTGAAATCCTTACGTCCAACTTTTTAATACGAAAACTTTTGCTCGAGTTTAGTATAAGGGCAATACAGAGACAGCAAGGACAACAACAAACAGCAACAACAAGTACAACAAAAGCAATTGCAACAGTCACTTGGTGGACTTGTTGTGGGCAAACGACAGCCACAGCAACAGCAACAGCCGATGCCAATGCCAGCATATTGCCTGATGTCCTGATGTCCTAGCTACGACTACAGCTGCAACTCTCTAAAACTCTCTCTCTCTCTCTCTCTGTCTGTCTCTACAACTTGCCAACTGTGGGTGACCAAAGCCACTTGAGCAGCACAGAAAACTAACTTAATCTTGTTTACATTCTATGGCGAGTTATGAAAATGAAAGGATTAAGCGAGCCACAAACAAACGCACCAACAAACCGACCAACCAACTAATACACACACACACAATATATAGATAGGTACATAGACACACACACACACGCTCAGACGCACAAACATCCTGGTCTGCCCACACATGCTTAAGCGTAGCTTATACAAACAATGCTTACGCATGGAAAACCCAGGGAGAAGAATAGTGCCAACAGCAACAGCAACAACAGCAACAACAACTAGTGAAGCAAAAGTTTAATTTGGCAAGTGCCAAAGCCGAATCTCATAATGCCCTAGGAAAGGCTTTCATTTCAATCTGGACCGCAATCAGGTGAAATCAAACTCAAATTCAAGCAACAGTTGACGATAAATCCAGACTAACTGAGTTAAAAACAAGCATGTTGGTTACAAGCAGCTAAATTGGCTTACTTAAAATCTACTAAGAACACAATGCTAAATGCAGGTTTTCAAGAGGATAACAAAAATGTCAATTGGAAAATTGGCTAGATTAAAAGCTTTTGAAATTAGGTCGAAAATAATAAAACAAAATATATATAAATATTATTTAAAACTCGGATATCATCATAGAAATCATAATATAAGCTAGCTTTAAAGTTTTATTTAATTGAGAAAATACCTGAAATTAATTTCGGTCACATTCAAAACGTAAATCAAAGGCCAACGGCATATCATAGCACAATTTAATTCTAACAATAAAGTTTGGTTTTTGAAAGTTGAGCAGATAAACGATGTTTAACCGATTTTGGTTGAATCTTAAGAATGTTATATTTAAAGATATAATTATAGTTAGTGAACGTGTTTTCTTGATTAAAATAAATGCTGAATTCAACTGTTTGTTATGCGAACTTTGTGAAGTATAATTCCAATGCCAACATTGTTGGCTTTATGGGTGTGCTTAAGCACACCCCTATTGCTAGGGCATACAAGTGGCTAAAACCAACAAAACAACAAACAACAAAAGCCACAGCCAACTGTAACTGTAACTAAAACAGTTGGCACACCCAACCGTAGTTATTACCGCCCACTTTTGTCCTTGCAAATTAGTTGCATTTTGAGTTTTATTTCTGGTTTAAGTTCCTTCGCGCTGTATTCATTTCATAAAAAGCCAAACGAATAACCACACCAGCCTCTTTGCCCTTTGCCCTTTGCCCCCACCCGCATCGACTCTGTGCTAGCTGGCGCCACACAGTTTTTACGTTTGTTTATAAATTTCTCATTTGTGTGTCAGCCACAATGTTCCGTTTGCTCGGTTCGTTTATTTGTTGTTTGCACTGGCGGCGCCACCACCACCACCGCCAACAGTTGTTGTCCTGTAATTTGGAGGTGTAAAAAATATTTTGCATTGCGGTCGCCAACACGTGCACCTCACATCCATCAATGTTTCTTCTGTCTGGCAACGCCCCACCGATCACCTTCCGAACCGCACCGCACAGCACCGCTCCCCACCGTCACAGCGTTCGCACTGTCCACTCGAAATTTAATTTGCCCATCATCGATAAACAGCCGAAGCTCTTGCAAAAGAATCGGCAGGCCTGGTCAGGGAACGGACATGTGTTAGTCCGGCAACGTGCGAAGCATATTTATTATGTATGTTCGTGTGGCTGTGCCTGTGTTTGTGTGTGTGTGTGTGCCTGTCTTTGTGTGTGTGTGTGCCTGTGTTTGTGTGTGTGTGTGTGTGTGTATGTGCCTGTCTTTATGTGTGTGTGTGTGTATGTGCCTGTCTTTGTGTGTGTGTGTGTGTGTGTGTGTGTGTGAGGGTACGGGTTAGTCAACTCTTTGCCGAAGTGCTAACTAAAGTTCGTAAGTACTGCATATGAATATTGAATGCGCTTCAGCTAGCTTAGTTTATCTTTTTTCGACTCTTTTCTGAAAGCTGATATACAACTTGCTTAACAATAGTCTGACAACGCTAGCTAACTTTTTATAAAGCTGTGAAACTTGGAGCTTTAAGCTAGCTTGTATCTGGAAACTACCTCAACTTTAGGCAACTATATCTAAGTGTTATATAGTATTTGGCTGCGTCAATAATGTAAATAATGTAACTCAAATGATATTTAGAGAATCAGTTCACTATTCTCATTTATGAACCAATTCCTTAAGCTATTATGTAAACTTCTTGAATCATTTGATCTTCAAAAACGTTTAAAAAGTCCTCAAAACAAGTAGATTACTTTTGCACTATGTGGTGTTGTGCAACTTTCGTATGCATAAATTGTGTTAAGTATTTGTTGTTGTGAATTTAAAGTTGCCACTTGGCAAATGCAAATTGGCACGCAAGGGCCACATGTTGCATATGCGAGTTAATCAAGGGCATGCGGTATGTTTCTGTTTTGGCACTTGCCAGTTTTTAAGTGTAGTCAATATTCCATGTTGTTTGTTTTGAGTTTAAGCTTTAAAGTATAAATTTGATTTAACAATTGATGAAATACATTTTCTATAATTATTTTCGAATAAATTGATCTAAAATCTGAGTTATGTAACTTTTTCAAAGTTTTGCTCGTTCAATGCATTATTTAAAAATTTTTTTCAAGTATCCAAAATGTATTTATTATTACCCACGAACAATCTCTACCTTACTTAGATATAATCTTTAATTTATTTTAAAACCAATTCAATAAACATACAAGTACGTATCTAGAGAACAGATACAGATACACAAAAATGTTTGTCATTGACCCAAAAGTTTGTGTTTCAATGAAATATTTAAAGGCCTGTGTATATGAAAATGTGTCCATTAAAAATAGATGTGCGGCCGTTATGCGAATTGCAAAATCGTTTTTCGAGGCAGCGCAGGTGTAAATATATATATATATATATTCCCGACAAAGTGCCACGCCCACACCGAGCAGACTCAAACGCACATTTGCGGTTCATAATTTGCGTGCCATTTTTGTTTGTTGATGTACAAAATCAACACATACGACAACAACAGAAGCAACAAACCAAATAGGGATTCTCGAAAGCAAGCAGCGAGCTTAATTCACAGATACCCTGTACATTGTATAGCTCATAGCGTTTGAGATGCAAGAAAAAATCAAAAATCATTATTATTATTCATTGCTGCTTGCCAGAAGTTAGTTTAAGTATCAAATATACCTTACTCGAACGAATATCAACCCGAATATACCCCATTTGAGTAATATTTAATGTTTGCAGGGTATTAAATATTCAGTTTTTAACTTGAATTTAAATTAAAATGCATATGCGTTGAAGGCAAATTACTGACGACCAAATATAAATAAATATACGTACAAATAAATATACATAATCGTACATATATTCATAAGTGTGTATTAATACTTATATATACATATGTATATAGAATGAATATATGAATATACAATGTACAAACACTTTATATAGACGATAAATATTGATTGTTCGGTCACGTTAATTTCTACCAATTATGACCGCTTCATACACACACACGAGCTCACACACTGACACTTAGTCCCGCATATGGTCACACCTACTTATACACACTTATATATTAATAAATATGGCTCCATATGTAAGTGCAAATGAAGCACATGCGGTCAACTGCCTGTGGCGCTTTTATTATTATTTGTTTTTCTTACACAGATACATACATACATACTTACCAGCCAGCACACATTTATACATGTGTTTCGATAACTATCGAACGTCATTGCAATTGTTGTGCTCGCCAGCTCAATGTTTAAACGGCCCATGGGCAAAATATCTCAATATGGCTACAAATATTACCAAATATATTCAAGTAACGTTTAAATCGGCATTTTATATTTCTCGGTAATGTTTAAAGTAACGTTTTTTATTCCTCAGTACTGTTTTTAAAGTATTTTAGGTCATTACAAAATGATAGATTCATTAAAATATACTATAAACACTTTTCATGTGTATAATTTAAGACTTTTTTATATCTAGTATTGAAATAAGATTAACATCTTTACGATAGGTCAGAACTTTCCAAAGTCATAACTGCCTTAAGTACCTTAAAGTTCATGACTAAGCATCTAGATTAATACTGCATTTCCAGTTAATAAAATAATATTCACTCGAAATTCATGATAAGAGCTCCTTCTTCTCGTAAAATCTATCTTTCTTTCTATCTTTTAAAAAAAATTATAAATAAAATCAGACTATGAGAAACTAAAAGTTCAAGAGTATAAATGTTAAATTCCAATTCCGCTTAGAACTGTGAAACTAGCAGCATATTCATCGATTTGCAACTCTTTGCACTTTTAGTTCTATAGCACAACTTACACTTTTTACACGTTTTTTGCAGCACATGCCCCTATGCCATCTTTTGTATAGCATATGTGAGTTCGTTTCGCTTGGTATCTGTATCTTATGTGCCAAACCGCTTGTTTTCGTATCTGGGCTGCGTTTCCTTAAACTTTCCGCTGACATCCGGCGCTGGCAACGGGATCCTCTGCGCTGCGTTTGCTTGCCTGGCAATTATGAAAGGCAAAATAAAAATCGCATTTTTAGCGCTCTGCTGCAGAGTTCTTCGCTCAGCAAAACTTTACCCAAAAATATAAAAAATTTAATTTTATATAACTTGTATGTAGTATAAAGTAAAAAATATATAAATAAAATGTGAAGAAAATGTGAAAGCAGAGGAAGAGAACGAGAACGAGTGTCTATAGATTTTGTGTACGTTGGAAGTTGGGTTACTTTGGAAAACGGCGACGTCGTTTGGCAAATGACAAAAAAAAATTTAGTGTAATTATCTTTTGAATAATTAAAGAAAAACGTTGGCAAAGCTTAACAAGAAAGCAGAAGCGCTGTGAAAAAAGCAAAAAAAAAACTCTGCCAGCAACAGGACCAAAACCAGGAAGACAAAAAAAAGAAAAAACGAATACCAAACACACACAGCATCAAGAGAGGCATCCCGGCTGATAGCTAAAGCTGGCGCTGCTTATGCCCTGTGCCTAACTCATGCTCCAGCCAAAGCGTGGACATATTTTTAAGTTTCTTGCCGCTCCGCAGCATCTCATTTTTGCTTAAGTCCTTGAGGCATAAGTGGGCGTGGCTGCGACCATCCACCGAGCCGCCCAGCTGCTTGGCATTCGAAGCATACGCTCTGTAATTTGTTCAAGTTATGCTCATTATGCGCCAATTATTTATTTCATATTAGAAAAATTCGAACAACGCTCAATTTTATTAGGTCGATTGTTCAAGGCAACAGCAAAGTGCAGTTGCATGCAAAAGACTTAAAGCACTTGACATTAGATTCGTGGGCATTGAATAAATTATAAATAAAATAGATCCTGGAACTAGTACATTTTGTTTAATGGTTTAATGTTATACTTCAGGTAAGAGCTCATCAGAACTATTCATAAAAATTTTCACAATACCTGTTTAAAGATTACCAATCAAATTAAAATACCATTTGAAAGCATATTATTTTTTTTTTAATCTCTTAAGCTGCTGCTATTAAAAGTGTAAAAGCCACAATAAGTTTTTTTTACTGCTTTTTGACTTTTTAAAACTATAAATGCATTTTCACGCAGTTATGAACGTGGCTAAAGATTATTTATGTTCTGCACAATTAAAAATTATTTTAATGTTAGTATTTTCGCATAACGAACAGAGCGCTCGAATTGAATACTCTAACATAACTGCACGAAATTTAAGCTGAGAATTGTTTTGAATGCTTAAGAAGCAAAGCAGAAGCATATACAAGCTGAATGCTTGGGAACTTAATACACATATTTTCTTAAGAATGCTTTCGCCACTGTTTACAGTTTGTGTTTAATTTCCTGAAGCGTTCACGCTGAGTAAAATGGGTTAAGAGGAGAGCATTTCGCACACTCTGTCGGGATCTGATGCCATGGGGTACAACTGCCGCCTGCTTCAGTCTCCAGTTACTACAATACACTCGAGTAGTTGCAGTAGTGAAAGCAGCTGCTGCTCGCGCCGTCTTGGGGTCCTGTCATTCCTGCAAGTTGATGCCTTCGCGCGGCCCTGTTGACATGCCATTACTGAAGCTAATTAGAGGAGCGACCCGACGAAGAACGACACAGACACAGACAAAGTCACAGAGCGAGAGAGAGAGAGAGAGAGAGAGAGACAGTGCGAGGCAGACTGTTAAAGCCGGCTTATACGCAATGGCAATATTGCAATTTTATTTTTTCATATAATTTGCATTTTTAAATTTTTTTTTTTTGCAAGCAATCCCGTTGTCACATTTACATAGGGCATGAACTGTGACAAAAGTTTGTTCTTGAAATTCTTGAAATAATTTTCGATTATCATCAGACCTTGCATTTATTATTGAAAATTACAGCTGCAAAATGATGGCATGTGGCAGAAGCTAGTGGTTACGAAAATGCCAAAACTTTAGCCATATTGCGAGTTACCTTAACTGTCTGATGTGTTGCGTCGTCATGTGTCATGTGACACTGTTGACGCCTCGCACGGTTGCCGTGTGCTGTTAGTTTGCCCTGCAGCACAGCATGGGGCAGCCAGTGTTGCAAGCAGTGCCCCAGTCAGTCAACCAGTCAGCTTCCTTCCACTTGCAGGTCTCATTTGTGCGGCATTTCCGGTATACAATGACGGGAAGCGCGCACTCGACTTGTTTGGTTTGGCGACATTTCGCTTTCCGACGCAACTAAATCATTTGTGGAGAAACTGTCGACGTTGCCATCACCAGACGACGCCCCTTTTTTTTGCACCCCAGTCTCTCTGATCTTAGTCCCAGTACGATTCCACTTCCCCTGCTTACCTTTTGCTTGTAGACTGCAATTGCAATTGTCTTTCTTTTGAAATAGTTTCGTGTGCTAGCCAGGAGCCAAAAGTTGGCACAGTTAATTCATGAGATTTCACGGTTTATCTCACCAAGCTACTACCAACTATTCCTTCAGCTCTTCCTTCTCATCTTTCTTGCTCACTTTAATTTCTCTGTGCGTCTTTTCTGTTCTCGCGCATAGTTCATAGTTAATTAGAAAACTATTCCGCGTGCGGCGCTTTGGCAACTTTTGAACTCTCCACTCGACTCGGCTCCTTGGTGAATCAACTCAACTCGATAGAGGAGCATCGTTTAATTATATTTTCTGACAAAAAGTTATATTTATCCGTAATATCTTTATGCATAACTTTAGAAGATTTTTAATAGCTTCCGGCTTTTTCTTGTTTATTTTTTAATTTGATTTTAGGTTTTATTTGGGTATAATATGTTTTGGATATTTATCGATACGATTCTTTGTCTTCTTAACTATATTATTCGATCACAGCTAAGGCCTCTAAAAAAGTTTGTATTATTTTTATACACTAATGAACTGTTTTAAGAAACGTGCTGATTATTTCCGTCAAACTTAATTTCTTTTGTTTTATTGTTATTTGTTATTTGTTAGTTGTTAAACAGTTTTTTGTAGTTGGCTAAAGTTGAATTAATAACAAAACGCTCGAGAGTTTCATAGTTTAAAATAATCATATTTAAATGATAGGCTACAACTCGTTATAGAACGCAGTCACGCCATTCATATCAGATACCTATCCTTTTTCACTTCGGGTATTTTAGAGAAGTTGAGCAATTTGTAAACAATTTTTACACGCACTATACAAGAACGTCGCCCAATCAATTTTGTTGTTTGTCGCTTCAACCGCAAAAGTTTTTTCCTGTGCCTTCTATTTATTTTTTTGTTTGTTTTTTGTTGTTGCTGTTATTTTCATTTGGAATTTATTGCATGCAGCAACTGATTTGATTAGAAACGCCCATTTCAAGTACGCAGCCCATCTCGGCCCCACCCGACCCCTTCCTTTTTTCCCCTTCCTTCCATTGGCTTAGTCTTCAATAACCAAAAGCAATCTCTTAATTTGTTTACAAGCTTTGCTTTTGGCTTTCTTTGCCGTCCGTCCGTCCATCCGTTCGTTCGTTCTTTCGTTCGTACGTCTGGCTGTCTGCCCCGTTAGTCGCCGCCCACTTGTGTGCTAGTTTTGCCGCACTTTTGAAAACCTCAAAAAAATATGTAAAAAGCCAAAGACTCAACGTCGACGACGACGTCGACTTCGACTCGTTTGCAACATTTGCAGGCAACGTCGAGGCTGGCTGCCTCTGATAGAGATCTTTTGCTTTTATTTGTTACTTAGCATATTTTCACCTTGAGGGCAAAGCAATCTCCCACTAGACACAAGCACACCAACTTGCAAACACACACACATACCTAACGCCAGGCAGAGTAATAAATATTTTTCTGGAGCGCTTCGCTTGGGCGCCTTGGCTTAAAACATTTGCCTCTTTCTTTTAACTACATATATTTTTGAAAGCCGCAGCAACGCTGCTCAGATTTTGACCTTTTGATGCACTCGCCACAGCGCGGCAGGCTACCATAATTTCATTGCAAAATTGGTGACAGTTTTTTATTTTTTTTTTTATAAAACTGGACATTAATAAAGAGTATTGGGCAAAAGAGCTTTGACTGTTTAACAAGATTATATTTAAAACATTATACCATAATTTTTATTCATCACGAGGCGATTTCGGATTTCCCAATTATTCATTAGGAACTTAAAATCTTCCTTAGATAAAGATATATTATATACGCATTTAAGAAATGCATTATATATATTTATGTCTGAGGCTTTCATTTCCATTTTAATTTCAACTCATACTGTACCACTATAAAGTCAATTCTAAAACTTGTATACAATCGAAACCTTATAGTCTGTCTGTATGTGCTGTGTAAATTATTTTCTTAAGCTTTGCACCTTAGGGTATTGCAATTTTTCTTGGCTTTAGTAAATGCTTGTAGATAATAATTTCATAATAGAATCGTGGGCCGTTGACTTTGGCATACAATATATACATAAGTATCTAAACAAAATTTGTATTTCTATTTATGTTTCTGTACATTCCGCATAAGTATATTAATATGTATTTTGAATTTAAATGATTGAATTGGCGTTTGCTTGATGAAAGAGAGACAGAGAGAGAGAGGAAGAGATGGTGAGTGTAGACAGGCAGCCATTTGCAAAAATATGAAAATTACCTTTAATATGAAAAAGGCAGACAGAAAGTCAAACATTTTTTTTTACATTGCCAAGCACTGCCATCAAGATAGGCCGTCTTCACCGAGGAGAGGAGAAAGACAGATAGACAGACGGACAGAAAGACAAGCAGGCGTTCTATTTTATTTTGCTTTATGCCTTTATATTCTGTTTTGTGTTTACATAAATGTGAAGTGAGGCAGATTGCGCTCGAGTGCGTTAATCAGCGCTTCTGGGCAGGATCCGAACCACGGACTCGGATAAGCAGCAAGAGTGATGGAAACTAAGGGAAGAAGTGGGGTGAAGGCAGGTGGAACAAGTATTTTAAATCAACTTCAGCTGGCAACTTAAACGTTGACTTTTTCCCTGCTGCTGCTGCTGCTGTTGGTCAGGGGATACTGACAAAACAGATTATACTGATTTCATGCTGGCAAAATCAAAAAATGAACGTGCGGCAATTTACATACTTAAGTATTGTACCAAATCTCCATCCCTTCATGCCTCCATGTCCTCGTGCCAGCTGTCTGCTGCCACCAGCCTGCGGCGTGGGATGCTCACGAATTTATTGGCCACGTGTTTTGTGCTACCTTCGTGAGTTGTACAATTTGCCTTTTGACAATATGTGTACGCAATATATATACTTTTCATTTTGTTGTTGTTGAGGGGATTGGGATTACAAGGATTTAATTGAATTCCTTTCGGCGTTTTGTTGTCATTGTTGCTGTTGTTCTAGCTGCTTTGCATTTTATGCTTGCCTTTTTTTTTGGGACACGTTAGATAATTAAAATGACCGTAGGCCAATCGACAACCACGCACAAAATCATAGCATACATTTTAGGGCAGACGACAGTTCGTCTTTTCGCCTTTTCGGTCGTCGATTGTTTTGATTGTTGCTTGTCTGCTTACGCGCGATAATTTCCATAATATGGCGCAAGCAAAGCAACATTAATAATCATATTATAAGAAGCAGACCCTCCACTCTATCACTCCCCTACCCTCCATCAGCAGCCGTTACTCAAAGGAAGCGAAGAAAATGGAAGAGAGAAAAGGTATCGAACGAGCGAACGAACGAATTAGAGACAGAGTTACATTAGAACACTTAAGCACTAAGGCTACGCTCACAACGCGTTTTACCAGCAGCAAACAGCAGCAGCAAAAGCAACGGAAAAAATGATTGCTTCTCCCCTTCATTAAACTGCTCCGATGGCCTCCTTGCACCATCTAAATGCTATATTGGCGACTGTAGCTATGCTAAGCACGATCCAGAAATCAATTTCAACGCTTTTTAAGCAACGTTCCATCGTTATGTATTTATGCTCATAAATAAATCCACATTTATGTGATTTTCTCAAACGAAACAAAACATATTTCAAGTAAATGTTGGGCTATTATTTGAAAAATAGATAGATAAGATATTTTTTTGTATTTTGTTTTTTTATTCGTATACTTTGTTAATTATAAAAAATAATTTTCATAAATTGTTAGCCAGCTGTGTTTTTCTATTTAAATAAAAAGACTTACATTTTAACTATAATTATTTAACAAGTTTGTTTTAATTCCTGGAACAGCTCCCATTAAACATACATATGAGAGTTGCAGCTGTCTCTGCCTCTGTCTCTGTTAGTGCGCTTGTGTATGTGTGTGTGTGTGTGTGTGTGTGTGTATTGCAGATTTCTTGTATACTCATAGTCTGCTGACTTACATATATGCAAGTGTGTATGTGTGTGTGTATCTGTGTGTGTTGCTGTACTCGCTCTTGTTATTTTTATTGTAAACTCTGATTCGCGCTTTATTGCATTATAATTGAATCTTGAAGCGCACAACTAACGCAGGAAACGTTGCCTGACTGCCTGTTTCTCACTTTGTTGCTCCCCCTCCCCCCTTGCCAGGCGGCAGCTGCTAGCCCCACCACTTTGCTTGCCCACAGCTGCTGCACTTAATGCCAAGTGTTTAAAAAAAAAATGAATGAGAAAGCAACGAAGTAATATTTACTTATACACTCCACCCCCTTCCACCACCAACCCCTTTTCACCACCCAATGCTGGCCATCTATCCAAGTAACGAGTCATTGCACCAACGACCCACCACTATCCGCCCACTATCTGCCCGCCATCTGCCTGCCATTCGCCATTCTCCACGTCGATGTTCACCGCTCATTCTGCTCATTGCCAGCGAAATGCAATAAAAATTGTTTTCCCATTCGACGGCGACGAGCTGGCTAAGCAAATGTTGTTGGAAATGAGCTATAAAAACGGGAAATTGTATTTTACAGTAAAAATTTTCGTGCTACACACAAACTAGCTAAAGTCATCTATGCCAACACACCACACCACACCACACCATACACCCCCCGCACCTGCAGTACTTGCACGTCAACGCCTTTCAGCCTTTCATGGGTCTGTCGCAGATAATCCGTTGCTGAGTTGGCTTGTCTTGACTTGGCTTGACATTGGCTTTGGGTCGACGCTCTCTCTACCGTTCCTGTACCCCAAACCCCAAGCCCGCGCGCCCATGCTCTCGACAACGTCTAACGTGGCTTATAAGCTGCCAATATTAAAATGATGACAACTTTATGGCAACAAAAACAACAACAAAAAATGAATGAAAAAACGGGCAACGAAAATGCAATTCATGGCAAAACTGATGTCGCAGACTGCGGCTTTATTTTTACTTCACTCCACTGTACACAAAATTGAAGCAATGTGAATACTAAAGTATTTACTTGCTTGCCTCAACTAACATATTACAAGATGAGAACATGAGAAAGGAGGAGAGGGAGAGAGACAGTGTTTTGAGAAATGGCCGCAGAAACTTGTTTTACTCAATACAGTTGCATTCGATTTGTGGTTCGCTTTTATTAAAAAATAAAATAAACGATTTTTGCTTTGGTTTTTTTGTTAAGCAAAGTCAGAAGGAAAACTCTTAGTTTATGAATTTGTTTTATATGTTGTGTTAAATTTGTTTTTAATCCGTGAGTCTTTTCGGTTATTGAAAGTTGAAACTTTCTACTAAGTAAAAGTTAAATTAATTACGTAAAGCTTCGATAATGACGAAAAAACATAAACATCTTCGAAACATTTGCATTCAAAAAATTTTTTTTTATAAGCTTAGGTGATAAGAAAAATATAAATTGCTTTTAAATGACAAAAATAAAATGCATAAAATAAAACTTTCAAGCATATTTAACCAGGTTTTTTAAGTTCAGTTCATATTTGTTGACTTTTTTAGATTGTTTCGATCTGGAAACCAAACTGTTCACAAATTGTTTTAGCTTTATTTGAATTCCACAACGTCAAATACCTCTCTGCTCCACTTGCCTCAGTTCCAAGCCCTATTTCGCAGCCCTGGTTGAGTGAGCAGAGCAGAATAAGAAGGAAGAGAAGCAGAGAATAAAAAAAAAAAACATAAATAACTTTGCAGTGTTTGTGCCATTTTGGTTGCCACATTTGAATAAAATATGAATAAAAACCGAAATGCATTTAGTTTGGCCAAGGACCAAAAGCAGGATGAAGGGTATATATCTATACATATATATATACGTGTATATGTATACAGACATCGTTGTTTGTGCAAGGGGTAAGGCACATCACTCGTATTACACTCCAATCTCCCCCTTCCCTTCGCACCACTTGGCCAGTTTGTCACCTTTTCGCTTTTGAAATGGTTTCTCTCTATTCCCTTTTACGTTGTGGCATATAGATACGATAATATTTGCATGCAGTTGTGCCTGCCTCGTCAGCCTCGTTGCAGCTAGCTCCTTCATCTTTGTCGTCTTAGAAAAGTGTATTTTTATAAGGAGAGATCCTTATTTTTGTCTCGAAATGTGTAACGCATTGATGGAGTATATATTCATACACATAAAGAACAGGTAGATATATTTCTTTCTCAAGCTCTTATTTCTGTTATTAAATGCAAGAGTATTTGAGTTTTTCTGCAGGCACTTTATCATCCAACAACAATCGGCTACAATACTTATTCTTGTATTTTAAAATATATCTAGATCAATCTAACCTAATCAGACTAAACAGAATCAGATAACTCAACAAACGATTTCTCGAAGACAAAACAATATCTCTTAAGAAATTAAAGTGGTCTTTAAAGCAGACAAAAAATCTTAGTTTTAGGAGATGTGACATGATCTCAGATAACTGCCAGAAACATATATTTTTTTCAACATTAATGCATTGAGTAATTAGAACAACATGTTGGCAAAATAACTCTACTTTACTATATAGCTACAGTATAAACATAAGATCGTAAAGGGTGTATAATCTGCGGCGTGCCTTCGCTAGCGATTTAAACTGTTTTTATTTTGTCGTCAAAACGTCAGCGATGAAGGCAGTTGAGCCGTCGTCCTGCTTGTCCGGGCTGTCCTGGTTTGTCTCCGTCTGGAGTTCGTTCCGGCTGCAGCGTTCGCTTGGCTTAATTTTGGACTAGGGAAAAAGTGCATAAAAAATCTGCGGCGAATTTGCAATTTGAATTCGACTGTGTCTTCTGTTTGCACTCTCCTCACACCTCACACCCTACCTCCTGTATGTGTGTGTGTTTTTGTGCTTGTGTCTTGACAGCCAGTCAGGCGGCTATTTAGGAAGTAATTTTCGCGCTTTCATTGCAACTTTTCTTCAGCTACTTCTTTTTGTCTGTCTGTCGGTTTATTTGACTGTGTCTGTCTTTCGTTCTGTCGCTCCTTTATTTTTTGGGCACGTTATTCACGTTAGCCCCGTTATTTGAGCGGCTTCCGCTGCCGCACGCGCATTTAATGCATTTTTTAAAAAGCCAAATGCGCAAATTGAATGCGCCTCGTTTCGACATGGCTGCGGTCTCCTGCCTATCCAGAATGTGCCGTCCCATCCCGTTCCATCCTCTGCTGTCCCCGGCTGCTGTCCCGATTGTGCTCATGGCGCACGTCCGCTGCTTAACATCCAGAGTACTACTAGACATCAGCCGACTAGCCATCATATTCGTGGCCGGGCCACAGAACGACACGCAGGCATAATTTCTGCACGCTGCACTCAGGCCTAGTGAATATTTCAACAGTTATGCTCTTACTCTCCTCGCTCTCTCTCTCTCTCTCCCTATCTGCAATTCTGTTTGTGTGATTTTCATCCACAAATACTCATACTTATCCGCATACTTATGCTTATAGTTGTGCCTTTGGATATATATATATACATATACATATGTATGTTAAATGAGCAATCAACTGTCGTCAAGTTTCCATTCGCATTATCTGTAAAATTCTATTTGTTTAGCTGTCTGTTTTGCTGTTGGCCAAGTTTATGAGTAGGGTATTTAAAATGGTTCTGAAAGTGACGCAGTGACACGAAAGCTTTGAGCTCTAAATTTAAATAATAAGGAAACTTACATTAATTTTGAAAATTTAATTCGCTTTCGTTGTCCGAAAATAAAATGAAAATGCATATTTACATTTAAATTATGTATGAACTTTATTAAGTTTAATTTTTAATTCCTTGATTCATATGAAACTACAAATTTGAGGATGCTCTTATTTTAGTTTCACCAAAATCCATTAAATATTAACAAGTTTGTTTAATATTGTTGTTATTATCTGTATTACTGTAAATCAAACTAAAAGTTTAGTTTAAAAAAATACAAAAGTTTGGTTTTTTCTGGGTAAGCTAAAAAAAAAAGATTATTTTATAGTCATATTTCTTATTACTTTGGTTATAAAACATTTCTTGTCTAGTCTTCTAATTAAAATTGCACCTCACATCTGAAGAATGTGCTCCTTATGAGCCTTGATGAACTCAGCACAACTGACCCAAAATGAACTCTTTCGGCGTCACTCGAACAACGAATTCCCCACACACCTCACACCTAACACCTTGCCCTCTACCTTTTAAGTACCCCAGCGACTGGCAACCACAATTTAATATCTTTGGCATTATGCACCAACTCCCCCTTAGCCGTATCCCCATCCAAGAAATTGCTCAATTCACCAACCAACTGTATGTCTTGAGACCTGCTCTGAGGTCCTCCACTCACCAAAGATTCTCTCGCTCTACCCGCAATCTTCTCATTACCGCTGTGTGTGTGCCTGTTTTTACATTTTTTGCTTTGCTCCCTTTGTATTTGTTAATAAACTCGCAGGCAGACTAAATTCAAATTACGCACACATCTTAAGAGAACGCAACTAAGATGGAGAGGTGTAGAGGTGTAGACTGGGGTATAGACGAATACGACGACGTCGACTGCGACTCGTTGGCAGCCATTTCGCTTATGGGCGGCTCATTATGTCAGGTCTATATTCATATAAATACGTATCACCCACCCTCACTCCTCCTGCCCACGGTTTGGCCTATGCGTGAGTGCGTTCGAGTAGATGCGACGGGAGCCCCATTGGATGACTCCGCCTTTTGACTTGGCCCTGTCGTAACATTTCATCTTTATTTCAGCATTATTCCCATGGCAGCGCTTATTGTTTTGCCGTGAAAATGGCAACGGCAAACGGCAATGGCAACAAATTAGAAGCGTGCCCAACGCCCGAAACGAACGCAGCAGAAGGCAGGCATCAACAAGCAGCGTCAACAAGAGCTGGAGCAGAAGATGAATCTGCCTAGTTGGTCTAGCCTAATTGGGAATAGCAAGTAGTCAACTCTCGGGGATTTCTGTATGTATTGCTTTGACAAACTTTAATTAACAAATCGACACAAAATTACCTAAAAAAGACCCACCAAGATACTACAACTACTATGTCCGAAAAAAATTGGAAGATATTAAAAAATCTTTTTATTACTCTGTAAATATGAAAAATAGTTTCTTAAATACATGAAAAATGCAAAATGAACAAAATTTAAGTTGATTTGAATGGTGAGATTGTCTTTTTACTATATTTAAAAATGAGGAATCCCTTATCCCATGGGCCGCAACTCATCAGGACGAATACAATTCTGTTTGCAGTTAGGTAAATGGTGTGTGTCTCAGCTATTTTAATCCATGGTACATTTGTTAGAACCAAGCAAATGTATTTAGCAGATATCGCTACCACTAGTGAATGTGGAACAGTGATGTCAACTTTTGAGGCCGAAAAAATCTGCTTATAAATCCAAAAACGCCAATTAGTTTTCAATACTTGCGTTGCATCTGCTAATTAAAATGATTTAATATTTTTTTAATTTAGCCTAAAATCCTAAATGCTGTATTACTATTTATTTTTATTTATTTATTTATTTTTGTCTATGGCTTAAGGAAAACTTACGCAAGACCGACTATATTAAAAACATTTTGGTACCATCAAAATAAATCTTATCTCAAGGAAAAAGCTAGACTTTCGGCTTTTCGCAATTTGCTCATTTGTTAAGTAATGTGTTTTGCAAAAACGCCTGATTTGACGGGTAAAATTCTGAGTTGACATCACTGATGTGGAAGCTATTTAACAATAAAACAACGCTATTGATGAATATGGTGCGTGACACAGCTTAAAAGAGCAGTGCTTAATTTAATATTTTAACTACACTCTTTCATCTTGAAAATGTTTGTCAGTTTCAACTTAAGAGAGTTGTATTAGTTATGATAGTTATGGAAACCATCTTAACTTAAGTTTAGTTCAGTTATTAAAAATCTGTTGGATACAGTTGCTTTCATTCTTGTTTATTATTCATTATACGCAACGTAATCAAAGGATTCAGATTTACATAAATTCTTCATACAACATTTGAAAGTTGATAACCAGTTTTTTTTCATCTTCATCGACATTTAATAGTTTATGCGTTTCGTTCTGCTTAAGATCATTTTGGTTTTATCCAACATGCAATTTTTTAACATTGTCCATGCACACGAAATTTTTCACAGACTTTTCACAAAATTATTCAGTAATATTTTTAGGCTCGTTTGAAAAAAAGAATATGTATATAAATTCTGTGTTTAACGTTGCAAAATGTGTGTGTCTGTCTGTCTTGTGTATTGTCAAGTATAAACGGATGAAATGTTACTGCTACTTTTTGAGGCCCCAGGCATTGTTACTGGGCACAGGGACGCGACGCTGACCGGATTCACGTGCAAGAACCTCCATAACGCTTGTGGCGGGCAACCAGCACTGCATTAAAAGAAAATGTTTAGAAATGAATGATTCTGTTTGCATTTAACTTACGCGTTCCTTGTGCGCTGTGGCGACTACATTGCGATTGGGCTCTTTGTCATAGGATACGGACTCCACACCAAACACTTCACACAGCTCGTGTACCATTTGACGCTTTTCGCGATTCATGGTGGGAAACGAATGACTGCGTGACTTTTGCTTGCTCTCCTTGGCCAGCTTTACCAAATCGGTTAGTGTTTCGTAAACACTCTTGGTTAGAGCCGGATTACGCTTGGCAAAGCCGCGCATAAATTCCGAATATTTTGTCAGCGACTTAAGCTGCGATTCCGGATTGCGCGATTGCAGTCCAATAGCCAAGCGACGATTGCGTTCCAACAGACGACACTCATCATTGCAGTCCAAGCTAAAATACAATGAGTTAAAAGGATCGTTTAAAATCGACTGACTAACAAAACTAAGAATTGAATTGTGCAAAACGACTCGTGGTAAAAGAATTTCAACTTACGTTTTATTAGATTTGTTGTTTTTGGTGGGTGCAAGTATTTCGCTGAGTTCCATATAGTTGCCACGCGACATCTCCGCCATGGAGGAGGCCAGCTGTGCGGTCGCAATGCGACTGTGCTCCCGTGCAAGTTCCTGGCAACTGCGGCTCTGCTTGCGATTGCCGCACTCGCACTGTACCTCGACAAGCTCCTTGCACGGTGTCTCCGGACAGGCGCCCTCATGACAAGCAGCCGCACATTTGTGGCCGCATAGCAAACGCGGCTTGGCGCAGCTCTGGCGGCACAAATCGCCTGGCTGCTGTGGACAATCGCCTTCGTGACAGGGTCGAATGCATTTGTGGCGACCGCAAGCTAACGGCTTGCCGCACGCAAAGCCACAGCTGAAACTCTCTTGGGAGCAGGGTATTGTTTTGCGTTGCTCATGATTGCCATGGCACCACTTCGTTGTGAACATCATGCAGGGCGGGCAGACAGCCGCCGCATGGCAACTATGCTGTGGCACATGCTCACAGCCGTGGGTGCGCGAACATTGGCGCTTACAGGGTGGACGCTTGGTGCCACACGGCACAGGTGGATAGATAACCTCTGCTCCGCACTCACAGTACAGCTCCTCGAAGCTGCTGCGATAGCAGGGCGGACAATTGCCGCGATGACACGGCTGATCGCATTTGTGTTTGCCACAGCTCAGTGTTCGATTACAGGGCAGCGGGCAGGCATGATCGATATCGATGCAACATTCCGCATTGCATTTGTGTTTGCCACAGCTGCGTTTTTTTGTGCAACGACGCTTGCAACGCGCATCATCCGCGCGTGTTGACAGCTGCCTGCACTTGATTAGCTGATCCATGTGACCGCAACGGCATTTGACAGCCGTCTGCTTGGGACAGGGTGGACACTGGCCCAAATGGCATTTGGTGGCGCATTGATGTGGATGGGCGGGTTTGCCGCAGCGTAATGTTTTGCTGCAGACACCATCGCAGGTGGGCACTGGATCGAGGCAGCTGGCGCGTTGCGTGATCGGCACTGGCAGCTTGCCGCAGGGGCAGCTGGTGATTTGCTGTGGACTCAGCTTGCAGGGGCGACAAGCGCTGGCATGACACGAGTCCTTGCACTTGTGATTGCCGCATGGTAACGGTTTGCTGCAGCACTCCTTACACGAATAACTGCGCTTATCCTGACTCTCCTTGGTGCACAACACTTCGCGCTGCTGCTTGCCACAGTGGCAGTGTTGCTCCACCTGCTCGACGCATGGCTCACATTTGCCCGCATGACAGAGCTGCTGGCACCGATGCTCGCTGCAATTGAGCGTCTTATCGCAGATGGACTCGCATTGCAGCTGCTGTTTCATGGCACACTGCAAAATTTTGGATGTGCGTCCACAGCCGCAACTGCGACTCACATTCGCCTGGCATGGCGGACACGGACCAGGATGACACAGCAGCGTGCAAGCATGACTACATCCTTCCACGCGACAGCACAGTTCACCGCAGCTGTGAGCAAGCTCATTTCGTGTTAATGGTGGATTCTTGAGTTTGCCACAAAAGCAATTATATTCACGTGGCACCTCCTCCAGCACGTTCTGGCAGGCGGGACAACGCCAGCCCTCTGCAGACTTGGAGCTACTTGCCCACGTAATGGTGCATTTGAGGTGCAGCACATGATAGCAGTTCTGGCATGACCAGGTGCCATGATGTGCCTTTATCTGTTCCACACACACCAAACACTCCAGACGTCGCTGCTCGATGTCACGCATTAGCTTCTCACGCTGTGATAGCTTCTCATTATCCGGTGCACGTCGTGGCGAGATTTGTTGTTGTAGCTGCGGTTGCTTTTCCGGTGAGGTCTGAGCACTGTCATTGCTGTTGCTGGTGTCCAGTTCGTCGGCGGCACGTGGATAGCCATTGATGCGATCACGATTGCGATTCCAGTCGTCGCGTCGTTTGTTGCTGCGATGATTGTCGTAGCGTTGTTGCTTCTGCGGCTTTTTTGCGCGCTCATATCGATCCTCGTGTCGATCGTCGCGATAATCTTGACGACGCTGTTGCTGGCGACTGCTGCCGCTTATGCTAGTGTTGCTGCCGGCCATCAACGGTTTCGTTTGCCGTTGCTGTGGATTGTTGCTGCTGACTGCTGCTGCTGGCTGCTCATGGGCCAAAGTCTCAGGTTGTGTGGCAGTGTTGTTGTTATTGTTGTTGTTGCTGTTCGTTTTATTGGTCGTCGAGAGGCTGAGTTTGGCAAAGTTGGGCACAAATTCGGGTGCGGACGCCTGCAGCTTAGAAGCACTAAAATCAAAGCCGCCAGGAGGGGCAGCAGCAAACGGATTAATGCCAAAAGTTGGGTACAAATTGGGATAGGTAGCAACGGCGGCGACTCCTCCTCCTCCGCCTCCCTGATAATGCTGACCGGCATCGCCGTTCTGATAGCCAAATAAAGGTTGCACATATTGCTTTAAGAAAGAACCATAATTCAAAAATCAATTTAATATTCATGTACTTAGCTTTGCAGATAGATTAGAGTATTAATATATATATATTAAATAAATTATTCAAATAAATCACTTACTGTGACACCAAAGCTAGCCGAGTTAAGACCGGAGGAGTTGCTAGCGCTGTTGGCAGCGCTACCGGCGCTGCTGGTGCTGCTTGTGTTGGGCGTCAGGCCAAAGGCGCCGCCACCGCCGCCAATGTTGTAGTTGAAGTTGGAGCTGTGTAAATTATGTTGCGTGATGAACTGATTGAAGTTAACATAGTTGTTGTTGTTGGTGTGGCCAGTGGAGGTGCCATTGCAGGCAGCGCCGGAGCTAGCGTCAGCAACTGAGTCATTATGCGCTGCAGCTCCATTAGTAAGCTGCTGCTGCTGCTGCTGGTGTTGTTGTTGCTGCCAATATTCTGCCATGGCGAACGCTTGATTTGCGTTCAGCTCGACGCCTGGCAGCGTGTTTGTCTTCTTTTCTTTTCGCTTGCCCACGCTGGCGAAAAGTTGATCCGATTTGTTGTGTTTCTTGTTCCTGCGTCTGCAAGCAAATGCGTAATGAGTATAAGCCAATTCGTAAGTTAATTTGATTGATTCAATTTCACAACTAATTGTAACACTTACACGAATTTTGATAATTTGTCTTCGCTGAAAAAAAAAAAACAACTGAAACGCACACTACGCGCGCGTGTGTGCAAATGTGACAACTATATGTGGTGTGAGTGTTGCTGACGTGCATTTACAGGTAATATCACCCAAGTAACGAGTCGCTGACTGTTAACTGTGGAGTAAATATGGTTAAATTGGCGTGTACAGTATGTTAAGTTGTGGAGCGTGCTGTTAGCGTTATTAACAGCTTCATATTCTGTTAATGTCTGACACTTTTAGCTATGTGGCAACTTTAGCAAGAATCGCGGATTTTTTGAGACGTTAGATAATATTTAAGTTAAATATATATAATTATTATATATACAGAACAAAATATTCTTAAGCAGACTTCAGCTAATCTTTAAAAATTTGACTTGTTCTTAAAAGAATGCTTTTATTTGGCTGACCAATTTTTGAGGCAACAATTACAGCTTATTCTAATCAACATTTTAAACTTCCTTTGTATATAGATAGATCGCCACAATCATTCCATATAGACCTAGCACTTCAGCAAATATGAGAATGAGAATCATTCCAACGAAAAGTCGAGGCTGCTGAGCCGTATTTCGAACACAAACTTCGCCAACGATGCCAATCGCATAGCCAGATGCCAAGCCGCAAAAGCCCACCGACAGTCCTGCTGACAAATGTATATATCCCTTTATTATTGAGTACGATTCGGCAGAGGCAAGGACGCCAGCGATTAGCACCGACACAACTAGACCATATATGGCTATAATCCCGGCCATAACAACCGGTATTATCGACTTCATTATCAGCTCCGGTCGCATAATAGCTGTTGCCGCTATTCCAGTGCCGGCCACAGCAGTTCCATAGGCTGCTCCAATCGATGAAAAGACTATGGAGGCAACCACACCCATAACGCCATAAAATGGCCCATAGGCCGGAAAATGTACAAGATCATTGAGATCAGTAATTTCGGACCTCATTTGAATACGTGTCTCTGTAAATATAATTTGGATTCTTTTTTATTTTTTGAAATCTTTGTTGTTAGTTCACATTCAGTTCACAAACGAATTCAAAAGTTAGCTCTGTAGTTAAAATATACGTAAGGTTCTCAATTTATTTACAGAGTGTGCTACGTTTTTCGATTTGCGCCAGATGATGCAAAAATACTAGCACAATATCTATCAATAAGAAAGTTATGAAAGTTAAAGTTTTGAACAATATTTTTGGGTTCTAGATTTAAATGCAGTAGATTCTAGATTTATATATATATATCATTAGCAAAAAACCTTTAAAAAATTAATAAAAATCTTAGCTGTTACGTTTAAACTGCTTGTCTAAGTCCTGTATTTCTCAACTGCCTTCAAGACTACTTGGTTTTGTAAGCAATCGTCATACAGTCAAAGGGTTGGAAGCTTGGCTAACAAGCTGCTTAGATCTAAAAGCAGTAAAGGAGTTTGAGCCTGCTTATAAGCACTGCTTCGTTTGGCTCGTGCGAAATTTGCGGCTGCCTGCCAACAGCCAGCGCCAGCGGTAGTAGCCTTGCATTTGCGAAGGGTTTCCTTAAATTTGCCAGCACTAAATAATTAAATTAAAATGAATTTAAAGCTGGCAACAATAAAAATAAAAAATAAAATATACAAATCTTAAGTGTTTGTATATATTAAAGATAATGTTAGTTTGTAAATCTATTGCTTTTAAAAATAAATATTAATTTAAATAATTAACCACAAACAATATCATATTATTAGTGTTCACTTATTTTCAAACCGATTCAGTTAACAAAATCACAGTCTGTCTACTCGCCCGAATAGTTGTAAACAATTTCAGTTTGTTTACCTTGGCCAAGAACTGATAAGCTTTCTTTTCGCTTTACCCAAAAAAAAAACAATGAGTAATAATGGGTTAATGGGTTTACACATGCTCAATTAATAACTAGAACTTAAGAACTTAACTTCATTGATAAACAACATAGATTATTATGTGTAGTTTTAAAGCACTTAGCGGATTAAAATTGTTATCTTTATTATGTGACAGTAATAAACATGAAAACACTGAAACAAATTACATATTTTGTGAACTAAATATAAATAATAAAAGAAGAGAAATAATTAATAAGAATTCTTATGTTAAAAACAAGACGAAAAAAGTTAACATAAAAATATAAGACCTAGTAAATAATATAAATTCTTTGAAGATATAATTTCAGTTGTTTTTCCTTGCTCGATTTTTCTCATCGTGTAAGAAATCTAATTAATTATTATTGAATTTATTTTATCAATTTATAAATTTAACGATAACGAAATAAAAATGCTGTCATGATCAATTTTGATCAGCCTTATGTTTGTGGTATATATAGCAATGTTCCAAACGCAACTAACGCCAGAGTGACCAAGTCGAGGAAGGCTACCAAAACAACCGACAACCGAAAAAAAGACATGTTAAAGCAATTGCTAGTTTTGGCCATTGTTGTGGCTGTGGTCAGTGCGGAAGTGCATCGCATATCGATCCACAAGCATCAGCACAAGAAGAGTCGTCAGCATATAAAGGCAGCTAGGCAACATTTGCATAAGAAGTATCATCCGCAGAATGATAACTATGTGCCGGATTATGCGGCACCCAACTATGATTACTCCGGCAGTGTGGAGGATTCGAGTACGGAGTATGTATCGGAGAATCTGTCCAACAATCAAAATAATGACTATTATGGCGTGATCGCGATTGGCACACCACCACAATACTTTAATGTTGTGTTCGATACGGGCTCGGCGAATCTGTGGGTGCCATCGGTGCATTGCCTCTTGACCGATGTTGCCTGCCAGAATCACAACCAATACAATTCAAGTGCATCCAGCACATATGTAGCGAATGGACAGAGTTTCTTCATACAGTACGGCACGGGCAGTCTGTCGGGTTACCTTTCAACGGATACGGTCAACATCGATGGTTTGAGCATTGCAAGTCAGACGTTTGGTGAAGCGATCTCACAGCCAAACAATAGCTTTACTGGCCTACCATTCGATGGCATACTGGGCATGGGCTATATGTCTCTAGCTGTGGATAACGTTGTGCCACCCTTCTACAACCTCTATGAACAGGGCTTGATTGATGAGCCAACCTTTGGCTTCTATCTTGCTCGAAATGGCACCGCTCAACAGGGCGGCCAACTTACCCTTGGCGGCATCGATACTCAGCTATTCACCGGTGATCTGACCTATGTTCCTGTCTCTAAGAGGGGCTATTGGCAGTTTGTTGTCTACAGCATCTCGATGAGTGGCTTCAATGTCTGCCATAATTGTCAGGCAATCGCCGATACAGGCACCTCCCTTTTAGCCGTACCCGGCAAGGCATACACGTACCTGAACGAACTCATTGGCGCCTATCAAATGCAGGGAGATTACTTTGTTGACTGCTCCACATTGAATACGCTGCCAGTGCTCAGCTTCAATATTGGTGGCGGCATCTTCAATCTGACTGCGACCAACTACATTAGTGTCTATGTGGAGAATGATGTCAACTATTGCATGTCCGGCTTCACATCTATAGATACGAATTTCTGGATTCTGGGCGATGTCTTCATTGGACAGTTCTATACACAATTCGACTTTGGCGAGAATCGTGTAGGCTTTGCACCTGTGGCTTAGGAAACGATCAAAAAACAATGTTAATTATAATACTTCTCATACAAAAAAAGAAAACTAATATTTGTTTATATTAATGAGATTCAATTTGATTGCATTTATGGAAAAAAATATGCTATAAATGTTTTTTATAATTTAAAAGATCGTAAACGAATCTAAGCAAAAACTTCAAAATTATAAATCAAAATGGAAAGTTAAACGTGAATTTGAAATCAATTCTTGCACACAGCTGTTGGCGGTTTGTTACGTCCGTAGATGGCACGTGGAATGCGTGCCGTTTGCTGAGCGCGCTGCAAAGCCAACTGCTGCTGTGCCTGCTGCTGCAGTTGCACCTTCTTCTCTTGAATCATGGCATTTTGTTGAATCCGCATTCCCTCGTAGAGTATTGCCAAAGTTGCAGCCGTCGAGTTGCGCTGTTGCAACTGACGACTTTGCTCCTGCTGCAACTGCTGCTGCATTATAGCCTGATGACGTATGTTGGACAACAGCAGTTGGGCATGGGCCTGATTGAGACTGTTACAGTTACTGCCTTTGATCATGGCGTCGATGGGCATTGACATGTTTTGGGCGCAGTCCTCAACCAGACGATCTGTTTGCAGTGTCACAACATTTGGCACCTGTTTTTCCATCATCTTCAAATACAGCTGCGATATTTCATAGTTGTTGCTGCTTTTGGGATTCGGTGGAAAGACACATCCTTCCATTGAAGCTTCAGTGTAGTTGCCGTTAGGTTCTGGCAATGCATTGTTGTTATTGTTAAGAAAGTTCTGAAATTAAATAAATGATTTGCGATGCTTGTTATATTTCTTGTACATCACATTCTACATATGCGTTTTATATCTTACATTGCCAGACGGTAATTGCTGGAAGCCCGGCGGCGGTCTGGCGCTCACATTTGTATACCATGTTGGATAGTTGTAGAAATTGTTACCAAAGAGCGCATAGTATTCGGCAGCCTTGTGATAGCTGAAGCTGCCAAAAGCCGGATGTCCGATGGTGTTGCCACGAAGTGCATTCATCACCTCAAAGTAGAAACCTGTAATTGACTCAGTACTTGGCAACTCGATGGGCTCCGGATCGTCTTCCATGGGACAACAGTTCATCTTGGCCAGCAGCTCTTTGCCATTAGCTTTAAAGTTATAAAAGTAAATCTTGAATTTTTATGCTTGCAGCAAACGCTAAAGATGAATTTAACTTACGTTGTTTATATATATAAGTACAATTGTGATCCATTATATTTTATTTAATGTAAATCACTTTTGAAGTTATCACAGCTAGGCGACCACGTTTTTTTTCTTGTCGGTTCTGTAGACACTCTCTGTTGCAAAGTGCGAAAATTACTAAAATCGAATTCAATTCAATGAAGACAACTGCAACGCACCCTATGTTTATATCAATTGTTTATGAATATCAAGTTACACATTAACTACACTAAACATATTTTCCAGTTACTTCAATTAAACTCTCTGTCGTTTGCGAATATTTTGCAATATATTGCCCAAAGAGCTAAAAACTGCCTGTCAGTTGAGAAGAAGAATTGCCTTGCATGGGCAGCACTGGCAACCAAGGAACTTCTTTCATTCAAATGGGATGGCACTTTTCATAAAGTTTAAATAGTTAGGTCGATATTTATATATCGCCTAAGAAGTTTTGCAGTTGTGGTATTTTAATATTGGTTAGTTTAATAGTTTAAATAGCACAAATGAAAACTTGTTATTAGGTAAGTACCAAATTTAATGCTAAAACAAATTATAACTTTCTGTATTAAAACATCTTGGCGTGTTTAATACTTCGCACAAAACTTGATTATGTGCATGTTCTTAAAAAGTTTTGGTAAATCTCGATTTTATAAACATAAGTCAAACAAAATAGGACAATGAACACATTTTTTTTTATAAATAACAAACTGTATTTATTTAAATAAGTATAACAACCATTAAGAACATAAATATATCAACAAGTGCCAATCAGTGGCTTATAAACGTATTTTTTTTAAAGAGTTGTCGTTGTAGCAACAGCCTCATCAGCAGCTTCTACAATAGCATAACAGAATCCAGCGCCAGTTCCGGCCAACTTGACAAAACCCGGCAGCTTTAACAATGTTGGTTCGCATCTGCAAGAACAAACAGATTATTCATCTGTGATTAAACCAATCTCATCTTCTTTCACTTACAAATTCTCTGTATCATTATTGCCACAATTGCCATGCTCATTCCAGCCCCAAGTATAGATTTGTCCAGCTGTGGTGCGCAGCAGTCCATGCTCGGCGCCCATGTGCAAATGTGCGGATGTTTCTCCCTCCATTAATTGAAGTTGGAGCGGCTTTGGCGTTGCCTGTTGTTCAGTGAAACCGCCAGTGCCAAGTTGGCCATAACAATTGCGACCCCAAAGCAGAATTTCATGGTTTTTAAGCACGACCGCGTTGTGGGTCCAGCCGACGGCAAGTTGACGCACATCCTCTTCGAAATGGAAAGAATTTGACTGCCCAAACTTGTTGTCGCCCAGAGCAATGACGCGTCGTGTGCCGCCTATCTCCAAATTGACGCACTTGAGCAGCATGTGATTCTGTCCGCCGACGAGTGAGACAATCCGTAGCTCATTGGGATTATGCGCTTGGATTTTCATAATATTGCAACGGTGCAGGGAAGTTGACGTTATGTCGAGTTCAATGGGAGGGGGATCCATAACGCGCAAGCGCCCAAAAACATAGATCTTCTGATCCTGTGTGAGCACAGCACAAAAACGCATACCAAAGGCAATTCGTTGAGCCGCCTCATCGCGTGGCAAACGAACCGCCATTGGACGGCGCACGGCCATAAAACCACGCTGACAAATGCCCAGCTGTTGAAAGGCATTTGAGCCCCAAACAAAGATACGCTTTGTTAGCGTTATGGCGCCTGAGATGTCCCAGCCACAGCTAATGGTCTCCACGGGCACTTCCTACGATTATAAAAACGCCATGTTTAACAAAGTTATCAACAGTTGAAAACCGACTCACCTCAAAATATTCTGTCGGCACCATTCTAAACTCATTATGACACTCTTCTGTGGAATTTATTCCAAGCTGGCCACGATTGTTCCAGCCACATGCGTGGACGCGCCCATTGTTGTCTAGGATTAGGACATGACCTCCGCCACCGCGTATGCAACGTATGTTTTGCGGCTGAAAGGAGCATTTGGCTAGACGCTGCGGTGACATGCACAGCTCCGATTCGTAGCCAAGGCCAAGCTGACCGTGAGAGTTGGCGCCCTGTGCGCAGCCAAAAAGAAAGGAAATCGCTCATTAATTTGCAATGCAAATGTCGTTCGGTTTGCGCCAGGCGATGTCACCAACGTTACTTACCCAGGCATAGACATCGACATCCACCATAACGACCACCAGTTGCGCTTTGGACTTAGTCTATGGGTTATGGTTAGGGTCAGGGGCGGGGGCGTCTTCGTTGCACTTCCGGTTTGTGTTTCACACGTTGATTTAATGCGCCGCAGTCACGCCAAGAATGTCGGTGACTTCGTTTCTTTTTCTTTTTGCCAGCTACAGCTCGTCCTCGCAACGCGTTCCTTTGCCCGTCGCTGCTCATGTAAAACTGAGCCACCTTCGGCCGGCGAAATAACTTTTATATCGTTTCGGTGGCAATTCTTTGTGGCCACTTTGTGTTTCCCTAGTTCGGCAAAGTGCTGCTTGGTTTACATGCTGCTCTTTTTTGTTTTACTTTAAGTTTTATACTTGTGTTATTGTCTTAGCAAGTTGTGTTTTATATCTCCTTAATGAAAATAAGCAACGCAGTGTGCTGCCAGTTAGATGACATCTGTTTCTTTGTTTAGAATATGCGAGCATACATTTTGCCCACTATGCCGGTATACCAAGGTGGCAACATGCGCCAGATTTGCTTTTTATGTCTAGTACGCTGATCATGCAAGCGGACACGAGGCAACATAATTGTTAACGAGTCTAGACATACATTGTGTGCAAAAACGCTATTCTGCTTGTATACAACAATATTGCTTAACTTTATAATTATTGTTATTTAACTACAAGCACTTATGAACCATATATTTTTGTACGCAATTGTTAGCTGTTTTAATGGCTTAGCAGCGTACCTATTTTATTTTACTTAATGGCAGCACTGTGCCTTGGATGCTTAGATCTGCGCTGCGTAATAGTTTGTTTATATTGTGGTGAAAGGCGCTTATTTATAAAGTTGTATATAATCCGTGGTTATTCGTTGTGATAAACGCTTACTGCTGAACGTTAAAAGAACATTACAGCTTATCATATTCACGCCACAGCCCACGGCAAAAAAGTGCCGTTATATTTGCGACAAGCAACACCTCGCAACGCGTCGTTGGACAACTACCTTGTAAAATGTGCATAAGCCCCAGTAAAGTTGGTAAATATTAAATTACACCATAACAACTGTGTTTGGATCCTTGTATGTGTCGCTAGCCAATTGCCAGAACTGTTTTCTTGCTTAAGGTAAGCCCATTCAATTATTTGCCAGCGATTTGAATTTAAAATTTTGCATGTAAACCCAAAGATTGCCTTCGACTGCGTTCGCTTGCGTGTGGCGACTTTTTCCTCCTTGGTGTAATGTGCAAATCATTAGTTTTCATTTGTGTCGTTTAGAACGTTTGGCCAACCCTATGTTCGGACTCGGTTTTGCATTGCAAATGAAAATTCAAAGTGCATTTTTCACCTGAACAGCGGTCACTTTTTGTTCGCATGTTAACGGTACATTGCAGTATTTCTTATGTCCCTTTATTAGTGGTAGTTGTGGCTAGTGTTGCGCATTTGTTAGTGCCGTTACTTCGCGTTGGCGTAATGAGAAAACGGATGGAATACAGTTGTGGTTAAGTGTTGAGAGCTTAATAAAGTATAAAATCTGAAAATACATTATTAAATCGGTTCAATAGTATAATATTTAGGTACCTTAGAAAACAAAGCTGTTAATGGTAAAGTAATTTATAATTTTCCAATTTTCTCTAACGTAAGAAACTTAAAGGGCTCGGCATAAACCTCATATTTAACGCTTCTAATGACTTTACCAACTGCACCTCTTGTTTGCGCACTTAGTGGCTAACTATGTACTTGGTTTGCATTGTTTTTCCTAGCGACAATTAAAGCTTAATTAAAATTGCATGCACTTTAACCTTCGTCCTGAACCTTGACAGTTATAATTACAATATGTTTATATGCGGTTTGCGTGTTAAATAAAAGCGGAAAGCGGATTTGATAATCGCTTTATTGAATCCCATTAAGACATTCAATTTAGTTAAATGCATGATTTTTGTGATTTTACTTTGTAAAAGTTCAAATTGGCTTTGGGTAAAATCAACTTACATACTTATAACCAAAATAACTATAATTAAGTATGTTTGTTATTCAATTGTTTTCATATTTGTTAGTAAATAAGTCTTAGGGAAAATCATGTTTAAAAAAGACGCTTTAAACATTAGTTCCAACAGCTGTTCCACAACTAGTTCGGAGCTGCGCATGCGATAGCTGTGACGATTGTTTAGTGCTGCACAGCAACGCGCGAACAGTGTTGCGTAGCAGCCGGGTGTGAGCGGGTTTTTTGAAAGGTTGACTAGAAGTTGTTAGCGTGTGTGGGTTGAAGGTATCTTGGCTTTTCCCCAAGAGAGTGATTCCATACAAGGCGCACGTGACTCCATTTTCTATTTGCTATTCTCATGTTGTGACTTTTAACGTAATTTTTCGCATTTTTTGCTCTTATTATGTGGGTAGGGAAACATTTCAGCCATTTTGAGATCTTAAAATCTTATTTAATGGACAAATGTGTTGTTATCTCTGCACTCGCGCTTTTGCTTTTAGCTGTACTCTTTTTAACAACCACACGCAGGCAATTAATAGTTAATAGTGAAAATTGCACATGTTTGCATTTCCTTTGAATTGTTTTTTTGTTTCTTTTTTTCATTAGTACTTCCTTTTTATTTTAATGGTATGGTTCAATCGAGTAGAACTGTAAAAGTCGATTGCCAATTGTAATTAAAAGCTTGCCCTTTGGCTGTTTCTCTCTCTTATTTAATCTATCTTTTTTTTAGCGATATTTTCTTCGTATTTAAGGTAAATTAACTTTAAATGAATGTAGTTTGAGTTTCAATAATTAAATTTCATACCAAACTAACCTGATGATCAAAATCGCATGTGCTTATGTACTTATCCAGCATAAGCTCTTTACTACATCAACATGACAATTATGATATTCAAATTGATTGACAGACTCTCTCATTCTTTTAAAATCTCTTCACCTCTTTATGTCAATAGCAGGCGCATAAAATTGAAAATACTATAAATGCTCCAACATTAAACACCACACTTACACACACACAGAGGAGGAGAGGGTGTCCTGAGTGCGTTAAACAACAAAATCAGCTGCGGCTGATGGCAATGGTACAAACGCGCAAAAGTCATTTGACCACTAATCATGAATGCGGTTTGTGCGCTGTTGTCCAATGCTCGGTTGGGTCACGCCCACGAATAGAGGAGTTGCGGAAATGGAAAGCTATGAGTCCCCAAAACCGTAACCATAGCCATAACCCTGAACATGAAGCCGAAAACGAAATTCAATTCCCTACACCGCTCAGCAGTCAAATTATGAAAAGTGTACACTTTGCGTCTGACACTTCAAATTAAATTTCAAATGCCAAATGCCAAAAATGGTATACACTCCACCCCAGCCAACTCCGCCCCGCGTGTCTGTGCACTTGCTTGTGCATTCCCTAATTGCTCAATCAAAAACGTATGCAATTCCTTTGGGGTAAATCCAACACTGAAGCTAAAAATATATTTCGAGAAAAAGTGCGCTTCATACTTAAACTTTGCGCCACGTACAGACAGGAAGCCATCGGAAGTGTTTGGCGGTTGAACGAGTTGCCCAAGCAGGGTGAGTTTAGTGGGTGGGGAGGGGGATGGGGGATATGACTGGGATGGTGTTTTGAGTTTAGGAAGTTTGTGGAAAGAAACTGGGTAGGTAGAACGAAAGTGATTGCCACAGGCAGCGCCAAAGACAACAATGCCAAAAGTTTGACTGCACTTGGAGTGTTGGTGACGGTGTTAGTCGGGTGGTTGCGTGGTCGGATTTTCGGGTGCTTGGGTGGTTTAAACGGAAGCGCATTGAGCTAAGTTGTTGCAGTTGTTGGCCCTTTGTTTCGCCATTGCAGCAGCAGCAAAGCAGCAGAAGCAAAGCAATTTAAGTTAAACAAGCGCTCAGTGTAAACCTTACAGCCAACCTACAAACATACCTGAACATATATATCCCTGTTGCTCATCCCTGTGCAATGCACTTGTCAAACATATTTTGCAAGTTTTTGGCAATGGATTTGTGCTGCTTCAGCAAACACTTTTCAAAAATTGTTTCTCTTGATTGACTTAAAGTTTTCAAAGCGTGTCTCGTGTTTTTTTTTTTTGTATTGAGACGTGACAAAAAGAAATGAAAGATGTTTCTATTCGGTATCTTTATTGGATCCTTTAGATACATGGCCACACGGCTACAGATACATAGCTACATGGCTACAGATACAAGGCTACAGATACAAGCCTACAGATACATGTCTTCAGATACTTGGCTACAAATACATGGTTACATGACTACAGATACATGGCCACATGGCTACAGATACATGGCTACAGATACATGGTTACGGATACATGGCTACAGATACTTGGCTACACGGCTACAGATACATGGCCACATGGCTACAGGTACATGGCTACAGATACATGGCTAGAGATACGTGGCTACTGATACAAGGTTACATGGCTAGCGATACATGGCTACAGATACATGGCTAGAGATACGTGGAACACGGCTAAAGATACGTGGACACACGGCTACAGATACATGGCCACACGGCTAAAGATACATGGCTACAGATACTTGGCTACACGGCTTCAGATACATGGCCACACGGCTACAGATACATGGCTACAGATACTTGGCTACACGGCTACAGATACATGGCTACAGATACTTGGCTACACGGCTACAGATACATGTCTACACGGCTACAGATACATGACCACACGGCTACAGATACAATGCTACAGATACTTGGGTACACGGCTTTAGATACATGGCTACAGATACAGGCTACACGGCTACAGATACATGGCTACACGGCTACAGATACATGGCCACACGGCTACAGATACATGGCTACAGATACTTGGCTAAACGGCTACAGATACATGGCTACACGGCTACAGATGATACACGGCCACACGGCTACAGATACATGTCTACAGATACATGGCTACACGGCTTCAGATACATGGCCACACGGCTACAGATACATGGCTACAGATACTTGGCTACACGGCTACAGATACATGGCTACACGGCTACAGATACATGGCTACAGATACTTGGCTACACGGCAACAGATACATGGCTCAGATACTTGGCTACACGGCTACACGGCTACAGATACATGGTTACACGGCTACAGATACATGGCCACACGGCTACAGATACATGGCTACAGATACTTGGCTACACGTCTACAGATACATGGCTACAGATACTTGGCTACACGGCTACAGATACATGGCTACACGGCTACAGATACATGGCTACAGATACTTGGCTATAAGGCTACAGATACATGGCTACACGGCTACAGATACATGGCCACACGGCTACAGATACATGGCTACAGATACATGGTTACATGGCTACAGATACATGGCTACAGATACTTGGCTACACGGCTACAGATACATGGCTACACGGCTACAGATACATGGCTACAGATACTTGGCTATATGGCTACAGATACATGGCTACACGGCTACAAATACATGGCCACACGGCTACAGATACATGGTTACATGGCTACAGAAACATGGCTAGAGATACGTGGCTACAGATACATGGCTGCAGATACAAAGCTACATGGCTACAGATACGTGCCCACATGGACACAGATACATATATGGCTTCATGGCTACAGATACACGGCTACATGGCTACAGATATATGTATACGGATAAGTGGCGTAAGACACATGGCTACAGATACATAGGTACACATACATGGCTACAGATACAGGCGAAGAAATGATTTAGATGTGTGTGTGTGCGTATATTTATCGACAATAATCTACAAGATGAAAAAAAATGGTACTTGATGTATCTGTAAGATACAAATAAATAAATATATGCGCTGCAAGTATATTTTTTTGGCAACACTGGAACAAAACTTTTCTGCAAAACACATTTTATGTGCAGAACACATCTTTTTTTATCGGAAGTGTTAAAAGCAGTTAAATCAGTTTACAAAATTTCCTGAAAAGCCGGCCAGAGTTGGGGAGAAGTATATTTACAGTTCTCGTTGCAATCAAAACTGCCACAAATAAATTTCAAAAGAGGCAACAACAACGTTGTTGTTTGTTTATTTGTTTTTTTCCATATATTTGGAGAAATATGCTTATAGGATATTTATTTTAGTCTATTAAGAACTCTTTCATTGCTTAATGGCTTAGAAATAAAGTTGAGTTTTAAGTTTCAAGTTGATTTTATAATTGACTTAGCTTTAATCTATAGCAATTTATAGGTTTCTATATCGATGAACTGATTGCATTTTTAAGTTGGACTTGTTAGATTTAACAGAGAGAAGCTGACGAAAACTAATTATGTGGTTTCCATCGCCATCAAGTTTAGCAAGTTTTTCAATATTTCAGACGCAAAACCCCCTGGCAATTCTTCATTGGCTGCTCGTCAAGTTCGATAATTATTATGTAAATTGCTTAAAAATGCACCGCAGGTAGCAAGCCCAAAGGATTCACTTTGTTCCGGGCCATAGCCTGCTACCGCCAACCTAAGCCTTCTCTCCCTCCTTTAGTCTAGTCGTCTCGGCCAGCCGTTGCGCTGCATTAAGCCTGATTGCATTAAGTTTGCTTTCGCCTTGACGGCAACTCTCAGCGCTCAGCGTTCAGTGCTCCGCATAAGGTTTAACCCCACCCCCGTCTGAAAACACCGCTTACCCCGCTTTTACCTATGCTTTTCGAATTTCTTAGCGTGCATTTCGTATTAGACAAATATTCGCATGCTTCGTTGAATAGCTCTTGGTCTTAAAAGGCGGTTTCGTTCCAACTCGTCTCGTCTTGATGCTGGATACTGATGGGCGGCATTGGGGACGCTTGATTGAAACATTTGGATTATACAGTGGTTTGCAATGATATTAGAATTGCTTAACAGAATCCCATAAGTCCGACTTTACTATATCCTACATCTCTCCTTTATTATCTCGTGTGGTTACTAAACAAAAAACTAAGTTTCACTTGATAACATACATTTATTGCTTTATACCTTCTAATATATTTATTTATTTTGATTTATTACCTTGCCAGTTGTGGACACTGTGTTCTCGCCACTCGACAGGATATTGATGACTTTGCCCCTCTTTGGAATACCCTGCCGCATCCACAACAAGTTCACGTTCTCAGCCAGCTATTCATTGAAGTTTCCGATGCTGTTTAATCTTAGGAGATTTTCGCACATTTTGTGGCCGATAGTTTCCGATTTGCCAGAGCTCGTTGTTGTTTAACTTGCAAATAATTAATTTGTGCAAATTGCAACACTTGGCCTTTGGCTGCTGAATGAATGTATAATGCAAATGCTTTATTGAATTCTGGTGCATTTTATATTGGTCATACAGACAGAATTCCAACTCAATGCCTTATGTGGCAATGCGCATTGTTGTTAACCCATTTTCGAACTTACCATTTCAGCCATTACTCATTACCCAAAACCCATTTAGCAACAATATGCATTTTACGTAGTACGTATTTGTTCCATCCGCAAGGGCAGCAAGGGCAAGGGTTTATGCAAATGAGGCAAATGCGGATCTCGATGTCTGAGCTGAGGGCGTATGCATTGTCCTTGTCTTTGGCTAAATTGTCGGACGTCGTTACGCCTGTTTCGAACTGTTTTCATGCCCAATGGGCAACTAATTATTTGTTAACATAACACGAGTGGCAATTTAAATGCAATTAAGTTCAGCCGCGTAGGCCCAGAACCCTTCTCGAACTCGAACTTAGATCGAGGACTCGCAGCGCTCTCAGCACGTTGAGGGTAGAAATGGGCTCATTAGAGAGCACGTCCTTTAAAATGTTCAGTGCACAATTGAATACTGCAGCAAATAAAGCTGCCATTAAGACATAAAATCTATTCAATTGGATTAAAAATCTTTCAATCAAGGTCATTTAAGTCGTTCGTGCGGTTTATGCGCAGCTTAAATGTAAATCTAGAAGCATATCGCTTAAAAAAGCCATTTGCAATCAATAAAAGAAATATTTTGTTATAATATAAGACAGTTGAAAAAATGCTAAAACATGGTTTATATATTTAACAATATATCTTATTTGCTAAAATATAATTAAACATAATTTAAATAACCTTTAAATTGTCATTCAAAATTCTTTCAATAGGTTTAAGTACTTTTTTATACATTCCTTAACGTATTTCTGCAAACAATGAAAAACTCATTTGTTCAATTAAATTTATTAAATAATTCATAAGTGCTTGGACACATTTGCAAATCCAATTCCAAACAAGCTGTCACATAATATTTGATATATTTAAAATAATTCAAATTTATTTATTTGCCTTTTGAAAGATAAACTTTATAGTTTGCTTGTAAACAGAAGAAAAAGTATTGCGTATCTGTGTGTTTGTGTGTGTGTGTTACATGACAAATTGTTAAACATGGATAAAAACTTGTGCTTAATTCAATTGTAGAGTCAACAATGCGTGACTTTGCAGGTTGTCCCATGCCGGTTGCCGTCAGTTTTGCAAGCTGCTTGAAATGCCAACTTGACAATTTAATTACGAGCATACACACAGAGAGAATCAGGACCTTGACCAAACTCTCTGTCTGTCTGTCTGTCTATTTGTCTGAAGCTGTGTGAGTTGAATCCCAAAATGTATATCCAAAATCCGCAATCAAATCTAAGCCAGCAACAGGCATTACAACATTTTCATTTCTACATTATTTGTTTGCCTTGGGAAGTTTTTTCTTGTTTTTTCCATTCATTTTTGAAGCGTGCTTGCAAGGGATCTGAATCTATTTAGACCAAAAATGGCTGAGAATGATTTAAGTCAAATTGCATTCGTTCCTTAAAATTTGTTGTTTGGGCTGACTTCAACAAATGCGATTACAACGCAGCAGGACAAGAGATTACTAAGCGAACGGAGTTTTGAAAACCTTGCAAGATAAAATGGGTATGTTATCATTTCATTCCTTCAAGTAATCTGTTTAATTTTATCATTTGTTCATTTGTAGATTATTTTCGAACATACGGTCAAGTATGAACAAATCCATTTTTCAATCGTGGTTCATAAACATTTTCAACCAAATGCAAAAATAAAAGGTCGCCTCACTGTCTTACCAGCCGAAAGAGCATACACTTGTCATTATCGTAGAAAACACAAGCATTTTAGGGTTTTGAATGTCAAATGCAGAGTCTAATGTAGATAAGCCCCACAAAAGCTGTACCCATTTGACCGCCAACAAAAATAACAACTGGTCAAATGGCAAAGCGAGTGTGTGTGCGTGTGTATTTTTGTCATAAGACGACGAATGAGATGCATGCAAATGAGCTGAATAATGAGCAGTCAGATCTTGTGGCACATTGCAAGCCAGATAGACACACGAGACAGATGGACAAAAGAACAGACAATAGATTTGCCAAGAGCGACCAAAAGGCAAACAGGCAAAAAGCAAACACAATGTAAAGCGCCAATCTCCTGCTTCAACTACACGAACATAGGAATAGCTTTTGTGGCACTAATTTCCTAATGTTGCAGTTGCAACAACCACTCGTACACATTATGCAAGAGAAGGCGGCCCATAGTGGCAATGTCAAAGTGTCAGTAAGTCAACAAGAATGCACTCAGCTAAGGGCAGGGCTTTAGCATCGAAATGGAAGGATGTGTTGGCTCACTCGACGCAAACACTTTGAATGTCATTAAAAGGTCCGTCCGAGCGAGGATTGTTGTACTCTCTCTTTCTCTCTTTCTCTGTTCTGTCTCGACACTCAGTCAATGTCTCACTAACAATTGTCAACAGGCTCAAGCAGCGTGCAGCTCTGAGAGTTAACATTGTTGTTGTTGTTATTGTTGTTATTGCTGTTGATGTTTTTGTCGCCTTTGCTACCCTTTTTGTCGTGTTGTCTGCATGCATGCATTTGCCAGCATTTTTGGTACCAAAAACGTTTGTCAATTTTACGCTTGTCGACTTTCAAAGTTGTACTTTTCGTCCTGCATCCTTTATTGTTTACGTGTGTTCTGTGCCAGCTGCAATTGTCTTTGGCATTCCATTCAAAACGTGTTTTAGATCGCATAAATCACTTAAATATTATTTGCATTCTAACTCCATCAGCTTGTTTACATTAAACAAATTGCTTCTGAACGTGCAACCGAGTTATGATGAGCTTACCGTTAATATGCATACGTTTATACAAACCAAAAGAGCATAGCTGTAGGGAAATTTGTTCGGCAACGGATGGAATGAATATAACTCTAGGAGTTTGGAATTTACATGGCATTGGCATTATTGGTTGGCATTGAGGCCACATTGCACACATACACACACAGAGAGAAAGAGAGACAAAGAGAGAGAGAGAGCGAAAGCTGCTGGCGGGGACAACGTTTAGAAGCTTATTAAATTGCCATTACCTAAGCCGGACATCAGTGATGCGACGACAACGAATGGAGAAGGGGCGACGAGGAGAGCAATGGTGCGGCATTTGCCACTCAAACGAGGGATTAGCGGCGATGATGACAACAGCTTGACGTCGCATCGCCGACAGCCAGCAGGACCATTAGTCGTGCAAAAGGGCGTCCTGGGTGTCGCACTGTGGCTTAGCTGAGGAGAGGTAGAGGTAGAGGAGTTGGGGATGAGATACTGTCGCACACACACACACGTAACAGGATTTACGAGGTAGAAGGTGGAAAACAAGTGCATAAATTCTACAAATATTTAACATTTAAATGGCCAAAAATTAACTCAAGCCGGCAGACAATGTGGTTGGTTTCTGCTAGAGATAGACAGCCAGAGAGAGAGAGAAAGAGATAGAGAGAGAGGAAGAGTCAGGTGGTTCACAGAGGAAATACGAAGTAATCCACAAAAGCGGTGAATGCTGAAACGCAAGGACTCACAAGGACACGCAAGACACACGGACAATGTGCAGTAAAAGTCGAAAGCTAGCTCCTCGACAACAAAAGCCAGCGAGAAACTCTTAAATGGCCCCTAAGCTTGAGTAGAGTACATCTAATATACAATAAAATGAACTTAATGTGCTTTAAATGGCAAAAGAAGATTAAGAGCAAGGAAGTGAAGAGCGAGAGATCTCGCTCATCCGTTGCATTCATACAGCAAATATCAAGTGCATCATCATCAAGCAAGCAAGCATTGACTACAACACAGCAACGACAAGGCTACTCCAAACTACATTAAGCACTGTCCCCTGACCTAAGCTCATCTCAATCTTTCCCATTCGCCATACCCACAATCGTTGAATCACAAGCCAAACATAAAGAAGCCAAACAACCAGTGCGCATCCTTGGTAAACAGCAACAACAACAGCAGTGGCAGCGGCAGGGGCATCATCGTTATTATCGCACTGAGCACTGTAAAGTACCGAATAATCTACAGGATAATGAGCATGAATGGAACGTGAACCGTTTTTTGTTTCGCTTACTGGCCAAGTCGAAAAGCTGGAAAAAACAACCGAAGCATGAAGGGCAATGAAATAACATCAGCCGCCCTTAGCCCGGCGGCCCCAAGTGCACTTTTAACGAAGAAGGCAAATTCTGAAGTATGCCCTTCAACGCTGAATGCCTGTTTAGTATAAGATAAAAAAATATCATGAAAAATCTGTAAACGAAAACAAATTTAGCTCCATGCCAAATATGAAAATCCAATATTTATATAAAACGACTGATACCACTCATGTTGCTGAACAGAAAGAAGTCTTATAATTTGCAACATTTTAAGTATCTTTTTATATTGCAGTTAATAGAATTGAAAGGACAAAATAAAACTTTTACAAATGAAGCAAGTTGAAATCTTGTTATTGTATAAATGTTAAACTGCAATTAAAAAATGTTCAAATAATTTTAAATTAATTGTTAGTTTAAGGTGTTCGCTGATAAGTTCACAAAATAATTAAATAGTAAATAAATCCCTTATTCAAAAATAAGTAAAACAGTGTCAAAATAGGAAAAAGTATATTTGTGTAACTATTAAAGCTTCAGTAGCTTCAATAGTTTCGATAAACCAAATGTTGTTGTAAATATGAAAACTATTTGCATTCAAATTTGTGTAAGTAGCACAATATTCCCAGGGCTCAGAAGTCGTAGTAGTCATCGTTGTGGTTGTAATTACTTATTGAAATATTTCTGAATATTCTGGTAGTATTGTGCTGTCGACATTCGTGTTGGACATGCATTGCAAACATGATGTCCTGTGGTCAAAGATATTATATTTAATTTTATATTTTGCATATTTACATAGAATATTTATGACAGGGTCAGTCATACAGCACACACACACAAACACACAATGAGCAGCTTTAGAAGAAGAGTCAACATTTTGCCTTTTTATTATTATTATTATTATTATGTATATTTTGTGTTGCCATTTTGTCATTGGGTTGTCTCGGCCAGCAGAACGAAGTTCATTAGTTTTTTTGTCGTTGTTTATTTGTGTGCCCCGAAGTAGAGGCGTCTCTTGGCCCCTGTGTTCATCTAGATGGCTCCATGTGCCATTAGTCAGTACACATTGGGGAGGATTTGAAGCTGGGGACAGACTTTTCTATTCATAGAGGCAACTGAATGAATGAATGAATGGCTCTGAGCTGTTGTAATGAAAAGTTGTGGTAACTTGTTGTGTCCATAATTTTAGCTACTGCACCATCATGTTGCATGTTGCACTCTCAACTTACAACTATTTATGTAAATATGTAACTTTAAGGCAAAAATAAAACATTCTTAGTTCCTATATACATAAATATACTATTCCGTTCCATATAAAAACCATGTTTGAAATTCTCCCTTGCCGTTACTTTTCAAATCAAAATGAATTAGGCAACATGTATTTTTCAATTTATAAGCTAAACAAATACTTTATTCATTTACTGTATAGATCGAATTAATATTGAATTTAACATGTCATTGTGCATGGCTTTGATGATGAGAGTAGAAGAACGAGGTGGAGGTGGAGGTGAAGGTTGTCTGAGTGGACCACCCGCATGAGAATCGGAATGAAAATCGGATAACATCCGTTTCCGGTAAATACAGATTCAAAACGCCCACACAAAACTGACAAATTCACGCACATCCTGTCAAACATTATCAAAAGCACTTGAGTGTTTTTTCATGTTTTTGGCATTTGCAATGTTTGTAGTAATTTACATTAGCTAACGAATGATGACGTCGTTTCAGTCACCACTGACTGACGATGATGTCACAGCATATCTGTTGTATGTATGTAAAAAGTCCCAAACGTACATTCATTGGTAGGCAAATCAATAGCAAATACTTTTCTGACAGCCTGCTTTGGAGTTTGTGTGTGTTTTTGCGGCTTTTATTGGTTTCATTTACTTTTGCCAAGATTGTATACACGTATACAAGTAAGTGGGTTTCGTACCAACCTCCAAGTGTACTTGCAAGTACTGTTACTGAAACTGAATCTGAAACCGAGAACTGTTCACAGCTCGCTGCACACTTCTCATACAACTCGAAAGCATTTCGTTCGCTTCTTATTCTTTCACTTTGTTTTCAATTGCAAAAGTTTTGCTCGTAATTTTTTGTTTCTCCTGCCTCCCGCCTCGTCACTTTCAATATTTCTTTTTGCAAATGTCTGTCGGAATGTTTTTTCTATGGTACGCCACCAACCAAAATGAAGTTGTTGAAACAAAAGTGGTGAGCGTGGTGTACTTGAACGATTTGTGAGTGCCAAGGCTAGCAAAATAAATCCAAACAAAATTCATTAAATGTTATCATAGCATTTGATTTTGGAATTCGTTTCAACGACTTTGATAAGGAAAAAGAAAAAGTAAACTCTTTCAAAATATAAGATGAAAAATTGGAAGTTTTAAGTGATTATACATGTCTTTTTTTTAACCACAACTTGTTTAACACCCCTCTTATATTTATTTCAATAAAACTGCTGTTGCCTTAAGCTATCTGGGAAATCATAAATATAAACCTACTGCATTGCATCATTGAACAATTTGGTGAATGGAAACGGCAGACGACACAGTAAAAATATAGAAAAGTGAAAAAAAATATACAAAAATCAAACTATTCGCGACTGTTTCTTCAACATGTGTCCACAGCTTGTAAAGCTAAACCAGCTACAGACCTTACACCCCCTCCCTTCTTATTCCCTTACTCCCTTTCCTACATCGATGTCCACATTCGAACGCTTGATACACTTGAAAACATCAATTTATTTTTATTTCCCCGGCTCGTCTCTTGGCTGTGGAATCCTTTCGCTGGGGTGTTTTAGTGTCTGTCCCCACTGTTCTCCCTCTTGCCCCTCTCGTACACCCCGACAAAAACCCAAACTCAACCATTATAGCCCCGGCGAGCGCCTTGCTTAGTCATTCAATTCAATTGATTCAATTGGGATTGTATCGGTTTTTTATGTGCATTTTGGCCAACACTGTCGCACATATCCTGTTACCACTTCATTCCCCTCCCACTCCTAGTAACTCGTATTGTTGTTGTCGCCAGCAGCTCCCGAGTGTCTCATTTATCTGCGGTTAGTGGAGGACTCTTACGTTTCCGCTTCCGCTTCTGTTGTCGTTGTCGTTGTCCTTGCCTCGTTCGTCTGCACTTTATTGAAAATGGAAAACGGGTTTTGCGTGCCTGGGAGTCGAGAACCATTTGTAAAAATTTAATAATATATAATTTTCGTGCCATTTTTTTCCTTGATCCGATCAGTTTTTTATGTGCCGATAATGTTATTAGCCTAGGCATGCATAGCAAGGTTTATTTTTCTCATCTTCTTTTGTCCATTTGGCTTTTTATAAAACTCAAGAACGGTATCGATATTTGGGCAAAAGGCGAAACACTCAAATGCCATGACTTGTGCAATTTGCATCAGAAATTGTGTCACGACTAGTTTCGTTACACTTCGTTGCGGCGGCTCTGAAGTCCTTTCTGTCTATGGTTTTTGGCATGGTTCTGTAGCTTTGTGTGCCCCGAGCTTGCCAGGAATTTTGTTCACTTTTTGTAAGGGGGAGGGGGGGGGGGAAGCTGGGAGGAGCTTGTTGCTTCTTTAGCGTGCTTTTGTGTATGTTAAAATATTTTGCAACTTGGGACTAGGAAGCACTCTCTACGTGGTTTTTGCCAGCCAACCCCCCTTGAAGATATGTGAGCTGGCAATTGTTGTTGGGGGGAACTTAGGACTGGACACATACTATTTTATATACACTGGCATGAATGTAGATTATGCCGAGGTCAGTTGGGTGCGAGCAATAGATAGGATTTTATCATAAAATATTTAAGCGAAAGCCAAATACCTGTCCATTTGCTTCTTCGTATCTATGAAATTGAAAAATGTGGCAACTATTTATTGAGTTTTTTCACAGCTCGTGCTGTTTGCTGTATTTAGGTTATCAATTTTAAATCAAGTTTATATTGTCTGAATAGCTATAAAATTAGTGAATAGTTGAGTCTTTCTTGTCTTGGCTTATTTTCTTAGCCATTCATAACTCATATATTGGAAATCTTTCTAATCCGTTTTACCTAAGTTTGTTTTGCTTTTCAAAAACCACCATCCAAGCTTCTGAACCGTTAACCTTTATTGTTGTTTATTGTTGAAAAACAATTTGAGCTTTCATTCAACAAGAAACAATCACATTGTAATGTTTGTTTTTCTTATAAATTCCCAGCTGCATTACAGTGCGTATGCGCAATGTACGCACATGTGTGTGTCAGTTGCTCTTCGCAGATAAATTTCTGTCATTGAGCCACTTTTTGAGTTTCAACTTGGTGGTCCAACGTTGAGAGGTGGATCAACTTTCAACTGCAGCAAGTTTGTTTTTTTATGTTGTGGTGTCCGTTTTTTTAGCCTGTCGAAAATCCTGAACACAAGTGCACAAAGTTTTACGTTTACAACTTTTTTGCCAGATTGCACTCTTCTTTTTCGGTGTTTTTTTTTTTTTGAGCATTAATATTTTGCCTTACGCTTCTATTTTCTAGTACAATCAAAATTCCTGAGCGTCCTTTGGCATCGAGTATTTATGGTCCGGTCTGTGTGCTTTTAAAATGCAATTCCCAAAGAAATGTTTAACTCAAGAACATCAAAATATGAAGCAATGACGTTCGCAACATGGACAAACTCTGAGTTTCTGTTTTTTTTTTTTGTTTCACTAAACTCACTCGTGAGTCAGACGTTTGTCAGTTTGTCTGTGAGAAAGTGTATAAGTAAATAAGTTTGAATTTGGCTGATAATATTCGAAATTCATGTAATTCATTCTCGAAATTCATGTAAAAATGTCTGTCCCAAAAATTACACATGGCGACGGATGCAAAACTTTCCCTGGATTAAACTCTATATACTAATAAGTATTTCACGCTCGTTCTGGGCCTTTCTATTTAAGAGTTGCCTAATGAGCACAATTTGTGCATACGCGATCCAGAATGTGGCTAGGAACTGCATAACTTTCAGTTGCATTAAGCGAATATGCGAATATGCAGGGGATTTACACATAAGAAATGCGTGGCATGGCTTTGGCACATAAAATGCGGCTGCAAAAAGTTTGCAACACCACAGAACATAGCCGCAAACAACGCAAAGAGAGAGAGAGAGAGATTTAGAGAGGGTGAGAGAGAGAGAAAAAGCGCGTTGTTTTGCATGTTAACATACCGTTGCTTATTTTTCTGCTCGTTCATTTCTTTTGCTTGTGCATCCTTGTTTTTTTTTCTTTTTTGGTTTTGTTGAGTAATTTGCTGCTGTTCCGCGAAAAACGACAATTCAAATGCCGCACTAAATTACTAAAATACGCACTTGCACACACACAGCTTTTTTCTAAACCCCCACACCTTCACCCCTACCTCCCCTTCTACCACCCAACCCTGTTACCCTCAGTTTATTTACTTATATGCGCAATGCCGAAAAAAAGGAGAAAAAAACTTTCAACTCTGACTACAATTTACGCTTTGGCTTGCATTTTTCATGTGAGTTGTTCTTGTTGTTGTCGTTTTGCTGACAAAGTTTTTATGGCTGCAACATACAACAATGGATTGTTTTTGTTGTAAGTGGTTGTGTGTGTCTGTGTGTGTTGTTCTGCATGTAATGTGCATCTGGAAGAAAAACTTTGTTAAATCATTAAGAGGCGCACTCAAATGCAAACATACCAACTTCTGTGTCAGTCAAAACTGTGCACTTGAGTGCCTCAAAAGAGCCTCAAAAGTTTTTGCAGCATCAAAACAAATTAAGATGTCAACATTTCATAACATTTTATTTACAAAAGGCATTGAAAAATACACGCATTTTAGGTTTCTACAATAGAAAATGTAATAAATAAAAATGCTTGTCAAATAGATCAAGTATCAATTTGAAATGCAGTCGCATTAAATCTAACTGTAGCCAAGCATAAAAAACTTTTAATTCATGTTTTTGAACCTTTCAATCCAGGCAATATATTTTCTTAATGAACATACGCACATATTCCGTTAAGCCATTACTTCATATACTTTCTCCATCTCCCTTTCGTTCTATCTCAATGTGCCTGCTTCTATCCTGCTGCATTCTATGGTTTTTATCGCTTCAACCGTTGACCCACATACCTCTGCCTCTTAAACATTTTTGCCGGCGCTTAGTTTCAGCAAAATAGCGCTAATGAACTCTTTTTCGTCCTGAATGTTGAAAGGCTGCTGACGAAACCGAAGCTGCAACAAAAATAAACAAAAAAAACGTCACTTTACTGCTCTTTGCTACGTTGCAATGTCTATTAGTGTCTGCAGTGGTGCGTTAAAAGCCGCCAATTGCCTCCCTTCCGTTTGAGTTTCTTTTTTGGAGTGTTGTGCTGCTCGTAGATAGAGATAGTCTAGCAGAGAGACAGAGATATCGTATAGCATTAGACGCGTTGACTACCTTTAAAACGTTTACTCAAGTGTAGCATAGCAACATACCCTGTTAAAAGCTAGAAACTTCATTTCAATAATACACAAAAAAGTTTAGTTTTGTTAAAAAAAAGGTTTTTGTTTAATTTCAATTCAGCTTACATTTGAGTTTTAGAAACTTGAGAGCTTATAAACTAAGTATTTGACATGCTTGAAGTATGTTTAAAATTGTTTTTTTTGTTTTTGTTTTTTTAGTTTTGTTTTTTTTGTTTTGTTTAGTTTTTTTCTTGCAACGCGTTTTGTTGCACACAGTTTTCTGCTGTTGTTCCTTCCCCTACTGCTAGTCCCAATGCACACCAGTTATTTGGCGAGGATCAATATATAGACCCATCCTTTCCAGCTTGCGCACTTTACTCATTTGCTTGGTCAACCTGCGCTTGAAGACAACCTCACGATTCAGATTCATTATCTCAATGGTATCCAGTTGTCGGATATTCTTGATAGTTTGCAGTATCAGATTATCGGTTAGATGCAGCTTAATCGTGGACATCTTCATGAATGGAACATCGCGACGTCTCAATTCCTCGCGATAGGCAAAGAGGGTGTAGTGCAGGGACGGTAGCTGTGGCAACGGTCTCTCCAAGCCCGGAAATAGTTGCTCTGCCATTATAATGTTTGTATATGCTTGCAGTAATATAATATTAAGGAACCTTAAAGTGCACTTTTAGCTATGATTTTTATGTTGTGTTTACTTCGTTTGTTCGATTCGGAATGCGTGTTCTGTTTGCAGCATCTTTGATTTTTATAGCCAGCCCCGTTTTACCTGCCAACAGAAACGGGATTTCTCCTGGAAATTTCCATTGCGACGGTGTCCTTTTTCGGGAAATGTTCAACTGACAGCTGGAAGTTGAGCTACCTGCTTCTGCTTTTGTCAATCTGAATCCTGCAGCAGCTGCAAGTGCTTGCGTTTGTTCAAGGCACGCGATTAGCTCAGCTCTCTAGTATTCTGTCTCTTTAAAAATTCTATTAGTCTCGCGGCAATTGCAGCTCTCACAGTCTTCACATCCATTTTATTTCGCTAGCAACTATAAACCACGTTTGTCACTTCTTGCCGAAAAAAGAAGCGATGCTTAACATTTTTATATGCCTGTGACGCAAAGAGTTCGTTAACATAAGTATATAAAAATGTATTTGTTTTTTTATTTTGGCATTTAACGACTGTTTTTTTTTTAATGGTCTTGTTTGATGTTCTTTGAGTTTATCTGCCGCATTGCAATTAAAATAAATTGCATTTACTCAAAGGGCTTTGCGGCAAAATTTAAGCTCAAAGTTTTGCATTATATTAACTTTATTATGCGAACTATCACGGGATGCGATCCCAGTTGATTAATTATTAAAGCTTATTTCAATGTTCATGGCTTTCTGCTTAAAGTAAACTTGATAGCAATTCGATGGATGAATGGAATTAACAGGTTATATATATTTAAAGTTAGAGTACATTAAATAAAAGCTTCTTTTCATCCAGATATAAATATTAAAAATCGTATCTCGTGTGTGTTAAACATTTAAGTTCTCACTTGTTAATAATGTAGTTTAAACTTAAGCAGCTAAAGTTCAAAACGATTGTAAACCACCACACACACTCACTCACACACACACACCCACACACAGAGATAGTGCTGCTGAGTTCAATGTGTTAATCACAGCTGCATTTGTGGCATGCAATCCGAAATGATTGTCAAACACATTATCTCAATTATTAATGAGCTGCATGCCGCACATGCCACACAGAGCAGATATATATATATACTACTGTTTCACTCTACGGCAGCTGCTTTATTATTATTATTGTTATTGTTGTTCTTTTTGTTCTTCATCCTTTTTATTGTTGTTGTTGTTGTTGATGGTTCAATGGGTATGGCATATCGTTGGTTATATTAACTGGTTGGTTCAGCTTGTTTGTTGCCCATTTCTTTGTGTTTACTGGGCGTTGTTTTTTTATGATTGTGTCGTTTTGCGTATTTAATTAATTGGAAGCATTTTTTTTTGCTTTACCGCCACATTTTTGTGGCTGATACCGTCGACGCATTTTCTTTTGTTTTGCATTTTACCATAATAATATTGACTTTCTGCCACACACAGACAGGCACTGCAATCTCAGCAATGTTGCCAGGATGCACAAGGACCCACACACACATCACACGTTTAACCAATTTTTGGTGTATGTACATTTAATAAATGCCAAGCTATAAATGAACCTGGATTTCGTTCGACGCCATTAATTAATTGAAATGTGCTTTTATATACTTCGTGCGTTCAATTATTTATTTTTTTCCTTTTTGTGTGACATCAATTTGAATTTATTTTTACAGCAATTTAAAATATGATTTATTTTGATCACATTTCGTATTTTATTTACCTTTTATGCGACTCAATAAATTGTTTACATTTTACTTTAAATGCCTTTCACTTGAAGCAAAGGTTTTTTCACATCACTATTTCTTCGGCATACCAGTAGTTTTTTTTTTGTTTTTTTTTTTTGTCAAACATGTAAACAGGAATTTTAAGGCATATAGCAAAAAGGATTTTCTTTTACAAACATTCAATAAATTCCAGCAGCTTCCATTTTGTCCATGGGACACTTGCTCTATTTAAAATATTTTATTCAGTTTAAATATATATTTTTTTTATATCCCTTTTGATGACAGGTAAAAAAATATTCATTTGATGGTATTTTAATCCTTAAAGTTAAACTAATGCATTCTTTATTTAAATTTTCTATTCTTTCCAAGCTGCATTGTTGTATTAAACACTTTTACATTCACAAACAGTTGTTATACTACTCAGAGTTTGCTAGCAGCTTGTAACAACATTTCTGGCAGCTGCTTTATGCTTTTGACCAAATATGTGTAAGCTAAAAATGCCAGGCATCTTCGAATATTTGTTGCTACAACGGCTCCTTTTGCTGTTGCTGAAGTTTTGAAATTTTTGTGCTGCAGCACCAACAACAACAACAACAACAACAAAAAAAAAACAACAAGCAGAAAAGGCCAACCGAAAAGCATAAGCCAATCTAGCTTGAGGTGGCTAAAATCCCACAATGCTTGAGTTGGCCAAGTGGCATAAAACGTTATACGAAGATCAAAAGCGTATTTGGGTATTTGCATACATTGATATTATGTAAGCCCTGAAAAGAACAGAGAGAACAGCAAAATAGTATGTGTTCTATTATTACAAAGCTCTTTGGACCAAAAAGCTGTTTATTTATTGCCGAACCTGAAGAGGCAGGCAATTCGTTCCTTTCAAGCGACTAACATCATTTAAATAAATATTTGAAACATTTTCTGCCTGGCCTACGGCCAGCTACCTGTGAAGCATATTGAATGGGTTTTTCGCCGAACTGCACACACACACCCACACATACACGCTCTAACACACACTTCTAAATACACTATACCCACACCCACACTTGATACAGCGACCGCCTTCAATCGAATTACCTGGAAATTGACTGTTGTGCACGGCATGTGTAAAAGTTGTCTCGAACTGTGAGTTTATGTGGTAAGGGCGCCGTCGTACACAAATCCATCCTTCAGTGAGTATTGGGAAGGATGTTGTAAAAGCGTGCCAGCTACCAAAAATAAACACACACAAAACTATGTTGTGCAGTGTAGTGTAGTTTACTAGTTGCCTACCACAAATTGCAATTAGTGTTCCTTTTTTGATTGATAGTGCGGATAAATTTCACACATTGCACACTCTTGCTTTCTATCTTACTAAAGGTTTATGTGGCACGTAACGAAACCTGAAACCAGAGAAAATTACGTAATATTGCTGTCATTGCTTTCACTTCGGATAGATAACATTTCTTAGGCCATTATTTGTTTTATAAGGCAAATGTTACATCAGATTAAGCTCTACATGATTTAAGTTGCAAACTATGTTTAAAGAGCTTTGAAAGCTCATTAAAGCTTTATACAAGGCAAGGAGCTTTGAAAGCACATTAAAGCTTAATCAAAACTTTTATCGTTTTTAAAATAGAAATTTGAGTAAGTAAGCAGAAACTAGCTTAAGAGCTAAAAGCTGACTTTAATCTACTTTCACATACCTCCCACTTATTCTTGTACAAAAAGCAGCTTTTAAGTGTCACATCAGTGAAATGTGCTAAGACTAGCCCTTCACTCTAAATGTTCATTATACTCATATGCTTTTCGGTTAAAATAATCTATAACTAACCATGTTAAGTAACTATCAAATAAGTCAAACGAAACGAGTATTGTTTCCATTATTCAATTAGCCAAAAATACTTGAAAATTGGTAAATGCAAATGCTGTTAACCGAAACATTAGCTCATTAAAACATTTGGCACATAAATGCACACACGCCGAATGTCTAATGCAAAATAATTGTTTTCTATAACACAGTGCGACAACAAAAATGATATTGAAGCGCATAAAACACTAATGATATTTGTTTTTAGGTTTTCATGTGTTGCATGTCCTGCGGTGGGTGTTTGTACTAATTAAGTAAACAACAACAAATGTTGTCACATCAAAAAAGTGGTTAATAAATGTGAAATATGTTCACATTGAATATAATCGCATTTGTATTTAATATGAAAATTATTTTTGATAGTTTTGTCGATGTGGTAAACTAATCTGTATGGGATATTTATTGTGGTAACAAGCTTAACTTAATCTAAATATGAAATAATATTCAGAATATCATTACAAAGCAAAGCATGTATTAGCATTTGGTGTGGAATAAGCAGAAAGACTTAAATTGAGCTGTAGCTTACTTAATTTACTATTTTCATATTATATCTCAGCGTACCCTGAGACTTGATCGAAATAAAATTTCAAGCTAGCCTTTAATAAATCAAAATATTATTCATGATATTCATATATGCATATCATATTCATTCATTGCATTCAAATACATATTCGAGACACAGCCGCACTCAGATATTCATGCACGAGCGCATTTTTAGTATGCATTTCTTGGAATATATAAATTTTTTAACAATTAATCAATATCAATAGCCCTAGAGATAAGCTCAATAAAATTTAACAACCGCTTGTTGTAATCAAGACCCCAACAAAAAAGTAAAACAAACGAAAACGAAAAACTTTTCACACCCCAAAAGAATGAAAGCAAAATGCAAGCACTGCCTGCGAATGTTTGGGTGTGTGCGTGTGTGTGAGTGTGAGTGTCGGTGGGTGTGTTAATGTATGTGTGAGTTAACTTGCGTCGTTTTGCTGTCCGTGTGCGGTCATAAAGCAGCTCGTAAATTTGCCGCACACGCGGACTCAGCTACCCAGTTACCCGTTACCACTTCCTGTACCCAGCTACCAGTTGGCGGTTGTCTTTGCCAAATCACCAGAGTTGCCACCCGGTGCGGCTGTTTCGTCGTAACATCGCCTGTCCGGCACACATTGTCCAGGCGTTTTTTGTGTTCATTGTTCAACAGTAGCATGTTTTTCCTTTTTCTTCATCCCTTTCTTTTTTTCGTTTCGTTTTTGGTTAGCTCTCACAGCTCGACAATGAAAACTCACAATTTTTCGCGGCTCATTGTTGGTTTTTTACTCTTACATTGGGTGCTTTACTTATCCAATGCACTTTACTTAACAGTTGTGGATGAGTATTTTGTTATTCGTTGTAATTTTCATTTGCTTTCTCTTCCATTTTTTTTGTTTTTTGTATCTGGTGTAGTCCAATTCTTCGTTTATTTCGTAAATCCTTAGTTACGCCTTCGCTCCACTTTTTCTGACCATATCCCAGTCAGAGTTCCGGGTCGCACCAGTGTATATTTATATATATATATAGAAGAACTTGCATGTGTGTTATAAGGGTGTTGGACAAAAGCTGTGATATAATCACTTGCTTGCTTGCACTTTATTAAGTGACAGTGCGAGGCGAAATGTTTGTTTTGTAGAGCAGCTTGTAACGCTTGACGAACTAGTAGAAAGGTTGCGTGCGAAAAGAATATAAGAGCTGAAAGTGTTGCCTAATTCTCTTTGAACCTTTCGGCAATATTCAATTGCTTAACAAATGTCACCACGGAAAATGCCAACTTAGCGACCTTGAAACGAACAAAAGAAACACATTAAATAATTGACCTATCTCTAATATAAAATTTACTCACAGTTATATTTGTTGCCACGCAAATGATGAAAATTCCACCCGCTGTGAGAACAATGGGTTGCTGTACATTGTGTAAGAAGTAGAGCAATGTGGTCTTATAACGACGATGGGCACCCAGCCAATTGGAGTGAAAGAGATTATTAGCTAGTTCGAGGCAATCATCGGTGATCATATTGCATATATAACAGAAGGGAAATGTCTGCAACACAAGGCATAAGAGGAATATTGCTGTGGCAATTGATGTCCAGAAGTTTGAAAAGTACATCAAATTTATTGCAGATAAACCGATGACTAAACCGCAAAGCAGAAACTGTGTGAATATTGTTCCAGAAACAACAGGTCTCAGAGTATCGCAATAACTGCAATCAAGCAAATGAACTTAATAACAAAGATACAAAAGCTCAAAAATCTTACTTAAGTATAAGACGATGATCTGTAATGCAGTTCTTAAGCTCCTGATAGTTTTCGTCCTCACTCATCGTTGGATCTGTGCGCAAAGATTGTACTCGATCCTTCAGGAGCTTTATGTGAGTTCGCAGTATTAAAAAATATATGATTGGATAAGAATCGGCCTGTTGAACTTGAAGAACAGCACTAGACATCCACAGATACTCAATCGTAGCAGCTATCCAAAAGTGAAAAGTGCTTTTCTCAGCATCAATCAGAGGGTTATATATCTTCCAGGGCAGGCGACCAGCAAAAGCACCAGATAGAAATGTTGTTACCGTATACGCAGAATACATGATTTGAAACACCGCATAGCACTGATTACAACGGGTAACAGTTTGATGAATTTGGAGTCGCTGCTCATCGCTGTTGCAGCGTTCATCCAAACGATCTAGAAATGTTCTGACCAGCATGAAACGCTTGACGCCCCAATATGTAAGCCCGGCCTTGATGCTGGCGCCATAACAGTTGAAGCCCACTTGCAGCGAGGTAAGAAACTGTCCAGCAGTGAAACTGCGAAGATCCTTCAAATAGCTAGCTGCTATTCCTAAACACAACAATACTGTTGCATAAAAGTTAAAAATAACCATCCACAGTCGATAAATCCAGCGGCAGTTTTTATTCTTTGGTGGTATCCAGCAACAAGACTTCATGCCAAAATCCAAATAGATAAATGCATCGCGGGATTGCACCTTTTCCGTTAGTGGAGCCACACGTAGACGAGGAAACAATTTGAAAAACATGTTTCAATGTCGGGTATTAATAAAGAAATGATTTTCCTGTTCAACAATCACAAAGCTTTTATACTTTCAGACCAACTTCTCTAAAATCCCATTAAATATTTCTTTGTTGAATTATGCATTAAATGCAAAAGTTTCTTGGTCTATATTATTTAGCTTACGAGGTTTTGCAGCAAATGTTTTCTTTTCTGCAAGTTTTTCAATTCGTTTTTGCTGCGATTGAATAACAATTATTTATTATTAAAGATACAAGAAAAAGCTAGAAAATACATTTCCAAAACACTAAATCGAAATGCATATTCTCTTTTAATGGATATAAAAATGAACAAGGGCAGTCTAATGAATAAGCAACCAAACAACACCCTTAAATTCGGCTAAAGTAACAAGAAAATCGAAATATATTTTTTATTCAAATGTAAGATTAATTAAATAGTTTCAACTTTATTCTCTTTGAACCTTTCGGCAATATTCAATTGCTTAACAAATGTCACCACTGAAAATGCCAACTTTGCGACCTTGAAACGAACAAAAATATCGCCTTAAATAATTGACCTATCTCTAATAAAACACTTACTCGCAGTTATATTTGTTGCCACACAAATGATAAAATTTCCAACCGCTGTGAGAACAATGGGTTGCTGTACATTGTGTAAGAAGAGTGGCAATTGGCAAACGATCCAATATTGTTCTAACCAACATGAAACGCTTGACGCCCCAAAATGTATAAGAGGCCTTGATGGTGAACCCAAGGCAGTTGAAGACAACTTGAAAGGACTTCAGGAACTGTCCAGCGGTAAAGCCTTTTAAATCGGTGAAATCGGTGAAATAGCTTCCAACCAGCGGAAAATTTAGCAAACCAATTGCAAATATGTTTATAATCAACTGCCAGGTTGCAGTGGTATCCAGCCTGCAGCTTGTATGCCACGATCCGAATAGATGAATGCATAGCGGGATTGCACCTTTTCCGTTACAACAACAACATACTGCTGCTGTGTTTGATATGAATAAAGCAATGCATTTCCATTTTAAACCAACACAAAGCTTTTATACATTTAGGCAAAGCCTATTGAAAAAAACAACTTGGTCATCTTTATTGAATTATGCATTAAAAGTTGCCGAAATTGTTTCCTAGCGTTAATTATTTAGTTTGAAAAACTATTGAAATAACATAAGTTTTGGTTGCGAAAGTTTTCCTCACCAATAGAATGAGAATTTCTTTAAGTTTTTCAATTAGTTTTGATTGGCGGTCGAATCAATTTCCCATTGTGCAATGAGTGCAATAACTCAACTTTTTTTTATTGATTTCGTTTTGATTTAATTTGTTTGTTCAATTTCTTCTTTTATATCATTTGTTTTTTGGATTTTTCTGTTGTCTAGCAGAAGTCTCTTACCCTTCTCACTTCCTCTCTGTCTCTCAATTTTCTATGTTGACTGTCTGCCGCAAGTGCTGTTGTCATTTTTCCATCGAGTTTGGCCTCATTTCATTTGTCTATTTTTGGCACGTTGCTAAATGGTCGACAGAGAGAAAAAGAGCTAAGTAAATGAAGCTCGAAACCATTTTCAAGTGTGCCTTTTGTTACCTAATAATGTCTACGATTCAATGCACCATGAAAAGCGGAAAATGCGCACAGATCCATGGCCATTGTCAGAGCAATGCAGAGGTCCCACATCAGACAACTGTTGTTTGGCGTCGAAAGAAGTTTTATTTGTGATATTCGAAATACGCAGCGTATGAACTATTTCCTTAGCTGCAGCCAGAAAGGCTGCGACTGCTTGAACTTTTCGTAAGAATTTCGTTTCTTGCTTGCTTCCTGCTTGGTAGCATTTATGTGTGTGTGTATTTCAGAGGTTTTTCTCGCTCGTTCCTTATTGAAAGCATCTGTGAGTTATTTCAATGGAGCTACTTGATGTTTGTCTGTGTCGAGGGTTAGGGCAAATTCTTAGAATTGGGAGCAGCATAACAGGAACTGCCTTGCACAAAATGCGCTGTCAACTTGAGCGACGGTTTATTTATATATGACCAGGCATTAAAAGCAATTCGCTTTGATCATCTTTTGTACACTCTAACAATGCATGATATAAAGCTAAATATACAAAAAAATAAATAGCTTAGTAACCGACAAGATTTGTCAAGAATTTAGTAAGCATTAAGCTTTAATATTTACTCAACGATTTAGTTTTGTTTTTTTTTTTTTCTAAGAGCAAACAAACTTCGACTATTTGTTAGTTAGCTTGAAGACTCGGTGCAGTTGTTGCTGTTATCATAATTTATTGCTTGTTAGCAATCAAAAAATTCAAGTGGTGCAATCTAGAAAAATTACGCGCTTTAAATGCAGCCATCTATTTTAGTTTTTTAATTAAAGAGCACAGCTTTATAGCAGTTACACCAAATGAAAAGGGGGAACAACAGTGTTTAGCTGTTGAAACATTTTCCAACTACACAGACATAAATCAAGAAAACGAGACGCCTTCTCCGTCTGTTTGCTATCAGCAGATTGGACAAGGACATGACCGGCGACATCCTGCACAACAGTTGGCAATGGCGTTACCCAAAATGCGTGCTTCTAACAATAGGGGAAAAAGGAAACAACAAAAAAAGAAAGAAAAAGCAAAATCTAACAAGCAATAGTGTTACTGCCGCGACGAGCTCACTCATTAAACTTGCAACTCAAATGAAGCAGAAAAGCTCGAATGGATTAACTCTAGTGCCAAGTATTGCAACCAGGGAGTTGCAAGCAGTTCCACTTCCGTTCCTTGTCTCCAAACTTAACTTTAAGCTGTTTTCCCATCTCAACATTTTGCAACTATTACAAATTAGTTGTGCGATTATTTTCTGTTGTATACTTTCAGGCGCCATTGATATTGAACTGCTCTTCATAAAAGTTGGTGTATACGTATATACGCATATATATATATATACATATTTTTTTTGTGTTTTAAATCTAAAAAAAATATAATTTAAAACACCTTTAAATATTCAATATCAAAAATTTAATAATTAGCTGAAAACTAATTATATTAAGTATGTTACAAACTGTAAAAACTTCTTAACAGAAAAATCTGTCAACCTTTGCGTTGCTGCCACGCATAGTTGTTAACATTGCCATTGTCTTTATAGCGCTCTTCCACTCCTCTCTCCACCTCGCTTTATTTTTCACACACGTTGAGAAACTATTACCCCAAAACAAGTTTGCCTCCTCCCAAGAATTATATGCAACACTGAGGCTTCGGCCCCTTTTCCGTTGCCACTTGTATATTTCGTGGCAACTTTTGCAACATTTATCTTCGTTATTATGACGCCCGAATGGGCTATCAGCGCCAAGTGGAGCAACTGTTAAATATTTGGAGAGCCAAGCGACAGTTGCAAACAGAATGCGTTCTGGCTTTTAATGCAGCAAACAGCATCTAACTAAGCAACACCCCTCCACCATACCCATTCTCTTCACGCTGTGTTAAAAATTGTACTACTTGTCTAACAACAAAGGCAAGAGCCAAGGCGAAACGCAAGTAGTTTGTAATGGGACAGCGTGAGGACAGCGTTGCATTTGGCACGCAGAATATATATATATATATAAGGGGAAGACAAAGCAGCTCTCAACTTACAACTTGCAACTCTGAGCTCCGAATTCCCAACACACAACTGTAGGATCAGAGACCGATGGTTGTAAAACGGGAAGGAAATGGTAACTTTTTCCTGCACTTAATTAGTTTGGGCATAAGTGAAGCAGAAAAAGTTGTGCGCCATGTTCCAGAATTGCAGCGACTACGACTATGGCGAAACACAGAAACCCACACAAACACACACATCCAAGGACACAGTAGCAAAAGGGACACCAGAGATCCGAGAGACGACAATGGCAATGGTTTGTCATCTGTCTCTCTCTCTCTCTCTCTTTCTCTCTCTTTCTCTCTCTTTCTCTCTGTGTCTGTCCCCTGTGTTTGTTTGTGTGTGTGTGTGTTGGCGTGTGTGTGATGCCAAGGAAATTGCCTCATAAATGTTCATTACACAGTTCTCTGCAACTGCGAAATGAATGAGCGCCAGACGTTGGTTGGAAGGCGTTCTAGCTGTCTAAGTGGGCGTGGCTAGAAGCTCTACAGCTCTAAATGGTGAAATTCAAGCCAAAACATTATTGCGGCAAATAATTTTTGCACTGATTTATTAAAGCAATTCAAATGAAACAATAGATCTGCCCCATCGTCAAGCAAAGCATAAAAGAATTTAATGCCAATTTATATGACATGTTTATAACACCCACACAATAAATTTCAGTGTAATTAAACACATGTTCAAAAGTGGCTAACGAAACGAGCTGTAAAATAATATCATTTCATTTGGTTTATGGTTTTTTTAGTTGACATTTTATAATTTTATGTTTGTGTTTGAACAGTGAAAAGTTTGTTAAATAGAACTGGTAAAATGTTTGTTAGCACGGCTAAAAAAACCTTTTTCGCTATACAACCTTTTGGTTAATATATCCATAATAAATTTTAAAGAAAACTTCATTTCAACTAACATTAGTTTTGTCTCTCATATAGAAATAATATTTACTAAAACCCACGTAACTTCTCAAATATAATATTTAAGTATTTAAAATGACATCCAATCACCGAATTGAAAGCAACCATTTTGTAAACAAAGCCTGTGAACAATGTTGCTTGTATCTTTTGTCTCTTTTTGATGGTTTTATGTGTACCTTTGTGAATGACCTCAGCGCGTTAATTGTACACGTGCAGCAGCTATCAGCAGGAATAGTAATGACTGCACAGTGCCTGAGGGAATTTTAACGACATGAACTTATAAATTCGTGACTGTTGTTGTTATTGTTGCCATCATTTGTAGCAGCAATAAGTAAACAATAAAACATTAACGCCAGCTGATAAAGCAAGCTTGCTCCCTATATAGTACTTGACACCCGTGTTTCTTTACAACTCCCCCGCCCCACCCGCCCCACCCGCCACACTCCCACTTTTGCCATGTGTCAGCGGGCTGCTTAGCGCCCCTAATACGATTATTAAGTGCCAAGTGCGATGGCAGCGTGTAAAATTCATTATTTTAGCCCCATTGTGCCGGAGTTCATTGGCATATTTTCAACCCGCCTCCCGCCTCTCCCACATGCTTTACTCGTTCATGCATTACGCGTACTCAATATCCTGGCTCCAGCTTCTCTCCCTCTCTTCGAACCACAAGCGTCCACGTCGACTGTGGCGCAATAAATTAAGAGCACAAATAAATCATCCATTTTAATGTGACAGTTCCGACAAACGCGCGCGGAACAAACGAACGAACGCATCGCATCGCAACGCTTCAGGCTTTCCATCCAGTAACAACAGCAGCAGCAGAAGCCGCTTTTCTCCAATTTGACGCCACAATCGACGAGGACAACAACAAGAGGACATTGTTTTGAATGCGACGTTCCGACGTTATACCGCATCTTGTTTGTTGGCCATATTTAGCGGGTTCATTTTCATGGCTTGGTCTCATTGTTTGCACATTGTGTGGCCTGACGCTTCTACGGATCCGGCTTTGGCTTCGCCCCCCGCAGCGGGAGCATTTTGTTTGCGTTAAGTACTTGGCCTCACTGCGGCACTTAATATTTTCGATTTGTGAGCGTGTTTCTTTTTGCAGGGGCCAGCTTTTTTTTTCAGCTTTGGCGAGTTTCCGTTGCCGGAAGTGCCGCCATTACACAGTGAGAAAAATGTGTTTGTGTATGTGTAAAATGTGCCTTTTTCAGTTGTTCAACAGTGCGTATGATAAATGCGGTCGATTGAGGTCTATTGCTTCGCATATAAAGGTCATCGATTGCCATCATCGTAATTGGAAACGAATTTCCAGCAAATTGAAACTTTAAATATTGATTGTTGGAAATTGCATTTGACATTTTAAAAGCATATCCAGTAAGTATGCAATCATTTTAATTTGACTCTTTTTGGCGTTCAAAAAACAAATCTGCACAGTTTTTTGTCGCCTTTTTATTGTATTTTCTTTGCTTTCTCGATTTCTATGGCAGCAGCAAGAAGGAGCCCACAGATGACAATGTCAGTTGGCCAAGTCTGTCGAGGATGTCTGGACAGGTTCAGAGTGCCGGGCACGTCTTCATCAGTTGACACCTCATATCCTTTGAACATTTTCCAATTGAACTGCCTCTGCTGCTAGTTGCCCTCCCGTCCTCCCGTCATCCCGTCTCGTTGTGCCTTTCTTGTATCTTGCTTACCCAGGTGCCATTAGAAATATTGCGCATCCAACGTTTCGATTTCTTTATTAGAAAAATCTTTTTGTTGCATTCACTGCGCTGCCAAGTGGAAAATGCTAGGAAATGGCATTGCCAATGCGAACGGCAGCTCAGGTAAGAAAGGCACTGATTGTAAAACACAGATAGCCTTTGTAAATAGATAAAATGTTGCCCAGATACTCAGAAACAGACAGAAAGTCGCTGCTTATTGTGTGTTTGTGTGTTGCTTGAGCACTTTTCAAATTTGATCGAGTGAACAGCGCTACAAAGGCAAAGGCAAAGGCAAGTACTAGTAAGGCAAGTAACTACAATTTTAAATCAAATTCCAACTGCAGCCAATTCAACTGATTCGCATAACTTTCATTGGTATTTTCACTTACTTTAACTTGAAGTATTTATGAGAGTTGACTGAGGAATGGGCAGTAGCTAAAAGGCAAGTTAATTTCGAGATAATAAACTGATTTTAACATATAGATATATTGAAACTGAACTTTTTTTTAAAGTCATGGTTTAATCTTTACATTAAAACTACATAAAAATCAAGAGAAGCGATTTTTACTTCATTTTCATTCAAAAATATTTGTCTTATGGGATCGGAGATGCTTCCTTCTGTCTGTTACATACCTTAGGAAAAAACCATTATACTTTTTACCCAATTTTCATAGGTTTAGGGTACAAATATGAGTAGAATATACTTTCCATCCACCAAAATACTAACTGTTGTTGCTAACTAGTTTCTTATTCTAGAGTTAACTACTCTGATTAGGATTTACATTCCATAAACTAAATATTTTGCTCCAATGCTGTTTCATAAAAATAAAATAAATCCAACTAGCTACTAAGTAAAATTACTAAAGCATCGTTACAAAATGTTGCACATTTGTGGTACAAATTTCAAATGTTGATTGTCTGGCAAAATATCTGTTGCTGTCTACTGTTGATGTTGCTGTTTGCTGCTTCTGTTGTCTACTGACAACGCAGGCTACCCAAAAAAAAAAAAACCGCAACCCCAACACACGCGTTGTCTGTCCATTGCTGACACGCTAATCAACATCAATTGCCTGCTGCGCTTTGGCTGCCTGAAAGTTAGAATGCCGCCGTTGAGTGTTGAGTGTGCAATATTTTCTAATTAGATACCAACAACACCAGCAATAACGAGAATCAAATGAAAAGCAGCATTTTCGTTTTTCGCTGCACACAAAACCATGGCAAACAATCTGACCGAAAAAAGCAAAGAGCAAACGAATATGGTAAAACTCATTAGTGCCTAATGCAGCTGAATTGCCAGGATTGCCACGTCGACCGCTCACGCATGCTACAACACTTACCGATGCAAAAGAAATGCATTCATATGCCAATGTGCCTCATTTTCTATACTCTTACATAACTTACAACTAATAGGGTATGACAGTTAGGTTGAAAAACTAATGAAGAAATTCAAACGAAATGCTTTTATCTCTTTGTTTTAACTTATTAAAAATGCTTACTTAGCCTTTGCATATTATTATCTATTGATTCTTTTACAGGCCCTTACAGGGACTAAAGGGTATTTCATTAGCCGTCAGAAATATCGTATCTAAGTGCCTTTTCATGTTTGTTGCTGATTAAAATTTGGACATGTGGTTGTATTGTTTGTGTGTGTGTGTGTGTTTGAATTTTAACGCAATTCACATAGTTGGCCCAAAAATTGCTGAACAAATTATTGATAATTAGGATGCGGTTGAAGTTGTAATTTCTTGTGATACAGTTGCGGAGTAAATACCTTTTGGCATTAGTTGAATATTGATGAGCAATTAGCATGCAACATAAACATATGAATATCTCAGATTTTCTCTCTGTAAGTCAATGAACTGAAAACTGGCCAAATATTTATTGGCCAATTTCAATATCCATTGAGTATGCAAGAGAGAAAATCAATTGTTTTGTCGATTTAGATTGAACTAATATCGTTGATGGAAAAATGCATTTTTCTCTTGCATATTTGACAAAAGTTGTTATTTTGTTTAGATGCCCATTGATTAAACGTAAAATAGGTTTCAAAGTAGTTAAGGTGTTACCTTGAGGGGTTGAAGTATAAAAATACTTATAACTTTCAGCAAGTACCATCTATTTATATAAGTGCCTTAATAAGACTGGGGAATAAGCACAAAACTCATATGCTTCACTTGAACTACGCCCTTCTGTCTACGCCAAACCTTCGTTCATTAATCAGCTTTCAGTTGCTGGTTACGGAAGGTTTTTGCTCATATCCTTCTGCCACTTGACGCTGCTTCCTTCATTTTTAACTTTGAACACAGATGTCAAGTTATTGCCACGCCTTCCAGTCTAACACCCACAGTTGCCTATAACTTTGCCAGCTAAGAAAAGAATACTGAAAAGTTTCCAAATGGCGTTTTGTCACATGCAGATGCGAAGACTTGTTAATTGAATATTTTTGGGCGCTTGCAATTTCATCTTAAGGACAAACACAAACACAAGAAGCTGCTGTCGCTGCTGCTGCTTTTGCTGCTGTTCCTGTGTTGGTATTTGGGCGGGAAATCAACGTCAAATTGGCTTAGCTGTTAAATTTGCTTGGCACTGATGTTGGGCTGAGAGCAAATCGAATCTGGGACGCATTATCCAGACCAGGCACTCTTGGCCTCGTCCTCGGCAACAGGGCAATAGAAGATGAAAATGAGAGAGAAGATGCAAGCTGCAGCAAAAGCAAAATCATTAAAATTAAATTACAGAATCCTTCGGTGGTGTCACATTTCCGGCGGAAATTGCACTTTGCTTTGCATGGTCGGAAGAGAAGGGGGCGAAAGGTAATTCTCTGACTGGCACCAGGATTTCCATCTAGCAAGCGAAATGACAGATTAGTTAATAAAATCTGCTTTTTGCTGTGCATTCGTTTTGTCCGCAAGCGGTTCGGACTTTGGTCTCAAAGCCAACCAACAAAAGACTTGACAAAATTTGTCATGAGAAACCAGCGCAATAAAATATGAATACTTCTTATGACAGTTGTTGAAGTTTTCGGTTTCGTTACGCTATTTGTTTGTTTTCCATTTATTTTTTGGCGTTAACAACATTTGCAACAAGCAAAAGTGTCGCAAAAGTTCCTTTTGGCCAAAGTCATCGTTGGGCGTTTTCTTTGTCACTGACAACTCACAAACTTCAGACAGCCAAACAAGCTGCTGCAATAAAAAACAATATTGTGTAAAGTCTTTCAAAGTCTTTGAGATGACAGCGTGTCGTGACATAAAGCGGGTAGAAGTTTTGATGCAAAACATCTATTACTTGTCGATAGATTTTTGATATAAGCACAGCTAATTAGTTTGCCTTGCGTTTAAGTGCACTCAAGTTAAGGAACGCAATATGCAACCAAGACTTTAAAGGATTTTTTCCTGCTCAACTATAATATCTGTCCAACAAGCAAACTGACTTAAATTGGCTAAAATTACATCACTATTATAATGTTATTAAAGGAAACTTCAACTTGCTAAAATGTATGTGTTCTCACGTCCGCATCTTAGCCAAGAAGAGAACCATGAAAAAATAAATAAATAATACAACAAGCAATCATGGTATGGACGGAAGTGATTGACTACGTGATATCCTACACCAAGTAGTTGGAATACTATCAGCCAGAAGCGAATATAGCATCCCGTTCTTAGATTCTTTCCTTTGTCTGTCACATCCTATTGCAAAATTTTTCAAATTCCCTTTCTTGAACATTTTTAATGCAGTCATAAAAACTACAGACTGACAGACTTGTTGCATTATTTGTAGGTTTTCTTATGGCGTCAAGTTGGCAAAAAACAGAAAAAACGAGACAGCGCACAGAAGTTCGGGTATTCGAGCCATTTTCTTGGGGTTTTTAGGAATCGCATAAGCATATTATAAAATATGCACATTATAAAATGCGACTGCGAGCTAGACAAAAGCCGAAAGAAATTTGCACACTCATGCAACGAAAGCCACGCAGCCATTTTAAAACATATATACACATAAACACTCGCTTATATTTGAGTTTTTTCTTATTTTGTGTGCCTTTCATAATTTCCTTCCTGCAACGGTTTTTCCTTATATGTGTTTGGGTATTTTTTTTTTTCTTTTCTTGCTGTGTTGACAACCGGCTGCAAAATGTATGCTGGCATTTATTTATTTGTGTTTTTCGTTTTGACAGTTTTATTTCTTGTAACCAGCAACCAGAAATGTTTGTATGTATGCATTTCTTACAGCAAAAACTTGTTCAAATGCAGACAACGCTGCGTATGCGTTATGTCTATGTATTAGTAGTGTATGGTTATTGCAGTTGGACGCACGAAAAAGTGATTCAAATGTGAACAGAATAAAGTCTGATGCAAAAAGATTTTAAAGTGAAATCAAATAAAATTCTCAAGATTTATTTTCCATTCCAACAAATTTTATTTTTTTGACAATTAGATATCTTTCGATTCTTGCTTGAACACAAATAAACTAGCTGAACTTAATATAAATAAATCGAAAACATTTACTATTGAATTAGTCTCCTGTGGAGCCAAAACCGAAAGTCAAACGAAACGCACATAAAATGTTAGCCACAATGCAATCAACTCAAACACGATGAAGCCAAGAATCCAAAATAACAATGCCAAATGCCAAAGAGTAGCACACTGCTAGCAGCGAGCAGCAAAAGGAGTGGGAAGCATAAGGAAAATTGAAATCAAATTAAAGTGCAACACCATTTTAGCAATGAAAATCGGAAGAAAATCATTCGACATCGTTAGATTTTCGACTTGCTGCTTGCTACTTGCCACTTGCCACTTGCCACTTGCTATTTGCCACTTGCTGCATTTGTGTCCAAAATACGTTCTGCCCGAGGCATTGCGAAGTGCACTGAACTATGCGCCCTGTCATGCCCTCGACTTCAACCTGCCTTCCGCACATGCTCACGCCCATGCCCATGCCCATGCCCACGCTTATGTCCCAAGGCAGCCAAATTGCGGAGCAGCTACTGTTGATGAGATGAGCGCGATTCACTTGCCAGCTATGTGCGTATGTGTTATGTGTAATGTGTGTCTGTGTGTTTGTGCTTGTGTAAGAACGTCACAGAAAATGCATCCGGCATCTGCTGCTTTGCCATTTCCGAAACATTTAGCTCCTTTTCTCAGTGTCTGTGTGTGTGTGTGTGTGTTCGAATTTCCTGAAGTCATGACAGCAAATCAGTTGAAGTCAGTTGAAAATCCAATGTTGCCTGCAGGCTGTTTCACATTTTTTTTGTATACATTTGTCAGTGTCGTTTTATTTATAAGAATACTTGCAAAAAGTATGAAACTCAATTTGAAATTAAGGTGGTCTGGGTTTTGTGGCGCAAAATAAGTGGTAGCTGCCTTGAAGACATGTAATATATATTATTTTTTTAGAAATATAATGCTTAGAAATAATTTCAAACATTTTTTCTTTTGTGTTGTTTGTGAATCTATTGACCAATGCTTGATTTTCCACCAGTTTAACAGAGCCAACTGTTAACTGTTAACAGTCTGTTAACTCTGTAGCTGCATCATGAATAAGCTGTTATTTATTTAGTCAGCAATAAACATGTTTAATTTTTTTTGAGCAACAACAATAAAACATGAAACGTTGCGTTTAAGTATTTAATAGTTTGTCCTCAAACACAACACAAAAACAGACAAAAATAAATATCATTGAGTTGGACACGTTGACACATATTGCCTGTATAAATATTATGCATATGCTTGCCGAAAAAACAACAACAACAACAAGAACAATAAACAAAAGAGAAATATAAATGAACGTCAGGGAATTTGCGCATACTACTATGTATGTAAAAAGCTAAACGAACAGGAAAAACAATACTGTAATGGATGCTTTTTGTAACGAAAAAATATAAAACCTTTTTAACTGCATGTGTTGTCAAAAGATTTTTTATTGAATTATACTTTTTTTTTTTGGCCATGCTGTTTTTTGGTTGGTAAAGTTCTTAACGCACATTAAGGGCTCCCTGGAGTAAAATGATTGATTATTTATGAACTGGCGAAAAGTAAAATTTGAAATCTTTAACCCTGTAACGATAACGACATAAGACTGAAAAGCAAAAAAAAGAAGAAGGATGTTCTTTTCTTTTTTTAAACACATATATCTTCGCGTCGTGTACATTAAAAGGCAATTTTTTTTTGTGAGTCTGGCACGATTTAATGGTATTTGCGCAACGCTGACAAATCGTGAACGCGGTCAACAAACCCATGATGGAAGGGGTAGGGGGGAACCATGTCCATGGCGTGATAAACGTCAGTCACTTTACTTCACTCTACTTATTGCTGGGGTTTTGATTTTGACGAAATCTAATCAAAGCGACGATGACAAAATAAATTGCCAACAAATCAAAGACAAGAAATCGTAAAAAAAAAAAATAAGATGAAGATACAGCAAGGAATAAATTTGGTGGGGTATGGGGTATATTTCCGCTTACCAGGCAGGCCTAATGACAATGATTATGTTGATGCTGACGTTGAATGTTCCTGATGATGATTTGGGGCACTCTCCCTCTCTTTCTTTATCTCTTTTGCTCTCTCTCTCTTTCACAATTAGCCTTGGCATGTGGCAAGAGTCGTTGGCTTTGTGCGCCATCTTAATGGCATTTAAAGCATTATAAATAAAATTTAATAAAAGTCAACTTTTGACTTAATTATTATTTAGTACTGTGGCACGCGGTCTCCAAAGCGGACAGGTGTAATTGTAATTACTCCATGCTCCCAACATTGCCACACGCACCGTTCTCATTGCAAGAAATGTCCATTTAAACGGCTTGATTAATGCCAGCGACAAGCTGCCAAGCTCCAGCGGCAAATAAAAACAAACAGGCTAAATGTACAGTGGTACAAAAACATTAATAGTGTGGTTGGAAATATATAAAACTTACACTCAAAAGTAGTAAGAGTAACTTATAAAAACGTAACCTACAAATTTATTGATGTTTATACAGATATTAAAAACGATTCTGATTTTTTCAATAGAAAATTTTAATGAATTTATATAATTTACTTCTCCAAATACAAATTAATAATTTCATAATATTATTTTTAGTAATTTCTTACTGGTCAAAAATTGATTCCTACACATTACTAATAAAATTAGATAAATGTAAAATTTTATATACATTTTTTTATTGTTTTTTTTTAAATAATTATACCATTTATTCAGAAAATATCTTTAATAATATATTATAAATAATAATAATTTTAATCACAGTCTTCATTGTCTTGTGCCACTGTGCAAGGTATATGGTATGACCAGTATGGTGGGCCAGTTGCTTTTGTGGGCGCACCCACCAACCAACCAACTAACCGACTCTTTATTTTCCCCGTTTTAAGTGTATTTATTTGCTGTTTACTTTATATGAACGGGCCCCCGTGTAATTGACGCTGTATGCGCGCTCAGGAGCGCATTTTGATGGCCAACAGGGCCCGTATGGGAGCTCCGGTGCATGCATATATACTTGACTGAAAGGTATAAGGGTATGGAAAGGGGTAAATGGGGAGGGGGGGGGGGGACAGAGAAGATGTGCCAAAGGTCGTTGGAGGTCTCTGCAAAAAGCCATAAAATGCATGCTGTTCGTAATTGTATGCTCTTTTATTTTTGTATATTATTTTTATTTTTGACTTTGACTTTATGTTGTTGTTGCACTAGTGCAGATTCTGAGCTTTGCTCATTTACATTTTTAATTAAATGTAAAGTGCGTTTGGTGTTCTGTACACTCATTTCGTGTTTGTGTGTGTGTGTTTGTTAATATGCAAATGTTTTGCTTGACAAATGCAACACAAACAGGAAAAAATAATTAATAAATTGTTGGCTTAGCTTGTGAAAATGCAATTCGATATGCACTTGCTCTGTTAATAAATTAAATCTCGCGATGCAATTACTAATTACGAGCTTAAAAATAACTTTAAGCCTAAAAGTCAATAGGGGTAATTACAATGAAGTTCCTATGGATTGCTATTCAAGCAACTGCCATTGAAACACACTGGTTATAAATCACGACGAAAGCAAATCAAATAACAGCAACAGCGACAGCAGCAACAGCGACCATAACAATGAGAAGAGCGGAGAGAAGGTGGCAAACATGATATTCATTTGCATGCAACACGTTGCTGCCGACACAAACAAGAACCGGTGGTTTGGCCTGTGCCACGCGGCGTATGAGCGACGTGCACAACGTGTCGCATGTGTAGCATGTAGCAAGTAGCATCCCGCCAAGCAGCAGCATGTGCAGCAGTTTGCACACACTTAAAATGCCAACGACAGTTCACTTGCACCATGCCTGGGTCCGAATCATATATATGCATGCAGCTAACTAAACAAGACCGGACAATGTCCAACTGATACCTTACCAGGGCTGCAACAACACTAAGCTAATGCGATCAATACTTAAAAGTATCTGAATAAATTTTTAAATGATAGCATAAGTTTTTTAAAATTCATCTTGTGTTTCTATGAAACATCACAAACTAAGTTCTTTAAAGTCTCTTTTAAACCTCTTGCAATATTTATCAGCCCTGGTTTTGGCACAGCGCAATCTAATTTGTGATATCGCAGCATGACAGTGACACTGACAGTGTCCAGCCTATGCAGCATGCATAACATTTGTGTAGTTGACAGTTAAAACAGAGACAAGCAGGACAGATGGGCTGACAGCGAAGCTGCGACCAGAAAAGAGAGAGACGGGGAGAAAGGGGAGATAGTGAAAAAGACAAATTCGAATATGATTCGATTCTATTGCGATGCAGTAGTTGGAATATATTTGGTTGACCCATTTGGCAAAATAAAAACTCGTTTCAATGCCTGAGTGAACTTGGCTAGTTCACAAATAAAGCAGAATTTTATCTCAACTAACTTGAATTAACTAGCTTAAAAGCCTCGAAATTCTTGAAAAGAATCCTCAACTTTGCCTAAAGGGGGGTTGAGTTAATATTCTATTTAGTTTTAATGTGCCAGCTGCACGAGTTGCAACCTTAGATAAATGCTTTACACATGACTTACTGTGAGTATGTAAAAGGGTTAAGATGGATGGTGGGGAGGCAGAAGCACTTGATGTTGCAGCAATGTTGCACTTATGGATGGTGGGGAGGCAGAAGCACTTGATGTTGCAGCAATGTTGCACTTATGTGTGCACCGTTTCCTCATGCTTTGAATCATGAGTTGAATTTATTAAAACCGAGCAGCAGCAGCAGCAGCAGGCAGGCAACCAACTCAATCACAACATTGCTTTAGTTAGTTAGTTACCCGCAAAGCATACACATCACTTAAATGTACTGCGAGCTGTTGACCTTCTCTCTCTCTCTGTGTGTGTGTGTGTGTGTGTGTGTGTGTGTGTGGTAAGCATATGTCTGTGTCTATTTGTTTGCATTTGACAGGAAAGCACTTCAATTTGTTGACTGCCAGCAGGAGGTTGGACAAGATGTCAGTCGGCCGTAAGAGAGACGAGTCGGATGCACCTGAGGCAACAATCACAACCATTTAAATAACACAATTTCCACATGTTCAATCGAAAGTATAACTAAATGAATATTTAAGAAGAAAAAAAAAAATATATATATACACTTATACAGATGTTAGTGCAGTATTGCACTATTACGAATTAATTGAAATCAATTTAAATTTAATTTAATTGACTTGATTTACTTTCAAGTTTATTTTGGTTCTTTTTGTTTATTTGTGAATAAATAAATCACTTTAGTGTTATATAATATTTTAATTGATTGAGAGTAGCTGCACATAATAAACAAACATTTGATTCAACTAAGGCATAGACAGAGATTTTTAAAAAACTAATGAATTGTTAAAGCTTTGCTCTAAAAGAAGTTGTTAACTTGGCTTGATTGAAAGCTAGCTGTAAATCAAGGTTGCAATTAAGAAAAAAAAAGAGTCATTAAGCAATTAAGAGCTTAAAGCACCTTAAAGCTCGTTAAAGCCCATTAAAGCTCAATGAAAGCTTTTTAAAATTGAGTAAACGCTAAGGCAAAGCTGTGAACATACAAATTTAAAACGACAAGCTTATAAAAATAACTGATAGCTCAATTACCACAATGTTGTACAACGATTTGTCGCTTCCTAAGCCAATGCAAACAAGCTCACTTACAGCTACATAACTCAACACTTTTTTTTATCGCTCAATCAAAGCATTTGCACCTCTCATATTCCATCAAGATAATCGAATTTTAAGGTGCTACTTTCAACGCAGACTTTTTACAACATCATCTTGCAATGATATATTGAAAATAATCTATTATTTTCTCATTTTTAAAGTACCACTCCACATCTAAGCACACACACACACACACACACATACACACTCACGAAAAGCTGGCACTTGAAAAGCATTTTGATGGCATTTCGTTGCTATTCCCCCACACACACACAGTTATCATATCTCAGTTCCCAGTTACATTTCAGATTACAGCAAGCACATTACACGTAGATATTTTTTAGTTGCCAACTCACCGACAGAATTTTATGTGTGTGTGGCTTTGCTTTCGTAATGAGAAAACTGCATTGCATTGCTTCTGCTGCTGCTGCTTACTGCTTTCTGTATCTTCTATCATCTTTTTATCACCTAACCCCAACTCCGTGTTGCAACGATATGTGCTTTCTCTTATACACTTTTACTTAATGGCATTGCTTATTGCATTTTATGCTTTACTTTTGCTTTCTCACACAGCTAGCAAGCGAGAAAAAGAGAGAGAGAGAGAGAGAGAGAGAGTGGTGAGCGGTGAGCAAAGCCTCAAGCTCATTACGGCAATGACAAATCAGTTTTGTTGTCAAACACAAACTCGATGTCAAGTTTACGGATGACATTTTTCCAATTTTATACTCAGGCATTAAGATTACTACAACGCTCCGGTAATCCGACGTTCAGACGTGCGAAAATTGCTTGAAGTAGAATTTTATAACATTTCCCAAAAGATGTCAGTAAATAATGTAATTGCGACAGCTAGATTTAATTGAAGTTTTGATAAACCATAAAGAATCAGTAAAACATGAAGTAAATTAATGTAGGAATGAACTTATAGCTTATACTATGATATACTATCGTTTGTTACAACTTAATATTAGAATTTAAAGATAGTTATCGGCATCAATTGATAAAGCTGTCAATCCTACATTATTGTGATTTAATATTTTTCTCTTCTCTTTTTTGCAGGAAAAACAATTCCCAATCGGACATTCCGCTTTAAGCGAGCAAAGAAGTAAGTTAAAGAGATATCTTTTATGATAATCGTGGCAAACATACAATAAAGTACTAGAGCAAATAATGCCTGGAATCAGCATCAGTCTCAATCTAATTGAATGGACAAACATTTTATTTCGTTTCTCCCACTGCTTAACGAGGCTTTTATGCGCATTCAAATGATTTTAATGACAGCAATTTGTGTTTCGAAATCGCGCAACATTAGCTTTCGACTTGGCCAAAAGATTAACGTTTTAAGGGATAGATGCGGGAACGGCGGTGCTAAATGAACGTGTTTATAACGCTTAACTTTGAAATTAAGGCTCCAAGTCGCCAGTCGCAACATGCGGAAGTTTCGATTTGTCAGTTTGGGGTCGGCCCTGAGGCTACTTTTTCGCAAAGGATAAGCTATAGAGAAAACCATGCCACGCCATCCACTCTAGCAGCCCTACAATTGACTCAAGGCAGTCAATCTGTCCGTTACGTCATTATCAGTCGCGACTAAGGCTCTCTTATCATGGCCAGCAACGTCATCGTTTCGGGCAAGCAAACGCAACAAAAACACAAATCGCTTAGACACAACAAAGTTGGCCAAAAGCAAAACCATGACAACGTTCCCAATTCACCCTTACCACTTGCTTATCTTCTCTTTTCTTTCTTCTGTTCGTCAACGTCATCGTCATCGCTGGCCGAGTGTAAACTTTGAAATGTGGGTTACTGGCAAGCGGCTGTTTTTAGTTGATAGAAATGTTTTGTGATTTCTCGTGGCTTGCTACAAAATTATCACACTAAGATTTTGATTGATGGCATTTTTGGGTGATTTGCTGCTGCTGCTGGCGGGATAACAAACATTTTGCCCATTTTCGTTTATGGTGGACACACCCCCCAAGAGACTAGCCGCAGGGTTTGATTAGTTTTTTTTATACCCTGATCCCATTAAAAATGGGAAAAAAGGGTATAATGGTTTTGTGCAAAAGTATGTAACGGGCAGAAGGAAGCATCTCCGACCCCATAAAGTATACATATTCTTGATCTGCATCAACAGCCGAGTCGATATAGCCATGTCCGTCTGTCCGTCCGTCTGTCCGTCCGTCTGTCCGTCTGTCTGTCTGTCCGTCTGTCCGTATGTATGAGCCAACCGATCTCAGAGACCATAAGAGTTAGAGACTCCAGATTTGAAACTTAAGCTCGCCTAATCCCTAGGCAGTACAAGTTTGTTTTTGGATTTTCGATAACTCATCCCGTTTTCGATACACACATGGGATCGATAACAACAAAATCTTGAATTTTGAAAACTTTGAGATGGCATTTGAAATAATGATCAAAATAATGACAATCTGTGAAATTTTTATTAAAATCGGCTAAGAAACACCGGAGCTATGGGACATTGAAGTTGTGTATGCAGTATGCAGTATGTGCGTACACATACTTGCAAACACTGACTGTACGCGTAAAGTATAGGGATCAGGGTATCGTCTAGTCGGGATTTCTCGACTAGAGCCTTCTTACTTGTTAGGACTGAGTACGTGCATCAACTAAAGGAAGAGAAACTAAATCTATTTCTGCTTCCATAACTTTGTCAAAACTAATCAAAGACTTAGCTCTAGATGAATTTATATGATGAATGGCTGTTAACCATTCAACTCCAAAACATTATCTATCTTTAAACCAATCACCTTAAAAAAGATTACAAAATTTTAGTGACTTTCTCAAAGTGTTTCCAAATCCCCATAACTTAACCGCAAAAAAAAAAATATTGCAGACACAGCACAGACAGTAAAGCCTCTCTACGATGATTCTTGTTGTGGTTTTGCATTGCAGCAACAGCAACAATAATAACTTATCACAGAGCTGGCTGTCATAAAAGAGTCGTAAAAAACATTAAACACACGGCTTGCAACCTCAGCGCAATTTGCAGCAAGACATAAAAAAAAACCTGCAACTTATCTAAAAATAGAAGTAAAAAACATTTTCAAATACGAAAAAAATCATACACAAGATCTTTCTTGAAGTTGAAAGGTTGCTGCATATGTTTACACACTAGAAGTGCTAGACCAAAAAACATAACAACAACAATAACAATAGAGCCTAAAGAGTTTGTTTTTTTTGATTTAATATGGGAAAATTGTTTTGGATGGTGTTTGCCAAAGCAAATGAAAACAAACAGAGAAGAGTACAGTGGATAGCAGAGGGGTGAGAGGGGTGAGTTGCGAGTGTATAGCTCACGTGAACAACATAATCGCATATTTAATCGGCTGGCAACATTTTGTTGTCTATCTCTCTCTCTCACTCTCTCTTTCAATTTGCATCTCGCTTACACTTTCTATTCAGTTAGGCTGATGTCGTTGCCCCATGAGTATAAAGAGAGCTCCACTTGGTTACGGCAATGGGGCAACAAGTTTGGACAGTGTGGCCTGTGTTGTTGCAAGTTGTTATGGTTGAGACATAATAGCCAGCTCTGTGGATGACTACAAAAAACATTGAAGCTTTTTACTTAATATGAAATACACCAGAAGGGAAGATATAAACTACGAAGAATGTTATGTTATGCATGTACTTTAGTACAAAAGTGTTTCATGTAAGTTTTAAATCTATTCAGAGATACTTTATATACTCTATGGCAAGTGCTTTTGAGAGTTCATGAAAACTCATTCGTTTAAACTTTCCACTCAACTCTAAATGCTTTAAATTATAATATCTGCATTTGGCTTTAATCGTTTTGCTGTAATTATTAAATAATTCTCAAAATTATTGAAAGCTTCATAAAAATAGATATTTGAATATTTTTCACATTTTTTTCTTGGGCATCTGAATAAAAATCAACTTTTTAAATAACTAAGCATAATTATTATGTGATTATCTTATAAATGTGCATTAAAAATTACTTCCGATGCTTTCAAATATAATTTTTAGCACTTGAAAAAATGTTGAATATCAAATAATGAAAATTAATGAATGTATAAAATTTATGCACATATTTTAGCTATTTTTTTTCTGTCACAATTGCATTAAAACATTAATTAAAGAACAAAAATATTTCATTAAAAGCCATCTACAGACAAATGACCTATTTTCTGGCCATTAAAATTGTTGTTTAATATTTTTTTGACATTTAACATATTTCTTTTCGACATGCCACATATTATTTTGTTGTCACACAATTCGCAACAAAAGTCAAATAGTTTTGTATTGCATTTGAGTTCAACGGAAAAAGTTTTTTTCTCGTATGTCAAAGGTTAAAGCAATTAGTAAGCAACATTTAAAGTTGTAGCAGTGACGACCCTTTTGGGTATTTCGATATGACAAATCACAAAGCTGGCAAAGCTGGAGAATATTAATATTATTATAAACTCGAACACAGTTTGCCGTCTTTACAGCTGGCTGGCCAAAATATGCTAAGTGTTGGCCAAGACGGGCGGCGGGAAGTGCTTCCTACGTAGTACTTAATGAACGCACCTTGGGTTTCAAGCTCTTTGGTATGCAACATTTTCCAAGGTTGTTGCATTAATTATTTCAGCAGATGGTTACAAGAGTGAGGCAAGAAGCGTCGATTCACGAAGCAATTGTATAATTAGTGCTTCTCTATCCTTCTCTGTCTAACCAATAATCTTGCAGCTACTCAGCTCGCTTGCAAATCAAACATTTTCCGCACCTTGTCTTGTTTCAATCTCTCTTAGACAAATTTGTCAATTTGAGTTGGCGAACAACTCAAGAAGGTGTTCAATTATACAACGTAGTACAACAACGCTATGTAAAAAAGGTGCAGAAAATGTGAAAAAGCATTTGAAGAATTATTTTCCACAATAAATTCTTGTCATCGTGCCCAAAATACAGAAAATTGTTCAATAACCAGGCTGACTTTGGCATTGGCCGTAACACGAAAATGTTTAATGGGTTCGTTTTGGCCATTAGCTTATGATTTTGTTAGCTTTATTTAAAGTGTACTTATTTTCAAGCCCAATTGAGTTTGGGTAACCTTATTTTTCGGGTTGATTGATGGCAATGAAATATAGCCTATTTAGATTCTGATATTATTAAGATTGAGTTGCCTTAATTCGTGAATTTTACTTTGATATTCTCGGCATCTTTTCAAATTTTTCTTTTTGCAGTTTCTATTGAAACATTTGACTTAACACTTCTTGCTCTGGCTTTTATAATTGCGTCATCTCATACAATTGATAAATTTAAATACTTCCACACCTAACAAATATCATAATTATGCATTGCATCGTTTGTAGGCGTTTGCCACGCCTAGGGACAAGAAACGATGCCAAGTTACCGTCAAAATGCAGCCAAAGCCAAAGCTAAAAGCGAAGCTTGTTGGCGTTTAATGATGACGCCAAAAAACAAAAAAAACAACAAAACTCATGCCAACACTCACATTACTAGATACTCACACCCCTAAAAGACCTTATACGTAAACGGTTTCTTTTTTTTTCTGGTTGCAAGAGGCACCCGCGCGTGCTTAAGTAATGAGGAAGAAGATGCAAAAGAAGAAACAGTCAACGGCAATTAGAAGATGCCAAAAACAGATGTCTCTGTGTGAGTTGTGTGCTTTTTTTATAAGCAATGGCAGCACTGACAAACGGGTGCAAAGGTGAGAGAAGCTTGCATCTTGAGGTCAAACATTCAATTAACTGTAGTGCAATAGCTGTGGGGCAACTTTATTGCAACGATGCGAGAGAGAACGAACGAAGAACGAAGATAGAAGTAAAGATAGTAAGAAAAGTGAAAACTAAATAAAAACTGACCAAAGTAATAAAACAAAGCGAAATGAAATGAAATGAAACGGAAATGAAACCGAACGGCTGCCAAGTAAATAGACAAACAACTGGCAACAAGCCGAATGAACAGCAACGAGCAACTTTTCTCTCCATATGCCGTTACATTTGAAGATGGCTTGCATATGTGTGTGGGTGTTCGTGTGTGTGTTGACGCTAGTTAAAGTTTATCAAAGCTACAATAAGAAGAACGACAACAACACACACGGAGCAACAGGGAAACTAAGAAACTGGTAAACTGGCAGCAGCAACAACAACAAGAATGTTGCAAAACGAAAAGCAAAGTTTTCGTTAGCATCGTACTGAACCCGACTTGGCTTCAGCATCAGCTCTATAGCTACTATGCTGCTGCTGCTGCCTGCTGGCTGCTGTTATTGCTCCATTTAAGCTTCTGTGTGTTGTTGGCTGTGCTTAAGTCGTAAGTCCTCTTTGGGAGTTTTTGACTTCTCAAGTTCGGTTGCGCGCGCTCGCTTAATGCCAAGTTATACATACATATATTTAAGTAAGGGGAACGCGCACACACAATAAAACTCAACAAAGAAAAACAATATGGCTGGCTAAAAGGAACGTAGTTTATTATACTCAGTTTCAAAATTTTGATTTGTGTCAGATTTGAGAAAACCTTAAAATGCTAAAAATAATGTTTACAATTCTAACTACTTGAATTTATTTATTTTATTTCAAGCCTGATAACAAGTACTTATAGTAATATTTTTCAGTGCACATCTTCTAAGAACTACCCTTTTTTAGATCTATATATAATATATTTGTCTGCTTGTACTTTACTATCGTTACTTTACGCAGTTTATTTGATTCGATGCAACACTCACATATATAGTTTTTACTTACTTCTACGAGAGTGCGTACACAAACTTTTGCTACACACTGTCCCATAAACTTGCCAATGAATTGAAAGGTGTTCTGTGTTCAGTTTTCAGTGTTCAGTGTTCAGTGTTAGCCACATATGTTCTAATGTATTAACTGATAAATATTATCCAGGGATCAGCTTTGGTGACATATATACGACTTTTAAAACAAAGTTTGAAAGTTTTGCAAAGAAAACGAAAAAAAAAAAACAAATCCTTGAGTTAAGTGAGTTTGGGGCTTAGCAGTGAATTTTAAAACAGTTGAAGCTAAATTTGATGTTTAAGAAAAAACAAAAATGAAAATAGTTTTAGAGAAGTTTAATAAATTTGCAAAAAAAACTTAAAGAAAATTTGGTAAATTTAATTTCAAATATTATTTTAATTGACAATGTTTGCTTTTTCATTTGCATGCTTTATTTATGTATAATTAATTAATAATCATCAATTTACAGGATTCTCACGCATGATTGCTTCAATATTTATATGTCGATATTTACAAATGCGTGAAGCAATGCTTTGGCACTCTACAAAATGATTATTTAACCTGTAAACATTGCACACATATATGTATATGTATATATATATATTTTGTTCAACATATGTATAAGTGGAATTCAATATTGAATGCAGTTCGGTAAACTTGCTGACCAAAAATTATTTATGGCAATGGTGCACTTTTAATTTATTATGCAAATTAAAATCAAACCAATCTCAAACCCAACCCTGACCATCAAATTAAAACCAAATAAACTATGCACAACAAATGACAACAGCTTCAGCAAGCTTCAGAAAGAAACAAAATCCAGAGACAAGGCCTATAAAAATTTGGCAAACAGATTTGCTCGATGGTCTTTTTAAACAATGGCCAGAAAGCAAAAGCTTCTCTGTTTCCGCTTTTTGGTTAGAACAATTTCCATGCAAATGTCACATGGGAAATGTGCGAGCAGGAGGGGGAATAACGATGAAAATATTTGCCAAATGTAGCACAAATGTCCCCAATAGAAAAGAGCAAATGTTGTGTGCGTTGCAAATGTTTGGGGAATGTTTGCTGGGGCTGTTAGGGGGGTGGTGGTGGTGGTTGCGGGTGGGTTGCGGAATTGCAAGCGTGTATAGTAAAATGTAAATTTCTTTATTGTTGTTGCATCAAATTGAAATTTAGTATGCAATTTTTGTGTTTAGAATAGAAGAAATGCATGATAAGAACTCCAAGGCCAATAGAATACCCTGTACTTAGAATTAAGATGAGAAGTTTCATAAAACAACTATTAATCATAGTTTTTGCTGCATTATTGCAATTATTGAAACTGAAACGAAAAACTTTAAAGAAATACTTTTTTCAAGGCAACCCTTCTACATATAAGTTCTGTAGGGTATATTGTTGGAATTTGAAATACATCTGCTGCATTCGCTTTTGTTAGGATATTCCAAATACCAAAATGGTTACCAATGTGTTGTTAGATGTTTCGTTCTTTAAAGCACTTCGAACCGAACCGAACCGGCCACTTTTTGGTTATATTTCTGTATTAAAAACAGCTTTTGTGTTAGAATGTGGAACGTTAGATTGCATATGAGGCAAACGCAGCAGGAACAACAGCAGCAGCAGCAGTCACTGCAAATTCTTTCCAAAGTGGACGGTGGTAAACACATGTGCAATTGTGTGTGTGCGTATGGGAGTTTATGGCATACTTTAAGGCGCCATAAGCTTATATTGCACTTAATAGCACATAAAAAGTGGTACGTGCTAATGCAACGCACTACAAAAGTGGCCATCGAATGTTGGCAACAAAAATAAAACCAAAAGCTTGTCGGCATTCAATGCGTTTTGTGTTGGAAAAGCAAAAAACGCAAGTTCTTGAAGTGTGGCCATATTTAAGGGTTTCACATATTAAGTGTAAGAATGGATAGAAAGAGAGAGACGTAAGAAGAGAGAGAGAGAGAGTGTGTAAGTGGGTGATATGTGGGTGATTGCTAAGCTTAAGAGCAAAGAAGATTACAAACTTATAAGCAAAAGCTTAAGAGTCAATTATAAAGGCAAAAGATCAGTTTAAGTAGCTATTAAGTAAATTGTAGCGCAAAAGTATAACATCAAGCTGAAGATGGCGAAAAATAGTTAATAAATATAATAAAAAAGCTATAAAAAATAAAATGAACTTAAATAATAATTAAACTAAGAGAAGAGTTCTTAAGTGCAAGTAAACTTTAAACCAAACTTAATACATAATAAACAAATATGAAATTTTGTCCCCTTCAAATATGGCTTACAGCTAATACCACTACTAACACTATCTAACGATTGAGTGTAAAGTCTTGAACTTTGATGTCAGGACCACATCGTTCATTAAATGTAAAGACCACTTTGGGTGTTGTTGTTATTCGTGTGTGTTGCCAAAGTGTTTTGCTTTAGTTGACAAATCTTTGTTGGTCTATTTTTGTTAGTTTTGCTTGTGAGTTAAAACAAAAAATATAACTTATAGCTTACATGTCACATGTCCAAGTGTCAGTTTTTTGCTTAGTTGTTGCTGTTGTTATTGTGCTTGTTGTTGTTGCTGTTGTTGATCAATATAAAAGCAAAACAAAGCTTACACACAAACACACACACACACACACACATGAGCAAAAGCAAACAGACCAATTAAAGGTTATAAACCGTCTTCACGCAACGTTAGAATATATGTATGTATGTGTATTTGGTCTTCATTCTCACACTCATCCATCAATCAAAAATGGTAAACTATGTGTAAGTGAAAACATGACGAAAGCACTACAAACACACTTGTGTGTGTGTGTGTGTGTATGTTGTGCGTGACATGTTAAATGCCAAACAGGCAAATGGAATTTTCTCACTTAACGATTGAGAATTGCAGCTAACAAATGTAAATGAGAGCTACCGTTGCAATCAACTGTTCACAACTTGAAATGCAGCTTAACATCTGTTGTTGTTGTTGTTTTTGTTGCAACCACAAAAAACTAGAATACACTCACAAAAAAAAGTAATGGATGAAAAATATATTTTGCTACTTTGCTATACCATCAAAGTTTTTTATGCTTTTTTTTGTTTCCTTTCCTTTCTCTGACTGCACTTATCGAGCTCAAATTCATTTGCAGTCATTAAGTCAACTTCTGTTGGACACTAAGTCATTCATATGGTCAACAGTCGGTTTGCAGTGTTGGTTTGTTGTTTTACTTGAATTATCCCTCACCCCTAAAGCTTAACTTCCAGTTCACATTATTGCTGTTGCTACTGTTGGTTCGTTTTTCTACTTCCGTTGCCTGCCGTTTTCTGTTGTCCTTTATGTGCTATAGGACTTGCACTTTACTTGCCTGACTAACTGGCTGCTTGCTGCATACAAACGACTTTTTGATTTCAGCTACTACGACTCACAAAAGTATGCTACAGTTTTATTAATATCGCAAATTAAATTAAGTTTGTTTCGTAAGTCTAATATGTGCTTTTAAAATACTTTTTTTTAACTAATTTAAAAACTTTTGTACATTTTTTGAACTAACTAATAATAATTTAATGCTTTTCTTAGTGTCGAACTTCTTCATTGTAGTGTATAGCTTTTAGGCAGCTTAGGTCTAGTCCCAGCTCCCGTAGGCCTTACTAACTCCCACAAGCACAAATTAACACACCCAAACACACACACACACATACTGCAAGTTTCTAATGTGACGATAAAGTTCTTGAAAATCCTTTAATTGGCTTTACATTGGAATTTTTACTTCATCTCATTCTCTTTCGCTTCACACAGATGAGTAGCCAAAAAATTTTGTCAGACTGTGTTACGATGTAGAGGATGAAGAGATTGACACTGAGGACATGAGATTCGCAATTATTGAAGCTGTCAAAGTTCTCAGAGATTAGGTTATGTGGAGAGCAAGGGGAGAAGGGTGAAGGGGACTAACAACAATTTCAGAGTCCCTCTCTATTTGTGTGTGTGTGTGTGTATTATGCTTTTAGATTTTTCTTTCAACTTTGCATAATCGATTTTCCGGGGGCATGAAAACTTTTAGGTACGCCTGTCATGACCGACGGAAATTGTCATGACTCGTCTAAAAAAAGCTGATACGTAAATAAACAAATATGTGCGAGTGTGACTTACTTTGTGTGTTTTGTGTTACACCAAACAATTATAGATATTTATGATGATGCGCTACAAAATTTTGGAGCTAAAGATACGGGAACAAAACAACTCAAACAACACACAACTAATTCTAGGACAAAAGCCAGCGAAACAAAACAGATTTTAAATCCATATTGACATGAATAAGCATACACAAGATATATCCATACCATACCTAAATATGTGTCTCTATGTTTTCTATCACACACTCTCACACATCAAATGTTTGACAATGAACAATGGAGCTCTAATAAATATGTATACGTATATGATATGTATTGTATGTCAATTTTTTATATATGCAATTTTGTTGCCCTTTATTGTTGTCTTTAAAATTGGGTGTGTGTTGCAAAAAGTGGCACACACAGCAGAAGCTGTGACAAAGGAATCCTTGGGGCCAAACCGAAAAAGGGAAAGCAAGATAGAGGAGAGATGCAAATATGTTTTTGATACCCTGTGAAACCTTAAAATATGCTTCTAAATGAAATTATGTTTTATTATTTTAAAATAATATTTTAAATACTTCACACTTTTTTTTTTTAATAATTAATAATTTTTCAATTTCTTCATAATAATTAGACTCTTCTATAAGGTATCTCCCAGTCAAGCACTCTCCATTTGCTTTCATTTAATTTTTTTTTGTGTGTGAATTCATTGATAAGCTGGCAACATATTTGGCTTTTGTTTTTACGGGCCCTGACTGTTGGCCATACATCTTCGTACCTGCACTTGGGGCATTGTTCTTAGCCATAGCCCATAAACGTAGACACTTTGGCCACTTGGACACTTCACTACATCCAGTTCCACTTTAATACTTTCGTGTGGCTCATCGCCACCTGAGCTTGCTCCAGTTACACTTTGAAGACACCTTGTGATGGGCTGCATACATTTTAATTGCACTTGCCTTTCGTAATTTATGGCTAGCTTGTAAATGAAGCAATTCGCAATGTTTTGCCGGCAGTTGAGTTACGTTTAGACATTAGCAGTGTGGTTAAGTGAGGTTTTTGCCTGTTGTTGTAAAATATTGCTTAACTACTAGCTGAAAGCTTCAAGGCTTGGATTAAAAGTGCTCCAGAGCATTGATCTCAGCAGCTAATAGTAAAGATGGTAAAGTAAATATTTGAGCTTTAAGTTAAAGCTTTTTTTAAAGCTCTGCGTAAGTAAAGCTCATTTAAAGCTTTAAGTAAATGATCTTTTAGAGCTTTAAGTGGAAGCTTTCTCAAAGCTTTAAGTAAAAGCTCCCTCAAAGCTTTAAGTAAAAGCTCCCTCAAAGCTTTAAATAAAAGCTCCCTCAAAGCTTTAAGTAAAAGCTCTCTAAAAGCTTTAAGTAAAAGCTCTCTTAAGCCTTCAAGCAAAAGCTCTTAAAGCTCTTAGCTAACTTTATTGAGCACTAGTGGCTATAGTCTTTAAAGCTTTAAGATTAAACTGCATTTGATTTCCCATTATCCACTAATTTTAAGCTGCTTTTAATCTCTTATGAACTTTTAATCTATCTTTCAATACTTACTGTGCGTATAACAATTAGAACACCCAATGTACTATTTTCAACTTTAATGACTTTCTGTAATGTAAACTTTGCCATGTTGAATTTCACACCCTTTTTTTTGCAATTATCGCACTTCTTTTTTGTTGCTTTAAGATTTTTTTCTTCCTTCATTTGCAATTTGCCAAGGCTCTCATTTCCACTTACATTTCCTTTCTTTTGTCCGGCAGCTGTGGCAGTGTCAGTTCTTAATTTCATGCCTGGACATACTTCAGACCGGAATGGTAAATCTATGACTTCATGATGTCAATTTGTACTCTAGTTTGTATAATTTTCCTTTTTCCATTTTGTCCAACCCTTTTCCATTTTGCACTTATTGTCACCGTGTTTTTTTAATGTCAGTTCCTTCGGTGAAAAAAAGGGGAATTCTTGGCTCTTTAATTACAATTGTAACATGTGTCTTGCCAGCTATATTAAGCCCGTGGCCTTAAAGTTCTTTTGACCATGTCGCTTACGTATTAATGTCAACTCATTAGGCACTGTTAACCATAATCGCCATGAGTTATCCTTTGGGAGAACCTCACCAAAGTTCTTCCAGCACTCGGACTTGAACGGTTGCTCTTTCTTTTAGTTTGGATACGAACACGTAGCAACGCATAATTACAACTTAATCGCTTGACAAACAAAACAGACTCAGCAATAAACATAAAAAGCAAACCAAGAAGCTGTGGGAAAAGGAAAGAGAGAGAGAGAGAGAGAGAGAGAGGATGGGATGTTGAAGCGTGTGGCAATCTAGGATCTGTGGGCGTGCCGTAACTTTTAAACAGTTGCCAAACACTTTAAAGAGCTTCCAGAGCCCAACCCTCAACTTGAATTGCAGGTACTGGCTGGCTAAATGTTTATGGTCTATTGTCTCACGGTTGATAGTTAATGGTCGGTTAGCCGATATAATAAAAGACAATGCGAGGGTGGGTTGCAAAGTTACCGAACGTAGATTTTAATTGAAATCAAAAGAACAACCCAAACAACTTCCTCAATGCAGATTTTACTTAATTCAAACTTATATAAATGCTATAAGTGTTAAAATGTTTAATTGGAAGCTCTAAACTTTTTCTTAAAGTTTCATCACTGTTTTATCGTTTAAAGTTCGGAATAACTTAATATGCTAAAAGCGTGTTCTGACTTTTTCCCAATACTTTTTAAGTCACCCCTTGTCACCTATTTGCTTTTAGCTTTAGCACAGTTTTAAGCATATGTACATAAGGGATATATGGTATTTACATGGACTTGTTTTGTGGACATGTAAAAACTATTTTCATGTTTGGCAACCTACGTTTCGCACACACACACACCCCAACCAACCTAACCCCAACCTCCGAGTACACATTCACTGAATATTTCATGGCAATTAAAATGTTAACTCTGTCAAGCGTCAACGCACGCACAACTTAACCATCTCCCTCTCATCTGCTCGTCTACTTTCTATGGTTTCGCATGCAACATTCATGGCGAATAATGCTGCGGTCAATTTCGTTGGCTCCCAGCAAGTATGTGGTTCTGGGGGTGTTTGGGTGGTTGGTCCCTTGTCGCGTAACCATTGCGTTCACATAGCTTTGGCTTATTGGCATTAGGCAAAGGCTAGGCAAGCTTTTTGGCTCAGTTTGCGTTGCTGTTGTTGCTGTTGCTGTTGATTTGACAGTTGCCTGCGGGCAACAGCAGCAGTTAGGGGGCGTAAGCAAAGTTTTTATTGTTGTAGGTCGTGAAAGCGGCTTAAGCCAAACGTTAAATGATTCAGCAGCTGCCTGGCCTCAACTTTAGATTTTGATTTTGTGCCTTTTGTGCGGGCATATCACAAAGATAGCGCGTGAGTGTAATGGTGAGGGTCTATGCACATCCATATACATCAACATCAACATCAACATCACTTCATTATACGTAACAACGTCAGCTGCATAGAAGCTGAAGCAACCGAAGCAGCAGCAGCAGTTGCAGTTGCACATGCATCAATATTGCTGGGCTTTTTGGCTCATAACGTTGCCCATTGGCATTAACATGCATCATTTGTCAATTTTGTTGAACAAAAGTCTCGTCTCTCTTTCTCTGTTTTCCATCTGATATGACGTATACGCTGGGGCCATCTAATTGCTTAGGCATCGCTGCGTCGCCGCCACCATCAACATCTGCGTCACTGTTTGTGTGTGTGTGACGTCAAATGCGGAACGAGATAAAGCAACAAGGATGAGGACGTTTTAGGTTTCATGGCCCTGGCTGCTGTTAAGTGTTGACAACTTTGCCTTTTTCCCAACCAGGCTAGAGAAAACAGCTTGCAACTTGCTTGGGGAATAACATAAATTTGTTGATTGCATTAAGATTTAACTTAAAGCAAGCGCAAAACATAAGAAACATTTTAAAATTAATGTTGAACACAAAAATGTATTTAATTCTTTATTTTTTTGTATAGCTATTAAACAATGTTCTGAACCTCTTTTACTAGGTAATGGACATGTTCATTGGCGACACAGTGGATCAGTATACCATATTGTCTGGAGATCGTGCAAAAATGAAAGACTTGCTATTCAATCGTCTCATTGAGTGCGGTTGGCGGGACGAGATGCGTCTGCTGTGTCGAAATATTCTGAACGAAAAGAGTGCCAGCAAAACTGTTGATGAGCTTATAATGGAAGTGACACCCAAAGCGCGCAGCCTGGTGCCCGATGCAGTGAAGCAGGAGCTTCTCGATAAGATACGCAAGATTTTAGCTGAAGCCGTAAAAGATATCTCACTCAAATAATCATTTATACTGTTAGCTTAAAAGGTTTAAATAGTGTATTAATAATTTTATAGCAAATCAACAAACAAATTAACATATATCTATACGAATAAAGAGAAATTTTCATAACATTCCCGCTAAAACTAGCATTTTTCTGTTTATATTTGGCTTTTGGTTTTAGCATCGCAGTTCTGTTGTCAGTGTTGCTAGTTGCGAATACCTTGATTCGTTTGCAACCGATATCGTTTAAGCATATTAAGTGTACGCAACGTGAACCGAGCACATTCAACTGGCGGCTAGCGACTGCGTTTAAAAGGTTTTCAATTTAATACCAATGACAAAAGTGTTTTAAATTGCAATTTGATTGAGCAAACAAGTTAAGTTGTGTTGGAGGATGCGGTTGGATATTCTTTGAAATCTGCTTTGCTAAAAATAGCTTCTGTATTTATTTTAAGTCCCTCAATTTTTGGGCAAGATTAATTCAAATGTGTGTTTGGGTATAAAACTTGGGTCATATAATGATTAATTCATTTATCGAATTTATTTTGGGTAAGAATATTAAAGCGCAAAAACTTTTTTTTTATTTTACAAATTTACAACTAAACAAATTTAAAAAAAAAAAAATACATCAAAATAAAAGATTTAAAGATTCACAAGCTAAATTGTCATAAATAAGCAAACAAATCATAAAAAAATGAATTTAAAAAAAACAAAGCAGATAAATAAAAATTGATGGCTGCATAGCAATGATAAACAAATAGAAAACAAAGCTAAACAAATGAATTTGCAACGAGAAAATATTTATAATAAATAAAACGATATGAAATGTTTTCAAATAGCATTGCAGAACCACAAAACGCAAAACGCAAACATTTGTTGTGATTATATTATTATTAAATATTTAGAAAGTGTATTGCAAATGTATTTAAAATATAATAAAAAGCAAAGCTGTTCAAACCATTAAAGCTCTCTGACTTAAATTGGATTACAGTGAACAGAAAATAGTGCAGCAAAATATTGATGTTATTAATTTTTGATGAAAATTATTGATCATTGGCACGATTGGCTGTGCGAATGTGCGATTTGTGTACATAAAGCACTTAATTGGTTTCATAGTTAAGTTAACGTTGCAAAAAAACAGCTAACAGTTAGCAGATTGAATGGATATAACTGTTGTCATTAAAAGTGATTTCTTTTTGCTGTCAATTAAATGAAAGTGAAACAGCGAACAATTTTTTTTTATCATTATTATGAAATTATGCATAAATAATACTCGTATTTAAAATACGTATTTAATGTGTGCATCATGTCGTATACATAATTGATCAGACAGTATAAGTATATATATATTTATTTGTGTTTTTTTTTTTTACCAATTACAAAATGCAGCGCAACAAATTAGAAATTAATTATACAATTGCAGTCGCAACGTCAAATGACATTTTATGCAATTTTATGCCTCGCATCAAGAACGTTAGTTAATTCCCAATTGCCAATCCTTTATATATATATATAACAATATGTGTATAGCAGAAATTCAAATTGCGCATTTATTGCATTTCGTTTGACATTTTTTATTTGTTCAGAATTAGCAGCAATTAACATGGTTTTGCCATACTAATTAGTTGCTGTAAATAATATTAAATGGAAAACTTTGAAAATAGATTTTATTTATTTACTTGCTTTTTCTCTGCACTGGCGAAAAAGTAGCATTAAAAAGTCAATTTTTTATTGTTTTAAAATTAACTAACTAAAAAAGCTTTAAAATGTTTTAAATGTATTTTTTTCCTTATTTTTTAGTATACTTTATTTTCTTTTTGTACATTTGACGAAGCTTTGCATCCCTTCCAATGTGTCATTTTTGGGTTAGGAATTTTCACATAAATTTTGAGAAAAAAACATTTCCAACTATAAAGTATTGTTTCCAAATTATTATATTATTATATAATATATTATTTACTCAAAAATTTATTCAAATTAATATTAAAGAAAATAAATAAATAACATAAATATTAGTTGTTTTTTTTTTGCCATGTAACATCTGTTAACATTTATCTAACTTCAATAACATTAATGTCAAAATTCTATATTTATTAATATATTTTTCACACACAAAACCACAACAACAATAACCTAGTGTTGTGCTTCAAAAAGTCACGCAAAATATATCAAAAAATAAGAACTATGAAAATTATGCATTTTCAAAATGATTATCAAAGCCAATGAACAAAATTCAGCTTAACCAATTAAATGTTGGAATAATTTGTTGTTGTGTTGTGTGCATAACGTAGAATCATTTTAGTGATCCAATTAACGTTAGTTACCAGTAATTAGGAATAGATACAAATGGATTTACGTGTAAATAAACATTAAGGCTATAAATATGTTGATGTTGATATTTAGTTTCATGGATATCCTATACTAAGGTAACAAAATTATATATATATATAAAATTATCCAATTAATTGGTGACACTTTTGCAAGAGGCAGAAATGATGGCAATTTAGGCATCAAAATGGCTCATTAGAAACTTTTTAAGCATAACAATTTGTTGGCGTATCAAAAGTCAGGCTAATTTCTGTTGAAATAAAAGCGTTGCCATGTTACCAAAAGGGAGAATGAGAGAGAGAGAGACAGAGTGAGAGAGATGTAAGATAAAAGATAAATTCTTTAAGCTTACTCACATGTGCGATATATATATATATTTAATGCGTTAATTTTCACCGACAAATGTTTTTGTAATCTAGCGAAGCGTAAATGCCAGCTTTCAGCTTTCCGTTGTGGGAGTGGAAACAGGACACGTGCTAAGGATTCTTAGGAAAATGATGATGGAAACGAACAAGCGACAAGAAAAACGAAACGTTGACGTCATTTGCAACTACGTCTTTATCGATGGTGCTGCCGCCAGGTGGGTAGGTATTTCCCTTTGTTGTTGTTAACTTTTTTGACTTTTATCGATGCTAATATGCGTCAACAGCAGCAGCAACAGCAGCAACAACAGCAACAGGACCTTCAACAATCTTAACCAATTTAAAGGTGCAGCCCTTCGGCAATATTCACAAAACTCACTTATATATATAGTATAGATATTTATATGTATGTGGCATATTTGAAAACTTTTAACGAAGGCTTCATTTGGGCTTCCAAGTGGCTGAGTTGCTGAGAGTGAGTGGAGGCATATGAAAAATTGTGCGCATAACTTCGAACTTCAGTCAGGAAAAATCTTGGGTAACAAAACAATTTACGCAAGTCAGCTAAAGCATTTCAAGTATTTTGTTGAAGGCCTCTGACTTTGACTCCAACTCTGACTCTGCCCCGTTGTGCCTTTTATTCAAGAAAAAGGTGCAAAACTATTTTGATGTCGTCTTCTTCTTTCTCTGGCCCACATATCCCAGCTACACATAATTGGTACAGGTTAAAGTTTGTAAAACCTCACCATAACCCCCCACCCCCCACCACCCCCTTTCCAACACCCCTCCTTCCACCCATCTGCTCATTTGCCACACCTCTACGTGCCACCATGCTTGTGGCATGTTGTATTGAAGCTACTTATCGTTCGTTGCAAGCAGCTTTAGAAACTACTAACTATTTCGTTTATTATGTTGCAGCTGTTGTTCTTGTCGCTGTTGCTGTTGATTTTGCCAGAGTGCTGTTAAAAGAATGTTAGGGCAAAGGTTTAACAGTTCACGCAGTTAACAGCCAATAACTTTGAATGCAGTTTTTGGCATTTTATTATGCCTGCGGCCCAATACAAATGGTGTTGAAATTGGTTGCAGACAAAAATGTTTAAGTTCGAGCTTATTAATTTCTATCTCTTTTTTGGCAACAATTAAACTGCTGTTTTAGCAACTGATTATTTCCTATTGCATAGTTGTTATAGTTTGCATAACGCTTTTTGTCGGTTTTTTAATGATACTATTTTCGTGATTATTGAATCGTCTGCTTTCTTCCTCAAGTTAATTGCATTTGGCTGCTTTGGTAAATACCCTTAATTGTTTTTGCATGTTAATTAGCACCAACATTTTTTACTTTTTGGTCAAACATGCAAAATCCGCTTTATTTGGTTACGGCGATTTAATCCAAAATTAAATGCAAAGAAAATATGATTTCAAAATACTTTTGGCTGCCATGTAAGCTGACAGTGACGCTTGCATTAACATAACGCTCGGCTGCTCAGTTGGCGTCGCTGCGCACACTTCGTGTCGACGATAACATTTTAGCTTCGGCTCTGTACACTGATGTTAAGGTTGCTGCTGTCGACGTCGATGCTGCAGTAGCAGCAGCAGCAGAAGCAGCGCTGTTCGTATATCCGTTTTGTTATTTCAGTTCTTGGCTTGAGGCCTGCTGGCGCTTGTCTCAGTCACCTGCCAAGGTTTGACCGCGTCGCAACGCAGCGGCAAAATTATCGCAACGGTTTCCTAACGGTTTGTTCTGTGTTCTCTCGCATTACGTTTTTAAGTTTTATCTGTGTGTGTGTGTGTGCGTGCATGTGTTGTGTGTTAAAACGCGTTCATTTGCTGTTGTGCGTGAGCTTTGTTTTTATTTACATTCTTAACAACTCTCTGTTGCACTCGTAGACTCGTAGTGTTAAACGTCATTAGAAAGAAAAAGAAATACACACACACACACATACGCACCAAATCCTCCTTAAACAAAACCAGTTTTTCCTTTTTTATTCTAACAACATTTGATTTGAACTCGATTCTCAATAGTCTCGATGGCCAACGGCTTTTGTTAATTGGCTGGCATGCAAGAATTTTAAGCGCGCGCCGCATGACGTCCCCTCGTTTATATTACTTACCTCTTACCCCTTGCACCTCTCTCTCTCTCTCTCTCGCTCGCTCCCTCTCTCAACCTATATCGTATAACAACACTCCCAATGCAGCTGCAGTTTGATTGCAACTTAAGCTATCGATAGAAGCTTTTTCGTTTTTGTTTACCGTTACGCGGCTTGCACTCCCTCTCTCTCTCTCTGTTTCACTTGTTTTTGCTGCTGTTGTTGTTATTCTCGAGAGCCGTCCAGTCGCATCTCGCGTCTTCCTTCTCTTGTCCAACGAAGCGTGTGCGCTTCATCTCCTCTTCTTCTCAGCTTTGGGTGTTTAGAAAGCCACTCAGCGGGCTCCAGACACAGCCAAGTTGTTGTTCAGCTTCTTTTTCTCTATCAGCTCATTCTTTTGCCTCCTCGTCTTGTTTGGCTTGCTTATTATCATCGTCAAGCGGTTCTCTTTAGTCTGCAGTCTGGCGGCTCAAGCAACAGCAACAGCAACAATAACAACAACCTGAACAACAACAAATGCTTAATTAAATTTAAAGCAAAAACTTGGTCTTCTTCTTTTTCGGTTAAACAGATTGAAATTGACCGACTTCTTGTACCGAAACCGAAAAAAAAAACCGTTAATTAATTCGATTGTTATTTCTTCTTCTGCTTCTTCTTCTTGTTCATATTTATTTGTTGGCTAAACGCAGTTTAAAGAGACCTTATCAAAGCTCGATTATTAAATAAGCCCAAACAAAGAATGTTAAATGATTAAAATGTGACTGGAAATATATTTGATTAATGATGTTTATGGTCTTGACAAAATATAATGAATGATCTTTATCCAATACAAATTTGAGGAATTTAACTTGAAGTTATTCAATATTTTTTCTTTTCTTATTAAAATTCAAAATGAATCTATTAAAAAATCTATCAAATAAATTTATCAAAAATAATTTATAACTCATAAAGAAAAAACCTTAAAAATTCTGCGATTAAAATTTGTATTCTTTTGTGTATTGATTTAAATTAAAAACTTATAAAATAAGAAACAAAAAACTTTAAGAACAATTAATTCAAGCAAATTTGTTAATCAATCAATAAAAATATATATTTTCATGCTAATTAATTTGATTTTATCATCAAAATAGCAATAGCAATTTAAGGTGAGAACTTTGAGCCATAACACATGGTTATATGGTTAGCCAATTATTTGCACATTGGCTAATAAGTTAGCACACAATTGTTTGGTAGTTACCACAAATATTTCAAAATTGTTTTGCCAAACAGGTTGCCACAAGCAACAAGCAACAACAACAACGACAAAAGACGCACACCTGCAGGGCTCAAATAAATGCTAACAAGAATAATCAAAAACAACAACAACAGCAACAACAACAAAAAACAAACAAACAGTTAAATATCAAAGCAAACCACGCGAAAAATATCAAAAACAAAAAAACGCGCGCGACAAATACCACAACAACAACAACAACGCATAATAAACAAAATCAAAAAGCCAAAACACGAAAAATTAAGCAACGAGAAAAAAAAACGAAGAATTTTTAAGCGCTTTATTTTTTGTCAACCCAACCAAAATATAAAAAAAAAATATTAAAAAAAATATAAAAAAAAAGAAAGAGAAAGAGAAAAAAGAGCCAGGCGGCAATAAAAGCGCACAAGTGGCTGCAACAACAACAACAACAGCAAAAACAACATCAACAAAAGGCAGCGATCCTGTGAACCGAACCAAACAACAACAAAAGCGGGCGAGAGAAATACACAAAAAAAAAACCTTTTGAACCCGAAGGCAGGAAAACGCTTGTTTCGACAAGGCAGTGACAACAACAACAACAACAACTACACAGGTGAGCATGAGTGCATGAATGAAGTTTAATAAATGAATGAATGAATGAATGTAGTGTGGGTGGTAGATGCGGGTAGGTGCGAATGGTGCGGGTAGGTGCGAAAGGTGCGGGTAGGTGCGGCTAGGTTGGTATTCAGCCACTTCTAGTGAAGGTTGGCAGCGACAGTGCGATTGTGGGAGAGTGATTGAAAATTGATAAAAGAATATTAAAAACCTTTCCAGGATGAATCGAAACAAACCCCCCTCCCCCCACCACTTCACTCACTCACCCGCTGACCTGATCAATAAGCAATTAATATGCACAATTGTTGGGACGTTTTGGGGCTGACAACTGACTTTTTTTTTTTTGGCATGCGTCTCGATAAGTAAAAGCAAAGCAAAAGCAAAGCAATGTCGCAAACCCCCCCCCCCCCCCCTCGAAACAATAAACGTTAACAAAACAAACAATAAGGAAATAAAAAAAACGCTGTCATTGTTTGTTTGTATGTTTGCTGTACACAACTAAACATAATGTCGCACAATACAAAGAAATTCTCTTTTATTCCTCTCAACTCAACCTAAACGTTTGTTGAGAGGTAAGAATAAGAATTGTTAAGATCAAATAAAGAATTTTTGTATTCGTTAAAACGCTTAGCTTGAGATTTTTTAACAAAAAATGTGAAACATACTTTTAAGTTTTTGGATTTTTACATTAAAAACAGAGAAAAGAAAAATCAAATAAACAATTTTTGTATACCTTAAGACGTTAAGTTCAAGATTAAAACACAAAATATTAAAAAAACATATTTTTCAAATTTTATTTACACAACTAAAAAAAAAAATTAATTAAAGAATTTTGCTACACTTTAAAACGTTTTGTTTAAGTATAAAAAAATATTTAAAAAATATTTTTCGAATTTTGTTTTTACATAAAAAATGTCATAAAAGTAAAAACATTGAAGATGTTGTTATTATATTTTGGGTATTACACAAATTTTCTATAATTATTCTTACATAATAGTAATATATATATATGTATAAATATATATATATACTTATGTATATATTAATATAACATTAAAAAATGGATCATATCAATTCGTTTTTAACCTTTTTTCCTAAGAACAAATAAACATAAACACTAAAAAACAGTTTATATAAAAACAGATATATATATATGAATATGAAGATAATCCTTATAACACTGTAGAGAGCTTCTCTAGATATACCCAATGCCAGGAAATATAATGACAACAATTTTACTAAAACATATTATTAACATATTTATCCTAGACATTCAAGCTGTTAATCCCAAAAATCACTTAAGTAATAATCTAATATTCAAATTTCGAAGAACCTTAATTAACTTTAAAAGCTTTGTCTTTGTGTGACTTAATCAAAATTGTAACTAACTTAGAATATTCAGCTGTAAACAAAATTTGAAATTGTTAAGTCACTTTTAGCAGATTGTGTCTGCTTGGATTGTGATTATTTTTTAGTGTCTTAAACTTGATTTTTATGGTCACAGTCACGACTTCAGTCTAATTCAAGCCAATTTGTGTGCGTCTTCGTCAGATATAAGTGAAGTAAGAAAAAACTCAGAAGAAGAAAAAACAAACAACAAAAAAAACAAGCAAAACTATTACTATAATCCGTAGTCTGTCGCAGAACTTTTACAAGACAAGTAGTGAAGTAGGAAGAAAAAAAATAAAAAGGAAAAATAAAAATGCAAAGAGAAGTATCTTAAGAAAATAAGAATCTTGAATGTCGAAAAGAAAAGAAAAACAAAATGCCACAAAGGGTCTCGCCTTGTCGAAGACGAAGATGTAAACAGAGTCTGAGCCAAATATCGCACATACATATATGTACATAAATAAAGAGAGTAGAGCATTTGTTATTTTTGGTAAAAATAGAAATTGAAGAAAAGTTCAAATCAACACAGAGGAAATATACAAGTAAACAAGACACACAGACAGACAAACAGACAGAAAGACAGACAGACAGTCAAAGGAAAACATAAACACAAACAAGTTAAAATGTAAAACACAATAAAACTGTCTTAACTGTATAAAGAAATGAAAGTCATAATATGCGTGTAAGTCTGTGTGTGTGTATGTATATGTGTGTGTGTGTGTGTGCTTGGCCTTAACTCCCCATTTCCTTTGCCCTTCCTCTCGCCACTTTGACAGCATCATCTTCTGTTCTTTTTTTTTGGCATCATAAGCGTCAATTGAGAATTTTCGGCTTAATCGTTTTGTTCGACACAATTTTATTGCCATTTGGTTTCTTCACAGTCTTTCTCTCTCTCTCTCTCTCTTTCACTTTCGTAGTCTTTCTTCTCTCTTTGTCTTTCTACAGAAACTATTAAGGTTTTGACGTTGATCATGAACTCAAAAATATGTGAAAAAATGTGCTAAGGTGTCAACGTTTGTAGAATTATATATATTTTAAAAGACGAAAGTCTCAGCCTAAGTTAAAGAAGAAAGCGTGCAAATCTTAACTGTGTGTCTGTGTGTGTGTGTGTGTGTGTGAGTTTGTGGGTTGATTAGAAAATGCAAGCAGTTAAAGTACAGTGGTTCATTATGCTTAAATAATGTAGAATATAATAATATTAAAGTTGAAGAAGTGATTAATTATGAAAACTAAACTAAAAATCCAGAAGTTTTTCTTATAGCTAATTTCTCTTCCCAAAAATCTAAAATTTTTCTAAGCTTATTAAATAAAATCTTCGGCTTCTTATGTTGCTTTTTGCTCTGACCATAATGAAAACGTTTTAAATTCTATTAGAAAAGCCACTTAAGAAAATTACTGAAACTATATTTTTTCTGTTCTTAACAAAGAGGTAAGAAAAATTACACAAATCACAATTGTTCTCAACCAATTCCCACACTTAAAATTTATTTTCAAATTACTCAATCTTCTTGAAAAAAGGAACCAAAAGTAACCCGCTGAATGGTTATTTCCGGCCGCACATTCAACTAACCTAACTAATTTGTAGCCCATTTCAAGTGCTATAAAGCCACAATTTTAGTTTTTCTTTTTTTTTTTGTGTAATGTTTGCCACTTCCTTTAGCCTCGAAATAAAAAAAAAAAAGAAAGAAAAGCCAAAGTTTCCCACTGTTGAATTGGGTTGGCTCACTCATAATTGAATTATGATCACCGACTGTGTCAAGCGTTCACTCAAACAGACAAACTAATGAACACGCCGGCCCAGACCAGGCCAGAAGGGAAGTCAAGTGAAGCACATGATGATCAAGTCTTTGATGATAATGATGATGTTAGTTTCAGATGCAAAGCAGAATGAAAAAAAAAAACAAAAACAAAGCAGTGCAAGTGCCAAACCAAACTCGAAACCTAACTCAAACTCTTGCTTTGTTTGTTGTGTGTTACAGCTGCAGCGGCAATGAACTCAAAAGAAGAAATGCCAGACAAACACTAACTCAAAAAAGCAGCTAGAAGATAGAAGAGCAACCGCAAACAGAAAACAAGCATACAAACTAACATATACCAAGCAGTAATGCATTCAACAAATACCAAAGATGCAACATTGTCAGTCAAATAGACTCAAGATTTAAGATGCAACCGCAGTTTTGAGTGGACTTTGAGCCAATTACACAGAGAGACAGAGAAGAGCATTAAGCTGAACGCATTCTTCTCAACTATTTACACTGCCGGCGTGCAGCAACTGTAACCAAATTTGGTTAGGCTTACAAAAAAGAAAGAGAGAGGCTAAAAGAGCGAAAGAGAGAGAGACTGTTGAGGTCATTCATCCAGCGAAGCGTTTATCACGATTATCATGCCTGGCCTCATCGGACTATGTGTGTGTTTGTGTGTGTGTATGTTTGTGGTAGCTTTATTAACATATTTTGTATACCCTCGCAGCAAAATGTTTGTTCGAGCTGTATGCATAATGGGCGTAACAAATGTGGGAATGCGAGCTATCAAAACTAGCTATGCATTAACTAAGTCACCAAGCTATTTACATGGATGGAAAATGAAATGCTCTTCTTAGTTTAATATGAAAATTTCTTAACAATAGCATTAGAAGTTTGGAAGTTACACAATTATACAATAATGATGGCAAGCTTGCTTTAACAAATCATAAGAACAAAGTAATTAACAACTTTATAGTAAGTTTCTTAATTTTTATAATGTTTTGTGAGAACTTTCGTTAGGTTGCAATGTGTTTTTCTAGATAGGTCTTAAAAGTGTTGAAAGAAGCTAAAAGTCTGAACTATGGTTGGAAATGGACTTTTTATAGGTATATAATGTTTAAGAACTTCTAAAATTCCAGTTACTTTCAAACATTTCCATATATATCATTCTGCCAGTTGATTGATCTAAGAAGCTCAAGAATTCTAATGCAGAGTATTTCCTTAGTGCTGCAAGCTCTTTTGCATATTTTGGTCTGTTGTTGATGTTGGGTGTTTTTTTTTTTCTTTTTTCGTTCTTTCTTTCTTTCTGTTTGTTGCAGTGGCCCCATTTCCTTTTTGCATGTTTCGCTTGCGCTTGCTCACAAAAGAGAAAAAGCGCCACAAGCATAGGCCAGACTTTATGCACTGTGTGTGTACTGTGCATAGTGTATACATAGTCGCTAGCCAAAAGCACTTTTTCTATAATTTCTTCTTGCTTGCAACAAGCAGCACTTCTGCTAGTATTGCTGCTCTTGCTGCTGTTGTTGCTGTTGGTGCTGTTGGTGACGCACAAGTTAGTGGCCCTTTATGCATTTTAGAATGAATGCTCGCTCCATCATGTTGCCTTGTGTTCGTTCGTTCGTTTGCAGTTTGGTTTCTGGGGTTTCTGGCCAACGGGAAATGGCCAACATTAGACAGTTGGCACGTGTTTTCAACAGCTGCATGCACGTATATGGTATATTTATACATATTTTATGTGCAGACGGAAATGCGACAACCAACATTCTATGGAATTTATTTATACTTTATACTTTATACGTATAGTAAAGCTGACAACTGTTTGCATTTTTCGCTTTATAACAACGGCGGGTAGCTAAGAATATAATGTTTACTATATATATATATATATATATACGTGTATGTTCTTGTCATAGCAAGTCTTTCCAATTTATCGGCCACCAAGTTGGTTGCAAGCCAACTCCAACTTAATGCTTGAATACGAATTATTGTTTAGCTTAATACGATATATATATAAAACCCATATATATTCATTCCTCAACATATTCTACTCTCTTCAAGTGTATTCAATCGTTAGCGTGTCTAAGAATATTCTTATTAATTCCTTTTTTTTCTATTCTATCAACTTCTTCGCATTCTTTGCCAAATGCTTGAACACTCAAAAGTCACGCTCACTAAACAAATACTGCTCCTTCCCCCATCTCTCTCCCCTCCCTTCCCTTATTCAATACCAGCCACCCCGCTTTGGCATTCACCATTCTTATTCGCTCAATATTAACAGCAGGCAGCTTCTGGCTTTTGCCCGTTGGTCATTATTGGTTAAGGCGATGCAAGAAGACGGAAATAAATCGCCAACAACTTTCTTTCATTCTTTTGTGTTCTCTTGGCCACGCTGGTTTTGTTGCGGGCTAAAAGTTGTCTCTCGCCCCTCTCCGCTCCTCTCATAGTTTGTTTTGTGGCTCATTTGCATTATTTTAATTCATTTCGCTTTTTGGTAATCGCCCATCGTTTGTGCCACGAACAGCATCATCATCATCATCATCATCAGCCCTACAAATAAAACCGAAATGAATTCCAAAGTGAAACCTTGCACTAAAATTATGCAGTGCATTCACTTAATTTTTTTTTTTTCTGACCAGCTCTAATGAAATGTAAAAACCGCAAACAACAAATAACAGCGAAATAGATGAATTGCAATGAAATCATATGCAAAAGTTTCCAATTCAATTTATATTTTTTTTTCAGCAAGCCAAAAGACAAATTACCAACTTTATTTTTGGAGATGGGAGGCAACTAAAATCAAAGCAGATAGTTTTACGCTACTTCAGGTAACAAGCAAGGAGAAAGAGAGAAAGAGAGAGAGAGAGAGAGACAATGTGATAAAGCAGGAAGAAACAAACACATACAAAGCCATAAGAAACTTGGTCCTGGAAATGCCAGCAGGACACTTGAAACAAATTGCAATTTGTTCCATGCCAACACGCACTAGATATTCTAGGGAGAGACAGAGAAAGAGAGAGAGAGAGAGAGAGAGAGAGAGATCGGGGCTGACAGCTTGACTTTACGCTTTTCACATCGAGGTGGAGCCTATAAATTAAGTGCTGCAATTAATAATTAAAATGTGTGTTAATTAGAGAACGGTACCCAACATTTGCCGCCTTTGGCTAATTGCAATTTCAATTAGGAGCATTCGCAATCTGCACAGCTTGCTCTCACTCTCACTCTCACATTCTCTCTCTTTCCCTTTACCTTTACCTTTCTCTTTCTCTATCGCTATCTGCATCTGTGTGTGGTAAATACAACTTAACAAATCTAATCAACGCTTGCTGAAAGCAATTGAAAACACAAACAAACATCTGGATGTGAAGATGAGAAGAAGTTTATTTGCTTGTTTTTAGTTGGATAATTCGATTAAAGTTTCTTTAATGTCAATGACCATATTAAGTTCTTAAGCATAATCTATTTATGTCACATTTATTTCTTGCACAAACCGAATCTAAGAAAAATTAAGATAAGTAGCTATATTAAAGCTGTGTTTTATTTTTCTTTTATATTTTCTTTAGCTAGCAATTATATTATTTAAATAACGTCTCTCTGTGAAAATAATTCATATTATTCTTATCAACATTTTCTTTTTCTTTCTTGATTTCTATTTGCGCACCATTTCTTTTCATTTCGTCGTATGCCAAAATTATTTTTTACGCTCAGCCAGACAGACAAACAGACAGACGGGCAGAGAGATAGGTTAGGCTTTTGTGTTTCCACTCATAATTCATTCGATGATTCGTGGGATGAGGAGTGGAGGGGGTGGGAGTGTGTGTGTTGGGAAGGCAAAGGATGCACCAAGGAGAATGTCTGTTATCCTGCCGACGATTGCTGACTGCTGCTGAATATTTCAGCTGGTGAATCTTTTATTACATAACACGGATTAGATGCTCTGTGGTAGTGAGTGTGGCATGCCCCACGAACACTTAAACGCAGCCTAAATGTCCCACGGCTGCTTTCTTGGCTCTTGTTTGTGGCATGCCCCTCACGTTTCACGCTTCAGCCCATTTGTTGTTGTTTGCTGTCAGGCCGCGTAATTGAGTTATGCTGCAAGCATTGGACAAACATTCCGATTCCATTTCCTTTTAGCCCAATTTTCACATACACATAAACACATATACACATACACAGATACTGATGTATATGCATTGATTATTAACATCAATCAGTGTATTGGTTTTCTTCTTCTTCTTCTTTTTTTTTTGTGGTTGTGGCACACACAACACGCAATTTGCTTGCAACACATGAATTCAATTGCGTTGAAAAATTAATTTTTTTTGTTTTTTTTCTGCCAATTAGTAAATTAAAGCTGGCGAGAAACTCCATCAATATACAAAGTCAAGAGTTAAATAAAGCCTCACTAACAAATCAAATTGTATTCAAAGATGAGTTCAAAGTTCAAGCAATATAGTTGGATTCATGCTTTAAAAAGGTTAAAAGTATAATTTTTAATCGAAGTTTATATGACAATTATATTTCTTACACTTAAAATCTTATAATAATCAAATAAACATGCACATTTAATTATGCCTAAACCAGAAACATTTAAATCAACTCAAAATATTTGCAACTTAATCAACTGCATCTGTTACGATTAATACATATACATAACTGCATGTTGTATAACCAACAACGAACAACAATTAAATCAAACACAAAAACAACTTACAAAAACAAAACAAAAATCACAGTTACCAATTTAATTCGCAACTTTAAAGTCAAACGAATAAATACATAAATACCTAAACTGATCGTTGCTGCGTTTAATTCTTATGCAACACACACATTGCGTATGCTTAATAACTGTGCAAAATGCTCATAATTAAGCCTTCGATTTTTACAGTTTTTGTTTTTAATTTATTGCACAACTAATTTAGCATTTCCTCGCCATCTAACTCACCTTGCGGCAACTAAATTCTAATTTAACGTTTTTAATGAAGCAAAAAAACCAACAAAAAAAAATTGTTAAAAAAAAACTGCGTTTCAAATACTTTTTAATAACAATAACCAAAAAAAAAAAAGTTCGTGATTGGAGCAGATTTATATGAGTTGCAAATTTTGTTTTTTATGGGAAAAAAATAGTAAAAAAATTATGAAAAAATGCAGCATTTTAAAGTACCCAAAAATAAAAGAATTTTTAGGAATTTATTTATTTATTTTTTTTTATTGTTCAAAGTTCTTAAAAAATATAAATATAAAAATTTGAAAATATACCAAAAATAATATTCATTATAAACAAAATTCACTGCTTTAAGTTTCCAAGTTTTTTGTTCCCTGCCCAAAACAGGGTATAAAAAATGTAATGCAACTGATTGAATGATGTAGCTAATTGATGGCATGACGAACTGACAAATTGATGGCTTAGACTGGCGGACTACTAGCTGACTGCAGAAAGCCAAACGAGCAGCAAAAGTGCTCGACCCAAATACCAAGCAAAAAAAAAAAGCAGCAGCAAGAAAAAAAAAAAACAAAGCAAAACAAAAGGCAAAAAATTGTTTCTAATGAGGCAAATTAAGCAAGAGCCAAACAATTAAAACAAAAGCAACAAATGAGCGCATAATTATTTTATAATTAAATTCCATTTAACACATACACACACACACACACACACACACATACACACTTACATACCTACTCACACATGTAAGTAGTCGTCGTCTGACTGTTTTGGAAGTTGGTAAATTTGGTGTAAACTTTTGTGCATTTTTCATGGAGAGCCAAAGCCAGAGCCAGAGCCAACGGGCCAAAAGCGCAACAGGTGTAAATTACAACACATTGCGCGCCAAATGCTTAGACAAACAGTAGGCTAAAGGGGGAAAGCGGTGCAGCTATAATTGCTGTAATCAACTGAATGAGCAAAAATTCTCTCGCCACTTTAAAAAGTTTAAGGTTTAGCAATAATAATAGCCCAAAAGTTGAGCAAGTTAAAACAGTTAACACTTTCACTTCATGCTAAAAACGAATTGTTAATACCCTAACTAACGATTAAGCTATTAAAAGTTGTGCTGATTATATATATGTTCCATGAGAAATCATTCACTTCATTTTTTTCCTACACACAATTTTCAGCCAACAAAAAAGAACAATTAGAAACAAGTGTTGGGGCCGTCAATTAAGAATGAAAGAAATAATCAAAATAATGATTGTGATAGAAAAACAAAGAAATATTGATTTAGTTTGCTTTGTGCGTTGTTGCTTTTGGCACTGTTGCAATTGAAGCAACCACAAATTGGTGAAAGTCCACAAAGATATTTGAAGAAGGCCTGCATTGTATGTAGACTTTGTTGAAGTCTGTCTCAGGTGCGTGCAACAATTTGTGGTCGTGTGTGGGTGTGTGGCAACAACAACAACAACAAAAACAGCTGCGGAATGAAAAAGGAAAATGCCTAGCTAGTCGGAAAATGAAAGAAAAACAACTTCATTGAGCTTCTTGAGAGCTTGAGATCGGGCGTCGTGAACTAGATTCCCATTTTAATAGCCTATCGTCGTCGACGTCGTCGTTGGCGGCGACGGTAAAGAGAGCATGAAATGTGCAACGAATTGTGGCAGCCACAAAGATTTATTGAAGCCCAATCGTGTCAGCAACCGGGGCTATTAACAAAATTACTTAACAAGCGGCCAACTGCAATAAACAGCAGCAAGCGGCCAAAATGCATCGCATTTTGGTCAACACACCGAAAGCAGCAACCAAACAACCAACCTCCCTCCCTCTATCTCTCTCTCTCTCCTTTTATAAAAGAAACAACCAAACAACAATGAACAACAGCGTGTATATAGCGAGTGAACAACGCTGAATTATTGCCAAGCGAGTGAGCTTTGAGTTTGAGCAGATCTAAGAGTGAGTTCTGCTTTCAGAGTTTCTGTTCTGTTTTAACTTTGCCAAACGATATATTCTATTTAATTGCATATTCGTGGTCGATGCTTGGGCATCCTTACATAGCACAGCACAGCACAGCACAGCACAGCACATCCCAGATCCCAGCACAGCACAGCAGGACTTTAAGCCTGTCTCCCTGAACCACGCCTAGTACCCTCCCTCTTGGTCAATGTACAGTGGCGTCGCACCCGAAAGGGATTTTCTGTAAAATTTTAATCTCTGGCTTAAAGCTCTGACAGCGCAAGAAGTAAAATGTATAATGCCATCAAGTGCACTTCAGTAATGCCTTGATTTATGATCTCTCTCTGTCTCTTTCTCTCTCTCTTGGGAAAAAGCGACTACTTGCAGCAAATGTTGCATTCTTTGTTGTAATGTGCAATGTATTAAAAAAAAAAAAGAAATCAGCTTAAAATTGTGTGGCACTTTATTTTAAAAGTAATGTTCAACGAGAGAAATTGCTTAAGGGATATTGTAAAAACAACGTAAAAAAAAGATTTTATGTCTAGAAAATATGTGGGAACATTTAAGCTATATTTAATTTTCATACACCACCTTTTTTATTTTGGCCATAAATTTACCACACACACACACACTTAGTTTTAATGAGATTATTTAAAGCAGCTTGGCGCTTAAAATTCATTTGACATTATAATTCAGTACTTAGCTCTTCAAAGCCTGACAGTTCTCAACTTAACTTTCAAAGAAACAACAAGCAAAAACACCCAAAGTAAGCAACTTTTTTTTTGTTCCAGTCAAGCTTAAAACACTAAGAGGGAGAGAGTATCTTTTGTAAAGTGCAAGTCACTTGCTTTTTGTGTTGTGTTGTTGTTTTGTTTTGTTTGTAGCTCGTGCTGCACACGCCCCGTTAACAATCTACGCTGACGACGCCCCTGGCGCAATGGGTTTTGCTAGAGGGTCCAGTCACAGTTTTATAGACAACAGCAACAGCAGCAACAACAGCAAAAACAATTCTAGCTGCAATCGCGGTTGCTGCCTGCCAATCGGCAAAAGTTGCAAGCGGCAAAGTTGATGACCGCAGTGACTAAAAAACAACGACAACAACAACAGCAACAAGAACAGAAATACTGTGGCAACATCGATGCAATTTGTTATTTTGAATTTTCGCAATTTTCGAGTTCAAACTATTTTTGTGCGCGAGCAAAAAGCAATCACAATCACAGAACACAGAACAAACACACACGAGACAGAGAGAGGCCTAAACCACCATATAGTTAAAAAGGAGGCGAAGAGAAAGTGGGAAGGTCGAAGTGTGAGGGCTTAAACCCAATCAACTGACAGTTCCTTTGTGGAACAAAAGCAAAACCAATGGCAAAACTGCAACAAATATTTAATTAAAGGCTGCTTTGACTTCAGGGTAAGAGTTGAACAACAACCGAACAGAAAGAATCAGAGACAGAGAGAGAGAGAAACTCCACAGGGACTCGCGTATTTCTTTGCTCTTCTTTAATATTGCATAGCGTAGGCTATCATTAAGCTATGATAATGATTGCCGGGTTCACAGTCACAATAAAAATGATGCCTTTTGGCCGACGCTAAATATAAATCTTGAGCTATTTTTACAAAAGCACTTTGCGTATGTAGATTTTCTCATCACGTTGCCATTTTCAAGCACCTTGACAGATGGATGGATGGATGGATGAATGTTTAGCTGCTAGCTGTTATATCTTTCTTTTTTGCACATACCTCAGTCTGGTTTTCAATCCAAAACATAAGCAACGACAAAGAAAAAGAAAAAAATGTCGTTGATTTCAAATTTCAAGTCAAGGGCTAAATAAACTTTGTCGCGTGGCGCTCAAAGAGAACACTAAAACACAAAATTTCTTGGCATCTGCTCAGAGAATATCAGTTTGAGGAGTTTGATAGAATTTGGTTTGCTCTTTAATTGTTTTATGTTGAGCTAAGCAGAAGAAAACCAGAATGTCCTTCAGTCTTGCATTCTTACTTTTTATATACAATGTGTCTATCAATATATCCTCCAGACTGTCAGCAATCGCGCAATCTTTACCGACATACTATCCACATATATATCTATATCTATGTTGGATCATGCAATGCATTTCAGTTAACGTCTTTCGCTTATAGTGTTTTTCTCACTATGCACAATTTATTGAATTTATTATGCATATTGCTATAAAATTTATGCATTTTTTTCCACTCTACCAGCATCTTTTCATGCTTTTCTTCGACTTTTCATATATCCTTTGTTATTAAATTTGCAGCATTAAGTCATAAATTTGTTGCTGTTGTTGCTATCGCTGCTGGATTTTCAATTTTTATTATTTTTTGTGAGTTTTCCAGAAATGTGATAGCTTCTGGCAGGCGTGTTAAAAATGTTTTCATAAATAAATGTACAAATATTGGTGCTATTGTATGTGTATATATATATATAAGCTGGCTCCAGTGTTAATAATAACATTTTTCTACAAAATATTTGAACCGAAAAAAGTTTATTTGTTTTTGCCTGACAGCTTAACTAGCTGAAATTGATGTTTTGCAAAACATCGATTATGGTTGAATGAATACAATAATAAACCAAATTGAAATTCAAATGATATGGAATATGACAACTATTTGGGAAATCGATAGATTTAAAGCTATTTCATTGGATGAGACTTTAAATATTTATTGAACAGTTTGTTTGTTGTTTTGACTAGTAAAACAAGCATTAAATAATTTTAACAAATAATCTAAAATTCTTTCTCTGTTTTTTCTTGTCTCTTTTCAGGTATGTAAGCAACTTTTTTAAGCTATTGAGATAAACTTCAAGGTAAATTTCTCATGCTTTTTGACCCAGTCTCCCCAATTTTCGCTGAGCTTAGCTAATCACATTTAGCAGCTACTGTGTGTATGTGTGTGTGTGTGTGTGTGTGTGTGTGTGTGTATCTATGTCTTGATCACTTCTCACAAAGTGCTCTCGAATGACCCATTAAAACGAGTCATTATTTTTGGCCCAAATGACCCTCTTAACATCCAGCAAAAGCCAAATTAAAATGAAAATAGAATAGAGACTGAAGTAGAAATAGAAATAAATATGGCATAAAAGAAAAATACATATTTTGTGTTGTTGTTGTTGTTGGGTGAAAAGCATATAAAACAATATAAATAAGCAATTAACGGCAAATGTCCGAATGAACACTGTTAAGGCTGTGCTGGGCGGTAGGGGGGGCGTGGCCATAAATTTGGTGCGTGAAATGTAGTGCGAAAACCATTAATTAGCCATAATGATTTGAGCCAATTGGGTCCGATTGAACGCTTGAACGATTGCCACATGTGGCACGCATATGTGTGTGTGTGTGTGTGTGGCAAATGTCACATGCAACATTTAAGTGCAAAGTACAAGAACACACACATCAATGCGGCTAATTGCCAGGGCCAAAATGTATGCCCAGCGGGTAACAGCTTACAGCCCACAACACCAACACACAGATGCAGAACAAGATACAGATACAGATACAGATAGAGATAGAGATAAAAATGCCATTAAGTGAGATATACATTTGGCAATACAACGCATAACAAACACTTAAATGACATACTGATCATTTATATATACACACAAGTTGGCTCATAAACTTTGTGTGTGTTAAGAGAGAGAGTGTTAGAGAGAGAGAGAGAGAGAGGTGGGTAGATAAACCGTTAATAGCATGAAACTGTTGCCACGCTTTTTGATTTTTGGACATTTCGTTTATCGTTTTTTTCGCTTGTTATTGCTTGTTACGCAGTTTTTCTAACGCTTTTCCTTTGGTATGCGACTCAACTCGATTGACTCGTTTTTCGTTTCTCTTTTTACGGTCATCTTCATAATGATCATAATATTGATGCCGATGCCAATGCCGATGCTTATGCTACTAATGATGCTGATAATGCTGTTGATGATGCGGTAACTAAATCTCCTTTTATGCTCCAACACACTTCACATCAGTTTGTCATTCCATTTGGCCAATATGCCTGGGCAATGTGTGTGTGAATTCGTCTTTCGAGTTCCACTCTTTCAATTTCCAATTGAGCTGTACAGTTTGTTGTTTCGTTGAAATACCAATCTTCAAATACACAAACAGTACACTCTCTTGCATCGTTACGCACACACATTTTGTTTGTTGCATTTCTTATTTGTTAACTGCTTTTAAGATTGTTTGGTGTCTGATAGCTTGTTTTCGTTTTTAGTTTGATATGTGAAGGGGATCGCATTTCATTGATTGATTGAAAAGAGTTAAAAGTTTGTTCGTTAACTGTTAGATAGGTATGTCGAGTAGTTAAGTTGTCTTTTCACATATGTTGATAAGCAAGAAATAAAGCAAGTTTTCCAATTCGCAAAGTTTCAAATTTTTAAAGTGTGTTTTTTAGACCATTTTCTATTGATTGATTATAAGAAAATTAGATATTGACTAAAAATACTTCTTTCGCATCTTTTGTATATCACTTTTTGAGTTAAGTACAAAGTAACTTATACGAAACTTTTAGGAAACTTTTAATTCATTATTTTCGTTAGGCATACTTCATACTTCGATATGAATATAATATTCTATAGAAGTTTCACTTCTTTTGTTTGTTTTCCTAATAACTAAGCTGCTTCGCCGCTTATTGATAATCACATAACTGTCTATTAAATTTGTAGCATAATATTTTTGCTCCATTATAATAAATTCTTTATTCATAGTATATTCGTCTGACTTTCTATGAGTTTATGCTTGCACGTTCTATTGAGCATGCTAAGTACAACCCACAGAAACTCAAAGCCAGAAAGAAAATAAAATAAACATACAATAATTCAACATTCAGATGACAACTTTACCTGTATATCAACATTTTGGATTACTTACAAGTGAATTACATAGACTAATACCCACGCAAATCTCTTGGCCAACTCGTTAAGAAAACAACACCAAACATAGAGAAAGAAGCGGGTCTTCCAAGTCCAGACAACAGTTACAACATACAACAAACAACAACAACCAAATTGAAGTCATGCGTATTAAATACAACAAAAAAAAAAAACGAATGAAGAAAAAGCGAAAAAAATAAATTCAAATCGTTGCGCACGACCAAATTGTAGGCAATCATTTGGAAATACACACACACCCAAACACACATACACACACTCATGCATAGATGATGATGTGTGTTTGCTTAAATATTGATAGTTAGTTATTCATGTGTTTAAATAGCGCAAATGTCGTCGCATTCATATGTTTGTATGTGTTTATGGTATGGCTGTTATTTCATTGTAACTGTGTTTAACTGTTCCACTTGCTAATAATTTATCTCAAATAAGACAGAGAGGGAGAGAGCAGGCAGGCAGGCAGGCGGACAGGCGGGCAGGAGTTGATTTAGAACAATTGACGGGATCTAAACTAAATCAGTGCAAATAACAGTGCAACCTGTTTTAAAGTGCAACACAACCAAACGATGACAACCGTTTGGAACACACACACACACATTCATACACACACACAGGGACACACACACACACAAACAGGCACACTTGAAACAAGTCTGAAATGCCAGCAGCCAACAAATTGGCAACATACAACACCCTACCCCCCTTTGCCAACCCCGCCGCCTTTCATGCAACCGCAACTTGTCGCGTGTGTGTTTGGCAAAAGTGGCAGGCTGCTGCGTCCAGCGAACGGGACACTTAACGTTTTGGTCCATTGACAACGATTAAAAACAAGTTTGCCTCCTTTTGTCGTCCACCCATCTGCCAAACACATCCTCTCTCTCTCTTTTTCTCTGTCTATCAGACGTGAGTGGTGGCCCAAATACTCTGCTGTTGCAAACTGGTAACGAAACCGGGACCGGGGCAGCAACAGCAGCCAGTGGCAGGCAGCAACCAGACGCGACAGCATTGCTGACCCAAATATATAAAAGACATTCAATCGACGTTGGTGTTGCTGCTTTTCCATACCAAACTGTATTTTTATAGTCTTGTTTGTGTGTGAGATAGAGACAGAGAGAGAGAGAGAGAGAGAGAGTGGAGGTAGCGACAAGTGTCGGGTATTATGATGTGGTCATGAAGTTTGGAAAGCCTTTGCGACCTAAAAGCAACTATAAAACAAAGAAACAAAAACAACAACGATGCAGAATGTGCCACATACATCCTAACTGCATATAAAAGCAGCGAGCGAAAAAAAAATCGAATCATTCAATTTTATAGCTAAGCAGTTGCAAAATGCTTTAACTTAAGAATCTATGAAGTTAACTGGCAGGAAACCAACCATAAACCAAGTAGTTGACATTTTCCGGAACCAATAAAAATGTTGTCGTTTTAAACATTAACATCAAAATGGATAGAAATATTTTATAGCGATAATTGTATATATATATACAATATATATATATAATTTATAGGATAAAATGCATATTAAATATGTAATAAAATTGCTCAAAAGAAATATTTATAAAATTAATTTAAGAGACATTTTATTTAATTCAAAAACTAAATCAATCAACTTTACCTACACATAATACTGTATACAAGTTTTGAAAAATGTTTCTTTTACTTAAAAAAGTAAAAACCTCAAACATAAACGATTTTACACCCTCTGACGTGCAGCTCCTGTGCAAATATGTAAATTCTTTTAAATAAATCTTTAAGCTAAAAGAATTCAAATAAATAAATGCAAAGAGCAGAAAAGCGTCGAGGTTCAAATTGCAGTCTGCGATTCATGTTACGAATATAAATAAAATATTGAACGGAAAAATGAAAGAAAAAACGGGAACCAAAATGTTGCAAAGAGCAAGACAGGTGTGCAGGGTCAATCGGTGCAGCGTATCGTGTGTCGAGGGGGGAGTGGGGGAACGCTGGGAAGCAGGTGCTACAGCTGTTGTATTGTCGTCATCAAAGCGCGCGAATGCAGGCATGTGAGTATGTGTGTGTACCTGATGATTTACCGTTGTGGCCTTATGCACACAACAGCACCCAACAACAACAACAACTCCAACAACATCGCATTGAATGTTGAGATCTGTTCGCCGGCAGCATTCGGTTCGTTTCGTTTCGTTTCATTTCGATTCGTTTCGTATCCTCGGATGGTAACAATCAAGCTGCGGTTGCCGAACAGGTTCTCCTTTGTTGTTGTTGCACTTTGCCTTTTTTTGTTGTTGTGCCTATTTGAACGTTAGTTGCACGTAGTTGGCTTGTTAGCAAATGTACGGTACTTCTGTACTTGCACACACACACTCACACACAAACACAAACACGCACAACCGATAAGCACAAATACAAACAAACCCACCCACTCACACACTTGCACACATTTGCACACTTTGTTAACATCAAAGTGAAACGATTCAATTTTAATGTGTAATCAAACTATTGGCCAAGGCTTAAACGAAATTTTCACACACTTCAATTGATTCGTTTTTATTGTACCTCTTTCCGTTCATCCCACCTATCGTACTGAAAAGTTGCTCTTTCCTAATCTGGCTATTCCCAACGCATTACCCGAAACTTAAACGATTCGCAGGTGGAATACTTACTACTTAAGGATATTTGGTTTGAAAATTTGTTAAAAATAATTGTACTTAAAGAAATTACTTTTAATTGTATTGTATACTATTTTGCTAACCATAAACTCCTTGCTTAACTCTTTCTTCAGAACTAAATTACGAGTTAAACTGTCAATTTTGTCCTCGAACCGTATTTAGTAAAGATAAAACTTAAAATTTGATTTTCTTTTGCTTGCTCAAAACTGTTATTACAATTTGCAAAATGTATTTCAAAGTTTCGCACACTAAATCCCCAGGTTCACCCTTTCAAACACTCTGCACTTTCGAGGTTACACAATTTGATTTACTTTTATGAAATATTTCTCACATGCCTGACGATGACGATGCCGATGATGATTATGATGGTGGTGATCAAAAGAGCAAAGGGGCGGGAAAAAAGTGAGCAAGAGTGAAATGAAAGAAAATGGGCACAAAACACCGCACAGGTGGCACCTGCTACGCCCACACAATGGCAAAAGTGGGCAGCCGTGGGTCTAGCTAAAAAACAATAAAAATAAGAACACAAAAAACATAACAACGGCAACTTTTGCTGCTTGAAAGAATAATGCCCGCCAGTCATTTGCAGTTTGCGGGCGGATGAAAAACGGTTACGGCAGGGAGGGGAAGACGTCAGGTTAGTTACTCTCAGAGGGGGGGTGATGGTTGTGGCACAAGCCTAGTTGCAACATAAGTATTAGCTTCATTTTGCGCAGCATTTAGCCCAAGCCACAAGTCAAAGCCCACCCCCCGCAACCGCTTCAGCACCTTCTCCCCTTCCTCTTCATCGCCATGCCACGCACAAAGCTCCTTCAGTTGAGGCCTTGTCTTTGTAACTTTGTTTGCTTTTTTTGTTGGCAGACAGACCTCAAATGAATTGAATGTGAAAATTTTAAATGCAAACAGCAGCAACCGTTGACGCAGCATGCAACCTGCACTCTGAACATGCCGCTGATGATGTGTTGTTGCTGCTGCTGATGCATTTTGCCTGCGTTGCATTATAAAAGCCTCCGACCTAACCTTACACGCAGAAAAAAGAAGAGGAGACAATTCTAAGAGATCAAGATAATTTTTTTTAGTTGCTTAAATAATTTTTCCATTTGATTATTCTTAAAAGGCTTTAAGAGATTGAATTCTTAAAGCGTTATTGAAATATTTTTTAAAAATAAAATCTTTATCAATTGTATAGTAAGTACAATTTTAAACACATTTTTTAAACATGTGTTAGCTTTAAAATAAATTTAAATTTAATAATGCCTATTCTTCAATATCATTTGCATAATAGTTTACTGAACTCTCAATTACAATGTGTTTCTTTAAGTGTAGCTCCCTCTCCACACACTGCCACTACTTTAGTACAAAATGCTCCTAATGCTGTACAAAGTTCATTGTACCGCGCTTAGGCTAAGAGCCGCAGCAGCAACAGCAGCAACAGCGGCAACAGCAGCAACATCAGCATCAACAGAATTCACAGTCGCAGCAGCCTAAAAGAAAAACGCTGCCGCTTTTGATTGCCAACGGCTTGTGTTGAGTATGAATATAAGGGTTGAGCTAGGGGCACGGGGGAGGGGGTAGTTGTGGGTGTATATAGTGCTATAGGTAGCCAGGTCATAGACTTCAGCGCCTCACTGTGCTTGTTACTTAGGCCTGGTTAGGCCTCGAAACACGCACAACATTTTTCTCATATTTGTTTTGATTCAGTTTTTTATTTTCATTTTATTTCTTTTTTTGTTTTTTTTTGCACTACTTGAACTCATGAGAAATTTTTATTGTGGCATAGAGTTTGTTTTTACCCAGTTTTCTTGTGTGTTTTTTATTTTTTTTTGGGAGCGTGTGTTGTTGATATATACATACATATATATGCCTGTATATGGACAACATAAGTGTTGGTTTTTCGATTCAGTTGAATGGGCTTTAAATGGTTTGGCCATAACAGCTCAGTGACTTGTATTGTGTGTTGGCTAACTGCAGCTGACAAACAATATAAAACAGTTGCTTCTACAAGAAGTTACGGCTAAAAGAGTTGAAGATTTAATCATACTGAAAGACATTGAAATTACTAAAGTTTCGAAAGGTTTATATACAATCGAATTCTACATTAGTCTTGTGGGCTTACAAACATTTTGTGCTTAGAGCTCATTCATTGAAATTCTTAATATGTTTTCAAGTGACTTAAACCTTCTCTAATGTCTTCAAAAAAAACCCCAAAAGCCTTGTCAACAAATTCAAAGTCAATTTCATTGAATCGTTTGTTTTTTGTCACCTTTCAAGCCCATTTCATGTGGTCAAATCTTTTTGTGACTTTCTTCATTGTGTTTACATTGTGTTGTCTGTGTGTGTGTGTGTGTGTGTGTGTGTGTGTGTGTGTGTAAACAACACAACATCAATGTTGAGTTCAATGCACTAACACACCTTCCCCTGCTTTTACTACATGATCTGTACACGCTTTAGCACCTTTTTTCATTGACCAACCATTCTCTTTGACTTTGGCAAACTGTGAACTTTCTCGTGTTTTTTTGTTTTTTTTTTGCTGAAATTGACGCATGCAAAGTCAACTGAAACCCTTCACACATGCTACAAAATTAGCACTTTAGAAACCACGCATGCCACCAAAATTAGCGAGTAACCAACCCACAAAACCGAAACTACACCCTCTTTCACTATTCCCATCTCCTCGCCTCGTCGCCTTTTCGTTTTCTAGTTTATTTTTTATTCGTGGCACTAAATAATACGTCCTAACGCGTTCATAACATTTTCTCTGCTACTGAAGTGGCTGCTATTCAAATGTTCTCTGTAACAACGCTTTCCACTCCTTCTCTCCCCATTCTCCCCCCCGTTCTCCCCTCCGATACCACATGCTCTCACTTTGCCCGCATCTCTATTCTTCACGCGCTTACCCGCAGCATTTTCATTATGCAACGCACGCGTTCACCATGAGTCCTGCCAGTTATCTATGAAGACCTAGTCGCGCCGACTGCCAGATAAGCAGCCACATTAGCACACACCTGCCCCCTCCCCCGCTACACCATCTCTCTATTCTCCAATGTCTGTGCTACTGCCGCTTGCATAAACATTTGTATTTTTCTTCTTCTTTTTTTGAATTTACTCAGCCCGAGAGCTGTTTATGGAGTAAGGAGTCTTTATTTAGGCTGACTATAATAGCAAACACTGTTTAACAATGGCCCCAACTAACTAAATCTCTGTTTTAGAGTAAAACGATTTTAAGGTAGCATGAATTTGATGAATCTCTAACCCCTATTTAAGTGACATTTCATTTGAAAACCTTTTAAGAGATTTATAACACGAAAATAGCTTTTGTTTTGCATTAACTAAATGGAAAGTTTATCTCTAGTTTAAGTATTTTTTGTTACGATTAGAGGAAAATTCTAAATAGCTGTGAATTATCCAAAATAAAAGAAGAAGATATTTAAACTTAGTATTTCTATGTTTTATCTATTACTATATTTTTTTAAAAATTTTTTATGGTTTTATAGATATTTTCATTGGAACTTTAACTTAACTCATACGTTAAGAGCTCTTAATAGAAACAAAATATTATTTTATCCCATCTTACAGCTTATTTGAGTTTAAAGTATAAGATACTTATACGTAGCTTCCTGTACACAACTGTAAAAGCTTCTACTCAGACATTCTATTGTTCTTCGGGGCGTCATTCTTTTGCTGCCAAACAAGTCTAGATTTCAGAGTGGCATCTTTGTTAGCAGTTAATGATTGCGCCGCTACAATGGTATGGCAAACTTTTCACTTGCAGTCACAACAACAAAACACACACACACACACACTCACAAACACACTTATTGCGCAGATGCAAAACACATAAATTAAGCATACGCCGCAGTGGCCAGCCTGCCAGTCTCAATATATTTTTCTGTTATTTCTGTTTTTTTGCCTGTGGCCCGATGTCGTGGCCATAGTATACATAGTGTCTGGGTTCATTCATCATTTTTCATGGCGTTGACACTTTCACTTGTTTAAGCAAACAGACAAACACACAACAACAACAACAAGAAGGACAATCACAACAATAACAAAAACCTGCAAGCAAGGTTGACAAGTCTATTTTTTTTGTATAGCCACGCCCCTATTGCTGCTCGGACCCTTTTGTTATTGTTGGTGTTCTCAGTTTTTGTGCGGTGTCGGTTACGCGCTGTCAAATTTATTAGTTTCAATATAAATTGACAGCAACAACAACAAACATTTGTCTATAAATTGTTCTTACTCATTTACATATGTATTAGTTGTCGTTATATCCTGTTAAGAGTTGTCTTTTGTTTTTGACAGATAGAATAATGTGAGGATTTAACATTCGATTTGAAAATGCTTAACAGTTAACATTTTGTAAAGCTTTCAAACATAACAACAGAGTATCCACAAGTCGTTCACACTCATTTGAAGAGCACTGTCTTATTACCTTATTTATCACACCGTTGTCATCTTTTTGACTTTTTGAACTGTTTACCAGGGGCACTGGCTTTAAATTTCACTCTTAACTTAGATTTATGTGCCGACCTTACCTGAAATTATCATAAATTGCCCCTCATTACGGCTGTAACAAATAAAGTGTAGTAAGCGCAAAAGCAAAAGCGAAATGCAAAAGCAAAAGCAAAAGCAGTACAAATAAACTAAAGCAAAACATAAACGAGCCGACAATAAATATGAAAAGCGTTTTTCAGTTCAGTAATGTGCCCAGTTGTTCACTTCAGTTGTTCACTTTGAGAGTTGAATTGAGTTCGGTTCGGTTTTGTATTCGGTATTTTACTTTAGTTTTCTCAATGAATGTTTTTGCAGTGAAAATAGCTTTCATCTTGCTGCTGCCAAAGTGTGTTGACTGTCCGTCCAACCAAGCAGCGATGAAATTCAACAATTCAACCACCCGAACTATAATGTTTAATGCCTTCACTTTTATTGTTGCCGACAGCATTTTTTGCTGCTGTTACACTTTATGTCTTCATTATAGTGCTCTGTGTGTGTGTGTGTGTGTGCTCGACTATGATAATGTTATAGAGGTTCAGGTACATTTTTCTAATGAACTTAATTAACATCGGACACACGACTTTCAATGTCAATGGCAAGTGGCAAGTGGCAATCGGCAAGTGGCAAGGTGCACGCATATACATTATATTATATTGTCTGCTACAGCTACGTAATGAGATAATTTTTCTTTCTTTTCTCGAAAAAAAAAAACACAAGACACATAATGACAAAGAGTCTTTTTCTTATGTTCATTAAACATAGTTGTGGGTTGCAGACGAGGTAAAAACAAAGCAAGGCAAATTGAGTTGAGTTGATTAATATTGCGTTCGCATATTGCGAACATGATCCCATGTTTTGTCATTTGCCATTCATTAAACCAACAAATGTTGATATTCAGAAGATGCAGCGAAAAGGTTACAGTTTGATTTACAGGTTAGCTACTGTTGCTTAAGTCGAAAAGGTCAACTTAAAACTGGTTGAAAAACATTTAAACAACTGACAAATAGTATTTTAAATATCAATAAACTTCTGAGTTAACTTATAATTTGTCATAGCTTTAGTTGCAATCAATCTTTGAATCGACAATCACAAGTAACTGGCTGGTGCAATCAGCCTTCAGCCCTTTTTAACCGCCAAACGTGCATTTTATATATATATATATATAGAAACAAACACACTTTGCGAGGCAATTCACTTAGCTTTATTTGCTTGGGGAGTCTTCGAGTCTCAAGTCTCTAGAGTCGAGAGTCGAGTGTGTAAACTATGGCAATCTATCTATCATAAGCTCCATATTCCGTGCATTCGTACTATTTACAACTCACTTTGGTCACACTTGACCCAGCAAACGATGACGATGGCGATGGCGTTGGCAATGGCGATGTCGATGACGACTTCTCGTTACGCAACTCGATCAGATGCCACTTTTGTGGCACACAGCACAAGCCGCACTTCAATGAGAGTCACTTCAAAAAAAGTTAAAAACTTTATAGAATTAAACATGAAATTCTGTTAGACAGATCTCAATTTGTTATTTTTATTGGTTTGTGTGGTTGATTGGTATTGATATTGGCTGACCTTGGCAAGCATATTTCAGCTACTATTCAAATGGAATTTTAAATTACAAAGCTCTCGCGTTAGGCACTTCCTCAATTGCCAAATATTTTACTGCCCACATCATTTGAATGCTTCAGCGTTGAAAAAACCTCATCATGATCATTATCATCATTTTGGCCATCTGGCATTTTGGACAAAAATCGTATTTTGTTTATAATCTTTTAACATTTTACGCTTCATTGTGCTTGTTGAGTTTTTGGTTGTTGCTTTTCGTTTTGTTGTTGGTGTTTGTTCAGACTTAAGATTAACATATTTAAGATATTTTCTCAACCTGCAAAACACTTTATAAGACATTAAACGAAACTTTGTCATTTTTATCGGTTTCTTTCAATTCAGTTCTATGAGTTCCGTTCAAGTTTTTCATCATCATTTGTTCCTTCTGCGATTCCGTTTCCTTTCATTGAGGCAATGGGAAAAGTTTTTTTTTGTGCAGTTGTTATTCAATAAACAGGAAATCGCAGACGAGAAATGTCGTTGCGATATTGGTAAACAAACAAAAGTTGTTGCCATTTGTTGGCTTTTGTTGTTGTTGTTCGTGTTATTATGATGTTTGACTTGACAAATACATTTGTGATTTGTATGGTTGCTTCATTATAAACAGCCGGTTTATTTAGCAAGTTCTTAATGTGAAAAAGACATAATCTATGACATTCCACGCATAATCTGGCAATAAACTGGTTTTTAACAACTAAAGGCGAAGAATTAATCATAAGGCTATGAAAAAATGATTAGAACCTTCAATTTTAAGTTTTGGAGAAGCTATGTTATTAGTGCTATAAGTCTGGCAATAAACATCTCTTGATTATTGGATACGAAGCTCACCAACCTTTAGTCTGCCACTCAATTAAATGCACTTTACAGCTTTTCAAATTCAGTTGAGCTATTAATCTTTCATCTATCGAACAAACATCAAAACAAATGATCTCAACATATAGAGTGCACTGCATCAAAATCTTTTAATACATAGTACAAATCATATTTTTACACAATATGGCATATGGTAAAACCACCTTACCAATCTTCTGCCAAAGACCACGTACCAAATCACTTTACAACTGTCAAACAGCAAACAATGCTAAAACACTAAAAAGAACATACAACAACCAGTCAAAAACTCACCCCTCAATGTTTTTCAACGTTTGACTTTATCACACAAATTGATTGCATGCAGGTCCAAGCATATGCCAAAATATTTGATTGATAACTTATTAGTTGGGTTGCTTTCATGTCTCGCAACTGGAACTAATCCCTAAGGGAGGACAGTGGGGTAGCCGGATGTATTGAGGGCGTGAATGCTGCTGCTGCCCTGTTTCAATATTTTGCATGGCTCTGCAAAACTTTTGTCCTTTCTCTCCCTCTCTCTCTCTCTCTCTCTTTCTGTCTGTCTGTCTGTCTTTCTGTTCTGGAGCGTTTATCGACTTGAGCTGAACGCATGAATGAATGCCTCATAAAGATGAATACACCCAAAAGATACGAGTGTATACACACTCGCTTCCCCATCCCCATCACCCGAAGCCTCTCTTACAATCCAGCTGGCCTAACAACAGCAAAAACAAAATATAAAAAATTTAAATATGTGTACACCTAAAATTTTTTATATATGTTCTGCTTTAAAAAAATACAAGTTTTCTCTCTCTCTTTTAAAAAAAAATTTAAAACGACTTTTGGGGAGTTACAAAATTTATTGGCGGTCCAAGCCAAATGCTAATACAAACAAGCGGACTTTGCGGCTTATGCAAATTGTTGCCCAAAGTCACAGAACACAAAAAAACAATAACAACTAGCTTTTTTGTTGATGTGGTTGTTTTTTATACATATACTATATATTTATATTTTAACGTGTTTATACAAACTTACGCATATATTGTGTGAATTATTTACTATAAGAATAAATAAAGATTGTATTTGAAATCGTTGAAAGTGCCAAAACAAAATATATATATATATAAATAAAATCGTATATAGAATATACGATACCTTAACAAATAGAACCAAGGTATTACTACAGTTATTGTTTATTGTTTTATTTTGAAAATTTCAGATTGAAATTCGGCATGATTTTGAGATTTTTAAACACTTAAATTCATTAACTACAAATTGTTTTTTTCTATTATTACTTTTTAACGTGTACAACTTAAAAGTCATCATTTACCCGAAAACTGTTAAAATATTTTCAACCTGCATGTTCATGTGCTATATATATGTATATGTATAATATGTATGTTTGCATACAGTTTGTATATACTTTTACTATTTGTTTGGTGCTCAGCTGGCAAACTGTGCAGTTCAAGGTTGAATGTGGCCGACTGCCTGGCGGGAATTGGGTTTGGCAGTGAGTTGCGTATCATTTGCTTTTGGGGCTCTTCGAATCTTTGCCAAAAAGTGCGGGTGGCAAATGCCATCAAGATAATGTTGCTGCTTTTGCTTTTGTTGCTGTTGTTGTTGTGTTGATGGTGGATGTTTTTTTTCTTCTCTTTTTTTGTGTATTGTTACGTTGCTTCTGGTATTTATTTAAGAGCCGTCAAGTTCTTTGCGCAGCTTCCCCCAAATCACAGTGTATGATTCATTTTCATTTTCTTTTGGTATTACGATGTTTTCGCTTGGCTCACAGATGGTAGGCCTAAAGTAACGCCCCGAGAGCAATAATTCATTTCATGCATGTCCTGTGCGAGAGTTTGTGTTTAGAGTCGACGTGTTGAATTTGATGAAAAATCTTTTTAAATCCAATTCATTGCCTCATACAACATTTGGTTAACATTTCAAATGGAAACAACTCAGCTATGTGCAAGTGTTTGTGTTTGTTTGTTTGTTTGTTTAAGCCACTGTAAGCTGCTACCCAACAACGGTTGGGGGTCGTTGAATTGATTGCATTCTATTTTTTGTATGCTTTATATGTGTGTAGATATATATGTGTTTGAATTTTTATTCATTAGTTCGTTTGATTGGCGAAGCTGATGCCTGTTTTTGGCAATTCAATCAACAAATCGGACGTAAAGCGATTGTTTGTGTTTGTTTTTCATGTTGTCTATATATATATATATTTTTTTTTTTCTTGCATCTAATATCTGCGACATGTGCCTTTCAAAATGTTATAACTTATTGAAATTTCGAAGGAAAAGTCATTCAAATATTCAGTTTTCATTTCCTATCTAGTTTTCATTTATCATTTTCGGCAATTTATTTGCTTTTGCATCCCCAATAAATATTCATGTAACCCCAAGACAAGTTTTAAATGCACGTAAATCGTTTTATGGCTGGTGCTCGCTCAATTGCTTTGGCTTGACTTTAGTCAGCTCTCTTTGTCCGAAATATGCAAACACTCATTAAACACAACAAAAGCCATTTCTCTCGTCCATAGCCGTTGGCAATTACAGTTGCAATTGCTCTTCTTTCACTTCGTATATTCGTATTACTTTTGCCATTTTTTGCTTTATTTGTTTTATTTACATTGTGTCGTTTTGTTGTTATTTGTTGGATTTACCCTTTAGCTAACACTATTTTTAGTTTGCTTTTATTGCTATATACTCGGCTCGGGTTGGCGGTCACAGCAGCTATTTGCAAGCTTTTGCTTTTACTATTATTATTTAGCAAGAGCTATGAAAAATTGTCAGAAAAATAAAATAGAAGACAAACTTTATTTTTATCGTTCTGCGGGTGTTTCCCAGTTAGATAACCAAAACCAGTGTACAACCAGCAGCAGCACAGCTTAAACCACAAAACAGAATTGAAACTTTACACACACCCTACACACACACACACACACCCTACACACACACATTCTCGCACACATGAGTTATACATACAAAATACTTGCACATAAAAACTAAACTAAAGTTTTTAGTAAATAAAATGAAATATTCATTTGATTTTTTAACCTCCATTTAATATTTGTCTTTTCGTTAATATATATTTTTTTTCTTCTTTTTTAGGTAAGGCATAACTTTAAAGTAAACAAAAATTATTTCTCATATCGATGGGATTTTATTGAGCACAGCAGTTAATGGGGTAAGTGAAACGTGGTAACTGGAGCAACTTCAATTTTTTGGCACGACCTCAGAAATTAAACCAACAATACCTGACCTTCAGCGCTAGCGGAACAATGGATGCAAAGAATGACACTTCTATGTCGCAATCGCCTGTCGCAATCTAGTATCTAAAGATTCGCATCGAATTTTTTTTGTGTGTTTTTTCGGGTCAGTTGGTCGTCGCAAAGTCGCTTTGAGTTTGAGGTATTAGTAGAGTAGTAGTCGTTGGTTTCCTTTGGCAAGAGCTGATTTTTGTCTACACTTCCGTTTCAACAGTCGCGAAAGTCTACAAACAGGTGCGGACTCATGTCAAAAAGGTAAAGTCTCAAGAAATATATGAGCTAAAGAACTTTAAGAGATTCTTTTCAGAGTTGATAATTTTGTTGAATCAAAATTGTATCTCAAAACTTCTCTAATCTAAGTTTATTCTATTACCAAGTGCTGTTCAGTTAATGAGCCCACATGCTAAATGCAACTTAAACCGCTCCTAGTTTCTTTTACAAACAGCAACGCTTTGTCTTATTGTCGCCACAATTGCTGCAGTTGCAGCCTTGAGTTGCCGGTTAGCAGCTTTATAGACATATCACAGACCAACTTGATTGCATCTAGCACGGCGTCGCAAGTGTTTACTGTTTACACTCATTTTCGTTTCAATTTGCATTTTAATTTACTGTCTCAAGTTTGTTTTGTGTATCACTTTAAATACTCTAACAAAACAGGCAAAAGATTTAACTTAATATAAAAGTTTTTCGCGTATATTTATCTAATCTTTTTGGTGTAGTTTTTATTTTACTCTATTACTGTTATAAAAACTGCATTAAGTTAAGTTCTCCTCTGTTTGCTTATTTTGTTCAATATATATATCAGATGCTATATAGTTTTCTTAATAAATATTTCATGCAAGTGTATTTAATCTGTTGTATACAGAACGAAGTTAGCATCATTTCCCCTTTAGCTCTTTGTTTAAGACTTCTTTTGGCGCTTTTGTGCGCTCGTTGCACAATTCATGAAGTTGTCTCCGTTGCCATTTGGCTCTCTTTACATTTCGTTTTCCACTGTTTTTGTCGTTTGTCTTCCGGCTTTGCCGGTTTCCTACAATTTATGCACTGACCTGTTTCGTTTATCCCCCACCACTCCATTGCTATAGTCGGTTGAACGAGAGGGGCGAAGCTAAACGCTGATTGTTACCTTTAGTTAATATCATAGTTGATTTTGTGCCAAAGTGTTGTGTCACACTCACCGAATGCACTGATTTTAATGACATTCTTCTATTATTTGCATAACAAACAATTGTGATTACTTCATTAGAAAGTTTAACATAATAAACGAATGGTTTTATGCATTTAGCGCTTAATGAATGAACGACAAGTTAGAAAAGTATTTTATGCTTTGTTTTAGTATCACCACAAACCACAATCGCTGCATTTGTTTGTTGGATAAACATTAGAACAAACAGGAAGATTGTTAAGCTCGTTTGTTTAGTTAAGCTTAAAGCTTTAGGGTTTTAAAAAGGTTCTTTACAACTATTTAACCTTAAATAACGAATTGAATAAAGATTTAAAGCTATAAAAAATAATGACAAACTATCAATATTAAAATGGTATATCGCATACATATTGTTTAATATTTATTGCAAATTCTTGCAATATTTGTTCCGCTGACTTTTTTGTCATTTGTGCAATGTGCAGACGATTTATTTATGGTAAATACATAAATGTATATATGTATCTTATGCGCAGTACAAATATGAACACACACATACATTAACAATTATTATTGTTTGCGGCTCATTTAAATGCATTCGTTGCGTGCTTTTGGCAGCAAGTGATAAAAACGATTTTATTGTTGCTGCAAGAGAATACAATGCAGTACGTATTGAATGTGGCAACCCTATTAAATAATCGAACAATTAAAATCATACACATACAACATAAAGTAGAAAAGTAATATTGAAAAAGAGATATGATATAAGAGCAGATGCTCTAAAAGCTGCAAATGGTCGAACAACAAATAGCTAACGGATATGATCGTGAAAATTTAATTTGTACAACGCACAATGTGATTGAACTTATGCAATTTTTATATTCATTACAAAGTTTTTGTTTTAATGTTAAAGGTCGTTTTCCACTTGAACCTGCTTCTGACAACGTTTTAACCTGTTTCTGAAAAGCAGCCTTGACTTGATTTGTTATTGGTCATATAAGTGAGATATAGCACTTGTTTAAATACCAAATGTATATGTAATGTAACTTTATAGACTTACATATTTTATTTGCATATTAGCAGTCTTTGAATGGTATTCTACAACTAGTTGTGAATAAACCTAATAATACTAAGTTTAACACCAACTCATCTTAAACAAGTAAGAAGGCTCTAGTCGAGAAATCCCGACTAGACGATACCCTGATCCCTTTACTTTAAGCGTACAGTCAGTGCTTGCAAGTATGTGTGCGTGTGTGTACGACCATACTGCATACTGCATACTCAACTTCAAGGTTCCATATCTCCGGTGTTTTTAAACCGATTTTAATAAAAATTTCACATATTGTTATTATTTTGATTAATAATTCAAATGCCATTTAAAGTTTTTTCAAATTCAAGATTTTATTGTTATCGATCCCATGTGTATATCGGAAACGGGATGAGTTATCGAAAATCGAAAACAAACTTGTACTGCCTAGGGATTAGGCGAGTTTAAGTTCCAAATCTGGAGTCTCTAGCTCTTATAGTCTCTGAGATCGACGCGTTCATACATACAGACGGACAGACGGACAGACGGACAGACGGACATGGCTATATCGACTCGACTGTTGATGCTGATAAAGAATATATATACTTTATGGGGTCGGAGATGCTTCCTTCTGCCTGTTACATACTTTTGCACAACTTCATGATACCCTTTTTTCCCATTTTTAATGGGATCAGGGTATAAAAAGGAAACCACAATACAACTTTTTTAATTGACCCAATTGCAAATGGGAAACGAAACTTTGTTAACCTGTTTTAACCGCTTTATCTATCCATTTGGCACGCACTTGTATAATATTATGAAATTTGTGTGCAAAGACAGATAAAATATTCGTTTAAATAAAGAAAGAGAGAGAGAGAGAGGGAAGAAAGAAAAACCAAAAACTGTTTGAAACAAAGCAAACTGAAAACTCAAACAATCGCCCAAAAACTTAAATAATTTTGTGCAACTGCAGAAAGTTGCGAAAAACGGCAGAAAAACTTTTCAGTTTATCATTTTCCATTTTCGTTTCGTTCCGTTTTGTTGTTTTATTTGTAATGTGCTTTGTATTTTTGTGCTGCTTCTTTTTAACTCCCAGCTTCCCAGACTGTCAGACTTTGTCTTGTTGAAAAATTGCGCATATTTCCGTTTCCGTTTTTGCAGCCAGAGTTGCATGTGCGTGTGTCAATGAGTGTGTGTGTGTGTGTATGTTTGTTTAAATGTTGTTTTGGGGTCGTAGGGCTTAAAACCCCAACGCGTCAACCTTTGTACCTTTGTTGGGTGCTGCCTGCGTCTGCTGCTGCTGATGTCTGCGCATAAATTATAATAAAATTCATTTAACACAAACTCTGCTCCATGTGTGTAAATTAAAAACCAAATGCAACTTGGCATATAAATGAACAACTTTAATGCAAGGCTACCCAGGCTCTTTTCGCAGACTCACAAATTATACTTCTAAAAATTCTGTATAAACTTAACTTTGTCCGTGTCAATCTCAATGGCATCCTAAAACCTCGCTCATCATTTAGAGACAACCAACTTATGCTTGAATAGCTATAGCCGACATATGTACAGCAAATTTAAAGTTGTCTCCCTTTCGTCCCTTTTTCACTGTGCAACATTTTATATTGATGAAATTTTCATTTGCCACACCCACATTTCGTTTTTTTTATGGTTTGGGGATTATCTTGTACGTCTACATTTTTTTTTATTTTTTTTTTTTAAATTGTTTGACAACATTTGGAAATTGTGTTATTTGTGTGATGAACCAAACACCGTCTACATACAAACATTTGCCCATATTGGCCCATACGTAATGTAAACTAGCGAGCGCTTTTCAATCAACATCTCTTTTATTTATTGTATAAAAAACCTTCAAGCAACTCTCGCTGCATAATATTTGCTGTATTTCTATTTGATTAACCCATTTAAATACAATTTTTTAGTAAGGTATATTCTATAATGGCCAAATAAAATATATTTAAACATTGTTTTAATATTAATTGTGTTCAAAAAGATATTTAAAAATAGTAAACAAAATTTTTCTCACTTTTTGTTCTCTTTTCAAATATTTGAATCTCTGTAAAAAATTCTCCTTTTCCAAACCAGTCGAATTTCTTACAGGATATCTGTGCTATCTATCATGTGTACTTAACTAAAGTTTGGCCAGTTAATTTTGTCAGCGTTGCGCTGTGTAAATTTTAACGTCGTCAATATGTAGCATATATATTCAATGCTGACGACTGATTGCGTATACGTAATGTGACAGTTACTGTAAAAATAAGAGGGAGAATATGTTGTTACGTATGCGATGTGTGTGCACAAAAATAGTTGAAAGTCGGCATCAGACGACAAACGAGACGAGAGCATCAGTCGTGGGAAGGAAGGGGGGGGGAGAGTGTGGTTAAGAGGTAGGGTTGCAGGGATGTTTGGGTTTTGAGTCTGGCAGATGTGATTTTTAATTTAACAATTTTTGACATTTGCGTTTGCATTTATATTAGATTTTACAAGGCCAAAATTTGTGCAGCCCCCTCGACCCCGGCAACTCACCTACTCACACACTTCGGTGGCTTCTTTGCCGGGTCAATGGAGACTGACAAACCGAATGGGTCGAGTCACCGAATCGTTGCAGGCGTGACAAATGGGATTTGCCTGAACCACATACAACATATATGTTGCAACATATTCCACACTCGTTCATATGCCAGCCACGCTTCACAAAAGGTGGTTGCGGGTGCTTGTGGGTGATTTCGGGTGGTTGCAAGTGATGCGGTAGTCAGTCAAGGTAACGTAATTTGCCGAGAACACGTAGGACACGGACTTGCAGATAGCAGCAGACTGCCGTTGCTACATGCAGCTTAGTTGGCAGTTAAGGTTTTAAATGCTGACTGCAACTCATAAATTTCACTGCTAAACTTCATTTTGCCATTTAGCCATTTAGCCACTTAAGCCAATTTTAGCCCTTTTCGGCTTAGATGTGTGCACTAATTAAAATAGTAAACTGAGCTAAGGGACTCAATTTGGGTTCGATTCGTGACGAAAGGCGAAAATAATGCGCGAAGAAGATATTGTCTTGGCCAGTTTTGCCTGTGGCATGCGACACAGTTTTGCAGCAACATCATTAATTACAGCAGTGTCCGCAAAAAAAGGAGAGGAAAAACAAACCACAACAACAACAATCAGTTTGCAACGCTGTTGGCAAATGGCTGTCACAAAATGTTGTTGCAGCCACAACCAGCAACAGTAGCAACAGTAGAAACAGTAGAATCAGTAGAAACAGTAGCAACAGCAATGTGCAACAAGCGGCAAGCGACAGCCACAACTTTACGCCATCAAATTAATTTTAATAATCATGACGTTTATTTAACGAAAGTAATCATTATTAAAGACTTGCTCCATAACAACAAAATTTGCTGTAAAAATTAATTAAACTTTAAGTGAGCAAAATTTATACATTTTTTAATGAAACATAAACATTAAAAGTCACGTTTAGCTATAAGCATAATGCGTAACTTTTGTTATACATTTTGTAGCAGTAGAAGCTTAACTTTAATGAAATTTAAGGCAGCAGCCAAAAAATAATAAAATAAACTTTTGTTGCTTCTTTTTTCTATCGCGTGGGAATCAAACTTTATTTAGTGTGAAACACGAGCTGATTTTTTTTTTTTTTATTGGCAGCCAAAGTTGGCAGCAAATTGTTATACAATGAATATGCGCTACTCGAATAGCTGTGAAAAGTTCTTTTAATTTTATTGAATTTTTATTCATAACAAACGTTTTTAATAAACTCAGCAGATTAAGTTTTAAATTTCAAACAAATTCGTATGGATGAAAATTAAATTTAAGGAATTTCAATCAAAATTTGTGTCATAATTCTATGACAAAAGTTGCCTAAAGGAATAATGCCAAATTTAGCTCTTGCCATAATTTAGTCAAGTCACAAGCAATAAATTTTATATTAAGATTTCTATAGATAAGTCAATTTATGGTTTAAGTTTATATCAAAAACATAATCACAATTTCCACTTGAGTAAATTATTTTCAATGCGACCTCTTCAATATATATATATATATATATATCTAACAATATTCACTTTGAACTCAATTATTATACTGTCTGCTGAAGCTATTATTGGCTTTTAATTATCATAATTCTATTTATATATGTTGCACCGCAATTATTACTTTGAAAGTATTTAATCAGTTGCAATTGACAGCAAAGTTAAGCAAATTTTGTTATGTTTGCTTAATGAAATCAACAATATACAATCAACAATAAACAATATACAAATATGTAAGATTTCTAGTAAACAATTTCAGCAACACACACAAGACATATACACATCCACACACACACTTACAATGTCGATTGCACATGCCCAAAAAACTTGGCATCTTCTTTGGCTTCCTTCAACATCATTGCGACTTTATTATTATGTCGTTTACAATGAGTCGTAAAGTAAATTTAAGCGGCTGCCGTTTAACTTTTGTGTGTGCGCCTATTTGACTTTGTTGCCCTCCCCCCCTCCCCTTCACCATCTTCTTAGCGTTTCCTCAAAGCCAAGTCATGTCAAGCAGGCAGGCAAGACAGGCAGGCAAGCCAAACGAACGAACAAACGAACGTTAGCTACAAATCTCAGTCGACGTCGATGTCGTTGTCGATGGCGACGGCAAGAACAATGGCCAGCGATAAATGGCAAAAAGCGCAATAACATTAACCGTTAGAGGCAGCGCGTCGTTGGCGTCGGCAGCTACTGCAGGCCAAAAATGCGGCATTTGACCCAATTTTTAGCGAAGCTCGCGCGTCCCAAGCCTTTTGGGAGCACATTCAATCGTCTGCGTCATTGGCCAAGCGAGGGGTATTGCGGAGTGAAACGTTTGTATGTGTGTGTGTGTGTGTGTGTGTGGGCTTACTGTGGCAACTTGGCCAACTTTGTCTGCGTTGCTTTGGCCATATTTGGCACATACACACACACACACACACAAACACATACAATCAGACGCACTGTTTGCCCAGCCAGGCATGTGTTGGTCTATCTCTTAAGCACCCAACTAGTCACTTATCTACGAGTCTTTCTCTCAGTGTATGTGTGTGTGTGCGCTTATGCCAAGCCACTGACGTAATTTTCTTGAGCTTCTCCAAATGCATTTAAGACTAGAGATGAGCAATACGGAAATTTAGCTGCGGTAGTGCGGTAAAAGTAATCAAATATATTAAGCTAACTTTGAACAATGATGAATGAACTTATAACTAATATTTTCTTAAAATTTCGAATACAAAATAAAAGATTTTCACTTATTTCATTACCCAACTTATACTTTATAAGTACATCTCTTTAGTTTGCAATTTGCGATGCGTATTGTCTCCGCAACTTTAGCGCAAATGTTGTTATTGTGTGTGTGTGTGTGTGTGTGTTCGAGCGAGTGTATCTAGTGTGTTCGTGTATGTGAGTCGATTCGTTTGTGTTAAAAGTTGTTTTCCAATTGAATTTTCAATTTGGTTGGTCCTTCAATTGGAGATTTAAACTTTAAGTCCGTCTCGTACGTTTTGTGCACTTCACTTGCCAATTTAATTAGCCATTAAAAAAGAGATGAAAAAAAAGTACTTGTACCTGGTCTCCTTGGAGAATCGGTAACGTGCCGACATTTTTCATAAATAATTTTATTTTTCCAGCAGTCTGTCATTTTGATACCCTGCAGCTATAAAATGTGTTCAAAACGAGGGGGTCAAAAAAAAAACGAGACTTATCTTATATTAATGAATTGTACTATATGTTGTCATAAACATATAGTAATAATATTGTTAATACACCTAATAAGTTGTCGGTCGCATTGACAAACTTAATTCAAAATAAAAGTTTCTCTTTAATTGAATTTCACTTTGTAGGGTATTCTTGTTACAGGACATCTTGGACGTCAATCACTGTTAACTGGCAGCATCTTTCCATATTCATTATTCAACTTTTTGTTGTAATTGCGCTGTAATTTGTTGTTGTTGTAATTTATGTGGCTGTGCTCGAGAATTTACGCAGATTTCTCTCGACACTCTCTCACTCATATTGCAAGACTTTAGCCTCGTATGAGTGAGTTTGCCTCATCATCGTTTGCTCGTTGCTGCTGCCACTTAACACCTTTTGGCAGCATCCGCCACGCCCCAGCAAGCAATGTTAATAAATGTTCACTCTTTTCTCCCCCGCTGCTGCACGTACCTCATGTGCTGAGACTGAGACAAGCGAGTTGATCTGCGAACACACAAAAAAAAAAAAAAAGACAGCAAAAACATATACGAAAATATGAGTAAGAAAAACAAAATGCAAAGAAGCAAGAAGTAGAACCATGCAACGCGACTTAAAGTTTTGTCAGCGAGCAGCTTTCGCCCTTTTCGCGCAAGGGTATTAAAAAGTTTCAGTTAAAGCCGTTTATAAGAATTTAAGCATGCCGGTAGAAAAGAATGTTTTACTCAACTTGTTTGCTGGCAAATATGTTTTTTCGCATATTTCGCACCCCAAAGAAAAACAAACGAAACACAGCTTACAATACTGATATCCAATAATCCAACTTTTTCAGTTGTTGTGTGAAGTTTTTCTTTCAATTTAAGAATACAAATAAATATTAAACTCATGTGTTAATTGAAATAAGTTTCAGTTGTTAAAATGATTGTTAAGGTTAAGATTTTTTTTCAACAACGAATGGGGCTTGCATTGGTTATTGATATGAACGATTAGCTTAACTAACTAACTGCTGTGTCCTTCGTTTAAAAACTTGTTAATAAATATTGATGTGTTTGATTTAATAATAGAAGAGAAGACTGACTTATTACTTAGCTTAAAACCCATACAAAAATTAAACTTGAAGCGGATTTAAAATGCAAGAAGGCCAAGCCTTAAAAGATTCACAAATTTATCGACATGCGGGCGTTACCCACACAACATACACACAACACACACACACACACGCATTGAAAAAAGATGACAACACTGCTAATTGTTGGCAAACAATTGGCATCTTCAATTACAAGTATTTGCAATCACTCTTCAACTTCTTCAACGGACTCAAGACACAAGTTATTCAACCTTGTGTCGAGTGTCTTTTTCGGTTAAGTACTTCTTGAGTAATTTCATCATTTTGACACACCCCAAAACTCGTAAATTACAGGCACATAGACGGGAGATACGGTGACAGAGATAGACAGCTCACCGTCAAGTGTTTATTTATGCATACAGCAAATTTATAATAAGCTGCTTAAGCTTGGATTTAAGGCAGCTGCCGCTGACAAGCCTAATCAGGCAATGTGTGTTATACCTCTTTAAAAAAAAATTAGCAACAACAACTCTAACAACACTCCATTTGAAGCATCTAACCTCAAATGTCTTAAGACACATAAACCTAAAAAAAAATCTGTTTGTTCACAATTTGTTGATGGTTTGCTGTTTGGCACGTTTTAATCTTAGGTTGAGTTGCTTTTTACGCCTTTTTTTATTCATGTTGGGTTTACTTTTAATTATTGAGTTGTGAAACTTATAATCGCACAATTGAGCTTTTCATATTTTTATTTTAATCTCTCTTTTTTTCAAACGAGATGAGTATGCAAATTTGTGCAGCTTGCCTTGCTGTGCGATTTCCCACAATTATATTTTATGTGCCATTGTTGAAAAGAAAAATATAATATAATAAAAATGTGTAAAAGCTGCAGCTAACTCTTCATTTCCATGCAATTAGATCTAAAAGAGATAGAAAGAAAGATTGCACTATTTTCAACAGAAGTATCAGTGAATAATTCATGTGCACAAAAGCGGAAATTTCATTTAACGAGAGATCCTCTAAGACGTGTGCAGGACACAACAAAGAATATAAAGAAAATATACTATACATACATATATATTAAAAAGATTTCTTTTTTATTCGCAGCTACTTTTCAATTTGCAACCAAAGTGGCAGCCATATAATTCGAGTTCAATAGAAATTGAAAATCTCATCAAGTCCTTGCATCTAACTTTTATTCTTTTCATCTGTCTCCCTCTCTCTCTCTCTCTCTCTCTCTCTTTATTGCTTGCATCTCTTTCTATATGCCTCCTCTGTCTGTCTGATATAATTCAATTTTCTGTGCTAGAGAAATGAAAAATAAAAATGTTTTCATTAAAATTCAACTGCATTAGCGAAATTGTTACATACATACTACTGTTCGTGTAAGTGTGTGTGTGTGTTTGTATGTGTGTGGTGATACCACAAAACCAGGAGCAAATCAATTGGAAAAGAACTTCTTCCATTCAGTGGCCATTTCATGCCAAATTGATTGTGAGATTTTAATTAATTTTTTTTTTTTTTACTATATTTTTATTGAAAAATACCACATTGCACAATTTAATACCTTACACACACACTGTCTGTGTCATAAAGTCTTTTGTGTGTGTGTGTGTGTGTGCGAAATTTATTTTTGATTTACTAAGTGGATTTGCATTTATGGTGCCAGCCAGACAAAAATGCTCTCTAAAGTATCTCCTTGCAGTGACACAAAAACTAAAAAAAAAAATCCAAAAATCCTTTTTGGCAGCCATCATAAATTGTAATTGGATTTGCCTAACGACGACACTAGCTTAAAGTGGATCTATACAATTGGTTAGAGTAGCAAAGAACTATGCTGGCAAGTAAAAAAAAAAAACTTACGTTAGCTATTTTTGATACTTGACTTAAAGCCAGAGTTCCGAGTAAAGCATTTATTTAAAAAGAGTAAAACTCCGAACATTGTGGCACGTTTAAAAGTATCCTGCTGCAACAGCTATAAATACAAAATACTTAAACGATATTTTTGTACTATTTTTTAGTGCTTTTGCATATTTTGGTTGTGGCTGTTGTTGCAGGGTTGAACAAGCTTTGAAAGACCCTCAATTTCCGCTAGCTTCCCTTCACCTTCTTCCCGATTCTCTGGCATGTACACAAAACAATTATAGCCCGTAGGTAATTTAGTGGCGCAACATTTACAAGTACCAAATAAAGAGAGAGAGAGAGAGAGGAAGGGAAACAGGCGCAAAAAAAGAAACATTGAAGAAATGTTTTATGTGATGATGTGGCCATAAGGCGGAGGAAGAAACTTGTTCCTTGAGCTACGTAGCGAAAGCGCGAGCTTAAAATAATAATACTCGGTTGAACATGGCCCACAAAACCAGAGAGAGTTAGTTTTGTATATCATGTATGTGGTGGATATGCTACTATTTTGAAGGAGTCTCGCCTTAGGCGTAGACTTATGTTTACCACTTGGTATGTAGGCAATTTTCATGTCTCAAGTTGAAGTTGCGCAGTTGAATTGAAGTGCTTAGATGCCTTGTTGCCTGTCATTCGAAAGCGAACGAAGTAAAGTTTTTTTTTCGAGGTACTTGGCTAAAATGCTGCCATGCTTGCAAATGGCTTAAAAGTGCTACATAGACAGACCAGACAAAGCGTGGAGTGTTGGAGGCAACAAATGATTATGTAGTTAAATGTGGTTGTACTATTTTGCCTTGCAGACATAAGTGTAAATGTTTTGTCTTGTTTTAATTGATAATGATTGCAAGAAAATGTTTTGCGGGCAACTTGTGCATTTCACAGCATTATAATTTTATTGCGATTATGTTTTAAGCTTAAAGTTAACAAAAGCACCAACTTGAAATAGAGATAATATTAAATACAAGTTAAGTTCTATGAATATCTAGGAAGTATGCATTTCAGTTCTACCCTCTAAACGAATGTTGTGCTTTCTGTGAAAGCGCCACAAAGTCTCAACTTGTCGCCTGTGACAATTGCTCTCATGAATTGTGGTCCCAGATAGAGACCCTTTTCCCTGGATTTGGTATCATCCTCTAGGCGTATAACATAATCTTTGCTGATCAAACGATTTGAAATATCCTGCTCCAGTTTGGGACTTAGTAGATCGTACAAGCTGCCAGCGCTACAATTCACATCTCCGCCCGCACCGCGCTTCTTATCGACAATTGTGCAACAATTCTCGTTCTTGAGTATTTCCTCAAACTGTCGCTTGACCTCGGCCTGTGAGCTGCGTTTCGGATAGCCAGCGAGTCTTTCAAAGCACTTGTACTGATAGAAACGACGCTCCAGCTCAGCCAGTTCATCCAGCAGGAACTTTATATTCGGCGGTTCATCGGAATGGGTTCTTGAGAGGCGACACAAATCGCTCAAGAGCTGTTCAATGTGCGAGCTGAACAAGTCCTCCACGTGAGCATTGCTATAGATGTCCTGTCGAAGAATAAAATGAATGAAAATTATTAAAGTATTTAAAGAACTAATTAAATAACTCTTAAATTACAATCATTATGTGAGTTTTGTTGCTTGATTTCAATTTCTTAATACGTGTACTTTATGGCTACCAAATCTTTTTAAAAATGTTCAAAAACTCTTAAAATTTATATCATCTAAACTTACAATCAATTTCAAAATTGCTGTGTGTAGTGTCGGTATTATGGTCAGCTGGTAGATTTCGCTCATGTTACGCGTTTCCAGATAGTGTAGCACCTTCAAGGCCTCATTCGTATCATCAAAGAGCCGTCGCTGTCTGGCAACAGCTAATGGTTGTGCCTGCTGCCACACCTTTTGCCAAGTATTACCCTCTGTAGTCATGCGCACGCTCAACTGATGTGTAATCTCGCCAGTTTCTAAAGAAAAATCAAATTAAAAATACAATTACATTGTATGTATATGAAATGTTCTTCGCTCCCTTACTTACCACTTTGAACCTCCTCCCAGTCTTTGGGGCTGTACCAGCGTATAAAGTCTTCCATTTTGCCGCGTGGATTGGCTGCCTTAAATGCCTCCATATCGGACATCAGGGATGTGCACATCATTTGTGTGCTTAAGCCCGAACCGGGACCCAGTTTCAACATGACCTCGGCATCGTCATGCAACTGATCCTCTGTCTTGGGCACTGGCTCCTGAGTTTCGGGTATATATAGAAACTCTTCGGGCTCATCGAGCAAACGTTCTTCACCCAAACGTTTAAGGCGACCCTCTGGCTTGAGGCTCAACACAGCTTTAGTGGGTGAGCTGCTTTTAGAAGTTGGTTCATCGCAGTCATAAAATTCACCATCATCCTCCTCTTCTTCATCGTCGCTAACTAATTTCTGCTCTTCCTGCTGCTGTTGTTGTTTGCGTTTGCCAAGCGCTTCGCGTTGCAAGCGACGCTCCACACAAACATTTAGCATCTGCAGCTTTTGGTGCAGCAGACAGGTGCGGGTGTCGGGAAAACCAGGCGCAATTCTGTGCAAAGACATTTTTAATAAAGAGAGAGTGTGTCAAAAAAATTAAGAAATATTTGTTTAGTCACTTTGCTTAAAATTTTAATTAAAAATTCTAGAAAAATATTGACACTTGCTAAAAGCTAAGAATTTTTCAGTAAAATCTAACCATTTACAACTCATTTGATAAACAATCAAATCTCAAGTCACTTAATACGCAAAGCAAGGTATCAACTATAATATTAAATGCTACGTGCAGAAACGTATCTTTTCTTAGAATATATGTGATATGATATAAATAAACTCAAAATATATATAAGCAAGAGACAATTGTAAATATGTCACATTTTTGCATATGCCACATACCAATACCAATGCATAACAAAGCCGCCAATTTGGTGTTGTGAGCCCCGCCTTCGAAGACATCATCAACAAAGTGGCAATAAAAGCTGACGGGGCGACATCATCATCATCATCATCATCATCATCAGCTGTCTGCTGTGCATAGATGGCAGTGACAATGGCAACCTACATATGATATATTCGTACACAGATGTATTCGTACACATATATACTGTATAAAATATCTTCAATCCATGACACGCACTGTCTTAACGTACACACAAAGAAACAAGTCGAAATAGAAGCGAAGAGTTTTTTGTCACCGTTGTTGCCGCTGTTGTTCGCCCATTTGGTATTCAAGCTGTTGCCTGCTTTCGTGTGTGTGTGTGTGGTGCGTGGCTTTCAAGTTGTGCATAGCAAATGAGCAAAGCGGCATAGCTTAGATGAAGTTGATACTCCCGTGAGTCATGCAAGAACCAAAAAAAACTATCTGAAGAGTTTATTGAACCCTTAAGTCGCGGCACTATTGAACAGTTATACGCTGCATTCATAGCACTTCTTTCAAAACGGAACTGACTTATTTGGTTGCAAAAGCAGCAACGACAACGGATGTTTCTCAGCACCCTCTCTCCCCCGCTCTATCTTTTGTGCATTTGCATAAACTTCGCTTATGAGTTTTTGTTTGGACAGCTGCAGGAACAGCAGCAGCAGCAGCAGCTGCTTAAAAGCTTTTTAAAGCAACTAAAAACCAATTGCTAAGTTCTCCTTAACAAATGTTGACCGCAATCGAAAGAGCAACTATCTATTTTGGTCAGTTTTGTTTAAGCTCAAGTGCGCTTTCTCTCTCTCTCTCTGCACCACATTAATTGTTAAGGGAATGGAATTGAACCTGACTTTAAGTCTCATCAACGCCCAGACATAAACTGGCCCAAATATATGGCCAGCACAAACGAAACATTTTAGTTTTGTGGCCAACACACAGACACATAAAGAGCAATTTGTTTTCTGGCCAAGTCACTTTATAGTTATATTTATTTCAACAGCTCTAAGATGTGTGGAATGGATAAACAGACACATGCGGAAACTACCCAAAGGTCTTAAAAACTTAAATGAGAGTTAGGGGACTGTGACAAAAGTGTAGAAAATAAAATATATAGTCGCTCAGAGACTGCCGATTAAAAACGTAACAAATTGTTGTCTAAATAAGCATGTCAACTAAAAATAACTGAATTTAAGTATATTTAAAGTTGAGTTTAGACAATTAAAAGCTTGACTACTTTAGGGCATTAATAATCATATCATATTTGATTTAACCAATAATTTTAGTTGAATAATTAGCTAGTTTTTTTGATAGCTGCTTAATCTGCCCTTAACTTAAGTAGTTCTTAACTAATCGTTTTAAGTTGTTTTTGATCATTATTAGAACTCGTGCCAAACAGCGATTAAAAGCGACAAGTGACGTGCTTAAAGCTTATCACATTTTGGTTGGTGTTAAGTTTTAATCTAATCTCTGGGTATTTCCTTTGCCAATAATGAATAAATATATTTCGGTAGCTGATTGCTAAATGATAAGCCAGCTGCTACTTGCGATAGATCCTTTTGTTATAAAAGCAATGCAATGACGCGAATTGAAATTGTTCAGTTGATTAGTTTGAAGAGAGTTGCCAAAGCGAACGGAACGCAAAATGAAAGGTGAGGTTCACCACACAGAAACACTTTAATACAAGAGAGTAAAAACTCTTTATTGCAGTTAGCCAGTGTCTTTTGGCATTAGTTGCCTTTGCCCTGTGTGGTTTGGGTCAAGGTCAACGCATTCAAGATATTTGCGAGATATTCTCAGAAAAAACGGTTATACGTGATCCAGAATCATGCAGTCGCTCGATCACCTGCGTTGATCGCAAGAGCGTTTATAGCACCTGCAAGGGCTCAACACCATTCTTCAATAAGGACACATTGCAGTGTGTGAGTTCGCTGGATAGTGAAGACAGTTGTGAAGTATCTTGCGCGGAGTCAGTGAGTGCATTTGTTGCAGATCCAAAGTCTTGTTTCGGCTACTATTACTGTGCGGATGAGAAGACGCCCATTTATGGCAGCTGTCCGGATAACACGCACTTCAATGCCACGTTGCAGGAGTGCACCTGGAAACATGCATCCGATTGTCATTCGACCAAGTTTGATTACTGCAGCATCATCAAGAATGGTGTCAACTTTGATAATGTCCTCGGCTGTGATCGCTATCATGTGTGCACTAAGGGTGTGCTTGAGGATAAAACCTGCAGGACGGGCTACTATGAGGCCACAAAGGGCTCGTGTATTGCCAAGAATTTAGTTAGCTGCGATGCTCATCCACTGCCCAGCCATGTTTGCGGCACTGAGAAGAGTCCCAAGAAGAATGCCAAGATTGCAGATGGCGCCACCTGTCAGGGTTATTTCTACTGTGCCGAGATGGCAGATGGCCATCCCGATCCAAATCCTACTTGGCACAAGTGCGGCAATGATCTGTTCTTCGACAAAAGCTCACAGCAATGCGTTCATCCCAGCCAGGTTGTCTGCACCGAGGATCGTTGCCAGGGACGTACGATTCCATTTGTCCTTAGCCCTACCAAGGGTTGTCGTCACTATCTGCGCTGTGCCGATGATCGCACCATCGACGAGAAGAGTTGCGGCAATTTCTTCTTTGATGAGGCTAACAGCGTTTGTATCGAAACGATATTAATGTATCCCATTTGTAAGGGATAAGAACGAACTTCACTTAAAGTCATTAAAAAAGATCTTATTTTCAAGAGCACTTTATTGATTTCTATACTATTAATTAATAAATAAGTATATATTAAGTTATTTTCAAAAATCAAAGCTTCTTTTTTGTTGGTTTCTAATAATATTTTTTCATAGATGATTACCAAGAAAGCAAATAATGTAGAGCACGTAGATTCTAGACTACGTGCCATTAAAGATTTGAGTCTGACAAATCGTCAAAAATAAAACTTGTCGATTAACTTATCTTCGTCGAAACAATCATTAGATTAAGTCAATGTATTGTTTATTTAGCAAATCAAAAGCGTCGCAACAATTTAACTGCTTATAATCTCAACTGTTGATTATAGGTCGGTGATTGTTATTAACAATTAACTTAATTAGTGAAGTAAACGATAAGAAGCTTATCTTAAGATGGAGGGGATCACATTAAAGAAAAACCTTGGTAAAAAAACAATTATAAATAAATCAAATTCGTAAATCAATGCCAGATTTTTTCGCAAATCTTCTTAGAATGCTTAAAAATAAACAATCTGGCAACGCTCAAGTAGCTTATATATAAAGCCATCAACAATTTCAAACACTTAAAATTAATTTTGCAGTCCAAAATCAACTTTAAAACTACATTAATTACTTTTATCCCCAAAATAGAATTTAATTTAATTTTCAATTTAAATATGAGATGACCTGAAAGATTAGTACAACAAACACCAAACCAGCTAACACTTTTCAAAACACACAAACACACACACACACACGCATATAAGTAAACTTTTCAAATGACAACCTTTCGTCTTTATTAACCAAAATCCCTCAACAGTAACAAAAAAAGCAACCAACTTTTTTTTTTACACCTGCACATTTTAATCCACTTAAATGCTTAACAGAATTATTATGCGGCCGGCAAGCCACGCCCACAATGTGTCGCCCAATTTGCCCTCTAGCAGCAGCGACAAAAACTTCTCGCCCTTTTGTTAAATAAAACTTCAATTAAATCTCGTTTTAATAAAGAGGCTCAGGCCCTTGGGTAAAAATTGTTTGTATGCGGTCCCAAAATAGATGGAAGACCAAAAAAAAAAAAAAAACGTTAATGAAGAAGAACAAAAAAAAAATGTTGTTAGCTACGCCTCTGCCAACCAGCTCTTGGCCCATTGTCTAAAAATGCAAATTTGGCAATGCGTCCACAAAATAAGAAAAATAAAAAAACCAAAACAAAAAAGTGAATAATTATGCGGCAGTTGGTGAGAATTGGTGAGAAAAAAACGAAATGGTTGTTTTTTTTGGTCTCTCGCTTTTAGTTTTGTATATCTTGCCTCAACTTTGCTGGCCAACTGTACTTGAATCGTTTTTCCATTCGGTTGTTTCTTTGCAATTTTCGCACTTTCGCGCATTAAAACGATTCTAGTGATGCAATTAATACGACGGGCGGGCGTCAGTGGAAATACTTTTCAATGGAAGAATTAAAAAATGGGTGCAAGAATTTTTTAATTAAATTTTGCGGCTGGACAGCCAAGTGAGAAATGAGCGCTAGATACCGGAGTAGCACGGAGTTGGGTGCAGGAGGAGGAGGAGAAGGAGGTGTCAAATGGAATGGAATGCACTCAAGCGCAAAATATTTGTTAGCCACGTAATGCAATTTCGACATGAATTGTACAAAACATAAGGAAGAAGAGACAAAAACAATAGAAGTAGCAAATGGAAAACTCAAAACGCAAATCGCAAATTAAAAATTAACTCAAGCATAACGACATTTTAAGCCGCAAGGGTCAGGGAATAAAACAAATCAATGTGCTGCTAAAATAAAAAGTATCAATCAAAAGACAAAAGGTTGATTAATATTACGAGGATTCGAAGCGTGCAGCTTAATTTATTAATCATCATTATTATTATTATATTTATTTGCGGTTTTGTGGATGGCAACCAAATCAATGAAGCATTATTCACTGTTGCAACATTACTTTTACTTTTGTCTTTAACTAATTGAGCAAAAAACTGAAAGTGTTTTTTTCGGCTGAGTTATTTTGAATAAAATTAAAAATTGAAATTTATTGAACCTAAATGATAAAAAAAACTAAATTTTATGGCAAAAAAAATGAAATTATGGCAAAATTAATAAATTTAATATTTTTGATGGGAGAAATATGTAAAAATTTCATACAACTTTTGATGATGTTTAAAAATTTGTATCATTGTTTACATAACTGTAACCTAAAGAAGTTTTATTAGCATTATTAATTCGTAACATGAACTTTACAAACTGTTATTTTAACTAGCCAAGCATTGACCTTTTGCCTCGCACCACACGGCGAATGCGTAACATTTATTGAATGTCCATTCAACCCGTCTGTGATGAGCAAGAAAACAATAGCAATCTCTTCAAAAAGTCCAAAAATAGACACATCACCTCAAATACGAAAGTTGTGAGGCTTGAAAATTGAGTGCGGCCATAATTCATGATTATGCAAAAAGGTCAACAGCTTTGACTGGTCCAGAAAGGTCTTTGTTTATGCCTTTTGTGCGAAGAGTGGTGGAAGGATTTTTACTCACTTTTTTTTTATGTTGCGCCTGTCGCGTTGGCAAATTAAATTAAATGTTTGTCAAGACACACACACAACGAGATTGTTGCTCTTAAAAAGGATGCAGGATTAATATTGGGTCTTTCAGGTTTTTTTGTTTGTGTTCTTTTTTTTTTTTGTGCATTTTTTATGGGCAATAGAGCTGCGCACCGTAACTGACAGGCCTGGGCAGGACAGGGCAGACAGGCAAATTAATCAAACTAAAATACCAAAGGATCAAGAACAGAATGATGAGCAGCATCAAAGGACGAACGGGTTGTGTCTTAAGACACTCTCTTCACGCACCGTTTGGTGTTCAAAGGGCATAAAAAAATTGAAAGTAACTGGAGACAGCTGATTGATAAAGCTAGCTAGCCTTTTGACCAACTGCTTTGGCAGCTGGCTTAAACTCAACTCAAAATACATATTCATTACCTAATCAAAGTCATCCATAAAACGTATCACTTTTCATACATTTCTTTCTTGTTATTTGCAGCTCTATGCCGGCACCAAGATGAGACGCAGCAGCATTCAAACAGCGACCACAACGCCAACAAATCGACAGCTTTGGCTGCCGTCGCTGATTTTACTCTTAGCAGGCAGCACCAGGATCAATGCACAATGTCCTTGGCAACGAGATGTGCCAGATCTGCAAACAAGTTGCATATGTGCCTATAATCTGGGACGAGAACTCAGCGTACAATGTGATCAGGTATGTGAAGAATATCAATGGAGTCTTAAAGAAACTGCAGAGATTAGTTAAGAGCTTTTAAAGTTAACATCTTAAGTACTCAATACTTATATTCCAATATAATTTTCTTGCGATTTCAGGTCGAATTCTCACAACTACTCGAGGCGATGAACAAATATGCAAAACAAAAGCCTGTAGATTTGTTGTATGTAAACAATGCAACAATTGAGGAGCTGACCGATGATATCTTCAGCAATCTGAGTCTGCACAATGTGCAGTTGTCCAGTTGTGGCATTCAAAAGATATCAAGTGGCGCCTTCAAGGGACAGGAGTCAATCCTAAAGAATCTCAATCTGCAGGATAATCTGTTAACGGAGGTGCCAGTGCAAGCACTTAAAGTTCTCAAACGACTTAATCTGCTCGACTTGTCACGAAATCAACTCACCCAGATACCCGACGATGCATTTTTGGGTCTCAATAAACTGTCCACGCTGAAGCTGAATGATAACAATGTAACGCTATCGTCTGGCGCATTTCGTGGCTTGGAGCAGAGTCTTAAGAATCTCAATTTGAAAGGCACGAAACAGCGTCGAGTGCCGGAATGCATACGTGGTCTGAAGAGTCTCGCCTTTCTGGATCTCTCACAGAATGGCATCAAGGAGTTGCCCGGTGCTGGTGGCATACGTGTCTTTGATGGCCTCGATGCACTCACTGCCCTTAATATGGAGCGCAATTTGATTCAGAGTATTGCGGAAACGGCTTTTGCTGGTGTACGAAAAACATTGAGCTCGTTGAGTTTACTTAACAATCTGTTAGCCGAGTTTCCCATCGGAGCGGTGCATTCGCTAAAGGAGCTGCGTGTGCTGGACATAGGTTTCAATTTGCTCACCTTGTTGCCGGAGGCAGCGTTCCGTGGCAATCCGAGCATTACGCTGCTGGCCTTGGACGGCAATCCACTCAGCACAGTGCCGGAGGGTGCGTTTGCCCATTTGAATGCCACGTTGCGTGGACTCTCCTTGGGCGGTCGATTCTTGCATTGCGATTGCAAACTGCGCTGGGTCGCCGAATGGATACGCAACGGTGATTTACAGGTGAGAATGCCTCGAGCCATATGATTTTAATCAAGCTTCGCTTAACTTTTACTTTTTCTACAATAATTTTTTTTTTGTTTTTGTAGGTCACGTCACGTGAACGAAATCCACAGTTTTGTGGCACACCGCCACGTTTCCGTGATCGCGGTTTCTACTCCATACAGCCGGAGGAGTTGAACTGCCCAGAGATTGCCGATGCTGCGCTTCGTGGTCCTGTCGGCCTGGCCGACAATCTAAAACCCACGTTTGCCTCTTCCCCGGAATCCGTAGAGTATGAAACGGGCCTTGGAACTGGAACAGCAGCATCATCACCTATTGTCAATAGTGTTACCCCAACAACAACAACCTTCTCTACAACAACAAAAACAACAACAACAACAGTACCAACAACTAGTTCGAGTACAGCAGCCAGCACGGTGAGTTTGTTTATCAAAAAAACCAATTTTGTAAATGCGCAAGTTTTGAGTGCAAAATGTAATTGATTTTAGGCAAATGTTTGTTCAAAACTTTCCGCAGCCATATTTGATTTGGCAATGACCTTCGTTTTGTTATGAAACATATTTTAAAAGAGTTCAGCAATAGTTTTGATGGTGTTTTTTGAAGTGAATTTAAGATGAAAAGAATTTGTATAGGAAGAAAAAGTATAAGCAAGAACGCAGAATTGATTGAAGCTACATTCGCTATGCTCCTCGCTAAAGTTACTGCACATACCAAAGCGCTGAACCAATTTACAAAACCGGTACGCTATGCTTTCAGCAACGCCGGCTAGAAACACTTACAATTTAACGACACTAGACACTAAAAGCATGAAGCCACAAAAAAAATATATATTACCATAAACTGAGCATTTTGAGAATGTCAGCAAGTGATTTATGCAACATCGACAAAATTTACGCTTCTCTCTCTCTTTCTCTTTGTCTCTTAGACTCGTCCGCCTACAGCTGGAACGACGACAACAACGAAAGGTGCCTCATTGCCAACAGCTGGCATCAATGGCACTGGCAGCGTTCAGGCCACGGCCATTACAACAACAAGCAGCAGCAGCAGCTCCTCCTCCTCCTCTTCATCATCCACGTTGCATACAAGTGGGAAACAGGCGCCAGGCTGGCGACAAGGCGCCAATGCCAATGGCAGTCAACATAAGCCACAAAGACCGCCGCTGGTGCTAGGCTATCCGCCACAGCGTGGCACACGAATCGACGATGCCAACGAGGTGCAGGTGAAGCATGCCTTCCGTCAGGACAGCGCTGTCATCATACAATGGGACTCGGAGACGGCAAACATATTGGGCTTTCGGGTAGTGTATCGCCTGTTCGGCGAGAAGGCCTTCAAACAGGGTCCACCGCTAGAGGCGAGTGAACGTGAGTTTAAGATCAAGAATGTGCCGGCACAGGAGTGCATCATTGTGTGCGTCATTTCGTTGGAGGAGTTGCATGTGACGCCCGAAACGGTGCCATATCAACAGTGTCGTGAAGTGCGTACTGTTTCCTCGCAGACCTCCAACATGGATAAGATAACAATTGCGGCAAGTGCGGCCATTTGTGGCACAATCATTGTGGCCGTGATTGTCTTCATAGCAGCAAGCAGGTAACTTCTAAAACCACTTTTAGCTTGGGTTTAAATCTTTGCAGATAGTGTTTGAGTTGCATCCCCTTAATACTTAATGCTATCATTTTGTTCGATTTCGATTTCCAGGCGCTCGCGTAAACTGCAAAATAACCAGCAAAAGAGTCCATTGCCAATTGGAGGTTTGCCCGTTAATTGTTGCGGTCCAACCGGTTCGCCAGGACCACTTGGCTCCATTGCCACGCTATCGGCATTTAACAATCACAAGGTGAGTGTTCAACTCTTGCCAATTGGCCATAATAAAACCAAGCGAAAAAGAAAACATAGATGTTCGCCCCCAGGCTGTTACTAAATTGGCCTGTGACTCGGAAATGGCCGCAATTGAAGCCGACGTTTTTATATTTATGGGCCAACAAATTAGACTGCTACGTGAAAAAGGGAAAACATTTTATATATCCTTTTTTTTGTCAACGTTCTTCCGGCTGGTGCCAAATAAAAAAAAAATATATATATATATATATATGTATCTAGCTAAACGTTGACTATTAACTAGATATAAATACAACGAAGCTGGATACAAAGCGATATTAAATCTTTTAAATATCAAAAAACATTTTCAACTCCTTTGGCACGTTCCTGTGTGAAAGGTTTCGACTTAAGAGTCGGACGAAAAGAAAAAGCACAAAGTGTGCCGAGTGTTGCTAAATTTCTTGTTTTCTTTGCGTTGCAGGAATGGGATCAAGTTTCTGCCTACAGTGGACGCTCGATACCGCGTCCACGCATCTATCCCGTTGAACAGCCTGACGATATGCGCAGCCATTTCTCTGGCATGCCCGGCAAGGTGGGCAAATCAAGGTAAGCACTAAAGGGTATTAACTTATTCGGTGTGTCATAAAACATGCAACCCGTCCGCAACTCATTAGAAATGTAGCACAAATATTTGCTTGATTTTACACACATGCAAACATATATTTTACTTGTTTTTTATATTTACTTAATTATAATTTCATTTCTCATTATTTTTCGTTATTTATTCATGCACACACACAACATACACTTACACACATACACATATATACACATTTGGGCGCCATATAGCAGATCCATAGCCGATGGGCAATCACAACACAGTTTCTCGAATAATTCGCATCGCGGCTATTTGGGCAGCGCATTTCCCACAAATCTGGTCAATTCACGCCCAGAATTGAGGCAATCGCGTCAATCGCTTGCCGCTGCCTCCGAGCGCATGTCGCGCGCCTCCTACGCCGGCTCCATACACAATGGCAATGGTGGCGGCGTCGGTGGCGCCATGGGCGTTGGCGGCATGGTCAACGCCGGCAGCTTAATGGGCATGAGCGGATTGGTTGGGCCCGGTGGTCCATCGAGCATTGCATCCAGCAATGCAAGACGCTCGCGTCCGCGCTCCAGATCACGCGATCAACTGAACACAACGCATATACATAACCATCGACCGGGAAGTCGGTAAGTAGCACAGAAGAACGCACACACACACCTCCCCACCCGCGCCCCCCTCAACCTCTTCAGCAGGTATATATATTAGGCATTTTCAGACACACAAAAATTGCTTCGTCACCAATTACAAAAGTCACACTTTCAATTTTTCGATTTTCATTCAATCGTTCGTTCGTTTGAAAGTTTTCAAAAAAAAAAAAGTTTTGATTGTCTTGCTTTTTTTATATGTGTGCCATTAAAACGTTTTGCTTTTCTCCCTTTATTTTATCTTGTTAACGAAGATGCGACATCAAATATAAAGAAGCTTAGTTTTTATCAACATTTTAAGCGTATCATGATTTCATTCATTTTTATTTGGATATTATGCAAGGCAATGAAAAGGTTTTTATCAACTTGTTAAAGTTTGAATTGTTTTTACTGTAGCAAAATGAAAATTATAAAATATTAGTTTCGAGTCAGATAAAATCAAAATAGTGTTTTCTTTGCCAAACAAGATTTAATTAATAGTGCACATAAATAAGCTTTAAAATTCATCGAAACTTTATTAAAAAAAATACATTCAATCTTGCAAAAAATAACTCTACGTTTAATCAAGCTTGTAACAATAATGAATACATTAAAACATGGCAAGCGCTTTAACTCTTCGATTACTTAATTAAGTAACTACACGCCGTCCATAGCTTACATTTTACGGTATTTTTTGGATCGAACGCAACAAACTGTTAATTTAATTCACTATTAAAGCCTTATTCGGTTGTTGTTTGCTTTGCTCAATGTTGTAAATTTGTTACGTTCATTATGCATTTAATTACGTTTCTTTTTTCATATTTTTCTTTTATTTTTGTGTGTGTTTCAACAATTTTGCACAAGTCATTAACTTGGCTTTCTCACATAACATATAGAAAAATATTGAATGAGTAAATTGGTTTGTTGTTGTAATTGATATTTTGTTGTTGTAGATATTCGCAAGCGGGTTCAACGCATACGCTGAACAATTATTGCGATACATCGGATAATTGGACCGATCATGATATGGATATATATATGGCGCGCAATCCAACAACGCGCAACGGTTTGGTGCCATTATGAGGGCGGCTTATGTTATCCTGATATTTCAATGTTGTACTAAATTTGGATGGCATTTTCTGACAATATCTGACGCCGGCAGCCATTGCAGCGGGTGGCAATGGTGGACGGCGTCAACAACAACAACAACAAGAACGAGAACACCAGCAACAACAGCAACAGCAGCAGCAGGAGCAGGAAAGAGCTGCAGCACAACAACGACAGCAGCAGCAGCAGCAACAACAACAACAGCAACGACATAGAAACAATCAGCAACAACAGCAATTGCAGCAGCCATATCAACAACAACAACAGCAGCAACAACAACAACATCGTTTACAATACTATAATACAGCGCGAACACAACGTTGCACCTCGCCGCCCGATGTTGTGCCGCGTGCAGCAAATTTCCATAATAACAGCAATAGCAGCAGCAGCAGCCACGCGAACAGCAGCAACAACAACCCTAATCAACAAGCATTGCCGTTGCAAGCAACGACAGCAGCAGCAGCAGCAGCATCAACGAACGTTGGCATTGTTGTTGAAAATTATTTCAACGAATATGAGCGTCAGGAAATCATTTATCATCCCACTAGCAATAGCAAAAGCAACAGCAGCCACATGCCAGCAACACGTTTGGACAGCAACAACAGCAGCAGCAGTGGCAGCAGTGGCTGCAGTAGCAGCAGCAGCAGCAGCAATGCTTTTCGTTTACAGTTACCCGCAACAACGATGGCAACGACTAACAACAATATTTTCTATAGACGAAACAATTATTTAATAGATGCAACTAATGCGCATATATTTAGTGATAACTGTAACTGTACTTGTAATTGTAGACTAAGCGAACAGCGGCAGCAACAGCAGCAGCAACAAATAGAAACAGCAAAAGCCACAACAACAACATCAACAGCAACGACAACAACAACAGCAACTGACAGCAGTCGCGTTGACACACAAACAGAAGAAGCATCATCCTTGGCGCCAAGCACCTCAGTGTCAAGCATTGAGCAAGTGCAACCCACTAAGTATGTGAATGACACAGCAACAAATGCAACAGCAACAACAGAAGCAGCAGCAGCAGCAGCAGGTAAGGCCTTGTCTGTGTTGAACTTGACATTGGCTGACATTGAAACGGATTTGGATCTGGACATGGACAAGCTTTAAGTGCAATTGTTGTTGTTGTTTTTGTGTTCTTGTAAGCAATTTGCATACAATTCAATGCAACAAATATCAAACAAATGAAAGAAAGATAAATTCAACTTAGCTAACTATTTTTGTATGCGGTTTAAAAACAAGAAAACAAAAGGAATAAGTGCAATGAATACATATTATATATATAAACACATTATATATATTATTTGTGTACATATAAATTGTATCTGTTATCAATAATCTGCAATCTGTTTAAACGCTTCTTTTCTTTTTGTATTGGTTCTTTGTCGTTGTACGCGTAGTTTTTTTTATTTTGATATAGCGACAACTTGTTAAGCAATCAAAGAACTAAGATCTTAAGTCAATATCTTATAAAACAAAACAAAAATGGTACTAATCTATATAAACTATATAAACTAACTATTAAAAACGTTATTTAATGTAGAATAATATTAAAAAAAAAAATAGAATTGATGAAAAAATATTATTTAAACACTGGAACGGCAAGCATAGAACATTTAAATATTTATTGAACATAATTTTTATAGTTAATAAATTAAAAAACTAATCAAGTTGTATATAAATAATTTTTAAATTATTTTATCAACAATATTTTTCATTTTTGGAATGTTTTTTCAAAAACTTAAACAGCAAAAGCTTCAATTTGTATTTAAAAATTATAAAAATTTATTTTATTTATTTATGCTTGTCGCAGCCAGAAAAAAAAAACATTCCATTAGCTATACAATTGTAGCTTTTTTTATTGCCTTGAATTTTATGATTTAGTTTTTGAGAAAATGTATTATTTCTTGGATTTTTTGTTTTTTTTAATTAAAGCTCAAGAATTTACTTTTTGTATAAAAGCTTCAGTCGAAACGTTTGTGTGCTAAGTTTATGTAACAATTAATTGTTTAATTTTTATGTTTAAATATAATTTTATAGTGAGATTTTAATAAATAAAACGAAATTATATATATTAAAATATATTTTATGCTTATAATTTTTCTATATTTGTTTTTAGCTTGAATTTTGGGTTTGTATACTTTTGGTTTTTGAAAGGAAAAGATTTTTCATCGATTTAATTTTATAATATTTGCATTGTTTTTACCTATTTGAAGCTTACCGTGTAAATCGATGTACATAAATTAATAGCCCTAAGCTTTAAAGTTGAGTTTCAAGCGTTTTTAACGACGGGATTTGCCTTGCCGCAAATCCGAGAGAACACAGTTGACAGTTAACAATATTTAGTGCCGATTGGGCAGGATGATGGCTAGAAACAAAATGATAGCCGAACCCAAACAACGTTCATATCTGGCACTAGATACTTTAGCGAAGTAAGCTATATATATATATATATATATATATATATAAATATATATCTATTAGAAATCGATTTAAGAAACAAGTTAAGAAAACGCTTTGAGCATTAGACAAGTAAACACAATTTAGATGGAAAACGGGAGCAATTATTTAGAACTACAACAACCAACAACAATAAATATAAATATATATACAAATATATATATATATATATACATATAAATATTTAAGAAATTGTAGGCAATGAATTTTGAGAAAGGAGCATGAAAAAGAAAAAGAAAACACCCAACAATTTATAGGTCTAAGATTAAATCTAGAGCAAAATGCAAATGTTTCACTTGTAAAGTAAGCAAATTGGCTAAGTACTTAAATAATGTATCGATAACACAATAAGCAACTGCGTTATCGATTATAGCTAGTTGTAAGAAATTTAAGATCAAACTTAGTACTTAAGCTTAATTACACGGAATTAAATTAATAAACTGCCTTAGCACCAGCGAAAAATAAGAAAACAAGTTTTAAGTATTAACAATATAAAGAAGAAAAAAAAGCACATGCTTAGTCTTTAGTTTAGCAGCACTTTAGATCAAAGAGATGAGCACTCTTCACTTAAGTATATAGAAGATATATCCTTAACTTACACAAATACTGCCAAACAAGAAGAACAAATACCAACAATACAAAATCACGTGACATTTAGCTAGTTTTCAAAACATAAGCATATTTAATTCTTTCTTTTGTTATCGAAAAACTTTGTCGATTGAAGTTTATGTAAATAAGTTGTTTTACTACCTGAACTTCAATTCAGTTGCTTAAATGTCACGTTCACACCGACTCGAAAAAAGCTCATCTCACTGACGACACCGAATAAATAACGAAGAGAACACCACCCGATTTTAGATCTTAGAACGGATTGTAGTTACTTATACACTTACCATAAATGTGCGTTAAATTTTTAATGTATTAACTAAAGTGTTAACTTTGCGGCTTCAACAGAACAACAAACCAAAAGAAAAAACCAACCAACCTAAATATGTATTTGTAAATGTTGATTAGAGACAACTTTTGGACAAGTTTCTTTTGTTGTGTTGATAAACAAAATAAACACGTTTTTGTTCGTTTATATACGCATCAAGTTCGAAATAAAGCATATTTTTGTTAAGTTCTTTCTGCGTTTGAATATTGCTTTAAATTGATTACTCACCCTGGCACCGATAGTGAATTATCCCATAAGAGACGCAATTGACGTGTAAATACCGCCCACAGCTGTGCCATGCCCTCCAAACTGCCCAGATGGGCGTGGCAGATTGCCAACAGAGAGCTAAGACGGCAAACCAAAGAATCAGCAACGGCGCTCTTAATGCGCATCGGATCGAACTGCAACAGAAAAAAGAGATTTTAATAAATATATTTGATTAAAAAATCGTAGATATTTTTACCTTATTCTTGAAACTGTGCTTGGCATAGGGATATAGTGCCAGTTCTGGATGCATATCGGGAAATAAATAAGCGAGCAACTCAGCCAGTTCACTTTCCATCATGGGTCCAGGCAGCCGTTTGGTGAGAGCCGACTGTGAGGGCATCTTATAAATGCGTTCCTTTCTAGCTGTCAACTTGTGCTCGGTGAGCTTGTCCAAGGGATTTGAGTGCTCAGCGCCGCTGCTGGTGCCAGAGAAATTGCGACCCACATAGGAGTCGAGAGTGCGATTCACTTTGCCAACTGCCTGATAATCGTTTAGGCAGAGCGTGAGATACGAGAAGGCCTCGACAGATAAGTAGATCTTGCCCAGTGGCGCTTTGGACGGCACAAATTCTGTGCGCTGTTCATTGTCATAGGCAACACTCTCTGAGAGCTCGGGCCAGGTGTAGACGAGATAGCTTTCCGTACAGGATTCGGGCGCATAGCCGTGGGGCAAGGCATAGAATTGTTGTACATCCAGACGCTCCACATCGCCATCAATAACAATATCCTCGGAGATTGGTCCATGAGCGAAGGGTACATACAATGGCATACGAATGCGCACCGCATCCAGCGAGTATGTGGTCCTTACCGATACCCTTGCTTCCTGGTTATAGGAGGCTGGTAATTTGTCATGGAATAGCGTCAGCAAACCCATCAAATAACGACACTCTGACGGTGCTTGCTCCAATCCAATGAGTCGGAAGTTGGTACGCAAGGCAGGCGCCAAAGCCACACCAGTGTAAAAGTTCCATTTGGGATCGTAGATCTGTACAAAAATCGGCACCACGCTGTTAACTTCAGCAGCAACAACAGCGGCAGAGCTCAAAAAGAAATTAAACTCTGATGTGGATTTCATATAGTTGCTGGCCGCATTAACCGGATGCAGCACCACAAATCGACGCAGTCCATAAATTCTCGCTAGTGTGTGCAGCTCACTAGAGTTGCGTATTGGCGGACCAAAACTGTTCCAACTGCACATTAAATCGTGATGACAATTTGTGCGTTGCAAGCAAGTGCTGACTGCATCTGCTGGTGCTGGTGTTTTTCTTTCGGGAAGTTGTGCCTCATAGTAATCCACTGCAATGCCATTGCGTAGCATATTCAATGTTTCGGACTCCATATGCCATTTGCATTTGTAGAGCTCCTCGGGCTGCAGTGGAACGCCAACATCGACGGCCACCTCCCATTTCTGCAGCAATTCACCGAGCTGTGCGTTGAACACCTCCCAATCCGAGTCAGCGCTGAAGTTTTCGCGATAGAAATCGTTATCATCAATTTCTTCTGCCATTCTATCTTGTCAATTTACGCGTATCAACATACAAAAGGCAAACAAGACAATTAAATACAAGTTAATGCTGCCAGCTGGTCTGACAGAGCTGCCACTTGGCTGCAATACATTTTGTTGCTAGAGATGGATGTTAATGGCAAAACAATTGAACGAAATAAATTATAAGTTGAAAAATAATTGTATTCAACCAATGAATAATTGTTATTAAAACAATAGTTTTTCCAACAAATAATAATTTTTTTAAAGAGCCCAGGATGGTATGCAGTTACAAGTAAATGTTGCCAGAGTGTTGAATATCATTTAACATCCAAAACAAAACGCATCTTATCGATTTCCGCCTATCGCTAATAGAAACAACAACTGGATCAACAAGCGCACCATGAATTATGGAAGATGTAAGATGTAAACAATTAAATTCTGTGATTTTAATTGATGGAATAAATATTTATTACATGAACACCGCAATGTGTCGTAAAGACAAGCGCTTATTGTGGGCACCAGAGCCGACGGAGCTCTTTCTAGATCTGTGGCAGGAGTACATTGAAGAATTGCGCGGCACTCGATTTAACTCGCATATATACATGGATATGGCCGAAAAAATGTACAAATTTTGTATTACACACGTTGAAATTAAGGCCAAAGTGGACAACATGACCAAAAAATATAGGTAAGTGTACATTAGTTTAATTTTAAATACATAGTATTGTATTTTAACAAATTTTAGAATGGAATTGAATCGATGCCCAGACGACGGCCCTTCTGAATGGGTGCATTTTAAACGAGTGCAAGAAATATTATGTGAATCGCGACCGATAAAAGCGAATCTGGTCATGGCTAATAGCCTAGGTAATAACCTAAAACATTTCAAATACCTATAGCCAGCTAACATGTTGTAAGCTAATTTTTTCAGATTTTTCACCGTTTGAAGATTCTGATGGCAACGATTCGAACTCCCCAAATTGGAACAAAGACAAAAGTTTTACAGAAGAACCAAGGACAGAGTACTCTCCAGTAAAAGCCAAACGTTCAAGAAGCAGTTCTGCTTCTGACCAAAGTGAACATTTTCCAACAAAAACGAGGCGAATTCGAGAAATGAGTCCTGCTTCTGTTCAAAACGAGTACACTCCGATAAAAGCAACACAAAGCCCAGAAGAAAGCCCTGCTTCTATTCGAAGTAAATACCTTCGAATGGAAGCAAAAAGGGTTCAAAACAAAAGTCCAACTTCTGTCCAAAACGAATGTTCTCCAATAAAAGTAACACGAAACCCAAGACAAAGTCCTGCTTCTGTTCGAAGTGACTCGGCATCCTCGGTAAATAGTTCTAGGCCAGCATCAACGGATAAAGAAACCTCAGATAGATTATTGGCTATAGAGGAGGAGAAATTAGCTGTACAAAAAGAAACACTGAAATCCTTAAAGAACCTTGCAGATGGACTGTCATCGCTACGCAGGGATTTTCTCAAAATTTATAGATATAACTGTAGAAATAACCATTAGAACGATTAGAAGAAACTTCCAACAATAGTTTTTAAGTATTATGTTTTCAACTGAATAAAATTTACAAAGACAAAGTAAATATATTATTGTTTTATTTAAGTTGGCTGCATTTTAATATAAATAGCTGTTAAAAATATGCGCTCGAAAATAAAAACAAACAGCTGTTTTCTGAAAGAGATAACATATTGGCAACGCTTAAAAGAAAAGGGATTTGCGAAGCTAAGAGCGATAACTTTCTATCAGATAGTTTTCCTTATCGATGTGACATATTCAAGCGCATTTCTAAATTCGCCAAAGATTTCGTGAAAGTTGTTTTAAAATTTACCAAATTGTAAAACTATTGGCCGACCAAGAAAATTTGCACAGGTTAGTTATATTGAAAAACTAAAACTTAATCGCTTGCTGTTCGGTTTGTTCGTTTTTTTTTTTGTTTGTTTAGTTTTTATTAATTTACATCAATCCATTCACTATTTGCTGTCGCGCGGGAGCTTTGCTTAAAACGTAAACAACATACTACACGGCTTTAACCAACGATAAGGGTGCCCTCGTCGGGGAATTCATGGGTGGGCACTTCCAAATTCAATGGCGCCGGTCCCTTACGGATGCGTCCAGAGGCGTCATAATGAGAGCCGTGGCATGGGCAATAATAGCCACCAAAATCACCAGAATTTGCAATTGGCACACAGCCCAAATGCGTGCAGACGCCAATAACAACTAGCCACTCGGGCTTGATGACGCGTTGCTGCAGAAACACACAAATATTGGAAATAAAAATGAGGAAAACATGTAATTTAAATTATACTCACATCATCAGTCTCGGGATCACGCAGAGAAGATGTGGGCACGGCCCTCTCCGTTTCAATTTCGGAGGATGAGCGATGACGAATGAAGAGCGGCTTGCCGCGCCACTTGAACGTCACCGATTTTCCCTCGGGTATGTCGGCAAGTTTAATCTCAATTTTGGCCATGGCCAGTACATCGGCTGAGGCGCTCATTGAGCCGAGGAAGGTGTTGACCAGACCCTTGGCCGCATACACACCGCCAACGGCGCCAGCACCCACCAGCATATAGGAGAAAGCTTTCCTCTCCTCGGCGGACTCGTTGCGGCGACGCACATCCTTCACAGAGTCACGACGATAGGGCGAGAAATCTGGCACCTGCAGATCGCTGTGAGCCTGGCGGGTGGCTAAAAATAAAGTATATACATTAGTTATGCTTTTTATCTGGTTTATAAACATGACGTTTATCAATAATGCGATTAATAGTTAAACAAATGAGCTGGACGGCGTCGTGACCCGAGCAAAGCCGCGCATTGCTTGCCTCACGCACTCATTTGTCAATCAGCTGTTTGCATTTGGCCACGGGGCGAGGTTATGTAGAAATTACGTAAGGAAATTCGGAACTTTGGCCATTTAATCATTCAAGAAATTGCGAAAAACATATTTTATTGTACATAGACACTGCACAACACACAATTTATAAGAATTGGGCTACAATTATGTAATGCCAGCTGGAGTTGTGTCTTGTTGATGCTTACCAATGGCATTGACGGCGACTCCGCACGTCCGCAGGCTGGTGGACAGCGCCTGTGCGCTAGCGCGCACATAGGCACAGGACACGGCTTTCATCATTTTGTTAGCTTGCCTTTTTTGTATCTATTTGTTTTGGTATCGAAAATCTCGTTGAAGAGACCAACGTCGTCTGCTTTGCTGTTGCTGTTGAAAACCAGAGTGACCGCGCGCTGCAGACGTTAAAATCCCAAACGATTTTACTTACATATCGTGAACAGCTTTTGAATATACAATAACTTAATACTTATGCAAGCTAATATGTTTCTATTTACAATTATATTTCGTTGTGAAGTAAAAACGTAAAAAACTTCTTTAATTTAGTAGAAATAAATATTTTTATTTGAATGTTACCTGTCATAACGATCAAGCCATATTGACGCAAAGTGAGTAACGTACGCAACTGCGTAACGCCTGCGCGAGAAACGTAAGAGTGTTCAATTGGTTGCGCGCAATTTTGGCTACGCGCGCAATTTAAACTGCGCTAAAAAACATGAATAATTATTGAATCGAGTCGTTTATGGTAATAATAAATGTATGCTGGAGACTGTAATATTTTTTCTCAACTTAAAAGCCAATATTATCTCACTCTACATTAATTTCTGATTCTATGGATTAGCAACAAAGAACAATTGATACATAAAAATAATCCCTTATTTCTAAATTTCATTGCAGCATCAACCTTATTAAAACTGCAGGCCTGTTTCCCAGCTAATAAGCCTTAACAGAAATCTTCCCCACCCGCTGGTTTGGCCTGAGTGGCAGTAAGGTAAGCGATCAACCCCTTTAATGAAAACTTTTTCCCTCTTTAATTAGATACTGCAACAATTTAGCTTTCGCCAAAATTCCATAGAAAAGGGTTTTCCATGGAAAACCGGTTGTGCACCACCAAAAATCCACCACCACCATTAAAGATGACAGTTTGCACAGTTTTCCCGATTGCATTTTCCATCGCCTGCTGTGCCACATGACGTCGCAGATAAGATTGTTCGCGCTGTAAAGTTTTTTTGTGTGAATGAGAAAAGGTTTCTCAATCCTCAAAAAAAATAGATTTTAAATGCCAAAAATTTTCTTGCTTGTTTTCGCTGACCTCATCTTGCTCAAACGCAAAATCAATAAACATTAAACGCATAAAATGACAATAAAAATTGCATAAAAATGAGAAACTTGACAACAAATAAATAACACTCATTTTTATGCGCATAAAAGTAGGCAATAGCCAAGAACAACAACAACAAAATTCGCTAAACTTTAAAACCAATCCGCAAGCGATATAAAAAAAGAACCCTACAAAAAAATAAAAGAGAAAGAATATAAAGAAGTAAAAAAAAAAAACGCACAGCCGGCAAAAGTAATTCCTTTGGCGCCAGGCCTGTGATTATCGAAAGTAGTTCTTTTTGATGTCGAAAGTTTTAGCCTCCCTCCGCTGCCTGCCACCCTACCCTTTTGCCAAAACCATCAGCTCATTCCCTCACCCGTCGCTAGGTGGCGTTGCCAAACTGTAAAAGTGAAAGGAGAAATGCTTCTGCTTCTTCTGCTAGCGGCGTCCGTTTCCATTTCCAGGCATGGCAATTTGCGCACATAACGGCGCCTCTATGTACTTACCACGACACTTACACACCCACACACTGATTCCGAGAAATGCACACACACACACATACACACAGTATACAGATTCTAACATTCTCATAGAGAGAGACGCACAAAAAGTGTGTAAATTTTTGGGCAAAACAACAAAAATCCTAGCAAAATTTCAAGCAATTGCAACGAACTTTAAATTCCCTTATAGATAAAAACTAAAAATAGAATTAAAAACCTTTTTAAATGTGATAAAAATATAAAACATATATAAATATATATAAAATATATATAAATATGAGTAATAAAAATGAAATAAATGCAAAGTAAGAGAAAAATATAACAAAAACTAACTAACTAAAAAATCATTTTTCATATATAAACTAAGAAGTTTTGTCCAAGTCAATACTTAAATCTTTACTTATGCATGGAAAAGACAAGAAAACATGTTGAAACTTTATGTTAACTTTATGGAAACTTTTCTTTAATGAAACCCAATAAGATAAATATGTTCACAATTGACAATAGTTTGATAACTTTGTCCCAATCTAATGTACATTAACTACATTATTAAATAATTATTAGTTGATAAATACATTTACGAAATTCTCAATGCCAGTTGCCAATCTTCTTTGAAAAGTTTACTATACCCTTTTTCGGTGAGTGTATTTGCAACAGCACATTTAAAACTATGCCGCATAGGCGACGTAGCAGCAGCAGCAGCTCCAAAAACAGAAACCAGGCTCCCCCTTTTTTAACCAACACACTCCGAACCCCATAACACCACACCTCCCAATCCCCCTTTCCGTTCACCATCTGCTATGGTTAACTGCGTTACACTTTTCAGCAACTTTTACATTGGGCAATGGCGCCAACTACAAAAGCAACAACAACAACAACAAAACAGAAACTTGCTTTTGCTGCCTATTTTTCAAGCTCTCTCCGCCTACTTCTTAAATGCCAAGGGCTGCTAACAGCTCAACTCTTGTATCTGTGTGTGTGTGTGTGTGTGTGGCGTGTGCAGCGTTGCGGCTGCGGCTGTGGCAACAACAACAGCAACAATGACAGCGATGACAACAACAACTGCTCTCCAGCCGCTTATCGCAACATCAGCCAAGCATAAAGCTCAATACGCACACCCAACCCAACCCAACCCCACACCCAGCTCAAACCACCCACACCCACTCGCACCATCAACCACCGCCCTGCAACAACAACAATAAACGACGCCTCATTCCTGCCTTAACGAAAGTTGAAAGTGGAAAATTGTGCGTGGCAGCCAAAAGTTTTGAGACTCAGCCTGAGCCTGAGCTAAGTTGAGTTGAGTTTCAATTGAGCTGAGTGACGGCCTACTAAAACTGACTGACTGACAGTTAGGGCTGACTCCCATGCACACACCGTACCACAACCCCAACCCCAACCCCTACACCCACTCTCGACTTACCCCCTTTATTATTATTTTGGTTGTGGACTTTACCTTGGCATGCAAAACCCATTTACTCCTTGGGCGGCTTCTCTGAAAATTAAATGAATAAGCAGCTTCATTCTGTGCATCGAACAGCACAACAGCAGGGTGGGTTGGGGAGGAGAATGAAAGTTGGTTGGGGGTATGGTTTGTGGCATGTGCAGCCTTTTCGGAGATGAGTTGGTCGGGTCCCTGGAGCCGACACCGCCAAAATGTGGCACAGCTGGCAGTCATTTCTTTTTTCTTGTTTCTTTTTCCTTCACTCGTCTCTCGGTTTGCATTTAAAGTTATTTTGCCAGCGGCAACATTTCAGTTTTTGGGCTCCATATATTTTGTAAAGTATGTTTGTATTCGTATGTATGTATGTATATTTTTGTTGTGTTTTTTTTTGTTATTGTGGCACATGCTTAGCTGCTCGCTTTGCTGACCGACTAAGAACATTCTGTCCGTCGTCTGGTTCGCCTTTTTGTATTATTTTCCTCAGCCAGGATTAGGTGACCATGACAATTGCTCAACGGACAAACGGCTTTGTTTTCACATACAAGTTGAATTTAAAGCAAGATTTTTGACAACTTTTAGTCAAGCCATATGACTAGCTTAAAGTAATGTTTTCAGCAATCATATTTTAAAGCAGCGGCGGGCAAGCAGAATAACGGAGAGAACGCAGAAACATAAACTAATTTACATTAACATTTCTATATTTTTATTTGTGCATGAATCGGCTCATACTTTTCGCTAATCGTTAAAGATTAAGCTTAACTAAAGAATTTAGCACAGTTGTGTGATCAAAAGATCGAAACATTGATTACAGTTCATCGGCGATTTTGCTCTTCTTGTCTGTCGTTTCGATTGGAATTTCGTTATCCTTGCCATTCCAGGCTAAAACCACGTTAAGAGCTGGTTTCAGGTCACAATCAATGTGCATCTTATGGCCACGTTGATTAAGAAGATCGCTGAGGAACTTCACCAAATTGTCCAATGCAAAAGTGCCCTTAAACAGTGAGTATTGCGAACGATTGCAGCTGACCGCAACCAAAGTAGGATGACCCGATTTTCTTACTTGCAGACCCTGCTCGATGATGGGTTGTTCGCCAAAGACGTTCCACAGCCAGCCAAAGGAGACTTGCTCTTGCTCGAACTTTGGCATCACTTGGCGTAGTATGTGCAACATATTGTGGCGACACTGGGCGTTGCAAATGTTAAGCGAAGGCAAAACAGCGATTACACACCACGTTTTCTTCTCACAAACATTGTACAAAGTTTCATCGTCGATAAGTTGCAACAGTTGTGGCATCTTCAACTTATCCAATGACCAACTGATGATATCTGCTGCCTCAGGCTTGCCATCATAATCGGTTGCCTCGCTTGCCAGCTTTGAGTTCGCTGGGAAGTATTTGATCTTCAAGTCCTTGGGACATTTGCTTAACTTATATTCGACTGCTTTGCTTTTGTACTTGCTTATGTCAATGGCACCCAGTTTGATGTCTTTCTCTTTGAGTTCCTTGGCTGCTTTGGCAAATTCTTGAGATGAACTCTGGCCCTCCTCACATCCGTAGAACTCGATCAGCCAAATTTCATCGGAATTGAAGACAAGCTTATCAAAATTATCTCCCTCTAGTTCAATGACATCACTCTCTTCAACATCTTTCTCTTCAGGCAAATCCTTTTCCTCTACGTCTTCAGCATCCAAGACAAGTTGAATTTTCTTTTCGATCTCCGCGACAACAGCTTTTGCCATTTTTTTGGCACGTCTTGATTCAGCATATTCGTACGGTTGAGCTTTATTGACGCCAAATATTTTGATCATGGGATAGCCGTTGATTTCATATTTTGTGCACAGATCATAACTATCCTCGCTATCGATTGCGCCCACTTTGACCACGCCCTTCAATGCCTTGGCCAGCTTCTTGAACTCGGGCACCATGCTATGGCAAAAGCTGCACCATGGTGCATAAAACTTAACAATCCAAATCGCATCATCTTGCATCACTTCTTGTTCAAAATTCTCTGTTGTTAGCTTCACAACGTGATCTTTGGATGTATAGAAATCAGTTTGACCAGATACATACATTGTCAGCATTAAAATGCTGCCAACAATCACAAAAGCTGAAACTATTCGTCGAATACTCATTTTTGTCTTTTTTTGCTCGTTGTTCATAAAATGTAATTAATCAAAAATAAAAACAAATCCGGAAATATTTTGCAGCAGAAAAATTATATTTTAATGTTGTTGTTGCTTAGTAGAATCAAAACTTTTCTGAATTTTGTGTTTACTCTGAGATAGATCAAGTGAAAATGAATTTATGTTGTATTCTTTTGACTTTCTAGACATGTGTTTGCTTTGATTTAAAGTTTTTGAACAAAAAGTTAAGGTAAACAAAGTGCAAAATAGAAGAACATAGAGAATAAAATGCTTAAGATTTGTTAAGTAAAAAGTTTTATGAAAAGCTTGCAAACATTTCCTTCAAATAAATCAAATAACTTTAGAACCTTCGACTTCAATATATATTTTTTAAAATTTATTTAGATGTTTTATTTCTGATTTTACTTCTCGATGTATCGATTTTGATAATTCTTTCTTATCTATACCACAACTGACATATTTATTATAAGATTCAGTTGCCCCACCTCTCTTTTTCTGCCCCTCCACTAACACTCTAAACTTCTGTTGACATTTTTTCAATTTGCGGTAACTTTCCAGCTTGAAATTTGAACGTTTTTCTTTAGGTTTTTTTTCTTTTGCCTAGAAACTAAGAAAAGAACACAGAAAAGCAGCATCAAGGAAAAAGCGTCAATGAAACCTGCCCTAAATTCGTACAAGCGGCTTAAAACAACAATAACAAACGAGCAAGAAGCAAAGAAAAGAAAAAAAATAAAAATAAATATGAAATAAAAACACCGAACCACAAAGCGTGGAGCATAAGAAAAACACAACAACAAAAAGCATAAGGCGCACAGCGGGTAAGCCAGAAAAAGAAGAAGAAAGTCGAACGAAACCAAACCAAAAAAAAAAACCGAAGAAGAAGAAGAAGGAAATGTCGACGCTGCGTTTTCTTTTTTTTTGTGACTCCTTGTTGCGTTTTGGGTCGCGCGTAGGACACGCGCCAAAGGAGGCGCAGCACGCATAAATCTAATGCCAAATTACATTATTTTGTCATTTTGAAGGAGGTTAGGGAGGTAGAAGGTGGAGGATATAGCCTCCCACACAACGCTGCTGCAGTGTCCTGGCCGCAGGGCATAAAACACTGTCAAAAATAAACTTGCGCCAAAAAAAACAAAAAAAAAGAAATGCAGAAAGCTCTTGGGGTAAAAGTTTTGTTTGCCTGCCAGCACAAAAAGAAACGAAAGCGAAAACGAAAAGTACATTATATGCAAGCATGCAAAGGGAAGCGAGGGAAGCGGCGTGCAAGGAAAGAGGAAGGATAACACTATGTGTCTATGTGTGTGTGTGTCTGTGTGTGTGTGGAGGGGTTGTGGTATGGTGTTTGAGATTTTCCTGGCATTGGGTCTGGGGTTGTTTGTCAAGTTCGCGGCCAGCCGAAAGTGAAAGTAAATGCACAAAAAACGAAGCTCACGCGTCGCAGTCGCTGCTGACGACGCAGCCAACGTTGGCGTCGTGCGTTTACCAAATATCCTTCGGCACGTTGCTTGGCCAAGGACATTGCGGCCATTAAAAATGCCTGGCATTCAAGCTTTTATTTTCCAGCCAGTTTTCTTGAGACGCGACTGCAGCACACAATGAATTCTCTCAAGCTAAAGCGCACTCTCTCTCTGTCGAGCGTTCTCTCGCTCTCTTGGGCGCTCTCTCTCTCTCTCTCTCTCTCTGTGCGTTTGCGCTGTGCTACAAACTTTCACTTTCTTTAGCTTGTCCTTTGCCTTCACAGGTTCACGATTCACGATTCACTTTCGCTTTTCAAACCCTGAAAAAGTTCGACGACGTCGCTTTTCGTCTCGCTCTCTCACTCTTTCACTCTGTCGCACGCACTGCGACTTCCTGTCTGTGTGTGTGAGCTTCCGGTCTTGTTTTTACAACTGATAAGGCGTCAGCCAGGCGACGTTGGCCCCAAAATGTATGCTATGTGTTTTTCTGTTTTGGGAAGACGACCAGCAGGCGCCCCTTTGTTGTTATTGTTGTTGTTGTTGCTGTTGCGCGTTGCAAGGATCAAGGACGTTCAAGTTAACTGAAATGGGCTGACTGTGCCTCGGCAAACTCGGTGAAAACGACGACGACGACGACGATGGCTAAAAGAAATGCAGGGCGTACATTTTCATTTACTTGGGCGGCTTTTATCTGCTTCTTCTTCTCGGTGTGTGGGTTTTTTGTTTTTTTTTTTGTTTTGGTGGTGGTTTGACTTTGACATGGGTTTGGGTGGTTGGGGTGCGATTTCGGTGGGGTTTTTTTTTGCCATTGTTGGGTGGCTGCAGCTGCCTTCGCACAGTATATAACAGATATGCGTGTGTGTGCCTCTGTATATGTATGTGTATAATGGGGAGCTGTATGTGTGTGTGTTTAGGGGGGGGGGGGGGGGGGGGCAACAAGAGTTTTGCTGCGGCTGCTGCTACTGCTACTGCAGTCCTTTATTGAGCCCAAAACCACCCAAAAAACCACTTTGGCTTCAGCGACAGAAGCCAGTCAAAATGAGGTACACAGTGAGAAACATTAAGTATGTTGTTTTCTCGGAAAACTTGGTAAAATATCATATTTAAGTACTTAAAATTAAAGAAATTTTGGGAAAAAAGAGAAAAGTGAAGAGGAATATGAAAGAGATGAAGAAAAGATAAACACAAATACTAAGAGACAAAGACAGAGAGATTGAAAGAAAAAGATTAAGAGACAAAATACGAAGAGTGCAAAAGAAAAAAAGAATATTGTGATCAATAAAAATAAAGGATAAAGATTAAAATATTGTGTGCATGTACTATATATTATTACAATCCAATTTTTCTCAGTGCACTGCGTATAAACGAACGACCGCTCGCTGCGTTTGTAATTTTGGCGCTTTTTGTGCGTGTGCAGCGAGCAGCGATGGAGCAAGAGAGAGTGAGAGAGAGGAGGAGTGGCAGTGGCAGGGACAGGGGAATGAAGGGGGAACAAGAGTGAAACAGTGAAAGGGGGGAAACGCTTGGGAGCGGCATTGTGAGTGACGTTGATTGTTGTTGTTTTTGTGTCTTGCGGGGGAGGGGGCGTTGAGTAGGTGGGTTTGGGTGAGTTTGAGGCGTTTATATATATATATATAGGCTTGGGTATATAGCAGCTTAAGCTTTGTTGTTGTTGCTTTTCTCAATTGCGTAGTTTTTGGGCAGTGCACAAGGCACAAAAATGTTCATTGCCTTTTGGCATTTTCCTGCTGCTTTTCCTATTCACTTATTTCGCTTTTCTTTTTCTTTTTCGGGCTTACTTATGTGGGTCGCAGCGGGCTTTCGGGTATCCTTATTCATGTGCGGTGCATAGCAATGTCAATGGATGCCTTTAAGTGTTTATGTATATGTATATATAAGTGTGTGTTTTTGCGTTCGTTTAAAGTTACGAAAAATTCTGACATTTTTGCTTGTTGTATAAAGTTGCCGGTTTTTGAGGTTTTGCGTCTGCTTTGTGCCGCATTTTCCTAATAAAGTGCGTGCCAAATGTCGTATGCGGTTATAAATGCGGTTAGATTTCATTTCCTGTTAACTGTTAATTGCCAAGTTTAGGCTTTCAAAAATAGTCTACAATAAATAAATTTCCTTTTTTTTGGTACTTGCGAGGCAGGAAACGAAATAAATTTCAGCGTTGAAATGATAAAAAGTTGAGTTGAACTTTGACTGCGACTAATTACCAAGGATAAAACTATATTTTTAGATTTTTTCCTTTCCGCACGAAAGTAACTTAATGTTGAGAAGCTTTAGAAAGTATTTGGCATGATTTTGTAGTACTTATAAAAGCAATTCACAGATCTTAAGACCTTTAAAGTTAACAGCGATAAGAAAGTTTTGTTAAAGCTGATTTTTGGCATCCACAAAATAGTTACCCAATATTTAACAGATTGTTTAGTACGTCAAAAAGCAGACTCCCAAGTAGGTGTAATATCTTTCTATATATCATTCAATAACGCTTCTTTTGCTCTCCATCTTGCTCTTGCTGCCACCAAGTCTTAATGCGCATTCATCATTTGCATGCAACGTGTTGGCAATCACTCAATTTTCAATGCTCTCCTCAGCGCTGTGGCAACTTTTCTATACACTGACAGCACCTGCCCATCACAAGTTGTAAATGCCAAGCAGCTATTGCGCCCACTCGCAACGCCCCAACCCCCCCTCGTTCTCTCACTTCTCTCTCTCTCTTTACTTTCTTTGGTAGACAATCTTGAAAATGTCAATCAAAGCATAATGTCAGCCTGCAAGCGTCACAAGCGTCTATTGCCTCTTTCCACCCTCCCCACACACTGTTCTCTCTCCATCCACTCATTTAAAACGCAATCGCTTCGCATTTTCCGTTTCCCAAGTACCAAAAGAAAAAAAAACAATTAAAAAACTTTGTAAATTAAATGTATTTGTAATTATGTATTAGCTGTGGCAGGAATAAAAACAATTTTTGCCTTTGAGCTTTGAGCTGATGTCGCAGTAACTGTTGTTGTTTTTGTTGTTGTAATTGCTGTCATGCTGATAACACACACACACACACACACACATACAGCCTTTTTTGGCTATGTAAAAGCTTTTTTCGGCAGCTATGTATAAAGCGACAGGAAACACGCGCAGCAGCGACGTCGACTGCGACTCTGATTTTGTTGCATTAGCAGACGCAGCCTACGCACAACCCGCACACAAACACACACACAAACACATCTACACACTTACTCATACAACTGCAGAGTAATTATGTTACCCGGCATCCCAACCCGAAACCCTTGCGTACAGTTCCTAGACTTTGCTCTTTGGTATTTTTAGTTGTGCCTTGTCGTCTGCCTTATTTTCATTGCATGCCACCAACTCCATCCATCCATCCATCGACTCTTCTTCTATGCTCCACTAGTTGTGCGTACGTTGACGCTGACGCTGACGTCGACTGCGCTGCGCAGCTCATTGAAATTTGAGGATTTTTGTCTCAGTGCCCTAATTAATTTTACGTACCATGAAAATCATTGTTTGTTGCTTTGCTTTTTCTCTACACACACAAACACACATATATATAAACATATATATAAATTGGTTGTTGTTTTTTTTGTCCCGGTGTGTGTGTGTGTGTGTGCTTGTGCGAGTCGCATTGCAGAGACCTGTTTGAGCCTACGCCTACGTCTACTAAGTACAAGCGAAATAAAAAGCAGCAGCAGCTCTTACCGCATCTGAAATGAATATCAATTTGCAACATTGCTCAGCAAGTTATACACTGCAATTAAATAATTAAGAAACCAAAGGAAGAACAAAGATAATCTTTACTATACTAAATCGAATTGCGCTTTTAAAGATATATTTTAGACTTTTCCCCTTCCCTTCGCTTACCAATCACTTGCTATTTTCTTACAGTGCACTCCTAACCTACCTACCTTCCCTCCACGCCCTACACAACCCCCGCTCATTCTCTTAAAGCGCATTTAAACTGCGCCGTATTTTCCGCACACAGTGTTGTTCTAGGTATTTTTGGCTTGATTGTTGTTGTTGTTGTTGTCGTCGTTGTCGTTTTGGCCGTTTTGGAAATTTGAGAAAATTAGGTTTTGTTTTAGCTGCTGGCGCGCAAGCCGGCAAAAACACAACGCAATGTCCTAGGCACGTGTTTGTCCGCGTCTTCTGCCAGTTGTTCTAACCTGTTTTTTTTTTCTCCTCCTCCTCCTCCGCTTCTTCTTCTTCTTCGACTTTGAGTTCCTCCTGCCAAAAGTTGCTGGCGTGGTTGGTTGGTAATTAAATGCTGCGTTGCTGCTGGACCACTGAGACGGCAACAACAAAGCGAGAACTGGCAGGATAAAGTCAATGAATGGCAAGGGGCACCTAATCAGCAATCCTAGCGATGCTCGAATCTGAGCCGCTTCTCTTTCATCCCCATTCCCATTCCCAAATGCAGGGTGAAAATTATGCAAATGCGCGTTGCCAGGGTTTGAGCACTGTGTGGAGGACAGTTTAAGTACAGGACGACGACGACGACGGACGTATTTTTGGGCTTGGCAAATTGTTTTTCATTGCTGCATTTAAAATATGCTCCACTTCTCACTCATTTGCCATGGCTACAAATGTTTCGGGCAGTTTAATTAAAAACATTCACTTTCTTCGATATACTTTCACACTCCATCCGGTTTTTCACATTGTTCTTTCTTAACCCCAGTGGAGTGACATAACAGCAGCAAACGCATTACAGATGTATATATTTTTCAGATCTTTAAGAAGATAAGAAATCAAATTGTATAAGCTAAAAAAAAGTATCAGCTTTGTTGAATCATTCAAAATATATGTTTAAAACTTTAAGATTTAATACCAATTATTAATGTTGTTAACGATCGTATATTATACCGTTATATACTATTTTAGATACACCCCAATATTTTAAATTTAGTTTTGAAATATTTTTAGTTTATTTGCTACGTTTTTTTTTATCAACTTTTCTCTATCAAAAACAACATTATATTATAAAATATTAAACTCTTATTAGTTTACTTTGCATTGTTTGTTTGTCCACTTTCAACCTTAGCTTTTCATCTGCCTTCGGTTTCTGTTAGTGACTTTTGAGGATTGCTCCTTGGCAACCTTAATCTTACGCATTTTACTGTCATCCATTAGCCTGATGAGCTGTTTAGAGTTGCTGTGGCTAATTAAGTGCCCGTTTGGCCATAATAAATAACAATTTCTTTGCATTTTTTATGAGTAACAAATATTTTGGCTGATAGCTTGCCTTATTTTCGAAGTGCTTAGTCATTCTGTATGAAATATACTTTGATCAACTCAAAGGACATTAAAAGTTGAAGTTAAATTTGAAACATTTACATACTTGATTGTAGTTATCCTCTGATTCGTCGATATAATACGGATCTACCGCATCGTTTGACTGCAGTGCCTAATGATTTATGCGTTCAAATTTGTTTTTGGGGGGTTTATGTCGTTGTGACCATTAAATTAATTGCAATTTATCGATTTTTAAATTGCAATCTCAACGTTGTTGGGTCATAAAAAATATTGCCGGCCACCGCCGGGACGCATCACATTCGAATCCCAACAAAATGCCGCAGCACGACCCCCAGCGTTAAGGGGTGTCCTCATGCGTGGGGGGATTTCAGTACGCTTCGCTGTGTTTTGTCCAGTGCCAGCAGGGCAGAATGCAGTCGTGAATTTTTGGCGTCCTCTGGTGTATACAAAATAAATTTGGAACCCAAGCACACAGACTGTGCGCGAGTCTGGCATGCGTTGCGTATACGTAACGCGTCATTTTGGTGAGATGAGTAAGTGGCGTTAAAGGGGAGGGGGGAGGAGGGAGAGAGAGAGAGATGAACGGTTGTGTAAGATACCTTATATAAATAGGGGTTATTAGCTGTAAGATATAGTTTGTGTAGCAGAAAGTTCTTTCGACAAGCTAATACTTACTTAAAGAGTTACAGCTTGCAAAAGTCGAATCCAAGTGTTCGTCCTCGATCCACAAATAATAATTTTGCATTGTAATAAGATCGCTTTGTCTAACCGTTTAGGCTGTGCGTTGATAGCAGTCAGTCATTCAATTAAAACAAAGAGCTTTAAACGTATTTATAAACTTATTAATATTTACTTTGAAGTTGTTGGCCACACTTCTTCGGATTTGTATTCAACCTATAATGTTCTGTACAAATTCTGAGTCTTTTAAAGAGCATCAAATAGTCGTTGATTTGTTTTTGGATTGCAAGACATCCACTTGTTTGACTAGCTATATATTGCTTTATTTTTACCGTGCGTTGTTTCTGTTTTTATTTACTGGCAGCAGCAATAATGAAAAATATATGTGAGCGCCATTAAAATACATCAGATAGGCATAGATCACACCACACTCTCTACGTGTGTGTGTGTGTGTGTGTGTGTGAGTGTGCCGTGTGTGCTGTGTGTGACTTCTGCTGGTCATTTGGTGTGGCACATGCATTGACATTTCTCGCCCACCCATGGAATTGAAGTTGTTGCTGCCTGTTATACGGCTGCTGTCGCGTTATCTTTGCTGTCACAGCAACGTTCGTTTTGGCTCCCTAGGCAATCACATCATGTGGGTGTCTGGGCAGCTATACTGTATATGTATGTGTAATTGTGTGTGTGTGTGTGTGTGTGTAAGTGTGTGTGAGTGTGGGGAACGCGTGCAGCATTTTGCAGGCTGTTGTTTTTGCTGGCTTGTTAGCGTAATGTTACTTTAATGAGGTGTTGCCCCACACAGCACTCGAATGCGAATCCTTAAATACTTATGTACATGGTAATGGTAAGGCATTTTGGGTGAAACCTTTGAGTATTTGTGCATAAGCTAAAGCTAAAGCAACAGCTTCAAGTTTTCTAGAAAATATAAGATTATATGTGCTTTGTCTAAATTATTTATTGAAAAAATGCTCTGGTATTAAGCAAAGTCCTTAAATAAAATTTGAATTCAGTAGAAAAAATGCTAAACGATCAATTGTTGTGATTTTGATAAGCTTTATATTGTGTCCAACATGAATTTTATTTAGCTTAAGGCATCTTAACATTAAAAGGTTATTCATATTTATTGATGTATAAGTATGATGTATAAGTATCTTATGTTTAAAGAAAGTAAAGTTTCTTGATAGGATTTTGTTTGATAAAATTTAAGAAACTATACATAAAGTTGTACCAATATCTCCGAAAATCAATACCTGATATCGTGAATAAACTGATTGAAAAAAAAAGTCTCGGGACGTCTGTTATAAATAAATAATAAAAGGTAATATTGTCATTTAAGTTATAAACGTATCTCAGGAAATAAAGGTTTGAGTTTGACATCATGATTGAGCAGTGATTGATGGAAATGCTTTTGATGATAATACAACTTCTATACGCATTCCAGGAAGTAATGACACGCTCAGCTCTCGCTCTCTCATTATGTGTTCAACACTTGTGTAAAAGTAGCACAATCAAATAAGAAAAGACAATCATTAAGGTGTTTAGATATTGCTCTAATCTACAAACATATACAAACAAGCATATATGTATGACAAAGCAGCTTATACCACTTTAAACTCAATGCCTAAGCAACATAAATTGCGATGCCAGAAAAGAAAAAAAAAAGTAGGCAACAGGATGGCAGAATGGCAGGATGGCCCAAATATATTTCAAGTGCTTCTTGACTTGCCCTACTTGTTGTAAATTTTACACCGTCGCACACAAATAAAACAGGAGATGCAGAGGTAAGGGCAACGGCAACGTCAAGAAATATGTGGAAGTGATGAAATAAACTGAAAACACAAGTTCGTAGCTGAAAGTAACTTCTGGGGGGGTTTGCATGTGTTGTGGTCTTTCATCATGGGAGCCCCGAAAACTGCTTGCTTGTCTCGCTTGGTAAATACAAGGAGCATCAAGTATGCGCACCGTTGGCCAGGCATAGAAAAAGAAATACCCCGAACAAAAATAGCTAAAGTGAACCTAAAAACTGTATGCGACACAGCAGGCAGCAAGGAAGAAGGCACAAGAAGGAACTGGGGAGTGGGAAGATGGAGGAGCAGGCGTGGCAACTTCTAGGCAAAAAAAAAAGTGCGTGTGTCTGCATTGTTAAACTTTTAATGGCTTGTAGCTTCAGGCTGAAGGGATCTCGAGCAGTTTATCCTCCCAACCCCTCTCTCTCACACACACACACATATGTGTCACGCAGGTGTGCAATTACCCTGCTCCCCCTGCCCTCCCCCCCTCACTTGTTTATCGCTCAGCGCAAGTTGCCATAATCATTAACGTTATTGCGCCAGTTTGCTGTGCAGCTGCTAAAAATCTTTTTCCACTTGAATTATATATATATATATATATATATATGGTTATGTGTTGTTTTTGTTTCGAAATGCATTTTCAATATACACGAAAATGTCGCCAATTTATTTTGTGCCTGCTTCTTACGCATAAATCAAAAATGCGTCAAAATTTATATGTCGTACGCAATGGCAACATAAGGTGGCAGGAAGGAGAAAGTATTCGTGTGTGTGTGTGTGTGTGAGGCAGGCATCTACTTCCTTCCCTTTTTTGCTGTAGTAGTCCCCTGAAGGCAAACCCCAGGCCCATTATCATCATCAACAGTCAGCAAAATGGCCCCAACTCGAATGTTGAATGGCAAACGGCAACAGCAGCAGCAACAGCAACAGCAACAACAACAACAACAACAACAATTACAACAGTAGCAACAAGAGTTAAAAAAGAGGAAGAGGCATTGGCAGCAACAAGCAGCCGCACCTAAAACTGGTAGCAAATACATTTTTTCGTTTCCGTTTGTTTTTTTGGGCTGCGGGGTTTGTGCAGGCAAGACAAGTGGACGGTCATGTGGGTGTTGCCAGTGGGCGTGTTCATTGGTTGTATTGAACAGTTTGCAGTTGTTAAGTAAAGAAATTAAGCAAATGTATACTCTTATTTATTATATCTTATACGGTAGGAAAACATTTGTTCTATGCGCGTTAGCATAATTTATATTTTTGTTAGCATATCGAAAACTCTGTGAACAGTTTCCAATGCCTGAACATTAATACTCTATAAACACATGAAATATAGCTTTATTAATTACTTCTTTCAATCATTTTTATATCATTTATATGTTTATAATTTATTTATCTAAGCTTTCTTTAACTAATATTGTCTGTTGTACTCATTCTTAAATTATTATTTTCACAACTTAGCACTTTGGCAATGTTTTCTATCATCAAATTTCCACACTCTTTTCAGTTGACCCTCGTTTTGGCTGTGTTTTTTGGCAACAACGTTGCAGCAATAACAACAACAACAAACTGTAGTAAAGGCCGCGCCAGCCGTCGCTACAAGTGCCCATGGCCAGAGCCAGAGCTAGGTCCACAAGCTGCAAGAAAACGACACACACCAACAAAAAAACAACTAAGGTAGCAACTGTAGCAGCAGCAACAGCAACAGTAGTTAAGGGCCGGGGGTGGTAAGGGAAAGCGCAAAGGTGCGTACAATCATTTTATTGATTTATATGCCGAAGCTATTACAACTGACATTCGAATTTTCCAACCCAAAATGCGGCCCAAAGTTTTTTGGTGTACATGGCCAGAGTTAGAAAAGGAAAGAGAAAGAGAGAGAGAGAGAAGGAGAGAGTGTGGAGGATGTTAAGATTGGGAATGGCCAGGCAGTTTGAAGGCGGTACGGGGGCGTAACGCAGCCCCAAACCAGGAAAGAATATTGCAGTCGAAAGGGAACATCTGTGAAATACTCTAACAACTAAAAAGGATGCAGATAACGTTTGGGTTATAGATGATGATTATCAATCGGTTAAATTGAGTATTTTTGACAAATTGGAAATGTTCAAAACAATATCCATTTAGTAATGTTCCTTTCTTTCAGCAAAAATGGCCATTTCACAAAACCAATATACTCCTTTTTCCTTAGTTGTTGAAGTATAAAAAACCTTTTGTCAATGTTGCTGCTGTTTCTGTTGCTATTGCTGCTGTTGTTGTTGCACTTGGCTGAAGCTGAAGCTGAAGCTCATGGCCATGTTGTGCCTCCTGCGTTCTTCCCCTCCACAACCGTCCACGCCGTCGCCGGGGCAACCTGCAAAGATGAAGACGCAGCAGTAGAAGCAGCCGCAGCAACAAGGATAGGCAGCTACGACCGGGCTCTTATATACTTTTGTACCTTATGTGTAGCACACTTTTACGCGTTGCTTTTGTCTTTTTAGTTTACTTGAGCTTGTCGCTGAGCGGGTAAGCGGGTAAGTGGGCGTTTTGGTGTGGCTGACAGTCTTGACAGCGCACTCGTTACTTTGACAACACAGCAGGCAAGCAGTAGCACCCGCCCCCGCCCCTCCCCTACCATCACCACATCCCACTCAGAAGTTATACACCAGCTGGCATAGCTGGCTCCGGTTCTCAACACACAACAGTTTGTTTTGTATCCGTAAGATACTTTTGCGCTGCGCTTTTTGCACTTGTTTGCTTGGGTCCCCTCAAAAACTTTCACTCAGTGAAAATCAATTTATCACAAAGCTCGATTTTCCCAGAAAGACTTCCTATATAAAATTTTTGAGATATCTGTATATAAATAAGTACAGATGGTATGTATGTATGTGTTTTAAGGGGAATGTCACTGGGCCAAAAATTAATTAAGGCCAAAATGAATCCCCGCTACAAAATGTTGGTTTCTATGCCGCCTTCTCTCTGATGTGCGTGTGTGTGTGTGTAAATTCTAATTAAAATTTATATATGCGCAGTTGATAAGTTTTTAGTGGCTTTACTTGTTGATGAGCAGCTGAAGCAGCTGTCTGTCTGATATTTTCAAGGAATTCCATTATTGGTTAACATAATTGTTTAACTTCCAGTGAAATAACGAAAAATATAGCCTATAAAAGCTATCAGTATTATAAGTTTATTCCAGGTTATTATTTTGCTTCCTAGAAACTATCCTTCCTATAGGTTTGCAACTTTCACTATGACATTTTAAGTTTAAATCTTTTGACGATAATCTTCATATTATATCAACTGCTGATACTTGCCTTTAACCATCTTATTCATCCTATTTCAACACATTCTGCTTATTAAATACTTGCACCTTTATAAATCTCATTACAGCTCTGGTCAGCTAAATAGAAACTATTGCTGCCTAAACTAAAGCTCAGTGAAGTGGAAGTTGGCACAGTAGCCAACATTTATGACAAATTTTTAGCAAATTGTAATCCAATTTGACATATTAATTAAGTACACTGTTAATTTGTCGCATTACATACACACACCTACACACACGCACTACAACCCCTAACAAGGACATGGCACAGTTTCAGCTTCTCTCCCGCTTCTTCTTGCTTTTTCGCTCTTTCTTTCTTCACACTCTACGCACTTTGGCGATATACTGGCTCTAACTCTAAGTAGTGAAAGTAATAGCCAAAAACTTTTTGACACACTTTGGCGCACTGCGGGCACACGCACACCAAACACACACAAAGGCACACACACACACACACAAACAGGCGAAAGTATGTATGGGACAAGGAAAAAAGGACACAGGACATAGCATACAGCATAGAAAAACAATGTTGGTTGTTGCTTGTATGTATTGAAAAAAGGGATAAGCATGTGGAAATTTATTGTACGCGTATTTAGTTGTACATAAGCCAGCAATATGTGTATGTGTGTGTGTGTGTGTTTGTTGTGGCAAGTGCAGCAAGCTTAGCTACAGGACACAGGACCCCAAAAAAAAAAACAGTTAACTCAGCTCAACGTACTCGTCCTGGCGTTAAATGAGATATTTAAGTCATTCGAGATGCGTGAGGTAAGCAAATTTTTTGTGATACCCTGTATGGTGCTTAAGATCTTAAAAGGTATGTTAAAAAGTAAACAAAAGTAAATCAATGATTAATGTTTTAAGTTGGACAGCGTTCTAAGGATTTAATATTTTTTATATATATTTATAATCTTAAGACTTTTTTTATAGTAAGGTATCTTTTAGTTCAACACACTCATAAGGAAAACAGTTTTTGTTCTCACTCTGATTTACCGCTAACCACAACAAGAACCAGCTTGGGCTATCAAAGTATGTGAAAATAATGCAAAAGGTCTGTTTTACATACAAAATGAATAAAGGGCCAAATTTTGCCTTGCTTCATTTTATTTACATATTTTGCATCTCTGGGTGAAAAAAAGGGCTAGGAATAATTATTTGCAGCGTTTCTGGAACCCTTAAACCTTTATTTTTATTTTTTTCATTCTAATCTGTAGATTAAAAGTTGTATTGCGTTATATATTAAGTATATCAGTGGGCCAAGAGCGATTAGAAAGTAAATTTGTTTAGTCAATTTGTTTAATATACTTGAACCGAAAAATGTGCTACATACTTTGGGGCGCCAAAGTTAATAGCTTATGATGTTTAAAGAAGAATTTTGATGGGACTCAGACTAGTTTTAATTGGTTCACATTAATGAAAATATTTGGTTAAACATAATATTATTTCAATAATCAATTGATTGTGATCTTAACTCTTTTTTCAACCTACACCAAATATTTTAGTTAATAAATGTACTAAAGCCAAAACAAAATACTATAAAAAAAAATAAATCGCAGATGATAGTCGATGCCATGACCAATTCCCACATACTAGACAAACGAATATAGATAACACTAGACACAAAAATTGCCAGACACACTCACACACGCACAGAGAGATAGAAAACCTCGAGCTGTTCGTCACTTGTAGATGAAACCTAAAACCAAACAAAACTAATCGAGAGTCATTAAAAGGTGCGTTACTTTTGTTGTTGTTGTTAGTGTTAGTTCATGGAAGACGCGATTCGGCAGGTAAGATAAGATCTGTATACGTTGGCGTTGTCAAAAGCTTTTTTTTGGCGAAATGACAAATAAAAAACCTATTTAGAAACATTTGGGCAAGCATTTTACGCACACATGTAAATACATACATGCATAGGTGTAGACATGTTTGTGAGTTTGTCTATTTTGTAGTTTGCTTTCTACGCTCTTCGTTCTTTCTTCTCTTTTTTTACCTATTTCGATCGCACACACTCTCAGCACCAGATACCCGGTCTCCAATCTTACCTCGTATCTCTCCACCAATCCTCTCCCTTACCCGACAATCAGCAATAGTTAATGCTAGTTTTGCTCTATTTTTGTTGGTGCTCAGACCTTCCTCTTTTTTGTTCTGCTTTTTGCTTTTTGTGTGTGTTTGATTTAATGGCACATACCTTGAACTTCACCGAATTTCGCCATTTGTTTTGAAATGTGCGAAAAAAAAAAACGAAACAAAATAGCAGAGCCAACTTGTTGTTGCTATTTTGATTTCGCATTTTGCCAACATTGATAGTTTTTGTTTTTTTTTTTTTGTTTGTTGTGTGGGGAATTATATTTTGATTGGCGTCGAAAGTGCGTAATCAGAACTATTTTATTTGGGGGTTGCCTAATGTCTGAAACCCAGCAGCTTTTTTCTCGTTCTTTTGTTTGTTTTAATGAGTCATAAAGGCTTTGGATAGTTGAACTATATAATTATAAGAAGAACGTTTAAATTTGGATTGTGTAGCTTATGAGTAGTATTATATAGATGCAAAATAAAATTATTTGTTGATTGCATCTAGAGAGTCAAAGAATCTTAACTAATATAATATTCTAGTTATAAGTTTTGACTTAAGATAGTTTTCTTTCAAGCACCGAAGAATTTAAATAACTTATTTCATACTTTAAACTTTTTACCAATCTTTTTTTTGCGTTTTACGTTACCCGAAATCCAATATGTTATCGTTGTGACGATATAATAGTATTATAGCATATCATACCTGCATTGCACATACATAATCGTCATGATAAGATTAAATGTAGTTTTACATAGTTTGGACCAGGTGGCATTCCCTCACTGCCAACACACTATTATGACAAGCAAATTACTTTTTGTTTTTATTTTGTTTTGGTTAACCTGCAGTCAAATTTCTGAGAATTAGATAACCCCACGCTACACGAATGCATACGTGTCCCTTTTTTTTGACCAGCTAAAAGACATAAAAACAACAGAAATTACCCCATAAACAAAGTGCGTATATATTTGCATTACAAACGTTTCTCAGTGACTGGTCAGCAGTTAGAAAAGTCAGCTCGCCATCTCTCTCACACTCCCTCCTCCCTATTCGTTCTTTCTATTTTGCGAGCACACAAAAAAAAATTAATATAAATTATGTTATTTTTGTGCAAGTTTTTTTTTTACTACTATTTTTTGTGTTGCTGCTGTCGCTGCTCCGAACTTTGGCGTTGCGTTTCGGCTTATTCTTTTTCGTGTGTGTGCGTGTGTGCGTGTATGCGTGTTTTTTTTGGCAGCGACGTGAATGAACTTTTCAAGGTGAAACTAGCTAGAATAGGCATGGTGTAGCATAGACGACGACAACGCCGGCAGCAACGCTCGCAACGACTGAAGCAGCGCTAAACCAGTAAAAATGCTTTAAACTAGAAAACTAGCATAAGAGATACCCTAAGATCAGATTAAAAATAAACTGTTTATATTACAGAAAACATTTATGTTAAAAATTCTTGAATTTTTTGTATTAAACTTAGAGCTTTGAAGAAAATAAAATAAATCAAGAATTTTATTTTAGTAAAATTTTGAAAAAATAAATCGGTTGAAGCTTTTCGCGTTAAGTTTAAGTGCATTAAGCTACTAATGTTTAATTTTTCTATTGCTGATAAGCATAAAATATCTTTAGGCCCTTTCCCTACTAAACCGGTTAGTTACAGGGCATACAAACAACAAGAGCTTGCAAAAGAACAGGAACAGCTCTTGTGTGTGCCGGGAAGCGTGTGATTGGCGCTGCTGTTGCTGCTGATGTTGCTGCTCCGACAACAACAACATCAACATAGACAATACAACAATAACAAATCGCGCACGCATTTGCTGCCCGGTTTAGGGACAGGTTTTTTTTTTCTTTCTTGTTCAAGCGTTTTTCATAGAAAGAACCAAAGTCAGGCGCTTGCAAGTCGCCATCGTTGGATACCACGCAAAAAACAAAAAAAAGACAGATGAAAAGAATAGGGAGACGAAATAGAAACATCGAAGAGAACGCAAAATTGCTAGACAAAAAAAAATTTGAATGAGTCCATAGAAACGAAGAAAAGTATAACTTTAGCTTCGTTCTTGCTGCTGCTAGTGTTGCTCTTTTTGATGTTGCTGTTGTCGCCGTTGTTATTCTTGGTTTGAAAGTCATTTTTGTGGTCTCTGTTGTTCCTCGGCTTCTTCTTCGCATTTGTATTATTTCATCTACGTTTCTTATATTTTCGAACTCAACCCTGCCCACAGACATTTGACGGCTCGTTAATGGTTTGCAGTGCCTCACACAGTTTTGGTCACTTAAAGCCGGGTTCGATATTATTTTTTTGTTTTTTTTTCCTTTTGCTCAGCATTTTTTTTTTTTTGCAGCATTTGTTTGTCTGTAATTTACAAATCATTCACTTAAAGCCGAATGGTGGGTTATGAAGTGTGAACGTGTCTTTTTATGATAATGAGACATTCGAACGTGTTTTTTTTTCGTTTAGAGTTCCTTACTCAAATATTCTTTAGTTTTTGATAGTTTTGCTTTGCTTTACATGTATAACATTCCATATACCATCATATTCTTTAAGACAATTTCCATCGTTCCACCTAGTTATTTTGTTACAGCTTTCCATTTTCCTATGCCCTACATTAAAACTAATACTGTTTCATATCCTTGTGTTTCACGTTTATATGTTTCAAGTTTTCCTTATCACTTTTCTTTCTGTTTCATATTCAAACATTCCAAGCTTAAGTGTTCCACTTCCACTTGTTTCAAACTAAGACATTGCAAATGTATGCGATTCGCACTACTCTTTCATTTTCTATTGTTCCATTTTCTAATGTTTCATATTTTAATGTTCCATATTCCACTGTTCCGCTATCAATACTGGTCATACCTCTATTCGAATTTTCAGTGCTCCAAGTTCAACTGTTCCAATTATCACTGTTCCAATTATCACTGTTCCAATTTCCACTGTTCCAATTCACACAGCTCCAAACTCCATTATTCGACTTTTCAATGTTTCAAAATCCACTGTTCCTATTATCACGGTTTCAAATCCCACTGTTCCATTCTCCATTACCACCTTTCGCTCAATACCTGTGTACTTTATTATTGTATTTTTTTTATGTATATGACCAAAATATTTTATGTTCCTACTGTAATAGAACAGCTTCCACTTGAAGTACTACAAGATGGCACGATTCAACGCTGTTGTTGCTGCTGCTGCTGTTGGACCCACGCTTAAACTTGTTCTTCGCATTGTAAGTAATCTCTTGGCATATCCAATGGCTTGCCAATCAATTTACAACGTCTAACAATAATCAAGAAATAAAGAAAAGACAAACTGTTGGTTAATTAATTGCTTGGAGCGCATAGAACGCACCATCAATTTATTCAAACTACTTCACACGCACACAAACACACACTCAGAGCATAAATCGAGCCTATGTATAGGCTATCTAGATATCGTCTGTCGATGTGAGTCTTATATAATTCTTTTGTATTTATATGCATAGAGTGGAATGATCGCATCTACAACATTTCAAGGTTAACGATGTCTTGTTGGGCTTCGCCATGCCAAAGCTGACGTCGGAGGCATCGAAATTGATTACCAAACTCTCAATTTTTAACTTTTAAGTTATGTATATGAAAAATTAAATGGATAAAGAATTATTGATTGAATAGTATTCGAATTAAATATTGGATATTTGTGAAATAGCTTTTGAAAATAAAAGTATATTTTATACTCATTTTAAATCGTACCCTTTTTATTTATAGGGTGTTCTATAGGTCGTATGTCATTTCAAAACGTTTCACGCACATTCTATTCACTTCTATCAATAATTTGGTATTCAATTTACTGCGCAAACTGATTTGCATAAAATGTGCGTGAAGTCAAGCTACAAGCTTCAAACTTTTTTTTTTTTTGTCGTTTGCAGCTATTTGTTTGTTATTGCTGCTGCTGTAATTGTTGTTATTGTTTCTAGTGGGTGGCTATGAGATGAATTGAAATTTATGCCTTGCTAATAGGCAAATGTATCTTAAGCATCTGCATAATGAGCCGCATTAATTGAACAACACTCGAGCTGCAAGAAGTATGCGAGACGAGCCGCCTCTGCAGATCGTGCCACAAATTGGGCACACATGCGAAAAACAGCTTAAGCCACACAGAGAGAGAGAGTGAGAGATATTCACAGAAGAAAAAAAACAGCATTTGAACTGAACGCTAAGGAAATGCTCTGCTCAGCGACAGCGTCGTAGCTGATTGGTGCACGCCAGCAACATAACAACAGCAACGGCAGCAGCAGCAGCAACGTTAAGTTCTGGCAAATAATAATATAATATATATTTGTACATATATGTATAAGCATTTCTAATGAAGTCAATGAACTTTTTTTATGCGCGCGATGCGGTAATTTTTTTTTTTTTTTGCTTGCGAATTTTGAGTTTTATCAAAATACAAACAAAAAACGTAGAACAAGTCAAAGCTCTAAAGTGAGTGCAATGACTGCTACGACAAGAGCAAATAGCAACAGCAAAAAAAACCAAAAACATAAAATAATCTATAAATAATCTTATTTGTGTGGGAGCTGCAAAATAAACGAGGCGTATGCGCAATAAATATAGTTTTTTTTGTGTAAAAACAATAAATTAAATTTAAATCAAAATCAAATATTTGCAAAGTGTGTCATCTGGCACAAGCCCCCTCCAAGAGCCAAATAGATAACAAGAGAAAAAGTGATAGTGCTCAGTTTTGTTGTTGTTATTATTATTTTATTATGTATTTAAGTTCTTTCTTTCTTTCAGTTGGTAAAAAGTGCTAAAAAGCAACTTTCGTTATAACATTCTTGCTTTTTTTATTTGCTTTGCCAGGAACGTGACGCAAGGGTACAAAAAAAAAGCGATCATAAAAAAACTTATGAAAAAAAAAAAGCAAATATAACAAAAACAAACAAATATATTTGCCAGACACATTTAAAAGTGTGTGTGTGTGAGTGTGTGAGTGTGAAAAGTAAAATTAGAATTGCTGTGCGTACGGTGCGAATGGCTAATCATAACAAAAAGAGACAAAACAAAATCCCATATGTATAAAAGACTTTACTTTTAAGCCACATGACCATGAAAAGCCCAAATATATATATATACAGACCCAATAAGCCGTTTGTCAAGGTCATGAAAAACTTTTACGTACTTAAAAAAAAACTAAAATTCTCATAAATTTACATTGAGATAACAATTAGCTGAACTGATAATTGCTTTCATGACAGCATCAGATAAAATGTTTTTTTGTTAATTCTATTGAGAAAAAAGTTGAAAATAATTATTTTTAAATAAAAAAATAACCTAAGAATATAATTTTTGGCAATGGAATTTGTTTTATATATAATTTGAATTATGACTTTCACGACAAATCAGCCTGGAAGTATGCAAAGATATCAACTAATTAATTGATTTAAATGATAAATTGCTAAATAATAAATCAAAGAAAAAAAATGATAGAAATCATCAAAAATTATACAAAGCAAAACTATTATTAAGGTAGGTAGGTATTAAAATGCTTCTACAACCTTTTGCTAACTTCTTTTACGCTTTTTAAGCTCTTCGCATTATTAAGTTTTGCTTTTTGCGTCGAGAAGAACTCTTTTCTCTAACTATTCTAGTTGTTCTCGCCAATTAGTTGTTGTCTTTCAAATGCAAAAAACTTGTTAAGTGGACTTTGATGAATAGCCATTTTCAGTGCGTGGTTCTTGTTGTCCCTCTTACACCCCATCTTCTTCTACTTCTAGTTCTACTTTGGTTATTATTCATGCTATGTCTGTTCAAACCTCAAGACACAAAATCTAAAGAAACTCATCCCACATGTGTTGCTGTGTTATGTTCTAGCGAATTCGAATTAGAAACAAAGTGCAGAGTGCGTGTGTAGAAGCAAAAAACCAAAAACAAGAAAGCAAAAAATCGACAGCAAAAGAAAAAACAAAAAAAAAGAGTTTAAAGACGTTAGAAGCAGTTGTTGTTGCTGTTGTGTTTGCTGCTGGCGTTGGCGTCGCTGGGCCAAAATGCGTGTATTATTGCATCATCAAAAATTTAGAAAAACAAATTTAACGCACAGCAACAATAGCAACAACAAAAACAACCTGGCAACGATTTAACGAAGCATAGCCGACGAGGGCTTGACTTCGTCTTTCGCCTCTTTCGCTTCGTTTCGTTTTAGTTCGTTTCGTTCGGTTTTCTAGCTGCGACCGAAACGCAGCGTTGCTGCTGCTGCTGCTGCGACTGCTGCTGTTGATGTTTGTTGTGTTTTGCTGCTTTCGCAATGTGGCATTTGTGCATGTGTTGGTGCGCGTGCCTGTGTGTGTTTGTGTGTGTGCGTTGCGCATTTATGCTGATCATTGGAATTTTTTTGCACCAATACAGTCAAACACACTCACACACACACACACACGCATACGCACTACATTTGCGCGGCTAGTTTAATTGTTGTCGACAGTGCTGCTGCTGCTGCTGCTGCGTTGTTGGTTACTGATATTCTTTTTTCGGTGATTGTCTTGCCGTTGTTGTTGTTGACGCTATTTGAAAGTGCAATAACCTCGCCATATACACGTAAAACATTCTATACACAACGCTAAGCATTGCGTAGAGTAAATTCGGTGCAAATTTCAAGTGGCGTATACTTAATATGTTTGTTTTTCATTTCTGCAAACTATAATATGGAAAATATTAAAAATAAATAGCATTAATTGGTTTTTCACTCACACTTCGAAAATTAGTTTTCATAATCGTTAAAAGATTAATTATAGTTCTAAGCTAGGGAAATATGCGTAGTTAAACAGATCTTCACTTGGTTTTGTTTAAATTAACTTTAAAAAGGGAATTGTCAAACAATTATGCTAAAAACATTATTTTTTTAATGTTTTTAAGGTTCTAAACTCAAACCATTATTTTTTTAAGATTTCGCTAATGTTCTTATGGCAATTTTTATTATGATTTTTGTTACAACATTTTCATTTTCGTTCCTTAATCATTTAAGTCTATTAAGATCCTTTAGTTTACATCTGCTTCATATCAAGTTGCAAAACTTCTCTAATAAATGCCAGATGTGTTCGCGGCTTGCGAACCTAAGATCTAAGTTCTTAGATCTGTTCTTTTTGTTTTGAAGCTGCGGTTGAGCACATAAAGCACGCATTCATCACATGATTTGATGTTGCTGCCAAAAAAAAAAACAACAACAACAATATAACGTAATGCCCATGCACACACACACACACACACACTTAGATACATACGCACATTCACATTCACAAAGTTTGCTGGGCAGAATGAATGCTGCTGCTGCTGCTGTTGCTGCTGCTGCTGCTGCCACGGGAACTCAATACCGAACAGTTCTCAGCATTTGCACCACACAAAAGAGCAGCAAAAAAAAATAACAACAACAACAACGACAATAACTGACTAAGTTGTTTACGAAAGTGCGTGGAAAGCAAGAGCAATAAGAATTATTCAGTCATTTGGCAAATAGCAATCAACAACAACAACAGCATTGCCATAGCCATTGCCCTTGCCTTTGTTGTAGCTTCTACAAAGTTCTACCTGCAACGTCCCACACACACACACACTTATACACACACAGATAATAGCACAAAACAGCATAGAAAACTACCTGTCATTATTATTTGTGCTTTTTTTATAGTTCGCATTCGGTTTTTTTTCTTTCATTCTATCTTTTTTGTTGCTTTGCTTTTTTGTTGCTTGCTGCTTCTATGACATTTTTTTTATTTTATTTTCGTTGCTCTTTTTCGCTCCTCACACGCACTGCGACTTGTAAAATCAAAAAAAAAAAAAATTTGCTCAATTAATTTATTGTTGTTGCGCTCTCGCAAAATTTGGTGGGGAAGAAAAAAACTTTTGCGAAAAATAGAAGAATTGCCTCTATCGCATTTTTCAAAGTCAGTAACCCTCTAACCTTGAATGTTGCTCCTATGATTCTTCCTATGCGTTGCCGACCCGAACTGTGCCCCCTTCCCTTCTGCTTGCCCCTCTCGCATGTTTCTTATGCCTTCTGCTCAAAAGCTTGGACCATATATATATATATATATTCCAGTGCGTGTATATTTCTTTCTGTTATGTTCTTGTAGTTCTCTTTCATTATGGAACGCAACGGGGTGCCATTAGACTTATTTACGTATATGTATATATATGTATTTATGTTATATGCCAGATCTTTTTTCTGTTTTTTAAGTTGCATGTGCGTATAATTAATCTCGATTATAAAGTCACTAACTAAACAAATGTTTTCGCTGTTTTTTACAATCTTGTTTGTTACAGTCTTTGTGGCAAGGGCTTGAATGGGAATGCTTGCGAATTTTTCCATATATATTTTGAATTGATTTATTTCTGCTTACTTGTATAGCAGAATCTACAATTTGTAGATTTGCATTCTTCTCTTCTATGATTTTCTCTTTAAAAACAAAACTTAGTTACATTTACGATTAATTTAAGTTAAGTTGCTTATCAACTATATATTAGTATGAATATTTATTTTTAAAATCAAATTGAATTCTTTAAATTCTTTTAATGAAGGCATTTTTTTTTAAATATTTTTAGGACCCTTATAATATCAATAATAATATATTTTTTTTCATTTAAAACTTAATTTTCTATTAATATTTATACTCTTAAACTATTGTTTGTTTGTTTTTTGCCTCTTGATTTTTTGTATTTTTTTCTTAAAGGTATTAGAAAGTTTGAGTTTTTTCTTGGTATCTGGAACGATAAATGTTCACTTTTTCATTTAAATACATTTTAAACATTTATTTAAGACCTTTGATTTAATTTAAGAAATATTTGACATTAGTTTAAATTTAATGTACAAATATATTTTTCAATTGATTTAATGTTCTTTTATATTTTATTCTTTAAAAGTATTTTTCTTTAAATACTTCTGAGTCTCGCCATTTTTTTTATTATTTTTTCTAAAGGGTATTAAAAAGCTTGCATTTTTTCTTAGTTTTTTATAGTATTTTGGCGTCTGTTGCAAGTGCGTATGATAAATATTTATTTTTAATATTAGTTTTATTTTTTTACCTATGCCTCGTTAAGACTATTATATTTGTTTTTGCTGGATCTATAAGCATTTCCGTCTGCTAATGACACGACTCCTCTGCTGCTGCTCTGCCGCTGCCCCTGCTGCTGCCCTTTCCAATGCCCCGACTGCTGCTGCTTCGAATTGTTGCTATTTTATGATTTTTCTCAGTTTTGTCGAAATATTTATGGATTCTATTTCAGTGCAAAGTGCGTAAGCTGCATGAGACACAGACAGCAACAACAACAATAATAAAACTATAACAAATGGCAACAACAAAATGGCGCTGCGTGTCTCGAATGACAGCTGTCAAACGCTTGGCGATGAGTATTGCTTTGATTAAAGCCTAGCCGCTTGCTAATTTTGCATTTAAAGCATTTACACACACACACACACACACACTTGGACACACACACGCACTTTTAGTGTGACTTGTCAGACGCCTATGCGAAATATATTGAATGACATTTTCCTATGGGAGGTCTGTCTGTACGATTTGTCTGTTTGTCTAGATAGCTGTCTGGCCTTAGTTGATTGTGTAATTTATGTGATTTATTTTAAAATGTATTTCTTTTTTTTTTTTAGCTGGTTAAGTTTGTGTTTCAAGCAGAGCTACGTATTGAAATGTTGAGAGATTCTTGCATTAAATATAAAAACAAAATTATTCAAGGTCAACAAAGTGTTGGAAAATGTCTGAAAGAAACTAAGTTTGAAAAAAAATATAAATTGTTAATTAATTAATTAATAATAAATTATTTCTTTGGACATTAAAGTTGAATATTATTTGCTAATTGGTGTCAAATATTTTTTATTTGTTTTTAATTTAAATAATATATTGATTTTTTAATTGAATATAATTTAAGCACATTTTTTAAGTTTATTAAAAGGTAGTAAATATTTTTTAGCTTGACTTAGCTTAATTCTTGTCTCTTTTTTTAAACTCAAAACCAAAGCTTATGCTCCAAAGAGAACCTTTCCTTGAAGTTTGGTTAGAACTTTCAGAAGTCTTAACCCCCTCAAAACTCAACCGATTACCATATGCAATATCATAGTTTAGCATTGATATTAATACTGCATATCCAGTTTATTACACCATTTTCATCCAGTAAAGTTAATGATTCATGATAAAACTCCACACAAAAAAATCTACTTGAAGATAGGTCAAAAAGCTAGTAAATGTTTTAAGCTTGACATAACTTAATTAAGTCTTGTCTCTGTAAGGAACTCAAAGCCAAAGTTATTTGCAACGCCAGGTGGCGTCAGTATTATACTCGAACACACACACACACACACGACATTTCGTCATAACTGTCAGCTTAATATCAAAAGTTAATAAATCAAAAAGACACTCGCATGGTAATAAGAGAACAGTAATTAAAATGTATGTTCCAAAACCAAAAAAAAAAAAATAAAGTCAAAAGCGAACACAAAGAAAGGGCATCCCACGCAAAGTAACCCCCAAATATAACTACAACTATGGCGCAAAAAGAGAAGAAATGAAAGAAGAAAGAGTCGAAAGTAAGGCGAAAAAGAGTCGCGTGTGTGTCACACCTTTGAAATGGGGCTAACCAAAGTGGCAAGTGTGAATATGTAATTAAATTTTATGAAATAATCTCATAAATATGCGCACACTTTACACATGATATACATATATATTTATATATATATTATAGGCACACCCCACTCTCCCTTTCTCTCTCTCTTTGCTTGTTTCTCAATTTGTACGTGGCGTATACGCAATTTTCTATTTGATTTAAATTTGCGTGCAAGGCTTTGATTTATGGTTAAATGTTTTAGTTACTTCTGTGTGATAAGTCAGTGACAAGTCAGAAATGTCCTGCAAACAGCGACCATCAAGCAGTTAATGATTTACTTAGAAATTCTTGTTGGCAAGGGGTGCAAACTTTTCGGAGACTTAACTTAAAGCGATGTCTTTCTGCTTATGTTTTAACCTCTAGAACGATACTGCTTTTGAAGTTACCATATGCATTTTCTTCGAAAATCTCTTGGGAATACATCGACACGACCAAAACATTTTACTTATTGAATCAGTTTTGTTTGCAAAAGATTCTTATTCTTGTTTTGACTATTAGATTAGATCTACTTTAAACATTTGTTGGTTTACTCTTGCTTGAAATCATTTTACTCATGCTTCTACCTAATTTAAGATAAATAAATCTTAAAATGTTCCAAGTAAAGCTTTCAAGCGTAGTTAAAGAGAAACCTGCCTTCAAACACATAACAAAATGTTAAGTATTAGTTTTTACATAAAAACATGAATTTTCAACAAGTATTTAAGACTTCCTGTCTCATAAAAGCGATCGCTTGATCAAAGAAAAACCTCAACAAATGCACACAATGCAAACTTGATCGGTTTTTTAGTTTAATAACTTTATTTCAAATTCAGGTGCATCATATTAAAACTGTAGTTTTTCATGGGCATTCAAATATGTGCGTGTGCGTGTGCGTGTTTGTATGTGTGTGTGTGCGTTCGAAGTGCAGGCAATCAAACCGACGACGAATTAGTCAACAGTCAGAGGTCAAGTTGACAACAAACAAACAATACAAGTCGAATATCTGACCTTGAGAAAAACTTACAATTTACAGCTCAATTTGAATATTTGAATAGGTGAGTAAGGGGTGTGACTAAATGCGAGTTTTATTAGTTTATATGTACTATATACCCTAACAAAGGGTCAACATTTGGTTTCAAAAAAGAGTATTATTTATTTTCTTAAGACTATATGAAAAGTCTATCCAACAATAAGTATTTTTTGTACAAACAAGGCAAAGAAAAATGTTATTATATTTAAAATTATTTTAATATTGACAAATAAATATTAATAAATTTAATATTAGACAATAAGTTTTTTTTATAGAAACTAGACTTATTAAACTGTAAATTGTTATATTCAAATAATTTTTTATTTAAAGTAATTTAATTGATTTTTTTTTTTAAGATCTCAAGATTTAAATCAACATTTACATATAAAAAAGTAAAAATTGATTCTTTAAATTATATATATATAAATATATGTATACATATGCGCCTTATCCAAAGTAAACTGCCTACGTTTTCATTATGTTTTGCTGCACGCAACTTTTTGTTTAAATGTTTGTCAGATGTCAAAAGTCTCATGTAAAAACAAGTAAGAAGGCTCTAGTCGAGAAATCCCGACTAGACGATACCCTGATCCCTATATTTTACGCGTACAGTCAGTGCTTGCAAGTATTTGTGCGTGTGTGTACGACCATACTGTGTAGTGCATACTAAACTTCAAGGTTCCATATCTCCGGTGTTTCTTAACCGATTTTAATAAAAATTTCACAGATTGTTATTATTTTGATTAATAATTAAAATGCCATTTAAAGTTTTTTCAAATTCAAGATTTTATTGTTATCGATCACATGTGTATATCGAAAACGGGATGAGTTATCGAAAATCGAAAACAAACTTGTACTGCCTAGGGATTAGGCGAGCTTAAGTTCGAAATCTGGAGTCTCTAGCTCTTATAGTCTCTGAGATCGACGCGTTCATACATACAGACGGACAGACGGACAGACGGACAGACGGACAGACGGACAGACGGACAGACGGACAGACGGACAGACGGACATGGCTATATCGACTCGACTGTTGATGCTGATAAAGAATATATATACTTTATGGGGTCGGAGATGCTTCCTTCTGCCTGTTACATACTTTTGCACAACTTCATGATACCCTTTTTTCCCATTTTTAATGGGATCAGGGTATAAATACCAAAAATTGTAGAAAACAATCGAATTGCTTGACCTTAGGTCAGTTCAATGCTTCCTGCTGTCTTCATTTAAAGTATATAATGCCACTGTTTTATATAGTATATAATACTTGTTTAATCAAATTTTGTATACGCGCTGCTGCTGCTTCTAATCATATTTCTCAGTGCGGAAATGAACGCACCAAAAACTCAACGAAAAGAAACCAACAAAAACACCACAACAACAACGCTCTATAAATGTAAACTTGATGATTGAAGGGCCTCAACAACAACAACAACAATAGCAGCATTTAATTGATATACGCATTGATAGCGCAGTCCAAAAAAACTTTTTTTTAGCTATTTTTTTCTAGAAGGGCAACGCGCAATGCTCGCCTTGGCTATTGTTCGTAAATGTGTTAGTGTGTGTATACGCATGTGTGTGTGTGTGTGTGCGCTGTGGGGCCCTTAAAAACTAAACTCTGGCGATACTTGAGCTTTGTAAAATGCCCAAGGTCAGCAGAGCCCAAGAAACAACAAAAAACAACCGAAATCTTTTATAGACAGAAGGCAAATCAAAATGTTTACTTTACAGCGAATGTAAGTAATGTCAGTAAAGCTTATAAAGTTGTTTAATACTGCAAGAATGCTGTTTAGAACTGACGATCATTAGAAACGTGTTCTGTAAAACCTTCATGATATAAGTATTACAATCCACAATGCTTAGTAGTGTTGTTGTAAAGCATTGGAAAAGATTTTTGAACAAAAAAAACTATTGAAAAGAATTTTTTATTGCTTAGGTTAATTTAAATATTTCAATCAAAATATTATTTGAAATGAGGATTATTAATTCATATGCTTTTAAGTACTAAATTTATAACTAATATCATATTTTAAAGATAATATGACTTAAAACTAGTTTTTCTTGAACATAAGTATAATAAAAAAAGGAAAAAAAGTATTTGCTAACCATTAAAAAATATATTAAAGATTTTAAGCAAATAAAATATTTATAACAAATAATTTGCTAACCATTAAAAAATATATTAAACTAAAATTATGAAAGAAAGAAATATTTGCTAACCATTAAAAAATAAATAAATAAAAAATATATTTAAAAATTATTTTAAAGCAAGATTCATTAAATAAATTTTTTGTTGAGTTCTAAAATATTAACAAAAAATACCCTAAAGATATATAAATTGCTTGCATATAATAAAACGGCAGCTAAAGCCAACTTTTTCTCCAACGGGGGAATCATTAAAACATAAAAGTTATCATAAATTAAATATGCATAACTCAACTAAGACTACACAGTTAAAGAAGAAATCAATGAAGACAATAAATGAAGAAGAAAAATTATATAATTGGTATTAATACTAAAAATATGATAAATATTATGCTCAAAATTGAATATTCAATTTAAAAATTATAACTGTAAATTGTTGGGTTTTATTACAATTGAATAATTGTTAACTTTTATTTAACCTTGATAAATGTGTAATTACAATTGAAATAATCATTTTTAATAACATACTCCACAACAACACAGAAATAGTTAACTCAACATGTATCTACGTGTATGTATCTGTATCTGTATTTGTATTTGTATCTGTGAGTTTGCACTGCAAATACAAATCAGTTGCGTAAATAATGCGTATCGCCAGCCGCTAAACTACAACATTAAAAAAAAAAATAAAATCAGACAGAGAAAAAAAAACTGCTTGTTAGGCATTTATAAATTACAGCTAGCGACAGGCCCGAAAAAGCATTAAGCATTTTGATTAGCAGCTGCAAAAAAAAAAAACCTATTACTAATACATAGACAAACTGAAAATATGCGTGAAAAGCAACAACAAAGTGACAAACGCACTAACGAAAAAAGACAGAAAAAAAAAGAGAATCGAAACAGAAATTCGTTGTCGATGCGGTGCGTATAGCCCTGAACATAACCTTGAACAGAGTCGCGTTCAGTTCGTTCAGTTTTCGTCCGTGTGTGTATGTGTGTGTGTGTGTGTGTGTGTGTGGTTCATAAATATTTGTTAGTGCCCAGGCAGCAGTGTTAAATAAATGCGTTAGAGCGAGGCGCAGCGAACGAATACACAAACAAAAATGCGTTACGCACAAATACATATACAAATCATAGACAAAATGAGTGTGAGAGAGATGAAGACAGCTAGTCGCAAGCGCATGACACTTGAGAGTTATGCGTTGAAGCTTTTCTGTCCGTCTGTCTGTCTGTTTGTCTGTTTGTTTGTTTGTTTGTGTGTTCGAGCTGCGTGGGCTGTTCGCATGCGCTTCAAACTTTCGTTCAACTTGAGCGATGCGTTGAGAATTGCGTAGAGAGGCGTAACAAGTGTTCATCTTTGTCATCTGCATAACAATAGCACGTAAATATGTTTGTACGTGTGGGTGATTTGTCTATTGAAAATATCTCCATTAGGTTTAATAATTGGTTACTTTGAGCAATTTAAGAGCATATATATTGTTAAATATGAGATTTTATATCAATTTAAGTCAAAAACTTTACAAATCTTGTTTATTTGTATCTTTTATGTTTTCTTTTGTACTAAAAATCTTTTTTTGAAGACTTCTTTTAACTTCTTAATGAATAAAATTGTCATTTAATACTTTGAAAATTCTTTTATTTACTTCAGAAAGATACTTAAATATTTTTTAAAGAGTTGAGAATTCTTTTATTTACTTCAGAAAGAAACTTAAATATTTTTTGAAGAGTTCTTTTAACTTCTTATTGAATAAAATTGTTATTTAATACTTTGAGAATTTTGTTTATTGAATCAGAAAAACAAGAAAAATATTTTTTACAAGTGTTATTATATATTTATATTTTTATCAATTAGTTAGCCAATATTTGTAAATATTTTTTACCCTTTTTGTAGGGCACTTGAGCTGTTTCAAATGCTCTTCAGCCTTTGCTGCTGCTACTCAAGAGCACGAAAATGAAGCACAAAAGACAGCAACGAATGACAAAGAGGCAACGAAAACGAAAACTTTGGCAAACGCATAAAATTCTGCGTAATGCGTATTTGTTTTTTGTTGTTGTATTTTTTGTTTGTTTGACCGAAGCTGAGCTTGAAACAGGGCCTATAGAGGAAATCAACTAAAAAAGTTTTCTAGCCCCAAAAAAAAAAACCAGATATTTTTTAGTGTGAGATCAGCCAACTGCGATGCGTGTTGCCAACTGTGTTTATGCCTATATCGGTTGCTTCGTCTTTCTCACACGCATTTTATGCGTAAGGTCGCAGCCTCAATGGCGCATTTACCAAGCAATACAATAACCGGTAATTATGTGGCCAAACATTGGGCATTAGCTCTTAGGCCTACACAGCTAAATGAGCAAACTTAAACTGAGAAAAACACAAAAGAATTAAAAAAAAACCCTTTTTTTTTTGCTATCTTTCTTTCGTGCCTGTTGTACAAGTTTTGGATATCATAAATCTTTTGCAACTTCCGCATTTCGAATTGGCTGATGCCAATTAAACAGATTTGTTTTAGTTTGAAACTTATTCAAGCTGCAAACCCGCCAAACTTAACGAAACGCTTTCGTTCAAATAATTGTCCTCACAAGACGATTGCACTCTTTGCTGCTGCAGTGTGTTACTCTTGCGATCGTTAAACTTGACGTTTACAATTTCCCCTTTCGTTCAGTTCGTGGAGGCTGTCTTAATTACCCTTCGTACTTAAATTTGTATAATTTCGCATTTGCTTAGTCCCACGGACAATTGCACTCTTTTGTTGCACTCTGCGCGCGTCACTTTTGCTTTCGTTCAAACTTAACGAAGTGACTCTCTCAGACCTTAAGTGCACTCTTATCAACAGCTATGCTTTTGCTCTCTTGCCACTGCTTTGTCTTTCTCTTTGCAAAACTCTTTCAATTTGATTTATTTACTTATCAATTACGTATAAAATGTTTAAGCTTATGCATAAACTGACTGTTTTTATGTGTTATCTACCATTTTGTCACCACATTTTGAACATTTTTCTCTTTCACGTGCGAAATGTAATTTTTGTCTTCGTTTTACACCTTTTCTGGGCTTTTATCAGCCTTTTGCTTGTTGTTTAGTTAATTACAGAGAAGTGTGCGCGTTGTCTGATAGTATTAATTATCACATTTGGCCAAAACTGCCTCGACAAACAAGTTTAGAAAATAAAATGATATTTTTACGTATACGTATACTTAATATGTGATACAAAAAGGCTTTCAAAATGGTTTTTAAAGGATTTCAAAGCTCCTTAACTAGTTGAAATACTTTCTGCAACTCTAATTGCTTGATAAATATGAGGAAAATCAATTTTAATTGACTCCAGGCAAACCTTTGCTGGCATCAAAAATGATAAACAACGAACTAAAAATGCGGAAACAAACAACTAGCTGTAGACTGACTTAAGTGGAAGATGGGGTCGACACTTGAACAACAACTTGGCAATAAATGTCAAAATATAGGTATACAAAGAGCAAAGGGACACACGAGCCAAAGCAAAAGATGGCCAATAAAACAACGCTGTCAAATATATATATAAACAAAAAGTTATAATGACAGTTCAAAAAAAAAAAACGGACAACAAGGAACTTAGGAAACTGCTAATACAGAGACATTAACATGTGGCACACACACACACACACCACTTATACATAGCAACAGAAAACAAAAGGAATCAAAAGAAAGAATAAAAACGAAGACAAACAACATAAAAATCGGAAGCAAGTATCTTGAAGGTCCTTTTTTTGTTTGTTTTTGCCTTGTGCCAAAACTGAACTGGGTCACGAGATGGCAATATGTTAAGTACTTACACGCCCCACCCCCCCCCACCCACCACTCGCTTCGCTTCCTTCATACCCCTCACACCTACCCCATCTTTTGGCAACAACTGACAACTTTCAACTTCTCAAAAAAAAAAAAAATTCCTTCCCAATACACATAACTTCTTTTATTGTGTTGTTGTTGTTGTTTTGGTCAATGAGCACGCAAACAAATTGCTGCGTTAATAATGCCAATAATAACAATAACAACAACATCACTTAACTTAAGTCCAAGCATCGTCTTAAGTCAATAAAAATATGTATTGTTATAGTTTAGATTCTAATGCTTGGGCAAAAAAAAACTATGCTGGAATCCTTCCATATAGTTCCAGACAGCTTAGAGCTTAATTTTGTTAAGCTGCTTGCAAAGTGAAAATCACCAGTTAAAAAAAGATTTAGAGGGAACAAAATATTGTAATGTTACTTCACTAAGTGAGCTTATAATGAATTCTTTTAAAGGTTTTATTTTGTACTGAAAACGTTTGACAATAAAATTTAGTAAGAAACAAAACTTTAAGCTTACTAAAAATTAATTTTTTACTTATGCCATTTGTTTCAAAATATATTGTGCAAAACAAATGAAAGCCGATCCAATATTATATTTATTTATTTTAATCCAAAAATGTATTTTTATATATTTTACAAACGAAAAAAATAAGTATAAAATAAAAACATAATTTTCCAATAGATGGAAGAAAAAAACTAAAGATAAAGTCTTTTCAAACAAAATAAGCGAAAAATTAAAAGAAAATGTCAAAATGTTTGTCAATAAAGAAAAGAAACTTTAAAAGAAAGAAACTTAAAGCTTCTTAAATAATTCTATATTTTATTTAAGTCATTTATTTTAATGTTATTTAATGCAAAATAAATGTATTAACTAAATATATTTTTATATATTTTACAAAAAGAAAAATATAGTAGGCGAAAAGTGGTGGGAAAAATAACTTAAAATATTTATAAAATAATATTTTTATAATGCGAATTCTTTACTTAAATTATAAACTAAAAACAACTATTAAGCTCCATCAGATCTGCAGTTTAACAAAACCCAAAACCTCTCCTCAACTAGCCCTCAAAATTTTTACACCCCTTCGCTGACAACTTTCACTTTCTCCTTTTTCATCTCTCTCCCTTTCATCCTCTCTCGCTGCTTTCATAAAATATGTTTGCATGTAAATAACTCTCTATCATGCGACTGGCATCATCTTTGGGGCCATTCATGCAGTTTCCTAGACAGCCAACAAAAACATTTTCCTTATCAATTTAATGGCCAAAAGGCGACAGGCAGCTACCAAAAGAATGAAAAAAGTGTATACCAAAAATACCAAACCATTCAGATATACATTCATATATATATATATATTTATTTTAACAAATGTCACAAACAGCAGCTAAAAGATCAAAAAAGACAATATCACATTGCACTATATAACAAAGTAGTATTTATATATATATATACATATATCTAAGCAGGATGTACATAAGTGTAATGCGTAAATAGGCGAAACATTAAATGTATGATGAACTGAACCAGTTCCAGTTTTCATTACATTTGAGCCACGTCGCCAGAATGCAATAACTGTGTCTGGCCCAAAACAAGGCCAAAAGATTAAAAACAAAACTAGATGAGTATGCGTGTATGTGCGTGTGTGCCTGTGTGTGTATGTGTTTTGTTGTATTTTGTTGGTTGGGGTAGCTATATTTTGTTATGCTACAAATTCTTAGAAGTTAGTTTTTGTGTTACCCTAACAAAGGTTAGGTTCGGTTAGTTTGTTAAGTTTGTCTAACAAAGTGCAACGAAGAATAAAAATCTTACTTTTGTTAGATTTTTAGAATCTATATACCAATTATTATATACCTAAATAGTATTTTTCATAGTCAGTTTAAGAAATAATCTGAATCTAAGACTTATCAAATTTAAATGTATTTTCTGTTTTAACTTTTGACAAAACAAATACTTTTTATAATTTATATTATATTTTTTGCCTTTTTTATGAATTGTTTTATTAATAAAGCTGGCAAATAATTTAACTTCTGATTAAAAAATATTTTTAATATTTTTGTCTTCTTTTTTTTAAGAAATTGTTTATTAAAAAACTGACAAACAATTAAACTTTTAATTTTTTTTTATTTTAAGCTTTTTAAGGAATTGTTTTATTAACTTAACTTTTGAAAAAAAAAACATTTTTTAACAATTTATTTTTTAATTTTTTGAGAATTATTTTATTAAAAAGCTGGCAAATAATTTAAAACGTTTTTAATTTTTCTTCATCATAGATTAATTTTTATAAGTTTCATTTGTTGTGGAAATGTTTGGAAAAGTTTCAAATTTAAAAAATTTTAAAACTTAAATCAAATTTGAAAGAAATACTTAAATAAAATCAATATAAAGTATACAAATATAAATATTTGAAATATCTTCTTAACAGATCAAGCAAGTCTGTGTTCTCTTGTGTCAAAGGGCATCAAAACTGCGGCAGTTGTCAATTAACTTTTTCTATCTTCATTTTTGGGCTTGAATTTTATTTTTATTGTGCTGTTGTGAGGCGCCAGAAATCCTGCTTCCTTTTCTTATATAGGCTCTGCTCTGCTGTGGCAGCAGTTTTGTTCTTTTTCTTTTTCTGTTTTTTTTTTCACTTGCAACATTATCAGCTCATTTTTGGTTGTTGTTATGTTGTGATTGGATTGCTTTTGGTCTTATTTTCTTGCTTTTCTTGACGCGCTGCCTTTTTGTTTTTCACATTTTTCTTCAACTAATTTGAATGATTTTAGTGGCGCGCTTGAATGAGTTTGCTTTTGCTCGCTCTCTTTTGCCTGTCCTGTCCTATAAATTTCTAGTTTTTATTATCATATTCATTCGCTAGATTTCAGTTGAGTTAGATTTGTTGTTTGTTTGTTTTCGCTGTGTTGTAATAATCATAAATTTTTGTATCTGCACCCAAAAATTATGCATAAAAATTCACAATTTATAAATTGTGAAATTGACGATAAAAAAAATGCTGCGTCAGGATATTTAACACACATGTGTGTGTGTGTGTGTGCCATAAAATATTAAAAAGTGTTGCAAACAAAAGCAAATCAAAGTTCTCAAGCTTCAATTCTTATATGCTCCTTTTATCCTTTTTCCCCCGCCCCCTTAATGTCCTTACATTACATTATTAGTACAAATACTCATAAACATATATCAAATTGCAAAATTTGCATATTTTGCAGCTAAACAACAACAATAACAACAAACATGAATTATAATCAAACCCCCTGCCCCCCCATTCCCCAACTCCTTTCAATCCCTACGCCTACGGCACGCAACACAAAGGCAATTGAGGTCAGTTTCCAAAAAGTTAAGAACAGAAATTAGAAATGAAAACGCAATTTTGCAATAAAAATCCATTGGGTCAAATTCATTACATTTTTTACTTGTACAAAATTCGAACCAAGCCTCAAAAATGACACACAACAACATACATATATATATATATATATAATTAAGAATATATTACTTAATTGTTAGGGGAGGTAACCGTATGATTATTATTATTATTATTGTCATTCACAGAAGGTGGTCGAATCATAAACGAAGCGCAAAGAATGAAAAGAAAAATAATTTCCTATGCATGCCTAAAAAAATTAACATTAAAATGCAGTAAAGGATACAACAACAACAACAACTACAACAGCAACTAGTACGACGACAGGCGGAAAGTAAATTTATGAGAAAATAATAAAACTAAAAAAGGCTGAGCGAAATATTTGTGTGTTTGGGCTGGGCGCACAGTGCGTATGTGTGATTATTTCTACGGTCTTTACAATCATTAGCTGGCACACGCACACACACACGCACGCACACACATATGCACTATTTGACCCTAGCGTAACCCATTGCGTATACATAATAATATTATTACGCATACGTCCGTTCGTATACGCTTAGGCGCAGCAAAAGAAATAACCTTAGTTTTTTTATTACTTTCATTTTGATATATGTTTTTGGAATTCTTATGTTTCCTTTTTATGACTTCTCTGTGATTTGCCTGCGTTTTGGGGCATGTCAGCTAAGTGGAAGAGCAAAAGAGATGACGATCGGAAGGGTGCAAGGTTTTCTACTTGATTTTAAGATACATTTTCCATATAAAAAGTTGCTTAAAACATATTTCACGCATCTTTCCAATATATATATAATTTTTTTTAACATTTTGTTCCTGTTTTTGGCACATTATCCTTTTAAAGAGCATTACAATATGCATCAAACTCAACACCAAACCTATTCCTGGTTTGATTTATTATCGTATTCGTTTTTCTACGCACATTTTTTGCTTTACGAGCAACCCGCTGAAAATGCAAATTACAATAATTATGTGTGTGTTTTTTTTCGGTTCGGTTGCGGATTGCGTGAAGCATTCCGTGGCACGTTGAAAGGACCTGAGTGCAGCACACACCCTGCTTGATATTTATCTTACCTTGATTTACACTTTGATTAATTACATGAAGATGAAGAAAACCTTCATGCTTATAATATCTTTGTGGCTCAATCTGATAATTGCCTCTTACAAAAAACCTAAAAAAAAAACTGAAAAACAATATTAAATACAAGACACATTTCCGGCTATTACAAGCTAAGAAGAGCGAGTCGAATAGCAACAGAGGGGACAAAGGGGAAGAGTTAGAGAGAAAGAGAGCAAAAATGACCTACGATACAAGATTTTACATTCAGCTTAATGCGATAGAAGCCGTTGGCGCAGTTGAGCAAAACACTCAATTGACCAACAGACGAAGAAGTAGAAGAATAAAGAATTTTTGCATGCCTAAATGACGAATCAAATATACCCTGTAATAAGTTAAAACAGCGAGATTTTGTTATTTCTATATATTTCTATATTTGTGGCAAAAATATTAGAAAAGTAAAAAAATGATATAGAAATAATAAAATTTATGTATATTTAACAGTTGTCCATCATCATAGCCACCTTAAGCTTATGCTACAGGGTGTTAAGTACGCTTGAAGCAGCAGCAGCCACAGCAAAAAAAAGCATTGCCAGAGATCATTAATTAAAATGTTGCTGGACCAGTTCTTGAGCGCAGGCAAAACACACACAGTGTGAGAGAGGGGGTTTCAAGGGGGGCAGGGGGGAAGCACGCACAAGTTACAGCAAGCGCAAAGCAGGAACAGCGCAGCAGCAGAGAGGCAGCCGCAGCGGCAGCGGCAGCAACGAACCAGCATTAATAAAAGATCGCAAGCTTTTTTTAATCAGCACATAGAACATAGCAACACACACACACACATTGATAATCGTAGTGTGTGTGTGGTGTGGCCTCTAGCATACAAAGTGCGTCGCTTGCCCCAACCGCTCCACCTCTCTTCCTCTATATGCGTGCACGCATTCCACGCTTTGCTTTTGGCTCTGCGCTTTTTTGTGTGTGTTTTTTGCTGCTGACATTTGCTGCGATGAGGTAATCGCCACACATGCGTGTGTGTGTGTGTGTGTGTGTATGTGGTTTTAGTTGGAGTGCGTGAACGCAAAGCTCTGTGTCGTTCACGTTGCACGCGCCCTGCCCTGAAACTGCCCTGCCCTGCCCCTTCGCCCGTTTTATTCTTTCGCTTCGCATGGCCTTCTCTACAAATATATTTAGGTTCTACTAGGTCCGTCAGTCCGTTTGTTCGTTCGTTCGTTTGTTTGTTCGTTCGTTCTGTCTGTCGGTCTACTTAGTCGCCCGTCTTAGCAAAGCAGCCGTTCGCACAGATTATGGCCCTTTGACATCCCATAAATTTGATGTCCACGCAGCTCGCAGTTCCAAACATTGTTGGAAGATTAACGCAAAACAAGCTACAGAAAATAAAAAACAAGAAAAAATTGCTTAGCACTAAAGAACACCGATATTAAGTTGCCCTAACAAGCTCTTTGTATTGTAAATTGGGCAAAGATTTAATCTATGTTTATGTTTAGTAAAATATCTTTTAGATAATGATAAACACATAAATATTGTTAAAATCATTTGGAAATCATTTATGAAAAGTGTTTATTGAGAATATTTGTAAAAAACACTACAATTCAAATTAATCACAAGCAGTTATTTATAAATTATTTGCCTTTATATCTTTTTAGCCATTCCAAACTTTTGCTTACCTTAACAAAATCTAACTATAGCATATTACTTAACTTAATTACCCAGTATTTGCAGTTTTCTTTAGTTTAAGGCTCAGCCACTACATAAATTTTGAAACTCGTTTTCGCTTTAAGCTTATTATTTTTTTTACACTCTAAATATATTAAATTAAACATTAAAGTTTGTTTTGCATTTATCATTAACATTGTTTTAACTTTTAAGCTGCATCTCTTGCAATTCAGTTTATGCAACACAAATCACGCCGCAGTTCTTGAACATTCTGCATGCGTTGACGATCGCGTAATGGCAATCGCCATTTTTGCGCATCCAATGGGGAACCAGTTGGCAAACATTCTAACATGATGTCTCGCTCGAACGCAAGCGCTCGCATTGCTGCAGTTTTTTTGGAGTGCGATAAGCGAAAGCTTTTAGCAAGCATTGCAATTTGTGTGTATGTATTAGCTATCTCGCTCGCACCTAAGTCGATCAGTAGTGCTGAATGCTGCGGCGAATGGTCAAAGAAAACTAATTAGCCACAAATTGGCAGACATGATAGAAGATTGTTTTTAGTTTTGTTTTAGTTATTCTACTGTCACTGTTGTTGTTTTTGTTGTTGTTGTTGTTGTTGTTATTGTTTGCTTTTTGCACATCATGTAATGGCGAAAATGATTGATTAAGTTGAGCGCCAAGGGCCTTGCAGGCCGTGAACTATGTGAAGCTTATTTGTCGAACTGGTCAAAAGAGATGCGCAAAAATAAGTTGCCTAGTTCTAATTGTTGTTGTTGTTGTTGTTGTTAAGCAAAGTCATTAATTTGCAATTAGTTTTGAGGCAAGCGGCACGCGTGGGAATTGAAGTTGGAATTGTATCTCAAATTGCTTGCGATTTGTTTAACGTACAACTTTTGAGCAGAGCCCTAAGAAAAGATAAATCCAAAAAAAAGGTTCACATTCAGCAACAAATGTTTATAATTACGCGAAATCCAATCCCAACCCCCCCTTCTATGTTTTGCATTACTTTCCTTTCAATATTCACAATTGCTTCTTTATTTTTTTGTTTTGTTCTGCTTTTGTTTAACGTTACTTTGGTTTCTCTCTCTCCCTAGATACTACTTCTTACACTCAATTGAATTCTTCCGGTTGTTGTTGTTGTCGTTACTGCTGCAACACTCTGAAATTCCGTTCAGCAGTTACAACTTATGCATATTAAACAAATAAAAAGAATATTTATTAAATTTCGTTTTTGGGAATACCCTTTAAACTTCTCTTTATAACATAAGTCAAAACATATTAAAAAGAAATATTGGTTAACATTTGTTACTGAATTTAAAGTATCTTAAGATAAAATATTGCCTCAAATTTGTTGGAAAAACTAGCAAAAAGTTAATATACACTCTCTTACATATTTGATTATTACAGGGTAGCCCAAAAAGCAGCGAAAATGTCTTGGAAAAACGATTTAAAGTAACATCTTTATTTCTTGGGGTTGTTTTAGACACTAAATTGTGCAAGTTTTTAAGCATTTTCGGCTTATTTTCATTTATTTTTATTTTTTTTTGCATAAAAAAAAGATATATGAATAAAGCATGGCACAAACTGCAGACGAAGATGTTTGAAAGAAATGCGTGGAAATTTTGTGGTTGCTTTTGGTGGTTAGTTTTTCGCTGGTTTGTGCTTAATTTAATTTATGCTTAACCTTCCAATGGCATCAAGTACTTAATGTTATGATGTGATTATGCTTCTTATATATGTTATGCTCTGTTCTGTTGTTATTGTTGTTCAAGGGTTGCGGGTGATGAGGATTGAGAGGAACTAATGCTCTCTATATATGTATTTGGCTGTTGGATGGATCAAAAGAGTGAACGAATATGGCACGTAATCAATAAATATTAGAGATATAAAGATTAACTTTTATGTACGTAGGAAGTAGGAATAAAGACATGGATTGTTACATAAGTTTAAGGAATTATCAATGCAAATAAAAATAATCACAAATAACTATAAAGAAATATAATAAAAATAATTAAAATGAAAAACTAATGTGTTTTAAAGGCGTGACATTATTTTTAATAGTCTTAACATTTTAAAGTAGGCTTTCATTATTAATCTTAAAAAAAATCTTACAATGTTTTGGCTTCACTTTAACCTTGTTTAAGTCCTTGAGACTTGTTTATATAAAGAAAAATAATAATAAAATCAAGTAATCTTTGGGCGATTGTAAAATGCAAACAAAAGAGTTTAAAAAGCTACAAAGATTATTCTTAACATTTTTAAAGCGTTTCATTAAAGTTCTCCAAACAAATTTTAAATATTTTCCAATACTTTTGGCTTCACCTTTACATTGTTTAAGCGCTTGAGAGACTTGTTTATATGATTGAAACCTTTCACAGATGTTGCCAATGAGACAAACCCTTCTTTTTCAACCCCTCCCCCCACACACACACAGACAACCACCCCAACAGTCGCATAGCATTTTCTTTTTAACATTTTTGGCTCAGCAGGTTCCATAGATTACATAATTGCCCGGTGGTTGCACACACGCACACACACACACACACAGACTGAGACTGAGACAGCAGCGTTTGTTGCTGCTGCTGCTGCTGCTGCGTTTGATGGATTGCATTCTGAGTGTTGCCACACAGCTGTTGTTGTTGAAGCACAGCGGGGCAAGGCGACGTCTTCAACACAAGCATAAAAGAGAGAGCGAAGATCAAAGGCAAACAACAACAACAAAAATGAAGAAAAAAAAACAATTTACCGAAATTACAGCAGCAACATACAGAATTAGTGGCAGAAGCAACTGCGCCATCAGCAACATTGCAACATACAACTAAAACACACTCACACACTGAGTGAGACAGAGAAAGAGAGAGACACACACACTCTAAATTATATGCATTGACCTAATTTGTGTAACCAAAAAGAAAAAAAAACTTTAACACGAAACAATTTTTGGGTCGAGAATTGCATAGCATACAAGAAAATGAATGCCTAAATGACTGAGACAATGATAGAGATAGATAAAGAAAGATCGAGAGAGAGGGAGAGAGAGAGAGAGAGAGAGGGAGAGAGGAAGTGTGGCAAGAGATCAACGTGCGTCAATTAGATGCAAAGCGCAGCGCCACCCACAACAACAAAATACAGCGCATCGACAATTTTGGTTTTTAGCAGTTGTTGCCCCATCAAAATGTCAACTTTGAAGTACAGTGTAACACAAATATGATGGACGAGCGTTAACAAAACTTTTCCTAAAATATGCAAAAGAATTAACTGAAAATTTCTATGCTTTATTCATTAATGTTGCTCTTAAGAATGGCTTACCAAAACTGTTGCTTAAAGTTTTTATTAACAAAGAGAAAAAATTTATTAGTGTTGCCCATAAATATCGCTAAAAAAATATATCGCCTAGAAAAACTTTTTACTGAGAAAGCAAAAAAATTTATACTTGAAAAAAGGATTTTTCCAAAAATCTTAAATAAATTATTTTTTTTTATATATTTTTTTCTGCTTTTACTTTTTGTTTATTTACTGTAGTTTTATTCTTGTTGATTGTAATTTGCATGCGTAATCATTATCGCTGACTCTCCACCTCTCTCTCTCTCTCTCCCTTCCTCTCCCTCTCTCTCGCTGTTTAGAGTTTGCCCCGTGTTAAACGTAATGCGTCGCATTGTCTGCCACAAATGTTTGCTGTTGATACCTCCAGTATCTAGTATAAAGTATCTAGTATCTTGTAGCTTGTATCTCAAAGCTGTTCGTAATTCGTATCCCATTCAAATACATGCGTTGTTGTTGTTGTTGTTGTTGTTGGCTACTGCGCAGCTAACTGCAACCAGCCGACAGTCAACACATGCGTGCGTGACCCAATTTCTATACTTCCCCCCCACCACCCTTCCCCCTTACCCCTTGGGTCATTAATAGAGCAACGCTTTGCTCTAGTTCACAAATTGCCCTTTGAATTGCGGCGCAACAAATAAAAAAACCAACAAATACAAAAAAAAACTGAACTGCGAAGCTGTTTTTTTTATTCATATTGAATGCAACTGATTTGATTTGTTATAAATATACTATATATATATTTAATATGTGATTTAAGTAAAAGTTCTCAATCGTCGCAGCAATTTGATTAGAATTATATAATTTTTTAACAAATTGTGAAAGTAATGAAATAATATTATAAAATAAAAAGATTTTTAGTGCTATAAAAATCAAATAGTTGAGAATTTGGAATGTTTGGAACAATTTTTAATTTAACTGTTCTCTTGCCATATAAGTAAATGAATACAGACAAGTAAGAAATAGAGAAATCCCGACAAGACGATATCTTGAACCCTATGCCTTTATATATACTTATGTATCCATACTGCATACTTTACTTAACTTTAATGTTCCATATCTCCAGTCTTTCTTAGCCGATTTCAATACAAGTTTCAAAGATTGTCATTATTTCGTATATAGTTTAAAACGCCGTTTCAAAGTGTTCCTAAATTCTGTTTTTCTGTTATCGATAACATGTGTTTATCGGAAACTGAAAGAGTTATCGAAAATTCGAAACAATCTTGTTCTGCCTAGGGCTCAGGCTAGCTTATGTTCGAAATCTGAAGTCTCTAAGTCCTATAGTCTCTGAGATCGCTGCGTTCGTACATACAGGCGGACATGGGAATTGGTCGTAACTTCGGCAAAATTAACCCGATTTTGAAAAGTAATATCTTAAAAGTCATGGTTTGATCTCTACAACAAAACTGCATTTAAATCTCGAAACGCGACTTTAACTTAATTTTCACCACAAATATTTGTCGAACCCATTTTCAATAGGTTCAGAGTATAAAAATATCTATTTATTTTTGAGGGTCTTACAATTTTTAATAATAGTTAATTATAAATACTTTATTTTAAGTTTTATTATTAAATTTCTAAGCGAAAACCTTTAAAGAGACTGTTAAAAGTTTATTTCATTTAAATTTGCCATAAAAAAAAAGTTGAATCAATAATTTTCATATTTAATGGGTAAAAAACATGCAAAATGACCTGATCTTTGACAATTATCTCTTAACTTTTCCCCAAGTTCATTCACCCAAAACATTATAATCGATGTATAACCCAACCAGCAAAATAAAAAAGGCAACAAAAGTAAGAAAGATAAACAAAGCCAATGTAACGATTCGCGAAGCTTTAAACGGGTAAGGGGAAAGGGTAAGGGGAACAAGTAAGGAGGATACGAGCCAAGGTAAAAAGGCAATCAATGTCGTCGTCCTATTAGCTCCTTAGCCGTTTCTAACTTCCTCTATTGTTGTTGTAGTTGGTGTTGTATATGATTATTCGAGTGGCCCTCGCGAGTCGCTGATTGTGCGTAATAGAGCGTTAAACACTTCAAGCAACAGCTTTATTTTTTGATATACACATATACATATACACATATATATATATATATTTTCTTTCTCTCTCTCTTTCTCTCTCTCTCTCTCTGTCTGTCTCTACTTTACTGGAGAAAATCAGCGCAAGGACGTTCTGAAGTTCCTGGCGCACATCTTCAATGAAATTATTACATTAGCATGACGGCGGGTATGTTAAAGGTTAAGGGGTGCTCGAAGGGTAGGGGGCTTGGCTCACTTATTGTCTGGATGCCAAGAGCGTGTAAGATAGTAAAAATTATGTGTAAAATGTGTCCTTGAACCCCTTTTATATTTCCTTTGTCTTTGTCTTCATTTTTTTTTCGCCTTCTTTTTACTCGGTTTTTTCTACTCTCAAAAGGATTTGTTGCGTCATTGTTTTGAAATTATGGTAGAATACTTATTTTTTCCCCTTTTTCTTACACCAACCTCCTCCTCCTCCCCCCCCCCCCCCCCCCCCACTAATTTTTGTGTCAACGTCACAATTTGTATGGTGACCCTCTGCTACCCGCAACGCAACCCACATTCCCCATGTTGAGCTACCCGTTGGGTCTCAGCGGGTTTGGCGGTTTTTCTTTAAATTGTTCTCCTTAATTCAGCTTGTTTTTGCCTTTTTTGTTGTTTGCATTCCTTTTTTTGTTTTGTTAAACGTCAATTTTTTAGCTTTGATGTCAGTCAAAACACATTTTTGTCATTTGCTTTTACTGCGGTTGAGTTTTTTTTTTTCAAGGAATTCGGTTGTAAAGCGAAAATCATAAATGATTATGTTAAAGCAAGAAGAAAACATTAAAAGGCAACTTGTTGATTTGACTGCATTTTAGTCGGTTAGAAATCGAATATTGGGTGAAATTCTAAGCAAATATTCTTTAAACCTTTTTTTTTAAAAGTTTTTTTACTTGATTGAAATGAATGAATAGTTTTGAATTGACAAATTTTTAGCATTTGACAAGCGCTGTTGCCGGAGAATAACTTCTTAGGTCATTTATCGATTGTCAAAAGCACAAAAGTTATCGTGTAACTGTATAAAAGATCAATTGAAAAATATAACTACAGTTTGCTTAGATTTGCCACTTTACACGCGCTGTTAGGCAGGGTTGGTAACGAAAAGTTAACAGAGTGAGCCGTAGTAACTACATAGATCATTTATCGATTGTCAAAAGCACAAAAGTTATCGTGGAACTGTATAAAAGATCAATTGAAAAATATAACTACAGTTTGCTTAGATTTGCCACTTTACACGCGCTGTTAGGCAGGGTTGGTAACGAAAAATTAACAGAGTGAGCCGGAGAATAGCTACATAGATCATTTATCGATTGTCAAAAGCACAAAAGTTATCGTGTAACTGTATAAAAGATCAATTGACAAATATAACTACAGTTTGCTTTGATTTGCCCACGAAAAATTAATAGAGTGAGCCGTAGAATAACTAAATAGATCATTTATCGATTGTCAAAAGCACAAAAGTTATCGTGTAACTGTACAAAAGATCAATTGACAAATATAACTACAGTTTGCTTTGATTTGCCCACGAAAAATTAACAGAGTGAGCCGGACAATAACTTCTTAGATCATTTATCGATTGTCAAAAGCACAAGAGTTATCGTGTAACTGTGTACAAGATGGTAGTTGCTACCTTCTGCCAGTTACTAACATATATACACATTAAAAAAATGAACAAATTTATTTAAAAACACACATTTATTTATAATTTGACATAGTTTGAACTTAGAGGTCACTAATGAAGCTAAGATACCGAATTTTTAATTCTTCTTCGCTCGCTACTAATCGAATGTATTAAATGTCCACAAACGCAATAATCAGCACGTTTTTGACATATTTGTCTCTTACTAGCAGCTTCTCCCTAAACCCTATACTTAGCCTTAAAGCCTCGTATCCAGCATTACGTAAAGGTGCAAGTATTTAAGTGTTAACTTCAATGTTCCATATCTTCGGTGTTTATCGATTTCAATGCAAATTTCACGGATTGGAATTAATATAATTTTACACGCCATTTTTATTTCAAGAGTTTCTAATTCAAGAGTTTATTGTTATCGATTCCATGTGTATATCGGAAACGAAAAGAGTTATCGAAAAATTGATTTATTGGGATTTATTAAAATAAAAGTTAGACGAGCTTTTTTATAATTCTTCCTCTTTCTCATTCTCTATCTCTCCCTCTCTTATTCTATATCTCTCCGCCTCTCTCTCTCTCTCTCTATCTCTCTCTCCCCCATTTTCTCTCTCTCTCTTATTCTAAATATCTCCCGCTCTCTGTCTCCTCTCTCTCTCTCGCTCTCTCTCTCTCTCTCTCTGTCAATCTCTCTCTCTCTCTGTCAATCTCTCTCTCTCTCTGTCAATCTCTCTCCATCTCTCTCATTCTCTATCTCTCCCTCTCTGATTCTCGCTTTCTCTCATTCTTTGTCTCTCTATCTTCCTCTACTCTCTCTCTCTCTCTGCCAGTCTCTTTCATTTACTCATGCCATATCTCTGGCAGATATTAATTCATCAAATTAGCACAATTACTGCTCTAGATGCATACATACATATTTACAGTATGTATGTAATTCCAATTTCATTGTCAACTGTGTTTAAGTGTGTGTGTGTGTGTGTTTGGCAGTTGTCATAACTGGTTCAAACAAATTGACAACGTTAAAGCAACAAAAACAAGAAAAGAAAGCGAGATAGAAGAACATAAAACGCACTCATTGCAAGCGACGTTAGCAAATAAAATAACAATCACATATGTATATGTATGTATGTGTGTGTGTGTGTGTGTGTGTGTATCGCACACGACTTTTTAATGTTCGCCAAAACGCTACGAAAAAGGAAAACAAAAAATGATATCATCTTATCTGAAAGCGCAACCAAAAAAAAAAAACCATTCAAAAAGCATATTTAGCTCTTATGTTCATGAAAACTAAATAAATGTGCGTATATTTGTATGTATGCGAGTGTGTGTGTGTACATTACAAATACAAACACAAACAGAAAGCGAAACATTTGGTTTTTTGTGCAATTGTGTATAGCTTTTTGGGTGGGTGTGGGTGTGTAAGCAAAAGTAGAAGGAGGTGAAAAAAAAATGCAGTATACACACATAACATAGCAGGGTCACACACAAAATACACACACACACACACACACATAGCTATACATAATTGCCAAATAGTGTATATAACGAGCCTACGCAGCAGCAGAGACGCAGCAGTAGCAACAGCAGCAGCAGCAGCAGCAGTTGAAATGCGCGCACATAACAAATAAATGCTAAAATTTCACAAAAACGCACACCCAAAAAAGCAAAAGCACAAACACACACACACACACAGACGCACAGACACAAGCGCAAGCTGCAAAAGTGCGTTCGTTTGAATGCGAGCGAGAGTGGGTGAGAGAAAAGCAGCAAGGCAGCTGGCAGCGGGCTGGCGCCAAAAATGTGGAGCATTCATATGTATATATGCATGTATGTATATATATATACCGCCCCAAAAATACTGTACATAGAGGCACAACAGCAACCACAATAAGAAGACGAAGAACAGCAGCAGCAGCAGCAAACCCAAAAAATGATTTTGCTGTTTGTGTAGCTAAGCAAAAAGTGCGTGCAGCAGCACTGCAAAAGCTAAACGACGCCGGCGCCGCAGTTAACGTCTAACGTTGGCGGCCATGCCAAAATACGCAATACACATAGAATACATACATACGTCCATACATATATATATATATATATATAGACACGCACGCACATAGAAACGAACGTACGTACGTTCGTACCTAAATCGTGCATACACGCATATAATGGCCTGCATTGGTGTGTGCGCGCAGCAAACGCACAAAGCATTCTCTTATTGGATTTCTCGTAGGCAGCAGCATAGGCAGCAAAAGCAACAGCAACAGCAGCAGCTATATAAGCGCCACTCACACTCGCATACGCAATGGCATAACTACGAGAGCGGGGAGCCGCGCCAAAAAACAAACAACAACAACAACGCAAAATGCTCTCGACGCTGCGCTTGGTTGCGTTGACTGCGCTGCCCGCCGCTCCACGTGTTTGTTTGAATTGCGTAAACTTGCTGCGACTGCGACGACGACGACGACGACAACAACGACTCTCTGTTCTCGTTCTCGCAGTTTTCTGTTGTTTTTTTTGTTGTTGTGTGTGCAGGCAGCAATAAAATGGCAGCGTTTCGCTTTAGTTTCGTTTTACTTACTTTTCGTTTTGTGTGTGTGTTGTTTTTGTTTTTTTTTTTTGCGCGCGCTTTGCGCTCTCTGAGCGACATGCGCGCTCCCAGCTGGGGAAGTTACATTATGCCGAAAAGCTCAAGCATAAGCTCTCCATCTAGCTCTCTCTCTCTCTCGCTTGCTCACTGCAAAATGAATGCGTATTGTTATTCTTTTTGCTGTTGCCACTGGAAGCTTGCAGGAGAAACGAGTTTTTTTTTTGTGCCAGTTTCTGCACTCAAACTGAACGAGTGACACTGAACGTGGGCTCTTTGAGCGCTTTGTTCGGGATCATTTCGTTTACGACTGGTTGCTAATAATCAACATTTAATAAATAAAAGAAATTTTGAATGCGTTTTGTATACGATTTTTGTTGAATGCTTTTGTCATTAGAATAATGCAAAGGAATTTGATATATTTGTGGGAAATGTAATGGAACAAAAAAAAATCCACAACATTTTTAAGAATATTTTTTTTTTTACGATTTTTTCTTTTGATTTTGTAACAATGTATTGTAAGCTTTGTTAATTGAATAAACGGGTTTAGATTTGAGAAGTTTTTAATTTTTTATTGTATTCCTTAAGCTTTTGTATTGAAATTCAAATCATTTTTTTTTAATAAGAAGCTTTTAAAGATTTTTTGCTTGCATTCAAGTTTTTAAAATTGCAAAGAAAAACGATTTAAAACTTCCATTAAAACTATATTCAAACTAGAATTTTAGATTGCTTTAAAAATCTTCATTTTGTTGGAAATTACCAAAAAATAACTCATTTAACTGTAAAAAGGGACTCCACCTGGCCAGCTGATGCAATCAGAGTTCACTTAACCTCCTTCTCACCCAGCCCCCCGCCACACACACACACACACACACACACATCTTCCCTGGTGTCGCCGGACATGCCCCTGTTTCTATTTTTGAAGCCTATTTCATTTTCCACATGAAGAACTTGCGAAAAGACTCTCGCACTCTCTCTCTTTCTCGCTCACTCACACACACACTGTCTACCTCCCTCTCTCTCTCTCTCGTTCTGTGGTGATTAGCTCATGCGACTTATGCAATTTGCCTGCACAGACTGCGCTCTCTTAGAGAGCCAAACTGCACAGTGACCAAAAGAGAGAGAGAGAGAGAGAGGAAGTGTGAGCGAAACTCACCCCAAAAAGCAGAGCATTGGTCCTGGGGGAAGGGTTGGGCAGTGCACACACACACACACACACACAGCATAGTTGCAGCAATGACATCATAAATGAACTTACAAAGCTTTGAGCAACTAAAGCTAAGCTTTGCGTACAGTTAATTGATTAAGAAGAGCAAGCTTACATAATATATAGAATAAAGCATAAAGCTTTCCACTCAAAGCAGTAAACCCAATTGAAGATTGCAAGTCCGTGCATTCCAATTGGATTAAACGCGCAAAAAACATTGCACAGCCGCTGCGCAAGTGGTTGTCAGTGTGTTAAGAGAGCGAGAGAGAAAGAGAGAGAGAGAGCAAGCGACGTGAGAACACATAGCAAAGCAGAGAGAGCGCGCGCCAAAGTCCAATAAGAGAACGTAAAACTCTCTCTCTCTGTCTTTCGCACACCAATGCAAATTCTGCATTTGCAACGCAAAGCGAAACAAAATCAAAAACAAAAGCACACACTCACACACACACACACACACTGGCAATGCAAAATGGGCGCACTCTCACAGCAAAGGCAGCGACAGTGACAGCGGCAGCGACGCCAGGCCCCAGTCGCAGCAAACTTGTTTTGGTACAAAAAGCAAAACACGAGAGAGCGCAAAACGAAACGAAACGAACATCGCTGCTGCCGCTCTCGGCTTGTATTTTTTTTCGCTGCGCTTTGCTGCGTTCGGTTGCGTTTTACTCGTACTCTCTTGGAGCTGTTGCGCTGCTGCTGCGGCTTGCTGCTCCTTGCTATTGCTGCTGCTGCTGCTGCTGCTATTGCTATTGCTGGTGGTGGCTCTGCCCGCTGCCCGTCACTCTTCCGCTGTTCGTCTCTCTGTGTGTGTGTGTGTGTGTGTGTGTGTTTGGCCGTGTGTATGCGTGCATTTTGTAAGCTTGTGTGCGTCAGCCGCCGCCGCCTGCCTGGTTGATAGGCCATAAACGCAATTTTTGAATTTCATGCTCGTCTATTCGGCGCTAGGTTTCGGTGGTGCGCAGCTCGCAGCAGCAGCGTTCGTTGTGTGCATTTCTCGTCTCGTCTCTTAACATTTCCCCACAACAGCAACGGCAACGGCAACAGCAACTGAAACAGAAGCTGAAAACTACTACAACAACAACAACAACAACAAAAATTATTACACTTTTCAAAGTTACAAAATATTTTAATAAACAACAAACAAAAAACTGCGGCAAAAATACGGAAATGCAAAAAAATAAATACAAAAAAATATTCAATTCAATTTGATATACGAAAAGCGAAAAAACAAAACAAAAAGTTTTCTAAATTGAACATTGTTTTTAGTTTATTATTTAAGTTTCGTTTATGTTTGAAACAATAACATACAAAAATATATATAAATATATATTCATATATATGTGAAAATACGTCCAAGGCCGGCAAACAAATACACACACACATATATATATAACAATTTGTGTGTGTGTGTGTGTGTGTGTGTGTGTACGCGTAAAGTGTGTGCTTGTGTGTGTATTTGACAAGTGATTGAAGGTAAATTCATTGTTTATTGTTATTAAATATAATAAATAAATATATGCAAAAATTGATTACAAAAAAAAACTTAATTGAAATGCAAACTGTGTAAAAAAATACAATAATTGACTTTAATTGTCAATAAAAAATATTTAAAAAAATAAAAATAAATAAATATTAATTAAATATGAATAAATACTCATTTGAAATATTAGTCACATTAATAAATATATTATTGAATTAAAAAAAAAAGTTTTACTAAACTAATAAGCACAAATAAATGATTTTGAATAAAAAATTCCCATTTGAGAAAAATGTAAAGTTAAACAAAAATTGATGCAAATAACAATTTTGATTTGAGAGTGAACTAAAATCAATAGTTTCGCGCTTAAAAGTCTTGCCTTAAACGCAATGTAGTTGCATTTCATAACTTAAGATACTTTTGGTATCTTTAAGATACATGTTAATCACAAAGTAGTCGAATTTCTTACCTTAAGATACTTTTGTTATCTTTAAGATACATGTTAATCACAAAGTAGTTGCGTTTCTTACCTTAAGATACTTTTTGTATCTTTAAGATACATCTCAAAAAGTCCAAAAGTGTTGTCTAGACCAGCAGCAGGCGCAGCTCTACAAGTTCTCAACCCGTTTGGCTTAATATTCAGTTCCGGGTTCGAAAAATCCATACAAATGCAATTTTTGCGTGTCCGTATCCCAAATCCTGACAATGCCTATGTGTGTGTGTGTGTGTGTGTGTTTTGTGATTCTTACATATGTATGTGTGTGTGTGTGTGAAGCATTTGGGGTTGCTGCTGCAACTGAAACTGGAAAACGCAGCAACAGCAATAACAAAACTCAAAACGAGAAACGCGAAACGAAAACTTCTTCTGCATTTTTAATCAAGCAACAACAATGCATAGAGCAACAACAACAAACAAAAACAACAATAACAATAGTAGTAAATGCGACTCAAACAATAAACAACCCTCCCAACCCGCTCTCCTCCGCCCAACAGCGCAAAAGATTTCGAACTACCCAAAAAAAAAACTGAAACTGCGAACCCCTTTTTCCTTTCGACACGTGTGTATGTGTGTGTGTGGTGTGTGTGTGTGCGGTGTGTGCTGTGTGTGTGTGGTGTGTGTGTGTGTTAGTGCAACATGAAAAGTGCATAAGAATTGTAAAAAGAGGATTATAAGTGCTTATAAGACTTAGCAAAGTATATATACTCTATATAAAGTTCAAAAAAAAGGAACACTTGTTTGCTGTTCAAAAACAACAAGTAAAAAAGAACTGAAAGAAAGAAAGAAAAGGAATACGATTAAAAATGTTTTTTATCACATTTTATACTTAACTTCAAAAATAATATTTGTTTGCTTTTCAAAAACTAAGAACAATAAACTAAAGACGCAAAGAAATACGATTAAAATGGTTCTTAATAAAACTTTAAATAATATAAACTACAAAATAAACGATAATTATATTTAACAGACCCAAAAATTATATATATGTATATTTTAAATATATACATATAAACAAAACCTAATTTTCCTATTGAAATAATATTTTTTGTTCTTAATAAAACTTTAAAAATAATAAAAAATACTTAAGAACAAAAATAATATTTGTCAAGCATTTAAAATAACTTTGAGATATATTTAAAATATATAAAAATAATATTATAATGTATATATCAGCATAATTATATATTTTTACAATATGGATATATATAAAAAAAATATGAAAGAACAAAAATATTGATAAAAAAAAATATAATCACTTTTTGACTTAATGCATGATGAATATTATTGGCAATCTCTTAAACATGTTTAAAGATATAGATATAGAAAAGATATATGTATATAGATATAAGACCTCTTAATGATATATATTTATCTTATAAAACAGTAAATAAATTTTAAAAAAAGTATAAACTATTTAAATTATTACTTGAGACATAAAATATTCGACTCTATTTTAGTTTAAATCAATTAGACTTGAAAATATACTTAGTATAGTTAATGGATAGGCATAAAATAGGTTAGAACATGGCTTGAGTCTTAGCCAAATCTCTAAAATATACTTAGTATAGTTAATAGGTTAAGGCCCAGCTCAAATCTCAGCTAAATCTGAATATCTAAAAGCTCAAACGATTCATAAAAGTTGCCGAAAAACCTACTCACATTACATTACTGCATCTGCATAATATTAGAATGATTTTAAAAATGTCTCAGCGATAAGCGTTGACAATTTCCTGATGCTACGCACATGTTTAAGTGCCTCTTAATGCTCTATGAAACATTTCACAACAACAAAAACGCGATTAAAAAGTATCAAAAAAAAAAACATAAAAACTTGCTCGAATCCGAAATCGAATGCAATGCCTTGAAATCTAGGTTTTAAGATTAAAAGAACTTCGAATTAATGGAAATGTTGGCGAAATAACAAATTTTTTTTATTAAAACTGATAAGAATAAATATACATATATATATATATATATATATATATATACATACATGTCTTGACATCAATATTTTGCTTATGAATGAATTTTTCTTCGAAATTTATAAAACGTGTCAAGATTTAGAGCATGGGAAGTAGGGAAGAAAAAGATCGAAAGTGGGTAAAGGCAACTAAGAGATACCCTTACCAATTAAAATGGGAGTTTTGTTTAAGGGTATTACAAAAAATACTTGCATAGGATTTTTTAATAACTTTGCAACAAATATTCCAGTTCTAGATATAAAATATAATTTTCTTAGGATTAAAATATTTTTATTCAGAAAAAGTATGTGTGAACATAAGAAACACAAAATTTAAGCTAAAACTTAGAGCTTCAAACAAAGTTAAAAAGATCTTGATCTAAAAGATTTATTTATTTATTCACAAAAGTATTTTTAAACATAAGAAACTCAGCATTTAAGCTATAAATATTCGAAAAGGTTTTTGAGGAACTTCTAGTAAACTTATTAATTCTAGATCTAGAAAAGATACTTTTCTTAGTCTACTAAATCGGAAAAAAAAAATATTATTTTTATTCAAAAAAGTATGTGTAAACATAAGAAATACTATTCGAAAAATTCGAAAACTTCAAACCAAAATTTAGATCTAAAATATCTTTTCTTAGGATTCAATATCAAAAAAATAACATAAACATATAGCAAAAAACATTTATTTATATATTTGCTCAACATTTCGCTTTAAAAATTATTTTAAAAAAAATATTAAATTAAATTGTTAATTAAATTTTCTCTCATTTCTTTTTTGCAGTTCTCAAATGTCACTGTGAAAATGTCGACACTAACAAATCACAACAACAAGACCCAACATATAAATCGGCGACACCAAAATCGACGAATGCAGCAAAAAGCTAATGCGAATGCCATTTTCGAACATTTAAATAACTAAAAAAAATTATCACAAAAATCAAATTTAAATATGTTTTATTTAAAACAAAGCATGAACTAAAAACAAAACAAAAATGAACTGATAAAAAGAGAAAAAAAAACATTTTAATGCAAAAGTAACGCAAAATTTCAAATTGGCAAAAATAATTTAGGGCTAAAAAAAAATTTTTGAAAACAAAAACAAGAAGAGAAAAACTTTTTTGGCGTGCAAAAAGCAAAATCTAAAAATAGAAGAAAAAAAAATTCAAAACAAAAACAAATTATTTGGCTAATTGCAAAAAAAAAAAAACAGCATGAAGAAAAAAAACACACAAAACTAAAAAACATCAAAAAATTATAAGAAATAAAATCAAATAAATGTAAAGCAAAACAAATCAACAAAGAAAAATCAGCTAAGTATAAAAAAACCAGGCAAAAAACCGCAAAAATTTAAGCAACAACAAAAATTGGACAACTCTTCAAAATTATTGGTTCGGACATAAAAACGCAATACTAAACACAACAAACACAACAACATCAGCAACAGCAACAATAAGCAGCCATAACAACAACAACAACAGTAACAACAACAGCAACAACAAAAAAGAAGCAGCATTTACAAATAAAAAGTGTGTGTTAGTTTGCATAAAAATTTCGTTTCGATAAAATATATAAAAATATATTATTGAAAAAACAAAAACAAAAACAAAAAAAAAACAATTTCTTAAAATACAAACATATACATATATATATACATATATATATGTGTGTAAAAAAAATAACTTAAGCAACTATTTGGTAAAAAAAAAAAACATTTTTCACAACAAAAACTGAAAAAAAATCATAAAATAAATTTATAAACTTTTGGCTTAAGTGCAAGTGAAGTGCAGAAAAGAATTGCAACTAAATATTGTAATTTTAATTAAAAAATTATTAAAAGAAAATTACAAACACAAAGTTTGTAAACAATTTATACACTTAAAAAAAAACATTAAGGCATTTTTTGGATTAACGCGAAAAAAAAGGCAATTGGATTTTAAGGTGAGTTTTTGAACGAAAAAATATTTTGAAAAAAATATTAATTTAATTTCTAATACAGATTTTTGTAAGAAAATGCAAAAGTTTCCTAGAAAAAATGTGTGTTGAGAAATATTACGCATCGAACTTTTGGCTCGTTTTTCGACTAGAAAATTATTTTCCCATATTAATATTATTATTTACTATATCAAATATTTCATTCATTCACCAAATTTAAACTTTTTAACATTCGAATTTTCAATCTTGCTGTTAGAAACTGAGTTTTGAAACATTTTTTGATTAGAAAAATGTTTTCCCTTACAAATATCATTATTAACTATATCAAATATTTGAACCAGATAAAAAATTTCACCTTTTATCTATCGAATTTTAAATCTTTCGGTTAGAAACTGAATTTTCCCATGCAAATATTATTATTAACTATATCAAATAATCACTTTATCTAAAGAAACAACTCAATTTTAACCTTTAAAAAACATTTTAAGCTTCAAAGAATTACCCAACACTGCCCGAAAAAATGCTTGAAAATTCTCTCATACTAATTGCAACATAAACTACAGCCAAACAAATTTAAAAAAAAAAATGAAGTATTTATGCTAATAACGCAGACGCATTTTCACTTATTGTACAACTAACCACCATTATTAACACCACACCCCTTACCCCTTACCCCACCTTGCCTCGCATTGTCACACACAGTTACAACTAGAAAAAACAAACCTCTATTTGTTTTGAAAGTTTTCATTTTTACATGTTGCGATGCGTCGCAAACATTTGCAAACATTTGCAGACACACAACATTCGTAAGTAACTATAATTTATGCTAAAAGCAAGCTAAAGTACTTGAAAAATGAGTTTTTTTTTTAATATTTTGTACGCATCTTTTTTGTGTTTTTTGTTGGTAAAATATGATTTATGAGAGTCAACGTTGCATATTAATAACAATTAGGCCTTAACTGAAGAAAAGCAAAAGTTGCATACACACACACACACACACAAACACACATACAATCGTACGCAACGCATAATATTTATTTTTGTGCTTCTTCTTTTGCATAAATTAAAGTTTTCTTATGCTGCGTCGCAGTCGCAGTCGCTGCTTACTGTTCGCAACCCCCCTCGCGGCATTGACGCTGCTGCTGTCGCTGTCGCTGCCTGCGTCGCTGCCACTTTGACCTACTTTAAGCGCAGCGCGTTCCAAATTTTTGTGTGCGTTGTGTGCGTTGTGTGTGTGTGTAGAGTAGTACACTTATGCTTGCTATCTTGCTCTAACACACTTGCTCGCACTTTGTGCGTGCGCTTAAGTGTTGCTGTTTGCTGTTGTTGTTGTTGTTGTTTTTGATGTTGCGGAGTCTTCCGCATTTAATTAAATGCAACAACAAAAACTTTGGTTGATTTTTGTTTTCAACCTTTTGTTTTATGTGTGTGCTTCGTTTGCGTGCTTGTTGTTGTTTTGTTGTTGCATTTTCACTTGTCGGAAGTGCGCTTTACCCTACTCACCTTTTTGTTGTCTCTTTCTTGCCTTTAACAAGACAAGCATGCATTTGCACAATCGTTCAGTTTCCTAGAATACACACACATACATACACGCGCATACACATCATTACTAAAAGCTTCTTCTCGCTCTCTCGCTCTATCCCTTTTTATGCGTTCGCAGACTGCGCGGCTTTTGAGACTGACGCAACGCGTTGTTGTTGTTGTCGTCGTCGGCAGTTGCGCAAAGTGCGTTTTTTTCTCGTTGCACTTCCCCCCCCACCCCAGCCGGTATCATGTTCTGCTGCTCAAGTTAATGCTACTTTAATAATTGTAGCACATTTCTGTTTTTATGACCAGCCCAACTGCAGTTGCTTGAATTTTAATGTCGCAGGCTACCAAGAAAACCGATTCAACAGCAACAAAAACAACAAGAGCTTATGCTGCGCTTTTCAGTTGTTATTACAGTTGTTAAGCCGTTGACGAAAGAAGTGGCTCTCTTCAGTTCGTAATTGGTTGTCGCGCTGCGAATGCATTGTGAATAAAGCTCTTCTTGTTGACTCTGTTATTATATACAATTGCTGAGCTTGTAAGTTTTTATGCGCAGTTCTTTAAAATACTTATGGATTTGTGTACAAATGTTGAATAAATAATATTTGTAAAATGAAACTCTACTTCAATTTGTTTGTACATTTATAATTGCATATTTGTCTCTCTCCCAAACTCAACGAAACCGTTAAATGCGTTTTCTATTTGTCCAAACATACACATAACACATAAGCACTCCCACACATAGCTTACAGCCAGTAGAGGGCGCTTTTTATCTACTCTATCGGACTGCATGCAAAAGTTTTGCCAACCCATTTGCCATTGCGTGCGAGCGTGTAAGTTGTAGAGTGCCAAATAGTGCTAGTGAGTGAGTGAGTGAGAGTGCGTTAGTTTATAGGTGTGTGGGTATGTGTATTTGCTTTGGCGAAATGGAGCAAAAGGCAACTGGCAATTAGCAGCTGGGGAATAGTTTTTTGCCAAAGCATTGCACATAGCCAAACGCCATATCTACATACACACATACTCGTTTACTCTAACTCGATGCTCTCTTGCACACACACATACCTACGTACACATAGTTTGCAGATAGCAACCATCATATTTGTCCGTATATGTATGTATGTAGGTTTGTTTGTATGTGGGCTTAGGCTTAGGCAATATGGCCAACTCAGCAACAACAACAACATTACGAGAAAAACAAATACATTTAGGTGACACTGACAGCTTTTCACCATTTGTTGTTTGCTATTATTATTGTTGAATATTGTTGAATAAAAATATTTATTCTCATAGTTTTGGTTTTTCGTTTTCATATTTTGCATCCAAGTTTCATTTTATTACTGCTTGCCTTTTTATACCGTTAGTATGTAATGTAAAAGCTTAACCCAAGTTTAGTGCGTGTCTCGCTTCGTATTTTCGATATGCAATAAAGTTGCGTATTCAATTACTAGACGGTATAGTATATGGGGTGTTAGTTTGACAACAGATTGAAACATGCAAATCAAATGAGTCAATGAGTCGAATTCAATCGGTAGGAGAAAAAAATCATATATGTGTGTGTGTGTGTGTGTGTGTGCAAACGCAGCGCAAAAATAAAATATTTACACAAATTTTTTGTCCAACTATTTGTAGATTGTGTCCGAGTCGCATTGAAAATTATTACGGCCTACAATTAAAATGGGCTGAATATTAATGCGTAGAGTGTTTGGTGGGGAGTGGAAGGGGGTGGTGCTGGTGTGGGTATGTAGGGGGCAAAGCGGCGGCCACTGTCTACGCTCTATCGCCAACGCCTGCACAGCAACGACGAAAAAAAACTACAGCAGTGATAGACAAAAAAAAACCTTGAGCTCGCACAACATAATTAAAAATGTGCGTAGACACCCACACACACGCACAACGCATACATACATACATACAAACGTTTGCAACGCGCTCGCTGAGCTTTTTCCGCTTTATAAATGACATTCACGCGCAATCAACGCATTCATACATATGTACATACTACATACGATTCAAACTAAACTAAAAAAAAAAAAAAAAGCTCAACTGCAAATACAACAATGCGTGCGCCCTCTTACAACAACAACAACAACGACTAGGCACTAAGGAAATCTAAAAATGGCTACGTCGCTTTGCTAGCTAGTGCCAAAATACACAAACAACAACTAGCATTTCGGAGGCCTAAACATAATTTTGTTTTTGTTTTTTTTGCTTTTGATTTTCTGCTGGCAACGCTCTCTCTTACGCTTGCTAACGCACTGTTTAGCTATGAGCTTTTTGATGCGAAAGCTTTTGCAGTCGTTGAGATCGCCATGCGGCTGTGCTCGTTAAGATCTTCAGAGAGCGCATAGTTAAGTTCTCGTCTCGTTAAGTGTGCTGATGGCTGAACGAAACTTAACGTAGATAGGTCAAGAGTGTGGTGAATATTGAGCAATTGACCACAAATAGACAATGCAATGAAGAAATAATTGAAACTTTGTTTAGAAAACTCAAATCTATTCAAATCCACATGCATAAATTGAACTACAAATCATTTTTCTATACATTTTTAATGCTACATTCTTTTCCTTCCACCCCAAATCTGTTCGAACGGAAGAAAAATGATTATTTAATTGTTAGGAAGCCCTTTTTAACGTTTTTATACTCATTCCTTTCAATTTGTTTTTAATAACCGCTTATTAACTCAAGTATAATATACGCATATTAAACACACACGAAAACACAACCAAATCTTGACTGCTCTCTCTCTCTCTCTCGCACTCATTTGTTGCTGCTTTTGTGGATTGCCCCAATCTTTGAGCGCCGGCGTCAGCACTCCAAAAGCATTGTGTGTCACATATATACAAATTGGTTTTGTTGTTGGATTTTTCGTTTGTTGGTTACGCCTTTCGTCAAAAACCCTTGGGAGGCAAGTGAGGCAAAGACGCTTGGAGTGCACTCGAACAGAAGTGGAAAAACACGAAAAAAAGAGCACAAAAGAAAGATTGTTAAGGAAATTAAAAAGCATTAAAACAACAGCAACAGCTTCCGTTAAAACAAAGAAACCCAACCAAACGAATGAGCGAGAGAGAGAGAGAGAGAGAGAGAGGGAAACCACTAGAAAAAAAGGGTTCCCGAAAATAAAAAAGCACGCAACCCGCTCAACATATGCAGCTTTTACCGTTACCAACGTCAGCGCGTCACGTAAAAAGAAGAAGAGAGAGAGAGAGAGAGAGTAGGAGAGGTAGAGAGAAAAAGAGTTGGGGTAGCTGCGCTTAATTGCTAGCTCGGTTACGTGACTTTTTCCAGTGCAGTGCAGCAATATATATAGTACATCCAATACTTTGACTCTTGACTCTCGATGGGAAACAAGTAATTTTCATAGCAATTGCGGGTTTGAAATAACTTTAAATTGTATCTTTCGAGTACTAACTAACGTTGTTGTAATGTCTTTTTAATAACTAGCTGCATTTGGGTATAACTAACTAGTTTAACTATACAAATTTCAATTGATAGTAACGATAGAGAAGATAGTTAGATGGAAGAAAGAAACTAAAGTTAAATCTAAAATATTTTGAGAACTTAAAAAGGTATCAAATGTTTTGATTTGTTACGTAGAAGTTCCTTAAAATAAGGTCTTTCTTGACTTAACATCAGTTTAAAAGTTGCTTAGTCTCATTAGTTTCTCCTGTTTGAAGTCTGACCCTTTAGAGGACTATACAATCTTGACTTTTATCATCAATTCCTTCTGTGCTTCATTTAATTATATTTCTTCTTATTTCAAATCGTTTTTCGCTTAAATTTAAATATAGTTCTTAAATGCTTTGATAGCTACAAAAGGTTCCTACTTTAAACGAAACCTATAAGTTACAAAGACTCAGTTTCTCTTTGGGTTTCTCCTCCCTTAAGTCTCACACTTCAAAGCAGCTTACAATCTTGACTTTTATCATCAGTTCCTTAAGTAGTTTCTTGATTTAATTCTATTCCTTCATATTTCAAATCGTTTTTCGCTTAACTTTAAAACTAAATATAGTTCTTAAATGCTTTGATAGCTACAAAAGGTTCCTAGTTTAAACGAAACTTTAAAGTTTCATAGACTCAGTTTCTCTTTGGGTTTTTCCTCTCTCTTAAGTCTCACATTTCAAAGCAGCTTACAATCTTGACTTTTATCATCAGTTCCTTGAGTAGTTTCTTGATTTAATTCTATTCCTTCATGTTCAAGATCGTTTTTCGCTTACTTTGATATCTTTGGTTTGAATATATCCTATCATAGACTTTATTTTCTTTCCCTCTTCTCTTCCTCTCCAACTTCCATTCTAGGTTTACACTTTGCACTTGTTTTTCCTGTGTTTCTAAGCCACGCTATAAAAATGAACGAAAAAAAAAACCTCCGAATTTTTCGACTACAGCTTTTGTCTTTATTTGCCTCCCATTCATTTTTGTTTTTTTCTTTTTCTTTCGCTGCGCCTCTAATGAACACTTCAGAGTGACCCCCTTCTGCTACCCTTTCTGCCCTTCTTGCACCCATCCAATTCAATGGCCCTGCACTTGCAACAAACGTTCAAAGCGTTGAGTCGTTGCCGTGGCTGCATTTTGGGTAATTAGAGTCTGGGTAACTAGGTGGCCAACACAAGTAACTGTAAGCCCCCCACCCCCTCTTTCTCCTCGGCTCGAGCTGTCTATCAGACGCGCAGCCATGTGTGCAGTTAACCCTTGATACCTCCCCCCACCCCCACCCGGACCCCTCGCGGTTCGACGTTGAGTGCACTTCAAAGTAGCAATTCAATTTCATGGTTACCAAGATTGCCGACGTGTTTTTTTCGGGCTGTCTCTCTTTTGTCTATTCGCTTTGTGTTTTTTTTTTGGGACTGGTTGTGTAAATCACGACTTGTTCTTCTTCTTGTTTTTTTTATGAGCTCATTCACACCGTCTAATCTAGAACTGCAATTGAATTCATTTCAAATAAGTATAATGAGAACATTTTCAAACTTGGAATATGCAAAAGCAAACGCTGCAGGCGATCACGAACGAACGAACGAAAAAGTCTATTCGGGTGTAATTGAAGTTTGGAATCACATTTCATTATCATACCGCAGCGATCAGAAAGCGCAGTGTGTAAATAAAAACACCTTGCAGCCGTGCCACAAAAGGTAGCAACAATCACCCACGCATAACGTTTGCCCTGAGAAAATGCATAAATTACTGCACAACACAGCTCTCCCTTTCTCTCTGTCTCTTACGCCCCAAAAAAAACAAACAAACAATAGAGAAATGCATTGCTTCATGTACCATCATCTTTCGCCTCTTCCTCCCCTCCACAAACTATCCCCCGCACGTTATAAAGTGTGACTTACAAGCGAAATTAGTCAACGAAGCGAAGAAGTTTTTTTTTTTATTTTGAGTCAACAGAGCGCAAAGTGGCCAGAGCCGAAAGTTGTTGGCTTAAAGATGCGTTAACTGCATTTCTTAGACTCTATGACTTTATCCGGGTTTGTGTTTTGCCTCGTTGCGTTTCGGTTGGTTGGGGGGGGGTAACCCTTATTCAAATAATTAAAATAGTTCTAGCTGAGATTTTTTTTATATGAAAAATAATTACTTTAAATGCTTATCATAATTACTTTATATAAAAAAGTTAAGAAATTGTTCCTAATGTTTTCAACTTTAAATGCAGTTTTATTCTAGAGTTCAAACTCTCTTCATTAAGTATTTGCTTTTCAAAACCAGTTAAGTTTCGATGAAGTTATGACATTGGAAAGTTTGGAATCGTCTTTAAGTAAACTTTGGAAATAGATAACTTAAAGTATTTTTGAACGTAAAACTTATTTGAAGTCTACCACCTTGAAGAAATGCGTTAAATGGTGCCCGATTATATATTGAATAGATTGGGATTATAAAACTTTTTAGTTGCATTTTTATTTGATTTTTAAAAATTATTTTTATTAACAAGCATTTCCCCAAACATACAACAAAACCCTTAAGACTAGCTTAAAACTATTTACAAAAGCTCGAAAAATTCTATTTTTATATATTAAAACTTTAATTTTCCAACTCTTTAATATTATTTTGTTTTTGAAAGCATTTTTAATCAACTTGACTTTAAATTAACAAGCAGAAAACATTTTTAGCAAAATGATTTCCCCAAGCTGAAAAAAACTGCATTCAAAAGCTCGAAAAATTCGATTATTATATATTGAAAACTTCAATTTCCAACCTTACAACATAATATTAATAGCTGCTTATAGTTTGCGTATTTATTAAATCCCCTATAAATATATTTCTTAAAAGATTAAAAGGTTAAATTCAGTATTCAAAGGGTTCTCGAATATATCATGAATACATTTTGGGATTATAAAATCTTTTTAGTTGCATTTTTCTCTGATTTTTAAAAACATTTTTAATCAACTTGACTTTAAATGAACATTTTCAACAAAATGATTTCCCCAATCTGTTCACAAAACCTTCAAAAAATTTTATTATTATATAAAGAAACCTTCATTTTTCATCTTGTTAACATTAAACTAATAGCTTCTTATAGTTTTCGTACTTATTTTATTGGCCAAAAAAGAGTAATTACTTATGCAATTTCCTTTTCGCTTTTCGCTTCTTTTCAGGTAAGCGAACGCTTTGTGTGCCAACTAATTAGGCCGTCTAACTAACTGCACGTAAGTTGTTGTTGTTGTTAATAATTGTGTGTTTCCTTTTTGTTTTGTTGCTTGCCACTTGGACTCGTGCTTAAGTTGTGTGATGTGGCGCCTGTGGCAAGAAGATGGCCCAAAAGGCAAATATATTTTCGAAAGATTTTGCTATGTTTTTTTTTTTTTTTGTTGCCTGCCTGCCCCGATTTGTGGCCATAAATTTTGCAATTAACGACAAATGTCACTTTTGCAGCAGTCGCCTCGAGGCGAGGCACAAAAAACGACCCTTGTGAACACACACCCGAACCCTGCCGCATCCAGAATCTCTAGCCAACTGAATCTGAATGCTTTGAGATTGGGCCAAACGAAGCGTAGCTTTGGCCATTTGTGTGGTGGGGGGTGGGGGTGGGGGTAGGGGTGTTACCGACCACTTACGGTCTGGTTCGTCCTGCAATTGCATTAAAAAGCATAAATTTACTTTAGCATTGGACGTTATAAAATCCATTTATGCACTTCACTTGCTTCACTTCTTCTTTTTCTTCGTTTCGTTTCGTTTTGGTTTTTTTCAGTTCTCGTCGTCGTTGCATGCTGGTCAGACATTGTATACTGCCCCCCCCCCCCCCCTCTTTCCTCTTTTCCTCTGCCTGCCTGCAATCTACAATAATTTCTGATTTCCTTGCTGTCCTTTTTTCTGTGAATGTTGTTGTTCTTCCTCTCTTCTCCTGTTCTCCAGGCTACAAAAAATGCCAATTTCTGCAACTGGCAAAGGCTAAAAAAAGGAAAAGAAAAAAAGGAACAACAACGTTTTTATGCAATTTTTACGAGAAAATGTAAAAAAAGAAATCCTTGCCAAACGCCCATTGAGAGAGAGAGAGAGAGAGAGAGAGAGGCGCAGTGCCACGCCTTGCTGCGGTGCGCTTTGTTTGCTGGCCGCCCATTTTTTCTTTATATATATATATGATTTTTTTTCTGTTTGTGTTGATGATGATGAAGTTTAATTTAGACACGACTCCTCGAGTGGCAGCCACAGCCAACGCCAACGTTGGCGTCGCCCGCATTTCCTCAAACCCCACCCCACCCCACACCACCCCATTCCCTTCGAAACCCAAAGCACCATACATTTTCAACTGGCATTTTATTGCATGTCCTGCACTGTTCCCCTTCCCTTCCCTTCCCTTCCTTCTTGCCTGCCTTCCATCACGATGCAAACCAGAAACAACAACAACAACAACAATGTACAACTTTTGTGCAGAGTTTTGCATAAGCCTTTTAAAGTATATAGACAGCAATTTGTATACCCTTACCTAGGACGGAAATGTACACATGTCTACCTAATTCGTCGTGCAACAAGTTTGACGTGGCCGTAAAATGTGTTTTCCTCAAAGTTAAGGGAAAACGAAGGCGAATTATAATAGATAAGCAGTTTTTGTGCATTTCCCACGTTTCCCTACAGAGTTTTCCAAAATCCTTTCCTATCACATATTTTTAATCTTAAAATAAACTAATGTGAAAATTTTAGCTTTAAAGCTTTTATTTTGTAGGCTGTGCGTTGATAACAAAAATATTTTTAGTGAATTTTCCACGTTTCCCTGCAGAGTTTTCCAGAAACCTTTCTTAACACATACTTTCAACCTTATAGGAAACTAATGTTGAAAATTTTAGCTTTGAAGCTTTTATTTTGTGGGCTGCACGTCAGTCAGTTGGGGCAAACTTCATTGTAAATATGTTTAGATGGAAAGAATTACTATTATAACTTATTATTATCGTCAAAGTGTAGCGAAAAGCTTTAAAAAATATTCAAAAAATGCTTTTAACCAACAAAAATATTTTGATTCATCTCAAAAACAAAAAAAAAACTGCTGCAACTTTTGCATATTCAATCTAAAGAGTTTCTGTCGTGTACACAAATTCCAATAAACTGTCCAGTTGGAATATACATATATATGTGTGTATATAGTTTATTGCTCGTTGCAGTTCACACACACACACACACACAAACACACACATTAACTTGTTGTTGGTTTTTTGCTATTCCTGCTTTTACCTCGATTTCTGTATGCATATTTTGCACATTTCACTTTTTGCTTCTACATTTTTTGCCACCCACTCTTCCAGTTGTCTGTCCATTTTCATTTCCGCTTCACTGTTGGCTAATATAATTTCGATATTTGCCTCTGTTTTTTGCGTCCTCTTTCTCCTCTTTCTCTCGCCCAAAAGTTCATTTCCTCTCTGTTTCGTATTTGGGGCGTGGCCATGGGCACAACAAAAACAGCTGCAGTAACGCCTTCCTTGCCCTTCCCCTCCCTCTTCTCCTTCTTCTTCCTCTTCTTCTTGTTTTACACTGCAGTTCTATGCTCTTCTTTGCCCATCACACCATCGTCCGTAACAAATTCGCAAACTGCAGCAACAGCATAAAATAACATTTAGTTTCTACTCTTCCCCCCCCCCCCCCCCCCCCATGTATGAATTTTTTTGTGTCTGGCCGCCTTTTTTGTTTGCTTTTGTAATTTGTTGTGCCAGTGTGTGTATGTGTGTGTTAGTTTTTCTGCAGAATATTCGGCAATATTCCATTAATACTTTTGCCGTTGTCTCTTCTATATTTTTTTTGCGAGGGTTTTTCTGTTTGTTGTTTTTGGCAGCGTTGAAAAAACTTTTTGATAAATAAATTTTTACGATAAAATGCAATGCAGAATTTTTTTTTGTCGTTGTCGTTGTTGTTGTTGTTTTTGGCAGCATAAATAAATCATCAAATGCATTGGAGGGGATTTATTATGCCGGTTTCCTTTGGGTTTTTGCTTTCTATTTATTGAATGAGTCCCCAATTGCCTGCTCCCCCTTTCCGTGTTCCCCTCTCCACACCACGCTTTTACCACGAACAAACATCTGCAATCGAAATTGCATTTTTTTCTATGTTTGTGCAAAAGAAAAATATATTTTTTATCAAGCGGAAATTTAAATGCATGTGTCAGGTTTCCAATCGACTCTTTTTGTTGGCTTTATGTTTGGATACATGCAAATTAAATTGCAAAAGATTTAAGAAAATTTAATCAAACATTTTTTAGAGCACTAAAAATGATCTCGAATAAAGCTGAAAATAGTTTAATTGGTAAATAAAACTCGGCAAGTGAACTATAAATAATTTTAATAAACAAATTTTAGGAGTTAAGATACTTTATATTACCTTGCATAGTTTTAACAAAGAAGATTTCAAAGTAAAGAAATATTTTTATAAAGATTCTAAGGCTAAACAATTTTTTATAAAGAGTCTAAAACTACAAAATATTGTTAAAAAAAAGTTAAAAATGTTTGGAAGATGATGAAAACTTTTGCTTGTTCAACAAAATCTTTTTCTGACTAAGGTAAAACATTTTTTAACGTTATATTTTGCGAATTTCTTTCTTAATAACTTTACATCAGTTAATTTTGTATACTACATTTAACTAATTTAGATAGCTTACTTCTTCGTTAACAATATATCATCTAAAGACCTAAAATATAGAACGTCTTTTCATATAGCCAACTGTTTTCTCTACCACATTCATTTTGTTTAAAAAGCTAACTTCTTCGATAACAATATATCATCTAAAGACATGAAATATTGAACGCCTTTTTATATAGCTTATTTTTATATACCTATAACATATTCGTCTCAATTGCAAGACTTTTTAATTAGTCAACCTAACTAAAAATCAAATGAAATATAGCTTTAAAGCAATCTACATTTATTTCGAGCACAGAGAAAGAGATATAAAAAAAATTCATCAATTTATTTCTAATTCCTCTAAAAGGCGAACCAAGCTGAAAAGCAATGCAATTGCGATTGACCAATGTCAAAAATACATACATATATATATGTATTTCACAAACAATATTCATTGCCTTTCAGTTTAGGGTTGCTTAGCTACGACGCCCAACTGGCAGAAGAAGAAGAAGGAGCTTTTAGAGGCTGGCGAATGCAGCAAATCACACAAATTAACTAGTCGACAAAATTGCTGCAGGACACAAAAACCACAAACACACACACACCAACACACACACACACACACACACACACACACCAACACACACACATCAACACACACTCATCTGAACATCTATACGCACCCACAAAAATTCGAATGAAAAATACGTCAAGCTAAAATGCGATAAATTGCTCAAGTGCAGAGCAGAGCCAAAGAAAAATACGCAAAATACGAAAATGCAGGCAAATTATGACCCAAACCTCAAACCAAACACAACACAACACACACAAAAGGAGATGAAACAAAAGGCTAGCTGGAAACCAAAGCCAAAGTCATTTTGAGCCTTGATTGTTGTAAAAAGTGTAGTAAAAAGAGTTGTAAAAAGTAGTAGTAAAAGTAGTAGTAGATAATAGTATTACTATGTATGTGCACTCACACACACACACACACACACACACACACAGGCCCCAATGAATTTTCACTCATTTCCTTATCGTCTGTGATTTCCTTGCCAGACGACAACACACACACAAACACACACACACACACACACTACTACTACTACTACTACTACTACACAACTGCCAGCCAACATGCTGACAATTTTAAATGAATTTTCTATGCAGGCAGCTATCTGGCACCCCCCTTCACCTCCTTACCCCCTCTCCTCTCTGTGTGTCGTCTGTCGCATTGTCTGCAAGGAAAAAATGCAGTTTGTGTTCAACTGCAAAGTTGTGTTTTATTTTTCCTCTCGCAAAGGGCAAAAAATCAATGAAAATGTGACCAGAAACAGAGAGAGAGAGAGAGAGAGAGAGAGAGAGAGAGATGGAGAGAGAGAGCGAGAAGGAGAGAGAAAGACGCATGAGGGTTGAACTTGCACAACGTCATCAGAGTCATCATGATGACCATCATCATGATGTTGATGATGATGATGATGATGATGAGGCAGCATCAACGTTTTTGGCTTGTCATCATTATGAAACACAACAGCAACCCTCAGACTGCAATGCAAGGCAAAGAGGCGAAACAATAAGGATGGAGGGGTGGTTGTGGGTGGGTGGGGGTTAGCGCCAGCTGACTGCACAACCCCCAAAAAACTGCAGATACGAAAAAAAAAAGACATCACATACCACCCCAAACCCAAACACACAAACACACACACACACACGCATACACTCAATGTATAGAGGCCAAAAAAGGAGCAGCAGAAACTTTCACTTTTTTGCATGTAGAAGATGATTGCCCCATGCGGCATTTATCGCATAGTGCAATGCGCCAAAAGCCCAAGCAGACGAGACACACACAAACATATATGTATATACAACAGAGAGACAGAGAGAGAGGGAGTTAGCATGCGATAGAGAGAGAGAGAGAGAGAGAGAGGGAGAGAGAGAGAGAGGGGCGACTGTAACAGGTTTTGGATAGAATGCAACCCTGTTATTCTATGTATGTTGCAATTATTTCATAATATTTCCATTTTCCAAGTGCAGCGCCAGCAAAACTATAGCATACTTTATGGCTGTAGTGTGGTTGTGTTGCAAGGGGTTGCAAATTGCAACCCATACGGGTGGGGGTGAGGGGGTAGGGGTGGTGTTGTTGGATTTTCTGGGTGGTTTGTTGGCCTGTGTGAAAAGGAAACTTTCGTTGTATAGCGGCGTTGGCGAAAGGCGGAAATGTGAACGCTTGGAAAAACTTTTTGCCACCAGCTGTCTATGTATGTGTATGTGTGTGAGATTGAGTGTTGCTGCCACTGCCACATACTGTTGGGGGTTGCATGCTACGTGCACGAGTGTAGATAAAAATATTTTAATTTATTTTACTTTCGGCTTGCAGCTAACTCCCAGACACAGCACAGAGTTGAGAACACAGCCGAACAGAGAACAGGCAGCTTTTTCCCCTCTCTTCTCCACTCGTATTGTTGTTGTTGTTGTTGGTTTTTTGGGTGCCTGGAGCTGTGCATTCTGTTTGCACAGGCATTGCATATGGTGTTACATGCTTCAACGAATATGCTTTTACAGATTATACCCTTTAGATACGTCTTTGAATATAGCTAAAGGCAATGCAGTACTGCAATAATGATTCTTACTTACTAAAATGTATCCTTACCGGACGACGAGTGTTGAGTTGGGGGATCCGTAAACTGCATCATCGATTAAGTTGTTATAGTTCTGGGAAGGTTTTCTTTGCTAATCGGTTTGAAATCACTAAAAGTCTTAAAGACTTAAACTTTTTATGAGCCTTCAATGTTACTTAAATATACTTTAGTGTATTTTTCTTTTGGGTAAAATGTATTAAATGTATTATTCAACATTTACTGGTCCCAAAACTACATCATCACTTAGGTGAGGTTTATTTTTGGGAAACTTTTTTCGTATTCAAAATGAAACCAATAGAAAATTTATTTCGAGCCTTCTATGTTTATTAAAAATTCTTTAGTGTATTTATTTTTGGTTAAAATAAGTTATTCAAAACATTTCAATATATTTTACAATAATAAGCTGAAGCTTGGCGCTCTGGAAAACATATAAATAAGCATCATCATAATGTAAGAAATGAAATTCTTTAAGGGAAAAAATCAAAGCATACCATTTAAAGAATCTTTAACTCGTTATTTCAGTGAAATTGTTTTTAAGTATAGAAAAAGCATCTTACAGGGTATTGACTAGTCTCATAACTCTACTAAACACACTTTGCAGCTGCATTTGTCGCATGCAACGCCCCAAAAAAAAAAAGCAAGAAGAAGACTGACTAGCTCTAACAAAATACAAAAGCGTTGTCTGCGTCTGCAGCTCGTTTTGCCATGTTTGTTTTTTTCCGCTTTTTGCAGTCATTTTATTTATCTTTGATAAAAGGTTTTAGTTTTACATCTACGGGTAGTCTGGCATTTGCATGTGTGCATTTCCATGTGTGCATGTGCATGTGTGTGTGTTTGTTTGTTTTTGAGTTTTAAGGGCCATCAATAGTGGCTTAAGTTAAAAGGGTTTTTGTTTAAGGGATTTTACTAAACTCACTCTGACATCGAAAGCCAAACAAAACCGCTTAACATGAGCTAAAATTCAATTTCGCTAAAGTATTGAAAAAGGAAAGGGTTAAAATTAACTGTTATTTTCGTATCTGACACAAAGCTGAAGCGAAATTAAATAATAAATGCACAAAGAGGAGTTTTTCACAACAGGTATATACAATTTTTCCTAAAACAATTAAATTTCTAACTCTTAATAAAAATTTTTTGGTATTGGTGAGAATTTTTAACTTTCATAACTTCGTCAAAATAGAACCGATTTTCAAAATTTATATATCAAAATGCATGGTTTAATCCCTTTAATAAAACTGCGTTCAAAACTTAAAATGCGATTTTTAATTAATTTTCATCCAAAAATATTTGTCAAAACTCTCGACTTTCATAACTTCGTCAAAATAGAACCGATTTTCAAAAGTTATATATCAAAATGCATGGTTTAATCCCTTTAATAAAACTACATTCAAAACTTAAAACGCGATTTTTAATTAATTTTCAGCCAAAAATATTTGTCAAAACTCTCGACTTTCATAACTTTGTCAAAAATGATCCGATTTTGAGAAATTATATATTAAAATTCATGGTTTGATCCTCACAATAAAACTGCATTAAAATCTAAAAACGCGAATTTTACTTCCAAAAATATTTGTCAAAAAATCGACATGGTTTTATTTATGCTTCAATATCAGCAATTTCAACTTCAACTTTAATAATGACAAGCTGATATAACCGTAAAATTAACAATGCATTTGCATATTCATAAATATTTTTGTTAAATGAATTATAATTATAATAAATACTTTCATTGTTTCACAACAATCGCCCACAAAATGCACAAAATGTCAAATGTTCATATAGAAAAGAAGAAAAAAACAAAACAATTGCCATTTAATTTGTTATAAACAATAAGAGCAACAAAACAATAGCTAAAGTAAAATGCCAAAAGCATTTCTTACCAAAATTGTGTGACGCATTCAAAGACGCCTACGAATCAACAACAACAACAACAACAATAAACGCAACACACACTTAAACACCCACAAAACGCAAAGGGAAGAAAAAAATTTGGTTTTTTTGGGTATTCAAATGCATGTAGTATATATGTGTTTTGTATATATATAAGACCTCTATATAGATATATATAAAAGCCGGCACTCAAATATGTTCCAGACGCGCGTTTGTCACGACTTCAAAACTGACACAAAAGGCACCGAAAAAACGAAGAAAAAATATTCAAAACGAAACGCAAATGTCGCATGCAATTTACTGCAAAAAGTAAAAAATGAAAAGAAAAAAAATTTGCTTTGTCGCATGACTTTTACTTTTTTTATTTGTTATGTTACTTTGGCACACACACACACATACACACTTAGACATTTTTATTATTGTATTGTTGCTGCTGATTGCGTGCAACCTACTTGGTCGGTGGTGGGGGTTGGGGGGGTGGTGGAACCTCTCGCGCTGTGTGAAGGAGACTCTCAAACTTGCCAGCGCGTCGTCGTCGTCGTCTCAAAGAAAGCGAAAGTTATGACATTTTTAGCCAGCCAAAACGAAAGTGCGACGCGGTCTTTTAGTTCACAAAGAGTGTGTTTGTGTGTGTGTGTGTGTGTCTGTGTGTGTAGGTGTTAGATTTATATCTACAAATTGCAGTTGTCATAACGCTAAATTGTCTGGCAACAGCTGTTCAAAATTTTTCGATTCCTTTCTAGCACATTTATAGGTATGTATACAAAGTATATATATATATATATATATATATATACACATAGCTACCTTTTAAATATGTCATTGTCAAATAATGAACTTAACGTGACTGTCTGTCTAGTAGGTGATTGCTTAGCATCCATAATAGCTTAAACTTAAGTGCAAATATTCAAGTTTTATAACTTACTCAAAACTTAACCGATTTTCAAATGCAATAGCTTTAAATAGCACGACTTAAGGTCTAGTGTTAAGCTACATTTAAAGTTAGCAACAAGATTTCTTACTCGTAGTGCTATGTTCTAAACCAATTTTCTACTCAAAATGTTCAGATTTAGACCAAGAAATCGACTTAAAATAGTTCTTCTACAACTTTCTTAAAACTAAACAGAACTTCAAAAATAAATGCTTGTTAATCAAATTTAAATCTGTAATAACAATTTTTATCAAATTTTTCATTCTTGTCCAAAAAAAAACACTTAGCAACGTTGGCAAACTTTCTACTGCCATAACTTTTTCAAAACTGAACCGATTTTTATAAGCAAAAGCGTTTTAGAAATGTTTCAATGTCCAGGAAAAAACTGCATATAAAGATAAAGAACAATATATCTTACTCATAGTTTGTGTTTCTTTTTCATATTGTGCCTCTGACTTAAACTTAAGCTAACTTCATTTAAGTCAAAGACAGTATTAACATCAAAACTTATAGACCAAAAATAAACCAGAAAAAACTTTGTTACCTTCTTCAATATGTAAATACAAAAGCTTATCTTTCAGTTACATATATATCAGCTATAATTTCATTTCATCTTGCATGATGATTTTGATGTGTGATTTTCTGGGCTGAAAAAGAAAAGCAGCCAGCAAGCAGCCACAAACTCCACACACACACACACACACACACACACACAAACACACTTCATTCAACCGACTGGCGCTTCGACGCTGTATGAATGAAAAATATTTATGCATATAAAGCAGCAACAACAACAAGGCACAGATACACACAGATAGTGAGAGAGAGAGAGAGAGAGAGGGAGAGAGTGGGAGAGAGAGATACGTTTTGTGCGGGCATGTAAAAATGGAAAGATAAAAAAAAAGTGGCGTAAAAAAGAAAAGGAAAAAAAAAATAAAAGGCAGCTGAAATAAAATAAAATAAAATTTATCTTGAACTTGAACTTGAAACGAAGACATCGAAGTCAACGTTGTTGTTGTTGCTTTTGTTGTTGTTGTTGTTGTTGGGGAAGCGTCGACGACGTCGTTTTGTCTGCTTGTTGTTGTTGTTGTTGTTGTTTGTATAACATTTAACGGCAATCTGTTGTGTCAGTTAATAATGATGATAATGATGATGATGTTGATGATGATGTTGATGACGTTAATGATTGTGGCTTATTTATCACCAACAAATGATTACACAACTTTATTCAGCGTATATATAATTAGTGTATTTTATTATATTATATTATATTATTATATTTTATTATTATATTATATAAATAAAAGACATTTGTTTATAAACGAATTTAATTGCACTGCGAATTTTTAATGCATTTAACAAAAAAGGAACCCAAAAAAAAAAAAAAATACCCAAAAAAAACAATAGGCAACAAAAAAAAATAGTACAAAGCCCGCATTTTTGCAAATTATTTGATTTTTTTTGCATTCGCTCTCTCGTTCTTGCTGCTCTCCCCCCCCCCCCTCTGTCTCTCGCCTGTCGCTTTCTGAATGTCATCAGCTCAATGTTGTCCAATTGTGACTTTGAAATTGAGCCAGACACAAAACAACAACAGCAACAACAGCAGCAACAACAACAACAACAAACTGCAACAACAACAACAAACTTGTATTCACTTTTATGTTTTGTTGTTTTGCTTGGGGAACAAAAAAAGAAACCGAAAAATGTATTTGTTAAATGTCAGTCTGCAAGTGGGGCTCGAGGTGGGGGTGGGGGATATTTTTGTTTTAGTTTTTTGTTTCCACTGCGCAAAACACAAAGACCAAAAAAAAACAATTTAATGCATATGCAAAATGTATTTTAATGAGATAATCGCTTAATAAATGCCTAAAAAAGCAATAAAAAAAAAATAAAAAAACATATGATCGAACTTTATATGCTATAATATATATACATACATATACTATATAGAAACGACACAAAAGATAAGTTAAATAAATTATTTTCGTTTTCAAAAACTTAAAATTTAATATTAAAATAATTTAATGACTTTTACAGAATAAAAAAAGAAAAATCAAAAAAAATTCTCTCTCTAATAAAAAAAAAATGTTTAGCTGCTCAGAAATCGTTACAGATTTACAGGGTATATAATACATATGAACAACTTCCGCAATTAAATAATATAATAAAAAAAAGAGGTAGCAAAAAAAATAATTTTAATTTTTTTCTGTATATAAAACAGAAACTGTATAAAATGACATAACAGTGCAAATAAATTTTAGCCAAAAAGCAAAAAAAAATAAGTGCAAAAACGAAATGCAAAAGTTCATAAATTAAATAAATAAATTTATGTACGAAAAAAAAATATTGCACAACGCCAACGCAGCAAGCAGCGGCAAAGTGCAAACAACAACAACAACAGCAACAAAAGTCAAATGTTGTTTCTTGTATTTGTTTTTGTTGCTTTTTTTGCAATATGTATCTGCAGCTGTTTGCCGCCGTCTCTCGATCGCCCAGTATTTCCATTGTATCTATCTAACTGTGTACTATGCCGAAAAAAAAACATTTCGCTTCACGTCTGTCAGACTCTTTCTTGTTATTGTTGTTGTTGTTATTAATATTATGTATTAGCATTATTATTTACTCGGTTCGTATTTTTCGTATTTTTGGTCGTTGTCGTATCTTTGCGTTAAGCTTTTGTTGTTGTTGTCGTTGTTGTTGTTGTGGAAGCAGCGTAGAATGAAAGATTCGTGGAACTGGGACACTTGTGTGCAGTGTGTCTGCGCTTTTTTTTTATATATACATTTATTTCGGCGTTTCTATCAATGTGTGTGTTTGTGTTTGTGTGTTTTGCGTTTGCTTCGCGTATCTTTGAGATACTTTTGTTTGTTTTTGCGACTTTTGCAATGCTGCAAATGTCTCAGCTGCGATTGGTTGGCTCTCTCTCTCTCTGTGAGTAGTTTTTTTCTTTTTTATATATCTTTTTTTGAGCTAGTGCTGAAAACAATATAGTAGCAACAATAAAGAAAACAAATATTTTTAAGCATGCAAAAATTTGTTGTTTAAATTTTAAAAAATATTGCAAATTCCTACTTTTGTTGTTTGATTTTTCAAAATAATATATTTTAAATGCTTATCATGAATATTGTATTGTGATTTGTGCTAATGCTGCGTATACTTAATATTGCACTTCCGTTTTCGTTGCTAGCAGCTTGTTGTGTAGTTTGTTTTGCATATCTAAAAAATGCAAATAATGAAATTCTTTTAAAAAATATTTCCAGAATTGAAAAATATGTGAAAAAATAACAAGAATGAAGGAAACACAGTCAAGATTGCAACCAAGGTCAGCAATGACGAATAACAGCACAAAAAATGCGCTGCTTGCTTATTGTTGTTATTGTTGTTGTTGTTGTTCCTCTGTACCAGTCGCAGATCTGAACAAATATATATACAAACACACACACACACACACACACAAGCAAACACTACTATGCATAGTCAAAGAGTAAGTGCAAACGAGAGAGAGAGAGAGAGAGAACTAAAGCTATTGGCTTGTGCAACGAGAAGAGAGAGAACGCAACCAAAAATAAAAATGCGCCTTTTATTTCATTTTTTTTGTTGTTTGCCGAACAAAAAGTAAATAATTTTTTATTTTGTCAGCGTCAGAGTCAGTTCGAGTCCGGGTTCTGTTCGGCATACATAGCGAAAATATGTGTGTATATAGTAGCTATATACACTATATATGCATATACATATATACACATATACACATATGTATATATAGTTGTTGTTGACGATCGGTTGTTTGCAGTTGGAACTTAGTTGTTTTTTGTGCATTTAACGTGACAAGTTTTAGTGAGTTCTAACAAATTTCTCATACAAAATCCGACACATCAGACCTGTCAAGTCAAGCAAATAATTGCATAAAGAACTTATATATGTTGTACATATATACTGTGTTATATCATCAGCTAAGCGCAAAGATGCAGGTATATATCTTAACCTAATGCTATTTACAATATGCAGCCCCTATACAATTATATTTTTGCTATAAGCGCAAAAACTTTTTATGTTCAATAAAAAACTTTTCTTTTCTTTTTGTATATTGAAAAGTAGCATTTCGAACATCAGGCAACATTATATAATGCACCTAATGTAAACATTTTTTTTTTTTTGCATATAAAATTCGTTTCATTTTTAAAGTGTTTTATTTTTCTAATGTTTTTTGTTTTGTGTTTTAAGCATCCTCAGGTTAAAAGCAACATTTCAAGTACATTTTAAGTAGCAAATTAAATCATGCTTGCATTTAAAGATTCATTTAGTTTTAGCACTCTTATGTGAAGGTCAATCCGTCGCAGAGACCAAAATTCCACTTCAATATCTTTTTTTTCATATATGTATATATATATGTATATTCATATTTCACATGCATTAATTGCTTAATTGATGCCAATGTTCAAAACGCGCATTTATTCAATTCATTCAATTTCGCATTCATAACAAAAAATCACACACACACACACACATAGAGAGAGAGGAGATTCAAGTCGCGGAAAGATCTTGAAGTTTTAGTTCTCACCTTTTGCATGCCGGTTTCAATTCCTGGAATTCCTTTGACTAACTAACACACAAGTTCTTTGCGATGTTCTCACACGCCTAGCATACAAATTGCCAAACAGAAACAGAGATAGAGAGAGAGAGATAAAGGAAAAGAGATAGAAAACATGTCGAAGCGGCGCCGAAGATCCTTGAAAAACGCAAAAGCCGATAATAATAATAATGGCAAAAGTAAACGCAGCAGCAAAACATGCGACGCAGCCGCACAAAACTGCACAACAGCAACAACAACAACAACAACAGCAACAACAACGGAAAAGATAAATCAAACAGTAACTAAACACACAGACACACATTAATATACTGGCAAATATGCAGCGGACGAGCGACAACAACTGTCAGTTAACCGTTTTTTTTTTTGGTTTTTTATATACCCTATAAAAAGTAAAGTATTAGAAAGAGTTCATAAAAGTTAATATTCCATTGCGAGCATTAAAATTTGTAAGGGAAAATATATATAAGACTCAATTACTATTTTATATCCAGAATATATCATAAACTGATGGATATCAATAAGAAAAATCGAGGAATTATATTAAAAAGTACGCTAGCTTCAAAGTTTTCAAAACTAAAATGATTTAGATTATTTAAATTTTTTCTATAATTTTTTTGTATTGTTTTAATACACCTAGATATAAAAAACTTACTAAAATTTATATGAATAAATATAAAATTAAAAAAAAAAAATATTAATAGAACAAAAAACATATTTTCCATTATGTTATTGCAATCACACAAAAAAATATATATAACACTGTAACTTTACCTGATCAAAATTTAAAAAAAAAAAATTACAGAGCATTTGCTTGTTGATCACACCCTAACCACCATTTACCTCCTCCTGTGCTTCTCTTATTTTCGGCAGTGCCAAATTCGCTGTCGCTGACTGAGCAAATAACTGCATTTGACCTTGTTTCGCAGTGCGCCTGTGTTGGTAGCTTAGAACAAACAAGATATGACGATTGTGTGTGTGCATGTGTGTGTGCAGATATACAAGTATATATGTATATATATATGTATTTTTTTTTTTATGCTTATTTGCTTTGCTTCACATGTTCGCAAAAGAGAACTCAAACTTGCTTTGTACGAATGTGTGTGTGTCAGTGTGTGTGTGTGTGTGGCACAAGTGTATTAAATCGGCAACGCAAGACACACATACTCAGGAGAGAGAGAGAGAGAAGCGAGAGCTGACTCATATGGCGACGCCTGCATTTGCCATAGAAGAAAGTTCGCTTCAAATTCGGAATAAGAACTTTAAAAACTTAAAAAAATAAATCGAACATACACAAAAAAAAACCAACACAAAAGCTCTCCCGCTTATTGTTTCTCGATCTCTCTCTCTCTCTCACTCTCCACCTCTTTTGCTCTCTGTTACTCCAGTGGCCTGCACTTTTTTTGGCATTACGCTTTTGGCTATTCATCGCTTTTGCCAAGTATACAAAATGTAGGTTAAATTTGCGGAAATCACGCGAGTGCGCATAATAAAAATACAAAACAAGAATAATACGCAAAATAAAAAGAACCTAGAGGTATACACATACATATATAATATGTATAATGGCTATAAAAACAGATACGTGAGCAGATAGCACACATACGTTAATATACTGTATTTGTATTTGTTGTTTTTGTCGTTGTTGTTGTTTACTCTGACGTGTTTTCTGTTATTTTTTGTTTTTTTGGTTTTTTTTTTGGTTTTGTGTTATGCAATAATCACCAAATATTGTCTGATAGTCGTCATTCAGTCAATCAATCACAAAGTGTAACTAATGAACAGGTGCTAAAACTTGTGATGCCATAGATATCTTAATTATATATGTATGTATGTACGTATGATCTCTTTCCTTGTTTCATTAACAATTTAAATAGACAATTTGTTGCTTAATGTTGCATGTTGTCTGGCTTGTGTCTAAGCCACAACCTTATCTGCCTTGCATTTCAATAAGCTCATCGCCATTTTTGCGCATTTGAATGCGTCCAATCAGAAATGCACAACACTTATATGTGTGCAATTAAATAAATGCATGCGCTTGTATGGGTGCAGTTGAGTGAGATGGCGATAAGAGTGAGAGCGGCATTTAACGATCGTTTAGTTCAGCTGGCAGTCGGCAACGGTTCGTTTAGCTTTCGTTGTTTTTGTTGTTGTTGTTGCTGGCGTAGTCGTTGCAATTTATTCGCATGCGCTTTTTGCTTGGTCGTTTCAAGTTCGTGCAATGCTTTGCATTTTAATTCGTCGGCTTCGTCGCATTTTGTTTCGCACGAAGGTTGTTCGTTAAGTTAATTATTGTTGCTTTAATAAGCATTACATGCGCTATCTTTCCATTGGTCGGCTAGTGTGTAGTGTAAAGATTAATAGGTATATAAATTGTTATCAAGGTAACAGCACGTAAAATAATGCAAAATTTAGATTTTATGCATAGAAATTTAAAGGAAAATTGTATTTATTTATTATGTTTACTTAATTATATATATAAAATATAGAAAAATAAATAATATGTTTATTAATTAATTTAAATACCATTTAACATAATGCTTTTATAACTTAAACTTATCTTCACAATCCTTAAAACCCTATTGTATACCCAACTAATTATTCTCTTTATCTTCTTTCATTGCAGGTAACTAAAACATTTGCTCAGCAATTAAGTAAACACACAAACTCAGAAACAGCTTCGTTAGCGTAAGTTTATGCCACTCACAGCTCATTATCGATTTTGTTTGATTTACATCCCCCTGTTGCAACAGCAGCAGCAGCAGCAGCATTCTAACATCCTTAACATATGCCCAAAAACAACCAAACTCTCAGCTCAAAATCAAAACCGAGCATTTTCAATTGTCCACAGAAAATGTTACTTGTCGAGTTTGTTAACCTCCTATACCACCCATAGCAACCACCACTACCACCACTCGCACCGCTGATGCTCAACAGCTGAATGCACACCGTGCCACCTTAACCCTGCCTACACTTCCTGCCTGCCACTTTGACATGCATGCAACCACACAAAAAAACAACAAGCAGAAAAACAAAAAAAATGCAATTCCTTTTGAAGAAAATTCGAGTGTAAGGCGCCGTTATCCTGGCAACCACCTTTTTCTGATATGAAAAAAATAAACCGGAGGAAAAATCTCGGACACGCAACGAGTGCAGCCTGGTTTTTGTGGCACGTGCTGCAAATGCGCTGCGCTGCGTCGATAATGAAGCAAGGAACACGTTGCACACGCTGCTTGGTTGCCAACCCCTCTCTCCAGGACGACCAAAGGGTCGAGTGTGGCGCCCCCTTTGTTGAGCAGGGTTGCTTTTGTTGCAGCAGCTGCTGCATGCAACGTCATCATCTAAAATCAACCCCCGTAACGCTGTCGTTGAAGTGCAACTGCGCTTTGCAACAGCAACAGCGAAAGCAGTTGGGTCCAGTTAATTAAGCAACATCGTCAGCATCTTTGTTGCAACTTGGCGCGGCAAGGGTTGCTTAGCCGCTTTTAAGCTGTCAAAATAATTGTTGCTGTTGCTGTTGCTGTGACACGCGTGTGCCGCATTTCCCAAACTAATTGCAGTTGCCACAAACAGCCGCTACTTTGATAAATTCTTCATTTCAAATCCTTAAACCGGTTTCGTTCTTCTAAGCTGCCTGTTTTTCCCAAAGTCAGACATTTGTCAAGCAAACAAAGTCGGTTGGTGGGGGGGGGGGGGGGGGGGTTATATACTATCTCTCTCTTTGAGCTTGGTGTGTCCTGACAGTTTGGAATTGCTTTTTAAAAGGATACTTGTGAAAGTAATTTGTCGAACGTAAATGAATGGAAAGTGGTTTCTTTTTATGTTGAGTACAAATTTATAGCTATTTCCATAGTTGTCCCAAATGTAATTGGACTAATGAGAAGGTTAATACCCATATTTTATGTATGTTTTCCTTTATCCTTAGTTTCCTTGCACTAGCTTTGAAAGTTTCATAGTTCAATGGGTTTCTAAGCTGTTAAGTTAGGTAATATGCTCAGATTGCACTATGCCCCACATAAGTTAAAGTTCTATAATCTATATACTCAACAGATTTAAATTTCCAACATAAGTTAAAGTTCTATAATCCTTATACTCAATAAATCTAAGAGTTTTTTGGGCAAGTTTACTTATACATTTATGGTACAAGGATTTTTTGTAAATATATATCAACTTATATTTAGTAAGTTTGATCCGTTAATCGTTCATTATTCAACTTTTACTTGAAGTAAACTTTTCAATATGACCTTTAATAAGTTTATCATAAGATTTTGAAGCATGCTACAAAATATTTTCGTGTTTTTCGTACAACCTTTAAGTTAGTCTTGGCTTATGTTTTCTCATTTTACCAAGCCAAAAAATTGCAATCAGCTACAAATTATAGCCTAAGGCGATTGCAAGTACCAAAATCTACCGATGCCATTAGTCTTCCAAATCCCAAGGAACCCAATCAGGCTCCTCCTCCCACCCCCCCCCCCCCCTTCTTCAAATACCTCAATTAATCCCAGTTGCTGTTGCTGCAAATCAACTCAAGTAAAAGTGTCAAAACAATACAAACGACGAACATTGGCGCCAATCCAAAAGCCCAACTGTGCACACACGCACATGCACACGCACACTAACACATACACATAAAGAGGAGCCGAACACGCACATTATTTATGCCCAATGTACAAAAAGGGAAACAAGGCAACAAAAGGGACTTTCGAAAACTTTCCGAATTGCGTTTCGTATGCGCAACGCACATAAAACGCAGACTGCAACCGAAAAGGAGAAAAAAAAAATGAAAACAAAACATAACTGCGGAAAAATCAATTTTCTTTTGTTGCTTTAAGGGTGGCTACACACACATACACACACAAGCCTATGTGAGTGTGTGCCTGTTGGTTATTGTGGTAGGGGGATGACAGCACCGGGAAAAAAGCATCAACCTTTATTTGGCTTTTGGGGGTTGCACACTAACACTAACACACACATACACACAACACACACACGCACAGGCAGTTACGCATTTGTGCAGTAAATTGTCACCCAGTTTTTGGCAAATATTTACACATACACACCCAACACCCCCATCCCCCCATCCCCGCTCCCACAACAAGTGAAAGTGTAGCTAGAGAATTGAGCAGCGCTTTGAAGTGCAAAAGTGCAGCATAATTTTTGGGGCTAATGCAATTAGGCAATTATATATTATAATGATGAAGAAAGAGAGAGAGTGTGTGTGTGTGTGTGTGTGTGTGTGTAGTCTTGCCAGCTGTGCGTTCTGTGGCTGCTAATTACTCATGCCGCACGCATTTTTGGCGCACTGAGGCGTATACACAATAATTTACAGCTAGGCCCGTAGAAACGTGCACTGAATGCGCAGAAAGAGACGGCAACAAAATGAGTAAGCCAAAAACAAAAAAAACAAAGCAGAAGAGAGTGGAAGAGAGATGAAGTAAAGGAAAGAGTGGGTGGCAGGGACACAGGCTCGGGGGCAACTGCAACATTTTGTATTTACACAAGCGCCTAAAATAACGAAACTCCAAAACAAAAAACAAAAATGGGAAGAAAAAAAAAACGCACGAGAAAGAAAATGTCATTAAATTGCGCAGCAAATGGCTGTTTGTGTGTGTGTGTGTGTGGCACGCACAACAACAAATATATATATATATATATATATTTTTTCGGTTTTAAGACAAGCCAAAGTTTTAATACCCTCTTCAAGAAACTTTTTTATTTTGAAGAATATTAAATTGAAAATTTATTGTAGTAGTTAAATGTTAAGAAATTCTTTTTGCTAGTTATTAAACAGTTTCCTTCCATGAAAATATTCAATTTTAACTAAGACTTTAACTTTGTAACTGTTTATAATATGTTTTCGAAACCCTAATCCTAATCCATCAAACTGTTCAACAATTTACAATTCAAAGGTTCGCAAACTTTTTCCTCAATGCGTTACACCTTAAGCTACAAAACTTCAATACCCTTACGTAGTGTATATAAACGCAGTTGCCAAAAAGCAGCACACACACACACACACACACACATACATACAGCCGTTAGGGGGCAATGACGTCAGTGCCAGCCGAAAATTGTTGCTATTAAAAGGTTGCCAGTTGATTCAAGCAATGTTCGTAATGTCCTCATTTGTTGTTGTTGTTGCTGTTGCTGCTGGGCAATTGAACACAGGCGGTGGCAGTGGCAGTGGCAGCGACAACATCTCAACAATTTAGTGTTGCAAGACCTCAACAAAAGTTTTTTTCTTCTTTTTTTTTTTGTGTTCGTTCGGGGACCCAAAAAATAACCCAAAAAAAATTTTATTCACATAAACGTGACTGCTGTGTTGTGCGCTCTGCAACTGTGTGTATGCGTGTGTGTGTGTGTGTGTGTATCTGTGTGTAAAGATTGATAAGGATAAGAAGAAAGGGTGTGAGACAACTGACACTAATGGAAATGTGTCAGGCAATTTTAGGGGAATTTGTCAGCTTAACAAAAGCAACAAGCAAATCATAGTTTTTTTTTCGAAAACTGCAAACAAAATTTGCAAGATTGGAATTTACTTTAAGATTTGTGTAAGTGGGATATATAAATATATATATTGAGTGTCATTCTTATGTATGTCTAATCAAGCTTACATTATGAGAATTGCTTGAAAATAAACATGTAAAAGGAGATAAAAATCTTTTAGGCTTAGTGAAAATCTTGCGATTAGGTTGAGTTAAAGACAGATATAAGAAAAATCATCGAGATAGTCACTTTTATCTTCGTTAAACCCTTTAAATAACTTTAAGATTAATTTTGTGCACACTACTCAATATTTAATTTCATTTTCAAGATTCATAAGTTTTACGCAATATTTAAAACCCTCTTTTCGTTTTTTTTGGTTGTGTCAACCCTTAACGAGTTGTGCGTGCGTGCCACGCCCATATTTTGGCAAATCACTTGACTTTTCATTAATAAAATTGGAGTTGGCTGATTTTGCGCCATTCCTTACAACAATTTTTTTTGTTGATTAAATACTAAAAATAAAAAAAAAATCATCAGACGCAAGGAGTTCGAGTGGAACGCTTCTTCTCCTCCTTCCGCTGCACCCTTTTTATGTGGCATTAGCTACACCCATGCGTTTAGCCTGCGACTGAACCCTTTTGACACACACACACTTTGTTGTTGTAGTATTTTATTTCATAATTTTTTCCTCGTAATTTTTCTCCCATTTTTTTCACATTTTTTTTTTTTGCGTTAACTGAGACACGCAAAATGTGGCTTACCAACAAAAGTGAAAGGATATTGCATTGAAATCGCGAGTTCGCGTATTTTGGCTCAACTTCTTTACAATAGCGACCAAGCACACGCACACACACACACACACACACACACACTAATGCATTTGCAACCCTCAACATATTTATAACTTTTTTTTTTCCACTAAAGCTCTACAAGACCAAACAAAAAATTGTTTTCCATACGCATTAATGCAGCAATGCGTGCGCTTTAGACGAGTATGCTTTAAGAAAGGGTAGTGGGAGGGGGCAGGGCGCAGGGTGTTGGACACAATTCCTGTTTGCCTGCCTGAACATGCGATTGGTTGACTGCAGCGCCATTCTTTGATATGCGTTTTTGGGTTCTGTTGAATTATTACTTCATTTTTTTTTTTTGTTCCAGACGGCGACTGATTAACGGCCGTCTTTTGTTTTAGTTAAGTGTGCTGGAAAGGGGAGTGGGAGGGAAAGTTTGAGCAGGAATAAATATAAATTTGTTAAAAAAAACTCTTGCAAACAAAATTTTGTATGAAATTTCAAAAAAAAAGAAATTTAAAGGCTTTAAAAAAATAATTTAAAATGATTAATATCTAAAAAATATCTCGAAACTGACTTGATTAACTCAAACTATGCATTTTGAATACCAAAGAAATCTAAAGCCTTATTTAACAGTAATAAAGAGATCAGATCATAAAAAAAACTGTTCAGTTTTGAAGAAGTAATGGCTATGGAAAGTTTAGAACTATCTCATTATCTTATTTCCTTAATGTCATCTGAAAAATAAAGTTTTATCTTACTTTTTGCTTTCTATAAAAGATTTCCTTAACTTCTGAAGCCAGAAAAAAAACTTTCAACCGTTATAGAAATTGTATGTTGTAGTTTCCTATTGACCAGTTGCCGGGATTTATGCTATCTACCACAACCTTTTTGAGTTCTGATGACAATCCGTGCAAATCAACGGCAGTTTTTAAGCTAACACACACACACACAATCACACGCACACAACCATGTATTGAATGTCGCATCGTTCGTCAGATCGCTGTTCAAAATTCAATGAGCAAAGTGCCGCATGGCCGTTGAATTTATTGAAAAATCATGATATGTGCCCATCAGGCCAGACTCTCCAGGAGACAGGCCAGGCCAGTAGTAGGAGCGGGAGCAAGAGCAAGAGCAGGAAGCAGCAATCGTTGGCATGCAAAAGCGTCGATATGACAGCTTGACTGAACTAAAAACCGCGTTCCATTTTAGGATGGTGTGGGGGGATAAAACGAGGCTAGACAAAAGCCCGTACGCATATACGGAAATATGATTTTTTTTTTCTTCTTTCTTTTGCGTGTGTGTGTGTTTGGCTGCACAGCGGGTGAGATTGAGTAGGGATTGGAGTTGGGGGAGTGATGCTTGAACTAAGTCTAGGGCTGAGGCTGAGGCTGAGGCTGAAGTCTGAGCTTGAGCCTAACTTCTGTTGTTGGCCCAGCCCACAATGCTGATTGACGTGCCTTTTATTGATGCTCTTGATTGGTTTTTACCTTTTACACACACAAACACACTCACACACACATGCACACGCATAGATGCGGGCGAGAAATGCGACTCGTTGCACTGTGAGAAAAGTCTTTAAGTAAAATTGGAATTGATTACGTTTTGATCTTACAACTATTTCTACATTTGCAAAATAAAAATATATTTCTTTCGATTTTTTACGTTAATCTCACACTTAAAAAGATGAAGTATTTAAGTATTATTTAAACAACTAATATTTATAATGTTTAAATATTAACAAGAAAACAAAGAACTTATATTTTTAATGTATAAATATCGATAACAAATATTATTTTAGCATTTTATATGAAGGAATAAAGTTTATTTCTTGTTTTAAGAAATAGAAACGCACTTAACGAAATCACAAAAAAAGTTAAAAGGCTCTAAAAAAAACCTTTTCTGTTTAAGGATTTGCAAATTAAAACTTATTTCTTCTTTTAAGAAAAATAAACGAACTTAAGTAATCCCCCAAAAAGCTAACAGGTTTTTAAAAAAAAGGTTACCTGTTACCCATTCATCTACTTATGATTCATTTGTTCCATGTTTAAGTTTTGATTATGTTTCTCTGAGTGTATCCACACCCACACCCACACCAATCGCTACTCGCTACTCGTTCCAAGCTCAAACTCTTCAAAGCTGCTTCGACGGTCGTTAGTTCAATATGTGCGAATGTCTCTGTGTCTGTGTGTGTGTGTGTGTGGGGAGCTCAAAGCATACACACACGCACACCCATACGCACACACAAGCGTCCACATAACAGTTATGATTTTTATTACAGGTGAATACGAGAAAAACGCCACTGATGAATTGTGTTTGTATTTGCTTTGGACATTCGTCTCTGTTAATTTTTTATGCGCGGCATGGATAATGCCCAAACGGACAGATAGACAAACGAACGGACGTATGGACACACTGGTTTACCGTTAGTGAATCGAATGAATCGAGTGAATGTTATGGCTGACTGTTTGCGTTTTTAATCAAATGCTTCGAAAAAAACAAGCCGCGTTTCGAAAACAATACTTTTTTTTTTTTTTGAATACAACTAAAGAGTCCTGTTCGGTGTTCAGGTTTCGCGTATCGTTTGCTTATTTAACTTTTATATCGTAATTGCATATCATATTGAGTGTGAGATATGTTGTGAATATTGCAAACAAACTAATCAAATGTCTGCAATCGTTGTTTTGGACAGTTTCCACTTCCGTTTCCGCTAGTCCATATAGTACTATCTCTCTCTCACACACTCTTTTTTCTTTTACTCTCACTTCTTCGCACGCGCTAATGCTTTAATCCTTGCCGAGGACCTTCTGCTGTCCGCGATGTATTATATCGATGAAGTATTAACGACTTAATTGCATGTTTGTTAGACATTTTCTACACCAACCCCCGCTAAACCCCCCACACCCGCCCTCCTCTAACTCTCTTTCAGTTTTCAGCTGCTGGCTGGCCCGGCTGGCCAATATTCCTGTTTGAAGTTTATTAAATTCCCGCACACGGAAGGCGTTGCAGTTCAGTCCTCTTCCGCATTCGTTATTGTTGTAGCTGTTTTTCCCGTTGCTGTTGTTGTTAGCTCATTTTCTGAACTTGGCAAAAAAAAATAAAAAAATTCGATTAAACTAATGGCTTTTTGAGCAGCTTGTTGTGGTTGAACGTTTGTCAAAGAGAGTGGGAAGGATAGGCATAGGCCTATCTGTAAATGTACAGGATTAAAAGTTAGTTCGGGTGTATTAATCAAGCTATTTATTTTTGCGTGTGCTCGAAATTTGAGTGTGGAAAGGGATGGTATATGATAAGGAAGTATTTGCCTACTTTGGGAAAGAGCTTAATGAAAGAAAAGTATTTTCCATAAGTCTTTTTATAAAGTTTTCTATATATTGTTCCAGGAATGCCCCAAATGTATAAACTAGTAGTTAAAACTCGACATTTTCCTTACCATAAAAACGAAAAAACCAAAAAAAAAGAAAAGTCAATTAATTTATCTAACGTTTGGCATAAACCTTTTAATGAAGTTTTCTAGAAATTCTACCAGGAATGCCCCTAATACTCTAAAAAAAAAAACTCTGTCTATGTAGGTTTTTTGGTATTAAAAACTATTTATTAAACGAACTTTAACATGGAATACAATTTGTTGAGAGCTTACAAAGCTAAAAATAATATTTTTACACTTTTTTCATTAAATAATTGATTGCTTAACTTAAAAAAAAATGTATCTATGTTTGTCAAAATTCATCTGAATGTGCGCAAAACATTTTCTCTTTGTTTTCTTCAACACTTTTCGGCATCTGACAGATTTTCTGTCCAACTGTTATAGATCATATCCATGTACTTTGTTCATTGTTCATCGAAAATGTCAATTTAGAAAGAAAGAGAAAAAAATTGAAATAGAATTAAAATTCGAAATACAAATACAATCCCTTATCATTTTGTGAAATCCTTGCCACAGCAACCGTGGCAGACATTTGTGTGGCAACAACAGCAAATTAAATAAAGCTCAATGACAAACTTCATTAGCCAAAAAATCAACTGGCCAAAATGCCAAACAACAAAAATAACAATTTGCCTTTTTAGCTTCCCCTCACACACACACACACACACACACACACAACGCTTCTCATACACCTCCCCCCCCCTTCCCTCCTCCACCCAAATGTAAGCTTAAGCCCCACTGCATTACGTTTTCGTTGTTGCTGAGTTCAGAATGGTAGGCAAACGTTATGCCAAAAACTAAATTAAGATTGAAATGTAAAACTGAAAACGTTTTACACAATTATTGAACGCTGTAGCCAAATCGAATTGTTCGAAAGGTGTAGCTTGAGGGGGGGAGGGGTAGGTGACATGTCCAATGCTAACAGCCTTTAATCGTACAGCGAAAGCCACTCCAAAAACTGTCTCTCGTCCAGCTGCCAGCTAACCCCTTTTTTATACGATTTGTGCGAATCATTCGACTGCATAACTTACAATACCAATACCGTAAATATAAATTTCGTCCAGTAACAGTTACAGTGGTGTGGTGTGGTGGGGTAGAAGTGGGAATGGTAGGCTTGCCACGTACTAATGAAGGTTCTACGTTGGTTTTTCTTTGTGGAAAGTCGCCCCGCTTAATATTATCACTCCAGCATGCATTTTGCAAATGAAACGTTTTCAGTACCAGATCCCAAACTCTCCACTTTCCAAAAACCCCCTTTTATATTACACAAAAACCCACCACACACACACACACACACACACACAAAAGACAAAGTCAATGTATGGAAATTTTTGTTCAATCACAAATCCAATGATGTTCGCTTCGACGCATTTTGACAGTTAGACAGACACTGGGCATGGGCATGGGCATGTGTTGGGGGTTTTGCAGGAGCGGGTTGGAGGTGGGGGGGGGGGGTTGGAGCGCAGTTGAGGGTCACTTTGATGAATTTGCAGCAGCAGTCGATTGTTGTTTGTTTGAAAGGTTGCTGCTATTCTTCTTTTTCTTCTTCTATTTCTATTTCTATTTCTACTTCTATGCTAACTGCATGTTCTGTTCGAATGCTGATAGGCCTCGTGTATATATATCTCCCTTCCCTTTCTCCCCCTTTCATTTAAGTTTGTGCTGCACATTGTCCATTGATTTTGTTGTTATTTTGTTTTTCATTGAGTTTGGGTTAATTTTGCTGTCCTTTTTGGCATATGGCCTTTGTTCCTGCTTTCGCAGTGCATTGATTAGAATGTTTGGACTTGAAGTACGTAAATATTTTTGCTTGCTTGTCAATTAGTGCGCTAAGCTCTTTCAATGGTACTTGAAGCTCTTCGCTGCGGTGTGTTTGGGGCTAAAAGAAAGCAATGCTATATTGAGTGCTTGAAAGCTTTAGTATAGGGAAAGAGAGAAAGGTTTCGAAGGGGCTGTTTAAAGTTAGAGCTTTAAGTGAAATGGATAAAGTGAATATATATTTATGAAATTAGTTTATAGATTTAATTTTAGATTTATTAAATGTACTGTTTTTTAAGAAAAAGTTTTTAAAAGTATTTTTTAAATTACCAAAACTTGTTAACAAAACAAACAATGAAACTTATTCGAAGTAAACGAAACATAGTTTTATATTTTTTATATTATTATTCAAAAGCAATAATTTATTTATAAACAAAAGTTTCGATTAAAATTAATGTGTCAAGCTCTTAAGGGGCTATAAGAAAATAATATTTAATAATATAATTAATCAACGATGATAAAATGGCTGAAAGAAAAGCTGCAGGAAAACTCTTTCTCCCTTTTTTCCTCTCTCTCTGTATTTCTCTCACACCTCTCTCTCTCATTTCAATTAGCTTCTGTTAATGTTAAGCCCCACCCACTTTCCCACTTAACCCTTTAACACTTTATGCCTGCATAAAAGATTATTCAAAAAACGAGCACAAAAAGTGCATTTTTTGATTCCCAACTTGCGTTTGAACTCAAAAACTTAGCTGCTAAACTTTTGTGACAGCCTGCAAAATTGCAAAGACAATTTCAGCTGTCAGCTAGCTGCAACTGGGGGTAAGGGGTGTGTTACCTTTGCTAGCTAGACACACCTGTCGTTGTTTTGACATTGAAAACAATTGCGCATACGACGCGTGTACTGCGTGAAAATTGCAACATTACCGCATGTAACGCAAATATCCTGCCGCCCAGCTTGGCTGACTGTCTGCTGCTGCTGCTGCTGGTGCTGCCTGTTACCTTTTTGACATTTGATTGAGATTTGTTATCGGCGTATTCATCAATGATATATACAATAAAAATACACACACACACACACGCAGGCTCTTGCAGCCAGACTCTCAACAAGAACGAAAAAACAAAGTCCGAGGCTGTAGGCAGGGGCAGGGGCAGGGGCAGGGTTGGGGACGTGCACAGTGACATTTTTAGGCATTTGTTCAATACGTGGCCAGGACGATGCCAGGACGATGCCAGGACTCGCCTGCCTGCCTGTTACTTCTATTAGATTTTTGAAGCTGGCCCAAAAAAAAAAACACGAACAAAATAGAAGCACAACAAGCAGCTGCTGCTGTGTGTGTGTGTGTATGTTTTTGTGTGTATTTTTGCAATAAAGCAACGCACACAAGGAGCGTAGGAGGAGGTGTGGGGAGTTTTGCCAAAACTGGCCATGCGTACCTTTCGATCCTTGTGTGACATTTGAATTCGCAGAATGGCCAAATGGTAAATGGGAGGAGGCAGGAAGCCTGCAGTCCACTGAGCCGCATCAACATCCCAAACTCTCTCTCTCTCTCCCTCTCTTTCTCTTTTTCTCTTTCAGTGTGTATATCTTTTAAAGAACTTTCCCCCGTCCCGCTCTACAATTTGCGTATCTATTTTTTAATTTTGCTGACGAGGCACACACACACACACACACACACACAGAGAAAGAGAGAGAGAGAGAGAGAGAGAGAGAGAGAGAGAGAGAGAGAAGAGAGAGTGGGAGAGAGGTGAAAGGAGAGAGAGTAGAGAAAACATACAAACGCAATTGTTCCTCGGTCCACAATGCATTCCATGGCGGCTGTCTACTGACATGTGTGCGTCTCATGCTGATAAGCAGCAACGGCAGCAGCAGTAGACTGCTCCACAATCCCCCAAACCCTAAACCCACACCCCCTCTCTCTCTCTCTCTCTCCACCGTTTGACGAGCCTTGTGTGTTCGTTCGTCCGGCTCCATTCTGTCCAGCTCAGCCGCGAAATGAAAAGTTAAACTGTGTGACGCGCTGTAAATGCGTGGCAACGAGCGCGGAGCGGTTTAAGTTTGTGGTTTGGGTTCAAGCATTCGAATTCAATGGGCTTGTGGGGTTTTTGGGGATCTGTCCTTCGCTTTTTTCCATTCGTGTTTGGCGTGATGAATATTTACTGCGTGCGCTAACTGCTAACTACCTACAGGTATTTCCATTTTTTGACATTTTTAATTGGGTTTGAGCAATGCACACAAAACAAACATAACAACAACAAAACACAATACGACGACGAGAACAACACGTGGAGAATTTGTTGCGAGAACTGACAGTTTTTTTTGCCACTTGACGTTTGTCAAGAGTCGCTTTCCCTCTTACATATATTTATGTAGATGCGCAAAGACGAGGGTATGTTGCAAGTAATGGAACCTGCCATTAAAGTTGCAAGTGAATATACCCGCATATACTTGATATATCTAACAAAACAAACGACAGTTGTTAGGTAGGCCAATAAAAGTCTTAGAGAAGATGTTCCTTAGTATATCAAAACAAATGATAATAGTTGGGTAGGCTAATAAAAGTCTTACCACTTGCTTAATATTTCAAGAGTTGTGTATATTTCTAATTCCAATTTAGTCTATTTAAACATACCTCATTAAACTTAAAACTTTTTTTAAACAGTTTTAATCATCTTAACAACTTTATCAAACTTTTGATAGTAATAGATAATTGTATATTAAGAGTTTTCCTTCTTACTTATCGATCAATTCAATAATTTAACTAATATCCAAACCATTTTTCTCCATCTTGCATTCAACTTACTTTTAAGATAAATATAACTCGTACAGTTTACTAAACTTAGTTTACCTTAACTTAGTGTTCGTTTTGGAAAAACTTTTCTTCTTTACTTATCGATTTATTCATAATTTAAACTTTCTATCAGCACCAATTTTACTAAAATCTATCCCATTTTATTCCAACTTTCATTCATCTAACTATTAAGATAACTAGAACTCTTACAGTTAACTATAATGTATATATACTACGAAAACCTTTCATTAGTAACAATTAAACTAACATCAACAAAATTTTTCTTTATCTTTCAGGTAACTATGCACTGCCAGGCAACAGTTAACTTGTATTCTATATCGCTTGCCAACAATAGTACAAGAAGAACCAACATCTTTAAGCTCTGATTTTGTAAGTTCATAAAACTTCTTTCCCATACAAATTGTGCGTTTGGTGACCAATTAGTTTGGTTAACGCTTAGATTCTTGTTTATGTAATATTAAAACAATAAAAAGCAACAACAACAACAACAACAGCAATCATAATTACAATTACAATTGGTAATTGCATCAAGGCAAGCGTATCTTTAAGATACGCGTACATTAACACACAATGTTTCTTTTTCTTTTCTCTTTTGAGGTTATTTTATACATTTTTTCATATTTTTCTTTGTTGTTAGTTTAAGTTTTGTGTTTGGTTGTGTGCAGCGTTGCGTAAACATCTGACTGTCATCCATTTATGTTGCGTTTTTGTTTTTTTTTCATCTAACATCATTTATTATTATGATGCACTTGCATTTCCATAACGATTTCTTAACTAATGAATCAAGTTTAGAGTTGACTGATGTAAGAGTTATTAGGGGAAAAGATATAAAAGAATTTAGTCTAATTATTAATAAATCAACAGGTAGTTTCAAGTCAGACGCACTTATAGCAACAGAATCTTTGGGTCAACAAATGTTTAAAATAGTGAAGAAAAATCTAAAAAGCACTTAAAAACTCTTTTATTTATCTCTATTTCTTCAATATTGCCATTCTCATAAAAGTTTCAACTGTTTATTATTTCAAAATGTTCTTAAAACATAACCTCATTAAAATGGAAAGCGACTTAAGCTTAAAGACATTAAACAACTCTTAAATTAGCTGTTATGTAGACATGTTTCCAAAAAAAAAACCCAACATGTGCTGTCATAACTGCCGACAGATGTCGCTTTCACACTAACACACACATACAAGTCACATATGCTTGTAAAAAAGTCGATAGGCCCATTTATTGTGCAATCTTTTCTTCCTTCATTTATACAATTCAGTTGAACGCAATTGTGCAACAATTTTTGTTTGTTCTATCATAATAATATGCAACCGATTATCATAATCGAGCGGGTTATGATATTCCACAAAGTTACTCGAATGCGCAATAGATGTTTACCAGTTGCAACAGCACACACCCCTTTTTTGTTTTGTGTAGCATGTAGCAAGTGGAAACACACGCTGTGATTTTGGGGGCATGTTATAACTTAGCAAAGGTGAACGCAAAGAGTCACCCATAATGCACGCCCCCTTTTTATGCAATGTGCCACACATAGATAGAGAAAAAGAGGAACTCAGGTTGATACTTGGCTTTGATGTGTGCACCATGGGGCGTCCACAAAACGAACTCTTTTTGTTACCATGGTTATGCATCGCTTATATTCTTAGACGAATTATGCGATATTATACCATATATGCTTATTATTATTCTTATACTTAGACACACATCTAACCAACTCGCACAGTTGCAACTGCTCGTTGTTGCACCATTATGCTGCATGTGTAATACATACTTACCACCCAAGACCTTTTGCCAAAGTTGCGACTGTCAAGTGCAGCAATTGCTTGCCGGCTTCTGGCTTGCAAACTTTTGCCACTGACAGTCGCTACCTGTGTGTGTGGCAATCAGCCTCGCCCTCGATCTTGCCTCTTGCCACATAGCGGTTAGTTCAAAGCACTTGCAAGGCATATCCTTGGACGGGCCCACAACATTTTTGTAAAGTTCATTTCAAAGGTTATGTTATATAAAAGAAAGAAGAAGATGAAGAAGAAAAGGTAAGAATATGTGAATTATTACGAATAGCTAAATGTGGGGTTGGGCTTGAACTTCAAAGGAAAATGTTGGGAACTTAAGAAAGAAAAGTTTTAACTTAACTTCTTGTAATCGACAGATAGAATCAATACTTTTAGTACACTCTAAAAATGCTTTTCACTTTATTTTGAAAATCTTTTAATTCCTTGACATTTACTTCACTTAATAAAATCATAACGTAACATAAAATTCTTAACTTTTTAAATGCAGGAGTTTTTTGATGAGAAAAAGGATGTTGAGGATCACGATTTTGAAATATTATCGGAACAGTTAACAATAATATTTATCGCTATTATCCTCTTCTGCCTTGGTATGCTTTTGTTAAGTAAATTCCTTTCACATAAAAGCATAAATGTGGTTAGTATGGCAAAAAGTAAACAAGTTTAAGCTAATTCGAATATATACACTATATCATGTAGACAAAGTTGCGCGAATTGGAAGAAGCTAGAAATAAATAGTAGCTAAAAACTAGAAACATAGAAAAACACTTCAAATTGCAATTATTGATTGAGAACTTGAGCAAAAATGAAGACTTAAAGGAGAAGACAAGAAAATCAAATACCAAAATCTGTTTCGAATCATAATAAAGTGCGTCATTTGCTTGAATTAATTGGATATTCAAATCAAATTAAGCGAATATGGCAATAAAAACAAATGTGAAAAAGAGATCGAGAGACGAGGCGGGAAAGAGGGAACTGATCAACTTTATGAACTGCAACTCTTGAGAATGATTAATTTATTTATGTATATATTTGTTTTGTTTTTCTCTTTGACAACATTAAAATAGTGCACAAGGTCAATTAGTTGAAATACCAGAAATTTATAACAATTAAATATTGACTTCGATTTAGCGATTTGATATTTGCTGTTTGTTGCAAATGCAGCTTTGCTGCGAAACTATTGCGTAATTTTTTTTGTTGCCTTCAGGTCTTACGATTTTTATTACGATTCAATTGTTTGGGTTTTCAAATTAGTGCGTTGTCGTCGCGAACAACCCCCAAAGAAACCCGCAATGCCAACAACAACAAATACAACAACGCAAAGTTCAAGAACAAACAAACAAAACAACATAAAAAAGCTACTCAGCTTCTTCCAGGAACACACACACACACATGTTCCTATATGCTCGTGTGTGTATGTGTGTGTGTGTTTGTGAAAAGGATTTACGCGTTGTTATTGTTCTTGTAGGTTTCTGCACATGGCCTTAACAACAGATAGCTCAACAGATACCTGAGCTATTTTGCCTTCACAAAAACGAAGAACAAAAAAAATAAAAATAAAAGCACTCCGAATGTATTTCAAGTTCTTCCAACTGCCTTCAGGTGTCGTCTGATCCTATGGAATTTGCTCTATTTCTTGTTCGGAACGACATTCGCATTGTTGTTTCGTATGTAATTGAAAAATTTCAAAAAAAAAAAAAAGCATTTCATATGCAGCTGCGTAAAAGTTTTTTTTTAGCCCATAGTTAAGTACAGTCGCATGCAAAGCTTTACATAAGGAACCTTTTTGAGCTTTTGAGCTGTAATATTTTTTGTTGTATAGAAAGATAGGCGTAGAATTTGGTTGAGGATGAGTCAAAGTAAAGATTTATTATATTTATTTATAGATTTTTATATGAGGTTAGGGTAAGAAATCCTTTGAGTAGGTTCACAAAAATTGTATTGTAGCTTTTGTCAACTGAAGCTCTTGCTTAAAAGCTTAGATTTTTTTAAAAGAATTTATACTTAAACCGAGCTATTCCAAGAAATTTCAATATGCTTATGATTTTGTGATTGATTTCCAATGGTTTTGGTGCAGCTTCAATGAAAGAAATCATATTAAAATCCTAGCTTTAGTTACATTTTTTAACTAGCATAATCATAAGGTAGTTGCTTACCTCAAAAATGTATATATAGAATACTTAACACAAAATATCCGCTAACATTCGATCAAAAAACAAATGCTAGCTGCTGTTGCTGCTATTTCAGTTAACAAAAAAAAAAACAAAAAAAAAAAAAGGGAGCGAAACAAAACTGCAAACTTCCCAGGAATTTGCTAATAGCTTTTTACCGATATTCGTTTTTGGGGCCAAATCATTCAGCAAAGGCAAACGAAACCGTTGATTTTGATACACACGAACACACACACACACACACATACAAATGTGGCCTGAAGACACTAAAAAAAAAAGGAAGGTTCTGGTTGCTGCTGCTGCCACATAACAGCGCAACAGGCGGGGCAGAGGCTAAGTTTTGGGCTGCACGCCAAAGGCAAAAGAGAAAAGAGAGAAGCAAGAACCAAAAAAAAAAGAAAAAAATATATTAAAAAGGGAAAAAAAAAGTTGCGCGTTCGCATTTTTCTAACGATTAAACAAATTCGAGGAAAAAAAGCGCATCCCATGCAACGCGCAGCCGCAACAGCGTTCAACAGCCACAACAACAACATCCTCGTGTTGACTTCCATAGGGACCGTCACCTGCAGTTTCCAGGAATTGGCGAATTGGCCAGCATTCAAGGTTTTTGAAGGAAGCAAGCACACGCAAGAAAGGGGAAACTATAGACGCAAACCTCAATAAAGGCGCAGCAAAGTCAAAAAAAGGAAAAAGAAAAGGGAAAAAGTTTTTGGTTGCATCTCTTAGGCGGCGGCGGCATATTTGAGCGCGCCTAATTCCAGGAATTAAATCGTATATCTTCTACTCTTTTTTGTTGTTGTTGTTGTTGATTTTGATGTGCTCCTCCACACTAAATGCTCGATTAATTTCTAATAAATTGGCTGACTGCTGGTGCTGGCCAACGGAAATACTGCTGCAGTCGCAGTCTATAGAATGTATATATATATATAGAATTACCCAATACAAATGCATTTAGTTCGATTTCGATGTTGCGACTTTGAAATTTGAGGCTCCTAAACTTTTTCTTAGAACTTGACGAAGCACACGAAAAGAGAGAGAGAGAGAGTGCGTGTGTGTGAGAGCGAGCTTTATGTTTATGTGAGCTTTATATCTGTATATTTGTGTATTGTTATTGTTGTTGTTGTTGTTGCATTTTACATTCGGATTTGAAGCTGAGAAAGTGCAAAGCTAAGCAGTAGCAGTAGCAGTAGCAGTAATAATATCAGCAGGCGCTGAATTTGTCTTCTTGTTGTTTTGTGTGTGTTTTTGTGAGTTGTGTCAACAACAACTTCGAAACGAAACGAAACGAAACGCATCATCATCTTAACTAATAACAATCCAAAACAATTTCTCTCTCGTCATTCTCGTTGCAGCATTTGTCGTGTTCGGAGTGCGCGTACCAAAAATTCAATTTGCAATTTGCTCTCTCTCATTCTGGAAACGAAACAAAACCAAAACAAATAACAAATCTAACTAAAAAACAAGCGTTGCAACTGCAGAAATAAATCAAACACAATAAAAATATACATATACATAACTACAACTATAAATAAATAAATAAAAATAAAACGAAATTAAAAAATTGCATGCAAAAGTTGTTGTCAACGCTTTACAAACGCAACAAACAATTGCAAAATTCCCTTTGGCTAAGAATTTGTGGCGGCCAAATTGCTTTTATGCAAAGCCGGCTAAACAATTCGACGAAATTCCATTTTGGCAACATTAAAAACGACGTTAAAATTAACATCAACAACAACTACAACAACAAGCAATTCAAGCAATATTACAACCATAACAACAACAACTACTACTACAACAACAAGTGCAACAAATTGAAAAGTCTGCTTTGTGTAGACAACGGCAGCCATAGCTTCCATTGGCCCTGGCCGGATCCTTTCACCAACAAATTCTTTGAAGAAGAAGGAAAACAACAACAACACGAAGATAAAGACGTACAAACAACAACAAAATGGATCCACAACAACAGTTTTGCCTCAAATGGAACAGTTACTCGTCCAATTTGGCAATAACGTTCTCCAATCTATTCAAATCGGATCTGTTAGCCGATGTCACATTATCCTGCGATGGTAAGTGATAAACATTCATTTTTATTACTATTCCCTTAAGTTGTTTTGTAATATATGTGAAATATTTTTTAATTGATTGACAGGTTAAATTAATGATTTTAGTTTTCTAATTTTTGACACAAGTTTCAAAGTAAACTTTGTTGCTTTCTCCTTAAATAAATATCCTTAAGATATTTATAGTGTAAAAGTTCTAAAAAAAAAGGTTAAAGTACTGGAAAAATACTTTGTTAGGTTTTCGATAGAATAATTCTTAAAAATAAAAGAAAAATTAAATCGTTAAACAAAATAAAATAAAAAAACTATATTTTTAAAATAAAAATAACCAACTTAAAATTTCTCTTTATTACAAATATGTAAAAATATATAAAATATATAAATTTTGTAAGGAAGTAAGTTGGGAATCTTTAATTTCTAATAAACAATAGGTTCAAAAAACTTTTAAATAGTTTCAATAATTTTTTCAAAATGGACTTTATTAAAAACTTTAATATTTTCATTCCTTTTGCAGTACTTATCTTTTGTTTGCGATTCCTTGGAAGGCTTAATAACTAATTATATGGGTTAAGGGTTAATACCTAATTATGTTTTTCAATAGAAATGATGAGGCATTCAAAACCAGAGCATGCCACACATAACAAAATTATGCAGGAGGTTTAACAGCAAACTTAGTTTGATTCATTTAATCCAAAATGTTACTTACTTCGATTTTGTATGAAACATTAAACCAAAGAAAGATATTAGTCTTAGGTTCTTAAATCCCGCACAATCGATTAAACGACTTAAGGTTTATGTAATAAGCACGCAAAGAGACGGCTAAGATAAGATATTTGAAGGTCACAAAGATAAACAGACAATGGAGACAGAGAAGCATACATAAATTGAGCTACATGTATTTCTTATGTACGCTTTCTTTCTTTTTGGCTAATAAGCCGCCAAAATGGCATAAAAGGCAAAAGAGGCGAAACCGGCGAAAACATTTTCCAAGCGCGTGCCCCAAAAAAAAAAGCGACTCACATTGATTTTTTTCGTTTCGTGTGGGCAGAAGTGAAGTGAGGGGGGTACATGGCTTCTTTTTATGCGATGTCTCGCTGTCTGTTGCTCGTTGTGTGTGTGTGAGTGTGTGTGTGTGTGTGTGTGTGTGTTACTATTTCATTTACAGCATTTTAGTTTTATGGCGGCTTATTAAATGAATATAAATGCGGGCCGAACTTCTTCTCTGGCATTTAGCTTAGCTACATAGGTAAATAAGTATACACGTATATATATATATGTACATATATATAGGTTATATTTAGGCCCATATTTGCTCAACGGTTAAATCAGTTGCTGCTGCTAATATATATTGTGTGAGGTCAGTAATTTGTTGTTGTTGTTGTTGTTAGGACTTTGTTGCCGGCTCATTTTCATTTCTGGGACCCTTCTTGGGTTGTGTTTGTTTTTGTTTTTGTTTTGTTTTTGTTTCATGCACGCATTTTGATTTGGGTTTTAAGATAATGTGTGTCAGGGGCAGCATCTTGGGCAGAATTATTTTTTTTGGGTATATTATGTTATGTGTAAGCTTATGTTGCTTTAATTTTGCGCAACTTTAAAGTCTAAACAAATATTACACATACGCCGCGTATGCCATATCCGTCTTATATGCGTACATTTAACGCGTATTTACAGTTATTGAAAAAGCAAACTGCCAGTTCTCGTGTCTGTCTGTCTGCCTGCCTGCCTGATTGTTGACGTAGCCGTGCATATATATTTCGTATTGGTGGGATTATACCATTACCTTTCCCTTCCCTTACTCCAGCACACACACATACGTAGAGACTGGGGCCAGACGTCCTATTCGCAAGGGTTTCCACAAATCCAGGCATGCCCAAAAAAAAAATAAAAACCCCTTTCTGCCTAGCTGCTAGCTTGTCATCCATATCAATCGAAGTGCTACTACTTTTGATTAAAATTTTGAAATTTTACTCACCCAAAATCCAAAAAAAACTCAAAAAAAAAATGGTTTATTCTTGTCCGCTTTGACTGCAGCCGTTTTTAATATTTTTGTGTGCTTCTAACATATCATATATATATAACATATATATCAAATGGATTCTAATGTATTCATATGCATGTTATGTTTGATTCTCTGGTTTTTTCACTCTTTCTTTTTTGCTGTACATTTTTGAAATGAAGCATTAAATATTTGCCAGCCCTTCGAAACAAAAGCAAATATAGCGTATGTTTTTGATTGTTTTTTAATATTCATGTGTGTGTTTTTTTTTTTGTGTTTTGGTAGTTGGGGTTGCATTGGTTTCGGGCACTTTCAGCACTTGAGAAATGAGCATTTTTACCAAAATGAACATTTGCTTGGCCTTGGGCCATTTTTCGAACAAGGGGTTGCTTTTTACCGTAAGGCATTGGAGTCATTAGCAAGTACTAATGGTCTCAGACATGGGCAAAGCTCTTTTAGATTAACGCAAAAAAAATAATAATCTCCATTTCTTTAAGTTTTGAAAACGAGTTTCAAGCTATTTTAGAGATTTAAAAGCGATCTGTTCTTAAAGCTTTCAAAGCATAGAACACCTTAAAGCTCTTTCCTATGCATCATCAACTTTCTACTTTTTTAAATTTTTGAAACAATTTAAATATAATTTTTAAGTTTCTTACAAGAATTCGTTATAAAACTCTTTTCTTAAAGCTCCCCTACTACGTAATCTATTTAAAGCCCCATAAAATGGCGCACTATTTTCAACATGCGACTAAAAATCGAACGCAATGCATAATAACCATATAAATGAATCATTGGCACGTTGAGCAATGATAAGATTGTACATATACACGATCATATATATATATATATTCTAAACAAAAAACAGCTTTCAACTGTTGTCAAATTTAAGGTGCACACAAAATCAAAACATATTTATTTTATAGTTCAGTTCTCATTCTAAATCGAAATATGTAGTATATAAACTTTTATATATATATATGTAAGTATGTATGTATGTATATGCAGAATTTGCCAGGCAGAACGTAAACAACCCCAAATGGCAACTAGCTTGGCATTGTTGTTATTAAATGTTTTGTCTAAATCTTTTTTTTTTCCCAAACCGCATTTTTGTTTGTTTATCAGCGAATGTTTTTGGGAACATGTCTTGGGACCTAAATATATTATTGTGCTTTTCTTTTGATTCGCCTGTGACCTAATTTCACTTCTATCAAGTGTTAGAAAAAGACCAAGAAGAATACGAAAGTAAAACGAAATAAAAATTTCTAATCAACGATTATTGTATTTTATTTGTATTATTTGCTGCGCATGCATTTCATTTATATGTACATGTATTGTACATTTTGTATACCCTGTAGTCGTAAAAATGCTCAATAAGGGCATATAAGGGAAGAAGAAAGCTCTTATAATCGAAACTCTTATACAAAAGCTTGATTTGAAAGCAGAGACAGGCAATAAGCAAAACTTATTATGCTTATTTATTTCTTAGCTCTGCGATAATAAACTATCGATAGTTATCGTCTTGGATTGCCTTCGATTAGATCATTATTACGATTATTACCTACCCTCTTTCTCTGTTTCCATGTCTTAAAGTATTGTTTTGGGTTTTTTTTTCCTTTCAAGAAATTGCCTCGTCTGATTACGAAATGCTTATCAGTCGCATGGCAAGCTCAAAATTGACACACATTTCTGTTGAAATATTTTCCTTAGCTGCATTTCGATTAGATTAAAGACACGCGTTCGAAACTTTAATAGATTCCATATAGAAGATGTAAATACGTTATATTCTTTGCGATTTGTAGTCCGCTGCTCGTTTGTTCCTTTATTTTGGCTTAAGTAACTCGCGGCACAAGCACAACAAGTGCCCCATAAAGTCACAAGCAACCCCCAACTACTACTACTACTACTACTACTACTACTACTACGACCATTATGGCATTTGCCAAAAAGTGAAAGCGTGAAAAAATGCCAACACATAGAAAGAAACCGAGACCGAGAACCCAAAAGCCACCAAACCATTTACGCTAGCCGCGTGCCCCGCGCGCGTTCCACAGAAATGTGGTATATATAACAAAAGGCAGCCAGCGACGATACGAGTCAAGAAGAAAACACATAAAAATATACTTATACACTCTCGAAGGGATGGTGGGTGTGGGTGTTTGGGTGTATGGGTGTTGGTTAGGGGTGGAAGGTTGCAAAAGGGATATTGCGTATACGCCAAGAACAGCAGCAGCTGGTTTTTGTATGTCACAGGTACACACACACACAGAGAGAGACTTAGAGAGAGACCAAAGATGTCGGCCAAGACGTTGATGTTGATTTTGAATAATAACTCAGACACACAAACACACACATAGATACCCATTTACTCGGCTTGTGTGTGTGTGTGTGTGTTTGTGTGTGTGTGTGTGTAGAGTCAAGACCAAGGAAATGATTTCCTTGCTCGACTTTTATTATTCTTTTGTGTGCCTGATATATCTATGCTTATTTTTATGCGTGTATATATATATATAAGGATGTGTTTGTGTGTGTGGGTGTGACATGATTTTTATGAGTTCAAGGTCTCTAAGCGTTTTACGCTTAAGGCGCCACCTGTTGCCTGCATTTTATAGCCCCTCCCCGCCCCCTATCGCCAGCAAGTATGCTTTAATTTCTTTACTATACGCAAATGCGCCAAAATGTGTGCTATAAAAATGTTTTCTGATAGTAGAAACATTTATCTTTTTTATGTTTATGTTACCTTTTAAGTGAGCTTCAATTATGGTTTCAATAATTTCTAAAATAAAGTTAATTTTTCTTTGTTATTACTTACTATTGTATTATGAAACACCTCAGATATCTAAGAATCCTACCTTATATTTTATATACATATCTCATATATATATATCCTACTTATCTTTATTCTGCTCTTTAAATTTTAGGCGCCGTTTTTCGAGCACACAAATTAATATTGGCCGCATGTTCGAAAAAATTTGCCGATCTGTTCGAGAACACGCCGACAAATGGACAGTGTGTTATCATATTGGAGGCGACCACGCCGGACAACATGGCTGCGTTGCTCGAGTTCATGTACAAAGGCGAAGTCCATGTCTCACAGGAGGCGCTCAACAGTTTTCTCAAATCCGCCGAAAGTCTACAGGTAAGAAATATCACAGCATAAAACACGAATGAAAACTTATATTCAATGATTCTCTCTCAGGTCAAAGGTCTGTCCACAGAGACGGGCCGTTTGGCTGCACAGCAAGCACAGCAACAACACATGGGTGGCGATAGTTCACCACTGGATTCACCCACTGGACGGCGCAATATGCGCAACAGTTTGAGTGGCGGCAATGGCAACGTTGGCATCGGCTTGGGTGGTGCCAATAGTGGTGCGATTGCCGGCAATGGCTTGAGCCTGGCTGGTGCACTTAGTGGCATGGCAGCTGCTGGTGGCATGGCCGCAGCGGCTAGCGTGGCAGCTAGTGGATTGAGCGCTCTGGCGGCCAGTGCTGGTGCATTGGATCGTTGCGGCAGCGCTGGTGGCAACATTATAAGCGGCTCAGCGGCTGGCGTTGGACCATTGAGCGCTGGCTCCGGTTCGGGCGTTGGCATCGGTGGTGTTGGTGGCAATAATGTTGGCGTTGGCGGTGGCAACAACGGACCCATCAGTTTGAGCAGCGGCGCTGGCGTCGCTATGCATTTGGGCGGCTCAACGGGCAGCCTCAAACAGGAATGCGACTCACTGATGCATCCTAGTAGCTCATCGTCGTTGGGCGCCATGTCTGGCTATGTGCCGCCCATGTATCACCGTCCCATGTCCTTTAATGAACCGTTGCGCAAACGTGCTCTACGCAGTCCCTATGCCGAACAGGAGCTGCGTGGCAGTGTTCTGCGCGATGGCTCCAAAAACTCATCGGAGTGCCCCAGCCCCATCAATAAGCCACCGTACCATCGACCCTCGTCCAGCGCCTCCTCAACGGCGCCCACAGAGGCAGACACAATGCACTCCGAACGTGCCTCACCGCAGTCCAGGTAAGTCCTATTCAAAACTTATCTGTACATTTTTCCTGTCTTTCCAACTTCTATATTTTTCTTACGCCATAACTTTATCAAAATTAATCCGATTCGTTAAAGTCATATCTTTAAAGTCATGGTTTGATCTCTACATTAATACTGCATTTAAATCTATTTTTACTTCATTGGCATCCAATGCCATAACATTCTTATAAATTATATAAATGTGTTGTTAAAATCAAACCTTTCATCCCATTTTACAGCCGCTATGAGAATCACAGTCCGAGCACAACCGCTGGCAATGGAAATGCGCCTAGCAATTTGGTTCGCATTGTCAAATCGGAACGAAATAATGGCAGTGCCAATGAGGCTAACGATGACGAACGCGAACTAATGGATGAGTCAACAGATGTAAAAACACTTAGCATAATACGCTTAAAGAATATCTATGAAAAACAAAACTTCTTTTTCTCTTTGTCTCCTTGTGTAGAATGGCGCTGAGGATTTGCGTGTTAAGCTGGAGAATTCAAACTTTTCACCACTGCCAGCGATTTCAAATACCTCATCGACAACACCGAATGCACTGTTGGAAAATCTTAAGAATGCAGATGGTTCGCTATCTGGCAATTTGGCTGCCTCGATAGCGCCCGCCGACATGTTGAACGTGTGGAATGCCACAAAGATGAACAACAAGAACAGCGTCAATACAGCCGATGGCAAGAAACTAAAATGTTTGTATTGCGATCGTCTCTACGGCTATGAGACGAATCTGCGGGCACACATCCGGCAGCGGCATCAGGGCATTCGAGTGCCCTGCCCATTCTGCGAGCGAACCTTTACGCGCAACAATACGGTGCGTCGTCATATTGCGAGGGAGCACAAGCAGGAGATTGGTTTGGCTGCTGGAGCGACAATTGCGCCCGCTCATGTGGCAGCAGCGGCGGCGGCAGCAGCGGCCGCCAATCATTCACCATAGGAAGCAGCCGCAACGGCAGCGGCAGCAGTAGTCATGAACGCCCACAAGGAGGCGGCTAAGCAGCGTAAACGTAAATCACTCAAAATGGCATTGGAGAAGTGTATGCAGCGGCGGGATGCGATGGCATCCGCTGAGGCAGTAATAGGAGGGGGTGGCATAGGAGGTGGAGGTGGAGGAGGAGGAGGAGCATCAATTGGCGGGGATGCGGCAGCGACAGCAGCTGCCACAGCACTGCTCAGCTTTGAGCATCAGCAGCAGCAGCAGCGTCAACAGCAGCGGCAGCAGCAGCAGGTGCAGCAGGTGCATCATGAGTTGGCGTTGCAAATCAAAGCAGCAATGGCTGCCGAACAGGAGCAACGTGAACAGCAACAGGCGGCGGCAGCAGCAGCTGAGGCAGCTGAGGCAGAGGCTATGGCGATGGACACCACTGTCAATACAACAACAACAACGACAACAACAACAGGGACAACAACAACAACAACGACAGATGGCAGCGATGCCGAGGCAAGCGATGTGAATGAGACAGCAGCTCAACAAATGGCTAGCTCCATGGACATCGATGAGCCAATGCATTCGCCCGATCCTGAGTCGGAGCTGGTTGTTGTTGAGCCCAAGATCGAGCCACTGTCGGACAGCGAGGAGGATGAGGAGTCGGAAGCGTTGCAACATCAGCAACATCAGCAGCAGCACCAGCAGCTATATGAATCTGAAGCTGAAATGCAACGCACGCCAACAACATCCACGCCCAACAGCCCGACGATGATGATGATGATGCCACACGATGCGCCCACATTGACCTCAACGCCCAAGCTCAATGTGGATGTAAGTGAGCAGTAAAGTAAATAAAAAACACCCGCCACAAGCAAATTCCCCTCCCTAAAGAAAAAACTAAAACCCTCTAAAATGTTAAGAATTTAAAAAGAAAAAAATGCCACACAAAAGAAAAACCAAAACAAAATAAATGATTGATTGAGTGATTGAGTGATGAGATAAACGTTTATGCGCAGATCAAGAACAACTTAAGATCTGTTGATGAAAAAAAAGAAGATAAAGATGATGATGATGATGTTAATATGACTACTGTTGCAACTGTTGTTGCTCTCGGAGACCACCTATATAAAGAAAAAAGTCCCAGACTTTTAGAAGATTTTGGGCAAAATGTTTACTATAAACTAATCTAAAACTAAAACTAACTTTAAACACAAACACAAACACACACACACACACACACACACACACACATACATATACAAACACAGCACACACACACATACAAGTACACAACTACAGTATTTGATGTTTAAATAATGAATTTTATTGACAACAATTTAATTTCTGACAACAAAACAAAAACAGAAACAGAAACAGAGACCAACAACAAATAAGCAAACGCAATTATTAAGTTTATTTAACGAATGCAAAGCAAAATATAAAACAACAACAACAACAACAAAATGCAATCCGGCTGAAAATTTGTTTTTTTCAGGGTGCTAATTAAAAATAAACAAAAGAAACTTAAAAAGAAATCAAAAGAAATCACAAACAAGCAAGTCAAAGAAAACTGCATAAGCAACAACAACAACAACAAAATAGTTTATGCTTAAAGAAAAAAAAAATAAGAAAACATATTTAAAAGTTTGAACGTTTTTGATTGGTGCCGCCAAACGTAGCTGAAAAGTAATTGTTTATGTATTTAAAAGTAAAAAATAATTAAATAATTCACAATAATTGTTTTTGTTTTCAAAAAAGAAAATACACAAAATTACTTTTTTTAAACAACAAACAAAGAAAATAAAATACGAAAAACAAAAACAAAAAATCCACTGCAAGTTGCCTCAAATCAAAAGACAAAGCAAATTAACTGAATTTAAAAAATAGTAAATTATTGATTTAAACAAAACAAAACAAAACAAAAGAAACAAAAACGATAAAAATAGCAACATAACTACAACTACAACAACAACAAACTACAAAGCAACAATAGCAACAAACAAACCGCAACCACAAGTACCTGCAATAATTAAATAGTATAAAACAAATACAAAAACAAAAACAAAAAACGAAAAAAAAAACAAATTGAAAGAAAACTAAAATCTTAAATACAAAAAGCATTTAATTTTTTCTATATAAAAAAACAATATCGTGTGCTAAGTCAACTGTTAAGGTTTTTTGCCTAGTTTTTTTGTAAATAATTTTATTAAATTTATAAATGCGAAAGGCAAAAACAAACACAGTTGACTATCACGCCCCCCCTCCCCCGCCCCCTCTCTTCTTTCCCTTCTTCCCCTTTTGATGTGCGCTCTTTCTATAATTTTCTTTTTCACTTTAAATTCAGGAAAAACGCAACAAAAACAAAACACGCACAACAAACTTTTTTCGGCCATAAACAAAACTCTTCTTTTTTTTTTGATTTAAATCAAGTTTTTTTTTTGTTCGCAAACAACAACAAATAATTAAAACAATTGGTAAATTGGGTGCCTATAAAACATAAATATTAAATTAAACAACTATTAGTAAAATTTTATAAACAATAATATATATTGAGTAACTAAAATGCTTATAAATATATTTAAAGAAAAAATTAAAGTAAAAATAATTATAGCAAAAAAACAAAAAACAAAAGCAAACTAAAAATAAATGAGAGAGAAACTTGTTAAAAGTTAAATGCAACTTAAAAAAAAAATATGAAGAAAATATGAAAACCACTCAAAAACGTTCTCAACAAACTTTCAAACAAAACAAACAAACCAACAAGCAACAAACAACTTACAGCAAAAATGTGAAGAGAAAAAAACAAAAATTCAAAATCAAAAAACTTTTTGGCACACCTTTGGAAAACATTTTTCAAACCAAACAAACAACAAAACAACAAACAATACAAAGAAAAAAAAATTCAAAATTCTTTATTTCGGCTCTATATAATTTTTGTAAACAAAATGCTGTAAAAAAAACAAAACGAAAAATATAATTAAAAATTCTTGTTGTATGAAAAAATAATGAAAATGTAAATACTATGAAACTGTACACCAACATACACGCACACACACACACACACACACACACATACAGTTTAGTTGTAAAATGATATATATTGAATACTAAATATGTATAAGTATATGTATATTAAGCGCATATGGTAGGAACACTTAGGCTCGCCAAAAGTTGCTTGCATGTAGATTTTTCTTTAAACAGTTTTCACTTTTCTTGTTTTTCCTTCTTTGTTTTTTAAGTTGACACAATAGTGCAAAGGATTTTTCGTTACAGGGTGATACACACACACACACAAACACACACTTACACACACACAAACATATAAAACTACAATAGTAAATTACACTCAAATAGTATTCAAATGACGGAATAGCCAAATGTTAAATTATATATATATATATAAAAATATGATGAAAGATCTAGTATCAAATGTTAACACACACACACACACACACAAACACATACACACACACACCCACACGCACACAAAAAAAAGGTTGCTTCGATGAGAATCGCATAGAGCGAACCTTTTTTCTTTATTCGTTTTTTTCTGTAGCTCTTACGTAAAAACTGTACCCAAAAACCCAGTTTGTTCTGTGATGTGCAGCGCTCGAACCACGTTTGACGCTGCAAAGTTTTTGTTTTCTATATAATTTTTTTATTATTAATAGTTCCCCGACCCCGCCAATCCCTCTTAAATAGTTCTTCCCCCCCCCCTCGTAACTCGAACAGCAAACAAAAATTGAAGAAAATTTAATTGCAATAACAACCAACTTTATAATAAACACCGTCCCCATTACCCTAATCCCCTTTCCCCCCCCCCCCTCCGCTTAATAATCTGCCTGTTGCATGCCCCAATTGTGTTGATTGCAAGAGCAGCGTCCTGTGCCGCAGCAACGTTCTCTGGAGTCTGAATTACATATTATTTTTAAGTACGTTCGCTGTCGGCGCTGGGCGTTATGTTTTTTTCGCCAGCAAAATGGGCGTGGCAGCTGCACATTATGTTATAAAAGGAATTAAAATATTATCAATAATCAGTAATAATTATTTGTCGCATATATGCTTAGGTATTTCTGTTTATTAGCACTTAGTTTTTAATCTATATAAAATACGATGCTTAGACTTATGTACTTGAAAAAACAAAACAACAAAAATAGAAGATATGTACGTATGTAAATCAAACTCAGGAACTCATATACCTCAGAATGGAAACTACCTCTTTGTTTTTGTTTTTATCGTTTGACAAACAGCAAACAGCAGAGACAAACAATATAAAAAGATGCTAATTAAAAAAAAAAAAACAAAACAAAATAAAATAAACAGCTTAAGTTCTTAGTCATGTATTTTCGTTTGTTAAGTTCTTTATACAATATGATTTAATCGTTAAAATCCTAAAAACACCTTATTATATAATATACTAATCTTAATATGCAAAAGACACACACACACACACGCACACAACAATAGCAACAACTACAAATACAACAATATTGAACTGCAATAGTTAACGAAACTACCTCAAACAACCCCAAATAGACTGCGCATATTGCAAAACAAAATATATATATATATATATATATATATATATATAAAACTTCATTAGTTTTGTTTGTGAAATGGTGACACACACACGTACACACACAAGCACACAACAATACCTACACACACACACACAAAAACACACACAAACCTTTTGGCTCTTCATTTTGAATATATTTACAAAAACACTTTCGATTACTTTTCAAAATTCAAATGCATCACTTTTTTTTTTGACTTTCGTATAAAAACAAAACAGAAATTTTCAAACAACAACAACAACTTTGGCAAAATAAAATTGGTTTTTGTAAATATGCGCTAAATTAAAACACAAAACAAAATATTCAAAACATTAAATGTAAAATTACAATCTTTGGCTATTTCAACTATAACTATAACTAATATCTAACAAATTTAACTATGTATATGTACTCTATATATATATATACATATATATATATATATATATACATATATATATATATATTTATATATAGAAAGAAATATGTGTAAACATAATTTTCGGCAAAGCAAATAAATGAGGCAAAAAATAAAAATAAATACACAAATACAACACAAAACATTACAACTTATATTTAACTATGTAAAATGTAAAAAACAAAAAAACAAATACAAAGAAATTATTTTAAGGCTATTAAAAATTATGAGAACTCGACAAAAATTTTTGAAAAAAACACACATGCTAAATATATGTAACGGTATACTTTTGCTAGAGCAACGCGTAACTGTCCAAATAAAAAATATGTTGACAGAGCCAGTAAAGAAAAGAAATTCAATTCAATTCAATGCGAAACCCAAATGGTTATAAAAACAAAAAAAATATGTAAAAAATTATTAAACAAATATAAAACTTTCTTAAAGAAATTTTGCCTGCATAAAAGCAAAAAACTAAGCATATAAACACTTTTAGGCTTAAACTTTCAGCTAAACATTAACATTAACAAAAAAAAACGAAAAAAAAACATATTTTTATGTAAAACTTAACACAAAAAAAGAAAAGAAAAAAAACAAAAACATTAGGCACTTGCAGAACATAAAATATAATAATACCAGATATCTGCATAAATATTTATTTAGAGCGAAAAAAACGTAAATTAATAAAATTAAGATTTAGGCCCAACTTTCGACAAAAACAAAAAAAAAGCAAAGCGGCCTAAAATAATTTCTTTGTAAAAATGTAAGGGACAAACAAATTAAACACTAAATTTAACAAACAATGTCGCCATTTTGCATTTAAAAACGTTAAAAGTTAAAAAAAACAACAAAGCGGCAAAAAGCACCGAACTAAAGAAAAGTTAAGAAGAAAGAATTACAAATGTGTTGTGCAAAAAAACTTGAAACCGAAAAACAGAAAATAACTTTTAATGTACATAAAAAAAAAACATAATTTAAATCATATATATACAAATTAAAATACAATTACTTGTGTATGTACTATATAAATATATATATATATATATATGTATATATATATAGATATATGTGTGTAATTTTGTGTTGAAAAACATTTCAAATGCTGTACAATTGTTTAATGATTTGATTTAATTTACTTCTAAATTTTTTTCGTTGTATAAATTTATTTCTAAGCTTCAGAAACTTTCAATAAACAAAATAAAACACTGTAAAACTTGAATATATACATATATATATGCACGCACAACAACAAAAATGAGAAAGAGAACGAAAACAGAATGCAAATTTCAAATAAAAGTTCGTTGTATAAAAAAGAAAAAATAAAAAAAGCGCGATGTAAGTAATTTTTGTTAAATATTTTTGTTAGTACTTGTTTTCTATATTAATGTATTTAGTTAAAAAAAATATCGTAAAACTGAAACAGATAAAAACACCACCAACAACAACAACAAACAAACAAACAAGCCAATTGTACTTATCCCACACCGTTTTTTGTAATACTTTCCAACACTGAAAAAAAAAAATTGAATACAGCCAGCAACTAGTCAAAAGGACAATGACTAAATTGGCATTAAATTCATGTTTTTAATGATTTCTTCTGCACAAAATCTTATCTAAGTTATTTGAAATAACTATAAAATGAAATATCAACAAAACGAATAAGAATAAAAAGAAGAATTAAATTTTAAGTGAACGTGTAAAATATATACAATATTAATACATATATATATTATACTTTATTATTTTGTAACATTATGTTGTACCATAATTTTTTGATTTGCTTTTATCAGCACGCAAATTGGCTTGTTTACCTCTTTTTAATTTGTAACATTTATGTTTAAAACAACAAACTAAATTTATTATATATATACACACAAAAAATACATATATGAAGAATATATATATGTATATATATATATATGTATATATAAATATATGCTAAATTAATGCAACTAAATAAATGTTAAAAACCAAAAAAAAAAAAAAGAAAACAAATTTGACAAATTGGCAATTTTTTATTGTTTTTAATTCAATTTAAAAACAAAATTTACTATTTTATGATTTTTGCAGTTATTTTTTATTTTAGCACGCGAACAACAACAAATTAGTTTCTATATATAAATGTGTATGTTAAACCAACCTACCATACATACATAAAAATATATATGTTAATGCACAAAAGTATGCTACGAAAAATAAAATACCAATAATGAAAATGTGTTTAGGCCTAAGCGACTTTACAGTTCAGTTCAGTTCAGCGTTATCTTATATGTATGTGTATATGGGAAATATTAGGCTTAGACCTTATAAGAATCGGTGTTTGTACTCAACTATTCAACACACACACACACACACAAACCCCTAACCCTTCCTAACCCAATCTTTGAATGTGTAAATCAAGTTGTTGTAAATTTGTCTAAATGGAAATCGAAGCGAGTACAAATTAAATTTAAAAAATATATATGTGCGTATTTAATTGTTTATCTTAACATTTTTTTTTTTTCATTCTCTAAATGTTTTTCTGTTTAACTTGATTTCGAACTCAATTAAATGTAGGTCACACTTAAAAACAAAAAAGAAAGAAAAATCGAAAAAAAAAATTAAATAAAACAAAAATTTAACGCAAGAATGAAATGCATACAAAAAACTTTTGGAACAATGACAAGTACAAAATTTTCAGGTAATACAAAAATTTAGCAGTTAAATTTTAAATTAACAAATATATTATAAAAAAAAAGTACGTACAAATTTTTCGGCATAAAAAATAAATAAAGAAAAGAAAAAAAAATACAAATTAAGTAAATACTGTCAAGTATTTGACAAAAGGTGTGACTTAAGAATGATTTAGTTGACAAAACGAATGCAAATTATTTCCCTTTATTATTTTCAGTTATTAAAAACAACAAAACTTGAGTTACACAGGCAAAAAAAAAAAAACAAACTAAAAATATATATATAAGAAGTGAAAAGTAAATATTTGAACTATGCGCTGAACTGCAAAGTGTGCAAAATTGAAGTAAAGAAATCACAATAAAGTTATGTTCTCAACAATTTTTGAAAAACTATGCAGAGAGAGAGAGACAGAGAGAGATGAAGAAGAAAAAGTCCACTTGAAAATATATGAATTATGCAAAATCTACTCTAAACATATATATATATATACTTACATGGTGTGTACATATACATATGTATGATAAAAAAAAGGAATACATACATAGATTTAAACAAAAACGAAAAAAAAATTAATTAATTCCGTTTGGAGCAAACTCAGGGCATTATCAAGACTCACGACGATGTATACATGCATTTAATACCAAAAAAAAAAACGAAAAAAAAACTAAAACAAAAAAAAACAATTTTTTCGATATGTATTACAAATTAATGAAAAAAGAAAACCGAAGAAAAAAAAAACGAAATATAAAATAAAATGTAGAAGAAGCAAGTGTAATAATCATGCAAAACGATTATGAACAACTCAGGTATTAAATATTAAATGAAATATTTTTAAAGATCAAAAAAGAACAAAGAAAACGACAGTCATGTCAACATTTTCAAAAGTTGTGCAATATTCTTAAAGTTTTCTAAATACGTAATAGTATTAATCAATCTTATAACAAAAGCAAACAAATAACGAAAAAAACCACAAAAAAAAAGAATTGAAATGAAGATTATCGAATGAGTGTTCATAAAAGAGAGGGAAAGAGAGAGAAAGGCATGGGATTAGGCATGGTGAGTTTTTGATGCATATGACGACTTAGCATATAGTACATACACACATACAAACATTCATACATACATGCATACATTCATACATACATACATACGTACATATAAGTGTATGAACTTGTTTATCATTCAAATTATTTGATGGACTTTTGTTTTTGTAACCAAACCACAATACACCACAACAACAACAACAACAACAAACAACTACAACAACAACCACAACCACAAGCAACACACAAGCAAACAAACACACATACACACACACACACAAAGCGTAAAAGCGAAAATAGTGAAATAAATAGCTAAATGAAAATGAGTTTATATAAAGAAGGAAAACATAAAACTGTGATTACATTTGATTGTCGATGCGTTGATAAGCAAAACGTTGCATAATTAATTGATTGATTGAAATACGAATTGAAAAAACAAAAAACATATATGAGAAATGAAAAAAAAAACTTATATAAACAGCTAATGATTTCTTTTTTCTATGTATGACGATGCGTAATGCGTAACTAAATAAATATTTAATTAGCCGAAATATTAAACTTCAAAAGATTTACTAAGAATTATAATTAAAAAAAATAAATAAAAAAAACACAAATACAAATTATAATTACTTATTAAATTGATTTGACAATTAGTGAATAATCAAAGTCATATACAATTTATTTTTTCAGACTTTTTTTTTTCATTTCGCAATAACTCATAAAACATTAAAATAAATAAAAAAACAACAAAAAAAAATCATATTTAGTTTACATTTCACTAAACACTTTCTGTATGTAGTGCACTTTAGTTAAAAATTAAAGTCTGAGATTTTACATTTATATGGTCAAAGTATACACCTAATTAAAATTATAAAAAAAAACCATTAAAAAAAAACACAAAAAAAATAAAGAATTGACTAAGTTTATATTTATTAAAAAATACTTACGAAACAAGCAGAGAAACACACACACACACACACACAAAACACGCGAAACACAAATTTGTATTTGGCTATATACCATTAATGTAAAAAAACAAAACTTGAAAAAATTGTGTAAAAAAAAACATTCAAACTGTATTTTCACTCCATGCGTATGATTTCTATATATATCTGGAATATGTGCAAGCGAGCAAATTTAAGTAAACGGCTTAAATATATTTTTAATGACAATTCGGATTAAAAATTTACGATTATGGCATAAACTTTTGTGTAAAATATAAAATCTAAGCTATACACAACAAAAACAAAAACTAAAAAACGTACAGACAAAAATAAAACGCATTGTAACAAAAACTCACACAGCATGGAAAATGGGGAGAACAGATATTGAGCATTAAAAGTATGTGAACGAAAAATCTAAATTCAATAAACTTGTTGCTAAAATATAATAAAAATAAATCAATTGTTTTAATCTAAAACCTTAAAGTTTCAGTGAAAACTCATAGAACCCGCCAGACTAGTAATGGAAAGACATTTATATCGATACTTAGCGGCTTGATAAATTTGCGATATGCTACTTTTGTGTGTATGCTGGGCACACCGATTTTTTAACAGCTGACAGCTTGTTCACGAAACCTGTGAATGATAAGACGCCATTGTGTTACGTGCTGACGAAGCGAGCAAGTGCAAATTGTTGTTAACCATAGTTGTTTTTTGTTTTAATTCGTCAATCACGGACCAAAGACATATTTAAGCTCTTCCTAAGTATCCATTCGTAATATTCCTCAAAGACACATAATCATTTAGAAGGCCAATAACAGCACAACCATCCAAAAAAGCAACAACAGTCAAAGTTAACAAAATGGTGAGTAATACGAAAGATATGAAAACAAATCCAACAATAAAGTGAAAAAAACAAGTTATTTTTGTTGCCGCCCTATCAAACACAAAGGTGCTCAATTGTTTTAAGATCCGATTGCACATGTAGTCGAAATTATTTGAAAACTGCAACTTTGGTACGGCTAAAGTTGTGGCCTGTGACCTAAAATTATGCCCATATATGGTAGTCGTCGTGGCGAGCCGGCTGTTTGATTTTGATTGTCGGGTAGGTGGGGAAAGAAGGGAAAGTCGGGGTCACTTATCAGCAAGTGTTGTGAAATGATTCAAATTCAATGAAATTCATTAAACCTGGTATGCAATCATAAGATAACACACATTTTATATTTGTTTACAGTCGGAAATGCAAATGGATTGTGCGCTGGATCTAATGAGACGACTGCCGCCTCAGCAGATTGAGAAGAATCTGATTGATTTGATTGATCTCGCGCCCGATTTGTGTGAGGATCTGTTATCGTCTGTGGATCAGCCACTAAAGATAGCCAAAGATAAGGAGCATGGCAAGGACTATTTGCTTTGCGATTATAATCGCGATGGCGATTCATATCGTTCGCCCTGGTCTAACACGTACTATCCGCCGCTTGAGGACGGCCAAATGCCGTCAGAGCGTCTACGCAAGCTAGAGATTGAGGCCAACTATGCATTCGATCAGTATCGTGAAATGTATTATGAAGGTGGCGTCTCTTCTGTATATCTATGGGATTTGGATCATGGCTTTGCCGCTGTGATACTCATCAAAAAAGCTGGTGATGGCAGTAAAATGATACGCGGCTGCTGGGACTCCATCCACGTGGTGGAGGTGCAGGAAAAGACAACGGGACGCACCGCACACTACAAGCTCACCTCAACGGCAATGCTGTGGCTGCAGACAAACAAACAAGGCTCGGGCACAATGAATCTGGGCGGTTCACTGACACGGCAAACGGAGCAGGATGCCAATGTTAGTGAATCATCGCCGCACATTGCGAACATTGGCAAAATGGTCGAGGAGATGGAAAACAAAATACGCAATACACTGAATGCCATCTATTTTGGCAAGACCAAGGACATTGTTAATGGTTTGCGCAGCACACAATCGCTGGCCGATCAGCGTGATCAGGCGGCCATGAAACAGGATCTGGCTGCGGCAATATTGAGGCGCAATGTTAAGCCCGAATCGAACTGAGCAATTGGTGCCGCACGTCCGGCACTAACGGCGTTTATAGGGACAGTAATCGAATTGGCCGAGTAATTCAATTTCATTATATGCGAAATATATATAACTACCAAGTAAATAAAAATGCGCATTTCTAGGCATTAAATTTGTTGACAAAATCATAGCAAAAACTTGTTAAATGAAAAAAAAAAAGAAGAAAAACAAAATGAATCATATTAATGTAAATTGACTACCCACATTTATACTTCCCCTGCCCCAGCCTTGTTGCAATTAACACATTCAAGTCCAATTACAATTGTCGCGCCAGCCCCTTTCGCCGCCCTTTAGACAGTATCTTTTAAGTATTTGTATCTGTATAATGCATACTACATATAATTTTGTATTTGAAAACGCGATGCAAAATATTCGCAATTCTTTTTTTCTAATACAATTCGATTAGTTTTGCATTTTTTTTAAAAATGGAAAACGTTTGCTGCGTTTGAGAATCAATAATGTGTTTATATATATTTATATATATATAATAAATAAATAATGTTGTATGTGTGTGTATTCTAACAATAAGAAGCTCGAAGCATAAATTTTACATTATGTACTTTTATTAAAACGCTCTGTATTATGTGAAAAATACACATTACGTACCGATCAGCGAATTATGTCTTGATTTATTTGCTTATAAACATTACCTTTTATGGAGCAGCAACTGAAACTATGTCATGGAATGATTTCATTCAATTGAATGTTTTTTTTTGGAACTGCTATCAAATTTTACATTCATTTAGGTTCAAAAAACGAATCCATTTAACTCTGGGATTCGTCACGGCTTAAAGGATTTTGACAAGCTACTTTTGTAGTATTCAATTGATTTTATATATGTTTTTGGTTTGGTATGGCTATGTTTGTTTATTTTCATGAAAAATTGCAAAATACCCTACAAGTTACAATATAGTTTTTCATTAAATAAGATAAGATGTGAGGCCTTATATATCAAATACATGAATACGAATGTATTTTTAGTATATCGTTAAATCGAATTGCTTTTCGTTCTTACTTTCTTTCTTTTGTTATCATGACATTATTACAGATAATGTGTATATATATAAATGTTTGTTTTTTGTGTTATCAACTATATACAAAAAATATAAACGCGACAACATTGATACCAACACTCGAATGTGTGTGTTTGATGTTGTTGGCTGATAAAAGTAAAAAGAGTTTTTCGAATTGTAGTTTCATAACTCCATAAGTAAACGGTCGCGTTTGATATCTACAACTTAAGCTAGTGATTATAAATACATTAGATTTATTTAGGAGGCTGAAAATTAAAAAAATGGTTGACGATTACATACAATATTTTACACGGGATGCTCGAAAAGGGTGCTTTAACTGACATTGGATTGGACAAATGCGAGTCGTGATTTAAAACAAGCGAAAATTATAGGGATAGCCTTAAGTAGAACAAGTAGATAAGAAGCAGATTGCAGAAGAAGAGTTGTTGTCCAGCAAATGATGCCCTTCTGCCGACATTTCGTGCGTTCAATAATAATAATAGTAGTAGTTTTAAATAATTGTGCGTGTATGAAAGTCTCTTAGGTACACAGCAATTGAGGCAAGTAGCTTATTGCATTTTGGAGACTTCGAACTTTGTGTTGATGATCTCCTCGTCGGAATCGAGTACTGGCAACGCTGAATCACCCATCGCTGATGGTATATTCTCCTCCACCCAACGCAAATCATCCTCCTCGGTTGTGGTTCCCGCTCGTGAATTCGTTGGCGTTCTTGCTGTCCCATTTTGACCGCGCATTTTAATGCCATACGCATCAGCTACAAATTGTTCCTCCTCATCTGATAATAACCAAATTCAAACAGTTAGTTTGTAAACTTATTAGATATTGAATATTCGCCTTACCCTCGTCATCCTCATCTTCAGGCGCGTCCAAAAGCGGCGTAAACGCATAACGTTGATTGTTATTTGTTGGTCGCCACAGTATCATAATGACTAGCAGCAGGACAGAGAATAATATATGCCAGAAGCCTGTATCTATCCAAATATCACGCCAGCCCTGGTAATAAAAAGACCTACAATATCTTTCTTTAAGTACTATGTAGTCATAATTAACTTACGGGCGTGCAATTTTCGGTTCTACGCAAACGCAACGCAAACAACATGAAGATAACCGATGCGATGACAGCAAATATCAGCGTATTGGTAAAATGTCGATACAGCGATAGCTTAACCATGTTTCTAAAATGATTAAATTCTATAAGAACAAAGCTTACTTATCTATATTAAAAGCAGCCTGTACCTGCGCAAGCGCAACGTTCGTGTGGTTTGAACCAGCGATGTAAAAATGCCCCAACAAATGCCTGTATCGAGCACAGCCAATGGAATTGTGGCCACCAGCAGCTCACTGCGATCACTCTTCACCTTGGTAATGCGCAAATAGCTCTCCACACAGGCCAGTACGAAGTATAAAGCACCAACGCCAACAACGCGATGCAGCATCGGTCCTAAACGAGGTCTACACAGAAGGTAATGTTAGTAAGTTTTAATATTTCGTAACTCAATAGATATTACTTGACAATGCCAAAGCCCAGACTCATAATGATGACCAGCATGCGGGCGAGCGTACGCTTGGCACAGGACACAAATTCAGCAACAAGTTCGGCATGTTGCACTGGATAACCCGTGTTGGCTACCGTCTGATACTCTGCATAGAAGAATGCTTTCTCAAGCATGCCCAGCAGTATGACGCCACCAATCCAGAATTGTATGCGCAACAAATCGCGCCATTGTGCGAATGAAACAATCAGCCAACAGATGCCAAACATCACGTAAATAACGCACATATTCAAGTAGAACTGTTGCAAAAGAAAAAAATCAACATTACAAAACAGATGTAAGGCATTAAATGGATAATTTAGCTTACGGGCAGAAATGGCCAATCTACAGCCGATATATAGCCATGCGGACCCAGAAATTCAATGTGTGCCGTCGCACGAATTGTTTGGCCAGGCGGCGATGTCACTATAGTCAATTCCAGCTCATAGATCCCATCGTCGGCAATAGTTGCAACCGCTTTGGGTGTCGGTTTCTACGCAAGAATAATATAAACATAAGTTAAATGCTATAAAACTAAACAAAAACATTTGTCTGCAAGTGTATATAAACTTCGGTACCACATCACCAAAACCATTTTTTTTCTACAAAAACCATTCGTTAGCCTAGCAGTTATCAGCAATTCCTAGACATCCGCACGGAACAATTTGCGCAACCATAAAATTACGACAAGTGAATTTCTTGATAACGCCTAAGTAATTGCTTTAGGTGCTAAGCTTTTTGCTGATTCATTATTTGGAAATGTACATGAAACTTACCGAAAGTGGATTTTGGCTCTGCTTTAAGTAATGCACATCGTCTGACTGCTTCTTGTTGGCACTCTCAGTGCTATCCTGGAGGACAATCAAATGCGTGCAGTTGGCATTGGTTACCGTCGATTGTATGGGTTGACTCAGGCTCACATTTTGCTGCAGATTCGGATTTTCGCTGAGTGCTTGCAACTAAAAATAAATAAAACCAAATTTAAACAAAGCGAATCTTTTTAAATTATTATTACTTACAAAACGTCCCTCATAGAGGCATGGATGTTTAGTCAGCTTAAAGGTAATGGTAAGCGGAACTTCTGCATCGGACGCACATTCAACTGTGTTGGTAGGTGAGCGGTGGAGGTGTGAGGGTAAATATTTTCAGTTAATGCAAATTTGTCACGTTGCAATTTCAGTACTTACGTTTAATGTAGATTTTCGTGTTGGCCAGTAGTGGACGCTGCTCTATAATTGGTTGGAGATCCTATCAAAATAAGTTGATTTTATTAGTGTTTAGCTATTATTTTGTTTTGTTTGCTTTTTACTTGATCTATATCAATGTCGATAATCCCTGGATCAGATCTGCCGGCCGCCAGAGAGCCAAAAATCGAAATAAGGGCCAACGAGACTGTAAAATGTCTAGACATTATGTATGCGCCACACGGGTTACACCTAAATAAATATTATTTATTTATTTTCTATATTTCTGGCTACGCGTAAGAACAATACTACAGGTTATCGGTCGGCAATTTATCGATGGTTTTTGGATGTGCGCAGTCGATGCTGGTGCCGGTGTCTTAAATTTTACAAATTTATTCGGAAATTGTGTTTTAATTAACACGTGGTATTTTAGTTAGAGTTTATGTGAATAAATGAAAACATATTTTACTAAATGAAAGTTTCATTACATTTTTATTGTGGCTTAAACAGCTGTTCCACATTGAATATTCAAAATCAACTTGATGGTTTACTGGATCACTTCGTGGTGAATGGCGTTTTAGTAAGAAATTCGCAAACTGTAAAGCGTTGGATTGTCATTTTAGCTAATTTAAATGGTCAACAATGACAAAAGTTTAAACACCATCACTATAACGTAAATAACGAAGTATTTAATTTACTCAAAGCCGTGTTAAGCTAACATTTGTTTATTTAGCGCTTAGCGCCATTTCTGCAAATAAATTCGACTTCTGTTAAAGGGATGTTAACGTTAGGGTGGCCACATCTGTACCTTTAAAGCATTTTATTAGTAATTTTAGTTCAGAGTCAACAAAGCAAGAACAAAAACCTCAAATGTTTTAATTGCCATCAAATCATGGTAAGTACTAATAAAGGAGTGCTTGTGGAGTGGTAAGTAAACTAAATAATCATTGAAATATCCATTTCATGCTAATTCTTTATAGTGACCCGGCTATGAAACAATTTTTGCTACATTTGGACGAGAAGCTGGCGTTGGGTAAAAAATTTATAATACATGATTTGGACGAGAATCATCTATTTATTTCAACGGACATTGTTGAAGTGCTACAGGCGCGCGTTGACGATTTGATGGATCGCATCAGCTTTCCATTGCACGAAAAGGACGCCTAAACATAAAAAAAACCAATAAATTTAAACTTCTACAACCAACATCATGACGGGACGCGAATCGCATCGCATCAAGGATGCGGAGAAAAAACGTGTCCTAGATGAAGCGGCAAGAAAGCGACGTGCACGCAAGGCTCTAGAATCGCTTGAGCAGGACAACTTTCAAGATGATCCTCATGCAGACCTTGTTATGTCCAAGAAGTTGCCCAAATTTCAGGAGAGCATCAAGAACGGCAAGGAAAAGAAAGGCAAACGCAAAGGCGCCGAATACTTTCGGGCCAAATATCGAAAAAACTTCCAGCAACTGCTCGAAGAGGACAAACAGCAGCCAAACTACGAAAGTGCAACTGCACCACCGCCTAAGAAGCCAGTTCGTCATTTTTGTGCCGTCTGTGGAAACTTTTCTCAATATTCTTGTACTGCATGTGGATCGCGCTATTGCCGTGTGCGTTGCCTGCGCACCCATCAGGACACGCGTTGCCTAAAATGGACCGCGTAAATTGGTTGTAGAGTTTAAATCCCAAATCTAGTAGGAATGCAAGCTAGTGTAAAATTGCATGCAATAAATCAAATATATGAACACCTTTGTCGATATCTAAAAGCTTATTTGATTAGTGTTGTCAACTGTTGAGAAGCGAATAATATTTAAATAATTTTTTACTTAGTTTTTCAATAAGCTAAAATAATTTTTAAGTTGGCTTTGTTTTCAACATTAAATTTGGATATGTCATTTATCGATATGTCAGCTGTTTTCCATCGATAGTATCCAGCTTGAAGCTGCAAACAAATTTTGTTATTGATATTTTTATAGTTTTTGTATGCGGTCACATAATCGCGCAGTCTCATTACATTTTTCAAACGACTACGCTGCGGCACACGATTGACGCATTGTTAAAGAAATTAAATTTTAAGTATAACGGCTAACGTTTGTGAAACGAGCATTTCAATATTTTAATCAAGAAAATATAACAAAATCAAGAGCAGCAAAAAGAAAGCCGGTCGGAGTGTCAGATCGTGTGTGTGTTTAATACGCAATTTACAAGTGTGTGTGCTTTTGAGCTTTGAGCCATAAGCCCAATCAGAAAAAGGATACCACAGCAGTAACAACAACAAAAACAACAACCAAACAGACGGCAGCTGCAAAGTAAATAATATTCGCAAATTAGCAATGGATTACAATTTCGCAGATCTAAAAAAGGAGGCCGCCTCCACAGCTGAGGATGTTTTCAACAATGCCAGCAAAAAGGTATCCCACGCCCACGACGATTTGTTGGGCGAACTGAGCAGCGGCGATGGCAGCAGCGGCAGCGGTGCCAACGTCAGCAGCGGAGCGCAGGACAATAATGCGCATACCGAGCATTATTTTGCCAATGAGATGAAAAATCTTGATTTTGGTGACCCCCAAGCGTTTGTGCAACGCATGTCTGCTACCGCCAAGGAGGCACAGGAGCAACTTGACGCTAAATTTGCCCAGCAAACCGATGATTTTTCGGGTTTCCTCAAGGAGTCGGGCACAGCAGCTAAACAGGATATGGGCAAGATGACCAGTGATTTTATGAATGTGGAACGAAATCTATTTGGGGATGCACCCAAACCGGCACCAATGGTACCACTGATTGAACCCGTTGCAGCTCCAGTTCCAGCTGCAGTTGCAGCTCTCAAGCACGATGAGGTGCATCAGGAGGAGGATCTAATGGGAAGCTTTAGCAAACCGATGACTGCTCCATTGCAACCATTTCAGCCGACAGCGCCAACCAATTTCTATGATTATGACGATGATGAGTTCTTTAGTAAACCAAATGTAAATGTTACACCAGTTGTTGCACCCGTCGCTGCACCCAATGTGGCCAACAAGGATTCTGATACAGATTCGCCGTCCGTTTCGTATACACCGTCGCCGGCCAAAAAACCCATTACGGATGCCCTCAAGGAGCAGGATAATGAGAAATTCATTTCATCCGAGGATCTGTTGAGTGACTTCAAGGACGTGCCACCAACAGTGCCAGCACGTGGTCCACCACCACCAATTCCGACTGCGGCTCCCGTTACAGTTCCGGCTCCGTCTAAGGCACTCGTTACTGATCTAGATGATGAGGAATTCGAGGTTAAACCGAAGCCCAAGGTTGAGCCACCAAAACCGGTGGCCAAAGTGGAACCGCCCAAGGTCAAGACACAAACAACGCAACCGTCAAAACAACAACAACAGCCGCAGCAACCAAAGATTGTGTCCGTTGAGGAAATCTTTTACAAGTATGGACTTGGTAAGTTAACCAAAAGCCAAAGGGACACTTTGATGCCCTTGCAGCATTTGTAGATTTATTACTAATCAATACTTGCTGCAGCGGTATCGAAATCTAATTATAATTCGTTATCACTTTGGTTTTTCTAATTAGCTAGTGCCTGACAAGTAGTCATCGTTTGTGTTGCTCTTATTGTTATTTATTTGCATACATACATGAATGTATTTGTATTTGTATTTGTATATGTGTATCCTCGCAACCGCACCTTTTTGCAGACGTCACCTGGTTGCTCTGGTCACTCTGTAACTTAGTCGCTAATACTTTTGTTTTTTTTTTTGCAAGCAGTAAACAATCCGCTTGCCCGCTCTCTTTCTCTCTTTTTGTTAGTTTACGGCTTTTGGCATTTGTTTTTGGCGTGAGTTTTGCCGTTTATTATGATGTCATGCGGCATCAAGTTTTGCGCTTGTTATATTTCTCTGTGTATACACAATTAGTGTACTACAATGCTTAAATATATATATATATATATATATATAAGTTTATCGCGCATAGAATTTCTCTTGCCAAACGTTCTTTTTTTTGGTTTATTTTGACACGGCTGGAATTTTTAAATGCAGCCTCTCTGTACGCTCTTAAACGAAGCGTTCTCTCTCTCTCCCTCTCTTTATTGCAAAACGCGTTTGAGTGCAACTGATCTGTCATCGAAGGGCGAGTTATCGTCATCACCATTTGCTCTCGATTGAGTCACGACCCACACATTTAGTATTTAATTAAGTAATCCAACTGAGTTAATACTGCATAGGAATCCTATGAGACAGCACACATTTATTTTTTTGTAGTTTCCAATTCTTATTCATCTTGTTTGGCGTATGTTATGAATCAGCAGCATTGCTGCTATTGCTTCTTTTGTCTTGTCCATTGACGTGTATTGCGGCGCATTCATAATTCATATTTCACATTTTGTTTTTTTTTTTGTATACGCGTTTCTCTTTTGAGTTTTTGTACTACATTTTAGCATGTGTCCATTAAAGCAATTATAGCAAGCGCACACAACACACGCAAACTACAAAGAGAGGAGGAGAGTGCTCTTTAATTTAAGCCTTTGCCTTCATAATCCATTTATCTAGTTTAGGGGCCCGCTTCACTGCGCAAATTCATTTTGATATAATATTTTTTTTCATATACTCTGTTTTCAAAGTAAATGATTAGCATATTGGCTTAGGCAAACATGTACATAAATAAGTAAGTAAGAGTAGTTATTTAGATATGTACCAGTTTTACAATAACCGTTTCCCAGTTTACAAATGCAAAAAAAAAATGAACAAAAAGTTTTCTTGCTTTTATTTGCTGTTATATTGCGGCAAACAGTGTAATCAGCAGTCAATAGATTATTTGTTGATCAATCTGTGCCTTTATTTTCACCGCATGCTGGCAAAATTTTCCAATTAGTAATCTACTTTGCCTCTGCAGTCCCCGGCGTTGCCTTTGTCTTTATTTTCCATGCTATTTTTATGGCAAGTACATTGCTAAGTATTCAGCTGTCTGACTTGTCTAACTGTTTGTCTGACTCGTCTATCTTTCTTTCATTGTTTTTGCTTCTTCTTGTTTTTGCAATCGGCATTGACTTTGGTTGTCGCTGCGGCTTTGGCATTCTCTTCATCCATTCACTCAGCTGGAGGCGCAGTTTCGATAACGTTTCACGCATTTTCTCTACTAGTTGCGCTCTCGCACAATTGTTTTTGCATATATGTACATGCGTGTGTGTGTGCGTGTGTGTAACTAAGCCCTTGGCTCTGGCTTCCTCTTTCTTTGTTTGCCCTATCTCGTCGTTTTCACTTACAGCATTGCAAAGCTTAGCACATGTTAAGCCTGCACTTATCAGCACCTTTGCTTTGCATTTATTGCCCGCCTCTGAAGTAACTGTAGTTCACCAAGCGCAGCATATTGCTCACATCTCTCTATCACAAAGGCAATTATGTGATTATAAATAGACTAGTGAATAGCGTCAAGAAGTTAAATACTTGTACATAAGTTTATATGTACTCAGTAAATATTTGAAGTGTTAAGAAAAAGTTAATTTATAAGGCGTAACGAAAATTGTGAAAGTTCGCTCTGAAAGGCGACACGTTGTAAACAAAGTGTGGATAATATAATTTAAGTGTGTTTTTTCTTTTTTACTCAAGTGCTTTCCGCCCGGGAGCAAGTGCTCTGGAAAGACTTATTTTTGGGGGGGGCTATATTTAAATTTGTTTTTATAAGACTCCAAAAATGTTTTATCTGTGATGAAGAATATCCAAAACATCTTTTTATTTATAGTTAGTGTTTACAGCAAATAGCTTAATCATTTGTTTTTCGGTGCTCAAAAACATTTTAAAATTTGTAGCCAAATGTATTGCATCAAAATGAGAAATTGATTTGACATAAATAGGTCAAACCCGTAAAGAAAAGATAATACTATTTGGATAAATATCAAATGTCAATGGGAAAAATACTCAATGTCAAAAATATAAGGCTAGAAAAGGACTTTTTCTTGTTTTTGCGCAAACTTCAAATTGCACAACTTTTTTTTTATTGTTTTTTCACCCCAGCTGTTTCCCGTTTTGTTTCTTTCATACGTATGTATGTCATGTGCTTCTGCTCTTCTTCATTTTCAATTTAAATTCTATCAAATCGATTTGTGTTAGCTGAGAAACTATGCCAGAGCCAAAGAAGTTGCACCATTCTGACTGGATAGAAAAGTTATGAAAATTCAACTCAAAAGCCAAACAGATGTTGGACGCCGCTGTCAGCTCATTGGTTTCATATCTTAATTTCACACCGCACGCCACCATGTGCGCCTGCCTCTGTTCAAAGTGTAAACAACACCCGACGAACAGACCGACAATATTATATTGCCCTGCTTGCACTTACTAATTTCTCTCCACCCCTTAAGAGTGGGAGGGGGACAACTGCAGTTGCATTGCAGGAGCTGTACTGGACTGGACGATAAACACCGCACCCAAAAAACGGAAGCCGCCGTCTGGTAATTTCCGTTCGAAATGTCTAACCCTTAAACCCTTCTTCAATCTTACCAAGTTGACGCATGCGCTGCTGCAAAAGCCAGTGCAACGTATTACGCTTTTTTCCAGTCAAATCTGGCTTTGTTTCAGTTTTAACTTTCGTTAAAACATCAATCAAAGCTTGTGAAAAGATTTTAACAAATACTATTTGGCTAATATTTTATATTCCTAATGGTTTGCCAAAGCAACAGTTGAAAGCAAGAAGCCCTTAAGAAATCTCTACACAATGCAAAGCTCGACACGAGCTCTAGTCAGCTGCAAATACAAAGTGAGCTTGAGCTTTTTTTCTAATGTGAGTTCAGGGCCAATGCACAGGTTGCCTAATCGATTTAAAAACTTTTGCACTCGCACTAACCCCACTCTCTCTCTCTCTCTCTCTCTCTCTCTCTCTCTCTCTCTCGTTGTCTTTCTCTCGCGTATTTCACTCTCTCGACGCCGTCGCGCTTGTTTGCTTGTGAACTAGTCCTTTTGAGTTTGTGACAGGCTTGAAAGCTTTCAGCCTATGCTCAGTCTCTGTACGCGTCGTGTGCCTTTCGGACGGCAGTGAATTCTTATACGCATTTCCCATACAAAATATACATATATTTCGAATAAGTACCTTATATATGCTTTTAACGTTACGTCGTAGTTCCCCTAACAGCGCTGCGTTTTTCTCGCTCGCTCTCTCGATCTAAGTGCGCTGTGAATTTGTTTGTTTCCTACTGAGAAAGAAATATATACAGAAAAATATACATACATACGTACATAAAACGTAGAACGGCAAAAAAAAGCTATCGTTGAATTGCAACTGTTTTGCAAAAAATTGTGTGAACAAGTTTTTTAAAACAATAACAAAATGTGCACCGTTGGCGAGGCCGGACAAAATGGCGTCTGCAAGCAGCGCCCATTTATTTGCTCCATTTTGGATCCCAGTAAGTTGCAAACACACACACACACACAAACGTACAAAAATACATACATACATACATATATACTAAATGAATACATTTAAAAACAAAACTAACCACTGTCAATGGTTGTAAAAATGAAATATAACTGGTTTTAGGGCTCTCTTTATCTGCAATATCTAATGTAGCTTGATTTGTAAATTGTATATGTATATATTTTTTAAATTGCCTTTGCGCCTAGCTGCGCGCTATAATTTGATATGAAAAAAACACCGCTTAATGCACGCTAACTCGCTTTTTCCCCCCTTCTTCTCGCTCTATCTCTTTGTGTTTCATCTTTTTAATGCCTTGCACAACACAAAACTTAATGCTAAACTAACGAAAATCAATATATCAATCGCTTATTTGCAGATGCCTGGTTCAAGCCCGAACGTTTGCACCCGCAAGGTAAGTTTTTTTTTTTCTCTTTTCCTATGGGTGTGTGTGACTCTCAAACTGCGTTTCAACTGCTTGCACCACACAATCAACTCAAAACTGTCAAAAACTGTACAGCAAATATGTGGAAACCAAAACTGTGGAATGTGCGTTTATTTGTGGTGAATGAAAAACCAAAAAAATGGACAAAACAAATACTGTTGTCTATAATGATGTCATTGTTGAGCCCGCATTGAAAGAACCCTCTCGTTTTACCTAAAGCCTATCCTCATACCCTTCCTGTAAGCCTAAAAGTATGCCATGCTTTATGTATTTTTTTTTCATGTTATTCCTTTCATTTATTGTCATTTTTTGTATTTTTTGTTGTGCACTTGCTCTCGAGTGTGTGTGTGTGTGTGTGTGTGTATTGTAATTGTGATGAATACAAGCAGCAACCCTGAATGTTTGCTCAAGTATATTACTGGTATATACATTTAGTCCCATTCATATTGCATATTAAATTGCGTTATTTACTCACATACCCTGTACAGTTTAAATTTAGGTTAAGAAGAATATTTAATTATATATATTGTGCATATGTTTGTATATAAAGGTTAAAATATATCTCTCTGTATATTTGTACATAAAATTTTAATTCCTCCTCGTTTCCTGCTTTTGGATCCAGGATCTTGGAACTTTTACAGTCCTAGAGGGTAACTTGAAATCGATTGTTTAATTTTATGCAACACCCTTTAGTTCGCGTCTATTCTATTTGATTAATTTCGCTGCTTTTGCGCATTGATTTTTTTCTAATTTGGTTTTTTCCTTTTCTACACACTTTAACCTATCCAGATTTAGCTGGACAAATGGACAACGCCTAAAAGGCGACAGCAGCAAATGATTTATGTTGTGTTCACCGTTAGTTGTGGTCAATTTAAAGTGTTTTTATTGTGCCACGCCCATGTAATTAGTAGAATGGCATAAATGCAGTTCAGTTACCTTATGCACACCCCCTAGTACCCCCCGCTCCTTGTTGCCTGTTTCACTGAAGCGGTAAACAGAGGGAGAGAGAGAGCAAATCGGATCGCATGCTAAAATGCTTTCAAAATATACACACGCGTATATATATATATATATATGTGAATAAAACTGCATTTACATATTCAATATATATGTATATATAAGTGAAAACTTTTCACTCGCTTCTACTCTAAGCCAAAATGCAAGCCGATATGGAATAGGTGAAGCTTGTCTGGAAAGTGGCGTGCGACAGGTACAGTTGGGGGCTAAGCAGCTCCCCTTTCGCACGAGAAGCTTGCATGCAACTACCATAAAAAAAACTATATATGTATATAGTATTTAACATAGCAGTAAGTTGAGCTAATTTAATCAGCTTATAAAAGCATAATACAAAAATAATAAAGTAGGTTTATCATCATCATCATCATCGTCATATGACATTTGACTAACTTACGTATTGTCATTTGAGCTTTGCACCCATCAAATATATATAGTAGCTATATACATATGTACTATACTTAAACTTAAACCTAATTACTTGGTTTGCGATTTGCCATTGAGATGAGCTTTAAACAATACTGATTTATATCATTGTTTTAATAGGTTAATAGTTAAACATTCCTTAAATGTAAAACAAAGCAATTAATAGTAACTACAAATTAATAATCAACACATTAAAAGATCATTAAAATAAGTTACGATCAATAATAAAATCGAACAAATTCTTTTTGTTGTGACCAATTCTATTTGAACTGCTTGCACGTAACTAAAACTGCTTGATATGCATTTAGTAATTAAAGCTCTCTAGATCATAACAATCCAAATTAGGTTAGTTCCTACTACCATTTCTAATTAATGGTCATAAAAACCATTTTGAATTAAACCTTAACTATACCTTCCCAAAATAAAACTGTTGCTGCTTTGATGCCACCCGCATGGCACGTAAAAGCAATTTCTTTCTTCATGCTGTGTACTTATGTCTAATTTTGGTTACCTACCACTTAACGACTAAAAGCAGTCGACCCTCAAACACATCACAGATACTGCCCACTGTGCAAGCACTCGATAATTGGTACAGTGGGGTGCTTAGCAGTTAATTCTCTCTCTATCTGTCTCTTTGTCAGTCTAGCTGTGATTTAAGTTTCTTTTAACAAGTACAACATGTTTTGACCATAAAGTAAGAAAGCCAACGAGGCGGTGAGACTAGACACTATTCTTTCAAGTGTAACAAGAAAATTAGCTTTAAGTTTGAAGATTTTAATAAGATTTAAATGTTATAAAGTTGGGATGATGAGCGAAATGGGAATAGGAATCTTAAGAGTCTTAAGAACAGTTTTTCAAATATTATATATATTGAAGTGTAGATTGTAATTCGATCTCTTTCGCACTCTCAGTAACAATAGCTAACCAGATATATATATTTATTTATATATATATATATATTATGCGGGCTACAAATGCCAATTTTCTGCCAAGTTTCTATAACCCAACGTTCCTCTATATATATTCAATCTCTGATTCATAACTACAAATTTCTTTGTGCTTAGTTTTAATTTTGGTCATGACAACATTTAATGAAATACCAACACTTTGTTAGGCTTTCAATTTAACTGCCTTTCACCAAACTGGAATGCCGGCCGGCTTTTAATTGTCTTGATTGACTTTATCGGAAATAGAATCAGAATCAGAAATGCTTACGTGCCGCCCAGAACCGTAGCCAAAAACATGTCTATATAATATAAATACTACTTGATTCCAGTCAAGCGAACAAGCAAAAGAAAATATTAGATCATCACGAAATTCGTTTTGTTACTTTTTGCATTTTATAGTATATATAAAAACTTTGCATTTGTGTGCGAAATTAAATTTTTTGCAAATTGATAAGTAGTGTAAATACACACGATTTGCTTGAGAGGAATATTCGCAGTTTATATACGTTGTTTTCAACATTTTTTAAGTGCAGTTTCATTATAGCACAAAATGATTCATTTTTCATTATAGCTTAAGTACGGAGAGCTTTAACATGTTATCGATAACATTCTTTGCTTAAGCTTTTTTTTAATACACCTCGCTTATTGGCTTTTCGCCTACAGGAAGCTATACACCTCACTTATTGGTTTTTCGCCTACAGAGTATTGTAAGAAAGTGAAATTATTTGATAGTCTCAACGTCTCTGAAAAGAAACTTTGAGTCAAGTGCTATTTGATGGTATACTTTACAAAGTAGTTAAACTAAGTTTGCTCTTACGTCATACTAAGACTTGTTTATCAAAAATATTCCCACGCCTACGTGTTCGTCTAGCCAATTTAAAATTTTTTTAAAATTTAATCACTTTTTGGCGCATTTTAGTGAAAAAATAAGCTTTGTACTGCTTGCAAGCAGTGCACACCGCCCCAAAGCAACATCTAATCTTGAGTAAGAGAGAGAGAGAGAGAGTGAACACATTTGTTGCTACTCTCTTTCAAGTGTGGCTACTGTTTATAAAATTCTCCACAGTGCTGACGTTTAGTTAGCGTTGAGAATCTTTATTGCTTATTGCTTCCACCCGGCCGGCGTCTGCAACTTGAACGTTCGCATTTGTCTGCTAATTATAGCTTTTTAGCTAATTCACCTATCTTTTCTGGTTATTGTTTTTGTATGTTATACGTGTGTGTGTGTGTGTGCTTAAGCAGTTCGATTTTTCGATTACAACGTGGGCTGCATGTAGGCACGCAAATGTGCAAAGAGTTAGAATTTTTCGCTCTCTTCATATAAAGCTCAAGGGCTGGCACCCATTAAGCTCGTGTGCAACATTGCATGTCATTAAGGAAGAGCTTTTAATGTGCTCGAGATCACACAGAGAGAGCAGTTACAGTTTGTATACAAGATTAGCACAGCTGTTTGTTTATAACAGATTGATCTTTAAAATCTGTGCTACTGCAGCCCTGGCATTTACAGTCTGCATTACCCGCTATCCCTAACCCCTTGTTATTGTGGTTGTTGCTGTTGTGTACCTGCTGTAGACATCTGCTTACCTGCTCTTTACTACAAGCATGCATGCATGCAATGACATGTTTAGGGATCGACTACCTAGCATTGCCGATACAGATACACAGATACTCAGATAAAATAAACACAGAGATGCAAACAAAATTTTACAGCTATGCATCGAATGCGTAGATAGCTTGACCGATACCCTCTCTCCCTCACTCTCTTTTGCTTACTCTCTCGCTCTTTTGCTCTCTGTTATTCTCTGCGCCGCTCGAGTGTTCTATTCTATTTGCCATAGGCCGTAGGGGTGCCCCAAAACCAATTATACATATCTGTTTGTGTGTGTGTGTGTACCTATAGAATAGTATCTATGGCAAAAAGTGCCCTGAGCGCATCTGAAATTAATTGTAGTTTAGTTGATGTACGGACTTTGTCAACGTCACAACACACAACTTAAATCGCGTATTTCTGCTCCGGTTAACGCTTCGTTCTCTTCCGCGCCTGCCTCTCTCTCTCTCTCACTTTCTGTGTGTGTGTGTGCGTGTGTGTGAGTGTTTTTGTGTGCATCTGTAAGATATACAACAAAAGAAAGAACAGCATCAACAACAACAACAACAAAAAGTGTACTGCTGCATTCATTGCAGTACTTGCAAAGAATCGTTTCAGTCATCAGCTGTTGAACCTATTAGCCTGACCCCAGACAGACAGACGGGAGACAGGAGACAAACTACATACATAAATACTTTCGATTCTTCTTTGGCATTTACATTTACATACATGCGGAAATCGTGTGGCAGAATTTGTGTTTGGTTTTGTTTAGAGCCTTTGTCTAACTGCAATCTATAATTATATAACATGCATAGTGTATTTCGGGTCTGGCATATTTCATAATTTCGTATTAATGTTGAAATCAAATTTTGATAATGCTGCACTCAGAGAAAGTTAATGAAAAAACATAAATTAATAAAGATGTACAAAATATAGTTCAAAGTTAATAAAAAAGCTTGTTATCGATAGGCACGATTAAAAAATCTTCAACGAGACAATTTCCAGACAATAACTTAAGGCTTAAACGATTGTTTCCTTAATATGATCATAATATTAAATACCTTTGAACTCCTGCACCATTAATCGACTATTGATTTTAAATAAATATATGATTTATGAGCTTTGAGCTGTTTCCAATAAATCTACAACAATTTTTTCTCTAAGTGTATGTGTTTTTGGCTTTTATCTATCATTGCAGTTAGTATGCGAAATGCGTTGTCGTGGCTATTTTCACACTTTACACACAATCAAACTTAAATTTCTATTTTTTTCGGCAAGTCATTCGTTGTCGAATTCGCCCATTTACCGTTGTCCCTTGTCCGTCGTTTGTCTGGGGGCCTCGTCGAATCGTGCTTAGTTGTATGTAAGTAGTTCTGGGTTCGCTGATCGTTCGTTCGTTCGGTTGTTCGGTCGGTCGGTCGGTCGATTGCCTCGTTCAGTTAACGGTTAATGCTAATTCCGTGTGCCCAAACGCGTCGCGTGTCCAACTTCCTAATTCCATTACGTTTCGTTTCGTTACGTTTCGTTTCGTTGCAGTTAAGTGCATAAGCATAAGCATAAGCATACATATATCTAAAATAGAATTTACCTCAAAAACAAAATAAGTAATGGCTGCCGCTTTAGAAACGCTACAATCGCTGCTGGAAACGCTCAACGAAATCAAAGAGCTGCCCATTAATCGAGAATCTTGTAAGTTAAAACAAAACGAGAAATAAAAAAATATCGAGAATTATTTCTCGTTCTGCAATCTACACAGAAGATATTTCTGTTATTCTTTGTTCGTTCGTTGTTTCCAATTGCAGCTATGTTTTATTTATAAACATTTTGTTTGCCGCGAGAGCAAAAAGAATTGTTGTCTATACACATGTATGTGTGTGTGTGCTTTTGGGATGTAAATCTTTTTTCTTTTTTTTTTTGTATAGATATGTTAATTCGCTTTGGTTGCGAACAAATGTGCTAATCTTTTTAAGTGTATTTGTTATCAGCATTTAAATCATATGAATTATTAATCTGGAAGCTTTGCTGTTTGTCAAACTTTTAATTTAATTTTTGGTCTTATCAAAAATCTTATAAGTTTCCGTTTCAAAAGTGTTTCATTTTAAGATTGATTTGTCTTATCTTTTGGATGGGTATTTCATCGCCTTTCAATTGCAATTGCATTATTCTAATAATTTATTTGTGCTTTCAGTTTGATTCTTGGCTCTTGGCTGTTGTCGCGTTGCCAATTATGATTTCATTATCTTTCGTTTTATTACATTTTGTCTCTGTCGCTTATGCAATTTCTTTTTGTTGAGACAATGTCAGGTGCAGTCTTTTATTATTATTTGTTTATTTATTTATTTCTCATTACCCAAAAAATCCGATTGGGAATTATGTCAGCGGTGAATCTTGTGCGCTCTCTCTCTCTCACCCTCTCTTTCTCTTTCATTTCGATTTTGGTCAGCATGATATCATTTAAAGCAGAGCTTATTACTCACCGTCGAAAGCGTCACGCCAAAAAAACAAACGCAAAAAAAATCATACATAAATCTGAGGGGGTTGCTGTTACGGTTGGGTTGACTGTACAAGCTATGATGTCACGGGCACTATTTACAGCTGTAGTGTATGATGAGTAAAACGCAATTTGTTTTGATTTTGCGTTGCAATTTGCAAACTGTGTGTTCATAGAACAATGCGTAGACGCAACGCTTGTCAAACTGTAGTGTCAACACACTTTCTCTCTACTAAAACTAAGTGCAGCAGCAGCACATTTTTTATTGATTGAAAGTGCAGTATAACACTGTGGACACACATCCGTCGCACTTCAACACCTCTTGTTTGGCCATTGTTCGGCACGCTCAAACTAAGTGTTGTTGTTGTTGTTGTTGGCTGTGAGCGCTCATGAATCACAATGCGTTTCGAACAGTCAAACCGCAACCGCACCCACTACGTCAAACGTATGCGAACGTAGCGTTAACTTCGTGGTTTGTACGAAGTCATCTTCGTGTGCTTTGACACGTTGCTAACATTCTTAACGAAGAGCGCTTTCAATGCGCGCCTACGTATTCAAGTTTTTGGCTTCGTTTGTTGCTGTTGTTGCAATTGCGCGTTATCTTTTTACTTTCATGCGCTGGGATCGCGCTCTCTCTCTCTCGATTGTTTCTCAACGAACAGAAAAAACTTGCCCCATTCCAGAAAACTTGTTTGGTGTACTCTCTCTCTCTCTCTCTCCCACCAAGCTCCAATGGGATAGCAATAGTGTTGACAAATAAATATGTGGAGAACTAATTGAAAGATAAAATCTGCTACTAATATTATTTCTTACTGCATAACAAATGTATCTACAATCGTTTTATTTGTATCTTTTGAAATAACTTTTTAGTTAATATTATACGAACAGTATCATATATTTTTGCATATAAGCACAAAGATTCAATAAGCTAGCTTTAGCTTGAAGACAAGCCAAATGGGCAACACTGGTTAGCAGAAGCGGCCGCAACAGCAGCAACGACTTCGGCTTATTGGTTTGTTTTGTGTTTGAACTTCTTCCAGTTCTTTTGCTGTGTTCAAAGTAGACGGCGGTCCGCAGTGCCGCACTCGTCCAAAGAGTTAACAAAGTTACACAATTATAACTGTGTTTGTGTGTCTGTGTACTTCCGTGTGTGTGTGTGTTTGTGTTTGTGTGTATTAGCCAAGTTTTAATTGCAGCTGAACACGCTAAATCCGCTTTGCATACATTTTGGCGCCAAGTTCCTTTTTGACAAGAAAATAAAATAGTTAAGACTTATAATGGCCGGTGGCAACAAACGTTATTCACGCAACAATTCCAATGGCAACTTCCAGTCCCTGCCCGAACGTGGCCCAGGTAAATGACAGCAAGAACCAAACAACAACAACAATAACAACATTAGCAGTTGACGAGCTTATCACCTGCCTGTCTGCAGGGTTGATTTGATTTACCACTAAGCGCTATCTATGATTATGCCTCGTCTTCGATTGTCAACGTCAGCAGCGACGCCAACGTGGCCGCTGCATTCTCTTTTACCCAAAAATCAAACAACAAAAACATTTAAACATTTTTGCTTTCGTGTATATGTTTTTTTTTGAGCAGCTGCCTTTTGAATTTTTAATTTGCCACGTTGAAATTGTAGTTTTTGATAGGCGGCGGCGGCGCAGTCAACGAACTTCAGTGCTTGGCAACCAAACAACAACAATAACAACAACAGCAAAAACGAAATCAGCAACGCGAGCATATTTCATAATTTTATGCCTGCACTTGCACTCTTGCAGGCTATCGCTCCCCATAAGTGTGTGTGTGTGTGTGTGTGTGCGTAGCGAGTGGTATAATTCAAGGTTATCAAATGCCGCGTGCCAGCTTTGCAAACATTTTTTGAGATGTGCTCTTCGTGACGTCACGATCAGGCACGACAAAGTTTTGCTCACAGCACTGCATTCCAATCAGCAATTGGAAGTAAGTGAGCGAATGGAAGAGCGCTTGAAACTGCATCTCGTATGCTTAGGCTCCGAAGGATGTTCGACATCATTGCCAACACCAAATTCGGTGATTTTTTTTTTCATTTATTCGTTTTAAGGTGGATGAGAGAGCAAACTTTAGAACAAATATTTGTGTTAGTTTATTTAATTTTTATTATTAATTTTTCTTAATAACGTATTACGTACATCGCTTTTAAACACACACACACATACACACACATACTTGACTCTATCTTATCTAGGTAATTTTGAGCGCTTCTTCTTTTCCACTTCACTTTCAGTACAAACTAGTTTTGCTGTCGGAAACCAGTTGGCAGTTGTCAAGTTGCCTAGTATCCAATTTAGCCCCTTTCAGATCAATAATCTTCCAATGCGTTTGATGCTTAATAAAGTTTTGTGATCAACCTACACGCTTTCAATACACCCAATTGTAACGTAGCCTCTTTTCAATTGATAAAAGAGACACTAAAAACCGCACTGAAAACTTTCTCTCGCATCGTTTTCTTTGTATCTCATACATATGGGAAAAATACCCGCATGTTTGATTGTTTCCTATACTTTTGTGTGTGCATGTGCATGTGTGTGTGTGTGTGTGTGTGTGTCTGTTTCTTAACCCAGTTTCAATTTGTAGCCCTCTCTCATCATTGGAGCTTTTGTTTCCTTTCTAATTTTTACTGTCAATTTGCATAACCTCCAGACTTGAGCTGTGCTTGGCAACTGTTTTTTTCATTTTTTTTTTTCATCTTTTCCAACTCCCCCGAAAACTAGTTTAACGAAACGATTTGTATTATTAGCTTTATGCTGTTTGCTTAGCTGTTCGTGCGATCATCTTTTGTTTGTGTTGTTTTTTGTATGCAGCTTTTCATGTTCTTTTCCTGTTCTCTTCTTTGGCTCCGATCGCATAAGACAAAAGCTGATGGAAGTTTTTTATGCTCTTCGTACTGGAAGCGCATGGAAAATTGTGCATGTATTTGTGTTCGATCACCAGCTGCTTTCCAGACAGCTGTGATTTCACAGGGAATCTTGGATATAAAACGAAAATTATTGAAAAGTTATTTTTAACCTTTTTTGAATATTTTTGATAAAATTCAACTTACAGGGTATTAAACACAACAACACTGTGATTTTTTTTTTTGATAAGTGCTTTTGTTAAAAATAGAAACGAATAGACAAACACATAAAATTAGTGTTTTAATTAATCGCATTTCAATGGAACGTCAGCAAATTTGTTTATTGTTCAAATCTATTTATAGATCAGTTTAAATTGAAAATTCCTTTTCAATGTTTGAATTTGTTTTCGATCAATGAGTGCATTGAATGCTAATCGATGGTACTTTACGGGAACGGGGGGGAAGGGAAATGGGAAACTTTTCAATCATCAGCTGCTTGAAAATAATTATGTTTCAAATTCACAACCGTTCCAAAATGAGAATATCTCTCGTCGCTCTTTCTCTCTCGCTCTCTCGCTCTGTGTTTGCTCTTTGCGCGTGGTTTTTAGTGTTGTCCGTCCGGAAAAATCATTTTGAGGCAAAAATATTATTATTTGTCTAGTATAAAAGTTGGCAACGAACGCCCAACGATCGCAAAGCACGGCGCGCTAAAACCACGAAACCACGAAGAACCAACAAAAAATGTCGAGCAGAATCTGTGAGTGATAAATATATATATATATATATATATATGTATAGTATATATAATTTACATATTTATACATATGTAGCATATATATATATAGACTTATACTGTTGTTAAATCGTGTGTTCTACCTTATAATTATAATCTGGCATTTGCATTTTTGGGCTGCATAAAAATTTATGCTAAGAGTCTCCCAAAGATTGCATAATTGCTTAAGAAAAGCAAAAAGAAAGATATAATAAGCGATGAATATATTTATACATATATAGACAGCTGTCTTAATGATCGTTCGCTGAGTGTGTGTATGTGTGTGTGTGTGTATTTTAGTATTTAACAATCGCTCGTCAACTGTGTTAATCATACGTTGCTGGGCAACAAAATAATTCTAGCAATGAAAAATCACTGCAGAACTGTAACTGTCAAGCCCGTTTGAACTGTGAATGGCAAATCGAAGCTTCTGTAGCTGTCAAACTAATCACAATGACAAATCGTAGCTCTTCAATAGCTATCAAACTGCTCTGTAAATGTCGAAACTAATCGAAATCAAACTATATCTTTGTGTTCTTATAGTGGAATCGATCATCTACTGGCGTGATGTGAAAAAGTCAGGCATTGTTTTTGGCGCCGGGATCATAACATTGGTAGCCATCTCCTGCTTCTCCGTGATTAGTGTGTTTGCGTATTTGTCGCTGCTTGCGCTCTTCGGCACCGTCGCCTTCAGAATCTACAAATCTGTGACACAGGCCGTACAAAAGACAAACGATGGTCATCCCTTCAAGTAAGTACAATACGAATACACAACCTTTAAGACTATATATATACTAAGAAATCTTTCTTTTCTTTTTTAGAGAGTATCTGGAATTGGATTTGACGCTGTCACAGGAGAAGGTGCAACATATTGCTGGTGTTACTGTTGCATATTTGAATGGTTTTACTGCGGAACTGAGGCGTCTGTTTCTTGTTGAGGATCTAATTGATTCGATTAAATTCGGTGGCATTCTGTGGGTATTCACCTACATTGGTGCCTGGTTCAATGGCATGACTCTGGTCATTTTGGGTAAGAGTTTTCATATATCCAGATATTCAGATTTCTTATCATTAACTGATTTTGTTTATAGCCTTTGTCTCGCTGTTCACCTTGCCCAAGGTTTATGAGAACAACAAGCAATCGATTGATACCTATTTGGATCTGGTGCGCACCAAGTTGACAGAAATCACCGATAAGTAAGCTATAACAAAAACTTAACTATACATGTATATATATATATATATTAATTCTTTTATATGTTCGTTACTTTTACAGAATTCGAGTGGCCATTCCCATTGGCAAGAAGCCTGTCGCTGCTGCAACCGAATCGGATAAGGATAAATAAAGTTAGCAAACCATTTAAGTTTAGAAGCAAGCAAGAGCAACAACAACAACAACATCAGCAACAACATCAGCAACAGCAAACAACAACATGTTTATTAATTTATTAAGCATTATTTTGAATGGTTTTATTATTCATTAAAGGGGCATAACAAATAATAATAAAAAAAAATACCTAACTATATATATATATCAAATTGTATAAATACAATATACAAACAACTTGAAAACTTGTAAACCCAAACTTTAAACTTAAAAACAAAAACAAAAACAACAACAACATTTAACTAAAAAAAGAAATATCAACTTGTAGCTGTTTAAACATTGTCCAAGTGTCTTTAAGTTTTGAAACGAACGAAAAAAAAAAATATATATCACAGCAACAACAACAACAATGCAATTTAAACAAAAAGATTTCCTCAGTTCCAAAAAAATAAAAAAAATAAAGTAAATCTTTGCCTAAATACGAGAGAGATTCTTAACGAAAAGTGAACATTTTTAATTAATTATTATTTTATTTAGTTAAACAAAAACAACAACAACAACAAAATGCATAATTCATATGCAATAAGAATTCAATAAGAACATTGTATAACCAATTTTAATTAGCAACTTTTTATTTGTAATTAAAACGAAAAAGATCAACTTTCTTTTGCTTTAGTTCTAATTATAATTTTGTTGATTTTTTTTTGTATGAAAAAATCAAAATAAAAAAAAGTGAAGTAAAAATATACAAATATAGATTTTTGATTTATTTCATTTGATTTATTATTTTTCTAGCAAGTTTAACAAAATTAAATATATATATATAAACTAGGCTGAGCTCTGATCATACATATATATATATATATATATGTCAACGCTTTCGTTCCTTGCTTTGTCGTGTTGCGTTTAAGCCTGGCCTGAAACAAGTTATGGAAAGGACTTTCAGGTGCTTCCCCCCCCCCCCCACCCCCATAAAAGCATATACAAAAAATAAAATTAAAAAAAGCTTCGCCTTGTTTCATAAACATTTACTTATGTACAATTAATTTTTAAGTGGTTTTTACATCGTAAATCAAATATTTAATGTAAATTTTTGGTAGCACAGCAAGTTGAGTTTTTTGCCAACACGTTTTAAGATCATAATCATAAAGAAAAACAAAAACAAAAACAAAAAAACAATACATCTATTGTAGCTTAAATGTTTTTATTATTGTAACCATTTGTTGCTCATTGTTATAACAAAAAAAAAAAGTGAACGAACAACACTTTTTGTTTTGTGTTTGCTTTCGAAAAAAAAAGAAGATATAAAATCAAAGAACGTTTTTCAAAAAGAGGAAATTAAAAACAAAAAACTACTGATAACTTTTTAGGCCTCGTTTTTTTCTCCCGTATATAACTATAGCAATAGATATTTTTGCATATTATATAACACTTAACAAACGATATTTCTACTATATATATATGTATGTAATATGTAAGTGAATAATACAAAAATGAAATATGAAATGAAATGAAATAATGAAACGATCTTCAAATAAAAGATACGTTTGTATATCACATAAATGTGACTTAAGTTTGCTATAATGCTAAACAGAGGCAACAAATGTTCTTACTTATTACACTCAAAGAAAACACAAAAAAAAAAGAACAATTAGTTGACATGATCGTAACAAATTTCAATAAAATAAACTCAAATTAAATTCAAACTTGTAACTTAATTTACCTGACGTGCCACATCCAACAGCTTTCGTCTGTTCACAACATAAAGCTGCTTGGCAGCAAGTGTTTGCAAAGCTTAACGCCAGAGGGCCGACAATATGGCCTGTCAAAAAGCAAATAAAAAGCATACACAACGCTCTGTCGAAAAAAATAATAAACAATACGCATGTATGACCTTCGTACAAGGTGACTGGGACACAAGAGAGATAGAGGCTGAGAGCGCGAGCAATAATGTGTCAGCGAAATAGCGCCAGAATGTGCTGAAAACCGCAATCAACGTTGAATGAACTGCAATTTAACATTAACATATATTTTGCCAATGCCAATTGCCAAACGACGCTGACCAAATGGCGGAGAATTCGACGCGCTGATAAGACACAAAACGTAGAGGTAAAACTGAATTGTTTACAAGAGCAAAACTTAACGAAAAAGAGAGAAAGCTTTGCATTTTGAAGCGAAAAGTGGTTGAATTAAAACTTTGTAGTTGACAAATAAATACCCCGTATTGAGATTCTTGAATTTAAATACGTTTTTAAAAAGTTCTAATTTGCAATTACTTGTAGCAAATAAAGAGATTGTTATAAATTTATAACCATTTAATTTTATGATAGGTTAAATGTGCACCTAAGTAGCTGTACCTTAATTGCTGATAGTTGAGTTGTAGTAGTTGAGTATACCCAGCGCATCTCTAGCTGATGGTCATCAAAAGCTCTCGTGACTAATAACGCATGCGAGAAGTGCATGCCGTCTGAGAAGTGCTTCGGTTTTTGCAGCGAACGGTCATCTTTGGTCGCGCATCGTTCACGTATTATTCGTTGGTTCGCGTATACCAAAATTCGTATTATAGTTTTTGCTTACGCACCCACGCAGCAGCAGAGGCAAACACAGCGACAGCAACTGAGCAGAGCAGAACAGAATAGAACTGAGTGAACAGATAGAAGCAGTGAAAAAAATTTAGCTCAGTTAGCAGCAGAGAGTCGAAGGCAAAATGTCGAAGCCACAATCGGACGCGGATCGCAGGAAGCAAATTTCGGTGCGCGGCATCGCTGAGGTGGGCAACGTAACCGAGGTGAAGAAGAACTTCAATCGCCATTTGCACTACACCCTCGTCAAGGATCGCAATGTCTCCACTCTGCGCGATTACTACTTTGCGCTGGCCAACACCGTTAAGGACAACATGGTTGGACGCTGGATTCGCACACAGCAGCACTACTACGAAAAGGATCCCAAGGTAAGTTCAAATATTGATTTTTTTTTCAAAGTTCAAAGTGGAAAAAAACCTTAACCTAACCCAACTTTAGTTGCGTCTTTAATAAAAAAGGCTGTTATTAGGATTTATTCAATTCTTATTTCTATCTAATTTCGATTACGACATGCATTTATTGCGCTATGCTCTTTTCGCCTAAATTCTTGCTTTTCACTTTCTGCATTGGCAAAAAACTGTTTTATTTATTCGTTTCTCACCTATTTATTAACTTCTCTTTTATTTTCATTTTTGTTTTCGTCGCTCGCTCGTTGCACTTTCTGCTGTACACTCATTATCATCATCTTCTTGCTTTCAATTTTCGGTTCCGTCTAATTGCTATTGCAGAATTTGGTTGAAGTGCAGTGGGATCAATGCCAAAAATGCTTGATGTACTTTCACTGCGACACACTTTAACTTAAAGTGGACCAAATATAGAGGTTGTTAGAATTCGAGTTCCTATAAAGCCGGTGACTTGGTTTTTATTCAACCTATCAGCTGCTTAGTAACAACAACAATATATAACATTCACCTCATCACACATATACAAGTGAGAGAATGTAAAAGAGAATGAGAAGAGAGTGCATATTGAAATATAATTTCAATATTAGCCAAGTTATTTTTATACCGTGTATTTATTATAAGTGTGGCAGTGGGTAGTTTGGAGTATGGTAATGTAAAATGTAAGAATCAATGAAGAGATAATGAACTTCTAGCTAACTGAAGAGTCAACAATGTTTAGTTGCAGTATTCGAGTTTGTTAAGCAATATCTCTCAACATATATATTGTTAAAATTACAGAGTATCGTCAAGTCTACGTTTTAAAAACGCACTCTAACGATTTACATTAAATCGAGTTATTAGCGTTGAAAGCAGCTTTAAGCACGCTCCAGCCAAAGCTTATTATGCGTGTCCATCAAATGCACACACAGAACATATACACACACACACACACACAGTTGCTTTAAAGTGCGTCAGTTGGTTGGAGAAGGGGACAGTTTGTCCTTGCTTGAATGTCAGTCAGAGAGAGTCAGAGTTGCATTTTCGTCTTAAATCACTTTAAATTTTTTGCAATTTTCAAAAAAGCATGGAAAAGCCGCAAACAGCTGTTAAACGATTTGCAGATACATATAAAAGGAATTTGTCAATTTAACTATATTATTTAAAGCAGCTAACAATTATAACAAAAGCTATGTATATGTATTTATGAATGTCAATATACATAAGCATAAAGGCATCCAAACATACACACACACACACATACACAACACAATTTCAAGGTCAATCAAAGGTTATTAACAAAAATGAGTGGCACTGTGGGCGCCATCACATTGCCAGCGTAAGGAAAATATTTCATTTATATTTTGGCTTAGCTTTAGTTATTTTTATTGTTGTCTTTTGTGTGTGTGTGTGTGTTTGTATTTGGGTTCACGTATTTATTTTCGTTTCATGAAAATGCGATAATAACTGAAAGTTCTTTTGAGATTTATTACAACTTGTTAAACTTTTCGTTAGTTAGTTACAAGTAATCAAGTTCGAACTAGTTAAACTTAAACTTAATTGAATCAAGTTCTTTTATGAATGTTTTTTTTACTTTCAATTGAATTGATGTTAGGTCAACAGGGTTGAATGAACTACAGAACTTAAAATTGAGTTTCTTGAAGCTTCTATAACTGATAAAATGTGTTATATATTGTGTAAGAATGCAACCAAATGAATAACTTATTAAGAAACCTTAGAATAACGAACTTCAAGTCATATTTTACATACACCGACGCAAAAATGACTATAGGATCTTCCAATTAGCAATATTCACTTGAACAGCTGTTTGATACTCACCTTAAATAAACATAAATATTATATCAACCATATATAGTACTAGTCTACCTTGTTCTGGCTTCGATTACAATCACAAACAAATGTTACAGCAACAACAACACTAACATATGTTCTCTTAGCTATATGGAAAAACAATTAATATACTCTTTTTGCGGTCATAAATTAAAACAATGGGTTATCAGACGACATTTTGTATGGAGCTCATCAAAGTTTACTTATTGTCCAGCCATTTGTCACATGCAATATGACACATCTGTTACAATATATGTACATAGAACCATTATCTATCTCTTAAACAAATCCACAATAATATGTTATCTACTTATTCATAAATAAGCTTTTGTAATTAGATTCCATCGACTTGAACCCTTTATCTTACAGTGTTGCTCAATGCTCCAGTGCTGATAGACGAAGCATAGAATTATTCAGCTGGCAACAATTCGATTCTCGTAACTTTTAGCATTGAACAGAAATGCAGCTGATAAGGATTAGCTATGGTTTAGCTGTGGGATGCATATTATTTTCTTAATACTTGATGCATAGAAACATGTTTTCATAACATGTAAGCCAATGCAATTCTGAATCTCAATAATCTTTTATTGCTATATGTAATCGGACATAGGTTTATGATTATCAAGTACGCTTGATCATCTATCGATTCAATCGAACCGGTGAATGTAAATATTTCTTTTTATAGTCGCACGGTATAACTGAATCAATAAGGCAACCGTTGATAAGGCGCCAGTGGTTGATCCCTTCGTAATGGATGTCTTAACTAGGTAATTGGGTCATCATACTGTTTGGCGTCACCACACACGCTCCTAATCCATGCACAGTTGTGCCGGGTACAAAAATAAGCTTCAAATTTTTCGGTAAATCCATTTTTAAGTACCGGTTAGTAATATGATTATTTTAACTAATTACTTGTAAGTTTATTTTGAAATCCTTTCATCGTTTCCTTAACGGAACATAATATGCTATGATATAGCTTTACCAGAGTTGCCATCACTTATATATCAACTTGTTCTTCTATTGCAGCGCGTGTATTATCTGTCGCTGGAGTATTACATGGGCAGATCTCTAACGAACACCATGATCAACTTGGGCATTCAGAGTGAGTGCGAGGAGGCAATGTACCAGCTGGGTCTGGACATTGAGAATCTCGAGGAGATGGAGGAGGATGCTGGTTTGGGCAACGGTGGTCTCGGTCGTTTGGCTGCCTGTTTCTTGGACTCGATGGCAACATTGGGTTTGGCTGCTTATGGTTATGGCATTCGTTATGAGTACGGCATCTTTGCCCAGAAGATCAAGAACGGTGAGCAGGTGGAGGAGCCCGATGATTGGTTGCGTTATGGCAACCCTTGGGAAAAGGCACGTCCCGAGTTCATGTTGCCCATTCACTTTTATGGACGTGTGATCGATACACTCGAGGGCAAGAAGTGGGTAGATACCCAGAGGGTCTATGCCATGCCCTATGATAATCCCATCCCCGGCTATAACAACAACCATGTGAACACGCTGCGTCTGTGGTCCGCCAAGTCACCCATTGACTTTAACCTGAAGTTCTGTAAGTATTTTCAAACACTCTGTTACCTGGGTATTTTTTGACCTAAGTTTCATTACCTTCCAGTTAACGATGGTGATTACATTCAGGCCGTGCTTGATCGTAATTTGGCTGAGAACATCTCTCGTGTGCTGTATCCCAACGATAACTTCTTTGAGGGCAAGGAGCTGCGTCTGAAGCAGGAGTACTTCATGTGCGCCGCCACCCTGCAGGACATCATCCGTCGCTACAAGGCCTCCAAGTTTGGATCACGCGAAGCTGTGCGCAACAGTTTCGATCACTTCCCCGACAAGGTGGCCATCCAACTGAACGATACGCATCCATCGCTGGCCATACCCGAACTAATGCGCATTCTCGTCGATGAGGAGCATCTGGATTGGGCCACGGCATGGGATATTGTGGTGCGCTCTTGTGCCTACACCAATCACACTGTGCTCCCGGAGGCACTCGAACGTTGGCCCGTGTCCATGTTGGAGTCCATACTGCCACGTCACTTGCAGATCATCTATCACATCAATTTCTTGCATATGGAGAATGTGAAGAAGAAGTTCCCCGAGGATTTGGATCGCATGCGTCGCATGTCCTTGGTGGAGGAGGATGGCGAGAAGCGCATCAATATGGCCCATCTGTCGATTGTTGGCTCACATGCCGTCAACGGTGTGGCAGCCATTCACTCGCAGATTCTCAAGGATTCGCTGTTCCGTGACTTCTACGAAATGGATCCCAAGAAGTTCCAGAACAAGACGAACGGCATTACGCCACGCCGTTGGTTGCTGCTCTGCAATCCGGGTTTGTCCGATCTGATTGCCGAGAAGATCGGTGATGAGTGGCCTGTGCATTTGGATCAGCTGGTCGCTTTGAAGAAGTGGGCCAAGGATCCCAACTTCCAGCGCAATGTGGCACGTGTCAAGCAGGAAAACAAACTTAAATTGGCTGCCATTCTGGAAAAGGATTACGGCGTCAAGGTCAACCCAGCCTCAATGTTCGACATTCAAGTGAAACGCATCCATGAGTACAAGCGCCAGCTGCTCAACTGCCTGCACATCATCACTCTGTACAATCGCATCAAGAAGGATCCCACTGCCAACTTTACGCCACGCACAATAATGATCGGTGGCAAGGCCGCTCCCGGTTACTATGTGGCCAAACAGATCATTAAGTTGATCTGTGCCGTTGGCAATGTGATCAACAATGATCCCATTGTTGGTGACAAATTGAAGGTCATCTTCTTGGAGAACTACCGTGTCACTCTGGCTGAGAAGATTATGCCCGCTGCTGATCTGTCCGAACAGATCTCCACTGCTGGCACTGAAGCTTCCGGCACTGGCAACATGAAGTTCCAGCTTAATGGCTCTCTAACCATTGGCACTCTCGATGGTGCCAATGTGGAAATGGCTGAAGAAATGGGTTTGGATAACATCTTCATCTTTGGCATGACCGTTCCTGAGGTTGAAGCGCTCAAGAAGAAGGGCTACAATGCCTATGATTATTATAATAAAAATCCTGAGGTCAAGCAAGTCATTGATCAGATCCAGGGCGGTTTCTTCAGCCCCGGCAATCCCGATGAGTTCAAGAACATTGCTGATATCCTTCTCAAATATGATCACTACTACTTACTGGCTGACTACGATGCGTACATCAAGGCTCAGGATCTGGTCTCCAAGACCTATCAGGTAAGAATCACCGATTAAAAAACCATCTTACACAAACTAATACTATATTCATTCTCTCTCTTAAACAGAACCAAGCCAAATGGCTGGAGATGGCCATTAACAATATTGCCTCCAGTGGCAAATTCTCATCGGATCGTACCATTGCCGAATATGCCCGTGAAATTTGGGGCGTTGAACCCACCTGGGAGAAGCTGCCAGCACCGGAGGATCAGCAATAAATCAATTAAAAGAAATATATTTTTTTGATATTATATTTTATTATATTTGTGTGCTTTACTTTTGTTAAAGTCCCAATTTTAAGAGCCAAATGCAACAAGATAATTATCAAAGAAGAGGAAAAGAAAATCAAGATTAAGCTAGCGCTAAGATGTGAACATCGATCGGGCTCATTGTTAACTATTAAATATCTTATTTAATAAATTCTATACAAATCTAATGCTAATCTTTAATTAGATCAAATCGAATTAGCACCAGCGACTACAATACGGTACCTTCAATATCGCCATTGAGACCTCAGGAAAACTTTTAAAGTTATTAAAACAGAAAACTGAAAACAGAAAAACTAAAACGAATTACAACTTAGTGCAATGCTTTGTTTTTAGATATGAATAAATATATTTGCGTGTTAATTAAAAAAATAATAAAAAAAAAGTTCAACTGTTACATGTAAAGAAAATAATTTTATTTACATAATAAATGATTGAAGATTTCACTGGGAGTAACTTAAGGCAAAAGATATATTTCGGTCACATACTGAGATAAAAACAAGAACTTTAATATGTAGGTACACATTTCTCGCAAAAATATTTTGGGTTAAATATCAAAAAAGTTCCCCGACCGCTGCTCTACTGAGATCACAAAAAAAGGAACTTAAAATGGATTCATAAAAATATGAAATTAAATCTTTGATTAGTTATCTAATATATATATAATATATTTTATATAGATTACAAACGTGGCCATGAAAAAAATTTCAAAATTCTCAGTGCATAATAAAGCCTAATAAAACTGCCTTTGATTGATCAAAATTATACGAAGATATGGAGCAACGCATAAAGCTACTAAAGCTTTGGCAGCCAGAAGTCGCAATACCAACAAAAATACGACGCATGCGTCGCCTTTCTTTTAATATTGAGTCTAGTGGCAGCCGAAGATGCCGTTGCCAAAAGCCATTGATTGAACTCTATAATCCTGCAGATAGTCTGTACTACAATTCCAGGATCTATGATAACTATTTAGATACAGGACTAAACTGCTTTCGGCCACGTCAGCACGCTGGATTATCAAATAGCAACTGTAACTATACTCAGCAAGAGGCCATAAACGAGCTAAAATGTGTGTTGGCAGGATTGGAAAGCCAGCAGCAAATAGATGGCAAATTCTATTCCTCATACTATTCCCAGCCAGCTGGAATTAGAGTAGATTCTAAAATTTTCGAGAGCTCACCTACAACAATGGATCATAAATTAATCGACGATAGGAATCAAACACAAGCAAGTGGAATCGATGCTCAGCTAAATAAGCTTACGGATCTGGTATGTCAAACCATGTTGAAGCTGGACAAATTTCTCGATATACAAACGCGAAAAGATCAGTCCTCAGATAGAAAGAGCAAATGCCGAGATAATTCGGTGGTCAAAATATTGCCTGTTGTAATTATACCACAAATAGAAACACCAGCTAAATCTGCCAAGCACGAAGCGACCAAGACGGAAAAAAGTAAAACTAAAAAGCGTTTTGTAGCTGGTAAAACAAATTCAAGTTCTTAAGAAAAATCCTTCTCTAATTTAAAAATCATTCAACAGCTTCAACTAAGCACAGCAAACGCGATTGTGGCACTACCATGTGGTGTCCTCATAATTGTTGTGGCACTATCACAGAGAACACGACACATTTACGCAACAAAAAATGTCAAACTAAAGCTATACCGGATGCTTTGGAAGCCCAGCCCGCAAGAGAGAAAAGCATAGCTTCCTTTTCACCATCCATACAAATTTCTCAAGCGGATAAACAAAAAGAGCAGCCATCTTTAGAGCAACTTGTGGATGTGATTTGCAACTGCTTAGAGAAAAAGCGTTCCCATGCTGGCTTCTTTCACGAAGATAATAATCAGACAGACAATGAGTTATACCCAGTCGCCGAAACAATTAGCATAGATGATTGGTTAAAGAACGCCCAAAATAGTTTGGCCATGTTGGAAACGCAAGAACAATACTATTCAAAAGAATTACTTAAGGAAAAGCCGTGTACCTCTCACAAGCTAATGCAAACGGAATCTAGAAACTCAAATGTCATCAGGGAAAGTCATGAAAAGATACGTGAATTAATACATACCTCAGAGAAATCAGTGTCCAACAGCGAGTTGCATCATAAGGATCCTGTTCAGATTGTGAACATATACAAGAATTCGTCACCGAAGCCACGAAACGGGAAGCGTAAGGTTACCAAGAAGAAGCCAAAGGTTTGTTTTGTGAAGGAGCTTAAGGAACAATTAGAAGTGGACTTAAATAAACAATCTAAAACGACACAGTCTGGTAAACCGCTTTTTAAATGCAGGGTGCTGAGATCAATGAGTGAATCACTACAAAATGAAAATATTAACCATGCAGTATGCTCCAATACGTTGGATAGACCCAGATATCAACAGTTTCTTGATGATTTAGCTAGTTACAGTTAGACAGCAAAAGGCCTGACGCTGTTGCCGCAGTGATCCCTGCCAGAACACTCAAAACACTCAATTGTGTTGTACTAATTTCATATATTTTGAACAAAGGGAGAAATGACTATTAAATTTCCGTAGCAGTGTTGTAATTGCTAATTGCCTGGATATGGATGTGACATCGCAAAGGTCGCTGGTTAGTTGTGCCTGTGAGGTATGTGACGAAAGATCGCATGGGCCGGAAACTGACCCGAATGTTGCTGTACAGCAGGAACAATTTGCAACGGATTCTACTGTCGAAAATGGCTTTGAGCCTCAAGTTAAAGCGTGTTCATGCGAAGAAATCAACTGTAAGCCTCAATACCAGGGGAACTACCTTGAGCCACAAGCTAATACTTGGATCAGGTCAGAGTTTAATGCTCCACAAGTTAATGGATCGAGTATGTCTGTTGCCAACCCTGAGTCACACTTACAATGGGGAAATGAACAAGATTTTCAGGCTGCCTATAATAAGCCATTTAATTTCCCAGACTGTGAAACAGAATCTCAGAAACAACAAATTCAGGACGTAACCCCAAGTACATCATATGGAGGTGTATCGATCATGTCTGTTTCCAACCCTAAATCACAATTACAATGGGAAAATGAACAAGATTTCCAGGCTGCCTATAATAAGCCATGTAAATGCCCAGACTGTGAAACAGAATCTCAGAAACAACAAAATCAGGACGTAACCCCAAGTACATCATATGGAGGTGTTCCTCAACAACATCAGCCGACATCTACAATTTTTGTCATCGTGGTCGAGTATGTTATCATTTATTCATTTAAAATTAAATTTAAATGAAATTCTTTTTAGCAAAACGAAAACTAGTCAATGTCACCCAAAACAATATCCCGGTGATGCTGGGCGAAAACCTTGTCGTCAAAGAAACGCAAAAAGATGCGAAAGCCCGAAAATCATTGATTTTGAGAATCAAAATATCTTTGGAGACCAAGATAGAAAACTTGAGGACATAATACTGAATCTGCAAAGTCTTGCAAACGATAAGAGAACGAAAAGAAGCGAAAGCCCAAAAATCAGCGATTGTGAGAATCAAAACAACTTGGGAGATCTAGACAGAACACTTGAGGATATAATATTGAATCTGCAGTGTCTTGCAAACGATAAGAAATCGAACAACGAAAAGAAGAAGAAACGCCCTGCTAGGTCAGTTTTCGATCGGTTCGCAAGTCCGCCATTCGTCATCGAACCGAAACCTTGTTGCAGGAACTACTGCAACAGGAACTATTGTTGTTCCTGTTGCAGTGGCTGCTGCACTTCCTATTATCCATGGTGCTAATGAAAATACACACAAAAAACCTTCAGATTATTTTTTAATAAAGTCATAACCCTAAAATAATTTTGAGTGAATGAAAATCGGTTCAGTTTTGACATCGCAAAAGGATATTAATGTCATGAAAAACAATTTGGAAAGCTTTTGCAATTACTGTCAAAACAAGTTATAAATTATTGACACATCGATGTACTAGCAATGTCACTCAGCCTTTTAGGGATCTAGAGATCTTACCCGTATACAGACGACTTAGCAAACATGACTGAATCGCGCCCTAAGAGACGTACCACGAAACAGGAGCTGCTGCGACAAGCCCTTCGTCATGTGGATAAATCAAAAGATAGATCTGCGCTGTATGATATGCCTTCGACTAGGTTCAGTGCCCAGGCAAAAGGCATTTCCATATTGCCAAGAATTACCACGAACTCGCATCTAGTGCATAACATCCAGCGCAGTCTCTCTAACCTTAGCTGGGAGCCACGTCAATCAAAAATGTCCTTACGTACGTCCAGGCAACGCAAAAAAGCGGGCGCTATAAGAGGTAGAGAATTTACCCAACGGTTATGTGAGACTTGCAAAGATAATGGTAAGATTACAAAACACACATCTCTTCTCTTTTTGCTATAAAATCATACTAAAAATAAGCTACAGACAATTTATCCAATAGTCGCCGAGTCTCTCGAGCTAGCTCCTTAAGCTATCCATCGAGCTGGAACTTGCAGGGGGTTGGGGATGAGCCAGAACCTGATGATGATCTGTCTCCAAGTGAGATAGCCAAATGCGATGCACTTCATCGCACACCCTACGATCATCGCTTAACCAAACCCATTCTCCACCGCCGTGCCAAAATGAATACTTCTATTCAGTGTTCGCTGCTGTCGAAGTCAAAGTTCTTTAAGAAGTTGCCAGTAATAGGCATCGTCCAAACTCAAGCCAAACGGCCAGGGCAAAATCCAAAGGTGCGCAGCAAATCTGTACAAAGCGATTTAGATTACATTGCTAAAAAAATCCCAAGCTCTCCTGGTTTAGTTATGAGGAGTAGGGTCGTAGATACCACAAGTATCCGTAAAAAACATCGCGTCTACAGCGGCAAAGCGGATAGTCAATCAGAAAGTGGCCTCAGTAGCTGTTCCGTCTGCCCCACATCCAATCCTAAAAAGTCTAAGAACAACGGTGGCTATACAACATCGGATTGCAGTTGCCCAACAAATGGCATTGGGAGACTTAAAAGCCAAGAAAAATCTCAAATCTCCACAGATCGTTTGGGTCGCATTGAGAGAATGAGTCAGCCGCCTAAAGTTTGTCGGACAAGCGAAATTTCACTTGAATCGAATAAATCACATTGCGAGATAAGTTCCAGAATGGACAAAGAGCAAAATCGAAGTGATATGATTAAAACTCAACACAGGCAATACAAAAAGAACGTTGGCTTCGATTGTAGCATGAAAAGGTGTTCATGTACTCCCAATGGGAAATCCACAGCACTATCAAACAGGGGTCAGACTATTGTAACTCCCAGTGGAGCTTTAAGTCCCTCGAACGTATGTAAGTGCGAATGTCCTGGTTGCCTAAAAGCAGCAGCACTATCAAACAGGGGTCAGACTATTGTAACTCCCAGTGGAGCTGTAAGTCCCTCGAACGTATGTAAGTGCGAATGTCCTGGTTGCCTAAAAGCAGCAGCACTATCAAACAGGCCTCAGACTATTGTAACTCCCAGTGGAGCTTTAAGTCCCTCGAACGTATGTACGTGCGAATGTCCTGGTTGCCTGAAAGCAGCAGCACTATCAAACAGAGGTCAGACTATTGTAACTCCCAGTGGAGCTCTAGGTCCGTCGAACGTATGTCCGTGCGAACGTCCTGGTTGCATAAACAAAGCAGCAGCACAAAGCTCTAAGTTTAAATCGCTTCCCAGACCAGAACTCAAAAAGCCGGAAAACGTGAAGCATCAAGAGTGTCACACCCAATGTCCTACTTGTTTTAAAACCAGATCCCAACAAGTAGCAACTCGCTTACCGAAATTCGTTGCTGCCAAAGACAATTATGTAGTGGAACCCGCTCGCACATGTAAATGTTCAAAGTGCTTAAAACCAATAAGACAACCGCCAAAACCAGAACCCAAAATACAAATAAATTGTGTGTGTAATTGTCCAGCCTGCAGAAGAGGCAGGTCTCGAGCGCCGAGTCCTTCTTCAACAAAACCTGATGACCTTTCTATGTTTGTCAATCATTCTAACGCTGGAAAAAACCAACAAGGAGAAGGCAGGTCAAGTACTGATCAGAAGGAACCATCAAACTCACTTCGAAGCAATTCAAGTATCAGATTAGAAGTTAACAGGGATTGCACAGTCAGCATAAATCAAGTGCCTACCCCTTCCGAGGAGGAACCCAAGAGCGATTGTATATGTGCGAATTGTGGAGCGAGCATCGATAAAGCTTTCAGTGATTCAAAGAACGGAAAGAGTAATCAAAGTTTTTTCACGAAATCAAACGAGCCCATGAAATTTGAGCAAGAAATGTTATGCCGGGAACGTGATTCAAAGAAGATTGAACAAGAGTCGAAGTGCCAAATCAATCTTGCAGAGAGTTCCATTCCATTCCAAAGTAATTCTCAACTACATTGCTCCTCTGAAACGTGCTACAAACAGTGTGGCAAGTGCAAGATAACACCAGCAAAAACCAAACAGGGCGATCCAATGGTTAATCTTGTCGTCGACGATAAATGCAATGTGAATCAAATAATTGAAATTCTACAGGAGACAGTCGCCAATCTGGAAAGGCAAAAGCAATTGCTGAGTCAGCAAAATTCAAACAGAGATCAAAATAGAGGATATCAAAGATCTGCAAGTGGAACTGCAATAAATCCCAGCTATGGATTCAGCAATATGTCAACAGCTCAATGTCAACGTTCCTACCTCAACACTTATCCGGGCTATCCTGTAGTTAATTATATGCCCTACACTACATTTCCACAACAATACAATCAATTTCAGCAACCAAATTTTCAAATGGTAGGCGTCCCTCCGAGCTTTTCATCGCCGAACGGTGCCAGGGCACGCATACTAACAAAAACAGAGTACGATTATGAAGGAGATGGATCGGTTGAAAAAGGGCAACGAGTCAGCCTACAGCAAAGTAATAGCTACTATCTCGATCGAAGTAAAGAAAATAGAGATAGAAATGAGCGGCATCAAGTCAATAGTCGAACACGTAGTGGTGGTATTGCATATTCCTTTAACGAGGACTCAAAAAAATGTTGCCACGGGAAGCGCAAGATCGCAAAGCCCACCAGGTCGTTTATTGAAATTTTCGATTTGGCCATGGCCTTAAAGGAAAAAAGATCACGTTTAAAGGCAGACTTTCTCAACGGTCGATGTGAGAGCCCTGAAGACAAGAAAGAGAGAAAGATACAGGAATATCATGTCACACAAAAGACAAAAAAGTTTCTCGATCTTCCAGACCACAACAGCTATGAGAAAAATATGTTAAAGGGACTAGTAAGAAACAAAGCTGCAAGCATAAAGTCTAGAAAAGAGAACGATTCATTGGCACTAAAGCCTGAATATGTTGTAGAAGATGGAAAATCACTGGGAAATATTGACAGGCCTAGCAAACAAACAGAATATAAAGCTGCAACTACAACCGACTCCAAGCAAAAGCAAGCTAATCAAACGGAATACTTCAATATGTATGCATGTGACTTAGATTCCTGTAAGAGGCGAAGTGTAAATCAAGTGAAATTGAGTAAAAATAAGTATTACAATGAAATGTGTCCGTGCCAAACAACAGCCGACAAAGAGAAAAGCCTGAAAAAATCATTAACAAATATTTTCCCTTGCATGAGACAAAAGCGTGATATGAAAGAGAAAGAGCAACCAGACCAGAAATCTAAGCCGAGAAACCGTCTATTTTCTTGCAATCGAAACAAACGACAACAGAAAGAAGATGTTGTATCGGTTCCTTCGGACCCCAAACAACGACGATCTTTTGGTGATTTATTTCCTTGCATGAGAGAAAAGCGTGATAGAAGAGAGAGAGAAAAACAAGACGAGTTGGAATCGATATCGAAAAGCAGTATATTTTCTTGCAATCGAAATAAACGACAACAGAAAGATGTTGTATCGGTTTCTTCCAACCCAAAACAACGACGATCTTTTGCTGATTTATTTCCTTGCATGAGAGAAAAGCGTGATAGAAGAGAGAGAGAGAAACAAGACGAGTTGGAATCAAAATCGAGAAGCAGTCTATTTTCTTGCAATCGAAAAAAACGACAAAGCGAACCGTCAGAAACAAGTAAAGCACAATCAAAATGTAGTCTACTAACATGCAAAAGAAAAAATAGTGTCAAAAAAGAAAAAGATTATCCGGATCATTCAAAATCGAAACCGTCAACATCAAGAAGCAGTCTATGTCTGAACAAATGTCGAAAGAGAGATAAAAAGGTAACTTTGGAAACAAAGGAACCAAGACGCTCAAAATCAAAAACATTTAATTTGTTTGCCTGCCTGCATCGCAATAAGCGAGAACAGAAGAATCTGGTGAGTAGGTCAGAAAATACTTCAACGGCTCATCAACGGGTGTCCAAGTCAAAGTTATCGGGACACTTTCCCTGCTGCAAAAAAGGCAAAAATGACAAGAAACAGCAAAGTGATCCTGAAGAAGATTGCGATTGCAATGAAGTAAAGGTGCTTTATGATTCAAGCTATAGATTTGCCGATCACAGTTTTTGCGAAGCATATGAAAACTATGACTACGACGAATATGAAAACTCTGATTGCGATTGTGAAACAAATATAAGTACAAACAATTGAACATGACCACATGGTAGGTAGAAATCAAAATCAATTTAAGGTACACTATTCGAAATTGTAAATTACTTAAGTTAAATAAAAATAGGGTGACTCAAAATCATTCAACGCTTTAATAGCATTTTTCAGCACTTGTTGCTATAGTAAGCGGCGATTCTGCCCTAAACTATCGATAAGTCGGCACAACATCAACCATTGTGCCACAATGCAGTTGTATCAAAATGTTGAATTTCTTAAATTAAACACAATTGCTATATCCAGATGCACGCAATCTTTTGAATTCATTTACAGCCTGCCAAAGCAATGTGAGCACCGAGGCGACAACGAAGACAACTGTTGCAGTAGCAGCTAAATCAAGTTTAGATATAAATTTTAAGTTTATTGTAGTTTCCGTATCCAAAATGCAATTGTCAGCCAGTTCACTCGAATATGCTTAGCTTCTATATTCCGTGATTAAGGGATCCTTATCCATTTCGGATATGAGAACTTCACAGGCACACTCCAAGCGTTCAATCAGCTGCGGCTGAAATTCGCGGAGGAAGCCACGTTCCGAGTTGCTGTGATTGCAAAGCAGCACCGTGGTTCCATTGTGATTGAAATCCAGCACTTCGTGATGTGACATCTCGCCGGTGATGATAAGATCTGCCTGCACACCTTGCAACAACGAGCCACCGGAGCCGGCACAGATCCCAACTGTTTTAACAAAAGTTTCTGAGCTATGACCGTCGGCAAGTGCCAAATGTACGCTTTTTTCAATGTGCTCTTGCAGGGCATGCACCACTTTTGATATGGGCATGTATGTTTCCACCATGCGGCCCGATCCCGTGCCCGGCTGAGCATCCGGCTCGGGTACGAGCGGTTTAATGCTCTTTATATCTACAGCCTTGGCTAGCCAATCGTTTACACCGCCCGGTATTTTGTCCCAAGCCGTGTGCGGTGAGTAAAGTGCAATATTGTTGGCCAAACAAGACACTACAACTCTTTCCTTCCAGTTGCCCATTGTGATGCGTTTAAGGGGCTTGAAGATTGGCGGATGATAACTTATAATTAGATCCACCTTCTTCTCAACAGCTTCGCTCATAACTGGCTCCGTTAGATCATTGGTTAGCATTATTTTAAAAACATGTTTCTAAAAATTACAAATTGCTTAATAGAAAATTATTAATTATGTGAGTTAAATTGTTAAATTACATCTTTGGATGGTTCGATCAGTAGACCCACGTTGTCCCATTTCTCAGCCAACGTTGTGGGCGCAAAGTTTTCCAACTGTTTGACTACTTGCACTAGATCTTTTCCACAAAAGCTAGCCATGGTCCTTAAGCCGGCAACGCAACGTAACATATGTGCATGCGATCAATCTATTTAAGGCTTATTTTGTGGAGATATTGTTGGTTTTTTTTTACTTTATATCTGCACAAAGTGCTGTAGAACGTTTGCAAATGTGCCGGCCACTCTTTTTTCCAACACTGACTGCTTGGGCGGCTGTTTTGAAAACAGCCTATTGCACGTGATTTTTGTGACCAGATAAAAACACATACCAGTATACAAAATATAATTTAAATAAATAAAAATATATACTATTCATCAATAAATAAAACAATTACCTTTTAATCTATTGACATTATTACTCCCGCATTTACCAACACTTGTGCGGTCATTCGATCTTTAGTTATCGATAAGTCGGCACAACATCAACAACTGTGCCTCAGAGCAAGTTCAGCAGAATGTTGAATTTCTTAAATAAAACTAGACAGTTGCTACATCCAGGTGCACGCAATCTTTCGAACTCACTTACAGCCTGCCAAAGCAATGTGAGCGCCGAGGCGAAAACTTTTCAAGTAGCAGCAACGAAGCCGGCGTTAATTCTGCCACAGAACTATGTGGAATTTGCGCCTATAAACAGGAACAGCGCACGTCAGGCATGGATTGAAAATGTCGATGCAGTTAAGGAGCGTAAAGTGGGCTTAATTGAATTGCATCCAGATGTGTTTGCCGCACAGCCACGTGTTGATATCATACAGGAAAACATCGAGTGGCAGCGCAAGTATCGTTATGTAAGCATGGCGCATACCAAAACACGCGCTGATGTACGCGGCGGTGGACGAAAGCCCTGGCCGCAAAAGGGTATGGGACGTGCTCGTCATGGCTCCATACGCTCTCCGATGTTCAAAGGCGGCGGCATCATACACGGCCCTCGTTCACCCACATCCCATTTCTATATGTTGCCATTTTATAAGCGAGTTTTGGGCCTGACATCGACACTGAGCGTTAAGCTGGCGCAGGATGACTTACATATTATTGAAAACGTTGAGTTGCCTACGAAAGATGCACAATTCATTCGGGAACTCATAGTGGAACGCAAGTGGGGACCATCCGTGCTTATCATTGACAAGTGGGTGATGAAAACACTTAACATATCTGGCAACTCACTAAACAAATTTCATTTTAGGCAAGAGATGTTTCCGGAAAACATTTGCTATGCTACGGATAACATGGGCTACGTAAATCTGATGCCTTCGTTTGGACTGAACGTCTACTCGATGCTGAAGCACGACACATTAGTGCTAACTGTAGAAGCCGTAAAGCATTTGGAGCAGCGTCTCCTTTACCAGCTGCATCGCAACGATGCGGCCAGCAAGAGCAATAAATTTAAGCTGGATCAAGTTTAGATATAAGTTTTAAGTTTATTGTATTTTTTTGCATCCAAAATGCAATTTTTAGCCAGTTTAACTCGACTACTGCTTAGCTTCTATATTCCGTGATTAAGGGATCCTTATCCATTTCGGATATGAGAACTTCACAGGCACACTCCAAGCGTTCAATCAGCTGCGGCTGAAATTCGCGGAGGAAGCCACGTTCCGAGTTGCTGTGATTGCAAAGCAACACCGTGGTTCCATTGTGATTGAAATCCAGCACTTCGTGATGTGACATCTCGCCGGTGATGATAAGATCTGCCTGCACACCTTGCAACAACGAGCCACCGGAGCCGGCACAGATCCCAACTGTTTTAACAAAAGTTTCTGAGCTATGACCGTCGGCAAGTGCCAAATGTACGCTTTTTTCAATGTGCTCTTGCAGGGCATGCACCACTTTTGATATGGGCATGTATGTTTCCACCATGCGGCCCGATCCCGTGCCCGGCTGAGCATCCGGCTCGGGTACGAGCGGTTTAATGCTCTTTATATCTACAGCCTTGGCTAACCAATCGTTCACACCGCCCGGTATTTTGTCCCAAGCCGTGTGCGGTGAGTAAAGTGCAATATTGTTGGCCAAACAAGACACTACAACTCTTTCCTTCCAGTTGCCCATTGTGATGCGTTTAAGGGGCTTGAAGATTGGCGGATGATAGCTTATAATTAGATCCACCTTCTTCTCAACAGCTTCGCTCATAACTGGCTCCGTTAGATCATTGGTTAGCAGTATTTTAAAAACATGTTTCTAAAATTCACAAATTGCTTAATAGAAAATTATTAATTATGTGGGTTGAATTGTTAAATTACATCTTTGGATGGTTCGATCAGTAGACCCACGTTGTCCCATTTCTCAGCCAATGTTGTGGGCGCAAAGTTTTCCAACTGTTTGACCACTTGCACTAGATCTTTTCCACAAGATCTGCCCATGGTTCCTAAGCAACGCAATGTATGTGTATGCGATCAATCTATGTTTAGGCTTATTTTGGAAAGAACAAACTTTTACTTTAGTTCTTCACAAAGTGCTGTACAACGTTAAAAAATGTGCCAGCAACACTGACTGCTTTAGCGGTGACTTTTGTGTATATTAAATTAATTTTAATAAAAAAAATATATACTATTTATAAATAAATAAAGCACTTCACTTGTTATCTATTGACATTATTACTAATAAAAAAGCGCGTTTTTATGATATTATAATATGTACGTACACACATATAATTAAAGTTATGTAAAAAAAAGTTATTAAATTCCAGGAACTCGGGCATTTGTCTTCCGATCCCGCATTCCAATGTTCCGTACATTTGAGCGATGTTTTTTCGTGAACTTGCAGCTAATTGTTGAAAACCCCAAGTGACGAATCACAAACAGATAAAAAAGTGGAAAAAAACGAAAAAAAAACACATAAACGCGTGTTTTTTTTAAAGTATATGATGATGTAATGATCGTCCTTTGTATTCTAAGTTTTTTCTTCTACGATTAAATTTATATCTTAGCACAAACAAAGACTTATTTGGCCGTTCTCGAGGACTAGAGCGTCGCTGCTTCATATATTAGTTCCTTTTTCAACTGCTGCCGCTTCTGCCATTTTTAGTGTATCTTCTTTCTACATCTTCGTCCCTGGGTTGAAGTTGCGACACACATTTCATTCGAGTTTTAGACGCGCAGCGATCAGCACGTTTGTACTTCCCAAAGAAAATCTTAACATATGGTACATGTTTGTAGTTTTAAGAATTTCTGCTGCGGTTGTTGTTGTTGTTGTCTAACGTTGTCATAATCATTGTTGTTGTTGTTGTCGCTCTGCAATGCTGACACGTTTAAACTAGAACTTGGCTTAACGTTGCGCGCCCTGAGAAAAAGCTCTTGACAAAAAGCAGATATGTCTGGCAACGCCATTTGGTTTCCCCCACCACACAAAGCTTTGCTGTAAATGTTGTCACGACAAAGCTAAATTTAACCAGCTTCAGCACAAAACTTTAGTGCTATTTTCAACGTGAAGGAATTGAGACGTGTGAGTTAAAAGTGCGCAACGCAATTAAATTAACTACAAGTTAAAGCGAAACGCGTACATTAAATGTTGAGCACACAAAACAAGTTAACAGTAACATAAAACTAAAAAAGGTGTGTGTTAAATAAAAAATTGTATTGTTATTTAAAAAAACCATCAAATTTAAACACAATGAAACAAACAAAATCAGCCACATAAAGGAAAACTTTTAATTTGTGAGCATTGAACAAAAAAGAAACAGCAGAAGCTGTTTGGCTGCATGTGTGTGTGTGTGTTCGCGACTGTTGTCTCAAGTGACTGCGTTTGTTTCTGCTTGTGTAGGTGATGTGTGAAACGTAGACAGGTGCGCAAGTTGATAATTATGCAGACGACTAAATTTATAAGAATTTCCACTGCATGTTTTATTTCCCAACGAGCAACTGAAACATAATTTTTTTGTTTCTAATCATAACTTTGACATGCGCTAATCTCGTCGTTTGCTGTTACTGCGTTTTCACTTGTATGCCCCCACACTACGTTTGTTTCACTCACTCTTACGGCAGCGACTACCAGAGAGACGCTTAAAGCGCAGTTACGCGAGCGAGCGATTGATAGATATATAAGTGTGTGTGCTTGTGTTTGTGTGTGAGAAGCTTAAGCAACTCTTAAAGCAAAGCTTGCAAGCAAAGTTCAACGTGTGAATTTCCATTTATTTATAAAAGAAATTTTTGCAGAATCAACGACAAGCAACTGTTGAACGTTATTTTACATATATGTAAAACAAAGAAGACGTAGGAAAAAGAAACATTTGTGCGGCATTTAAAGCAGCATATTAGGAAGAAGAGTAACTTTAACGCAAAACAGCAAAAGAAGAGCCAGCAACAGGCAACAAGTTCAAAATGTGGAACCAAAAGGCAACAGCAGCAACAAGTGATAATAACAAGGACAAGGAAACGGTGGAGGATTGTAGTTGTGCTGGTGGTAGCATTGCCAGCACTGTCACAGCTGTCAGTGTTGAGCAGCAGCAGAAGGCAGCTGCAATTGAAACTAACAGTAAACAATCAAAATCAGCAACAACAGCATTTGGCGGCAAAAACAGCGAACAACAACAGCAACAAACTAGCGCCGCCATTAACAAGCAAAAAGAATTTTCAGCACAAAGCGAAACTAGTGATTCTGGTTTTATCTCCGGCCCGCAATCAGCGCAAATCTTTAGCGGCGAACTGAGCGACGACGACGAACCTCAGCACCAACCACAAGAAGAACAGAAAAAACATTCAGAGCAGGGCAAGAGCAAGGATCAGGAACAGACCAAGGACAAACAAGAAGTGGTGCTCGATTCGGGCATTATTGACGAAGAGCCAACTGAGGACGCATCCGAGGAGGAGGAGGTTGAAGCTGGCGCCGAAAAGCCAGCCGTTGAGCAGATGCGCTTTAAACACAACGTTGATACGGGCATACCGCAATGGATCGTACAATCCAGCCTCGCCAGCGGCGGCACTGCTATAAACAATCTCAACACAACAACAACAAATGCTAACGCCTCCGCTGGACGAAGAAGCGCACCACAAAACAGCAGTGCAACAACAACAATATCAGCAACAGCAACAAATGCAGCTGGAAATACTGCAAGTGCAAATTCAACTGCACCATTAAGCGGCAGCAACAATATCAACATCATGAACGCCTGGGAGCAATTCTACCAACAGAACGATGATGGCGACACGTGAGTAACAAAACAACTGAATAATCAATCAAGCATTTCCGTTCGGAAATTTCCAACTTAGAAAAAAAAAGGGAACTGAACTCTTAGTTACCCTACTTTATGTTAGATCTTTCTAAAACAATCAGGGTCATAAATGTATCGTAAGCTGCTTGTCAAAAAAACTTTTAGTCACTTTATAGATGCAGGGTAGAGAGATCGTATAAAGCAAAGTTGACTTGACCACTAACTATGTGGGGGAGACTTTCATGAATCACAAGACAATGAGGCGACTTTAACGACGGCACATGTTAGTCAGGCAGTCAGGGGTTTTCCTGGTATGAGTATCGGTGCTTGTGTGTACCTACCTGTACGCAAAACAGGTTTTTGTCAAAATTTTATGGGTTTTACCGAAAAAAAAAAAAGCGATCATACAACAAGTGGGAAATGTTTCAGGCAGGTAACAATGTTTCATTTACCTCATTTCTTACCTTCGGTGTTTTGCTTTCTCCCTTCGACAGTCCACTGCATTTGGCCTGCATATCGGGCTATGTAGATGTTGTGGCGGCACTAATACGCATGGCACCACATCCGTGCCTCCTAAACATTCAGAACGATGTCGCCCAGACGCCCCTCCATTTGGCTGCATTAACAGCGCAGCCAACAATTCTACGCATGCTTTTATTGGCCGGTGCCGAGGTAAGTAACCCAATAAACCAATCAGACGAACCATTTATAGTTAATCCCATTAAACCATCTACATATCAATCTATCTATCTGCCAATTTGTTATATAACAGCCAACAGTACGTGATCGTCATGGTAATACGGCATTGCATTTGTCCTGTATTGCCGGTGAGAAGCAGTGTGTGCGCGCCTTGACGGAGAAGTTTGGTGCCTCGGAGATACATGAGGCACATCGCCAGTATGGACATCGTTCCAATGACAAGGCCGTTAGTTCACTGAGTTATGCCCATCTACCTGCCGATCTGGAGATACGCAACTATGATGGTGAGTTAACTTTAAAATCGAAATTAGAAAAGCTCATAAATCTTCAGACTAGTAAAGTTCTCTTTGACTTCTAGCTTTGAAATTTCCCAAAAATTCTGTTTAAAATCTGCTTTCAAGCAAATATTATTTAATTTATTTATTATTTTGTCTATAGTATAAAAAAATATAGTTTTTGAGAATTGTAGCCAACAATTTTTAGCACATTTGAACACATTTGATTTGTTGCCAAAAGATATATGGTATAGTTCTATATTGTAGCTGTCCCGCCATCGGCTAGCCACAGTGCGAGACATTGTCTGCCCAATATACATATACTATTTACATAATGAAAGTATATATATCGTGGATACATATTCAGTATATATGGCCGTGCTTCAAAAGCTAGCCAAAAATACATTGGCCTCCACACATTTTTCGCCTGAAAATACATTTCTCATTGGCTTTTTCGTTTTGTTATTGATTCACAATACTATGTGTATATACATATATATATGTATATATAGGCAATTTTGCGATTTTCAGTTTGACGTCAGCATAGAACAACATTGTTTATAAGTTATTCCATTCGATTTGATTTCCAGCTCATTTCACTTGCTTCTTAAAAACGAAATCGTAGCTTCAGATACATTTACGATTATGTATCCGAAAGCGTACGCACACAGATATATATATACATATATATATATATATATATATATATACATGTAATGGCAGGCGCGGCCTTATTTCCTTGATTGTTATTATTGATTTATATTTGTATACAAATAAGTTTAATGCGGCCGTACATATGCTTATTAATTTTCAACAGGTGGCATATGTGAAGGGTGTGTAAATAAATGAATGGTTGGTTAAAAGATTTCCCATGTCATAACAACAGTTGGTTGGATTTCTCCAGTCAGTCTTTAACAATTCAATTGTTTTTACTCATGCACAAAGTTTCCCAACTTAAACGAAACGAAACTAAACTAAACCGGAAGAAAGTAAAAGTCGTCAAAAGTATATACACAAAAGTTGAAGCTTGTGCAACTGTCGAAAGAAAAAAAAGGTTAATAAACTTGACAGAAAAGCAAAGCTGTTTGAGCTGCTAAAAGGGGCTTCAATTTTATAGTCTCACACACACACACACACACACACATACACTCTTACAGTAGTGTATATTTACTTTAACCTTTCGTTTGTTTAATCGATTATTGTCTTTTTTGGACTATGCCTAACCTTGCTAAAAATACCATAAAACAAAAAAAAAAATGTGTAAGCCATTATTTTTTTTTTGTTGGTATTTTTGCTCTTTTTTTTAAACATGTGGTGAGCAAACATTTGGCAGGCACAACATTTTAGCCAGACCAAACCGGTCCTACATACACTACATAGGGAAAAAAACAGCTGCTGACCGAACAACCAACACACACACACACACACACATAGGTCTACGCCTACATTTATATGCTAGCAGTCAAAAGAGCAGACATTGCACCTAATATACGGAATAGGTTTATGTATATCTTTTTGGCCGGCTCGTTCTATGCAGAAATAACCGAAAAAAAAAGAAAAATCTACGAAGATTAGTAGAAATACCCTAACGTGAACGAATAGTAAGAATAAAAACATTGTAACAATTTGATTATATTTTTAAATTATAAAAAAAAACCTTAACCTTCTTGGCTTATAAATTTAAAAATATTTATTCAACTTTTTGATTCGGCCTTCGAATTGTTATCAGCTGCCCAAGACTTTTGATTTAACTAATCTTATCTCTCTACTATTCTTTAAAAAATTTATTCCATTTAACATTCTTAAATCAAAATTTACTTGTCAGACAATCTGACGGCCAAACGTTTTGCAATTCCCTGCTATTTTGTAGAGTATCAAAAAAAAAAGAAGAAAAAAGCAAGCGAAACGATGACACGAACAACAACAGCGACGAACGGCTTTTTCTTTCAAATTTTTGGGTTTTCCCGTGCACAAGCAGACACATTAATTTATATATATATACTTATTTGTGTGTATATACTCTTTGTTTGAATAGCAATTTTAAATGTCTACGCTTTGAGTGTCTGAAATGCCAGATGTTATAAAACCATATTCAATTGGGTTCCTATAGACAAGTAAAAAGTCACAAGATTTTCTTGTTCAATTGACGTCATAGTTGTAAAAGTACATTTTTTTTTTTTGATTGATCCTTCAAAAGCAAAGACGTAGAAGCGAAATTCTCGGGATTGTAAAGCTAAAACCAATTCGTCATAATGTTTTGAGTAACAATAAACAAAGGTGTAAACAATTATAAAAGCTTTTTGAGAGAGCAAATCTAAATAACAACAACTTTAGATACATATTAAAGGAGTTTTATTTTAATACCAACTCTGAAATGTTATCTAAATATAACGAGCTATTTTCTTTTTTACACTTTACCTGCTTTGCATTTTTGTGCTTAAATTAAATGCAATTTAGTTGCCAGAAAATTTGGAAAATGTTACGAAAATAATCGCTAGCTTTTGCTCGCATCTGGCATTAAGCCAACATATTTTTCAAATAGTATAAAGTAAATATGTCGGAAATTGAAAAACAAATAAATCTACATGTGTATGTACTACTAATACAAGCTATGCGCTGGCTATTTCTGGCAAAACATCTTGTACATGAATAATGTAATACACAAATGTAAAAACCAATTGTAAGGGTTCAAATGTTATCAAATCAAATCCAACTTATCAGCAAAACTATGCCATCATGTTTTCTATATTCTATATTCGAGTTAAATTTACATATATATATTTTTTTTTTGTGGTTGTGAACAAAACGCATTTCTTTGGCCTTTTGGAAATTCCCAGCTATTTGTGTAATATCGTCCTAATTACATTAACTGCCGTTAATCGCTTTGCCACGAACGACGAGGTCATTAATAATACAAGTCTGTATATATATATATATATATTTCTCATACAGTTTTGTATTCATTTGAACTACTCTGAGGATTTGCGCACGCAACCGCAAAATGGCCCTGTCTGGGCTCAGTTCAGTTAATAGTATAAATAAATGCACGCTATGTCCTATTATAAATAGAATTCCTATATTTTTTTTTTTGCCAAATGATTACGGCGTATTTCTTTTATGGCCCTTAATGGCAACTTTCTCATGCCAAGGAAATTATTTAACTATGTTTGTCTTTGATTTTAGAGCAGACTTATCAAAATATACTTGGACAAAGTGCTAATAAGTTTTTGTTATCTCTGATATTCATGGATCATAAAGTGTTGAACCGGTTTAAGCTACACAATTAGCATTTTTGCTGACGTTATTAATTAACTTGCTCTAATAATTTTCCGCACATTTTTCTCATTCAAGGTGCTAACAATTCCATTAATTTGTTTATTTAAACCCCAGTCGTTTTGGGTTTTAACAACAATCTTATCGTTGTAGCCAAAAACAAAAATAAACAACAAAAAAACCATCACTGACGTCAGCCTCTCGAGAGACACATTAAGGGAATTTCAGAACGATAAACGTAACTGTACTTACATATAAATTTGTCTCACATATGTTGGAAATGTGTCTCGGGGAAAAATCAAAGAAACTTTCCAAAAACCACAAAAAAGAATATAGTTGCTTTATGCACGATAAGCATACAGCATTGGCATTTTAGTCGTTTTGTACTTTCCCGTTAGTAACGGGAGATAAGCAAAATTCAATATCCCCCCATAGGTAATTTGGGGTATAGTGTTGCAACGATCGTCGTCAAGCTAAACCCTTATCAATGCTTGAAAAAACCCCATTGGTGGTCGTTTGTTATAGCTATGACGACGCCGATTGTACTATTGCATATGCCATGTGTTTGTTGTACACATAATTTGTCCGTTCAGTGTTCAATAGTGTTATCTAAATGATAAGTACTATCAAAGGTTTTCCCATCCGACACAGTTTCTGTACCCTTTTCTCGAAGGGTACACACAAATGTTATATGTTTCAATAAGATGATCAAGATAAAAATTATATCTAATTAGAGTTTTTTTCTTTTTATCTTTTGAATATGAAGAAAGAAATCCCTATGTTGTCTTACAGTTAAGTTAGTGTATTCTGTCTTCGTCATGGCCCAATTTATATTGCTTACTCATAACCGTTTGTTTTTCCATTGACTTTGAACAGTAGTTTTGCTATTCCATATGAATTCTCGTACATTTGGAGAATACTACTCCATAAAATATCAAAATTTATCGTTAAGTGCTTGCAAGACGTGTTTTTTTGTTTTTTTTTTTTGTTGATCATTCAAACGCGCTATCAGAATGACTTGACGCATTTTTTGTGTGCAACCTTCTACAAGTTATTGGGGCTTCGCACATAAATATAGAAAATTGTGTGTATATAAACAGATAGTACGTAATTGAGTGGGGAATTCCGTTGAACGATAGATTGCTCTGATCGGTGTAACGTAAGAAAGCTAATTGATCAAACTGGAATTGAAGCGAGATGACGCTTATAAGAAATTGCTAGCTGTAATTGTAGTTGCTGGGCAGAATTTGCATAATATGTGTACTTAAATCTTGAGAATACTTAAAATTGTTAGCTAACTGTTTATAAACGGGTTTTCTTTTGAGACGTTTGATTGACGTATAGATGGGCATAGATATAGATTAACGACTCAGCTGTTAAGTGATCACAACCTGTTAATTGATCATTAGGCGTTGTTTTTATTATTGAATAACCATTGAACTCCGGCCACAATTAAAATTATCGATTTAAATCGAGTTTGTGTAACATTTAGTTTAGATAAAAGTATGCATTAGTTTCCTATTACAAGGGAAAATGTTTGATCTGGTTAGATTACAACTGTTTTTTTTAGCTAAACGATATCGATAATTATCGATTAGAGTGTAAACTCTTAGCTGCTTAGTCAACATTATAATAATTTCTGTTCCTTGTCTCTTTTGTTTAAAACTAAAGCTGTTCTTATTCAAAAATTATGTTCCGTGTTGTATATTCAATTGTTTTAAATTTGGCAGCTGTTTTAAGAGGAAGCAAATTCTTTTATGCACCTTCTTATGTACTCGAATTAGTCGCATTTTAATAAATTTGTTTTTTATTGTTTAATGAAGTGCTCGATTGTCACCTGGTAAGGTACTACGCTGTATGTAAACAAACCGGTTTAACCCACAATTGTTAATGTCAATAAATTAAATGATTATTTCACTAACATTCTGGAAATGTTTTATTGACTGCCAATGACATTTACATCACAACAATAACAACATGTTAGTCATTACTGCCAGAGTCAGTGTCTCTAGACAAGGAGAGGCCGACCGACCGATTGATAAAAAACACAACAATTTATATATTCGATTATTAACTTTTTACTATATGAGCTCATATATATATATATTTATTATTATATATATATGTGGGGTTAACTGGTTTGGTTAAGCCCCAATGCAATATCCAATAGCCACTTATAACGGAAGTTGAAGATCATAATTAAAATAATGCCACTCTCTATATATGGCGGAGTAAATTTTCACCTTAATGTTGACACACTTTGTTTATTTTTTTGCAGTACTTGCGATCGCCTACAGCATTTGGAATGGGGTAAAACCCCATTACAAAATTGCAACTAGTCTCGCACAATTGTCAACAGCGAACAGCAAACAGCAACTTTTACCGGTCTTTATCGCAAGCACTTGACAATGGTTTTGGGCAAACCAACATTTACTTAACTTTACAACAGCGCGCCTGCCTCTGACCTCTTGTCTTGTCTTGTCTTGGCGCTGTTTGTCGGGTTTTGCCCGTATGCCCACAAGTCTGAGCATGAAGTGTATTTACTTTGCGAATAACGTAACCAACAACACGTGGCACGATCATCCACACCTCCAACACACACACACACACACACACGCACTCTTATATGTATATGTGTATCGCATATATTTACAATACAATTTATTTAAAAGAAAGTCAACAAATGGTTTGCATGACATAACTTAAAGACATCTTTGGTTGGCGAGAGAGTGTGAAAGAAAATCCAAAAATTGATTACCTTTTTTAACTTTGGAAATTCCAGCTACATATATAATTGTGCTAAATTATTGTTATATTGTTGTTGTTGTTGTTTTGGGACTTTACGCTTCATTTGGCAACTGTCGTTTGGCTGCTGTTCATTTTTATTATATCTTAACAATGGGGATTTTCACATCCATTTCCACTTTGAAAACTTTCCAAAAACCGCAAATTGACAAATGTGGCGCCGCCAGAAGGCTTTAAACAAACAGTCATTAACTGTATATTGTTCTTCTGTTTGAACACATGTCTCGCATTTTTTTCTTTATTTTTTTTTTGGTCAGGTACTTCCCCATTCTCTCCATGGCCTGGTGCTTTGTAATACCAAATTTAAGAATGAATATATGTTTGTTTTTTCTGCTTCTTGTTAAAAGGCAATTCAAATAGCGTTCGTTGGCTTTTGTAGTCGTTCTTCGTTTACATTTTGCAGAATAGTTTTTGCAAGTGAAACTATAAAACAAGCTGAGTAATCGATATAGTATATAAAAAGCTATTTGTTTATCGATCGAGTTTTAAAGGAGAATTGTTACTTTTCGCTTTCGGATTAAATTAGATTGTTGTTCACGAAGTTGTTTAGTCTCAAAAAACAATTGGTATAAATATTCTTATCGACATTGAATTTCATAAACAATACAATCTTATGGTTTTAATTGTGAATCAATGAACTGTATTCAATTTATTCACTTAATTGAAGGACAAGCAAGCAACAAAATGCGTTTAATGACATGACATGAGGCAGGGGAACGGGCTTGTCCAAAACGAAGCGAAAACGCAAAATTATTAAACAAAAAAAAAAACAATAAGCACAATTACTTAAAATAAGGCAAAGACAAAAAAAAAACGGTTTTTTGCTCTTTTTATTTGTGCTTGTCAATAAATTTGTAATCTTTTGCGACTTGGTTTTTTTTTTTTGTTGCTTAAGGTCGCAATTTGCCGCCTGTGCTAACAAAATGTTGCAGGCGGGGGAAAGGGGTGGGTAGGGTTATCCGTTTGATAACAAAAGAACAGAACAGTAAAGTTGAATAATTGTGGGAAAGTCCATTATCAAGTAATATTCGAAGGTTATAGGAAGGTTTTCGAGAGGATTCAGTTTGATCGCATTTCGTATCGCTTATTATTTGCTTAAGCTCACATACGATAAGCGTGACTTTTTATTATTGTTATTACTATCTTACTATATGAAAAGCAGGCCGCTAAAAACAAAAAAAAAATAAAAATTTCAAGTTTAACTACCTTAGCTTCTTTTCTTTTTCTTTTTTTTGTTCGTTAGTTTTTGCTGTTCGTTCAGTTTTTTCGTTTTTGTTTTTATGGAGTCAAGTTTTGCGCTCAGACTTGTTGGCAGCTGCCTAGATAAAGCTTTAGATAATGATAAATTCAAACTCTGGTTGGTGAGTGGAACGGATTTTGTATATGAAATCTAAAGCGCGTGACGCAGCAATGCTTGGGAATTCCCACAAGTTTTGAGCAAACGTTTTTTTGGCTTTTCGTTTTCTGTGTGTTGTTTAATATTTCATATTTAAATCTAAACGCGCGCGCTTTATGAACATTTCTATAAATATATATATGTATATATATATATATTTAGCTATATATATTCATGTACAAGCTATAAAAAACGATTGGCAACGACAATGGAACTGTGCTTGGCTTGGCTTTTACTATCTCTCCTCATCATCAAGTTTATGCGCTCGTATTATAATAATCTCGACTTCTCTCAATCCATGGTGACCAACAGAGAGATGCTTGATTGCTGACTCTCTGGGCTCGCTCCGTTTGGCTTATTGGGCGAATACAAACAAACACACAAAGGAAAAAAAAAGATAAAAAAATGTTGTCATCGTTTATATTTAAAACTTGTGACACAATTTTTGTTATTGTTTGTTAGTCTTTTGGCCAGCCGAACTGGACTGGAGACAGCAGCAGCAGCAGCAGCGTCAACCAAAAGCTAAAGACAAAACCAAAACCCGGCTTTAACTTTCTTGCCGTATATCTGCTTGCTTTCACATTCATTGCCGGTCTTTCTAAGACATCGTATTCAACAAACTAAGCTACTAGTAGCAGGTATTATGAAGTAGCTACTTTAAGAATTTTAGATTGCTTATGTCATTGCGCGTGAATACCTTTGAGTCAGCTCTTTAATCATCATCATCATGATTAATTTTACAGCAGGCGCAACAATAAATTTCAATGCGTATTTTCTCGCAGCCAACTTTAGTTTTAATCTTTGTCAGTTTGTAAAAAACGATATTAAATTGCACTAAGTGCCAAACGATATGCTAGCGATCAACCCACATGGTACATGCAACTCTGATACGATAAGGAGAACGATAAATTTCCCAACCCAGAAAAAACAACAAGTAGTTGGCAACGCATGCGCAAATGTTATGGGTTTTTATTGAAAGTTCTTACGGAAATTGAATGCCAATGAGCAAAGCTGAGAAACCAACCAGCTGAGTAAAGCTGCCTGCGTGCGTGCGTGTGTGTGTGTGTGTGAAAGTCAATCAGCAGCACGTGTAACAGCCAAATTCAAAGCAAATAGCAACAACAAACCATGTTTTGTTAATCTGTGTGCGCAATCCAGCTAGCGTATGAGAATTGTATTTAATATTTTTCAAGCATCGCATGTCAGTTGAAGTATTACTATAATTGCACATTTTTTTTTTTGGCTATTTTCTTAGCTGGACTTGTAAATGATGTGCAAACATTTTTACTCTTTTTAATTTAAACCAATTTGAACTTGGGCAAACTTGTTGGCCGCCGGTCCAACAAAAGTCAGCTTGTTTGGTTTGTTAACTTTATTTAATTTATTTTTTTTTCCTTTGTGTTTGTATTTTTGCATTGTTGTTGTTGTTGCTTTTTATGCCACTGCTGGTTTTTTTGACTTTTGCTGATTTTGTTGTTGTTGTTTTAGCTGTTATTGCTGCTGTTTTATTGTGGGAATTTCTTGGGTTTTTCAACGCACACCAAAATGCAAAATGAACGTATGTTTGTGTGTGTGTATATATATATTTTCTACATATGGCAAAAGCGCTAACTAAGCTAAGCCCCCTTCCCCCTGCGCCATCGTGCGCTTACCTACTGCTGCCGTGATGAAAGCTTTTGCTGATCACATTGTTGTTGTTGACATTTAAAAATGCTACTTGTTAAACAACAACACAGCAAAGCTTTTCTTACTGAGCGCTTTTTGGGAAGGGATCGTATTTCATTCATAAATGAAGCTTAAGACGACATACAGTGGTTAGAAATAAATTTTTTTAGTAATGAATATATATAATCATATTCTAACTTTCTTCATTTCCATTGCTTCTTTGCAGGTGAGCGTTGTGTGCATTTGGCCGCCGGAGCTGGACACATTGATATCTTACGCATTTTAGTATCCCACGGCGCCGACATTAATGCTAGAGTAAGTTTTTAATAATTTGTTATTAATATAATAATAATGTATTAATAAATATGATTATGATTGCTTTGCAGGAGGGCAAAGGTGGACGAACACCGCTACACATTGCCATTGAGTGCTGCAACGAGGATTTGGCCAATTTTCTGCTAGATGAATGCGAGAAACTCAATCTGGAGACAGCTACATATGCCGGCCTAACGGCATATCAGGTTGCCAGCATCCTAAACAAATCCCGTATGCAAAACATACTCGAGAAACGCGGCGCCGAAACATTAACGCCGCCCGATAGTGATTATGACAGTAGCGATATTGAAGATCTTGACGATACCAAGGTGAGCGTCGCAGCCTAAAAAACAAAAAATAAAAATAAAAAACGCAACAAAAAATACCATCTATAGAAAATCATTGAGACACCCATTAGAAATTAAGGAAAAACATTACGGGTCCACCACCAAAATCTTCCAAAATGTTCAAGAAAAAAACAAAATACAAAAAAAAGCTTTGAAAAATGTCCAAAATGCTGAATGCTGGTATTCAGTAAAAAGTTCAATCTAGAGATACAAAAAAAAAAAAACAATGAGAAAGAGAAATTGCGTTGTTACATTAATGTATTGTTAAAACAAACAAAAGAACGGAACGGCAGCAAACATTAAGAATTAACTGTTATACATATTATATATATATATATATATATATATATATATATAGTAAAAGATCGCTCTATGTTTTAGTAGAGTTACAAACTTAATAGCTGATTTTAAACAACCAACAAAATAACGAACAAAATGCAATATACAATGTACATCAATACATGTGCAAAAAGAACTATCCATCTTATCAACTGTTGTCTAGATTAAAATTTATCTTTTATGTTTGTTGCTATATTCAAGTCTCTCTCTATTACATATCTCTTTGTCTCTTTCTGTCTGTATTATGTATGAATGTAAATGTATGTGTATTTTGTTAATAAGTGTGCGTGTATTTAGGCAACTAACATAAAGAATTAGAACTAGTAAGTAGAAACATACAAAATGTACGTATTTAGCAGTCAAAAATGCTGGCTCCTAACTCTTAATAACCGCATAGTACTATAAAGAAAATAAATTATAATATTGCGCGTAGCAATATATTAGGTTAGTTGAATCTAATTGATGTTTAAATGTTCTGACTGAATGAATTATGTTGCAAATAAACATTTTATTCTAAAACCAAACAATGAATTGACTTTGTCAAAATTGAAATTTTTTAATGAGCTGAGTTCTTAAAAATAAAAGTATGTAAGTATATATTATCTAAATGCATGAATCTAAATTGTATTCGAACTAGCTAAAAGCGTTTTGTTATTTATTTTGTTGGTGTTCTTTTACTTATGTTTGTTTTCACAAATGCTTAAAAGTTCATGTTTTCTTTTAATATATATTTTTTTTAACTTTGAACTTAAATTCGTTGCTCATAATTTTTCTCTCTATGGTTTATGTTATTTTGCAGATGTACGATCGCTTTGGTGATCCCCGTTACTTTGTGAGCTACAACGGCGGCAATCCCATGACAGTTGCTTGAAATCGCATAATCAAGTGTACATAACTTAAAAGAGCATTAACAAAATCCATTCAACAATATGTATTTAACAACGCTATAATTCCAATAACAGCTAAAACCCATATGCGATATTTTGTGACGTTCTTCACACCAAACGACGATGAACAAAAACAACAACAACAAAAACGAACCAACTAAAAACGAAGAACGAGCCTCCTCCAGCAATGCAACCAACTAACATGTACTTACAATTAAGCAACAAAACAAAAAAATATATATATATTATAATATGGTTTACCATGTAAGCTCAAAAAAAAGAAAGAAATCGGTATTCAAATGGAATAAAGCGTATAAGGTTGCAGTATGGCAAGCATTTTATTTATACAAATCAAATTTTAACTTAAATTAATAAAATACATATTACATAGAATGCACAAACATTTGAAATACATCATGTATCGAAAGTCACAAGTATTATAAAACATCAACTGGCGTCTTAACAAATAATCTTAAAAAAACACATACAAAATTTTCGTCTAGTTGGTACATATTTACGTTAAGGCATCTAGCGTATGCTTTGGCGGAAAACGCTCTTTTTAGCATTGCTATTCGAGCTGGCCACCTTTTTTGTCGCCATTGGATCTGGCGCAAAGCAATTCCACAGTCGCAGAGTCTCGTCGGCGCCGGCGCTTATCACCGTACTACCATCAGGTGAAATTGCCATTTGCAGTACACGCGAAGTGTGTCCAGTTAGATCGGCCTGTTTAACCATTGTGGGATACTTCCAAATGGTCAATTGATTGTTTGCGAATCCATGCGCCGATATCAGTTCCTTGTAGTGGCGTGAGAAGAGCAGGGCGCAAACCTGCGATTTAGAGTCTACAGATTTGATTAGCGAACCATTACACACATTCCAAAACTTAATGCAACGATCCGCGGTACCGCCGCCCGAGGCCAAAGTGTTGGGCTGCCAGGGACACCAGGCTAGAGCGCGCACTGCTGCCTGGTGCTCATTGAATTTGTGGAGCGGTTCTGAGGCGGTGCCAACGCCGTTGCTGGCTAACGACCAGACATTTACCAAATTATCATTGCCGCCGCTGGCCAAGTACTTAAAATCTGTGGACCATTTGAGACCACAAACCTCCTGGGCGTGACCCACAAGTGAGGATATCTTGTGCTCACGCGAGCGCACATCGTGGTGTATAATAGTGCCATCACGGCTTCCAGACGACACTAGATACGAGTTCCAGGCCAAGGAGCCAACACGCGCACTATGTCCGTCCATAACTCGCAGACGCTTCACCTTTGAACAGTCCCAGAGCTCCACAGCGCCAGTGCTGTTACCAATGGCCAGAATTTGTCCCTCCTGTATCCAGGAGAGTGCGCATGCATAGTCACCCTCTTCGTACTCCGTCAGCTGTTCAATGTTACCGCTGGCCGCATTCCACAGATAAACACAATTGCCCAAAGCAACAGCCACTATATTATCGGCGCTCCAGTCCATTAGGTTTAGATCTGGAGGGTAAGAAAATATTTACAAGAATGCTCTAAATGTATAAAATACAACTCACAATAGTCATTAATAAAGTCGGGTGCATCGAGTATGCGCTCCGAGGTGGTTGGAATATAACGTGTGCCGCTCTTTGTTGAAATAGGCGTCTTTATAGAGTAAACAACCTTCAAAGGATTCGTGTGAGATTCGGGTGCAGCGGGAGCCTTATTCTGATAGCACAAAATGCGTACACCATTGCTGCTCTCGCCAAGATGTGCGGCTTCAGCAATGAGCTTCTGGCGTTCACTTTTATGCGCCGATGCCTGAACATTATTTTCGTTGCTGTTGCTGCTTGTTGGCTGTTGCTCCTCTTCAGATTTATCCGTATCCTTGTTAACCTGTGTAAAATGGAACACAGTGTAGGTATTGATGCTATAAAGATCTCTTTTTAATAGATTTTACCAAAAAGTGCGCCAACTCAAAGTTGGTAGCTGCGCGATTCGGTATAAAACGATCACCGCCGCCTGGCGTCTTTGTTGGCGTTGTTGTCGATTTTTTGGCCTTTGCGTCGGCGCTCTTGCCCGGCGTTTTTGTTGGTGCTTGAACGCCCGAGAAGCTGGTGTTGTACGAAACGGACAAGACGGATCGCGTCGTATTAACGCTGCCATTGAGCGATGCTTCTAGCTTCTTCTTCCAGCGCGGCGCAGGACCACGCGTCTCACCGTCCAGAATTAGCGCATTTTGTAGATCGCTCACAAAATTAAATTGAGACATTTTTAACTAATCAATTGTACCAATATTTGGTGTTTTGATTTACAACACAATTGTTCAGTTGATAGTTTACTCAGATTTTCTATCTCTTCCTTACTGTGAAAATAGCAATGGCGGTTTGGAAATGCATAGATATGAAAATCTCGCGGCAAATGCTACTAGCTCGGTTAAAAAAGTAATCGATCTTATACATTCGATAGCTATGGTTTTAATGTATATGAAGCCGTGGATCACAGCTGTTCAAATATTTTCACACCCTGCTGTTATATCTCTGTTATAAGTTTTCTGTCAGCTGTTGTTTAATTTAGATGTGAGCTATATTCCGACGCAACTTGATTTTGATAAAAAATTACTTTTTCAAGACCATAATTATAGCGTAACCGAGTTTAATTTATGAAAAGCACAAAAGCATACCGACACTTACCGGCCTGTTTCCAGAAAAGAAATCAAGCTCGCTGTTGCTAACATTTCATGCCAATGCTAAGCTAACAGATATTCGACAGTCACAGCTGTCAATTTTATACATGATTCAGACATACATGTATCAGGGACAAGTGCGTATTTTTAACAATTCTAATATAAAATAAACGAATAATTAAAACATATATCCGCAGCTTTTTAACCAGCCAGCAGTATATGATTATCGCCCGCCACAATGGCCTTCAACTTCACTGCATTCACATACATTGTGGCGCTTATCGGTGATGCGTTTTTAATTTTTTTCGCAATATTTCAAGTCATTGCGTTCGATGAACTGAAAACAGATTATAAGAATCCAATCGATCAGTGCAACAGTCTCAACCCGGTAAGTGCATTTAATTATTGCGTAAAAATACGAATATAATAATTTTTGGTTTTCTTAAGCTCGTTCTTCCTGAGTATGGGCTGCACATTTTTATAAATCTGCTGTTCCTGTTTTGCGGCGAATGGTATTCTTTGTGCCTCAACATGCCTCTCATAGCTTATCATATATGGCGGTAAGTCTTTGGGCGCAATTGCTTAATGCTTATATAAACTTTCAATTTCTCGCAGCTATAAAAATCGTCCAGTCATGTCGGGTCCAGGTTTGTATGATCCAACAACGGTGTTAAAGACGGACACCTTAGCGCTTCATATGCGTGAGGGTTGGATTAAACTGGCCGTCTACTTAATCTGCTTCTTCTGTTATATATACGGGTAAGGGTTGCATATGATAAAAATTGTTGTACTGTTTTTTTCATATGTGTTGTTTTGTTCATATTTCTGTCTAATTTTAGCATGGTTTATTCGCTCATCTCGACATAGAGGGTAAAGGCAGCTGCCTGGGGATCTCATTGTTGGCACCTACAGCGCATCTGCTATGTACATCTACAATCTTTTATGCAAAATGTCATCGTGTATGGGCCACACATACACAACTCCGTTGCTGAGCGAACAATATTTCATGTGTACAATTTGGGAGTTAATTCATAAATGCGATTCATAACAAAGATATCTTTGGCAACGCCTTCATTATTAGTATTTGTGTATTGTTGGAGAATTGTAACGGTTTTTTATTATTATTAATTGTAATAGTTTGCATTTGGTAGTCATGACCTGAAAAGAATAAAGTAAAATCTAAATTAATTTAATTTTTTGTTTGCTTAGCTTCAAGGATAGTGGCTTATTCGACTGAGCTGTAAGAAGAGCATATCATATTCTTAAAGGCCACAGCACTTGACATCGTAAAGATTAGAACACCTTGTTATCTGCCTGACAGCTGATATGGATATACAAATTGCCCAAGTTTAACAAACATTTTGTACGTACGTACATATCTTGATAACTTTATTTTACAATCGTTAGTCGACTTGGATTTGGATTCGACCTTTACTATTGTATAATTCAAACCAATTTTCATAAAAATATATATAGATGTATGTGTATGCCATGTATTCACAATATAATTTATAACTCCGGGAGTTTGAATTTGGGGGGATGGGGTAAATTAGCATTAATTATGACATAAAAACAATAAAGAATAAGAAGAAAAATATCAAAACACCAAAAATCTTAATCATGAGCCAGCGGTTCTTTGAAACTGATTGAAAATATTTGAGAATTTCGCCATGCGCCGCTTCAATATTCAATTCCGCGTCCGCCACATTCGTATCGATGCGTTCAACAATCTCCTCCTGCTCCTTTACCATATGAGCTAGCTGTTGGAAGATTCCACCAAGTTCTACAATTGTGGACTCAATGTTCTGCATGGTTTCGGCACGCTGTTGCACATAAGTGTCAGAATCATCGTACATAGCCAACTGCTGCTGTTGCTGCATTCGTGCTTCCGGTCCCAACAGTGGCGTTCTATCACTGCCACCCATATCTATGCTTACGGCCTGATTCTCCTCGCTGAGTAGAAGCGAGCCCTGTTTGGCAGTCGATGGTGAAACGGTGTGGGCGGCCAACGGGCCGGGTCCCTGGCTAAAATGGTCGCGTCGCGTCTTCTGGTGCTTGAGATTTTCTGTGCGCACTTCAAGAATCTGCTTAAAGTCCGTGCTCATGCTAGCCAATTTAGACTGCAGTGCGAGCACCATGTTTGAGGAATGTGAGACCAGATGCTTGCCATTTGTCGTGCGTCGCTGATCCTTGGAGATATCCTGCAGTTTGGCGATCTGTTGATTAAGTGCATTCAAGTCACCTTTGATGATATACGTCAACTCCTGAATTTCCTGCGGTCTGTCGTCGAAAAGACTCTTCTTTTTGGCCACTGTAAACAAATGACAGATGTTAGCAAAAATCTTATACTAATACTAAGTTTCCAGCAGCACACGTAAGTTTTTTACTATCGTGTTATGTGAGAAAACTTCCTGTCACACTTACGCATGGTCAGCTTTTCCAGTTTGGCATACGTGCTTGCAATGTTCTTGCCTATAAACCGGGCCACCATCATAAACTCGGAATAGCTCTGGACCTGTTTGGCCTTGCGCGGATCTCTTACGTTGACGGCCCGTGTGATGTTTCGTGATTGTAGCGAACGTATCGCATTGGCGAATTCGCCCGTTCGATCCCGTGATGCCATTATGAATACCTCCTGTTCCGGTTCCGAGTCAAACTCTTCCTGTTGCGCGCCAAAATTGTAAGCTCCCTTATCAAAGCTACTTTTGCAGTTATTGTTCTCAGCTCCGGTCGCCTGTGGCGAATGATTGCCCGTTACAACAGCCGCAGCTGCGCTTAGTGGCTGCTGGATGAACGTGCGCAACGCCTGGCCAGAGCGTGACGAGATGCCAGTGAAGAGATTCCACTGGCGGGCTGCTTTGTCGTATTTGTCGTCAACGTCTGAAGAAACAAATTGTTGATCGCCAATATTAATAGCAGCCTCCAACACTGGCTGCTGACTGACGAACAACAATTGTGGCTGCTGTTGCCCTGGTTGGATTAGTGTATGTTGTTGCTGCAGCTGTTGTTGCTGCAATGATGTGGGTGGGACACTGTAACTGCTGCTGTATTCCTGCTGGTCCGCTTGTTGATGGCGTCGTCGAGTTTGCATCTCATTTCAAGTCAATTTGCTTTGCTGCCTTGATCTTCTGTGGTTGCTGTTGTTTTTTAGTTGTTGAAGACGTTGCCTCTTTTGCATTCGTCATGCACTGCGTTTTACTTTTACTGTTTGTGACTTTTGTAATGTTGGTCTTTTTTTTACACTGTTTTTCTGTTCTTGGTTGACACTTATACCTTCTATTGCTATTCTCTATACTCTGTATTTAGTATTTTTGCTAATATCCTTGGGACATTTTAAATGGAATTTAGCGATTTAATTAAAAGTTGCAAAATATTTCAACTAAAAAACCTATTCACACACAGACACACACATAGTTAAGTAGCCCCAGATGACAGATGACGTGTTGCTGTTGTTTCGTGCTGCTAACGTACTCAAAATACTTGCAAATCATACTTGTAATGTGCGGTAAAATTATAGTTTTCTAATTCTACGTGATAACAGAATATCTTTTTGATCAGTATTGCTCTAGTTATATTCAGTAATTAGTACGAAGATTTACATCATTGTTATAGTAATAGTAACTTTAGTATTAAAATACCAGCTTGAAACAAGTGGACAGCTCCGCCGGCAACAACTGACAGCTGCTTATTCTCTCGCAGTTCTTCCTCTACCCAGTGTTTTTTTTACACCGACGTCTCGTGTGCCAATTGTACAATAAATTGATGTTTAAACTTAATTAACTGGAAAAGTCACGGATAATAAAAGAAAATGACGCTCTACCATTTTGGAAACTGTGTTGCGCTGCTCATGCCATATTACTTTACCTATAAGTACTCGGGCCTGTATGTTGAAAATAAAATCTAGGGCACCCAAAATATTGTGTTAATCAATAAATATTTACCTTCATTTCAGTTCTGAATATGGCGCATTCTGGAAGTGCGTACAAGCGGGTTGCATTTACATATTTACCCAGCTTTGTAAAATGCTCGTTTTAGCCACATTCTTTTATTCGGATACGGCCTCCAATAGCGGCGAGTTTAACTTCTTTGCGGTAAGTGGATCGGAAATGTAAAGACTCGTCAATTTAAAGCTTTGATTTATTTCATGCCACAGGAGATTCTGCGCTGTAGTGTGGATGTAGCCGATCTGCTGGGATTCGCTCTGATTCTAAGTCGCATACCTGGCAAGGGTCATTCAAAACTAATCACCGCTGGACTGGGTTGTAAGTAGCAAGAAAAAAGTAAAACTAAGATCGTTGTTCACATTGTTAACTCGCATTTTAGGGGCCACCGCCGAAGTAATACTTTCACGTGGCATTATGCTCTGGGTGGGCGCCCGTGGTACTGAATTCAGCTGGATTTATATACAGAAATGTCTGGAATCCAATGTTCTGCTTGTCCAGCACTTGACCACTGCCACCCTAATTTGGCTGTTTACGCGACATGATCTTAAAAGGGAATTGAAACCGCTTGTCTCCATATTGCTAGCTGTCACTGTCTTTAAGGGCGTCTGGCTGGAGGGTATGCTGCACATCCTTAGCTTTGGGGCTTGGTCAGCGATTGCCATTAAGGCGCTAGTTGCTGCTGTCATTGGCTTCTGTTCGCTGCACATTTACGCTGGCCTCGCCCAACAAATTGGCATTTAATTTCTATATTTTATTGCATATATATTTTGGTTGTCGTGGGGTTAAGTACAGTTGTTTAATACAAAAGAACAGAGTAGAGAATTACGAGAAATGTTAATGAATTATAGTTTATGATAACGATAACAAAGATCGCATTTTTATACAAAAAAAACCAAAAAAAACCACTTATTACAAGTGTGTAAATTTACTAGTTTGAATAATCGAAGTATTTTCGATGTCTTCACGGAACGAAATCAACAAAATTAATTTACCCATCTAAATGGGTAACAATAACAATATACTAGTAACACTTTTGTTAAGTGTTCAAAATATTTTTGATGATCCTGTTGGACTCTACGCCCAAAGTAATCCCATCTATTTCAAGAGATCCCGGCTTTTTAGAGAGTTTTATAAACCCATCGCGCGAGAGGACTGTCAAGAAGAACTATTAGTTAAGATAAACTGTTAGCAACAAAATATTCTTACTCATCAAATGGTTAAAGGCTAAGGCTGCTGATATACGATCTGGAAATGATTTGATAAACATGTTTGCATCAATTGACTTCATGTCGGAATCAGTTCGCCATATGCTCAACAAACTCATCATAACACTGTACGAATCTGTTTTTTAAAGTAAGACATAAGTGTATATTCATAGTTCAAATTAAGAATTTGCCCACCGAAACGTTTATCCTTAAAACTTTTGATTTCCTCACATACATTATTATTGTAATGAATGTTATGGTTATTGCTTGGTTGTGATTCGGTTGGTTCCGAAGGTTCCGTAATTGGCACTTCTGGCACATAAACGTCTTTTTGAGCAGTTTGGTAGTGGACTGGGGCCAATATCTCTTTGCCAACTCATCATTATAATCAGCACCAAATATAGTCCGTAAAGTATTTTCACAGGTAAGCTCAATATCTCCGCTGGGTGGTTGGGAACGGATTTTAAGCCGATCTGGAAAAAGTTTTCTAACAACAACAAGATAGCTAATAAATTAATTTAAATGTGATATTAACTTCTTACTCTTGTCTAAAGCTAGTCAACAAGAATTTGCCATTTGTGAAATGTGTTCGCTGATTTACTTTCGGTTTCACAGCTTCCAGTGTTTTTAAGTAGGCTTCCCTGTGGCTCATAAGCGTCTTATATGGAAGTTTAATGATTTTATCTATTAGTTTTTTCTTTTTGATCTTGCGATTTATTAATTTTGACTGAGGAAGTGGAGGCAGCGGCTCTTCTGTTGCTAGACAAAGATCAAAAGTAGTAGGAAAATTCAATTCCGTACCGCCAAGTCTGGGCATTTTGCAGCACAAAACACTAGTTGGCGAGAGTTCGGGAGATTTGCGCTTTACTGTAAATACAGTAATCAATAAAAATAAATAAAAGAATACAGTGTATAATATTTGGAAGATCTTAGACGTACTTGAATTTCTCAATGGAAGAAACTCTTCAAGAGCTGTAGGATCTGGTTGATTTGATTCACCAAATCCATTGCAAAGGATTACATCTTGATCGATTTCGGTAAAAGTCAATTCATGGGTGACACTAATCACATGCTCGGATAAGCAATTGCGTGCCTCAATGTTAAATTCGTCATCTTGCGTCTTCCATAGTTGAGATTCAGTTAACATGTGCCTATAGTAATCGACATTCTGTTCATCCAAAAGCTGCGGTTCCTCGATTCTAGCTCGCTTGGAGACGCAAACAGTTGTGGTCTTCTGAGTGATTAATCGCTTGCGCTTGCGACAATCGAGTGATTGGGGACGACAATCAATTGCCACTTCAAACTTGTTGCTCATTATTTGATCCAGCAAATATTTAGTTTCAACTGTAAGAGACATAATACTAATAAATAAAAAAAAACACACACACAAAAATGTTATGTGCACATTGACGTACCTAGCAGTGTGGACACCTGTTGCCCTAATATGTAGCTAGCGCCGAAGGTCAGACGAGTTAGGTTCTTGAATGCAAAAACTTCACAGCTACGTGATTGTTGCGCATAGTTTGATTGAGTTTTGTCCTGCCCGGAGTCAATTATGTCGCGAATTCGCTTGCTAGCGAAAATTACAGAAGTAAGGTGACAGCAGTTTAGATGTCGATGCTAAATTACTCACCTGCTGGCGACAATATCAATTGCATTTATTTCATGACGAGGAAACAGTTTTGCAAAATGAGCTGATGAATATTTTCTCTCGCCTGCAATCCAGCAAGGCTTCAGAAGGTTGATATCCTCACTTTCGGTAAACTGTACTCGTTCAAGCGCCATAGCGAACTGCTCAATTTACCTGAGACAATGGCAAAAAGTAAAATAACGGTAAAGCTATCCGTGTCGCTTTTTTGGCGGGACCACAACAAGTTGTGATTTACAACACTGACCAAGTACATAAAAATGGAATGCAAGATGGCAAGCAGCAAAAGTCTGAAATATATTTTCAGTTTAACAGAAATAAATTCTTTGTCAATTCCGCAAATTGAGCAGAATGTATTATTATTATTTCGATGTCTGATAGTTTTGACTAGTACTTGTCAGAAAGTATAAAAAAAGCAGAAATTTTGTATACCATCTGTTAATAACATTTCAGTGAATGTTAAAGTTTTCGGGTGACCACAGATTATGAGTGGCTGTTAGTGTTGTCTCAAAAGAAAACGAAGGTAAACTGCGACAAAGCGTTTTTGTTTTGTATATCGTCGGCCGCCTTCTTTTCATTTCCGAAAAAAACTCCCTTCCAACGTCAAGTGCCAAGAGCAGCTCCGTCTACATGGTAAGCTTTCATCTCAAACGCATTCATTTTAACTAAATTGCAATGACTAATGATGCATGCTAAATGCAAGGTATCTAAAGTGTGGGTGGGTGTGCCGTTTCGATAAGGGCGGTGAATTTATTATACATTAACTAATTACTTTCGATGCATTCCAGGGTGATAACAAAATATGCGATATTAGCGACGAGGTGCTTGAGGAACTGAAAAAGTTTCGCTTTCGCAAGAGCAAAACCAACTCGGCATTGATACGTAAGACGCAAATTTATATACAAAGTTGATATGTTTGCATTGCCATGGCAAACATTGTCACTGTCATTGCTAGAGATGGACGCGTGTCAACGTTAAGAGCCGCGGCCTAAAATAACGCCAGATTTTATTTTCGTGCCGTGCTAGAATACAAAAAGAGCGCTCATCTTTAGCCAATGGCCCCAAGCATGCGTGTCTATAGCCAATTGAGCGGATTGATTGATTGGTTTTATTTATATTTATAGTTAAAATCGACAGAGAGAAACAATCGGTTGTGCTTGATGAATTTATTGACGATATTGCTGTCGATGAGCTACAAGACTCCCTGCCGGGCCATCAGCCCCGGTATTTGATATACACATACAAAATGGTGCACGACGATCAGCGCATTTCGTATCCAATGTGCTTCATATTTTATACACCTCGCGACAGTCAAATAGAATTGCAAATGATGTACGCGTGCACGAAGAGCGCTCTTCAACGTGAGGTGGATCTGACTCGGGTCTACGAAATTCGCGAGCTGGACGAATTGACCGAGGAGTGGCTAAAGGCTAAGCTTAAGTAGTAACATTTTACTACAGCCGTATTTAAAAGCAATATATAACGAGTAGTTTTTCTAGATACATATATACATATATGTACTAATACAAATATATGAGTGGAGCCGAAGCAAATACCAACGATAACGATACATACCAATACCAAACAAACCAATAGTATATGCATAATGACAATTTTTTCTATTTAAAATACAATTTTATACATAGCAAATAATGCAGCAGCATACAGTGTAATAACATTTAATTAATGTATACTATGTATTGAATTTTAAGTGATTTTAGTTTTTGCATTTAAGTGTGAAAGAGAAATATCAATTGACATTAGCAATGATCTTATAGAAGCTGTGCTTGCCAAATTTATATACATATACTTATTGTACAAAACGAATACAAAGCAAACATGACAAGAAAACAATTCCATTTTATATAAACTTTACATACCGGCATATTAAATGCTATAATAAAGTGTTCATATTATAAAACAATAAATAAATAACTTATTCTCTATCTCTATACATAATATTCAATTCTAATAATGCAGCCGCTGCGCAGCAGTATGATGCAACATGGTATAGCGTCCGTCGCTGGGCGTGGGTGGAGGCGGTGGTGGAGGTGCCAACATATGTGCCATAGCAGCCATGCCCATTTGTGTGGCTGCATTTGGCGGCGCCAAGTGATGTAGCTGCAGCGCATCGTGATGATGCATGGCAGCTGAGGATGGTGGTGCCGCGCCTGGATGATGGTGATGGTAATGGTGTGACATTGGTGGCGGTGCCGGTGGCGGTAGTGGTAAATTCAACAAATTATTCGCTGCGTGTGTTCGGAAATGAAGACTCAAACTATCAGCGGACTCATAGGCCTTATCACAGTCGGGACACTTGAAATGTGAATGCTCCAGGGTATCAAGGCCTACAGGATCCGTGTCGATGGGCTCATCATCGTCGTCGTCAACAATATCATGATCTGTACTCGATTCGAGTGGATGTAGCTTGAGCTTGTGAGCGCGCATATCGCGACGACGGCTAAATGACTTGCCGCAAACATCACAATGATGATTTTTAATCCCTGCGTGGGTGCTCATGTGCTTGGAGAGATCCCCGGCAGTGTAGAAGGCCTTCTGGCAGAGTGAACATATTTGATCCCGAACGCCGCTGTGAATCTTCTGATGCGCCTGAAAGTTGCCCAGCGCTGAGAACTGCTTGGAGCAGATCTCACACTGAAATGGCTTATTGCCCGTGTGTGTCCGCTCATGTACTTTCAGATTGTATTTCTGGGCAAAGCGCTGGGCGCAATAGCTACAAGCATATGGCTTTTCACCGGTATGCGTTCGAATGTGCTGTGTAAGCTGTGCGGCGCACTTGAAGCTCTTGTGGCATGTAGCCACATAACATGTGTGCGGCAGCTTGGGCGCCGGTTTCGGTCCACGTCTTTTGTGGCTTTCTAATGGTTTTCGCTGGTATCTTGAACGACGTTTACTGCGCTTGGCGCCATCTGTTTGGCCTTCCTCCTCATCGCTAGAGATAAGCTGTATATTTGCGGTTATTGGTTTAATTTCACTAGCTGCGAAATCGGTATTGGTGGCGGCGTCATGTCGCCAGGATTCGTGTAATCCCAAATATTGTCGCAGACGCATATCACTGTTTTCGCACTCCTGCTGAAAGTGATAGGCCACGCCCAGGCGATAAAGACAATTATTACAAATGCCAGCGGGTAGTCCGTCTGTCTTATAAACCTGCAAACAATGTTTTTTTTTTAAACACAGATGTGCTAATTAGTTAAACAAACTTACGCGTATCTTTGAGCACATCATCAACATTTGCGAGGGCATCATGGCGAAGTCTGTGCTATAAATAGAAGTTAGTGGACTTGGCGCGCCTTCCTCCAAACACACCCGACATATTTTATGAACATTAAAGTCCATTTTTTCTGCTAGTTTTTAATTATTTGTGGGTAAACATTTTGAGCCGACCAACAGCTGTTGCCTACAGACCAGGGCTGAGTTAAAATGCGAACGCTAAAAAAAAGCTAATAATTAAAATGAAAACAAACGCATTTTCAAAAAATGTCCAAAAAAATATAGCACAAATTTTTATTTAAGCAATTGATAATAAAATATAACCAGTTTAGCGAATTATTGTTGCGGAACATCTGTATTGTATTATATAAACTGGAGCAAAATCACACCAAAATCACTTGAGCTGCATACTTTTCTGTCTTAGTGCTGTAAAACATCTTCATAAACGCACTAATTTCATTAGTGTGACCGAATCGTGCGTCGCTGACGTGACAGTTGGTTTGTTTGATTAGGCTCTCTCTTCTCTCGCCAGCAATCTGCTTTTTGCAAAATAAATAAAAAGAACTAGTGAAATTCAATTGTATATATTTATTGTTTCAATAAACGCGAGCAATTCAAGCGTTGCATACATGCAACTTGTTTGGCGTGGCGCAGCTGGTGGCGAAATTAGGGCAGCGTGGCGAGAGTGTAGCAAACATTTTTGGATTTGGAGCACGCAGGCTGTTTGGTGAAATTTGTGTTGCTGGTGCGCTGCAACAGCCAACGACACCCCCTTTGAACACATCCCTCAAGCACACAAACACACACACATACAGGCAAGATGCTGTGTATACAATATTAGAGCGTATATTTGAAAAACACGGCCGGAAAATTTATGCTATTGTAAACAATACAAAAGGTAGCGAAATTATTCGAGGTCAAACACAAAACTAAAAATTTATTCCAACGAATGCAAAGATTTCAAGCGGCAGTTGTACAACAGCGCGTGCAATGGCAACAAGTCAAAGCGAAAACGAACAGCAGGAAGCAGGAACAACGTCAGCAGCCCAGCTGCTTCGACAGCGTTTAGTTAATGGCGTTAGCGGTCACGATATGTCGCCGACGTCATTGTCGCAGACGAACGGGAAATCAGCATCAATGCTTGACAGTGACAATGTTAATAGCTCCGGCACTTTTATGAAACTTAAAACTTATTTGTTGGCCCTGCGCCCTTGGTCCCTGTCCGCCAGTTTGATGCCAACATTGCTTGGTTCGGCGCTGGCCTATCGCTCCCAATGGTCAGCCGACTTCTCCATGCTTACCTTCTTTCTCACCGCATTCACCGTGGTCACCGTGCACTGTGCCGGCAATGTGGTCAACACATATTTCGATTTCATCAAAGGCATCGACAAACAAAAGGCTGACGATCGTACTCTGGTCGATCACATACTCACCAAGGACGAGGTAAGTAAAATTAAATCGTAGTTGCAACTATTTAATGTACAACTTTGTGCCTGTTTTATTTAGGTGGTTTCGCTGGGAGCTATTCTTTACCTGGCTGGATGCGGTGGATTTGTGCTGCTCGCAGTGCTTAGCCCCGCTAAAATGGAGCATTTGGCGCTTATTTATTTTGGTGGACTATCATCGAGCTTCCTCTATACGGGTGGCATTGGTTTCAAATACATTGCCCTGGGCGATCTGGTCATTTTGATATTGTTCGGGCCCATTTCGGTGCTATTTGCATTCATGTCGCAAACGGGTCATGTGGACTGGACGACAATGGGTTATGCCATACCGTTGGCACTCAACACGGAAGCCATACTGCATAGCAATAACACGCGTGATGCGGAAAGCGATGGCAAGGCTGGAATTGTTACGTTGGCCATACTGATTGGGCGCACTGCCTCCCATGTGCTTTATGCCATGCTGCTCTTCACACCCTACTCACTCTTTTTCATCTTTGGTCTGAAGTACTCACTGTGGTTCCTGCTTCCATTGATAACACTACCGCAGGCATTTCAAATCGAGAAGCGTTTCCGAAACGAACAGACAATGCATATGGTGCCCAAGCAGACGGCCAAACTGAACTTCTTCTTCGGCATACTCTACATTGTGGCCTGCTGCTGTGCCCAGCAGCTACCAACTTTCGTTTGGCGCAAGCACTAGGCATAAAGGGGATATGGCAACACGACTTCTTAAACGGCAGCAACGTTTTTAGGGAATTTCATGAGTTTTCTATTGTAGTGTTTTTTTTTTTGTTGATTTAAGTAAAATGTGGTTATAAATATTGTACGTGCGTGCTATTGTCTCAAGTTTTGCTGTTGCACAAACTTTGAAATGCTTTGCTAGTCTCCTAGTCTCTTAACAACACGAAACTCGAATCCTAGAACTGAACATATCCCCAGCCACCCCTAAGGCCCAAAGCTTCGGCCAAAAATCACTTTATTTATTTCACCTGAACTTCACACTCAATCGATACCTATAGTTTTATATATATATTAAATAATGTAACGTATTCTTCCTCTCGCGCGTTGGAATCATGGACCAAGATCAAGTTTTAGCGTCAGCGTGTGCAAAAAAAAACTATTGAAATCATCAAATGGCTTAGATAAAACATACTTATGTATATGAAAACGTTAATGTTACTTTATAGAAATGCTTGCAAAAAAGTTATGAAAAGAAAACGCTGGCTTTGCTTTTTGTGTAACAACTGTTAGCGTTTTTTACACTCACACCAACAAAATATATATAAACACATTATATACGCATACATCTATATAAAGATGTATACAAATAATTAGATCATGTAAGCCCAGTGTCTAGCAGCAGGCTCAAGAGTGAGAATATATCAACACATATAAAAAAATTTAATGAAAATCATTGCGATATTAAGAAAACATTTATATTATACATGTGCATATATTTGCAATATGTGTTTGTGTATACACAGTCAAAAATCGCAGATCAAAAGATTTGCAGTGAGCAACCGTTGTTTTCCAAGCATAAATCACAAAACCTATGCATATAAACAAATAGCTTTAAATAACAATACCAAACGCAAACACAATATGTGTGTGCGTGTATGGAACAAATAGGGATGAAATTGAATTGTTGAATACGCGAATTCATAATTACTAGAACATTTTTGAAATCAATTTTATGGCAATATTTGTACGCTAAGCTGATAAATTGTTCTTCATATACATATAAAATTTGTATTCGTATTTGTATCGTACATTTAGTGCTTAAATTTAATTTACGTAACCTGTTATGCACAAATAAAATGCTTTTGTTGTTTGCTGAAGAACTAACGAAATATTGAAAGGCCACCTTAAAAAGAATTGAAATCATAATTTGATTTAAATGTAGACTACTTAAAAAAAATATGAAAAAGAAACCAACAATAATGAACAATAATATTTATAGTTATATGAGAAATAAAATATATTATTAGAGAATATAAAAACAATGTGTGCTAATTTATTTTGAATAACAGAAGAAAAGATTTTTCTCAAGCCAAGTATGCAGTTTTCAGGTAATGTAAATTGATTTTAAATTCAACATAAACAGGAACACTTTGATTTTTCAAAGTGCAGAGTTTATGATTTCGATTTAACATTTTGCGACTATTAATCGGTATCGAACGACCGCCAAATGCAACAGTGTTTCATTTCAATATGTTTCGCTTCATTTGAATATAAGGTTTACTTTTTGTAGTAGTTTATGATTTTAGGGCACTCTAGGCACAAGCATGGCATCGTATGGCTTCACTGCCGCCGTGGCACCCTCGAGCGGCACCTCCTCGGGCATCTGGCCAGGAATCGCCACCAGCCTGAAGTGCTGCAACAGCGTTGTGGTAAATGTAAACAAATTCTGTCGTGCCAATAAATCGCCCATACAACGATGACGACCGAAACCAAATGGATTAAAGGCCTCCGGCAATTTGATTTGTCCATCGATTAGATAGCGTGTCGGATCAAACGTTTCCGGTTCCGGAAAGTCCACAGCATTGATAAGCATGCCACGGAAACAGGCAATCACCATTGTATCCTTGGGTATCTCATAGCCAGATAGACGCGTATCACAAACGGCACGATGGGGAATGCCACAGGTGTGGAGCATAAACATGCGCACCGCCTCCAATGTGATGGCCTCACAAAAAGGCATCTTAACCCTATCCGACCATTGTGGTATGCGCTCTAATCCGACCACCTCCTTAATTTCAGCAAAGGCACGCTCCTGCATCTCTGGCTGTCTTACCAGATGCATGAAACAGAAGCCCAGACTCTTGTTCGTCGTTTCGGACCCAGCAAGAAACATGTCTAAGCAAATGGACAACAAGCTTGCATCGCTAAACATCACATTGTCGCTGTTCTCCTGGGCTCGCAAATAGCTATCCATAAGATCTCGTGGCTCGTCATAGTTGCGATATGTGCTGCGATGCAGCTCAATCTCTTTACTCATAAACTCATACAGTGCCCGATGGCTCTCCACGAAGCCATTATAACCGGAATAGTCAGGCGCAATAAAGCGCAGCAGTGGAAAATGGCTAAAAAGTGCACCCATCATGTCAATATTTTTGAAGAGCTCAAAGAATTTCTCCAGTAGTTCAGTTATTTCCGGTGAGCCGTGATCATAGCGCCTGCCGCTAAGCATGCACCACAACGTATTCAGTACATAAACACTGGTCAGATCATGCATTTCAATCCTCGCCTGTTTGCCACCAGCTTTCTTTACACACGAACGCAAATCCTGCAGCAGGCAAGTCGCCTCATTGTGCACAATATCCATCATGCCACTGCGTGCAAATCCAAAATTTTTCAGGTGACGCAAGATGAAACGGCGCTGCTCAACCCACATTTCACCATCGGTAAGCAAGACGCCCAGTCGGGAATTAAATGTGCGTAGCCTATAAAAGATGCCATCGGGACGGCCATCAATATCCTCATTGGTCATCATCTCGTTAATGGCATCATTCGTGTACGCTATCACCAACTTATCCTTGCCAATCTTCAAGCCATAGTAGCCATATGGATTGACATAACGGCGAGCCAGCTCATCAATTACCTTGCAAAACATGCCAAGGCGAACGCGCAATTGCGATATCTGCAGAGCACTACCAACAATTGGATACCATCGTGGACCTAAATTGTCATCAGTTTCAAATATTGATAGTAATAACTAGATATTGCCTTCCTTTTGAACTCTGTACTCACCAGGTGGAAATTTCTCCGGCTTCCTCACGCCGCTAATCAAGAAGAGGATCACGATTGTTGCAAAGAAGATCACAGCATAAAACATGTTGAGTGTTTACTTAGATGCACAGATTAGCAAATTTATTATGCAATATATCCGATGTTGTCATGTGTGGCTTTCACTTTCCTTTAAAGCTGTTTTACGACCGTCTTGCGTAATCCAAGATGCAGGCAAAGCGGCTTGTTGTTGTTGTTTCTGCAATTATCGTTACCGTTCGTTGCTATCTTGCCGTCGTCTATTGCACTTTTCACAAACAGTTTTCCGACTAAACAGCCGCCGCCTTGGTACAATGTCTTTTTATAGTGGGCCTTGGAAAAAAGCTTTCTTTGCAACTGCATTTTTGAGTGTTTGAAAGTTTTTCTTTGATGCATTTGTTTTCCATTAGCTTTAAGCTAAGTGCAACACTAATGTTATCATTTTGAGCTGATCTTTGGCCAGGTTTTGTTTTAAAGTGACCTAGATTTGTTGTTTCCTTGTTTGTGTTATGTATGTTTTCAAACATTTATGAAATTCATTATTTTTTCTTGAAAGGACGATTTTAATTAATAAGAATTACAAATAGGGAGAATTATTAAATATTTTTTTAAAAGTATTTTAAGATTAAATGTATTAACTTGAAATATTATTATGGCTTAAGAACCAAAGCTTAATGTTAAGCCACAGAGATTATCATTTATATTTTATTACTTATGATCTTATACGATTATTTATATTCTGCATACTTCCCTAACTTTCTCAACTTACACGATATTTCACAGTCGAGCATTATCTCTTCCTTTTATTTTCATATCAGTTGTAATTTCCTTACCTTGCCATTAAAGTTGAGTCGAGCACCGGAAATAATAATATCAGTAGGAGTGCTAAAAAAACTCCCGAACCTTTTGGTAACTATTTTAAGCTTATGCCACAGGTTTTTCCCGGCCGTTCCTGCGGCAGTAATACAAAAGTAGTGCAAAAGTATTTTGACCCACTGACCATTGTCATTGCCATGGAACACACAAAGTTCAAATTTGTGTGACCGCAACATTGAAAGTGGCGCAATAATAACAACAAACCGATGAAAGGAAACACAAAACAAAGTGCGAAAAACTAGTAAAAGTCAGCAAAGCGAAAAACCACACGAACCCGTTTGGCGGCCAAAATCAAATTGGATATGATGTCGAAGTGGTTGCCGATTATGTCGTGTACACATGTATATATCCCAACTAGGGAAAATGGTGGGTTGACTGTTTTCAAGTGGACCAAAGCATAAACTACAACAAAATTGTGGCCAAACTAACGAAATCGCATCGAAAGCCTGCGCATTAAAGTGCTGGCAACGAAGCCAAACGGACGCAATTGCAATGGGATTCCGGTAAGTGGACACTTTAACCCTTTTTACAAAAAATTTATTTTATTAATTATTTGCATTGTAGTGTTATGATTTTGGCTGCTATGGGTTTGGGTGCCATGTATATGATGCATTTGTTGGCGCAGGACTGGAATCGCATCAGGCCCATACAACAGGTTACGAATTTAGCGAGCCAAGTTGGTACCGTACTGAACCTGCAGCGGGTTCCAGCATTGGTCGGACAGGCAAGCACCGCATTGAATCTGCAACGTGGCAAACGTTCCACCTTTAATCATGAGATGGACTGGGTGCATGGCAGACGAAAAATATCGGGTGTACGCCCAGTGGTATCCATTGATTGGAAACGCATTTTATCGCGTGATCCGTTTGAGTGCCTGCAGTCACTGATCTGTCAGCTAATGTCTGGCGCAGAGGCACATTCCTCTGAGGCGGAGTTGCTAATGAACTATTTGGAATCCTCCGTGGAAATGGCGCCAGCGAAAATTGGACGCGCCTTCAGTCGTGGTTTGGCGTTGCGTGGCAGCACCGATCGCTGCTACAATGAGTATCCATTCTGTTTGTACTCAGCCAAGACAATGTTGCGCATCCTGCGTTGGTTTAGTGAAACGGGCAGTTTGCCAGAGGACGAAGACATTTGATTAGATTTACAAGTTGTTGTGAGCTTTCAGAGGCGTTCCAAATACAACTCAATAGTAATAACATAGTGATACATATTTACAATCACATTTAGGGTTAAAAACCAAAAGTTTATCTTAATTTTTACCTTTCAAGCCATACTTACTCGTACTCATACTTTCACTGAGAATAAAATGTAAAATTTTTCATATGAATTTTATTTGTAACAATCAATACAAAAAATATTTATGTGTTTATATATGCATAATTTTGCATTCTATATCTAATGATAACTAAAATATACCGGAATGAAAATTTTTAAATTCAAATAGAGATAAAACACAGTTAGGCTGTAAGTGTAGCTTCTGTTTTTCTTTAATATCAGAGATAGTAAATATTTTAAAGTAGTATATAGGTACGAAAAAAGGAAACTGCGTAAACTTCATGAGTGTGTGTGCGTATGCTTTACATAACAAATGAGCCAGCGTACAAGAGAAAGTTGAGTTTAAAAAGCTTTTAAAGCTTTACATGTTAGTTAAGTTATTTAATTGATAATACAGCTTCTTCGGTTACACAAAAACTTTACAACTAAAGATTTGTTCAGTAGTTTTGTACAACGGTGTAGCATTGAAAAAAAATTTAAAGAGAGCAGCGTTCGCATGTATGTATAACAGAGAGCTTTCGTTTCGATTTTGTGCACTTGTTGACACCAGAGATTCAATAAATATTTAAGCGCCAAATCATAATTAATATGCTTTGTGTGTGTTAATGTATACACTAAATAAATATTGTGTTCGATTAATGTTTGCCGTTGAGCGTAACGTTTGTGACATCCTTGACAATCATTTCGGCCACCTGCCAGGCAATCTCCTCCTGCACATTATCCTCTGGCAGATTGACCAACTTGCGCATAGCATTTTTAACGCTCAGCGACCAGGCGGGCGACTTGTTTGCCGCCACAGCATCCACAGCCTCAAAGTCTCGCTCGTAACGTCCCAGCGAGTTGACGTGCCCGAATTTTAAAGCATTCACTGGACGTTCCCACAGCAGTTGGGGATTTGTCAGTTGCCTGGCATCGATGTTCATATTAGCACCCGTTGTTGTGGTTTTTAGGGGTTTGTGTGCCGTATCCAGACCCGCAAGCAATGTATTGTGCTGTGAAATGGGCGTACAGTCCGACATAGTCATGGTCTTTCGATGCCTTTGCTGTTGTGTAGAGGATTTTGGAGCACGCCGTAAGCTCAGTTTGTGCTGCAGACTAAAGCTTTCAGCCGCATCAGGCGTTGGCCGTATGCATGTCTTGGCCTTCAGCTCATTAACATATTTATCGAAAATGTGGGATTTCAGGAAGCTAGCAAAGTGTTTTTGCTCGAGGTATTTGGCAGTGACAAGCAGCGCCAGATCAAAGGCTTGCGCCAGCTGGCCAGGCGCACAAATGGCCTGTTCGACGCGCAAACGCAGCTTTTGGGACATCCAAAGTCGACACTCGCACTGCAGCGAAAAGTAACGTTCGTATATGATCATAGCATCGGACTGTGCGGCACTTTGATCATCATAGCTCTTGCGAAAATTGATGGCTGTTATCCAGAACTCAAGGCACTCACGCTCCTGCTTTTGCTCCAGATACTCCGTTAGATAGAAGAGCGCCAGTTCATCGTACAGCACATCGTAAATGTTGAGAGACGATGTATTGCCCTCGATTAGTTCCACACAGTACTTGCAGTAGTAGCTGCTCTGTCGAAAGCACTGTACATGATCCTTTTCCAACTGTTGGAGCACATGGTCGCTTGCCTCATCGAAGCAACTAGCGGGAATTGGTTTATCGCTGCCCTTGCCGCACAGCAGCAGTGATATGTGCGCCAGTATGACAATGGGCAACTCAACCAACAGAGGTGCATTGACAATTAAATACTTTTGATAAATGGCAATAGCATCGTTGATGCTCGCCGCACTTATTGATCGCTCTTCTGTTGTAGCTTTGTGGCGACTTGTTGCTGTTGCTGAAGCCGGCTTATTGCTTATTTGTTTATTTGTCTCTGCATATATTCGACTTTTTTCGTCGTCTGTGAGCGGCTTGCGCATAGACAAGTCGCACAGTGTTTTTAGTTCAGGTACATCGTTCTCCTCATCCCCTTCATTCACAATAGAGTCCTCGGGCGTTGTCTCGACAACAGTTTCTTTATCCACATCAGTGGGTCGTTGTTCTTGGTGCTGCTGTTGCAGTTGATTGAGTGCAGCGCGTCTAAAGTTTTCAATATCCAAATAGAATTTTATTAGCGGCAGCGCCAACTGCGTCTCTAAATACTGTACAAAGTAGCTGAGGCAATCCGGTTCGCTAACAATCGCCGTAAGCGTCATCGACAGACGGGAACTATATTTGAATATGTCTGCAAAAGAGCAAGCAAAAAAATAAAAATCACGATAAGTCAATTAAAAGCGCAATTTGATATGCATACCAAGTATTCGAACAAGGAAAGCGGGTATATTAAACGGATTTTGGTAAAAACAACTATATGCATATTACAGCAATTTAAAATTGATTGCAGGGTATTTCCATAGTTGATTTCCTTCAACTGGGGCATCATTATGTACTTGTTAATTTTGTAGTGAATTTCCGGAAATTACCACTGCAATCACACTCGCTCTCAACACATACACTCATCAATGTATGTTTTGCAACTTTGATTCAATTACCTTCATCAGCTGCGCCCACATTTAGCAAGCTGTTGTTGCCCAAGCTGACTGCATCCGAAGTTGCCAACGAAGTCGCCTCCGCCTCCTCCTCCATAAAGACCTCATCATAGAAACTTGTTGTTGAGCGCAGCGAGTGACGTTTTTGCGCCGCTGCCGCGCAATCGACCACATCATCATCGTTGTTGGCATCCGCGTCTTGAGAGCTGCGTCGGCGGCCTGTTTTTTTTTAATACGTCGTAAAAAGAAATTGACAGCAAAACATCAACACTAGAAGTAATTTATAAATTCAAAGATTGTATTTTCATTTTTCACTTACTCGTCTGCCGTTTTATGTACTTTAGCATATTTACATTCTAGTTGTTCAGTTGGCAATATTAGTGTGTATTAATAAAGCTTAACTAAGCATTAATAAACAGCACAACAATAATAGCCTGAGAAATTGTGGACAATATTTTACAGAAGACAGGTCTGTTCAACAGGGCTGCATACATTTGTAATTATATCGATATATTGTGTCTAGTATCGGACGGACAGTGTGTACAAACGATTACTTGTTGTAATTGCATACAAGCAGCTGTGCGGCGACGTTGCGTTTTTCTCCAAAATTTTTTTTTGTCTGAATTTAAAGTAGTTTCAAACTAAATTGTGAGTGAAAATACGACGCTCACAGAAAGGGCAGTAAAAACGTAAGAGGAAAAGACGGCAAGATAACCGGGCATCGATGAGCGCGACAGCCGTGAAAACGGGCGGCGCTGCCGGCGACAACAACAATAAGACAATCAAAACTACAGCCACTCTGGATGATCTTGTGCAATATGTGACGTTGCACGTGCGCAAGCCGGCAGCACTAAGTGGCGTGGTGTTGCCCTTTGTCCCGCTATATTTCACCGCATTTTACCTTTGGATCTACGTGTACAAAAGCCACGATACTGATGATGCTGCCCTGAAAACCATATTGGATGACGTGCCGTTGGATAAGAATACAGGTGCCGCTTGGAATGACATTGGATTCATCGCTGTGGTAGTTATTGCATTTTTACATGTTCTTACGCTGCTTTTCTGCTATTGGAGCGTGCATGTGCTTGCGACTCTCACCTGTCGACGGGTCAAACAGCCAGCTGCGGGAGTTCTGGCTAAAGTGGTGCCCACAGCAAATAATGGCAACTCGAAGATTGTACCCATACAGAGCATAAAGCTGGAAAATGGTCAGCAGCAGTATTATCTGGTGTTTCAGAAGACCAAATACGTTTGGGATGAAGACAAGGCCACGTTCCGTTCTGTCGAGTTCCCCGTTAATAAACTACTGAGCTCCTATGCCCAATCCCGTGGCCATGAAACGGAGCAGTCTATCAAGACAGCAATGCAGACGTATGGCAACAACGAAATGGATATGGTTGTACCAGAGTTTCATGAGCTGTTCATTGAGCGCGCCACCGCCCCGTTCTTTGTGTTCCAAGTCTTTTCGGTTGGTTTGTGGTGCATGGATGACTTCTGGTACTATTCACTGTTTACGCTTTTCATGCTAATTGCCTTTGAGTGCACGATTGTTAAGCAGCAGCTGCGGAACATGTCCGAAATACGCAAAATGGGCAACAAACCATATATAATTTATGCGCTCCGTCAGAACAAATGGCGTTCGATTTGCAGCGATGAGCTGTTGCCAGGCGATGTGGTGTCCATTACACGCTCCCAAAACGATAACATTGTGCCATGTGATGTGGTCATTTTACGTGGCAATTGTATTGTGGATGAGAGCATGTTAACCGGCGAATCCGTGCCACAGATGAAGGAATCACTCGAGTCGCTGCAGCAGCTAAACATCGAACTGGATGTCGAGGGCGATGGCAAGCTGACGGTACTCTTTGGCGGCACTAAGGTTGTTCAGCACACGCCTCCTACCAAGGAATCGATGCGTGCTCCCGATGGCGGCTGCATTGGTTATGTTATTCGCACCGGCTTCAACACATCCCAGGGCAGACTACTTCGTACCATTCTCTTCGGTGCAAATCGTGCTACTGAAAACAATTCAGAGACATTCGCTTTTATTGCATTCCTGATGGTCTTCGCTGTAGCTGCTGCTTCTTATGTGTGGGTCAAGGGCAGCGAAGATTTGGAACGCAATCGCTATAAACTCTTTCTGGAATGTGCTCTTATACTGACTTCGATCATACCACCGGATCTGCCCATTGAGCTAACATTGGCCGTGAACACTTCGCTCATTCAATTGACCAAATTATTCGTTTTTTGCACCGAACCTTTTCGCATACCCTTTGCCGGCAAAGTGCAAATCTGTTGCTTTGATAAAACGGGCACGCTGACCACGGATAATTTAATGGTTGAAGGCATTGCTGGACTGGCACCCAATGGCAAATGTGTGTCCATTGAAAAGGCGGAAGATAGCACAATTCAAGTGCTTGCCTGTTGTCACTCATTGGCCCTGCTCGACGATGGACTTGTTGGTGATCCGTTAGAGAAGGCTGCATTATCTGCAGTTGAATGGAACCTGACAAAATCGGACAGTGTTATACCGAAACGCGGCAAGCTCAAGCCATTGCGAATTTTCCAACGCTATCACTTTTCATCGGCGTTGAAACGCATGTCTGTTCTGGCCGGCTATTTGACGCCCTTCTCTAATGAGATCACCTATATTGCCGCTGTCAAGGGTGCTCCAGAAGTTATAATGGGCATGCTTAAGGACATACCAAGCGATTATGAAAAGGTGCGTGTTAATAAGGAGACGTGTTGTTTTTAATAAACATTATTTGATTTATAGATATATTTGGAATATGCACGTCGTGGCGCACGAGTTATGGCGCTGGGCATCAAGAAGCTTGGCACACTTGGCGGTCAACGTATACGTGAATTTAAACGTGAGGAGGTGGAATGCGATCTGATGTTTGCTGGTTTTGTGATTATTTCGTGTCCCATGAAACCCGACTCAAAGTCTGTAATTAAAGAACTTGTGCAATCATCGCATAAGGTGCTTATGATAACAGGAGACAGTCCGTTGACCGCCTGTCATGTGGCCCGGGAGCTGCGCTTTACGTCCAAGAAACTGCTTATATTGACGCCGCCGCATCAGGACCATACAGACAACTGGAACTGGGTATCCATTGATGGAGATCGCATCTATCCAATGAATGATGTTAAGAGCGACAAAAATATTTCTTTGTTGATGGCTACAAACGATTTGTGCATAACTGGCGAGGGATTACTCTATCTTAAAAAGTCGCATCATTCGTACATGCTTAAGGTTCTACCCCAGGTCACTGTCTGTGCTCGCTTTGCGCCCAAGCAGAAGGAGTATATTATCACGACACTGAAACAACTCGGTTACTATACACTTATGTGCGGTGACGGCACCAACGATGTGGGCGCCCTCAAACACGCCCATGTTGGTGTCTCATTGCTCACCAGTGCACCAGTAAAGCGCAATCGTACCGAACAGGAACTGCAGCAGATCAATGCAGCTGCCACAGCAGCCGCTGCCGCTGCTGCGGCCGCTAATCAACAACTGTCGCCCCGTGAGCTTGCCATGCGACGACGCCAAGAGCATATTGATCGTACCCAGACACGTCTACAAAACACACTACGCGATCTGGAGGAACAGACAATGGTCAAGCTGGGCGATGCATCTATTGCGGCACCATTTACAAGCAAACTATCATCGATTATGTGCGGTGCGTAATGAGAATACATAATTTAAATATTTTAAAACTCATTCTCCCTCTTCTCCTTCCACAGTGAATCACATTATTAAGCAAGGCCGTTGTACTCTAGTCACCACACTGCAAATGTTTAAGATTCTGGCATTAAATGCGCTCATTCAGGCCTATTGTCAGTCAGTGCTCTACATCGATGGCGTCAAATTTAGCGATACACAGGCCACCATGCAAGGCATTTTTATAGCTGCATGTTTTCTGTTCATTACACGCTCAAAAGTAAGTTGCCTGCTGAAAGGTATTTAAACGGTATCTAAAATGTGTCTATTGCAGCCTTTGAAGACACTATCGAAGGAGGCTCCATTGCCCAGCATATTCAATTTTTACACCATATCAACGATACTCACACAATTTGCAGTACACTTTGGTGCACTTTACTATTTAACCAGTAAAGCCACGGCGCTGGCGCCACCCAGGTAATTCAGTTATTAATGTTTTTACTACTGTATAAAAAGCTAATAATTCTGTTTTATGCCATTTTGCAGAGTGGGCAAGGTTAAGCTGTATATAGACATGGATACCGAAGAGAAAACCAAATATGATCCAAATATAGTGAGCAGCACAGTTTATATCATTTGTGTATCGCTGCAGGTGGCCACCATTGCGGTTAACTATAAAGTCTGTCGACAAACTGAAATGTTTTCAAATTACAAATACTTATTGAATGATTTTAAATTTCAGGGTCATCCGTTTATGGAGAGCCTGCGCGCCAATCGTATGCTTATGTGGGCCATTGGCGCCTCCGCTGCATTGGTGTTGTGCCTCACTACAGGCGTTGTGCCCGGCCTGACACAATTCTTTGAAATCGTTGACTTTCCAGCGAATGTAAGTAACTATTTGTTTTACAAATATCCATTTAATTAACTTTAAACATTTTATTTACAGTTCCGCCAAATATTGCTCACTGTACTGATAGTGGATATTGTTGGCGCGTTTGCATTGGATCGCATTTGTTCATTCCTGTTTGGAGAAACGCGTCGCAAGTCCAAAGTTCTTAACTGTTAGAACTAGTAAAATCATCTGGAACAACAACACACACAACTTTAAAAGTGCAGCACTCAAAGCGTTGATACTTCACACACTTCAAACAAAAAAAAAGTATTTGATTTACATATAAACAAGTATAAATTGAGTGTCTCCTTTTCGTGCAACACCCTAAAACGCTGCAAGATGTATTGACTATTGGCTAATTTTTTTGGCGTCGGTTTCTTAATAAGAAATAATACACAGTAATGCATTTTCTTTTTTAATTCAATGTATTTGAATTGTTTTGTGCGCTTAATATGTCGGATCTAATAAGTATATAAATATGCAATTAGTAAATTTGACGTAAGGACTTGTAAACGTAATAAATATGTATGTAGCTAATAAAAATTAAACAGTGTAAGAATTTAGGGATCACTGGTTACTTCTTCCTCAAACTTTGAATCCTCAAGCTGTTTAAATTGTATCAATATGACCAAATACGTGGTCACAGCCGAAAAGATCTAGATGGTAAGACATATGATAAAACTATATGGTTATTATAGTAATAAGTTATTCTGTTGCCCACCTTAAATAGCGTTGAATTATCGATGGAAAAGAAACCATAGGCTGTAAACTGTACCTCCTGTTTAATGCTTTTCGTCAAAAATTTATCGATCTATAATTGAATAGAATTTGGTTGATATCTAATTTGATTACGCATAACTTACGATATTTTGAAACTCCTTGCTCTTGCCATAGACGCGTGCTAGTATTTGTGATGTGGAATTGGCCTGCAACAGTATAAAAAGTGATTAAAATCAGGGATTATAGCAATTAGAGCAGTACTAGGACACACCTCGTAGGTGGTTGCACCACAGCTAAGCGACAATAGAGTCAATAAAGATATGTGCAGGCACAACCAGGCCAAGCACCATTGCATTACTTCAGCCGAAATAACGCCCTTGTTATTGGTTATCTGTACAAATAGATTATACCAATTGGTGGTCACCGTATAAAATGAGTAGCCCAGAAAGCAAACAATTATCAAACTGCAACACTCATTGATGCTTTTGTATATGCGTAAGAGTCGGTTGTGTGTACGATAAATTAATAATGACTCCTCCGGAAAGTTGGCCATATGGGTCTGATTCTGTTGACGACTTCTGGCACGCTGTTGCACATAGGTATAGCCATTCAACAGCTGATTAACGAACTGAAAGCGAATGCAAACGATGCGCAACATTGCCGAAGCAAACACTATATACGTGGCACTTAAACCATTCTGCAACGCATAGAAGCCAATTAGGACGTAGGTGGTTGGCTTCACTGTACCCTCAACCGAATTGAAGCGTAGCACTAATATATAAGCCTGACTGCAAAGAATCCCCACGAGATATTTAATTGAGAAGTTACAGTGATTGCTCAATGCAACGCCAAATTGACGCAACACCTCCTGATCCAGCTTTAATATTTCGTTCATAATCTGCAAAATGGATTTCGTATTGCGGCCACAAACGAAAACCGCTATGGAAGAATAGAAACATCACTGAGTAATGGTAATCCATTTGGAAGGGATATTGTCCAACTCACTCAGCGTATATGTTATAATGCAGAGCAACAACTCAATCCATTGATTAACATTGTCCGTATCGCGCATTGAGTTGAACAGTTGCGAAGCGTTGGGTGTAAACAGGCTGTAGATATTGAACATGGTCAGAGCATGGACAACGCCACGCACAAAGAACGAATAGAACTCATTGGTGCGGGTGGGTGGAGCCACCTCATAGCTGGAAACCTGCTCGTAGATGGGCAGCAAACCAGTTGCCTTCAGCACTGACAATATGGTGCTGATATCCTCAAATACGGGATTCTTGAATGGCGCATCGAGTGTCGGGTCCGTTGTGGGTGGCCGAGCAAAGGCATCATTGAACAGTGGCACACGATGCGGTAAAATGCGTCGCGGATTTAGACGTGATTTATGCGATGACATTTCAATTACCCAAGTGTTGGGACTCATTGCCGACAGGACACTGAACAAAGGCGTTAGGATTTTTACTAACTAGATGCGTATGTGGGTGGAGTTCATGTGGAACACCGATTGAAAACGCACTCAAATTTTTATCGTGATGTAGATAGGCGACTCCATTAAAATAATTAATTTGAATGTTGGCATTTAATATTCGAAATTGCACTAACTAGACAACCCCTAATGCTTTTAAATGAGCACACGTGTGTGTTTCTGTAAACTAATAATATTGAATGCACCAACGAATTCAATTGGGTACAATGTTTATTCTAAAATAAACATTATCATAGAAAGTATAAATTGAAAAGCATTCATAGATGAAAAGTGAATTGCTTTTGAATCAGCCTGTGAGTGGAAACTGAGTTTAAAAAAGCAATTGTGTAAGGACTCTTATATACATAAGTTATGAGTATTTATGAATATACTCATAAGGATGGAGTACTTATAAATAAACTCATAAAAACAAAAATATTTCCACTCACCTCCGAAGCCAAACAATCAAAGGAACTGCATATTACGGCCATTATCGCTGTCTCCGCCAGAACCCAGGCACAGGACAAACCCATTGTATCATATTGCTTGCGAAGCTTGGTGGGCGTGGTTAGTGTGGCAAATGCCAGATAACTCTGATTCGTCACCGTATAGAAGGAAAACCCGAAGAAGAAGAGCAATGCAACACCTGTCACCGAATTCATGTTCTCGATGATGTGTCGAAACTTGCAAAGTACCTCGATAAGATTACTCAGTTCACACCAATCGTCCTTGTCATAGAGTTGCTTCCTCTTCAGCGTGAATTGATCGAGTCGTTCGTTAAGGAACTCAATTCGTTGTGCCAGACACTTCAAAATGGTACGCAAATACAGGGCAAACATGCAGGAACAGAGCATCTGGAGGCTATAGATTAGCATGAGTATGATCTGACGCGACGGTTCAATTTCACTCAAATAATGAATATAGTAGAAGGCAACTATTATAACACTCGACGAGGCAAACACCAGGAGAGTGCCCAGAAACTTGCAGCTATAGCTCGCCACATACCCATGTGTTTCCAGATACGCATCCAGCTTGGACAGATCACGGATGGTGCGAAAATGTTTGGATGTATTCACCACACTCGAAACGACAACAATCGTATAGCTGTATATGCAGAAGATTGTCTCAATGGTGCGATTTATATCCTCTGTATCGCCCTGGGAGCTTGCTATCAACTTATATCCCTGCGATGCAAACAACACATCCTCAGAGAACATCACCGAAGTGACCAAGAGGACTAGAGCTAGAATGATTCCGTATATCTTTCCACAGGTGCTTATTTTAAAATTATCCACTTGATCGCCTTTAAAAAATGGCAGCAGGGCACATAGTTGTGTGGGCGTGGCCACGCCTTTTATATCATGTAGGATCTTCATTGGTGTTGTGCGGTTTAAAAACTAAAACAAAGCAATCGAAAACAGAAACGACTTTCATGGGGAAGATTCTGTGATTAAGTGTCTCGCATTTTGGGTATCGCTTTATACTTAATTGTTATCATTAACAACAAATGGAGAGCAATTATATGAATAAAACTCTTAATTTATTCTGTTAGTAGTCATTCCAAGTTAGGAACTTTAACGAATATTTCTACGAATTTCAACTAACAAACTTTTCTTTCTTTTATATATTTTTGGGTCAAAGCTACTAATTTCTTTTTCTAAATTTCTATCTAAAAATATCTTAATCTTTTGTTTTAAAGACTTAAACTTATTTCAAATTTGATACTCTGACTGCAATAAAGCAATTGAAAATTAAATGCGAGTTAAGCTCTTTAAACACCCGCTAAGCATTTTATCTATGTGGGTTGCTCTGTATCTAAAATACCAATCCACCCTAAAATGGCATGTAATGGCTGTACGTATTATTATCACCCGCAAGCATAAAATATTATGTTTATCACACCTTTCACTCCCCCATTGTGAGAGCCGAGGTATGCTGTGTGTGGACATGGGCGTAGAAAAAGTTCGAAGCTAGGGGGGAATATGACAAATGAAAAGTAATTGATATCTTCATAAAAAGGTTCGAGTATTTTATTTTGTTACTTAGGAAATTCCAAAAAAAAAAAATAATAAGAATGTTCGTTCGAACTTATATTCCATTAGCTGAAAGTGGAAAATAAGTATTCATTTCACCTATTTTATTTGATGTCATTACAGTTCATCTAAGGTCATTGAAAGAAACTCGAATATACCTTAAGTTCAGTGTTTTGTTTTTCATAAATAACTTGTCATTAATCTTAGTCTGTTCTAAAAAAAAAACGTCAAGGTTTCTACGTCCTTGTGTTGGTAGATGTGCGATGTCGTTGTAGATACCTGCCTCGTGCCCGGCCATCGCTCGGCAATTTTTTTTCCAACCCCTAATGAGGGATTGCAATTCTCAATCAATGCGGCGCGCCGTGAAGTTTTCTATTTTTTATTTTCATGTCATTTTGTTATTGCGTTAGGGGGAGATTGTGTGAAACTGGCACGCTGTTGCTTAGCTGTTGCTCAGCTCAGTCTCTGGCTGCTGCTGGCTCTGACGTCACGACACAAGGCCGTGGTCAACGGGCCAACGGCAACAGATACAGAAACAGACTGTATTAGTAGAGAGCTATTATCATCATCAACATCACAATCAGCAAATCAACGCACTGTGCGCATATAATAATAACACGTATTTATAATCGTCGAGCGCAGTAAATGAAATTAAAATTAAATATTTTTAAAATGCGGATGCTGTTGCTGTTGGTTGTGCTCCAGGTTTTGGTTGGTCCATGGCATTGCCACGCCCACTATACCAGTGGCGATGTGGTTTATCACACGTTACCACACTTCTGGACGGGCGTCGGCTTCTGTCCAGCGGGTGATATCAACCACAGGGGCATCAGTGAGACCTTGGAGTCAAAAGCTGTGCAGCTGAATCTTCGTCAGATTGCAGCATTGCCCGTTGGAGCAGTTACACATATACGCATTCATTGGCTGCTGGAGCTGGTTGAGTTTCTGGAATATAGCACAGAGGGCGTGCCCCGTTATGAGTTTGAAAAGTTTGATAAGTTTGTGGATTTGCTGCAGGAGTTGAATTTGTCGCCAGTTGTGGAATTTATGGCAAATCCTGGTCATGTTTTTACGGCCAATCCCGAACGCAATTGGTTTCTCTGGGAGCACTTTGTGAAGAGCATTATCAATCATCAAATAGGTAAAACTTTCCAAAGAGTTTTTTTTTTAGACTTTTAAGCTTTGGTTTTGTGTTTTGATTCGTAGCTCGCCATGGCGCTGCTCGTTTGTCCAACTGGCGTTTTGAGACCTGGAATGAGCCGGATTTACTCAATTATAATCGCATCAATTTTACAGCCGAATCATATTTGGATTATGTGCAGGCGGTGCGCCGTGGTCTGAGCAAAGCTGGCAGTAGGCGTAAGTCCAAGCGGCAACAGCAACTTTATCGCGCTCTGCGTGGACCTGCGGGTCTGTTCAAGTCGGAGGAACATCATCCGTTGTGCTGGCAACTTTTGGATGTGTGCAATCGGGAGTTGGCCAAGTGTCCAATCGATATACTTACCTACCATCGCAAGGGTCTCGATGGTAGTGCCACAGAAATTCTAAATGGATCGCTGGCCTTACTGACCAAAGTCTACGAGGGCTATCCAAAGCTGAAGCAGCTGCCAGTGGCCAACGAGTAAGTCAAAGTTGCGTTTAAGCAATTGCTATTTTATGCTTTTAAATTCGTTGCAGTGAGGCTGATCCAATTGCTGGCTGGAGCACGCCGAGAGACTTTCAAGCGGATGTACGCTATGCAGCGACTTTGATGTCCACCGTGATGCAGCATTGGCATGCCAAGCTGGCTTGTGGTGTGATGTCCCAACTGGAGTCTATTAGTCATGATAATGCATTTCTTAGTTATCATCCACATGAGTTCCATCAGCGGTAAGCAGCGCATATATAGAAAATCGAAAAATATAAATATAAAATTCCAATGCTGTAATAAAAACTTACGAAAATCAAACAAATACTTTAACGCTGCATATTATAATTTCAGCACATTATTGGCACACTTTCAAATGAATGAGACGCAACCGCCACACTCTCAATTCGTTCAAAAACCTGTCTATGCGGCACTTGGCATGTTGGCCAAGTTGGGTACAAGGGCAGCAGATCTGGAACTGGTGAATATGGATAGTAAACACAGTGTGCAAGTGTTGCGTAGTATCTCTGGCAATGGTTTGGCACAGTATATGGCAACCATATTCCTGAGTCCCGAGCAGGCGGGACCACAGCTAACAGCTTATCATCACAAATACACGCTGAACATGTCCATTGCAAATGAATCGGCATTCATAACAGAGCTGCTGGTGCCGCGCAGCACAGATCCGGTGCATGTGTGGCAATTGTCTGACAGTCCTGCATATCCAAATGCTACATTACGTGAGGCAATGCGACGGGCGCAAACACCCAGGCTATACGAGACGGGACCCATTTGGCAGTATAATAGTGAACTGGTTGTCAACTCGGCCAGTTTACCGCTGCCCTGGGTGATGCTTTTGCGTGTGTGTTCGTCGGCATGGCCAAAGCTAAAGCGACCGCAGCAACTAGAAATTGTGGAAGTGACGCAACGTGAGGTTTTCATAAGCTGGAGTGAACAGGCGCGTTCCACACAGTGCCTAAAGAGCTATGAGGTGTGGTTTAGGGAGGGAGCTGGCTCCGATTGGCAGCACATCTCGCAGGGTTGGCATCTGCCCTATCCATCTTTTCAATATGCACCAGGCCTTAACGGCAGCGTTAATGGTAAGTAAGAAAAACTATCTTAGGCATTAAATTCAATTTTGTTGCTGTTTTACAGGTTTTTATAAGGTGCGCGGCGTAGATGTGTTTAATGAGAGCAGCGCCTACTCACAAATAGTCGAATATGTGGAATTATAATTTTAGCAAATAACTTTATCAAAGAACATATGTATATGTATATATACATTATATTGTATGGGTTAAATAACATATCGGACATCATATTAGATGTAACATAATCAGGCTTTGCAGTTGCTGGTCGCTCTTAAGACAAAAGTCTCCACACACACTGGAATGGAACTGTTATACATAATAGGGACACGAATCTTCAGAGCAGCGCAGCATCTTCTGAATACAAGTATTTCATATACATAAATATTTATATAAATATATCTATATATATAGTGCATAACGATTGTATGCTTGTGTTTTTTTTTTTTGCCAAACGAAGCGAAGGCGAAAGCGTACAAAGTAAAAAATAAAGTTGCAGACTGTAAATTGAATTCATCCCTCGGCACCCAACACCAGCCATTTTTCGTTGATGTGCTCCATTTGTTTGGTCAATATTGGATTTCGTACACGAACTTTGATCTCTAGCTTGCCGCCAACCTGTTTTCGACCCTCCATCAGCTGCAAAATGAAAACAATAAACTTAAATAACAAACTAATGTTGTTATTTTGTGTCTACTTACATCGTAGGTGTCATGAATATCACATTTGGTTTCGAGCTGCTGCAACTTGACATTGACGGTGCCAATAAGCGTATCGGATCGCAAGAATCCTCTGAAACAACATATGGGCAGTTTACGACTTAGTCCACAACAATCAATACTGCAGCTGTTTTTTTTATTTTATTTTTTGTTTTAATTGATTTGAGCGATTTGCGTAGCATTGAGCGTGTTTTGAAATGAGTTTTGTTGGGATTTGTGGCGTAAAAGTTGGTAAAACAAGTTTCATTAAAATATTTTAATTATGGCTTCAATGTTTGCAACAATGGATATGTGGAAAGCAACAACTGTGCTACAACTTAAAACTTGGCCAAACTCTATGACTCAATTAATAAAGCTCAATACATGATGGAGTAAATAAAGAAAGAATTTTTGTTTTTCAAGCAAAATCAAAGAACCAATAATGCAGCTAAGTAAAATAAAGATGAAATTATTAAATAAAGGTATTAAACTACTACATTTCATGGAGAATCATTTTACATTTTTATTATATGCGAACTTTAACTGTTTTTGTAAAAGTTTAAGAGAAGTTTGTAAGTTTGTATGTAGAAGAGTAATAATATTTTTTTGCATACTACATTTAAATTACAAATCTAGGTTTTAATAAATTCAAATTCTAGTTGAACAATATAAATTAAGTATAGAAACTTTTAACCAAGATTTTGAGGATTAAGTTATTAAGAGAAATTGGCATGTAAGTAAAGTTTACTTAAATGAGTTATACTTGGGTTTCGTTTGCTTCACCTATGGTTAATTAAAATGTATATGCGATAGGCATTAGTAAAAGTTAATATTTATGGTGCTCAATTTTACGTTCGAATCATGGACTACGAAGCGTGTGGCACGCACTTACCCTCTCGAATAGATCTCAAATTTGACGCCATGGCGCCGGAAGATGCGCTGAAACTGGCGATTGCCACGCTGAATATCCACCTTGAAACGTTCATCGTAGTCAGGAGTATCCGTATCTTTGATCACATTGGTTTTCGCTTTAAAGGACTCATCCTGCAGCAATTAAATGTGGTTAGAAATAAGTAAAATTCTGATCCTGCCAACTAACATTTAACAGTGGAAATTCAACCCGCACATAAGTATCTACATCCTTGGGATTTGCCACGTTATAGTTAATACCACGCACAACGACAATTTCGAGCTCATTGTCTGTTAGATCCGTGTTGCAGTGGACAATGTTAAAGGAACGCTTTTCGTAGTGAAACTTAGGCAGGCTTAGATTCTTGCGTTTTCTATAACGCACCAGATCCAAATCCTTTTGCACGGTCAGTGCAAGATTCTCGAAACGATTCATGCCGGCTATATCGCCCATGGCCTTGTGGTGATCGCGTGTGTTTTTGCACATCATTAGCTGCTTGGCCAACTGCTCCTCCATGCGCACACCGATCTCGCAAATGTCATCGCCAGGATCACATTCCTCCGTCGAAACAATAGCAAACGATGACTCCAAGCCATCCCGCTCTGATGGCGGCACAGGCAGCTAAAATTATATATAAAGTACATAAAAATAACTATAAACAATAATTACACCAAGCTTACCGTATTCAAATCCACGGGTAAACCGCTGCTGGCCGCATTTAACAGCGATTCGAAACCTTTGTAAATCTTTAGGTATTCCTTGGCCTGATCAATTTCACCCGCCTTTTTGGCTGCTATGGCGGCCAACTTGAACTCATTTTGGCGCTCAAGCAGCAATTTCATTTGTTGCTCGGCCAGGTTACTCTTCTTATGATTGCCTGAGGTGCGCGTCGTTAGCTCCTTGGGCTGTGGCGGCGATGGCGCTTTACGAGCAGCCGTGGGTGTCGCTGTGGCCGAGCTAGAGGGTGTGCCACCTGCAGAAGTACTCGCTGTAGCTGGCGGCGATGTGGGCGACATTGGTGGCGTCGGTGTAGGCGCTGCTGCTGTTGCAGCGTGTGCAGCATCTGCTGTGGGCAGTGGTCCAAAGCCTGGTGGCACCGGCAACTCATCATAGGCTACGGTTTTTCCTGCCTTATGTTGCTTAATAGCATCCTCAAACTGCTTTACAATGCGTCCGAACCGACGTGCTTTGCTGGTATTCTGCTCTGCCTTGGCGGCCTCTTCGACAGACTTGTATTTGGCTAGACGCTGTTGAAGTGCCTCCAACATAGAAGTGGCTGCTGCTGGCGGCTCGACAGTTACCGCTGGAGCAGGCGGTTCTGGAGCGGTTGCTACTTCTGGTGCTAGTGGCTCTACACTTGCTCCGCCCTGCATTTTGGTCATAAAAGCGAGAAATTCACCGGGTGGCGGTGGCATATCACTGAGATCCACCTCCTGGCCATCCTCGCACATCTTCACAACCACATCGAATTGCTTGACAACGCGCAAGAACTGGATGGCAGCAGCTGTATCGCCAGTACGCTTGGCCTGCACAGCAGCAGATTTATATTCAGCTTGGCGACTGCGCATTTCCGAGACTAAAGGATTTGCTGGTGCGGACGGTGTGCTAGGCTTGACAGCTGCTGCAACTGCTGCTGTTGGCGTACTCGGCGTAGGTGGTGTTGGGGCAGCACGCGTTGGCTTCATGGGTTCTTCTGTTGGTTCAGCGACTAACGACGGCTCCGCTGTTTTCACACTGACCTCGGGTGGTATGTCGTCCATATTGATGGTCTTGCCGGCTGCGGACTGCTTTTGCAGATCCTGTAGCGTCTTAAGGGCACGTGCAAAGCGACGTGCCTTACCGGCTTCGCCAGTGGCCTTAGCGTTGACCTCGGCCTGTTTGTACATTTCTATGCGTTGATTAATTATTCTTAATGTGTCCACTGTGGTTGTGGGCAGAAACGTCTGCACTGGCTCCGGCTCAGCAGCAGCTGGAGGCGTTAAAGCAGCAGTAGCTTGTTCCATCTCTGCCTCAACGCCGGATATGCCATGCAGCTCGCCCAGCAGATCGCTATCATTCAGCAACGCATCATCGTCTTCATCATCGCTGACGTCACGCAAGCTATCTGCAATCATCCGGTCCAGATCGCTGTCTGGCAGCAATTGTGGCTTTGGCTTAACTTTAGGTTTCGGCCCTCCACCACCGCTGGTCATTGCCGCCAGCTCAGCTTCTAAATCACTGTCGCCACCATCATCATTATCTAAGCCAGCGCTAGGATCAAAGTCATCTGGTATATCCGTCAAACCAAACTGTGCGTGTTCGTGAGGATGAGAGGAAATGCATGACTCATAATAGTAAATAGACTATTTTTGATGTTTGCGTTTGTTTTGCATACCTGGGACAAGTCATGCTGACGGCGCTTTGCTGGCTCTGGCTTTTTTCGAGAGAACATTGTTGACTAGCTTTTAGCAATATCACTTAAGTTAATGACTTTGTTTTAGACACTTAAATTCTTTATTCTCAAATATTTAAACACAAAATTGCGTTGTAATCGCTTCGACGAATAATAACAAATTTGACGTTATCGAACTTAGAGATGAGCGACAGATATTGCTTTCAAATAAATTAATTTAATAGTATTGTACATGTTTTAGTCTAATTAGAGACTAATTCTAGTTATGATTAAATTATGTATATATGATTTTCTATGATTTTGACAATGGTGTTCTTTAATATTATTTAACTTCATTAAACTGGTAGAATATTACTAGCTTTCATAGATTTTCCTGTTCAATTATTAATTAAAAATATATCGCTTGTGAATTTACCAATTAGAAAATTTCTATTCGTTCCTGTTGCTAAGTAACGGGTACAAAGTAATCGACCACCACTATCTGTTAAACGTTATCGATGATAATGCCACCACAGTGCACAACAGTTTGCGAAAAATTCGTATAGAAATTGCTATTGATTGAAAAAATTGTGCAGTATTAAGCCAGCTCAAACTCGAATCTAACAACCGTGCTGCCTGTGCCGAGTCATGCGTTAATGTGCACATTTAATTAGCTGGCTGTGGTGGCTGTGAAGTGCTTGCAAAACCGTTGTCAAACCTGCTGCTGCTTTTCGGAAGTTTCGTTTTTGTCTTATTGGCCTTTTTTTCCACCTACGCTGCACGACAAATAAACTTGGCAGGGGGGAGGCACAGCTGAGAGCAGCCAGCGAGCCAGTTTGTTTAGTTAAGTGAAAATAAACAAACATTCGCATTGTTTCAGTCGCACTGTCATAGTCAAAGGAGGAACGGGCGTGGTTAACTAAATACCAAAAAAAAAGAAAGACAATTGATTGGCAGCAACAAGTAGGCGGGTATGGAAGAGGTTACGCTCACGGAGCCTGAGACACGATTCTATAATGAGCTGTTTCAATGTTGCGACGTGGAAAATACCGGCAAGGTACCGATGCTAAAAGCAACGGAACTCTTTCGCTCAGCAGACATTGCCAACGAGACGGTGATTGAGGTAGGTCCAACTCAATATATAGTACAAAGTAACTTGTTAATTATGATGTGCATGTACTTACACAGATAACCGCATTGTCTGGCATACCGGCAACAGCTTTACACATCTCACGCGCCCAGTTCTATTCATGCCTCAAGCTCATTGCTGCGCATCAGGAGGCAGTGCCGTTGCGTCAAGAGTTAATAGCCGCCACTGTGCCATTGCCATTGCCGCATTTTGGCTGGAAGGACGCAGCCACAGCGCCAGCGAGCACAGCATGTGAGAATGGGCTCGGTGTACTTCCTCCACCGCCGCCCACCGATCGTCGCAATTCGCTGCGACGGAATTCCCAGCAGCAGCAACAACAGCAACTACAACAGTTGGATCAGTTACAAGACGCTTCGGATGTACCCAGCACCGACTCCGAAGTTGAGCAAAACGAATCTAGCTGTGGCGATAATTTTGATGAGCTGGCAGGCGCAGATGTTGCTGTTGTCAGCAGCAGCAGTCGCGAAACTGTGCGTATTTTAGTAGATAAGATATAATATCACGCATATGCAAATAGACTTTAGAAATTTGCTTTTTATACTACTCGACGGTATTAACTTATTATAATCATATCATAATTTTTATACTGCAGTTTATATAGCATGCATCTATGTTAACTTATTTTTAACATAAATTTTATTTTCTTGTATACCAAATACAGCGTCGCCGTGGCGCTGGCACTGGTGGCTCACCGGAAGCGTGGAGCACAAACAGCGATAGTCCAACGCCGACCAACAGCGTCGCAGAGCGTCCCTGGGCACAGGATACGCTGTGGCAGGGTCTGCTCGGTGATGAACATCGTCAACTATTGGGCACCGAGGAGGAATCTTCGGATCGTCACAGCAGTGACGATGACGACAACGAAAGCGAACTGATTACGCTTTATCAAATCACACCCGAACAGCGCGAATATTACAACAAACAATTCCGAACTGTGCAGCGTGATCCGCACGGTCTGCTTTCCGGCCAGGCGGCGCGGTAAGTTTTGTATATTTTATTTTCAGAAATCATTGAGTATAAATCTCTTTTTATATAGCAACTTCTTTGAGAAGAGCCGCATACCTGTTGAAGAGCTGCGCCACATTTGGCAGCTGTGCGACGTGACACGCGATGGTGCACTGAGTCTATCCGAATTCACAGCTGCCATGCATCTGGTTGTGCTTCGTCGCAATAACATACCATTGCCGAGCAGTTTGCCTCATTGTCTGCACCCCAATGTGCTGGCTAAAACATCATCGTCAACGTCGTCGTCATCAACGGCGCACATACCTCAAGAGCCGCCTGAGGCTGATCTCCTGCACTTGAATGACGACGACGATGATGAACATACTGACAATACAATTATAAGTAGCTCGCAATCGAAGCCACATCCGTTGCCCAACGATAAAAACATTATGAACATGAGCAGCATCTCAACATCGTCCCAGGCTAGTAATAGCAGTTCTCGTCGTGAAGTGACTACAACAACAACGACGCCGCCAGTGCTTAAGAACCGCAGTATTTCCAATTCGCCAAAGGCAAATGAAAAATCCACAACAGCAGCCTCATCAGCAACAGGAATTGTGGCAGCTGCAGGTGCCACCAATGATGCCAGTCAATGGACCAAGTTTAGCGAATCTCCCACAACGACAGCAAGTGGTGCTGCAGCAATTGCTGCTACTGCAACTGGCACAACAACAGCTGCTGCTCCAGCCGTATCTAGTCCCGGCCTTAAGCCAGCGCTCTTTGATATGAAACGCACTGCCCAGGATGTGGGCTCAAACCCGCAAATTTTACATCCTGTGCCGTTGCGTGTAACGCCAATTGGTAATTTAAATGCCATGCGATATTTTTTTAAGGTAAATAATACCCGTATATTCTTTTCAGGCACAGCCATTGCCTCATCCGGCGAACAGTCGAGTCAACAAGTCGGAAACACAAGTGCCAATGATATGGATGGTGTTGTTGTGTTGCGTGAGGACAGTCCTAAGGCAATGGCAACAACAACAAACGCTGCAGCCGCTGTTGCAGCTTTAGCAACAACGACAGCAGCACATAATAATCAAAGTGGAACGCATCGCGATCGTGACTCCATATCGATTCAAAGCAGCGATCTGCGTGCCATACAACGTCCCCAGGCAAAGAAGCTGCCAGCTAAGAATATTGGTGCTTTGCCACCGCCGCCGCAACGTGAGCCCAGCATTGGTTCCATTGGTGTCAATGAGCCACCTGAGCAGGCGGCGCCAATTGTTTACGCATCGAACACAACAATTGTCAAGAAGGAGCCACCGCCATTGCCGCCGCCACGACCCCATCGACATACGCGTAGCAGTAGTTTAGATTTAAACAAGTTCAAAATTGGAACAGCGGGTGCACAACAACCGGAGGTGAGTCAAGTATATACACAGATATATGTATTAATAACAATGTGTCTGTTGTGTGTCCTATAAGATCGAACGAGTTTTGATGATATCATTTTAACCATTATAAACATTATCTTATACTAACAAATACGTTAACCATAACAGAAAACCCAAACCTTTAAGTCATCAAATAACTTAAAACAATTCTCCCATTCTTTCTACAATTGTATAAAATTTTTTGTTTAAAAATCTCACCAAAATAAATATTTACATTATACTTTCAAGTGTTCAATTGAATGCGAACCTATATTAATTTCAATATTTCTTATTTTGTAAACAATCAATGTAATATAAACCCAATTTCAATTAAGATTACTGCGCAAGCCAGCTTCGATATGCAAACCTCAGCGGGTTTTGCTGATTTTACGCACTTTGCCGACGATGCGAATGTTGTAAGTGTAAAAAAACAAAGACAAAATACAAATCAAATATGCATCCGCAATTGGCTGTAGCTTATTTAGTGTTATGCCTCCAAAATTCAGTAGCTTAGTAAACATAAAACCATGCAAAACATAAATCAACTTTCAATACTAATGCATTATTCATTTGCAGTTGGATGAGAGTAACAGCAGCAGCAACAGCAGCGGTAATGCCGCTTCTGAGCAGCAGCAACATTCATTGCCACCAGTGCCACCGCCACCTGCTTTTGTGCCGCCTACACGCATCTCACTGCAGACACAACAGCGCATCTCCGCTTTTGAGGTTTATCGTAAGCCACAATCGCCAGCAATGGCTGGCGGAGGAGGTGCATCCACAACATCTACAGCTGCATCACAGCTGCCCAGTGCTGAAACGTTTGAGAAGCGTGTGACAGCCATCAGTGATTCGTTGCGCCATGTGTCGTTTAAGCAGAACCAAACTAGCACCACGGAGCTATTGCAGCGTTTGCGTGAACAAAACAATTCGCTGCTGCATCTGTGCAATGATCTCAGCGACGAGCTGCTCAGTGTGCAGACGCGCAAGGAGGAGATGCGTCTCAAATTGGAGAGTTTGGCATTGGCTGCCGAAGCTGCAGCACCCACACGCACCGGCTCATCAATATCAGCGCCGGTGACGGCCAATGTGACTGGCGGTTCATCCGGCTCAGCCGTTGCCCATACAAATGTTTAAGCAGCGTTTTCCGTTCTTATTGTTTCTGTTTGCTGCAAACACCGCAAAAAACTCACGCAAACACACACTACATGCAGTTATTTAGATAAACAGGGAACGCGTCTACGTTCATGCGAATTATCGTTAAAGCACGCTGCTTATTTTTTTTGCTAATTTAATTGTAGGCTAGTTAAATCTCAATTTCAAACAAATCAAGAAAATTGTCATGCAAGCAACAATAACATAACGTATAACAATAATGCCGCCTCTATTATAGATACATATGAAACAAACATACAAACAATCATATTTATGCAGATCTTTAGCGCATACAAAGCTAATTGAACTAATTGTTAAAATGTAAACGTGTAAATGTGTAATTATATAATGAGAATTGTTCGCTTTAAATTGAAACGCAGCTCCTCTAGACAAGTTATGTGGCCACAAGGTGGCCCTAATTGTATTTCAAGACCTGCAATACGCATTTCTGATTATTTTCGGCTTATTAAAAACAAATACAAACAAACGAATTAGAAACCACAGTTGAATAACTGATATATTACATATTATTTGCCCAACGGCATTAAATTGCTATTTATAAACTTACTTACTTTTGTGCAACTCGAAATCTAATCCTCAACCTTCTCATTCATTCCGGCTATGAAAAAAAAAAAAAAAAAAAACCAAACAAACAGAATTGTAATATTAATGTGCTAAAAAAAAAAAGTTGTAACTTTCGTAAGCAAGGCTTAAATGTATAAGTATTAGAAAACTGATAACAAACAAACAGATGAAAACCCCACATGTAGTTTATCCAACTTCATTTCCTTCAAAGCTTAGCTTAGGTTAAGTTCTTATTTCTTATTTGAAACCCATTTTGTATACACGAATTGATATTATGTATATTTATCAAATTTCTTTAGCCATTTATATAAACATATAAAAACAAAAAATGAAAAAATCGAAGAGAAAAACAAAAGAAAACAATTATTTAATTTACCGGACCACAAGTATGCTAACTTCGAATTTAAAAGATGATATGCTAGCAGACATACCAAGTAGTATATCATCCATATGAATGTGCGTGCGCATTTTCTTTTGCATACTTAAAACCTTTATAAAAAATATTTATATATATATAAATTAATCTATTTGATTTATCTTGTCATCAAGCAAAAAAAAAAAATCTTCAACATGTTAAACATTTTCAAAGATTTACAACTACAAACACTTAAAAGCAGTGAACGATGAATGTAAAACAGACAAAATCAAAAGTGATATTAAGCACTATGTAAACATATTGTTACGTTGCAGCGTAATAAATGCGTATTGTTTTGACAGATATACATCTACATAAATAAAGATAAATGTATTAAGTTGATGTTACAAATGCTAGAGGCAATAAATAATATGCTGTATAGGCAACAATTTTACGTTTTGAATTCTTATTAGCATCGCTGCTTTGCGAAATGCAACCCTTCGAGCCTTTCGATAACTGACTAACTGTCATCGATTGATTTGCATACGCCGCTACACATCTCTAGCGCTTTGCGGCATTGGAGCAAATTTTCGCAAAATTTGCGATATAATTTGTAAGTGTGCATTTGCTTAAATTGATTGTTTAAATGGTGTAAAACGCATTAAACAACTGCTGCGTGCGTGCTTATTATATGTAAACAATTTTGCACGCGTTCCAAAACAAGCAAAACGGCGTTTAGCAAGCAACTAAAACTAAAACTGCTGCGCTCAAGTGCAGGTTAGTTTACATACGTTTACCGTTTATACAATGGGAAATGCTAATGTTATTGTATTGAGGCAAAAAGTAAACAAAAAGATGGTGTCTCTTCCTAGTTAGTGAATGCGTCAATGTTAATCGCGCTCTTTGCGCTCGCACATCTGCCAATCTTTCGCAAATCGCTGCCATTGCAATCATCTAGGTGTGGCAAAGGCAAAAGCATCGCAACAACAACTACTACACCGACAACTAACGTCGCTGATTTAACGGCATTAACAAGCAACAGTAATTTGCAGACGACAGCAACAACAATTCTAATTGGAAACGCCTGCCTCAATATGAGCACTAGCAACGAACTGGATCAGTCAGTAGCGACGACACCAGCACTACCAGCGGTCGCCAATGGTAATCCAACGGATGCAAAGAAAATTGAAGTTATGTAGGTTTTGCTTGCAATAGTTAAAGATTCCACATTATTTACCCTACTGATCCACAGCAACTTTCAACCATATGACAAGCAATGCTGCTATAACATCAAAACGAATCATACGAAAGTCTACGGCTGTGGCATTTCCCATGCCCGTGGTTCCTCCAAGGTGAAGCTCAAAAATGTCGTCGACTATAAATGGGAGAACAAATACTATTATCCAGGACATTTGGTGGCTGTACATCGCGATGGCAAACATTTGGCTTATGCCATTAATGGTGAGTGATAAGCTAGATCTTTTAAATTGTTGGAAGGTTCGGATTCATGAGGCTCTAACTTTTTTTTATTGGCTTATGCTTAAGAAAAAATCGATTGCAACACCTATGGGCATTTATAAAGGCATGCACATTTTTTTTTTTGTTTATAAAATGTTATATATCAGGCTTATTTCCCTTACAATTTGCTCTAATTAATTAGTTTTTCAGCTCTTTTACACATTTATTTTCCTAACCTTTTGGAATGCACTATTTTCTATACATATTAAAGATCTAAGGGTGTCAGAGTATCGGTGGCAAATGTTAAGCGGATCAAAGAATCTAAAGTGATAAGACCGTAAAAACTTTTTGTTTTTATTTTGAATGGCAATTGAGTTAGAAATTAAGCAATTGATATGTGAGTTAAAATAATTGTTTTTGTTCTTAAATGTTGATAAGTTTACTATAAACATTGTTTTACTATATGCTTTTGTAAACACTCATACAGTTAACAACAAAGCAACCGGCATGGAGGGCATGGTTCGTGTGTGCAACACCAGTACCAGCCAGCGAGCTCTTATTAAAGGCATGAATGGTGAGGTACTGGATCTTCAATTTGCCCATAGCGAAGGTGAACGCACGCTAGCGGTCATCGATGTGAGCTCACTGTTTGTGTACAAAATCGATTTAATCGATGGCAATTTGATATGTAAACTTGTGGTAAAAGTGGATGACCCCATTGCCAACTACTCGCCCGAATATGATATGGTTTCCTGGTGTCCCTATATCACGAAGAGCAACATCAGCAAGAATACCAGCGGCACTGTTACTCGTCACGAAGATGCGGATGAAAATCAGCTGTTGATTTGGTCACGCAGCAAACAATTTCAATGTTTTTCAATCCGAATGATTGTTACCGAGCACGGTGTAAGTGTTAAGTCTTTAAATAAGAACTGTAGTGTATTGAATCAATTGTTTTTTATAGCGCACTCAGATTAAACCATCGGCTTTGGAAACTGGATATCTGAAAATTGAGATGGATTCATTAATAACATGCGTTGCGCTATCGCCGGATGGCAGCACCGTTGCAGCTGCCTGTACCGATGGTTTGGTTCGTTTCTATCAAATCTATTTGTTTGATGTGCGCAATCATCGCTGCCTGCACGAGTGGAAACCGCACGACGGCAAGCCGGTCGCTTCGTTGTTCTTTCTCGATAACATTAATAAACCAGTGGAGGAGTAAGTATACAGCATCTTACAAGTAATTTACTTGACCAAACTAAATGGTTTATTCTTTTGATAGTGCCTACTGGCAGTATGTTATAACAACCAGCGATCACAATACGGAAATCAAACTGTGGAATTGTTCGTTATGGGAATGCCTGCAGACGGTCAATGTAATGGCCTCAATTCCGACCAGTCCGCTGCCGAACATGTTCATAGCTGGTATTGATCGCAGCGCCAATTATTTGGTTATATCCAGTCTTGAGTCCTTAGCCGTATATGTAATGCAAATTGGTAGCACTGGTTCCAGCAGCAACAGCAGCAACGATGAGGATAGCGACAGCAACGACTCAGATAATAGCAGCGATGCTGCTGGTGCAATCAGCGGTGCTGGCAACAATGAAGTTGCACTACGCATACAAAACATAGCTGAGTTCAAGCTGAGCTCGGGCATTTTATCGTTTTCCATTGTAAATGCCAGCATGCGTCGCTTAAAGAGCACAAATGAGAGCTACTATCCTTTTGAGGAGCCCGATGATTATGATGATGAGAGCAATACCACCACCGATGCCTTAGTGGTGCACATGTTTGTTGTACAAGCCAAGAGTCTGCAGGAGTGCCAGATTATCTATCAGCCCTCTGTGTCCGAAAAGATAAAGCTTGAGCGTAGTTTAAATAGCAGCAACAAGTCGAACACCAGCACCAAGCGCTCGTTGTCGCCCGACGGTCTGCTCCATGTCAGTGAGATCAAGCCAGAGCCAAGTTCACCGCACAATAGCAGCAGCAGTTCCGCCGCTGTGCCCTTGGATGCACTCTTTGCCAAGTCCAAGCGTAACTCAGCTAGCTCCACATCAGCTTCGGTGGTGGCTATTGCTGTAGCAGCAACAGTGGCTGCACCTTCGACTATATTGCCGGATTTGACAAGTGCAAGTAAATCCCGTTCATCATCCCCCCAATATGGCAGCGGCTATCCCCAGCTTAATCTCATGACACCGGATGCGTTTAGCGCTAGTAGTGCAGCCAATCCAACCATGCTTTTGACTACCACCAGCATTAGCAGCAACACAACTGGCACTGATGCTATTAACAGCTCTACAGCTGCTGCAGCAACTAGTACTGTTGCCAGTGTTGATCCACCCACCATAAATTCGCAGGTGCTTAACACGTTGCGTATGTTGGCCACAGTCACCGCAACTACAACAGACCAAGTCAATACGTCTCTTATAAATCTGATGAACAACACCTTAATTGAGGATCGTGAGCAGCAGAAAATGAAGGACAAAATGGAGGCGCGTAAAAAGTTTATTGCCATTGATCGCAGTCCTGAACGCAATGCAGCTGAGAATTTGGCCAGTGGCGGCTCCAGTCCCAGTCGTGAAGTGCAAGAGATTATGGCCACTCAGGAGGATGCCGATGATTACGAGGCCGAACTGGAGACCCTTGAATCTGATGAAGAAAATCCATACTTTATGAAGTGGGTATCTGTTAATCACTTCTGTGTAGTGAACTATTAATTAAATTTGGAATTTTTAGAACGGACGAGGAGTTGCCCAACTCATCACCGCTGCTGCAAACTGTCGAGGAAGCAGCTGCCGCTGCCAATTGGTTGCCACAGGACACTAATTTGCAGCCGACAAAAAAATCCGCTGAACTGCTAAATGCTGCACAAATCATGTCACAAGCTGTGCAGCATAAGAACAATGGTAATGTTCCGCCCACTCTTGGCAGCAGCAACAACACGACAACAACACTAAACAACAGCAACAACAACAACACCAGCCTCAATACATCAATTGAAAATCCCACTGGAAACGCAGAGATGAATGCTAAACTGGAATTGCTTTTAGGTGCGTGTAGAAAAAGGGGTTTAGAATGTAAATATAAGGTATTAGATTTCAAACATATTCTCTCTTTGCAGATCTGGTCAAGGCTCAATCGAAACAGCTTAATAAACTGGAGCATGAGGTTAGCAAATTAAATCAACAACAGCAGCAGTTGCAACAACAGGGGTGCAGTAGCACTGCAGCTGCTTTGCAACCCAAAAACGTTAACGAATTGGCCTACAAAATTGAAATGCAGTTGTCAAAACTAATGGAACAATATCTCAAGCGTTACGAGAATGAGCACAAAAAGAAACTAGCTGAATTTCTGCACGCGCGGTAAGTATAACATATACCATAGTAAAAGTTTTAACAGCCCCTTAAATATTTAATCTTATTCATTCAATAGTGAGACTCAAAATCGTGAGCTACGCGATTCGATACTACAAGTGCTGAATCAGTATGTTATGAATCACTTTACAGACATCATTGGCAATGTGCTGAATATGGAGCTGCAGCGTCAGCTTTTGCCGCGTGTCAATGCAAAAATGGACCAGTTGCAGAATCAAATGCAGTTGGAAATTGTGCAAAAGTTGAATGTGTTTGACAAGACGGTCAAGGAGAACATAGCACAGGTGGTCAAGAGCAAGGTATGATTTAAAATATTTACACAATTCTTGCACAAGTTTAATATACAATGATATATACAATGGTATATATTAAATTCTAGCAATTTTTGGACGCATTTGGCAAATCTGTGCTAATTGGCGTACAAACCAGCCTGCAGACGGCATTCATTGAATCGATGAGCAGCACCCTGATACCGGCCTATGAGAAATCTTCGCAAAACATGTTCAAGCAGCTACACGAAGCTTTTAGCGTGGGTATTAAAGACTGTAAGTAAAAATCACTGACAAACAACAGACAATAAACTAATTGTATTTAAATGTTGCTGCTACTAGTCATGGTGGAGTTTAATGCGTATCTGCAGCACATGCCGCAGGCTCACAATAGCGAGGAACTGAGCAATAAGCTGGGCCTATTAAAGCAGCTAGTGGAAACTAATTTATTGAAGCATCGCACCGAACTAACGGATGCAATGCTAGAGACACAGCGTGAGGTGAAAAGCCTAGAGATATTGCTCGCCCGTCAAGTTCAGGAAACGATTCGCGCCGAGCTGCGCAAGCATATGGATAACCAGAATTTGGCATTGCGTTCACAGGCAGCGACACCGGCCCCAACCTACGATCTGCGTGAGAGCATTAGACAGATGCTTCAGTCGGGTCAAATTAACATGGCGTTCCATCAGGCATTGCTGGCAAATGATTTAAATCTGGTGGAGTTTACGTTACGTAACACGGACCGCAATCAGGTCTTTGCGCCCGAAGGCTGCCGTCTGGAGCAAAAGGTATTGCTCTCGCTCATACAGCAAATATCAGCGGACATGAGCAATCACAATGAGGATAAACAGAGGTTAGCAATTATTAATATTTAGCTTTCTTTTGTTTATAAATAAGTATGTGTTCGCTTTTAACAGCTATCTGAATGAGGCTCTGCTGGCCATTAATATGTCGGATCCAATAACGCGCGAACATGCACCAAAAGTTCTCTCCGAGTTGTATCGCAATTGCCAGCTGTTCATCAAGAATTTCCCGAAGAGTCCGCAATGCAGCAACGTCCGCCTTTTAATCGCCATGTGCAGTGCCACATATCGTGATCAGTTTAAATGATAGTGCAACGTTGTGGCAACAGCCAGCGTTTGGAACTGACAACAAGAATTCAAACCCAAAACTGTGCACAGACATCCACATATATACCCACACACAAACACTTGAACACACACATACATATTTACACAACAATTTTTTGTAGTTAAGCAGCTCATCCCATAAGAACCGTCTCTAGCTCTAGCATCAATTAGACCTCGAAACCTATTACCAATTTATCAATATTGTGTCCACGTAAGCTAAAAGTTTTTTCGCATTTTTTTTCTTTTGTTAATATTTGTTTTGTGCGTATATATTTGTATTTTTAATTTTTTTTTAATATCTCTCAACTCTCGTCACGATGTTTTGTGTTCCAATCAAAGAATAGAGTAGAACGAAAACGTGCGAGTTCAATTAACGTGATCAAAAATTGCAATACGTTGTCTTTTTTTTAGATTTATATATTTAAAAAAGTATTGAATATTTTTCATTTTGTTCCTTTGGCGCGCTTTATCTATACAATTTCCATTAACTATGACGCTTATCGAAGAGTAAAATACATGTTTAAAGCAGAGCTATAGAATAACGTTTGAAAACATTTTCAAACTTTAACGATAACGGGCTTTCTAAGCGAGAGACGAACAAATTTGATGATTGCTAAGCTAAAACTACAAGTAAATGCGTAATTATTAAGTTAAGCCCAAGCAAAATTATAAAACAAAAGAAAATTAATAATAAAAAAAAAGTTTAAATCTGTATGTACTTGAAAACTAATAAATAATTATTTCATTCGGACACTCAAGGTTTCCCTTGAATTAAAACTAACAACTTGTCAACCATAGAAAGGTTATGAGTATAGTGTACTAAATATATTTTTATCGTCATATAGATGCAAAAGTTACAAAATGTTGACTTTAAGACATATAAAAAAAGGAAAACAAACAATTATGTTATATCTATTGTGATTACCACAGCCTAATAGCACCATGAATGATCAGCTAATAAAAGCCAGTAGCTCGGAAGTGCGTTGTAGACAACTGCAGCCACAGCCCGTGGCACATTCCGTGTGATTCTGTAAAAGGAACGTAAGAGCATAATTTAATAGTTTAATAAACTGCAATTTATCTTTTGTATTCACCTCAAACCAGTGCATCATGTGTTGCATATGACCGCCATGACCGCAGGAGAGGCACGCATTGGATGCACCGCGCACTGGCAGACAGCACAGGATGCATATTAAGACTGGCCGCTTGCACGGCTCACATTTGGGCGTACGCTTTGGTTTGCCACAGCCAGCACACTCGGTAACAAATTCAACACCCTGTGATGGCGGTGGCGTGTGCAACGTGTGCTTGAGAATTACCGCACGTTTTGAGAGTAGCTGCCAGCCAAAGAGGACATCAGCGTAAGCACGCTTAAATTGATCGAAAAGAGGCATTTTAGTGCGCCGTATTAACGAACAGGCAAATGCATCATTCTGCCCTAGTTTGAAGTCCAGCCAGTCTAACGAATCGGACCACGAATTGCTGCGCAAATGTTTTATTTGCTGCCAAGTGCCAGTCGATGCGCGCACCTGGGCAGATGATTTGAAATCCAGCGGCAGAACCGTGTGATATGGCGATAATTGTGCATGGAGCTGTGCGGGTAAACGACAGGTGGCCACTTCCATGTCCTTGCTCACAAATGCCGCCGGACATTTGTCAAAGATGCAGGCGAGAAGTACAGCGGTTTGAACATCTCCAACGCTTGCATAGTGCATAATAAGTGACTCAAGCAGTGATTTCTTGAACGGATCCTTATAGAATAGCATTTGACAATTCATCGCCGATTCTTGGGGCACAGGCGGCGTTGCTATTAACTCAGCCAACAGCCAAATCGGCACTAAATCAAGTCGTCCATGTGTGCGACAAATTTCACCATTCCGACGACACGTTGCGACTATGTCTCGTTTATCCACTGTAAAATCGCGTGCCATATCTCGATTGATGTGAAGTAATTGGCTGGCATCGTAGATGTAAACGACTGGACTGGTGCCATTGATTTGACGCATCACTCGCTGTTTGCAGACGCCCTGCAGACGCTTGCAGGCTATCATGCGCTCCTGCAGATAGAACGAGGATTTGGAACCTAGTTGCGTTGTTGTTGCCATTACATTGCCCAACAATCCGCTGCCATTGATGGCACTTAAAGTGCGCGGCGTTATGGCTTGGTGTTGACGCAACGTCAACCGCTTGGTGTTCATAACCTGGGCAAAAGTCGTCAGCATGCCAATCGCATTAAATTGCACGCCCGATGTGCGTGGAAATGGTATGCAGGCATCGTGAAGCGCACTGGAGAGTGCTCCCTCTAATCTTGGTGATTGCAAGAGCAGCTGACTGCGATCCGCACCAGCACCGACAAACGCTGTCACACGCTTCTTCATTGCGGCGACCACAGCCCGCAGACACTGCTCCAGGCAGCTTCGTGATTTCTTCACACGCTGCAGGGCATTGGTGCGCAGCACTTTAAGAAGTATACCGCTCACATCATTGGACAAGGTTGTGCCTTGGCACAACTGAAAATCCGGCGGAACATTTGGACTGGGGTAGGAGGTGGGGAATGTCACCTGCAATATGATTGTATGATCCGCGGCACAGATCTTAAAGCATGCATAACGCTTAATTGCACACAACATATCCACATCCACATGTGGCATATTTGTGTTCAGCAGCGAAAATTCGTGCTGCAGCGAACAAGTAGGCTGATCTGTTAAAGAGCGTGCAATGTGCGTCTCTTCGCGACGCGCATAGACACCGCCAAAGCTGGGTGACCGTGCCATGGGCAGTGTATTGGCAGTACCAGAACCTGGCTCCAGTGTCGCCGCAATGGGCAACGAGACCGCCGCCATTGGGCGCGGCTGCATTGTATGCACAAACTCGGGCGGTGTAAGAGCCCGCAATTCACTTAATTCCGGCTCGTAGCGTGACGAATCGCCCTCCTCATCCTCATCCGGCGAGGGCTCGCATAGCTTTAACATTGTATCATCGATTTTCCAGACGCGTAGCGTACGATCACGCGACCAGGTGACCAATTCCTTCAAGTTTTTTTTAACCAAATTAATATTGATTTGATTTTGATATATTGCACAACTTACAATTTCTGTGGAGTCTTCGTGATTTGGTCGCCAAGCAAAGTCTAAAATAACATCTGTGTGTCCGACAAATGAGCAAATGGGATCCGTTTGCTTGCTGTTGCTCCACAGCAGCAGACTGTTCTCGCCACGACCCATATGCGGTACCACAATGCTGACCAAACCATTGCCGATGGGCTAAGATCAAAACCATTTAAAGTTATTTAATACCTAAAGGGCTTAACCCGCTTACCGTATACCGTGCCCGCCATACGGGTGATAGTGTCGTAATGATCTTCTCCGCTCGCCTGGGATTGCAGACATCAAAGTACTTGACGGTGCAATCCTGACTGGCCGTGGCCAGGCACGTCTCCCTTTTGTGACTCCAATTGATGCCATGTACGCGATTTAGATGAGCTGTTATATAATGTGTGGGACAGCTGCCCTTGCGTATATCCCAGATACGCAGGTCACCGTCATGAGCAGCGGCCAACAAATTGCCCGAACGTCGATTGAAACCAACCTGTGTGGCACCAGCTGTAAGCAGAAATTTAAATTAATATCAGAAAGTAAAATATTGTGTAGATAATTGAAGATAAATTACACATGCAGACAGCGTTTAAGGATAATGCCGGTTTTCGCGGATCCCGCAAGTCCCAAATGTGTGAAAAGGTGTCTATGGAGCAGCTAACAAGCAAATCGGGATTCTTGCTGTGCCAGTCGATGTCTGTGACGGTACGCGTATGTCCACGCAACAAGTTCTCATAGTACGGCTCGGCAGGACCCCAGCGCACAATGTCAATATTTTGACTTGTCTGCAGAAAACAAATACCAATTATACGGATTGCTTCATCAATGGGTCAGTTCAATCTCACCGCTATGGCGCAGTACTCGGGACGACTTGGACAAATGGCAAACTCTGCCACGGATACTTCGTATTTTGACTGACGCTCATGACGGCGCAATGTTCCGTCGTCTTGGCCCAACCGCTGTAGGGCCAAATGACCGCGACCAGCCAGCAGCACCCATTGGCCAGAGTAGTCTACGGACATTGCTGTCGCCTGAGAGTCGCGATGCTCGTAACATTTGTTGCTTTGTCTGATTATGTACGTCTGTTCGGAGCCACTGCCGGCGACTCGTTCGCCATTGCCGCTGCCAGAGCGAAGTGTCTCCGTAGGCGGCATTTTAATCTTGTGGTGACGTTGGTGATAGTGAAGACGATATGGAGGCCAACATCAAGTGCTTAATTTTACCAACTAAAGCTCAAAACAAAACGAACTGATAAGAAGACGAACAATGATAATAACAAGCCTATCGTATCTTTTCTATATCGATTATAGCTATCGCACCAGGGCTGAGGGCATAAATTTAACTAGTGTGATAATATTACTTGAATAGATTAAGTACCAAAAAGTAAAAATTAATATATAAAATATGTGTTTTTGGTGGTTTTCTTAAATTAAATCATAAGCTATCATTCAAGGTTGACTAGCGAAAAAATTTAGGCTGTCAGCACTGTAAATTGAATTTCATAAGAAAATCAAATTCATACTTATCGATATCGGTAAGCAAACTACAACGAATAAAAGCCGAAAGCAATTGTTTATTTAATTTTTTTAGTTCATTTAAAGAAGTTTGCTGTAAATTATCCATTAAGATGATGGAACAACTTACCGACGATTGCCAATTGCTGATTATTGAATATTTGGATCTGGAAGACCAACTGGCGTTATGGGAAGCAACGGAACACTTATCAAGCAGATTAAACAAAAATGTTATCTACGCATGGCAGCGGCAAAGGGACTTCGAGCTTCACACTGAGAAGATCGCAAAGAATCTAAAGTACTTGAATATCCTTCTACGCAGCATTGGTCCAACGGTACAGAAACTGTGTCTGTATAATGTCACCTTCCCGGCAATGGAACACTGGCGTGGTCACAGTTTCCCACATCTGCAGCATTTAACATACGAGTTGGATAATGATAATGATAATCTTTTAATAGAACTATTGGTGGAACTATTTCCAGGACTGACATCTCTTTGTGCGATGGGACATTTTGCATGCAGCATCGCTGCCAAATGGACACAGTTGCGCAAACTGGATATATCCGATAGTTTTAGAGACACCTTTGCATCAGTCAGTCAATTTCAGATGCTGGAAGAGATATCTGTTACCGATAGTTGGTTAGCGTCGTCGGTAAACTTAAATAGTCTGCTAAGCTTGCCCCGGCTTCAAATGATATACATTGAAAAACCAAACTATACTAAAGATCTTTTAAATGACATCACAACAAAGCGTGGTCTGGACATACAGCAGATAACATTTCATGACAGTATATGGAATTTCGATGTCTCCCACCTTCAAAAACTTAAGAACTTGCGTCAGCTAACTCTCATCGAAGATGATGGCTTCAAATTGGAACAACTGCAATCTCTAGTCACCGCTTTGCCTCTACTTGAGCATTTGCTTTTGATTAATTTTCAATTATTTCGCAGCGAGATTGAACTTTGGCAAACAGTCGCTTTGTGTCCCGCTCTTAATGTATTAAATATATCGGGTATGCCGCTATATGCTGATTTCTTCGTTAAAAGTCGACGTTCAATGCTGGATGTATTAAGTAAGCGTTCTTCTGTCTTAACTCTATGCTGTTATGATACTGGCTGCGACAAGGATTTGGTAAGCAGAAAATCATTTTTCTCCGTTTAAATCTATATTTAATAAATTTCTTTTTCAATCTTACAGATGCGCCAGAGCTTTCAACATTCAAAATTAAAACTTACCTTTGAGCCTTCTTGCGATGTGGATTATATTAATGAAAATTATTATAAAATTAAACTTTCGCCTTTAAAAACGTGATATTATATATTATATTAATTATGTTAAAGAAATAACATTCAATAACCTTTTTTTTTTTCACACAGTGTTTTATTTTTTTTTTATATATTTATATAATTAATAGATGTATTCATACATATTGCTGTCGCGATGCTTCTAACATTTGTTGCTTTGTCTGATGATGTAAGTCAACGGTCGGGGAACTTTTGTAATCATTACCCCAAATATTTCTGTTACACTTGACATTACCCCATGGTGAAAGTTAAAAAAGGTCAGTAGAAAAAAAAAATTTAAAATCTGTATTTTTTTTATCAATTACCCCAAAATATTGTTGTGTAAGTTGACATTACCATATGGCGAAGAGTAAAAAAAAAGATCAATAGAATATAAAATTTAAAATATATACTTTTTAATCATTCCCTTTACCCCCAGAAATTTCATTTTTACCCCATTTGGGGATCCGGTTCACCGACTGCTGATGTACGTCATCGTACGGATCTAAAGCCAGCGACTCGTTTGCCATTGCCGCTGCCAGAGCGAAGTGTCTCCGTAGGCGGCACTTTAATATTGTGGGGATTTTGGTGATAGTGAAGATGATATTGACGCCAATCAATTATCGCTATCGCACCAGGGCTGAGTGCATAATTTTAACTAATGTGCTCAAAATATTACTTGAATAGCTTAAGTACAAAGAGTAAATATGAAAAAATAGGTATTTTTGTTGGTTTTACATATTGTTTTTACATAGTTTACATAGTTATAAGCTATCTTTCAAGGTTAACTCAGCGAAAAAAACTAAGCTGTCAGCACTGTAAATTGAATTTCACAAGAAAATCAAATTCATACTTATCGATATCGGTAAGCAAACCACAAAGAACAAAAGCCGAAAGCAATTTTTATAATTCTTTTAAAGAAGTTTGCTGTAAATTATCCATTAAGATGATGGAACAACTTACCGACGATTGCCAATTGCTGATTATTGAATATTTGGATCTGGAAGACCAACTGGCGTTATGGGAAGCAACGGAACACTTATCAAGCAGATTAAACAAAAATGTTATCTACGCATGGCAGCGGCAAAGGGACTTCGAGCTTCATGCTGAGAAGATCGCAAAGAATCTAAAGTACTTGAATATCTTTCTACTCAGCATTGGTCCAACTGTACAGAAACTGGAACTGTATGAAGTCACCTTCTCGGCAATGGAACATTGGCGTGGTCACAGTTTCCCACATCTGCAGCACTTAACGTACTTCTTCGGGTTTGATAATTATGGTAATGGTAATGTTACAACGGAACTTTTGGTGGAACTATTTCCAGGACTGACATCTCTTTGTGCGTCTGGAGATTTTTCATTAAGCAGCGCTGCCAAATGGACACAGTTGCGCAAACTTGAACTTACCTGTATAAATACCGACAACTATGAATTATTTAGTCAGTTTCATATGCTGGAAGAGATATATTTTTTTTTGGGTAATTGGTTCTCGTCAGTGGAAAACTTTAACGGCCTGTTAAGCTTGCCCCGGCTTCAAACGATACACATCCATATTGTTTTAGGATACGATCCTAAAAGTCTTTTTAATTACATCAGAGGAAAGCGTGGTCTGGACATACAGCAGATAACATTTCAAGACATTATATGGAATTTCGATGTCTCCCACCTTCAAAAACTTAAGAACTTGCGTCAGCTAACTATCATCGAAGATAATCGCTTCAAATTGGAACAACTGCAATCTTTAGTTTCCGCTTTGCCTCTACTTGAGCAATTAATTTTGATTGATTTGAAATTATTTCGCAGCGAGATTGAACTTTGGCAAACAGTCGCTTTGTGTCCGGCTCTTAATGTATTAAATATTTCGGGCATGTCACTATGTGCCGATTTCTTTGCCAAAAGTCGACGTTTAATGCTGGATGTACTAAATAAGCGTTCTTCTGTCTTAACTCTATGCTGTTATGATACTGGCTGCGACAAGGATTTGGTAAGCAGAAGACCATTTTTCTCCGTTTAAATCTGTATCTTACAAATTTCCTTTTTAATCTTAAAGATGCGCAAGAACTTTCAACACTCAAAATTAAAACTTACCTTTGAGCCTTCATGCGATGTGGACTCTATCAATCTAAATTATTTTAAAATTAAGCTTTTACCTTTAAAGACCTGATATGATGTTAATATTGTTAAATGAAGTACGTGTTAAAAATTATTATATATGTATATATATATATATATATATATATAATTAGTAAACCCATTCATACACGTTACTACGTTCGTCGATTTTCAATGAATATCAATTCTATGACATTTATATATTTTCTACATTCGATACTAATGAAAGTACTATTAATATATAAAAATGTAATTAATTTTAAGTTATTGGTTTAGTATATATTTTGTTTTTATTGTCACTAAATGAATATAAACGATCGAATATGGTTCCATATGTATGAGTCATGAGCAAAAATGTTTTTGTTTTGTAATTTTTAACTTTGTACAAAGTTTGCGCTAATTACTCAATTACTGTTACACTTGACATTACCCCATGGTGAAAGTTAAAAAAGGTCAGTAGAAAAAAAAAATTTTAAATCTGTATTTTTTTATCAATTACCCCAAAATATTGTTGTGTAAGTTGACATTACCATATGGCGAAGAGTAAAAAAAAAGATCAATAGAATATAAAATTTAAAATATATACTTTTTAATCATTCCCTTTACCCCCAGAAATTTCATTTTTACCCCATTTGGAGATCCGGTTCACCGACTGCTGATGTACGTCATCGTACGGATCTAAAGCCAGCGACTCGTTTGCCATTGCCGCTGCCAGAGCGAAGTGTCTCCGTAGGCGGCACTTTAATATTGTGGGGATTTTGGTGATAGTGAAGATGATATTGACGCCAATCAATTATCGCTATCGCACCAGGGCTGAGTGCATAATTTTAACTAATGTGCTCAAAATATTACTTGAATAGCTTAAGTACAAAGAGTAAATATGAAAAAATAGGTATTTTTGTTGGTTTTACATATTGTTTTTACATAGTTTACATAGTTATAAGCTATCTTTCAAGGTTAACTCAGCGAAAAAAACTAAGCTGTCAGCACTGTAAATTGAATTTCACAAGAAAATCAAATTCATACTTATCGATATCGGTAAGCAAACCACAAAGAACAAAAGCCGAAAGCAATTTTTATAATTCTTTTAAAGAAGTTTGCTGTAAATTATCCATTAAGATGATGGAACAACTTACCGACGATTGCCAATTGCTGATTATTGAATATTTGGATCTGGAAGACCAACTGGCGTTATGGGAAGCAACGGAACACTTATCAAGCAGATTAAACAAAAATGTTATCTACGCATGGCAGCGGCAAAGGGACTTCGAGCTTCATGCTGAGAAGATCGCAAAGAATCTAAAGTACTTGAATATCTTTCTACTCAGCATTGGTCCAACTGTACAGAAACTGGAACTGTATGAAGTCACCTTCTCGGCAATGGAACATTGGCGTGGTCACAGTTTCCCACATCTGCAGCACTTAACGTACTTCTTCGGGTTTGATAATTATGGTAATGGTAATGTTACAACGGAACTTTTGGTGGAACTATTTCCAGGACTGACATCTCTTTGTGCGTCTGGAGATTTTTCATTAAGCAGCGCTGCCAAATGGACACAGTTGCGCAAACTTGAACTTACCTGTATAAATACCGACAACTATGAATTATTTAGTCAGTTTCATATGCTGGAAGAGATATATTTTTTTTTGGGTAATTGGTTCTCGTCAGTGGAAAACTTTAACGGCCTGTTAAGCTTGCCCCGGCTTCAAACGATACACATCCATATTGTTTTAGGATACGATCCTAAAAGTCTTTTTAATTACATCAGAGGAAAGCGTGGTCTGGACATACAGCAGATAACATTTCAAGACATTATATGGAATTTCGATGTCTCCCACCTTCAAAAACTTAAGAACTTGCGTCAGCTAACTATCATCGAAGATAATCGCTTCAAATTGGAACAACTGCAATCTTTAGTTTCCGCTTTGCCTCTACTTGAGCAATTAATTTTGATTGATTTGAAATTATTTCGCAGCGAGATTGAACTTTGGCAAACAGTCGCTTTGTGTCCGGCTCTTAATGTATTAAATATTTCGGGCATGTCACTATGTGCCGATTTCATTGCCAAAAGTCGACGTTTAATGCTGGATGTACTAAATAAGCGTTCTTCTGTCTTAACTCTATGCTGTTATGATACTGGCTGCGACAAGGATTTGGTAAGCAGAAGACCATTTTTCTCCGTTTAAATCTGTATCTTACAAATTTCCTTTTTAATCTTAAAGATGCGCAAGAACTTTCAACACTCAAAATTAAAACTTACCTTTGAGCCTTCATGCGATGTGGACTCTATCAATCTAAATTATTTTAAAATTAAGCTTTTACCTTTAAAGACCTGATATGATGTTAATATTGTTAAATGAAGTACGTGTTAAAAATTATTATATATGTATATATATATATATATATATATATAATTAATAAACCCATTCATACACGTTACTACGTTCGTCGATTTTCAATGAATATCAATTCTATGACATTTATATATTTTCTACATTCGATACTAATGAAAGTACTATTAATATATAAAAATGTAATTAATTTTAAGTTATTGGTTTAGTATATATTTTGTTTTTATTGTCACTAAATGAATATAAACGATCGAATATGGTTCCATATGTATGAGTCATGAGCAAAAATGTTTTTGTTTTGTAATTTTTAACTTTGTACAAAGTTTGCGCTAATTACTCAATTACTGTATATAGATATTTCATAGAAATAGTTGTTTGCTTAACCTAATAGCTACTCTCTGGTATAAGCATCTAACACAATCTAAGGCTACACTATTGGGTATACAATTGAGACGAATTATCTGTGGCAATAGCAAAACATTTTCAATGTTGTATCATTGACACAATAACTCTGACTTCCATACAAGTTGATGCGACTGATCGTGCCAGTAAGAGCACTCGTATAACCAGTCATACGCACCGTGGACTCAAAGATCGCTAGGCCGGGTTTGGTTTGCAAACGCAGTGTGATGTCCACAGAGTAATCACTGTTGATCTCCTTGACCATCTTCTGGTGTGGCGCCGCTATAAACGCCTGCAGTATGGAGTTCAAATACAGTGTACGACATTGCGAATGCGATGCCAAACGATCGTTGATCAGACGCACTAGATAGCGTGCGGCACGTTGCACTCGCTCATTATTGGTGGGCAACTCCTCACGGTGATGACAGGTGCACCAGTGGGCTGCAATGCCAGCCAGCTCACAATTGCGTTCGGCGGGCACCGGCAGAAAGAGACTAATGCCACGCGGCATTATGCTATCCTTGTCCGTCAGCTCTTCGGCTTGTCGTTGCAGCTGCTCTGACTCCAGTCGGCGCATATCGAGCAACTGCAATAACGTGGCATGTAAATCAAAGTGTGTGGTCAAACGCTTGGCATTCAGCTCCAGATTGGCAATGGCCGATGGATAGCGTTGCCTCAGCCAGGCGGGATAGAGTGCAATAAGTAAGGGTTGCCGTTCCTCCATCATGCCCTGATAGGTTCGACGAAAAGAACCCCAGCGCAGACCATGATCCGACATGAGCAGCACCAGGGTTCGATTGAGCACACCCGATTCGTTTAAATGCTGCAGATTCAAGGCCAGCTGTTTATCTAACAGCTGTGGCGAATTGAAATAGTCGTGGGTGAGTGCCACCGACCAGAAGAATGAGAAGAATGGCTCTTGACGCATGCGCGGCACAAGCTTACGCATATATTCGAGCAGGACATCCGCTGTGCGTCGTCCACCCATGCACAGATTTATATTCATGTCCTTCTTTTCGGCAATGCGCTTCTCCATCTCCAGCAGCATGGGACGCAGATAGTAATCGGTCGGAGATTTGCGAAATCCCTTGCGATTAAAGTTGAACAGACTGAGGAAGCCAACATCCTCGGCATAGACCGTCTTGTAGCCGGCCTGCTTGTAGCGTTTCCACAGAAAGGTGCAGCCATCGTAGCTGGGTTGTGCCATTGGTGCCACACACGATATATTCAGTTCCTGATCATCGAGACCACTCAACAGTGGCACCAGATTCGGAAAAGTATTGTCGCCCACCTTGTTGAAGCCCCAGAACTCGACGTGCGATAGATTCTTCCGTATGTACGCCGCAGTGTGACGCATTTGACGATGAAAATTTAAATGGGAGACACTATCAACGCCCATTATCATCACAGACAGACGTTCGGGCTCTGGTTCTTGGTCAGTCTCTGTCCGTGCCGCTGCCGCTGCTGCTGGTGTATCATTAAAACTGATACGTTTAAGGCTCTTCCGGCGCTTCTTGTTATCTGGCTTGTCTACGGCAAAGAAGTGACAGTCTCGGTAAATGAGGACGCCAGCGGGATCAAGGCATTCCATGTATATAAACTCTACATCCTTGGGCAGTTGCATGCTTGGAGCCAATTTCAACGGCATTGGTGATGCATTGTCATTCGTATTGTCTGTCTGGCGACGCACTTCCGTATAACGACAGTTGACTTGGGATAAATCCTCGATGTTGTAGTTGCGCAGCTGCTCACTGGCATCCATATTGAGTAGCAGCTTACCCGGCACCGCATCACTGGCCCGCAGCAATGGCTTGCGGCATGTAAACGGTCGCGGATGGAACATAAACTGTGCAATGTTATCATCGTATACCTCAAAACGGGGCATACGACAGCCGGGCGTATCAATGAAATATGCCTGACTTACATTATACTCATCATCGATGCGTGCTATAAAATCGAAACGATCTCGTAATCTCAAAAGTTTCGTTCTCAAATTGTAGTCGACAAAAAGATACGAGAAGACGCAAATGCAGAAGATGATAATACAAATCTTCTTGAATTGGCTTTGATTCTTCGTCATGTTGTAGTAGCGATAATAGTGCTGTAGATCACGTTTAGTCATATATTTTGGATCCAGCAAATATTTACTTCTGCAATTGAATGGATTTACAAAGTAACATTAGTTTGTTGATGATAGTGTAACAAAAAAATATATGTATGTATATATAAATGTTTTTATCCAAGCTTACTACTATCAATTTTGACGAATATATATTTTAAATAACTAATAATCAAAAACTGAAACTTAACTTTCTGAGTGCCATTTTCACATGCATTTTTTAAATGCCGACCTCGCAAAGTTCATTGTCTCAACAAGCTTCCAACATTTATTATATTATGTTGCTGTCTATCATTAATTAAGGCGGCAAACGAAATATTTTATGTGACAACAACACACACATACTCACACTCAAAAAGAACACAGTCAACGTGCAGTCATCAAGCTATAGAGCAGTCAAGCACGAACAAGTCTTAGGTGTCCTTTTATGAGCACAAGGACGTGCCGTTGTCAATGTTTTATCTATTTTTGTTGCTATTTTCGCAAATGAGTGAAGACCCAAGGAGTCTAAAGCGCGTTAGCTGACTCATGCAAATGTATGCATGCCCGAAAGTAGGCAATACAAAATGTATGTATGGTGGAGGTGCAAGAATCTTTATTTTCAATAGCATTTTAAGCACTTTGAAGATAGAGCCTAAAGTTATGCTAGCCCTTGGCTGAATTGGCAGGCCAATATCATCAAAACTGCTGAAAATTATAGGGGGGAAATGGGGTAAAATGGGGTAAGGATGGGGCCCATTGTTGTAGAACCTCTAAAATACAGAAAACTAAAAAAAAGCTAAAGAAGAGCGCAGAATCAAAAGACTTTAACTAAAGTAAAAGTGAAAGCCACAGCTTTCTGCTTTAATATTTGAACATTTTTAGCTTTTAGCAAATCCTTGTCGAATTTATTATAAATTTATTTTGTGTTCCTCTTTGAAGTAGCTTCAAGTTATTTAGAAAACCTTCTAACTGCATTATTAACGCAACTCAAAGTCAGAAAGATTCGAGAAGTAAATAGTTAATAAGCCTTGCGGCAGCTCCTTTCCGTTTTACAAGTTTAAGGATAAACCCATTTTGCCTGCGATTTATTTGTACATTTTGATGTGTTTGTATTTCAATTCTTTCAATTCAATTCAAACACACACACAAGTTGGTCTCGATGTGCAAATGGCAATCGCGTTGGTCCTTAAAGCAAACAAGCGACTGCAACCAACAACGTCACACACATGCATACAAACAAACTTACACACACAAATATACTTACTCATAGCTCATATCGCCGTATTTTCGGTTATCCTTAGTGGTGTAGTAGGCACGCATTTTAGCACCTTTCTTTAATTAATACCAAATCCTAGCAATTATCTTTTTGTCGTTTTCATTTAAATCCTTGACATTTTGTTGTTCCGTTTCCTTTGTTGCCGTTGATGTTAGTGTTGTTGATAATTGCTTGTGTATGTGACACATTTAATGGCAACGCTTCTAGTTTTCCTTTCAATACAAAATTTTCCACACAACTGCCTCTGCTTTTAGCGTATCTCTTCCTTCCTCTCTCTGTCCCTTTGAAGTCCGCTCGCTTTGGGATTCGTTTACCTGGGAGCAGCTGCAGGCGCCTCTGCTGCTTGCCCATCTAACACTGGATGCTGTGCGCGTCCAGGCCGCCCTTTAGACGCCAAATTTACTTGCACACTCTCTCTCTCTCTCTCTTTCTCTTTTGCTCTCTTTGTTTTGACGTTTGGAGATTGCGCAGCACAGCCATTTTGACAGTTGCCAGGGATGCTGTGAATGCTGATGCACTGTGAGAAACTTTTAATGGAGTCAGTTACGGTGTTGGAAAATGTTCAAACATTCAATTTTTATTTTCTGTAGATGAATAATAATTGTAATTAAAGTATTGAAAAATAGTATTTTCCTAATCAAAAAATTAATCATTTTAAAATATTTTTTTCATATATTTTATCAAATTAAAAGTTGAAATTAAGTATAAAAGATTTATTCAAATAATAACAAACATAAATAAAATACAAATATTTTTTGCTTATACATTTTATTTATTTTAAAATAAAAATTTAATAAAAAAGACTTATATTGATATTAACAAATACAAATTTTTAAGTCTTTTAGATAATTAAAAATCTCTATTTACAAATATGTTTAAGCAATCCCGATCAAATACTTATTTAAAAAAACCCTAAAATAATATAATAATAAAACTTTTTATAACTTAATAAATTCTTTTTATTAATTAATTCTTTATTGTTCATTCTTTCGTACGGATTATTTTAGTACTAAAATAATATAAAAAAAAACTTTTTATTATATAATTCTTTATTGTTTATACTTTTGTACGAATTATTTTGGTATTTTTTTCCCACTTCTTTTTTACTCAATTTTGTTAATTTCTTTAGCAATTGTTGCTTTTTGTATGGATGTAGTTCACAAATAGTTATGTTATGGCTGGAAGAAAGCTTCTTAATTATGATTTGCATGTTTGCTTAATTAGTATATAATAGAAGTCAATGTATTTGAGGGGTCAATAAACGCATAAAATGTTTTTATGGCCAATGAACTCATTGAAAGCTCATCCAGCTGTGAGATTTTGGTATTAGTTTAGTTGTTATACAAATCATAAAAATCAACTAATGCATCTTTTGACATTTGCTTAAATTTGATAAAACATATGCGTATGAAAAAATCTTTTGAAATTAATGCGTGTGCGTTGTTAAGAAATATTTCACAGCGACATGCAAATCCTTAGACTTTATTCCTGATGTTGAAAAAAATGAAAAGGACGCCATGCGGCGTTGCCCACTTTTGGTCATTAGTTGCGAAAAATGGCAAAAGACCGGCCAAAAGATGAAAAGCATACAACGCAAGGATCAATTGACTGCAACATGTGGGTGCAAGTGTGTGTGTGTGCGCGAGAGTGTGTTTGTTTGTGTGTGTTAATAGCATACTGCTGCAGGCCAAACATGGTATTTTTATGTTCAATAATTACAACAACAACAACAACAACAGCAGAAACATGTTGGCGTAAATCACCCAGCCTGAAAAGAGCATTTCACTGTTGCCTCTGCCCCCCTTCGCTACGCTTCCAGGACCGCCAGGACTTTCCAAGTAGCCCGATTAACAAGCGTTTGTAATGTTTCATTACTGTTAAAAACAAAAATGTGAAAGCAAAAATCAAAAGAAAGCAACAAAAAAGAACACCAAAGTAATAATGAAGCAGAAAATCGTCTATAAAAGCGAGAAGCATCGAAAGCGAACGCTTCAGTTGAAATTTCAAATTGTGTGCACAGCCACCAAGCCGGTAAAGTGCATCCAAGATCTGCATCTCCACAAGCGATTGTCATCAATTTAGTTTTTATCTGGCTGCTGGCTGCCTGTTCACTTTTTGTCATTCATTTAAAATGCTGCTGCAGCAACGTCATCGCCGCCAGCAGCAGCTAAACAGAAGCAGCCGGAGTAGCAACAGCAGCAGCAGCAGAAGCGGCAGCTATCGTGTCAACTACTTGCCTGGTCTGCTTATTGTGCTGCTCGTTCTGCTGCAGAACTTTGAGCTGCATATGTGCAGGCAATTGATGGGCGGTGTTCGTCGGGATATGGAAAGCAGCCAGAAACGTAATCTGGCCGAGACGCAAGCTGGTGAAGTTGTTAGCCAACCGGAGGAGATATTTAGTGCGCCCAGTGATGCGTCTGACATGAGCTATGATGAGTATCCGGTGAGTGAGTGAGTGATGTAGCGCAGAGTGTTGTACCGGTTTGTTCCATCGAACCAAGTTGGAACTTTAGACGTTAAATGCTTAAACTGAAGCTGTTTTTAAAATAAACATATCTGAATAATTGTTTTGACCTATTGATTGAAGCTGCGTTCAAAGTTTAGAACAAGATTAGTATATGTAATTCAACAATTGGTTCAAAAAGTGTTCTTCCAGCAGTTTCAAACTACCAAAACTTCTTTAAAAACACACCGATATTAAAAAGCTCTTTTGAATCTTGATATGAGCTCTAGATTAGTCCTACATAGAGGTTGAAATCACTTGTTTCTACTGTGTAACCAACAACTAGCACTTGTGAACCGGTTCAGACTTTCTAAAACCAAACACCTTATTAAAACCTATTCCATTTTCAATAGCAATAAACTTTTTTATAAAGATTTGAGATTGAGATTACATTATTAACATAATAATAACTTTAAAAAGTTAAACTAGAATAAATCAAAATCCAAGCAACTTTAAATCCAGCTCATGCCTCACATACCATCTTTCTCCAACCAAAACAAAAAAAAGATGAAAATTGAAACTCTGCGTGGGCTTTTTGTCAAACCCAAATGAAAAAGTGAAAAAACTTGTGTATCATTTTGCATAAGGAGCGTGTAATTGTATATTTTGCATTTGATTGCTTGCCCTGCAGGTGAATTTCTACTGCTTTGATATCACAGCGGCGATTTACGCCCCCAAAATCCCATTCCTAATCCCTAAATCTAACTATCTCTTTTGCGCGCAGCTGACGTCACGTTTTTTTTTGGTGTTTTTTTTTTGAACAGAAAAAATATTGTCGTTAAAAAATACTTTAAGCCGAAATATTTCCATTGTGAGCGTTTGATAAATGCGTACACGACATGTGACCCAAATTGCGTATACGCCATGTGAGCAAAAACTAAATTCTAGAAAAATTTATGGTAAAGTTAGTCCTTAGGAGTGTTTTAAAGCCGAAAGAGTTCTATAAAATCAACACTAAAATACTTCTTAAATCAATTTAAAAAATATATTTTCTGATAGATGATAGTACCAAAAAGAGCTGCTTTGTTGTTGGATCGTTTAATGGTTGCACTGCATCATGCGCTGGAGAATGAACGTGAAGGACATCGCATTGGTGACTTCTATGCCAACAAGAATCTCATACAACTAAGACCCACGGACTTCAAGAACGGTTTGGAACAGCTGCAGGCAACTGAAGAAGGTAAAAATACAAAAAAAAAGAAGCTGTTTGCCTTGAAGTTTGTTGGTTGATAATATTTTGAATACTTTTAAAAAAAGGTAACAACAATATGCAAATGAATAGCCATAATTTTCACATGTATAGCGATGATGATCCTGGCGTGATGATGGATTATGATTTCAAAGATTTAAATCAAATAAATCGCGCAACGGGCGAAACAGTAAGTTGGATATTGAAACCAAAATATGCACTTAAAGATATCAATTAGCATGGAGAAAAAATGTGTAAGAAAATTTCAGTTAATGGCAAAGAGCTTTCAGAGAAGAGCCGGTGGCGTTGGCCCAGCGGCTGGCAACGATGCGGCACTATCAACAACAACAACAACAACATCAACAGCAACAAAAGGCGGCTCAACAGCATCAACAGGATCAATATTAATCGGAACTGGAGCCAGGCGAATCCAGCACGCTGCCAATGGAGGTGGTCGCATGTATTGGCGCTGCTATTTCAATGCCGTTAGCTGCTTCTAAACACAATCCAATCAAACCAAGCCCCAAAAAACCAATCCAAACTCCAAACGCCATCAAAAATTCGTCTCCAGCTGAATCTTCAACATCATTTTATTGCGTTTCCTTGGCTGCTATGAAAGTTGTTCGCGTGTTTAACTGAAATCATCTGTAAACATATATTGTAAACTCAAATTTTTGTGTCGATTGTATTTGTGTCTAAAAAGTAATACAAAAAAAAAAAAAACAAAAACAAAAATAAAAAGAAACACCTAAACTTATTTCTGTGTATAACGCTGCAGCTGTGAACTGCGTAATAAATAAACTAGAATTCAACTTGGTTAGATACTTTCTATGTATATTCCATAAATTCTTTTGGATTTGTTGCCGTGTGGAACTATAATTCGCACTGCCTAATAATGATTGGCATTGATCATAAAACATTCGTTCTGATAAAATATTCACGTGCAACTCCAGTTTCATATCGAGTTTCGTCGTTATCAATTCTGGGTGCAAACACATAATACTCTTTGTTGTACTTAGTTGAGATTGTGCCCCAAAAGCGGAAGTAGCACTTTGTTCATGTTTATTCACTTAATTATAGTACGCTGCACTTATTTTAAATGCTTTCAATTTGATTTTCCACCTGCTTATCAAACAGTTCAATGGGGAAACACGATAAATGCATCTGTTAGCAAAAAAAAACAAAAAAAGAAGAAGTGAAATGGACTTTAAACTTAAACTTCTTTTAAACTAATCGGATAACAAGGGTTCTTCGTACATGGTTTGAGCTCCTTAATACAATATATATTTATATGCATATCTTCTAAATACCAAAACAATTCCAGCAATTGAAACTTTTGTAAACCTATTAACTTTCATAACTTCGAAAAAACTCAAACGATTTTGAAAAGCAAGATCATTTCTGTCATGTCTTAAGCTCAAAAATAATGCACCAGTTAAAGGCTTTAACATTCTTTCAAGTATCATACTTTTAAGCAAGTCAAACTTATAACAGCCATAACTTTTTTAAAGATGATCCGATTTTTAATAGCAAGGATGGTTGAACCTATTAATTAATACTACATCTTAAATAATACTAGAAGATAATATGCCAATATTCATGTATGGTCCATGGTATAATAACAATAATAATATAGAAAAAAGTTCCTATAAGAACTTAACTTCTCAAATATGCAACAGTTGCTTTCCCCTTCAAATTCTTTTAACCTTTTAGTTAACCTACGCATAATTTTGAGATGCAAATGATTTGCACTGTAAAAGTCAAGATATAAACTTTGCGCAAACTATTTGGATTTGAGCAAAGTTTAAAGATGTTATAAAAAATGCGTTGCACATCCACACTCTCCCCTCCTTCATCCCTCTAAAATCCTTCAACTTAGCCGATCATCTTGCTTGTGCAACGCACGTAATTCGCTTTATGGCCAAGTTTAATTGCCTGTTTTTCGTCTGCTGCTGATGCCGCTGCCGCTGGCTGCAACAGCTTTTGCGAGCCAGTCGCGGCACAATCGAGTGTCAAGTTTTATTGGCCAATATGTAAAATTAATGATGTTGCATTACAAATTGATGTGAATTAAAGAGTTAATTGATGTACCACTCACAAGCTGACAACAAAACAATAAAAAAGTCAACTCTGTTTTTTTTTTTGCTTTTATTTGGGTTTCATTATCAGACTGTTTGTAGACCCATAAATCAAAGTGCGAGCAGCATGACGTCATTGATTTTGTAGCGCCGTCAAGTATGCAACAAGTATTTGTATGACCAAAAAATCAACAGGTGACTTTCGTTATATTCACCACACACACTCACACCCCACCGCTAACATGCTGTGCGTATGTGCGTGTGTGGTGAATAATCAGTCCCTTAAGCCACAAGCACATTGCCGCCCATACGCAACAACAATTGTTGCAATCAAGTACGGCAACAGCACGTAACTAACTACATGCCTAAGCCAAGTTAACGTTTAGACCCACTGCCATTGCCAATTTCCACTCTCCCTATCAAACTACCCTTGCCGATAACCTAAAACCGTTCCTGGTTTCCTGCTGCCCGGCAATCGCTGTTGTTGTCGCTGCTTTTGCTGTCGTCGATTCGTCTGCGCTCTGCTATTTTGTATATAAAGCCGAACGCTGTGCATGGCCAACATCGAGTTAACAATTTCACTTCTTGGCGTTCACATCGAGCCACGTTAATAGGCAACCAAAACAAAAACAAAATAAATCAACGAACAAAATATAGTTACTGGATCCTCAGCAATATTGCATTTCATTTCTATTTGCACTAACATAAATTAGACAAATTCGCGCAATAAATAAATATAATAAATAAAATCAGTTTTCACCTTTCGCGCCAATAATCTATTTGCCGTCGCTATATTTGCTTAGATACAGCAATCGTATATCCTGCATCCTTCTCCAGTAAGCGGTGAGTTTATTGTTTATTGTTGATTATTTATTTATTGTATTTGCTTAATTTGAGTTTTGTGTTTGTGTGTTTTGGGACTCGGTCTCTAATTGATATGTTTATTGGTCAGGGCGGAAAATATGTTAAGTGAAATATATATTTGAGTTTTGTGGCTAAGAACTAAGTGTAAAAACAACATTTGTTTAACTAAATGATTTTTTGTCTCCGATTTTTGTTTATATTGTAAAGAACCTCAAGAAAACAAAGATAGTTTTCTCGATGTAAGAATTTTAAAAGGCATAATTTTATTTAAAAGCTTTTAAAGTTAGTACGATTTCTATTAAAAAATATATTTCTTATTTATTTAGAATTATTTCGAGAAGGTTTTTTAATAGATTAAATTCTTTAATAAGACAATTATTGTTGCTTTGTTTTTATTATTATATTTTTTCTTTTATTTATTTTGGCAAAAAGCGTTTTTCTAAAATTCAAACATAAAATTTAGTTATTAAAATAAAAATTGACAAAAAAAAATATTTTCTATCAAGTTTTTTAATAGATAAAATTATTTTATTGTACAAATATTATTGCTATATTTTCGATTTTATTCTTACATAATTTTAAAAATAATTTATTGAAAAATAAATTTATTTTATTAAAATAAAAATTGAAATTCTAATAATTTTTATTATATTGTTGCATATACAAAAATTCAATAAGATCAATTGGATAATATTTTATCGAATAAAAAATAAATACTTAAAAGCTTTATCTTAGTTTTATGACAACTTTATTAATTTTCTTTTCATAATCCAATTGCTAAGTTGATTTCGCTTATATTCATAATTAAACAATGAAAAATAACGCGTTATCATTCTATAAAATGTTCGGTCAACTAGATTGACATTCAGACATTTAAGCTGTGCTTAAAATTCGTTTTTCATGTTAGTTCAAACTGCTTGACAAATGTGGCCAATTCATTATGTTCTTGTTGCCACCTTTATACCTTCACTTAAATTGAGATTCATGCGTAAAAACACAGCACAAAGGGAAAATGTTACTTATGGGGTTACGGTGTCGTCCCTGAGGCACAAAATCACAGCAAAAATACATTTGCCTGTTGCGCGTGTACGTAAAATGGAAAATTATGTGAATTATTAAGGATGTGTAAAAGAAAAGTTTGCCTCATTTGTTATTTTTTTTTTGCTCCTCCTTCCATTCAAAAAATACAAATGTCGGAATAAAAATGTAATGTTTTCATTCAAACCCTTTCGCAAACAAGTTCTCATTTCAATTGCATAGTTATTTTGTTTTTTGATGCCTGTCTTCTTAAAGGATTGCTTTCGGCTTTGATTTAAAAAGTAAACCGCAATCAAATTGCATTTAATATTTATTGCTTTCAACCCACCCAAGCAAAGTTTTGAACTCTAGTCTTAAGGGCAGCTAAATTTAGACAGCCTAAATGATGAAAGCCAAAATTGATTTTGAAGTGTGGCAAAAGGATTGCAAAAAAATTTGCTGTAGCTTAAATTGTTCGATAAATTTTAGTTTTAAATCTAACTCAAATAAATTGTATAAAGTTTTATTTTTCAGTTTTGAAATAATTATCTTATCGAACACAATTATTTTGCTTCGTTAAAACCCTTTCGCAGTCTCAAGTTTAAGCTCCTTTGTAAATGTTTCAAATTCCAAGTCCCTTTTCAAACCGCTTTTAAACTCTTTAATTTAATTGACTGTCACATTTGTTTCGCCCACCCAGTTTTCTTTTCTTTGATGCCGCATTTGTTATCCACTTGTTATCAATGCATTTGCCCAAAAAGGCCACAAATACCGCAAACCGTACAAAGAGAAACGAAATACAATAGCACTTCAGTGTAGGCAAAAGTATCATGTGAAAATTGTGCCTCTAAAAGTAGGCAACAAACAACAAAATTCTTAGAAGAAGAAGACATGGGTCAAAAGGCGCAGTGTCTCGTCTCGTTACTTTCCCGTTACCCAACAAATATCGTTTCGTTTTACTGACGTCAGTAAATCAAAAAATAAAGTATCTTTCAAAGCGAATATCTAAACTGCCATAAATCCATCATATAAAACGAATTTAGTTGAGCCGCTGCCTAACGCTATGCATAATCTTTGAGTAATCCCACAAACAGTAAGAAGTGAAAATTGCAGTTTTCTCTTTATCGTGCCTAACTATCTTTTGTGTTGCCAATCTCTCTCTCTCTCTCTGTCTCTTTTTAGTGGTAGGTATTAAATATCCAATTAACATTGGAACATAATTTATTGGGCGCAATAAAAATGTCCTGACTATGTTGTCACTTCCCTTCGCGCTTTTACTCGAATTTTTGCTTTTATTATTCCAGTTGACTACCGTACACTGTTTACAAACGCTTTGAGCACTACCAGGGCTCCCTGCTTTCACTTTCCATCCATCCCTCTCCTTCTTTCGTTGCTCTTTGCTGCATGTTATTAGCTACATTTATTGCTGGGCAGACCGTTAGAAATATCACTGTTGTTTTTTTTTGCTTCTATCTATTTATGAAACATTTTATGACTTGCTGATCCAAATAAAACGTAGCACTCTTTACGATATGGCATTATAATTATCTATGGCTCAGGTATTAAACAGCCTGTTGTGAGAACATGTCACACAGACAGACAGACAGACATACCCACATAACCACACATTTGTTGCTGCACTTTAATGGTGGGCTTAAAGGCTATCTAGATGTTTGTTTACTTTAGTGATAAATGTCAGTAGAGCTTGGTGTAGTACCATTAAGCTAAAACATGCGTTGACAAGAGTTGTATCACGCTAAACGTGAAAAGAATTTTATTATGTAACTTACAAAGGAATTTTGAATATGAAAAACTTAAAATATAACTATAATTTGAACTGAAACCAAAACCCAGTTTAGTAAAGCGTAAAAGACACACATTATTTTATATCTGTATTGAGTTTGAAGTACGAGAAGTGACATTTTGTATTTAAGAAATGTGATAAAAATGATTGCGCTTTAAAGTATGCTACAAAAATTATTTAACGATCAACTTTATTGATCAGCTTAAAATATGTATACATATATATAAAAAAAAAATATATATAGCTTATAGTACATATGTACATGTTCTGCCATAAAACTAACAAATTTATACATTTTGTGTTGCTAACTTTTTTTAGTTTCTCCATAAAAAAAAACCACATTTATAGAAATACTAGAAAACTGTAGAAAACGTTTTTATATCCAGCTGCTCTAGCATTAAATCCATATCTTTATATATTTTTATATATATATTTCAAGAGTTTAGCTATCCACTTAGATTTCAAAATTGAGCATGCATAATGTGAATGTATCCTGTAGCAACCTTGCAGTGGCATAGCTTGCATAAGAAATGCAAAGTCATAAAAAACATGCAGAGATAATTTAGCTGCTTGGAACACAGCTGCCACAGGAGCTGCCGTGCGACATTTTATGAGTTGCACTCGGAGCATAAGGTGGCACGTTGAAGCTGTGGCAAAAGTCATTAACATTTATGGCTTGCGTCATTGCGTGTTTCGCTTTCGCATTTGTGTTTACACGATGACAGCGCTTGATGTCCTTCTTACCTGTTGCATGATGTGTGCTGCCTTAGGTTAACGATTTATTAGCTCCTTACATATTCATGCGTGTGTGTGTGGTGATGTCATAATGTTGGTGCTGCTTTCGTAATTAGTCACTACCAATACCAGCAAATTATCCTATCTATCTTTTTGTCTATCTATCAACATTTCGGTTATTAGTTCTTCACTGCTAATGTAGTCGAGTCAACGCAGTTGGCAATTAATCAATTAACTAGCTTATATCTATAGTTCGATTGACCAACTTATAGTTATTGTTATGGCCATTAATGTGACTGCCCGACAGTTATTGATATGTTGCCGACGCGTGAAGTTCAACGTTGGCTCTATGAGCTCTACGCTTACCATGCGATATTTATCGGTGTGACGAGCTATCGCTACGATTATAAACAGAAGCGTTATATAAACACAAAATGGACACAATTGATAGCCAGTTTGGCCAATATATGTGTTCTGCTCTTGTTAAGTTTGAATCTAATGCTGACCTGGACCAGTATCGGCCCGATGGATAAGTCAGCCGTGTTTGTCACGCAACTGGATACGACCATAAACTATGTGATTTGCCTGCTGCGTGTTCTGCAACGAGTGCCTCGAGAGCGTGCCACAAGGTGCATTGCGGACGAACTGCGTCGAATGCGGCGAATCTATCGATATAGTTGGATTCTGGAGGATTCGGAAGAGCTGCATTTGAATCGCATCTATTTGGCTAGAAATTGCATTATGTGGGCGCTAAGTGCATTTCTAATAGCATTTATGTTTGCCGTTTATCAGTTTATGGCAACACCGGTGCGTCATCCCTTGTTGGAGCGTCTGTTGGTGATACTTTATGTCCTTGCACTGGATGGTCAGGACCGGACTTTGCATTTGAATTTTTTGATCAGCTGGCACATTTGTCGCTTGTTTCAGCGCTTAAATAAGCGACTTGATCAATTGATTAAAGCAAATTCAGCTGTGTATACACTGGAACTGCATCATTTGAGATGGCAACACTGGCAACTAACGGAACTTAAGCATCGCCTAGCCGTTGCCTATGGTCCTAACGCATTAGCCTATAGATTTTCTTTAATAATCTCGATTGCTGCCTTGGGCTTTTACATAAGCATATTTCGTTCGCTAGACAAACAACTTATCGGTCTTTGTCTTTTTGGTGTATATGGCTTAAATGGCTATATACTTGATCTGATGTATGAGAGGACAACGCAATCTCATAACCAGACTTCGTGGCTGCTTAGGAAACAACTTGAACGACGTTATCCAGATGCACAACTTTCCAAAGGGGTAGTCACTTTAATACAAAGTTTCTCAGATTGTTATTTTTTTTAACTACTTATTTCTTGCAGTGTGATGTTTTGGCATTGCAAATCGCTTGTTATCCATTGAAAACTAAAGTTTATGGTTTATCTATTGCTGGAAAAGCGGCTTGGCTGGATAGTGCAGTCCAACTTTACAGTTGGTTAATTTTTTTTTTACAATATCGCATAGCTTTAAATAAGCTTTAAAGCTTTGTGTTTCAATATCGCTTAGCATCGAACCGTAAAAAAATTCAGAGATGTCTTAAAAAGCTTCTCGAAAAAGCTTTAAAGCTTTGTGTTTCAAAGTAATCTTTTAAAAAAAAAACCTAATATTATTTATTCAAAATAACAAACAACGATCTTGTATACATCTGTTTAATTTAAGCAACTAAACATTCAACAAATATTTTACTTCTGCTCACTTTAAGCAATTCTTGCATCATTTACAATAACAGCTATTTACAGAAAGTTTGCTCATAAATAAAATGCAACAATGCGTAATCGAACACAAAGGAAAAAGCTTAACTTCTAGTATAATAGGAACGAAAAAAACATTGAAGACATTGAAAACATTTCAAGGCCTTTTGTTGTGCCTATAAAATTGAATCACGTTCACAGCAAATTCAATTAAAGTTTTAAAACAGTTTTAGCCTCGACGTCCATTTTGATTTTGTTATTGTTGCACGTTGCACATGTTCAAGTTCATATCAGGCTTTAATTGCGGAAATGCACTTTAGCCCAACAACAACCTTTGCACTCCTTCTCCTCCTCCTCCTCCTCCTCATCCCCCTTTTTGCCTAACTTAAACGCTTACGCAACGAGGCATGCGAATCACGTTTGTGGCAACAAGTGCAGTGTTTCCGCCTTAACTTGAGCTGCTTTCGTTATGAGTTTGTTATCCTTCCAGCTACGATTCCAAAGCAGCTTTACTCAAAGCAACATTTGTCCAAAGGAGATTAATTTTTTTTTGTTATCGGATGAAGCTGAATATTGTTTGAGAATGCAAAAGTCAAATGTTGTTTGAATAAATATTGTTAAACTTGGTAAGTATAAGAGGCTTAGGTAAAATGTTATTACGCTTAAGTTTCGCAATCAAAGATTGCCTTTTAAAATACGTTATTTTATGATATAATATTTCGTTATATTTATTAATAAAGCTTTAAATAACTTTATGGCCTTTTTATGTATGTTAAAATTGTTTTTTTCGACAACTTTAACACAAATTTTATGATATTCACTTAAAAATAACCCGAAACTTCAAAATCACAATGGAATGATTAATTTTTATTTTTTTTATTTGTGTCTTTCTTCACAAGATTAAAATGAACATTTGTAATATTTAAAATATATTTTTAGCTTAACAATATTTTTTTGTTTAGTTCTAGCTCAACCACAAAAAAGATACCAAAATGATGAAGTTTGTGCAAATTCTCTTGTGCTACGGCCTGTTGCTGTCCATGTTCTTTGCCACAAATGAGGCAAGACCATCAGCTAGTGAGGCAAGTGCTGTAAGTATAGCCAAACTATCCAAACTGTACATAAAGCCAGCTAAGTTTAACTCTTTATCGTAGGATACGGACGGTCTGGAGACAGCAGATACTGATGATGTGCGTGGCGCCTATTCGGGCTATGAAATGCCAGCCCAGGCCATATACCCTAACATTCCAATGGACCGTCTTCAAATGCTATTTGCCCAATACAGACCCTCGTAAGACTAATCATTCTATATACGATCAGGAGCTGAATAAGAATTTAACTGTGAATTTATTTTCAGCTACAGCGCTTATCTGCGCTCACCCTCATATGGCAACATGAACGAGTTATATCGTCTGCCAGAGAGCAAACGTCAAGTGAGATACAGACAATGCTACTTCAATCCCATCTCCTGCTTTAGGAAGTAAATTCCCGCAGGCAACGATCTAAAACCATAGCAAACAACACAAAAGTACAACCTTATTAAAAAAGCCACAAAAAAAAAACGAAAAGAAAAAATAATATAAAAGTTTAACAGCCCTTTGATAAATTAACATTTCAAACACACAAAATATATATTAGAAAACTTAGCATAATTCCTAAAATGCCATTATTTTAAAGTTAAGACTCCAAGTTATATAAATGTCTATTAACATTGTTTAAAAATAAAACATAAAAAAAAACTTCATTGTAGTTAACACAAAACAAATATTCAAAATAATAATAATAAACGTTGCACAGAAATAAAATTTATGTTATTTTTTTTTTATGCACATGGTTTTTTGTTCATTTATTTATATGTTCATTAATGCTTTGCATATGGTGTGGTAAAATAATATACAATAAAATTAAACATATATTGACAAAATATGTATTGTACGAAATCAAAATTCCTTTTATGTAAAGTTAATGTTTCAGCTTTTGTATAATACATATTGAAACAAGAAACTCGACACACAAACCTTAAATACCTATCGATGTATGATATATGAAAGTATTAATAAAGTTATATATATTATATATTTGAAATACTTAAATGCATAACTTAAATGAAGTTTTTGGTTGACTTTCTTTTCGAGTCTCCTGGACTTTAGCATAAAAAATAAAACGACTTTAGAATAGTGTAACTTTTAGTTATATCCTAAATAAGTTGTTTTTTTTTTTAATGCTTCCATTCACCTTATGCTATGCCCAAACGTCTTCGCTCCAGCTGCCTCACTTCACGTCGATCCATTTGAAGCACCAAACGATCAGGTGTTGAGATCTTGTAGTCACCATCACGTTTATAGCGTTCCTTGTCGACGCGCAGCGAGGTGGCCATCATAAAGATGGAAAAGACCAACGCAATTAGATACCGTACGACGAGCATTTTGACACGATTATACTCCGTTTGCGTTTGCGATTGCGATTACGTTGCCTGAACCTCTGAGATCCGACTGTCTCCTGCTCATGGCTTTTATAGTATAAATTGGACATGGAATATTCAGGTAGCAAATGGAAATATTCTGAAACCATCCCGAATGATCTATATATGTTTGCTGTACGTGCTGCACTTTGGATTTGTTGTACACTGTTCGTGGAAGGAAAATAGTGAATATACGTTTTGTTAAGCTTTCTTTCTATAAACTTCCTTACTTTTACAGATGTAATATGATATCGAAGTTTTTTTGATTCCACACCGGATAAATATTATTTTTCTTTATGAATATCAAGAACGAATAGTCAAGTAAATATTCTAAGCTTTTTTACATAATTACATATTTTAATTAATTTAACTAATTTTTTTTAAATGTTTTTATGACAAAATTGTTAAATTGTTGTTTAATCATTTGTTTTTGTTTCGGAATATATATTTGATAGAGCTAAGGCATTAATTTATATACTCTAAATAGGTTAATAAAAGTTTTCAAGAAAAAGAAAATATTTTTTTGGTTTATTTAATGTTTTTTTTTACTGCGTTTGATATGAAATATGTTGGTACAACAATAACGAAATAAAATGATTTAATTAAATCTTCTACAGTTCTAAAGCCATTTTCCAGTTCATAAGCTCAAGATTTTTGGAAAATGCTCTTCTCTTTCGTTCGAGTATGTGTGTGTAAGGTGCTATTATAAAAGCTAATCCATTGGCAATTTTCACTTCCTCCGCTTAACACGCAAATCCAAGCACTCAGCTCAATAATATACATATATCCACTTTATCCCATCTCTGCTCGGCATAATTTGCCCCGTCAACTATGTATACATAGTATCTATGTGTGAGTGTGTGTGTGTGTGTGTCTAATAATAATTGCGAGCATCATCAGTAAAAGTAAGAAGCGGTAGCCGTAACTGAAGTGAACTGATGATGCAGTTGTTGTTGTTGTTGTTGTTGTTATTGCCTCATCATCAGGCAACAGTTGCGATTTTCCAAGAAGATGCCGCGATTTTTTTGAATCGACCCTCTGTTGAGATTTTTATGATGCACCACTGCGCTGCCCGACGCGACGCGACGCATTTAACCATTAGACATTTTAATTGTTAATTTTTGCAAAAATTTAAATAATGGGCTACGCTGCAGGCAAAGAAGAAAAATAACGAAAAGATTCATTCTGCGAATGAGAGCTACCTGCATTTATTATCTGGCTAGCTGTACAACAAGAGAGAGAGAGAGAAAGAGAGAGAGAAGATGAAGATGAAGACTCCGGTCTCCAAGTGCCATCAACGTAAAAACAAGTGGCAACAATTTTCTATAAATTGCATTTGTGCAAAATTAAGTTCAATCTCTGGTTGTGGACCTGGTTCAGTTTGCTGCTGTCCAGTGTCCGGTAGCCGCATCCGCTGCACCTCATCGCTGCTGGAGTAGCCAAACTCCATTAACTTTGCAATTGGCCACCATAACTTTAAGACGGCTCGTTTGCCTGGTCACCTCTGGAATGGGGGCCCCCAGAACCACAACGAGAGAATTGTGGTGAGCGGAAAAGGAGGAGGAGGCACATCCCAACAGCAGGCAGCAGGCAGCACATCGCTTGTTAGTTTTTGCGCCAGATCGTTTATAATAATTCGTATGCGAGTCATGTCATGGCCCCTAAAGTGTATCTGCGACTGCGCCGTCGACTTTGGCAAACACGACGTCGCATATCTGTATCTACGAGTTTTGTGGACTTCGCTTGGATCGACTCTCGTCGGACTCGGCTTTTGCACTGTGCAACAGAATGAAACATTTTTTGATGCTTCAGAAGTAGTAAAAACTTGAAAATTAAACTTAAAATCGAGGTTCTGACTAAAATATGAACCGGTTCAATAACGCATTTTTAGCTTATTTCATTTTCAAAACAAAGCTTTTGATTGATTAAGTTCTCAGAAAACCATGAAAATAATCACAAACATAAGTCTATAAGATTGTTATGTGAAAAATCAATCTCACAAGGCTTAAGACATTCGTTAGTAAACTGAACCGGTCCAAAAAGAAAGGTTCAATATAAATCAATCTCACAAGGGTTAAAATATTACTCCATAAACTGAACCGCTCCAAAAAGAAAGAGACTCAACATAATCTCTTTAGTTTTGGCTTATCTTTAACTTTAAAACGAAAATTTCTTTAGCGAAATTCTATTTGTTTTGCCCATAGTACATTGGCCTGGCCAACACTGTCCCCTTTCTCCTCATCACGCTCTCTCTTTTGCTCCTCTGATCTGGTCAACTATGCAACCGCAGTCGCCGTCGTCGTCGTCGTTGTCGTCGCCGTTGGAGTCGCAGCCACCGCCCCATGTTGCATGTGGCCTGGCCGGCATGGCTGGCTGCCTCTTGACTCGGCTGCTGTTGATCTTGCGCCCATTTTTGCGCGCATTGCTTTGGGTCGCCACCGGTTCGATTCCATTTCTTAACTCCACTTCACTCCACCTCCTTGCCTCCCGCCGCTGTCCATTTGTAACCACTTTATGCTGCTTTCGCGTTCTATTGGTAAAAGGAAGTTAGAAAATGCTCTGAATTCATGTGGGCACTGGCGCTGGCATTTTTCTTTTTTTTTTTTTTTATTTTTCTCCTTTGGCTTCAGCTGATTGCGGATCGCCAGGGCGAGGAAAGTTGACTCGAAAGACGCTTGAACGGATGATCTCAACCTGTAGCTAGCTGAAGTTAGTTAGTTTCACTAAAAACTAAGCAACTCAAATACTGAGCATTAAGTTGAAATGTACATGTAAAAAGTTGCAGGATTAATTTACTTTTGCTATAGGATTGCAAACTTGATAAATGTAGCTACATTTATTATGTGCAGATGATTTTTCAAAGATGTGGAGTAGTTTTAAATGTTAAATAAACAAAATTTAAGTTAAAAATAGAAAAAAAATATAAAAAAATTATTAAAAAATAAAAAATAAAGCTAAATATTAAGAAAATAATAATTTTTGAAGTAGTGACACATAAGTAAAATATAATTTAAAAATAGAAATGAAGTCTAACGTTTTTGAAAATAATTTTTTCGTGTGGTAAAAATATTTTAAAAATAAAAAAATGTGATAAAATAATTTTTGTTGAAGTAAAAAATTATTTATAAATAAAAAAATGTAACAAAAGAAATTTTTCGTGAAGGAAAAACTATTTTAAAAGTAAAAAATTTAATAAAATACTTTTTATTAAAGAAAAAAATAATTAAAAAATAAAACAAATTTGGTAAAATAAATTTTTGTAATGTAAAAAATAATTTTAAAATAAAATATTTAATAAAATGATTATAATTTTAATATTCTCAAACAGTCTTAAGAAAATATGGTATATTTTTGCTTATAAAAACATCGCGCTTGATATATATGTAAACTGACTTTTTTAACTGTTGACCTAAGCTTAAATTATTAATTTTCACATTAAAGTGGTTTGGTAGCTTCTTCATCTTAGCCCAAATTGCAACATCTTCAACTCGATCTAAAACTGATTTTATATTTTAAGGAAAATTCAAAACTTGACACTGCGATTATTGTTGTTGATTTTCATGTTGTGTGTGTGTGTTTGTTTTTGTTTATTTGGGTGCAGGTTCAGAAGATTTAAGCTGTTCCGTTCAATTGGTTGCAAGTCGCCACAAAAGGGCAAGCAAGCGACAAAGTTGCAACAACAACAACAACAATACAAGTAGCAAGAAAATATGAAATTCCAGCAGCTGCGGGACACTTGAGGTGGTCAAGGCGGATCCCAAACAACAGCGATTGCCCGGCTAACCGGTAGTTGTTATTGTTGCAAGTTGTTGTTGTTAGTTGTTGTTGTTAGTTGTTGGGGCTCTGTAGACTTTGGCGGCGTCGCCGTCTTCGCGGTCGTCGTCACCATGTCGTCGCTCTGGACATTGCCAGCAAATGTTGCTCTTATTTCAGAACATGAACAACAGCAACAACAACAACAGCAACAAGTTGCATCGTTTGTACGGGTCGCAAGAATGCCTTAATTCAGGAATTTAATGAAAAATGCTCTATGAAGCGGAGCAGCAAATTAAAAAAGGAAAAACTTTAGCACAGAAGCAGCAAGCAGCAAGCAGCAACTGTTGCAGCTTCAGTCTCAGCAACAGCACAAAAAAAAGGTTAAAATTAAAATCAACGCAAAGGCAACATACATTGGTTGATACGCGTTTCAGCTCCCGGGCAAAACACTTGATGGCTTTTTGCACAAAACTGACAGTGTGAGATCGGTGGCAGGTGAGCTGGAAACGTTTGCCACCGATTGTTGTTGTTGGTGGTTGTTGCTTCTTGTTGCTGCTGTTGCGCGTTGTAAATTACATTTTCCAAATGCTTTTGCCATGTCGTACCAAAAACCCCATGTACATATGTGGAATCAGGCCGAACTCCTCCCGACTTCTGCCTCCTGGCTTCCGTTTTGATTTGGAACACTTGTTGCTTGTTGCTGTTGCTTGTTGCTGTTGTTTCTGGTTGTTGCTTTTGCTTTAGGATTTGTCCTGTGCGCATTGAAAATTCCTTGGGGATGTGTACACACACAATGTACACACACACACACACACACGCACCCAGTTACATTTTGTTATTGCTTCTCTTTTTATTTTAGAGCTTCTGTTCTTTGGGTTTTGTTGCCTTTGTGATTATGTTGTTGTAGTTTGTACAGATTGTTGTTGATTTGAGTGTTGATTGTTGTTGTTGCAACATAATGCGGTAGGTGGGCAATTCGCATTCGCGTCTTTGATACAAACCGATTTGAATCATATATTATCTTTGTGCGTGTTTTGAGTGTGAATTCTGGTTGCGCCTTTTAAGACATTTTCTTCTCGTTTTTTTGTTGTTGGTTTTTTTATTTCATTATTCAAAATGCGTTGCGGTTGCCAACAAAACGCGTTAAGTGGCTTAAATACTGATTTAATTGTGGTTCAAAGTTGAGTTTTCGTGTAGCAGTTTTGAAGTTGTGTTTATTTTCAAACAAGTTTTGATGGAACTTAGATGAAGAAAACTTTTGTTGATGATCTTCATACTTTATGAAAAGTTAACTTTGCAAATCGATTGTGTTTTAGTTTAATCTATTTTCTATAATAAAGTAATGATTGTTTTGAATGATTTTTAAACTTAAGAAAGAAAATGTATACAAATAAAATCAAAAGATAGATAAAATATTATATTAAATATACTTTTTATATACAACACGATTAGAGACATAAAATCAGACAAACACAGCCATATAATGTTTCTTTTGTATTCTAAATATATCTTCAGGAAAAATAAAGACTCGTAAAAAATTGTATTGGTAAAAAAGAAATTAATGATTTTTTTTGGGTGATTTTTAAACTTGAGCAAGAAAACATTAAATAAAAATAATAAAAAAATAGATACATTAAATATCATATTTAACATTAAATAAATATTTTTCTTTTACAAAACACAATCATATATATAAAAGCAAATAACATATTCTTAGAAATCCACATATAATAATTATAATATAATATATATAATAGAATATAATATTTTTTCCTGTACTAAACCAAAAATCATTGGAAAATATCAAATAAAAATATAATGATTGTCTTGGTCTTCAAGTTTCTGCTTCTAAAATTCGCAAACCAAAGCAATAAATACTTAAATTATAGATTAAAAAAACTCCGAGTTAAATATTTGTTTAAATTTTTATTTATATTTGATATAAAGCAAACTAAGCTTAAAACTATGTCACCATTAATTTTTTTTTTTTTAATTTTTAAGGACACCTAATATTTAATACATGGTCTCCGGATCGACGATTTCGTAGGTGGACAGCGGCAACACCTCGTTGCTGTAATAGTTGCCACCGCCACCGCCACCGCCAACCGCTGCCAATGCCAGATCCGGATACATGTTGTTGTAGAAGCGACGCAGAAATGAGCTGCGCCACAGCTGAGCGGGATGAGGTGGAGCTGGAGCGGCAGCATAGTAGGCGCGTCTCTGTTTGTAGAAAGCGCCACCGACAACAGGTGCAAATTGTTGCATGAGTTCATTGTTACCATAATCTTCAATTGCTTCCTGTGAGGTCACCTCATTGCCAGCCGTAGAGATGGAGGCGCCCCAACAACAGCAGCCACAAAGCAAAGAGCTAACAAGGATCAGCAGCATTGAAATGAACTTCAAGTTTGACATCTTAGCAGCTTGACAGTTGTTGAGGGTATGTCTATCCAAATGTCAGCTAAACGAGGCTTTATATATATTACTCCTCGCGGAGTCAGGTAAGCAAATTTGATGTGCGGGCGTTAAGCGATTTCTAATGATGCCATTTGGCTTAGAGGGTTTGGGTTTGGTTTAACTGACAGCTGCAGTAAAAGGATTTACCTGAATACTTAGAGAAAAATAAGTTTGAACCTAATATTTAGAAAGTCGCTTAGGGCAGTTTTAAATCTTTTTCAGCAAAGGAATTACTTCAAAACAGTTGAAACTTAAGGTTTAATATTATTAAAAGAAATATTTGTTGTACATATTTTTCCTTAAAACTTTATAGTTAGTATAAAAACATAAGTTATATAAATAATTTTTAATTTTTTTATTTTTGTTTTTTAATTTGAAAGTGTTGAACCCGAATTTACATATGCAACGAAATATTCTAGAAAATCGTATTTTAGGAAAATTGTCAATATAAGAAAAATTAATGAGTTAATAAATTAAATTAAATGTTTAAGAATTCTTAATACAAAAATAAATAATAAAAAAGTACAAAAAAGAAGTAACCTGTTTTAATAATAATAATCTCTAAAACTTTAGGAAAAAAAATAGCTAAGAATTATTTATTGTTCTTAAACTTAGTTTTCACTCTTGTAAAAATATATTATGTTCCATTTTAAATCAATTTTGAAAACATAATTTTAGAAAACCACAAAAAAGACTTTTTTTCTTTTTTTTTTGTTAAATATGTTTAAGAAAATAATAATAATCTCTAAAACTTTAGGAAAAAAAAAGCTAAGAATTATTTATTGGTATCAAATTTAGTTTTGACTCTTGTAAAAATATATTATTATATATTTTAAAGATATTTCTGCAAACAAACAAATGTTTCTTGCTGCAAGTCTTGAGCTAACTTTTCGAATGTAATGGAAATTGATGTAAGTCCAAATTTCTCTAAGTGCATTTGGTTGTGCTGCTTGTTAGGCTCTAGATAAAGTCACTTAAATGCAAATCTTGAGTAGCTACGACTGCCTACGGCCTAGAGAGTTTCAGTATTCAGTCAATGCATCAATGCATCAATGCGTTTCATGTTAATCAAACAACGAAATCCATCAACAGGTGACACAGCAACAAGCACATGTTGCAGGTGGAGGCCGCAACGAACCAACATCGCCCAATTTTCAAACCGAATCCCAATCCCCAGACATGTCAGTGCGATAATGGTGCTGCGTCTAAAAACAACTTCATTCACAAAAATCTGACGAAAAAAACCAAAAGAAATAAAAACAGAAATCGAAAAAAAAAACCCGACCAAGTCAAAGATGCAACCAAAGGAAGCGAGTCCCATTAAAAATATCTTGTGGATGCCAAACAGCTAAAGATACAAACGACGACGACGACGACGACGACGACGAAGACTTCAGATACAAGGCTATGGCAAAGGGGTGTGGCATGGAGGGAGGGAACAACAAAAGCAACAACAACAACAAGAAAAAGTCAGCTACTTGACTACTTTGCTACTTCTTCGACATTGCCACAATACAGCAGCTGCGGGGGCGGCACCAAAGGGGGGCGGGCAGGCTAGCTAGCTTGTGAGGCAGGCAGGCGCAGCTTGGATAACGCTTGCAACATACGCCTAATGCCACAGACATCGACATCCGCCATTTAACTTCTTAACCCCCAACTGACCAACATGACTAAATTTATGCACACTTTTTTTCCCTGACCAATTTATTTTCAGTCAATTTTAATCGTGAAAGCTTTTTTTTGTTAATATTTAAAGATGTAACAAAAGGGAAGAATTTGTAGGAGTCGGAAGTTTATTGTAGGTTAAAAAAGGGATTATACAGATGAAAGGCTTTTCATTAGATAGATTTTTCTTAAATAAACTAAATTAATTTTATGAATATAAAAAAAGTAATAAAACAAATAAATTTTATGTATTATTGTAGATTGAAAAAAGGATACAGATTTACAGATCTTAAGCCTTTTTTAATAAATAGATTATTCTTAAATAAATTAAATTAATAATGTATATATAACAAAATGTATAGAATATGAAATATATATTTCTAAGTCAAAGAAAATTTTAATTATGCTTAAAGTTTATATATAAAATTTTTTTTTCAAGATTGTTTATAGTATTTTAGTTTTTGAATAGAAATAGATAGAAATTTTCTGAATTTAAGAGATAATATTATTAAATTCCACAAATTAAAATCAATATTGCTAAAAAAAAGTTTTTTTTAGTATTAATATTTACATTTAAAATGAACAACTCAAAAAATAAAGAAACAAAGCATAAGAGATTTACAAAGATGTGTAGAAATGTGTACCATTATAGGGTTAAATTGAATTGCGTCTAGGCTGCTGCGCAGTCGCGACTGTCTACATTTGTCTAGCTGCTGCCGACGCCGTCGTTCTGTGACTGTTGCAGCTTTTGGTTGCAGTAAACGGCAGTCGGCTCGATTATTGGACGTCCAGCTTTCAATTTGCAACATAAAGCATCTTCATCGTGGGCCGCATGAATGGGCACCAGGCAGGGGATAAATGTAAGGGGTGGCGAACGGGCCAAAGGGGAGGGTACGTAACATGCTGTTGTTGTTGTTGGGGCAGGTGGGACGTGGGCTGAATCTGACTGACTGAATGCATTTTGGCATTGGCGCGGCAGGCACTCAGGCGTGCCGTGGCAGTAGTCGCTGACCTTTATTGATTGCTGTTTGACCTCGCCAGCAACCGTTGTTGTTGTTGTTGTTGCTGTTGTTGTTGCTGTTGCATCTCCAGCCATTTGTACTTGACCGATCGCAGGCATAGATTAACCAGCAGCAGCAGCTGCAGCAGCAACAACAACAAGTACGACGCCCACAGCGACGTCGACAGCAGCAGCAAAAGTTTTGCAGTTGCATTTTTGCCTATTTTACTTTGTGCCTTTTTGCGCAACCTTCATTGTTACCTCGTCTTTGTTGTTGTTGTTGTTGTTCCATTACTTCGTTCATGGCAGTTAATTTATATTCGATGCCATCTCTCTCTCTCTCTCTCTCTCTCTCTCGCTCTCTTAATGTGAGCTTTTTTTCTTTTTTGCTGCTGCTTCCTTTTGACGTGCTTAGTACTAAGGTCGTCGCTGACTTACAGCTGAGCAGCGGCAGCGGCGTCGCGTCGTCATTGACGCCTTTTCTTGTACTCCATTTGCATTGCATGCCTATGGAAACCATAGAAAAAGAACAACAAAAACAACAAACACTGCGAATGAACAATGGAAGAGCAAAAGAAATCGCAGCACACTTTCAGCATTGATGCCTTTCGTGTAGTTTGTTTTGTTTGACAGTTTGCTATCTGCCGCTGGGGATACCGTCTATTAGCAGCAGCTGCAAGTGCTGCTCCTGCTGCAGTCGACGTCGACGTTTTGTTTTCTTAATTGATTTTTGTTTGCGAGTGAGTTAAAAGGGAAAAATGAATTAGCAGTTAGTCGGATAACATAGAATGACTTTTGGTGTAGATTTATGGTGTAGAGACAATGTGTAGAGAATTGTACGCTAGAAATGTTAAGGTTATGAAAATTAGCAAACAATCTAAATAATAATAGTTTTAAGATACCGTTTTTTGTGACGCCTTCTTGCTAATAAAATTCTTTTATAAACTCGCCCACTCTTAATCACGCACAGCCAAAAATCGATCATAATAAGTATAATTAAAATTGATAGTGGCTACACAGAGCACAAAACAACCTGCTGCATTCAAATAAAACAAATTACTCTTAACACAATCTCTTAAAATGTCGCTCTTAAGCGTGTATCTCCATCAACACAAATTCATTCATACAAAATACAAGCATACACACACTGAGAAACGAATGCTCCACGAGCACGAGGCCGAACCCGACACGGCCCCCTTAAAAGCTAAGAGCCGGCACGATCACGAACTGCGAACTGAACTGAGCGAACGGTCAGTTAGTTACATTTGCAACGCTCTCGAGTGCGGGTCGTTCACGGTTGAGGAGCGCAGCTTTTGCCGGAGCTTTTCTACAAAAACAGAGAAAACAAAAAGAAAAAAACGCAACCATACAAACAAATAAGCAATAATAATAAACGTAATTCAAACAATTTATCAAAACGCGGCGATCAATGAAACTTATACAAAACCAACAGCAAAAATAGCAATAGCAACAAGTGCCAGTGAATTATTGTACTTAATTTGTATGTACAAAAAGTGAGTGTGTGAGTGTGTGGTGTGCATGTGCATGTGTTTGTGTGCGGCTTTATCAATTGCTCCACATAAAAAAATGTTTCATTGAAGTGTTTGACAGCCGGCGGCGCAGCAGCAGTAGCAGCAGCAACAACAACAACAACAACATAAAAACTAACGGCAACGACGACGGCGTCAACGGCGGCTGCTTAAAACGGTAATTAATACAAACATACTTTTGATTTGGCAATAAACAAATGATTCAGCAGTTGTTAGCAACTGTTTAACTGTAAAACACTTGCAGCTAACTCCATCTCGCTCACGTGCGCTCTCTCTCTCTCTCTCTCTCTCTCACACACATTCTCACTGTGATTGAACGACGTCGACGTTGGGCATCGGTGACAAAGCTTTTGCTCGCAACGCATGTTAGCAATTAGTCTGCGTTATTATTATTATTTTATTTTTTTGTGGTTGCCAGCGACGACGACGACGACGACGACGACGCCGACGCAGTCTTTAGTACTACAAAGTAGCACGCGCATAGACATATGTACATACTCTTTTTCGCTCGCTCTCTCCCCCGCATTCGACTTGAGCTCTCTTTGTGTGCGTGTGTGTGTGGTTTATTTGTTACGTGTTTGCTTTTACGCCTTTTACATACCCTTCACGTTATTATTTGCCATTTTGTCGCTTTCATTAATTGGCCTGTGTAAAAACGGCGACAGCGAAGTTTGCTACCTGACACGCCAGCTTTTGTTACTGCTATCAAAAAGCAGCGCCATCGCTCTTGAGTGCCATAGTACTCCCTCTCTTTCTCTTATGCACACACACACACACAAGCACACTTGCATACATTGCTAAGTTGTTGTTGTCGTCGCGTTGTTTTTACAGTTTTTAAGTGGCGCTCATATCCGGCGCTTGCGTTTGTTTTGTCTGATAAGCGCACTTCTCTCTCTCTCCCCACTGCTCTTGTTCTTGTTGTTGTTGTTGTGTGTGCGCTACCTGTCTGCAATTTTGTTTGCACATTTTTCTTTCTTCTTGTAATTTGCATTTGCTTTTGACTTTATTTTGGCTTAGGCTTTGTTCAGTGGCCAAAAATGAATCAGTTCTCAACGTGCTTAATGCACAACTGTTTTTCGTTAAAGCCGGCTTTATTTGTGGTCAAATTAAGAACATGTCTTCTCAGTGTACAAAACCTTTTAAAAGTTACAAAGTGCTTTTCTCTCGTCTTAAGATTAACTATATAAAGATCTAAAAAAATTTCAATGATATTCAACCGGTTTTGTGTTTTTTTCTTGGAAAATTTATATAAAACGCAAAATAAAATTTAAAATAACAGCCTATAATAAATATTTATTCGTTTAATTAATTATTTTCATCTTGCTTAAAATTATTTCTTTAGAGTTATTAACAATATATTAAAAAGCTTACAAACAGCTTAAAAGATTCTTTCAACACTTTCTTTCTTAGAAATCTACATAAAAACTTGACGTACACTATATTAGATTGCCATTCATAAATAACGACATAATATATATATGTATATTCAAACCTAAACACGTTTAAATATGAATAATTGGCTTAAATTTATGCACGGCTTAGCACCTTTTGGCTATAAATTCGAAAAACTGAGACGTTACTAAATATGTATAAGCTATGGCCTAAAGCATATTTCTTTGCTTGAACGATTTTTTTGATAAGCTGCTAAATACCCTCAAGCAAAGTTTTGAGATCTAAAAATTACTATTTTAAAATATATATTTTTTATATTGTTTTCATGATTTTACTATAATATTCTCTATATCATATTTATAGGATATTAATGTTTTGGTCTAAATATTATGGGTAGGCTTTTTTTTTCTATGACAAATTTGGATTGATGTTTACAAGCGAGGTTAATTTATGCATTCAATTTACATAATATTGTAAAATTCCAAAACTTGTCTTCTCTTTCTTTTTATACCCTGATCCCATTAAAAATGGGAAAAAGGGTATAATGTTTTTGTGCAAAAGTATGTAACAGGCAGAAGGAAGCATCTCCGACCTTATAAAGTGTATATATTCTTTATCAGCATCAACAGTCGAGTCGATATAGCTATGTCCGTCTGTCCGTATGTATGAGCAAGCCGATCTCAGAGACTATAAGAGCTAGAGACTCCAGATTTGGAACCTAGTCCCTAGGCAGTACAAGTTTGTTTTCGATTTTCGATAACTCATCCCGTTTCCGATATACACATGTGATCGATAACAACAAAATCTTGAATTTTGAAAACTTTGAGATAGCATTTGAAATATTAAGCAAAATAATGACAATCTGTGAAATTTTTATTAAAATCGGTTAAAAACACCGGAGATATGGGACATTGAAGTTTTCTATGCAGAATGTAGTATGCGTACACACATACACATATACTTGCAAGCACTGACTGTACGCGTAAAGTAAAGCGATCAGGGTATCGTCTAGTCGGGATTTCTCGACTAGAGCCTTCTTACTTGTTTTTTTTTTTTGATTTAATGAAAACAAACAAATGTTAAGTTTCGAACGGGTCGTTTAATCGAGATAAGATTAATCGATTGTAAATTTATTGCATTATTGTATTATGCTACTGAAACTCTATTTTGATTTACATTTTTTTAACGATTTTTTGACCCTAGTTGTGAAATGAACCTTTTAACCTGATTGCCTGTCCGTCTGTTGTCCAACTCGTCAATCGGCAAATTTTATTATTGCCAAAGTTAGCATACTTGTTAATAGGTCTGGGCTTTGAACTTTGGGACACAAGTGGCCTTGATACGGCCGATATCTAAACCGATCTAACGTTAACCTTCTCGGACTTGTTCGTCTTAATTTTTTGGTTTTTGGGCTAAGCGTCTTTGCGTTAAGTAGATCAACGAGTTCGGGTCAACGGGTTTCAGTATTTGAATGACATATTCGTGTGTGTGTGTGTACACATAATTTGGATTTAGATTATCGCTACTCAAATATGCAGCTTTACACTGGAAATAATATTTTGTGACAGCCAAAAACTAAACCAATTTTCAAAGGAAAGCGTTTTTAAACCTATTTTGACCCATAAAACTATTCCAAGTTTACAAAATAATATTACTTAACATGATTCTCAATCCAAATTGATGTCAAAAGTTTGTTTTAAAAAAATCTACTTAAGAAAAGTTAGAAAATTTTCGATAGCTTTGTTAAAACTCAACCGATTTATGGAAACAATTTTGTCGTAATCATAATTTGAGCCCAGAAAAAATACTACATTAAAAGTTTGAAACGTAATTTAATTAAAAAAATTCATGCAGAATGTTTGAACTTCAAAAATACACTTAGAATTAATCCAAACTTTTCATAGGCATAAAGTTCTCTAAGCTCAAAAGTAATATTTTTTTAGCTCAAGTAAAAAAGTGCATAAAAGTTTAAATTACAATTTTTCATTAATATTATTATTATTCACCTAAACTGTATATATTTTTTTTTCAGTGTATTTCTCATGTCACACCACATTTTCATTGTTTTCGTTGATTTGTCTCTATTGTTTAATCGAAATCCAAATAATAAATATTTGTTCATTTACTGTGACAGGTTAGACAAGTATTTTGTTTTGTTTTGAGTTTTTATTTGTTTTCGTTATTTTTGTTTTTTTCTTATTTATTTATTATTGTTTTTAATACTTTTCGACTATTTTGCGCATCAAGTTCGATTGTTTGCTATTTTGTTTGTTTGTTTTTTTTTTGGTAGGTCAGCATCGCAAATATATAAATAACAAATAACTGAATGAATGGTGCTAAATTCTTTGATCTTCAGCACTTTTGACCTTTGGGTAAATTCAAAACCTTTCCTACTTCATTGAAACTTCCGTTGTTTTATTTTAACGATTTTTGTTTATTCTACAAAAAAACAACTTGAACAAACTTTAAAGCAATGCTCAGCATAAAAAGTATCTCCTTATACGGATATCGTATGACTTATATCTGTATTTTTGTTTGTATATATAGATATAATATTATAATTGCTTACCTCACACATCCTCGTGTCTGTCACTTGATAAGTTCCCAATCACAATCGGAACCCGAAAAAGAACTCAGTTTCTTTATAAATAAAGTAAAATTATTATTTAAGGCTTGTTGAAGTTTCGAATACTCTTTAAAATGTGTTTTAAGCGGTGATTATGAAGGGTAAAATAATTTCTCTGCTTCTTTTACTAACAAAAAAATGAATGGAAATATTTTTAAAAATTATTCTTATTATTATTTTAAGTATTCATTCATGACACAACTTTGTTACCCTCTTCTCATCACAATATAAATGCTAATAATCATAACAATTTCAGCAAACTTCCTGCCTCAAAGTACGCCCTGTACAGTGAAGCCCTTGACAGTTGAACAAGCTTCAAAACCATTTGTGTTTCTTTCCGTTTTATGTCATTAGCGAATCTCCAAAGCAAATATTTCACGAACACAAACAAATGATACACACAAAAAATCACAAAAAAATAAACTTCATTTTATCATAATCATCGTCTCCCCCCTCTAAAGAGAGTGGGGAACATTTTGGTGTTGTCTTCGGGCAGATTGTAAAGATCGTCGTTGAGAGCTGAATATCAGCGAATTTTTTTTGTTTTTTGCTGCTTTATTTTATTTTCTGTTCCGCTGACTGTGACATTTTTTTGTCACATGAACTGCGGCTCGATGATTTTCCAACACGAAAAAAAAAACACACACAACTGAAACTGAAACCCGAAGATCTTCGTGATGCTTTATGTACTCGCACTTCGCAACTGTCCACTGTCTTTACTCACACACACACACACACACACACACACACACACACACAAGGACATATATTTGGTCAGCACATTTTGAGAAATCACAATCACAGTTTGGTTTTTGATCACCCTTTGAGTAGAGTAATTGACCGAATGATATCAAAAGATTCACTCGTTATATTATTTATGTTGTTTCTTCGTTGCGTTGATCTTGCATTTGTCATGCTCTTATAAATTTGATCCGTTGACAGTTTGTGTGTGTTTGTTTTTTTATTATTTCTTTTTGCTTTTGCTTTGCTTTAGTTTTTGTTTCGTTTCTCGCTTTCTTGCTCTCTTTTTTTTTTGCTTTTTGGTTTTTATTGCAGATCAAAGATCGTTCGGTTATGTGAACCTTTGTTGGTGTTGTTGTTGTTGTTGTTAGTATTGACTGAGGTCTGTTCGGATCGGTTCGGTTTGGTTGGGGGTTAAACATTGACGCTGACCGCACAGCTTCAATATCGCCAATGCACTGCAAGAAATCATTTAAAATATATATAAAAACATATTTTATGATATATGATATAAAAGTTTATCAAATACAATTCCTTAACTTAAAGATAGGTCAGAACTTTACGAAGTCGTAACTCCCTCAAAACTTATTCCATTATCAAATGCAATACCTTATAAGCCGTAGATTTTCATCTTGAATAATATTGCATTTCCCGTTTATAAACTTTTACTCGAAATTCAAATTGAAAAAATTATTATATATATTTTATTTAGTTTTGTTCTTTGAGTAAAACATTTTTAATTTTAACTTGATTTTATTTTTATTTTATTTTTTTATGTGCTTAAAGTTTCTCTTCTTAAAATGAGTTAATTTTTGTCCGTGTAGTTTGATTTGATTTGTTTTGGTTTCGTTTGAATTGTGCCGCCAACTAAAAATCATAAATCCATAAAGCATCCCACTTTGTCGGTGATTTCTCAAACACGAAAACTATTTCGCTATAGTCGCAATTGTTCAGTTTAACAGTTGCCAGTTGCCAGTTGCCAGTTGCGAGTAGCGAGTTGCGAGTTTAACTGGCGCCCACACTAAATAAAAATAAAAATAAAACACTTTGTCGAGAGTTCACTTCAACTTGACTCAAAACAGATCCCCCTCTCAGTTCGGTCTGAGTTCAGCTTTCAGTACAGTTCAGTTCAGTATTGTGCTTAATGATTGCAAATGTCGTGATATTGTTGAGAGTGGGTTGACTTGACTTGAGTTAAGTTGTGTTGAGATAAGTTGAGTCTTTGGTTTGTTGTCTGTCTGTCTGAAGGTGCTGCTGAACTTTAATTAAACCAAGCGCGCGAGAATGTGTGTTTTGAACTTTGATACAAAAACAACAGCTGCGATCAGTAGATCGCGATATGAATAGACTACATATAATATATACACGTATATACTATAAGTGCAACAAGCATTAGTTCATCAGGCTACAAAATTATGAGAAGCAAATTTATATTGAAATTTGAGTTTGAGCTTGAGCTTGATCAGAGATTAATTAATGATTAGTTGTTGTTGTTTTAAGTTGCTGTAAAAACTAATGTTGGGTTTTGAACCTAACAATTAAAGTTCAACTAAGTCAACAAGATCCTAAGATTGGTTAATGGAATAAATTAAAAGATGTCTTCTGCAGGTAATTGTTAACCTTTACAACTTGCAACTTGAGCTTTATACAAAGTTTACAATTTGTAACTTCTTATCAAATGCCTAATGATCTGTTTTATAATGAATAAAGTTATTACGAACTTAACCGGAATAGAGCAGCAATAAATATGGCTTAAACTACAGACTTTATGTGAATGTAATATGATCTTGTTAAAAGCTGAACTTGCAGACCTTTCGATAAGTTTATATACCACACAACCTGATATATATATATACATATATATATATATATAGCTGAAAGCACACCTTTACTTAGAAGAAACTATAACAAAAAGCATTTGAAACAATAATAGAACCAGAAAATAACTTAAGATCTATAACCAACTCTTAACACTTAAGAAAAAATATAAAAAATAAATTATAAATCATTAAAATAATTTCATAATGTAAAAGCATTGAAAAAATACTATCTGAGACACAAATATAATCAGAAAATAACTTAAGAACTGAACAACAAATAAAATATGCTAAATATCATTTAAATAATTTAATAAACTATCTAAGTTGATCGCAAACATTGTTCTACAAACATTTTATTAAGAATTCATTAATCTACATATCTAACTCCGTTGATCTTAGCTCTACAAAAAATTCATCAAGAATGGATTCTTATGCTCTTCGCTTATCCGAATATTATAATAAATCGAGTGTGAATACGAGAGAATGTGGTGCAAAAACTGTCGTTGGGCGCTGTCAGAGACGTTTGTCAAAAAAACCAAAAAGAAAAGAAAAGAGTGCGTTCGTCAGTCAGTCATTCAGTCAGTCAGTCAGTCACCTCCAAGCAAACGAAGCGTTGGCGCAGACATCCCCACACACACACACACACACATATTGTATCTGTGTTTGTGTGTGTGTGTGTTTTTTTTGCGCGCATCTAAAAATAAAACAACACTGAAATATGCTAATGCCAGGCGACGGACAGAACGACAACCGATCGACATCGAGTCGACCGATGCCAGACCTCAAACGAACGCCCGTTTGCCCTCACACACACACACACACACACACACATACACCCAGTTACACATACAGAGACGCAGCACCCAAAATGACAGCGACAAACAGCATCGAGTTCACTTCACAATTTTTGTTGAACTAAAAACCGATTTGAATATATACTACAACTTGTACTCGTATGTACTAGTATTTCATCTATTCATACACTGAACGAAATTATGCTGAAAACGAATAGCTCCTATAGCTTTGTAAGAATATTGTTATAAGCTTACTCGATATTATAATAAACCTTTAAAGTTGATTATAAAACAACTTAAAGGAAGCGTATAATAGATTTATAATCTCTTAATGTAGGAATTTAAATCTTAAAAAATTAAATTTTATTATCTTTTTGTAGGTTAATCAAGATTTGTATATGAAAAAAACATGAAAAATAAATAAAATTTATTTTATTTTTAAATGATTCGGTTTTTAATAGATATACTTTTATTTCTTATAGTTTACAAATCAAAAGTAATCAATAAATATTATTTGCTTCATATTTGATTAGTTAAGAATATTCGCTCAGTGTAGACGGCACACTCTGGCCCCGAAACCTCCGTCTAGGATATATTTCTCTGTAGTTTTGCTTAAGAGCTCGTTGCGAAAGTTTCAGATTCGGTTTTTCTGCTGTTGTCTTGTCTTTATTTTATTTGTATTTTTTTTTGCTTATGGCCTGCGATCCGAACTAACTACAACTCAACTCTGTCACAGACACGGCCACGTACAGTAGATCAGGCTGCAGGAGGAGCAGGTAGTGAAGGGGAAGTGGAAAGAGGGAAGGGAGGGGGGATGGGACGGGTAGCAGGGATAGCAGAGGTACAACGATCCCAAGTCAGGCGTGTGGGCAGCTCGCGCGTGTTGAGACGCTTTTTTGCACCAGTTATGCTTCAAGCTTGTCTTTGGGACATGAACAGAAGAAAAAAAAACCAAAAACAAAAACGACGGCGACAAAGATCGACTTTGGCACTCGGCACTCGGCTTACAGAGTCCCCCCCTCTCTTTCTCTTTCTCTTTCTCTCCCTCTCTCTTTCTCTTCCTCTCTTTCTCTCTCTGTCTGGGGTCAGGTCGTGTGGCAACTGTACTCGACACCTGCATGCATCTTAGCCGCAGAAGAAATGCAGGTCAACACTTTTAAAGTTGTGCAAATAGAAGTTGAAATGTTGATGCTTGATTCCTTGCGGCATAATCTTCTCTCTAGTGAAAGAAAATGTGTGAAAGTTGTAGAGAAATTAGCAAAACTTAAGATTTGTTTTAGTAAGCGGCTAAAGTGGCTTAAGATACTTTGAGTTCAGTTAATCTTAAAGTAAATATCTTAAGTTAATAAAGCTTTTTAAATAAATTGTATCGCAAAAGTATAAATTTGTTCAAATATTAAAATATTTTCTTAACCTAGCAAATATTTTTTTAATCAAACATCATTCAATAAATCTAAATTTAAAAGTTTGAAGTTAAGATTAATTTTATTTAAGTTTTTTAAAGGTTTACAAATTATTTAACTGATGATTCTCTTCGATATCAAGATAAAAAACTAAATCTGATTTTATATATGTTTATTAAAAAAATTAAAATGTGCTTCAATCAATCAATCATCTCTTTAATCATCTTACTTAGTTCTGAAATATATATTTTAATACAAAATAAATTATATTTCAGTTCTAAACAGACTTAAAACTTTTTTCAATGTGCCTCAATCAATCAATCATCTCTATTAAGATGATTAAAGATTAGTCCTTATATATATGGTTTAATGCATAATAAATTATATTTCAGTTCTAAACAGACTTAAATCTTTCTCGCTGCAAACAACTCTTGTTAATTTCTGTTATTGTTAATGGATCTTAAGATTATATTTTGGCTTACTTTGCAACACCTCATTAGCCTTTTTTCACAATCTGAAGATCTAGCAAATGATTTTTAGTCCTTTATAAACTGACAGCTAACGAGCAGAAATATTGCATTTGTATATATGTGTGTGTGTGTGTGTGTGTGTGTATTTGTGTTGCAGCAACATTTATTGTGACGAGTGAATTGTGAAGTGCAACCAAAAAACGCTTTGCCTTATTGTTGTTATATATTTTTCATCTTCTGATTTTTGCAGCACTAAAGTTCGTCCCATACACACACACACACACACACACACACATACACACACAAACACACTCACACACACCTTTTTTTTCGGTCGAGTTGTCAACGTCAAAAAAGGGAACAAAAAAAAAAGATGCTGCGCCCTCTCGCCCCCTCTTGCGCCCTCTCACCTTCTGAAAAGTTTACCTTCTTTGCCTTTTGCCTCTTGGACGTGTTCTTTCTGCTGTTGTTGTTGTTGTTGCTTGTATTTTTGATTCATTGATGTGCTGCGTCGATGTCGTTCAGTCGCGCTATATAGATATATAAATATATATATATATTTAACTAAGGCAACATATTTACCCGCTGCTTTGTCGTTTGTTGTTTTTTTGCGTCTTGTCATTTGACTTTTTGGGTTTTGCCTGGCCAACACAAAAATACACACAAACATATAAACAAATATATATATATATACACAAATATATATACTGATATACACTTTAGAGTGTTTTTAAAATGTCGATCCCAAAAAGTTGTGACAACATATTATTAAAAATCTGAAATACATGTATCAAAAATAATATATGAACTTAACAGGCGGTTCCCAAATTAACAAGAAATAAAAAAAAAAAACGATTAAAAAAAATATAAAGAAAAAATTGTTAGTAACTTTAAAAACTCCAGAAAACGTTTAAGGTATTAAAATAAATTCTTTATGAAAAAAAATTATTGTAAGATATTAAAGAAAATATTTGAAGTCAAGTCAAGTTAATTTAAGTTAGAAAAAATAATGTTAAGAATTTCAAAATGGCTTAAAACTTTTATAAATGTAAGAAAATGATATAAATTTAAAATAATTAGTTATGTAATTAAGTAAATTCGCTGAAAGTTTGTTAAATATGCATTTTATATTATCTCTTGTTAGTTATTAAACGATTCACAAAATTCTCTAACTAAGAAAACGTTTTTGGGAACATCATCCAAAAACGCCTTTTTCTTTCAAAGATCTTTCGCTTGTGGCATGTGTCGCTTTTATTTACTTTTTAGTCGCATTTGTTTTGCGCTGTTTTTTTGTTTTTTTTTGGTTGTTTTGTTTGTTGCTTTTGCTTGCTTGCAGTTCGCCTGCAAAAAGATCACAGACCTTCTGACCTCACTCGCTTGCTCTCTCTCTCTCTCTCTCTCACGCTCTCTCTTGCGTTCGGTTTTTTCTGCGCCCTGGCAAAATGTCGTCCCTGGAGCACTGTTCTTTTGCTCCCCAGAAGGGTGGGGTTGGGGGGGGGGGCAGTGGGCGAGAAATGACACTTGAACAAAAAAAAGCTGCCTCAGCTGTTATGGTGAAAGGGTAGGTGGTGGGGGGGGGGGGGGGGTGAAGGAGTGACACGGCAGGGGACGATACCTACAATATATGCATGCCGTTGCGATGCGTCGCAGTCGCTGTTGACGTCGCCATCGCTGTCGGCGTTGCCGTTCTATAAATATTTCAGGTCGCTCGGTCGTTTGGTCGTTCGGTTCGCCTTTTTGGTCTCGTTTGGGTTAAGTGTTCGGCGCATCTGTATCTGTATCTGTATCAGAGTATCTTAGTATCATTGTATCTGTAGCTGTATATCTTGGCGACTGGCCTATGGTATGTACATATATATATATATATTTATTTGTGCTGCGTCTTTTGACGTGCGTTTTATATTTTATTTTTTTTAAAGGTTGTTTGGGTCGTTGCGATATCAAATGATATCGATTTACATTCAATAACGTCTCTCGAAATATATATATATATATGTATATATGTGTGTGTGTGTCTGGGCCAGTTTAGGTTTTATTCATTAGAAGGCTGTGCAATTAATATGCAGCTGTTTCTGCTTTTTTAGTGCCCACTGTGTTCAACCGAACAACAACTGGGCAAATAGGAAAAGTGCAACAAACGAACAACAACAACAACAAACGACAGACGAGGCCAAAGTATCAAATGGACAAAAGCGAGACAGCCACGCACACACACACACATACACATTTACACACTGCTCATATGTGTTTATGTGTGTGTGTGTGTTTTGCATATTTGAGTTGAAGTGCAGCTTTTTTTTCTGTAGCTGCGTTTGAACTCTGAACCAGCTGACCTTCATTGAACCCTTTTTAGCTGCAATGCTCAATGCAAGTATAAAAGAATCAGAACGAGAGAGCGATGTGTGTGTGTGTGTGTGAGTGGGGCAAAAGTAAGAGAGCGCTCGCGCCAACTGATAAAGCTTAATGCGCAGCGCTCTTTACTGCTGCTCTCTTTGACGCGCTCGCTCTCTCTCTCTCTCCCTCTCTCTGTGTGTGTATGTGTGTTTGTGTTGCTGCGCACACGTGTTTGAGCGGCGGCTCCAAAGTGGAGCCGATTCGGCTTTCATGCTCAGTACGTGCCCGTTTGCGTTGCGAGTCGTGCGAATTGCGCTCGCGCTAAAACGGAAACACCAACAACTACAACTACAACAAACAAACAAACAAACGAAGAGGACGATCAAACCTTCTTTTTTATCGGCGCGCGCGCGAACCCAACAACAACAACAACTTGAACAAAACTTCGCCACCAAAATTCCTAATAAAGCAAAAATAATAAAATCGTTTAACGTGCAAAGTTTTCAGTGCGCAGCCTTAAAGCTCAAAGGATTAAGCAGGAAGAGAAAAAAGTGTTCACATAACAAAGCTCACGTGTCGAAAACAACAACAACAACAGCAACAGCAGAGACACAAAAAAAGAGAGAATCTGCTGTCAAATGTCAAAAAGCACGTGACCAGCAATAAATAAAGCAAAGAAGTCAAAACAAAAGCAACAACAACAACAACAAAATAAATGTGTGTGTATCTTTGAGATACGTTCTAAAACGTAATTAGCTGCTCAAAAGTGTAGATATGAAATGCAAATCTGTGGAAAAGTGAATGCCAATTAAATGGAGTTCTTATCAAGAATCAAGCTATTTTATTTAAAGGTCAAAGCGTAACAAATTTCTTTATATATATGTACATATATATATCCACATGACCAAAAATATTAATTTTTGCAACAACAAATAAAGCTCAAAGCAAAGTTTGAAACAAAAAAACATTTTGTGAGAGCGGAAACACAACAACAAAAACAACAACAAAACAAACATAATAATTACAGCTAAAGTTAACTAAAAATAAAATTGCAAACTGCAGCAAAAAATTAAAAAAAAAAAAGAAGAAAACTTGCTTTTAAATCAACAGGAAAAAAATGAAAAAAAGTTTTTAACAACTGTTTCAGTTTTTAACGAACATTTAAAATAATTATATGTAATAATCGAGTAAACAAAAAATAGCAACAACAACAACAAATATAATTTACTATTTGTTGTTTTTGCCGTCTGCTTCAGCCACTTTTTTGTCAATTGAAATTGACAACAATCAACGCAAAACAATAAAATTTACAACCAACAACCGAAAATAAATTTCAATAAAATATAAAGAGGTAAAAAACAATTGCAATTTCCAAAAATTTAAAAGCTGTTTCAATAAATTCGACCTTAAACTTTATACATTAAACTTTGTTTGAATATTGTTGCCATTAATTTCTCGTTGTTCAAAGTTGTTCAATCTAATTATATAGAATTAATGATTCAAGATGCGAAACTCTTGACTTTGCTTATGATTTGATCTTTGGAAAGGTTAAAACAAACTTGAACATCATTTGAGACTTATTCTTCAAAATTTGAAGCTTTATTTAGATGATTCAATCTTTTTTTTAGTTGGCGATTTTGCTTAAACCAGTTGAGAATTTTAATTGCTAATAAAAATGGTGTTTAATTATATTTGAATAGCATTTAATGGCATTTAAATTTATCTAAAACAAGGAACATGATAAGCAAATCAGTAGAAAACAATAAAGTTTATATAAGTGATAAGTGATAATGGTTGACTTTCTGAATACTCTTTAAATATTTACAAATAAATCATTTCTTTGAAATAAATATCTTTGAAGGAAAAGCAATGTTAATTAAATGCTTTTTGAACTATATTTTTGGAATTGTCACATTTAAAATAATAATTTATATGCAAAATAAAATCAAGGGAAAAATAACTTATTTTATCTCGTGAAAAAACATTAGTTCTTTAATTTAAAAATCGGTTTTATTAAAACAAAAATGTTTTTCAATCATTTTCCATTCCATTCCATTCCATACAGGGATTTAAGGATTATATTAAACAAATTAAGGATTAACATTTTTTACTTTGGTTTAATTTACAGGCATTTTTCTGTTTTGACATCATTATATATCATTATATATATATATTTTATATATTTCATAAATATATTTTTGTTTTAAAAAATCTTTTTAACGTTTTTATATATCATAATAATCCTTAAGTATTTAAAAGTTATAAAGGATTTATATTTTTTACTTGGTTTTCTTTAAAGTAATTTTTCTTTTTTAATGTTTTTATTGTAAACAAATCATTTATCGTTTTTTCTTATCATAATAATCCTTAAGTATTTAAATATTCCATTCGTTGAGAATATCATCAATTTGTGCCAATAAACATCTATATATAAACAACGTTGACAAGTCAAAGCATACAACTTCATGAACATCTTTGTCTACAGGGTATTTAAGCGAAAAAAGAAAAAATAAAACAGTTGTCGATTTGGCAAACAGGTGATTTAATTATAGAAACACCTAAAACTGACTTGGACTTACTCAGAGTTTGTTAGTTAAACGAATGCATATGGTGGGAGGAGAAGGAGGAGGGGGTAGGGGTGGGTATAATTGAAATAGTCATATCTAAAAGCCTGGCTAAATACATTAAGACATTAAGAGAAAAAAACAATTAAAGATTAAGTGACGACAAACGAACGAACGAACAAAAAAACAAAGACAAATTAGCGACATGAAAATGTCCAACAACCTGTTGTTGTTGTTGCTGTTGTTGTTGCTGCTGTTTGTTGGTTGGCTTGAAGATAATTGAAAAATTGGCCAAGCAACAAATAAAAGACGTACACAGTGAGAAATGCACACAAAAAAACAATCACCGCAATGATAAATAAGAAAATTAAATAAAATATTCATTCAAATAACTTTATAACTAAATTCCATTGATTTGCTTAACGATATTTTCTTACATTTGGCTTTTCTTTTTGTTTTGTTTATTTCCGGAACTGCCAGACGAGAAGCCGAAGCCAGGGGCCAAAGGAGAGCTATCGAAACGGTGCGGTGCGGTGCGGTTTTGACAATATGTTGAGCCCACCATAATGAAGGAAATTGATACCGAGACAACAGTAGTATGGCCAGCTTGGTGTTATTCCGGTAAGTGAGACACATGCACACCACCATATTTTCTCTCTCCCTCTCTCTCTCTCTCTCTGTGTGTGTTGTTATTTAAGCAGCATTAATCGCATTCATTTAACTGCTTCCATGGATAACAACAATGCATATTGGTAGCTAAACTGAGACCAGACCCATTGGCCAGAGACCTCAAACAGAAAAATACGACACAAGTGTTTTGTTTTTTTTCTTCTGTGGAATGTGTTGAAAATGGAAATACCCTTGAAAGAGTTGTAGGGTTTTTCTTCTAGATTTTAGGTTTTTCTAAAGGTTTCATAGCTAATGGACATACCCCTTGAAATAGTTGGATCTTTTTAAATCACTAGATTTAGAGATTTCTAGAGGTTCTTTATGAAATTTAGGTTTTATTTAAGTTCCATAGCTAATGGGCATACTCCTTGATAAAGTATTCGGTAGATATTTCTTCTAGTGGTTTTTTATATAAGAGTGATTTTTTAATAAGTTTTATTGCCCAAATTCTTTAATAATACATTTTTGTAAAGCTTTAAAGGTTTTGTTTTTCGAAACTTAAAACTAAAATTTAGTAAAATCAAAGGGTTCAATGTTTAAGCAGCTTTGACGTTATATACTTTATATACATTAAAGATCATTTGATCAAAAAAAGTCATTAATCGGTTTACTGAGTTAACTGAGAATGAATAAAACTTTCAACCAAAGAATTTCTTCAATTTGTTTTTTAAGAATCATTTCTTTACCTAATAATATCGATGCCGTTCAACTTATATTCATTAACTCTTCTTCTTTTGTTCGCATATATTCTTATCGCTCTCAATATACTATATATCCTTTACTACTACCCCGTACTCAATTGCATACAGGGTATAAAACTAGGTGTTGAAAGTTCAACTATCGTTTTACGCTTTTGTTTTGTTTTTTTTTCTCTCTCTATTTGTGTTTTCTTTCTCCGTTATTGTTGTATTTAATACTCATTTGGTTTTTTGTTTGTTTTGTGTTTGTCTTTTTCTTTGTATTTTATTTGTTGGGGTTCCGTTTCTCCCCACCCATCACCTTCGGTTTCTCATATTGTTTGTTGGGTCAGTTTGCTTACAGTTTTTGTAGCCACTGTAAAAAACAAAAACAAAAAAAAAATGTTACAGAAAAGTGACAAAAACCTTTTCTGAACTCTGACAGATATACTTTAATGTTTTCGTGTCTTTGATTAGTATTTGCTTTGCTTGGCTTTAAAACATATTAAACGTATTCAATTGATATTCAACTTAATGCAGCTGCTTTGTGCTCATTATAATAATCATAATAATAATCATAATGATGATAATGATGATGATGATGTCATGTGGACTCACCTTTGACTTTTGTATAAGTTTTTTCGATCTCGCTCCACTCGAAAATCGCATGTCAAAAACACACAAAAAACGAGAATTTATTTGCACATAAAAAGTAAAAGTCAAACGGTGCAAAACTTTTTTGTGAACTTAATATTTATGTGTATTTATTTCATATAAGCAAAAGTTAATCAGCTTAAAAATGATTTTAATTTGAATTTTTTCTTATTTTCTTGGTCTAAAAAGATTTCTTTATAAGTCATATATATATATTTTTTCACTAAACTTTAAATAGAAGATTTCCCGCGTCCAGGAAAGCAATTCAAGAGCTTTAACATGCACAGTAGAGCTTTTAATGAGCTTTTACACATACAGGATGTACACATGGACTCTTCGCTTCTTAACCATAGAGCTTTTAAAAGCTCACTAATACTTATGCATTTTGTTGCACCTTCTGACCAAAAATAACAACCCATATGCTATAAATGGGATACAATTTAAGGTAACAGACACACCCAAAAAAATGAACAAAAAATTAAGCATTCAGAATGCAAATTTTCATTAAAACAAAGCACCTCATATACAAAAGATTGCGTGAAACACCCCAAAAAAAAAAAAAAAACAAAGTTTCGAATGCGTCTTGAAACAAACCTTTCGAGAGTTGACTTTGACCGGGCTCCTCGAATAAGGCAAGATAGGAGAGGAGGGAGACGCGCTATAAAAACCACAACGTTGCGCGCGGCTTTAAAATAAAAATAATCAAAAATAAAATAAACAACCATGCAACGATGATCATAATCATCATGATGATGATCATCATCAAAGGGTGGGGGGGGGGGGAATGAGTAAAAAACAAAAACAGAAGTAAAATTAAAATGCAAAACGAGTCGGGCTAAAGCACAAAAGGTGCAGAAAGAAGAAACAGAAGCGACCCGGCTGAAAACAACAACAACAACAACAAACACAATATAAGGCTAATACAACAACAACCACTTATACAATATCAATATGAGCAGCGCTGCATTTATAACCTTTGTCTTTTGCTGTTGTTGTTGTCGCTTGTTGCGCTTCACTCTTTGGCACTCGGTTCATACATATGTATATATATAGTGTATATGTATATGTATTTGTATTTTATTTACCTTTTGTTGTTATTGTTGTTGTTGCGCGCCGTGCCGGCTTGACTCGAAAACCTTTGACGCGAACTTATGCCCTGCAAATGGCCATGGAATGTTGACTTGTCTGGAACTGAGACTGAGACTGAGAACTCCAAAAAGCTGAGAATGGAGAACTGCCAACTGTGAACGCCACAGCTGCAGTCAGGCAAGAAAATAATATATACATACATACATATGTATGCATGTATGTATAAGACCAGACAAGCTTAGAGCTTTAGAACGAAGTTTTTAATACACTTCTAAAGTTTTGCTTGTGGCTATCAAATAACTTGTATACTTGTATGGAGATCAAAACAGACTTGTACGGGAAGCTAAACAAATGTTTTTATTATAAATAAACATAAGATTATAGTTGATTATTATTTCAATTATTTATTAATCTTAACCCATATGGATTAACTGACAACAATTTTAGTATATTTTTTCATTTTCCTTACACTTTTTTACTTTAATAGTAAATTATCATCTTTGTTCGTAGATTTGTTAGTTTTTTCCTTATAATTCCAAATTGGTTTAAGCTGCAAACTTTCACTCACCAAAGTTTTGCCGCTCACTCTATCGAGATTAACACATAAATCTTAATGTACCCTCATTTAATGCTGCTGCTGCTGCATGCTTTCTGCACCTGCGTATAAGCTCTATGTTAAGCAAAGAGCATCATTGCAAAGCGCAATGTTAAGTTATCTTATGTTGTTGCTCTTGTGTTGTTGTTGTTGTTTTTTTTATATGCCGATGGCGTGCAGTTGTCGATGACGAGCAGCAGTCGTCGGACTGCGCAGTCGCAGCCAGCAAATGCGTCTCCTTCACCTTATGCGTCCTCGTTTATTATGTCTGCGCTCAACTTTGCACTCAGCAGAAGTCGCAGAAATCGCAGCAAAAGCAGCAACAGCAACAACAACAGCGACGGCAGTTAAACGACTTGAGACACGCACACTTGTTGCTCTTTCGCTCTTTGGCTTCTTGCCTGCATGCACTTATTTATTGTTTGTTGTAGTTATGATTTGCGATTTTAATGCCTGGCTTACCTCCTCTCTGCCTGTCTCTCTCATTCTCTTTTCGATATCGATGGCTGCACGGTAGCCGCCGCAGGGCGCAATTACGCCACTTGTTGGAATTTCACTCAACTTGCCCTCTCTCTCTCCTCTTTCTTGCTCTAGCACTGCCCTTGTGTGTGCCAGTGTGTGTGTGTGTGTGCGCAACCGCCTTTTGCGATTTTTAATTCATTTGTGTTTTGTTTTCAGGCTGCCTGCCTGCCTGCGCCTATAGAATCGCAAATGAGCAAAACGTGTAAATTATACGAGTCGCGGTCACAGCCAACGCAAATAAAGCACACACACACACACACGCACACACACACACATACAAAATAAAAACGGCAAGTTTTCTACATTTTGCTGCTGCTGCGGCTGCGGCTGCTGCTATTGCTTTTGCTCTCTTCAAGTCCGACGCCATTGTCACCCTAAAAAGAAACAAAAAAAAAAAAACAAAAACGGCGCGACGCCCGCGCCTTTTGTCACAGCTTTTGAGCAAAGCGGAGTTTGGGAGTGGAAGTTGACGTCGACGTCGCTGTCGCTGTCGCCGTCAACGTTTATTCATCAGTCTCAACTGAGCCACATCAATAATGACTCGTCGTCGTCTCACCTGACGTTGACTCGTTTGTTTTTTTTTTTCTTACGTTTTTTCCTTGTGTGTTTCGTCTTGAGTTATGTTTATTGTTTGTTTTGGCATTCCTAGGCGTTCTTCTTAAGGTTTTTTTTTAGCAGCATCTATCTTAATAGCCAGAGTTGTCATGTTAACTCATTCATCATTAGGGTCAGCCTTTCAACTTTCGAAAGCTTTCAATTGAATTACCTGTGTCCTACTACTCTTCGGTCTTCAGTCTTCGCTTAACGCTCTTTTGTTCAATTGATCATTGTTTGGAACTAGATCTAAAGCTTAAGCTTATTGTTTAGCTGTTGTTGTTGTTGGCATATGAAGAATTGCAAAAAGTAAAGAAAAATTCTTTTCCTACATGTATTTTACTTAATTTATGTCTAAAGTTCAATTTCTTATGCTTTTCTGACGTACATTAAACAGTTTGCCGCCGTGACAAAAAAAAAAAAGAGTCAAAAGTTCATAAATATCAGTGAACTTTTCGATGAGCGCTTTAATTGAATAATAATTGACGTTAATTAAATGTACAAAAGGTGACTTTAAAAAAAGAATTTTTGCAGAAAACCTTATGTAAAACTTGTTAGCTAGAAAACGGCAAAATATATAATGAAAAAGCCAAAATCATTTTAATGGCTTGAAGCTTTTACCTTTTTTTTTAGCTCAATCTATGTATGTGTGTGTGTGTGTGTAGCTTTTAACATTAACAATTGAACTTGAACTGCTGCCGTTTGTTAGAAATAATAAATAATAAAAAATAATTATAAACATAAAACAAAACGTGTATAAAAAAAAAAACAACTTCAGGCCGCTCATCACACTTGTGTGTGTGTGTGTGTGTGTGTGTGTGTGTGTGTGTCTGTGTTAACCATGACTGTAACAAATTTAACAAACGTCATTGAAAAAAATAAACAACAACAGCAACAACAACAACGAGCACATAAAATATAGCCGTGTAATTGTCAAGTCCAAGAGCGCGCGAATAAATAAAATATATATAAAAAAAAAAATAAAATAAAAAATAATGTAACAACAACAACAAACAGTTCGTCTTGTCCATTAACTTGCTTTAAGTCTAATATTGTACAACAACAAGTTAAGGTTAAGTTCTCTCTCTCTCTCTCTATCTCTCTCTCTCTATCTCTCTCTCTATTTTTGGCATATAAATACCCTATACCCTGTAACCATACACATACCTTTAACCATATATGCCACATATATATATTTATACATATATATATATATATATATATGTATATGATTCTACCTCTCGCATTTATGTAGATACCAACGCGTAGCCCACCAACAACAACAACAAAAGAATTGACGACGTTTTTAGAATTCAATTAAAAAAAACGAATCATTGAACGACTTGAAAGCGTCTTCAAAATGCACGAAAGAGGGTGGGGGGGGGGGGAGAGATGTGGAAGGAACAGAGGGGTAGGTTTGGGGGCGACGATCATTGGCGCAAGATATTGACAAAATGTCGCAACGTGCGCAAAATATTGATGAGAATTGGCAAAATCGCATAAAAGCAACAAACAATGAGACAAGGAGACAGACAGACACACACACAGAGAGAGAGAGGGAGAGAGAGAGAGAGAGAGAGGGATATAGAGAGAGAGAGAGAGAGAGAGGGAGATAGAGGGAGAGAAGCTGAGAGTTATGCATAAAATATGTGAAAGACTCAGTCTTTGTCTCTCTCTCTCCGTTCCCCTTACCCCATTCCCCCCGTTAGCCTAAAATGTATCGCTTACTTAAATTGCCAACGCTTATTAACATTTCTCAGTGTACCGAACAGAGAAGTGATGTGGGGAGGTGGAGAGGAAGTGGAGGGGGAGGTGGTAGTTGTAGTTGAAGGTGCGGTGCCAACAAGAATCGACCGAAGGTGAGGCCTTTTACGACCCCAAACAAAAACAACAACAACAACAAAAACAAAAGAAACAAATTGCAGAAAGTTACTGTTAAACGATTGAATACTTTGCTTTGCTTTGAGTTTGAGTTTAAAGAAGAAGAAGTCAGTCCTAAAAAAGTCTGTAAAATAAGTTCTTAAAATAAGATTGAATCGTGTTGAGCTTTGCTTTGAGTTTGGGTTTAAGTTTGAAGAAGACGAAGGTCAGTCTTTGAAAAGTCTTTAAAAAAGTGTCTTAAAATAAGATTTATTATTGACATTTGGCTAAAGTTTAAGGATATTAGAGATGTGTGTAATATATATAATGAAAGGTAACTCTTAGAGTAGATTGAGAGATTTTCAGCAAGATTTTACCATTTTTGTAATAGAATAAAATACGATCAGTAAAAAAAGATGTTTAAAATCTAGGTGTTATAAAATATGATTAAAAAAATATAATAAATATTTATAAAAATTGATTCAACTATAGTTAAGATCATTCAAACTGTCGCTATAAGCCAAGTTAAATATGATTAGAACAAATGAAGTTTCCTTCTAAATATCTCTTATCCCATATATATATGTGTTCAAAGACAGTCTTAGTATTTGATTTAAAAATGTTTCTAGGGCTTAATAAAATGAGCTTAAATAATATAAATATTTATAAAATTTATTCAACTATAGCAAAAAATTTATTTACACCATTAATTTGTACAGTTCGATCACTAAAATGTATCCATGGATTATAAAAAATTATTTTAAGCATTATAAATACTTATAACGAAACTTAAATATGAAAATAACAAAGGAAGCTTCCTTCTTTATATCTCTTAAGCTATATATGTATTTTATTTCCGTTCTTTGCCCAAGAATAAAATCTGTTTTAGTGCACAGTATTCGATTTAAGTATATTTTTTATTTATTTGCCTCGTGACCCGAAGACTTTTAACTCTTTTTAACTCTGGCACCAAAACGAAACGCGGCTCTAAAAAACTTTTTTTTTCTTTTGGCCGTGCTTTTTTTTCTATTTATTTCTATGTTGGCCTCGCCAGTTTTATGACACCCAACAAAAGCAACAACAAAAGCAACAACAACAGCAATAACAACAAGAAACAACAACAAAAATTCTCGATGCCAGACGTCTTTTTGGTCGTGTTTGATCATTCAATTTGAAAGTTATTCATTATTCGATCACGTACGCACGCCCAAGCTACCAAAAAAAAAAAACAAAAAATCCAAATTTATGTGAGCTAAGTGCTCAGCTGCCACGCCTATCCCAACCGCCCACTCACTTAACCGGAGAGCAAGAGAGACAGTTGGAGAGAGAGGTCAATGTTCGTATGACAGTTGCTGCGGAATTTCAGATGGGTTATTTTATATATTTTTCTGTTCAGCCGCAATTACAAATTGAATTTCTGACACGTCGAAACATTTGGCAAAAAGTTATCTTTGAGTTTTTATTTTTATCTTCTTAATTTTATGACTTGCCTAATGAACTTTTCATTTTGCGATTAGCTTTAACGACTCCTATTCTCCTTCTCCGACTCCACCTCCTTTTCCTTCTCCGTCTCGTCTCTTTGAGTTCTTAGCTGATTTGACAACTTCTTTAAGTTGTTGCAAGATTAGCTGAGAATCGCAGCTGCCATTAAATGCAGTCGCCACTTCCTGTTCGAGTCCTGAACACAACCAAACACGTTAAAGTTGAAGTTCAAGAAACAGAGGCTTGAACCAACATCTAATCTTCATTATCAGCTAGCTGTACAAGTACAAGTTGCAAGAAGAGAGTTGGGTTTGGTATGAGAGAAAACTTTAAGTCGCACACGCTGTAAAATTGCTATTAAATTGTTGCTGATTTTATGTCTTGGTATCTTGGGGCGAGTGCAGCACAACGTGTTGCATGGTGGATCTCTATATCACATTTTCTGCTAGTTTTCTTTTTGAAAGAGATTCTTTTTTTTTTTTGTTTTTTTTTCGGTTTCGCAGTCATTTGGCGCTCTGGACTTCCTTCTGGCGCTCTGGACTTCCTTCTGGCGCTTTACACTTTACCATTTACTCGCAAGTTGAGTGTTTTTTATGTATTTTTTTTGTTACTTGCTCCATTCACCAAAGCCTTTACTATGCTTTAACTATCTCTTCGGCCAGTTGATGTCTCAATTAGTTGGCATCTCGAAGCATTCTTTTTTGGTTGTGCTTAACTGAACAGCTTGAGAATCGTAGAGAGAGGCGGAAAAGAATTTAAAAGAATGTGAATTGCTTTTTTGTTTATCTTAAAGATAAGTTTGGATGTGATATAGTAACTCATTATATCTTTGAGTTTTATCAGTTGTTAGTTTATGATAAGTTCATAGGTTGATTTTCGAATAATCTTCTATCTTTTCAACTATATCTTTCTAGATCCCCAAAGTTAGATCTCAAACATAAATTATCATCTGCCATATACAGTTTATATGTATTCTCTTTTCGTATGCCTAAGTTATTTCTTTCTCACGCACTTTCCAACCAAAATTTGCCTGTCAATCAAAACGCAACTCAACTTTAAAAACAAATCCTAACCTCAAATTATAAAGCTATTTCATTTGACGTTTATCTCTCTTACTCTGCTGCTTTTGGTTTGAGCCCAAACTAAACACTAACTGTACAACAAATGCATATGAGACAGAAGTGCATAAAAATTCATTGTACCCTCCCCCCACCCCCCCCCAAACCCAAAACAAAATAGAAAAATTCCATATATGCCGAGTATAATAGTTCAATCACTTGTCACCAAACAATGACTATATGCTCCCTCTAGCCCTCCTTGCCCACCCACTCTTTAACTGCCTTCCTTTGCTTCGACTCGATTTGTCACAAACACCAATTTCGTGTGACAAATTTGTATGGCTGAGCGAAGAAGAAGAAGATGAAGAAAGACGATCTTTTGGGCCATAGCCAAATAAGGCGACTCCTCGTCGAGTATCGAGACAGTCGATTCGAGAGTTGAGACCTGTAGACAGGAGACAGAAGACAGGAGACAGGAGATGGGGCAAGACGGCGTGCAGAGTACTTTATGCCACATGCTGCTGCAACAAACGTTTCGTCTGTTTGTCCGTTTTGTCCTTCTCTGCGCCACGTTTCGTTTCGTCTTCGTCTTCGTTCGGTATTCAAATGGCCAAAAGATGCCATCGCTTTTTTTTGTGTGTGTGTGCACAGTAAAAAATTATAGGTTAAAACTCTTTGACTTGTATTAGTTATTGATTAATTTTTATTAATAACTTTTAATATTTTATGCAGTAAAAATTCTTTTTTATACTTTGTAAAGTATATAAAAAATATTTTCAAGCTTAAGAAAAATCTATAAAGTAACTTCTTTATTTTATAATGAACAATTTATTAAATGACTTAAAAAAAAAAAATGTTTGACTTGTTTTCCAAAGCTCTTTTACTGTATTCAAATTCACAAGAAATTTAAAAAAAAACAATTTTTTTATCCATTGTAAATGATTTAAAATATATTTTCAAGCTAAAAAAGTATCTAAAATATTTATGTATATTATATATTTTTTTTATCATGAATAATATTTTAATGGACCTTAAAAATAATTATTTATTGTTTACTAAAGCTTTATTTTTGTATTAAAATTCACTTAAAATTGTTCAACATAATTTTTCTTAAGAAATTTTAAAGTTTATTTCAAAACTGTCTTAGTTTCAGATGCAAAATCTTAACACATTTCAAAATAAGTTAATTTACTTTAATACTTATATTGTTTCATTTAAGTTTTTCTTCACTTTTGAATTCCAGCTTTAAAAACCTTCGCTGATAAAGTTATTTAACTTTAAATTAATATATATTTTTTTTTAACTGTGTAGGATTTGGCTCATGCAACTTCTTCACGTGCCACATTGTCGCGCATTTAAAATGCAAATTATCATCATCATTATGATTGCATACCGTCATCATCATCATCATCATCATCATCATCATCATGATTATCATTAAGAGAGTCAGCCTCCAAATCGTTGGCTTCTTCTTGCTCCTTCTCCTTTCTTCTCTTCCTTCTCCATTCGCTTATTTTGACTTGGCAGACTTTTGAGAAATTGTTGGCAAATTATTACCTTGGCCCCCGAGAGTCATAAAACATTGGCGCGTCTTCACGTGCCACACACACAAAAACGACAACAAAGACAGCAACAAAACGATCATCATGCACATCATTACGTCAATCAATGATCATCATCACGATGTTCATCATTATATGCATTCACATTGCACATTGCGAAGACAAAACTCAACTCAGTCATAAATTTGTCACAAACAACAACAAATGACAAAGAAAAAATTGCTATCTCCAACTCCTTCCCCCCCTCCATTTTTGGGGTGATTTGTCAATCCGTCATTGGAGCGCCAACGTTTTTTGTTTGTTTGGCCCAAAATAGCATATTTATGATTCAACTGCAACGTGCCCCAAACCTCTATCTCCCTTTGCCACATAATTCACCCACATATTTGTGGCTCCTTTGTTTTGCCTTTCAGCAAAATTGAATTGCTTCGATTGAAGTCTTTTCTTTTTTTTTTCGTTGGAGGATCTTAACTGCTTTTTTGCCTGCTGTTGTTGTTGTTGTTGTCGCACGCTGTTATTATGCAAATATTGAGCTGTTAAATTGCTCGCTGCACGCGTCATTTAATCGCATTGTTGGCCATAAGACAAAAACAATGCAACTCACAGTTGTTGCTGTTGTTGTTGTTGTTGTTGTTGTTGTTATTGCCTGCATCATTATGGCCATTTATGTTGCATAAATTACGGCGTTTATCTTTTGTCACTTGCTTGCAAATTGCTTTTTTTTTTCTTTCTTTTTGCTTCGTTTGCTTTATATATATATTTAAAATGGGTGGATCCATTTTTGGATCCATTTGATTTGGAGTTCAACATTTTGGAAAGCTGATTGACAGCTTGGCTAAGTTTTTAAAGGAATTCGAACTAAGCTCAACTTCAAGTTGATCCAAGGCAATTATTTCTTAAAGATGCAGCGACTTTTAAGTTTATTTTCCATTTTTTAAATATTTTTTAAATCATTTTTATATCAATTAGATCTTAAATCTATATTTCAAAAGGTTTGTTCTTTATGAATATTTTTATTGTTGCCAAAAACATTTGTTGTGTAGTTTTAAGTTTTGCAAAAAAAGCTTATCTCGAATTTTTGGGATGTTTATCAACACAAGAACTTATCTTAAACTCAGCAGCGCCCCGCAGTTGACCCAGTTTTTTCTTCTCTTTCAAAAACAAGGAGCTCTTTGTTGCTCGCAATTTGTCCCGCATGTATATAGATATATATATATATACGCTCTTAGCACACCCGCACCCATTTGCACACATGCCAAAAAACAGAAGAAAAAAAGAATATATAAAATAAATGCCTAAAATGAACTCTGCTGAACTGAACAAAAGCAAAAGTACAGCGGACACAAAGGCAACTACAACAACAACAATATGGTCGCATTCTCTTCTCGTATCAATCAATGTGAATGCGATTGCGATTGTGAATGCGAACGAAAGCGCATTGCGCATACGTCGTGTGGCACGTCAAAGGCCAAAAGAGCTACAGAAGAAGAAAAAAAAATTAACAACGAACATATCAAACGACCGAAGCTTACTCTTTGCTGCGCTCTCTTCGACAAACACACACACACGCACACGCGCGCACGAATCTATGCCTAGTGCAAGAGAGAGAGAGAGAGAGAGAGAGGCGTCCACGTTTGACTCGGGCAGTCAACGGTCGTGGACGTTGGCGTCGTCGTCGTTGCCGTTGCCGTTGTTGTTGTTGTCGTCGTCGCTGTTGTTGGTGTCGTCGTCTATATTTACACTTGTGGCCTCTTATCAAATGGCAGCGGCGCAGTTGACTTTTTTGACGTTTGTGTATACATTTGTTGTTGTTGCTGTTGTTGGTATTGTTGTTGCTGTTGGCTGATCTGTGTACTATACATATGTAGCCCGACAGCTAGCTGTTGTTGTTGTTGTTGTTATTTGCTGCTGCTGTTGTTGAATTTTGTACGCGGCGACCGCTTTGCTGCTTTGACTTTTTGCTCGGTTTTTGAAATATGTACATATAAAATACATATGCATATGCATACATACATATGTACACACACACACACATACAAATATATATATATATATATATGTGTTTGTTTATATGCGTGTGTGTGTGTGTACAGGCAAAATGGGAACAGTCAACACAGCAAAAGTTCAAGTCAAAGATATTTATTTTATATAATCAGGCGCGACATCGGTGCTCGTTGTTGTTGATTGTCGTCGTCGCTGTTGTTGTTGTTGTTATTGCTGTTGCTGCTGCGGCTGTTGTTGTTGCTATTGTTTGATTATAAATACTTTACGAAACAATCAAAATACAGCTCAATTGAACATATTTTTTTCGTACAAAAAGGGTCACACAACGCGCACAGTGGTGCCAAAGCAAAATAAGAGCTATCCAATGCGCACAGTGGTTAAAGTTATTCAGTAAAAATATTTAAACAATTTACTTACCATTTATAGAAGTGTTAGCTTTTGAACGTAAATTTAAGTATACATAGAAATCGATAAGCAATCGATAATAAATATAAATTGGCATGGAATTTGCTTACTTTTCCGGCAAGGCTTTCTTTTATGAACTATCTGTTCATCAATAAGCTTTTATGAATCGATACATTATAATTCACCTGATTCTGTTGACAGTATTATATATATTTCAATTTATATATTTCTACATTTTTTTCATACAGTCGTTTAGAAGCATTATAGAAGTTCTTTCTACAAACAGTTTAGATTAAATATATACTGAGTGTGTGTGTGTGTGTGTGTGTGTACGGGTTTTTGGGGCCACTCTAACCAGACAATGTTGTCGAGTGCCTTACATATACACACATACACACATACACATATTCACATATACATATAGACCACATCGGCGATAAGTTCGTGTGCAAAGGTTCTGAACCGTTTGAACTTGTTAAATACAAGGCAATCCGAGAACAACAACAACAAACTGTATAATATATGATTCCCCCAACCAATATAGTTTATATGTATGCCACCTATATTTATATATATATATATATATGATGTGTGCGTCTAACAAAATTATCAACCTTTGTGCGTTATAAATATTATTTATAATTGTATTTAAGACATTTTAAATGGGGCAATAAGACGGCCTGGGCTGTGGCTAAAATAAAGTTTTGACATAACTTTGTTGCATTTTTCATGCATTACACATACGCAGTGTATGGCAATGCTTGAAGTTTTAAACAACACGAAAGAAATGTTCGATAAACAATTTTCGGCATCGGTTGAAAGTACTTTAAAGCTTTAAAAGCTTTAAGCAACTCTTAAAGCTCAAATGAGCTTTTGAAATAAAGCATTTATTAAAGTGTTATAAAGTGATATAACTATCCAATAACGATAAGAAACTCAAAGCTTTGTTAGGCCTCTAAAACTTAAAGAAAAAGTTAAAGCTCTGGAAAGTTCTGGAAAGCTCTTAAAATCTCTATGTAGTTTATGTCTCTTTGGAGCTAATACAACTTTTTTTTCAAGTTTAAAGCTCTGCAAAGCTTTAAGGTATAAAAAAAAATTCGACTCATTGACAATATTTGCTTCATTAAATAGTTAGACAAATTGATCTGATTATTCCCACTTTAAAAAGCTCTAAAACCACAAAACTACAAACATAAATAATCAAAACATATGCAAATAATCTCAAATTCATTTTAACATTCAAAACATGACAAAATAAATCATACCGAAATTGTATGTTCAAAAAACAATTTGCCAATTGTCGCTGATAGTTGTAGTAAGGCCAAGGAGAAGCTAAAGCCAAGAGGAAGCCAACTGCTGAAAAACCAGCCAAGCAACTGCTGGTTAGTGAAGGGGGAGCGGTGGGGGGCACATATACAGGTAGTTGTTGTTTTTGGCTGCCGCTCAGCTTGGTGTCTTTTGCGCCTGCGGCTTTGTGGCGTAGAAAAAAAAAAAATCAAGTGCAGATTAATTAAATTCGATAATTAAACGCAACAGCAGCCCCTTCGAAGAGATCGTGTTGCACTTACTAGTTGCAAGTTGCAAGTTGTTGGTTTTGGCTTTGGCTTTTGGGGCAGCTTGGTTGCACATTGAGGCTGCCTGCTTGGCTCGGTTCGGCTAGGCTTTGGCTAATGCATTTCTGTGATTTGGGTGCAGCGAATTAATGCGCATCGCTCTATAAATTTGTCAGCAATTAAATGAGGTAGTTGCAACTTGCCCCTCCTGCTTTCTACCTGCCCCTTCACCTACCCCAACCCCTCCTCCCTTTTTGGAGTTTGCCGCGTGCCATTTATCAGCTTTGCTGAGTTGGCTCACAAAACAGTTTAAAACGATAAAAGCCACAAACTCTGAACTTTATAGACTGTCTCTCCAAGCATGCCACATGCCACATGCCACACTTGATTGATATTTTGTTGGTTGTTTTCTTTTTGGCGATAGAACAACAAATGCCGCTGCTTGAACTAAATCGGCCAACTAACTGACTCTCTAACTGGCTAACTGGCAAGAACATGTGTTCTGTTCGAAAGTTGCAACATGTTGCACATACATAAATATTGATCGAGTTCAAAGCCGAGTTCTTCTTGTTGCAGCCCCAAAAATTTATGACTGAGCAACAGTCGACTGCCACAGCAAAATGTACATCAAGTTCCCTTTTCTCTCCTCTTTCCTCTTTTTTCTTACATTTGTTTTTAATGTTTTTTTGGGCGTGTGCCTTGTGTTAACAACTTGTGAGTGTTGTGTGTGTGTGTGTGTGTGTTTGTTACAACATGTTGCAAGCAATAAGATTCATGTTTAAGTTTATAGAACATGCGTCAGAGAATCAGAAAGATCATATAACTCCTGTGGCATACAGTAATAAATACAATTCTCTCATTGGACTAAACGGCTATTTGAGGCAAGCGATTAAAAGCTTTGACGGCTAGCTTTGTTTGGCTTTAAATGGCCTAAAGCATTTGGCAACAATACGACCAGGTTTTTAAATGGTGTTTAGTAATTGATTTTGTCTCAGACAAGTTATAAAAGATGTATTTATTATTAATAAAATTTTTTTATGCTGGAGAAAGGCTTAAAGATTTCTTAGACTTCCATAGAAAAAAGTTTTTTTTAGTTTTTTCTTTCTACATGAGATATGTAAATTTCATCTTGGTTGGTGTAAAACGAACTTCGAATGTTAAAAAATTAATAAGCTAGTAAAATGTGTTTAAGAAAAACTTTTTATATATATTTTTCCTGCTCTAAAGATACTGAAAGATATTAGGAAAAAAAAAAATGATTTGCTGAAAGAAAACTTTTTAAATTTTTCCTGAGCTGAGAATATCGAAAATTATTAGGAAATCTAAGGATTTTTAATTAATTTAACTTAAATTTGTATTATTTTAAATTCTTAGACTCAGTCAAACAAAACAAAAGTTAACATAAAAATAGTTTGCCTTTTAAGCTTCACATTTTTTCTTTAAAAACTACTAAACGAAACCTCCTCTTAACTTTCTCACAATATAATAACATGCCACCCGTTGGGTGCAAACATGTAACCAATTCAATTGTTTGCAACTTGTTGCAACTTGCTCAACGACACAGCTTTAATTGCCTTTTCTGCACTTCACATTAATTCACAATTATATATATTTGATATTTGAAGACGGAAAGAATGTGATGAAAGGAAACTGTTCAAGTTGTTGACAGCTGAAGAGCGTTCAAACTAACGGTTTCTGCCTGCCTGCCTGTCAGCATAATTGAAACTTTTTGAATTTCATAAATGATTAACACCTTCTGCCATTTGAACTGGACAAACTGGAACTGAGAACTCGAAACTGGAAGAGCAATATCAAAGTTGATTTGACTTGACTTCTTGCTTGCTTGGCTAATCAAAAAATGAAAAGAAATTGAAAAAAAATATCTGTAGTTCTTTCAGCTAGGAGCTGTTTGCTTCTTCTTGCTGCTGTGATTGTAATTGCCTTAAAGGAATTTGATTTTTTAGCTCACACATACCAACTAATAGTATACCCTTCCTCTACCCATGGGTTGTGTCTCGAGCATTTTTTTTTTTTTGTTTTTTGGTCCATTGCTGTATGATGATGTACAACTACTATTAGCATTAAAGTTTATTATCGACGACGACGCTTGCTTGCATTCTGGATTCCTGTAAAACAGGTGCACTACACACACACACACACACACACATGCACACTTGGGTGTACACACACCCAACTTTGTGGCTTTTGAGGGGCCTTTCAACTTTTTTTTTTGTTTTTTTTTCTGCTAGATTTCTCTCTCTCACTCGCTCGGCAATTGCGTTGTTGTTTCGCGGCAGAGCAAGTTGCGCGTTGCATGCAATGCATTTGGCCGCTAAAAGCGCCTTATTTGGTTAAATTGGTGCAGATTGCTGTGGCAAGCAAAGCCAGGTCTAAAGACTAGAGTCTCTCTTGTGGCATCTACCAGCTATGCCACATATCTACACTTTAAGATATTAATGCCAAAGAAACATTAAAATTTTCTACAAAATTACAAACGAAATAACGTCAGCAATAACAGAAGCAAATGATTAAAATATGATTTTTTAATGTAGCGCAAAATTTTTTTTTAAGGCTTCAGCAAGTTTTTCAATATTTCAAAAAGCATAAAAATTAAATTTAGAAAAAATATTGAATTTTAAAGATTTTTTTAAGCTTATTTTAAATAATTTTATGAATTTTTTTTTTGCGAAAAATGTGAAAAAATATTTTTAGTCATGTAATGCTTAAAGAATAATGATTTTCATAATTTGTAAGCCTTAAGTGTTATTTTGTGCACTCTTTTCTCTATGTGCAACTGTGGCACTCGCCTCTGCGGCTCTGCGGCTCTGTTGCCTGAACTGCACTAAATAATAATTAGCACAGGTTTTTTTTTTTTTTTCACTTTATATGTTGTATGTTTTTGTTGTTGTTGAGGTTGTTTCGCTGTGTGTGCTGTTGATGTTGTTGTTGTTGTTGGTTTTGTTTTGTTGCTCTGGTTGGCCGCTTGGCTGCCTTAATGCGCTTTGGTCATTCGCCTGCCTGTTTGCCACATCTCTAGCTGCCGCTGCCATTTGTTGCATGCTGCCTACGTATACGGGGTGAAATTTCCTTAGAAATTTTCGTGCTTGCCTGCTCTGGTTTTAATTTGATTTTTACTTGAAGTTTTTTTTGCTCGTCTTGTCTTGTCTTGTCTTTGGCCTCCAGGTTCAGGTTCATAAATTTACGAGAGATTCAAACAGTTGCAACAGTTGCAGCAGTTGCATGTCTAATGTTGCTGCATCGCTGCAGATTCGCGTGTGCTTTATGCCCACATGAGTTGCCCCCTATAGCAATTCCATCACCCCCTTCTTATTACACTCCTCCCTTTTTCACTCGAACTCCTTTTTGGCGCGCGCGCCTTCTCTCTGTCTGTCTGTCTGTCTGTTTGGTTATATTTCTCATTAATTGCACACCGTTTGAGTTTTTATCACTTAACTCTAACTCAAACTCAAACTCAGTGCCTCATTATATATATATATATATATATATACATATCTGACACGTTTGTTTCTATCTATGTGTGAGTGTATTAGCAATGTGGCTTGTGACGTGTTTTGACTACAAGAATATTCTTATAATAGTTAGCCATATATAGCATACAATTTGCTTAATAGTTTTGCATATAAGTATTGGGTATTATGATGGGTATTTTTTTTACTATTAACAATAATTGAACTTATAGACGGTTAAGTATGTAACGGCTATCTTTTAAGTTGCAATACATAATTTTCTTTTGGGTTAATTGACCAAGAACCTGGCAACATTGTTGCTCTCTACAAAACCTTATACGTTTTTATGTGTACAAATCTCCTTTTTCTTTAATGGAAATTGTTATGTTTGACATAATATGTATAAAGAGATAAGTTTACGTTTAGAAAAGCATTATATAGAAAACTTAAAAAAGTGTTTGTTCGATCCTTAAATCCTCTACAAACCTTATATGAAATATATTCATAATTTTCTTGATTCAATGGAAGTTAAAATTGGAATTGACATAATATACTTGAAGAGATAAGTTTACGTTTAGATTAGCATTGGATGGAAAATTTAAAATATTTTTAAATTGATTTGTGTTATTAAGGATTTATGTTCTTTGACATTTTGTTTTCCGTTTTTCTTTTCCCGTGTTTTATTGATTTTATTCGAATTTATTATATGATATAACTTTATTATCTTTTAGTACACAAAATTCGTATCGTCCCCAAAAGTTAATTTCATCGGGAGCAACAATCGATTGAACTCATTTAATGACCTTTGTGTGTGTGTGTGATATGTTTTGGAAATTTCCACAGGGAAATTGCATACCATTTTGATAGTCATCATAAAGATAAAGAATTTGATTCCCTGTTGTTGTTGCTGCTGTTGTTGCTTTGTGTTTTGTTTATAAGCTTCAAGCAAACATCATCATCTGATAAATGATAAATGATACAACATGAAATATTTCTCACATACACGTATATAGTATGTGTAGGGTGTAGTTTTGTTTATCTTATAGGCGTGTCACACACACACACACACAAACATACAAAAAAATCACACACTAATGAACTTTGAATTACTTTCACCGCATCAACAACTATAGTTGAGAAGGGCAACACACACACACACACACACACACACACAATGACCAAATATTATCAGTAAAACACACAAATACTAAAGCAGTTATGGGTGCACAATCTTTAACACCTTGATGATCTAATAAATGCGACATGATTTACAAAAAAATAATAAAAAAAATGCGACCATAACGAAAATTAAGAACACACAAAATACGAATCCAAAGAAAAAGTAGAAAAAAAAAAACGAGAACAATAATAATCATACAGTAAAGTAAGTAAGTAACAAGAGCAGGCAAAACAACGCTCCGGTCATATATAAACACACATATATATATACATATATACGTTTGATCTACTTACGTTCGCGTCGTATAGTTCAACTTGGCACTTGGACAAACGGCAGAGCGATAAGAGACCCCAAATAACGACCAAAACGACCGAACCACTTGAGATACAAACTTAATAAGAAATCACGTTAAGAATAAAGACAACAACACTAGCAACCACAACAACAACAACAACAAGGTGTGCGTAATGAAAAACTTAAACTGATGCACTGTTTGCTGATTGAAAGCCCAATAAATGTTTATCTTTGAAATGAGAGAGTAAAAAATAGTGTAAAAAAAGATAAAATTAAAATTAAAATAAAGGGTAACTGTTGACAGTAACAGTTGAGCCTATAAGTTAAAATAAATTAAATTTTCCGGATTTTATCTGTTTACTGTGAGTTTTTGTTGAAGATAATATACCCAAAACTGCCGCAGGAAGAACATATAAGAAGGCTCTTTGAGATCGACGTTTATATATATACATATATGAGTATGTTAAAGTAAAATATCGATCTTTATAGAATAAATACCAATTTTGAATCGATATCTTAAACAGGAACTTTTGAATCCACTCTTTCCCCTATTTTAAATAACTTTTCTACCAGCTCAAAGTTGAAACTTCCATCGACCCGCATTTTTCAATTCCCTTATGTGCACTCGCTACAAATGATAAGGTTTTGAAACTCACAATAAAAATGTGACGCGTCTCAAAGTTCGCATAAATCGTTTCGGGGAGAGCGTTCGTTTTATTTGATTTTCAAATGAGGTCAAAAGCTGATAAGCAATATTCGTGCGTGTGTGTGTATATATAATTTTAACGCCCCGACTCGAGCTCGAACCCGTGGCCTGGCTTTGAAAGTCGAGTTTCTATACATACCCACCTTTTTGTTGTTGTTGTTGTTGTTTTTCACAAGGTCTTGTTAAGTCTAGACATATATACATTTCCTTTTTTTTAGGTTTTATTTGACCCATTAAACATTGCGGCAGCTGTTAAAAATCTTAACTATTTATCAAGTAGAAATTAAATTACTGTGATATTTGGCTCTGGGCCAGCCGAGTTATGCGAGTTAGGTCCAATATACTATCTTTCTACTATGTATGTACCATTTGAAAATGGTCACATGACAAGCGATAGCGACAACAACGACAATGAACAAACATCGACTAGGTCGGCAGCTGTGTTTGCCAACGTGACGACGTTTGATTTATAGACAAGGGGAGTGGCAGCGGAGCGGGTTACACCATGACGTGCCCCAAAAGCCAAACAGCCAAATGGCAATGAACTTTACCGTTGTGTTTTCGTTTTTCCAGAACCTCTCTGTAGAACGTGCCCAGACACAAGCTCTCCTCATACATTTGAGCCTAGCCCCAAAGACCAAAAGCCCAGCCTAGCTCCGCCGCTCGTCTATTAGTACTATTGACACTTGTCGACCCAACATACGGCCTGTCACTCTGCGCGGATCACACACTACACACTACACACTACACACTACACACACACACACACACACACACACACACACACACACACAACACTCATACACATGCATGCGATTAGTATGATAAAAAGAAGTAGAAAAAAAAAACCGCACAAGTCTCAACTGGAAAAGTCAACAGTTTTATTTAGCTGCTGCGCGATATGTTGGCAGAGCCTCGAAGTTTTTTCATTTTTACAATCTTCACCTATACGGTTTACGGTATCTCTCTCTTCCTCTCTCTCTCTATCTCCCTCTCGTTTGCTACCTCTGCTTACTGTTTGCCCCCTGACTGACGATGACGGCAATCGACATTTGGCCAATCAGCGGCCAGCTCTGCTAGTCAATGTTGGTCACTAGTCACAAGAGAGACTGGAGGGGGGGTGTTTAGTTGGGACTAGCTCGATTGAAAGAAAGCTTGATACTTAACTTTTAACGCTTTAGTAGCGAAAACATGTAAGAATATAGAAAGTAATAAGTTTACTTTTATCACCAAAATGTTATTTCAACTCTTGAAAGTTTTTTTGTGTCATCGTTTTGAACCCTTCCACTCTTGCGCCACTGTTTAAAAACAATTTCTTTAAGGCAAATATAAACAAATCTTAATTTTACTGCTAACTAATGATAAGCTTAACTTTATGATAAGGTACGCAAAATTGTTTTTTGCTATATACAAAATTTATATGCTTTATATTGTGCGTGGCAGTAAGCTTAGATATTTGATACACGCACAAACTCCAGGGGTGCTGAACGAGTAGTGTCTCTCCCTGGTTCCCGACTGGTTCTTCGGTTACGATTCTACTGATTCTTATGATCCTAACGATGCTCAGCTACAAATTGTTGTTAATTTCGCTAGTAAATAATTCATTTAATTATTTATGCTGCTGTTGTTGAAACGCTATTTGTGTTGTGCGTATGTGTGTGTGTTAATTTACACCTGAGCTGTGCAGACCCCCCGCTTACCCCTGCTGAAACCAAGATGTCATGCAAAGGGTCAATGTTTTGCTTGGGACTCTTATTTGTTTGTACAGTTTTCTTGATAAATTAAAATTAAATTTTTATATATAAAACAGGAAAGAGAAAATGTGACAGAGCGAAAGAGAGAGAGAGAGAGAGAGAGAGAGAGAGAGAGAGAGAGAAGAGAGAGAGAGAGGGGGAAGAGACTATTTATATAGATAGAGAAAATAAAGAAATGTTTGTCTGTTATGTAAATAAACAATTGATGCGTTTGGTGCGACGGAAGCATCAACCACACCATAAAGTTCAATGTATGCCACATTGCGGTCAGTATAAAAAAAAAAGAATAAATAAATGTTGTGTCCGTTTGTTCGTGTACAGCACAGACACAGAGAGGGCATGTTGGTTGACCAACGTAATGTTGTAAAGAAAACTACTCTTGAATTGTACAAAAGTTCCTTAACTTAAAGGTTGTAATATTTAATATAATGTTGATATGTTTTTGATAGAAAAAGAAAAAGATATTTAAGATATAAAGAACGATCATAAATTGATTATTTTGTGTTAAATGGATTAAAGTTTATATGAAAGTAAGAAGGTAAAGTCGCATTTCAACGTTATGATTCAGTTTGAATATTATCTATTGTATATATATTTTCTGATGAAATAATTGCTTCAAAGGTTTTTTCTTGGGGTTTTACCTTATACAAGTTTCATTCATTTCATTTTACGTATAGAAAATTCGTCACAGGAAATTAACTTTCAACTTTTCTGTGATAAGAGATTGTTATTTAGTTAAAGTGTTTCACAAGTCAAAATTGTTTTGTAATCTAAAGTTTAGTTTAAAGTGTCAAAGCTCTTCCGTATTTGTGGCAAATGTTCTATTTGTTGCTATTGTTGCTACTGTTGTTGTTGTTGTGTTTGTTGTTACAGTGCGTTTCGCATTCGCTGCGTGTGTTTTTGTGTCCGGCTTTGCACTCGACGTTCACCCCGATAATTAGCTTAGGGGTTCAACATTGCAGGTCAACGGTTTTGTTAACATATTATAAGTTATTTTAACCTTTGGCCGATTTGCATGCGAACCCAAAACCAAAAAAAAAATACAAGACCCGAACCGAACTCCGAATCGGACTCGGAACCTCGGACTGCTGTTGTATCTATTTGTTAATGTCATTGACTATTTACAGCAAAACAAAACAAAAATCGTTTAGTAAAGACTTGACGCGCTGTGCGCACGGCTCTGCTCGACAATTTTGGGGTAATCTGTACTTGGAAAAAGAAAATATCATTTTATTTTCATAAAATTAGATTTTTAGACTAAAAGATAGTTTTTGTTACTTCTTAAACTATTAAACTCAAGTTCCTCTTAAGCGTTTTCAAAAGGTTTTGAAATCAAGAATTTCATAAATATTAATTAATTTTTTTTAACTTCTTAAACTTTTCAGTTTGTATTACTTTTTAACATTTTCGAAGGGTTTGAAAATCTTCACTAATATATTTATCAGATGCTTACCATATTTATTCCTTGATTTTTAAAAGCCCTAAGTTGTATTTAAAAATGTTTAGTTTTCAAAAGCATTGTTTTTCAAAAATCATACTCCGAAAATAAAGGCGACCAAGCTTGAAAAGACTCTATCTCATCTTTACCTTGTCTTACCCATGCTCTTGCTCTGTCGCACTTGCAGGTAACACGCCCACCGACATACTGCAACAGAAGCCCGCGAAGGCAACAACGGCAACGCCAACAAAACACCACAACGAAGAGCAGGCGCAACAATTTAACTCATTGCCCGCGGCGGCGGCCACCAAGCGCAAACATCTCGAACGCCTCGCAAGCGATTTGCGACTGCAGCAGCAGCAGCAGCAGCAGCAGCAGCAACAGTTGCTCAGCGGCAGCGGCAATACTGCAAACATGCTCAGCGAGCGTTCGCTGCTGCTAAGCGGCTACGGGGTCATCGATAGCGCCAAGAAGTTGTGCGAGGCAAGCAGCCCAACAGCGGCAACAACAGCAGCTGGCACAGCGGCAGCAATTGGTAATAGTAGCGCTGCAACGCCAGCAATAGCAGCGGCGAATACCTCAGCAACATCCAACTCCGCCACCTTCACCTCCTCCAACTCCAACTCCAACTCGTGCTATTCAGCGGCAACAACAACTGCAGCAGCAACAGCAGCGGCTGCAACAACAGCTGCTGCTGCTGCCGCCTACGCTGCTCTGTACTTTGAGAAGGTGAAGCATGAGAAGTTGTCGCCGTTGCATATGACGGGTGCACAGATTGATTCGCTCAAGGATGCCATCTTGGAGTCAACGGCCATGGCCAATATGCACAATAACAACAACAATAATGCATTGCTCACCAACAATAATAACAACAATAATAGCAACAACAACATCAATTGCAATCACAGTAGCAACAGCAATCATCATCAACAGCAGCAGCAACAGTCGCTTAGCATTACCAGCAATAGCAACGTGAAACGGGAACGTCTCAGTCCCGGCAGCAACAACAGCAACAACAGCAACAATAACAATAACAACAACAACAACAACGGCGAGCTGTCCGTCTCAGCGGCATTTGCCAGGTGAGTTTATGGATTTCTGTTCAACAATATTAATGGTTATATTTTTGTGTGTTGAGCTTAGCTAGGATTTAGTTGAGTGAAAGGTGCTTAAAATCCGCACTTACACTGACCATATTTCTTCTCAGTTTTAAACTTTTCCTTAAACGTCGAAAACAAATAAATTAAATGCCAATTTAATTTGTTTCAAGTGCAATTTAATGACAGTAGCTTTAAATACTTATCAAGCAACACTGTTGAAGTTAACTGAGCTTTAAGTTTTAGGATCTTTATGCTGCTGCGTCTGCTGTGACCGCTGCTTCTTAACATCCTTTTTGCTATCCGGCATATTCGCTGCATTTTTTGACGATGATCTGGACGACTCCTCATCTGGGGTTTGGTTCTTCGTTTGCTGCTTGACATTGTGCTCGTTGTGATAGTGTTCGCGACGATGTTCCTCAAATTTTTTATGTTTTTGTTGTGCATTGCTGCTTGGTCTTGAATCATCCTCTGTGGGTACATTTAGAGTTATTGAGGGCCGGCTGCCTAAATGAGATGGTCTGCCATTGACGCGCAGTATAGATGGGCGTGTTGAATTCATTTGATGCTCTTGTTTATCCTTTTCATTCATTTTTTTTCTTTTTTTAAGATGTTTCTACTTTTATTACTTGAAATTTGTTTGATCTTTTTGTATATGTTTTTGTGATGTGTCAGAAAATTGATAAAATGTTTTACTTCTTTCATTTTCTAAGCTATTATTCAATTTATTGTTGAGCTGTCGCTCGCCTGACAAATTAATTAAAATCTTAACAAATTAATGCCACGAACAACCAAAAAAAAATTCGTATTGATATCTGTTTGTTATTGTTGTTGCTTTGTTATTTTTGGCTACTGTTTGTAATGGCCCAAAAGAAAAAAATATAAACACAGCAAATTAATCAAAATGTTTAAACACAAACCGCACGCTTTTGCTGTCAGAAAGCAAAAAAAAAAAGAAAAAATAAAAAAGCAACAGCAACAACAACAAAAGGGAACGAATTGGCCAAAAGAAAAATGACAGAAAACTGGAAATTTAAATATATAACAAATTAATAAACTCAACAGCCAGAGGCCCAACAAAACCCATTCAACAAAAACAAAAGCAACAAAACCAAAAAAAACACGCACAATTTTATTAATGGAGTTAAAAATCCCAGCATACCATTAACTAATATAAACAATTTGTCAAAGTTAATATTTAATAAAATTCGTAAAAATAAAACTAATAATAAATATCCAATTCAAAGAACACCCAACTGGTTAACCAATGCTAAGACGACAAATAGAGCTAAACATACAGATAAAGATACACAGATACAGATATACAGATACAGATAGATAGCTTCGCTCAAAGGCTAAGAAACATTTACATTTTGTGGCCTAGTCGCTAAGTGTTGTGATTGTGTCTTTTTGGCGTTATTGTCTTCTTATTAATATTAATGAGACACGCTCTTGGAATCTTTTCGGCACCTGATGTGTGTGCCCAAATCTTTAAACATATTTTGACAAAGTCACGATAGTTGTCATTGCCTTAAACATAAACGATTTGTATCTTTTGCATCTCTTTAAGTCCAGCTTTGCGGGTGGTCGTGGTTGTTCTAGAACTCAGCGCCTATAGAACGTGTTATTTAAACCCGAAAAAGAAACTAAAGTTAAAAGCATTTCAGAAGCTATGTCTTTATAATTGAGTTGCTAATGATTTTAATTGATTATTATGTGAAAAAAGTCAATTTCATCAATTTCATTAATAAATATTTAATTCAACACGAGACAAAACGAAGCTTACAAAATTAATGACTTGAACATCACGAACGTTTTGGGCGGCGTGATTAAGTTTTCAGTGTGTGTGTGTGTGTAAGTTTTTAATGAGCTGGCAATGTTTTTGAAGCGACAAGTTTTTGTTTACGTCTCTTTCTATTTAACTTGAAGCGTGTTAAGCATGACAAATGCTTAAAGCAGATAAACTTAAATAAAATAGTTTATCTTTGAAAGAGCATTGAATTTGATTTGATTTGCTATAGTTAATTTTTGCTTAAACATTCCTCTTTCTTGATGCGAATCGTATATCATCTTAAAGACTTAAATACTTTACATGTATATTTACTTGAAGTAATATGTTTTCCAAAAACATTTAAGAACAGCTCAATTGCAAGGCACACTTTAACTAAACTCTTAACCTTAAGTGTCGAGATATAAACAACGCTTAGCTGCACTTGAAGTTAAAGACAGACTCTTCAGATCTTTGCTAATGCATTCACTATCTAGCATGTTGTCAAGTTCAAGTTGTCTTTTCAATCAGTATCAAAATACATATTTAATATACTCAAGATTTTTGCGTGACGCACTTCTAAGCCAAGTTCAGGGCTTTTTTTTAGACAAACAGATCAAAATATATGTGTATAACAAGCTCTTTGACAAGCTCTACTAATTTAGATAAATGTTGTTGTTTTTGGCGATTTTTGCTGTCTTTAATGCGAAATTCATTGATAAAGAATTTCGATTGTAGATTGTAGACTTATGCAAATATCTTTAAGTTTTTTCCTGTGTTTTGTTTTTTGCATTTTGCCTTTTAAGCGATTTATTTCAACAGGCGTAAACGTAGGTGTAAACGTAGCAATAGACACCATTAGCATATGTCCGATCGAACCGCCCAGCCCCAAAGCCAATTAGGCATGCCATAGATCAGAACCGTTAGATACAAATAAACCCTGAGAAACACATGAGCAAGAAAAAAAGAAAAAGATTCGATCGCATTAGATCGCAACAGTAGCTTTTGCTGTGTTTGATTGGATTCGATTTCAGGGACGAGCCGCCGCTTGAGAGTTACTTTGGGGCAGGGCAATGAGTTTGGCGATCTGGCAACATAATCGCACCATTAACAATTTTTAACAATTGCTAAGAACAAGAGAAAAGCATAAGCAACAAGAAAGACACAAAGAGACAACAACAACAACAGCAAGTAGCTGCTACCAATCGCCAAAGCAATTTGCAATAATCAACATTTTTTTTCCAACAAAAAATTGCACAAAAAAAAATGTTAAGCAAAACAAAAACACAAAAAACAAAACGCAAAACAACAGATAATACATAAAACAATGAAAACAAAAAAACATTAGAGCTATATTGAAGAATTTTCAATGCACTTGCAGACAAAGAACTTGATTTTAAAATTAAATATAGGAAAATCGGAAGAAAAATACAAAAAAGTAAAGGAAAAAATTATGAAAAATGTTTATTTTAATTTACATTTTTTACTTTGTGACAAAATTCAAACACTCTTTCGTTAGGGTACAAAAATGTAGCAGTTGTTTGTTGTGTTGCAGCAGCAAAAGCAACAGCAGCAGCAACAAAAGCAACAGCAGCAGCAACATAAAATCGACAGCCAAACAGATCACGATAAATCAATGGCTGTAAAAAGCCAGCAACAACTACTAATACAACAACAAAAACAACAACATCTTTATATACATGCATATATATATATATAAATTTGTGCAACAAACAGCGGCAGCAGCAGCAGCCAACACGAAATGAGCGACGACGTGCAGCACGAGTTGAGAGGCAAGCCAGCCAATGCCAATGCCCCATTTGCCACCAACCACCCCACGCTCGGCCACTTCTTCCCCTTCCCCAACCACACACAGAACCTGGTTCACTTGCATGCCAAAAGCACTTGCAGCTGCCAAACATAGTGAGATCGTTAGGGGGCAGGGTTAGAGGCATGTGGCAGTGGTAGTGGTGTAGCTGACCCATTGCTGATTATTAGCCATGGCTCGTGGTTGGATTGGTAAGTAAGCTGGGGTTGCAGCTAGCTGTTGTGACTTTGGCCAATGTTGGTGGCATGTTTTGAGTTATGGCCACGTCAGTAGCTTGTTGCAAATGCTATACATTTGCACCCAAACCTCCAACGAAAGCGCTGTACAACTATATTTGTGTCTAAAACTTCCCTTCGGTCAACTAACATTATCTTAAGTTAAGAAATGATTTATCTAAGACCAAGAATTACCAAGAATTTAAGGTATCATTAACTAGATCAGAAATAAGATCATTAACACTTTCAGTATTGAACAATATTCGAAAAAAGTGCTACCCATAGTCAGAAGTTCACGATAGAAACTATCGATAGCTACCATCGAAAGTTTGATATTTGTGTGGAAAGGGTGGCAACGCTGAAAGTATTTGTTTACTTACCGCTTCTTATTTTGTTGTTTTCAATTGCAATTTCTAACATATAAAGTGCATATAAAATTATAATCCCACTTCACAACTACTCCACATTGATCACAAGCTATCTTGGCATAGTGATATCTTCTCATCGTGCTGTCTTTGCTTTGATGCACTGTTGTGCGGACATTTCCCGGTATACCGGGTGCCAACTATGCTGCTGATGCCGTCGTTGTATTCCTGCTTTCCCGGTCGATGTCGTTTCCCATGTCAACTTTGTTTGGCTATAACTCAACGTAAATCGTAATCGCATTAAAAGTTGTCTTTTTGCAAAAACAAAGTAAATAACTTTAAAAAAAAAAATATCAGACGTCAACACGGATCAGATCGGTTTAGTTTCCAGCTTTACACTACGTTCGTTCGTTTGTTCGTTCGTTCGTTCGTTCAGTCCGATCTTCTCACGGAAGCCGCTCATTAGCATGTCAACTGGAACGACAATCTTGAGTCTATTGAAGTTCTCAACTTTTAACGAGTGGCAAATGTGACAAATAATTCGAATGCTTTATGCTTTTATTCAAGCGCGACAACTTATTAAATATTTAATGCCAATTTATGGCAACACAAATTAGCCAAGTTAGTTAGTTCGTTCAAGTGCTGTAAGCCATGATGTCAGCCTCTTAACTTAACCTTCAACTTATCATCTAACTCTCTCTCTCTCTCTCTCTTTTGTGCTCTTCTTACAGATCTCGCAGCGCCACGCCCTCATCCGCAACATATCGCAGCGGCAGCGGCGGTGGCATCTCACCCAATCAACAGCAACAACAACAACAACAGACGCCTCAACAACTGCAACAACAACGTTTAAGCCCGCCCAGCTCCCAAACACACTCCCACATGCCCCTGCATAATTTGTCCGCCAATCTGTTGAACAGCATTCAACAGGCCGCCGCAGCCAGCAGCAGCAACAGTCAACGTAATGTGGCAAGCGCCAACAGCAGCAGCAGCAGCAATAATGTAACAAATAATGCTGTTAGTGGTGGTGGCACGGGCAGCACTGTCACTAGCCCAGTTGGTGCAACAAGTTCGGCAGCAACAGGGACAACAAATGCCACAGATTTCTCTACGCGCAACTATTCGGATATTATGCGCTGCCTGGCAGCCAAATACAACAATACCAATCCCAATGAGTAAGTTTAGTTTCGATAATTAAGATTAACTTGAGTTAAGTCAGTTTTATTCGCTCAAAAGTTTATGTTTAAATCCTTGTTCTGATCAACTTTCTTTTTGCAGCCATCATGCAACGCGTCGCAATTCCTACTATGACAGCAGCGGCAGCAGCAGCACTGGCGGTGGCAACAACATTGGTCTCTCTGCCGCCGCCGCCGCTGCAGCAGCAACAACGGAACGCAGTGGCGCCAAGTCGAGCCATGCCAACTGTAGCGGCAACAGTGGCAACAGCAGCAACACAAACAATTCAACTGGCACAACCAAAAAGCACTCCTCATCTTCATCTGGAACGGCAGTTAGCTTGCGCGAAGCTAAGGAGTCTGCGTTAGCGGGCGGCAGTGGGTTAACGTCTACAGTTTCCGTCAATAGTCTACCGCTACCAGCTGCAGCACAATCACCAACGGAACAGGCGAAAAGCCAAATGGCTGCTGTTGTTGCCGCTGCCAGTGTTTCACCGTTTATGAGCAACTTTTTGCCCTTCTCGGGTGGCATTTTTCCCATGATGGACATGAGCAGTACTCAAGCGCTGCTAACGTTGGTATGTTTTGAAAACAATATCTATTGACTAAAGTAATGATAATGATTTCATCAGTTACAAGTTAAAAATCTAGAGTAATTATAATTTATTCACCAGTTACAAGTAACAAGCTAAGTAATGGGAAACAATATCTTTTGACCACCCAAAACGTTAAAGTGTCTTTTTTTCTCTACCCTTCTCTTTTTATAGGCGCGTGCTGCCAAAGATGCTGAGATTCAGCAGATATTGCGCGGCAAGCAGCAGCAACAGCAACAGTTGCATCTTAAAGGCAGCAGCTCGAATGCCTCGTCGCCCAGCGCAAGTGCATCGAGCACGCCGCGTCCCAGCTTAAATGCCGCACTGCAGCAAGCGGTGCAATTTGTTACACCCGCTTTAATCTACTCGGCTCAATTGCAACAGCAGCAACAACAACAACAACAGCAGCAACAATCGCATCACGCCTCGCATCAGTCTAGTCCACGTTCCAATGCCGAGGCTTTAGCTGCTGCTGCTGCTGCTGTGGCGCCCAATGCGACAAATGCGGCTGCGGCGACGGCGCCGTTAGACTTGAGCTCACAGCCGCCAGCCGCCAAACGTTTTAAGGCTGAATCATCCACAACACCAACAGCAGCAACTGCAGCAGCAGCAGCAGCAACAGCAACAACTGCGGCAACTGAAACATTGGGCTTGCTGGCGGCACGTCGTGCCAGCTCAACAAAAACAACAACAACAACAACTAGCACACCATCCCCGCCACTTTCCGATCAGAAGCCAACACTAGAAACGCTTGAGGGCCAAAACAACGCCAACGCAACTGCAACTGCATCAACGACTGCAACAGGAGCAGCAGCAACATCACCAGCGGGCACAGTGCGTCAGTGTCAGGCACAGAGTGAGGAGGTTAACTCATGGTCCGTGGACGATGTCTGCAACTTTGTGGGTGGAATTGATATATGCGCCGAATACGTTCAGGTAAGAGCAACGAAAACAGTTTTAAAGGCAACCAAAACTTTTAGCTTGATTAAGCTTCGATTACTGCGCCACATGCAAATTGCTCTAAATTGCCCCCGCCACGCCCTTCTAACTTCTAATTAATGTTTATGGTGCTCAGTTGTTGTTGCCGAACACTGTTGCTATGTTATCTAGATACGAACCCACGCTTGATTAGGATAGGATCGGGCCAAAGTAAACTATGCAGAACCAATTACCATGTCGCCAAAGTGTATAACCAATCAACATAGATCTTCAAATCTCTCTCAACTAACCAAAACATAGCAACACTTGAACAAAAATAATAGTTGTAAATAGAAGAAAAAAAAAGTTTTGATTGTAAGTTTCATAAATAGCCTTGATTACACTGGTCAACAACAACAACAACATCTGAAGTGGATGGTATTTGAAAACCTTAGACTTATCATTTTTGAAAACCCGCAGTCTGATAGTAAACTAATATATAATACTGTTGAGATAAGATATTCTTCCCTTCCACTAAAGCAACACCTAAACGCACAAAAAACGTTAAGTAAATCAACTTGAAATATTTGGTTTAGCTACATCCAGATGCTCCTTTATTGTATATATGTATAGTCTCATCTATCCTCTGGCCCCATTACTGTCAAAGTTCATTTACCCAAATGCCAATTCGCACTTTTGCCAAGAGTCATGCGTTGCAGATTCTTCTCTGTTTTTTTTGTTTCTTCTTTTCTTCCTGTCAGTCCACACAAGATTAACTATGTGTCTGCATTTTGAACTTGCAACGAGGGTACTTTTCGAGCTCGGGATTTGAACTCCATTGGCGGCCATTAATATTATGTGTTTGTGCCACGCGAGCGAATGTGAAATGCGAATGTTGGTAATAAAGCTGCGAATGCGGCCAAGTGCTGTTTGCTGCTCTAACTAACTGGCTTGGCATGGCCTGGCCTAGCTGACTAGCTGACTTGTCCCGAGCTGGTTGGCTCTCTGTTTTCTGCTCCACATTGCTTGTTCTTGTTGTTGCCCATGTGATCTTTTACGACCAGTTCCGGCAAGTTGAACGACTTTTGATCGGTCAGCCGCTTGCGGTCGACGATCGGTCAACGTCAGGCGTCATTAAAGCCACAGAGAGTCAGTGCCACAACCAGAGCCAGTCCCAGATCCTGCTACACGCGTTAATGGAGGTGAAAACACGGCCAACACAAACCAGGCAACCATTCAACCAACCAACAGAGTCAAAGCCCGACTCGTTGTTGCAGCCTCCTAGCTCTAGTTGTTGCCTGTGCAGAGAGGCAGCAACAACAGCAAAAAACGTAGTAAAAAATAGATAGCGTTAACAATTAACATGAAGTTGGCTTTAGGTGTTGACACATTTTGATGCATATTAGCCGCTAACATGGCCACATTCGACTTAGCCTTGCGTTGCGTTGCGTTGCCTTGCCGCACTGTTTGTTCGTTTGCCGATTGCCTCCTTCTTTCTTGATGATGCGTCAAAAGTCGCCTAATTAGTTAGCCCAAAGCCGCTTACCACCATCGGGCTATTCGCAAATCTGCTTAGCTTGGCCAATACACTTTGAAACAAGTAAGGAGCGCTCTAGATGGAAAATTTTGACTATGAGATACTCTGTAAAGAGTCAAAAGCAAACTAAGAGAAGTAACTTTATACCCTTTTTTATGATCCTATACCATTCTTCGATGACAAAAATATAAACTAAAAATAAATTAAAAAACTGATATATATCGATAACTGGTTGGAAAATTCTTTATAATACTTGATAATTATTCTAAAGCTTCCAAATTAATCGATATTTATCGACAATATACACTACATATATGTTTTTATCTAAAATAGATTTTCCTTAGAAAATCTACGAAATAAATTAAACCCATCTATTTTTTTCTTAATATTCACTGTGCAGCTTCGTTTCACATCGATATATATCGATACTTCTTTATCAAGTTTTTATGAGCTTGTAAGATGCTTTCTTTTGATAAAATGTTTAATAAATTAAATTAAGTTATAGGGTATCAAAAAAGAATACAAGAAACAAAGCTATGCTTGAACCAGTTTACTTACAAGTTTACACACACAAACACAACCAATCGGCAAAACTGTAATGCAATTCCCTCAGCACCCCACTTCCAGCTTAGTTTTTTTTCGCAAGAGAGCGCCAAACAACTCCGCCCCATTTTTGCGATAGACAAAAAGCCAATTGGCGTAATATTCAATTGAATTTATGGCCACAACGACACTTGGCCAGTTTCTTCTTCGTCTTCGTCTTCGTCTTTTTGTCCGTCGTCTTCTTTGGCTGCTCGCGAAAAGACACCTTTTGTGGATAGCTGGCCAAGAGTTGAACTTGTTCCCTGTTGATCGGAACAGGCGCACGTTAGATGAAACTTTGTCGTCTTGACTGCTCTGCTGCTTTTGAGATATTGCGGAGGCTGCAAATATTTAGTGCAGAGGTTGTTTGCTGCACAAGCCCAATAGATATGTATATATATATATATATATGTGTAAGATTGTATGTTTGTATACATATATGAAGACATTGAGAACTGGTTCAGTGACATTGGCCAAGCTTTAGACCTCCTGGACCTATGGCTTGGACCACTCGGTCTCGGTCTTGGATCTGTCTCTTGACTCTGCGCTTGTCGCATCATGTTGCATTTGGGCCCAAAGAGCTGCTGGCAAGTGTTATTGATATTGCTCAGACTTTGGTCACAGATTGGCATTCACTGAAAGACGGCATATACACACACACACACACACACACACACCCAACAACTCCTAGATATAACCATAAGTCGAAATGATCTTACTCTCTCTCTGAAGTAACCACGCATGGGTGGCTCGATGCGACGGTTTATTATCGCCCCACGTTCGTGTTCCAAATGCAGATGAAGTTATAACTAAACTTGACCATCAGCTCTGCACCCTACAGCTCTATGCCAGCAGGATGCGATATATTTTTTATGTATTTCTTCTTCATTTCTCTCCACTCTCTTGGTTTTTTTCTTTCTTTCATTTTTGCATTTTAAATGCACTGATTTATGGCTATATTAAGGCACAATAATAATTTCTATGCGTGATCACAGCAGCAGCAGCAGCTGCTGCAGCTGCAGGCCAATGTGTTTTCTCTCTCTTTCACACATAAACTAGCTGGCTCTTTCTCTCTAGGTTAAAAAATGCTCATGTGGAGCCTGTGGGTTTTTGGAATTTGTTTGCTAAATTGCCAGCGATTCGGTTTGTGTCTTTTGCTTTGAATTATGCATTGATTAAGTGAACTGAGACAGCAGGTTGCTGGCATTGCTTAAAACTGACACGAGATCATAGATTAAGATAAGTATTCATATTTAATAATTGCAGGAACATTTTCTAAGTATTCTTTAAAGGAAAAAAAACACTAATTTGAATAAAATATAAATGTAAAAAGCGATTAAAACCCATTTGTTTATAAGATACAACAAAACAAAATACATTCAGGAGAGAATAATTTTAAAGGGATTTGAAAGAGGTTCATGTTTAATAAAGATTTTAGTCTAGGCCAAAATACATCTTAGGGACCTGAAGTATACAGTTTCAATATTAAATTAACACATAGTCACCTTCTTACTAACAACTGTCTTTACCTTAAAAAGTTTCGCTCTGTTGCTTTGTATTAATTCGTTTATTTTTTTATTTTCTAGTTTGGCCATTAGTCACACTTATCTATCATGTGAATTCTTGTGTACTTAATCAAAATGTAATACTGTAATTTCCCACCTCAATGGTCTCTCCGCAAACATTTTCTACAGCCACTTCAATGCTTAAGCTTTGAACTTGCTTGCCCCAAATGGCCCGAATTAGTTTTTTTTTTTGTGTGTCTTTGTCTATGTGTGTCTGTTTGTGTGTGTGTGTGATGACATTCAGGAATGTTTCCCAAGCCCAAACACAAGCTACAAGCTTTGAGCCTCAACAAAGCTGTCAAAAAAAAAGTAGAAAATAAAAAAAAAGCAACAAAAAAAAAACGGCAACCAACGCGGAACTTTGTCTCCCCTTGCAGCCACCTCTTATAGCTTGTTTGTCTTGAGCGTGTAGTATCTCCATCTTCGGTGTTCGGGGTGTTTTGAATCTCGCGGCTCGGGCCAAGTACTTTACTCTTGTACTACTCGTCGCCATCAGGCCGTCATAGTCGAAGTCACCGTCGCAGTCAGCGTTCGTACTTATTGTATTTGACATGCCAAATGCCAAAAGTACACGTAGGCGTCATAAGATTCATGACTCGAACTCGAACTCCGAAAACCAAAACTCAAATACAATAACAAAAGCGTGCTTATTTATTTTTCTGATAAAACGAAGCTAAAATACTCTAAATATTTCGAAGTTCAATCGTACTATCAAGTTTTCAGCGTATTTATTTTTAGTATGTGGGTAGAAAACTATATCAATGTATATAGTTTTTATACCAAAAAGCATGCAGCTATACTGTTAACCTCTGACTTTACTCCATATAGTAAAGCTTATTGCTCTTTTCATTTCTTCTTTGTGACCAAAAGCTTGCAAAACTTATACACTTATATATGCTCTCACACACCTTACAACAAATTGTTAATACCCGCTGCTAGAGTACTCCAAAAAAAAAAAAAGTAAAGAAAAAACAAATCATGGTACGGTTTAGCCCACGGTGTCGTGTCGCAAACACTGCGAGTCGAACGTTCTGCCTCAAACTCAGACAGGGACAGAGACTGCGGCACAAGACAACGTGTTATTGTTGCTTGGGTTCACATAAATGTCAAGCAGGCAACAACAAATGCATAACTCGCGTACAAACATGCATACTCGCTTATATTGTATTTATAGTATTGTGTGTACGGCGTATATGTAGAGTAGAGTAGAGTATAGTGATCGTCTTAGCTCTAGATACTACAGTTAACGCCCCCGCTTTGAAAACATTGCAGTTTGGCCCTCGACAAACGATTGCCAACTCGTATGCATTTCAAAGTCGACCCTATTATTAAGCGAAGTCGTTTCATATTTCAGCATTACACACACAAAAGTAAACAACGATCAACATCGTCATTATCATTATCATCATCATCTATCTACATACAAAATTATCATCATCAGCACATTTTGCACAAATGTCAAGTTGTGTTTGTATGTATATATAGATATAGAGAGGGCCGCACTTGTCACTTGAGCCTGGGCCCAAAGGTCTTCAAGACCAGAGAGCTTGCACGTATCTGTATCTGTATCTCTCTATCTCTATCTCTATCTCTATCGTGCATTATTTGTTTATCTCATTTCGTATTAAAGTTCGATTTTTTATCGCATAGTCGACTCGTTACTTTGGCTTTTCGCATAGACCTCAGCCCATATATAACTGTCGCATGTTGACTAAAGTTTTATTTATATTTTTTCTACATCTTTTATTGGCCTGTTGCGCATGCGCATTTGCTATATCTCTTTGTGTCATTTTCTTTGCCTCGATTTTGGTCGCTTCAATTGAATTGGAAAGTTGCATTAAAATGCAATTTGAGCCATTTGGACACACAAAAAGCAAATTGTTGCTGCACATATGAGTTGAGCTTTTGCAGGAAGTTGTTGTCTCGGGAAATGACTTGCCCCAACAAGTGCATTGAATATTTTCTTTTCATATGTTCGCTATAGAAGTGAATCTCTTACAGCACTTCAAAGCTATGACTTGCCTTTTCAATAGATAATGACATAATAAAGATTATAAGATTATGCTGACGTTGCATTTCAATCTTATTTTGAATATTTTGAACTTGTTTTGATGGGAATTTTCTTTTATCGAAGAAACATTTTTTGCTTTACATTAATCTTAAAAAGCTCATTTTAATTATGTATTAGAATTAAAAATATTTGTAAAAAAAAATCGAAATGGGCATTGGTCAAAACTTTCGACTTTCATAACTTCGTTTGATACACTAAATTTCAATTTCATCAATAAAAGATAATTCAAGTACTTCTTCCAAACACAATCGGTTGATATTTTCCCATTTCCTATTTTCGTTGAAGCGATCTAATCGGATCGGATCTTTAAAGTGTTATGGCTAAAGTAGCGCCTCAAGCTCCGTTTTATTCCCTCATGCATACTAACGGTATACTAGACTGAACTTTCATAGCCGCAAAGAAGAAAAAAAAATGCATGTGGCCTAGAAGAAATCAGTTGGCCAAAGCACGCCAAAGCAAAGCAAGCAGCGTAAAAACCGGCCTAATGATTATAAACGTAACGATCTATTCAAGTTGTTGTTGTTGTAGTTGCTTTGCGGCGTTGGCGGTCAACGCATTATCAGCTAGCCACAGTCAACGGCAACAAAACTACCGCACACGAGACAACAACAATAACAACAACAGCAACAACAACAACTGAGGCACGTGCTAAACATGCAACTCCTACTCTTGCCACGGCATGAAGCAAGCAGCAGCATCAGCAGCGAGCAGCAGCCACAGACACGACCACCATTCACTCTCAGTCAGTCACTTTGGTTGGTTTGGTTCAGTTTGGTTTGGTTTGGTTGTAGGTCCCTTCTTGCCTGTTTGCCTGCCTGCTTGCCTGCCTGCCTGCCTGGTAACTGGTAACTGGGATGCATCGGGGCCAGAGCAATATGCTAGCCATTAATCCATGAATTACTTAAAACCACATTCCGTGCTAGCGGACGCAAGGGGTAAACATTTAAATTGCCCGCTTACCGCCATATTTCAATATATTGGCAACTCTTTCGTCGTCATCGACGACGTCGCTGCCTTTTTTTGTTGTTTATTTTTTTGCTGCTCGGGGGCCGCCTACAAAAATCGGCAACGACAAGCAATTTCTTTGCAGTTTCTCTTGGGTCTCCTTTTTTTTTTTTTTTGATATTGTTGCACGATAATGATGTCGTCTGTTTGATGATGTTAGCCATGGCCAAGAGAGAGAGAGAGAGCGAGAGCGAGCGAGCGGGCAGTTAGAACAATCACCTACATTGAAGAAGTTGGCAAACTTTGGGGGCAAAAATCACAGCACGAAAGCAAATGATTGCAATCGACGACGAGAATGTTGCTGCTGCTGTTGCTGTTGCCGATTCAACTGTTTTGCTTCAGGCTTTGCAGTTGCAAGTTGCAGTTGCCGCCACCGCTGCGGCCGCATGCTGGTGCAGAGGTTATATGCAGCGAAGGTTAAGAGGTGGCCAACACGGCGCACCACAGCTGCCATTTAACTGACAGCAGCAGCAAAAACCAAGTCAGGCAGCAGCAACTCATGACTGGAAGCAACAACAACAATAAGTAAGAGTGATCGTGGAGTGAGAAGGAGCGACTGAAAAATACCCCTTTTGACACATTTATCAATAAACTTACATGAAAAAGTTGTTAGAAAAGTCTTATCTCTGGGCTACTCATCAAGTTCTAGATTTAATGCTTGTAACTGTAGATTGTCAATTGAATCGGGAATTTTAGAAATGATATGATCAAATGTTTGTTAAGCGCATACATTTGAAAGTCGATATTAATCGATAACACAAAATGAATGTATGATAACATTTCAAATATTACATCCTTAGCTCTTAAATCCCCTTAGACATTAAAGCCAATGAATATGGCTACATCGTTTCAAAATATTTATAAGTTGTATACCTAAAATGTGTACCTGTTACCTTAACATTCTCTAGTTCATGCCACCCCTTCAAGCTACACTCTATAACAAAAGAGTATTAAAAACCCAAGTCCGAGACCGAAAGTCAAATGCCAAGCAGCAAAGATCATGCCTGAGGTTTCTAGGGGTCGGGTTTGGGGTCTCAGCTTTGCGAAAATAAAAAAAAATGAAGAAAAAACAGGCAGGCAGTCCAGCCAGGTCGACAGCGGCGTCGACGTCGCTTGTGGTGTGTTATCAAAGCTGATGATGATTATACCCACTTGCACGCCTTTTTTTTGTTTTAGTAGTTGTTGCGACTCAAACCTCCCCCCTTTGTATACAAAAAGGCCAAACAGGAAGCTGGCTTGAGCTGAGCGAGCGTCTTCAAGACGCTTGCCAATTGGCTACTCGTCGTTGTTTCTGTTGTTGTTGTTGTTGCCCCCCTTTTGGGTTGCCCCCATGCTGCAGGTCTCGCAGCTCGTTGCATGCATTATTATTATGCGCATGCGCACAGTTGGGGCATATAATCTAAAATTGTATCTTTGGCGTGTAACCCGGGGCACTTTCTGCTGCTGCTGCTGCTGATGTTGCTTCTCCATTTTGCCTCATCTTGTGGCAAGCAGCAAAAAGCCCAACACAACACAAAAAAAACAAAAAAAAAACAAAAGGTAACTAAAATAAACTGATTATGTGCCTTAGTCTCGAACTCAGCGCCCAACCTCGTGATGATGCTGCCAAAGGAAATTAACAGCGCTCCATTGTCGAGGGTCTCTTCCCAAGGGGTCTCGCAAAGGGTTCATCGAGGGTATCGACGTTGCTGCAGTTTTTTCTTTGCTGCTGTCCGTGGTTGGGTCACATTTAATTTGCTAATATTTCGACCTTAAGATATAATATCACGTTGGTCATGATTGTACCATGGGTCAGAGTACTTCATTTGGAAAGGAAACATTTATTGATTGAGTGTAAATATACAATTTTATAGTATTATCGATAGATTGTTAAAGTAATGGAAGCGACTTATTTTAAGGAGCTTTCAAAAATAATAATAATAAAGTAATTACATGAGGTTTTATTAAATAGGTTATCAACAAGTCCACAAAATCGATTGTTATAGAAAGGCAAAGTTATCGATAGAATTACCAAAGTTTCAGTTCATATGCCATTGAAACACAACACTTTTTATTAAAAAAGTTATCGATAAGTTACTAAAATCGATTGTTATAGATAGGCAGAGTTATCGATAGAAATACAAATGTTCTAGTCCCTATTCCACTTTAACACGACTTCATTATGCCTGCAGTAGTAGCTGTATTAGTATTGCCTCGAGACAGTCGGCCAAAACGACTATAGTTAAACTTTTTGCGGGCCTTTAGGGTGGCTTTTGTGTAATTTACTAAACTATCTAATAGAATAGACCAGCGTGTTTTTTGTTCCTCAACCCAATTGTTGGAATCAATCAAGCAAGCTTGAGACTAAATTTGTTCTAAATTCCATTCAACAGGGGCAATTTCCAACACCTCATGGCTAGTGCACGTGCCCAAAATGATTGTTCGTTTGCTCTACTACGATTGTTGTTGTGTTCAGTTCGGTTCAGTTAGCAAAGGGGGGCAAAGCGGGTGGATTAGGCCACCTTAGTGGTGCCTGTTGTTGCTGCGCTGAATGCGTAACAAGATCAAACCACAGCCACCGCAGCAACAGCAACAGCAGCAGCAGAGGATGTTTGGCATTAAGCGTAATTGTTGGTTGCTCCGGTCAACTCACAAGACAGCCAGCAGAGAGTAGCAGCAGCAGCAGCAGCAGCATCAGCAGCAACAGCGGCAGTGGCAAAAAGTACGAAATCATTAAATACTCGTACTTGGTAGCTACCCAAAATCAAAATCAAAGCCAAAGTCACAAGTGGAGTGTAGCCAAACAAGTCAACATTTTGTTGTTGTTGTTGTTATTGTTTTTTTTTATTATTTCTTTTTCTCTTTTTGGCTTCTTTTATTTTTTTTTTAAGGTGGGCAGATCGGGCCAAACAAACCAACTGGGCAGCAGCAGCAAGCAGCAACAGTAACAGTCGCTGTGGCCCATCAACAACCTTTGGCTGCCTGTTGCTGCCTGCCTGCCTTGCTGCTGACGGCAATCAGGTCGAACTCGTAGCTGCCGCAGTCGAGTCGCTTTTGGCCAGACATGAAGAATTACAATGAGTAGGTAGTTGGGCGCAATTGCCATAGCAACAACAACAACAACAGCAACAACCAGCCTCTCTCAGTTGCTGCTGCTGGTGCTGCTGTCTACCGTCTTTTGGCAGCAGGTCGGCCCACGTTCCTCGAGACGCGGCTTTTTGTGGACTGCTCCCGGGCATAGGTAGCACAAAAAGCTGTTCAATTTAGAATTCAAATTGTTGTCTTCGCTTGTGCTCCCCTTCCCCCACCAAAGAAGTTGTTGTTGTTGTTGCTGCTGCTGCTGTTGGTGGTACATTTAAAGTTGCTGCTGTTGTACTCTCTGACTCTGGCTCTGGCTTTGGCTCTGGCTTTAAGGTTAAGCAGGTCAAAATCCGTACAACTAAATTGAGCGCAGAAATACAATTGAGCTGCTGTTGCTGTTGTTGTTGTTGTTGCAGTTGCTGTTTGATATTCATTTTTGTGTGTGTGCAACGTTCAAATTAAAATGTATTTTCAACAGGAACAACAACACTTGCAACACAGGCAACACAGATCGGTGACCAGAAGCAGCCAGAAGCACTTTTGTAGCCGCTTATTAGTCCACCCTTCCCCTTCCCTGTCCATGTTCCTGTCCCTATGTGTCTGTATACATATATATTTAAGTATTATTTTCTTTTCATTTATGTTGTGCTTTTGTTTGGCAACAACAACAAAAAAGAAGGGTTGCTGCAAGCGGCACGTTTCACATTTGACGCTTGAACAGGATCCAAAAAGCTTTAACTTTTGACTTGCGCACGGACAGCTATTAATTTATATATTCTTTTATTTTTTTTTGGGTTATTCATTAGGTTTGATGTTTTACGAGCACAAAAAAGGAGAATTCTTCTTTTTATGATCTACCAAAGTGGTCAGTTCTATGTAAATATTGCGCAACAAAATGTCTTTATTTTGACCGAAAATCTTGTTTATTGATCTACTAAATGCAAACAGCAAAAAGCAAAAACAACAACTCTATTGGACAGAATGAGGAACTTGAAATAAATATTAACGACTATTTTGGCAATCGTCGACTTTAAGAGTTCAGGAGGTTAATTTTGTCTTGCTTCTCTGACGATCTTTGAAACTTGAGTCGAAATTGAGGTCAAAACTTGAACTATAAACTTGGCTTGAGTTTGAAAAGTTGTAGACCATGTGTTAATTTCAATGTAAATATGCTTTGAACAGATCACAAAAGTTGTCTCATAAACCTAATCGAAACTTTAGGCATTTCATTTCGTTTGGCTTTTGTTCATAATTTTGTGTCATATCAATTTCAGTTTAAAATGTTTTAAATTATTTCTCTTCGCTTAGAAACGTGTATTTTCTGTTAAGATTGGGATCTTTTTAATATGCTTGATGACGTAAAAAAGTTTAAATTTATTGTAGAACCCACAAATCGCAGTTGTTTATAGGTTTTCATAGGTGTTCTTATCCACAAATCACAAATGTTTATGGTTGGTCCTAGGTGTTCTTAAAGCGCCAACAAAATTAGCATTTAATTATGATAATTTGAATATGTTTATTTTTTTACTGCATTAACTGTCAACTAATCGTTTTGGTTACACATTTATAATCCGTGTCATTTGAGGCATCTTTCTTTCGGTTTTGACCGACAAAATAATTTGAATATTTATGATAAATGTTTTGAAACTGTTTTGTAATCAATTTGCATTAAATATATAAATTAAATAAGACGTTTTTTTATAGAGAGTTTGTTAAAGATTCGAGGTGCATGTTGCTTTGTCTTTTCCAAGCTCATTTCTAACGCTAACAAGTTGGCCTTTTGTTTGATGCTCCAAAATGATTTGAATATTTCCATATTTTTTGTTTTGTTGTTTTTTTGTTTGTTTGTAAATTGCCCCCATTGCCAAAGAGTCCAATTACATTGCGTGCAGCAGCAGCAGCAACAGCAGCAGCAGAAACAGTTGCAAGCTTCCAACATGCAAGATTCAAGGCACACATGGCCTCCAATTGCAATTGAAGTTCGAGTTGAAGTTGGGAAGTCCGTAGTCGGAATTGGTATTTGGAGTTCAAAGTCAAGACCGAGTTGCACAATTCAAATCTGTTGTCGATGGTATTGTTATTGTTAACTTTTGCATTGCTCTCTTTGCCATCTAGTTAAATCCCAACTCAGTTTTTATTGTTCTTTTTGGTTTTTTGTTGCTGTTGACGGTCAGTTTTGATTTTTTTTGTTGTTGTTGCTGTTGTTGTTGTTGTTCTATTGTTGCTGACTGGCGCTGGCTTGTCAATTATTGGTAGCACAGATTTTAGAACGCAAAACATAGTTGGTAGTAACCACAAAGGCACCAAATCAAATCTTCTCCCCCAGGCCCCGCAGCCCCACCTTACAAGTTCTTAGCCTTTGTTTTTTTGCTAACGAATTATGACAGTCGCTAGTCCAAATCCAAATCCAAGTCATACAAAAAGCCACCAATTTCCGGTATGCAATCAGTTTATTGAAGTTGAGTTTGGTTTTTTCTCTGTATCTATTTGCTGTGGGAAACGTTGCGGGAAATTTTTCTACACTAAAACAATAGTTAGCTAAGGTGACCGTCGACGGTTCTGATCTTGAGGTTTTTGAAAACTTTATTATAGTTAGATTTATTAAAGCTATTGAGTCTTATTAACCTTTTACGCTCTAAGGAAAGTCTTAACTATATACATTTCTAGTTGGGAAGCTACGTTTCCGTCATTTGCTGTTTGTCTTCAAGCAAACGCTGCTTCTCAATGCCATTTTTAAGAGCCTCCCGATGACGAAGTTCCTCTTTCACCTTCAGTTTGTTTTGAAAGAACTTTTCGTCAATCAGTTTATCGTACTGCTTACGATCATTGTTTGCTGCTTTCATTAGATCTTCGTTTATTGCGGTTACCCAGGGACGTCGCGTTGTTATTTCCTGTCTATAAAGAGCCGTATTATTGATCTTGAAGGGACTTGGCTTAATGAAAATGGCCACATAGCCGGGTCGTTGAACATCTCGTTCCACAGGAAATACACTAAAAATAAACGATAAGGTTTATAAGAAGCTTTTATTATGCCGCAGCTTACCAAAATTTTTCGTTTGCATTATCCCATTTGGGACCCCACCAGGCGCCAAGTACACGAAATGGACACGAACGATTTCGACCCGCATCCGATTCAAGGACCTCGCCAACCGATATAAATAGAAGATCCGTTGTGTTCGCTTCCACCAGATGAGCTCTGCGCAGCATGAAGAGATCATTGAAGCCAGAGATGACAACATCGTCGTATAGATTGTAAACTAATTGGTTAGCATTATTCTGGCCAAGGATTAACATGGCCACGCGCATATTGTTTATGATATGTGCCAGGGCCAAGAAGTTAATATTCATATCCTTGTAATCCTGCGTTAAATAACCAAAGAACCAATGACGCATATGCACCCGAACCGGCAACTCCATGCGTGCCATCAGGAGCCAAGGACCTTCCCAACTATTTCGAAAGTCACACAGGATCTTAGCGGACAGTCCACGATCCCTAGCCAAACTAATACCGAATACTTCATGTAAACTCATATCCTCATGGCATGTGGCTTCCGGATAATCAAAAAACTGCGTTGGATGTGGTATTGCCGACAACCAATTGGGAGTTGTTGTTTCTTTAACTATTTCTGTTGTTGTTTCGATATACTCAGAAACTGTTTGTTGAATTGAGTTTGTTGTTGTTGAAGTTGTTTCTGTTGTAGGAGCTTTTAAGTTATCATAATTTGTGGTTGCTTTTGTTGTTGTTGAAGTTGTTTCTGTTGTAGGAGCTTTTAAGTTATCATAATTTGTGGTTGCTTTTGTTGTTGTTGAAGTTGTTTCTGTTGTAGGAGCTTTGAAGTTATCAAAATTTGTGGTTGCTTTTGTTGTTGTTGAAGTTGTTTCTGTTGTAGGAGCTTTTAAGTTATCACAATCTGTGGTTGCTTCTGTTGTTGTTGAAGTTGTTTCTGTTGTAGGAGCTTTGAAGTTATCAAAATTTGTGGTTGCTTTTGTTGTTGTTGAAGTTGTTTCTGTTGTAGGAGCTTCGAAGTTATCAAAATTTGTGGTTGCTTTTGTTGTTGAAGTTGTTTCTGTTGTGGGAGCTTTTAAGTTATCACAATTTGTGGATGCTTCTGTTGTAGGAGCTTTTAAGTTATCACAATTTGTGGTTGCTTCTGTTGTTGTTGAAGTTGTTTCTGTTGTGGGAGCTTTTAAGTTATCACAATTTGTGGTTGCTTCTGTTGTAGGAGCTTTTAAGTTATCACAATTTGTGGTTGCTTCTGTTGTTGTTGAAGTTGTTTCTGTTGTGGGAGCTCTTAAGTTATCACAATTTGTGGATGCCTCTGTTGTTGTTGAAGTTGTTTCTGTTGTGGAAGCTTTTAAGTTATCACAATTTGTGGTTGCTTGTGATATTTCAGTTTCAGACTTAACTGTTGTCCTTATTTTCGGCGTGTCGTCCATGTTGGAATGCACATGCGACTCATAGGTGTCCTCCTTTGAGGTCAACTCAATGGTACTGCCATCCACGAATGGTCTGTCGATGTTTTCGTCTTTCTTTAACTCGTGTCTATCAGTTATTTTATGTTTGCTTTCCTCATCGCGATAATTATTGAAGACAAAGTTTATGTAGTATGACTGGGAAAGTGCAACAACTGGCATTGATATCCACAGGCAATAGAAAAGCATTGTATGTTTGAAACAGCTGGCATCCACCAAGATCCAACAAACTACATTGATTGCCACGCATCAACATTGGCTTCTCTTTATAGCCTCGCTCTTCTGCTGGATCGAATTGGTTAAGGCTATAATTAATTTGCTTGCTACAGCTTGACTTTTATGAGTGCTCTCTGCAATAAAACTTTATTTGATTTGCATTGGAGCAATAAAATATTGAATTATAGTATGAATGCATGAACGAATGATCTAGTACACAATCAAGCGATGCTGTTGATGGATGCGCTAAAAGGAAATTAACTAATGGAATGGCAAATATACATTTTTTACTTTATGTGTTTTATACACAATGAATATTTTCATATGTGTGGAAAATCAAATAAAGGACAATTAAATAAAAATAATAAAGCTCTTTTAGATGTTATTTTTTAATTAAAACTTAAATCAATCAAATAAGAATAGTTTGTTTTTGGATTGAAACTTTCGGTCAATAGTTTTAATATATATATATTTTTTTATAAAGGTTTCGCCAAAGAGAAAACAAATGTGGTAGTTTGTGATATCGTACTCTGATACCATGTAAGAAAAGTCCTTAAAATATAAAAAAAAATATCTTTTCAGTTAACATTCATAAGAAAGTTGAAGTTGAAGTTTCGATATAAAGTTTTTCCCTTTTTAAACACAAAAACTTTTACAGATTTTCATTTTATTTATTGTATATTTGCATGTTACAAAATTTGAAATTTGTCGCCAAAGTTTCCTAACTAGAAAAACACAATAATTAGCAGGCAGATAGAAACAGAGCACATACACAAAAGCTAAGCTAAGCCCTAATCCATGTTTGCCTCCTCATAGTCTTCGTCGCCGAATGCCTTGCTCTGCGAGCTTTCGCGAGGAATATTTTCAGGGGAACCGTTACCCGGATTACTGCCGGAATGTCCATGTTCCTCGGAGCTCTCATAAATGGAGCGTACATAGCGTCCACCGAAGCTGTCATCTATGCTGATTTCATAGCTGCTATGATGATTGTGTCCAGAGTTTTTTTGCTCCTCAGCTTTTTTCAGTTTTTCGCGACGATCCGCAGGATCATGGCTATCGCTGTCGTCGTCACCGACTGACATCACTGAACCGTTACCGACTATATCAGTTTCACCAGAGTGATCATTTCTGGGAGTACCTACTTGGGCACTGCCACTGCCACTACTTTCAGATTTACTATTACCGTCAGAACTGCTGCCACCACTACTTCCACTACTACTTTCACTTCTAGTTTCACTTTTAGTTTCACTATTGCTTCCAATAGAGTCCTTGAATTTTTCGTCAGACGTCTTCCTTTCTACTTCGAGGTCGATGACCTCATCTTCTTTATCGCCGCCGGATTGATTACCATTGGTGCGATTACCATTATTGGCATTGCTACCTTGATCACTGTCCACACCCTTGTGTCCAGCGCCACCGCTGTTGGGTTGAGGATCTCCCTCACCACCGATTTTACTTTGATCGGGTGCTATCCCTGATTTATCATGCGGCCACTCGTCCACTTGATCATGACTTTCACCACCATTTGGATTGTTGTTGTTAAACGCAAAGTTCATATAGTACTTTTGGGCAAGCACAGTGCTCGCTTGCATCTGCCAGAGCAGCACCAGGCCAACGGCCAATATGTGTATCCTTATGCTCATGTTTCTCAACAGACTCTAAACAGCATCCGATATGTTTTCTCTCTTATATATAGATATGAGAGCCGTTCAGTACAGCGAATCGCATTCAAAACGGCTCCAAATCGATTTTCATACAAGTTCACAGTCAACAGTCAAAAGGTAGCATTAAATGAAAGACCCATAAAATCATACACTTTAGAAAAATATTTAGGGTTTCATTGACTGAATGTTTTTTGTATGTTTTCGATACTAAACTTTCCGAACCCATAACTTTGTCAAAACTGAACAGTTTTAGTCATGGCTTGATCGTGCATTCATACTTGGAATTGTTTTATTCCTCGAAATGCTTGTAAATGTATAAAAATTCTTATAAGTTATTACTTATTTGTTAAGATCAACATTAGTTATTGGTTAACAAAGTGAACTTTTGCTAGAAATCGATGGATATTATCGACAATGTGTGTCCACAGTTCATTTTTGTTAAGTTAAGCTTAGTTTTATTTATTTTTTTAGTTGCTGCGCACAGTGGCAGTTGTGTTGGCAGCAGGCAGCAAGCGGCAAGCAGCTGTGGCAAACAGGTTGAAAGCAGCCACTGTGTGTGTTGGCCAGAGCCACGGCCATGGAATTCAATCAGGGCCAATCTATAATAGAAATCTCATGTGGTGGGGCACACTGCAAGTAACAGCGAGCGGCAAGTAGCAGCCAAACTTGCAACTGGCAGCCAGCCCACTTTCAATCGCTTGTGGCGTCGTGCGTTGCAAATATCAAAATGCTACTGCGCTCTGGACCTCCGCTCCATCCATCCATCCAACTACCACAAACAACAACAACGGCCAATTCTCTGCAGCTAAAAATCGTTTTTCATTAACAATTTTAAAAGCGGCGCATTAATCACACACACACACACACACACACAAACATACACAAGCACACGCCCTCCATTGCAAAGCAAGCAAGCAGCATGTTGCAAGCATGCATAAATTTTATCAGCAACAACAGCAACATACAGTGGTTATTCTATAAATTGAACAACTTGATTAGTTAGACAAGTTTAAACAGAAAAAAACTAATTACATTATTTATATGTTATATATTTGTACATACTGTTGGAATCTTAGTTAACTGAAAAACTATTTTAGGGTAGACAAAAATATAAACTCAAAAATCCATTACATAAAAATTAATTTAAGATAGATTCGATATATAGAAGTTTAACTGTAACTAATTCATACCTCTATATCTTGCTCTTTTTGCAGCACTTTCGTGATCAGAGCATTGATGGCACGGGCTTGCCGCTTCTAACTGAAGATCATTTGGTTAGCTCGCTGGGCATGAAGCTGGGGCCGGCGCTCAAGTTGCGCTCCATATTGGCGAAGAAATTGGGCGGGCCGTGTCCATGTGTTGCGTGTGTTGCGCAGGCGCAACAAATGCTGGCACTGCAACAGGGAGGCACGGTAGCAGCAACATCAACTACAACAGCAGTAGCAGCAGCAACAACAACAACTACAACGACAGCAGCAGCAGCAGCAGCATCAACGACAGCAACAGCAACAACAACAGTTGTAACTAGTTGCAGCAGTTTGTCGAACAGTAGCAGCAACAGCAATAGCAGCAGTGGCAGCGGCAGCGGCAGCGGCAGCAACACTGCAGATAGCTGCAACATGGACAGCAATGTTGCAGCAACATTGTTGCATTGCAGCTTTGATGCTGCCGACAGCAGCAACACTTACAGCAACAATAACAATAACAACAAAGATGCTGCCAGCTAGTTTTCAATATGTCACAATCGAAATTAAACTAATGAATTTGAATATATATAAACATTATATATATATATATGTTAACAAATTGCATTTCAACTGCAAGTGTTGTACCAAATGAAAAATATAAACAAAATGAAAACATAAAATCAATTTACATTTAACTAATTTTAACTTAATTAGATTAATGTTAGCTAAAGTTTTAAACTTTAAGACAGCAACAACAACAATCGCAAAAGTCTTCCATTCGCAGTTAGAATATAATTATAAGAAATAACAAAAAACACAAACACTTAAAAGTTATTGAAAAACAATAATAATATGCATAAATAATTAATCCAACAATTTAGTCAATTTAAATGAGTTTTTAAATAACATATTGATTTATGTACTTAAGCGCAAATATTTTGCATTACACACACATACATATATATATATATAACGCAGATACACACACATTTATATATATATATATATAATATACAAGTATATATATATTTATAATTTATTTAAAATATTTTATACAAATATATATATTTTCAAATTTTTGTTTATAACTGCTAGTCAGTAAATATTATTACTATATTTAATAACATTCAGAGAACTTAAAAATCAAACAAACAAATTTTAATTATTCAACTTTGATTTCCTTATTTTGTTTTAGCAAAGAAAAGGCTATTTATTTTATACATATATACTTATATATATATATATTTTTATGATTATAACATAAATATGATTTATATAATGTTAGTATAATAATCATTCGTTAAAAGCACCCAAAAATCTGTTGTTCAAAATATTCAACTACGATTATAACATTTTTTTTTGCGGCCATTGCACATTGGAATTCAAAATTCAAACATAATTTTTAAGAGCTCCAAGACTTGAAGACACAACACTAACACACACACACACAACAACAACAACAAATTGCATTGTATATATTGTTTAATTAATTATATATTTAGCTTTTAAACGTATGTAACTTTATTATATATACATATACTTTTATATATATGTACGTATGTATTTTAAATACTAGGCAACTGCAACTGGCCAAACAGCGTCGGTCAACTTAAAAAAATATTATTTTTACGTTTAGGCAAGCAATCAATTGATTTATTTTAAAGAAACATAAATATATATATTTAAACAAATATTTAGCTATTTTTCACAAGCAAATAAATTATACAAAACATATAATAATAATAATAATAATTATTACAATATAAAATATGGAAACCCTTGTTGTTCTTCTTCTTTCTTTCTGCTGTGTTAGGCGCTATGGAGCTGAACTGACTGACCTCCACTGTGGGGCGTTTGGAGCTCGGGTCAAGCGTAACCGTTGCGCCAAAAGCCAACCAAGGATGCACTGCACTAAAACCAATTAAAAGCACGCAGCTGGAGCTCGAAGCCGCACTTCAACGTCTAATTACAAATTGGAGTCATTGAATTTAATCGTTGCAAAATCCGCATATGCACTTCTTATGCACTTGAGACACGCAAGCTGATAAACAGTAACAACAAAATGCACATTGCACATTGGCTCGAACTGTCTTCATTTGGTCATAATTCGCTGACTCTGGCTAACTGGAGCACGAAGGGGGTAACGTTTTCCCTAGTTGACCTACCTCAATTGACTTTCTGGTAGAAAATATCAGCGTTCTCTGATTTTGATAAAAGAATTTGGGCTTTTTAATAATCCCATGAAAGTTGGACACAGTTCCAGATAGTTTGTCCTTGCAATTCGAACGCTTCATTTTCTTTTTCAATCTGTATTTTGGCCAAGTAAGCGCTATTTTTCTGTAATAAATGTCTTATTTAGCTCAGCCTAAAATAATGAATGAAAAAATGAAAAAAATATATAAAATCTATAAAGGGGTGGGATGTCGTCTTAATTTCAGTTGCAAGAATAAGCCATCTGCCTGAAAGTATGCCATGCTTTTAATATTAAAATACCCATTAAATGGCGAGCAATTTTCAGATATGCAATAGTTATAGTTTATGCATAAATTGTGCAAAGTTTGCTTTCTTGATAGTCGAACGCCGTTCTTTAAAATATGCTTTTTCATTTATGTGACTTTTGGTATCTTGTTGAACAATCCTTATTTAATATTTCAAACTAAACATACATAGGAATGCTATACAGAATTCGATGGTTTGGTTTTAAACATTATCAGTTTGGTTAATGATGTATTTTTAGACACTAATAATTTAAGTAGATATGGGCGTTGCATCATTCTCGGTTAGTGGTGCCGCTTTGTCGTTGCCATTCTGCTGCTTGGCCGCTGGCAGTTCCTTCACGCCACTTGAACCGAAGCCAGCCTCGCCGCGTTCGGTGTCCTCCAATTTGTCGACCTGCTCCAGTTCCGGGTAGAAGATGCGCTCGCAAATGAACTGAGCAATGCGATCTCCATGCTTTACCTCAAAATCGGTGTCGGAATGATTGAACAGAACAACGCCGAGATTGCCGCGGTAATCCTCATCTACAACACCAGCACCCACATCAATGAAGTTCTTTACGGCTAGACCGGAACGTGGCGCCACTCGTCCATAGGAGCCCTCTGGCACCTGCACCTGGAGATCTGTTTTAACAATAGCCTTACCGCGAGCCGGCACCACCAAGTCGTACGCGCTACGCAGATCAAGGCCAGCAGCTCGCTCAGATCCACGAACGGGTTCCAGCGCGTGTTCAGTAAGTTTGGCAAAACGCAGCACACATTTCTTATCCATTTTCATTTTCTTAGCTGCTGGTGTAATTTCGGCAATAGGTGAAGACATCTGATAAGTATTTGGATATTTATAACTGGAGAATATTGCGCTGTACTCTGAACTTTACCTGTTGAATTTTGCGAATGTAATAAAATGGAGAAAGACGCCAGAGATTTGGCGGCAATTCGCAAACACAGCAGCTGCTTGGAACATTCAATCGATAGGTTACCAGGGCTGCAATCTTTCGTTAAGTTTTGCCGCTTTTGAAAAAGCAAGTGCACCTCAACAAATCTAGGAAGTATCTGGTCAAAAGTGTATGTTTTGTGTTAAAACTTTTGAAAAATCCTAGGCAAAAACATCCAGAATTATTATACCCTGCTGCGCTCTTAATAAGAATCGGTCAACCACCACAATTTGATGTCAGCTGTGAAAATTTGCAACTCCAAGGCCAACGGACCGGAATAACGGAATACAAATATTGATTTGCAATAACAAAAATTGAACTGGGAGCCTTTGCCATGGATTTCACAGACTTTGAAGTTCGAAAGGTGAGTAATTGTTTTGTCAGCTATAATACTATCAATTCAACAAGTGCATGTTGCAGTGTCCAGCAACAGTCATGTACATTCCAAACTTTATAACATCCGATGAGGAGCAATGTATACTAAGTCACATTGAGCGGACACCAAAACCTCGCTGGACGCAGTTGCTAAATCGACGCTTGGTCAACTACGGTGGTGTGCCACATCCTAACGGTATGATAGCCGAAGAGATACCTGAATGGTTGCAAAGCTATGTGGACAAGGTGAACAACTTGGGTGTCTTCGAATCGCAAAATGCAAATCATGTTCTTGTCAATGAATATTTGCCCGGCCAGGGTATTTTGCCACACACAGACGGCCCGTTGTTCTACCCAATTATATCGACCATTTCGTGTGGTGCACACACTGTGCTGGAGTTTACCAAGCGCGAGACAACTGGCGAGGCAACCGGTGAAGTGCAATTTAAACTGTTGCTGGAGCCTCGCAGTTTGTTGATATTAAAGGATTCGCTATATAGCGATTATTTGCATGCAATCAGCGAGATAAAGGAGGATACGCTGTGCGATCGTATTTGCAATTACAATCTGTGTGAGAACACCTACAAGATTGGGGATCATCTGGTGCGGCGTGCACCACGCATCTCGCTAACCATACGCAATGTGCCCAAGACAAGCAAAATGAAACTGAAATTCTGTTAGACTGCAATATTTTTTGTGTCGTCCCCGTTGTTGTTATAACTAAATGCACATGTTGCGGCAAAGCCCACTGAAGCCAACCCACAATTTACTTAAATCATAAATTATATATTCATATATATATATGTATGTAAGGTACACGATAAAGCGCTTGCAAATAAGAAAGCTTTGGTAGCAAGAGGTGATTTAACAGTTTTATAAGACAAGTTTTTTTTTTTTTAAATTTAATAACTTTCCAAATATTTGGTAGTCTTAATTGCAAGCGATAGTTGTCTTTAAATCTTCCGCTAGTTATTTAAGCACCAAACGCACAAACACACACTGCCACACAAACACTTGAACAGAAACACACACATAGATAGACCATTGAGCAATAATGTTTTATAATGCAAAATTGTGCTTGACTTTATGAGCAGATTTTCGATATTGCCCACCAAGTGCTTTATTTTTTGGTAACTACAATATTTACTCAAATTACAATATATATTTTTATATATGTGAATATTTTCATCAGTGTGTATATAATAATTTAGAGATTTAGTTTATGAAAGCAATATGCATTTTACAAGTGACAAACAAACTCCACATGTTTTTTGGAGTCCCTGATTCAAATGTGCACTTTAAATATCATATGTATGTATATGTATTTGTGTATTCCATAAACCCTGTGTGTATTTTTGTAATATTTTTCACCAGCTGCACCAAAAAACTAAATCATAAAAGAAAAAAAAAATTCCAAGCACAACTTTTTTTGAAATTAAAATAAATTGTTGTCCACTGTTGTGTGCTTGTTCAAAAAACCAACCAAGAATTCACCAGCTGTGACTGATTGTAGTTGCTGCTTCTAGGCCTCATCCTGCCACTCCAATCGAAATTCGCGCTCAAACACCAAGCGATCATACAGACGCACCTCACTTATCCTGGCCGAGATGTCCAGACGCAGCTCACTTACCGCCAAATGAAAGTTCTGACGAACTGTTCGCTGTTTGTCCGGCGTCAGCTGATTGAGTGGCTTGCGAAAAACGCTTATGATGCGCTGTAAGTGATACTCAACACTGGCACAGCGGCCAATGCACACCCACAGGTTCTCCGGATCGTGTATGTTGCCAGGGAAACGCGTGCGCTGATCGAATGGTGCCTTGCCCGACAACAATGCTCGCACCTCGGCCACAATCTCCTGATGCGTCTTTAGATCCCGTGTGCTCAGCGTCTTGAATTCGTATTTGTCGCAGAAGTACATGAGATCACTGATCGCACACCAGGGCTGCGAGCAAAGGGTTGCATGACTGTTGCCCCAATTGCTGTAGCCGGCTGCAGTTTTACTACCTGTCTGCTGCGTCTGGGCAGCCAACGGTGAGGAGGCACTGCTCTTAGCAACAGTGCTGCTGCTGCTGCTCTTTGTAGTTTCAGGGTTGTTGATGCTGCTAGCTGGGATTGTGGTGTTGTTGCTGCTGTTGCTGCTGGGATTTGACATGTCCAAGGTATGGGCACTGCCATTGCTTTTGATCTTATCCTGATCACGCTGCAGCTGCTCCATTTCCCTTTCGTGTGCCCGTGCTCGCATATAGGCCTCCTTTTTTTGTTGCAGCTCTTGCAGCTTGGTCATCTTTGGCGGCGAATTTGTCTTGAACAGCGATGGCGGCGGCGAGCGGCGAAATGGAGCTGTTGTTGTTGCTGCAGCGGCTGGTGTTGTTGTTGCTGGAGGATCGCTGCGTTGTTGCTCCGTGTGTGATGTTATGGCAGAAGTGTGACCATTTGTGTCCAACGATGCACTGCGTCCATATTTGGCTCGATAGCGTTCCAGCGTATCCAGCGAGAAGCTCAGCTCCTTTTTAAGCGTTTTCTGCATTTTTTTCTCGCTTTCTCTTACGGTTTTGTGTGTGGTGTGCTTGCTTTATGTAATCGCCTTGAAACGTTCAATGCACGCGTCGCGCCGTTCGCCTCAAGAATTTACAAGCAAATGCGATCGAGATTCAGATCGAGCAGCTCTTGCCGCAATGCGCAACACATGTAGAAAGAATTAAAAAAAAAAGAAACGAAATAAATTCTTGCGTAGTACTCTTTATTTTTATCTTTTATCAATTGGCGGCACAGACGCCGGCCAAGTACTTGCTTGGGCCATGTGTGTGTTTTTGCCTCGATGCACTTTTATTTTGGTCACTCCGAACATTCAATTAGTCTTCCGCGGCAAAGGGAGAAACACACACACTCACACATTAGAAACACGTAAAATACATCAAACGAAATAGGAAGAAACATTTGTATGTGGCGTATGGCAGCACTGTCAGTAAAATCTTGGATTTAAAATAAAGAAAAAGGGTTCACAGGTGATCCAGGAGTTTGTCTCTTCTTTTTAGTTACTTTCATGCGTCGAAAGCTAGCTCTAAGTTTACAAAGTTTACACCTTTTGTGTTTGATCCGATCGCTTTTATGCTCTGTTCCAGATACTTTATTTTCAGTTCCGTCCTTGGCTGATCTCGTTTGTTTTTGTTGGTCATTTGAAGGCAACGACGTTAGAATATCTTGCCAGTTGTCGAAGGGCTTAGAATTTGAACTGTTTGACGGAAATAAATTCAGATTCATGTTGTTAATATATCTTTAGAAAATTTTGAATGAAAAGTATCAAGCGAACACTTGCTTATGTTTTCATAGTAACGTTGGTTACGCACAGTTTTCACCGAACTGCTAGTTTTAGCCTACTTTAATTATTTTTTTTTCTGTATTCATTGAATAAGGTTGAAAATAAAACACGAAGACTTTAAAATAAAATATATATGATTTATACAATGTATACAAATATACATTCTTAATAAATTTATAAATAGTTATAATAGTACTGGAGTAATATTAGGATTTAAGAAATGGCACACTGTTAAAAATTGGATTTTCTCATTGTATTAAGTACAAAAAATAGTAATTGCTCTTGAATTAAGTGTGCATTTAATTTAAATACGTACATAAACATTTATCAAATAATAATTGCTTAAAAGCTAAAGTTAACAAATGCACAAAGTACACTTAATACTTTTAATTAAGCGGATCTACCAGCTATATAATAAAGTTGCCGGATCTCATATTTCCAAGCGTGTTCATTTGGATAAAGTTAAATAGTATAAATATTGCCTTAATTGCTTAAAAATTACACAAACAAAATTTTAGTATAAATTAATAGCAAAATGTACAAATCGTTTATTTATTTTTCTTTTGACTACACATTAAAAAAAGAGGATATCTTTTGTCGGTTAATCAACATACAACACACAGGATAAAGAAATCTAACTACAGATCTTACACTAAGATACAAAAAAGTATAAGCAAAGGACACAGCAGACAAAGACAAAATAACAAGGTTCAAAAAGTGATTGAAAATAACTTGCAACTAATATACATTGGGCTTTTTAGCTGGTACTCTAAACGCAATACGATGCGGGCACCTCGAATATAATGTTGCCAGCGGAATGACGGAAACTTGGATTCTCCACATTGGCTGCCGCCTCAACGACAATTGTGCGCGCCTTTTCACCTAGCCGGCAGGCAATGTTACTGCCAACGTTAACACGCAGTTCGGTGCCGGTTGCACTGTAAGCAAATGCGATATAAATTATTAAAAGCTTAGTAGTTGAATATTTTGATAACTTACTCGTAGTACTTCTTGCACACAATGCCCACCAGTTCACCAATGCGATCCTCTTTTAGTGGCGCTGTCGTTTCACTTTGCAATGAAAAGATCAAATCATTATTTTTGGGCGAATGGAAGACAACCAGTTGATCCCGGCCAGGTGTTATGCTAATGGAGGTGAGCTGAAAGTATAAAAGCAAAATCGTTACATTATTACTTTACTACGAAAGAAAACCAAGATAATCCAAAACACACCTCTCTTATTGACATATCACGGTGCATATCTTTGAACTTCTTTTTAATGCTATCCAGTTTGTGAATGTTAGTTTCAGTGACAATGAAGGCACGATCCGCCTGCTTGTTGAACCTGTTGAACTTCTTGGCAAAGCTGGAGAAGAGCACCGGGCGGAAGCTTTCGCCACCGCCGCTGTTCTTCAAATTCTTAACATTGGCATTGTAGGCATCATAGCCGCTATTATCCTGTGAGTTGGCCAAGTAATCGCCCAACCACTTGCGCTGCTGTCCCCAATAGGGACGACGTCCAGCAATTGCTGTTGCCGCAATGATCTGCAGTCGAAGCTGAGGCCACTCTCCGCGCGGATATTTGCGCAGAATCATGTTGGCACGCCAATGGTCGAACAAACGATGCAGTTTGGCCTCCACCTTGCGTCCCGCTAGCGGTGGCTGCGGCCACTGAATGCTGCGTCCATAGTCACGCTGCTTCTTGGCATTGCGGAAGCGATTGGCCAGCTCCTGGACGTAGCTGCGCAGCTTGTAGGTCTTGTAGGCGCGCATTATGGTTATTGCTGCCTTCATCTTCTTGTAGTTGCGTCGAGCAATCCAGCCACGAACCTGCTTTTGCAACAGTGTCACAATGTGTGGAATCATCTCGTTACGCTGCTGCTCTAGAGCGAACAGTGTGCGAGGGGAGCGTATAAAGATTTTGGTGTGGCCGTATTTAACATCCTGGGCAAAGCCCTTCTCCTCGATGAGCACACGACAGCCATCGCGATCGCTGCCGGCACGGAAATTGGGCCACGTATACTGCGAGATCATCTTGTAGCGCAGCAGGAACTTATCGTAGCGCTGGCGATGCACAAATCCAGCGCGACGCACACGAACATTCTCTAGTAGACCCAGGTAGCGTACCTGGTGCTGTACACGCTCCTCATCGAACACCGTGGAGCTCTTGATGTCGTTAGGCTTGATGCAGCGCACATAGAAGGGTTCTTTCTTCAGCAGCGTTGCAACCAGATCGGCCATGGAGCGTTGGAACAGTGTGCCGGCGGTCAATGGACGTTTGGTTGTCTTCTTAATATCTTGGGCACCCTCGGGCCACATCTCACTCATATTGGCATCCTTGGAGTTGTGCAACAGACGCTTAAAGTCCTGGTACAGCGAATCCCTGTTCTTCTCAATGAAACCATTAATGTTGTAGATAACATCACCAGCATAGTGTGTAACACGGAAATCCTCGCGATGCTTCAGTTCCTTGTCCGTTGGCTTCAACTGACGACTGGTGTAATGCGGATGCTTGCTCAGGTTCTTGTCCATGGCGCCCAGCAAGGTGTCATCGGTGACATTGCCTACGCTTAGACACGCCTCATCCATGATCGCAATAATGCCTTTGTGCGGTTGCTCTACCAAATCGCAAATGATCTGTTAAGAGGGAGAACGAGTTTAATAATGTTTAATAGATAATTGAGTTTGTCAACTTACCTTATTGTTAAAGTAATCAATGTTTGTCCACTCGATACCCTCGCGTTGGTATTCCTCTTGCTCCTGCTTTAGCACCAGTTCTACAAGAAGTTAATTGAGTTAATTTATTTTTCTTTGACAACTTTTATAGAAACATACCAATAAATAGCTGCTGCAGCTTTTCGTTACAGTAATTAATGCAAAACTGCTCAAAACTATTCGAATCGAAGATCTCAAAGCCATAAATATCCAGCACGCCAATAACAGAGTTAAACCTCGCCTGGCTCTTGCTGCCACGGAAGAGTATAGCACGATTAATGCGCGATATAATCCAGGTGAAGAGACGATCGTAGATAGCCTTAGCCAACGCATCCTTGCCATACTCTGCCTGTGTGGCATCATGATCCTTCTTCATCACATTGCCACCTGCAGCAATTGTGCGCTTTGTCAACGATGCCGACAACTCGGATTCGGTTACCTGCAGCAGTTTGGCAGCTGCTTGCAAATGCGTCTTGTTCGTTATGACCAACTCGTCCTCAATGGCTGCAAGAGAGAGGAACAAAGATTAGCTAACTGGTGCAACTAAAGTTAAGGCTGCAAACTCACTTTGAAACTCTACATTGCCCAAATGCAAAACAGATGCAATCGTGCGCCAAATGGTTTGCACTTCATCGGCTTGGAAGCCCAGCGTCTTGAAGGCATTGCAGGTGCTCTTGTAGTCAGACTTCTCAGTGAGTATATCCATGCTGCCCTGGTTCAAATAATGATACTTGGCCGTCTCCTTGAGTAGATTATATTGACGCAACTCATTGTCATTGGCACCACGCAGCAGCTGTAAATGAAGTTAACAATAAGTATTAACGTACGCATACACAAGAGTTTAACTTAAAATAAATCGTTTTTTGATTCTCAATATGCTGTTTCCGATTCCTCCCTTTACCTTTTACAAAAACTTTAGTTTAACAATAGTCCGCCAAGTTCTTGCCCATAGTTGAATGCCCAACTATTTAGTACAGCAGACAATTAGCACAAATGCTAATCGTAATTAAACTTCCGCTTTAATTGTCGACATTCACCATTTACAAGCAGCTAAAAAAGAGCTATGGAATTTCACAGTATGACAAACATGCAAGGCAACAAAAACATATATATACCAGACACTTGTTTATACTTATGCCTGTGCCATATCTTAGTTCTTAAAAATATCCATCAATTACTTACTAAGCAACAGGCGCGAAATGTTTGCTTAATAAGCACAGCATATACAAATTTATATTGTTGCTTATTTTATCTACAAAATGTATTTATATCTATAAATAAACAAAGACATGTACAAGGAAAACGCATCAAACTTTCAAAATAAAAACACGAATGAAGAGAATTTTAATGCAAAACTTGTCGAATTAAGTAATTTTATTTAGTTTGGGTGTTCTATCATTAAATAAAGCTGCATTAAAACGGTCTTCGAGCAATTAACGCCTTCAAGCTAAATTTAACAGCTAGAATCAACAATGAATATTTTGTTGATGTTGTTGTTCTGCTTAAAACGTACCAAAAAATATTTGGATAGGAAGTGAGCAATGTATTATCTTAAATATAGTACATAAACCCGTTTGAGGCTCTTTCTATTGTATATAATGAATAAGCCTATAAATGCTGACGCGTCTACATTTATTATGAATGAGCTTTGTGTTATCTGTAAAACTTGCATTTATTTCAAATGATATCATACGCATATATTGTACCATTACTTTTGCACAGTCTATTGATAAACAGTGAGCTCAACTGTTGGTAAATGTAATTAAGTCTTATAATAATTAATATTAATTAACAAGTGGTTCATTTTGGTTATTGGAATTTAAATTAAAGTTCAAGTCAAGCTCAAATTATAATCTTTAAGCTTTTGAATAAGTTTATAGTTTGCTAATATAAAAAAAATTTTGTTTATGTTCCTTTTCACTAAGGAACTCACACTTTATTGGCTCTGCTTCATGCCCAAACTAATCAAATAAATAAATAAAATATGCTATTATTATTAATTTAACGACATGGTTTATAGTTTTTTTTTTTATCGTTAGCTGGCTGGCGCTGATTCAGCAATAAGAAATGATCGTTAAGTAATAAATATTTATAGCCTAGACCCATCAGCAATTTGACACTCATCTCAAATGCCTTATTTTTGAAAAATATTCATGTATAGTTCATATATTATATGTTATGTTAGAGCCGCACCCAGTTTTACCCTCCTCCTTCTCACACTAAACTGTGACTTTGCCACCACCCAGCTGAATTGACGCCTTCCCGCTGACTCACTTTGGTAAATAACGCCCACACACACATACACCCACACACAAACACGATATACTCACACTCCACACCCTGCGTGCGTTTTAGTTAAGTTTATTACCCACCTGATAGAAACTGTGAAAATTGCGTTCACCGGGCTGTTGTTGCACCACACGCGACTTCTCCAGCAGATAGTTGGTTATGATGCCACCAACTGGATCGGCCTTATAGTCGAACTCGATGTCCATGTATTTGCCAAAGCGGCTGGAGTTATCGTTGCGATTTGTTTTCGCGTTGCCGAATGTCTCCAATATTGCATTGCTCTGAATCAGCACGTTCTTAACTCTGAAAATAAACATCAAACATCGTTAATTTCGATTGTAAAATAAAATTTTTTTAATAGGTTTGACCCATCCCGAAGAAAACTAATTAGGAAAATGGCATTCGCTTTACACAGACAATAAAAGTCAGTTCAAAATTGTGTTTTTTTTTTTGTTTTTTTTTGTAGTTTGAGACACTAAAAATTGGCAAAGTGGCAATTAAGCTTAAGGCTTTTGTCTAGGGTTTGGCTTCTCTCCTCCTACATATATATAGATATATATATATCGCAGCTTTATTGTTCGCCCTAAATTGCCATGAAACGATTACGACAAAGTGCTTTCTTGGATTGGGGCAATACGTGAAAAGTCGTTGTTTGAAGCATGAGCAATTAGCGGGTCACTTAATTTTGTACATTTTATGATAGTGTCGAGTCGTGTCTTTCGCACTGATGTCATCATCATGTGTTCCCGGGTCAAGGGAAGCACTCTTATATATATATTTTATAGTTGAGCTATATACACAGTCGCATGTATATGGGGAATGCGGGCTTTGCTCTAATGAGGTGTACCGTTGAAAGTTTTCATTTAAAATTTGCATGCAAGCAACACAATGGGACATTTATCATGCCTTGACGTTCATGCTGGCTTTTATTCAAACTTAACTAGTTCCCAGTCCCATGATAACTCTCTAACCTCTCCAAAAAATTTTCATACTAATAACCGCACTTGTTTGCATAGTTAAGTGAACTTGAGCTTGAGCTTGAGCATGGGCTTTTTATTGTTAATTGGTTATAACTTTAAACTAGTTCTACTAATAATTTTAAACTTACCTCTCGATCTCATTTTGTCCCTGTGTATTTGTGACTGCAGCAATGTACTTCATAATGATTTTGGATGCTTCTGTTTTGCCAGCACCAGATTCACCAGAAATAAGTATACATGTGTCCTGATGCCGTTGCTTCAACACCCTGTATGCAGCATCCGCAATGGCAAACACATGCGGCACATTCTCGAACAACTCACGACCCTTGTACTTGCGTATGGTCTCCGGACCGTAGATGTTCATCTGTCTGTATGGATTCATGGAGACGCACACCTCGCCAATGTATGTGTAGATAGAGCCAACCTGAAAGCTGCAAGCACAACGAAAAATAGTCTCACATTAGTTGAATAAATAGAAGAATCCCAAACACACTGTTTGGATATGCATTCAATAGATTTTAAATCCAAAATCTCTTGCTAATATACTATTATGCTATTGTAATGTAATGTTCCCTATTCTCTACCCTTTCCTCCCCTGCTGTGCACCTGTCGTTTTGTATTGAAATTTGTTTTTCAACAGACAAATTGAGTTTTTTTTGTGTTATTGTTCGAGTTGTTCATTTATAGGTTAGTTTGTCTTGGGCGCCACAGGCGCTGCTCAGTTAATGAAGCGATTTATTTTAAGTTGATTTTAATAGATGATCAAGTTGTGGTTGTTGTTGTTGTTCGTTCATATTGATTAAATTGTTATGTTGCATTTGATTGACTGCAACGCATGGTTGCGTTTATTGTGATACTAAAAATGTGTATGTGTGTGTGTGTGTGTTTACTTTCAGTACAATTTATAAGGCGCCAAAAGATTTAAATTGATAGTTTTACAGATGCAACAGATCAACAATTGGGTTACTGGGTCAAAGTAAATATGAATGCATATAGAAACATCAGTTTACATCATTAAGAGATTTCGATAAAAAATATACAATTAACTAAGGTAAATTGCATTATTAAACATGTAACTTAGCTTAACTGCCTTTAAGTCAGCTTACAAGTCCAACACTTGCCTCATGTTACTGCAACAAAACCAAAACAAAACTTTGTAAGCCTCAAGCAACTAATAGTTGCACTGTTACACATACAAATACAGCGAAAAGAAAAGCCACAAATAGAGTGTGGTAACAGTAATAACAATAACAAAACAATAACAAGAAAAACTGTGCAACAGGTAAGCTCTGTTACCAAACTGTTTGTTGGGAGTGTGTGCTACGCCCACTTGCCAGTTAACGGCCGAAACAAAACGCCACCAAATTAAGAAACAATTTAAAAAAACGCTCCAGTAAATTGTGCTTGACTAAAAACTACTGTGCAATGTTTCCCAAAGTAGCTTCAAAATAAATTCAATAAAGAATGAAGTTTATTTCGAGTTTGAAACGTTCACTTTCTTAAATTAACACTTTCTATTAATAATTTTATACCCTTTCGGCACAGATTTAGAGCCAAAGGTAAAACGCCAAAAACAAAAGCGTCAAAATTTGAGATATTGTTCACTAACAAAAAAGCAACGATGAAAAACAAAGAAAATAGCGAAAAGTTTTGTTGGGCTTCACATCTTGTAGCATATTAAAACAATAGCACTTAATAATACTGCCTATTGTTGTTGCTTAGCTGGTTGTGTTGTGTTTTTTTTTTGTTTTTTTTTTTTTGGCCAAACGGCAGTCAGTCAACACATGTTTTTACTTTAAGTTTTTCATGTGTTTATTTATAAAGCTGCCGCCGGTTGCCAGTGCTTCATTTGGGTCAAAATGTGACAACTTGCAGACACAAAAAACGGAGAGAGAGAGAGAGAGAGAGATAAGAGCTGCTTAAATATGATTATGTATGCATACATACAAAGGTGAACTACTGAACTTCCAACAACCAATGAGGGGCACAAACGTTTAGCACGCTTGTTGACTTTTTAGCACAGCAGGTCAAAGCAACGTTTTGAATCGGCGACCAAAGCCGACGTTGAATCGGATTCAGAATCAGAATTTGCATAAGAAAAGAAAAGGGCAGTCAGCAAGCCGCTTAGTAAAATTGACATATGTGATTTCTATGATTTCACTACCCTTTCGCCCCGCCTAACAACTCTCTACAAGTGAACAATTCGTGCGATGAGTGACAGCTGAGTTGTATGCGGGTACACTGAGAACCATTTAGGGGCTAGAAACAAAATCAAAACTTGCGTTTTGCATTACAACATTTTTAGTCTTGAACTACGTAAAATTTCAAATCATTTTTTTTTAACATATTCTTCACTTGTTTATATCAAAATCACTTCGACATCATTGTTTTTCTTAGTGTACAAGGTGCGATGTGTAGGTGTTTTGGACTCCGCCCACGTAGGCATTTATAGTATGTACTCATGATTGACGGACAGTCCGCCCAAAAACTGCTGACTGTTTAATGAGGTTACGGAAATTGCTTAAGGCAAAGTGCTCAAAAGAATGGATTCGAAAAAAAAATATATTATATTATCTCTGCTGTGGAGTGGGATACATTTGAAATGCTTACAGTCGGATAAAGTTGTCATAACTTTGAGTCAGCTTTGGGGATCAATGATCCCAATAAATCATACGATTATTTCGATCTTATCAGAACTTCAAGAGTTTTTAGCTCCCTTTTTTTAGCTACTTTACACATAAATTTTGAGAAGAGAACTTAAAAGAATTTCAAGTAGATGCCCAACATAAGTGTTATAAAAGATTTTCCCAATCGCTTCTCACGTTCAGTTTGAGTTTGAACTTGAGTTCAGCTTCAGATTAATTGTATATATATTCTTAAAAGTATTTTTTAGATTGAGAAGTAATGTGAAGTTCTTAAAATTCATAAATGTTTCTATTGTTTCACGTTTATTTTAATTTCTTAAGTATTTTTATTCAAAAACTCAACAAACTCAACCGTTTGCCTAGTAAGCTTTTAGGGAATTCGGAACTAGTTTGTGCAGTGAATATTTAATTAATTGCCGCCCATCGCCTTCACGCATTCACACTCAATATATAAAGGTCGTCGATTGTTCACTGTTATTGTGCTTGCTTTTGATTTTGTTCTCGGATTCGCCAAATGGCGTCATCAAGACATAAAACTAAGTGAAAAGGCGCCAAAATACAAACGCAAACATTGACGATGACTTTTTAGTTATTGTTGTGATGATGATGTTTACACAATTTGTTTTGTGTGTCTCTTTTTATTGTTTATTAATTTCATATTTATGTGAATCATTCCCACGTTCTACACACATTCTTAGCTTTATATATTTGTCAAGCTATATCAAAGTTTTTACATATATAATGTAGATTGTAACACGTTTGCTGACTAATCTGTTATTTAATCGCCTGTTGTCTATTCGTATGCTAAATTGAATTTGCATTCATAAACATTGTTCAGCTGCATGAATCATCATTCAGTCATTAGCATTACCCATTCAAGATTTTGCTTAAAACGCACTTTGTCTAAAGCCTTGGGTGGGTTGGCTTAACAGCAAGAAAATCGATAAGTTTTAGTCATTTGTCGCTGCACTTTTTTACTGTTTACTGGTGAAAGTGACGTCATATTGGCCAACAAAATAGACTTGGCTTTACATGTAGGTCAATGTTTTGTGGATTTAATTGAATTTTATGCGATAAACTGACTTTATATCGTATAGAATAGTGCGTGACAAGAAGTCTATATCGATTTTTTAGAATCACTGAAAAGAACTGAATTTAAAGCAAGCTGAATTCAATTTAATTTAATCATCACATTTGCTTTAAGCATTTTTTCAACACTTTCAGTTTTTGTTTTCCAGTTCTACGATTTTTCTATCATTTTGCGCAATGCAATAGCAGCTTTCAAATTAACTTCAATTTACACCCAACCAGTAGCGGGGCGGAGCACAGACGCATATCAATTAGATGAGAGCTGAAAACTGGATGCTTTTGCTGTTGCTGCCCCCTTTGTGCTCCAATTGGTTGCAAGACTAAACAGGCGCTAAATTCTTGGACTCTCGACATGGGCATACATTTTTATGTAAACGTTGCGTTTTTTTTTTTTTGTTCTTCTCTTTTGTGTGGCAGCTGGGAACGAGTTGCAGATGCCCCTAAGTAAAAGTTATTGCAACGCAAATGACAAACATGAACGTTCTACGCTACGTAAACAAACAACTCAACAGACAGAGACGAAGAAGAAGTCTGAAATGGTGCAAAAAGTGGAGGGAGGCAAGGTATATTGAACTATTGGTACGCTCAGGTAAACTTTGTCCGTGTTGAGAGTCTATCGAGAAGTTTGCTAGCTGTTGTCTGTTTTATTTATATACCCTGTATATTTTCGAATGACCAAGAAGTGTGGTCTATTGAGTAACAGTGAGTAGAATTTAGGTACAAAGCTAAAACATACAAATGTTGAGTGATTTCAAAAGCTTGATATGTATCTATTGTGTTGAAGACAAAGTATCTGGAGAAGTCATGATATTAATCAAATACCCAAAGATCAAACTCTTTCTCTATTCATTAATATATAATGTATTAATTTTCCAAACATTTTATTTATTGAGTGATTTAAACCTCTTTACAGAGTATCTTCAAGTTCATTCTTCTCTTCTTTAGCAATCAGACTCAAGTTGTTCCAAGATTGCATTCTGTTCAGTGCATTGATCATTAGTTGTGTCTGGCAAAAGAGAATTTTGCACATTAGTCGAATAGAACGTGACTCAATTAGTGAAGCGCAAAACCGTTGCCAACACCAATGTGGTCAACGCACACACTTACAGTAGCTGAAGTTTATATATATATATATAAATACTGAGGCCGCTATGTAAATTATTTGATTTCCGCTGCCATAACATTATCAAACCGCTTATCAGAGTCAAAAGAGGCGGCAGTATTCGATAGCAGCTTATCAAAAGAAACAAAGTCACATATGGAACGCATTGATGATGTGAAGATTCAGTTAGCCAGGCGCTATATAGATGAAAGTGACTTTGAAGTCAACGTTACTATCGAAATGACTTGCATCTGTCTAGAGTGCAGCCTTTTATTAAAGGGCGAATTAACACTCGCCTTTTGTACAAATAAACAGACAATTTTTGATTACAATCGGAAATTCTAAAAGTTTTTAATAGCCAAGGAGGGCCAGCCAGACCAGAGAAAAACTTCTATATAAACACAAACTTTCTTTCAATTTTTCTTGTTGATGTTGTAGGCCTTTAATGATACGACAAGGAGACGCCTCGCCTTCTTTGTAATCAAAGTCTTTGGCGAATGCTATAAAAATTGCATTTATAATGGGGAGAGAGTACAAAGTATTGGCAGATGGAGTTAAGGCAAGAAAAAAGCGAAAAAAGTTAAAAGATATTTGACTTTGTTCAAACAATTTGTGGTATTCCTTGCATAATTTATAAAAAAAAGTTTTGCTTATCTTCAACTATACTATACATATATACACACTCAATACTCGCACCCAAGTCGAACCCAAGGTTATATAAATATACAGTACAGTATAGTACAGTATCTAGCATATGGAAACCTTGTCAAGTTTTAACACTTCTTCTTCGTTCAATGCAATCTTATCGAGTATTTATACTAAAAAATGGCCAAGGAAAGAAATAAATACACAGTCTTAAAGCCACACACATTTTATATACCCTATAAATGTTTGTTCGACAAAAAGTAAAAACAAAAGTTGAATTCTTTTCAGCGATAAAAAACAATTTCTTATAAAAACAGATAAGATTATTGTCTTCGGCCAGACGTGCCAAGGGTTAAGCCTTTTTCAATTACTTTTTTATTGTTTTAACTCATAAAAGTGTCCAACAAAGCACTTGTTGTAATCGTAAATTTTAAGCATAGATAAAGATTTAAATAAAATATACCTCATGTAATAAACTATAAACAAATACAGCAGTGGAATACATAAAATCGCACCTTGACTTGACCAAAAACACAAATCGAGACAAATTGAATATATAGAAAAAATGGTAATGAATTTGACATGCAGTTTGTTGGCAAAGCGTTTTAGCCCGTTTGCATTGAAACTTAAATGTTGGCAATGGCAATGGCTCACAAAAAATATTTCAATTGCAAAAAACTTGCAACTTGTTAGGGGAATTTTTAGTGGGCCTCGTTGATAAGAACTGTCAAGTGCTATGCTGATAAAAAGCAAAGTGCAAAATTCATGCAAAAGAGTATCTTTATATTAAATAGTTCCAAGAACTGATTAGAAACACCTGTAAGTGTGTAAGTTTTGAGCTTATAGAGAGTTCAACGGCAGTTCATGGGAACAACGCACTTGAGTAAATAAATAAACAGGCAGCAATCAATATATAGATAGACAGAAAGATACTCTTCCTATAGATGCTACTGAACAAAAACAAACAACATGTAGGCCAATAATAAATGAGAGGCGGCACATAAACAAAAGCAAGAAGTAAACTTTTCAACGATGCGTTAAATACACATTAGAAATGCACTCGGTACTCCAAATAGTTATATACTTGTTGTTGCTATTGGAAAATAGTGCAATCAATCAATGTGTGTGTGTGTGTGTGTGTTTGTACATTTATAGATACTTAGATACTTAGATGCTGGGGCTACCGCACAGCGGAGAGCCATCAGCACAGGACACTTGAATTTATAGATCGTTAAATCTTTTTTGGCATTTCTAAAGAAAGGAAAAGCAAACGCAACCAAACAACTAGCTGCTAAATGTTGGGGGTGGCGTACTGTATCTGAACTTGAGGAAAATGATCAACAAAGCTGCCAACAAATCTCGTTTGGATAAAGCAAACTTGTTTGTGTTTTTCAGCTTCCTCATTGCGTTTTGGTTTGGTTTAGTTTGCCCGTTTGGCTAACTGACGCCATCAACCGGTTTGTTAGCTAGCCTGCCTGCCTGCACGTTGTTGTGTGTTACGTATGTTGCGAGAGCGCCAAAGTATCTTAAAGATACACAACCGTGACTCACAATCCTCAAACGCGTAACTGCTGCAGCGACGCAAGGCTTTTCATTTCATTTTCGTATACACTTTTTTTGAAAGAAGAAAAAAAAGCATATTTTTTCAATTGAGCGCAAAACAGAAAGATATGCATATACAAAAATATATATATATGCATGTATATGTATTTTGTTTGCGTTGTGCTGCTATTTCGGGAACGCTCTTATATGTGTGTGTGTGTGGGCTGTTTGGGATGCCAGAGCATTCCCATGTGCTTATAGTTGATTATGACAGTGCCAAAATAATATATAACTATATATATAGTTACCATAGCATTTACTTAGTGAAATTGCAAGCATCTTTTTGAGATGAATGTCAACTTGTCGGCTAAAACCATAGAGTAATATATATTATATATGTTATATATATATATATTTATATATATACATAATTTATAAGTTTATTGACCCTATTACTTATAAGAAATACATAATTCGCTAAAAAAAATGAACATAATTTGTATTATTTTGTATTATTATTGTTTGTAATTGTTTTTGTTATAAGACATACTGACCAAAACAGGCCAAGTACGCAGCAGCACATGATGTCATCATACCAAACACAAACATATATACATATATACAAACTGTAAAATTTGGCATAAGAGAGTGCGAATAAAAACGTAGCGTAAATAAAACTCATCGCTTGGTTTTATAATGCAGTTATTTTTTTTTTGCCATTTTCATTTCAGTTATGTTTTCTCGAATTAGTTTCGTTTGGTTTACTGTGCGTTGTCTGGTCAAAAACGAAAGTGAGTTATTTATTTGAGTTTCTTCTTTAGTTTTGCCTGTTTTGTCTGTTTCATCTGTTTTCACATTACAATTCGCATTTTGTATTCACTTCTTGGCGCTTTTCTGACCCTCAAATTCAATTTGTTCGTTTTGCGATTTTATTTTCCTCAAACTCTTACGAAGAAGTTATTTTTGTTTTCGATTTTCCGGGTATGAATTTTGTAATTTCTGTTTCTTTATTAACATTTAACAACAAATTGATTTGTGTTATGTCGATCATTATGATTGCTACAATATGACTGCAAGTAGTACGTGCTTATTATCGCTTTGTTTTCTTCGAATGGGAGGAGTCGTTGTTGTGTAATGTTTGAAGCGTTTTTTCAATATTGCTGTGACGCTTGATATGTCTTTGAGAGGTTTTTAAAATTAAGTGCACTCGTATGACCTAAGATTTGATAATAAAGTTACGCTAGTTTTTGAAAATATTGCAAGACTCATAATGGATTAGTTATACAAGCAATTTGATTCGGTTTAAAATAAATATTTGTTAAAAAATCAACATGGCCATTGGTAAGAGCTTGCGACTTTGATAACTTCGTCAAAATTGATTAGATTTTAAAAAGATATATCTTAAAAATCATGGTTTGATCTCTAAAATAAAGCTGCATTAAAATCTATAAATGTTATTTTTACAAAATGTTTTCTTTTCATATTTTAATAATATAATCTATAAATGAGTAAAGAACAATTTAAGGTAAATTTCTACATTCATTTTAACCATTTTATTTTCTGTATATTATATTACTTATTAACCCTATAAGCAGAGCAATCCAACCCTTAACTAATTCTTTCTTTGTTTCTTCCATAACGCTTCTGTTTGACTAACAAGCATTGTGAAAAAATTATCATTGTTGTCATTTGCCGTTGCTGTTGGTCAGTTTTTTCGAGCCCACGTTCTGTGAATTACGTATTTCGTTGCACGCAGCGTGTGTCAACAACTTGTTGCATGCTACATGCCGTCGCAGATATTGTCAACATTTTGTTTACTGTGCTACCACCCAGGTATCTGGTCCATAGTGTGGTCTGGGCATGGGCCGTTGCGTTGCATGCCTCGCTGAGCTGGCCGTTTGTGGTTCGATGCCTTGATGATGATTATGATCATTTCATTCTCATTCTCGTTCTCATCATCATTATCATAGACAAACATTGGAGGGATGAGTATTTAGCTCTTTGTGCAAGCTAGTTTTTGTGTTTATTTAGTTTGTTATCAGTGCGTCACGAAATAGTTTTCGCTTTTACCACATTATGCGGCACTTAACGCAGCGATTGAATGATAATGATTAAATAAAACAGACATAGTAATGCTAATGAACTCCTTACTAAGCACATCAATTAAACTGTTAATTGATTAAGCTGTTAAGTTTGTTTAAGACGACTCTTACACTGATTATTCAGATAATGAGTTTTATATGATCTGATTCATTGTTCTATTTAGAAACAATCTTCACACAACATATATCAAAATTTTTGTTTGTTGTTGATAAGGTGAACTATTTTTTAGAACTTATGCGATTATCAGACGGCGTGTCTGATATTTATTGCGTTGCATCATTTCTATAATTGGAATATGATATCATAGGCATAAGTTGAACTAATGATATACTTTGTCTAAGAACTCATCCAAATCTATGATTCTTAAGAAATGAATAGTCTATAAATTTTACCTTAACAAATTCAAATTGTCTAACACTTAATTAAGTATTTCAACACTCTCTAACTTTGTTAAGCCAATTTTCCCAACCCATTAAAAATCAGACCGTTTCGTTACGGTTCATGAAACCGAACTTAAAATTGACACAATGCAAAGCCGTCTACAAATAAACAGTGGCTCAAAAGCTTTTCAACACCTTGAGAGAGGCGGGAAATAAAATTCCATTGAGCACGCTTTCAACTAGAACAGACACGATAAAAAGCAGCCGCCGCCGCCGGTTGCTGCCGGTCTTTACGTTTTTTGGTTTTGTTATTGACCAAAGCGATATAGTAAATGGAGTCTTGTTTGTAAACCATGTAAACCGCAACCAGTTTGCCAACCTTGAATGGGGCACAAGGCTGTTGCAATTGCCGCACACAATATAGTACGTCTAGAACAGTCACATAATACAAATGTAAAAGAAATTCACTTTATAACACTTTTCGAGCAAATTGGATTCGTAATGGACTTTGGTTCTTTAAAACAGCTTTGAAATAAATACGCATTTATTGATTTATTTGTTGCATTACTTACCGCTTACGCAAGTTGTCCATGAACTTTTCCATGTTGACTTGGTCCAAAAGGACAAAGTCCTGCACACCCGCCTCCCGTTGCATTGCCATTTTTGTGCGTTTCTGTTTTGCTCACAACAAACGGAAAGTATAGAAGGAGGGAGGGAGGGAGGGAGGGAGCGTGGTGTAAGAGAGCGTTCGAAGAGAGAGCGAGAACTGCCAAAAATATATATAATTGCCGGCTGCGAGGGCAAATATTCAGGTAACAAAACAGTTGGCAATGATGATGATGATGACGTTGATCACGTTGTATGTAGGAGAGGAAGCAGAATCAGCAACTCTCTTTCACACACTCACACACACAAACACACAAGCCTTCTCACACAGCAAACACGAAAACGGTGAAGAATTCACTTAGCCTTTTATTTCGTTGTTTTTATTTTGTTCGATTGCGCTTGCGTCTATATATTATTATGTATTTATGTGTTTGTGCTTTTAAGCTGAATTTGCCAAAAAAGTTTAAGAGTTATTGGAAAAATATTTATGTTAATAAAATCAATAAATATTTGTTCCAATTGGCGCCGAATTACGTTAGACGGCCAGAAATGTTAATGAAAATTCGACGAAATCTGGAGAGCACGCGAACACAAGTTACACTCGAAGAAAGAGGCGAATAAAACAAAAACACAATACAAAAACCGCAAGTTGTGCGTTGCCTTTGGATAACATTTAATATGTGATTGGTTACGGTGATCGTAAGAACTTGTTCAGGCCGCGCACCGATGCCAAAGTAAAGCTAATGCCAGTAAAAACAAATTGTATAGCCTGTAGCCACACGAGCCAGCCAGCTGGTTTCTTATTTATCGTTTTTCAGAGAGCTGCAACAGACGCACACGCGGAGCACAATACGACCGTTCGGCTGCGCGTTCGAAGAGAAACTGTTCGGAGTGACACGACCCAAACACCACGCACAGCCATCCATGCGCTCTGCTTCGGCTCTGCTACGACTACTACTACAGCTGCAATAAAGATTGCAGCGCAAGTGGTTGCATTCAGAGAGTACATTGTGTAAGTAGCAGAGAATTATTAGATAAATTGAATTTATTAAGTCATACATTTTAGAAAAATAACTGAAATGTAATATACTAATAACCATTTGTTTTGAGATCTATATTAATTCAATTAATAAATTTGCATCTTATTAAACAGTTTTAAGTCATTTCCCATAAATAAATTTTCAATAGTGTTTTTTCAATTACAATTTTTCGCGCAGTGCAGTTTGTTTTGGTTATTCCGCTGCTAAACAGGGTTGTCCTCCATAGTTTCCACTGTCAGAGGTTTGTGTCCATGCTAAACACTGGGTGTGGGACGCTACTGTATTATGACTGTTCTTTTAAGTGAGTCACGTCAACTGCTTGTCATACGTATCATTTATGTATGTATGCATGTGCACGTTGTTAAAGTTTGTGGTCCTGTATATTAAGGAAAATTTAATTTAAGATAATGCTATTTATGCAACTAATACACATTACTACCTAACGGCAGTTTTTCAAGTACTCGTTTTAACTAAAATCATTGCATACGTCATAGGCGTTATTTTAAAATCAATATTTTAAATCTCACGAAATAAAAAATTTAAATTTTAGGATGCCCATTCATTCAAGTAGCAAAGAGTTTTTTTCTTTGGAATTTAAACAATTGATTTTATTTAAAGAATTTTACATAATCTCTTTTTTCCTTTGTCAATGCAATCTGAACCATTTCTATTAAACAATTTTTTTTAAATCTTTTTAGAATACTTTGTACTTGTTTAAATCCAACCCGTATTCCTTTTGGACAAAATAACCTTCTGCATGTGTTCTTCAGCGGTGTGGATGGTGTGTTCGCCACCAGCGTGACGGGGCACACACTTATTAACAGGCATTGTAGCACCAAAACCTTGAGTCCAGGCATTCGTTGAATGTGGAAACTCGTCCTTGCGATAGTAGCCCATAATGCCTGACTTGCGTATCTGTCCCATTTCGTAGGTAACCAAGGGACCCAAGCTCATTGTGGCCTTGGCCGACTGTGGCTTGGGCAGCTTGGAGCGTTCCATGGTGCGCATGACACAGGGTGTATCACAGGAGAGGCATGCCAGTTCCTGCATGACTTTTACCCTACCGGCAGCAGCAGCACAATCATCATTTGTCATGTCCATATACTTGTGCAGTGCCTCGGCAATTAGGGCAACACGTTTCTCGATCAGTTCACGGAAGTCCTTAAGACTCAACTCGAGAGAATCGATGCCCAGGGTCATGCGTAGACCATCAATAATTTGGAGCACATTCTTCTCATTCACATTGATGATGTGACGCACTTCGCAGAACTGTTTCTCCAATCGCTCCTTGTAATCCTCCAACTGCTCGGTGGATACCTTCGTCGCCAGCTGCGGGAAGTCCACCTTTTCAGCAAGGAGTAGCTCTACATCCGCCTTGTCAATCTTTATCTCATCCAAATGAGCAATCGAATTTATCAATGTTTGTATTTGATTTGTGGCCGAGTTGAGTTTATTTTGCATTCCTTCATTCGCCTCCAGATTGCCAGCCGAGGAGAGCTTTATCTCCCGCACTGTCTGCTGCATCTCGTGCACCATCTCCAGCAGCCGTTTGGCATCCTGCTTCATGAGCTCGGCGGCCAGTTCATTCACCTTGTTGGTCAGTGCACAGAAATCAGACTTCAGTTCAATCAGTTCGGTCAACATGCGATCTGGTCCATAGCAGAGATGTTGTTCCAACTCTACTTCTTCCTCGGGCTTGACCTGTTCCGTGCTGGGAGTGCTCTGCTCTTCCGCACCCATTTCCTCCTCTTCTTCTTCAAGCTCTTCGATGACCATCTCAACTCCACTGCTCCAACTGATGGACACCTCGTCATCGGTCACACGCATCAGGATGCGCAGCTGTCTCGCAATCTGCCGCAAGAGCTTCATCCGATCCGGATTGGGTTTGCGATCCAGGACCAAGTGCGTCACATTGTTTAGCTGCTCCATGGTCAACTTCAATTGGCCCGTCAGCATATTCGAAAAGCTCTGAAACTCCTGCTCATTTTGCTCCTTCTGCATTTCCACCTTGGAGAGGCGACGCTCCAACTTAGCCAGTCCACCGATTACGGAACCGTCACCACGCGACAGCTTATCTGCTCTGGAGGTGCGCGAGGAGTGGCGTGAAGTCAAATCCGCTGGCGCATCTGGCGTGGGTGCGCCGTTATCCGGTGCGGCTACTGTTTCAGCGGATGGTGCTGCAGGTGGTACAGATGGTGTTGCTGCAGCCGTTTCAGCGACAAATGGCTCCGCCTCCGCTTCTGCTGCTGGTGGCTCTTCAGCTGGATCAGGCTCTGCTGGAGCTGGCGCTGGAGCTGCTTCTTCTGCGGCAGGAGCTGGTTCTTCCTCTGCTGGAGCTGGAGCTGCTTCCTCAACAAGCGCAGGCTCACTGGGCGCGTCTGGAGCTGCATCATCATCGCCACCAGCGTGCATACGAAATCGGGAGGATTTTCCAACTAATGCAAATTACAGTTAGTGAAAGTAAGCAATTAGAACCAAAAATAATAACTAAAACTAAAATTTGTTTCGCATTGTGAAGGAATTCCTTTTTCATCACTTACTCAAACTGCTTTGAAATCGCATATTGGCCAATAGATAATCATCTTGTTCGACTTGCTCATCCAAGCATTCGAGTTTGTGTGCAAAGTTTGAGAGTAGGACGTGCAACGCATAGAAATTGACATGTCCCGATTCTGGGGAACCGATGGCAACATCTATAAGATCCTTGTATGTGAAAGTATTCATTATTGAACGAATTCTTAACTCAATGTGTGTGTATGTATTTATTATTATTAGAATTTAAATCTCTAACTGTTGTTATTTTTTTCTCAGAACCAAAATCAAGAATGAAATTATCAACTAAAATATAAAGAATAATAAATTTGTTTTGAAGCAATTTTCCAGGCATGCTGATACAATGCTTAAACAGATTACCAGCGTTATAATATTTTCTTTTTTTTTTTGTATCTAAAATATATACTGTTTCAAGAGAATCTCATTTCTGTTAACAGTTAACTAGAATTTTATGTACAAAAACATATGCATGCATAATTAATTTAAGGCATTACAAACAGTTTGGCTTGAAAAAAAAAACTTTTTAAAAATATTAAAGTTATCTTTTCCTGCTTTGCTTCAGCTAGTTTAGATTCTACCACACACGCAATTCGTAGTAGTTTTCGTTAAGTCTGAACCGTTAGGAATCTGGCAAACCAAAACAATAACACTCACTCGCACACACACACTTACACAACAAAACGTAAATATGCTGCGTTTATAATTAACAACAGGCAGATGCGTAAGGCGAAGCTTTCGCCAAAGCTTTTACTACAGCCAAGCACATTTTGGCGATTGCTAACGTTAACAAACTTTTATCATTTCGGCACAAACGCTTGTTGCTTCAACGTGTGCGCTCGAAGCGTTCGCAGCAAAAGATACCGTTACGCAAAAGTTTCAACTCCATAAAGATTGGCGCGCGCTACACGTTGTACACGATAATAGGGCAAATACTATTAATGGAAATAATAAAATAATGATGAAAAAAAGAAAATGTGCTTAAGAATAAAATTATGCGTGTGAATTCATCTATGATGAATGAAATTTGCATAAAAAGCTAAAGAGATTTGCATAGAAAATGTTTCTTATCAATACATGATATGCAAATTATAAGAAATATCCCAAGAAACATTCCAAATAAAATGAATGTTTTTATTTTGCAAAGGCAATGTGCAGATAAATAAATAAATAACAAAGTGTTTAAAGTTGTTGTGCTATAATACAAGACAATAGAAGCAATGAATTTAAATACATATTTATTATTGCAAGCACAACACTTAAATGGTGAAGTGTTGTAAAACGATACCTAAAGCAAATACGCTAATTATTAACCCAGTGCCAATAAAGCCTAATGACCATAATTGAAAGCTCTGCAAAGCAGTTAACAATACTCAAGAAGAGGAAAAAAAGCCAAACAATTTAAAGAGCAAATTTACACAAGACCAAAGTGGATATCTAACGAAAAAAACATTGATGTGGTAAGTGCTAACATTCTATTATTTGTATCTATGTATTTTTTTAACACTACCAAAAACAGTATCGCAGAACTATCAATAACAAATAGGTTTCTTTTTTATTTTTTTATGCAAAAAGAAGTGAATGCACTCGATTGATATGTCATAAAAAAAATACCTCTGCTCAGCGACTCGGTTCGTTCACATATTTTATTTTTATTTGTGTGCTCTAAAGTGGTAAAATTGAATCATATGTTGAAAAGCAGGCAGTCGCTTGGCCTTGATTAGATAGCGACAGCAAAGAACATAACAAATAATAAGTGAGAAAGAACATTTACATTCGGCATAATGAAGATTTAATGCCCCTATTTTTGTATTTAAAATGTATTGTTATTAAAATGTGTTGCTTATTTTAAATATTCCTTTCAACAGTTAATTAATTAGTATATTTCTGAAAGTCATCAAAAAAACAACAACTCCTAGTTAATATCTCAAACGAGATTGATTGTAATATTGTTTATGGTGCAGACATTTATATTACTTTCACTTTGGTCTATTATCGATCACTGATTCATGATTTAAATTGTTTCGACTGCGCAATATATTTTTAGTTGACTGCCAAATCAAATCAATCGACATTTTGTGTTGAGGGTTGAGACCCGAGGGTTGGTTTGGGTTGGGTGATCGTATCATTCAGTTCAGGTACAACTAATTGTTATTTGATTTTTGACTATATGGACTTTTGAACTGCGGCACTTAAATAACAGATTGTTGCCCCTTCCCCTTCTCCCCTCCTCCTTACCCAACACTGCTATGCTGAATAGCTCTCGGGAGCTTTTATAAGTGTCTCTAAGGCAGTTATTTTCAACTACTGAAATTACGAGCTTTCGAGTTTCTTTTTTTCTAATTTTATTAGATTGTGCCGTAAGTGCTGTGTTATTTTTATTCTTGTTTTTCTTTATATTTTTCTTTGGTTCTGCTATTATTATTTTTTTTTTATTGTGAACAAATTAAGCAGCGGCCACTTCAAGTGATAAGCAAAGCGACGCCATTTTCTATTCATGTGTGTGTGGGTTTGAGTTCGATTAATTATCGAATTGGTAGCAAGCCTTAAATACAGCAAATGATATATAGGCAGCAGAAGAGACTTTCTCTCTCTCTCTCTCACTCTTTCTTTTTATATGTGGCTCATTTTTTTTGTTTTTTATTACGGCTGCTTAAAATCATATTATTTATTATTCTAGAGCCGCTTGGCCAGTCGCAATAACAAAATATATACATATGTATTTGTGTGTGTGTGTGTGGGTGTGTGTGTATGGTGGGCACATTTTAATCTAAATAAACACGCGCTACAATTGATAAATAATGCTGGAACGAACGATTTGGCTACTACTTGGCTTATTGATTTGGAAATTCAAATATTTGAAAAATCAAGTTTCACATTTGGTTTTTGTATTTGTAATCTCCTTGACCACCCGACGTTTTAACCATGTCAATAGATTTGTCTTCCTTCCTTCGATTCGATTTCATCAAGCCTAAATACAAAAACATTTGTATTTTCAAGCGAATACTATAAACAAATCAGCGCATAATGTTAAAAAAAAAACCAAAAAGGGAAAATAATTAAATAAAACTAAACAGAACAAAACATTAATCAAGAAATATAAATGGTACTCTATAGAACAATTTCCAGTTGAGTGGAGTTTATTAACACGGCAATTATTATTATTATTATTATTATTATTATTGCTAAGTAGCAGCTGCCTAGTCAGGCAGGCAGGCAAATTGTAACTTTATGTTCATTAAGCAATCAAGGATAAAGCTAAAGAATGGGGGTCATGCTAAAATTTAGCATAAAACATTTTAGTTAAAATTTTAAATTTCATCGCTAATAAATGAAATAAATTTTCTATTCTTTAATGGACATACTCTTCAGATAAATTCATAAGTTAAGTTTTATTCAAATGTAGCTATGAATATAAGAACATACAGATCATATGACACATGGTATTAACTATCAAATGATTTGTTTTCAAGTGGTTCTTGGGATTCCCATCAGCATACTATATTTATATGGGAATTTTTTTATTGATGATTACTTTGATTAGATTAAATAAAAATAAAACAAATAATCTTTTTTATTTTGAAACAGTTAGAACATGCTCTGTTCGTCCAAAAATAAATTTAAACCATATATTTTAAGAAATTAAGCTTTTTCAATTATAAATGCAGTATGCAGTATTATTATTGAGATCGATCCATGGCTAAAACGCCATGCCTTTTGAAAATCTGTTCAGTTTTGACAAAGTTATGGGTTCGGAAAGTTGAGCATACCTCCCATGTAATTTTTGTGTCCGGAATTTTAATATGAATTTTGAGAAAGTAAAACAATTTATTTAACAAAAAGTTCCAATGAATGCATACAAAGTTATATGTTCGGAAAATTTACCATCCGTTCCTGTGTGTATTTTTTGGGTGAATAGAGTAGTAGTTGTAAATATTAAATGCTCTGTTGAGTTTCAGTTGCATTCTTTTACAACTCGTTAGGGAATTTTATTCACTTTTTTTTTCTGTTATTTCAAAAATAAAGGTAAAAAAAAATTCCATTGTTGAATTCTTTAAAATGAAGCAAAAAAATTCCAAATATTATTTAATGCTCATTTTGTATGTAACAAAAAACATAAATGGAAAGTCAATTGTCCAGTGTGGCGATTCGTATATTCTTTTAGTTGTTGTGTTGTGTATGCATGTAGTATTTGTTTTAGTATCTTTGTGTGTATACATATGAACAATTTTGGCATGCCATCAACTTGATTTTAGTTAGTAAAGGACCAGCAAACCGCAGAGCTTTAGATAAAACACCCACACAGATGCAGCTGTGCCAATCACAACAAAGATAAAATAACTCACACAAGCAACAAAACGAGGCAACAATAATATTTCAAAAGAAAACGAATAAAAATTCCTATTAAATTGTAGAATTAGAGATATTGCGCATACGCCATGTTTACAAACAAAATATGGCAAAGGTCAGTTTCCAGGGCCTTTTATGTTTGTGTTTTGAACTATTCAGGCACAGTTTGTGCGGCATTTGATTGTGCAGATACTTCCTGTTGTTCTTCAGCCTATTTGGACACGCAATAATGGTGTCTGCTATCACAGATGAACGCTCTGGGATGGCAGTTTGCGTTATACCTTTATAGTGTGGCCTTTTAAATGCCAAGCACCAGTGGTGGCAAGAGTGCAACACATGTGTGTTCTACACACTGCGCGTATACGTAATTGGTATTTGATTAACCAATACAATGCAAAAGTTCTTGAGCGTAACCTACTGCAAATATAAAGCAGCAATCAATTAAAGCAGGTGTCTGCAAGTTCCATAAATCATCCATCGAAGCTAAATTTAGTTCATTTCTCTATTGAATGCATATATAAAAGTTAGTTGCCCCAGTGTGCGAAGGTTCAAAAAGAAAATAAAAGTGTCAGAGTCCATAATGTTCGACACAATACCCCAATTACTATTGGGCTATTAATGGTTGTTATCGCAGCAAGAAGCGTGTCTGTATAGCTCAACAGGTTAATTCTCTGTCGCGTGACAGCATTCACACACACAAAGTTCATAATTCACAGCACCCACAACCCACTCAACAACAAAAACAGCAACAACAACGTCAAGACCAACAGTATGTGAATATATCCATATACAATATGGCTAGAATGGTAAAGACGTAAATGGGGCATTGTGCGTAACCAAAAGTACACACATAACGAAAAAAACACGCCACACATTTGTGCACGTTTGTATCGCCCACATTTTGGCATATTATTATTATATAGTTGTTTATTTCTAGTTAAACCAACAGCCAGACCAAACCAATGCAAAGCAAAAGTAATAACAATAACAGCAACAATATATTTGTTCAACTTGGCATAAAATAAAATACAAATTGAACTTATCATAGCATCGAATACGTCCACACGATAACGATTAGACGCGTATAAAAAATGAAAACAAAAACGTATCAAACTTATCACGAAACAGAATTCTATACATATCATAAAATTGACGACATTGAACTGTTAACTATTAACTGGCGATAACACTTTAAAGTCGACTCATTTTTGCTTTATTCTGGTTTCGGTATGGGAAAATAAATATTTAACAAAATAGTAAGAGAACATTTCTGTTACGAATTAAATAAATATTGAAATATAAGTCAAGAGCTAAGTAAGATAGACAAACTTGCGTAAATATTAACAAATATTGAAAAAAAAATTTTTATACACACTAAGCAGCATAAAATGGCACACTGAAAATCGCATCAATTGTCTGTTGTGTTCTGGCTTAAAAGTCGGCAAGTTTGAGGATTATATTAAGTCAGCATTATTTACCTTTTGACTGAGTGCCAAAAGCATTTTAAGCTACCACAAATGGTTTTTTTTCCTTTTAAATTGGAGTCAATAAGTAAAACGCCTTTTTGTTTGAGTTTGTGTTTTTGTTTGTTCGCTGTTTATCCCCATATAGATTTCAATGTTCTATGAACTTGTTCTGGTTGTTGTTGTTGGCTAACTTGCGCTTTAAGTTGTCAACCTTATCGGCTTGTGGGCCGAGGACAACGAGCTGCATATAAGTATTCATGTATATATATGTACTAACTATATGGCACAAAGCAGATGATTAAGTGCGTCATCGAAATGGGTTTGACAAGCTAAATTCATATGTATTTATGTGGACTATTTACTTGTTACATAGTTGGCTTACGTAATTGCTTTTTTGCATTGGACTGTAAAAGACAAATTGTCGAAAGGCTATCTTTAAGTTGATGTTATCATTTGTTTTGCCATGAATCTCGTTTCCAATTAAAATCCAACAGAAAAACAGTAAAATGTAGAAAAAAGAAGTAAAGCAATACTGATGGTGTTTAATGTTCATGTCCAGACATGAAAGTTAATAAGTTGAATATTGATGGCAATGTCGAGAATATTGTTGACATTAAGCCAAACGATTTAAGTTATTTACACAGCTCTTTTTGGGGCGACGCCACAAATGACATTAAAAGGTGTGTGAGAAAGAATTCGCTTAATGAATGGCAATAAATAATTTCATTTTACACACCTTTTAAAGTCTGAATAAAGTAAAATATGAAATTATTTTCTCACTTTTTTATTTATTTAGTTTAGTTTAGTTTATCTCATGCAAATACTTAACTGCACAATCAGATCTCATTCATATATATTGTAGACGTAGGTCAAGAACCTTACTACTATACTTTAACGAATGACGTCACAACAACTACTGCTTAGAAGATTCCACTTGATTGGGTGGGTGTTAGTTCCGGTGACGTAGATAGAACCTTATGATTTACTCAACCATAAAGATTATGAGATGACAAAAAGTCAAGCACATGTAATTCTTTCGATTAAATCATCTTATTTGGACAAAGATTTAGATTAGTTGTGAGATAAAAGAACATGCGCCGTATTTGGTATAAATGTGCCTGCAATGCTTATTTCACAAGTTATTTCAAATAAGTTGTCCATGTGGAGTTAGCATATAGAAAAGTGAAAAATATAGCATGGAAAGAGCATTTAAGTGCAATAAATTCTCAAGGAAAAGTTTTCAAGAATATTAACAAAACAGTTAAAAAGCTGTTAACAAAACTTAAACTGTGATATCAAAAAGAACAAACAGTATTACATTTAACTACATTTATTAGTGTAACAGTTATATAAGAAAATTTTGAATAAACATGTTTCTCAACATGTTTAAATCGGGCATTTTTGAAAAGGATTTTCGTCGCCAGTTGCTGGTCACCTTAAGTGGTATGTTGTTATTACTTTTAATGGGCAAAACTCACTTAGATAAGCTGTGCTAAGTTTTTTGACCGAGTCACCTTCATTTCAACAAACTCTCGCAGCATGTAAAAAGATAACCGAAAGTAAAGAGAATGATTTAAAGCCTTGCAATGAATTGCAGGCATTGCTTGGCTTAACGCTAGACTCAATTAAAATCAAATTCATCTTTTCGTGCTTTGAAATCACACAAACGTTTATCATGTTGTCAATCTTGAGCCTGTAAGCCAAGTCAGGTATTGAGATGTAGTTCCGGAGTAGTTCTTGTTACAGTGATGGATGCATTTTAAGACAAATGGACCTAAGAAACTAAAAAAGACAACAAACAATTGAATATCCATAGTGATACTGATTACATTCTGTCATGGCATTGGACTCGGCTGGCTTTCCCCAATGTTGCCACAGCTGCAGTCGGCGTTGGAGACGCCACTGGACTTTGTGATTGATGTTAACGAGGCCTCTTGGCTCGGTGCGCTTATTAGCTTGGGCGGTGTATCAGGAAATTTTATCTTCTCCTACATCATGAATCGCTTCGGCCGTAAAATAGCCATCTATGGTTTGGCAATACCCAATACGGTTGGTTTAACAAACAGAAAGAAACAGTTTAACATATGTAGTATATACTCTTGCAGATAGAGAGTTTAACTCCTAAAATGAAAGTGCTAATATTACAAGAGATAAACTTATATATTATCTGATTGAATTTTCTGCAAGAGTTTATACAAAGTTGCCGAACAAAAATTGATTTCAATACAATCGACTTCAACAAATTCCCGCAGTGCATTTGGTTTCTATTCTATTTTGCGGAATCGATTGAATGGCTATATGTGGCAAGAGTTTGTGGCGGCTTAACGGGCGGTGGCATGTTTGTGGTGCTGCCATTATTCATTGGCGAAATCGCTGACAACAGGTAAGTGAATCGCATTCAAATTTAATTTACTCATCTTATCTACTCTTCTGTTTGGTTGTATTGAATTTTCAGTATACGCGGCAGATTATGCTCGTTTTTCTCATTGGCCGTGAATATGGGAATTTTCATTGGATTTATCATTTCGTCACACGTACCATATCACATAATACCGTGCGTTGTAGTTGTTCTACCTATTATGTATTTGCTGTTAGCCACGCGTTATCCGGAGCCACCGCAACAGTTGCTCCGCTGGGGTCGTAACGAGGAGGCAGAACGATCGTTGAAATTTTATCGCAATTGCGATGGTGCAGCCACGAGCAAGGAGGCAGAAAGAGCCTATCAGAAGCAGTTCGATGAAATGCGAAAAGCTATTCAGCTGCAGGACAAGGATCGAACTAATGAGGGCCTAACCGTTGCGGACTTTTGTAAGCCTTTCTTTTTTTTCGTTCATTCTTAATGGGATTTTAAATAAGCATTTTATTTCTCTCAGGCAATAAGCGTGCCTTTAAAGCAATAATCACAGGACTTATGCTGATGATTGGCAACATATTTACAGGCACTTTTGCCTTTATTAACTATATGTCGAATATTTTTGACCGTGTTAATACTAAGCTTGAGCCCAATACCAATACGATTATCATTGGCGCTGTGCAGATTGTTGGCACTTTGGCATCCATTTATCTGGTGGATCGCTATGGACGTAAAATACTTTTGATTATTTCGTGTTTGGGCAGTGTATTGGGCACCGCATTATTTGGCATCTATGCTTTCTATGCGGAGGAAACGGATGCGGATCTAAGCGCTTTCTCTGCTTGGCTACCAGTGACGCTTATGGCTTTCATTATATTTGTGGCCAATGTGGGCATCGTTTCGGTGACAATGGTGGTGCTGGTAGAGGTGCTGCCCCAGAAGATTCGTGCAGTTGCCACAAGTGCTTGCCTTGGCTGTCTCAGTTTCTTTGCCTTCATCTCACTCAAGAGTTTCCCACTGATGATGGAGTATCTGGGCTTGGCGGCTACAATGTGGGGCTGTGCTGCAATTAGTGCTCTGTGTGCTTTCTATGTGGTTGTCTTTGTGGAGGAGACAAAGGGTAGATCTATTTACACCTAGTTGATAGTATTCTCAATCGATTTATTATAACAATGTCTGATAGACTAATAAAATAAATAGTTATAAGAAAATAATCACAATTTTTAAGCAATAACAATTATCAACAAAAAGTTAATGCAGGATAATGCATTTTGTATCATAATTGCAACATTGAACATGTTTCAAGCACGTGAAGTGAAAATGATAAAAGTTAATAAATTGTTAACGTTTTGATTTAAGCGCTTCTTGTGACAATAGCACAGCTGTTGCCAACAGAGAAAAAAATAACAATTTAACACCAGTATATAAAATAAATTTCATTTATTACTCCGTGAGATAGAAATGTTGTGGCAATGGGGGGAAGGGTTGGGGGGGGGGGGTGGAAATGAGAATTAAACCAAAACAAACGAACGGCAAGTGTTGCCATAAAAGAAAAAACTAAACGTTGTGACATGGCTTAATTTATGACCAGGCCACCGTTATTACCACCCAACCACACACACACACACACACCCCAAACCCATTTTTTTGCTGTTCATGTCGTGTCAACAATTTTGTTTGTTAGCATTATTATTAAGTACATACATACATATATAAATGTATAGATACATGCATTAATCCCGAACGCCATAACGTTTAGCAAACGCGACACACAAAAGCGACGTGAAACGTTTATAAAAGCCAAACACACACACACACGCACACCCATAGAAAACCTACGCGTACATACATACATATGCCCTTTGTGGGAAACACTTAGCAGTTGTCGAATTTGTTTCGAAGTGAGGCAAGTAAATGGCGTCGCGAACTCAAAGGCAAGGAACAAAGCGAGCGTTTGAATAGTGTATTCTTTAATATATATGCCAATTGCATAATGCAAATATTCAATACGTATATTTATATATATATTTTGTTCGTTTATTATCGCAATGACTTGTAGGAATTATGAGTATCAAAATCCACAAACATATATTATTCTTTAGAGCTTCAAAGTATGCGGAATCATTGTGATTACGATTCCAGATAACAGCTACAACGCTTTTCGCTTAGCGTACTTCAATCGTTACTGTGACAGATGTTGTACCATCTTAAGTGCTTCAATTGTATTCAGTTTCTATACCAACTTTTGTGTTGCGAATGAAAAAAAAAACATTTTGTAAAGAAAAAAAAACTTACATAGGATTGTGCAGAGGTCTTTTTTCATCTAGTTTCTATTTCAGTTTGTTGCGATTGATTCAAGCGTGATTCAAATAAAATTCTTTACTTTGTTTTCTCTCTTTTAAATGTGCTAAACTTTGCACTTTATTACGTTTACGGTCAATGGACAGCATAGCATAAATGAAAAGTATAATAAACAAGACTCTCAAGTGTATATTGCAATAAGTAGTTTATATCAGAAAAATTGAATTCGAGTTTGAAGCACATTTGTCCTTTAAGCAACCACAATTAGCTAGTTAAATAATCATACGCCATGTGGTCCCGCCAAGTAACTCCCTTTGCCGGCAACCTCAAGTTACTTAACGACATTGCCTCTGTTGTCTACTTGATAACAGTTTACTACCACAAACACTCTAACACAGACACACACGCACACCAAAATGACAAACTCTCACACTTCTGAGACAGCTGTCAAATGCAAAATCAGCTTTAAAGTGCATTAGTTGTTGTTGTTGTTATTCCTATTGCGTTTGCTTGCTTGTCGCGTGTTTCGGTTTGTTCTGCCAACAATTATACCTGAGTGCCGACAGAATGTAATTGCTTTTGCTTAAATGTATTGACTTTGAACGCATTGTTGAACAAACTGTTTAAAACTGTTCTACAACAGCAGTTGACAATAGACATAAACAGCTGCAGTGAATCAATGGACTAAGAATTACCCTATATGCGTATTCAATTTTCTTAGTCTCTACAAAAGTCATGCTGAAAGTCCTTTAAACTTAATCAGCTTGTGAATCTAGAAATAATATATATTTTGCAGTTCATCATAGCCCATTTTAACAATTTGCTAGCCATAGGGTATAAGTAAGTGAAAAATAGGAGCTCTCTCTCTCTATCTCCTCACCAACTAAATTCATTAAAACACATCTTAAATGAGCAAAAAAAAAAAAGGAAGAAGGGTAACAGAGCGTATGCGTTGTCAAATTTAGTAGTTAGTTTTAATGAAATGCGGCTAATGATTGTGAGCTGTTTACTCTCGTTTTGTTTTGTTTGCTTCTTTTCGTACATATCAGTTTCATTAATTTTGTTTGTTCTTTTCGTTCTTATACTCCTCTCATATTAAATTGCTCGTTATTTTGACGCAATTGCCAAAAAGAAATGTCGAGAACTTGTTGTGTTGCCAACAATATATCGATTAATTTGACTTTTTCAATTTAACATTTCTCTTCTTTTATTGCAGTCAAAGGTGTTTTTACAATTCTAAGTATGAATAGCGGAATATTGAAGGATGCTGGGACTAAATTTGTATAATTTCCTTATCCCATATGCTGTGCTTATGTTGCTGTATGGCAATGTGGCCGGTTTGGTGGCTGAGGGAAACGAAAGCGGCGCCGCCGCCTTTACAACGTCTGCAATTTTAGCTACCACAAGCAACAGCATTTGGAACAACAACAACTTTAATAACAACATCAGGAGCACCAGCAACAAAATTAGCCTGGAGTTAGGATCTGCAGGCGATGACGAACAGAAGACCAAAGTTAATGTAAGTAAGATTTAATTAGTTATAGTTAAGAAGCAAAAACATCTGTGCCTTTTTGGGGCGCCACAAGAAAGCAAAAGGTCAATCCCTTATGTGGATAATTTATTTGCTTTGTTGTTGCTTTGATCAGATATCAATTAAGTAAAGTTCATTTAACAATTACATATATTGAAAACCAAAGGGAAATTTGAAATCTATGAATAATTTCAATGCAAAGATTCATTACATTTAACAAACGCGTCTTCATATATTCAACAAATGGTTAATTGCTTTCATATCTATATATACACGTAATTAATTATTAAGACTGTATTGTAAAAATTTTTTTTGTTGGATTGGCTTTACTAACATTTACAACACAAAAAGGATTTTAGTAAAGTTAAAAACCAAAAAACAGATTTTGCTGATTAATTAAAAGTTGTTTGCGAAACTTTAAATAACTTCGTTGGCAATTAACTTAATTGGCAAACTGCTACTATTTAAAACTAGAAATAAAAAATATTACAAGTTTACCTGCAGAATTCTGAGAAAATTTTCCATCTTACCTTTTACTCTTTGCTTTTCCTTTTGCAAAATACAGATGATTCCCGCTAAGGGAGAAATCACGGAGCTTACAACAAACGTGACATTGTATATGCAGAAAATACCACGACTTCAGGTGCACTGGCAAGACAATCTGCCGAATGGTAAGATTTTGTGGAAGTGCTTTAGATCAAGCTACAATTGATACGAATTTTTAATTGAATAGGCACCACATACAATGTGCTAGTTAGTGCCGTTAACAGCACCCGCTGCCCGGATGCACCCTGCAGTGAGTACACCATCAAACAGAAGCCAACCACATATATCTACTTGCCGATGAGTCCCAATCCGAGTGTGGAGTCAGTCGACTGCAATTACATGTTTGGCTGCATGTACAACGTTACCGTGGAAACGTCAAATTTGCTTGTTCGTCGCTCCATGCGCGTTTTCATACCACGTAGGTTGTGGCAGGGATATTCGTTAATTTTTATGACGACATTTAATATGTATATTTTATGTTATTTTCAATTCGCTTACAGAATGCGTGGACGGCAAATGCTCTTGCCAGTCGTCGCCAACACCACCAAAGGTCCTGGCCATGGCCAGAATGCAGACGAACGATACCATCGACATTAATTTTATCATTTTAGCCAGCGAACAGCTGCGCAAGGAACACGAGAATCACTTGCATGATGCTCTCCAGACATACAAAATGCAATTAAGGTATACACGAAGCGCAATAAATTAACATTAAATAGCTAATTTAAAGTTTAAAGCAATTTGTTAGCTTGAAGTAAAATGTTGAAGCTTTGCACATCTCACCCAGCGAAAGGAATAGTTTTCGCTTTTTCGCTATTTTGACATTTTGTCCTTGCAACTCTTTGCTATTAGAGCTTCGTAACAAAGTTTCTTTTATTCAAAAAAGCAAAAAAACTATTCCTAGAATTCAATTATTCCGTTTTCTGGTAGAAAATTAACTAATTAAAAGTAATAGTTAGGCAAAAATGCAGTTTGACAAACAGCAAGAAGCCATGTTTGCCGCTTGTCATTGCATCACTAATTGCCACTTGCTTCTAATCTGTGGCAAGTGTGCGCGCCGCTTAACTATTTCTGGGTAACATTACGTACTGCTTACAGAATTAATGAGGAGAGCAATCCGTCACTGCCATGGGGTGGTGTTCTGAAGAATCTATACAATCGGATTTATAATCTCAGTGAGTTGCACTTTCGACCCACACCCAAGGGTTATGAAGGCCACATGAAGCTTACGCTTGGCACACAGCTCAAGGAGAAGGCATCACTCAATTTGCAGGCGGTTATTTTAGATCCCGCGGGTTGTGAGGGACAACGCAGCGTTACCAAGGTGCCAGGTAAGACAAAGTGGCAACAAAGCGAATGTGGTTTCGGGTCTTAAAATATTATTACACTTTAACTTATTTACAGTGCCTGCCAATCCGTTGCAACTCAACAACGATGCCAATTTGGTGAGTAACTAATAATACTGTCTCTCATTTCAAGAGCATATATTTATATATATTTGGTTGTACTTTAGAACAATTCGCTTATTGTTATGACCACATTACTCATTGCCGTTATAATTGTGGGCTTTATAACGTTGCTGTTGCGTCGGCGTCGTGCCAGGACCAAGGAGAAATTGCACAAGAATCAAATTTATATGCAATCCTTTGCCGCCGCTTCAGTTGAGTGAGTTAAGGAGATAATGCAAATTATGTTTATATTTATTATTATATATATTTTGTGTTCCCTAGAATGGAAGATAATATAAACTATGTGGACAAGTACGTTGAGGTAAGCTAACACTCGAATTTTATCAGTAAAACGATGTTATTCATACATAATTATCATTATCATCATACATAAGCCAATTATTATTTTCCCGGAAAACTCATACAAAAAGCGTTTTCCTTCCATTACGATGAACAGATATCCTCAGAGCTTAAATCTTTTGTTTGTTTTTCTTACAGCAATCGCAAGCTTTGGGTCTGGCTGACATCTTTGAGATGCCGCATTCGGCGATACGCATTGGACCAATGCTGGGCGAAGGCGCCTTTGGTCAGGTCCATGAGGCAACGGCAATTAACTTGCGACGAATGCGAGGCACAACACTCGTGGCCGTTAAACAACTTAAATGTAAGTGGTAAAAATATAAAGAACAGCGTTCCTGTATTTAAGAATTGAACTATAGCGAATCCTTCGGCGGATGAGGTTGCCGAGTTTCTCTCGGAAATTGAAATGCTGAAGGGCGTTGGTACACATCACAATGTAGTTTGCTTTCTGGGCTGCTGCACAATTCGTGCGCCCTACCTGATGATCATGGAGTACGTGGGACGTGGCAATCTGGTAGGTAAAGTGGTTATTTTGATTTTTTTCCCTCAATATTAATCAGCTTATTGCGTGACTTCTTCTTTACTATTTAAGCTTAATTACCTGCGTATGGTGCGCTCGGAATTGGGGCAACCAAAGACGCGGAATGCCAACCACACAACTGCTCCAAAGCCACAAAGCGTTAATTACATTGAGCTAAAGGCATCCAGTCCGAGCACCGAGCTGGATAACTCTGGCGTATCAACGCCGTCGTTGGACTCGAATGGTGTTGGCGCCAGGCAGCCAAAGCCATCGTTTGCAGAAAGTAAGTATCAATTAAGATGTCCCTCTTTGTTTTCGTGTTAAAAATTGGCGAATTCATTTTTAGCCACCTATACAATTATAGAGGAGGAGGAACCCTTTGAGTACATACTCGACAACAAGGAGCTGCACAAATTTGCATTGCAAATTGCAAATGGCATGCGCTTTTTGGAAGAACAAGAGATTACACATCGGTGAGCTGGTTTTTTCACGCTATTTGTATTACCCAAAAGAAAAAAAAAGAAAAGGTATCTTATAGTAGCTCAATGCTTAACTGTTAAAGTGCACTGCAGTTTTCGATCAACTTTATATGTTAAGTGAAACAAAAAGAATACCAGTAAAGGATGAGATACAAAAAATTATTAACCAGCAGCCAATTTTTCTTCAAGTTGACACAAATGTGAACAAAAACAACTACAGCTACTGTGAAAATTGAGTACGCTGAAGCTTATCCGATGAAACAAGACAGTTTCTTTTGTACAACATGAAACCGAACTACAAGAAAGGCAGGTGCTAATTTTCGCTCACAGAAAGACTCATGTTTTATGCGCTTTTAACAATTCCTTATCCTTAATAATTTCTTCCTTAATATGCAATTCAAAACTTGTTAACAACATGCAAATTAACTCTTTACTTCACAGCGATTTAGCAGCGCGCAATGTGCTTATTGACAACAACAAGACATTGAAAATATCAGACTTCGGTCTGTCCAGACATGGCATCTACACCAATACCAAAACACGCAAAGTGGGTATTCCACAACGAGTTTAACAAGTGCCAAGTGAAAATTATTATATTTTATTTCCATACAGTTACCCTTGCGCTGGCTATCCATTGAGGCCATTAGGGATAATGTGTACTCGAGCAAGAGTGACATTTGGGCATATGGTGTGGTCCTCTGGGAGATTGGCACGCTGGGCGCCTCACCATATCCCACCATCAGCAACAGTGAGCTTATACCATTCCTAATGGCTGGCAATCGCTTGGAGCGACCCGAAGTTTGCACGCCACAGGTGTACACCATAATGCTGCAGTGTTGGCTGGAGGAGGCCAGAGAGCGGCCGACATTTGATGCGTTATACAAGGTATTAAGCCCGAAGACCACATATGTGGACATAAACAGTCTGAGTGATGATTACGTATTTCCACCGATTAAAGAGTAATGTTATCATCAAATTCAATATAGTTAGCATAATTGTTATTTAAGACATCTAGATGTATTTTCAAAAACTTATTCCAAACCTCATGATATGCTTTTATAAAGCAATTCCTTGAGGCAGCTTCAATCAGCTGGATCAAATGCCCTCTATTTAAAATAATTTAAATGGTATTTTAACTCTGTTAAGTACAAAAAAAGAAAAGAATCCGTTAGTTTTTGATGTACTGTGAGACAAAATCAAAACAAATGCTTTTAATGTTTGCATACCCTGTATAAGTAAAAGGCAGTGAAGGTCATATGCACGTATAGAGTATATAAGATTCTCGACATACATGCTTGTGATACGTTTTAAGTATAGAGGTGAAGATATAAAACATAAAGTACAAGCAATCGTACAGGGTATAACTCTGTCAAAGTAATCGCTTAATGCATTTTAAATAAACAAATTTAAAAAAATATATATATATTACGTTATTTCAGTTGCATGCATTTAAAAATTTAATGCTTGATCCCAAATATCTCATTCCATTCCACGTAACGCTTAACATCCTCCGGCGATACACTCTTCGAAACATGTTGCAATGCAGACATAAAATCTGACATTGTGACGGCTGGCAACTGCAACAAGAATGGGTTATTGGGTTTTTATTTACATGTATATAAAAAAGTGAAGCTTTAAGCTATGATTACCTGTTGTGCATCAATTGCGTCAATTTGAGTGCTGCTAAGAGCACGCAACGGCTGCATTGCCGCATAGCGACACAGACTGTCCATATCGGCACCTGAGTATCCATCGGTTAGTTCGCCCAATCCCTGAATCTGTGCCTCATTGAGATTGTGATGCACCTGTTTGACAAGCTTGGCGATAATTTGCTCACGTGCTTGCGCTTTAGGTAGCGGCACGTATAAACGCCGCACGAAACGACGGCGAACGGCTTCATCGAGCTCCTGGGGGCGATTGGTGGCACCTATAATCATTATATTATCATCATCGTTCGTTGCAGCGCCATCTAATTGTATGAAAAACTCATTTTTCAACCGTCTCGAACTTTCGTGCTCATTGTCCGAGCGTTGCGATAGCAACGAATCCACCTCGTCCATAAAAATAATCTATGCGGAAAGCAAATCGTTATATCTTGTGTACACATATTGGGTTAATCACGAGGAACTTACGGCTGGTTGATGTGCGGCAGCCACCGCAAATAGTGTTTTGACAAGCTTCTCGCCATCACCAATCCACTTGGAAGTTAATGAGGATGGATTTATGCTAAAGAACGTTGCCTTTGACTGCGACGCAATGCATTTGGCTATTAAAGTTTTGCCAGTGCCAGGGGGACCAAACAATAGAACGCCACGGGGTGGACGACGCACGCCCTTGAACAAATCCGGACGCTGTAACGGGTGTATGATGGTCTCCATGAATGTTGCTTTTGCATACTCTAAGCCAGCTATATCCTCCCATGCTGTTAATTAAGCAAATTACATTTTAGCTCGCTTACTCGTTTACTTTAAATTTTTGGATGCTGCACTCACCTATGGGTTTATATTTATGCATGCTCTCTCGCATTATTTGCTCAACCATTAATGGGTCCAGGTGCGACAAAGAAAGTGGCATATCCAGAGTGGGCTTTGTTGCAGCACTTGGCTTTACAGGCTCAAAAGCGGCATTACTTAATGAAAGAGAAAACGTTAGCTCGTTTTGATTATATATTATGGGAATAATGCAGTATACACCCACGTATCATTTTGTCCAATTGGTTGCACAAATTTCGCATTCACACCGCGTATTTTACCGCCCAGTGACTTTTTCTTATAGTTCATAATAGTATTAAGACCATTCAGTGCGGCAGGTAAAGTTGTATCACCTTGTTTAGTTTTCTGTGTATGGTATAAAAGAAATAACATTGTAATCGTTTGAATAATCGGATGAGATCTTTTACTAAATTACCTTTATGTCTTGCAATATTAACTGCTCACGTGCTGTACGAAATCCATCGAACGCTGGTTTCACAGGTGCTTTTGCTTCCTTAGTTGAAGTGTTTGGACGCACATTGTTGACACTAATTGTTGGCAGTTGTTGTAGCTTGCCTGTTGCTACTTTATGGGGCACTGTGTCGACATTTCTTACGGATCGCTCAAACTCGTTTGCTTTCAGTTCATCATCCTGGCAACTAGCAAATTTCCCATGACACTGACGCTCAAATTCATGTTCAGGAGGGAAAGACCATTCCACAGGCATTCCAGTATCGCGGGAGCGACGGCGACGAGTCTGCGTCAACAATTGTTGACATCCGGCAAGACGCTCTTGCACGTATGTTTCTGTGCTACTGGCAGTTTCCCATTTATCCTGATGGTCCTTTAGCACGTCATATTGAATTGCATCATGTAAATTCCTTAACATATGTAGGAATGAGCTGCAGGAAGTGTTCATTGTCAATGCCTTGTTTTCTTACCGTGATGCGTGGGCCAAAAGATATTTTTGGGTACGCCATGCATTTTGTTTTTCGCTGGCGCTGGCATCGTTCGCCAACCAAATTGCGTCATTGGCTGCAAATGCGGCTGGCCATATTTCGTCTGTCATTATTTGTATTAAAGTTTGTTTAAAAAAAAACGAAATCAATATTTAATGCCAACAAATCAAATGTTTCCCGGCATTCTGAATGATCTCTTGTCGACGATGGCGGTTCGTCGATTAGGAATCGAAAATGAAATATCAACAGCTGACCATCGCATCACTCAGCTTTTGTCATGATGCCAAAATGAGTACAATTAATGACATGAATATCGATACCAAGCGATCATTTGAATGAACCGTATTTTTATAAATTTTAATATTAAAATAAATAAAATCTGAAGTTATACTTTACTGCTTGAAGCTATGATTAGCGAAGCATATGTGCAGATCTTTAGCCATTGGAGAGCTACGCAATCAAACATGTGTTTGTTATCCATTCAATACGTGTTAATTGAAATTAATTGATTTTCATTGCGAATAGCAAGCTGCCATGCGCCATTCAATTAAGTTTGGACCATTGTCTGAATAACCCTCGCGCTGAGACATACTAATCAGGAAACCAAAGGTAGGTTATCTTCGCTAGGTTAACAGTAGATTTTATTCATCATCAGTAGCTAAAAAACGAAATCAAGTAGTCAGATAGACACTTTATCTGTGGACTCACGTTGTGCAAACAAAGATCGGTATGCCACATCTAACAAGCTGGACGCAATAATGGCTGCGACCGTCGCGTCTGGCATCTCATCGTGGTTCAAGTTTTGTTGCGCACAGCAGTAAACTGCCCTGCAATACGCTCTTATCGCAACTGGCATCAAGATAACAGTTAGCTGAAGATTCATCTTCGTTGGCCATAAATATCACAAGCCATGCATTAAAAACTTCTCAGTTTACATTCAGTTCCGCACGCAATTAACTTATTCTCCCATACGGCTCGCAATATTGGATTCCGCGTAAAAGGATTGAAAATAAAGCATCATGTGCCTGCCAAAGCGAGTCAGCGGAGATGCTATACAAAGCATCGCAACTGCCATCGGTGAGTCGGAGTTGGATAACAGCAATCCTCAAAATGGACACTTATTTGGACTCCTTTCGCAGGCAATCTGCTGTGCTTTAACTTCGGGCTTATGTTTGGCATCACACCGGCGCATATGGCTCTTTATGAGTCGGAGACACTAACACCATTGCAGACAGTCACAGATCCCGCAGGCACAGCCTTCTTAACTGGGTATCTATTTCTGAGTGCTGCCGTCGGTGCTGCGATCTCTGGCTGCCTGGCATTACGCATTGGTCCAAAGTCGGTGCTGCTATTGTCGGGTGTTTTACAGATTGTAAGTCATGAAAAAAGTGCCATACAAGTTTCCAGGGAATTTTTTTTATTAATTTTTTACATTTTTCAATGTCAAAGTGGCATTTTGTTAATGACTTTTGCCCATTGTGATGTTTGAAAACATGTTAACCTGTTTGCTTTCAGTCATCAATTTTTTTTTATCGAATTCTTATATAAACAGAAGTTTGCATGTATTCTAGAATTAACTCTTTCTATATATTATCCTATCCTTCAGTCCGTATATACCATTTTACAGGGTATTTTTTTATCAATTACTTTCCTTTAGTATACTATTTTACGTTATACTTTATATTTACAGGCATTTTTAAAATTTTTGTTTGATTGATTTAAATTTGAACATTTTTCGATATGAACATTTTTTTCTACATTTCTGTGCAATCATAACTGATACGATTTTTGCTAAATTTTTTTAACAACTAAAAAATAACTTTAAAAGCGTTGCATATTAAATTTCACTTGAAAAATATTGCCTTGATTAATGTAATTATTATTTATACCAAATTTTCAAATCGTCAATTCAACAGAAAGCATATTAAATTTCTTTTGAAAGCTTCCGCTCTTAAGGCTCTTATGTAATATTCGGCATTTAATCTGCTTTTTTGAAATTTTACTTAAAAATACAACGTTGATTTTGAATTCCTTTGAATTTATATTGAATAAACTGCTTTTAGTTTGGCTGGTTCTGCATACACTTTGGTTTCGATATCGTTCACATCTACGCCTCTCGCATATTTATGGGCGTGTCAGCTGGCGCAGCGTTCGTCGTGCTGCCCATTTTTATCAACGAAATTGCCGCGACACGAGATAAGGCCGCACGCCTAACCTTCACAATTGAAGTGTGGCGCTGTTTTGGCATATTAGCTGGCTTCGTGTTGGGCTTTTATCTGCCCTACGACTTTGTAAACATCATTGGCTGCTTTATGTCCTGTGTGTTCTCGCTGTGCTGCCCCTTTGTTCGGGAGAGTCCACATTTCTATTTGCGCAAAAACAATGTGGCCGGCCTGGAGAAGTCATTGCGTTGGTATCGCGGCATCCGTGACGTTGATGACCGCCAGCAACCTGCATATCTGCAAGAACTGGCCGAGTTCAAGGCGGAACTCAAGTGTGAACAGGGTCAGGGTCAACAGATCATTGCCTCTGCCCACTATTCCCTTGGCTATGTCGTACGTCTCATATGTGTTAGTTTCCTGCTCACAATTTGCGGCAAAACGAGCGGCGTTTTTGTTGAGTTAAACTATGCCGCTGATTTTCTCGGTCGCACCGGTTACTCCACCGAGCTAAACTGTGTGCTTCTTGCCATGGCACAATGTGTGGGCGCCATTTTGGCACGCCGCTTCGGACCGCAGCTGCCGCGTAAGGTAATTCCCTCTTTCTTACTTAATAATTTACTTGTTTGGTCTCATCAAAAACTGCACTTTTTCAGCTTTTGCTTTGCATCTCCTCGCTTCTGTCTGCTGTGGCAGTCATTGCTCTTGCCTTTTTCAAGCTGTATGGAGATAGCTGGGCCTTAAGCACCTGGTGTGACCGTTATCTGTCCATTATCTTGCTGGCGGTGCAACTGCTCTTTGTTAGCTTTGGCCTATATCCTTTGGCAGCTGTTGTCAACAGTGAAGTGCTGCCCCTAAAGGTAAGCGCATGAACATATTCATTAAATACATTAAATAGTGCTATAGTGCTAATAGTTAAAGTTGAATGTTAAATTTGTTATTCCAAAACATTTAGAAGGCTCAAAACATTTTATCAGCAAAAATCTCACAGAGCCAATTAGCTAGTTTTTCAATGTGCTTTTCATAGTATGGTAAATTGTATCCGAAAAACTAATTAACAATGGGCTTTGTTTATCCCAAATCACAGTTATGGATTAAAATAGAGTTTGCGGAAATAATTACATGTTACATATTATCAATTCTAAAACTAAAAAAAATAGAATTTGCCAACTACCATAAGTATGCTATAGATTTTAGATATTGCACAAATTTAAATACCTTTACACAGACACGATAACATTTTATAATGAACTTAATTTACTGCCTTTTGACAGCTGCACGATTGGCTTTATTCAATTGCTTCGTGCATATCCTGGCTGCTGCTCTTTGGAATGATTGAGGTAAGTAGAGTTAAGCTATAAATACTTCAGTTAATTAATATAAATGGAACCTAAAATCTGAGTGTTTGCATGTTTCAGGCTTTTAATTCGGTCAAGACAACTATTCAGTCTGGCCTCGTGCTCTATCTTTGGGTATTTGCAGCCTCATCTATATTTGTAGGCCTCGTTTCGTTACCTTTGTTGCCGGAAACACGCAATCGTCGACCATCGGATGTGCAACGTGATTTAGGCTATGTGGAACATGAAGGCGTTGCCAAGGGAATTAGTGTAATGAATGGTCACATCTCAACGAACATTTGATTAACAATTTAGATTAGTATTTTAAGCAACTTGTACATTGTAAAAGTAAATGCAATTAATATTTATGCGAAGAGTGGATTTTGTAAGCTTTTGTTCCTAATATTTGTAACAACTATTGTACTTCTAAGTAACTGCTACAGTATTGTTCTTAACCTTCTCTTTCAAGTGCTTAATCATTTTCATTTGTGCAGCAATATCATAATTGATCTTTTACTTCTAATAATTGTTACACAAATTCTTCTAAGTAACTGGTTGAGAATTATTCTCAACCTTACTGTTCGCAGTGCTTACCTCATTTGTAAGACATCATTTGGGCAGCCGCTATGATGAAATTCTTTGCGGCACACTAAATTGGATCATAATCTTTTGATCTGCACTTATCTTATCTTCTCTTTTTTTCTTTATGTTTTTATTTACTATAATGAACATTCTAGCGGCATAGCTACTGTATTTGCATAGCTACTGTATTTGCATAGCTACTGTATTTGCATAGCTACTGTATTTGCATAGCTACTGTATTTGCATAGCTACTGTATTTGCTTTTGGAGGTCTTTTTTAGATCTGACTAATTTAAGTTGATCTAAGCCCAATCAATCGCTTAAATTTGCATAAATAAGACTGTTTAGGGTTGAAAGCGATCAAAAAGAATAAAAATTAAAAGATAAAGATTAAGGTGAATGAAAAAAAAAAATACGTAGCTTAAATAATCATTTTGGGAATAAGAAGCTAAACATTTTTCAGAGATTAAAATCCACTAACATAAATTTATATTTCTCTTTTGATTCATAGAAAAAAGTTTACTTATCGTACCACGATAAAATCTATAAATCATTGAAGAATATCAGTCACACTTTCGCTTATGTCTGCAACTGGAAACAACTTAACTGTCAAGAGATAGATAGTCGAAAGATTGCAGTTGGTCATGTATTTGTCTAGATTACGTCTATCTTAATTAAACAAAAGTGTTTGAATAAAATTTAGAATATTTGTGGCACTTTATTTAATCTTTCAGTAACTGATATGAGCGTGCCATGGAAACGTGATTAATATAACCGAGCACCCCTTCAAATATGTATATAAGTACTAACTTATATATGCAGTTCTATAACAATGACGGTCCTCTATTACATCCAATGACAACCACGCGTGTGCATCAATTGCTATTTCAGACGCATATCGCGACAGGAAAAATAGTAAAAAAAAATATATATTATACAAAATATAGTGATAATTATAACGACAATAAAGAACAGATACTTTTAAGATGACAATGTTAAAATACCCTGTATAATGTTTATTAAACCCAAAAAATCTTTTCTTAAGCCTAGCTGAGCACAAAATAATCTTTGTAACATCTACTTCAAAAATGCTAAGAGTATTTCTAATTGTGTAGACCTAAGAAAAAAATCTTACTAAATCTAATGTTTGGTAAAACTGCCTTACTTATCATAGATTTATTTTAACAAACGTCTAGGAAAAAATAACTAAATTTTTTATAATAATATCCAGTAAAGCTTTTTGATAAATGTAATGTTAATGAACCTGAAACAATTAAAATTCCTACATTGACATTATTAATATTATGGCTATAGTTAGAATACCCTGTACAAGGTTAAGAAAATTCAAGTGCAACCATAATCACAGTAATCGCGACTAAAACTATAAACAAAGCACATCGACAGTTTGCTCTATGGTTAAATTAGAAAATACTGATGTGTTGCTGTTGCAGCTGCTGGTGTTGTTGTCTAATATTGCAGCTTTACATGCGGCTCTTGATGTCCAGAGCATAATGACTAAGTGATAACAACAATTTATATACTTTGTTCTCTCATCTCTATAAGTCTTCTCTGTCTCTCTTGTTCTCTCTCTCTCTCTCTCTCTCTCTCTGTCGCTGTCGCGTTGCTTACATCTGCTTAGCTATATAATCTCTACTTGTTTGCGTGCGATTTTTAATACCACATATATAAAAGTAATCATCTGGCAACCATAGGGGTACAGTGTGCCCACGAGCTTTACAACGGAAAGACAGAAGCACAACAAAACATTAAATGAGAAAGGATAATGACATATTTTGTCATTTACGCGTACTGAACGGGCAAATTAAATAGCAAAATTTAAAGTTGGTGCAACATAAGTGCCAAAGTGCCAGAAAGTCATTAAATGGATGAATATAAGAGCAATATAAAAAGGACAGGAGATGTGAAATTTCAATATCTGGCTGCCATATTTGGTTAGTAAACACAACTTAGAAACTTATGCACATGAATAAAATATGCATATCAGTGCCAGTTAATGTGTGTGTGTGACAGAAACGTATTTATTCAATATATAAATACTTGTTTGGTGAATAAAATTAAATCAGAGTTAAAATGTTATCTATTATTATTTACACGGTCAAGAGCAAATATAATTAAAAATTTCAGTGATATATCATACATATAAAATGTTGAAAAGACAAACATTATCTTATTCAATTAAACAAAAATCAAATATTTAAAACTCAATTAATGTCGGATAAATAAAATTTCAACATTTTTATTCAACAGTAAATATAATTTCCATCTCATTTGGAGCTTTTTGCGGCTGGCCATCATCCAGTTTCCTTGAACTGAGCAGCGATACAAGTCCTCTGGAGTCGGGTCCACTGACCAAACAGGATCAGGGCAATGTGGCATCAATTCTATGTTTGGGTGGCTTAATTGGCAATGTCTTCTTCATATGGCTGGCTGAGAAAATTGGCAGAAGAAGTTCATTGCTTTGGGCAGCAGTTCCATCGATTGTACGTAAAGAACTAAAACAATAATAAGGTTAAGATAATTTCTAATTTGATTACTTGTTGCTTATAGCTGGGTTGGGTTGGCATACCCTATGCTCGTAATCCTACACATCTGATTGCTCTACGCTTTCTCGGCGGAATGGCTGGCGGTGGATGCTTTGGTGTAATACCTATTTACACAGCAGAGTTGGCCGAGGATAGGTAAGAACTTTTTCATTAATATGCAAAGGATCTTTAAATTAAACACCACTCATATCCATAGCGTTCGTGGCATTTTGGGCACACTGTTGGTGCTTTCTTGCAATATGGGCGTGCTTATGTCCTTTGTGTTGGGCTACTACTTCGACTATGCAACTGTGGCCTGGATTGTTTCCACCTTAACGATTGTGTTTGTGGTTTGCTTTTGGTTTATGCCCGAGACGCCGCAGCATTTGGCACAGAAGCAGAAGTTGACAGAGGCAGAGAAGGCGTTGCGTTATTATCGCAATATTCGCTCTCGCAACTCCAAGGAGCTAACCGAGCAACTGCAGCTGGAACTGCACAAGCTGCGTGCACCCGAAAAGAACGAAAAGGGTGAAAAGGAAGACGAGGCCTGCGCCGACATCGATGATAGTGTCATCACTTGGGCGGATTTTGGTAAGAAATACAAACATTAAGGTTGTTACATATTTTATTAAGGTATTTATTTCCCTTTCACAGCTGACAAGAAGGCGCGCAAGGCATGCTTTATTGGATTGGGATTGGTGGTAGCCAATCAGGGTTGCGGCTGCTTTGCATTGTTAAACTATACGGCAATGATATTCGAAAAGTCTGGAGCCAGTTTGCCGCCTACCATCTCTGCCATTATAGTTGGCTTTATACAGCTGGTGGGCTCGTATGTGGCAACACTAATGGTGGAGCGATTGGGTCGCAAGATACTACTGCTTGTCTCGGCGGTTGGAGTTTGCATGAGTCAGCTGGTGATGGGAAGTCATAGTTACCTGAAGGTGTTGGGCTATGACACGGATGGATTCGATTGGGTGCCCATAGCAGCGTTCTCATTCATGCTGTTCATTGCCTCTTGGGGTTTGTTAACACTGCCATTTCTGGTCATATCGGAGATAATGCCGTTAAAGATACGCAGCACAGCGACTATGATGCTAATGTCCATACTCTGGCTGCTATCCATGTGTTTCATAAAGGTAACATTTTCATTACTCACAGTTTTCCGACTCTAACTGTTAACCTTTTTCGATGTAGCTCATACCACTTTTGACTGCCTCGTGGGGTATGCACGGCACTGTGCTATTCTTTGCCTGCAACTCTTTGCTTGGCACTCTGTTTATTGCCATTTTCCTGCCTGAAACGAAGGGGAAAACAATAGAAACGATTTTGGCCAACTTATAGTTACTAAGCTACGCTAAGCAACCATTGTTAATTGTTGTATATGTTAGTTTTACTGTTAATAAACTATTAAATCTTATCATTACAAGCGATCGTCGCGCCTTTGTCATAAACCTTAAACTAATTAACGGTTTGTGTAGGCAACAGCTTCCGCTTGAACTTCTCTTACAGTATGCACCCGCTGTAGCTAGATTTAATAAATGCCTTAGTTGATAAGATTAAATAGCTCTTTATATAGATAATGCACATCTTTATGACCAAAGCACAGCTTGTCATTTCCTTAGAAACTAGATATACAGTGTGGTTTATGTTAAATTGGCATATATATCTTGGACTTAATCATAAAATTGTTGTTTGTTTTTATAAGCATATCATTAAGAGCATTTTGAAGCATAAAAACATTTAAAATACTTTTTAATTTATTACTTTAGTAAACCTTTTGTTTTGTCATTGTTAAAGTAGTATGTTTGACTAAGATACAAAATTTTCCTGTAATAAAAAGATTTTATAAAACGTACTTTTCTTTTTTCTTCTTTTCCATTTTAATTTTGACAAACTTATGGCAATGACAACAAGTTTTGTTCCATTCCAAATTTGAATGTTACCTTCATATTTAAGTTAAGCCATGACTTAAGCATCGTTGAGTTTTTTTAATGGCAGCGATTAGTTTGGTTTCATACCTTAAACGACTTCTTTTCCAATACCAATTCATTTTTGGTGGAAGTTTCAGCTACGAAAAGTAGCAGCCCTGAATTGGTATTTTCATAAGAGCACTCTGAAATGTAAAGCCTACTTATAGGATAATTTTATTTGGCGTTGGTAAGTATTCAATGAACTAAATGCAGATTAAATAAAGTTAAATATATGTAGGCCCCTTTCTTATTCTTGTAGCACCTTAAAAAAAAAAAAAGCTAAAAAGCAGCTGAAAAAAACCCTAAACCCTGCCTAAAAATGAGTAACAGCAGTTTTTCCAAGAATTGGTTTTAGCTAAAATCATTGCATACGGCATAGGCCATGATCCAACGAAAACGCGCTTTCAGCACTTGGCTGCAATTCTTGGTAGCACTCAGAAATGGAAAAGAACTTCACATTTCGTATTTGTTACTGATTCAATTACATTTCTTTCTTACTTAATTAACATCATTACAATGTAATCATTTTTCTAGTTCCTATTGTTTTAAAGAACTTTAAATAAAGTAATCTTTAAATTCCTTTTAGATACGCTCTTTTGCTAAAGAAACTTACTAATACATTTAAGAAAACGGCACGTTTATGTGTTTTGCCAGACAAGCCCTCTTTTTTTGTTAGAACGCCATTCGCGAACGTTAAAAACAACATCTGTTGTATGCATGCATAGCAAATAATTGTAATCTCTGGTGAAATTTGGTGCGCGTTTCAGGCCAACTTATCTTTATACCTACCCAAACAACTATAATCCACTAAGTGTGGTCTTACATTTGTGCAAACGTTGAAATTACGATTTTCAAACTGTGACGACTCTGCAAATTTTGTGGTATAAAAACATATAACACAGACAGACAACAGTAATAGCTTTATGGTTGCCCAAACATCAATTTAGCTTTCATAGGTGTCAAAATCTATAGCTGACTGCATTAGTTAATCTGCATTGCAATTGTCAAGACGTCAAATTCACAGGATCTATAGAACTTTTAGAATGACGAGATACTTAGAAAAGTCGCTGTTGAATACTGAAACGCGCTACCAGCTGCTGGCAACAGTCATAGGTATAAATCGTGGAATATTTGTAGTCTTTTTTTTCGGCTTATTATTTAATTACTATAGTAAATATTATCACATTTGGCCATGGTGTTGGTGTTGGCTGGCTGTCGCCTACACTGACAAAAATACAAACTCCCGACACGCCTCTCGATTTTCAAGTTGGAATCGACGAGATTTCTTGGCTAGGTTCAATGTTGGGTTTGGGCAGCTTGGCCGGAAATTTAACCATAGCATTTTTGCTGGAACGCATGGGTAGAAAATTTTGCATCTATCTTTTGGCGGGACCTTATGCAGTGAGTAGAAAAAAGATTATTCCATAAAGTCAAAAGTTTTTCTTATTTTAATTGTATGCTATAGTGCTTATGGATACTCATATATTGTGCCTCAAATGTGGGCTATTTATATGCAGCACGATTCTTTTGTGGTTTTACGGGTGGAGCGGGCTACTTGGTAGTTCCCATCTATATCAGTGAAGTTGCCGATAGTAGGTGAGTAGGTTTCAATAATAATATATAAGTAATTACCTTAACAATATTCTACCCTTACAGAATTCGCGGCTCCTTGACTTCCATGGTTATGTTATCTGTCAATTTGGGCATATTAGTTGGCTATATACTGAGCACTTATCTGGCTTATCACATCGTTCCTTTACTGGCCATCGTATTGCCAATAGCGTACTTTACAGCAAATATTTACCTGCCCGAAACGGCGCCATATCTCTTGAGACAAGGCAAACTAAATGCAGCAGAGACTTCATTCAGATACTATCAAAATCATCGAATCGCAAAAGATCAGGATTTCAAACAGAACTTTGAGGAGCTGCGTTTCGCAATAGATGCTCAATTGATACAAAACAAGACAGCTTTGACTTACAGGGATTTAAGTGAGTTCCAAAGATCATTTTCAAACAGCAACCTTTAATTTTAAAATCCAACTTAGTTACCAGACCAGCCTTGAAGGGATTTGCAGCATCCGTTGTACTCTCGTTGGGCTATCAGTTTAGTGGCGTGTTTAGTTTTATAAACTATATGTCGACCATATTTGAATCATCTGGCTCGATTCTGGATGTCAATACTTGCACCATAATCATTGGTGTGGTACAAATTGTGGGCGTTTATACATCAACCATATTTGTGGATATTATTGGACGTCGTATACTCATGTTAATCTCAACTTTGGGCGTTGCCTTGGGCTGTATTGCCTTTGGACTCTTTACTTTCTTTGCTCAGGAGTATGATCTAAGCGATTTTAGCTGGCTGCCATTGGTGCTTATGATACTTATCATTTATTTGGCAAATGTGGGACTTATTGGAATATTTTTCGTCGTGCTAGTGGAACTTTTTCCAGCAAAGGTAGGGCAAACGAATAACTTATTTTTTAATCCAATTTAATAAATATCTTACCTTTTTAGATACGTTCTCTGGCAACATCTATCTCAGTGGTGTTTTTAAGCATTTTGGTGTTTGCCACATTGAAACTATTTCCTCTGTTGTTACATTATTATGGCATATCGGTTACAATGTGGTTTTCGGCTGCTTCCAGCCTTTTAACATTTGTTTACTTTTTGTTTTTCTTGACAGAGACTAAAGGCAAATCTATGGTTGAAGACTGACTTGTTTTATACTTACAATAAATTAATTTAGACTACAATTCAAAACGCAACTTTTACTGTTGGTTGTAAAGAACTTTTAGCTAGCTTTATCTATTATTACACAAACATAGCACAATCATTTCATCAGACTAGGCACAAGTGTTTATTTCAGCCAACTATCAAGTTTCTTGTTATTCAGTCGAGAGATGAGGTTTAATAGGACATCTACACAATGAAGTTGACAACGGGTGCTTTGTTTAGCAATGCAGATTGCCTGCTGAATCGTAGAATACGTTACCAGTTCCTGGCATCGTTTCTAGGTAAGTTAATATCTTATTTCCATTCATTATCAACTCATATTTTGTATTCCTTTTGCAGTGAACATTTCAACTTTTGCTCATGGCATTGGCATTGGTTGGATGTCGCCTGTTATGCGAAACCTTCAAACTCCTGAATCGCCGCTCAGTTTTGCAGTTTATGTTGAGGAATTGTCATGGATTGGTTCACTACTAGGCATTGGCAGTGTCATTGGCAATCTACTTGCTGGTACGCTACAAGATCGTATTGGACGCAAACCCATTATGTATGCTCTAACTGTGCCGTATGTGGTAGGTAGACGATTAAGTTAACTTGCCAGCAAGCTGAACATTGGAATATCTCTTGCTACGTTTAGTGTTTTTGGCTGCTATCCTACTTTGCAGAGAGTGTAGAATATCTGTATATGGCTCGTCTCCTAGCTGGCATTACTGGAGGTGGTGGTTATATTGTGCTTCCCATTTTCATAGCTGAAATATCAGATGCCAAGTAAGATTAGTTGGAAATACAATACACTACTTAAACACTTAATACCCTTTACAGAGTACGTGGTCGCCTTGCTTCGCTGGTTATGCTGTCTGTGAATGTGGGCGTTCTTGTTGGTTATATATTATCCACAAATGTTGATTACTATACCGCGCCATTCTTTGTGATTCCACTGCCCATTTTATACTTTATAAGCAATCTCTTTTTGCCTGAAACACCATTTCATCTCATCAACAAGGGCCAATTTAGTGATGCTGAAAAGTCCTTTCGCTATTACAAAAACATCAGGGATGATGATAAGATTTCCATGCTGGAATTTGAGGATATTAAGCACAAGCTGACAAAGGATGCCTTAATAACGAATACCTTCAAATACAAGGATTTTCGTAACTATTCCAAATATGTTGTAAAATGTACTCTACTTATTCTTATCTTTTTTAAACAGTTACTAGACCAGCTCTCCGGGCTTATTGTACGGCTATAGCTCTGATATTGGGCAATCAATTCACGGGAACGTTTTGCTTCACAACCTATTTGTCGGATACGTTTGCTCTCTCCCACACAACGCTAGATGTGAGCATGTGCACCATTATCATTGGTGTGGTACAGATTGTTGGCACTTGTGCAACCACATTGATATGTGATAAATTTGGACGCAAGATTCTTCTGTTGGTCTCCACTTTGGGTGCTGGCATCAGTTTGGCAGCCTTTGGTTGCTACACCTTCTTTGCGGAGCGATATGATCTAACTGCGGTTGGTTGGTTGCCGTTGGTTCTGCTTTCGCTAGATGTGTTCCTGTGTCAACTTGGTCTGGTTGGTGTTTTCTTTGTGGTGCTGGTGGAGGCAATGCCAGCCAAGGTAAGTTTAAATAATTTAAGTTCTTTGGTATAATAATTTAGATATGCGTTTATTTAGATCCGTTCTGTGGCTGTTTCTACATTTATTGTCCTGCTCAGTTGCGCTGTGTTTGTGGCCCTCAAAATCTTTCCACTCTGCATGAAGTATTGGGGCATTTCGATCACCTTGTGGAGCTCGAGTCTTTTCGCATTTGGCAGTTACCTGTATTTCCTACTCTTTCTTAAAGAAACGAATGGCAAGTCCATGCTGGATAATTGATATTGTATTACAACTCAATATCTAGTCTTTTAGTAATGTTTAATAAAATATTTATAATTCTTATCTCATAAATGGGTTTTATGACTTGAAACATTTTAGAGAAGTTCGACTTATTTTGGTTTCCATTTGAAGAAACTTTATTTATTTTCTTGATATATTCTTTTAAGACACGCTTAAGTTTCTAAAATCGCTTACCAGACCTTGTAATTAGTTGATTACGTAATATTACACATTATTTTCCATAATCTTATCTTTCCTTTTTAAGCATGTTTCCAATGTGACATTGCACTTGTCGCATACCTTTTGGTAAGAACGAACGAAGATAACATTTGTTACTAAAATCTCATCTCTTTGGTTTATAGGCCTGCATGTTACAGTTGTTTATCTTTATGGCAATGCGCGCCCAAAAAGCAACAAGCATCCAGAAAATCTCTATTAAAGTCAATGGGGAACAATGCGCATTTTTAGTATCAACATGAGTCTGGCAACTGTGACATCAAATTAAGAATCAAACTGAAAGTAACAAAATGTTGTCTAAACTTATACAGGGTCCCAATTGTCTGCTCAATCGTAGGCACCGCTATCAATTCCTCGCCACTGTACTCAGTAAGTAGGAGATATATATTTTAAAACTAGAAAGATTGCTTTCAAAGTTTTTTCTTTTTGCAGTAAATCTAATATCCATTTCACATGGCATCGGCGTCGGTTGGCTATCGCCCATATTGCGCAAGATACAATCTCCGGACTCGCCACTTGACTTCACATTGAGCATCTCGGAAATCTCTTGGGTGGGTTCGTCATTGGGTTTGGGTGCTGTGGTGGGCAATACATTGATGGGTTTAATTCTGCCACACATTGGGAGCAAGCTTTGTTTGCTCTTCATGGCCATACCACAATCTGTAAGTATATAAAATCATAACAGTAACTGAGTCATAACCATGGCTAACAAAAACAAAAACTTTATATATACTCTGTTAGTTCTTGTGGATTTTGGTCTACTTTGCTGACAGCGCAGAGTATCTATTTATTGGACGCTTCTTGGCTGGCATCTCTAGCGGTAGTATGTACATTGTTCATCCAATGTTTCTCAGCGAAATTTCAGATGCCAAGTAAGTACTTTGTATATATCAACAGATCATATCGTAAACAGATAAACAAAGGCGCTACGGCGATAAAAATAATATTGGATTTGCTTATGGAACTGTCGCTTTTTATACACTATGCGACAAACTTAAGACTTTGCTGGACTAAAGCTTTGAGGTGTTTAAAATAAAAACTTCTTACTTTATTTTAAAACAATTAAACATTTTAATAATGCGTCTTAAATTTAATTAAATTATTTTCTTTTTTTACAGAATTCGAGGGACTTTCGGAGCAATGGTTATGTTGTCTGTAAACATTGGCATACTTTTAGGCTACATATTGGGCACACATCTTGCCTATCATATCATACCATTTTTAGTTCTTATCTTTCCGCTCATCTACTTTATATTCACACTACTCTTTATTCAAGATTCACCAATGCATCTCATACGCAAGGGCAAGTTTACGGCTGCGGAAAAATCTTTTAGATACTATAAGAATATCAATGGGAGCAACCAGTGTGTGGATATGTTAGAGTTTGAGCATATGAAACAGACACTCACAGCAGACAATAAGCAACTGGATAGGCTAACCATCCATGATTTTTGTAAGTCAACTATAAATGTAAGCTGCTTTTAGACCTAAAATATAATATTTCTTGTACTAGTAACTCCTGCTGCTTTCAAGGCTTACGGTTCAGCTGCTGTTTTACTGGTTGTAAATCAATTTAGTGGTTTATTTGCCATGGTCAACTATATGTCGGATATATTTGCTTTGTCGGGCAGCACAATGGATCCGGATACCTGTACCATTATCATTGGTGTTGTACAAATTCTGGGCAGCTATGCCACAACACTTCTCTGTGATATCTGCGGTCGACGGATTCTATTGATTGTCTCTTCAGCCGGAGTGGTTTTCAGTTTAACGGGCTTTGGTCTATTTACGTTTTATGCACAGCGGTTCGATTTGAGCGAATGGAGCTGGTTGCCACTCTTGTTTATGTCGCTCTATATATTTCTGGGCAACATTGGTCTAATTAGCTGTTTCTTTGTCCTTCTCGTTGAAATGTTTCCGGTTAAGGTGAGTGCCATAAATCGATAATCCTAAATGCATATTAATGTATATACTTTCCTTGTTAGATACGCGCGAGAGCAAGTTCTGTGTCAATTGTGATTTGCAGCTTGTTTGTGTTTCTGATACTCAACATTTTTCCCCTTTGCATGGATCAATGGGGCATTCCTGGGACAATGTGGTCCTGTGCAGGCATAACAGCATTTGGTTTCTTTTATTTTGTCTTCTTTCTAAAGGAAACCAAAGGAAAGTCAATGTTGGAGGATTAGGACTGTCATATAAAAAGATAAATAGCTTTATATATATGAAGATTGTTTTCAAATCAAATGTCTAAGAAATATTTCCAAAGCTCTATGTCCGTACTACGCAATATCATGTTTCTCTTTACTCAAAACATCTTATTGTATACTCACAAATAAACTTTGACAGCCGACAAACTTATCGTTTGAGAAAACGATGCTAAAGGCAATCGCTATATCGTGTTTTTCTATCTTTTTGCTCTTATACTCTCTCGGACCAGAAAAGCTAAAACTTTTTGTATACAACGCGATGTTTTTATTAGTTATAATTGCCCTTACCACCCGTAATATGCTATAGCCAAAGAGATACCAAGAGACAAAACACTTTTGTCCGCAGTAGAACAGCTTCAGTATTTAATCGATTCTCGCTAGAGGATTGCCAAAAGTGCTTTAAGATTTAGAACAAAATTTATATTGTAATATAAAAAATATAATATGTTTTTTTATTTGTTTAAGCGCTCAAATTGTTTACTGAATCGAAGAAACCGCTTTCAATTACTTGCCACAGTGTTAAGTGAGTGAATAATATTTTTTTTATTAACTCAGCATTCGAGGAACCCTAGCATCAATGGTGATGCTGTCATCGAATGCGGGCACTCTGTTGGGATACATTATGGGCACACATGTTGACTATTATACCGTACCATTAATAGCGCTCATTCTTCCACTTTGCTATTTGATATTTGTGTCGATATTTATACGCGATTCCCCAATGCATTATATACGAAAAGGTAAATTTATCGAAGCTGAGAAATCGTTCAGATACTATAGAAGTATGAATACAATCAGCAAAGAAGAAAACTTTGAATTTAACAGTATGAAAAAAGCGCTAACCAATGAGAAAAATACGCCTGACAATATCGTCCTAAAGGACTTTTGTAAGTTATAACTATGAAAAAAACCTAAACATTAATTTGCTTATTTAACTAAATGCTATTAACTTAAAGTTACTCGGTCCGCAATTAGAGGCTATGGTTTGGCAGCTGTGATCGTCATTGCCAATCAGTTTAGCGGACTCTTTACCATGGTCAACTATATGTCGGACATATTTGCTAAGTCTGGCAGCACCATGGATCCCGATACAAGCTCAATTATCATTGGATCAGTGCAAATTCTGGGCGCATATGTGAGCACACTTCTCTGCGATGTCTTTGGTCGCAAATCACTTATGTTGGTATCGACAGCTGGCGTGGCTTTGTGTCTGACTGCCTTTGGTTTCTTCACCTACTTTTCTGGCATTTATAATCTGACAGAGTGGAGTTGGGTTCCCGTTACAATTATGTCAATGGATATTTTCTTGGGTAACATTGGTTTAATCAGCTGCCTGTTTGTTCTGATGGTCGAAATGTTTCCACTCAAGGTAAGCTTTTAAAACTAATTTTGTTCAATTATTTCCATTGCGATTTATCAAAATATTATTTTACAGATACGCGCCAGAGCAACATCTATTGCAGTTGTTGTAAGCAGCTTGTTGGTGTTTTTAATGCTTAACATTTTTCCACTTTGCATGGAGAGCTGGGGCTTGCCAGCCACATTGTGGTCATGTGCAGGAGTAACATCTATTTGCTTCGTTTGCTTTTTGTTATTTTTGAAAGAAACCAAAGGAAAATCTATGCTTGAGGATTAAAAGAAAAGATAAGTAATTTAAGTCGATAAGTTTGGCTTATCGAAAATGGATAGAAAATACATCACATGGAAAGAAGCTGATTGCTATATATACAAAAGTATAAGTAAGCAAGAATGCAAACTCGTGATTCCTATTAATGTTAAGTTTTTCGCCACACTTTCCACGTGCTTAAAGATTTATTTTATAAGTTAAATACACTAAAATGTACAGACGCGCTTATACAAGTTGTTAACGTTGCTAATAATAATATTAAGATAATAATGATAAGAACAAGAATAAATGTTCAAAAATAAAAAGTCTTAGAATATAAATACTACTGGTTATCTCAAATACGCAATGCCTTGTCTTATTTTGGGTGTGTCTTTAGTATGAGGAAAGTCATAAAGATACTAAAATACGGCAAGCATTTAAGCATTAGTATGGGCTTCTTTTGGTGTCAAGAACTTAATAAGCTCCTTAAAACGTATTTTCAGCTAGAATATATAGAATATTGCTTTATATGCGTGAGCGGTGTAAACTCAAAAAGCTTTTTGCGAGATGGTGAGCAAGCAATGTTTATTTGTCGACAATATTTTGTTGAGGAATAGTTTTTCACGTCAAAAGGAACACATTTGCAAAATAATCTACATAAGTACGAGCTATCTTCTTATTTTTTAAACAAGTTTCAAACCGTGTCATTCTAATCTTAGTTGAGCTTAAGGCAAATCTTGATATCACTTGCATAGCACCCGACATTCTAATTTTTTGAGAGAAAACTACGAAATCAATAAACGATTGTGAATGCCGAACGCAAAAAGCAATCGTTAGAACTCGTATTTCTCTTCATCTTTTTATTAGATTTTCTGCCTTCGCCACCCGTCATTATATCACAGTTTACTTGAATAGAAGGAACAATCTTTATGACAGCGTGTAACAGACAACAAGATACCAAAACACTTTTCTTCGCAGTAGCACAGCTTCAGTATAAAATTGATTCTTTCTAGAGATAGACAGCGGCATCGCTGAAAAATTTGTGTTATTAAAAATGTTTTCTTATTTCTTTAAGCGATCAAATTGTCTAATAAATAAAAGGAATCGCTATCAATTACTTGCCACAGTGTTAAGTGAGTGAACAAAATGTTCTTATAACATATAAATTTTACAGCATATATACTTCTACAGTAAATCTAATTTGTATATCACATGGCTTCGGAATTGGTTGGCTTTCGCCTACACTGCGCAAATTGCAAACAACGGAATCGCCTCTGGATTTTTCATTGAACGTTAAGGAGATCTCCTGGGTTGGTTCAGCGTTGGGCCTGGGTAACTTTGTCGGTAATGTTCTTTCAGCAATTTTAATAAATCGACTCGGGAGCAAAGTGTGTCTACTTCTTATTGCTGTACCATACTTGGTAGGTGGTTAACTGAATTCTTTAAAAACGATAAAATAATACAAGGAAATCCCCATTTAGTGCCTTTGGTTTTGTATTTACTTTGCAAAGAGTGTGGAATTTCTGATTGTTGGTCGATTTATGGCTGGAATAACCGGTGGTGGAATTTATATCATACATCCCTTATTCCTTAGTGAAATTTCCGATGCGAAGTAAGTAATAGATCTTTGATAGACGTTAATTAATAAATATTGTTATCATCCAATATTTTTTCTATTAACTCAGCATTCGAGGAACCCTAGCATCAATGGTGATGCTGTCATCGAATACGGGCACTCTGTTGGGATACATTATGGGCACACATGTTGACTATTATACCGTACCATTAATAGCGCTCATTCTTCCACTTTGCTATTTGATATTTGTGTCGATATTTGTACGCGATTCCCCAATGCATTATTTACGAAAAGGTAAATTCATCGAAGCTGAGAAATCGTTTAGATACTATAGAAGTATGAATACAATCAGCAAAGAAGAAAACTTTGAATTTAACAGTATGAAACTGGCGTTAACCAATGAGAAAAATACGCCTGACAATATCGTCCTAAAGGACTTTTGTAAGTTATAACTATGAAAAAAACCTAAACATTAATTTGCTTATTTAACTAAATGCTATTAACTTAAAGTTACTCGGTCCGCAATTAGAGGCTATGGTTTGGCAGCTGTGATCGTCATTGCCAATCAGTTTAGCGGACTCTTTACCATGGTCAACTATATGTCGGACATATTTGCTAAGTCTGGCAGCACCATGGATCCCGATACAAGCTCAATTATCATTGGATCAGTGCAAATTCTGGGCGCATATGTGAGCACACTTCTCTGCGATGTCTTTGGTCGCAAATCACTTATGTTGGTATCGACAGCTGGCGTGGCTTTGTGTCTGACTGCCTTTGGTTTCTTCACCTACTTTTCTGGCATTTATAATCTGACAGAGTGGAGTTGGGTTCCCGTTACAATTATGTCAATGGATATTTTCTTGGGTAACATTGGTTTAATCAGCTGCCTGTTTGTGCTGATGGTCGAAATGTTTCCCCTCAAAGTAAGTATACGATCAAACATTTTTACGAACTCTGACTCTTATGTTTTCATTGCAGATACGATCGAGAGCAACATCTATTGCAATTGTTGTATGCAGCTTGTTGGTGTTTTTAATGCTTAATATTTTTCCACTTTGTATGGAGAGCTGGGGCTTGCCAGCCACATTGTGGTCATGTGCAGGAGTAACATCTATTTGCTTCGTTTGCTTTTTGTTATTTTTGAAAGAAACTAAAGGAAAATCTATGCTTGAGGATTAAAAGAAAAGAAAAGTATAAGTCGATAAGTTTAACTTATCGAAAATAGATAGAAAATACATCACATGGAAAGAAGCTGATTGCTATATATACAAAAGTATAAGTAAGCAAGAAAGCAAACTCGTGATTCCTATTAATATAAAATTTTTCGCCACACTTTCCACGTGCTTAAAGATTTATTTTATAAGTTAAATACACTAAAATGTACAGACGCGCTTATACAAGTTGTTAACGTTGCTAATAATAATATTAAGATAATAATGATAAGAATAAGAATAAATTTTCAAAAATAAAAAGTCTTAGAACATAAACACTACTGGTTATTTCAAATACGCAATTATTTTTCGACAATATTTTGTTGAGGAATAGTTTTTCACGTCAAAAGGAACACATTTGCAAAATAATCTACATAAGTACGAGCTATCTTCTTATTTTTTAAACAAGTTTCAAACCGTGACATTCTAATCTTAGTTGAGCTTAAGGCAAATCTTGATATCACTTGTTTTAACAAACTTGATTAAAAATCTAGTATACTAGAAAAAGTAAAAGCTCAACAGTATGCATGGTTAAAATGTGCATAGCAAAAGTTTTGGCACCCGACATTCTAATTTTTTGAGAGAAAACTACGAAATCAATAAACGAATGTGAATGCCGAACGCAAAAAGCAATCGTTAGAACTCGTATTTCTCTTCATCTTTTTATTAGATTTTCTGCCTTCGCCACCCGTCATTATATCACAGTTTACTTGAATAGAACGAACAATCTTTATGACAGCGTGTATCAGACAACAAGATACCAAAACACTTTTCTTTGCAGTAGCACAGCTTCAGTACACAATTTATTCTTTCTAGAGATAGACAGCGGCATTGCTGAAAAATTTTGTGTTATTAAAAATGTTTTCTTATTTCTTTAAGCGAACAAATTGTCTAATAAATAAAAGGAATCGGTATCAATTACTTGCCACAGTGTTAAGTGAGTGAACAAAATGTTTTTATAACATATAAATTTTACAGCATATATACTTCTACAGTAAATCTAATTTGTATATCACATGGCTTCGGAATTGGTTGGCTATCGCCTACACTGCGCAAATTGCAATCAACGGAATCGCCTCTGAATTTTCCATTAACTGTTAGTGAGATCTCCTGGGTCGGTTCAGCGTTGGGTCTGGGTTCCATGACCGGCAATATACTATCAGGGCTTTTACTAAATCGCATTGGGAGCAAAATCTGTCTACTTTTTATGGCTCTGCCACATTCGGTAAGGTTAACAAATACTTAAAATAAATAAAACTGATCTTATAAATATGTTTTAAAGTGCCTTTGGTTCTTGGTTTACTATGCCAAGAGTGTGGATTATCTGATTGTTGGTCGATTTTTAGCTGGCATCACTGGCGGTGGAATTTATATCATACATCCCTTATTCCTTAGTGAAATTTCCAATGCAAAGTAAGTAGCAATTACAGTTACAATTATATGTTACTTATAAAAAAGCGTGAAGGCAATATAGATAACAACTTTTATATGCTTGTTGCTTTAATTCATTTACTAATCATTAGTCACAACTTTTCACGAAGTATGAATAATCTACACCACATTGTTATCTATACTTACAGCATTCGAGGAACATTAGCATCAATGGTGATGCTTTCGGTGAACATTGGCATACTGATAGGCTACATTTTTGGCACCCATCTCGATTATTATATTACACCATTTATAGCGCTTATCCTTCCACTTTGCTATTTTGTATTCGTTTTCATATTCATACGCGATTCACCAATGCATCTTATACGAAAAGGCAAATTTACGGAAGCTGAAAAATCCTTTAGATACTACAAAAATATGAAAGTAACAGGCAAACAAGACGAAAACTTGGAATTCAAAAGCATGAAACAGACGCTTACCAATGAAGATAATACACCAAAAAATGTTGTCTTGAAGGACTTTTGTAAGTGATTCATTTTATAAGCAAAACTTTAAATACTAATTTAGATTTTCTTCTAGTCACTCGGTCCGCATTTAGAGGCTATGGTATGGCAGCTGTGATCGTCATTGCCAATCAGTTCAGCGGACTCTTTACCATGGTCAACTATATGTCGGACATATTTGCTAAGTCTGGCAGCACCATGGATCCCGACACAAGCTCAATTATCATTGGATCAGTGCAAATTCTGGGCGCATATGTGAGCACACTTCTCTGCGATGTCTTTGGTCGCAAATCACTTATGTTGGTATCGACAGCTGGCGTGGCTTTGTGTCTGACTGCCTTTGGTTTCTTCACCTACTTTTCTGACATTTATAATCTGACAGAGTGGAGTTGGGTTCCCGTTACAATTATGTCAATGGATATTTTCTTGGGTAACATTGGTTTAATCAGCTGCTTGTTTGTTCTGATGGTCGAAATGTTTCCCCTCAATGTAAGTATACGTTTAAACATTTAAATATTAAACGAGCTCTGACTCTTGTTTTCATTGCAGATACGATCGAGAGCAACATCTATTGCAATTGTTGTATGCAGCTTGTTGGTGTTTTTAATGCTTAATATTTTTCCACTTTGTATGGAGAGCTGGGGCTTGCCAGCCACATTGTGGTCATGTGCAGGAGTAACAACTATTTGCTTCGTATGCTTTTTGTTATTTTTGAAAGAAACCAAAGGAAAGTCAATGTTAGAGGACTAGATAGACTGTTGACATCACACACAGACATAAGCTGATTGCTATGCAGATCTGAGTTCTTATACAAAAATCTAATTCATAGCAATCAGCTTATGTCTGTGTGTGACAAAAAAAAAACAAAAATCCGACAAATAAAAATGCGTTTATTATTTTTCGGCATATGTTTCATATATATTTAGTTTTAAATAAATTTAATTACATATAATTAGTTAAAGTTAACATAATACAACGCACTGCATATACATATGTTTATACAATTGGTTGATGTTGTTGCTTTAAATGGTTTTTTAGGCAGCCAACTTAAAACTAATTAAAAAACTAGCATACTAAATCACAGTGTTTTTTCCCAAGTGAAAAAATTTGCAAAAAAAAATCTACAAATATTTCTAGCATTTTAAATACATACATACATGTGCGATATGCAATAATATTATAGATATAGAAGGGATTTAATTATGATATGGGTTATTTAAACTTGCATTTTGCTTTTGAATTTTTTAAAACTTACATTAAAACATAATTTTTGCCTATGGAAAACAAGTATATCTTGCTCCTTAGCAGCAACATGATAATTATAATAATATGATAATGTTTGTGGTAATATTTAGATTAAGAATAAATGGCTAACAATTAAAAATGCATAAAACAAAAACAAAAATTTGCTGTTCACAAAATGCAACTAACAAATTTTGGATATAGCGCCTGCCGTTTGCCATATACATACATATAACCGCGTACATATAAATAAACTAAATAAACTATTAATTATGTTATAATTAATGTGGCTTGAATATTGAATCACAAAAAATTGGCGCAAGTTTGTAATTTGTTCAACATAATTAGGTTTACTACGAGGATTTATAAAGTTTTTTTTAGATTTGTATTTTGTTTTGCTACTAATTATGTATCACTGGTTCGTTGTCAGCTTTATCACGTCTTTTTGGGGCAGCGCAGATAGCGCAACACCGCATAGCCCAGTCCGCGAAATACCAGAAAGAACATCATCAATACGAGCGTATTCAGCCAGAGTGGTGATGTTGAGTTTTGTGCTTTGAGTATTTCCTCATATGGAATGAATTCGGTTGACTGCTGTTTGCATATCTCATAGCTGCTTGGCGATCCACAGCTGTTAAAACGCGTGAAATTGGAAATGCGATTCAGTTATGGAAATCGTTGACACATACGTATGAACATATATACGCACGACTTGCTTACCTAATAGCTGGTCCCTCTCGAAACTCAAGTATTTGCATATTCTGGTATGCATAGTGTATCATCGATGTGTAACGTATCCAGCTGAGACCTTCCGGAATGCGTGACGATAGATAGCCGCCAAAGAGCTGGGTGGCCAGCGTATATAATGCACTGAGCGTAATGCTAACATTCATGTCCATGCAACAGGCGCCTATGAAGAAGCCAACACTTTGTGCCACAATTGTGTTCAACAACAAAAAGATGAGCATCAAAAAGAAGAGTTTTAAGCTGCAAAGCGAAAGAATTTTGAATTAAAACAGTGTGCTTATAGATTGTTGTAAAAAATTGGGTTAACATGCCTGCTGCAGCCCAGCATGGGATAACTAATCATGAGGTAGACAGTGGGTAACGTTATGACCAAAGGCAGCTCAGCACACATTTTGGCCAAATAGTAGGCGGAAAGGCGATAAGCGCCCGAACGACGCTCCTTGCTAATCACCTCACGTTCCGAAGGAACTACGAAAAGAACCATGGCATTAAGTAAGAGTAAGATGTCACCCCCAATCTCCAACTTACATGAATTGAGTGCACCAAAAAGTGCAAAGAGCATCCAATAGGTCTGCGAGAAGAACATCCAGCCCTGAAGATCGTGCAGGAATTCTTCAGTACGTGGCAATTGAAACCAAATGGCGCCCGCCATCAGCGCCAAACCAATGGTTTGAAACCAATTTAGTTTGGACAACATGCGTGGCTTGGCCTCCTTAAAGTTACGGCTGGACAGTACACTGAATTGTGTGTGGAAACGTGTGGGATAGGAGAGCCAATCGTCATCGTTGGCCGAACATTTGGTCGCACGATACGATTGGCAATCACTGGAGGCACAGGAACTGAAATTTGATTGTGAATCGGCGCCGCACCAAACCAAATGTTGAGCAGCTTCCTCATCGGCTTCGCAACCGTTTGTTGTGTGATGTAAATCAGCATACTGATGATGTTGATGTTGATGATGATGACTATGATGATGATGATGGTGGTGATGTTGATGTTGATGTTGTGGATTGTGATGCCGTTCATTGTAAAAGTTGTTAATAATGTCGTTGATCAGAATGGTATCGTGTCGCTTGGATTTATCCTGGCCATTCTGATGACTGCTAATGCAATTACGATTCAAATAGTTGCTATGCGATTCCCGTGCAGCTATGAAAAGCTTTTCACGTATATCCGGATGCGATTTCAACTGCTCCACTGTAAAAATAAATAATAATTAATAAATCGTTCGGATCGGATGAAAATATGCATTTCACTTACACACAAAGTCAGCGGGATTGTAGTGTGGCTTAATGGTCACTCCAATGTCTTCGAAATGTCTGTAGATATTGTTCACTTCGCCAAAGTAGGCTGTGCAGCCTTGGTGCAACAACAGCAGCTTATCAAACATGTGAAACATCTGCGACGATGGCTGATGTACGCTTATCACAATTGTCTTTTGCTCGAGTTGTGCGTAACGTTTTAACACTTTCATCAATGAAATGGCCGAATGGCTATCCAGACCCGATGTGGGTTCCTTAACAAGAATATAATATTAAGGCATATATTAATAAAAAATATTTATAACAAATTTAAATACTAGGATGAGAAGTTTTAACAACCGGTTAAAATCAAATTGTCTAAGCTTAATGCTTTTCATGATTTTAAAAAATTCTTCTACTTTTAATGATTTATATGACAATATCGAAAACAAACATTAGTATTTCATTAAAAAATCAGGTTTGTTTAGACAAAGTAGAGACTTGAGACTGACATCAAGCACAAAAACAATATCAACTCTAAAAAAAAAAGCTATAACTCTTCATTTAACTATCATTAATATATTTTTATTTGTATTTTTGCTTTGTACTCACATCGAGGAGCATTAATAGTGGATTGGTTAACAGTTCGCAGGCGATGTTGGCGCGCTTCTTTTCGCCGCCGGACAGTCCACGATTGAGGTAATCACCAAATTTGGTCTGCTGGCAGCAAGTTAGCTCTAGTGTATCCAAAATATGATCGACCAGACGCAGCTTCTCGGCACGCGCCATCGATTCGGGCAGACGCAACAGCGCCGTATACATGACCGTCTCGCGCAACGTAAGCTGTGTGAAAAAGATCTCCTCTTGGAGTACATAGCCAATTTTGCGGCGCCACCGCTTGGAGAGTGGTTCGCGGTTGAGATAAACGCTGCCGCTGTCAAAGTGCCTCTGACCGCTGAGGCAATCCAACAATGTTGTTTTGCCGCTGCCCGAGGGTCCCATTATGGCCAGCACCTCACCGGGACTGAAAGAGAGAGAGAGAGAGAGAGAGAGAGAGAGAGAGAGTTGTTGTTGTTAGTTGTTTGTCACTGGTTCAGTGGGTTTTGTTGATGTTTATTGTGCCAATGGTGCGCAATGTTGTTGTTTATTTGTTGTTGCTTGTGTGTTTGGATGTTTGGTTGGTTTGGTTGGTTGGTTGGTTGTTGTTGTTGTTGTTACCTGACTAATCCACTCACATCGGAAAGTATTTTGCGTTCGTTGTGCAACACGTTCAAATTCTGAAATGTCAACTGTAATGTGGGTAGCTGTTGTTGTTGTTGATGTTGATGTTGATGTTGATGTTGTTGTTGGTGATGTTGCTGTGCAATTGGTTGCTGCTGTTGCTGTTGTTTTTGTTGTTGTTGCGTGAAGGGAAATGTCAACGATGGCGTTGTTGCCACACTGCAAATAAAGAGAGAGAAAAAACCTTTAAACAAATGCATTTTTAATATTCAATAAAAACTTATTAAAAATGTTACTTTAAATACATTAAATACCCTGTAAATTATATATTCTTGTTATAATTGCGCTCCACAAAAGTATGCAAGAAAATTATTTACAAATAACTTTTTATATGATGTTGAAAATGTTTGTGTTGTTTTTCCTTTAATTGTCAACTGAATTGCTAACTGAATTTGTTAATATTGAGTTTTGTTATCTGTTTTAAAAGTCTCTCAATGAAATACAACAATCTTTTGTAATATATATATATACTAAATGTCCCCATACCTTTATCAAAAACGTTTACAACAATATGATTCCCTTTTTAAAGCAATTGCCTGGCTGCAGGGTATATAAAGCAACAAAAGTCAATGCACCTCCCCTTCCCAGGCAATACAAAAACAAAAACAAAAGTATAATCAGTGTGCGCATTCAGTTAGTCAGTTGTAAATGTATGTGTAGGTGTCTGTGTACGTGTATGTGTTTCTAGATGTGAGCAGCAATACAAACGTACGATTCGATTCTCAGTTCCACTGTCAACTGTTATCGCCGATATCATATGTGTGTGACGCGAGGCATTATCACAAGCTCACACTCTCTCCCTCTGCCTCTCTCTCCCGCTCGCTCTCTTTGTCTCGTGCACGCACTCTCTCACAATTCTGTTCTCTCTGTGTCTGTGTGTGTGTTTTCTTTTGCTCAACTCTCGGTCAATGCTTCTGGTTGTGTGTGCTCCTCCTACAACATATGCACACAAATACCAACGCACAACGAATCAAGTCAATAGCCTCGGTTCTTGTACCTTCTCCCTTTCTTCACCCCCTCCCCTATCCCACTCACTATCACTCTTGTTGTTGTTGTTGTGTACTTATCAAACTTATTTAAATATTTTTGTGTCTTTTACTGAGCCTTTTCTCCCTTTATTTTTTTTATAAATAATATTACTATTATATGGCATCAAAATGCAGCATCCTCCTCCAAAAAAGATCAAAATTCAAAATTTTATACGAAAAATAATGAATAAAAGAGAAATGTAAATGTAAATGCTCGACGAAATGGGAAGCCAAAGTAAATAAAGAGTGCAATGAACCGCAATGTGCGTGCATATGAGAGACAACAACTACAACAACAATAGCAACGTCAGGCAGGCAGCACAGGCCCCAAGTGGGGGTCAATGCAGTCAGCAAGAGACAACGTCAAACAAAGCATACACAAACACACACACAGATATAGCGATAGCTACATGAATTGTTGCATGCGCATGCAAAGTATCTGATTGAAAATCATACAGACATTTTCGCCACTGCCACTGCCCCACACACATACAGTGTTGCAATCAATGTCCGGGTTTGATATGAACAAAGCCGCTTGTCTTAACAATAACATAGAATATTGCATGTCTAAGCCATCTTACTAAGATCAAAAGTAATCAAAGCGAATTTAAACATGATTAAATCCAAATATACTTTTGATTTGCATAAATTGCATATTCAGAATATAACGCATGTTGCAAGTCATGTGTAAAAGTTTAAAATCAATATTTTAAAAGCTTAACAATTATGTTCAAAGATGAGATTTAATTCAAGCGAAATGACAAACTAGATTTTTTGTAAATGAATAATTGATTTAAAACAATAAAATCTGGCAAGACTTTAAAAATAAATGAATAAAATTGTTGAGAGTTGACTTAAAGTAAAAACAGTTGAATAAAATTATAGATAAGTGCCAAAAAATGTATTTGTTTATTTAATATACAATATAAAACAAAAGCAACTTAAAAATAATAGGTTTTTTGAGGATATTTATAATTAAAATAAACTTAAATGGTTTCGGTTACAGTTCTTTTAAGAGATCTTCTTCATTATCAACTAGTCTCAAGGGATGAAAATAGCTCTATAGAATTTTAAGAACTGTTTAATAATCCCAACCATGCCCAAAATAAATGCAAGCACAGCTTAACAATAAATTCGATTGTTGTCATAACAAATGTGAAAGAAAGTATTTTTTTGTAAGACTTTTATCGAACACTTTTTGACAATTTTTTCTCCCACCAAAAATGCTTACTACAAACATTGTTTCTTGTAAACACATGTGTTTTTAGCATGTTGTTGTTGTTTTAGTGCTTAGCTAGCTTTATAACAGAATTAAGTGCATGCCTTTGCAGTTTATTTGGGAAGCGTGCCATTTGAGACACGTTTAGGTGAATGGGTCAAAGCATGACACAAAGCTCATGACTGTGCCAAACAAATGTTGACAAAGCAAAGTTGAAAAAAAAAACCCCAAAGCACATTTACAAGGTTATCGCGGTAGAAAGAACTGCAATGGCCAAAAGGGGAGAGACCAATAAACGTAGATTAGATAAAAAGTGATTAATGAAATAAAGGATGTAACAGTTAAAAGGGGAAGATATATCTTATAGCCATGCCCAGCTCGATTCGAAAGTAGCTAAACGAGACATAATCTTAAAGCAACAAAAATTTCTATTTGATAGACATCATTAGTGTGGGGTCCAGCGAAAGTGTTGAAAGGCTAGTTAAAAAAAAAAAGCAAACAACAAAAAATGTTTTTAGAGGTTCATAACTGAATAATAAACTAAAACTAGTTCAACCAAAAAAGAGTTTTTATATAAACATAGCAAAACAGATCGCATTGAAATATATATTTCTTTTAATTTTGGATTTGTTTTGCTTTTAAAATACAAGTTAATATAAAAAAGCTTGCCCAATGTAAATTTAATATTGCTGTTGCTCAAATTCATGGTAGTTAAATATAAAGAAAATAATATAAACAAAATAAAAACTCAATCATCAAACATCAACTAACTAGCAAGCTGACTGATTATGATGCCATTTTTTTGATGTTGATTAAGGCCACGAAGGTAAACAGCTTTCTACTACTGTGTTCGCTGCTTGCTTTCCACAGCTATTCAGAAAGGGAGCTACTACCTACCACTACTACGCGGTAAGGGAAGAGCATAAGGGGAAGGGTAAGGGGAGCTGGGTGGGTCTGGCGCTTCTTGTATGCGAATGCAAAAAGGTTGTTGACTCTTTACAAAAACAGACGCGAACAAAAAAAAAAACATATATATAATATAATTCGCACACAAACAGAAACGACTCTCACGCATTAAAAAAAGGTAAGCAAAAACAAAAAAATAACACGCAAAAATTACGTGAAAGTTTGGCAATACAAACATACATACAAACATACATACACATATGAGACTAAGCAGCGCACGCAATCGAAAGACTAAAAATTGTTGAAATTCTTATCGCGTTTGTCTTATTTTTTTATTTATTTATTTTTATTTCATTAATTTTATTTTGACCGATATAAAACAAGACGTTTCACGCAAGTTGGTAAGGTGTGTGTGTGTGTGTGTTAAGGGTTTTTGGATGAGTTCATTGACGGCGCGGCTTTTGTTTGAATTTTTAGGCCTCTTTCGCTATTGACAATGTTTTTTTTTTTGTTGTTGTTTGTAAAACGATTTTAGCAGTTTTTAATGCTTGAAATGAAAGCAAAAATTTGAATATAAATAGTTTAATGGCTGACCAAAGAATTGGGTCATTCATCAATTAGTTGTTGTTGTTGTTGATTTTGTTTTTTTTATTACTTTGTATGTGTTTTGTCTATCAAAAATTTGTGTGTGCAATTTATTTGATGTTTTCGTGTTGAGAACTTTTTTTTATTATTTTTGCTCAGCTGCTTTTAATTAATTTGATTGCTAAACAAATTGACAAATGCGGAACATGAATTCCCCTATATATATATACATATATATAAATTATACTAAATATATATTGAGCTTGTTTTTGTGTTTCATTTCAAAGCTATGACCATGCTCAATTGCGATTTTGCTTGTTCTTTTTTTCTTCTTCTTTTTTTGACTTTGTGATTGCGGTTTGTATATATATATATATATATATATGTTTTTGTCTTTCTTTTTTTTGGCGTGTTAGTGACCCAATTCTTTTGTTTGTTTGCTTTTTGGTCATTTCTTTTTGATTTGTTATTTATGACCGACTTAATTTGTGGCCGCCTCGACTATGCAAATTTTTAGGGGAGCTGTTGCCGTGTACCCTGCAGGCAAGAAAAGGGGTAACTTAAACTCCTAAATATGTTTACCCAAGGTCATGCATATTTGGGTAGTTTTTACAGGGTATTTTGTTTGCCTTTCGAACGTTTTGGGGCTTTTGCATTGGCCACGGCGTCGTATACGTAATTAATGCATGCACATGACCAGCTCACACACATACATATTTATATCAATTCCAGTTCTTGAGTATGGTTGACTATGTGTGGGTGTTGTTTGTTGTTTCTTTCTATAAATTGAATTTGAAAGGTGACTTAGAAAGCAGGCAAAAACAACAACAACAACAAACCGCTTAGAGGAGAACAGCGACAGAAAACAGAAAAGTCAACCAACTACTTTCAGAGTTGACCAACTTTGGCCAAACAGACCAAAGATTACACTAGATTACATTATATAAGCGCTACGTAATTGAATCGAGTTAAAGGGGTGCCACCAACAGAGATAGAGAGGGGGTGACACTTGTTGACATTTGTCGAGAGGAAGTTCATAAATATATGAAGCGCTTTCTTCTTCTGCGGTTTTTTTGTATGTTTTGTGTTTTTATTTTTTTTTGTTTTTTGCACACACAGTTTCACGAACTTTCACGTCACATTGTGTGGTAATTAGTTTGCTGGGAATTATGCTTCCTAGTTTTTTTTAGTTTTTTCTCTCTCTGTTTTGTGTTGCTGGTTTTTTTTTTTTTGCAATTGATTGGCAGTGGCCATGGCCCGGCCAAGTGGGCCATCAGTTTGGTGTGTCTGCGACTTGTATGTGTATAATTTAGCATATTAATTGACACAGTTGCCAGCCTTGGTTATTTTTTCTTTTTTTGTTTTTGTTGTTGTTGTTGTTGTTGTATATATAGTTTTAGTTTGTTTTTCTCTGCTTTGGTTTTGTGTTGCTGTTCTACGCACTTTCTCTTCATGAAATCTTTATGAACTATGCAAAAGCAATGCAGCAGAAAATGTCACGTGAAAGCCACAAAATGCATTTAATACTTAATACTCGCATTTTGTTGCACTGCCACATATTTGAAAGTGTCATCACAATTGGGTCACTAACACTGAGGCATCATCATAAACAGTAGTTGCAGCTAGAGATCATAGACAAAGGCATGTTGTTGTTGAAACTAGAGACGAGACAGAGAGGGCGCGAGAAAGAGACAAAGAGTGAAAGAGAGAGGGAGAGAGAGAGAGTGAGAGGGAGAGAGAGAGAGTGAGAGGGAGAGAGAGACTTGAGTCTCATATGTTACATCACCAAAAAGTTTAACAGCTACAAATATCCAGTATACAGATAAAAAATAACACAAAAAACACAAAAAAAAACATAAATAAATAAAACCGAAACTCGACTGCGAATTAGTTGCGCAAATATTGAAAGTGCTGTAGAGTGCATTTTTCAGTTAAGCGGAAGCTAACAGATGCAACCAACAAAAAAGATTTAATATCAGCAACAAAAGCTGAAAACTAAAATAGTTTGTATTTTTGCAAAGCATTTAAAAGAGGTCTTCGGAAAAATGTTTAGGAAATTAAAATGCTTTAAAAAAGAAGAGTAAATAAAATATAAAAAAAATAAAAACATAAGTTTATGAAAATATATTAACTAATAACTGATTTAACCGTTAATTTCTACTAAATGTAAAATTTTTTAAAATAAAGTAGCAAGTAAAAAATCAATTTAATATTCATTTGTATGAAATAATTAAAAATTAATAAATTCAATAAGAAAACAGAATGAAACAAAGTAGCAAGTAAAAAATCAATTTAATATTCATTTGTATAAAATAATTAAAAATTAATAAATTCAATAAGAAAACAGAATGAAAGCAATTTTAAAAATTATTTAAAAAGTCAATTTAATATTTATTTGTATAAAGTTAAAATTTGTCAACAAAAATAAAACTTAAAGCACTCCATAGGCCTTCAAATAATTATAAAAAAAGTTATTATAAGAGTATAACAATTTAAACTTCATAAATAGATTTTGTTCATTGAAATAATTATTTTTCGCAAGGTTAAAACCATTTTGTTAATTTGAAGTACTAAAGTTTTCCCTGAGATACTAGTTGACATATAATTGAATGCTGCGCTTTAGTTCAGGCCCTACGTTATCTAATCAAATGTTATCATCGGACAGGACAGAAATGGGAGAAATGCTCGCAATTAAAATGAAATTCATTGGCATTTTAACCCACTGTCAAGTGACAGTCGCTTCGTCGACGAATTGTGTTGATAACAGCGCGTGCCAACGACAGACAGAAAGAGACAGACAGCGAGAGAGAAGAGAGAGCGAGAAGTGATAATCAGTCTGTTTATACAGATGCGACCCACACCAAGGCAATTAAAACAAAAACAACAACAAACGAAGAGTGAAATACTAACGAAAAGAAAACTCAGTGAAACTTCGGGGGAAAATAGTCGGTTTTGTGAGCGCCACAAAAATGTCTTTGACTGCGGAAAAATAAGGCAGTAAAGTGTCATAAACAATGGCAATAGGCGAAAGGTGGAGAAAAGCCCATGGAGATAGATACATACATAGATAGAGATAGCGAGAGAGAGATCGAGCGAGAGAGCGAGAGGAAAAGCGCATTAAGATGAATTTTCTGGCAACAAAGTTGCATTCATTTCGTATGCGCTTTCAATTAGTCAAAAAGACTTCGATATTTGTGAAATCTTGGCAACAACAAAACACCAAACGCTTGCAATTAGATGTTTTCAGATGTTTCTAGTATCTAGTATCGAAATATATATAGAAAACAATTATAAGTGTAGTAGATATATATCTTTGAATCAATTAAATATGCATTGAACTTAGCTAGATGACAAACTTTTTTACTTCTAGTTAGTTAAGGCAAAATAAAAGTGTTTTAGTTTTTGGATATTTAAATATTTAATTAGAAATTGATTGCTTTAGGAAGTAAGTCACATTATTATAATTTTCATGTATTTTTACTTTAGTTTAAGCTTTTTGAACTTAACTTTCCAATATTTTACAATTCTTTCTTTAACTTTCACCTTTAAAACTTACAAAAAAAATATAACAATTAATTCTTGCTCGTCTGCAAAGATTAAAAATAAATAAATTGCACTTTGTTGTTACCAAAAGTTTCTTGTCATTAACAAATAAATCAAAGCACTCAGCTAAAAATGTTCTTTTTAACTTTTTTCTTACTCATTCATTCCCAAAGAAAGAATTTTAGTGCCTTATTTGTTTTCCTAATATGCTTTTTTGGACCAATTCATTATCCAATTAGCCAATTTAACGCAACGATCTTTATACTCAAAAACTACTCAACTATAGAATTTAAAGCACGCTGATTGTGTGGGCGTTTTTTTATCACAAACCAAATATGTATGAACTTAATTTGTGTTATTATATCACGTCATTTTATGTTTTTTTGTATCAACTAGACTAATTGATGGTTTCACGGCGTCTCCAGTCAAACTATATATTTTGGGCGTATCTGTACAATTATTACATAGTTTTGATCAACGTGGGAACGTGGGAAAATGTATAAAATTTATTTAATCGCTTGCCACAGCTGAAAGTGTTTTTTTGGCATAAACTTTTGAGTTCAAATTATGAAAGTTTCTCAAAGGTTCAATAAACTGTTTTGCGATAAGTTTGCTGCCATTAGCTTAAATGTTAACTAATACGATTTTAAGTCCGTTTAAAATATGGTTTTATTGTTGAACTTTTAGATCATTGTTTTTCAATCTTTGACTGAAACAAGATGCTAACAAAATGTTGCCACAATTGTATTTCCAAAACAGAACGTTTTGTGAGTTGGAAAAGGAAAACAATGAAAGGCAGAATACAAATATCGTTGACGGCATTGTGCCAATAAAAATGCAAAAGTGTTAAACACAAATGTGCAACTAGTAGCTGGCTCAAAGTGACTGGACGCGACGTCTCCGCGACATCGAACACATCGAAATTGTTGCAAAGGACAGACACAGAGAAAGAGAAAGAAAAAACAAAGAGCAAGAAGGGAGGCAGGCATATGTAAACATACCATACATACATACATACATACATGAATATATATATATATATATATATATATATATGTATGTAGTAGCCGAGTCGACTAGGAATTGAGCAATAATGACGAAAAGGCAAACGCGGAACGGTTGAAATGAAACGCATAGCGAATGCCTAAAACAAACAAATAAACAAACGATATGAACAAATGATGTGCAGGCCACCGCCGTCAACTTTTGTATGTGTGTGCATATATATGTAGGGGTGTGTGTGTGAGTGACTTAAAGAGACGCAAAAGCGCTTTAAACCCGCATTGAAAACGTGCGAATGGCGTCGACGGCGGCAGCGCTAACGAACGGCGGCGGCCATTGAACCTGCCAAGTAGAGCTCAGAATTGGCGAAAGTGAAGATCCACTGCCGCAAGTCAGAGAAGAGAGCGAGACAGAGAGAGAGACAGAGAGAGAGAGAGAGAGAGAAGAGCGATCGTTTGTGGTGCGCGAGTTTGGATGACGCAGTCGCAGCAACAACAATAATAAAAATAAAACACAACACACCAAAGCTGACGATGATGATGGTGCAGAAACAACACACACAAAGTGCGATTAGAAGCCGCAAGAAGCGGCAACAAGAAGACAACACTAATACCACTGAATAAAGGCATGCCACACTGACTGACTGACTGACTGACTGACTGATTGACTGACTCTTAGCTCGCACTAATAATCATTGTCTTGTGTTTATTATCATCATCATCATCATTATGGTTGCAGTTGCTGTTTCTTGGAAGAAAAACCCAAAGCAGGCAAAACAACAAAAACAAAACAAAAGCAACCATTTTTTTTGATCACATCACACACACACACACACACATGAACAAAAAACAAAAAAAACAGCATACCAACCAAAGAAAAACAAAATGAAAACAACAGCAACGCAATTTGTTTAAAATGTAGGTCTATAGGTTTCTCGAAACCCCCATGTGAATGACGAGACAACGACGCGCAACCGCAGCAGCTGAGGCAGCAACATCAGCGACGACGCAGACAGCGGCTGTGGCAGCAAATAGCCATGGCAACACAGCAACAACAGCCGGCTAACAAACAGCCAAACAACAACTCAAAGTGGAATTGCCTTTTTTTTCCCCCATCATTCATGGCCCGCAGCATTTAATGTTATACACGCGATTACACTGAAAGAAACAACGCCAACAAAACAAAACTACTTAAGAATATAGAATACTTTGTGTGCTTGCTAAAACCAATTGTAAATTACAAGCCAAAATGTGTTTAACAATCTACTTAATGTATGTAGCTTAAAGACATTCAGTTATATTTTAATAATATTTAATAATTTTATATTAATCCTTTGCAACTTTGAATGCAGTATTATTATTGAGATTAAGCCATGACTAAAACGCCTTTCTTTTTGGAAATCTGTTCAGTTTTGACAGAGTTATCGTCTTGGAAAGTTTTGCATCCGTTCTGGTGTATAATTTTTGGTTTAAATCTAAGCAAATAATTCCTAAGTTGTAGATTTGGTCTACAACTGATTTCAATTCACCTATAACTTGTTTAAGAATTTTCTCCCAGTGTATACACACAATTTTTCCGCTCTTAACACACAATGGATCTTAGCAAAAGCAACTTAAGGTTATTAGCCGCCTTTTTTTTCGGATGATTTTAAGATTCTTTTGTTTGGTTGTGCTGTTGCTGTTGTTATTGTTGTTGTTGTTGTCGTTGCTGTTGATCTTAATGTAATAGCTCTAAAAGTCGTAAGAGCCTTATTGTATATACGTTTGTGTATGTGCATGGGGTACACAGAGCAACAGAACCGAATCCATTTAGTTGATACAACTTAAGAAATAAGAGGAACAACAATATAACGAAAAAAATGGAGAAAAAACTGCAACTCATAAACTTGTTGATTTGAGCACTGAGGCGCCTCAAGAGGCAAGAAAAAAATTAAAATGCTGCTGCTGTTTTGTTTATTTATTTTGACCTAATGTCATTTTACACACACAAACACACACACACACTCATGCATGCAACCACAGCAAACTAAGCCAAAGCAATTTGCTTAAAAGTTTCGGCCTGGTGATTTGTTTTCTCGTTGTTTTTTGGTTTTGGTTTTTGTTTTTGTTTGTGTGTGTGCTCTGCTCTTAGTGTTTTTTTTTGGGCTTCCTTTTAGAAATTCATTGGGCATTTTATGGCTGTGCAGTTTTTAATGATTTAATGGAGTTCGGCTTACACTTTTTAAAAAATTTCGAATTGTTGAATGCATTTTTTATATATATATTTTTTTTAATGGTTTTATGCGCCATCTAATGCAATTTTGGCACAAATAAGTTACACACACACACACACGCAGAATAGTCGCTTTTTATGGTTCATTAAAAACGCAAATGGTAACAAAAAGCTTTTATGCAAATTTAACATTGTTAACTGCTTTCTGGCGCGCAATACATTTATTTTATTGAGCATGGGTAAAAAATTTAAATAAGTATTATATTTTGATGTATAAACTAAATATTTAACATTATCTAACAATTTTAGTGTTGTAATTCAAGGATTATTAGGTCTTATCAATGTTTTTTTGTGTTTAATTTTATTTGCTATAATTCGTTTTCTTATGCAAGCTAAGTTTTTATTGTATATAAATTATTAAATTTTTATTAAAATTATTTAACTTCAATATATATTAACAAATTAAAGCTTTGTCTAAATATAGTTCGTGGGCTTATACGTAATGCGTTTACATATTGAGTATACGCCAGGTGCTTTTTGTGTGTAATTTGTTTTCTGGGGTTTTTCGTTGTTTGTTTATCGGTTGTCGTAAAATGCAAAACTAAACGAAACCCCTTGATGGGTGACGCTGAGTACAACAACAACAATAATAATGATGAATAATAAAAGTAATGATGTTTGGCCAAAGTTCAAGAACGTTCATTTGGAAATGAACTTGTAAAGGTCACCACAACCATAATGCATTAGAAGTGAATGCACTCAGCAATGCCTACAACAGAGATAGAGAGAGAGAGACACAACTCGTGTGTCGGCAACAACAATGAAAACTGACAGCCACTGCAACCGCAATTTAAACTAATAACTTGCAACAGCAACAACAACAACAACGCCAACAACAGCAACAATGACAATGACAATAATTTATTTTTGAATTAATTTTTCATTCGTTTGCTAAGCAGCCAACAACAATAGACATGCAACTTTCAACCACAACGCAACGGCGACTGCGACTGCGACGTTGAAGTCGACGTCGACTGTGACAGTGACAGTTGCTGACGCTTTGCCGCTTTGGCCTCCATTGCCATCGCCAGCCAGCCAGCCAGCCAACCAACAACAACAAAACGACAGTCGACAACAAACATCAACGCCCCCGATCGCAGAACGCACGTGTGCCGCCCATATTCAACACTTAGAACAATCAACATATTATAAAAAAATAAAATATTTTTTAAAAGATAAACAAAATATTTTAAAAATTAAATATGTAGAAACAATAACAAAATGAATATTAAAATAAATATATTTGAAATATTTAACAAAATATTATAACAATTAAATATGTAGAAAAAAATAATCATGCATGATTTATTGCATAAGTATTATTAATGTAAAAATGAATTGAAAAACATGTTAGTAAGAAATATTTATATTCAATAAATATCTTAATCATACCAGGTTTCTGTATTAATAATAAAAAATGAAATTGAAACTAAATTCACTTCCGGTTAGTAATACGTTTTCCTTCACTTTTGAGTGCACAAATTTTGCACAGTGTAACTTCACGCTTCCCTCGTCTGCGCCTACACGCTGCTGCTATCGCTGCCGCTGTGTGTTATTGACACTGCCTCAGTTTAACGGTAGATAAAACCCAAACGCGATAACTTACAACAATGTATGCAGCAAACACAACAACAACAACAACCAGCAGTTGTCCCTTTAATTTTGCTATTCTAGATTAAATTATAATAAATTGCAATTTCTATTCTGTGCCCCTCTCCCGCTCTCTCTCATTCAGTTTTGCATTGCGCAATGCGCGTTGTTGCTTGTGGGGCAATTTGATTTGTCATGTGGCATAGCGCTTTTCTTTCTTCTATCGGGCATGCTAATGCCAAACACACACAGACACCGCCAGAGCAGGCAGATGCAGGCGACAGACGACGACGACGTCCCAGACCTCAACTGTTGACATCTTGGCGCCCACACACACACACACACGGCGTGAGGAAGAGAGACAGAGAATGAGTGATAGTAACAAGGCAAAAATGAGATAGATTGAGAACGATTTGTATTCTTAACCCAAAGTGCATTCAACTTGGAAGATGAAGCTATTAAACTTTAATCTTTAACAAAACTATTTAAATATGAGAAAATATAGACGAACATTATTCAATATATATATATTGATTAAAGATTGGATAAGTATTCATAAAGGTCACAATAATCCACATTAGATTTAATTGGAGTTGCCAATTCAGCAATATATATAAAAACATCTATCAATCTGTCTACACGAAAGATCTATAAATTACTTTCACATTAAGATATTTCTACAACCTCTTACAAAAATTTTGATTATAGGTTGTTAAATCGTCAAAATATTTATTTTTATTATTTGTTTGATAATTATTTGATCTAAAAATGTATGTCAAGAAGAGATCTGACAGCTGGCGAAACCCAAAGCAGCTGCACAGGACTTGTTTTGTTCGATTTTTTTTTTCTTCAATTTTTGGCATTTCTAAGAACTTGAATTTTGTTGGTTTGCTTTTTAAAGCTTTTGTGCGCTTTTACCTGGATCAACTGTTATTGTGGGCCTGGTCTATCCTTTACCTGGAAATAGCTGAAACTGAAACGTAGCTCCCCAAAAAAAAAGAACGATAGAAGAAAGAATGATGATGAAAGATGATGAAAGATGATGATGATGATGGGCAACAAGACATGAAATTCTATGCCTTTTTATCTAACAATATCTAAACAGAACTAGCTATAACCAAAAAACAGATGAAAAAAGCTGAAAAAAACTGAACCCAACCCAACTCAAACGCAACTCAATTCAAATGCGCCATTTAATAATGTTGTTGCCCCATTGAATGTTGTTGTTTGTTTGTTGTTGCATTTGACACGCCTGTTGCTTTTATTGTTAAGCTAGTGTGCGTGTGCGCGTGTGTGTGTGCGTGTGTTATCAACACAAAACTTGACCTACATACAAGTTTATTAACCGGTTTCTGGTAGCATCAATTGGCAGCAACAAAAAAAATCAAATATTTATAAAAAAAGGGTTGCAAATATTTCAAATGTGTATGTGTGTGTGTGCAAAAAAATAAAAACTTCGTTTAGAAATATGTAGAACAACGGCAAACTTCGTAGAATAAAGGCTTAACAACATAGAAAGGCTATAAAAAGAGTTTAATTGGAAGAAGTTTGTTGTTGTTGTGTTAAGTGATCCAAGTTTGATTTAAATGCAGATGCGGATTGAATACTTTTTAAAGTTCTTAAAAGCTATTATAATTTAAATAAAGTTTTCTATTTGAATTCGTTATTTATGATCGAAATGTTATTAAGTTTAAATACATTAATTTCTAAGACTTCTTAATGGCTTCACTTTAACAGAAAAGTGTCTTTAAATATCGTTTTATATTTAATGTATGCAATAAATTTTCAACCTACGATCATAAATATTTTAAAAGTATTGTTTTTGTATTTGATTGGTTTCACATTAAATTTTGTTTTATAACTTGTAGATTTTTCTAAGGTTTTCTGCTTACATGGCAAACATTTCGATGAAATTTGCATTTGTTTATTAACTTTAAGCTTCGATAAAACTTATCTACAAATATTTGTTTACATCATCACCAATACACTTTGATATTTCTTTTAGCAACTCCCTTAGGAGCTTTGTTGGGAGTCAGTAGGGTGCACACACACAAACACACGCACACGCACACGCACACGCACACACACACACACACTCATAGCATATAGCAAACGAGCATTCGCATCGACTTTGAGCCATTAGCCTAGTTAGGCAAACGCCATCCATGGTGGATTCAATGTGATCCGATAGCGATGACTTGGACTTCATCTTAGTTTGCAATACGTTTGGATTTCTGTTGGCGGCAGCAGTGTGGGTGTTGCAAGCGGGGTGGCAGGGGCATAACTATGTGTGCTGATAGTGTGTGTGCCTTCAATATGAAACACACACTAAATGTAAATAAATAAATAAAATGCCAAGGCGCGCAGAAAAATGGAAATGTTTGTGTTTTGAGTTTTATTTGTGTGTGTGTGCGTGTGCCAAGAATGCGTTCTGCTCGTTCTCAGTTTGTCTCATCATCTTCTTCTTCTACATCATCATCATTATCATCATCATCATGTTCTGCATCTTCATTTTATTCCACTTTTCGTTCTTTTTTTTTCTTTTGTTGGGTTCAACAAACTTTAATCGCACATTAACCGCTCGAATTCCAAAATTGATCCAAGACGTTTTTTGTTTTGTTTTTTCTTCTTTCATTTCGATGGAAATGGAAATGAAATCGAGGCACACGCACAAATCGCATCGTTGCGATCGATGCTAACAACAAAATCCATTTTTGTTCGTTTTTTTTTTTTTTAGTTTGTTTTTGCTTTCAAAAATACCACAAAAAAATGTTCTATAAACATTTTAAGATCTGTGTGTGCGTGTTATTCTTTGAAATTTGATTTGTTGCACAAGTTGTTTGGGTTGATCATTTTTATTGTAGCATTAAATGCATTAACTGCAGCATAGAATAAAAGAACTTTTTTAAAAAATATTCGAAGTTTAACAAATATTAAATGTTATAGTTATACAAAAAATTGGTTTTGCTTGACTGTTTATTGTTTTTTTTATGATCGATTATTATCGATAACCGATAAAACTCAATTTATAGGTACAAAGTTTGAGCTTGGCATAACTTTGTTAAAATATTCTTTTTAATGATATAATTTTTAATTTGTTATGGATTAATATCGATAACTGATAAAAATAACTTTATTTCTTAGAGCGGGACACAAAATTTTGTATAATTAAAGCTAAATAAATTAAAAATTAAATTAATGAGTGAATTGAAAAAGCTTTAAGTTATTTTTATTTATTTGAAGCAAATAAATTTTATGATTGTTTCGGCTTTAAAGCTTAAAGTGTTTTGAAAGTAGAACGAACTAGTTCACGAAACCAGTTCACAAAGCTATTAAGAAACAGGCTTTTATAATACATTTGATTGATAGCCACAATAAAACTCAACAATCTGTACAAATTAGTTGCATATTTTTTCAAAGAGCTTCAAACATGACTAGATCTTGTAAGGTAAATATGGCATATAACTAACTAAATTTTAGCTGTCAAGTAATTTGATTTTTAACAAGTTTTCAATTAGCTAAACTAACTATGTACTTTATGAGCCCACGCTTTTTTGGTTTTTATTTCTTACAGTGTAATTAATGTTATGGCTGGTTTTTTGTTTTTGTTTTGAGACTGTTGCAATTGCAGCTAAGAAAAAATTACTTTAATCTTTAGTTCGTTGTCACTTGGCCAGTTGAATCAAGGCAGCTGACTGACAATTTAACTGCCCAACTGACTGACTGACTGACGTCTATTACCACACACACCAACACCAACACAACAAACACACACACATACATATGTATACATATATACTTATACGAGTCATAAATGTTGAGAGTGTTGGTGAATGGTTTCAAGTGCATAAATTTTGGTTAATTTAAATTGCAGTCGCACAGTTCATTTATGTGGCTGAGATAATGTTAAGAATTTAACAGTATACACGATATATATATGTATATATATAAAAGTATATATATTTTATTTTTGTTGAAAGAAGTGACTTCACAGTTTAGTTGAGAGACTCGTTTTGGTTTTCGGATTGCCTGCAATTTAGTTGCAGAAATTAAATTTAATTCAATTACAATGTGAACAACACAATAACTGTGTGTGTGTGTGTGTGTGTTGAGTGCAACTTCATTATGTGCATTTAACATAAATATATATGTACTATATATTTTTCAATTATTATGCGATTTAAAGTGCACTTCAGTACATGCACTTTTCTGAAGCACTGTTCTCCAATTTGAATGCATTTTAGTTTATTTCAAGTTGTTTTTCGTTTGTTTGGATTACTTTTGTGGCACGTTTCTTTTCAGTTATCTTTTAGCTTTGCTTTTGTTATGCCTGTTGCTCTTGCAGTTTCTTTTTCCGTATTTTTTTTATATTTTTTTTTTTGTTTTGAAAATCTTGTTGCATCTGTTGTCGCAATTTTGCAAGAAAATTGGTTCACAGTTGACCCAGTTTTATTTTTATTTTGATTTTTTTTCTTTTTTGGTAGTTGTTAAAGAGTGATGGACAGAGAGAAAGAGAGAGAGAGAGGGATGGAAAGAAGGAGAGAGGTAATGTGGAAGAATGAATCTTATGCTCGTTTAGCAGCTGGCAACAACAAAACCCAAATTGAAAAGAAAAAAAGTAAGATCGGCACCAAAAACAAAACACAAAAGAAACAAAATAAACTGCAACAAGATGTTTGGCCGCAATGTGGAGCACACACTTAGCTGCACAAAGCGAGGACATGTGGCACGGTTGGGGCAAGGGGATTTCAACCACAACGCACAGAGATTGTGTGTGAGTGTTTGGTTAACTTTTTTTTTGGGGGGAATAAATTCTGGAAATGTTTATGGAAAGAGCGAAACTGAAGTGCGTTGCAGCGGCCAACAAAAAAAAAAAGTTATTGTAAGATTCTTGAGTGCATTAAAGATTTTAAAATGTTGTTGCAAGATGTTGTTGAAAGTGCAATAACAACAAAAAGCAATTTAAACGAAGAGTAATAATTAAATATTTATAAATAAAGAAAGTTTGATTCAGTTTTAACATTAAAAGGCAATATTTTAAGTGCAAAGCAGAAAACTGTTAAATCAAATAAAAAATTCTCGTAAAATATTGCAAAAAGCTAAGAAATATTGTGCCTTCAATATTTATTATCAGTTTCAATGAGTAGAAAATGAGAAACACTTTAAAAGTTATTAAAAGTTTTCTTTTACGTTCACATACTTTAAGAAGCTTCTGAATGTTTCTCATTCCTTATCAACTTAAAGTTAGTTCTCTTTTACATTCCACAAACATTTTGTCTTCAGTTACTTTTATGCTATTCAATTTTTTCTCAGGGCATCCTGCATTCATACACACTGATTGCTATATGTAAGCATACCTTTTTAATACACATATATTCAGATGCGATATAATCCCTCTCTCATCCCTTCTCTAGCTCTTTCTGTTAATGGCGACAAAATACAGTCAACAGCAAGCTTAACTCTAAAAACCTGCTCCTTTGTAACAGAATTCTTCTTAGCTTCTGTTCGTAAAATCAATATATACTCTGCTTAAGATTGGATACATATTAAGGGTATAGTACTTGAGATGGCATACTTTTTACATATTTCGTTGGAAATAAATTCAAAAGTTGAGCTCAAAAACAAGAAAAACTATTTAAAGCTCAAAAATACGAAAAAAATTCTTAAAAGTCTTATTAAACGGAGTATAAAATCTTTAAGTCCAGAAAAATAAATAACAAAAGTAATTCTTAGTACTGAATCTTACTTTGGTTCCATTTATTAAGAAACAATTTTTTATTTTAAAAAAAATTAACTTAAACATAAATTCTTTCTAAAAGCCTTTAAGCCTATAAATAATTTATCATTATTTAATTTCTTTCCACGAAAAGAGTATCGTGCAGTCGTTAGCTAGCAATCGCACTCATTTTTACTTGTTTTCCTTTATTTTTGTACATTTTTTATCGTATAATTCTTTTTTTGCATGGAACTCTGGCTGTTATTCTTCTGAGCTGCATGCAGTTTGGTTGCTGCTGCTGCTGTGGTTGTTGTTGTTGTTGCTGCTGTTGCAGTTGCCCCAAATTTCTTTAGGTGAAATTATACGCATACTGCAGTTTTTATCTTTTCTTTTTTTTTTTGGTATTTTATTTTCTTAAAGAGAGTTGCTTTACTTTAAGCTGGGACTGTTAGTTCTTAGTTGCTGCGATATCTCTCTCACTCTCTCTCGCTTGTATCTCTGTCTCGCTTGCTTATTTTATTTGGGGTCTCTGTTTGAGCAAGATAAACGAAAAATTGGGTCAGAAACCAACACTAACAACAACAACAACACAAAAAATAAAAATAAACGACTTAAAAAATAAAAGGAAAAAAACGAAAACGAAGACGAAGAGAGAGAAAAAAACAAAAACTTACCTTTTGGCATCAGATAAAATGCAAGTTTTGGCCAAGTTGGTAGCAGCAGACAGATTATCCGTACTTGGTAATGTTGTTTGTGATGTGTGCGTAAACTCTGAGGATGTCGAGGATGTGGACGACGATGAAGACGAAGAAGAAGAGGAAGAAGCTGATGATGTTGTTGATGCGGCTGATGAGCAACTAGTTGCTGTTGCTGTTGCTGGGACAACAACAGTTGCTGATGTTGTTGATGCTGGTGCTGGTGGTTTGGTTGCTGTTGGATTGACAACTGTTGCAACTAGTGCTGTTGCTGTTGCAATTGGCTGCGGTTCGATTTGTAGGCGACAATCGTTGACCGCAACTATTTTGGCCAGATTACGTCGACTGGCAACCAACGGTAATTGCTCCATGTTGCCAGTTATTGTTGTTGTTGATGCCTCCGACAATGATGATGATGATGACAATGATGATGATTCGTTGTCGGAATCGATGGCTTTGGCCTGGTCAACACTTTCCACCAGCGTTAACAAATTCATTGGCATTTTTTCACACTTTGCCTTTGGCTTCTTGGCGGCTTTCAATTCTTCAGCTGCTTGTGGAATTTTTTGAATTTTTGTTGCCACGCCGTTGCTGATGTTGTTGTTATTGGTGGCAACAACTGCAACTGTTTCCTGTTTAGACAACAGCAAAAGCGGCGGCGTTGTTGTTGTTATTGTTGATGACGACGTTTTAGTATTAACTGCTGGTGGCAGTTGTTGTTTTTGTTGCTGTTGTGCTGTTGTTGTTGCTGGCAATGTTGATGCTGCTGCTGCTGCTGCTGCGGCGGCTTTTAATGACTCCTCAACAACTTGTTCAGCTGCTGTTGTTGTTGTTGCTGCGGCTGCTGCTGCTGTTGGCATTGTTGTTGTTGTTGCTGTATTTATAATTGCCGGCTGCTGTTGCTGTTGTTGTTGTTGCTGTTGCGTGGCAAGAGCGGCTCCACCTTCTGGTATAATTGTTGCAAAAATTTGTTCGCCAAATATGAAAAGATCCTTGGAAATAATCATTATCACCTTTTTGTGATGTTTTAGCTGGTTTTATTTTTTTTTTGCCTTTTTTTGCGTGTTTTTTTTCTTTTTTTTGGATTAAATTTCTGTTGCTCTTGGGTAAATGTAAAACGTTTCTTTATTTAAAAAAAAAAAAGATGAAATAAACACGTTTGGCTTTAAGCATTAAACATACAAAAATATTTCGCTGGGATTTTTGGTTTTCGTTTTTTTTGTTTTTTTTTTCTTTATTTATATTTTATTGGAGTTTTGCGCACATTTCATAATTTTAGCAGGCTGTAAAACGAGTTGAAAAAAACGAGAAAAGATTAAAGATAATGAAATTGATTTAAAAAAAATATTACAAACGTACGTTAAGATGTTAATTAATAAAATAATGAAGAGGAGGTTACTAAAAAATATATTACACAAAAATTATCGAAATTTTGAAACTGAATAATAATATTTTTTGTATGCTTTATATTATTAATAAAAAACAATAAGTTAAGGAAAAACTTTTACGATATATATGTTGCTTGAAAAGATCTTGTGTTTAGTTAAATAAATCACAATTTCTCGAACAAAAAATGATTTTCAAGTGTATTTTGTGTTTCAATTAATTTCCGTACATTTCTCAAGCTTTGTTGTTTATACTCTTCTCTTTGTATTTGTGGGTTAAAAAAGCCACAATAAAAATGAGCAAAAAGAAAAAAAATGTCTACTAAATTGCGTTCAATAAATTTTGGTATGTTCTTTGTTCACAATTTGTTGATATATTTATTTTTAGCACTTGCAAATAACAATCACGAAGTTCGGCAGCAAATACCGCCATTCAAAATAAATGAAAAAGAAATGAAACAACGCTTTTTTTATGCTGGCTAAGCCGCGTCTAACAGTGACTGAGAGAGGATTCAGAGTCACAAAGAGTCAGAGGCGAAAGAGCGATGTAAATGTTGAGACAGAGAGAGAGAGCCTTAATTCTGTTATAATATTTTGTCAATAAAAGCCCGCGCGAAACAAAGCGCCAGAGCAAAATGTCAGTGTACATTTTAAGCATGTGCAAGTGTATGTGTGTGTGTGTGTGTGTTTTGTGTGTGTATATAAAATAAAAATGTAAACATAGCAAAAACAACAAGTGAGTGAGTGTCAGGAAACAACACACAAGAACACAAAGCTGCTGGGAACAAAAAAGCACGCACCCAAAAGCAGCGATTCGGCGAAATTTACGATGAATCTTTTTCCTTCGATTGCAATTTGATGGGGAAGATCGCGGAGGGAGCAGAAGTAGACGAGTTGATCGGATCGTTATTAAAATTTAAAAAAAACTCAGCTGCGCAACAATAAAATAAAAAAAACAGCACATTGCGAGTGAATATCACTTTTTTCTCTCTCTTTTCATTTACTTAATGCATTTGTTTGATTTGAAACATTTTGAGGAGCACACAATAACACTCTCTTTGCACACGCACAGGAATTATATATGTACGCCGAAGAACACATGGGGGAACTGAGAAACCGAGAAAACCGAAACAGAAACAGAAATCGAAACGAAACGCGTTAACGAAAAAAAGATGTAAAAATGACTTTTCAGTGCATTGTTGTTGGTGCGGCGGCGGCGTTCGGTAGACTAACTGAATTGGAATTGAAAGCTGAATGGCGGCGACTACGACAACTTTCTGACAAACAACAACGAACAGACGCTATGCGCGTTACTTAGTACAACCAACGGCGGCCGATTTCGATCTCATACTGATCACCGTTAAACGCTGTTTTGCCTGCTGCTGCTGGTGCTGCGACTGTTTCTGTCGCAGTCGGCGTCAAAGAGCGCGCGCCCGTGCATTAATGACAATTTTAACAGCACATTCTCTCCACCAAAAGTCAAGCAGCGCTGCGACGTCGTCTCCCAGTCGGCACACTGCACGTGCGTGTGGAGCTTAGTGCTTTCTCTTTGCTGTAAGCTTACATGCTCTTAAAGAGCGCTATTCGCAATGTCGTCTTTCTCTCTCACACTGATATTAGCTTAATACAATGTAATACTTTGTCTGTTAAACGGTATTCTGTAATCAGTCATTGATAGTGAACTGTGAAGCTCTTAAGCGCCTTACCGATAAAAGCAATAAAAGCTTTTATGAGGCTTAAGCAAGAAACAAAAAAAAAAGCAGCCACTGTCTGTCGGCTGTTGACAAAAGTTGAATTAGTGACAGAAGTTTGCTTAAGATTTACACTGGGCTTTAAAAAACTTAACGTCTTTCGTTGTATATATTCAAATTTGACAAGTTTTAAGATTGACGTTTATCAAGTTTGGTAACGTTTTTTTTTTTTACTTTCAACAACTATAACATTTCCGGCATTTTTTGTTTTGCCAAATACCAGAAGTTCTTAAAGAATTATGACACAATAATAATACAAATACATATTAATCCCAACAAATTTCCATTAGTCGATTGAAAAAAGAGAAAAAAACTTGGTTTATTTTTTAGAGAGGGCAACAAAATGTACGTATGTTAAGCCTTGTACATTTTGGACTGTGGAAGCTTATCAGTCAATAAACTTGACAATAGAGAACAACAGCAAACAGATAGAGAGAGAGAGAGAGAGAGAGAGCAAATTGTGTGCATGAACCGTTATACCAGGAAGAACAAAAACTCAACGGCTATAAAATGTGTCAGCTGTTTTGTTGAGCTTTCAGTGCGTGAAAAATGTGTACCAGATAAAGCTATAGGCCTCTTATACTATACATATGTACATACAATACATACATATGTAAATATGTATCTGCAATAATCATGATGATTTTAGACTTCTCTTTAAATAGCATATGCGCAAGGAGTGCGTCTATTAAGTTTATGGCATATGCCATAAACATATGCAATAGCATTTACTTCTTTTTTTGTTATTTCTCGTTCTAATTATGTGCGTAGCTTGCGGCTGTTTGTGCCAGTGCTGTTTTAGTTGTTTTTGCACTGTACAAATGTGCGCGCGACGCTGACAACAAGAGACACCAATACATGCGCACACAAAAATTTAAAAAGCACACGCACTTGCTCTTAACCTTGACAAACTAAACGAGACGCACGCAGCTTTTTATTTTTTGCTTCTCCTTTTGTGTGCGTTTGTATGTGTGTGTGTGTATTAATGTACAGCTCTTTTTGGCTGCGCTGATAACATTTTGTTTTTGCTTTCTTTTCTTTCCCTTTTTTTTGTGCGTTCGTTGCTCTGCACACACACAAGCAAACACACGCACTCATATGTATGTCAGAAATTATTGTTATTTATATGCGTAGTTTGTAGAATTTTCTATAGTTTTATCATGCGTATATCTTAAATATTGTCTTGCTTAATTTGTTTGATTTTCAAAGAATTATTACCCTTGGCGCTTGCGAAATTACTTTTCGTTACAATTAGCGTATTTAGTACTTTATATATAATATTGTGTCGTTTAATGAACTCATTATCAGTCAATTTCATTCTTTTTATTTGTTTACTTTGGCAACTGTAATGCATTGCACAAAAAGAAAAAAACACAAGAGAATTGAGTCACGGTCGCCAGAAAAGCAAATAAAGCTTCTATTTAACCTTACCCGTTATTCAAAAGAATACAAATAGTATTTGGAGACCTTGAACCTAACCTATATTTAATGACTTTAAGGTACCTTCAAATAAGAGCTAAGATACATTTAATACAAGCATTTTTTTTGCAGGATATCTGTGCCGAATGTTGGTTTTTCTCGAGTTCTATATATTGCTTACGCTTTTTTCCGCTCTTTACACATACACAAGGGAAAACTATTTTTACGACTGCCTCAAAGTATGCAACAGTTCTTTGGCGTAAAATGATATTTGAGTGGGTGGTAGAAAACAGACAAAAAAGTAAAAAAAAATTAAGGGAGGTGGGTGGAAGCATTGTAGTTGCAGTGTAGAAAAATGATTAAATAAATCTATATGGATGTAGAATCTTAGAAATATCAAAATAAAATAGATAAAAGTTGTAGTTGTGCTAAGAATAACAACATTCCAAGGGTAAAAGTAATATGCAGACATAAACAAACTTTATAATTGTAAATTTGTATCAACTTTGCTTTTGTAATTCGTTTACTGATTGTTGAAAAGTATATTCAAAAACTTATTCCCAACTCACAAATCAAACCAGCTACAAACGCCTGAAATTTTACATAATTTACACAAATTTAACAATACGAAATGGATGAATCCATTGTATCCATATACGATCTGTTGATAACACGTTACCGACAACAACGCATAAACGAGCAACAAAAGGACTTGCAACAAAAGCACTTACAAGCCAAGTCCACATCGGAGATTAAGAAACCGGGACTTCAAAGAATCCATTCCAAGCTATCTGGCGATATGAAGTACAAGCACGGATGGACAAAGTCCACCAATGTGGTAACTGCCACACATCTGACACAAAAACGATCAGCGATTTTTATACCACCACCTACGAAGAAGGAAGTGCTCAATCAACTGGTAGAGAGGATGTCGGGCAAGCACCTCAGAAAGTCGATCATTGAGAGCGACGACATCTCGCCGACTCCAAGTAAACTTGCCTTACCAAAAAAAACAAAGCTAAAGGCAAAAATAAATATTTTATCAGCGCGTGGCAGTGCAACAAGCAGTTCTCGCATGCGTCTCGCTCTCTCGCCACGCAACAAGAATCTCTCAATCAAGCCCAAAGTTAAGCGAGAATCAAAAGCTACCGTTGAGCCAAAGCAAGCACGTGCCAAACATCCCGAAGCCATTAAGCTAGCTAAACTTTCGCAAGAATCCAAAACAGCAAAAATTGAACAAAAATTTATGAAAAATGATAATGATGCTCATTATCGCATTTAAGAGGCTATTTTGCTACTTCAAATATTTGAATTTGAATCAGAACTTTAAAAGCGTTGCCAAATTTTAAGTTTCTGGTTCCTAACCTAAAAGGGGGGGAAAAAATTAAATAAAATATCAAAACATTAACTGTTATAGTTTTTACTTAATTGCTGATAAAGTTAGTTTTAAATCACTTATTTTCCGATTGTCTGCATGGATTTATTCAATCATCCTCATACAAATCTCTTCCGCAGTTTTGATTCTTTGTTTGTATAATAATTTTATGAATAAGACGAAAAAGTTCTTGACATAATCTTTTTTTTTTTTGTTATTTTATTATGTGTTTATATTTTGTATTTTTATAATAAATTATAATTTTCTTAATGACAGCGTTTTAACAATTTTGTTTGCTCTACAAGCACATTTTGAAAACCAATTTTTATTATTTTTTAATATATGTATGTGTGTTTGGGGATGTGTTTCTTTGTTTTTAATAATATATATATATATAGTATGTTTCGTGTTTAGATTTTTGCCTACAGTTGAAAATGCTTAGCACTAACGTTGCTTAGTATTGTTTAAACATTTCACATATACATTTCGCACACGTACATATTTGACATTAAAATGCAACAGCTACAAACTATGAATACTTCTGAATCCTTAAGTAGTACTCGCATTATGTATATCTATATATACTTTTATATATAAATATATATAGAATAAGCCATTGGGGGGGTTTTACACATATTAGTAATTATGCTATGCATTTTCATATATTTTTATTAATAGTCTCGACTGTAAACGACGCGCCAAAATTGAGTCAAAAATAAAAAATAACTGAAAAAATATATAGATTATAAAAAAGATTGCTCACATTTCTGATTTTTTTTTTTAATTCGTAAATATACAAAAATATTGTAGACAAATATTTTTGTATTGTTATTTTTCATTTCGTGGTATAATTTTTATCAAAGTTACATAAAATCTTAATTTTTATTTTCATTGCAAAATTTGTTTTGCGCTTATCAGACATGGAAAAGTTTAATTTTTTGTTGTTTGTAAATTTAAATGAATTTTTTAAAACAAAAATTCAAGGCGCAAATTTTAAAATCTTTATCATTTATTTTGTTGTTGCTGGTATGTATGTTTTGTTTGTTTGTGTATACATTTTTTTTATTTTTTTTAAATACTTTGAGAAATTGTTAACCCAAAACGGCATAAACTTAAATGCAGCGACTAAAACACTTTTAATACTACACTAAAATATATATGTATATAAAATTTAAATTCATTATTTTAAATAGTAGATACATAGATTAACTAAAACACAAACTAAAGGCGACACTACTTAATCAATTAACACAAATAATAATTCTCTCTTTTTGTGACTAAATATTATTGTTGTTAGTTCAACAAGTTTTGAAATTCAATTTCACTTATTTGGTGGCATTTTATGTTCTTAACAAACATTACATCTTGCAGTAGCCATAACCAAAAGGAACTAAGTTAATATAAATATATTCAACTAGGCCATTTGCTAGAGGGGGGTTTTTCTTGTGAGTTTTTAAGGATAAATTGTGCTGAAAGGGCGGCTAGGGTATCAAGACTTCAGCCAAAGTCTTTTCAGTCTGAAACAAAAATAATAAAAAATTGTTAAAATAAATTTAATAAAACTATAAGTAAATAAGAAGGTTGTAGAACAGAATCTGCGCCAATAAATAAATAGCTAAGTTATCGTAAAAATCGTTACACAAATAAGGAAAAAAAGTATACCACTAGTAGAAGCTTTGGATTTCTTATATTAGGTAATAAAAAATATTTAAAAAATAAATTTTGAATTAATTTTAACTACTTTCTAAAGCACACAACGCTCAAAATGCCTACAGGAAGTTAAGGATGGGAGTTTGTTGGATTTGTAAAAACATATAGCTACGGTAGAAGCAACAATTTCTTTGGTTTACTCCTTATCTAGCCGAGAGATCATACAATGAATATGAATTACTGTTAATTATACTTTTACTTTTGCTTCGCTTTGTTTTTTTTTAACAAGTATTACTTTGCTGTATTCTGTTTTTGGTTTTAGGTTGTCTTTATTGGCTGCTTAAAATTCCGTATGCATTAGCTCAATATGCTGACGCAGGTGTCCATCGTTGTAGAGCTTTTCGCAATCGATGCTCACCTTTTTCAGCAGCTCAATGGCTGTTTGGAGCACCTGATGCCATTTGCGCAGCTCCGTTTCGTGCGACAGCTCCTGCTGACGCATCAATTCCAGCCAATCTTGACTCGTTTCGGGTAGTTCCCTACATAATACAATACAATATTAATTACGTTAAAAGCTATTTTGTATTTTGCATTTTTATACTCATACTTACTTGAGGGCTGCCAAATTGGTCATGCGGGCACGACGGCTGAGATCGAGGTCAATGTGTTCCTCCAGCTTCCAGAGCTTAAGTAATAATATCACATTTAATGCCAGCAGCAAGCACATTAAAAATATAACAAAAAATGACAAGCCCTTGTGTCTGAATCTATCTGGTCCCTGTCCCAATTGATGGCCGCCCGCCAGCAACTGTTGCTGCTGTTGAGCGGCTAAACTGCCAGCTCCGCCGCCACCAGCTCCATGAGCCAATGCAGCAGCAGCGCCAACGCCAGCAATGCCGCCAGCGGCCAACAATTTGGGATCCCAATTATCCAGGCTTTCGGGCATGCCTGCTTGTGCACCGCCAGCGATTGCTTCCTCCGAGGGGCGTACTTGTGTGGCAGTACCTGAAAATGAACGATTTGCAACACGATGGGCAAATAATCAAAACCATTAGAAAACTAAAAAACAAAAAATATAATTTGTGAACCTACAGCAGCTACAGCAACAAAAACAAACAGCGTGCGTATGCAGAACAAAAAATAAAACTAAATACGAGTGTTAACATGCAAATTGTCAAAGAGTTCCAAAATTACTAGAATAAAAAGCAAAAGCGATGAGTGAGTGATTTCTAGCAAGAGCAACGTTCATAAAAGAAGATATGCCAAAAGGCTTTGGAGGATCAAAAGAGCATGATATTTAAAAGCGTTAGAATTTAAGTAAGCAGTGAAAGTCATGATCTTGAAGTTTAAGTTAACAAATCTATAATCTTTAATATTCTCAATAAGTTCCCAAACTCAATCGCTTGTGCTTTTGTTGGAGAAATTTGGTAAGCGTCTTGTAAAACGCTTTAATACCTTGGCATGTGTGCAATTTGGCCTTACGATGCTGGCAATTTTGTTGCTGTTGATGAGATTGCATATGTTGCTGATGTGGCGGCTGCAGATGTTGCTGATGATGGTTCAAGTGTTGTTGTTGGTGTTGATGATATGAATGATGATGATGTTGATGTTGCTGTTGCAGTGATTGATGAAAAGTCGCTTGTTTGCTGTCATTGTCAGTGCTGCTTGCCGTTGTTGTTGTTGTTGTTATTGTTGCGGTTGTTGCTGATGTTACCAATTGATGTTGTTTGAGGCCTGTGTGTTGCTAATTTTTAGCTTGGCATGGTAAATGTTGTAGTTGTTGATTGTGCGTGCATTTTGTGTGTGTGTGTTTGTGTGTTTGTTAAGAAGAAGCAATAGCAATGGCATTTTTGGCATTGATAGTATATTTGTATTCGTATAGATTTTGCATTGCTGTGCGTTGCTTTTGGTTGCTGTTGCAGCTGTTGATGTTGCTTAATGTAAATGTTGCTGTTGTGTAAATGCTTACCACGTCTAGGTCGTCGTCCCTTGCCCTTGGCAGGTGGTATACAAGTCTCACTCTGTAACGCATGCAACTGAGCACCGAAGAAATCTTCTAGTCCCGCCCACGTATTCTTCTCAATGAATCCCTTAACAACGCCCCAAATGGACTTTTTGTATTTGATTTGCGCATGCACCGACAACATCGTATGATCATCAACGGTACTGTTAAGTGATTTTAGATGTAAGTTAAGTTACTTGAATATTCGACTCAATTTTCCACTCACCGCGCCAGGCAAAAGTGGATTAGTACACTGAAGCTATCCGCATAGGGAATGCCTGCGTTGACACTGTTCACATCGATGGAATAGAGTTCACCCGGTTTGCTGCACTCACGCATCGTTTGGTATTCAGTTACCTGCGTATAGGAATAAGAATTATTAGATATATGCAATAGCTGAGAAACTTATTCTCACTCACCTTTGAGGTTTTTGGACCCACAGAAGCGGCCAATTGTACCGTCACATTAACAATACGCACGTTCTGACCCTCATCATTCTTATGCCAGTCGCCAACAGTCAAATCTGTGGATTTGCGCATCTCATGGAAGTCCGTTACGAATTTTGATTTAGAGAACAGATAGTTAAATAGTGTGTCTACACGTATGGGCAGTATTGTGTGCACTATTTGACGTCCTTCGTGCGTTGAAGTGCATTCCGTGCTGGGTACAAATCTAAATGGCATAAAAAGCTAATTGTTTTTAAATTTCGTTGGCGATTAAAGTGTGTTACGTACGGAATATTATTCGCCTCGGAATCGGATGAGTCTGAGACATCTGTCGGTCCCGCTTCAGCATTGTTTTTCACGGCCATTTCAACATCACGTTGTCGCTGATTTTTAGTCACTTTGCGCTTAACGTCCGGACCATGATTCAGTGCGGATTCCGATGTTGTTGCCGTGCTTAGCTTCTCAGCTTTTCTCTCGGCAGCTGCAGCAGCAGCAGCAGCAGCTAATCTACATTTACCACCTCCCTCTACATGGGCTGTGGCTTGTGTGTTTGCAGCAGCAGCAGCAGCCGTGTTTGAAGTTGCTGTCGTTGAGCTATTGCTGCTGCTGTTGTTGCTGCTGCTATTATTGCTAGTGTTGCCGCTGGGCACACTGAGAGTGACAGAAACTGATTGCTCCGTTGCCTTAACGGAGCTGAGTGTCAGCTCTTTGGCATTGGCCTTCATTTTCTTATTGGATTTTCGTGTATTGTCGCTGGTCTTATTGTCCGAGCCACTTGCCGAAGCGTTGGCGGATGAATTCACATTCGACGATTTGCTCGAGGAGTTAAAGAAATATTTCGTTTTCGATTTTCGTGTTGTCGCGACGCCACCACCGCTGCTGGCGCTACTATTGCCGCTGTGCTGTTGCTGATGTGGTTGCACCGAATTGCTTATGCTCTGACTTGAGAAACTTTGATCGCAAGCACCGATATCATCAATTGCCGTTTGGAAATCAACATCAGTTTCAGTATCCGCATCTAGCGTTGGATCTATATAATCCTCATCGTCTGTGGTCAAGCCCAACTCCTCGCCATAGCAACTGTGCACATAACGCCAAATCTCTTGCGGCGAAAACTGTTTGTTCATCAACGTATTCTGCCAGACGCGAAAGAGCATCAAAAATGACTTGTCACGCGACGCAAATGTCGCAAAAAAGAACTTTTCCTTGGCCGTCGATATCGAAATGGCATTCGGTATGACCAATGCTGTTTTCTCTTTCGTTATTGCCGTCACATCCTTCCATTTGATGCTCACATACGTTTCCCAGCTAAAGATATTCGCATGAAAGCAAACGTAATTCTGTGAGACGTATAAACGACCCTGCACCAAAATATCCCGTTGAAGTGCACACGAGTAGTCTGTAGGTAGAATAAGGAAACATTAGAGACATATAGATTAAACACACGTATTGGTAAAACCGCTAAATTTGTAAGTCAACATTAATGTAACATTTACAATCATTTTCTGTTCTCTTTTCTTATCTACAATCAGTTTCTTGTGCACATATCGTGTAATCAGTCAATAATCAACCTGATTCTTAGAATCACAAATGACTTTCAATATTTTTTGATAATACATTTTGTATTTAAACATAACTGTTTGTTATCTGCAAGTGGTCCACAGGTGTTCATTATAAATCAAAGAATACATCAATTAACTAATCTACTTATCCACATACTTAAACACACTTCTCAGTTAGTTTTCAATTGATCTTTAGGATCATAAAAAACTTTGCGTTAACCTAGATACTTACCCACAATTAAACGCTCCTCGTTGGGAACGTCTTTGAAGAGTTTCTTGAAGTCCTCGGCACGTGATTTATAATTGGGATAGATAACGTTGTACCAAGACTTCTTTTTGGCGCGCTCCGATAGACGCGATGTGCTCTTCGATGAGGTCCTCTCAGCAGATGTGGAACTGCAGTCCTTATTGTTAGAATCACCACGCAAAGTAACACTTTCGTCACTTAGTTTGCTCTGTGCATCCTGTAATGTTTGTGAAGCGGTTATTAGTTAGTTTATGAGTATTAGTCATGGTGAATTGTGGTGAATCATATACGTTACGGGCTAACTGCTTTGAAGACCTAAAGGCAACAAGTGTTGCGAGGCTTATCAGTGAAACGAATGAGAAACAAAACAAGCTTTATTAATGTGGTTCATTAACGATATATTTCATTTATTAGTTCTGCGAGTTTTGTGTTTTGTTGTATAACCCGGCGCGATCGACCCGCACGATTTTTGGTTTGACTCCCACTGTTTGTCGCGTCGCGTCGCGTCGCGTCGCGCATTGAATTCTAATTCGCAAAGAACCAAAAAAAAAAGAAAAACGCCAACACTCACTCAATATCAGCCTTATCAATGTGTTAAAGCTTTGACCAATAACAGGTTTTTTTTCTTTTAAGGGTGCCATGAGCTTTTTTTTTTTGTGTTTGATACCCTTTACTCGATTAAAATAGTTGGTTAAGGTTTTTCGGAGAATAAATTTGAGATTTAACTAAAAATTTAAGCTAGTGAAACTTGATTTAATCATAGTTTTGGTGTAAAAACATATTAACATCTTCTTTTTGTAATTACTATATAACTAGATACCAATTACAGGGCATCAACTAGTCTCTCACTATGCTCAAACGCACTCATGCTTGTTCTTTTGGCCTATTTCCATTGTTATTGTATGTCAACATTGAAGGGTAATTCTAATCAGTAAAGAGTCCAACAAAGTGTTGCTTGGCGGCTTTGGTAAGTTGAAAAGTGGAACATTTTATACACTAATCGATAAGGTTAACAAACCGATGGTTTCTAAAATGCCAAATCCAAATCAATATCTGTCACACGCGTTCAACTATCTATTGCTTGATTTTGTTATCAACAACACATGGCATAGCATCTGTTTTGATGTTTAATTCTTCGAGCGCTTTTTACACATACAATATAGTATATGTTTGATTTGGTGACGTGCTAATGAGGAGAGGCCATAAATAGTGAAAGCTCGCAAGCTTTTGTGAGAAACTCTCTCTGTCTCTTAAGAGAAGCAAAAACTATCAGCAACCCAAAGAGCGTCTTTAAGAGCTACTAACAACAGTAAAAAATATGTTTTGTGAATGGTATCTAAATGAAAATGAATATTCTTAGTACATCTTAGAGATGATTATGTAGAATCAGAAACTAATCCAATCTTACAAATCCTTCTCACATGAAGTTTGAAGAAATCTTTGTCTGATTAATTTACACATGCCTTCAAATGATACTCACATCTTCGCGTCCACTGCTTGAGGTGGATAACTTGAATGGTTTGCCCTTTGAGCTGGTTGAGCTCTTTCGACTGCTTGGACTATCTGTGCAGGAACTGCCCGCTGCCTGACCGTTAGAATCGATGCTCTGCGACTGCAAAGGCTGCTCCTTGGACTCAGCGGGGACAATGCTAATGCTGGGTGTGACAATCAAAGGACTAAGCTGCTGATTGACGGGTTCTATATCGTGTTGACTGCTGCTGTTGCTAACGGTATCCAGACAGATGAGAGATGGTGCAACGGAAACGGAAGAGGTAGTGGTTGGTGTTGGTGTTGAAGACAACGATGTGGCAAGTGTGGAAATGCTGCTACGTTCAAGTGTGCCAGCTGCCTCCTGTATGGTGCTCAATGTGCTGCTACTGTTGTTGGTGTTGTTAGTACTGTTGTTGATGTTGGTGCTCGTACTCGTAACTGTTGTTGTAATTGTGATCTCGTCGCTGATGGATTCACGCCTAAAAAAAGATAGAACCGAAGGTGAGTAGTTTGCTTATAGTTGGGATTATATATTTAAATATATTATAGATTTAATTTTTGGATTTAAGAGTGCGTAACGTATTAAACTAGAAGGCATGCAAATTTTGTACAAGTTGTGTGAATTCGATTGAATCTAGTTAATGCAATTTAATGGAGAATACTTAACGCTTTGTTGACCAGCTCAGTGGTAAGGTGTGTTGAGAACTGTTTAATTTACCTGTCGCCATTATTGCTACTATTTGTGGATTTATTATCATCCTGTTCAGATTCCAGTTGTATTTGTGATTGCTGTTGCTGCTGCTGGTGTTGTTGTTCCGGGAATTGTTGCTGCTGTTGCTGCATTTCTTCCTGTTGTTGTGCATCACAAATCATGTTTGTGGCATTGGCAGGCTCAATGCTGCTTATAGCAGTAGCAGACGCTGATGTTGCTTCTGCTATTGTTGTTGTAGCAGCAACTGTTGCAACTGTTGTTGTTGTTGTTGCTGCTGCTGTTGTTGTTGTTGTAGTTATATCAATATCTTTAATCCTACAATAAGATTGTACATGGAAATAAACAAAAACCAAACGTAAAGAAAATGGCAAAGAGAAAATGAACCAAACAAAAACCAAAAAGTTCTTGGGAATCTTCCTTACTTTCTCTCTCTCTCTCTCTCTTGCCTTACCAAACTACATAGGGTTCCGGTAATTTCCCCATTTCTTTGCCACACGTTTAAGCTGTTAATGGCTTGAAGTTTGAACTAGGAATGGATGTGTCTCAATAAAATTGCCAATCGCGGACATTATTGATAATCACTTAACAATATATACACACAAAGTCAGTAGACGACTGTGAGATAAGCGCGATAAGATATTATTTCCCTTTACAAACAGTCGAATATATTATTTGATTTATTGTTGTCGTTGTTGGGCCTTTGTGCTTAATCGATCTAATCCTAATGAACTGGAGCTGGAACTATTTTTAACTAAAAGTAAAACTCAACTATCTCAAGCATTTATAGGGACTTTCGTTTTCTAAAACAATCAATTTATTTCACATAAATTTCCAAGTACCACCACGAAAAACCATATTTTTTTTTTCATTATAACCAATCTATGGCTTTACTTAAAATTTGTACTGAATATACAGCTGTTAAGTTTATTTGCACTTTGCTGGTCTAAAAATAAAAATTAAAACAGAACATCGGGGAACTTCTGTTTTTGCACAGTTTCGATATAAAAAAAAAATATATGTCTGTTTATTTGAAACAAACAGAATAACAACTAGACTAGATCACATGTACATTTGAACTAACTGCCTTCTAGGGTTAATGGAAAATCAATTTTCAACTATTTGTACTTTGTCTCCATTCTCTCAATTGAACTTAGTTACATGCTTGTGGGGCATTCAATTTAGATAGCACAGCCGTCGTATTATTTCGATGATACGATACATTGCACACAAATGTTGGAGTGCAAATTTATTGAATGTTAACTAAAACTGACTCACTTAATGATGAGAAAATTTTTCAATATGCTTCCATTGAACATGAAAAAAATGCCTCCCTTATCGGTAACTTGGTTCACAAATTATTGAAAATACTTTGTTGAGCACAATAAAAATTTAATAAAAATGTGATTGGGTAAACAAATATATAATTGAGCAACAAAGTAATGGGTTGATAGCCTTTATAAAGAAATATTATATACAATATTATAAGAGATTGTTTCCCAAACTCAATCAAAAATATACTTAATCACCCTTTAAAAAATTTCTAACTGACTTTTAAGATTTAATCAAAAAACAAAACAAATTTCCGACTATAATTAAAAACTGCATGCTTAACATAGGAAATCAGCAAATTAAACAAGAGGTATCTTTTTTTTTAGAATTTTATTATAGAACCAAAGTTAGCAATAGTCGCTGTATTAATGAGAAAGTTAATTTGAAAAAATAACTCACCGCTTGAGCATGTCATAACCTTAGCTAAGATAAACTTTAGATGGGGGGACTCTAGGGGTTACAAGCAATTTCAGGGCGGGTCTCAAAGGCAATGCAACATGCGCACAACGACAATGACTATAATTAATAAGTTAATTTAGTGTATGACACAGCAGATTGAAGACTTTGATTTGTTAGGATAGTTTTTCGCTATACAAAAAAACTACGAAAGAAACGAGAGAATGAGAAACAACAAAAAAGAGAGTTGGACACAAAATAACGCGCCCAGCGAAAAAAAAAATACAAACACAAACAATAGAACCAGTTCTACTAGCCGAAAATCAATAATATAAAAGGAAAAAAAACAAGAGAGAAGAAAAAAAAATACTTTTACATCTTTTGTTTGATTGTGGAAGGCAATATTTGTTATGCGTTTAGTTTTGTTGATATTTATTCTGGGTCATTCTGGACAGGTCACACCGAAAAAGTGGAGCAAAAGCGATGACGAAACACACACGCCAGAAAAAAAGACGTTATTTATTTTTAGCACATTCTGCGTTCGGAGAAAATATGCCTATTAATATATTATGATGATTATGATGATGAGCAGTGACTGCTCCCCGTTTTTTCGACTATTAATTCACGCTAATTATTTAATTAATTTTCGGCATTTCCTTTTTTCGTTGTTGTTATTGCTTTCGCACACGATGCCGAGAGAAGAGCGAAGCGCGTCATTTCAACGCGACGTTTGAATTTGCACTCGGCAAAGTAGGCGAAATAAAACGGAACGCAAGCCGGCAAAATAAAACAACAGCTTATACGTATAAGTATTAATTGTGTGTGTGAGTGTATGTGTGTAAGACTCGGCAATGGAGATTGTGTTTTATACGCTTCGCTGGCTGCATTATTCGGAGGAGTTTTATGCAATTCCGCAGTTCACATACCACGAAGTAAAACTGTTGCGCAATTATCCCTAAGCGAAAGGTTAAGGAAATGATAAAAATTAAGTTAAAGGTAAACCTTAAGCACCTTTCGAAGTAGGTTTCAATTCAACTCAAGTAATTGAACAACTTAATGTAGGGTAAGAACTATGAAGGTAGTTACGGAACTATATAAAATATTTTTTAATTAAGCTTAACATATTTATAAAGTTGTTTTATTCAAGGTTGGCAACGAACAAGTTTTTTTAAATTTTAATTCTTTACTTCCAGTTTTGAGAATATTTTCAAGAGAATAGCAAATAGCAAAAAGTTTGTTTATAGAACATTACGATTTGAAGATAAATGTATCATAAAACAGATAAGGTTACAATAGAATGTTTATAAATTGGTTAACCGCATGTAAACTAACTCAAACACAAATATTTTCTCTCTAAACAAAAGGGTTGCCATAATAATTCCATCCAATTGAATGTAGAGGGAGAAAAAGTGTTACCAGATTGTATATACAAACATATGTTAGTAAATACGGGAAAAAAAAGTAGCACACGAATTGGTTTTGTTGATTATCTCTTTACCATTTTACTGATAATTCATATACCCTACGATTACGAGTAGAATATACTTAATATATGTATGTATGTATATGTATAAGAAACACACGACATGCAAATTATGAGCAAGTAACTATAACTGTTTCAATCAACATGCAAACCAGCAAGAAAAACCTACACCAAACAAATACAGTGGTCGCTCAATAATTGAAACTGCACCCAATTCGATAGTGCAAAGAATTTTTAATGAAAAGTGCACAATAATTAAAGGTCTTAAAAATTTTTTGATATGTAAGAGTTTAAAATTCAATGCCAATTGGACAGAACTCTGAAACTGAAGTGTTCCATTTAACGAGCGACTACTGTATTTATGTATACTGTTTTTTTTTCAAGCTATAAGTAGTTCAAGTATAAGTGGAACAAACATGTTTGGTTTTTTGGGCAATAGGAAGAGCAGGAGACGAGCAGTAGAAGAAGTTAAAGAACAAGAATCAGTTGATGGACACTTACATGGGCGTTGATTGAAGATTAAGACTGGCGGCGCGTTTGTGCTTTTGTTGTTGTTGTTGCTGTGAGGATTGACGTAGAAGATTTTGAGCGGTGGCCAAGGATTTGGGTAGAGCGCCTTGGCTGGAAGATTTATAGAGGGACACAAAGCGTGTGCCGCCGCTTAGTGATGTTGTTGTTGCTGTTACTCCTGATGACTTCTGTTGTTGTTGTGTTTGTTGTTGCTGCTGCTGCCGCTGTTGTGTGACAAAATGCATGACAACGGCAACGCGCAGTTAAAAACAAATGAAAGCCTTTACGCTTCGCACAAATTACAAATGGTTGCAATGAGATTCGTTATGCATCATTTTTCTTTCCATATATATACATATGTATATGCAAATTAAAAAATGGTACTTGAGCCTTAACCTCGCTGCTTCTCTGTTAAAATTGACGCTGCTGCTGCTGACGTCTGCGGAAGTTGTTTCTTTTTGTTTTTATAATTTTTCATAGTTTTCATTTAATGACACTGCGTACACTTGAGACCGTCCGTTCGATTCGATTGTTATATATGAAATGCAATTTATATGATTAAGCCTAGTATGAGATTCGTTTATAAATTCTTGCGTTGTCTTTCGCACAATACTTTTCAATGCTGGACATTTTTTTTGTGCGCATGAATAGTATACGTCGCGCACAGGGCTGTCGAAGAACGCACGGTGGGAAAAGGCTTTTATTTAAACACATATTTGCAGCCATAACTATAACTAAAATAAATCAAAATATATGAAAATTAATAATTTTGTTTTTATTTTAAGTTGTCTGCATGTTTTTAATTCATAAAAGTAAAACCAAAAATATGCATAATTATTTCCATAGCTATGACAGCTCTGTGTCACAGCTGTGCAAACACCCACGAAAAATACTAAAAATAAATACAACTCACACAGCTGGTCACACTTAAGCACGTTTAACAACAGTTTTTAATTACAACGAAGTTTAATTTCGTAAATATCACAAAGCATAATTATTGTTCGTAATTATTATAAAAATGTTTCTTCCACGCTGCGTCGCTGCTGCGCCGGTGGCGTTGCCATCGAATCGGCATCTATTGCAGGCGCTGCAAAGAGCAGAAATTGAGTTTTTCTTAGCTATTCAATTTAAGGCAAAATCAAAGCACAACAAAAACAATTGTCATGTGCAAATATGCATTTTCTAAACACACTGCACAACAACAATATGTTCAAGCCAGTAAACCGTTTGAAGTCAGTACAAGGCTAGAGTTGCCACTTTTCAGCAGTCCACGGATCAATGCCAAATCATCCGGCGAAAGTGACCAACCAGTTAATTGGCCCACAGACTGCAGCTCCGGGCAGCTGTCCATAAGGAGCTGTGGAACAAACGTATGTTGAAGAATAGCTATGCTTGGTTCAATAATACAACGCACCTCCACGGCCTGTACAGTGAGCTCTGGCGCGAGCGTAAACCAAATATCCTCCAGCACTTTGAAATCATGCTGAACAAACATGCTGAAGAAAAAATAAATAGTAAAATTTCTTTTCTGTTCTATCGTTATTCAAATTCACTTACCTTACTATATCTGCATCTGTAAAATCCACAGAATCCACTGCCAGACGTTTTAAATCCGTCGTATTGCAAAGGAACGCCTTCAGGGCGCTGTTCATTATTTCACAGCTGAGGATTTCGAGACCCTCTAGTTGCTGGAAACGAGCTTGGGGTTGTGCGTAGGTAAGACTTTCTAGTACATAACAATCGAGATCGATGAGGGCGGGACAGAGGCGAGCCAGTTTACCCAGCTCCAGATTCCCACTACCTTTGATCATGGTGAGGTGTCGCAGATTCCGACCGATTGGACGCTCCAGCAGGGACAACAACTCGGCTACTGCAAATTTGCAAATCTTAAGCTTGCGCAGAGTTCGCGTGTGCAGAGCTCGCAGGCAACCCAACTTGGGCGAGTCCAGATAGAGCGTTTCCAGATGTGGACAAGTCTGGAGGATCACTTGTAGCGTCGTCTCATCCGTTGCCGTATCATGAATATACTTTAGGCGACACTTGAAATCACTGTCAACGTTGTCGTAGATGAATTTTAAAGCAGCGCCCACAAACGAGTATGTTGACAATGTTTCCACATTGTGACAATTCTCGAGGAGCAGAGCAATATCCGAATAGCATATGTTCTCCTCACCCGGCATGCCCACATCCACAATGGTCAGGGATTGTGCACAGACGCCCTTGGCCAGAAAATCAATTCCAATCTCTGTGATATCCGTCTCCCCGGATATATCCAGAATCTGCAAACGCTGACAATTGGCGGCAATCTCCTCCAGCAACTGATCGTTAGCTATGTATGGAACATAGAGCTTAACCAACTGTTTGCAACGCCTCACAATCTCGTACATATAATGCATATGCTCCTCTTTCACCCAAATCCCCTTCAGATTCAGGACACGCAATCCAGCACCTTGTGCTGCAATAACTTGCAGAATCTTCTCATAGTAGCTGGGCGGAAAGACTTCGGTGAGAAGGAAATGAACGCCACAATTAAGCAACATTTGCAGACACGTAAAACGCATATTGGCCTCCAAATAATCCGAACTGAGGATCACTCGCAACAGATCTTGATATATATTCGATGTGGCGCCCGCCTGTGATAAATATTCATTCAAATCGACCATCACAATACTAATATCCAAATGGACATCGGGCGCATATTGCACATAACTGATGGTCGACACTAGAAGATTGGCCAATTCCGCTAGAGAACTATCGCTCAAAGAGCGAACGCTGCACTTTTTGGACATATTCTTCCGTGTATTTTGTAAACAAACTGCGACGCAGTTGCTCTTCTCGCTGCTGTTTTCGTCAATCCGTTTCTCTTTTTTGTTTCTGTTACATCACTTGAATTAGTATTTAATATTTATGGAAATTGTTGTTATAAAACTTTCCAAAGTTAACTTGTTGCTTTTTCCAATTGTTTAACCAGTAGATTCTAGATTTTCTTAAGGGTTTTTTGCAAATACTTTTTTTTTAAACCAAAATAGATTTTTTAGTTCTATTTATATAGTAAGAATATATATTGAACGCGATTTTGTTGTGATTGCTTGGACGCCACAATGCAAACTGAGAACGAACTATTTTTTTTTGTTTTATTTTTTTCTTGCCCTGGGACTCAAATTTAATCAGCTACATAAACTAACAAAAGCGCTACGTGCAAATCAATAAGCAAAAAAATTTAATATTTGTTTTGCTTGTTTTACTTTACACAGAATACGACTGAAAAACTATTACAATGAAACACTTTTTAATACTAAGTAGAGAGAGATATTTTGTGTTCCTATAAATTACTTTACTTTAAGGTTGCAAATAACTTGGCAGCTTCATACGCATAAATAGCCAGGTCGTAAAGAACGAGACAAGTATAAAGATGAAACCCATTGCAGTTAAGAGCAATCGATTGAGATTCGTTTTGCCTGGCGCATGAGTTTGATCCATGATTATGAAACCCAAGCCGCCAATGGTAAAGAGAAAACTGCTTGCAAGTCCCTCCATAATGTATTGGGCATTTACACGATATGGCATAAAGGCCACAGGACGTGAATGTCCATGCTCATCAACAGTTGCGCCCACACTGGGTGGCTCCACAATCACATCATAGATAATACCTACAAAACAAATAATGTTGTTATTAAGCACAACAAAATTTCTGTTTCACTTACCGCCTGTGACCAAAAAGTAGGAAAGCAGCACAACTGAAAAAACAGCCATCGGGGATGGCATTGGAATGGAAAAGCGTCGCACTTTAATGTTGGGCGGCACGAGTATGTGAAATGGCAGGCTATAAAGTGTTTCGAGCATTTTGCTGTTTTTAAATATGCACTTAGTCACGTATAATTGCAATAATGCTAAAAAAATAGCCGGCGTAGGCGTCTTTTTTTATTTTGTTGACGTTGTTTGTGGTTCCTTGGTGAACAAGTTCGATGTAACTTAATCGATGGGCAATGGTAACTATCGGTTCGTGAATTGAGCTGGCTCAAGAATGTTAACTTAATATTGGACTATAAAGAATATTAAAATAAAACGGAAAGCAAACCATAGAGTTTTATTTTTTTATGTTAAGCCAAAAGAATGTTAAGAAAAGTTATTCTAACACATTGACATATTGATGTGAGCTAGCTACAATGGAACCTTACAATGCAACACTATTGCAATGTACTTAAAGAAAGTGGGCACATTGCACAAACAGCTGTTCGGTCACACTTGCAATTTATATGTATATTTCTCAAAACAAAACGTAATTTTTGGCAAAAAGAAGCAAACATAACTCAAGAGCTACACAAGCATGGCAAATGCCAATGCAATGGCTGAAGGTAAAATAAGAAGAAGCCTTAAATAATGAAAGTTACGCTATAATCCTTTTAATTTACTTAATTCCAGGCAACATGCCGGTTATTGAGAAGCGGGTGAATAATATTCACGATCTAGCGCAATGGCAAAGATCTCGCGCGTATCACGATCTTATTGGTTATATCAATGGGACCAGTTCGGCAATACAAGGTATTAAGACAACAGATGAAATGTTTGAATCGGATATATTGAAAAAGTTGCTCGGCTTGTTTGATTCACTTGAGCAAATGGTCCAGGAAAATCCACCGCTGGATCAGCCCCAACGATTTGGTAATAAAGCCTATCGTGATTGGTCATGTACCATGCATGAACAGCTGCCTGAACTACTCAAGGATCTGCTTCCACCCACAAAGCACAAATACTTAAATGAATTGCTGCAGTATCTAATGGAAGGATTTGGTAATGCGACACGCATCGATTATGGCACTGGACATGAGCTATCTTTCCTCTTCTTTCTGTGTTCGCTGTTCAAGGCGGAAATCTTGTTGGAACAGGATATTGTTGCGGCTGCACTGCGTCTATTCCAACGCTATTTGGAGTTTGCTCGGCAACTGCAACGCACTTACAACATGGAACCGGCTGGCAGTCAGGGCGTCTGGGCATTAGATGATTTTCAGTTTGTGCCCTTCATTTGGGGCAGTGCACAACTGGCGGGTAGGTGGACCCCCTTAAAATCCCAAGATCTAGTACATAAGCTAATGCTCTTCTGCTCTTCTGCTTTGCAGCTAAGAGTCCCTTTGATCCGGCCAAGTTTGTTGATGAAAAGATTATAAATGACTATAAGAAGCACTTTATGTTCATCAGCTGCATCGATTACATCTGCAAGGTGAAGACAGGACACTTCGGTGAGCACTCGAATCAGTTGTGGAGCATAACGGCAGTGCCGTCCTGGGTCAAAATCAATTCCGGCCTGGTCAAAATGTATCAAAAAGAGGTTCGATTGCTAAAAAATTCTTTAAAACTTACCAATTTAATCACATTCTTAAATTTTGCCAGATGCTTTCGAAGTTCCCAGTCATACAGCACGTTTACTTTGGCGAGTTGATGTCATTTGAGACAGTTTCAGCGGGCACAACGCTAACCAATGCACGTTTGGGTCAAGTGGCGCCTCCGCCCTCAAAGCGCATCTGCATTGGAGCAATGCCAGCGACAGGGAATCTCGTGCCGCCCAGGCCAATTGTGGCGCCACTACCACCGCCACCAGCTGAGGCTTTAAATAGCGATCTGAATGTGGGTGATTCGAGCAGTGAGAGTAGCGATAGTAGCGTTGTCCTGCGACCAGGATCATCAGCCTCTTTGGTTAGTGCAGAGGGTTCTGGTGATAAGCCTACAAATCAAGCAGCTAGTGAGGCTTCTAAGGAGCATCAGCCAGCGGATTAGATTGTAATCTACAAAAAGTAAATGTTCAAATTAAATGTAGTTGCGTTTCAAACATTCGATTTATCTTGTATGCTAAATTATACAATAAAACAGGTAAAGAATTTCTTTTAATCAAAATTCTGTTGCAACAGTTTGTGAGCAACTGTGTCTTTGCTAAATGTATAACAGTTTGACTTGCATGCATATTGACTGCTTTTTTATATGCAAAGTTGTGGAAAAACGGCGGAAGCATCGACAATTCCACTGCAATTACATATATATATATATGTGTGTGCAGTTCCTTTAATGTACAATTGCTGTAAATTGGCCACTTAATAGCATTTTTATGCCAGTATTGCCACAATACAAAGGAAGGCAACGCAATAAAGCGAATAAAATTGGCAATATTTGCAGAAAAGTTTTGGGCGGAATTATAAACAGAAAAAAGCCATCTTTATTATTACTAGTTCTCTGATCTCGAAGGTTAAATGTAAGAAAGGTTTTTTTTGTTTAATGGGCGAGTAAATCCTTACAGCTTATAAATTTCCTACAGCTTTAGCTTTTAAAGGTAAGTTTTTGGTCATTTATTAGGGACATTTTGTCGCGAAATTTCGTCTTATGAAAATTAAGACAAATGTTATTATTCTCAACTAATTGTTAGCTTTTGTCGCGTTAGTTAGTTTTGCGACTAGTCAAAAGCATGAACACAAAAACCAAAACGGACAAAAACTTTTTCCCTTGTTTTGCTGGACAAGTGTGAAGCATAATCATTTATTTTCGACACATCATTTATCACAGCTGTACAGAAGCCTGGTCACGTCCCCTTCCCCCCTCCAACATCAAAAACGCCCATCATCCAGTTTAGTTGGTGCATTAAAACTTTGCCGACGCATTTTGATTGAAGACTTGGACACAAAAACAAAAAACAAAAACCAGAACATTTTGTGCCTGCTGTTTCTGCTCCTGTTGCTCCTTGTTCCTTGCTCCTTGTGCGTTGCTCGTCGCTTCTGCTCCAGCTGCTTGTCTGTGGTTGAACAGAAACAACTTGGCTTTGGGCCATGTTATACGGTTCATTTTGACCTCAAACTTAACTCGATGTTGTTGTATGTTTTCTGCAAATTGAATGAATTTTGTACGTCACAATGCGAGAGTGTAATAAGTGTAAGAAAGAGTGTGGTTGGTAAGAAACGAGGGGGGAGGCGAGTGAAGTTGAAAGGTAGAAGTTTGCATAAGTCAAATGGTTCGATTTGAGCTCTCTGTGTGTTCAGGTTAAAACGATACCTCAATCCAAAGTTCACTTTCGAGTCACAAAATGAAAAATGTTAAGACGAAAAGTCAACGGAAAATGTCAATCAGTGAAGCTCTTTATTTAAGGGATGGATAAATGGAATAAATGAAGGAAGGAAAGGGGAAAATATAAGTTAATAGATTGAAAGATTTCAAAAACAACGATTATAACATAAAATATAAAATCAATTTAAAATAAAGAATAAAATTTTAATTAGCGAAAAAAGTAAGAAATATTTCTTACACCTTATAGCTTTTAATCGCTTTTCTATCAGAGATCAATAATCTTATTTGTGATTTATGTTTTAGACTTATAAGATTATATTTGAACTGAAATGTTTCCGATTTTTGTATATATTAGCTACCAAACTGTTTCAAAACTTTGAGCTACAAAGCTGCGTTTTGAATAAAATTTGACAAAGGCATTTGTTGTCTGTAGTATATTGCCATCAATTCTTGCCCATCTGCAGCAGATGTTAGCTGTTTGGGTGGCATGCTCGTATGTTAGATATTAAGACAGAAACAAGTAAGATGGATCTAGTCGAAAAATCCCGACTACGATGATACCCCGAGCCCTATACCTAACGCGTACAGTCAGTGCTTCTAAGCAATACATGCAATAAAGCAAACTTTACCTAATTTTAATGTTCCATATTTCCAATGTTTCTCCACCGAATTCAACAAAAATTTCACTGATTGTCAATTTTTCGTTTAATGTATTAAACGCCGTCTCAAAGTCTTTTAAATTCAAGATTTTGTTTTTATCGATCACATGTGTAAGTCGGGATGGGAAGAGTTATCGAAATGGTAAGTTCCAAATCTGGACTCTCTAGCTCTTATAGTCTCTGAGATCGACGCGTTTATACATACGGACGGACAAACGGACATGGCTATATCGACTCATATGTTTATGCTGATCAAGAATATATATACTTTATGGGGTCGGAGATGCCTAATTCTGACTGTTACATACTTTTGCACAAAACCATTATACGCTTTTTACCCATTTTCAGGGTATAAAAAGGCCAGTTTTTAAGTCCCTGGTCACTGCTGGGTTGACAATGCGTTTAATGCTGTTGAATTGAAGGGTTTGTCTGTGTTGCCTTGAAAGCTTGTCGATTTGTTTGTTCGTTGTGGTGTCAGTTAACCTCCCTTCCCCCTGCCTACCCTCCTACCATTACTGCTGCTTGCCTACGCTAACTATACCCTATAGAAAGTGGATGCCATTAAGGGAAGACTGTCTTCAATGATTGACATATGATATTAAAAGCTACAGTGAAACGTAGGGTATCTTCTGTTCGATCTCACTCACACTTTCTCTCTACTCCTTTATGTTTTATTTGGGCGGGGCTTGTTGTTCGTTGGACGCGTCAGCTGGTGCAACATTATGGAGTCGAAATGCCGACAGACTAAAACAACGACAGGACTCCACGCATATTTTAGTGCCAAGTTAATGCACGCAAGTGGAGTGTGCATGCAACAAAGAGAGGCGACACCGCCTGCCTGCCTGCCTGCCTGTCTGGTCAATGTCGAAAACTTTGGCCAAGTTACGATTTAAATTTTTGTAATTTTTGCTAGTGTTGTTTTTCTGTCATTTTTTTTTGGTTTTTAGTTTTTAATGCCTGATTTAACAAACTGTCTGAAGTGCAAAAACAAAAGCCAAAAGTTCTTGGTTCTACTTGATCAAAAAACTTTGCCATAGGTTGCATAATGCTGGAGTTTTTCATACTTCCTTAACAAGAACCACTTCCGCACACACACTACCCCACCACCCTCTTTAAACCACCTTTGCCAACATTATTTTGCCAATGCATTTGCCAGAGACAATAACTAATTTTCGCTCGCCAAAGCGTAAAGTTTGAAGAAGTTTCCATACAGTTGGAGAGCCACTTTGATGAGGAGAGTAATCGAAAAGTTTGCAAGACAAGGCTACAATATTGACTTTTTCAAGAGTGTGTGTGCTTGTGTTTGTTTGTAGGTAATTAGCTAATATTGGAGCTAAAAACCGCACAGAAATGCTGAGTCATCATAGCCAAGAGCAATTAAGGTTAATTAATTACCTAACCGATGCTTACACAAAAAGTAGAAGAAGCTTGTTCATAGGATATCAAGTTTAACAATCTTGGTAGAAGCTGATAAGCAAGCTGCAATCGAACTTCAAACTGAAGCAAACTAACTATTCATAATCCTTCAAAACTCAACGTCAGCTCTTTTCCCATTACGCCCCATTAGATTCAACGTAATGCAACATATTGAGAATCATTCAAAAAAAAAGACAAAAGAATGAGTAGAAAAATGCATGAAATGGCATAAAACTTGGAACAGATTAAAGCAAATTTGCAATCGAAGTGGAGTCCTTGGAATGCAGCTCCGTTGAAGCACATCAAAGGCCAAAATCAGTCAAACGCATTATCAACAAATATTATTATTATCAGCAGTGTGAGACATATACTGCTAGCTGCAGCAGCTGCTGGCACGTTAGCTGCATCTTAAAATATGTTTGAACCGAACTTAAACTGCGTCATGGAAACATGACTTGGCAGCCAAAGCTCAACACACACGTTAAATGGGGGAAAGGTTAACACTTAGAGAAAAGATGGCCGAAACAATTAATCATTAGGAAATATATGTTTAAGTATTTTTTATACACATTTTAGTGAAATATTCTTTAAAATACTTTTGAAAGTTTTACAAAGTTATTTACAGTATTTCGTTTTGATTTTAATTATTAGTTTCTAGCTTTAAAGTTCATACAAAGTTGTTTTTGTGTGTTTTTAAATTTGATGGGAAAGTTTTGAAGAGATGTTAAAGTTGATTTTCAAATAGAGAATTTTTCGTGATTTCCTTAAGACTTTCTGCTCGATTTCCAAAACTTCTGCACATAGTTTTTTTTCCAGTGTAGTGACATGGGAGTTGAACTTGGTTGCCTTGTTGGACAGGAAGTGCGCCCAGCAAATTGCATTTGCTTCCTCTTTGCCATGTGCCTTTGCCATGTGCCCTGCAGCAAAAGCAACAGCATTAAGAACAGCATCAAAAGCAGAAGGAGAAGCAGAAGGAAAAAGCTTTTTGCTTTTGCTTTACTGTTTTCTGTTTTTCACAATTCATTTTGCGTGCTGTCTTTTAGGTTTTCTTTGACGGATTCCTCCTTTTGCGCTTCCTGTTTGGGGAAATATCAGTCAGTTAAGGATTACATGACCATCGATATGCATGTGTGTGTGTGTGTGTTGGTTTTCCTGGCCGCGAGCCAAAAACGGATGCACTGAGGTTTCTCTTCTTCTTGATTTCCTTTAGTGGTGCACGTTTAGTTTCCTATAACCCCTCCTGCCCCTCGCTCAACCCCTCAGGTAGTGTTCCTCTGTTAGTCGGTTTTTTTTTTTAATAACTTTCACAATACTTTATGCGTTTTACGTGCCAAGTTCTTAGTTGCATTTTTCCTCTGAGTTAGGCCAGCTTGGGGGCATTGTCCTTCACCCCGGTCAGGTGTCGGGCTTAATAATTAGCAAACAGTACGTGCCAATATCATTTTTACCGGTACCACACGTTTCTTGAGAGAGAGAGAGAGAGAGAGAGAGAGAGAGAAAGAGGGAGAGATTAAGTTTATATGAGTTTAAAATCGTTTTAGTACTTTCCATATCTTAATGCCGTTTTTTTTTATATTATCTCAATTCTAAACTGTACCTTAACTTCTGTTTCTATTTATATTTCATTTGATTTATCTCAAGGTTTTTTTTTTTTATTATTGAACCTTTTACTTGAGCTTTATTATTTCTCTTCTTCAGTTTCTATTTTTCTTTAATTCTTTTAATATATATTACGGCAGTTAATTTTATTATTAGACCTTTTAAAAAAAATTTAGCGTTTAACTTAAAAAGTTTCCCTTAAGTTTCAACAAATGCACATTAAAGTGATTCAAACTATATTTACCGTATACTTAAAGCTTAAAGCTTGTGATCATACACAGAGCTTGTCTTTGGGAAATACACTCTTGGTACATTTTAAAAGGATCTACACAAAGCTTTCTGTTGGGAATTATACTCTTGGTACATTAATTATTTAGTCCCAATACTGGTTTGTTTTTAACAGCAAAATTTTTATCTTTGTAAATATAAACACATTAAGTAAAAAGAATTTAGAGCAAAATCGATTGTCGAGTGCAACGACTGGGCGCTTACGGTGTTGTTGTTGTCACTGACTAGAAAATTCCATTTGAAATATTTTTAAGCCACCGTGGCAACGCCAGCGGGTGCCCATTCCTTTTGTTGCCCAGTTCAGCTGTGCGGCGGATTCAAATGTGCTGGCATTCTATTTATGCAAGTGTATGTGTGTCTGTTGCATATGGTAGTTTGACTGTCGCGAGCAGTGTTGTTGTTGGTTTTTTGTGTTTGCGGGGCATTCAAAAGACGGAAAAGTTGGCTCCCCAAATGACAGTCAAGTGTACAATTGTTGTCAGCGTTCGCGTGCCCATCAACATAGGCGACGTAGCTTTGGTGTTTCCGTTACTATTTGGCATACCCTGCCAGTGTTGCCGTGCGTATGGGTTTAAGTACCATGTTGTTTGCCATTTTCAAACCTTAAATAATAGATGTTAAATTAAACAAAGAAAGAAAGAAAGAAGAAACGTTGAATAAGCTTACCGAACTATTAATTTTAAAATAAATAGATGGCATCAAGCAAGAAAAATATTGTTACAATTGTCCTTATTAAATAAATGCAATGGAATTTTGTCAACACATGTGCATTCATGGGCACAACTGGAGAATTTCTAAGCTCTTGACCTTCCAATAGCAACTGCTCTATAAAGCCCGAAGTACAGTTCCATCCGTACATTACCAAATGAACGAGTGCATACAATATAAAACCGAACCATAAACAAACTTTAGAGCTATATCTCCGGGATCGTATGTTTCGATGTAGAACGAACATTTGTAGACATACGACCGCAAAAAATAACATGGTGGATATATCTTTCGGATATACCATGGGAATATCCATCCAATACAAAACTACATTTATGAATACAAATAAAGCGCACTCAATCTTATCACTGTTTTCGGCATCATCCATTTTAATTGTTACTTTTTTGCATTTTTGTGCTGACTTCAAGATCTATAAAATAATATTTTTACAATATTTAAAATTTTTAATGTAGACTGAACAGTATTTAAATTTGTCGGGTATACCATAACAGCGCCTACTCGAAAAAGAGTTTGTTTTGAATATATATACTTATACTTCACGATCTTACTTTGTGGAGAAAGCTTTTATTTGATACAAGGTAGTTTCGAGTCGAACACATTCTACTATTTAATTGTTACTTACGATTTTTGTATGTTGTTGTGTGGTCCTTGCCTGCAGTTGTTGTCTGTCTGTTAGCATGCTTCAACATCCGACTCCGGCTGCTGTTGTTGTGCTTCGCATTCTGTCGCTCAACTTCCGTTCGAATAGAGTGAAAAAATATAATTTTAGTGTTGTCCCGCTACCGCTGCAGGCTTAAACTTGTTTTTTTCTCCGGTGACAGCAGCAGTTTGACAATAAAAAGCAAGAAACGTGGCGATAGCTGCTGTGCATCGTCAACCTAAGCTTGATGGTTGAGCTTTTAAATGTTAACTGTTAAAGTCGCTCTCTTGGTCGCCTCTCTCTCTCTTGCTTAAGGCAATTAAAACTACACCTGCCAAGTTTGGTACAATTGTACCAAGACTGTATTTATTCAAATCGAGCATGCTAATTGGATTGCTCGCTCTCTCTCGTTCTCTCTCTCGCGGTCTTTTGATCTTCCTCTCTTTAGCTGCAGCTTAAACAATTTGCGCAAAGTTAATATTTACGCTTGCAATTGAAAGTTTTGTAATTGCTAAAGTTGCCTTTAAACATAAAAAAAAAAAGTTGTTGCTGAAAAAATAAAACACAGAAATATAAAAGCGCCGAAAGCTTGGTAAATCCATGCGAGAGAATACGAAATAGCATTTGCATGCGTTCCATTACTCAAACAGTAAATACGCTGAACTAGAAAGGAAAAACAACTACGCGGGAGAGAGAGAGAGAGAGTGAGAGAGGAAGCGAGGTAAGCGTGCGGGAGAGCGGGTAAAGTGAGAAACGAACGATGCATTTTTGCAGCAACTTCACATTACTTTTTGTTGTATGTGCTTTGACTAAGCAAAGAAAAGCAAAACAGAAATTGCAAAACGACTTAAAAAAGCAAACAGACAGCACATAAACGCACACATAGCAAACACACTCGCACACATGCACATGCATACATTTAATGCAGCAGCAAAAGTGCAGAAAAGAGAAAGGCGGAAAATAAAATTCTTTACGGCATTGCTGCCAGTTTGCCCAGCACTATATACTTACTAGTATTATAAAATACCTTTTTCGCGCCCTCGCATTCTAGCTACTTAAATAAACTTGTTTTTACTACTGTTGCCTTTACTGCACACATTCACATTCACAGTTGTGCCACTACCATACTTGCATTTCAACTGCACCCTGTCTAAAGTTTTAACAGGTTTTTGCTGTTTTCGGAGCCAGACATTAGACTTTTATGTGCCGGCATAAATTGTTGCTGCCCAAACAACTAGCAATTTGTACAGCAAGTAATTTGGGCCCCGGAAATTTGATTTATTGTTGGGCGACAGGACGCCATCTTTTGAATAAAACAAGCAACTACCTTTGTTTGTGAGCATGTCGATTTGTGTCAGTACTTATTGGCTGCTAAACCGTTTGTTTTTTGGTGAAAGTTGTTATGTGAGTGGTACAAGGCTTATTAGGAAAGTTTTATAAGTGAAGTGTCGTGTTTGTACATCTCGTAAGTGCCTATCAAACCAATCGGAAAGCCGCAAAGTGAATTCTTGAGTAAGCTTCAACATTTTTCAAGACGCGCTTAAAATTAGGCAATGGTTTTGTAGTGAAAGAAGAGAGCAGTTTCTAGTGCTTCTACAACTGTAGCCTAATAAGGAAATTCTTTAATCAAAGTCATTACAACTGTAGTTGCTTTTTTACATATGATCAGTAATGTTTTTAAAACTCTTTATGCAACACTTGATGCACGTTTATATTATTATAATCAAGGCACCTAAACTGTAGCTTAGATATTTTTCTATTTATGTGTGCACAAGTTATTGTAAACGTTTTTGAAAACGTTCAATGTGACCGTCTAATCACTCAAAGCGTCCAGCGTAGAATAAAACTTTACCTTTATTTCTTCTACACAGTCACAGTGAGAGGGAGAGAGGGGAGCGTGGGTAACAGAATGCGGGACGCATGTTGTTTTCAATTGCGCAATTGTAACTTTCCTGCAGACTTCCAAATGCAAGCCAACACAAAAAAAAATGAAAACTGCGTAACTTTTCTGAAATCAAACAACTGGCGGCATTCCAGCTGGCTTTCAACAGTAAATTTTAACGGCAAATGCCTTTGACAGCAGCAGCAGCAACAGCAGCAGCAGCAGCTAAAGCTTAAGCTAAGCCAGCAAAACAATTTTCACCATTTTGGCTGGCCAAAAATAGTAGCATGTACCTCTCCCTTTTCTTACCCCACTCATAAAATCTAACGGTAAGCGACACTTGTGGGCAAACCATTTAACTCTAGTAAGGAGGTGTGGGGCTGTGGGAGTTGTGGTTGGTATTAGGTTTTGGGTGGATTTTGTTCAAAAGCTCTTGGGTCGCAGTTAATTGGAATGCATTTCAAGTGGCGCAGAGAGAGAAAGTTAAAATTGTTGGCGCCAAATTTTAAGCAATTTAGTTTCCTAATTTCAATTGCTTTGCCCTTACCAGGATTTCCTTTATTACCCCCCAACCCCAACTCGCACAGTTCTAGCCAACTACGAGCAGGAAAACCAAACGGAAAAAATTAAATGCTGATTTTTGATATTTTTTTTTGATTCCCCATTTTATCAATTTAGTTTTTTTCTTTGCTGCAGCAAGTTTTGAATCTTTGGCTTACAAATTCAATTTGATGTTCGTATTTATATTCAATTTAGCTTACATTGTTGCTGTGTTTGCTGGAAAAACCTTTCGACTGCAAAACTGCAAGTCAAAAGCTGTACACAAGTATTTTCCTTTAGTTGGTTATCGAAATGCATTTGCAATGAATTTATTGGAAAGTTAGCAAAGACGATTTAAGAAAAGTATTGAGCAAGTTAGAAAAATGCTAAAATTAAGTTTTGCGTTTTGTGTTGCAACATTTAGTGGCACTACAGTTTATATTTTCTGCAGAACTTTTCACTGCACCAAAAACGTAACCTCATTTCGCATTTGGCCTAATAATCATAAAAGCCACAGATTGTAACAGTCTTATCTTCTTTTTTTTAGCCATAATTTATGACGCTGCCTAACACTACACACAGACACACACAATCCGGTTTTTGTAGCACAGCCCCACGCAAACCCTTACCCTTGATTTTAATGTGTATGCGGCTTTTTATGCAATGAGCCTCGGCAACAAATAACTATAGCAAGCTGTTCGTTTTATGTTTTTTTTTTTGGTTGTGGGTGTGTGGCTGTAGTCCCTTCTACCCCTAACCGCCCCTCCCACCAACCTCTTGGTGGCATTTTAAAAATCGTTTAGTGTTTGGCACAAATGAAACATCAAAGATTTACGAGCCATGATTAAGGCATTTTGTGGCGCGGCCAAAACAAAGAGGAAATTCGATGAGAGCAAAAAGAGAAAAGAGCGAGAAAAAGAAGTACAAGTGTTTTCCTTGGCTGTTGAGTAAAGTGTTGAGCGAAAAGTGAAATAGTTCCTCTTAAATATATATATATTTTGAAGTGCTAAGCAATAAGCCAGGCTAAATGGAAGTGTTGCCCAGAAAGGAAAAAGGTAGAGTAAAATAAGAAAGGGTTTAAGTAAACGTTTTTAAGGTTTAGGATTCAGTTGGTTTTCGGACTAGTTGGGTTATAATATATGTTTAAGAAAGGCGAGAAAATTAAAGCACAAGACAAAAAAAAAAAAAGAAAAGATAGAGTATCAAGGTACTTGAGATCCATTAACAAACCTATTAACATTGTAAAATATTTTACTTGAAATTATTTAAAGATGTGGCAAAAGAATTTTGAAATGGATTTCTTTGAAACAATTCCAATGTTAAGCAAACTTAAAAGCTTTTTAAAGCTTAAAGTCTATGAATTTTCATGGCTAAGATCTTTTGGATTAATATTAATAACTATTTTTCGATTGTTTTTGGACAATGAAACTTTACTCATAATTATTCCTAACATGTATTTAATTAGTTTAATTTGCTTGTTTGTTTTTCTTGTACAAGTTCTATTTTGGACTCTTATCAGTTTGTGTCTAAGATTTTGGGTCTTACTTACTTGATTTGTAATTAAAACATTTGCCCTCGGCTAACTTTTTCTCGCCTGTCCATTAGTCATGCGTGCCTCAGGGTCTGGTCACATCCAGTTTTTTTTTTGTGCTCTGTTGTTTTTGGTTGTTAGCCTTTTTATAGTAATTTGCTATGTTTAATTATGCTTTGTTGTGATTGGCTGTTGTTGTTGTTGTTAGAGCCAAGAGGCACTCGACACTCCACACATGGCAACCCAATTAGGCTCCACTTAATGTTGGGCCACCATGACGCAAGTCCCACAGCTGATTACAAGCAATTTTATATATTTATTATGCGGAGCTTTTTTTTTGTTTCGAAAAACTCGAACGAAAGCCAACTATCGAAATACGCTGTGATTTTAGAATATGTTAAAGAAATTTGGATTTTAATATGTTTTTTTATGAAGTTTAAAAGTTGCGTCTGTAAGTTATCGAAAGCTTGTAGGCTGTATGTTAAAAAGCTGCATTTAAAAGCTTTAATTACTTTTTAAAGCTAAGAAGGTTTTACAATACTTACTTTCTATCTATCTATTAACAACATCGTTTCAGTATTATTATTTTTTTTTTTGCCAATTTAAAGTTGTGAAAAGGTTTAAAATAGTTCAGATTATAAAAGTTCATTTCTGTTTTCACATCGCCTCGTTTGTAGGGTATAAAAAATTCTTCAAACTGCAACTCAAAACACTCATCTGTGTTGTTTTTGCTTTTGACCTTGTTTTGTTTTCGTTTGCTGCGAAATATTTGGTTTTTATTTATTTTTTGGTTTCTTTGCTGGCTGAATCCTTTTGGGAGGCTTATAGTTTTGTAATTGTTTCGGGGCGATGTTGTTTATTATGTTTGTTTATTTTTCGACAGATTCGTTTTGTACTTGTGTTGTTTCTGTTGTTCTTGCTGGTTGGCCTGGTCGCCATGCTTCTCCTTCCCCCCTCCCCCCCTTTCCATTAAACCGCCCTCACCCACGCTCCTTAAATTGTTCTAATTCGCTTCGTTTGTCGCCAGAGGGTTGGCGGGGTGGGCTTAGATTTGATATAGGAGGGCGGGGTAGGGGGTAGGTTGCGCGGATTTTGTACAGATTTGGGGCACAATTTGCATATTGCGCGAAATTGTGTGTTGCGAGGCGTGTGAATAATGTGTAAGCTTATAGCATTTAGAAGTAGCACCCGCCACCCTCTTCGCACCACACACACACACACACACCCTGAAATTTTGAATTAGAAAAGAGTCTTTGGCACTTGGGTGCCATTAAAATGATTTGTAGGCGTGGCAATCTAATTAATGCTCTCACAAAATGAAAGGAGACAACAGTTAAAGTAATACCCCCCAAAAAAAAAAAAAAAACACTTGGCTAATTTGCAACAACACAGCTGTGGTTTAAAGAAGGCCAAGATAGACAGAATTTGGCAAAGAGCTGGGTGTGAATGGAGCAACTGGAGTAGAGAGACTGAAGCATCTGTCGCCTGGTTATCTGAATAGTGAGCTCCATTTTAAGCCATTCTGCACACTTGTCATTACATTTTCATGACTTAAGTTTTGCATGAGCAACTTTTACGAAGAAAAAACAAAATATATATATGAATACAAAATGAAAGTAAGTGATGGAGAAGAAGAGTGAAAGGGTGGAAGTAAATGCCAGTCTTAACGAGCTGTCAGCCAGTAAGCAAAAAAGTTTTTTTTTTCCTCTGTTTACCCAAAAATGCAAAAATGTCTTCCTGATTCATGATGCTTGATGCTCAGTGCATAGCAAACATTCGATGTGGCTATGAGAGCAGATAGAGTGAGATGGAGAGGGAGGAGCTTCTTGCTGCTTTTTCCTGTTTTTATGCCTTGGCTGCAGCAACAAACAATTTACGCTGAAAGGTAGGCAACACTTTTTTTGCACAACATTTATGCAAATGAAGATACAATTTAATTCTTACCTTCGTTAGCAAGATAAAAACTATGTTTAGCTTGAGCACAAGTTTGTTAAACATACAAAAGGCTTAAGCTATTTTAATTGGAAGAGCAAAGAAATAATTTTTTTTTTTTTTTAAGTATTTTCATAAACTTTTCAGCTGATTTTAAAGAAGTTATTACTACTAAAACTTTTTGAAAAGGTAAAAACTGAGTTTAAAAAGTGTAAAAACAATTCCTAAAAAATTTTATAACTAAAACTCATCCCAAAAATAGTTACTAAGTTTTATAAGCCTAATTAAAGGTAGCTCAAGCTTTATATCTCACATTGTAACTTGAGATTCTCACATCTCCGCGGCACTTTTCATACACACCTAATTTATTATGATTTTAACAGCCATCCGAGTTGGGTTTTAGAGCCCACAAACATTGTTGCTCATCGTCATCATCATCATCAATCTGTTTTTATGTGAAGCTTTTGCTGCCCATTACCAAAAACTGTTGCATTTTAAGTAGCTGCTCTTGACACTGTTTATCCAAGCATTCCATCATCCAAAACATTCTTTTACTTACATCTCTGGTTCATTTCGTTAAAAGAAGCTTCTTCTTTTTTTGTTTGTTGTTGTTGTTTTGTTTTTCTATCTCGTTTGTGTTGTGGCAAACTTTTTAATTACGTTATGTTGCTTCAAATGTTTATGGCAGCCAACTAACAAATCGCACCACATTATTCCTATCTGTGTGTGTGTGTGTTGGATGCAGCGGAAGCGTTTTTGTATTTTGCAATGACAAAAGTTTAGCATACAGACCATTTTAGTAGCAGAGAGTTTTAAGTTTTGTGGGTGTGTCTATAACTGAAAAGTATCTTGATGTTGCATTCTTTTATTGTAGTTTCAATTTAAGTTTGAATATAGTTTTACCCTGGGGTAGGCAATAAACATACTATTGGGTATCATAAAAATCTTCTTTCCGTGGAACGATATGGTAATATTAGGGTTAGGGTATCTTCATGTCATTCTCTTTCTATCAAAAGAATTCTAAGAAATTTTTAATTGAATTCTGTTGTTATTGCAAGAAGTGGAATTTTATGCGCATTTGTTGGCTGGCTGCCTTTCGAATTGCCTTTATGCTCTACAAATACGCTAAGGGCTTAAAACACACACACACACACACTTGACTAACTTTTCTACACATGTGTGTTTGTATGTTTGTGTGTATCAAATAGCAATTACCCAGCTTAGCAAAAATCCCATAAGTTACTAGAAAAATGTGAAGGAGTAGGAAAAGGAAAGCTGGTTAGGCAGCTGCGTTGACTATTGTTACACATGCGTTGATTTTTCTTCTTTTTTTTTTTTACCAATATTATCATACTCGTATATTTATTTGTATTCGTATATTTGCTTTGTGCTGTTTGTCTTCGGTTTGTTCTGACTTTTCTCTTTCACGCAAATATGATCAATTTTCACAAACCAAATTGCCAGCAGTCTAAAAAGGAGGAAAGCAGCAAAGAATGGCACAATAACCTGTGCAAATTTGAAGTCTGGTTCGAGTATATATTTATTGAAATTGTGTATTGAATTTCAAAGTCAAAGTCAAAGACGGAAAATCAAAAGCACGCGATTCAAGGCTATGAAGGATATTAAAATGGTTCATTTCTCTCTGTAATTTTCTCAATCAGTCTAAGAGTTAAATCATATTTATTTCCTTTGAGCTATGAAAGAGATGCTTAAGCTTTGAAATTTATGAAAGAGTTTGAAATTTCAATAAAATTCAAATCCAATCAGTTCAAAAAATACGAGTATATTAAGCAATTGAAATGAATCAATGAAATGTATGCAATGTGATTGTAATTAGCTCCTTAAATAATTATAACGCATCAGGACGAGATCTATTATTATTTTTAAGGGCCATAAATCAATTAAAAATATATTATTGATGCGAAACGAATTGTTATGAAATTACACGAAATACAAGCTGTGTGTGAGAGAGAGGGAGAGAGATTTTTAATTAGTTAGCAAGCTGAATGGGCAGCTGACATTGATGCCGCATCATGGGCAAAAGGATACTATTTATCTATCTATAATTCGTATCTCATCTGTGTATTGAAATGTGACTGTTTGCTTGTCAGCATGATGTTATTGCACACACACACACACAAAGGTACACACTCGGAAAGAGTCATCATAGTAGTGATTGCATTGTCCTTGCGTTGCGTCCAGGCGTTGCGGTCACGCTGCTCATTTTCGCATTATGTTTTATGCACAACTAAATACAAATGAGTTTTAATGAGCGACGCTGCTGACCAGCCATGCGGTTAATTTATTATGCAAAACAGGGGTTCACAGGCATAACCACAAACACACACAAACGCATACAATATCCAGCCAGGACATCACTGGACACACTGCAAACTAATAATACGCCATTGTCCTTACATACAGCAATTACTTGCAAACGGGGCTTACACTTCAGAGCATCAACAGCGGACGCAGAGTTGCTGCTGCTGCTGTTGCAGTAGGTCGTTAAATGCAGCAGCAACAAAAAACCAGGTTCAAAAATCTGCATGTTGCAACATAATGTGGCACACATTTATTATGGTCATGCTAACGTTCATACAGCGACAAAACAGGGCCATAAACAGCGTGTACAGAACTAAGGGCTTGGCATAACTCCTAGACATATATCATGGCCGACATGTTGGCCACTTGATTAACACCTTGAAAGCCAGCGAACATTTCAAATAAATGTAAAAATTGCTAAAACTTAAGCTCAGGCGCTTGCACAACAACATACCCTGGAAACTTGAACTTGGTAGGGGGTTATGCTGTGGCAAAATAAATTTCAGTAGCGAATTTATAAAATTTTCTTACAATTTCCAAGTGGCTTAGGCAAAATCTTCATGACGCTAACGATCTGTTGAGTATCTTAACAAAAAAAAAGACAAAACAAAAGTCTTTCGTTTAATAAACTTAGTTCCAAAAAGTATTTCTATTGCTAGTTTAATGAAAATACTTCTCATCTCTTTTTAATGCATTGTTGTTAACATTTAAAAAAAAGGTATCTTTATGTCGAACAGAATATTCTTATAGATCTAGCTTTTGCTAGCTTGTTGTGTGCATTTAATATTTGTGTCATTTTGCATGGCTCGTTGGATATAGTACAAAAAACATATATACGACTACACAATATAGTATAGTATATGGCATGTGTACGAGTTTTATAAGTCCCCAGCTATGTGTTGCCTCCTTTCTGCCCTTCTGCCTTCTGTTCGTTCCCGTGTCCCATATCCTGGCTGCAGGCAATGTAGATATTTGCATGTGTGCGGGATTTATAGTTGAGGGGAGGGGAAAAAAAAAACTACCCAATGCCAATGTGATGCATACTAGATCCAACAACAACAACAACATCAAACGCGAAATTGTGTTTAGCTTAAACGGATTTTTAAGAGACTTTGCAAAACACTTGTGCATACGAAAGGATTACAAGGCTTGGGCTTGCATGCAGTCAAGCCCAAGGAAACTATCCACTCGCAGATTGACAGAGTTTGAATAAGAAATAGACAGAGAGAGAGAGAGAGAGACACATGGGAAAATGATTGCATTTCCCTTGACAGTTTCTTAATGTGTTTTTCCATCGATGGGTTAGCACAAACTTGACTTAAAAGTACTCAAAACTTGTGCATGCATTAAAGATGAAGAGCTTTGATAACTGAAAGCTTTTAAGCTTCGCAAATTAAGTTTCCAATGCAGTTGGAATCAATCATGTCTCTTCAGTCTTTTCAATTTTGTTTTATACATTTTTATTTACTTCTTTTTTGATTTCAAATATTTCTTTTTCCATTTTTTTTTCTGAAACTTTTTTTGTTCGTCTCTTGGTGTTTTTTATGTTTGTTTTTTTCTGTTTGCACGTTTCTAACTTTTATAAACCTTTTTGTATACGTATACTACCTTCATTCATATTTTTACCGACCTCTTTGTTTGTTCCTCTCACCATTTTCAATTATTTCTTGTCAAAGCAACTCTTATTATTTTAAATTGTGAATGCACCATTCACAGTCTCATTCAGCAAAGCCATTTCATTTACTATGTACAATTCTTTTATCCAACTTTTTGCATTGTTTCAACACACTCCCTTTGTGCTTGCTTTCCTATCCAAATACTACCTGTGCCATTTTTGTGTCTGTCGATTTATCTTTCGGTCTTCTACTGGCATTGTTTTGCAAATTTTAAGTTTGCTCTTCAAGAGAATGTCCTCCAATTGATTCACATGGTCAATCATAAATTAGACTTCCCTCCCTTCACATTGTCTCTCTTCCTCTCTCTCCCTGCCTCTCTCTCTCTCTCTCTCTCTCTCTCTCTCTCTCTCTCTCTGTGTGTGTGTTGTTGTATTTATCTAACATATAACGTTTCATCTTGCATTATTTTGTGGGTAACATCAAAGCAGGACATCGAATGTGAAATGAAAGCCACAATGGTGAATTGTGGATGCCATTTATAGTGGCTTGTGGGCTGGTGGATTTTATGCGCTCTGCGAGTTGGGAGCACAATCAGCAATTGCTCTTTCTTGTGGTCTATGCAATAACAAAGTTTCAATTGTTTTGAGTATGATGCCAAGGCCGCTTTTGACATTTTAGCCACTTCCCCCTTTTCCACTGACACATGGAGACTACAATAAGACCAAGAGCAGCAATAGCAAACACAAAAAAAAAGTTACCCGGAGATGTCATTAAATTCATATGGTGCACTGGACAAAAACTGCCTAACTGCCCAACTGACCAACTGACTGACCCATGCAAAATTTTCTAAATATACACACTCGAAAAGTTGAAATTCTCTTTCTCTTTTTTTATGTAAACAGCAAACGCAACGCAGCAGGATGACAGCATACGCTAGGATATGCGATGTGCGTGCCTGGTATGCTGCTCATATTTCTCACACACACTGCAATAGAAAGCTGTTCAATGAATACTCTTTCGATCCAACTCTATAAATACATGTGTACTTGCTTTTATCTACGAGTGGTAACAAAACATAAAAAGTTATTTTAAATTCTTGAACAAATACTTTTTACGGTTACAAAATGATCTACGAAATCAAACTACCCAGTGTTAGAGCATGTAGGCGTTTTAAAAATAGATAGACCGTTGATGCGTCGTCTGCACAAAGTTTTCAATATCTGGCTTGTGATAATACATTTACCATTCACGAGTATTCCCAGCGTGGGTGGTCAGTGTGTGTGTGTGTGTGTGTGGCGAGTGTGTGTGGGCGGACTTTAACTTTCGGCTAGTGTTGCAGTCGAGCTGCCGCTGGCGGTTGAGCATTGAATTTCATGACGTCATTAGTGTTAATGACATCAGAACTGGTGCATAATGCAACACAAGTTTAAATATTGTTGCTACACTTTGGCTATGGCTTCTTATGCCCCACATAATGAAAAGTTGCATGTTTTGCAAATGAGCAGCAGCATGCAGCAGCAAATTAAAAAAAAAAAGCACAAAAAAATCTAAATGAAAACCTAGAAAATAGTGGAAAATAATGTGAACGTTTTTTCCATTGAAAATAATGAGCCATAAAGTGCACGCAATTACAGTTCTTGCTGAATGGTTGGGGCAGGGGTGAAGGGAGGGAGGGAGGGAGGGGTGGTAAAATGGTTGCTGGGTAAAAATATCTAGAAATTGTGACGCTTTGTGTGGTTTTTCATCCTTTCATCAAATAGTTGAAAAGATTTTATTCTAAGCTTGTGTGTGTGTGTGTGTGTGTGCGTGTATGAGGGTCTTGTGTCCTTGTTTTGTTGTCACAAATTGTTTGTTAAGATGGCAGATTGTTTTTCACTGCAAAGTTCAGAACAAAGCTAACAAAACTGTATTCCCATCTTGAATCAGTAATTAAATACAATCAACTTTCAAAGATCTAAAGTTCAGTCAACGTTAAATATTTAAAAGGTTGTGCTTTGCCTTTATTTACATTCTTTTGATTGAATTAAATAAACTCTTTGGTTAACGTTAACGGCTTCTTTAAATATATCGATTCTTATCGATAAGAAAAAAATTTCTTATACACCATTATTGAATATGTTGTGTTGCAAGTTTAAATATTTAAAAGTTTGTGTTTTGCTTTTGTTTATATTCTTAAGGATTTAATTAAATAAACTGTATGGTTAAAGTTTTCTTTAAATAACGATTTTTATCGATAACAAATCAAGTTCTTAAACACAATTATTGATACCATAGCCCCAACAAAGTTATCGTTAAGTTTTTACATCTTTATTCAAACGCCATAAAACGTATGTTAAACAATCTTGAATAAAATGAAGCTTCTATCGAGCACGTACTTCGGGTATCTGGACAACGAGTGTCCTTGTCACCACTTCGTAGGTGGCACGACGCTTCATTGCGAACACGATTAGTTCATAGATGCCGTAGGGTGTTGCAAATAAAATGTGCTTGAAAAACGCCCGCTTGAAACATCTCACCATAGACGGTGAAGTGACCGCATACAGATTGACCCAAACGATGCCTCGCTGTCGCTGTAATTGGTTTGGTCGCATTATGACTCTTGCAAAGACCACCCTAATATTCATCAGTGCCTTGCCAGGTGTGGAAAACTGATCATAGACCCACAAGCACTCGTAGCTGGTCAGCATGAGAATAATCAGCATCATGTGACCCGGTCGCTTAAGCGTTGGAAAATATAGATCCAGTATAATGTCAAAGAAACGTAAGGCCATGAAATCGTTATCAAAGGCTGCACGCAAAGTTCCTCGTTCCCCATCGATGCGAAAGATTATGATTATCAAATAGGTAACGAGTAGTTGTGCCATGGCAATGACAATCTTATCCATAAAATCCGCCAAGAAGCGTTTCCACACCCGAGCCGCAGACAATCGAATGGGTTGCGTGCTTTGTGCATTCGCCCGTTGCTGCATAACATTGAGAAAAATATATTCATTGTTATGTATACGTTGTGCATTGGTTTGAGCCATTTGTTGATTCTGCTGATTAAACTGCACATACAAGCTATACATATAGTAATTGTATATGTTATTTTGCTGTATTTGTATAACTTTTGCATCTTCGGCCCATTTGGCAAGACTTTTAAAATACTGCTCCCTAGCGGTTAGTTCTTTGTGTTCTTCCTTCAATGTGGTTTCTTGCTCTGTTTCAGCCATTTTACGCAATTTCTTCATCTTTTAAATTTTATATTAGGATTATATATATATATATATATATATTTTGAAAGTATTTGCCAATAATATATAGAAATTTTAAGTTCTCTGTTCTAAGCAAATATTTTTTGAATACTACAATTTATATTTTTCCTACATCTAACACTTTAATAAACCTACTACGTTTTTATTCTAAAACATGTCTCGCTCTCTTTCTCAGTTGCTTTTAATGAGGTTCAGAAAGTTTTCAAACAATTTACTCACCTAACATTTTGCACTTAACTTCGTGTTCTAGCCGTTGTTGGCTGCTGTTGGTCGGAATTATGCTTTCAAGGATGCAAAATAAAACTTATTAACTCTTCTTTTGGATAGCCTTAAATTATAGGTTTAATAAAACAAGCGCGAAATTGAAACGCATAACGTGCGCGGGCTGAAAAATTTCAAATATTCAAGATGCAAGCTAAGAAACTTTAGCTAAAGAACTTTTTACCCAAGTCCACACCAGACAGCGAAGGAAGAGGGAGAGGAAGAGAGAAGCTGGTCAGGAAGAGGAAATGTGAAAACAGCAACAACTTTTGACTGGTTGCTGTTTGTTAGCCTGTTTTGCTGGTAATTGCCGTTGTTGGTGCTGCTGCTGACGTTGCATTCGCCAAGTTGCCAAGTTGCAAGCAGCGAAAGTAGCAAAAGAAGCCAAACAACTGAATATAGCAACAACTTCAAATGAGCCAAAAGGCAACATTGTGGCAGCTTCACTGCAGTAAGTTTTCAGTTACCAGCTCAACAGCTCCTGCTCCTTCAGCTGCTCCCTTTTTCTTTTTCTTGGCTTACTCCATTTCATGTTCCGCTCCTTTCCTTTCGTTGCCTTTTCTTTCCTTTTTGACCGCGCGCTTTCAACTTTGTTTTTCAATTTGCACGGCGGGCAGCCACACAAATTAAATTGGCAAGCGCTTTACGAGGTGTTGGCCCATTTGTAGCTTTCTGTTGTTTTTAGGGCCAGTAACAGTTACAGATGCATACAGTAAAGCCTCACTAGCTACAAAACAAGATTGTTTTGTTGCATATATTTGCTTGAGTAAGAAGTCGAAATATTTTTAAAAGAAAGACGTTTATATTAATCTAGAATAAACTAAATAAAATACATACATAAACTATATTGAAAGTTAAGGATCTTTACAAGTATTCGCTTAGTAGAGATTTTACTGTTAAAAAATATATATATATATGTATATATATATATTTTTCCAACACAACGCTTACGTGTAACCTTCTGGCCTCATCCGTTGATGGGCTTTTTGCATTATTTTATACATATTTTATGTGAATTGAAATGAATGTTTTGCATTTTTCATTGCCAACCAACCAATTGGCGTTGACAATGTCGAATCGTATTCCCAAAAGGATGAAAGCAACAACAACAGCAAAAAACAACGATACAGAAGAAACAAAAAATAAAACGAGAAGTATATTTTCAATTGAAATCAATAATGTACTTCGTAGGCACAATTTTGCAATCAGTTAAATGTTTTCTCACCCTTAACCCGGAACTCTCAACTGAATATGTTGGGCGTATAAAGGTTGGGCTTAGGTGAAGGGGGTGGTGGCTTTTAAGTAGGCGTGTAAGTGGCTGTTGATGAGCTGCCATTGATGATGTCATGATTGCCATTATTTACTCATAGCACATGAAATTACATATGCACAACCTTTTTTTTTATTCACCACCTTTTAAAGAAACGGTTGAAGCGGAAGTCTGTTTGGTTTTCATGGCAGTTTTTCAAGTGGCTTGTGAGGGTAATAAAAAATTTAAGTTTTAATCAATTTTAAAATAAATTCAAAGTGCAAATTGATTAAAAAATAGATGAAACAAACATTCGTTCTAGACAAAATGTTATTTATTTTCCATTAAAATTTGTTTTTCCAATTTCAACAATTAAACAAAGTTGATTTAAAAATCTGAAACGTGTCGCTTGCAATTCGCAAAGTCAACACTCAAACCAAAAAACAAAGATGAAAAAAAATGCAGTTGGGGAATGCGGAAAACTGCCAAAAGGTGAAGCCCACAAAAAAAAGGCGCAATGAAGAGAAAATTGGAAAACGTAACGCATGCAATGCAATGCGGCAACAGAAGCACCAACAATCAACAACCAACAAGAACAACAACAACCAGGAAAGAAAACCGTCAACCGCCATTTTGGTGCAATTCGTGTATTTTTAATTAAAGCTAGCGACAATTTGACATCAATATCGAAATTAAGATCTTGCAGTCAGGAAACGGTTCGGGGGCACATGAACATGAACACCCCCCACCCCTTCTCATAGGTTAAGAGTGCTACATATTTGAGTTGAGGCAGCATGTGTGGCATGATTGGAGGCAGTTGAAGTTTTTGCTGTAGTTACGAGGGCAGCATCCGCTTCATCCTCATCCAGCGGATATCCGCTGAAACAAAAAATGCTCACAATTTGGTTTTGTCATTTTCAATTTTGCAACATTGCGCAACTGTGTGTGTGTCTGTGTCTGTGTGTGTGTGTGTGGGACGGATATTGATGTGATGACATGTGCCGGATCGTAGGGTTTATTTGTACGCATGTATGCACAAAATAGGCTGCTGTTGCAGCAGGTCCTTCAAGCCTGCCACCAAAGATACGAGCATAAATTGACGCGGCAATAAAACATTTGGTCGGAAAGAGACCGGGACAGATCTCGGAAAAGGGAGTAAAATGTGCACGGAATTGTCGACGGCAACGGCAACGTCAACGGCAAAATAATTACGAGCCAGTCCCAGTGCCACAAAATGCGAAACATCAAAATGCAAAGTTGCGTTGAGTCCAAAAAAAAAAGCGGCAACTAAATGAAGCATTTGAACATGCTACAAAAGCCAGCAAACTGCAAAGTGAAAAAAAGCTAAAAGGGAGAAAAAAAGAGTTCGAAAAAAACTGTAAAGTGCACAATATAAAAAATATAAATATAAATTGAAATTTGCAAACATTTAAAAAAGTTAAAAGTTGAAAAAAAATTTATAATATAATATATCAGAAATAATTCTTCATTCTTTTGCCCAAAAAACAGTTAAAATATTTTTAATTGAGGGTAAAACAAATTTCAGATTCAGAGATACACACTGTTGGTTCGATTATGTAGTTTAAAATATATCGGGAAAATCGGATAAAAAACTTGCAAAGTTTTTCTTATTTTTGTTTTCAATACATTTAAGTGTTATATTTTTATTTTTTTGTTTTTAGAGAAACCTATTTAAAACCTATTAAAAAATGTTCTTCATGGCTTTCACATTAAATAATACAATTCAAATACTCGCTTATTAAAAAGCTGTTAATACCAACAAATGATGCGAAAAATAAATAAACACATCAGCTGCCATCAAATAGCAATATTATTATAGCTAGCTAACAATTTATATATATATACACATATTTTTTTGCAACGCACAACAGTTTCATAAATGTTTTCTGGCTTCAGGTTGTGGGTTATGGATGGCGATTGCCTGTTAACTGGCAACAGCTTGTCTGGCATCAAAGTAAATGTGGCTGTTATTGAAAAAACTGTGGTTTGATCTGAGTTAAAAATGCATAAGCGATTATGCATGGACTGCCAGTTGTTGTGGCAGTTAGATTTATGGGATTATGGCTAGCTTTAATATGGACAGACTATTAAAAGATTGTGTGCATAGAGCGCAACTTTGTATAGTATTTGAATGTGATTTAATTATCAATGCCAACATGCGCCAAAAAGTATGCTTTAATAATTGTTGTGACCAGAGCTACTTAACGCTAAGCTTAAAGCTGATTTTCACAGTCATCACAAAACAAATGAAAGAACGCAAGAAAAACAAGTACCAAAATGTGCGAGCCACACCAAAAACAAACAATAAAAAATAAAAATAACATTGGCAGAGAGTAAGAAAGCAAGAAGCCGCAACGCATAAAAAGAAAAACAGCATATAGCCAAATGAATAAAAATGATTCCAGTATCGCAGACATTGTTAAACCAAAAAAAAAAAAAATGGAGGCGAAACGCGTGCGCGGCTATAAAGCAACACATAAGCCACACAAGTGGAATCAGAGTGGGCAGATAAAATCCACACACACACACAGACACACCCTTGCAGAGTCACACGCGTTGAAAGTTTTCAAATTTTACGACTTCATTAGAAACGCATGATGAGCAATAATGATAGCGCACAGCGAAGGGTAAAGACAGAGAGACACAAGCACAGCTGTTGCAAATTGCGAGTTATTCGCATTGTTCAACTAATACAACTATAACTAAACTACGACTACTACCATAACACCAGACCGCAAGACCAAAAAAAGGAACCGACACAGCAGTCGAAGAGCCCCGAAAAACCACACAAGAAAAACAGAGAGAAAGAGAGGAAGAGAGAGAGAGAGTTATTTGAAAGGCGTAGCCACAAAATGAAGGAAGTGAAGCAGCTGGGAAATTACTCTACACACTTTATGAATGAGTGTCGTTTAAGTGGCCAAATGTGTGACTTTAAGAAGGGCAAAAGAGTTCAAACGCAGAGGGACAGAGACACGAGAGTGTGTTAGAGAAAGAACGCCGTCGAGTGCTTGACAGTAATGAAAGTTTAAATTGTTTGTGTTTCCGCAATGTTTTGGCAAATGTGTTATGACATGATTGCGTTTTATGCCGTTGTTTTAAGCATTTCGCTTATAAATTCGATTAACATGCAAGCAAATACATAAACATAACGAAAGCTGACATTGTTGAATTTGTTTGAAAGTTTCCTACATACGTACGAGCATGTTTGATGTGCATGTTTTTCCAGATGTCTGTTTAAAACAAATATTATATGTTCCTTCGATATTAAACTTTCATACTCATCTATTCTCTTAACTTTATTTTATGCTTGAATCCACACTCGTATTTTGAAAGCTAATTTTCAGATCCAAATGAAATCCATTCCAATGTTCTTTATCTTGGCCATTTTCTGTTCCCGATTGCCTTATACCTTGCGCGATTCGAATTGTTTCGAAATTAACTTAAGAGAAACTTGTTCCTTTATGAAATTAAAGGCAGCTACAACCACAAATATTTGCTGAAATTGAATTGCGAACAGCAACTGCACAAAACGAAGAAGAACACTCGAAAGTACACAGTACACACAACAAACTCAAATGAATGCCAATAAAATACTTGCAGGACAGTAAAACAATTTGTCGACTGCCTTTTGGGTACTTTTTTTTTTTTTTGCTACTTCTTCAACTTGGCCACTGTTAAACTTGCCTTCCGTTTCACTAATTTCATTTACTTCTCAAACCAACTGAAGCAGAAGCATTAGTAGAAGCTGAAGAACTTGTTAACTGGTAATTGATTTCATTAAGTTTCTCCCGGGTTTCTGATCACACTCTCTATTGGCTTACACACATAACATCTCCAAAATCCCCACAATCGGGGTCTAATGTTAAATGATGCAAGTCGTTTGCATTGCAAATCAGCATTGACAACTTGTCAGACAAGCTAGGCATATGTATTTTCTTGGAGTGGGCGTTTCGATTTGTTTTCAAGCATAGCTAAAACGGAACAAACAGATTAAGCTTTCATTTTTTTTCTTTCTTCTTTGGTTGACAACATCAACAATCGACTCGCTTAGCTAGTTGCTAACTGTTCAGGATGCAGCAGACGGAAATATATGTAAATGTACATTTTCCACTAGTTTCCGTTATGGGCTTTCCGGTTTTTTATACTTTTTGCTAGGGTATTTCGGGATTCTTATAGGGATTGCTACTTAAAATGTACCAAAAAGGCTACCTTTATAGAAGTTTTTAAAATACTTGACTATACCATCTTTAAGCTTCATGTATATACCATCTTCATCTGAATATATATAACAATCTTCATCTACTAAACGATCAAAATACTCTTCAACTTTTTGTACAAGAACTAGTCGAAAACTTGCTTCCTTTATTTTTGTTCATCTCGTTAGTGTATCCAACTTTCCGTTTGCGCATAGACAAACTTTCTGAGTGTTTCTCTCTTTGTTTTTTTTTTTGTATGTTGCTTGTCATTTTCAGAGTTTGGTGTGTCGTTGATTTTGTTATCCTTTCGTTCGGTTGCTTATCCCTGTCAGCTGGCAAATGAAACACGGATTTCGCTCTGCCACATCCATAAAGTATGCGCGAAAAGCAAGAATATCCTTTTTGCTTCATTTTCGTTTCCTTTTCCTTTTCACTTTTATTTGTCTTTTGTCTTAAAGTTTTCTTTTTTTATTTTTCTTTTTGTTAACTTTCATGCTGGCATGTTTTGTGCTCCATGCTGCATGCTGCATGCAAAGTGCTGAGCTTCATTTATCACCGCTGTTGACTTTTATGTGCGACATAACTTTAAACTGGTAGGAACCGGACCGGATCGGACCTAGCCGGACATTTGGTATGCGCCGGAGACAAACATTGATTTAACCTGAAGTCAAAGCAAAGTGTCCAAAGCTGCATTGATTATGCATCTCAAATGTTGCCCCTTGTGTGATGCTGTTTGCCAATTCACACATTCCTCTTCCACTTCAATTAATTGCAGCTGTAATTGCTTGCAGGTGTATTCATTGATGTTGCTGTTGCTGTTGCTGTTCAGCCAACCTGGGAAATCGCTCTGTTTGCATATAATCAGGTAAATGCAAATTCTTTGATGCTGGACGGGGTGGGTAAGGGTGGTAAAGGGTTTATAATTCTAGTATTTGTGCTCACATCCGCACTTTAGAAACTTTCAGTTAATTTATTGGCCAAATACATTTAATCGATTGGACGTTATTGCATTGGGACAAAGTTAAGCGGTTACCCACGTTTTTCTCTCTCACTTCCTCTCTCTCTCTTTTTCTCTCTCTGCCTAGCTTGAAATTAACATAGTTCCTGTTCTAGATTACATCTTATTAACTTATTTGATTTCGCATACTCAAAGAATTTCTTACGAGTCTTTATCGTCCTTTCATGTGAAAGTAACATCATGTAACTAATTAAATCTTTCATGTAGATTCTCGAAAGAGTTCATTGAGTAATTAAATGTAATATTGGGCTTATGGGTAAAATTAAATATGCTAATGGTTTCATTCCTCTTGGATTCAAATCTATCTCACTTTTTACTCAAGTAAAGTACCAAATATCACAGCTGCATCTTTCAGAAAATGTTTTAAAGAAAAGGGTTTTGATTTTCATTCGAGGATAATCAAATTACTTTATTACACCTCGTTGTGTAATTTTAAACACGTCTCAAGGTAAATAAAATATTTGCATTCGAATTTATTGCAAAAGTTTTGCAGCATTGTTGTTATTTGTTATTTTCATAGCTGCTTATACTCGTTGTGTGTTGTTTCTGCATTTTCTTTTGTTATGCAACACTATGTTAAGTTATATCATTATTAATGCATAGATTACACAATACGTGTCTGGGCATTCCTTGCAACATTGTTAATGTTGATGCCTGTAAGAGGTATAAGTCAGAACGATAAGAGTAGAGTGTAATAGACTAGGAGATGTTTTCATTACATACTTTTTATACCCTCAACCCATTAAAAATGGGTAAAAGGGGTATAATGGCTTAATCCAAAAGTATGTAACAGGCAGAAGGAAACATCTCCGACCCCATAAAGTATATATATTCTTGATCAGCATCAACAGCCGAGTCCATATTGCCATGTCCGTTCGTCCGTCTATCTGTCTGTATGTATGGTTTATTTAAGTTTATTTGAAATTTTCGATAAGGGTTCAGTAAATCGTCTAGTCTTACTTATTCATCAAACTCATGTTGACTTTATCTATGTTTACAGGATATCATCCATATGGCGTTGAATTTGACTGCTTTCCCTCCATTTTCTCAGTTGTCCAGGCGCTATAAATAGTTGCTGGGTCCATTTGAGTGATGAAACTGCAAGACATTACACGCCTCCAAAGCTGTCATAAACTGAGGCTGTGTGGCATCTACCTGCTACGTGCCACACAACTGGCCAAGGCCACACTGGAAACTTGCAGCTGCCGTCTTGTGTTCAATGCGCAATATTTGTGCGAGTTGTGTTCCTTGTTGGTTTTTGGGTTATTGTTATTGTTTTTGTAGGAGTGCGTGTGTAAGGACCAACACGTTACGCATGTGTGTGTTCGTGTGTTCGTGTGTGTGCTTTCCAATTAAGGCAAAGAGATAACACAAAACATGTAACTGAGGTGAAAGCCGAAGTTTGTCTAAGCCAACAAGACAATGAAGTTTGGCGGCGTATGGCGATTTTGTCGTTTACAATGCCAACAAACAGGCGGCACCAACTTTGCTTTTGACAGCCAAGTACACTGTAAAAAATTACAGAGCTACCTTAAACAGTTTCGTATAGGGCTATTTTAAAACTTTGCACCAACATCATATGAAACATATTCACAAGAGACAAAAACTCACGTAGCTCTTAATTTTTTTACAGTGCACATCAAAATACACAAACCACCACTAATGCACACATACGCTGGTGCCACTTACTCACGAAAACGCAAAATCAGCGCGTTGAAATGTTGAGGCTCAAAAGACGTTGCCTACTTTTAGGCACCCGCTGACAGCCGCTTATGTCTGTTAAGTCAGCTGCCACCCAGTTGTAGGTAGCCTACTTATTCCCCAACCACCCTCCCCCCCTCTGCCACGCCTACAAATCACTATGTTAACTGTACAATCAATGAAAATTTACCTAATCTCGGTTGTGGTCTTTAGAAAGTTGGCTTTTGTAAATTTTGGGGCGCGTTGGCAGACAGCGTTTCGAGGTTATTATTCAATTTGCTCACAAATTGCTCACATAAGCGGATTAGGTCTGACACACACACAAACTAATACACACAGGCAGCGTGACATTGACTTGCTGCCAATAACCAAAAACAAAAACAAGCAATAAGTCAGCTTAAATTTACACTTTGCCACTGTCAAATATTGAAAATATATACATAAAATGCAAATATTTATCAAACTCAAATTCTGTCAATGTCTTACTTCAAGTATATATATTTCCAATTCGTTGCGTATGTAATCGATATCACAATCAGCTTGGCTTTATTTTGTTTTTCTCGTTTCTAAGTATTTTTCCAAGTCGTTGTCAACAGATTCCACAATTTATAATAACAAGTCCTTTTGCATTGTTTACTTCCCCACCATTCCTTGGCTTTTGTTTAGCTCTTTGGAAGTTAATGAGTTCATGGAACAAGGCTGAAGCTGTAACTGAATATGGCATCCAGCAAGTGAATTTTGTTATGTGGCAATTTGAAAAGTGAAATAAAGGATGTTTTACCAAGGGTTCAAAGGTTAAGACCAAGTTTAAAGGAAACTACTTTTATAACAATATTTTATAGGTTATTGATTTCAATGTACTTAATTGATGACCTTTATTTTTTGTATTAAGCTGAAAACTACAAAAAACCAACTTATAAATTAACTTTAATACAAATAGCATTTATTATAGTGTCGCATGTTAAGTATTTAAGCTGTTAAAAGCACTTAATTTCAAACAGAGAAGCTTACTTTAAATAAGCCCCGCCATGACTTGTAATGACGGGCAATTTATTCTCGGTCAATTCAGGTGTTAAACGTGTTTTTAATTATGTTTCAACGCCAGGCTCATTACTACTGAGTGAGAAAGACGTAAGAATAATGTGAGCGGCACATGAGTTGAACAGCTTCGTAAGAGTCTATGATTAATGTATGACTATCTAACGGGCGAACGAACGACATAACCAAAGGAAGCGAGAAGCCTGCACATCAGGTACTCCAGATAATAACTGAAAGCACACTTAATACAACAAAAACAACAACAACAACACCACACATGTGTGGGCTATTAACGTGTTCAACGTAAACTGGCAATGACGTAAGGTGTAAGGCGAAAGATGTCTACGTAACGAAAGAGAGAACCCGCGATAAAATTGCGGAAGTTCTCAAAATGCCGATGGCATCGCAGGCTCCCTCATTCCTCCTGGTGGCAACTGATGAAAATGTCGTTTGTTATTATTTTTATACGCTTGCAAGCGGATAATATAACTTTGTAAAGGAGTGTGTAACGATTTGTAGCACAAAGCTTTATGGCTTTCAATTTTATCTTCTACAGAGTTACCATCAACAAAGTACATTTTATATCACTTCATTGTGAAAGATAATGTTCTGAAAATTTAACCTAAGTACAAGCTATGCTTTAGCAAGGGTATAAAAACTTTCGCTTACTGGGGAAACATTTAATTCCTTACTTGTTTTCCCTTCTTTTCAACTCGCATCGTCAACTTGTTCAGCTTCTTTGTATGCCCGGCAAATGCTTGCTGCTTGCACTGCAGAATATATAGAGGAAAATGTAGCTCACCTGTAGTGACAGGCAAACAAGTTAAACGCCTCAGCCATCAGGCTAACCATATGGGGCACAAATTCTCTCACTCTCTCTCTCTCACTCTCTCTCTCTCTCTCTCTTTCTCTCTCCTTCATGACACGCTCATAAACGATTCAAATTCTGTACCAGTTGCCTTTCACAACCCTTTTTTACTCCCTCTATCCACTCCAGCTTATGTCTTGTCTTGCTGGGTTGTTTCTAGGTTATCTCTGGCTTAACCTTGTCGTTGGCAACAGCGTTTATCCGTTGCGACAGTTTTTGCGTGTGCCTTTCGGTATCCTCTGAAGTCTTTCAAACGGAAGACGGTTTGTCTTACGGCTGCCTGCACATGCGGCTTGTCAAATGTCGCAAATGTTGCATTTGCAGACTTTACTTCTACTCAGCTAAATAAGCAGTAGAAGCCAAGATACGAGTAGCTGTTAAAAAGTGTTCTCACGATGAGTAGCGGCTTGTTTTCGCCTAGTTAAGCTAAAAGTTTCAAATGGCAGTTCGTAAGGAATGAATGCTTTAGGCTATGCTATAGTGAAATCCTTAAGCTTTCCTAGATATAAGAATTTATGGAAACCTTTATAAGCTACCAATATGTACTGGACCTAATCGCTGTCAAACTTACTTACAAAAATCCACTTCAAATTCCTTGCTTTTAACAGCTTGTTGAATTTCGAGTCGTAAATGATTCTTGAAACTGCCCGTTAAAACGCAATGTTGTTGTAGTAGCTGTTGAAAACGAGCATAAAACATTTTACTTTGTTGTTTGGATATTTTGCTTTATGCTGCTCATGTTTACCCAGACATCCAGTTACACCCACGCTCAGACACGGCACGCTTCAACCCACTTACACCAACATATAATTTAAAATGGCTGCCCTGCTTTTTATGATGTCTTTCTTTACCTTTCGTCAAAGTAAAAAAAAAGAAGCATAACAAGCAGAACAAGTGGAAATACAACAAAAATGACAAAATTAGCGCAACAATTTCGCGTCTCACGTGTCGCAGGCGCAGGTTGTTGAGCTCTAAGCAAAAGATGAGAATGCTAAGTCGTTTAACCTACTTACATGCTGCACATTAGAGTGTGCGTTGAGTACTTGGCGCTTGACAGATTTGATGACCGTATGTGCTTAGTAGTTTCCCCCCTCTTTCGCTGTATCTCTACAAGTTATTCAATGTTCGCTCAGAAAAGAAAGAACAACATTTTCAATTTATTTTGTAATTGTTTCATATTTTTTGCAATTTTTATTTGATGTATTTTTGACGTAAAAACGCATTTTAATTAATTACGTATACGCATTGTACACAGGCAAACAATTATGCAATACTCGGTATTTGGTTTTTTTTTTTCGATTTTCATATTTGTTACTTTTCATAAAAACTAGCAATATTCGTTTATACACAAAAACAACTCATCATCATCAATGTCAACAATTATATATATAAAAACCTAAAATGTATTTTAAAATGTGTTTGTTGATGGAATGGTGAATTGCCATTAAACAAATAAACAAAGGACTCTCTAAAGCATATGCAATTTAAATGCTTGTCTGAGTTTGTTAACTAGAATTACATGTTTGATGTTTGAATATTGTAGAGATGGAATATTTTTTCATAGAAATGAAGCTTAAAGCACGCGTAAAAAAAGGGATTTTTTTTTGTGTGCAGTTTGGCTTTCTAAAAATTTAAATAATAATATTATATACACTTAAATTTGTTTTTGTTTTAAGGTTTTATAGACTTAAATTTATAACTAAAACTAATGATAACATCTCTCTCTCTCTCTCTCTATCTTTCTTCTCTGCTTCTTCTTTTCCTAGTTTTTTGTAGAAGACTCTGAGCTTTTTTTTTGTGATTAGTCACTGTATAGTTGGAAATTGTTTTCTGCTTTTTTGTTAGGGTTGCTATCTAGGGATATAAGGTTATTTTGCTTTCCAACGGTTAATTGACTTGAGGAATGTGTTGAGAAATAAGTTGAGTTTAAGTTGAGTTCAGTGTTGGTTAATGCAAATAAACATTGAGTTTCTTTTAAGCAGCTTTTCGTAGGTTCTGTTGCGAGTACATGCATATACATATTTATGTATTTTTTTAAATATATTTTTTAAATATTTATGGTTGTTTTTTTGCATATACAAAAAATTAATCAGTCTAAGTATGTGCTTTATTTTTTTTTTAAGTTTTTCTCCTCTTTGCCTTCTTGTGTTGAAAAAAGATACATACATACATATACCAATGTATTTCAACAATTTTAAGCCGCAACGGCTAGATTAATACACTTCCAGCTTTAACTTAAATATGGTATAGTTGAAACTTATTGTTGTCTGTTTTGGTTTTTCTTATACATATTCATACATATATAAACCATTTCTTGTACTTGTCGTATCTATGTGTCTGTGTGTAGGTGTGTGTTTGTGTGTGTGTGTGTGTGGTTAACCGTAAAATACACAAAGAAACCACATACGACATCATCGTCATCATCATTATCATAATCATCATCATTTGCAAGTGGTTGTAGAATTTGTATCACGACCTTCGCTCCCAATTTATGTTTTTCTTTGCCAGCAGAACCTTTTTTCATATCGGGAGCTTCAATTTTCTCGTTTTTATTTTCTTCTCAATTTCCATTATTTAGTTGGTCATACGTTGTTGTTGTTGTTGCTGTTGCTTCTCTCACGCGTATTTGGTAAATGCCCAGCGTTGTGTTGAAAGCGCAGAGTTGCATCGCTGCGCACTAATACCCTGTTCGTTTTGATCCCTAGTATCCAGGCACACATTGATCTTATTATGCCGCACCAGACCACCATCTTTGAGGTTCCAACGTTGATTTTCCGTATCGTCACATGATTTGAGAACTATCTGAGAGCCGCGTGCAAACTGCACAAGTGTTAAACAGAGATCATCGTGTTTGATTTCGCCGCGTTTCGAATAAGCCCATTCTTGATTGCCGCCTGTATTGTGACAGGGGAAGAGACCTGTAAATGAGGGGTTGAAAAGAATATGAAACTATAAGCTTGACTTCTTGAAAAAGATTGTGATTATCTCTCAAGCTAAGTTTTAATCATTAATACTCTTGACAACAACTTATCTCTCTCTTCATTAAGTAATTTTTTACTCACCCACAGTGCCGTCAATGAGATGACCCATTGTATCCAAGCATTCAGTCGTATCCTGTCTAAATTGACCCACTTCCTGTGGTTCAGGTGCTTGCAAATCGGGATAAACATTCTCCAAATACCACTTGAAGGGCTTGCAGTGCAGTTTCTCCTTCAAGGCCAAACGATCATCAACGCTGAAAAGTTGAAAACAACAAAACAGGAACGAAGCAAATAAGCAAAGGAATCAATTAAGCTTTGCTACCTTCGATTACTCACTTGCCAAAAGGAATATTCTTAGCCAGAGGCACTGCATTATAGTAATACTGCTTGTAATCATCCATCCAAACTTCAGCTGCACGCCGCGTATTCTTTGCAAAGACGTTTCCACTACCACCCGGGAAGGTGTACGGATGACGTTTACGGAACACATGACCCACACGACTGCAAGGTATAATCTCTAGGCTGCCACCACATTGCCACACTCTAAACGATATTTCCAGATTCTCGCCACCCCACACATCCATTTTCATATCGTATTTGCCCAGCTTATTGAAGTACGCTTTATCGATAACGAAGAGTCCGCCCGCTATCATTGGTGTCCTGATCTCAGTCGTTGGATCATTATGCCTTGCCGTACGCTCTGAAGAACTCAAATACTCCCACTTGAAGATCAGATTCCAATCGAAGCCACCTCTCAAATCTGCCGAGGCGCCAATATACTGAAAGTTATCCATGCTTATCACATCGATAACAGGACAAACGACTCGCGTGGGATCTTCGCGAACACGCTCTAAGAGCGGCTCCAGCCACTGTTCATTGCACTCCACGTGACTGTCGAGGAAGGTTAAAACACTGCTAACTGCCGCATCGGCACCACGCACTCGAGATCGTACCAAGCCCTCGCGCTTATCATTGCGTATGATGCGTACTTTGTCTATCTTCGCCAGTTCCAAACCATCCTCAGCTGGAAAAGGGTTAAGAGAAAGATAACAAGAAAACAAGAAAGGAAAGGGAGAGTTTAAATATCATACAACTTGATAATAAAGAGAAGATAAAAGTTCTTGTACAAATACTTACGATGATCACTGTAATCATCAACGAGAACAATTTCACGTATTAAATGCTCGGGACTACGATTCAGGACACTGACAATCGTTCGCAACAGAGTCGATCTGGCCTCATTGTGAAAGGTAATGATGACGCTCGTCTCGGGCAAATCCTCGCGATACTTTTTCGTGCGGCACCTAAACGCACAAACATTAAAACATACCCTGCAATATACAAAGCTTTCTTATACTTACATTGGATTCCTTGTATCGGGTATTTCTCGATTGCTGGGCAATGCATCACTGGCCTCCTGATTGAAACGATTCCTGATATAGGGATCCTCGCCGTTGCGCAAGCCGCCACCACGTATATAGCCAGATTCATCAAAGTATTCGCCATCGCTGCCACTTCGACCACTTCGACCAACGGCTAAACGTGAACCACTGAGAGTGCCTCCACTGGCCGAACCACCTGCCAAGCCCTGTGATGTCTCCTCGAGCGCCACAATGCCATTCAACTTGAGGCCATGCACCGCATTACGCTCAAAGTCCTTGACGGAGCCGATTAAAATGACATTGCCACCGGGATCATCGGCCCCATTGCCACCAATGCCACCGGCCACACGTATGCCCGAGTTGGCAGCGGGCGCCCACTGTCGTGCTGTCGATGCCCCAGCCGATATATCGTCCTGATATTGCTGCATTGCCGTTGCCACCTCACGTAAGCGCAACGCTCGATTTTCCACCTAAAAGCACACAAAAAGTGGACGAGAGAAATGGTGTGTTAGAAGGATTTGCCCCCAATTTTATTTATTTCTTTAATCTGCGCCACTCTGGTGACGCCGATGGCACCAATGCGGCAACAATTCAACTCAACTGTTAACTGGAGAGCCTTAAGCAGGGAGTATATGGCAAACAGATACCCAGTAAACAATTACAACATTTTGTTAATCCTCGAATAGATTTTAATCAATAAACCTCTTTACCCACCTATACTTTATACAGGGTGTAAATAATCGCTGCAAACGGTGGTTTTTCAGGATTAGAGCGTTTAACAGCTTGCAAAAAAGTTAGAAGAAGAATCAAAATAAGCAAAAAAAAAGCTTTCGAGCTTACAGTTTTACAGCCAGCAGCTGACTTATGGCTCAAAGCGCACAACGGGAAAAACAATACAAAATTTGTTGCCAGTTTTTGTGTTTTGTTTTAAGATTTATAATATATAAATGGCAAAGGTGCCATAGCCTGACCCAGTTAAAGTTTTTTTAGCCAGGGAAAATATGCACAGTAAATCTCTTAGTCCAGCAATAAATCCGAAGACTATAAAGTTTAAGTTGATTCAGTATCGAACAATGAATTTTGAGAAATCTGAATGCCAAGAAATCTGGTAAAAAAGTTTTTGCGTTACACTTCATAGTTAAAGTTTCGGATCAATATTATCTTGATTATATAATGGGTTATGGCAAAAAATAAATTAAAATAAGTATACAGATGTAGTTTACAAATGGCAGCTGACCCTCGTCTGTAACTTGAGAGAAAACTTCTTGAGAAATCTCAATCAAATGGCAAAAGCCTCAACAAGCTGAAAGGGCAGCAGCTGTGGAGCACTTCCTTCCCACTAACTTTGCAACCCAATTGGCAGCCATTTGGTCTTTAAGTCATTTTTGATGTGGAGGTAGCGAATAAACTTTTGGGATTTTACTAATGATGTATTGTTATTGTTGTTGTTGCTGTTTTTTTTTTGTTCTTTTTTGTTGCCAAACAATCATTACAAGGACCCAAAGCATTGAGTGGCATCTACGACCCGCTCACTAATTTGGTCCACTTTCTCGCCCTCTCACATCAGTCGTTCACTCCAGAGGAGAAAGAGAGTGTGAGTGAGAGGGACATTTTGGTCAACACGGGCGCTGCCCATGACTTGATTATTAATTGCCTTTTGTATTCGAATCTATTTGTCATGCTTTTTCTGCTTCAGCCATCGCACATAACAAAGAATACTTATATTGCAGACCCTCATTTGTTATACATTGCGTATGTGTGCTTTTAATTTAAATCGAATCTTGCGGGCACGTTCTCTCAAATTCAACTTGGGTTTCATTTGACTAGGTTTCGCATTGGTTTTGCATTTTCTTTCGATTTACATTCGACACGTGCGCCTTTTAACGCATTTTTTATGCCAAATTCAAAAGGGACTGCGCTTAGCGCCCGAATCAAAAAAGATTATAGCACGTTAAACGAAATGTCGTGAATCCATTTGGAAGTGTTTTTTTTTTCCTAGCCAGTCTGCATTGTCAAATATTTAAAAGGCTCGTAAGTCTCGAATTATGTGACTGCATTATTATTTTTCAATTGAGTGCGTTTGGAAGTGAGTTAAAAAAATATTAGCAATTGTATTTCGTGAAGGAATATAGAAGTAAACAGCAAATCATTCGTAGCTTAAATCTAAGCCAATTTTAGTGTCTGACCTATTATTTATTCAAGCAATTATAAGTTTTGTGAGAATTTAAAGTAATTTCATCGCATTCGATAAAAAATAAAATATAATCTATTAAACGTTCGCCTGAAATCTCGGAAATGTATTAAATTAAAATTATTTTCACAATTGAAAATTTAATTTGCATTTAAAACGTTTTGCGATTTTGTTTGTGAGAAAATTAAGATTTGTAGAGTTTTTAATACAATTTTATAGCACAACTGGCATTTAATATCAACATTTTAATTATTCATTTCAAATTACTCACATTCACCATTGAAAATATATTCTCAATTTATATCGTATAAGAACTTTCAGATTAAATGTATGAATATGTCTGCCCACAACATGCTTGGAATATTATGTTGTTGTTCTGTTTTCAAACCAGATAGCTTATGGACAGATGAGGCTTATAACATGCAATCTGTTGCGGTTCTTTCTGTTGTTATTACCGTTAACTTCAAGCAGTTTCTGATCTGCTTTTTGCTATTGTGTAAACACACAACTGAATGATGGACAGGCTTGCAAAATGAAGAAGAACATGAAGGGAACCATGTGAATATTGAACAATGCACTCAACTATGTCTTGTTTGCGTAGGCAACAAGAAAATGCCAAAAGGAGCATGTTAACCAGAAAGTTATCTGCAGATTATCGAATTCGAAATACTCTTGTGAGAGTATTCAGGAAAATGACTTTCTGTAAATTTCTATCGACTTAACGAAAATGTAATGAGACTCATTAACGACTTATGTTCCAACTGTGTCTTAACAAAACTTAGGTTCGTTCCATTTCCTATAAACAAATTTAACTACCTCTTTTGTAAGAGTATGAATGAACCTGTTCGAACGTGTATAACGTATACGCAATGTGTCACCTATGGAATCGAATGTTTCTTATCGCAATGCGTGCCTTGAAGACGTAGTTTGCGTAGACTATTATCCCCATACGACCTTTTCCCTTCACCCCGTGCTCATGCAAATTCTGTTGGAAACTGTTTCAATTTTGCAATTCGATTTGTCGCTTTTGCAGTGTGCTTCGGTCATGTGTAACTTAATTAGTTTCATTGTTTGTGCATGTGTGCATGCCTTAACGCTTGTGTGTGTGTGTATGTGAGTGTATGGTAGGAATGGAGATGATTGGTGGAGGGAGGGAAAGTTGCAGATTGGCAATTTATGGTCATTGATTGGTTTCAATAGTAGTATGTGTTGTATGTGTCCGGGGCTTATGTACTAAGCTCGGTAAGCGGCTTATTTGCAGGGCATTATGCGCATTTTGTAGTTGTAATTGACAGAAACAGCAACAATCACTGAAAAATTATCCATGACCAAAAACCGAAATCCAAAACCGAAAAACCGGCAACCGACAACCAAAAAGGAAGGATATGCCATCGATATTGATTATGAAGTTGTTACTGCTTCGTAATTAGGCATAAATCAAATGCGTGTTTGGCCTTATAATAAATGGTCAAACAAGATATATGATTAGGCTCATAACACATATGAAAATTGCCAAAAGTTTTTCATCCCCCTGATGCGTGGTTGCAAATTTAGATTGTTTGTAGGAATTGGAATTGGTATATGAAGAGAGTAAGATATTCTGTGTATCGGTTTGAGCATTGTTAGTTAACATTAATATGTTTAGTTAAAGTTTGTTTAAGCTTAACGTTAATATAACTTTCATTTTACTATCATATAGTTTCCCCTTAGTTCATCATACCCTTTTCACAATACAAATCGCAAATAGGGTATAGATGTCTGCAACGGAAATTGAGACTTTTCGACTGTTGGCAAGCTCATATGGCCAACTATAAATAGCTCGAAGTGTTCCCAAGTGTGCAACCAAGGACTTTCTATATAGACACACATACATAACCATACGATTATATATGTATATACGATTATGTACATAAAATATGTTTTAGCTGTTCGTGCCCTTCTCACATTGATGTGCTTAAGTCGGTTAGTGGAACGTGATCTTAGGGGCTTAAGTAAAATTTGTCACTCACACACACACTCTGTTGCAAGCTAAGCCCCGACAATTATGTCGCCACCTTTTGTAAGTGCATCAATCAATCAAGCACTCAATAGCCAATATGTACAGTATGTGTTGACCTACACTGCACAATTTTCCATGCTACTTGTCAAAACTGTGCCATTAGTCAATCAACGACAGCGACATCATCGATATGGTTGCTGCCAAGCAACAAGTTGCCACAAATGGTTTTTTTTTTTCCAATTTATGTGCTTTAGTTTTTCGATCGCTTTTTGTGTGTCTCGTCATTGAGTTCAATGTCTTGGCTGGAGTTTTTGTGTTTCTTATGGTTTTGTATTTATTTCTTCGCTATTTTTGGGGACAACAACCTAAAATATATCATTGAAATTAGTTCAGACGTTGATGGTTTACTGATTAAATTGGCAATACAAGTAAGAGTTGTTTTAACGACTACAAGATATATTGTAGATAGCTTTTTAAAGTTGTAGAATAAACAAGCTTGAAGATAGATAAGAACTTTCCGAAGTCATAACTTTCTTAAAACTTAACCGATTGTCAAATGCAATACATTACAAGTCTTGTGTTGGCATATAGATTAGTACTGCATTTCCAGTTTATAACACGATTTTCTCTCGAAAATTATAGAAAATTGTTTACAAAAAAGTCAACTCGAAGACAAGTAAGAACTTTCCGCAGTCTTTTTTAAATTTTATATACCTTACAACGTTAAGCACATATTAACATTTCGCTTTTGGCATTTCTTCAAACTTTACTGTTAAATCGGATTTTTAGTAGTAATTTTTAAATCTTGTACCCAAGTCATGTCTCATTTCCGATTTCATGAGTGGTTCAACGCATTAGCCGTTAGCTGTTCTTGCCAATGTGTTTTTTGTGTATTATTCATGGTTTGTATTTTGTATTTTCAACTGTATGCAGACAAAAAAAGAAATATTCTTTCTGTATTGTCGAATCAATATTTTTGGGCGTGCATAGATTCTTAATTGAGTTCTGTTGTTGCGTTTTGTGGGTCTCTTATAGTTGTGTGTGGTTAATTCTTCGTGCTGTGACGTCGGTGACGCATGACCAACGTATGCCACATGTTGAATGAATGAATAGTTAGGTGGTTTGGCTGGTTGGTTAGCTGGGTGTGTCCGGCATTCAATTCTGGGCATGTGCAAGTCCAATTGGATGACCAAAACTGATTTGCAATGCATTTTTCAATTCAACTCGGAGCCAAAATAAAGTTTCACATTTGTAGAAACGTGGCTAAGAAACTAGATTTTCTTTTATACGTCCAACCGTATTATTATTCGCTATACCAAACCCCAAAAATCATTATAGCTGCCGATAAGGTGTATTTAAAAATTAGCTCAATTGGTAAAAAAAGAAAGACATTTTGGGTGAAAACATATTTGATACGTTCCAAATACTAAATTATGCAGTCTACTTGGTATCTCTGCTCCACATGAAACTACACGATGTGAAAATCATTCAGCTGGAAGACTGAACAGCTGAGTAAAAACCAAAAAAAAAAAAAAACAAAAACAAAAACCAAAAAAAAAAACCAGGAGATACAGATAAACAACAACAAAAAATAGAAATACGAAAAGAAAACACTGAAAAATAAATACAAACAAAATAAATTGAAGCTGAGGTTAAGCCTCAGCGATTAAGGGGCGCAAAAAAAACAAAACAAAAAGAAATGGTGATATAAAAACCGCAGCAAATTAAAAACGCAGCAAGAAACATGAAAAGAAATTACTAGTAAAAAGTTTTTCACTAATTAACAAGGAAAACGGAAAAAATGGCAAGAGAAAAACCGAACAAAAAAGTGAAGCTTAAAAGCAGATTTAATAACAATATCTGAAAAATTGGAAAACTCATATTTATATATATATATTTTGTAGCTGCATTTTAATATTTTGTTGACTTTTCAGGCAAAGACAACAAAAGTAACATTCTTATCAACCATAATAATTCTAAGAAATCCTATCTTGGTTAAATGTCTATTATTTTTTGCCTTAGCTAAATTCAAAAGATGCTTACAAAAAAAATATTAGTTAAAAAAATATTTTAAAGGCTTTAGCTGTGACAATGTTTTATACTGTGCTTATCTGCGTTTTAAAATCGGAAAGTAAAAAAATATTTGTACTTAAATGTTATAGTTTTAATGCTTCATTATGAAAAGATTTCAACAAGCTTCTCGAGCAGAAAAACTAATTATTATTGACTTGGTTTTCCGGTAGCTGGATTTCTTTAAGTATATTTTGCGTCTCCGTCGCCAGTTTCATCAGTGTGGACAGATCATTCTCTAATGTGTCAATGCGTTGCTTTTGCAGCTCAATCAAGGTAAGAAATCCTTTGATATCGTCCTCACGAGACAAAGCCAAGGCACGCCAATAGACGACATCGTCGGTGACATCAACGTACCCGTCCATTGATTTGGTTTGGGCCAAACGTTTCTGCAGCATCAGCGCAATGTGGGCCACAGTATAAAACGATAAGCGTTTAGCCGAACGCTTCACGACTGTCTCTTTGGGCACATCATTGACTTCATTTGTGATCTTCAAGTTGTTCATTTCGTTATCCAAAGTATTTTCCATAACGAAACAAATATAGCGATTTTTAAACAAAATACAAAATTTTGTTTCAAAGTTGCTTAACTTCTTTTCTGTTATGGAAAAAGTATATAAAATCTGTTGAATTTTATGTTTTAATCGTATTAAATTGCAAAGCCTACTTAAATGTAAGAGCAAACATAACTCTACTACTTTTTGTCGCTATGTTTTTCTTACTCAGAACTTGTCTTCATTTCCTTTAACGTTGCTAATTGATACGCAAACAGTTAGTTTTTATATTCTTTAGTTTTTTGTTTTGTTTTTTGTGCATGCGCAAATTTCTCTGTGTTTCTGTAGCTTCAATTTCCGTGATTCGCATCTTGAACGTTTTTTTTTTTATGGAACATTAACACCAACACGAAATCTTGGCCATGGCTAATTTCCTATTCAAAACCCCAAAAGATTTTCTCTTCGTTTTAATGAGCTGTCAGGTTTCTTAAGTACTGTTTGTAAGTTTGCAATCATTTTCAATTGCTTCTACTGTGGTATCTTGTTTGCACGTTGAGGCTTGGGCAATAAAATGATAAGAAACATTTTAAATGTGTTGCAATTAATTTAAGCGATACGTCAAAAGGTGATAGATAAGCAAGCTACTAAAAAAAACAGTTGGTATTTATGTATTCAAAAGTTTTAGAAATAGATTTAAATCTAAATATGCCTTTCTTTTTTGCAGTCCATCAATTTAAGTATTTTGTGGGGTATACAAAAAGGTGAACAAACTCGACATATAAATGGCAGACGCTTATCAGATTTGTCTGTCAATCAGTTGGCTGCCTTTTTGAGCTGGGGCCAATTTGCATAAGCCAAAACAATTGCTTTAGACCAAACATGTGCAAACTGTTAACATGATGAGTAATTTATTGCACATTTTTGCAGATTCGCTGGGAACACAATGGAACAGTTAAAATCCGTTGACCGCCTAATGCATTTAAAGCCATGCAAAAATCAAAAACAAAAGCAAATAATGTGTGTAATTTATAATCCATAGGCGAAAGAGAGAGAGAGAGACAACCTTAAAATGTTTGGTTGTGTTTTGCACGTGTGAGAGACAGAAGCAGCCGCAAATGATGATGGCCTTTGAGGTTAATTGAAAAATCTCACATGCAGTGAAGACTCTAGCTCTCTGCTCTGCTCTGCTCTCTCTCGTAATCTTTTGTTGGTCTTAAACCATACTCTCAACGGCTCTTTGGGGTCTCGAGTGATTGTGGCAATGTAAAGTTGCGCAACTTGAAATTCATTTGCTGAGCTGAGCGAGATGAGACGCAGATGCCTAAAACAAATTGCGGCCAAAGCAACAATTGCAAATTGTTGTGTAGCAAAAGTGTTTGTGTATGTTTGTGTGTGGCACAGCGATGTGGCAACTTGGTCGCAGAGTCAAAGCTTCCTTGTGTCTTATGGCTTAAGTAGCTGCAGCTGTCAGTTAACTTTCGACTGACAGTAAAGCCTTCTTCTCTTCATCTTCTTCTTTATATTTTTTTTTGGGGTGGCACAACGAGCTTGCAGCTTTTCCTCATGCTCATGCAAAACTCAATTAACCAACAATCTTTGAAGCTGACGCTCTCTTTTTTCAGCCAACGGCTTAAAGCAAAGTAGACAAACAAAAATTGACCGCAAATGTTGCTAGCCGCAGCCATTTCACTCAAGGGGCAAGGTGTTTGCTTAACTTTAGCTGTGAAACTTTACGACCAATAATGAAAATTTTCAATTACGAAAATACTTTGCTTGACTTTTCTTTTTTTTGTTTAGTATCCAAAGTACTTTAGGTTAAGCCTGCAGCATAAACTTAAAATGCACTTAGCTTTAATATTTCATTTTCTTGTCACTTCCAGAATTTTAAGCGTTTTTAAATTTTACTGAAGCAATCTGCAATTTATTGCTGTTTCTTTCATTGACTGAAATAACTTGTTAAAATATTTGTTAATGCAAATTTTATTTATAAATTGACCTGCATGTTCATGTGGCAGCAATAAATTTCAATGATCTAAATTCACACAAATTTATGTGATATTTTATTGTGCATTTGAGTTCGCACCAATTGAAATATTATTTCCAGATGGCTTAAAAATCTCATGAGAGTCTTAGAAGATTTTGGAGTTGTTGCATTGGCAGCTCTTGAACTAAACCAAGATGTTTTTCAGTTTTGAGTGTTGGGTGGCGTTTAAGTAGATTTAAAATTGGAATACCATAGAACAGACATTACTGAAACTATTCCTTGTTCTTCATCTGTTGATATTCTACTTTACCTAACTTATCTACACTTACCTAAATACACATGTCAGATTAAACTATCTCAGCAAACTCATCAACTTTAAGTACTAAACTAAATATCTTAGTCACATAACATTTACTATACGAAAAGTCAACCTGCCACAAGCTCTGTTCTGTTCCGAATTAAAATATTGAATCTTGTTAGCTTACAAAATGTATATATAAATGTATATACGTTTTCTTGATTAACCCTTAAGCTCTTAGCTCTTAACTCTTGCTTTGGTCTAGACTTGACAAATATTTCAGGCAGTGTACTGTTTCTGGCTGGCTGTGTGGTAAAGTGAAGTAACTGCCGCAAAGGCAGCAATAAATTGCATGCGGCATAAATAGCAGATGTTGCATTTGTCTGTGTGTTAGAGTGTGTCCAAATTGCCACAATGAGTGAGGGGGCACAGTGAGTGTGACTGCATCTAAATCTGACTCGGATGTAGCAAGCTCAAGTGGCCATGTTTGCCACCAATGCTTGCAACTGGCACATGGTTGTTGCTGCGGCTGCCGCTGTTGCTAACAACAGATCTTCATAAAATATATTAAAAGTGCTTTGCATAAATTTTGAGCTGGCAGGGCCAAAGACAATGCCTTATTGCCTTTACTGTTTGCTTTTTGCTCTTGATGGGAGCGCCTAAGAGGAGGGGGGGGGGGGGTCTTTGCCTATTTGGGCGAGAATCAATTAAGGTCGCCGCCACAACGGAGCAGCTGTTGATGGAGTGTCTCTCGTTTGGGAAATGAACTTTCAATAGTTTCAAGCACACATTAGTTGAGCATGGGAATTAAATTCAAATGCCGCTCAATTTTGGAAAAGGGTCATTCATTAAGGCGACACTCGAGACGGATGCACAGTAAGAAAATACATAAATACATGAATTCAAACAATCGTATCTTCTCTGCTTATTCTAATATTCATTTTCATTTTATTGCCATTTAATTATTCAAACAATCAATTTCACTTCACAATCCAAGCAACCTTTTTTATTGTTTACTGTGTAGCTCTCTTAATGTCGTCATGCATATATGAGTCATGCATAAAAGAATACGCCATAATGTAGCACACAGATGTGCACAGTTTGGTGGCAGCAACCAAAGCTGAACTGAACCAACCAGAATCAAGCGAACTGCAGTGCTGGGTTTGTCTGTCTGTAGGGCAGCTGACGTAGAATGTTCCAATGCTCATCAGTCAAGCGCTGAGCTCATGGCAATGCCAAAAGTTAGAGCTACAGATACTCATACATGCAGATAGATTCAGACATTTGATGGATGCATGCAACAACGAATAAACAACGCAAGCAGCAGCAATAAGAGCAAACTTAAACTACAAATACGACAAATTGCCAAACGTGCGCATAAACGCAGACAAAACAAAAGCGACCATAAAACCAGCTACAGTTACAGCTACAGCTAGAGATACATATACACAGATACAAATGTATCTGACGCCTAAGTGTGACGCATTCTAATTAGACAGCTCTTTCATTGCCCATCCAAAAGCACACAATTTGATGATGATGATGTCAATTCCAGCAGCAGCCAATTGGAAATTATTTATATACTCTATCAAATAACAAGTTTACGCAATGTGGCCGCTTAATAAGCTTTACTGGTATATTATTTGCTTTATCCCCATTCATATTTGGCCACTAAAATTGTTGTTGTTGTTGCTTGCATTTTATTGTAATTAGCTTAATTATTCGATTGGCCATGCGGTCACAATTTAGTCCAGATATATATTTTTTTTAAATTAGATTTAGTATTTTGTTTAATTTATAATTTAATAGCCATTCTGGATATTGCAGTTCATTTAAACTTAGACCTTGAGTAAGCCATTTATTTAGACCACAAAGTTGATAAAATAACATTGGTCTAATTTTGTAGGTGTCAAATAAATGATATTAAATAACTGACAATGCTTTAAAGAAGTGATTTAGTTAAATGTTTATTTTGACTAACTAACTTAACTAATTTTAAATTCAATTCAATTTAATTTTAATTTGCAACTTTTTATTAGTATTTCCGCTTGCTCAAGCTAAAAGCTAATACTTTAATCAAAACTAAAATTCATTACCAACAAACTCGCCTTATTTATACTTTTCTCAGCAGACAACTGAACTGTACATTATGCGTTTTACTTTGACTTTAACCTAGTTTTTGTTTTTAGTACTAAAACTTCCACTACATCAGCTTTACGAACTGCATTTTAGTAGCACTCTTAGGTCGAGTGGCATAATATAAAACCCAGCAGAAGATCTCTTGGCGAAATTGCAGACCACCCAACATAACTCAAGTTGAAGCTTAAAATCAAGCTCAGGCTCATCCTTATCGTGGCAGCTCATTTCCCGAGGGCCTCTCACACTATATATGTATATATATATGTGTATATTTATGTATACATAAAGTGTAACTTGTACTTGTACGTGTACTCAAAGTACTCTCATACCCCTGCACTCATCACTCACTTAACGTGTTTTGCGTCATAAAGTTCAAGTTCATTATGCCAACAAACAAACAAGCAAGCAACAACAAAAACAACAACGTCAGCAGCAGCAACAACCAGTTAACAAACAAATACATAAACATTGTGGCGCCCACCATATAAAACGAAGAGTGAAAAAACAATGTTAAGTACCACTTGCAACGATTACAAATAAAAAAACACAAGAAATAAAAACAAAAGTGAAACCAGCAACAATAAAACACACACTGTTGCTAACCAAACTCAAAGACAAGATGACAAAAAAAACAAAAAACAAACAAAAAATCGTAAAAGATGTTAAATAATAATTATTTAATGGCATTTGCATTTGGCTTGTTGTAATGAGGTTAGCAACAAACGTTTAAGACATAATATGCACTTTAAATTGGCCAGAAATGTTTGTTCAGGCCCTTAACGTGTTTCGCACGCTATGTCATTCGGCCATGTTGACATTTCAGTTTGACTTTTCGCATTCTTTTTTCGGTCTGCCTTTCCCTCACGTTGCCCAAATTAGCCCACTCAATGTGCTCGTCATTTAAATGCCAGCTAAATGCCTTAAGATAATCGTTAAAATAAAAATTAAATTCAAGTGAAAGTACGCAAAAATCGAACTTGAGAAAGTCACCATAAACAACAACAACAACAACAACAAAACAAAAAACACTTCAAATTCAAATTCGTAACCGAATACGAATTGCATGAAGCCAAAAAAAAAAAAATTGCTTTGTTCACTTTTGTGCATGTTCAAGAGCTCAATCCCGAATCGCCTTCAACATTGCCAGTCTCTACAGCCCCCGCGGAGGCGAAAAGACAAAAAACAAAAATAAAATAATACCTCCAGTCGCGACTTTTGGCCATTTTAGCCACTTAAGTAGTGGCATTCACCTCCGGTCTAGCAGCTTCTCCTATTTGTTATTTTTCGTCATACCCTGTAACTATTTAGTGTGGCTAAAATGGGTATTTTGCAGTGTTTGATATTTGAATTTAATAACATGAGCTGCATTAAAAGTTAAAGCAATGCGATTTTCGATAACATTTGTTTGCCTGTTTGTCTCTACGACCAGCTAACAGAGTAACTTAATAGTCTGACCCAGACAAACTCTCACACACTTGGGATTTTTATTTCTGGTTGCAGCTGCAAGCTGCTTTTTATATTGCCTTGAAGCTGGCCGCTGTACAAATTGGCTTCTGCTTTTATTTTTCCGGGTTCGCACTTAAATATTTTCCACTTCACACACAGCTGTTTTGCAGCTGCTCCTCCCCGAAGAAGACAAAGAGAAGTTGTTAGAAAAAATGGAACCATTCCAAAGTTTGCAAGTTTAGCATTATATCATTCAATTAGTGGCAAGTATCAAATATCAAAAATTAGCTGACATTTCAACATTGTCATGTTGCTACAAAGCGAAACTCTGGTTTGTATATTTCATCATCACTATTCATTCATAAACACGAAAAAGTTTGTTGTTTATTAATATTTTTGCCAATTCATCAAATGATATTGCATCAAAAATGACTCTGACATCTTTACGCTTTATTTAAGGTAAGTTATACGGTAAAACGGTTATTAAAAATCTAACGAAATTCCGTTAAAATATCTTTTAGTGAATTGCTGCACTATTCATAAGCTTCTTAATAAAACTATTCTTATAAAGTCAAATGTTAACAAAACTTCTCAGAAAAAGCGAGCTTATTATCCTTTTTTTTACAACTTAAAAACCAATTCAAAGCAAAAAAAAAGTAAGTTTTGCGTAAATTAAAAAACTTTTTTATAAGCTGTAAGAAATACTTTAGGCAAAATGAGGTAGCGGTTTAATTAAAATCAAACTCCATACAAAAACGCAGTATCAAATTTCCTGCAACAAGGCTGAATCAAAGATTAAGTTGCTCTGTTTCAAAGCTAAATTTAGTTTGTTTTGAAGAGTACTTATTTGTTTTCTTGTGCCTCACTCCATTAACTCTTTTGAGATGTTCAAGTACAAACTCTCTTGAGCATTAAACAATGGTCAAAGTTACTCAAAAGATTTTAAGCCGTCGCCAGCAGCTTTAAACCTTGACCCCAACGCTCCATTCACGACGTAAGCTGTTGTCCAAAACAAAACAAAAAGTTCAGTCCTCAGACATTTCCTGCTAGCTACGTCTTACCACATTTATCATTGTTCAACTAGTTTCTTTCACTGGGAATGGTTTTTGCTGCTGCGCCTGTGGCAGATATGCGAAATATACACACGTATTTATACGACTGGCAAGCGGCGTCCAAACATGTAGTAAAATAACAATAAAAGCCATCGAAACGAAATTGAAAGTAGCAACTACCGAACATCAGCGATTGCATTCAATAAAAATGTTACACAGCCCACAAGAGTGTTTGTGTACAGAGAGAGAAAAGTGAAGCCAATGGCATGAGGAGACTGTTGCGATGGTAGGCGGGGCCAGCGGGTCCAGCGGGGCGTACAATAAACGCAGCTTTGAGTTCAATAAAAATTATTAAACGAAACGCTTGGCGACCTTGCGCAAATGCGATGGGTTACATTGCGTAATGGAGAGGCCAGCTTCAACAGCTTGGCAAAACAACAAAACAACAAAACACAAAGAAGATGATAGAGGGCGGGGGTACAGGGAAGTGGTAGAGGCGTAAAGAAGATTGAAAGAAAAAAAGAGCTGTAGCAGATGAAGGCAACGGCAAACCGGCTTCTGCTGTTGCTGCTTGTGATGCTTTAAAAAAAATAAAGTGTAGCAAGAGCCGGTTAAGCGAGATGATTTTTTTTTTCATTGCAGACAGCGCTTTATTGATGCTTGTGTTGTTATACCCTGTACACAGTTGGAAGGGGTATAAAGACGTAAACATCTTAAAACGAATAAGTTTATAATAACTAATGATAAAAATAAACAAAACCTTTTTGATTATCTTTAGAAATTAGATTTTAGAGAGCATCCTTCAGTCAGTCATTTTACAACGGTTCACTTGCTTGCGTGTTTTGTTTGTCTCTGAAATTAGTAAAACAACAAAGTCACCAAAAACAAATAAAACAACAAATCTAAAAACTTAAAAGGCCAACAACTAAAGTCATCTGCTTGACTAGGCCGACCGATAAACATCTTTAATTATTTATTCTAAATCAAAGCCAAAGCAAATGCCAACCTAAAGTCTACTTGATTTTTACAACTGTTCGACTGTGCTGGGGTGGGGCGGGAGTGGTTTTTCTTTTTCCCTCCTATACTGTTGGAGGTGAATGATAAAAATGTTAGTTAGACGTTAAGGCAGTGAGAATAGAAAGCATCCAACACCAAATCGCTGCCCAAAGAGTCTAGAAGTTCAAAATTACCATTTTTATCGACTGCATTCAAAAACCCGTTTCGGTTCCATATACAAGTTTTAAATTAGTTCAAGACATTTTTGGAATTTGATCATATTCGTGTCAACTTTTGGGTTTTACTTTGCCTTAAGAAAAATGTATAAAATAAAAAAGTAAATAACGAAAATCAAACAAACTATTTTGTGATTTGTGGTTTTAAAGTATTTTACAATATATATTTACCGAAAATCTCTTAGGAAATAAGCGAACGTGTTATAAATTATAGCATGACATAAGCGCTTTCAACTGTTGGTTAGTATTTGTTAGCACCTTCAATTGAGTATTTTCCTTAAGCCCTTCCTTTTTTTTTGTTTTTTTTTTGTGTTAGCGATTCTCAACTATTTGAAATCGCAGCTTTTATGGAAGTCGTTTTCAGCACGTTATATTGTCATTTGGGCGTCAAACAGAGCGTAACTGAATGTCACGCAATGCGAAACTCAGCATTTGCAAAGTTTCTTGCTCTACTATGTTTCTCCTTCCTCTCTTTTCCCGTATTACACAGAATGATATGCAGCTTTGAGCATAAATCGAATCGTCGATGCGTTAAGTTATTTGAAAGCTTTTTGAGTTTGAACTTGAATTCTTTTTGTTACGTTTTTTTTGTTGGGTTATTTCATTTTGTGCTTATTTCTTTAGCAGAAGTTTGTTGGAAACTGAATAAAACTTAATCTAATGATGTGCTCCAGTTTTTGAGTGTGCGAAAATCGAAATACTTTTTCTTTGGCAAAAGTTATGAAATAGCCAACAAGAATTTCCATATTTGATGAGAACGTTTGCATATAACCAATAAAATCTTATATCACACAATACAAATCTGATACATAGATACGTAGATGTATGTGTGTGGGTTGAGAAAGGAAATGAGATAAGTTTAGATTGGCTTTGGTGGTTAAAGTTTTGTTCAAAGCGATTGAAATATGTGTAGATAGTTTTTCAACGCATTACATAATTGGCAACCTGCTGTTAATGCGCAATTAGCTTGATTATTGAATGATTATCGTTTCATTAACACTTTCTTCAAACTAAACAACTTTCGCTTAGTGCTTAGAGTAGGGAAACTATTCGTAGTTTTTGCATGGTATATTGTATTGATGGCTATAAATCTTTCAGCCCCACAAATTATTCCATTAAGCATAAAATGTGCACAATTAAAAATTCTATTATTTAATAAGATTAACATTACGTTGTGCAGATTAACATGTGCTACATTGATTAACTTCATAAATAATAAAGACCCTTCTACGCAAAGTAGATAAATTCGCAATTAATTGGTTTTTAATACCACGCTGTGTATACTATATACATATATATCTATAAGGGCAGCACACACAGTCTAAAACAAGTAAATGTCAGTTCATATACATACGTAAACAAATTATAAGCATCAAGCTGCATTTTGTTTGGCTATTAAAATATTCGGAGTTTTTTTTATTTATTTTGCTTTTAAGCGTTGGGTAGAAAAAATATTTATCTGGTCGAATATATGAATGGTTTTATAAAAAAAGCCAGCAATTTGCGTAGGCGTAAAAAACGTTAAAAATTGCTTGCTTCTTTTAATTGGGGATACAAATTGGAGATTGGGTAATGGCTGCATTTGATATCTGTCATATGAAATGCAAACGTAAACGAATTAATAGCTGAATAAATCGTTAAGAATAATATATTTGTTTCGTGTTTGTAATATATTTTTATGATTTATGTGAAATATTTATAAAAAAAATATTATAATATTTGATTAAGTGACATATCTTGTCAACACATTCAAATACCCTTTACAATCATATAAAAAAGAGTATATAAAATATGATTTTTGATTTTTTTCCGGAGATTTTCTCATAACACATATATAACTGCGCATTTATATTTAAAACGAAAGCAACAAAATGTAAATTAAAGTTGAAAGCGTTGGGTTTAAAAAAAGTGATTGTGGACGCCATTTTGTTGGCAGCAAACAGCCACGCAAGACCCTACGTACCCCCTCATACACACACACACACACACACACATAACTTACATATAATGAGTATGAAATGTAATTCAATAAAACGCTGTTAATTACACTTTTGATCTTTGCAATTATTTTTTTTTCGTTTTTAATTGTGCAAAAGGATAAAGTGTTGAAATGTCAAAAGGAAAAACGGAGAAAATTCCACACATACCCACGAATTCGATCATGATGATATATAAATAAGTATTATACAATTTCATGTAAATGGGCAGATGCTCTATAGCCAGCGGAGTGTGGAGTGGTGGCGTGAAACCAATTTGAAATCTGGTCAGCTTGGGGCATGACCTCAAAGCAAAAATCGTACTGCAACCATTTTTATCACATAACATGTGGCGAGGAAAAAGGAGGAAATAATAATTGAGCTTATCGACTTTGAACAACTCGTATGGCGTTTTCTGTGATCCTTTCGTACATTTTCTCTTTTAATTCAGTTCGCATTTCTTTTTGTTTTTAATCAAAAACCGTTAAAAAAAAAGAAAAATAATTCTTGATAAACTATTTTTAGCTTTATTAAACTTGTGTCAAGTGCATTTATTTATATTTGTTAAGTAATCAGCTTTATTAAGCTTCACATATAACTGAGTTTTCTGCTTTTAAAGTGTTGCTGTATGTAGACCGATCGATAAGGAAATAATTGCTAGGCGATTTCATTAAACTACTGGTGGACTTAATTTAAAAAATATATATATTGCTTGATTTTTCTTGTTCCTGCCAACAAAGCCAAACAAAAAATATTTTAATTGATATATAATAAATATAATATTTTATTAAAAATGCAATTTTAAACATGTTCATATATGAATAAATATTTTTTTCTTATCATTTTCTTGCTTTTCCTTTTGCATTTTCAACTGACAATAGTCATAAATAAAGTGAAATAATATAATAAAAGCAAAGTACAGCATGTCAATCAACAGGAAACAAACCATTCTTTTAATTATAACAATTTTCAAATTATCTTAACTATAGTTAATTTTCTCTGCAGCAGGAAGCTCATAAGTTTTATGTTTTACTGCCAGCAGCTGTAACTTTTCCACATTTATCATTAAAAACATTTAGCTTTACATACATAATGAACATCGATAACAAATTTTTGTGTGTTTGCTTATCAGATGCAATTATAAATGTTGTTCAATTAAATGATTTGTTATTGATAAACAAAAGTATGTTTTTGTTTTTCTGTGTGATTCTTAGTGCAGCACTGCTTTCAAACGATAAGGCTATAAATCGACAAGCATTGTTCATAAATATAACAACTCTTGTCATCTAATGACAACCAAAACGACAGTTTGCATATGGTGCAAAATGTTATTGCGCTAGCGATAAAAATAATGATAAGCAGCTGATAAAAGTGATAAAACAAGTGCTGCTTCTCACGTTTGTTGCAGGCCACACATCGTTGCCCAACACAAAAGATGGACTCTGCCAAGATGACCCAAATTTACCGCTTGGAAATTGCGCATACGCCACGTCTAACGGCCCACATTTGACAGTGGCAGCTGTCAGCACTAAAAAAGCAGAGTCTCTAATTAAAAAAGAAAAGCCAAAAGCGAGTGAAGTAACAGCAAGAAGATTCAAGCTGTGTTCGTGTTCATGACTCGAATATGCCCTGTAGAGACTGAAACGAAAGAAATTCTTAACTGTCTTAACTGCTTTGCCCAACTTTATGATTGATTTGTGGAATCAAATATTTTCTTCTAACAGGAAACAAAAAAAGTTATGTTGGCTGCGTTTTTCCAGTTCGATCAAGTCATAACCCTTATGCAAAACTATTCACATACAGAGTATATATGCGAACGTAAGCCAGCTCAACTGCAAATGGAGATACGCAGCTTTTTGTGGGCGGTACAGGGCGTTTCTGCACTTGCTACCTGGCCCGATTGTACGTAAGGCTAATTATGTGTGCAGAGTTCAACAGACAGAAAACAAAAGATAGAGACATTTAGAGAGCAGCAAAAACAAAAAACAACCAACAATAAAACGCAGTAGCTATGGCTTAAAGTAAAGCCATGGTAATAATTACTATGCTAGTTGCATACGACGTAACGGAGGCCAACGTTGATGATCAATGCTCGTAAAGCGGAAGAGGTGGATACAAAGCGAAACAACGACGAGAAGAAAGTCGAAGAAGTGGAGGGGTAAATCAAAAAATAAAGTAATTTTTTTTTTGTATATTGCGGCACTTACCTTTTCGGTGCTGGACTGAAAATAATAGACCATTACGAACATCCAAATGATGCTGACGAAGACAATTAATTTGATATTTCGACGCATTTTTCTTTAATTGAATTTTCTCTCGATTTATATTATTTATATAGATTTCCTGTTTAGATAGCAAATAATGCGGACGTTTCTTTATTGTTGTTGTTGTTGTTGGTAATTATGATTATTATTTGGCAATAATTTCACGTTGTATTTCACTAAATAAATCAGAATAATTATAATAATTATTTTTTATCAATAATTTATTACACATTTTAAACAAGCTTCGGCAAAATCCAGTATTTCATTATTTAATTTGCAAATCAGTTTTTTATTTATTTTGTTTTAGTATTTTTTGCAACTGTGTTTAATTGTTTAACTGTTTAATTTATGTCATTAATTAAAGGCTTAGTTTGCAGCTGCCGCTTATTGTATCAAATTATTTATCGGACTTTATGTAGAGAAGCAAAAGTTTTTCATTATAAATATATTTAACATTAATGCAGTTTTAATGTTTAAACTTACAAAGAAAGCAATAAATTGGCAGAGCGGAAAAAAGAAAAACAAGAAAATATACTCAAGAACGAAAATAGAAAAAGCGGAATGTATAAAATTTAAGTTTTCAAAGACACTTTGCTACACTGAAAACCTTTTTGCTTTAGAAAACTCCCACAAATGGTTTTTATAAATAAACGTTTAGTACTTTTATCTAAGTGTCTGATAAACTTAGAGATTCGCACACTATTCAGTTGTTGCCACACAAAACTGATAAGCGACGCGGCAAACGGTAGTCAAGTACAAATCAGAATTACATACAAGTGTGGCAAAAAAAACTACTTTAAATTATATATATATATACAATTAATGCTGCTTTTTAGTAATAAATGGGTCAGTGCTATTGACACGTCATAATTATGTATGTTTCGTTAATTGGATGTTAAACGTTATCATCAGTATGTTTAAGGTGGCCACAAATCAATTTAGCTATTAGCTTGGGAATAGTGAAAGTATTTCATAACTGATTTATTCATTTTTGTTGGGTGTTTTATTTGGGCACGTTTCAAAATGTAGGCAATGGCAAAAAAGTATTACGCATACACCGCGTTGGGCGATAAGATAAGCAACAAAAACTTAAAAGACTTAGGGGTTTGATTTTGATTTAATTTTTTTCTTCTTTGCTCGTTTGCTTGTTTATCATTTTTGTAACGTTTTGTTTGGTATTGCAGTTACTGTTATGGGTGGTTATAAATTAAGCAGCTGTAAGCGTATTTATAAAAGAAAACGCCATGAATTATATGGTAACACACACACAAACACACACATTTACACTCATGACAATTGGCCCAATGTCTATGGCTTAATCATTTGCCGATTGTTGTGGTTGCTGTTGGTGTTTATGGTATTTGGCATTTGGCATTTGATGTATTTATTTTTATTGCATTTACCGTTCAGTCGTTTATTATGTTTTATTAATGCAATTTGGGTTGTTGTTGTAACAGTTGTCGCGTTGTCGTCGCGCGCCACAAAGACGAGACACTTAGCGCCCGTTGCACGCGAGTCACGAACGGGCTAGAAACACCGAACTCAGACACTCGAGACTGAGACTGAGAGACTGACAACAGCTGTGTCTGCGTCAGCGTTGCACACACAAATGGCCAATAGCCGCTGCAGTCGCATATATTTTATGCTGCCAGAGTACACAGCCTCAACGGTTGTTCTGCTATCAAACGTGCTGGTTGGCGTATAAGAGCTCGTCGGTTCGTTACGAACATGTTGCGTTGCGTGTTTCGAACATTGTTTGACTTAGGCTGCTACAAACCAAACGTTGTGGTGCTGACAACTTATGCTCGATCGACTTCAAGTGCAGCAAGCATACAAAATGCACAAAGTCAACGCTGCGGATGCGTAACATATATTGTAGTTTAAGGCCTAAGCCTCGAACACGCAAATGTGTTTGAGTTCAAATAATTATTAATTTAATTAAGAGGGTGGTTAGTTAAATTCTTTAGTTTTTCTTGTCTGTATTAAAAATATATTTATTTAATTTGAATTGTATTAGCATTTGTATAATTTCTACATAATAAAAATAGTTTTTAAAATAATTTTGTACTATTTTTTGTCTTAGTTTTAATCCATCTGGGCTTTTATATAAAATGGTTTTCTCTTTATACAAATTTACCAGCGAGTGCAACAACATGTTGCCACATTTAGTTTAAACTAATTTGATATTCATTCAAATTGTTAGAAAAAACTGCAATTATGCAAAATTTCTAGCAACAAAAACGCTAAATTTTATTTCTGGCTAACGCTTAGTTTGAGAGAGTTTGGATTTTGGTTGGAAGAAAAGCTTGCATAATTAATAAACGGACTCCATGTGGTTGTGTTAAAGTGTGCATGAAGTGGGTGTAAGTGTATGTGGAGGTGTTAACAACAGTTATCAAGAGTCATAACGCTTTAAGGGGCAACAACTGAAGCAGCTGCAGTTAAAATAACTTAGTATTCTGTCTATCAACGCGGCAAATATGCAAATAGAGTTTAGCAAAAATGCATAAGCTAAAAAAAATCGACTTTATAACACTCAAGGGTGGTTAAAAAACATTTATTTTAATGGATTTTTTACTGCTTAGTATAAAAGTTAAGAACAATACTTATATGCAAGTAAGAAGAGGAATGAATATAAGCTTTAGATGTGTTTATGTAACAGCAATTGAATTTTTATTAAAAAAGAGTCATAGCTTAAAAGTATATGCGACTTTTATTTACTCTATAATGCATTACAATAAATTTGTATTTAATATTTAATGCAATTTATTTGTTTGTTTTTATGTGGTAATTGAATGTTTAAATTATTCTTGAGATGATTTCTTTAAAATTACTGTATATGAATTGTTTTTTAAGAATTCTTGACATTTAATTGTATTATCTTTTTAGATATCTAACATATTGACCTTAATTTTATGTACACCCGCCTGATCTTTTGATTGTATACGACTTAAGACACATAATGTGCGTTACTGACTTTACTAGCTGCCTCCACTTTTTACCCTCTCTCCCTCTTATTTATTCTTCATTTCTCTGGCAGTGTGTGTTTTGTTGATTTCCCCGCTGCCCGCGCCACTTATTTAAATTGGCTTAAAAACTCAACGTTCAACGAACGGGCAACAAAGTCATGAATATGCAGACAGTCACACATTAAGAATAAGAGGCGATAGTGAGAGGAGGGAACAGCGAGAGAGAGAGAGAGAGAGAGAGAGTCAGACAACGGAGTCAAACAATTATAAAAATACAAAAATGCACATACATATGCAATAAACTTCTGCTACACGCCAATACTCTCTTGCTGCAACAAACAACCACCCACCCGCCCGCACACACACACACAGACAGTTATATGAGTGGCATTCCATTAGGCGTAATTAGAGCATTTAGCTAAAGCAAAAACTAAAGAAAAACCAACAAAAACAAGAAGAAGATGAGTTAAAACAGCAGCGAGTGGAGACATTTAGTGAGAAAAATATTTGTGAGTGTGTGTGTGCGTGTTAGACTTATGTGCATGTATGTGTGTACGATATATATTTGTTATATACGACTGTGTGTGTTGCAAACAGTTTAACTGCTAGTGCTGGTACTGCTGCAAGTCTCTCGTGTGGCAGAAACTTGACTCAAGTACGATAATTAAAAGTTGGTTAAATGTTGCATGAGTTGCAGCATCCTTCATGCTGCCACCTCCATCTCTGCAACAAAGCCGTAGCGCACATTTGATTGCACACCATTTGCCAATCTTCCTCTCTCTCTCTCCCTTGTTATCCATATGTGTGTGTGTGTGTGTGTGTGTGTGTGGCTATATGTTCACCTAGCCGTGAACATTGCTGCGTATCTTTTGAACCGCATTGGCAGTAAGTCGACAGTATTCCCACCCCCACCACCTGCATATCCACTCAAACCCCCTTCAAGCACAATGTCGTCTCATTACTTGCTGGCTTTTTATACCCTATACCCAATAACGAAGTTTTTGATAAGCGTATTGTCAAGTTTTCTATGGTGGAGTCCACAATAATGACAAACTCAACGAATAAACAATAACGGTATATATCGATAAATGATCAAATATCGATTATTGCTTAGGGCTCCGTATTTACAAAATAACTCAACTCATAACTTTTTGGATAAATTTCTCATAATTCAATATTGGATTAAGTTTATTACAGGGTATATCTTACTTGTGCTCTCTCTTTAATTAAGCTCTAACTTTTTCTTGCTGCATATGAAACATCTACTTCCCTTTCGTCCGATTTCACCCCTGCCGCCCCTGTCTGAGCCACAGAGCTTTTTAGCCATGTCTGCATCTGGCGGAAATCAAAGTGTAAATGTATTTTGTCAAAAGCTGGCGCAAAACTTGGCTCCCATTGCGGAAATGTTGAAAATATTTAAGGAACGTTTTCAAAATTAATGCATAATTGCATTAGTCACTTCATTTCGAGCGTAATGTAAATGCTGAGCGGGTTCGGTGGTGAAGGAGGAGATCAACAGCAGGATTCTGTTAAATTCTCAAGGCTCCAGTCGCCAAATTTGTTGCAATTTATTAGTGTGGCGGCGAGGAGATTAAGGCTATGTGTGCATAGAATGTTCTCTGCGGCTGCAATAGGGGAAATAGAATGCTTTTCTGAAGGGCAGGCACATTGTAAGTGTGTGGTGTGGAAGGGCGTGGTTGGTGGTTGAGTAGGTGCTTGTGTGGTGTCTGCCTAATGTCTTGATGACAAGCGCGGTGGCTAAAGCTGATAAGTGGCGTAAAGTGTTATCGCCCTTGGCTGTGCCGTTGTGCGGTGCTATGCGGTTGATGTCAACTTTAGCAGTGACAATTTATAGCATTTAGCGAATTTTAGCGTAAAAAGGGGGCAAGTGTGCGTTTTACTTAGGTGAAATCCAGTTTAATCTGAGATATAGTGAACTTAAATTGACTTTTAGATTAAACTTAGGAGTTGGGCTATTAAAATTCATTAGTGAAAACGAAATTGATAATGTTAAGGGCGGCTTTTTGAAGCAATAACGATCATTGAGTTTGTAGTTGCTTATTAAAAACTGAAACTAATTAGAAATTGTTATATATATATTTAAATGATATAGTTTTACGGATATATTGCAGCTTAATTCATTAAATATCCTTGTTCTCCTTATTACTTTACTGTATTACACTTTTTTAGTTCTGTTAGGATCATTCACACGAAGCAATCGAACTGTTTCGGTGATTTTATGTCTTGAACAATGGTAATTTCTTGACTTTAAAAATTCAATTTGTAATAAAAATTATTTTTGTTATTCTTTAAAAAAAATGTTTGATCACAAATTCTTTAATTCTTTTATTATTAAATTTATTGAAAATTATTTTATTTTTTTTTGTGCAGCTTAGTATTAATTAAGTATGTTGTCCTTAAATAAAATAATTATTATATGCTTCCAATCACAAGTTTTTTTCTTAGTGTTATTGCCATGCTTCTAGCTCAAGTTTCGCACTCTGAGAGATAACAGCTTTTCTCACAGAGAACTGCATTTGCCGGCCTTGCTTTGCTCTCTTCGCTCTCAACCTCTACGCCCAACGCACGTTTTACCATTGCTCTCTCTTTCTTTGTGTGGTGGCTTTTGGGGTGGAAAAAAGAGAGCGAGAAGAACAGACAAAAAGTGCGTGCGGTTACATTTATGGCAACCGAAAGTGCCCAGCCCTGCACTCAAAACACAGCACCCATCAACCTCTTCCTGCCCCCTCGCTCTCTAGCTTTTGAACAGCTTCCTCACCCCTCACTCTCTCTCTCTCTCACACTCTCTCGGCGGGCCATCATAACAAAGCTGTCAGCTGCTGCAGCTACATTTTTTGTTACTTTTGGCACGCAAACTGCAGCCGCAACTTTTGTTTGTCTGCCTTCGATTTTTACAATAACTCACACACACACACGCACACAGGAACCCAGAAGCACACACACACACACACACAAACATAGAAAAATACACACAACAAACAATTGATTTTCATATTGCTAAAATTTATGTATAAAAAACTAAATTTGAACACTTATTTTTTAATGTTATTGCTTCACACTTTTGATGATTGATACAAAATTATTTTTGTTATTTTTTACCGTTATTTGCTGTTGTTTTTGTTATTTAAATGCACTTTTGGTGTTTTGTTTACGTTCTAGTTGTTTATAGCAAAAATATATGTTGTTATTTATGTTTCAGCTACGAGTATTTGTGTTTAATATTAGTTATGCTATTTTATTATTATTATTATAATTTTTAAATCAAATAAACGAGACGCGTTTCGTTTCGTTCGTTTCGTTTGACAGAGAGCTCAAAGCAACTGAGGAAGGCGACAACGTTCAAACGTTTTTCTACATTTCTGTCTGCTTCTTATTGTTGTTGTTATCGTTTCTGTCTCTGTTTTCGGGTTATTATTCTTCATTTCTTTTTTTTTTGTCTGTTTGCGTCTCATTCCTTTCGTTGTGTAAAGTAGCTTTTCTTTTGTAGCGCATTTCCGTGTTTTGCTACCCTTTTGCTTCCTTGTCGCAGCTTAACGGTCTCTCTCTCTCTGTCTCTCTTATCTCTTATCTCTCTGTGTGCCTCTCTCTCGCTTGAAATGGGGGTAAGTTGCGATGTTCTCATGCTTAATAGCTTTGCGCATGCGTTAGATTTTTTTGTTGATTATTTAAATTTACAAATACCGTTAGCTTAAAGCGCGGTTTTTTTCAGGCCTAGCACAACAAGTGGAGCTTATAAAAAATGGAATAACACAGGATTTGTTAAGGGTTTGCGAATTCTAGTTTCAAATTTTAAGCTTCGAAACATCTTGACTGTCATAACTATACGAAAACTGATATGGGACAAGGGAACATAGTGTTTTGAAGGGTTTGGGCATATGCCTTCTTCCATGTCCATGGAAACCTGCTATTTGAATTCATATTTAAAGTTGAACAGACTCTCCATTTACATTTTTATTATATTTTATTATTGCATTATATAATTAATTTATATAAATATTTAAAGTTAGTTTTGCTCACATGCTGCTTGCTTGATTTTCATCTTATGTTAAATTCATTTTTACTGACATCTTCCTCAAGGTTTTATAGCTTTTACTTATTTAAATTTCTGTTTACGCAGTCACACAAAAATAACACCTACATATTTCAGTGTGCCTGAATAAACTTTGGCTTTAGATAACATTAATTTCTATTTGCCTAAGCATACAAATATATATATAGCGATACAACTACAACATAATTATTTATACATTTTCATAAATTGAAATTAATTTCACTACCCCTAACGCATATGTCACTGGTTTTCGTAACACCCCAAAAGCCTCACCAAAGAAAAGACACAAAGACAAAGGAATTCGTGGCATGATGTGAGCAAAAACTGAACTGAACTGACAGTAAGCCGCAGCATAGCAACAACCATATTCATTCATTCGTATCATTCCAAAACATATTTAACCCCTTTGGGAGCAAACCGAGAGAGTGAGAAGGCAGTCTTTCAACTTGCATGTCATTTATATGTGGATTATACATGAGGAATCATTAATTTTTGTTTTTCTTAAGCACTTTGACTTTTTGCCTCTATGGAAATTTGCATAAGATTGTTTTTGTTTTTGTTTTGACATTCGCGTTGCTTAGGTGGCTTGGGCATAGAAATTAATAAAAGACAACAGAAACACACCCACACACACACACATACGTGCAGAGAGCTTGTTGTTTACCCTTGAAATGTCTGTGCGCATTGATAAGAAGCCCCTTTCCTAACTCATTGTTCATGAGTTTATGATTGTGTTGCAAAGAAGTCCTTCGTACATACATATCTAGTCATATTCATATTTAGCCCAGGTTTTTTGTGTAGGCGTTTAAAACGAAATCCTTGAGCGAAGGTGTGGAAGAAAGGACGACGGCTGAGACGACTTTTAGTACTTGATTGTATTATGCATTTTGTTGAAAGAGCTTAATTTTTAGTCAAGCACAACTCTAATTGGCAGTCTAGGTTGAGTAGGCTTTTAACAAATTATAAGCCATTAAAACGGTAATTGACAATTGAGAAATGTTGTACACAAAGCCAAAAATAGATTTAAACTCATCATTAGAATCGCTGTGCTATTTTTAAAGTAATTCCTTAACAAACTCTAGTTTATTAATTAATTTTAAATGAATATTCAATGTTTTCATTTCACTTTCACACACGCCTTTTGATTGCACAACAAAGACGACACCCTTGTGCCTACATATTTGTGTTATACAATATGAACGAACGACCCACTTGTGCTAAATTTCTATAGTATACATAGTATAAGTATAGTATAGCTGTGTAAACAATGCTGTGTAGCAGTATAAACATGACTCCATTTCAGCTACAGTCACTAAAACACAACAAAAACTTCCTCGTGTAATAATTGCAATATTATGTTAGACTTTGGGGCGCTGAGAAACTGAATACGTTGAAAAACTAGGAAAACGGGTTAATAATGCCATATACTATATATAAAATAGTAAAGACGACACTTTCGTGACTGGCCCATGCCGGCGGCAACATCAGCAGCAGCTAGTTAGTTATTTTGGCATTCGTTTGTTTGTTTGTTTGTTTGCTCGTTTGCCCGTTTTGCCATCTAGCGAACGGAAAGTGAAAGGCACACACAACACACACATACACATAACACATGAATATGCAATGCATAGGGACGAGTTGGCCTGGTCTGAGTTCGAAAGGGGATGCTATACAACAAAGGCCAAAAGCATGCCATGGAATTAATATTATCACATTTGCCACAACCAAGTTGCAACAACGTGCGGCAAACATGCGGCAGGCAGGTTCATTGACATCACACACACACACACAATCACACAACCACGACATGAAACGACATGCTAATAAATTGTCATAAATACATTAAGTCTTACAATTAAGCCACCTGCCACCCACCAAAATTCAGCCATCCGCATTGCTTTATATTGGGTTGTTGTTAAAAGGAAAGGAATATTAAATTAAACACATTTTCCGCTTCTGAAGACGTTTGATGTCACACTCATCATTCGTCGCAAACAGTAATTAATAATGAACGGTGTGAAAAAAAAACTCTTTCCACTGATTTTACCATCATTTGCTGTTGACATCGAAGCCGAACGTGCAAAATAAACGCATTGTAATGGCTTAATTGGTATTTATGCCTCGAACATTGTAACTGAAATAATTACGCGTACGTGACACCACACGAGACACCAATATCCGTTTAAGGAGCAAATATATGCCAGCGAGTGAGACTTTTTTTTGTGTATACCCTGTAAAAATACTAAAATATTTTTGGAAGCATTTGATATGAGAAGTGTTCGTTGCGTAGTTTTAAGTATTTACGGAAATTATTTGTACGACAATTCTTATCGCATTAAGATATTGCGATTTTTACAGGCCATTTTGTAGTCGAGCAGTGTTACCCAAGAGACAACTTATTTTCATAGCAATTTGGTATTTAATTCGATTGTCGATATAAACTGAAGATGAATTTGTTGCTTGTTAAATTCGCAAAAAAAAGGAGGAAGCAAAAGTTTTTCTTTCATTTCTTGTTGAAATTTATTATATGATGGGAAATTCCAAAGCAAATCTTTAAAATAAAGAAAGATTTATTGGTTAACAAACCAAAACAGGAATTAAATTTTCATTAAATGTTTGTTAGTTATACACAAGTAATATTTGAATTGTTGGCTTTAAGTTTATAACATACAAAGACCAATTAAAAGTTGTTGCACAATAACAATGTGTTAAGAAATTACAACTGCAACAAGATCAAAATTTGTTATAAGTTTGTGATAACATTTCGCTTCACAAAATATTACAATTGCAATCTGTCGTCATTATGCAAAAGTTGGCAGCCATTTGGCAAACTTTGACGCGATCTATTGTTAGCTTATTGGCAACAAATGAGCGAAATACCGAGTGCTAAGAGCAGGTTGGCAAGCAAATAGAAGAGGAGTCGGGCGGGTTGCCTTTACTTACTGATTCATTGTTGGCCAGGCTGCTCGTTAGCGTGTCCGTTATTATAAATAGTGGAAATAATATAATGGTAAAGTGCAGAATATTGCACATAATAATTTACAAGCAGACGCGAATTGATTTATGACAAGTCACGTAGCCACGTTCTTCGAACTTGGTCGTAGTCCTACAACCAGGAATTAAGTGCTGTCTCTCTCTCTCTCTGATACTTTTTCTAGGCATAGTAACTGGAGAATTTTGCGTGCTTGGCCAGCAGCAGCAGTCGGTCCATTAAAGTCATTCCGGACACCTTAATTTGTATGTTGCGTTGAGAAGTTTTCTCTGGCTGCAGTTGGTTGGGAGGTAAGTAAAGAGTTAGGTGGAAAGTAATCAGAAGCCGTAAGGCAACGATCTACGGTCCAACCATTAGCATAATCGATGGCACTTTGTTAGCTTTCTATGCAACAACAACCAGACTAAACATCAACTAACTTTCATTCTGCTTGTTTTTGTTTCCAGCTCCCTACTATTGTTCTGGGCAGTAACACACACACACACACAAAAGCATATTCAATCTAGTAGCAATGGCAGCGCCTGCCTTTTTTCCCTTCTTTGCCTGAAGTAAACGAATTAATTAAGCATGTCACGAGCGTTAAAATTAAACAAAAGATTCCCTTTGCCTGCACACAAAAGCAAATGCCAGTCCGTGTATGCGTGTACACACTGTACGAGTAGAGAGAGTTGCAAACTAAATGCAATGTGCAAATTTAATTAAATTTCTGTTTTGCATACAACTTTTCATTGCAATCTACAAAACGACCTAAAGTAAATATAACAATTGAGTCTGCAGCTAAAGTTTTCATCTTAAATTGTTGGCTAGCTTTAAATAATGAGGGCTTATTAGCTGTACTATTTATTGGCTAATTAGTTTTAACTACAGATTTTTGGTGAATTTTGACGTACTGTTGAAAGAGTTAAAGTTTTATATTGTTCGCTTAAGGTTTAGAATAGAACTAGAACAACAAAAATTAGTTCTAGATGAAGAAGTCTTAAAAGTATATTGAAAATATGTATTTCTTATGTTTGGTGTTCTTATAATGCTGTATATTATAGATTAATAATAGGTAGCAAAAAGTGCATAATCATCATCATTATTCAACTTTGTTCAGGCTGGTCAGCAGTTGAGCTTTTGGCTTTGGTTTTGCTTTCGCTGCAATGAATCTGTCAGAGAGAAAAAGTGAGAGGTGGGGAAAGAAAGAGAGAGAGAGAGAGAGAGAGAGAGAGAGAGAGAGAGAGAGACAGGTCCAAATTGTTGTTGCCTGTCTGTCTGCTAGTTGAAATGCAAATTTTCAGTTTAGTTAGCCCGCATAAAATGCGTTTGCATGAAGTACAAATTTTTGCCTTCTTACCGCTCAACTTTTTGTTTAACACACACACACACACACACACACGCATGTTAGCTGTCATATCAACTGAACATGACAACGGCTCAATGTTAACTTCATTAATTATACATAATTTAAACATTTTTTGGCACACCCTAACGAAACTTTCATAATTTTGTAAATTAACAGCCGGGTGGCCCTGATATTTGAGACTAACTAAAAAAGACCTAAACAAACATGTGTAATAAGTTATTATATCTCATTTTTCATGTCGTCTCATCAAACAATTTGTAACTCTCTAGATTCGCAACATCACACAAGCAAATTAAAATAGAAATACAAACATAAGTGCAAAATCATGTCAGGAAGTAAATAAAGCTATACTTGCAAAAGCCTGTTATGTAACAAAAAAAAAATTCGGTCGAACTTCAACATAAAGAATCATCTTTAAATATTTTCTTTAACCATTTCGAGGGTTTTGTTTTTCTCGCATAATTTTGTGAATCGAGCTTCTTTCTCCTTTTACAAATATACACGTACAAGTTTGAAAACTGTGCAAAGCTACAAATTTCAATTGCATACAGGATATACAAATTATAAGCATCATAAATGAATTTTCAACTAAAACAAAATGTTCGTTTCGTTACCATAAAATTATGTGTAATTTTTCAGGATTTCCTATTCAACTTTTAGAGGTTTGTGCGCAGCTTCATATACAATTTATTGAATAAATTTCCATATTAAAATTAGTCTGAAGGTAAAATGAACGGTTTGAGTGGACACACCGCCCCTAAACAAACCCCGCTCCCAAGGTTAACTTTTGATGTTGCATAATATGCGGCTGTTTGTTGGGGCAACGAAGCCGTTCAACGTGTACTTAACACGTGACCGGAAGCGTCTTAAATAATTAAAGGATAAACTTTGCATGCAATGAAATTGAATTGAGGTTCCTCATTAATTCCTTTTAAGTAGTTTTTCCCAGTCCGTAACTGTTCTAAAACTAATCCGATTTATATGTAAAATTCGAATATAGATATGTTGAATGATATTTGATTTGAATATTGATCTAACGAGATACTTTTTGGCTGCAGATAAAACGAACCAAATGTCAAGCTAAATGGAAATATAGTTGAACTTTAGCCACTGATTTGGTTGGATTATAAGTTATTAGATCGATGGCATGACATCTGCGTTTCATAATTTGATTCGCAATAAAAGCGGAATAGAATAATAGATATTGTTCAACTTGAGATGTGATGCAAGAAAATGTTGATATGACAGCAGATGTTTCTTTTTGTTTTCGCAAGTTGAAGCAAGTGACTTTAAGGAGATATTTTGTCAGGACGATAAGGACCGGCCATGACTGGACACATGAGCTGCACACGTTGACTTTGCACACGGATTGACAATTGATATACGAGCCAAGTCAAATACGTGGACAGTCATTGATATGTGTCTGTGTTTGTGTTTGTTTGTGGCAAGTAAGTAAGCAGCCACAAACAGACGGATGGCACCATGAAGGATGGTCAGCAGTCGCAATCGGAGTCTTAGTCAGCTGGCAAGGACATCAGCGCATAAATTTCGTGTGCTCTCAGTGGCAAACAGTGAGAGAAATGCAAACAAACGGAGCAAACAAATAAAATGCCAGAACTAAGCACAGCGTTTGCCACAAATAAGGTTCAAGGACAAGCAGTACAAAAAGCCCTGCAATTGCCACATGCACAAATTGTGGTCAACACTTGCCAAGAAATGCTCTTTGTGTGTGTGTGTGTGTGTGTGTGTGTAAGCGGCTGTCTCTTTATCTTTGTCTGTTTATGTGTTTGTGTTTGCGTATAAGTGGTTTTCGTAAAAGTGTGTGTGTGTGTGTGTGCGTGTGGGCTATGTTACAAAATTCATTTAAGTAAAGTGAGGCCGGAACCTCAACGGTAGCCAACAAATGTTTTGGCCAAGTACGCCTTCACTCAATTCTACGCAAGTCACGTATACGCCATGTTAGGCATTGCACGAAGTACTTGTAGTTGTTTTATTTGTTTGTGTTTGTACTATTTGTATCTGATGTGGCACAGATTTAATTGCAGAGCAATTTTTTATCTTAATTTAAATATTTTGTGTATTGCGTACTTTAATTGAAAGCTGTATATATAATTTTCCATAATTTCAATTTCAATATTAAAAAATTCTTATTTCCAAGAACAAAGTTTAGTAGATATTTCGTTTGGCGCTTCAAATGTAATCAAATTTTTTTTGTTTGGGGCATTTGTGCGGCTTGCTACCGAACTCACCTTTCAAATGCTGGCGCATAAATAAGGCAATAAATCAGTAAAATATAACACATCACCTGGCAGACCCAAACGACCAGGTCGCAAGCAAAAACCAAAAAAAAAAGGACGAGCTACAATCGCACTCAGATTTCATGCTGGATGCGTTCAGCAGTTTCAACGCTGCCTGCCTCATAAATTATGCGTGCTTTTTTCATATTTAAGCTGTAAGAAAAATGACATATTTTCTTTGGGCGGCATGCCAAAGCTTAGCTTAGGCCACAGGCCAACAAATGCTCCTTTCATTCTTCGTCCCAAGGATACACACACACACACACACACACACATAAACGCACATACTTGTATTTGCTTTGGCCATTTATACGTTGCTTATTTGCCTTTGCCCGAGCAGGGGCAAAATTAATTAAACTTCAATTTGACTTATCAAAAGCTGATTAAATGCAATTTTCTAAAGAAAGGAAAAGCAAACAGCATTCAAAGGCATACGCAGACGCAACAAAGACCCACAAAATTTTGCGCGCCCCGACGAACCTTTGACAAAATACTATATACCCGGCAAAATGATGAATGGAAAAAAATGTTTGGAATTATGGCGAACAAAAAAAATTGGTTAGCTTTGAGTGTAATTGAAATAGATTGTATTTTTACTAAGATCATATTCGCAGCTTTGTGTAGCATAACGCAACATCCAAAGTTATTTTTATTTTCAAACACTTTGTTTATTTAAATTTTATTCAATTTTGAACATACTTTCAGCCTCATACTTTATTTTTTCGCTATTGTTAAAAACAAACTCAACAACATTTTATCATACCCATAATTTATGCAAAAATGGGCAAAAAATGCACCTTATCAGTAAAAATATTTCAGATTTTGCACATTTCTTAATGCTTGGCTGCGTTTCATACATTTATTGCCACTTACTGCAGGCAAATTGCAACAGTTTTTTTCAATGCACAAACACTACACCTTCAAATTGGCAAAGAAAAAAACGCTAACAGGCATCGCCATGATCCACTCTCACACCAAAAAAATATACACTGCAATACAAAGACTCCATTCGCCAACTTTTCTTCTTTTTTTGTGCAGCGAAAAAAAAAAAAAACATTAAAATAGAGTAAGCCGAAAGAAAAGCAGAAAATGTTTGCATTTTGTTCCACCAAAGTTTGTTTGTGCGTCAGATAACCGTTTTGTTTACCTCTTTATACCCTACAATAAATGTGTTTGTTTTACTTTTTTTTAAAGAGAAGTGGAATCAAGATATCCATATCGATGGGTAATAGGAAAACCAAACCGCACAAAAAGTTTTTGATTTTTTGACACTGAGTATTATACAGCTTATTGTCTAAGTAGTCGTTCCATAATATATTTAATATAATATTAGCAATATATATGTTTAGAACAATTAAAAATAAACTATCAATTTAAGAAAACTATTGCAAACTATCTAATTTTACTTTTTTGGTTTCTTATAAACATGTATTTTTAAAATTAAGCTTTCTTTTCTTTTTCTTTGTTTGTTTTAGCTGCAGGGTATTTTCTCGTCAACTTACACACTGTTTAATAATTTCTTTTCATTTTTTTTTATTCTACTGATGCTGTTCAGTTTTACTATTTGTATTACATTATTTGTTTCTTTTTTGTGTTTTGTTTGGCTATCGTGTGTGTGTGTGTGTGTGTGTTTGTGTATGTGTACGCGCGTGCATATTGGGGAGATGTACGGGATTTATTGTTCCATATGCATTTTAAGCAGAATTTTTAAGCAAAGCGAAATCATTCTGAAGGCTTATGCAGGAACAAAAGAAGCTGTAAGCCAACTTGCCACTTGAACACACATACATAACAAGAATAGACACACAGGCACAATCATCCCCGCCCATCACACCCCTTGCTCTTCGCTACTCCACTAAAACCGCACTGTTCAGTGGAATCTCGAGGCCATTTATCCTTATTTCGCTTGAAAAGCTCGAGAATATTAAACAAAAAAATACAACTACAGAGTAAATGCTGTATTAGAAAATGCCATCTTCGACTTGAAGATACTCTAGACTTAAAAAAACATAGATGTGTATAACCACTAGACGTACTATACGTTAAAATTGATATGCTTCAAAATATTATCGATAAGGATTAGATTTAAGCTACCTTTATTACAAAAAATACTCCTTTTTATACCCTGATCCCATTAAAAATGGGAAAAAAGGGTATCATGAAGTTGTGCAAAAGTATGTAACGGGCAGAAGGAAGCATCTCCGACCCCATAAAGTATATATATTCTTGATCAGGATCAACAGCCGAGTTGATATAGCCATGTCCGTCTGTCCGTCCGTCTGTCCGTCTGTCCGTATGTATGAACGCGTCGATCTCAGAGACTATAAGAGCTAGAGAATCCAGATTTCGAACTTAAGCTCGCCTAATCCCTAGGCAGTACAAGTTTGTTTTCGATTTTCGATAACTCGTCCCGTTTTCGATATACACATGTGATCGATAACAACAAAATCTTGAATTTGAAAAATCTTTAGATGGCATTTAAATTAATAATCAAAATAATAACAATCTGTGAAATTTTTATTAAAATCGGTTAAGAAACACCGGAGATATGGGACATTGAAGTTGTGTATGCAGTATGCAGTATGTGCGTACATACAAACACACATACTTGCAAACACTGACTGTACGCGTAAGGTATAGGGATCAGGGTATCGTCTAGTCGGGATTTCTCGACTAGAGCCTTCTTACTTGTTTCAAATTGTGTTCTGTACAGAGTATAAGAAAAAGGCAACTTCAAAGTACGGTCTTTAAAATTTAAGCAGCCCTGGGGCAGCTTAGGAGTAAGTGCAATGGCAGCCAAAGGCACCTCTTGTTACGATCGAAATCATATTTTTTCAAGACACTGATGAGGCAAGGAATACTTTAAAAATCGTTGATGGGCACGTTAAAGCTAACTTATTATGCTCTATAATGCCATGGCAATGGGATGAGCTTAAAAATTTCTTTTACAAAACATTTGCTCACTTTTAGGAGGAAACTGCAGCCGTGTAAGCAATTGTGAGGCATTTCTATTGCTCTGGTCCTCTTTCGACTGACTGACCCAATTTCCTATGTACATGTATGATGAGTGTGTGCGTTGAATAGTGTTGGTATGTGTGTTTTGTGCGGTCATGTCCTGTGTGTGTGTTTGTGTGTGTTACATTTAACGACTTTTCGAGTTAAAAATTGTACAAAATTTACGACTGTGAACATTTTCGCACTACTGCAATGGCTGCATAGTTTTGTTTGTTTCTTTTTGGGTCTCCGGTTCTATATCTATTACTTTTTTTTGTTTTGTTTCCCAAGTCCATTGCCGGCTCTTGTTTCGCTTTCTGCGGCAGCTGCCACAAGCTGCCGTTAATTGAGGCGCAAAGAACCGAAACGGGATAGCGCAAACATTGAGCGCAATTGTCTGGCAATGCTTTCAATTCAATTGGACGCAACAACAACAACAACAACATAAAATTGGCAGCATAATTAATTTTCAAATATCGTGCTACAATTATTTTCATTTACGATCTGAGCTGTGAACGCTTTTCGCTCTGCTGCCATTAAAGTCAATTGTTCAATTAAAATTGAAGATGTTGCTCACGATGCAAGCAGATAAAATTGTTAAGTTAAATGTGGCTTAAAGAAAAGAGTTGGCTAAATAATTAGTGAGGATGTAAAGGTTGAATGTATTTGTTAGCAATGTTAGGTTTTATATTTTATAAATTTTCAATCACATTTCCACGGATGCAAAACTTTCCAAACCGATAACTTTGTCAAAGCTGAACAGATTTTCAAAAGAAAAGCCGTTTTAGTCATGACTTGATCTCAATAATAATACTGCATTTATAGTTAAAAAATGCCTGACCCAAAAATTAATCATGCAAAACTCTGTCAAAACTGAACTGAAATATACATTTTTTAGTTATATCTTAGCTTAATCTTAGGTAAAGAAATATCTTCATTCATGACAGTTCGGTGCGTATATTTCTATTATTATGCGTACAGCTTAGCCTCATAACAACTTCAACCCTTTTTCAAGTTCATTATGGCAATTTGTCAACGGTTGTAATGAATGGTCGCCCACTTGAGCAAACACTGTTCAACCTTTTGCTTGAGTTTCTTCTTCATTTTCAACCTGTGAATTTGGTGTATGGTTTGTTTTTGGTTTCTTGGCATACTTGAGCCAGCTATTTGCACAATCTCCACCCCAAGGTCGAACGTGTGAATGCAGCCAATGAGGTTTGAAAAAACACTTGACATACCTAAATGCCAATCGCCGTTAAGCCAAACAAAAGTCACTTAGCATCTGTAAACAAAAAAAAAATAAAATAAAAATAGAAAACCGGCTAAGTGAGGCAAGTCGCGAGTAATAAATGCAACAATTGCAACGAGCGAACGAGCAGGTTGTATAATTCGCGCAATCCAACACGATTTTGATGCGAACTGTATGTGTGTGTGTGCGAGTGTGTTTGTGAGTGTGTGTGTGTGTGTGCAACTGATGGCACATCACCATCAACAAACAACCCATATGCATCATCACGAAGTTGACACGTTCCCCCTCCTTCTTGCAGCTATCGTGTATTGCATGTGCCACAACATCGTCAAATATTCGTGAGCGCATAAATCTTTTTTTGGCGAGTGTGGCGCACATATATTTTAAATCTTGTCGCTACGAGCTTAAATATTAAATGCAAACGAAACAGCTACAACATCTACAACAACAGCAACAACAAGATTATCAGCAACATCAGTTGATGTTGTCATTCAATTGTCGCTGCGCTTTACTCCACAATAACAGCAACAGCAACAGCAACAACAGCGAGAAAAACAACAATGGGATCAAAAACCAAATAAAAAGAAAACCGCACACTTTTGTACAAACTATGGCAAGGGTAGTATTATAATTTGGCTACTGTATGTGAGATGACTTAAAAAGAAAGATTTTTGAACCCTTAACGATTCTTTAATATGTTTTATCTTAGGTTTTACAAAACATCTATACCATAAGGTCGTAAGCACAGAGTATTTGTTAATCAAGTTTTCTAGTTTAATGACTTTTTTGTTTGATACGATTGGTTGCTTTTCCTTTGACTTGACAATTCATTTTCCGTCGCTCTGAGGTGTTCACTAAAGTTTGCAAGTCTAAACAATATAAATTGCGAAGGATACAATCAAAAGTTTTTAATCATTATTCTATTTTGTTCTATCATTGTCATCAAAGTCTTGTTTAACTATTGACTCTTTAACCACTCACCTTTTTTTTAGTTCATTAGTAATGTAAGATTCATAGAAAACCAAACTAATAAAAGGTAAAAATAAATTCCTATGCTGAAAATGACATGAAAAACGTGTTATGTCTAAATTAAGTGACTTGTCAAATTAAAAACAAGTCATAGTCGTGTGCTCTGTGTCACTTAACATATCGGTTTACTTAAACAAAGCATAGTTATGCTTGTTTATTCAAGCCTTGAACATAGATTCGCACGGAGAGAAAGAGAGCCAGCGAGATAGAGAGAGAGAGAGAGAGATGAAAAAAAAGAATGAACTTTTTGGCTTATCTTCGCCCATAAAGTGCTGAACTTTCGCAAATGTAATAAGCACTTTAAAACTAGCAAGGAACAAAATGTTTGGATTATTTCACCTTAGTGCCAGAAACTTTACAGCCGTAAAAATCCACTAAACATAAAGCACAACAACAACAACAAAACATGTTTAATAAGAAAAAGCTTATTCTGGCACTGCCCAATGCCACCCAGAAAGAGCCCCATAACGGAACTTAAAGTTAAGTAAATTTTGTTGTAAGCTAAATACTTGACATGCTTTTAATGAGATCCATGACAATTGAATTCAATTCAATCAATGTTACAAAATGTTCGACAATCAAAGCGAAAACTGATTTTGAAGCATTTGTCAAACAATCAAATTGTGATTTTCGCAATTGCCGCTTAACCACTAAAATACGCTCAGGCAACATAATGAGCGGCCTCTTCTAATCATCCGCTTTGGTTAAAATTGTATTTGATTGATGACCGATACTTGGGGTATTTGCAGATGTGATAATGTCCCAGTCATGTATGTTTTTAATGAGCTACAAATAAAAGTGTTTTGCATGAATATGAGTTGTGATTGTGAATATGAATTTGAATATTTTTATGTGATTGTGTTGCTAACTTTTTTGGTTCCTTTTGAACACCTTCTTATTTGTTATTGTTGGCAATTCCCTGACATATGTTTCTATCGTAACGTTAAGTCTGAATTGTGAATGGGCGCACGTTCAGCAACCTTTGTTTGTAAACTCTTAAAAATAGCCTCACCAAACGAAATATCATAATGAACATGTTGGCTTTGTGTGTACACATGTACGAGTATGTGTGTGTCTTTGTGTGTTTGTGGGAGCCCATTAATAAATTGTTTTTGGCATAAAATATGCATTCATCTAACAGGCATTTAAGCACACAAATAATTTCCAAACTCATTTCATGATTTACATATCTGTGAACACACTTTTCTGAATATTTATGCTCTGCAAAACTGCCGAATGGGCTGAATTATATTTTTATTAAGCATTTTTTTTGTTTTGTTGGTGCTGCAATTTAAATACTTTCATGTTTAACATTTATATTAAACAAAAAATATGTGGCAAAAAAATTCAAAGATAAAATGAAAAATTACAAATTAATCATACGTTTAAATTTGACCAAGTTTTTCATTATTTTCTCTTTAACTCTTTATTTTTATTTGCCCACAAATAATTTAAAACTTTAAATTGAATAAATTTATCACATCATTGTATATATATATATATATATATATATATATATGCTTTAATTGTTTTTAATGTTTTTAATTTGCATTTCAATCAATCGATTTCTGAAATGTTTCACTTGCTATTAGTGTTGCAAATATTGTTTCTAGCATTTTCATTTTCACAGCTTCAATGCACTCTTTGGCCACTCGTTAGGGATTTTGTGTAAGCCCATTCTCTTGGCCACAAACTTGACTTTATAATTTTGCTAGTAAAATCAACAGTATTCTGGTACCAAAAACAACACACAAAATAAAAGTAAAAAAAAAGAAATAAAACTGACTCAAAGCTCTGTGAACTACTAAAAATACACCCATTTACATAGCTCCTTTCCCTTTAGCTGCTCCCCAATCTCATTCTAAATCTTCTGCGTGTTTTTCGTGTTTTTGGGTAGGATAGTACAGACTAAAATATTCATTCAGAGACTGCATACAAATTGTGCTCGATAGACATTTTTTTCTGCCCGTTGGTCATTTATCTGCCCGTTGCCAGTTTTATTGTATTTTCCAAATCGTTGAGTCCCAGACACAATTTGATGCCCCATTCCATACAACAACACTTTTGAAGTTCAATTTTGATGAAATTTCTAGTTTTGTTCGAAATGTAGATTGAATTATATAATTGTAGATGTTGTTGTTGTTGGTGCGACTGCTGTTTGCTGTTTGCTGCTAATTGACGCATGCAACTTTCTGTAACGCAACAGCAGATGATTGGCAGCAGCAACAGAGCCTGGCCTTAACTCTCTATCCCGTTTACCAGTAACAAGAGCTCAGCACCAGATCAAATGGAGTAATTACCAGCCCATTGAAATGTGGTTAAGTTGCACGTGAAATGGGTGAATGGGTGAGTGGTTCAGTTTTTGTTGTATATGCACCTTACCCCAACCCTCCCCCATCTATCTAACCCGAACGCAGTCATTGTTGGCCCAAGTGAGTGGCCTGTACTGCTGTCTCTATTGTTACTGTTACTGTTCGACTGTGTAAGTATGTGGGTTTGCTCGTTTGCCTGTGCCCCTTGAACGTTAGGGCATATGCACTTTGTGAGGGAGTTTGTAACGAGCGAGGGAAAAGATTATTTCTGCATTTCTTTTAGTTCTTTTTCGATTAAATGGATGTTTAATAGGATACAAATGAGGTAAGTTTATAATCTGGGTATAAATTCTTTGCTTGATCAGTTTCAGACTGGAATTTCAAGGGTTTCAGCTAGAAAATCACTTTAGATAGTGCATTGGAGATTCGGTCTTGCTTCGTTAGCTTTTCCCCTGCCCTTTTTTTATTTGTTTGTCGACGAGGCTTTTGGCATGAGCCAAGCGTTGAAGCGCCGCAAGTAGCAACTGGGTTGTGGCTGTCTGGCCCCACAACTCCTCTCTCTCTCTCTCTCTCTCTCTCTTTCTCCTCTCTTTGGCTAACAGCGTAACGCTCGAGTAAAGCGTCGAATTATAATGCGAAACTCTTTGGCCAGCCGGGCATATCAACAGTTGGCTGCTGCCGTTCAAAATGTTTGCCATTGTATGTATGTGTGTGTTTGTGCGTGTGTGTAAGTGAAGGTGGGGTAGGAGGAGAAAGGGAGCATAGAAGGTGAGGAAATGGGGCGAACAGAATTGAAAATAACTCTTCATTTGTGTGAAATGTCTTATGCATGCCTTAACACCCGCTAAACGAAGATTGTGGCAACAAAATACACGGCAAAAAAACAGGGTAAAGTTACTTCCCAAACTACTCAACTGAAAACAATCTTAAGCAAAGATATATATTTTACTGAACCTTTTAAATGTTTTATGTTCGAGAAACCTCTATGAAACAATTTAAAAACGAATATTCTTCCAGTGTAGCCTTTCACATTATCGCTTTGTCTGGTCGCTTACATTGTCTAACTGGCCATATTGTTGTCGTATTAATAACTGAATTTCCAAAAGAGATCCGTGTATTGAATCGCTTAATTAAAATCAATTTCGCATAATACACAAATCGTATACGAATACAGTTCATATTTTGAAATAATGCGACTATGTTGCGCGTCGCTTGTTATCATAATAATTCCAATTAAATCGCAATAATTGATTTTCACCATGAATTAGAAATTATTTTTATTTTTATTCAGCTAATGTTTATATACGTTTTTATTATGTTTTTTTGCTGCCATAATTATTTGAATGAGTTTAATTTGACATTATTTTGTTGCTCTCATATAACAGTTGATTGAATTCAACCAGCATTCCACTCAAAGTGTTAATCAAGTGCACATTAGTGTGTATGTGTGTGTTTTTGACCGTTGATAGATTTGAATGGCCTTTTCATTGTCAGTTGGATGTGCAGCAGCCCTTGAAAATTTAATGAGCTTTCCTGGTTTAATGCCAATCTTAATAGCCATTGGCCTTGCCAACGTTAGCCATTTAAGAAAAAACGAAACATTAAAAACAAACAACAACAACCGTTTCAATAGCTAAAAGCGCAACAGTTTATAGCTCGTGCACTTTAATTCGATTCTTTACTCAAATTATTCTTATAAGTAGCAGTAAATGCAGTAAGTTGTTGTTGTTGCTGCTGGCTAGTGTGGGCGGCGGTTAATCAGCTCTTATACTTGCTTATGCTCGACCGATAGCGTTGCGTATAAGTGTTGTGTTGAAGTTGCGTGGCGTAACTTGTTTGATGTTGTCGAAGGTTTGTTGTGTGCGTTCGATAGCGATTGTATGATTACAGCTTGTAAATTTTAAAGCTCATATAAAGTTAATTCTCTATTTACAATATATTGCAGCGTGAAAAATTGAATAATAATAAATGCAATTAACACCTCTTAACAATATTTTATTTCGGAAACTAACAATAAGTCTTAAAACTATTACTCAATAGTAACACTTTACACACACTTAAGCGATAATCGAATGCCGCAATTAGTGACCGCTCGAGGCAGCAAAAAAACCAATCGATCCAACACAGATAAAGTGCCTCTTCAACCCCCGCAAACAACAACCAACAACTTGAGTTGCCTCGAAGGTGGCAACAAGCCAACAAAACCGAAGCTAAAGTTAAAGTCGCAGCTGCAACTAAAGCTGCCTCCTAATGAAGCAGCTCAAAGAAAATGCATCAGCAGCTTAATCATTTGCTAAGCAGAAGTACTATATAAGAAAAGGGCCAAAAGAAGAAAAACTACAACAATACGTTCGCAGTTTCAACGTTTTTGTGAAAGAAACGATTCAAATAATTAAAATCCATGCGATGCAATGCAGGGAAGCGAGTCCAACTAATTGGTTTTGCATGAGTTGCTGGAAAAGGAAGGGAGGAGTACATGCATTGTGTGCCACAAGTGGCAGCGTCCCCACAATCGTGTTGTTATCCCATTTTGTTGCACAAACGCTAAAGTCAAAAAACAATATTCGCTTGTTTGGAAAATAGCAAGCACAAATATGCCATATGATAATGATAAAATCAAAAGTGTGGACACGATTAAGGCTTCAATTGCACAAATATTGTTACAGTCACAGTGATTGTTAAGCTGTTACATATAAGAGATGCAAATTGATTGAACATGTTGTGGTTGAGCTTTGATTGAATTGACAGCAAGGGTGATCGAACACTTCTTACGCTATGTGTTACAAGCTGATTGACGCAAGACTTATTGTATTAGCTGAAGATAACTATCTCTACTATCTCTATATATTGTAAGTTGTTCGTCATCGAAAAACTTTTTACTTATCTATTCTCTTGTTTTATATTATAACTTGTCACAGTTTCATAAAATATGTATCAGTCACCTCTAAGTACCAACAAAAACAAAAAAAAAACCTTTCGCCTTGCTGTGGCAAGCAGATGCAGCATGAAAAACTATTACAGCTGCAGCTGCCTTTATATATATATATATATATATATATATATCGATACATGTATATATATAAGTTTATCTGGCAACGGCACACACCAAAAATTCACTCTTCGATATGTACATACTATATGCAAGCCATAAGTAACTTTTGGCCATATTTTATAATTTATTGTGCCTGTCAATTGCCAGCAGGCAATAACACAAAAAAAAGAAAAGCAACAAAAAATATATAACAGAACACGCTTCTAGGGAAGTTATAAATGTATCTTCCATATAGAACTTATTGTAGATGCCATGATTCATGCATATATAAAATATATACTCGTAAGCAAATTTATTCATGTTGAAAAATATTGCACTTTGATTTCACTTTCGTACAACAAGTGCAAAAAAAGAAGAAAAAATTCGACTCGGCCATGGCTATGAATTTTCAGTTATAATAAATTGTTGCCAACATTTGCTGCACAGATTTCAAAGACAAAACCAGATAAATTTGCAAGGCTCTAACAGCATGGCCTAAAGGTAATTCCTGATTTAACCAACTTTTTTACTCAACGCTTGGTTGAGAATGCAACTAAACTGGTAATAAACTTTATCCTTCGCTTGGAATAGGCACTCAAAAACTTTATTTTATTGCAAACAAAATGCAAAACAATGTGAAATTGTGGATAAAAAAAAAATGTATAAGGTGTTTTTGAATATGCAAAAAGTTTGTTGAAAGTGCATTGTTTTTCTTCTCTCTTAACTAAGCATAAATATTTGATTGCAGCTCTTTTCGCCCTTCCAGTGTTCAGTTTAATGGACAACGCTGCCTAAATCAATAAGCGATGTTAATTTGTACTTAGCTCGAAAGTGGTCTAGCTCTTAATCTAAGTCTCTATTGGCTACTTGTGTGGCATTCAACTCGGGCATGAGCCCAATCTCACACATTCTCCCCAAATGCTTGCATATATTATGGTTTGGCCAACTCACGAGTCCACCGGAGACTGCCAGTTGTGTTTTGACTTTGGGCCATTAACATAAACTTGACACGTTGTCTTTATTGTTGTCGCTGACAACTTGCCATTCAGTTAACACTTGGCTACTTAGCTATGGATACTTTAAAGACGTTACGTTCAAGATTTATGATTAGTCACGTTTCTTTTTTTTGCTCGCTCTCTCGCTTATCAGTGCAAAAGGTATGTATTTTTGTATTGCATTTGCCAATTTGACAAGTGTTTTTGTGGGTGTATTGAGCAAAAAAAAAAGTTTTTAGTTTGAGTTTTTGCCAATTAAGCTGGCGAGCTGATTGAATTACGAGGCGTGCAACCGAATTCGAATATTCACTTAGACCAACAAGTTGCGGCATTTGCAGCTGGCAAGCAATTAAACCACAAAGCAATTTACGATTAAAGCCTTGAAGTCATCTTCTGAATGTCTGTCGCAACATTTGCTAAAGTACGTAGCTAAATATTTTAAAAGCTGATTGCAGCCTAGAAATATTTTTATTTTATTTTAATATCTTTACTCAATAAATTAGCCAAGTATTTAATATTTCCCTCATCTTTAAATGGCTAAAACTTTTTTACAGTTCATCTTCATTTTGCATACTCTTAAAATCACTCAATTTCCACATCTTTATTTATATAATTGCAATTTGCTATCGAAAGTTCGAGTATTTGTCATCATTTCCTCTTACGCCACTTCACATAATTTCGATGAACCGCATTTGCGTATTGGCTTCTCCTTCTCTCTATCCTGCTCTCTCTGTTGCTTTCTTTTTGCTTCATTTCACTCTCTGTGCTGCATATCCATCGGTTTCCTTTTTTGGCGTTGGCAATGCCACAGACATTGGCCGTCCGTCCTAGGTTCTCGATGCTTACTGCTCAATGCTCAATGTTCAATTCTCAATTTTCATGTCGATCCATCATCATTGGTGTTGCGCTCGTAGTTTGCGGTTTTCGCAATGCTTAATGCCAATCTCAATGTGCTGCATTCATGCCACGCGTTGTGCAACCCAAGCCACTGGCATGCCACTTGCACATACACCCACACACATATATAACAGCAGCATAATACAACAGAAAATAAATCGGAACAAGTCAGGCGCAATACGTAGATACGCGTGTTTCATGCCCATCAACTGACAGCCAGCCCCACAAATCACAACAACACACGCGAGTAAAAAGCAAAATAAAACAGAATGTGCCGAAAGAAGCCCATTAAAACTGGGCAGGAGATGGGTTGATGAGATGAGTTAAGGAACACACCACAATTGCAAGTGCATCTTGAAGAAATGGGTTTGGGTTTTATTTATTGTTTTTATTGCTTTTGCAATAGACTTAACTTTTTGTATAATATTAGTAATGGAACTTAACAATGAAAGTAAATATGTGTTTGCCTTAATTTATCTTATCTTAAAAAGAGTTTTCAAAGCCTTCGATTAACTGATAGATAGTAGTTAAATATCGTACGATAATTACTCATATATATTATTCACATATAAAGATTAACATTTATAATGATAAAACTCTCAACACTCGTTTCGTGACTCACATAATAATGAGCTTACTACGTAATTATTATTTCAATTTATGTCATTTTGGTTTCAATTACTAAGAATTTTTTGTTGCTCTTTTTGTGCGCCACAACAGCAGGTCTTATCGAACTGATTGAAGCACACATAAATCGCACATGGATTATCTAAAACCGATTTGCTTTCTTATCAAGGACAACAACAAAAGAGCATGCCAAAAATAAAACCCACCTAAGTCGATTGATTGCTAATCAAGAGATTAAATGTTGTTTTACCAAAAACTTTTGGGTTATTTTCTTTTGGCAATAAACTACATTTTAGTCGTTCGAACATTTTGTAGCTAAGCGAACGTTTATTGAAAATGCTTAAAGTATCTGTGCTAATCCTGGCACTGATTGCCACAGTGCTGGCCGTCGAGTATGATCCTTTTATTGATATACCCTTAAAGCCATTGAAGACATCGGTAAGTGCACATAGCAATTAACAGGATAATGCCCAAATAAACACACAGGGAGAAATCCGTGGAAGGACTAAAACAATACCACTAAAAGTTACATAAATAAAAACATGTTCTACTTTTAATTACCGAACGTTTTATTTAATCAAAAAGAGTGCCATAAAGTGAAAAACAATTGCAACTGAATCTGCAACTGCCATTGTTTACTGTGTGTTGTCCATGTTTAGCCGTGTAGTGTTAACGCTTTTGGTTTTTGCCATTTTCAGGCTGAGCGCATCGCATCGTTTGGTTATCCGGCTGAAACACATGAGGTGGAGACAGAGGATGGTTATGTGCTGAACATGTTCCGCATACCGTATTCACCGAAACTGGACAATGCACAAAAGCATCGACCGGCTGTGCTCATACAGCACGGTCTGCTCAGTTGCTCCGATTGTTTCCTGCTCAATGGGCCGGACAATGCTTTGGCCTACAACTTTGCGGATGCCGGCTATGATGTCTGGCTGGGTAATGCACGCGGCAATATCTATTCGCCCAATAATACTAAAATCAGCAGCAGTCATCCATATTTCTGGGCATTCAGCTGGCATGAGATTGGTGCCATTGATCTGCCTGCGATGATAGATCACATACTAGCCACCACCGGCGAGGAGAAGCTCCATTATGTGGGTCACTCCCAGGGCTGTACCACATTCTTTGTCATGGGCGCCACTCGGCCCGAGTACAATGAAAAGATTAAGACAGCTCACATGTTGGCACCACCAATCTTTATGGGTAATACCACCGATGGCTTAGTGATTAGCCTTGCCTTATTGGGGTCACCAGGCTTGGGCGCTGAACTTTTGCAGAATCAGGCTTTTTTGCCCATGAATCCTCTGATTCAGCGTTTTCTGGACACCACCTGCAGCAATGATCCGCATTTCTTTAGCTACTGCAAAATTCTAGCCACCTGGTGGGGTGGCGACTCTGAGGGTAATTTGAATGTGGTAAGTACACAGTACACAGTAATAATTAGCTTTAAGGACCTTGAGATTTAATATTGTTCCTTTTACTTAACAGACTTTGCTGCCACAAGTTGCTGAAACACATCCCGCTGGAATTTCCACAAATCAAGCCATACACTTTATCCAATCGTATGTTTCAAATGATTTCCGTCAATACGATTGGGGTCCACGTAAGAATATGGCCAAATATGGCTCAGAGGTGCCGCCATCCTATGATATAACAAAGATCACATCCGAAATGTATTTGTATGTGGGACGTGCCGATGGGTCGGCTAATGTTAAGGATGTATCCAGGTTGCCTGAGCTGTTGCCAAACTTGGGCGAGCACTATGAGATAGATGATGATACGTGGGGACACTTGGACTTTATATTCGCCAAGCAGGTGAAGCAGGTTATCAACGATAAGGTTATCGGCATAAGCAAGCAATACGATAATCTGTAGAGCCAAACTAATCTAAGCCAAATCGTTCTTCCTTAACCAAGTTGCTCAATAAACTTTTGCCACAACCAAAAACGCAGCAAATATTTTTTAACAAACTGAACGAGTTATGCTTAAGAAAGGAAGAGGGCGAAATGGAGACAGAGTGAAGTCGACAGTTGCAAGCTGCGTTAGCTAATTACCCACTGGATTAACCCTAGCTGGCTTAAAAAATTTATATTTTTCGTTATACCCTATAATTAGGGAAATATCCTAATTGGGTATTAAGAACAGCATCTTAATAAACACAATAGTCAGGTTTAAAAATTAATTGCTTGATATCCTAAAAATTAAGCATTGAAGCTCTTCTCAATATACTCTACACATGGTATCTCTCAGTCGCACACTTCATAAAATCGGGATTTCTTAATTGTTTGTTTGTTTTATGTCTTTTTCGCGTTGTGTTGTCGGCAAAGTTTTTTGCGGAGCACGTGGTTAACACTAAGTGCAACTTATCCGACAGCTCGCTTTTGGGGTTGTAAACCGGAGAAGAGCTGACAAAATTACAGTAATTAGCGTCTAGTTGGACCCTACATTGCTGTTCGCTTTAAGGCTGGCCAACAGCAGCAACAAACATTGTTTAACCATGATTTACTAGCTTAAAGGTGAAGGCTTACAATTTATATGCTTCATATAGTAACAGATGACATTTATAATGATTATTAATAATTATGTACTATAACACGAGCATCCATTAATCGATTACGACTTTAACTAACACATTCGATTTGGATGGGTTTTGCTTAACAAAAAGCATGAATTCATGTAGCAAATAACAAATTTAAAAAACAGCAGCAGCTCTTAGTAACTACAGACACATACAAGTGCAAAATGGTTACTGCATTATAAACACCCCCTAGTAACATTAATTTTTAAGCTAACCAAGAGCAAATCCCACATAGGAGCACTTTAAAGTAACCTCAAGTGCCACCAACTTTCTGGCACGAGGGGAGAGGTTTTCATTTGCCAAAAGAATATTCATGAATGACAGACTGCTGATGCGGAAAACGTATAATGAGAAAAGAGAAATAGAAATGAGTTGTTAGGTGAAAATAAACATATAAACATAGGTTTGAGCGAGTGCGTCAGTAGACATGCAATAAAAAGGCAAATAAAATAAAAATTTATAAAGTGTATAATAATTCGTTGCGACTGTTTGTTCTGTTACTAAACCCTTTCTTTCGTATCCAATTTGCTGCAAAAGCCAAACAGAAAGTATTGCGGCAAATAATAAAATATAAAAGTTGTTAGTAACACAGTGGGTATGTTATATTATATATATTATATTAGTTGATATTACCCCATAGCAAAGGGCAAAAAAATAAAATAAATCGCCATTTTCTAGCATCTTTCCTACTATAGCCCCCATGATAATTTTGAAAAGAAAATAATATATATACAAATAATTATATATGTGTATTTGTTTTACTCACAAACGTTTCATTTTTCCCACAAAAATTTAATTTTTACCTTATTTGGGGTAATTTACCCAGGTTCCCCGACCACTGATGTATGCTATGACTTACTATATTTATTAAATTCTATCATACAGTTGCAAACGTTGAAAATTTGTTACAGTGTAGCTGCAACGAAAGAATTACTTAAGTGGCATCAAGTTTTTTCACAGTTGGCCCTAGCTGCTTGCATATTTTAGGTGCCAGGCGTCAAAAGCAGCAAAGACAACAATCAGAAAACGCAGCAAAAGTTACAATTTTGAATTGAAAAATTTGCGCTAGATGTGAGAAATGCAAAGTGTAACATAAAAACAAGTAAACTTACAAGTGGCAAATGGCGCAGTGTGTTTGCTTGCCAAATGTTAACTCAAAGTTGCAACAAAAGTTTTCTTTCGCCCAGTTTAAAGATGTGCATTTATGTAAATACTTATTTAAATATCTATGCGTTAGTGTGTATGTAATTGCTGAATGCTAAGTAAGTAAACACTGCTGGCGCTGTAATTTTTGTCTGACATTTTTGTTGACTCTCAAAGTTTTGCGTTTGCGGCAATTAAATTGTAATTTGCATAATAAATGAGTTGGAAAAAGTGCAAGATTTGCAGAAATTAAATTTTAACTGTCAGTTTACAGTGTACTGCTTACATCAAGCAGAGTACTGCTTTTTACACTTGTGTATAAGCAAGCAGTACATCTCATGTATAAGTGTGTATAAGGTTAGAAACTTGACTAAACATTAAGCTTATGAAAACTATTGTTTGGATATATAGTTTTAATAATAATAATATTTTATACTAAATATTTAAAACTACTGCAGCTCGTGCAAACAGATAATGAAATAAATGAACACAACTATTTTCCCTGCCTTTTATCATAGTGTCATTTATTACTTATAGTAACCAATACGCTGGGGCGGCGAGATGAAATGGGTTTATTGACATGCTGGGAACAAGAACCGAAACATAATTGAATGAACATATCAAATTTCAATCAGTGCTTAATCTTATTAAGTGCCCAACTGCCAAATGAAAAATACCAACGAAAATGAAACACTATTAGAAGAACAAGAATATCTTCAACGCCTCTGCGCAACAACAGGAACAACAATAACATGGACGACGACAATAACACGCCCCGCAGCTAATCAGGCTCTAATGGCGATAAATATTTCATTGTATATACTTTTGTTTTGGCAGATCGCACGAGCAATTCTCAAAGAGCAAAGAGCAGACACGCCTCATCTCCGACCCAAGACTGTTTGGCGGTCTGTGATGGCATTTAAGCCTTTTTACGGCTAAGCAAGATGCCTTTGTTGTCTGTTCCCGATAGAAAAGTAACTTGGAGTAAATCATGATATGACTATAAGCTTGAAAGTTTGTGAAAAACATTTAAAGTAATCTATTCTTTTGCCTCTTTCAATTGTCAATTGGTTGTTGGCAGCACTGATACAAAGTCTCAATCGCAATCGTTGTCTGTACCTTCCTCGAGCCAAAGACAAAGACAGCAAGACAACAAGCTGGCCAACAGCAGCAGCAAGAACGCCAGAACAAATCAACAATGCGATCGACAATCGTGAAGACGATGTTGAAGATCACACACACAACCAGACCAAGCACTGACCATTCAGTCAGTCAGTCAGCCAATTCGCCAGTTGGTCAGCTGAAGAATACAGAAAAAAAGCCTACACCTCAGCCTTTTGCCCTACCTTTGCCATTTTTGTATTATGAATCGTTCAGTTTTTAAGCCCAACACGAGCGGGTGTGTCGACTAAGGATGCGGGATGTGGTCTTAAGTCTGCGGTTGGAATGAGCATGAGGATGAGGATGCGACTGGCTGCCATTATGAGTAATGGGAATAATGCTTGGCATTTGTTTACTTGCGGCGCTTCATTGCCGGCATTCAAGAATTCTTAGCTCTGCGCTGCACTGCGCTGCACTGCGTGTGCTCTATGGGTTTTAGTTGCTTATTTTTTTTTTTTTGTCTTTTCCCATTACTAGGGACTAGTCAGCGTACGCAGTTGGATTATGGTTGTGGAAAATGATTTTTATAATGGGCAACATGCAATGAGCAATGAGTAAACAGTGAGAATCACATAAACTTAAATCTTTGGAATTTTTAATTTACGATTTCCCATATTTACAGGTGTTTTATATTAAGCAGAAATATAATTTTTTATTTCTAATCTCTATTTATTTCCACACAAACAACATCTTAACTTATCTTACGCTCTTTCTCTTAAAGAGAGCGTCTCTAGTGGTGCTCTCTTATGCTGCAGCTTTCAAACAAGAATCTTCGTGCAGAGAGAAGAATTGTAGTATTTCATATGATTGCAACTTTCTTTAAGGGGGGACGCTTTTCTTAAAAGCAAAGCGCCGTCACAATGGAAGCCTCAGTTTGTAGCCGACACGCGACGCGTTCAGAACGAGCAAGCGAGCAGCAGCGAGAAAACGAAGAAGAAAAGAAAAAGAAGAAGTTTAAGAACAAGAGCTGGCCATAAAATATACAATAACAGACAAAAAGTCTAAGGATGAGAGCGCAAGCGAACCTTAAAGTGAAGTGAAGTGCAGCTTAAGCAAACATACAAAGAAACGCACAAACTGCGATTTTTGTTATTGTTTTGGTAATAACAATAAAGAAGAAAATAAAAGGTAGCCAACGCAAAGCAAATAAATGGCTTAATGGTTGGCACACATGTGGATAAACATTAACAACAAGAACTGTAAAGAACTGTGAAGAACTTCATAGGTATGTTAACTTTGGGTACTTTTGGATTGCATGTACTACCATAGCAATACTTAGATATAGGAGAAGACCAAAATAAGGGGTACACTCATTAGCGTAGCAATGTCCAACAGCGCAACCCATTTGGCAAAAGTAGCCATGGAAAATTCTTTACTGCGGTTTTGTTCCTCCTTCTACGTGAGTTTCATTTTCTTATTATTTTTTTTTTGGCATGCAAAATGCTAAAATTTAATAAGCGTTTTCCATGAGTTTATTTATTTTTTTTTTTTTTGTTATCCCTCACTCGCTACATGGTCGTATTTTAAGCTAACTGTTTTTGCTGTCGTCTTTCTTTTCCTGGTTTTTTTTGTGTTTTTATTTTTTTTGTTGCTGTGCGGTTGCGTTGCACAAACAACACATAGAGTCCAAGTCCAAAGAAGCTTGATGCATTGCCTAAGGATTGAGTGAGGGGGGACGTAAGCGAGAGAGAGAGAGAGAGAGAGAGAGAGGGGAATTGGCTAAGACTCTAAAATTCGCTGGCTTAAATATGCAGACCGTAGTTTGCTAGTTGGTTCTTTTGGTTCGCGATTGCGGCACTTTTGCGGCATGTTGGCAAAAAATTGAAAAACATTCTTGCCGTTTGTTTGTTTGTTTGTACGTGCAACGTGTTGTGGCGTGTTAACGGTATTGTTTACAAAGGTAATAGAACCCCAGCACTGGGTGGCAACTTAAATAAATAATTGAGACGCAGAACGACAGCCAAAACGGTTCGCTTCGCTGCACACTGCACACAGCACAGAGCAAAGCAAACAAACACACGCATTAACATACAGTAAGAGAGACAGTTAAAAAGAAAAGACTAAGCAAACGAATGACTTAGACAACAAACTTGCATGAGAATCGTTTTTTAAATTGAGCTTTCAATGTCTGGACAAAATAATTTCCAGTGTACAAAGGTGTTCTTTGTGTTAGTTTAAGGAATACGTCAGCCAGTTGGTGTCTTCTATAAGGTCTTAAAGGATTCTTCATCAATAAGTTTTAAGCTTAGAAACTAAGGAAATAAGATGGGTATGGTAGCAGTTATTACGATATTTTTGTGTATATTTAATCAATTATTACTCATAACACAAATACCAATTTATCTTCTTTAAGAACTTTCTTTACTGTTCAAACATTTCAAGCACACGTCAATCATTTCACAAAATCTCAACTGTCATTCGTTAAGAATCTAAGCGAATCTACACAAATTAAATAATATGCCAGCAATTAAATGAGACGTCGAACGGCATAACCAAAGAAGAAAATAAACAAAGCAGAAGAAAAAAGGTCATAAGAAATTGTCTATTTATTATAGGTGAGACCAGAAAGCAACTGCAAACGGTTTTCTCTCTCCGTCTTTCAAACTAACACTGTTGCGTGGCATGCTAATGATGTAAACTAACCATTTAACTGTTAAAAGTGCCGACAGGGCCACAAGACGACGACAAAAGATTTTTGTGTGCGGCATCAGTGGCCCAGTGAAAAATGAGCCAAAACAGCGAGGAGCAAAAGAGTTGAGAGCACAGCATCTTTCAACTGAGCGACAAACAACTACCAAGTTCGAAGCCAAAGTCTTTCAAAGCTTTAGCTCTGATCAAAGCCGTTACAATGGTCACAGAATGTGGCTAAGAAACGCACCCGAGTTTTGTCGTCAACACAAAAAGGGTTAAAAAACAAATCATGTGTGTGTGTGTGTGTTTCTGTAGGAGCATGTGAAAATGTAGGTTGCATTGGCAATGAGTGAAAATGTTCACGGTAACCTTTACAGAAAAATAACAGTTTTATTGTTGTTGCTCTGTTGCTTGCTGTTCTTGTTGTTGCTGTTGGTGTTGACAAAGCGCCAACAAGTTGCTGCTGTGATTTCAGCTGCTTCTTAATTCTTCATCATTAGATTGCATAGCGCGCACTTAAAGGGTTCCTCCTATAAATTGATGAGGTAAAATGATATGAAAAAAAAGAGTAGCAACATCATCAGCAGCAGCAGCAGCAACTAACGTGACAACATGCCATCCACAATCTACAAAGACAACAGCAACAACAACAACGACTCCAATATTATTTGATAATTCGAAGCGGAAGCTATTAATGAAGCCAATGTGAACGACATTTGTGTTAGTTAGTTAGTTAGTTCGTTGGTAAGCTACTTCGTTACGTTAGAGCACAGAATTTGCTAATTACCAGCAATTGACTAGCGGAACGTGCAGCGATACACTGAGAAAAAGTAACTGCCTTTTCAAATGTAATTATAATGGGTAATTTCTAAAGTTTGAACCAAAAACAAAAGGTTTCTTAACTTTTTTTTCTTTTACATATGCGATAGGCAAACAAAATCTAACGAAGACAGGAAGTTAACCTAGAGTTAATCCCCTTCCAAGTCCAATAGAACTCTTGAACCTTTTTAAAATACTCATATTACCCTAGTTTTATAGTTTTCCAGTGTAGAATGTAGCAGCATCATTAAATTAATGGCGGACAGGCAATAAACTGTAGCAGCTCGACAGCTGCAAGCAACAAATTCTTTTTTGCCAATCTTTATGCTTGAATACACTGAGAATTCTCTCTGTTCTCCTCCAAAAAGATGGGCGTGGCAGACACTACCTCAAGGTCAGCTGCAACGAAATGGTCTACGTTAAAAAAAAAAACAATTCCTTTTTGGCAATGAGCCGCTGTGTTCAGTTACCGCTCACATCTGATATGCCTAAAAGGCCAACAGACAAAAGCAGACCGAAAGAAACAGAACACAAGATATAGAAGAGCCGCACGTAATCTGATATCGCAACAACAGCACACTAACAAAATAAAAAGCACACACTAGAGTTAGTTTTGCCATATGAGGAGAGGGTTTTCTTTCGGTCTTGAGTTCTTTTTTGTTTTGCTATCATAACAGCATCAGCAACACACACACACACACACACACGAAGGAACTGGCCAAGACAACTTTGCTAGCAGTGGAGAGAGAGAGAGAAAGAGAGAGAGAGAGAGAGAGAGAGAGAGAGAGTGAGAGAGAGAGAGAGAGAGAGGTGGAGTGCATGCACAGTTCCAGGCGAGTGCACAGAGAAAAAGATTGTGCGGTAACAACAGTGAACGGAAGAGATGACAACCAGGTGCATGCATCTCGAACATATAAATCAAGAGGTGATCCACAACACCAGAAACACGAAAAGAAAGAAGTATTTTTATATTGTATGTGGGGTACTTGAGATTGCTTCAAAACTACGATTGAACCGTAAAACTATATTTATTGGGGATACGAAAACTACGATTGGAGTTTATTTTGCATCCGTCAGATGTTACAAAGCTTAGGTTAGTTTAAAACAATTAAACAATAAGTAAAAAAGATATAATAAAAAACTTAATAGACCATAAAATCAATACTTAAATTCTTGTAAAAAGAATATAAATTTCTTAATCGCTTTTACAACTTGCTATTTAGTCGTTAAACTTTTAAACAAATTGCAGGCAACTTCCAACATTAATTCTTTTAGTCAAAACTACATAAATTTGTAGTATATAAATTTCATTGTTTTTTTACGTTCAAATTGACAGGTAAAAGGCTGTCAAGTCATTTATCAAAACTGTCTGCGTAAACCATTTATGGTAGTAATGTGAATTCGAACTGATAATAAAATTGCATGTTTTGCAAATTTGGTAAGCCAAATGGCAACTGTTGTTTGTCTAGCGGAGCTTTCTTTTGGACATGTTTACATGTCGCACTGACAAATGGGCCCGGAAATGTTTGAGATACACATAGTATTCCAGTGTGAATTTGCATAGCAAAACCAAATTGAAGGAAAAAAGGAAAATAAAGTACCATAAAGCTTTAGTTTATAAAGTGCATTGTTTCTGGGCCCAGAAAACATACACAAACTAAGTTCTAACAAGAGTCAAAACAAGTTTGCTGCCAGTAGCAACAACCTAGGGGCAGACGTTTGGGTCGTTGGCTTTGAGAACTTGCAGCTTGGCCGCAAGTCGCATCATTAAATTCAAATTCCTCAACTGTGGCAACCAAGTTTGTGTTCCAAGTCTTTTGTTTTTTTTCGTATTGGTCATGATTTATGCTACTAACAAATTTATAGTCTATATTAATCGGAGCTGTCAGGTTGACAATTTTATTATAATGCGCAAAGCGAATCACGAACTATCTTAAAGCACAAACAACAATTTGGCTTAATGACCCAGTACAAAGCGACAAACAAAATTTATGGCCAAAAATGAGCTGAAAATGGCCAATGAACTTAATGCTCTTGGTACTTAATGTGCCTTAGAACTTGGCTTCCTCTGTAACTATGCTGTGAAAGGTGTGTACTATGCTGTTGGTGTTTTTTGTTCGGCTTGTTCAGTTTTCAGCGGGTTGGAGTTAAAGTTAACGTTGGCGTTGGAGTTGGAGTTAACGTTGGCGTTGGAGTTGGAGTACCTTTCCATTGCAATCGCTTTGTCGTGCAGTTGTTCTAATTTCATTTACCTGACGACTTTCACCTGACCAGCAATGAGCATAGCCGGGCGTTCACATGCACGTTCCCAGCACTGTGCCCAGCCCTATGGACAGTTAATTAAACAGAACACGTGCCACAAACACAAAGCACACAAACAAACATCTATTTTGCACATAAATATCAATTTTAACATCTGTTGAACAACATATCTCACGGTTTGCAGAAAAAAATTCAATTAAAACTCTTGACAAGCGTTGACTGCAAAAAGGCGTTTAAATCAGTGAAAGAAAAGAAGTATCTTACGAAAAAAAAAGGATTTACTTGTTAACTTGGTGTTTTAATTTCTTTATTGTTATTATGAGATCAATTATCAATATAAGTGTTTAAGATATTAAAGTAAATATATCTAGAGAATAAGCTTATTGTGTTATATGTTATATATGTTATAATCACTATTATTTAACATAAACCTTTTATGCACATAACACTATTATCACATCATAAGAATACTCTACGTTTTTTTTAAAGAGCACAAATTCTTCGAATTGCATCAGTTTTGCTTTGCTTGTTCTCCTTTGTTTCTTTTCTTATACACAACTTCCGCTTAGCGCAAAAAAAATAGCTGCAAAAAGTCTTGCGATGCGATCACTGCAATCGCTGATGATGAGGTGCATAAACGACGCCCATTTATTGAGCCCTCGCGGCTTTAATAACTTGGGACGCAAACTTGCCGCTGTGGCTGTGGTTCTGGTGCTCGCCGTCTCCTTGTGGATTGATTGGTGGTGCTGGATGGTCAACAGCGGGTTGAGGTGGTGGAAACATGTTTACCTGCCAACAAATGACAGGCATTTGTCTGCTATTCTCTAAAAGGGTAGCGAGGGAAGTAGACACACACTGAGACACAGACAAACAGACATGTCGACAGCCAAGCACAAAAATCGCATCAATTGAGTTCGACATGAAAATTGCTCAGTGTGTAAGAATTCTACAGACTGCGTTTTTGCGGTTGCTGTTAATTTTTCAACGAAGAGTATATATTTAGGAAGCTACACATGTACACATGGTGCTGGGTGGCCTTTTACTTTATGGTCAGGTGTGTAGTGTGTGGTGTGTTGTGTGTGTGTGTCTGTGTCTCTGTCTGTCGTGTTTACAGAAACCAGCTTTCGTAATGGTCACTTTACCTTAAATTGGAAGCACGCGTGGGCAACAAATTGTTTTGGCACACTACAAAATGAAATGAACGAACACAACACAATAGCAAATATAACTGGCACAAATTTCACTAGATTCGTAATGGCCAAGTTAGAAATTGTGTAAAGTAAACAAAGCAAAGAGAATAGCAAAAGAATTCTTTGCCAGCCTGATTCTCATTGTTCATATGCTAACTCAACCCAATGATCGTTCATTGATTTCGATTTCCGCTGCGATCTTGAGTTTTTGCAGAAAAAGTGAAAATATATGCCCGAGCTATTGTCTATCATTATCTTGACTGAGATTTACATAATCTATGTGAACTCAACATGCGAACTGGGTGAAAGTTTTTTGCCTTTGTACAATACAAATTATTAGTTAGAACGCAATATGCCCAGTAGTCAATTGTGTGCTGTGCCGAGTTGAGCTGAGCTGATTGAAGGCTGCGGATTACAGCTGCAGTTGTTAGCTTGCGCCTTTCACAAATCAACGTTCAAGTCCAAGACCAAATAGAGAGCACAGCCTCCAAGTAGTAAAGCAACTTGAAACCCCTCGAAAAACACAAAATCTGTCAGTGGGGCGTTGCTACTGTGTCAAATAGTCAAAAACGAAACGTTTGTAGTGCAACAAACAAAAGTATCTGTCAGATACTAGATACAAGTGCTCAATAGCTAATTTATTGCCTTGAATTGATGTCGCGCTTTAGAATTTATAGCTCTGCTAGTTTTCATTTGATATCAAAAAATAACGAAACAAGCAGAAGCATTGTCTATGCATTCATTGTCTGCATCTTCTTCTTATAATACTTCTTCCTCTGTTGCTGAAGTTTTGTGAATTGGTTTATGGGACAGCTGGACAAGCTGCCTGGCTAACTAGGTTGATTTCTTAAGTGGAAGAAAAAACCACAGACTTGGTTGGAGCTAGTTAATAAATTCTTCAAAAGAATCTTTACAACATTATTAAGTTTACACATGAGAAATTATTGAGAAATCAATTTTAAGCAGCTTTCGTTCTTGTCGAAGACTGAAGAAATAAGTTCCAGTGAAATTCTTTAAAATCTTATACAAGCTTAACTTTATTGTCATAGAAGAAAGTGAATAGAACAGCAGTCGGTCGATTTCGACATTTATTAAATAAACTTAATTTGTTCACCTTTTTTTATTCATTGATCAAAAATTAAATTAAATAACGTCTCGATCAACCTTACTGTCGCTTTCCCTTTCCAATAATTAAATGATAGTTAAAACATTTCTTTCCCTTTCTCTTAAGTTCTTTATTTGCTGCAATCTTTATCAAAATCTTAATTGCGCTGAATTAGGTTGCTGAAAAATTCCAAGTTCTCTTTTAATTTCCTTAACTAATCATCCCCAAGCTTACCACAGACTTAATTTGGCACTTTCGCTCGGCAATAAACTCATAGACACAATAAAAGTTAATTGCTTTATTAATTTGTCTAGCATTTCTTCCAGTGTAGCAGCAGTGGCTTTTGTCAAAAACAAAAAAAATATGTTGTTGGGGCGTAATTGTTGGCCCCGTTATAAAGTTGAGTTGGAGTTCTTGGACACACTCGTGAAAGACAATTGCTCCCACAGCCTCGACAAGGCAGCTTTCTTTGGTGTTTTCTTAGTTCGGTTTGGTTTGGGTTTTGTATTGCTTTGCTTTACTTGTAATAACAGTAATTTATTTATGAGCATTATATACACGTTCTGAATATTCATTTGAATTGTCTTTTGCAAGTGCTAGATTTCCATGGTTTTAGTTTAAAGTATGATTTATCTTGGGCGCATGCAAATTGCGTTAAAGAGCTGCAATTAAGTTTTAAAGAAGTCTTTCGACTGCCAAATGCAATTTCCGTTGCAAAGAAAGTGCCAAATTAAGTGTTTAACAGCAATTTTTGCCCTAGGCCAACCGCTGAGATAGTTAATTTCTCAGTTTTGAGTTCACTCTTCAGACTTCAGCTAAGAGAGACAGAGAGAGAGAGAGACATTAAGAGCGGTCTTAACTGACTTAAATTCAAGCGATTTTTCATGGCCAAGTACACGTTGTTGGCATTCAAATGTAAATTCATTCAATTAAAAGCCCCAAAACACAAGCAACCGAAATAAAAGTCAACTGCAGTGATTTATTGTGTGAAACTGAAACTTCTGCTTTTTTTTCTTTCCTTGTTTTACTTTTGTTTAGTTAAGCTACTTGCGTGAAAGTTTTTAGCTTAGATCGCAGTCTGCCAGTTCAGCGTCTTGACATTAAGATAATAGCTTGATTAAAACTTGTCATGAGAACGTTGCAAATCAACCGAGTTTTCTTCTCGTAAATACTCGTACATAAGAGAAGCTCCAATTAAGCGCACTTCTTGATCATGTCACACTTTCTGTTACTTTTCAAAGGGTAAATCAGACTTTCGCAAGTTGTTTGCGACACAAAATTGTAATGTTATTGAAGCCTTTGTAGTTTCACTTCGTTTAAGTTTAAATCTTATTTAAGTATCTTTTGTTTTGTTTCAGCGGCTTAAGTTTGAAAGTAACAAATAATGAAAAAAATGTCATTTCCAATCAAGTGTTTGAAATTTTGCCTCTTACATTTTAGCAACTCACTCTTGCTGCCTAATATTATTTTTTTCTTTTCATACTTTCGACTTATTGGATATTTTGCTAAGAACTTTAAAAAATAACAGTTCATTCATATGATTTACCATCCAAACAGCATATAGCTTAGTTAGGGCATCTCTGCTTCGTTCTTCTAAAAAGAACTCTCAGCTAGTTGTTTCCTGTGTCATGTTCTGCATTTGCATGCAAGTTTGTTGAGTTTGTTGGCTAGCTAATCACGTTCTTAATGAAAGTGGATGCAGTGTTGCATGCCACTGACAAGTTGTGGTCGTGTTGTGGTACGGTTTCGTTCTGGACAAGTTAAGATGGTTCTCGTTTTGGTTTTGCTATTGGTTTTTGGCTCTTTCACTGGCAATGACCGCCATTTGTTATGTTTGTTTGGATTTTCGCATGAAACTCTTTTGGCCGGAGACACGTTCAAGTGTGAGTGGTTCTTGATGTTGTGTGCTGATTCTTGTTACCAGTTTCTATTTCTTCTTATTCCTTAAGTTTTTCTTTTTTTTTCGTTGATCAATATTATTTATAGCTGCCGTTCGTGTCAAGAACTTAGCTGCGATTTTAATTAATGCCATCTTGTTAGTGTTACCTCTGTGAAGAGACAGATACAGAAAGAGACAAAGAGAGAGACAGAGAAAAGAGCAGTTGCTTGCCATAGCTCCCCCTGCCCTATTTCTGTCTTTGTGCACCAATTTGCTTGGTAGTTTATGTGAGAGCTCTTTCTTAGACTTGTAAACATAAACAATGCTATTAACTTATACGAAATATTGCAATTAGATCAGGAAGAATGTAGCCGACAAGTAAAAGACAGACCAGAGGATGTGCATTACATAAAAGTTTAGATTAAAGGAAAATGTAAGTCTTAAATAAATTCAGTTAGGTCTAGAAACGTTTTAGCTCAAATCGTAGAAAATTTGAAAACTGAATGTGAAAATAACCCAAAATTAGCATTACTTGAAAGTTTTTGCTTAACCTTTTTAATAAGCATAAGAAACCGTTAAGATTTATATGAAATTCATAGATAAAAAATAGTACATGTCAAAATGCAGATGCTTATCTAAGTTTTAATACAGTTTCAAGCATTACAACCAACTCAAGTTTTGCATATAAAGAAAGTATGTAGAGATCTGTTGTTGATTTACATATGTGATTTACCTTCAAGTGTCCAGTCATTATGGTAATATTATACTTTTAAAAGCAGTACCTGACTTGAGCTTAAAGCCACTCAATATGAATACTAAGTACACTGTAATCAAAATTAGATACAAAATATAATTTATACTTTAGAAAAAACTGAAAGGCGATGCTGAGAATATTGAGAACATTATGTAGTATTTAAGATGTTAAGCGAATTTGAATACAAAATGATTATACACAATTTTTACAGTGCATCTCTTAAACTTTTTACTTACAGCTAACAATAAACGGCAACTACAAATTTCTTTTGTATTATGCCACATTAAAAGTGTGGCAGAAGTTTGGCAAACTACAAAAGCGGCAACATTAACGATAACAAAAACGACACCAACAACGACCTGTATCATTTGCTCATTTGTTAAGTGCCTTGCTCTTTGGCACGACGACGACAATTGTGCGGGTAATTTGAACGAGTTGAGAATTCGGTATATGGTTGAGCATGCTCTTGGCCAACAGTTGTCGGCAGACGTTTCGATTCGCTTGTCATTGGAAAGTTGCCGCTGCGTGACACACATTTTACGCATTAGACACGAAACCCAGCTGAAGCTGGATCTGGACTTGGGACTCGAACCTGGAGTCAGACTAGTTGTTGTCTAGAGAAGAAGAAAAGAAACGTTCAGCCCGCACTCCTAACTCAAAACTCAGACTCCAAGTTGGAGTTGGAGTTAACTTTAAGTTGAAGTTGGAGTCGGTGACGTTTGCTATAACCAACACCTTCTCCTCCTGCATCTTGCATTATTTATGCGTGCAACGGCTCAAAGCAGCCGAATAAGAAGACGAAGTGAAACGACAAAGATGACGCTGCGCTTAGTCAGCATATTATCAGTGGCATTAATTTCTGTATTGCCCGCACAGTTGGATGCATTTATCACGCAGAATATAGGTGGGTAAAAAAGATATAACACGAAAATTAAAAAACAAAACGGTAACATTCGTGGAAACTATGGTAACAGATAAGTTGATGGAGAAAACAATACTTGGTTTAGTTTTAACTTAATAGCATTAAAGCTGTGTTACTTCAAATGTAGTTAGAGCTTAATTTACTGAGTGAAAGCAATGCTTAAGAATTTGGCTTGAGTTTAAGTTTTTATGAAATACTTTTCAGTTTCGTACAACTGATCACAGCTAGCCCTGCTGTAATGTATGCTCAATAGTGTAAATATATCTCAAAACTATTCCTAGCTCCGTACTGTTAACATCTTTTTTTCAAAAGATTGTAAACATACTCAACATACTTTCAAGGTTAGTTACTAAGAACAGTATAGCAATCGTTATCACTATTGAATATGTGGACCCAACAGTGCAATGTGCAATTGGGACAGGAGCAGTTGCCGTACCAGACAACCGTTTATTTACCCATACAACAACCGAGCATAGTGCCTAATACGACTGTGTTAAATATTCCATCGGTGACACCAGCACAGGCATATTTAGTAGTCACCAGTCCACAGGGAAATCATGTACAACCATGTGTGGTGCAACCACCCATGATGGTGGCCCCACAGCAACCACAACAACAGGAACAGGAGCAGCTGGAACAGCAATTACAGTTCAATAATGTGTGTAGTCAAGAGCAGCAACATGAAGAACAGGAGTTGCCTGATGAGTCAGAGAAATATATTTTTCGCTATGGTGCCTCGCCAGAAATGATGTTATCGGGTGCAGCATTTCCCTCCTACTATGCCGATCCACAGAAACTAATGAATCGCTATCGTTTGGAACAGTAGTACAGTTTTATGGTTTTCTCGTTTAAATAAATCTAGAGCCTTTTGAAACCCATTTTATTGAGTTCCTTCTTGTATATTGGATCACCCTCACAGGCTGTCATCACAATGGCACCTGGTTTGCCGATAAATCCGTGGTGCCCAGCATGGAAAAGTGCCTCAACTGTCAGTGCAACCGTAAGACTCTTGTCTGTCGATTGAAAGTTTGCCCAGAGATGCCTATGCCACCACCACGTGGTTGTGTGGTGGTGCAAAAGAAGAACACTTGTTGTCCCTATTTATCATGCGCCCGATTGGATGCTTTCTACAAGATACCCACCAAGCGACGCATCATCGCCTATCTCGATCACTATGAGAGAGAATCAATCGATCGCGTAGTTAATGATAATATGCTACAGAGACGCTCAGATGACTCGGATGTCGAACTGTTTGGTAAGTGTGAGCTAAGGATTATATCTTATCAGTTACTAAATGAAATATTTCTTTAGTATGCGTAAAAAATGGAACTGTTTACAAATCGGGATCAGCAATGTCCTCATCGAATTTGTGTAGCTATTGCTACTGCATTGGTAAGTAAGGCAAGTAAAACCAGGTAACAATAATAAGAAACTTTCTTTGTTCCTCTTCATCCACAGGTGGCAGCGAAAAATGCGTGAAGCCCAAATGCATGTTACCCGTAGAGGGTTGCAAGCCGATTTTCGTCGACTCCACCTGCTGTCCTGTACGTTACGATTGCAGCAGCAAGACATCAGGTAAATCTTCACAGGAGGTGCGCTACCGCAAGAACACTAATAAGCACTTCCAGCGTATGTCACAACGCCTCCAACGGAATCGTGGTTGTACTGTCGGCTCACAGTTCTATGCAGAAGGTCAGAAAATGCGTTCGGATGCGGACAGGCCGTGCGACATTTGTTTCTGCATACGCGGAACGCGACGATGTGCTCCGAAGAAATGTGCACCGTCTTTAAAGAACTGTATCCCGGTAGTGCCGAAGGGTCAGTGCTGTCCCTCCAGCTACGATTGTGGTAGTCAGCGTGATTATCGACGCTCGCAGAGTTCAAGACAATTTAATTTGTATAATTTACTATTTGGCAAGGAGGAACTGGAGCCGGAGGCGGAGGCAGCAGCAGCAACATCAACGTTGATGTCAAATTCAATGGCCGAGCATTATCCTTTAGATCGGCATCCCACTGAGGTACCCGTTAGAGATGCTCTACAGGCAAGCAGTGAGAAGAGCATCTTCGATACTCTTCGCGAAGGTTTGGAGTTTATAGATGGCAATAACAAAAAAATGTTGGCTAACAATATGGACCTGGTTGGATTGTCCAGTACAACAGCAATGCCTGCTGTAAGTAAGGAAGCTACTGCTGAAGTTAGCACCACTACCGAGCTGAGTTTTCTAGATCTGCTGCTGGGACCCAGCACGGAAAATGAAGCAGCCATAACAACAGAGTCAACAACGGCCAAGAAACCTATCTCATGGGTAGATTTACTACTCGGTCCCGAAGACGATGAGATGGTTCCAACAAGTGGCACAGCGACAGAGGCCTTTTTGGCAGAAAGTACCGAGGTGCCAACAACATTTAGCACTACAAAACGCAGCATTGAACGTATTGCCGATGATTTCGATGACCATTTAGAGGAGGGCGAGATAGCAGTGGGTGAACTACCGGCCGAGGCACAACAAATTGCTATTTCAAACTCGGCTAATTGGCCACCACTTGGCACCACTGCAAAGCCACCTGATCTATTTAACGATTTGCTCGATAATCTTTCCCAAATGCTTGCTGATAATATCACGACAACCACAACTAAGAAACCTTTTGTGTTTCATGCACCACCAATGTTTCGTCCAGTGGGCAGCAATAAGCCACATCACACTCGCATTAACTCTAAGATAGCTAATCTGACGGTGACACCACCCATGATTGTATCTACTAGCAAGTATGGACAACCTGTAACACACAGAAATACGAATAGCACCACTAGAACTACCACCACAACAACAACAACTACGGTCAAGCCTAAGATAGTGAGCACCACTAAATGGGTGTCTACAACAAGCACAACCACACCCAAGCCCACAACTACTACAACGATTAAGCCGAAGCCTAAGACCACTAGACAAACCGCCTCCACTACAACAACAATTACCAGCAAACCAACAACAACCACACCTAAGCCAACTACTCGTCACGTCATTAAGCACATTCACTCTCCACACTTTACGAGCACCAACAAGCCCCTGGTCATCAAAACGAATCCAACTATTCTGGAAGCAGAACCTTTGGATGAGAATGATAGTACTGCGCCCACCTTGCCGCCCAGTTTGCCTAACCTTAAGATCATACCCTTCCTTCCAACGGATGCGGTTGATACAGCACCAAAGTTGCAGCCACACGACACCTACAACCAACACACATACTATCCACAATCACATGGCTTGCATCCTTCGCAAGTGGCTTCCGATAAGATGGACATTGACATCTATGATTCTGCCTACGTTAAGCAAAACAATCAGGCAGCTTATAAATACAAATTTAATGTGGAAGTACCGGCACCTGAAGTACCACCTGAGCCGGTTGTGCAGGTGGGCGGACAATTCGAAGGTAGTGCTGGCTATGTCAAGTATGACTTTAAAGATCAAGTAGTTCAACCACCAGTAAATAGTGGTTTCTCACCACCCACTGAAACAGAGGGAGGCTTTATGCCCAAGGATCCTTTAGTCATTGATGGTGAGGTTCTTCTGGATCATGTAACATCAAATGTCCTGCTAGGCGACAACTATCACGTTACACAGCACATGATCGATATAAAAACGGCAGAAGAAGGCAACGACACGGCATCGATTGGTGAGTTCATAATAATCATAATAATACTTAAAATATCTTTTCTCACAATATTGACAATTTCTTTTATGTTTTTATAATGTACCAACAGAAATCACAACACCCGACCCATTTAAGGATGTCATCCATACAGAAAGTCCACCAAATCTCGACACACTCATCGAAGACAAACAGCATAAAAAGCCAACAGAACAACAGCAACCACCGCAACAACAACAACAGCAACAGCTGCAACAACACATTGAGAGTGTCACCTTCAGCGTTAGCCACACTTCCGGCTCCAAAGCAACAGCAGCAGCAGTAGCAACAACAGCAGCAGCAAACACAACAACATCAGCTGCATCCACAACAACAACGACAACAAAACAAACACCAATTGCAGATAAAAGTGAAATAAATAAACTAGATGCATTGCTGGATGAACTGTTGGGCATGAATTTGCCCAGTCTATCGGGAGTAGCAGCAGAACATGCCACGTTCGAAAACAGCAGCAGCACAGTGCCGCCCTTTAAAGCATTACCAACAACAGCGACCACAAGAGCAACAACGACTGCCACAACAACCACAATGCGAACAATTGCTACGCCCACCGCAATACGCGCTTACAAAAAGGGCAACAAAACAAAGCAGAAACCCTCGGGCAATCGACGCAATCAGCCCACAACAATGACAACGAAACCAGCCCGAAACAAAAGTCAAATAGCCACGCGTCGGACTCCTGCCAGCAGCAACAACATTAACAGCAGCCACAACAACAATAACAGAAACAATTCAATGGCCACCGCAGTGCAGACAAGTGCCAAAACTAAAAATACACCAATAACAACAACGACAACAACGACATCAACAACATCAACAACAGTAGCAGCACCAACAACAAGAACAGAAGTAGTAACAAGCAAAGCTACAACAGCAGCTACAACAACAACTGTCACACTTGCCACTAGCACAGTGCATCCATTTTTAATGTCACCATTCGACAAGTTGCCCTTCATGGACACCAGCTATGAGGTGAGACCACAGCAACAGGTTCAACTGCTTGCACCGCAGCAATTTCATCACTATCAGCACGCGCCAAGTAGCACCACCAGCAGCACAACAACAACACCATCAACAGCTGCAACATCAAACTCAGCAGCAATCTCTGCAAATGCAAATGCTCTCAGCCGGGGGGGTGGTGGCAGTATTGGTGACGGCCTCATGGATCCCACAGGCATGCTTAAATTGGCTGGCTGCAATATATACGGTCGCATGTATCGCGTTGGCCGCATTATCATCGAGTTATCCAATCGATGCCTGGAATGCAAATGCACTGAGGTGGGCGTCAAATGTGGCCCATTAGACTGTTAATTTAAGCAACTAGCCCCACTCCCCCGTCCCCCTTTTCCAATAAATGTGTGTGTGCTTAACATTTAAGCCAGCTCATTATATTTATGCATTTAACATTTAGTTAGATTAGGGCTTACGCTCTTTAAAATAGTCGTATTCTAGTTTAAAGATCAGTCTTAAGCTGCTCATAACCCTAAGTTGTATTATAGAAATATGTAGGTATGCTACAATTATATATTTTCAGACCTTAACTTTCTTTAATGCATTTAAAACATAGCTATGTTAAGTCAAAAAATAAGGACACATTTAATTAAACGAGCCTAAAAAGCAAAAGTAAACTAATAAACGTAAACTTAAGTTTAATAAAATATATTTAACAAAAATATTGTTTAGGCTAAAAATAATTATCGCTATTTAAATGAAAATAAAATAAACATATCTTCAAAATATATTCATAATGTGCGAAAGTAAAGTGTTTTATTTTGTTATTTTATGAAGTTCAACCAGAACTCAAACGTTGAATAAATAAATAATTATACTCACTAACTAGAAAAAGAATTAAATATTGAACAGAAAACTTCAAAAATCTTAAAGTAAATATTAAATACGATGACAAAAAAAATGCTAAAAAAAATGGATGTAAGCTAAAATTAATTACATATCTGAAAAATCTCAATGATTTAGTTAAGATATAAATAATTTATAAACTTGTCAATAGACAAACCAATTACAAATTGCTGCTGTATTTTTCACGGCTAATTAACTGTGTTTGCGACTCAACCATAAGAAGCAAACGGCCAATTAAAACATTTGTAGGGTGTTAAAAATGAAAAAACATTTATTCCACACAAATAAAATTGTGCATGCCCTAAAAGTACACGGCGAAGTCAATTGCCTGACCATAAATTACATACAAGAGCTACCAAAAACTATCGAACAACGAAAACTAAATTAGATACAAAAATTGTTTAGTTTTGCTCTTTCCGGTTGACTTGAGTGGAATTGCAAATTTTAAGACTAATTTAAAGCTAGTTTACAGAACATAAGTATATATAGACTAGGGAAGCCAATCAGAAATAACGCAGACCGCAATGCTGCAATCGCCGATAAACAACAAATCCACTTAACAAACCCGCCACAGCCCCGCCAAAATGCGCCTCCAAACTGATGCGGGGATTCCGATTGTGATTAATGTAAAAGTGAAATGTTGTGTATGCCACATTGCTCAGCACCAATATCAACAAGATGGCAATGCGCAAAAAGCGATGCGACAATTGTGAAAAGTTCTACAAACACACACAAAGAAAGAAATAAAAAATTAGATTGCATTTGCCATTCGATTTAGCCACAGTTGACTGACCAAAACCAGGTGCGGCACATGACTGCACAGCATGGCATAGACGCCTGCCGATGCGCCCAATAATGACAGCTTCGGCTGTATCCAAGCATTCGCCAATGCACCACAAATGCCGCCTGCAATATAGACAACACCCACACGCCAATGACCCTGCTCCAGTTCCAGCCAGACCCCAATAAAGCACTAACAAAACAAAAAACAAAAAATAAAAATAACATTAAGCACACGATAACAATTGGTTCAGTGGGCTAGTGTTATTAACTTGCCTGCAGACATATGTTCATCCACAAGTGCCAGTGATCTGCATGGAGCAGCATATACGTTAAGAAGCGCCAATATTCATGCCACATCTCTGGCTTGTAGATGAGACGACGTTGCATGCACGCATCAACTATCAAATGCAGCGAGATCTGTGGAGAGCGACAATAAATCACAATAAACAATATCGAACATTAAAATGCACACAGCTACACAGACTACAGCTAGAAGATAAAATATAAGCTATATGTTTTACTGTTTAATTGTATTTAGTGGCAAGTTCGTATAGATATGTTCTTGCTTTGACATTTTTCATTAAATTCAAGTTAAGTTATCTTTAGCTTTTTCTCTACATGCATCTCTCATTTATATGCGTTTTGAATCCTTAATGCTTTGTTGCACAGTGTTATCGATCAGAAGCCAAAGAGTAATACAAGAAGAAAAAAATAATATATGTCAAGCCATCTGACACTTTCGCTCAGCAGCCAAGTGTTAGATATCCAAGTGTGAGTGGCAAGATGCTTCAATGCGTTGTGCTGCTTGACGTGACAAAAACAACAACAACAATTACAACAATCACAAACTTTAAGACAACAACACCAAATCGGTGCAACATGCATCACACCAAATATGACAAATGCCAGTTGCAACATTTAACAACAACGCTGACTAATATGGCCATAAAGCTCGAGCCACATCGATTGTGATTGGATTGTGATTGTGTGTTGATAGATTGTGTAATATGGAATGAATATCAGCTTTGTGGGGCTGGGTTCAAACAATTAACAACGATCTCGACATTAATGTGCGTAGTTACCAAATAACTTCAATATGTCAAACTGTTCATTAAAAACTGATTCAAATTATGATGAAGTAGATGATGGGAACTGCAGGGAAAACATTTGTACGACTTCCCCCGTCAAATGGATCGAGTGGGTGCTGAAAAGCGAATGCAACAACTGATTCAACTGCAACTACTTGTGCAGAAAACCACAGCACTTGATGACAAGACAGCAGCGCCAGAAAACACTTGGCAGTCATCATGCAGATTGGAAAGGCAACAAGTTATTTATGAGTCGGCAAGTGACTGTAGAATATTTAGCTAAAGCATTTTATAAAAACTCAAAACTATTACAATCATACAGTTTTTTAATTACAAATCATTTGCTTTAAAACTTAACTTAAATATTTATTTATTTTAATTGCTTGTCTGTTTTTCTTATCAATGGAAAGACTTTAAAAAACACAAAACCAAAATCAGAAAAAAGTAAATTGCTTATCAATTTATCTAATGGTTAACAATTACTTCCCTATTCAAACGCGCACACATTTCATTCTTAGAATGATGAGTAACAATAAATAACATGTAAAATGATTTTGAATCACTCACAACGACTTATTAAAAGTCCAGTGACCTCGAAAACCGCAAAAGTTACTCAATGAACATATATATAAATATATATTTTGTTTGCGCGATTAATAATGCTAAAAGTTTGATAAACAAATGAATCTACGCACTCACTGATAAGCTATCGAAACAAAGAGATTCTTAGGAACTTCTTGCTAAAAATAAACATTCAAATCTTTCACAAAACGTGTAAAATATAAACAAAAAAGTAACAGCAATTATTAGCCGCAAGTGGTGCTGAGAAAAATGTTGAAACAAAAATGAAAACACAAGTTTCCAAATTAATGTCTTTTTTACTGAAAAATGGCACAAACACACACACAAACACAGATAGCTGGTATAGATTGAACATTAGGCACAAATTACGTATACGCCACATTGCAAAGGCTCGCTGTCTGTGTATCAGGTGAAATGTAGAGCAATTGCAGCAATAGCCAGGCATCTTCATTGTAAAATACCTGCACAAAACACATTAACAATAGGAACCAGGGCACACGCCATTGACGTCGTCGCTCCATCTTCAAATCATCAATGAATATTTTCTGCAATGCTGCATCTTGCACAAAGGCCGGCAGCAATAGCCGAGCATCCTTTGTGTCCTGTTTGTCATCTGAATGCTGGTTTGACATAATACAAGCGCACACACACTAAAGCACTTTTAATTCGTAGCAAATTTTAGCAGCGCAGTCTACCAGCGACGTGTGCTGCGTTGTGCGCTTAACCCACAACTACACAAAACACACACCCAAAACGCTGCACAGCTATCGCGCAAAACAGCGCCTTTGTTGTTGTTTATTGTTCTTCCTCTTCTTTTGCTATGTTTAAATCGCACACGTATCCAATCAAAATCCATCGATCGATCGATCGAGCACTTGGGTTGATTTCCAATGTTTTGTTTTAAAACATAAAGCAAATACAATTAAAAAGTATACCAAAAGGCAAATACAAGTGGTATAACATATTTAATAAATGGACAAAGTTTATAAAAATAGTTGGGAAGAAAGCAAGAAACGGATTTCAAAGTTTTTAACTTAAAACTTTCATATACGGCCCATGCCGTATGCAACGATTTAAGCTTAAACGAATTCTTGAATTTAGTCACTTTTGGGTTTTGCCCAGCTTTTTATTTAGCTACATTTTAGCTTTTTGTATTTTAAAGGTTCAACAACAATGGGCCCCCCATCCTTACCCCATTTTACCCAATTACTCCCGTTATTTTCAGCAGTTTCGATATTAATGGCCTGCCAATTCAGCCGAGAGCTAGCATAGCTCAAATGCTAAAAGTGAGTGAGCTTGTGTCTTGGCTAAGTATGCATACTTTTAGGCAGATTGCTTATTCTTTCATATTCAGTTGGTGCGACATTACGATGCGAAAAAAAAATATAAAACTTGTTAGGAGGCCCTCTTCTTATTGTTGTAGCACCTTAAAATACAAAAAAATAAATAAAAAAGACAAAAAACAGCTGGAAAAAAACTTAAAAATGAGTAACGTCAGTTTTTTCGAGAATTTGCATGTAGTGCATGGTTTGTGTCATGGCTAAGTCTGTTATTCTTATGCTGTCATAATTACTATTGCCATAACTTCTTTAAAAGATAACCGACTTTAAAGCGAGAAGGCATTTTAGTCAAGTTACGAGTTTTACGTAATATTGTCTTTTGGTACTCACATTGTTAAGGAATCGTTCGGTATTGAGTACGGCACGCATGGCAATGACAATTTGAATATTATTCGAAATAAGAACATGGAGTTTAAAGTACTTCAGATTAACTAAATAACGTAGGCTAGATGTGTTTAGTTCAATATACTGGAAGCATTTAATTGGTTCTGTAATGATAAAACTTATCCGATCTTTCAGCTTCTGTGAAGGGTTAAAAACATTTTAAGACAAACTTTCTTTACGAGCCACTACAGTTTGGATTTGGTGGGCTCCTTATCTAGAACATCCTGCATTTCGAGGAACGATTTTGTGAGTATTTTTACAAACTTTTCGTAATCTGTCTCGTTATTAGATCGCCAAGCAGATATAGCTAAAATAATATCACAGTCGCGTGGATTATAGCAACAGGCATAGCCATTATCAGCAGCTGGGCCATAGCCCATAAACGCTTCATATACGGATGCCACCTGAGATGTTGACATGCGAAATTTCATTGACTTGGTATAACCCAGCGATGAGAAGAACTCCGGTACCGGCATTTTATTTTCCAGCGCCATCAATTTAAGGCCCAGTAAATGACGATCGACAGCGCGCCCCTGCAGCGCTAGCTTTGTGTACGCCTGATGAGCACCAACTGCCTCGCGCAACAGCTTAGCACGGTTCTCCAAAGAGGTCGTTTCGCTTGTCATTGCCTTGCAAAAGGCCAGCGATTCATTTGAACAAGAGCGAATTGTATCTGTGCGTCCGCCTTCAAAAATACGCAAATGAGCGGATTCGTATTGTGCAGCCGGTACCTGGTGCATTCTGAAAATATAAAACATAAGACATAAGACATTGAATACTAAATTAAAGGAGCCCTTTACTTGTAAAATGCCAGTTGGAGCGCCATTTGGACAAAACTATCTGGGCCCAGGCGCTTCTTTTTGATATAATCCTTGCCATAGAACTCAAATTTCAGAACATGCATTTGCAGATCGTTTTCAAGCTTATCGATATTACGTTTTGCAGAAGTCAACCATTGCTCAACGCATGGATTCAGCGGCGCAAACTTAATCTTTTCCGGCATGTAAGAAATCTCCGCGGAACCACATTCACCATAGCTTTTGTCATCGGCCCTAGAAAGAAATGTGAATTCACCATTTAAAATTTAGAAACGTAAGTAAAGCAAGCTTTAAGATCATTACATTTTTCCGACCACATAGTCCATCAGCATGCCAATGGGTTGACCCTCAGCTGGCGAATGCTCATAGGTAAAGCCAACATTTCCATTTGGATTAACAACGAGTTGAATAGTTTTGTCCATCCAGCGGTTGCCGCCATTAACGCCACTACCATCACCATGAATCAAACCCAGAATGAGCCTATTTAGCTGCTCGCCAGGCTTAACATCAACGCATTCGTCAAGCGCAACCGTAAACAATGCTGTTTGTATTGTGTCAATTGCTTTAGAATTTTCTGGCAGTTTGAGCATTTGCTCATAGGCCTCGGCCCAATTGTCGCGCGTATCTGTGGTAAGAAGGCCAAAGGGTATTCCAATTTCTGTTTCAGCTTTCATTATGGCATTCAACTGCTTAGCAAAAGCAGCCGCAGATAGAAGTTTATCTTCCTTGTCATAGAGGTCCATCTTGTAGAACTGTTTGAAATGAAATAAGTAAGTTGAGAACAAAGATTTATGTTGAAAACTTTTCACTCACATGATTTTTGTATATGACAACGAAATGCCTCGAGCAAGGATTGTACACCATCTCATCCGTGATGCGTTTCGGTATGCGACACGTGCCGAAGACTTTACCAAATTGACTATTGTCTAGCTCATTTTTACCCATTTTGACAACAGGTATTTGACCGGCATCCACAATACCCTTAAAATCACCCAGACCAAAAATTACTTTAGACGTATACTCCACAAAGGCATGTTGATCCTTAAACTGCTGCACTGGAAACGTCATGCCTGGACTCGAATAGACAGTGACGGGATCACGATACTGTAGATAGGCCGTCTTAAGCCAGCGATGTGCAAGCCAATTATTTTCGCGCTTGCCAACTTCTTCAAGTAGCTTTTGCAGCTTGTCGCCCTCCTTTTCCCTAAATCTTTCGGTAATTTCCTGCTGCTTCTTGAACTCGCTTGGTGTTAGCAGTGGCTGCACAGAGCCCAAAAAGCGGTCCAGCGATTCCGTCAATGGCAGTACATGGAATTTTAAAAGATTTTGCTTCGATTTCTCGGAGCCTTGGCTGCTGTAGCTGGCTGGAAGTAGCTTAACCAACACATTTGATGCTTGATTGGGTTTAATGGAGCTCTTGGTCTGTGAAAGGAAATGTTTGGTTGATTGGTGTTGGTTACGAAAAGCTTGGGACAAACTTACCAGATTCCATAACACACTTTTGTTGCTTAGAAACCTCATCTCAGCGTTATGTTTTTCAACTTTTCTTTCAACTGGGGCGCTGTAAATAAACGTACATATATGTTTACACATAATTTTGTTTGTAATCCAAAGGTTAAATTTTTTTTGTGTGGAGTATGGACTCTATTGTATTGTTCACCTTTGATATGTATGCATAATAGTTAAGAATTGCGATAAGCTGAGCGCTATTAACAACGCTTTCAAATATGCGGCAGCGACAGTTCTCAACTAACAAAATTTCAGTCCACGTAGACAGAAGTGCAACTAGCAATTGATATCAGACAAACTCACAGCTGGTTTAACTTCAACCGATTTTAAAACTGTGCCTTCTCTGCCGCATACCTGTAGGAGTGTTTTGGTTATCGCTGCCAACGTTGGCGTCAGCATCGGCATCGAAACTGAAAGAGCGATATTGCAATTTGGTGCTCTTTGTGTTGCTATCGGGTTCAAAGTTTGTGTTTGACTTTTCTTACCGAACGCCACTTTACGTGGGCAATTGTATCTTTAAAAATACGACACTTTAAAATTTAAAATTGGATCAAAAAAATTTGGACATTTACAAAATAAAAACTTTTTTAACACAACACATAGTTGCCAACCTGCTATTCTTAGTTATATTTTTAATGGTGATGGGACGGATAATAACGATAGTTCTGGTTGTGGTTAGTTTCTATTGTTCAAATGCATTTTAATAAAAGGCTTTATTTTGTATAACAACACCTTGTTATTCAAGCTTGCAATATTTGCCATAAAACAGTTAATAAAAATGACTAACAATACACATTTAATTCTCTCTTTTTTCAGATACACATAGCTACCTACAGAATCTATCGATAGTACAAGCAAAAACCAAGCAGTAATCGAAGCATAAGCAGCTGTTTGGATCTGAGTGCAAAAGAAGAGACTGTAATACATCTAGAGCCGAAGTCAATCAATGAAAATGTTAATAACTAACGTTACCCAGTTTACGCTATGCAGCTTCAGGATCACACATACCACCACCTAGACCACCACATCATCACTTGCTGCCACCTGGCAACACTTCGTCGCGATCTGCACAACAAGACGCTGAACTTTAGCAAGATGTAAGCTGTTGCAGCAGCAGCGACACCACCTAGCGTTGTGACCAACAGCAATAGCACCACTGATCCATCGCGAACACCTTCCTAACCATTGCATTTGCCACACAAGGCAATGCACAGTTTCCTGGGCTTAGTACCGGTGAGGAAACGTATACATATTTCCGCCACCGCCGCCAACATCAGTTGTAGCTGTAGCTCCGCCAGCACCTGCTGCTCTAGCCCCAGCACCACCCAGACGCACTGGCTGCAGCATTGAGGATATAATGCGTCGTTGAGGAGAAATCCCTTTTAATTTTTAGTACACTAATCGTGATGGCATAAATTCTATAGCGTTGGACGTAATTGATTTAAAAATACGAGCTCCAGCATTTATACCTATGACAGCCGCTACGCTACTCAGCCATAAGCGCATGTTTAGTACAATGTCTTTTGACAAGACAATAATTAATATTTTTAGTTCAGTTTTAGTACAACAGTTGTTGCATTTATAAATGAAGGTTGACATCACGTCTTTAGTACATTAATCATATTCAAAGTTGTTTAATTAATGTGCTTTTAGTGCATGGCAGTTAACCTATTTTAGAATTTGATGCGAAAGTCTATTCATTTAGTTTAGGCCAACACTAAGCGTTGTTTTTTTTTTTTAGCTTTGTCTAGTTATACTTGTATACAACATTAAATTATGTTCTTAAGACAATCTAGAAACACGAGAAACAAACAATGCATTGAAATTAATTGCTTAATGTTTTATTTGTGGGGTTTCACATGTGATTCATTTAGTTCCATCAATCAAGCATCAAGCGATCCCAGCATTTATAAAACTGTACTTCAGGCACGTTTTGGAATAGACTTAAACATGCCCACGCACAATTCGGCGTTCAAATCAAGGCAGATTCCAAGTACCGCACTCAAACACGTAGAAAGTTCAATAAATGTGGCAAGTAAGTGGCTGTCATCGGCTGCCAAGTGCGGGCATTTTCAGGAAACTTTATAGGTGCCAGCGCCGTGACCACCCTCCGCTTTATTAACTGAGTTGAAACAATGATAAAATATAGATAATAATCATAAGCACAAGGACGGTCAGGATGATACACATTACCATATGGTAATAAGCACAGCAGGACACATGTTTATAAATCAGTTAAATGAAATTAGTATTTTGACGAAAAAAAAGATATAAAATATAAAAAAAATATATATATCTATTAGGAAAAAAAATGTTAAAAATTAAAAAAATGTGTTTAAAAAGATATAATCAAAGTCCTAAGAGTATGCTACGAAAAAGGGACTTAAGTCGGCAGTTTTTCAAAACAGCCATTGCATACTTACAAAGTATCAAAAAACTAAAAAAATGAAATAGCTTACAAAAGGAGCTAGTTTTAACTAAAATCATTGCATACGGCATAGGCTGTGTGTTAAAGTCAATATTTTAAATTGCACACGGAAAAAAAAGCCATATACTATTAATAAAGAATTGTAATATCCTAAGTATAGGATAGATTTTATCTTTTTTATCGTCAATTGATCATCCAACGCAAACTTAAAGATATTTTTATGTATTATCTAATATTGAAATGGTTTTTGTTTAAATTCGTTTTAAGTATAGAATCTAATTGAATAAGAAATCTAATAAGCAGATACTTTTTAGGTAAATTGACAGTTTTTAGGTGAGGGCGAAGAGCAGAAATATCGATTAGACTAAAAGAAATAAAATCTACTTATCGATTTATTTAAGCTAGGAATCAAAACATGAAGTTGTTGGTTCTTATTGATTTCAAAAAGTATTCAAAGTATTGAATACTTTTTAAACAGAACAACAAACTGTTAACTTAACAGTAGTCATTAAACACAGCTCACATTCGCCGACAGTTGAGTTCATAGCATTAAAAGCAACAGGTAATGATTCAAAAGCTGAAAAAGCTGCTGCTGTTGTCATTTCGGCCAAGGTAACTGCCACAGACGCGCTCAGCAGAAAACCCGCTCGACAACAACAACATTAGCATCGAAACGTTTCAACTGACATTTTGGCTTTGTCCACTGTGAGCGAACTTTGAATATTTGTTTCGCTCGCTCGCAAAGCTTCTCAGAGCTACTCAGCGGGTGTTTTGTCTGCAGAACTTTCGTGGTAAGAGGGAGATGTAAAGAGAGCGCTCGCACAACTTATGACTGTGAATCTTCTCTGGGCAACTCAATGCGCTCAGAAGGTGTACGACGACGCAGTCGAACAGACGTGTGCGCGCTAAACGCAAACAAATTTGATCTCAACGGTGCTTTTTTTCTCTCTGTTGTCACACACATATTGAAAAGTTAGTGTGCGTTTGTGTGTGTGTGTGTAAGTGTGATCGCAGTTGACCGCGCCTTAAAGCCAACGAAAAGCGTCAATTCAATAAACCCAAATCATGTTAATAAATACGCAAAATATGACAAAAGTCTAACAGAAAGTGCAACAAGTGCGCAAAGTGTTGGAAATCGCAAATGCAAAGCTCCGAAAAATACTCGTTGAACGAAGAAAAAAGTGAGGTTGTGTTAGTGCGTCGCTCGCTTTGTGGCCAACAACCGACTCGACTATTACCAAACACACCAATACCAATACACCAATTGTGAGTGGCAACAACAAATTCAAGCCAAAAAAGCCACAAAACACAAAGCAAAAGCATAAATATACAAATACATGCGCAATAATCTTAAAAGCTGCCTCAAAAGAATAAAGTTATTATACTATCTTGTAATTAGAACTTGATGGCTTATAGCATAAAAAGTTGGAAACCGTTAACAAACAAAGCTCATTAGTGCGAATATAATGCAACGGCGCGTAAAGATTAAACTCTCAAGCTAAATCCGAATCCAAAACCGATTTTAAAGTACTGCACGCTTTCATGAATGTTTAATTACCCAACAACAACAGCAGCAACAACTTTTCGTACTATCGCTATTTTTTGTGGCCAATAAACTCAACAAACTCGCTAACTGCATGCAGCTCAGCCAGCCGCAACAGCGACAGCGACGCAAGCAGCGCTGCCTTGCTGCACTTGCCTTCTGCTGCTGCTGCTGTCGCTGTTGCCGTTGCTGCCACATTCCCTGTCAACTTCCGTTTTGCCTTGCATTACATTACCAACCCAACAACAAACATTTGCTGCTAGTTACTCATTTCCCATTCGGCCCGAACCGATGACGCGTTACTAGCGTTGGTTTGTTGTTGTTGGTTAATTAATGCGTCGTTATACGTTAAAGGAAGTGAGCATTATCAATCAGTTTATATGTCAGCTAAATGCTTCCAAGACAAGCGATATTTGAGGGCTTTCGTAGATAAAATTTACTTGAAAGCGATAAGCAATTTGGCAACACACAGAGAGAGAGAGAGAGAGAGAGAGAGAGAGAGAATACCTTTGTATTAGCTTATAATATATATACATAAATATGTGTGGGAGCTGGTATTAGTCATTCAGATACGTATAATGCAAATCGCGTGCTCATTAAACGTGTTTAAAAGCGAAATCAAAACCAAATACCGGCTAATCAAATGATTACCAGATGACTAATAAGCGTTTAAGATTTCAGTGAGTAATCTATTTGTTCTCCCCGTCAAGAAATATCTGTTGTATGCTTATAACTAGATACCATAAACTTTTCTAGATACATTTGAGGAAGAATATATAATTATATGACGTTTACTTTTTTCATTTTTGTTATTTATGGGATAATTACTTGTTAAACAGCTTTTAGAGCGCTTTAGAGCTTAAAATCAAAGTGATTGTTAAAATGGGGTCATATATATGGCTTAAAGGGGGAAAGGCAATGGTCTTAAGAGCTATAAACTTGCACATAGAGAAAGAATAATACGTAAAGAATTGGTTAAATATTTTCAAATATAAATGAACACTCGATTATAGCGGAAACCACTTTAGGCTCACATATACACATTGTGATTATTGTAATAAGTTTTGCAGCTGGCCAATTTTGGCACACATCAAACCGGAACATTACTTTAATTTGGGGTTATTGTGCCGGTTAGAAAACGTGTTCTATACATTTCTCTATTTGGAGCAGAGAGCTAAAAAAAATGTTACCATTGCGAATAATATCAAAAAATTAATAACAAAGAACAAAAATGTTATAGAAAATAAATATTTTAATACCTAAAACAGAGTGCAAAAAAGTTAACTATTTATTTATTTTTAGAGTTCGTTCAATTAGTTGTTAGTTTTAAGCCCCTGCTATCTAATCATCTAGGAAATGCTATCAACAATTATTGCTATCTAAGCACTTTGATGTGCGCCTAACAAAACTTATTGCAATACTTCGAGAATTCAAAGGTATAAAATACTTATGAGTAGCTACGAAACCTCCACAAAAGTTAAATACCCTATCAAAATTACACATTATGGATACTTAAAAGAACAAACAAACTAAGAAGAACTTTAGTCAGCGATTTTAGTCACTTAACGAAGCAAAATGCATACGCAAAATGCCAAACAATGTTAATAAACCCATAAAAAGGCAGACAATAAACTTTATTTGAATGCACTTTGGTGCAACGCAACCAACAACAACAACAACAGCAATAACATGGAATTGTTTGCAGCTGAGTCACAGATACATCGATAATAACGCACAAGGCCCCAAGACGCTCAAGCATGCACTGAGAACAATTTGGGAGACGAATATCTAATTTTCATACATCAACATTGCAAGTTAAGAAACCCTAAGTAATCAATAGCTTTTGGGAACTTATATTGTTTTCAAATAAAATAATAAATTTTCATTCAGTGTGGTTTATGCCGCGCCCGTTGTTCAAGAACAGAATAAAAAGCTGCTTTGCATAAAACATAAATAAATTTTTGTGTTGGGGGCAACCAAAAAGTGTAGAAAAGTCTGAGGCGTAGATAGTCTTGGAAATGCTTTCTTTCTTTCTTATGGTTATTTATTTTATTTTTTTTCAACTCTCACGTAGCCAACAAACAAAATACAAAGCAACAACTACCTTTTGCGGTGCGTGCGACGCTATCACTGACCTCCTCTCTCTCTCTCCCACTCTCACACATACACACACTCACTCTCTCTCGCTGTAGGGCTTGCTCTCTCTTGCGCTCACGGCATGAATGAAATGCCTACACATTTACAGTTACTTACTTTAAACACACCGTGTCTTGGAGTCACAGCAAAAACAATAACAACAACAACCACAAAAGCTCTCCAACTGCTTTACATGTTGTTTGACTTTTCCTCTTCGCTTTTAGTTGTAATTGTTGTTGGTGTTGTTGTTGTTGTCGCTCCACAACGTTCGTCATAATACTAAATGCAAGTAATCCGCTCAGTCACTGCTAACGGTTCTTTGCGTACAGACGTGTTTTCGTGCATATAAACTCTATTGTTATTCGGGACGGGGCGGGGAACACAAAACGACCCACTGAGTGAGTGAGTAAGTGTGTTGTTGCTGTTGTTGTTAAGCCGTTATAGTGTATTGGTATTTTGAGTGTGTTTTGGTTTCTGAAACGTTGTCAAGTTGTGGCTAGGTGTGCGTGTGTATAAGACTGTGTGTTGGCTGTTAGGGCCAGTTTGTGGCGGCTTATCAGAGATTGGTAACAATGCCAGAGACTTGTGGCTCTCAAAAACAATATAAAACTTCGTACACTGTGATTTTAAAATGAAATGCTAACAACCAAAAATTAACAACTAGAAAATTGCTATGAAAAACCATGTGAAAAATTAATTTTAATTTGGTGTGTTACGTGTGAAAAAACGCATAGAAAACGCAGGAAATGGCAACTGATAAAACATACACAAACATAAATGAACATGAACATGAGAAATGTGAAAAAAAATAATGAAAGTGTAAAATTCACTTAGAAATTCTCTCAATTAGTTAAATAATGAATTAATTATTTATACCTTTCGTTTCATACACTCCCTAGTTATTTTATAACAGTTAACTGCCAGAGAAATGTTAAGAAAAACATGCCTCATAATTATAAATAAAAACGTAATCAACTAAAATAAAATAAATTTGTGTAATACTACACGTCAATAAGTCGATAACAAAAACAATGCACAAATGACGCTGCAACGTCATAAACCGAACTTGCTACAACAAAGTAAACATAGTTGCAACAACAACAAATACAAAAACAAAAGCTGCCGTCTGCCAACTGCCCCCAAATGGGCAAACATATGCACAATACTCCTCACCCTTTGTCTCCTGTTGTCGTCCTGCCAACTGGGTCGAGCACAACAACAACAACAACAACAGCAGCAGCAGCAACAACAGCGGAAACTTCGACAACAGCCATTAGTGCCACCCCATTCGGAGCTGGAAGTAGTTGAACTGCTGCAGGACAACAACGAAAATGACAACGACAACGAAAACGACAACAGCAATGACAACGATATCGAATTCGCCAGTCTCGATGGCGCCACGCAGCTGCTGCCAGCAACCCGTCACGGCGGAGACGCCACTGCGGCGCCACCATCGACGCCATCCCTCCTGCTGACATCATCATCCAGCTCCTACACAGAGCTCCAAGGCGGCGAGATTCTCAGCGAACGCATACTGCGACTGAGTGAGAGTCCGTATCTAGCACGCGATGATTTGGAAGTGGTGCGGGGTGGACGTTTGACCATCGAGCCTGGCGTGACTGTTGAATTTGCCCCCACCAAGGGTCTCAAAGTGCGCGGCGTGCTTCAAGCAGTGGTAAGTGTAAACATCAAAATCAGAACAAATCGCCATGTACCCTGTAGTTTGAGACTAACGACGAGTATGCTAAGAAAAGAGACAGAAAGAATAAAACAATCTGTTAGAATGTGTTTTTAGGTCACAGCTTCAGATATAGGGTATATTACAGGTTTCCCAACACTTTGTAATTATTTTCGCCTTATTGACTATTGCAAATGATTAAACGCGAGCGAGGCACCTGTTGCTATCAGACAACAGGTGAGTAACGGTAACGATAGATAAGCGCAAAAGGTTTTGTAGCATTCACATTGTTATAGTATATTTGTTTGAACTGATAAGATTGCGAATGTTGGATTTACACAGAGTGCGATAAGATTGTGCGTCCCTTACAATACAATACAAAAAAAAAGAAGCGAGTTTTGAGTGATATTTTTTGTAGTGGTAGGTTGTGGTAGGGCATCATCAGCGCATGCGTTGCTCCATTTGGGGTTCGCCCATAATTGGGTCAGAGCAAGTTCATTTCCTCAATGAATCGTTGCACGATTCAAATTACAATAACAATAATCACCGAATGTCGCGACTTCAAAAAAGCAATTCTTTAAGCTGCTATTGCTTCTGCTTGTGCTCCGTTTGCTGCATTTACTTTGCATGTCCGCTCTGGCACCCCACCTCTCACCAACGACTTCCACTCCCTTCCGTTCCGCGATGTCACTTAATCAGCGGTCAGAGGGTCATTAAGGGTTAATTAGATTTAAGTGAACGACGTCGCATAATTGATGTTTGTTTGTGTTGCACTGCAAATGGGCAAATTAGCTCTCGGCCTGCTTCGATTCAAGTCACAGCTAAGCCAAGCTGCCAAAATATCACAATGAGATACAAAGTACATTTATTATTTACTATTTCCTATGCAAAATAACCTAACTGAATCATCGAACTCATCTTTTTGACCTGCCAGTCAGTGTTCTAAGATGTCTTGTCTGGTATTAATTAAATAAAATTGTTTGGTGTTGTGTCAATTGTTTTTTTTTTGCTCTGTGGGCGTTGTTGAGCAGCAGCAGCATCAGCATCATCACGATCATGATCAAGTATCATACGCAACGCATAGGTGTTAATTAACTTTAGAAATTGAGACAAGCCATATACACAACTACCTCAGCTCATGACAGAGATGATTTTCATTGGAAAACGAAGGCCAAGTGAGGCGAGAGAAGTATAATATAATAATTGAAAACGAACACTTGCGTGTGAGAGGCCAAAAGCTGAGGTGAAACTGAAAGATAATCAGTAAAAAAAAAAACTTGCGACTGCTAATTACATGAAAATTGCACACAAAGAAAACTATGCGGAAAATGCGAAAAAAGTTGGTTTTGTTAAAGACACATCATTTGGAACTTCCATTATAAACTTTTACATCTCTTTGCATTCTAGATACTTTCGAATCTTAAAACGTGCTACGCTTTTGCAGAAAAAAAGAGTTCTTAGTTTGTAAAGGTGTCAGGGTTACTAAATCATTAGTTAAAGTACTTGAGATCTAACGTTTGTATAACTTCTTTTTTTATAGGGCACTCCCACAGCGCGTATTGTGTTGAAATCGCAAAGCAATACCGCAAATTATAAAATGGAACTGCCAGATGATCAGGAAAAGGGTATTCGATTAGTGGATGGACCCACACCCGTCGAGGGACGACTGCAACTATTCCACAAAGGCGCCTGGCGTTCTGTTTGCTCCAATTCAAGAAAGTAAGTCGAGGTTTTTTTTAAAAACATTTATATCAAATATTAAAGATAAACTCGATTTTTTAGTTGGACACTGGCAGACTATGCCGTGGCCTGTAGGCAGATGGGCTACAGGGGCGGACGCTTCTGGAACTGGGTGGAACGGACAGCTGGCATCTATCCCCGATTGCTGTATGAGCAACCCAAGTGTCGAGGTGGGGAGAAAGGTCTGCTGGACTGTGCGTGGAGCTCGAGGCAAATGGGTGCCGGATCGTGTGATTATCACAACGATCTGGGCATTCAATGTCAGCCGGTGCACTCGGAGCCACTGGGTCATTGGGGTGGCCTGTACTTTGACAATGCACCCTCAACGAAGTCTCTGGGCAGGGACAACACAGTTTATGCTGCACAATCGGAATCTCGACTTAAGTATGTGGATATAATACGAGCGGGCAATGGAGCTGGATTTAGTGCAAAATCAGCGCTGGAAGTGCAGGGATTACCGCCACAAATGGAGCACGTAGTGATCAGCCATTCGGCGTATACGGGCTTCAACAGCACACGACCCTGGGCAGGATTTCATCTGCAGAATGTAACCGTGCGAAAGAGCAATGGGATTGGCATCTTTGTCAATTCCAGCCAGGGCTTGGTGCAGCTTGATGGCTGCTCGGTGGTTGACAATGCCGCTGACGGTGTCAAGTATGTGGGTCACGATTTACGAGGAACGGAACGCACAGATCGCGCTAGCATTTATGACTTTTGCACTCTGCCTACGACGTCGGGTCAAACGTATCCCATCTCGCTATCGTACACACAAAAGTACTACTCAGGCTCAGCGAAGGAGTGCAGCAAATACTTCTTCACCCGACCCGGTTACTATCTCACACTACATTTTGAGCACTTTGTGCTAATGCAAAACGAAACTGCCACCGTGGAGATCTTTGATGGTGCCTCCACCAACGATCGCTTGTTGTTCATGTGGCATGCAAGGAACTACACACGACCTCAGAGTGTGACAAGCACAAGGGATAAGATGTTTGTGCGCATACGCGCCGATGCACGTCGAGAGTTGAGTGGTTACTTTAGAATCACCTCCGGTGACTCTGTGGCCTACGATCTGCGTCTCTCGCAGTCCACTGTGGAAGATAATGGTGGACGTGGCGTGGCCATCGATAATATACGCTCTAAGCTGCACGTGCATGCGAGCTCTGTTTCTGGCAATGGTCATGTGGCTGGTGTGCATGTGACCAGCGGAGCTGGAGATGTCAACATCACCAGCAGCAACATAAGCTTTAACAATGGAGCAGGTGTGAACATTACCTACTATGGTGGCAATCGAAATATCTCTCGATCGGCTATCAGCTCAAATCGTGGATATGGCATAGCCACCTGGTTGAATCATACCAGCGATGTGGAGCGCATCGAGTACATACCATTTAATCAGACTACTGTTGTGGAGTACTCGCAAATTGGCGGCAATTTGGAGATGGGCGTATTTCATGGCAACTTCTGTCGTCCCATTTGGGTAAATATTACAGGAAATAGCTTCAATGGCAGCCAGCAAAACGACATTTTTGTTGAGTCATGCTACCAGGCCACGGCAAATGGGCAGCCGAACATGCAGTTACAGCTCGGACATAACATGTTCAAGTACAGCCAGGCGAACTCCATATATCTGAGTCCCGCTTTGAATCTACAGGGTCGCATCGAGTACAACATGTTCCGGTATGGTGCATATGGGTGTATTTATGTAAACAACGACTACATCTACCCGGAGTTTAACTATATGCCTGTAACGCTTCTCATTCAAAGCAACTACTTTATGCGCAACAGTGGACTCCATGTCGTCTCTCTCGGTCTGTCCCCGTCCAGTCGGGCCGAGGTGCAGTATATACTTTTCACCCGCAACTTTGTAAGGAGTAACAACATCACGGAGGCTTTTGGTCCACTTATTGCAGGTAGTGAGGGCAGCGATGGGGCAGGCCGTTTAAATCCCCGTTCTCGTGTCGCTGCTCCCGTTGTGGTGGGCTCCAGCAATGTGGATATCTTCAGAAATATACTGCACAACCTTGACTCGGCTTATGAGATTGGTTCCCAGCTAACGGATCAGAGTCGGATTATTAATGCCACCTGTAATTGGCTTGGACACACAGATGAGAATCGCATCTATGCAAGGCTTTTCCATCGCAACGATCGCTACAATCTGGCTAAAATTAACTATATACCGTATCTGCTGCACAGCTCGAATCCAGGCTCCACTGCAATGATCACCGTTTCTACAGTTGTTCCCAGATTCTTCCACGAGGGTAGCGACATCATTGGCGGTGAGGTTGATGGTCAAGATATGGTACCAGCGGGCACCTACACTGTCACCAAGGATATTAACATACGTCCTGGGGGCAAGCTTATCCTGCAGCCAGGCACAACGTTGCGCTTCGAGCCCAGTGTGGGCATGATGGTCGCAGGCAAGCTGGAGGCACGCGGTCGGCGTCCCGACGACATTCTCTTCACCCTGAAGAGGGAGACAATCATTGGAGAGCACAATGATACAGAAACAATTGATTTAGATACAGAAACAGAAGCAATCGATATGGAGACAGAGGTGATGCCTGCAGATGGGGTGCCTCGAGTGCCAGTACGCCTAGTGGGTGGTGCAGGCGCGCATGAAGGTCGCCTTCAGCTCTACCTTAAGGGTCGTTGGGGTACCGTCTGCGACTACGGCTGGAATGTGCTAAATGCGGCTCTTGTATGTCATCAGCTGGGCTACTCGCTCAACCCAATGGACTGGCGGCTACTTCGCTCCCAACTGCCAAACGCGGGAACCTCTGAGGATGTACTGGTAGCAAATGTACGCTGTACACCACACGATCGCGATGTAACCAAGTGCCGAGCGGAATACGACTTCGAGAACAGCTGCAGTCATGAGAACGATGTCGGACTGCGCTGTTACGAAGGCGCCTGGGCAGGAGTACGCTTCAGCATGCTGGCGGAGCGTGCTGACCTGCAGTACGTGACAGTAGAGAAGGCGGGCCTGTTTGACTACACCACCAACTCTTTTAAACCAGCAGTGCAAATGGATCATGCACGACACAACCTGGAAAATGTGCGAGTCGTTAACAATCTACAGGATGGCCTGGGCATCATCTATGCAGATATTTATGCTGGAAAGTCGGTGAATAACATCAAGAACTCAGAGTTCTCAGGAAATCGCGGCAGTGGCATTAGTTTTAAACAGCTCGATTTTCGCATCTCCGGTTCAATTATCAAGGATAATCGAGGCAGTGGCATTTCCCACGACGGTGTTATTTCTTCGCTGGATCAAAAGGAAATTGGCGGCTGGTTTAATATGGCCAGGGACTTTAATTCTTACGACACAGACTATGATCCCTATCTGCTGCCTCATGAGATATCGAATATTGATCTGGGCACCTTTGAGCACAAGTACATACGCACTGAAGAGTTACTCGGCCAGTCTATCAGTCGCAAGATTGTGGTGCAGTGCCCTGCAGGCTATGTAATTGGCATACAGCTTCTGAATCCCATCCACAATCTATCCACGGAGAGCATTAGCATACTAAACGCCCGCACAGAGAACATACGAAGCGACCTGTGGCAAGTGAAACGCGATCTGAATGTTTTCCCTGCCACCAGCAGCAGCTATGGCATTATCATCTACTATGAAAGTGGCTTACAAGCTCTTGGAGGTGCTGTTCTAATGCTTAGCACCGTCACGGCACCTGTGCAGAATATTCGCAATCGGATTGTGAACGGAGCGGTGCCCACTTTAACAGTACGCTCCACCAAGATACAAAAGAATCTACGAGGCATAACGGGTTACTACTATAATCGATATATCGGAGATAATGGAGAGTATTATTTGCGGAAAGCTAACGAGTCAATAAAGCTTATCAACTCGGAGCTGAGCTTTAATGATCGTGAAGCCATATTAATCAAATCTCCGTTCTGGGATGTAATCTCTAGCAATCTCTCGGAGGTCACCCTACACGTCAATGGTTCACTTATCAGCCAGAACGGTTATGGCATACGTCAATTGTCCAAGGACTTACGGTCTTCCAACAATCTGTTTCATTACGTGCTCCAGGACAGCACAGTGGAGCAGAACACTCATGGTGGCTTCCATGTGGCCTTGCCCTACGTCTGGCAGTACAATGAAAACTTTACACACTCAATTTACTTTGGAAACAGTACCTGGCAGCGAAACCGCAACTTTTATATTGGCGCTTTTGGTCACTATGCTGTCTTTAACATTACATCAAATGTCTTCCGGGAGAATAACTGTCCAGGTGCCCTAATAACTCTTGATGGCATGGAGAAGCGTCTGCGCTTTGATAACAACCGGTTCGAAGCAAACAGCGCCAAGCATGTACTGCTCTTTAAGGCGGACAGCTTGAGTGAGATCATAGGTCAAGTTCCTGCCAGTATTGAGTACAACACCTTCAAGAGAAACAACATTGTGACAATGATGTCTGACTACAGGCACTATATGAGAGCCGCTCGACGAATTCGTAAGCAGCATCAGTTGCCAAGTTCAGTAGTCCGACTAGATGGCGTGCAGAATGTTAGACTCTATAGAAACCTTATCGCTGACAATGAAATGGATTACAATCTAGTAGCGGGTGTAAGATCAGCGCGTTTGAACAACTACTTCTATGCCGCAGAGAATTGGTGGGGTGCCAAGGATGTAGCCTACATTGAGTCGAAGATCTTTGACTTTGACAACTGGAACGATCATGCGGATGTGATCTATCAGCCCTTCCTCATTGAAGATAGCTACGATGCGAGCGTTTCTGTGGTAGCACCCCTCAATGAGGACACCAACCTGGCCACCTATCGAGGAGGTCGCGTTTATCGCGATCTTACGTTGCCCAAGCAGTCGACACCTTATTATATAGCTTCGGATATTACTGTGATGCCAGGCACTACTCTTACCATACAGCATGGCGTAACGTTAGAGTTTGAGCCGAACGTGGGTATCCTAGTGCTGGGTACCCTCATTGCCATTGGCTACAAGGAGTCGCCAATTGTGATGCGTCCTTTTAGAAATGCCTCTAAGGAAGCAATGGTTCAAGCCCCACCACCGCGTAAACGTTCCTTGGAGGACATGAGCGCTGCCGTTACGGACTTCGATTCTATACGCCTTTGCACAAGTGCTAGCAACTGTACAGGAGATGCAGATGGTCTGTTTGGACTTAACGAGGGTTTTCTGGAGTACTTCAATCACACGACACTTCAGTGGGTGCCCATTTGCGATGGTCGGTTCACAGAACGCAATGCGCAGGTCGTTTGCCGAGAGCTGGGCTACGATCCGCTCAATGTATATTATGGTCACGACAGGCGCATTGAGTTCCACACCAATTCGCTGACACGCATCTGGTCCTGGGTGCAGCCCCTGGAGTGCCGTGGAGATGAGGAGCGCATGGAGGACTGTGCCGAGCGACTTAATGGACAGCTGTACGGTCATCGTCACGAATGTCGCTGGGATGATGTCTTTGTCTTTGTCAGCTGCAACGGAGTTGCCGACGATGAGGTCTACTGGGGTGGCATACGCTTTGCCAACTCTAAGTTTGAGGAGATTCAGTACGAACATAGATTGCACAACACACGATCCCACGGACAGCAGCAGCAGCGTGAGAGCCAGCTGGAGTTCGTACGTATAGAGCAGGCTGGAATTCTGCATAATCACAAGGCAGCAGCCATTCAGGCGATTCACAAGAATCCCTCTATCAGCTCTGTCAGCATTTCGAACTCTGCAAACGATGGCATCAATTTAATAGCTCCTAGTGGCAAGTTAAATCTTAATCACCTAAATATTAACAAGACACTCGGAACGGGCATCAGCATTGTCTCCCTCAGCGGAGAAGGTCGCGATAGCGATGAGTCCAGCTTTACACCTTTGAAAAAACTAGATTTGCCCTATAAGCTGTTCTCCCTGGTAGACATTTGTGATCCACAGAAGGTGTTGACTATAGAGGAACGGATGCTGGTCTATTACAAGTACGACAATAATCCCGTTAACTGCGTCAAGATCTTCACGTCCGCTTTCCGCGCAAAACCCATCGGCTTCAGACTGTTGCAATCTAATCTGTTTAATCACTCAAAACTTTATGGACGCACAGATTTCATCAAACTCTACGATGGCGATATTTACAACATTACAGCTACGTATCTGGGAAAAATTGAATCAGACACGAACAATCAGCGCTCTTTCTTCAAGACCAAAGGTCCAACAATGAGCTTACAGATGGTCGCGAGTGGCGCTCCAGAGACACATGGCTTTATAGCAGAGATCGTGACGGTGCCCATCTCCACTTTGGGACAATGTAAGTCTGGTAATTAATAATATGTTTATTATTTACTTACTCTCGCTTATCCCTATAGATCGCGATGCTTTGCACAACATCACGGATACGCACATTTCGGGTGCTATTAAGGGCGCCGTAAGCTATGCCTCGGCGGGCGAAGTAACCCCAACGTTAACGCTCATCGGTAATCGCATTGAGAGAAACTGCAAACAACTATATGGCAATTTCTCTACATGTGCCTCAGCGCTTAATTTGGACGTACAGAACATGAACTCATTGTACTTTATGGTAAGTATTTAACCTCGTTTAAGTTATTGGGCACACTAACTTACCATCACTTACTTTCACAGAACAATCTGCTGCTTGAGAACCAGGGTGGTTTGCGCATACGTGCTGATTCCCGCGGCACGGCGACCTCATTACGTGGCTTTGTACATCACAATTTGTTTATGCGGAATCGCAATCGACCCGCTCTGTTTGTGGAGGGTCGCCAATCGTCGCCCTACCAGGAGGTCGAGCTGTATCGTAACTACTTTGCCCAGAATACGGCTGGCTACGAGGAGGTCATTCGACTTTGCCAGGTGGTTTCCAACTTTAGCTACAACTATGTGCACAGCAATGTGGGTGGACGGATTATGGAAGTTTCCGGCTTTGAGAAGGTTCGACTGCAAATCTACCAGACAACCGCACATAATGGTTTCTACAGGTAACTTTATAAGTATTTTTTGTATCTTAATTTGGATTGTATTTAACACAACTTTCATCCAGGAATGTGGCCACCAACTGGATGTCGAGAGCAACAATTGTAGCCGGCACAGCGGGTCAGCAATACGTAGACAACATATTTGAGAACTATGAGAATGACTACGAACTCCTGACAGTCAATAACTCCATGTAAGTCCCGATTTGACACTATCAACTAAATCATACCAAAAGCTTCATGAGTTTTCTTGTCGTACATGCAATGATTTTTTGCGAATTCAAATAGCTCAATTATAATCAAACAATCTTAACTCTACTTTCTATTTTATACTCCTGCTATCTCCTTCTCCTCGTAGTATGAGCTTTGATTATGAAAACAGGTAAGAACTTTATCAATAATTTTTATTAGAACAGCAGAACTAATCTATTATTTTTTCGAACACTACCAAAGGACCTTTGAAACTTGGAGCTCCAAGATAGATGCTCGCCACAATTACTGGAGCTATAATAACACAATTTCTGTGCAATCACGCATAAGGGATAAATCAGGTAAGTTTCGTGCATAAATCATTTAATCAAATTGCATTTAACAAATCCTTATTTATTCCATTCAGATGATCCCATGCTGCTGGAGGTGCTGGCTGTGCCGTTCCAAATGAACAACGAGACCATTTTAGATGGCAAGTGTCCACCCGGCTGGACCCTGGTGCACGACACCTGCTTTATCTATGTGGGCGCACCGATGACCTTCCATGAAGCACGAGACTTTTGTCGCTCAGAGAACTCAACCATGCCCTTCATACGCACAGACAGCACTACTTTGTGGAAGTATCTGCAGAGCCAAATGCGGCATCTGAAGTATCCAGATAAGGTCTGGATACAGGACTACAATCACATTGAGCGCTGCACAAGCTTTGTCTTTGGTGAGATTGAAGTGGAGGATTGCGGCAAGGAACGAGGCTTCATATGCGAAATGGATCCGAGGGTAAGAGCTTTTAGAATGAACTTTACTACAATATACTTATATGAATTATATTTTATAGGTCATCATTGATCCATTATCGTGGCGTGCAGACATTTTTGCCATAAGTATTATATCGGCCTTTGTGTTGGCCATCATTTTGCTCATTCTGGTGGCCTTTTGTTGGTTCGCCAAATCCAAGCATCGTCATGTACAACGGCTGCAGCGACGCAACAGCATTCGCCAGAGTCTGCGAAGTCTCAACAGCATCGATCCACAAGGAGGATCGCTGCGACGTCGTCCAAATTATGTATGATTTCTTTGCCTAGCTTTACCAGTTTCTTTTCAAGTTTCTTTTTACTTTCGTTTTTCGTATTCTTATTTGCATTATTTGCAATTTCCTTTCTTTTCTTTATGATTTTCTTATGTTTGCTGCTACAGAACATGTCCAGCAGCAATGGCACTTTGTCCAAGAGTCAGGACTACAAGCAGATGGTGGCCAATGGCTCCATCGATTCCATGGACAAGAGTGTCCTCAGCTCGGAGGCAGGCAGTTTTGAGGGCTACGATCAAAAGCCTCACTACAACGAATATGTCAATCAAAACTCACTTCGTCCAGCTGCCGCACACGAAAAACAGCAGCAGCCACAAAAAGTTGCCACCATTTCCAAGGGCACATCACATCGTGCCCGAGCTGCAGCTGCGGCAGCTGCCCTCGAGCCGGATGCCTTTGAGCTGAGCTATCGAAATGAGGGATTCCGCGACAACTCAACTTATGGCGGTGGCACAAGAGCGAATTCCATAAGCACCAGCGTGGCGGAAGACACACCAATCATTCATCAAACGGATGCGGAGGCCGAGGAGGTGGGCTCCGATTATTATGGCAATGCCAGCACACTGCCCTTACGCACGGATACAGGCAACAGTAGCAGCGTGGTCGGACGTCGCGGCCAACCAGGCTTAGCGTTCCTTAGCGAGCTGAAACAAAATCTGCCGGAATATCAGCGCAGCTCGCACAGCAGCTTTATGCCGCAACGCAGCAGTGGAGAGTCGCTGCCCTTCGATCAAAAACTGGATCAGTTCAACTACTCCACAGAATCGTCGGTTTATAGAGCAGCGCCTGCTGTGCCCAAGCAAGCCTCTCCGGCGGACATGAGACGTCCGGACTCATACTATACGGCCGTGCGTAGTAGCAAGGCGCCAGCATCACATTATCGCACGCCCAGGCCGCTGGCACAGCCACCGCCAGCACCCATCGTGCATACGGCGCGTCCAAAGACTGTTTACCAAACTGCAACGCCAGAGGGACCACTGGCAACTGCGATGGCCACGCCCACTGCCAATCCGTATCATCGCTCCAAGTCGGAGGCGCTACTCGAGACGGATTTTGATAGTGAGGGAGGTGATGGTGGTCTAATGCCACTTCACTTGAATGGACGCAGTCACAGCCAACCCTTAGAGACGGCCATGTAATGGCTCGAACCTTCCCTCCTCTCCTCCCTCCCCTTCTAACACATTTTTCTTCCATTTCATGCTATATTTACAAACTATATTTTAGTTCTGCATAAAATACTTTTAAAAAAAAGACGACGAAACGAGATTATGTTAGCCGACGAACGAGAGACGAACGCCCCACGTTGTTTTATGCAGGAAACTTAAAGCATTCCATCCATTAGTTATACTAGACATTAATCATAAACATAAAGCAAGAAATGAGCGCAAAATAAGCAAAACAAAACGAATTAGTATTAAATTGTTGTATATAATTGATGATTATAATAAACATAAAAGATAATTGATAATCATACGCCAATAAAGCAACAAAACTGTTAAAATTAAATACAAAACTTTTAAATGTTTTTCTTTTTGACTATAAAAATGAAAATTAAATAGCAACGGTTACTAAACGCCATCTTTTGAGCAAAAGAAGCCCTGAGCTGGGTAGCACTAAACTGTCAGACAGTGTGGCCAATGTGTGTTTCGTAGCACCACTGCAGACCGATAGGTGGCGCAAACTTTTATTCATAATCGGCTAGTGAAAATTAAAACAACCCCCCCTTCTTTTTTAAGTAAAACAACGTGATTTGGTATTAGTTTCAAATTTATAATAGTCTAAAAGGGATAAAAGATAAGTTATCGCACTAAAATGGTACCAAGCTATTTTTTCAATTTGATGTTTGAATGGCTTTGTTAAACATATAACACTGATCAGCAAAACCATTTCTGGAATATGCACAACATTATGAAGAGTTCAGATAGATAAGAACTAAGATTACTTCATTTTCAGAGGTATAGCTCTTTTTTGAATTTAAACTGGCAATATTCCCTAAGGATTTGGATGCATTTCCCTAAAAAAAGTAACAAATTTGGTGATTGGGTTGATATTTGTGACACGACATCATGTGCGGACTTAGTCAGCAATACTTTGCTGAGGTGTTGTAGCAGTGAGCTTTGCGCAATGCACATTGAACACAGGGTGCATTGTAGATCCAGGAACCAGGAAATCAGCAGCCTTAAAATAAAAATCAAGAATGATAAATCAACATAAAAACGTAGAAAAATCGATTAAGTAATCACCACAACAGCCACCGCAAGCACGAGCCAAACCACCACCTCCCGCACAGGTAGCTGCAGTTGCGGCACAACGCATCCGCTTGTTGTTGACACCCATCGTCATGTTGGCAAAGCGTAGCGGGAACGAGGCGGGTCCACAGTTGGGGAATGGGAAGCACATACAGGCTGGCCGTCCCTGGCATGCCGCTCTAGGACACTTATCCTGCAGCCCATTACGCTTGATACAGTCGCAGGTTGTATAAAGAATGCCCATACGTAGTTCGCGACTGCGACATCCCCTGGGCTACAAACCAAAAATGAAGCATACATTGTATATATAGTTAATATATATAATCGGTGGCGATTTCTTACCGCAAAAGGTCCGCAACATGGGTCACACATCTTAAAATTATTTCTACATGACAAACAAAAAATAAAAAAACCAATATTTAAAAATTTTTAAAAGACAAAAAGAAAAAATTTCTTTAAAATTTTGTTTACACTTACTTTATTTGCTAAATTTTGTAAGGAAATTTAAAATTTTGACTAAAAATTTAGGAGCTCGAAGTGAACTGGCCGAAATACAGGAAACTAATGAATACTTTTTAGAAGTTTCAGCCTCATGACGAAAAAATAAAACAACATTTTGAGTTTATATTCATTGCCTACTTGTTTTTATTTTCATTTGCATAGAAGGCATTTAAGACTAAACTCGGAAGGAAGATACGGTTGAGAAACCCAATCCCTAGACTTTTGCTGAGTAGCATAGCAAATATTAATTCTGCAACATTTCTGGGTGGGTTTTTCGTTTTATTAATTATTTAATAAATTATCTAATTTTATTTTTAACAAAAATATATTTGAGGATAACAAAGTTGTATTTACATATATCGCATTTTTTTATTTAGAAAAAACCATATTTTAGGTCAGGTATATTTTATTTATTCATTTCATTTAAATATCGCATTTTGCTGCCCACAGTTCCTAACCCAATTAAAGCATTTAATTATTTCAATTGATTTTTATTTAAAATTTTGCCAAATGTACAAAAATAGTGGTAAAAAATTTTGATTGAACTGATAATTTAGAATTTGGCAATTGATAAAGGTTGCAGAAGAGCACAAAGATTGGGAAACGTTCAGGTTCAATCTCAATGTCCTTCGGCACATAGTTTAAGTCTTTATGTTGGCTCGAGTGTTCTTGATGATGCCACGATTTTATCTTCCTAGGTTCAACTGGCTTCCAAATTTTATCCAACTTTAAGTTTTACAATTATATTAGCTACAGTAGTAGACTTCGGACATGGGTTAATATAGAATTGTTTGTTTTGAAACCGCTTCTTGATCCGTTAAAAGCCACCTGAAAAAGTTAAGAAATAAGTAAATTAATATTATGGCTACTGCAACTACTCACAGCTATAACATTCGTCTATTATTTTCCTTTAAAACGGATTATGAACGATGCGAGAGAGCTCCACTAGCAACAGCATTTTGGTGGTGTGTTGTAGCAATGAGCTTTGCATGGTGCACACCAAACACAGGGTGCATTATCTTTTCTTATCAAGTAGCGCGCGGGACAAAAACAACAGCCTTAAATAGAACTTTTAATTATATGCCGCTTTTAAGAATTATTCTTTTTGACCAATGCTGTAGCGCGCTTAGTACTTAACCATGCGGACGAATATCGGACAAACGGATTTATTAACGGACTAACAGGTAACCAATTTTTGAAGAGTCGGACGCGGTCGGCAACTTACATGGATAGGTTGGTGGTGTATTCCAACAGTTCCAAACGCGAGGATCGGGTATGCCACCTTCAGGTAGTGGCGGACAGCAGCAACCCGGCGCTGGTGAGCACGGTACTGGCGATGGGGCACCGCATGGTGGACTATGAGGGCCACAGCATGGCCAATGATTGGCTGGACCACAACCTCCACAGGGACCGCATGGACCACATCCACCTCCGCACATTTTTGATAAATTTATTTGGCTAGTTTTACTTTAAAAGAAAATAAATGTTGTGTTGGTTTTTGATTTTTAATTTAAATTTTTTTTTCAAAATTTAGAAGCTAGTCGAAGCTGTAGGATCGAAAGACCGAAAACTAATGAATACTTTATGGAAAGCCAAAGCCTGGATTCCAAAAAATTGTTTGTTTCATTTCATGGCCTACTAAGAAATCACATTAAAAACATAAATGAGAAAGTGTCTTAATAAGTAATCCCCTTATAAAAACGATCGAAATACTAAATGGACATAAAAGCAGTTGTATATTTATTTTTACAGGGTTGAAATACGTGTTCTTATGAGCGAAGTATTTAAGATCGCAGCTGTTATCAATTAAAACGCGCGAGAGTAAACAATATTCTAAGCTGATAAGGTGCCAATCGAATGCATATACTTATTTAGTATAGTTTGGGTATTCGTTGCAGGCAGAATCATGCTGAAAGTAGCTGTTATCGGAGCTGGTGTTAACGGTGTGGCGAGTGCGCTCAAGATTTTGGAGCACTATCAAAAGGAAAAGAAGAGAAATGTTGCGGTGACAATAATATCTGATGAATTTACGCCAAATACAACTGGAGATGGTTCAGCAGGACTTTGGGGTCCCTATCTGCTAGGTGGCACAGAGGAGTCAAAAGTTCAGTAAGTCTTTATTGAGTATTGCTTTGCTTTAAAGATGTAAATGCATTAAAAATATTTTTAACTTTCAGTAAATGGTCTAAGGATATGCATTTGTTTTTGGAGAAGATTTGGCTAAGTGAGGATGCTGGCGAGGCGGGTGTCTGCCTTATTCCCTGCGTCCGCTTGAGCACGGATCCAAATGCAAGCGTTGGCAATTTCTGGCGTGATATTGTCTATGGAGCTGTGGATCTTACAGCCCAACAATTGGCTGATTATAACATAAACAGAGATGTTAAGTTTACGTAAGTGTAAAGTATTTGTATCATCAAGCAGTCAGTATACCAACGTTCTTATCACCCGCACAGTTCTGGACTACTCTTTGTTACCTACACATCCGAACCGATTAAACTGCTGCCCTATCTGATGAAACGCTTTGTGCAACAAGGTGGACGCATTGAGCAGCAGAAAGTCACAAATCTGGAGAGCTTTGTCAGAGATTCTGAGTATGATGTGATTGTTAATTGCACAGGTCTAGGCTCGCGGCAGCTGCTCAACGATGATAGCATGTACTCTGTCCGTGGTCAAGTGAGTCGCATTAAGGCCAATTGGGTGTACAAAGTCATCCTTGATGAGAGTGATGTTGGCAACTACATCATACCCAAGTAAGTAGCTGCTACCACTTACTTTCCACTCTTACTCTGCTTTCGTTTAACAGCACGGAGTCTGTTGTGCTTGGTGGCACTCACCAAGTGAAAGATTACAACACCAAAGTCTGTGAGAAGGATAAACGTTTTATTTTCGATGGCTGTCGCAACTTGTTGCCGAGTCTGGAGCACACTGAGCATCTGTTCGATTGGGTTGGCTTGCGTCCGGGTCGCGACGAGCTGCGTCTGGAATCGGAGAGGTGCGGCAACAAGCTGCTCATCCATAACTATGGACATGGTGGCAGTGGTGTCACCTTGGCCTGGGGCTGTGCCGATGATGTCCTAGCTTTGTTGCTAGCTGCACAACTCAATTCTAAATTGTAGTGTGTTTTTTTGCAAGTATTATCAGCAGAAATCAAGTACTTGCTGTTATAATACTAATTGCTTGAACATGCGAGTACACAAACAACAACAAACAGCTCTTATCAAATTCGCCTTATCGCGAGCGACACGTTACGACTTAAACTAAACTGGTTCAGTTCAGAGAACTAGCTCTGAAAACGGCCGCCTGAATGAAGATTGAATTCTTCTGTAGCCCTAATAAAAAAAGCTTTCATACACATTTTGTTTTATGAGTTTCATTTAGGATGTGTTTTTGATACATAATTTTCACATAGAACCTCTCAACAGCTCCTCGTCTCTCTCCTTTTGCTCCTTGGCCCTTAGAGCTTCGTGGAATGCCTCAAAACCAGGCCAGAGCTGATAATTTAGTATCGGAACGAGAGGCAAGACGTAGAGCACAGCATACATTTCATCCAAGTCGCGCAGGCAATCGAATGGTCGCTGATTGCCCACCTTATAGATGGAGTAGATAGATGTCCCCACTTCCGTATAGTCAGCCAACTCGCCGGCATATTGCTCCTTGGAGCTCAGAGCTATGAAACAGACCCGTGGCATATGCATATGTTGGGCAACCGTGCCGAATACATCAAATATGCACATCAGAAAGGATTGATCCTCAAACAGGGAGGGTGGAAAACCTAAATCGTGCACCATCAAACAATCAAAGTTATCCAGTTTTAAACTCTGTTTGGTGGTATTTAATAGTGCTCTCTTCAGAAATATGAGCTCCTGAAATACACTCTTCGGTATTGTTAAAGGCAGAAAAATCCTAAAAATAATATCGTCAATAGCGTATATTAAGAGGAGCTACACAGCTCTGGATTCCTTACCAGGAATGCCACTCTTCAGTCATCCATTCGAGTAGAGCAACAGCTACAATCTCTGTCTCATCCTCGTTTAACATCATAATGGAACATTCGTTGCGTAATATTAACTTACAATACTCCGAATAGGTGCCCTTCATTTCCTCCAAATCATGCAGACCCAGTGCCTCAAATACTATATTCTGCAGAAATGAGTTTTCCCACAAAAATTCTATAACCCTATCATAGTTCCTATTGAATAGCATGAAAACAAGAAGAACGTTGCTTAGATAGTTTCAGGTATTTTGTATGTGGCTATTACTTGCTTAAAATGGATGTCTGTTATAGGCATTCCTTCCCACTCATCCCATTTGATGTCATATTGCAAGGGTCGTATATCATCACCCATGACACTTCTATCTCTTTCACTTTAAATTTGGGGAAACAAATATCAAAATAAATGTATTTAAATAAACAAATTTAATACACCTGACTGGAAACTCCGACAAAATATGTTTGGCATTCACTAAGTAATAGTTTAAATGCTTATCAATATAATTTGGGAAAGAAAAATAACACTTTTCTCTATTTGCGTTTAAAGTATACTCATACCATCGCCATATAGCCTCGCTATATAAATATAGTTGGCATATCATTTGCTTTTATGAGCTGGATATGTTCTCATTTCTATTATTGTGTGGGCTCGCCGCAATAACGCTAAATGTGAATGAGCATTAAAAAATGCAAATGATACAGATGTGAGATCCTTTAGATGGAATGGCATAATTAAGCTTGGATATATACAAGCGATAACAATCAAATGAAATAGGTGTAAATTTAATTTGTCTAATGTCTCAATTTGAATAAATATCCAACAACAAAAAATACTTCTAAAATGGCATGTTAATAATAATGGAAAAATCGCACCCATAACGTCCATGATGTTAAATCCACCCTAAACAATGTAGACTCAACTCGAAATACGCATTACAATTCGTAAAAATAGAAACACGTCCTTTACACCTTACGAGTAGTAGAGCCATCTCCCCAACTAACTGTTCTTGGACGGATTTTAAAATTCAAAGCACTACGGGTGTCATTTACGTGGGCAACAACAACAACCAATTGCCAACTGGCAACTGGCAGTTGGGATAACTGAATTTGGGCAATGTCAAAAGCAAAAGCCATTCGACGCATTTTTAAATGTTTCGAACATCTTTTGGTCTGGCTGACTTTCACACAACATCAATATCAGCGCGTCAATTGGATATTTAAATACAAGCGACACTTTTAAGTGTCAGTTGGGCAAAAAGCTGGCCCCCATTTCGAACTTTGGTGGGAGGGGGGGGGGGGGGGGTGTCTATTCTGAACACGTAACGGTCTTGTCTCGTGCCTGCTGATAAATTCAATATTGTAAAGAAATAATTCAATTTTGACATTCGACTGGGTCATGTGAGTGTCTATCTCATTGTAAGGAATGAACTCTAGCCTGAATATTTCTTACTTTTGCTTTAATCCTATTCCTGTTGTAACTTGACAAAAACCTACAAATTATTTGAGCTTTGTTTTGTTGAAACATTTTTGTATCATCTTTTTTTTTTATGTATTAATCCAAAAGTAAAACTCTTAAACATCCAATTTACTCTACACAAATATTACTAAAAACGCATAAAAGTGTTGCGGCTTATTGCGAATTATTTTGTGTATCGGATTAGAACGTTATGCGTCAGAGTTTATGACATGGCATAAAGAACGTCTCATTTGGGACTCATTTAATCCGCCCAATTGTTTACACGCACAGCAAACTCCATCTTTTGTTGCCTGTTCACAAATCCAGTGGTTACCCAGCCCCAAATCCAATTCGAACCCAAACCCACTCATACTCATGACTGTGGAAGCAATCGCGAATTTGAATTCATTCGAAAATCGTTTAACGGTCGTTGGCTGTTTTTTCAGTGTTTTTCAGTGACACCTGCGCATTCCCAAATGCCGAGAAAGCTGTTGTCAGCCAAAAGATGGAGGATATTGCCACCAAACCGAACCCACTCTGCTTGCCACAACCCATTCATGACTTGCAGCCGCGTTGTTCGCGTTGGTTTTTTTGTTAAAAAATCGAAAAAGCGCAAATACTACAAAACACAAAATGAAATGCAATACGAAAACGTTTCTTGATTGTAATGGCTGTGCCGTATGCTGGATGAAGCCTGTCTGTTTGGATCTGTATTTGGGATTGGAAATGGATGCACTTGCCGTTAGCCGCAAGGTGTATGCAGCTGTCTGTGTGAGCTCGCTTGTCGCATGGCAAACAAATAAACAAAGGGGTTCAACAAAAGCAACGGCCCAAAGTAATTCAAAACAAGCGCGTTATTGAAATGTTTGCGCGAAATGCCAAAGGATCTCGGATTATCCATCCATTCATCCGCCATTTGCTGGCCTTGTTATTGTTTGCAGTGCAAGGAGCTTCATTGTTTGTTGATTTACTCTTAAATGCCGAATAATTCGCGAGCTAAAGGGTGTAACCACTACCTTTTAAGATACAACACTGTGTGTGGTATAACCAATTGTAACAAATTGTGGTGGAACTTTAATACTTTTGCACAGCGGTCGGGAAACCGGGGTAAATTACCCCAAATGGGGTAAAAATGAAACTTTTGTGAGTAAAAAGAATATATTATACACCGGTACCAGCCCCGACTCAACAAAAATATTTTAAAAAACTTCTCCGACCGCTGCTTTAGCAAGTAAATCAAAAAGTATAGCATACTTTCATGCTGCTTTATTAATTCAACCTTAAGGAACAGCCAATTATAAATAATAAGAAAAAAATACAACTCCACAAAAGATGTTGAAAAAACGCTTGTGTTGCTGCCTTTCGCTTTTGTGCCGAGTTCGGTTAGCCTTTTTATAGGTCCCATTGCACTGCTCCAAATAATACCCATTTCATATGATAATTGTGCTTATAAAAAGAAATTAAACTTCCATTTTGTGCGCCGACTCGTTGGGAGTGTGTCGTGTGGCTGTCTAGTGGCTTTTGCGTTTTGTTAACCAACCAAGGAAGCTGCCAGGAAATGCCAGACAACTTCTCGAGCTCACTTGTTTCTAGAAATGAGGTCGGATGGGGTTTGAAGGAGATAAACGTTAAACAACTTCCGCCTGAGTTAAATAAAGTTAGCTTGTTGCGACTTATGCAAAAGTTTTCAATTGCCTTTTATTATTGTTGTTTTCTTTTATTTTTATTGCTGCGCCTCGCTCTTCTGTTGTTGGCAACCAATTCAGCAAACTCAACCAACTCGACAATTCAAGTGAAATGCAAATTTATTCAAAATGTTAAACGGCAAAAAGTTGCGCTACCGCTGTCAGAAAACTTGTCTGGAAATAAGGTCTATTGCTATAATTAAATACCATTTTTCGCATTTATATTTGCATCCCGTTGAATAATTGCCATCGCTTTCGCCTGCTAATTTGTTTTATATTCAAGTTTAATTTGTTGAGATGCTTAAAGGATAACTTAAAGATAACATCAAGATCAAAAAGGGTTAACATGTTGCTTAATTCATATTATGTTTAGAAATTTAGGTTGATGTAATCAAAAAGTTGGTAAAAGGGTTCAAATATATGTCTAACAAGTACACGAAAAGCAACATTACAAATAATTCATTCACTTCAAATCACTAAGCTAACCTTTTTACTATCGCGTAACTATTTAAACCTTCCTGGCAACTACTTTAACTTTTTGACTGCATGTAGAATCAATAGTTATGGATAGATGTCTACAAGGATAAACGAAATAGTTCCGCTCATTAGCAACACGCAATACTCGAATAAAAACGAAATGGCAAATCAAAACGAACCAGGTGCTGGGCGGACGAGCCAGCAAAAATCAGTTACAACTATGGACAGTTATCTCAGCGGGTCATCTCTTCACGAAAGGACAATTATGAGTGGACATGCTAATTTGTGCGTGGCTCGGTCAAAGGGACAGGCACGCGCCAAAGCAGAATACCTCAATATTTGAGTTGAGCAAACGTGATTTGGCGCATTTGCTACAGGAATGACATGCTAAGGACCGCGCCCAACAAGCTTCAAGACAACGACGCCGCTCCCTGTCAACGAATCCTTTCACTACACACACACACACACACACACACACACAAACACACGTATACGCACTTGATTGTGTTGCCTAAAAGTACGCAAAATGTTTTGTTCACGCTGCACAAACAGGCGTTTAAACAAGGGGTGGGAGACGGACGAAGCGTAACCGCTGAGCACGCAAAGGGTTAATTAATGAAATGCGCTTTAGCTGCTTTGATATATGCATATTCATATCTATATAAACTCAACGAACAGTCCGAACAAAAGGTACACAGCTTAATATATACAAGCTGCAGCACACGAAGTCAGACTCCGCCCAGGATAAGGCCACACCCCAATGTGCAGTGACTCACACCAATACCAATACGAATATAACCAGCAAACGTCTTTGCAGAAGGTTCGTCTTTGATGTAAACTTCGTAAAGTCTCAAGAAAGTGCCCCGAGCTATCGTTTTGTAATTTCCAGCCACAATTTGCGACTTTATGCCTGGCAAAAAGTTGAAAAGCGTTTAGTTTAACGCTTCAATTGGCTTTCAACTTGAATACATACTTGGTTAGTCGTTTTTGTGGCCTTTTATGAAGGAATAGACACAAATACCTTTAAAAAAAAAACGTAGAATAGTAAAGTTTGTGTTGTGTTCGCATTTGATGTCAATTCAAAGCACTTGGCTCTTAATTAGAAGCTCATTTTCAATTAATCAAAACGCCAAAAGAAGCGCCAATAACATCCGTTACAACAGTTAACGGCATCGCGTGTGCTGCCTTGAAAGATGCGTACTAAAACTCTGTACTGCCTGCCACATGCCACACCCCGTTGCGGTAATGTCAACGCCAATTGATTGCCACAGGACATTAATAATGCAGCCGGATCGTTGAGCGGTTGATTTCAATTGGAGTTGAATCGAGTCGAGTGGCGCATCTCATTTTATTCGTGTTAGCTGCTCACTAAATTATTCGAGACTCAGTTGCCAAAAATTGTTTGGGGACAGGCAGCCGCAATTGGAGGAACATCAACAGCCTATCCACTTGCCATTAACTGCCACAGGTAGCTTGCCACAGCCTGCTGGCACGGCACACCTATAAACATTAACTTGTCAATAAAGGTAATTCATTATGTCGCTCTCGAATGCCTCCGGGGAACGCCTTCGTGGCTAAAACAAATTGTCTGCCCGTTAAGCTACAAAAGCCGCAGTACCTGTATATTTATCCCAGCTAACAGCTTTTTTGTATCTGTATCTCTTTTTGTTTTTACGCTGCCTCACATTTGACATTCACACTCAAGTTGCTGCCAGTTGCTGCTCCATCGATGAACAATAAAATATTCCTCTGATGGGCAATAAAAAGCTTATTGCTTATCGTTACCTCTGCTGACGACAAAAAACGCGAGCCTTTTGGCGACGATTTAGTATAATTCAAGGAATATTTCCATAGCGTAAAAATGGGTGAAACAATGGAATTGGTTTTTGTGAATGGAAGAACACTTTCAACAATCAACTCTTTCGATTATTGCGATTTTACGGATAAGACGATAAAGCTGGTTGACAAGGTCTGATTAATGGTCTAAGATAATGTTTTAAACTTTTAAATAAAGGATTTGTAAATAGAAAACCTAATGTTAAGTAATTGAAAACATAAGATAGAAAGGGGAGAAATGGTAATGAATATAACATCAACTTAAGATTCATGTTTTTGCACTCATCTTAAGTACACGAAGCAAAAATATAAAACTATTTTAAAATGCTGTATTCGTTTGGTGAATGAGTTGCAATCCTTTTAGAAATACGATACCCCTGATATAAATTGCAAATAGATACACGGACAAATATTCATTTATCGAGTATCTTGTATCTGGACTTTGCATATACAATGTCTGTTTACCTGCGGTGGCCAATGTGGTGACCAGGGATAAACACAAACAGAGACAAAAACATGGACGGCTTCGATGTTTGCGTTGTGGTTGTGGCTGTGGTTGCTGTTGCTCTCAACTCGCTTCGTTCGCTTCTCGCGTGACACGTCAGATCAATTTTTCGATATATATTTTCTATGAAATTTATTTGCCTGTCATTAGAGTTTGGCCAAAACGTGCTTTGGTCGCATTTGCAAGTGCTCCGCTGGGGGCAATGGCTAAAACAGCCAGCCAGCCAGCCAGGCAGCCAAAGTTCGATTCAATGTTGGAGCAAGAACAACAGCGGTGACAATCTATACGTGAGCGAGACTTAGTTGTATCTGACGGATACGTGTAGCACAGGGCACGTGTGTTTTATGAAAATTGCGTTTCAATTGACAAAAAAGGAGTGAAACGTACGCATAAAATATGGCAATTTATAGCGAAACTCTTTCGTGCTTTATGTGCGCTTGAATATCATCTACCCATTGAGTATAACGCGATGATGAAATTGTTTTCATTTCGACAATTTTCGTTAACCCAACGACACAGCGACGCGTGTGTCAACGGGTGGTCCTCGTTCCTCAAGTTTTGGCTTTGGCAGTCAGGATATTTATTATTTTATTAGCGGCGTGTGTTTACTCATTCCACTTTCCAGCTTTCCTGCACTGTTGCCCTGGGTGTGGCGCAATTTTTATGACCACTCTCGCCTAACCCTTTCTACCTTTTGCCTGTCTATTTTGGCCAAAAAACTCTGCGGCCAGGCTGTTATGATAATTAAGTAATGGCTCCGTGTCCACAACTGCCACATGTCCAACTTGCTGCCGCTTGGCTCGTCCTTAAGTGCTGCCCACTCGAGCGTCACTCTCTTTTCATGCAAACGGGATTCACTTGGATTGAGGCCTTGCCTATGGCTTTCAAGTCCTGTCCTGTCCTTTCTGTCTGTCTGTCTGTTTGTTTGTTTGTTTGTTTGTTTGCTTCTCGTGTTGGTTTTCAAATTGAGTTAGCACTGTTGCTGTTGTTGCTGCTATTGTTGGCATGAATAATTACTCGAAAAATCGTAGCTCTGTTGCACATGCATAATGCATGTCTTGAATCAACACTCATTCTCATATTCAATGTTAGTTGAATAGTTGAAGAAAACAAATAAAGGTCTTACGATACTTGTGAAGCTTGTTTAAAGACGGTCAACATTAGAGTTTAGACTTTAAGCCATTCATTGTAAATAATATCACAACTATTTTCGCATTTTATCTTCAATAGTATATTACCAATTCCTGTCATACAAAGTATCGTACGTTTAGGCTGGGTGCATTAAATGGGTTGCTTGCCAAACGATTTGTTAAAAGATTTCATTTATGGTTTTATGCTCACATGCCACTTAACAACTACCAACAATTGCCGATAAAACACGGGGTCTGATAGTCCATGATAAAAATTTCCCAAAATTTAGATAACTGCACAGCGTAACAGTTAACGTAAGCTTTTTTACGGGTTTTATCATCATATCTGAAAGTTTAGATTGGTTTACCATGTTTCTGTGTTTTTGTGTGTTTTGGGGGGCAAAAGATCAGTTAGCGGCATGAAACACCACAAAAGAACTTAGTGCTTCCTAATTGCGCACTAAATTAGCTTCATGAAGAAAACAAAAAACACAAAGAAATAATGAATGAAGCGAAATACGCTCAGAACTAAAACATGAAATGCACCGCCAATCAAAAAGGCGCACATAAAAATAACCAACTAAATTGCCGAAAAAGAAACGAATTGAGAAAATGAATAAATAAATGAGCTGCTCAACTGGTTGACTGACTTTACGAGTCATTTAAATTGTTGTTGCTGTTGCGTTGGGCACCGCCTCTTGTGTCAAAACTGCGACTGCTGATTTCAAATCATCCGCAGCAGACAAAAGCAAAACAATTGAAATCCCTCTCAATGAGAATTATAATTAACTGTGCACCAAAATAAATACGCTAAATATCGACAAAAATTATTAAACGAGCTCCGTTTTCAATGGGGTTGCTTTAAAAGTTGTTGGGCTAGTGTAATGTCTTATTAATGTTACCTTGAAATAACTTTATTTCGTTAAAAGTTGTTAAAATTGTGAAAAAACTTGTACTGAAAACGTTGTTAGGTTAAGTAAAAACCTTTAAAGTTTACATATTTTTAATTTTCGAACGATTTCTCTTTCTTTCAAGCTAAGAAACCATTATCTGTAAGGATTAAATATTCCAAACTTTCCAACTTTCCTCGCTTTATGGAATGTATGTATGCGGCTTCGCTTTGGTTTCAATACCGACCTCAACAACCATATATTGACGTTCCAAAGCACCCACACCAAGCCATGCTGTTTCGGCGGTATCCTCAGCTTCAAAGTGCGCAATGTTATTGAGAATACATTCGGGGCTGGCTGACGATCAATTTAAATTAAGCTGAAGATTTTGTTTTAATTAAAAATCTTCAAATACGCTTAATGACAATTAATTGGTCAACATCATACGCTTTCAAAGGGCGAGGGAGTGATCAAAGTCGTCTCCTATATATTTTTTTCACAGTTTACACTTTACAAGCTCTGGAGCTCTGGAGATTGCAGCGTCATTTCAACTGAACGATCGTTGCTGCCATATGGCTACATGTCACGCAACCACCATAAAGTGCAACACACTAACAACAGTTGCAACTGACTCGGTTCGATTCGGTTTTCTCGGCTCATGAGGTTATTGTGGGCATGTCGGGTGTATCGTTTTTTAGGAACGGTTCTTTCAATTGAAACAAATCAAACTAAAAAGTGACGACACACCCACGCAACGCCTTCGATTCTATTACGTCAAATCAATGATACAACATACCTATAAGCAACTATGTGAAAATCATTCGTTCTGTCGATGTGTTGATTTGAAGATTGTTTTCGTATGTTTCACTGCCATAACTTTGTCAGTATCAAGCCGATTTTTAAGAGCAAGGTCTTTGAAATCATGGTTTAACCTTTAAATAAATACTATATTGAATGTTGGGAATAGTGGTTTTAAGGTAAAACTTCTGCGCTTAATGAATTAGCAATGTATTTCTCATATTCTATTTTAAGACATGACGTTTCAAGTTTGATAAGCAAATAATTGACCTATTATAACACATAGTTGCTTAGTTTATGTGTTTGTACACATAATTCCCTTGGGTATTTAAGAGTAAGGTTAACATTACTAACCTCGTTACTTAACCGCAACAGCTTATTATTAACTTTACGACTTGCAAGCATACAACTAAAATGACAGTCCATTGGGCGTGAATGCTAATGATGGTCAGCAAAATGACGTTAATAACTGGTTAGGGTTAGTTAAGGGGGAATGGCCAAAGGGTAAGACCGAACTAAACTAATCTCTGAACTTAACAATGAAGGATAACAGTAGAAAATGGAATTGTTGGCCAGCTGACGATGTCCCAAAAGGCAACATACAACACAACAGTGATGGACTGCTGATGACATAATATGCAAATAATCTACAGCAAACACTAACACACAGGTATCTTTCACACACACACACGCACACAACGAGAGAGGTGTATAGTTTTTAGCTTGATTTCTTTGGGGAATTTTCTCTCTGCATGCCAGCTGACAAAATGAACGACTTTCACACATTTTGTAGTGCTGTTGGTAGTTGTATGTGTTGCAGCTCGTTTGTCTTTTGGTAGTTGGACGAGTTGGTAATTTAGTTAATTACTTTAACATGTAAGTGGAAAACCCGCTCAGGAAAGGTGCGGACCTGCGTGGGCGTTCTTCTTCTTCTTCTTCTTCTTTGGCCTTTAATCGCAACCTTTTGACAGCTGAATATGTCAGCGGGTGCCAGTTCTATATATATATATATACTTTTTTTTTTGCATAAAACAACGCGTTGGCTGTAATTAAAATAATTACCCCTTCCGTTTAACCCAGTTTTGCGTGGCAAAACACCCCCTCCCCCCCCCCCCCCCCTTCCACTCCCTTGTGACTATCCCACCGCTGCTCAATTTGTTGCATTTGGTTGCCCATTAGCCCGCATTGTCTTCCTTCACAGTCACAGTTTCCATGCCGCGGTTGCTTGCCTCATTGCCTACCCCTCTCCATCCGCCGCTGCATTGTTATTATTTTGTCACATGTGAAGTGAGGCGTAAGCAAAGCGATTACAACAACAGAAGGGGTGCACAGCCGCCCAACCAGGACTCTTGGCAACGTCGTTCAACTAGGCTCATTTCTGTTTGCATACATACATATGTAACTTAAATGCTTTTGCTTGCGGCGCTGATTGTTCCTTTTGTGTGTGTGTGTGTGTGTGTTTGAGCCGCTGAAATCGAGACTTACCCTTTGATCCCGCCCCAACTTCTTGTTTTGGTGGTGCCTGATCGAACATTATCCCATAATTATAGGGCTTCCGTATGTTATGGGTATTTGGGTATTTGGCTTTTTGGGCGCACGTGCGCCTTCTGTTCCATCCACTCTCTCTCTCTCTCTCTCTCTCTCTCTCTCTCTATCTCATTGTTGATCCAATATTAATGCAACAATTTAACCGCAAAATTTATTCATGATTTTCCAAAATTGTTTTCAAGATTTTTAGCTGGAGAAAACCCTTTTCTATTCATAGCCAACAGCGTCGTATGTCGTTATGTTGTGGGTAATTTAAAGATTAACCGATTTATATTTACATTAAACGGTTTAAATGCCAAGCGAATTTATTTTTGAGCAAATGGTTTTAGTATTTGAAATGTTGGAATGGAAACAAAGATATAAAGAAATTTCACTTTCTGTTAGCATACTTTAATAGCTTACAGATTGTAAAAAGTGAAGCCAAAAAACTGATGAAACGTATAAAAATGCATTATGCCGCTTTTAATAATGTCTCAGACATATCGCATACTATAAAAACTGCTCCAAATGACTCCACAAGTTGTAAATTGTGTACTCAATTGGCATCGCGATATAACTATTTGCTCGGAAATATATGTATGCAGCAGCAGTAAACAGAATGAAAACAGTTAAAAACAATTAAAAATTTCAAATCATGCAAAAGTTCGAAAATGTCAAACTCCGAAGCGTGAGAAATATTTTTGCAGTGAATCAAAACTCGAGAAGGAGAAGATATTTTTTACAATTAAAAATGCGGCTAAAACTTGGAATTGTGAGGAGAAGCAAAACGAAAATACACTTAAGAAAAATAATGTTAAGAAAATCACAAAGATGAACATAACAACGTTGAATATTTAGTCGAGAAAACATTTCCATCCTCAAAAATACTTTTAGAAGTATTTACAAAGTAATTTTAAATAAATCAAAGTATTTAAATATCATTTGACAAGTAAAAAATCAAACGATTTGGTATACAAAGACAAGTTTACAATGTGATTTGTCAGTGTAAGCCACAAATCGTTTCAGACATGCGATTTTTTTGTCACTTTATCAATTGCAAAAGACTCTCGGAGCGGAGCAACAGTAAGAACCAGCTCTCAGCTCTCAGCTCGACTCAAAACGGAACGCAATGTATCCGTTGTACGTAGTTGCGCCCACAGCGTTTGTGGATATGCGATATGGCGATGTCACCCTTTTCATTAGGCTCCATTAACAGCAGTGTTGGGGGATTAATTGAATTTAATTGATTTGCCAAAGCAGACTAAATTGGCCACACTGTCTAGATTCCGACGCAACGCAAAGCAACAGATACAGATACAGATACAGATAAAGATAGAGATAGAGATACCATGTATCCATGAGATACATTAGAGCATCGCAACAAACTTGACTCGACTCGACTCGATTCTGTCTACCGATTGCTGAAATTCGCTTGCTGTTGACTGTTTGACTGGTTGTTTGGTTGACTGTTTGACTGTTTGGCTGGTTGGATAAATTAATGAGTACATGGAATGGATTCAACCACAAAAACAACGTCTCGAAACCATCTCGAACAATGCTTGCAAATAGTACGATACACAAGTACACATGAACCTATGCACAATAAATGACATCATCATTCACATTTGTGCGGGTCTTTCTCACTCACTCACTCACTCACTCAGTTGTTCCGTCTCGCTCTTTTAATTGCATGATGAGCCACAGCTTGAGATCTTCTACTTGGACTCCATGATGCATGGGTGGTGTGAAGTATGTTTGTAATACCCATTGATTGGCCTCCCGACGGTTATGCATTGCTGTGGGCGTGGGATCTAGAGCTCGCGACTTTTTAACTAACCGCACATATGACACTTTTGACAATGGAACTGCTTAATTACATAGATTACAATCATCTCTGTTGCAGTTGTTGCTGTTGGTGTACAATTATGCACAATGTTTAACTGGTTCTAAATATAGCTGCAAACAAACAAATGGCAGCTGCTTCCAGCTAATTAGTGTCAACTATGAACTGGTTAGCTTAACCTATCTGATGAATCGAAAATGAAAAAGAACATGGAAAAATGGATTCCTTAAAGGCAGATAAAGATTTGCGAAACTAAACGAAAGATTTATAAAAGAATTTTCATAATAAGAAGAAGAGTTATAGTTAGTGCTGCCTAATAATTAAGTTTTTCAAATGAGAAGCTAATTTTCTTTCAAGAATTGAGTAATTTTATAGTCTTTTAAACATAATGTTTTATCAATAAAAGTATAACGAGTAATACGTTAACATATTTATATTGTTATAACCTTGATGTTTAATATATGTAAGCTGTAATTGTAATGATTATAAAAAGTTATACTCGCAATAATAAACATATGTTCGAAACATGCACATATTTATTCCATATTTATTGATTGTTTTTCCGTTTATTTGCTGTGGCGACATTGAATGCACATAAAAACAAAATAGTTCTGTTCAATGTTGACATTTAAATCAGTACTCAATTATTTAAAACGAAACCAACAGAACCAAAAATGTATACCAAAAGTTGCCCTTGTCCATTAACTAAATAACAAACACACACAGACACACACACACATATATATACGTATTTAAGTATACGTATTTGTACATTTATATGTATGCATGTAGTGTACAAATATTTTTGTTCGATTTGTGTTTGTTTTACCTTGATTTAAACAATGAGCTGGCTCCGCCCCGAACATGGCATCGAAAATTGTTTTATATATATGTATATGGTTCTTTTTTTGTTTTGATATGGCCTCTCTATTTTGGCACAAGCACACACGAACACACAAAAGAGGGTAAGCGGGGACAGAGGAGAGGGTCGGTGGGTCGACGGGTCGGTAGCCACCAATGCGAGGTGAGCTCCTCCCACTTTTGACGTTGGGGCGACCCAATCACAGCGTTTGGGGCACTGCGCATGGTAGGGATTGCGATTGCGCCTCTGTTTTCACAGATAACAAATCTTAATCGGGCCCCACAATGGTTGCTTGTTATCTCCACTATATGTCTGTGTGTGTGTGTCAATCGATTCAATCGAATTCGTTTGTTCGGTAATTAGCTTTTGGACAACAATATTTTGTTGGTTTTGTTCGTGTTTTGTTGAAATCTCTCAATGTTGCGACGGCGACACTAAAACACCCAACAATTTTCCAATTTGTGCGGTTAGAAAAATAAATGCAAAGCTTATAAATACATTTGAAACTAACTTTTGGAAGTGGAAATCAAATTCATGTCGCTAAATTTGTCATATTGATTGATTAAGAGTACAAAAAAAAACATTTTTTAGTTGGAGTTGAACTTTAATTTTATTCAACATTTTTTAAGGATTTTTGTCGATGTTCTATATGCAAAATAGCATCTGTAATATATATATCAAAAGGGAAATTGCTTACTAAAATCCAGCACAAACGAAATGTTATTAAAAATTAATCATAAGAGTATATTTAAAATAATTAAGATTGTCTTCAACTTAAATCAATTTTAATCTATAATATGTACAACTATTTTAAAAGGAATTTATTTTTACCCTGCACCCATTAAAAACAGGTTAAAAGGCTAAAATGGTTTTGTGAAAAAGTATGTAACAGGCAGAAGGAAGCTTCTTCTTAAGAGACCATAAAAGCTAGAGACTCCAGACTTGGAACTTAAGCTTGCTTAATCTCTAGACAGTACAAGTTTCCGATATACACGTGGATCGAAAACAACAAAATCTTGAACTAGGAAAACTTCGAGATGGCATTGAACATTGAAACATTAGACAAAACAATATTACAATATTAAAATCGGCTGAGAAACACCGGAGATATGGAACATTGAAGTTGAGTATGCAGTATGCGTGTATACACACACATATATACTTGCTAGCACTGACTGTGCGAGTACAGTATAGGGTTCATGGTATCGTCTATTCGGGATTTCTCGACTTCTTACTTATTTAAAGTAGAATATTTACATTTTTGAGAACCGTTTAAATAGATTTCTAAGCTGCTGTTTTTTGTTTAAGGTATCCCAAACCTTAAAACAAAGATAGAAAACCCTACCAAAATCTGATTTTATATAGGGTATAAAAATAATATGATTCCATTTCCACTTATACTTAGAGGTACGATGGTTCACCGATTAATCAGCTAAACAAATAAAATACGAGTTTCCGTATACCCTTTAATCTTCTGTTAAAGGTTGTGGTAGCAAACAAAACCCGATCATAAAAATATTAATGACAGTGGTGTTTTCCAGAGAGACGTTTACAAAGAGGTAGACGTGTCTGAAGCTCGTAGACTTTGTGTCGCCATCGCCAGCCAGATAAACACTCAGATATATAGACATTCCAACTTGTTTACAGACTTCGAGTTACATGTTGTAAATTATACAAATAACAATCAACAAGTCTGGTAGGGCATTTGCCTTTTCTGCTTGGAACAGACAAACAGACAGCGATATAATGGGTTATATAATGTATACGGATTAACAGAGCTACATTATATTTCCTAGATCTTTTGGCAACACTAAGTGAAAATTAAAATTATCTTGCCTATTGAAAGGACTAAGCAACTCCAGAATTTTAATGGAAAAATATATTTCCTGTTGTTGTTAGCTTCCAGTATCAGATAGGGAAACTGAAAAAAGTCAATAATTACAATATAAATTGCTGTTTGTGTAAATCGGGCCATAAATATTTACGTGGCATGGTTAAGAGACTTGGGGAGTTGGGACTTGCCGGCCGTATGGGCAGTTTGTGATGGCTATAAAACCGGAGTTTTATTTCAATCTGCCGCCCCTGGGCGTTATATATGGGCCTATCAGCCAAACCTTTCGAATCGATCTGTGACCCACCATTGCTATCGATTAGATAACAAGAACACAACATAACGCAACACAATACTATTATATATAGGGGCAACAGGAGGCTCGACCCAACAAACCAACGAACCACCGAATTGCAGCTGAAGGTGGGAGTTTGGGAAAGTGGGAGGAAGTGGGAGTTCTCTATATAGTGAAACGTTGATGCATCCAGATCGTACACACACACACTCGTTCACATACATCTATCGATCTATAAAGAGGCACTAAATCAACAAGTAAATAGTAAATGCCGCGTTCAACCGGAGTCAAGAGCTATAAATAATTTATTTATAGCTTCGATGGTGGAATATTGCCACCACACAGAGGTAATATGTAGACACACCAAGCACCGTACCATTCCTCCACTCCCTCCCCCCTCCAATACCTTCGCCACGCTTGCATTCAAGAGACGGATACGGACAAACGTACGCGACAACCGTACGGGACAATCAGTACGACATTTTTGTTTGTTTTTTGTTTTTTTTTTGTGGTTTTTGCTGATTGCCGTCGATCCGTCGATCTGCTTATGCTTGGTGTTTGTGGTCGAGGTTTGCTCGGCACCGAAAATTACTTTGATAACCGATTGTGCGCGCTGATAGCTGATAGCCATGTTATTATAAAGGGCTATTAAAATTCTGATTGAAAATTCATGTCAAATATATATTTTATTACCGATTGTAAAACATCATTTCAGGCCTTTATGGCTAACAATCCGTTGGCAAACCGTTTTCTGTTCACCTTCTTAATATATTTTTGAAGAGATATTGAAGTCTAAGTTTTGTTTCTTGAGTTGGATTAATATCCACTGACAACATGCCGTATACGTAATGTTGTAGTCAAATTTGACTACTTTCAGCTTTCATTGGTTTTAAAAAGTGTATGGAAAAGAAATTTTTAAGTATATGCATCAACAATCAAAACAAATTTCCCTTCAAATTCTTAAAACTTTCCACATTCCACAAATTTGTTCATCTGCGATCTGCATTTAATGTGGGAACAAATGCATAAAGGGTGCCCCCAAGTAAGTCACAGATTTCTTCGCCTCCTCAGCTGAAAAAAACATATTTCTAAAGTTTCTAAGATCATTTTGCGCAGCAAAGCTTTTTGGAGCATCATAAATAATCAATTTTGACAAGCATCTAATTTTGAAAAACTCATGCATTTAATTGCGACATTAAAAGCCCAACTCTTCATACAAATAACACACAGCAAACACTTAAAAAACTACCCCATGCCCCCACCAAAAAAATATTGAAGACCTCGAGAAAAGTTTTTTAAGCATATGTTTATTTTGTCCCCACGCCGAACAAAAAGAAACAGAATTATGACAAATATTTACAAACACAGCAAGCTAATGCTCCCATTTCAACATGCACATAAATAAGTGTTATGAGCTCCCGTTTCCCGCCAAAAGTTTTCGTCACAGATTTTCGATCCCAGCTCGGAAGACACAAATACTAAATTACATTATATGTTATATTTGTGTCAGCTCTCGAATCGGGCGCCATCTGCAACACATGGCAACGATTTAAGGCATTACACACTAAATTTAGCATGGAGCTCCGAGTCATTCTCGAAGTCAGCTCCAAGTCTTACCAAGTGGCTCGACTTACACTGCATTTCTGTCATCTGAACATCATCAGCCCCTTTTTGTGGGCTTTGCTTTCACATTCGCTGATGCCTCAATTAGACAGTCAGAAATCTGGCTGACATGCAAAAGACAAGCACGATTCCATTAAATTTCTTTTGGTTAAGTTCATATGGGGGACATTTTAAATCTCATTTATTAAATTATTATAAATTTTAATTCGTTAGGTCTTAAAAGTGTCTAAGAGTTATTATTCCTAACCTTATTTATTATGCCAATCAAAGATTATGCCAGATCTTTTCAGAAAAGTGTCGTTACAGTTATTTGATTAGTTTTAAAGTTTAATAAAGTAAACAATTAGAAGAGCATATAACCAAAATACACGATCTTTTGGTTTGAAAATCGTAATTTTTATTACTTTTATCCACAAGATTGTTTAGTCAAGATCAAAGCTTAATAAATCCTTCAGTCAAAATATCTTATATAAGTTCTAATAAAGATAGATACTAATGCTCAAAAATACCTTCAGAAATCACAATATAAACATGATTAAATATATTTAAAAGAATATTTCCCAAGTGAACGTTCCACAATATGTTCAAATAGACAATTGCTATTGGCTCCTTCTGTTTTTTCTTGACAATTCAAAGCACTTCTAAACGCTTTGGAGGCAACTAAAACGATTGAATTGGAATGCAGAGACATAAGGGATTGTGCCAAGTGGCAAGTCAAAGTCAAAAAGTTATTGGCGGGCCACTTGAGCAAGGTGCCACAGAAAGCACTTGAAATTAGAAAATGGAACGCATTGTTTAAAAGGCGTAGGAAGACAAGGGCGATTACAAGACGTTGGGTGCGTGGCAATCATGATGGCGAGCGTGGAGGACCAAACGACCAACCCGCAAAAACCAAAGGCAACCCAAACACACACACACACACACACACACTTATAGACTGCCAGCATAACCCCCATCCGTTCGCTAGCCCCCCTTCCCCTTCCCGTTTCGATGCATACCCTTGGCCCGTGAGTGGCGCATTGATTTGAACGAATCAAAGCGGTATGCGCACTAAAAATACCAACAACAAGCACCAAGGCAAGCACCAAATCCAGATAAAGCGTGACCATCTGGAAACGGGGCGTAGCCAAAAATCAACAGGCTGCTCAGTGAGTTAGAAGAAGACAAGCAACGCCGAGTCGTTAGCAAGAGAAAGAGAGCGCGCATGCCTTGGCAGCAATGGTGGTGGGCCACATGGCCTTCCAGCTAGCTGTGATTCCAACTGGAATGCTCATTTCATCTATGCATCTCGCTCGCACATGTCACTTGGGTATCACTGGTGGTGGCTTATCAAAGAGAAATGCGAGAGAGAGAGAGCGCGTGTGTGTGTGTGTGAATGAGTCTCTTTCGTTGTTGCTCCCGCATTGTTGCTGCTTTGGTTGTCGTCAGTCGCTGTGCTTAAAGGCGCACAGACGGTTCGTTTTGGTGCTCGGTCGCTGGCTCGCTCAGAAAACACATGCACATACTATACTATATAACTGTAACCGCAAAAGAAGAAAGCTAACGAGTGCGAGCGCGAGTTCTGATTGTTGTTGTTGTTGCTGTTGATGGTTTTTTTTCGTGTATTTACTCTCTCTCTCACAGCCTCTCGCTAGCGTCGCTGTAGACGTCGACGCTCAACTTGATTTCTTCCAATCTTGGCTGGGAAATCGGAATCGCAACAAATTTTGGAATAGTCGTCGAATTTGCGTATGTGTGTGTGTGTTGCGATAAGAACAAGCAAACCCCCCACCCCCACCCATCCACCCACCCTGGTGTCGTTGTTGTTGTGTCAAGTGCAGCATTCTGGCAACTCGCTGCTGTCGCTGCCGCTGCTGCTGTTGCTGCTGTTGCTGCTGCTGCTGCTGTTGCCCGTTTTTGTTGTAGTTTTCAATCAGCAGCCAGATTCAAACTCTCAGTCTCTCAGCCTCAGCTAGCGCCGGCGTCAGCTTAGCTGCGTTCCATGGCTTCCACTCAGCGCCCACGACCAGCGACTAGCCGTGATTAACTTTTACGGTTTTCAGTCCGCTCGATGACGCCGAACACAACAGTAGTTATCCAACAGCCCAGCAGCTGCTTGCATGGCGCGTGTGCCGTCTAATAAAATACAAAAAAAAATAAAAATAACACAGCGAAAAGAAATCTGTTCCCGTTAACCGATTACCTTTCTTACAGTTTGTAAGTCGCGCGTGTAAATTAGTTTCCGTAAATCGATTCCCATACTTCCTTCCGTATGCCGTCGCGTGTGCCAATCCAAAGCTAAAACTAAAACCAAAGCCATAACAAATAAAAATTAAAGAAAACCACAAAGCAAATAGCAAAAAGAAAAACTTGACCCAATGAACGTTGGCAAGATGCATGCGCCTGGCCAGCACCAGCATCAGCATCATTTGCTGCATCCGGCTGCTTCAGCTGCACCGCCGACGCAACAGCATCATTTGCCCATCGATTACAGTTTGGGCAACTTTAAGCCCGCCATTGCAGCCGATTTTCCCGGCGGCCCCTTTGTCGCCAGTCCCCAGCAACAACACTCATCCACCTCATCCTCCTCCACATCGCCAACGATTGTCAGCTCGAGTGCTTCGCTGCAGGTGCGTGATCTTAGCACCTTGACCGCAATGGCAGCGATACCATCGCCCACACAGCTGCTCCATCAGCGCATGCAACCAGCCCAGATCACAGTGGATGCACAACACCAGCAGCAGCAGCAGCAGCATCAACAATTGCCGCCGGCGGCAACATCGCCACATGATTATGCCCCAATGTCCGCCTTCAAGGCGGTCTTACCCAAAAAGCGAAATACCGACGGTAAGCAAAAATCATATTGTTTGTTAACCGTGCTTATTAGTTATCAGAGCTCAAATCGATATTGATTATGAGTGCAAAAGAATTTTAATGGATTTTTTGCTTATCTACATACTTAAGGATCTGTTTTAACAAACATCCGTATATTCCTCTTAGAAAGAGGTATATATAATCATTTTTGCATTCCATTTCGCAATTTAATAACAATATTTTATCTTGATTTGGTATAACATTTTTTTTTATCTATTATTCGCAACTTATTTGATAAGTTGACATAAAGAAATTATATATTTTTTGCATTATTTTGGATTAGGCTTTCTCTTACAAGTATATTTATTTATACAAATGTATTAAAATGTTTTTTAAAGCATATATGTTTAAAAAGCTTATCACAACTGATTTCAAAACTTTGGCAGAGGGCAATATTTAAGCAAGTCTACAATAACTTTTAAACATTTTTTGAGGCTTACAGAAATATTTAATGGTGAAATAAGTGTCTTAAGTCTGATTTAAGACTTAAGATTATTAAAGTTACCTACGATAGGCTTCTCTTAAGTTTGTTTTAAAAATAAAATTTTTATAATTTATATACGTGTATATTCCTGAACTTGCATTGGCATATAATCATTTTTTAATGGTTTTAAATGAAGTAAAAAGGTTTCATTCAGAAACTTGGGTTTGATTTTAACTTAACTATTTATTGCATTTAGTTTCTTAATCAAATCTAAAAAAACTTCATTATGCTAAACTTTTTATCTATACACATACTATTAGTATGATTTAGACTCAAAGATTTTAAAGCATATTGATTATTTAAACACCAAAGATTAAATTGTTGTTAACGCTTACGGCAGAGCTTTAACTAAACCATCTGTGTGGCAGGAGAAGTCACACACAGTTTTTCCCCAATGCCACATTTCATATTCCCAAGTTAATTAAAAATATTGCCACACACACACACACGTAAAATATATATGTATATATATATGTACGTATGTATAAAAAGTGGCGACAAGCGAGGTAAAATTTTACAAAAATTATTTGAATAATGTGTGATTTTAAAATATTGCAATTCTGACAATGCCCAACAGGCAGAAACGTTCAGCCAGTCAACCAGTTGGCCCAAAAGCCACCAACAAGGCCCCAAACGGTGTCAGTTTAATTGAAAAAAATGCAATGTGTGAAACGTATAGCAGCGGGTTAAGGTGGGGGGGTGGGAGAGTTGTTTGGGGGAGAATTGCTGAAAAATATTCATTATTCCGTTTGTGTGTGTGTGTGTGTAAGTGTGTGTGGCGCTTAATGTGCAAATCTTCCGTGTGGACATGGCGGACAAATGGATATCGGGGATTGAAAAATCCATAGCGAACCACAGATACGGAAACGAGTGTGCACGGACAAACCAAAAAAAGCTGAACAAACTCATAGATACACAGATGCTTCGACCAGACAGACAGACAGACAGACCGACAGATAGACAGATAGACAGCAGGCATATGGATGGATGTGTTTGTGTGTGTATGTTTGTATCTGTGTGTGTTTGGGTATCTGACAGTCAACGTTGTCGTCGCCATCGCAGTTGAATGAATGAATGAGTATGCAAGCCATGCCCCAAAACACACTCACACACACAAATATTTATATATATGAGCAGCGACAAGCGGATTTCATTTACCGGCATTACATGTATCCAACGGATATGTTTTTAGCTCCACAGCTTGAGCCCAACACAGACATGGATATGCTTGAAAAAGAAGCACACAACCACACACACGCGCACACACACACACACAAACACACTTGTGCAGAATTTTCAATTCCGTTTGGCGCGCCACATTTTTGTTTTTCATTCTCCGCTTTTCTCTACCATTTTGCACATTCTCTATGCGTTTTACTTTACCTCTGTTATTATTGTTGTTGTTGTTCTTGTTGGGTCTTTTTTTCTTTAACGCTTTTGTGTTTTCAGTTTTTGTTTTTGCTTCTGGTAAAAATGAATTTCGCTTTGTTTGTTGAAATATTTGTTGGAAAAATATTGGCGAGAAATTCCTTCCTCTCTGCTTTCTGCTCTTTGCTGGCTTCCTTTAGCGTGTGTGTCCCAAACGCTTTTGGTGACTGATTGGCCACTCCTGTCGAGTTGTCGCTGTTTCGCAATCATCGCATGGATTTCTTTTGTGCCCCTTCCACCCACACACACACACACACACACACACATGTACATGAGTTGGACATGTTTGTGTCAAATATGTATCACAAAAATCAAAAATCAAGCAAATGTGATTAAATTCACTTTAATTTTAATGTTTGTTTATAAGGTGATTTTTGTAAGAATCTTTAATTGGTGGAACAGTTGGAGAAAAGTTAGAAGAATCTTCTCTTCGATGTGAAGTATATATCTTAATCATTCAACCCAAAAATAACCTTTACATATCACTAACTATATTATGCTGCTTGACATTCAATGCTTAATTCTAAGCCCAGTCTTATTAGTTCTTAGCACAACCTTGCGAATAAAAGGTCACCAACACCCTCGCACACCCCCGTACACACACTCATAACTAATTTCCGTCTCGATTTCCTATTAAGAGAAGAGACAAACAATTAAAATGATCAACAACATCTTTAAGTTTCACATACAACCCCTCGCTCTCAAGCTAGTTTATCATTCAATTAATGATTGTCGCATCGCAAAAACAAAATAGAATACTTTGACAAAAAAGAAAAAAGAAAACCCGTATTGGGTTACGTACGTTAAGTTATGTGTTACCGTAGTGTAACGTAGTGAGTCACGAATTAAGTTAAATTAAAATTGTCTAGAGCCGCCCGCGACAATGTACTTTAAGAGCTAGACGATATTCATATGAGTTGAGCACGAGTCACATTTTGGTCAAAGATCAAATGGCCTAATCAGAGAAACTCACGCACTGATTCATATACTCTAATAATGTTCAGGGGTAAGCAACAACAGCTGCGCATACTTGCTAAATGATATCAGAATGACAACAAAAGAAAGAGAGAGAGAGGGAGAGAGAGAGAGAGAGTGAGAAAGGGGGAAAATGGAATTTGTGCCCCTAAAAAAACATAGTGTATTGTATAAATATATTGATATTACACGTTATTTATGTGCTGAGATTAACTGAATTTTTATAGAGCATTGATATAAATTCAATAATAAATTCTTAAGCCATTTTCAATCACACCAAACAATTGAACAGCCATTCGAATCAATTAAAAGCAATCGAAATATCCTATCGTACGTACATATATATATATTATATATATGTATATATAAATCGATTCAATGCACAGTACCAAGTGCTCAAGAGCTTTCTAATCAGTGATTGGGTTTCCAAGTGGAAAATTTACGCACCTCCAATTGTTGTAAATATAAATTTGACGAAGGGCTGCAAAAACATCTTTAAGTAGCTACATTTTTAATAAAGATGTTAACTTAAACTTATCGCAGCAGAAAAAATGATAAGCTTAACCATTTTGACACGTGGATTGATTGTAGGGTATTCGTGAAACGACTCAACTTGAGACACTTCTTGTTCATGAAGCACTACTCATACGAGTACACTGAAAAAATGTATTGCTGGCGTTTTGGAAATGTGTTAAAAAAATATTAAAAAGTTATAAAATTGATTAGCTTTCAAGTATTTTATTAATAAAGAAACTTATTTATTTTATTATAACCAAAAACATAATTTACTTTAGGTTTGAATAATTTTTAAAAATATTTGTAAATGAAATTCCTTAACCTTCGCTTTCTTGGGCTTTCTATGATTGATTTTCTTAAACAAAACTTATTCGCTCAGTGTATTAGGTATGAGGTGTTGAAGCTAACGTGTTGCTGTCGGCTACCTTTCTCACTCGTACATTATTGATCAATAACAAATTGTCGCAACGAAAATCAGAGCAATATTTATGAAATATTTATGGCACACGTCGTAATCATTGGCAATTCATCGAATATGCGCTCAACGCCTGTCGTATATCTTTCGTATAACTTCTCTTAAGTAGACGAACACAAAAATTGGGCATTGTAAATCTATAAAGATACCAACCAATAAACAATATCGTGGCATGTATGTGTATCTACAAGATACATTTTGCAGCTATAGCTATGTCCAGGCTGTGTATTCAGTCGCTAATAACTACACGAACCGCACACATCGCTTTATGATTTACGATCCGAAGGTAAATAGGTAACGACATCTAAACATGTCAATATCCTCGTCCAGTTGTAAAGTTGAAAGATAAGTACACAACAACAACAACAACAACATCATCATGAAGAAGTACGTTGAGCCGACCGCAGAAAATAAATATAGTACATATACTCTTCGTATAGTTGATGCCACACTAAAAAAAAAAAAAAAAAAAGAGTTCAGTTTATTATTTATGATCCGTTTATATTTGTCCAGTTTATCGTCTTTACAATGTTTAACAAAGAAAAATTAATTTTTGGGCATGGAAAACCTTTTAAGCACTTGGAACACTTTCTCGTCACGTTCCAAGCTGGCAAAATTGGAACAGATTTACACCAAATCCAGATAATTTAAATAAATATGTAAATATGGAAAGTTTATGTGTCAAAATAACAAATCACAATTTGTTTTGTCACCTTTTATGCATCATAAATTATCACATAATTATTATCGCAATCTTCGATTCCATAATAAAATGTTTCTTCAGGTTTTTTTCTCATTTTTTTTTGCGTTGTTTCGAAACAGCCAACAACAAACAACTGTAGTTTATTTAAGCATTCAGTATGAGGTTCTGCGATTTGTTTTTAGGATATTGTTGATATCGTATTTAAGCCTCATAAACGCTACCAGTACGATATCAGCTTATGACTATATCGTAATAATAACTCAGAGACAGTTTACAACCCAATACACCCCAATTAAAATTGGAACCTAAGCAATACAACGTTATTAAGTTTCATTAATAATAACACTTTGTATGCGCTCAAATGAAAAAATGCTTAAAATAGATGGAAACTATATAGGAAAGTGTATCGGAGTACACTCGATAAGGTTTTAATAGCACAATAAATGAAAATGGTTGCCTGCATCATTATATAGACGCCAATTGTGCTATAGCAGTCAGTTGTTGTTTATTATTTATTGATTAGTTCTAGCGAAAAAATCACAAAAATATTTAAGCAAATAAAGAAGCTTCTACCGAGTATCATAAAAAAAAGAATACGAAAGAAACCAAATACAAATGTGAAAGATAATATTTAAATTAAATAAAAAATTTTTGTTTTATGGCTTTGAATTTTGAGGAATGTGTGAGTCAAACGATTGTTGTTGTTGTTGTTTTTGTTGTTATGATTATTTGTTGTTTTTGGGCAGTTGATTTGAAAAGTGAAAACGTGCTGCGACAACGGCTGTCAGAGCGGCCACCAATTAAATGTCATTTATCAGTAAACAAAAAAAAAACGAGTCTAAAGTTTAGATAGCCTTCTGATTTATAGCCCCTGCGATAAGCCACAGCTGAGCCAAAGCAAAAGGGGTGCTGCTGAGCAAAGGAGTGTTGCGAGGGGGGGTGAAGAGAACGGAGAGGACAGTGAGTGTTAACATTGGCATTTAACGTTGCGTTTTGTTGCCTGATTGATTTGCAGTGTGTGTGTGTGTGTGTATGTGTGTTAAAAAGTAAATATGTAATATGTAATTGCGCTAAGGCTTATATTTGCAATCGTTTCGAGACGCTTCAAAGCCCATTCACCGACACAAGCAGCAACAATTGCCGATAACAGCAACTGTTGCTGAGACGTTAGTTAGTTGGAAAGTATTATGTTTGAATACGCAATCCCCATCTAATGCCGCCTAGAGTGCTCCTGAAGTGGAGCTTATGCTAAGGATACCCTCTCAAGTAAGATTTCCCTACCTTACCTGACCCTACCCTACCAGACCCTACCCTACCGATTCGATTCGATTCGTTTTCTGGTACGAAATCGAAATCTCAACGAATTCGTAAATCATGCATCATGTTTTTGTCGGCTGCCAGTGACCAAATCATAGCCCTAATCTATCGGCCACAGTTTATGGCAATCACTTTTGGCATATCGGACCAAAGCTCTATATTTATTATATTGTGTTTTGACTTTCTCATTGTTGTTGGACGATTTGCTTTCATATTTGCCGAAAGCAGCTATTTTATAATATTGTACCAGGTCTTCTACTGTACTACTGTTCTTCCATTTGATTAATTGACCATCGATATCGATATCGATTCCAATCTACAAAAGCTGTTGTAAATTATTATGTGCAAAGTAACAAACGGAAATGTAGTTAAAGGATAGAATATTCATTAGTTAATTTGAAAACTTAGGAAATGAAATTACAATGCATTTGAAATAATTATCGCCTACTGTGGCACAAAATAAAAGCCTGCAGCAAACTTGACACGAGACAATGATAATCCTGCCATAAGACCATCAATTGATATGGGTATGGGCAAGGGGCAGCGGCAGGGGCAGGGGTTGTATAAACATGATAACAATGATTTCAATTACCATGCAGTGTCGAATAATTATTTAACCTTTTTTTGCCAGCCAGCCAGCCAGCCCCTGAAAATATTGTGAACAAGTGCGTGGCGGATATTGCGTGAATATTGCTCCCGGGCGTATAAAAACAGATGAACAGCAAACCGTGCCGAGAGGGTGGCATTCTTACTCAGGGGTAGTAGTAGTAGTATTAGAATGGAATGGTTCGGACGACGGCTATGTCTAATGTGCACAAATTTATGACTTTACTACCGACCGAGGGATAGAGGACAGGATGCGAGTGGGCGGTTTGTTGTTGCTCCTTCTGCTTGTCGTCTGTTTACATTGTCAGCCTCCGGGGCAGCACAATGCTGCCACTCTGTCGATAAGCATCGTGGGCACATGCTTAAGCTCATTATTATCATTTAAACAAGTCGGCCTACGTCAGACCACCAGGGCCACTTGTCCTGCCCCCCCTTGTCTCTCTCTCTCTCTCTCACTCTGGGGTTGATTCGCACTTGCCAGCAATTTTGCTGCGTTAAACGTTTCCGATTCTACTAGTGGTTCAAGCATATTCCTCACTCAAAACTCACAAATGCCATTTCCTAGATTTCCTGTTACTCTCTCTCTCTTTCTCAGTTTCGTTATCATCAGGGAAAGCGTCCATAACTGGTAGTCGTGTGGCTCCAGTGGGTGGTTTTGTATTCGCGATTCGTTTGGCTTGTTAGGTATTCCCCTCCTTTTGGGTGTTGGGTCAAAAAGAGTGAGGGAGAGAGCGAAGGGCTCCCGGGACAATTGTGTGCACAATTAGAATAAAGGGTTTGCAATTGACATTTGCTGTAATGGCGATGATTAAAATTTGCCTGTCTTCAGGAAGGGCAGCTGGGCTCGGATTTCCTGTTTTATATGATTGTTTTTTATTACCAAAAAGTGAAAAAGTAGATTTGAAATTTAAATTACTTATTCAATTGGTTATGGAAAGGTAAATTACAGATTTTTAAAAATATCAAACCTTTTTTGTTTCATTTTCGCTAATTTTAGAGATTTTGCAGATCGGTAGTCTATTTTCTATACTCGAACAAAGTTGTCTGCTTCTGTTTTGTTTCGAGAGCGAGTAGTTTTGGTTAGTGTTTTGTCAAGTGTTGCCCTGTAAAGAGAAGCACTTAAAAACATCAGGAATATCAACTAGAAGGCGAACAACAATAACCGCAACAACAAAAGACAAATGCAATAAAAACACTTGACACTCTGACGCCAGAAGGCCGTCTCATCAACAACAACAACAGCAACAACAACACACACCCCAAAAATATAATAATAATAAAACGTTTCGTGCGTCTCTTAGTAAATGTATCTGGATCTGTCGGATGCGTACTTGCTACTTTAAATGCGACGCATTTCAGTTTTGTCGGCGTTTTGAGCGTGGGTTTTATTTTGTGTTTTGGCTTTGCGTTTTGCCGCCTCACTGGCTGCCAAGAATCAAAGCAACATCATCAAAATCCGCCCCCTTTTCGCCACACCTCACCGCCACCCCCGTCCATCTTCGCTTTCGGCATAGCAGTTACTTTTATCTGTGTGGCGAATTAGAATGTTGTCAAATTGTTATTCTTTTGTTGCGATGCGTATTCATTCATTCGATTTGGATTCGCTCAAGCCCCTTGGCTATGCTACTGCATTCTCCTCATTCCTCTTTCCTTACCCCTTTTCTATACACACACACATCGCTTTTGCGCGCCTGCGTCGTCAACCCACGATTGTCGTCGTCGTCGTCGTCGTCGTTGTTGTTGTTGTTGTTTTTGGTGTCCTCATCTATGTGCCTGTTTTGTGTGTGTTTTCTGTTTTGTCATGCTCCATTTAGCCGAGGGTGGACCGAACAGATGTTCTATTTAAACGCACATTATTATTATTCCATTTCGACAAGCGAATCTGAGGCTGCCTTTGCGTCTTGTGTGCACCCAACAATTGTGTCAGAAACGTTACACACACAATGTATTTGTAATATTTAAGTTAACTTATTGTTCCATATTATTTAGTGCTTTTATATATATTAAAAATATTATTTTTAAAGTTGCTTACCTTTGTAAGTTGTACCTCTCTTGCAACCATACAACCATAAAAAAGTGAACTCGATTTGTTATTTATTTGTCGGGTGGCTGTGAAAGTTGAACCCTGGGCGCAATACTCGGTGACACAGTCCTGTTGATGATGATGACGCGTTGATGTCAAATGCGGAACGGGGAAAACGAAGCAATGGTAACATCGAGTCGAATGTTGTTTCTGTTCCCGATCCCATTGCTGTGTGCTTGATTAGGGTGAATTAATGGTCATGTAAGGTGGATTAGGCGATTGAATACGAAAATAATTACATTTGAAATTCGATATGCTGCCAACTGTCAGCGAAAACGAATATATATATGTGTGTGGTTTTGTAAGTGTGTGTGTTTTTAATACAGGTGGTCTTGTGTGTGTGTGTGTGCGTGTGTTTGTGATTGATGATGATCTGCCCTTTGCTCTGATTTTGCTAATAGTTCTTTTCACTCGCTTCCTTCTGTCTTTACAGATGCGTCGCACCCCTTTAGCATAAGCAGATTGGTCAAGACTGAACACCTGACGGCCATTGTGGCCGCTGCGGGCCTGAAGCCACCTCCGCCTCTGCCACTGACGGCGCACAGCGTCGCCCTGGCCGAGGATAACAACAATTCCATCTCGATGCTAAGTAAGAATCAACAGCAGCATCAGCAGCAGGAACGGCCCAAGCTGCTGCCTTATATGAGTGCCAGTGAGCAACTGCGTCAATCTCGCTCCCGTTCGAGATCACGTTCGAGGAGTGCCTCCCACTGCTCCTCACAGATTGATATGGATGATGCGGATAGCAGTCATGAGCGCTATTCACGACATTCGCGACGTTCACTGCACTCCAGATCCCGTTCTCGTTCCCGTTCCCGCTCCCGTTCGCATTCGAGCAGCTCCTCGGTGGAACTGGAGGTGGATTCGCCACCCGGTAGTCCCAGCATTAGTTCTCCCAGTGCCGCTTCTGTTTCTGCCTCCGAATTGCTTATTACAGCGAACAGCAACCTTAGCGCCAAGAAATCGGATCTCTTCTCTGTCTCCGCTCTGCTCCGACGCGATGAACCCTCCACGAGACGTGCTCCACGTAGTCCACCCTTCAACCTGGCAGGTGCCTCAAGTGCTGCCTTGGCTGCACTGCCCACCAATCCGCTAGAGGTCATGCGCCAAAGCTACCCGCCCAACTATGATGCGGTTATGTTTCAGCGCCCCATCTTCTCACCGGCGCTACCTTTCTTTGCCGCCATTGCCTTTCATCAGGGACAGCAGCAGCAGCAACAGCAGCAATCCGGACTGGTTGCGAGGTAAGTTCAAGACTCTATCTTGTTTTATATGTACGCAAAATCAGAAATAAGTTAAAGATTTCCATTTAAGAAAAAATATTTTAACATTTATTAACAAGTTCTTTACATAAAATACATAAAACTGTCTTAATAAATTAAAAATTTTTTCTTTTAAAAATAATTAAATAATAACAATCGGTTTATTTAAAATTTTGTACATAGAAAATAAAACAGAATTTTTTTTTTATCAATATTTGTTATAGTTTCTTAAGCCTAGTCGGGATTTTTGTACATTTTTCATTGTCAATCCGTTGAACCTAATGTATTATTATATAAACTATAAAAAAGATTTAATTTATTTTTTTATACATTTTTGAAATAGTATTTAACAAAAATATATTTATTTCAAAAGTTTTATGATTTGAAAAAAAAGTTCATCATTTGAACTAGTTTGTATTATCTGACTTTAGTTTCTCTCAGTGCATGAAATGGTCTGAAAGACCTATCCTAATTAAGCTGCCTTAATTAAGTACATAATTTCAAAGCTAATGTTCTCGCTTTCTCTGCTTTTTTTGGCTTTCTTTTTGGGCAGCTACCATCCGGACTCACAGGAAAATCTCTTCCGGTTGCGCAGTTTGATGGTGCCACTGCAATCCGCTGGTCAAAATGGCTCCACAGCGGCTGCGGCAGCAGCGGCGGCAGCAGCAGCTGTTGGCGTGGGTGTGCCACCCGGTGCCGGGCATTTGGGTCTGCCACATCCGCCGCATCTGCATTTTCATCATATGGCTGCTAAGTGGCCGGGCCTGCATCAATTTAGCGACCTGTACTCGTGCATGAAGTGCGAGAAAATGTTCTCCACACCGCATGGACTCGAGGTGCACTCGCGCCGCACCCATCATGGCAAGAAACCGTATGCCTGCGAACTGTGCAACAAGACCTTTGGCCACGAGGTCAGCCTCAGCCAGCACAGGTATGTGTACAAAGTGTTTTCCAACCACAAGCATTTGCAGGCCAGGCTCGGACTGGGCCGCCGCCTCCTCCCCATCCGCAGCCTAGTTTGCATACTTAATGAGTGGCCAGTGGTGTTTGGGGACAAGGTGACAGTTTTGCGTTACTTAATTTAGCTGAAATGTTGGATTTAGCCTGGCCAAATGTTTGCTTTGTGGTTGTATTTTGCTCCAGGGAATACGAGCTTGGCTTTAATTACACCAAAAAGCCGCCAGCTTGTTACTAACACACAAAAACATCCATGTGTTTATTAGTTGTGTGTGGCATGTCGTCTAACGGTTTTCCCATTTTGTGGCACTCTTTTTTGCAGGGCGGTGCACAACGTGGAAAAGGTCTTTGAGTGCAAACAGTGCGGCAAACGGTTCAAACGTTCCAGCACCCTATCCACCCATCTGCTCATCCACAGCGACACGAGGCCTTATCCCTGCAGCTACTGCGGCAAGCGATTCCATCAAAAGAGTGATATGAAAAAGCATACCTACATTCATACCGGTAAGTTTAGTACCACAATTAAGAGTTTTAGTTAACAAGGTTTAGTATAAGAGATTTAGGTTTGAAGATTTAGTTTTAGAGGTTTGATTTTAGAGGTTTTTTGGAAATGGTTCTGTTACTATTGCGGAGGAATAGAAAGGAACATTTTTAAATCATGAATAAAATATTTTGTTGTCCTTCAGTACTGGAATAAAAGGAAAAATAATATTACATCTATTATAAGTTGTATTTTTATCATAAATAGTTTGTTAAAAAGCCAGAGATTAAACACAAACATGTTAACAAACTTATGTTTGGAATACATACACATATTGCACACACTTACATACATGCACATGCCTCTATAGAGAAGAAATATGAATTTTTTTTTTTTTAAAGACAATGGCAAACGATGAACGCAAATGAGGAACATTGCCCGGAAGCGGGCGCCATTAAAGTGGCAATAAAGAACAGCAAGAACAACCACCAGCGAAAAGCCGCAGTTGCAAGTTCCAATTACAGTTATAGTTGACAAAACGGTGGAAGAGTAATGGGCGAGGCGGGTTAGGGCAGGGCAGGACAAATACTATTGCAAAAAAATGGACCTGACGACGGCGATAGGAAAGCGCAAAAATCAGCTGAAAAGAGTGCCAACTATTAACGCGTGCTCGCTCTCACAAAAAACACCAAGAGAAAGAGAGAGAGAGAGAAGGAGAAAGAAAAAAAGAGAGCGAGCAGCAGCACCTAACACACACACACACACACACATAGTAAATGTAACGGAATTGATAAGAGACAGAACTGAGGACCAAAGTTATATACACAGAGCTTGGGAGAGAGGCATTGGAAAGACAACGACACAAACAGCAACAACTGCAAAATATACACACACAGTGACAGCGACTACAATAACGCCTTGAGCGCGCGAAAGAGAGCTAGAGAGAGAGAGAGAGAGGCAGAGAAATCACAGCCGACCAATGAAAAATTTAGTCAAGAGATTTTGATTTTCTGTTTTATACGCGCGCACACACACGAATAACAAACACGACACACATACACACACACACACACTTTCACTCGTCGAGACTGAGTATCTGGGTTTGTGTGTGTGTGTGTGTGTGTGCGCGCATACACCCCTATAACTAGTATAACAACAACAAAGCTCGACCAAAGCAAGCAGCAACAGCGCTGCCGCCGCGCAGTTAAGCGACGCCATTACGTTCCGTGCCTTTAAGTCATCGATTTCCATAGTTTCTCTTTTTGCTACACTATTTTCCAGAGTCTACTTGGTAATATAGAATCCACAAGTTGAATTTCTGATAATTCTCAAATCGATCAACTTTATTTAAAGCTTAATTGGTTTAGTGACTAAATAAATCAGTTTATGAACTTTGGAGCTTGAATGAATGAAACGTTTACTTACATTTTTCATCACTTTGTTGTGATTTAAAGTGAAGTAATATTATTGTTTGATGCAATCACCCATACAGTAGATACTATGTTAAGGCAAGTCTTTTAAGTAATGATGACTTATCATAATCGTTAATTATTAGATTACTAAAGCAACATTAAAAGCAACATGATTTCTTTAATTTGTCATTAGTTATTATGTTTAACTTCCGAAAAGATTTAAATTTACCCCAAAACTTCAAAAAAGCTGTCTCCCATCTCACAAAATCATATTTGCATCGATTTTTCGTTACGCATTTAGATTTTATTATTTGCAACCTTCTTAAATTTCATTCGAACATTATTTTTTTTGCAAATCTTTTGTTGTTGGTTTGCGCTGAAATCAGTTTTGCAAATTGCAAGGATAATAACCTTCTAATAATCAGGCCCCCCACAAGCTAAGGCCCCATCTGGCCACACCCATCAACCCCGTCTCGCAGCCCCAGCAGACGCGCGCGTTTCGCACTCGTTTTAAGCGAGCGTCTGGCCAAATCAGTGGAAAGCGACTCCGCACACACACACACACACACACACACATATACACAGACGCAAATACTTCCGACATTTTTATCGTTTGGCGTTTTCGATTTAGGACGTGTGCCCCATAGCTCCTCATACTGCTCTTGCTTGTTGCACACACACACACACGCACACACATGTGGCAAGGTATACAGTTACGGATCCCTAATGTCTCGGGATTTGTATACGTCTCTGGCTTTAGCCAAGTTCTTTTGCTCTTTTTGTCTTATCCAACTTTGGTGCGTGCTTCTTTTTACGACCATTCTTAATTTTTTCCCATTTTCCCCTTTATATTTCTTAGTTTTTTGTTTGTTTTTTCCTCCTCAAGTTTCGTGTTTACGCGACGTGTTTCTATTGCTAGCAATAACCAAGGCAGCAGATTTTTTCCACATTGATGTGATTTGCCTTAACATTTCTTAGCCTTAGCATTTGGCTACGTTTTTATATCCTTTTTGTGTTTCGCTCGCAGTTTCATTTTTTATTCTCTTGCCTCAGATTTTTTGTTTTCGTAAATTTATGCACCATAAAAGCAAAGCAAATAATTTTGTTCTATATATATATGTGTGTGTGTGGGTGCAGGTTGTTTATTTATTCATGAGTTTCATTTCGATCTGGGACTTAAAACTCCACCTCACATACAAAATTCATTTTCACCGCCTAAAAAAATCAATAACTTAAAGCTTTAAAGTCCTGACTGTAAAACAACATTGAAAAAAATTTAAATTAAAACTTTATTAAAGCTTAAATTTTCATTTTGACAAGATTCTTGTTTAGTTTCCTATGTATTTATTTAGTTATACTTTGTCTGTCTGATCCACGTTGCGTATGCGTTATTTTATTAAGAAACATAACACGCAATCTTAAAAGGCATTGCAAAGCCAAATATAAAACATGTTGAACTGAAAGGATTTGCCAAGTATCCTTCTAAGATTCAAACTCACACACACAAACTCACACACACACACACACACAGATACAAACTGACTAACAGACAGACATAAAATATTAGAAGAGTAAAAGAAAAAGCAGCGCAGAAGCAAGCAAAGATTTAAAAGAATTTCCACAATGTGATGCAATAAAAATCCTTGAAATCAGTACATACAAAAACTGGGCACTCCCCCAACCCCCCCACCATCTCACACCCAAACCAACCAAGCTGTATAGAGTATATATATATATTGCTGACTTGGACTTGAACTGAGCGTGTTAGTTAGAGCAGAAAGGCAGTCAGCAGTAGCAACAGCAGCAGCTAACCAGAGATATCCTCTCAGCCTCAGCCTTTGAGCGCTGAGAAGAAGCAAAAGCAGAAAGCAGAATAACAGCTCCCACATTTTGCGAACTGCCGACGGCCGACGGGATTTGGATTTGGGTCTCGTTAGTGTTCGTTGCTCGTTTGCCGTGATAAATAATAAAAGCTGCTCTATAATCTCTGCGACTACGTGACGTTATTTGTGCCGATAGTGCACGAACGTGCCCCGAGCTAAAGTTCCAGGAACCCCTTTTTCAACTAAACTCAACGCAGGGCAGGGCATGCTCCGTATGGACGAAACGAACACTCATCGAGCCAGTCGAGGCAGTCGAGCAAACCGAGAGCTACTACAACAGAAACAACAACAGGATGACTACTCAATTTTTTACTACTTGCTGTTGCTACAACTGCTACTCCATGCTCCATGCTCCATGCTTCTTTGTGCTTAAGCACAAGCAGCGCATTCGACTCCTGCCGCGGGAACTAAAGTTGAATCAGAGCACATCCCAACGGTCGAATGTTTCAGAATCACGTCGCTGCAATTCCATTATATACTTAAAGCAACATCTCCCTTCCCTTTCTCGTATGTACAATGTATATTTGAGTATATATATATATATATATATATATGTATATGTATGTATATAGAAAACCCAACTGGCTGCATAGTGGGCGCATGTTATTGTTATTTGTGTGCGTGTGTTTACTTTATATATGTATGTACACAACGTTCACAGTGTTCACTGTTCACTGTTCACTGTTCCTTGCCCTTCCCATATGCTCGCAAAAATTTAACTCAAGTTACCATTTTTGTCGTTATATTGTTGCCATAGTGTCTGTTTGTATATATGTGTGTGTGTGTGTGTATGCATAGGCTTGTTGTGCAGTCGATGACATTATCTCTGCTGGCCAAAGTGTAAAGGTTCCATAGATAAGCGTACACATATTTTTTCGTGCGAGTGAAACTATCATAAAAATAGACAACTTGGTCAAACGATATGTGGCTCGACTCTTGGACAGTCAGCGTTTTGCTTTGCATTTGCACTGATTTCAAAAGAAACAAAGTTTGAAAAAAGATTCTTTTACTTTTTGTAGGATTTTGTTCCATCGATTTACTAAATCATAGATTTTTCCTGACAACACATATTAAATCTAACAAATCCGAGCATAAATTTTATACGTTTGCTTCAATAAAGTGCTAAATAATTTTACGAATTAAAGGTTTAGTCGAGCTACGCAAACACAAAACCCGATTAGATAAACACAGATGCAGACGAACATATAAAAAAACAAGTAAGAAGGCTCTAGTCGAGAAATCCCGACTAGACGATACCCTGATCCCTATACTATACGCGTACAGTCAGTGCTTGCAAGTATGTGTGCGTGTGTGTACGACCATATTGCATACTGCATACTTAACTTCAAGGTTCCATATCTCCGGTGTTTCTTAACCGATTTTAATAATTTTTTTCACAGATTGTTATTATTTTGATTAATAACTAAAATGCCATCTAAAGTTTTTTTCAAATTCAAGATGTTATTGTTATCGATCACATGTGTATATCGGAAACGGGATGAGTTATCGAAAATCGAAAACAAACTTGTACTGCCTAGGGATTAGGCGAGCTTAAGTTCCAAATCTGGAGTCTCTAGCTCTTATAGTCTCTGAGATCGACGCGTTCATACATACAGACGGACAGACGGACAGACGGACGGACGGACAGACGGACAGACGGACAGACGGACATGGCTATGTCGACTCGACTGTTGATGCTGATAAAGAATATATATACTTTATGGGGTCGGAGATGCTTCCTTCTGCCTGTTACATACTTTTGCACAACTTCATGATACCCTTTTTCCCCATTTTTAATGGGATCAGGGTATAAAAACTGAATTCTCATTATTTCCACTCTGATAACTGCGAATCAAATCAAATCTCAATGAAATCTTGATAGCACTTGGCGCCGTTGAGCCACAAAATAAAGAATAAGGAATAAAGAAAAAGCACAATATTAAGGTTAGGGTGAAAGCAAGAGCGAACAAATCTCTAATGAAAAATTAAACAGTATGAAAATGTGCTATAAATGAGTGATAAAAGCAAAGAAAACAGCACAAAATGCTTTAAGCTGCCAGTTGGAAATCGCTTTTAAGCATTTTTTTCGTTCTTCGTTAGACATTATGTGGGCTGCCTTTAAGTGCTCAACCACAAACACCACACAGATGAAGCCACATACCAAAAAAAAAAAAAGAAGTTGAAATTTAAAAACTCTGTAGAGTACAGAGAGTGAAGGCTAAGGGGGGTTGGAGGGTGTCGCTGTGGTTTGCAACGTCGTCGACGCCATTGCTGCCATACGGACAAGATGATGACGACGACTTACAGGATAAGTGAAGAGGGGGGACGGTGGTGGGGTTGCGTTTGTCTGACTCAGACATTTTGGGGGTTGCTTGTGTTAGCATGTGTGTGTGTGTGTGAGTGGGTGGGTTTTGCTTTCTTTTTGGGAAAAGCAAAGCTTGTCTAAAATGGCGCGCACTGCTTGCAATGCAAAATGTGCAAAAAAGCAAAATGCCTATCGATTTTTAGTTTTAACAAACCTCTCACTCTCTCTCTCTCTCTCTTTCTCTATATGTTTGTTGCAGGTGAAAAACCGCACAAGTGTCAGGTGTGTGGCAAGGCGTTTAGTCAGAGCTCGAACCTGATAACGCACTCAAGGAAGCACACCGGCTACAAGCCCTTCTCCTGCAAGCTCTGCCACAAGGCCTTTCAGCGCAAGGTGGATCTGCGACGCCACAAGGAGACCCAACACACAGATCTGCGTGTCCATCTGGGCAAGGTGGACTTTATGTCCGCTGCAGCGGCCGCAGCAGCAGCTGCCGAACTGAACGGAGCACCTGGTCCTGGCATAAGTATGTCCACTGGTGGTCTTGCAGCACCATCAACGGGTGTGGGAGTGGGAGGAGGAGGAGGAGGAGGGGGGCCTGTCAATGGCTCTACTGCTGTCAGCTCGTTGAATTGCCAAAAGGTATCACTGCTGGCATAACAGCAGCAGCCGGTATCTGTTCCAGTTCCAGTTACAGTTCCGCATAACCCATTCCCAATCAATCGGAATCATTGTGCAATAGCAGCCGACTTGAATGTTCGGCATGCATTTCCATTTGCAGCCTCACGTTAAAATTACAAAACAAAAATAATGAACGTTAATAAAATTTATATAGTTTAAGCCAATAAACCAAATTATAAAAAAGTTTCCATTGTTGCCAAAAAAAAAATCTAAATAAATACAAATAAATAGCTACACAAACTATAATCTATACCAAAGAAATAATAATAACAGTTAAAAAATGAATAAAACAAATCTTAAGCTCTCCCTCTCTCATTCTCTCTCTCTCTCTCTCTCTCTCTCTCTCAGTAGTTCTCTGCGCACAAACACACATTCTCAAAAACCAAAACTCTTAAACAAAATGGGAAATCAACCCAAAAACAGTTATTTTTTGTAAATTATATATGTATATTCGATATGTCTGTGTGTGTTTGTCTGATTGTACTTTGATTAATGTGCATTCAACAAGAAATATTTATGTATAACTTCTTAGCTGCTAATATTGAATAATAAAAACCAAAACTAAACGTTTATAGCTGAAAAAAGGCGCATTTTCAAATCCAAAAACAAAGCCATGAATCGTACGTGTACTACTTGTAAAATGTAATTTAATAAGACCAAAAATTAAACATTAATTATTTAAAATAAAAAAATAAAATAAAATAAAAAAACCAAAAATGTTCCAAAAAAATTTTTGCTTCTAGATAGTTGTGAAATTTTAAAACGCTGAACTATGCAAATATTCTGATATTATATCATTCCAATGAATTTAGTCTAATTAACAAATTTTTAACTTATTTATACATATATATGTGTATGTGTATGTAAAAAAAACCAAAACAAAATGAAACGAAACGAAACAAACCAAAAATGCTAAATAAATATATATTTTCATTTTAATGTTCAACAAATAATATAAAAACAAAATATCTAATATACATTTTAAGTATTTTTATGTTTTCCAATAAATTAAATTTATTAAGCAATTAAAAAATATTATATTTTGTTTGTTCTTAAACCAAGGGTAAGAATATGAAACTGTCAGAACTGAAATTTATATTTAAATCGAAACTTTCTATTAAATATTTGGGTTCAAATAGTGAGGATACAAATTGGATTTTGCTATTTTTTGTTATAAGAAGAACTCGAATTATAAATACTAAACAGAAGGTATGAATATGAAATGCAATCATCCTGCTTAATAACAACTAAAAGTCAAACTGTCAGTTAAAAAACAAAAAGAGTTTAGCTGTCCGACAACTGACAATGCCTTTGTCTATAGATACAACTTATAGCGAATTGAAAATATATTCAAATAAAGACAACTACAAGTGTCGAACACTCGTTGAATATGCAAAGCTCCATATAAACGAAGTCACATACATATATGATTAAAGAGTCATAAGTGGATGGCACTCTCAAACATATTCCCCAAAGTGTCCGACGTCGAATATCGGATATCACGTACGAGACGAGGGTAAATGTTGGCCCCGTGTCGCAATCGTTCTAAACAAATTTGACAATAAAAATAATAATATCAAAGGGACAAGGAGGAGTAAAAGACACTTTTCCATATTCAGACTGGAGCACATTTATTCCCAAGCCTGCACTTTGCATTGGCAGCCAAAAAAAAAAAAAAAAGAAAAAAGTAACTTGTCTACTTTTGCAAATGGAATCGAGGAAAAAACCGTTTTCATCAATAAAATATATTTGTCTACCTTACAACACGTGTATGATCGCAACGTATTTGCAACTGTGTAAGATGTAAAAGAGTTGAAAAATTGTATGGAAAACTATAATAACTATGAATTCGATGTGTATCTTACACACTTAGTGTGGTAGTAGTACCTGTTGGTAAGGTTTTTCCGAACCCATAACTTTGTCAAAACTGAATCGATTTTCAAAAGGAAAAGCATTTAAGTCATGGCTTGAGCTCAATAACAATACTGCATTTATAGTTGGAAAATTTTTATTTTCTCAAGGAACAAATTTTCAAAAGAAAAGACGTTTTTTCTGGTTAAGCACAGTAAGCTTCTTAGTTGGCTTTCAAAAAATATTTAAAAACGTCAAGTAAATCACATCAATGATGAATGTTAATTGATGTGATTTACATGACATTTTACAGTAGTAATTTACAGCTATGAGTTAGTAGTTTTTATGTTGTGTACCCATAAATGTGTGTTTGAACCAGCAGCATATTGGGGGATTGATAGATTTATGCATATGTCATCACGAATTAGTGAGACTTTGCGTAACTCATTACCCATAATTACCACAGGCAGCAATAAAAATTAATAGAAGAAAAAAAATAGAAGAGCTGGTACGCGAAGGCAGCAAGCAAAACCGAACGAATGTTAATTTATGCAATGATCGATAACATCCTGCGATTTAATCAACAAAAGTTTGCCGATCAACGCGACCTAAAGCAAAGCAGTCAAAAGAGTCGATGACCGGTCGGGTGGCGTAGGTGATCATAAAAACATTGATCAATCAATCTTAAACGATTCGAAGTCACGAATTGAAATCAGCAACTTCCGTCCATGTTGGGCTTGAGCATTCAATATAGTATGTATGTATGAATGTACGTATTTATGTATGTATTTATGTATACTGGCTATGTTTTACGAGAGTCTTAAGTGCTATAAAACAAAAAGCCAATGCCTCACTCGTCGCCATGCGGGCTCTTTGAACGAATTAAGCGCAATTAGCGAAGGTACTTTTTTGTTTAAGGGTGTTCTAGACGTGGAAGAGAGAGCGAGAGAGAGGTTGGGTAGCCCAGCAGGATCGTTGATCAATGCGGAACCTCGACACGCAACTTGTTTGATTTGAGATCGCCTCATGTTTTTCAATTTTAAAGTCATTGTCAAAGATGTGCATTATTATACAGAATACTTGGGATTATCATTGTTTCAAGTCGTTCTTAATGCGAATTTATTGCCGCCATCATTATATGGCGCCCAGACATGAAGATCATTTGAAAAGATGACTCAAGACTTTTCTTTCGAAAAAAAAGCAACTTTGCACCCTTTTAAATATACAATTCTGCTGGTGCAGCAATCCAAAAGGGTAGCTTAACCGCAGATAAGACAATGGATGTTAATTAAATTTCATTGGCATATTAAGTGTTAATAAACCAAAAAATGTATTTTGCAAGGTATGTATGATTGTAAGTATTGTAATAACTGTCATTGTGTGATTAAGAGAACGCTGGAGAATTAAGTTTGTTTTGTGAGTATTAATCCATTCTTTGTTTAAATATCGAACAATGTCTTTTCTCTTTGATATGATGATCTTGATAAGGAATGGAAATTTATAAAAATAGCTTGTTAATATATTTTTGTATATATTTTCGTGTATCTTAAATAATATTTGCTTGCATCAAAAAGACTTTCCCTTCCAATTTCAATCTAAAAAGTCAAGCATTCGTTTTTATTTCTGATCGATCTTCAACGTTATCACTGCTCTTGACCAATGCTCCTTCTGAACATTTGTCATGCAATATCTGGCGTTATTTTGCTGCCCCATAGATGTGACCGAAGAGGAAGAAGCATCACAGTTGTGACACTTAATGACAATTGCATTTTTATTACACAAACAGTCGACGAAATGTTTATTAATGGCCCGAACATAAAGGCATCATGACCTTCGCCATGGCAATCAGCTGCAGCTTAAATTGATTTCACTCCCATGTAGTAACTAAGTATCTGTATATGCTTATTTATTTATAACTGTGTATCTGTATCTGCGTATCTGTAAATGTTGTTACAATGCATACGCTGCACCTGCTGACAATTTCAAGTGCACGACAATAGAAAGAACAACACGCACAACTGGGGAGATTCCCTTTCTTACCCTGTTTGACTATAGCCACCCTCACCAGCCTTGCCGTAAACCACATCGAACCGCAATAGTAATTTACGGATGCGCAACATCAGGCTGCTTCCCAAACTAATCGCACGCTCAGCGGGACAACAAACATCAACATCGAAGTGTCAACGATTCTCTATCATATTCTCTCTTTGTCGCGGTGGTTGTTGCTTTTGTGTGTTGGGTGGTTGTTGCTCCGCTTGTTGCCAATTGAACATCTCAATTGTTGCAACAACAGCAGCAGCGGCAACAATACGGTGTTGCCAATGTGGCTGCGAAGTCGTGCTGCGTGATTACACAAGAACAAAGTGAACTGTGCCACAGTTTCATTTTCATATCCAGTTCCAATTCCAGTTGCCAACAACAAACAAACAAAACACACAGGCTCACTCCTCACCCCTCCCTCGCCATCCCGCCCCCGGGGCCAGATAATCCCACTGGACTAATTCAAGTGTAACCCCTTGTTATCCCACCCCCTCAGGCACACGAAAAGCGCAACGACCGACAATTGAGCAGTTAAATATTTTGGTGTCATAAGTTGGGATTATCACCCAACCCTCGTTCCTTAGCCGAATCTCACAAATGCAGGCTGAAAATTGATTTTAAGCCCACAATGTATCTAATAATAACAGTAGCTAGAATTTGATTTACATTATTTTAGAAGTAACCCTTAAGAACTTGTAGAAAACAAGGATTTTAAAAAGGTATAATAGTCTCAAATAACATACAATATTGCACTATTGTTTATGTTCTAGTTTCAACTGTTCAAATTCTGATTAAAAATCCAATCAAAACTTTCCACTGCCATAACTTATTCTTAGCTTAGTGGATTGGCAAAAGCAACAGCGTTTTAATCTAGGAAATTACTATTTCTCTTGAATTGAGTTATGTGGTTAAATTTTTCAGTGCCAGAACTTTACCAAGTTATACCTTTTAAGTAGAGATAAAGGTATATATCTTTTCTAAGACATAAGTTAGCAATTTTAGGTAACGCCAAATGCTATCCATTTCAGCATTAATTAAAAAAGTAAATTAATTTAGTATTCGTGATTTATTCATCTCTTGATTTGCGCCCAGCGTCCGATGAGTCCGAAGAGTTATTGCCGTAAATCACGTAGAAGGTAAAAGCTGGAGCCCGACAAAACTATGAATAAAAGACGACAATGACAGAGAGAGTCAGGCACTGCTGTAACTGCTGCGAACCTGTTTATTAGTCCTCTAATGCACAATAATGCTTAGTGCCAAGGGTAGGAAATTACTCGGCTCCTCAAGGGAATACTTACCAGGCTGGCAGCCAAATGTGACCTCTGTGCCCGACAGTCAGAGTCACAGTTACAGTTAGAGCTCTACTGGAGCTAAAGCGTAGGCTTTTGATATTGAATTACGAAACACGTCTCGACTTTCAGGTTCTTTGGCCCCTGGACTAGATCTCTCTCTCTCTCTCTCTCTCTCTCTCTCTATGTGTTTGTCTGCTGTTGTAGTTAATTTCCACCTCGAAACTGAAATTGCTGCCGACATTTTTACATAAAGCGACGAATATAAATCACATTTGCGCATTGCCAGAGCAATCAGAGTTCGGTGCCATTCACTCTCTCTCTCTCTCTATCTCTCTTCTATTATATTATGATTTTGCTTTCGGTTTCTGATTGAAAGTGTTGCTAGACTTGTGAAATATGAAACATCCAATGAGATTATAGAGACCAGAAAGAATCTCATCTCATATTAACACAAATGGCCACAAATTTAGCAACGAGTTGGCAAACACATGCTTCAAAACCCATTTTTGGTCGCCTAAGGCGCATTGAATTACAAATGACATTTGCGGCATTTGTAGTTGACTAATTGGCAAGGCAAAGTACTCTGTGAAGGGAGTTTTAAATGTTAATTTAGTTATTTATATTTTTTGGAGTAAGGTAAACTTGAATAACCTTTAATATTAAACTTGAATAACCAAAATATTAATGAAATAAAGAAAATGTCACGTTCTTTCCAATATTTCACTATACAATATATATTTTTTAATAAAATTACTACTACTACTAGTTTCAATAACCCTTTAACCTCTTAATGCATATCAGTTATATTAATCTATAATTTTTTACATAACTCTATTTATTTTTGTTTAGTTTCCTTCACATTTCCCACATGACAATGCATATTATTTTGTTTATTTATTATTTCTACGTTCCGTTAAAAAGGAAATCTCTTTAATTTGGACGGGTTGTAACAAGTGCCTTCCATTAGTGGCGTTGTGCCAGCCAGAAATCAAACAAAGTCATAAAAATTTGACACTCGAAAAGCTTCCCACAATCCAAGCACGCGTCAAGTGCAAGTTCCAGTCCCAGTCTCAAACCCAATCCCAATTCGTAGTCCCTGTGCAATCGGATATTGTTGCAACCCACTGACTGTAACTGGTGGTGGTGGCAAGGGTGTTGCAAGGGGTGTTTGCCTCCGCTGATAACCGTATGATTGCGTTGCCTTTGGAATGGGTGAATGACCATGGCCAGGCTAATCAAAGTGCGTTGCTGGTCACGTGGCGCAAAAGAATGCCAAAAATTGTAGAGTGTTGCAAAGAGATTCCCATGAAATGATTGCAAAGATTTTTTTTTTCATTGTTGTAAGTATGATTATGATTAGTTTGTATAATTTTTGAACAAGTGCAGCCAAGTTCCAGCAGCCGATGCTAAATGCCAATGAGATTTATGAACATACGCATTGGGATTTGACTCTCCTTCGAAAGGATGCCTGCTGTTCAACCCTGCTTGCAACTCAATGTTGCCGCACGCACAATTAAATATAAACTTAAATGTGTTTTTGGCGCTAAGTGAATTTGCTGTCATAATTTGGTTAAATTTAATTAAAACTATAAACGTACGAACATTTTGTGACTATCAAAAACTTTCAATGCGTCCCAGCCACAATATCCCAAAAACTTTTTACATAATTGCTTTAAATTAGTTGTCAGTGTCCATGCTATCTCCCCTCTCTCACTCTCTCTCTCTCTCTCTCTCCCGGGCTAACCGCAAGTTAAACAAATGCTAAGTGCAGACGAAAAGTTGTCAACCGAAAACAAACCATTAAGTGGGTCCAAAACACTCTTCTCGGTTTCCTCAAATTAGCGTCTGGGTTTGCCAAAAAGCCCATGTCATATTGTCAAGTGTTTATGGTTAGTCCTCGAACTCTTGTAAGGATAATGGAGCAAGGAGAAGCAGACAATGTCAAAGTTAACCTTAAGCCAACTGAAACCAAAAAACTACTCACAAATATATATCGAAGCTGATTAAATCGAAAGTTTTATGGCTTAGAAAATAACTCTTCAACATACTTAACCGAAAGACAACCATTTTAACTATAAGCATGCCAACTTAAACTTAAGACTTACCTTGAAGGCTTGCACATATTTCATGTATTCCTTGACAGGCGTTTAGAGACCTTTCAGGTGTGTGTGTGTGCCTGTGAGAGTGTACTGAGTGTAAAACTAATCCAAGTTGAAATCAATGTTAAATAAATTATGCTCAACTATTTAGCAATAAATTAATCTTCATAAATCACAAATCAACAATGTCTACAACATCAAGCGGCAGACAACCTAGCTGCAGACACCTTAGAGAGCAAAACAGAGACAGCGACAGAGACAGCGACAGCGACAGCGACATAGAGAGAGAAAGAGAGAGAAACATTGCAGTACATTAAATTAGAAACGAGCCGTCCTCAAGATTCCGTATAATGACAAAAGCAATTAATTTTGTGTGCCATCCAAATGCCAACCATGAGCGCAAGGTGAATGTGTGTGTGTGTGTGTGAAGGGGTTATCTACTCCAACCCTTAACCAATTCCCCACCTGATTACGTTCACAAATCGCAACAAACACACATCCATGCAGTGTAAGGCAGCCATATCAATGCCAACCCCTCCCTTACCCTCCACAACCCTTTCAAAAACACCAACCCCAACCCCCCCCAATCTACAACACAACACACAATCAAAATTCCAGAGCACGACTATGGCCAGGTTGTACTTGGGCTGTAAGCTACAGAAAGCGCTCCCCAAGCTTTGCAATTAATTATGCGAATCTGACGAATCTTCCTAAGCGAACAACTCTTCGACTTACCTCACACACACACACACACACGCACACCAACATCCTTACACACACACACACGCACACACACACAACTGTGTTTGCTGTCAACTGCTCTGGCATCATGATTTACATGGAAGCTCTATGAAAATGTTTGGAGGTAAGGGTGTGAGTTCAAATGTGCTTCAGCTATGAGGTTTCGTGTGGGTTTTGTGTCAGCTGGAATGAGTCTGGGAGGAGGGGGGGGTTGGAGTTAAATGCAAATTTAAAGGCGTGAATAAGCCAAGGCAGACTCTAATTGTAGACAACCCCCGTAATTATCCGCAATGGAAATGCCATTAATGGCATTAAGGGATTCCAAACTCAACGCCTACTCCGAGATCTCAAAGAATATACGAAATAACTTCCACTAGGGATTCATAGATTTTTGTTAGTCCAATTTGAAATTTACAACAACACAAGGAGGGAGCATACAAATTTTATAAGGTCTTCCTGCTCGAAATCGATACAAATAATTTTTACAGTATTGTTTCATTCTGTCTTTCGTTCAATCTTAACAAGATATGGAATCTGAAATCTTTGTAAATTAGTTTAAATCATACAATACAATTATTCAATAAGAAAACACAATGTTTTCTAATCAAATCAGCATCATTGACTTGTGGATAAATACATAAATAGCCAAAGAAATAAGTCAGAAGGAAGTAAAAAGCATATCTTGGCTATTTAATACCCTGTTTGTAACTCATTTTAAGGATTATTATATACACAACGCTCGCCTTGGCAGTATTTTAGTTCTTCCAAAAACTTATTTAAACGGACTCCATACGAATTTTGTGTTACTACAAGAGCATTGCCTTAGAGGAATATACCTAACAGGGTAAAACGACTTAAGATTTCGCAATATTCACTGCAACAAATTGTGGTCAGCCTTAGGGAACTTGTATTCTACGAGAATGTCAGGCATGTAATTCAAACAAGGTTGTCAACTCTTGTAAATAACTGCATTTGTTGCCAACCGTTGGGGCTATGGAATGTAAACCAAACATATAAACAAGAGAGGGGGATAGAGAGCGGGGTAAAAGATAGAGGCATATGCAAATTGATTTTGCAATTCAACTTTGTCTAAGTAGTTTTAGCAAATTGAAAGCAAAACATTAAGAATTATGCCTAAATGGTTTGCATTTCGCACCAGAACGCAGACAACATAAAGGGGTGCAAGGGGACAAGGGGACAAGGGGTCTTAGGGGCCATGTGTACGTACACTTACATACGAGTACATGGCAATTGAAATTAAATTTGAATATTGAATATTTTGTTTGGTTTGTTGTTGTTGTTAGTACACAGATTTTGAATTTTAAGCACAAATAGCAAACAATTGCATTTTGCACTTCGTTTCCTTCCCTAAAGTTTCCCTTTTGAGTCATTAATCTTGAAGACACTTCAAAGTGGGCTCCTCTGTGGCGAATGGCACCGAGTTACTTGCACAATTAACGCACCTGCAAAACTTTTAATTGAAAACCAGGAACACACACAACATTCCATTTAATCAGCCCAACCCTTTGTCTCACAGGTTTTTTCTTTCCTTTGTGGTTTTTAATTTATGACACGCAGTTACATAAAATGATTTTGTCACACGACGTAATACTTTTAACTCAATCTTAACTTTAAATAATATTTGATTAATTTGATGGGCATTAGCTCTACTTTTAAAGGGGGAAAAACATGCAGCATTCTTAATGTTTTCATCAACTCTTTATTTAATCGCTTGCTCTATTTAATCAGCATTTAGAATAGATAAATATATTATAGTGTAACGAGACCTTCTTAATAATAGTCTATTTATCGAGTAGTTAATATCACTTATCTGCAAATAGCCTGATGTCTTATGAACTAATCACAATAATGTCCCAATATACTCATCAAAGTATTTGCTCACACAATTATGAAATGTACTTTTGTTTTTTTTTTACCAGCATATCTGTAACCAGATATCAAACATTATATAGATACTTATAAGTGTGATTGCCTCATTTCTTTTGTCCTCTCGATGGTAATGTTACTTGATTGTTTGTTTGTCTGATTGACGAGTCGCGCCTTTTTTTTTTTGCTGATTCGGTTCTCACCTTAATACTTAGCTGAGGGTCACTTGGAGTAGTGGAAGTAGTTCCTGTTTCATTCCCAGGGCCAATGAAAACAGATGGAAATATGGTGGTGGCAACCAGTTTTTTATTCATTTAATCAATTAAGTCATCAACACAATATTTGTATTGTTTTTCATTTGGTTCCCTTCTATAACACTTATAGTGGTTCCCCTTATTGACTTGCCAATGACAGTCAGTCGACCGATTGTTGCATTATCTTTCAAAATTCTCATCAGTTTTTTGTAAGGAGAACTTGTATTACAGCCACGTGTCGGTGTCTGTTGTGTTTCTTGGCCTGGCTAAGCACTTAATTAAGACGAAATGCCGCTGTTTTATTATTGGTACGGTAAATATTCCATAAATTGTCTAATGAAAACACTTAACGACACACGTCACACACACAAAAAACAATGCGGGAATTCAATATTTATTTGCCCAAAACAAACTATTCAAGGGGAAGATTTCTTTATAATTCATATATATGTAGATAAATACCTACTTATTAATGTTGTTACCTAGAATTAAGTTTTATTTATATTTATTGCTGTTGATTAGAAGTAGTTAATACAAAAATACATTAATGTTTTTGCTAAGTGACAATAATAAAGGAAAATCTTATAAATGTGAAACAAATTCTGTTCTTTCTGTCAGATGATTTTGTAGTTTACAAAACCTAAAACAAAACAAACCAAAAATAATACCAGTTAGTATGACTAGCAACCACTTAATGGCTCGTAGCTTTTCTGGCCAGCATAATCAGACAGCAGCCACCCAAAAAGGCAAAAAACAAACACATAAATTCGGAGCATGAAAGCAACATATGTTCACAAAGTGGTAGGTACGTATGTACAATCCAAAGAATGGGGGAGTGTGAAATATTTTGATCAGGAAAATTGTGTAAAAGTCACTCGGTAAGGTCCTATGGAACAAATCGAGGCTCGTTAATAGAAAACAATTACAGAGCAAACCGAGAAAACTGAGAAAAGGCGAGGGTTAAAAACAAATATACAAATATATATATATATATATAGTTACTGGTCACGACAACTGGCAATTGAATGTGGCTCACGTCGCGGCTAATATGCGAAATGAAAAGTTGAGTTTTAAATCATTTATCTTGTTTTTTCCATTACTCCGAAAGAAATTGAAAAAAAAAAAAATGACAGAGGCACGAGAAGAAATGATGCCGCTAAATGAAATTGGCAAGAGAGACGTGCATGCTGTGAATGCCAAATGAGCTGTGACACTGACACCGACCCACGTGAAAGATGTAGAAAGAAAAAAGCATGGAACGGACACCTTTTGTGTACTGTGCGGTACGGCATAACCCTTTGACACCCTTTGGGGCGGGCGTACCCATTTCGCCTCACGTGTATTGTACAAATTGACAACTTGTCGCCATTTTTGAGTGTACTTTTCGTATTTTTCAACCTAAATTGTGGCCATGATTAATTTTAGCTCATGACTTGACCAAACCCTTCTCCAGTTGTCTTTTCAACTACTTAACTTTATTTCTTTTTCGTTTTCTTGTAACAAGCCACTTGACAAATTGTAGCTTAAACAGGCTGCAAATTAAAAAGTGCAAGAAAAAAATTCCTTTTGGAAATTAGTTGAAATTTGATATGGCACCTTTTACTCTCTCTCTTTCCGTTCCAATTGCATTTTCAATTTCCTAATTGAAATTTTAAAAAACATATTATTCCTTATGATGTTGTTACCCATCTGGGGTTCATCGTATATCATTGTGTATATATATATAGCACGTGTCTCAGTCAAAAATTGCATTGATTGATGTTTGCCAAATTTTTTGCAATTGCAAATCAATCACTGTTTGCGAATTTGAAATGTATATATATTTGTAGAGTATTTTAACGTTGCGTAAATTTTATAATTCATTTTAATCTTATATTTTTATGTTAAGTATCTATTAGTTTATAGCTAAGGAAGGGTGTTTAAAGTATTTAACAACTTCTTCGAACCTTAATCACTTTGCAATACCTTCAACCTCTATCTCAACCTGAAAGTACATTACCATACACCTTACCACTTACCTTACCATAGCCCTTCCTACCTTATAACTTGTAGATAAATTTGCAGCGATTAGAATATGAATCGCATCAAAATGAGAAACGATATACTTATAGGAGCTGCTTTACCTCGAAAACACAATGATAAATGAGTGCGGTTATAAGCGTATTATCTACAAATTAACATTGTGGACGTAATCAGCTTGGCGCCGCGCCCAAGAACACGAAATGGAAGCAAAATAAACAATGGGTCAACGATTTATTGGCTAAAAATGAATTAACGGGCAGCGGGGCATAAAATGTGCGGCCAAAATCAAACATAATCAAGCGAATTGGGTACTCTAAGTTACACACACACACACACACACACCCACCTTTATCCGGTTGAAATGTCCCGTTAGTTGGTTAAAAATAAACGAAGCGTTACGTGTTTGTGCCAAGGACAGTGACATACATTGCAATATACACCAAGTACATATACTGTTATGACTAGCGGGTAAACATCGTTTGTCAAGCGTTTTGACTGCTCCGACTTGGCCAACACACACACTTTCTCTCTCCCCCTTTCCCTTCCCTTTCCCATTCCCTCTCTCTGTCTCTGTCATGCCCAAAAGGAAGGCCAGGTCTATAAAATAACCGGGTAGAAAGATATTTGTTGACATTCCGCGGGAAATTACCATAATTAGTTGATTCGAAATATATACCAGAAACAGGAAACTTGATGTGTCTCCATTGGTGTTTGTTCCCCTTTATGTTCGAGGGGTTAGGAATTTGTGTCCAGGTCACGGCATCGATGTCAACATAATACGGAACGGCACTGCCCACAACTAAAAGGATCATAATTAGAGCATATGTACAGATTGTGTGCAAATATTGACACTTATTCCACTAGCATGTATTCATTACATTTATTCATTCCCTCATACCCCAACCCCAACACCTTGTAAGCCATGAGTTTTGGGTTTATTAATAAGTCTTTGGTTATATGTACATATATCAATCTACTACAGGCAAACAATTCACACAAAAGATAAAGCCATGCGTTTATTCTATATGTGGACATATGCATAAACTAAATATGTTCCGGTAAAACTATTCCGAAAACATAAATAAATACTAAAGAACATATGCATTGAAAACGGATTCCATTTAGTAGATGCATAAATCATGTGTTATAAAGATTAAAGATATATCCCAAGACTTATTTTAAGCTGACATTTCGAAGCTGAGGTTTGATGAAAACTTTTTTCATTTTTTCCATGTACATCGTATATATCTTCATTATTTTTTGAAAGCTTTTTTTTATATTTTAATATTTCTTTTGTATAGTCCAAACATAATTTCAAGTAATGAAGCAATTAAAACCAAATCAAAATATTTAACTATAAAACTGACATCTAACTTAAATTATCATTAAAAATGTTCTTGGCTCCTGTCGGCAATTATAATAAACCACAAAGTTGGGTTGAAAACGAGGGATTAGAACAGCGAAATGACTTTAAATTAAGCCGATGTGTGCGTCTGTCGATTTAATTAAAATCAAAACAAAATCTTTGCCCTTTCTGGTTGCGTCCCGGTACGGCGGAGGATAATAATAAACGAATAAATAATGCAAAACAATAAATGAGCAAATATTCATAAATTATTAACGCAAGCGCCGCCGACTTCTGATTCCCTTTTCTGTGTTTGTGTGTCGAGAAAAAAGGGGGCACAAATACCCAAAATATTTTGCCAAAGCATTTAAAAGGACAATGAAGCAGGAACAGCAGCAGCCAGATAGAGAAAGAAAAGCAAATCCCCGCAACAAATAATTGAGCCTCATAAAGAAATATCATTCATTGATTTTCCTTTTGTCTCTTTCTCTTCTTCTCCTTCTCTGTCTCTCTCTCTCTCTCTCTCTCTCTCTCTCTGTCTGCGGCAAGGAAATGAAGCTGTGTTGGTTGTCAGCACCCGAAAAGCCATAAGGACGAAGAAGGACTGATGAAACTATCAACGTGAATGGAAAGAGAGGGGTTGTTTGCGGTGGGCAGCATGATTTTCACATGAATTCGAAATCTATGCCTCGGCATGATTTGCACAAAACTTGAGCTGGCAAATTTGTCAGATGGGGCAAAAAAGTGTCTGAGAGCGAGTGTAAGGGAGACAACAACAGCAATGAGGAGAATAGAACGGGAGTCAAGTTTTGAGGGAGACCTGAAACAGAGCGAATGATAAATTATGAAGGGATTTTTGTTAATTTGATGACATTGATGCCCCATGGCCAGAGATTATAACCAAGGGCCCTCATCTTAATCGGTCACAGCAGATGGAATTGCAGGAAGAGTATTCAGTTGCTTGTTCTCGCATAAGGTAAGAATTCAATTAACCTTGATTTATTATTTTATAATATTGTTTCACCAGTCTAAAGCTAATAATATATAGGTAGAAACAATAAATAATAATCGTATTAAGATTATGATATTCATTTATTAGTATTTTATTTGTTTAAAATGTTATATATTTACTTTCATACAAATAAGCTTCTTACACGATGCACACTATATAGTGACATATCAGTTACCTTCCTGCTTTTGGTGCTTCACTTATCGATAGAGTGTTACATATCGATATGCACATGCATCGATATAATTTTAACAACTCTAATATTTGCATCGACGCCAATTGCTGTGAGAAATCCAAGCAATACAAAAAAGAAAGACAAATGTAAAAGTTAAGCTCTACAAAAAGGCATTCTCATTCTTAACTCAAAATGAGTGCCTACAATCGAAAAGTATTGAAGAAAATGTGCTCAAGCACAAGTTTTGATGCGACAGACTGTGCAATGGACGAGTCGGGCTACGCGTCCTTTAAAGTACTGCACAACTCAACCGTGGAGGCGCCATTTTTATTTGATCGCGACTGTGAGACTGAAAATTGCCGCAATGCATCCAATACGACTGCAATTCAAACCAAATCAAGCTTCAATTCAATGCAATTTCAAACGCCGGGCAACGAAACCAACAATTCCACACAGTTCCGTAAATCAAGCTTAAACCTGCTTGAGCCCAATGAGGGTGAATGCAAATTGTCGCAATTGCTTTCCACAAAGCGACGCAAGTCGCATCAGCCATTGGCGCACCACAGCAGCCCCAAGAAATCAAAGAAAAAACTGTTTCCACAGCCAGAGCTGACGTCCATCTGCCGCACTCGCTACTACGATGGCTTCGAGCAGCTGGATATCGTTGGCATGCTGAGCAATACTCTGCCTGCGCTGGAATGCATCCTGAAGCATGTAAGCTCATACACGCTGGACGTGATGACGCAGGTGTCGAAGCGCTGGGAGCAGGCGGTGCATAGGAGTCAGCCTGCAATAGAGCGACTACTGAATCATCGCTTCAAGATGAGCCTGACCAAGGAGAACGCTAGCACTCACCCGATGATGAAGCGTCGTCCAATGCAGTCCACCAAACAACTCGTGCCATTCAACCCATCAAATGCCATACAGAAACAAAATCAAATACAGGATATAAGCTATAAGCACACACCGTTGCAAGACAACTGCGCGCTGGTGGAACAGATGCAGCGCATCAAGTGTCCGCGCTGCGGCAAGTGCAGCAGGGTCTTCTACAGTCAGGCGGACGAGCAGATCGGTGGCGTTTCACTGACGATCCCGAGGCAAAGGACAGCTGCTGCCTTACTTTCACAAACATTACCACACGCTTTTGGAGCATTAAGTGAAACGAAGCCACCTCTTACACGCTTCTATTCCATGGATGAGATGAAGACATCGTCGCCATCTTACTCAGTTGGTGAATGCATCAGTGTTTCCTGCAAGTTTCGCTTTTGTGTACACTGCTGCGGACCGCCGCATCCGGGCGAGAAGTGTTTGGTCACCGAAATGGGCACGCCATCCAAGATTATGATGCCCGCTGAGAGGGTGACGCCACCGAAGCGCAACCAAAAATATGACTCCAAACTGAGTCGCAAGCGGTCCTTGAAGCGTTTGAACTTTTAAATCAGAACAGCAACAAGAACAACACAAATTATGAATCTATAGTTATAGTTATCGCATTCTCAACTGTTGAAAGTTTTTTTTACATGTTTAACTAGTATTATTTATTCACATTACATCTAATTAGTTTTGAGCGTTCTCAATTTAACTGTCAAAAAATCGTATTAAGTTTTCTTTATCATTGTATAATGTATTATGTATGCTCAACAAACATTCTTGTACCTCTGTGAGATTAATTAGATGTAAGCTACTTTTTACATTTTATAAACACGAACAAACAATTAAATATTATTTTGTATAAAATATATGCCTTTTAATTATTGTATAGTATAGCCTACATATATATATATTTTTCTTATCAGACTGCAACTTAAATATTTTTTTGTTTTTAGGCTCATGTCATTACAGCATTGCGCATTTAGCACAGTTTGTGACGTCACATGTTCGTGCCTTACTATCGATTTAACATCGGTGTGTATACTTATCGGCGCAACTCCATATTATCATTTACCGCCGAAGCACGTGTGAAGTCGTCGCACATTTTACGTTTATTTTTCGGTGTTTTTAAACACAAAGGAGCCAAATCAAAATGACGACGTCATTGGCTCAACAACTACAAAACTTGGCTGCGCCGCAGACATCCGTTCCCCTAACGGATGCACGCAGTCGCGCCTCAATATTGTTTGATCCCAAGGAGGCGGCCACAAAAGACAGACGAGCCATCTACGAAATCGGCCTGAGCGGTCTCCTCGAGTTAACAGCCTTCAATCCAACCTTTAAGGAGTTCCAGCTAACGCTTTTTGATGAAGCTACTCTGACGCTGGAGCGTGCGGTCGAGCAGAAAGAAGTCAATCAACTGCTTGACGCAGCAATTTCCAAATTCTTGCGCCTTTTGTCGCCTTATTTTCTACTGCGACCGGCACATATGTGTTTTGAGTGGCTGCTTCGCCGCTTTCAAGTGCACGAGTACAATCGCGAGCAAGTGATGGCCTTGATAATGCCCTACCACGAGACAAACACGTTCGTTCAAGTGCTGCAAACGATGCGATTGCAAAAATCCGATGACGACTGGTACTGGCTTCGTCGACTCCAGCGTCCTGGCGTCCCTCTTTCCAAGACGACCATAGTGACACGGGCAGCCAGCGTGCCATCGTTCCTCAGCTTTGTCTGTCGCAACACACGTAAGGCAGTAAAGGAACTGGGTCCCCGTGCCCATCAACTCCAGGCACAAATCAACTTCTATGCAACCGTTGTTGTGGGTGCTCTGCAGACAGCCAAACCACTAGAGGATTGGCATATTTCAACCATTTTAGAGTCGCTGCTCAAGGGTCTCGCCTCGGATACAGTGGATTTTGTTGCTGCCTCCTATGTGATCGTTGCCCAGCTCGTCTCGCGCACCAAACTAAAGACGAAAGTCTGCAATGCGCTTCTTGAGCGTGTGGCCAACTGCACATTTGAGCGGCTGCACACGACAGCCCTTATGCTGCTCATTGCCATCCAGGATAAGCAACAGTCGGCACAGCCCGAATTTACACCCAAGACCTTGGTAAATCTGGTCTGCCAAAAATGGTTAATAAACGCATTGGCTGCCCTGGCCAAGGAGAACATTGCCATTCAGGCCATTTGTATGCCGCTAATGCGTGGCGCCGTTGCAGCAATACGTGAGGGAGATGAATCAACAGCTTCGCATCAGCAGTTTCTCGACAATCTGCTTGCCAATGTGCCATTCTCCAAGTCAAGCGCTCAGCAGCTAATCAAGTAAGATATTTTGTTTAATTTTTCAAAACAAACTAATTCTATTTTCTCTATTTTTGTTTAGCTGTTTCCTAGACACATTTGTGGACATGGAAGCTGATACTGAAGCCATGAAAATGGATACCACTATGCCTGAGGATGACGAGAGTACAATCATTATTGATTCCGATGATGAAATGGAGCCTGCAAAAACCAATTTTCAGGCATGGTACACAGAATTTCTCGAGAAACTCGAACGTCGCTATCCGGATGCATTTGATTTGAGTGTGAAGGCAGCTTTAAGCGCTAAATCCAAGTCAAGCAATCGCAAGAAGGCACTCAAGCTGGCATTGGGTAAGTTCGCAATGATTATAATTAACTCTCCGAAAATTCAATAAAAATAAACTTTTGAAACTTTTGCGCAGGCTTTCGATTAAACACAACGGACGAGAAAGCGAAACGCGTGTTCGAGAAACTCTACCATTACAATGCTGACTGGCGTCTAAGCGCGGTGCAGCAGCTGCTGCAGAATCTTAATGTGCCAAAGAGACGTGAGCGCTGCTTTGGTTTGCTGAAGGAATGTCTGCCCGACCGGATCAAAGATGAAAGTCCCGCTGTTGTTGCGGAGTTGCTCACACTGCCATCGGTTGACTTTGTGCAGTTGCTTGGCGCCCAGTCCTTTGCCCAGACGCTCTGTGAACTGTTGCTACGTGCGCAGCAGCAACGTAAAACTCAATGGGATTCCGTGGTGCCACAAGCTGTCCAGCATTTAACAACTGCCGCTGTGAGCGATTATTATGATGCAAATATATTGGTACTCGCTCTGATGCCCTATCTGTTTCCATCGGATGCATTGAGCGTGCAGGAACATGATGCACTCTTGATAATCTTAAAGAGCAGCTTCGCCACCAAACTGCCGTTTCTGCAAAAGCTTAACGTAAGCGCCAAGCATGAGAATTTTAATGTTTGGCAGCATTGTCAGCAATTTCTAAATGTTGTTGCCAGCGCTGGCCAGCCTGCAAAGCAACAGATGGCACTGCTCGACAGCGTGGAGCAGCATGGTGGCGTTGCCTATCTACGTGGCGAGGCGACGCAGTTAACCCATCTACTAATCTTGCTAACAGCCTATGCCAAGCGTGAGCTGAGCGCCGCTGAGAGTCTACAAACGCTGCAGCGTCTGGGCAGCTACACTCGAGGCTTTCAGTTTCGCAGCAAGAGCAATCACAGCACGAGCTATGTGCCACTGCAGCTGTATGCGGACTTTTTGACAACGCTCGCCAAGAATACAAAGTTTACTCAACTTGCTTCCACACACTGGAATCAATTGACGGATGAGCTGCGTTTGTGTCTCCTACTCCTGGATACTTTGTGCGTTGAGGTTTATGCAGAACAATGTGCACCAACTGAGCGCAAGGAATGGACGCGTGCTCTAAAAGATTGCGTCAACTTAATGCTGCCGGAGGCGCAACAAAAACTTGATTTTCTATGCAACTTTTACGTATACGAAACGTTGCCTGAGTTGTTTAGCAATCCCAACGATTATGCATTGTTTCGTGTGCGTGGATTTCAACTGTTGCAGGCACTGTTCCGTGCACCAGCTGGTGATATCAACTGCAACTTGTTGCATGTTCTACGCATAGCCACCGCCTGCAACTCTCCACTTCAAACATTGCGAAAACAGGCGCTTCTTACTCTTCAATTGGTCGATCAGAAGAAACTAGAGCCACATGTCGCACATTTGGTTGAGTGTCTGCTCCAGCGTCAAACTGAACTGGCCATGGATAATGAGCAATATGCTCTTATACTTCACACCATCTTGCAGAACAAATCGACCACGCCGCGAGAGAAACTATTGCTGGCGAAGCTACGGCGAAGTGTTCTCGCTTCGGTCTGTGATGTGGAGCAACCGGCAATTTGGACTGCAGCACTGCTGAAGGCCCTGAAGCATATGAATAATGATTCTATGCTCACGGCCCTGTTGCCATTGGCTGAGGCAACATTGGAGAAGGTGGTGTCCATTGAACCCGGCAAGGAGACAGCACAACTTGCTCAGCTTAGCTGGCCACATAGTGATATCTATTGTGCAGTAATGAAACGCTTTGAGGGTTCTGTTGGCTTGAGTGTGTTACAGCGTCATCCCAACTCCTGGAAGCTGCTGGAGGCAACTTTCAAGCAGCACACCACATATGTGGAACTGGAGCATAAACTACAACCATTGCCCTGTGTGCTGCTCAATTCCCTTTCCCCCGAGACCTACGAGAAACTGCAGAGTCAACAAAAAGTTACCTTGCTACAGCTTATTGTGGATGCAGCCACTGCTTCGGATAACGATAGCATCTTTTTGGCTGCACATCGTCTGCTCAAGCGTTGCAGCATCGATTGTCAATCCCTCATACCCATGTTGGCCAACATGTTGACCCTAAGTACGCGTATTAGTACGACGCCAGATCGTCGAGTTCGTGCTTCTAAAGATACCAAACTTGATCTTACATCCTTGGCCTGGAAGCAGGGCATGACGTTGCTGGAGCTTTTGGAGCATAAGAAACAACTAAAGAGCGCAGAGCTTCTCATACCATCGCTGTTTGAGCTGTTGCAGTTGTGCCTGACACTGGAAGAGCATAGCGCTGCAGAGTATCCAAAGCAATTAATTCTCTCCAGCTTGATTCACTGCTGTGAATCATCACAAGCGGCTGGCATAGAACTGTCCAAGGTGCTGCCTGAGTCCTGTTTTCGTATTGAGCAAGTGGTTCAGTGTCTCCGCAACACACAGAATCCACAGACGCAACAACATGCATTGATATTCCTTACACGCTGTGCTGAATTGTATCCAAAGCAGGTGCTGCACAAGATTGTCGAGATCTTTACGTTTGTTGGCTCCACAGTGGTACGACACGATGATGCCTTCAGTCTGCACATAATAAGCAATGTGGTGGAGACCATTATACCCACATTGCTACTCCAACCGGGTGCACAGCGTCAACGTCTGGTTATTGCTGTGCTCAAGGTCTTTGCTGATATCTGCATCGATGTACCATTGCATCGCCGACTGCCGCTGTATGAGACGCTCTTCCGTGTGCTTAATCCCCGCCAGCATTTGTGGCAATTCCTTTGCATTGTCTTCGAGGCCCAAATGCAGCTGGCACAGAAATCAAAACCACACCAATCAGTGGACAAGCAACGTTTAGACTTTGCTCGTGAGTTGACTTTAATGTTCGAGCAACCAGAAGTCATTATAGACACATGCGTGCAGCTGCTCGACTATATAGCTACGCTACCCCAAAGCAAGGAGGCTCTGTCCAAGGCGGCGTCAAGCACCTCCTCAGTCAGCAACATCTCTCCGGAGCAGCAGCTCTTTGATGTCCGCACTCGTACCTTCAAGGAGTTGCGTCATTATAAGTACCTCATGATGGATTATCTCTCCAGTCTGAGTAGCTCACCAGAGTTCCAAGCGAAACTGGCCAATCCTACGCAGAATCAACTGGAACTGTATCAACATTTCATACTCAAAACACTCTCCTATGTGGTTGTTGTCAATCAGGCCCAAGAACTCGCCGATAAAATGCTAAAGAAATATTGGCATGTGATGGGAAATCACGCGCAAGATGTCCTGGACAGTGCCATTGGTCTGCTGAAACCCGAACATTTCCTTAATGTGATTACGGAGCTGCTGCAACACGAGCTCATCCATGTGCGCATCAAGGTGCTAGAGCTGCTTGTCACCAAACTAACACCACCCAACGAATACTTTGCCCAATGTCACGCAACACATTTCGGAATACTCTTTGAGCCACTGGGTAGCATTGTTGATGGCATTCTGGATACGACGGGCGGCAGTAATGCACAGCAGGCGCAACTACAGCAGACGGCACTCCAAGCCCTCCAAATGTTGGCCAATCGACATGGACGCGATTACCTGGAGGAGTGTCGAGAACTTCTGGCCAAACTGACGCGTATCGTCAAGCGAAGAGCTAATGTGCCCAAAGCTGTTCTGGGTAATGTGGTGTTGACTCTTGTCGAGATCTGTGGCAGCATCAAGGCTCACGCTTTGGCTCAGCTACCCAAGTTTGCGCCACAGCTAACGGAATTGCTTAAGGAACAGGTCCAGCTGCTTCTAACCCAACAACAGTCGCCCGACTATGTTTGCTCGGCTTTGGTGACAGGTAAGTTCTGAATTTAAATATTGAATTTCACATATTAATCTCCACTTTCTTAGCCATGCATAAACTTTTTATGACGCTGCCGCTATTCCTGGGTCCATATTTGGTTGATATCATTGGTGCTCTGATACGTTTATCGGTGCACCTGGAAGGCTCACAGTTAACACAGGACAAACGCACTCAGGCGCTCAAGCTGCGCATTGTGGATGTGTATACGTCGGTGGCGCAAGGCGTTGGACCGCGCATCTTAATCCCTAGTTGTGCCAAGACCTATAAAAGTCTCTTGGAAGCACATGCCTTTGAAGAGGTGGGCATGCTGATGCGTCAACTTCTACTCCCATGCATACGGCACAACTCGAATGCTGATTTGCAATCCGTACAGGAGCCACTCTCAGAACTATTCCTTCAGGCGCTTGAATTCCGATTGGAGGTACGTGGACGTAAATTGCATCGCAAGCGCATTGCTGAGATTGAGGCTTCCGTAAGCGAGACATTCGTCGCCTGGATACTTAAGCTATCCGAGTCGAGCTTCCGGCCCATGTACAGTCGGGTGCATAAGTGGGCCATGGAACGCACTGAGATCCAGCCAAAGCTAACCTTATTCCTGCTGACCAATCGCATTGCCGAGGCACTTAAATCGCTGTTTGTGCTCTTCGCTGGCGAGTTTATTGAGGATGCGGCACGATTGCTGCATGAGCATAATACAATACGTCCAGAGCTCTCTGACGATATCGATTCGGATGATGTTATTGAGCTGTTGTCGGCCATTCTGAGCACATTGCATCATGTGTTCCTGCACTGCAGCAGTGACTTCATTAATGATCATCGTTTCAATACCCTAATGCTACCACTTGTGGATCAGTTGGAGAACAGCCTGGTGCTGGCCAGCGAGTCGGAGAAGGTGCAGCAAACTCTTAGCGATTGCATTGCTCAATTGGCAGCCGCCAGCAACGATGTGCTGTGGAAGCAACTCAATGCCCAGGTGCTGCTCAAGACGCGCAAATTCACGCCTGAAGTTCGAATCTTGGCTTTCAACACCAGCGTTGCCATTGCCCGCAAGTTGGGCGAGAGCTTTGCTCCACTGTTGCCGGAGACGGTGCCGTTCATAGCCGAACTCCTTGAGGATGAGCACGAGCGTGTGGAAATGAATACACGCAGTGCTGTCCGCGAACTAGAAACGATTCTCGGTGAACCTGTGCAAAAATATTTATAAGCTGATAAAAGCTTTACGTTTTTTAACTACTATGCTTACTATGCTTAGCTTAGATAAATATTATATTTTGTACTCCTACTTTTTCCACTGTTAACTGAGTTGTTCAACATGGGAATACATTGTAATTGTTTGTTTGTATTTTCACACACATTCAAAGACAAATAAAATATACTATTTTTGCATATTATCCCTTATGTTTTAATTAACTAAAGTTAATATTAGTCCCGTATTTTAAATCATATTTTGTTGCAGTGACCTTGTTATACCCTGAACCCATTGTATATGAATAGAAACGGTACAATGGTTTCGTGCAAAAGTATGTAAAAGGCAGAAGGAAGTATCGCCGACCCCATAAAGAATATATATTCTCGATCACCATTAACAGCCGAGTCGATTTAGCCATGTCCGTGTGTCCGTCAGTATGTATGAACGCGTCGATCTCAGAGACTAAAAGAACTGGACTCCAGATTTGGAACATAAGTTCGCCTAATCCCTGGGCATTTCCCGTTTCCGGTATACACATGTGATCGATAACAACAAAATCTGAACAGCACTGATTGTAGGCGCTTAGTATTTCGTTCAGAGTATCTTCAAGTCGGGACTCGAGCCTTTGTACATCTTGTGCACACCTTAGCAATTATCTCCAACACTTAAATGATCACTGATGTCAGTACGAGAATATATTAAAAATAATTATACCATCCAACCTTAGCTTGAGAGTCATGTGATGCATTGCCATTAATCAGGGCAAGTAAATTGTTTTTGGTGAAAGCTGAAAGCCTCATTAAATGGATTGCAAAACAATGTATATTGTAAACGCGAACTACATTTACTATATAAATGAGTTTTTGAAAAGGGCTTACGCTAACTAAGCTCTTAACTTTTATTTTTGTGTTTAAAAAGAATTAACGAATTGTTTAGTTTAAGCTAATTCTAACTATTTGTTGTATGTAAACGAATAGTTTGGAATAAGTATATTGCTTTGGGTATTGTTTTGAGTCTGCTTGTCGTTTGGAATCTCGGGATCCTCACGTTCCTCTTCCTCATCAATAATACTGATATCGCGTATTGAAGGACGACGCCACCCGGTCAGTGCCTGAGCCTGTTTCGTTTTTGTAAGCATCCTAGGACCCGTTACGGATATAAGAATAGCACCCAAAGGAGCTGTCAGCAAAATACTCAAAATACAAATTGTTTGCACAATTTTCGCCCAGTTGCGTTCATCTTCGTTGGCTGTTGGTCCTAAATTTCTTAAAGCCACTGGACCCAGTGCAGCTTGCACTGTTGCCTTGGCCATCCAGGCGAGACCCACAAAGAACTTCTCTTTCGTGTTAAGACGATCACCAACTGCAATGCCAGCCGTGACAATGATGCGAATAATGACGCCAGTGAATATGCAGACGGCGCCAATGTAAAGCAAGCTGGAGTCCAGTTCGCGCAGCTTGATTGTGGCGCCCGTAACGCCAAACAGGATGGGCTCAAAGATCATCCAAAAGATCTCGAAGCCAGTGCCAACTGGATTGTCATCGATGGTCCAGCCATCCTTGCACCAGAAGTAATTTGATATAAATGATGAGAAGACAACGGCCAGCGGTCCAGCGCCCTCAAAGCCCACCTTTTCGCTGCCATAGATGGCCACCAGATTGCCAATGAAGAGCAGCAGGGTCCGCAAAGGCACCACATACGCATCACCCTTCTCAGGAAAGATGCGTGCCAGCAAACCCCAAATGATGCCAAAGCCCAAACCGCCAACGATGCACACGGGCACTTGGGAATACAGATAGAGTTGTCCTCGATCCGAGAACATGGTTGTAGTAATAATGCCAAACATAGCAACTGAAATGGCATCATCCACTCCAGATACGGCGACCACTAACGTGGGTATACCCTTGGTCACACCATAGCCCTTAGTGCGCAGCCGGAACAGACAAGGAACCACAACAGCAGGTGCAATCGCTGCCATAATGGAGCCCAGCATGCAGCCCCAGATCCAGGGCAGACCTAGCAGATAGTGCGACATAATTACCAAAACACCGAACTCCACAAACCAGGGCACAATGCCTAGCTTAAGAATTGTTTTGTACACCTTCTTGAAGGCATCCGGATCCATTTCGAGGCCAGCTCGCGTTAGGATTATGGTTAGGGCAAATTTACGCAGATGAGCAGTAACCTTGGCAAAGTCGCCATCGAGATCCACCCAGCCAACGTTCTTTAAGTAAACGAAATAAAGAAAGGTTAAGAAAAACATCCCAGACTAACGGACTGTAAAGATTTAAAGAAACAATCATAAGGAGTTTTGATAAGGAGGTATAAATCTCACCTGAAACAATAAGCCTACCAGGAGCATGCCAATAAGCCTTGGCAATGTCGTCAAAGAGATTAGGTAGCCACCAAAATTGGCAGCCACTGTGAGGACTACCAGGCTAAAAAGCTGTCCGCCAGGGGCAGCCGTATTGCCAATGATCACAAACGAAATGATCCAAAGTAGAGCACCTTCAAAAGTAAATAAAATCAGTACACCATAAAAAAAAAACAGATCTTATGGCTTACCAATCGCTGTGAGTGAAACAAGGCGGGAGAATGTCCTGAAGGTGGGACAGAGGGGATAGGGAAAGACCTTTTGCCAGCAGGGTGGTTCCCATGACTCGGACGGTTCCTCTTTGCGACACTTGAGGCAAAAATTATATATCCACGATTGTTCCACATAGTTGCCATTGCTATCCTGTGATCCATTGTGTTTGGCATCAAGCACGTCCAGCGTACTCTGTTTATAGTTGTCTGTGAAATAATCGATGAATCGATCGATCGATTGATCAAGGGTGTTAGCTATATAGACTCACAAAATTAGCATCTAAATTTAATTGAGTGATAAGTGTGGCATTTGCACACGCTGTGCTTTATAGACAAAAAAAGAAATCCAAAAGTCACTTTTCGATGCATGTTAATTGTTAATGCCAATTTTACGTTTTTCAATTCAATTGACATTAGTTCCATAAGTGTTAAATGTTTTGATTTTCCTTTGCTAACTGATATTCTGTGGCCACATGCTAGGTCTTTGCTATTAACATTATTAACATTTTAATTTCGTTTTTATTTCATAAAACAATATTATTTATTAAATAAACAAAATGTTTGCCGATGCCCACGTTCCTGTCGATTTACAAAAGTTAAGAACCTCAATGATGAACGAATATATTTTACGGTGTGCCAATACTTAACGTTTCATATACAAATTTACATTTCACTTTTGGTAGTTATAATTACATAGTTTTAAGATGGCTAGATAGGTCATGAGAAATATATATTATGAACTTTTTGAGAAGGAGATAAACATAGCTTCATAGCTAGCTATTGTTAATTAATAAATTAATTTGTTCATCTTTTAATCTAAGAGTTTTTCCAAGAAGCCAATGTTTTTCAATTACGTTTTTTATATTCAAATGATATTGGTGATTTAATGTTTAAAGGCATTCAACACTTGTCTGTAAGTATTCGTTAACAACTTTGTAACAAGCAAAACCAGGCCTAACCAGACCTATAGGCCTCTTGTAAAGACACTTTAAAACAATTTAAAATAATCTATTTTCTTGTGTTCTACTATGTTTCTTCACTCTCACTTTCTTAACTTCACTTTCTCAAATATGAATTAAAATTCTTGATGTTAAATTTCGACTTACCATTACTATTCGTTGAAACACGATCGCAATCATTTTCATGGGGCGGACCATCCTTTAAGATGCTTCTTCTACGTCCTGGCGGTCCAATGTCAGAGTGTGAATGTGTTGAGGTCTTTTGATTTGCCAAAATTGAAATAATTTAATTTTTAGGGGATTAAGATTTGAATGGCTTGATTAGTTTAGAGTGCGCGTAAATCACCCGTCACTTGATCACTATGATTCGTCATTATAAATGCCGTCATTCACGATTAGTATAGTCATATATTATATATATGCTGGCTATGCGTTACGAGAGTACTCGCCTAAAACTTGGTAGGTCGTTAAACACACATTATACCAAATGTTAGATCTTAATCACTGTCACTGATCAAATCAATCCTAATAGCTGCTTACCTGTGATGTTTTACGAGCGTTTGCTTGCTCAAAGGCGGGACTATCATATCCAGAGGTATTAGATCCCTGCACCGGTTCCTCGGAGACAGTGCTAACACGCCGTTTGGGTTGACTTTCGATTACAATTGTGCTTTTGTGGTTTGGAGCTGTAGTTGTTTGTCCATCATTGAACACCACAGGTGTTGGCACATTGATGGCGTTAGCTGTGTTTATTGGAGTTTCAGATCCTAAAGAGCTACCCACATCTGCATTGGTCGTCATTGTGATCTGACTCTGCAGGATAATGCAAAGTAGTTTGAGTTTTGGTAAACAACAACTGTTTTATAAGATTTAATTGCTGCTTACTATATACATGTCATATATATACTATATATCCGAACACGTAGATTCCGCGCGACAATTGAATTTGTTCCGGTACGCGGGTTTTACAACTGACTTGTTCAGCGTTTAGCGTTCAAATAAATTCATCAGCGGCTGTCGATTTCGATCAGGGCTTTTTGGGTGGGGTGCTTGCCTTTTTGTGAGCTTGATGGCACAAGCTCTAAGTATGTGTGTGTGTCTATGTGTGTGTGTGTCAGTAAATTGTGTTAAAGATCGATGCAAATAACTTTTGATTATTTTATATCGAAATTATAAAACTAACATCTAGCCTTAAACAAGCTAAAGGCGTTTAATAATTTGCTTTAACTATTTGACACATTAGAAGACTGTAATTAAACTCAAAGCTATGATTCTACAGCATACTTAACATACATTAATATATAAATTCGTGGATTTGTAAGCCTTGTCCGGCCAGCTGTCGCTTTTGCTTTGATCGGATTGTATGTCGCTTAAATGTGACGCATTTTATCTAAACAAATTCACGTGAGCACTCAGTAAACAATCGTCTCATAATAACGAGGCTAAATTAATTATTTAATGGAATTTGTTTCGCCGGTTTACTTGTTTCGCTTACTATTGTTATTGTTTTGTTTGTTTTTGTTTTTGTTTTGTCTTTAAAAATTGAGTTGTAAGCACGGCTCTTTGTCATACCCTAGAACACATAAATTGGCAAATAGTAATTATACCATGTCGGATGCTATTAATATATTCTTGACCTGTCTCAATGCATGACTAGATATACAATCGTGCTATTTAAATGGTATGTAGCGTATCTCTTAGTCGCACACCTCTCAATTAAACATTTTTACTTGTTTTTTGGTTTTTTTTTTTGCCACCAGCCGAGAATGTGCCATCAAGTCATGCGGTTCGTTAGACTAAATCCAACAAAACATCTCTCCTCTCATGTGAACTGGTTGGGCCATTTTTTGTGCGCCATGTCATTTAAATCATTAATTATAATATTTGGTTATTTATTACCGATTAAAGCTCACATACATTGCATAGATAAAATAAGCAAATTATTAAATTATTAACACTTAGCTTTGGGAATTTTATAATTTTTTTTTTTTTTTGTGTGAAAGAATTTCACGCTTAAAGTTCACAATGCGGATAACAATTTGATACATTATTAATTTCTCTAGTTGATTTATTTTTCCCATGCTTACTCTAATTTGCATATTAAAGTTGTAAAATTTTCAGAATAGCTTATTCAAATTTAAATAAATTGCTAAAAATTGCCTGACCAAATATAAAAAAGCATATTAAAAGTTCCCTTTTTATTTAGGAATTTATTAAAAAAATACTTTAAAGAGCCGCACAACATTGTTTATCACGTGTTGAAAATGTGATATTTTGTAAGTTTAAAAAATTGTTAACTCACCCAAAAAAAAAACGTTCAAAACAAACACTAAGCGAAATGTTGTTTATTAACATTCTTTATTAATTTGTTTTTGATTTTTTTCGTTGGTTTCTTGATTTATTATTTGTTTATTAAAAGCAATTTGTTCGTTTTAAAGCTTTTCGATTAACATTTCAGCTTTTTATACATAATTTAATATAGTTAATATTATATTTCACTAATTTATTGGCTCAAATCGGTCCTTTAAGCGTATAAATTATATTTGTTAGAGGTGTTGGTCTGTGTGTGGATATTTATTTAGATATTTGGCCTCAAAACATGATTTTTAAGCACTCCTGTTTTCGATGAAAGGAATTCTTTTTAAGCTTTAATTAATAAATATACAGATATATTTTATTTAAAATCTCTATTTTAATCATTGTTGCATTATTGACTTTAGTATACGGCCTTTACCTTATGCAATGATTTCAGTTAAAATTCTTGGAAAAACTGCCGTTACTCTTTAAGCACTTTTGGCTTTTCTTAAGCTTTTCTTAAGCTGTTTTTTTAGAGGTTAATTTAGCCAATGCATCAACCTTATTTGTTTCCATACAACAGCGGTCGGGGAACTGCTATGGGGTAATATCAACGTAAACTAAAATATATTTGGGGTAATGATTAAAAAAGTTCCCCGAACGTTGTGCTAAGCGGTTTTCGATGCAAGAAAATTAATAAATATATAAATATTTAATTTTAATCATACTCTGTCCTGTGTAAATGGATACAAAATGGCTAACATGCAACCGGCCAAAGGCTGTAGCGAAGACACAAACCCATTCGTAACCAAAAACAACTATTCAATACACAAACCAATAAAGTGATGCTCACAATTCGACATTATTAATAATAATAATAATATAATTTGTATGTAATAGATAAGGTAGGTTTGAAAAGCTGCAAAAAGACCAAAAAAGAAACACCGTTTAATATTTTACTTAATGTTTATTTGGAATTCAAGTCCACTATGCTAAGTAGTATTGTATATAATAACAATCAACATCATATCTAAGTACAACATAAACTGGAGCTTTACGCAAATACCATTTTAGGATTTTAATTACTTATTTGCGGTGTACGATAAATGGGCATTACTTTGCGTATTATCATCTGTTTCCTTGTCTCTGGGCAACTCGGGATCGTCGCGCTCCTCCTCCTCATCAATAATACTAATATCGCGAATGGAGGGACGATGACTGCGTCGCCAGCCGGACAAGATTTGTGGCTGTTTCGTCTTTGTCAACATACGGCTGCCCGTGACAGATATCAGAATGGCACCCAAAGGAGCAGTCAGCACAATACTAAATACACAAACTGTTTGGACAATTTGTGCCCATTTGCGTTCATCTGGTGTTGCATCACTGCCCAGGTTCTTTAAGGCCACGGGACCAAGTGCAGCCTGCACTGTTGCCTTGGCCATCCAGGATAGGCCCACAAAGAACTTTTCTTTCGTATTGAGACGATCGCCAACAGCAATGCCAGCTGTTACAAAGATGCGAATAATGACGCCAGCGAATATGCAGGCTGTTCCAATTGAGACTGTGTGCGAGTCCAGCTCGCTGATGATGATGGTGGTACCGGTCAGGCCAAACAGAATGGGCTCAAAGATCATCCAGAAGATCTCAAAGGCTGTCGAAACGGGATTCTCATCAACCTCCCAGCCATCCTTGCACCAAAACAGATTCGATACGAATGATGAGAAGACAACGCCCAACGGACCAGCGCCTTCGAAGCCCAACTCTTCGCTTCCATAGATGGCCACCAGGTTGCCGGCGAAGAGCATTAAAGTTCGCATCGGCACCACGTACGCGTCACCCTTCTCGGGAAAGATGCGTGACAGCGAGCCCCAGATGACGCCAAAGGCCAAACCACCCAGAATGCAGACTGGTGCCTGTGCAATCTGATATCCCAATCCCTTGTCCGAGAACATAATCGTGCTGACAATGCCAAAGATGGCCACAGAGAGTGCATCATCCACTCCGGCAACGGCAACCACTAAAGTGGGAATACCCTTAACCACGCCATATCCCTTTGATCGCAGACGGAACAGGCAGGGCACAACAACGGCTGGCGAGATGGCGGCAATGATGGAGCCAAGCATACAGCCCCATATCCATGGCAAATCGAGCAGAAAGTGCGACATGACTGCCATGACAGCGGCTTCCACCATCCATGGCACAATGCCCAGCTTGAGAATGGTCTTGTAGACTTTCTTAAAGGCCTCCGGTTCCATTTCGAGACCAGCTCGAGACAGGATTATGGTTAAGGCAAATTTGCGCAGATGCCCCGTTACTTTCGAGAAGTCACCATCGAGATCCACCCAGCCAACGTTCTGAAAGAGTTATTTAAGTGTTGTAACCAACAGTTTACAGTTTGAGAATCACTTTAAATCTTACCTGAAACAGTATGCCCACGAGCAACATGCCAATGAGCCTTGGAAGGGTGGTTAAGGATACCAGGTAGCCACCAAAATTAGCAGCTACTGTAAGCACAACCAAACTAAAAAGTTGCCCGCCCGGGGCAGCTGTGTCCCCAATAATCACAAATGCCACAATCCAAAGTAGCAGACCTAAAACAAGATTTCCGACCAAATTGAGTAAGACAGGGATAGAGTTATTAAAATATTTCCTTACTAACCAATCATAATGAGAACAATAAGGCGAGAAAATGTCCTAAATGTGGGACACAGCGGGTAGGGGAAGACCTTTTGCCAGAATGGTGGTTCCCACGACTCGGTAGGCTCCTCGCCGCGACATTTCAAGCAAAATGTGTAAATCCACGAATCCTCCACATAATTGGCGCCATTTGCATCCTGTGAACTGGAAATTGGCGGTTGGTGACCCTGGTACTTTCCATTTAGTATTTCCAATGCACTCTGCCTGTAGTTTTCTGCAAATAGAAGCGGGGAGATATAAATATGCCGAGTGCAGAAGTCCCACAATTATGTACTCTGATTACGAGTCGTATATATAAAAAACTCTAATTGTGTCTGCGTTGAAACATACAATCAACAAAAAAAAAAGTCAGAGACTTTTCCCAAATGGTCGACTATAAGGTCTCCTCTAAAAACTGCACTCTTGATTTAATACGTGCAAAAACTATAGTCGCTTAATGTTCTATAAAGAATGTAATCAATCGACAAACACAAATAAATTTCAAAGCTCAAAAATAGGCTTGTTGTCTGTTTAAATAAAAAAAAATTAACCATAAACTCTTTACAACTTAAAATACCCTTTACATGAATGATGCTTAACGCAGTAAATGAAAATTGAAAATCACTTCCCGGACTGTTAATTGATAATGTTAACTGTTTGATGGCAAATTAGATTGACAATCGAAGCACAACTGCTCAAATAGAAACCTATCGTAACGGTATTTGCTTTATGCTAACTTACATTATTTGGCCTTCGGAACTGCCTTTGAAATTGGCATATCAAGAACGTCAGATAATAATATATTATTCGGAATGCCCCTTAAATCAATAAATGTGCTAAGCTTAAGTAGTAAAATCTAGCCTATATTACGCACACGCTTGTTTTACTGGCTTACTTACCATAGCTGTGCGTGGATCCGCGATCGCTTTCATTATCATTATTATGCAGCGTTGGTTCTTTCAAGATACTTCTCCTTCTCGACGGCCCAATTTCGGTGTGCGAATGTGTCGAAGTCTATATTTAAAACAAAACAAGTAAGAAGGCTCTAGTCGAGAAATCCCGACTAGACGATACCCTGATCCCTTTACTTTACGCGTACAGTCAGTGCTTGCATGTATGTGTGCGTGTGTGTACGACCATACTGCATACTGCATACACAACTTCAATGTCCCATATCTCCGGTGTTTCTTAACCGATTTTAATAAAAATTTCACAGATTGTTATTATTTTGATTAATAATTCAAATGCAATTTAAAGTTTTTTCAAATTCAAGATTTTATTGTTATCGATCCCATGTGTATATCGGAAACGGAATGAGTTATCGAAAATCGAAAACAAACTTGTACTGCCTAGGGATTAGGCGAGCTTAAGTTCCAAATCTGGAGTCTCTAGCTCTAATAGTCTCTGAGATCGACGCGTTCATACATACAGACGGACAGACGGACAGACGGACATGGCTATATCGACTCGACTGTTGATGCTGATAAAGAATATATATACTTTATGGGGTCGGAGATGCTTCCTTCTGCCTGTTACATACTTTTGCACAACTTCATGATACCCTTTTTTCCCATTTTTAATGGGATCAGGGTATAAAAAGCACAAGAACAAAAAGAAAGATTAGACATTTTATTGCTCATTCTGAAATCCCAGACGATTATCTAAATGGAGTACTATGTTGACGTTGGTCAAAAAAATTATCAATATACGGTTTTGTGTGCCGCGATTGTCGGTTCTCGTGTTTACAACCTGCACGTAAATAAACATACAAATCCATATTTACGAGCCAATTAACCAACCATTGATCGTAATCGCTATCGGCGCCAGCTGCAACGCAAATTAACCCGGTGACTAGATACCTAGTTTTTGACTTACCTGCGATATTTTACGTCTGGGATTTTGTTCGAAGGCGGGATTGTCATAGCCGGAGGCACCACCACCTGCGCCGATCATCGGTGCGTCCGCTATAATGCTGACACGTCGCTTGGGCTGATTTTCAATGACATGGGTGCTCTTGTGATTATTGTTGTTGCCATTGGGCATTGGCGAGGTGCGGATATCCGATATTGGTAGCGTTGTCACGTTGCTATCCTCGCTGCTATTGCCGCCTGGTTCCCCGTTTGCCGTCATCGTTCTGTATTCACGTGCTCTGCAGAAAGAGAGATGCGCCCGCTTGTCAGTTTTATATGGATTTATGAATATATCGTTTCTGCCGTTTGGCTACTTGTTAACGCTATTTATTTTGCTTCGCGTTACGCGATTTTAACAACTTGCTCGTTCGACGTTTAGCGTTGAAATAAATTCATTATCACTCAGCGTTGGCGTTTCAGATCGGCACTCTGTGGGAGTTATACAGGCCAATGTGTATGTGTGTGTGTGTGTGTTAGTTAGTGTGTATTTTACAAGTGTGCGAATTCGACACAAAATTGTGAAAGGGTTAAAGATTAAAGCAAATATTTAGCCATAAATATATATGGTATAACAGCTATAACAATCATCAATAAAAATAAATACAAAAGTGAAAATATATATTGAAACCAATTATCTCCGGTTATAAAGCTAAGCAACTCAACGAAACATTTTATCATATGCTTAAATTTATTATATAATATCTGAGGGAAAGAGATATTGGTAAATAGCTAATCGATTTTTTTTTCCTTCTAATAAATATATATCAAATTTTTGCGCTAATTGTCTGAAAAAATCATAAGGCTTGCTAAATGCTATATTTTTTACTCAATATATAATATATATTTGTAACTTTAATAAAAGGTTATAAAAAATCACTAATCTGTACTTTACGGCTACCGAAATTGTAGCTTAATAACTCGCATTTAGTTGAGTAAGTTAAAAGTCACCTATGTTATACAATGCATCGAATTAGATTATAAAAAACCTGGTGCTAACAATTTGCTTTCAAATTTCTTTATGGTTTTAACTAACGAATAGATTCGTCATCAGGTTTAACTATCCAAAATAATGAGCATGAATTATTGTAACTGTTGTTTGTTATGAGCAAATAATTTAATTTTTTTTAGTTGTGCCTAGTCATAACATATTTATTGTAAATAGAATAGAATACATTTCATTACAAAAATATTTTCGTTTTTTAAACTTATTCATTATCTTCAACTGCGAATAAACTTATTTAACTTTAAAGTAAGCGATATTGTTTATTTAATACGAGCTCTAATAAAGCTACTAAATATAGATATAATTGTATGCGTTTGTTGACTTCTGTCTATGACAAGAGCAATCAATATTTGTTTGCTATCAAATCTGCATAATTGACCAGACACGCTCAATGTTTTCAATTTTCACCTGTAATTAACACCATTTCAACGTTGATATGAGTAATTCGCACGAGAAAAGAAAAAAAAAATCACTTGATACCGATACCGACGACGAAGTATCAAGTGATCACAACTGATTGTGAGTTCTATTCGTTTGCTTTGAGTCAACAGTCGTGCATCTGAATGCGATGCCACCCAAAAAGGAGTGCAAAATAGTATAGTAGTATAACTGATAAGAAGTTCATTTTTGCATTAAAGGTTCTTAAATTGAAGAAAACTCGAATTAAATTGTATTATATATTTATGCAAACATACAACGCTTAACTTTCGGACTCATTTTGAGAACGTTCACGTACGTATCGAGTCTAATTGACAATTGTCTGGCAAGTGCGTTGGTTGACAAACATTTCTACTAAGCCATCACGTGCTCTCGCATTGCGAATGGCGAACAAAGCACATTAATTAGCATGTCGGTGTCATTTGTAGAAAAGTTTCAAGAGTTTTTTAAGGTTTTTTTTTTGTTTTGTTTTTTTTTTTTGATAGTGCTTATTTTGATATCAAACAAATTGTGTACAGAGCGCACGATCACGTGTAAATGGCACAAGTCAAGTAGAGAAATATTAAAAAAAAAAAATGTATATAAATTTCCTTTTGTGCTCTCTTTTTGTCTCACTGTTTCTCACTTTTCACTCAAGTCTTGTGAATGCTTGCAATTTACATAATGCCTTAAGCTAATTGCCCACGATGTGTTGTTGTTGCTGTTGTTGCTGTGGTTGTTTGTCGGCTTAAATGAGAGCTCGTCTATAAATCGCGACACTTGCCAGCCAGTGCCTGACCTTGCCAGAGGTGGCATACCACGAAAAAAGCGCGTCGCATTGGCACCGAAACGAAAAATCGTTCTACGTGACTTGCTTGCCAAAGTGGATAACCACCGAGTTGTACCGCAACCCAGTTGCCCAGTTGGCAATAAGCAAATTTGCAAGCTTAGTTAGCGATGGGTCAACTGCCGGTCGACACTTTAGCGTACGACGCACACAGTTCCGAAACCGTTAATATTGTCTTGCGTACCCTTTAAGCAGTAAGTGCTTGATAGAGGGTATGCAAAACTCGTTAATGTAGATGTAAGAACAAGGCGAAGAAGTTTATTGTAGGGTTTAAATATAAGAAAGCATTCAGAATGTTTATAGAAAATTTAATTCATTTTAAAATAAAAACATTTAGTTTCATATTTAAGTTATCTTTTCACGCTTCTCAGCTTATCACCAAGAACAAACAATATTAACAATTATAAACTAATAGTCTTGAAAGTAAGTATAGGAGCCGATAATGTAACAAGTATATATATAACAATCAGTTAACGAAGTCTGCAAACAAACTTTGTACCAAGAAGCTCAAGTACGTGGGGAAAACCCCATCTCGGGAATCTCGGAACTAGGTGAATTCAGACATACCAAGATGTCAAACATTGGCTTTATCAGAGAATAATATAAGTACTGTGTAAGATGTTTAAAGCAATGTTTTTAATTTTCCTTAAAACATGTACACACTAAATTCATTATCTCAACTTGTTAACAGGGTATTATCATGTCAACCACACTTGAAAACATGAAATTGCCTGATTTTTTCAAGCTACGATTCACAACACAGTTGGATGAGTATTCACCGAGCGTTTGGTTTGCATTCATCCAGTGTTCTTTGTGGGTCAGTGTCTCTTACTGTGTTGCTCGTGTAAATATGCTTATATTTATTTGATTTATTTCTCCACTTCGTTTGAAAAGTTTAAGCAGCGTGTTTCGTGTTAATCTAATCACCTTTCGGAGCACCAGACAATATTTTCACTGTTTATGGAACATTATTGCTATACACAGATAATCGGCATAGATAGTAATACTTCAAATACTAGTTATGGAATATTATATGTGTATAACATATAGATTATCATTATAGAAAATAATACTTCAAATCGAAATGAACAAAAATCGTGACATTATTGATAAGCCTTTTTTCTGGCTGCCACTTTAAATCGAACAATTACAAAACTTATTAACAACATTTGCAATTTGGGTCCCTTGGTTCAAGTTTGCAGATTTTATATCACTGTAATTATTATTTTGACATATTCACTCTTAAAATATAAATTAAGTAGTGCTCTAGTATATTTCCATACATTTTCACGTTTACTCATATCAGATACCAGCTGTCTAATCTATTTTGTTTGGCTTATAGAACTCTGCGTCAAAGATCTATTCGAATGTGAAGTTGATAACTGAATGGAAAATTGGGAAGAAGATGCGATTTTATTGATTGTATTGTATTGTTTTGTCATCAATTCGAGTTGATTGGCTTATTATAATTGTGGAGATCGGTTAAAGTTGTGCTTGACGTCAAGAGAAATTCTTGCATATGAACTTCTCAATTGATTTGGTCCGCAACCTAATGAAAGTACTTTAAATCATGCCAAGAGTTACTGGTTTCTAGGCCAGTGCAACTGGACTTTACAAGAAAAGCATTTTTATGGAGCCTTTCAGAATTATATCAAAAGTCATATATTGGCAATTGTTTATAGCACCACATACTAAGCCACTTTCAATGATTGATAGCACCACAAATAAATGGCTATTTATTTTGGCTAAGTAGCCACTCGGTCGCAGCTTATCGCATAGTCAATGAAACTTTTACCTCACCGATAAGAAACTCGCGCCCTTTGAGTAACAAAACAAGACTTATGCATAGGAAAACCTCATCCCCAACAACAACAACAACAACCACAATCGATCAAAAAAGCGTGTTCGGGTTTCGGGTTCGTGTTTTTCTTATCATTTTTGTGGCTTGTGAATGCCAGTTAATTGACTTGTATTGCGCTCTTGTTGCGTTTGTTTTTATTATTACCGCTTTATACAGTGAATTGTGATTGATTTGGAATACAGATGGATTGGTAGCTGCCGATCGGATCTTGCTTTGTTGATTATTACTCCACTTATTGGTGTTTGATTACAGGCAATCTCCACTTGAATATCAATCAGCCCTGAACGTTTTATGGCTTACCCAATGATCGACACACGGATGTATTCAATTCGATTGCTTACCTCCTATCGTGACTATCATAATTAAGTGTTTCATATAACTCGTGACAGATTTTTGTTGTGTTATTGTCTGAAACCAGTTTAACATGGCTAATGCCTGTTCTTTGGTACGAGTATTCTTTGAAATAGATAAGAATTTGTTTTTTAATTATTTATTATCGCAAGTTTCATTGTTCCGATTGTTATTCCGTTTGCTGTCACACAATAATCAACTGAGTCAAACAATACGCACTTTATCTACGCATTGAATAACATCTGATGTCTTTTGAATATTTTTGTTTCGTTTACACAAATGGGTGAATGCAAAGCTTTAAAGTTATTTAGAGTAAAAACGTGATTTTTCACTTAAATTACATGCATAAAAACTGTGAGAGAATTTTTGAGGCAATTAAAAATATTAACCAATAAAATTAAAAAGTTAATATCAAAACACAAACTGGTTTAATTTACGTATATCAGATTATGTATATATTTTTATGTCATTGAACTGACTTCCGTTAGAATTCACCTAAATGAAATTTATATCTTTTGGTGCCAGAATTCATTTAAAACGCTTATTCAAAATCACAGCTTAATTACAATTGTGTGAATTGTAAATTCAGTTAAATTGTAATTGCGCATGCTGTTAACAAATATATGTACATATGTATAGGTGTATTATTAAGTACACTTGTCATTTATATCAAAATTTACGAATGCAATTTGCATTGTTTAATCGATCAGCAACACGTACAAAAAAACGTTAATAAAGTATTATTGTTATTAGTCAAGCACAAAATTTGAACTTTAACGTAAATGAGACGAAACAATATACACTTTGAGAGAACCTACATTTCACTTTTGTTCTAGACAGGAAATTAGATGATTCGTTAATTGCTACAAACTGTGCCAGATTGTGACAAAGAAGAACTTTAACTTTTTCTTTTCGCAAGAAAGCGCGAAGTAATCAATTTTTGTTTTGTTATCTTATTTTCAGATCCACGGTCTCCGGACTCCCGAGCGTGGCTCCGCTTTTAATAAGACTAAATCGCTGCAAATTCTTGTCAGCTCTTTATATGCACACATACACAAGCAGATGCTTACAAATATCGTTTGTATGAGTGCAGTACTTACTCGTCGTACTTATTCATTCGAGCAAATACAAATAATAAAAGAAAATAATGAATCGAAACGCAACGCAACGATTACTTCAATAATAACTAACAACTCTTTCGGATCGTGTACGAAGAGAATCCGATTCGTTGTCCGTTCGCTTGTAACTGATATTGTTAGGCGTGCGAACCACTTGAGTCCAGCAGATACATAAATCAATACAACTTATTCGTTTATGATTAAATAATTAAATGATATATAGTTTATTATATATACGAGCGAATATGTTTTATTTATGGCACATAATTTAAGTTTTGTAAGCATCAAAGCAAAATCAAATAAATATTAAACGATTATCAAGTTCGGCGTTTTTAGTAGTCAACGTTAAGTAAATATTAGCGGAGAACTTAAAGAGTATACTCAGATACGTATATGATGATGATACGCAAAAGTATGCAATAAAAATGATTGATGACTTGGATTGTTTTCAACAATGTTGACTCTACTCAATTAGTTTGCCTTCAAACATTTATTTTATCAACGAAATATATTTACAAAAATGTAGATGATTTTATTGCAGTGCTTCACATTTGTTTTTTTCTTCTTTATTTTTTTTTGCGTTCATTTTTTTTTTTTATTGCCTGTTGCATTTTAATGAAATTGAAATCCTAAAGCTGTCAAAAAGTAACACATTTTCGGTAATTGAAAGTTAAAAATTTCATCAGAAATTTTTATTAGAGAATTGTGTTATTTGTATGGTCCAGACAAGCTTTATGATTGATTGTGTTGGAAGCAATCAATTATAATATTTACTTTTTTAATAATCCTTCATTTTTATTTAATATACTAAAAGCCAAGTTAGTACATCTTCTTAAGACCAACATATGCTGACCTACACCATAGGTTGAGTCATTATCAGATTTTTTAAATTTTCCACTTACCTTCCCATAATCTTTGATATCAAATTCTTTTATATCTTATAATAAACTAAAGTTGTTTATTTATTTTGGCAAGCCCAACGTTGAGTTTTCTTATCTTAAGTCCATAAGATCAATGACATATATGAATAATTTCGTGGTAATATAGTTCATTAACAATAGATACTTAAAAAAAATAAATTTTAAAAGTTTTTTAATTGCATTTATTACAAATATATCCAAAACACTTATCAGTTGTTTACTTATACTAAATTTTTTTTAATGCAGATTTGTTTTACAATTTTCTTATCTGTTAGCCATAATAAATTTTTGTTTTTTGCGATAAAAGCAACTTTTGACAATTGTTGTAGAGTATCCAAATGTGGAGAAAACAAATAAATAACATTTAATGATATTTATTGGGCCACTTTTTGTGCAATGACGCTGGCAAATTCAAATCATCCACTTCATCTTGGCTGGGTAAACAAACGCTTGAATATAATTATCATTAAGTATCATATTAAATGTACCTATCTATGACGTATGCTTAAATTCGCAATCAACATGGAAATTTACATTGTTTTTTTTTGTATTCAAAGATCGTATATGGTTAACAAATAATAATAAAATGATTCACAACGCGTGAAAAATAACAAAATTGACTTAAACGCGGATAGCTCTAAATATAAAACTTATCAATATGCTCTTTACCCTTTGCGAACAAAAGCTAAATCTGCATAGATTAACAGCTTAAAACATAATTCATAAAGTTTGTTTCAATTTTCAACCCATGAATACAATTTCTACACCGATTTTTTTTTTTTATGTGTGTTGTAACATATAAAACCATATCGCCATTATTTATGATGTGACTAGAAGGCAATTAAAACCATTTCGAAGCTTATCATAAATTGCATGTTTAATTGAAGGGCTTTAATTCGTTTCATGTAACATACAAATTTAATACCGAATAAATTATGAACAACAAAAATGAGACCTTTAATTATTTACCTTATTTTCTTTATTGACTTTAAATTGCCAAATTTGACAAAGCACATAAGTTAAGGCTTAATAAACCTGAGACGACCTATGACATTATTGTTTACATTAAAAAAAAACAATATCACATCTTTGTCCTTGTTTCTGTGGTTATGTGCAAAATTTCCATTGAATACAACATTCACATCTGCATGGAGTTCAATGTTCGTATTTTGCTTAAAATTAACATAAACGCGAACAAAATTTCAATTTGAATTTCGTTACTGTTTAAATTCCCGCTAAATACACACACACACACACACACATAAAAGCAACTCCAAAAAACCGAACTGTGTAAATAAAGCTAAAGCTTTCGTTGCACTTATATAATTTGGTTCTCTCTAATCATCTCAACCAAAAAAAAAATTAAAGTAAAAACCATAAACACAAAAAACAGCAAAAACTAAACTCGAAAAATCTAACGGTCGGATAAGTTTGCAGATGAACAGCGGCTGCTGTTCGGGGCTTGGGTAGTCATAAATTAACTTTGAACAAAATTACACACACACACACACACACAGAGAAAGAGAGAGAGAGAGAGAGAAAGGGGTGCCACAGAGACAAACACACAGAATTTTGCCCATTAAAACCCAAATCACGAAGTTAGTGAACGGCAAAGGAGCAATTTCAATTAAAGCTAATTACAACCAATATCGAATGCCAGCAATGCCAAGCGTCAAACACAAACGACGAGCAGAATGACGATGACGATGACGACGACTATGCCACCAATAAAGACAGGACGACATTCAGCGATTTGGCAACACTGTCGGATGCGTCGGATGCCTCATCGCTGCTTGTGGGTGTGCGGTTATGTTCGTTATGTCGTTGGCACAGTTTCCGTTGCGAATAGTTACATTTCAGCCAAACACAATGTGCCACAAAGCTGCTAAAGATGCGAGCGTTTGCTTGAAGGTGTGAAGAAAGTTAACGACTGTTAGTTAGCCAAAGAATGATACTTGATTTATGAATTTTATATGAACTTTAACAAAGTTATAGCTATTTATACATAAAAATATATAGTTAAAGTATATTAAAGATATATATTAAAGATATGTTTGTGTGTTAAACATCAACATAAGCCTTGATAACAACTTGAAAATAAGGTCACACTAACAACAATACTGTAACACTTTATTTTCAACACGCAACCATCTCTATTCTAAGAAGAACTTAAGCACCTAGAAAATTTATTGTCAGAAAATTGTAATAAGTATAAAGCACAAGAAAATCTCTTTCTTAACAAATGCATTCGTTTACGTTGCGAAACTTTCTACAACACTTAAACAATAATTCCAGAAAAAATACTCTTCAGACTGTTAGATACGTGATGTGTGTGTTTGTTTGTTTGTTGCGACTGTACTCCCACTGTGAGATGATAAAAGGATTGAAAAAGGAGTGAGAGAGAGGGGGAGAGGGGGAGAGTGGGGAGGGAGTAAGAGAAAAATAGAAACGTAGCTCGCGGGCCAAAGTAAATGTCGTTGTCACCGGCTCTACTAACGGTCATGTCCACAACCGATTTTGTGGGCTGTTTGTTGGAGGTAAAGTGCTGCTCTGTGCACATTGTTTGGGGGCACACCCTATGGGTGACAGTGGGTGATAAGAGTGTTGTGCCGTTGCCGTTGACGCTTTCCTCGGAATAATTAAAGCAAATTTGCACTTCAGACTGTAAACCATGAGAAAAAAAACAATGCAACCTGAAGAGCAGAGCATCAACCAGGTGCTTGACAACAACAGTTAAAACAACCACAGCCGCATCCACACTCATACATCCACATACCAATACACCCACAACGACAAACACAACAACAAAAACAACAACAACGACAGCTACAGAGTCAGAGACAGCAGTCAGCGACCAACATCAACAAACAAAAAGGATAAAAACGCACAACAAACGCCAGTCAGCCGGGAAAGTATGCGAAATATACTATGTATTTGTAATGTCTATGTAAGTGTAAATGTGTGTGTGTGTGTGTGTGTGTGTTTGTAGAATATGGAGCATGGCACCAACAATGGCAGTGAGTGGCATAGACGCGCCCAGGGGCGGATTTCACATCCAAGGTGTTGTAAATAGCGTGAAGAACAAATACAAATAAATAAAAAAATAAAAATAAAATGAATGCAGTATTCGGAGCGATGCTTGTTTTATGTCTGTCTCAGCTGTCTGAATTGTTGGTTATTTCAATTACTAATTGAGTTAAGCAAAGTGAAAATAAACTTTAAGTAAATACGATTTTAAGCTAATTGTATTTAATTCATGAAAATATGCATATAAATGTTGTAAAGAAAATAAAAAACACCTTAATATCATCGGTATGAAAAATGAGAGAGACATTTTTCATTTTAATACAAGTTTTTGAAAAAAGTATATAAAATACTAAAAATAGATTTTTAGATATATATACATGCTATTTATAATATTTAATTTCAAAAATGTTGTATCAACTTGTTACAGTATTAAATCTTGCAGTTTATTATCTCTTTTGCAGTCACATTACTTTTTATTTTGTTTTGAAAATATTTACAATTTAAAATTCAATAAAATCATACGTGTAACATAAAATAAATGAAGTATGTTCCATAAAATAAACTATATGTGAATATACTAGTTTATTGCACATACCGTAAAAACAACCTTTAGCCCAAAAAAAAATTTCGAATACAATTTATTGTTATTTTAATAGCATTATAACCGTTTTCAGTGTTCCGATAATGCCCCATGGCGCCAAACATTTGCCGCTGAGTTGCTCGTTATGCTCGCGGGCCTGGGAAACGAGAGCACATCGAAAAACACGAAGTACAACTGCGACAACAACAACAAGAACAACAGCAATGGGAGCAGCGGGAGCATAACAGTGGATGCTGAGCGCAACAAGGACCCAAAGCGTGTATGAAAATGCCAGCGCAGCGGCAACAGCAGCCGCTAAAACAACAACAACAACAGCAGCACCAATAACAATGAGAAATGAGAACAACAGTGGATGCCAACAATAAACTGAGCTTGCGCCGAAATTTTGAACGTGTAAAAGCGACGCTGCTCTCGCGACGAAGCTGCAAAACAAAAACAACAACAACAACAAGAAGCCGAGATACGAAAACAATATATACACACACATGCACACGCACACACTGACAGTTGTAGCATCACGAAGTCAGCAGTCGGTCACATTGAACGGTAAATGGCGAGCAGGAGCAAGCAAAAGAGTCAAAGTCAAAGTTAGTATGTGTTTGTCAGAGTGTGTGCGTGCGTGTGTGTGTGTGTGTGTGTGTGTGACAGTGTTTCAAATAAGTTTTCAACTTGAAATTGAACTGTACAAATTGAAAGAAGAAGCAGCATTAGAAGCAGCAGCTGGCGCACTCGAACAAGAGACAGACAAATTGGAGAGAGAGAAATAAGATATGATTGTTGTTGTTGGGGTTGTTGCTGTTGTTGTTGTTGCTGTTGTTGTAGTTGATGCTGTGTGTTGTTGTGGGAGCAAGAAATATTTTAACGCAATTAGAGTCGAAGGAATCGTTCGTCGCATCAGATCCAGAGCGAACGCGCACGCTTACGGACACGGCGCACGGATAAAATCACATACTTTGTAGAACATTTTCCAGCCAGCATCAAAGAAACTCATCCAAAACGCACACATTTTTTTTGCATAAATCGTAGCGAAACGTGCGGCCGCTACCGAATGTTAGTGAGTGAGTCAGTGAGAGAGAGAGAGTTTCCCAAAAAAAAAAAGCATAGTAGCTGCAAAAAGGTAGCAAAGCGGCTCAATTAACTATAAAAAAAAAAGCAGCTGCAGCATGAACAAAAGTGTTTAGTGAGAGGTGTGAAGATAGAAAGAGAGAAATAGAGAAGGATTAAGGGACGAGCGCAAACAATTTGTTGAATACTGCTGCGTCCGCACAAGTAATCGAAAGTAAAAGTGAAGAAACACACACACACTAATACCGGTTTATGCGCGCTATGTATGTGTGTGTGTATGTTGGTGAAACTACTTAATACTAATGCAAATACAAAACTTTCATATACACACGCACCTAGAGCCGAGAAGAGAAAGGCGAAAAGTTTATTGAAAAGTGCTTGGCAAGTGAAGTGGCAAAAAACCACAAGCACCTCAAAACAGCAACAACAACAACATTGGCGGCACAAAAGTTAAAAAGGACAAAGACGATTAAGCAGCTTTGCTGTTGGCAGTCAGCAGAAGCGCCAACGCCAGCCTCAACAGCGACAGCATCAGCGTAGGGGGCAGCCCAAGCACGAAAGGTGAGCACAAAATTACTCATGCAAAACGGCAACACATCTTAAGCAGGCAGCAAGGCAGCAAAGCAGCAAGACAGGCACGCAATCAGGCAGGCGGGTGAAAAACGCCCCCAAAACAGATTTTTATGGTTTTTTTGTGTGCTTCTTTTTTTATATTTTTCACTTGTATAGTGACAGTCGTCGCCACAGCAAACGACTCAAGAGGCGACAGCTCAAGGCGCGCTGAGCTTTGGCTTCGTACTAAGTACAATATATGTTATATGTATATGTATTCGTATTCGTATTCGTATTCGTATTCGTGTGTTCGTGTATTGTGGGTGTTCGTGCGTAGTTCGCGAGAACGCACGAAGACGTACGTACGTACGTCTTTGAGCTCTCCCACTTAAAAGCCACTGCTGTTGTTGTTGAGGCTATGCGAAAGAGCAACCTGCAAGCCTAAAACAACAACCGCAAACCTCAACAACAACAACAATTACAGCACGTTGATGTCAATAGCGTCGGCGTCGTTGGCGGCCAGTGGTGATAACTCATGTCCCACTGACATTTTTGGGTCAAAAACTAAAATATTATGTGTGCTGCCACTTCTGCTGCTTCTTCTTTTACTTTTTTTCCGTCTCGTTAAACTGTATTTGTATGTGTGGTTTGGCAGTCAATATTTATTATGTGGCGGCTGCCCTGCTTTTCCACACCTTTACTGCCATTCTTCTCCCTCTCTCTCTCTCTCTGTCGCACTCGCTGTTGTTATGTGTTCTTTTGTTTTGGCTGACACATTCCGAAATATTAAAATTGCATCCGGTTGGCTGCAAACAAAAGTGTTTTGGCACCGTTCATAACATAACAACAATTACCACGCACACAAGACCAGCGGGATAGGTTCCAACAGGGCGCCACAAAGCAACAGCAAACAGCACTAAAACGATAACAACAACAATAACAATGGCAATGACAACAGCATCACAAGCAGAATCAGCGAAAACAAACAAAATGGCGGGCACACAGAAAAAATAAAACACAAAATGAATTCAGAGTAAAAGTCTTAATTGAAATTTTTCCTTGAAATATGTGCAGTTGGTTTTTTTTTGTAATTTTTACTTGTGCGCTCAGTGTGCTGTGTGTGTTTGCGTGTGTGTGCCACCTAAAAATGAAAAGCAAGGCCATGAAAGTCGAAATGCCATGTGTTTGTGTGTGTGTGCTTGTGTGCTTGACGTATCTTTGCCAGCGGCAACTTTTGTTTGCCAGTCATGGCTAAAGTCATGAGGGGTGTCCTTTAAATGCCGCTGACGCTGCCCTTTCTTTCTTCATCGTACAAAGGACACAATCTTGAATGAGTCTTTGTGTAATGAAACAACAGCATTTTTAAACTTGACATGCAAATTGCCAAGCAAAGCTGCTTGTTGTTGTTCTTGCTGCGTCTTTTTAACTGAAGGCATCTCTTTGTATCCTGTTACAGAACAATGGTAATCAACGCTAAGCCAAATAGCCAACACTGGCATATTCGATGTGAAGCAATTACCAAACGCCTTTACACTAAGTGGAATTTTTCCTGTTTCCTGTTTTGAGTTCTTGCACATTGTATTTAATCTGGATTAGAACTTGTAGCATTTAATTTATGTACAAGGTGTTACACATACGCCCAGTTGGCTATTAGTTAAAATTTATCGCACAATCTGTAAAATGCCTGAAGCTGTCTCAGAGATTAATGATCTTTGCTTGCATACTCAAAATGTTTTGCAATGCATGTACATGTTTTTACAATTTTCATTGCATACTTTTGTGAGCAACCTTATTTAGATAACACACATACGGGACTAAAAGTGTTTATTGTATTTAATTGCATACTATCCAATTATAAAGCTTACATTTATTTAAAGATTTATTTTTTTAAGGTTTTTATTTTCAGCATTGTTACACTGTTGCTAACCCTTTTAATCCGTAAACGGCTTAAATAAATAAAAAAATTATCTTTTTTTCAATGCAACACCTTTTTGACTTTAATATGAATGTGTTTTACATTCGTAACTCGTTTCGTTTGCAAATCAATTGATACATTTTAATTTATGGCATATTTTAAGAGGTGATTTAAAAGCGAATCGATTCGTAAGACCCCAATGATAAATGAATTTGAACGAAATACCGATGCGGAAAATTATTACAGTACTTGCTTACAGTAGCAGAAACCGTACAACTAAAAAAAAATCATTTTGTTGATTGGCTAACATAAATCTAAATAAGCTTTTGATGTGTTGTACGCGCCATCAAATTCATTTGCTTCTGATGTGGCTACAATGTGTGTGTGTGCGTGTTTGTGTGTGTGTGCGTGTGTGTGGCTTTAATAAAAATTTGAATCAAATAGCTTGCCTGCCAAATGAGTCGAGGCGAAGTGAGTCGAGTCAAAAGGAGTTGAATTGAGTTGCGTTTTGCTAGCCAAAGCATTTTCATTCATTCATTCATTCAGTCGAGCTACAAAAAAGAAAAACGTGCCAAGCAAATGGGCACAAAAACGTTTCAAAGGTGGAACCCAAACACAAAAGCAACAACAACAACAACAACAAAATCAACATCACACCACACCCACTAAAAGGCGGCGCCGCCCATTTCGACTTTATCATACAGATAGATGCCGCTCCATAAAACACTTCAAAGCTATTTTGTAGGCTTTTTTGTGCTAACGGATACATCTTAGTTATTTGTCAGTGTTACTGAGTGTGCATTGGTGTGTGTGCTTATATATGTGTGTGTGTGTGTGCGTGTATGTGTGTGTGTGTATGTTATGTTTATCTTAGCTAGCAAGCTATATAGTTTATCTATGTGCATGTTTTGTGTTGTTGTCGACTTTTGCGCACTTATTCCATATTTAAGAGGCAATTTATATTCCCTTTTTTTTTGCTTGCTTGCTTGCTGCTTGCACTATGCCTCAAATGCCATTCAACTTTCAGCTACAGTTTCCGTTGCGCGACTGTTTCTGATTTCTGACCCGACACACACACAAACACACAACAGAACAAAAACTTGCTGCACGCCCACATAGTACATCCTGCACAGAGACAGAGAAAGAAAGAGTGAGTCCTGGCAACGGAAAAGCTGCTGCCTAAGCTGTCTATCCTTTTTGCCTGTCAGTTTTAGTCTCGTCGACGTGTAGCCAATTATCATTTTTTGTTTTTTTTTCTCTGTTTTTGTTTGTATATTTCCGTCCTTTTTTTGCGTAATGAATAGAAGCGACTCCTTGACTCCAGTGCGCCAGGATATATATCTAAATGGCATTTCCATAGCGTGCACCTTGCGGCACTTGCAATGCGCCTGCCACGCATTTTGTTTGCTTATATTTATTTTTTTTCACTTTTTTTTTTCATTTTATTGTGTCATAAATTATTCAAACGTAAACATCATCAGCAGCAGAAGGCAGAAACCAGACTCTCTTTCCAGTTCTTATCTCATTATTAACAGCACCACGCACACACACACACACACACACACACACGTATGCAGTTGCTTATTATCTGTATTTTATATACATCGTCCTTCTGGCTGTCCTGCACAGAGGCTCTGATGACGCGGAAACCGGAGCTTGCTTGCCAGCAACAGCAACAGCAGCAGGCGCATAAATATAAAGGCGCCATCACTTGATAAATAAGTAGTGCACGTAGGCATTTGGAATAATAAAGCAAGCCCAACCAAGCCTGCCTGTCTGCCTGCCTACCCCAATTTTGTTATGTGTGTGTGTGTGTGTGTGTGTGTGTCACGCATTGATATGCCATTTAGCCTCGCGTCGCACAAACACGCACGACCGAATGCAGAAATGAGACGAGAAGCAAGCTGATTTATGCAGTTGATTTTTTACAGTCTCAACTTTATTGTTTTTTATTACGCAATTATTGTTCTTTAATGCCATCACACGTGCCACAAAAGGTAACATAAAAAATAAAATTGATGCCACTTGCAGCATTCAATTTAAAACGCACAAAAAGTGGAATATATTAACAAGTGTGGCGCCACAGCAAAAGTCGTTACAGCTCTGATTACATGTTAATTATCTTACTTTAATGAATTGGCCTTTGTGTGTGAGGCATGTGTGTGCGTGTTTGTTTCGGGTTTTACCAATTACTACTACAATTACATTACGCCAGACGCTGTCAACATTTACGGGCACTCATTTGCACACACTCGTGCGGCTCGGCTCGCACAGCACGACGAACACATTGTAGTGAGTTTCATGAATATGCAAATTGATAGTCACAAAATATTTTAACCCCGCTAAAGTGGCGGGGTTATCTGCACTACCATACCATAAATATATATATATATACATATAAAATATATGTAACTGGGTTACTAAGATGATAAAAAGAACAACATAAATTGCGTAGAACTGCATAAATTGCTTGGTATTCTCAAGTCAAGTTAGTCCTTAAGACTTAATTAAAGTTGATGCCGACACGATTTATTTGAAATTTCCAACAGAGCCTAGAATATTGTAGCTAAAAATATGTTAGGTAAATTCAAAATCAACATTTTTTCTTTGTTCTTTCTTTGAACTTAACTTAATTAAAATATTTATTTTTCCTTTTGCTTTTGCTTGTGCTCTTGCTTTGTTGTCCATAGAAAAAAAAAAGTTGAATTACTTATGAATCTATTTTTAGTCCTTTTGTATACTTGAAAAATAAAAAAAATATTGTTTGCTTTTTCCTGGAAATTCATATCACATTAAATCTTGTTGAATGCAGTTTTTTTGATGAAATATTTAAACTAAATGGATAATAATTTTATTGTTTGTTATTGCCAAACATATGTTAGCACAAAAATTCGCACAATGTACAACTTAAATTTATTTTTATTTTCGGATAAATGTTTTAACACGATAAGAGCATTAAAATTCACAGCTTGCAGCGATTCAAATATTTTCGTGTTTTTGTATTATTTACTGTTTTCGCAATGCGCATTTATAGATTATTGTATGCATTATAAAATTTAAAATACTCAAAACATTAAAAAAAACAGAACACACTTTTTTACTTAAATGGTTTTATGTGCAACCATAATTGTATAATGTGTTCAAATGTTTAATAAAAAACAAACAGCAATTAACAGTTCAGCCCAGTTTTAGGATTGTTTTAAATTAACCGCACCTCTGCCATGCGGTTAAACTCCTTGGATTTAATTATGCCGTTGAAAACACAACACTTAATGTGTGTATTGAAATGGTAATTATTTTTACGGCCGAATTGTTTCGTTTACCTTCAATTATGTAAATTGCATAGACGCAATGTGGTTTATTTCAAAATAAACATTGCAAAATTCAAGCATATCAAATTAACCACAAGTCGCATGCATTTTAAACTAGAAATTCTTAAAGTGATAGTGTTAAACTCATTACTATTTAATATCGAAATCAAATGTTATTTACCAATTTAGCAACACTTTACACGTGCTTGACTTTCCAGCTAAATATCATTAAGCAACTCTTGTAAGTTTAGCTTTTGCATTGTTGATTTTCTGCTTTTCCAAAAAGTACTCTTCATTAATGCGCCAAAGTTTCAGCAAATGAAATTGTAGGGGGGGGGGGGGGGGGGGGTTGGGCACCAATCGAATTGTATTTAAGATGCTTTCCAACACTTGCAAACAATTCGCCATTGTTTTTGGCGTAGACAATGAACGAAATTGTGCTACGCTACTTGTTGTTCTAGTGTTATCTCTTAATAAAAGGACTTACACTTGACACACACACACACACACATACATACAACGATACAAGCACTCAGATACATGAATGCATAAGTACAAGAGTGTGTGTGTGTGTTTGTGTGTGTAAGTATGTTTCGTTTTGTGCGATTAATTCCATTGGCACCGATTGAAACTTTCCGCTTCAAGGCAGCAATAAATTTACAACTTGAATATATATCTTTATATATATAGTATCGTATAGACCATGAGAACAAACTGGGGGACTTGTTAGTGTGTGTGTGTGTGTTTATGTCTGTGTATTGTGTTTTTGCCATTAAGTGCATCCTTTAATTTACATATTCATTAAATTACAAACGATCTCGCATTTCCGCATAAAATCCAGTCAGAAAATGCGAAAAACAAGATATGTTCCCGGAACAACAACAAAGAGAGATATAGAGACGGAGAGCTCTTTGGGCGGTGCCGGTTTTTAACGTGTCCATGTCCGCGTCCCGTCTGCGTATATCCTGCATCCTGTAGAACGCATCTGTTCGAAACGTTTGTCTGTCCGCCCCGGAGCAGGATGATGAATACAAACTGGTGTGTCGAGCCGAAGAGCAACAACGTTGGCATTTGCATTAAGCCCATGTAATTATACTAAGTACATAGTAAATACGACAGTCGAGCCAAGTTGCTGTTGCTGCTGCTGTTGTTGTTGTTGTTATTCTTGTTTTAGTTAGTGCTTGTTTACATTTTGGCCAAGTTTGAGACCACTATGCCAATGCCTTATTGCCCACTTGGCAACCAATTCCACAACACTACAATATATGTAAAACTATGCTACTCAACTCATATGTACAAGCAAATGCTTGAGTATTTGCCTGCGGATATACGCATACACACACAAACACACACACACATACATATATATATACACACGAACACACATTTTGTTTGCACGCTTGTTTCGTCCTGTCGCAGTCATAAATAATTTATGCATGCGTGAATTGGTCAACCGCTTCTCCGCCCACAACATTCCTCGCCAGCCCAAAAACACAAACGAGTATGTGATGTCTTCATCTTCATTTCCATGTTAATGCCACATCTCTGCCTCTTCAGGCCCAAGCATTATTATATCCACAATGTAAATCAGCTGCTGGCACATGTTTGCCTCAACCGAGACCATTAGGCGCAACAGAGTCCCCTGACTCTAATTAGTAGAGCTGTGAGCCCTAACACATATTAAATACATGCATATACGTATGTGTACATGCATGCATAGACATTTATAAGGTCTTGAGTTACCCACACTCATTGAAATTTTAAATTAACAACAAACACTTTGGCCAAGTTGTTGTCATATTATGTTGAGATCCTTGCACATCTGCAAATGTGACAACCAAAATGAACATATTTATTCATGCAGTCTCTAAAGAGTATCTAGGTGGAAAATCGACTTTTGTTTGTTACATTATAAGTAAGTAATTACATTTCGGTATTAATGTGATTAAGATTCAATTAAACTCTAAGACAATTTCAGTTAAATGCTTTGATAATTTGTTTTGAGGTCATGTTAATAAAGACATAATGATTTTAGGGAGATGCGAAGTTTACGCTTTAAAATGTGTGAGAAAATTAAATTATTTAAGTGTTTGATTTTCCTGGTTTCCTTTCGTTCTTATATTGCAATGCAAATTTGTATTGCATACTTTGCAGCGCCTTAAATTCTTCAGTTCAATTTGTTTTTTAACCTATTGAAACTTTTCCACCATTTAGTTGTTTAAAAGCTAAACAAACTGCTTATATCACAGTGCATAACTTGCCTTCACAACCAGTTTAAAAAGTTTGGTTTAATACACAAAAATTAATCATAGAAACTCTAAACAAAAGTTGATGAATACTTACTTCAAAACAAAAAAGTATCACTAATTTAATCATAAATTAATTGTCCGGGATTCCATTTTTCTTCTTTTTATGAAAACGCCCCGTAATTATGTAAAAAGCTTAAATTAAATATTTTCGGAGACGAAACTATAGCTTCTAGGGCTCTATGGCTAAACAAGCGGTCGGCAAGGGCGTCAATTTCAATTTCCTAGAAAAGAATTACGCTTTCATTTTGTATTTTTTGTAATTATAATTCACATTTGACCTTTTTCTTCGAGTGTGTCTGTGTGTGTGTGTGTGTGCGTGTATATGCTAAAATGATTTGTTATGCCTTTGAGTGGGTCTGCATTTGCCTGCCAAAAGGAAAGGAATGACTCCTCTCTTGTCCTGTCTCGTCCCGTCCCGTTCAGTTCCGTTCTGTTCCTGCTGCTGTCAGAGCAACTATTTTGTTTGTGCGAATCTCTGTCAGTTTGTACGAAATGGCAAAGGCGAAACTAGCGTCACCCTAAGCCTAGTCAACAGTCACCAGTCGCCAGTCACAAGGCACCGGGCACTCGGCACCCGGCACCCGGCACCAAAGTTGAACTACAAAACAAATTTTCAAATGCCATTTAGTGCACCTAAAACACACACAGAAAACACACACTTTAAAGCACACACTTGAGCTGTGTGTGTGTGTGTGTTTGTATGTTTTTTGGATGGCAACGCCGGAACCATGGGCGGTGAAATTGCAGAACTTTCCCCTTTCATTATGGCTGGGCAAAAAATAAACGAGGTTACATGCCTGCTTGAATCCACAACCGAATGAGACACCGCCTGGCAAGCGCTCGAAATACTTTGCTCTCATTTTTCAACTTTACAATATATATATATATATTTATTTCTATATATTTATATATGTGTGTCATTCTTCTTTTCGCTTTTTTTTTTTGTGTTGTTCCTATATAGGAATTGCCAAGTTGGCGAATTACATTCGGAAATGCAATTCTTGTTGCCTTTTTTTGGTGCTCTATGCTAGAGATTTTTTGTCAATAAAGCATTTTAAGTCAGCAAACACACAAATAAAAACAAACACACACACACATGCACATATATTCGCACACGCACACATATAATATCGTGGCACATATTGTAACTGTGCAATTTTGGTATTAAATTTGTTATTTTTGTTTCTTTTGGGATTTGAGCAGGATATTATTAAGGTCGTACGTCTACTGAACGTAATTAGAAAAAAAAAAAATGATATTTGTACGCGCACAATATGAGAAAGTTGCGCACAGTTGAGACAATCGGATTTATGTGGTCCAATGTCAGGGCATCATTCTGAGACTTTTCTCTTTCTATGTTTTCCTTTCCCCCATTTTTCGCCATTTACACGTTCTCTTCTTTTTATTTTTGGCTGCGGCTTGTGGCCAACCTAAGCAAGAAGCATGAAATTATTATTGTCCCTATGTGTGTGTGTGTCCTTGCATCCTGTGGTTTCTGTAAGCGGAAATCGAAAACAAGTTGGCCGACATATTGAAGCCAGGAATACGTCTTTTTGTTATTATTGGCACACACACACACACACAGTTAGATAAAAAGCTGGGAAATTGCTTTTTAATAGGCTATTTGTTCGATTGGACGTGCAATTCGCCATTTCTCCGTCGCCATCTTATGCAAAATGGCCTCAAATTGAAAGAATTATTTCAAGCCCATATGGCCATAAATCCTACAACTCTCAGGTATGCCAAATTGAATAGAAACTTTTCAATTGCTTAAAGAAGTGAATTTTTCACACGATTTCGTTCAATTTACGCATTGTTGTCCTACGCTGAAAATGGCAGCCAGGAAAAAAATACAAAAAGCTGGTAAAAAAAAAAATAAAAAAAAATATAGGATGCAGCAAATTCAACTGTCAATCAAGCATACACAAAATGTGTTGCGAAAATAGATGAGTAAAAGTGAAATAAAACACGCAAAACAGATTCAAAATTAAGTTTTTAAGTAGAATTAAAATAAATGAACGTGTCAGGTTCACTGTAAAAATCAATACAAAACAATTTATTCAAAATTAAATTTCGCTTGCGACCTGATTTCATTTTTAATGTGTTTTTGCTGTAAGTTAGCAAAGTTTTTGTAACCAATCGAAGCTTAATCTCTACAGAGAATAAAACCTCTTGTTGTGCCAAAAAAACAGTTGCTTTGAGCGAAACTTGAGTCTCTGGAGATCCGTTACTCATTTCAACGAAGTTATTTGCAACTTATCTTTAATCAAAAGCAGTTCATTTCAACTTTCTAGCACATAAGAGCTATATTTATATTTATTTTCTTATCCCATACCACTTAACTGTTGTTAACTTCGCGAAATTTGCCCTCCATATATTTATCAATAGTTCCTAAATATTGGAGTGAAATTTGCTTTTAAAATTTGTTGTCATTATGAATGGCTTTCTACTAAAAACTTCAAAACAAGGAGAGAAAAAAAAAAAACACACACACACACACATTCAAGTTATGGTAATGTCTAGTTAACAATTTTGTTTGACTAACTTATTTTTGTGCTGCAAAACTTTACTTCTTGAACTATACGTTCACGACTTGCTCTACTACTTACTACTATGTATGTATGTATTGTATGCACATAGCACATATGTACTTAGTTTCTTCTTGCTAAAGTTTTTCCAAACGTACTTTCCTCTCTGGTGCCTTTCGCCATTCAGTGACTTGTTTTTTGTGTATGTTGTGCGAAGTTCTCGACGTCGATTGTGCAAAGCTTGCACTTTCGATGCTACTTTTAGTGCATAACTTTGTACAATGATTGCGCAACAACAAATTTTGAATATATTTATATATACATTTTTGTTGCTTCAGACTACTTTACTTTGAAAGTTGTACTTTTTCACCTGTAGTAATTTTGCTTAAAGCACTTCATCCTTCAATTTTCCTATTTTTAATATTTATTTATTGTATTTAATTTAATTTCATTTTTTTTTTTTTATCTGCTGACGCTGAACCCAAACGTATCTCACGTTTCGACTGTTCAATACTTTTCTTTTGAAACCTAAAGCTTAAAGGTTTTTTATTGTATTTTAATATTATGGCAAGGAGCAGATTGAAGTAGCTACTTTATTGTACACGATATTAAAAAACAAGACAAGGTTGAGTAAAGTAGGGTAATCAATCTATTTTGAAATTCGCTCAACTATTACAAAAAGTAAACAATACAAATGTAGTATAATGAGTATCCTCGTTAAGCATGCTCAACAGTAACAAACTTATCCAATCGTTGTGCGGCCAATAACCAACAAGCAATTGATATTTTGTCTTTCACTCAATTTTGATGCGCTTCAGTTTTAATACCATTGAATGACGTCAAGGTTTTCACTCAAGCGACATTCATCTGTTTGGATTTCATTGCAAGCTTATTTCAAAGATAAAAAGAAAATAACGGCAAAGCGGGGGAAAAGTGTTGAAAATCAAGACACGCAACGAGAACCTTTTTCGGTATGCCAACTGTGTGAACGCAACAATTTTTAATGCGCTTGCGACTTTTATTTCGACTTTTAATGTAAAAAGTTCCATTCGCGACGGATATATGTATGTGTGTGTGTGTGTGTGTGTGTGTGTGTGGGTAGTGTAAAAGTAGTTTGTGGCATTGTGTGTGGCAATTTTCTTTAGGATTTTTCCTTGTGCAGCTGCAACTGCAACATTTCCTGTTTGCACTGCCATGATTTGCAGTCATTGCTCCACTCAGACCTCCTGTCTGTCCTTTCTGTTCCTTTACTCCCACCATTCAACACCATTCCTCGCAAGTGAATGGACATGTGACATGCCTGAAGTAAAGTCTACGTCTGCGTGTTGCCCCGCCCCCCACCACTAGTCGTTGTGTGCCTTCCATGCAGAAATATGCAATTTTATCGGTCTTTACAGATTTACCACAAAATACAAAAAAAAAATGAGAAAAAAAACAAGGGAGTAAAAAAAAGCACGTAGATGCAGAAACAGGGAACAAAATTATATGGCTGATTTGGAGAATGCCGTTGCTTCGGGCATGGGTAGAAACGCATAGCACGATAGACTTTTGCCAAAGCGAAAATGTAAATATTTATCATACCGGAAACACATACGTTGTTCCTTCAACGTCTACTTCAATTTGTACATGACGGAAACCACTAAAAGGAATTTAGCCAATGGCAATAGTCTTCGTACTTCTTTGTAACTCCACGCATCTATTTTGTAAGCTTACGAGAGTGGCGTTGGTGGGCTAGCAAATGCCATTTTAAGCTTTTAGTTAATTTAAAAGTTGCAATTTATTTGAAAATCTCAACATTTTGTAACTGCCTTTCACAACGACGACTGGTTGTTCCTATTGCTAACTTCTTCTTTTATCTAAAGCATAGTCATGACTACTTACACGAGAAAAAGAATAACGACTAAGTGAAGTAAAGCCACGATACGACCAACAAAAAATAAAAATAAGAACGCGAGTTAAGACTTCGACTTGAAGCTACCCTGTATAATATTTAAGGAAATGTAAATATCGTCAAAAGATTTGTTGGAAAATAGTTTTTAATTATATATATAACATATAATGGATCCTTACTCACAAATCGCCAAAATGTATAACTACGTAAAAAGTGGTTAAAATTATTTTTTTTGGTGATGTTTTTACAACTTTTATTACACCCACATTTACAGAATATCAAAAAAATGCTGCAGGGTATACAAAATATTTTGGTAAAACGTGCCGACATTTTGGTTGTCAACACGCACACACTCACACAGAAACAACACACAATAACACACACACACACACGCACACGCGCTTTTGTGCAGAGACATTGAAATGAAAGAGATGAAGCTGGTCATGGGAATACTTAGTACATAGGAGATGGTATGTGGGTTTCGGGGCTCATAGTTAAACTTTAGTTTTATAGCTGCAATTTAGAGAAATTGTGAGCTTGTCGTCGTTCTGCCCTTGTAACATTCTATGTGTGTGTGTGTGTGTGTGTGTATGTCAGCAGACCGTTGCAATCGTTACATTTTTGTCAATTGTTTAGCCTTAAAAATATATACGATTTAAACGAGTCCTGTTTAGACCAAAAGATAAATTACACTACTCGTCATGTGTCTGGGTATTACAAGACTGTATGTGAGTGTTTGTGTGTGTGTGTGTGTGTGTAAGCATTGTTAATGAGCCCCAAGGAGCTTAACCGCTCACATCATTTGCCATGTTTTGGTTTCTCTTTTTTTTTAGGCTTCAGTTTTTTTTTCAAGGACTAAGCTCTTCTTGGCATAATATATGCTTAACAGATTTACATGCTGTGCCCACAACAAAGAAAGATTTCACTTCAAAATTTGCAGGTACTTTGTAAATACTTTATAAATATTGCATTAACTGTGTGTGCGGCATAATGTAACCAATAATGGTGTGGTTTTTTTGGAATTTTAATGAGGTTAAATGTCTCTTTAGGGAAATGCCAATACGAACGAATGCTCATTTATTAGTTCTAGCCGGGAGAAAAGTATTCAACAAGTAAACAATAATAATTATTAATTATTTCACATTAAAACGCAGAACAGACAATTTGTAACAGATTGATTCAATTGGATGACTCTTTGAGTGAGCTTATTCGATAAATAAAATTAATACTTAAACTATCTTAAAATAAAATGCTTTAAGTTGTTTTTTAAACTTTAACAAAGCTTCCTTATCATCTTTTCTTTAACACAAACGAGAAAGAGCTCAAAAGGATGTGTTAAAATTTCAGACCTGCTTTTTGTTATCGTTTGGTCCACTGAGCACAGTTAATTTGCAGGTGTTTAGCAATGCAGCTTGAGCTTAGAACATATAAAATCGGTTAGTTCATGAGGTGTGCGGCACGTGTGCAACGCTTTATAAACCGTATTTGAGCCATGCCACAAGCTGCAACCAGCTAGCTGCAGCTGCATCATGCGCATTTAAAATGGCGCATAAAAGCCAGGTCAAAAGAAGCAATCGTCTCGAATGGGGCACAAGGGGGCAATAGGTGGTGGAAAGAGGGTTGCGTCTATGAATTGAGTCCAGTTTTGCCACACACACCACATACACATAAAGGCAAGTCGCATTTACGGCGTCGTCGTCGTCGTCGTCGTCAAGCCCGGATGAGGCCAAAGCTATTTAAGGATGCTACGCTCTGATGCGTTGCACAGTTAAGTCTTGAACTCGCTTGTGAAAAGGTGCGACTGAGCCCAAAGCGTCCATAAAGAACACACTACTCACATTAAAAACACACACACACTCACACACACATATGAAAAGAGTCAAGTTAATGGTATACTTAACGTTTTGCTTTTGTTGTTCTTTCTTAACACACACAGAGTACAGCGAGAGCGAGGAGGCGGCCGCAAAAAAAAGGATTTGTGTGATTGCCACCGTGCAGCAGGCAGCGTGTTAAGTGTATAATATTTGAAATCAAAGCGAAAGGGTATGAGCATGTCGGCGCTACTCTATGTCAATCACAAGCTCACCATGCGAACCACCGCTGTCAAAATGAAAATGCCGCCAATCATAGCATGCAGCAGCAAAAGCAGACAAGAACACAAACAGGAAATAAAAGCGTTAGTCACAGCCAATTGATGACAACAACATCAACCACTTTCACAACACACTCAAGAAGCAAAAACCAACAGCAAGATATAAAGCTAAAGCTAAAGCTAATTCAATCGTGTTTTCTACGCATCTACTGTTACATTCTCGTTGGTTCCTTGATGAGCTACATTAGTGGTATTTGTGCAACAACTGTGACGAAGAAGAAGAAGCAAAAAAATCTGCAGATGACAGCGGAAATGAAAATGGAAATCCGCAACGACAGCAACAACGCCAACAGCGCCAACAGCAGCCTGCAACTTCGCACAGGCATTTGCATTATAAGACTGATAACATTAAAAAGATTTCTACAGATTTTGGCAACGCCAACACACAATCAGCAGCACCAGCAGCAACAGCAGCAGCTACAATCAGCGCATAGGAAGCGACATTTATGGCACTCGCAGGTCCTGGCACAGGCACCAACAACAACGGCATCCTGTTGGCGCCATCAGACAAGCAGCGGCACGTGGCTGTTGGTGCTGCTGCTCTTATCCTCGCTCTGGCCGGACTGCGAGTGCCTACACGGCGCCAAACCGAGCGCCAACACTGTGAAGACCAAGTATGGCCTGCTGCGAGGCATTGTGGTGCGATCCACGCCGCTAGTGGAGGCATTCCTTGGCATACCGTATGCATCGCCGCCCGTGGGCAGTCTCAGGTGAGTTTCCATAACCAGATTATGCGGGTTAGACCCGACCTCACCCGCTTACGTGCCACGAAAATCACTACAGTGTTGTCAAATGAGTGATTTTTTCCGTTAAATTTGGCTTGATATCAATAGAAAGCATCAAAATGTGAATAATGTAGCTAAAATCCAAAAATAATTCTTGTTCTCAGATTTCATTATTCAAAACATTTTTAAAAACCCATTAGACTCGTTTCGATTCCAATAACTTCAAATATCATTATATCATCTTTCATAGAAACTTAAATATTAAACTAAATAAATGTAGTAAAGTATAAACTAAAATTTGTTGATGAGAATAATGACAAATAGAATTATTATACTTATACTTTGTCAACTACTTTTAAATCAAATTCAGCTTTAATTTGACTCAAATAAACTAGCTAGTTTTGCTTTTTATAACGTTTGTCAACACTGTTTGTATGCAGTTGTGTGTTTTTCTGTGTGTTTTGTGTTGAAGATTTTTGCAAAAGTTGGCCTAGAGCAACTTTATCAGCCTTCTGTGCCAGGCCAAAGCAATTTAAATAATAATTTTTTTAAAAAATATATAGTATGTGAACACCGGAGCACAAAGTACGTCCGGAACTTTGCACATTCGTGTAATGCATACAACAAAGCTGCATTGAGCTTCACTTTTAGCCCTTTTTAGCCTGGCCAGAACCCGTTTAGCAGGTGCCAAACTCCCTGCCGCGGCCATTGTTTGCCAGATTAAAGTTCCAAGGCTTTTGGGCGGGGGCAATTGCCAAAGGTCTCTTAATGAAGCTGAACTGCATCCAGTGTTTATTTTACAATTAGCAGTTGGCAGCATTTTAAACATTTAGTTTGTTAGACAATGGGGGCTAACTGAGTTAAGATTTTGCAATTAAGCTTAGCGCCGTAAACGAGTTCATTTATATCAATATATGCACGACTTCAGCTTAGTTCTGGACAAGTTAGCTAAGCAACTAAAAGAAGGTTAAGATGTGCTATTAACAACGCTTAAAATGCTTCAATATGATATGCTATTATAGTTTAAGTAGCTTTTTGGTATTCATCTGCAAAAACAACTTTAGCAACTAGCCGAAACTAGTTTTGTTCTGTGTTTAAAGTTGTGTTCATCAAAAGTTGTTTACAGCTTTGCATGATATGAGTTGAAACCGAGAACAGAGCAGCCAACAATCAGTAACAAAAATAAGTTTTTATTTTGCATGAAAACTTTTTTATGAAAATATATTTCAACACAAATTTGCTTAACACTACTTGCCGAATTACTCATATACAATACATATTGTAATAAACATTTTATTATACACAGACACAGGACATTTGTATAATTGCGTTCCTTTTATGATTTATATATTCGAAAATGCAATATTAAAATATAAAATACAAGAGCATTCATAAAAATAGCTAACAGCATGTCGCAATTAAAGCCATTATAAATGAGAGTTGCTTTTATTGTTAAACTCATTAAAAATATGAGTTCAATTCGTAGCAAAATGCAGTTTCGATCCTACTCTCTCGACAATGTGTGAAAAATAAAAACAAAGTGAATTCTGATTTTCTTTTTAGTTGTTTTTCATGAAACCTGTGCAACGCTTGTAGAAATATTTACTTAAAATGTTGTACATACTTTGAAAGTACTAAAAAAGATAGCCAAATATATAGGAAAATGCTTTAAACAAAAATTCCTTAATAATGGTCTTTTATTTGGTTCAATTATGATAATGAATAAAAAAACTGAAAAGCCCTAATGCTGAATTTAAAATCAAACCAACTTGATAGCTTTTACTTTTATAGGCATTTATGCGTCTCAGTTTTTAATGATGTGAATTCATTATCAGCTTTCCCTTATAATTAATTCAACAGATTGCTTTAAAGTATCAACTTTTTTCATGGTACATTGACTTTAAGCCAAAAGATTTATTTAGATCACGAACTACTCCACTTTATTTACCATATAATGCACTTCAAGAAATTTATTATACTTTCGATTGGTCAAGCAGTTACGTAATAAATGTTTAATCGAATTACTTTTAAATTTGTGAATAGCTGTTGCTATTTGTTAATTTTGCGCTGATGGATAAAGTTTGTTTAATATAATTTATAATTTAAAACTTTTAGTCAGTTTGTTTTCTGGTCACTTAATATTAAAACACTCGAAACTAGGTTTATATTCTACATAGTTTTAACGCGGCTAACTTTTGAACAAATTTTGCCATTAACAATGTTTGTGTCAAGGTAATTGTAATCACGACTTTCTCCTAGAAGTTGCCTAACTAAGTTCTTCAATAGTTTCATGTCTCTGGCGAGTTGGGCGACGATTTCCACACCAAAAATAAGTTTAATGAAAGATCCCAAACAAAAATTTGTTTTTTGTTGCAAGTTGCTAGTTTACAGTTGCGAATTGCGACACGTTGGTTGCTGCCGCCACCAGACACAGCAAGTTTTGCGGCATATTCCAAAAGTTTTGCTACACTTTGTCACTTATGCACATTGCTTGAGTGCGTGTCCTCTATCTATGACCATACTTATCCTCCGGCTTGTTTAGCCGGCTAAAAGAACTTTGAGCTCAAGTGGAGTTTGATGTGTCTTATGCATGCACAACAAGTGTGTGTTGTGTTGCATGAACTGATTAAAAGCTGTTGTTGTGGCATACTCAGACCCTCTCGGTTTTTCCTAGCTCCATCCACTTGTTTAGCTTGGCTGAGGCACAAATTGTTCTTTAATTACTTGCCGGCACCCAAAGTCAAATGAAGTCTCTTATGAATGTTGCCTCATTATTATGCAGCATCAACAGATGCCACAAATGAGCAAAAGAACATAATCAAATGGCACTAAATTACGGTTTTGGCTAAGACCCAAGACACGTCGTCTAAAAGTCTATCTATGTGCCAATTATTCATGCTCCAATGACAATTGTCGTCAACAACAGGGACGTTAGGGTATGAACGGGGGGAGGGGGGGCATAAATAAACGTGATCTTTGACAAATTGTCGATTTGCCGGATACCACGCGAAAGCTAATTAATCATTGCGGGTATCCAAAATCTGTTGTCTGTCGTTCAAAGTTTCTAATCTAAAATGTACAAAAAATAAACGCGTCTTGTCAAAGCATTAACAAATAAACCGTATTCAGAGAGACATATCTAGTGTGTTGATCTTTGTTCAAACAATTAAATGACATAATTACGTACGTCTTTAAGAGTAGAAAAGTTTAATTCGCAAAGTTTTAAGCCCAATGCATGAACATGATGTATATTGAGTATGTAGTAAAAATAATACAGAGCGATAAAATCGCAAGTGCCAAAGTATCATAAATCTTGTCGCCGACATATGGAGTATTAAAGTAAAGAACTCAGCGCTTAACATCTTTCTGTTAATGGATTATCATCCGACAGCTGAGAGCTTTATATGAAAAAATCGTGCATAGTTTTAAATGCATTTAAGAAAAAAAATGTAATAAAAAGCACACATAAAAATAGGAATAAAAATAAACGAATAACTGCGTGGATTAAAGGACTTTGTGGTATGATAGTTGAGTTGGAAAACGATTTTCCATGTAAATGAAATATATAAATGCAAATGATTGATTTCCAACTTAAATTCCTTAACGAATACAATTAGCTTGTAACCAGAAGCAAAAAATAATTAATTAAATCAATTATAAGAATTTCGAACAGAGAATTAAATCAATTAATTATTTAATACTGGTTTTAACTGATCTAATTTGAAGTTAAATTGAAAACAACTTATTTCAAGCATACTTCTTAAAGCTGGTTGAAATTTTCTGCTTAACTGATTGTGGGAATAAAATTGATACATTTATTGCTTGCGTTATCGTTGTTATGGCGAACGAAGGGAAACCAACAAAATGCGGCGTTTAATTTGAAAGCATTTGGCTTTTATCCATTGAACCAATTGAACCATTTCGATTTCGAGCTTGTGGCCAGGAAGCGCAACTTGTGCCAACTGATTACGAATCGGGAATGAAGCAATTTGCTGTTACGGCGGAGCAGCTAAAAAATTTATGAGAATTATTGTCTCACCAGTGGGGGTAGGAATATTTCCATTGTTTTATATTTTTGCTCAGATACTGGTGATATGGAACAAGAAATATAAACAATAAAAACGTTTTGCGTCAATTGTTGTGTCATAAAATCAACATTGAAGCCATCGCATCACATCGCATCGAATGGCTTTCAATTCGCTTTTTGATGGATGACATTCAACGCAAAACAATAAAATGCACAATTAATCAAAAACAGTTGCCAATGTTGATTGATGGGCTGGACGTGGTACTAGTGTACTATTGTCTGTATGGATATGCTATAAGCGAATCCTTTACGCCAACTAACTATGATAACAACTACCCAAACTACCAAACAGCCTAAACGAAAGTAATCGCGATAGTTTGATGCCATTAACCATTACAAAAACAACAACAGCAACAATAAAAGCGAGCAAGCTACTAGTCTCTGCATACTTATATATATTCACATATTGAGGGCCACATTTACATTGACTTGCAGATTTATGCCACCCATAACGCCATCGACGTGGAAAACGGCCCGCAATGCGGATCGATTCTCGCCCGTCTGTCCACAAAATGTGCCCATACCGCCCAATGGACCAGAGGCCCTGCTCGAGGTGCCGCGCGCCCGTCTCGCCCAATTGCGACGACTGTTGCCGCTGCTCAAGAACCAATCGGAAGACTGCTTATACCTTAATATCTATGTGCCCTACGAGACGAACCAGCGAACCAAATGTAAGTTATACAATGCATTAATAATTAACTATTAAGTTATTTAATAAACAAGTGAATTAAGGTTAAACGTATACACGAGATGGTTTATCGTACTTATTATCATATTTATTCAATATTTTATGTTTAGTGTTGTAAAAATGTCAAGCAGAAATTATTAACCTATTAAATACAATCTTATTTTTAATATTTTTTGTAAAATTTCATGTTTTACAAATTATTTAAGTTTCACAAATATTTTCCCTGATCAATTAATCGTTTTTTAAAGCGCCCGATGGCTTGATTAAAAATGTCATAATCGATTAAATGTTAAAACTTTATGCGAAAGTGATTCCACTGACAATTTAATTAATGCTGAAAAGTAACTAGCCCCGCAGTCCTCATGGAAATGAAAATATACCTTTTTTTTACACAACTTTCACATTGAACAAACTGTTAAGCAATATGAACCGGCGAAAAGTTGATGGAGAAAAGCGATGGCAACGTAACTTTCAATTCCGTAGTGCATTGCAGTTGTTTTAAGCAATTACTGCATGCTCTGCAGAATCGGCAGTTATGTCAACCACACACAACATAAATACTCTATAATAAATAAGAATTATATCATTCATATATTTATCGCAAGCTTAAATACTATCTCTCTTTTCTTTTAGCTGATAATGAGGGTGTCAATGATAGTTCGAGTTCAAGTTCGAGTTCGAGTTCGAGTTCTGAGACGTTGCTTTCGACTGTGGTTTTTGTCCATGGCGAATCGTATGAGTGGAATTCGGGCAATCCCTATGATGGTTCGGAGCTGGCTGCACATGGCAACGTTATCGTTGTGACAATCAATTTTCGCCTTGGCATCTTTGGTTTCCTCAAAACCGGCGGCAAGGAGAGCGCACAGGGTAACTTTGGTCTAATGGATCTAGTTGCTGGCCTCCACTGGCTCAAGGAGAATCTGCCCGCTTTCGGTGGCAATCCGCAGAGCATAACGTTGCTTGGTTATGGTACAGGAGCTTCCCTTGCCAACATATTGGCCGTGTCGCCAGTTGCCAGTGGTTGGTTTTATACCTTTAATAACTTGTGATTGCGTTTTTCATCTCAGTGTTTTGTCTCTAGATCTTATACAACGCGCTGTGTTGATTAGTGGCACTGTTCTCTCCTCTTGGGCCATACAAAAGAATCCGCTGTTTGTGAAGCGACGTGTGGCGGAGCAAACTGGCTGCCATGGCGACATGCTCTATGATGATTTGGCGCCCTGTTTGCGCACCAAAAGCGTTGCGGAATTACTGGCAGTTAAAATCGACCATCCGCGGTAAATTAAATTTGCTAATATATATACATAGTTAGTTTCGCATCTTTCCTGAACATTTTCCCTTTTGTTTTATTGCTTACAACCTAAGTTACCGATATGATTTCTTAAATCATGTCATCAATCAACTTTTGATTGACTTCGGAAATTTCTGACTCATCTTCAAGTTGATTTTGTGAGGAAGTATTTTTTTTTTTATTTTTAGTGAAAATAAGTTCTAGATGCTTAGTCATGACTTATAAGGTATTGCATTTGACAATCGGTTGAATTTTAAGGAAGTTATGACTTCGGAAAGTTCTGACTCATCAACAAACTTTTTAACTGTTTACTTTGTTCATAATGTAAACCTTTTCCTTATCACCCTACAGTTTTCTTGTTGGTTTTGCTCCTTTTGTGGATGGCACTGTCATATCGCCCAACACGGATGCCATGTCCAGCACTGCCCTGCCTTTAGGCTCAGCTATTGTTAGGTAAGTCAAATACAACTTTCGAAAACAATTAACTTCTTTATTTGCTTAAACCCACAGTACTTCAGGAATTGAATATGCCAACTTTCCCAAACGTGACCTCATATTCTGTTTAACGTCGGTGGAATCCTATCTGGACCTAAGCGCACAGGACCTCGAATTTGGTTTTAATGAAACCCGCAGAGATCGCATTTTGCGTACATTTGTGCGCAACAATTTTCACTATCATTTAAATGAAATATTTGCTGTGCTTAAGGTAAACAATGGCAGTTAATTAAACAACTACTATATGTTTACTTAATCGTCTTCATTGTTTTTGTTTAATGTAACTATGCAGAACGAGTACACAGACTGGGAGAAGGCTATACGTAATCCGATGAGTGCACGGGATGCAACGCTGCAATTTTTGAGCGATGGCCACACCGCGGCGCCACTAATCAAATTGGGTTATATGCACAGTTTGCGCGGAGGTCGAACATATTTTGTGCACTTTAAGCATCGCACAATCGAAGAGGAATATCCACAGGTGGGTTAGCATTCTCTCTCTCTCTCTCTCTCTCTCATTCTCTTACTGACCTCATAACCTTGACATGCTTTTCTAAATTGATTCATTTTAGCGAACTGGTTCCGTGCGTGGTGAAGATGTACCTTTCTGGTTGGGCTTGCCAGTCTCTCCCCTCTTTCCGCACAACTATACAACGCAGGAACGTCAGATTGGACGACTCATGCTGCGCTACTTGGCCAACTTCGCCAAAACAGGGTATGACTTCTTGAACTTTAACATTACTTTTGCAAAATAACAAGCAATTTGTCATCACACTCACAAACAAACAAACAAACAGCAATCCGAACCAATCATCGTCAAGCAGTGCACTGTCCAAAACCAGCCAAAGTAGAGTTCCAACACATTCACAACGCAAACGCTCAACCCGTTATTTGGATGCAATGGCATCGGGCGAGGCCCTCAATCTGGCTGTCATCTACAATCAGCGTCGCAGCAATGCAATGCATGAGAAACGTTCGTATATAAGAAGACGTTTGCGTAGCAATGATGGCTTCCCAACTCAGCCGGGTCTCAGTAATGAGCTGGAGACAGGTGGCTATGATGGGGATGAGTTGCCCTTCTGGGATGCCTACGATGTGGTCAATCAGCTGTACATTGAGTTGGGTAGGTAAACATATACACATATTTTCTGCACTTTTCTTAACGTCTCCCAACTCTTTTTCCAGGCAACAAGGCAAACATTCAAAGTCATTATCGTGGCCATAAGTTGTCCATGTGGCTGAATCTAATACCACAGCTGCACCGTCATTTTAACATCAATGATCAGTCCATGCGGCATCATCAATTCCAGGATGACCTCAACAATCGGGATCTCTATGAAGGTAAGTTACAAATTCAATCTTTTTTATGGAGATATGAAAAAAACACTTTCTTTAATTGGTTTAGGTGTTGTGCGACCTCAGCTGCAAACAAAGCCGGCCGAAGATGACAATATCCTGATAATTCAAACGACCCGCACCACAACAACAACCTCTTTGCCCCCATCCCAAACGGCACAGCATGACAATACAAATGCAACAAATGCTTTAAGCGCCGCAGGTGCAACAGCAACCACTGGTAAAACAAAAAAACAAATTTCAAAAACTTTTATCTCTTGCTTTAGCTTAAGAACTTTTGTTGTTCCATGTTTTTTCTTTTTATTGAAGAAAACATGATAACAATTTTAACTCTTTTTGGTATTGTAGCTTTCAAAATTGAACAGACAGTTTAATTTAAAGTTTTTTAATTTTTTTTTAATAACTCTTTTAAAGTATTTGGTATCAATAAATAAAAGTAAACTTCAATACTTTTCTGCTTTTCCCAACACAGAATGTGGCATTGATGGCGCCATGTCCGTGTCCGAATTAACCACAACACAATCACCCAAGGATAATCGTACGCACACCAAAGTGGAGACACACAAGGATTTGGCCACTGCCTCAACGGGCATCATTGGCAACTTGGAGTTGTTGCGTCGCCTAAGTGGCAAGCAGTTCCAAAGCTATACGACAGCATTGATAGCTACTGTGGCTGTTGGTTGCTTCCTGCTGATACTCAATGTCTTGATCTTTGCGGGCATTTATCATCAGCGGGAGAAGAGAGCACGTGATGCCAAAACCAAGGAGGAACTACAGGATGGCGAAACCAGCAAGAACTCTAGTGTGCTTAAGCTCAATGCTGGCGATGGCAATGATGCCTATACGTTGAGTGGTGCCGTTGTGGACAGCAAGCGAGGTGGCATGGGCGTTGTCTTTGGCGAATACAGTTGCTATGATGAAAAGACAAAGCAGCTAAAGGAGGAGAAGTTGCTGGTGGAGCTGCCACCAGTGCCACATGCAGCACAAACCACACTTTTGATGGACAGTTGGGAGCCGTGCTCGACCAGCACGCTGGATCTGCTCAAGACTCGCCCGCTGGCGCATCCAAGTGGCAGTCACATCGAGATGGTAACCTATAGTGCACTGCCGCTGGCAACAGTTTTAGAGGCAAGTCCTGGCCAAACATCGGTGCCGGGCAGCAAACGTGGCTCCTTTCTGGACAGCAGCGGGCAGCTGCAATTTGATTATGCCGTACAATCATCCGATCAGATGTCATTCAAGGCCATTGAGGATGCGGTCAAGGCGGCCGCCAGTGGGGTGGATTCGGATATCATGCGAGACGATGATATACCAGAACCGCCTCCACCTCCACGCTCCTTTCTAGCTAGCCAACAACAGCAACAACAAATGGGCATACTGCGTCAGGCGGGAGCTGCAAGTGCAGCCAGTGGATCGGGCAGCAGCGGCAAAAAACGTGTACATATTCAGGAAATCTCTGTCTAAAACAGATGGCTCTCAAATACTTAGCTAATGGAATTTCAGTTCTACTCACACAATAGTACTCCAAGTACTTAATCCCCTACATACATACATACATACATATATAGTACGAAAAAGGAAAAAAAATTAAGCTTTACATTCGAATTTCTATCTACTTTCTCTTTGACTGCCTTTTTCTTAAAACCTTCAACCCTACTTTGCCGTAGTTTGTGTCCAACAAAAAAAAAATAAAAATGCGTTAAGGATGTGTCTGTGTATATGTACTTATTGTCTGTTTGTACATTATGTAAATGTTCCTTGTAGTCGTGTCGCGTACATAAACTAATTAAGTGTATGTAGGCTTCATAAACTATTTATATAAACATATGTATTATTATTATTATTATTATTATTATTATAATATTAAATATATATTGAGATTGTTTTTCATATATGTGTGTGTATAGTTTATGTTTATTTGACTATGGTTAGAATTAAAAACATTTTATTACAATATTTGCTTGTTATGTAATAATTAATAATTAGCGAAATCAAAAAACGAATAAACAAAACGTGTGAACAAATATAAATGTAACAAGCTTTTAATTATTATAACTAAATATTATATACACATTATACACATAAATATATATATATATATATATATATATATATATACTAACACACATAATGTATTTACAAGTAAATGTATTGTAAAATATTGAATCTATTTGTATGAAATACACATGTAATAAAATATACTTATGTATACTCGGCATTTTGATGAGGTGATATTGGAACAAAACTCCAACAATTGTTGTTGTTCGTTCAATATAAAACTATTAAAAGTAATGCAATTTCTTTTTTGGAGTCTAGCAAAGTTTTTAAAATACTTCGCCAAGCTGATCTAATCAGATATAAATCAATTTAAGTTTTAGATAACCTCTAAAAATGTAAGAATTTTCGTTATATGATTATCTTCTATCCCACCATTGCTTTGGATTTTTCTGTATCAATACGTACATATTCATACTGTCACCATACTTTCAACAAACTGTGTATTTGTAAAAGTCTCATACATATTTACAGTTTATAGATTCCTTATGTTTTTTGGTCTTAGTTATAATTTGTACAATTAACAGTTTAAGCTACTCAAAAATTTTTAAAGACTAAAAGGCTTCTACTTTTATTTTTTTCGTTTTTTTCAATGGTTGCACAACTTGGTCGGTTTCAATTACGGTTTTCCGTTTGCTAGACTTTTTCTTTTTTGGGGACGCCTCATCTTCTATTAACGGCTCCAATTTAACGAGTTCCACCAGAGCATCGAGCTCTATATGGGGCGATACTGTTTCTTCAACTTCCGCGTTGTCCTCAAATTTAATAGATTTGTTCTAGGGAAAAAGGACTGCGTTAAAACTTCTAATTGTTAGAAATGTTATTTTTACTCACCAATGGTTCGATTCCTTCAAACAACAGTTCGCCTTCAATATATGGCATTACGTTGCCTATGTTAAAATTTTTGATTCGAAACTTGATTTCCTGATCCATGACAAAAACATCTCGACTTTCTTTTTTGTTCGTGAAGCGTATGGTTGTGTTAAAGACTCTGTAGATAATGGCGCTAATTTGATGTTTTGATATGTGTCGCACAACGCCATGAAGCACAGCGCCCTCCACTGGCTTGAACACATAGAAATCGGCATTTATAGCCAAGTGCAAGGCTGGATCATCGGACCGTAATCCTGCTGTCTGACCGAGCACCTTGATACTTCTAATGCCAAGTACTATTCCATTCAGCTTAGCATCGTATATGCCTACTTTTGTGCGGATGAGCAGCTCGTGTAACGCATGCTTAAATTTGGCCATGCCGTATGGACCCATTGACAGGTGCAGATCTGTTTGAACGCAACGCACACATGAATCTGGGTTGGCGGCATACTGTTCCAGCTCTTGCGTTGTAAACTTGACGTATTTCTGAAGTATTTTAGCCATTCTGTTTGAAAATAGCTTGGATTCCTTGCAACCACATGAGTTTCTGGTGTTGCTAATGAAACATTTTGCACAGGCGCTGTGTCAACTCTGTAAAAACTATCGTGACACGAACCATTGAATTACAAAATCGCACTATCGTAAATATCAAATTATATCGATATCTGTACAAATGCGGCATGGCTTTGGGGGTTGATTTTTGAAACAATGATCATTTATGATACACTTAAAATAATGCACACCATAAAATAATATGACAATAGTAATAGTATCTTCGCTTATACTTCTTTTCCAAATTAATTTTATTAAAAAAATGACTGGCTAAAGCAAATTGAACCAATTTATGGTCATACTTATAATAAATAGGTTTATTTGACCACTTCTTTTGTTTGGGAAAAATAGGCTGTAAAACGGTGCACCAATTAAAACAACATTTGGGAGTGGCTTTATGGATACCATTCGATTTATTTGCGAATGAAATAATCTTACATGTTTTTGCCTTCAATGTAACATTATAAATATTTAAATTACGAAAACAATACATACTATTTTACAGTTTTTACCGAATATCTATATATACAAAATGTGAATTTTAAAAAAAACTAAAATTTAAGGCGATACCTTATGATGCATAATTATTTCTTTTTTTTTTATTAATTTTTCAAAAAACTTCACTGTGCTACGAAATATAAGTTGGCATTCTTGCGTTCAGTTTGCTTTTTTAGAGTAAAATAGGAACAACCCTCAACGAAATTGAGGCTCTTTGAAAATGCGTAATGCGCAAACAACTTAAGAAATATGATACGTACTTAAATTAACAAGAATGTGAGCTTTGTTCACTTTAAATGAGGAAGATTATAGTGCCGGCGTTAAGCTGAATCGAATTGTCAAACATTTGTAATAACATTCTTGTTTCGATCGCTAAGATTATTAAATTTGGTATGCGAAGCAAACGGCGTTCGCATGCGTCGTGTAAATGAGCGCAGGCAACGTTGACCGTCGAGTGGGTCCGATGGGGGTCCTAGAACGAAAGCTAGAGTAAATAAATTATTACTTCTAAATGATATCGAAATTAAGATCTGCTGTTCAGCCCGCTTACCTCGCTGTTCGAGAAACTTAATATGTTTCTTTGCTTCCCTTAATTTGTTCATCAGTATTTCGTTTTTGCGCTTTTCAACTGTCAGCTCCAAACCAAGCTGCAATTTGCTCTTGGAGTCCACAGCGCTCAAAATGCTGGAAAAGAAAATAAAGGTTTGATTTATTTATAAAGGCGAGAAGTTTAAATTGATCTCATTTCAATAACTCTTTCTTCTCCACTTACGGATGACTGTATATGGACATGGAGCTGGGCCTCTCATTTGGCTCTGGATGCATCATTTTCGCAATAAGTTCATTGAAATCCTTGCTTAGCGTTGGTATTGCGGGCACCTCACCATTGCGCAACTTGTGCCATTCGGGTCCGTTCTTGGGCAGCGGTCCGCCGCCGGCGACCTCAAACAGCGTAATGCCTAACGAGAATATGTCGGCCTTAAAGAGATTACTGTAGTCCTCCTGAAGTATCTCTTTTGGCAGATAACGACAGTCGCCCTCCTCAACGTGAGGTTCCTTGACAGACGTTACATGACCTAAATCACCAATTTTGTACGTAACGAGATTCTCAGAACGGCGCAACTCCTCGTAGACACTGTCCATGCCATCATCATCCTTGCTGCCTGGTTGCTGCTTCTGCTGTGGATTGGCAGGATCGGCGCATAGCTTGTACGCTGTGGGATTCATTGTAGAAAATATGTTCTCCGGCTTGATGTCCATGTGCACCAGATCATTGGAATGTATATAGCGAAGGCCTTCGATTACATGCATTAGCAATATTTTAAGCTCGGATTCACCCAGACAGTGCGCCTGGATGCGCGCATGCAGGCTGCCGCCATCACAAAATTCATTTTGTATCAACATATGATCATCCTCCGCCCAGGCCGAATAGTAGCGTACGACATTGTCGTGCTTACCCAGAACCGCATGAGCCCAGACCTCGTTCAAGGCGCGCTTTCTGTGTGAACGATTGAGATATATATATCATTATTGAGCAGATCAGATGTTTTAAGCATTTAAAGAAACTTACTCAAATGAACTGCCCGCAACAGGTTTCTTGCTCTTTTTAATCGCATAGATGCAACCATCCAAACGATTGACGCATTGAAAAACGACACCAAACTCGCCGATACCAATGACGCTGACCTGCATGAACTCGCGCTTGAAGCGACTGATATTTGTGTCATGGAGTGCCAAACGTTTGGGCGCCTGCTGATGTATTTCCCGTGCCGCATCAGCGCGGCCTGCATAGTCCAATGCACCGTCCTCGTCGTTAGGCACGCTAAGCAGGAATTTTTGCATGGCATTCACACTGAGATTCTCACGACCAAATTGAGTGCGACAACGCTTCTTGTTGTGTGCCATTAGACCTGGGAAAAGCAGTGTTGTTAAGCATTTATTCACACTGTTTGTTGTAGGTACTCACTGTCAGGTGTAAAGGGATTAACATTTGCGGTGTCTTGTGGTTGCATGCTCCTGTGATTGTGCAGCGGCAGTGAACGCGGACGTTCGATGACTTTAAGGAGATTCTCGGGCTGTTTGCCAGCATTTACAGCGGCAGCGGCGCCAGACAAATGATTGCTAAAGTTTGTTGTTGATTTTTGCAAGATGGTCTTTGGCGTTGCCGGTGTATTAAACAAACGTAGTGCTCGAACCTTGTGGCAGGGTGGCGACATGTCAATATCTCGCTGTGGATTGGTGTTCGATTTTTTGTTGTTATTGTTGTTGTTTTGCGGACTTTCCTGCGGATCCTTGTCAAAATCATCGTCGGCAAAGCGCAGTTTGCGTGGATTAAATACGAGCGGCGATGGGGAACGCGATCGCATTTCGACGCTTGAGTCGAGCTGCTCGAGCGAAGTGTCGTCCGCACTGATGACGCTCGTTTCGTGCTTAGACAAGCGAAAAGCCATTGCCATTGCAATTTTCAATTCACGAAGCACTTTTTTAACTCGTTTAACAGCACTTTTCTTTAATCTTGCTAATAATTAATCAGGTTTAAAAAAAATAAATAAACAAAACAAAAACACAAAACAGCATTAAGTGTAGGAATGCGAAGCGCAATTGATCATGTATCGATAAATATGAAAATATGCAATGCGATCGCAAGATCGAGTGATATTTCCTGCGATAGAAGGATATCGATATTTTAAAAAAATAAAGATCGCACATGGTTACTTTGGATTATTAATGCAAATATTAAAATTTGATTTTGACTGTTGTTTTATACAAATTAATAGAAATATTATGACTACTTGATGAGAAACTTCATAGTGATCTAAGATTGCTTGTAAATATCAATTAAGAATTAAGAGAAAAGTTTTTTATGTATTAAGCTATAAATTTTAAATTTTTTTGTATACATTTTGCACAAAATTGCACTTATCTTAAATATAATATATATTTCGATTAATGGTAGTAAATCATAGCGTAAATTGATCATTGATGTATGTTTCTGGTATATAATAATAATTATTTTGTAATAATAACAACTTCTGTCGATTGTCCATGATAAATATCCATTTTCTTTTAAAAAAGAAATTGGCAACCTGTTTTAAAGAAATTTTGTTAGTTAAAAAACGGCTAGATTAAAAGTAAATTTTTTATTTGTTCAACCGCATAGTCCATGTCTAAGTTTTGCAATCTGAAAAGAATAGAATTTCCCTCAAGTTTAAGAAAAAAGCATTTTTGGCATTTGATTTATTGATTGAATAATTATGTATTGTAGGTTTTTTAACGCATCTGGTACACACAAATACGCATTTCAAGAGTCATACATTAATATTATAATACTTAACTATGACGTAATGTATGAGAAATCTGAATTTGCAATTTTCGTTTGCTTAATTTATATGAATATTAAAAAAACACCTTACAAATTTGAAGTGAAATATCATTTTCGGGGCATTGCATTGTGTATTCAAGGTTAAACGGATCATTGATAAGTTACATCTTAAAATTGACACGAGGATAGAATTTCAGTTGTCGAGTGAAACTTTAATTTTATCCCTACAAAAGACTTCAAAGCTGCCTTATTCAATCTTGTTTTTTTTTTTCGAATACAAAACATTCTTAGCCTGATATAGAATTATGTTCGTTAATGTGTATGTATGTTTATGTGTGTAAGTGGGTTTTGGAGATTGTGTGTTTGGTGGAAAAACATAAATATAATCAGCATGACTAGATCGACTTTCTAAGTATAATTCGGTTCGATCTATTGTTTTTGTGTTGTTGGTATCTATAACTTTGTGTACATAAATTTTAAAACAAAACATGTTCTTTGTGGCTTTTATACACGTAAAGCGCTCAGCTCAGTTAAATTTTGGATTCGTGCGGCGGACAAAGAAAAAAAAGGAGTATGCATGACTTTATATGTATATGTAATGTATATTAATCTATAGATTATATTTTAAGCTAAGAATGTGGGCAACTCAAATGATTTACTGCCTCTCAAACATGTTTAGATGCAAATAGGGTTTTCTTGTGTTTTTTTCTGATTTGAGGAATGAAGGAGCAGGTTGAGCCCAATTGGTTTATGGCCAAAATCATCAATTCCTGCATCGCTAATCCCTTGACATGGAGCGCGACACAGATGAGTCGCCACGACGCCTCAACGACGGGGATGCACGACGCGGTGGCGGTGACGGCGATCGTGAGCCCCTATCTCTGTCATCATCATCATCGTCGTAGCGTCGCTTCACTGGTGGCGGTGAGTCAACCACACCGCCGGTGCCATTGCGATCATGATCACTGTAACGTGATACCGAACCGTTCTCATCACGTCCATTCTCACGTGAACGTCCCGAACGACGGCCCACAGAGCCGGGTGAGCGGCTGCGCGAACGAGTACCAGATTTGGAGCGAGTGCGACGACGTCTCGATGTGCTGCGAGATCTGCTCAACGAGTTGGTTCTGCAAAGAGTTAAGAAGTAAATGGGAATATTAAAATATATTATAGATAAAGTTTGTTAAACAATAAGCAAAGAAAAAAAATTAAGCCAGTATTTTTTTTTCAACAGAAAACTTTATTTTTAAACTCTTTTCCAAAATGATTGATATCCATTCTAATATACAATTAAGATTTGTGCACATGGGTTAGAGTAGAGATCGCTTAACCATGTTTCTTGCCACCTTTCTTGTAATGCTTCTGACCATGATGCTTGCCACCCTTTTTGCCATGCTCCTCTTTCTCCTTAAAGCTATCGCCATATTTGTGCTCCTTCTTGTACTTCTTGTGGTCCTCGTCTTGATGACCCTTCTTGTAGTGTCCCTCATGTTTCTTGTGCCCCTTCTTCTTGCCACTTTCGTGCTTTTCGCCCTTCTTGTGCTCGCCATGATCCGCCTCATGATGCTTGTGCTCTTTGCCGTATTTCTTGTGATGTCCGCCCTTGTGCTCGTCATCGTAGAACTTTTTCTCTTTGTAGTATTCGTCTTTGTTGAATTTCTTATGGTACTCCATCTCCTTGTGGCCCTTCTTGTGCTTCTTCTTGTGGTGATGCTTGCCGCCCTTCTTATGAGCACCATGCTCATGCTTTTCGCCATACTCATCCTTCTCATCGTAGTGTTTCTTCTTTTTTTCGCCCTTATCGCCATGATGATGCTCATGATCCTCCTCCTCGTGATGTTTCTTTTCATCCTCTTCCCATTCCTTGTGCTCTTTGTGTCCATGCTCGCCTTTGTGCTCCTCATCACCATATTTCTTCTTTTCATGCTCTTCACCACCCTCTTCTTCCTTCTCCGATGAAGCTTCCTTCTTCTTGGCTGCCACGTAGCTCAGCAGCAGCGCCAACACCAACAGCACCTTCAGTTGGCCTCTCATTCTGTTTATTAACTGAACACTCTGATCATTTATCGCGTGCGCTTTTATATTACTAATCAGATTGGGATCAGATCAGCTTACCGCAAAGTCCGCAGACTCGAATGATGCAAGACATCTTCGGACCTGAAGCTGTTGTAAATTTTCCGCTTGATCGCGCATTTAAACACAATTTGTTTTTTGTGGTTGGCATAGGTTGTAATCAAACTAAATCCAACTTACAGTGGGCTTATTTCTAGATTTAACACCTTAAATACTACAAATTTTAAGGATAAACCATTTCACTTACAATAGCATAGATTAATAATGATTTATATATACAAATACTATAACATAGAGAGAAGTAAAAAAAAAACAACTGTTTATATTTGTTTGGTATGATACATTTTTTTTTTTTATTTATAATGTAGTACATAAGAAATAAAATTGTATGCTTTAAAACTAAAATTGTAAACTGCTAAGAAACTATAAACCTAAGCCCTATCGTTAAGCTCTAAAACAACAATAGCTCATTCTTCTTGATGTTTGGATTTCTTCTTTTTCTTCGGAGGCTGGGCAGGCGTTTCAGCCTCTTCAGCGTCTGCTTCTGGTGCTTCTTCGTCTTTTTGCTTATTCTTTTTCTTCTTCTTTTTCTTTTCAGTTTTCAACTCGGATTCATCAGCAGCAGCAACTTCCTCTTCAGCTTTAACCTCCTGTTTTACGGGCGTTTCAGCTTCTGAATGTTTGCGTTTCTTCACCTGCAACGTATTATCTGCCTCCGGCGTATAGGTGAACACCTCACTGAAAGTTTCAAATTGTGTGATTAACAAATCATCAACAGAAAAGATGTTGAACACTTGGATAAGTTTAAAACTCAATCAGACAGCCAAGGTTTATCGTCACTGTACAATCAGCAAATTGCGAAACCTTTGTGGTATCATCATATAAAGTTTCTACTTAACCAAAATGAACAAACAGTTAGAAATATAACGCACCTCTTAGCCTGGTACTTTTCGAACTTGGCCTTGGCTTTTCCTGTGCCGGACAGCTTGCGCAGATTGCCCTCCTCAAGCAGACGCAGCCGTGCCTCCAGTTTGACCTTGTGTACGGCACCCAATTCAAATGTGGCCTCCTCACCAAAAGCATCAACACGCGTAGCCAGCGACGCTTTGGCTGCCAGGGATCTTGACATTTTACCCTTGTTCTTCTGGCTAGCCTGACCCACCAGTTGCGCGTGATAGATGAGACCGTATTTCGGTGTATCCTTCTTAGTTTTGAGCGCGCGGAAAAGTGCCTTCTCTGCGCCCAATATTTGCACCGTCGATGAGGGATGCTTGGCGAGATTTATCAACGAACCAGCGTGGGCAATTAAACGTGCGCCAACAGTATCGCCAACTAATACGGTTAAGTTGGGTGCCATTGCCATCATGCGTGCTTTTAGGTAGTCATAGAGATGTGTGCGATAGTCGTTGATGGAAATGATTTCATCGCATAAGCATTGAATGTTCATCACATCTTCATCACTGATTTCAGTGCCCATTGAAATTTCTGCTGCTTCCTTGACCTGCTGTTCCACATCTTCGGGCAGAATGTCAGACAAATCTGCCGCTGACATATTATCTCGGGTGCCAACTAGTTTAATTGTCTTCACAAACGCAACGTTGTCCGTAATCAGCTTGCCCAGTTCGGGGAAATGCCAGCCATACCATTCCCGAGCGCGCATCATATAGTTATTCAACTCCTTGTCCAGATCATCAAGCAGACACTGCGCCTGCACAATCATTGTGTCAATCTTGTCCGGGGAGAACTTTAGCTTGTAGCGGGATAGAGAATGAGCCAGACCCAATGCCATGGCGGTCATTTCGCGCTTGGGCAGACCACCGAGCAGACTGTCCGCCTGCTGTCGTATGCAGCGCATTAGCTCCTGCACGCCTGTATTGTAGACACACTGCACAGACAGTTTATCCTTGATGGCTGTGCCCAATTTGGCGTCCGCCACAAGCAGGGATGACTGCACTTCATCGACCAGCAGCTTTTTTAATGTTTTCTTCAGCGGCTTTGATACTTTCCCTTCGACTGCTGCTGTGGCAGCGGCAAGTGCCTCCGTAGTATCATTAAACTTTTCAAAATGCTTTAATTTTAGCAACTTGTTCGCCTTTTCAGGTGTCTCAAACTCCAGATATAAATTGTCAACCTGCTCAAGTTTTTTTTGGTCGAGCAGTTTAAAAATTGCGTATCCTGCCGGCGTTTCATATAACACAAACATTGTGCACGCTTAATGCTACAACTTATGTGAAAAAATATTTTTTGTCGCGCAGCTAACACGAACTTAACCTTTCTGAGTCTAACGCCGCGTGTAAAAGAAAAATCCAAAATGAAGCATGAAAACACGTGCATCTGCGTGCGTCAGTGTTGCTCTTTAGCGCGAAAAAGATACGATAGTGAGCAATACTTGCGTCCGACACATATCGATAGGAAAAAAAAAAATTATTTCGCGAAGGTATTTAGCAAATTTTACAATTTCTTACACAACAGAATTTGCAAATGCATAACTAAGCTTAAGTTGGGTTTTTACTTAGAAAATACAGGGTGATTTTACTTTTACATTGCCAATAGCTCGCGCGCATTCATATGAACTTAGACGTGTACGCACTTTCATAAATTCACCACAGTAAAACTCACCACTCCACAACAATTTAAAATTCGATGTGCAAAATCCAGGCACATACATTTGTATGTACATATGTACGTACTTACTGATGTACGTTTGTAATGAATGTAAGAGTTATGAATAAAATTGTTTACTAACCTGCGTCGTTGTCTAGCCTTGCGCTCGCGGCAATGGCGCGCAAAATGACCGCGCATACCGCACTCATAGCATTTATCGTCGCTACGACCGCCGCCTCGATCACGTCCTCCTCCAAAACCACCACCACCACCACCTCCTCCAGGACCACCGCCACCACCTCCGCCGCCACCACCACCACCACCGGATCGAGCATATTTTCCTGTGGACAACTCTACACGAGCTCGTCGACCACACAATTGTCGGCCATCCAGGCCGCGGACCGCATCAGCTGCGTCCCTGGCGCTCTCGAACTCCACAAAGGCAAAACCTGGGGGATTGCGTGCAATCCAAACACTTCGCAGACTGCCATAGGCACCAAATACATACTCCAGGTCATTTTTGCGTGCATTATTTCCCAAATCGCCAACGTATACTTTCCGGTCGCTAGGATGCCGCGACATTTTCTAGCTTGGGTTTTTGTTGCTTGGGCGCTGTGAAAATGGCAAGCAGCGCAGAAAAAATCGATTCGAGTGCAAAAGTTTCGCGTTCCGTCGCCCTTTGTTAAAAGCGCATTCGGTTATTCAAAATGAAGGTTGGTTACCATTACTTTTGTTGTAATGATTTGTAACTGTTTGTAATTTAGGCACTAAATTTTATTTTCGGCACAAAAATGTTTTTGCCGACTCGCAAAATGGTTGGGTGAGTGAACCGAACTGAGTTGCTCACAGAACGAAGCACTTGGTGTTCTTTCGTTCTTTTCAGTTCAGGGCGAAAAAAATGTAAACAACCATTGAACCAGTTCGATAAATGTAGAGCGTAGCTCTCAGGCTATATACTTTGTTGCCGTGGTGGGTTTTCTCACTATCGATATCAATACGATCAACGGTTGTCTTTTCTTTTTAGCACTCTACCTTTATGGTTTAATCTAAGTAAGTTAGCCTCTTATATTAATTATTTAAAAATATTAATTTTAAACAATCAAAACGATGGCATACATTGAACTTTTACAATGGTGGATGAAGAAAACTTCACAATGGCTATCAGGGCTACATACGCAATTTTTAGTCAGAGAGCACAGACATGAAATATTTTCTTACTATTTATGACGCTAATTTTGTTTTAGTAAATAGGTGCCAATAATGTGTTGTGTATCCAATTCGAGCTGCAATTATACCGCTGACGCCCTAAATTATGCATACAAAATGCAACCGTGTGCTACCGATAACGAGAGTATCGCGGTGAATTGTGAATGGCTACCACCATTAAACGTGGCGGTGGCAAGTTTTCTATCATAAGTTAGGTTATATATCGTATGCATCAAATCATACAATTATTTATAAGCTAGTTTTTTAAGGAAAAAACACTTAAATTTAGTGAATTTGCAGTGCGAAATCTTTAAAAAACCACAGACGAACACTTGGCACAAACGGTAAGCTTGAACAACAATGCAAATATAAATTTTATATAACAAATTTGGTGCATTAAAAAAACCAAGCCTCTGCCTGCCTTTCCAAAATTAAATGTGCGACAGCAGCAGCTGCCTGGTATAGAAAACAGATTTACTTTGACAAATAACGATGCCGCTAACTATGCAGAAATACTCTGCGCCTTCTGCGAAAATAACTTACTTTGTTTGTGTTTTAACGAAGAATTATTAAAAATTATTTAACTTAATTTTTCTTATTTGAGTGGAAAAATTCATATTTTTATACATACAAAAAAAATGATATGTATAACAGCACACCAACACATACATACACAAAAGACACATCGGCCATTCACATACACACACATTAGTACGATATGCATACATAGACACGTGTGAGCTTGTAAGAGTAATTGCAAATGTATGTATTAAAGATTGCGGTGCAAAATACAAAAATTATGCGAGTTTTTAAAATTGCGTTGTACGAAAATGCATTAGTTTATCGAAACTTTTAAGTGTGCGATATGGTAGTGTAAATTGTGCGCGTTTTTGCCGGTCGAAGGTTTCCGGTAATTTACAAGATTCTTAAACAAAAAAAAAGATTATGTGGCAGTTTCTCTTCAAATAATTTCGCTCATGTTTGCGCCTTTACAAAATCAGTTCTTCAGATTTCTTTGTTAAAGCATTTTTGTCGTCATCGGCAAGACTTCCATTTTGTTTTTTATTTTGCTGTCGTCGCGCGGCCAGCGTTGCTGCTTCTGCTGTTCGTGGTGAATTTCTCGCATTTCATGCAATTCATTGCGTTTGTTTTGAGTTCGTGTAATTATACAGAATTTACGCGCAACGCTTGTTGATAATTATTTAAAAAAAATCAAACGTGAGAGTTCTAAAATGTGTGCTATTTAGTGTAAAATTAAACTTTGATTTCGTACATACATGCATGCATACATACGTACGTTTTGAGGGCATTGCTTTTTGTATCTTTCTTTTCGTTTTACGTTCGCTTTCACATAGCACATGGCGTTGCCACATGGGTGGTTTCTTTATTTGACCGCACGTAGCTACAGTCTCGCAAATGTTATTTGGTTTAATACAATTTGTTCACTACTAAAAAATAGTTTTATGCTCCGACATACTCCTGCCGAAATAATTGTTTTTAATTGTGTTCTTTAGTACATTCATTGTTGCTTTCCGGTCATCCCAAATTGTCTGGCAATGTAGAATAAATGGCGCGCAAATGTGGTGAACCGGCACATTGCTTTATGCTTGCCCTTCTGTTCGTCATTCTGTTTTCACCATTTTTACCTTGGAGAAAAAAAAAGTTCGTTGTTCTCACGACTCATCGGTAGGCACTTGTAGTGTGTGCGCGCGTGTAGGTGTTTGTGTGTGTAAAAAATGAATGACGCTGTGGCTGGGACATGACTACGCCAACTACATACGATAGTCCATGTTGTTACACAGCAAAGAGAAAACCATAATACTACATTTTAAATATACTTTCTACGAGAAAAGTGTAAAGTAGACAAAACGGCAATCAACGAAAAGCGCGCTCGGAGACCACATAAAAGAGCAAGCAGAGCGTTGCAAACGCCGAACATTTTATGAACGTGTACAAAAAGCAGTTAGACGGCAAAATCAGGCGCACACATATGTGTGCATTCCTACGTACATACATATGCGTAGATATGTACTCCGGTCGGTTGCTGTCTGCGTAGCTGCTTGCTTACCTGCCTTTCATAATTATTTGTGCCTATTTTGGTTGCTTTCTGTATGGTTCATAAGTGTGTTCGTATGTTAGTGTGTGTGTGTGTGTGTGTGTCGGCTTCATTGCTCTCATCCATTCTGTCGTCCGATGTGGCCAGAGTTAGTTACGATTTACCTTTAACTGTTGGTATTTCTTCAAGCTAATGATTTGTATTTTTCTTTACATGTTTGTATTTTTCATCACTTCTGCAACCACTGACGCCTGGCGCCATCAGAAAGTTACGTGTAAACGTCGTGGCTTTTGTTTAATTATTTTGAAAAATAATATTAAAAAAAAAAAAAACTTTGGCAACTGAAACCAATCCCAAAACACGCAACAACAACAGCAACTTGTGTAAAAATCAAAGTGTAAACAAGAAGCAGAAACAGCAACAACACAGACACAGATAACAAATTCAGTCCACAAGTGTAACATAAACAGCAGCAAAATTACGTCAATTATAGAAAACCTACCCGGCGGTATAGCTCACAATCACCAAAACAACATCATGGAAGAGGATGAGAGGGGCAAACTGTTTGTTGGTGGCCTGTCCTGGGAGACAACGCAGGAGAATCTCTCCCGCTACTTTTGCCGCTTCGGCGACATCATTGATTGTGTCGTCATGAAGAACAATGAGAGCGGCAGATCGCGCGGTTTCGGCTTTGTCACCTTCGCTGATCCGGCGAACGTTAATCATGTGCTCCAAAGTGGACCGCACACGCTCGATGGTCGCACCATCGACCCGAAGCCGTGCAATCCTCGTACGCTGCAGAAGCCAAAGAAGGGCGGCGGCTACAAGGTGTTCCTTGGCGGTCTGCCATCGAATGTGACGGAAACCGATCTGCGCACCTTCTTTGGTCGCTATGGCAAAGTGACTGAGGTTGTCATCATGTACGATCAAGAGAAAAAGAAATCCCGTGGTTTTGGCTTCTTATCCTTCGAGGAGGAATCGTCCGTGGAGCACGTTACCAACGAGCGTTATATTAATCTGAACGGCAAGCAGGTGCGTAGATCTTAATTAAATAAAATATGACACATATCGGATGTTTCCGATTTTTTCATTTTTATTTTACTTATACGATCTATTTCTTCAGATGCAAGGAATCACAAATATTTATACATTAAACTAGCTCGAAATTTCACAATGATCATTATGCTTATATTGTGTATATGTGTTTTACAGGTGGAAATTAAGAAGGCGGAGCCCCGCGATGGCTCGGGTGGTCAGAACTCGAACAACAGCGCTGCGGGTAGTGCCTATGGCAAGCTGGGTAACGAGTGCAGTCACTGGGGACCCCATCATGCGCCCATCAACATGATGCAGGGCCAGAACGGCCAGATGGGTGGTCCGCCACTGAATATGCCGATTGGTGCACCCAATATGATGCCTGGCTATCAGGGATGGGGAACGTCGCCGCAGCAGCAGGGATATGGCTATGGTAATAGCGGCCCGGGCTCCTACCAGGGATGGGGCGCACCACCTGGCCCCCAGGGACCACCACCACAATGGTCGAACTATGGTCCACAGCAGACCCAGGGTTATGGCGGTTACGATATGTACAACTCGACATCGACAGGCGCTCCATCGGGACCGTCGGGCGGTGGTAGCTGGAACTCGTGGAACTTAGCACCCAATTCAGCTGGACCAACTGGAGCACCAGGCGCTGGCGCCAGCACCGCCACGGATATGTATTCACGTGCTCAGACCTGGGCACCGGGAGGACCATCGACAACTGGACCCGTTGGTGGCATGCCGCGCACCGGACCCGGCAACTCTGCCTCCAAATCGGGCTCCGAGTACGATTACGGCGGTTATGGCTCCGGCTACGATTACGATTATGGCAACTATGTTAAGCAGGAGGGCGCATCCAACTATGGCGCCGGTCCGCGGTCAGCGTACGGCAACGACAGCTCCACACAGCCGCCGTATGCCGCCTCGCAGGCCGTTTAAGGAGCCCAGCGACAAACATATAAATATATAAAGTGTGCGCGCGTGTTGTCTCCTGTCATCCTGCGGCCCCCTCTCTCCCAATACCTGAATGGAGGTGAATGATGAAGACAAACAAAAAAGAATGGTGGTAATTGTAAGCTAAAGCGTCGTCTGTTCGTTTCATAATTTTGAAAAGGATATTTTTTAACTGAGATCAGAGATGTTGAAATTAATTATTGTATAACTCTTGTGTACCCACAACAACAGCAACATATTTTAAAAACCTATAATTTAACACACACACATCTACATACATACAAACACTCACACATACACATACTACACACATATATATATATATAAATCACATGCAAAATCCCTTTCGAGAAACAACTGCAAACATTTGGCGACAAGGTAGAAGCAGTAGCCCCCCAAAACTCATACAGAAACAAAAGTTTTAGGATATACAGAAAAAAGATCCTGCTCGCCTTAGCCTCTCTGTATATGTTTGCAGGATTGTTCGGGACAACAAAAGAAAAAAGAAAGAAAAGAACAACAAGGAAGAACAACAACAACCAAAACAGGGACCTGGCATGGACATTTAGTTGTTTTCGGCTGTTTGCGCGTCGAACAACACGTTACAAAATTTACCATTTAAAACAAAAAACAAAAACTAAAACTAAAACAAACAAAAAAACAAGTAAAGTAAACAACTAGCTAAAAGTTAAACTACATATATAAAGAAACTTAATTAATAAGCGTATGTCGTATGTCGTTTGCATGTAAGCGAAAGTTGAACTTGAAACTAGAATTATATAGTGTTGGAATTATTATTTAGTTAAAGAAGAGATAACAGAACAGAACAGAAACAAAGAAAACAGAAAACGCAAACAAACAACATAAATTCTGATGAAAATAAAAACCTAATGAAAAATAATAAGAAAAAATTCACAAAAAAATACGAAACGCTCTAAACAAAATATACATAAAAGAATAAAAAACGGAATTAAAACCTATATACATACTTATATAAAAATATATATATATATATAAAAAAGTAAATTTAAACTACAGTTAAAACAGAATAGAAAACAAAAGTCATAAAAGAAACGAGAAAAAAATAGCTAGAGAGAGAGATTGAGAAGAAAAGAAAGAAAGTAAAAAAAACGATGCTTTTAGTTGCGTTGCACATTTTTTGAAACTTTTTCATCGTTTGCCAAGCAGACAACACCAACAACAACAACATCATCAACCAACAACAACGACAACAGCAATAAGCATGCTGTGTGTCTGTGTGTGTGTGTGTGTGTGTGTGACTCACAAACTGCAACATGCACACACACACATACAACACCCACGTATATATCTATACACACACACACACAAGCAAAGAAGAAAGGATGATAAAAAGAATTGCATATTTTATTGATTGTATACATATATATATATATATATATATTATTTACTCTTAATTACTTACATGATCATTTGAATGTGTTTTGTAAAATACAACAAGTAAACTAATTCTTAAATAATTAATGCGATTTTACAATTTATTATTATATAATTACAAATCTTACGTACGTACATATATGTATATATATTTTATATCTATATATATATATATATATATATGTATATGTATATGCTTAGATACGCGGAATACATTTATACACTTACACATTTACATAATAATATATACATTTATACAAATATGAAGTAATATTTTTTTGCTACTACAACGTAATTTTTAAATTGTTGATTACGCGAACATTTACGGTTTACATTTACATTTACAATATACATATACATACATACATTTATACCTTACTTTATTTTTCGGTGATTTATTGCATAGTGTTTTTTTCGTCTAATTTTTACAAATCTACTTAGCAAACAAATCCTACAATCATAAATTCCTAATTTAATTTCGTTTAAATTACAAATATACATATAAACATATGCTTAAATTTTTTTATATAATTATACACTTAAAAAAAAAACTACCACAATAACAAACTAAACTAACGTAAACAATGCAAAAAAAAAAGAAAGAAGAAATATGAGAGAAGAACAACAAAGTAAAGTGGAACGTATGAAAAGCGTTTGAAAAATTTTTGAAAAAAAAAATCAATATCAACAAAAAATTTGCTTTTGTTTTCCTTTAATTTAAACAACAAAAAATTCAGCTGTGCGCTGCCTATAGTATATGTGTGTGTGTGTGTTTTGGTTTGTTTGCGTGTGTATGTGTATCTTTGTATGTAAGTGTGTGTGTGTGTGTGTGTTAGTTTGTGTGTGCAAATTGTTCATGTCTAATTGTATGTTGTGTAGATAAATTGAGTACACTGAGCGGGACGCAAACACGTGGCAAAATAGAGAAAGACGAAGATATTTCTGCTTGTAACTTTAAAATATATATTTCTGTGTTTTTTCCAGCAGGCAACAACAACAGCCGACTTTAAGCTAGCTTATGCTGATCGTGCAACAACAACAATATAAAAAAAAAACGTATCAAGCTTAATCCTAGACATTAAACGATTAAATACATATGTATGTATATATATATACAGATATATATATATACTTACATATGTGTGTATGAGTATCATATACAAAAAAAAAAAAAATCTTACAATAGTTGATTGAAGTAAGAAATGTGTTGGTCAAGAAAAGCAGTTAAGAATACAAAAAAAAAAAAAAACACCTGATGTAATTTTATAACTAAAAAACAAAACAACACTTATTTTTATTATTATAATTATGATTCATTGCATACTTACAACTTATACAATATGTCTTATTTTGTTTATATTATCCAACACCCTTTTTTGTCATACAGAAAACAGTTTAAAAAAAAATTACACAAAAAAAAACAAAAAAAAAAGTGATGTTTAACAATTTGAAATAAGTAAAGATAAAATTAATAACTAATTCAAGGTAACATATACATAAATAGTTAAAGCAAGGTTTAAAGTAATGGAAAATGTAAACGTAAAGCAAAAAAAAAAAAAAATATTACAAAAAAAAACACTGACTGTTAATTGTAAAACAATTTCATTTTTAATCCGTACGAACTATGATTTAAAGTTAAACATTTTTTAAATAAAAAAAAAAGAAAACCTAATAAATGAACTACATATATATGCATCTAAACGTAATTACAACTACTATATACAATTATATATATATATATACTATAACATACATATAAATATATGCATAATTATATCAATTTAACAGTAAAAATAAATCTAAATATTGTACTAAAAAAAACAACAACAGAGAACACAGAAAACAAAACAAAGTATAAAGTGTTGCACTTTCAACAGATAATAAAAAAAATAATACTAAATATATTTCAGAAAATAAAAATCGAAAATCGCAACATACATTTAAGCGTGACATATTGTAAGGATATTGTTGTTGTCGCAAGTCCATATAACAAACCCAGAGAAACAAACAGAAAAAAGAAAAAGTAAACAAAAAAGAAAGAAGATAAGGAAAATAACGTATGTTCACGCATCCAGAGCATATGATATGATATTGGATCTGTTTGTTTTTTGTGTCTATATTCATTTCTGTTTTGATGTCATTTCGTGTATTTGGTTTTGTTTTCTTTTGATTGATGGAAATCTATATATATTTTTATTGTTTTCTTTTAGCGGATCATATACATATATAATATATATAAATATTTTTGGTTTGGTTTTGAGTATGTGCTTGTTTATAAAATAGGAAATAAACTTAAATTAAGTATTTGACGTTTACACACAAAAAAAAAAGTAAGAACAGGCAATTTGACTAATTGGTAAATCTGTTTTGTAGGGCTTTCAAATTTCGCTAATATACCGATTTAAATGACAATGAAATAGCTATAAAAAAAAGATCTAAATAATATATAACCTAGTACATATAAGCTAAGTACTTACGAATACTGCGCCAAAAACAAAATGATCGAAAAACTGAAAATGCAAACCAAAATATACTTAGAGAGGAGAGATGAAATGAACCGTTTTTACACAATGTAGTTGCTAAAGTCAAGTTGAATATATATATATATATATATTGATATTTGGTTTAAATTTTCGACTGGTATCATAGTTAAGCTAAGGTAACTGGATTTTCTAAAAAGCTATACATACATAAATATACAATTTAAAAACAAAGAAAACCGATCGATTTTTCAAAACCTCCCTTCCCCCACACAATTGTTTATGTATTCTACAGATGAACTGTCGTATTAGCCTTTAAAGACTAACTAGAATGATTTGAAATAAGTAAATTTAACAGATATCTAAGCTAAATTCCTAAGACAAAACGATTCCACCTAAGACACATTTTGTAATGACTAAATTTATAGGCAAGGCGCAAACCAAACAAAATGAAAAAAACAACAATAAGATAACGACATAATGACAAAGATCAAACAGATGTAGACTTTAAACAAACACACTCATGGTTAAATAGGGTTTTTGTTTTTTTTTTTTTTGTAACTAACTTACGCGTAAAATAATAAAATCAAGTATGAGACGTTATGATAGAAAAAACAATCTAAGAACATACGAAAACATAAATAAGAATTATGATAAACAAAAATAATAATAATAGTAGCATTGATTAAGATATATTGAGACGATAAAGGATATAAGTCGTTTAATGATTGTTAGTTATGCAAGCAAATTGTTTATACATATATTGTCTTTGGTGAATTTGTTTTCGTTTTCTTACTTGGCTTCGGTTCGATCTTAAGCATAAATTCTAAACAAACAAGGTATGTATGTGTATCTATCTATGTGGATAAATAGTAAAACAACAACAGTTCAAATAATCCAAGCAAACCGTAAGAGATAGTGAACAAAACTAACTTGTATGTAGTTTAAAGATAATAATAGAACTAATAATAATAATAGACAAAAAAAAAGAAAAGAAAACAAAAAAAAGAGCAAAACTATGCAAAATAACCAAAATAAAACCAAAATTGAGACTGTTAACATGCAACAAATGACGCAGAGAATAAGATGATAAAAAACGTAAAGCTTAACTAACACTTAACTCGTAAAACCAAAAATAAAATAATGATACATACGATAAATAGGAAAACTCAGATGAATAGGCTACCTACATAAGTTCGTGTAAGGATTACGTTAACAAAAAGCATTAAACAGCAAATCTTTTGGTTTCTCTCTATCATTTGTATGATTTTCATTTTTGTTATAACTGGAAGAGATTGTTATAATATGATGTTATACAGATAAAGTTGCATTTCTTTGGTTTTCATCAAATTTTTAAGTACAGTTTCGGGTTCTTCGTTAAGAACTTTTTGTTCACTTTGCATGGTTAGAAATACACTCACACACACAACACACACACACACACAAGTACACATATATGAACAGCTGATTTCTTTGTTAACTATGTATGTATAGAATAGAGTTGAGAAGAGAAGAGTTGCAACTATAGTTATTTAGATACATACTAGAATACATACATATATAGTGGTTTGATTTGTGACGATCTAAGCATTAATTACAACAAACATAGGCAGGCTAAGTGACGATTACTTTAAGCCATAACTGTAACTGTAACAAAACCCAAAAAACAGTTAGTTTGTAAAACACACATACACACTCACAAACATACATATGTACATACATACATATAGTATTTACATGTACTTATAAGCCAGCTGTAATGGGTTTTAGGCGTATAAGTGTTGCAACTTGTGTGGTAAATGTTTGGGATCTTCAGGCTACCAACGGGCAATATTAACTGTTTAGTTAACATTAAAGTATTACACACACACACACACCCACACACACTCACATATTTGTAATGAAATTTTTAAGTTTCTTTTGGACTTTTCCTTTGCTAGACTTTTCTACTTGTACTTTTTAGAGATAAAAACATTAAGAAACCGAACATGGTACAGCGTTAAATACATTGATTATGTAATTAAAACAGACAAGTTACATACATACATAGTAAATGAAAGAGAAAAACAAAAATACTAATTACAAAAATTAAGAAATAATAAAAATGCTTGAAAAAAAACATACTTACAAAGGAAATACATACATACATAGAGAGAGAGAAAGAGAGAGAGAGAGTTGCAAGGTTTTAGTTTACGGTAAACTTAATGAAAATTTTTTACAATGTATTTATACATACCTAAATTTAAATTTTTAATTAATTTTTTAATGTAATACGAACACAGTGCCTAAGTAATATCAAAAACAAAAAAATATATAAATACAAACGAGTATAAGCAAGATGCAAGTAAGTGAACAAAATATCTGTCAAGGACATTGTTACTACAATAAATAAAAAAAACACATAATGATGAAGAAACAACACCATTGGAAGCGACAAAAAAAACCTAGAAACAACTACATAACTAAGAACATTAACGATAAACCCAACACCATACAATTTACGTGTAAATGTACTACTTTAAAAAATACTGAATTGCATAATTGTATAAATGTAACTGAGACATACTTACAATATCCAGACCGCTAAGTACGCTAACTAAGCTAAACGACAAACGAAAAACGAAAAAAAAAAACAAACAAATACCATACGAATAAATATTGCAACGTACCCCCTACATACGTCTCTCTTTCATAATTCAAATAGTATATAAATAATAAATGTATGTATTTAAATGCTAAATGTATTGAAAATCTTTGGAAAAAAAAAAATTACACCCAAAATAAGATCTTTTATTTCGTGCAAACGCAATTCACGAAGTTGTTTAATTTGTTGTCCAAATACAATATGAATATATATATATATATATAAAAATAATATAGAATTTTAGGCATGCCACGTACTCAAAATGACATCAATATTATGTTGAATATTATTTACAATATGATATATAAACATTTTGGTTGCATTTTGCATTGGTTTTTTTTATTTTTCGTTGGCATTATTATAATAATAATAAACAGTCGAAAAATAAGTATATCGATAATAAAATTTTCGTTTATGTGAAAAAATTCCAGTTCAAATTACAAAAATTGTTTATTCGTTTTAGACAAGTACTTAAATACACGAAATGAATTATAAAATTTCTAATTATGTTTACAATTAATGTAGTTTGTAAAAAAAACCGTTTTAAGCAAAAACAAAAAAAAATACTTTGAATATATACATAAATTGCAAGTAAATAGAATAAATGTAACTCACTCTTTTTATTTAGCCTGCATTTAATCATTATTAATTGGCACCCCGATTCAATTTGCTTGCTAGCTAAAAAGGAACTTTAAAGAAACCCTTCGGAACTCCTCAGGGTATCTTAACATGCTGTTTACAATTATGGTTTGGTACTTTGATAATGGTTGCAAAACAGGATGCTGTATTTGGTTTAACTGTCTGCTGGACTCGTAACGAAAGATGCAAGTGGCGTTATCTTAATGGGCAAATTGTGCTTGCTGGCGGAAGAGCTACATCAATAAACATTTACGTTAGCACGTTTTAAATAACAATTGCCTACACTGTTAGTTAAGACTCTATCAAATGTTAAGGCTGATAAGTTTTAACACTTACAACATTCGCAACTCAGAGTAAAACTCAATTTTTCTGTGTCTTAGCTATGAAAATCTGAAGTAAGTGCTTAGGCAATCAATTATTTGCTAGTTGCGCATTAAATAAACATGGTAAAGTATTTTTATCTGCTTTTTTATTTGGGTGCTGCTCTTAACGTGACATTCAGGTCCAGCTGAGTTCTTTATACAAATGCTGAATAAATTCGTTTATTGCAAAGGGGACAAAATCTAATTTTATTGGCAACAATTTTCAGTTGCTTGTATTTTTATTTTAATGATTTTCCTAGCTCGTATTTCACCTATCTGTTTAATTTCAATTTATTTTTATGGTTTCCTTTTTTTTTATTTTTATTGGTAAGCCACAAATTAGCGCAATCAATTTGAAAATTCGTTTCATGCTGAGCTCTTGAGGCATTTTGTGTTGTTTTTTTTTGTTGTTGTTGGCCACGTAATGAAATTTATTTGAGTTTAATGCTATCCCAATTCAATTCACATTATTCTTGCACAAATTATTGCTCATTTTATTGTAATTTTGTAACAAATTTATTTGTAGTATTTGCATATCGATTTGTTAGAGCCAAAAACGAATTAAATTGTGTTTACTGTTCATATTCAGATATGAATATGTTAACAATTCTTTATCTAGGCCTCAATGAAAATGCTGTCTGGCATCTAGATTTTGTGTCTAGACTGCAAAGAAGGCAAAGCCATCGTTACAATATTATTTACAAGCCGATGATGTTGATTATTGAAAGGCCATTTGGCATAATAAATCGCAAATGGATAACTTCGAAAGAAAAATGAATATAAAAGTGATGAAATATGGGTGCTTAACTCAATTTATTCAATACTCAACCAATTTTAGATGATAAAACAGATTTGATAGCTAAAAATTATGTTTCGCATTTGATAATGAGTAAAAGTTTCCCAATTGAGATATACAATTAAATAAATTTTCATTCGAACCAATAACTGACCAAATGCACAGCAGAACCATTTTCGACACACACAAAATAACTTTTAGGAAAAACAATTTACTGTCATCTGTGGCGTTGAGAGCTACCATCACGTAAATAGAACGTTACCTGAAAGCTGCAACAGGAAACGTGCCACTTTCTAATCGCTACTAAACGCTTGTTCCCACATCTTGTTGCTTCAACACGCAAAACACATGTGGCCGCATGGCAATTTCAAAGTCATTAAGATGCTAGGCTAAAGCTGAAAATGGGTGTTGAACTCATATTAAAACCAATGTGACTTGCTTGCCGCAAAAAACCATCATTCATTTTTTTCACGTTTCTCCTAGCCATAAAATGTAGCATACTTTTATGCGCTCGTTTGCTTACCATGTTGCAGAAAATAATTGAAATCACCTGCCAAATGGCAAAAAGTTAAATTGCAATTTAATGAACGTTTTTGCTTGCTGCTTACCAGCAGCTTAGCTATAGCCTGACTGGCAACGTCCAAACAACTAGTAGTAAAAATAAATAAACATAAGAATTTCCAACTGAAGAACCCGAAGTCTGTGCAAAAAAATGCACTTTATGCTTCTGTCCCAGCATTTTGCTTGTCAATTGTTCATTCTTTCTCTGTGTGTCTTGCTTGCCTAGTTGATGTTTGCTCTGGGCAAAGACACAACTGCTGTTGTTGGCAATGTGAAGGCTTCGATTGGAGGACGACCCGTTTTGCCAGTTAATGGAATTTTTGTCAGAGATGGACGTCTGAAAAGTCTCTCCAGCCTGAGGCGTGCTCTTGAAAAGCACAAGAAGAATGTGTAATTGTATTTGTGCATATCATTCAATATACTTTCGGACGTTTTGGCCACAAATTGTTAGGCTAATTGAATTTTAAATGATGCCACTTCGAACATCTCAAGTTAGATGATGTCATTAAAAATGTAAGCCAATCCATTAATTAGCTCTCAATTATTCAAGCACTAACTATCGAGTCGTAATTAGATAGTTTATTTAATTCAATGGCAAGCTCTTGGTTTGTTTGTCCTAAATTATAAATAACTTGTGTTAAAGTGTTTAAATGCAATTACATTGCAGCCGTTTATTAATTTGCTAACAAGCTTTGATCGAGTTCAGCAGCTGCCTTATTATTATTACAAGTCTCATTCCACATGGCCAAATTGTAATTTGTTTGCTAGTATTTGCATTTTGAAAATGCAATTTTGGATTTCATGATTTGGGTGTGCCGCATTTTGGCTTGATATACTATTTTGGGAAAAACAAAAACAGAAACTACAGGACGACGGTGTTGGATTTAATGGTTATTTGGCCAATATTTCGACCCTTTAATTTTGTTAATGTATATGTTGTTTACATGTGCTGGCGTAGGGATTGATTTTTCTCTAGAATAATCAAATACAAAGTTTATTTGTGATTCGAAACTGTTTATATAACGAGCAACCGCAGACTGTAATCATAATTTATACTCAAAATGCGAAATGTGTGGCGTTGTCATAACAATAAAAAACTCACAACATAATCACAACGATTTTATATAAAGGAATCAACCGAAAAATGTGTCGCTTGATTTTACCAAAAAAAAAAAATATATATATATATATATTGAAATGATTTTTATTTTTGCCTCTGATTTTTGAAATCTTTAATACACAGAATACAAAAGTGACTTTTCTGTGCTCTTATTTTTATTTTGTTGATATTTCGTGGTTTTTTTTACGTTTTGTCAGGGTTCTGTGCTGTGCTCCAATCATTTTAAAATATTAATCGAGCGTGAGAAACGTTCGCATTGCCAGCCCAATTTCAATGGCGGCGACGGAGACGGAAACGGCAATCGCAATGCAAATGAATGACAATTTAACAAATGAAAGTATTCGACTAAAGAGTGCTCTACATAATGTTGGACAAATAGTAAGCCGAAGTTGATTTAAACATAAGTCAAATATTTAACAGCTTCAGGAATATGAAAATGTTTAAACATTTTCAGCTAATTACTTACGTCTATCATGCATGGTTTTATATAAAGCAATGACTTGATAACAGCAAGCAAAAATCTTATATGTGAGTGAATTCTGTGTGTGTATCCGGTTAGTGTCTGCTGTACAGGTAGGAACATCCTTGAGCATCCTGCCTGTCTGTCTGTCACACAGTTGTGAGTATTTGTGATATGGTGCTTCAGTTTGCCAAGTATCACTTATTGAAATATCAATTACTTAATTGTTTATGCGTTTTGAGTGTTGTTCGTGTGCGTCAAAGATTGTTCACCATGCGTAGTTGTTACATCAACAAGTTGACACTCGAGCACCGACCACATAAACAGTGTTAATTGGCACAGAGCCCTACAGCAGTGCATAGCTGGTGTCAAAGTAAACGGACTCCCAACTAGATTAAAGTGGCTAAAACTACTACGAGTTGTTTGACCATGCACTAGTTGCATTCAATAGCCATGTTTGTTAACTCTCTACATATGCATTCCATACAAATGCCAGTTTTTGAGTGCACAACTGAATATTGCATTCCAGCATTGAGCGAAAGCCGCCCATTTTTAGTGCCAAAAGTCAGTTAAACAAAATGTAAAAAGCGAACACACAAAATACAACTTGTTAAGGCTTAAGTGCTGGCTATACGTTAACTAACTTAACAGCAAAGCAAAAGCAGACAGAAAACCAAAGCTCAATTAATTTTAATGGGACGATTAATAAACGTGAAGAGGGCAAACCAACTTAACCACAACAACAAATGACAAGAGGTTAAATATTTTGTTGATAAATCGGGTAGAGCACAATTTACCATCCCTTTAGATTTACAGTTGAAGTATTTTCTTTTTTGCTAACTCGCTGCTTCAAATTGCAAGCCAATTTGCAGAAGAGAAAACACTTTTGGCACGCTTTTTGACTACTCTGCAGTTCGCCTTCATGCCAAAAGATTTAATAGTCGTTGCCAAAAAATCTAACTGAATTAAGCCTTTAACATCAACATAAACACACAAAATCAAGTTGTTAGCTAACATTTTAATAGAACACGAAATTGCACTCAAAGAAAATACGATGCTTTGGCCAAGATAAATTAAGATAGTTTTCATATATACAATGGCTTTCTTCATGGACATCATGCTTAATAACTTTTTTCCAATAAAATTTGAGGTATGAACATGAGTCAGTTCGTGGTCTTACTTCTTTTTTGTATGAACAATTTATATGCTGTGCTTGCTGTTCACTTTAAAAACACTTAAAAAAATATTACAACAAAAGCGATAAAGCTTTTGAATTGATATTAAGGGGACAAGTGAATGCGGAATACATGAACTCGCACAGCAATTCATTTGTTTGCACTCGAGATAATGAATACAATGAACCATTGCAAATCACTGCTGGCTGGTCATTGAGTACACAAAATACTTTTGCCTGTTTTTAAGTCGAGCCTTTATTAAAGTATCCTGCTGATTGCATTGCTTTCTCCATTGTGTGCACAATGAATTTGTCTGTTTGAAAGCCTGTTTTAATGCGAAATAAAAAATAAATATATATATATATATTTGTAGTTCTTAAGTAAACCAGGGCTTGATATAAATAAATAAAAATCTGAATGGAAAAAAATTGATTTCCATTTTAATATAAACTGTCAATACGTGGAAACGTTTTAAGGTTAACAATTCTTGCCACGTCAAAAACATTCACTACTCCCAACTTATTTTGCTTAGAATGGAATACATTAGTTAAGCATAAGATAACCTAATCACGTCATAGCGTCCATTTTGCCTACTTCTTTCATCAGTTGTCCAATTAAAATCTGGCTGTCATGCATTGTTCTGATGTCGTAATCAAACGCAGCTTTTTATATATTCTACCTTTACTTACTTTTCCTATCTTTTTTTTCGTCCAGTCACAAAGGATTCAATTAAATACTTTGCTAATCAAGCGTAAAGATTCGATCACAATTTGCGTTTGAATACTGAACTTTCATTAAATGATAGCAAAATGACTTGAAACTAAATTTGCAATTAGTTTGGCATTGTATTTGTGTTCAAAGACAGGAAATATAATGAACACAAACTACTAATTGCACATTATCCAGAAAGTTAAAGCTCAGTTGTAGATTTTCAAAAATCAAGTGCACGCAAAGCCAGCAACTCATTATACTCCTAATTCAACAAATGAGTACAAGACACTTCAAATGACTGAGCTAAAAGGATTAAGCTCTTTAGCAGAAGCAGCTGTAAATCCCTGAGCCGTGTAATTTGTGTGCAAGCATACGCTCAACCAGGTGCAAATTCCCTAACCGTCTAAACTTAGAAAAGGGGGTTTACCTAGAAAATACCGTGGCAACCGCTTAACGAGCTTCCAGGTTTCTTGTGGCTTTAGCGAAATGTGTGCAATGTCAGAGGCTGCAACCAAGAAAGGACGATTCACGTTATGTTTGGGTTTAGGTGGAGAAGAAAGGTTGAGTAGTGTAGAGCTGATTTATGTAAACATCCAACGAGACGAGAGTAAATTAACGCCTCTGCTGCTGCTGCTGTTGCCAGAAGTCTGCTAATGGAAGTGGCAACAGAAACTGAAATGGCAACAAATTTTAAAACCTCACACATTTTCCTTAGCATTAACCGCCACAACTGATAAGGGGTCCCGTTTGTCGTGCGTGTGTGTGTGTATGTGTGTTTGGCATTCTTATTAGGGAGAAGTGAAATTCTTAAGGTGAAAAAATGCCAAGATTCAGTTTCATTCAATTCTGTGGCTTTCTGCACAAATATGTTATTTTATGATAATCAAATTTAATTAAATCATTGAAAACGCTACACAAACCTCAAGATTTTAATCTCTAGCAATTTCATTTACTTCCTTTGTCAATATTTTATTGCCATCTACTTAAACTTAATACTTAAAGTGCACCCTCAGTTGTTGGGCTGCTTTCATTTCATTCCACCTAAATCGAATAATCCAATTTGATATTGTCAATAATAGAGCGAACAAAGGAGAGAGAGCGAGCCTTTCAACAAGTCCCTTTATCATAGATTATGTCTTACACTGGGCATGTTTATGGATAAACTTTGCGCTTGAAAGTTGACGGCAATCTACTTCAAGCCTATTGGAATATTGATATTCATTGATATCTAATACTTGAATTATTAATCAATTTCGTAAACAAACTGACGTAAGCCCGCCAATATACATATACATTACACTTTGTGATTGTTCGAGACTTCTTAACTTTCAACTGTCGCTGGCACTCAAATTAATGTCAGCAGCAACAGTTTGTTTGCTTTGTTTGTTTGTTTTGTATTTACCAGAGTCTGGTAACCAGACAGTTTTGATAGCTGCAACAAAAACATGTTTTATTTCACTCAAAGTTGAGTGGCAATTGACATTGACGAGACAAAAGAAATGGCAAAAGTTTTCTGGTCAAGTTTCAACTTCATTCCACTGCATAATAAGTTTAATAGCCATGTGCAATTATTAAGGTGCTTGGTGAACATTTTAATGCATGAAAGCACAGCAAACGAGTGAAATGAATGCATTTCAAAGTGTTACAGTCGACTAAATAACTGAGTGCAGAAAACACTTAATGAATGAAAGAGCTGACTGCCTCTAAAATGTCCTTGGCCTAATATAAATAATCATATTTTAATTTTGAAATTTCAACTTCGCCATCTGCTGTTGTAGTCACATAAATATTTAACTTCAGCTTAATTCTAAGTTGCGTTAAATTCCTTTGCCAAGTAATAAATTGATTTTATCGTATATGAAAAAAAATATATATATATGATAAAGCACAACAATAAATAGCTCATATGAAAGCTGCTTTTGCGATACTTGAGACTCTTATGCGCCCAACTAATCTGGCCAAGTGCAGCATAAAGCTTTTGTCTAAGCCATGAGTATGAGCATATTTCTGTACACATACCAGAATATAGGCCATTAAATTCTCTCGCTAACTCGTCAGCTGGCACCCGCTGACATTTTTATTTGTAGCCTCATATTCACGGATTTTATTATTGTTCTCAAAGGATTCGCAACTGGATTTAATTTTGCGAAAGCTGACAGCATTTTGTTTCGTATTGTGGCAGCCATAACTGTAGTTCTAAATAAAAGATAATGTTGGGAATAAACCTACAGGGGGTGCTCTAGGGCAAATAGCGAAAGCAGCCAAGATGAAATATTCAGATTAAGTAAATCCAAAGATATAAAGTAAACCTATCTAAGGTAATTCTCTGTGGGATTTAATAACTAGAATTCCTTTAATCTTCAATCTCGAAAAAATCATGAATTCAAGTATTTTCTTAGCTAGTCTTTTTAAGCTGGTGTATCCCGCGTGGAATGGCGAACAATTTGCGACTGAATAAATTTAGCAAGTTTATTGCAACACTGTGGGACCGCTGCACTCATTATGATGCAAATTTGTAAATTTCTCAGTAGGTGGTTGCGGTCCCTTTTGATCAGCAAGTGAAAAGACCACCACCACACAAACTGCAACAGCAACTTCCCCAATAAAGTTTGTCAGGCGAATTGCGTATGGAAACGGAAAAGAGAACGGCAAAATTCAGCTAGTTTCTAGATTATTCAAGAAAATTCTCTATGTATAGAATATGCAATAATAATATTATAACTTCAATTAAACTTTTAAAGTAACGCCATATTTTCTTAATCGTTATCTATATAAGTTTGTTTTTAATTTTGTTTTTTAAACAAACTAACAAACAAAGTTCTTAAACCGCATCAAAGAAGCCGCAACTATACAATTACATTAATAGTCCCAGTCAGCTTTTGTTTGTGGCTCGACCAAGGGAAACAGATGCCCTTGACAGGTTGAATGATTGCCAGTAGTAGTAGCTGCCCATCTTCAACTCTGTTTGTCTTTCTTTCATATTTACACAGTGACCGAGTGCCTGGACTATTGGTAGGAAAATAGATGTGGCCACAACTGCACAAATGCAATAAGAGTTGTTGTTGTTGTTCTTCTTCTTGCTGTTTACAGTTTTACAGTCTGTGTTGACCACAGTCACTTCATCTCGACTTTAAAACTATGCATATATATATATTTTTTTTTTCAGGTACATTTGTGAGTGGACAGACAGTTGTTGGCCACTGTTGGCTATTGTTGTTCGCTCTGGTTGTTGAGGCGCAAATGAATTGCTGTTAACACTCGAGGCGCCACGCTGTTGTTGTTCTTGCTGTTGCAAGTGCTTTCTGTTGATTTTCTAGTGTTTAGAGCTGCTTCCTGCTATTTAGCCTAAAGCGCTTAGACAATGGTTAAACGTTCCCATTTTGCACTTACCCCCACGTTGCGTTGCGTTGTCCTTTTGTCCTTTTGTCTTTTTGTTGTTGTTGTTGTTGTCAGCCTTCATGGGAATATTCCTTCTTCATTTTTGTAGTATGTAGAAGTTGTCAGGCAACAAGGCGAATGCAGTTTTTAATTCATCTCCTGGGGGAATTGAATGCACGCATTGTTCAAGAATGAACAGGATGCAGTTGCAGGATATTGCGACATTTGGGTAAATACCCAGCACACGTCAATGACTCTGCTGTTGTCCTTCTCTTTTACATCTTTGCCATGTGGCATAATTGTGGCTCCACATGCAAATGTTGCACGTATTTGTTTAAGCAACTGCTTGATTGTTTGCCTAAAACTATGACCTCCGACTGATGACTGCTCCCTGGTTGCAGATTGTGTTTACTTGCTTTTAATATAGTTTAACTAGAAATTGGTTTAAAATTGTATTGTCGTTCCCACGACGCATGCACCAGAAACAAACTGTGCTTTAAAAGAATGGCTGTGTCTTTATTGTATAAATTTGAATTTAACCCTTATGTCCTTGTTGCATTTATTGTGTTTTTCAATTGCATAACAAATTTAATCAAGTTTCTTGGCACAGACATTGTCCTGCTTCTAACAAATAGTCCTGCGTGTTGATCAACAAGTGTCGGAGGTCCACCAAATTGCTCTTAATTATGCGCAAAGAACGTCAGGGACCTTCCGCCAGGCATCTTACGGCTGTTGGCAAGCCAAACAACTATTCCGGGTCCGGGAGGGCATAAAGTTGACCCGACCCAACTGGATGCAACAGTGCGGAAATGAATTGTTTAAATGAGTTTGTAGTTCGTTAAATTAAGTTAAAGAACTTATCGTAGTTTTTGTTAGCTTTATCTATGATTAAAACGACTTAACTTAAAGATTTAATCAGACAAACCAAACTTAAGGAGTTCAATCAAGCATGTTCTCTTTTCTGTTTATTTTTATTTATTTACTATCTATTTGTTTCTATAAAACCTAGATAAAATTATATTGTTTAAGTTATAGAATGCAAAGACAGTACTTTCAAATCACTACTTGTAAATACTATTTGATGACATGAACATTATTTACAATAACAGCACACACCCACAATAACGTAATAACATATTTTCCTCGCCTTAGATAAGGTTTAGCTACATTTGTTCGTCTTCTTGCATTCGGTTGCTTCGTTTTCGACCTTTTGGGCAAAAGTATGCAGCTGTGGCCATTTATCGTCAACTATCTATTTTAGTTGCGGTGCCAGACTTTAGCATGCATAGTAAATAAAGCTCAACTGCAGGAGCAGTTAGCTTTCAGTAAATTTACACGTTTGCCATGAGGTAGACAATAAAATTTTATTATTTGAACTGGGTCGTTTCTACAAGTTTGTTACAGGTTCCACAAGCGAATGTAACTTTTAAAACAATGTTCAGATATGCTTATCTTGAATAAATAGCATTTTGAATAGGTTTACTAATATATCGAGTGAAGAAAAAAACTAAAGTATTAACGTTTAACGAGAATAAACTTAAATTTCCGTAATGTGATGACATTTTAGGTTTCTGTAGGAGCGCAATAAAATGGCCTTGCAACTTGAAGTCACAACTTGTTCGTCACAACATGTTTGTTTAAATCAACGTCAAACTCGTTTCGGTTGAATCTTTGTGTGCTTAAACATTAAGTTTTATACAAAATTTAAACAGAAATACCTGTTGCACGTTCACAACATGTTGACGTTAAATGCAATGTATTTAAAAATATATTCATTTTCGAGCATAACGTTTTATTGTTCTCAACAAGTTTAATCTGGACAATAATTGTTCGTGTCATTCACTTTTAACAATTTAACGTACTTAAAATGCAGTTAAGCTGCGACATGACCTGTCAGCTTCATTAACTTTACTGAATCAAAGTTGTTCAGAAAGCGTTTAAATGAAAAATATGTGTTAAGGGAGCTTGTGAAGACTGTGCGTGCTGTTGATTTTGATGGGGAGTTTGGCTACAGACAAGATAAGTTCAACATTGAAATGTTGATTTACGTTTCGAGCCAATATTGTAAACTGTTGCATCCATTAATGCCTGACACTGGCAGGTTCTTAATTTAAATTTATGGCGCAGATTACAACATGAGATTGAGGACATAAATGTGTTGATGGCTGATATTTGTTACATCTCGCTCCCTCTCTCTCTCTCTCTCTCTCCCTCTCTTTGTGTGTCTTCGCTGCTCCTTGTCTTTGTCTAATTATCTACAATTTTGCTGATGCCTTTTAAAGTTAAGACTACAAACTATAAGTTTTAATAGACGATAAAGTTTTAGATGAACTGTTGAACGCATAATATATATTTATTTAAGTTTCATAAACTTATAAGCTGTCAAAATATCTATGCTAATGAACACTTACTTATTAGTGAACAATTTCATTATTAAAATCATACAGGGCAACGAATAACTCTAAATACTTAAAAAGAATTTAAATCCAAGTAAATTAATGCGTTAACAATTTGGTCAGCAATTATATTCGCAAGCGTTTGCCCCACAACTACAAAATGGAATCCGAAAAATTTCCAATTTTATATTCAGAAAAAATAAAAAAAATAACCACACAAACTGCAAACGAACTGAACGAAAACTTTGGCACTTATAATGAGCGTTTTTCTTTGCCCAATGGCAATTGCAGTTAAAGAGGTGGCAAAAAGTTTACCAACAAAGCTCGAGGCGTCTAAAAACATGCGAAATATTGTTGGAAAGTGTTGAAGGGAATGAATATAGTATGACAATGAGAGTGCTAATGACTATATTTGAAATTTCCATAATCCACAACTCATTCGCTACTTTTTTTTATAAGCAAATCAGCCAAGAGCCATTACAGCATTATTTTATTTTAAAGTAACTTAAAAATAATAAATTTATACTAAACCATTTGATTGTAATTCTACCTGTTGCGTTAGATCCCGTACATATGTACGAAAGAAACGAAAAAAAAATGCAATTTTAACAAAAACACATTGTGCACACTTTCAAAAAATAAAGCAAACAGAGAACCTCAAAAAAAGGCAAATAAAATTAATTATTCATACCCGTACGTCACGCATCCTGAGTGTATAATAACCGAAACAACGACGGCAGGTAAAATACGGTCTGCAGTGTTCAATACTTTCGTTTGCTGAGAATGACGGGGAAATGGAAGTACTTATTCACACAACAAAATGTTATGGCAGCTGACACGGCGAAATTAAGTAAAAGGAATGTGTAATAAGTAGGTTGGCAGGCTAGAGGTCAAATGGAATGTGTGCAAACGCAGCGATGTGTGATTTATCGGTGGAGAAAAGACAATCAACATAATTAAGTTAACTGATTAACTCGGTTACCAAGCAAGCTTGATGAAATTGCTATTGGATGGCATATTAAAATATTATTAATTATTTTTTTTTTAATTTTAAATGTATATGACCAAGGATGTGTGAACTTGATTCATTATGTGTCTGTATAACTTATTGTTCCAAACATTTGCATCACACAGATTATATTTTATAATATTGCCGACAATAATTAACACAATTTTATTAACAACAATTGAATACATAACTTTTAACCGCACAAGCCTGGCAAATATTTAACTTGGGAACTCACAATGGTTTATTTGGCGAACAACTGGTTAGCAAAATCTGGTCATGTTTGCAAAACTTGCCCTTTGTCTCTACTAAAGTTGGGTAAAAGTAATTTTCTATTGTAATGAACCTGGTTTGTGTGTTACACAATGATGGCCACAGGATAAATAAACAATTCGGCTAACAGTAAATTATTTGTTGGTATTTTTTGGCAAACATAAAAGAAAATTTAATATCTCGGGGTTAGTCAGGCGCTCTTCACTAAAGCACTCTTTTCATGTCAGTAGTTGTAAAGTTCTCGAAAAAAAAAAAAAAATAATAATAACCCAAGATGGAAAACAAGCCTTAAAACTCTGGAAACACTTCTGAATTTCTAGCTTTAGAGGCAAAATTGGCCATGCAAATTTGTTATTCAGATGAAATAGCTCTACAGCTGGGAATTTTACAGTTTTGACAGGCTCATGAAACTTAAATTCAATAATTACATTCCAAACATGTTTTCGTTAAGCTTAGCAAAACTATTTTTGTTTTCGCACACATTTTTTGAAGAAGAAGCTCTGATATTTGTGAACTTTTACACCTTTTGGTTGGTAAACAAGCTTGTAATAAATATTGCACAAAATTCTCTAATGCAATTGCACAAACACCAGCCACAATGCGGACTGGCAACACCACTGGGAGAGAAATTACATTTCCAATGAGCACATACACATACATATGTATGTATGCTGCAAAGATTTCTGATCTGCCAAACTGTCCAGGGGAATCGTTTTTGCCTCTCGTGCACTGTTAGACACGATTTATGGCCGCCATGCAGTGTGCAGTTATAAATATTTTTAATAGTGCAGCTTTTTTTTAGAATATGTTAGCAGTATCTTTGCTTAGATTTTTTAAAATATTTGAATTTCGAAATCGGTGGAAAACATATTTTTTTCATATACCGTTTACTAATTTAAAACTTACCTTTTGGATCGTCATAGCTATTTTATATACTTGTATTTGATCAAATAACCTTAACTAAACTAAGGATTAATTTTGTGCTTCCCGCTAACCTTTGAAGTGTAACAACAAGATCTTAAGGTTTAACTATGGAAAAATGAGAATAATAGCGAATACAAAACGATTTAACAATGTCCAAGCTAGTCGAGGATAACTGTATTACACGAAAACTTCGCAGCATTGTCTGCAAAACAGAATGGCCCTAAACATGTTTATGACTGTGGCTCGTTAACAATACATTTCATTGAAAAGGTGTGCTCATTGTATTGTAGTATTTTATATTATTTTATTTTATTTCACTTTGAAGTTTTTGGACACAATAATGATTCCATGACGTGGTTTTTTTTGTATGCGACTTTATTTCGTTTTTTTTTTCTCGCACCAACAACATCTCGCTATATGAATAGTTAGTTTAAGTTAGTTACTTTAACATAGCTTTAAGGTTTTTTTTGGTACGTGTCAAATGTCAAGTAACCTTGTGTAAGTGTCTACATGCACAAATGCACTCTCATACACTTAGCTATAAGCCTTTATTGATCCGCATTTTTTCTCGGGTTGTCTGTCTGACCAAATTGTAGGTCTGATTTTGCTTTTGCTTTTGCAGTGCTCTGAGTGCTTCACCGCTGATGTCTGACACTTCGCTCCATCTATCGCGTCGTTTTTTTTTTCTACCATGACGTTCATCTTTTGTGAGCTAATCGCCTCTCCATCTGCCCGCATCGACTACGAAACTGACACTGGACACAAAAAATAAAATATATTGTCAGCAGAGATTTCCATCGCAATGATTTATTTATACTGACATTGGTGCCGGGAACACCTTATCAGATAGTTGTTATATATGCTTTTGCCTGCATTAATTCGGTTCCGTTCAAATGGGAATCTTAAAGACAAACCTTTTTTTTTTAGAGTAGATAATTTTGCAATTTAAAAATCCTGACGCTACAAGACAAATATTATTTTTTCAAGTTCTGTCACCTCCTTTGGCATTTTCGGAATATTTTCTGCGTTCACAGACTGTTTGCTCAGCACGTTGGCATTTTCTCCGTTTCTCTCCACGGAGACGTGCAGTTTGTAATAGGCATTGCTGTTTGACATTTGACGTGCAGCAAGTGTGTGTGTTTGCGTGTGTGTGTGTGCGTGTGTGTTTGTGTAGATAAAACAAGCATATTGACTGAATCTGAATCTCACTTTAAAGAGGTAACTGAGTGTTTGTTGAAACCTTTGGCCTGAGACACAGTATAAAGTTTGTACAAAGAGATTGTATCAGAAGCTGTCTTCCACAGAAAGTCTTTCATGTAAGAATTAAATCAGTAATGGAAAACTAAAAAGTTTATTTTAATTTAAGGTCTGATATTATTGAAGAGATTTTATATCAATTTTCTGACAAGAATTGCGTTAGTAAAAATGTTTCAACAGCATATAATTTTGAAGAATTTTTAATTCTATTTCGCAATAAAATAAAATTATTATGTTAATAATATTTGGTACCATATTTCAATATTAATATGTTCAACTGAACATGAGTAACTCATACTACCAATAAAGTTTTATTTTCTTTCATTAAAAGAAAATAAAAACAAATTTCATTGCAAATTGTATCAAATATTGTTTTTATAAGCTTCTTTTATAATATTTACTAGAAAAGTATCTGATTATAATATTTACTAGAAAGGTATCTAAATGAAAAATTCATATTCCCTGGGGCTGTGGCTTTATTAAGTGTTTTCATTAAAAATACTTGGAATAGTAAACATTAATAAAATAAAAAGCCAACAGCAGAAAGGTACACAATGTAAATTTTTTTCTATACATCTACTTCGGCGCTTGTTAGAGGGCAGATAGAAAAGTGTGGAAAAAGCAGGAAAAGTAAGCTTTAGAAAATCCGCTGTTGGCAACGCTAACGAAACGGCAGCATAAAAGAGCGGAGAAAAAAAATACAGAAGACACGTGTAGACGATGAAAACAATTAAATACTTAAAAATTAATTAAAGAGTGATTAGAAAATCCGGAAACGGTTTAAACTGGGATTAACTGCCATGAAACGTAATCTTAACAACAAACACCAGAAGAACCGCAGATCGCCGAGTATAAAGTCAATCTTCTTATTAACATTTATGTTATTTATTATTAATTAAAGCCAGCTTCCTTTTCATTTCTCATTAATTAGCACAACAGAAATGCATTTATTTTGGTTAAATAGCAGAGGACTGCAGAGCTGCCCCACCACACCCCGTAATCCACAAGCCACAGTTTACATTTAATGAATTATTATGCATATTTTTTTCGTGGCAATTGTTCAGTCAGTTTGAATCTGAGGTTGTGAGATTCATTTGCGAATTGTTTTTAATGATTTTCAACTTTTTCGCAGCTCGTTATGAAACGTATTTTTAAACTTTACAACTTAAATTACTGAAATTCTCATTTAATAATCCACATTAACGAATTGTAAATGCATTTAGTATCAACATAAAGTATATTATTTTCATTTTCACTACAGTTTAAAGTATATTATTTTCATTTTCACTACAGTTTACTTGCCATATGCGAAATTTTCGAACTTTTTCGGTGTTGCAAGCACTCTTTGCAAGTAGCTGCAAGTTTTTCTACACGGGTTTTTCTTGCATCTTTTGTTTGTTATTCTGAGCTAAAGAAGTTGTTTTACTATGAAGTGTAATGTAAGCTTAAAAGGTATGTTAAGGAATTTTCGCAGCTTGCTTTTGTATAAGCAGCTAAGCTTTAAGTAAATATACTTATTCAAACCTTGTTATAGTAACAGTACAGTGCATATTACACCGCTTTGACGTGTTTGGCAAAACTCACACCTCTGCAATGTCAATGAAAGCCATTTGATCGAAAGCAATAACATATGTTGATGTTTCCAATTGGTAAACAGTGAACAGAACAGGAGGGAAAACCAAATATGGTTACTATGACGATAAATGGGCATGGTCTACGCAGAGCAATAAACTTTATCGGACTCAATTTTATGCAAAGTATTCCTTTCTATTATGCAGTGCAATTAAAATCAGTGGCTGCATTGGTTTTTACCCAAACCCCAAATTGTGTGTTTGATTTGCGCATTTGTGCACTCGCGTCGTTTGATAACAAATCCAATGCGGAACTAAACATGATTTTTGCTCTTTTTACCGGTGTTAAAATGGCAGCGGTATTTAAATAAGTTTTAATGTGATATTTTTGACATTTGGTAAATTGACGTTAGGTACTCATGTCTGATCTTTTTGTTATTTTTGGGTAGCACTTTAGTTTATTTAAAAAATTAACAAAGTCAAATATTTTTTTATGAGCTATAAAGCTTTATAAAGTTTTTTTTAACACAAAGTAAACGTGTGCTAGAGGGTTTAGTGCAAATATTTATTCATTACATGTACATATTTGTGTTTTCCAACTTTTTAAAAGCTTGAAATGCACTCAGTTACAAAATATTTTCATAGTAAAAAAAAATATGGATATTGTGCAAATATGAACGTTTAATGAATACATTTTTTGTACATTTTATTTAATTTACTTATAGATTTTTCCAATCATCAATGCAAATAAATCAAAGGTCATTTAATCTTGTTAAATTATTTTCGCTTTGCGCATTCGAATATGATTTATTTACTTGTTTTGTGGTAAGCTTTACACTAATAGCATAAGCACAATATTTATATATATACAAAATCATAACCTTTTACAATTTATATATATATAATTTTTTTTTAATAGCTCTTACGCTATGCTGTCATCATTTAAGTTCTATACAAGTTGACATGTTGCTTACTAAGCTGCAGAAATACTAAACGTGATGACAACAAGAATGGAAACGGAAATTCAAAAAAAAAAATTAACACAATTGAGCGATAAGAACATCTCTAATAAACCAATAGAGACAAATGTAAAAGAAGAATTTTTTTAGCTGCAAGATACACACTTATACATATACATATATATATATATATACTACATTCATGTACTAATGTAGATAAAAAGTAGACCAAATAAGCTTCAGACAAAGACTAATTTAGTGTTGTTCCTTTTGCCATGGGCATCGGAGCGTCAGCTTCATTAAATTTCCGCTAATCCAGGGATTTGTTTTTTTCACTTTCTTCTTGTGGCCATTCTGCTTTCAACAAAACTATCGCCACCTCCTTATACTTACTATATTTGTGCTTGTTATTTAAGCCGCGGCTCAATGCTTTAATATTTCCTGAAACATTAATAATGTAGAACGAGTTTTTAGGAAGTTTTTGAAAGGATTTGTTTTTTTCTCTTTTTAAACTAAATGAAAAACATATTTCTAGTATAAAAAAAAATAAAAACTAACTGCTTCTATAAATAATATAATAATATAAATAAATGAATATTCGGAAAGCAAACATTCAATGTTTAATTTAAGCATTTGCATTATATTAAACTGTTTGCTGTTGCCCAAATTAATTTTAAATTGATTTCGATTTTGCATTTTATTTTGTTGTTTACTTGTTTACAATGATGTGGTTTTGTATTTTATAAATTATTCACTTATATATATATATTTTTGCTATTAAGTGCTCCTAGATAAATAGCACAAATAATGCTGTAATAAAACAATAAATTCGACCAAACAACAACAACTTTGTGCTATATCGAAAGCAAACAAAACAACAAAACAATTATATATTAATTAAATCCATATTGAATAATAATATTGTTTGATTATTGCCCCAAAATTGATTTAATATTAGCTGCATTTTTGTGGCTTTTCATTGTTGTTCGAAATGCATGTCGACAGGTACTTGAATCCAAAATTATTTGTTACACAATAATCAATGATTACATATCCAATTATAGCTGTTACGCACACTCATACATTACTGCGTTGGTGAAAATCACTTAAAATAGCCGTCAGTTATATTCTTTAAAAGTGGTTCATAGCTTTTGAGTTCTTTTGATTGATTTCATGTTGAGTTTCCCTTATTAAGAGGAAAATTAAGTACATCTATTTATACACTTCGCTTAAACGGCTGCCATCTGCAAGTTTACGGAAGTTCGAATCAGTATAAAACGTGACAGGCTTTTCATTTGATTTTCTACTCAATGCTCTTTTGATCTATTTAATAATCATATTTATTGACAGCCTGATTGACACCACCAGCAATTTTTCACCATCCCAAAACGCAAATTGAAACATCACGTGCATAAATTAATGTCATCCCTTCTCTCCATTTACTCTTAAGATTGTGAATTAACTTAATGACGTGTATAAAGGAACAGATTTTGTTTTATATTATTAACACTAACACTAACAATTACTTTAACATATACGTTTTAAGCTCAATCATGCAAAAAGCTGTTGTTATGCCTGAGCTATTAAATGGATTCTTTCCACATATTTTCATTTCAATACATTATGTTTGTGTTGCCAACATTACGATTGTGCTGCTCACAAAACTAGATTTAAATTGCCAACATGTAACGGAGACTCTATTTCTTAGACTGACGAGTTTTTCAATGCGTATACTTGTGTACGTTTATGTATGTATATATCTGCCTCGCTTAGGTGGTCAATTGAAATATTGACGACAGCGTTGCCGAGCAATAATGGAAGAAATTACGCCCATTTTTGGCCCCGTTGCACGATTGGCTGAGCAAGAAGAATATCATAAAATTTGACACATTTTATGCCATTTCAATGGCATTACGAACGCCTCTTGACAGAGTCTCTACACTTTAGTGCTTAAAAGCGCATAGAAAATCAATCTAATATATTGAATACCGAAAAGTTTTCATGCCTCTCCGTGGCCTAATTCAAAAAGGACACACTCTTAAGGCGCAAATGGCTTTTGCCGTGGCGTTCGCTGTTTTGGGCGACTGTTCTGTGTCGTCTTATGAATACATAATGTACAGTCTGCTTGCTTTAAGTTATTTTTGGTCGAGTGTTTATTATCAATTGCATGTACTTTATGATTCAATGTTTCTTTATAACTATTTACTTTGTTGTGCGAATAATGTTGAATACAAAGTTCTCATATTAAATCTATTTCAAGAATTGTATTGTTTAAATTCATATGTAAGTACTACCTTTTAATATAATGCCACAGACAACGATTTTCTGCTTCACAGTCTCTTACTCAAACTTTGTCTTTAAAGAACATTCACTTGCTTTTTGACAGGACGCTTACGTAAGAGTTGATGGGATTTAAAATGCATTTTCAATTAGCACCGCAACTGTCATCAGCCGAAGCCCCAAACGTAGCTAATAATGAGCTGACAAATTAGTGGCATCAACAACACAAACGAAACGAATACAAACAAACAAATAGAGAAACAGACATAGAGACCGCACGTGCCACAGCAGACATCTTACTTGTGTGCGTGACTTTGAATTAAGGCAGGCAATTCCATACTGCGTGTTGACAGGGTCTATGGGTGTATGTATGAATAATGTGACTTACACAAGCATAAACAGAAGTGTTCAACTCGCCTTGGCTTGTGTCGAGTGTCGCGTAATTTATATTCCAGCTCCTTGGAAAACGACTGACAAATGGCCTGATAATTTGGCCTGACTTTGACTTTAGTATTTTAGTGGTTTTCATTGTCATGGACCACATTTATCATTATGATTAAAGTCTTACTGTTGACAATAGGATTTAATTGAAGTTTCGTTATCGCGAGTCACAAATTAAAACATAATATCAAGGATTTTTCCACTTTATGTATGCCATCTTGTTATATGTTTTAGCTAACCTCTATAGAAGTATTATTTTGTGATTAGTTGCGAAAATTATACACTGTTCAGTTTCTATTATGCTTTCCAAGGCTTTTTCTTAATTAATTAATTTTTTGCAGCCGTCGACCAACGTGTCAAATGGGAAATGAGTTTGCGATTGCATTTTAAATATGCCACAGAGTGTGGTTAGAGTGTGGAAAAGGCGTTCAACGCCGAAATTTGTTTTTAATTTAAATCATGATTTAAAGGCCATTTTAAATAAATAAACACTTTCATAACTTATACGTTGTACGTATTCTGTATCGATCGAAGCATTGATATTTTTGTATTCCACTATTTGAAGCTTACTCCTTTTCAACAAAACATGTCTTTCAATCATTGACTGCTTAGTGCACTTTTCATTTGTCGACCGGAAGTGGTTAGCTAATGAATTAACTTGCCAGCTAAAGCGGAAATTAAAGTCCTGCTAATTGAAACAATGGGACGAATGCTAATCACGAAAATCCCGAACAGGAAATAATTAATGTGAAAGCTGCGATAATTGCATGCAGCAGCAAAATGTCAAAGAGCTTGAAAAACCTAAAGGAAAAAATAATAAAAAAAAGGTATTAGATAATACTTTGTTGAAAATACCTAATCTGTTAAAAAAAAAGAATGCTTACCATTAGCAATGTGAAAAGCTTTAACATTTCAATGTTGCAGCTTACAAAACTGACGTTAAACATAATGTCAGCCATGCCATAATAAGCCATAAGTTCGAAATGGAATGTCAAATGACAAGAAGAGAGCTTAGGAATATGAGCGATGAAGTCGTTTGCCTGAAACTCTTATAATTTTTTGAGCCATCTGTCATAAGCCATATTTTTGACTTTAATGTGCAAGAGCATTAAAAATTGAATCTCAATGAATTTTTTGTATATTCTGTTTTGTTTGAGTCGTTAGAAATTCAAAAGACTAAAGCAGCTGCTGTTAGTGCTGTTCGCATTTGCATAATTTTACAACTGGCCTGTAAATTTGTCATCAGCAAACTACCAAAACAAATGTCAGCAGCTGTGGCAGCAGCAAAAAGTTTCGCCTTTCGCTCAATGTTGCACGGCTGCTGACACAACCCAAAATGGGTTTAGTCATGTGAAATTGCTAAAAAAAAATAGGAAGGACATCAAAAGGTGTAAAAGTTTTCCAAAAAGGCCAAAAACATTAAATGCATGTCTTGGCTCATTTTAATGAGCTATCTCGATGTTAAGCCAGTTGCACATTTAATGACAACTCAAAACTTTTTATAATTAGCCAAAGAAAGAAGTTTATCCTAAGAAAGCTGCAGCTGCAGATTAAGAGTTCGTGAAAAGTCAGTAGATTTATAAAATGTATACCTAAATTGTAGGAAATGTAAATGTTTATTTATTTCCAACAATAATTGATGTTGTACATGACTAAACTTAAATGTCATTTGTTGTCCATTCAATGCTGACTCTAAACTAGAATTGAAAGTTGGAGCTGCTATGCACGTTTCAAAACGGATGTATGGCTGTCGTACAAACTTCCTGATGCCTGAAGCTAATTCTAGGCGGAAGTATTCTCGTTGTTGTACTATATTAAAAGCAACGGAAGTTTAACTGTCAACGCACAAAATGCATACATGCGTAAAGAGTTTCCTTAAATATAAAACTCTAGCAAGCAGAGAAAACAGAAACTCACGCAATCTGAAGTGCATCTAGTATCAGGCAGAAAGCTTTGCTGAAATAATCCAAAAGGGGACATTGGCTAGTTGAAGCCTACTTTAATTCTTGCTGTAGTTACACTTAAATGAATTATTTAAATAGGTAACGGCTTTCGTTTTAAACTCACGTAAAGAGTGTGACGGACGACGAGCTCAGTTCAATCTCGCATGAGAAATCCAATAAAAGAGTACCCAAATTCAACAGGAGCTTGCAGACAGGACACTCTCGTATTGCCCATCGCATCGTCGCTCTGCAATTGAATTAATTAAATTAAAAATGTCTTCTTTTTTTTTTTTCGATGCTCTTTGCTGTCTTTTATATGCAAATTTATTGGTTTTTGCTGTCGGCGAACGAGTTGTAATAAAAAATTCCCTTTTTTGAAATACAATTGGCATTAATTGCTTGAGAAAACGCCACAAAAGTCCACTAACGAAGCACCATTTAAAAACGTTAATATATTTAAATACAATAATGAATTTCTTAAGCGCGTTCATGATCATTCTGTGCAGCAATTAATAATGTTGATTTAAAGCAATCTTAACTCAGTTCTATATCTGATTTGTGAACTTTAACTTAGGTCAAATTGTTAAAGTCAATTATTACAAATAAATCAAAAGCTACAATGTCAATAAATAATGTGCATGCTCTTGCTAAATAAACACCAAAAGGTTAGCCAAAAGCTAACCTAATGAAGCAAAACCAATTCTCTATTCACACACTCTCTCTAGTAAAACGATATAAACTTCCCATTGTCGCACATCAATCATAAAGATAAATAACCATTAGTGTCTTAGAGCGTTCGCATTAGCGGTACTATGATTGAAGTCTTGTGGTTCATAGTCTGGGTGTCATTGTGTGCTTTTTGTTTGGCAGTTTATATATATAAAAGTATAGTTTTTAGGGTAGTTCTAATCCACTTTGTACACATTTTGGATTGTTAATGTAGCCAAAAACAGTATATAAATGCAACTCCAGAGTCACCGAAAATTAAAAGCGGCTGCTATTCAGTTTTATTACTGTTCCGTTTTAATTAAAATCGTGTCGAATTATTGCCTGAACGTGGTGCGTATGCCAACACCAACATAGCCCCATTGTAATTGTGCCTAAGCGTTAATTTATAATGCACAAAAGGATGACTTTGTATTGAATTAAATTCGGAACGAAATGTATTTACACCCCATGGTACATGTGTATTTTGGGTAAATCAATGTTGAAATTTAAATTGCGTTGAATTTGTGGCGAAAACAATGAGGAAATCATAGTAAACCCTGCCACGTTAGTTATACAGTATACATATACAGGCAACTGAAACTTGAAACAACTCATTAAGAATGTTTTTGTGGCCATCGCTAATCCTCACATTGATGGCATTTTTGATCAATGCGTGGCCGTTGACTGTTCGCAATGAGCTGTTTTTGATGGGCTTGCACAATCAGAGCGAAATGCCTTTAGCCTTGTTGCAAATGGACGCCTTTAATGCGGACTCCTTCTGCTGGCTGCTGCTCGGCCAACTGCAGAGTGCGCAATGTCCTTTCATAAAACTGTTACTTCACAGTCTTATAACGCTGCTCGTCTACAACGTGTCACTTATTTTGATTGGGTAAGTTTTAAACTTTGATTGGCAATCGACATTACTAACTTGACTTCTCCTTTTTTATAGCTACCGTCTTTATAAGAGTTCCTCATGCAGTGCCAAGCGATTGGTATTGGTTCTTCAGCCGAGAGAGCGTAGATTATCGCTTGCATCACCCTTAATCACAACAATGTCAGAGAGGCCACCTTTGCCACCACCACGTTGCAAGCGACGCACAGCGCAAAAACCTCCACGACGTCCATCGCTTAAGAGTCTCGATGTGTATCCCAGCCAGAAGGATCCATTCTGTGTCCATCCGGATCAATACCAGAGCCTACGCAGAAATCTAGAGCGTGTGCTAGAAGGCCTGCAGCAGACACAGCCACAGCCACAGGCTTTATCTCTATCGGCGTTTGCTCCTCCTGCCCCTCCTACTCGAACGCCACCTGCCACGCCTCCTTTGTCGCTTTCGCTCTGCAGTACTTCACATTTGCCTAAACTATCCAACCAGTCATTAACGCCTGTGTTGAGCCAGGAAATGCCGAAGCACAAAGCCAAGTCTCGAAAATTGTTTCGTAAACTGCTCAAACGGCTGGGCAAACCCTTTGCCAAAAAGGAAGCAAACGAACTTTGCATAAACAGCAACAGCAACAGCAACGGCAACAGCAACAGCAAAAGCAAAAGCAATAAGAGTGGCATACTGCAACCCATCTGGCAGCGTTTATTGTTTCGTTCCAGTCGCAAGCAACGAACTTCTGAACTTCAATTGCCAACAAGTAGTTCAGAGTCCAATTGCAGTTCCGTTTGTTTATATGCCTATTGAGAATTTAAGTCCAGCTGCCTTGAAAAGAAGTTTGCCCAACTAAGTAAATGCATATATATATGTATATATATTTTTACTATCATTAATTTTAACATTTAAATATATTTTATTATCTTAACACAATCGAAAATGCTTCACTTTGTGTCCAAATTAAGTTCAAGCTATTTATTTTCAACCCATTTACACACAATAGGGTAAAAGTGTGAAGTTATATGCTTTTCCCTTAATACAATTGCACACACATATTGGTTGAGTTCATTTTAGCTTCGAACACCAATTACTCTGATGGAGCAGAGCTATGATTTTTTCTACATCATTTGGCTTGTACGAAGAGTATTAGCCCTTGCCATTGAGATTGACATTCGCATTTGGAATTGGCATTGGCATCCAAAGGATACGTTGTGGGTAGAATCTTTAGGCTCAAAAAGCAGAATGTGCGCATTAAATCCAGCTTTATTTTGGGCTTTGGGGTCTGCGACCCTTAGTTGTTATGCTGATTGAGTTGACACACTGATTGTTGTTGTTGGCTAGCTGATTACTGAATATTTAATAGGAGCTCTCAGGTCTCGGTTACCTTTACCAGACCTAACCCAAATACATAAAAATTCAATTTGATTTGTAGAAATTGACCAGCACGTTCACCAAATGATTTACATACACCATGTATGTGTGTGTGTGTGTGTGTGTGTATGTATGTATGTGCGTTGATGTTACCTTCACATGTATTTGTATGTGCCAAATTCATGCAGACGAAAGCTAAAAAGTTTGAACATCGCTTTCTATGAAATATTGATTACCTGGAGGTTGAACCGAAAGTTTTGGTTAGCTGTTAACTTTTCACATATTCTTCTCCCACCCAAAAATGTAACTTTCAAGTATTTTCATGCTGCTTGTGTTAGGCTCTATTTTCTAAGGCTTACTCTCGACTTTTATGACAGGTACTTAGCTTGATATTAAATCTCTTCGCCTGTCTCACTTAAGCCAGAGGGCATAAGTCAAAGTTATTGGACAGGCTGTTAAAGTTTTAATCTATTTTCAATCAATAAAAATGCAAATTTATAATTTGAATTTTTATTTGACTCAGAAGCATTTTAGATTATAATTTTTGTTTGATTTTTACAAGCTTATTTTCAAACATTCAAAGTTTTTTTATGCGCTTTATTATTTTAATAATTTGAGTTGCATGCCACCCTTTTAATGGGCCATACCATAAAGCTGAATAAAATTTATGATAATGTGCCAAAATAATTAATAAATTTAAAGCTTTTCCACATTGCTGGATTATCTCTTATGGGATGGGTTTGAAATAAAACTGCACTAAAGAGTTTCGAAAAACTTTCTTGGCGCTCAGATTGTGTGTATTTGTCTTTGTCGCTGTTTTATTTGGCAAAAACACATTAAAAGTTTTAAGCAGGTTCTTGGCAAATGGCACATATACTACGTGTATTCGAAAAACAGTAAACGTATATCTCTGGACAGATACACAACTTAAGCTTTAACCACATATTGTTGAAACTATAGAAGGAAGTGAAAGCACACAGGTGTTATGAGACATTAAAGCCAGTTGAAAAGTCTCAACCTGTGGTGCTTAAAGACTTGACATTAATTACATTAAGCAGAGTTGCAGAATTTGTGGTAACCTTTTCTTGGGCACTGCGCACGTGTTACCCACAGTTTATGGTTGTTTAAATTAACGCTTTGTCGAGCTGTTTCGGTTTGCATAATTAAAAGTGCCGCTTGACAGCGAAACATTTCATAAATGCTACCCCAAGGGTTTCATTTGTTGCCTTTGTTTAAAGAGAAAAGATGTTTTCTCTGTCCCTTAAGGACATGCTTATATATCCGAGATGAGACTAGCTGTAACTGATAGGCTTGCTTACACAGTTGGAATCAGCACCTAACCTAACCCTAACCTGTCCCTCAGCATATTTTGTTTGTTTGGTCTGCATTTTCTCCTAGCAAAGTGAAATATTATAAGTAAATACTATAAAGGTAAGCTATGTATAAGGAAAAAAAGTAAAAACAACAACAGAACAAAAGTAATTGAAGCTTATTAAAGTTTTATCTTATTTTTACTTTCGATAAAGTGCCAACGGAAAAATTAAATGTACACAAATTTGTCAGTTAAAGTTGAGTGTGTGTGTGTGTGTGTGTGTGTGTATGTGTTCGAAAGCGTGGCAAGTTTTGATAAAGCTGTCGCAACATTATATAGCATTTTTAGATCAACACAACGGCACCAGCTGTAGGTTGCATCCTCGCCAAGCTAGTTTGACATAATGTGATAAATGGCGCTCTTTACCCCAAAAACAAATTTGTGTCGCTCTTGTCTGTCTATGTGAATGCATGAACAACCCTGAGAGTGAAGTAATTTAAGCCCTTGAGAAAAAGTTGACAACAATATATTGAAATTAATTTTTTAAATTGTTAAAACGATTCATTATGATAAAAGTATTTTTACTTATAATATCTATAAGTGTTAAGCAAGACTTCTAAAATATATACGCATATACATATATATTTGTTATGTTTACATACTTATTATACATATTGTGTGCTCAAGTGTACTTTTATTAATGCACATAGACATAGAAATATTATTTTAATGAGCAAAAAATATGTGTTGTCATAACAATAAACTCGCATAAACAATAATAACCACATTTTTAATGAGAGAATGCCAAAGTGGGTCACATAAGACCGCAAGCTGTCGAGATTTCTAAATTAGAGAGTTGGATGATTTCACATGTTGTATTATGCTCCAATTAAATGCCGTATTATAAAATATTAATCGAGCGTAAATCGTTTTTGCACTATCGAATGATATCTGTGGCTGAGTTGGTAAACAAGCAAGCAAACAAGATTTAGGCATAATTTTGTTTTTCTAAAATATATATGGATTTTCTTTATTTCAACACATCAGATGTTAAATAATTTTAAACTATTTAGCTGACGACACATCCGCTCAGACTGTTAAATTGGATTTTTCGTTAATTTATGTACACTAACTATACTAACTACTTTTAGTGAGTATAACATGACCATAGCAGTTATAATTGGTGCACCCATTTAACTGGATTAGCTTAAGACAAGTTGTGAGTCAACGGTTAGTGGTTTCCCAGCGGTTGGCTCGGTATCTTGTTTTGGTGAAACTGGTAAATGCGTGCTGTGCACACCTCAAAGGCAGCTGCAAGTGACACTCAATGAATTCATGCAAATCGGCAATGTCCTTGCTCAATGCTGGCGCAGCATGCGTCATTGGGCGGCAAAGTGCGTCTAACGGTTGCCCGGACAGATTCACATTTCTGCTGGCTGTGCAAATAGGATAGAACGCCAAAAGGCAGACAAATCAAATGGATACAAAATACACACAACACACAAATACACAAGGATTCAAAAGGCTTTTGTTGACCGCAGCAAAAACCAATGACAAATTTTTTTTGAAGCAAATGCAATAACAATTTTTTTTGTTGCCAAGTTTTTTGCGGGTTTGTTTTCGACTTTTGAGGCAATCTGAATAACTTTTTAACCGCTGGATGCGCAAAAAATGGCCAATATCGGGCAAAAATACGAGATAATAGTGACTGTAGAAAAACAAAACTAAATTCAATTTTTAAAGTGAAATCTAGAATCTTCGGTATTTTTAAATATATATCTTAAGATATTTAATAAACCTTGAATAATAATTGTATTTACGCAAGGTTGGTGTAAAAGAACAGAAAAAGGCAACTAGGCAACAGTTTTAAAAATTCAATTACGCAAGGAAACAATCAGAGCTGCTCTAAATATTTACCTGATGGACAGTGCAAGGTAAATACAAGGCAAAAACAGAGATAAAATTCGAGCTGAAATTCCATTAAATTCGTTAATGAAACTAAGGTGATGTGAGCAGTTGGCTGTCAACTAACTAACCACTAATGAAACCACAATGCAACACAACAAAATTAAAAGCACTTGTAGAGAGGAGAGAGAGAGAGAGAGAGAGAGAGAGACAGAGAGAGCGCAAGCAACTAATTGACAATGCTGGCCCAAATCCAAATTAGGTCACTAGAGCCAACAACTCAACAAATCCTAAACGAGCACGAGATAATTTTATAAAATTTTGTGGCGCAATGCTATGGCAAAACAAAAAAAAAAAAACCACCTTGACGCTTTTAATTATTTTAATTGACGGTTAGTCCACTTGCTTTGTGCAGGCTTGTAGTGGGAATAATATTTTGGTACGACTGCTTTAAAGCCAAAACTTGACCCAAATCGAAATAATCTTTTAATATTTTCATATGTGAACTAATAATATTTATCTGGTAGATTCAGTTGTTAGCTTTGATTGTCTGTTGCACTTTAAGTAAGTGTAACTGTATTCATTTTCATGTGAAATGTTGCCACACGGTGTAGACTCGGTGTGCCAACCACAACGTGACATGAATAGAGCTAGCAAAATGTTGCCACAACCTCAGAAATGCCGCTGCCATATATTTCAAATGTCTTTATTCACATATTTGCTATTCCGCAGGCACTCGCATTTGCCGCCGCAACGAGACTGCCAAGTGTAGCGCACAGTGACATTTGAAAATTAAAACAAAAAAGGTAGACATATTCATGGTTGAGCTTTTGTGTGCAGCTTTCTGGCTAAGTCATCTGGATAATTGCAGTAGTACGTGGTGCGTGCAGCATGAAAAACTTGGGCCTTCAATATGATTTAAAAGCAATCAAAGACACGCAAAGTAATCATCTTTATGTATATGCAGCAGCTTCATCACTTTCCTATCTGCAATTTGCTTTTGCAGTCCTGAATTTACGTTTGACAAACGCTGCCAAAAATTGTTGTTGTCTTACAAAGTTTAAATTTAATTTTGGAAAGAAAAATTATATTAAATTGTTGGCGACTTGGCTGTGCTCAAACGGAATTGAGAATCTTTTTGCGCATTATAATTTTGATTTTTATGCTAGAAATCACAGCGCTCAAAAGTATGCAACAGAATTATATTTGATTTAATTTGTATCGCTTCAAGACCAACTTTATAACTACTGTTATAAAAGTGAAGGTCTTTAGCGTTAAATGTAAGATATATAAACAAAGAAACATCTTTCTCAAACAATATTTATGTTCATGTTAAAAATTAATTTTAAGACTGCCTTAAACTTACGCACACAACAACGGCCAGCACTCTTTACCCAGACGAAGCTATGTGTGTTTGTGCACTTGTGCCGCAGGCTGTTGACAGGGTTAACAATGTCAAAGGACTTTGGTCAAGAGTAAGTTGGCGTACTTGCCATGGCTGTGGCTAAAAGTCAAAAGTTCCTTAACAGTAGGCCATAAAACGCATGAATGCACAATGAGAGTGCATTTTAAATGTCATGTGTTTTTGAACAAACGGGTTGTAAAGTAGAACAGTGAAGCCCAAGTGGAATGCGTTAATAGTTAACTTGTTGAGCAACTGTACAGAGCACTCAACGACAAATGCAAAGTGTCCTTGACATATGCACTACTTAATTAACATACATTATTATGCTTAGAGAGTTTCAATCCTTGTTAAAAACTGTACTTAAACAAATGATAAATAAATAAAACCTAAGTTATGAAAGACAAATGTATATTAAAATGCGTTGTCAAATAGTTGCCAAGCAAACAGTATAGTACAAAGTTTATCTACTTATCTTTTTACCTCCTTTTTCATTTTTATTTGTTGTCAAAATTGTCATTTTTATTTGTCGAAAGGGTTCACATACAGTTTCAAGTTTACAAGCTCTGTCGTAGCTAATAAAATTCCTACGATATTCAAGACTTGCTGTCATATACCGTTGACAACGAAATTCGAAATATTGTCAGACTTCCATTTGATGCAGAACATTTGTTCATTTGTTCGCGTCAACTGGGAATTTTTCCGGTTGAATACAAACGCTTAACATGAGAAACGGCGATAAATAAAACACGTCAACGTCAACGACAACGATGCAGAAAGCAATTAACAAAAATGCATACAACTGCCAGCAACACAGCCACAAACAACATCAATATCAACAATATACCAACAGCTATGAAAGTCAGCTGTTTGCCATACTTCAACTGCAGTTTGTGGTTAGAAGCCCAAAAGGGCAACTACATCCATGTATTTTATTAATATTTATAAGGATAATATATTGATTTTACAGATTAATCTGTGCATGTTACAAAAACGACGCATCAAACAATTTGAACATGTGGTTGAGGTGCACCTTATGGCTTTTAATGAAAACTAAAATAAAACGAGCGGAAAAAGTTGAGATTTAAGAAAGTTAAGTACAATAATGGTTTTATTGGATATTTGTCTTTATTTTTGCAACAGCTTTTGGATAACATTTGTTAAACTAACAAAGTAGTGCATCAGTTCGTCGATATATCGAAAATGTGTTTCGTGTCTTACCAATTAATAAAATTAAGCACATGTAAATTACACCCTAATTAATTTTATACAAACATTAGAAGCACACACTGATAACAAGCGACACTTGAACCAAGTTCTGTGGAAGTGTGGCACAGCATTTTAAGCTCTCTCGTTTTGTAGTCTCTTATCTGCGACAAGACTAATTCCCAATACTGTGTGTAATATACACAAAAGTTAACTTATTTGAGCATGGATTTTGTTATTTTGATTATGAATTTAGTTTTGTGTTGCGAGATTCGAACAACGGTTGACAAATTCGTGCGAGACAAAAAGAACAGTGAAAATAATGAAGAAGTTTTTTATTCTTTTACTAGTAACAATATTTTATACAACTTGCGCACAGGCGAATTTGTTAGAAATTATACGGATACAAGATCAGATAAAAAACTCATACAATGGCATTGCAAAGTTGAAAGCGGAGTATAAGAGTAAAATCGAAGAAGCAATTACTAAGGAAAAAGAATCTACAATGCAAGACATTAAAACCAAAATAAACGACGAATTGTCAAAGTGCCGAGAAAAGAATTCAGCTTTTAAAATGCTAAACAAGTATTATGCTGAGCAAATCGCCGAGTTGCAGAACAAGCAATGTCCTCCCGACTTGGAGGAGAAGGATCGTCAGATAGAGGAAGGATTAGCGACAATTGCGACCTTTACGGCAATCATTAACGAGCAGGCCAAGCAAATTGAGCTGTTAAAAGACGATGTTTCAGTGAAATCTCAAATAATCCTAAATATGCAAATCAAAACAAATGACATTGCTGATAAGTTTAACAATTTGGAAGATTTTGAAACAAGTACACAACCTGATTTTGTAGCCAGCAGTTGTCTGCCATTTGGAGACTCGAATGATATACATTTAATAACGGTTGACGACTTGGAAGCTTTCCCCGTGCCCTGTAACTCGAAACGAAACGGCCCCGGATGGACCGTTGTGCAGCGTCGTCTGGATGGAAGTGTTAAGTTCAATCGAAACTGGTTGGAGTACCGTGAAGGCTTTGGCAACTTGAGTGGCGAGTTTTTCATAGGTCTCGACAAGTTACATCGCATGACATCGGCCCAGCCTCATGAACTATACGTACACCTAACCGATTTCAACAATGAGAGCAGCCATGCGTATTATGATAACATTATTGTTGCCGCCGAGAGCGAGCAATATGCATTGAGCGCTCTTGGCGAGTACTCAGGCAACGCTGGCGACTCGATGCGCGATAATGAGCATCAAAAGTTCACAACCTTTGACAGGGATAACGACATGAGCGAATTTAACTGCGCCGAGACCTGCTTAGGTGGTTGGTGGTACAACAACTGTGGCTTAAGGTTTGTCAATAATATTAATAATTGATTTGATTATTTTGACATCCATTTACTACTTATCATTTCTTATTTTTCTTTTTTGTAGTAATCTCAATGGACAGTACACAGAGCGCGATGATTATTATGATAATTCTGAATATGGCATTTACTGGGATGAGTGGCAGGGACCGGGATATACTATGCAATCAGTGCAGATAATGATAAGGCCAAAGTTGGCAACAATTAAATGATGAAACACATTCTTAAATTATTTTTATTTCTTATCCACTTGAACATAATACATTTTCAATTTGTACATGGTAAATATAAGTTGGTATGCCTGTAAATAAGTTTCATTTTTTTACGCTTCTTTAGATCATTTTCAGCATATCATATGGCAACAAGTTACTATTTATATTTTCAACCATCTTAACTGTTAAATTTTTACCCTTTCTTTAGAGCACATCATGCATTCTTTAACATACAAAGACTGCTTGGCAACAGTGTCACAAGCAAATGGTTAATATACAATTGGGACAAAGGTGTAACGCTCTGTGGCACGTTCTCGTTGTGGCTACGTGCCACACTGCGGTCATGTCGGAGGCCAACAACAATGGAAACGACAAAGACGACAAAGTATGTTTGTTAGAATCCCATGGGATTGACTCGACCTGGTTACCGCTCGTTGTTACACATATGTATGTGGATACGGCAATAGATGCGAATCATTCAAAAGTTATCTCAGGTCTCTAACATTGTGCCATCAATCAAACGTCAATTAAATGGGATATTCAAACGACTTTTGATAAAACAAAAAATCTTTAAAGCTTAGGTAGAATTTTCAGAATTTTTTTTTCCATTTGATTTGAAAAAAATGGTCAGTACAAATGATTTAATCTGCAAAGAACAATTAGATGTCTTTTCGATTTCATCTTGAGAATTCAATGTGACAGGATAAAACAAATTTCCACATTTAACAGAGTTTTGACCTTTCCCACACATTGTCATTGTTTGTTCAGCACGTGGGGACGGACGCCAAACATTCTGAGCCCATAACTTTGTCAAAACTGAACCGATTTTCAAAAGGAAACGCGTTTTTTTCGTGGTTTAATATCAATAACAAAACTGCATTCAAAGTTTTAAATGTTTTTTTTTTTTTCGCGAAACTTATGTCTAAATTCCTAACCCAAAAATTACACATGGTGAAAAAAATGAGAAACTCAATTGCCATAAGAGGTTTGGTAGGAAATAATATGCTTTCGAGTTTTTGTAAACAAAATCGAAGTTTGTTTAAGATATTATAAGTTAAAACAAATAAGTATGTTTATCCAAAAAGAACTCAAACACCGAACCCCTTTGTGTAAGGATATAAAAGCGTTGTAATTTGAAGTCTGATGGCTCCGGCGTAAAATTCACGTATACAAATTGTAAACGTAGTGTTTAAACATGGAATAGCAGGTGTGTGCACATATCGTGTGTAATGTAAATAAGCGTTAAATCGAATTTTTGCACGTACGTTAAATTTGCTATCGGCTTCTTTTATTCAGCAGGCCCGGCTGCTGGCTGCTTGCTGCTAGCTGCCAGTTGTCAGTTTGGCTGCTGAGCTGGAAATTTGTTTACTTTTCACTTCAAGTTTCCCATCAACGCCCCAAGCAGAAGAAGGCAGACTGGCAGGCAGGCAGGCAAGCAGTTAATGCAACTGCTCTTTTGATCTGTTTAGAATTTATTTGGTTCAGCAAATAACAGAAATAATATTTTAAATCCTTAAAGATTAAAGATTGCTTAGCTAAAGCAAGTTGTTAAAATGCCTCTAGTTGTCAGATTTGTAATTGATATTTATGAGTAGATCCAAACTATATAAGTGGATAAATGTGTTGTCAGCTAAAATGCGTAATGCATGTACGTTCTATTTATTTTCCCTCACTTCTTACTTCCCTCACAACGCAGCCCCCCCAAGGCTGCTACAATTTTAAGAGCATGCACATCCACCTACGAGCGAAGACATACAATCATACGTGCTTATAGTATAATGTGGTTAGTAGTTAAGTTAAGTTTTAGTGGGTAAAAAGTTTCTCACTGCTCTCGAGAGTGCAAATAAATGACGGCTCACTTATGCTACACAGTACCATTTGGATCTAATGTGCAGGCCGGGGATAGAAAATTTAATTACTTTCAGAAAGAGACAGCTCATTTTATGTCATGAACCTTATGAGTGAATAATTGTTTAGGTTTTTTTCAACGAAACTTGGCAACAAGCATAGTTTAATTCTCATTTTGGGCAAGCAATAAAGATATTGTTGAAGAACATAGTTAGTTATTAAACAGTTAAAATATTTTATGCACCCACAAAAATGTTTTCTTGTTAATTATATATAACACAGCTATATAAATTTGTAAAACTTGTTGATGTTTATTTAAATTTAATTCAATATTTTCTTTGCTTATTCAGCAACATCAAAAAAGGTAAGCAAAAATCTGACAACAACAGTTTCTTTTAACTGGTTAATCTGGTGAAATATTTGAAAAGTGAAACACGCTTAGACTGAACCTAGAACCAGCTAGAATTAACAAAAGTTGTCTCTTTCATATATATTTTGTCAACTGGTTTACTTGACTCAATTTGCTTGTTTTTGTTATACAAGAAATTGATATCACAATCTCATTTTCATTTTAGCAGTTCATTCCCCAAAAGGCATAAAGAAATTTACAATTTAAATAAATATTTACTCATGATGATGACGATGGTAAATATTAGCTTTTCGCCTCATCACAATCATCAGCAATTTATAAGCATTGTCGGTATTGCCAAGGGGATTATTATTGCACACGATAACATACTCAATCTAACAAAAACTCATTAAAATCTTCAGCTGTATGTATTTTATAATGTACATTTTTTATAATGTCTTCCCAGTTTAATATATTTCCATGGCACAACTGCAAATTGCCTCAAGCATTTTGTTGAAGTGCACTTTGGTGTTTTTTTTTTTTAATAAAATTGTTAGCTGGATGCCGTAAGACATTGCCCAATTGCCGATCCGATATATGTCTTGTTAGCTACACTGTGATTATTTTGCCAATCTCTCTCTCTCTCTCTTCAAGGAACATTGACAGCTATCCCAATAATAACATTTAATAAAACTTTATTGAAGAAATTTAGTTACAGCAGAAATTTAGGCTGTTATGATATTGGAGAAACAATCCCTTTTTGTTATAGCCCTTAACGCATCCATTCCCGTAGGTAAAAGCTTTTCTCCTAGTTCGATTTGTTAACAATGCACTTTGAAATACTTTGGTTTTTGGCAATAAGTTGCTGTTACAGCATATGCTATCCACAGTAAATAACAGCTTACCACCAAGAGAGTTCAGAGGACTGAGCGCCTCTGATAGCAACTGTGTATAATTTGTATGGCAAAGTTTGTCATGCGAGGCTAATGCAGTTTGTGCAGCGGTTCATCGCTCCTTGCTTGCTGCCTGCACCCAAAAAGTTACCAACAAAATGGAACAGAAAGAGAGAGAGAGAGGGAGAGAGAGCGGTTAGCGAGCGAGAGCTAACTGAAATATTTTCAAATTTACATGCTAATGAATGGTGGTGTGAAACCGTTCTAAATTATGAGAGATGTCCATGTGCAATGCAGACCATTCATGCATACTATGTGCAGAACTTATGTATGCAAGGACAACGGCCATGAATTTTCAACAAACCAGCCAACAACTTCCAATCGTGAATATGCTAGCCAGTAGTTGCGTGCAAACAGGACATCACAGATTATCACTTATAATTGCATGCCGAACTTTTACAGTGGCAGCCAACTGTACACAACATCGATAAGGAGATTACAAACTAAATTCAGATTAGACAATAAATGTAGGCACATAATAAATATGAGCAAATAGATTGTTATTTTTAACATTCAGTCCTTGATAAGTTTATTTATTACATATAAAGAAATGATGCTTTTAGTAGACGCAGTATCAACGTCCTCGATAGTATAGTGGTTAGTATCCCCGCCTGTCACGCGGGAGACCGGGGTTCAATTCCCCGTCGGGGAGACACCGATTCTTTTATTTCACTTTTTTACAAAAAAAAAAACAACCATAGAACACTATTAAAAATCATATTTCTACGTAATGATTTAATTTTACGATTAAAGTTGTTTTGGTATTGAAAACTCTTGAAAAGTTGATTGTACTTCTTTTCTATTTTCTTTTTAACATCGCTTTTCTTTTTACTGCAAAGAAAAAACTTAACCACTGCCAGTTTTACCTAACAAAACTTTATTCTTCTTGTTTCGCATAAATTTCTGTCGATTAGTTTTATTGTCTTACTACGGGGTTTTTGTTCCTTTCCTTTCTGTGTCTCTCATTTTGCATTTCTCTTTGTTTCATTTCCATTGTTGATAATTGCTAAAACTGTTGTACAACATCAGTTATGAGTGCGAAGCGTGCAAAATAGAATGAATCAATAAATAACTTATTGGGAAATGAATTCCAAATAACAAGATTTCGATTTAACTAGACTCAGTTAAACTTGGAGCTCACCTGCTCGCATTATTTACTGACACAAATTAATCTTTTCTTGCTAACAGGGCAAACAAAACAATTTTATTGTTTGTGGCCATTTATCAAGCATAGGTATATTTTATGACCTTACTTTGAAAATGATGAGCAGCTCTCGATTAGCATACAAATTGAATCCTTTAGCCTTCAAACGATTTGTGAACTGCTGAGGCAATACACTCATCGGATTTACGTCTAAAGATTGATAATGCGCCAATAGCTGATAGCTTGAACCAATTTATCTTGTGGCACGTTGTACATTGACATTTTTATTGCCGCCCGTAAAATAATAGAATATTTTTTTGCCTAGACAACTTGCATAGAATTCAAATTTTTGACAGCAATAAACTTGTTTGTTGCCAAACCAAAATCATGCTTTGAAATTAAATAATAAAATATATAAATTTATTTATGTATTTTTTTTAAAGGAGTTTCATATTATTTGCAGCAATATATGAAAGAAACTCAATATTTATTCGCACATTGCCTATCAAACAGCAAACAAATAACAACACTGAAAAAGGAAAATTGATTTTAGATACCTCAAATCAATTTTCACAATTTACACAAAGTGAAAGCAAACAACTTGCAATCCGATAACATCAAATACAAATGGAAAATACTTTTAAAACACGCACAGTAAAGTGCATGGTGAAAACAAGAATAAGGAGATGCATTCGAGAGCATAGTGGAAAGAACAAAATTAATAATAAAGCTAGAAAATGTTCAGCACATTCCTTCCATCACAAATTGGCAATAGTTGTTGGCATTTGAAAGTGCTTTGATTTGTCCGATAGGCAAAATTAGATTATCAGGCCGTATCGCGCACCTATTTAACGCGATTGAACAGAAAGATAAGTTAGTTTTTTAGTTGTTACTACAACACTTAAAACATTTTGACATTACCTGAAAAACATTCGACGAAAGTGGAAGTATTGAAAATATCGGCAACATCATTCACTTCTGAGTGAACCACAAGCACCAAAAACCGACAGGTCCGAGATCCCAACGCCTGACGACTAAGATACAAAAGAGTTGACGTTTGATTGAAAGCAGAGTGCACTGCATAAGGAACTATGACAATCCCTACGTGCCAGCAGACTAATCCCCATGCTTCAGACAATGAGCAGGTGATGTGGCCATTGTGATACGTGATTGTCCTAGCCTGCCAACAGGCAGTTGACCAGTTGACCTACTGAACGATGCTTTTAAAGTTTGCTAACTTTTCAAAATATATATATATATATGAAAAGCATAAACTTATTCCTCTAGCTGCTTTTTATACTAATTTTTGCAAATATTATTCTGTTTCTGGCTAATACAATCGTAACAAACATAGCATATACCTTGCTTTAGCTTCAAAAATAAACTCAACAATGAGAGATGCAACATAAAAGACAGATAAAAGCAACGCTTTGCCATTGTTTGAGCGCTTTGGGCTAAATAGTGCAAATTTGTGCTGAACAGTTGAAATAAAGAGACAACGCTTGCAATGACAACAGACTGGCGCCCCAAGTATAAGCAGCAATTCATTGGCGTCTCAACAGCTCAAGAAAAGAACAATGATGGCCAACAAACAGTTGAAGGCTTTTGACAAATGACTTTTGTCTTTTAGTAAGTTTAAAGCTGTTGCACACAAAAATCGTTCTGGGCGTATCCTGACAGCCAGTCTGGTATACGTTAACAAATGAAGTGACTGTCGCCAAATGCAAAACAAAGAAAGTGCTTTGACTTTGGATTGTTTCATGGCATTTAAGCTGTGACCATTTTAATTTTATTTTTACATTATTTTTGTTGTATTAGATACATTCTTTTATTTTGTAAATATTTTTAGATGTTTGCATTTACAATCACATGTATTTATTAATATTTATTGTTATTTATCATTTTTTTGAATCGAGCCAGATTCAAAAATTTATTTATGCCTTTTTTGGTGACGTGGATTGCTCGATGTCAACTCGAACCCACGATGTCCCTTAGAACAAGACGTTGTTCATACCGATACGTTGTTATCTGCGGTTGGTTCAAGCAATTTGCTAAACCATCGCAAACAAGTTCGAGTCAAGTGTGTTGGCTGGGCGAATCGACCGTTCCTTTATTAGGCCATTCGAACATGATCGAACACAAAAAGTCAAGTGTGTTGGCTGAGCGAATCGACCGTTTGTCTGTGACGCTGTTTGAACATGTTCAAACATAAAAACTATTCAATACATTTCTAATTGTTTTAAGATGCGCTACAAATAGACCATATTATTACTGACACTTGCGTTATCTATAGACTTTAGCTTAAAAGGAACGAAAAAAATATAAGTGTTACGGCACATGTTGTACAAATCCTAGAATAATTCACAATCAAACTAGTTGGCGTTTGTCTGTGCTGTTCAGTTTGTGCATAATTTGTATCTAACTTGTTTAGCGAGTTGCATCTGTCATTAGTTTATAATGCAGAGTACCCTGAAAGGACAGCCACACACCGGCTGATTTCGACTTTGCATTTGAATGAGTGGCGAAAAAATGGCACAGGGATGTCGATAGCTGTTAAACTTATATATATGTACATACATAGATGTCGCTTGCTTGAATGTGGCGATTCAATAAATGACACAACATGGAGAATACTAGCTTTAAGTGAAGTTGAATGCTAGCTTTTGTTATTTATTGTCAGGTTCTCTGCTTACCTTCTGCATTGGCATAAATTAATTACCAGTGGTCAATTTGTTGGCTCAGCTTCAGCTCGAATTATGCCAAAAATGAAATATGACTTGCAAAACGAATGCCAAAACTTGCATGGATATTATTGCTAATTTATGAAGCCAAGACGTATGTAGGTGACAACGGGTTATAACCTGCATTACCCATTGTGCTCGAGCTACAGAATATGACTATTGGGAGTAAGGTTTTTAGTTTATTCTTAGAGTTTATACTGCTTGGGTTCTCGCGCTTAAGTTGTGACCGCATCTAAACAAAACGAGACAGAGGAAGAGCAATTGACTCAATCACGACTGCGATGCGCGACTAACGCATAATGGCAATGGCACAGATTTTATATATATACTTGCTTCATTCGTTGCTTTTTTTGTAGCATTGCGGCATCATTAAGTAGCTCAGCATGTCGACAATATGCTTATGGCTGGAAATCTCACTCTTACAGGGAGCTTCTGAAATACACAGAAGGATGAGACATTGCGAATACGAATCGCATACTTTGTCTGAACGTGTTTGAGCGTGTATGTGTATGTGTGTGTGTGTGTTTAGAATATCTGTGTAGCATTGGAAAAGCCTTTAATCACTCTGACGCTTTAGCCGAATTAAGGGATAAACCGCTAAGACCTCTTTACCATTTTTGATATTCATGTGTGTGCTGAATTTTGTATGTGAAAGTATTTATAAAGTGAACATAAATGCAACAAATAATTTAAATGATTGCAAACTGTACCTTCTTGAAAAAATTGCATATTTTAAAACCCAACGTTGCTCAATCTTATGTGTACCTCTATTAATCAAGGCTTCTAGCTTATTGTGGTGTTTTCACAAATCAAAGAAACCATGTAGCAAAAAAAAAAATAAATAAAATGAATAACTTATTGACTCGACCTTAAACCAAAATAGCATAAAGTTGTGCCATCACCATAGCAGTAGACATTTACCAAAATAGAAATTATCTTGTCAAAAGTTGTTTACAAGCTTCAATTTCACAATAATAACTCGCATTTGTAAGCTTTCTAACAGGAATATCCAGAGGTTTGCCAACACCTTGATACAATGTATCAAACATCTAATATATGATAAGCTCAATCAATAATACATAAAAATAGCAAAGAGCCATTTCATAATTTTGACCATGGCGGCTTATGCCTTATTAGGCAAAGCTTTAATTGGTTTTTCCCCTCATGTCAAAAGTACATTTCTATGCGCCTTTCATTGATCTGTGCCCCATCGTATTTATATCTTTAACGCAATGAAGAAAAGCCTTTTAACCTCGTTTTTTGCTTAGCTGCAGTAGTCAAAAATATATTCTGTGAGATGCATATGAATTTTTGTCAGCCGGCTTTGGAATCCAAATTATTGATGTCACGTGGGAGCGAATGGCGTCAGAAAACCTAAAGTTGCAACTCTGTTTGTTGCAAAATGTGTTGCTGTATTACCTTTGTGGCAATATAAGAGCCGTTTGTTCACAAATTTGAAACATATTTAAAAAACTTTTGACAACTATCGGGACTACTCTATATGTACTACTATATGTGATATTTGTTATTAGATAGATATAACATAAATACATAAAATACAGGCTTATCTTGTTTTCATGCCTGATTAAGATGTTTTCTAGACTATGTCGTCTTCAATTTTCATATTATCCATATTGACAAAAAACAGCAAATAATGTTCTACATGTTTGCTCTTCAACACAACAGTCATTGTCTTGCATTATATGCATGATTTTTCACAACAAAAAAAAACAACAAACCAAAGTGACTGCAACTGGAATGAATCATTTTACCTGGTTCTGTTTGTCCGTAGCCATTCGCCAACAATTGATTTTTTGTTATTCACTCGCATATTTTTAGTTTTTTGAATGCTTGTGCCATTGATCGTAATCAAATAAACATTTCATGCTGACTGTAGACACATAAAAATGATGTATGACTTTGCCGAAAATTGGATTAGTCACGTTTTGAATAAATAATCAATAAATAGAAAATATATTCTCTTTGTCACACTTACAGAAATTACGTGGAGATTTATATTTTCAACAAGAAAATAACCATTTTGAACATTTTAAGAATTCATCTGCTTATTTTGAAAATATATTTTGTCAAGTTGTTAAAAGTAAACCAACATTTATTTTATTTGTATTCAATGTACTTTTATTATCATTTTGTGGTAGCTTATTTCATATAAACATTTATACACAAGCAGCAAACAGAATAGTATTATGATGCGATTTAATGTGATGGTGAAAAGCATCTTAATGCGACCAGTAGTATAGTTTAGTTAATGCCTATCAATTTAAGTCATACAATATCTTTTCGGCATTGTTGGGTTCCTCGCAGGCAAATGAGGCCTTTAGCAATTCTATAAAAGAAAAATCATTTATTATTTGAATAGTACCATATTAGCATATTAACATTTATAAATACAATGCTTTTGAACTAAATAATAAATTTAATTTTATGTCACATGAAAATATCAAATCTTTGTATGCCAAAACTAAGGAGATTGCCTGTTGTTTAAGGAGAAGCGTGTATCATGGAAGGAGAAGTGAACATCTTTCAAAAATTTTCTGTTCAGATTAAACAGCATTTAAGGCAACTCTCGCAAAATCATTAATGAATAAGTGGCTCATTTGCTTGTTGTCCAACTTCAACTTACCAAGTCATTGAGTCACACGCATGCATTAAACACTTTTATGTCTTATAGCTAACTAAGCCGAAGAGTTACATATACCTAAAAGTTACAATGCTTACCTGTTTCACTGAGTTTGGTTGTTTGTTGCATATGGAAGCAAAAGCTTGCGTATTCGCCGCTAGATGGCGTATGTGTTGATTTCATTGAATGCATATGCTTTGTAAAGGCTCCAACCATTGCACCCATCCGCTGAAAGGCGTTGATGTTAATGTGACAATTTGGTAAGCTGCAAACATAAAACAAACAAAAATTGTAGTCAGCTTTTTTCAACAACGACAGTTTTGCTTAGATGTGAGAAACGTATTTATCTAATTATATATAATTAGTTAAGAAACATACCACTGCAAACAGTTTTCGCGTTCGGCCAGTGCCAATTTAACAATATCCGCAAACACAGGAATAACGACCCAATCATTTGGTTTGCCACAACTGCTTGCTGCTGTTGTTGTTGTTGTTGTCTCAGTCAGGTTCGTTAATGGACGTAAGTCAACTTCGGGTGCAGACGGAGAGGATGTTGCTGTTGTTGTTGCTTCATTAGCTATTGTTGCTGTTGCTGCTAATGATGCCTCATTTGTTGCAAAATCCTGTCCTGTTGCCCGTCTCAGTGTATCAGTCTTTTGAACTGTCTGCTGCTCATTTAAGACGATTGCCTGCTTATGCCACAGATGTCCATGTCCTTCGGCATGTCGTTGCATGCAATCCAATTGCTGACATGTCACTTGCAATTTGCTCCACTGCAATTAAGTAAACATAGTATGCATAAATTTGAATAAATTTTTGAGTATTTATGTTACCCAAATAGCATAAGATGTTATGTGCTTGGTTGCTTGGACTTACCGTCACTTTGAGCCTGGATATCGCTGGCGATTCGAGTGATTCCAAGATGGCCGTCGCACTATTATAGTTGCCAACGAGCAGACAATACTGAGCCACTCCGCTCCACACCTCCACTGTTCGACTGCGTTCCTCGATGCCCTTGCACTGTAAATATATATATATATATATATATTAATAAGGCAAAGCATATGTTTGATTACTTAAACAAACAAACTAACGGAAGCTAGTTAAACATTGATACAAAAAAAAACAACAATAGGGCTAACATGACTTGGCAAAGTTGAACAACAAGCAGGATCACATGATCAGCAAAACTAACAAACTGAATTCGAAAATAGTTTAATGTTTGCGCATTTTACGAGCACGTAGTATTTGCATATTTAATAACCTGTACTAAATAAACATTGTAATTTCGAATGCAATCCACATGGTCTAGAAATTCTTTAGGTAGTTCTATTCTCATATGTGTGTGACTCACTAACCTGCAGTATCTCATTGCAGACAAACAGACGCAAACGTGCCGACCAGTCCAAATACGTTTCTAGGTTACACGTCTTCTTTGGGTCCTGTACACCTTGCGGTCCACTGTCTGACAAAGGTTGGTCCCACTTCTTCTGTAAGCAAGAGCAACAGCAACATCAACAGCATAACAAATTATAATTGTAACGACATCTGACACTGTGGCAACATTGATGATAGCACTACAGCTCATTCTCTATGCTATATATATATATATTTTCGTGTCTATTTACAGAATGGTGCCCCATTTCATACCTGTTTATCCAAGAGCACCATGCTGCTGCACTGCAGAAACTCCTCTGGTCCAATTTGCTTGGCCAACTTCTTTTCTAGACGGCACAAGACTTGTGCATATTGCGTGGCAGTTGTACAGTTGAGCGGTGCAACGAGCTGAGGCAGAGAGTAAAAAACGTTGATAAGATATAATACTAAAGCTTATCGAACCTTATCCTTTTTGGTCAAACCTTAACATTATTGGTCTGGCAGGCACGCAGATCGGCCTCATGTCTCTCTAAATCAGTTAAACGGTTGAGTAAGGCACTTAGTACTTGTGAAACAACGACTTCTAAATGTGAGTTGGAACACCTTCAAAATCAAAAGCAATTCATTTTATTTGAATCATTCTCAATGAAAGTTAGAACATCACTTACCTAGCAACGATATGTTTTATATGATTCATCATGCGCTCGTCACGATAATCGTATGGAAATTTTTGCGTCCATTCGGCTAGCAATGCAACTAATGTTTCCAAGCATTCACTGTCAGGTACCGAGTCCAAAAGTTTGCCTAGCAGCTCGTGCGGCCGCAGAAACAGACGTGATGATAATAAAAATGAGAACAAAAATTCCTGAAAACCATATTAGAGATTATTTGGGATGAGCAACTTTAACACAGCCAAGAGAGATTCGAAAAGAATTTTATGAATGATTTTTCAATCGCACTCAGTATATATATATACATATATAGTTATGACATATGATTGCTTTTTTCTATATTTTGTTTTTAATAACATACTTTAAAAATCGCACAACAAAGGATTTTTTGATGAATTGTTATAAAATATGCGGACTCTTTTTTCTTTTCTTTTCTATTTTTTTTGTGTTGTAACAAATTTGAATACATAGTTTTGTGCATTCAATTTGTAATCATAAATAATATATATATATATATATATATTGTGGATCACGTGTAAAATATTCAAAATACAACCAAATACATTTGTATTTTCATTTAAGTTCAATTTAATATGCATTACAAAAGCTGTTCGTATTATTACTTGCATATCGTATGCCTCAATGCATTTTTAATTTGCTGCAATTGTCGAATCATTTTCATTTATAATATTTATTGGTAATGCAGCTGTGTTCTCTTTGTCATGATTTTGATTACCTTATCCAAGTCATTGACATTCTTTGGTATGAGAACATCAGTGAATGAGTCCAGCGGGCCAGAAACTATTTTAACATTACCATTTATGTACATTGTGCCACCGACACCCAAAACAGAGCTCTGCATATGTAACAAAAAAACAAACAAATTGTCACAGTTAATAAATAGTATAAGAGTCAATCAATAATGTGCATAGAGTAGTATCTATTAATAATTGCCTCAACATTTATATCACATTGTCTGCGCTTTTGCGCATTTTTGGGCACATCATATAGCACAGTCTCATCGACCTGTAACGTAAACGTAAACAATAATGTCATTTGGTTTTCATGCATTTATGTTGTTGAGCAAACAATCGCACCTCAAATTGCTGGAAGCCCAGTTCCAAATCACGTACATTTAATCCAGTTGCGTTGCCTTTTCCCTGTTGCAGGCTAGTTGGAACAGCTGAATCATCGCAAACATTGAGCGAGAAAATGCCAACGTTTGTGAATTGAGATGCTTTTGCAGGAGCGGTATCGTCCGTGCTTGTCTCGCTATCGGAGCTCGGCTGTAGACATCCTTTGCGCTGGCGATTGTTGCGCACTTTATCGCGATCCCGTTGACCGCGCGACTTTTGGAGGACGGTTTGCTTGGAACGCGTGCCGCAGGCGATGGCTGATATCTTACTGGCATAAAAGTACATTGCCATGTGTCACGTTTTTGTGGTCGCTTGTGGCGCGCTCATGTGTCTGCTGCTCGACTGAGTCTAGGTACGAATCGATAAATGTACTAAGTATGTGTGTGTGTGTGTGTGTGCTGATTAACGCACGGCCACGCTCCAAACAGGTGACACACCATGGAAATGGGAGTCGAGTGCTATACTTTGTAATGCTATCATCATGTTTTATGCGTGCACTGGAAACAATGACAGAATGTAGACGATGCGAATAATCATTATATCATTTATAGATCGAACCAAAAATTAACTTAAATGATATATAACAACAAATATACTTTAAAATCTTGCATATTAATTTATGTATATATATATTACATTTTGTTTAATTTGTATATAAGGGTTTTCATATCAGTTCTGCTTTTTGGTTGAACAACAAAAAAAGAAACTTTGTGCGCCCTTGAAATATTTGATGCCCATCCAGTGGCAACGACTCAAGGCCTTTGACATTGACAGCACTTAAGAAGATAGGAATATGCAGAGCACTTTAGAACAGAGTGAACCACTGAAACATCTGCTCTACTTAAAATAGTATTAATTTGAATCAGTGGTTTCATTCAAATTGAGGGTTGAATATCGATATCAGCCTGTGAACCAAAAAAAGGGTCGCTCTTTGTTTTTATATATGCTTGGTAATGAAGCACTTAAACCAGACCAGACCAGACCAAACCAGACAGCAACAGAGGTGGATGTGCTATTGATGGATGGATCGTCTGCTATATATATTTGTTGGCAATCGTTTTGCTTTTGGGTCCTTGCTATTTCTATCGTTTTGCTCAAATTTGTTATCCCAAAAGTTTAAATGTGCAAAAACATGAATTTTTAGCACACAATAATGAGCTACGTCCGTGCACAATATACATAAATAAACACTTGTTTTGTGTCGCAGCTGTTTAAACAGCTTCATGTTAAAAGCAAAAAAAAAGAAATTCTAGATAACAAAGCCCAAGCAAACACTGTGACCTCCTAATTAAATCTATTGCTTTGTTTTTTTACTTTTTGTTTTGTAAAACCGTCAAATGCATTAGATTTAATTAGCAGTTGTTAACGCTTTTATCTTTGGACTACAGAATTAAAAGAAACACAAAAAAAAAAACAAGAAAGAATTTTAGTTTACATTGTGTCCTTTTGTTATTTTTTTTAGCGCTTTGAAGTCATCGAGAAGCTGATATCAAAGAACTAAAAACATGAACTTCGTTTCAGTTTCATTTTTGATTAAATTTGTAATTCTTTAAAGATTTAAGTATTTTTCATGTTCACTAAAGTATTTCTTTGATTTTATTTAACTTAAAAGCCGGTTACACTAGGCGTATTAGTATTTTTAAAGCTAGCAACTTACATAGTATATTGTTGATTAAAGCCGTGTTTGGATTGTTGCTTGATCAAAAATTCATATATTAGTTATTGATTAGGGAGTTGGGTTTTGAAGTCCCTAGGCACGTGTGTTTAACAAATGTTATAGGTATCATATTACATATTTCATTTAATTTTAGTTTTGAATTTATAGTGAAAACCATTTTTTGTTTTTTTTTTTTTTTTTACTTAGTTATTAGTAGTTGGTTTTCCTTACAAGCAAAACATCAAAGTAAATACTTTCACAGATTTGTTACACTTATAGTTATATTATTATTATTATTATTTAATTTTTTTTTTTTGCTATACTTTATGGGACTTGTAATCGCCACATAAATGTTTTCACCTTAATTTTATTAAATTCATTTATGCTTTTGTTAAATTGAAATACTTTCACTAAAACCGACAAAGTAAGTTGCGTAAAATGTAACCAAGCACGATATCGTATTAAAAATAGTTTTAATGCGCTTTCCGAACCGCTCACGCCAAACATCCATTTTGAACTAAAATGTAAGCCAAAGATTATGTTAGCGATAACCTTAACAGAGCAGCATCACTGTTAATTTATGGCAAAAATTTCCCTTTATTAAGGATTTCACAGAGTCGCAACATTTCCCTTGTTCAAAACATGTTGCACATCGAACATGATTACAACCTGTATGTTTCTTGAGTTTGATTTCTGCAGTTATTTAAGATATACAAGAGGATGGCTAATACAAAGTGCAGGAATGTTGCTACGTACGAATATTTACGTATGTAGCTCATAAACTACCTTCGCTGTAAGTATGTTAAGTAAATACGCTGTCTAGGACATTGTTTGTGTACAAGTCTGATGACCCACCAAACTCAACTCTGTCTTCAGGGATAACAAAAAACAACAGATATGTAATAATAGCATGTGTTTAGCTTACTTGGCTTTTAAATCTATATTTAAATGCCTTAAATGTCTGGGCCACAAAAGTTCGCACAACAAATTAACGAAATCAATTTGAGAATTTCATCGAGAGTGGCCTACTTTTCCTTGGCTTTGGCTTGCGAGTCTTTAACACGCACAATCACCCACACTTACCCACACACATACACACACACACAGCTGAAATAGTTGTAGTGCAAACATTTTGTGAGGTCATTTGGGAAATTGCTGAGCTAAACTTGAACGGAGCAAAAGTTTCAACAATGATAGCTTAAAATGTATTTTTTCTTACCATTTGTTTGGTTTAAGAAATAAACATTTTAAGAATAAAAATATTTTTCAAACTAATTGTTTTATATTATTTACACATATATATTGAAAATTAAAGTAGTATTGCAGCGCTAAAGTCTTAAATTAATTCATTTCTATCAATTGCAACAATTTGATAGAGTTGCTCATGTGTTTCTCAAATGTAAATGTAAGTTCAGATTGCGAGTTTCACTTACTTACACATGCAAATGTACATTTGTAGATACTTGAGTAACACACTTGGGTTCGATGTCTAATCCAATTTCAATGGCTTTCCATCCAGCTTGACTGACACTAAAAGCAAAGTCAAAGTACTTTGTTAATGCCCAAAGATCCTTACGCACCACAGCACTTACTTCAAATGCTTCGTGTACGCAATCGAAACACACACACTTACACATACATATACATATCTATTTGTGTATATGCATAACAAATTGTAGGGCAACTGTGTTTTTTCAAGCGCCAAGAAACTTTAACTCTATCGAAAATGCCAAATAAAGTTGAGCTATCTGCGTTCTTAAATGACAGTTGAGTGCATAGATTCGACACAGATCGTTGCTCATCTTGATGAAATGGCATTTTCGAAAGAGTTATTAAAATGTTGCCAACATGCGTGGCATCCAAAATATATGCTTCATATATAAACATAATCAATTCAATAGTTTCTGCTACACAAAAAGTTTTTAATAGCTTTTGAATGAAAAACTTTTCAATAAATCGTACAAAAAATATATATTCAATAATTAATGAGGTTTTATGGAAATTGCATTTATTTAGACAGCATTTTAGAGCAGCTGCTGTTCTTCTGCCCTTTTCTTCTGCCACTCTTGGCAAACCGTATCAAAGTTGTTGTACTTGTTGTTGTTGATTTTTTAATGTTGCTGTCATTGCACTAACAAGTCAGCAACATAATCCATGGTTAAATACATGTGTCTGTGTGTGTGTGTGTGTGTATTTTAAAGCTTGAAATGGAAAATCAGTTCGCACTTAATATTAAAATGTGTAAACATTAAGGCAAACAAGCCAATGTTCTTTGTTGAAAACTCAATTAATGTTTAATGAACAGTTGTCGAATGGAGTTTTATGTTAACAAGACATTTAGCTTGGAAATACTTAGTAATTTATTAAGTTTTTGCCAACTTTAGTGTATGACATTTTCATAATGAATATGTTTTTAGACAAAGCTAACACTAAAGAGCTGATAGTTCTGGATATTAGTGTAACATAAAATCTGCTTATAAGGTGCATCATCATCATCATCCAGACAATACTTACTTTGTTTTATGTTACAAGTTCAAAGAACAAAAGACATCTGTCTGGTAAAGTTTTGAGAATTTTTTAACAACAGCTGCGGCCTTAAGCTGACAGGAGATGCTTTCCGCTCACATCTTTGTGTGAGTTTTATATTGAGAAACATTTTTACAAAAACCACAAAAGCAGGAGAAAAATCAAGCAAACAGCTTTTAAATTTAAATAGGTTTTTAGACAAAGGTAAGCTTAATACTTAAAGTGTGATTTGTGCCAAGAATACTTAATTATTTGAAGTAAAAAGTATTTATTGTATTATTATTCAATAAAGTTAATTAACATCTGTTAATAAACAAACTTTACTGTTACAGAACGAACTGTTATTAATTAAAAGTTCAGCTGACCTCACAACTTTCAACTCTTGCAACAAGATTCATATTGTTTAACGTATGTACAATACACTATATACGTACGAGCTTCATTGTAATGGAAAACTTTTAAATAAACCATCAACTGCAGTGCTAAAAGCAAACTTACACGAACAGATGCGAAATGTCAGCAAAAAATTAAAAAACATGACGATTCACATACGCTACACTTTTTTTCTGGAAACAAAATGTACAAGCTTGTACTATATGCAATAAATGTACACCCTGACAAACAAAAAAAACGCTTCGCAATGTTAAGAAAATGTCTGTAAATGATACATCTCCGACCATCTGATTAAGATTATTATATTGCCGACTTAATAGTATATGATCATTTAATATTTAACGTGGTATCGAAACCGAAAGTGCTGCAAAATAAACTATCAACATAGGGTATTTAATAGTCGCATAGACTTTAAACTGATTAAAGCATTGGTCGAACACTTTCTGACCGTTAGCTGACATTCACAAACCGCACATGTCGCAAATGCTCCGCGTTACAAATTTCATTTGGTTATTTCAATAAAAGCACAAAATAAATAGGGTTTATATGTTATGTACTATATAGAGTACTTATGCAGTATGTCACTGTCCTTAATATGAGTATTGCTTAATTTAACGTTAAATTGTGATCTGATCTAATTATTGACAATAACACTTTGAGTTGGATGTGAAGGTTGACTTGGATCAAAACCAATTAAGGGAAATGGAAAAACTTTTCAATTGTAATTAAAATCATATTAAAGTAAACGATATGAAATAAAATGTTGCTAAGCTTTTTTTTGTCTTGTGTTTTGCTTGAACGAACAGTTTCTTATTTCGCATTTGTTATTCTCCTGTAATACAATTGATTTGGGTCTTAGCCAAAGTTCTTTGTTTGTTTTGATCCACGCACAACTAAATTGGTTTCTAAGGTTCTGCAAGCAAGTAACACAAGGGGAAAGTGGCGGCACAATTTTGGCTGCCACGAGGACCACTTTTCCATTAAATAATGTTATTAGCCGCAGCAATTTCAGTTAGCCTTTGTGTTTGAGCCTTTTTGTGCAATTGCTTAGTGTTGGCCATTTACAAAGCATTTTCACTTGGCCTTTAAGCAGTGTATTTTAGCTGATTTCATTGTGATAAATTCTGTAAGCTGTGAGCATAGCCAGGGCCAAGTCTAATATTACGAGTATTTACTCAGCTGTAAGAAAGATTTGCGTCATCATTTCCTAATGGATTCTCTCTCGTCCTACATGCGTTTTCCCATTCGATTGTTAAAGCAAATTTGATAATGCGTTGATTACTTTACTCAATCTCTACTAACTACATTGATGTACGTAACGTAACGTAACGTTACGATGCGTTATCCATTCGTCAACAGAAATTTTGGTTGTTCAGGATTTGCATAAATCAGATTGCAGTTGCCTTAAGCAATTGTTTGAAATTAAAGTTTTTCCATTCAAAGAAAATAAGAAAAAAAAATTGATATAATACATTTTTTCAGGTAATTTTTTTTTTGTTTTTGTTTGCCTTGACGAAGCAGTTTGACCAGAGTCCAAAAAATGATGCCAAACTATTTTGCCAAACCGAGAAAATTGTTGCTTAAAAATGTTACAATTAAATTTAATTTAAACAATATGGTAACAGGTGTTTATTCAAACCACAATTACTGTTCATATCTTGAAAGGATGTGTTTTTTTTTTTTATGACAACAAATTTGTTTATTTTTGAGCCAATGTACAAAATCAATAGAATGCAAATAGTAATTAAATTCTGCAGGCATTTCACAAAACCTATTCAAATTATCAAAGTCACCTCAAAATTGCGGTTAAAGTTATGTGTTTTAATTAAAAACATTAACTGGCTTTAGAACGAGTTGCGGTTATTGTTATTAGCTTTAAAGTGGAAATATCTTTAAAAAGCATATTTATTTATTGAAACTACAAATCAAAAGAAACTCTTCTTTCTAGAAATGCAATTAAATTCTCTCTCTCTCTCTCTCTGTCTCTCTCTCTCTCTCTCTCTCTTTCTGTCTCTCTCTCTCTTTCTTTCTCTCTCTGTCTCTCTCTCTCTCTCTCTCTCTCCCTCTCTCTCTCTCTGTCTCTCTCCCTCTGTCTCTCTCCCTCTCTCTCTCTCTCTCTCTATCTCTCTCTTTTTCTATGTTTATCGAGTCCAATGCGATGGCATATTTTTAGCTTCTTGGAACATAAGTTTTTAGATTTATAAATAGATTAAAATTTATTCAGCATGCGCCATGCAAACAATTAGTAAGAAATGTAATTTTAATTTATGTAAATTACTGCAGTATTTCACTCAAACTTGAGCACTTAAGAAGACCCAAAAATATTTAACGTACCAGGGCTGAGCATATAAAATGAAATTCACTCAAATATTCTCCTTTCCAGTCTCCGTTCCGTTCTGACATGCATCTTTCGCCTTTTCCGCCTTGGGGAATGTGATGAAAGCGCAAAGGAATGATTTTGCGGATGAAGAAGACATGCTGCCCTTTTGCAAATTGTTAAATTAAATATATATAAGTATGCACATGTATGTATGTTTGTAACACTATGCATGTGTGTATGTATGTTTGTTTGTATGTGAGAGTTGTATAAATATATAAAGACCAACAAAAAGTTGTACAATTTATTTTGAGAACGGCAAGAAGTAGCAGCAGCCGGAAACAGCAGCAGCGGCAGCAGCAGCAACAAAAAACAACAAAAAAAAGGCCACAAAATTGCGGCAATGATGAAAGCCAAAGTTCCTCTTACGACTTCACATAAAAATGATGGCAATGCCCTCAGATGGCCTTAATTGAGTGTGGCAAAGGGAATTTTTCCATTTGTCTGCATAACGTCTGGCAATAAGCGTTTACACAAAATTTACACACCTAACTGCGACAAGTTTCTTGTTCTCATTGCAAAGAAACGCACAGTTTCAAAAGAATTATTTATTAAACGCTTATTATCCAACGCCGCAAAAGAAACAAAAAAAAGATAAAAATAAAAAATGGATACTTTTGTCAACTTGATGACTGGAAAAATCATAAAATGTTATTTTATTGTCTTAAGTTGGTCTTTATAGACTTTGCTCCTTGGGCATTACTCATTCGGATTTTTGCGTTTTCTTTTCCTGCCTTTTGTTCGATTTGGCTTTAGCTTTAGCCATTGTTGCCTTTGTGCTGATTGTTTTCCATTTTATGGCCAAAAACAAAGAGCGTGTTAATTAAATTCAAGCAAATTGCTTCAAGCCATCTAATTTAATTACAAAATCGTACTTTGCTAAGGACGTTAAATTATGGCAAGAGCTCCGAAATTTATGCGTTCCTAACATGCTATGATTACGTTAAGAGATTGACCTGACCTGATTGAAGATAATGCTGCTTATGTGTATTCGATTTAAATTCACTTTTCGCCAACTTAAAGCAAATATCGAGCATCAATCTGACGCACGACTTGTTACTGTTCTTTTTTTGATGTTTTTTTTTTTCAATAAATATTTCACAACTGTGCTTTGAACAGCTTCCGTTTCCGCTTTGCCTTTTTCGACACTTTTCTTGTGTAGCAATTGGCTTTTGCTTGTCAATCTACGTTCATCTGTATATGATTAGATTTATTCATGTACGCTTGACTTGCAATTGACAAGCGTTGAAGTATCATTGTCTGGCTTCAGTTAACATGTCAAAAAAGTAGCTGCAAATGCATTCAATATTAAAGCGATTTGAAAAAGAAAACTACTATGTCCATATATGAATTACCCACATGTAGATAGATATCTTAAAGTTAAAACAATTTAATGCCGTTAATAAAGTTAAAAAATAAAAAATCAAAACAAAACAGAGCAACATTTTCATCCATTAAAATGTCAAATTTGTTACCATTATTGCATTATTCTGTGGCACCATTAGACTCATTAAAATTTGACACTGTCCATGTCGCTGTCGAGGTTGCGTCTCTTGTAGTCTGAGCCAAAGTCCGATTTTCAATTTATCTATCCCGCTATCCGTGCGCTTTACATTGTCTCAGTTATTGTTGTTGTTCTTGTTGTTGACGTGATTAACGTTTCACGCTGTGCATACTGTGCCCGGATGTGTCCCGGATGACTGGAAAATCGCGGGGTTAAGCTGTACGTTAATCAAATGTCAATTAAGCTGCGGTTTCCCAAAATGCTGCCAACAGTTGCTGCCCCTATTGCCGCGGCCACTACCGCCTGCCATTGAGAACGGGCAAACAAGGCCTCTTGACGGCTTTTGCATTGGTGCTTTTCATGGCAATTGGAAATGGCTGGCATACAGATACGTCGTCAGTCTTTGCTCGTCCTCGCCTTATCCTGAACGCAATTTTTCTTTATGTGCTGCCATTTTGTGCAGCTTTTACGCTCGCTCTTTCATTGAGTTCATTTCCAATTGCACACTTTGTTTCCATTTACTTCACTTTTGATTGCTTTTGCATTTTCTTCAAGTCAAACATTTGCTTCCATGTTAACTTTCATCGTTCTGAACGGTATCAGCAAATGTATTTGCAAAAGCGCATATACGAAACTCTGTCAGAGTCTGAACTAATACAGGACCCAATCATAATATAATGTAAGGATCTATTAAAGCTGTGTTCTTTATAACTAAAACAATTTAACTTTAGACTGTAACAATTCTCAGGGTATCTTCGTTACATTCATATACAGGCTAAAAGAAAATAGTTGTTGCAAATCAAATCACTTTCCTTTGAAATTTGCTTAGTACTTCATTGAAATGGTTTAACTACAATATTATAAGGTTAAAGAGCATGTTAAACGGTTAGCATTCACAATTACAGTTGAGCAGCTCTGGATGTAAGTTAATCTGACTACTGGCAATTGCATGCAAAGCACTTGCTAAGTGGCCTTTGTATGTCAGAGTTGTGTACAGGAAATGGCTGTCACGGAAGTGCCACAAAGAGCAGCGCAAAGAAGTTTGTCGGTGGCAAACTGTCAGTTTTATTTGAGGGCGTTAAATGCTTAATGCGGCCTCTTACCAAGTGCTAGATGTCATATACTACGACTTCCAACAGCAACAGCAGCCGCAACAGCAGCAAAGTTTATCAGCTTGTTATGATTTCATAAACATTTTGGCCGACAGCTGTCAATGGTCGGTCGTATTGTTCTTTGCAGCGATTCACAGTCAGCTTTTTGTCTTAGTCATCACCGGACGTCCTGTCGTGTCTGTGAGCTGTGGCATAAACAAAAAAGCACAAGAATGTGCCATGTTGTCCCCAACTCCAGCACAAACAAAAACACATATTGTTTATCTCAAGGAAGTCACGTAAAGTGTCCAAGTTTTGACGAAGGCCAACAGCCAACAGAATCAATTTCAACATTGAGTGTGAGTCTGAGTCAATCTAGTTTATGCTTAATCTTGATTTAAATTTTAATCTAAGCTGCCGCTGCTATTCATTTCGTAAATATTTGATAACCCTTTTTTAAAAAATTCATCAGGAATTCAACTTACGTTTTCTAATTAAAGCAAACCCTTTACTGTACCCCAAGCTGGTTTAATAAGTAAGAATACGTACTTAAAGAGAAATTTAAGTACCTTGCTGTTAAAGTCTCTCGACTTACGTTAAAACTTTTCGCCTATTTCATGTCCGCAGCTGCAGCAAGATAGTTTTAACAGTTTGCAAAAGTTGTAAAAGTTACTCGACCAGAAAATGACGATACACATTTAAGTATTTGTGGGCAACATAAACAGTGTGCATCAATGTAAGGCATACATTTCTTCTTAGGGAGCTATAGCCTGCATTTCTTGCATGTAAAAATACACAAAGAAAAAATACCTATGGGTTTTCCAGCATATTTGGCAATACCAAGCACGTAATCAACTATTCAGCTTGAACCATATCACTCTGATGTTAGTAATTCTTTTGTTTTTTCGTTTTCTTTACTACACGTTTCTTTTGGAATGTCTGTTTAAGCTCGATGTAACATAAGCTAGCTAGTTTAAAGTCTACAAAACTAGTGTGTCACAAACGTCTGAATAAAAACTTGAAACAGTTATTTATCAGCAATATCCCCTGAATTTTAAATAATTATAGGAATCGTCCATTAACCCTGTTTCTTTTTGGGTAGCCCGTGCTATTGCACTTGCGTTGTTGCACATTTGATTGAATTGGCGTTTCAAAGTCATTAAGTCGACGTAGTTAAGCTGGATGCAACTTTACTTGCTGCCTCTTATGACCTGTGGGTTCTGCCCACAGAAGGCCATCTATCATTTTTGGCACAACACAAACATTAGTGCATGTGAAAAGTGTAGCATAGTTTTGAGCGCTCTTCCGCTCTTATGTGTCACGTACCATAAAGTAATTGAATTCTCCTGGATGCTGCCAAAGTTCAATTGAATTTTAATGAAATTTTTCGGTTGCCATACGTAAGCTAAGCTCAAGTTGGCTAGGGCTCTCCCTGATGCCCAAAAGAAATAAATAAACAACTGTCAACTGCCGATTCGAAAGTACGACAGCGCAAACAAATGCACTTTGGACTTAAAACAACGTTATGTGTTGTGTGTGTGTGTGTGTATGTGTGTGTGTTGTTTTGTGCCATGTGTAGGTTAGTTAGTTTTCTCGATTGATGTTTGTTGTGTGGGCAAACCATAAAAATGCAGCACTCTGTAGCTGCACAAATAGGGACTTAGCTCAAAAGTCAAATAAACTTTTGCGTTAAAGTTGATATGCAAAAATGTGTCCATTAGACAAAACAAATCTGTGTTTCTTTTTTTGTCATGCCTATAAAACTGCAGTACCCTTGAAAAGAGATAGAGAAAAAATCAGCAGACTTAATCATCTTTTTTACTTATTGCCTCTATTTCGTATTGGAAATTGCATTTTAATTGCTTTCATTTCCTGAAGCTCAACGAATATATATATTCAAAACAAATGACTTTTGTTTCTCGTTTTTATAAAATGTAGAACTGCCGAATTTATTTGTGAAATATTTTTAATATACAAATCAAATTGCTCTTTCTGACTATTTTTTTTTTTAATTTTTGTGTGCAATAAAAATTTTATTAATAGAAGTTGTTCAACACAATGCCTCTTATCACTCTCGAGATATAAATACATAGTGTCTGTGTTGAGAAAAAACTCGGAATCGATGAGAACAAATGCGAACGGTTGTTAACGAATAATGGGAACGAAGTAGCATCCGGTTTACCATTTGCTTGTAGTCCTTGTGTCTAGCATTCAGTTTATTACGCCAGTTGCTCGATTCACGTCATTTTTTTCGACAAGTACGCTACAAGGTACACTATCTTGAAATATTACGCTTCTGTCACAATATCCTCATTAAAATGTCAAATACTCGCTTGCTTCGAGAGATGTTGGCCATTAGGGGTCTGCAAACACGTTGGACAAGCTCATGCCTGGGGCAATAGCCGCGCTTATTGGCACAGCACGTCTGACAGGAGGATTGTGGTCAGGGCAAAAGCGAATTAATGTTGCCAATGGTCAACTTAAGCAAAAGATGCCTCTGAATGCAAGCAGTAACGAATTGGCATCCGGCATTGTGCTTGCTCAAATGGTCAACTGGTTGAACTGGTGAAACAGCTGGCCATTTATGCTAGCTCAACAAATGTGTAAGTAAACAGCGCAGACAAGGACACAAGCAGTAAAAGCAAGAGCAAACGTATTGAATATACAAACTCGCATACACATACACTCACAGCTCGTCAGAGTCTTTCACACTTTCACATTCAGCAATTGCAATTTTTGGAATTCAGCAAAGAAACCTCTTTAAAATAAATATATATTTCTAAGTTTACAACCAAGCCGTTTTTAAGCACAGCCAACAATCTGGCAACGAAGTGCGTCGTCAGCTTTTCATTTTCACAACAATTAATTTGTTTACAGTCGAAATATTAATAACAAAATGTGCTTTAGCAAGTCGATGCCTCTTAATGAGTTTGCTGTTGTTCTACATTAATATATCCCAATGTTGCTGGCTGCACTTGGCAAGTAATGAACTGGTAAGAACTGCACAGAAGTTTTGTGCACTCAATTGAATTGCTTCTGATTCGTATCGTATTTATTCTTTGCATTTCACTCGAAAACATTTTAATTTTAATGTGCAGAATAGGAGCAATATTAAGTCATATAATTGAACAGATTTTCAACCGGAAAGACGTTTTAGTCAAGGCTTGATCTCAATAATAACACTGCATTCATAGTATGAAATGTTATATTTATTGAAGTTCATGTCAAACTTCCTGATAAAAAAATTACACGTGGCGATTGTACAAAACTTTCCAGTTTCATAACTAACATAATATATCTATAAATATTTTATAAGAGAAATCAATGGATTCCAAAATGTCTACTAATGTAGATTTTAACAGGGCCTGATGAGGAAACAGAGCTCAAGAGCTTTGACACTGTCGTACAAAATGTACAAAAATATACACTATACACACACAATCAGAATAATGCACACATGGCGCATGCTTAACATGGCATCCTGCTGAGGTATTGCAAGTTCGTGTGTATCATTTTATTCAGTTATTAGCATATTCTCGACATGCTCAGTTACTTAATGATGCAAAAATGTAAAAAAGGCCCCGCACACCCATCTTCCAAACGCCATCCACCAGAATCCGTTTCAGTTTCAAGCCATTGATTATGCTTATGCCACAAATGTGACTCAAAGAAACATGGAAAGAAAAAAAAACGAAGATTGCTAGCTTTGCATTTTTGTATCGTACGAATTTTATCTGTTTTGCTTGACGAATGAAAGTGTATGTACATATTGATCCCAATTTCAGCAATTTATGTTTAAAACGTGCGCTTTTATATAAACCTCAACCAAATAGTGAGCTCAGGATATGCATACTTACATAAATACATGAGTGTAGCTCGTAACTTGTTTGTGTAGCACCCCCCATCGAAACAGCATGAAAACCTCAAGAGCATAAAAAGGTAAAAAAAAGAAACACGTTCAATATTTCAGAGTTAGCAATTAGAGTATTTGTAGTATGTGTAGCTCAGTTCCAGACACAAGACGCACAGGACGAAAAGAGATTAATTATTTAATCGATTTGATTCGAGTGTTTGCAATTCGCTATTGCGATATTCAAACGCAGCAGCACTCTGTTGGAAGTGTCTTTTTCAGCTGTGCTCCCGTATATAATACTTTGTTAACCAAGCGAAAGAATTCTTGCGCAATCTTCGACTCTGCAGTCAAATAACTAAAACAAAAATTAAAAAAATAGCAAAATTAAATACATTTAAATTCTTTTAATTCGCATAAGATTAACGTTTCGCTTTTAAAGCTCTGCGAACAAATTTAAAACGGTAAATTTCTTATTTAGGACCAAATTCATATAAAATTTAACAAATACTGGCTGCCTATTGAATTTGACACCCAAAATTACTTAAATTAAGGGTAAAAGGCTGCATTACAGTATCGGCTAACATATTTGGGCTTATGCCAGTCTCTAAATTTGCAGAGACTAAGACTATTGATTTATGGTAAGAGACAAAGCAAAGTAAGCTTTAAGTGTATAACCTTATGCGCTCAGCTTTAAATTTGAATGTCCTTTTTGCTCTTTAAGAAACGCGAAACAATGACGAAATTTGCAGAACAATGGCCAAAAGAAGTCTGAAAAGTTTCTTTTTATTCCCACATGACCAGCTGGAACATAAAACAAATATAATCATAGAGCCTTTTTACTCTCTCTTAAATATAGGTGTGTATGTATGTAAATATCGCTAGTGGTAATTAAGCCCGGTAAGGCAACTGGCAAGGTTAACAACTGGCATGGGCCAAATCATGGTCAGTTGTGTGAGAGGCAGGTCCCAAACTGGCTGTACGGCTGCACAGTCAAAGTTTTGGCCGGCAGTAGGTCATGAAACGCATAAATGCACAATAAATAATATGGAGCGCCGAAGGCCAAAAGTGAATGCGTGAACGGTTGACTTGCCAAATAAGAGCACAAAGCAGTCGGCAAAGAACGAGAAGGGCTGTGATGTGCAGCTTAAAGAATGCAGCACGAAATTTCGAACAGTTGAATTGCGTTAAACAAAATAATAACAATAATACATAAAGGATTATCCTTGTCTTGAAATAACAAAATATATTTGATGTACCAAGTAAATTGTGTGTTATATTGTTTATTTATTATTATGTTTAAACTTATTCTGTAACTTGACTTGAAAGTTCAAGAAGCGTTTTTTTCACACTTCATTTTTGGATTTTCAAGAGAACAAAGCAGTCTTCGATTTCTTTGTACGTTTGTTTAAGGTAGTTTTCTTTAACCTAGTAAAAAAAAATTCACTACAGAAACGAAAATACTCAGACATCTTATTTCGTTTTGAGAAAACAGAACAAGCAACAAATTTGCTTACAAATAGGTCTACAAAATGAAAAAACATCTTAAGAACAAGAGAAAGTCCTACAAAACAAACTCGAACAAGTTGCTTCTGCGATTAATTGCTATTTTTGCAACGGTCTTCTTCTGTGCAGCAATATTGTCAATAGCCGTGGCGGAGGAAAAATTTGCACATGCTCCAAACTATACCACATATAAATCCAATGTTAATTACTCAGGACCACCGAGCTACCAAGCATCAACTGTTGAGGTGAAGGTTAATACATTAACTCACTTCTTGTTTGATACCCTCATACCGGATGGTCGTGGACTACCGCTGAGTAAGGAAATACGATTTCTGACTGACTAACCGCCTATAATGAAATTTATTTGATTTAGATTACATTGGGGTCAAAAACGACACTCTAACGTTAGGATCAAAGGTGGGGGCCGATAAATGGAGTGATTTCCTTATGCACTACTGGGTGCTACTAATCATTATTACCCTTCTAATTGCCCTTATCATCTTAGCACCCTTCATAGCGTAAGTAGAACACACATTTGCGATCTGAAGTTATATGTCATTTCATAGGGTATGTTATTGCTGTTTCTGTTGCTGTCGATATAATGGATATGATGGATGTCCCCGCTGTGATGTTAAAAAGAACGCTCGCAAACGATGCTTGTTTACTAATATTCTTGTATTCCTTATTGGTGTTTTACTGTAAGTCGAGTCAAAGCCAGTTATAGTCAACTTTGTAATTCAATAATCGCAGTTTTGGGATCGCCTTTTCCCTTGCAAGCAATAATAAATTGGAAAAGGCTCTTGACCGTACATCCAAAGAAATAAATTGGGCTGCAGAGGATACCTGCGCTTATCTAAACGATGTTTCAAACCACTTGCGCCACTTGTTCATAAAAAACTTTGATGAATTATGTACACAACTGATATACGACTTTAAAATCAGTATGTACAATCTTTATTACCATTTCTAAAATGTAAGCCTCGTACTTTGCCAGATTTAGCCAATGCAATGTTTAGAAATTTTTATTCTAAACATGGTCTACAAGACTATGTTCCCATGGCTGTAAAAATTAATAACATACAAACGACTGTTCCACTTATGAATGATGTGACCGAATTGATTAAAGATTTACGCTTTTACGGAGCACAACTTCGTGATAGTAAGTGATTTGTGTTCTTAAATCGACTAATAACTATATAAAATGCTTTTTAGGCCTGCGAACCGTTAAACGAGATCTAACATATACGATGACTGTGCTTTGTGGCAATCCAGAATGCCTTCGATTTTTAAAGAAGTTACATATTGATGACATTGATAGTTCAAAATGTCTTCATTTTGACAATGTAAGAGTTGGGGAGTTAAGTTCGACAACTTAGTATCCCTAGACTGGTAACTTTAAAATCCGCGTTTACTTCTGCCGACCACATACACCGCTCCAAGCAAGGCTCTTTGCCACCTCTTTTGGGAAGTGTTTTTAGAGAATTCCTTAGTCGGTCTCGTTAGACTGAAACGTTTTGCGTTGCTTTTTTTTAATGAGGTACAGAAATTAGATTTAGTTTTTGCTATTTCTAAATTAATTTAAACAAAATACACAAAGCTTAAATTACATCTTTAGCAATCTCATCAATCTATAATAGCAGTGGATGTTTTGGCATTTTGATTTAGCAAACTTTTAAGTGCAAAGCAATAGCTAAAAAAAAAAGTTGTTTATGCTTGAAGTATTTAAAAACTAATACAGAGTGTGCTCTATCGTTTCGACCGTGTTTCTTTGGCACAAAAAATAACAAACAAAAAATACACACAAAACACAATTACGTTATATTGTCAGAGTAGATCTATTGCAAAATACCATGAAATAATAATAGAATATTTCATGGAAAGCAACGGATACAGTGATCGTAAAATTGACTTAGAAACAGTCTAAGCTTAATGTTGTCTTACAGCTACCAGACTCATCGAAATTCGCTAGAGGCATGCAAACCGTGGTTGACCAACGTGGTCCAGTGGCTCCAACAGCACATATAAATAGATTTATACCTGCTTTTAAAAATAAGGGGCCCCCGTTTACCAGTCCAACCGTTAAGCTTATAACTGATGATTTGGACTTTGGAAGAGATATTTTTCGCACGCGTGCAGACAACATTCGGGTTATCATTGATTCGATGATTAGTGAGATTCACATAAAAAGTCGTAAAGCAACCAACTCGTTTGATGATGTTGTAACCACATTCGGTGGCGCTCGTAGCTCAGTCACTGCCATTGTGTGCTTGTTTCTATTCATCGTAAGTACACAAAAAATTCATTTGAAATAGCTTAATAACCCAAATGATCCATTTCATTTTAGATAATCCTATTTCTAATTATTGGTCTCATTTGTGGATGCTTTGGAAAGCAACGGCGTAGCAATCGCCATGGCGTCTGTAGCAAAGCAACAGGAGCTTTTTTTCTGTTTATGTAAGTGAACAATAATAGTTAAGATAAGATAAGCCCACAAATTTAATTGAATATATTTGTTTTGTAGAGCCATATTGTTAATATTTTGTATATTTTCATTTACTGCTTTGGTTGGAATCTTTCACCTAGTTATTGGTGTCATTACCTATCAGGGTGCCTGTGCACCCCTTCGGGATCAACAACTGAATGCGATTTTTCGCTTTTTAGACGCAGGTATTGATCTTAATCAGTACCGTCGAAACAGTAAGAATGAACCGCCAAAACAGTCGTTCCGTGTTTCGAACCTAATTAGGTCGTTCGAGGCTAACCAGTCTATCTTTGATGTTCTTAAATTCTACGACTTGTATGATATTGATGAATTATCGAAAATTCATGTTATTCAAGAACATGATTGGCCAACGGATAAACTACTCCCCTATAGTGATTATGTAGAAATACCAGATACTAACTACTTTTGGCTTTATTCCCCAAATGATACTTGGAAATACAACGAAAACGATGATATAAACGAATATGATAGTTCAAAATTTACAAAAGAATTATGCAAAGAACTGACGCCCGTGGACTTAAACGAATTGGCCAATCAAATAAAAGAGTTTCAGTCCACTTTATGGACTGATTTGGGTATTTATGACTGGGCCAGATTATCCCTGCAATCGGAGGCAGAAAATTTACGGCATTTGCAGGATGAGTTCATGCAGAAAATCTTGTGGACTATGGATGAGATTACACGTAAACTATCACAAATTGATGAACTAATTTTATACAATAATATTTCATATGCCGATTCGAGAAAGGATATGGAGGAACGTGTGGCGAAAGCCGAAACCCAAATGTTTATTCATTGGGATAAAGATTATAGTGAGATGCGGTCCAAGATCCCCATTCCTGTACGACAGCTGATTGCAGAATACATACAAATGGTGATAAATGAATGTCGCACTCAAGTCGGAAATAATGCTCCGATTGCCGGTATATATAGCCGTGGTGTGGATTTAGTTTGCGAACGATTAGCTAATCCTTTGGTAAGTTAATTAATTAACAATTAATTTTTAATTTTGAGTACAAGTTTTCGTATTTAAACTTTGCTAGCTTGAACATGATTATCAAAGACATTATATTGATTATCTGTAAGCATTTCATTTGAGTTAATCACGAAACACCGAAGATATCAAAGTTTAATCTTAAGTCAAACTGGCAGTAGCAAGCTCAGGAATTCTCTGTCACTCACGCATACATACAAACAATGACTGTATGCGTAAGTTAAAGTGCTCAGGATATAACCTAGTCGAGCTGTTCCGGCTATAGCCTTCTGACTTGTTTCTATACAGCTTCTATTTACTATATTAAACTTATTTTATATTTGTTGTTTTAGAAAAAGTTTTAAAGCCTAACAATTAAAAATAATAGCTTATTATTTGTTAATAATATAAAAACAAGTAAGAAGCTATCTTCGGCACGCCAAATATTATTTATACTTGAAAAGCCTGTTTGTTTTTACGGTATTTCACATTTTGCATTTGTAATGCAGCTTTGTTATGTAGTTGCTCGAAATGTCGATTACTTAAGTTGAAAAAAAAATATATATATAAAATGCGAGCAATGAATTTACCGAACTTCTATTTCGAAAGCGCAAAACTTGCACTCGTAATTACATATTTTTTTCAAAAAAATATACATGTTCAAAGTGGTTTTAACATTTGATATTTAAGTTGAGATATTTTTGAATAGAACTATCTCAATTATTTTGAACATCGTTTCTCTATACTTTTAGAATATGTACTGGGTGGGCTTGCTTTTAAGTAGCCTTGTTTTGGTTCCTATACTCTATGTGTCCCACTGCTTGATGCGTATTTACATCATTATTATACCTCATTTAGAAATCGAAGAATCGAAGTAAGTGTACTTTCTTTCTTTAAAATAGTAATAGCATTTCAGTCGGCACTAAACCGCACTACCCACAGCTGCCCAGACTGCACAGGCGAACCACTAAGACCCCCAATAAATGCAAATTTACAGGATCGTAAGGATTCAGGTTATTAACAGGACAGCCATCATGTTGTTGATGACGCAGCCACATCCATGCAGCAGACAATAAAGACAGATTCCGCGTACGCAAGCAAGCACAAAAACTAATAACAATTCTTTTTTTGGTGTATATACATTTTTAACTTATTATAAATTTTTGTATAATAAAAAAAGGACCGCTGAACACAATCCAACTGACGTCGGAGTTCTTTATCACAGTATAACCCTACTAAAGATGCTACAATCGGACGCAACCGACTGCTAAATACTGTATAAAAACGGGTGTTAAAGGGTAAAACTGGGAAAGATAGTCGTTTTATAGTCTTTGAGAGTAGGGCAGTGTTGGGCTGTTGGTGCAGATAATTAAGGGAAATTAACAGCTATCTTCCCATCCAGTTCTGTGACTCTAGCTGTTCTAACGTAAAATACATGTGTGTTTTATTGATTTGCTTCTCGAGGTGTATCGCCTTCTTATTGCTTAAACTAGCCCCCAGTGGGCAATGCTAAAAGAGTAACAAAAAAAAACACTCTTTAAGGTAAAGCGAATTTAAAAACAGAATAAATTTTATTAACAAAATAAGCTTACCTTCGATCAAACGTGATTTGCATTTTAAAGTGTCAGCGAGTCACACTCCCAAATGGTTACATCTAACTGACTGCTGCCTTGTCTGCAAAGTCATTTGTAGACAAATGTTGTAAGCTAAAGTTAAATGGATAACATGTCGCATATTAAAACCCAACGTGCTTTTTACTTAAGTTGCATATGAGTTATTAGTTAAATGCTTAGTTAAGCCTTTTGAATTATTTTCCAGCTGCGTGAATGTCTTGAGTAAGTTTTAATATTTAGGAATGTCTCAACAGGTTGCCCATTTTAGTATATTCCCGTTGTTAACTCTTCTTGTTTTCGTGTTGTTTCAAACTAATTTTGCTGGCGTTAAAGGTCAATAAAAAGAATTTTCACATATTGTCATTATTTGGTCTTATGTTTCAAGCACCGTTTCCAAGTTTTCCAAACTTAAGATTTTGTTGTTATCGATCATATTTGTATATCGGAAACGGGAAGAGTAATCGAAAATCGAAAACAAACTTTTACTGCCTAGGGATTAGGCGATCTTATGTTCAAAATCTGGAGTCACTAGCTCTTATAGTCTTCGAGATCAACCAGTTCATACATACGGACGGACAGACGGACATGGCTATATCGGCTGTTGATACAGATTTAGAATATAGTTACTTTACGGGGTCGGAGATACTACTTTCTGCCTGTTACAGAGTTTTGCACAAAACCATTATACCCATTTTACCCATATTATTGGGTTCTGGGTATAAAAAAGGTTTAACGCAAGTATCAAAAACTGTATCTAAAAATCAACATCAAATTCAATGTTTGTTGTGAGAAACTTTAATCTAATGCAAGTTCATACATTTTTTGAAAATGTCACACGACAATTTGTGTTCTTCAATAAATAACTCATACGCAGAGTGTGCTACAGACACTTAAGCAAAATACGCGAGAAAAATCTGGGCAAGTGGAGCATATAACATTTATAAACATTCCCCAAGCTCTGGTGAAAAAGTCAGCATAATTTACACATCTCAGTTGGCACTGCTGGCAATCCTCCTTTTCTCCTAAGTGTTAAAGGATTCAGCTGCAAAGGAGCTGACACAGCAGGACATGCACATTTTCGCACATTGTCATTGCCTGGGGGACGGAGCTTGATTTAAATATGGTTTTCGCTTAAAGTACCAGTAAGGTACCATATGTACCTCTATGTAACTTTAAAAAAAAAGAAGATATACTTGAATTTTGTATCGTATTGAATGAACAAATTCACTTAAGCCCGCCACAAATAGCCAAATACTACAAAAACAAATTACAACCTTCGTATGTTTTCTTACAATAATACACATTTTACTTACATTTAATTTCGCAGGTAAATATTAAATGTTTAAAAAAGTTATGGTGATCTGGTGAAATTCATTTTAAATTCAAGAACTGGATCAGAAACTAAAGCAAAGCCCCACAAAATGAAGTTTCTAATAAACTTCCACAGCAAAATATTGGCATTCAACTTATTTAGCTACATTGGCTGACGTTATGTAAATATTAGATATACATCAAAGCAATTCCCAAGTAGATGTCACTTTGAAATTACTTTAATAACTGCAGGCATATAATGCTTTTGGGCAGGAAAGGGAAGGTGAATGATTGCTTAAAGCGTGAACTCGTAGCTACGTATGTCTTCCCTTTATATTTACACAGTGACTTAGTCTATTGACTAAAAGTACAGTTATATATAAGGTCACAAATCGAAAATAAAAAGTTGCTTGAGCTCCTGCCATTTGTTTAAACATTGCTACCTCAAACAATATTTGACACTGTTTTGCGTTTCGTCAGAAAAAGGTTACACTATAGAAGCACTACTTAGCTAAGTTTACTGAGATTTTGTATCGCATTGTTAGACATTCTACCACCCAGCATGCAACAGCAAAATTGTTATTTTTTAATGACTTCGTGGCGTGACTTTAACGTGACTACCGCATTTCTTTTTGCGTTCGACACGCAGCACGACACAAAAGAAATACATTTCGTATTTTAGCCTGTAGCCAGTATTTTGCTGACCATATTGTCAAAATAGGTTACCCGGTCACTTGACATGCCACAAGTTGACCAAAAGTCAAACAGACAACAGGAAACCGTAAGTATTTACTTAGAACTATTAGGAATTTTGCGATTTTTAGAAACTTCACATTCACATTATTCGACTTTTCTTTTACAAAATTTTATATTCTCCGGACTACATCTTTATTGCAGATATTCATGTAGGACTGGCAGCTCTAGCAGCTGATGCCGATAACTATTAAGTTGTAACAATCGATAGTATATCGTAGCGTATCGTTAGCGCACCACTAAAATATTTATCAAGAGTGTTGTAACTGAACCGTTAAAGCCTATGGTCCTACAATTCAAGAAGTTGTAAAATGTGAACGCATATAATGAAATGTTCACTGAATAAACGTTTTAGTTATCATTTTATATATTAAGCAACGAAGCCGAGAAGTTGTTTTGCTTTATGTGGCTTTAAAAGTTCAGTCCAACATTTATGTGCAGCTGTCATTTACATAAAAAATATCAATTTCCCATTTTAGCATATGTGTTTCTTCCACTTTGTTTTCAATAAAAGTTTTCGTATTATCCCAGAACTATAAACTGTTTGGCCAAGCAAAACGGCAGTTAGTAGGTTTTTTACAAAATCATATAAACAATTATTTTAAAACAATAATTGTAATCGATATCTAAATGTGATTGAATTATCTTTGGATCATGTTTGTTATAAAAACTATGAATGAAACAACACAAAAATTTATCAATTTCACTTTGGTTGACTTAGTCTTTTTGCGCAAAATAAATAAAACGGAAAATATGTTAATTTTAAAAAATAAATAAAAATAATGAACAAGTGGCACATGGTAAAAGCAAGCAAGTTGCAATTCGATAACATCGAAAGCGAATACAAAACAATTTAAAAAATATATAAAACTAAAGCAGATCGTAAAACCATACTATAAAACTATATAACAGCCAAATCTACACAGAAAAAAACAAATAAAGAAAATAAAAAGCTTTTATTTCAAGTAATAAATAAAGTAGTAAAGTTGTAAATATTTAACTGATATGCAATGATGTGCAACTTTCAACATGGTAATTAACAACAAGTTATACTAAGGAATTGTCTTTGGGCTATATTTTTAGTATTTATATAAAAAAATACATACATATGAATATATGTAGAACACTTCATGTGATTTTGTACTCATTTCGCTTTGCTAAATGTAAACTTCGCCAACAATTTGTATCCATTAAACGTTAGTGCACCATGCTGCAATCAGAAAACTAAACCAGAATAACGGCAAAGCTTTTAGAGTAGCAAAACTGAAGCGAATTGAAACTGAAAGTTCATACGAGTGAGTAAAAGGTTTGTCAAATCATAATTGAACAGCAGAGTGTCCATCAATGAGGGGAACAGCGTGGAAATGAAACAGACAGGTAACAGAACACAAGCTAGCATCTAAAATATATCTTGACAAGCTAAAAATGCTTGCTAAAGTACAGAAAAGGGACTAATACATAAACGTTGTTTAATTCTTCGTAACAATTTCGGCAGCTAAAAGCTTAAAATGCATATTTGAGCATGCGGACAAGATTGTTGCTCCATGTGAGTTTATGCTAGATTTTATCGAAGGCAACAGGGCATTTCTTTGTATTGCTTATGCTACAGATTTCTGTCATCAAATAACATCTGTTTCAAGGAAACTTCGACTACTGACAACTGTTGACAACCTGATTAATTATTTGTAATTTTCTCATTTTTAGTACTTATAACCTTTAGATAAAGTATCAAAATGTTGTAACTTTAAGAATTACATGAAGCGTTTAAAAACTACATTAAAATGCTAAACACTTAGCCGTTTAAAGCTGCATCAGCGTGCTCAAACAAATTGAGTATAGAATAGGGCAATGACCAGTTATTCGCTGTAAGGGACTTAACTGGACCCCGATTGCTAATGTCCACTGGTTCCTGCCAATAAATTTTCGCTCAAACGAAACCCAAGGAGTTCAAGTTGACGTTATGTAAGCTAATCTAGTTTCGTGTTCAAAGAAGTAACCGATGCGATGCCATTTTGAAATCCACAACTAAATTGACATTTGATTAACGCCTTCTCGTAACACCAATTGACACCTTTGGCAAAGAGGATTGTTAATCACATCAGCAATTGACATAAATTGAAAGCATAACAAGCGCTAAATGCACGAAGAATAAAAGCTATATTGCCAACACACAATATTCCATCTCCGACAAACAGTTGGACACCGTTGTCAGTTTGTAATGAGTTAAATAATAAATGCAATTAAGTATACATAATTACATTATAGGGGTTCCAAATGTTTTTAATTGCATGTAACTCACATCATAATATTTTATGTGTTCAAATAATGTTTTTACCGACTGATTTAAATTTAATTTGAGAGTAAAACTCATGGTAAAGTTAATATATCTAGCAAGTACAGCAAAATGGTTAAATGTAAACAATATAGACAGAGAGATAATTACGCACAACCTGAATTGTCATCCTTTTTGTCAGTTGATATATAATACATTCAATCAACACGTTTAATTTGTATAACTTTCTACCCTCAGGTCCTTGAAGTAGGCAACTGCTGTCAATCAGCCATCAAGTAAGTTGAACGATTTTCGGTTTTAATTAAAATCATGTCAATGACTTCGACTTCAAAGTACTCTCTTGAATGCCTTTTTGAAATTTATGTTGAATAAATCATCAGTTAGTAGATGTATACTATAAATAAATAACTGTATTCAATTAAATGTTAAATTCTTAAGTTAATAGATAACTGGATTAAGTTATGCTAATAACCTCAAAAATTTGTTCGTCAAATCTAAAAAGCCCGAAAAATTGTTTATTTCCACTTGGTAATGCACATAAAATCAGCGGTACCTTAAAATTCCCATTAACACATTTGGCGTGCATTTCCCGCTTGAGAAATTCAAAGAAGCTTAAAGCAACAAACAACAACAACAAAAAAGTATCTAAGGTGAGACGAGAGAGACTTTTAAAAACTTTTGAATAAGTAAAAAGCATCGAAATGTTTTGCAACTTCTTTTGGGACTGATGAAAAACAGAAGCTGCAAAAATGCCACAGCAGATGTTACTGCTACTGCTCAATGATGTTGATGATGATTAACATAAGACTCCCTTCACATTGCCCACTGGCTTACACATAGCTGACCTGTGGGAAATTCTAAAGCTATTTTCGTGGCTCACGAATCGAAATGAATGTGAAAAGTAACAAAACGCTTAAATGCGTATTATTCATAGCGATATACTTCTATAGCGATATTGTTTTCGCAGACGCAAAAACAAACAAAACTATTGTATTGTTCTTGTGCGAAGCATTTAAAGCAAACATAAAAAGAACATGTCTTATTGTCCTTTTGTGTACATTAAAAGACTGTTCTTTTCAAGCATTTATTCACAATTATTCTTCTGCTGCTGTTTTTACTCGACCTTTTGACTGGGGTATTGTGCAGGATTGCCTTAATCTAATAGCCCAAGCAGAGGATGCGTTAATTAAATAAGTGCATGGTGTTTAGCTGTCATTAAAAATATCAAAAGTCCAAACTTCTTATAGCAACACGTTTTTTATACCTTGAACCCCATTGTGTATGCGTAGCAACGGAATAATGGTTTTGTGCAAAAGTATTTAACAGGCAGAAGGAAGCATCTCCGACCCCATAAAGTATATATATTCTTGATCAGCATCAACAGCCGAATCGATCTAGCCATGTCCGTCTGTCCGTCCTTCCGTCCGTCTGTCCGTTTTTCCGTCCGTCTGTCCGTCCTTTCGTCTGTCCGTCCGTCTGTCTGTCCGTCCGTCTGTCTGTCCGTCCGTCCGTCCTTTCGTCTGTCCGTCCGTCCGTACGTCCGTCCGGTTGAGAAACAACGGAGATATGGAACATTGAAGTTAAGTATGCTTTATGCACAATGCGTGTATACACACACATATATACTTGCTAGCACTGACTGTATCGTCTAGTCGGTATTTCTCGACTACAGCCTTCTTAATTGTTAAACATTAGAAGTGTTTGATTAAATTTATACTTTTAGCTATTACCAATTTTGGTTCATTTTTAAAGCAAACTAACGACCTTATTAGTCCAAAACATTCACTTGCAACCATATTCTTAAGGCTTGAGCAATATTTTGCTTGTCTCGACGGGCATTTAACTTTAGTGTTCGCCTTCTTTGTTATTGTCGAATGGCATAACAAGTGAAATTTCTGTACTTGACAGCTGCTACTAGATTTATGTGTTGTTATTGTGGCAGCATCGTATAAAATGACAAACACGACCACATGAGGAGTAGTTGCTCAATTCTTGCCAATCTATGTTTCGTCAAATAGTTTTCTCTCAATTGGGGTGAACTCAAATGGTAACTGTTATAAATGTTGTAATCGTTGCAAGTTACTAGTGGTAAACTTTATCTAAAGTAGCTCAAATCATTATAAATAATACAAGGCCATTAAATGCCATGTCCAAAATAAATGAATGCTCTAATGAATACCTAAACCAAGTTATGAAGCGTTACTCAACTGATCATGTTTTCTTTGTTTTATTTGTAAATATTTTTTAATATTTGCACACTTGGCTATAATCACCACGATATGGAATATAAGTACCCAAGAAATGTTGTCACTTGTGTTTATTTCTGTGGTTGGTGAAGGTGCTATATAAAACATTTATGCAAACTGTTATACAATTATCTCATTATGCGTCACGTAAAAACAAATAAGACGTGAATGCGGTTTATTTGTCTCCTATTAATTTATGTCTGCTTTTAATCAACTCATATTGAGATCTTTTATTAACTGATGACATTTGCGTTGCTAATTGAAAACGTGCTTAAAATCTTTTTCAATGCTGTCTAGACTCTAGTGCAAACTGTCGACATAATCTAAGAACGTGATATTTGGAAAGCAGATTGCGTTGAATGCACTTTAAATTGATATTTAAGGAGTGCAATTCAACACTTTCGGCATTTAAATAAAGATAAACACGTCTTAAACGTAAGCTGAAAGAAATATGTATATTAAAATATATTGCAAGAAACATTTTCCCGGCAAAATCGTTGAGACAAAAAACAATTTTGCTCATTTGGGATTGCAATGCAATAAAAACAAATATATAATTTGGCAAAGCACTGTTATAGTCCCTTGACAGAGATTAGTAGAGAGAATCTCCTCAACGTGTTTCATACGCAGTGCAACAGCACATTTTGTTTTGGTTAAAGTAAACTCAAAGAAAAAAGCTTCAAAAGAATAAATCCAAAAAGCTTTCCAAAGCCTCACAGGACACAGGCGTCTGTCTGTGGGTCATGTTGCTAATGGCAAGTATGCAGATACAGATGTACATTAGATAAACTTAAAATCTATGTTTCCCGCCACCCAGCACTGAATAAACAAGTTCACGAGTGAGCTAGCAAGCTAATATATATACATATAACACCACTGAATGAACTGCATCAGGTTCTTATACCACTTCACTTGAATTGAAAAAAAAAACAAATTAAATAACTTTATTTCAAAAGAAGAGACGTATTTTCTGATTACATATGTGACAGTGACAGCGATGTTGCTAACTGAACGTACAGCATTGTAACACCAGCTGTTTCTACTAACAGTGTTGCTAAACGACGTCTTTTTATTGGAACTGGTAAATTCAATTAGGCACACTTATAAAGAACTAACTCACAAGCAAATGCGAAAATGTGCATAAAATAAAAAAGCAAAAATACGCAATAAACTAGAATCAAATCATAAAAAATGTCTGTTTTGCGTTTTATACTAACGCGACAGGCTCTGGCGGCTTTAACAAGGCGTCCAGCCGTATCAACGCTACAGAACAGCCGCACCTTTACATCTTTGGCTCAACATAGCAACAATAAACCAACCATAACAACAGCATCAATAGCAGGTGGTGCTGCATGTGAAACTCAATTACAACAAACACGGGGACACAAGCGTTTTGGCCATGGCGAGGAGAAGACACCTCGGGTAACAAAATATTTTCATCTTATGGTGATTAGTTTGTTTGTCATCTCAGTGCTTGACTGGGGCAAGTGAGTAGAAAAATACAAAATAAATATTGCTTGATATCTAAAGCGTAAATCTATTTTTAGAGTGAAACGATTGCTCGTGCCCAAAGTAGACGCCGATGCGGGTCAGCGACCATCTGATGCGGCCGGCGTTAACGGTGACAGCAGCTCAGATACTGATAGCGACAGCTGTGAATCCGACGAGGATGATGCACAAATCAATTTGCGCGATGGTAAAAAGCTTAAAGAAAAAGTTGGTTTTCGCGAGCGCAAGGTATGCAAACTAAATCCAAGTAACTGAGTGCCAATTCCTTGTAAATATGCAATGCTGTATATACTTTTTATTATTTAAACATATAAATATTTTCTTATTTACATAAGTTTTCTTACTTTGACTTTCTTTTCTCTTTATGTTTTCCATCACATTTTCTGTTGCTATTTACACACACAACAACAAAATCAAAAATTAATCCGCACACAAAAATCAAAAGATAATCGAATATGAGAATCGTATTCGTCAATTCTCGACGCCAGATAAGATTTTTCGTTACTTTGCCACGGTGCGTCTACAGGATGCCACACAGACCATTGTATGTATGACACCCGAGGACTTTTTGCGCTCTATATATCCAGGCATTAAGCAGCCAGATGGTAATTGATGTGTTTTAGGCTTAACTTAGATTCTAAATACTAACACAAACTGATCATGTGATTGCGTCTTAGTTTTATGTTGGCGTTAGCGCTTAGCTTTTCAAATTTTCTATCATTTTCGAATCTTTTCTGCACTGCCTGCGTTTCTTATTGCTTTAAGCCTAATAACAACAGAGAAACAATTTAATTGTTATCTTCCTCAAACGCTTATTGCTTAGATCATTGAGTATGAGAATCGCATCAGGCAATTCTCGACGCCAGATAAGGTATTTCGCTACTTTGCCACCATCCAAGTGCCGGTTGCCGATGATCGCCATGAGGTCTACATGACACCAACAGATTTCTTGACTAGCATGACGCCAGGCATGAAACAACCAGATGGTATGTGGCTTAAACCCTTCGATAACAAATCCACCATCGGTTTGTCAAAACATAAACAAAAAACCAAACTAATCCGCGAGTATACTATTTAATTATCAAACATGATCAATAGTTTTCTGTTAACAGGTTTGGGTCTGGATCAATATCGTCGCTACGATCCCAAGGTAAAAAGATTATAATTTATTTTCTTTGTTTTCATTTATATCGTTGTTTTACTACTTTTTTTACAGTCTGTGGGAGAACAACTAAATTTGCAATTGGAAAAGAACAGCATATTTTATAAACTGGGCTCCTATGGTCTCATTACATTTTCCGATTATATATTTTTGCTCACCGTACTTTCCAGTAAGTGTAATATTTATATATGTACATGACCAAATTATTAATTTTCAATGTTTCCTTATCTTTCAGTTTCACGTCGTCACTTTGAGATTGCTTTCCGCATGTTCGATTTGAACGGTGATGGCGATGTGGATTGCGAGGAATTCGAAATGGTGGCAACTCTGGTGCGCCAACAAACCAGCATGGGTACACGGCATCGAGATCATGCAAATACCGGCAACACTTTTAAAGTAATTATTGTTTACATCAATCAATTGTCGCTCTGTCTCTCTCTCTCTCTCTCGAGATTTATCTGATTAATCTAACAAATCAACCGCATGAGAGAGAGAGTATATATTTAGAGTGCTAAATGTACTAAACGATCTTTTGTATTGTGTATTCTCTATGTCTTTTGGCTTTAATCCTTTTAACTGCGCGTGTCCGTTAAATGCGTGTCTAACTGTGTATATAAATACTCTACTTCCTTTATTTGACTACTAACAGTCCTTGAAGGTACTTTTGAGATTTCCAACAACAAACGCTTATAGCTTTTTTTATGCTAACACACTCTCACCTCACCTACACTCTTTAATCAATTATATATTTATGTAGAAAATATTTGCATCCAGTTAAAAAACTGGCACACCCCTACACTTTTTTCTCTTTGTTTAAAAATTGCACAAAATTAATTAATGAATTAATATTTTACTATTGTGTAGAGCTCAACTAAAACTGTTTGTTGCATTTCCCCAGGGCGTTAACTCGGCCTTGATAACATATTTTTTTGGCCCGAATATGGATGAGAAGCTGACAATCGAGAAGTTCCTGGACTTTCAGGAGCAGCTGCAGCGTGAAATCCTCTCGCTGGAGTTTGAGCGCAAGGAACCGAATGAGGAGGGTAAAATTACTGAGGCTGACTTTGCCGAACTGTTGCTCGCCTATGCCGGTTATCCGCCCAAAAAGAAGCAAAAGAAACTGAAGCGAGTCAAGCGTCGTTTTCGTGATCATGGCACTGGCATTTCTGAGCAGGATTATCTTGCCTTCTTTCACTTTCTGAACAACATCAATGATGTGGACACAGCGCTGACTTTTTATCATATTGCGGGCGCTTCAATTGATCAGCAAACCCTACAACATGTGGCCAAAACGGTAGCCATGGTCAATCTGTCCGATCACGTTGTCGATGTGGTATTCACTATATTCGATGAAAATAGTAAGTAACGTTAAATTGTTCAAATAAAAAATAATGTTGACAGCCTTATTTTAAAACACAGATGATAATCAACTGAGCAACAAAGAATTTATATCGGTCATGAAGAATCGTGTACAACGTGGTCTTGAAAAGCCCAAGGATACGGGTTTTCTAAAAATGATGCGTTCGGTCTTTAAATGTGCCAAGGAAACAAAACCTGTTCTATTGGATATCTAATAAACTGCCAGTTTGTTGGTTGGTGGTTATTATTGTCGATTCTCGTTAATCCAGTGCTCAAAGCGCGCTTCTTAGTCATTTCTCTTACGCTTGATCCTATTTATGTTTACTGAAAAATTGTACTTACTCACTTTTGGCACATTTAACTAACTAAACCTATCGTTTACTAAACGATTTTAAAGGTTAACTGTCGGATTTCGTGTTTTTTAATTTTAAAACCCAAATGTTAAATTTATATGACATGTTTCTTGTATATTTTAATGCAATTTTTTTAAAATCTGTTATGCCCTTAATAAGTTTAAAAAATATATAATAATATTTATGATACATCTCAATAAGAAATATTTTTAAATGGTTTATTATTTAAATATCCATTTTTACATGTTATGCAGGAAAGTCAAAGTTTATTTTTCCATCTGGAAATTAGATTTCATAGTGGATGGCAGGATGTCTTACAATTGAAATGATAATATAAATCTTAGATTGAATGCCTACTAGGCCACATCTACTTCCGGTTCGTCTGCATCTAGATCATCAGCAGTCAAACCGTACAATTCCAAGTCGTGCTGTTTCAAATGCTCTGTGTATGCATCCAGTTCAGTGAAGCGAACCTGACACTCGCAACACTCCAGCCAATCCTCCACAGAGCTATCGCCATCATCGCTATCCGATGATCTCCGCCTTCTTTGCTTACTCGGCGACTCCCCTTGCGGTTTCGGGCGATGAGTTGCCCTATGCTCTGTATAGTGCAGATAATCTTGATATTTGGCGGGACAATGGTCACACTTGAACCAGCGTTCACGCACATGGGTTACCATATGCTTCTTCAAGGTGGAGCACTCGCGAAAGGGCTTACGGCATTTGCTACAACTGAAAGGTTTTTCGCCAGTGTGGATCATGTAGTGACGCTTCAGATTGTGTCGTGTACCAAAGACACGGTGACACAGTGGACAGGAATAGGTGCTGCGGGGTCTTGATAACTGTCGACTAAGCGTCACATCGTTGCTCAGCGATGATGAGGAGTTGGCGCTGCTACAGCTTCTTGGTAGTGGCGGGCGCAATTGGGTAGCGGGAGCGATTGTGGATGCGGTAGCAGTTGCTGCAGGTGAGGGGGGCTCCAAAGTCACCATCAATGTGGGACGCTCTGATTCAATAACCTCTGCAGCTGTTTCAACTTGCTCCTCCATTTGATATTCCTCCTGTTGCTCCAACTCTTGATCCGCATCACCATTCAACTCCAGATTTGGCTCAAGCTCCAACTGCTCAAACTCCAGCTCCTCCTCTGATTGCTCTTCACAGACGCGCAGATCAAACACCAAATTCTTTCCCTCACATTCCGCACAGCGTGTAGAGTCCTGCTCCGCGGGTGAATTCTGATGACAGATCATACATAAATATCGGGAATCGCCCATGTGACGGCGTCGATGCTTTTTAAGATCACTAAACTCACGAAAACGACGATCACACAAATCACACGGAAAGGGCCGTTCACCTAAAATATACAAATAAACAATAAGTACGTTCATTCCACCAACTTAGCGTCTTAACGACCCAAACAATCTATGCCCTCGTCTAGATTCATTTCATTGCACAAGTGGAGCAGAAAAACAATACCTGTGTGTATCATCATGTGACGACGCAGATTGTAGTTGGATTGCACCTTCTTGCCGCATGCTTGACACTGATAGAAATGGCGACCGTTGCGTTTCCTATATGGTCGGGTGGCACGTTTTTTATTTGTTGCTTTTTGTCTAGTTGGCGGCTTCTGTTGCAGTTGTTCTTCGTCATCCGATTGTAGTACAATGATTTGGGCAGGTGCCGGCAACTCACAGCTAACAGTGGTCACGTGCTCGTGCACCTCCTCCGCCTCCGTCTGGGCATCCTCACATTCGCTGTCACTTAGCTCAATCCTAGCCACAATTCGTTGAGGTTGCTCCTCTCTCTTGGCAATAAGTGGCATATCGAGTGATTTGGGTTTTTTATATTGCTTCAAGCTACGCGCTGCACTGATCACCAGTGCTGGCGGCTCTTGTTGTTGATACCCAACAATTGCTTCATCATCGTCGAGCAGCTCAATAATCAGTTGTTGTTGTTGTTTCTGCTGCTGCTGCTGCTGTTGTTGTTGTTGCTGCTGTTGTTGCTGTTGTTTTTGTTGCTGTAGTTGTCGCTCTTGCTGTTGCTGCTGTCCAATTTTAAGCAGCAAACTCTTGATCTTGGCATCATCGATAGATACAAAGTTCTCTTCTGGTTCGTTATAAACATATCTATTGGGATCTGGTGGACGGAGCAGCTGACAGTTGACGTCGCAGCAAGTAGCTGCCGTGCAGCAACAAGCGGGTGCAGCGCAGGCGCAGTCGCTGCAGCAGTCAGCGCAAGCAGTGGACGCAAGCTCCATGCCCTAAAAATAAAAGAGAAAACAATGGAGAAATTCAAAGAGAATTGAAATAAAAGAGAACCAGAGTCAACAACACAGAGCTTTTGCGCCATGACATATGCTATGCTAATTGCCGTTAGCATCCTTGCGCAAGCAGCGACAAGATAATAAAAATCAACAACAACAGCAACAACAAACACATACCTTGCCGCAGTACATTGAAACACAGTAAGTAATTGGCAAAAAAAATATGAAAGAAACGTATTTTGTGACTGGCGCGATGCTCTTTTTTTTTGTCCGTGGCCGTTTCGCGATGTTCGCCGAGGCCGAGTGAAGAAGAAACTGGATTCGCAGCTCGCTTGCCCGGGCTCAGCAACCTCGGCAAACGCCAAAAGTCGAGTTTCAGTCAGCCCGCTGCCTCTGTCGCTGCTCAGTCTGAATCAACGAAGCGAAGCAACAACAATAACAACCACCAGCAGCACCAGGCAAGACGATAGCGACGTCGACTGCGCCGCAGGCTTTTTATTTTTAATGCACGCGCATGTTGAAAAAAAAGAAAGAGCGTTGGCGACCCGGCAAGCTGCTGTTGCTGCTGCTCTACCTCTCTACCCGTGTTCGTGCCTATACCCTGTACCGTTGCGTGCGTTGGCTATTAACTTGATTTTTCTTCGGCAACCACAACCAAAACGAATAACAAAGAAAATGCGCAGGGCGAACCGAAAGCAAGCAAGGCCCCAAAGATATGTACATACATACGTACATACAAGAGCAACAACAAAGATCGCGCACACAGTGAGAGAGCGCAAAAAAACCAAACAACCAGCGTTCGTCGCGCAAAACTCAACTCACGATTTTCAAGATTATTTCGAGCAGCGAGCAGTGAAGCGGACGCCGACAATTGCGGGGCGAAAGACGACGGCAAGCTCCATTAAAGCACGACCGAAGCGAAACGAATCGTGGTCTTAACATCAACAACAACAACACTGTTAACAAGAACAACAACGGCAAAGCCAACCAAAGACAGAAGTGGCTGTCGAGCAGCGTAAGTTCCGTGCGCAACCATTTCTTGTCGATGTTTTTTTTTTCATTCCTTTTTAGAGCAGAAACAAAAACAATAAAAACATCGAAGAAGTCTTTAATTATTTGCCATGTTCCTTTTTTTGTTGTATTGTCTGGCCGCTGGCGTCAGCGCTGACGTCGCCAGAATAGTCGCTGCGTCAGCCTTACAACAGTGTTGAGCAACGACACAAATGTGGGGAGCCCTTTTCTGATTGTGACCTGTTGGTTTGTCTTGCATGCCAATCACTCATTTGTATGCATTTGATGTGGGTGTTTTCTGTTCTGAGCGGCTACCTCCTTTTTCTCCCCATCCTCCCACCCATTTTGCCAGGCGAGAGAGCGTTGCGTTCGTGACTGCATGTACGAAACGACTTTAAGCGTGCCTGTTAAAAACTTGTTTTCTTTCTTCGCGTATGTACATAGAGGTATGTACGTCACTCGCCCACTCGCTACAAAACCTGGGCACCACGGCACTAGAAGTGTCTGCCTGGTAGAGCAATGCTCGGCGCTCCCAGCCAGGTGTTCGAACTTTTTTCAGAGCCACAGCATATACTTATGCTTGTTTGTGTATGTATCTGTAACTGTGTACTTGTATTTAGCTCGGGATAAAACCTTAACATACTAAAAATAAACATTAAACCGCATAAAAAATTAATTATTAAAGCATTTGTGGTTACATATTTATTATCAATTGTTTTGCTATTTCAAAACATTAGGTCAATAAAATTCTGCTCATAAACGTATCAAATTAAAATCCCAAAATATAACACAGAATTAATAAAAAAAAAAAAATCTTAGCGAAATAGTTAGACTTAGATAAACTTTATCTTTAAAGTGAACTAACCAAAAAAGGTATTAAAAAACGAATAGTTTTGATTTTAATCCATTGAAAAAAAACTATTTATTTTAATTTTTTCTTGATCATTCTAAAATAACAAATTTGTTTTCAAGCTAGATTATAAACTTTGCATGCGATGTTTACTTGAATCACAAGACAAACTGTAGCTTATTTCGTGTATATAGATATAGATATATATATATATACATGTATATATTTATATATCAGTTATAAGTCAATCGCACATATACATACGTAAATATACATACATAAGAAACATATTTGGCAAAAATCGGATTGATACTATCTTCTAAGCGGTCTAACAACTAAGTAGCTAAATGTACATATTAGCTATACATTATTTGTGATTTTTATTTTTATAAGTATCATATCATATAAGTATCTGCATATATATGAAGATATTTTTATATTGGTAAAGAGAACAGCTTATTGAGACACGTAGTACACATAAAGAATCGGTAGATATTGCGCAATAAACATATTAAAAACACATGTTGCTCTAGTTCGTATTATTAATGAATTACAAATACTACATATTAGAATTGAAGGAAGAGAAGGCAAAAAGGTTATTTTTATATTGATGATATGCAATGTATAAAAAATGAGGTGTCTCTAACAGAACTTAACGTATGTACAAAGCTTACAATTAAGTCGAACTCAATAAAGCTCGGGACATTGGGTGGGTGCTGGGTAAGAATAACGCTTGGTTTGGGTTGGTGCCATCCTAATTAAAATAAAAAGTAATAACTATGATCAGCAGCAGCAGATTATAGGGTATATATAAAGCAGCTACAGTTCCATCTATGGTACAATTTTGATTTCGTTTGCCGAAGGATCACACTTAAAGCTTTTGCTGCACATCCATTTTGTTAACCTTGCTCGGCTCCAGCGATGTGCCCAGTTTCTCATGGTTCACAATGAACTTCTTGGCGCCCGAGAAGCCCTGCTTGTTAATGTAGAAACTCTTTTGGGCAACTAGCGAACCGCCATCATCGACTGCCAGTCGATTTAGAAATGTGGCTGCCGCTTTGGCGCCACTGTCGCAGGAAGAAGATTCAATGCTGATTGTCGAACAGCCACCAATCGATGACGTCTCACTCTTGGCATCATCCATCAGTGTGGCATCATCAACCATATCGTTGACAAGCAACTGCGGACCACCACCAAGCACACTGCTCGACGATGCCGTCGATAAAATGGATGAGGTGCGACTGCGACAAGTGTTTGGTTCTCCGATCTCCGCTATCGATATACCCTCATCGATGCTCTGGCTCTGACTCTGACTATTACCCGCCAGACAGATACCATCTAGCCCATTCACAGGCAAAATGCTGCTCGGCGAGGCAGAGACGGGCGAGGGACATCCACTGCTGCTGCTATTGTTGTTGTTGTTATTGCCGCCAGCATTGTTGTTATTGGTGCACAGTTTCGATATGAACAGCTTGGGCGTATTGCGTCCATCGTAGGTACCCGAATCGGGACTGGGACAAACCGAAGACGGTGATTGGCATACGGGTGATGAGCCGCGACTGTAATAAGAATACTATTAAAATATTGTATAATATGTTATAAATATATGTATTCAATAAATAATATGTCTGACGAATCGATCTGTTATGGTAACAGTCACTAACAAGATATTTGCTGTGTGCTGTGGGTGGAAAATTTTTGCCAACAACTATTTTAGAAACCTGATTTTGATCAGTTAATACAACACTAGCTGATATTATTCGCCTTTGCGCGTGCAAAATGTTTTATGAACTCAACAAAAACGCGGACGCCTTGATCTTACAGTTCACCCAACTTCCATACTCACCTATCTGTAAAGATCTTTTTTGGCGGTGGCGAATAGACGCTCCAGTTGCTCACACCCGGGTTATTGTCATCTAGCTCGAATTTGCGCTTGACGGGACCCAACGAGGAGGGTCGCATCGGAATGGGTGACATGGAGCGTCGTGTGGAGAATGTGGTGCGACGTGTCGGCGATGGTGAATAGGGCAGACGCATGCCTGCACGGTTGCTGGTGGGACTGGGACTGGAGCAACTAGTGCTGTTGCTGCTGCTGCCCGTCGGAGGTAGGACGACCTGCAGCGGATTGGAGAACTCATCCGACTTGCACGACCAATTCTCGGCGACCAGTGTCAGATCCTCCCAGCTCTGTGAGATCTGTATCTCGCGGTGCACCTCCCTCTCATGGTTCACCTCGCGACTGTTCAAATCTGCACACTCCTCCTGCCGCAGCTGGGAGACGCGTGGCGTCAAACATAGCGTAGACTGTCCAATTGCACCGGACGTCGCCCCCCCGTTGCCACTTAGAGCTGGACTGTAACTGGCTGAGTAGCGGCGCGCACGTGTCGTGAACAGATTGAACATCGGTGCCGGCGACACCTCACGTGAGTTGGGCTGCGATCGGATGTGTATTGTCTTGCCAAAGCAATCGATGCCTGCAGCTGTGCTGAGGTTGAACTCTGGCCGCTGTTTGTGCTGCCCTTGCGCTTGGTTCTTCTTTGGTGTTTGCTCCTTGGCAGCTGCCGCTGCTGCTGCTGCAGCTCGTGTCGTCATCGGCGTCATTGCAGTCGGCTTGCCGGTCACCGTACGTATTAGGGGCACACTGAGGCAGCGTTTGAGAGTTTTGGAGCTGCTGCTGCTGCTTGTCGTTGGCGGCGGCTCCAGTGTGTCCATGGGCACGCCGCCAGCGTCTCCTCCTCCTTCCTCTGCTGATGGCGTCTTGCTGTTCATGGGCAGCTCATCATTGCTGCTGCTGCTGCTGCCGCTGCTGCTACTACTACTGCTGCTGCTACTGCTGCTGCTGCTACTGCTGGCGTTCGTATCCATTGAAACGAGTCGTCGTCTATAAATAAATAAAAACTATGTGATTTACTATTTTATTTTTTTTCGCTATATGCCACGCTGAGGGTATTTTTAATGCTTTGTGGGTTTTTAGTTGCTACAAAATTGTCTGTCAACATACAGAAACACACACACACGCATCAACATATACTTTGACAAAAAAAACAACAACAACAGTACACACACATATTTTTGTTCTCGCTGACTCGCTCGCACTCAGCTGCTGGCGCTGGTTCAGTTTTTGGGTGTTTGGTTCACTTGGGCAGCTCAAAATGCATGTGGCGCAGTTAGCTAGCAGCTTCAAGTTAGGATTAATCCGTAAATTCTCATACAGCCGCCAATGCAGCTCATCTATGCTGTTACCGTCGGCGTCGTCGTTGTCGTTGTCGATGCCGTCGACGTCAGCGTCGGCGTCAATGTTTTTCTCCGTCAAGCAACTGCGTGCTCTGCGAGTGGCAAGTTTTTTTGCTTGATTTTTACACAGTCTATTTACATTCAACGCTTGTAAATGTTGCACAATTTAGTTGGGCAACAGTTTGTGGCAACTTTTGGGCTACCTTTGATAGCTTTACTAGTTATTATAATGCTTTAATATACTTACAAAGTTATGTCCTGTAATAACAATTTTCTGCAGCCAGTTTTAGTTTTTTCTTAGTGTTGAGTAACGACACCGGACTGGTAAACGGTTACGTTCAGACATTCGAGCTAAAGCGACCTCAGCAACGAAGAAAATTATGTTGCTTGAGTGTACACAGCAAGTACTTGGTGCACATTTATGATAATTATGTGCCAAAATATACTAATTTTAGGTGCGTACAAATAATTCTGCTGACAAATGCTAAATCGCAAAACGCGTAGCGTCGTTCTGATCGTCACTGCCTGATGGGTTGCATGCCTATGCTTGACCACCAATGCCCTGTGCGTTAACGCTGCGCAACACTGAGGGAGCGCGAATTTGAAATGTGCCAAACTGTGCTATTTCATTTAAAAATTATCCACAAATAAAAAACAATTAAGAGACAGGTTAAGACATTTAATATATATTTATTTACCATATGTTAAAATTAAGAAAATGGTCACACTGATGTGTATCTGTGTACAAGCTAAATTGTAATTTGGTAATTAACTTAACAGAAAATCACAACTAATTATAATAACACACTCCGAGATACTTTCATTTATGTAGATTGCATAAACTTAACTATGCTGTAAATAATATATATGTTAGTAATGTGGAACTTCGGTTTTCGTCCCCAACTTACTGAATTTATAATACTTTTTTTTATATATTTAATATTATGTTTTTGTTTTGGGTTTTTTTTTTTGCGAAAATTTCATGTTTGTTCTACAGCTAAATTACTTTTTAAGCTACATTTGTTTTGTTAGTTGACGCCAGCTTCTGTTCTTGGTTTCTTCTTCTATTCCTTGGATGGTATTCATTTGCGACAATTGAAATCGTTTACATATTACTTGACTAAAATAGAGGAGTAATGAAATCAGCATACTGTAAAGAAGCAACCTACAACTATTTTGTAGTATTATAATGAGCGGCGTATGGTATGGTAAATGAAAATCGAAATTTGCATTATGGTTTTTTTTTCTTTCTTTCTTTTTTAAGTTGACTAAGTTGGCAAACGCATGAGCTGCTATGGCGTGCGGCGGGCTTGTCTGCAAATTGACTGCATGCTTAGCCATCGGCCAGGGCGGGCGTAACCCAACCATATTTCTCGTGTGTCTTCACCAGTGAGCGAAACGACTCCTCTGCCTGTCGACTGCAATAAAAATGAAATGAGTTATATAAATTTGTATATTAAAGGCAGTTAGTTAAAACTAGATGACGCACCGACTAAACTCCTTTGTACTTTTCGGCTTGCGCGCAATGCGACCTTGACCCTTAACAACACTGGCCGCAAACTGCATAATCACTGCCTCCACGGTGTACGCACTGGCCCAGCCCCTTGGTGTTAGCAACTCCATGCAAATGGCGCCACCCTCCATCACATAGCCCCTTTCGATGCGTGGCTCCACCACACGCATAAAGGGCGGCGCAAACGGAAAGTTATCGGGAAATGTCAAATGCAACAGAATCGCTGGCACATTCATTTCAACCATGTCGCCAGCCAGTGGTGAGTCAGGATCAATGACGTGCAGTCGCACATGCCATTCAAATAGGCTGTCATTGACCAGTTCCACCTGCAAAAGAGTATGAAAAAGTATTGCAAATAAGTGTGGTGTAGTTAAATCTTAAAATGGAGATTATTTTATAATGATGTTGATAAGGAAAGACTCGGAAACTGATAACAGATAACAGTACGTTAATTTAGATATTTATAAATGATCTGATCTGTTTAACAGCTTAAAAGATTACATATTCTTATTAAAGATAGATATTTCTAAAGAAATCTATAAATTTTTTCGCATTTTGACAAACTCTACGAAATCTTAATATGTTTTATTAAATATTTATAGTGTTGTTGAATGAATCAACATAACAACATAAGATTTGTATCATTTCTGTTATGTGTTTGGCATTACCGTAAAAACGGCATCGTGCTTGGTCTGCAGGCGTTCCATTTCGCGATATTCTTTCATTAGGCGACGCGAGCGTATTGTGGCATCGGGTGGCAATAACAGTAAGCGTCCAGTTGCTGGTGCCACTCTATCGAAAACGACAAAAAAGAGAAATTCAATTTAGTTTGTTAATACACCTTTCGTGTTATTTTTAATTTCTATCTCTTACTTGTGATCCTGGCGACGACGTTTGCCTGGCGACTCACAAACTGGCTGCTCGGCGGCAACGCGAACGATGCCATTCTTTGAGCTTGTCTGAGCTTGAGCACCATTGATTCCAACTCCTGCTGCACCATCCTTTGGTACAGATCCACCTCCAGCTCCAGATGCTGCTGCTGGGGCAGTGGCTTTGGAGTCAGCTGCAACTTCAATAACCGGATTGTTGTTTAGATTATTATTGTTGTTGTTGCTGTTGTTGTTGCTGCTGCTGCTGTGTTCAGCGCCATCGACTTTATCGGTGCTCTTCTCGTTGTTGTTGTTATTATTATTATTATTATTATGAGTGTGGTTGTTGTTGTGGTTGTTATTATGATTGTTGTTATTGTTATTGTTGGACTTGTGAAAGATTTTGCGAAAAGCGGTGACAACCCGCTCTTTGGAACGTGATGACATCTTTAAGCCGTTGTTTTTCTTTGCTCTAGCTAGTTGGCTGTTTATTTGTTTCTAGGTACAAGTTTTCTTTTGTAGTGTAGTGAAGTTTAGTGAAGTGTTCGCCTGTGTGTGTGCGTGTGTTTGATTAATTTTTCAGTCTTTGTTTGTGCTGAAAGAAGAGTTTAAGAAATAAAGAACTATTTATTTTATGCTTATGAAAAAACCATTCTCCGCCTTTTATTGGCACATTAAAATGTCCCTGACCTACGCCCCATTTCATTGTATACTGATGTTTTTCCAAATGCCCTTGAAAACAGTAATGTGAAAAGTTAAGTATTTATATGTGTATGTGTGTTTTTAAGCAAACAAAATGTATGCTAGACTAGAAGCCTACTCTGTAATGCTTACTTAATAAGCTTAATGCTATTCTCTAATTTATTATTTTTATTAGCGAAACTTTATCACTATCTGCTTTGTAAGGTTTATGTACCCTATAGAGCACATCCTGACAACATCCTTGACAACATTTTTCAAGCTTACACAAAAACGTATACATATATATGTATATGTATATGTATATGCAACACAACAGCAAAAAGCTCATAAAGCATACCAGAAAAGCAAAATATATTAAAAAAAAAACTTTTTGCGACGTTGCCAACAGTAACCAGGGATATTTTCTCAATTTTTATGTGTAAAAGTTTTGCTCAGGGGCAGGCATTAACAGAGGGATGCTGTTGTTGTACGTGAATTCAGGCTGCTTAGGTTTTGACCCTGGGCCTAAATTGTTTAACTTGCGCATAATTAGCTGTGAGCTGTGTTGCCAAGGCCCGGACACGGACACAGACACGGATAGCAGGTGCAGGCGCACAGGGATCATTCATAAACAGGGCAACATTTTGTATTATGCCTAACACCATGCTTATTTCTGATTACCTTATTTTGTTACAATAAAACAAATCGTGTTGAGGTTAAATGGGAATTCAATAAGCTTAAGGGACTGCCAGAATGGAATTAACTTGGCCTTAACATTGCTTGGAATGTACATTTTGAACCACAACAATTTCTTACCAATCCCTCTACTGTGAAAAGCTCTAACTTAACATCGAAAAAAAAAAACTCCTTTTGCTTTCTGAAAATTCTATTTTCTCTCTCCGAAATGGATAAACTTGTTGCCAATTCAATCAAGCGCTGAACTGTTGCTGGTCTGTGTCAGATAATAACAAATTATGACTATTTGATTGATTGATGCGGCAAAGCTTCAGCTTATGGTCAATAGTTTGCACTAGCCAGCTGGAGCATATGTAAACTGAAAAAAATCATCTATTAATAGCTGGGGAAAAACTCATTAAGAGAGAGGTGGATGAGGTGGGAGTTGAGCAAAGGTCGCATTGCATTATATGTTGATTAAATATTTCCTGCTCAACGACTATTTATAGATGGCTGCAAGTTTAACACTTTTGCTTTCAATCCCCTAAACGGCTATGCGTTAAAAGAGAAACTGGTAAAAAAAAAAAAGACAATCAAGGCGCCAGACAGCAAGCCAAGGAGAAACAAGTTCCAAAAGCAACTTGAAATGAAGGAGCCATAAAGAGTGGCAAGTTAAGACATTTTACAAAAATTGTCTTTTGGGTTGCAGCTGCGTTGGCTTTCGATTAATAGACTCAAAATGACAACATGACTTCACATAAAAACTCGAAACAAACTGATACAAATAGTTGACAAATTGACTCAAGGTTTGGAAATTTGAGCTATGTGTTCAAAATGTTAGTATCCTATCTTATCTGGCGCCGCGAAAATCGATAAGGGACCGCCCACCAGTCTTTCTCTTACCCATTTAGTGTAAGCACTGACCTATTCTAGCATGAAATTTATATAGAGAACAGCCTTGACTTATTAATGATAGATAACTTTAGCTCGCATGCCCGATTTCGAGTTGTAGGCGGGGCTAATAACAAAAGCAATGCCATAGTTAAATTAGCTTTTAATTGATCTGTTTAATTTGCAATTGCTATAGAATCCAATTACAATTACAGGGTGCTCGCATACTAATAATACAGCTGCTAAGTAATGTAATGTAATGTAGTTAAGCGATATATATCGTTTGTGATACTTTTGTTTCTATTCAATATTTATTGGCACATTTTTTTCGGTGCGATCAACAACACTACAATTTATCACATGTAATCGAGCGTGGGAAAATATGCGAATTTTAACAGAAAACAAACAAAAGTAAACAGAGAGATGTTCTTATATAATTGTATGCATACAAAATATGTATATATGTATGTGCATGTTTTAGATGGTAAACAACTTGGTTGTTGTTGTTGTTTTTGTTGTCATTGCATGCAAATCACAAGCGCAAACACACGAAACAGCGTCATAATGAAAACAGCACGAAACCAGAAAGTACCAACAGAAATAAAATAAAGGAGAGCCCAAAAAAAATAATGAAAACGAAAACTATGTCAGATTTACTTACTACATACATGCATACATACATAACTTCCTTGTTGTACATTACTTGCAAATATTTTTGCGTAATATTGATTTTCATTGCAGTTTGTAGTCAGTTTGAATTGCAACATTCAAATGATATGCAAATTTTTTGTATGCAATTTTTTAATCAACCCTGGCATCGGCGGACCCAGAGCCGATTGTGTAAAGCACAAGAAAAGTTATTAAAAGCGCAGCAGCAATTTTACGCAAGGGCGGGGGAGAGATAGACAGAGAGAGAGAGAGAGGAGAGAGCGTGGGCAGTTGTTGGCTTGCTAAACAGTTTCTTTGTTTGCCTTTGGCAGTGAATTGTTTTACAGTTTTTGTTTTTCTCAATGCACTTTGCGCCAGTCATGGCAACCAGATGTTGTTGTTGCTTCTGTTGGTGCTGCTTTTGCTGCCACGAGCCATTGTCGTGAGCTGACACTTCCTTCCCCCTTCTCAATCAATCACTCTCTTTCAGCGAGCATGCATATCTGTTTGTGTATGTGTGTGTGTGTTAGTGGGTAAGTGCTTTTTTCATGCCATTGTTCTACTTGCTCATCGGCTGCTGTTCTTTTTTTTTTAAAGTTTTGTACTTTTATTTATAAACACTCGCACTGGTTAACATAAGCTAATTGAATTAAGCACGGTTTCAAATATATGTACATGTATATGCTTGCAAATTCAGATTAATCAACATCCTAAACTTCCGGGTTGATCGAAAGTTCGTTGACTTTAGTACAGCTGCATCAACTGTTAAAGTGAAAAAAGCTTTTCGAAAAGCAAAATCTGTAACGGGATCAACTCTTAGTTGCTTTGGCAAAAGCTCGTTCGTTCGCTTGCTCAACTTTGACCTTGATGTTTTTCGGTTTATTTATCGCTCTCATGTGCGGCGACATACTATTTAGTTCTCCCACGCAGCTATTTAACTTTTTGTTTATATTATTTGAGTTCGGTTTCGGCACGTACAGGCAGCCGCAGCGCCCCAAAAGCAGGCAACACAATATGCCTTTTATGTCTTTCCATACCCTGTACGTAATAAAAATCCGTTTAAAAGGGGTATGATGTGTTCAAAAACATACATCATTTGGTTGCTTCATCTTACTTTCTTCGTTTTAAAGACTGCTACAGGGTATTTTCCAATAAGACACTTTTAATTACAAACCTGTCTGCCTCGTTTGTTTGTTTCGATGCTTTTTTTTTTCATTAAAAAACAAGATGCAAAGCTATTTCGGATGGGCCTCTCGATAACAGCGCTGTGCGTTGCTGTTGCGCGTGTCCTGTGCAAATGGAAACCATTTATGAAATTGCTTTCAACAAGAGCACAGCAACAACAATATACTGGATACTTTGAACTAGGGGCGACATGCTGACGCTTGTATCATTTGATGACGGCAACGGGTCTCCTTGTTCGTCCGTTAGGGTTGGGTTAGTTAGCGTGAAGTGGTATAGGATATCAACTTGATTGAAGCATAGTAAGGGTTTGGTTTGGGGCGGGAGGGGGTGGGGTGTGTTGTTGTTTGAAGTATCATACAGAAGAAGATGAGCAGCAAATGTGCTGCAAGGTGTGAAAGACTGCCATTAAATAGTCTTAAGACACAAAAAGATTAGGAATTAAAACTCGAAATGACGGACATTCCTGCAACATCCTTTAACCTTTAATTGACGAATTTTTATATAGAAATGAAAATTGCATTAATTTACCGAGAAATGCAATCGCTCATCATTAACTCATTGGATAACAAGTAACGGGAATTGGGTACCACACGTTGCTGACGTCAATGGAACAGGGTTGCCAAGAGTGTTAAGAAAGAGAGACAGTTAATTGCAGGTCCTTGAAGCCAACCTGTCTGACATATGGCTGCATGGCATGTAGGATGGAAATTATTTATCACATCGATTCATTCGCATACTCATGTAATATTTATAAATTCTAAGCGCACGACGCACTCAACTTCATCTAATCGTCGCAGCCTTTTCTATTTATAGACTCACAAACACAAACACACACTTATATACATACATAGAGGTAAGTAAATGGTGTAGGGTGGCAACCATGTGCATGCATAATCAATTTACGACTGTGTAAATCGAGCAAAATCATTTAACTTTCCCATGAGTGTAAAATTGTCGGTGTATGCAGCATTATTATAAAGAGCCCGAAAAACTCCAACTGATCAACGACAATTTAAATGCACAAAGCGTAAAAGTCAACCCCACAATTCGACCCGAGTGGGTTATTCATGATGTGCCCTGCGCCAACAACAACAACAACAACAATAACAGAAACGCAGTTAGTCAGCCAAAAGCTAAAAGGCAGACAGACAGAAAGCAACTGTTGCCATCTCATTCTAGCTTTTTCACACATCCGCATTCCTGCTTCCATTCATTCATGAATTACACTCACACACTTTCGCAAACATACACACAATTGGAGGGCGAACTTTGCCTTCTTGGCGCTTTTGAGTTGCGTGTGGGCGTCGAAATGTCAGCGAGCAGTAAATAAAATTGGCACATTTTCTCTATTAGTCTCTTGGTTCATTTTATACCACTTCTCATTTGCAGGCTATAGATTATAAAGCCACAGAGCGAGAGGGTTTCTTTAAAGCTCTGTGCTTTCTCTGGCACTTAAGCTTTTTATTGTTGGAGCGATCAGTTTATGCGTTTTAGAGCTTTTATATGTTGACTTCCAAACAACTTTGTTCATAAACAAATGTTTTCACTTTAATTTGTGAGTGCATTTTGTATTTGTTCTTATTTTTTTATTTTTCAATTTAGAAACAAATGAGGTTCTGCTGATAAAGCTGGAATAAAGTTAGTTGATTTTAAATGGGGCCACAAACAAGCTTCAAAGCAATCATTAACAAAAACATGCATACAAATACAATGTAGTAGTATGTGTAAATACATCAATTATTTACATATGAGAGTGCTTTGTGTGCTGATAAGAATAAAGAAACTAGGCTACCAACGCCAAGCCGGACCTTGCACAAAATGCTTTCAAATGTAAACAAAAGTCTTGACTAATCGCGTCATAAAGAAAAATGCAATAGGCAAAAAGTTGTTTTAATTGCTAAATGCATAAGTAAATCAATTAAATGTTTAAATTGAGACGCAAGGGCTGGTTTTGAAATATTGGGGCCTTAGCCCTAGATTTTAACCTTCGGTCAGAGAAAAGCCCACTTAAATTTTCAATATCAAGTTCAATGAAAAACCGACAATGAACGGACGACGAAGCATTGTATTGCCACCCTGCTCGCACTTGAGGCGCACACTTGCAGCAGCAGCAGCTTTTAAAGCGCAGTAAAACTGCAATGTCAAAAGCTAAAGTGCAATAGACAAAAACATACATATACATATACACACATTGAAATGCCTACACACATGTGCATGTGCTGCTGGTAGCTGGGTGAATGAAAACAATGTGGCAAGTGTAAGTTGTTCTATTGAATTCCTAGAATCATAATAAATATAGAATACGCAAAGATGTGTTCGGGTTAAAAGCTCACAAATTGGACAAATTGATGTTGACAGTTGCTTTAGTTGCGGACTAAAAGAGCAGAGCGCCCAACAAAGGGATAGATAACGGCACTTATACGCACACTCCTACATACACACACACTTGAAATACATGTACATACACAGAATTTATTTTTAGGGCTGGCGGTGTTACACTTACCAAGTGCAATTGCACTTTATATTCTTTTCTGTCAGCTCGTTCTTATCAATCAACCAGAAAGTCTCCTTGTCTTTTATTATAAACTATTTAGCTTAGTTTTTGCAACCTCCAGAGCGCCTTAACGTTTGTTAACTTTGTGCGCAAAATTCAAGTGATTCGCAATATTATCTGCACTTTACACTGCCACACTAGTCAAATTGATTTAATAATTAGTTATTGAACAAACGCAAGCGCTAGCAGAACGTTCCTGCAACTCGCACGATAAAAAAAAACAAGGCGAAGGGCTTGTAAATTTTTATGTTGTTTTGAGTCCGAGCAAGTTACGACCCATTAATGTTAACATCAGCAGACGCTGTGACATTTCAATCACAAGTTGAGCAAACCTCGATGTATCGATAGGTCTTTGCTGTTGAACAGCTGTTAGCTTTCAGTTTTAGTGTTGGCAAACGCATCTAAGTGGCACTTATCTATTACCAAGTTATTAAATTAACAACTTTATGGGTGTTGATATTTTTGCATGCTTCTTGTTATAAAAAACAGTCGCAGATTAAAATTTATAGTTATGCATAATGTTCGACCAAAATATAATTGACATTTCAATGGCCAACCGGTTAACATTTATCAATTCAAAGCATGGTTACCCTATTCAGCGGGTGCTGGGAAAGCTAAGAAAAATACTAAACGCGCGCAATGCTTAAATTAAATTTTGACCGCCAGTTTATTTATATTTTGCTTATAATAACTTGATTTAATCATTTAAAAAGGGACACTACCAATGTTGAGCAACATAAGTTAACTTTGCGCAAGATAAACAAACTAATACGTATTGATTTTTTATACTTGTATTTGTATTTGTAATAATTGATTTAATTTAAATACAATTTTGCAAATATTGCTTTTTTAACATATACTTAGTATTACGAATATATATGTATATAAATATGAATAGAATAATATACTTTTAGACCACTTTTCGGGCTACAAAAAGTTACACATTGAAATGCGCACAATTTAGACATAGATTGTATATTTGAACAGTTATGTTAATGTTAATTATTAATGTTATTGATAAATGATTATGATTATTTTAAGATGTTGTTTATAAGTAAGTTATTCGTTAGAAATTGGAGTTACATATCTCAACATGAAAGAATTCTAGACAAAATGGCCAACAAATTGTGTTTTTAACTTAATTGTTTATAATTATAATGAATACATATATTTATTTATTTATATATGCAAACAAGATGTCAGCTACAAACTAGTCAACAAATTTTTAGGCAAATTTTTCTTTTTTTAACACATAGTTTTACTCGTGGAGTTGTAAATTTTTTATTTTCGTATATTTTTTGGTTTTAAGATATATATTTTTATAATATTTTGAAAATATTTTCAAGCACTTGACGTCTAGTTTAGCTTAAAAATAAAGTAAGTTAAGTTTTGTTTAATAAATTGTGTGTAGCATTTTCAACGGAATCTCAACATTGCAAGGAAGATATTTGACGGCATTACCCCTCTCTTTCTCTCTCTCTATATATGTATATGTATATTGATTTGTAATATATATAGTGGCTATATACTTGGCTTAAACTTATGAAACTTTGCTCTAAATAGCTATAATTTGGGTGCAAAAATCGTGTAAGAAAAATCAAAAAGAAAATTATAAATTGTCGTTTTTTGGTTTTATTTTTAAGCCTTAGTTAATAAATTCAGCTAGAAAATCATAAAAAACATAATGTACAATGTGTATTAGTTTTTTGTGTTTTGTTTTTTAACGTTTTTAATATCGAGATTAATGTTTGCTTTAAATATATATCTGTATATCGGTTTTTAGACATGCATTAACTTACTTGGCTAAAAGAGGAATTGACTAAAAACAAAAATTGTACCAACATTAATGAAACAAGGTCGATTGCCTTAGCTTTAAACGCTTTAAAATTGTTGCCAAACATTATTATTACAATGGGATATGTTTATCGATTTAACTAGTATTAGTTTAAGATGTTGGCAAATTAATTTAAATGACGTTTTTCAACAGCTAAGGCATTAAATTCAAATAGTCACGAACTTAATTTAATATTACACATATATCAAAATTATACAGCTAATTTTGCTAAACGGCTTACAAATAATATATATATGTATATAGTTAATTTACATAGAATTTTTAAATATTTTGTGTTTTTTTTTTTTTTGATTGAGGATTAACCCCCGAATAACAACATAATGAACAGCTTATATGATATCTTTTTCAAGAAAGTAATTTGCACATGTTAGTTAATTCATGTTTAAAGTATGATCTCCCTGGGGCGTCGCTTCAGCGGATCACAGCTATAGCCGTGATCCCGAGGAGTATTAGGCCCCACCATCACTCTCAATCCGGTTTTATTCGTGATGCCATTGCGAGATAAGATGAGAGCGGTTCGAGGAGTTCGCGGGTGCTGCTTGGCCACACTGATGATGGTGCTGGGCGTTAGAGTGGCGGTAGAGCTATCATTGCTGCCGGATGCAGCTGAGCCACGTGGACATTGCAGCTGGGCGGCTACCATTGGCATTGGTTGTGGCAGCGGTGTGCGTGGCGCCTGCGCTGACTGCAACTCGTGCAACACGGCGGACTTGCGGATGGTTTGCTGCAGCAGGGCGTTAACATCGATGGCTGGCCAGGCGACCAGCGAAACGCTTCGTCATAAATGCGAATCTAACGGCGAGGAGCTGCGTTTGAGTCTGATGTGCTTGCTCCAGCTAGCATTGTTAGTGGGTGACTCGTCTGCTCCTGCTTTGTTGCAGAGACCCATGGTGGAGGAGAGTGAAAAGTATTCGGCAGATTGACTTAGTGAGGATGCATCAGCATCCGCATCCGTTATGGCATCCACATCATCCATATCGCTGCGCATCGTGTGCTCATGTGTGCTCAATGGGGTTAAAGTGCTGCTATGAGCGTCTGCATCCTGTGTGGGAGTGCTCATTAGAGTGTGATCTGCTGCTGTGCAGAAGGATTCACGCTGTCCGGTCGTCTCATCATCATCATCATCCTCGTCCTCTTCGTATTCATCACCCACATAATCCTCATCACTGCAACGGCCACAGCAGCAACTGTTTGTGCGGCACGAACAGAAACTCTTCAAACTGCTCCTCTCCTGCAGTTGTTGATGGCAATCGGCAGCAACGGTCATCTCATGGGCGAGATCATCGTCCAGGCTGCTGCAGGAACTGGTCCTGGCCTGATCACAGCTGCAGCTGGAACATCTTGAGCAACTGCTGCAATAATCATGCATGGCATCGGGCACAAAACGCTTCCTCTTAATCCTCACGCATTCATTGCGTGGCGGAGCTGATCCGGCAAAGGCTCGTGCTGTGCTGCTTGAGCTGCTGCTGGGCCTTTTGGCCGTCGATGGTGTCAGCTGCTCCTCATCCTCAGGCTGCACGCCCAGACGCACATCATCATCATCATCCCCCTCGTCGTCGTCTGCGTCAGCATCATCATCATGGGACAACTCATCCGTTTCGATAGTCGTATTGGAGTTGATGGAGCCACGACGACGTCGCTGACGATGCTGTTCGCACAGTGGAATCAGATTCATGGGCGCTCCTCCGCCCTCACTGGCTACCTTATATGGAAAGTTGGATGTGGCTGTGCTGCTATTATTCTCCGTTGCAGACGCTGCATCAATCTCAATTGCAATGATGGCCGAATGCTGTTTCAGCTGTTGTTGTTGTCGCTGTTGCTTTTGTTGCTGATCCTCGCTAGAGTCCACGGAAGACTTATTGTTGGCTGGAAGCGGACTGCGCTTGGAATGCAACGGCTGGCGGGATTCCTGCGACTGGACATGATGATGACGATGTTGATGACGTCTTTGTTTGTTGCTGCCGCTACCATAGTGCGCATGATGATGACAATGATGATGATGATGATGATGACAATGGTGATGGGTGGCGGTCACCTGGCAATGGCAACTGTTGCTCGAGCAGCAGCAGCAACTGAAACGTTGTTGCTCTACTGGCGTCTGTGTGGCATTGTGTCGCTTGCGACGATGGCAACAGCTGCGACTATGATTGTGCTGCTGCTGCTGGTCCTGGCCATTGCTAATGACACGCCCACTGTGCGGCTTATGCACAATGACCACCTGGAGATCATCGAGAGCAACGGCAACCGCAGCGGTCGCATTGCTGCTCTCATGCTTATGACTTTGACTTTTGCCGCTGCCCGCCGAACGTGTTAGCAACAGTTTGTTATTATTATTGTTGTTGTTTTTGTTTTTGTTGTTGGTGCTGCCATGATGATTGTGATATTGGAAGGCGCGATTGTCGTGACACTTGAAGTGCTCATCGTCGGCTCGAGCTGTCAACAGATGATCATCGCCGCTGCTGCTGATCGTAATTGGTAGCGATAATTGTCGCTCCTCGGAATGCGAAATGTGCAGTTCGTGTTGTTGTTGATGTTGGTGTTGCTGATGTGCTGTTGTTGTTGTAAGTATTGCATCTTCTTGTTGTTGTTGTTGCTGTTGTTGTTGCTCTTCGGGGGCAAACTGCTAATCGCCGCGTCTTAAATCACGTGGCTTCGTATTGTTGCGATAGATCCAAACCTGCAGCAATATGGCAATATCCAGGCTGACCTAAAGAGATACAGAAAGAGTATTAGTAAGCTCGGTCAGAAGAATAATAAGTACAAATACCTAATAATAATCACTTTAAGCTTAATACATTGAACAAGCTGAAATTGCTTTTGTTTGACTAGAAAGAAAGTTTATATTATTCTATAGGCAGAAACATCTTAAAAGGTTTCTGGATATACAAAACGTATTTGATTTTTGAAGCCCATAAACTAATATTAATTTTGGCTAAACATTTTTAGAATTGTGTTTGTAATTGCAGATTTTTGCTTGATGTTTGAGTTATTTCTGGAAATCTTTTGTTCAATAAATATTATTTTTCTGTGCTTTTTCTGGTATAAAAAACGCAATTAAATGTGATGAATTTTCTTCGCTCTGTTCATTAATTATCGATTTATAATGTAAATAAATATATTGTTGATTTTCATATGAGTTGCGTTTGATTGCTTTGCCAAGCATTGTACACACCTGCAGCGTGCCACAAATCCAGAACTGCGATGGTGCATTTCTAGCAATAAAGTAACCAGTCTTGAACATATCACCGAGCGTCCACATTATAACCATGTGTATGCTCATACCATATGTTGATTTATTCTTAAAGTTGCGCAAAAATTGCGGAGCACCTGCAAAGTGTAAATAAAATATGTTCTTAATGGTTGAATTCTTGTACTTTTACGAGTATAAGAAAAACTTTACCCAACATGGCCTCTGTAAACACGGCCACAAAGCCCATGGCCTCCATAAACCAATGAACGGGCAGCATCAGATATGTGATGGCAGCGCCAACGGCCCAAACGACAAGCATCATGTCCAAATACGATTGAAAGTCTGTCCAGTTCCAAAAGTATTTTAAATCCAGATCTGCAAGGGATGCAAAATTAAACTGTTATACAAGTGTTATACAACAAAGTAAGAGCTTTAGTTTAGTTTAGATTATCTTACAGCCAGCAGCAAAAGAGCTGATAAACTCTTATACAATATTATACAAAATGTATAAGCTATAGTTTATCTAAGCCAAGTCATAAATACAGCAGCAAAATAGCTCTTATACTGTTATATTATTCAAAAAGGTCATAAGCAACATCCATTTCAAGCTTTTGTTTATTTTTACGCCATTCTATAGTATTGAGTTGCCACTATATAAATAAATTTATATTCTAAAATCAATCGCTATTATGTTTGCCTACTTTTGAGCGCTCACACACACACACACACACAGAGATAAACAAAGAAGCCTAAGGCGTGCCTCTATAATTAGTTCAATGTTGTATTTTTCTGCCTGCCTGCCTGCCTGTGGTTCTTCTTCGGTCATTGATCAATTTATAGCTCAAACCCAGTTTCCGCCCTCTTTTTTTTGTTATGTTTGCCATTTGTGCGCGAGGGCAGATTGATAAGGTTGCGAGCAAAATGGCACGCGTTAAGATAAAGAGCCATTAAAATGCGAATTGGTAATGGGAGCGTTTGTTGCTGGTTGCTGGCTCTAGGCCAAAAGGAAATTGCCGTCAACTGTCACTGTTACGAAATTGAGCAGCGAAAAGTTTTCAATCGAAAACAAACAACTGCACCTTAAAAATTGTGGTATGAACCTATATCGTGTTTGGGCTGACTAACCATTCAAATAATGCCTGGAACGTGCACGTTTCACGACGCCGGCATCGTTGGAAACGGAGGCGCCAGTATCCGTGTCCGTCAGCACTTTTGGCAAGTGCAGTTCATCGCCTAAAAGGAAAAATGTGTGTTTTTAATCGTTTTTTTTATCGCAACATAAGAAGTTTGATTGAAGTTTCACTTACCTCGAAGCGCATGGTCTCGTGTATTGGCATTCATGCGCTTTACCTTGACGCACAGGTGTATCATTAGGAACATGGTGACATTCATGACGACGCTCTGCACCAGCAGTGGAAGCTCGTAGCGGCTGGAGAACCTGCAAAAGGTTAATGCATATCACATTAGTTTTGCTTCAACCGATAGTAAATGGCATTATAATTGACATTGATTATTACTGTATATTTATATAACAAAAACCGGTTCAATGGGAAGGAAGTGAATTAACTTCAAGTCCCTTTGGGGACACACCATTAAGGAATAAGTGTTAAACAGTGCTGTGAAATATGCGTAGATTTATAGCTAGATAAAATTAATTTGGATTTGATTAAAAACTGCAAAAACGTTTAATTACATTAGCTTTTCATTAAATCCGTAAAATTTTGAGTCAGTAAAAGTTTTAACAAATTTTACACATTTTTAGGGCTCGCTTAACACAAAATGAAAATTATTTGCCGATTTTTTCATCAACTAAAAAAGTTCGAAGGTCAAAAGCTGCTTCACATTTTACATTTATTCCCACGCAAAGCCAAAACTAAAAGCAACTTTTGTATTATATTCCCAAAATGAGAACCTATTTTATATTTGTTTACGCAGAAACAATTGGTTTATACCTTATCATTTTCTACAGGCAAGTATAAATTGACAACATCTGTTTTTTTTGTGTAATTGTAGCGTGGGGAATTTGTTTGCAGTATGAATTTTGATTAACACAAGTTGGTTTTTACTGTCGAACAAAGTCAATTGTTGAGAGTGTTTTTTTTTTTTTGTGTTTTTTGTGTATTAAAATGATAAATGGTGAACGTATTCGTTTTGAAAGGAAGCTTTAAGCGATGCGCCCTAAAAATAAATTGAGTTATCATAGGGAAAATGATGATTTATGAATAGATAGATTGTGGGCCAACAAAATCGATTGTGTGCTTTAGAAATGGGCAACTGCTTTTGCTCTTAGTGTCAGTGTCAAGTGAAACTGTCATCCGACAGACATAATGGGCATGTCTATATAAGGGGCCGACAACTAAAAAGTGTAAATAAGTTGGAACGTGTTGAACATTTGGCAAGGCACCAAAAAGTAAAGCTCTAAGCTGAAACGCATTTGTTTGGGATTTGTTTCTGATGTGGAAGTGGCTATTAAAAGGCTCTAAATGAATGCCTAGATTTGTTTTGTTGTTGTTTTTTGGGGTGTTGTGATTTTTGATAACATTCTGTGACAGTTCATAACACATGATAAACACAAATGTACATACATAATATATAGTTCTGCGTCATCGCAGCTGTCATTTATGGGCATTGAAATCAAGTAAAATGCCTAAAAGCACACAACGATATTTTTCTAACCCCCCCCCCCCCCCCCACACCATTACAAGTTTGGCAACTAGTTTGGGTGCTTTGGTTTTAGGGCGTTTTTCGGGTTTTTGGTCAGTTTTGTTTGCTGTGTCGAAATTGAATTACAAGTTCTGTCCTTTTCGGCCGCCAAACCAAACACACACAAATGGGCAACCACAAGCAGTTGGCTATTTAATGACATGCAAAAAAACAAAAAAATACTAGCAAATTGTTTGTACAGATTGCGAATGACAAAGTACTATGGGATATGTATATATAGTAGGAGCTGTGACTATGACTGTCAGCGACAACTATAGTGAAAAAAATGCACAAATAATTGGCCATGTGTATAATGTAAGGGTGACAGCATGTAATTAAAATGATAGTAGCTATAGTAGTTGTAGAAAGTTTTTGATCTTTTTTAAGATAGTTAGAAAAAGTAAAAACTATTTTGTCACATTTTTCTAATGATTTTTCAGTTACCTTTATAAGAGACTTTCTTAGCACAGAAAATATATGTAAGTTATCTTAAACTCTTAGTTTACTTTACGAGCTTTTAGATCTTGCTTTTATTCAATTGAATTGAATACGAAATCAAGTATATAAAAGTAGTTGAAGGTCTCGTGCAAAGAACTTGCAGCTAACTTGATTAAACAGCTTCAGTTCAAGAGTTTCTTGAATCCTTATATAGTTCTACCAAAGCGTATTAGACACACAGTTTTTATACGTTCTAATCAAATGTAAAACAGCAAATGCAATTTGCAGCACTGTTGACATTTGCAAAGGGTAAACGTTTCACTATCGCTCTCTCACTCTCACTGTCTCCCTCTCTCTGCCTATTTCTTTGTTCAAGTTGAAAGGACTTGCATAAAACTCAACGCCACATAATTGTTTGACTAACTTTTTTTTTTGTTATAGCACGGCACAGGAATATATAAACGCAATTTCAAGCAGGAAACTGTTGTAAAAGGCAGAACAAACTATATACAAAGTAGAGGAACAAACAGAAAGAAAAGTTAAAGACAACAGCTCAAAATAATGTTCAAACTGAACTTTTTATTAAAGTGTAACCAAATACCTTTAAGGGTGTTTTTACTTTTATTTTTTTGTCAAAAGGTTTTCATAGTTTCCATAGTTTTTTTTTCATTTTTAAATTGACAATCAAAAAATACTTACACCAGCGCACACACACACACACATACACAAATCCATTTTGCACACTGTTTGAGCGTGTTAAATATGTATGTAAAAGAGACGTAAAAAATCAATAAAAGGTGCAAACGCTTTGGCGGCTTCATATTTGGCCGGTGAATGGCTCAACTACAAACGGTATGTTCTCACTTGTTATGCATGCCACCCGACACTTGCCACATGCCACATGCCACACATGTGTATGCAGTTGCTTTTTCATGGGCAATTTGTGCAAATAGCCGCAACGATTTGCCTGAAATGACTTGCGGTAAGCGAAACGACCGAAACGGCGATTGAGGAAGAGGCAGAGGAAAATCATTTATCCCAAAATAGGCAAGGATTAGGCAACTTAAGAGCATACGTTTTTGACTGAAAGATATCCTACATATTAAGCATTAAGTATTCCTATTGGATGTTAAGGTCATACTTTATGAAAATCCAAGTTAGCAAGAACCTTTAATGGAATCTTTAATGATTTAAACAAGTACAAAAAAATTACTTTTGTCAGGTTTATCTTGTTTACGAATATTATATTTAGAAAAACCTTTCGAAAATATCATTTTATGACATCTTTTTATACTCTAACGTATATAGAAATCATAGCTTCAAAATCTCTGACTTTTTGACTTTTACACATATTTCTCAAAGTTCATTACACCCTCCTTAGAAGATTTTTGTAGGGCATAAAGCAGACAAAATGTCACTCAACGCTGATGAAGTTTTTATTGACAAGTTAAAGCAATTTTTTTTTTATTATAATTTTTTGTGTCTGCTTATCACTTTGCTCTTTCACTTGCTTACTTTGGCAAATGAAGTCACATTCTGTTAGGACGATTTATATGTTTGCTTATTTGCTAGGTTTTTGTGTATACGCCCACACCACTCCCCTCCCCTTAAGTTACAGGATGTCCGACTGTAGACAGATGAATGTATGTGTGTGTGTGTGTGTGTGCATATAATTAAAACTGTGCCGGCTTTAATGCAGTGTGTGTGTTTGCTCAAGTGTGTGCGCCGTTTTGTTTGGTCATAAACATACACACACGCACACATACAGTGAAATTTAATTTGCCTGGAAGTAGGCTACACTTGGCAGCAGCACCAGCAGCAGCAGCAGGAGGCAGGCAGGCAGGCTGGCTAGCTGGCTGGCTGGCTAGCACTCAAACCAATTGAGTACATGTCATCATCCGCCGTGTGAAGAGGCCTTCTAACGAACTGAATGTTCAGACACTTGAGCTATGAAAAAAAAGACAACAAGGTACACAAATATGAAATATGTGTATAAGACTATGTTCCATTGAATGCGCCTATTTACGCGGCTTTATTATTATGTATGTGTGTCGGCAAGATTTGTGTAAATAAGGCGTTGCTGATGAGCCAACCAAACCAAGCAGCCAGTTCGTCTACAATCCATAGTAATTATCCTTGAAAAGCGAAAGGCGGCTCGACACCGTTTCTCTTTTCATTGAGTGGCTAAGAAACTGGGTCGTATTGCTTTGCTTTGGCTGTTTTGTTTAGCTTTTTGGAATGGCCTTGCGGCGATTTGAGCGTTCGAAATTGATAGTCGTGAAACAAAACTTTTGTAGTAAGATCTTTGCTGCCAGAAGGGTAAATCAACTCTCAAAACTTCCAAGTTTGTTTATCTTTATAAGCTGTTACTTCTACAGCGTATCTAAACATTCATTTTCGGCATATCTAAAGCACAAAGTAAATTTGGTTTACTAGCAAAGTCTAGATAAGCTAAATGAAAACGCATCTAAAATAAATGAAGTTGCTTTGCTTTCTTCGAGTAAATGAATACTGAGTATATGAATACTGTCATTCACATGACGCTAAGCTGCTCAGCAACACAAGAAAAATAATACAATACTAACGTTAACGAGAACAACAAGAGTATAGACAGATGGGTGGTAAAGCTATTCCAATTTACGGCATCAGAAGCTACGGCAATAACAACATCAACAACAACAACAACAACTATAAGTGATAACAGAAGAGACGAAAAGCAGATGGCAAACAAAAGGAGCGCATAACAAGACCACTAAAGAAAGAAAAATGCGAAAAATAAAAAGCAATGTCGCAATTGTTGTCGATTCGATGCTGTGTGGATAGAAAAAGAACACACAAAAAGTATAGAGAGAGAAAGAGCGAGAGAGAGAGAGAGAGAGGGAGACCTTTGGGATTTGCATATAGGCATAAATATTGTTAGCAAAGTTCATGTCAGATATGGAATAAAACAGTGGCACTCGATAAGGCAAAATGCGGGTTGAACCTCAAAAAAAAAAAAACAGTGAGAAAGTTTAACAACTTTTAGATTTGTGGCAAGATTTAAGTGCAACTTTGAGTGAAACTTATGCAAGTATCTAGGGATTTAAGTTTGAGTCTGAGTTTTTGTTTATAATTTTTAATAAGAACGTTAAACATATATATATATATATATATCTTACTATACTACAAACTGTTGTATTGAACAAAGATTACTGCTGCTATAAAAACCATTTATTTATATAAAATGTACTATACATTACTATACTTTAAACTGTTATATTGAACGAAGAGTATTGCTGTCATAAAAACTGTTATACAAATTGATTTATTTAACATTTAAATAAAAGATAGCATTCATTAATCATTCATTACTGTACGTTTGCAACAGATAAGCAACAAGCTATTTTTTTTTCATTCGAATTTTTTTCCCATTTGCCAAATCAAAATCTGATCGTTAAGCAAAACATTTGCGTCAATCGCCGTTTGAACATTTGCTGTGCCACATTTGGAGCGTGTCTAGCAAATTGTACATAGGCGTAGAAGTGATTTCGAAATCCGTGCGGTTCCAATGTGTGAGGGCTATCAGTATTTGCTTGTTTCTGTTTTGGTTTCTGTATCTGTTGTTGCTTTCATCAGACCGAAAAACTGTAAACATTCAAAGAAGAACAACAAAAAAAAACAACATTGAAACTGAATAACAGCGATTTGTTATTCTTGTTGAGGTTGTCTAGTTGTTGTTGTTAAGTTATTTTGTGATTGTTGCGTAGGCGATTCGATTAGTTTTCTGGCAAACGCAAGCAAATTACACACATACACTCACACAAGTCAGCTAAAAGCTTAAAGTCATTGTTACAAAATTGGCCAAAACAGAATTAAGAGGAAGACCCTTAAGCATTAAGACCTCCTAAATCCCTCAAGGGACTTTGTTGTGCAAGCCGTGCATTAAAATTCAATTAGAAAAACGAAACAAAATTGCTGAGCTTTTCTCTCCACTCTCCACAGATTTCATTCAGCTCTCCCCACGCTTATGTCCTTTTTGTCCTTTTGGGTTGGCAGTCAGTCAGGCACGAAACATGACGTGTTTTGTTTATTTTAAGATCACTTTTACATTCCTTTTCCGTGTTTTTTTTTTGCTTTTTGTTTTTTAATTACGCAAAAGTCTTAAGCACAAATGTTAGCTGTTTGGAGATAAGTTGCGCACAGTGATAGCCTCGATGTTGACCTTTTGGGTTAGGCCAACAACTGACCGCACCCAGGCTATCAAGACAAAGTCGTCGCCTTAAAAGCTTTTGCGCTGAGTAATGGCATTAAAAGAAAATTAAAAGCTGAAGCTGAAGCTAAAGCGATCCGGATAACGTTCAAGCCGGGTCACCAACTCAAATGCTGATAGTGTTTGGCTAAAAGGTTATTAAAAACAAAATCAAAATGCTGCCAGCACTATATTTTGACATTTAAAAATATTCTGTAAAGTAAAAACTAACAAAAAAAAGCAGCATTTAACATATTTATACCCTGATCCCATTAAAAATGGGAAAAAAGGGTATTATGAAGTTGTGCAAAAGTATGTAACAGGCAGAAGGAAGCATCTCCGACCCCATAAAGTATATATATTCTTTATCAGCATCAACGAGTCGAGTCGATATAGCCATGTCCGTCTGTCCGTCTGTATGTATGAACGCGTCGATCTCAGAGACTATAAGAGCTAGAGACTCCAGATTTGGAACTTAAGCTCGCCTAATCCCTAGGCAGTACAAGTTTGTTTTCGATTTTCGATAACTCATCCCGTTTCCGATATACACATGTGATCGATAACAATAAAATCTTGAATTTGAAAAAACTTTAGATGACATTTTAATTATTAATCAAAATAATAACAATCTGTGAAATCTGTTTTTTAAAATCGGTTAAGAAACACCGAAGATATGGAACCTTGAAGTTTAGTATGCAGTATGCAGTATGGTCGTACACACACGCACACATACTTGCAAGCACTGACTGTACGCGTAAAGTATAGGGATCAGGGTATCGTCTAGTCGGGATTTCTCGACTAGAGCCTTCTTACTTGTTTTTTTTATAAATTTAAGTATTAATTTCATTACTTATATTAATTGCGATTTTTATTTAGTAATAGAGACAATGAATCAACAATGTTCATTAAGAATTTCTAAAAAATTAAAAATTAAGGAATAATGGGTTGAATTAAAAAAGTTAATTATTTACCATTATATTGCCATAGATTTATGGTTTTTTGTTAGTCTTAAAGATCAAGTAAGTAAGATTTTAAGTTTATCATAAATCTTTTTTATACACATTATTAGCATCTTAAAAAATTTAATTATAAATTATTGTAGAACTCTTTTGTAATAGTTATTTCTTCACTTAAAACAACGCAAAAGCCACCAGTTAAATGAAAGTTTCGGTTCAAGAATATAAGAAATATATTGTATATGCGCATAAATAAATGATAATAAGTAAGAACCCAACCATCATTATAATTATTAAAAACAACAGCAAACGGGTTTAGAATGTGCTAAAAGCTAATTAGCATGCAAAAGGCAACATACTTAAAAAAAAAGCACAACAAAAATAACATGAACATTAATGGCTAAGCAAGAACTTGACAACAAGTCCGGCAAAGCATGGATTGGGCCACAAAATTAAATGGAATCCGGCAACAACACAAAAATAAAAACAAGCAAAAGCAAGATTATTTAAGTTCACACACCCTTCAGCACACGTCTCTCTCTCGCTGACCTTGCTTTAAGTATTTTTTGTGCGCTTGTGTTTTCATTTGGATCAAACAACATTTTGGGCAGCTACTTTAAACATATTAAAAATAAATAAATGAATGTTTAAGTAGGTCAAATTCTAAACACATAAAGTTAAAGTTGTTGAATGCGTTACCTTTAAATTAGATAAGATAGCTGAATGGCATTTTTAAAGCAATTTAATTTCATTTATTGCTTGATAAGAAAGTGTGCCGCAATGTGCCTTTTCAGTCAGTTCGAATAGAATAGTTTTTAAAAATCTAATCGTGAGATGTTAAGCGCTATGCTTAATATGGTTTAATGATTTTGACATTGGATTTTTGGCTTAATTACCAATACCAAACTGTACTGTCTCTATATAAACAGTACGTTCCATTAGTGTCATACAGCAATATATTAATTGCTAATTTGGCACGAGCAAAGGCATTTCATTTCCCGTTAATGTCTAAATATTCCATTAGTTTTATTTGAATGTCTGAAAAGCAACTTCGTCAGCATTTTTCATAAATATTATAATTGTTATAAAAGGCTTTAGTTACCTGTCTCAAATAATCTGTTATTCAGAGTGGCAAACGTTGTTGTAGATAGAAGCTTTGGTATGGGGGCGATAAGAAAGCCTCTTAACTCAGGTGAACTTTTAATGTTTGCTTTTGTTGCTCTCTAAACAAACATCATAAAAATATGAATGAGTGCGTATCAGTAACAGAGATACATTTTAAGAGTAAGGCTTATCAATTGAGGAAGCAATGAACAATACTCATAAGAAGTTGCTCTTTCCGGAGAATACGAATTAAATCGATTTGTTGGAATGTTGACAATACTTCAAAACAATTGATTGGCAGAGATTAAAATTGTTCGATTGATGTATGCGAAAAAAAAGTTAAGAGAATATATAAATAATGGTATTTCTCGTGAGTATTTCATTTGAGTATACGATATTATATACATATATATATATATATAGCCACTTTTATGTAATTTATTAAACTTATTTCGTATGCTAAAGATATTCCGTTCCTGGAATATATTTTCGTGTTATGTGAGTCCCTTTTTTCCTTTAACAATTTTCTTTTCCTTCATATTTTTCTTCTTTCCCTTTTCCGTTTCCATTCTAATTAGCAATTATTTGTGTAATGGCACAGTTTTCTGGCTGCTTCTTTCTACCACAAACACTTCAAGCTCTAGCGCAATAAAACTTAAATGCCGCATTTGCCACACAAGCCATGCGTTCATTGAACCCCCTGCAGCACATGGAACGCCCCCCACGCTCATCAAACTGCTGTTATACGAAATTGTTGGCAAGAAAAAATTAAAGCAACATTTGTGTATGCCCTCCTTTTGGACATTCACAACAAAAGCGCCTTTTGCCAACTGGCGAACTGCAAAAAAAAACATTTAAATGGGGGCTCGTGTACTCAAAAATTATATTTATACAACACACTCAAATGATATATATGTACAGTGTACAAAACATATAAATACGATGAAATATAACAAGTTTGTATGAGATTAATAGACTTAAAGATACCCTGTTCGCAGCACTTAACAAGAAATGTTGTCAAATAAATCTTTCTTTAACTTCGTAAGATATATTGATAAGTACAAGTTTTGTATCTTATATAATTAGACATCATAGCCACTCACATCCACTTATTGTGTACAGGGTATAACGCTTACATATAACATTAAGTGCACTTGAATTAAATTTTCGTTTGGCTCATTACTGGTTAATGTGTATTTTTTTTTTGCTTTCTCAACACAATTTGTGCAAATATTTACGCAAATGCAAGAGCAACAAATAAACGATGAGCTTACTAATAAAACTATTAAGGCACAGTTCTCTATATATTACATATGTAGATATATGTATTACAACTATTATTATTATTCAAATTGATTGCACTTCAATCAAATTCATTGTGGGCTACTTATTTAGTCATACCTCGTCGCTTCAAACCGCAAATTGACTCATAGTAACAACAATATAACACACACAGTGTAGCAATTATAACTTTTTGGGGTCATTGTGTATGTTTGGTTTGGGCATTTGCCTGGATTCCGTTTTACTGGAAATCTGACGCCCGGCCCCAATTGTTGGGTGTAAGCAAATAGCAAATATGAAAGTGTCAGCTATCAAAGCAAAGTTGAACATAGCCAAAAAGCTGAAATAATAATTAAAGCAAATCTATAGGGTGCTACGCGCAAACAACGTCTACTAAACCTGAATTGAATTCTGTTAAAAGGCGATCGATAATATTATCGATAGTATTTATACACTTGTATAAGTACTTATCAAAACACAAAGTAAAAGGCAATTAGTCCAGACAGCAACCATCTTATAAAAGTCCTTATACGAATCTTAAAGAATTAGTTACATTTTTTCACTTATACAAATCGCATGTAAATGTTCTCTGTTAAAGCTCTTAAGCCATTTTGTTATATCTTAAGCGATGACGAACTTCATTTGCATAAATTATAAACAATAACAATGGAAATATACTTCCACTCTCAGTTTTTATATAACACTTTTTTGTTTTTGTTGAGAACATGATTAATAACAATGAATCGATGAGGTCATTCAACCCCCCCCCGAACATAAGGCATATTACAGCTCTGTGGGTGTGTGTTATAAAACACCATTTAATATGCGAACAATAACAAATGAGAGTGAATCCCACACACAACTCAAAAACATATCCGGGAAACGTTCTTTAACTTTGCGTGAGCATTGCAATCATTTTCAATTTACAAAGTCGCATAGGTAATTAAAAAAAAAAATATATATGTTTGGATTCAACACGCTTTGCATTATGTATTTGCATTCTGAGCAGTAACAATTTGTTGGTGTTAAAATTGCTGAAATGCATAAGCTATAACACATTACAATTTATTTTTAAATTTTTTACGAGTTCTCATTTGAAGTATTCCACAAATTGCCTTCGCTCGTTACTTGGCTTGAGGTTCGCCAAGGCAGTTTGTTGGCATGGTGTCTGGGTGTGAGAGGATGTTTGTAAGTGTGTGACAGCGATTAGACGGAATAATGATAATTAACTTGTCAGTGTGTGTTATTCAATTGGCACAAGGCAAATTTGAGATGACACAAAAAAGCACGGAAAGATGCAAAAACAAGTAGTAAAATTTAATTGTCACATAGAAAATAAAAACAGCGAAAATCAACTGTGAAACTAAATACAACAAAGTTGTTTTTAATATATAACTTAGCTCATTTCTACTTTGTTTTTAGGTTTACTTTTATTATTCAAACGAGCATAAAATTGTTTTCGCTTTTATAAGTGTTATTTTTAGGTTTATTTTTATAAATTTCCCAATACGTTGATGTTTTATTTTTATAAATTTCCCGCACTTTGATGTTTTATTTTTAGTTAGCCTTTCTCTTAGACAGGAAGATAAATAAGTATTCTTTGGATACAGAAATAGAACAGGTTTTACAGATTGAATTTTATTTCGATTATTGAGAATATAAAAAGAAACCTAAATAATGAATAAGGTTTCGTCCCGGCATTTTTATATTAATCATTCACATGGAACGGAATATAGTATAAACACACATAATGCTGGCGCCTCGGTGACCAATGGAATCGCGTGACCAAACTTGCCACCCGCAGTGTCACGCTATATATACTCAAAGCAGGAATAGTAGGAGGTATTTTGTGTTTACCCTTAGACTAACTGTCGCATGGCACTGAAAACTAAAAAGTTTTTATTATGGTCTTTAAAGAAAGAAAAAAAAGGCAAAGCAGCTGATTCACTTGGTATGCGAAACGAAATGCCGACAAATAGTTTCTAGCCAAGTTTCTAGCAATTCAATTATTGATTGTTGTTGCGGCTGTCTAACACAAAACGTGGCAGACAATTTGACGACTGCCACCAGTTGCTTACTGCGTTTAATTTATTCTATACTCTAACCGAAGATATATCAATAAATATAAGCACATTCATTAAATAACTTGTCGACCTTTGCGGCATTTGAGCTGGCATATTCGATTACTCAGTTCGTCATTTAATGCGATAAATATATAGAATTTCAGTCTGTTAGGGCATGAAACATTCGTCGTGATAGCTTTGCTTTTCTTTTACATTTTTAATTTAATATATATATGGGCGAGTTATGAGGACTTTGCGACGGAAGTCGAATTAAAAATTCATAACTTGTATTCACATAGCAACAGCAGCAGCAGGTGGAAGTGGTTGACCCTGATTGCAGTGACCTTCACTGAACGTTGCTCCGACGCCTCAGACAGTCGCTGGCCTTTCAGCTTTAAATCAGCTGGTCAAAAATAGCTAAAAACACAACCCGCACAACGATATCAAAGCGAAATATTTACTTTTGGCAAGTGATTGATCTTATTCTGAGTAGTCAAGCTAATTGAAAACATGTGTATGAAAAGTACTCAATGCTTAGATTAAGTAAACAGACAGTAAATATTTTTGTTACCCAAACTTTGATCTAAAAATAGTTGTTATTTTGGGATATTTGAAAGTGCTATAATCGACAACATAACACACAATTTTGATATGGAAAAGATTATTACATAGAAAAAAAATACTTATATTTTTCTCTCTGTGTATTTATGTGTTAACGATGAATCGACTTTTGAAAGGCTATTAAATGTGTCATCGTTATCAATGCAAGAGAGTGTGAAAAACAAGAATAAATAAATGACCAAGTGTTGTCTTTCAATGCGGTTTTCATAGTAACAAAGATATTCACATATATACATATGTGTAGTTAATTACCGTAAACATTCACGTTGATTGTTTAGTTCTTCCCAGATGTTGTCTTGAGAACTTTGAATCTTCACAACTTTTCGATGTTATCTTTGTTGTTTGAAACATTTTAAGTGCATAATTAATTTATGAACCGATCAAAGATCCATTAAAAACAATTGTGCAATTTTGCATTACTAAATCATTAAAGCCCGAAAAAAACCTATTAATGCTGATACTCCAAAAAAATCGAATCAAAGTATCATAAACATTTTTTAGATATGGTGAAAAAACCACACGTTTGGGCCATGGCTAACGCAATTAACAATATAACGCTCGCAATCTACGAGAGTAGCTAAAAAAATCGACTGAGAACCATGACATGGCTAGACATACTATAACATGCCATATGATATCATGAGATCATACGAGCACAACTATAAAAATTCACTGAATTGCCCGATAAGCCGCTGATAAGCGTCCGACTAAGTTTATAAGTACGAAGCGGTTAACCAGATAACACTGTGGACAAAAAATATTAGCTCGCAACTGTGGTGCGTCATGTGGTTTGCTGTTTGGAGGAGAGGTGCAAAATCTACAAACATCTCTAATGTGAATCTCTGTACAGTGAAATTACGAGATGCTCTGCAATCCGTTTATATAGTGAGGTTTGTTATCACTGAATTAAATATACTTATACAACTAAAAACTAATTTTTTTTACTAACAAAGTTCATTAACATCACTTTTTTTTTTTAATATTTTTCTAACTAACTGAACATGTTTCTTCGTATTTGACTTACCAGAAAAGTATTCTCAGGGAATTTGCGACCAGCAGGGCCAGACACACATACAAAGAGAAGCCTTCGGCATCCTGCGTCTTCTTGATCTCGATATATTGCGGAACATAGGGTATAACGCCGCCGATGACCATTGCCGAGGCAGCCGCCCAGCCGACGACATGACCGACAGTGAGACCCAACTCATCGCTGATGATCCAATCCATTTTTGTTTGTTTTTTATTTTAATTAAACTTAACTACGAGCCTTAGAAAAAAAAACTTTTACTTAATTTGACGGATATGTTTTCTTTAATTTTGTTGTTGTTGCTGTGGGTTCCTTAGGCAAGAGGATTGACTAGTTGAGAGGCCAGCAGCTGGAAGTTAGATGTTGCTGTTTTTGTGGTTGTTGTTTTGGTACTTTTTGTTGTTATCTTTTGCATTATTATGCGGTGATGGCGACGTCAACGTCAGCGTAGGCGTTCATTAATTCTGCCAGAGCAGAGCGTGTGGAAACTAGAGTGCGAGTCTGCCAAGAGAGGCAGTCAGCTGCTCAGATGCTGCGTTGCGTCGCGTCGCTCAGGTAAGTGTATGTGTGTGTGCGTGTAAATGCCCAAAGAGGAAGTCAAAGTTGTTGTTGTTGTTGATTACCGCTGTTGTTGTTGTGGCCAGTGCTTGTCGTTGTTGGTGTTACTTATATTTTTTATATTTGCAAATTGCTGTGTATTTTCTCTTTTTGTTGTTGTGTGTCTTTAGCTTTCTGCTTCACTGAGAAACACACTCACTCTCTCACACACACACAAAAGAACACACAGCTGCTTTTGACTGTGCAAAATTTGCTTTTGTTATTGTCGCGCCGTTTTATTTATATTGAATTTTCCAAATTATTTTTGCCACGCCGCGAGCAAGCGCGACTTTTACGATCTGCCGCCAGCAATTTTCCTGCAATATCCTAAACAACATCTACCTATGAACATGAAGAGGATGCAGTAGGCTGTTTCCATTTCACACGGTTTGTTTGTCGTTAATTTTGTTTGCTCCACTTTTCTCGGTTTTTTATTAGATTCTATGATTACATTTTCTCTGCCGGAAAACTTAATTAACTGTTAATGTGTTGCTTTGCTTCCTTGTTGCTGGCTTTTTGTTGTACTTCGATTCTTGCGTTATTTTTCCTCTTTGCGAAACGCACTCAGCTTCCGTGATTTTTTAATATTTATTACAATTTTCGTTTAATTTCACCCGCGACGTACGTCTCGTTCGCTCGACGTCAAAGCAACAACAACAATGGGAAGTAACATAAAATGGTTAAGAAAATGCAATGCTCGAAATGACACTGTTAAACAGATAGACTGTTAAGCACAGTGCGACCAGCTGCTGCGGCAACTTTCGGGATCTTTAAATAATACCAAAAAAACATTTTATGATTCTAAAATTTGAATTAAAACATAAATTTACAAATTGATGTTTTTTTGCTTAAATATTTTATGTTACGCTTTTTGGTTTTCTGCAATATTTACAATTTATTGACATTCATTTGGAGTTTCTTTTACAAATCAGTAAAAATTGTCTGGTGATATATTATACATATACACATATGCAACGGTTATCACAGTAAAAACTAAAGAATTTTGTATGAAATTAAATTAAACTATGCAAAAAAAAAACATTAAACTTAAAAACAACATGATTAATAACTAAAAGAGCTAGTGATTTAGTTTTTCTTTTTCTTCTTCTCTTGCTGCCCCAATCCCTGCGATTCCTGATATTGTCGCACAATCTGCTCCTGTATATCGGGCAGACACGGTGAATAGCGGGAATATTCCATTGTGAACTCACCCTTGCCCTGTGTGCTGGATCTGCGAAGCGAAGGAACATGATTATTATATATCGAGGGATTAAGAGATATAGACTTTCAGGTGACTTACCGAAGTTCGCTAGCATAGCCAAACATATCATTAAGTGGAACCTCTGCGTATACAGTGAACCAACCCTCGGTACCCTCTGTGCCTGTGATGATGCCATGTCGTTTGCTTAGATGACCCATGACGGCGCCCTGGAATTCCTCAGGCGCTGTGACCTCTACGAGCATAATAGGCTCCAATATTTGCCAGGATCCATTCTGGAAGACTTCCTTAATGGCACCATGAGCGGCAAGCATAAATGCCAGTTCGCTGGAGTCGACAATGTGATGACCACCATCCTGGAGGCGGAAGCGAATGCCAGATAGCTTATGTCCGGACAACATGCCCCGTTCACACATCTCGCGATAACCCTTCTCCACGCCGGGCACAAATTGCTTGGGCACATTGGTTCCAACTGTTTCGTCAACAAACTCGAGGAGTGTATTCTGATTGGGTGGCAGTGGTTCCATGAGGCCAATGATGCGGGCGTACTGTCCCGATCCACCCGATTGCTTTTTGTGCAGGTAATCAAATTCGCAGGGTCCGACAAGTGTCTCACGGAATGCCACCTTTGGCTTTCCTAACGTCACTGGGCAACCGTATTCGCGCTCCATGCGCTGGGCATAGATTTCCAGATGCAGTTCACCCATGCCCGAGACAAGGGTCTCCTTAACATCGTTGTCGAAGTAGAAATGGAAGGTGGGATCCTCCTTGGTGAAGCGTGCTATAGCCTTGGAGAAGTTATCCCGATCCTTGGAGTTGTTTGGCTTAATGGCCATGGAGACGACCGGTTCTGGTACAAATATCGATTCCATGGCCATATTGTTCTTGGAATTCGTGGTGAAAGTATCTCCTGAAGCGCAATCGACGCCAAACAGGGCAAATATATCACCAGCAAAGACCTCATTAACATCCTCCATTTGATTGGAATGGAGACGGACGAGACGAGCGATACGCACCTTCTTGTTGGTACGCGCATTGAAGATGTTATCGCCCTTGCGCAGAACGCCCTGATAGCAACGCAAATAGGTCAGTTGGCCGAAGCGACCAGCCTCCAGCTTAAAGGCCAAACCCATAAACGGATCCTTGCCATCACGTGCGGGATTCAGAACCATTTGCTGTTTCTCTTTGCCTTCGCGTTCAATGAAGGCCAGATTCTCAACCTCGCCAGGATTTGGCAGGTAGTCAATAATAGCATCTAGGAGTGGTTGGACTCCCTTGTTCTTGAGCGCCGTTCCGACCAGAACAGGTGTAAAGGTACGCTTAATGCACGTTCGTCTCAGGGCTGCCTTCATGTCTGCCTCTGTAAAGGGTTTCTCCTCGAGAAACAGTTCACCAAAGGTTTCATCCGCATTCGACAGATGTTCGATTAGTTCCTGCCGGCGTTCCTGGCTCTCGACGCGCATGTCGTTTGGGATCTCATCTAGACGGACATCCATGCCGTGCTCTCCCTCAAAGTAGATGGCACGTTCCTGCACTAGATCGACAAGTCCCTTGCAATGACTCTCCACGCCAATGGGCAGCTGTATAAAGGCGGCATTGTGATTCATTTTGGAGCGCAACTGTGACAGCACTCTGTTGGGATTCGAGCCCTGACGATCCAGTTTATTGATAAATGCCAGACAGGGCACATTATAACGCTTCATTTGACGATTGACGGTCAATGTTTGACTCTGCACACCACCCACGGCGCAGAGAACTAGAACAGCGCCATCGAGAACTCGCAAAGCTCGCTCCACCTCTACGGTGAAATCCACGTGACCTGGTGTATCGATGATATTAACATTAGTATCCTTCCACATCGTATAGGTGGCTGCCGATTGTATGGTAATGCCACGTTGACGCTCCAGCTCCATGCTGTCCATTGTTGCACCCACATTATCCTTGCCGCGCACCTCGTGCATCTCCGCAATGCGTCCCGTGTAAAAGAGAATGCGTTCCGTCAGCGTCGTTTTTCCACTGTCTATGTGCGCCGAGATGCCAATATTGCGGATCTTCTCGATCGGCTTGTGCTCTGCGTACTTAGCATGCGAGCTATAGCCACACTGCAGCTGTAAAAAATGCATTTAATTCAATTACATAATGAGCTGATTGGACAAACTGGACAATTGATTGAAGAATCCTGGCAACCACTTACCTGACGCACCGTTTTCATTGCACTAAGGCGCAGTGGCAGGTTGCCGTTCAGGACACGCATTATAAGTGACATTTCGGCTGGTTTTTAATTTATAAAATATAAATTTTACTAAAAACACGCGCTAAGTGCCGCTACCACAAGACAGCTGGTGGCGTAAAGAGTGCTGCTAAACGGTGATGACAACAGTGCTGTTAAATTTTCTCTCTTGGTGGCGTAATCGATTAATAAGTAATCGATTATATAGTTAAAATTAGGGCGCGCAAGTGAAAGACTCGTTCAAACACATTTAAAACATTTATTCATAATAAATTCCAGGATCAGGTAGCTTGAATTGTTTTTGTTAATTTGCAATATCTTAACTAAACATCAATGTTTGTATGAATGTGTATGTGTCTTTAAATTGTTGCAGCTTTGTGCCATTTAAACGCACTGGAATGTGATTTTTGATGATGGCAACGGTAAGGATGGCTTGTACATAAATACATAGTTAAAATACCATAATTATAGACACAAAACAGAGAGAGAGAGAAAGTTATACAGATACAATAAATAAATATATATATTTCTAGATAATCGATTCAAACGGATGTTTCTGTTGTTGTAAGATATCCATGCCACAGTTGCTTCGTCGTATCAAGTTTTGGGTTCTGTAAAATTTAAAATCCTTAAGTTATTATCTGTTAACTAGTTATGGGTTATAGTCTAAAACTGACAGTATACATACATTTAAAGAGAGAGGTTTGATTACGAGCATTCTAGTTAGACATCAACACGATGCAAATGAGATTTTGTTTTCGTTGATTGATGGCTGATTGATAGATGCTTGATGGAAACAGGCAAAGACCAATTTTTGGTTGGTGCTTTATATATGTATATATTTACAATGTGCCACACTGAAAACTATGCACAAAATACACTGAAACAAAGGAGAACTAGAACTAGTTTTGGTTTTGGGCTCACAAAATGAAACATACAGAGATTTAATTTTTACTTTTATTTAATATTTATACGTATATTTTAAATGTATAAATGTGTGTGTCTGTGTTTGTGTTTTTTTATTTTTTTATTTAGAACTTAGTATAATGCATAAATTATAATACATTTGTTTACAGTTGTTGCTTCTTGTTCAATATTTAGTTAATTATAATAATAATATGGCTAAATGTTTCTACGACGGCTTTCTAACTCCACACTCTTTTCATAGATCACATACCCCAAATAAGATCACAGCTTATTCAACCCATACCAATTTAAAATCGAGCCTCGAATCTGAGTTTAAACTAAATGAAAAGCGAACATAAAGGAACTTTAAATGTTTAGTACTACATATTTGTAGCATTTAGAGAGAGAGAGAGAGAGAGAAAGTGATAATATTGCATTAAATTGACACTGGTAATGTTTGGTTTGTATCTGTTGTAAAATTCCATTCAAAAAGTGTATAAATATGTATTTATTTTCCCTTTTATCGGAATGCATATTCAACTATTTAGCCTTTGAGCCAGATAGTGTGTATAAATAATACTTGTATAACTTGTACCTGAGCCCAAAAATCTACGACAAACGAGTTCATATCGATGTTTTTTCTTCTCATTTTTGGTTTGCCTTCCTTCTAACTGGTTAGGTAGTTGGTAAACCCTACTGGCACACCTAAACTTTTATCAAAAACGACTACGAATATTGTATATCTATATATATATATATATATATATATAGTATTTAGTTATGATACTGGTATGTATAATTCGACATTCACGCTATCGATAGATGCTTGTATGTTCTAGTTTATATACGTTAATCTTTGAAGTCCCAGTTTGAAACAATCTAATTATCAACTTTGTGCATTTCTTCTAAGCCTTCTGTGCGTCTCTAACACCAGATTATACTTCTAGTTAGTATACTATATAGTTTTTGGTACTATAACACTTAGACGGGCGTTATATTAGCTGGGCTTTGTGTGTTAAGCACAACACCTTCTAATTTGGCAGCCGCTTCCTTGCAATTGCTCGCATTCTGTTGTTGAATTGTTGACAGCGTTGTTGTTGTTGTTATTGTTGTTGTCGTCTTGTTTGATGTTTCATTATACTCATCAGCCTCGTGCATGGGCGATAGGCGTGGCGAGTGGGCAGCGTTTGTCGTGGAACTGAGGAGGCATGGTCGAATGCAAATGAATGATATTTTGTATATTTACAAACAGAGATTTTTGATATGAGCATTTCCAAAGGGAAAGGTTAAAAAAGAAGTATATTTTTGAACCTATGGATGATTTTTAACTTAGATCTTAAATAACTTATTTTGAATACAAATTTCTCATGCTTCTTTTTCAAGCTTACTGCAATAAATTACTATAAACGATAGAAAGATATTTTTAAATAGTTTCCTTATACGAATTTAGTAACAAATATCTTATTATTTTTTATGGAAATGCCCATATTTAAAGTTAGCAGAATAATAAAGTTTTCCTTGCGATCTTATGAGCTTATGTGTGGTACGATGGTACGAATTGATTTTTAGGCTAGCCGCATTTATTTATTACTCGTTGATTTCAACTACTATTTACACTTACTGATTGCCATTGATTTGACGCACTTTAAGTGTGACTGGGATGATTAGTTGTTCGGAAGTGCCATCCTTGTTGATCTGTTGCCAGACGGTCGTTCTATTGACTTCCGGTAGCACAGTTTGAGCAGCATTGCTGCCCGCTTTATTGCCCGATAGCGGTATGTGTATAGTTGTAGGACCCAAACCGGAACCGGCAGTGTTGGTATTGTAGGTGGCACCCTTACCGGGCGGTTGCTGATGCTGATGATGGGTGTCCTTCAATATATATATAAGACATGCATAGCATTGTTTGTTGTTTTTTTGTTTTGTGGACACAAAAGAGCTCATAGAGCATAAGAAAAACAATGTGAATTCAGGTAAAATAGAGCGGAAAAAGTTAAATAAGATGTGTAAGTGACAATACAGGTGAGAGAACGTGCTGTCGTTCCAAGAGCCAATGCGGTGTAGTGTTGTGTAATGCTAGCTAGAAATTTAGATGTTATTTTCTTAATATTCTTGCCAAATTTTTATTTTTCGTTTTTGCCAATATTGGTTCATTTAAAAACTTGTTATTGTTAGTAACTTGTACTACGTTCTTCATTTGTAGTTATTGACTATAAAATTATTTAACATGTACATTTAATACGTTTGTATTGTGTAAACCTTTGCGCAGACTACTTAAGCTAGTTTTCATTAACATGTACAGATAGTTATAAATACAATATATAGTAAGGGTAGAAGTATATAGAGTAAGTAAGGATAACACATTTCATAATTGCACTAGAAAGTAATAGAATTTAAGATAGCATAAACACAAAGAGCTTAGATACAATTTTGTTTGGTTTTTGACTATAGAAAAAGCGATAATAATTGAGCATTATGTTTGAAAAGAAGAAAAGACAGTTAGAAAGAACATATACAAAATATTTATAGGAAAATATATCAAAATAAGGAGGTATTATATATATAAAAACATATGTATAACAAAATGCAAAAAGTGCATGCTATAATATACAAACAAAAAAATTAAGAAAAAACATTTACAGAATACTGTTTGCAAAAACACAATAAAATGTTTTCACTCGTATATACATAGAGTTTTAAAAAAGCTCTATATATGTACATACATACATATATATATACATATATAGTTAGGTAATGTATATGTATATGCATTTGTATACAACAAAATGCAAAAATCTCTAAAAATAATTTCCATTTTAAGATTCCAACAAATTATACACATATAAAATATTTCTGTGATGAATTGTGCAGCACTGCAAACGCAAACGAAATGGTCTGCACTTTTCTTTTAGTGCTCGAGTGTGACCAAATGTCGTACTGTTTTCTATCAATTTGTTGTGTGTTATGTTTGCTTTTGTTGTTGCCGTTGTGTTGTTGTGTTCTGTGTTTAGTGTTTAAGTGGGTGCCTTGCTCACTTTTTGAGCAAACTACATTGTGCCTCGAACTCCTTCTCATTTGCATTTGAGGTATTGCACTTAATTAGGGCGACGGCATTGTTGCCGCCACCATCAAGACCACCCTTCGGTTCGTGCTTGCCGCGACCACCGAAACAGGGTAAATATTTCTGACAAAAGCCCACCTCAGCGTCCAATTGATGCAGATCATCAGCTGCAGCACGCTTCGTCATCTCCGGCATGATATCGTCAAGAATTTTCAACTCACGTCGCGTAAAGACAAAGTCTAGGGATTTGCGTATGCCAATCATTACCACCAACATTAGCGGGAACAAAATTGAAGTCTGCGAGAAGCTTTTAATCAGCCACAAAATAATCAGACAAGCCAATTGGATCGCAGTAAACAGATGTACGCGCTTTATTGGTACCTGCAAAGGAGATGCATTCGGGAGTTAATCGGCATATTTGAATAGTTGCCTTAGTTTATTTTACCTGACGCAGGAACATGTAGTCTGGCTGATATTTGGCTGGCATAAACATGATGAGAATTCGATCGAAGAATTGCAGACCCTTAAGCGAGGCTACACCCATATATAAGAAGACACCAAAGAGCACCGGCATCGGTATGTATGCGAGCAGCGGTGTCAACAGCACCGAAATGCCAATGGTCAGGAAGATCATGATGTGTGTCACCCGCTGCTCGCGCACACCCAAGAACTGCGGCTTCTCGCCAGGGGCACTGCACTCCGATTCTAATTTCAACGAGTTGACATGATTAATGCTCAGCACCGTAGCAGCAACAAACCTTTAAAATAAAGCAAAAAAAAAAAACAAGATGAAATCGATAACTTATAATTAATTTATCGATACTTACCATGGCAAACCCATCATACTGCAAATGGCAATTAGGCCAGAGAGGATAAATAGATCCAAGTGATAGCCACAGCCCTTCTTCAACTTATTCTCCTTGCGATTGACAATCACAGCCGTTATTTGCTGATCCATAAAAATGAGAATGGTGCCCAGAAGTGCAGGGAAAACAGCAATGATCGGTGACCACCAAGGATTTTTCTCGGTAAATGGCGGAATAAACCAGCCACGTGTACTTAACGTAGGTTTCAACTCATGAGGCACCTCCAGCTTCTGTGTGGGTACGCCCAGTGAGTAATCAAAGAAGGACATGGCAAAGATGGCAATCAGAACAGAAAAGTCACTAATATACTGTCGCACTATTGATGGGAAGAACAAGGCATTCTTGAACTCTTTGAGTACGGTTGAAAAGATGAAAGTGCCACAGCACAAAACCACGGACATAAGGAAGACGTTCTCGGTGGGTGGCCTGCCGCAATCTGCGCCAGTCAAGGTGCCATGGTAATCCTGAAAAATTGTGATTAACACCAGTTAGAATTAAGGCTTCTTTTAATAAAGATATTTCTCTCGACTTACCTCACATGAATCCCATTTGTATTTGGCAAACTCCAAGACGCTGGCATTGCTCTGTGGTGGCGGTGTACAAATACAATCGTAGATGCCCTGATTGACTGGGAAAGTCTTACCAATGACGACCACATTCTCGATGGCCTTGTAGACAAAGATAATTGCGATTAATGTGGCAAAGTTCTCCTCGGTAAAGCGCGTAATGTAACAGACGAGGGCGCTAGCATCGATTGCGACCAGCACGATACAAATGACGGCGACCCACATGCCGATCCAGAACCGGAATGTCATATAGTCCCAGCCCTGAGCCATTGAGAACTCATAGACAATGGACTCGAAGACCAGCACTGGACCAGTGGAACCCAAAATTGTCAACGGCTGACCGGAAAAGAAGCCATAGCCCATGCCACAAATAAATCCTGAAACTAACGACTCCATTGCCGCCATGTTCTTGCCTGTCGCCTCAGAGAGTAGACCACCGAACGTAATGATGGGCGACAGGCAGGCGAAATACAAAAAGATCCACGAGGCCACACACTGCATGGAGAGTGCATCTCGATAATCACTCCAGTACCAGGGTGCCTTTCGCTTAATATCATTAATTAGACCGCCAAAGAGGCGACCCGTTCGCGATAAACCTGACTCTTCGCGTAAACGCTGCTCCTCCTCCTCCTCGTCGATCTCCTCCTTGGGCAGCTCGGGTGGCCGTTTGCGGACCTCCTGCGATGGTATTGCCGCTGGCGGCTCTATGCGTATGGTAGGATCCCATTCGCCCGGTGGTAATACTGTAACCGCATCCAAAAACTCATCCACACCAGCGAGCAAATGATCTCGCTTGCGTGCCCTATACGCCACCTCATGAAAGATCTCGTCCGACATCAGCGTTGCCATGGCGCGTCCAATCTCATGGAAGTTACTCTGGCTGCCCGGTGGACCCAGCAGTATGAAAATAAATCTGTAAAGGGATTTGAAAAGGGGTAGTGTCCAAGTAACTGGATCTCATAGGGGCTTTCCCAACTGGGAGCAGTTTTTACTTACCTGGTTGGCACTGGCACCTCGGTAAGATCACCCATGACAGCCGCCTGGCTTAAACGTATGAAACAGGAGAGTGTTCGCTCAAGAAAATCAACCTCTCCCACTAGAATGTTGCTTGCCTCCGCTCCGGGAGGTATTTTACGCATAAAATGCGTATTACCCTTGTGTTGCTGTTCCGCCAGCTCTGATCCGCTTGTTTGTCTTGCCATCGATTGGTTACTGGGACTCTTAACCATATCCTCTGTTATCACATACATATTTTGTTTAGGCCGCAATTTTTTGGAATTTGATTTTTTCTCTACGTTAGTCAAGTTCGGTATCGCATAGATGAATACAGAGTGGGTTCGGTTTTGGTATAGGTATATTGGTTGCAGGCGTGCAGGTTGTTGGTGTAGTTTAATATTGTTTTTTTTTTTGGTTTTAGGCATTACAGTACAGCAATGACAAACAACAACATAAATCATAAACGAATTTCGATGAAAAAATATATAATAAAAGTGCAAAAAGTTTAATTAATAAATTCACTTTTAAAACAAAATACAGTGAAATGAAAACTCATGCGAAGAACAGGTTTTTGGATACTGTGAACGATAAGCATGCATGTGTGAATGAGCTAGAAATTTAAAGATAAGAGATAGTGAGTATTTATAAAAGTCTTTTACGTACATATCGGAAAATTGTTGCCTAATATGTAGGTTCCAATGTTTCTTAAACCATGCAAATTTCTTTCTTTTAAATCTGAGCCTTTAACTTTTTATTTTACAGCCAAAACAAAATAACTAAACTTGGATTTGAAGCTAGTTTTTGAATTAAAATCAAAGAGGTAGTCACACAAAACGAACGATAACGGTAACGATAACGATAACTTTTTGAATCTTGATATAGTTGGAAATTTTTGAAGTTTTTGGTTTCTTTACCAAGCGCCTTGTTGCTGGGCTTGCCGGGCACCGTTAAAAAACGACCCATTCCCATTCCCAGTGCATTGCTACTGCCATTGGTATTGCCAGGTGGTCCAGGCTCGCTGGCGGCTATCGATAACGGTGTGGTTGCCATTAAAGCGTTGCCAGACTGCTCTTCAACTGTAAGTTATCGTTGTATTATGATGAATAAAATACAAAAACGAACGAAACGAAATAAATACACAAAAAAAAGTTATCTAAAAATCTCGCGTTGAGTTCGCTGCATCAATTCTAAATATATTCAACATGGAACCTCATTAAACTTGCGTGTGAATAGACAGCACATTTAAAGAGAGTATTAAAGTTTTTTGGAATATATCGTGAGGGGTTTTATAGAAGATAAATGGTAGAGTAGAGTATCAAAAATAGTTGAAAGGGTTGAAAATCGGCTGAAGTGTGAAAATAGCTATCGGTAATAAAGTATTTTAATAGAGGGATAGAGAAGAAGGAGAAAGATATAGTTAAACTACATATCGTTGCTTAAACACTTCGTGCTATGGTAGGTACACTTTACGCAAAGAAGTTAAAACCATACAAAAAGAATTTAGAATATATATATATATATCGAGTGAGTCTATTACTTGTCAATTGGATATTCGCTGACTGTTGCTGAGTGGTATGTCCTTGGTGGCTAGAAGACGGGACATGCGAAGGCGAGGCGCCCGCATGGAACCAGGTGGTAACGCCAATAGCGCCCATGTCGGCTGTTTTTCACAAATGAAACGAGTACGGCATACGGGAGGGCGAGAGCGAGAGCGAGCGATGGTTAGAACTAGTGTAGGCAAACGCTTTGCATTGACGTTGCACAATACTGCATATGTGACTTACGTAACAAGTGATTGATTGATTGATTGATTGATGAATGATATTGCAGATGGATTTTGCATGTGATTTATTCATATTCAGGGTGCATTGAGCTGGATAGAACCGAGCTCATAGTTTATAGTAGGCAGAGTTACGAGTCTGCGAATATAACATATTTGCTAGATGGTTTGTGCGTGCTCACTTTACAGCTGGTGTGGATCTGGAGCATTTGGCAGTGCATTGAAAAGCTGAGAGAGACAGAGAGAGAGAGTATATGTGTTGGGCTTGTGTCTGTTATACCTGTGGGAACAGCGAGATAACAACCACGCTGATCCTTACTGGACACAAATCGGGGCGACGTTGGTGTACGGCATCCATCCAAATCAAAACCAGGCGATGTGGCATGCAATGATTGCCCAGTTGCAGCTAAGCAACCCCATTTCATTGATGTTTAGTGGTTAATATTGAAGTTAATGTAGGTTAAATAGGACGAGATCTCAACTCAGTGATGATGATGCGCAACAAACGAACGAGATGAGCTTAGTGTTAACTGATAAATAATAAAATTCCAACTCACTTTTTGACGACGAATGATTGCGCATATCCGCCAAAGAGCGAATGATTGGCAGACGTGTCTTCTTTGCATACTCATGCTGATGCCGATGGCGACGCAATAATGCATCCTTCACCTTATCCTTGACGCCAGCGGGCAGTGTGCCGCTGCTAACCATCTGATCGCATACCAAATCGGCAACGAGCTCCAGATTATGCGCCTCCATGTCCAACATGACGCTGCCATTGAGCAGCAGGCCACGCAGCTCGAAGAGTGAGTGTAGCGAGAGTGTTGCCACATGTGGCTTTGACCAACGATTGCCACCCTCCTCGACATCCTCCTCGAATTTAATCCAACGTGCCGTCTCCTTCCACTCAATTTCATCGCCCTCCTTCACCAACATGCCCATCTCGGAGAAGAGTGGATGCGACACATGTGAGCCATCGTCCACATCCTCACCCAATATGAACTGTACACGTTGTGCGGGCGGCGTTGCTATGGAAAATAAGGTCAATGCTTAAGTCAGTAAAAACGTTTATGAGACCCAAGGAGTCAGAACCATTGGTTCTTGAGCGCAACCCGCTTAATTAGCCACATAATTTGGTGACGATTTGCTTGGGGATTTGCTCTCGACCATATGGCCACTAAGTAGCTGTGGGTTAGTTTAGTTATTAACTAAGTTGATGTGTTTTGAAAATGATAGTGAGGCAGGCAAAAGTTTCTTTGCCTTTGGTGAATGTGATTATAAATTAGCCTTGTCGTTATTTTTATGGTGAAGTATCTCCTCTTTGTACTAATTGGCAATTTAATTTTATGTTATAAAATGATGTTTGTTTTGAACTTAACATTGACTGAGATAATTCAACTCAATAAATTTGTATTTTTAATTGTATTTATCTTATCTATTTGCGGCTTTTAAAAATGTTTTATGTTCTCGTCAAAGTAAATTTTCGTTTTTTTTCGACAAATTGCTTTAACTGTTAAATACCAGACAATAAGATTAGTGTTTGTCAGCAAAACAATCAAAGCGATTGTCATTTTACCGCTTGGCTTACACTTTGTTGTATATTGACAAGACCTTTTGAAACAAATTTACAGTTTGAGGCTGTTTATTGGTCTTATAGTCAATAAGTAGGATATCTATTATTAACGTTTTATATTATACGTTGTTCTTTTATTCAAAACTCCGTCATTTCAATCAAACCTCCTTGAGTGGCTTGAACAAGTAACTTTGATTTCCACAGAGGATTATAATTTGAGCATTCTGCTATCAGAAACCTGTCATATCCTGTAATTTACTATAATTTTGTAGCAGAAACGCTGATTGGCAGCACATGTCAGCTACAGCTAAAGCTTCAGCTAAAGTTACAGTTTCAGTTCCAGCTAACGCGCAATTGCCCTCATCATTCATTCAACAGCGTGTCCAGTTCACAATTATTATTTTCCAACACACACACACACACACACACACATACACACACACACACACACACAGAGAGAAGCACGAACGAACAGTAAATGTGTACTACTTGGATTGTGGAATAGTTTGGGTCTATGCCACCCACCTGGTCGCTCCACTTCCTGTTGCTTGTCGCTGATGCTGCCTCTGGCGTTAACAGATGTCGCGCCCGCAGTTGCAATCATGCCGGAACCACTGCCACTGTGATGATGCTTGCGGCGACGCTGCGAATGCCGTCTGCCTCCCGGCACGTGTACGCCCACATAAACGGTGTGTGCACGGTGTCCTGCATGCATGCGGATACAAATTCAATGCGTTGCTTAATTTATTACAACACAAAAACTAAACACCAAAAACCAAAAACAAAACGATAACCAAAAGAAAACAACTACACATGTACACTTCGTGTGTATATGCATCGTTATCGTTTTGCAAAGTAGGGAAATCTACTGGAAAAGTCGGTCAGTTTATTTGTTTGTTGTTGTTTTGTATGATCGCGTGGCTTGCAATCAAAAGCGGCGCTTCGTTCAGTTTACATGGTTGATAAGAGCTGAGACTACAAAAGCTTTATAATTAATACAGTTACGCTACGGTCTGCCCTTGCTACAAAAGACTTTCGAGCCATGAATGAAGGCAAGTAGCGGCATTGCGCATACGCCGCATCGCCTCAAGAAGGGAAAGACGCTATGTTTAATTTTGGAATTGCTTTTGTATGCTTAATTGTTGCTGAATAAGCAGAAAAATCTATGTCTATTACTAAATCAAATTCTTCCCTATCAACATTCATATATTAGTTCTAGCGTGTGGTAATTTTCTTGCCCTATGACAATTTTTCCGGTTTTAAAATCGTCAACGTCAAAAGCTAATTGTGAGATCATCTGTGACTACATTTATCTCGAGATGATCATAATTTAAATAAATTATAAGTAACCATTCGCCAAAGTCTGTACTTATAGATATATATACATATGTATTATAGATGGCGTGTAATATTAACGTACATAATGTGTATATATATATATATATCTTGTGGGCGTTTTTTTTTTTCATATTGAGATTAATGCATTTAATTTGCAATTTATCTGCGTATACAGTGGAGATCGGTTACAAAATAAAATAAAGGAGAATATTAATCGGACTGAACCGGAAAAATGAAAAAAAAAAATTAAGATGGGTGAAATGTAAAAGATAAAAGGTTGTGCATGGGTTAAAAAAATATTAGTGATATAAATAAATTATAAATATGATTAATATAAATAATTTTATAGTTGTATGTAAAAATACCACTATAAAACATAATTAAGACTAGGATAAGAGTGGAGTATTTATAAAAAAAACATAAAAAAACTAAAAACATATTTTAATTGTAAAATATCAAACTGTGAAGCACATATTAAAAAAATATTAAAATAAATAAATATAGGTTGTAAGATGATATATTTCTTAACTTTTTCCATAAAAATTATTAAAAATTCATTAAACGTTTTAACAGTTCATTATTCAATTAGCTCAGCGCTTTTATGCAGATCACATAGTCTCTGATTAAATTAGATAACCCCTTAGGTCGTCTCTATTTAGTATGTTAACCCCTTGATAAAATTGTGCAGTTTTAAAACAAATTAATTCATGCAGCTAGTAACGTTTGAATTCGAATTCATTTACTGTCCCACATTGCATCTGTTTTGCCTGTCATGTCGTGACTATTGTTCTATCTCCAATATCACCCACTCCTTCCCCCTGCATTTGGTCATGCTATTGTTTTTATTTATTATTTATGAAGTATCGTTTAACCCCCAACTTTCCACAAAGAATCAGCTTAGAAGTCTACTCGACTATTTTTTATATGCATTGCGTATACGCCGCGTTGTACACTTAAGTTTCATTTGTGTTATCTTACCCTCGAATTCGTTTTCTGTAAATTGTTGAGTGAAGTCCTCGCCGCCTGTGCGCGGATCCTTTGGCGCCTCATCATCACCACTCGAGGAGTTCATGTTCCAAGGCCTGAAAGTAACAAAAATAAATGAAAATATTCAAGCAATTAGTCTCATAAAGGTTTCTTCAACTTTTGATCAGAAAAAAACGAAAACGAAACTTTTTAATTGAATTGCTCGCAATTCAACTTAATTAATCAAAAATCGAAGAAAAAATATATCAAAAAACAACAACCTGTGCTGCACATGCATTCATTAAAATGAAAAAAACTAACAATTTCGACCGGCAACTCAAAAAGTACACAGAAAATCAACAAAGTTAATCAACTTTAGCAACGTCATTGAGTGGAGTCTAAAAAAAAAAATAATAAAGTGAAACTTGGCTTTTGCATCCACATTAGATCATTCTGACAGTCAGGGCCACTGTCAACAGTAACAGTCACAAACATAAAGTAATCCGAAAAATGCATTCCATTAGTTTTGTTTGTTCAGTGATCACTGTCATTGTTTTGTGTTTTTCTCTCAGTTTCTATATGCGCCTAATTTATAAACAATGCATGAAAAGCTGTTGCGCCTCTTTAGCTCCAGTTACTTATTAGTTTTAGGGGTTGAGGGTGCATTGTGAATTTAAATTTTTTTGTTTTCTATATTTATATTTGCTGCATTTGTTGTTCATGTCATTAAATTTGCTTAATAAACTGTCAACGTAATTTGTTACAGATTCTACGTATTATATTTTCAAATAAATTCATAGATGATTACCGAGTAAACGTGTTATAACACCATGTCAGTACTTTGCCGCTATTTGAAATGCAATTTTAAATTATTCCAAAGTGTCTGAGTAACAAAAAATTAAAAAAAACAAGTAAGAAGGCTCTAGTCGAGAAATCCCGACTAGACGATACCCTGATCCCTATACTTTACGCGTACAGTCAGTGCTTGCAAGTATGTGTGCGTGTGTGTACGACCATACTGCATACTGCATACTAAACTTCAAGGTTCCATATCTCCGGTGTTTCTTAACCGATTTTAAAAAACAGATTTCACAGATTGTTATTATTTTGATTAATAATTAAAATGTCATCTAAAGTTTTTTCAAATTCAAGATTTTATTGTTATCGATCACATGTGTATATCGAAAACGGGATGAGTTATCGAAAATCGAAAACAAACTTGTACTGCCTAGGGATTAGGCGAGCTTAAGTTCCAAATCTGGAGTCTCTAGCTCTTATAGTCTCTGAGATCGACGCGTTCATACATACAGACGGACAGACGGACATGGCTATATCGACTCGACTCGTTGATGCTGATAAAGAATATATATACTTTATGGGGTCGGAGATGCTTCCTTCTGCCTGTTACATACTTTTGCACAACTTCATGATACCCTTTTTTCCCATTTTTAATGGGATCAGGGTATAAAAACTGTGCGCAAGTTGTGTATGCTCGATTTTTAAATACCCGGTAACAAACATTTAAACAATATTTATCTTTCAGGGTATGTCAATATTTGCAGATATTAATAACATATGTGTTGATACGATTCAAAATTCTTTATCTTAATTAGTCATAGTCTTGTCTAGTTCCGTATATCAAAATTTATATCCATTACTTTACTGCCGACTTTATTGAACTCTTTTAAGACTCTTTTTCTTGTTAAGTCCAATGAGTAACTAAATATCACGAGCTTATGAGTAAGTACGTCGTAAATGTGTTGTATTTTTTTATTAAGTCTAACATCTTGAGTCAACGACAGCACTATCAACAAACTAAAATGCTTATCAATAAATATAATATACGAATATACCAACGAGTGTCTAGTCTAAATATAAGCTTCTTTTAACTGACAGACAGTCCTACCAAGCTGTCTGCCAAGTGCCGGTATAAATTGGGTCGATCTCAGACAATGTTAACATTAAGCCTCTTTCCCAGTGTCCCAGTCCCCAGTGCAAGTCCAAAACAATATCAAGTGACTCACGTAGCGTTGGATTTTAAAAACAACAACAAGTTGAGTGATATGCATACATTGAGGCCTTAATCATGTTTGCACAGACAAGTGTTTAACTAAACGTTTTTATGGAATGGACTTTTAATCAAAAAGACATAAATATATATTCGAAAAGAGATGTTTTATATACATCAGAACATGTTATGCCTTTATCCATGTTCTTTGTTTATGAAGGTTATTTATCGCTTCTTGGCGATAAGCCCGTCAATTATTAACTGTGACACTTTCATGGGCACTGATTTGATGTACTCAAGAACTCTTGACTTCAGGGTGACACATTTTAAAATTCCAGCCTTATTGCATTTTGTGTTTGCACATTTCTTATGTTTCAACATCTTTTATCACTCCTTACTTACGTATTATCTTTATATTTGTCGGCCATATATCGCGAACGAAACAATACCAACGATCGCGAAAGGTTATTAAATTTGCGCGATTGAATTTATGAATCAATCGACGATTATCGATCCAATCAAAAAAGAACGAACTATGCGAGATAACCGAAAACTTGTCGAGTTGTTTTTTATTGCTCGATTCTATTTGCTTTTTGTCACGCCGTTCTTACGACTCGCTTCGAGCCCGGGCGATTGCAGACTAACTACTAACTGGTCGATCTTCAAAGCGAAGCAGCGTCGGCGCTTAACCCGCTGTCGCAGCTGTTGCGATTAACACTGGCAACGACGTCGGCAGCGCACAGTGGTTCAGTGTATTGTTGAGATAGGCAGTCTCGTACTCTGATCTAATCAAGCATTTTTATATAAGCACGCCATAGATTAAATTATTCGATTAATCTACTTTCAACAAGTTAGAACTACTAATTACTGAATTAAAAAACGTTTAGTGCTAATGGAACTCGTCTCACAGTAAGGAAAGTGTCAACGGAAGAGCGTTAAAGAGAACAGTAAAACATACTATAAACATGTTTGTACATAAATCCCATAGTTTCGTTTCCAACAATGTTGTTTTTTTTGTCGTTAAAAGTTGATATTTATTGTTGACTTTATCGATATTTGAGGCTTGTGTTCTTATCGCCAGGGAGCGTTTCTACTAGAGTCTCGAGGCTCAATGTTCTTATCAGTATCGGAAACTTTGCCTTACAAGCTGTTTACCTAACTTGCAATTATTTTTTTCAATTTTTGTTCTTTTTTATTACAATATTTACAGCGGGTTTGCCCTCTGGCTTTGTTTTATTATTTTTTGCAGTGATTGAATTAATTGATATAGACATAACTAGTTACAGCTGCTTGATACCGAAATCCATACAGGCGAGACTAACTAAATTACTCCATTGGTAAAAGTAAATTTTTAATTTTAAATTATGGCCCCTTGAATTAAAAAGATTTATTTTTTTTACATGTAGCGTTCTTATTCACTAACACAATAATAAATATATATATATTTTTTCCCTATTCTCCCAAACAGCTTTTTTTTGTGATGTCAAAAACCTTTCGAAATTGGTTTGGAGCTTGTTTGTTAATGAATATGTATAATAATTTTAGTAGTCATTTTGCATTAACAAGTATGCGGATAATAAATGCTGTTTTTTTTCCAGATAATGTTTTGTTTGTTTTATTTTCTGTTTTCGGCGGATCTTCGATATTTGTTATCAGAATAACATGATTTAAACAAGAAGTCAAGGACGCCCTTTTTAAATGTTATTTTAACGAGTTTTCTGCATATTTTAAAAGAGGTGGAAAATGCGTAAAAATTAAAATTATTTATAAGCAAAGCGAATCGATTTTGAAGTAGATTTCCATTCAAAATGTCAACAAAGAGGAGAATTTCCGTTGATGATAAACAACAAGTTAATATTCAAAGTTTGATAATAAAAGATACTAATTTTATTATCAAATTTTAAATATATTGTCAAAATTATTATGCAACATTTACATCTACTGGTAGCTACTTAACGTTTGTAAAATTTGAAAAATCTCAAAAGCTAGCTAATAAACAAATAATACGTATTTAATCGAGAATGGCGATGTCTCGTCTGCGACACTTTCCTATGCCTATGCATGTTATTAGCTAACAACTTAGTGTCACCGGCTCGTCTCGTATATAATTATATATGAGTTTGTATGTATGTTTTGTAAATATGTATATTTATTCTAATGGGTAATACCGCTCCGATTCGGAAAACAGCTGTTTGGCGTGGCGTAAATTAAAAGCAGAAAACGAAATTCAAAATGTGTGTTTTTTGTTTGTTTCTCATATACCTGTTCGAATTTATTTAAATTTAAATTTGCTGTAAATTGCCAACGCTTGATGCGTATAGACGCCAAGTGCGAGGCAGAATGCCAGGCAGCATTTTACCGGCTTAAACTGGAATGCACCAGTTGCACCAGTCGAGTTTTTACACCTTACAAATCGCTTGTACCTAACACACCTAACAAACACAAACAACATCTGAGAGATTGACAAATTGTTTGACAAATTGAACGAGTCTGAAACAGAGACGCGGTCTAATTGGATAAAGCATCTTTGTTTTCAATTTCGTAGCAGTTAAAAAGGGGGACTTTTCGAAGCTTAGTTTAGAATGAGAATTTTTACTTCATTTTTGGATTGTTTGTTTATTTGTTTTGTTCGGATTAATGGAGCATTTCCGTTGAATGGATGCTTGTTATTTGGACTATCAGGGCCATAGGAAAACAAATTTTTATTGTTTAATAAATTTTTTTTTTCATGGCATCATAAATTATCATTAATTAACACTTGACAATCAGAATATAACATATTGATAAATTGATGTTGATTTAGTCATAATACGACTTGAAAATTTTCAAACGTGCGGCGCCGTTTCTAAGCAAATACTTCAAAGATAGCTTAATGAACCGTCTTTTATAGCGTCCAGCTCTACAACCTTTATTGCCCAACCTACTCTTACTGATGTTATTGGGAAGCACAGCTTCAAGTATTGACGTCAGAAGATAGTCTCCATCTAATCAATCAATACTTGAGATATCATAAGACGTATTTTAAGGTAACTGTGTCATAAACAAGACTTATTTTCAACTTAACAATCACTGGCTATATTCAAACATTAATTTGCTTGCACTAGACTTATCGACACCTCTTGAGAACTCGAACTTGATAACTAAATGGTTTAATAAACGTGACAAGCTCCTCACCTACAGATTCTTATCATTATTGTCGCGTCATTGCTGTTGAACACTTGAACAAGCCATTCGATAATTTTTTCAGTTTCTGGCAATTGTCGAGCTTATCATCTATCAACAATATTATTTGTTTGTTCTAATTCACATGGTGTATATGGTTTTGTTTGTTTGCCATGGTGGTATTATGAATTTGCCGAATTTCACATCGATTGTTTTTCGGAAATTATTTTTGTTAATAGCTCTAATGGGTTCTTAGCCGCTGCTAATGTATATATCCAGTGAAAATACCTTATAACCAGTTACCATCGGTTCAAACAGGTCCATCAAACTATTTTGTATATGTTTTTAGGTATGCTTCAGTTTATAGCTTTTGTTTTTGTGGCAATCTGTTTAATTTTAAGAGTCAATAAGTGTTGTTAGCACATTTTACGTGAGCCAAAATATTTTGATAAAAATGGTTTTATTTAATTGTTGATGAAATCAGAAAGTTGAGAAAATGTTTTATTATTATTGAATAAAAATAGCTACTCAAAAATCTATTTAAGAAATTATATTTTTTATTAATAAATATATCTATAAATATGTAAATAAACATGCAAATTATGTTCTAAACTGGAAATGCAGTATTTATTTATATGCCAAACCATGACTTATGAGGTATTATATTTCAAAATCGGTTGACTTGGAAAGTTCTGACCCATCCTGAAGAAGAATATTCTCATGAATTTCAAATTCTGTTTTGAGGAAGTTATGACTTTGGTATGTTCTGCAAGTTGATTTTCTTTTTTTCTATGCCGCTTAAAAATTTAACTAAATTTCCATGACCAACAACGAGCTACACCCGCAATTCATCGACCCGACCCTGTGCTTTTGGGGTAACTGGTTAATTGGGTTGAAAAGAGGCGTTGCCTAAACAAAGTTTCTGGCGTTTCAGAAAGGCAAAAGTTCACCATTTAAATGGCGTAAAATAAACTTGCTAAAGAGCCAAAAACAATCAATGTTGTTTTCCATTTGTTGTTAGAAAGAGAAAATATAAAATTTATATAAATCGATATTCATTACTTTATTTTTAGTTTTTCTAGCATACAATTTATTTCAAAGAGTGTCGAAAAAGTCTCTGGTCGCTAAGTAATATAGCTTTCTCAATAACTTCTGACGTTATAAATCCTATAAGGCTCAGTGCCGTCAGCTGGCAATTTGGCTATCTTATTGCTAATGCCCAGTGGCACAGTTGCCCAGTTGAATGGGTGAACGTAGCCTTGCAATCATTCAAACCACAACATAAAGTCGTGCTAAAATGTGATATATGTACATATCCCAAAGCTCGGCTGATGTCATACCAAACCCAACTGCGGCGTCTGCTTTTCCACTTTTTATTGTCTTTGAAAGAAAAAGAAAGAAAAACTAATATATGCCATTAAGTCAAATGAAATGGAATAGTTTCATTTCTCATGGTTATGTTTCTCATGCTTATCGCAAGCAAACAACAAATTTCACATAAATTAGCTGAAAAGCTCGATTCGCACCTAGCAAGGAGTTTGCTTAAGCAATTTAACATAATTGTGGCTAAAAAAAATCATAGTTTAAACATTTTTTTTTAAAGCAAATAGTTTGTAGTGGAAAAAAAACCGTGTTTGGTCCCCTGAAGCGTGCCACAGAGACTACAATGCATTACAGATGTTGTATTGCGGAAATGACATACATAAGATATGGTGGGCGTGAGAGGCGTGGCCATAGCAAGGCAGAAAAATGGGATCAATGTCCCCGCCTAGATGTTGCACTGGAGAATGAGGCAAGCAAAACAGAAATGCCAACTAGAGACAGTTGCATGAGTACAACAAACAGAGAGAAGAGAAAAGAGAGAGAGAGAGAGAGAGAGAGAGAGAGAGAGAGAGGGAGAGGGAGAGAGTGCAACTGGCGTGCAGAAAACTTTGCTGTGAGAGGAGAACTGTTTGTGATGTTGCTTATCGAACGGCTTCCTGCCAGTAACGCTATTGAGAATGTTGTGTATTTCACCTTATCATAATAACAACAATATCTATCCAGACATAATAATATATGCACTTGCCATGTTATTGACCCAGTGTGCAGGCTCCAACAATGTGTAACAGACACACTTGAGAATACGTTGAAACAAAACGGAAAGTTCTCCAGAGATGTGACAGTTTTTTCCATTGCTTGCACAGTTTGCCACAATTCCTCTTACTTTGGGATATGATTTAAGCCTTTAAGTTATTTGTTTATATGTGCGCTTTCAATTAGACGCCATTAGATTGAATTTATGGCATAAACGCAAACTAATGACAATAACCGGAAAAGTTTTGTGCCCGTTCACAAATGGTTGTCTCTATTTGAGATTTGATTATACTTAGCTTCGACTTCCTACTATTTAACCGACCTCTCTATTAGGTGTGCGTGTTGCGAAAGTTTCCATTGTCACTTAATTGAGCCGCCCTACAATTTGCGTATTATTATGTATGAGCTATTGTGTTCGAAATTCTTGGATATGACTTCGACAGTGGGGAGTTATTCAAATACTAAGCAATATATTAATCAAGTATGCGCATACGTGTCATCATCATGTTGTGTGCTCGCTACGCAAGTAACAGCCTTTAAAAGGAGAACACATTGTAATTTGTTACAACTGAAAACTTTTCAAACACTTGAACTAAACAATTAAGCTTAATAAGTAATTTTAATTAGAAATTGTTTGTTGAGGGGCTTTTAATGAAGCTATTTGTTGTGCATATTATTACTACTTCCATTTTCCTAAGCGATGTATTACCTGGTGCTGTCCGTTGTTATCACTTTTGGGAACCTGCCATGTCCATGGATATGTTTGCGTTGTGCCTGGTTTTTGATTTGATGCGACATTCTGGTATTCACTTCGTTAATTTTACAATCGACCACAAACATTTGGCAAATTTGCAATTGCCGTTCTTTGCTGGTTTCGAAACCATCAACAAAGAGACAAAGAGTCGACGGGTTATTGACTCGTGCAGCAACAGCGACGTAGACTGCGACGCTGCAGACACAAAGGACAACAGAAAACAACAGCAACAAGCAGACGAAAAGGAGTTGCCACGTTTGGGGAATTCGTTCAAAATACACACTCTACGACCGCAAATCATTCGTTTGTACATGTTTATTTATTTTATGCGGTTTAGAACTTCAAGCACTTTCCAGTCAACGGTAACTGCAACCATATCCGCATCGCATTGAGTCGCGCGCCAGACTAATCCATTCGGCCGGGCGTCAAGTCAAAGTTTACTCTCAGCCGGCTCAGCTGTTTATCGTCAATGCATTGTGGATACTGTTCGTGCTGCCTGATAAGCCAACTCTCGCCATCCGTTGACTCTCTCTCTTTCTCTCTCTCTCTATCTCTCTTTTGGCTGCAATATAGTTGCACAGAGCGCACTGTTGCATTCGTTGCTCTTGCTCTCTGTCGCTTTCTGTTGCTCTTTGGGTGCGCTCTTTACTGGGTCGCATTAAAGTGCGTTTATTTATCGGATATTCACATTATTATTTCGTTATAACAAATTCGAAACGAGTGGTTGGAGCAAAGTTGGGCGAAAGCAAAACGGAAGTCGTCCAAAGGATGCCAATGCGGTTATGGGTCTAAGTGTGAGTGTGTGTGTGTGTGTAAGTGTTGGTTGGCTAGAGTTTTCGTGTTGATTTTGCTTCAGTTGCAATGCAATTTAATTAAATTGAACGTGCTCAGCAATTTGTGGACAGTTTTTATATTAATTCCAAACCTTGGTAGCTGTTTACAATTGTAATTCAATAATGCTGCTGTTTTATCAAGGTCAACGAAAGTGCTTTAGTTTTATTTGCTTTATAATCCACTTAATTAAAATTGTTGGGCCTTTTTTTGATTGGCATTTCTTCGTGTAAGTTGTGACAGGAAATTATGGAAGTGGAAAATTGGATTTAACATGAAATTCATATTTTATTTTACACAGGAGGAATAATATTTTATATCATGTAAATTGGAAATGAAAAGGTCAATTACAGTGTTGTTAATGGATGACTGATTCAGTAAATTCAGCCGACATCATATTTAAATGAAATCAATAATTTTCTGATAGCAGTTTATTTGCATATATGTCAGAGTTTGAAATTTTGCGAATGTTCTTTCACATTTTGGTGTTGTCTAAGCGCTGTTTTTTTTTTTATATCCAATTTTATTTGCCTCCCTTCGTAAATTGCATTGAAATTTCCTATTTAACTTGACGTTTTTCGTTCGTATTTTATCTATGCGAAGACATACCGGATATCAGAAATGTAACCAAACGTGTTGTAACCAACCATGTGAGCTGGCTTATTGAAGGCAAACTGGCCTCGTTAAACGTGCGGAATGGAACCGGGGCGAGGAGCCAATATGTGGGCCTATGGGCCTACTCGTGTGCCAGTGTCAAGTGTGAATGAAATTTCCAATTTTGCAGTGTGTGCAAAAAAAAGAAAGGAAAACATTGCTCGTCGTATTGATTTTCTTTTAACCACTACAAACATGGCCCATGGGTTAGTTAGGCAGCTTTCTAAGGTCGCATTCAAAATGGGTTACAAAACATTTGTATTTGTATTTGTATTTGTATTTGAGATGACAACAAAAGCCACAACAACTCAGCTGTATGTTTAAATTTAGTTTTAAATTTGACAATTTGGCTTAAGTTTCCAGTTTCCAGCAGGAACACGAACCCATTAAAAGCGAAGCGTCTATTTTTGGTCAAGGATTTGTGTCAAAAGGTTAAGGGCTATAACAAAACATAAAAGGTTATTCAGCGCACGTTCAGCTCTGAAAACCAAAAGCTACGCTTAAAGGTGTGTTTTCAATTTTACAGGAACAATAATCTCATCTTATGGCGTTGCCAGGTGCAAAAATAACAAATACAGCAATTCAAGTATAAGAGAAAACGAAAGCTTAGAGAAGCTTAGCTTCTTATAACCAAAATAAAGTCTTTTAGCTTAAACACAGCCAAGAATATAAAGATAGCTTAAAATATACTGCATCTCAAAGTCGTGAATTAAATAAGGTTATGCATCGCATTATAAGTAGGTTGAGTTTAGCATAAGTTAACTGTTCCTAAGTACGCACTGTCACTTGACATACGCGTAGCATGGAGTGTAATTACAAACACACAGACATACGCCACTCACACCCATACACACAAACATACACACAAACATACACACACACCCATACACACACACGAGTGCACACTAACACCATCAAAAACGTGCTAATTAAAGAAGGACTTGGGGCGGGCTTAATTTGCCTTGCATATTTTACAGAACCGTGTGCGAAAGTAACACCGTACCTGCTGTCAGACATTGAAATTGCATAAGTTACACGACATACCCAGTTACGCCAATGAATTCTTAATGCAAAGCAGCAGCAGTAGTCACTGCCTAAGGGGGGCAATTTTAAGAAGAGGTGTCTCTACTTAGCTTTCAGGCCGTGTACAAATAAACATCGATTGGAGTCAAAATTTTTGCTTTGACGCTTTATGTGCGTTTCTTTATGTTTTTGTCCTTGATGTTTTTTTGCATGTGTCAGAACTTTGAGTTTAATGGCATGTGGCATAAGTGTCACAAAAATTTTGGCACATGCGTGTCCACTTATACCACCTTCTATTACCCCTTCCAAAGCAAGTGAACGAAACCTAAAAAGTTCTATTTGCTTATATGTCGCCGATTAAAGCTCAACTTGTTTTACTTGACTACAAGACAAAAAACGAAGGGGTATGTATTTATTTCGATTTCCCAGTAAGAACATTGCGCAATGTGTTTTTAGTTAAGTCGAAAGCAAATGAATTAAACGACAAATGCGATTATGTCAAACATTTGTTATAGTTTTTTTTTAATGTCTGTTTTATTTTTAACCTTAATTATTACTAAACTGAATAAACACATTTAAAAGAAGAATTTACAAGGACAAATATGTTTTTTTTATCGAAAACCTTAAGAGCGCCTTTCAAAGAATTTATTTATATGCAAAGATAATGATTACAAAGCCTACCCAACTTTAACAGCAGATCAATTCCGCAAAAAAGTCAACCAAAATGCGTTTCAAAACTCGCTAACAATTTACATATTTTTTGGCGAACCCTCATCGAAGTTGGCACATTATCAAAATCGCCTAAAGCTCTTAATGCTTGGTTAGGCTTGAATGCCAAAAATGGTTAGCGTATCTATAAATTAGAATTCACTATCTTCAATTGACGCAAATGGCGCCAACAACTGGATTCCAAGTAAATGGCAACAAAGCACTTCAATGTATAAAAACAAAGCTGACCCGTTGACCCGCTTCACAAGGCAACTAACTGAAAGTATGACATGAACTAGTTTAAAGAAAAAACCTAATAAACAATTTATCCCTTACAAACAGAGAGCACCACATAAAATTCTTATCAAAACCCACCTGTCAGACATTATAGCAGCAATTAACTCCTCTCAAGCATATCTTAAAAGCCACAGCATATCAGGTGGCCACATAACCCCAAAAAACTTTCTTTGGTGTCAATTTAAAGAATTTTTCTTACTCTGTCGAGAGCATTGGTTACTTTTCAGAGTGTTTCGTGTTACACGGACACAAGTGAATGTAAATAAATAAGTATACAATGTATTTCCGTTGTTTACTCTCTCTTTTTTAAATTAATCAAAATGCAAAGCTCGTTCGGCGATTGACGCCACCATTAACCGAATGAGCGGTGCAGCAACACAATCAGTAACAATAACAAGCTACAATGGTTGAGAAAAAAGTGACTAAAGAACAGATACCCTATACCCAGGTCTAGATTAAGTGAACTATGTCAACTATTTCCCCCACTTTTGTCATAACAAACATCTACCCTATACTCTTTTTTTAGCATACCTATTAATAACATACAGGGTACATAAGAAACTGTCAAGTAAAAGTGAATAGTTGGCCCCTTGCCCGCTGATTGCTTATTTTAACTTGGCTGAAAGCAACTTACCGTAGATGCCAGGAATCCCTGACTGTGAAGGGTTGGTTGAGTTGAGCGTAAAAGTTGGCAACAGTAAGTGATGCTAATGCTGCTGCTTGCTGACCCAGTTAGTTTGCTGCCGCTGCTTATGTTGTTCTTCTCTTCTTTAAATGCTGCTCATTTGGTATTTATCTTTAGATTAAAGCGGTGGTTTAAATTGATTAAATTTGGTTTGTGGCAGTGTTTGCTTTTTCAATCACACAACATTTATGTATTCACAAATTACAAAGAGTAAATACTATGTGGGGGGGTTTTTTGGTTTTTTTTTGTTATTGTTGCCACCGGTATTATTGGCCTATTTTGGAGATTTGTTGAGATTTTATTTATAATATTTTATTGATTTTGGCTTTGGTATTCGGCTGATTCTGAAACTTCTGCTGTTTTCTGCTGTTGGTTCACACCTTTTGTTTCGTTTCGTTAGATAGATTCGCTTATAAACATTAACAATAAATAATGGTTTGGTAATAAACAATTATTTTGGCTATACATTAAGCTAATATATTCTTTTTGAAACTACTTTAAATGCACTTTATTATTTGGTACGGGACTTTAATTCAACTAAACACTAGGTACACACACACACACACACACACCAAAACATTAAAAAGGTTAAGTTTATTCACTAATAACAGCTAAATTTAGGTTAAATATTATTATTTATTTAATTGGCTATGTTGCATTTGTTTGTTATCGCTGGTTGTAATTGATTTTGTTGTTGCTGCTGCAAAACGGTTTTTCTTTGCAATTTTCTTTGGCTTTCTGGAGCGTGCAGCCTTCCGCCCGATATAAAACAACACGTCCGCACTGTGCAACGAGCCCAGAGAACCTAAAAATCAGTACACATAGAACATTTGGACTAGGTTTGTCAGAGCGCTCTCCCATTTGGCATTCTCACAATCTCTCACACATTTTCTCTTCCTCTCTTTCGCAACGCTCTCACGCGCCGCCGCATCACTTAAACGGCATCCTGTGACATTTACAATGTCAGAGAGAGTAACTGTTAAAAAGAGAGAGAGAGAGAAAGAGAGAGCGAAAAAGTGTATGAGAACATGCCAAAGTGTATTGTCAGAATTGTAATTGAAGTGTGTGCGTGGGAGAGAGAAAAGTGGGCAAGAGGGCATGGGAGACGTCTGTAATTTGTTTTTATTTTGTATTGCTTGGGCCAACTCCTTTGGGCACGCTCTTTTGATTTTGTGTAGTGTGTGTGATAAACATGAATGTTTTGTTGCTCAATTTCACAGTCATATGGCGCTACACCATAAGTTACAGTGTATAGGAGACGTGGTCAATTAACGATAAGCATTATGAGCTGTCATCCTGAGATATGAGTAAAATATGTATAAACTTTGATAAAAACATATTATTGACAACAATTGAAAAATGAGTAATAAGATTTTTTTTTTTATAAAAAGTTATCCAGAAAAAAAATTTAACTCTTCACAATGAATTATTATGAATTATCACTGTGAGTATCCATTACCTGTTTAATTAAAAGGTATACTTAAAAGCACCCACTCACAACTTAAGCCATGCATTATGTAAAAGTATTAGCGAGCTTTCGAAAGCTTTTAAGCAAAATTGCGTTTTTACATGCATCATGAGACGTTTGCGTGTGAAAGTAAGTACTTGAGCTCTGCTTTCTTGCCCTCAATGAACACTTTTTATTTACTCATCAATCACAGCACCTTCGCAGTTTCTTTTGACAAACTCTAACATTGTTTTGTGAAGGTGCATTGGATATCAAAATAAGCAGGTGACCGCCCACGCCTCGTCCGGTCATTACGGGCGCGTGCCTCCGACTCATTGACTGGAAATTGGATAGACTCTGCTTATAAAGCAATCGAATATTGCGCTGATGACGTAGACTAAACGTCGGAGAGGGCAGCTCCAATTACTACATTCCTTAATTGTAGGTTCGTGCTGTGGTGTTTTTGTTTTTGTTCGTTTGGGACCATCATTTATTGCCCATTAATTTATTGTTAGGTGCAATTGTTTATTATGCTACTGTGTGCTTAAGATTGCTTTTGGCTTATGCTAGTTGTGCGGCTATGTAAAGAAATTACGATTTATCTGATGTTGATAGTCAAAAATATGCTCATTATTCTTTGTCCTCTCCCTTTCCTCTCTTCCTCTTTGGTTTTGCATTTGCCTAACTCTCTCCCTTTCCCGGCTACCTAGCTCCGCCTGACAGGGATCCGGCGGAGGTGCCGATAGAGCGGATGGAGAACGATCACGCGGCCATGGCAAGAGTTCTTGGGAATCATCATCATAGTACTGATCACTGTCATTGCCATAATCATTCGAATACTCCGCGGAGCTGAGGCCATATGCAGTGTTTCCCCTCGAGCGAGGAAGCGACAGCTGTGAAGACTGCGGTCCGCCTGGGTTGTAGCTTGATCCATGGCGTCTGTTTGGCCAGATGCGTTGAGACGTTGTCGGTTTCGCTGTCTGGAAGCGTCTAGGTTGCGGCGGATAGTTGCCTGGACCTCCAACTTCATCGCTGCACTTTAACCCACGCACAATGTTATTCATGTAGATGGAGTGGGGAACTGGTTCCCGGAATTTGGGTCTAGGTCTGGGCATGATCTGTTTGTTGCTCACATAGAAATCTCTACGCTGCGGCGGCAACATGCCAATCCGTTGACGTGGCTTGGCAAACTGACCCTCATAGAGAATGGGCTCCACATAGTTCTTGACAGGTTTGCGGAAACGATTTGACGATGACATTAATCTCAGATTGGCTGTCAAATGGAGGGGAGGTAAAATGTTAGACTCGATTTCAAGATTGGCGAAACGGAGGTTCTCTTGTGCTTTACCCGGCTCCTCAGGCGCCGAAAACTGTGGACATAAGTTTGTATCCTGATCTTCAGCGTCATCACAGTCATCAATTGCTGTGAGGTAAGAAAATAATTTATTACAATCGATAATACTTATTTTAACAGGAACTGTTTAGAAGGCAAGACGTAAGAAAAAAAGTATAAGTCGATTTTTGCTAAACTTATTCCAAATAAGTCAACGTCTTGTGACTTTTCCTGGTATGCTCCCAGTTCTAACTTACTGACCTTGGTGGCGCCACCTACCTTCACTATCTTCGACGCCTTGTGGTTCTTCATTTGTGTTGCTCTCATCGTTTTCCGCTTCTATTAGCTCATCACTTTCAATGCAGCCTGTGGTTGTTTCAGTTTCCGGCTGTGGTTTAGCGGACATTGTTCGTGATGTCAACGCACCCGCTTTTGAACTAAGAAATACTGAATGAGTATCACTGGACTGCATGGTGCCATCCACTTTGATCTTGGGCTTATCTGGTACACTTGGCTTACGGAGTTTCTTACGCCGTTTACCTCGCAGGGATTTCAATTGATTGTTCTTGGTTAAGGAGAGAGTTGTTGCTGCTGTTGTTGTTGTGGTTGTGCTTGTTGTGCTCGTCTCCTCTTCGGTTGACGTTTCTTCCTCTGTTGTTGTGGCGACTTCTGTTGTGGTGCTGGGTGCTGTGTCGCTACTGGTGGTGCCGTCTGTTGCTGTCATTTCTATTGTAGGCACTGTTGTTGTTATCTCTTTTTCGGTGGTTGTTGTTATTGCTTCGGTTGTGGATGTTGTTGAGTTGTTTTCGTTTTTTCTTTTGCCTTGTGCTTTAACTGCTGAACTTGATGATCCTTTGGGCTTTTTGGACTTGCACCTTTTACCCTTTTGTTTGGGAGTCTTAGTGGTCGTCGTTGTTGCCAATGTTGTGGTTGTTGTTGTTGGGGCTGGTACTGTCTGCCCTATAGCCAGCGAAAAGTTCCTGCAGGGATCATGTCGCATTAGAGGAGTGCGCAGTACTATAACACGAACATAGCAGGGATGCTGCATGGGCACCATTGGACCCTTGCAGGGCTCAAGCTCTTCGGGAGGTCCACAGTCCGCACACTCGTAGCTATTATCAAGATCAGCGTCGAACAGATTGAATTGATTGTTGTCGCTGCTATCTTCGAGCAAGCTATCGTCACAGGGCACTGAGGAGGCAAACTTCATGGGACCCGAACGTTGACTACGTCCACCAAAATCAGAGCTATCCACCCCCAAAATACTCTGCATCATCTCCAGCATTTGTAGCTCGCGATTGGGCAACGCAGTGCTGGCATTGAGTTAATTGTTAGTTTAGTTTAAGTTTAAGGTCTACGAGTTTGTTTTTTGGTTCTTAACTTACCCAATTGATGCTCCATAGAGCACGAGAAAAAGTAGCAACATCGATTGACTTGTTGGCGGTCTGGCAGTTTCCATAGAAATGTTGCCACAGCTTGGTCAGCGTTTGGCTTTTGTTTTGTTTTGGTGGCGGCGTCTCAAATGCGCGGCAGCACACGTTTCTGTCAGATACTGAATGCTGCTCGAATGCAGCTCGAACGCTGCGCTCTCACTTTCGGGCAATTGAGACCCAACCCCCTGCAACACACCCAACGCCCACCCGCTTGCCTAAATCTTTCCCAAAAACACATAGTTTATTTGTGTTCAGCTTTCTTTATTAGAACGTCTCTAAGCCAAGCTCCCCCCGTTTAACGTTTGTTTGGTTTTCGCTTTCGTTTGCTACGTGACCGACAAGTTTGGCGATTTTTCTTTTTGCTTTGTTTACTTTTTCATGCACTTTTCATACTGTTGCTGTTGCTGATGTTTTGTTTTTGTTTTTACTTGACTTGTAATTTAATTTCTCTTTCGGGTTTTATATTTTCGGTTCTTGTTAGCATTTGTTGTTGTTATATGTTTTTTGCTTGCTTGTCTCAGCATTTCGTTAATCACTTTTTTAAATACTATGTTCGCATTGCTCTGGCAAGTGGGCTTAAAGGGGGGAGGGGTGTGGGGTGTTGGGCTGTGCGGATATATAAACACAAGTGTTATTTTCACAGTGGGTGCTCTCTGTTGACTAAGTAATTAATACTGTCAGACTGTTTGCGGTTTCGCATAGATTAACGACTCCAATAACTGCAACAACAACAATTACGATATAAAATTACTAAAATTGCAGGCAGTTGCTTGTTGTTGCTTTCTAAGTTTGTCGAATACTCGAGCAACATCTGTTTGAGCCTTTATTAAGGTGTTGCTTTTATCGTTTCATATTATGCCTAACAAATTGATTTTATTTGTATTGATTAAAGTTTTGCATTGAAATATGATAAGTTGTGAATTCGGTTTGTGTTGTTAATAAATCAAGCCAAGTTAATTAAATATATATATATATTTTAGCTGAGCACAATCAATGAATCGATTGAAATCGCTGCCACAAATTAAACCCAACTATGCACAACTTAATTTTGGACTATCTTATCTTTATGGCACATATCTGCTTCGGCTGTACAGAATTTCGGAAACTATGGCTATAATTATGATATGCTTTAAGGATGATCGTTTATCAAAATTAAAGCTTTGATGCTATCTGTACTTGTGATTTTCAGCACATTCCTTCGCATAATGTACGTGTTAAATGTATTCCCCATGGGGGACTTAGTGTAGTTGTTGCTGTTGCCACATGCCGACCTATCAAGTTGCTACTGGGGAAATGCGTTAAGCAAAAGCGCCTCAAACATGGCTTGAACTAAAATGAGATAATCTAGCAATAAGTGAAGCAGTCAACAAAAAACAGCAGGCAGGATACAAAAGCAATGTTTTTGGCAAACAGAACACTTAAGCCACAAATACATCGATTTAATTTAGCTATAAGGCTTTAAGATTAAACATGCTTTGAAGACTTAAAAAAATATTCTTATTTCACTTATTCATGGGCAAGCCATGTAAGCCAAAACCACATGTTGACATAACAAATATTATATTTGAATTCGAAATGAAATAATCCTAGAGTGAGTGGAGGACACAATGGAACCATGCCAAGCCATGCCATGTTTTTCACCCATTGTTCCAGAGCTTGTTGTTGCCGCTTTTCAAGCGAATGTTTTTCTCATCCAGGCGATACTTTAACACGCATAGCCCTCAACATTGTTGACAAAAATTACCTGATGGTAACTGATGGCTTAACCAACGAATGCGTGTCTAACAGTAAATATAAACAACCCATACGGATTTACATAAAACCTTGTGTTGCATTTTTATAGCTCTTTTCCCTGAAGACGTGTTGGTTTAATATGTTTTTGATAACGTACATCAAGTATGTACATAGGATGAACATCAAACAAGCGAGAACTCATATGTTTACAGTCGCAACAACCATATGTCTAATGTTTGATTTGATATAAAATTATTTTTTCACATTTCTTAAGGTTTCGTCAACGTTAAAAATGCAACTTAAAAAGTGAGATTTTACTTGATTGTCATTTAATTTTTTAACACATTTAACGAAGACATCATAAAACTAATTATCTTTTTAATTGACCCCAAGCATGGCGACATGCAACTAGCTTGTGTATCCAGATCTGTAGAAAGCAAAGTCATATCTTATTTGCTTTCACGTGACTTTTAATTCGCTGAGCTCTAACTTTGGTTGTTTCTAAATGTTAAAGAAAACTTTTGAGCTTAAGCAGCATTACTTGATACTAACAAGTTTTCCCTAAGTTGTGCAACATTAATCAACGATTACCTATAAGGTAAAGGCTTACTTCTGTTTTTAAGTACTTTTCTACTGAAGGTCACAAGCACAACCAAAAAGTAAGTTCATCAAGGAGTTTATTTCTATGGCCTTTCTTTTTACGAACTTTCCGAAATCTAATCGAAACTAAACCGATTATCAAATACAATACCTTATAAGTCACGGCTTTGTATCTAGATGAATACTAAATTACCAGGTAATAACATCATTTTAATAAAAGAATTATTCCCTTCCGTCTTGCTGTTGCTTCCATGTTTGTTGTTGCGGCAAAAACATATGTTACTTTATTAAAAATGTCGTGAGTTTTCAATTTGTGCTTGGATTGTGTGAAATGAAGCTATAAACATATTTATTTTGCTTTTTTGATGCATTTGTTTACGCCTCGGAGCGGTTCATTCTCGACGAGACACAGTCCAGATTGCGTTACGACTGCGATTGGATGAGAAGAGAGTGTCAAATTAGTAATTAAAGCTAATCAAAGCTTCAAGTGCCTGGAGACCCCTTGGACCCAAATCATAAACTTTGCGGATTAAGTGAAACTTTTTATTTCATTTCATTTTGTATTTGTATTTGTTTTTTTTATGTTTTTGTTTTGTGTTTTTTGTTTTTTTTTTTGGTTTGTTTTTAAATACTTATTAAAATTGTTGTTTTTGTTGCGGTGTGTTCTTCTTGTTGTTAGCTTCTGCTTTTGTTGTTGTTGTTGTTCGTATTTGAGTGTGTAAGTTAATTGTTTATATATTTTTTTGATATTTTTTTAATAATTGAAGATTTTGCCATTTTTTTGTTGAGATTTTTTGTTTGTTCTGAATGCGACGGCAGCTAACTCTTACTATATGTTTATATATATATATATATTTACGATAGTATCTATGATATAGAAGTAGGTGTATGTGTATGTATGTGTGTATGCTTGTGAATATGTGTGTGTGTGTCTGTGTTTGTTTGTGTGTGATTTTTGTTGGCCTTTAGCATTATAAGCCTACGGTCTGAGCGATTGCTATTCGTTTTTCATATCATTTTTCGTGTTTACTTATCATTTCATCAAAGTTGTTTTCTTTAAGTAAGGAATGGAAAAAATACAAGCAATAATTGAAAAAAACTTTACAAATTACATTTTAAAATACAAATAGTGTGTGTGTGTGTGTGTGTGAGAGAGAGAGAGAGAGAGAGAGAGAGCGTTTTCAAGGTGTATGCTGGGTGTAAGGGCGAGATAGGTAATAAGATATATATATATATATATATATTTGTGTTTGTGTCTATATATATAGATAGAGATAGAGAGAGCAAGTGAAAGTAAAAGGGAAAGTTGGTGGATGCCCGCCTACTTATTTACAAAAATATTTATCCTCATAGCGCTGACAATAGTCACAGATCAGCTGACAACAGCGTCCATTGTTGAAACGGCAACGACACTTCTCCACCTGTTTGAAGACGCGTGTGGTATAGCCACGCCCACAGCACAGATTCGCACAGTTGTCGGGATGCATACACTGGCGATCCTTGGTGACCGAGCAGTAGGTGGGCGAGGTCTCCAAATAATACAGCGTTGTATACTGTGATTGTTGTTGCTGCTTGAAGTAAAAGGTAAATTAAGACTTTGCCTTAGTTGGTATAGTATATAACTTACTTTCTTGCGTCGCTGTTTTGGTTTTTTCATGCGACTCGATGGAGCTTGACGCATGGTTCTTGGATTGGGTGCCTTGCGTAAGGCCTGATTGTACTTCTGACGCAACAGTGTGGCCGTAGCATTAAAGTCAGCCATTTTCTTCCAGCAGGTTTTCATCGAACAGGAGCCAGAGACACCGTGGCACTTGCACTTGTCCTTCATCAGCGTGGAGACGGCTTCAATGCCAACCTGTTTAACGAAAGCAACGGTAAGACAAAAGTGAACCACTCAAAATTTAGTCTAGACACAAACCTCAGAGTCATGTCGCAATATTTCGGTGACTTCGTCTCCATCGCCGCCACGCAAGTCCAGAAAGCTTCGTGTTACTCGCTTGCCATGCTTTAAATTATCGTTGCAGCCACCCCACTGAAAGTCCTGATCCACACGGTTCTGTTTGCGCGGCCCGCAGCTGCACTTGGTCATACGGCCCTCGGCACAGGCCCTAGCTATCGAGTGTGTCATTGCTGCTGCCGTGAGAGCGTGTACAAATGCCGTCTCCTTGTAGAGTTTCTTGAATATGTTTCGTTTGCCGCGCGTCTCAATCGAACAGTTCCAGCGATCATAGCGAAACTGATCCTCGCAGTGGGTGGTGGCCAAACGTCGTGCCTCGCTCAATGTACCCGGCAGACCGGTCTCCTTGCGGCACTGATGGTTCTGCCGTCGCGTGGCGGGCATATAACGACACGGACCACCTACCTGTCCCTGCGAGGTAAAAACTGCCATAACAGTGTGCTCCGAAATGAAGTGTTCACTGTGGAAGAGAGAGAGAGAAATTAATTTTAAGTTGATTTGAATATCAATATTTTAAATTTCATATAGAAAACTAAATATATCTTGTAAAAACAACAAATGGGTTGAGGCTGTGCTAGAAGATAAACGTTTCGTTAAGTTTAGTTAATTTCACGCAATGTATGTTGCGTGTGTCTTGGCTTAGTGAATACACAATTCGACACCGAAAACGTTAGGAGCTGATAATCATTTTCGCAGAGCACCAAGCTTTTTTCATGCCGCCATGGTCAACGCTATGATTTGAATTGTGAATAAAAATTCAATTTAAAATTATTATTAGTTTATAAAAAGTGGAACAAACTTAAAAGTTCAAATAGCAAGTCTAAAAAGACCGATACACTTTTGTAGAGTTTAAGAGAATTTTCACAGCTGATAAGCCAAAAACACACCCATTCATTAGCCCATTACATGTAACGGTTAATTTGAAGTGTACCCAGCCCAGTAAAGTAAACTTTTTGCTTATCAGTGTTGCCCCAATATGCACTTTCTGAGAATTGCTGAACATGTTTACAGAGAAATGTGTAACTTTTATTAGGTTAACTATTTATTTGAGTCTTTTATAAGCTTAAAATACATACAACGTTTTTGTTTTTATTATTAATGCCGCTACACTTCCTGTCCAGCTTTAGGCAAAGTATAACGCGCTCTCTCACTCACGCACACTCTCTTACTCTTACGCTCTGATTTGCAGGAAATCTTAAATTCTCATAAAACTTAAGTGTACCGTAAATTGGCGTATGAGTAACGACCTCAGCATATCTTGCCTATTTCCGTCTACATCGCCGCTTCGGGGCACATATCACACAAACAGGCACACACACACACATACAGAGGCACACACAAAAGCACACAAACAGTATTTCAGTTTACCTCTAGCCTCAGCCCATAACCATTATCCAACCTGCCCCTGCTTCTACCTCTACTACCCCTTACCACGAATCCTAATCTGCTGTCCATTTTGATTGAAACTTTAGTTTGTTTGTAATATTTTGTTGTTGCTTTTATACTTTTGTTGTGTTTGCGTGTGGGAAACATCGCGCACGCGGTTTCTAATGCGAAATTAATTTTGCCAGATATTCGCAATTAATTAATTAATCAAGTGCCTCTCAATTGTTTACAACTTGTTCGACTTTCCTCCGCTCAACAGTATTTTCATACGTGTGTGCGTGCGTGTGTGTGTGTGTGTGTGTGTGGCAGAGCAAATTTTTTATCTATTTATCTCCCGCTGTGTTATTTCGATATTTGGCGTAGTTTTCGATTTGATTAAATCATCATTCGCACTAACCAAATGAATTAACTTGGCTGAGAGATTCTTTGCTTAATTACGCTTCTCAACTGCATGGAAAGTTTTTAAATGGTTTAGGTCCACTTGCAAATCATATCTAGTTTATTATGTTATAGAACCTAAACTTAAATACCTTTTTCTTTTTAAATTCTATGATATGGCATTCGAGCTATTTGTTATTGTCATTGTCAATGTCTCAATCAGCGGTTTTATTTGTATATTTATCTATTGTATCAAACCCACAAAAAACTTGACTCAACAACAACAATTGCTAAGTGACAACATCAATAACAACAACAAAAGACAGTCTTCAATTACAGCTTAAAGCTCATGTAAGTCGTTGTGTAAGCTTAACCATTGTTGTAGTTCTTGTTGTTGTTGCTGCAAGTGCAATGGAAAGCGCATTAGTCAAAGCCCACACATGAGAAGTTACCCCTCTCTCTCTCTCTCTCTCACTCTCTCACTCTCTGTTCATGTTACCCACTTCAGGCTGGTTAATGTGTGTCGCCTTATAGCATGGAACATGGGGAATTACCAGCTCAGCTTCGGTTTGAAGGTAGACTCTTTTTGTATGTGTGTGTGTGTGTGTGTTGGAGTGGGGGCGTGTCACTTAATCCTTTTGACAAAACGTTTACATGCGAAATGAAATACAATTAGCTATGCAGGTGGGCGTGGCTGTTGAAACGAGAGATAGATAGAGAGAGACAGAGAGAGAGAGAGACTCTTTGGATTTGTGTGCACTTTAATTTCACAAATATAGCTGCCAGCAATTTGTATCTTTGAGATACAAAGTAGTTGAAAGCTATTAAAACGGCCACAGAGTAAAACAAACTGTTAAGACTTTTTGGCTGCTGCCTGTTGTTCTTGTTCTTGTTGTTGTTGTTGTTGTTAATGTTGTTGTTGCTAGGCAGGCCAAACAACAAATTGATAGGCAGACAGACAGACAGACAGACAGACAGACAGATAGACAGAGAGACGGATGTGTGCCAGCAAACATGAGAGAATGAGAGGGCAAAGCGAGATAGAGAAATAGACAGAGCCAGAGAGACTATAAAACAAAAGTGTTGATGGATATTTTCCTCGTGCGCTGACTGACTGACGACAACGGCATTGAAGTTTTACGTACGACTACCTAGTTGATGTTGTTAATATATACCCTGTAATCACACAGACAAAGCAAAAAGAATTTCTTAACTAGCGTTGAGTATTTGCTCTTCTTCTTCAAATTCATTCGCGATTTCAGTTTAAAATAGTATAAAGCAAAAAAAGGCATAAACTCTATCTCAGTTAAATAAAGTTTCACTTGAATCAAATTTGTAGTATTTTGATTAAATTCTATTTGACTTTCTCGTACACGAAATTCTTGTTGAAAAGTATGTTAAAGTTGTTAATATTTTTGAAGGTGCAGTTTAACGCGTTTATATAAAAAACTATAAAAGTTTTGTATCTATTAAAATAGTTATGTTGTTGTTAACTTTTAACTACCAGCACGAGCCTGTCGTTAGTTTAACGTATTTTATTCAACAAGCCTCACAGTCAGCCAATAAACGTAGACCATAAATAAAATGAATTAAAAATGCAACATTCAAATACAAAAACTGTAAACACATACCATTAAAGCTATATTTAGTTCAGCACCGACTTTAAATTCGCGGTATTTATGTCTTCATTAATTGGCCACATACAGGGTATGCTAAGAGTTGATTCGGCACAAATTTTACTTACTTCATTTAGTCAAAGTTGCTGTTGTTGTTGCTGCTACTGCTGATGCTGTTGCTGTTGCTGTGAGTGCTTTGCATTTGTACAGATTCATCAAATTTTCAGAAACGTAAAATATTCAACGCACACACACATACACACACACACGCAAACAGAGAGACATACGAATGTGTGGAGAGAAAAAAAATCCCTTTGTGCTGTGTGGCAAAAGCATTTTATGGACTTACAGTTTAAGTCGTTGCAGCAGCAGCCAAAGAGCATAGCAAATGTGCAGCAGCAGCAACATCAGCAGCAACATCAGCAGCAACAGCAACAGCAGCAGCAGCAACATCAGAAAGCGATTTGAAAGTAGTTCGAAATTGAAATCGACGCAAAGGCAAACATAAAATCTTTTTTAAGTAGCATAAGCATATGAACTGGCTGTGAACCGTGGAGTTGGCTCTCTTTCCTTAACTTATTTTTATGGACTTTTTACCATTTGCATTTTATTGCCAAAACATAAATGCATCCGATATCAGCAGAGCATCATCATAATATTCATCTTCCTTTCCATCCCACCCTGCCATGCCTCTCTCTCTCCCTCTCTCTCTCTCTCTCTGCAACGCGTTGCACTTTATTTATAAAACGTTGCACGAGCTACCGATTTTGTGGTGTTGGTGTTGTTGTTGTTTGTGGTAGCATGTGGTTGAGTTTACGTTGCAGATCGTCGTCTTTGGTGGCGTTTTTATTTGTTTGCATTTACATTTTTTCGTTTCATTGGCCCATTGTCTGTCACATAATTTAAAAGCAAAACTTCAATTAAAACGCACTGCAATCAAATGCCAATATTGAATATTGCAAATTGCAAATTGCAAATTGAAAATGGAATGAACGCAAAATTGAAACTTAATCTCATTGTTTTGTAAATGGACAAATGGCAAATGAGACGACTGCGGCCAAATGGCTCCAAGGCGCATCGACTTTGTCTGCCTGGGAAATTGGCAGACAGACCCCAAGACATGACACATACATACATACATATATATAACTATACACACATACACATACACCACATATGTATGTGTAAGTTGAGTCTGAGTTGACAGAGTTGGGACCGCATACAAGATATATGTTCTATAGATTCGCTTGGGTTGCCTTAATTGATGGCAGTCTATTTTCCAATGGCGCTCTATGCAGAAATCCATTAATTGGAATGGAGGCTAATGAGCCTCTGTCTGATGCTTGAACAATTTCTGTGACAGCTTTTGAAATTTCAAAAATTTCATAGTTATTAATTAGTTGAAACAGTCGATTGACTTTTATGGAGTGACAATAATCATTAAACATTATGTTTCGACAAAACTGTATCATTTCTTAATTGCTTATGAATATGAAGAGGGTCAAAATCCTTAAACAATCATTTCAAGTTTGTATAAATATTATTGTCATTGTTTTGTTATTAAGAAATGTTATTTCTTAAGACATCTTTTTGTTATGCAACAACAGAGATAAATGTAAGAGGAACACTTTATGTAAAAAAAACAGATCTTCGTTGAATAAAACCAAAATGTTCATGAAATAATCCTCCAACTCGATTAAAGACCAAAAACAAGAACTGGTTAAGAAGTTAACTTACTTTGACACGCTTATCAAGTCAAAGTTTAGTTAAAAAACGAGTCGGTTAAGTATTTTTTTAAATGCTTCCGGAATTGTGACTCAATATGCTTAAGTAGCTCTAATTTTATACATTTTGTTGGCCCCGTTTCGCTGATTGCCCGAGCAGAGAATGCCGTTTGCTGTCTCATTGTGAAAGCATTTGCCAATATTTCAAGTCGGTTTTGGCCATCTGTTATTGCCAATCCCCCAAGCAGCTTAAGAGCGGCTTTCAGCTTTTGGCCACCCTTGGCGCCCTCTCTCCCTTTTCGCTACCTTTGTCTCAGTTAGTTCCTGTCATCCCCCTTCGTTTGGTTTTAAGTGCTCAGCTTGCAGTTTGTTTTATGGGCCAGTTTCGCGACACACACCAAAACACTTCAAAATGAGTTGTAAATATGCGCTTAAGCTGTTAAATTGCAGGCCCGCTAGCAACAGCAGCAGCAGCAACATCAGCAGCAGCAGCAGCAGCATCAGCAACGGCAGTCGCTGAAAGGCCAAAAATTGCAAGCGCGAAAAAACCGCAAGACAAACGTTCGCCTTTGTCGCACATTCCCACCTCCCCCCCCCCCTCTGCATAACCCCACCTCTGTTCTATCGAACAACAACCCCACGTTTATGAGGGCGGTTGGTTTTGTTAAATGCTGATGTATGAGCTGTTGCTGTTGTTGTTGCTGTTGTCCTTGCCCGATTTCGACAGCGTTAAAACATAAAATATGCTGCCGCTCATAGTCGTTTTACCCCTGCCTGCAAAAAAACCCCTCCTCTACACGCACCAACAACAACAAGCCGCAGCCCATGAATAATGTTGCAGCGGTGTGAGAAGCAGCAACAGTCGGTGGTTGTTCGGCTGTTGTTGCTGCAGTGTCGCTTCATCATAAAAAGCGCATCCTTGCCAGCGTTTCAGAGAAGCTGCGCTCAAGATTATGGTCATCAATTTTGGCATCAAGCAACGACGACAAACAGTTGTAACCGTAAACATTGTCAGCTGCTGCTGCTGCTGCTGCTGCTATTGCTGTTGCTACACCCCAAACAACAATAATAACAACAACAACAACAAATGTGCCCCTCGGGGCTTTTGGCAAAACGGGGGAAGGTGGTTTTTGGCTACGTTAAGGCATTTTTATGGGCTTGCTCATAAAATTTGTGCATGGGATTTGGTTGAACAGTAAGTAGACAATAAAATGACGTCGCTTCCTTTATTTTTTTTTCCTTCTCTCCATATTTTTAATAAAAGCAGCGGCAAATGATTAAAAACCAGCGACGACAACGACAGCAACATCGACTGCGCAGTAGCAACAGCAATCAATTTATGCCCACCCAAGCAGACGGTTAGATTGCCAAACGAGGGTCGCTTTAGCACTTCCACACTTTTCTAATGCTCAGCATTGTTGCTGTATTCTTGTGTAGATATTTTCATTTCTAAGCATTTTACGGCTTAGCTGGTTGCTGTTGTTGTTGCGGATGCTGCTGCTGCGGTTGCAATCTCGTCGTCGTTTATTTACTTAAAACGCTTTTTGTGGCACACAAATACGAAATGCAAGCAACGTTAAAGTTTTATCATTAAGCTGGCACAGCCAAAAAAATGCCTTGCCTTGCCTTGCCTGCTGAGCATCAGCAACGGCAGTTGCTGCTGCTGTTGTTGCTCATGCTGCTGTTACTGCTGCTGTTGTTGCTGCTGCGTGTGCGCCATAAAAATGCAATAAAAATCTTTACGACATATTTCGCTCGAGCAACCCTCATACGGTATTTGTACACTTCACACCTTGCCAACGCATCTTGGTTGCTTCCTTCCTGCCCTAAAATCGCTGATGCTACTGTTGCTACTGTTGCCTGATGATGATGTTGCTGCTGTGCTGCAATTGCTACTAACAGCGGCGCATCTGGTGCGTGATTATAATGCGACCAATGCTGCCTGGCAGGCAGCCCGCCGCTGTATTTAACGCCATTACCATTGTACCTCATTTGCCACGCCCCCGCGTGTTGACCGTGTTGCAGCTGCTGTCGATGTTGCTAATGTTGCTGCCGTTCTTACTGTTCCTGTTACTGTTGCTGTTGCTGTTGCTGGTCACCCGCTGCTTGTGTCATCAGCAAACGAAACGTTTTGTTTATGTTGCATAAATTCGCTGCCTTGTTGTGCCTTTTTATTGGATTTTCATGCATTTGACAGCTTCATTTTAATTGTGCACTGCTGGTGAAATGCAAAAAAATCGAATTCTGATTGCCAACAACAGCAGCAACAGCGACGTCAGCAACAGCAGCAGTTGCAACTTGGCGCTTTGTCATTTATACTTATACTTATATTTTCTTATTGCTGGTACACAGCTGGATGCTGCTCGAAGTTTCTTGATTAGTTTTAAGTTTACATATATTGTTTTACTGACTCAGTTGAAGTTTTACACTATAAAAGCGCCTTGCCAACTTTAAAGATTGCTTGCAATTCGACAGCTATAAGATTTTTTCGTTTATAATGCTAACAATTAGTTGCATTGTGTATTGCAGCTCACTTTTCTTTCAACCGGCAACGGTTTTGCCCTTTGGTTGCCACAACGCTTCCGCTTTGTTTCGGCCCTGCACAGCAGCAACATTTATTATCCCGCTGCTGCTGCTATTGTTGTTGCATCGAATACATTGCCAAACTATTTTTCAGCTAATATTAGCTATTGTTGTTGCTACTTCAGACGTTGTTGCTGCTACTGTTGCTGGCGCTGCTGGCGTACTCGTATTTGTTTCTGCTTTAGCAGCATTCCGGCAATTTGTCTGCATTTCTTTTCCAGCCACCGCATTTCGTTTGCTATTATATTCTTTCCTATAATTCTGTGGCTCGTCTGTGCATTTTACAACTATTTGTTGCCCTGCCCCTTGACTGCTGCTGCTAATGTGGCGCGTTCTTGTTGCCAGCAGCAGTAGCAGCAGCAGCCTCTTTAACGAAATATTTATCAGGTAATTTCTGAATGAGGAAGTTTATGTCAGAGATCTGTCTAATAAGCAATGCCTTTTATTGCTACTGTTGCTGCTTCCCACTCTCTCTCTCTCTCTCTCTCTGTCTCTGCCCCAAGCTACTTCTAATTTTGTTGTGATTTAATATTGCCTCAAGCATTTCAGTTATTTATGCGACCAACCTTCTTGGGCCACTTGACATTTCTGGCGCTCGCGTATTTATAGAAATGTCATAACATTTTCATGTTGCTGCTGCTGCTGTTGCTGCTGTTGCGTTTTTACAAGCATTAGCAATTAAATTTAACGAGTGGAATTTGGAATTTCCACCCACAGCATCGCACCGTAGGAAGTCATCAAAATTGACAGCACATACATTTAAATTCATTTTCTCAACGCATTTTCTCTTGTAACATGCTGCGATAAATGATTAATTTCTTTGGGGCAGAGGTTGCTCAGATGGACAGATCCTTCAAGAGAGTATGCAAGAGAGAGAGAGAGAGAGAGAGTGCGAAAGAGAGAGAGAGGGAGATGGGGAGAGGCGCTGAGAGACGCATTAAAATTAAACATCAACATCAACATTAACGTTAAAGCAAAACGCAATCAACATTAAAACTTTTGCTGCTGAGTTTATGTGTATTGCTGCTTTCAGGCTGGGCGGGAGAAGGGAGAGGGTATATAAGTATATTAAGCGCACTTTTATTTGCGTTCATAAAAAGTACGACTACGTTGTATGGGCCAGCGATAAGAAGACCAAAATGCGTTTCGCATAAAATGCGTTTTTATGACCATGACGAAAATGCGAAACGCACCCAAAAAAAAAAACAAACAAAAAACACACACACAAACCCAAAAGCTAAGCTGGGTAAAAAAGAGGTGGAGAAGAGGGCAGAAGAGACTTCATCACTCCATTCCCAATACATCAGCAGCTCATTTTGAGTTGGGAGTCAATGGGGGGCAATGATGTATTAATGGACGGTCACGTACCGCACATAAGATTTCTTAAAAGCAACCCTCGCAAAAAGCAGCAGCAGCGGCGAAAGCTGGAGAATAGGCCATAAAGCCAGAGCTAACTGTGGCGGCAGTGGCGGCCTTGTCAGCTAGCATCGAGTACTCATAAGATAGCAGTATGAGTACACTCTGAACACGAGTATGAGTACGAGTATGAGTATGAGTATGAGTATGAGTTTGAGTATGAGTATGAATACGAGTACTTGTGAAAGCTGTTGCAAGCTGAGCGGACGAGCGAAAAATTCATCGACAGCTCTTCAGTTGCTCATTGAGTGCTAATTAGGCAAATGCCCGACCCTTTCCCTTCCCCCACCACAAACACCCTCTACAAATTGAGGCCAAGTTGGCGCCATATTCACATAGATACACACACAAACACACATCAGCAGCTGATTTGGATGTTTGAGTGCTTTGTATTTTAAACAAATCAAATGCTGCCAAACACGCATTCAATCAGCCAAAGTTTATGTTGCTGCTGCTTCTTTAGTTGCTGCTGAGGTGATAAAACAACTTCATGTTGCTCGTGTGGCAGGTGCACAGATTGCTGCCACTTACATAGACACACTTTTCACTACTTGTAATCATATAATTAAATTTAGTAGCTTTGTAAACATTTTGAAAACTTTAATGCTTAACTTCATGTTGCATTTCTTGAAGGTTTTTTTTAATATTTATTGTATATTAATTATGAGTTTAGCGCTTCATTAAAGTACACAAAAAAGTAGTATCTTTTGAAGTATACACTCTTGTGGCAGATACTCAAACAGTATATTTATGAATACTTGTGCAACAAATATAATCAGTTGGTTGTTTTGTTTGGATTAAAATTCCATTCATTGATTAGGTATAAATAGAAGTCGGCCTTATAGATATGTCTATGCATTTCTCATTACTTTTAAATAAATTGTAGAAACTAAATATTTGTATCTAGTAAATGTTTATAGCCGAAGAGTTTAATATCCTAAACAGTTTTCATATTTACATGCCGAATGTCACGGTAATTAGGTAGATTTGTTAAATAGCTTCCGCTATACGCTTAAAAAAATATTAAAAGTTCATAGCTTAGCATTTGAGTGTTCGACACAGCTGAACAGGTTCTCTGGCGGGAAAATCTCTTGGTGTTGGCATCCCCAGTCCGTTAGCAACTTCCGTTTGTTGTATGCCGCATTTCAACATTCCAACGAATTAAAGCCAAACAAATGGCCAAGCAACCGAAAAAAATGCAATCCAATTTGTTTGTATGCCTGCCTAGAGGCAGGGGCGCGCAACAGTGAGAACTGCCACAGTCTGTGGCCACACCAGTTGCTTTGACTTTGGTTAGGTGGCTCGGCATATTTGCTGCGCCTGTCAACGCCAAGATGCGCTTAAGCATTATTAATTGTTTATGAAATGAACTGCGCCGGCCACTAAACAAATGATAATGAGCAGCGAAATATGCAAAACGCTGCCTAAGCACAAGCTGCAAAGCAACAGCTAAAGATACAGCTACAGATAGAGAGAGAGAAAGAGATCAGTATGACTGGCACAGCAACCGAATGGGGCAACATGAATGCAGCTACATATTCATGCCTCAACTGGGCAATGGCAACAGCAACAGTCAGCAGGCAGCAGGCAATTTTGCATAATTTCCGAAACACATGTTGCCTTCAATCATGCGCGAAGCAGCAACAGCAGCAGCATCAGCCACAGGCCCAGGTCACAGATACATATATAGGGGACAGAGAAAGGGAAAGAGTTAGCGAGGGTGATAGTGAGGAGAAGGCGGTACAGGAGCAAATGGGTAGAGTCAGCCCTCGGGGCCACATAGACAAATTGACTAACTGACTGAGGCCTGAATGCAAACTCTGAAACTGTGATGGGATCTGGCACTGGCACTGGCACTGGCACTGGCACTAAGGATTGAGACGGGTTGAGATGGGTATAGGATGGATGGGTCTTGCCGACTGGCAGCACAAAATCAAGTGAAAATGTAGCGGAAAACATTTTAATACTAATTACAAAGAATTTGTGCCGCCGACGTTTGGCACTTATACTTTTTTCCTCGTTTTTTATGTATATGGTTATACACTTGTTTTTTGGCCCGATCAACTTATTGAAGCAACTTAATTTATTTAAACGGTTCTAGCTGTCTTTATAGTTTTTATCTTGAATCTTGGTTAAATAAAGAGTTAAAAACTCCCAATTAAAAAATCCTTATAAAAAACTCCTAATGAAAAACTCCCAATGAAAAATTCCCAATGAAAAACTCCCTTCAAAACAACTCAACAGGAAAGATATATATATACTTTTTTTTTGCTTTTGCAGGCATATTTTAATTCGTTATCTTTATACTTCTGTCTTTCTGGTTCACTCTCACTTTCTGGGCACCTTGCTGATTCTGCTGCACTCTTTCCCCTACATCTTTTTCGATTTCCGAAAATAAATGTTTGGCGCAGCGGATTGCGGGACAGGACGACGAGCAACCGATTGTGACTTTGACTGCATTTTAATTGGAAAAGAGTTCTCCTCCAGGCCAAAGCTAGAGAGAGTTTGTTGCAGTGTCAGCTGGTTTGGCTTGGCGGCATTTTCGCTTTAATCAAATCGTTTTATGACAGCTCAGATATATGCCGACAAATGACACAAACACACACACAAGACACATAAACGTCATTAAGTAAACACAAGAGCACAGTTCCCTCATGGGTAAATGGAAATGGGAATGGGAATGGGAACAGAGTGCTGGGAGTAGATGCAGTTGGTGCCACGCGGGTGGCAGGTGAGTCGCTTTGCTTGACATTAAACGCGTGTTAATTTCAGTTAATTTGGGGCGTGATTCGTCATTGAGTGCGCAACGTGAACACCAGCAACACCAGCAGCAGCAACGACAACGATGGCAACCCATCCATGTTTGTGTCCATCCATCAACACGCGAGCGCGTTCCGACAGCGGACGCTTCACTGCATTTGTCAATCAGCGTCTTCGGGGCAGAGCAAAGTGAATAGAAGAAAAAAAAAAAGGAAGGGAAAAGCAAGACAAAGGGGCGGATAATGGTAGCGTTGTGGCATTTTCATGCTTGTGCTGCAGCCCCAAGGTCCATTTCCATCACTTGTCTCGCGGTTTTTGGTCTGATCTGGTTGGGTGTCTTGTTTTGGTTCTTGATCATGTGGCGCCGATCTTAGCAAAGTTTTGCTCTTGAATTTCGCTCGAGCAAGTAGTTGAGTAGTTGAGCTAATCGGGCATATGTAGGGGGATGCAGATGATCGCTATGTGAAGTGCATAATCGTGTTGAAGATGATCTAAATTGTGGCACACTCAAGAGGGAATGAGATTGTGAAAGTCTACAAGTTGTGTAGAGCTTTATAAAAATAAATATATTTAAATACTTATAGCTGTAAAGCAAGACATTTGTTCGAATGACACAATGATTGTTATTTGCAGCCCATCTTAAGACCCTGACAATGATTTCTTGTCAACGTTGCAGAATCATTTAAGGTTATTTACTCTGCTTTCAATTTTCACAGCAACCAGTTGCAGTTATCCATTTCATGTTTCTCCGACACGACACAAAATTGAATTAAAATACCAAACATGTTGTGCTTTTTTTTTCGGCATCTGTTTTCTTCTTTTCGCGGCGTTACTCTGTTCTCCCCTGTTTTTTCTTCTCATTTCCATAATTGTTGTTTTGTTGTCTGATTGTGAATGTGGCATTGCTTTGTGTCGCCGCCGCCGCCAGTTGTTGTCATCATACCCATTGTCGCCCGGTTGTCTTTTCAGGGTCAATTTGGCAATTTATATCGATCTGCAGACAAGATGCAAGCAACGCCCCACAAGAAATGCATAATCAACACCTACAACAAGTGCGAAAAGTATTTGAAAGAGAGTCTGGGAGACAAAAACAGTAAAAAGAAAGGGAGTGTCTAAACGTTCTAAGCGTCAATTAGGCTTGAAAGATCTGTCGAATAGCTGGGACGCGTCTTGACTCTTGTCGCCAATTTGTGCAAATAATCTGTGTGTGCGCCTCTTAAAGTACCGCTAAGTGAGTGCCGAGCCGTGACAACAAAACGACAACAACAACAACAACAACATAGAAGCAGCCAAAACTCCAATTATGTCAACAGCAAGAGAGACGCAACATCAAAGCTTAGGCCAGGTGCCAGAGCCAGCCCCAAGTGCCGACAAAGCAACAGTTGCCTAGAATCTGCCCAAGAGTCGTAGCTGGCTGGCTTGCGCTTTTCTCGCTTTTCTTTTTATTATGGTTCTTTTTTTTTTGTAGGTTAAACCGTTTAACAGGATGTGACTGCAATTTAACTGTTAACTGCGTGTGGCAAATTCTGCGCCTCACTAAACTCTCTCTCCCCCCCAACTTACAACCCGCTGCCTGCTTTGATCTCTTTGATGTGTGTGCGTGGAGAGAACGCCTCAAGGTCCGCTAGAGAACTTCAAGGTCCCAATGTTGTACGAGAGTGCTTGTGTGTGTGTGTCTGTATGTGTGTTTGTGGCAATGTTTGTCTTTGATGCAACTTCCTCAATGCGCTGCCAAACAGAGGCAACTTTGGCTGGCCAAAGACATTGCACAAGATCAAAGGCAGCAACAGTTGTAGCTGCAGTAAAAGCAACCACAACTGAAATTCATTGACTCCTACACAAAGTCTTCTACACATAAGGTCTGCCGTCATGGCTGATTGGAGTTTGTTTTCATTTTGACACCTTGAAAGATCTTTCAGCATATGTTGTTGTTTGATTTTCATTTTGCTTGCATGCAACGCTTAAATTTTAAACTCAAACTCAGTTGCAGCTCAATTCTTCTGATTTGTTTGTCTTTTTTTTTTTGGGTATTTCTCTTCTTTCAACGCACATTAATTACATGAAGATGCATTTTATGTCATGGGAAACAATCTAAAACATTTTCCATTTCTATTGTTAACAAACTGCAGACTGCAACCCTCACTGCATCAGCATCAGCATCAGCATCAGCTTCAGTTTGAGTTTCGGTTTTATTAGATTCATCATAGCCAATTTATGATGCGATCTCTTTAAGGCATCCAGCTGGCATTTTTCTATTCACTGGCTTTTATTATTTTTATTTATTTTGGGTTTTTATGGCACAGCTTTGGCCAAGGCAATACAAAGGATGCTTGCTGTTAAGAATTTAAAACCAAGCTGGTAGAAAAAAAAACTCCAGAGTTTATCATTAATACAAAAAACCATGAAAATGAAGCCAGGCAGCAGCTGGAAAGCAGTTAGAAATAAAGGCAACGGCATCATAAAACGCAGCCATCAAAACGACAAAATTAAAAAGTTCAAATGCCAAACGGCAGGCAAATTGTAAGCGAGAAAAACGGCTTGAAAAAAAAAACCAAATCATCTATAAACCCCGAACATTGAATGAACTTATTAGCAACTCCAACCACTTGGTGAAAATCTCTTTTGTAGACTTAATTTCTGATAGAAATATTTCAAAAGGACTATCACATTTTCTTATCCTTTCGTGCTGCTTGAAAAAACAGTTTTAATAATGCGTCACCAGCCACTTGACCACGTCGAAATGCCCTTAGCATTAAACACATTAAAAGAACCGAAAAAGTACAAAACAAATTAAAGAAAACCACAGTAATAGAGAGAAATGAAAAGAACTTAATGCCTTGTAATTTCATTTTGCAAGGCTTCAATATTACTGAAGTCCCGAACTGGAGTAGTTGCTTCTCCCCAGAGTTGTCTTCATAGTCGTCGTATTGAGACAAATAAAATTATTCTTTTCTTGTTGATGATGACTGCAACAGCAGTAGCAGTAGCAGCAGCAGCAGCAGCCGCAGAAGATTTCCCGCATTTCTTTTGCAAGGATATTTTGAGTTTTGTAGCAACCAAAAAACAAAACCAAAAAGAAATAATAAGATAAACAAGACAGAAAACTTTGCACATAATCGTTATCGTCAATTTTGGTGAGAGCCCAACCCTGGCTGGCGTCTCGTAGTAAGAATCATCGGACAAGTTACAGGGTAACCAGACTGGTAATTTGCGGCAAACAAAAGATGTTCGCTGGCTTTTCTTTCTGTGTGGAAATTAACATTTTTATGTGTCCGCCAGGACGCCAGACACTATAGAGATATCAGCACTATAACCACTCAGATACAATGAAAAATAAGAGAGAGACAGAGAGAGAGATTTGAACTTTTGTATAAACTCAAAGAACTTTCACATAGTCAACATTAAGTTGTTCCTTTTGTTCTTGGCCAACTGGCAGAGGCAGAGGCAACCCAGGCAACGGTAAGTAAGTAAGTTTTAATTACTGTTTGACAAATATTTAACTGAAGTAAGGAGAAGGAGAGCAAAGGTTGGATGGCAGTGGCAGTGGCAGTGGCAGTGGCAGGGGTATGGTAGTATGGTACAAGGCTTACGCACAATTAAGCAGATTTTTGCCGCTTGTAAGGCAAATGTAATCACAGCAGGCCAAAGGATTGACTGGGTAAAAGCGGGGTTGGCCTGGGGTGGTGTTGGTTGGCTTTCGTTACACCCTGTAACAACATCATTTTGCGCCGTATAATGTCATAAATGTCTGTTAACAAAACAACAGACGTCATAGCACGGCTGAGAAAAAGGGTGGGGATGAGAGTGAAGCGGGGACGGAAGAAGGCAAACGAGACTGTCAAACATTATTACATTATTTGCCTTTTGCTTTGCCTTTCAAATGGTGAAATTGAAACCAACCCTGCCCAAATCTGACCCCCAACCCCCTTGTACTCGGCCTCTTTAGTCAAATTTTCGGTTGATTTTTTTGTTTTTTGTTGTTGTTGGCTTTATTTGACTTGGCTGCTACTGCTTCTTCTTCTTGTTCACCTTCTAGTATTACCAGGACGCAACCCTGTTCTGAAGATTAATTGCGACTGCCGGGGGAATCAATCTGGTAATGAAGTATGGGGGCATAAAAATACAACGTTTCCTTGTCCATCGAGCGGCTTCGGTTGGCAATTATTAAATTTTCATTACATCCCTTAATCAGCTTATCTGCATATTGATTCGTGTAAACAGGTCCCTTCATCACCCCCTCTCTATAGCCACATTTCCTTCGAATCGTACATTTGCATATTTGACCAGCCATGCTGAGATCAAATGAGATTGTACTCGTAAGCGAATTGTTTAAGCAGGTGTTGAAGTATATACTTATACTACTAACAGAACAGAAGATTAAGTGCACCACTTGGCACTGGATGGTCATGAAGTGCATTCGAATGTAAAGAAGTGAACTAGAGAACCCGAAAGAGCATTTAATTATTAGAATATATTTAAATCGAAGAATGGGGAGTATTAGGTTCATTAAGAACAAAATGCTTTGTTAATTAGTAAAAGAATATTGATAATTAATTTTTGATATTAAATTTTTCCAAATTTTCAATGAATCTTTTTGGATTCTAACTAATAATTAAATAATCACTTAAATATGAAAAAGTAAAGTCAATTAATTTTAATAGGTGTCATGACTTTACGACTGTTTCCATTCTTCAATGATCGCCAACAAACCCATGCAAAATTTCCTAATGTTTGCTTTTCGATTTGTGTTGACATTTCAAATCAATAAAATAACACGTTGCACCGCACCTGACGTGAGGCAAGCACTCGAGTGTAGCAGTTGCAGTAGCTAAATAGCTCATCAGGCAAATGGCAAGCAAATTGGCAAATGGGCAAATGGCTCCGGGTAAATAAGCCGATTAATTGTAATCAAGCAGGTCTAACAGTGAACAGTGAACAATGGACATTGGTTGCCTAATGGGCTATAGCTTTAGCTGTCTATCGATTTGTCTGGGCCGACTTTAGCTTTGGTTAGGTCAACGTTTGAGCAACTGAAACACTTTCTACCCCAACTGAGACACGCAGTAAGCGTGGTAACAAAATAAAAAAAATACAAATAGCTACAAAATTAAAAAGGAATCAGGCTGCAGCTGCAAGTGTAGCGCGCCCATTTGGCTATTGGGTAATAAAAAATTCACCGGACAGAAGGGAAATCTAACCGTAACCCTAGTCCAACTAGGCACAGTGTTAGAGTTGGAGCTGCAATTGCTGTTGTTGTTGTTGTTGGGTGGGTTTTTGTAATAACCGTTGGGGTCTTTTTCGCCCGGTTATGCCTGCCTGTCCGCCCTTTCGTTTCATGCCCATTGTGCCTGTTGTCAGTGGGCAAATTAATGTGAAGTGTAAGTAAAATTTACGTTGCAGTCTGTTGTTGCTAATAATCATAAAAAAAAAGCGTCAGCTTGCCCATTTTGACAAGGCAACAGCAACAACGATTACTTCTACCCAGCCACTCCCTCGCCGCCCTCTCTTTCAACATTCCTCAAATCACAATCCTTGCAATAAAAATAAAAATGTTGCTGACAGGCGCAAAGGCAAAAATAAATAATATAAGTTTATTGTTTAAACGCGCCTCCGGGCATTCCACAGCGTTGCCTTTCCCCAACTCCTGCCCCTTTGGATTTTTGTTGCAATTGTCAGCAGACTTTGGTGGCAAACAGCAGCTTCGGGTGGTCCTCGAAACTGTTGCACATTTCGCAAAGTTATTTATTTGGCTTGACTCGAGATCAATAAGCATCAGCTACTGCCAGATTCTTAGATAAACTTTGGAATCAAGTGTAAACAAATAATTGCGTACATTTTAGAGCAATTATAACTGAAAAGTTCCTTAGCCCAAAACATCAAAGAGGCTAATTCGATGGAAAAACAGCAACGACAATTGGTGAGTTTTTAATGAAGTCAAGTTCTTATTTATTTATCTATCTTTCCTAAGAAATTTCGAGATAATCCGAATACGAAGTTGTTGGAAAAATCTAAAAAAAACTTAAAGGCAAACAAATTTGTTGGATAAATAAATTAATCAAACTGAATTTTTGAATCAGAAAAATCTTTTAGGAAGTATTATTTGTATTATTTTTGGAATATATAAGAACTTGTGTAGAATAAATGAATCGCTTTCGATTTCATTAGCTTAAGCTCAAAAAACATTTAAAATCTTTTGCTTTACAGTCAGTCAAAGGTCAAAAGAAATAATTCTCTGATCTCAAACCATGTTTGTAATGCCAGAAAACATATGTACATGCAAACATATACAGCTTGTTATAATTGCAGGAGGGTAAAGTGTAAAAGTTGATTTGTGAATGGCTCAATCTGTAGATTGTCTGGCAAGGCGATTGCACCACAACATGTCAATGGCAATTGGCCTCAGGCCAAAGAATGCTATAAAAAAAAAATAAATAAAATAAAAAACAGAACGGAGCATGGGAAGCCCCGGGCAGATTGATGATGCGGCGGGCAACGTTGTGGTTAATAGGACAAAAGAATTTGACGAGCTGCCTCAAGCATTGAGCATCTTCATCAATTGATGATAAGATTTTATTTGTATACGCGCCCTCCAATTAAGATTGTGTGCTGCAATAATAACTTTTAAATGACTTACTATGGACTCTGCATATCCATGCCGCTGCTGCCGCCGCTAGCAACTGCAGTGCCTCCTGTGGCGCCCGCATTCAACATAGTTCCTCCGCCTCCGCCTCCTCCGTAGCCGCCTAATCCGCCTTGCATGGCGGACAAACCGGACAAGCCCGGCATGCCCTTACTGCCGACAATGATGCCCAGATTGGCCAGTCCAGCCAGCGCATGTCCATGTGGATGTCCTCTGTCCTGTCCCGGTCCATGATGTCCCATGCCATGACCCATTCCCGTTCCCATTCCCATGCCCATGCCCATGCCAAGACCCATGCCCATTCCATTGGCTGGCGGTGCACTTGCTGCTGTGCTGCTGCCAAGGCCGGCGATGCCGCCCAGTTGATTGATGGCTGCACCACCGCCGGGGAGTGGCAAGGCACCACCGCCTCCCAGTTGGCCATTGCTGCTGAGGAGCGTGTTAAGCAGCGTGCTATTCAGGCTGAGATTGTTGTTATTGTTGTTGTTGCTGTTGTGCTGCTGATGGTTGATGTTGCTGCTGTGCGGCTGTTGCTGATGTTGTTGTTGTTGCTGCTGCTGCTGCTGGTGTTGGTGTTGATGATGTTGTTGCTGCTGCACGTTGCCATTGCTCTCGATGCTCGGCAGCAACAGTTGCTGCTCCTGGCAGTGTCCCAGCCGGCTGAGTAACTGCAGCAGCAGCACAAATTTAATAATCATTCTTTGCATATTGTTGTTGTTGGATTATCAATTAAAAGATTTACTAAACGTTTTTTTGTTGCTGTTGGATATTGTTTGGTTTCCGGTCTAAAGTCTACTTTTTGGCGTTTTTTTTTTGTTGCTATTTTTGTATTGAATGCGTTTAATTTGTTGTGTTGTAAGTACTTTTTAGTTAATAAATTACTAAGTGCTAAGTTCTAATTAATAAAGTATTTTAATTATTTTTGTATTTTTAATATATATTTATTTGTATGCTTTAAATGTTATGTTATATTTATTATTATTATTTAAAAAATGTACTGGGATTGCTGTGATGTATCAAAAAAAATTATGAATTTTAAATGCTAGTTATATTTATTTATTTATTTTGTTGAGATTATGTAACTTTGATAGTTGTGATATATATATATATATATATATATATTTAGCTTTATTTTGCAATTTCAATTTGTATTTTTGTTTTTCCTGAACTTATTTGGACTGCTTAATACTTTTCGTTTGATTTGAGCGCTTTATTTTTCTTGGCTTCTACATTTTGTGTTTTTAACAAACATTTTCTTTAAGTTCACTTTTGCATGATTTCAATCGATTATGATTTTTTTGATTTGTTTTGTTTTGTTTTTTTCGATTTTCACGTGCGCACTTCAAACGATTTCTCGTTGGTTTTTTCACATTATCAAATGTTGATTTATTTGGTTAACAGCAGCAACCGCTGCCACCGCTACCGCCTCCTTCTGGCCGATCCAGTTGGCTTCCTGGAAACGTTTAGAGCTGCTCGATAGCTGCGTTCGCCGAGGGCGCAACATCAAAAGGCCAGCGATTCCAGACCTACAGCCAGACAGATCCCCCGATCGAGCGCAACGAAACCCGTTTGAACAGACGACGCGCCGCGTCCGTCTCAATGCCTCAAGCCGATCCATCCATCTAAACAGGCTTAAAGGGTTTGTCTTGTATCTGTGTTGGTTTGTATTTTCAATTTCTGTTTTGGTTTCAGATAAAAAGGCGCCGACTGCGTCTTTAATACAATGCGCGATTGGGGGCCGGCCGGCCGGCCACGTTTCACATGTGTGTGGGAAACGCTCCTTGCCGAAACGTATTGAACACGCGCGCCCGGAATCGATCACACGGAAGTTGGCTGTTCGGATATAGTACTATGTTTCTGAAACCAGCACGATATTGGCCTTTGCCTGGAACTTGATTCACTTTCAATATGAATACGAATTTCTGTTGAGTTCGCTTAAGTCACAATTTACGATATTTGTTGGTCTGTCTCCCTGTGTGTTTTGTGGGCTTATTCTGCGTGCGGCACACACGTGCGTTCCACAGCTCGTTCGGCACTCGACTGACGACGACAGCGACGAATGTGGCTGGTGGCTTGGCTACTTCGTGTCTGCTCTCGTGTCTCGTGTATATTTTTGTGGATTTCAGAAGCGTCGTCGTTGCCTGGCTCTGATAGGCACATAAAGTGCGCTCGTTATTGATGCTGTTGTTGTTGTTGCTGTTGTTGTTGCGCATGCTAAAGAAATTTGCTGCTGCGCAGCTATAGCCGGTGGTAGCTGTCTGAGTTTTCTGTTGAGCGCAAACGATACAAACGTATGTATGTGCAGCCTAGTGCTTGTTCATTAATAATCACGACAACTTGTCAATGCTGTAGAATTTTGACATGCATCTCAAAGCTAAATTATCGTTGTTTATCAGCGCAAAAAATGTTAAGACTGACGCTCTGTTAAATTTATGCTGTTAAATGGTATGCAAATGAGATAAACGGTTTTTGGAAAGTTCCATGAATGAGAATCCTAAAGAAGAGGTGTTGTTGGGCAAGAAGTAAGAAGAAAGTAGATGCATTCAAAGAGTTTTTCTATTGACAACAAGAATTAGTAATTCGCATCGGTTCTTTGTACCTGTATCTATATCTTTTTGGGTGCTACTGCACATCCCTTGCACCATTGCATCTGTTTATCTATAGATAAACGCATAGTTTGGAGTTTTGTGTTTTTTGTTTGTATGCTTGGTTCATCCATTCATCCATCAGTCACTCAATCTGTTGGTTGCACACATTTCTCCTCAGGCAAACCCATATATATCCCACATTTCAGCTCTCAGCAACAACAACTACTTATCCACTTGTTGTTGTCGACTAGTACCAACTTGAGCTGTTTGCTGTTTACCTTCTTTCTCCTGTCCGTCGGCTGCGTCAACACATTCCCAAAAGGGCAAGGCACTCCACTTCACTTCTTTCCACTCTACTCTATTCCAATGCACTCCGCACTCCGCACAACAACAACAACCACCGAAACCTGTGTATCTGTTCCATGTTTTTATGGGTCTGCAAATGAGGCAAAAATTGCAGTTACAACTTTTGACCCAAAACCAAAAGAAAAACCCGTAAGCAACATGGAAACTCTCTCAATGCGACTCTCTTCCGTTTAATATTTGCCCAAGGTAATTACAAAAACAACAAAATTACATATACACATATGTATGTACTTCTCTTTCTATCGTCGATCATTCGGCTTGTTTATTTGTCCAAACATTTGTCAATTTCATTGAGCTCTGACCAGGCACAATTTCCACATGGGGGCGATCACCATCACTTGCCAAGTGAGGCGCGTCGGCAAACGCTTTGATCGAGTCAACGTTGGCTTCAGTTTCGGTTCAATTAAGATTCATTTTAACATTGATATCTCTTCCTTTGAGTACTCATATACATAGTAATAGTTCTTCATACAATACATGCCATGATTGTGCGTTCTTTGGCGTTTATCTAATTTACTTTTACTTACCAGCACCAACTACAACACATATTTATTTGTATGTTTGTATGTATGTACGTCGACTGCTGGGCGCCCGCTGACAGCTGATAAGTATCTGAAGATGGGCAACAAACGAATAAGTAGTACTCTGGCCTGCTTTTATTGGCTTGACAATGAGCCCGTGTTTTACTATTCCTATCTCTTTCTCATACTTCTGTGAATGTGAAGGTGAATAGTGAATGTTATTGTTAGAGACGCCGGCTCCAAGCAGCGCTTACAAAGAGACTCCCTAATGATTTTAAATGAGCTGAAAGAAACACAGCGAGGCAACTTCATAGACAAATGACGCATTTAAATCACGAGTGCAAAAATAAGTACAAACATTGAGCAATTAAAGACCTAAGTTGTTAAAGACTATCATTTTATTTTAAGACTTTTCCTTTTTAATATGTTTAATATAAGGTAATATAGGTAATATAGGTTATATATATATATATAAAATATAGATATATATATATGTATAACAAACAAATAAGTTGTGTTTTATGCTTTTGGATATCTATCAGAATTTGTATTGCTGTCAAAAAGTATGCTACAAAAAAACTGCAAAACGAATTCCTTTTGCATATCAACCATTTTAGATTTAAAATATTTTATAAATATAATAAAAATCAGATAGAAATGCACTTTAAATACAATTTAACACAATGAAAACTTCAATCCCTTGCTCTTCCAATTTTAGATACCCATTAACTGACCCTCAAATGGATTGCAGCGTCACTTTCTAAACGATTTCGTTACCCTTTCGAAAAGGTCAGCGACTTTGACCAATGCTGAATGTTAAATGTAGCATAAAATTGCAATGTCAAAACGTTGTCATTTAAATCACGCTGCATGAAATGGAACTGCAACCCTATCAAAGCTGACGCCCCTTCCAAAGATCTCATCTAATGCGTCAATGGCATGCCAGAGTCCATTAGACTCCAACTTAGCAGCTAATTGTCGCCAACTGTTCCAAGAGGTCTTTGAAGTGCAGCCCCCTCCCTAGCTCCCTCTCTATTGGCAACAACCCCTTCCCTCTTGTTGCAGCACATTTCCTGTGTTTGCTGTCGGCTTTGGTCACTCACTCGAAAGCCTTTCGCGTGAAAAGCGAAGCATGCAAACACATCCAAAAGTTTTCTCATTGTTTATGAAGAAAGCATTTTTTTGGTTAAAAAACAGAAGAAGAAAAAAAACCCAGAGAATTTTGAAAACTTGAGTTGCTTGAAAAGAGCAACACACACAAATCAAACACGGCCCAAGTCTAAACATTTTAACAGACACCTGCCACTAATGACGTCTTGTTTTGCTGTTCGGTTGTCGGTTCTTGTTATACTCTGTAAGACAGTGCAACAAACCGTGGCATGCCACACTTTTTTTTGTGGGTAAGTGAAGAGTTAATCCAAAAAATTTGAGGGTTATGTATATAAAGATGATCAGTTTAAACGGGTTGAAAGTTTGCAGTTTGTTATCGATTAAGTAGACATAAGAAAATATCAATATATTATTTTGATCAATTTTGAAGGGCTTTTTAAACGAATTGTTATTAATATTTATGATTCTTTTTACAGGATATCTGTTAGCCTAACAAATTCTTCTGTTGTGTCTTACCTGTTATAGTTGTTGCTATTGCCGTTAGTGTTTTGTTGGCCTGAATCGCTCAATCATGTGAAGTGGTCAACGTCTATTCATAGCGCTTAATTGGCGACTAGGCGCCTCCTGATGTACCCATTATGATGCCTGATGCTATTGATGCTTCTTCGACTGCTGCCGTTGCTGCCATCTTACAATTTATTTTATATATGTTTTAGTATTATTTTTTCTTTTTTATGTGTGGCATTCTGCGTTGAAGGCGCAGTCACATCAAAGGAGTAGATATCAACTTCAAAGGGGAGCCAATGGCAACGATTTAAGCTCCAGGTACAAATAGTTTGAATGGTTGTTGTTGTTGTCATTGTTGTTGTTGCTACTCTTCTATGCCACACATGTTGAACTGTTGGATGTTGTTTGCTAGTTGCTGCTCTTGTTTTGGGTCGACGCGTTGCATGCGACATTAACTTCAGTTCCTGATGTTGCTGTTGCTGTTGCCTCAATTTCGTTTTTGCTCTCAAAATTAATTTCATAGCCAATTGCTTTGTGCGCCATTAAATGCCCGACAGGTTCTTTTGGCCTCCTCTGCTTATACTTCTTCTTCTTCTGCTTGTTCTGGTTTTTATGGCCCATTCTTACTTGTTCAATTGAGAAAAGCATCAAATTAAATTTAAGTTTCGTTTTTGTTCGAGGCATTCACTGCAATTAGTGCGTCATTTATATATTTGCAATTCAAAACTATGTGGGAATATATAGACAGAACTCCCTCCTCTACCTTCCGCCGTCCCCACATTTCTCAGCTACATTATAATGGACCCGCATGGCATTCAGCAACGATGAAACGACGCCTGTCAAATTTATGACAAGTTATGAACGGCAGCCACATAAACAAAAGCCCTGGAATCGCACTCATCATTTGTGTAGAGATGAAAATGATCTTCTACTCCAACTGCTGCCTTAAATGTGCCGCAATACAATCGTGATAGGCTTGAAGGAGGGGCAAGCGGGAATGCCGAATTAGTGTAATTCCACTTCAAGTAGCTTCTCTCTGAGTGTATGTGTGTGTGTGTGTTTCTTTGCTAAGCAGGCGATAAGCTGTTAAGCTTTGTTAAGCTGCTTACAATGAAGAAAAAACAAAAAATACTAAGAGCCTGTAAGTTATAGGTTGGATTTTTGCTTTACTACAAGAAAAACACATTCGATTCAAGTTGGATAAAGTGTCAAAATTGTGGCATGAAGAAACTCTGACAAAACGATTAAATTAAACGATAAATGATGGGTAATTAATGCAGGTGGCAAGGTAATTGAATCAGTAAATATGCTTACCGACGATAATTGGTAAGAACAGAAGAGTAATTTAATATTTCTGTAAGCATTGTAATTTTGGATTGAAATAATTTTGTACAGTAAACAGGCTTAAAGAGATGCAAGATACTCAAGCAAAATCTGTTTTTACTGGAACACAACTCAAAGGATTAAGATTTCCCACTCAAAATCCTTTATGCAATAACACTTATGGTCTTTAACCCAACAAGTATATAACTACTTAGTCAAAGCAATTTTCAATGCATGGTCAACTTAGATAACTTTGATTTGATACCCAGCCCGAGCACATCTCACATTTGCGTGTTCAAAATGCTTCGAGACCCATTGTTAACGCACCTGCCACCCTTTATTTCCTATTTCCTATTCTTTTTGGCATCCTCATGCCGCACATCAAAGCCGACTAAGAATAAGATTGCTTTTCAATAAGCTCAAAACATTTCTTAAAGCCTTCTTCCACTTTTTTTTCTGACTCCACATCGTTGACCCCCAGCCACAGTTACCCTTTTCGTTTCGATTTTCGCTCGCCGGAAACCGTTACGTTTACGGTGTTTTCTACACCCGTTCCTAAGGTCAGCTTGTTTATGCGCCAAATATCCATAAATAGTTTTACGCTCTTACGGTGGTAAGTGCGTCGACAAAGGATAAGTAAAAGTTACAGTGAATACTGGCTAAGAAGAAACGTTAATGTTGTGAAGGTGGTTTTGATAAATGCATAAATGATAAGTTTTCTGGTTAAGCTATTATAAAAAAAAAATTGTTTCAAGAAAATTAATTTTTTATTTCCAACTTACGGGAAACTACTGTACAAGGATAAGGCAGGCACAGGTCCACTTAAGGTAAAAACGACAACAACAACAGGCGGCGGCATGAAGGCAGCTAGACACATTTGGGCAAAAAAGTTTTCGCTTCTTTTCTATCGACGAGAGAAAGAAAGCTGGGAACAAAGGGAATCAACAAAGGCGTCTGCCTGCTTTTGAACACAGCTACCAATTTAATCAGCTTGCCACTGAGTGGCTGAGAGAAAGAGAGATAGAGAGAGAGAGAGTGGATGAGGGGATGAGGGGATGCTACTGCCAATGATGTTGTCAAATGGCTGACCCCCTCTCTGTTAATCCACCTCCAAGCGACTGCCAACAGTTTGTGTTTAATGTGGCGAACAAGCGAACAACAAAAAACAGCAAATTTGCTCAGCTACTTTTGCCCCATTGAGCGACGCTAACAGAATTTGTAATGTGTACCCGTAATATTGTTTAAATGTTGTTGAATTCTGATTCAATTAAAACGAATTTCAAGTACTAGGGCTACGCTTAATTAGCACTGCTTTACATTTCCGAACAGCTTAAATAGCCGAAGGGAGGCAACGATTTGAAAACGAAGAGTTGGAAGGCGCGTGCAGCAGTCAATTGTCGATGGCATGGAAAATACATAAAACAATCGACCTGCATACTTTTTTGATTTGGTTTGATATATTGACGGTATACTTGAGTAAATTTATTGAAATATTAAATTGATTAAAGAACTCCGCTTAGAAATTCCTGTAAGTAAAACAAATGAAAATAAAATAATAAAACATTCAAATCTTTGACTTCAATATACCGCCTAGAAACATGCAATGATTTTAATAAAAGAAACTTTAAAATAGCTTTAAAAAAAAGCTAAATTATAAGCAATAAAGTAATATTGCTGATAATAATTTGCATACCTTTAGGCATGTTAATAAGTTTGCGAACCGTGCCGATTCTCTATTTTACCCATTTTAATGTTTGTAGATGGCGCCAGGTATGCTAACTAATGAAATTTAACATAGCTGGTTTGTGTCTTAGATAGCTTAACAGAAATATTTAACATGAATCAGAAAGGCTACTAAAATGAATACAAAAGGTGGCGCTAACAAATATTTGTAAATAAAAATCATGGAAATAAATTTATTTTTAAATACATAAGCTATTAATAAAGTCAATCAACAAAAAATACAAAATGAACATTCAAATATCAACGTATTTCAAGAATATAAACCAAATTTTATATTAGATATTAGTTAATTTATGCGAGTTATATCTTTTCAAGCCAGCTTTTTAATCTCTTTTCAAAATTTGTAGCCAATTTTTACTGCTTCACATCGTTGATGGCAAAACAATCTGTTGTCGACCATTTCAAGCGCACTTTGCAACCACAACGATGATGATTCTGATAATAATGAACCCAAAGATAATAATGGTAAAGGTGATGCTGATGCTGATGATATAGCAGCAGAAGTTGAAGGATGCGTGCGCCATAATAAGCCACAGTCACAGCTACAATTACATGTATACACAGTTGTGTGTGGGTCTGTGTGAGTGTGTGTGTGTGTGTGTCCTTGTGAATTCTGCATGCGAAATGCCTGCAGGGCCTCCCAATGCAGCTATATGGCAGCAGCAGGGTAAGGTTGAGGAGAAGGAGGAGGAGGAGGAGGAGCAGCGATGACTGTGCCCTGACTGGGTACACTTGACGCAATCTTAATAACCATGAAGCAGCGTGGCTAATTAGCACAAAAAGCTTGGCAATAACCATGCTCAATGAGGTACACAGGGCAACCAACCAACCAACCAACAACAACAATAACAGCAGTCGCAACTGGAAAGACTAAACAACAATGCCCCAGCGAGGGCGTGCAACACGCGTCGTATGCTCAACGAGGCTCTGCCTGCGTGGTTGAAAAAGGGGATTGGGGGGGAGGAGGGGAGATGAGAGGGAGAGTGTGCGAGCAATCTGCTGCACTTGAGCAACCATCCCCCCCTTCTCCTCTCTCTCTCTTTCTCTCGCTCCACCACCACCCCTTGATTCGTTTCTGTGCACACTGCGTGTTGATTTTTGGTTCTGCTTTCGGTTTACATATCAAAACAATTAGCTTTCTATATACCCTAGACGCATTGAAAAATGTTGTACAGTTCAGAAGAAGAAGATCTTTTTAAAGTATATAAAGTACATACATTTATGTTATCGAGAATGACAAGCAGTATACAAATTAGTTAAATATGGATAAAAAATCATGTTCCTAACACTTTTTTGGAAAACGAGTTTCTTAGGCATTTAAATACATTTAAATACATAAATACATACATTTAAAAGCGAACAATAACTCCATTTTTATGAAATTAACTTAATGTTGATCGGAATACCGCCCTCTATACATTCCATTCAGTAGAAAGGTTGGTAAGTTGGCCCAAGTGAAGATAAAGGTAAACACAGGGTATTCATTAGCTCATAACAGCTTCAGCAAGCGGAAAGCAAGGAGTGTGGGGTAACTGCTTGAAATGCATTTTGTGCGTGGTGCTGTTGCCCTCAAGGCCGCGCTATGCCAAGTTGTGCCTCGCTGACGAATTGTCCAGGTCGCCAGAGAAACTGCCTTCCTGCTGCCTGTGCTCAACATTTGTTTGCACAATCAGCCGCAAGTTGCTTAACCCCCAACCTCCCGAAACACCTTACCCTAGCAAACAGCACAGCACAGAAACAAACTCAGTGCGGCCCTTGGCAGTGCACTCAAATTGTTGCTCAATTGTTTACGTGATGTTTTCCTCAAATTAGAAACAGTGCCAATCTCGAAGGTAAAAATGCAAAAATAAAATCAGGGTCCAGTTGTATGTTGCGTATACGCCAAGTTGCTCTTTTTATAACCACCCACCCCCCCCCCCCCCTCCTCTAACCACCCACGGACTATAAACAAGTGTAACTTTTAGCCCCTTACTCTAAACAAAGTGTTCTCTGCTTCTCTCCAGTTCAGTTCAGATTGAGTTTAGTTTTGGTTCTGTCATTCGTTTCAGGTTGTCCTCGGCCTCAGGCGTTTTGTGCACTTCCCTTCGTGCATTAATTGGCTCGCATATTGCCAATTAAGTTGTTTGTGAAAAACGGAAAATTAATTTTGATTTGGATTTGCTTCAGTTTCGGATTCAGATTCAGTTTCAGATTCAGATTTCGATTCAAATTCCATTTTGCAGCAATGCCAAGGGGTCGAACGATGTTGTTTCTTTATTGTTTTCGTTGTTTTTGCTTTTGGTTTTTTTGTGTTGAGCGGGGTCGAGATGCGGTAATTGAAAACTGGGCCCATTCCGGAGGCAGAGCAATAAATTTTCTGTGAGCAACGCAGCAGCAGCAGCAGCAACAGCAGCAGCAGCAGCAACTCAACGCTAATGGTAATGGCTGATTGGAAACTCGTTTCCAGCATTAACATAATCGCTTTAAAATTGAAACTGAAACTAAAATGCAGTTAACAACAAAAGCAAGCAACACAACATTGCTCACATTTGTTAAACGTTAGCGGACTTTGTTATTTTTATTGTTTAAGTTTCTTCAACAAATTCAACAAAATTAAGAGCTTAATGCGAGCATTTAGCTTAACAAATGCACGAGGCGTGCTTGACCAGTTGCAGAAGTTACAAAAAATAAATAGTTAAAACTAAAAAACACTTAAGTTATTAATTATTAAGTTAAGCTAGTTTAGATGTAAGATAGTTTTGAAATAATACATCTTAACTCATAACTCATCTTTAACTATGTTGATATGCGCTTTAGCCACTTCAATAAGTTTTAAATCAACCCTCGTTGCACTGCTCTCGTAAGATATCAACATTTGTTAAATGACATTTGACTTTTGTGTGACAACGCGATATTAATTCAAAGTGGTCCCTCGCTGGCTGCTCAGTGATTCGGTTGCTTCGTTTTGCTTTTGGCCAAATAATATATTTAAATAACTCAATTAGGCATCAAACGCAACTGGTGGGCACTTCGAAGCCATGGAATTCCAAATGAAATGCCATGATATATGGCTAAATAACAATAACTGTCAACCAACGTTTTTTTTTAATTAGCAGCCCCAAAGCGCCCAATCGCATCAGTATACACACACACATATGTATATATATATATATATATGTATATATGCAACAAAAGCAACCAATATTATTATCAAATAAATAAATAAACGCTGAAGATGTCTGCGCTGGGAGAGGCAATGCAGACCTTAAGTTACCTCAAGGTGTGCCCACAAAAAATATTTGGTATGAAAACGCAAAAAAAAAAAAGAAAACGAAAGCTTATCAAATTTGAAACAACATTGATAAAAATTAAGGTCAAATCAAGTGTAGATATCAAAACAAGTTGAAGGAAAGTGAAGTTATTCTAAACTACTTAATACTATAGAGCATTTGCTAGATGTAACTAAGTTTGATGAGTTTTGAGACGATTTTAAACGATTATGGGCTTAAGGTAATCGTCAGCTTCATAACATTTCGAGCAGAGTTTAAAAAATAGCTTATTAATAATATATGAAATAAATGCCTTTGGGCCACCAACGATAGACGATGAATGCGACTAAAAGTTTTTGGCATTTACATCTAATGAATATGCAAAACAAATAACAAAAAAGTATCTCTATGTTTAGGTATCTGTATCTTATACACACAAAACACACACACACACACACACACACAACAACATAAATGTACCCTTGTGTGTGGGCTCGTTAATATAAACGGTTTTGCATATATTTTGTGGGCCTGCGTCTGCGTCTGAGATGGCAAAGTTGCCACAAAATGAGCGTAGCTGTTGAAATAAAAACATTTGGCATTTTATTTGATATCAGCTTATTAAGTTGTATGCATTTCATTACCTTCTCTCGCAACTCGAGTCTCAAAAAGCACTCGGGGGCAGCTTTATACGACCGAGATAGCGATTTGGAACAACCAATAATAGATTCATTTTTCTTCTCGTCTTTTTTTTTGGGTTTTATGAATCAATTTGTGTGGTTTTTATGACTTAATTAGGAGATTTCGCTTATGGATTTTAAAAGAGAATTTTTGTATATGTGCAACAGTGCGGATAAGTTATGGATTACATTGGAGAAGCTTTTTTTAAACATAAATCAAATTGTTAAGAATTAAAAAAGAAAATGCAAAAGATTATTTTAAAGGAAAAACTACTATGACACAAATAAAATTGATATTTTATTTCAACTAAAAATGATCTAAAAATAAATGAGAAATACAAAAAAATACTTCCGTAGAAAGTACTTAAAACATATTAAATAAACAAAAAAAATTATTTGTATTTAAAAATGTGATTCTTATAAGCGAAATATCTTTATTTACTTTTAAGAATAATCATAGGTAATCTATTAATATATTTACGTGACGTAAATGAAGTGGAGTCTGTTTGAATCCCGTTGACAGAATTAGCCATTTTATTTTAACTTAATTAAATTTATGTTGATTTTGCCTTGAATACATTTCTATTCGCCTTAATTCCCACACACAGCGCCTGGCCTCGCCAACGCGAGAGAGCTGCAAGACATTGAAACAATAGTATATACATATATATATATAAATACTGAAGATGTTTGGTTTAATCAAGTTATTAAATCGTGAAATATCCACACATAGAGCCCCAAACGATTAAATTATAAATATTAAACGACAAAAGAAACAAATCGAAACAAAACGAAACGAAACGAAGCGAAGACAAAAAAATAAAATGAAAACAAATCGACAGCAAATAAATATATATGTGTACGATGTGAAGATATTAAGACATGAATAATTAATATCACTGATGAAAACTTAATGAAGAAATAGAAATACACACAAAACACAGACAGCAACAGACAGATGGACAGACAAAGAAATAATCAATAAATAAAGAGCGGAATTCCCAGCTCCGACTTGAAATATATTTGTCATAGTTTCAACGACGACGACGCAAAATGCTAAAAACCAGAGGCCCCCTCCCCCCTCACAAAGAGTAAAAATGATATCGAATAGACCACACACACACACACTTCGACTTCGATTTAGTACAACAACAAGTTTGTTTTTTTGTTTGGGCAATTAATTTATTATTGGCAACTTAAAAATTTATCGATTGGAAAACCAAATGGGAAGAAACAGAACAACAAATTAAACGCCATAGCAATTTGTAGATCATAAAGTTGATTGACTGCCGCCGCTTACACAGCCGAGACACGAACCCAGTGCCCGTAACTTATACAAATTTGACATTTTTACAGCTGGCAAGGCGTCTACTACTACTACTACTACTACCATTACTACTGCATACGCAAGCCTTGGATAGATGAGAAGTCATTGATCAGCCGCTAACAATTTCAAGCCATTAAGAACGCTAAAAAACTTTTGCCTTTAATCAGCCAGGCCAAATAACAACTTAATTAAAGGCCTTAAAAGCTAATGTTACCTCTTTCTCGCAGTTTACTTCTCTTCTTCTTCGTTTTCTTTGCTTCATTCTGCAGTCTGCATTTGTGTGGGGTGCACCAAAAAAAGCATTTCCAATTTACACTTTGCTGCTAATTTGCGTTGACGCTTTTAGAACCGCCCGGGGCGATCCACAACTTGAGCTCATCATCTCTCGGGTTGAGTTGCCTCCCTCCTCCTCCCTGTATCCTTCCACATTGCATTCCACAATGTTGTCCTCGCCATGTCCAAGTGTCTGCCCGTCTATATGACTCTCTCTCTCTCTCTCTCTCTCTCTCTCTCTTCGTCTGTCTGTCTGTCTGTCTGTGTGTGTTTTATTATTATGATGCATGCGGCGACGTCGTCGTCGACGTCTCATAGCCATTGACATGTACCTTGTGCTCGTGCCCCATCCTCAACTTACTGTTGTTGTTGTTGTCGCTCTGTTGTTGTCATTCAGCGTCATCGTCAGCGTTGAAATTGTTCATTTCGAAAATGCCTCAATAACAATAACAATTGTCGTAAAACTGCACAGGATACTCAGCCAAACAGAGCACACACACACACACACACAGCATTGTCTTTACGCATGTATGTGTGTGTGTCTGAAATTGTGTGTGATTATCTATAAAAGGATTTTGAGCAGATTAATTGCGCGTGATTAAAGCGCGCTACTTCTGCTTCTTGTACAGTGGCAAAACTTAATTGAACTGTTATACAAAAGCTAATTGCTATGAAACAGCAAAGCACAGAACTCAGTTCAGCCAAACCTGATATAAGAGATATAAGTGTTTTTCTGGGTATTGTTAACATAAACTTCAGCTTGTAAATTTATTGAAAAGGAAAAGCTGCCAACTTAAATGAATGATGTACTTCAAGAGCACAACTTCCGTTAATTTCACAGCACTTTCTCATTTGGCCAATTTGGCAACCACTGTGCTTCCCTTTTGTTGTCCACATACTCGTATGTGTGTATGTATGTATGTATGTGTGTGTGTATATATAAGCTCGCATCGTATTGCCATATAAGTTTGTTGTCAGTTGAAGCAGCAAAAGGAGGGGTAGGGTAGGGGGATTGTGCTGTGTCTGACTCTCTGTGAGCACGGCAGTAATATGAGTAGTAATAAAATTTGAATTTATGACGAGATTCCATTAAAGCTTCTTCACCACACTCATCACACACACACACACACACACACACACATACAGCAAAGGAGGACAACTGCTAGAGGAGGTGGTGTATTGAGAGGCGGGGTTAGGGGGGAGTATACAATATTTGCCTTTACTGCCTGCACAATGCGAGATAAACAAGACGCAAGAGAGAGAGGGAGGAAGAGAGGGAGGGGCATCGAGCTAAAACAAATTCAGCAAGCAAAAACAAAAATCTCAACAAAAAAATTTAAACACGAAGAAGAAAAAAAGAAGCTCAAATTGAAACGCAGAAGCAAAAACAATCAAATGCAAAAATGATGCTGAACAAGAAGCTGTTTCTGCTGCAAAAATATTCTCGTATTAATGTGATTTGATGCGGCAGCTCCCCTCCCACTTCTACATCTACATCTCCCCACAACTTCGCCCAACATATACACGGCAGCAGCTGGACAACAACTTTGTCTGGCTTCGAGTTGGACAAGTTGCCAGATATACACTTCGCATATACCTCATACATAAACTTACTTACTACACACACATTCAATAACTGTTCCAGTCCTTGGCCCACAGAGAGAGAGAGGGAATGAGAGAGAGAGAGAGGAGGGTGAAGAGCTACGTTTATACGACTTCGATTTCATTACGCGTAAACGAATTGAAATGAATTTTTATTGCGCAACAACAAAACGACGCAAGAGACGAGCATCATTTTTTTAATGTTGTTGCTGTTTTTGTTGTTGTTGTTGTTGTTATTGCTGATGTTGCTCTTATCTCTTTGTTTAATGTAAAAAGTTTGTTAAATTGAGCTGCGAAATTAGTCGTCGATTAATAATTTTGCACGTTTCGATTAAGGCTGAGTTTGTTGTTGTTGTTTTGTGGTGCAATTAGCATGCGCTAATTAAATAATCACAATCATAAATACCAACAGGGGGCCATTTAGATAGCTGTAAGTTGAGTTTAAACTTTTTCGAACTCCCACGCTGCGATAAGGATATACTAGATGGCTCCCACGCTACAGATACAGATACCAAGTAATTGTCATTAAACATTGTGTGTGTGTGTGTGTGTGTGTGTGTGTGTGGTGCGAGTGTGGTTTGAAAGACAAACGATGGTTTGCCGCAATGCTTTCCAGGAATTCATTCAAGTCAACAACAAATTCGACGTGCGTCTCCTTTCTTGGCGTTCCCATCGGCGGAACAAGAATAAAAATGGAAAATATATATATTTCTACACATATACATATATATGTATAGATATAGAGAAAATACATAAATATACTTGGCTGGCAAACAACAATAACAACAAATTGTTAAACAACAAAATATAAATCTTAATTGAATTGTGATACCAAGATGTTGACTGACTGACATATAAGAGAAAAGAACGACATGACGGTTCGAACGGTATCCCATGCTCAGGTGGAGCACATACATATAAGTTGTTGTTGTTGTTTTTATTTTTTGGGCTGAGGTTTCTTCAGGTTCGTTGTATGCTTTGTTTTGAAAGTGGGTGTGTTCCACAATGGCGCATTCTTTACAACTCTATAGCAACATTGACTTTAGTGTTGAACGTTCGTTCAAGTTAAAGTTATCTCTGCTGCAGATACACACACACACACAGACGTATCCGTATCTATTTGCTATCTGACATTTTATAGATGCTTGCATTTGAAGTTTTATGACCGAGTACACATGTCTTTATTAATAACCATTATTGCTTGAGCACACAACTCGATTGTTTTTGTGTTTTTTTTTTCTTTTCCCCCGCCAAAAGGTAAAAACAAAACAACTCTCTCGCAAGTGGCATGAAGCTTGAAGCTGGCCATAAATGACTAATTGACGTGGGGGAGGTTATTGTGACAGAACAACAGTGAGAAAGTATAATATTGAGTTTTAGCAATCATTTGCATATGACATATAATAAAAATACCAAAGCAAAGAGTTGTTGCCTGGGAACTATGATGGAGCTATGAAGCTCGATGTGTGTATTGGATTATGAACTCAAATAAGACAGTTTGTATTAAGATACTTACTAGATTGATGACTGAAGCTGCCTTTTGATATGAAATGTAATCCCAATGGATTGGAAAGGTCAAAGCTGGTACAGAAAAATGTCAATTCTTTGGTGTTGCAACATTTTCGGATATGTGAATGCAATGCAGAAGTGCAAAACATTTCGAGAATCGGCAACGGCTTATGCTTATGAAATAGTTCAATTTTGAGTGCCCTCAAGCCTTAAGAACTTGGCCCTTTATATTCATTACAAAACTAAACAGGGCACACTGATTAAAGGCACACAATAGCTTGAGAAGTTGCAAGAAGGACCTTCTGTAAGAAGGCGAGATAACAATGAGAGCAACAAACACAGTTTTGGATTTAAATTAAGCTAAATCCGCTCAAGCGCATGCATTGCTAGTGTGTGTGTGTGTGTGTGCCTTTAATAGACAACAAAAAGGTACACAAGAAAGAGATACATTTGCAAATACAGATGCAGATACAGATACAGATACAGATAGAGAGTAACAGTTGATCATGATCAACTTAAGTGCTACACACAAACTACACCAGAAGTAACAGAAGTACCTACAAAACTGAACAACAAGTGTGCGTAAAGGGGCGGCTGGTGCTGGTGCAGGGAACTGATCATAAAGTAGGCTAAAACCCACTTGGATGCTTAATTTGCATAAAAACTTAAGATACTCTTCGCTCGCTCGCTCGCTCGCTGGCTTGTATCTGGCGTGAATGAGCGACGGGCAGCTGCGGATCTCAGACGCGCGCACGCCAGTCGCAACTTCCTGGAAAAGGACCGCCAAAGTTGTTGCCGCTGCTGCTTCTTGTTGCTTGTTGTACCTGCTGCGTGTGAAAAAAAAAAGTCGGCAGATCTGAGTCCGGGTACCAGTTTTAGAGCCGACTTTGAGAGTTTTGTACCAAGTGCAATCGATACTTTTGCCTAGCAGCAGATACATAAGTGATACAAACTCCAACTCGAACTCGAAATCGAAATCGAACTCGTTCTGTTTGTTATATGTCATTGGCTAAACGGAGGAAGAGGCTCCTCAACTCATTAAATCTAATATCTTGCTTATCTTTATGTATCACAAATCTGTTCAGTTGAGCAACATTGTCAACTTCGGCTGCTAGCCATTTTTATGAATGAAGGCAGCCCGAAAACAAAAAATAAACAACAAGAGAACGAAGATCGAAGCAGCGGCGATTAATGCTTAGAGATAACCAAGGGCTTGATTTAAGCAACAAAAACAGAAACCGAGAACAACAGAAACAGTGATCGAGTGAGAGAAAGAGAGAGAGGTAGAGTGTAGTAATACAGCGTGTGTGTTCGCCTATCAATCTCGACTCGAAATCTCTTTCAGCCAAGTTAATCATTGGAAAATCACTTCCTGCTCAACATTTTGCTATTGCTGTTGTTGTTGCAGTTTCACATATGCGCGGAGATTAGTGCAAATTTCATTTTGAAAGCATCTTTCAAGTGCTGCCAAGCGCAAAAGCAGAATACATACATACATATAAGTGTATCTTGTAGATAGAAATGTATTTCCTGGGCAACCCAGAACAACAACCACACGTAAAGTGCTTAGACAAATTTGCATAGGAATTAAAAGAGGGAGATGAAGAGCTGAAGAGTTAGTTTTCCCCCAACAAAATTCAATGCTACGTTTCGGTTCGCCACTTGACAGCTGTCAAAAGGACAGGCAAATATTTTGTCAGCCTCAGCATCTTGATGTGGGGAAATAGTAACTAAGAACTCAAAAGGGATGCCTAATTAAGCAATTTAACCAAAAAAAAAGTGCATGCAACTTGTTGTTTTAACAAATTCCCGAAAGAACCAAAGTGTATTTTCCTATGTCTACGTGGATTTTGTTTCGGGCATGTTTGCTTTTGTGTCAATTTGAGAAACTCACAAGCGCGCGCGCCACATCACATCTTAACTCTATGCTAGGGTTAGGGTTTCAATTTTGGGCCAGGTAAAGCGGCAAAAAAAAAAAGGTTAAGAATGCATTTTAGGCCTTTGTTTGCATTGCGCGATGCACGCGTTCATAAAATGCATCAGCGAATTGGAGAATTGAGAAATGTATTCGACAAACAAATCGATCGCCGAGGTTTGAGTTCGGTTCGAGGCGGCAAAACGCTAAAATCTTTAGCTTTGTTTACTCACATTCATGGGAAGATGGGCAGCAAGTGCCGACGCCAGGCCCATGTCCCATGTCCCATATCCCAAGTCTCAATCCCAGGTGCCATGGCCCATTGAACAATCCCATTCGATCCTCAATTCACTTGCCACCAACAAACATACAAGACACCGCACTAGCTGCGCACTTTACGATATTTGATTTCCTCATTTACGGATTTAATTTTCTTTCAAATTTACCGATCCGGCCAAAGCGCTCTCTTACCCCGTTCCTGTTACCAACTCCATTTGCAGCACGTTGCACTTGCATCCGAGTGTGTCTAGTCCCCTGGCTGTCTGTCTCTTTCTGTCTCTCAGTCTTTGTGTTGTTTGCCAAGTTTTGGATGTTTTATCAGTTGATTGGTTCGCATCGGTTCGCTTTGCTTTGGTTTGCTGCTTGGCTGCTGACCCTGAGAGCGTTATGAGCTAGAAATTGAGTTGTTAAGCTGATGAGTAGTATGATGAACATCAGTTAAACTAATCAAACTTTATAAGATCTGAGAAGTACAACTCGGCAAACATTCAGTAAATACTTATAAGTGGTACAAATACTTAGTCTCTGAATATCCTGAAAGCTTTAACTCTTATTAGTGTAATACTTTATCGCTTGAGTTATCGCTTCTTATCACGACATGATGAGGAACCTGAGCTTACATACTAAAAACCACTAAGCTTTACTTCTCAACTTATTTTATTTCTTTCTTAAGTTGATTTCCATCCAAAAACGTGATGTTTTCAAGCAAATGATCTTTCGCTAAAGTTGTTGACCCCACACAAGAATCATGTATCAAAATACGAATTCTTTCCAACCTTTCTCAACAAATCTTGCAATCTGATTAATTAACGATCATCGCGTTGGGTTACCCCGTTCCACACCCTCTCTGGCACTCTTCACGCAGCAGGAGATCGCTTCTTCGCCGTCGCCTCTTTCCCCGTTGTAGGTTCCCTCATATACATAACCTCAATTTGTCGCCACTCGTCACACAAAAAAACAAACGACAACTTCGCTTCGCTTTAGGCGCCACCAGCTGCTCAACACCCCAACCCCGTAACACTACCCCGCACCCCGCACCACGCACCCTATACCACTTACCATTACCCTGGCCATGTAAACGTCCCGTTGATGACATCTTTGGCACTGGCTGCCGCCTGCCGTTTCATTTAATTGAGTTCACAGCCCAAAAACAATAACAATAAAAAATTAATTCAAAAGCAACAAACACCCTGCGATCACCAGCAACAACAACAACAACAACTTTCAACATTAACAATGAAATGTGGAACCTTTTAACCTTTTTCCGTGTCGCAGTGCCCAGGTTCGGGGTTTCTTTTTTCTTTCTTTTGGGCATCGGGCAACGGCTCTTTAATAGCTGAAGACCGCAGAGGCCACTCCTTGATCGTTTCTCTTACTGTTGTTGCTGTTGTTGGCGCTAGGCTGACGCCAACAACAGCTGCCGGTTTCATTTTTGGGTTGTCAATTCAATTAAAGCCTAGGATCGCACACGAGAGATTTAAAAAATCGAATACGGTAGACAAAGATCGTCTCAATTAGAACCTCTTAGGAGCGTGCGCTCAAAACAAATTAAGAACAATTTTCTAGCAAACCCAAAAAAATGAAAGAAATGTTACAAAATTAGCCCAAATTCATGTTGTTGGCATTCTTGTGGCCGGTAGAACTGTCGATCTGTTGATCGTCGCAGTCTTGGTCTTGTGGTCTTAATGAAGCCAATCAACATCAACGCCCGCTGACTGGTTTGGTTGATCTTTTGTCCATTTCAGGCGGTGCAATTAATGCATTTGTAGATTTATTAATACTGGGCTGCACTTCGTCGCTGATTGTTGATCGTCGATCGCTGATCGCTGATCGCACGATGAAGATATTTCCTTTCTCACACTTTCCACAAAAAAGAAAAAGAAAAACAAAAAAACATAAGTGAACTAAAGACGAAACAGAGATGAAGGAAAAAGCGGCATGAAAAAGCATTCAGCACACAAAACATGACACGATGACAAGCAAAAAGAAGCGCCAGGGAAGGCCCCAAAGATCAGTGATCGAGCCAAGGCATTAAAACTCAGTCAGTTCAGATTGTTCGGTTCAGTTCTGTTCTCTCTTCTGTTGCTTTTTTTTTTGGTTCGGTGCGGTTCAGCTGACCAATGAACAGGTAAAAGCAAGAGAGGGCCGAGTCAAGGGGAAACGATCGTGTGATCAGTTGTGAGATCGTGTGGAGTTAATGCGAGTATTAAAACCTTTTAATAAAAATCTTTAATGAATCAATGAAGTCTGAATGAAGCCAACCTCTGTTCTGTTCGGTTCAGTTCTGATCTGTTCTGTTCTGCTCTGATCCGAGCCAAGATCGCTCGGCACAATGTAGCTGGGTGTAGATGGTAGGCGCTGATTAGGCGCATTAATCGATTTAAGCAACAATCATTTTTGTGTTTTTAACCCCCTCCTCTATCTCAGCAAATCCCAAATGGAATGCGGGAGCCTCTCAACCGAACAAAAACTTTACTTAGTTGTTGTTGTTTTTGTTGTTGGCGTCAGCGCTTATCAAAAGGCATTCTTTTGAATAAAAATTAAATGAATTAAATTAAAGGCCATGCAACAACGGGCTATGCCTGTTGAGGATCACAGCCTGCACAAGCTGCACAAGCAACTAAAGAGCTGCAATAAAATTGTTTTTAATCTTATCTTCACCAAAAGTGGACAGCGCCAGAGAGCCTTTTAGGACCTCTTTCTCCATCTCTTTCTCTCTCTCTCTCTCGCTATGCTAACTTCACCCAAAAGCATAAGACCCACTAAATATGCTCGACTTATGGCGCATTATCCACTGGTTTGTGGCAGCTGCTGCCAACTGTTCCGCATTGCATATTCATACAATTACCAAAGAACGCATTCATATCAGCTTAAGTCGCGGTCATTTAGCTGCTATACCCTGTAATCATTAATAGTTGGGATAAAGGATTAACGAAATAGAGTAAATATATATATATAAATGAAAATGATAAAGAAAATATATTTTTTTGTTCCTTACAAGGAAGGTTATTCCGTAATATTAGTCTTGTGTTTACAGGGTATCTTCTACACTCTCCACTTTATTTATTCTTACTAATCAACACTCATTTGCTTGACTTTAGTTGGTTTTTTGTGGCATATGCGGCGCCGGAACTCGGACATGAAACGGAAGCACTGAAGCACTTGACGAGCAGCTGGCTATTTGCGATTAGACCATCATTGGGACCGATGGATGGATAGGTATGGCTATAGACACATAGGTATATTATATCCATTTATCTAGTCGGGGCGACGACAGCTCAAAGAATGCCAAACACAACGGGCAGTCGGCATGGGTACTGTAACTGGTTCTTGTTCAGGTTCAAGTTCGTATGTGCTGGGTGGTCGGCCCTGTCGGTCTGTTTGTTGCACTGCTGTGCGGTTGGTCCTACATCTAAAAAGAGTACGAGAGAGAGAGAAAGAGAGATCCATAAGCATATGTTGATGATGGGTTCTCTTGCTCTCAATCTTTAGCTACTGCCACACGCGGCATGCGGTCGTCAAAGAAGTGCTGGTCAAATTGCAGCAGCAGCAGCAGCAGAAGCAGAAGCAGAGACAACATCATCGTCAGCGGTAGCAAATGAAGTGATAAAGCTGCGCACGCCAGGGGATCCCAAGCATTCACATCGTTGTAGTCGTTGTTGTCGTCGTCGTCGTCGTCGTCTTGTGCGACATTCCCACCGTGGACCTTCGATAAGGTTATTATATGCAGCCTCATGTTGCGGCATTTGAATAAAAATTGTGTCATGTCAAGCCAGCAGCAGCAGCAGCCAGCATCCACACTGTTTGTTGTCTTATCACAGTCTCTTTCAGACAATTGTGGTTCAGCGTTTTAGGTGGGCCCCTGAAATACTATATATATGTATAAAAATTCAGCTGCAATTTGCAACGCTATCTTCTTCTTCTTCGTCATCGTTTGGCTTTAACTTTAATATGTGTAAACCATGTTAGTTACGCTTCAACAATAATGAAGACATTATTAACTTGTATTTTGGTTCAACTGTGAGCCCCGAGCCCAATCATTGCTTGTTGTTGTTGCTTCCTGCCGCAGCTGACAGGCATTTTACTTTCCTTTTAGCTACTTTCACACACACACACACACACAAATGCTTAGTTTGTTGCCCATTCTTTAGCTGTCAGTAGAGAGGCCTCTGTTTCTGCCTCTGCCTCTGCCTGCGGTCCTGTCTTCTTCATCTGCAACGTGTGCGATAAACAGTTAGTTCCTTTGTCGGTGATTTGTGTCGGCACATCCTTTTTAATGCCTACAACTCCGACTCCGACTTCGACTCCTCTTCTACTCCTACTTCAATGAGGGTGGCCCATCTCTCTCCCTCACTTACTTTGCCAAACTGCAATAATAACTGCTTCTTAAACGATTTGCGCCACAAGTGGCCCTTGGGAATCGCATAAGAAGTCATGCAATATCTTAATTCACATTTACGTTCTTATCATCTGGCCATAACCTCACCCAATGAGCTTCATTATTGATGAGTGTTCTTGCTGCTTCTTCTTTACTTTTCGTATTATTTTTGCATATCGTAGAGCCCATTAACCCAGCAGATGCTGGAGTCAGTTGCTGTTGTTGTTGTTGTTGGTTGGACCACATGGCCCTCTCGCCTCATACTGTATTCTATTTCAATGTCAATTTTCATTTACATTTCATTTACATTTCGTGTGCTTGGAAAGAGTAAAGTGGTCGCATTGTCTGGCAATTGATTACGGCAGCTAATGGCGCGTGTGTCTGCCTCAATGTCTGCAATTTTGCAACGTGCCTGCACACAACACTTACAATCATCATTGTGGCAACAAACATCAAATGTGAGGTCGGCTGTTGCCGTGGCCCAGAAACCAGATATGAACAATATTAACATTATGACTACAAATGTGCAGATTTACTTTGTATATAGCAAAACAACAATGATGATGCGATGCAATGAACTGATGAAAAGTAAACACTCGTTTAAATTGGATTAAGGAAAAGTAATCAAAAGAGTGAGAATGAATAAAACAGCTGTAGTTATTATACAAATCTAGAATCCCTACATAAAAACTGAAACGAACGAACTTTAAAAGCATTTTAATTTATAGAAACCTGAACGATTACATAACTTTCACGTATTGCATCGCAACTTTTGTGGTTTTTAATGCAGTCTTATTGAAATTTGATTGAATTTATTGTTGATTTATTATTATACAATGTGGTAGTTGCTGCCAGGAGTGCCTTTCGATCATCGCCCGAAATCCATTAGATGAATCAAAAGCGATTTCTCAGCAAAAATAATAATAATAATAATAACAAACAATAACAGCAACAACAATAACAATAACGGAATGTCGCTATAGAATGTGGAAGGAACCCTCGTTAAAATTGAATGAAAGCTTATTAAAAATATTTCTTTATTATTGCACAAAAAAACAAAAAATGAGAAGAAGAAGTTCACCAGTGAAAAAGGCCAAACTTGGAAGCAACAAAAAATACGAGTAAGACAAAAAAGTAACACCAACAAAAACAGGCGTACAAATGTTAAACATTTGCCACGATGCCATGACGAGAGTTGACTGCAAAAGCCAAAAGCCAAAAGCTTCTGAAATACTGAATCGATCCGAACTCAAACTGACAGTCAGTCAATGCGATCCAAACCAAACCAAACCAAACGGAACCGAACCGATCCGTTGATGATGATAATGACAATGACACTGACGAACACGCATGAATCAGGGGCCTACAATTTCTTTGGCTTTGGATCACTGTGTGCAGAGATCTGCAATGCAAAACTATGACGAGAAATGCCTCAGCAGAAATCCTTAACGAAAGAAATAAATCTCGGAAAGCGTTCTAGTTTTTTGCTCGCTTTACTGAGCTGTCTCCGGAGAATTGCACGCTTCTCCCAAAACCCTAAAATCCAAGTTGAGCAACAAAAAACTATGCCCAGTCCCAGTCCCAGTCCCAGTCCCAGTATAAAGTCTGTCAACGAAATGCGTACACAAAAATGCTTGCTGCAACATTTTTTGCGTCCAGCAATCAGATTTTTTTTTGCTGTCTGTATTTAACTCTTTTTTTGTCATTCTTTGTATGTGTTTTTGTTTGATGGCTCTGCAAACTGTCACAAGAAGAAAGATTTTTTGGACTTTGGTGCAGGGATCTTTTTTTTTCTGTTGTCGCATATTTAAAATTATGCCCGCAACCATAGTTGAAGCACACGGTGCGGAGTTGGCGAGTTGGAGAGTTGGTCTTGAACTTGGACGGTGTCTTAGCCATGGCCATTTAAAACGTTTTCGAAATTAATATTGGAAGCAAAAACTGTGAAATGCTGTGAAAAGAACGCAAAGCGAATCCCAACTGAACGTTGTCGGCTACAAAAAGCCATTTTTGCTAAATCTCGCACAAAAAACAAAAAAAAACCCACAGAGAGATGATCATCATTGATTATGATCGTAATGATGATCATAATGATCATGATGATCGTAATGATGTTGATGGTTTTGCGAGACAAGCGAATGACGAATAGCCCATTGGCCGTCGGAACGAATGCGAAATTTACGGAATCCGCAACTCGTTTCCACAATTCTCCAAGACGACAATTAAGCACGAAGCAAACCAAAAACCAAGCCAAGGAAGAATTCTCTCTCTGCAAACGAGAAGAGGGCTAAATAGGAAAAAAAAAAAACTCCCACGGGCCACCCAGTGCTACAATTTTCACTCTTCCCAACACTTTCCCGGCCACACCTCAGCCACACTCAAAAACTCTCCAATAATCGTGGGCAAAGTCAAACAGCAAACAGCAACAGCACACAACAAAGAGCCAAACACAAAGCAAAGACAAAAGATCGGAGGAAAATAGTAAAAAAAAAACACGCAGACAGAAAAGAAACTATAAAAATTCTGTAGCCAAATGTAACATTTTTATGTGCTTGTCCATCCGTCACAAATTATATAATTATCACCTGTGTATATTGGATAGGCCGCTTATCGTTGCTATGAATCTGACGCTGTCGCAGTCGCAGTCGCTACCGCTGCTCAAAATTTTCGATTTGTGACGCTTTATGTCTTAATTTTGTTAGTGTATCTTAAAAGATCGGTTAGACTAAGGCCACGCCATATGACCAAGTGTAGGTATGGATGCTCTTGTCCTCCCTGCTCTGCTCTGCTCTGCTCTGCGTTATCTTTCCACAAAATGCCACCCAAAATGCTCATCTTTATATGAAGGTTGCAATGGAGGTTAAAAGAGCGCAGAGAAAGTGACGCTGTAACTTTCATTCAAGAGAAACATTGAACGGCAACAGCAACAAAAAAAAAAAATTCATCTGCAACACCCAACCATTAAAAATCCACTATCTTAAAGGATTCGATTTGCGATTAGCCTTTTATGTGAATTGGTTCTCAGGATCTTTGAAATGATTAAGAATTGAGGTCTTAAATAGCATAAGAAGTTTGTTACAAGTATAAATGTTGCCTTTGTTATTACTAAACCGTATTTAAGAGCAATAACGCTTGAAACAATGTAATTACGCAAAAGTAATCAAACTGCAAGTTGTTGCAAAGTTTTTGTGATGTCATCATTTGGTAACATCATAGTCTCTAACTAGCAGCTAACTAGTGACAAACTGTTTAGCATGAAATACGCCCTTGTCATTCATTGCTCAATGTTGGCTTAAAGCAAAGCTTAACACTCTTGTTTCTGGTTGCCTTCTGTCATCTTTTGAATCTGTGGTTGGGCGTGTCATCACTTATCGTTTTTGTTATTGGCGCCATTTTGAAGGCAATTAATTTAAATATATTTCTGCGCGTTAATTGCACAATGACAAAGCTTTTGACGCTTCAGTCGGTAGCCAACGGCAGCCTCCCCGCCCTCTCTCTCTCTCTCGCTCTCTCTCTCATCGTTCGCTTCTTTATTTGTTTGCTGTTCAAATAACAGTTAAAGACAAGTTGTGGCTGCTGCCACCGCTGACGCCTTGGCACGCCAAAAGCACACAATAAACGGCTACTAGACATGGCCAAGTGCCGACTTAGTAGCAGCATTAAAGCCAAAAACGACCAAAATCATAATATTCGTATAGAAAAAAGTTGAAGCAAAGATGATGCTCAAATACTCTTTATTGTTGTTCAAAGGAATATCTTAAAATTGAGTTTGATAATGATTACAATTAAGTTCATTGTTAAGTTTATTCTCTTATTAGTATGAAAGGATTTTTCTTAAAGAAAGTTTTATACAATTTAAGCTTTTCATTTTTTTATTTAATAAAAGGCTGTTATCTTTTTGTATGTATGTTTTGCTTAACTTATTCCTATCCTTAAGGCTTTTAAGCCTAAAGCTGCCACAGCAAGCTGAACGAAAAACTTTAACGACTCTCAAACTATAGAGGTTGTGTGTAAGACACAAATGCAACAACAACAACGACAACAACAAAAGCAACAAGTTTCTTGGTGTTGGTCAAAAGCCACTAAGAGATTCGTCTTGGCAGCAGCGACTGTTTGTCTATTTGTTTATGGCCTTAAGCTGCGCCGCCAGTCAATAAGTGTGGGAAAAGCCAACAAAGCAATAGTCGCGCCTCACCCAACATCCCAACATCCACATCCACCAAGATTCCAAACCAATCTTGCACACTCTAATGAATCAAAAGAGACAAAGAGCGAGAGAGCGAGAGAGAGAGAGAGAGAGAGAGGGAGCTGTATGTAATAATGGACCACCCAAAATGGCTTTGGACTTCCTGGAATTAGGACTATTGCTCGATATAGCCATGGCTAATTAATATGTGGCCGCTTTATTTTTATTTTTTTTTGGCACAATTGTTGCGCCAAAGATGATCGTTGGGCATTTCCAGGAATACAAATAATTAAGTTGTTGTTTTCGGGTTCATTATTTTTCACGGCTTTTGTCGGCACAAGTCAAACAACAACAACATCACCAACAACAGATAAGGACAGCAGCTGGCCACTCAAAATCAATTTTTGTATCCTTCAAGCGCAACGAATGTGGCGTTTACACAGATTTATTTGATCGAGCGTCCTTGTACGTGGCTGTAGCTGTGGCTGTGGCTGTGGATGGCATTGTGTATGCTGTTCGGGTCAAAGGTCGGCCAGCTGAACTGAACTGGGCGTCTTCGTGTCGCGTCGAATGTGTTGGCGCCAAAAGCCGAAGTCAAAAGGGCCAAAGCGATTCGCACTCCATAAAGTGCATAGTTTAATATGTGGATACTTGCCTCTCACCCCCCCACTCCCCATTCCCCACCACCCAACAAAAAATTAATAAGTGCAGGAAATGCAGCCACACACACACACACAGAGAAAGAGAGACAGAGAGAGAGAGATGTTCCAAAAAGGTGGCGCCCATGGCATTGCCGCCTTTTGTAGTCTATAGTCTGACGCAATAATTAAGTCATTTAAATTATTAGATGACAACAACAACAACAACAACACAAACAAACACACACACACATTTGTACACTTGGGAAAAGCCGCCTCAGCTCATTGATGACTTTCGGCTATTTTTGGCTGTTGTTGTTGTTGGTGTTGCTGTTGGTGTTGCTGTTGCTGTGTGTCTCGCCAAATCCTCGAGAGAGTTTGTTTGTTTGTTGCCGCTCAGGTTTTTCACACGTTCGCGTTTTTTCCACCCGTTCACAACGGCGACAACTTGGCGGTCGGTCACAGATATCTTCTTTCGTTTTCTTGTGTTGTTTTTTTTTGGGCATCACAGTTAATAAGTTTCCACATTTTATGCAAGTGTCGTTAAAATGTTTTCATTACCGCGAGCATCTGGAAATTTTACACGCTTAAGTGGCCCGTTGGAAAACCGAGCTAGAGACAGAGACGGATACAGAGACTAGCCGTAAGTACCATGTGACTGAGTACACGTGCCCACAGACAAGACTCGCTCTCGCTACTAAGAAGAATCCGGATCCGGTTTGTGTGCTGTGGTGTGGTGCGGTGTGGTGCATTGACTTTTGCCAGACACTGTTGTTATTATCCCAGCAATATTTGTCGCTTAAGTAGGGCTCTTCACTAAACCCCTGTTTGCTTTCACTGCTTACTTTCCCATTTCCTAGTCCGACTCCTTCTCATCGACTTTTCGTTCCGAGCATCTCAAGTGTCGACGTGTGGCGGTTGAACTTGCAACGGAATCTTAATTTTAAGCGGTGCATAAAGTGCCACAACATTGTTGTTGGCAATAGAAGACAAACAAAACTAACTTTGTGATTTAGTTACATTGTGAAAATGTCTTGCTAAATAAATCATGAAAACTTGGGAATTGTTTGAGATATATTTTCATTCTACTTTTTTCTTTAATACAGCTTTTGGATGCTTTACAAATATTTTCTTTTATTCAATTTTTTTTTTCCTATGCCTTAGGATAAGTTTCAACATTTTCACATACAAAGTTCCAAATAAAAAGCATTTTTTTTTTTCTTATCAAAAATTCCAGTTTATTTTCTATTTTAATTCTATTTTAGTTACCAAATTGTCACCGCCAACAAAATGGCATTCTCTTGCAACAACAACCACGCTCTGTTGCCTCTGTTGCAACGACATATTCCATCCACTTACCCCTTAAGCCAGTCATGGCTGCTGTTTTGCACTTCCGGAAACGACCGCCAGCGTTGCCACAGCTGATGATAATGCATAATGTATATATTAATTTTAATTGTTACAAACCCAAAAAAAAAAAAAAAAGTAAAGGAAAAGCACTTTATCTATGCAGCATGAGATAAAGAGAACTTTAACACCTCTGCATTCACCTTTTAGCCTTTCACCCTCGAACGAGCCAAGCATGCGAAGATAATTTCAACATTTTAAAGGCACTTAACGGCTCCAAAATACAAAATACAAAAAACAAAAAAACCCAACTAGCCAAAAAAAAAATATGCGCGCTCATAATTTTTTTGAAACACAAAAATTTCTGTGTGTGGCACGGGAAATATAAATTGTTTCGACAGGGCAGCAGCGAAAGAAGGGAGGGAGGGAGGGAGGGATGGTGAGATAGAGGGAAAGGTAACTAAAAGAGAGAAAACATATATATATATATATATATTCTACACTGTCATCAAAGCGTAACTAAACGCCCATTTTTCTCAGCTGCGTCAACCAAGTTGAGAAAAACATGGAGCGAAGTCGGAGTCGGAGTTTGGTGTTTGGTGTTTTTTTTTGGGCTTCGTCCATTTTCGGTAGTTATTAGTGGCATATTTTGGCCTAAAGTGCGTGAACCATGTTGAAAAAGTGGCCAAGCAACAAAATTTATTGTCTAGAGCAGTGAAGTTAACAACAAAATGGACCTCCCCGTGAGTCGAAGACTGAGCTAAAAGTCGAGACACGCAACATTCGGCGAGGCAGGCAACAGCATAATAATATTAACGCCTCGAGCAACTGCAACAACAACAACAGCAGTTGATCAGTGGTAACTGTTGTTTTTGGTAGAAGCAGAAGAAGAAGAGATTCAAACCTCTTACCTTATTGGCCAAGTCGACCACCATCATCGACAAACGTCTCACTGAACGATAGAGAGAGAAGGCAATGGCAAGGGACAGAGAGGGAGCGGGAGCGGGAGCGGGTGCGTTGGTCTTGGTGCTGCTGATGATGATGATGATGATGATGGCGTTGATTATGGCTTATTTTCAAATCTCTTTTCATACCTCCTTTCAACTTCTTGGAAGTGGCCAAAAGCAAATTATGTAGAGTCATCAATGGCAGCAGCCACAAGAACTGCGATCAACAGCAACAACAACAACAACAACAACGACAGCGCAAAACCATCGCAATCGAAATGGGAGCAAGAAGAAGACAGTCTTGGCCATGGCTAACAGTGGGTGTGTGTATCCACAGCCATTGACTGCAATTTGTCAGATTCTCCAGATTGTTTTCTGTACTGCAAGTTTCCAAAGATCTAAGATCTGGTTGGGGTCATCGAGTTAATGTCGATCATAAAGAAAATATCATCGACTCTTGATTATATATACTTAAATAACTTTACGTAGATATGGAATCATATTTAAAAAGTTGACTTAGTTATTTCCTTTCTCCAATACGTTTTAAAGTTTTCAAGTATTTTAGGATAGTAATTATTACAGATCAAACTCAAGCAACTTAAACTAAAAGAAAATCAATACCTTAACAAGAGTTAGACCCATCATAAGCTTAATTTATCTTCCTTTAGATCGTGCTGAATCTCTAGAAAACGTCAAACAATGGCATTTACAACCCGTCAGCATAATAGCCTCATGTCATGCCCATTATAGTCAAACATCCTCCCACTCTTCGGCAATCATGATCATCATCAACAGCTGCTGGCTTCTATCGATCTATCGCTCCAACAGATCGCAGATCTCGGTCGGATCTAAGCGTTAAATCGAGTGCAATAAAATAGCAAGCCGTGAGCTCAGCAAGTGTCCAACTGTCCGGTTCCAGAGTCTGGAAATGTGTGAGGAATGCTTGGACGCGAGCTGCAAATGATTGCTGCAATGATCAGCGATAGGGGACTGTTGCTGGCAGCAGGATGAGATGCAGTTCAAGCGGAACTATATAGCATTTTTGCACGGCGCATTAACATTCAGGCAACAACAAACATTATGAGACCCGAAGTGTTGCAAATTTTTATTTGGAAGCAATTTTCACACCCTGTGCGACAAACAGGCAAAAGTTAGACCAACAAGAGGACAACGGGCAGCCCAACTGTAAACGCTGCAGGATATTTTGCTGCTGCTGCTGCTGCTGACAGGACACAGGACACAGCGTAACGAATGTTGCAAACTGTTGACAACTTCATGGAGCGAATGGACGAACAGTTTTGAGTATTGAGTCGAGTTGCAAATGATGCCAAATGATTGCAGACCATATAAATTTCGATTGACTCACTCACCAGGTAAACGTGCAATGTGCTACGTGCTACGTGCAACATGGAAACGAGAAGAGGCAGAGAAGTCAGCGTTTTAGTTGCGCTTACACAGCGATTATTTGCAATTATGAGCTGAGATTTAACAGCTCAAAAGTAACGCCTCTCGCCTCTTGGTAGCTCTGCCGCAACTCCCCCTAAAAAATTTCCCAAAAAAAAAAAACAAAACCAAAACACTTTCGACTGGCTTCGACTTTGTGACTTGTTTTACAATAACCTGCAATCTGGCTAAGAACTCGACCTTGGCCAGAACAATTGCAAACGGTTCAAGGACAATGCTGCTGTCTTAGTTTGACCTTCAGAGCCTTGTTTAAGCCTCGGGGGGTTTGTGGGCGCTCTTTCTTGTGTGGTGTGTTGTGTTGTGTTTTGTGTACCCACTGCTGCTACTGCTGACCTTAGAAACATTTGATGGATTGGTTCCCATTCCTAAGCTCAAACCTAAAACACAAAACCCGAAACTCGCGAAGGTCATCATCGGTTAAAATCGCATTCGCTACGTCTTGTTGCGCGGCTGCGTCTGCGGCTAACCATATCGCATGGTAATACCAACCAATTTATATAGCCTTCATTATGGCCAAATTAAAACTCCGCTCATCTCAGCCATTACTCACCAACTCAACCAAATTTCGCGCCGTTAACCATCGAACGAGAGTTGTGTGAGAGAGAGAAGGTGGTTTTTGGTATCGCATATTGGGACTACCTACAGCGGTTTTTATGATTTGTTTACACGACTGCCCCGTGTGCAACAGCAGCTTGGACAGCCTGGCAAACTGTCAGTTGTTGTTACTTAAGCCGAAGCCGTAGATACTGAGACGAAGACTGAGTTCTCATCATTTGGATTTTCCGCAGCAATAAAATTAATAAGAACGCGCTAATTTTGCAGCTCCGGCTACGTCAGCCAGCCCGTTTGCGTTTGCTTGACCGAACGGCTGTGTTGCCTAAGCAAATACTAAATAGTTTGTAATTTCTAGCTCACTCATCTAACTCTTTTGCGTGCCCATATTCGACCAGACTGTGCCAATATTTGCACAGGCTGCTTTCCCGAACGCCATTTTGTTAGTGTTTTTGTGTGTGTGTTTGTGCCTTCTAGGCGCGCTTTAATGACATTTTCCATAGCCTGAATGAGATTCGAGCAGCAGCCACCTTAAGTCCGCAAATAATGGCCCATTAATAGCTTGACATAATCTTTAAAAATACATTTTATTCATTGAAAATTGAAAATGCAATGACAGCAAACACAACAACAACATCGGCTGCATTGTGAATGGTAGAATGCAATGGCTATAGAGGAAATGTATAAGTTGAAAGAGAATCTTCACTTCATTCAGCTGCTCTGTAGGTGCAAGCGGGCGCGAGCATGCCCAAAATGCAGTCTTGACTGTCCAATTAGTTGGCGCAGCCAAAGCAGATGAAGAAAAACAACACGCAAAGAGCAAGCAAAAGGTAAGCAGCGATACCATCTGTGTAAGTGTGTGAGGGAAAGAGAGTGTGTGTGTGTGTGTGTGAAAAGAGCGTGAGTGTTTGTTCTGTTGAGTACATAAGCATACGAGCACTCCGAAAATATACATATATTTACTCCGAACAGCAAAGTGAGTGGAAAACTTGCAGGGCAAATTACAAATTGGAATGAAATATCAATATTTTAATGACAATTTAAGCTAAATCAAGTAAAGAAAACAAAAAATAAATTGTATATTAAAGAATTTGTAGCATATTCATCTGTTTATATTGTGTACAAATAATTATATATGAATAAAATCCGTGAACAAATTTCACCTCCTAAGAAACTAAAAAATTGATACGTAAACATATTAAAGTTACTAATGAAATTATTAAATTTAATATGCAAATAAGATGGAGATTCGAAAACTTATAACTTTTAACTTAACTCTTTTCTATAATTCCGATAAGCGACGGATGTTATTATATCAATAAAAATGGCGTTTTGTAGATAATAATTCATAGCTCTTGCCTTTATATATTAAGAGTAATTTGTTACACAATAATAATATACTATTACAAAGCAATTAACCTCCCAAATACTCAAAATACCCCAAAGCTGTCGATTCGCTAATTTAGCGTTATTGAATTTTGTGTGAATTGTGGAAAATAAGTGCAATTAAATGCAGTTAGCGCACCCATAAATTACAAACTAAACTAAAATAAATTTCATCAATCTGGCAAATTGATCGACTCGCTGTGATACCGAAAAAATGCACTCGCAATTATTTTCAATATTTCCGCCATTTCCTATTGGGCGCAAGCGATCTATATACCACACATACACAATACTAGTGCAGCTCTCTACCCACACACTCGTACACGACAGCTGCTCCAAGCGTTCGTCTTTTGTTGTATTTCGCTTACAACGCTAGCTGCACTTTTCGCACGCACGCTGTGGCCGAGTAGACGACGATAAGCGCCGAATTGCTCCTCCTCCACGATCGTTGATCACACGACGAAACAACACAGCAGCAACGGCAAAAGCAAACAATAAAACCCAGTTGGAAACGAATGCATGAAATATGTGATGAACTTTTCATGGAAATGTTTTAAATGCATGTCTAAAAACTTAATAGTCTTAATGTTATAGATGGTTTTTTTTTTAACAAATGCTGACTTAAACTGTAAATACCTTTTAATTCAGGTGAAGCTTATATGTTCAGTGGTGATGGATGGTTTTAAGTTCCAATTTAGATCTAGATCGCAATAAAAATAGTTTTTCTTATGAATATGTAAATCTTGTATTTTGTGTTAGTTCTGTTCAGCATGAGTACGATTTGTGCTCTTCTTATATGCGAAAATTTCCTGCTGGGTCTCAAACTATTGTGCATTGAGCACACGAAGCAAACGTTCGGCAATTCGTGTAGTGACGACGACGGCGACGACGTCGACTGCGAAGACTGTCATGTCGAGGCTCGAGCCTATTATTTGGAGTCTCTGGTTGGTTGTCTTCGATCTGTTTGTTGGCTGTGTGACTCTCGTCCGTCAGTCGCTCATTCGCCTCTCGTATTCGTTGTCGTCAACACATACGCGCACGCAACACGGCAAACGGGCAGCACAACGAACAGGTTTAAATCTATTTGTTGAGTCGACTTGAGTTGAGTTGCGTTGAGTCTTGATCGGTCCAGGTAAAAGAACGCGCCGTGTGTTTCAGTTAAGCGTTGGCACTGAACCGGGTAACAATCATTCACTCCTCCGCTCCGGCGCATCATCGTAGAATACTTAATACACAACACTTCTTACCTTACGTCGCGTTACCAACTCCAACTCCTATGTAGAGCAAATGGAAAGTGTTTCAATTTTACAATCTGTCTTTCATAAAACTGATGCAAGTTTTTTACAAGTGAAAACAACAAAACACAAACAAAAACAACTAAGTGCCAATAAAATACAATAGCCAAATAACAAATTCGAACCAGTTTCATATAAAAACAAATTCTAAATCTTAATCAATACGATGCACAAGAAATCTAAATTGATAACAGTGCGCATGCTAATGTTGATTATGCCTCATTTGTAGTGCGCTAATTGAACGTGAAATTGCCATAAAAAATCATATTTAGCCAGGCCTATATATGTCAGCCCAGCAATTGACAAACGAATCAGAAAGCAAATAATACAAACTGACTAACTGGTCGTCAGGCTACATATATAAACCCAACAATAATATTTGTGTAATCAAAGCAAAATAAAAAATAAAAAAACAAAAATAAAACCAACTTTACAATGGATTTAAGTTATATATTTGTCATCTGCCTGCTGGCGCTATGCAGCGCCGACGCCGAAAGCAAACAGAAATCGGGCAGAGGCCGAGGCTCAATGTGGTGGTAAGTAATGCAAAGAGAGTAATCCGGTGGCGACATGCGATGTGACATTGAAAAGGCCAGAGAGCAGCTGATATGCGCCCACGCAACATTTGCATAAATCAACATCAACAACATCACAAAATGTTGTGTGGGGACAAACAGTTGAGGCAATTAGCGAGCGAGCGAGAAGAACAAGCGCAAACAGGCGACGGCCAAAGCCAAAAGTCAGCAAGCTAAAAGCGGCAACAAAAACACAAACGCTTTTGAGGCACGCGCCAGCAACAACAAGGCACAACAGTTGCAACAGCAACACCGCTGAGAAAGCCACGAAAATGAACGCAACTTCTTCGAAGATCATTTTCCCAAGTCAAATTTAAGAGATGCCAAAAGGTCTTGGCTGCTGCACGCACAATGCGGAAGCCACAAACTGCAGCAACATTAAGTCTTTTTCGGTGTTGTTGTTGTTGTTGTTATTATTGTTGCTGTTGGTCTGATGAAAGCAATTAAAAATTCTAAACGCGCACATTCAACTTTTACCTCTTGGGGAAACGCAGGGAAACACAGAAAGATGCTCAACTCGATATGCCTAGTGGGAAAGAGAGAGTCTCTCTGTCTGTCTGTCAGTCTGTCTGTCTGTGTGACACAGTTAATGTGACCAACAAATCTTGTTCAAAGTTTGTTGCACTAACAAATCAAGTTCGTTGCCTAAGTCTTTCGTTTATAAGTTCGCCTGAGTTCAATTCAAGTTCACAAGCAAATAATAATAACATTTTATAACGGCATAAATATCGCTATAAAAACACAAATACGTACAAAATTCTTTATATAGGCTGTCGGTTTTTTTTTTTTTTTTTGCTTTTTTGCGTCGGCCGCATAAATCTTTTTTTTTTCAATATATATGTTTTTTTGCTGCCATTGATTTTAATCCGCCTGGGAATCGCTGAAATCGAAATTCGATTGCGCTTCGCCGTCGCAAGCAAGCTTGTTCCTGCTGTCTGCCTGTCTGTCTGTCTGAGAGTTTTTTGTTACACTTTCGTTAGCATTACGCAATTGTTTAAAAAGGCAACAAAATACATAAATACATACTAAATTAAAACAATGAGAGAGCAAAGCAAAAAAATTATTAACTTTTCCCACCGCAATCAACGGTCAATTGAATTGGCAATTAATTTGCATACACGTCGCTGTCAATAAACATTTGTTTTAAAATTTATTTATTGTTGCTACAACAACACAACAGCAATACAATACAACAATAAGAGCATTTGTAACGAGAGCAACAACAACAACTGTTGAATATTTTTAAGGTATATACAAAGTCTTATTATTCAGTTTCTATTATAAAAAAAAAACATTTATGTAAGGCAAGGCCGTTTGAACCAAAAGATGACAGTGCCGACAAGTGTCATCAAATATTTGTCAGTGTATGGGGTTGCATGTGTGTGTTTGTGTGTGTGTGTGTGTTGCATGCATGAGTAACGCCGGCAATTGACGTGGCTCAACAACAACAGCACGAAATACAAAAAAGAAAAGGAAAAGCCGCAAGTGAAAAACCAAGAACAACAACAAAATAAAAACAACTCAACTCAAGTCAAGTGGAAATAAACATAATGCCAAAAAAACACACACACACATGCACCTATTTACAAATATAAATATAATGAAAATGTTGATCCGTCTTTGTGGCCTTTTTTTGTTTTTTTCTGGTTGCTCTGCATGCGTGTCCAGCTGCTCGGAGATTTTACCCCCGACCCCTTGACTTGTAATTAGTCGCAAAAACCAAGTCATGCATTAAATAGTCTTGACACACCCTCCCCCCCTCATTATTCTTCCCTCTACGTGTGAGTTCTATTAATTTTTGTATCGTTTACTATTTCTTTACAGGGGCATTGCCAAGGTCGGCGAACCCAACAACATTTCACCCATCAGCACAGGCATCATGTACATGGATCCAGCCATTCATTCCACCTTGCGTCGCAAACAGCGTCGCCTCGTCCGTGACAATCCCGGCGTACTGGGCGCTCTGGTCAAGGGCGCCAATATGGCGATCAGCGAGTGCCAGCATCAGTTTCGCAATCGTCGCTGGAATTGCTCAACGCGCAATTTTCTGCGTGGCAAGAATCTATTTGGCAAAATCGTAGATCGAGGTAAGTACAATTATACTTATACAAGAAAAAACTTAGTTATGAAAAATAACTATAAGATTTGTTTTGAAACTAAGGAAAGCTGAAGAAGAATCTCATATCTTATAAAATCTTTACTTATTCGATGTTGTTCAAAGGTAAACAGATCAAGAACTTATACCTCAACTGAAATATTCAGTTATCATTGATATCTGTGCGAACTCTTCAATTTATTGATATTATATCATTAGCTGAGACATTTTCTTACAACGAAACCTTTTTTTGATCAAATTGTTATTCACAGGACTTAACCCAAAGTGAAATAAGATATGTAAACAGTTTTTCGTTGCCCAATGTAATAGTTTTTGTTGTTGTCAACGCCTCTTTTTGACTACTACACAAATTGCCTAATTTTTTTTATTTTTATTTTTATTTTGAGTACTCGTTGTTCTTATTTATATTGTAAAATGTCACTTTGTGAGTGTTTGAGAGAGTGTGTGTGCCTGTGTGTGTGTGCGTGTGGGTGTGTGTTTGTTATTGTAATACGATACGGGCACTTGCCACAACTTGCATGCATCATGCAGCACTCTTCATGGAAACTTTGCCACATGTTGGGCCACTTTCGCTGACAACGCTGAATGAAACAACAATGGAATCGCCTTGTTTCCCGACTTGCACTTGCTCCACTTTGCATTTCAGCATGTTTATGCTAATTGAATCAGGTTGGCAGCACCAAGAAAAAAGACAGCTCCACGATCAGCTTGCATTCAAATCAATCAAATGTGCTTGTTTGTTTGTTGAGTTCGCCTGCTGTGACAGTTGTTTCAGTTTGTGTTTCATATCCCAAGCGACCTGATCTGAGCCAAAACAGTCTGAACACTTTTTGTGTCTCGTCCGCGTTGTTGGGCCGTGTTCCTGTTCCCTGTTGACAACAACGTCAACAATAATTTTCATATAAATGTAAACAGCAGCAGAAGTCACGCAGTTTCTTATGAATTGTCAACTTTTGGCAAAAACTCTCCTGCAGTTTTATTAGCTACTGTCCAAGCTGAGCTACCTGGCAATCGGGCTATATATATATATATATATATATATATATGTAGTATAGTATATTCCCATCAAGTTTGTAGGCGTGTGCAGCGTCGCGTGTTGCAAGCAAAGACCTTTTACGTATCTTTCACTATGCCACTGACAGCTGACTTTTATAGCCCGGCTCTTGACCTTATCTAACATCCTTTTTATGAGTTGCGTTGCACTCTCACTCGCTGACTGTCTCTCTTGACATTTTATGGATCTGTCGATTGTCTGCATTATTGGACTGGTGACAGCATTTTATCGCAGCACTTTCATCGCACTCCTTTTTTTTATATTTTTTTGTTTTATATATTTTTAATGTGCCCTTGGCTTTAATTAACACCTAGGCCATTAACTCTTGGTGTTCTGAACCGCACAGTGGCTCTAAAACTGTATGCACGAGTATGCGTGTGTGTGTGTGAGTGTGTGTTAATACCCTGAAGACAACAGGCAACAAACACCCTGTCAAAGTCAAAGTCCATGCCAGCGGGGTCTCTCTCTCTCTGGCAAATGAAGTCAACTGAGGGCACATTTTGCGGGCAGCGGAGACAAATCAATTTAAAACTCAACTAACTTGTTTTCTAATTGGTGACACCTTGTCAATTTGGCACGCCACACGCTTTAACAGGCTGACTCGATTAGTTGCCTAGGGTATTAGATGCTCTCTTCTGAGCTCTTCTGTTTCTTCCTTTTGCTTTTTAGCGCACATTCTAATCATGAAGGATGACGAACGGGCAGCCACCCCAAGACGCTCGCTGCCTGTGGCTTTTATATCAATGTCTAAACTATTCCAGGAACACATAACGCAACAACAACTATAACTACAACTACAACTGTTGAGCCTTTTTGAAGAGGGCATCCTCTTTTGAGCTCACTAAGCAGCTTAGCTTAGCTCAAGCTGTTCAAACTATTCAAACTACCTGAGAATACAGGAGGCAAATAAATAATCAGGAGCTGCTGTCGCAGTTAGTGCTCTCAATTTCATCAGTCGCTTGCCACGCCCAGCAGCAACGGAAATCCGTTTAGCAATTAACTATTAACAAAACAAGCAAAAAAAAACAACAAAAAAACGAGAAAGAAAGGAAAGGAAAGGAGTTTAAAGGAGCATTAGACAGAGAGAGGGGTATGTAGCTCGAAAAGCTACTCAGATTACATGCGTTAACATTTTGTGGGCGTTGTCCCCACACACACACACACACAAACACACACACACAACTAAAACACACTCAGAGACTTATTTGTTTGCCTTTGGTAAATTAAAGAGTACCTGCGACACACCCATTTATTTCAATGTGAATGAGTCGAATGGGCTTCTCATGAGCCACTCATTTCTTTCACCGCTTAATTGCTCAATGTTCGCCGTTTTTTCTGCCTTTTTTTTATAGTCTTTTGTTCGTTCTGCGAAACATTTGCACAAGCTATTTATTTACACAAAAACAAAAAAAACACAACACAAGTAAACCAAGAAATACCCACAACAACGAACACTTGCCATCATGCAATGTAACGCGAATTCTTGCTAAGCTAATCACCAAAAGTCAGAGTCAATTTGTTGTTCTTGTTGTTGGTGGTGGTGTTGGTGTTGATGACGACGATTGCGCATGCGCCCCGAAGAACGAAAGAGCCGTCGACCGCCTTCTCTTATCACAGATTAAACATCGCACATATTTACCTTTTACGTGAAATTATTTAAAGAAAAAAAAACCACAACAACAAATGAAAATGAAATGAAGCAAGCAAGCAACCAATACCAACCAAAACAACAACACAACTAGAAACAAACAAACATTAACCGGGAATTGAACGAAATAAAATGTACAAATTTGTGCCACAATTCCGGGAAATCGGGAATTCAAACGCGGCAATATTTTAAAGGCGGAAGTTAAGAGCTGTTGCTCTACATAGCTCATAGCTGACATTATCAATCGTCGCCTGCTCGACAGTCAATCACAGCTGCATCAATCGTCAATCGCAAGTCGCAAGCCAACAACGAGTCAAAAGGAAAACGCAGATTACGGCAGACTATCCACAGTTTAGTTTTAGAAGTGAGGTTTAATAGTTCTTACTTCAAGTTTTCATACTGAATATCAAAGTATACTAAAAATTAATTGATCGGTTGATTTTATATAGATTTAAGTTGAAAGAAGTTTCATTCATATCCATTTATTGAGAAATATTCTAACCAATATTCGTCTTAAATATGTCTCTGATTTATTAACAATTATAACAACCACAATCAGTTGTTATTTATTCCTTTCTAGACAATACTTTTGTAAATATCGAACAGTTGCAGTTGCATTCTTTTGTTCAACAACTTAGCCGTTATAATAGATGAGAGAGTACAGGGCTACCTGACTGCGCTCATGTGTCATTCCATACAGACAGTAGTTGTATATGATTGTAGGATACATAAATTTATGTATCTGTAGCTCTTCAGTTGGAGCGCTGGGCACTTGAAAAATTATCTGCAACATGTAAATTCAATTTTCATTGTTCTTTATCTGTGATGGTATGTCTCTGTCTCTCTCTCTCTTTCTTTATCTCTCCATACGGAGGCAGTTACTAAAAATAGGAATAAAAAAATATGAAAATGAGTTAAAGTTAAGTTTTTCTACAAGGGCAACTCGAGTGGACAGGACTGCTCGGTTGTGGTTGGACTTGTGGTAGATGGAGCAAAGTGTTAAGTTGGAATTTATAGTTGAGCGTTTAATCTGTGTCAGTTTTTTTGCGGCACTCCGGTTGCTGTGATAACTTGAAGTGTCATAATTGACCAGACTTTGGAAGACAAGTGCCATTATTTATACGAAGGAATTTAACTGTTGCCCACGTCGCAATCACTTCGAGCTCGAGATTGAGATCTCTTGTCTTGGGGGGTCGTGCCCACAAGTGGAACACCCAGAAGGCAAACAAACACAAAAGCTTTAAAACACAGTCAAACACTGGCTCATCTTCCATCTTTACGTTTTGTTTTGTTTTTTTTTTTTGTTTTTTGCAGGCTGCCGTGAAACTGGCTTCATTTATGCAATTACTAGTGCGGCTGTTACCCATTCGATAGCGCGAGCCTGCAGCGAAGGTACCATCGAATCCTGCACCTGTGACTACAGTCATCAGACACGCTCACCACAAGCCAATCATCAGGCGGGCAGTGTGGCTGGCGTCCGGGATTGGGAATGGGGCGGTTGCTCCGACAACATTGGTTTCGGCTTCAAGTTCTCGCGTGAGTTCGTGGACACCGGCGAGCGTGGACGCAATCTGCGTGAGAAGATGAATCTGCACAACAATGAGGCGGGCCGAGCGGTAAGTAAACCAATCAAATAGCATCTCATCGATTCTCCATGATAGTTTTCTAATGCATGGCATCGCTTTCGGTTGTCTATGCAATTTACGACTTGCCCAATAAAATGCAACGACCAGCTTAAGCCTGATTTCCGTCCCGATTGGCGACTTTGCACAACTTGCTAGCTTGTAGAGTGACAAGAGTAGGATCAGGGGGAGGGGTGCTGAAACTGAGACAGAGTCTCTCTCTCCCATGCACTCGTTTGCGCTCATGTAGCTCGTATATTAAATCGTTGACAGCTTCCAGCTCCAGCAGAGTAGACCTACAAATAAAAATAAAGAAGTAGTGTGCAGCTGTTGCACAGTGGTTAGAAATTACTCATCAGACGATCATTTATCAATCGAAGTGTGGTAGCTAGACGGAAATGCTTTCGAATTCCCCGGACAACCTTTTTTAAGCTAAGAAAATCCTTAAAGCGAACAAAATCGATTAGTTTGTGGATACTTTCAGTTTGTACTTACTGTTTGACTTATCCATACGTTATGAAACGATAAATCAATAGAATGACTACGAATCAATAATATATAAGACGTTTGACGAGACATACTCGAAAGCGTATACATTTTGATACAATCTAACGACTAGCAACAAGTTTCAAACTTGATATCGATTTACATATCGATAGATTGTATTGCCAAAACGGTTAACTTAGCCTCATTGCCAGCATAAATCATCAGTTAATGACCACTGTGCTATTTGGCAGCACCTCCTGTGCCCCCCCCCCCCCCCTCAGTTAACTATCTCTCCTCGTGGGGCATAGAAAGTAGCACATACTCAGAGTATTTCCAACTCCGACTCCAGAGCTACCAAAGCTAGTCTGTTGCTCTGCTCTTGCGCGAGATGTTTGGAGCCCACCATCTGTGTTATTATTTTATTACTTGTTATGGACTCCATCAATGACGATGATGATGATGATGTTGATCATTATCATGATGATGATTATGCTGCCTTGCTGGCTGCCAGGGCCCCCAACTGCGTTGATTTCTTACTTTTGGTCAGGCCAATTACAACAACAGCAGCACAAGCAGCAATAACATGCAACATGCGCACAGCAAGTTGCAACAACATTTATTGATTTTTAATAACTGCAACAACGTGGCAGGCGGGCCGCCAATCGAACCAAGCAAAAAACGGCAAAATAATTAAGTGAAAAAGATATTGCAGGAGCTGCAGCCTAATAAAGTCATACTAATGAACCCCTCCACCCCTCTCTCCAACTCTCTCTCTCTCTCTCTCTCTAAAATCATTGCAGCACGTTCAGGCGGAGATGCGTCAGGAGTGCAAATGCCACGGTATGTCCGGCTCATGTACGGTGAAAACCTGCTGGATGCGTCTGGCCAATTTCCGTGTCATTGGCGACAATCTAAAAGCTCGCTTCGATGGCGCCACACGCGTCCAGGTGAGCAACAGTCTGCGGCAGAGTAGCAATGCCGTCGCCGTCATCAGTCCGAATGCAGCTGGCTCCAGTAACGTTGTGGGTGGCGTCTCCAACAATGGAAATGGCCTGCCACCCTCTGTAAACGGCTATGATGATGATGAACGCATGCTTAACGATCACATACCCGAGCTGCTGCTGGACAACAGCCATCCGAACAGTAAACAGCATCATCCCAATATGCCATCGCCCAACAGTCTGCCCGTGGCAGGAACAAGATCACGAGGACACGGACGCGGTCGGCAAGGACGCAAACATAACAGGTGAGAAAAGTTCAGCTAAAGTCTTTATTAACTTATATATATATATACATATATATAAAATTAACATTAATCATTTTTATTATATTAATCAAGATTTTCTACTAATTGCCCTTCTTGTATTTTCTTTGCCTTTTCCTCTACAGATATCACTTTCAACTCAATCCACACAATCCCGAGCACAAGCCGCCTGGTCCCAAGGACATTGTCTACTTGGAACCATCGCCCAGTTTCTGTGAGAAGAACTTGAGGCAGGGCATTCTGGGCACACATGGACGTCAGTGCAATGATACTTCGCTGGGCGTCGATGGCTGTGATCTGATGTGCTGTGGGCGTGGCTATCGCACCCAGGAGGTTGTCGTTGTCGAGAGATGCGCCTGCACCTTCCACTGGTGCTGTGAGGTCAAGTGCAAACTGTGTCGAACCAAGAAGATCATACACACGTGTCTGTAAGAGTAACCCCTCGCCTCTTAAGCAAACTGTAACACCTAACCCTTAAGTATGTCCCCCGCGACCCCGCCACCACTCTGTGTATGTGTTATGTATTTGTCTACGCTTAGCCTTTGTTATTAGAAGTTAAGAGCCTAGACTAAAGAGCCTAGTTAAAGTTCATCATAATGTCCATGAACCCCTTTACTAAATTTAAACCCATTCTGACTATTTAGCAGTATTATATATAGCGAGGACACGATTTCAAAGCCACGACAAAAATCAAGTATACAACTTCGTTTTGCCCAGTTTTTAGTTCTATAAGCAGCAAATATATTTTGTTAATTGCATTTCTGTCCCATACAAATAAATATATATACTGAACGTACTTAATTGTAGCATTAGTTTAGCTATATAGATTTTACAATTTTAAAACGCGCATTTAAGCACACCCCTTCACCCCTCCAACCCTCTACCCATTTCCATACAAATGAAGAAAAACCAACGAGAAAACAAAAACGAAATCATTGAAAACAAGACTGAAATTCAATTGCGCGCAGCTCTCTCCCTCTCTCATTCTCTCTCTCTCTCTCATACACTTTATATATATATCGCTCTCTCCCTTTCTAACAACAACAATAGCAACTTAGTAGATCTCTAGTAATTATTGTTGTTGTATAGTTAGCAGCAATGTTGATGCTGGCAGCGCTGCTTGCATTCCGCTTTGCCCAGCTGCAAAACGCATGTTAAGCATACGCCGTGAGTGTTTCCATCGCCTTCAATAAACAACAACAGGGCATGGAAAACGAACTGGTTCAAAGCCCCCTCTTATTTCTTAATCAATATTGTGTACATAAATAAGTATATTTTAGCTTAAATTAAAATTGAGTGTGTATGTTTTAAGTTTAGTATTTAAGTAAGTGAGTACAACAAATGCACGCTAGATGGCGCCACACAAAAGTAGCTCTGTTATTTCTGATTTGGAATTTATGAAATTTGCACAAACAAAATGAAAACTTTTAAATAGGTTTTTTTTTTTTTTTGGTTTCAAATAATCAAAAACGCTGCCTGACCCAATCACAATTTAATTTATATCTATTGTATGTTGCGTTTTTATTTGGTTGTGCGTTCTAGGTATTACTAATAATTAATTAATTAATTAGCCCACTAATTCAAGTATTTTTAATTAATTTATATTAGAACATAGACAACATTCAATATTGTAAAGTATTAAAAACGATAAACATAAAGATAAACATAAAGATAAAGATAAAGATAACGAAAAACAACTACAACAAACAAATTGCGAATGCAATACACAAATCAATAAAACGAAAAAGAAACAAAATAAAAAAAAAACAACAACAACAATGTGGAATTTATTTTGTTGAGCAATTATTTGGTTCAAGTGTGCGGCAATTAGTCGCTACGCAGATGGGTTGGGAGGAGGGGTAGGTAGGGGGGAAAGCCACATTGCTGCTTGGGTCATGGCTGTTGTCCGAGAGGTATTTCAATATTTGATTTAAGCAGCTCGGTGGCAGTTTCCCAAGCGCATTTTTTTGTGTGTGTATGTGTGTTGCCTGCCTGTCAGCCTGGTCAACAGCAACATCAACAACAACAACATTAACAACAACAACAACCAGAAGAAGAAGAAGAGTAACGAGCGAGCAACGACAGTTGCATCTTTTGTATATCGTCGGCGTCTCTTCTGCTCGAGGCCCCTGACAATGCGAACGACAATTCCGCGCTGTCAGCGTCCAGCGCCGAACGGCTTTCAACTTTCAGCGACAATCAGCAGCAGGAAAAGAAGGCAAAGGAAGTGGAGGAGGAGAAGGAGGAGGATCTCTTCTTGTACATGCAATTGCTGGGGCAAACTATGCAACTGACAGCGACAGATCTAGACGAGAGGCGAATGGAATCGGTATACGATCGGAATCGGCGTACGATCAGACCCAGGCTGGCTGAATGTTAGCCTGGCTAGTTTTAGCTTGGCTTAAGCCTGATGCTGATACTGATGCTGATGTGGCTCGGCTTTACAATTGATCCTGATTCCAGCTACTGATCTGCCGTATACTTACGTATGTGTATGTGTATGTGTGTGAGTACAAAAAGTGATCGTGCTACATGTGTCCGCCTGAGTTGACAGTTTTGTTTCGCTCTTTGATACGCTACTGCAATTCCCAATCATTAAATGGGTGGGAAACACTTATACGTTAAAAGAAACATATAATAAAAATCACCTGGAATGCAATTCTGTGTTGTAAAGAAGTCGTCGCAAGATTTCTGATTACTTGGGAATGAGTAAAGTTTGTAATTTTTGAAATCAACTAAAGCATAAACATAACTGAAACAGAAACATTGTGTGAAGGATTTTTTTTAAATGATTCACCAACCAAAACACATAACAAAGAAGCAACCTTAATGGGAGAGCCTGTAGCTTAGCCATTAACTATTACCAATAGCCAAGAGCCAACAGCTAAAGCATTGGAGCATTAATATTACCATTGGCCATTAAAACCCCACGGGGCACATAGTACGCCTGCCTGGCTTGCTTGTTTGCTGAGTTTGGTGGCATTGTCTGGTGGATGGCAGCATGTCGCAAATATGGCACAGCGAGGCGACAATTGTTGTCTCCAAAGAGTCGTCTGCGTCGTCGTCTCCCAGCCTGACATTGCTCCTAATCAATAAAACTAACGAGCGGATTAAGATTATGTTGCACACACACTGAGAACGGGGCCCACAGAGGCGGCCAAAAGCGGCGCACGCGCATCAACCAAAAATGGTCTGGCCGCCTAATGAATTGCAACTTGCAACTTGCAACTTGCAACGTGCAACGAAATCAAAATGCAGCCAAGTCATCTGCTGCTGTTTGCTTTCAGCTTGCTTCCAGCTTGCTTGAATGTGACAATGACAGTTGTTGTTCGTCATGTTTGGAGCATGTAGCTCCGTCCACTCGACTTCAACTGGAGTCGCCTCTTTGTGTTGTAATTGCAGACGCCACACGTTTGCGCCGCTGTTTGATTTGGCAAATGCAACGGTTCGACATGGATATTGTATCTCCAGTCAACTCAAACTGCAGCCAAGCATCAGCTTCCAGCTCTTTTTCGATCACTTGTCATGCGACTCACGCGCCTTTGCTGGCATGACAAAACTTTCAGACCAGCACCGCACCGAATACCCCTCCAACCTCATCCCACACACACACACACATACATACGCCATGCGTAAAGAGTTTGCGGCAAAAGGGCCGAAATATTTTCGACACATTCGAACCGTTTGCGAGTTTGCGAGTTCAGCGTTAATTAAGTGGCAATTGTTGTGCTCCGAGGCGTGAACCGTGAGAATTTAATGGATTAGACAAATAGCCAATGTAGACTTTACTAGCTTTGATACACTCAGAGAAAAAATGAATTAAATGATATTTCAAATACACAATTACAACATTTTACATGAAAACTATGAAAAATTATATAAAAATAACAAGTTGTGTATTTGTATGTAGTGTAGAATTAAATAGGACATGTTTTGAACAAATATCTATTATTGGAAAAATATCCACGAACATTTTGGGTCTGAAAATTAAATCAAAAACTAAATGAATTGTTTTTGATAGAAAGTCACAACTCCCTCAAAACTCAACCGATTATCAAATGCAATGCTTTAAAAGTTACGGCTTGGCATATAGATCGATACTGCATTTCCAGTTAATCACATAATTTGGGGGAATAAAACATATTAAATATTTTGGTAAAACTAAAGCTAAAATGATATAGAACAAAAAAACCTGTACTTTTTCATTTATTTTGTCTTGAAAATATGAAAAGCCTAGAAGATGTTTAAAAACAAGTCTTTAAAAAAAGGCTTAAAAATATACTTCTGAAATAAAACTATTCATTTTTTGAAGTGTAGTCAGAAAAGTAGGCCCACTCAGGTGACTATTACCAATGGCTATCAATCATCAGTGACTTTGGCATCGGTTGTAGTTGCTGCTGTTGCTGCCGTTAACTGTTTACAACTGGCGACAAGTTGAACTACCAGGAAGCAATGACCAAGCAGAGACCACCAGGCGAGAGAGTGGCACAAAAGACCCTCAGAGACCGCAGCGGCAGACAAGACTAGACCAATAGCCAGTCGGATAGTCAGACAGCCAGACAGTCAGTTAGTCAACTAGTCAGCCAGTAAGCTAGGTGGCCATCTCTCGACCTATCGGCCATGTAATTAACAGCACGCAAAAAGTGTTGGCAACACATACATGGACATATTGGCACATTCAATGCGATGCACATCCATATCCATATGAGATGCCTGTGCGACACGCATGTAAACATTACCATTTTTGGCTAAAGACGCGACAGCTGTTGAGGGCTAAACCCCCTCCCCTTCCCTACCCCCTAAGCAAGAGGGGCAATGTTGTTGCTACTACTAGCTGGGTGGCCAGTGATCATAATTGAGTTACAATCTAGTTCGAAGTCAAATCGAACTTATTGCTCGACTTTCATTTTGTCTCTTATGCCTAATTAGTTGTAGTTTTTGTTTCACTTGTTTCGTTTCTTTACTTTATTTCGTTCTTTTTTTTATGCGTTCGTTTTTTACGTTTTTTGAGTGTTACTTGGTGGCTGTGGCAAAAAGGTTTCCCATCATTTGGCTTCCATTATGCAGCGTTCGCGGCCACCGAATTCCAAAGGTGCGCGCAATGGGCGTCAGGTTTGCTCAGAGAGAGAGAGAGAGAGAGAGATAGAGGTGGGGGGAAAGGGTCAAAAGGGGTCTGGCAGCGCCTGGGTGCCCACTACGAAATTCACAGCACAACGGATGCGAACATGTTATGTTATTATTGTTGTTGTTGTTGTTGTTGCTCATTCAGCGCGCTTTTGTTGAGGATGAGGATGAGGCTTTGACTGCCTTTAAGCGATCATCTCATCGGGGCGCTTTTGTCCTCTGTCCTCTGTACTTCATCGACATCAACGCCGTCCTTTGTTTGGCTGGCCCTTTAAAGCGAACCCGTTGCCAACCTCACTCACCCTCTCCACTGACCAACAATGCCTCTATAAGTGTAAGATGGAAGAGAGCTTTTTAGGTTTTTAAGTTGTTGTTAGTGTTGTTGCTGCCTGTGCGCCAACTTTGTTTAACTTTGCTTTATTGTCTGTTTGTTGTTGATGCATTTTGTTGGTTTAGTGGCCTTGCCAAAAAATAAATAAAAACAAGTAAAACTTAAGACCAGGGGTCAATCATGATTTTTTTAATGGTTTTTGGGTAACGATTATGAAAGCGGGGAATAAAGCTAATGATTCTAAATTGTTGCTAAAAATAATAAATATTGCCAAGTTATTTCGTTACAATCATGTTTACAACATCAACATGATTTTGCCAAGGTTTTTTAGTTACTTAATAAAAATATTGAATAACCTTAGAAGCTCTTTAAAGCACAATCTCATCTTTAAGTATTATTCTTTGGTACTTAACTAAGCTTGTCTCAGCTTTCTGAATGTCATAAGATCCAGTTTACAATGTTTAAAAAACCATACTTCTCTTGACAGAGTAGATAACAATCTGTTTGGGAGACACGCCCCTATGAAAAAGAACAAAATAAACCAACAAAAAAATATCAGAAGATAAACTTCAACTTGACTACAGGAAGTTTAACATATCTCCAACAAAAAGCTCTCATATCGGAGCACTTGCCAGATCCATTCCGTTCAAACCGAAGAAGACTTCCTTTCCTTTCGCTTTGGTTCCACTCCACTCTGCACAGCCACTTGAGACAGTTTTTTGCACTTGTTGGACGCGCATACACACAAAAAAAACAACAACAACAACAACAATAAAATAAAGAAAAAAGGAAACTTTGCGGTGGTGGTGGTAGTGGTGGTGGCGGTGTCGGCATACTCTCTGCTCTGCACCACTCTGCTCGGTGCACCTTGATTGTGAGAAAGATAACAACAACGCGAGGAGACAACAACAACAACAACAACGTCAAACAATGAGAAGGCCGCAGGAATTTGCGCGCAGAGATTAAGCCAGTTATGGCGAGGCAGGCTGAAGCAGGAGAGAAGAACTCAAAGTTGGGTTTGGTTTAATGTGTGTGTGTGTGTTTGTGTTTGTGTGTGTTTGTGTGTGTGAAGTGGTGAAGGTGCAGCTTTCGAACAGGTGCTGAGCAAATGCAGCAAACTATGCCACAAGGTATTGGGGCAATTAGTGCTCAACTAATTGATTTAAGGCATTTCCTTTCTGCAAACGCAAGACGCTAGTCCAATGTTGGGGACAATGGGACAAGACTGCGATTTCCGCATGAGACAAAAGTCGTCGTCGTCGTCGTTGTGTCTCCTCCGATGAAGTGGCATCTCTGGCATGCCTCTCTCTCTCTCTCTCTCGCTCTCTCTCTCTATCGTTCTATCTCTATATTTTTTGTGGCAATTAAAAGCAGCCGCACTGCACTGATTGCAACAATTTCAAGCTAAATGAACAGAGGCAAACGATCAGCTATCTTTTTTGCCTTCCTAGGCCAGGCCTCAAGACTTTGCTGCAGAGTTGCAAGTTGCAAGTTGCAAGTATTTAGTTTCAATTTGTTGCTTTGTTAGTGCGTGTTTTCAGATTTTTCATTTCAAGTTCTTGGACTCTAGACTCCGCCTGACTCCTGTCTACCTACTCCTTTTACCAACTCCATAGTTTCTCTCATTCTCTCTCACGACTGATTAATTTTTGCGCTATTTACACGCTCGTTGGGCAACTTCAGCTGTACTCGGCTCCTCGATTCTCTGTGGCTTTAATTTTCAAAAATTAGTCACGCGATTTTTATGTACTCCAGAGTCTAGGAGTAGTTGTTGAGCTAGAGGAGGCTGCACTGTAGCTGTTGCTGGTTAACCAGTCGAAGGTTCTACTCGTATGACAAATGATTTTATTAGCTTAGTTGAGTTAATCAATGTTGATGGTATTTATTAATTATGTTGTATGCCCCGGACTCTTGCGTTATTCGATACTCGTTTAACGAACGCACATGAAGAAGTTTTCCAACTGAAGGAAGGAAGTGCCTTGTACTTGCAAAAATGCAAGGCAACATCACCATCATCATAATCATCATGGTCATCATGATCATTATGGTCATCATCTAGAGCACTTTGGTTGTTGCGTTGTGTTGGCAAATATTTGCTTGGCGGCGGCGCAACAAATTCGTATGCCAAATTCAAGGCAATGCCAAATTACACACGCCGACAAAATTGAGATTTTCCCCCAATAATAATAAGCATGAAGAGCAAACGCTGAGACTAAGGCAGCTGAGGACACCAAAATGCCGACACAGTCACGAAACGTCTTCATTCGCCTGCATTCGATCTGCGGACCAGACCTCCGGATGCGTCCAGTCCAGCTCCAAGATAGTAGTCATCAACACACACACACACACAAACACACACACATATTCAGATATAGCGAGTAAAAGATACAGATACAGACGCCCTGGGCGTTGATTGGCCATGCAAAGGAACAAGAAGAAGAAGATGATGAAGAAGTCTCTGGGCATCCGTCTCCAGCTCCAGGTAGTCACGGGCACTCACGGCCAGTCACGGGTGGCATATGCTAACATAAAAAACAAAAAAAAACAAAAAAACAAGCTCGAAGCTTGCTCGATCAGCGCCCCCGCAACACAAACACAGCTCTCCACGTCTCCCGTCTCTCTCGGTCCGAATGCCAATTTAACACACTTTGGCGCGTGAATTAGGACCAATTTGGGAATTAAGTAATCTGGCGCTGGCCTTTGTGTTGTTGCTTTTACCGACCTCGAACTTTGTAGGATCAGCAGCACTAATGTTTATTAGTGACACTTTGTGAATTGCAGGGAATAAATTGAAATAAATGCCGGTGTTTAGGATCGCAAAACCCATAAACAAAACGTTCTCATATCGCAGCATAAATAACTTAACAATTAAAAGTGTGAAAGGTTAAGAAGGTAAAGGAATTTAGAGATATGAATATGCTAAAACTATATTTGAATCTTTCTTAAGAGCTTTAACTGTAACACCCTTAACAACAAACTGTCAAGCAGCTTCCTAAATGCGATCCTGTGCGATCCATGTTCTCCTCAGTGAACAGTGCCCATGTCAAGGTAATTCCATAGATGACTTCATTTCTGCCGATTGACAAAATGCAACAACAAGTCAATATATCCCAAGAAGCCAACGAAAGAGAAAACTGTTAATGAGAAATGTCAGTTGTCAGTTTTAGCATTTTAGCTTCAGGAAACCAAAACGAAGAGGGCAAAGAGGACAAACGCGGTTGGCAAAGCTCATTTCGCTAATCGCATCAATAAAGCTTATCAAGCTCACCAGACGAACAGCAGCAGGAGCAAGAGCAGAAGCAGGAGCCGGAGCTAAAGGGGAATAGGGTCAAAATTAAAGCCCTCAATGTCATCGTCATTGTGATCATCGTCATCGTTGTCGACTGCCCGAGAAATGCGCTTAAGCGTGTTGATCGATAAATTGGCACTGCGATCAGAAGGTAGACAAAACGAACCAAAATACGAATGAAGTCATCTGCCAGACCAGACTCTACCAGAACAACCCCCTTAAACCCCTGCTAACCACTCCTCTGTGTTTGTGTGTGTGTGTGTGTGTGAGTTCCAGTTTTTAGTTCCAGTTGCAAACGCTTTGTCAACCGATTTCGCGTGTAGTTCGAGTCCTAAGCTGACAGTGGAATCGAACCCTGGGATCGCCCTAGACCCAATGGGTCGGTCCACCAGCCCCTGGTGACAGTTGAGCGACATTAATGCCTACTGGCAGTCGCCCTGCACAAATTAGCAAAGGGACAAAAAGAAACCAGCAACAAAAATAATAAACAACTGCCGGTTTAAAGTTTTGAACATTTTTTTTTATGATATTCATGCGGAGTTTATGGGCTATCTCGGCAATCGCTTATAATCGCTTATGTTTCTATGATTCAGCAGCCAGATTTTGGTAGCCATCCATCCAGTTTTACTGTGTGTGTATTATGTGTGTGTATTATGTGTGTGTGCTTGCCCTTTTGATATCTGGACTTTGGCTTTGTTTGTTTGCGGTCGCCGCATCATAATATTCTTCTTTTTTTTTTGCGCATGGCAGATCTAATCTTTGTCCAAGTCCGAATCAGCGTTCGAGTCAATGTCTCTCAGTCTGAGTTCTGAATTCTGAGGGTTCATCTGCGCATTTTTTCGACATTTTTATGGGGAAATTGTAATCCAATCTTTGCGCGACTGGCTCCAAAAGACCACAGAAACCTCTCAATGCATTTTGTCCTAACGTTGACGGTTCTTGCGGTTTTTTCAGCCCAAATCTGTACCGACAAATGCAATATATGTATACATAAGTCGTTATTAAAGCTAAGTTTATTGATACACATCAATGGTTATGTAGGCTAAAAATTCAGTTATTATAGAACTACATTTAAATCTTTTTAATATAAGCTTTAAATAAAAAATGTTGTAACAAGCTCAGAAATGATTTTATGGAAACTTGAGTAAATTGCTTGCAATCTTGTAATGAATTCTTGTTTGTTTCGGTAAGCTTTACCATTCCAACTTTTTACTTTTCGAACTCGAACTCTTTGTTTATTTCATTTTGGGCATGCGTCACGAACAAAAGGAAATATCTACTACGTCATTGATGACTCATTTCGATTGGATTTCAATAATGCACGAAATTCTTTTGCGTTTCACGTGACGCAGCCCCTAAATGTTGCGCCACCGATCTATGTCCACGCTTCTGACTAATACTTCCTTCCGCTGAGAGAGGGCAGCTGTAACTAATTGTTGTTCGAAGTAGAGCAAATCCAAAAAATAAAACAGCTACAAAACAGAAAATGTGTTTAACAAAACATCTAAAAAGAAGCAGCCAAATTTGTGGCTTTGAAGAGAGCCGCAAAACACATGTACAACTCAAATGGCAACATGCCACACGCACCAAGCGAACAGGCAACAACAAAAACAACAACAGCAGTGTCTTTATATTCGAATCCAATTCAAGATCAAGTTGGAGACGCGTTCGGCTAAAAAAGGCAAAGGCAAAGACAACCGCAAAGCCGCAACAGAAGCTCGAAAAATATTTTTGGTAATAGTTTGTTTTTGTTGTTATTGTTGTTTTTTTTAGCTATTGTTGCCTGCGCACGCTGACGTTTAGTCATAAAATATTCCATTTTATTTGAAAATAAATGCCCGCCAGGTTTCTGGAGCCGATTTTCACACAACCTTCAGCAGCCAAGCCAGCCAGAGCAAGAGAAAGAGCGGTTCAAAGTTTCCGGTGCGCTGCGTTTCGATACGATCCCAGTTTTGTGTGTGGTCTCCGCCCCAGCTGGCAGCTAACGGCTCCCGGCCAGAAACTCAATTAAGTCGCACCGTTAGACACGCGGCGTGTCAAAACAAACGTTTTGCCAAATATCGCACAATGCCCCAAAAAAAAAAAATAAATAAAACGGAAAAGAAAAGAAAAAACTTCAATACGAATATAAACTCCAATTGGAACTAAAGCAAATGTTTTTCTTTGTTGTTGTTATCGTTGTTGGGGAATGGGAATGCGGCGCAAGTCCATTTCGTTTTCGATTTCAGTCTGCTGTGGGGCCTTTGATGTCATAATTCATGTATATTAACTCATAAATAAACGAATGCAACTCCTTATGCCCCTACATGCAAGCCAGCAAGCAAGTATTTGCGTAGCAGTTCCGAGTCTGCAGTCAGAGTCTGATGCCTGGACAGTTGTTGGAGTCTGTTGTCTGTGGCCTGTCTGTGGCACACAGATAGTAAGAGAAAGACAGAGAGAGAGAGATAAGATACTTTGCTCTAGTGCTTAGCTTAGCTTAGCTTAGGTTAGTTTAGGTTAAGCTGCTGCTGCTTGCTGCTTGCTGGCTGCTGGCAATGGGTATTTAGTGCACTTAATCTACGCCAAAATACCAACTAAGCGAGATAAATAGCTGCGAAATAAGAATCCATAAAAAACTAGAGACAAGAGACAGAGAGAGAGAGAGAGAGAGAGAAAGAGAAAGAGGCTGGCGCTCCACTTCACTCCACTCTACACCATTCCATTCCATTTGAGTGGCCGCAGTTGCCGCAGAGTTGGTCAGTGAAAATGGCTATAAAATCGGCACGACTTTTCAATAAATGTTGACAACCGGCTACGGCAAATGCAATGCGCCAAGTTTTATGATATCCTGAAGGAAGTGAAATATGATATTATGAATCGCTTGGCCAGCTGGCGACAGTTTCCAGATGTACGCGGGAGGGTTTACTTACAACAGCAAAAACAACAACAACAACAAGAACTACGCCTTGCGGTTAGCGGCCTGTGGCGGCTACATCTTCGACTCTTCAACTCAACCGTTCGCCCCTTGACTCTCCCTCTCTTCCCGCTCACCCACTCACTCCCTTTTATATTGTGGCTTGTGACTTTGTGGTTGCTTAACTTGAAACCTGTTGCTCGTTTCTTGTTGTTGTTGTTGTTGTTGTTGTTGTTGTTGTTGTTGTTGTTGTTATTGTTGTTGCTCTTGCTGTTGTTGTGTATGTCGCCAATGTTGTATTATGAGTTTGCGGTTTGTCATGTTAAAGTTAAATGCATGCAGCACATGCCCTGCATTCAGCGACTGAGTGCCATTGACAGGCAGCAGCAAACAACAACAGCAAGCAACAACAAACAACAAACAACAACAATAACAACGGAAAGTCAAAAAAGGGGCAGTTGAAACTGTTGCAAACAGCACCAGCTTGGTTTTCAGTCAATCTCGTGTTAAATCAGGTCACTTTGATGAAAAAAAAAAATCAATTACGCATTAAATAAATAAGATCCTACAAAAATAAAGTGCTGTAAGTTTTGATACTTTGTATTTATAGTATTCTGCTAAGTTTATACTATCTTATTACATAAATGTTATTTTTAGACTTAAGACAGATTTGATTTCTATTCCAGTTGAGTAAAACTAAAACCCATACAATGATTTCAAGAAGTTGTTAACCAATTCACAGCTTTAGCTCAATAAATAGTTTAAGCATTTAACAGCTAACTTAATGACTTAAAGTTGTGACACATTTTACAAAAATGCTTTTTATTAGTGAAATTATAAACGTACGAGAAACAAAACTTAAAAATAAAATCCATTCATTGGAACTTGTGAGTAAAATTGATGACTCTCGAACAGTGTCTTAATTAGCGACATAATAAAAACCAAATCACATAAATGAAGTCACAGCGAGTTTATAACTTTCGCCTGAAACTCATAAGATGTCATTTGAATGCTTAATTAGTAGCTGTGATTAGGTGAAATTCGTGTACCTGGCAACAGTGCGCTAACCACGCGGCGTATGCGCAACTTTTGCGTATGGAAAAAGAAATAATTAAATACTCGCACTATAAACTCACATGGCGCATACGCAATATCAACTCGAGGTAGACATAAATTTGTTAACAATTGCCAAGTTGCAAAGTTGCTATAAATTTGTAAGTTTTGCTTTTGAAATGCCGAATCGAATTGCAACCTCAGCCTCGAAACGGATCGTAAATTTGCGTTTTAATGAACTTCGCTGCATATAAATATAAAAATAAATTTTTTTTCGGCATTGGCAATAGCAACTAAAACAGCAGCCAACTAATGCTGCATAAACAAACCGTTAACAATAATTATAATTGCCTATTTGGGCCTCATAATTTGTGGGCGCCAGGCAGGAAAAGCGCTCCTCCAAAAACCGAAATGCTCCAAACAAATTATGAGCTGACACAATATACAAACAGAGCAACGCGCTATTAACGAGCCACTTTTCCAAGCACCCTACAACAGGAGAGGGAAACCCAAAACGAAAGAAGGCGGAAGAGAACATGAGAAAAGAAGAAAGAAAAAAACAAATTGAGTGAAAGAGGTGCTAGGAAAAATCTCAGAATTCTTTATATTTAGGACTGAAAAGAATACAAAATTTATAGCGAACCTTATTTTATTTAACCACAAAGAGATTAAAATTAAAATCTAAATACAAACAGACGAAATAAATGCGAGACCTTATTATGATCAATTTGTATGTGAATTTCTTTAAATTTACAATATTTTCTACAATTAAAAGAAAGAGATGCGGCTGAAAAAAAATCTCTTTCGAAAAATCCAATGCAAAACGATCATACTTTTGCATTTAGAGTGAAAATTTCTCTGCGAAAGCAATGTAATTAAATGAGGTCTTAAAGTTGCCATAATGCCTGTGACATATTTAAGGTTGACACCAATGCAGGCAAATTTTTATTAATTTTATGCTGATCGTCGCTGTGGTGGGTGCAAAAAAGTAATTTGTTTTAATTTGTTTAATCGCTTAATCCGCCTCGGCTAGCCGAGAAGCATGCTGTAAAACCGGTTTTGCAAATTAAATGAAGAAGCCTTCAGCAGCAACAGCAGCAAATAACAAACAAAAAACAACAGACAACAGATACGAAATGAAACGCATGGAATCCGGAATCTTTGGTGGTCCTGCAGCAAGTTAAGTCCAGTCGGAGCAGCGGCCTTTTGTTTTTGATCCAGACAGCCAGCCGGCCAGCCAGCTAGAGTTCGAACACTAAGGCCAATTTATGAACAGCTGCGCCAGAATCTTCAAATATTCATACACACATATATAAACGAATTGGTTTGGCTTAATTAAACTTTGGCACTTTTCGTCAGCCATGCTGCCAAAAGAGTTGTATTAATTTATTGTGGCCAGTAAAAATTATGTCGAAATTCCATTTCATAGAGTTTGAGGAGTGAACTTGAGTTGGTTTTCTATATCTCTCTATATCTCTCTCTCTCTCTCTCTCTCTCTCTCCTCTCTCTCTCTCTCTCTCTCTCTCTCTCCCTCTCTCTCTCTCTCTCTCTCTTTCTCCCCTTATCTCTTTCTCTCTTCTCACTCAATCGCTCGCTATGCCCATAAGCTGTGAGTGAGCAGCCGACGTAGCTGACAAAATGAGCATAAATCTCTTTTAGCACGCCGCCGCTGACTGTCCGTTTCAACACGCCTGTCAACACACACACACACACACACACACATACGCACTCACACACACAAACACCAATACGCATACCCGGTTGAGCTTGAGGGGCACCCGAAACGGCCTCTGACGGGGGCTGCTTAGTAAATCAACTGAATCGGTCGTAAAAAGTCGTTTTTTGTTATTGTTGTTGTTTATACTTATATATTTTTGTTTTGGTGTATTTTTATTTTTAGTTGTTTAAGCAACAATGGGTTCTAAAGAAGCTAAATAAATAATAATAAAAATGTGCCATACAATATAAACTCGGGGTTTTAATATTTCCTGTGCACTTTCCACTTGCGGTCCACAAAACAAAAACCGCAGTAAGTAAAAATTCCAATATATTTAATAAGATTTTATTGTGCAATTAAAGCAATTGAATTTATGAACAGAAAGTTTTATACAAAATGTACAACTTTCAACGAATTAACTTTTTTTCTTATTAATTATTATTATACATAATTTTTTATTAATTTTATGCCTTTTTAAATTACAAGCCCGGAAGAACGGAAAGAAAGCTCTGGGAAAACTTAAGAATATTAATTTGTTGATTAGTTGCAACAGCAAAGTGTTGCATATTTAGAGGCTGTCATAGGACATGTTCTTATTTAATAAACAAATCAATCAATTATCGTGAAGCAAGAAATTATGCAAAGTGCTTTTATTCACGAATTACCTTTTCCAAAAAAAATCGCAAACTAATTCCTGGTAAATATTAATATCCAAAATCCTGTCAAACTCTTAGCTGTTGCAAAATTTTACTTGGAAAATTGTTCTTTTCAATTTGGTGTTTATCATAAATTGAATAATTAAAATTATAGAAAGCCCAATATTCTTTGTGATGCTAGATTCCACGGAAGAAATCTTTGAAACATCAAGTTTTTAAGTTAAATTATATATTCCTTTGATGCATTTTAAATGTTCCGAGAATGCGAAACTTATAATTTCACCTAAACATAAAGAAAATCATTAAATGAAACACATTGTTAGTTATTGTTTGCATTTATGGCCTGGCTTGAGGTGTTAGTCAACATTGGGTGCAAGCACTAATGCAAAATTAAAGATCTGTGTCATAGATGGTAAGAGCTTCAACTGCTGTTCGTTACAGTTTATTTCAATAGAATGGCAAAGATAAGCTACTAGAAGCTCCAAGAAGAAGTAGAAGTAGGGCAACTTGAATTCACTCCACTTTGTCCAATGCTATTTTTCAATTACGTTAATTGCTCATAACATGACGTTTTTACTTTGTTGTTATTTGGGTTTTGGAGGAGCTGTGTGGGGCACAATACATAATCGTTTCCCCGAACACACAAATAGCAAACAAACACACACACACACACACACACACATATATACATATATACAAAACCCCTACAACACCCCCACAAACAAGCAAGCACATTGATAAACCGACAAGTGAGGAAAAAAGAGATCTCCGTCATGGATGTTCATGTATATGTGGATTGTTTGTGGTTAATTTTAGCTGACTTTAAGTTTATGAAGAATTACGAGGAAGGCACTTAAACGAATTGCTTGCTGCGTATGCTGCGCGTATGGTCTGGTCCATAAAAATTTTATGACCCATTGATAGTGCGAACAAATCTACTAAGTACCCCCAACCCCCCACCACCACTAACCAGCCGAACAATCCACCGCTCTTTCACCTTGCGCTAAGATGTTGGTGAAGCAAGTTTGACAGTTGATTTCTGAATTTGATTGAAGCCAAGTGCAATTGTTGGTCCGATCTTGTTGTTGTGATGAGTACATACATTGTTTATGGCATTTCGCAAGCAAGCGTTTGGCATCCATTAATCATGAACAGAAATTGCGCTGCGATGCCTAACGGATTTTTATTGTTTTTTAAGCAAGCAGGCAACACAAAGTTTCCGATTGTTTCTTTTCTTTCCTATTCGTTTTACTAAGTTCGTCAGTGTCTATTTTCATTTAATAGACATATATTTGCCTGCCTAGGAAAGTTTTTTTTTTTGCTTTGTTTATTTGTTGAATCAGCGCCGTCAAACCCATAACAACAACAACAATAACACTAGCACACAATTCAAAATCCAAAATCCAAATCTAGATCTTGAACCCCACGTTTACGTCCAGTCACGTCAGTTGTTGGTTAGTAATGTGTTAACAGACTAGATAAGTCGAGAGCTGAGCGAGCAAACATTTTGACAACTTGTGAACTTTAGAACGTCAGCAATAACAACAACTACAATAAACTCTAACTAACTGTGCGCACAGTGGTACAACAATGAAAAGAGCAATGCAGCCTCATAAACCATAAATACCACACATATACAAAATAAAAAATCACTAAAAAGAAGCAAAAACACAAAAACAACGATGCCGAAATTTTTTAGCCACTCAGAGAATTCAACGAAAAATAACATTAAAATGTTCTATAAACAAACAAAATATAAAAAAGCGCCAAGCAACGATTAGCCCATATACGTAACGCTAGAGAGCTAAAAAGCTGAAGTGACCCATACAACAACTGATCGAGATCATCAACGAGACCAAATAACCAACAAAAAGTGGATTGTTAAGAAAGGGTTCTGTACTTGTCGAAGAACTGTTGGTTTCTTAAAAATATAATAAATGTATAAAGTAATATATTGACTTGGACTTCCCAACACTAAACATAGATCTTATATGTTAAATGGATAAAAATATTTATTGAGAATTTCCGGTAAGATTCTTTAGAGCTAACAAAGTCCTAAGGAACAATTTCTTAAATACTTATTGTAAAGAGTATGCAAACTTCGTTCCTACTTGCTCCCCATATAGATAGATATTTGCCCTGTCACATGTTAAGTTTGGCGTTTGAATTGAATCGTGGCGGAAGCGAGGGCGAATGGGCGTTTGTTTTGTACCCGAGGCGCCTTTCGAGCGACCGCCAGCAGCACGAGATTAACACGCCATGCTCTAAATTCTGCTGACTGTTGACTGACTAAGCTTTTGGTAGCAAAAGATGCTTCTGCTTTTGTTGCTCGACTCGTCTAAGCTCTGGGAAATTATATCTGTTTTATTGTATTTGATAATGATTAGCTAGCCAGATACGAAGACGAGGCGTCATTACGCGAACGTGTGTGTGCCTCTGGAGATCTGAACTTCTTCTCGCAATGGACTCAGTATGCAAAGAGAAACTGTGCGAGAGAAACTGTGAAACTGTTTTATTGTATGTGTGGCACAGTTTTACGAGCCTGTGACTTTTGGGTCGACTGTTTGTTACCTGCCTGCCTCTGTGTGTCGTGGCCTAGCCCAACAACGAGAGAAGCAGCAGCAGCACAAGCAGACGACCAGAGACAAAGTCGCTAACCTTTTTTGGGGTTTTATCGCCGGGGCAGAGATACACACAAACAAAAAACAAAAACAAAAAACACAACACAGATGACAAGTTTGTCGCGTGTAAACAATTTGCGGCAGTCCAAAAAAAGGCGGCGAGGGTGGTGAACAGAGAAAGAAAGACTGGCCAAGAGAGTGAATGAAACAGAGTGTGAGGGAGGAAGGGAGTTTGTGGGGAGCGTTGCGGTATCAGTAAGACGGATATCAAGAGAAATAATGTCTAGGAGTTAACAGTCTGCGCAAATGATTAACGATCACAGTGTTCAAGAAGACGATAATTGAGGTAGGTGCATATTAAGAAGATCAATAACTTTTTGAGCTTATGATTCTTTATAAGTATGCCAAGGAAGTACGAGTTTGATATTCAAAACGTTTTAGATCAAAAATTTCCCAAACTGAGGCTGAGTTTAAGAAACTTTAGTTAAAAGTTAAGAGAGAGAGAGTCAAATATGCTTATAATTCCCCAACAGTTTAAGCCCAGGAGCGATAACTTAGCCAAAGAAGAAAAGCTTGATGTTTCAATTGAGTATAAAATGTTTGGCACTTGGTACACATACAATTAGCAGACACTATATGCTCTGTGTGGAGAACACAGAGCACAGTGAAACGCAGTACATTCACATATCTACAGATACATTAGAAAATATCTCACAAAAATCAACAAAATAACAGCGACGTCGACCGCGACAGCAACTGTGAGCAGAGACGACGCTTTATTGGCTTTTTGTTGTTGTTGTTATTATTGTTGTTGTTGAGAACGGAACGCGCATGAGTGAAATACATTTTCACGCTACTAAACAGAGCAGCAATAAGAAGAAGAGCAACAGTGGCAGCAACCACAGCAGAAGAGACTTTTTGACTACGACAACAACATGAAACGAACTGAACCATTCATCGCCTACAATTGCCCACAAACAAGACAACTGAACAGAGCAGAACAGAACTTTGGTGCCGGCATTATTAGTGCTCCCCGATGCCAAACGCAGACGCAGATCAGTCAAGAGTCAAAGCAGAGTATTGAGCAGAGCAAAGCAGAGTGGAACAGAGCCGAGCCAGCGTCGCCAGCGATCGCAGTCGCATTCGTAGTCCGGACGGAGACGTAGACGTAAACGGGCAGAAGACGTTTGACGGAGACGATGCCGTAGATATTTTTTGCAAAACGTTTTTGCATTTTATTTCGTATTTTTATTTCGCCAACACACAAAACACGAAAAGTGTGCGCCACTATTTTCAAATCCCGCAGAGCGTCGCGAGCTGTGGCCGGCAACGGAACAGAACAGAAACGAACGGGAGAGAGACCAAAATATTCGCAGCAGCAACATAAGAAACACCAAAGCAACATCGACAACCAACAACAACAATCGCGAGTGTGTGTTTCAAGTTCGTTTAACGTCGCGAGTTTTAGTTTTGTGTGCATTTATTTTGTTTTTTATTCGGTCGGGTTCCCAGGGCCGAAGAGCATGGGAAAAACTGGCTAAGGATACGCCAAAAAGGCATAAAACAAAAAACGAAATATCAGACAGAACAGAAGAAGAAATACGAAAAGACGAAGAACGAAAAGTTCAAAAACTGAAACTGGAAGCTGAGCTTAGCTTCATCTTTTAGCCGTGGACTGCGCTTTGATTAAAGCGCGCGTTTAATTTCATTTTTTACGCTACTCCACGAAGAAGAAGTTCTGCAACCCTCTCTCACACCCCCTGTAAGTCATCGTTGCGATATTTGCGACTCCACCCTTCCAACTATTTTTCAACATTTTGCTCTTTGATTCGCTGTTCACGTTTTGGCCAACTAGCTGACTTGGGACCAACTTTGCCGACTGGCTGCGTTTTGGTGCCCTGGACACAACATACAACATACAAGACACAACACACAACACACAACTCCTGCGCTGGCTGGCTCCTTGGGCGCTGCTCAGTACGCCGGCAGCTTTCTCCGTGTGCGTACGCAACTCAACGCAACTGTGCTAAAGACATCCACAAAGAATAAAAAAATCACAAAGCATAAATTATAAAAGAATACAATATGAAAGTGAAAGAATCCGTGAGATTTGGTAGCAAGATCATCATGATCTGTAACTCTTTGTGATTTTGTGATCGCGATGCGATACTTTTGTCGCGTGTTTTACTCGCCTTCGTATTCATCGAGTGCTAAAACTTGCTTTGAAGAGGTAAACTGAAAGTAACTCAACGTTTGACGCTTGATTAATTTGCTGAAACTCCAAGTTTTGTGCTGTGCTGCTTTAAATAAACACATTTCTCGCATTGTGGCCGTAATAAAAAATAAAAGCAAAAAACGCATTTTAACTACCTGCCCAAATACTGAAATAACTGCAACAACAACAACAACAACTCGTACATAAATCAACAACAGCATTCGAGACTGGGCCACATTTGTTTGTTGCCGCTGTTGCGGCTTCGGAGCGATATGCGGTTATTCATGGTAATTGCAATTTTGATATTTGCAATGCCAATGACGGGATTCGGTTGGTAAGTTAACAATTAACAGTTTCCAACAACAAATAAATATAACTTAAAGATATGGATAACAATAAATTCGAGTTTCAACCTATAATAATTATAGGACAATTATTGGCTTAAAAACATTATAAATCATCTTGTCACATAGTTTCTTAACTCATTTTTTGAGTAGAAAAAAACCTTTATCTAACATATTCGTAAATTAAAGACTACAGAAGATCTGTAAATTATTTATTGTTTTTTTTTTTTGTTAAAAGATATTAACTAAAAAAACAATACTGTGGCTTATTTTTTTATCGGCTTGATATCATTTTCTCTTTTTTTTTTTGATGAGAACAAAACGTGATTTTTAAAAACTTAACCCAAGGGGGAAAAAACTAATTAGAAAAGCTTACCACATTATCTTTAAACATCACAAAATAATTGAAAAAAATTATCGAATTTAGATAAGCATAATTTTTATATACTTAGAAATGGCCAAAGACTAAGACCCATTCAAGCAAAAATAAATATAGATGCATTGCGTCAAATTCAATGCCAAAAAACCCATTACAAACGCTTCTCTTCAGTCTGTCAGATCTCATCAATACATAAGCTCGAAAGATTGGCGTAACCGTTTCCGGTTTCGAATATGGCAATAGCTGTTGGGGTATGGTTAGATGCTGCTGACGACAACAATACAGAAAAAAAAAGAAAAGAAGAAAAGTGCAATAATTGGAAATTGCAGGCGACATGAGCTCTACGAGTTTTGTGAGGTGAGTCAAAGCCAAAGCCAAAGCGAAAATTCGGCCAGAGCCAATCGAGCGGACGATGCTGCCAGCGAGGGACCTTCAAAGTGTGACGTTTGATTTAGATTTAATTACATGGCAATTCTTTTTTCTCTGTCGTGGCCGAAATCACCTAAGATTTCTTACAACAAAAATGATCAACTACAAGTTACCTCATGAAAATTTATTCAACATACAATGAAAAGTTGAAAAGCTTACAAGGCAATAGAAATTTCTTTTACATAACAAACATTTTTGCAACATTTTATTAGTGCAGGGTATTTGTTAAAGTGCAGCCAAATAAATAACAAGACCTCCCTTCCACCCCACCTGAACGACACTTTAAGCGGCCAGCTTTTGAATTTATGCGCGAAATTACAGGCCAAGATAAATAAAGCCAAATAAATAGAGAACATGATGGGTACAGACATCAAATAGAATGAAAAGTGTCGCACAGGAAAGAAGCATAAGTTTGACAGCATCACGGACGGGAAGAGTAAGAGGGAAGGTATACCATAAGTTATGCACTTTGCCAAAAGTATTTGCCAGCAAAGTGGCATCAATGAATCCACAAAATCTTCAACTGCATCTGGGCATCTGTGAGGTAGAAGAATTGTCGCTGTCAGCGGCAACGAAAACAGCAATGTCTCGACTTTTGGCGCAAACATTTGTCATACATGCTGGGATGGGATGTGGCGGGTGGGCCGTGGTGGTGAGGCATGCATCGTTTATTATGGGGCGTGGCACGATGGGCTGGGTGGCGTGGGCGTCGCGTGGCGTAGACTGCATGACGATCTAAGGCCCAAAAGGCGAACGTTTTGCATTAGTTTTATTTCACTTGTGTGCAACTGGGCGAAGCACCAGTCACCAAAGGAGGCCACCTGCAACATTAAAGAGTTGTCGCCGCTAATCAACAGTGGAACTGGGATGAATGAGGTGTTTAAGGGGTTGTGCGCTTTATCCATGAACAGACGATTTTGTTGAGCACATTTTCAATTCAATTGAAAACTTTCGCAAGAAATTAATTAAATAATTAGAGCTCAAGTTCAGTTTAGCTTGCTTGTCAGCGTTTGATGTCGCCATTGATGGTGATGATTTTGTTGTTGTTGTTGTTGTTGTTGCCACCCCACAAAAAAGTCAAAAGCGTATATACATGCATGTGTGCGCCATTTTAACGCTTCATCTGTGCCGCTCAAGGGCACCAGACATAACTGCAAATGCGCTCTCTTAACAGGCAGACCATGACGACAAACTAACGGACAGGCTGACAGGCATAACCTCAATTCGAAAAAGGAAGTGTGGATATAAGAAAATGTGTCGAACCGGAAGCGATAAGTTATTAACAGAGCAAATAATAATAAATAAATAATTTATGTTTATTATAATTTTACTATGAGATATTTTCAAAGAAAGGATTCAAGATTAATAGTTTATATCGACTTTTTATAAACAAGTAATTGAAAGACAATGATAGTGATGGTGGTTAAAAGTCATTCCCAAATATAACCTTTAACTTTCCATTCTTGCATCCCACTAACCAATCGATAACGATAACTAGCTTACAATCGTTGCTTATGTTTATCTTTTAGTTGCGTTTCGCACTAGTATCGCTTCTCTTTGACTTGCTCTCTCTCTCGCTCTCTTTCTCTCTCTCACACACTCTCTCTGCCTCTCTCTCTCTCTCTCTCTGTCTCTTTCTCTGTAACAATCTACTTAGATCTGTTGATTTGCAAGCGAAATGCACTTAATCAAACGATCATTGTGTGAGCTATTGAGATGATAATCAATGAGTTAAGCAGACATAGCACTCGATGTGCCGTTAAATGAATGGAAATTCCATTGGCCACAGCAGCCGAAAGCAATTACCGAGAACTTACAATAAATTGTTGCTGATCGAGCCAAGTAAAATACTGATGCCGATGCCGATGCTGATGACGATGATGCTTTTGGTTTTTGCTGCATCTTTTTGCTGTCGTGTCTGGAATTTAATTAAAAACAGTGCAACCGAGCAACGAGAAATGATCGAGAGATGCACTTGATGATGAAAATCTCAAAATTTATGAACTATTCTACAATTTGATTTCAAATTAAATGAGCTCATTTCCGTTGAAACCGCTTTGCTTGACATTTACAGCTGGCTCTGGCTATTTTTGGGATGCCAGTTTCCTGCTTTTTATTCATTCATTCAATCGAAAGCTCATTCATTCAGAGGGTTCATTCATAGACAACGTTTTTGGCACTCACAGCGTGGCGAATCGAATGGCAATTAAAAACCCGCCGAGGCACTAATGGGTTAAACAGCACACACACACACACACACACACACACCACAATCACCTCAGTCTGTGGCACTGTGGCACAAACTGTGGCACTTAGTCTCAAGCAGAGTGTATTGCATTTGTTATTCCAACATCGTCGCTCTGGGAGGCAACATCAACAACATTGCGCATACGCCGCGTGCTCCGTGTCAGTAGAGCAAAGCCGTCCAAAATTTGGCACACTTTCATTATTATGAGATATAAAACCAACTAGTATATACTTATATATATCTATACATATATATAGTGTATTACACCCCCAACATCATTATGTTAGGCGTTGGCTAACGAGCGTACAACTCGGCCAATTGCCAAAATTGAATGGCAGATGACTTGATTATGATGATGCCATGAGGAGAGACTCGCAACTAGGGGGCACCTTTCACCACTTGCCAAAGCAGCTGACAGACCGAGAAATAAGGGGAAAAAGAGAAAGAGAGAGAGAGAGAGAAGACTCTCTTGACAGTAGCTAGTTGCAACAAACTGAGTGCTTGTTGCATTTGGCACGGGTTTTGTTTTGTTTGATTTGCAGGCAAGTTCCTCTAGCTTGATTTTTAATTAAAACTCAGACGATTTGTTTATTTTGTTAATTTGTCTTTGCGCGCCTCTTGTCACGTTGACAGATGCGTGCCTCGAACGCTGCATCATAATTAAAACGCATGACCAGAGACAAAAAGCGAAAATAACCAAAGACAAAGAGAATGACGACTAAAGCAGACATGGGTCAAGTTGAAGGACTGACAACAAGAACAACAAAAAAAAGGGCCCCAAGGTAACTAGCAAATGTTCTTGTCATTCTGTAAGAGGAGCAAGATTTGATGGCGCTGTCAGCTGAGATCTAATCTAAGTCAGTTCAGGGGAAAATGTGGAAGCCATAAGGACAAATCTTCATATTGAAAGTTATTCGAATCAATGATAACCAAGGGTATTTTAAAGGGTATCTCTTTTGTCATAATCCTAGTCATAACAATGTAAGCGTTTCCTCTTATTTCATCACATTTATTAAATGTCACATAAATTTGTGGCATAGCTCACCAGAGTCACCGGATTTCTCACAACCAGCCTAAGCCTTTCTTTAAGCCTCTGGACAGAGCTGTACCTGTGATTTAGCAGACTTACTGGCTTGGACATGGTCAACGCCTATTTGAGCCATAATTAAGTTAAACGTTGCGCGCGTCGGAGAGACCAAAAAAGATTGATGCCGTCTTTGTCTTTGGCCAGGAAAGTCGTGGATCTGTCAGAACTATCCACCCAGGGCCTTAAGCTTGTTAAATGGGCTGACAAAGGCCGGCCCAATAGTAAATATGCCTGAATTATTAGCTAGCCAGGCGGCAATTGGACATGCGCATGCTCCAAAGCCTGGGAACGAACACGATGCATTCCAACAATGTCAAACAGGATGATCGTCAAGAATAGTCACCTTTTTTTTCTTAACTTTTTTATGCTTTGTCAAAGAGGCGGCGCCTGTGCACAGTGGTACTACTTTATGTTAATTTGCTAATGGTTAAGTGACAAACACTTTGAGTTTGAAGGTGCCAAAAAGCAGCGTGCGACATTTTAACGCCCACACACGTTAGCTGCCACGCCCAGTCGAGCAGTTGACCAGCCTCTAACTCATATTTGGCTTTTGGCAGTAGCCGCTGTTAGCTGGCTGGCTAATCAATTGTAAACGCCGCCGCCCACATCAAACGCCAGCACACCCGCTGCACTTCCTCCCCATCCCCTCTCCATTGCAGTGGCTGCCTCTTTGTCCAGTTTATGTGTGTGCGTGTGTGTGTATGTGTGTGTGTGTGCACAAGAGATCAACACTTGCGCTGACGCATTCTGTGTGGTGGACAAATATTTGTGCGCGTAAATTGAAAAACTGACCAGCCACAACAGCACTTGACTTGGCCAGTGGCCAAACGTGGCCCAAACGATCAGTTAGCCAACTGAGCGACCGGCCATTCATTCACTTGTCAACGCTTTGTTTAAATACTTTGCCACTCGCTTGTTGACAAGTGGTTTAAGTCGTTGATTTGTTTACACTGCAACGCACTCGGCGCTCGATGCCACCACGAAACACGAACCCAAATCCGGGGGGGTACAAACAGACGGACGGACAAACAGGCGAGGACAACAACGACGACAGCAACTCACGAAAATGAGTCAATCAAACGAAGTTGCATCCATTGTGACTGTCTATTTACATAGAAAATAAGAGGAAAGGGTCTACAATTGATATAAGATCGAATGCTAAATGCCCTACTAATAGTTTGTAAGTCTCGAAAATAGGTATTCAGTATAGATATTTCTGTTGTTATCAGAGTATGAATTTTCAGGAATTGAAAATAGGTTTTCTATAAATATTTTAAAAGTTAAATTCAATTTCTTAAATAAGGATATAAAATAAAAATCAGTTTCCCGTATGTATGTTTCGCAAATGACCCATATGGTCCCTGAACACCCGTTTTTATACTGGTATTAGAGTATTTTGCAGTCGACTGCAACGTTTTCTGTTCGTGTAGAGTATCGTACAGCTGAGAGAGCACTGGACTAAAGATTCGGATTGGCGTGGCATGGGTTGGGTATGGGAAATTTCAACCACTTGTCAGTGGCTACCATCAAACCGGGCACTTTGATCAAAGAAAAAAATCACTGAAAATCCATTGAGGCCTATAACGACACCAACACTTACAACAACAACAACAAACACCTGAACAACAGCACCAACACCAACAGCAGCAACAACACAAAGCAATAGGGGCACACTTGGAGTTGGAGTCGCTTCGCTTCTTCGGTTGTGTGAAAGCAAAATAAAGATACGTCGCGGCCAAGTGTTGCCTGTTGCCAGTTGCCAGTTGCTGAGTTTGCCTGTGGACTGAGGGACCTGGGACGATGGCGACTGGCAGACTGAAGTTGTTTAGCTGTTTCAAGTTGCCGACAGCAGCGCTGCTGGCGTTGCCTGAATGCTGCTTGCTAGCTGCTTATGCTGCTTGTGCTGCTGTTGCTGCCAAAGCAAACTTCAACTTCAAAAAACGAAAAAGTGTCGAACGGACGGCGGAGTGTGGAGTCCGCCACATCGGCAGCATCATCGTCATCGCCATCATATCGGCCTCGGCTATTTTCCGCTTAACCAAAACTCTCCGTGTTTGTTGTTAGTGTTTAGTATTGTTTCTGTTGTTGTTGTTTTTGTTGTTGTTGTCTGTTGGCAACTTGTGTGGTTACGCGCTCTGCACGCTTGAAAGGTGTTTGAGTTTGAGTTCTTTAGATCTCTCCAGTCATCAGCGCATCGACTTCGAGATCCGAATCATTGCGATCTCATCATCATCGTTCAGCCAGCGAACTTCAATTGTTTCGTTTTTGTTGCTGTTGTTGTTGTTGTTTACAAGCACGTCTATCATTTATGCTCTTCATTTGGCGGCCTAGCATTCAGTTGTTGTTGTTGCAGTTTATTTTTTGGTGGCATATGTATGGATGTTTGTATATGTGTGCGTGTGTTTGCTCTATTTGTTTTTTAAAATTTTGTAGCTATTAAGTTGTCATAATCTCTTGGCTCGCATCGAGATCGAGTGATTGCCGCAGGTCCATCAAAACCTATACAAAGATAGAAAAAGAGAGGTAGAGAGAGAGTGAGAGATATGAAGGGAGATAAGGGCTTGGCCACCAGGTGGGCATTAAGCGATCCAGGTGGGCAAATTGGGGCATCAAAGCTATTCAAGTGCTTTTAAAGTATGTGGGAAATGTGCTCAAAATCGAATTGGGGAACCACAGGTAGCATTCTGTAGGGGATCTATGAAATTTTTCATGTGTTAAGATATTAAGCATTAAACAGTTATTAATTTATAAATCAGCAGGAAGGCTAAGAGATTAAAACGAGACGAAAAGTCATGTGTATTTATGATTTAAGCAAAATAGTATAAAATTTATAAAAAAACAATATTTTTAAAAGTTTTTATTTGATAAAAACTTCTTAACTTGCTAGATTGATTAAAATTCCATTAAACCATGATTTTAGTCATTATTCACAAGGGTAGTCTCTATGACTCTTTCTGTATAACTTATCACTGTTAAATGAAAAACTGATAAACTGATCGATAAGCTAGAATTGTGACAACTTTTAAGGGTTTGGCTCTGACCCATATCAGCTCTTTGTCATCGATGAATAACTGAACTGAAATGCGAATATGCACATAGAGTTAGGTCTAGCACATTTTGAAGTTGCCGATTCTTAGCTGTGATTTCTTTGGCTGAGTCAGCTGCTGCCCAGCAATGTGAATTACCCCATTAATTGCTAAAAATAACGCAAACACAAACAGTGAGCAAGACTGGTGGTCAAGACTGACACAAATCGCTAGACTGGCTCGCACATCAATCAAAGAGTGGAGCTGAGAAGAGCTGTGAGCCTCTATAAAACGCCTCGAATGCCTTTATTTATCCAGCCCCAAAACATAAACTTGTGCACTACACTTCAACTCAAATTGCGCAAAGTTCACGAGCAAAGCAAATTTCACGCGAATGTGCAATGTGAAGAGCGAGAAAAAAAATAACAAAAATAAACACAACAACACCAACAACAAGAAGAACAAAAAAAAAACTGCGAACGAAAAACAATTGAGCTATTAAAAAGTCATAAATCTGAAATGGAAAAACATAAATCAGCGCCAAAGGCAAGCAAATACACAAAAACAATTTAAACGCCGCCGCCCAGTGGCTGACATATATCTACATACTATATGTGTGTGTAGATGAGGGGCAGAAAGGGGAAGCTGCAATCTGTGGGCAAAAGTGTTTTCCCTGCAACGACAACGCATGCTCCACGGCTGCACCCACAGTAAAAGCAGCTCGTAATTATTAATTTTCCAGCTAAATTAAATTTTTACGCTGCTGCTGCTGCTACTGCTGCTGCCGCTGCAAAATGAAAACGAAAATTGCATCGATTGAGAAAATTGCTATTAACCAAAAAAAAATGTATCAAGTGGGTGTTTGTGTGTGTGCTAGTGTGAGTGTGAGTGTGAGTGTGAGTGTGAGTGCCACACTCGAGTACACTTCAAGTGTGTTCGGTCAGAATTTTATTGAACGCCGCCGCCGTCGCCGCCGTCGCCGCTTCGCGTATAACAATAAACAAACCAATTGCCAACTTTCTGCCAGCCAGTGTGTTGTTTGTAAGTGTGTGTGTGTTTGTAGGGAGTGCATTTGCTACATAGACTCTTTCAGCCATATTACGTATACGCCGCATTCGACTGCACTGAAAAGAATATTTAGTTCAACTGCCGCAATATTTCGAGACGCAGTGTTTTCTTTTCCACTCTATGCAAATAAACGAATACTTTGCGCTTTTTTGGCTGCCAGCATAAATAAATACAACTATTTTTAATGAACTTTCCTGGCGAAAGATTTGCGAATGAATAGTGTAAAAGTTTTTTAGGCGCCACACAAAAAAGTTTAAGGATAGAAAAGAAAAAATCTTTAACAGAGTAGAAATAAAGTTGATTTAATGAAAGACTCACAAATGGCTTGCACAGGTAAAAATACGCATCGTTCATATAGTTTCTCGTTATTTTCTTTTAAACTATAAAATTGTTCTAAGTCTTGACTCTTTTATTTTATTTGTTCTAGGGCCGAGGGCACAAACATTCTACTCGATCCAAATCTAATGTGCAAAAAGACACGACGTCTACGCGGCAAGCTGGCCGAAATCTGCCGGCACGATTCCGCACTGCTCAAAGAGATCATCAATGGGATTAACTTGGGTTTCCGCGAATGCGAGTTTCAATTTCGTAATCGTCGCTGGAACTGCACTGTGCTGCGCAAAAGCATGAGGAAAATTTTAATGCGCGGTAAGTGACTAGATACAGATATGCAAATATGTGTATATACGATATGAGTTAGGTGCAAGCGACAAAAAAGGCCAAATGGTGCTGCTTTATTATGCAGCCTGTCAACACTTGCGCTGACTCAGAGACTGTGCAGTAAAAGGTGAAGACTGACCCGCAAAATGCTGCCTAATTACAGCTAAAGGCAACGAAGTGACTTCTTCGAGGCTGGCAAACTGTCAGGCGGCAGGCGACCGCATCATCCATCAAGTTGCATAATAAAAATGTTGCGCCCGCTGATGAATAGCGGCTGAAATGAGCCTACAAAGCTGTCAATTTTAATAAATTATTGCCAGAAATGGTGAAAAGAGCACTCGTGTGTGCATTTACTTTGCTCCTTGGAGCACTTAATGACAACAATGCGCAAACAAAACACATACCAAATAATCTGCAATAAATTCCATGCCAGCGGATTAAAACTGCACTGCCTGTCAAACTGTCAGGCATCCAGAGAAGGAAGGCTCTCTTTTTACTTCAAGGCTTCTGCTGCTGGCTGCTGGCCATGTAATTCCCGTTCAATCCATTCCATTCCATTTGGGGTGGTGACTGTCCAAAAAGACATATCACCTGTCCACACCGCTCCCATCCACTCCATTTCACTCCAACTCAAGTTGAGCTCGTTTTTGTTTTGCTTTTTTCCGCATTACAAGCATATGCAAATTTGTGGTGTGCGATTACAAGTGCGATTTCGATTTCATTAAACGTGACTGCAATGCATTGCTGTTGGATGACAGCCCTGTCTCGAGTCACACTGATTTGCATAGACAGAGTAAGAGAGAGAGAGAGAGAGAATGATGTCATTGAAGTAATCAGTGATCGGTTATCGAAGCAGCAATAAATCATTTTGTCACCAAAACCAGACAAATTGACATCAATCATGCAACGATGCATGTTGACAACCCTGATCAGCCTTAGCACCATGTGAAAATTTACGATTACTTATCGATGCAGTCAATCGAAGCGATAATCTTTACCTAAAGATCGAACAATTTTAACTATTTTGACGTAATACTTAGTTTAACTATCTTTCGCTTTCTCTAACCCTTACAGACTCACGAGAGACGGGCTTTGTAAATGCAATTACAGCTGCGGGCGTTACCTATGCAGTGACGAAAGCCTGCACCATGGGTCAACTGGTGGAATGCTCTTGCGACAAGTCGCACATGCGTCGCAATGGCGGACAGCCTCAAATGGTAAATGCGGCCACCGCAGAGGCAGCACTCGAGCGTCAGCAGCAGGCAGCGCTGCTCCGTCAACAGTCACCGCAACAACAACAGCGCCATAAGAACAACAGCAACAGCATGACGGATATTGCACTTGGCAGGCAGCACAGTAATCATAGGTTGGGTGGCAGGCGAGGACGTCGCAAGTTCTGGGACAACATAAAGTTTCCACAGGGTGAATGGGAGTGGGGTGGTTGCAGCGACAATGTTAACTTTGGTCTGCGACATTCGCGCGCCTTTCTCGATGCCAAGCAGCGACAGCGACGCAGCGATCTGGGCACACTGGTCAAGCTTCACAATAACAATGCAGGGAGACTGGTAAGTAGAACAAGAAGACTAAGACCCGCCTGCTTTCAGATATTGATCAAATAATTCGTTGAACAAAAAGGTTTTAAAGAAAAGTTCTTTAAATCAAAAACTTAAACAAAAATGTTCTTTAATAACTTATCACAAAATCATAAAGTTCCTTCAGACAAACCTTCACAACCTTCTCAACTTTCAAATGGCTAACAAATGATTTTCTTTTGTTTAAACAGGCGATTCGCGATGCGATGCGTTTGGAGTGCAAATGCCATGGATTGTCCGGATCGTGCACGGTGAAAACCTGTTGGTTGAAGATGCCGCCATTTCGTGAGATATCGGCGCGACTGCGCGATAGATACGATGGGGCACGCAAGGTGGCGCTACGCAATGATGGCAACAGTTTCATGCCAGAGACGCCGCACACGAAGCCGCCAAATAAATACCAGCTGGTGTATGCCGATGATTCCGCAGACTTTTGTACAGCGAATGCAAAGAGTGGAGCATTGGGCACACAGGACAGGGAATGCAATGCCACATCGTTGGGGGCAGACAGCTGTGATCTGTTGTGCTGCAGTCGGGGCCACAAGCATCGTGTCGTTACCGAATGGACCAACTGCAACTGCGTCTTCAAATGGTGCTGTGAGGTGACGTGTGAGAAGTGCCTGGAGCATCGTGAGGTCAACACCTGTCTCTAGATGGTGGCGTCTGAAGGGGGATTTATTTGGTTTTCGGCATAGTCATGAACATATTTGAAAGCTTTCCATTTCGCGTGATAAACAACAGTTTAAAAACACACTACGTTTTGCTGCAGTCCACATTTAAGTATTAACTAACACTAGAGAGTAATAACAACAACAAAAACAACACAAAGTAGATGAGTTGATTTTAGCCAGGCTCTAGGCCATTCTAGCTGTAAATACTACTACTAACGTATCCTCAAAGATACGAACCATGTAAGCTTGTAAATAGTCGTAATAAAAACACACAAAAACAGAAGAAATTATTTTTCAAATTCTAGCACAATCTCTATATTGAGAAGATCTTTAGATCTCAGATCCAAAAAGTACTATGCATATATCTTATTCTCTGTCCTTAGTTCAACTTTGATAGCCAAATCTTTATAAACATCCTTTGAACTATATCTTTTCCATATCTTTCTATCTATCTCTTCATCTCTCAACCCTCAAAGCTCAACCGATAACCAAATGCAATAAGCTAAGCATCTAGATTAATAATTCATAAAAAAAAACTATTAAAAAATTAGTTTAATAGTATTCAAATAATTGCAAGCAAATTGAATAACTAAGCAGGGTTAAAATCGAAATAATCGTTAGCTTTATGCTAAACGGAAATGTATCTCAAACCGTTTCGCCTATTGATTGAAATCTGCATAAATGATTAAACGTAATTTAATGAAGACAACAGCAGAAACCGATTGAAAAACAAGTTCAACATCTGTCGTTGCAAAAGCTATAATTGTATCTGTATCTGTTTGCCATTCACGAGTATTGTCAGTATAGCGTGTATCTGTACCTGTATCTGGTAGCTGTACAGCGTCGACTTGATGACTTTCCCATAAATTAACACAATTTTATTGTTGTCGACACGAGATACAAATCTACAGAAATTTGCCTAAACAGCAACAATACAAAAATCGCATTCCAACAATACTGAAAATTGATTTGCCTTCATGCATAAATTATCGTACATATTGTTGATCAATGATTTGGATGCATAAATAAAACATTATCAAATATATGTCGCTTAATTACATGCAATTAAAACAAACATTCCACGATTTTGTGAAATAATCCAACAGAAGTCAATGAATTGTTTAAATTGACTTAAAAACTCATCACTTTTTAATCGTTTTGATGTGATAATCTCTGTCGTAAGCTAACAGGAAAAACTAGAGTTAGACAAAGAAAGGTAATGTAACTCAAATTTGCAAATCTTCTATGGATTTCTCAATTCAATCTTTTTCTCAAACTTTTTTGGGTATAACTCTTTCTGAAAAAAAAAAAAACTAAACCATTTTTAAGGCAATCCAATTAATGAGTTTTCTTGCGATATGAAGCTCCAACTCATACAAAATCTGGGCACACACATACAGATACAACGTATCCAATACTATTTCCAGTGGATAATCTCAGCTTAACATCCTCCAGCAATCTCTCAGCTTAAGTTTTGATATTCGAACAACGCAATGAGATGCCAGATGCCCTAACATGCCCGAATTCCATTCCATTTGCCTACTACTGCTGCTTATGCTGCTGACTGGGCCAGGTCAATCTCAGAGAAAACAAGCCCATGCCAGCGATAAGATACAACAACAACAACAACAAGCAAGCAAGCAGCAGCAGCATCTTCAGCTCTAAAGCAACAACTAATTAACAATCGCATTCATTTTATTTATCGTACAAATGCAAACCGCTTGACTTCCAAAACTGTATCTGCATGCATTTATAAGGCTTGAAGTTGGGATCTCTTCTCCTCCTCTCCTACTCTCTCTCTCTCTCTCTCTCTCTCTCTCTCTCTCTTTCTCTCTCTTTCGTTCGTTCGTCTCAGCTGCGACAAGCGGACAGATCGACACAACGTCGATCGCATCGCATTGGATCGAGGCATGGCGAGGCAGCGAACGCGTTCTACACTTGACTGAACAAAATGTATGGTGAGATACTGGTCGCTGAAAGGGGGAAAAACGCTCATGCCACAGATACACAGATTCAGTGGCTTTATCTTGGGCGCGTTAATGAGATTTGCTTGTATCTGGAGCCATTCGGTAGATGCATATCAGTGGGTTTCAATTAATTGTGGCGACGCTTATTAGTCATCCATCTAACAAACTAAACTGATATTGTTCAGCTCTTCTTGGCGCTGGCGCTCTGGACCAAAACAAAAAAAATCTCACTATCTCTCTACGCTGTTTCTCACTCACCTAGTGTTGAGCCATTGACCCCAAACTGACCTTGGCCTGTTGGTAACTTCTTCCTATCTATATCTGTCTATATCTCCCTTATAGATGTGCATTTTATGTTAATAAAAAATGCATTTTTACAGCTATTTTTAGATCAAAATTCTCTTTGGCGGCATTCTGTTTCAAGTGGCGCCTAAAATGGCGCCAGATATACATAAATAGTATGTATATACGATTTGCCGATATATCCAAAACTTTTTCAAAACTAATGGCTTAATTTTTAAACTGTTACACCTACTGCATTGAAACGGAAAGAGGACTGCCTGCCTATCCACAGATATCAGACACTGTTGATCACTGCAAACAATTTTAGCCAAATTACACTCAATGTCCGGCACAAAGCCAGAGTGAGCGAGCGAGAAAGGGAGAGTAGAACGGACGGGGCGCTAAAAGAACAACTATTAAGTGCGCTGTGTCCACGTCTCCCGGGTTTCGGGGCCGAGAACAAAACCTGAAACATGAAATTCCTGCGTAATTTGTAAGGAAAGGCGTGAAGAACACCAACGAAGGCAACACCTTAATTAATGTTATTAAAATGGAACGAACGACCGACGGACCAACGAAACGAAACCTGCACCTCAAACTTAAACTCATACTCAAAAGCAAAACTAAAATACCCAAGCCAGCCGAGACTCAAAACTCATTGGACTGCAGGTCCAGAAGCAAAAAAAGAAAAAGAAGAAGATTAAGGCAGACAAACTAACACACACAGAGACAAAGAAACGAGAATGTGGCAAGAAGGGAGAAAAAGGTTTTTTGGACCAGGTCCGCTTGATCGGTTCTTTTTGGGTTGGTTACTTGTGCTTACTCTTCACTCAATCGCTTTGGCCATGCACGTTCCGGTCGGACAGAGTGGTAAGAATGGTAATGGTTGAATGCAAAATGACCTGTTGTTTTTATTTGGGGCTTGGCCCGGACTAAACGTTTGGTAAAAGCTATTGGAAAGTGGCCAAAAAACAAAAAAGTTTTCTGCACTTCTGCCCGACCAATTGCAGTCAACTAAAACAAAGTTCAGGTGTCATGCAATATCCCAAAGGTAAACGGAAACTTAAGTGCTCATCTTTAATTATTATTTTCTTTTAATCGATTATTTGTTAAACACAATTTTAATCTTATCGTTTCATCCTTTCTCAAAGACATTAATCATTTTCTAGAGTATTTCCCCAACAATCACTCTAAACAAGAACTCACTGCTTCCTTACCATCAAACAAAAGTTCTCACATTTGCACAATACAAATATAATGTGGTATTTATTCTTGAGCATATGGAAGTAGTGTATACTTCAGACACGCTTCAAGAGCAGACTTCATCAGTAGACTCCATCAGCAACACAAATCTGCCGAGAGCTGTTGCCTGCACAGCTGATGTTTGCTGTTTGATGTTGCTTCCCAGCAGCATTCTAAGCCGCCAACAGATTTATCACTGGGCACTGAGCGTTGAGCGCTGACTACATGACATATTCATTAAATTTGCCACATTGTTGCAGGAACAGAGAATACTGAGCAGTCAGAGCATAACAGACAAGACAACAAAAGCAGTTGAGAGCACAGAGCAGAGCTGTCTGTTGGGAGATGGTCATCTTTTTGACACCTTAATGCGGTAATTAGGGTTTTCTCAGCATTAAGTCAGACAGCGGTAACACCCGAGCCATGCCCTCCGCCCCGGGGACCTGCGGACCATCCTTAAAAGGCGATCATCATGAGCAAATATTAACACTGCGCAGAGACCAAAGAGCGATATCATCTGATGCAAACAGAATCCAGAAAAAAAAAAACTTAGGAGCAATGGGCAAATGATCAACGCTTGTATGTGTATGTGTGTTAGTTAGTGTTGCCGTTAACGGTTTACGCCGAATTGGCTTAAATTATTAAAAGATTACAGCCAAAGATCATCAACGACCAGCAACATACACACGGCGATCCTTGCCGATTTGGGTGTGAAGATTATGACACAGCACAAAATAAAACCACACCAACAACGATTGTGTGCGGCAAGGGCGTCAAAGGCAGGGTCAGACTCAGGTCCCTCAACGTCCAACGGGGGGAGGGGTTATAGGTTTGACTCCGAGGAGCAGCAAGCGCTGCAATTAATTTCAAATTTTTTAACATCTCACGAATGAAGGAAACAAACGTAGCAGCAGCAGCAACAACAACCGAAACGGTGAGAAAGAGATACAAGCCAAGCGATGAAGAAAGAGATGGTGGAAGGGACAGTGAGGGAGACAGATAGTCGAGAGGCATAAGAAGAAAAATTGCAGACAAATTAAGATAAATGAATTGTTTAATTGTTGCATGTGGCGTTCACTTTTATTGTGGAGCTGCTAATTTACCTTGTAAAATAAATGCGTAAAGGCTTGTAAAAAGATTTATATATATTTAGATAACAGATGGCTGAGGGGTTTGTAAGATAAACTAATGACAAAAACTTTATCTCTAAGCCAACTAATAACAATATTACAAACAATTAATTTTAATATGGTATAGTATAATAGCTAATATAAGTATCAACAACATTAACCTATCAGCTAGGTACTTGACACTTGGCCCCACTGAACACAAAGACCTAAAATTTATTTGTGCTCAGCTTGAAATGCTATTAGATGCACATTAACACCCGTAGATATATGTTTATTACCTTTATATGCCACTCTCATCAATCAACGTCCTGATGTCTAAATAATGCAACACAAAAGGTAAACTTGTCTGTTTGTCTGCCACAAAGGACTACCACACTAATTAATACTGCCGCCCTGATCAACTGATGGCACACAAGAGATTCGTGTTGCAGCCACACAAACAGAAACACATTAAAGCCGAAGAACAACACCATTCTAAGCTAAATAAAGTTATTAAGCTGCCAAAAGGGCAAAAAAGGGCTAGAAGGGAAATGTTGCCAAAATACGAAATACACAAATAAAAGGCTAAGAAAATGAAACGAAAGATAACGAAATGAAAGGCCCAAAACGCAGCATGTGTTAAAATTATATAGAGAGTGCGTGCTTACAGTGGACCCCCCTAATGGAGGCTACAGACCCACAAGGATCGAGCACACGCACACACATATACGGGACACGAGCAGTTTTAAAGCCAGAGTTAATAAAAAACACATAATTGCGTATGTTTGGACCAGGCACATACGATTCGTGCCAGGTACCGCTCAAGATATACCTTCGATTCCGCTACACGTTACTGCACACACTCCATCTGTTGCACTCCGTCGCTCCAATCCTCTCCACCTCTCCATCTCTCCATCCACCATCCTGTAGTCCGGCCGCGTGCTCAAGTGCGAAGTTCTGCGCAAACGCCAAGCGCCTGTGAAAATATGATTTTTGTTGCCATTTCGTGTTTTGCCACTTTGGAGGTCTTCATCATATTTTTTGTTTTTTGTTTTTTGTTTTTTTTTGTTTCGTTACCTCTCACTCTCTATCTCTTTCTTTCTGTAACTGAGTGTGTGTTTCTGTGTGTGCTTTTTGTGTTTCCATAAAACTGACCCCATGGGCAGTGAAATTAAGTTGATTTTTAATGCAGTCATGGTGGGTAGCCAGGCAAGGTGGTTTCGAGGAGCTTACACGACAACCGAAAAACTTTTTAAATGTTCAGGACTGTAAAATATATGACCACAACTGAGTTATGATTGGAATATGTGAGCTTATATCAACAAGTCTTATATCTCTTTAATCTTCGCTAAATGCAAACTTTAATTTAAATTGCACACTAAATTTATAGGTCTTGAAAGCACGACGAAGACGAAGCAAGATGAAAGCAATTAAAATATAGGTTTATCATTGCAAACAATAATAGGCCATCCTTAGAAAGCGCTTTGCTTAATTCATTCGGATCGCAAAACCATATTAATTGACTTTCTTCGTTTATCTTTTATGATAAATAGCTATTAGCTTAAATGCCGTTCAATGTGATCAACCCACTCGCAGCTTGCATATGTATGAACAGGCTAATGCTCATCTCTTGTCCAAAACTATCCAATACTTCCGCGCTTGCTTGCTGCCCACGTTCGCAGAACGTTGCCATAATAAATTTCATCTTGTCTACACCTATTTTTACAAACATTTAAAAATTATTACACTGACTTTTTCATTATGCTTCGAAACAGACCAAAACCCAGAGAAGGAGACCGAAGGAACGGAACGAAGACTCATAGTCGTCCAGACTCGGACTACGTCCAGCCGGCCTGATGACCTTAAATTAAATGTGCAGCACATGAATTATGTAAGCTGTTTAATAAAGTGATTCCATTTGCATGCAAGAGCCCCGCACGCATGCGCAGCGGGCAGTCATCCAGTCGGCCATTCGGCCAGTCGTCCAGTTCAGTGCCGATCCACAGATGGAGCTCAGGCTCCAAACAACTTACTCACAGGGCCAGGGCCCCGGAGCGGAGGCATCGCGCAGCGCGCGCTGATTGTCGCTTAATAAAAATGGTTATTGTGTTTCTCCAAGAGGAGCAAGAGCTCAGCAAAGAAAGAGGGAGACAGAGAAAGAGAAAGAGAGGAAGGGGGAGCTGCACAGATTGCAGCGGCTATTTATGTGTGGCTTTTGTAAGAATTATTAATGTAAATCTTTCATAATTTTCTTAAGCGGTGCGCGTGCGCATTCAGGCAAGCAAGCGAGCAAGGAACTCAGGGGAAGAAACTCTCAGGAACTTGAAAACTTGTGATGGCATTTACAATGATTTATGGCGCCATCTGGCAATACTGTCTGGCATCCTGTGCGCAGAGCTTTCAGAGCTTAAGCTTTAACACGTGTACAGCTTTGAAAGCTTAAAGCTTTCAATGCCTTCATCTCTGTCTTGCACCCACGCAAGCGTTCATTCAGCATTTTGGCTCCACCCACACACGAAAGCGTTCATTTTGTGTGCTGACGCATGCGCCGTGCCCAAAAGGGGGATGCCAACAAAATGAAGTTGCAAGGAAGCTAAATGTGTGTGAATATATGTGTGATTACAACAAGAACTGCTTCGAGCTGCTTAAGCAAACACACACACACACACACACATGTGTGTGATTGCAGCTGACAGCAAATCAAAGCCACTGCCACATTGGGCCTCGGGGCAAGTTGACGGTATCTGCCGCATCTGGGCGCCATATGTTAGTGCAGCAACAACACTTCGTTCGCTCCAATGAGAATGTGCTTAGCTCCTTCTTGGCAATGGCAATGGCAATGGCAGTGGCATGCCAAAAGGTACGCCAACTGTTGCCGTCAACTGCAACTTGTTGGTGGTTGCTTTGGTTCCTTTGCCTTCTGCATTCGTCATCTGCACATCACTGTCATAAACAAGCAAGCAGTCAACCAACCAACCAACTAACCAACCAACCAACCAGCCAGCCAACAACAACAACAACAATAATAACAAGATTGCAGTTACATCAACATCTACAACAGCAGCTCCAACCGACTCCACTTCTTCTGGTTGGCTAGCACTCACTAAAAACCCAAGATGGCCGCTAAGCCCAACGATTGTTATGCACTTGAACTTTAATTTTGATACTCATGTTCTGGATTGCGTAGGGCTGCAATCGTAGCTGTGGTTTTTCACACCACAATAAATGGGAGAATGATAATAAAAAAATAAATAACGTTAGGTAACTAATGCAATACTAAAGATGATCCTTGTAGAAAGAATGCAAGAATGTTTGAAATGTTTGTTTTCGAAAATTTCAATAAAAGCTTGTTGAATCATTGTTTAATCAATGTGTTTTTGAATTACCCATTAATTAGTTAGTGGTGTACCAAAGCATTCACAACAAAAATAAATGTTTTATACACTTGCCTATTAAGTGTTGAATAACGTTTTCATTGGAATTTGAATGAGTGGAAATCAATTAGAATTTGGAAAATCATTCTTTCGCTTTTGATGGATAGACTTTCTAAGCTAACAATTATATAATGATTCACTTAACAACAATCTGATAACCATTCTACTTAAGTTCAAGTCCCATTTATCGGAACGAATTCCCATTTAACAGTTCACACAATGTGTAATCGCCCAGCCCTTAGAATTTGTTTGGAGTTCTACTAGGCTGGGATTTTTGTGCTGCGGTTTGTAAACCACTTGAAACAATTTTTATTTGTTATTTGCGCAAAGCAACGCCCAACGCCCGCCCATCCCACTGCCCTAGACCTGTTAGCTGAACAGATACCCAAGTTGTTGCTGCTGCTGCTGTTGGGTTTTGTTGTACTTGCATAGTTTAGAGCGAAGGGAATTGCTGGGATGCCAGCCGTGGCTGCGACGTTGCCAGGAATTTTCATAGAATGGCGCGTCCGGCATGCAGACGCTTTGTGCCAAACAGCTGGGCGAGATTTGTAGGTGGGCCAGGCAACAACAGGCGAATAAGGAGAAGACTCTTGAGCAGTAAAAGGAACAGCAACAGCAGCCCCTTTTTAATGCACAGGCGCAGACGCTTTAAATTTTCGGCCAAGCCTGAGCCAAGTTTTGCGAGTCAAGCTAACCCAAAGTGCAATTAAAAATGAAAAATTTTCCCACACATTCGGTCAACTGTTGACTGGTCAGCGACGATAACAGAGTGGAGACAGAGAAAAAAGCCTGAGAGACAGAGAGGGCAGAATGTGCCCAGCCCAGCCCATCCCATCCCATCCCATCCCGAAACCGTTCTGGCAACCCATTCCGAACGTTGCACTGATTTCTTTTTCATGTCAGAGCAATGCAAGCTGCGTGCACTGATTGGAGGCCAACGGAATTTTTCCCATACACACTCTCTCACACACACACACACACACACAGACACAAAGAGCGCGGACCTCGAACCCTGGTAGCCCTTTAGCTTTAAGTTTTTGGGCTTTAGGTTTCAGTCTTACCTTGTGCCACTTTGCCAACGGTGGAATGCGTCGAGTTATGCTTGTTATGTCGTATGTCGGTTGCTGCATTGCCAAGCAGGCAGAGCATCCGCGGGAGAAGATGCGTCTCCTCATCTCCTCCTTCTTTGAAAAATTACTTTGATTAATTTTCGCTTAATTTTTATTTTTATTTCTTACTTGCGCAACATTTTTGAGTGCAAAATTTGCGTCATTTTGAAATTTTTGTCGGGATTTATGAACGACGTTGTTGAGTTAATTAAATTCATCAAAAACTGCAGAGAAACAAAAACAAACAAACGAAAATTAACTAAATTATGGGGTCTCTTTTTTGTCTCTGTCCTTCCTCTTCAAAGTGTGTGTTTGTGTGTGTGTGTGTGTGTGTAACCCAGGGCAACGCCATTAAAATTTTGTTGATTTTTTCATGAGTTTTTCCTTTTAATGAGCACAAATTGTTTTGGACTTTAAGGCGCACCTGCAAATATCAGTGAGAAACTTTGAAAACAGTAAATATTAACGCAAATCAATGAAAATTTCATAAGGAAACCCCCCATTGTCTGTGGGCGTGGGAATTTCTATATTATTAAAATCATCAAGACAAATCTGTTGATATATCTATCAACTAATGGGCATAACAAGGGCAGTCAACCCTCAACCCTGTGACACTAATTGAGGATATTACAAATTGAAAATGTCTTCGTGTAGTCGACTTGTGAAATACCTAAGCCCTGAAATAGGGTTGTTATAAGTTTAAATGATGAACCCCTCTCTATTTATCCTCTCCTTTATTTGGTTTCGTATTAATATTGTATGTTGAAGTATAATATTTTCATTACGAGTTCTTTCAAACTTTCAATTCTAGCTTATGTACCCAAAACACTCTATGAGTAACGGGCATAAGCACAGCTGAAACAAAAGCAACCCCAATCGTTAGGAATGAGTATCAACACTTGCCCGGTTTGGTAAAAATATGTTAATATCTGTGAAATTGATCTGATTTTAATTTCAATGGCATCCCCTCCCCTTCGATAGCTGAACGCTGGGAATCCCTTACAGTTCACTGCACATTTTTCATGTTGAACAACAACAATAATAACAACAAGAACAACGATAACCCTTGACGATTGCGATTGCAGTTCCAGTTCCATTTTCAGCTGTCTGCGTCTGGTTGGTTAATCCTTTTCGTAATTTATGCGCACTCCTCTTGCTGCCACTTACCAAACTAATCATCATGCTGCTGTCTTCTCCTGCCCCGACATGTCACGTGGCCATGTTCGTTCCTTCTCATCCACTATCATTATTCCTTGTGGCTGCTGTTGTTATTTCTGCTGTTGCTGTTGCTGCTGCTGCTTGTCGTGGTTGTATTGTTTATTGTGACAATTCTTGTCAACAGCGCAGCAAATGTCAACGGCACATTGATGAATGTGCCGCCAGAGCCACAGGCCCAAACCAGTAGAGAGCCTCAAGCTAATGCCTCAGATTCAACCACAGCCAGGTGATGGTGATTCATGGCAATTGCATGCGGTAAAGAGATGCTCAAATATGTTTTTGTTGTTCTTATTGTTACTGTTGTGGTCAGTGGTCAAAAGAATGGGAAACGATAATGTCTTTAGTTGTTAACGGATGTGTCTAATGAGAACTAACTGAACAAAGTATGACATAAAATCTGTCATTCATTGCAAAAAGAGTTTAAAGAAGCTTTTCTTGGTTTACTGTAACTAGTATAAAAACTTCTCTACATTAACTAGCTAAGGTCTAAGTAAGGCCTTTAATGTTGATTATCTTGTAATTAAATCACTGAAACAATTGTTTCTTTAATTGCATTAAGAACCGTATGTGTTGCAGGCAATGTTGCCTGAGATACGTGCCACAATTAAGTCGCTGAAAACAGCTGGCAACAAGTGTTACTTGGCCGCAGTCGGATACTTTCATGTGTAACAAGTAGCCAGAGAAAAGTCAAGGAGGGTTAAGTTCAAACACACACTCATATTAAAGCGACCCACATTTGAGGTCCTTTCGCTTCAATGCTGAGAAACTCTGAAGTAGACGCGAATCAATTGACTCATTCCCGGCACTTAGTTGTTCTAAGGTCAACCACCCACCCACAAAGACTCTTCCCTCTTGCACCCTCTCTCATGCTAAATTAGCATATTTCAAAGACAACAACAACAAAGCGAATGCAATAATTGGAGTCCTTGAGCAGACTCTCTGCTGCTGGCTCGTTTTCACTTTTTTGCTGCAGTCGCTTAAACTCTTTGATGTTCAACAGAAGTGGCACTCGGCCGTGTGTCCTTGTATCCTTGCCCCAGCAACAACAACAATGCCACTTAATCAGTTTTCCGCCGACTTGTGGGTTTTTGTTTCTGCTAAGTCCTTAAAGTCAGCGCCTTAACAAAGCAAACAAAATATGGTGTCACTGGGGGAGTTGGAAGGTGGCAGCTTAATCATTCAATTGCATTTGTGTTAATTGGGCCGCAAGTGCCACAAAAGTCAAAGGTTGCAACATCCTACAGGGGAATCTATAAAAAATCGCATGCGATAAATGTGCGAGAAAATCAGTTTTAGCATTGGCAGCCCTGCCTCAATGTGGCTGGCTACATGCGTCCTTTGATGTATGGTACTTTCGCCAGCCAGTCGCTGCGCAGCCAGCAGGCACAGACACAGACATACACACACAGAGAAACAGAGCCACCCCAAGGACGGGCGTATGTTAGTCAAGGCACGCGCATAGCGGCATCATCTTCATCTCCATCAACATCATTGTTGACATCATCATCATCATCATCGTCATCGTCATGAACATTATTTGCCATCAAGCTTGGCACACGACTCGTCGACAGGCAACGTCATTTGCCGGATGGTGCAAGGATATCAGGCAACACGCACACGCACACACACACACACACACAGAGGACGAGGCAGGATGCTGCTTGAAGCGCTGTTCACTGTTTCTGTTTCAAATTTTGATTTTAATTTGCATTTAGTGCCGGTCGCACTCGGCTCTCGTCTCATAGTCGTGCGGCGCGTTTCGGTGACAGGACGTTTCGAGTCCTGTGTCTTGTGCTTCCGTCAAAATAATATAAAAAAAATCATATTATAAAGTGAAATTCGCAAAATTATACAAATATTTTTTAACAATTGTGAAAATAATTGTGTTTAAAAAAGTTTAATTAAATAATTTCAAGAAACTGAAAAAAGTAAATAAATTATATTTGTTTTATCGTACGACCTTTCATTAAAGATATATTATATATGTTCGACTGTGAATGCCAAGGAAATATTTTAATTAAGATTAAATATGGCAATACAAATAAAAGAAATAAAAGATAATTACAACTGAAAAGCAAAAACACAAAGTTGCTATAACATATCAAAAAATATTAATTTTATAATTCTTCCGCAAACAACGTAACTTCCCTTTAGTATTAGAGAAAGGACTTCATAAATAATGATTTTAACTATTTAAATACTTAAATTTCTCACGCATTAAGAGGGCTTTAAATAACATAAGGCCCACACACACATTGGCCAGCAAAAAAGACAACAACAAACGTTAACAAAAAAGTGCAACGAATCAAACTTAATTCTCGAACCCGAGAAAGAAAAGCCACCCAGAAGCAAAAGTCGTGTAAAAAAAAAATGAAACGAATAAAAGTGAGCCAACTTGTACAGCAGACCAATAAGAGAAGTCCCAGCGTCAAAGCGCTATAAAAAAAGCGATTGTAAATATACAAGAAAAAGAACATAGGAAAAATAAAAGAAGTAAAAAGAAGGTAACAAACAAATATTACAAGAAAAAAGGTGTTCCAGCTAGCCAGTAGCCGGCGAGCTGAGCTCAAAGACAAAGCTTTGAACGGTCAACGTTTATTGGCTCTTTGGTCACGATCGGCTGTTCGGCACTCGAGCTGAAAATGTGGCCATAAAAAAATAGAAGCAAAAAAAATGTGCAAAATATGTTAAAAAATAAATAAAAAACAAATATTTAAATATTCAAATTCAAATTGTTTTTACAAATAAATAGGCACAAACATTTTTGAAAATATGTATGGAAAATGTAAAGTGCAGAGCAAAGAGAATTGCAGAGCTAGTTCAATGTGTACTACAAAATGTTTGCTGTTGCATGGAAATGGCAAACAAGCTCAGCTTCAACAACAACCCCAACAAGAGCTACAACAACTAACCAAGTAACTTGTGTAGACAACAACCAATGCAACAAAAATGTTCTGCAACTAAAATTTAGGCTTCAATTGTATGAAAATTTATGCAAATCAAAGTCAAGCGATGACTGCGTGGCAAGCAACAACAACAACAACTACAGCCACAAGAGCAACTGCAACAACAACAACAACAACATGCAATAATAGCAACGCAGGAAACAACTTGGTTGCCGCACAGTCGCCGTCGCGTCACTGCCATTTGCATTTAATTGTTGTGATTATCTTGGCCTGCTGCACACGCTGGTAAGTCCGAGTATCTTGTTGATACCGACACATCCCCATCCCCATCCACAACACCAACAACAACATGCAACCAACCAGCCAACCATCCATCCAGTATTCCATGTATCTATGTAAGTAGCTGGCTGTCCAGCGAATCCATCAACACTTTGGCGAGTATGTAAAGCAAAACTCAAATGTGTAAATGGCCTGTCAACAAATTAACCCAAGCATTACACAAGCTTCAAGTTGTTGTTGCTGTTGCTGCGGCTACGTCTGTTGTCGTTGTCGGTGGCAAGTTAATTAATTAAACGACAACACACAACAACAACGCCAACAACGACACAGCCAACAGCACTTTATGTCGTTGAGTCAACAGATTAATCAATGCGAGTCTTACACGTCTGTCTGTCTGTCTGTCTGTTCAGTTCGGTTCGGTTCGGTTCAGTTCGTAGACCGCTCCGGAAAACTGTCAGACAAAGGTGTTGCCATAATTAATATTGATCTAGCATTAAGAGCAAGCCGGTTAATCTACCTGCTAATAGTTGTTATTGGGGCTCATGGAAGAATTAAAACAATTATGGCAAGTTTAGCTTATAAGCTGGGCCTAAGAATGTTATTCAAGCATTTAATCAACTCTACGGTTGCAGTCTAATCATTTTTATACGAGATTAATCTTACTTTACTTTATTCATAAGTATTTTAAAGAATCCTGAGTTGTCAATCTACTTAAATGATTGGTGTTTGCAATGCATAACTTATATTATTTATTACACATCTCTTTTCAATTAAGTCTAAATAAAACATTGCAGCCATTTGTATGGCTAAGCAACGAATAGATGCCAAAGAGTCAACGCCATTTTGAATGGTTCATGGCCACTCCTGGACATGTTGGAGTCAACAGCCAACAGCCAACTACCAACTGGCAATTGCTTAGCTACAACCACAGTTTGAGCTGCAACTTCAGCTCCCTTTTGGGCTGCTGTAAAAGCATATATATATAAAAATATCTGTATATATATGTATTTGTTGTTATGTTCGCTTCTCGTCCTCGCTTAACTTAACTATGAACCAACCTACACAATTGAGTGGATTTCAATTGCAGGGTGGTCTCTGGCACTCAGACCTTATACTGCGCCTGGCGCTGTCAATCGTTCACCGTCTCCAACTCTGCTATGTGCTGTTTGTGTGCAATCAGGCGAACGAGATGCAGTGTCTGTCCGGATTCCAGGTGCGGCTGACTGACTGCCTGACTGGCTGACTGGTTGCCTCGCCTAGTAGTTGCAGCTTGTTAATCTCGTTGTTGTTGCATGGGGTTGTCAACATACTTTTTTGCTTGTTGACAACACACAAACACACACACACACACATACATACACACAGCCAGAGCAGCAACAAACGTTGCAGTCAACTCGAGACTGCAGCAATGCAAGCTGAAGAGCAAGCCTGCAATTCGTTGTCTTCCTCGTAGTTGCAACGTCATAATTGCAGCGCATAATGAGGCACAAGCTCGCACACACTAGCCAGTGCAACTGCATCTGCCACAAAATTTCGTTTGATATGCAAATGAGGCACGACCACGCCCCCTCAATGATGACAGTGCGCTCTGGTGCAGCAAGTGCATAATGCAATGCAGCAACCGAATCCTAATTGGGTGCATCAACACACACACACACATGCGAACCATTTCAAGTGATGTGGCCTGCATGTCCACATGGCGTATGCGCAACAGAACACACAACTTGAGTTTTGGTTATATTTATGTATATGAGTCGCTGCTACTTTGGCAGCCTCAGGTCCCAAGTCTTATGTGCCATTTAATTGCTTGTTAAATTTGTTGCATTTCCTTATCTTGCTTGCCACAGCGATAAACTCGACTCTGTTGGTAGTCAGATGGTCTTTGGCGTTCCGTGAAAAAGTTGCAGCAGCAAACACTTTGATTCTTGACTGAAATTTACAGCTTATTGTCAGCTAAAATATGTTAGACACAAGAAAACAAAGGTAATAAAAAGATTGCATTTAAGGGTTAGCAGGAATTTTAGTTTTAAAAATGATTCTGAGGATTATTTGTAAAAGCCTTAGATTCGAAAAAAAAACCTGTCTTATGATAATAAACCCTAAGAATAAAAATTCTTTTCTGTAAACTTATCATCCCTTTCCCACATTCCTTTCTTCAATTCCTTCTTTCCGTTTTCCCCTACAACTTTTATCGTATGCAACCCGTTGAAGCTTCTCTATCACCAACTACAAATCAAGCAAACAAAACTGCAATTTAAAGAGCCGCAACAAGAAAAAAATAAACAAAAAATAAAAGAGTTAAAAGTAAAAACAAAAAAAAATTAAATAAAAAATAAAGTTTCTTGGCAAAATGCATTTTAATTGGTTGCCAGATATGCAATGCAGGGCATCTTACAGAGCCATCTGCCAGACGTCTTTCAGATAAAGAATTTAAACTGATGCACATTTTGTTAACAGCTTTATAAAGCGTATGGCTTTTAGTCGCCGTCATCGTTGTTGTTGCTGTTGTTGTTGCCGTTGGCTTTTGGCCATTGCCATTGGCATTGCCATTGCTGACTTTGCCAGTGAATTCAATAAAACTGATAAGGCAACAAAGTCAAGGAACCGACGCTGACTCATGCAAGCAACGCAAGTCTTCGATCCGATCCGATTCAATCCGATTCGTTGTCGATCCGATGTCGACGTCGCAGCTCTCTGCGCGTATTTCACGCGATGCGATAGCAGCGCAATTGATTCGCTTATAAAATTTATCGATCTGTTAGCTGTGGCTTAAAATGTTGCTAGCCTGCTTAATTTGAGTTTAAGGAGGAGGATTTTGCTTATCAGGCGTGTAAAGTGTTGCCACGATAACCAAGCAAGCCAGCAACCAACCAACAACATCAAAAAGAAGAAGGCAATTTTTAAAAAGGCCACAAATTTGATTTCATTTTCATAATTTTAGTTTCTCACGCTCTCAAACTTAAAGAGATTGACTGCAAGCTCTAGAGTTCTAATGAAATGCCATAAAAAGATTGAAATGTGTGGCAAGGCTTTAATAGGCGCCGCCAAAAGCCTTGGAGTTGTGTTGCGATTTTGGCCGTTTCGACTGTCAAACGGTAGCCCATGCATAAATCAAGGATTTTTGGTCGGTTTATGCCCCTCCACGAACTATAACAAATCAGTTCAGCTATCTAAGCCAGTTAGGCATAAACATTGTTTCCCACACACACACACACACACACACACAAACGCACATACAAGTCAGATTCAGCCGGGCAGAGATAACTTTGCCCCGGCCGAATCGAGACGAGACATTCCAGGCGAGCAGGCTGCCGCAGCAACAGCTAGGAATGCTTTTGATCTAAAGGCGACTATTCAAATACAGGGTGCCCAACAGCTAGCCAGTTTTTGAAGCATTCAATTTCCATAGCTAAACGCCAAAATGCCTCAGTAATTAAACAAATTAATCACATTGTTTTACGTTTAAATCATGAAACTTGCAAAAGCGAAAGCCTCAACACAATTGATGTGCAGCTGTGGCCGAAAGGAAATGCCTTAAACTTGATTAAGCATAGCGCTAACCAATGTGTTTATATATATGTACATAAAAAATTTCATGGAATAGTTTCAATAGCAGACAATATATATAAATAAAAAAAATTTAACTTAAAAACAAGATAGTCTTTGATTTCTTAGGTCATTAATACTTTAAACTATCATAAATACAGAGACTGGTTAACAAGTTCCAACTTACTTTAACTAAAACTTCTTAGTGAAGTTCACTTATGATTATCTCGCTTAGATCTTTATTATATATCTATGCACCGCCATCTAAGTAAACCCACGCAAAAACTTTGCACCTCATTAACATGGCTAAACTGTGTCGCAACATCTCTGTTTTCCGTCTGCATCTGGAGCTCTTGAGCTACCAAACGACAACTGCTCAACGGAGCTGAACTAAGGCATTGCAGGCTCTGCAAAGAGAGCAGCGTGATTGGCATACCAAATGATGGTAGTAGTAGATCCGCAGATCTGTTGCAGTTGAGGACGTGTGTGAAAATGGCACGTATCAACATTTGAGTATTTTTTACATGCGCTACGTGCTACAATTAATCCTCACCCCGCCATCCCCATCCGTTAGCCGATGGTCTGGCGGATTGGCGTGCGCATGAAACTACATTGGAGACGCCATCGTTGAGCGCATCACGTATACGCCTGGTATGCCAGGCTGTGGCAACTACCTTGCTGCGTGTCGTAGATCAACGCGATGTGATGACGATGATGATGATGATGGCTATGGCGTTGTGTGGATCTGAATGTGGATGTAGCAATGGCCCAATGAAGTTGTTCAACGTCAACTGGCACTCGCATTCTGCATCTGTATCTGTGGCGCAAGATCAGAACACCTCTTTGCTGACCTTGAATGCCACGGCGCGCTCTAAATGAGTTCAGTGAGAGCGTTCTTGGCTAACCCCTTGGGCTTGCCACACTCTTCTGCTAAGCTTCTGTTGATGTTGTGAGTCATAGACGAAAGATTTGACAGAAGATTTATGACATCGCTGGAATTTAATTTAGCTACTGTCCGTCCGTCTATTTGCGTTGTGTTGAGTTGAGCTTTGTCTTCGCATTTGCTGATTATATCTGCCACAAAGTCAAATTAAATTTCACATAAACAAATAAAATGAAATTAAATTAAATTTGTTGCCAAGTATATTTTCGGAATTACTTTTTCAGTATTTTTTTTATTTTTATTTTGTCTGCGGTTTTTATTTTGGCGCTCAAGGTTAATGGCGAATTTTTGTTGCGGTTTGTGTGGGGGACACGGGCTCCGAAATGAACTGAACGGAGTTTGTGCTTCGATTCAAGCTTGAAACTTAATTGTCAGCTGCGGTTGCTGTAATCAAATTTCTATTAAATCCCAGAGATGCCAAAACAAAATTTAAACTAATCCAACGAAGGCCTTTTGGGATTTAAAAAAAATTAAATATATTATCCGTAAAAATATTAAAGTCAATTATTTTATTAAACTAAGAGGATTTACTGATATACAATATTTTGACAAACTCAAAATCTTAATTATTCAAATATAAATATATATATATATATTTATATCATATACAGGCTGTATGGCTTGCCAGATGGACGTGCCACATGCCGCTCTGTGCCTGGCCTAACCAAGGATCAGGTGGAGCTATGCTACAAGGCAAGTGATGTAACAGCTGCTGCTCTGGAGGGTTTGGATATGGCCATACGCGAATGTCAGATACAGGTAGGTAATAATAGATACATTTTAATAATTTATTATTGCAACTTTGCTTTTATAAAATACTTATTTAATGATAAGTATTGTAGTCAATTTGTAGCTTTTAAGTTGCATAACAAAGTCTTCTCTGAAATTGTCTAATGGCAAATTGTGAGTTTAAATCAAGTGCTTATCAAATAGCCACAAACGGCTGTACATAGTAGTTATACATTAAAAGTTTTCATTTGATTTTTTATATTTATGTGTATTGCATCATTAGCTAAACATTTTATGTGAATGTAGTTTCAGTGGCATCGTTGGAACTGCTCGTCTCTGAGCACGAAGAGTCGCAATCCACATGCATCCAATCTGCTAACGAAAGGTGAGTGTGTGTTTTGAGTGTTCATGAATTGGCTGAGTTTTTTCCATGTTGTAGTCCAGGGCAAAAAGCCATTAAGCTGACACTAAAATGTGCCGTAAGTGTGGCTCAGCTTTCACGCAAACAAAATCGCTTTATGACCAACAAACGACAACAACAACAAACTGTCAACGAGTTTGCGGTTAGGCATAGAGCAACGGCCCACACGCAAACCGCTAGGCAAAAAAAATAAAAAACTGAAAGCAAATAAAAACCTCTAATTAAAAGTGCCCAGCAGTGAGTTCTGGTCCCTGGTCTCTGGTCTCTGGTCAGTCAGCCAGTGTCCAAAGCTATTAGCCGTCGCATTATTAGACACGCTATGGCAGAAAACCACAGCAGTTCTGGCACTACTGAAGCTGGAGCAGCTAGTTCTCTCCATCTAATGCCTTGGTTCAGTTGCTCCACGGGGCTAGATCATGTTTCTAAGCTTTCCCAGCAGCTGGCAGTAGATGTAGTAAGAGTGTCACTTGGGGCTTGTTCTGGGCGCACCTTTGTCACAGCCTAGTGCATCCCAGCAGCGGCAGTGCGAACTTTGACTTTGATATCTTAATCTGTTGTCCAGGCATTATATTACACACGATTCCCGACGACGACGGCGTGTGCCTTATGATCATCTTGACCATCTACAAAGTGTTGCCGCTTTCTTAGCCGCTTTTGTTTGCCAAGTAGCAAATAGCGGTAACTGTATGATCACAAACGCCGATCGTAAATCACAAAACTGTATCACAACTGACTACTGTTATGATTCACACAAGTAGTTGTGATTTCAATACGTACTTAACAAAGACTCTGAACTTAATCTCTTTGGACAGACAGTGAGAAAATCAAAGTGGCATACATATTTATTGCAACTGCAACGGATTTCATTTTAAAAAGCTTAAATTGAGTCCACACAAAGCAGAATAAAACTATTTCTCAGGTGACAATCAGGCAAAAATAAGTTGCTGATTGCTGCTTTGGGTTACCTAAAAGTCTAAAGGTATGTTTCAAGTGCGTTCCCAAGCGCTTCATTAGTTAAATTATGCGTCATACAATTGCTGTAAAAATGCCAAGACAATGGAGCAAATGGTCAATGATCAAAATGGCGGCATGCAATGCAGATGCAAACGATATACTCCCAGTAGCAATGTTGAAAAGATTTCTCACAAATTTCAATGCACCTCAAAAAACAAAAAACAAGCAGCAGCAACAAGAAGAGTTGCCTGGGAGACCGCCGAGTAAAAGGGAAAGGCTCACAGCCAAGTCGAAGGAGACGACTTGAGTTGAGTCGAGTCGAGTCCGGGCGTAATTTATTTGCATTCATCGTATAAATTATATTGTAAGCAAACCACTTCATTCAATTTCAATTTAAAAAATTGTTATCTCTGTTGACGGATGCTGCCGCGGCCACTGACAACGTACAGCAAAACGACAGCCAGACATTTCAAGAGACAAACAAACGAAAAATCGGCATGGGGACGGACACGGTCATGGATGTGGACATGGACGTGGATCTGGATGTGAATGTGAACTTGGTTATGGGCATGCTAATGCGGAGCAGACGCCAAAGCAGCAACTAAAACAAAGTCAAATACAATTGTTCTTATTATAGAAGAGCACACACGACAGCATAGTTAAATTAATAATGATTTGAAAATGAATATCAACAAGGCAACGTAAAAGTAAACAACGATTAGTTCTACTGATCAGCTGAGCTGCACATACATCGATAGCATACATCGATGTTTTTCTTAAGCATCGATGCTTTTGCAGCCCTTTATTTGCATAGAAGGCGCTCATATAATAGTTTTATTTAATTCTGCTTTTTTAACAAAATATACCTAAAGACTGATTTCTTATTGCTAAAAAGGTTCTAATGCTGTGCAAATGTTGGACATTTAGTGAAGGCAAAAAAAAATACAAAGTCATTACAGCATATCTACATATAATTTGCATTTACCCATAATCTGTGGTTGCCATCAAGTGCACAAAAACTTGATCGGCCCAAATAACAAAATAAGCCGGGTTAAAGTTAACAACACTGCCCAATATAACAATGCCAAACCATAAATCTCCAAATGCATGCCACACCAGCAGCACTTCCAAGTAACTCTCAGACTAGCCTTCAACGGGGCGAGCAGCGTTTCCAATATGGTAAACCCAAGCTTATGTCAGTGACATGTCTGCCGACCTGTCCCGCCGGCTGTTCGTCTGTTCTGTTTGTCTGTCCAGTTGTCTGTTTTTCAAGCCGCCCGTTCGTGTGTCCATTAAATAAGGAAGGAAACACCGAACTGAACTGCACATAACGAGAGTCAATATTGACAGGCAACAGCAACGCGTGCAACGATTGCGACTTGTGGGGAGAGAGAGACTTATAAGGGCAGAGGCATAGCGACTGAACGAACCTGAGGCAACCTGTGGCAACCTGATCAGCTCCAAACGATGCGAGGGATCGAGACGATCGGCCAAGTGAAACGAAACAAATCAAGTCGGAGAGGCACAATGACTGACAATCGAACGGCGCACGGACAGGTCAACTATTTTGCATACATCTACTATAACTTATGGAACTGGTCGAATCGTTGGTCGTCGTCGCAGATCGCAAAATCGTTGTTGCTGCTGCTGCTGCTACTTCACCATGCATTATTGTCAATCAAGTGGGGCTGGGAGTAGGGCTGAGACTAAAACTGAGACTGGGACTGGTACTCGGTTCGGGACTGTAGCGGCAGCAAGCATGTACAAAAGTAGTAAAAGGATTACGTACGATCGTTCACGACGACAACGAAGACGACGATCGACCTTTATCTTGAGTCTCTCTCGGTTCAGCCAAATGCATGTGACAACAAGCGAGCGACGTATGTCGCAAACAATTACTTGGGATTGCAACATAAGAGACAGGAAGACAACGAGACGAAGACAGGGGCAGGCACAGGTCGTTGTTAGGGGCCAGTGGAGCGATCGCATTGCCAATTTATGCGCAATAAGAAGCACGTCAGTGGCCCCAAGGCATTGTCAAATGTAACTCGCTGGCAATGATGTGATTTGGATTTGCAAATGGCTTGGGGACGTTAAGGGGGCAACATACACAAAGCATGCATAAATCAAGAGCCAATCGACCGATCAGCGATCACACAGATCACAGATCGCAAACGATTCAACAAATACAGAAATGGACAGATAGAGAAGGGAGACAGAGACAAACAGAGAGAGAGGGTGGGATGGAGCTGCAAGGCTGCTGTTGGGGCTACTGTGCGCATTGATGCATTGATTGATGGCGTCTTAATCGTCAATCAAATGCGCGCTACACTTTTGCATTACGCCCAGCCATTGACATTGCAAGTATATGTGCGTGTGTGTGTTTGTGTGTGTGTGTGTGTGAAACGATCGCTGCATGAATCGATGCGACAGCGACAACTTGTCACAACATTGACATTTGCATTCGTGCGCATCCTGAGTGACGGACTCTTGACTCTCTTGACCATCTGACTGATTGCTTGACAGCTATGGCCGGTTGCCCCTTCCTACTATCAGTTACGAGTAACCAGTTACCATCTTCGCTTGATGCACGCCTGTCACATTGACATATGTACTGTCGCCGTGTTGTGCCATTGGATTTGGTTTTGCCTTTCGATTTGTTTTATGTAAAGTGGCGCTGACAATTTGCATGTCAATCGATTGACAAATGTTGCCAACTTTGGGTCGCTCAATGACGGCACATGTCGGTCATGATTAACGTCAATTTTGACAGCCGTTTGACAGCTGTTGCATAAGCCGTCAACAAAACCCAGCCTGGGTGGGTGTGTATGCTCAAGCAGTTACTGTTTGCTATTGCTGTAGCTGTGATTGTGCCCACAATTTTGCATCATTAAATCTTGTCTGACCGATCGCTGGAATCAATTCAATTGCCCAGTCTTACTCGCGGCTTGGGGCTTGGCGGCAACGAAATAGCAAAAAAAAAAAAAACCAAACTTGAACGCTTGTCCAGCTCTTGTCAAAGCCAAATGCCGCACAATTCCCTGGGCGATCGCAACAAGACAACGACAACAACTGCTTGAGCATTCAGTGTTAAAAATAACGCCGCATAACTTGCAATAGTTTGCAATGAATCCCAGGTGGCATCTCACCAACTCCAATCGCAACACTCAGTTCTGTATTCTCAATACTGAACTTCTTTTATACGCAGGTTATCGGGAAAGCGCATTTGCCTTTGCCATTTCAGCGGCCGGGGTGGCCCATAGTGTGGCGCGCGCCTGCAGTCAAGGTCGTTTGATGTCATGCGGCTGTGATCCGACAATCAATCGCAAGACACTGAACAAGAATCTGCGCCAGTCGCTGGACAAGGAAAAGAAACAATTTCTTCAATATCTCGAAACGAATCAAATCCTAACGCCCGAAGAGGAAAAGAAATATGAACGTTCCAAAATTGCCAGCCGCTGGAAATGGGGTGGTTGCTCCCATAACATGGACTTTGGGGTTGAATACTCTAAGTTGTTTCTCGATTGTCGAGAAAAGGCCGGCGATATACAATCAAAAATAAATCTGCACAACAATCATGCGGGTCGAATGGTAAGAAGAAAATATCTAAAAAATTCATTGGCATAATGTTTTTTTTTTTTGTGATTTTTGTTAACTTCTAGGCCGTTTCAAATAATATGGAGTTCCGTTGTAAATGCCACGGCATGTCCGGCAGCTGTCAGCTAAAGACCTGTTGGAAATCAGCGCCCGATTTTCACATTGTTGGCAAAGTGCTTAAACATCAATTTCGCAAAGCCATTTTGGTGGATCAGTCTAATCTGGGCAACGGTGAGCCCGTTGTGGTGCCAAAGCGATCACGCAACAAGAAAACCAATGGTGGCAATGGTGGTAATGGTGGATCCTCCGATATGGCTGGTGCTGATTCGTCGGGCACAATGGCGGGTCGAGATCGAGATCGAGATCAACGTGATATGGACACCGAGCGAGGCACACGCCAACCCAATTCTGATAAGAACGCAGCGCGCATGGCCCGAAAGCTGGAGACGTCGCTCTTCTATTATCAACGCTCGCCCAATTTTTGTGAGCGTGATCTGGGTGCAGATATACAGGGTGAGTAGTTATGCGTATTATTAAAAAAGCGCATATTTTATAAAGATTTCATATAGTTCAATTATATTTTATCAAAAACAGCAAGAGGAAATACCGTTATAATATTCAGGTTTGCAAAAAAAAAAATTCCCAAATATTCGGACACAATCAAAAACCGGCTACTAATTAAAAATGATTTATGTACATTGCTTTGGCGATAAATTTGATTTGCCTCTAATAAATAAATCACAAATGCAAATTAATAGCAGCCAACAACAACAAATGCAACAAAAATAAATAAAAACAATTTATTAACGGAGCTACCAAACATGCCACATAACTCAAAATGCGCCACGACAAAGTTGAGAGTTGCGCAGGCGCACGGCACGTACTCAGCCAATAACAACAACAACGAGAACGTCTAACTGCCACTTGCAGTTTTCGTTAGCCATTTTGTGGTTGTTTTTGCTGTTGACACATTTGCAAATTATCAAAAGCGACTGCGGCTACGGGCCAGTTTAAAGTGTTAATTACGACGCAAATTTATAATTAATCGTTGACGGAGGGGGCTACTGTGGTTGGCCGTACCCGTTTGCCAGCACCTCCCCCTGCCTCCGTTCGCATTCCCACCTTAAAGCCCATCGTTAATCGCCCCATTCAACGAATGCTTGATTCATGTGCCGTGTCTAGCCAAATGTTGGCAATTAACGTTGGCAATTAACATCTAACAATTATGATACTTTGCTTTAAATTGCAGTTAATTGTTTATTTATGGCTTTTTAATGGCATTGTACAGATTGACTAATATCGATAGCGCTGTCACTTGATTTAACAAATTATAGTTTATAGAGTCTTTTGATAAATGTTTGTATAAACATCACTAACCTTGATTAATTCTTATTAAATATGTTTTCATCTTTTAATTTACAGGCACAGTGGGTCGCAAATGTAATCGCAATACGACAACCAGTGATGGCTGCGCCTCCCTCTGCTGTGGGCGTGGCTATAGCCAAGTTAAGGAACGACGCGCCGAACGCTGTCGCTGTAAATTTCAATGGTGCTGTAGTGTCGAGTGCGAGGAATGCCATGTGGAGGAGTGGATAAATGTGTGCAATTGAGAAGTGGATATGAAAAACCCAATGAGAACTGATAAAAGACTTCTCTTCAATAAGCGACAGCAGCTAAAAATAATAACACAGTATTAAAATACAACTTAATTTATGCTAATAATATATATATATAAATATAGATACTAGATTAAAATACTTAATATTGAATAGGACTACTAACGATCAATCCATTATGTGAGTGTGTACATTTTATGTTTAGTTTAATTGTGAATTTCATTTACCTATACTTGTAAATACTTACGAATAACAAGATACACGATATAGAGTCGGTCAATCAGCTGGCTTTCATTCAATTCTTACTCTTGGCTTTTGTTAGGTATTTCGTCGCACGTGAATGTCGCTCTATCACAATTGAGCTACTAATTCAATTAGTGCACTAAATACATTGTTGCCCCAAGGTGGGTCTGGCAAATTCAGCGTGAAGTGGAATAGGCAATTGGCCAACATGCCTATTGGCGCCGTTGCAGGGCTTCTTGGGCTCAGTAGTAAAAAGGCAAAGAATCCATTTGCGCAACTTTCAGTTGGCTTTCTGCAGCGCTACGTGCTGCAAGCGTGCGGTCGGTTCGGAGAAATACAAACCAAAAAGACAAAGGATACTGTCAACGTTTTGTGGTGTGGCATATAACTAAGTGCAAGACTAAGGTCTGTACAAAAGGATCCCCGATTGTTGTTGCTGCTCTATCTAAAATAAAATTAATTAGCATAAAATGATTGAAGAAAGTGTCTTAAAATAAAGTTGTGAGAAAAATATTATTTAAATGTAATTAACTAAACATATATTATATAAGACTAAATGAAATTCTTCAGCTGGACTAATGTCTCTCAGAATGCAGGATACCCGCCCTTTCATTGTTAACATTTTTTGTATTTAATTCAATCTGTTTGATATTGTTGTTATAAAGTGAACAGCTTATTACTTATTAACTTATATTCAATGAAATTAAGGTTAAATATATAGTTTAAACTTAAGTCAACTTTCACGGTAACACCAAGCAGCACTTAGAGATTTCTGGTAATCGGGTGAAACCTTTTCAAGGCAGTTATGCAACTACAAATGCTAATCCGATTTGCAGCAACAACATATCGAGTATAAACCTTACCTAAGCGTTGCATAACCTTACCACTATTAAACCCAAACACTTTAGCCTTGTTTGAATCCTGCGTGAGTGAGTCCTGGTCAACTAAGGAAAAATGTATTTGCCTTACACGCAATTACCGGATCCAACGGATAAGTTCGAGATCTATGAGGAAATTGCACAGGGTGTCAATTCTAAGGTATTTCGCGCCAAGGAGCTGGATAATGATCGCATCGTTGCTCTAAAGATACAACATTATGATGAGGAGCACCAGGTTTCCATTGAAGAGGAGTATCGCACTTTGCGCGATTACTGTGCACATCCAAATCTTCCCGAGTTCTATGGCGTCTACAAGCTATCAAAGCCCAATGGACCCGATGAGATCTGGTTCGTTATGGAGGTTTGTATTTAGCTGCAAGGATCCAGACACACCTTAGACCAACTAACAATGCTTGTATCATCTTAAGTACTGTTCCGGTGGTAGTGCCGTGGATATGGTCAATAAGCTTCTAAAGCTTGACCGTCGCATGCGGGAGGAGCACATCGCATACATAATTCGTGAAACCTGTCGCGCAGCCATTGAGCTGAATCGCAATCATGTTCTACATCGTGACATACGAGGCGACAACATTCTGTTGACCAAGAATGGACGTGTTAAGCTTTGTGACTTTGGACTGTCGCGTCAGGTGGACTCGACGATGGGCAAAAGAGGAACATGCATTGGCTCGCCCTGTTGGATGGCTCCCGAGGTGGTCACAGCTATGGAGGCCCGTGAGCCTAATATCACGGTGCGTGCAGATGTCTGGGCTTTGGGCATTAGTACCATTGAACTGGCCGATGGTAAGCCTCCTTTTGCAGACATGCATCCAACTCGAGCAATGTTTTCAATTGTGCGGAATCCGCCGCCTACACTAACGCGTCCAACAAACTGGTCGCAACAGATAAATGACTTTATTGCCGAATGCCTGGAAAAGAATCTCGAGAATCGGCCGATGATGGTGGAAATGGTGGAGCATCCGTTTCTTACAGAGCTGATTGAGAACGAGGAGGAGATGCGTTCGGATCTTTCCGAGATGCTGGAACTAGCAAGCGATGTAAAAACATTGTACAAGGAACCCGAACTATTTGTGGATCGTGGCTATATCAAACGATTCGATGGAAAGCCGGAACGTATGTATCCCGAGGACCTTGCAGCCCTAGACAATCCAGTGGACGAGAGCATACTCGACTCGCTGCGCAATCGCATGGAAATTGGCGAGTCTTACAGCTTTATTGGCGACATTTTGCTTTCACTTAACTCTAATGAGATAAAGAAGGAGTTTAGCAATGAGGTGAGCTAGTTTTTTTCAATTCAGAACAATTAAAAATAAGAACGCATCATTTTTGATATAATTGCAACCGTTATTTCTTGTGTACCCTTTGCAGTTTCATGCCAAGTACAAATTTAAGTCCCGTTCGGAGAATCAGCCACACATCTTTTCCGTGGCTGATATTGCCTATCAGGACATGCTGCATCACAAGGAGCCGCAGCACATTGTCTTCTCCGGCGAGAGCTATTCGGGCAAGTCAACTAACGCTCGACTGTTGATCAAGCATCTTTTCTTTCTGGGTGCTGGCAATCGAGGCGCCACTGGAAGAGTGGAGAGCTCTATTAAGGCGATACTGATGATGGTAAATGCTGGCACACCTGTTAACAACGACTCCACACGTTGCGTGCTGCAGTATTGTTTGACCTTTGGCAAGACGGGCAAGATGAGTGGTGCCGTCTTCAACATGTATATGCTGGAGAAGTTGCGCGTGGCAACCACCGATGGCACCCAGCACAACTTTCACATCTTTTACTATTTCTATGATTTTATCAATCAGCAAAATCAGTTGAAAGACTACAATATGAAGTCAGATCGTAATTATCGCTATCTACGCATACCACCAGACACGCTTCCATCAAAGATAAAATATTGTCGGGATGATCCCGAGGGTAATGTGGAACACTTCCGCGAGTTTGAGAACATACTGCGCGATTTGGACTTTAATCACAAGCAGCTAGAAACCATACGCAAGGTGCTTGCTGCAATTTTGAATATGGGAAACATAAGATTCCGCCAGTCGGGCAAGTATGCCGAGGTGGAGAATACCGACATGGTCTCACGCATCGCGGAACTACTGCGTGTCGATGAAAAGAAGTTTATGTGGTCCCTTACCAATTTTATAATGGTCAAGGGTGGTATTGCCGAACGACGGCAGTATACGACAGAGGAGGCACGTGATGCCCGGGATGCAGTTGCCTCCACGATTTACTCACGTCTAGTTGACTTCATTATCAATAGAATCAACATGAATATGTCATTTCCACGCGCTGTCTTGTAAGTACAGTTGTCCCTAATCTTAGTATTTTCTATAGCAACAGCTGTTTTCTTGCCTCTTTTAGTGGTGATACAAATGCTATCATTGTGCACGATATGTACGGCTTTGAGTGCTTTAATCGCAATGGCCTGGAGCAATTGATAATAAATACTTTGAACGAGCAAATGCAGTACCATTACAATCAGCGCATTTTCATAAGCGAAATGCTGGAAATTGAAGCTGAGGACATTGATCCTATTAATCTCAACTTTTACGATAACAAGACAGCTCTAGATAATCTCCTTACCAAGCCCGATGGCCTGTTCTATATCATTGACGATGCTTCGCGTTCCTGTCAAGATCAGGACTTGATTATGGGTAGGTGTTCTTGTCTTTAATCTCCTTCTTACTTACATCTCTACTTTAACTTAAGATCGCGTGTCGGAGAAGCACAGCCAGTTCGTGAAGAAGCACACTGCCACTGAGCTATCTGTGGCCCATTATACAGGCCGCATCATTTACGATACGCGCGCCTTCACCGACGTCAATCGCGACTTTGTGCCGCCCGAGATGATCGAAACGTTCCGCTCCTCGCTGGACGAGAGCATCATGCTCATGTTTACCAATCAGCTAACCAAAGCTGGCAATCTCACCATGCCGTTTGAGGCCGTACAGCATAAGGACGAAACAGAGCGCAAGTCATATGTGAGTTGAAGTATATATTCTCAAAAAAGCACTTTACTTACATTTTGTTTAATTTAAAGAGTCTCAACACACTGAGCACTGGTTGCATATCGCAAGTGAATAATCTTCGCACCATGTCCGCTAACTTCCGTTTCACCTGTTTGACCCTGCTCAAAATGCTTACCCAGAATCCGAATCTGGGCGTTCACTTTGTCCGCTGCATTCGCGCTGATCTTGAGTACAAGCCGCGTGCCTTCCACTCGGACGTTGTGCAGCAGCAGATGAAGGCGCTGGGTGTTTTGGATACTGTCATTGCTAGACAGCGAGGTTACTCCACACGTCTGCCTTTTGAGGAGTTTCTCAAGCGGTAAGTTTAAGCCTTAAGCCTAACCGTCTAGCCCACTTAAGTTTTCCTTTGCATCGACAGCTATCAGTTTTTGGCCTTTGACTTTGATGAGCCAGTTGAGATGACCAAGGATAATTGTCGCCTATTGTTTTTGCGCTTGAAAATGGAGGGATGGACTGTAGGCAAGACCAAGGTCTTCTTGCGCTACTACAATGACGAATTCATGGCCAGGTGAGCAGTAAACCAGATCATCTCTTACATTCGGCTAACGATCTTTCAATTTTCCAGACAATATGAACTGCAGGTGAAAAAGGTTATTAAGGTGCAGTCAATGATGCGCGCCTTACTCGCTCGCAAACGCGTCAAGGGCGGCAATGTGTTCAAAAGTAAGTGTTATCATTCAGTAATTGACTTGGGAAAGTTCTTAATTCCATATATCTATTACATACAGTGGGCAAGAAGGGAGTAGGCCAACATGATGAGGCCGCGTCCAAAATTCAAAAAGGTAAAAAAACTCCACTTGATAAGCTTAAAGATTACGAAGAGGAACATATCGACATAAGTGAGACACCATCGGAGGCTGATGAAATGTTTCTGGAAACGCGCAAGGACGAAGCTCTTGCAGCAGTGCGCATCTCAAAAGTCGAACAGGGTTCAATTGAGGAATAATAGATCCCATTAATATTTTACATAATCAAGCAATGTCCATGTGGTCTCTATAACTAACCCATGGGGGGTAACATTACCAAAATACTACATACAAATACTTCAACATACTACAAATAAAATATCAAAGTAACCAAGCCAAAAGTTTCCATTAGGGGTTTGTAGGGTCTCCGCATGGTGTACAATTTAAGCCGCTTAGTACGACCTCTTAGGTGACGTACCACCCACCAGAAACACAGCACCACCCCATTCACTCTGATGCAACCAATCGGCTTAGACACATTCGACTTGGCCCACACACAGAGATGAATTATAAGTGCTGCATAGAAAATAAATGAAAATTTAATTAAATTAAGGCGACAAACCACACTGACCGCAATTTTAAATGGCCACTAACCCGCTCTCGTTTCTCTCTACCTCTTTCGCACTCTCCGATTCTACTCGCTAGCTTTTCGTGGTTTCCGAGAGCGCATTCGCTTGCCGCCTCTAGTCAACGAGAAGTCTGGACAGCTCAATGAGAATACAGCCGATTTTATTCGACCCTATGCGAAGAAATGGCGTGAAAAGTCTATTTTTCAGGTGCTCTTACATTATCGAGCTGCACGATTTCACGACTTTGTCAATTTATCACAACAGGTAATCTTTTTCATAGTTTGATTCCCCCAATTCTATTTAATGCCACTTTAAACTTTCTAGGTACACATTTACAATCAACGCATGGTGGCGACTCTCAACAAATGCACTCGAGCTGTGCCTTTTGAAAGGATTAATATGCGTGAGGTAAACTCTTCACAACTAGGACCACTGCCCGTCCCCATAAAGAAGATGCCCTTTCGCTTGGATCAAATACCCTTCTACGATACACAATATATGGTTGATCCAGCCAATTCAATTTCGCGTCAATCGTTTCCCAATCACTTGCTGTCAACACAGAAGGAGGATGACGAGCCATGGGATAGCCCCTTGCAGCGCAATCCTTCAATGACCTCGTGCTTGCTCACCTACAATGCGTACAAGAAGGAGCAAGCCTGTCAGACCAACTGGGATCGCATGGGCGAGAGCGATAATATCTACAATCAAGGCTACTTCCGGGATCCGCAGCAGCTAAAAAGGTAAGCACAATACTTAAGCTCAGCTAAAAGTTTATCATAATAATTTTTTAACCCCTCTTTTAGAAATAAAGTGCAAACGAATTTGAATGCCTACAACAATGCCTACAACAGTTACAACAGCAATTATCAAAGCAATAGTTGGGGCGCCCATCGGTCTGGATCTCGTCGCAATTCCTTGAAAGGCTATGCGGCGCCGCCGCCACCACCACCTCAGCCCTCATCCAACTATTATCGCAATAATCCCAATCAGCAGCAACAGCGCAACTACCAACAACGCTCCTCGTATCCACCATCAGATCCGGTGCGTGAACTGCAAAACATGGCGAGACGAAATGATAGTGATGTAAGTAATAAAATAAATATAAATATCTGCTTGGGCTAATAGTTGCACATTACCTTACCACTCACAGAACTCGGAGGAACCGCCATTCAATTTCAAGGCGATGCTACGCAAAACGAACTATCCGCGCGGCGCCGAGACAAGTACCTATGATTTTAACAATCGCAATGACTCCGACAACGAGCAGCAGCACACATTCCAGGCGCCAAAGTTGCGGTCAACAGGCCGACGCTACGATGATGAGGTAGGCCAATATTCCAATCACAGTAACGCCAATTATGGTGTGTCACGCAACTTTGGACAACGTGCACCCCCGATGCGCCAGACGCAGGCAAGCGTAGGACGTAGCTTTGAGCACAGCGATGCGCGCTCCTTTGAAGAGGCGGGCTCCTACGTCGAGGAAGAGATTGCACCGGGCGTGACGCTGTCAGGTTACGCTGTGGACATTTAAAGTACATAAAATATTTAAATTATAATCAAATTGAAAATGTATAATAAGATAACCCACCATAAACATTTGCATATACATATATGTCAACATATATACTTATTTATAGTTAGCTTAAAAACTTTAGCAATAAATTTGAATTCAGCAAACAATTTGCGATTTATTTTAACGCAAGAGATTTACGACGATATATCGCTTTTGAATACTTGTGCTTTTCGCTCACTTATAGTAGTCATAAAACGCAACAACAATACTCTTAGTATTACATAGACACTATGCATATTACATTGTTTAAAGGTATATATATATTAACATTAATCGCTTAACAAAAGTTCGTAGGAATGGAAAGATCAAATACCTTTTTGATCGCCAGATTTGTTCTGATTTTTGTGTGTTTAAGAAGATGTTTAAGGCTAAAGTAAACATGTATAGGATTTAAACGCACACCTACATAAGACATGGTGCTAGAAATTCTTAAACATGATAAGACTAAGCCTTCACTCAACGCCATGTACAGCGACCACCATCAATCATCCATGCCCGGCTCACGAAGCCCGTCCGAATGCATTTGCTTGCCGGCAATTTCCAGCATGGCACGATCCTCCAAATTGCCATCCAATATTGAACGTTTCTACAATTAAAACAATTTATAACATAAAACGATATACGAATAGTTTATTTGTGTTTACCTGAACTTCTCCGCCCTCTTCATCTTTGACAGGCAAATCGCCCACAGCCCAAACCTCCATGTTGCGTATTTTAAATTGCTTGCGTTTACTGTAAATAAAGTGCACTTGATTTATTTTAAATACATTTCAAATATATTTAAAGTATATAACAAACCTAAGCTGCACATAGTCGGCGTATGTGGTACAACTCTCGACACTCTGACCCTCACCAAACATGCAGTCTAACCAAAGACCTATAAATAAATAAAATAATTCTTGAATTATTAAACATTCGAGCTGCAAGTGTTTGCTTACTTACCCCAAAACTCAAATTGACCGCCCATGCCCTTTAAATGTGGGAAATGTTAAACTTCGAATCGATTTTTAGTATGTATCGAGTATATATTTACTCACCAGCCCATTGGGCATTGTCTGCTGATTCAAATTTAAATACTGATAGTGGTCATTGTAGCCAGTGGAGCTGAAGCAACGCATGGCCGGACTGAGCGTATACAACAGCGACGTATCATTGCCACAGAATTGGGGTTTCAGGGCCCATGATTCAGGTGCATAACCGCCAAATATGTATTGATCTTCGTCCTCAATAAAGAACAACGTAGGACCCTTATCCATCAACTTGCCAAGCATGGTAGAGAAGCTTTCACCATGAATTTTCGATGAAAATAGAAAACGCCATTTATGACGCATCTCCCGCGGCAGCTGTGCATTGATATACAAAACATGTGGCAGCTCTATGATCGGTCGATAGTGACTGCTGTGCGGTGCATCTATAAAGTGTTTGTGAATTTGTTTTACAATTCATTTACAAGTCATGATTGAGGGATGCAATACAATTTAAGTATACATACCGCACAACTGGGGCAGAATGGAAATTTCCACTTCCTTGATGATTGTGCGCTTGCTGCCGCCGTGACGTGTGTAGAGCTGAGCGAAAATCTCACGCCACAGCTGCAGAAATTGTGGTGTCACATGTAGCCAGCGCTCCAATGCCTCAGTGGGCAAAGTGTGCTCCATATCCTTGCTAAGATGACGCATCAGACCCTTGGAAAAACTGCAGGCCGAGCGCTCTGTGGTAATAAAGCCCAAATCTTGCCAGTCCTTAATGAGGGATCCCTTGGCTGTGCTCTCCAAATGCACATAACTCTTTATAACCGAATGTATGTACTAAAACAAATCGGCTTACTTATCATATTTTCTATAACTATAATGTATGTACTCACCTGTTCTAGCTGTTTGATGTTAAAGGTGTCGTTGCCACTGCGCTCCATCGATAATAGTAACATTTGCATTTTCATCTCAATGCTGCCACGTTCCATAATATAGTAGGGTTCACCAAATTTCCTTAAAGGTATGTTGATGCATTTCTGACCTGCCTTTGTTGGCATAAACAGAAATTGAGCCGTGCTTTCGGCAAGTGAACGCTCGATTGTTTGCGACCATGCTTCCTTTTTTAAAATAAATAAACAAACGTTATGAAAAAATATGTAAACTGTGTAGTGTCGACCATAAGATACCTTGCAAATAAATTAAAAAAATATTTTAAATATATATGTATTTGATAGACGATTCAAATTTTTTGTGAGTTACAAGTTTTATTAACTGAGAGATAAGCTTTAATCAACTTTATTGACTACGCACTTGATATCAGAAAATGACATACGTTAATTTCTACGTGTCACGTGTTAAGCCTTCTGTAAGGGCATGCCTAGTAAACAAGTTTTGCGATCGTTGGCAAATTCTTTGGCATATAGGGGAAAACACAATGGCTAATGCGGACATTTGCAGCATTTGACGCTTCTATTGTTTATTATTAATTTAATTTCATTGCCATAATTATGACCCCATTAGAATCACGACTAATTCGTTAGCAAGCATATTTGACAAAGCTAAACAAACACAAATGCGGCAAATGCGCAAAGCAAACAAATTAGATAAACTAAAAAGGCACTTTCAACCCAACAACGAGTCCAACAATCAATGCAAATTGTTATTGATAACGTTGCTGACTGATATACGATGTCGATGGATTTCCCCTTACAAAATATAGTACCTTATAAAAACTATGTTTGTTTGTATATATCATTAACGGATTCTCATGACAGTAAAAGCGAAGTATTTTCTGCAATAAACCTTGAACTTGTGACCGGAAAAGCGCACTGCAGGCAACTGCGTTTAATTGATTTTTGGCTAGCTGAAGTGCAACGACCCAAAATAAACACATACCACAAGACGATCTGAGGTTAATTTTTCTAACGCACCGCCAGAGGCGTTACGATAGGCCGTCTCTAGAAAGCGCAGCTCCTCTGATGTGTACACATTGTCTGATTCTTTTTTGCCACTTGTATTACCCATGATTTTACGTATGTATTTTATAGAAAGTAAACACGCTACTGACGCTTCGTTTAAATTGGAGAAAAGAAAACACAACAGAGGCAAAGAACAGCTGTTGTGCAGTGTGACCGTGGGGCAATTGCATTCAAATGCTGCTTAATTAATTCGCCGCACCGCAACCTCATCGGAAAGCAGTTGTTCTCAAACTCTGCTTTCTCAATTCGCCGCAACTTATCAAACTGCTTCCACCACAAACTTTTAAAGGAGCACAGTACTGCTTTACCGCGTTTTTCAAATGATGAGTAAATAATATAATAAACGTCAACTTTTTTCAATAACTTTAAAATGTAAATGTAGACTTTTATTTTATTATTATTGCAAAAAATGTGGGGATGCATGTACAGCGACCTAATATCTAATCTATTGTGCCCCTTCTAGGCTTATCACACGCAGGTCCTGTTTTTGCTAAGTTGGTGGTTTTTAAGTCCCTAATTTAGATAACATGCTTTTCTAGAAAACTACTTCTTTTCCTTGATAAGGCGGATTCTCCATCGGTGTTGCAAAACTACCAGATGCCGAATCTCTTAATTCCTAGCTTCCTATTATTTTACATATCAAACTTAAATTTGTTTGCGATAAAGTTTGTAAGCTATAGCTTTAACAAATAAGAAGGCTCTAGTCGAGAAATCCCGACTAGACGATACCCTGAACCCTATACTTAACGCGTACAGTCAGTGCATGCAAATACGTGTGCGTGTGTGTACGTGCATACTGCATACACAACTTTAATGTCCCATATATCCGGTGTTTCTTAACCGATTTTAGTAATTTTCACAGATTGTCATTATTTTGTTTATAATTTAAATGTCACCTCAACGTTTACCAAAGTCAGGATTTTGTTGTTATCGATCCCATGTGTATATCGAAAACGGGATGAGTTATCGAAAATCGAAAAACATAGACGCGTTCATACATACGGACAGACGGGCGGACGGACGGACAGACGGACATGGCTATATCGACTCGGCTGTTGATGCTGATCAAGAATATACATACTTTGTAGGGTCGGAGATGCTTCCTTCTGCCTCTTACATACTTTTGCACAAAACCATTATACCCTATTTACCCATTTTTAATGGGTTCAAGGTACACATGCACTTGGTAGCATTGTGATAAGAAAGCTTTTTCTTGATTCCTATCAATGTTTACGCGTTAATAGAAATTCACCGGAAAATGATTCTTATCGATAAAAATTTATTTAATATTTATAAATTTTCTATAAAGTTAGTCTACTGCCAGAGCTAGCCACGACAACAGACATGGCGGAAAACGTGAACCCTAACCAAATACAATTATTAGAGGTTATTAATATAAAGTTCGTAAGTAAACATTCAATAACCAATGCAAACATTCATTTCTTAGAAAATTGGACAAGGCTACTATACCGAAGTGCACAAAGCTGAATATTGTAGCAATGAAATTGCAGTTAAGACATACTATAAAATGAGCAGCAAACATTCATACAAAAGTATTAGAAAATTGTGTTCAAAGCTTTTTTCCATTGACCACGAGAATGTTTTGAAATTTTATGGCGACTCACCGTACAATTGTTGTGGCTTTCGAAGGGGAGCTCGCATATTAATGGAGTATGCCGATTGCGGATCACTTTATAACTATATCAACAAAGCTGAAAATAGAACTTATACGGAAACCTTTGCCACCGATTTGATGATCCAAGCCGCCGAGGTATGTACGCGTGCTTTTAATGATTATTATTTTATATTTTCCACAAAATTACACAGTATTTCTATTCCCAATTGACAGGGCATTGCGTATTTACATGATATATCGCCGACGCCCATAATCCATGGAAACCTGCAGCCACAAAACATGTTTCTAACCAATAACTTTCGTTGCTTAAAGATTGGTGAAATTGACATCGAGAACAAAAGCAGAAGAGAACGTTGGTTCAAAAACATTGATTTGTTAGCTTATTTGGCACCGGAAGCTTTTATGTTCCTATATTATGTCAATGACAGAAGATATAGGGACTGTCTCAAAAGAAAACATGATATTTACAGCTTTGGGATGGTGTTGTGGGAAGTGTTTTCGAGACAAAAACCCTTTTACATGATAGCAGAGAATTATTGGGATTGCTGTAGTTATATTGAGTTCACTTTTGATAAGTTGAAGAGTGATTTTAATTATGATTTCAAAAAGTTATATATTTTGTCAGACTACCGTCCACCTTTGAATGGTTTAAGTGTTAATATGACAAGGCTTATTACCAGTTGTTGGGAACCTGACCCAGTTAGGCAGCCTAATATGAAAAATGTTGTCTTGGCCCTGCAACTGACCTTAGATCATTTATTTGATAGCGTCGAAATGCCAACAGTGTCTGTTGCAGACTTTAACGAGCACCTAGAGGAGGTAAGCAATTTTTAAGTTCTATATTTCTTATAAAGAGTGTCTAAATAATAAAATCCTTTAATAAATAGGTAATTGGACGAGGTGGCTTTGGCACGGTTTTTAAAGCCATGTTTCAGGATACAGTTTAAGCGGTAAAAAGGTGTTTTCCAAATGATAACGAATCCAAAAAATACATTGAAAGAGAAGTGCGCCACTTATCCCGTGGATATCATAAGAATATTATTAGAATGTATGGCACAAAGAAAGACATGGATTCCCAGACACTTATTTTGATGGAATATGCAGACTGTGGAAGTCTCGCTAATTACTTATACTGTGATGGAGCACAAAAGCGAAGCTATACCTTTCTGGCTGCACTTAACTGGATGCAACAATGTGCAAAGGTAGTTAAATTTGTTTTTATTGAGTGCAATTTGAATATATATTATAATTTTTATTTTTATTTTCTAGGGTGTTGAATATTTACATGCCATGAAACCAAAACCAGTTATCCATCGGGATCTAAAGCCACAGAACCTGTTACTAGCCAATAAATTTCGGACATTAAAGATATCTGATTTTGGTACAATGAGGGAATGTTCAGCTGTGATGACGACAACAATCGGAACATACGCTTATATGGCACCAGAGGTTAGTATTTTTTGCTATTGAGGATATTCAAAAAGAAAATATTTTGTGATTCGTCATAATTTAGATTGCCAGAGGCCAAAGTTATACGGAAAAGAGTGATATCTACAGTATGGGAATTGTGCTCTGGGAGGTGATGTCACAGAAGAAGCCTTTCTCTCATTTGGGAAACAGTGAACCCATTGCCATTTTGCATTTGGCCGTTAAAGGTAGGTAGTTGTTCAGTCAAAATGATTAAAATAGAATAGAATAGAAAGTATTTATTTTTGAAACGCAGAAGGTGTACGACCCTTTATCAATGCTGTGAAGAACTATCCAAACGCCGAACTTTTAAAATCATTAATAGAAAACTGTTGGCATGATGATCCAGATCAACGAAAAACAATTCAAGAATTATCATTTCTTCTCAGCATTGACTTGGAGAATTTTGGCCCTAACTTTCTAGACATTAAACCGTTGCCAGAGTCAACGGACTCCGATTATCCATTGGAGAGTGAAACGCCGGACTCACAACACATTCGAGATATGGAAACACTTTTAGATTCATTCAGCTATTCTTATGAATGAAACATCAGTTGCTTAAATATATGCACATATGTAAATTATTTTGTTTTTTGTTCTTTAATATAAATAAAATTGTTTTTTTATTTCAATATATTTTCTGCACATATTTAATCCAAAGTATGACAAAAATTGAACACAGTTGCAAAAGTGAATAATAGATTATCTTATCAAACTAAATAATGACATTCATTGTATAATCTTTAAGTAGACGTAAATAGATTAAACTATGACTGTCCCACAACAATTAAGTGATAAATTGACAGTACCATTTATAAATTGAGTACTTACTTCCGGAAGTGCATTTGTTATCTATTTCCTGCACAATGCCTTATGTCTTACACCTTAACACTTCCTGTTTTTGTTATCATGGCAGCTTGTTTGATTTGATAATTGGGTTTACAACTGATGATAAGAAAGCTTTATCTTGATTCCTATCAATGTTTACGCGTTAATAGAAATTCACCGGAAAATGATTCTTATCGATAAAAATTTATTTAATATTTATAAATTTTCTATAAAGTTAGTCTACTGCCAGAGCTAGCCACGACAACAGACATGGCGGAAAACGTGAACCCTAACCAAATACAATTATTAGAGGTTATTAATATAAAGTTCGTAAGTAAACATTCAATAACCAATGCAAACATTCATTTCTTAGAAAATTGGACAAGGCTACTATACCGAAGTGCACAAAGCTGAATATTGTAGCAATGAAATTGCAGTTAAGACATACTATAAAATGAGCAGCAAACATTCATACAAAAGTATTAGAAAATTGTGTTCAAAGCTTTTTTCCATTGACCACGAGAATGTTTTGAAATTTTATGGCGACTCACCGTACAATTGTTGTGGCTTTCGAAGGGGAGCTCGCATATTAATGGAGTATGCCGATTGCGGATCACTTTATAACTATATCAACAAAGCTGAAAATAGAACTTATACGGAAACCTTTGCCACCGATTTGATGATCCAAGCCGCCGAGGTATGTACGCGTGCTTTTAATGATTATTATTTTATATTTTCCACAAAATTACACAGTATTTCTATTCCCAATTGACAGGGCATTGCGTATTTACATGATATATCGCCGACGCCCATAATCCATGGAAACCTGCAGCCACAAAACATGTTTCTAACCAATAACTTTCGTTGCTTAAAGATTGGTGAAATTGACATCGAGAACAAAAGCAGAAGAGAACGTTGGTTCAAAAACATTGATTTGTTAGCTTATTTGGCACCGGAAGCTTTTATGTTCCTATATTATGTCAATGACAGAAGATATAGGGACTGTCTCAAAAGAAAACATGATATTTACAGCTTTGGGATGGTGTTGTGGGAAGTGTTTTCGAGACAAAAACCCTTTTACATGATAGCAGAGAATTATTGGGATTGCTGTAGTTATATTGAGTTCACTTTTGATAAGTTGAAGAGTGATTTTAATTATGATTTCAAAAAGTTATATATTTTGTCAGACTACCGTCCACCTTTGAATGGTTTAAGTGTTAATATGACAAGGCTTATTACCAGTTGTTGGGAACCTGACCCAGTTAGGCAGCCTAATATGAAAAATGTTGTCTTGGCCCTGCAACTGACCTTAGATCATTTATTTGATAGCGTCGAAATGCCAACAGTGTCTGTTGCAGACTTTAACGAGCACCTAGAGGAGGTAAGCAATTTTTAAGTTCTATATTTCTTATAAAGAGTGTCTAAATAATAAAATCCTTTAATAAATAGGTAATTGGACGAGGTGGCTTTGGCACGGTTTTTAAAGCCATGTTTCAGGATACAGTTTTAGCGGTAAAAAGGTGTTTTCCAAATGATAACGTATCCAAAAAATACATTGAAAGAGAAGTGCGCCACTTATCCCGTGGATATCATAAGAATATTATTAGAATGTATGGCACAAAGAAAGACATGGATTCCCAGACACTTATTTTGATGGAATATGCAGACTGTGGAAGTCTCGCTAATTACTTATACTGTGATGGAGCACAAAAGCGAAGCTATACCTTTCTGGCTGCACTTAACTGGATGCAACAATGTGCAAAGGTAGTTAAATTTGTTTTTATTGAGTGCAATTTGAATATATATTATAATTTTTATTTTTATTTTCTAGGGTGTTGAATATTTACATGCCATGAAACCAAAACCAGTTATCCATCGGGATCTAAAGCCACAGAACCTGTTACTAGCCAATAAATTTCGGACATTAAAGATATCTGATTTTGGTACAATGAGGGAATGTTCAGCTGTGATGACGACAACAATCGGAACATACGCTTATATGGCACCAGAGGTTAGTATTTTTTGCTATTGAGGATATTCAAAAAGAAAATATTTTGTGATTCGTCATAATTTAGATTGCCAGAGGCCAAAGTTATACGGAAAAGAGTGATATCTACAGTATGGGAATTGTGCTCTGGGAGGTGATGTCACAGAAGAAGCCTTTCTCTCATTTGGGAAACAGTGAACCCATTGCCATTTTGCATTTGGCCGTTAAAGGTAGGTAGTTGTTCAGTCAAAATGATTAAAATAGAATAGAATAGAAAGTATTTATTTTTGAAACGCAGAAGGTGTACGACCCTTTATCAATGCTGTGAAGAACTATCCAAACGCCGAACTTTTAAAATCATTAATAGAAAACTGTTGGCATGATGATCCAGATCAACGAAAAACAATTCAAGAATTATCATTTCTTCTCAGCATTGACTTGGAGAATTTTGGCCCTAACTTTCTAGACATTAAACCGTTGCCAGAGTCAACGGACTCCGATTATCCATTGGAGAGTGAAACGCCGGACTCACAACACATTCGAGATATGGAAACACTTTTAGATTCATTCAGCTATTCTTATGAATGAAACATCAGTTGCTTAAATATATGCACATATGTAAATTATTTTGTTTTTTGTTCTTTAATATAAATAAAATTGTTTTTTTATTTCAATATATTTTCTGCACATATTTAATCCAAAGTATGACAAAAATTGAACACAGTTGCAAAAGTGAATAATAGATTATCTTATCAAACTAAATAATGACATTCATTGTATAATCTTTAAGTAGACGTAAATAGATTAAACTATGACTGTCCCACAACAATTAAGTGATAAATTGACAGTACCATTTATAAATTGAGTACTTACTTCCGGAAGTGCATTTGTTATCTATTTCCTGCACAATGCCTTATGTCTTACACCTTAACACTACCTGTTTTTGTTATCATGGCAGCTTGTTTGATTTGATAATTGGGTTTACAACTTTTTTAAATAATCACAATATATTTTGTAATATTTATTTTTAGCTTTTTGATTAAAAGTCAAATGCCAACAAGGTGATAATTATTATAATTCTAGCACACTCAAACATACGTAGGCATTGTGAACGTTACCATTGACAACAAATATTATTAAATCGATATTTGTAAATTCCTTAACGTTAGCTACACAAACAAATTTCGTCACAAACAAGTTGTACAACAGGAAAACGGCCACGAAAGTGTTTTGTAGTTTTAATACTAAAATATTAAAATCAATTGCACGATGATTGGCACTGGAGCGCCGAGAAAACCGCGAAAGATTCGCGAACAATGCGGATCCTGTCCGGATCGTTTTTCCAGAGACAAACGTCCGGTGGTTGTCGATGACTCGGAAACCACTGAAGAGGAGTCCTCGACGGATGAGGAGGAACGTTGGAAGGATGTGGCACGTGCTGCCGAAATACCCGCCGAATACTACAACATTCAGAAACTGGTCAAGTACATCAAGGCGGGCAATCAAACGGCAACAATTGTATCCCTGTGCTGTCTGCAGGACTACGATCTGCGCACTCAGATCAATCAGTTTGCCATCCAGGACATCGGTGGCTTAGATGTCCTGGTCAACATACTCGAGTGCAACGACACCAAATGCTGCCTGGGTGCCCTAACCGTTCTCTCTGATATAACGCTAAACATTGACATACGCAAAACGATTGTGGATCTTGATGGCATACCACTGATTGTGGATATTCTCAACTCGTCGATGATGGATCTGAAGACCATGGCAGCCGAAACGTTGTCCAACGTGAGCAAAGTGCGTCTGGCACGAAAGTATGTTCGACAGTGTGGCGGCATTTCCAAGCTTGTTGACTTGCTGGACATCAAAATGAGGTAAGTTAATTATAGGGAGCCATAACGTTAGATAGTGTCATATGCAAGGCAAAAAGATAGATAAGCTTTGACAAGCTACGCCCACACGATAAGAAAACCATTGAGATAAGAGAAAAGCTATTAGCTTTTCAGCGATCTGATTGGCTAACGATATGGTGTAAGGCTGATAAGATTAAAGCTTTGTTGAAATAATAACTGCTTGCACTGCTTGCATTTTGCACTGCTATGAAACTGAGAAGCAGTCTTTCTTACATATTTATATACAGCGCAACCATTCTATTACAGCATATTGCAAACGCCACGCGATCAACTAAGTGTTGAAGATATTGAAGCCTTGAATATGGCACGGGCCGGATCACGTGCTCTTTGGACTCTGGCCGATTCCAAGCATAATATGGAACAGATGCGAAAGAGTGGCATTGTTCCACTAATGGCCAATTTGCTGAAGTCCGTGCACATCGATGTGGTCATCCCAATAATGGGCACTGTGCAAAAATGCTCATCGGAGCCAAAGTTTCAGCTGGCTATTACCACCGAGGGCATGATAGCCGACATCGTGACACATTTGAACTCCCCGAATATTGATTTGAAGGTGGAGGGCAGCACGGCGCTCTACAAGTGTGCCTTTGATTCGACCACTCGGGAATTGGTGCGTGAGGCTGGCGGATTGGAGCCTCTAGTCCACATTATCAAAGACAAGACGATAAGGGATAATAAACCATTGCTCAAGGGTGCAACGGGTGCCATCTGGATGTGTGCGATGTCTGACGAAAATGTTAAGCAAATGGACGACATGAATGTGGTGCATCATCTAGTCGCCCTGTTGGGCGACGAGAGCGATGATGTGCTGACCAATGTAACTGGCGCCTTGTCCGAATGTGTGCGCTTCCAAAGTAATCGGGTGGCAGTCCGGAATTCTGGTGGTCTGCCAGCGATGGTGGCATTGCTTAACTCATCGCATTCCCCACTGCTCGAGAACCTGGCCAAGGCGATCAAGGAGTGTGCCGAGGATCCGGAAAGTATGCGCATACTAGAGGAACTGGATGCAGTGCGTCTAGTCTGGTCACTGCTTAAGAACACTAGTCCCCGTGTTCAGGCGAATGCTGCCTATGCTATTTGTCCATGCGTGAAAAATGCCACCGATTCAGCGGAGCTGGTGCGCAGCCTGGTCGGTGCCATGGAGTTGGTGGTGGGTCTGCTCAAGTCCAAGGAGATAATGGTGCTGTCAGCAGTCTGTGCTGCGATTGCTACCATTGCCTTGGATCAGACCAATCTGGCTATACTCACGGATCTCCGCGTAATCTACAAGTTAGCTGATTTGGTTAACACCACAGATGATATGCTGCGTATGAATCTGGCAGCGGCTGTCGCTGCCTGCGCCTGTTTCGGCAACAATACCGAGGAGCTGGGACGTCTGCGCACAGTGACGCCCATTGTCACCTACATGACCAGCGACAATCCGATGGTGCATCGCACAACGGCCATGGCACTGGAGAAACTATCAATGGATCCACAGAACTGCATTACAATGCACCAGGTAAGATGCTTTTGATCTTTGTTCAGTTCTTAGCTAATTTTATTGACTTTCTTTCTGCATAGAGCGGTGTTGTTCCCTTCCTGTTGGAGTGCATTGGGTCCACCAACAAGGAGCTGCAACTTGCTGCCGCTGGCTGTCTGCGGAACATACGTGAGCTTGCCTTGCGCGCCGAGGAGTATATGCTCAAGATTGACGATGACTAATCTAATTATATTTATTATCTGTTTATTGTTAAAAATTGTTTTAAGTGCAAAAAAAAATAGATATACTTAATCCAAAATGCAAAAAAAGAAACAAGCTAGAAAGGAAATGGTTTTAAGGTTTGACAAAATTCTTCCCAAAAAAATCATTTGAAGACGGGTCAGAACTTTCCGAAGTTGAGCTCCCTCAAAACTCAACCGATTATGAAATGCACCACCTTATAAGTCATGACTAAGCATGTGGAGTTTATAAAAAAATGTTCACTCGAAATTCATGATAAAAACTCCACCAAAAAAATCAACTTAACAATCTAAGCACGCTGTTGCCACTCGCTTATATAATAAAATTAAGACCCAGTTAATAACATACATATGCCAAAAGATATTTCAACATTTAGCTATAAATATATTTAGCGCAACATTTAAACTAACTAAATGATGAGCGGCTGAAGTTCAGTAGCTGGCATTGCTGCCTCTCGTCGAGATGCTCATGCGTCTTTCCACGCGATTCGTGTGCGGCATCAGACAACCTGGTGGCGGGTAACGCCAGCGTCGGGGCCTGGACAGGAGAGTGCCATCGGTGGAGGCCCGACTACGGAATGGTGCATCAATATCGCTGCGTGAGCTGCCCAGACTGCTGCTGGCAATGTCATCCGTTGACTCAGTATGATCACCGCTGCTCTCCTCCTGGCAGGCGCTGCCAATAAACAAAAACGAACGTCTCGCCAAGCCCAGGGGCGTTGAATCGTAAAAGGAACAAGAGCCAGAGTCTGGTGTTAAAATGCTATCGGCAGCATGCGCCACATCGCTGGTGGACCGTTTGAGCTTTGGAAATTTGCTGAATACACGCCAAAAACGAAACACATCGCGAAATACATTTTGCACCTACGAAAAGAGAAAATTACTTAACGATAAGAATGCAACAAAAACAAAATTGTAGACGCACCTGGTCAACGCTTTCCCTAACCGAAACCTCATGGAAACAGGCACAGGAGAGTTCGCGAAAGCGACGCTGTCCCTCCTCCAGACTAACCATACGATCACCATTCTGATCTGTCTTATTACCAACCAGTATGCAAGGTATGTCCAAAGCACAATCCTGTAAGAGGAGCACAACAATTAAATATACATTTATTTATATTTTATTATATCGAAGCAAATTCTGACCTTGCTGGCAGAGCCTAGTTTGCGTCTACGCTTGTTGTAGTTAATAAGGAACTTCAGTCGACTGCACTCGTCAAAGGAGCACTTATCTGTGATGGAGTAAACGAGTATGAATGCATCTGCCCAGCGTATGTTGGACTCTAACGTAACACCATCCAGTTCCTGAAAGAGCTTCGAATTCTTATTCAGTTCAAAGAAAACTATTCAATTAAACTTACTTGCAGCTGCCCTGTGGCATCCAATATGTCAAACTGAACGGACTCATTGTCCAGCGTTGTTTGGCAGGTATAGATTTTCTCCAAATTGGGATCATATTCGCCAATAAAGCGGCGTGTTATGAACCTAACTACCATAGCTGTGAATCATTAGAAAAAGGAGAAACAAAAGCGTAAATGAGAGAGAGGTTATGTCTGGCCCATTGTTTTGTTCTTTTAACACCTACCCGTTTTGCCAACACCGCTTTGGCCGAGTACCATGACCTTAAGCGTTTTTTGTTTGTTGGTATGCAGGCCCAATTTGACCAGTGACGACTTTGGCGACGTAGCGTTCATTGTAGCCAGGAAAAACAGCACGCACAGTACGTCAACAAAAAAAAATACGTCAGGGATTCAGTTAAGAGAGTCCGGGATCTGCGTTGAGACAATGCCTCTGTTCTAAATGATTGACAGAACCTTTATTTTTATTTTTTTGTAATACCCTAGAAATAGACACAAAAATAATAGGTATGTTATAATAAGCATAATAAGTATGTTATAATCAGCTTATTTTAAGTATGAACGTAATAAGCCTTAACTAAGCTTTATCTCTTCGCCCCAAATTTCCAATCGGCTTAACTTACTAAAATATAAACATATATTTCTTAAAGGGTATTGTTGTGTCTGTCTTTTTGTATGATCGCATTTCATTTTTGCCTAGTTTGACTGGTCGCAATCCATATTAAAGCTGTCCCAACTTAGCCAGACGAGACCTGGCCGCATATTTTCGGCTTAACTTTATTGCATACTTTTCAGGGAAGGCATTGCATACTTTTCAAAGGCGGCAGCGGCAACAACAAAAGGCAGCAAATATTTAATAGTAGACGCCAAGACGCACTAAATCGATGTGGCTGGCAAGTGCGTGTTTTTTTATAGCTCCCTCTATTTTGCAACCATTTGTGTGTGTGTGTGTGTGGGTGTATTTGTGTGTGTGTGTGTGTGGGTGTATTTGTGTGTGAAACAGTGCTATCGATAAGGTCAACAATGCGAGCAACAACGACAACTATGAAACATTTATTGGACACTTTTTACGTTGTCGGCGCCAGTCCAGGGCCAGTGCCTTTGCCAATGGATACCCATTGCCAGGGTCATTACCAGGGACATTGCCACAAGCATATTCATCATCATCAACAACAACATTATGGTATTTATCATGTTTATCGCCGCACCACGCCCCAACAATTATCAGTCGATTACTCGGAAACAATACACTTCAAAATAAATACAAGAAAATATCAGTTATTACTTGAGTCGCGCTCCCGTTTGTGCCCTCAATGCACAAGTGCTTCTCGACAATTAACAGACAAGTGCATGTCTGATACGAGTAGGCTTCACTGTTTTCCCAGCCAGCCATTTAAGCAATGGTAAACGTTAGGTTATAAACGTTCGTTATAAAAACGAAACTTGAATTCAGATAAGTTAAGTTAAGTTAAGTTACTTAGCTTTTAATTTTTTTAATAATTAATAACTTCAGTTTCAATATTATTTGGATTAACTTGAATGAGATTTCTTAAAGAGAAAAGCTAATGCTAAATGACTTACAATGACTTAAAAAAGGGTATTGTAATTACCTTTTTTATGTCAACACTCGAGTTTGTGTTTGCGAATACGTCGCAATTGTCGTTGTACCACAGAAACAGAGTGACAGACTACTTACATACATATATTTAAGTATTAATGTCTGCTGTGCTGATAAATATTCATCAGGCGGTAGCCAGCGAGTGAGTAAGCTAGCTGAGTAGGAGCTAACATGGCTAACAGACTAGAGACCGTGCCAAGAACATGGACCAGACTTTACCTTTTGCGTCTTTAACAACATTGTTGCGTAGATTTTAATTAGGTGGATTTGAAGCACAAACAAAGGCCAAAGCCAAAACAGCCATGGTTACAACGAAACAACGAAGAGCGAGCGTGTCTAATGAAGCAATACACAGACATCAGACATAGTATATACGCATCGCATTGAGTGTGCATCAAGTGGTTAAATTTCCAGATGCCATAATTTTAAAGCGACCCAAAAAGCTTCCCTCTTTCTGTTCGGTATTGCTGACCTGCTGCCCATAAGTTGGCGCCCCACAAAATCATATGGTAAGAACAAACTTTTGTTTTGATTTCAATTTAATTACTGCGATAGCTTTTGCTTATACCACACCAAGTATAAATTGGTATCATACGGATTTTCACACGCCATCCGATCCGAATCGCTGGCTCATCGTGTGAAACAGGTGGCAGTGCAGGCGAGTAAGGTGCAAACAAAGGCGGTACCAACTGTTACGCACACTAATGAGTTCAACGAAACATTATCTGCCATCTTCACAAGCAGTAGGGGTGGTCGTATTTTGCTAAACATTGATTTATGTTAAGCCTAATAAAGCTCATTTGACACGCTGGCTGGAATTTATGTTTTGAAGAAATTAGAAAATTAATTGACATGATTGTTGTAAACTTTAAGATACAAATTGGTTTAAAAGTGTTTAGATATCCTACAACTGTATCGCAATATGCGCAACATCTTGAACACAGATTGGTTTTGAGCAACCCTAATGCGAACTGGCAAATGGCAACACCTGTCAAGCATATACTCATAGTATATTAAGGACCCATGAACGTGGCCGCCTGGGACCTTGGCATAGACAAAGAATTCAAAACTTGTTCACACATTGCTGAAAGAGGAAAAGAGTAGCAGGGAGGGAGGAGAGGACAAGTTGGTCGGAGTAGCCCATGACAGTTATATTCTGTTGAATGGAGGTCTGACATCGGGTTGTTGACCTGTTTATGTTTATCAAAAGCTATTGCGTGCTACAATTCGTGTGGCTTGCGTCTTGTGCGTCTTTGGTGGGTTGAGTTCGAGATTGGGTTACGTCTCGTTGCCTAGCACGTGCTGGTTGTCCGTTCCGGTTGCCTCGCTGCTCAAAATTCCAACCGAACCACTGACCACCAAATATAGAAACTGTGCGTATCAATAGAGCAACAATCAATTGAGCCGGGCATTTTGACAATGGGAGATGTTGTTGTTTTTGTTGTTGTTTGTTTCGTTGTCATGGTGCGAAAGCAATTCCGCTTTCCACTTTGGTTAAGGTCATGGGAAGCGCGGCAGTTGCGACGACACGAGTCGACTCGACTCGACTCGACTCTCGTATCGCTTGTTTGGAGTTACCTTCAATGGCATCAACTCTCTTCCTCTTAGCCCTCCCCACCAACTGATTGCTCAACACATTTGTGCTTGTCATTTCACTTCATTACTAGCCATCGACAATCGACCACTGAGTTTAACATTAACAACAATATTAAACAACAAGAGCGATCTTGTTAAATGTCATCGACTTAAAGATACCATATAGACAGATATCATTTTTCATTTAAATTAAATATTTTTAATATCAAGGTGTTTAATTGTACAAGTAATTATTAAATACATGTTTTTCAATAGCAAAATTTAAAAGTTTCCTATATTGCTAAGACCTTAGTCTTAGATAAACACAAAAACTACATTTGCTATTCGTTATTGATCTGAATAAGTTGTCAGTTGATAATTGCACTAGTTTAACATACCCATTAATCACTGTTTTTGTTAAAGGGTATAAAAATAACGCGCACACAACTGTTGCTATTGACAGTTGCACTTGTTGTTGGCCCTGAAATTGAAAATTGTTAGACGCAGTGTCGCTGACGAAGAGCTGGCGGTTAGCCCCCATCCCCAGTCCTCCCCTGTCAACAACACCGTTTCTCTCGTTACTCCACCCTCGACAACATTTGCAGCGAACCGAAATGTATTTGTTTTGTCGCGCATTTCCATGTGGGATGTGAAAATAACCACAAACCGTCTGCTGCGAGAAACCTTGAACAGAGTTTTGGCCCAAAAAAAATAAAATAAAAATAATGGAATTTGTATGCGGTTGCCGGGCGCCAAAACACAAACAGTGTAGAATGAGTAAATGATGATACGTACATGTGAAAAGTATTATTTAATACCCTTTCTTAACATAACTTTTGTTTATGCAAAAATCACTTCTTGTATTTTATTTTTAAAAGTTTTCCATGCTCGTGCGTATATGGAAATATCAAAGCTTATTATTCTTCAATGAATCACAGTCATTAGTTTGCTATGCAACTTGATTTCCTGGAATCATAAAAATCAAATGCACCTTACATGCTGTGAATTCCTGGAATATTTAAATTAAATACTATTCAAAGAAATGTCGCACGAAAGTACAAATAAAATGTAATAAGTGCATTAATGCAATTTTTGGGCTGCTCATCAACAGGTCTGTTAAATGTGGGGACCAAAAGCAAAGGGGCAGCCAGAAACAGTGGAACACATGTGTATAGAACGTGAGTGATAAGCGACGTTCAACTAAAAATAACATTTATGACTCTGGAATGAAAAAAGTCAAAGTCATGGCCAATGTTTAAGAACAATTGTGGGTAATATGACACGAAAAAGCTACAAGTACACACACACATATGCGCTATAGTGTGTGTGTGTGTGTGTGTGGTTGTGTGTGTGTGTGTGTGTGTGTGTGTGCGTTAGACGTGCTAAGCTGTTGCAAGTTATTTAGTGGGTTAGGTGTTTTGTGTAGCACGTACCTAAGCCAACAAGCCGGCAGGTTAGTTAGATAACAATTTGTGAAAGAGGCAACATTAGACCTTAAGTCAAAACGCTTATAAGTATTAATTGCTTCCTTTACTTAATTTATTGCTGTTGGAATTGTTCGTTCAACTTTAACTTATTCACTGCAATGTTCATTTTTTCTATCACGTTGTGTACTTTATGTCTTTTATCACCTCTCTTTTATTTTACCTTCTAAAAATAAATACTTTTTGTACATTAATTACTCCTAAATCAAACCAAATGTTGTTTTTTCTTTTAAATTTCTTTGCGTTTTGTGCTTTTTTGGCCCATTCATATCAATTTTACTTTAATGCTATGGAGTTTTCCGGTCCCTGCTCAGGGGCTGTCACTTGTTGTTGGTATGTATGTACTTTGAATATCAATTAAGCTACAATCAAATATACATGTCTATTTTGTGTGTTATTAATAGATATTATCATGGTAAAAATCAAATTATCTCTCTACCTATTTATACAAGCACTCCACATAATAATTACTTTCAATAGCAAAAGAAACTCATCACAATATAATGTTTTAATAACTGAAGTCATATCGAATGCTCATACATTGATTTATTTCATTATACTTCAGGGGGGGAGGGGAGCATTCAGTTCAATTGTGTGTTTAGGCCTTATGACTTTTCCCTCTTGTTTCAATAGCTTTTAGCAACTTGAGGCTTTTATGCGTGTGTTCCCGTGTCATATGCTTGGTGTACTTTGTATATCAATAACTTGTAGCTTCCACATTTTGTGGCGCATTGCTTCAATGCTTTAACGAGATCGGCTCGTAAATGAATGCGTCGCATCGTAGGCGACACTCAATCTCAATAAACAAGGAATTATGATACGGCGATTGTCACCAACGGTGCGACACCAACCCCGACCTAAACCCCAACCCCAACCACCCCTCCCTTTCTGATGCCTGATGCCGACGTCTGCGGTTGTAAGGCAATAAAAATGTAAGCGCTTTTGTTTGTGGCTTTTTCAAGTAAAAGCCGGCAGCCAACAAACACGACTTTTGTGAGTGTGGGTATGGGCGGTGGGTTGTGGGTGATTTTTTTACTGTCGGGTGGCGCTATTAACTAGTAAGTAACTTTATGGCAGCGGTTTCGGCGCGGCTATTTGCAATTTGCCTCATGACAATACGCACACACACTCTGCTACATTTACACACACAATGGCCGCCAAACTGTGCAACAAATTCACTTTTCATCTCTTTAACCTTGCTGCCAAATTTTAAAACATATCAAACAAATCAAAACTGAAAGCGCACGCAACAAAAACATCAAAAATTTATATTTAATTATTTTGTTTTTTTTCTTATATTTTTTTTTCAAAGTCAGCGTCGCAAATCATACCGGAAAACACACAATAATATCTAATTATGAATAATAACCAAAATGATTAGCAAGATTAAAAAAACATTTTAATGAGATTTAAATGAAAATTTAAGCACAAAGAAATATCGTGTTGTTTCTTGCCAAATTGTTTTTTAAATGTTTTTTTTTTTACTATTTTATTAACAGAAATTTGAGGACAGAGAACTTTGAATAAAGCTGCCTAATGCGTAATGCGTAAATGTACCACAAAAAATTATGAAAGGGCCAAAACATGTTTGGTTAAATTTTGATCACGGCAAAGACCATTAGTCGAGGTCATTCGAAGTGCTAAGATATAAACATTTCAGCTCTCAGGGGCGTACGAAAAGGGGCCTGCGTGCAAAATTAAATCTTTTTCTCTTAATAATTTATTAAAAGAACACAAAAACTGTTTTTGTTTCTTATTTGTTTACAAATAAAACACAAAAACCGAATCAAAAAAAATTTTTTTTACGTCTTGTTTGTTTTGCCGCTCAAGTGTTTGTTGTTATACTAAAGTTGAAGAATTTATTTTTTTTTATTTCAACACACTAACAATAATTTAGTATACGCACCGTGCGACTGCAACAGGAAATTTTTTATTGTTATTATTATTTATTGACTTTCCGCTACTTAATTCACAATATTTTGAATTTTGTGTGTTTTGGTTCTTGATTTATTCGAGATACCTTCACGCTTAAGTGTCCTGACGCGTATTAAGCCAAAGGCACACAGCAATTATGCTTTTATATGCACTTGTTTAAACTACCCCAGCGAAAGTAGTTTCGATGCCGTTACCTTTGCCGTTGCCTGCTTATTGCGACGTGGCCAGGATGCCATTGTAAAACGAAAATGAAAATCCGCAACAATAGCAACACTGTGTTTAAAATAAAACGAACGACAGGAGAATCAAAACCGCGTGGCGACTGCGCGACGTTGTTAGCCAGTGAAGAAGCGACGAACCGAACGCCCCTCTTGTGCAGTTGTAAAATGTAAGAGTTTTGTCGACACGGAAGTTCACAACACGCCCACAACAACACGTCAAACAGTGGCAGGCAGCACGAGAAGATTATTCACAGTGGAGAGCTTTTGGCGGCAAGCGAGGACGCGTCCGTTGCGCTGGCGTTGAAACTGACGAATAAACAACGGCAGCAGCAACAAAAACAATCCAACCAGTCGAGCCGGCAGCAATAGCAGCAGCAAAACGACAACAGCAACAGCGGCAGCAACAGTTAGCGTTAGCATGATACGAATCGGGGTAATACGTTTATTTATCAGTTGCATCCTATAAACTAATGCTCACTTTTTGGTATTATTATAAATAAGATCACTACAATATGATAAAACAATTTGTAAGGCAAATTTTATTCAATTAGTACAGATAGCACTTGTTTCTTTATATCTTTATAGCTTGTTTTTAGCTAAAAGCCCGCTAGGCAGCGCTCATCTCTAAAGTTTAACATCATGTTATCAGCATATTGAGCAGTTTACAGCATGTTAAGCTTTAACCCGCAGCAAAACAGAAACTGTTAATAAACAATTAATAAACCATGCTAGCGTATAGCGAACAAATATTAATTAAAATAATATTTTTTTAAATATTAAGCAAGAAATTTAACATAGGTCTTTTCACTGCTCTGCATATTGAGTTAGCAGCTTTGGGAATTGTTTTGCTCGACTGACCTTCGGTTAACGTTTGGGGCCACACGTGTTGTAGATATATATTATTTTTTGGCCAATATGCAAACATTATCTACGACATGACTAATATAAGGCCCAACACCCATACAAATTACATACGCCTGCTAAACTGGCAAACGCACGCGCAACAACAATGTAAATACTTGCACAGAGGAAAGTACATTTTTACATTCCTGTACCGAAAGGCAACCTGTTGACATCTGGAGGGTGGCTTGTTTTCTTTGGAAGGTTGCCCGTTGGGCATACAGGGTGTGCGAGCATAATGCTTAAATATATGTGTACAAACATTTCTGTTTGCATCTGCATTTTAATCTATATTAAATATAATCAGCTTAAAGGCGTGACTTTAAAAGCTTGGTTTCTTGTTATACTTTGTTAACATCTCAACTTTTTAAGATACTTCTGGTATAATGATATTATTATTATTATTCTGAAGTTAACAAATGTTGTTATTATGTTGTTTAACATTCATCTAAGGGGTATTTACAATGAATGGAAGGAGAGCCCTTAATCAGCAGTGCGCGTTGGGTCTCCCGGTCACTAATTGCTTTTGACAAGAACAGGTGCCTGCTCGAGGATTCTCAATTGGCAACAGGTTAGAATGCTACTAGGTTGCTTTGTTGTGGTAGGAGTAGCATTAATTTTGGCTGGCACTGCGTGTGTGCATTCATTACGCTTGACTGCTTGAGGATGTGCCCCAACCTTTCATGGTTTTTCTCTTCCACTCTTTACCTTATCCATCCTAGTGATGGTTGCCTCCGTCAGTGTGCTTACCTTTGCTCCTTAAACTTTAACCCCTTCCCTGCAGGTCAAATGCTATCGTCGTCATAGCTGCTGTCACTTTGCATTTATGTTGTTTACGCATCAACAACAGCCAAAAGGTGTGCAGCACCCCTCACCCCCACCTTGCATGCTTGATACAATCAACAACTTCTTCTCGAACCTGTCTTGTCCGTTTGTCGTTTGCGGCATCGACAACTAATGTGCAAGGATGGGCTGAGCAAAAAACTTTTTTTTAGTACATTAACTTGTGCAGGATTTTGATGGAAATTTGTGGAGCAAAGCTTTTTGCTAATTTATTAATCTTGTATTCAGTTTCCTTAATAGAAACCTTAAAAACAGGCTTAAGGTTCAATGATAGATTTGTGTCAATGTCAAGGTTGCCCAGAACTTTAATCATTTGACACGCTCTAAAAACTTCGAGAATTGAACTTGTGCACTGTTTGAAAATTGAAAACACTTTTAGAGTAAACTAAGAACATTTGATTGCCTTTTGTTGAATTGTTTTCTTAGTTCTCTTAAAGCTAAGAGAAGAATGATGAAGATCTCTTTGTTAGCTTAAACAGAAAAATATGCAGAGAAATATATGACTGTGCGGCTTTTCCTAGGCTATTGATAAGAAAAGCAAAACTGTATTAAACAATTATTAGTGCTTTCCATCTCTTCAAACTTAAACGATTGATATGAAATCATAAACCTAAATATATATTTATTATGTATGATCATTCCGACGACGAGTTTATTCCTTCTACTGAATAATCTGCACAACTTTATTGAAAACTTTCACGCTCAGTTTCAATGAGTGCTGGAAATAAAAGAATATAAATTATATATATATATTTTGAGGCAAAAGTTAGTGCGGTCAGCTCCCACAGTCAGTACACATTAGCACCTCGCCGAGAACGGATCGCGAAACACGGTAGTTGCATTGGGTAAAATCAGAGCATAGCACAGTGGATAGATAGACGGCGGCGAGCTGTGTGAGGAGGCGTAATAATTAGCACGTAAAGCGTCTTGCGGCTTGCAAAACAATTCAATATTTTGAAGATCAAAATAAACAAACAAACATACATATACGGAAAATATCAAGAAAAGCAGAGCACGCCAATTTTGAATGGGGTAAAAGCGGCTGATGACAGGCAGATCAAAAGATTGATTGCAGGCCATAACATAATGTGTACATGCTTAAAAAGAAATGAACATATATGTCATGAGCTGGCAAGAAATGCACAAATGAGTTGCAAAAAGTGAAATAAAATTCCTTATAGTCAACCAATTAGTTTATTTTGTAGGCCGCAACAAAGTGTAAACAAATCAACAATATGGAAAATGTGCGCTTCTCCATCATCGTAAGTGCCCCCATCTCGCCCACTCTTTACCCGGGCTCGGTCTGTTTTGATTTTGATTTTTGTTTTTGTTTGTCTTGGCAGGAGAACGATCTGAAATGGCAATCAGAGAGCGAGACGGCCGATATGGATCTGCTGTTTGATAAGCGCAGCATTTCCAGTGAGGCCAATAGCGATGCCGTTTTTAGTAATGAGGCACATGAGATTTTCGAGCGCCAGCAACAGAATCAAGTTCTCTGGCAGCCCCAAGAAGTCGAGGAGACGCTATGCGCAGTGCCAAATGGTCGGCATATATTGGATATGGTCAAATCGGGTTGCTTTCTGGGTGAGCAGATGGCAAAATTAGGCAATTAAGTTAATTTAATTACTTTTCATCGTATTATTGCAGAGCTAATGATCGAGCCAAGCGATTGCAACCTGGCGCTCTTATGTTGCTCCCTCTATGGTTCTGTTGAGAATATTTTGTACCTACTCACCCATTATAATGCGGATCCAAATACATCCGATAGCCGCGGACGAACTCCACTTCACTTTGCCTGCTGTCGCGCCAATGCGCCCATTGCTAAAGTAATGCTCGATCGAGGTTCCGATCCAAATCGGTGGGAAGACAAAAAGGAGGTGACACCATTGCACTGCGCTGCCAGGTAAATTATGTACACACATATGTATATACTAAGCCCAGGGACGCATCACAACTTTTAATTGTCATAGCTGTTTCAACACTGATCCAATTATCGAAAATAAAAGGCTTCATCTCTAAAGCAATGCTGTGTTTAATATCAATACATGCTCATCAATTTGTGAACTTACATCGCTAATCGATTGTTATTTACAGTTCAAAGAGTGTCGAATGCATTTTACTTTTGCTGCGACGCAAGGCGAATATCAATATTGGCATTAATCGACGATCTGCACTACACTATGCCATTGATGGTGATGCTGTCGAGTGTGTTGAGATACTGTTAAAGTATGGCGCCGATCCCAATACACCACAGGTGTACACTGAGACACCGCTGCACACCGCCTGCGCCTCTGGTTTTACCAAATGCGTCCAGTTGCTACTGAATCATAATGCCGATGTGCGCTCCCAATTCGGTGAAGGTAAAGTGACGGCATTACATTTGGGTATGTTTTCTATTTGCTTGGAAGTCACCTACAACAAATAACATTCCCCTTGCAGCCGCGGAGAATGACTATGCAGAATGTGTGCGTTTACTTTTGGAGCATCGTGCGGATGTCAACTGTCGCAATGCGAGCCAACAGACACCTCTGCATCTCGCCTGCCTATCCCAGTCGTTAGGCAGTGTGGAGATTCTTCTAAAATACGGTGCAAATGTGAATGCAATATATCGGGATGGACGGACTGCCCTGCATGCCGCCATTGTGAAGCAATCCCGCTGCCTCGACTGCTGCATGGCGCTTCTTAAAGCGGGCGCCGATGTCAACAAATCTGATGATTACGGCTATACGCCACTCCATATCGCAGCACTCAACGAATTTAGCAGTTGTGTCTACCTCTTCATAGGTGAGTGATGTACATTAGAAGTTAGTATATATTACAATATACAAATTACAGAAAACGGCGCAGATCTAACGGCTCGCACCGATGGACACACCTCGGCCCTGACATTCATTGTGCGTCGCTGTCCAGAAATAATACCCAAACTAATGCATAAACTGGACAATTCTATCAATGCGAATGATCAAGAGATTGGTGATGTTGACTGCCAGATAAGGTTGGACTTTCGACTGCTGGTGCCCAGCTCATCGGCAGAGAAAGGCGAGGCGGAGCTGATGTTAAGCCTCATTGAGGTGGGACAGAAGCGTATATTGATGCATCCTTTGTGCGAAACTTTTCTCTTTCTCAAGTGGCGTCGTATACGCAAATTCTTTCTCATGAGCCTCGCCTATCACACATTCTTCGTGATGCTTTTTACATTGTATGTAATCGGTGTGTTTGTGCGCTGTTGCAAGGAGGGTGAGCAGTGCCAGGCATCCGGCTATGTAACGACCATTGGCTACTTTGTGATTGTTCTCAACATTATGCTGCTGGGTAAGGAACTCTTTCAAATGGCGCATGGTCTGCATGGCTATGCCAAGTACTGGGAGAACTGGCTGCAATGGTTAATCGTCTTTGGTGTAATGCTTTCTGTAGTATGTAGTATTAAATATGGAAACTAGCTGGGTCAGAAATTGTAATTTTTGTACTTTGCAGACACCAGCAATACTATGGACTGGTGATATTGGCGCTGTACCAATGTGGCAGCATCATGTGGCAGCTGTGGTGATTCTTCTGGTCTGGTTAGAGCTAATGATGCTGGTGGGACGCTTTCCCATATTCGGTGTCTATGTGCAAATGTTTACCAAAGGTATAAACTACTTTACCAATCAGTAATATATATATAATTCATACTCAAACTTTTTCCAGTTGCTGTTAATTTTGGCAAGTTCCTTATGGCCTACATATGTTTGCTGATTGCCTTTGGCTTGAGTTTTGCTGTACTCTTCAATGACTATCCGGCTTTTGAGAATATAACGTGGTCTGTGTTAAAATCCATCACCATGATGTCTGGAGAGTTGGAGTTTGAGGATATCTTTTATGGCGACTATAAGGTCAAGTTTCCCGTTACGTCGCACATAATTTTTCTGGCATTTGTGCTATTGGTTACAGTGATATTGACGAATTTAATGCTGGGCCTGGCTGTCAGCGACATACAGGGATTACAGGTATCCGCAACACTGGATCGTCTAGTGCGACAGGCGGAGTTGATTTCACGACTGGAGAGTCTATTTTTCTCCCGTCTGTTACAGAATATACCTCTAGTCCACTACTGTAAACGCAAAGCTCTGCTGCGCACCTCCCGTGACATGCTGCAGTTCACTGTACGGCCCAATGATCCGCGTGATCGCTCCCATCTGCCCGAGGACATCAAGCTTAACATCTACAAGCTTGTGGCAGAGAGACGGGATCGCAATATGAGCATGCGACGTCGCCAATTTGAGAAGAACTATCACATGTTCAGTCGCAGTTTGCAGCGCCAGACGCCAAATCGAACGGATCCCAAGGCACAGCCACACCAACAACAACACAAGCAACCGCAAGAACAGGAACTCTTAAACAAAACACAGACGCAGTATTTCCAAATGCACGAGCTACTGCGTCCACGTTCAGCAACAAATGTTCCACAACAACTGCGCCAGGAGCAGGAACTGAAGCTGCAGACAAACGATTGGCGCGTTGAGCTACAAGTGCTTAAAGAGCAACTGGCTCAGCTAACAGCTAAGCTGGATAAATTCTCGGACAATGCAATGCGCAAGATTAATTACAGCGCAAACGAATTGTGCCGCATGCGGCAGCAACAACAGCAAACGCGCGCGTCTGCATCTACAACGGAGACAATGCGTCATCATCGATGAATTATTTTAATGTAAATACATTCATATATACATCTTAATATATACGCATACATATCGAACTGCAAACATACTCAAGTATTTTTTGGGTATCGAACGGAATATGTATATATGTTTTTAATTCTTCATATAGTATACTATATCAAATATATATAATGAACTGTCAAAATATTCAACGAAATGATAAAAAAGAATCTTGTTAATGTCTGGCGTCAGTGCTGTTTAAGTTAAGAACCCGCCACATTGGTTAGCCATTTGTCATTGCTCTGATTCCATACCAAAGTATCCTCATCCGGTTTCGGAGCACGAGGTCCCAGCTGTGTCCAGGTTTGTGTTGCTGGATGGAAGGCAAAATTCTTAGAGTTGGCAGGCGGCGGCGGTGGTGTTTGATCAAGCAATGGAGGTCGTGTTATGGGCACAATGTTTGGCTTCTCACCGCCAGGATGCACACTTATATACTCCACCTGCGACTTGGGATTGGAGTAGTCAACTGGTGTGGCCAGCACATGACAAATCAGCAACAAAAACACTAAGCAAATAAATTTGTATATGAGATGTTATTCTCCCTTATTAATTGTGAGAATTTCAGACTCACAGCATATGTGAATAAAGCCTGGTCTCAGCATTTTGTTTATAGTAGTATCTCTTGCTTGAATCTCAGCGTTAGAGCACCAAACGGCAAAACGTTCCAACTACGACTGTTCGGAAATTGGCATTTAACACATTAGACAAGCTGCGAATTAAGCGAGAGTGTGAACATTGAAATCTCACTTAATTAATCTGTTTGTTATACCCTGTTCCCATTAGCCGCAGAGAATGGGCATATTGGATTACAATTCTCAACATAAGATAGTATAATGAACTTTGAAAATGTTTTCAAAGTTATCAAAAATGCAAGTCAAAGTAAGTTAAGTGCTTAAATAAGATGTTAACATCTACCTTATTTAAGAACAGAGTATCAGAGCTCAGTCAATAAATCTTATTTATATTATATTCTAACTTGTTTTTATTCTGATTTTCTTAAGGTCATTAATTGAGCATTGAACTGTAGATTGTGAAACACACTAGGTGCTGGAACATTTTAAATTCCCATTCAACTGTGATCTACGGAGGGGTGCAGATACCCAAATGTAAACGACGAACATCTATGAATAAAAGTTTAAAAAATCATTAAACTACAAGCGATTCAAACCGATTCAAAAGAAAAACTTACTTTGACCGCAGCTAATGGCACAGTTAAAACGTCCTTCATTATAATAGTTTATACTATCACTGCCACAGATAGGATTATATTCACTGGTGGTAGGACAGGACTGAAGACACGCCAGATAACGAGGCGATGCTGTCGTTGGTTGAAGCGTCGTTGTGGATACAGCGGGTGTTACTGGCTGCCCCCTGGTAAATGTTGGATTGAATGTCGGATCCCAAGACTGAAATTGCGGATATGCGGCTGCTCCAGCAATCAGCAAGATCAAAGCTGCAAAACAAAATTTCGTTTTACCTTCAGATTTATTGCATTACATATTGCAATTACTCAAAAAACCAACCGAAAATATGGGAAGTTTCCATTAATTTTGTGTTATGTGCGAGACCCACGAGATTGTCCGTTTGACTGTAAAATCGAAACGCGTCTGATACCGTCAAGCGTCCCGTCTCTCGTTTATAAACGAAGGTCAGGGCAATTTTTTTTTTTTTTTTTGTTTTGATTGCTATTGTACAAAAACTAAAACGTCATTAAAAAATGCTCATGCTTAACCGTGTGTATATAGATCGTAGGGTATTACCCCCAGTGCAGGTAGAACTGGTTACATATATGTATATAGAAAACAGAAGTTCTACATAATGGTGATTCATTCTAAGCGCATCTTCGAAAGTGCATTTTGATGGATCTGCAGTCTAGACGATTTTAAAGCAATTCAGTATGCAAGACACAGAACACGTCGACTAGATTGCAATGATATTTATAGGCTTTTAACGTTTAAAGTTGGTGACTTCAATTTGAATTGTAAATAAGTGCCTGGTTCGACTGATTACTTAGTCAAAACACTCTTTTAACCGACTTAAGATTCAAATCCAAGGACCTTTACGAGAAGAATTACTATAAAAAAAAAGATAAAGATAGGGGGCCCATTGTTGTAAAATTTTAAAAACACCAATAAAAAAAGCAAAAAACAATTTTTAAAAAACCCAAAAGGGCCTAAAAATGAGTTTTTCCAAGAAGCTGTTTTAAGGTTATTCATTAATATTTTAGCTAAAAAAAACCAAAAGTGCCTTAAAAAAAATATAAAATTAGCTGTTTTTGCAAGAAACCGAACGGCTTACAACATTTGGATGCTATACTTTTAGGCAGGTGGCTTATTCTTGCATATTCAATTGGTGACGACATAAATAATAAAAAAATAGAATAAAATCTTTAAGGAGGGGGCAGGCTCATATCTTTAAAAACAAAAAAAGAGCTTTAAAAAAGCTAAAAGAGCATAGACTGCAGTTTTTCCAAGATCTTGATTCAACTAAAACCATTGCATACGGCATAGGCGGTACATTAAAGTCAATTTGTGTGTCAAAAATAATATAAATATATTTTATTTATATTTCTTTGTATTTATTTATATTAACTTATATTTATTTATATTTATTTATATTTATTTATATTTATTTATATTTATTTATATTTATTTATATTTATTTATTTATTATATAGAAATCCCATCCTAACTCTTATCTTCTACATGTTCCTTTGTGGACTGCAGCTCGTGCAAAGTAACGAGATCGGACAGTTCCCTTTAATGCCATTGAATGTCAAAATACTCTTTAATGAACTTTTTTGTATAAAGCTTGGACCTTCAATTTTTTGCTCTCTTAAACATTTTTCTAGTTTGCAAGACAAAATCTCGCAAAAAAAAACTTTGCGAAAGCTTTTAAGCAAATCTAGAGCATATATATATGTGAACGTTTTATAATATTTACCAATTGACTTGATCAAATAGGCCAAACACTTGTTGACAACATAAAACATTCGTGTAATTAGCTGATGACACCCAGTTTTAATAACAATATCCCATTAGCAGGCAGAGATTCGTTCAAGAGTGCTTAGTTATGAAATGGCCATTTGATTAAGCAACTTTATTAGTGCTTTAATATACATATGAAAGGCAGTTTGTTTACATTAGATTAGGCGCTTTAGTGTCTGCCACTGTCTGCTTCCCCAATAACTGCAATTACCTATCGCTTATACTATAGCAAATATCGTATGTAAACAGTCTGGTCGGGTCTGGGGATTGTGTGACCATGAGCATGCGCTTGTAACATGCTTCCAACACAGAACATTTGGCAGTAATAGTCATAGTGACTTGCCGGTCAGCATGATTCACTGGCCAAAATAATGCGCTTCAAAAGGCAAGGTTAAATTTTAAATAGTAATTGGTGAAATGTATCCCAATTCAATACTTACAGAAGAAACGCATAAACATAGAACTTTTGTTTATAGTATTATTGTTCTTTTTCTTTGCTATTTAAACATTTTGAACGAAAACTCATTCAATTTGACATTGTTAAGTTGTTTTTTACGAACAAAGTAAATCATTTGATGTTTACTTTAAAGTGACCAAAAACATTGTTTTTAATATTTTTGGCTACATTTTAATTTTTACGATTTACCCAGAAGATGTCAATTTGTTATTTCTCTCCTCCTCTATGAAATTTGATTGGAAAACTTTGTTTTCGTGTTGCGATTATTTTTAGTTGGCGCCTGCCTCATCAAATCAGTGTAAACAACAAATATTTGTGAAAACTATTGAGACGGAGAAAAACAACAAAAACAAGGCCCTCATTTAGTATAGTTACCCCCTACCAGAACCTAGCAACGATGAAGGGGATTTATCAGACAAAAAAAAACATCAAATTTGTCAAGAGTTATTAAATTGTGAAATATTTATGGGTAGTAAATGTCTACGCAAAAATATACGAAATGAACTTAAGACGAGGGCGCAATGCCCCAATGCAAGGTATAGGGTGCATGCAACAGGCACGAAGGCAACGCATGATGCATTGCCATGGAAAAGTGTGAGAGGGTGAGGGTGGGAGATAAATGTCGCCTTTGTTTTTCCCAAAACACGTAGAAAAACAATGCGTGAAACTGTTTGCGGAAATGTCGCCAACGAATTATTATAAAAACTCCGAGCAATTTCTTGGGAAGCCACACATTGCATTCGTACCTCATTACAGAGAGAATAGTACAGTGTCGAGTGGAGACAACAAGTGGTAAGTGACGCCTAACAATTAGACAATGTACAATCAAGGAAAGAAAGAAAATTTAATGACGTCACGCTAAAACTTGTTTTCGCCTCGAAGCGATTAGAAACTGAGCGAAAGATTTCTTATCAGCTTAAACGAACTATCGAACCCAACGATTTAAAAAGCAAACGATTCTAGCTACTTACAGTACCTACTGAACAGTCATACAGACAACATCTAACGATTAACGATCATCATTGTCAATTGCAGTGCGAGTGATACTCTTATACTATTATCTATTACATCTTATACTGAGCTTGGCTTGGCATACAACGTCAGCGGACATAATGCCGGAGAGACAAGTTGCACCAGTCATAAATAGTTATGAGGAGTTCGAACAGAAATTGCCTGGGTAAGTGATTAAATCATCTTCGTAAAGCATTATCTTCATGACCTTGGCGACAAGAGAAAATGAAAAGAAAATCATGTAATGAGCAATGCAGATAAGGCAGATTAGGCAGACGAGTAAACAAATGCTTGAACTGGTTAATTTCCTAATAATCTTAAATATTAGCGATGCAGTTTGGTAACACAACTTTTGTATACTCAAAGAAATCCAATAAACTTTCTTGACTTCTAAAGGGCAATCTTATTTGATTTTTTAAACTAAATTTCACATTTCACTTCTTATTCATTAGTTATTTAGCCGCTAACTACAAAACAGCAATTTTGTTGGACTATGATGGCACCTTGGCGCCCATTGCGGATAATCCCAGCAAGACCAAAATGCCTGTTGAACTGGAGGCCATATTGAATAGACTGGCAAAGCATCCGCAAATATTTCTGGCCGTTATTTCGGGTCGTGCACTAAAGGATGTGCAGGCGCATGTGAATATCGAAGGTGTTACGTTTGCGGGCAATCATGGACTCGAAATTGAGTACCCTGATGGTTCGCGTCACGATTACGAGTTGCCAGCAGACATTAAGAAGAACTACACAGCTATGGTGAAGGAGTTAAGGCAGCGTGTAGAGAAGAACGGTGCCTGGGTGGAGGATAAGCGGGTCTCCCTTACCTATCACTATCGTGATACGCCTGTGTCGCTGAAGGATGAGCAAAAGAAACTGGCAGCGGAGATCTGTCAAAGTTATGGTTTCCGTGCCAATCAGGCGCATGAGGCGATCGAGGCAAAGCCACCAGTTAACTGGAACAAGGGAGAGGCAGCTCTCTACATACTCAAGGGCAAATTCGGTGATTTTTGGGCACAGGAGACAAACGTTGTGTTTGCTGGCGATGATACCACCGATGAGGATGCAATGAGAGTAAGTTTAAGCTTATTAACTATGAACTTTCGAATCGATTTAAAATCTTACTCTCTTTTATCTAGGTTCTTAAGAATTCGGGTCGTTCATTCCGCATTGCTGCTGATGAGATTGAAACCTTTGCTGATTTCCGATTGCCCAAACAGGATCTGATGACAGATTTGCTTAAATGGATTGCATCTGTTTATGTTTCTTAGATAATTTATTTTATAATAGTGAATTTATGTTAAACCATACTTTTTACTTGTATTATTTAAGGATATAAGTTTTGAACACGATCATGTAATATTATAAATAAATCAGTGATTATATGAAATCAATTTTCAATAATTATGTGTATTTAATATTAAAAACTTTAGGAAACATTATCAGCTGATGGCACTCGATCAATTAATGAAATCATGACAGATTTCTGTCAAGCAACGTCAAGAGAAATAGATTTTCCGGTGAGATGAACGTCAATGAAGATGAAAACAGCAACGAACCCAGACAAAGGTGCCTTAAGACATCATCAACGGTCAGCATCCAACCACTCGCTGTATGCTCCAACAAAAAACATATAAATACTTGAAATTTATGTATTACAGTGACGCTATATATAAAGCGAAATCTCACGCAAACATACATATATACACACATGGAGATGAGGTTCCTTAATGGTATGTATGGCTATTTTTTTTAAAGGCATATGCCTCATAAATAACGTGCGCTATTACTTGGCCAAGAGACGGCAGCTAGAGTTGCCACACTTATTGAGAGAGCGTGAAAACCTGTGAGAGAATTCAGTTTGTTGGCACATATAGTATTTTTTGTACATATAGGTCTGCAGCATGGGGCTGGCGTTGGCGCACATTAGGCATTAGTATTAAGTCGGTCGAGGTACGTCCAGCACGTCGCACAGTTTCCGGTAGATACAGCATATATATATTATATCTCGTATACATATATAAGAGTACTCAACTCAATATGGCTGAACAAAAGAAGGCACCGCTCTTGAAAAAGGAGGAGGATTACGTCAAGGCTCTGGAAGGGTAAGTAGCTAAGGCCAAACGACTCTGCAGAAAATTATCCTAGAACGGAACGGAACTAATGGTGCTCGATTGAACAGTTTCATTGCGCCCGAAACGGATCAGGTTGTTCTGTTGCTGGATTACGATGGCACACTCGCCCCTCTGACCGAGGAGCTGTCCGTTATGCCCAAGGACACTGAGATCAACATTAAGAAATTGGCTGCCAACGAGAAGATCTTCATGGTTGTATTCTCCGGTCGCGAACTGAGCGAGATCAAAAATCATCTGAAGTTCCCCAATGTTACCTATGCCGGCAATCATGGTCTGGAAGTTGAATACCCATCGGGCAAGAAGTTCAAGATCGAAATGCCCGAGGAACTGTTGGAAAAGCACAACAAGCTCGTCGCCGAGCTGAAGGAGAAGGTAATAAAAAGGAAATTTTCTACAGTGAAAGTTTCTTATTGAAAATGTTGTGTTTCTTTATAGGTTGTTTTGTCTGGCGCCTGGGTTGAGGACAAGAAGATCTCGGTCACTTATCACTATAAGGGTGTCACCGATAAGCTGAAGGCCAAGTTGATTGCCGACGCCAAGGCTCTGATTCAGGCTCATGGCTTCCAGCTGATCGAGACTCCATATGCTTTGGAGGGCAAGCCACGCGTCAACTGGGACAAAGGTTAGTCCAAATCAACCATTAAGCAACAACTAACAAAACCAACATAAATATCTAATAATACACATATATAAATCAATAATTTTGGCCAACTGTTAACGCCCATCTGGTCGTCTGCGTCGTCTTCGGCAACGGCACCTGTTCGAAAACAATTCGATTTTGAACGCGAAGCTGATTTAATTATTGCCGTATTTTCTTTAAAGCACGGGTGCAAAATATTTATTCTTTCACCCCAAAGGCATGTGGGCGGCTGTTTTGCTCAGATTTTTAAGAAAATTATATATATATATTCACATAGACACTAAGCACAAGACATAATTTGTGCTTATATATTTTCGAAAATGTATGTCGACAGTCTTCGCAGCAGTTCAGCATAGAAAATGATTTAACCATATTTTTTTGTTTCTGTTGCCCGCTTGACAAACAACTAGGCCGAAAACTGATGTCAAAAGCGCGCCACCAAACGATTATATCTTTATATATTTATATATATATATAAATATAGATGACTAAATATAATAAATACTTACTTGCCTAACAATGAATTAACAAATTCGTATAAAATTCAATAGAAATTTTTACTTTCATGTTAAATGTTTGAGGAATTGTTTTTATAAATTCTCAAATTTGTCATCGAAAGTCTTTTCTATTTTAAAATTATATGTTTTACATGAAAAAGCAATTATATGGTCTCAAAACACTTGCAATTAAAACGAGGCAATGAACCAAATTTTGCCTTCTTAACAAAGCGTATCTAATTCAGAACGTTTTAAGTAAACGATGCGTTAGCTTCAAAATGTAAAATATATTTTTGTGTTGAAACATATTTCGATCGATAAAAATAGCGTAGATAATGTAGAAATGATCTGAGACTCCTACGCATAAAATCGGGAAACTTATAATCCATTAAAACCTTTTTAAAATATTTATAGATAATCGAATTCCTAGCGAAATATAAAAAAAATAAGTATTTAGATATAAAATCAAATTCCATTGCAACTGAAACATCATAAGCAGTATTTCAAAAACAAAAAAAGATGATCCGTCTAGTTGATATATAAAATAAGACGTTTCCAATGAGCTGCGACAAATGTGAATAGATTCAAAAGACAAAAAATATTTACGGATGCAGATAAAAATTAATTATAATTATGCCCGCCATCGGGTGCAATAAATTGCTAGTGGAAAAAAAATATTGCAAGAAAAGTAAGTCAAACAAACAACACAAACATGGGGAAAAGCGATCCTCATGATATTTATTTTCTTTTTTATTTCGTGAAATATGAAAGCCTGCCAAGCGCATACTATGAAATGGCAACAAAAGATCTGAATTGTTGGTGCCGTCTGAAAAATATAAAATGCAATACAAGGGAAGAAAGAAAAAAAAAATGCCAGAAGACGAATACTAATGCGTCATCAATTAAACAAAAATGTAGCGTTAATAGAGTGCAGAACAAGAGCAAAGAAACAACCAACCAAATAACAAACAAAAACACAATAATTAAAATAATCAAAACCGAACTCTTTAGATGATATACACACACAAATATAACATACAGATATAGATTTGAAGATTTATTTTTAAATGTGGTTTGCATACATTGACTTGACGGGCCGAGCAGGCCACCAAACACAAATTTGCTCACTCCACGCCCACGCCGGCAACTAAAAATAACGCCTAGAAAATACACATAGTATAGATAAATAGCTGGCTGCCGTTAGCGCTGCAGGCGGTTATGGATTTAGATTTATATATAGAGTGAGAGTGAACGAAATCAAAATGAAACTTGTTGTTTGCGCCACTTTTATCTATATTTATTGGCAAGCAATCAAATTCTCCAGAATGCATCACATCAATGGGGTTCCAAAAATAAAAAAACGCATTTAAAAAAACACACACATGAATTAGGATCAGTTTACATAAAGTAAATAACATTACCTTTTGTCTTATGAAGGCTTTCACCTTTTTAAATTTTCTTTTGTTTGCAGGAGAGGGTGCCAAGATGATTTTGGAGAAGCACTTTGATGCTGACTGGGCCAAGAATTTGAAGATCATCTATGTTGGTGATGATACCACCGATGAGGATGCCATTAAGGTGCTGCATGGCATTGGCAAGACTTTCCGTGTTTCTGAGCTGCCAACACTGAAGACCTATGCTAACTATCAGATCAAGACCGTCGAGGAAGTTGGCTATCTGCTGAAAGCCATTCAGGCCTACTACGAGAAGAAGAAGAAGGCATAAGCGTTGCGGCTAGCTGTAGCTTAAGCTAATTCCACACTCACTTATATAAACTTCATTAGTGGTTTTTTGTCTTATACAAATTACAATATTTATTTCTCATTATTTTGTATGTATGCATGAAACTCTTACAGATACAATCGCTCGTCCCTTTAAATGTTTTACAAACAATTTGCTGTTTTCGATATTTTTCGCAATAAATGTTTCACATACTTTAATAATAATTCGTTTGTCTTCAGAAATTAACTATGACTTATCTGCGTTCCGATTTGAGGCCACCAGAACGCGCTCCGCCAGCACGTCCGCCGCGACCGCCTTGCTTCACGATGGTGGGTGGCACAGCAACCACAGGCGTTGCACCAACTGGAGGTTGAACGGCGCCGGCAACCACGCCGACTGGCGTTACAACGGGCGTCTGTACGGGAGGACCCATAACTGCCTGTGGCACTGCTTGTTGTGGCTCCGCGCGTTTTGGTTCACTCATGTTGAGTGCCTCATTAAATATCATGCAGAATTCGCCAATCTTGAAAACCTCGCCATTTTTTCCTGAATATAGCGTCAGACAGTGGCGCCATATGGACGCATAACCCTTGGTCAGTCTTATGATGTCGCCGGGAGTTATTAGTTTGCCGGGCTCATCCCAAATAGACACGTTGATACTGGCTGTTGGGTCGCCCACTTTAAAGTTGCGCACCTCCCGGTTTTCTTTGGTCACAGTTGCAACGCCCACCTGTCAAGCAGTGTACATTTATCAGTATAAACAAAAACAAATTCAACTTTCAGTCATTTTGTTATCGATTACACATACAAACCTCAAGCACTATGAAAATAACATTTATGTTTTTCAGACCAGGCTTAATGTCCTTAATAGCTATGCATTCTGCGTTGTACATAATAACAATTTAAACAAACTTAGAACTTTAATTTAATGTAATTGTCATGCGGGTTTTTTAATTTTTTAAAGGACGCTAAATGCACAAATACCACAAAACAAACGCATTAAATCAGCTGTGAGCTAATTAGAGATGGAGATCTTTCTGATAACGATTAATGTTACGATAGTTTTATTGTACTCGATACCTATCAAACAGTAAAATGTGACGTCACAGCCTAAAAACTTTAATAGAAGAATACAAATTCTATGCTTGACAAACGATTGAATATTCAATTTTGTGTTTTCCATTGGAAATTCTTTTTTAAAAATACAACGGCCGTAGAAGTATGAATCAATTACCTGCGCTTGTGTTACCTTCTAAATTGACTTCCTTGACTCAGCTGTGTGCGCGCTAAATACCACAGCGAACAAGTTCCGTTCAGAACAACACAAGCTCAATTGCTCATTTTGATGCAAAAAGAATACAAACATAGAATTTTCCAAATTTATTCACTAAAACTGCAAATTAATAAGCAAGTAAATTGAAGTGTGTGTTTCGGCACCGAAAGCGTTGAGTTGCTGCATACAACTGCAGCTGTGCAAACACCATAATCGCATTTGTGCTTACATTTTGTTTATCAACATGGAAACTGCTAGCAGTTCAAGCTCCACATCAGGAAGCACATCGTCAAGTGGCTCCTCTAGTGGCACGGATACGGGAAGCTCCTCGGAAACTGATTCAAGCAGTTCCGGCCCACCAAAACCCGAGGAGAAACCGCAGCCAACAAAACAACAAACTGCAGTACGGCGCAAAGCGCCCGAAAATGAAAAATCAAAAGCTACTACAAGCAGCAACAACAACAAAAGTGCGCTATCGTCTGCAGCAAGCAAGGTGCGCTCTGTGGTTGCGGCAAGCAACCAACGGAATGGCACACTCTCCAGCGACGATGATGATGACGACGATAATGCGCCGCCAGTCAAAAAGAATCCACGCACAACGAACAACACGGTTCCAGGAGGTGGAGGAGCTGCCGCAAGAAGGAAACTATCAACTGGAGCGGCGGCAAAGCAGGTTGCTTTAGCTGCAGCCAGCAAAGCGCCGCTTCCAGCAAAAACAAATGGAAACAACAAAAGACCCTCGCTGAGTTCCTCCTCCAACAGCACAGATGATTCTCAAAAGGATGTAAAGAATGTGCGCAAAGTGCCGCTAAAGCTCGCGAGCACTGCGACCGCTGTGCGGGCTAAACAAATGCGCGCCAAAGCTTTGCAAGTGAAAGCAAAAAACAAAAGCAAAAATGGACCAGCTGCAGTGCGTCGGGAGAGAAGTCGAAGCAGTGATGGAAGTGATGACTCGGACAGCGACTCTGGCTCTGAAACAAGCTCGATAAGTGAATCGGAGGGAAGTGATTCAAGTAATTCGTACAGTTCACAGCCTCCGATGGGCAAATCGAATCCAAAAGGTAAGCGGGTCATCGTTGGTGACAGCGAAGAAGAGCGCAAAGACAAGGCGAATCCCATGCGCAAACTTACCCGCTCGCTTAGCATGCGAAGATCTAAGCAACAGCAGCCAAAGCCAAGTAGCGAAACGGAAACGGATCCTGATCTCGACCAGGAAGACGACAAGCATCGTGTGCTCTCCAAAAGTCCCGGCAAGAAGTCTACACTATCGTCCGGCTATGGCAACATAAACAACAGCATTATCAACACAAACAACATTCTCAGCAAATGTAAAGTTAAGAAGGAATTGCCGTCCCTCAAATCGCGACCCATCTCTCCGGCTGTGCAACTGGAGAAGAAGTGTCCCATTGAGGGCTGCGATTCGTCTGGGCATCTTAGTGGCAATCTGGATAAACATTTTCTGCCTGAGTCGTGTCCCATTTACCACAACATGTCCGCCTCCGAGTGCAAAGAGCGTGCAAATGAGCGCAAACAACGCAACGAGCAAAGATTAAAGACGCCCATTAATATAGTCACCACGCCGGGCAATCAACATAGCAATCTCAAATCTCTGACGCCAGAGCAGCGTGAATTTCTGGCCAAAATACGTGAATCTCGTGCGAGCTTTCGTCCAATTAACCACAGCTCTTTAAATGATAAGGTGAATGTTTTAATTTAAACGTTAGCTATGTTTATTAATTTTGTATTTCTTTTGTCCAGGTCAAGTTGGATAAGGAATCAAAAGACGAAAACCGGGAGCCAAGTCTTGCTGGTCTGGTACCCGATTATGATCTGCAGCTGTTTCGCGAGGCTCAGGCGCAGGCCTCCGAGCGCATCGAGGACGAACTCAAAGATCTGCCCGTTGGCAAAGGCATTAAGTGAGCATTAAAAAGTTTAACCATTACTTTTCTAAAACGACTTAATCCTACAGATATATCAGCATGGGCAAGTATAAAATGAAGGTGTGGTATCAGTCACCCTATCCGGATGATGCTGCACGCCTGCCCAAGATGTACATTTGTGAGTTTTGCCTGCGCTATCAGAAATCAGAGACGGGCATCAAGCGGCATGCTGAGAAATGTGTTTGGCGGCATCCGCCTGGTGATGAAATCTATCGCAAGGGCAAGCTTCAGGTGTGGCAAGTGGATGGCAAACGTTACAAGCAATACTGTCAGCATCTCTGTTTGCTAGCCAAGTTCTTTCTGGACCACAAGACACTCTACTACGATGTGGAACCGTTTCTCTTCTACATTATGACCTTGGCCGATGTCGATGGCTGTCACATTGTTGGCTACTTTAGCAAGGTGAGTTAAAGTAATTGTTTAATAATTTAAGCATTTAGGTATATAAGTTAAACAGTTGGTTTTGTTATTGATGCATTGCGTTATAAAGGCACAAAAAATTCATTCAGTTTCTTCAAAAAAGTTTTAAAATAGTATTCCAAAGTGTTTAAATATTCGTAAAAGGCGATTGCTAATTATACTAATGACCTGTAAGTTTCGAAGTTTTTTGATAACTCAGTTTTGGTAAAACTTTCAATATTTTTGATGATGTGAAAACATATCAAATTTATCAAAACTAACTTTCTTTTTTTTAAACAGATTTATAATTTTTAAAGAATTAAAACATTTCTTGATACGATTTCTGGATAGAAAATATGATTTTTATTTAAATAAAATTCAAACAGATTTAATAAACGTTTAAGAAGTCAAGAATGTTCAACCTTTGCTTCCTAGATAGCATCTTTAATATAATTTTTTATGGTAGCTATTAAGCTGCATTATCATTTGAGCATCATCTTAATTTCTTGTTGAAAAAACGTAAAACTTTACGTTTTGTAACTAACAACCAAATTGAATAATACCATTTCACAGTTTTATGATTCTTTTATGTCTGCAGACAGTACCAAGCACATCTCAGACAACAACAACAACAAAAGCAGACACATTCCAGCCAAAGCCCAAGCCCCCTAGCCAAAGCCAAAGCCAGAATCCATGTAATACATAGTGCAAGATAATAGTGCAGCTTGCCATATATGTATATGCTGAGTACGATTTGCCCAGACAGCAGGCAGCATTCTTGACCATACCCAAAAATTGTATTGTCAACCGCGCGCGAGGGAAACGGAGACATAAAAAAAAGGCGTGGCAAGCCAGACAAACATACAATGCAGATTTCCCCAGCAACTCCCGAAAAAAATTGAAAAAAAAAAGAACAACACGAGATGCAGGAACATCCAAAACAAGCCACATTCATTGTCTGTCATGTGCACACGGTTTCTTGACCTCCCCCTGAACCTGTAGACATGTACAAAACCCAACTGGAGTCTAGCCAGAATCCCTCTCTGTCTGTGTGCAGTTGCATACAAGTTATTTTTTGGGGGCGCTGACAGAGACTGGGTTTGTGTTACAAATTGCGCATGTCGCGCCTGGATGCTGCGCAGGCACATTCCCCCCAACACGCGCCAAATAATATTCCATTCATCCCATGCAGCACGAGTAGCCGGAGTCGCAGTCGCAGCTGGTTACACACTACTCGCATTTTGGGTGTCGATGTTTACATGACTCATTCCAGGCTGAGGGAGGTTAATAATTTTTGGCAAATGCTGTGCCCCCTTGCAACTTCATACTACGCAACTATGCCAAATGGAGTTGGTAGCCAGACAGCAGCCAGACATGGTGGATTGGGGCAGGCAGGCAACCAGCCAGCCAGTCAGCCATTTGAGCTTCTCTCGGGGTTTTATTGTGGCTGGGATGCTAATGCTGCTGCTGCAGCCCACTGTTGGGGCGTACACGATTGAGGTCGTGCACCTCGACGGTCTGCAGCATCGTTGCTGGATGCTCGCTCTGCGCCTGCTCCAACTGTTTCAGTGGATGAGCTGGGTAGCTTTGATTGTCGCGTATGTGCGTTCGTTCCCAGACATCAAGGCAGACGCCGCGGCCAGAACAAAGAATAAAAGCTCGACGGTGTGTACTATAAGTACATAAATGTATTTCCGAATTGCGAATTGTTGCCTTTTCTGGTTCACACCCAACAGCAGCAGCCGCAGACAACGTAGAGTTTTTTTTGGCAGTCCTCCCAACTCCCCTCTTGGCACACAGATGCGATGCGCAGTTGGAAAAAAAACAAAACACAAAAAACATTGTTTCGCCCGTTCTCTCGCTCTTTTTGAATGCGTATGTGCTCGTAGCCCCTTACGCTTATATACCATAATTGTGTATAAAAACATACCTCTATCTCCTATATAAACACAGATGGAATGCACATACACATACGTTAATACATAGCATAAACGTTCAATGTACATAAATATTCTGCATTTACGCATCGCATCTCTGCAGAGGAGAGCATCGATTCAATTCCTACGTCGCCGTGGTCATTGAACTCCCGAAAAAGCTACAAGCGATAAAATGACAAAAACCCCCGAACGCAAAGTGTCTCGACACTCAGTCTACCTAACTACTGTTTATATATGTGCTTAGCTATCTATATACAAATATATATATATATATACAAATGTTTGTCTGTTCACTCGATTGACTTTTGAGTTTGAGTTTTGTGTTTGGCCTCCAGCATTTTGTTAGTTGTTGACTTAAAACTCATATTATAGTTAGCTTAAATGTTTTATTATTCCCTTGTTTCAAAAACAATGGTTCAAGTTTAATGTGTTGTTAGATTATTATAAAACAAAAGAATTTACTTTGCGTTATGTGGGACAGTTCTGCTTTAGCCTCATTTTACGTTTTCTTTTTAAGTTTTCTAACCTTTATTGAACATTGAATATCTATTGTTTCTTTTTTGCAGCATATACCATTTCTGCAAGAGAAAAACTCTTTCTATAATGTCTCGTGCATTCTTACCCTGCCACCATATCAACGTAAGGGCTACGGACGGCTTCTAATCGATTTCAGTAAGTAGAAAAAATCAATCCTTTCACTTGTAGAGTTATTATATACCTTTAAAATGCTACAAAATGGGTATTTGACCTTAATTTTAGGCACAATCAAGACCAAGCTTAAAAGCTTTAATACCTGATATTTTGTGTGAATATTGTCAAGAATGTGTAAAGTGTTTATATAAAACTAAATATGATTGCTAAAACTGATTTCAAGTATATACTCAGTGTATGTTTTGAATATTCCTTAGGAACTAATACTCTACAGTTAATTTCTTACTTTCTCCCATCCCAATTTCTATTATTCCACTTGTTAAAATCCTTCAATATTTTGTAGCTAACAAGAATCTTGTAAATTGCTTTTTAGACAATAAGCTTATCATTCAAACAGATTCAAATTGTTTTCTTGGCTCATTTGTATTTAATTTCTTTACAACTTAATGGCATACTAGAACAAAGAAAGAAAACTAAAAATATTTCTTTTGGCTCATTAATAATTTTAGGTGAGCTATAATGAGCCGCCTATCGATTTAAATGGCATGATGTTTGCGTGTGACTCATTGGTTTATGTATGTATAAAACTAACTAACTATATATATAGTTAGTGCAATATAGCTAATCATCATTGCATGAGAGAAGTCAACAACATGCCAGCCAAGACAGACAGACTTCACTCAGGCTTAGGCCCGGCTCCATTTGAGCTTAGCTTTCCATTCTGCAAAAAAAAAACCGGTGCATGCAATTTCTGCATCAATTAAGCGTAGACCAGGTGCATATATGTATGTGTGTGTGTGGTATATATAATGCATCGCATAAGTAATTTTTGTTTTATCGTTGTTTCCACCAAAAATTGCTTAAAATTAATCCGCCTTTGAAAATGAACGCCAGACAATAAAGAAACAGGCACAACACCAGCAAAAAAAAACAAAAAAAAAGGAACACAGAAACTACACAATAAAAAAAAAAGAATTACCCCAGACGAGAGGTGTAGTTGTTGTTGTCCGGAGGCGTCAGTCCGAGTACTTGAGTCATTGGCGGCTTGGATGAATGGCAACAGCGTCAACTCCGGTCCTCTATGTATTAAACTCGATATATGCAACACCAGGAGGGGCATACATATCCGAACGAACTAAACGACATTGACCTTACACACACACACACACTTCGATGGAGCAAAAGCGAGAGAGAGAGAGAGAGAGACACGCACACACACACACACACACACACAAAGAGCGAGAGTGTAGTGCGAGAACAGTTTTCGTCAATATTAACAACACCCAGAAAATGTGTGGCGTTTGCCCTTTTTGTATTGGTTCGTAGGACAGGTGTGTGTGTGTGAGGGGAGTTCGGTTAAGGGTTAAGGGCAGCCAACGTACATGCCAGTCTCTGTGCATGTCTGGCTCATTAGCAAGCGGCCAGTCAGTCGAGCGAGATGGCCATACCAAAAGTACATAATATGGTCAGGTGTAATAACTGCATGCACGCAATATGCAAATGAGATACGAGTCCGATCTATTGAGCGGGGTGGGGTAGCAGCCGCAGCAGCTAGATTTGCCCTCATCTACTTGGCTAATGTATTAATTAATGAAATCAAGACCAACCACAAAGCGTTGTCGGCCCCAAAAAAAAGTTAAGAAAAATTAGCAGCACTCGCTTAAAGCTCGCAAAATATAAAATATGCAGAGCGAACTTTTGCAGACAGTATTAAAAGCAAGAACACAACAACTAGCATCGCAATTGGCGACAGACAACAAAGGTCAGCACAGGTCACAATGAAAGGGCGTCGTCCTCTGCGTACACAGAGTGCAGTGGGCGAACAGTAGCCGAGTTGTTCATTCAAGTAGTCGAACATTGGATACCTCGGCAAAAAGAGTTTTCTTTTGCTAATTGCAACCGCAACAACAATTAGAGCAGCGCTAATTGACTAAGATTCTAGAGTTATAAATTGTTCGCATATTTTTTTTACTGCTGCCTTTAACGTAGTAAGTTGCAAGCCGCCAAGCTAGTCGAGGCAACTGCATGCGCCTGTGGGTATGCAACATTGCGCAGTCCGGCCAGCAATGCCGAATCAGCCATGGATCGATAAAGTCGTCTCGACTTTGCCTCTCACACCCCAGCACACACAAACACACAGGATGAAACTTACACACACACACACACACACATAGAGAGTCAGAGAGAGGCGACTGCGCTGCTGACGAGCGAGCTGCAAAGAAATCAAAACGCTTCCCAAAATGCGACTGCATATGCGAGCAGCGAATATTCAACCATCGGCATAGCCGAAGATTAGCACAAAACGGCGTATACAGTGGGACAAAGCTAAGAATTGAGTTTCTTTCTTATTTTATTCAATACTTTGTAGCAAATATTTCTTAATGAGATAAATGGCAACGATTACAATATGTTCCAATGAAAGGCAATTGCAAGTTTAAATATGTAAAGTGTATGATGAAGGACTTAATAGACATTCACATAATTTTATATGTAAGAAATATATGCTGCTGGAGTGTATGGTTTGTATAATTAAGCTAGGATATTTCTATTATGTATAGGTATGAATATATGTTTGATAACTTCACTTTTTTGTTTTCAGTCGAATGTCATTATTATATGTTGCCTGCTTTCTTCATCTCAAGCAGTAATATTCTAGCCTTAGCTTCTTTTAATTGTCTTTTTAGATCGATTACATCTTGTTTGTATTTTTTCTGAGTCAATTGAAAGTTAACCGTTGATCGCATATTTTCTTGCCGTAGGACTTCACTGCAATCGAAATATAGTTAAAACGCACAATAATTATTAGGGTTATTTAGCTTACATTTGATTGTGCAGCTCATCGATTACAGCTTCTGAGCTTTCCATATCCAATTTAGCAATTATTTCGCTTCTATCTTTAGGGATGCGCCTATTGTCCTGACGCCTAGTTTTGCTTACAGCGGTCTCTGAAGTGGCATTTGTACCAGAATGATCATTTGCCAAGCGTTTGGAATTGCGTTGTTGTTCTTTCCTATATCGGTTGTGTGTTTCCTCCGTTTCGCCCGCATTCCGTAAACAGGGAATGGCGCCTAGTCTTAGTCGAATAATTTTATTAAAGCCTTAAAATATACATATGTTTATAAGCTATTGTATTTAGTTAAATTTTGTCAACAAACCGATTTTAGATGGACTACCAACAATGTCTTCTAGCATTTTAGATGGACTGCCAACAATGTCTTCTGGCAAAAAATGCACGCTGCAAACAAATGCACTCCTTGTTTTTAGCAGCTGTGGGTTGTCACAAAACTGCAGCCACTGTTTGGCTAATCCTTCATTCTTTGGTAGTGAGAAAAAACTAATATCTTTTCTACTTTCATTATTTTTGCAATTGTTAGCAGAACATTTCTTCATTTTTGCTGACTGCAACAAGATAAATACCAAACATATGTTTTGCGTTGCGAAGCTAAAAGTTTCTATATCGATAAACTGTGCTGCCCACCTATTTACGCACCGATATCGATATGCAAATTCATCGCACAACAGGGAGCCAAGATCTTTTACCATTGGATAAAAAGAGAATGTTTCTAACAAAATTTAATTGCTCAAACAAAAAAAATCCAAATTAAGCATATATTATTTTAAAAATCAATGTTCACCAGCAATTGCACTGTGCTAAAAACAAGTTCAAGAAATATACCCTAGGAATTGATTTATGCCAGAAAAAAAAGAAATTTGCCTATTGTCATTTACCCAGTAAAACGACAAGCAGCGGCTGAAGTTTTTGTTTGACGTCCCAACCCCTCTTCTTGCGTCTACCAGTTGCAGTTGTGTCTGCCGTCGAGTGCGTCTAGCATCTCTGCATACGTATGTATGTGTTTGTATATCTGTGTTGCCTTTTTTTCCGAGCCTGCCTCAGTGGGTTTTGTGTTGTGAGGGTACGTCGGGCTCGTCCTCGTTGATTTACTTGCGCTGCACTCATTGTTGCTGTTGTTGTTATCTAGACTTGAGAATTGTTGCTGCCAGACGTCGGCAACAACACAACGACGACAACGCGTCGTTGAGCTTTGGGGGTTGAGCTTTTTTGGGTTGAATGTACGGCAGAACGTTGTTTAAATGCCCGCCGCTCCTCATTCATGTGGCCGGGCTGCAGACCGCCGTTGTTTCCACTGCTTAAACCCTCACTGCCGCCACCATTGGGACGCACACTTTGCGAAATCCTGTCTAGACACAACACACAGAACGAAGAGTTGGGTTCGAGCTCGAGCTCGAGTTGTGGGCGGGGCAACAAACTTGGTCACCATAAATAATGCGCCGGAACTTGAAAGCTAGTTCTATCTATAGCATACTTATGTGCACGTTTTTTATATGCTTTACCAGGTTATCTGCTAACCCGTGTGGAAGGCAAAATTGGTTCGCCGGAGAAACCGCTGTCTGATTTGGGACTTATATCATATCGCTCCTACTGGAAGGATGTCCTGCTCGACTATCTATGCAATCGGTCCGGTAATACGCTCTGCATCAAGGATGTATCACAGGTGGGCATTGCTAAATATAAGATTTAATGATGAAACATTAATTAATTATTATTATTAATGCGCATAGGAAATGGCGATATATTCCTATGATATTGTCAGCACGTTACAGGCGCTGGGCATGATGAAGTATTGGAAGGGCAAGCACATAGTACTGAAAAAGCAGGTGAGTTCTATTTTGTTGCATATACAATGCACATAACCTCGACTAATAAGGGATTTGTTTTATTGTCCTCCTTTAGGATGTACTCGATGAGTATGAGGAGCGTGTAAAGCGACGGGGCACATTCCCCAAAATCGACGACTCCTGTCTGCGATGGCAGCCATTTATACCGTTGCAGCCGTGCTCATCTCCTTAGCGACGTGGTTGGAAGCACGCCCAGATGTGCTTGGACGAGTCTTCCTAATGACTAAGAGATTATTTTAACCTAATGACTTAGACATTATAACTATTTATGTTTAATTTTGTGTATAATCCTTAAGCCTTCAAGTATTCGTTTGGTAGCTAATTTATAACTATATACAGAGAATATATATATATACAGAGAATATATATATATATATATAGATGTACATATATATTTAGTGAAAATTGCTTAATTATGACTCTGATTCCGTCTTAAATGTATTGCGAGCTGCGAACAAATGTTGAAAGAAGTGACTAGCCGCAGCCGTCTTGAGATTTAGTTATTTTGTTCTCTCTGTCTCTCACTCTCTGTTCACTACTGAGCTCATCACTTCGGGGGCCTCTCATCATGAATCATGAAAGCGGGCAAGAAAAGCCAACGCATTTATTGCTGTGGAGGATACGGGTGCGGTGCAGTGCAGTGTAGCATTGCTGTGGCGCATTCGGTTCGTGTAGCAACAGCGCATCGCATAAAAAGTGCACACTGTGGCAACAACAACAAAAGCAGCAGCGGCGCATTGACATTGCCGCCCAGACACTCCTCAGCAACGCCACACACTCACCAATACCAATGCGAACGAACAGAAACACAAAGCGTCTGACAGGTAGCGACCAGCGGACAGAAGGGGGAGCCGGGCTTGCTGGGCTGGTGATGAGACACGAGAACTGCACAAATACTAACTGTGAGGGACACAGACGGTGACGGTAACTGCACGCCACGTTTATGGCCAAAAAGCATATGCAGCAGCAACGACAGTGGCAGTGGAAGAAGCAGCGACGTCGGCAGCGCACGCCGAGCAGCTAGCGACGACAATTCCGCCCTGCCAGACGCAGACATCAATCCGTCGCACAGTGGTATAAAATAAATTGGGACTCATTACATTTAAGCTTTCATTAAAGCTAGAACAATTTGTAAAAATATATAGGAAAGTAAGGAAAACAGAATATATTGGCACATACGATAGTAAAACTTGTAGCAAACTGTTTCAAACAACTGCTAATTAAATCAATTTTTTATTGCACCTTGATCCAGTCAGCTTTACTATTCAATTTTGATCCGATTTTATTTAAAATACAAAATGAACTAGGTTCTGTTCATGTTATTCAATAAGCGTATGTAAATATAGGTAATCATATTCCTTTACCAAATGGCAAAGATTATGTAATGAATTATGAATAATAATGAATGATTCATTACATAATCTTTGACCAAATGGATCAACTGTTAATTAACATAAAATAGCTTAAATGTTACTTAACAGAACAAATAAAAAATATATTTTAAATATGGCGTCTTTTTCTAGTTGATTCCTTTTTGTCAAAGTTGTGTGTTTAACGAGTTTAGTGTTGATTTCCCAATATCTACTGAGTTCCACTGTGCAACGCTTCTTGTTGCAGTCCGTTGGCTGGTGGTGCCTGCCAACTTTATAACAAAGGAACCCATGAGTGAGAACTGGGCAAAAAGTATATGCAACGTATTCGTGAGCAGAAAGCGCGGTGTAGGAAGCAGGAAGCGAAAGAAACGGCAACACATACATACGGCGAATGCTGCTTTTATGTGTTTGTGAATTGCAGACACACACAGACAGCTGACGACGCCGGCTGAGGCAGCGACGTCGACTTTGTGGCAGTGCGAAATAAAATTCGCGCATTCGGCTTTTGATTAAGCAGCAACATTGAGCATTTGATCACCAACAGCCGGCGTGCGCGGTTCGCTTCGCTTTGCTCAATTCGACAAAGAGCTGGCAAAATGGCAAAATAGCAAGTAGCCAAAGGCAAAGTCAAATCAGAACCAAATAAAATAAAAGGCCAGAGCGTTTCTAGGCGGCCGCACAGTCGGCCATTTGCACATCAAGTGGCCGATTGTGTCTCTCTAAGCATGTGTGTGTGTGTGAGTGTGTGCAAAGAGCAACGGACAACTTGAAAAGAAAATAAAGTTAAACTTGGCAACACGCGTGTGTGCGAACAATTATTAAAAGCAACGAAGAAAGCAATAAAAAAAGCTCAGACGCAAACCAAGTGCAACGGATGTTTAATGTGAACGAAATAAAGACCAGAAAAGTTAAAAAGCCCAACAAAAGAAAGGGAAAAAAAGAACAAAAATGGACCGAACATATTGTGAACACAGGCGGGCAGCGGGTAGCGACGTCATCGACGTGTAATTCTGGTTGTTTCTGACTATTGGTATTAAAACGCTGGTCAAAAAGCGAACCAAATGCTCGTTAAAAAATAAAGAAGACTTGAAAAGAGGCGAAATTGAGAGTAGTTGAGGTTGGGGTTATTTTTAGCGTTTTGATATCACAAGGCACCAGCAACAGTAGAAGCAGCACCAAAAGCAAACAACAAAAACAAATGGCACAACAACAAATTTTGCTCACGCAAAAAAGGAGAGGCAAAAGAGACAAAATTTTGAATTCTTGCAGCGGCGACTGCGACGAAAGAGTGACGCAAATAGCAGCAAAAAAATGTTTGAAGCGACGACAACCACATGATTCTGCACACCACCGTAGATTCTACATATTTCCAAATTTCTTTTGCCCACACAAGCGCACGCACACGCACACACCAAAGAGACAAAAGCTACAGCGACACAAGGCGCAGGCAGCCGTAAATTTTTTGTTTTTCGCTCAAATATTAATTTTAGACAAAAATTTAGCCCAGACCAACGATTGCGACGACATACGCACACATAAACAACATTTTCGAATATTGTAAGTGTGCTTGCGTGTGTGTCCGATCAGACTTGCGAAACATTTTAATGGCAAACTTTAACTCAGGGTTAAGGGCGTACTCAGTTGAAAGCATGTGGTTGCATTTTGAGCTTAATACACAGAGATATACAAAAATGGAGAGAGAACAGACAGCACCCACACAGTCACAAAAGCAGAAATACATGCACTCGGCAGTCGGCGCAGTGTTACTATTTGAGGTTAGGAATGCCCCACCCAAGCAAGGCACACATTCATATACATACATACTGGCATATAAAGCAGTCATGTCTGCTAGCCTGCTGCTCATTATATGTACATAAGTACATATGTATGTATGTACATATATCAATATACATATGGCAGCCCGACGACGTCGACATTGCTCTGTACATACATGTACAATTAAAGGCCTCGTATATACACACACACACACACACACACAAACAAACATGCTCGGCTGGGCACGACAAAACGACATTCGAACAAAATTTGCAATTATTCACAACGCGCGGCAGTCAAAAGCTGCTCGCGATCGCAGAAGCAGCAGCAGCCGCCGTGACACATCACACATACACGTCCATATACACTTTGTGGCTTAAGCGGCAGCAAGTCCAAGTTCATTATACCACAATCTGCGCGAGAGGCTTAAAGTTTATGATTCGTTGTAAAATACAAAAGTGTAGCTGCTGGCAATTCATTTAATTCCTTTTTGCTGAGCAGCGAACGTTGTGCAAATGGTGAAGAGGCAGAGTGAAACGTAAAGAAAAAGACGAAAAACTTTGAACGCGTTTGCAAATTCGAATTTATGCCCTCTTGTCTGCCTGCTGTTGCTGCTGCTCCTGTGTGCTGGTGTCTGTGAATATACATGTACGTGAACGAGAGAATTCGCGAATGTAGTGGGGCACGTGTGTGTTTCGGCTGCGCCACAAAGCTTGCCAACCAGTATAAATGTATGTATGTATTTATGCGTATGTGTTTGTGTGTTTGCGAGAGTGTTTGTCGGCGATCACGCACGTATTGTGATGCGCTTAGTAACAGAAAGAGCGTGAGAGCAGTGAACGAAACGCCGGTTCTTTTTTTTTTGTTCTTTTCTTTCGATTCTCTTTCTATATTGAATTTTATTTTTTAGCCTTCTTGGCTTTTCTTTACAGCATTTCAAATATAGAATATCAAGGGTTTCTCTGGGGCTGCAATTATGACAACGGCTAACTGTTGCTGCAGACGGCAAACAAACGACAAGTAAATTTTCGCTCTTGGCCAACGATGACGTCATATCCGATTTGCTGGAGTGTGGACTATGCAGCCAATAGCACGTATGTGTGAATGGCCAGGCAGAATGAGGTGCGCATTAAAAAGACATGACTAATTTGGCATTGTTGTTGCATAAATCTGCGACAAGCAGCAAATTTCATACACAAGGCTGCTGTAAGAATTGGCGACGGCGGCTGCCGTAAAGCTTCAGCTCAGAAAGCTTACACAAGACTCAAATACATAGATATATAAATGTATGTTCGCATTTGTATAGATGTATTGAGTATGAGTTTCAAATGAAGTCATCGTCGTCGCCGCATGAACACAGACACAAATAGAGCTCGTTAACCTTAAAGCTCGAAATGGACACAGCACGCAAGGTCGTTTCCTGTGCGGCTTTTAGAAGCGGCAACAACAGCAGCGGCAGCAGCAGCCGTAGTAGTAACTTTGGAACAGTTGGCAACATCTGTTGGGCTTATCTTTGGTTCTCCCTCTCTACCGCCGTCGTTTACCGTGCGCGCTAATCAGTGACCGGGACTGGTTTCGATTATCTACAGTCAGGTACCTGAAGTAGCGCGCGTGGTGGCCAGACGCATTCAACGGAAGTTCTTCAATCGCTCAACAAACAAACCAGCAAACATTTCATGTCTCCCATGTCTATTGTACTTCATCAGGTGCTCTGGTGTGACTGTAACCCGGCACATGTTGAAGTACACTTAATATGCGGTGATTTGCGTTTGCTGCGATTTGTATAACAAAGTGCAATGAAAAGTGTGTAATTATAACTTTACTTTTAAATAAATACTAAATACGTAATGTACAAATTGTTTTCTAATTGACACTATTTGTTGGACACCTGCCGGATAACTTTCTTATGACAGGTGGCAACGCCGCTCTTTGCAATTGTTAAGTTCCTGTTGAACAGATGTTGAATAAAATTGATACACTTGACGCCACATTTGCATTATAAAAACGTATTTGTAATTAGTTTCGATCGGACATGCTTCAGTTGAGAATACAAAGAACTATAACCTAAACATTTATTGATGTTTTTTGAAAGGCAATTCTGTTAATTTACGGCCGCCTTGTGAATAATCGATAAAACGAATGTGCAAAAGCTAAATATGAAACTAATTGGAGAGTGAAGATAACAAAAGAAAGAAACTATTGGTTTTTTAGACATTTAGTAAAGTTTAATGTATGTTGCATAATATTGAAACTGGGTAAGTAATAATTGTTATATCAGTCGTTTGACAGATAAATCGATAGTCGTATTTAAGTCCTTGTGGAGCAAAAATGTTAAATGAGGAGTAATAATATTAACAGTGGAGTAACATCTGATTAACTAGGTATGTTAACTGGAAAGCAACCAGGGCGTCGCAAAATAAATAAACAGATTTGTCGTAGCAAGTTGTGACCTAGTGGCGTTGAATAAGGTCGGCTGCTGGCAAACCTTGGGTTTTCAAAATTTTCCGACTCCGAATTCGACTTGATTTATTTATCAAAATTACAAAAGTGTAAAGCTGACTAAGCTGAAGACGCAGTGAGCTGTATAATAAACAGACGAGTAAAGCCATAGAAGAAGTTGACATAAATTATAAAGACAATGTTACGCACACTTTCTGCGACACAAGAACTGAGCGCATTGCGCGCTATTTTCGTCCGTTCACAGGCTGTGCGACGTGGAGTCAACCATGGAGTTCGAGCTTTAAGCAGCACACGCAGCCTGCAGGCAATCAGGTAGGCGGAGGCTGCAGGCAAACAAGCGCAACTAATTTGCGTTGAGGTTAGAAACCGTGTGTTGTGTAATATTGCAAAACTGCAAGGCTGCACTGCCCAATGGGTGGTGGGGCGGTGGGGCTAGTGCCAGTTAGCGTCTTGCCGTTTTGCAGGCCTGCTGTATGTGTAACCGTGTTCAAGAGCAGCTATGTGTTTGTGTCCGGTGCGTGACCATCAAATCGGCGTCGCATGATGCCTCTGATAATCACCGCTGATAAGCGGGCATTAGTGTTTTTATTAAAAAAGTTTTCTGATTGGCAGTCGCAATTGCAATTGTTTACATTTTGCGTGTGAGTTATCGATAACAGCAATAGAAACATCTGCACTCGGTAATCAGCTGATAATGCTGTCAATCGGGTCTTATGACCTCTACAACAACAGCAACAACAATAACAACAGCAAAAATTTGTAATCGCAGGTCAACACCAAAAGCAACACTGATTCCCAGTCGGCCCCAAATCTTATCGACATGGAACTACAACTTTGCCCGCGCCTACGCCAACTTGCCGGATCACATACGCGTCGCGTTGCCGGCGTTGTCGCCAACCATGGATCGTGGCTCCATTGTAAGCTGGGAGAAGAAAGAGGGCGATAAGCTAAATGAGGGTAAGCAGCGAAGTGAAAATCAACATTTTATGTTAATTTCGCTCAAAGTATACTCTATGTTTTTTGTACAGGCGATCTTCTATGCGAAATCGAAACGGATAAGGCAACCATGGGCTTCGAGACACCCGAAGAGGGTTATCTGGCCAAGATTTTGTTGCCCGGAGGTAGCAAGGATGTGCCCGTTGGCCAGCTGGTGTGCATAATAGTGTCCGACGAAGCAAGCATTGGTGCATTTAAGGATTTTAAGGATGACGGAGCGTCTGCAGCGCCGGCTGCTGCAGCCCCAGCACCACCACCGCCACCACCACCTTCAGTTGCTGCCCCAGTTGCAGCTGCCGCACCACCACCGCCACCAACACCAGTTGCTGCTCCAGGTAGCGCTCCCGCGTCAAGCGGCGGTCGTGTCTATGCTAGTCCCATGGCCAAGAAATTAGCCGAAACTCAAAAGCTGCGTTTACAAGGTTAACTATCACTAATACCATTCCCCGCTGTGTGCATGCACCAGTCCTTTAACCAATCCAACCACCGCTCGTGCTGTTCGTTACTAATACTGGCCTTTTGTGCAGGCAAAGGTTCCGGCGTCCATGGTTCACTTAAATCTGGTGATCTTGCAGCCTCACAGGCGGCACAACCAGCTGCAAGGGCAGCTGCCGCTCCCGGTGCACGCTTTAAGGACATCCCTTTGACGACCATGCGCACCGTCATCGCAAAGCGCCTCCTGGAGTCCAAGCAGAATCTGCCTCACTACTATGTGACTGTCGAATGCCAGATCGACAAGGTAAGATCCATTATTCCATTCCATTCCTACAGCTGGCTAATGCTTGTTGGTTTTCTCAATTACAGTTAATGAAGTTCCGTGCCCATGTTAACAAAAAGTATGAGAAGGAAGGAGCACGTGTCTCCATCAACGATTTTATCATTAAGGCTGTGGGCATTGCTAGTCGCAAGGTGCCTGAGGCTAACTCAGCATGGATGGACACCTTTATTAGGGAGTACGACGATGTTGATGTTTCTGTGGCCGTCTCTACTGACAAGGGTCTCATCACGCCCATCATCTTTGGAGCCGATCGCAAGGGTGTATTGGAAATCTCGAGGAACGTCAAGGAGCTGGCGGGCAAGGCACGCGCCAACAAATTGCAGCCACAAGAATTCCAGGGTGGCACCATTTCGGTGTCCAATTTGGGGATGTTCGGTAAGCAACACAAATTCCCAAATATCGATTCATTTGGATAGAGAATATATATGATATATTTTGCAGGTGTCAATCAATTCTGCGCTGTTATCAATCCTCCGCAATCGTGCATTCTCGCCATTGGCACCACAACGAAAAAGCTTGTCATGGATCCAGACAGTCCCAAGGGGTATCTATATTATTTCCACAATATTAGTTGAATTCTTATCGATTCGGTTCTTCTTTCCATATAGTTTCAAGGAAGTTAATATGCTAACTGTTACGCTTAGCGCCGATCACAGAGTTGTAGACGGTGCTGTAGCTGCTGTTTGGCTGAAAAACTTCCGCGACTTCATGGAGGATCCCCAGACAATGATACTGTAAAATGTGAAAAATGACATTTTAAATACCAGCTAGCCGGAGCCATTATTATCTTCGAGTAAATAAGGGGGCCTAGCTACAGATATTTGGAATACTTTCGGTGTTATTTATATATATAGAAAAGATATTGTAAATTTTTTAATTGGTTTGCCGCCTACAACCAGGCTTTGTGTGTCCTGGCCTCAGACTTGCACTCACTGCTCGACTCATATAGCGCTTATATATTTAAATGTATAATATCGACGTAGTGTGAAAAAGAAAGATATTATTGATTTTATTATTTTAACACGAATATCGTTTAAACAGACATTGTAATATCTCTTAAATAACCAAAATTAAATGAATCCCATAACTCATGCGTTGGTCATCAAAATAATAACATTTGAGGAATCAGAAATCGTTACATAAATAAAGCCCACGTTCGTAGTCAACTATTCCTAAAATCAAACGAACTTACTAATGAAAGGAGAAAGGAAGTTTGGTTTTGCATTATTTAACTAGTTTATTGTCAAGTGCTAAGAACTAATCAAAAACATAAGTATTTTATAATTATACAAAATTGTAAGAGTACATTAACTTAAGAACGGGCTGGCTGCCCAAGGAGCTCTACCACTTGGCTGGTCCCATCTCGCTCCAGGAGCTCACATATTCAGACTGTGCCTCCAAGGCGGGGAACCACTCAAGGCCGCCATAATCGATAGCTGGCATCTGGCCCTTATAGTTAGCCGGCAGGAACGCAGGATCGAGAAACTTGTGCAGGGATTTCATGTCACTGCCATGGAAATGCATCTAAACATAAATAAAGGAATTAGGAAGGCAATTCAATGGATTGAATGTACCAGTTAACTTACGCGCTTGTTCAGCTTCTCCTTGACGAAGGGCTTGAACAGTTGCCACACCATGTTGAAGATGAAGGGCTGCTTGACAAAGTGCACCTCCTTCATGCGCAGTGGCATGGCTTCCTGAATGAAAGTGAGCAAGCGCTTCGAAAAACTGGGCGACAGTGCTTTGACCTGCTTCATGGCCAGACCATCGAAGTCCATGATGCAGACAACGCCACGCACTTGTGTCTCCTCCTCTAGCTGGGCGGCAATGTGCACCATGTAGAGCATGCGGAACATCTCATCGCTGGGCACTTCATTGGGATCCCACAGTTTGCCACAATTGACAATCAGCACACGGCGTCCCTTCTGATCGCAGTTCTTCAGCACATTAATGACGCTGCCCTTGATGAAACGTTCCTTAACCTGCTCCACTTGCAGACCATGCACCAGGGAAGCGTATTCCTTGCGGAAGGTGGCGGTGCTTTTCATCTGCAATAATATGAATCGTTATAAACAGGTGTTTAAATTACGATCCTGATAAGAGCTTCTTACTGCCCGAACATTGGACAGCCATAAAACAATACAACAATGATAAAGCGCGTGGGCTTTGACTTGGATTTAATAGTTTATCAAGTAGTTCCATAAGCCACGTCATGATCGACAACAGCAGCCGTGTGCATTATGTATTTGCACCACATAAGACAAACACACACACATAATTATTTATGTATATATATAAAAAAGTGTTTGTATGTATATTGAAATAACTTAGAAGGCGCTTATCGCTTCTGTTTTAGGTGTTTTTTTCTTTTCGTAGAATGTGTCAGCGGGTTCAAATTCGTATCAATAGGAGAATTGCCATCGACGCTTTTTATGTTTATAATCGGCCTAGCGACAAGTGAAGCGGTCAATCAAGCGGTTCCTTTTCTATTTGGAATACTCTTCGGAAAAGTTGTATAACTTTCTCATAAAATGTTTGAGGCACTAGAGAAGACATTTTGTGACCCTTAAACGGAAATGTTTGCAACATAAACTTTTAATATATATTTGAAGCTTTTCTGTTTGTTTTGAACATACATTGATTGAGCTTAATTCATATATTGAGATGATTACTCGTATGAAAACTATTTTCTTTTTATAGAAACGAAATCAGCTTTGGGGTCATTTTAAGGTTTCGGCAAGTAATTTATATAGAAATTTCTGTTTCTTAAAACTAATGTTCAGTTATAATTGATCTTCGTTGTGTCATTGACAGCCTTTTCTTATCTAGGAGTTTAGATTATTGCTCAGATTACACCCAGCTAAAGTTTGTAGACCTTGTTTTTCGTAGTGAAGTTGTCCGTCTTATTGCGGGTCATTAGGTATATCAGCTTCATTGATAAGGCGGTCAATATATGGACACACATAAGTATGTGTGAATTATTATGTATTATCATTATGTACTTTACTACACTTTTCACACCATTAGTAAGAATGTTTTAAGATTATGTACACACCTTGTCCAATGCGCTCTCCGGATAAAAATGGCAGGCGCGCAAAAAGATGGTGAGAAAGGCATCGTCATCCTTGTAGTTGAGCTCTGGTGTGGCCTTAAGCAGTTCACGCAACTTTACAATCGCCTCCGCCTTAACTTCCTCCGTTTCACGCAGCTCGGTGCGGGCAATTTCTACAGTCTCTGGCTTCATGTAGCCGTGGCGCAAATGGAAGGCCTCCTCACTATTTTCGATTGCGGCCATTTTGTGGAATGTGTGTTTGTTTAGGTGTTGTGTTGTTTTTTATTTCCGGATTGCCTGCGTGTTTTTAATTTAAAGATTCCTTTAGTTAATGATCACTGAGCAATTTAGTTGGTTGCAGCTGCAATTTATTGCGCTTAATTTTAAGCGAGAACAGAACGAGGCAATAAACAAACAAAATGAATGCAAAACGCAATGCTCCTCCTCAATGTTGACAGTAATTTGTCAGTAATAAGTCATGCCTTCTCGTACTATTTACCTATGGGCGTGATATTTTGTTAAACTTTTAAACTTTTTGTGTTTGTTATTTTCGTATGTTTTGAAGCTCTAACGAAATTTAATCGCGTTCTGGTTCCACTTCCTCACGACTTGTGTGTTTTATACCAACTGAATTTTGCTTTTCCAAAAACCCTTACGAGTTAACGTTCATGTCGTATATATGTATATATATATGGCGTCGCAGCAGAAGCGTCGATCGACACAAGCGACTATCGCAGCCGAAGGCAGCGTCCGATCCAGTCGCAGTCGCAGTCGCTGTTATGCGTCGCAGTCGATAGCAACGTCGGATTTGATTGCTACAGTTCTTAGATTATGAAAATCTCAATCGCTTAAACATTTTTATGTACGTACACATACATTTTTGAGTTAGGTAGTTATATATTTGATTTCTTATCAATTCGAAAACAAATACACACAGAAAACCGCGGCTGTCAATAACCTTACGTCCTCGACAAAGGGCAACTTCATTTTCCATTGGGTCTTTTTTTGTAGGCTAACTTGTGTTACACTGTGTATAGCGACATTACGATCATCATGATCCATTGTGATCGCTGGGTTCGGGTTCGGGTTCGGGCTTTACGTATCTCCAGTCTTGAACCCAAGCCAAGTCAACTTGTGTTCCAACAAAGGCCACACTCATTGACAGCGATAAAGTAGGCATAAAAACCATAAAGTTCGTAGAAACTACTTATTACTAGTTAGATACTGACTGACTCTGAGTGTGCGTTTCAGTTGAGCGAGTAAAGTCCAAGTTAAACTATTTCTTTAACTGATAACAGTGCCGAAATTCTTTCTGATGCAGTTATTATCGTTTGTTTAATTTTCCGTTTTGAATGTACAATTGACAGGCAGCTAGTGCACCCGCGGAGCCGCCTCCGCTTTCATATGCCTCTTCGGCAGTCCTTATCGCAATCGGCAGCGCAGCAACCGATCGACAAGTGTCAAAGCAGCGACGTCAGCGGCGACGCCAGCAGCGACAGCGACGTTAGCGTTGACGTTGACTACAGACGTTGCGCTTTGGGAGTACCGTAGCTTTATTCGAGATACTCTTGCCGGGAGTATTGTTTTAGTTTTGATGGATTTAGTAAGAAGAATCTTGAAATTTAAAGATCATTAAATTGAGTCGGTTAAGAAGAGGTTCTGTTAATGTAGATTCTAGATAATGAAACTTAAGCACATTGACTTATTGGTAAATCTTCGGTGATATCGGAGCGAATCGAAAAGATAAGATTCTAGGTTCCGCTTTGTTTCCTCATGATAAGAGTTTGACAAGAATAGTTTTAAATGTTATTTTTTGATGAAAACGTTAAATATCTTTATTCGAAGAGAACTTTTCACAATATTAAACTCTTGAGCTACACAAACTTAACTAAGAAGTCATTTTTGTAGAAAGTAACTGAAAGTTCTATGTTCAGTACGTAAACTTAACTAAGAACTTTTCTTTGCAAAAAGTAACTGAAAGTATCACATTCATGCACTTCCTTATAATATTAAACTTTTTTTTTGATATATATTAGCTCTAAAGATTCTTCTACCATTTAATGCAGGGTATTTGTAAGTTAAGCAGAAATAAATTGAACAGCTGGATCACAAATTGACACAAGATAAACTGTTGTTTTCAAGTACGGTTGATTTCATAATTTTGAGGCAGCTCGTTGTCATACACTAGTATATATAGCATTGTATATTGAATTTATCAGGTGCAATGAAAAAGTTAACGCTATTTTATGGCTTTTTTTTTTGTAAGATCCGGAGTATTGTGGTAAGGAACGTTATCTTTTTTTTAGTTACTTTGCGTTTCTTTTCATAACATGGATTTTATTATTGTTATTATTATTGAGTTTGCCAGGCGATTGCAATTGCGGGAGACGTGAGCTTTGTGTTCAAAAAAATAACGATTTGTTGGTAGTACGAACATAAGTTCATATATATGTACATATGCATGTATGTATGTACGTGTTGTATGTACAACTGGATATAGTCATAGGGCAAAGTCTTTGTACTTGATTCAACTGAATATAGTCATAGGGCAAAGTCTTTGTACTTGATTCAATTTGTTGTCATCGGTTTCGCTGTCGCTTTCGTTGTTGTTGACTCTTTGTTTTTCGCTCAATTATTTGTTGTGATTAAATTTACTTACTTGTTGCTTAGTGTGCTAAATTGTATTGTTGTTGTTCTTATTATGGTGGTTTCACTGCTTTATCGAACTTCTGTTTTTGCTTGTTGTAAATGAGCATTTATATATGTTTAAAGATAATATAAATTCAATGCATAACTTCTATGGTATCTTGGTTCATTTCGAAATATTTCCCGCTTCTCTCCCTTTTAGATTTGCCTTAAGAAACTGCTTACGATTGCGATTGATTACCCTTATCTCGAATTCAAATTCAAATAACATAAGCAAAATGTTGGCTAAAAATACAAAGTATTTTTCATATACTATTAAAGTACTTTTACCAACTAATGTTGGGAAAGTATTCTTTCTTTTTCAACTTTAAATATTTAATGAATCAACAAGAAATTAATAAATGTCTAATGAGTTAACTCACAACCTTCCAAACTTGACACATCCACCTACAAAGTAAAATTATTCTTGACAGAAAAAAAAGCCGTGAATAAATTTAACGTTCGTTTTATCAAAATCGAAAGACTTCACGCGTTCCACATATAACTAGGAAACTGTGCCAAGAACAAAATGTTCTTCCGTTTGTTCCGCATTTCGTGTACTTACAAAAACAAAAAAACAAAAAAACTTTTCAAGTTGCACTTTGCACAGCCCAACGATTTGTAGCCATTCACAAGGAAAACGCTCATAAGTAATTACACTCTTTTTTCTGATCAGCAACCATTATAAATCCAATGGGCATTCGGAAATTGTACTCTGCACCTTGCATTGGTAAACGCCTCTTATGATTAATGAAGCCATAGTTAGACAAAATTACAGGCTTCACAAATTAAAAGTGTCGTATTGAATTTTGTTATATATGGACTGTAGTCAGCACAGGTGTTTAATCGATGACTTAATTTTGTGTAAATTGAAACACATTAGACATTAGCCGGATCGATGACGTCAAAATAACAAAAACAATCCTTAAGCAATTGTTTACAAACAATTTTAAACTGTTTTGTGGTGTGTAAAGTTATGGGAAAACTTAACACCTTGACTTATATTTAAGGTGCAAAACTCTTAGCACACAAATTAAATAAACTGAACAGATTTTTTATATTTTAAAGGTGAAACCCAAACACAAAAATCTTTAAAAGGGATTTAAGCTTAAAAAGAAATGTAAATAATGTGTCATTAAAGTAAATTCTTAGTCTCTCAGATATATATTGTATATTGTGGATAACTTTATGCTTTATTTCGATATTTAGTTTAAAAATGTATATCTTATTCCACAAGTTACGAAACGTATGAGAAGTTGACCTTATAAAGGAACAATTATGAGCTAACTTTTTGAATGAATGAGTGAATACAAAAAAGTAATTAAATTATGTTAAGGTCACTTTTACACATGTAAGACATACGACAATTTGCAATTAAACTTGATGCATAAACTTGAATTTCCTTAAGCATTAAGATCAGTTAAGTATGATAAGTTGGAGATACTATATAAGGAAGTAAGTATAATTAAGTAAGTAATAGATTCGCTGATTAAACGTTTACATAATAGTATATGTAGATATAAATGCTTGACCACAATCGCTTACATAATTTGTTTGGTTATCAATCAGCAAAGCGATATTTTGGCTATCTTTATGACATATTTGTTCTGCCAATTTCTATTGGCCTTGTGTTTGTGTTTTTATGGTATCAATAATTTAGATAAGTGACAAGGCGACATCAACTGATAAGTACATTTAAAAATAACAACAAAGCAATGCATAAGTGCATACAAAAGAAATTGCAGAATTTACTCGAGTCAAGAACGAAAGCGTTGAACTTCACCCGAATGCCCTTGGGCAAGGTAATAAAACGAAAGAAATTTCGTATTCAAAAATCGCTACAATCAGCAACAATTGCCATGGCAAACCGAATAAAAATAAAAACCGTTAACTCCCTCCTTATCTGCGCGCTGGCAAACTTGTTCAAGCACGCCAAAGTCCGCTGTGGAAAGCCCCCCCGGTAGCTGCAGTTTATTGATAGATTTAACACTATCGATAACCCGCTATCGCAACGGCCAATGAAACCTGTAATTGCCGGTAGTTAAATGTTTCCATTAGAAAAAAAACAAGCAAAACAATGATAAGCGTAGCAAAGCAAAGCCAAACAAAGTCAAACAAAAAGTTCGCACAAAAGTATTGTTGGCATAGCGAAGCTTAAATACTCTAACGAAATTTAATTAAAAATGTTTTTCACTTGTAAAAAGTATAGTTACTTGAAATATATTTATTATTTTAATTATTAAATATTACAAATATTATTTTTTATGAAATATTGAATAAACGATTTCATAACAATAAAATGTATTCAATTCTAAATATAAAAATATTATTAAACTTGATAAATTTGTATAACTTTAATAAATAAAATATAAAATATTAAACATCAGTTTATCTCTTATATTCACCAGCGTTAAAAACTAAATGAAAATGGTAACTAAGCGAGCCGAATTCAAAGTCAAATCAAAAAATCTAAACAAAAAGCGCTCGCGCGAATCATTTAAAGCTTGGCGCTCGTTGTGCGTGCATTTTTAACGCAAAGCTTTTGCCTAAAAACAAGTTGGCAGCGCCGCACAAAGAGAAAAAACGCAAGCAAAGCTTTTAATATGTTCATTTTAGCATTCTTGTCGTATGTATCTCTTTTTGTTTTTCAGCTTCGGCTGCCGCTAGCTTCTTTTACGCGATTTTGTCAAGCTTGACTTGGCCAGTTAATTAATTTCATGAGCTGGCGAGCGAGTTTTCAACTCAGAGTCATGTTGGTCGCGCAGCCATTTGGACGTCGTTTGTATCGTGTTCGCGTTTAAATTATTCTACATAGATATATATCCATTGTTAACATTTTTTTTTGTTACAATCGCCACGCCGCGTCCTGCCCAACCCAACAACGAGAGCTTCAAAAATCTCAGCCTTTGTACACACAATTGGAGTGTGTTTTGTTTGTGTGTTTATCGCTTGCAAAATCGTCGTAAAGTGAAACGTGAAATCTCTATTTTTTGTGGCCCATTGAAAGATATTTTGTTTTATTTCTGTTTAATAATCAACTCAAAAACAGTGTGAATTTTGAGCAATTGTTGCGGTAAGTTGCGTTCAGGTCAGCTCCATATCGTTGTTATTTCATGCTACTACCACTGCTACTTTAGTGGTTGCTGTTGCTGTTTTGGTTGTTGTTGTTGTTGATATTGTGCGCATGCGCACGTTGACACACTTTCTGCCTTCGCCTGTTTGTCTGCCCCAAACTAGCAGCCATAAGTCTTGCCTGGCATTCAAGTGCCGCTCAAGCGCATTGGCGATAGAAACAATTACCACCTGTTGGTTGTCTACTGCTTGCCTAGTAGTTGGCAGCAGCATTTCGTCAGTTGGCTATCCATCTGCATCTGGTTCCTTGTCATAATCGAGTCATTCAGCTCTGTCTAGAAGTCAACAACAATAATGTACTTGAGTAAAGCTTCTTCAGAGCTGTGAACCATAAAAATCTTATAAATAGACAAACTGCACTCTAACGAATTGATTCACACAGCAAGACACACACACACACAGCAAGCAGAGGTGCGAAAATGCAATTATCATGCTCGTTTACAGCATGGAATGCAAATCAGAGCTTTTTTTTTTGTTTGTGTGATTCTTTTGCGGCCAGCACTTGTACGCGAAATACTTTTGGATAGTATATGTAACTAATATTTTAAGTGGTTTTTCGCAACTAAAATGAAAGTGAAACAACTTGTTACAATATATCTAGAAAGTTTTTTTTTATAACACGAAAATCGCTTCGAATTGCGAATTATGATGTCAAAATTGCATTTTATAATTGCCTGTTAATTTTAATTAGTGGTTAGACAAACGACCGATGCAATAAGTAACAATCGTAGCATAACTCAAACTTTAATTAACTTGGGAATATGTTTTTGTCTTGTCGCTCCCTTTGAGCGGCTGTCAATTGAAGGTTGTTAAGCTTGACACGCACTCATTTTGATTGCATGCAATTTGTACTCATCCAAATACTCAAACTAGTACTCGTTCGCATTCGTATTCGTATTCGTACTCGTACGTGTATATACCATTTGTGTTAATGCTGATTCACTCGATTTACTGACGGATGGACGACCTTATTAGCATTTAAACAAATTGTTGTTGGTGGATAGCAATCGAGCATTGTGCTAATGACGCCAAAAGGTGCGTTAGACATCCGATTTTTGCTTCAATTTGTGTTTGTTTAACCAATGTTGTGTGTTAATACACTTAATACGCGACACAATAGTAGCAACTTCTGAAAAAACTACAACGACCTTGGAGACGACTTCGAATTGAATAAGCCCGCATTAAGTATTTACTATATATAAAGCCAATATCTGAGTACTATAATAAAAAGCGCCAAAAACTTAAAAGTCACACTGAGAAACCAGTTAAACATCTTTAACAGCCGCTGTGTCACTCTGTTGTTTCTGTTTTTATGCTTTTTCTGTTTTTCTTCAGTATGTGTTTGCTCAAACAGTTAGTTTGACAAGTGTAGCTTGAAATGTGGCAACATATACTGTATATACAATATTACTGAAGAAAAAAAACATACTGATCAAAAGACGTTATTGAAATTTTGGCATCTGTCTTTGCGAAATATAAACCCACACACAAATATATATAAGTATGTTAAAATTATTTGCGTGTGTCAATCTGTACTTGAGCTGAAGGCAAGTTTTATTACGATATTGCCAGTTTGTCAATATCAAAACCGGCTTTGGCTTCGATTCTAGAGCATGATTTTTTTTATTTTTTTTTTGGCCGGCACAAACATTTTTAAATATATACAATTGGGTTTCCATTCAAATTCCAAAGACACTTCAGGTGGCAAAACAAAAATCTAGCGAAATGTTGTGGCAATTCCTTAATTTCAATGGGTGCAGAGATCAAAGTACTTATTTAAATTATATGATTTGCACTTTTGTAGCTCACAAGTGGCTCATAAAAGTTGTGGGCTGTTTATTTCAAACCGTTTACTTTTTAATAGCGTATTTTGAGTGGTTTGTTTTTTTTTTTTACTCAACATTTCTTTTGTTTTCTCATTTGCTTTTTACCTTCACCACGCGTCATATTTTAAGAGCTGCATTTTGCGGTTTTCTGTCAAACTGTTTTTGAGACATGTCTTTAAAGAAGCAGAAACCTTCATGGTCACGTCTGTGGCGGTCATAACCGTACTTCAGGGTCTTTGTCATAAATATTTATCTCAAGACTGTTGCTAATTTTAATATACAATTTATTTATTCCGAATTTGATGAGATCATTAAAAACAAATATGTAAATGATGTTTGATGCCATCTGAGTTAATATTTCTGAGACTTCTTAGATATTGAAAGTATATATTGAGTACTAAGATCCCTTCTATATTAATAGCTTGTTGTTTTGACACATCAAAGGGTTAAAAGGCCAGTTGTTTGGTAATCCCGAGAAGTAATTGGCTTAATTTGCATATAAATAGTCATTGCTGATTGAATGTAAGTATATATAATTGCCAAATGTTAATAACCACACAAGAAGACTACAAATTGTTTGCATAAGAGATGCGTTATACATATACACATATCTCCAGTATCTTGATATTATACACAGTCTTAATTATACTGTTGTTGTTTCACGTATCAACCTTTTTATAAATTCAATTAGCTTGTTACGATCTGGTGAATGACCATTAACGTTCTGTGCGGTTCACATGTCAAACTACAATTTGAAGTATGTACATATATATATTTGTTTATGCACATTGTCAAGTCATCGCCATATATATATATATATATATAGTTTTTGTGGCTTGTTAAGTGCTTTGTCATCCGTTTCTTTGTAGTATATAAAAACAGTAATTTGCATTTAATGGTTGAGTGGCTGATCAATATTAGAGTGTGCATTTGTTCATTTATGCAGATCACGCTAACTGTTATTAAATTTTTTTGTTGCTTTTTTTGCTTGCCTTAACGTTTTCTTGAAATGATTTTTATGGATATTGAGTGCAGCTTGAGTCTTATAAGTATCGAATGCGGATTAACTGCAAATTTTTTTGTATTTTTATTGTTTTCCTAACACTAATCGTCATCTACTATCTGATGGGTATTAAAGAGTTATTGTTCAGATACGTTAATCGCTTTATACGTTAATACACACCACACAGCAGACCGATTAAAGTTTATACATTTCGTACAAAGTGTCAATGAGTACATACAAAATATACTATAAATGCATTAGGCACAGCGCTTTTGTTAGGGATGGGCGCGTGAGTGAACTAAATTTAATGCAAATATTTACATTGCTGAACTAAATCTTATTGCCTTCACTTTACATTGCTTGATCTCATTGCCTTTAATTTACTTGTTGTACTCTACATTTAGCTCTTTGTCGATATTTACTCACGCTTTCGTCTTTGTCTTTCCATTGCGACTTTTGCAGTCTCAAATTTATAACTGGGTAGCAAAAATCTCTCTCTGTATGTGTATATATATATATATACATATTAGAACAAGTAGCTGAGCGGATACCAGTTATCAGCATTTGAATAATACTTAATAATAATACCAGTTTGCCAGCGTCGATTGGCGTTTAAGCGATTATTTATTGGATGAACAGCTACTTTATTGCATTGCTATACTAGTTAAAAAAGACAGTTTGTCGGTGCTGGTCGACAACAACAGAAACGCCACAAAAAAGAAAATTACTCCTGGTTGAGGTCAGTTATAAGTGTGTAATCGTTATATATGCATATCGTACATACTTATCAAGAAACACATTGTGAAACAGTGGAAAGATTCGCTAAAACTTGTACGAGATCTGTGACAGGCAATCGCCAATTGAACCTCTGTTCCTGTGGACCTTGATTAAAACGGGTTTAAGTCGTTTTGTGCAAAAAAATATAAATGGGAAAGATTGTATATAGTTCTCTACATGATAAAGGTCATTTAAGTAAATGTTTTTTGCTTACTAAAATGAATAAAAAAAATACTTTTAAATATTTTCGGAACTTAAATACTTGTATCCTCGTATATATTTCTATACAGATTCGATTTAAGAAGTACACTTAAGAAATAAGTGTTTATTTTTATTCAAGTTTCGCACAAGGAAATCTTTTAAATGCTTGAAATTCTAGTTTTTTTTCACCTTTGTCTTTCATCAGCTAATTATTTTCTTTTGTTCAATATTGTATTCATTTAACATTTTGTTTTGCGTTTTCTTTGATGCAACAATCAAATAAATTTTATTTATATGTCAAAACATCTCAAACATTTGATTGCAGTTAACTTTAATAGTCTTCACTTAAATTGCCTGTCAGTTATTTGAAAGCTTAATAATATGAATAAAGAAGCCCTTGTAGAATATGATTCTCAATTTAATAAGGAGTCATCTTGAGTTTCTTGCTTTTATTTTGATTGTCGTTATACGTGACACTTCGCATTTGACTAATTGGCAACAACATTTGTGTCACGATCCAAAACAAAAACAAGTAAGAAGGCTCTAGTCGAGAAATCCCGACTAGACGATACCCTGAATCCCTATACCTTACGCGTACAGTCAGTGCTTGCAAGTATGTGTGCGTGTGTGTACGACCATACTGCATACTGCATACTCAACTTCAAGGTTCCATATCTCCGGTGTTTCTTAACCGATTTTAATAAAAATTTCACAGATTGTTATTATTTTGATTAATAATTCAAATGCTATCTAAAATTTTTTCAATTTCAAGATTTTGTTGTGATCGATCCCATGTGTATATCGGAAACGGGATGAGTTATCGAAAATCGAAAACAAACTTGTACTGCCTAGGGATTAGGCGAGCTTAAGTTCGAAATCTGGAGTCTCTAGCTCTTATAGTCTCTGAGATCGACGCGTTCATACATACAGACGGACAGACGGACAGACGGACATGGCTATATCGACTCGACTGTTGATGCTGATAAAGAATATATATACTTTATGGGGTCGGAGATGCTTCCTTCTGCCTGTTACATACTTTTGCACAACTTCATGATACCCTTTTTTCCCATTTTTAATGGGATCAAGGTATAATAAATGAAATAGAAATAATATGTAAGTCAGAAACGCAGCGTGCAACTAATTATACCCTGACCCCATTAAAAATGGGAAAAAAGGGTATCATGAAGTTGTGCAAAAGTATGTAACAGGCAGAAGGAAGCATCTCCGACCCCATAAAGTATATATATTCTTGATCAGCATCAACAGTCGAGTCGATATAGCCATGTCCGTCTGTCCGTCTGTCCGTCTGTCCGTCTGTATGTATGAACGCGTCGATCTCAGAGACTATAAGAGCTAGAGACTCCAGATTTGGAACTTAAGCTCGCCTAATCCCTAGGCAGTACAAGTTTGTTTTCGATTTTCGATAACTCATCCCGTTTCCGATATACACATGGGATCGATAACAATAAAATCTTGAATTTGAAAAAACTTTAAATGGCATTTTAATTATTAATCAAAATAATAACAATCTGTGAAATTTTTATTAAAATCGGTTAAGAAACACCGGAGATATGGAACCTTGAAGTTGAGTATGCAGTACGCAGTATGGTCGTACACACACGCACAAATACTTGCAAGCACTGACTGTACGCGTAAAATATAGGGATCAGGGTATCGTCTAGTCGGGATTTCTCGACTAGAGCCTTCTTACTTGTTTTTTGTTTGCGTACTTAGCCTTTCAGAAGGTCCAAAGCCACAACGGAATTTATGCGCATAACTTTATTGGCTGTTGAACTTCTCACAAAAGTAAACTCAAACAAAAAACCGCCAAAAAAAAAAATAAAATAAAATAAAGAAAATCTACAATCCAACAAAATGTAAATACAAAAGACTTTCTGTACTTGGTTTGACTTTAACAATCTTAAAGCTTATAAAAAGCTCGTTAAAACTAAATCAGTCAATATCTCTTTGCTGGTTCTATTGACTTTAATAAGTACCAATAACTATGTATTATATCAGTGTTAACTTGGCTCTGGCCTTGACTTTTACCTTGAAAAACGTCGGACACAAATAGATTAACTAATTGCTCGAGTAGTAAAGCGGCTTTTGGATCCCGTACGTGTGACTTTGATGGTCGCCACATGGCAGCCCTCTCTCTCTAGCTCTCTCTCTCTTTTTGGACCTAACGCTCTGCTTTGGGTCAAGTTTGGAGCATTAATCGCTGCGTCATTCTCAGCCAAGTTGGGCCAGGTTTTATAAACCAAGTCGTTGCCAAGTCGTCTGCGAATAGTCGAAAATAGCCACAAAAAGTATGAGTAAAGATTGAAATGTACACAAGTCGCATCTGGAATACCCTCTCCTTTAATAGCTATGTTTTTGAAATAAATAATAGAGATTTAGATAATACACACTCGAAAACCCTTTAAAAACACTATACATATGTTAGATATTAACAAAAATAAATGTCTATATTTTAGTCTGAGATTGATTGAAAGATTTTTCATGATCGATAATTATTTTTGCGGTTTCTGCTTAGCAAACGTAATGGAAATTTAAACGACTCTACTTGATGGTATTATTGAAAACCTTAGCGGTTTTGAGACGTGCCGCTTGTGACGTTATTGCGACCAGTTTTGGTACCATTGTCTATTTCTCTCCCTTCCCTTCCGCAAATTGTTGTCTTGCTCTCTTGTCGCTACGTTTGCTTTTTGTGTTTGCCGACTTTGTCTTCCGTTGTTGTGGTTGGTTTTGTTAATGAAGATCAGCATTGAGTCATATTTGTCTATTGGGGTAAGGCATTGAACCGCTACTTTCGGAACGGAAGTAACCCACTTGTGTCAAGCACATTTTGGCTACAAAAATCGTGAAGCTTATTGAAAAGACTTTTATTCTCGTCTGCAGCTCTAACTGGTAAAGATGGGCAAAGCAGAGTGCATTAGCTACGATGACAATCAACAGCCTTATATCGATTTGGGCAGTGCCAAAATTCGTATGGAAAAGGAACAGGCAACCGATTGGGCGTTCAAAAAAGCACAAGATGAACTACGCGAGCTGCCTGGCATAAAGGAGCAGGCCATCAAAGAGCTGAGAGAGCTTATACAAAGTAAGTAATCGTTTTGGTATGAGCGATATGAGCAGATATTAACTATAATGTTTCACAGATGAAAAGCACCTAAACTTGCCACTCGATGATGAATACATGATGATGTTTTTGCGTCCTTGCCACTACTATCCAGAGAGTGCTCTAAAGCGCGTATGTATTGAGTTGGCAGATCCTAAATGTGTTTAGCTTATTAAAATTGCTTTCTTTTTTATAGCTCAAGAACTTTTACAGCATGAAAGCAAAGTATGGTTTGGCCTGTGAGAACATTGTGCCCGCACAGCTGCGTAATGTGTTCGAGTGTGAAATATTGAATCTCTTGCCCACCAGAGATCAGCATGGTCGTCGTCTTCTCGTGCTGGAAGCGGGCAGTACGTATATATAGCTTACTAACGTATGATCTTGTAAATAATATATCATTGCTTTCCATGAAAAGAGAAATGGAAACCATCGAAGGTGCCGTTGCCGGATCTGTTCCGTGGCATTCAGTTGACCGTGTTGGGCTCCATGATAGAGCCATTATCACAAATCTGTGGCGCAGTTGTCATCATCGATATGGAAGGTAATTAACCAAAACGTGACGGCTACAAAGTTCGTTGGGCAAAGTTTATTATGTGTGTACTTTGCTTTACGACCTTAAAGCCACATAAAGACAGCTGCCTGATTTTAATACATATATATTTTTTTATGTACGTATAATTAACAATTTTCATTTCCACATTGTTGTAGGTTTGCCTTTGAGCCACATTACACAGTTTACACCATCATTTGCCGCCATGTTGCTGGATTATATACAGGATTGCATTTGTTTGCGCCTGAAGGCTGTTCACATTGTGAATAATTCGTACATATTCAATATGCTATTTGCCATATTCAAGCCCTTCATACGCGAGAAGCTGCGCAAGCGCGTAAGTATTTGCTGAGACATTTGATCAGTCCTTCAATTACCTCTAAATAAATCGTTGCAGATCTTTTTCCATGGCAAGGATTGGAAAGCGTTAACGTCACACATTGAAGCGAGTTTTTTACCGCCCAAATATGGTGGTACTGCCACTTGGGAACTACCCTCCGGCAAGCTGCTGGGTGAGTTCTTCGAATGCTATTCCAAGGATTATGAACGTAAGTACCTTTAGAACAATTTATCCCTACAAACTAAAAACAAATATCTATTCCTTATACAGAGGCAGACAGTTATGGATATGAAGCAGGCTACAAAGCGTCCAAGAAGTAAATGGATTACGTTTCCATTCCTCATTTTCGATTTGTATTTTAAAACTATAAGTTGGGTCATTTGTGATATTGCAAATATTTGTTGTAGCACTATAATACTATAGTTATTTGCTCCACAATTGTTGGAAGTTATATATGAATTAATCTTGCGATATTTAACAGAACATGGAGCAAAGACTTTAGTTGGGTTTTCTATAAGGAATATTGTACTCTCTATTTTAAGTAACTTGTGTAATATATAATTAACATAGCATATCTGTATTGTTCAATGAAAGATATGTTGAGCTTGATGCAATAAATATGTAAATTTTGTTACCTTTTATACTAATAACTGATTCGGAAATTATTATGATTCTAATTACATTTAAATTGTGTATAAACAAAAAATCATTAAATGTTTATTTATACATTATGGGTATTTAATGAGTATAATCTTCTTTAATTACTTAGCACAGATAATTTATTAATTGTTGTTTTTCCTAAGCAGTTCCACATTTTAGCAAGCAGTGTAGCGAGTACACAAACCATAGAAGCAGTGCAATTAAAGAGTGTATGCAAGCAGATTTTTCAAAGCAGTATTTCACAGTTTGAGATTCTCTTCCAGATGGATCAAGATCAATTCCATTTAAAGCCCAACTCGCAACAATTTGTGTATAAAATGTTTAATTCGACATTGAGCTTTTACATATCAAACATAACTAGGTATAACGAGTATATTAAACAATTTTATCAAAACTCTCGCTAATGAAATACTTCCTTAACATTTCAAATAGCACAATAAGACTATAAATGTATATGTATATAGATATAGAAAGAGTATTCGTAATTTATGCCACTGATGAACAATTCTGGAATGAGGAGCTGAATCTAATAGCGATGAGGGACATATTTGTATATGTAAATGTATATATATATTATTCCTACACTAACTGGACTATTAACTATGTAAAGCACTAGGACGGCTTACTGGCTAATGGAAAGCTTCTCCTTATTCTCTGCTTTTGCTGTTACTCCTGTTTAATGTCACTGATGGCCGTTGAGGCGGTGGCAACACTGTCAACCGTCTGGGACTTGGACATTATCGTTGCAGGTTTTCGATTCCTATCAAGAAGCGGTGAATCGTCCGGCGTATCACTTTTCTCGCACACCGCTGTCGAGGCTTTGGACTTGAGCTCCTCGTCGCTGGAGTATCGCGAACGACTCTTATACTGTCCATTGCTCTTATGCTGCATCTTCACATCGTACCGTCCCGTCTTGCAATGGCTGAGCAACTGCTGCACTGGTGTCCAGCACAGCATAATAAGTCCAACGGCCAGGCAGACACCAGCAAAGATATGGCCAGCAAGCAGCACCACTGGCAACATCTTGATCTGATCGGCCAAATCGGATGTGATGGTCACCTTCTGTTCGAACCAGATGAGTGGAAAGAAGATGCGTGGAATGTTCGTGTACAATGAAATGCCCTCAATGGGCTCCACCAGCATGTTGACCTGAAAGCGTGCAGCTACTTCGAGTGGAAGTCCTGTGCTTGGCTCTACCACCATATAGAACTCGTGATCGTTTTGATTTGGCTCCAGTCCCTCCACCTGATCCACATAGAATGGATCGGCATTAAAGAAATGCGGATATGACATGAATACGGGCGATCCAAAGCGACAAGCACTAATATTCATGACCCCGGAGGGAACACACTCGCCACCGCAGAAGCACAAGTTTTCCGGATAGAGTGTGCCTAGAAAAAGAGAAATTTTAGATAAGTACTTGTGGTTACATAAGTAAGAACTCACGTAATGTGAAGAAATACTTAAATCTAGCTTTGAATAGTAATTTTGATTTAATTTCCTATCATTATTAAACAATTTCTCACCGATTATTTCCACTAGGCAAAAAGATAATTAGAAAGTCAGCTTATGAAAAATGCTGTCTAGACGTTATTGTATTGAAAAATTATGCCACAAGGTGCTTGCAACAATTAGCGATTGTTGCTTACTTTTAATACAAGCAAACTACTTGAGATATTAATCAAATACATATTAGTTATTTCAAGAATTTTTTAAATTAAAAATACTATTGGGATGCAGATGGGTAGACTTTTTCTCAGACTTTAAGGTAGGTAAATTTTGAAATCTAATCAATGTTCTCAAGTACTAAAATCTTAGGCTATGAATATTTATAGTTGTTGTTATAAAAACTTGATGCGTAACACAAGTTAAAGTAATATAGTTCTTCATAATGCTAATAGTTATTGGACGACATTATATTTTCAGACTTAATCTAGTTTAATCTTTTTAAGTACTTACCATTATCAACGGATCGCGGACCACCTGAAAACTTGTAACCCTGCACTCCCTCGATTTCAACTGTTTCCGCATAGTCCAGCGGCAGAGTACGGCACATATCTGGCGTAAAGAGACCAACACTGCCACCCGGCTGTGATTGCTGAGGCTGGAACTCACCAGCCGAGCCATTTGTCAATCCGCAATATGACTCAAAGAAGCCTGTATGGGTTTGATAGTTCCACGAGTGCATTTGACCCAGCTTAGCCAGCTCATCAACGCCAGTGAAGACATTAAAGACACCAGTTAAATCAGCGCTGCCGTTGCGCGTGTAAAACCAACCAAACTTATCAAAGGGCACCTTGACTTCATCACCGAAAATGGGCATGGCCATGGCAACGTCAATCATGGGATCACTGTAGCCCGTGAACAGCATTTCATCGACTGTTTTAGTCACGGACATTTCCTGGCCATAAAGCTTAAGACCCACATCGACCATGCCACGCTTAACCGAATTCCAATGCTTGGCCGTAGCAGCTGCCGACTGCAGAAGCACATTAATGATTAGTAAGGATGGAAACTCTCTCTCTCTCTCACTCTCGCTCTAATAAATAGTTGAAATACGAACCAAAGCGACAGCATTGAGCGTGGTGACCTCATCGTTCAGACTACCCGAACTGCCATCCGCATCAAAGTAGTATGAACTGCGTCGTCGATAGCTGACCGAGTTATTTGACGGATGCCAGCTAATGTTGACCTTGTCGGGTCTGTCTATGAAGCGATAGGGACCCAGCTGCTGCATAATCGGCTTGCTGCTCTGATTGCCGAACTCTTCGGGATTCGTCCAGTTGTACAAGTAGATATCTATGTGGAGCTCCATTGGCGGCGTCTTCCAATTGTCGTAGACTCGTGTGTCCGGCGCCAAAGCCATTTCCTGTGCAAAAGATCAAATCCCAATTGGCATTAATTGAAAATCTCGACAAGTGTGTGCAGCAAGCTTTCAATCCAATTGAGGCGGCACTTTTGAGCCACCTGCTCAGCGTAGTGAATCCAAATTTTAATTGGCGTTAAGCGAATGCAGCTGCAAAGCGCGACATTGAACTTTATACCTTGTGCTTGATCCAATTGAATATATCCTCCCAGAGCATGCCGTACACAATGCCAAATAGTCCCAGGCAAAATCCAAATATGCCAATAATCAAACCCCGATTGCTCTTCTGTCTCCAAACGGCGCTATTCTGTACAGGCATGGCTACCTTCTTTTAGTGTGCCAATTATATAAATAATCTGGAAGGGGAAAGCTATAAAAAATGGTGAAAATTATTGTTGGTTTTGAAAAGCTTTGGTTTGATTTATTAAAAAAGTTCTTAACATACAAATGGTCTTCTTTGATATTGTCACGATACTCTGCACTATTATTCAATAACTGTAGCTTCCAGAATGATATGTTGTTCTAATATAATTTCCTTAACAATTTATAAACATACTTTACGGTTTCTGTGCTTAGAATGAATCAATAAACTATTGTTTATCCATAATACGCAGCCAAATGTTGAATAAACCTGTTCTATGATGACTTCAAGGTTGCCTAAATCACCAATAACTAAGAACATTACTTTTGTTTCGCAAAAAAAACGTGACAGACTATTATTGTTGGCACTCTTGTGAAGTAAATAATCGTTTTGTATATATGTATATGTTTTGTTATTGATGTGGTGTTTGTCGTATCAGTAGATAGATAGCTACAAGGCATTTAATTCGCACCCCGCATGCAAGCCGGCGTTTTTTGTTTGCATTTTATAATCGATGCAAACTGATACGTATACGTAATATTTGTATGTATATGTTGAGTATCTCGTAACTCATCGAATTACAAACAATATCCGACTAGCGTTTGTTTCCCAGTAGATATGCTGACCACACATCGTCATCATTCAAAATGAATCAAATTTGATAAGCGTACTTTGAACTTGATAAGCTAACAGCTAACAACAGATAGCTAAATGGCGGGAAAAAATTCAAGGAAATGCACAGAAGAAATGCATTTCTTATCGTTATCAATCCGCGGGGCAACAACAGCAACAAATTTGTTTCCTTAAAAGCTCTCACGTAACGTGCACCGAACAATTATCACTAATAGTATATACAATTTGTTCAGATCGCGTGGCGATCCATACATATAGAGCTACTGTTTTATATTCGTGTGTACTTTCACAGCTCTGTGATATATATATTGCCATAATTGAGTCTAATAATTGACCCCGATGTGAGCTATGGTTAGGTCTTTGACACCTACCATTATAGTGTGTACGAAACCCGACGAATACAAAACTCTCATATCTATATATAGAGAGCATCAGCGTGTTGATGAATGCATTTGGCTCGGCATTTTAATTTATACTATAAAACGAACTTGCCGACATTTTGTTTATTTTTTTGTGTGCTGTTTAATGGTATCAAAAATTGTTGATTCTTGGAGAAATGTACTTAAAATATTATTTTGAATATTAAAAATTTTTACTGTAGAGCTTTTTTTATTTAAAATATATTTTAATTTGTCGCTCTTTTAATTGAAATCAAGATCAACGACCACGCACAAAACACATTGCATGTAAGCAAGATCATATTTATATTCATATTCATTCTATATATGTATTTTTATAAAGTTTTATAAGAGTCAAAACCTTCGCTTGAACTAATTGCTTTCAATTAGATGTGTATTCTTTTTTTTTAACTGTCGTTTTTTTTTTTATATATTGTTATTATTGCGGCAAGCATAAAGTAAATTTTCATTATTAAATTAAGCATGTGATATTCCACTTTAGTAACAAATCCAATCATTAAACAACAATGCAATGGTACTTTATTTCGGGGTGACAGGCGATCGCGAAATGAACATATTCACAATAATGCAACTCGATTTAACCTCTGTGAGCTCAAAATTTAGCTTATTGCTGTCAATATACCCACAAATTGATAGACATTTCAATATACAGAGATATTTTTAGCTAATTTTCAACAACCTAACTAATATTCAAACAGTTTGAGTACCTTTAAATGTATAAGAAAGTTTGTTTAGTTATAGCTTAGCAACAAGCTTATTTGGGGAGAACAAAATTTGGAGCTAACGTTAAGGTAATCAACATCGAGATATATTTTTTGAGAAATGAAACTGGTACCAAAGTAATCTTAGCTATATACTGGACATCAATAAGATAAAGAAACCATAAACAATAAGAAGCTGTCAGTAGTTAAACATGAACAAAAAGAACATTGAATAATACAATAATATTGAAGTGAAGAAAATAACATTTGTTATTGCTAATAGCCGATATTGCTTACAACAAAATGTCTCAAACGCTAACATTATTTATTGTCTCTTAGATTCATACTATACTATAATTAATATACATTTGTATAAACGGGAATCGAATTTTGTTGTCGTAGCGTAGTGTTAACATATATCAACAAATAAACTTATTACACACACTCGATTGCATTCTAGTTGAGGAATGACTTAATCTTGAGCGAGTCATTATGAATGGTGTAAATTATACATAAATTGTATATTTTCATTGGTTTATTGAAAAAAACATCTGATCACAAATGCATTTGCTTTCAATCAACAAGATCGTTTACTGTGGGAACACGATCAGCTCAATAGATGTTGCATCAAGTGTACATCAAGTAAGTACAGTGGGCGCGAATTGTGTACAATTGATGCGCCATGTACGGGCAACACCTACTACAATGATGCAATTTAGACTGAGGTTCAGTTACAGCTGACCACAAAAACATTCAATGGATGGTTTGAATGGCATTGTGGCAAACCCAGTCTAGATGATGACTTGATGCAACAACAACGCAATTTGCATTTGTTGACGCTACTTATACTTAGTTCCTATATCTTTGCATTCCTCTCGTCTCTTACCCTTCTAGTTGTATGTTTAGAGATTTTCGCATCGTACATTGCTTTCTGACCTATGAAAATGGAATTGTTTTTAAGTGCTTTTGATGTTTGCGTGTTCTATGAACTTAGAGGTGCGAATCTGTTACATTTGTTTACTTTACACCGTTACACTTTTACACTTATGCTAAAAGTCAACTAAATGAAACTATTAAAAACATTCAAGGTGCTTGCAACAATTAGGCATCCAAGTGTGACTAAGTAACACAGTATGTGTGTGTGTATGTGTTGACAAGTTTATTTTAATCTGTTTATAATTAGCACTTCGAGTATGTGAGAAAAAGTCGAAAAAACTCAAAAGTTTTGAGGCAACAGGTGCTGTTCTTTTTGTTTTTGAATAGATGGATACAGATCATTGTTGTATACACTTTTAATGTACTTAAAAACTTTTACTTTAGCCATTGTTTTTTTGCCGCTTTTGTTTAGGCAGAACCCTATCGACAGCAAGATTAACAGCTCAAGCACTTAATACAGTATAATTATAATTATGGCCATTGTCGAATCGTGTATAATCTTAATAGGTCTGCGCGCGATTAAACAATGAGTTTTAATTCGATTTAATCGAAAAAATTTAAAACCAGCTGCTTCTAAATATAGTACTATGTAATCCTTTTGTGTCAGTTTAACATTCTGTTTGTCCAACAATAACTCACAATTTTTTTTTTTCTGACGCGCGCTACTAAGACAACAAGGATACGGATGGACACGGTTTTGATTCGCGTTGCGGATAGTGGGCGAAAAATTTGAGTGGGCGAGCCAAAGAAAAAGCGCTTGTGTACCGTTACTCGCCAACGCTTGATTACGACTGTGCGCGGCCCTCTCTGGCGGACTGTCAACTAACGGAGCTCTGCCTGCTACTGCTACTGCTACTTCGACTACGGCGTTTGTGTTCTTAGTAGTATTGCGAGCTGCCTCGCATCGGCCTGCTGCCGTTGATGAATGTTTGACGTGCGACAGTTTTATGTGTATAGGAACATATTCATAGATGAATGTAATATACATGAATATTAAATGTGCTCACAACTTGCATGTAGGTGTGTGTGTTTACGTTAATTTGCGCTTTAGTTTTATATATATATATATATATGCATGATTGTCATTGAAATTTTTAGAATTAAGCTGCATTAATATGTTAGACCAGTACATGTACAACTGTAATGCTTAACGAGCAGAACACTCTAAAACTATAGTTTGATTTCCAAGAGAATGAAGTTTGGCAGTAATGAAATTAATAAAGAGAGTTTGGTATCTAATGAGTAGAATTTTTAAAAAAAGTCGATTAAAAAAAGTCAGATCAGCGGACCTGGGTACAACAACTGGTGTGCCCAACCGCAGTCAATCCGGCTTCTTAAAGCCAAACAAAAAACATCCAAGGTTAATACGCAATTTATATTTAAAAATGAGGATTGCACGCTTTTACGCCAATACAACAAACCAAAAAGTGGTTTAAACAACTGAGTGGTTATTATTAAAATGAGTCATGAAAAAGTTGAGTGCTATAAAAACTACTAACTATGATTAAAGTAACTTTTGTGATTTAAATAATTGAAATTTAAACTTTGGACTTTGTTAACATTAAGGAGAAATGGTAGAAATGACAATCTTGAGAAATTTTACAATTCGTTATCTCTCTCTGTGTGTAAAAAGGCACATACCAAACAATTTTAGAGTGCATTTTGAGTTTTTAAAAGGTGAGAAAAAGTAAACAAATCGTAAATCGTAAATCGTAAACACAAAACCACATTGATTACAAAAGTTGTCAAAGCCTTATCAATGCGGCTAATCGATGTGATTAGCGCTAATAGCACATGTACCTAAACTGTACTCAAACTCATATTATGTATAGTACAGTTAGAATATTTATAAGTAGTCGGTTAATATTGAGCAATTTTGCATACCGCTTTGACAATTGAGACAAGCTAGTATCTGTATCCACACATATGTATAAAGATAAGAAAAAACAATCACCCCCCACGAAGCTGAAAATGAAAACGGCTAACGGCTGAGGCAATAAAACAATCAAATGTCATTGCACCAAGCGACAAGCGCCACGCCATGTTACGCACAACAACAATGTATTTGGGCCCGCTTATTGGATTATGTGAGAGTCCGTTGCGTCCAAGTGGCGTGTCCATATGGATGACGAGCTCTACTTATTAGTGGTGGTTTCTGACGCCAAAGCCTGTCTAAGATTATGCTACACAAAGTGGCAATTAGTCTGCTTTCGGCTTTTCACTGAAACGTAAACTACAAATTAACAAAAACAGGAACAATTGAGGTTTTATTTCTCACATTTAACGGAATGTTTCTGAGTTCTTGCAGCGTTGCCAGATGGTGAAATGAGTATGTTTATTTGCACTGCTTGCCATTGTGCAGTTGAACTGCTTGCTCTTGTTCGTGTGAACTGGCAACGCTTGACAAAACGCGCGCTGTATTTAAATTATTTGTAATTGCACCTTAGATTATAACACATATTCATTGACAAATAAAAACCACATTTTTATTGAATAAATCAAAAGCTTTTTACTACATAACAACAATTAAATGCATGAGTTATATTTAACATGGCGGTAGTTTTAAGAGTGCCACAAATCCATTTGACTATTGTCCGTTAGGTTGTTGGAATCAGAATCATCCACGTGATGTGTGGAACGAAACTGTATAAGTATAATGAGGTAGCAAGTAGCAGCGCCAGTGATCTGCAGTAGACAAGTAAATCAATAAGAAGTCAATCAGTTAATCAATAAAACTCCAATACTAACCGTAAATATTAGAGTACGATCCAAACGAAATAATCCGGCAGCAGTGAACCTCACCTTGCGATGGGAAAGCTGCAGGGACAGGCGAAACAATCGATCCTTCAGCTCGTGATCATCAGTTATGTTGAGGATCTTGTGAACAATGGCTGCACTAAAGCTGCTATGCCGAATGGTTTTGCTGCTGGCTTCTACTATAAGGAATATGATAACAATGTACCACAACATCTGAGTCAAGAAGAAGGCAAAGAACTCATCTGCCTCAAAGTTATCTAAGCGTTTGGGATTCAACAATGCTTCAAGTATATAAAAATCATCAAAGAGTATAAACAAAAAAGATATGGCTATAATGCCCAGCAATGGATACGTAAAATACTCCTCGATAGTTTGGCAAATGTCACAGAGCAGATTGTGTATGTTGGCCACCTGCTTGATGGCGTACTCGGGACTCTGTCGTATTATCGAGGTAACACTGTAACGCTTCATGGGAGTGCTGATTAAATTCCTCAAGCGATGCGCATAACGTTGATGATTTACCACCGAGTGCATGGGCGATAGTTCCAGGGCGCTATTCTGTTCAATATAAGCATCCAGAATATCCTGCAGGATCTATTGAAAAATGAGAAGCCGTTTAGCTACAAATGTTTCCCATGCCACGATACAAAATTTACCTCATTCACCATGCTAAACCGACTTCGAGCCAAATGTGTGACACAGAGAAACTTGAAGACCATTAGACTAATATTGATGTGAGGCAAAGCGAATGCCGTAAAAGTAACAAATGATGGGGAGATTGTGGCACTTACTAACAATCCATAGCTGACACACAAATAGACAACATTAAAGATAACTATGCCCAACGAGATAAGAAAAGTCAATAAAAGAATACGTCGATAGTCCAACTTCATGCCCAGACGCACAAAGATCTCGTCCACAACAATGTTATTCTGAATAATTCCCACTAATCGCTGGCGTTTGAACATTGCGAATCCAAAAATCGTGGACATGGCAATGATGCCCGTCAAACGCAGGGTGCCATCGCCCAGTTTGGTGATGTTCGTCTGGAAGAAGTAGCCGATGATGGAGTCACCCTCGCGTATTGAAATCACAAAGCATAGCACAAAGAACAAAAAGTGCACAATGCCAGCAACGAAGGAGTACTTCGATGTGTGAACCTCTTTGTCCGCATTCAGGTTCAGTTGGAATGGTGCCAGACCCACCAAGGATATGTAGGTGAGCGGTCGAAGGGACTGAAATACATTATCCGCCTGAGATATGCGCTCCCAAAGCTTTATAGCCATGTCCAGTTAAATTTCCTTTATTTTTTGCTTTTTTCACGTTTGTTCACCTCGGGCGCAGTACGCCAACTGACTGCTCATCAGAGTCACAGCTCATATATCAGAATCGTTAGCACAAGGTAGAAGGTAGACGTCGTTTGGACAACAGGACGGCATAATAAGCTAATACCGATAGCGGTAAATATTTAATTAAGCTTAAATGCGTAGCATAACGCTAGGCACTTAGTGCGGGCGGAAGGGGCCCGACAAGTGTTACAACAACAGGATAACAAGTAACCGCAATTTGCAATAAGTGAATTGCGAGTTATGCTTGCCCCATACCTTAAAATATATACCAAAATTTAATGATGTGAGGTAAACAACTAAAAAGACAGAGATAATTGTCAAAATATAAACAAGAAGAAGAAAATTAGTTGACCTTTGCAATAACTTGAAACAAGATCGATTGAATATTAAAGAACATTTATTTAACCTTAACACAAAAATAGTAAAGAGTGTTTTTTTTAAGTGCTTGTTAATATTTTGTAAGATATTAAATTTCAAATAATTTTGTTGACTATTTATAACGTTTTATTTGTCATATTTCCGTTTACATTGCCATCATTGCTTGATGTAAACTGCAGCAAGATGATGAGATAGGTGGTAAGAGCACCGCTGATCTGTACAAGCGATAAAATGGTTTAGAATGGGATAACAACTATTAAGTAATTATACAAAGATATTGCCTTACCGTGAAGTAAAGCGTGCGATCAATATTAAAGAGTCCTGCAGCTGTAAAGTTAATCTTCAAATGCAATAATTGCATTGAGAATTGCTTCAGCTTCTTCTTCACCTCCAAATTCTTCGTTTTGTTCAAGAGTAAGTGCACAATGCCGCCAGTTTTCTCACTCTTCCTGATGGCCCGATTGCTGCCCTCAACGATCGCGATGATAGCAATCAAATACAATATCATTTGGCATGAGAAGAAGCTAACAAACTCGACAGCCTTGAATTTGCTCTCTCGCTTTGATTTGCCCAGGATAGTCTCAAGCACATAGTATGCATCAAAGACCATGATCAAGAATGCAATTGAAATGATTGTTAACAGTTGATAGGTGAAATATTTGTTGGCTGTGGTAGCTGCCTCACAGATCAAATAATGTATCTCCATGCACTCCTGTATAATCTCAGTCGGATCTTTAGTCACAATGGTGTACATGGAGAAGCAATCCCAACACTGCATTGAGCGAAACTTTCGCACAGCTTTAATGATTTGTGAGTCGTACTGACTAGCGAGGTTTTGAAGAACCTGAAAGTACAAACAAAATATAATTTATGGGTGGTATAATTGTGGTATTAAAAATGTCTTTTTTGACCTCATTTAATGCGCTGAGATAAATGCGTAGCTTGATCAAGAGTCCACTCACGAGTATGCTAACTGCGCAAACCGTAAAGTTTGGCGAGAAGTTGCTAATAATTGCTGAATAGTGCACATAGCTCGAAACTCCGAAAAAAATTGAGACAAAGCTGTAGCCAACAAAGGCAATCAGGGGGCAGAGCAGAAATGCAGCTAAGCAATTGATTTCCCTTGCCGCTTGTATCTGTTCAAAGTTAATGCCAACACGCGGAAATGCTTCACGTTCCAGGCCATAGAAAATAGCCATCAGCTTTAACAGATGCCGGCGATTCAGCAGCGAAGCAATAAGCACTATCAATATTCCAACCATTCCATTAAAACTCTCCAGATCGCCGGTTATGTTCGAAACATTTGTTAACGCGAAACTAATCATCAATGAGCGACGTTCTATGAAGCTATAAATGTAGTTCAACGTATAGAATAACATCCTGCCGATTATGTTGCCTATACCCAAGCACGATATACGTAATCGACCCGCTGAACTGTCCACATAATAAGGCACAATACCAAAGAAAAGTGCCACGAAAAAAGCCAGGCGGTAGCAGCCATTAACATTAACGGGACGCACTAGCACATTCAAATATTCCGGAATCCACATTGCGTATGAGCAATGAATCGAACTTCATTGTGAGCCAAACGTGTTAAGTTCGTTATATATGGTTGAAATCTTTGATGAAGATTGTATTTTACTAATTAATTAGCTTCATTATAGACTGACGGGAAATTTATGTTTATTTGTGAAAAAGTCTGATAACTTGGCCACAATATCCTTGCATTTTGTATTGTATGCAGATAAGAATAAACACAGACTTTATGGAGTTTTTGTTTGCAAACGTTTTCAGTACTCCAAGTTACTTATTCGTGTGTAGCTTCTTCAATATATTTATTATTATCTAGGCTTTATAACCTACATCATTGCTTACCCTATTTAAGGCTTCAAAGTGTTGCCAGCAACGATGAAGGATTGCACCGAACAGCTGGACAACGCTAAGCAGAAATACTTGTGGCACATAGAACGCAACTGCAGCTGGATAGCTGGGTCTAACATCGTTCCACAGTAGCATGCAAATGGAGCTGGCTAAGTACGCTAATTGCACGCCGGATATGAGAAAGAGTTTCGTATGTCTTAAATTCATAATCTTTGCATAATTAAAGCTCACGCCCACATTGAGAAATTTATCATCGATCCGGGCTATTAGATCAAAGAGTCGAATAAGACGACGAACGTGCAGACCGCTGCAGAAGAAGAGTGTGAACATGCCGGTCATGCCAACGAATTTCTGAAGAGAATCTCCCACTTGAGAGATTGGTGAATTGAAGAAGTAACCAACAATGCTCTGCTGCTGAATGAGAGCAGATAGAAAGCAATAACCAAAAAAGCTTAACTGAAGCAGAGCGTTCAAATATCCCAGGCGACTCAGCTGCAAATGCCTTGCTTGAGCCTGACCCCTCAACCGAAGGGGAGTCAATCCAAGCAGATATGTAAACAAGAGCAACGTCTGCTCAGCACCATAAGCATCTCGCGGACTGAACAACTGCCTTAAATGGGACGGCATGACTCAAGGAAACAAAATACTGTTTTCAGAACCGGATGTGCAACAGCATTTATACTTTTAGTGTGCTGCCAATCAAAATCAAATATTCCAAAAGTCAGCAGTTAGCCACATAGCTAATTGACAGGGTTAAAGACCTTGAACTTTGTCAGCTCATTTTTAAGGTGCTATCAGCAGCCATGTAATGGGAAACTTTTCACGACAAACACGTTTCGGTCATGTTTATGACAGCTTGTTTGTTTTCGTTAGGAAATTATAAAGTTTTGAACTCACACGTTGTAGTCTGAGTTAATAAGTTAATTAGTAATTAATTATTAATCGAATTCTAGTCAAATAAAGCACTCTGTTTCAAATGGTTTAATTTGCCACAGGTTATATGAGGTAAAATAGAGAACTTCAAAAGGGTCGCATTAAAGTATGCTATAGCTTTTCGTTTCTGGTATGTAATTATGCCCATGACACAAACTGTCAACTTTAAAAGATTGGATATCTATATACTATATAACAAATCGTCAAGGTTTTCTATAAAGGTATTCCTTTGTGTATAAATACTGTGTTTTTAACAAAGGTTAAAACGTTTAAACTTACGACTGGGAATACATATTCATTATATTTACTTTTTGAAACACTTTAAACACATTATTATCTAGATTTGGTACCTAATCCCAACTTCATATACAAATCTAATGTCTTTTTTGATTTTTACAAAAATTTCCACAACTTTAATTCTATTGATTAATCCACCAACTTACCTGGTTTACCATTGCGAGACGCACTTCCACCAGATATGTGAAACAGTAAAACGTGATTATGGCAATCGCAATCACCGTATGCTGAATCGTGAACGTAAACTGAAAGGTCCAGGTTGGTTTAACCTTGGACGAGTATAGGACGGCAAAAGTGCACGCGGAAAATGTAAAGTTGATCAAAAACAAAGAGAACATAAACATATAACTTAAACGGAGCACTTTATTGTACATGATCTTGATGCCAATCGCTTGTAAACGAAGATCGATGGTGTAAAATTTTCTAAGGCACTGTTTCAATCGTTGCTTGGGTATAATGGCCGTCAGATAGATGACAGTGACGCCAATGAAACCACTCAAAATCTGCATCAAGTCCCCGAAATAAGTAATCCTCGAGCGAAAAAAGTAGCTCGCAACGGATTCACAATTGTTGTGTATGATCATAATATAGCAAACGGTATAAATGCCGATGTGAATAACACCATTTAAGAAACCAAACCAAGACTGCTTGATGTCTCTGCGACCGTTCTTATCTGGGAAACTGATATAAAACGATGTCAGTCCGTACAAAAAGGTGACATAAAAGAGCGGACGCAACGATTCGTACAGCTGCTTGGCAGAAACCACACGACGCAAGCAACGTCGAAACGGATGTTCAATATCCGCAACCGCATTCTTCTTCACGTTCATACTTCGATGTTGTCGTCGTCTGCTTAGCTGAAGCTTTACGCGGCAACTGAACACAACAAGCGCTAATAATTTGCATATAGCCAACATCACCCTCGTTAAATGAGGTGGAGCACACAACCGCATTTCATTCATGACGTTCTTGTTGGTAGCGAGTAAATAATTTTTAGCTTTTTATGCCAAACGATTGCAAGTTGAAGTTTGAGTTAACTATTAACCTGTTGCATTTTGATTATTACCCTATAACTGTTGACTGTGCCCTTGGGATCTCATTTGGCGCATGGCTTTAATTAACCGTGCGATTAACAAGTAAGTGTATCAACCATTATATTTTCTCTCTCAGTGTCTGTCTGTGCTGAGTACTTTAGGGACTTGGCTGTTAAGTAAAGTTAAATATTTGGTAAAGTAGAAATATAAGCAATATGTTTTGTTAGCTCTAAAAAACTTGACAACATTTATTGAAACCAAAAACGAAACAATACAAAATGAAAGCACATATATTGTGTACTATTATATTTTTACAATTCGAGGTCAAATTTTTCACATTGTTTTTAATTTAAGATTGATTCGAGGAATGTTAAATTTTGACAATTTCTATTAAATTTGGTTCAGTGTGCATTTGATATATATATTTATAGTAATATACAGATAAAAGTAGGTAACAATGGTACAATACACAATATTTGCGACAGATTTACATTTATAGCGCATTACGTACATGAAAAACAAAAATGGTTTGTTACAAGTATTGGGACGAGATGAGACAGATATTTTGACATATGTAGATTAACTCTAATTGCACGATTAATTTACTAATTGCACTTTCAGCTTAGCGCTAAGGGTCTATGAGTTGATCTCTAAAGATATATGTATGAGTATATGTACATTATGTTATTGTGATTTAGATCGTTTCAGTGCGTGGATCAATCTTGTGAATAGCCTGCATAAGGCTGGTGATGTTTGCTGTATTAATGCCCTGCCTCGACATTTCTGTCAAGCGATCCGTAATGGGCTTTTGATCCTGACCACGCTGCCACCTTAAAAGCAAAATAGAATTTGAGCTTAAAGCTTATTAAAGTTAAGTTTATTTTACTCACCACAAGTGCGCGCAGGTGTGCAACAGCGGTATATAGAGCGGCAGCAGATCAATATCACAGAGCGTATCAAAACGACTAAGTGCCACTAGAGCCCAACGCTCCGCCGAATGGTGAGGCACAGGTGAAACTGTGCAGGCAGCAACGAGACGACAAAGTATTAACAGTACTGGTCGGGAGCGATTCATGTAGATTTTGTTGAGTAGACGAAAACAGTTCTCGAGTATCGGTATCGCCATCTCATTGCGTCGCTCGTCCAAATACTGGCAAGCCCTGGTTAGCTCGTCGTGCTGCAAAAAGCGCAGAAATGCCTCTGAATCCCGCAGCTTGGGCTGGCTAACAACCTGCTTCAGAAAGGCTTCAAAAGCAATGCTGCGTCCACCGATCAGCTCAATAGAGAAGTTGCCCATTAGCACTTTGCTGGGAAAGTGAGTGTTGTTCAGCTCGTTGGGATGCAAACGCTTCAGGCGTTGATGCAGTTCGCGAAAGTCTGTGTAGCGACGTTCTATTTTCGCCGATTGCTCATCCATGATACTGGAATCCTGCCGCACTGTCAGCTCATAGACAACGAATCGCTTAATTTTGGCATCGTCGATCTCACGCGGCATTATGTGTGCCTGTAAAATCTCCAAGCGCAACTCTGTGCTTCCATCGGCAGTGGGTGTAAAATTTCGTTGTGGAAAGACCTTCATCCAGCAAGCTGTTGCAAATAGAAAAATCAAATTCAAATTTCATAAAAATCTTTAGATATATTAAATTTGGATATGTTTTAAATAGACGTGCAATGCATTGAAATTGCTCTTAAAAATTTCTGAGCAACAACTGCATAAACATATATAAGACGGTTTTTAGTTTCTGAATAATTCCTATTTCTAGAATATGTGTAATAACAGATTCTCGAAAAATATAAGTGTTATCATGAGCGCCACTGACGATTCTCAATTTCTCGAAATATACATGTATGCATTTATTTATATATATGTTTTATATATTACGCACCCTTTGGCACTGTCTGATCCGCTGTTTGTGGTGGTATGGCCAAGGCAGCCGCTTCTATAGCAGGACTGTCGGGTTCATCTTCGGGATTTGGGCCGTCCACGGAGGGTTCGTGGGGCAGAAGATGCTTTGTTATCACGGCGTGCACTAATAACATGAAAGTAACATATTGTGATTTGTAGTAGTTATCGTTAATTCAAAGTTTATTACTCACTTGTTATTTTGTTGCGAACGAGAACACAAGCGTAAAATAAATAAACAGCTGTGCAATAAGCTACTGTTTATATCTTCGTGTTCCTTATTATGTATCACTTCGCTGGCGATTGTATTGCGTTCGCGAATATTGTAATGACTAATCCCAGCCGACCCAAACCAAAACACTGACCAACCAGTGCGAGACAGAAAGTGGGACGCCTTTGTTGTATTAGCAAAAATAACAATGAACCGACCCTTAAGTTCTCTAACCGAACATATGTTTCTTTTTGTTGCACAGGCGCAAATTTCTCACTGATTTAAGTTTGATTTAAACATGTTGCGATTTGAGAAGCATTTAGTGTTTAATGTGTGGGCGTAGATATGTTACTGCGTGCGGCATACTGATGCGTTGCAGTGCAAGTTGTGTTGTAAAATAATTTAGCTGCACTTTTAGAAAGTGTATGTAAACATTGTGCTATCGCTATTTCGATAACATCATTTCACGACAATCACGCACGAACCACAAAAAGCGGCTATTGTCATCGAACGAAAAAGAAGTGGGAGCATAATTTTCTTTTGTGACAATCAACTATGACGCTGCCGGAGTTTTTTGGCTGCACTTTAATTGCATTTGGACCACCGTTTGCACTGTTCGTGTTTAGCATTGCCAATGATCCCGTGCGAATAATAATACTCATTGCGGCTGCCTTCTTTTGGCTGCTTTCGCTATTACTTTCCTCCCTGCTCTGGTTTGCGGTGGTTCCGCTGCGCGAGGTGCTCGTCTTTGGTGTGCTGTTCTCGGTGCTGTTTCAGGAGTGCTTCCGCTACATTATCTATCGCATACTGCGCAGCACAGAGCAAGGCCTCCATGCCGTAGCCGAAGATACGCGCGTCACGGAGAACAAACACATTTTAGCCTATGTATCCGGATTGGGATTTGGCATCATTTCAGCCATGTTTGCGCTAGTCAATGTGCTGGCGGATATGGTAAGTGCAGATTATATGTTTGCACGCAAAGCAGGACTTGCTTGTACAGTTTGCTTCTTTTGCTTTTAGACTGGCCCCGGTACAATGGGTCTCAAGGGCGGCACCGAACTCTTCTTTATAACTTCAGCTGCTCAGGCCCTATCAATTGTGCTTCTCCACACTTTCTGGAGCATAATCTTTTTCAATGCCTTTGACACAACAAACATATTACACATTGTATATGTTGTGGGCTCACATCTTTTTGTCTCAATGCTGACGCTTCTGAATGCCAACGGATATTATTGGGCTACATTGCTGCCAAACTATTTAGTAACAGTTCTCACTGGAGTTATAGCCTTTAAAGTGGCGGGAGGCACTGGAAGAAGCTTAAAGCGATTTATAATGTGTCGATGAAGAAATGTGAACTTGAAAGTATTTAGAATTAAGTTTACTCCACACTGAAAAAAGGCATTATCTTAACATTAATTAATTTAAGTCATGCGACGTTAAAGCGGATAATTTGACTAAATTTACAGCTACTTTTTTGTTTAGTGTTTTTCTAGTTTAGAATTTTTTGGTTTATTAATTTCTTTTACTTCTAAAATAATAATACATACGTCGAATTCAATTTGTTTGCAATGTACGGTTTTATGCCGATAATTTTTTTAAGTGTTTTGTTGGGAGCATTTTTATAATGTTAAATATTAAACGAACACTGAGCAAACGAATCCTGTAGGTTATCTTAAGACTTAAATTTGTTTAAATAACTCGAGATTTACTGACAATAGTCCATTTTGCGGACATTGATTCCAAAGTCAGACAAAGCCGGCTGCAAATCTTCCATGGTTAATGTAAATTTGCGATCCTTGGCCTGTAATAAAAATTATATGTATTATTAAACGAAACTCAAGCTGAATTGGTGTATAGAATTTGGCGTTGTACCTTCGAGCCACCGGGAGTAGCCGAGTTTTGCATGTGCGTGCGCACCTTGGAATGCTGCAGTGCATCATCAATAATGTCAGACATGTATTTCTGCGTTGCAAGCGAGATCAGACGTACAATGCGGCGGTCATCTGCATGAAAGCCGCCCTTGTTCAGATAATGAGCAGTAACTGCAAATAAAAGGCATTTACTAATATTGAGCTTGATATAATTTGAATTACAGTCACAGTTACCTGCATCTGGCATTAATGGAGTATAATCCTCCAACTGCAGCAAGAAATCGCTGAGATGCGAAGATGGTGCAGGACGATCGCTTCCAAAAGCATCACCGCCACCCGCACCCGCTGCGCCAACACCAGTTGTAGTGGGTCGGCCCGAAGAGCCGCCAGCACTTGGGTGATAAATAATACCAAAGTTTGAGCCTACCATTGTTAGATTTTTCACTGTTGTGTTTTAATAAAAAAGTGTGACTGCAGAGAGCAAGTATTTAAATACCAAAATATATTTACTAAAATTTTTATAGCTGTTCTAGCGCTTTGTGTGATGGAGATATCGATATAACATCGTAGTTTTCAATATCCAAAAATATCGCATATAATCAACGCTTTGATAATTGATAATAAAAAACCAACCGGTCAACTACAATTTCGGCAGCGTCATTTAGTTCAAGTTTATTTTTATTTTAACGCCTTGGAGTTGAGTTTGAATATTTCTGTACATGGAATGTTTTTTAAACATACATTTTGATAGGTTTAACCTTTGCCTAAACTATTTATCTTTCTTTTTGTTGCTGTTCTTTTCTGATTCCGATTTGAAAAGAGACAATAGAATATAACACAGAATAAGCACTATAAAAGTCGTTATACTTACTACTGTTAGAGTGCTTAAACTATTAAAATATTTAACACCACGTTCAAATGATATTTCATCCATTAAGCCAGATGGCTTGGGTACATTTTCTGCTTGTGTATTCTTTAAATATCCGCCCTCGGCAAATTCGATAAAGTCTTTTGGGGTATATTCCTTTAACGGATATCGATACAATTTGCCAAGGCGCAAGAAAATAAAATCAGGCGTTTCAGCAACCTTCAAGCGTTTCGCTGTGGACATTCCAGTGCCCAAGGAGTTCATTCGCGCCACATTAATCTTCCGGTTAAGACTTCCGCCAACAGACTCCCAAACAGCATAAAGACGCTGACAGAAGCACACATTCCGCCGAATAGAAGAACACAAACCAATCCCCAGTTGTTGCTCCAGTCGATGCTTGGGTCAAATGCTCGAAGTTATCATCGGAAAGCTCTTTGACTACCGGCTCGCGATTCTCACTAAAGAACTGCATAATCTCTTCCCCATTGATGGCGCCGTTGTATAGAATTGGAATTCCTCGCCGAAAATACAGAAGAGCTGGCTCACGGGTTGGATCATAAATGTGTACAAGGTTGCTTTCGTGCGCCTGGACAACAGATGCACCCAGATTTTGCTTTAGCTCATTCTGAACAGTGTCGACAACACGTTGATATTCCACGCACTCAGCACAGTGGACTTTTGTAAACAGAGTCACCACGTCGCCTTCGCCTGTGAGTATGTGAATCAAGTCAGTATCATCAACGCGTTCGATAGCAGCGTAGATGCCAGCAATCAGCAACAAATAGATGGGTACAATAATGTTGGAAAAGTACATTTTTAACTATTTGAAACTAAACTTGTTGCTTGTGTGAAAACTTTATTTTATGAGCCATTTAATAGGTATGTTATTATCGCATTTACATTATCGATATAAACATCAATATCGATACCTGCGATGAAACTTGTAATGTATTTATCAAAAAGTATTCAAGTAATAGAGAGGAAAATAGCCGCCCCTTTTTGTTATCGAAAACCGCCATGCGTGCGAGAGCTCGTGGGAAAGGGGCAAGCGGAAAAAGTACCGCTTCTGCTTTGGCAACTTTCTCTCATGTCTCTCTCAAAGTATGCGATGCGTGAGAACAATATAGATCGCCAATACTTCTGTTTGCTGTGTGTGGTGGCCAAAGTTGAGATTGTCAATTTTCGACTTTTGGTTCTATCTGCTTGCTAATGCCTAACATGGGAGGGTAGTATAGATTTTATATGAACTTTGTAAAATTGTATGGCCAAACGTGAGATACTTAAATATGAATTCCATTATATATGCGTATGTATATATTGGAAATAAGGTAGAAGATTATTAACTTATTGAACAGGTTTAAGATGACTTAAAGCCGAATTAAATTTTTCAATTTTTGTATTCATATACCTAACCTTAAATGTCCGTATATTAAATAAATATATGTTAAAAATTGCATTGACATTAATTGGAATATTGTAATAAAGGGTATTAAAATAACACTGTGCAGCTTGTGCGTTCCAGCAACGACAACCATCACGTGTTGTTGTTGTTTGTATTTTTTTCGTTTTGTCTATTCCTATTCCCGTTAGGCGCACACACATGCATACACATAATGACCTGCAGCCGTTTTTTCATTCGGCACTTCAACAAAAAGTAAATAAAATAAAAAAATAAATATATGTACATATATACTCATATACTTTTTTATTTAAAAATGAAATAAATGTATGAATACAACAAATGTGTAATGAATACATTGACAAATCATAATTTTTTATTTTCTATTATTTTCTAGATTTTTTTGCAGCTACTAAATATGAAGAAAAGCTTGAATATGCAAAGTATATTATGAGAATGTATGTATGTACATATGTATGTACTTGCAAGCACTGACTGTACGCGTCAAGTTTTTTCAGATTTCTCGACTAGAGCCTTCTTACTTGTTTTTATACCCTGATCCCATTAAAAATAGGAAAAAAAAGGGTATAATGGTTTTGTGCATAATTATGTAACAGGCAGAAGGAAGCATCTCCGAAGCCCATAAAGTATATATATTCTTGATCAGCATCAACAGCCGAGTCGATATAGCCATGTCCGCCTGTGACTGTACGCGTAAAGCATAGGGATCAGGGTATCGTCTAGTCGGGATTTCTCGACTTAAAACTTCTAGATCTTTTTTTTTATTACAATTTTAAAGCAGTTTCCCATAATTTTGATTGCTTATCATTTATTAACTTAAATAAAATAAAAAAAAATTTTAAATTTGTTTACGTACAAACATTTGATTTCAGCCACCCAAGCAATGCAATGCAAAACGAATTAAACAGCAACAACTCAAATCAAAACAAACCATTCAAGACATGAGTAGGGAGAATACATTGGCATGAGCTCTGATAAATATATACATAAATACATACATATTAGGTTTTCAGCAAACATACAGTGCCAAATACATACGACAAAACAGTCCATAATGAAAACAAAAACAAATTCAATTATGGCGGCAGGCCCAGATGTATAAGCAAAGAAGCAATAATCAAAACATAAGCAGCTGCTGACTGCAGCCAACTTAACACGAGCCTTAGTCGAGCCAAGGCATGGAGGTAGGTTATCGATAGTGGGCGTGCCAATTTCGTCTCCTCTATAATATACTCATTGGTATTTATTGCAAAGGCCTATCGATATTTGATAATTGAATATAGAATTGGTATATTTATCTTAATCTTCCAAAATAATATAAAATAAATGAAATATTGAAAGCGTAGCTCTTGTGTTTAAAAATGTAGTTTATTTTTCCGTCGAAAATAAGTTTATTTATAGTATTGGTTCATTAATGCTGATATTTGGTAATGGATACATTTTTTGTTCTTAAAAACATGTAAAACATAATTAAATTAAATTGAAAATATAAATAGGGCACCAATTAGTTAACTCAAAAATGTTTCAGCTATGTGTTTGAAAAGTTTAACATGATCACAGTCTTTTTTTTACGGGAATATATTTGTACATCTTTAGTTACAGCTGTTGTTAAAATTGTGTTGAAAAATTGTTTACTTGGCTTTGTTTAATTGTTAATTATAAAATACTTGCAGTTCTTTAGCATTGGAATTAGAGTTAAGACGATACATAATCAAACGGAATATTTTAAATAATTTGCACAGTGCACACTCATTCAGTTTCGGCGATCTCCGCCAAAACACAAAATGCGCGTTAAACTTGACATTGTACATAAGATCTGTTTCTGCTGATTATCGGAGCTCTCACGGCGAGAAACATGCTGGGAGACAAATGTGAGCAGGTGAAGAATGTTAAGTTTTCTGCCATTTTTCTTCAGTTCCTGGCAAAGATTTTGCACAAACCAGCTGCCCTCCACCGAATTATTCCAAGAGCAGTATTCGGGCACCGTGGAGAAGGCAATTACAAAGTCTGCATAGCTGGGTATACGATAGCTTCTGGAATCACTATCGGTTTCAGTCCGCCCAATGGTATAACCAGAATCACTGCGCTTACCCCGACAGGCCTCGACGATAAAGATCTTCGGCTTACCCGCGAGCGTAGGGCACTTGTCCGCTGCGAAATTGTGCCAAATGCTTTCTAGGTTGTAGGCCGTGTCCTTGGCATAGAGTATATCATTATTGTCACCATTTGTGAGTATGGCCACCAGAATGCAATCGTGATTAGAACGATTCTTTTTAGCAGCTTCTTTTATCTTTCGTTTTATTTCCTTGTAGCGCAAATCGTTGTATATTGTTACTTCGAAACGATTTTGCTCCAGGACAACTTTTAGATTTGCACAGTCTATTTTCGATTGAGGCCTTGTCGGCAACTCTTCGACATCGAAGGTTTCATGGCTGAAGATTAAAGCGTCACCACGGTCGCTGTGATCCATTTTGTAGTGGGTACTATCACGATGAGTCACCATTTGGGCTACGATTTCCGCGTTTCTAGAAAAGCAAGCTCCGTCTGTAAAATCTTCGGACTGGTCAGGTGTTGGATTATCTGATGCATCCATTGCTGTTATTTTTGTGTTGTTAAGATTTTTGAACTGATTTGTTTCAAGAAAAAAAATTAAAATACTTCTGGTTTTTGTTGCTGCGGTTGCCCTACACGCGTTTTGTGTTCAGTTCGTCACATAGGTGATAACGTTTTTTGTGGTTGGTGAATGAGCTTTTTTTTCTTAAGATTATCGATACTGATGATCTACCGTAGTGCGATTAATACTGCTTTTTAATTTGATTTTAGAATTTTTAACCAAAATTTATGTTTCAAATTTTGGTATTGAATTAATTAAGTTGGTTGTGACTTCCACCAACGGCATTCTTTTATCGACCAGCAGAAACAAATGGTTCTTGCATTAAATAAAAGCTTTTTTAAGACAATTTAAAGCTTTGTTTTGGTTTCAAGCTCTGCAAAACTTGCTAGAACAATTATAACAGCTTAAGTGGCATAATATACCAAGTTTGAATGTGTAAATTGCAGGCTTTTTATGGTATGTGTGGTGAGTACTTTTTACTTTCACTATAAAAACTGTTATACGTTATACATTTTGTTATATGTACGAAAGTTATTTATGTATGAAAGCTAAAGAGACTACCCCAAAAACTATAAAAAAGTTGCAGAAGCTTTCCGAAAAACTGCCCCTTTGAAACAAAATTTCGCAAATGCTACCCCTTTCTTTGCAACAAGTTGCTGGCCACCACGAGAGCGCGCGCAATTTTCAAAAATTAAAATTGATTACATTTCTTTTGTATGATTCGTAGAACGTTTCTTCAACGTGTAAGAGTTCTTGCTTTCAAGAGCTTAAATAAAATATATTTGTTAAATAAGAGCTGCTGTTTGTGAGAACTTGTATTGTATTTGTCTTTAATATTCGCCTCAGTGCTAGTCGTGCATGTTGCTAGCAACATTTAGAACCGTTTAAATGTTGCGATACACATGCGCATTGCTGTGCAGCGGAACGTTCGTGCGATGCTCAGTTCGCGAGCGATGAAATATTAAAAAAAATCAAATTCAGTGATAAAGTGAAATTCGTGCGCGTTGGTTGGCTTACACTTCGTGTAAGCTCCAGGCTCTGTTTACGGCTCTCGGCAGCAACACACTCTCTCTCTCTCTTTCTCTTACTCTCATCGAGCGCGTCGTGTGAATTCTCCTCGTGTTGCTTTGCCAAAATAGCTCCGGATCGGCGGGCTCACATTTGGCAACAAAAACAACAACAACTTAAGCTAACATTTGAAGTGAATTTTTACTTAAATTTTGATTGTAGTAGGTAGATGATTGCAATAATTGTTATTGACACTTTCAACGGAAACAAACATTAATATTCATAACGTATTCGATAAGGACCAAAGCAGTGTGGGCGATGCGACTAATTGGATTTATTCTAAATTTGGCGGCTTTAACAGGTGAGTGAATTTCTTGGTCACCTTACGTTCATGTGTAGGAAATACAGTGAGCCCTCAGATATGTAAATGTTCAACAGGCAGCATAAAGTTAGTAATTACGTTTTAAGGTTAAAAGATTCAATTATTAAAACCTTAAAGGCAAACACTATGGTGTTTTTCGTTATCATTGCAAATCTTTGGTAATAATAATTAGTAGATAACATTTCTCTTTAAAATAAATCCCTTTCAATGCTTTGTGATTCAAATCAAAAAGTCAAATCATATATATATATATATATTTTTTGCCAGCTAACTGGGTTAAAAGTCTGAAGTCGGGGTTCTGTTCTGGGTTGCCATTCGCTATTTTACTATTTTTGTCTTATGGAAAACTAGTTTTTTATTTATATATATATACATTTATTTTTTTTATTAGTTGAGCGCATATCTTTTTATACGCCATCTTTAGTAGTTTGTTGTTGTTCGTCTTTTTCTTTTGCACACTGTTACGTACATTTTCATTATTATAGATTGTGCTTTTGGTTTTGGTATTGGTATTGGTTGTGGCTGAAATGTCTCGAAGCTAATATAAAATCGATGGCACATTGTTGCATAGTCTGTTTGCAGGTGAAATCAATGAACATTGAAAAAAGACAAAGAAAAAAGAATGTCCTCAAATTCAATATGCAGTTGAGTAAGGTATCATAGTCAGTTGAATCTTGCTATCATTTGAAAAACGATTGCAAAGAAAAATGCATCAAGATACAAAGTTAAGGGTTATACGACGTTCTTCCTCTTTCTTTTTTTCTTTTTTGTTTTTTTGTTGGTCGTTTTGGAATGGCTGACAAGAGTGCCTGCCAGCCGTCACGGACAGAGAGATCCAAAGAGCAGAGACACTTCAATCTGCATGCTCCAGATTAATGTGGTGCTGCTGCGTTCTTTTAACTCTTTGCTTTACTTTCCTTCTTGACACTACGAGCAAGCAAACAACCAACGAACGCTGCCCAGCAAATATTTAATTTAAACGTTCCAGTTCACACGAATCCGGGCACTTTCAATCTCTCATCAGCTTTGTAACTTGAGCTGCTGTGTAAATGAATGAAACGAATCAAATGCAAATCCATTCGATTATTTGCAACTAAAACGATTATATTCTGGATATAACTATTTTAAGTTGAAGCTGCAGAGCACTTATAAATCGGCTTAAAACGCACTTCATTGCCGCTTGCTGTAGTCTCTCTCTCTCTTGTGTTTGTTGTGTCATTTGTGGCATCTTTATTTTTTCTATATATATATATATATATATATATATATATATATGCATATATTTCATTTCAGCTTTGCCGCGCTCGACTCTTCGCTTGTTGTGCAGCAGCTGCCCCACTTGCGGTTTTGTTTAATTACGCATATTACTGTGACCTCTCTCAATCCCCCACCATACAACCCCTTCTTACATTTGCGGTCTATCTTACTGACGGTCTATCTTACTGTCTTTGGTTTGTCCCAGTTGCAGTCAGTGCTGCGTTAGAGCCATGTCAACAACAGTTCTAACGGTAACAGGAGCAGGCAGCATCAGTCCGTACTTCCGGTTTCACTTCAGCCTGCGGTTGTTCTTGCTTATCGCCTTACCAGGATTGTCAAAGCTTCTAATACCAAACGCCTTGTTAATTGCTTGGCTTTTATGGCCGCACTTAGCATTGGTTTCTGTCCATTATCGTTGGCCATCAACGTTGCTGCTTGCTGCCTGGAAATCTGTGAACATTTCCACTTCTATTTCACCATTCACTTATTTGTGCTGCAAATCTTTGCAAATTAGATGCAACAACATGAGGTGACAATAAATTATGGACAAAACTGTTTGCCACAGTTCGTTCGCCTAATGAGCCTGGGCCCATTACTGCTGACTAGCACTGTACACTGCTGTTAATTGAGGGAAAGGTCAGCGTCGCATCGATTTAACTAACGCAACTAGGGCTCACATAATAAACACAAAGCAAAGTAAATAAGAATGCAGCAGAATCAATAGCGACTAGTTTAATGCCCTGTCTAATTGTTTGAGACTACACTTTATGGTTGAAACTAGACTTTTCAAATTGTTATTTTTCAGTGAATCTCTTGGGTAGGTTGTTCGTTTGAACTACAGTTTTAAAGTAATGACTCTTTCACACCACTTTCGCAATATTCTAGGGTATATTTGTTACAATTTTGTATAGTATATAAGTATAGGTTTTTGGTGTGTGTAGGTGTGGGTGGGTTCATTCATGTCTACGCGTTTGGTGTGTGCTCATTGCCGGCTTTGCCGGTCTCCAGCTGTCCATTGCCCATTTAATTTAGTTGTGCTCGCACTAGGCACCACTTAACCCCACACAGCTCCACCCATCCCCTCCATCGTGCCACTGTGGTTGCATTGCAATGATAAATTGCCACTTGACTTTGCATATTTGTGCTGTGAACGGGTCGACAGCAGCAGCAACAGTAGCATCAATCCCTAGGTCCCCAGTTTATTATTGTCCGACTTTTGGCTTGCCTCTTGAACTTTGAACTTTTCTCCATGTTGTATGTACATTGTGCCTCACCTTGAAGTTTTTTAAGGCATTGAGTTTCGTGTCGTCGAGTATTGCCGTCATATAACTGACATATCCAAAAGTATCCTGTCATTCGGCGCTTCCTCTTTCTGCATCCTTGTGCCTTACGCCTGTGCCTGTGCCTCTGCCTCTGCCTGTGCATGTCAACACCGAGGCAGTTACTATTCTTTTTTTGTTTTTTGTTTCGCCCTTTCATTTATGCATGCATGGTGTTTGCCTCTCTTCGCCACTTTTTATTTGTTTTTATTTTGTTTTTGTGTTGATGTCGCTTTTTTTTTATTATTATTTCGTTCGTTGGTTGTAGTATTTTTTTTTGGTTTTTGTTTTTTATTTTTAAATCCGACAACCACTCGTTGTTGAGTGGCTGTCAGGTGTCAGCCCGCGCATTTGAGTGTGTGTGTGTGTGTAAATGACACTGCATATATGCTATATAGCTCGAGGCTGGCGAGGTCGAGATGCTTGGCTTAGTTACGCTCAGGTCCCGAATCATACATGAATAAAAACATGGCGGCAACAATTTGCCAGAAAGCAGATTTGAACTAGTTTAGCATTAGACTCGCAAAAAAACCTTGGATGTTTTGAATTATAGGTTTAAAGTGGAAAGCAACTTTATTTGAAGTTTATCTAGACTACAAAGCAGCTGCATTTAAAAAGCATTTAAAGTCTTTTTATATATATGTTATATATTTATATCTTACAATGCATTTAATCTTGTTTTAGTAGTATTATTTACAACTTTAATTAATTATGCATTTAGTCTTTTATTTGTTTTTTTAAGTATTAAACACATTTGAAATAAATTTTGTATTTTTACTGAATATTTATATTAAACTTTTTAATTTTAAACATTGTTTATTCAACGATAATTAAATTCAACAATATGTTTTGTTTAACACACACAAACATACGTAAACTGTGTATGCTTGTAATTGCAACACCATTGCAATCCATTTGACACGCAAATTGAAATGAATTTCAAATATGTTTTTTCTTTTGTTCACACTCAGTTTCATTTTTTGTTTTCTTTCTCTTCCTCTCTCTCCATCTCTATCTCTACATCACTCTCTCCCTCTCTCTCTCTCTCCCTCTCTCTCTCTGTCTCTCTCTCTCTCTCTCTCTCTCTGTATACTTTGACAAATTTAGTGCAGTGTACACGCTGGCACACACAATGGCACACTCACTTTGACAATCTAACAAATTGTTACAACAATTGACACTCGTATAATGACCGGGCGTTACGGTGCTGCATGCCCCATAACCCCTTTGCTACGCTACCCATCCACATCCCTTTGGCAAACAACACAGCTGTCTTGTAATTTAACTATGAACTAGCTGTCGAGTGTCCAGTGTTGAGAAATCATTGCACTTGTCACCGTCCAAACTATGTGGGAACTATTTGATAAAGCAAGTGGGCAACAACAATGAGCGAGCATCAATTTAGATTTTTTTCACGCGTGTGTGTGTGTATATATGTATTTGTGTGTGTGTGTGTGTGTGTGTGTGTTGAGCGTTGCTTTGTTTATAATTTAATAAATTGCTCATTAATTAAATGATTTACGGTTTGAAATACCCAGTAATTTTTTTTTTTAATATATGCTTTAGTTTGTGGTTGTCTTTATTTGTACTCAACGAACTATTGCAATACTAATTGAGTACTTTATTATCTATCTAAAGACTATGAAATTATATTTTAAGGGTATATGTTATATTAATTAAGGGTATATGTTATACTAATTGACTTAATCTTAAACATTTATCATCTTAAAAGCAACTTCAACATTCAAAGTTAGAGCATGTCATATTGTCGAGCTTGTTGTCATTAATCATTATCGTATTTATCATGTTTTTTATGCAATTGTATACACAAAGGGTGCGCTGTGATGTTTCAATTTCTGCCCCACCGAGAATCGGACGCCACATGAATCGCTTGTAGCTTGAATACTCAATGCATTTATCATCAATTAACCTATGACCTGTGCCCGAGCCGAACAATAGAACAAAGAATTAGTTGAATGCGAGTCAAAGCCAGTCAACCGTTTAAAACAAAGTTGTGAAAGAAGGCACGGCAAAAAGATATGCGTTTCAAATGGTAAGCCATTGCAGGGTGCCGTGGGGCGTGGCATAATTCAATTAAAAGTTAAATAAATACTAGTCGAGGCAAAGTTCGGCAGTAAAACAGCTGGCGATTTATCAAGCGATTTTAATTGATGTTTATGCATTGCCATTAAACTGAATTGCCTGATCGGTTTGGGATGCTGATATTGCACGCACACTTGTGTGTGTGAAAAAAAGCATTGGCAAAAAATTGTGAACAGTAATCGATTTGCATGTGTTTTCAATCAAAAAACAACATCAACAAACAACCAAATGAAAATAATAATAATAAACAACGCGGCAAAAAAGAATTTGCAGTTTAAATTGTGAATTGAGCACCCTTTAAACATTAAATTCTGTAAAGGGTTGATTTAATAAATGGCAAAAGCTTTTATCTTCAAAGACATTCAGAGAAGCTTACTTCTTTAAGCCTGCTCAAAGATGATTATATCTTTCCTTACAAAAGCAAGTTATAATCTTATATACGTACAAATATAAATTTTGTCAGACCTTTAACATCTTCTGAAGTATTAAGTGCAGATTTCGTAAATTATTTAACTTTTCTTAACTTATTCTTTAAAAACCTTAAACAATAGGGTATCTTTTATTTATCAACTCTTAACTAAAGGACATTTAATGCTTTTGTGCGTGTATCGCTTTAAAAATATATTTTCCTTTTTTCCTTTTTTGCCCTTTTAGTAAAGTTGAAATATTTTTTTTTTTCTTTTGCTTGGCGTGTCAGAGATTCATTGATTGTTTGTACATATAAATGCTGAAAACTGTGCGGTAAGCAGAAAACAAAAAATGTGCATTCAATCAGTAACTAATAACATTTGACTAACAACATCATTTTTAACGGTTGACTTGCAATAATATTGAAATTTTTTACAAAATGGCAAAAAACCTTTAATGAATGTCATTTAAAAACTATTTTAGGATTTATTTGAATGGTTAGCATAGTTTTAAAAAAGCGAAATGTATTAAAACAAAACTTAATGATGACAATTTGGCTCCGGGCAGAACTGAATAATGAATTATCTATTATTATAATTACAAGATTTATTTTACTTGCAATCGGCTATGTGATTATTATTTTTGAAAAAAGTTTGTAATCCTAACAAGGCTAAAAATTTTATAAATTTACATATGCAAAGTTTTGAATAATACATCAATATATAGTCTACTGTACTATTATATTCGTTTTCTATTGCTAGTTCCTCTTTCTGGCAAGAGAATAACAATAGTAGCCTTTCTACTCTTTGTGAACCATTCATGTGGCAGTTAGCAGAGCTTAAATAGATAGGAGCAAAAAAAAAAAATAACTCGGATACTCTGATATATGCATATGTGATAAAAAGGCAATGCGACGCATAAAAAATGCATGCGCCGCATAATGCCGCATGACCCGGCCAAAGCACGCCCACGAAAACGAGCCCAAAAACGCCCACAAGCAAAGTAAAAGAAAAAAAAAGAACATTGTGAATGAAATAAATGCGCGGCGTATTGTCTTGCAATGGAGTAAAAAAATACATATAAAATGGATATAAAGAGCAACAAAGCTGATGAAGAAAAAAATGCAAAACCGACAGTTATTATAAAGCAGCCAGACGTTCCGACTGGGTGTATGTGTGTGTGTGTGGTATGTGTGCGCGTGTGTGTGGTGCTGTGATGCTAACCTAGTTTATGACAGAGTTTAAATTATCCTTTGTTTTTTCTACAGTGTTTTTTTCCGCTTTGCCAACAAAAACCAAATGCGCTCAAGTAGACGCCGTTCACACACACACACACACACACACACACACAGATGTGCACTTAAAAATGTGTTTGTGGCTTGTATGTGTGTGTTAATGGCGGCAACTGCCATCAAGAAATTGCATATTAATCAAGCGGTGACAGCAAAACCAAAAATAGAAGAAGATAAAAACAAAAACGCAAAAAAAAGAGAAGCAACTTTATGAACGTTTAATGAGATCCAAATGGTATCCCTTATGCAGTGTGCGTTTATATGTATGAGTGTGCTTGTGTGTGTGTGTGCCTTTAACGAAGGTCAACGGCTGCTCTCAGTGCGTGTTCTTAATGCGAACAAATCTTTATGGCGTTGGCAATAAACACAAATTGCCTGTCATATGCGCGCTGTGTGTAACGAGCTCTGAGCCATTGCGGGCCAACTTAACAATTTGTCGTGCCGTTTGGCCCAAAAGTCAGCTCACTTTTGCACGCAACAGCAAGCAGCAACAGCAACGCATAAATCTATCTGGAGAACAACAACAACAACAATAACAACGATAATAACGATAACAACGACGTAAGAGTAACAGTTTCGTAACAGAAACCGACAGAACACCACCACCACTGACAATTGAATTTATTGAGCTGAAGTCTATCAATCAGTTAATACGAAGCCGCTGGCCAACAAACAGTTGCCATTTACCAACTGACCAGGACAGAACACGACAGAACAGAATAGCACAGGCCAGTCGAGTTCAGTCCAGTTCAGTCCAGTTCAGGCCATTGTGGAGTAGCTTTCTGCTTCTGACTGTTGCATGGTGAAAGTTGCTCGTTGCTTGCGGCTTGTTGCCTGTCTGCCTGTCTACTATCTGCTACTTCTACTGCTGCTGGCTACTTGTAATCACCAGAGAGTCAAAAGATAGCTATAAGTACAGTGGTTGAAGAAGTTTCAATTATTTATTTAGCATGATTAAAGTCGAAAATGATTTGAGCGTGTTTGCTTAAATAAAGCGAGTCAGATTGTAAGAAGCTTACAAAAGTAAATAATTTAAAAGATTTAAGTGCTTCAAAGAACATATTAATTAGAGTCTTAAGAAGTCATCTTGTAACATGGCGCAAATAACATAAATGAAAGCCTGAAGAAAATTGTTTGTACTATTAGATTAGTTTATAAAGCTTCTGAAGAAATATAAAATGTATATTAAATTTGAACAACCACAAAGAAGATTTATTATATTTGTTATAGACAACTGACATAACGTTGAATTTTGATATTATTTATGATGATTTTTAGCGAATTTAAATAATTTTCGTTAAATTCAAAGCCCAGTGTACAAACTAAAAGTTATTGAAGCCAAGGTGCGAACACCATGAGCACACTGTAAACTGTAAACTGAAACTGATTCATGAGCAAAAAGTGGGCGCGAAAGTTGGGTAAAGGCAGCATATGCGGCAAGGTGGATGCTACCTAAAGCTAGGCAAATTATTATGGACTGGTTCGTATAGTTTTTTGTGGAGAAAAAAATTATAAAAAAATGCAGAGAATAAAAATTGCATTTGTTCTTTTTATTTTCTCTGTTAAAAATGGAGCTTGCTTTGCCTAGCCAAGCAACAGAACGTCTCTTTGGTCAATTTAAAACAAGTCAAAACCAGAAGCCATTGTGGCCCACTTATGGTCTCTCTTTAAGTATGTGTGTGTTTGTTGCACTTTTTGTAGATTTATAAAATTGCAAACAAAGTTGTGTGCTGGGCATTATTCGTAAATATTTAATAAATTGCATTAGCTTAAGGATGTAAAGGATAAACTTTAGTTTAATTAAATGTCAGGTCCACAAAAGTTTTTGGTACCAACGACTTTAAGCTACGCCCCTGTTGCAATTTGTCACTTTTAATGACTTGTCAGCGGGCGCTTTCGGTGCAGCACATGTCGCTGTCGCCACCAACGATCCCCCAACCCCTCTCTCACATCGAGTTGCAGTATCTAATGTAATTGAAAAGTTTTAGAGACACGCCAAGGGAGTCTCGGTTGTGGGGTATAACCCAACCTCAATTCCAACTCCAACGCCAACTCTTTTGTCCATTGTAACATTCTATCTTAGCCGCAACTGTAACGCAAGTCGCGTTCCGTAAGTATCTCTCTCTGTGTGTGTGTGTGTGTGTGGCATCATCATCAATGCAGTTCAGAGCAGTGCTCAAATGGAGCGTCATGAAACAACAGCACGTCCTTGGCAAAATTCAATTTGTCAAAAAGATGCTGTCACGCAGCAAACGCTGAATGCTTGCTTAATTCCTATTCCAACTTCTAGTTCTCATTCTCCTTAGTTACTGACTTGCCAATGTGACGAGAACCCACTGCAAGTACACTCAAACCCCAAAAACCTCGAAGTCAAAACGCAACTGCAAAGAAATACAATAACACCCTAACTAGAGTTATTAGCTGATTGCTGGTGACAGCAAAAATTAAATGCTCTTTTTGTGGCAAGATTAAGATTTAAATATCTTGACAAGTGTTGTCTTTTGATTTATTTAAATTCGTTTCTCTTTACTCTCTTCTCTTTTCTCGTTAATTTTTCACTTTGATAGAATTTTTTTGTTGTTTGTTACTTTTTGAATTATTGGATCATAAACTTCGACATGAATTTTGGCTTGAATAAAACACATTTCATTTTGAAAATCGGTTTAGTTTTGACAAAGTTATGGGTTCGGAAAATTTTTGCATTTTTTGGCGCAGGAATTTTGACATGAAATACTTGGTAATGATATTATAATTACCGATTATTGACAAGTATTATCGTTTCTCTTTTACCCCTTTCTTTGCTTCTCGATTTAATATTGAATTCTTTTTTTGTTTCTTTTTCCCGCTTTTTATGAGTTTTCCATTGTTAACTTCTTTTCACGACAAGGAGCAAACAAAGAGCTTTTGTTTACGGGATCACCTGTTAGACATACCCTTTGTTAGGGTATACTTAAGCATTTTTTGTGCTCGTTGCACGTGAACAGTTAATAAATGTCAGTCAAAGTGCATTGAAGGATGCTGCAGTGCGTGCTGCAATTACAAAAAAACCTTTTGCACTGCGGTTTTTTTCTTTCAATATATGCTTCTCTTGCCTGTGTGTGTGTGTTTGGTTGCGGCCATCATTATGACTTATTGTTCGCAGCGTGTGTTTACATGACGTATGCGCAACGGAAGTAAGGAAACGAACGGAAAAATAAATGAGAAACGCTGCTGCTGCTGGTTGGGCTCACTCTGCAATTGGTGGTACTCGATTTATGTGCCACTTGCCACTTGGCAAGTTTTCTTATGCATTTGCTCCTTCTCTCTTTCATTTTTAATAGCCTACTTGAGGCGAGGAAAGCGACTTTTGATAGCTACACGTCGCCAGTTCGGCAGCATTAAAGATCAATTTCCTCGAAGTTGGAATTTTAAAGTGCATTTAAACTGTGCAGCCATAAACCAAGTACCTAGAGAGAAAGAGGGGGGGGGGGGAGGTGGGGAAAGGCTGCAGTTGCATCTAAAGTGAGTTACGCAGCAGTCCAAACGAGTTGAGCGCAAAAACCTTTCAAACTTCTTATGACTTTTGCAAAAAAAAAAAGAAGAAATCCTTGCCTGGCGAATAACAATAAGCTTTGCAATGGGAGCAAAAAAAAAGGAAGGAGAAATGAGGAAAGACTGCCGCAGTTGCAATGGGCGCTTTGAAACACCGCGTTATGGCTTTCTAGATAAGAGAGTCAGGTATGTAGTTGAAGTTGGCCAGGTTCTTATCAAGGCAACACATACTCTGTTATGGCAGGGAGAGAGAGACACGGAAAGTGTTGTGTTGGGTTATGAGACGCGAAACAATGTCTGTTTTGAGCAGCAGGTCAACAGAGTCCTTTTACGGAAATACTAATTAGAAAAGACCATAGAAAAAGACTAAGGCAAAGCAACAAATAGAATTTACATTTTCACTGAAAATCCTTTTTAGTTCCAACTGTCATTTGCACGCGCTGTCTCTCTGAATGTCTGCTTGCATTTTTGCCCGTCTTGCTTGTTGCCTTGGTCGTAGCAGTCGTGGTAGTACAATTTCATTTTCAACACAAAGTTTTGTTTTATTACCCCGAGGATACGAACAGGACTTTGTAACTTACAAGCCAAATAACAAGTTAGACGAGAGCACCGAGACGCACGGCTCCAGTTGTTAAAGTTGGATTTGATAATAAAATTTATTTTACTGTTGCTTTTGCATGTTGAATCTGTTCTGTTGCGTTGCTCTGTTCCTCAGTTTCGTTTCAGCTCTGATGAATAAGTCCATAAGTCCAACTTGGCCCAGTTTTGTTAACGTGACTTTGTAATGAGCCCAAACTGCTGTGTCCGTTGGGCCTTTAAACTCAATTCAATCTTCCGCCCCTCCAGGCGCATGGGAATCAATCTAACATAGCATTAATGCAGCAATACAAAATCAAACACGAAACATGCGAAATTTCCAATTAATGCATAATGTTTGCATATCTAATGCGTTCACATTACCAACTCCCCTAACAGTTAGTTTCCCTCAGCCCACTTAATAAGGCATATTATTCAAGGCTCGTATGTGTTCGCTCTGTGCTGTTTGTGTTTACACGAAATCTAATGAACTGGCTACTTAACATTAGTCCATCTTCAGGCATACACTCAAAATAATGATGAGGCCAAGGCATGCAAATGCATCAGTCATAGGTCTTAATTAGAATTGCCAATACAACAAATATTTGGTATCTGATGAGGCTTGTAACACATTTGAAATTTGACTTGCGTTTGAAAAACCTGAAGATATAAACAAGATCATTTCTACTAAAACAACCAACAATTAACTGTGATATCGTTTGCATTGTTTAATCGTTTTTGTTAAAGTTTGTCTCAATTTCAAATCAAATGATACTTGTATTTGCACTTTGTTTGTTTTTAATGCACTCGAAACACGAAACGCACTTGAAGTCAAGAACATGACGTTGGCTCTCGAATAATTTCCATTTTGTGCAAAAACAATCGAGATAAATGTCTGCAATTTGTGTCGGATGTTTTGGCCCTATCCGACTTATACCACCACTACGGTACTGTCAATAAGTGACTCTAAATAATGCAAATGGAGTTTAGTAGAGGCAGATAACATCGAATTGGCTGTAAAAGCAAGCAAACTGGGTTAAATGTGTAGAGCTGGAATGTTAACTGTAGCATACGTTTTTTGTCGTTTACGACCTGGTACTCGTAAAGTGTGTGCTGTCAGAAATAGGATGATTGAACTTTTTGGTATAGTTTAGTAGAGTAGTCTAGTTGTCATGTACTCGAACAATGCGTGCTGGGTTCGCTTCATCGGCACGGCCATTAGGCATTAGGCTCTGCACTCTGTACTCCAGTCTATGAAATGCATGTCGCTTTGTCGGGCCGTCCACGTCAATCAACAGCAGAGAACAATCCCTGGCAACTCAACAGTGGTGCAAGGTGTGTGGCTTTGTTTGCCCAGTCACTGGTCGACGATTCACTTAAAAGCGGGCACGTAGCACGTAGCACAAATGCACCTCTCCGCAATCACCTTACGTCCCTCCACTCTCCACTCTCCCATCTCCCCTTTCCCGTATTTACCATCACTGTTATCCCTTTTGGCTGTGTGGTAGGGTTTTGCACGCATTGCTTTGTTAAACTGTTGCCCAAATGCCGAACCGAGCTCGACAGGACAACAAGAGATGTTGAAAAAGAATGTACCACAGATAGAGAGAGAGAAATTCTATAGCAACATACATTCATACATATATGCATGTGCATGTACTTAAATCCTGTCTGAGTTCTTTGGCGATTGGATGGGCAGTGTAATGGTACACACAAGCAAAATTAGTTGGTTCCGCCTTTTTTAACTTGCAAATCGATACACTCCACACCGACCAACATTCGTCCTAGCTTTGAAAATGCTTTGAAAACGAAAGAAACTGTGAAAAAGCTCTAATAACGAAGTTTATAGTAGTAATTTTATGATTCTCATTTTTTGACCATGTAAAATAGTTGTTGCAGCATAAGTTTTACCCTTTTACTCTTTAGCTTAAATGCTACACATACAATTTACACATATTTCGTTCAATATAAAATATGCAATGCACTTAAATTGTTAATCATACGCCATGTGCGCCGGGCAGCTGTCAGCAGTCAGCAAAAGCCGTTGAGGGCTTTGCTGCAGCAAAAGCGAGAGAGATTATGAGGGGAGGTGTTGCTGGCATTTACCTTATGTTAAATCATAAGTGCATTCAGAAACTTCTGCTAGCCAAACCCACCATAAATACAAAATAAGAATATTTACAGCGCTTTTGCAGTGGAATAAATAAAAGGGACTAAAAGTCTTTAGCAACTTTTGCCTTTTATCGTTTTTAATGTCGTTAATCTATGCAGCTACTATTAGCATATGCTGAAACTTTATGGTTGTCAACGCTTTGATGTCCCTGGCTAAAAGTTATTGAATGGACTTCAACTTGGCCGTTCTAGTTTGTTGGCGGTTCATTAAGCGCGCCTTTAGCCACATTGTCTGTCCCTCTGACTGAGTATGGCGCGTTAAATACCCTTGATTATAGTGATTCTAGTGGCGGCAACAGCTAAAAGAGAGACAGTTCATTGCACTGTTAATTGAGCGCAGCGACCGTCTAGACGAAAGCCACAGTTTCGCTGCCTCAATCTCAATTAAGACGTTAAAATGAAAATAAACTCACTAACTACTTGTACTTTTAGTCCATCCTTTGAGCTGACTAATCAATTTGATCATCATCTATTGTTAGATGACTGACAACAAATGGAAATTGCTTACAATGAGTCACTTTGCAAAAGATGAGTCAAGAAGTGAAGATGGAAATATTTAATGCATCACAGGTTAAAAAAAATAAAATATTACTCTACATTTTTTTGAAGAATTTCATTAAATGCAACATAATAACATAATGAGGTGTTATAGTTAAGCCTTTAAGCTTTGAATAATCAAAAGCGCTGACTAAAACCAATTAATATTCCATCAAGCACAAACTAAAATACAAAACTTAATTTAACCAAACCAAAAGTTTGCTACGCAAATGTCATATTAATTATTGAGCTGCCTTTTTCCTTTACAAAACAACAATATTAGATTCACACATCATTTCAACTTGTTTAGTCAAATTCATCGTTATCTAACACCTGCTCAAAGCTTTGGGGATTTTTTTTTTTCATTATAACACCATCGTTCATACTTTCGATATTGATGTGTAAAATAATAAATGATTGGCAGGTCCCAACAGAAGCAGCAGCACTTGGCATTGCCATGGAAAATTAGTCAAAACATTTTAGATAGCTCATAAAAATTTAATTAAGTAATGCGTAGATATGTGGGTTAGAAAAAAAAGTTCAAGTTGACAAATCAAATTCGAATTCAAGTAACAAACACGTGACTAAACTGTACCTATTTATTTTCTTTGTGTGTGTACATAATATAATTATGCAGGTATGTTTTTGTGTCTGTCCATCTGCATTTAATTACATTTCGCTTGGTTGATTGAATTCCTTCACTTCTTTTCAAATATGTTGCTGGCATCTGTGGGGGCGTTGCACAATTTTATAGGTCACAGAAAAAAGAGAAAATAATGTGCTCCTTGAAGTATGCAATATTATTTTTATTTATGATAAAACTGAAGAATGTCTAAAGGAAGTAATGACTGTTAGTTATTTTACTTTTAATTGAAAATATTTGAAATTATTATTCGTTTTTATTGCAAATGCATATTTAAAATAACTTTGCATAAACATTTAAAGATGTCAAACTCTAAATTTGTCGTAATAACTAAATTGTTTAAATGATATGCAAAAGAACTTGGCTTCTCTTACAACTGTTTTCATGTAATAAGCCGAAAAAACTATAAGCGTTGAAAAAGTTTTTAATGCATTGCACCCGAAAGGTTATGCAATAAACATTTATGTAATATTTTTCGTGAGTTTTGAGTTTTATTTTATTGACGCGTTTTCTTACCGAGTCGTGTGTGTGTTAACTTTTTACACGGGCAGGTGTGAAATGCAAATGTTGGAAGTTTAGTTGACTCGAGGCACATTCGCACACGCATACAAGCATGTGTGTGCAGACATTTACCTTTGGCGTTGCGCCAACTTTAATTACTTTGTGCAAAGTTAAAGGCATGCGAGTTTAACTTTTTAATTAGTTGTCAGCCTTCAAAGCAATCAGGAAGTGGAAACCGAACACCAACACAGAACATTGCCCATCAGGATATGCTTGAGTGTGGACTAAACAATGTCCTGTAGACCATAGCCTGTTTACCAGCTGTTAACAAGCAAATGAACAAGTAAAGCATCAACTCAAAAATACAGCATTTATGTATGTGTATTGTATAATGAGTTCACTTGCTGACAACTACCTTTACGATTATTGATGGAGAGAGCACACCAAATTTGCAGCTGCAGGCTGTTAGCCAAGGTCTGTTGCAACATCATCTAGTTTATTTATGCGACATTAACACTCCAAGTGACACCATAGTGCACACAGAGCCAGTTCAGTTGCGTGGCTTCATCAATGGTCTCCGACTTATACGTTAATCAAGTTTATGTTATGCATGTGCCTTGAGCCCAGTTGATCAGCTGCGGTTATGTTGTCATTACTGAGTGCCTGTGCCTGTCCCCAAGCTTCTTGATGTATTTGTTATGCAAACAGATTTCAGACAACCGTCTAATTTCAGTCACTCACTCATTATTGGCCTATTTTGAGAGCAACAGAAGCAGCAGCAGCAACAGAGACAGCAGATGGAAGTTGAGTTGTGGGCGTGACCCGTTTGCTGCATACAGAAACACGGTAAACCTTTAATACAAATTGAAGCACGCACACTTTGCTACGCTCATTCCGAATTCCACATGTTTTATGCAATTTGCCGTAAGAACAAATCACGTGTAGCAGAAAAAGTAAAAAAAAGCTAAATAAATCGATGGAATGTGAAAGTCTCGACGAAGTTTATTTACTCTTACCAACTGTTAAGGCAAAGTAAAGCGGAAAAAATAACATAAGAATTCACAGTCTCTTTAAAAGCTTAAAGCGTTATATTTTTGTTTTTCTTACATGTTTTGATAACTTTACTTTTGTTTGATTAGTTTTTGAAGCGCAGCAAATTCAATGACCATGTCATGTTATCCCAAAAAGGGTAGCAAAAACGTTGCTTGTGTGTGTGCGTAAGATGTGTGTGCTTTTGTGTTTGTATTTGTGTATGTGCGAGTCAATCAATCAGGCATTCAAGCCATTTAGTCAGTCTATCAATCAATGCGGCCGTTGGAACGTGCACATCATTCTAATGGCATACAATTTTTATATTAATGTGGCCTTAAATGCCTGAACAATTTTCTGCTGGGAAAGAGTTCAACATGGCTTATGCTTAATAAAGTAGCAACATGAATTACCATTCGTTTGCTTATCACACTTGCCACTGGCTACAGTGTGTCTCAGTAAGATTTGAAATTCTCTTCTTGGACACATCAACAGTTGCTCCAGCTTTAATCTGAAGTCCGTGCAATCAGACTTGGAACAATTTCAGATGCAGCTGCTCGCAAATTATGCAAATTGCATTGCACATAATGTGGCTTACCATAGCGTTTGAGAAATTCAGCGTAGGGCGAGCATTCAAAGAGGGCGAAATGACATTTTGTGGTAACAAGGTTTCCGTTACTTCAATGTGTGTAGATATTTAGATTATGCTGTGTTGATATTAGAATGAAAACCATTTGTAATCTTATTAAAACATATATGATAATCAGTTTATCTAACCGAAATCATGGTTTCTAAATTTTTAGGAAAATATTTAAGCAAATAAGCTTCAGCAAAGCATTTGTTTTAATTTTAAATCCATTTAACAGAATATACTAAATTATTTAAAGTTTTATCCACAAAACTTCTAAACGAGGTCAGTTATCAGACAATGCTAACAATAAATTCACAAACCACTTCTTAGTCAAAGTGTGAATTTATATTTTATTTAAGCCACAAATGATGGCTTTAGATCTTAATGTATAAATTATGAAGCAATTTGCCAGCTTTGCTCTTGGCCAGCAGCAAATACAGATGGAAAGTGACAAAGCCAAAGCGAATTTCAAGCTAAAACGATTCCGGATATCATTTTCAAAGTGCTTTACAAACACATATGAAAGTGCTGTTTATCGGACATGTGATGTATGATATGCACATTGCATTTGCCTTTTAGAAATTGTGTCGGCAATGACAAACAAAAAGACAAAATTTGTCTCGAACCAAACTAAACTATTAAATGAATTTAAGAAAAAAAATAAATAAAAATGTCCACGTTATTTGAATTGGAAATTCGCATTTTTATTACCTTTTTTCAATTTGAAAAACATTATTATTCGAATTTAAAGTTAATATCCTTTTCCAGTGCAGATTTTTACGAGGTATTTTTTGCAAAAACGTGTAAAATGAGATTTGTGCCAGCGATAGCGTTTTGTAAAGGAAAGCAAAGCAGAGCAGAACATAGCGGAGGGTTGGGTGGAACAATTGAAATGGCATTAACATTTAGCAAATGGCAATGGCGAAAGATAGCAAAAATGTTGAAGACGCAGCTGCACTTGGGCCAAACTCAAAACGATTCCCGGTTTGAAAGTTTACAACGAATTGCACGTCGACGTTAAGGTCTCTGTCGATGTCTGTCTGCACGCCTGGATTTTTCGAGGGATTGCCAATGCGGGGAGTATAGGGTATCTTTGAGTGCGTGTGTGCCGGGCACGTTTCGTTGCATTTCATTTGATTTGCCGCCTCAATTGCGTACTTTTGTGTGGTGCAAGTCAAATAGTCTTTGGCACTGTACTGGCACTTGCACTAAGAATAGAATTGGATTTAGTGTTGGGTATTGGAAGCGAGCATTGAAGTGCAATTTTCGATTGCAGAAGGGTAGTGAGAATGAGCATGCCGTTTTGCTTTGCGCAATCATTCGAATATTGAGTTTTAATTTCCGCCGCCTTTTGTGGCAATTGCCGACAGCTGCCCGCTGCAGGATATTAAAAATGAACTGCATTTTTCTACTTAAGAACATTGCCAACAATTTATCAATCTCTCAACATCATCTCTCAGCAGCATCTAAATCAAATCATGGTGCATCTTGCTTCCCGTTGGCCATTTTATTTGCATATTGCTGCCGGCTCCCTACCAAGCAAAGTACTTAGTGCAGTAGAAATATTTGTATACATTGCCTGAAGATACACTAATGAACTCGCTCACTCTCACTCACCCTTTTCTAGTCTATCTCTTTCTGTTGGCATTTATTTAAGTTTATGTGCAGTAAATAACTAGCACACAGGGTCCAAGTCCTTCGGCTAGGTATGCAGGTAATGCCAAACTTCCGGAACAGCTGCCGGTTCCTGTACCTTTGTGCTTGCACCGCTTTATTGTCTACGCAACTTCATTAAAAAAGCCAAGCATGGCATTGGGCAGCGGGGCAGCGTGTTGGGGAAGCAACATTCAAAGGGCTGTGGTTGCAGTCAAAGTTTGTAGGCAGCGCCCAACGTTTTGCAAACTGACCAAAAACCATTATTAAAGTCGAGTTGCTTAAAAATATGCAATCATGGGCGGTAACAGCAACAAGAGCAGCCAACAACAACAATTGCAGCAGCAAGCAGCCAACACTGTCTGTGTACGTAACATATTGCTGTTTGCTATTTAAATGCATTTATGCAGGACAGCTGTAGCAGTCAGGCAGACAGGCAGGCAGGCAACATACAGATTTCGACATTGTGGTTTCAAAGGGAGCTACAGCAGCGGCAGCGGCATCATTTCAACAAATTGTCAAAAGCTGCTCCGACCGCTTGTTCCACATTTGTCCCTTCCCGCATTTAACATCATGTTTACATAGCAGATGTAAAGTTGGACGAATGTGGTTTTGATGTTGTAACTAAGGACTTAACTAAACTATTTTACTAAACGTGTTGGCAGTTAGAAATGAGCACAAATTGAAACTCAATCAACAGAACAAAAGCACCCGCATACCATATCTAATACAACATCTTTGTATTTAAATAGTTTACTTTGTAAAAGAGAGGCTTGCATAAGCTTTAGATTTGGTATAAAGTAACTTAAATACAAGTATTTTATTGATACTTTGAATACAGATAAACTTAATTAAATACAGCTATAAATTATTAAAGAAAAGAACTTTAAAATAAAGTGAACTAAAATTATTATTTTTTTGTGCTTAAGTTCAGATTTAAAACTTATCATACACACCTTAAGTTCAAGTTTTATTTAAGTAGCCCATAAATATCTTCTTAACGATAGATTTATTGCCTTGGCAGAAATGTCCTAGTTTCACCGTCCGTATTTCAATTCCAACCCAATGGCAATAAAAACTACACATATATTTTACTTATTTTAGAAATCCTTATTTTGCATGTTAATTTTAATGTTACAATACCTCAGAGATGTAGCATAATCTAAATGTCTAAAATAATAATAATGTAACATATAAAACTCAATTGAATCCAATTAATTTAGTTATATGAAGCACTCAACATTTTTTTCTATTATAGCGTAGCTATATTCAATGATAAGCGTAACGCAGGGTAAAAACCCATTCCATTGAAGTCACACAGATAGAATGGCAGAAACAAAATAACAGCAACAACAGCATCAGCATCAACAGCTGCATTTGCAAAGGCGAGCTGCCTAGTGAGCCTGAAAGTGTGCAACAGCTTGGAAATAGTTGGCTGCATTACACGCTGCGTATACGTAACGCGAAGAAAAATAGAGCTCTGTATGTGAAGCTGTTTTCTGTTATGTAGCGTAGTTGTTGTTGTTGTTGTTGTTTGTTGTCAGTGTTGCTGTTGTCTGTATGTTGCATGTCGCTTAATGGCTAATGGTGCGTTCACGACCGCCAACAAATGCTGCAAATGAGCTGACAGAGGTTATGATAGTATATACATAAGTTGGGACTGCAACCGGGCCCCGTTACAACAACTGGGTGCAGTCCGCACCACAAACCTAACGGAGCGGTTCAATTAATGTTGCAGCCATTAGCGAGTGTCCCTATTGTCATACTCATAGTTAATGGCTTAGCACACGGTTCATTTTCATTTAATTGCACAAATACCTTTTCTTTACGAACTTACTTTTCCCATTATTACACTCACAAACAACACAAAACTCTTACTCATGCATTATGGTCGCATGCAATGCGATGTGTGTGTTTGTTGCCAAGAAAAGTTGCTAAAGTCATTGAGGCATTGTGCGAGAGCTTTGGGCGTGCCATACCTGTTGTTGTTTATATTATTAAGCACCTGATATATTGGAAAAGTTTACTACCAAGACTCGAGTGCGAGTACCCGTCGCGTCGAGTTCGAGTGTGAGTTACAAGTGCGAGCTCTGAGTGCCAGCACCCCATGTAAATGAAGTAACTTTTGCTTCGTGCTTCATTCTGACAGCTCCTCCAGGAGGTGCCTGCCAACTGTAGTGCCCTTTTGCCTTTCGCTTTACGCCGCTTCACGTTCGCTTCGAATACCCTGCACCCACCAAAAATTTGACTTACCAGTGTGCGAAAGTCATTTCTCAGAAATTCATGAAAATTAAAATGATGTTAAGGATGATAGGATAAACGTATGAACGATTGATTGATGTTTAAATATTGATAAGAGAAAAGAGTTGAATATCATTTTTTAAAAAAATTTCGTTAAAAACATGAGCTGAATGATAGTATTAATATATATAAAATATTTTCTTTGAACTAAATTGAGAGAAAATGCTCAAAGCACAAATAAAGAAACTTAATTAAAAGACAACTTTTTTTTTTCGAAATAAAAGTACTTTAAATAAACTGTTTTTACTAAGTTTCCCTGCAAAGCAAACTCCCTGCCACAAGTGACAACATTCTTGTTTGTTTCAGCTTGTTGTTTGACTGCATTTTCCATTTCCCAATTTTGCCCTTTGCCCTTTGTGACTAACAGCAGGTGCTGTTGATGTTTTTGTTTTTACTTTTACTGCTGTCCCACTAATTGCCTAAATATTTAAACGGTTAATTCTTCAGCGCGGAGCACTGTTGATATTTAAGAATTTCATTGCAGAGGTAAATATTTACCAAAATACGCTGAACTGAAACGAACTGCACTGGACTGGGTTGTTGTAGTTGTCTCTGTGGGCCAGCATGCTGTGGTTGTATGCGGTTTTAAAGGTTTGTTTATGCGTACATGGAGTTTTTATTGGGCTTGTTTGTGCTGCGTTTGTGGTGTCGGCAGTCGGCACAAAGTGGCTTAACTTTTACAGTAAAAAACGCAATTTTGGATTTCTGGTGACTGGGTTTTAGGCTCTATCTGAATGCAGCAGCAAAGCCAAACATAGAAGTAAGAAAAAATCAATAAAATCAACAACATCAACGACAGCAGCGACAATCAGCTGATGTAACAATAACAACTATTTTGTGCATTGCAGAGTAAAAACCCGACTCGACAGGCACATAAAATATGCAAAAAGCCAACGAGGCGGCGTAAATGCGGCAGATTTATTTTTATGGCTCACCTGAGTCCTTGTCCCGCTGTCCTTGTGAACACCAGAAATAAATCGAATCTATGTGTATGCATATATATACACGTATGGTGTACAATGCGAGTTTTGATATGATGCATGATTTTCGTGCATACGTTTTTTTTTCGTACATTTGATATCGATTAGATGATAGCAACACAGCAACAACAAACCGTTATCCAAATGCACCGGTTCTTATATTCATATGTGCATTTGATATTTATATAACAATAGTTTCACCAATTTTTGCTGCTGCGGTTGTTGTTTATTTTTATCAAAACATTCTATAACGGTTGCACGCGCGCAATGTTACACATTTAAATTTCATTGGCATTAAATAACCACGATTTGTAGTCAAAAATCCGTAAAACAATTGGACAGAGTGTTTCAGTTGGCTTTGCCCAATGGGCATAAAACATTTGCACACTCGCTTTATGCTGCAAAACTAAAAATACAAATGCAACTGTTGTTACCCAGATATATCTATGCATAACATAGTTGTAATACTCTTTGAGTTTGTGTTATACGATTTTTTTTTAGCAGTTTGGTTAGATTTAAAGTGCAGAAAAAGTTTAAAGAAGTGATTTTAACAAATTTTTTTGAGAGTAAAAAAGTTGAAACGAAAAATGATAGATAAATTGAATTTGAAAGCTTGGTTTCTGACATTGAACAAAATGTTTGATTTCATATTTTTCAACTCTCACCAAAGTAATTACAATAACATATTAATATTAGCAATAAAAAAGCATTTTACCATAAACACGTAGAACAGATTTAATTATTTGATTTTTTACATACAGAAAAATTGTATTATTTAAATTAAATTCAATAGCAAATGGTGCGGCACATGAAAGAGACTTTTATTTATTTGCTGTCGACAGGGGAAAAAAACGTTGAAATTTGTTTAGCGCACAGTGCCAGCTAGATTTATATCAACACACACCACACAGACAGCTATATATGTCCTTATGGGTATTTATTTTTGGTTTGCTATTTTTTTTATGCACCAAAGCATAGATTTTTACGTTCGAAACGTAACGAAACGAAAAGCGGCCGAGTTAAATGGGCGTAAAAGGCTTTAAAAGTGTGGCTTTGTGTGAAGCCGAAATCGAATTGGGCCTGCATCAAAATTTATGTGAATTTTATCAAGTGTTTACGGCGCATAAAACAAACACAACCACCACACACACACACATTCAAAAATAGAGCCACGTTACGTGTAAACGCATGCAAATCCAGCTGCAGATAAGCGTCAGGCTTACATTTACGTAACATTGTATATAACGCAATCCCGGGCATTACGTAGACGCTAACGTTGTGTTGGCCACTTTTAGCCAAGGTAGTCGTTTTGTTGGCAGCCTTTAAAGCAGTGGCACATTTAAATTAGGCACGTCAAAAGACGTGCGCTGTCATTTAACTGTCAGCTTTGCCAGCCTGATGCTTATTGTTTTTGAAACAAGCGCCGCTATTTTTACCCCCTTTCTATGTTAAATGTGCAGTAATGCGCGCATTAAGCTCAGCGTTAAAAACTTTTTGGCATGTGACTGACTTGTGTCTTGAGACGATTTCGTGTTAATGTAAATAATGGAATACGCACACCTCGAACTCAACGTTCAACTTTCTACTCATTCAATTGAGGGTCTTATTAAACTTTAAACAAGCATAAAATGTGACAATACACAGCAAAGCCATGTCGTCTCGGGGCTTTTGCACACACAGCCTGCTGCATGCTACGTTCACGTTTGTTGTTTCACCTGCTTCTTCGCAACTCCATTAACAATATGTTTTTCTTGAACGCAGCGCTCAGCGCATAGCGTATACCACACAAGGCTCAGCCACCCCCTCAGTTGCTTTTTTTCTCAACTCACACACATACTTACACGCAAACACGCCACACTGCGCCCGCGGCGTACGCTCTTGCGTTGTGGCAGCCAAAAATGTGAATTCATTTGGAAAATTAAAGAAAAATTTAAAAGCGGTTATATTTATGTGACATACTTTTTTATTTTTACGCTTTAGAGACTGGCCTCGGCTTATAATATATGCAAAATGCTTTTATCCATAAATCTGGGCTAAAATTATGAACTCCATGTGTGCCAAGTTCTTTCTAAAATGTAATGTCAAGTGTTACCTACTTTGCAGCGCAGCCTGTGGCAAATGTGTCGTATGCGCAATGTGTCGACAAGTTATGCGAAAGGTTATTCTTATATGAAGTAGTTAACATTTACATGCAAAGCCTTCACATTTGTTATGTTTTCGTCTTTCTTGTATTAAAGGTATTTGAAAGTTCAAACAAACAATGCCCCGAGCTTAGACTTACCTAAAATAATTAAAGCTTTAAAGAATGAATTCCAATTGACAAGCACAGAAACCCAACACAACTGATAGAGTCGTTGTGTACGCAATGTGAGCTTGTGCAGTCATTGGCTTTTGGGCTAATTTTATGGGAATATCAAGAGTTTACGTACTGTTGAGATTTTTGGCACTGTGAATGCATCTTGTACTTGTATCTGTATGTGTGTGTTTTTGTATCTGCATACGCATGTGTATCTGCTAGTCAAACTGCAACTGGAACGCTAAGTGGCCATTGGCAGCGCTGTGGCAATTTAGCGCCTTGTTCAATCCAAGTGACAAGCGCTTTGGGGCCTACAAAAGAGTGTGAATGAGAGAAAGAAACGGAAAGAGAAAGAGTACACAAGCCAAACGGGCCAAACACACTAACAACTAACAGCAAACACACAATAACACATACAGCCGCAATCCTAGATCGAGTTTTAGATGCTGTTGAATTGGGGCAACGGAAGCTTTTGGTAGATAAGCCAAAACCACAGACGAGCCTCAATTTATGCAGCTAGCCGCATTTGCTGCACTTGCCAACTAAACGGACAAGTAGCACTTTAAAGAGAATTCGAGACGTTGGATTCGGCAAAAGCTTTTCATTTAAATTTTGACGCATATTTTATTGGCGAATGCATTTGAATATGCCTCACACACACACACACACACACACACACAAGTATATGTAAATATGTATACATATGTGTGTACACTTGGCTACACACACACAATGTTATGTGTGTGTGTGTGTGTGTGTGTGGCAAACTTCATGACTGCAATTACGCTCAAGTGCGTTTAGTCTTTTATATTGAAATTGCAATTTTTGGTTTTAGTTTCAGTTTTGAGGATTTTCTTTTATTTTTTTTCATGGCTTTTCTTGGTTCTTTTGGCCTGCATATTTTCCTATATATCGAAAGTTGCTAAGTTAAAAGCGACTGAGTTTTATTTAGCATCATTTCAAATGCGTTTGCAATATCTCTACGAAAAAGTGTGTCCTACTCTTTCTGTATTTTCGTGTGTATGTGATTGTGTGATTGTGTTGAGCATTTCGAATGCCAAGTTTTTCGATAAAAAGGCAAAATGCTTTTGGTTTACTTTACTTGACTGTAGTTTACGGGTCTGACAGGAAGTACGTTGGGGCAGCCATAAATTTTTGCATAAATTGTGGCTCCGCATGTTGCTTTATGGCATGAGCCGGATGTGGATTCCAGTTACAGCTTAAGAGTGTGTAAGATGCGTACTACCAAATTGCATAATTCAATCTGACTAGCAGACTAAGCAGCTGTACTACCAAGCACTGACAGCGAAACAAAGAGAACGGAAAGTGTTATGCAAGACTGAAACAAGTTTCATTTCTGACATAAAACTTTAATATATGCGTAACTCAATCGATATGAGATTCAATTTATGTTTGGTATTGCATTTGTTGAATAATTTATACTCTTAATTTTTTTTATCAGTTATAAAATAACTTTAGATCAGTGTGTGTTGCATTTTGTGTAGCTTAAAATACTTTCTAGATATTTTAATTTTGGTTTTTATTTGTTTTGATAACACTTTTATAAAACTATTGCCAAGTTTTAGTTTTGCTTCTTGAAGGTTTTTCATCTACATTTAATTGAACCTCTGTTTGGATGCCATTCTTTTCGGTCTAAGAAGCTTTTGCTTTTGATTAAGTTGAAAAAGTAATAATGTCTTACAAGATACATGTTCTCCATTATGGAACCAGTTGCACCTTAGCAATTAAAAAAGTAAACAAAATGTAGCCAAGAGCAATAAAGATTCACTTTAAATTAAATTCAATTTTGTTGCATTTTCCACAGAAGAAATCTCCACAAATCCATAAACTACTTGTGCTTCTGTTTGAGCTTAGAATGTTGCCAAGTGTGTAATGAGTCTTATCATAAACTTTACTCAACTGAAACTAATATGCAACAAATTACTTATAACTACACAAAACTAACAATAAGCAACAAACAGAGAAACAGCAGCTGTGGAAGTTGTATAAAACTTTATCTCTAATTGCATCATACATATTTAAAAGCAGTTAAAACAAAGAAACAAACAAAGAACAACAAAAAAGCCAATAGAAAATTCTGGTAGTTTTAATTAGAAATATTTTTCGAAATCAAATATGTTGCAAAAAAAAAAAGCTAAACAAAATATGGTCTATTTGTTGTTGGGCAGCTAGGCAAAGTGCCAAACTGCAGTGCTGGGATATTTAGACGTTGGCTGACGCTTAGCACACACACACACACGCACGTAAAAGAGTCGAGGACTGAAACTAAACTTTTAAGAACTTTTAACGAAGATATGTGCAAAAGGGATGGCAAACTAGAACTCAAAGACGGTTCTTAAGCTGCTGACAGTTTGAAGACAAAAAGTAATACAAACAAAAACATACATTCACACACATACAAACACACACACACACACACAAGGAGAGAGTTACACAAACAGAGCAAAGTTTTTTGTTTGAAAAATTTTTAGCCGTATTATGCTTTTGATTTGAAGCTTTTACGATCAACTAAATTTAATTAATTTAATGAGCTCACGTTTATCACGTATACGTATAACAGCCAACGTTGTGCAATTAGTTGCCATCATAGATGCTTTTATTATTGGTTTTTGTTGCTTTTCTTGTTCTCTTGTGTACAACAACAACGTACAACTTTTAACATGAGTCACTCAAGCGACAATGACAGTTAGTAAGCTCAACTATTTGCTATAATATATATGTATACGAAACTTAACGCTCATACGCATTGTTAGCCAGGCATAAGCCATTTGATGCTAATTTAAATATTTTACACTGTTGACTGACAGTCAGCAGCCGTAGCTGGAGAACTCTAAATAAAGTACATAATAGTTGAAAAGTTGTTTGCAACTTTTGTGGGCGTCAGCATTCAAAATCAATAGATGGCATTTAATAAAACTCAACTTGATAGAAGCGAAGCACAAGATAGGAACAAGGAAACAATTGCAAAAGAGAAAAAAGCTAAAACCTTGACGTAATCAAAGCGTAAGCAGGCAAAAGCAGGCAGCACAATAAAATTGCTGTCAATCCCTTACCTACTGTATCCCTCTTTTGGCATTCGCAATTGTGTTAATAAAAGTGGCAAAAGCTGGCAACTGGCAATCAAAGCGAGTCGAGCCCAATAAGAAAAAGTCCATTGCAATTCATCTATTGTATTCTATTTGACTATATATATATATATATATATATATTTTGAACTTTATCCAAAGTGTTGGACCTCAGCTGCGAAGTATGAACTTATTTTCATTTTAAGTGCTTTCAAACAAAAGTTTTCACTTTAAATTAAATAGTATACAATTTGGTTAAAGATGTTGAAATACTCAAATTGAGATTGATAAAAATTGAGCTTTGTAAATATTTCAAATTCCAATCGCTTATGACATCAAAATGAAGCTATTAAAATATGCATTGTTTAAAACGTTTGCATATACTCAGAATTTTGTGATCTGACAAATTGCTAAAACGATTGCATTGATAGCCGAATGCCGACTGCATGTGGTCTAGTATGCCATATGATATGGCATATGGGATGCGGAATATTGGCGATGGTACGTGATGTTATTGGTGTCATGGATTGCATATCTGAGACGTCGCCATTTTGTCAGCGGCAACGTGGCGCGCATACTATTTTCGACAAGTTATGCGCCTCAAGTGCCATGCAACAATGCTTGTGCATTAACTTGTTCTAACACTTTGCTCCTCTCCGCGCTTTATCCGCTTAAGGATGCCCGACGGCAAAGTGCATTGAGCATTGAGCCTGAGTCGATGCCAGCCGTTGGGCATCGTTGTAATAAACTTTGTTTATAACGCGTCGCCAGCTGAAACTTGCAAACATGCAAACATCGTGGGAAATGCATAACTAACAGAAAGAGTCAGTTAGAGAGAGAGAGAGAGTAGGAGAGAAGGAGGAGAAGAGCAAGTGCGAACCGGAAAAGGCAGTGATGCCAACGGAAAAGGAAGTCGCTGCATTGCACACTATCAGAATTGTCAGAACCCGAATAGTTAGAACGCAGTAGTCAAATGCTGGGCTCCCGGATTTGGTCACTTGGGCATGAGCAGGCGACGAAATGTGCATTTTGTAGCGTTTGTTTCGCTTGTTTAACGCATTTTAACTTTGATTAACGACTGACGGGTATTTGTGCAGGCAGCTCATGTTTTCGTTGTTGTTGTTGTTCTAGTTGTTTGTGCTCACTTAGCTGCACATTTGATTTGTGCACAGAAATTGCATTTACTTCAACTCTTGTGCTTTTACAATATATGCGATTACAGCTTTTGGTGCTTAAGTAATTTTAGCCTTGTCAGAATTTTTATGAGTTGAACAAGTTATAGCTTTAATAAAATCTCCAAAACCGCAATAATCAAAAAGGTATTTTTTACTTTTAACGAAATCTATTATACATGAAAAAGCTTCAGTAATCTCCTAAAAATAACAATTTCACGCACATGAGGAAAAAAGCAACAAAAAAACACATAAAGCACAGTTTAGCTTTATTGAGTGAAAGCAATAAGGCTTACATTAAGCACAACACTCTAGAATTTGGCAATTTTCACGACATAACATAATTTAAAGCGCTTTTGTTGCTTTCTCGTTTTAAAATTCTTGCAGTTTTTATTCAGACTGTGGCACTGGCAATGGCCACACTGTTTTCCTGCATATCCTCTTCCGAGCAATTAATTTCATTATATTTCAGCCGAATGCATAATATTCAGGAACGCCAGCGGCATGCCAACGTTGCGTCGCAGAGCGTCGCTTGTCTGTTGTTTTTTGAGTTGTCAACAGAACTTTCACCCCTTTGGCTGCTTATCCTGCCTGCCTCTTGCCTCCTGCCTCCATGGGTAGCCTGTGGGCCAGCTGTGCAAAATTGTTAGCGCTGATTTATTATTTATTGCTTTGGTTTATGCCTGTGATTTATCTCAAGTGGCCTCAAGCAGTGAATTTAAAGTGTCCCCAACCGTTGTTTGGCAATTTAAAAAAGAGCTATTGGGATAAGGAATGTAGACTCCTGTGCTATGCGATATCGATATACCGACACAGGTCAGGCAATTAGAAGATTTATGTTTGCACTTGTTGTGCGTTCCAATATGCTAAAAAAAATATGGTCAAGGGTGTTTGCCTTAAGGAAAACCTCTTAAAAAGTTTATTGCGAGTACTTCAACAATTGAATATAAAATATTTTTTTGCACAAAAAGCTTTAAGCTTGTTATTTATTATTCAATAAGCACAAACCCATATAAAACAGATTATTGATAACAGTTTTGTTTATTGTTCTATTGTTTTCCAATTTTTGCATTAAATAAATTAATAATTTCGATTTTATTGAATAAATTCTGTGTTTATTATTGTCGAACTGCGCACCATTTCGCATTCTGAATTTATTGCACATTAAGTCTTTAAATTTTACTGCTCTTATTAACAATGTGGCAAGCAGCGCTTTAAAGCGTTGTTGTTGGCAACTTTGTTGTACGTGTTTTTGTGGCTAATGGATATTGAAAAGTACAATCAATACTTGGCCTTAGGCATTGTACTCGTTTCATTGTTCTCAATGTATAACCTTCTACTTTTTCTCTTCGCCTCTCTTTCGATTGTCCATTTCTCTTTGTACATGTTTTCTCTTGTTTCCCCCGCTCTCGAAATGGCTGTCAGTTACATAAATTTTGTCGGATTTGCATTAAATATGTAACAAAAGCTGTTTAAATAACTAATAATTATCTTGTTGGGCTTCAATGTCATTTGTTTTTCGCTATTTATATGCATAAGCCGCTTAGTTCAAATTAATTAACATTAACAACCACACAAGCAACTACAACAACAACAACCAGCTAAACATTCGCTGGCAGCTTGCTTAAATATTTATTGTTTGTTTTCGCGCTATACACAATGCATTTTGTGGTCATTTGTGTTTAATGACACTGTTATCCCAATAAATTATTTGTATTTTTTATTACACACATTCCTCTTGACCATAATTGTAAGCATTTGCTTGCAAAATTCTTTATTATATTAGAAAAAATGATTTCGGCTTTAACTCGATAGCTAGATAATTGAATAAAAAGTTTTAAATTTCTAGCTTATTTTGTTTTTTGCTTTTGCATTCGACAAATCCAAAATTCAATTAATAATTTAATCAACTTAATGCATTTTGAAAAGCTTAAATTGAGATAAATTTTACCAAATATATATTTCTCGGATAAAATTATATACCAGAAATAATAGATATCATTAAATTTAATCGAATTGGAGCTAAGAGAATATTAAGAGTTTATTCATCTAATTGTTTGCTGATTGGAGTAAAAGCTATCTTAATGATTCTGTGCTCCTATTTTACTTTACATACAACAATTTCAACATTTAGTTGCCTTAAGACTCTAAGCGAAATGTAATTCAAAAAGCTGTAGCATACTTATGAGCGCCATTTTGATGTAAGCAAAAAAAGCAGCACAAAAGCTGCGTTTAAAAAGCACCGCCCGCTGTCTGGACAGCCCGCGGTGCACTGCGCTTAATCAGAACTCGTTTGCCGCACATAACTTAGAGAAAATTCAGATGCAGGAGAGATGCTCGTATAAAGGACAGGACAAGAAGATACAGAGGACGTCCCTAGACGCTGCTGGCTCTTGGCTCCTGCCTGCTAGCTCCTGCGTGCAGCTTGTCTCTTTTGTGTGGGACACACACGAGTAAAAAGGCGAAATAGGGATTACATAATATAGTAGAATGGGGCCAATGCACAAAGGCTGCATTACTCTTTAATTTTAAAACAAATGCCAGCCACGCTCAATGGGAAAGTAGCGGCTAGTGCATCTAAATTGTATCTGGCGAACGAAGCGTGCTTGAATTACACTTGCAATCAAATCTATAAGCAACCGCAAGTGCAAGCAACATTCAGCATGCTTCGGGAAGCTCCCAGCTACCAGCTACCAAAATAAACCACAGCAACATGCACTGGTCGACTAAAGATATCCAAGATAGTCGGCGATGGACATGGCACATAGTATATGTGACTGTGTGTGTTTGTGTGTGTGAGGTACCACAAACCGCACACACGCTCTTGAGTTTGTGTTTTTGGATAACATGCAGCTATATCTGCGGTCTGTTAGGCAACTTATTAGATTAGTAATGGGGTGGGGCTAACAATGCGCAGTGCAACAGGCGAATGTGTTTGTCCACCCTTTTTGACCGACCGCAAACAGCTGTCAAACAGATGCTTTTGATTAATATAATTAGAGTCGTGTTGCTCTTAAATCTTTAAAGTGCTACAGAACACAGCAAAATCTAATCAACATAACGCGCAGGGCTTGTCAACGTTAAGCCTTTGTAATGACATAGAATCAGCATGATATATGCATGTTTAAATGGCCAACAATTTTAGCAACAGTCGTGTATGAGTGATTTTTGCCAACTCTGTATGCTTTTGTGTATGTTGTGCACATAAAAAACAAAGTATGCTGTAGAATTATATTTATGCCACTTTTGGGGCTTTTGCTTGTCACATATGCACAAAGAGTGCTCATGTCGGTTGAACGCTTAAGTTGCAATGACACTGGTTGCAAATGGTAGACAAGCAATGAGTGAATCTGCATAAATAAATAAAGTGACTAGATTTTAAAATAGAGTTCTATCAACTGATTGTTATGCAGCTCACCCATAGCTTTAAGCTTGTTACACTTTGTCCCTTTTTACCTCAGTCTAACTAGTTGAATTCCAAATAGGATTACCATTTCTTGCATTGCTTTGTCAGTTGCTGTCAGCTAGTGTCATTTGAGTACAAGCTGTAACAGTAGACAAAAAAAAGTCTCTGTGTTGCTAATTTGAAAGATGAATTAGATTTGTTGCACACAGAGATTTGCAACGTTGCAGTTTTGAACCGGAGAACTATAAATTTCATTTGTCACAGTAGCAAAATCCCCTAGAGCATGTGTGTATGTGTGTGTGTGTGTGGCTTACAATGGAGCTCGTTTCGTTTTACAGGCAACAACATTTTTGCGTAGTTTTGTGGCAAAGTCAAAAACAGTATAATGCATGTCACACACAGATCCAGAGAGAAAGACGGAGATACAAACAAACACACACACACACATTGAGAGACACACAAACAAACACATGGCAACAGTGCCATTGTCTGGCTGAGACAGCTCACACAAAAGCCATAGAGAACAATTTAGATATTTTCTAAAGATTTAAGCGCTTCGCATGACACCGCAGGGAAAAACTTGTCATCGGTTGTGGAGTTACATAACTTGAGGTAAAACATAGACATATACAAACATATAAGATATACTTACTCACTCCAAAGGGCTCGTCTTTCGTTTCCTCTGTATTTGTTTGCCATTTAAATAAGCATAATTCCAGTTTCACATAAAAATACACTTCCTTTTTGTAAGAGACTTGTCTCAATTCTTTGTACTCTACTAACATATGCATATTCATAGAACTAACCACAACAGCTCGACATTATTACTTATGTGCGTTTGTTTGTATGTTTTTTTATATATTTGTTTGTTTGCTTCTGTCTATTCTAGGTATGTTGCTAAAGCTTTAACCACCTGAGTGCATGGAACATTTGCATAAAATCAGGCTGCTGCTGTGTTCCTGTTGCTGTTTGAGCTTCAGCTTCTGTAACTAGGTTTGTGTGTACATACATATTAATACACATCTGTATGCATACATACATATATCTGTTCATTTGTGCGCATGAGGCTGGCACTTGAGTGTCTTAAGTTCTTCTATAAGTGGCAACTTTTTCTCAATTGCCGCAAGTGGTGTTGCAAGTGGTTTTGAAAGCGCTCTAGGCGAGATACAGGTGTATGCGCTTCTGCCTAGCGGTCTTTGAGTGGTGTGTTAAAGAAAATGCATTTGGGTCTCCAAAAGGGGTTTACTAACACATATACCCACCCACTTATACACACCCTAGTTCACACATACACATACTGACCTCAATGGATTATAAACTTGTGTGTCAGCTGTGCAAATAGAGTGGAAACATATAAAGCCAGTGGCTGTTAAAAAGTTCGCATAAATAATTGACACTGGCTTCTGGCAGTTTTAAAATTATGTTACACAGTTCCGGTTATTGTAAAACCAATTTAAACTTCATAAAATAATAACGCAAAATTCATTAATAATTCACACTCAGCACATTTAAAATGTATAATCAAATGTTGTTTTTTTTTTGTACTATTACTAATAATACTAAGTTAAGAGAGGTTTTAGTTTAGTTAAGTTTGTAATGATTTCATTTTTGTATATTCCAATTATAAAGATTCTGCTTGGAAAATATTTTAAAAATCGTTTATTTATTCTTTGAAAAAATTTTTTCAGTTAAAAAGAGTATAAAATTCGCAATGTCATTAATGACAATTGATATGAGTGCTCTGCTGCGATTATTAAAATTATATGGGTAATTTTTATTTGTGGTATCTTTATGTGATATCTGATTTATATTCAGGAAATATTTCCAGACAATTTCGCAGTTTGCCCACCGCAAATCTCTGTCGTAATTAACCCACTTAAATGGCAGTTACTTTGGCCAGCAATCACCGCAAGTGGGCGGTGTCTTCTGGGGGTGTGCGGTCCATGTCCATGTCCACGTCCATGTCCAAGTCCGTGTTATAGCCGCAGGCGAAATCCCAAAAAAATACGCAAGCAACGCAGCGCAGACATTTGCACAGTTTTTAATGGCGCAGATCTGTGTACAGTACGTGTGTGTGTATGTGTGTGTGTGTGTGTGAGGAACGCATCGTGTGAGGCTTTCGATGAGGGGCTTTGCGTATGTGTCTTTATGTGTTTGTGTGCGTGGACTTAACTGACCAGCACACACATACACATATGACGTGTAGAAAGCTGCGCCATAGTAAATGCTTTAAAAAGCCATTTCAGCTTTTTTTTCGTTCATGTGCTCGTTTTATGCTATCCTCTTTTTATATTATTTTCGGATTTCCCTCCTTTGATGCGCCCACAAAAAAGGGCGGATTATAAAACACTTAAACGATTTTAAGCGCAATTATGTTGGCACGAGCACGTAAACGCATCGTGGCCATTGCAACGCTTATCCACTTTAATATTTTAGCATTGCCACAAGCCCAAACCCCAACCCCAACCCCAACCCCCCACACCTTGTGCAAGCTGGACATGCAACTTCTTATTAGGCTTTCATTTAAAGTTACCCCAAAACAGTAGTGCAAATTTGTTCTAAATAATTTAAAAACTTTTTTTTGCCACTGGCGAAAAGTGAAATATATATGTGCAAGCAAATAATGGTAGAACAAAAGTGGAAAAGTCTCAACATTGGTATATCCTTGACTAGTAAAAGATAACATAGATACTTGGCACAATAAAATATCCTCTACATTAAAAAAATCAAATAAATATATTTACACGAGAAATGATTGTATTTAAAATTGGTATAAGGGCACAAAGAAAATGAGAAAAATACGTTCCGTTTTATTTTATTTAAAAAAAAGAAAAACAACTAAAATACCCTTTATGTTGTATTTTTGGCATGGGGTACAATCAACATAGTGCCAAACTCAGTCATGGCAGATAGCCAGAAATAACAACAGCGCGCCGGCAAATAAAAGAACTGAGGCAACAAAAACAAAAACAAGAACAACAGGCTCAGAAAACCCTAGAAAACCGGTCTGCAAACAATTAGAACGTCAGCTTACCGGAAAAAAGTTTGCATTTCATTTAAACTCGAAGGATTTTATTTAGGAAAAGTTTTGCGGAATGCCAGCGCATGCGATGGGCAGCGATGACTGCGCTTCGGTCAGGCGTTGTCCATTGTGCACTTTCTTCAGCAATGCCAGGCGATTCTTCACCGAGCACTTCACCGAGGGGCTGTAACGTTGGCGTTTCCGTTGCAAACGCGCGCCATTGTTGGTACAATAAACTTCCGGTTTTAAATTTCACTTGTTTGTCTGTCTCTAAGTCTTACTGACTGCATGAGTATGTGTGTGTGTGGTTACAAAACAAAATGGCAGCAGCCAGTTGCAGGCTATCGCTGGCAACGGCTTTTGACATTAATTAGCACACAGAACATGTTGAGCAACAAAGCAATGGCAACGGCAACGGTAACGGTAACTGCAACGGTAAAGTTTTTGGCCATTTGCAGCTGCATAATGGGACCCTGAATGCCTTAAGCTGCTGCCATCAGCCGTGTTTAGTACCTAATTTAGATAACGTCCAAAATGTTAGACTCCAACTTAATGCAGCTCGAGCAGCAGCCAAATGAAAAGTGCGCTGTCAGCATACAAAACACCTGACATGAGCATCAGCATCAGCACCTTGAGTTGCCAATGAAGTCTCAAAACTTATCTCAGTTGGTCAAGTTTACTTTTAGCTGGTCGTCGTGTGCATAAATCAACACAAGTGTGCTAAGATCATCAAAGTTTTAACCAGCTCACAAAGTTGTTCAGCTTTTATATGTGGGAAAAGTTGCGCATTTAGTTGCAGCTGCTGAAAGCAAAGTTCTTCAAATTTGTCGCACAACTTTGTTGACCAAATCAATAGTTTTCAAACGTTATAAGTTGGATTTGATTTTAGTGTTTGTAATAGTTACTATATATATTTTTTTTTCATTTCCTTTTTATAAATACTTTTTTCGGCATTGGAAATTCGATATTGAATTCGCGTTTTAAGACAAAACTTAAATCCAAAACAGTTGGCTCGTTCGCATTACGATACTTGGCTATTTTGACCATACGACTGGCCACATCTTTAACGAAGGCATGCATAATTTTGGTTGTCAAGTCTGCTGCCTGATCATCCAGCGATGCAGCTTTGTCAATTTTCTTTGCAAACCGATTTAGATTGGAAGCGCTTACAATCTGTGGAGCGCATTAAGCCAGGTTATTAGAACGAACATACAAGATATTTAACACCACTTACATGAGATTTATTGCCTGAGGAACCTGGATGTTCTCTGTCGCTATCGTACTGATTGCTTTTGCCCGATGAGCTTAAGCTGAACCTAGACGAATCAGTCTCATTCCCAGATAATTGTTCGCCATAATGGTTGGGCAGCTCATCGTCCCAAGGATAGTTATTCATCTTGCTGCGAAAAAATTATATACTTCAATCATATTGTTTTACAAGCCTATGTCTATGCAGAAACTGCTAGAACCTGTTGGGAATTATAAGAAATATTTCGGTAACAAATGTTGACAAATTAAATGCTGTGGTTGCCTTAAAAATATCTCATTTAACATTTTCGACACGTTTCTAACAATGCATTGAACGCAACGTTTGGAAATCAATGCAATATTTCATGCGGTGTCTGATCGATTCGAATGCAATTTGTTTGATGTCAATGTTAGTGCTATTCGTTGACGCCCTTTGAATTACACCTCTACACACACACACACAAACACACACAAACACAAGCTCTTACATACAATTGGCGCTGCAAGTTCATCTTGGTCACACAATGCAGTGCGCATTTGGAGCAGACATTGCTTTGGGGTTTTATATTTCCATTTTTTCTTCCGGTTTCTCTGGCATTGTGTTTGTTGACCTCGAGTAAATGTGTCACTTATTGGAATGCACTTTGTATGGCCAATTGCATTGATTTGCGGTCCGAAAACGGATGGCAAATTTGACAAAGATTCTGTGTGGCAATTTATAGCATGTCCTTGTTACGAGCTGATGCTTCGCCGCCAGCCACCCATCTTTTTATCCTCCGACTGCCACGTAACTTTATTTAATGGCAAAAAGTTCACACTTCCTTTGGCTGCTCGTAAACTTTGTCCAAAGCAGACAGGACGAGAACCATATGTTTGTAGTTGTTGTTCTTGTTTTTGTTATTGTCACTGTAATTCCTCTTGTTGAACTTTAGAGCAAATAGAGGCGCTGTTTTTGCTGTTTACTTGCCCCCAGTGCTAAATATTTCAAACAAAAGCCAAACAAACAGCTGACAACGGCTACAAAAACAACGAAAAACAACAGCACGGGTTGTTACGACTGCAACAAATGGTTGGCGGAAGGATGCACAACTTAAATAACGGATATTGGCTAAAATAAACAATGGCGTCCGTGTCTGCAATGCCAGCGCTCATATAACACATCTCTATATCTAGATTTATATGTATACATATATTTATATACACATATACATATATATACTATATATATATTAATATATATGTATATATATAAGCTAACTGTACAAGCATTAAGCAAACTTGCCGGCAAAGTGTGCGGCGATAAGCAGCGCTCAAGCGGATGTCGCAATCCGTTGCCTGGCAGTCTGCGGTTTACACCATGAAGTTGGATGCATGCGCAGAGTTGCATTTTGCATGGCGTTGCCAAATTGTTGTTCTTTTGCTGGTGTTGTTGCATACTGCGGCTAGCAGCGCAACAGCTGTGTTTTGTCAAGTTCTTCGGGCGCTTTAATTGCTTGTTAATTAGCGTAGTTTGCGTTGCGCCACGCCTCAGAAAATGTCGCTAACAGTTGGTCTAATTGTTTTTTCTTAATACCTCCACAGCATTTTTTCTGTGGCTTTTGGTTGTTTCATTGTTTTTTATGGTTTGGTTTGTTGCCTGACACGAATAAGGTTAATTGTTGATGTGTGAAGCCATGACACGCCGTTGATGGAATTTAACAACTGTGCAAATATTTGACAGACGGCTGACAGTCAGTCAACGAACCCGAACGAGATCCAAATCAAATCGTTCATTGACGCGTGAGTTTGCGAAAATTGACTGACTTTCAACCTGCTTGCCCAACCATTGTCACAGGACTTTTAAGCTACACGAGGGTATATATTAAAGTTCAATTAAGTTCGAATGTATGCAACTGACATGTAATTAGGATAGAACACAGCCCAAAACATTTCGTTTGCTTGTAATTGCCAACTTGTTCAAGCTCTCTATTGAAGGGCTTATATTGCAATAACAACTATTGTGTCTAACCTCGCAGTGGCCTGCACTTTGGATGTGTGTCAACTGTGTGGCAGCCAGCGGAGCATTCATATTATTTTCACACCTAACGACTGTGTGTGAACGTTGTCAACGTCGAACGCGTGTGACAAATTTCAGCGGCAATATATGCACTGCACTACAAAAACAAGGGCTCGAACACGTACAACACAGCTGCGGATCCCAAGTGCAATTGCTAATGCTGTAAATAGTGAGAGGAGGTCGCAAGAGGGCATGGGGGATGTTTTGTTGATAGTATAGGTAAACCGAATGCTCAATAGACTCTAAAAGGATAAGCGCATTAAGGCGTTTACTTTGCAGTGCGAATCAAACGGAAGGAAAACACATTAATGCTTATAAAATCGAGCAGCCTTTGGGCAGTTGCTGCCACAGTGGTGGTGGCAGCGAAACAAGTGGGGGCAAACTAAGCAAACAAGCCACATGTTCATGTGACTCGTGGAACTCGACACAAAAGCGCAACAAACAAGCAAGCAGCAGCAACAGCCTCGAGCACCACAACTGCAGCAGAGACAAAGGATACGCTGCACAGGACATAGAATAGAGGGGTGGTGATGCGGTCGTAGAACGTTGTGTTGAAATGGCAACAAACCGAACGACAATGCTCAGCCTATTGCACTATGGACCCACTTAATCCTGGCCATTGTGTTTCGCCTTATTATGGGCGTCCCATGTAGCATTGTCTTGGCCTAATGCTGTTGACTCAACGCGCACAATGGAGAGCTGCGAGCAGCGAATCGAAAGCCCTCCAAACGTATTCCAAGCATTCCAAGTGCTTCAAGCATCTCAACTGTTTTTGTGTAAAAAGTAAAGGACAATTTTGTGCTTTATCAGCAGTGATGCCAGCGGCTAAAACTTGTTTGTGTTCGCGGTCTTGTTCGAGTTGCTATTGTTGTTGTCTTTGTCAAATAATAAACGCGTCGGTGGGCGTGTCTGGCGAGGTGGGTGGGTGTATAAGTGGTGGTGGTTGTTAAGACGCGTATGTTAAGGTTACATTTTGTTTTGTTCTCCATTCGAAAAGACAAGCGCGACTAGACGGCGCCATTTGGCGCCAGACGAATTCTCCCTTGCCCTTCCTCCACTTGGCATTGCCAAGAACTTTATTTGGCAACTGTTTCGGACAAATCGATAAAAACGGCTGCTATGAAATCATTGTGCTAAAATTACAACAGATTTAAAGAAGATACGCGAATATGTAAGCATTTGTGTGTATCTATGGAAATGTTCAAATTGGCAATAGAAAATGTCAAAAAGTATTGAAAATTAATATAAATGTTAATTTTTTTGAGAATTTCTCTACGAAATCGTTTAATTAACCTATCAAAAACTTACTTGTCTGTATAAGCTTTATTCACAAGTTCCTTAAACCTTAAACCTATAATTTGACGTTTTAAATTAATATTTATTTTACATTCCCATTAATTTTAATTTCAATAGTGAAATGCAAATTGGCTCAAATGAGAATTAATTAAATTATTGATAAATATCACGTACATGTTGAGTTGAGGTTGACTACAAGATGAGTTGAGGTTAAGGTGTGCGACTTAAATAAATAAATAAATAAATAAATGAGTTCGCAATCAACTCGATGCTTAATCAAATTGCAAACAAGCCAAAACTAATTATGTACTATTTACTGCAAAAATTGAATGCCAATAAATCAATTGATTATTATGACCACAAGCGCACATGCTACATGTTTTATGCGGCATGCCACCGTTTGCTATCAATAGCACTCCTCCTGCTGCTTATTACGTTGCCACAACTCGGACAGTTGCCTTGCCCGTGATTGTTTTTCTAGGTCATGTCCCGGGAAAACGTTGACTACCGAAAGAAATGTGTGGCATTTTCCAATGTATACCTTAAGCCCATCAACGACAGAAGTGGCGTGATAACTGCTGCAGGCCCTAATTGAAATATTTAATATTTTTTTTATTACAATTCGTTGCAAAAAGATTACTATAGTTAAAAACGTTAGCGAAGTACCTATTAACTTGGAAATGGGTATATTGTAGTCGCCTACTTTTTAGCAAAAACTCAGTCTTTTTGATATTTTTTCATTCTTTTTACTATCCATTTTCGCAGACAAATGGCGACGAAGTTTTGTGGCGCCACTAGACGGTGGCTGCAACCACCGATGCCGCCAGTTACTAACAATTTTTACTGCAGCCATTTCCTAGACGACAAATAAATTCAGGGGCTGCTTAACCTCAAATTTCACCTCTTACAAAGCTTACCCAATTGCCGCAGTCTTAACTAGCTATTGATTTCGTGTGGCATTGCAAACTGAAGGAATGCAGAAACTGGTGAGAGTTGTTATTGCCGCCGACATCAATAGTTATACGCATACTTCTTTGAGCTGCCGGATCCATCAACTTTTGTCAAACCTGGCTGTTAGACTTTTGCCTTCGTGTTGAATAACTTTTTTCATTAGTCTCCACTTTCAGATTCTGATTTAAAAGAGAAGTTAGCCTAAAAAGTTCTATATATTTTTGAAGATTGTGATGAGCTGTTAAGAGACGTGCAGTTAATTGGATAATTGGCTTTTTGTCAATTTAATTTAAAAGTTTTAAGGATTCCTCAATCGAAGTTTAAAAATGTGTATTGATAGTTATTTAAACTCTGAAGAATTTGCAGGCATTTCTTAAGAGTTTCTTAAGCCAATTACTGACCGAAGAAAAGGTGTGTTTCCATATCAGAGAAAATCTTGTACATACTCCAAACAGCTTAAATGTATTAAGAAATCACAACGTTTGACGCTGATATCTAAATTTAATTAGTTTTTCAAGTCAATTGGATTGTCATATTTTTCTGTCATTCAAGTTGGCTTATTAAGCTCATTCGGCATTGATTGAAATCGAAACTGTATCAAGTGGTAATGAACTAACAAACTGACTGACTCACTAACCGATTTTACTTGATTCACTTCACTAATTCCCGCTACGCGATGCTTTGGCAGAGATTTTCAAAGCTGCTCCAGTTGCCACATTGCTAAGTTATTGATAGCTTTTATTGCGATGCACTTGCTGTTTATCGCTGGTTCTATAATACAGTGTGTGTGTGTGTGTTTGTGTTTGTGTGTTTGAAAATCCTTTCATTTCGTGGCACATTACACAAGCCAAGAGAGCTTGACGTCAATCACATTTCCTTTGTGATATATTCGCTGCCAAAGCAAAATGTCGATTGCAGTCAAGTTGAATTAGTTGCAATTAAAAAACTGGTGCACACACACACACAAGGCAGACATATTGCGGCAGCGGTATAGATTGATGGCAAGGAAGTATGCTGTTGACGCTGCTGCTGCTGCAGTTGCATGCCTCCTGTGGCAATTACTGCTAGTCAGTAATAAGTGGAACAGTTTATAGCTGAGCCCGCGGGTCGTATGCGTTATGCTGCCACATGGATAAATAGTTTACACAGCCATTTAACATTTAAGTTGGTTCGTTTTCAATCAGTAAAGCAGCAATTTAAATTTGCAGCTGTGGCAAACTATAATTTACGTCATGGGAAAGACACTAGACAGGACGTGGCAGGCTGCAAGTTGCTCGCTTCTCTGGCGACCCAAAAATTTATAATAAGTTAATTTGATGCCAAAGACTGTGGGCCGTAACCAAATCGGGGGATGGCAACAAGGAGGATGACAACACCATCGACATCTTTGTGGCGCACTAAATGGTTTTCGCAAAAGCAATTTCAATTAGTGACTTGCCCAGGGGTAAAGCGGAGGGCTAGGCGTGTGGCAGGCGTGGCACAACGTTGGCGTTGCTTATGCAAAACTTGTCGAAAATGTCGCTATAAACTGTAAAATTAAATCACAAAACTCGCACAATTTGCATAGTCGAAATGCAAAATGCAGAATGAATGGCAGCCCAACCCACTTTCAGGCGTGGATCTATGCAAATGTGTTTTTGGCAATGACAAATTCTATTCTAGAAAAGTGCACGCAAATTAAGTTGTGGAAAAACAGCCGAAATGTGTTGCGACAACAACAACAAAACTACAGTAAAACCTCATTTACCCACAACAAAATTTAACGATAAAACGCAACTATTTTGGTATCTCATTTGCCATTAAAACGTAGGGCGGCTTGGCGAATGTCTGACAGGCGACAAACAGGCGTCGCTAACGCCGACAAATGACAACAACAACGATGATGATGATGATGAAGCTGATGCTGAATGTCGTGAATGCTGGAGACATTCGCGTATGATAATGATTGTACGGCATCGCTGCTGACAGCGAGACAAGCGGAAATGCTAAGGCAACTTCCGTGTGGACGTCATGGTGTTGATCTATGCGACTGTCAGACGTCATCTTTCTGTCTAAGTTTGTAAAACTGTATGTGTACGAGTGTGTGTGTGTGTGTGTTTGACGTTTGTGTGAGTGAGCGAGTGTCAGGCTAAACTTTGTTTATAAATTTCGTTTATTTCTCAGAACGTTGAGTTTGTGAATAGTGGAAAGAGAGCTGCAAAATCACTGTCAAAATTATAAAAACATTTGTTTTGTGCTTAGATAAGTAATGTTTTGAATAAGAAAATAATATAAAGACAATACAATAATAGATAAAGTATAAATGTAGCCAAGGAGGCAAAACTTGTGGTTCTTATATCTATTTATAGCCTAAAATTACATTCACAGCTTTGATATTAAAATTAAAATACCATTATCAAGCATTATTTTAAACATAACTGCAGAGAAATCGATACTGTCGAGCAAATCTATTTAAATTAGCTCTCTAAGTTTTCTTCGACCACAGATTTTGCTTTTCGTGAACCACTGTGCAACTTTGGCTTTTGACAAATGTTTTGCACACTTGGCGACTTTGGCAAATTGAATATTAAACGATTTTGCACACGTTCAATGTATAAAGCTGAACTTATATATAGATAGAGCCATATTGTTAGACGATTTGGCGTTAAATTTATGACTTAAACTACTTTATATATTGCTTTTTATTCATTTCTCTTGCCGGCTGGTAGAGTTGAAAAAGGCGTTAAATGACAGCGCAGTTTTTGCAGCTGTCTCCCAAAGACAAAAGACACCTACTTACCATATAGCAAAGATGAAACACGTGACTGGCTGAGAATGTGCAGTGCACACATGCACACAAACAAACACACACAAAAACACATGCACTCGTGCTTACTTACTCACTCAGACAGATAACTGCAGTGGCTCTGGATTGCATATTGCCGGATTTATGTGGCAATAAGCAGATGCAACCTGCAGTAGCCGTAGTGGAAAAAAATGGCGGCACATGAGCAAAAAAAAGAGCAACGTGCGCTGCGTAACTGATATGAAGCGATTAGTACCGAATACACACACACACACGCATACAACGAAATGCATTGCAATTGGCATGGACTTTTGAAAATAACGAGTCCAACTTGGCAACGCCAACGGCAACAGCTACAGCAATATTGGCCACGTTGCTATTGAGTTGGGAAATCGAGTAAGAGGGGTTGTCAAGTGGTCGTTGGGTGGTGTGGGGAGAAGGGGCAAGAAAGCAATAACTCATTACAACGCATGTTTACGTAACACACGCCCTTCTTCGTTTTTGTGGCGCCACGCCCCTTTTTGTAAATGGGTGGCTCCGCAACTTATTTATGCAGCACAGCAGCTCTTTGAACTTTGAGGTAAAGTTTAGTGGCCAGCAAGCCACAGTATGACATATTGCCAAAATTCAAAGCTGTCAGCAGTAAGTTAACATTTTTATATACGTGTTTGTGCGAATTAAGGAAAAGAAAGCAAAAAAAAAGGTCTTCATTAAAGGCATTTCCGGTGCGCGAATACAATAGATTCGTTAGAAGTATAACGTTAATTATGACACAAATATTTTATAAGGTCCGTAAGATGCTGGCAAATACATTTTGTTAATAAAGTTTTTTTTACCTTTAAGCTGCTTATTAGGTAAAACAATGTTAAAGAACTTATGCTCTAAGCTGATTGTAATAATATGGTATATCAAATTACATAAGATCCACAAGTGTAAACAGAGGTCAGTAAAAATACTATAAAAATATGTGTGTGCTTTTATTGCAATGTCAATGTCAAAAGGCTGGCAAATACTAAATCTTAAATTGGCCATCGTGTGTCATTTGCAGAAACTGAAACTAGAGCTGCCAGAGAGAGAAAGAAAGAAAGAGAGAGAGAGAGAGAGACACAAATTCGATGTGAGCAGACGGTAAGCGGCTTAACGAGTGATGGGATGGAAGCAGGAGTAGAAGTTCCGTCAAGCAAAACCATAACTATGTTGCTGCTAGAGCTGAAAATAATAACTCGAAAGGATTAGCACAGAGCACATTGTTCAAAGGCAACGAGGCAGCAATATCTTTTTTTCGTGCCCTGGAAGTCATAGTAAGGTAATCGAGCAAGCGGCAAGCGGCAAGCAGCAGCAGCAGCAGCTGCTGGTATAACTAAAGCCAAAAGGACGAATGAGCGATGCGTAATGACAGCATTGGGTAGTGAGTGTGTTGAATAAACTAGTTTCGGATGACACGACAAATTTGACAAGGGTGAAGGCATAAAGTCATAAGTAGGCAACACTTTTTGTACTTGATTTTTAAAGAGAAGCTGATGTGAACTTAAAGCTGCTGCTCGACATTGATTTGCCCTTGCCACAGCCAAACAAACAAACAGCCAAACTGACCAAAAGCCGATAGCCAGCTTATAGACATGGGATTTAGAGAAAGAGCTCTGGAGTGCCTGGGGTTGCCTAGTAGACTGGCTGACTGACTGGTTGGCCCCATCCAGTAAATGCCAACAAAAAAGTCAAAGGGAAAGCTGTGGCCAAAGCCGAAGGCAAACTCAAGTCAAGGCCTGGCAAAATGCGCAAACAGAAAGCAAAACTCGAGCCAAGCTCAAAATGCAACCGAGTGAAATGCAAAAGCAGATAACGGCATTAAAGGGTTAAGCTGCCAAGTGCTGCAAGTTCAAAGTTCGTACACACAAACATACACACATATACAAACTTACACACAGCTGCAGCCAAGGTGTTAGTGTGCAATGGGGGTATGTTGGCAAAGGGGTTAAAGTACCAAGTGTCCGTTTAAGTGACGCTGAATGGTCATCAGCGTCCAGGGCTTAGCTTTGATTTACTGCGTCGCCTTTCGACTTTTTCGGAAAAGTGTTGTGCGTGGCTGCAAACTTTTGTGCCTGATACGCATACAACCCCCTGCTCCTACTGCTTCCGCTTCTGCTTTAATGCTTTCGTGTCCTTGGGCCTTGTAGCCTATAGCTATTTGCGCATGCAAGGCACGTTCCAATGGCTTTGATTAAAATTGATGTGCCTTGGGCTTTGTCCAAAAATTTCCGCATAGTCAAACATAATTTGACCTAAGCCAAGGCATAAGCAAATGCGATAGGGCATAAACGGCATGTCATGCTCAAAGCTCTAATTGAATGAAATAGCTGAAGAGACTCACGCACTCAAATTTCCATATTAATGCACGCCAACACACCCCAAATACACACTAACACACACACACACACACACACTTATAAACAAACACAGCAGAGCTGCAAGCAAGCCTGGCAAATTGTGGTCTATAAAAACCCGGGCAGCTAGCAGAGAAGAAAAAAGCAGCTTAAAATGGAATTAACTTAAAATTAACACAGACAAGAAATGCCAAGAAATGCCAGGCAGTGGTGAGTGAGAGATAGAGGGTGGGATAAGCGGTGTGGTTTAGGCAGCGTCACTTTTATGGCGCATAAAAATTTAATAACTCTTGGTGGGGCCACTAAACGTCATCATTGCAATGGATTAGCTGCAAATGCGCAACTGTACCCATTACTCAGCATAGAGCATAAGACCATAAAATCTGCAGCTGGTGATAAAATCTAGCCATGCCTGCAACTCATTTGCATAATGCCAAGGCATGCAGCAGAATTGCAGATCTTTCATTAGCCCCGTGCGAGGCGCGCTCTTAAGAGCAAAAAATAATGCAAGTTTCTTTATTGCTTTAAAGCATTTTAATACGTTCTAAAAGAGTAATTTTTAGATTTGTGAATTTAATTCAAAAATGTAATAATGCCGGTATTTAATAAATTGCCCTCGCACTTGGTCAAGAAAAGGTCAAGCACGAAAAGTTGTAGCAAATTTTCATGCTTAAACGCCAAAAACGGTTGCCGTTGAATGCAATGACAACAACAAGAAAAACTTTCTCCGCATAAAAATATAAAAAGAACTTAAAAATTTGTGGGAAAGAAAGAGAAAAATGTTTGTGAACAGCGTTGCCAGCTCGTTTTGCTTGAGAGTGGCCATGAATGCAGACAAGCTGCGGCAGAAATGTCAGCAAGCATCCAAGGACAACAAGAAGGACAAACAGCTTTTGCTAGCAAGGGGTGTTTGTGCCTCTGTGTGTGTGTGTGTGTGTTTGTATGTAAGTGTTGGATAGTGTGTTGTTGGCTTTTCTGTTGACATTAGAAATTGAGCAACCGAAAATGTGTAAACAAGTTTGTTTGGTCCAAGTGTACGATGCTGTCTTTGGCAGGTTCGACATTCGCCTAACGCCATTTGCCACAGACCACTCCATAAAAAAATCGTCGCAAAAAGAATTTATTTTGTGTTCTGTTTGCTATAAGTAAACAATATTTAATGCCTTATATTCCAAAAGCAATGCGAAATGCATCAAATAAACGAGGCAATTGAACTACTATATAAAGATAAATCTAGGCCAGTCCAGTAAGTAGTTGCTTAAGATAAAAACAAAATATAAATACGTAATGAATGATAAATGTGTTCATTTGTTAGAGACAGCAAAAATGGAACATAAATAATTCCGAGACGGAGATGGAGAAAGTATGCAAAAACTCATTTATTTATATCATTTGTGGGTCTCAAAAGGAATTGAGACACATATTTACTTACATAAATCAAAAATGGAAAGAAATATGTAAAATAAACGTATTCAAAATGAATTACTTCCTTAAAGTTGATTTGGTTTAATATGGCATTTATAAAACAGGGTATCTACTTGACAGCGACTTAATACAAAAACTTATAAAGTTTTTTTTTATTTGCCTTTAACAAACTCGAAGATTTCCAATTAAATCGCTTTCAAAAATTTTTCTAGTGTGTTGTAAATATGGTAAATATGGCACAAAAGCCAATAACTCAAAATTGAACAATTTACGCAACTGACAAACGTGCAGAAATTTTCCAGAACTGGTAGGCAGCATTTATGCAACAAACTGAACTAAAATGTTTTGAATGACACACTGGAAGCAACTGGCAATTAGACTCTAATTGCTGAACTGACAATTGAAGTCTCAGATGGAACAGAAAGGCGATTACTTTGCCAATCAGACAGGCAATCATCTGGCTTAAATTGTTTACGAAATGAGAACAATGTTCACATAATCAAATGGTAGCAATCAAGACCAAGGCTTGGCTAACGACTGGTAAACTAAAGTGAAACTCTGCATGACGTATACTCAATATTACAAATTGTCTATTTAACATGCATATATATTTCATTCTGTCAGTTGCATTGCTATAATAAAGACAATGCAGATGCGGTATGTTAATATTTAAATTGCAATACATTTTCAAACATTAATCAACGTCAATAAGGCCAACGTGTAAATATGCACGCAAGACTGTCGAAAGTCGCATGTATTTGACGGTCTGAAACTATATTTAATGGAATTTTCTTGTTCAAGCTTAAATAAATAGATTTTATCGCCTGAAACGTACTGTTGTTAGCCTCAATGCACATATTCTGCTGGACAAATTGTTTGCCTGCCTGTTTGCAAAACTCTTTCAGAATATTTATAGGTTTACAGGATATGCGCATTGCGTATACGCTACGTGAGACAGTCTGACACGTCAATTAGCAAACGCTGCACATACGCTATTTACAAAACAAGCCAAAAACGTATCTATTGTACCGCAAAACAGCTGACCGACCTCATTTAATGCACTTAAACAGCCGAATGGTAAATATGCGAGTATATTTTAAATGCCGTCCAGTCCAGTTTGATTATTGCACAAATAGACAAATATTTGGCAATTAGGTGCCGCACGCTCAACCATATACCTAATACCCACAATACCATTGAAACGAGCTTCAAAAACTATCTAAATATTAATTGTTGTTGGCGCGCAATTGAAATGCGAAATGCATTTTCCACCAAAATGCATAATTATGTACGACTGTTCCTCCCTGGTCGTTACAATGTTTTTTGGTAATTGAAATTGAAATTCCAAAGCCTGCTTAGCGCACACAACAACAGATGTGTATGCGTGTGTATAACAACACAAAGGTCTGATAATACAAAATTGCAAATGAACCGATACGTCCTGCAGATACTAAGGCACTTTGTTTTATATGTTGGTGTTTGCAGCTTTTGAAGAATTTTTATTATATTTTAGTTTGTAAAGATTCACTTTAAAGTTGCATTAGTTGAAAATGCAAAGCAAAGCTAGTTTTAATTAAACCAACTCAAAGAACGAACCAACATATTGTTGTTGGTGGACGAGAAGATACTCTACAATGAAAATTTAAAAATATCAGCTTGCATTTAAGAAATCTCTCATTTTCCTTATTCTGTTTCGCAGGGTATTCAAATATTTATCGTTCGTACATAAACTTGTTTATGATTGCCTTCAACTTTTTGTTAGTCATGAAATAAATATGTTGGTGCTTTGAAGTACTTGCTGGCGTTTTCCCCAAGTGTGCTTGAATTCAATTTCAAACATTCCACTAGAATCTCGATAAAGTGGACGTCTGTGTGCGTGCGTGTGTACGCCAAACGTTTTAGTATTGCAAATCCTTTGGGTTATTTTCACAGTTTTTATTGATTAAAAATCTCAAATTGCTGGCCAAAGTTTTGCTCTGCTTTGCTTTGAAACATGGCTCAATAACATAAGCATTAGCTTCAAGAGTTTATCCGGCTTAAAAAATTGATATTGGCTTCAATTAGTTGCATTCGTGCTTGTAATTTGCTGGTATAAATTTACATAAGCCAATTTGCTGGTTTAAAGCAACGCATCAAACCTGAAATCAAATAAAATGCAATTTGCACATAATTGCATTGGCTTTTGATGTGTGCTACAATTTGTGACAATTGAATTTGATTGAAATACCATCAAGTACAGCAAAAAGCAAAAAAATTACTATATATATATAAATGGAAAAAAATTAAATAAATTGATTACTCGTTGACTCTTTATGCTGACCATAATGTGTGTGGCAGCCACAAAGCCATCCGGCATTTTTATTAACATATATAGTTTTAAATACAATGCCAATATTTTGTTTGAGCCTTTTGGTAACCCAACATTGGGTTTTAGCCACTGGCAATGCTCTGGCATAATTAGTACCTGTCATGTTTGCAGTTGATTAACAGTTGCCAACCAAAATGCCCTAAAATATGAGCACACATAGTCAAGCTAGCCCACAACGTGGTCAGCCTCTATCGTCCAGTTGCTCAGGTAGAGCTTGTGATTTATGTACTGCCACATGTGTGCTTATCTATTGGTTGTATCTATTCTGTAACGCCTACAACGCCTCACGCACACCTAGTACAACATACGCATAGTTTACCAACTGAACTGTTGTTAATGGGCAGTTTGCGTTAGCCACAAAATGTGCTTGTAAGTTGCAAATTTAATTTTGCAAGCTTGCGAGCAAAGTTTTCAATTAGACAAGCTGCAAATGCCGTCCCAGTACATGCAAATGTTAATCTTAAACAAAATTACAATCAACAATTAACACACTTCAATTGAGCACATTAGGTGAATTATGTTCGCAGCTTGCAAAGGACTTAAGGCTAAGCAATAAAAGCTAAATAAACCTTTAATCACGAGTTAACTTTTAGCCAAACTTATTAGTCATTTATTTTGTACTGCATTGATATCAAAAAGTTTTAAGCTAAGGTTCACTTTAATCTCCAATCTTTCTAAGTTCTAAGTTTCTAAGTTTTCATGTTTAGCTACAACACTTTCAGCTGGTATTATCTGGGTATTAGCACTTTGTTGGACTTATATCAATCATTCGCACTGTTTGCTGTACACACAAAAATACACTTGCATAAAAATAGGTACACACACACACACATATATCATTTAGTCATGAATCAGCTAAAAGCCGCCGGGCAACGTTTACGTAGCTGCAACAGTAAACTAAATTGCTTTTACACAGACAGACACACAAACACACACACACACACATGCAAACACACACACACACATAAAGAGAGGAGCATGTTAATAAATGTTCTTCACACCCACACACACACAGTTAGCTACAGTTGAAGGCTACATAGTAGCATGTCAGAAAGCACTTAGAGAGGTATGCTTGCAGCCTGTAATTGTTACTACGTATGTTGCTGCAGTATTTGTTGCAGTTGTTGCTGCAGCCTTTGTCGCTTCGGCAACTGGCAACTCAACCATTTTGCGTATGCTGCTCACCAAGTAATTACACAAGAGCAACAACAACAACAACAACAGCAACAGCGTCAACAACGGACTGTCTGACATGTTGACTAACCGACGCTGCTGCTGTTCAAGCGAATGCTGCAATTATTAGGCGCTGCTGCGTGCGAATGCGCACCGCTGCCTGCCTGCCAGCCAGCCAGCCTGCCACGTTTTTAAGACTCTTTGAAGTGCGACTTGCAATCCGCCCATCCGCCCATCCGCCCCCTGTCCCACTAAAAACAAAACTTGCAACAGAGCTGCTGTCTGGTTGCAACACTTTTCTACTCCTTCTTCTGACCATGTTGCCGAATTGCAGTTTTGGCTGTTTGCTGCTGTTTCCTTTTAAGTTGATTAGAGCTGGTGCACGCAAAAATATTTTACGTAATTAAAACTTGGCTGCCGGTTGTCGCTGCCATCGCATAGTAATGTACTTTTTTTGTATCATCAACCTATTTTGCATCGCTTACACCCTCTGACGCCGCCACCGCCACCGCCGCCTGGAAGTTTGCATAAGCAACATTTTTTCGCTGTTGTTGCATTGTCTGATATAAAACAAAGAGCGACCGCAAAACTAGCGCAACAAATAACAGCAGCTAACCCAAAACAACAAGAGTGCAACGGCAACAACATCTGCCGTAGCAACCATATGCCGCACTCTGTGGTTTGTTTCTGTGTTCATGTGTGGGCGTGCGTGTGTGTGTGTGTATATGAGTTTTTCAAACTACATCGCCCCAATGTGCCTTTTTTGAGTTTGAAAAATACATAAATTTTAAAGTAATAAATTATGAATTTTAAATTCACGAATGTTGCACAATTTATTTATATGCCACTATTCGACAATGTAACTGAAAAATTGTTGGTTAATTTGTGTAGTGAATAAATCAAATTTTGTTATGGTTTGTAGTTAGCTACACACAGAAACACACAAAATATAAAAATTGCTCATAAAACAATTGACTTAATTGCATTTGTAATGGAATCTGTTATGGAGAAAAAGAATTTGTATGTGCATTTTTGGCATGTTCATTGTTTAATTTGAAATTGTTTTGTGGTTGTTATCTGAACAATGAAAAACAATATAAATGTATTCTTTTTATTGACATTTAGCTTACAATGCATATCTATACCCAACTAAGCTCTAATATTAAATTACAACAGCTTAAAAAATTACAATCGATTATAACTTAACAACTCAATTGTTTTCAAGCAACTTAAGTAAGATGTCAAATTAAATATATATAAACAATTAATAATTGTTATATAAAGCAGCGTATCTTTGAGTCTACTCTGCGGTTTTTTACAAAGTGTAAATTCTAAAACAAGGTTACAAGAATTTTGCATTGCCCCAAGTAACTTTTTATTACATTTATCTTTAGTTAGAGAACGGAATATTAAAATAAAGCTCGTTGAAAATTATACCTTTACATTTAACATCCTCATTTATGTTATTTTATTTAACAATATGACAATTCTTTGTTTGATATAATAAGAAAAATGTTTTTTACCACAGCCACCACAACGACAGGTAACAAAACAAACCGGAAGCAATAATAAGAAAAACATGACGCTTTTGTTTGCTTCATTAATTTTGTTTACTACTATTGCAATAAGTGACATGGCGACATGTTTCTTTTTGTAGAGAACGTTATACAACAATGTGCGTCTTCATGAATTTGGATGCGTTTAAAATGAATTCAATGAGCAAGCAATAATGTGTTTTAAATGCTGCTTTTATTATGTACGGAATCTTTAAGTTTTAATTTTAATTTTAAGTTCAAAATCATAATAAAATATCAAAAATGTCAATTTCTCATTTTTCACTTTTTTGAAATCCTGTTGACTTTGCGATTATTTTTCTTTCCTTGCAAGAGACACGGAGGCTAAGTAAATAAAAGCATTTGCTTGTAGCTTGATAGCGCTTATATATTATATATATCATATTACACTCACTGGCTTCAGTAAGTTCAGTGTCGTTTTGTTTGTCTAGGCCTTTTGTGTCTAACAGTTAACAATGGCTTGGAGAGCAAAACTTTTGTGCTGCATTCGAGTGGTTGGGACAGGCAGATGATGTGCGGCACAGCCTAAAATCGAATGACGCAGGCGATGGCGAAACTCAATAAAAGAAATATTTTTGTTAGCGCGCATAAAGTACTTTCATAGTTGGATGAACTGAATGAAAACTCTTGCGTGGCGGCATGGCAAAAGTTATAATAGTTTTTCAAGCAGAGCAAATGCAATTCCACTTTTGAAAACTTCGCTCAATAGACTCTCAGCGTTCTCACTCTCTCGGACACTTTATCCAAATGGTATAGATACAGTTGTCGTCAAGTGGACTCTGGCCAACAAATAAATGAAGCACATGCGGGCCAACTTGAAAATTGAGCACCGAACAATTCAAATTTCAAAGTAGCTAAAAGTCTGGCATACAAATTTCTGCTGCGACAATGCTGATAAAATGTTCAAACTTGTAATTGGAGCTGCTGCCAACTTGGTTCCAATGCATAAAGAGTGTATAACTTAAATTTTTGAAATTTCTCTAAATGCATAAATTGAATTTAATAGTTGGATATTTTCAGTAAGCAAAGTAATTTGCAACTTAATAGAAATTGATTTATTTATCGCAATTAAAATCCGGGTGCCACACCCCACAACTGCATAGCACTGTCAAATCATTAAAGAAACCAGGTCGAATCTTTTATACTCTTAGAAAATGCTGTAGTTTATAATTGCGTGGTTTTATTTCATCTGTGGACATTTCGTCTTTGCTTTCTGATGCCGATGCCAAGCGGTTAAACTCCAAAATAAAAAGCTTACAACAATACAAAAACTTGTTAGATATTTACGAGCGCTTACGAGCGTCAAACTTTTTGCTGCATTGTAAACTTGCTGCTGCTTTTGCAGAGATTTATTTTTTGAGATGCCAACACCTGTTACTATTCAAAAGTGGATCAGTCCACCAAGTCATCGGCTTATAAAGTTTTCAAGATAACGAACAGAAGCTTGGTAAACTAGCTTAAGGTCCCCACTTGGGGCAACGCAACGCTTAATGATTCTGTAATTTAAGTTATGGATAACGCCCATGGTGTAAAAGAGTGTATATAAAAAATGGGAAAAAAATGAAGACAATACCTCGCGCAACACAATAAAGATAGTCCATGGTATGCTCTAGGGGTTCTGAGGGCAAAAAAAAACTCAATTAATCTTCTTTTATTTTAACTTAACCATTATGAATGCAAAGTGTTTGGTATGAGCGCTTGTAATCAGTTTGGCTTTTGTTCGATATAAATTAAAAATAAACTCAATTAATCATGTAAATATTGAAATAACAGTGTCTCTATCCAGGGATTCAATTTGTTTTATTCACAGCGACAGATGCAGTGAACAAAATTCTTTCTACCTTTCAATGCTACTGTAAATAGTTGTGAGGCTGTGTGTGTAAGTGGGTAGATATGTGTGTGTGCGCTAGTGGGTGTGTGTGTGTAACTGTCAGACAATGACAGCATTTAAGCACACACGTCTGTGTGCAAGTATGTCATGTGCGAACTGGCAGAAGGAAAATGCTGAAAATTCAAAAATTTATAGAAAAGCAAAAAGAAGCTAGTAAGAAAGCACAGAGCCGTAAATGATGGAATAAAAAATGTCCTATAATAAGCTATAGCTTTGCTTAGGTATGAAGAGAGCAGTCATTCAACTCCAATCAGAACAATGTTCAGTTGAAAGCGACACAATTATGAGTAATATAGAACTAACAAGAAAGAAGATCTTAGATTCATTAAATTCTGTATTTTTAATTTGTTAGTGCAGCTTTCTTATACCCCGTGGCAACAATTGCATAAACATAGGGTATTTGGAGACAAAAAAATAGTGTGACATGAGTGTCTATGAGAATTCTTGATAGTCGACGTGCTGAGGCTGGAGCTGTGCGACGTGCTGCTTGTTTGCCTCACTTTAGTTTCTGGAGAGTCTGTTTTGTGTGTGTTGTATGTTGAATGTTGTGTGTTGTGTGTAAATGTGTATTTTCTGCTTACGCCATTTTTCTTGCTCAATTTGTAAAACAATTTTGCATACAAATTGCAACAGCTCCGCCGGTTGAGCTTGACATGCAACCATAGACGGTTGCATACGTTGCATATACAACAGCCATAAAAATACAACGCCAGCCAGCCAGCAATGCAAATATCGTGAAAAAGCGTGGCCAACATGCATGACAATGCATGACTAAAGTAATGAATTACTTATTGTAAGTCCCCCTGACCCGCTTTATTCAAACAGACATATGTCACTGGCTTGCTCTGCGAATGTGTTGGTAGACAGCAGCATAACTCTTATTTCTTCGCATTCTTTCGCTCTCTGCCGTAGAAGAACATAACATGAAAAAGGTCGGTGCTGCCTTGATGATGGCATCTGAAATTTGTTTGCATTTGTTTGCCAAATTTAAATGAGTGACAAGCGACTTGCATTTAATGCAACTGTTTATCCACTGGATGTACTTGTAATCATTTGCATTTACAATTCAACGATAATCATCAACGAGAATTGCAAATTGTTTTATCTTCCTTTTTGAAATTATTTTTTATTGTGACAGTGTTATATATTTATAGAATAATTTGTGATTTTTTAGAACAATTAAATTAGTAAGAGTAACTTTGAAAAAATTATCTAATATTTTAAGCATTAATGCTCCGATTCAAAGCTATAGTTGATTATTCATGTATAATAATAAATTAAATTTTACTTTCCACTTAAATTTTCGATACTAGTTTACATGTTATATACTTGTTTAAATTGTTAAATATATTCGAAATATGCAATTACTTGCTAACGGCAATAGCTTTGAGCAGCACACAAACCAAATATTTGTGGCTTGGTTTACAATTAATATAAATAAAATTAATTACTGCCAGATGAACGCACGAACACAATGGCAATTTTGCTCAAATTTGCCACCTTTGCTAAAAGTATAAATTTATAGGTTTTTAGCAAATTGCAGACAGCTCTATTGAACTTAATAATAAGTTCTTAGCCACATACTTAACACACATGCAAATTGAGCATGTTATCGCCAATTAAATTATTATTTCCGCTTTGGCTTCTTGCTGTTGCTGTTGCATACTTAGCGGCGCACAAAACTCACTTAACTATCTGGCTATTAGTCGCAGTCATTATGGTGTATCTTTCGCTGAGCTGACAGTAATTAGCTGCAGCTTAAGCACCGCCAACATTATACCACACCCACACATTCCAACCCCTGGTGCACTCGCTGTCGCCCTTGTCACCTATGCAAGTCTGGTCGTTGGCCTGGCTTATGACATAAATCTGCCGTGTGCACGCAAATGAACCAAAAGCCTTCAAAGGATATTTTGCCGTTGTGGTTGTTCTTGTTGTGCTGTCGTTATTGTTGCTGTTGCATTAACCCACACCAATGATAGCCACAATGCAGCTATAGTGCCCTAATGAACCACATTCAACAAATAGTTTAAACGAAAATTTAGAGACAAAAATGTTTTTGGTAAATAAGGTGAAATGACATTGGGTTGAAAAAAGAATTTTTTTAGAATGAAATTCAGAATGAAATTCATACAAATATATTTTTAAATTCCTAATAGATATTCAAGCTTGAAGCTTTCAAAAATTAGCTTAAACTTTAGCTTGATTAAAGGTTTTCATAAGCTTTTAAGCTGTCAGCAAGGTTACATCCCATAATAGACTTTTTGGAAAATTTACCCAACCATTGATTTAACTTAAACTAATTGTTTCAAGCTCTTAAATAAGATTAGTCCAATTAAATTTGATTTTTTCCTTGTTTGAAGTTATGGCTAGTTCCTGGCAACAATAATTTTTATGCAGTACGCGCACAAAAGCTACAACCACAATATTTTGAGCTGGAGCAGCTTAACACGTCTCACCTGGCAAACAATTTTGTAGTGGAAAATATTGTGTGTCGTATTTTTCAATATGTGTTGAGCCGCTTGCCTGCGAAGCACACAAAAACTTGTTAAGTGTGTGGTTAGTAGTGTGTTGTGGACATGTTCGTTTGTGTGTGTGTGTGTGTGTGTAGGTGTGAAAAATTCAATTTGTTACAGGCTTTATGTTGGCTTTGGCTGTTCATAAAATGCTGTTGCTAAAAGCTTGCTTGCCTTTTTTCACTCTTAAAAATTCTAAACGCTTAGGACATAAATTAATCAGGTGGCTTAAGCAAAAATTTCATTAAACTGAAAGCAGGAGTATGGAGAGTGGGTTAAACTGCCACATAGCTGCACACACAACACGAATGAAAAATTCAAGTTAACTACTTAAGGAAGGCAAAATGCAAGGCGCCAACTTCAAATACTCTAACGTAGTTGTAATTTTGCAATTACGAATGCGCACTTAAGTTGAATTAAAAGCACATTAATTGTTGTTGCATGCAACAGAGCACAGTCAGGCGTAGTTATAAATTGTTTACATTGCCACTACCTGCTGCTATCTGTTGTGGCACCCGCAACAATTCTTACGCAAACTTGAAAAACAATTTGCCTTGCACAAGCTAAAATTTATAGGGTCTGAGCTGTTGCTGCTACTGTTGCTGACTGGATTAAGAGTGGCTCAGAGCTGGCTAATGAAATATTAAACTAAGTGAGCCGCCCCACTTGCCCAAGCTAAGTGCATCAAAATGCATTAAGCTCTCGAAACTGACCAAATTGAAATGGGTTGGCCGATAGTCTTAGCTTCATTTAAGTTGCCAATTTCAGTAATGCTTTAAACTGACTCGAACTGAAATTTCAGACTTTTTCCTACGACCCACTTCAAATGAAGACACTAAATGCAGCGCCACAAAAGCAGCGTCATTTTTGGTTATTGTTGCAGCTATTGCTGTAGTGTGGCATGCAGCAGGAAGCATTACCATCACATACGCATTCTTCCACACACACACACACACACACACACACACTTAGAAGCTACTAATATAATAGAAAAGAAAACAACTTGCGCGTATGTGTAAAACTTTATTTTTACGACAAAGTGCAAGCTGCAAAGTTGTTAGCAAAAGACAGAAGCTGCAGCATAATAACAAAAACCAACATGAAGTTTATAAGTCAAGGATGATAGACTGAAAGACGCCCTACAATAATGTCATAAGTATGCTAAGGGGCATGGTCTTTTGGGATCAGGAAATCAATGAAATATTTAATGGACCTATTTCGCAATTTAAGAGATATGTAAAAGGAGAGAGAGGGGGTATCTTAAAAATGTATCAATGCCAAGCGACTCCTTTCCAAACAATAATTTGTTGCTACTGGGTATTTTGTAGAGAACTTTAAGTCGAAGTAAGTTGTTGTTGCAAGTTGTTGCAGTTGGATTTTAATTTTAAGCAGCACCCTGCAGCAAGTGAACATGAGACAAAGTTTTAACTAAAAATTGCAACGCGACAACTTTATATGGCTCAAGGAATTTGATTTTTATTCTCAGAGTGTCGCCAATTCGCTTTCACTGCAGCTGCTGCGTCTGCTACTTTTCCTGCTGCTGCTTCACGTTGCGTATACGTAACACACACACACACACAATTGATTCAATTACATTTTCAAGGCAAGCACATGAACGGGGCGTGGCCAATGGTGGGCGTTGCAACTGTAGTGGCAAGCATGCCGATAATTATGTTTGCCTCATGCATGTAACTGCTGTTTCTTTTGTTGCTTGCGCCCCTGCACCTGCCTCGCTTGCCTCCCATTCCCCTCTTGTATAGCTTACTGATTATATAATTGCGCACGCCATTAACACAGAAATTTAATACGCAATTTATGCAATTTGATAGGCCATGATTAATGCCTTGCCTGTCGTGTTGCAACTTGACGCAAATTTGCTTAACAAATGATCCGCGAGTTCGTTCAGTTTGTCTCTTACGTCAAGTTGAGTTATGCAACGTTTTTGGCCGCCTGTGTTGCATAGTGGTGTAAAGGTGTCGTTAAACGTGAGTACTTACAAATTTTTCATAATGAAAAAAGTTTCAAAAATTTATTAAAGTTTGTCGTCAAGTTAAGTCTGCAATATTAAGGTGTGAATATTTTTTTTTATTTTATTGAGTTAACTAGAAAGTGAATTAAAAGTTCCTGCTGTGCTTAACAAGTTATATATATATATATATATATTTATATATATAAAGAGGAAAACTATTAATTAGTTTGGGGAAACATAAAAAACAAGAAAGCTGTGCTAAAAAATACCTCTCGACTGTTGTAACAAGCATAAACTGCATTTGCATACATGTTCGTTACATTCTCATTTTAAATCCACTGTTCATAAATTTCTCTATGAAATGTTTGAAGTGCTCATAGAGATAGAGAGGGTCGTTTTGCCTGGAGTCCATGCCCTTGCGTAAATGCTAAGTTTGTCAAACTTTTGTTTCAAAAGTCAAAGGCGCACAATGTTGATGAATGAGCTGAAACAGTTTTATAAGTCGCGCCAGACGGCAGAAGAAAAAAAAGAGAAAAGCACAGAACCAGATGAAAAAAGAGTGCTGTGCAAATGTTTTCATCATGTTCGCATTTCTTATCGCTCGGAAGGCGAAAATTAATGTGCACTTTACTTCCTTTTGCTGTATGGTCGAAAAGAGAATTATAAGAGATTGCGAGCATTTAAAAACTCATAAATGTATTTTCCGGTGCCCATTCCTTTCCGTGCCCCGCACAAAATGCTAGATTTATAAACTTACCATTGGGTACAAAAAAAAAAAACAAAAAAAATGGAAACGGAAAGAATTAATTGCCATAGTAAAACAAAAACTTCAAGTGCAAGGCAACCAAGCAAATTTGTAAGTTAGTCGAAGAAGGAACAACCCAAAATATAGTGTAAGACCAAACTCAAAAGTCCAAGCAAGTGTCAGCTACAAAACTATTAAAAAGGCATCACAAAAGTGTTTGAGAGTTAGGGTGGTCTAACGAGAAATACCTGCGAAACTATAGCACGAGTTTTACTACCTGCATTTCCGTTTGCCACAAAGCAAAGCCCAAGCCCAAACTGAAGCTGACTTCCTGTTGTGGCTGCAGAAGCAGAAGCAGAAGCAGCAGCAGCAGCAGCAGCAATAGCAGCCAGTGGAGATAAATGCAGATGGAGTTGGCGAAGTTGTGGGTGGCAGGAGTACGTTGCCAGGCAGCCAAAAATGCGGAAACGTCCATTTTATAGCGGAAATATATTCTTATGCGGAGACGTGGCGATGATTTATGTATGTTTTGGCATTACGTGCCACAGAAGCACAAGCAGCAGCAGCAGCGACAACGCTTTGTGTGAAATTTTCGAATTAAATTCCTTGCCCCATGACGGCAGCTTATGAGAAGCAATAAAAAATATTTTTATGTCGTATGTATGAATGCAGCAACTTGCAACAGAAATGGGTCAGGCTCACACAAATGCAGCAATTATTTGCATGCTCAACTCTCAAGGATTTGTATTTGCCTCGGATTGCCTTTGTGGCCGGCAAATGGCAAAATGGTGCACAAGCTTGATGTGCGTGTCTTTGCGTCGCCTCGACTCCAAATTCAGGTTAAGTGTGCTTCACATGCGTTTATGCTGACATTATTATAAGCTCACCCGTCCTCACTTCTCTTTCGCTCTGTTCCCCTGCCGAACGAAGACTAAGCTTGCTGCTTTCGATTACAGTTGCAAAACTGCAACTTTTTCAGTATAAGTTGAAAGCATTTGCGTGCAACACAGCAACTGCAACGGCAACAGCAACAGCAGCAGCAACTTTTATTTTTGTACAGCAATCAAAATAATTAATAAACAAAACAAAAAATTTTCGCATGTTTTAAGTTCTTTTGGCAAACATTTTTTGCGTTGCGTTTTCTTTTTGCTTATGCTTTTCGTTATTTTTTTTGGGAGCCTATAAAGTATTGGCAAATAATTAAAAAGTTTTTCACTGCTGGGCTAATGGAAATGGAAAAGTTTGTGGGACTCATTACAGCTGACAATTTTGCGAATTGCTGAAAGCTTTTCGAGTTTGCAAAAAAAATATTGAAATTGAGTGAAATAATTTACATAAAAAGCTGAAAAATATTAAAGCGTAAAGCTGTGATTTATACTATCAGAGTTTGTCTTTTAATATTTCCTTTTGATTAATTGCTATAAACTTCAGAAATATATTGCACACAGGTGTGTTTTTATTACATTTATTTTAACATTAATTTCGTAATTAAAGTTAAATTTGCCATAAGCCATACATAGATACATATACGTTTTATATGTAGAAACACATTGCGTTGCAAGTTGTGGCTCGAATGTTTAATGGCAAATGCCTGCAGTCAAATAATATAATGCATGGCAATTAATGAAATTTACGGGTCAACACCTCACATGAGCATATACATATGTATGTTAATACAAATGCATTATACCAACATATACCCATGCATATAGGTGTATGTGTGTAAACGTGGATGTCCGGTTCATTACATTACACATAATTTCACATGGCTTTAACAGTTGCATTTTCGAACTTTGTATGCTATGAAAATAAGTTGAATCTAAAGTTTGTTTAAGAGCTATCGTTAGTTGAATTTTATTTTTTTTAAGATATGAAACTTTTGTTTGATCCGATTTTTAAAAAGAATATCTTAAAAGTCATGGTTTGATTTCCACAATAACACTGCATTTAAATCTGGAAAAGCGATTTTTCTTGATTTGCGTCCAAAAATATTCGTCGAAAAATATTGACCAATGCCCAAAATATTAAAGTTTGTTCCAACTATATATAAGTATGCACAGAGTATTTAAACGTCGACAGACAATAGCTAAGTGTTTATATTTTACTTTTATTTGTTGGTAGCTCTCGCGCTATGGTGCCTTTTACCAATCTCTTAAGCATATCTCTCCCGTTTCCTTTCGATTCCCTTCAGGCGCATTTCTGCGCTCACACATAACTGTGTGCACATATTTTTGCACTCACATTCGTGTGGCGAACGAGTGCATAACATAAGCATTTATAGAGGCCACAGAGCAATGCGGAGAGAGAGAGAAAGAGAGAGAGAGAGAGAGAGAGCAATGCGAAAGATAATTTTGCTGTTGGTGTCTGGCAATGCCAGTTGCCGTTTAATGTTAACGCGTTAACGTTAACCGTTTCTTTGGCAATCTTTCCTTTTTATATGTAAATATTTGTATACTTTTTTAAATATTTCTTTTTTGTTTGGCTTTTGCAGTTTTTTGTGCGATGTTGTGCCTGTCATTAAGGTCGCCTGCGTTGCGACTTTGGCTTGCCCATAACATTTTATGACGAGTGTTTCCCGTATTGTTCGCAGCTGACGTTGCCCTTTCAGATAACGAAATCGCTGACAGCCAAGAACAATACAGACACATGTGTACAGCAGTGAAATAACAACGTCGACTGCAGGTGCAAAAGGCAAACAATGCACATTTGTTTGTGTTTGTTTCCATGTATGTAACTATTATGTTTAAGCAGTCATACATAAAAGAACGCATGAAATAAATTAATTCGGTAAATCATTACATACGACATTCAACACAATTGTAAATCAAGTGGGAAGTCTGAAGAAGATTGATAAGTTATTGCGATATGCCGTCCACATATTTTAATATAGTTCGACCATTTGGACATTTTATGTTGGATTTTTACTCGAGAAACCAAAGAAAAACAAACTTTGTACTTTAAGTTTCCTTTAACGTTTTACAAGTTCCCATTTTTAGCACTTACAACATTTTGCATTAAGCCCATTGCACATTGAATATAAAGAATGTTTAATTTCCATGAGCATAATGTAGCGCGTTTTGCTTTAACATGACCATTTTGTTGCCAATAAAATTTCAACTTCGCTTGGCAACACAAAAAGCAAAAAAAAAATCAAACAAGAAAAAGAGAAAATGGAAAGAAGAGAAGAAAAAACTGAGTAAAAGTTTTGCTAGCCTTCGGCCCTTGTGCGTCTCTTGTGTACCTTCCCCTGTGTTCTGTCCTTACATCTTACTTTGTTTTTGTTCCCTTTTCTGGCAGTTTGGGCATACAAGAAACTTTATTAAAAGTATGCAAGATATTTTTGCATCTATGTATCGCAGTTCTACTCTAACCAATACTGTGGAGAGGAGGGCTGAAATGGTGCCTCATCATCCACATTTCTTTTTAGTTGCTGTTGTTGCTCTTGCTGTTACTGTTGCTGAGATTGACATAAAACGGCAAAATGAAATTGCAATTTCTTGTGATAAATTTCAATGAACAACCTGCCTGCCAGCCTTTCCTTCCTTCCTTTTTTCCTTTCTTCGTGGCTATGAGTGTATGTATGAAGATATGAAAATATGAGGCTTGCAAAATGCAAATAATTTGAGTGCAGTTTGTTGTACAACATGAATCAAAGCCGAGTGATTCATGTGGCATAACGAATGCCCAGCCGAAATCTACACATTGCCATTACAAAATAACCAGTTATTTGGCATTTCTCATCATCACACAGTACACACAGTATTCACTGCCAATTAGTCAATAATTGCTATTTTGCGCAAATTGATTCTCATCAATTTTCATATTTGTGTGTTAAAATTTCGAAACAGAACAGAATGTCTGTTGTTTATTTAATGCAAACGATCAATTTAAAGATATTAAGCAAGATTACCAAACCATTAAATGTTTAAGAAGTGAAAATAAAAAGTCTAATGTTTTTATTTTATTTTTTTATATTCATTTTTGTGCCTCAACTAACAATTTCACACTCAACATAAATGATAAATACATGTGTGAACTAAGGCGATAGGTTTTTTCGACTGAAATATAAATTATTTAAATTGTTAGCTTACATTCAGTTTGCTGGCAAAACTGTATATGTGTAGAGAGCCACCTAAGTTGCTGAAGTGAAAGATAAACTTAAATTGGCCAAAACTGCCACCTTGCAATAGCAATTGGCAATAGAATCTTTTCAATTTACGTATGAAATGCGCTGTAATTAACGAACCATTAACTAATATATATTTTTGTATTGAATTCTTTTCCATCCAACAGCTGCCGCGTTGGCCAATCATCATGACAGCCTGACGCTGAGTCCTGGCGAGCACAGCGTAGTTCGCTACACTAACGAATCGCTCATTGTGCAATGTCGCAGCCCTGGTGCCGATGTGAAGTTGCATTGGAAATCGCCGAAAGGTGAAATAATTCACGAGCACAAAGGACGCATACACATCGAGCAAACGGCACCTGGTGAGTCCTCACTGAAACAATTAATTGAGCATTGCTGCAAAGGACTCTCTCGCGCCAGCAGGCACACAATACAAACAAACACAATTAATTGCAACGCTTTTCAACAAACGCACACACACACACACAGAGTTAGAGTGTACCGTTTGACTTGGCTTTTGTTTTTACAAATCTCTATTGACCTTTTTTATTGCTTTTGGTACACTTTAATCAAGTTGAGTATGTTCAACTCGGTGGTTCTGGTGCAGTTAGAAAGTTAGGTGCAAATGAACACAAGGTGCAAGAGAAGTATTAGAAGTATAGAAGAATTGAAAGGCGTTAAATTAAATTTGATTAACAATATGAAACGAATTTGCATTAAGAATTACAATTCATCGATTTGTTCTTAGCATCTAATACTCAACTGTTAAAAAAACATTAATAAACAAACATTGTTTAAAAATCAAACCTATAGCCATTAAAAGTCGTATGAAATTGTGAGATGACTGCTAATAAATATATGTAGATTTGATAGTAAGAAAAATAAATAAGCAAACAAAGCTTTTAACCTAAAGATAAACATATTGAAAGTGTAACAGGGTATCTTTAGGTTTTGGATTTATTTTGTGTTCATTTTCAATTGATTTCATTTTTTTTTTCAACATTCTTTGCCGCACAGAACAATTGAAAATAGTTTTCGCACATATCGCGCTGGCGGACAAAGGCAATTGGACGTGTGAGGCTGTGGAGGGCGGGCTGCATAGTAAATCGTTCGATTTGATTGTGTATCGTAAGTACAGTGATCGAACAACCAATCTAACAACCGCACTCATTAATTTTGCATTGTATTCTCGAAACAACACACACAAACACCCAACACACAAAGAGAAAATTACGTTCACCGAAAAGGATACCGTATCGACCGTTAAGGAGGGTCAAAATGCCACAATATTATGCGAGGTTAAGGGCGAACCGCAACCGAATGTCACCTGGCATTTCAATGGACAACCCATTAGTGTTGAGGGTGAGTTGCCCAATCTTAATGAGCATTTTACCCAAAAACGATGAGTTTATTTTTTCGCTTTTCTCTGCCGCTTATCATGTTTCTCTTATTTTGGCAGCAAACGCTCCAAAATTCCGCATCCTGGCCGATGGTTTGCTCATCAACAAGGTAACACAAAATGACACCGGCGAGTACACGTGCCGAGCATACCAAGTGAATTCGATTGCTTCCGATATGCAGGAGCGCACAGTTTTGATGAAAATCGAACGTGAGTGTGATTTATGATTTTACCAAAAACACACACTGCAACAAAAAGTTGTCAAACAAAAACATGAAAAGAGGGATAAAAAAACTTCAGAGAAGTTCTTGTTACACAATTAAATTTAATATCGTTAGAACTTATAAATAAGTAAATAAATAGTTTTAGAAGAAAAGTAGTTTAAGGTTTTTGTTTCTTATAGCTTTTCTTTATAATCAGCTTTGGTGAACGCCTTTAAAATTTAGTTTTTCTCGTGTGCATTTTAGTATGTAGCGCAGTGAGTGGCAAATAGTTTTTAGAGCACGGAATATTCTTAAATTATATACGTTTAGTTCGCAAATGTTGTATGGTATGAGTATGGGGCGCTGTGTGGGGCGTGCCACACATGCAGCTAATGACTTTACTAGCGTCAAAGTAATGACGGCAACGTTTGATTTATGTATGCAGGAATCTCATGCCTTTTACATATTTTATAGCATACTTTTGAGCGACAGCTGAAGTCTGAACGAACGGACAAATTGCTTGATAAATTTAATTAATAACTGACTTTGATTGAATATGGATAGATAAGCCTCATTGGACATTGAAGCAGCATGTGGGCCTGCAATATGCTTACATCAATGGAACGGCAAGCATTATGTGCGAGGCACAAGCAGAGCCTCCAGCGACATTCACCTGGTATCGCAAACAGAAGAGGTTGGAGAGCAATGAGAAGCAGTACACCATCGAGACGGATAACTATTGGTCGCGCCTGACTATTCGTGTGCGGGATGTCAAAGTCTTTGACAACTATCGTTGCCGGGCGCACAATCACTTGGGCAGCATTGAACGCATCACGCGACTTGATGAGGGCGAGAAGCCACCGCTTCCTTTCGTATTTCAGTTGCGGGGCTATAATTCGAATACGTTTGATGTGGACCTGAGCACGCAGAGGGATAAGGATCAACGCGGTCCGATAGATGTGAATGGATTTCGCATTGAGTATATGACGGAGCTGGAGTTCAAAACGGATGCCGGCAAATGGACGAATGCCAAACGCAAGGATTTCCCCTTTGAGGAGGGTAAGTTTGGGAAGGCAGCTTGCAGCTGCATCACCATGATGTAATTTTTCAACTATAGCTTTTTCGTTTTTGCCGTTGCGACAGGTGCCAATTTTCTCATAACGAATCTGGAACCGGATACCGTCTATCTGATACGCGCCGCTTCGCGTAATCTGGCTGGTTTCAGTGACTACACTAAAGTGGAGAAATGCAGAACTCTGTCGCTGGAGCCACGAGTCTCAGCTGGTGCTCATATGCCATCCATTTATCAGCTGCTGTCTGCCATGCTGATGTTGCTTCTGCTGCTGCGGCGTTGTCATTGAATCAAAGCAAATTCATAATCCCGATCCCAAACTCCATTCCATGTGTTTTGTCTAGCTTTAAGGCTTGTTAACCTCCAAAAGTTCGTTATCTCAATATATATAGCAGATAGTAAGGTTATCCTTCAGCTAAACTGCACTTTAAGAAAACGTGCTTTGATATTTGATTTGCTGTTCGATTACTGCTCGTGTAATTTAACGTCTGTACTAATTAATGTTCTAAGTTGTTTATATAATCAAAACTTAATCATAAGTTTAGAAGAAGTTACGTTTCGTTTAATCAAGCTTATATGCAAGCCCAAAAAATTAGTCAAAATTAAAAGCCAAACACATGAAATTCACAATTAAACACAGACACCTATGAAAGGGCGCTTAGTGCTTAGTTTATAGTTGAAAATTTAATCATAAACTTGAGCCAATCCAAAGAGCTGTTTGTTCTTAAAAATATAAGGAATGAACCCATAAATGGACCGCCAGCTGTGTGCCTTGAGGCCAAAAAAGGAAGTACATAAAATATAAACTTAAACATAGTCATTCCAATAAAACTATCTATCTTCCAAATCTTTTTCCAAAAAATAAATATATTTTGTAAAAAATCTATGCATTTATTAATCATATCCCTTTAAAACAATACAAAAGCCAAGAATTGTTCATCTACTGATCCAACTCAAAAAAATCCTCATAAGACCAAATATTGAATAACATTTAAAGGGAGCTAACAACAAGATTTGTAATTTTGTATGCAAACGATTCACAACCAATGAGTAGAAAAGTTCAAACCAAAAACAAATACAGATGCCAATAAAAATAAAGAAAATCCAAAACAAGTCCATTGTTTTGAAATTTTTATAAATAATAACTTTTGAATGAAATTAGAGTTACATATATTTCGTCGTCATACATTTACATAAAGAACAAACCCACAATCAAAAATAAAATAGCTGAAAAACTGAACTTTATAAAATATTATATCTCAAGTAAAAATGTTGCCAATGAATAAATGTGTTGCGGTTTCTGCGTGCCAAATGTGGAAAATATATATTAAAATAAAAATAAATATAAAAAACAAAATTGCTGTTGAATTTTAATGACTTTAAAGTGCGAGAAAAGCAATCAGTATATTTGTTAAAAAATTCTTTTATTTACGTCGCTCAAACTTATAAAATGTCTGTGATACTGTGATGCATGTGTATTGTGATTGTGATTCGCATCGGAAAATTATGCACACTTCTGAGTGAAATAAAAAAGGTAAAATCAAACTGTCAACACCAGGCAAGAACATTAATTTGCAAGCCTTTCAGTTCCACGACTATGAAATATTCAAGGAAAATTTTAAATTCAAAAGGGGATGTCAGCTGTCAGTAGGCAATGAAAATGAAATCATATTCCAACTTAAGCGATTGTACTTGCTTCGAGCTGTCAACAGAGAACCTGAAAAGGTGTCAGATTGAAAACAAATGCAGAAGAGAGCAGTTCGAGCGCAAATTTGTTGAGGCTTGCAAACTCTCAGTTATCAGACAACATGGGTAAGTTTAATTGCCAATTGCATATTGACAATGTGGTTTCTAAACAAGAAACTTACAGATGTGACACGCACATATGCAAAGTATTTAAGCGCACGAATACGCGCTGAAAACTTAAATCGATTACTTTCAGGAAACTCAAACTCGTGGAGACGGGTCACTCAAGATCGATTACGTGCTGGTGGACGCTTAGTTTCAAATGCTCCTTCTATTGGACTTTTCGGATGTCGGCCAAAAAGGAAGAGACCCGAGGAGAGTGCACCCAAAGTTACCGAACCTGAGAGTACAACAAAAGTAATTAAAACGGAGAAGAGACCCGAGGACATGTGTCCGTGCCAATATCCTAAAATCAACTTACCCAAAACGGAGGGTGCACCCAAAGTTACCGAACCTGAGAGTACAACAAAAGTAATTAAAACGGAGAAGAGACCCGAGGACATGTGTCCGTGCCCAGATCCTAAAATCAGCTTACCCAAAACGGAGGGTGCACCCAAAGTTACCGAACTTGAGAGTACAACAAAAGTAATTAAAACGGAGAAGAGACCCGAGGACATGTGTCCATGCCAATATCCTAAAACCAGCTTACCCAAAACGGAGAGTGCACCCAAAGTTACCGAGCCTGAGAGAAAAAGTAAAGTAACTAAAACGGAGAAGAAAACCGAGGACATGGGTTCGTCCCAAGATCCTAAGATCAGCTTACCCAAAACAGAGAGTGCAGACAAACTTGCCGAACCTGAGAGTATAACTAAAACGGAGAGTACAACCAAAGTAACCAACGTAGTCGAAACGAAAGAGCTTAAACCGAAGTGCATGTGTGCGACGTGTGGCAAGTACATTCGCGATAAACCTACGAAAAAATGTTATTTTGCAAAAAAGAAAAAGGAAAAATATGAAACCATGACATCTGCGTCGGACATAAATGTACAAAGGCAACGATCCAAGGAAACTTTTGATACACCCAAATGCACGGCAGACTGTGAGTCATCGCAAGAAAGGTTTCAAAGTTTCAAGCAAGCGGGGCGATCGTCGTTTCAAAGTGATGCAAAGTGTCCGGAGGACCCTTTACTGAAGGAGGAAGTTAGTGCACTAAACGCTCAAGTAAAGCCGCTATCCGGATCGGTAAAACCTCTCACTGAGAAAAGCCAGAATCTGGGAACCCAGAATTCTAAAACCACAACGGAAATACCGATTTGCACCTTAAATAAGATGTCACTTGAACGAAAAGCCTCGAGCACGTGTCAGTTTTGCAATAAAAAGTGTCTACCAGTGCTAAGCTCGATGCTGTACGATCTCTTAAAAGTGATGGGCAAGCACAGCGATTCTAATGTGGTACTAACGATTCTTCTGCGTTCTGATAACGTTTATCATGTTAACGTTAGTGAAACTAACACAGGCGATGTGCTGGGTTGCTTGCTGGTGAGCCAAGCTGGTATTAACGAGGCCAACAGTCTGGGCTTGTTCCAGAAAATACTCACCTTCTTCGTAAGTGATGTGCGTAGCACAGTCAACAGCAAGAATGCTATTAATGGTAGCTATAACTTTGAGTTTGTAAAAGGGAAACGTGCAAGCGGGGGCGCAAGTCTGAAAGATCTACAAGAGCAGATCGCCCAAAACGTACCTCTTCAGTTAACCTACAAATGTCCTTTTTTCGTTGACGATTTGTGAGAGTCAAGGAAACGCATGTACTTAAAGCCTCAAGAGCTGCTCAATCTGTCTTAATGTATTTAAAAATTCTAAATTTTAATGTTTTGTTTTTAATAAAGTGAATTTAAACGAAACAATCAAGTTAGAAGGCTCAAGTTGAGAAATCCCGTCTAGAAGATACCCTGAACTCAATATTTAACGCATACACTCAGTGCTTGCATTTATGTGTGTGTGTGTGAGAGTACGCATACACTGCATACTTTACTTTATTTCAATGTTCCATATCTTCGGTGTTTCTCAACCGATTTTAATAAAAGTTTCACAGATTGTTAATATTTCATTTATTTTTTAAAGAGACATGGCACCTGTCAACAAATACATGGCTACACGGCTACAGATACATGGCTACATGGCTACAGATACATAGGTACATGGCTACAGATACATGAATACATGGCTTCAAATACATGGCTACAGATGCATGGCTTCAAATACATGGCTACATGGCTACAAATACTTCGCTTCATGGCTACAGATACATGGTGAAAGATACATAGCTACAGATACATGGCTACATGGCTACAGATACATGGGTAAAGATACATGGCTACAAATATATGGCTACATGGCTACAGATACATGGCTTCAGATACATTGCTACATGGCTACAGATACATGAACACAGATACATGGCTAAAGATACTTGGCAACATGGCTACAGACACATGGCTACAGATACATGGCTACAGATACATGGCTACAGATACATTGCTAAAGATACATGGCTACAAATACATGGCTACAGATACAGATACATGGCTACATGGCTACAGATACATGAATACAGATACATGGCTACAGAAACATGGCTACAGATACATTGCTAAAGATACATGGCTACAAATACATGGCTACATGGCTACATATACAGATACATGGCTACATGGCTACAGATACATGAACACAGATACATGGCTACAGATACATTGCTAAAGGTACATTGCTAAAGATACATGGCTACAAATACATGGCTACATGGCTACAGATACAGATACATGGCTACATGGCTACAGATTCAGATACATGGCTACATGGCTACAGCTACATGAATACAGATACAAGGCTACAGAAACATGGCTACAGATACATTGCTAAAGATACATGGCTACATGGCTACAGATACATGGCTTCAGATACATTGCTACATGGCTACAGATACATGAACACAGATACATGGCTAAAGATACTTGGCAACATGGCTACAGATACATTGCTAAAGATACATGGCTACAAATACATGGCTACATGGCTACAGATACAGATACATGGCTACACGGCTACAGATACATGAATACAGATACATGGCTAAAGCTACATGGCTATATCGACTCGGCTGTCGATACTGATCAATTTTAAATATACTTTATTGAGTCGGAGATGCTTCCTTCTGCCTGTTGCATACTTTTAACTTTTAACCTTAGCAATGGTCAAAACAAAAAGTAAATCGTTTTGGCAAACATGTCATTGCTTTTCGATCATGTGTTGGAATTCTGCATGAATTCATTCTATTGTCTTGTTGCTCAGTAAAAAGCAATGCAGCTGGCATGTTTTTGGATGCACAAGAAACAAAGCATTGCAATTCCAAACCAAGCAAAAGGCACAAAAGCACATTTTTTGTGCCGGCATCTGTGCAACGGCCCGAAATCAAAGCAACAAACGCTGCAGCGGGCAAGAGAGAGAGAGAGAGAGAGAGAGAGGGAGAGACAGGAGCCGTCAAACCGCATGTCAAACGGTTCATTTTGGCAAATAGCGGTTTGTCAATCAGCCGCTTTGCCTTATCTATCTATGCGCCAACAACTGACCGACAAGGGATTGGAGAAGGGAGGTGTGTGTGTGTGTGTGTGTGAGTTGTAACCAGCATCTGGTGGTGGTAACTCCTGGGGCCACGCTGACAGCCGCATAAATCAGATGAATGGCAAACAGCGTGGATGCGGATACGAATGCAGATGCGAAATGCGGATTTGTATGTGGATGTGAATGAGGATGAGGATGCGCTATGCCGATACGGCATAAAATTACAATGACAGCCGCCATGTTGCGGACCTTTCTGCCCCAACTGACTTTTATTGCCAAACCACGCGTTAAATACTATTTTTCGCTATACACGATTCTATTTGTGCCTCATAATGGCAACAGGATTTCGGCATTGGCATCAGGAACGCAACAAAGCATCGGTTGTTTGGGTCAACAAAAGGCCGCAGTTTAATATTTGTCTAATTGTTTTGTGTGTGAGTTGAGTAAAAAGAAACGGGTTGAAGGGTCGCAGTCATTTGTTGCACCCGGCAAACAGCAGAAGGCAGACAGCAATCAACAATCAACATTCAACTGTCAAAGTCAATTCGTATAATGAGTCCATGTCAGGCCAGTGCAATTCATGTGAGCCGCAGCCTTTGCAAAACTCTCACATTTAAACGGAAGCGGCTGTTGTAAAACTCTTTAAGGGCCAACAACATAGCTCGCTTTGCAAAAAATAGCCAAATTTTTGATTTATTTTTTCTTGTTTGGCTAAATGGTGTTAGTGGAGCGAACGCTTTTAGCTTAAATCAATGGCGTTCGCTGGTATTTTATATACCCTTTGAGAGAGTAGAGATGTAAAACGGGCATGACATGAAAATAGTAGTTGGAAACTGTAGAGGGGAAAAAAATATCAATGGTATAAGTAAAATATATAAATATATTTTGAACTGATGCATTATTCTCTTATGGTGTGAAGCTTTGAGAAGAAATATAAGTGTAATGCATATCAACACATTGCTGAGTGCTTACAAGTCGAATACGCAATACTTACTGGATTTTCCATATATTTTTTTCGCTTTTATGCCTGGCCGCGTAAAGTCTTTTGGCAGCATTGAAAACTGCAGCTGGCATTTTAGTTTTTCGAGTTTATTAAGCCAATGCCATTTTCATGTCAGCACTAGCTTTTTTTATGCCTCTCTTTTTCATTCGCCTTATCGACACCACATGTACACCATATATGTACATATATATGTGTATGTGTGATACAGACGGCTGAAATGTGGCTTTACATATTAGGCAAAGAGCTTACATCAAACGCAATTTGTTGGCGGGTGGCTTTTAATTTGTAAATTTAATCTCTTTGAGCTGAGCGTTGCAGTTGCAGTTTATTTTTAAAAGTTGAAAGTTTAGGACAAACATCAAATAGCTGCAGTTCATTCCATTAACTTTCACTTGAAGTCTAGTTGAAAGAGAGAAAGGCTTATAACTAAGTTTATGTCGCTCTCATTTTAATTTTTCGAATCTTTACTTTTTAACATTTGAAGGCGTCTTTAATTTAATTATTGTGCTTTTATTCACTTTATTCAACAAATTAAGTTTGTTCAAACACATTTCCAAAAACATCTTTAAAAGCTTTCCAAGTGAACAAATTTAATTGGCGCATTGGGCATTTGATATGCGCTTTGAGAAACCACCAACAACACTAACACGCTTCTGGTCAAAAATCCTGGGGATAAAAGCTGTTTAAAATGTGCACCGAGGAATAAACACACACACAATTTCACATACAGCTTAGGCTAAACTTTTAGTCAAAAACCAAGCCAACCAGCCAAAAACAACAACAACAACAACAAAACGAGCAACAACAAAAAGTTCTTACCCGCTCAATTCCCTCTGTGATTTTAGAAGAGAGAGAGAGAGAGAGAGGTGACAAGAGAGTTGGAGTCGGCAGGTTCCGCAGGCAGCATAATTAATTGCGGTAATTAGTGTGTTGGCAACAAACAGCAAACACACGAAAAACAAGAATAGCCACAAAATCCATAAGGAAGGATGAAATTGAGAATGCATGTCCAAGAAATACCCTTTGAATATGTAGAAGCAAAATTTTTCTGCCGTAATTTGGAATATACAAACTTTGTAAAACTTGGCAATTCGAATTTCCTGACACTGTTTCCTGATTAAAGGGTATACAATAAGAAAAACAATAGAATTGAAATGTGGTAGCAGCATTCGGTTACTTAAACAGGTAGCTGGAATTTTCGAATGCAACTGGCGCATTTACTTTACTAAAGATTTGTGGGCCACACAACACAAACTTACTGGCATACAGGTTCTGACCATGTTTTGTTTACGACTGTGGCGCAACTGTTGACTGTTTTCGTTCTTGTTGCTGTTGAGAGGCCCGAGGTGCTAATTTAGTTTGCGCTTTCATTGCCGTATTGCGGCTGCCATCATTAGAAATCTCAAAATGATTTTATAGTTAAGCAAACTGACAAAGGCGACTTTTAGTCAGAAGGGGAAGTGTGGGTTAAAGACAATCCAGACTTTATTCTTAATAAATCTGAGTGGCAAAAAAAACGGAGCAGATGCTAAAGTTTATACCCTACCACCTCCTTATGCTGCAGGCTGCTTGCCAAGGAGACGATGCGGCAGAGTCGAAGACTTTTGCAGTTCACTTTAATTGGTCACTTGGCGCGAGCTGGAAAACAATTTAATTTTCGCCATTTTCTTATTATCTCGATTTTGCACGCCAGTTTGACTCATGCTGTCTCGCTCACTCACTCTTTGACTCACCGACTATATAGAGTGTGTCGAGTGCTGCCATATCTGCTGTAGACTTAACCAGGACGAAGGCTACTCAGCTCGCTGCTACTATCACTATACTCCATGTTCAGTTTTTCACGCAGCTTCGGGCGCAGCCGTTTATGTAATTAAGCGTTGCGTTTTGCGCGCCATGCTTTTTAATCAGCTGCCAGTAATAGGGTACATGTATAGTATGTAGGTATGTATGTATCTGTGTGCGTTTGTCCGTTGGCTACTCAGTTACTGTATTGCTGGCAACGTCTGTTGCGTATTATTACCGCAGCAGCCATTAAATCTTTTGTGAGTAATTAAAAAAATTACAATTTAATGCTTTGTAAATAGCTCAGCATTCATTTATTGGCATGGCCGAAGTCTCAGAGTGCTCAAAGCGAGAACGCCAAAAAGTGAAAAGTGAGCGAAAATAGTGGGAAAAGCTGTTGAAGAAAGGTTGAAAAGTTGTTCTTTGATTACTGACACTATATATTATATATATTCCTTACAGATTTAATCAAGAGTTTGGCTATCGTGTTTTCGACAAAGTTTTAGTTTTTAAATATTCAAAAACAGAACAAGTTGCTTAATAAAAAATGTATTGATATTTAAATTTTATAAAATTGTTTTCTACGCCTTTTTCTCATTCAAGCTGATAAACTGAATTATTAAATAACTACTGAAATGTTTTTCCAAACATAACAATTGAAATGGAATGTGAGCAACGCAAATGGAAAAATATACAATAAAATAATATACAATTTGTTTTCCATACATGCCATTTACAATACACTCAGACGCACACACACACGTACGAACACTAACACACATGTTTAGAAAATCAAAAACAAGCAAAAATATCATACAACAATTCGCATTCGCAATGCTACTTAGCAAACCAAATGGCAAAACATGCATGAAAATTGAAAATTATGTACAAAATGCACTCTGCGGCAACGAGCAGCAAAACAACAAAATGGCAACAGCAACAGCAATATGCAACAACAATAACAATCGGACGTAGTTGCTCAAAAGTGGTATGTATGTGTGTGTGTGTAAGTTGTAGAGTAGTGCCATATGCCATTTGTTGTGCCTGGTTGCCACGCTTGGGTTTTGTCGACCCAATGAAGTGCGACAGCTGTAACTGTCTGTGTGTGTGTGTGTGTGTGTTTGGCTCTTGTAGAATGGGTAGAAGGGGTATATTGAGTTGGTTATTAAGCTCATAAAGCATCAAGAGTAAACACAAATGAATGATATTTGTGGACCGAAGGAAATAGAATCACAGCTTATTTGATAACCTTAAAGTTACAGAGTATTTGTTAGTCGTTCTTCCATGTGTGTCAAGCAAATAAAAGCAAACCAGCCACCTTTGGCATCAGCTCCAGTTAAAACTTGAAGCCATCCACTTCATATTGTAAATTTGGTAGAAAATATTTTTGTGTTTTGCCAGGATTTCCTGCAATGGCCATAGTGCCAACTGGTAACTGTCAACCGTGTGGATAACGCCGCATTGTGGCTTGCCTTCTGTGGTATTTTAGTTGCTATTACTGTTTCTGTTATTTTTTGCTTTTGCAACTGTTGTGGTGCTACTTTGGCACCTGTTTGCATTTGGCTTTCTTTGCTTGCTTCTTGCGCTTTTGTATTCAGCTTAATGTAATTGTCGTTATTGCGTTTTGTCTGATTGCTTCCGTTGGTAGAACTTTTCGAAGAAGCTTTCTTTACAGTTTTCTAGCAGTAAAGTTGTTTTGCAACTGAAAAATGTTCAACTTGTAAGTGCTAATTTTGATCATGAACGTTAAAAAATACATATTTGAATAGAGCTGATGACTCTTGTTTGTGCACCTTAGAACTTATTGCTTGAATAACTCGATAACCAACCCCCTATAATCAAGATAAATTTACTCGACAAATAAACAAGCACGAAACTTTTGCTGTAAGCTAAAAAACAAACAACAACTGTGATAATCGTGACTAACAAACATGCAGATTTTATGTGCACAAAAAAGGAATAGCGAGCTGTTTTGTTCGTGTCTGTTGCTCAGATAACGGTCTGAGGGCTTATAGACTGGCTTTAAGCGAATTTGTTTGCTTAGTGTCTCAATTACAGTTAACAAGTTGCTTGAATAGACACTTCCTTGCCCCTTTCATACCCGCTCAAACAATATTTGATATCTATTTTGGTTTGGCATTATCATTGTTTTCAGCATTTTATAGTGGCATGCCAACATCCGGCGTCCAATTATGTAGGCCACACTATTTGCACAGCCACCAAGTCCTTGCAAGGACAAGTTGCCGAGGTGTGAAGTAAGTGTCTACTACTGCTCTTGCAGCCATTTTGTTGATTTTATTATTTAGTTAGTAGTAGGTGTTAGTTTCACTCTTATTTTGTGCTCTTGTTGGCAATTGCAGTCAGTTTATTTACTTGGTTGTTTGTACATTTTGTGTCCTGTTGTCCCCTTTTGATGGCATTGTCCGGTGCTTACCCGAGCATTGTTTGACTTTCAGATCTGTCTGCCATTTTATGAGTTTGCCTTTTATGTGATGTGACTCTTGCTAATGACAGAACAACTTTTTTGTTGGCTCTGTCAAAGCGAAAGTTTTTGCCAAGTTTTATAATTTGCATACAGCTTGCCAAATGAAGTTGGCTTCAATTTAAAATGAACAAAAGGGCAGCTGTTTAAAAAATCATTTAAACTGTAAAGCTATATTTTTATTTCAACTGCAATTTCATTTAATGTAATATTAATGTCGTTTGCCATTAAGTTTGCTTTTCTTAAAGATGTCCAATAAAAGTTCTCTAATACTATTGCTAATAAAACTTTAATTATATAACTAAAAAAAAGGTTTCAATGCTTTTAATATCTCTTTATAAATCTCAAGTTTTCATTTTCTTACTTTCAGCTCGTATCGTTTGAGTCTCAAGCAGCTAAACTTGCTTGTTTGCCTGTTGCTTTGGCAATAGCAACTGCATAAGTGCAAAAATTGTAAAACTGCGTAGCTGCCATTTATCAAGCGAGTGCCGCTTGGCTCCTTTGACAGACAAAAATGTATTTGCAAGCGTGCATTAATCACACGCAAAATTACGACGCTAGTTTGATGGGGAACAAATCGGGCGCAAATTCACGCAAACATTGGCACCATCACAGTTGCAGTTCGAGTTGTGCATGCAAAATGTGGCATGATGGTCCACAAATCAGTTTTGTTCAGTTGCCACTCGTTCAGATCCTTCAACGTTGCACACTTTTGCAGCTTGCCATTGCTGTCCTCAATCTCGTCAGAATGCCTGGCAATCTGGTTGACTATTCTGGCAGTGTGGCAATTTTGGCTCCTTGGCTTTCGTGCCACGCAGCTGCCTCATTATGTGCGCCAGTTGACGCTGCTTCGGTTGCTGCTGCTGCAAGTTGCCATCCAGAGCACACAAATCTCCCCTTAAGTAATTTACTGGCAACTGCTGTTGCTTCTGCTATTGTTGTTGTTCCTTCTACTGCTGCAAAGTGCACTTTGCTATTTTTCAAATAGCAAAAGGCGGAAGACAACAAAAAGCTATACATTTTATATATATTATGACCTGTTAATACCCTTCCCCAGCTAAACAAGAGTGTTGAGTTTATAAAAATATCTGTTTTATTTGTAACCGAAAAGATCCGTTTAATATGATTGTATTCAAAAGTTAAAGATTATACACTTATACTTACTTAACAAACCCCCCGATTTCTTTTATGTGTGTGTACAGGGTATAGTTGGAACAACAGCAATAGTTAGCTGACTTCTGGCTCTGCTTGAAGTTGAAATTGAAATTGAATTGCGATTGATATTGATTGGCTGCGTGCTTGAGCGACAACTCGTCCAAATCATGTGTATGCAACAGCAGACTCACCACAGCTGCGAATTGGAAATTTACAGGCACTCGAACGTCTTGAAACTTTCGCTTATTGTTGTATTCTATATGTATGTATTCCTGTTGTAGATGGGATTATGAGCAGCCCAGAGAGTATCACTGCGCTCCATTGGGGTCGTCTCCATTTTGGCATTCGAGTCTGTGGCATGACATGAAATCGAATTTCAGTTTTCGCTGCAAGCTGAACCCCCCCCCCCCACCCCATTGGATGTGTGCATTGAAGTTAAGTTTGTGTATTGTTAAGTCAAGTACAGCTGCTCGAGCAACTTGTTTATGTGCTGTACAAGTTCAGTTTGGCAGCAAGTAAAACGTGTGGGTGAAACTAAATTGGAAAAACCTTATTAAGTTGCAACAGCAGGCATAATCAGAACTCTCAGAGTTATAAATCAAGTGACCCACTAAAAAGCAAGCAGTCACAATTAAAGCTTTCATTTATGCACTCTTATGTTTAAAGCCAGCCATACACACTCTCAGACATTTATTCGTTCACTCATTTAGTCCGTCATGCTGACCACAAAGTATGCCACAAGTTTTGGAAATGCATTTCAACAACTTTTCGTTTTACATTTTACATTTCCTTTCCATTTTGGTTTCAGCTTATATTTCCTGTTGTTTTTTTTTATTTTTTATTATTATTTCATATATTTTTGCTGGTGTGTTTAATGTTTGTTTGTTGTGTGGTTTGTTTTGTTTTTTTTTTGTACCAAAACTGTTGAAAAATGTTTTGCCATGCAAATGTTTGTAAATCAGGCGGAAACAGAATTACGAGCAACTTCCGGGTCGCATAAACTGTGTCCGCCAAACCATAAAAAAGTGTTGACCAGCGGAATTTAATGTTTTATACTTAGTGGCAAATAGGAAAACTTTACCGAGTGGTTATTTATTACTTTAAAGCTTTTTGAATTTATTGTTTTGTAAATAACTTTATACTTTTGTATGTAAACAATCTACTTTAGTACATATCAACACTACAATTTGATCAGCTCGTAAGGTATGTAGTTAATACATCTTCAATGTCCCCTCTGCCACAACTGCAATTGGCATGTACGCTAGCGGTTTCAGATCCTTCCACAACATTCAACATAAATCGTTGAGGCGTGCGTTTCAATGACCGTTTCGTATTTCTTTTATTCACCCTTGGACAGAGCTCGCTCTCCTTTGGGCTTTAAGCGCCGCATTGAAGTGTGTGCAAGTTAGAAGGATGTGGCATGTGGCATGCGTCAGTATTGGCTACTCCCTAGTGAGTGAGTACTGTAGGGATGGGGGAGGAAGAGGATGGCTTGGGTATGCATTACTCACATTTCCTTGTTTATTTGTTTGTTTGCTGTGGTTCTTGCGGCTGTTGGCGTTGAAGTTTTGAACTTTAGCAGGTGTTTGAACTTGGTTCTATTTGCTTAGGCGATTGCCCGAATCTATTACTGCGTTTGTTCACTTTGTGTCGATCAACAAATATGCTTTGGTAGTAATATATTTCTGCGGGTTTATTCAGCTCTATATATATATCTTAATTAGTACAAGTACAGAGGACATAAATTGAAATGAACTCAACTATTATTATTACTTAAAAGTAAATCTGACTTAATGCTTTAGTTTTTTATTTTAAAACGTCAACTTATAAGAGTTCGTGCCCAGAAAAGTAAGTTTACCAACCATAAGGAGAGGCTTAAAGCTTTCAGTTCTTCATCCGTTAGAGCTTAAAGCTTAAATGCTCATAGGATTGTGTCCTTGCCTTCAGCTTTTTGCTCCTTCTAATCACCCTGTGAATTGTGAGCGCCATCTAGAGCCCAGTAGCACTACTAAGCTAAGCTGTGTAATTTTTATAGATGGCGCCAGTGTTAAGAAACAAGGCTTTGACTCCAATCATCTTCAAATATGTAGGAGCAATGCTATTTATTATAATATTCTATATAAAATTCTCATTCGCGAAGTACTTCAAGGTGTGCGTTATACGTTTATATATTATAAATAAATATACTCCCGCTTTGTTATCTAGGGTATTTAAGTGGCTGCACTATTTAGGCAACTACTCCATCCCACATCATTGTGGTTCGTTTATGTGTTTAAACTTTGATTATTTTAAGCTGAATACGTGACCGAACAAAAAAGGAGCAGAAACTCATGAGAGTAACTTACTCATTCCGGCTGAGATATGTTTTAGGGTTTCCTGTAGCCGGGAATTTTAAATTGGACTATGCTGTTCGAAATTTGTATCACGTTATGGATTCGGCACGCCATGCCACAATTGAATTAGAAAGTTTATCGCATGCCATTCACAATTCTCACCCACACAACCACACGCGAATGGCGTAACTCAAATGCATTTTAAACAGCACAACGCAACTCCTTTACCACACTCTTGCTTCCCTTCCTTATTGCTGCTATGTTTGTGGCATGTTTTGTGGGCTTTAGTGCTTTTGGAATTTCTTTGTGCATTTCTGAGATGCAATTCAAACTTTAGTCTTGCATTGCCTCGCTTAAAAGTTTACTGAAAAAGTCGTTGGGATTCCTTCCTCCTCTCTGGTTCTTTTCGCTGTGATCTGATACAAACGCATGAAAGTATACAACAAAAGTTTCGCATTAATTGGTCGATTAGGCCGTTTACAAAAATAGTGGCTTTAATTAATCACAGTAAGTGCTTTTGACATCAATAAATACCTCTTACCAAAAGGTAAAACGTTAGCTTATCGGTCGAGTCGTAGTTAACCGTGTTTTAGCTTTATTACGCATACGCAACGTGCGTCGTTGTATTTTCCTAACGACGCAATGCGGAAGCTTTTAACGCCATGCGTGATTTTATCAGTGCAATCGCCATTAATGCCATTAAATAATGAAATTTCAATGTGTGCAGCATAAACAAATTTCAATCCGACTCTCCCCGTCTTTAATTCCAAGAGTTTGCTTAATTCTTCATAGCCGACACAAAAAACTGAAGCTCAGTTAAGCTGATAAAATACCAGCATATGACGCGAAGCAATTGTAATTCCCATAAAAAAAAATCGGCCAATGCTAGGTTTTTTATTTCCACTACGCTGCAGCTGTCTGAAACAGATTTTGGCCATAAACAATAGACCTTGGCTCTATCGCAAATCTTGGCAAAGAGAAATCTGCAGTCAATAACTCCACGAAATTTCCTTTTGTCGCATTGTCTTTATTTAATTATGTAAATGAAAGCTTCAACAAAAACAGACACATTAAAATTATAACTCGAATTTGTATAATATTCTCTTTCATTTGTTTTATTCTACTTTTTTTTATTTTTTTGTAGTACGCACAAAACAAAATGCGCAAAAGACAAAAACCATTGGCCTTACCAAAATGAAACAGACTGCAAGCCGCATTAAAAAGTCAAGAATTTTGTTTTCAAAAACCAGCAAACCACACAAACGTACTTATAAACAAACACCATGGGATTGTTTGAACAACAATCTAGAAACATTTTTTAGTGAAGTAACATTTTTAATTGTGTTGACCACATATTGATAATTTATGTTTTAGTGTAATACCATAAAGCTAATTGCTGTACTTGAATGTGGTTACAAAAGAAAACTTTAACTTATTTGAACATGTTAAATAAACTTGAACATTTCTTATATTTTTAAGCTCTATTCAAGTGCATTTCCTAAAGAATTTTGACCACTGTAAATGGGCTAAGCAAGCAACCAGCTCGCTAGCCAGTCAGCAGGCCGCCACTTAAGTGTCCCGGTCAATAGAGAATGAGAAGAAAAAAAAGAAAGAAGAACTAAAGGCCAGACAATAGAAACAACAACAACAGCAGCACCAGCAGCGGTGGCACATAATCAAGTAGGGTTCGTTTTCTTTTTGTTGCTGTTGTTCATTTGTGTGCGATGGCAGCGCACTAAATCGGATTACAGGGGAATTATTCTTGTTGGCATTTATTTTGGTTTTACCGCGTAAGCCACACACACACACACATACACACACAAACACATTCATATATACATACATGCAGACAGGAGAACAGACAGTATCCTGTCGCAGTGTCTCAGCAGCAACAGCCAGTTGAGGCATTGTCCTGCCAATTGTCTGTCCTCGTCCTTGAACTAGCTGCAATACGACGCTTGCGACTACAAATCCGACGGGAAATGAAAATAACAAATAAAAATCAAAATAATGCTTAGTTTCTGTTTGCTTTTTAGAAACTTTACTTCGCTTGTTTAACATTTGTTGTCATTTTTGCTTTCTTTTGTTTTACTTTCTATTATTTGTCATTTGATTTGAGCGTAATGAGCCTCCGGCCTCTTGGTCCAGGACTTGCGTGCAGCTTTATCGTTTGAGGCTCTTAGGACATGTTTAAACAAACACACGGCACATTGGCTCAATGTTAGAGCCACAGCCTCGTGGCAGCCATGTTAATCTATTAACACCTCACGCCTGACTCAAACCAGCCACCACGCCACAACTCTACAACAGCAAAGGTGTCGAAGTGTGCGGTAAATTGTAGCATTTGCCCCAAAGCGGCACGTACTCAATGTGAATGTTATGCGTTCCACAACACCACACCACCACACATCCACACCGCCCATCGCACTGCGCAGTGTCCGCTGCCACATCCGCCACATCAAAAGGCAATCGACGTCGGTCGTTTCGAGTGCGTGGCCTCGCAGCGGTGCTGCGTTGGAATGTTGTTGTTGGATGTTGACTCTCACAACTAATTTACATACAGTTTCTATCGCTGTAACCTATGTTGCCATGCAAATCACATGACTGGCGGGTTAGATGCACGTTTCGAGTACGCAAAGCAAAATCCAATGACACGGATTGATTCGAAGTCCACGAAGGATTGATTGAATCTTACTGTGTATTGAATATAGCATTCATTTAATCGAAGAGCTACTTTCAGCTAATGTTATTACAGCTTTCAACAATCGATAGAGCTACAAAAAACGTAGAACAGTTCTGTTCCGGCGTTTAAATTAAACAGAGTGTTGGGGCTGCTATATTTGCCTTCAGCTAAGCTGCGTTAAGTAAAAGATTGATTAAGACGTATCTATTGTCGAACACGTAAATGCCCGAGCACGTGACTAGGGTGGTTTTAAGCTTTAATTTTCTTTGCACTTTTTCCTTTTTTATTCAGTGTGTGCGTGCGTGTGTTTGTACAGCGTTCGTGATGAAATCAAATCCATAAACGTTAATCGCTCACTTTTATGAAGTGTAATAAATTTTATGTTACTCGTTGCCAGCAATTTAACGCTGAACTCAAACAGCAAACTTTCTCCTTTGGAGCAGCATGTATTTAATTTTCAGTTGAAAATAAAAGTCGAAATTGGTTTTTAGTTTCTCTAAAAATAGCTTTATTTATGTTTGATTGGTACCCCAAGTTTTTGAAATTGGTTTATGTGTTACATAGCATATATATACTTTATACTTTATGTTTTTAATTGTTTTTTTTTTGTCAGTTTATCAGATTTCATTAGTTGCAAATAACATGAACAAACATTTACTCAATTTGTATATGAATATCATATAACAATCACATTTACTATATATATTTTAATAAATATGAATTCATTTTTGCAATAAATATTTAAACAATCTTCACAGTGCTAAGATACTATATAACTTATATAGGTACATATATCTATATATATATATATAATTATATTCGAATGTATATACTAGTAATTATTATTTCGAATATTATGAACTTTCTATCAATTGTTCTTTGGTGTTTGATTCATGCCTAATAAATAAATAACTAAATTACTAATTTCAATTGTTTACTATGTTTATTTTCTATTTGTTTGTTGTCGCTTGTTTAATTCAAAACGTTTACAATTAAAATTTATGTTTGCATACATTTTAATGTTGCAAATTTTTTTAATGTTTGCTATTAAAATTGTCCCCAAACAATTGTGCCCTGCTCAACATTATTTGATTATCTCATTTTGTTTGCGCTGCAAATCAATTTTAATTGTTAAATTATGTGTTTTAATACTTAAATCATTATTGCGGTGGCTCTATTGTGTCTTTAATTAATAATCCTTAAATATACAAATAATACAGTTACGTTAAAGACTGATCGATTTAAGGATTCCTAATACTGTAAAGGTTATAAAACTTGCAAAATAAAATCCTTTAAGCCGAAACTTAAACAAATGGTTACATTAAATTTGTTTTCATAATTTGACAGGCTTGTATATATATACATATATTTTTTAAGCTACGGGGTATTCAGAATACATAACAAAACTGTGGTATTAAAATTATTGAAAAAAAATATATAACAATGTTAGTGAGCGTATGGGTTTTGATGCGCCACAGCGCCATAAAGCATAAGCCATAAATAATTAATTTAATTTTATTATGGCCTTACAATCGATACGCTTGTTTGGATTAAACTCGTACTAGTGTGGATTTAACAATTTAAACATTTCTATTAAAGCGTAAAAATTGACGAAATTTATACAAATTTATATTAAATACGATTACAAATTTTCAATGACTAAGTGCGTTTTAATAGACGTGCATTTCATTTGTAATATATATATTTCAGGTATATACTATATTAGTATTAGTTAAACTATTTAACTTGACTCTTTTAGGGCTGTTATTAGTAAAAATTTACATAATGATTTTAATTGTTTATAGTTGTGTTTTCATTTTATATTGGTCACATGTTGCTTGTTTTTTTTACTTTTAGGTACTGCGCACAGTTCAACTTTGTTGTTGTCTTTCAAATTAAACTTAACAGAAACCTTAGGTAATTTTATTTTATTTTATTTTTTTGTATGTGTGTGTGATGATAACATGTATGTTAATAACATTTTGCTTTATTGCTTTTTGTTCTAACACAGTTCCAGGACCAGGTCTCGGACAGGCTATTAAATTAAATTACCATGCTAGTATCCTATGAGGCTACGTCTAACTTTTTGTTGTTTACCTTGCTTCCCTTGTCAGGCGCTACCCACCTAATCTAATCGTAATGCCAACTCAAGAGTATGTATAATGAATAATGTAGGGTTTTCTAATGGATTTTGATGTAATCAAACTTTATACACTTACTACAATTTACAGGCCTTAAAAGTCTTAGCCATAACCAGGATAAATATTTAAGTTGCAATGATATAAGCTTAAACTATTATAAACTTAATTCCGTTTAGTTTAGCAAATGTCATGTAATATGTAACTTACTTAACTGCGCTTACATATTGGTTTAACATGTCTCTAATCTGAGCTCTCTTGCCAAATGGAAAGCAATTATCGTTATTGTATTTGCAGCATACCTAGCTTTGATTATACACAACTGTCCTAAATGTATACTATATATGTTTTAATTTGTATTTGTGTGTAGACTTTGTTGACCTTTGATTACATTTCTAATTGAGTTGTTCTTCTTGTATAATTAGTTACTTAAGTATGTGTGTTTAGTTTTTCATAGGCTTGTCTTAAACGCTAGTAATTGATATGGGTAGAGTTTGTGTGTGTGTGTGTGAAATTTAAAATTAAACAATTTCATCCTCGTCTCAGAGATAGTTTGGTCGAGACACGCAGCATAGTAGGCTCATGTTCTTGCATATATAATTCTGGCGTCGTTTTGTTGGCCACGTACCATTTGCATCCAGAGCTGCGTTTCGTTCTAAAATCAAAAAAATGGAAAAGAGTCGCAACGTTGAGTTTTTGATTAATGAATGTGTTAGTGTTGACACTAAATAGCTTTTGGCAAGTTTATTTTGTGGTCTTTTTTGATTTTGATTTTGCTAGTTGTATGCTTTTAAGTTTATGGTTTGGCCTCTGGCTCTGACCTTGGTTAAAATATCAAAGTGCAAAGTACAGCGGCGACTGCGCATAAAACTCACCCAAATATGCCTCGTGATTTGGCATATACTCCTGCATCTCAGATAGCAGCATGGCTATGTCCTGCGAGTCCTTTGTAATGCTGCATAATTCCTCCTCATTGAAATCGGGCGTTATTTGCTTGCACAGCAGTATTTGGCTTATAACATTGCCCAGATTCGACGGCCCAGCACGATTCTCTACAAAAGTAAAAATAATAACGCAAAATATTCACATAAATCTTAATGTTAAGCGTCAAAGCCAAAAGTCAAGTGTGCCCTTGCAACTGCAATTGTTCACACCATTAAAGCGAAAATGAAATAGCCAAAACTCTCGTACCTTACAATTTATACTACTTGGCTTTTTGTGCAGTCTTTTTTACAATCAAATACATATTTTGTGGCATTTTTCATTGGCTATGCATAACCAACGTAACTACACAAATATAAATTTACGAGCATTGTTTATTTGCCGCAAAGTAATGCAAACAATTTTCTTGCCTTTTGTTCCCATTCGTATTCATTTATATATTAATGGAAACATGCCAAAAGAGTTTTGTCGCTCTTTGATGTTTGCCATTAAATAAAACGAATTTAATTGTAAATGATTTTTATAACAGGTCAACGATTGTTTCTAAACTGTTTTGTTTAATTTTGTTTTCCAATATCCGATGACATTTAAATGTTGTCAATGGCTTCGTTTGCTAATTAAGCTTATGGGGCTAGGTACACACATATTGACCTTGTATTAAAGGTTAACATTCAAATCAGCTAACAGCTATAACTTATTCATCAATTTACGATCATCATTTATCTTCATCAGCGCAGCTGCAACAAAAGTAATTACATACTACAATACCACAACATCTAAAAGGTTGTCGTGATTTTTTTTTTCGATTTTTTTCTCTTTGGTTTTTAGCATGGCTGGAATGGCATTTATTTGATCGTTAAGCTCGACATATATGCAATATGCATAAATGCAGGAGTTGCAATTTTTGATTTATGTGAACGGCAGTTTTTCGCTATCATTGCATATTTTAAAATTTTCAGCCTCCATTCACCTAGACGCATATATTGAATCACAAATTCCATACATACTACTTATAAAATATTACGCTCGCCCTAGAAAGTCAATTTCATTTCATAAAGCTGGATTTTTACATTTTTTATGGCATTTTCATTGCACTGCGCTAAATTTTTGGTCACACTACACACGCAGCATACAACATGTGAGTGCGTTTGCTTCTGGCACATAAATGTGTTGCTGCAGCTAGCAAAACCACAAAGCCAAAGCGAGCCAGTGCAGCCCACAGCGAAACTGGGGGGCAGGAGAATGCGAGAGTGGCATTGTAAATATTTGCATTTGCGTTTTCGATGTTGACAGCATTCAGGAGCGTTGGTAATTAAAAAATTTATGGTCAGCAATTTGAGATTTGACATTATTGTTGAAGTGCAACCCAAATGCGAGTGCGAATGCGAATACGAATGCGAATACGAATACGAATGCGAGAACGAATCCGAATCCGACAAGCCAATCAGTCAAGGTCAACTAAAGTAAAGAGCTTGCATCTGCTTTTCTAACTTTTTGACATTCGCACGTGCAGCATTCAACATGAACATGGCCAATGAATGTTTTGCAATCAAAGCTTGTACACTCAAGCGGAATCTGCCGCTGGCAAATGGCAAACAATGGCTTCAAGCACTTGCCGCTCGCCAGCACTGAATTGCAATGACAAACACTCAAACAACTAAAGAGCATTTACATAATACACAGGCAAATAATGGTATCCTCCCACACACACACACACACACACACACACATAAATACATGCATATGGTTTTAAAGCTGAACTCACCGTAATAGCCAGACATGTCCATCGGAACAACTTGAATAAGTCGATAGCTTTTCACAAGTTCACGTATAAAGAGCTGAGCCATATAGAAGAGCAACACCAGGTGCGGATTGTCGGTGAGTATGCCATCGGCCAGAGAGCTGAAAAATACACAGGCAACACATAAATCCAAAGGTTTTAAACTCTTATAGCTATGCTGCTATTGTGTATGAATGCTTCTGTTTCTGTTTGGGTGTGTGTGTGTTTTTTTTTGTCACGCTAAATTGCATACGGATATTGAGTTATGAAATATATATATGAATTTTATGACATTTGTGTTCTTGCTGGTTGGGTCAAATGAAATCATTTGGGCAAGTTTTAATACCATTGTCAATTGCTGACCTAAATCTTAACAGCTCAGCTTAGGTTCTAGAATGCTGGCACACGAACAGATTCCAATTGATTTAAGTGTATCGCTGTGTTCGATTTTTGTCAATGTTATCACTAATAATATACAAAATAAATCTGCGGGTATATGCTGCATGGACAGAAACATTTCGAGCAAAAATATATTTTTCTAAGCATTTTTTTTAATATTGCGAGTGTCAACAAATCCTTAGATTAAAATGAATTGTTAATGGCTAATATTTCAATTTCATAATATAAGCTCACAATTTAAAGCCCAATTATATTTCTGCATTAGTTTGATTTAACTTTGGTACAATTGCTGGGAAAATTTCCTTTTTAGCTGGTAATTTACAGCATTAATTGTGAACTTTGTCGCCCCGCACAGCAATTATGAAAAGACAGAAATTGCCATAAACATACTTGCAAGAGTATGGAAATAAATTTAATTTGTTAAATTGCTTTTGCAATTTCAGACTTCAGCAACTAACTAAGAACTTACAAGTGCTGGCAAATACTCTGTGTACTACTTCGGTATGTCTTCTGAATGTAAGTTAACTTACACATTAAGCTACCCCAGTTTTGCATTAAAACGTAAGCAGGGTATTTAATTCATAGCTGTAAATGAAAAATATATTTTACCCAAATTGCCAACTTGTCGGACAAGCAGTTTAGGTTGCCTGCTTAGTTCCTAATCCCTAGATTTTTAGACCAATTCCCCTTTGCCCCCAACAGCACCATCCTCCTTACCCATAATCACAAGGAAATTATGGAAAGTGTTGCTAGCTGTCCTCGACCCTACGCCTCGACATCCTGCCAACTTCAACACCCAATTTTACCATTAAAGCAAATAAATTGCAAATTAATCTTGCCCTGTTCATCTCTCACTCCATAGATATGTGTGGGTGTGCGTGTGCGTTGATGTGTGTGTGAATCTTGCTAGTTAAAGCGATTTCAATTTGGGTCTGTTGCTCATGCGAGGGTTGAACGGTTTTGTGTGTGGCTAAGATCATACAAATGCCGTTGCTTAACATTAATGGGGTGAAACATGTGTCACATTGAAGAGGGATAATTATGTAAGTTGAGCATTTAATGAACTGCGTGTCCCGCTGGTTTACCCATTCTTAATTATATTCACCTGAAGGTAACTCTTGAATTTGAACATAATCGATTGCTGAATTTGCTTTTAGTTACATAATTGGCTCAATTATTTGATTTTACCTATTGCGGCAACATGCATAAAAGTAAATAAATATTTCGTTTCGAAAATTAATTAATGCCTTCTGTCGAAATATTTAAGTATTAGCTATACTTTTTGCTCAGTTTGTTTCTTACTGACCATAAGTAACAGCTTAAGAGTTCGCTGGCTACTTAGCATAATTGTGCAGCATATGGCATAAATAGAAAAAAACCCTTTTGTGTGTCAAAAATAGGATATTATTAATGCATAGAGATTTTTATTTAGCTCAAGCTGCAAAAAGTTGTGTGAGGGACATGGAAAATATTTTTAATGGTTTCCAGTTTCTTTCTTTGAACAAAAAGCCAACGCTTCTTTCATCCTATCCCTCATTCACTCTCTCTCTCTCACTCTCTTTGTATTTCTTTCCTTGTCTAATTTTGCCTGCTGCTTATTGCTGTGCACAATAACGCGGGTCATTTTCACCAACAGCAATATAATCGCAATAATAAGTTTAAAACGAAAAAAAAAACCTTTTTATATTTCATTTAAGAATACCCTTAAAGAAAAGGAATAGTAAAAGCATATTATTCACTTATCAATAGATCTAACGGAATATAATACTATCCATCCAAGCCAGCTGGCTCAAAGTATTAGTATTTGGTTTTTGAAGTGCAATATATATTAAATGCCGCAAATAAAAATACAACTAGTACTTTTGGCGAAAAGTGTATCAACGGCAACGAACCAATTATGAACAGAAGTAGCTAAATCCTAAACGAAACAAATCTTAAAAGTAAAACAGAAAAGGAAATCGACTACAAAATGAAAGCTGGAGTCGTGGGTTGTCAGCAGCTGTTGTTGATTACAGTTTGGACATTACTTTCATTTATTGCGAATAACAGTGAAATATTTTATATTACACAACTCTTACCCCAAACATAAGATGCTGTTGGTTTTCTTCGGGTCACAAGCGCCCACAGAAAATGGCAAATGGCTATAAAGAGAATTTCAGCTTAAATTGCACAATTATGCGTCAAGTGAGGTTAAGTGAGGGGACGAACGCAACGTTTAATGTTTGATTTCTCGATGCGTTATCGCAGCGGTCAGATCGAAGTTACTGTCAACTGCAGCTGCTGTGTTGGGGTTGTAAAACTCTTCTTGTCTTTATGACACTCGTAAAAGTGTAGAGTATCTGGCTACGTGACAACCTCACTGAAAAGTAGCACCCTCAATAAGTCGCTATAACGCAGAGTCCAAAAAATCTGTAATTTAATAATAAAATTGCAAATACTATTGCTATAAAAAGAAGACGAGACAATCGCTAGTAAAGTAATTGACTTAAAGAATCAAAGAGTGTTGTCCGTGTTTATTTTTATTTTTTATTGACTTCCGTTTAAAATCTTCTTTTATTATTGTTTGATTTGCAAGAACAGCTGCAAGTCTGACTGAAAACCAGAAATAGCCAGTTTAGGAATATATATGCGCCATCGATGCACTCTACACGACTTGACATTGTCTTGGGTGGGTGTCGGGCATTCGTATTGCGGTTTCCCGTTTACAGTGCATTTCCGAGTCGTCAAGAAGGTATAAGGAGGATGATGATTGGATGTCGTGACCTTATTAGCTAAGGAAATGCGTGTAAGCCAACATGATGACTGTTGCTTGCTCGCTTCTGGCATTTTGATGACTAACTGACTGTCAAAACAGAGCCCATCGTTGGGCAGTTACAACAACAGTAATTTAGCTGCCGCTGCTGCACATAACTGTAAGGCAAATACAAATAAACAACAACATGAACTAAAACAGAGGCAAATACAACATATGAAATGAGCGAAGAACAACAGCAAGTAAACACATTTATATATATATATATATATGTATGTATGTATATGTGTCTGGCCGAGCAAACAAACATGCAAACAACCATCAGTCACTTAAGGCTGTTGGCCAAAGTGCTGTCTACTCAGATAGCAGCTCAGATGGAGGAGGGGTAGCAAAGTGTATGGTGAAAGATGTGAGAAGTTAGATGGAATATCGCTTGCATTGAAGTGAGTGCGTAGTGAGTAGCTTGAAGGTAAAAACAAACTTATTGTATACTTACCAAGGGGCGAACAGTATTATAACTAAATCAGGCTGTTTGCTCAGGGGCATCCCATATATAGATATCCCGAGCCCGAGCAAGCTTTTGCATAAATGAGAAAACTATTGTTACTTTGGACTTTGTAGCCTTAGAGACCTAATGCAGGCTTAGAAGTAAAGTCTATTCAAATGAACCAGGCGAATAAGGAAAGAGAAATAATATTTTTTTTCAAAGAACAGCTTGTTTAAATTCAAAGTAACCATCTAATGTTCATATTTTAATAATATAAACATGCCAACATTATTAAAAGCATTCCGAGAATAAATATATTTTCCCCCAATGCATTAAATGTGGATGCAGAATCAATTTATGGTACATGCCAAGATTAAATGCTTTCTCGTGAATTTTGTCTGAATTTTGATGAATAAATATGAATTTATTGAGTGTAATAAAGGTACATTAGCTAAGAGATGTGTTAGATAGAACAAACGCATACTTGATTTCGCTAAAAGAGCATGCAATATTCTCCATGGTTAAAGAGCACACTGAAGTGTTGTTTCTTTTTGTGTGTTTTGGGACTTTGCCTGCCTCACATGGCGAGGCATGTGTTTACAAAACATAAAAACAACAACGAAACACTGTCAGAAAGTTTTGTCTGTGTCATTGTCAAGTTGCGCACAAAGTTTTTTCAACACACACACACATACACAAACATACATATACTTACAAACAAACATACTCCCACTCCCACAGCTGCCCCGCCGCGCGTTTAAACTTTTTCTCTTTGCTTTTGACGCGCATACTCTTTGCTTTATTGAACTTTTACTTTCAACTTAACTTTCTGGCCTGGCGCTTTGATCTGCCGGCAATGTCGCTGCTACTGCTGCTTTGCCATCACTCATACGCCCTGTGTGTGTGTGTGTGTTCATTTCTTCATTCCTTCATTTGCCAATAGAAAGCAATAATTAATTGAAATCTCTTATGCCAGTTTTAACAGCTTTTCTGTCTTTTATTCGTTGTTGACTTTCATTTATTTTTTTTGCTCGACTCAAAGCCTGAGCCAATCATCAATTTCAACTGCCAAAAGTTGATTTCTTGTCAGATCTTTCTGTCCTGCACTTTAAACATACACCACAACAACAACAACAAGCAGCACAAATAAACAACAAACAAATGCTCATCTCCTTATTTAAGCATTGACTGTTCAGCCGTATTGCCATCACACTTAAAGCGTCTGCTCGATAATAAATCAGACTGTCTTAGGTTGTTCTTCAAAAGTTATATCCAAATACCAAACACCCTTCCCTCCGCTGCTATTTGCTCCCTTCTTTCTTACTTGAAACAGCATTGACAGCAAGTCCTACTGAGATTGTGACTGAAATTACAAAAAAATAAGCAGCAACACAAAAAAAAAAGTTTCATATATATAAAAATAACTTGTGTATGAAATTTCGTGTGCGATAATGGCGCATGTGTGAAAGCCACATGGGAATTCATTTTGTAACATTTTATGCTTCAATGACAGCATAAGTCAATAACTTCAAAATCGTTAGCAGACGGCGTTGAGTTTAATGGAGGCGCTTAACCACAAAACCAATATCGATGATCTATTATTGATTACAACAGGGAAAGCGTTTTAGCTAAATTATGGATCTTTAAATAAGTATTAGGAAAGCTTTAACTTCGTCACAGTTTTGCCGGTTCAAAAAAGCAGTCTTAGACTTCACTTCAATAAAAATTCAACGTCGAAAGTGGCAAACAGAACTTTCCCACTAAAATCACATTTTTGACAGTCCAAACTTTTTCAAAATCATTCATGAAGAAATAAATTTCTCTTTCACTGAACATTTTTAAAGCTTAGCCAAGCTTTTATTGTGGTTTATTGACATTGGGTCTGCTCTTTTATCAAAAGTTGTTTTTCAGTTTGAGTGCTGTTTATATTATAGCTTGCTCTTTTCGCAGAAATTGAACTACACAAGTCACAAAAACACACACACACACACACACATAGATAAGGTTTTTCATTCATAGCCTTAATGAATGAAATTGCATGTGTATTATGTGTTATGCGGTGCTGTTGTTGTACCCGCAGCAATGTTATTAACTTTCTACTCTGTGTCCGTGGCTCACGGCAACTGTCCAAAATGTTAAACCCAAAACCCGACAAAAAACACATACTGCTAAATTATGCAGCATTTGAAATTGAATTTCAAACTCGAACGCCAACCAGCACTAACTCATTTCAGGGAACTCCAACTTGGAGTTGGACTCATTCACTGCAAGTGGGACTACCGCAGCTACAACAGCAACAAATTGTTATTTATGTTATCCTTTTTGCTTGTACGGTTGTACGGAAACCTTTCTGTGGGTTATGCTATCCCTCTTCTAAATTTGACTGCAATTAAATTTGCATACATTTTCATAAAATGTACGACCTTAAAAGCTTTCACAACAAAATATTATATGATAGAATGCAAGATGCGCACTGATTGAATACCCTTTTAACAAGCTCACAAAAACCACATGTCTATCTTAAGTAAATCTTTCGATTGAAACAATCCTTAAATAAATAAAAAATATATATTTATAGGTATATTGTTCCTTTAAGTTTAATATTCCTATATTGAGATTTGCAAGACCCGTTTTATTAACGTAAATATGTGCAGGGTATCGAAATGTGAGCCGTAAATGTCACGCACATGTTGGTGTTTATGTTTATGTTAATGCGCTGCGTGTTTTTGTTGTTCCAGACTCTGGTATGGATTAGGGTCTCTTGATATGGTATGGGTTTGTGGTTTGCGTATGGAATATGATATGAACTGATATATATGTCTATGGTCTCTTTGCTTACCTCTTGACCTGTGGCACGAGTATTTGGGCTGTGTGTTTCAGCGTCTCCACGCAGGTGCGTCGTAGTTTGCGTATCTTCTCGCGCAGCTCCGGACAGTCCTTGGCCTGGCCGATATGTATCAGCATGTCGCGAAAGAGCGCCACATGGCTGTTGATATCTACGATGAGCTGTAAGTGCAAGGCAAATGATTTAATTTATGCTCAGCATCATCATCATCAGGTCAGAGGCATGCTTAATTTATGCCTAGCCCTCGCTATTTCTCTCTCTCTCTCTATCTATTTGTCTCTCCCTCTCTATTGGCCCGTACAAATTACACATTATTCAGTTTAATTTATGCACAGCAGCAGCAGCAAACAGACCCTCAAACAACATAAGAACCGCAGGCGCAACAATATTTTAGGGCTATTTTCTTGCACGGGCTGGTTTTGTTCGCATTCTTGCCTTTTTACGGCTCATTTGCCAGCTTTGGGGGGCAATGGTGGCAAATGAATCGAGCAATCGAGCCTAATTTTCTTCCTGTTGGCCAAATCGGAATCATAAAAATTAAAATGCCTAACAATGTTGAGCCGTAAAAAATGGAAAGGATGAAGGTTCTTTCTACGTTTGACTTATCTCTTGCTGACTTGTTCATAACTCTTGAAAGTATTATGATTATTTGGTACTTAAACACAAAACAAGCTTAATAACTTTAACGCAATAAAACTTTATTATTATATTTCTTGCCTTAACTTAACTTAATTATCTGTCTATTATTTAATTATTATTATTATTTATTTAATACAGCTAATATTTGTTGGGTTTCTCGGTTTTTGTTATTATTTTCCGCACAACATTTTTCTTTGTGGTCATTTTTCATTTAATAGTTCGATGATAAAACTTATTTACAGCTTACAGATTTTATTTACCATTCCTCAAAGGGCAGCCAGTCTTTGTTTAACAACTTCCACAATAAATTGCTCAAAGTTTTATTCAATCTAAACGTTTTCTTAGTCAGCTGTTTTTTGCTTACTCTTGACATGAGTAAATCAATACATATATAAATTTTAAGACCTTAATAAGAGCACTTAATTTTAGGTTAAATTATCCGCCTTCATTTTTGCTTTCCCTTTGCAATTTGTTTCGCTGATTTCGTGTATTTTTAGACCAAAACAAGAGATTAACTTCATAAATATATTTCATACAAATCGACATTAGAAAAAAACGCGCCCGCCATTTTTATAAATGTGTATGTATGTACGTATATGTACACGCAAATGAGCCAACAGCGTGCTCAAATATTTATGACAGACAACAATAACAATAACAACAATATTGGCCCAAAAAAGATATCTTTCCCCCAACCTCTCCAAGCACACTTCATTTAAAACGCGGCGTATGCGTAGTTTTAATAATCCTCCAACGGCTGACGCCGCTGGCAAATGCAAAGTGAATTTTGTGGCTTGACTCAATTTGAGATGACAGCTGTGCGGTTGCTACAGAAAATGAGAGCGAGAGAAAGAGATAGAATGACAGAGAATGTTCTTACATCTCGCTATGAAATATATGCATGATTAGTCATATTGACAATGGAATGAAAGCAGAATGATTGTAAAAAGGGAAGGCGGAGTTTGTGAACGAAGGACGAACATTGCAGAGGCAGCAGCACTTAAGCAAATTGCTTATTAAAAGTACCAAGTACCAAGTTGTATAAAATATTCTAGGCGGAAAACTTTTTTATTTTTCTAACTAAGCACAATAAAGGCATTTGACTTCTCTGTATGTGTGTGTGTGTGTGTGTATGTGTTTGTGGGCTGGGAGGCGTGGCAGTGGCATTGCTTTGTAGTCAATCAATGGCTTAAATTTAGTTGTGAAATATCAACAACTGCTGCTGCTTCTGTCAACTGTGCAACATTTTATTGCTTTTCACACTGGGCGTTTTCACTGACTGTTGACATTTGGCAAAGCTGAGCCTCTAATTGCCAAAAGCTGCCTTAACGAAGTATTTTTGCAGAGCAACCATCTAATGCCAAACAAGTCGGAAGCATTTCATAAGCTGCTAGCAAATCCTTCAGTTGCTTATATATTTGACTAGATAATACTCTAAGAAAATATTCAATTCGTTTTCGTTCTTGTAAACGTATAAAGCAATATTTTACTGTGCAAAAATTCAGTACTCACAATTTGGATTACAAAACAGAATTCAAAATAAACATAATCGAGCTTCAATCATTTTTTATTATCAACTCACATCTGTTACATACATTATGGAAACCTTATGATACCCTTTTAAGCACTCTTTTATGATTGCAGGGGATAAAAACCAAGCATGGACTAACCTAGAAAAAACATAATGCAAACACACACACACACACACACATTCAAATGACATAAAAGCCACACACGCATAAATTTTATATGTGGCTTAAATCTCAGCTAAGATAAGGACGCAAACACATCGTGGCATGCAACACACAAGCAAATCCCCAATGTAAACGACTGCGGCTCGCATAAAAAGGGACTGCACAGCCACTAAAGGAGCAGCGTTAAGCCAAAAGACAAGCCGGACCCAAAAACTAAAACAAAAAACGAGAACAAGAAGATAGAAAAAAACAGCAGCTTTGGGGCATATTTGTGAAATTACCTGACTGGCAGCTAGCTAGCTATTCAGGCATTTACAAAGCCAAGCGGCTTGCATATAAGCCAAACTCAAAGAACTGGTCAAATAATAAATATACCAAAAACAAAAACAAAAACAAAAAAACCCAACCAACAAAGCACACAAATTGAATTCTCATACCGATGTCCAATTTCATGCACAAGGATAACGCAAATAGTTTTGGTACTCAACGCAGCTAAAAAAAGATTTACGCATTCAAGAAGAATAGGAAGAAGTCGCGGCTTGCATATTCATGTGCCAGTTTTATATTCTTTTACACTTTTTTATTGTTTCTAGTCTACTACAAGGACAAGAGCAATAGCTAAAGCAACAACCACAAATACAACTACATAAGTTCCCCAACATTTGCTTCAACAGTTGAAGCGGAAAATTGAAAAACAGCTGCCGGGCGTTTGTCCCTTTTTTCTAAGCAAACACAAAAGCGAAGAAAAAATACAAATAAAAAACAGACAATAGAGTAAAACTGCATGCGTGCTTGTGTGTGTGCGTGTGTGCGTGTGTGTGTGTGTGTGTGACTAAAAGAAAACTCAGTCGCTTTCAAAGTGTAAATCAGTAAAGACTTGAGCAATGCCATGCGGCAGACAGAAAGAAAGCGAAACAACAAGCGAAACAAAAACAGAATCTAGACAAAGTGAAAGCGGAAATTAAAATTGCAATACACAAAAAAAAAACACAAAAGACACAAAACATAAAGCGTGCTGCGCATTGTATTTGTAATGAAGTAGATACGAATATGAAAGGGGATGTAGATTGTGGGTATGCACTGTGGCTGTGACTGGCATACAAGACAAGTGGTTTAGATGCATTCACAATACTTTTTCATGCCCCTCAGGCACAAGGCATTTGAAAAAATACACCAAACTGCCTACAGACTTAAATATGATTTAATTTCATCATGTTCTTGCATACGATTTTAACTTTGTCTTTCTAACTATAACTAATTCAAACCCTGTTCATATGTAACTTCAAGTGTTATTTCTTGTTAAACTTAAATTGAAATCATTTTAGGGTACACAATTGAGTAGGTCAGTGTGTTGATTAAAGCTGCAACAGCGGCAACACGTGGCACCAGCCAAGTGCAATATCCCACAGAATGGTTCGTAGAGCTTTTACATAAATAATGGGGAACATTTGGTGTGGTACAGGGCAACTGGCGACTGGCAAGCAGCTGATAAAACTTGCTGCTAATGCGCTTTTCACATCTGTTGATATGGTCGGCCATATACTCACACACACATTCTACACACGAATCCACAAGCAACACACAGTTGTCGGGGTTAAGGCTAACTAGGTGGAATGGCTTAACGCATTAGCCAACAAGTTGAGCAGCGGCATAATTACAATTGAACTGTCAGTTGGGCAAATGGGCAGACTGGACGACTGTCAGTCTAAAGGCTGTGTGGCCAGGAAGCGGGCAACTAGCCAACTGACTAACTGTCTATTCAACCAACTGGCAGGCGGCCTTCAAATAGACACAGTAGGTCCTTATAATGGGCAAGCTGAAAGCTGCAAAGCGGCTCAAATGCCACAACAACAGCGGTAACAATACAAAAGTGCAATTGGACACACGCTGGCAAAACCAAATTTCAAAAGGTCAAGCTTTGAGTGGGTGTGTGTGTGTGTGTGCAATAACAAAAGGCTGGGGAATACAGCAGCTGAGTGTTATGTGTGTTTTTCTCTGCTCGTCGTGTTACAGTCAGCCACATAATTCCGCAGAAGGTCATTAGGTTTAGGCCAATTGGCAATTATACACGTACATCAGGTCGCTCTCCATGCTTTGATAGGCATAAACAATAAAGTTTCTAAAATATTTGTTTTTACAGCATATCTTTATGATTTTGGCGTTATTTTTATAGGTATTGTTTAAGCTTTCAACATGTGTATCTATCACTTTTACCCTTCCCTTTCAAAATGTTGAACAGAAAATTTAGTTTTATTCAACGTCAATTTCGGACTTATGCGCAAACGATAGCAAAGTGTCGTTAGACTAAAATCGATAAGATGCTTGTCGTAGATGTCTGCCTGACTGGTTTACCGCTCGTCTCTCTAGCTGCCCCTCTTTTGGGGCATTTTCATCTTTTCATGTCGTGGGGCCGCGAAATGAGCTTAGATATCACACTCAACAGCGAACGATAACGATAGTGGGGCAAACTACAAACACAAGCCTTGTCCATTTGACTCCTGACTATATTGGGCTGCTCAGTTTACATTATCAATCAAGCTGACGGACAATCAACAATCAATGGGGGCAGCTCCGCTCTGGCTCTGCGCATTTCTACCTTCTAGCCGTACACTGAAAGTGATACGAACGAGTTTAAGAATACTTTATCCCTTTTTATCCTGTATGTATATGCAAGTTGTATGTCATTAGTATCTATTTGCTCACTTTCGCATTAGCCTTGAACACGATCCTTTGTTTGTGCTAGCAAAGCTCTTACTGAATATGATGTACAAGCAGGAGAACTAAGTGTATTAAAGGCATGAAGAAGCAATACTTGAAGTTCTAACAAGTTTAAATAGAAATAACTTAAATATTTTCAAAGTTTTTTTAACCACACATTTACATATTTTTGAAAATCAAAATCATATCTCCATGATTCTTCCTATAAAGTGTAAAGATATATGGGTTAAGTTATCCTGTTGCTCCGTACTAAGGCCTATTTAAACTACAACACGGACAGTGTCCTGAATACACAATCCAAATTCATTTGTCCTTCAAACATTTCCGCACACAAACGGACCAACAGACAAATGTTCGATGATGAATTCAAGCACAAGTTTTTAGTATTTTTTACACCCACACACACAAACACACACACACACTGACACTGACACACACTGACAGTCGTCGCACATGCGTTAAATGCTTTCACCAACATGCCATACATTATATTTTTGAAGTAAAAATAATGAAGATGTATTGGCAATTGCTGTTGCTGTTGCAGCTTTGAGCGAATACTTTCGCTTGTTTAATGAAAATTGGTTGTAGTTCTTTTACGCACAGCGCTCCCTCTTCCCCTTTTCCAAAAAAAAAACATTCCGTGCTGGACCCAACATAGCTGTTGGGGAAAATTGCAATGGTTCTACAAAAATTATTATTTCCACTTTGGCTTCAGGCAGCAAGTAATTTTTCTTGAGCCCTGACACTCATCACAGTCAATTCGCCAGTTTTTCTGCTGCTGTTGTTGTTGGTGTAGATGTTTTTCAAAAGCAAAAACATGTCGAAACGGACGAAAACAAGGGCTCTAAAAAGGATAGCGGACAGCAGAGGCCCGTAGAAAAGTGCTTCATTACTTTGCGTAACAGCTCGCGAGAATATAATGAATGGCAATAAACGTGTTTCACATTTTCCTTTCCGCTGGACCGCTCGGCATTTTCGAGTAGCCTTTTTTTATTTTGTTGTTTGCTTGCTGCCCAACGAGTGCTGCTGCTCCCAAATGTTGTATATAAAGTTTCCGCACCGTACAACGGACACGAGTCAAGAGAATTTATATTGAATACATATTCATATGTCACTCTGAAGTGCATTTTGCAACTCTTGAGCTTCGTTTGTTTTTATACCCTGATCCCATTAAAAATGGGAAAAAAGGGTGTAATGGTTTTGTGCAAAAGTATGTAACAGGCAGAAGAAGGCATCTCCGACCTTATAAAGTATATATATTCTTTATCAGCATCAACAGTCGAGTCGATATAGCCATGTCCGTCTGTCCGTCCGTCCGTCTGTCCGTCTGTATGTATGAACGCGTCGATCTCAGAGACTATAAGAGCTAGAGACTCCAGATTTGGAACTTAAGCTCGCCTAATCCCTAGGCAGTACAAGTTTGTTTTCGATTTTCGATAACTCATCCCGTTTCCGATATACACATGTGATCGATAACAATAAAATCTTGACTTTGAAAAAACTTTAGATGGCATTTGAATTATTAATCAAAATAATAACAATCTGTGAAATTTTTATTAAAATCGTTTAAGAAACACCCGAGATATGGAACCTTGAAGTTGAGTATGCAGTGTGTGTACGACCACACTCTCACATACTTGCAAGCATTGACTGTACGCGTAAAGTATAGGGATCAGGGTATCGACTAGTCAGGATTTCTCGACTAGAGCCTTCTTACTTGTTAAATGTGAATTAATGCAATCATTATCTTTATTATTTTAACTTACAACTTTTAACTTTTTACAGCTGCTGTCACGTAGGGAAAATGGAATTATATTCTTTCGTTAATGTTGTTATTATTATTCTGAACGGATGCTTAACAGTTCAACTGCTGTTGCAATCAGTGTTGCACAAGTTAAGGCGACTGCAGCTTAATATGTCGTATTGCGCCTTTAAGTCATTTTCAATTTCTCAAATAAACTTCGCTTGGAAATAGATTTGGAATTCATTAGTGTGCGGCTTTACACATAAGTCTTCGTTTTCAGATAGCAGCAAAGCCAATGTCTAACGTCGGCAAGGACCATTTTTAACGTTGACTTATAAGAATTTTATAAATAGATTTTTTATCTGTTGACAGTTTTCAATTTTTTTTCTGCTTTTAAATTTCTATGTTACCAACGGACTTTAAACTTATAGAACTCGGTCGGTCATAAAATGATTAAAAGTCAAACATCACACGTTTGTCGGTTTAGTTTTGCATCTAAATTGGATTTATTTGTGAATAAATATGTTTTGTATTGCACCATTTGATGATTGGCTTATCTATTGGTTTATATTATTATTATAAAATACATTATCTTCTCTTTTTTATTTATTTATTAAATGTTTATCTTCATTTTACTTACCGTATTTAAATTGGTAATCTTATCCAATTCGATGGCCGTGCTGCCGCGATGATGATGCAAGTGATGCAGGTGGTGTGTTGTCAACATGTTGTTGCCATTAACAGGATAAACATAGGTCTCTTAATGTGTTTGGTATTGTGATATAATTGGCCGAGCACCGGCTAAATTGAACAATCCATCAACTGGAACAACAACACGGCAGCTTGTTGCAATGTTAAAATAGCTTCGCTTAATTTAAATCACATAACATGCATTTCAATCCACCTGCGGGACGGACAAGAGAGAAGATTGATATTAAATTGAAATCTAAAACTCGCAACACTGTAACGCCTCTGTGCTGCCACAGGCGGTCAAACCGTTTGCCTGCCCCTAATGTGAATTTTTTTCATGTGCGCTGTCCGACTTATAGTTGGAAATTTTCGAGGCGCCGTTAAGGGAATTTGTGTAACGTCATTTTTGCGTGCACCGGATGCGACAGTTGCCCACCGCTTTTGGCATTCGCCTTTGAGTGTCACAAACTGCCCGTTGGCAGCTTTAACATGACTGCAACGCGGACACGGCAAGGTTTGTGGCTTTTACTATGAACTACGTTTCGTTTGGTTGCATTGTAGCCTTGCGGCATTGTGGACTTGCGGCAGCATATATAAACAAGCAAGACTACAATGAAAGTCGGGTTAAATGAAATTAATTTCTACACTTTCATGGAAAGTCTCCGCTTTTGTTTCTCTTTCTTGTCTTTACAGTATGTCTAACAGGTTGCCAGGTAACTGGCATCTGTCTTCTGACTAATACACTTGTCTGCGTATAACACGTTAAAATTACATTAGTAAGACAAAAGAGCAAAAGTTCTTAAATGGATCTAAGAAAATTACACACCATGACAGGCAAAATCTACTGACGATAGTAATCTGATATGAAGGTAGATAGTAAACATACAATAAGCTTAACGATCGACATTTAGAAATAAAGCTCAGAATGTTTTTTAAAATATTCGATTGCAAAAATAAATCTGAAGCTGGAGAAATATGCGCGAAGTCTCGCTTTTGAAAAAACAAAATAAGTATTCCTTTTACAACTGTAATAAAAGAAATAACAATAATAGTTGTACTCAGTTGCAACAGCAGCAGCAACCGCAGGAAAAACGTCTACAGACGCAGTGGTAAAGCGATTGCAATAAAAAGCTCTGAAATGGCAAAAGCTAACAAATAATTCATGCAAATACTTCAGGTAAATTGTTAGCATTTCCGACCTCCAAGAAGATAGATAAATTCAAGATAGCTTAAGTGAATGATTTTATTTTATTTTTTTTGCTTCTGGCAATTGAAAACGGTTTCAGTAGTTTTCTTTGATTAAATAGCATACTTTGAATATACAATTTGCATTCACTTAATAAACTTATTCAAGCATTGTCGGAATATTCATTTAAAAGTGCTCTTGAGAAACTTTTTGTTACAGTTTTTGTGTAAGTTAATACTGTCGCTAAGTAATATTTTATTAATAGGTTAACCTAAATGTTTTGGATATTCTGTTACTTCAAGCATGTCAAAAATTATATTTATTTTAATGCCCTTTCCTCATAAGACAACACCGTAAAGCTGATTAACTGACAACAAACTATGGCTGATAAGTAAGTTGGCTAAGCATCTCGTTTCCAGACAGGAGAACATTCAAGTTTAATATCTGTGTTTTGTGTGCTTTGCATGGCAATTGAAATGAAAATGAAAGTGTGCCTCATTAAGTCGCGTCGCGTCGCTTTGGAAAATATGCCGCGAAAGGATTAAGTGCAGCCCACTGAATGGCGCGTCGCGACGCCCATTAAAGGATCTCAGTGTAACATAATTAAATATTTAAATGCATTGCTCTTAGCTCTTATGAAATATAAATGCGAATATTATGATGCTGCCTGCCACTTGCTCTCGCTTTGCATCACCTGCCACTTTGTTTGTTTTGCTGCTTTTGCACAGCAGTCGCCAGCTGAGTGGCACATTTAAAACAATTTGTTGCCTTTTACACAGTGTTTGCCCTGCCTAATAGCATCCTCCAAAAAGTTTGGGCTTATCAAACTTTAAAGCGCAAACTTCTAACTCTTGATCCATCTTGTCTGTCTGCGACTGTCAGCAACAGGATTTGAAGTCAACTAAAAGCCTAGCTGGCATTTTCATACACATGAGAAAAACCAGAATCATGCCTAATACTTGTTAAATCTAGTCTAAAGACAACAACAAGTTGTAGGAAGAAAAATCCTTTCACTTTGGCTGAGAACAAGCCTGGAATAAGGTCTAAATCGGACTAATTTGAAACGCACATGCCAGAAACTCATTAGCTTTATTACACAACAAGTAACTATATTATATTCAAACAAGCTCGAGAATAAAATATCCTGTATGTTAGTTAAAACATGAAGGAATGCTAGGCTTTTATCGGAACAAACTTATGCTCCCCGTACTTTCTGTAGGTATAGGGTATACAAAGGGTGGCAGCCACAGGCATAGTCATGCCTTTCAGCTTGACTCATTTGCCATCATTTGTATCAACTATTCATGTCTGATAGTGAATGTGCAATCACGCACATACACACATAGAGAGAGAGAGAGACACTTTCGCACACATGCTTAAACTTCTTCAATGGCTGTGTGGCACTTGAATAATTTTGACAAATATGTAATTAGCTCAAACATGCGCCCTCATTTTTTATGTGGGAGCCAACAATAACAAATAAGCACATAATAAAAATGGCTTAAACATATGCAGTATATGCGGAAAAGTTGTTTAAGTGGACATAGTTGACAAGTTGTAAATGTTGGTTGTGTGGGTAATAAGACAACTATGTGGCTAACAACTGTCAAATAGAGAATGGGATGAAATTGTATGGATAATTGTTCAAAAATAAGTTTAACTTTTCATAAGAAAACACATTTTATTTTTAAAAATGAAAGGACTAGGGGTAAAGAATAGATATTGCGAATTAATGAAGAATTTTTATTCTTAACATAAATATTCTTATGATCACTAAAAATCGCAAATGAGTAAATTACGGCTATCAAGTAAAGTGACAGCACAAGCATAAAACACAAATTCCATTGAAGATAAACGAATTTTTTCGATTTAAGTTTAAAGCTTGAGAGCCATTGAAACCAAAGCGTTTTGCTGTACTGTGTAAGGCTACACGCACTTAAAAGTATATATACCATTAAATGAATATCGAAGGCAAGCTAAAAGGCAAAGGAACAAAAAATTGGACAAAAAGCGACAATGAACAGGCGACACAAAAGTGCAATAGCAGAACGAAAACAAAAGCGAGGACTATAAAAGAGTCGCATGGCGGAACGGAAACAGCAAATGTCTGTAGAAGTAGCCCTAATGCCAATGCCAACACCGGATGTGGATGTGTGACACATGGCTTTGGCTCGCCTACTCCCCCACCTCAGTCATCTACATACACACACGCACACACACACACACACACACGCATTGAATGCTGTCTCATTGTCGTTCTGGGTTAAGTAGACGACTTTATTAAGCCGAGGACACTGTGGCCAAAAAGTATGCAACGCGCAACACAAAAAAAAACAAAACAGAAAAGGTGGGCCTAACAGTTTCAAAATTTATGCACACAAAGGGCACAGGCCAATTGAAGGCAGCGGGGCGTAAGCGGTACACCTTTGCTGTCCCACAGCTGAGGGCACGTGTTCGGTGCTATGGCCTTGTGGCAACAGTGTCTGTCATAAAATTAAGCGCCAACTGCGACAATGCCGCTGCTTAAGAACTTGAGGCAAGGCAATGAAAAGCCAGGCAAGGTTAGGCCGCAATTTGTTGCTTTTTGAAATTTATTTTGACGTTGGCGGCGCATGTGAAATAAAAAACGGCTCATAAATCAGCAGCCCTGAGACTTATGACGTGAAATCTCGTGTTCCCCGTGCAAACAATAGCCGCATCGGAAGCGGAACTCAGCTCGCGCCTTCACAAGCGACGCAAAACAAAATGGAGTGGCGTAGCTTGGCGTTAAAGATGGCAGCCAGGTGCTGAACGAGACGTGAACTTGTTATTTATGGCACGAACTAAGAGTTGCATCTGCGGGCGAATAATCTTGAATTATTTTTAAACACCACAAAGGTGAGGTACTCATCGCCACTAATCGACCAACAAGATGAATGTTGCAAAATGGGTTTATACCAGGGAATTATAATAAGTATCTCTAAGTGGGAAGCTCGAGTAAGAGCAATGCGAAGTTCAGCACGCGCTGAATTGAGTTAATTAAGGGTTAAAATAGACGGATTACTTTTGCAGCCCAATTCAAATACTTAAGATTCTTAAAATAGGTTTACTAAGAAATTTATTTTGATTTTGGGATTGCTCAGACACTGTACATTTGCAGTTTTTAAATTGATTATGTTCCGTTTTGAGTTAATTTTCACATTTTCTGAAGATTTCATATTTTCTAGTAAGCTCACTGCTGGCATCTGCCTGGCAGCCTTTCAGAGTAAAGCTCTTTTGGCTTTTTCTTTTGTTGGGCATTTCTCAACGTAGGCTTAAAGTGCTATAAAAATGCCAAGGCATACGTATAAATGCCTGCACCACTCAGAACTTATTTATTTACCCACTTACTCACTTATCCACACACACACTCCGCACCCATACACTTACGCATTTACACACATGAGTTTAAGAGGCCAAAAAATGTTTTCCCCAAACAAAATATAATTTTTTTTCTCAGCAGAAAATGCTGGCCATGACCATGGGGCATTGGATGTAGTACATACATATGTACATATGGTGTGCGAAAAAGGCATATTTTTTTTAGTACCTTGTGCAGCACATTTACACACATATAACAAAACACGCAGACACACACACACACACACACACACAAATGTTTCTAGTGTTGGGTTTCAGCGATGAGAAACATTCCTAATCATAATCCAAAAACGACACATTGGGGCGCATTTAAACTGATTTCATTTAGGACCTAAGTGCGCTTGTATGTGTGTATGTGTGTGTGTGTGTGTGCGTGCGTGCCTTAGTTGCGATTGGAGCTACAACAACAGTAACAGAAACCGAAGTTGAAGAGAAAATTCGTGGGGCGTGTGTCTTGACACGCACGGATCAAAGCCACTAAATGTACGATGGAAAAATTATAATGAATTTGTCATGCATAGGTTTTCCAATGCGTGGCTCGATACAACGACACCCACACAACACTTGGCCCAAATGGAAGGCACACTTCGCTTTGATTTGTCAGATAAGCAGGTTAGTGACTTTGGATTGAACACAGCCCTTGGCAGTTCATGGCAAATGCCAATCGAATCACAATCCTGGACATGAAATAAATGCGATAAGTTATTGTTTTTAACATACTCTGTAGGATGTGAACGGCGCAGAATATATAAGCTTTCAAGCTGATTGTGAAAACTAAAATATATAAATTAAATTAATATTTAACTGACTTTATTTTAATATTTTACACATATGTGAAATATATTATTAAGTATTTATTTCCACTTATAAATCAATCAGCCGTGTGAGCCATAGCGATAGAGTATTTAACCGTCGATTATCAGGCTTATTTATTATGATTATTGTGATGTGGTTGTTGTTGCTTTTGCTTGATGTATCGACAAATAAATTGAATTATAGTGAAATCAGTTGCCCTTGGCTGCAATAAATTAATGAATATGCGGCAGTCGACATAATAAAGAAAGAAAGCCACAAAACATAATCAAAGAAATCAGCTTGAATCAGTGAACATAACTTGCTACTCGTATTTGGCTAGAAATAGCTGAGAGCTCTTATCTTGCTCCAATTTCAGTATCATATTCAGTTCTTTGAATGAAAAGTTATAATTTCTGATTCACTTAAGTTGCACTGTTTGACTGACGTTATTCAACCAGTTGGTTGGTTGGTAACACTCATTAAAAGCAGCTTTTTTGGCTTAAGAGTTTATGATATAAACTCATATTTAATAAAACTCAAGTGTAAAGCTCTCAGTGCTCTCGACCCAAAACAAAAGCAGTAAAATTATAGAATGGCAAAGTAAAAAATCTTTATTTTTGTCATTCGCAAACACATTTGCAACTTATACAGCTTTGGATTTTACATAAAAGAGTCGAGCTTGTCAAGCGAAAGTTGTGTAATATGTTGCCACAGAACTTGATATTCTTGTATAACTTACCAGCTTTTGAAACGCTGAGTGTGTGACAACAAATTGAGGCAAGCAAACGGGGTAAAGCAGCTTGGAAATAAAACCTAAAAACACGCCAAGACCTATAAATATGAAAAGGAACATAGAATACTGACAAATTGCAGCTAATTACTTAAAAAGTTGAGCTTACAAAAAACTTTTATTCGTTTCTTCTGCAACAAGTAATAAGTTACCCTTTTAATTAGCTTTGAGAAGAAAAGTTGCAGCAGATAAAGAAAAACTTTCCAAACTAATATAACTGAAACTAGTTGAACATGGTGTCTTAAATAAGTTATTGTTTTTTTTTGTTTTTTTGTTATGCTGCGTTAAAGTGTTTTACTTTAAATATCTCATTTATAAATAAAGTTTTTGTACATGCTAAATTAGGTTAGGTAAAAGCTGGTACAACAAATAAATGAAAACGTATAAAAATCCTCTAACAACATTCCACAATGCACAATCTCTATAAACCGTGTTTAAAGTTATTTGCCATGTAGTGTGTAGAAAAGTAAAGCGCTTAAGTATAAAGCGAGCCATTAACTTGACAAGCTTCCGCTTGTGCTTGCCACGTTGGGGTGTTTTATTGAAGCTTAAGCAAAACGTTTTTGAAATTATGCACAAATCTGATTTAATGGCCTCGACATTAAGTCAACCAAGCCTCAACTCCGTGGGGCATCTACAGGCCGCGTCAGCTGCAAATGCCTCTTCGGTCACCTGTCATAAAGCCGAATTTTGCCAATTTATTTATAGGTCGGCTAAGAGAAACGTGTTAACATCCACACTTACACACACACACACACACACACATATGTAATGCATCAAGTCTTATCTTGAATGTAAGAGCTATAAGCGAAATCAAATGATGATAAACGCAAACTTAATGGGTCACAAGCCGCAAGAAGATTCAAAAGTGCTCGATAAATTATTCAACTTAAATGCATTTTGCTATCTGCAATTGTGGCAGCTGTCAGTGTGTGAGAGTTTCAAATGCACGAGTGTGTGTGTGTGTGAAAATTATAAACAAAACAAAATTAATGTTATTACTGCCACTAAGTGCCAGGACAATTGGCAGCTAAGCAAAAAAAAACATGGCTGATGTTCGACACGGCTTTCATGTGACGATGCAAAGGGTGGGGGAGGCGAATAAGTTTGTGACGTGCTGTGTTAGCATTTGCATTTCATTAATTCAAACACACACACAAACGAATTGGTAAACAAGTGGGGGACACTACCTTAGGACACTACTCACTACACCTTGCGTTGAGCATGAATGATGACAACTTGCAAGTAGCTAACAGACATGGCCCCCATTGAGTAAAACGATGGCGACGATTTTAATGTTATAGTTGAAAGGAGTATTTACATTTTGTCACTTGCTGTGTAACACATTGAAAAGCGAATAACAATTTGAAAAGTTTCTATACTATAAACATTTCATCTTTGTCTAGACATTGTTAAATTGTTGTTTACATAGTTTTTTTTATTATTATTCTAGCACTGCAATTGCATTTTAGGGTGTGTGCATATAAGCGTTTTGTTGACTTCAAGGCGTTACCTTATAGCTGGTCCGAGTGGGCAAACGTGACTAGCCCGGGGGCTGCTTGCCGATTGCGCGTTCGCCGCGTCAAAAAAAGCAAGCGAGTGAAGCAAGCGAATGCCTCAATTAGTTTATGTTATGCCCGAATAAACACACGTTAAAAGTGCGTATAAACAAGGCAGCGAAATAATAATGCCATGTACCATGGGCAAACAATAAAAGCATTGGCCAAATTAAGCAAGCAGCACTCCACGCCCACAAGTCCAACACCCTCATTCCCTCTCCACAAAAACCCTGCAGCCTGGCCGCAAGCAAACAAAACTGTCACTTATCAGAGGCGCCTCGGGGCGGCTAGTGGAAAGCCAGTGAAGCAGCGGCCGTGGCTCAAGCAAGGTAAAGGCAAAAGAAGAAGTACACGCCTCAGGCCTGCTGGTCAGATAATTTTCTTTGTTCTGTATAGCAAATGTTTTTATTTATTTTTTCGTTTTATTTTATTTTTTGTGAGCCGAGAGAAGCGGGAACAGTGGGTGGAGCGCGAGTTCTTGTCAGCTATTTTTCTACTTATTTGATCACGTTTTGTTGCCTGTTTGTACATTTATTTTTTTTCTTTGTATATGTCGCAACTGAGGCTCAGACAGGTAGCAGTATGCAAATCAAACAAAAAACCGACTGCCACCCCAAAGAGTAGGAATTGCCACTGACAGCGCGGCGGTAGGAGCCTGATGAATGCGGAGCGCCCATCAATATGGATTTTAGGTGCCTGGCAAAGACAACGGGGGAAAGAGAGATCTGATCTAATGCAATTTCCCAAAAAAGTGACATTTGCAAGTCGTGTTTTATTTCGTTTCAAATACGTTTTATATGATTCGATTTGTGGAAATTTTGATACAATAATGGCGTGTTTTTTTTGAGAGTTCTTTTTTTCAAGACAAGTGTCAGTATATATTTATGTAATTTGACAAATGGAATTAGTCTTTTATTGAACGTGTTGTCGCACGAAACTTGTTTACTTATGTAAATAAGTATCTGAAATATTGAGCAAATAATATATTTGATTTAAACTTTTCGGTAGAATCAAATAAAAGTAATAATCAGGTTCAAATACGAGTATACCAATCATTCACAGATTCTCTATATTAGTTTTCGTTCGAAATTGATGTAGTGTGTTTATATTGCGAAAAAAATACACTTTTCATTTAATTAAAAATCGACTCTGCGTCTTCAGTTTTGTTTATACAATGCCAACAATACAATTGTTGCATACACAGCTATATATTTGTGTTTGATTATCAAATCAGCAAATAATTACATCAATCGGCTGTCAAAATAAAACAGATATAATCGTTTAGTGGCTCAACTACATGGAAACACTGACCATTTAATTTACTTAGCACTGAATGAATACGAATGAACAACGCGTATACGCCTCGTGTGACTCGTGTTTTGTTGACTCGTTGTCACAGCACAGAACATGCGCGTCGCGTGAGAAAAAGGAAAGCCAGACAGAAATAACATACACAATCACATATACACACACACGCATTGCCAGCTGTCAGAGGCTGTGCCGAGTGATGTTAACTCAGAGGCAGCTGTAACAGTTGTTTAACAGTGCTTTAACAGCAACAGCAACAGCTGAGCGAGCAATTCATTCATAATTATTCTGAGTGAAATTGACTTTCAGTTGAAGCAGAATCTGGCGCAGCAAGTTAATTTACTTACACATGAATGTGCCGCAAGGGAGCAACTGAGAAGCGCGTGTCCCATTGGCAAGTGGACATTTCAGGACATGCTTAAGGCAATGACTATTTAAATATATGTATGTATATACAGAAGAACGCATAGCCCATCGTTAAAATGAATGTTGACCTTTCTTGAAAGTAAAACACACAAAACAAAATTAACATGCACGGAAATAAATGCGCGTGAAATGTCAAAATCACTGGCACGGAGCGAACGAAACCAAATAGGAAAGCGTGGAAAAAATATACGTGTTGGGTGGTGGGAAGGGGGGGTGTCAAAAGAAAAACATAGAGAAGAGAAAGATGGCAACGCATAAGCATAAAACAAGCAAATGCCAATGCCAATGCCAAGGCAATCAAGTAAATTTGCTTCAACAAATGGCAAGGCAAATACTACGAAAAGCAAAAATACTACGAGAAAGTCAAGTGTTTGCATGAACTGATGATGATAATGATGATGATGCTGAAGCCACATAAACATGTTATACACACACACACACACACAAACACACACACATTGCTCCGATGAGCTGCTTTGTGGCAGCCCCAAACGAACCAAAAGCAAGTAAGCACTCTGGTATTCCTGTGTTGGTTGCCTTCAGCTTTCCCTTTTGCCTTTTAAATTGCAACACGCCTTACAAAATTGTTGCAAGTGTAATTGCAGCAACATCAGTCGCAACGTTAGTCGGTTTGGTTTGTCTGGCTTTATCTTGTGGCCACAGGGTTCTTCTTCTCATGGCGCTGACAATTTTTCAAACACTACCAACAAAAGTTATAACCGAAAGCTGGATTTACTGTGCTTAGAGCTTAGACAAACAAATTTTAAATTAGACCACAGCAACAGGGGCAGTAACAAACGCATTGTTGCAATTTAGCCAGATGGTGGTCGTGCTACATCCTTCATATATACTTCCTTCACCTCTTTCTTCCCCTACACATGCTGCTGATTGCCGTCTGTTTTTCTAGATCCAGCTGCGCACTGCAGGCAGCCGGCATGGAGGGGGTGGTATCCTGTGTCTTAGCAAATTGCTAGCTTTCTTTCTCTATCTTAGGTGCAACTTTTTGCATCGACATGTCAAATTGTCGCCTCAAGGCTTAAAATACTGTAAGTCATTACAGAGAATATACACACACACTAACACATAGACATAACGTAAGACACAGAGGAAATTAAGAAAGTTTGTAATTGGTAAAGTTAAAGATATGTTCACTTAACAAATAATTAAAGCTTGCGAATAAAGAAATACATATTTAACCATCGCTATTAATACTGCAAATAGATTAAAAAATTAACTTTTTTAAATAAAAGGACTTTATGCAAATAAAATGTACTTATGCATGAAGTATGTATTTATTTATTCATTAAAGCCCAGCATGGTGTCTTTTTTAACGTGCTTAGCATAAATTCTCTTGCTGAAAAACAGCAGACATTTCCGACGTTCCTGTTCTGTCTTTTCATACTTTTTGACGCATTTTTTCATCTTGACCAGGGAGAATCGATTCGTATATTCCGAATTTCATTGATACCTTTAAAATGCCCGTACGCCCCGCTGACTTTTATGGAACTAACTACTTAATCACCATATCATATCGATAAAGCAACAAAAACCACAACCACTGCCACAAAAACAACTTTATTATTTGTATACACAAACATGAGGTTTGAGCATTTCTCTTAGCGAACTATTTCTGTCTGTCTATTGAAACAGTATTAACTTGCTTATTATTTTTATTTGGTTCTCGCAAACGTTTAGATTGAGACATAAAACTATGCCGCTGTCCTGCCTACAGGGTAAACATAAACATTTTTATACGATTAAGTGTGCTGTTTATTTTGATGTTTGCTTTACTGCTTCCGATTCTGCAGCTCCAACGGATTCTCTGTACGGTATGGTGCTGCGCCCAGTCAGATATGGCCTGTACGACGCATTAAATGGCCCAGAATGAGATAGACAAACATAGATGAGAGACTTGAGTAAAAACAAGAAGAAGAAATAAGAAAACCACCAACTCTTGGCAGATTAATGTCGGCATTCACATAAAGTGCTCGATATTTTTGCCTCGATTCACGTTTTTCCACAGACACACACTGGAATTCAATTCGAACATTGGTCAGAGCCACGATAAATCAATAAAAAACTAATCAAAAAATCAAAAGCAAGCATTGGGAATTTGTTGTTCAGTGCAGTAAATTGATTGTCAGCTGATTATCTATGTCTGTCTGACGAAACGAACTAAGACAAACAATGTGATAGACAAAACAAAAACATTCAACGCAAAGCCAAAATGAACGCTTTGCCTGAACCGAATTTCATTTCATTACGAATGCACACCAATTAAATTGAAAGCATAATATGCCATTATTGTCTGACACTCCTTTATACCCTGAAGTCGAAAGTAAATCTAAGAGGTGTCATACAAATATTCTTCAAACAATTCAATGCAATCATTGGCGTTATTTAGTAAACAGTATTTGCTATTTTTATATTTTATAACTTACTTGGTACTTCCTATTATATTTATGCTGATTGGCGAATATTTTATAAAATCGACTGTTCACACAGTCTCTTAAAGAAGATAAGAAAAAGAAAAAAAGGTATCGATAGGTACCACTATCGATCATTTAAACGATCTTATTAAGACCAGTGTTATATAATCTTACATTTATTTTCAAACTTCTTTGCTGGGTAACATATAGTTCAGATATTTGCAGCTTGGTATTTATTTTTAAATTTTGTAAGCCACCCGTTGCGACAATTTCGTCCATTTTTTTTTTTTTAATTTCAATTTATGCAAATGCAACAGCCGAGCATTCTAGTAGCTATGGAGAAGCTAGAGGAACAAACTCAAGCCACTGGTTTTAATGCTCATTAGGGTGTGTCTACCCCAACAAAATACATTTTGTAGAGACACGAGAATTGCAAAGAAAATATGTTTATAAAGTTGGCTGCATATTTACAATTGCTTATGTAAAAGAAAAAAAAATAAAATAAAGTTAAACAAACGCTCAGTATGCTAAAATTACATTTTTATCTAAAGTTTATGCCAAATGCGAAGCTGCTTCGAGTATTCAATTCAGCGACTAATGCCAGTTGGCATTTTAAATTCAAAGTGGTGGGTCTTGAAACATAAAGCCACCGAATTGCATGCAATTAATTTATACTTACGACTCAGCGGAATGGGAATCAAGCAGGACTTACAGCTGCTCTTGTATTTGCAAGGGATTCTAGGTTTGTGGGTATAACGATACTTTACTGCCGGTGGTTAAGAGAAAGAAAAAAAACCATTTAATGTGCAGTTACAGTTCAGTCTGCAAGTTGATTGAAATTATTTCACATTTGATATGTTTACATTGTTTAGAATGAGTTTCGCCAGATGCCGCTTTGGTTTTATTGACGGCTTACTATCTATATTTGAATTTGAATTCCTTGAATTATTCCAGTTTGTACCAAACCCATAACTGCTTCACAACTTAACCGATTATCAAATGCTATACCTTATAAGTTATGGCTAAATATGTAGAATAATATTGCATTTCCAGTTTAGAAAAAAATTAACTTGAAGTTATGATTGCCGACATAATAATATATTTATTTTGAGAACTTTATAAGCTGAATTTAAATTTGATCTAACAGCTAGTAAGTTTTTTTTTTACAAAAAGTGTAACGGAACTTGATTGCAGAACTTTGTTCAGCTTTTTAATTAGAATATTTCTTATTCTATTGCCGCTCATCATCGGAACTGGAGATAAGCTCGACTTGAGCATCGCCAAGACGGCCCTGCAGATTCCTATTGATATTGTCAACCATGTCAAAGGCATCGATGATCATCTCCGCCTCGCTCTGAGCCTTTTCGCTCATCTGCTCCAGACTGCTTCGTAGTTGCTTGTGTTCACCACTAGCGTCGCGCTGTTCTCCACGCTTGAACAGGGTGTTGCTGGCGCGGGCAAAGAGGGCGGCGGTGCCGCTACCCTGATTCAACTGATGCTGTAGATCCGCGGGCTGTGGAAACTCCATGTCGAGGGAAAGGCGACGCAGTTGCTCACATTTGTTTACTAGTACCTGCTGATTCTGGCCATAGCTAATGACGACTGCTTGAAGCACCAGCTCGCTGCCGGGCAGCTGCACGTATGCAATGACATCCTTGAACAGATTCTCAGGACGCCACACGGTCTGGCTGTACGGTATGACCTGATAGACAACAGTCTCTGGCTCTGGACTGTACTGCAGCAGCAGCCATGTCTTTTCGTCTATGGGCTGCTGGGCAGCATCCAAATGCTCATCGAAGGCCTGATCAAAGCAGCGCGCCTTCAGATGCAGCAGTACCTTCTCCATAAACTCCCGCTTCGCAAAGGCAAACAGCACATGACCAATGCAGCCTGGACTCAGTTTGACCAACGAAATACGATGCAGGTCAGCCTTGTTGCTTAGCCCGGCGACATTTTGTGACGATATAATCTTATGCACAAGTCGGTTGCCGGATGCGTCCTCCTCATTGTACTGTACTAACAACATGTGATTATTTTCCTCGTCCCGCTGTTCCTTGGTCATGGACACGAGGGCAGCATCGACCAGCTTGCGATCATCGGCGGCCAAAATAAGTTTGGCCTCCAGTTTCATGCCATTGATTCGGAACTCCACAAAGCGTGTCATGTACTTATCGGAAACATCTGATTCCAGCAGTTCCATACTGTGCAGAACACACAAAAGCTTCTTGCCATTGGGCTTCCCGTTCTCCATTGAGCCCTTATCTACCTCGGCGAGGAACCAGGACAAACGTGTTGCTGCTGCCCCTGCTGGTCCCGCATTGCTTGCCACTCCACAAATCGCCGAGTCATCCAAACCACTATCGTTGCTAATGTTGCTCATAAGTAAGCAGTATTTTTCACTTGAGTAAAATTTTTTGTATTCGGTTGTGCTTTGTTGATTGTCTCACGACAAACTGGTGATCGCTGCTGGCAATCGCAGAATTTTATACGATTCAGTGGGTGATCCTTTACCCTAGCCGCAGGTATAATCAGGTACGTGATCCTATTGTCATCCCTTTACGCATATAGCTTTTATGACAGGCAGTTGCACGGATTTACCTAATTGTGCTTCGGCCCATCGAGAAACAGCTGCAGGCCATAAAATATGAAATAGCTGTGAGCTTATAGTAAAGAATCTAAAGTTATTTTTGAATATGTACAAAATGCTGATAGGAAAAATTTTCAAACTAAATAACTTTGGATTTTCGCCAGCTTGCGTCAATTTATGTGTGGGTAATTAATATGACTAAACAATTGTTTTTTATGGAAGATAGCGATCAGTTAAATTAAAGACTTCCCCTTTTTTATTACGCAGCCCTAAGTTTTATTTTTTCGATACTCTTAGTAGTAGCAATAAGTATGTCGCCAATTATACTAATTAGGTAATCTATCGATAGTTGGAATTTCTCGTTTCCCTGCTCTAGTGCAGTTCTGAGAATCATGTAAAACTATCAATAAACAAACAAAGTAAGTAATATACGTTTTAATTGATAAAATTTATTGTTTATTGAATTTTAAAATAATAGCTGGTGCTTTGTGTGCCAACTATATATATATACCAAATCATTGGATGTAGGCTATTTATAAGTGATTTTTATTTTATCTGCCTGCACACCAAGCACATTGGTTATAAATTGAAGTGTCCTAGCATCCTCAGCTACGATGCTTCTGTCGGTTTGTACTGCAGTTGTAAGCTTTTCTCTTGGTCTCGCCACAAATTCAAATGGTATTCCAAAAGGGCGACCAATTGGTTTGATTGTGTTGCGTATGTCAATTACCGAGTAGGTGAGAATCTCCTTAAAAATGCCCTGATCTATGGCCTCTTCGATGGCAGCATGACTAACCAGAAAACAGCCAAGAGTTTGCCTTGAATTCTGCAATGCGACATTCACATGATAAATATTGTCCGCACGGAGTAGAACGGTCAGCACAATTAACTGAAAGGTTCGTTTCGCTGTCAACTTGACGAGCTCATTTAAAAAATCATCAAAAACTGGCTGATCCTGATACGAACAAAATTGGCACACACTGGATGGCTTACGTTCTGGCAAAGAATCGCAATTCGGCTGCACTTCATGTTCTGTCTGACCACAAGATAAAGTAGCTTTGGTGTTTTGTGTGGCACTATCAACACAAGTTTTTTCTATCCCATCCGCAGTCTCATTAAACAGCAAAGTATTTTGAATACACTTGCTTTGAGTGCTCGTACAGGGCTTAAACGACTCATTGGCTTTTTGCTTATTTGGAGTAAAATTATTGTTAATACCTTCCGCCTTGGTATATTTTGAGCTACCTTGTCCCGACTGCTTAGGTATTCTAAAAGTTTCCCAACTAGTATTCGATTTGCTGCTTTTACACACTACAATCAAACCAGTCGAAGCCTTTTTGCTTGGAGTTTTTCGAGTATTTTCATTTTTCTCCTCCGGCTTGTTTTGCGTCTTCAACTCTTGGATATTCGTTTGAAGTTTCTCTATATCTGAATCCATTCGATTTATTTTAAATTGCATTTTCGTTAGTTGATGTCCAAACTTCGGTATAAATGCACACTTGGCGCAGTATTTATCATCCAGTTCCAAATCGTATTGTGTTGCTTTTGTAATTATCTTTGGATCCTCTTCCTTATCTAGTTCTTTTTGCGATTTAACCGTTGTTTTGGGAAGAAATCTTTGTGGGATATGTCTCCAAATGCCTTTTTTCTTTACGAATTTTGGTGAATTCGAGTTAATCTGATGCATCGATCTTACATCAGTAGTCTTTTTGGGTTTCTTCGGATGTGCTGATGTTTTATAAAGATCGGAGGGAGCAGTATCTATTTTATCTTCGCTATTTTGTTGCATACCAGATGGGTCTGATTCTTTGTCCCAATCTGCATTATGAATTGGGTGTGTTAAATTGTAATTTAAAGCCAAATTATAGGGTGTCTGTGTGCCCCTATTCGGATATAAACATTTTCGGCGATTTTGTTCAGAAATACAGGCATGTGATTCTCTGCGTTCTGCAGTTTGCGAAGATGCATCAGATTCTCTTTTATCATCGGCAGATTGCATAGACGTATATGAATCTCTTTTGTCATAGGTAGATTGTCTTTTTGTTTGAGTTGAATTGTAACTTAATGGAAAACTATAGCTTGTCTGTGTGCCCCTATTCGTATATACACTTTTTCCCCGTTTTTGTTCAAAAATATAGGCATATGTGTCTCTGCGTTCTGCAGTTTGCGAAGATGCATCAGATTCTCTTTTATCATCGGCATTTTGCGTAGACGTATATGAATCTCTTTTGTCATAGGTAGATTGTCTTTTTGTTTGAGTTGAATTGTAACTTAATGGAAAACTATAGCTTGTCTGTGTGCCCCTATTCGGATATACACTTTTTCCCCGTTTTTGTTCAAAAATACAGGCATATGTGTCTCTGCGTTCTGCAGTTTGCGAAGATGCATCAGATTCTCTTTTATCATCGGCAGATTGTCTTTTCTTTGTATTTAAATTGAAACTTAATGGAAAACTATGGCTTGTCTGTGTGCCCCTATTCAGATACAAACTTTTTCGCCGATTTTGTTCAACAATACGGGCATGTGATTCTCTGCGTTCTGCAGTTTGCGAAGATGCATCAGATTCTCTTTTATCGTCGGCATTTTGCGTAGACGTATATGAATCTCTTTTGTCATAGGCAGATTGTCTTTTCGTTGGAGTTGAATTGTAGTTAAATGCAAAATCATCGCTTGTCTGCGTGTCGCTATTCGGAAATAAAGTTTTAAGGCGACCTTCTTGAATAATTAAATCGGACGACTCTCGTTTAATGATTATGGGTTCTTGTGCGAATTCGGTTAGATGTGTCTGCGTGGCGGTGGGTTGAACATCGAGCTCATCAAAAACTATGCAAACTGGTCGTTTCGCGCTTTTAGAAGTGGTAGGTAGATTAGCATGTCTGGCCAGGTTTTCAGCATTGCATTGACAACTGTTAGGCGTGCCCCCAGGTAGGCGACTAATTGGTTGGGTCAACGCTAAATCGTTTTGCTTGAACCCTGTCATCTCATGCAGGTGGCCTAAAGCATCTGCAACAGAAAATAGGAATAGGTAATAAAGAGTTTGCATTCCAGGCGCTACCTGTAACAGCACCAGTTCGTATTGGCTTGAGTATATATAAAAGAGCGTTGCTTATTAAGAGACATTCAGTCAACACTTGGATAGCAACTGTGAACATGGTTAGTGCAATATTGAGCTCTACTTTTATTGGAAATATTTTCTAATTACTTTTGTTCTTGCAGATTAATCGCCGACAACGCTTAGAATTTGCGCTCAGCATTCTGCCCTTTGATTGCAAGTCGGTGCAATTATCACCGGCACAAAAGAAAGTAGAGCAGATCATAGCTCGACTACGCACTGATGACACCTCTGCTGATGAGGAGAGCGATGACGACAAGACTAGACCCAAAGACCAGTATGATTCCAAAGGATTTGCCGAGCAAACAATGCGTCATATAGAGCTATTGAATGAGGACATTCAAGAACCGAAGCCCAAACAAGTGCTTAGCACATTGGCAACTCTGACGCTGGCAGCTGAGAAACTGATGAAGACAAAATGCAAACTGGAGACGGAATGCGATGATGATGTGAAGGTATTCGGTAATGAAATGGAAACGGTCTTGGATGAGGAGGCAGCACTGGCCAAAATTGATCGCCGTGAGCTCGTGGAGAACAGCATTCAAGCGTTAAATGAATCGCGTTTGAAGACGCTGCAACGGTGGGAACGCTGCAAACGGAAGGCTCTTGATCTGCTCACCATTGAGATCGAAAAGGTGCAGGCTATGGACCAGGCGCATACTCGGCGATCGGCACACTTTCAACTCTTTCGTGATGGTGCCGATGAGCACAACACCTCAACGCCCAAGACAATCGATGTTGATGATGACGATGATGAGGAAAAGGAGAATGAAAACGTTGTGATTGAGTTGGACGATGATGAGGATTATGTGCCCTACAGTGCCGATAGCCACAAGCGCAAACGTCAGCAGAAACCCGTCACTTCGACACCAAATACAACAAACAAGTGTCCGCGCTTCGAGTTCGATTGCGATTCCAGCTCTGAGATGGTCATCATCGGACCCAATGGCACCCAGATATCACGCGCATGTCTAAATGGCATGAATTGGAGCATGTCAGGGCCGGCTATAACCCGCAAGCTGCTCTGCGAGATCTTTGATCGGTCCACTCTTGCCTTTCACACGCTCTCGGGGAAGCCGTCACCAGCATTCAAGGATTGTGCACGTCCCAGCAAGCAGCAGCTCGATCCTCTCAAGGTGGGCGATCTTGTCTATCTGATGACCAACAGTTTGCAAATGACACCACGTGAGGTGCGCACCGCCATAACCACCAAGTGTGCCGATGAGAATAAGATGCTACGCACAAGACTTCAACGTCGTAAACGCTAAAGTGTCTAGAAAAAACAATCTAGATCATGTCTTGGCTCAGCCAAACAGATGTGGCCCAGTGCATCGAATTTCGAATATATATATATATACATATAAATTATAATAAACACAAATTTTGCATATTAACATTACCTGAGATCTCATTGAATGTATTGTACATATGAATTCCAAATCTTTGCAACATTTTTTAGCTTTTTTTGCGCGTTTCTGTTAAGTGGGACATCAACCAATTCAAATGGGATAGTTGCGCTACTTTAAAAATAGTTCATTAGTAAAACTTAATTGCTACTAAGGCCAAAATATTCTATTCATAATAAAAGTATGCAGAAATTTAGAATTTGTAATTTTTAAAATATGTCAAAAGACTGATTTACTTTTCAGCTTGAATATCTTGTCAACATTTGCTGCTCATGATAAAAAGTATCACACTTATTTTCACTATCAATGCAAAATGGCTCACACTTATTTAAAATGCATTTTGTTGCATATATACGAGAAAAAATATCTGCAAAGTAGAAACGGGCTTGAGCAACATTTGCATTATTGATGGGGTCTAGGAAAAAACATGTTGACAAAATTGATGAGTACTAAAGAAATTTGAAAGGAGAGATATAAAATAAATTGAATAATCAATTTTCAGTTGTTGCTATTGCTGCAATTTTTTCTACTCTGCGATGTTTTTTTCGTCATTTTTTTTTGGTCAAAAACATTTTGATATGCAAATGTGTGCCATAAAATAGGAGCCTGATTTGAACACATCTAAACATTTACAGATTGTATGTATATTTATGTGGACATTTAATATGCACAAAAAGTTTTGCTAGACCTTCAGTCGCTTTAGTTTACATACTCTAACATACACAACATACATTCATTTAAAATAGTTTATTTTGTGTTTTGTGAATGGCAAAGAGATGTCTGGCTGGCTGGATGATGTTTTAAAGCTTTTTACACACCACAACTAGCAAATAAATTGGCTCAACGACCGACAAAAATGGCCATAAATAACAAAGCACAAAAACTCTATTACACAGAGTATTCATCAAAGCGAAATTTATATCAATCATACGCACTGTGGCCACATTCACACACCAACACTTACACACAATTTCATCTACGAGATGTGGCAGAAAATTGAAACATTTTATAAGAATTGGGCTAAAATAAAGAAAACAACACATCACCCACACAGCAAATTGCCCTGAAGTAACCAACAACAACAACAACAACAACAATAGCAAATGTCTGCAACTATATTGAATTTAAAGAACATTTTCTCGAAAGTTATTTATAGCAAATATAACATAAACAAAAAGAAACCACATAATTGTTGCGTTGGATCGCCTATAGAATACCCTAAATATATTTACAATTTCAACAAACACTTCTGTTAAAGCATTTCACGGTTGCAAACCTCCGCCAAGCATAATGGTCATTGTTTGTGAAATGAAGTTATGGTTTCCTGTGGTTTCCATTGTTTGAAGTTGTAAGTTTTCCTTTCAACAAGTAGCAATACTTAACAACGTTAAGAACAAAGTAAGAGGACGTCAAATTAAAGTATCGTTTAGCATAAACTCGGTTTCTCACTGATAGGATATATAGGATATAGAAAAGTATCCAAGAATTTGAATGATTCCGTTTAAATTTAAAGAATGCTGTCTTTTGCTCAAAGACTTGTAAACGGGAGACAAAAGACGATCGCTGCTGCTTCTGCTGCTGGAGGGATGACTTTGACAAAATTGTGTGCGGTTGAAAATTAAGTCATTATTCTTGGCAGAAGTCACGTTTTGTTTGTGGGCGCCGCGTCAGCAACCTGGCCAGGAATCAAAGTCACACTTCACGGTGGCACGAACTCGAACTCACAATTCCACTCCCTCCAAACCTTCGCTTGTGTCCTTGTCCTTGTACTCGCCTTACCCTTTTCGAGCTTTTGGAACTGCTGTTGTTTCAGCAAAAGTGTCATCGGCAGTCTTGCGCCGCCAACCGCAGCCTCGGCGAACACCGAGCAGGCAGCAGCCACGCATCCTTTGGCATTTAACAACAACGACAACAATAATAGAGCACCCAATGCTCTCCCATCCCTCCACCGCCTGCCACGAAATACTGGCAATGACATTTACACTTCAGCTGCTGGCTTTGCTTGAAAGTTCAACGTGGATGATGAATGAACGCATCGTAGCGCCACGCGAAACGATGTGAAGCGTTTAGTTCATTTCTCCTTCTTTGGTCCATTAAGTTTTGATATTCAAAAGCCGCACCAGCGACTTTTTATCATTAGCCATAATATGCACACATCCGCAATGCTTTTTCAGGCATCATTTGATTTAAGTTTGGTAGCTGTTAAGTATCACGGTAATATAATACACAAGTCATTTAGAGTTACTAGTTACATTATTTGAAATCTTTTTCCACCATGTTTGTAATTTTAATTACATTTTACTATTAGAAGCTGCAAGTAAATAGTCAAATTTAGGGTTTTTGTTAACCATTATAGTTAGAGGTCTGAGTTGGTTTGACTTCCTGGCTAAAGTCAATTAACTAAGGGATTTAACTTTTTATTTGAGTGCATTGCAGCACCTAATGTAAATTTTAATAATGGAAATGAGCTGCCGGCGGCAGCCTAAAACATTTTCCAGCTTGTTGCATGCAACCGTCCAGCATTTTTTGTGGTGTGCCAGTGGTTGTCTTTCATATACCCTCTCAATCTCTTCCCAACAGACCTTTAAATTGACATTGGCCATGTGCCATCAACGTCATCGCCATCGCTATCGCCAGCATCATCGTCATCATCCAAGTCATCACCATGCTCATCATCGGCTTGTCGCTTTCAGCTTTTCAGTTATTTTAGCGTCCTTGTTGGCATGACAACAATGGCCAACCGCTCGACAACAATCGCCGAGTTAATTGAATTGTGTTTACACTAGAGCACAAAGCATGAATAGGGCCAAAACACAGCCCTCTCTACCTTTCCCTTGTTGTTCTATTTTCATTTGGCTATTTGCTGTGGATGCAATTGCAGTCAGCCAAAAAAAAAACAAAAACAAGTAAGAAGGCTCTAGTCGAGAAATCCCGACTAGACGATACCCTGATCCCTATACTTTACGCGTACAGTCAGTGCTTGCAAGTATGTGTGCGTGTGTGTACGACCATACTGCATACTGCATACTAAACTTCAAGGTTCCATATCTTCGGTGTTTCTTAACCGATTTTAAAAAAAATTTCACAGATTGTTATTATTTTGATTAATAATTAAAATGTCATCTAAAGTTTTTTCAAATTCAAGATTTTATTGTTATCGATCACATGTGTATATCGGAAACGGGATGAGTTATCGAAAATCGGAAACAAACTTGTACTGCCTAGGGATTAGGCGAGCTTAAGTTCCGAATCTGGAGTCTCTAGCTCTTATAGTCTCTGAGATCGACGCGTTCATACATACAGACGGACAGACGGACAGACGGAAATGGCTATATCGACTCGACTGTTGATGCTGATAAAGAATATATATACTTTATGGGGTCGGAGATGCTTCCTTCTGCCTGTTACATACTTTTGCACAACTTCATGATACCCTTTTTTCCCATTTTTAATGGGATCAGGGTATAAAAACAAAAAAACACTACGTCACGTCACATGTTGACCAGCATTTCAATTTGAAACTCGTCTTGAAGGCATTTCAAATGCTAAATTAATTATTGGACAACCATTCAATTTGTTTTCTGTTATTTTCTAAAGAGAGAAATCTGCTACTAAAAGTTGGAAATCGTATCGAGCAAGAGTCGAACTTGAGACTCATTTAACGCATTTTTTTTTCTTCTTTGTTGAAATGCTCATTAAAAGTTTTCACATAAAAGTTGCTCGCATGCTGCAAGTCCCATTGACTTTTAGTCGGTTGGGATTTGGGTTTTGTGCCTTTTGGCTATGAAAGTTTATGCCAATGGATCGCATTGAATGCAAAACTCGACAAAAAGTACGCACAGCTGTTCAAGGCTTATTGTAATTATTATTACCTTAATTAGGCAGGCAGCTTACCTGGTTTTTGGAAAAGTTTTCCCAGCCTCAAACCAAAGCCATAACGATACCAAAAAACTCATCTAATCTAATCAACTGGCTGCCTCTCAATGGACATGCTAATCGCTTGGAGTACAGAGTACTTTTCAACCAATAACAACTTCCCTTTTGGAGAATTGTCTTTTCTTTGTTGCTTTCAATTAGAAAGTTATCTTGTGCTTATGCCCAAATGTATAGCACATTTCTATAAACGCCTAATGGCTGCCGGACAGTCGTTGTTCTTTTTTACTGTTGACTTTGATACCCTATAAAACTGAAAATCTCTTAGTCTATATAATATTTGAGCTATATTATATTTAAAACTTATCCACATTAAGTGATTAAACTCAAAATTGTGTGATCCTTACTCTATTTTCCCGTGGGGTATATATTTTAATATTCTAAGATACACCACAGGGTATTTTATATGCCTCATCCCAATAATAAAATCTTACTTTTTTGTTGCGAAGTAATTTTGAGCGCGTGCAAATTGTAAAAGTTTTAGTGAACGACGCGACGCACAGGGCCGATGAAAAGTTTCGATTATAATGGTATAATATTTGAGATGCCGACAGCATTATAGGCCTAAGAGAGGACGAGAGTTAAGCAACATGGAAAACTAGTAAAAGAGTCTGTTAAACTTATACTTAAGATAAATAAAACTCCCTGCAAGTATTTCAAGCAGTGAACGTGTTTCTAGAGCTAATCGACATAAAAGTTAAGTCTTGAATCTCTAATAAATAGATTAACAGAGCTGCTGCTAAATCCTAGCTTCCACTGTTAACTAACAGATACACTCAAACATCACTCATAACACAGGCAGTCTGAAGAGAACAACAAACAACAGCTGTTTGCTGAGTCCACTCAAATAACAGCTTCTGTTACTTAACATCACTCAATTTACAGTCTATAAGTAACACGTGAATCCTTTGAAAATATCTCTTTGAGTGGTGCATAAATTAAACGCGCTTGAAACATTAAATAAAATATGCTTTCTACGGCGCTAAATACCCATAAAAGGCACAACAATTGAGGCGCACCAATTGAAAGCCGCAAGTCGACAGTCAGCTGCAAATTAAAGACCAAAAATGCCAGCGCCATTGAAGTCGTCTACCGCAGACGGTGAAACCCATTAATGACACTGCGTTATACTCGTGCGATACTTGGCATAATGACAAAACTTTCACACGTAGCGCAGTGACAATAACTTTTTGTGGGGCGGCAATCATTTTAATTTTTATATTCTTTACAAGGAGCAACCGAAATGACAAAGAAAACCACAGAAGAAACTTTTTCTTATACTTGCACTTTACTTGTGAAGTAAACGCATTAGATTGTAGTTTCAAAGTGTTTTTTCTCTTCAAGGCCAGGATGATAGTGTTTTGATACCTCTGAGTTGGTTGAAATAATACTAAAAAGACAGTGTCTTGAAGATTCTAAATACCAAAGCCATAAGATTATTTCTACCTAGAGCGTATCTTCTAATCGGGCAATTTTCCCAACAAAACACTTCATTCTTATGTGTGTAAATAACACTTTTCTTTAGTCTTACTTGTAATGCCCAACTGACAGGTTTATGTGTGTGTGTGTGTGTGTTTAAGTGTGTGGTGATATGATTGTGCAAAAAAATTAGGCAAGCAACGCATAAATAATATATACAAGAATATGTACATATATGCCATATGCGATTGTTCACATTTGAAGTGTTAAGACGGCCCAAGAATTATGAGAGAGCCAGTCGAGAGGGCTAAGAGTCCCCACAGGCAATGGAGAGCGAGCGGCTTTATCAATGTTATTTATGTGGCGTGCATTATGAACGCATTTAATTTGTCTAAAAAGCCACAAACACTTCAATATACTCCTGTATGCCGTGCGGGAATACATTTATTGTGCGTTTGGGTGTTGCGACAACATGTCGCATGCGTTATAAATACGAGCAACATGATCATAAAAAGCACATCAAAAACCAATTTTTATGCATACATAAATGAAAATCAATAAAACATCTCAAGTACTATATGTATTTGCACATAAAATGACAACAGAGATGATGAAACCCCTCAAGACCAACTCACAAACACAAACCAATCGAAAAATAATAAAAAAAAAAAAAAAAAATGGCATAGGAGTCAAAGCGGAAACGGCTTTCAAATATTTTCCGTAACTTACTCCTTCCCAGCGCTAAATGAAGCGCATGATGGGCGCAACAATAAGACAAAATATGCCTTGGGAATGTCTGGCAATGTCATCAATAAGGGAAGCCGGCCCCCAGCCCATCCCATCCCATTACATTTCAATCTACCCTTAATGCAGAAGCAGGAAGTGGCAACATTTGAATAAACGTCGAAATGCATTGATATGTAAAGCGATTTGACATTTCATTTGTCAATGAAATAAAATGGAACTAGGGAACGCTATCGGGAAACGGGAATTTTTAACGAGGCTGTTAAAATGGCATCTGTGTGTTGTTTTTTTTTTTTTGTTGTGCTTAAACTTTGCGCAAAGTTTAATTGTACGAGTTATGAGAAAATCATTTAAAACGACTGACTGAATGTTTGGTTTTTTAGCCAATTTGTTAATTTGGAGCTATTCAATGATGTGTGTTAAATGTAAGCCGACTTGTTTGCGTATATGCGATCTTAATAATTATGTCGAATATTTGCAATATTTGATAATTGAAAGCAGATATCCTTTGGCTTGAGTAGTTATTTAAGTATAATCGATTTTGATATGAAGAATTAAATTCTGAGAAAAGCTTTAAAATTTGATTGAACATTAAAAAGATTTAACTTGCATCTACTTCAAATGTTGCACGGATAATAAACATTACCTTAAAAAAGGTGTTAAATAAACAATAGCAGTTAAGTTCCAAAGCGATCAAACAGCCGTTTAAAGTCAACCTTTGCTGCTGTATTTTTGCACTTACTTTCAACGTTTCAGCTATAACTTGCCTTGTCAAGCACATAAAAACAAACAATTTTACTGCATGCGCTTAATAGGAAATGTATTGACTCGAAGTATATTGAACTGATACAAATGGAAATCATTGCAGAGCTCTGCTTTTTCAACTTTTGCTCTAGTAAATAAAATGGTACGAAGGGCGAAAAAAAACAAAACGATATTGATGTGATTTTTATTTGACTGTGAACTTTTGGTTGGCAAACTTGCTTACCTGCAGGCCACAAGCCAAAAGGCAAATGCATTTTGCCTCGCAAATGAGCCGTGCAACCTGATGTATGCCAAAAGTACACACAAACACACACACACACACAAATCTCACCTACATCAACATTACGATTACAACAATGCCAAATTCAATCCAAAAAATACCGTTGCACTCGCCTGACACCTGACTTTTATGGTCCTGTGGAACATCGCTTGCGTTCCATGCGCTTCATTAGCTATTAATTTTGGGACTGCCACAAACATACACAAGCACATACAAAACCAGTCTAAAACTTGGGCGGATGTGGAAAAGTTAGAAAACTTACACACCAAAATATAAAAAACACTTAACGCCCCGCTGGTTTTCTTAGCCGACCGGGAACCGTAACCGGCATTAAATCCTGTCAGGTCGAATACGCTCGAATAAATAGTGTGTGGAAAACTGATCCGAAAAGCAAGAGCAACACCGAAACCCACACACAAAACAACATGCACTTCGAATTTCGGGGAAAGTCAAGTGAAAAGGAACGATATTGTTGTTTATGTGAGACCAGTGAACCTTTAAAAACTAAAGTAAGGCCAAAACTGGAACTTGGTAGTTAAAATAAAGAGTTCATGCTTCTTAGGTTCGTTACGCATAAATATTTATAGATCTTGTCTAGTCCACAGATGAAACAGCAGCAATATTTAAGTCCTTTTTACACAGAAACGAATATTATTTCACAACAGTTGAACGAAAACTAAACTATAACAACGCGACAAGAACTAACCCAAACAAGCAAAACAGCAACCAAAACATAAGAAACAACACCTAGAATACAACAACAAGGGTGACAAAAAAAAAAATGTGTCAACATCAAAATGGAATAAATTCATGCTAAAGACCAAAGAAACAGCAAAACATGACCTTAACAACAACCAGTTGGGGCAGTTCAAGATGCTGACAAAAGAAACGAACCAAAAACCAAACATGGGAAACACAAAAATTGTCCGCTGTTTATGTACAACATGTCATATACGCCACGAAACATTCCCAAGTATCGCAGACATTTGGCAGCGGCAGCTTAGTAAGACACACAAAAGCAAAAAAAAAAGGAAGTATAAAACCAAGATGATGGGTAAAGAACAACAAAATTAGTTTCAGTATTGCCGTATACAGTTTGTTCTGAGAGTGTGTGACACAAAAAGTGAGCCAAAAACGAAATGTTCAAACACATACAGTCAGATTGTAAGGTGAGCATCTGTAAAAAGTTGATTTGAACATGTGTGCATGTATGTGTGTGTGTGTGTGTTTGTGTTGCATGTACAGACATCGAGTTCAATTTCGACATCAACCCAATCTTAGTTAGCTAACAGAGAGAGAAAGATAGAAAGAAATGCTAACAACATCGTCAACGTGATGGCCTTGAAACTGATACTTAAAGTAAAGAAGAAAAATAACTTTATATATTTTAGTTTAAGCTTTCTCGACAGAAGTATGATGAATAGTTTTGCTAGAGAAACACTTCAAGACTTAAAGACTTATTTGTATATATATATTTTTTTTTTCGGTATATTTTCTTTAATATCCAAAATGAAACTAACTAAAAACACACATACAAAAAATAGTTTGTTATGTCACACTAAAAACACACATACAAAAAATAGTTTGTTATGTCACACTAGGTGAATAATGCCATCAAAACTCTAATTAATATCTCAGAATAGCATATTCATTAGCTAATAACCATGTGTTCTAGGAATATTAGAAGGGGTTCGCATTGTTCACTTGTTCAACTATTAAAATGCACCACAAAATTGTATTTAGTACAGATGGTTAATAAATATTTATAACAGAGTGGCATGCGTAAAATGAAATGCATGTTCGAGTGCTCGTGAATAAGTAATCGTGTAGCACTCTGAGCGCCTAGACGACAGTGAACTTTGACATTGAGTGCCAGCATGCAGGTTAATAATTAAAACTGACGGCCACGACATTGGCAACAGGAAAGGCAACTGGGGAGGCAACCTCTAGCAACTCGAAGGGTAACAAAAAGTGTAGATGGAAGGGATGTAAAGGGCGGTGTAGGCTTTAGTTCAGTTATTGCCTTGGGCCTGCTGCCGCTTTTCGCATTCCGCTCGACAATGTCGCCGCGACGCTTGCTACTTAGTTTAGCATAAAATTTTAATTTTAATTGCTAGCATGTGCGTGCCAGCAATGGCAAGGAGTTGAGCCTCATACTTCCTGGCTTCCTTGGCATTGGCTACCCATTTTTGAGGCCCCTTCAGTTTACCCATTAATTACGCTTCTAATTAAACTTTTTGCCATATTATGCGAGTGCGTAAAGTTGATTAACTCTCAGCCGGAGGCCCCCCAAAGCGGCATCCTTAAGTAGGTGTCAATGTTTAATGCACGTCGACGCAAATCAAAAGTTTCGCTTCTTCCTCCCTCGTTCTCGCAACCTCTACGGGATTCATAAATTATTTAATCAAAGCCCGAAGACACACGACACACTCACACGTATACGATAAAAAGAACTTGCCTCTGAGGCCCATCACTTGTCCCGCAGGCAGTTTCGCAGCACTCAACTCAACGACTTTTGATTGCAGTTGGCAACTCGATGCATACTTTCGATTTGCATATGGTTCACACTGTCTGGTAAGGGGGAAAGATATCATGTTTTGACTATCAAGTGTTATGTCATTGAGAAGGAACAATGGTGAACGTTTGCAACTGATTTATGCATATTGAAAATATATATATACGAACTGCGAGTATTATAATGAAACAAAGACCCTTTGAGTCTTTAATAAATTTTAAGTAATATAAATTGGCTCATCGCAATAATTAAATATTGGCTGAGCTAGCATTTAATTTAATTAATTTGATAAACATAAAGAAAAGTATTTTGAGTTTGAAACATGGCATATATCATTTTAGGCAGTCATTAATATGTTCTATCAGAGCATTAGCAGCCGTCACTGTCATGTAAACTAAACGAAAATCGGCTTAAAATCTTCATAATTTGCTGCTATTTTCACTTTGATGACATTTTGACAGCTTATTAAAATGTCAACGAGCTAGAGGTCCAAACCGACGCTTTGCCAAATAGAGAGGGAGAGAGAACAGAATAGAGAGAAAGAGAGAGAAGGTTTATAATTGACCATAAAGTACTTATGTTACTTAATCACACACACACACACACACACACTCAATTTCACCCCAACACAGAAAGTTGTAAATTAAGTTCGTAGCGAATGACAGAAATTATGTTTGTGTTTGCATTCATTTAAAATTATCACACATACGCCATGTACGCCGCTTTGACTTGCACGCGATTGGATGAATTCTCTTTTAGTTTGCTTTTTCATTTTGTTTGTTTTATTTGTTTTTGCCTTCAATTACATCGTGTGAGTTACAAGTTGTGGCAATGAATTTAAAACTCAACAACATCGTGTTGTACTCAACAAACAAATTATAAGAGAAGCCTTTTAATCAAACAACGAATTCCAAATGCACTAAAGTTCTTGGATACGGCAAACAGTAAGACAACTTTGTTGATTTTCATACGTGAGCTTAAAAATGAAGTTTCCCAGATTTATTTTTGTTAACCATTCTCAATGCATCTCAAAAATATATACTAAATACCATCCGAGTATTCCAAGCCAACCATAATACTTTACATAGCTATTATATACATTTTCATAGTGCATTTACAGCTTGTAAATGAAAATGTAAATGTCATGTAGATTGTTAAGAATTGTGCAGCGCAGCACGCAGGATTTTGTTTCCGTTTTTCAATTTAGTCCCCGGATTAAATGTGTAATGGTGAGGACAGACACCGCAGAAATGAAAAAAAAAGTTAATGAAAATACAAAATTGTAAGTTGGAATTTGGTTTAATTAAATTTTTAAAATGTCCGTGCTTGATTAATTAATGTATCAATAAGTGATTGCTTAAGTGGTCTCATAATGTTTAAATGCAAATGAAATGCATTTAATGCGCAATCATTAAAAAATGAAATCAATGTGCTTAATCCACATCCGAGACGAGCGTCACTTAATTAAACATTTGCAATGCTAACTAAATGCAGAAATATGCTTTGGTATGGAAGGGGGGGGGGGGGGGGACACGTGGCAAGCGGAAACGAAAGCTGACTGAAGCATCGAGTAGCGCTTATCTTTAGCACAAACAGTCGCGACGCTTTTCATGGCCAGCTTTGTGCGGCTTTTCTCACTTCTATTTTTTCGTAGTGTTTTATTTCTTTGCTGTTGGTCAACTGTTTGCATTGTTGACTTAAGCGGAATGTCCTTGCTTTCTGTCCTAGGTGACGCTTAAGCTCTTATGGCTCTTAACTTGGGGCACGTTTAATTGGCTTTTGGCACTTTAAGGTATGCAACAGTTTAACGACAGACCTACTATCTCCGACTCCGTAAATTAATCATTAACTTCAGTGTTGCAAATGACACACGCCAAATCGACGTCATATGCTGCTGTTGCTGCAACTATAATAAAAAAAGTCAGGGATTCTTAAACAGGAATAAAAAAAAAACAAAAAGAAAGTCTGTTGAATATTTATGAGTTTTGAACGAAGCGAAAGGCAAACAGGGCTCCATGTTAACATATTGCGTAGTTTTTTTTTCATTTTAACACACATTCCTTTTTTTGACTTTCCCCAAACTTTTTCATTTGCTTTGTTTTATGGCGACCATCAAATGCAGTAAATGGATAACTTTGGGGTAAATGTGTGAGAAATGTTCGGGTTTTAGTTCAGCTTTCGCCTTTTGGGTGTTTTGCAGCTGGTCATAAAAAATGGGATGTTGTCTGCCCTGCATTTGATACATAATTCCAAATACAGATGCGCATAAGTATCTCTCTCTCGCTTCCTCTCTTGAGTTGCCATATGAATGCGCACCAAAGAAACATAGTTTACTCGTCTTTGACACCAGATGTGTTGTTCTACTCTGTGCTGCTGCTGTTGTATGTTGTGCTGTTGGGTAGACACGCTGCTTGACACTTGCCTTTGATATATATATATACATATATATATATATATATATAAATATTGTTAGCAGCAGCATGCCACAATCATCTGGATATGTGACTCTGTGGAAGCTGATGATGATAGTGGCAATGTTGTTCCATAGCAACAGCTGTGAATGCAGTAAAACACATGCAATTTGTTCCATTCAAATTCCTAAGTCATAAGTTATGGTCACGACAGTGTTGCTCAAAAACAAAGGCGACTTAATATTTGCTACACTAAGTTCTTCTTTGAGCATTAAGTATGTCGATCATCAGGTAAACATAAAACTTGAAAATATTATAGCTACAAAGATGAAGATAATAAAAACATAAACGTTAAAGAAACTTGAAGCATTATTTCTCCATTTGTATAACTAACTAATGACCATAGGGCACTTAATGTATTTAATACAACAGTTAATGTTAGAAAGAATCTAAAATTCTTACTGAAAATCCTGTTGCTTGTGTAGTAACTGCAGTGTAACACTGCCTTAAAGCTTGGGCACGTTCCTGTGGCAGTTACAAATCCGCACGAAACACACTCAAACATAATGCTAGTATGCGTGTACAGTACATAAAGATACAAGTGTATGTGTGTGTATAAAATTGGGTGTGGGCTGTATTTAAATGATTTCATTAGAGTCGCGCGTGCCTGAGCATCCCTGGAGAGGCCTCGGCATGGAATGGTTTGAAATTGGGTTAGCGATTGGGATGGATTGCTGTAAATGTGGCTGTGACCCATGTAACGCATTACCTTAACTCATTTATCACCAAATTTAAGAGGCAGGCAAGCGGCAGTAGTCAGAGCTGACATGGCAACAGCATCTGGACTCATCGTGGGGCTAATAATCCTTCCTCGTTCCCGTCAAACGTTTCGTGTTTTGTGTGTGTGGCTTAATCGAGCGCTGCGAAAATCGTTTTGTGTGACTTTCATACGTAAATAAGAAAAGGCTGCTGCTCAGGTTTTAGTTTAGCTCATGCTTCTATTGCTGCGTTTCTGCATACGCCAGCAAATTTTGTTAATTTCATTTGCACAGTTTGCACAAGTTGTTTTCGGCCCATGGGCGCCACGGCTATTGTTTGCCCTTTTGCCACTTTTGGCTCGTTTTGTTTTTACTTTTTTAGTTGCATAGTTTCTTAGCTTGCTATTGTTCTTTCTTGCTCTCTCTCTATCTCTGGCCGAAAAGGTCTTTTGTAATTATGTTTGTCCTTTAATTGTGGCTCATTATGCGTGCGCGCTGATTATGCCATGCCCCAAGTGGCTCAATTAATGTGCACCACACATCGTTACCCCATCCCTTCCCGTTCTTACATAGAGTCATACAAATTTCGTTCCTAGCATTAACTACTAACCAAAGTATCTCTCCTTTTGCCTCCTTTTTATAGCTAGGCGTTTGCGTGCTTAGCGCCTACAACTTAATCGTTGAACTGCCGCCATTATTGTATATTCTGCCATATTACGATGGGGCAAGGTTATTCACTTTAAACGCTTGTTTATTTTAAACATTACGACCAATATTTAACATTAGCTCTTTGGCCACTTTGCCAAAAATGCTTAAGGACAGTGGGAAATTTGTTATTTTTGACCCTGAACCTTCCCTTTTTGAACCTTTTATTACGGGACCGCAAAAATGGGTAAGCATATAATTGAGAATATGTTCGACGGAAATCGTTTGCCAATATGTAACAAGAAGCTTTCCCCAAACCGTGAACGTAGGCAAATGGTCAAACAGAAACTCAATTATTAACTGCACCCAGGAGAAAAAGTGGAACTAGCTGCAGCCACATGAAAAGCAAACAAAATGAGAATGGGCTAGGTTTAGTACGTGCGATGAAGACGAGTTAATAGGCAATTGCTCAGGACAAAGAAGAAGATGTGTTAGAAGGTAGGAATATTAAGTTTTGTAGTTTATTCCACACTCTTTTATTGATAGTCTGGCAACAGAAAACACACCCCAAGACAATCTGACAACTTTAAAGAGTATTATTTGGCATATTGCGAGTTTATCTCAAGTCAGACTCAATTTGTAGACCGCAAACCTCTATTAAATATTCAAAATATGCCAACGTGCCGACATTGACGAGTCAAAGATTGCGAAGGATAAAAAGCGAAACACTGAAACAGTGGACAGGATGACCAGTGGGGGGTGAACGAGTTTATTGGTTGGCTAAATACAACACACATTGGTTAAACAAAGGCAAGACGTCAATAAACTTATTTGTTAGCCTTACAAATTGTTGGCAAATATGCCGGCAACATTAATAAGCTACCACAAAATAGCGCAATCATGAAAAAAACCAAGGAGCGGACATTTAAGAAGGCGGCAAATGTATGCAGCAATAATATAAATGTTGGCTTAAAATGTGAGCCATTGTTGAAGTGGATTCAATTCAGGCACAATTGCCAGCTGGCAAACATTGCGTATGAATCGAATTATATGTATATATATATGTGTATGTACATATAGAGTACATCTGTAAATTTGCTATGCCAATGACCCGGTCAAGTATTCGATTTGTGTAATGAACTTGAAGAGCATAATTTATGCGGCTGTTGATCGGCAAACAGCCTCGAGTCGCCTCATCAAATAAATCTAAAGTTGCAGATAATAGAGCCCTAAGTTTCTATCGTTTTTGTTTGTTATAGCACGCACCTTGGATGAACTAAACTTGAGCTCATTTATCGCGCCAGCTGTGCTTAGTTGAAAGCTCTCTAAAGTCATTTTGATGGACTTGATGAAAACTTTTACGAAGACCCCTCAAAGAGGATTAGATTAGAGGAGTGAGTGGCAATAACAAAGGCCAAGCGGCTTAATTTGTCAACAGGCAAAAATGATGGAAGCATTAAATTTGTCAAAAATTGAGCCATTGAGGCGAAAATGTTTTTTTTTTTCTTTGGTTTTTTTCTGAGCCCACCCAGGCGTTATTTCAATAATGATTTTTAATCATCATTGGGGCAGGAATATGGGCTGGGAGCACAAACATCCTGCTCTTGCCTCATTAGCGTCACTTTTCCTTGCGTATGTTTTGACATTTAGTGGCATTGCCATGATTAGCTATTCCCCGAGCTCAGCTTCGTGCTTTTTTTTTGCTTTTTTCTCCTTTGGCTGCCAAATCACATGCTAATTTGGCTGCCATTCAAGCTTACTGCCAACAGTTAGCCGTGTTCACAAACACTCGCAAAAAGTGCCATGTTTCACTCTTTCATTCGCAAAATCTCTCTTTTTTTTTGCATTCTGCTTTGACATTTTGGTATTTCACCTTTCACGAGTGGGTGTCATAACTGCGCTTTTCCCGCCACGATGCCAGGCATGCCTTTTAATCCCGCCAGACACACAACATGTTTTACTTGACCTTTCATGCATTTTACATGGCGTGGTTATTTATTGAATACCCTTTTTGTGTCAAAAATAACTTGGTTGAGTTTGTACTTAGTAATGGTAGTAGATATGGAATGTTGGAGATCTGAGAATGATTTTTAACGTTTAAGCCGTTGTAATTATGAATTAAAGTTTAGAGTAATAATAATAATGTTTTATTTGCTTACGTTTTGAAATCATGGCATACATGTTGACGATTAAAAAAGTTTAAAGATTGTCATAACTGTTTTTCACTGTGAATATTCTTTTTACTTTTACAACGTGTTTAATTAACTTTACATAGAGCTTAAAGTTTTATATTTCAGATACTTCATAAGAGTATTTAATCTTCTGAAATTCCCTCTTATTACTTTTACAACGTGTTTTGTTTACTTTACACATCTAACCCGAATACCTTTTAATTCATTCTCTTAAAGGGAGCCTAATTTAATTTGCTTTTGCTGCTGTTTTTGTTGCTTGCGTGTAATTTATTTCACCGCTAATTTGTATAAATTCTTTTCTTCGCGACGCAAAGACATCAACGCAAAATGGCCGACACTTAACTGTTCATGTTGGCAGCCCACTTCTCCATGTCTCCATGTCTCCCTCCCCGCTACCCATTCCCATTGTCATTTATTGTCTTGGCTGTTTATGTCCTTTTGGCTGCTTGTTTGTCGTAGTTGTTGTTTTTGTTGTAATTATAATGTGTACACCTTTATGTTTATAATTAAGTATCTGGGCTGGGTCTTAGTTTATGCGCAACGACTCGACTGCCTCGGCGATTAGCGTGCGAATTTATGACTGTTTTATTATAGCATAGGTTTCATTAGTGCATAATAAATCAAAGATATCATGTAAAGTGGGAGGACTTAACGATAATTTAGTGTGCCAATTCTGTTCATCAATGAAACATTGAATATTGTATTTATGTGTGTGTGTGTATGTCAAACTGCTTAGATTGATTAATTACACAAGTAACAGATTAATTTTGTATATTTGTATGCAAACTTTAAGACACTAAGCTATACTTAATTTAATGATACAACTTTATTATTTTACTTGTGTTCATGAAAATATTTTATTTTAATTCAAACGTAAGTAAATCGATTTTCTCAGTTCGATAAGCCGCCAATAGTTGCTTGTTAGCGAAGACAAGAACCACAGCTAACATACAGTGGCTCAAAATTGCGCAATGTTAGTTGATGCTTACGTAACGCAGATTTAAGCTCACATGAAGCTGGCTGCGCCATAAATATGTGTTTCAAGACGTGAAGTTGGCTGCACGGAATTTTTCATATATTTTTTTGCGCCAAATTTAAGCTAATTAAATATGTAACTTCAGAATGTTTAAAGTGCTGGCTTCTCTTAATAATTAAATAATAGTTTCTTATAAATGTGCATAACACTTAGATATATTAAAAGAAATCTTTTGAATGTTATCATGCCATTTAGAGTCAATTTGTTTCAAGTCATTTGTGTGTGTTAAGAAAAACTAAACGCTTGGTGCAGCGTTCCTCTAAGAGCAATGTGTAATCGCTATCTTTTGCTTTCCAGAAGATATGTAAAACCCATTAAGATGCCAATCTGTAAATTCGCCAGTCAGCACAGTAATTTAAAAGCGATGATGTATTGAGAAACAGCGGGATCAAGTGCAGACAGTCATGATTAATTCTGGAAAATAGAATTTACCTTTTGGTTCCAGTTTGTTCATTGAGCAAATATTGATTATAGCTTTCTGAAATTGCCACAATATGTTTACAAAAATGGCCAAGTACAGGAATTCGTTAGCCAACTAGCAAGCTAGCCAACTGAAAAACTGGACATTTGGACAAGACAAATGCGGCAGTGACACGTGTTAAGAATTCCGCACATGGCAACTTGCCGGCTTGCCACTTGAAATGCCACACAGCAGCAGCAGCAGCAGTACAAACAAGGAGGAGCAGAAGGAGGAGAAGGAGATGGCTCATGCATATGCACTGGTGCCACAGTCTGTGGCACAGACGACGATTAACATGGCCCGCCCGCCCAGAGTCTCAACAGCCCAGACTGCCAAGGAGACAGTGCAGAACCCTTTTTAGTTGTTTGCATTCAGCGCAAATTTCATAACAAATGACTAACAACATGGGCAAGCAAGCCAAGAGGCAGCTACAGCTACAGTACAGGCAGTGCTGCAACGACAATCGCAGCTAGATAAACAGCAGCAGATGCAGAATCAGATACGTGTCCATGTTGTGGATTTGAATCTTGAATCTGCATGCATGTGTGTTGATCGCGCAGCGGGGCCGATTAACTGAATGGATGATCAAAGTGCTGCAGCTCCAGTTGGGGCAGCTATTGATTGCGTGTGGCAAACACAAATGCCACAGACAAATGCTGCCAACTGGGCGCACACAGGAAGCGCCCCAATGCGCTTATCTCGATAACTTTTCTTCTTTTACTTCTTTTCTTTTCGTTATCTATAGATGCATCGCCAAACAGACAGACGGACGGACGGGTTGAAGGACGGACGATTGGACGATTGGAAAGCGCCAGCTTAATATTCAATTTGTGCAAGCGTTTGTTAAATATGTTAGTTCCCCACTTACGCTGCTCAGCCCCTCTGTCATGTATTTATTTATCGATAAAGTACAAAAGTTGCTGATGGATGTTCACGAACTAATAATTCTCTGTTCAGATTCCTGATTATGAAGTAAGTGAGAGTAAAGAGAGTATAGAAGATTTTCGTTAATTTGTCAAAGTTATGTTTATACTGACCTTATCTCAAACAACAAATTATTCTTTCAGCAACTGTATTGATTGGAATGCCGAAAATAGGATTATACAATCTTCCACATATACAAACATAATGGAAAACCCTATATACCCCTTTGCGCATTTGGATCAGCGAACAAAAACGGTGCTCTTCGCCTTCTGTGCGGTTTTACAAGACAGGCGTCAGATCCCAATTTCCAATTCGCGCTCTATACCCAACTTATGAGGCAAGGGCTAGCGCAAGCGCAATCAACGTCTTGTGGCTGTGTCTGTGGCACGTAGCTTAGCTTCCGCGACGCGCAGCTTGTTGCTGGCAACACTTCATTTATTTTGATAACCATAAGATTGCGTATCATACAGATAGAGGCAGGATATCCCAACTTCCCCCCCGTCTCACTCTAGTGATTGCTGCTGCTGCTGCTAGTGGAATGAGTTTAGGTCAACCCTTAGCCTGTAGCTGCTTGATTGAAATTGCAGCCGCTGGATGCAGTGAGGGGATTTCGGAGTACGGGCGCACAGATTCGATACGCATTTTCAATTCGGTGCTCAGGTGTCAGATGACCGCCTCGAAGTTGACAACTGACACGACAGCCAGCCAGTTTCAGGGCCATGGCCACGTTCGAATCGCGAATCGGATTGTGGCTCTCGTTGCAGTTTTGGCTCTGGTTTATCTTTCGGTTAACCACTGTCAATGCCATTGACAATGGGTTAGGCAATGGGTGTGTGAGTGCCAAAAACGTTTCTCTCTTAAAACCAAAAAGGCAGAAATTCCAAAATTCTTTACATAAATATGCATTTCTGTACATGTTTGAGCACATCTTCTTTACAGATAGTCATCTTAAGGATTCTTGTAAACTCGCATAAAACATATGCAAATGTATGCGCAATCTGGTCACATTGATTGCCATTTGCTGTCAATGTGTTGTGTTGTTTTGCTGTTGTGCAAATAGTACAAGTCACGGCACATGTCATAAATCCCTGGTGCTAACTGTACTGCACAGTTTGGCCATGTCAAATAGAAAGCCTGGATGGACATGGAGCTAGTCGGAGTCAAATAACCGTATGGCAAAAGTTATTGTGTGGTATATCGTGCTTTCCCTGCATTCGCCTTATAAGGTTCGACTCTCAGGGCTCTAGCCAAAAATAGAAGAAAATTGCTGCCCAGCTGTGTCAATGGCCATGGCTTCGTTCGTTATTGTTGTTGTTGGCTTGTGTGAATGTGCAACGCCTGCTTCACCCACTGACTGACTGCATAGTCAAATGTTTGCTTTTCCAGATATTGTAGGTAATTTTTCAATGTGCTGATTATTCAACTAGTTTGTTGCTCTTTTGCCCAGCTTTGACTTAGTTTTTCTTTGCTGCTGCTGCTGCTGCACGAGGTCATCGCTTGCGGTTTGACCGCCCGCTCCAAGCTAACTTTTTGACTATTTGTCTGTCTGCTAGATAGATGGCTAGCTATATAGCTGGGTTAGAGTGTCTCCTGAATGCCATTTTTCTATTCTTTTTGTATATTTTTGCAGCGTGCACGTCGGATTCACATTAACGGTGCTTTCTCAACGCTCGAGTTCTGCAATTTGATTACATTGGCTTACCTTTGAGGCTTTCGCATGCTCTCTGACTCTATTTTCCCTTGCCAACCACTTCAAGCTGACTTAGTTGCTTACTCTGGCTTCGACTTTGGCATTTCTGCGCAAACAAACAAAAAATTAAAGTCATCAGAATTGTGGCAAACTGTTGCCATTGTTATATGGGGCTTGCCACATGCACTTGTTGACTGTAGCCACAAACTAAACATATTCAACGATGCCCGGGCGATAACTCCACACAATTGTCGTAATAAATAAATTCTAGAAAATTATGAGAGCATTTTAAGGTTTAAGATACATATCTCTTTTGTTATGACTGACTGTGCTGGAACGGCAATAATTATTTTTAAATGTGAGCTTATATTAATTATTGGTTGTAAGTTGTTATTTAAGAGATATGAAGAATCAGCATTTGTTCCATGCCTTTGTCTATAATATTTCAAATTTAAGTGTACTGCTTAGAAGTACTTACACATAAAAGAGAAATTGCTAATAACAGAGATTGTACATATGTATATGTGGTAAAAAGAATGAATAAGAATATATAAATATCCCATGAAGCATATATACTCTTAATCCGAGTCGATATAGCCATGTCGGCCAGTTCTAGTTCCTTTAGAGTTTGAGCTATTGAGCTGAAACTCGGCCAGATCGGATCACTATATTGTATAGCTGTCACACAAAGGCAAGATATTCAATAAGTTGTACTTGAAAGACAAATAGGCTTTGACAGTGTCTATAATTTATAGCTTGTTGAAGATTGTCTTCCTCACTTTTTGCCCCTTTGTGAGGTTGCAACCAACCCAGTTCTTTTTATTAATGTTTTTCCATAACACCTTGGTCCACATTTGAGTAATGCTTAGCACCTCCTCCAAAAACTAAGAGCTAAGTGCAGCTCAGTTGCATAATAAGCAGATTTAAATGTAAATCTGCTAAAAATACAAATTTTCGTCTTAAAAACGCATTTGGAATCGCTTAAAATTCTTGGTAAATTTTGCTTTCGAAACTGCTTAGCTGTGTTAACTGGTAAGTTGTGGAGAGAGAAGGGGTGGCAAGAAAGGCGGTCAAAGTTGGTCTTCGGAGTGTAACTTGTTATTTAGTGTAATTAATTTTGAAGCCAAAGTGCTAATTAATTCAGAGAGCAGAGCGAATAGCTTCAGGTGAAGGCGTTGGAAGCAGCATATAGAAACAAATTGTGGCAAACATCCGCCGGACAGCGTCAAATTGGACGCGCTGGGCAGCTGGGCCAACTAAGCAGCTAGACAACACAGAAGCTGCCGCCGCCGCCACCACCGTCGCACAATTAATGACCAGACCAAACAAAAATAACAAAAGTAAGGCGCAATTTCAGAAGAATTTACCGAAGACAGGAAACTTGCATAACTGTACGCGCAGCTCAGTTCATCAAAAGTCTCGAAGGTTCTTTTTCTTGTGTTTTGTGCTTACGCAATGCGACTGCAAAAAAAGTCAGCCCAAAACACAAGAGTTGTGATGTGTCCCGCCATTCCAGCCCAGCTGCAACCCAAAGACAACCCTACCCAACCCAACCCAACCTATTGCGACCCAAACCAGCCCAGTCAGCAGCGTCGAGCAGCAGCAGCAACAAACTGAGCCAATAGTAACGCCTACCAATACCTTTAATTATAGTGCCAGCCGCCAAGGATGGCAACCCGGGGCTTTAGTTGTTTGCCAGCTCTGGCCATAGCAATTCCTTTGGTTGCTGTGGCCAAACATGACGCACGTATAGAAAACATATTTCAAACTAAACAAACTCATCAAGCAAAAAACGTTCGAACGCGTGCAAAATTAAAAGTAAAGCGAGAAAATATGTCGACAACGCATTCAAGCAGGCAGCGGTTAAAATACACAGTAAACAATAAAATATCACTTGAAATTAATATGTCACAGTTTTAAAAATCATGTTACAGATAATTGAAAATGATAATTGAGAACGAAATTTACTTTATGTCTCATAAAAGGCTTACAAATAAAGAAATCCAAAGTTGTTTACTGTGTAGGGATCAGGTTGAATTGAATGATACTGTAAATGTATAGAATGCCGCTTGTTATGCGCTGCACAGCTCCAAGGTCGTGTGATTTGATCGCTGAGGCGTTCACTTGAGGCTGCTCCCCAGCTTTCGGTGACGTCATGGCGCTAAAACTTTGATGCCGAGATAGCGTTTGGCCATTAGACATGGAACAACAGAGCGAAAAGATTAACAGCTAGTGTATTATAAGCAAATTCTATACTCACAAGGTCAGGCTTGGTAATAAAAGACGCCCACGTTTCCACTTAGCGCCTCATCAAACGATATTTATTTTTGGACATTTGGAAAATTGCTCAACTTTTGCGAACGCGCCATTCGAAAAAAAAAGGCCACTGGCAATTTAGCAATTATGAAATGATTAATTTTTGTGCATTTTCTCAACACCTTCCACTTAGCAGGGCACCCTTGAATGGGGCACGGGAAGCCGGAGGGGATGGTGTGTGGATACCCATAAAGAAACCTGGGCATGGGCAGGCGTTAAAGCGCAACTACTGTCGATTTAAGTGCCGTTGGGTCCATTGGCCGTGCAGGGTATCATTAGGCCAGGCAAAACAATTTAAAATAACTGCCGCAACAACCAGCATAATATTATTAAGAAGCGACTGCTCTCTGCCTGCCATAGACAATTTTCATAATGGCCAGAAATAAATCTGCAAGCAGCAGCAGAGGCAGCTAGAAACAAGCTGCCTCAGAAATGCTGGGAACGGAACGTTGAATGCGCCACAGCACAACTTAATTAATAAACTAATGAGCAGTTTGCAGGCAGCCAAACGAGGTCCATTCGCGGACTCAGTTGCCGTGTTCAGTTTTAGGTTGGACCCATCTGTACGAGAGAGATTATCTACATGAGCGCACTCAATGGTTGCCCCGTGTTGTTGCCCAGCCTATTTGCAAAAGATCAGCGAGAAATTAAAATAAATGAGCAACGTGCAAATATGCCAAAAGATCCCTGAAACTGCTAAGCTAAAGCCACAAACGTGTTGTGCAATCCAAAAGCACTAAAAACAAAACCACACACTCAACAAAATATGTATGAATAAAATATTGTTTGATTTATGCAAAATTGAGTTCGGAAATGCCCAGACGTTAAAAAAATGACAGTAAAGCAATGCTTGAAATACCTATATCAAGCAAACTGATATCACCTCGAAATGACAGCTGACAGCATCATTCATAGATGCAACACTTAAGATTAGAGTCTTAAATACCTTATAAGAATAATAAATGTTTGTCCTAAACGAGAATTGGCGACCATGTTGTGCGGAAGCCTAAACGTTTTAAGAGCTTAACATTAAGTATTTCGTTTTTTGGTTGATTCAGTAATTATATTTTGCTGACGTCACCCATAAGTTTTTGCATACACAATTGAATGTTACGTCAGTTAGGTGGAAAACATATTCCTTGAGCATATCCCAAACATTTATGTGACTAGAAACAGTCATAAAGCTATGTTAGACTCGCTAATAAACTATGATTTACAAGCTATAAATTTGCTGTAACGCTTTAAAGATTTTTTACAACTGTCTCGCATTTAAACCGAACAGTTTTTTTTTTTGTTTATTTTAACATTTTGCAAGTGGTTGATTTATGGCTATAAGTATGACGACTATTTCTGATGAGATTTTTAAAACATATCCTGCTTTCAGTTAAAGATTTCTCTGTTTTGAATATATATATAATGAACAAAAATAAAAGTGAGGAATGCTTGAGAATGCCTCTGGCGCTCTAGCGGCTGAACTAAATCATTTTGTTTTCACTCTCTGGTGTCTGTTGGTGGTGATGCTGGTGTTGGTGTTGCTGCCGCCGCAGTTTAATTATCACAATTCTAGATTTGGTGCATGTAAGTTGAACCTTTGAACAGCTCATAAATTTTGCGGCGAACAAGTTAAGGCTGACGGCGACAGCTGCGGCTGCTGAGTTGCAACACCACGAAAAAAAAGGGAAATATTTATTGCGACTTGTAAATTGAAAATCGTCTTAGTTTTAGTTTCGACTGCTGCCAACAGCTACGACAAGCAAATGGACTAGAACAAGGTACAAGTAGAAAAACAAAAACAAAATGAAGAGAAACACTATTGAAATCAATGAAAGCTGATAGCCTAGAAGGCAAAAGAGAGCCAAGTCATGATTAACATAGGCTCGGCCCTAAGTAGTACTCGCTTGGCCAAAGATGGCACCGGCTAGAACGTCCGGGTCCGGCAACGTGTAGCATTTAAGCGACATGCCAACACTTAGGCACTTGACTATGATGCCAGTTTCTGCTCCTTCTCTTCATTCTCATCCAGCTGCTAATGCTGCAAACGTATCATTAACAAGTCACGACAAATTCGCGTTCAGACATTTGAAAAGCCAATGCCAAATTTGGCGAGGACAACGCCGACAGTTGGCTAGGCCCAGCAGCAGCAGCAGTTGGCATTAGATAAACTTCAATCAACTACAACTTTCAGCTATCTTTCTCACTCTCTCTAGCTGTTGCCCGCCCTTTTCATTCCTTTGTAAAGTGCCAAGTGCCAAGTACATGGACAGGTTGGCTGGCTAGCAAACTGGCAACGCTTGGTGAGTGCTGGCGGCTGCTTTGAACAGACCACCGCCAGTTTTAGAGGTGTGAAAAATCTAAAATGCAAACACGCTATGAGTGCCACAAAACTCTTAGCTCTGTATCTGTATCTATAGTTGGACTCTGCTGCACTCCATTTGTAGTTGCTCCCATGGGCGCTGCCCAAAAAAGATACAAAAACTAAAACAAAATACCACGAAGCAAAAATATCAAAGCCAAGTATTGCATCCAGTATCCAATACAAGATTCTCCCATACGCATGAATTATTTATTTCGATTGTCTGCAGTGAGCGCGCTGGGCTTGCAATATTTTTAGTAGCCATAAAGAGTCGCTGAATTTATGTGGTGGCGGGCAGCGGGGCCCGAGGTGGCGGATCGATCGATCGATCGTTCAAATTATCGCAGGAGCATGCAAAATTTATTAACAAACATAAAAATTGCTCGAGAATTTATTTCATCTTAATTCAATTTAACAACTTAAACAGCCATAAAGTGTTCACATTGTAAATCAATGCAACGTCCTATGCACAATGTCCTCTCCCCCTCCTTCCTGTAATGTCCACATGGATTGGCATCATCGCCGCGTCTGGGAATAGGGTTGCAGCTGGTGCTAGGAGCTCCTTGTGCTCTCCATAAATTTATGAGCTGTGCATGAAAATGAGTCAAAACAAATTATGCCGCAACTGATTGACAGGCGCGTTCCATGCGAGTTTCATACGCCGCTTTCAAGTTGAAATGAGAGAGGCTGACAGAGTGAGAGAGAGAGAGAGGTTGAGAGGGAGAGAGAGAGGTAGAAATCATCTTGCTAGCGATTATTATTATGATGTGATCGTCTGTTGCGTATGCCAAAAGATTTCCATCAGCAGCATCCCCAACAATTTAGGGGCATTAATCATTCCACTAAATATATGAGGGTGGTTCCAATAACTCAACTTCAAAAGCTACTCTCACTCTCTGATTAGCATCTGTGGCTCAATTTTCCATAATATCCATTTGGCAGCCATAAAAACTAATTCTAAAATGGCTGCGGGAGAGTTAGCCATAATTGAGCTGATCTTGAAGATTATATCTTTGTGTTCTAAGAAAAGTAAGTATTTTTAATTGAAAACTTACTAAGTATATAAGCTTAACTAGTCAAAATGTTTTTAGAACTTGAAAACATTTTTTATTTTGTTGAAATAATTTATTGTGGATGGGAAGATTGTGGAATAATTTGAAATAATTTAAAAATGGGCGTATGCAAGTGAGGATGGCGGTGATGAGGTGATGAGCATTCAAGCCTGACAGTAGCACCCATCGGCGGAATTCTTCTTGATCCAATCGAGGAATTTGCTAACTCTGGCATAGACACCAGGCGCATTTGCCTGGGCGCAGCCATAACCAAAGGACACAACACCAGCGAGCTTGTAGCGACCCTCGTTGACAATTAGTGGACCCCCGCTGTCACCCTGGCAGGCATCCTTGCCACCAGACTTGACCAGACCGGCACATAGCATAACATCCACAATCTTGTCCTTGTAACGGGTGGCGCGACATTGTTGATTGGTGATGACGGGCACACTAACCTCCTGCAGATAGTTGCTGGTGGTGCCGCCCTCCTTAATCAAGCCCCAACCAGCCACAGTAGCCTAAAGAAGCAGCAAAGAAAGTTTTCCTTAGTGACAGAACGAAAGACTTAGATAATTAACTTACCGTTTTGCCATCAAAGTTGTGATTAACATCGGGCAAACAAACGGGACGCATGTTGCCAGTAAGTGGCACAGGTGACTCCAACTTAAGCAGCGCCACATCATTGACAATGCGCGTGGAATCGTAGCTGGGATGAACTGTGGTTTGCACCACCTTACGCACAATGCCTGGATCGTTTGAAGATCTATCCGTTTGCAGCAGACGCACAGTAATCTGATCCCTATTGCCATGCACACAATGAGCTGCGGTAAGCACATAGCGATCATTGATCAATGAACCGCCGCAGAAGAGACGTGGATAATAGCGACCCTTGACCAGCTGAGCGGTCCATGGATACTTGTTGGAGCGCACCTGTTGTCCACCAACAATGCGATTGACATTTGGAGTGCCGCAGACTGTAAGAAAGCAATGAAGGATTAAGAATAATTTTTTTACAGGATGCAATTGTTAACTTACAGCAGCTTGCCTTGGTGGTGCATTGACTACGCTTGCCCTTTGTGGGACGTGCTCGCACATGATTGAACTGCTGTTCTGGTTTCTCCACTAGATTCACAACATCACCGAATTGCTGATTAAGCGTCTGTTGGGGCGCCAAGTATTCATATTGTGCCAGCGCCAGGCTGCAGCCGAGCAGCACCAGCGGCAGGGCGAGATAACTATGCATCTTGACTGGAGTTGATTCCGGTGGCAAGTGACGATGCTGTTTACACAGCACGTGCTACTTATATAAAAATCTCGGCCAACCATCCTCCAGGTCTTCTGCTTGGTAATAAAACTATAAATATGAATGTTTTATTGATTGTTTAAAGAGCACGCGATTTGTTTCTTTCTTTCTGTCTGTCTTTCTCTCTTGTCTTTCTCCGCTTTCTTTGTTTGCTTTCAGGTTTATTTGCATAACACTAAAACTTGCTCAGAGGCAGAACCCAAAATGACAAATAAACTTTTTATTGTTATTGTTTTTTTTGCTGTTATTGTTGTTTATTTATTTTTTGCATATTCACATAAAGTGGAGCAAACTTTAAACCGCCTCCACATATGCCGCTGCTTAATGGACTTTTAATGCGCTGTTCAAGAGACTTAGGCATAGTCATATTTAACGGCATCATCATCATCATTATTATCATTATCATGATTTTATTACTCTTCTCTTACTGCTTGTGACCCAGCTTTGGCCAAATTAAACTTAAACTGGAACTGGAACTCGCTGAGTTGGCAGTTTCGAGTGCTTTTCATGCGATTTGTGTTCGAATTGAACTCGCAAATTCTGACTGCGATTTATTCTGCTTGGCAGCATAAATTCCCATACTACACTTGAAGCATAAATATCGTTTAAGTGCCAGTTATCCGGTATCATCATTAACCAGCAGCCAAACGCCTGCTTTCACGCTGCTACATAATTTACAAGGCATTTACTTGCAATCGACTCTGATACAGCAAAACATATTCGTATTCTTCTTTTCTTTTGGGCATATTTTATGTAGCAGAACCCGAGCTGCAATCGTTCGTTTCTCTTCTTACTGCCTGCTGGCTGCTCATATTTTGTAGCCTGGAATGTCGTCGCTTTTGGTGTCTGCCCCCAAAAATGGAGCGCCTCAGGCTTGTTATCCATTGAACGAGCGGCAAAACAAATTAACGTTTACAAAAAAAGAACAGCGAAAAAGAATATTATTAAAGCGTGTCGTTCGAAAATGGTGCAACATGTGGCACTTTTGTTGCGACGCGTGCATTTAATTGCAAATTTAATAATTTTTTAATTAATAAATTATGTGGAACATACTCTGTAATCAAAGTGGCCATAATATTGCACCTGAAATGGGTATAACGGTTACTTTTTTTATGGCTAACTAAACATTTTTAATATATCATATTATTTTTATGACGCACTTAAAAACAAAAGGGGAAAAGGCAACTTGGCGACAGGTGAAACGGTATCATTTGCTTTGTATTGAGTAAGCCATAAAACCGTTTGTTTTAAATGGAAAGATACCTAAACAATCCGTTCTCGACCTATATATTGTAATTATAATTTAATATAAATCACATAAATCTCAATAAAATCAATTAGCAAAAATAGATTTATAGCTTAATAATAAACGCAGATGATTTATCCGTATAAAGTCTTAGTCGATGTTCATATTTCTCCAACAACGTCACACATAATTAGTTTACGCGCGTCTTTGATTCGATTAGTGGCAGTGTTCTCATTTCTCAAACATAAATAACTTTTACTTTTATGCCAACCATTTATACAATGCCAGCTTTTGTGTTTTCGAAATTTCTTTGTTTTGGATCATTTGCATAGCTTTAAAAAACGAAAACTAAAAATCATAACAATCAGCCAAATCAGATCTAAATCAAGTATCATTCGCTATTAGAGATGAAAGCGAGTCGTGACTTAATTATAAAAAATCTTTGAAATATGTAATATCTATTCAATATCTGCATATCTAGCTTAACTTAGTTTGCGTGACGTCACGCGCTTATCTGCCAATTGAAAATCTTACTAAGTGAAGGCAGAGAAGCAGAAGCACACGCTGATAAGACAATTGTTTAAATCAATTATCAAATGCAATTATTACGTTTGTTTCAAACTGCAACTTGAACTCTTTGAAAACATGCAGCTGTTGCATGACAATTCCACTCACATACTTTGTTCTCTGTGGGCGTGGTAGTACGACAAGAACAACACCTATGTACATTTTTATGGTGCATTGAACCTGGTCCGCATAAAACGAAAAACTTGGGGAACAAACTTGGCTGGGATGCCAAACTGTAACAGAGAGTTTTAGAAAGGTTGAATGGCATTTGCCATTCACTTGAGCATGGGGCACCTCTCAGCTAGTGGCAGTTACCAGTCAGTCAGTCATTCAGTCACTTATAAATTTGCATAAGAAGAGAGAATTGCATTATCAAAGGCAGCAAGTTTTCACGTTGCCAGTTGTACTTATCTAACCGGCATAAACAATCAAGGCAAAGTCCCAAGCATTTTAATTATTGTGTGTGAAGGCACAGCAAACAAATCATGACCGCATCTCTTTCTATTTATTTCATTCTTTCTTTCTCTCCGTCTGCTCTTTGTGGCTGTGACTGATGTGCTGCATTTGATAACTGAAGACTTGGTTGGACCCTTAGATAATGAAAAGGAAGTAGTGTCTTTGGCTGTAATTCAAATTTGTAGCACTCGCAGCCCGCTGGGCAAACAAAAGTCAGCAACCGTCTGCAGTCTGGCTACAATGTCTAAAATGTCTAAGATCTGTAGCAGTAGCTGCTGCTGCTGATGTTGCAACTGCCTCCACTGCCTCAACTGGCAACATCTTCTTCCTCAATGACATTAATTCATTTTGTATGCAAAGCAATCAGTGACAGTAGCCGTGGCCTCTCTGGATCTAAGCCTAGCAACTCTGACTCTGACTGTGACTGTGATTCTGACTTCATCTTGGACTCTTGGCAATTAGAAAAGAGTTGGAAAATTGTATACAAGTCGTCTTTCTTTGGTTTGTTCGCTCGCTCGTTGTCTGTGTGTTGGTTTCTGGTTCTGCAGCATTTCCAAACTGGCACTGCGCTGCACTGATTTGCATTGCACGATTCTCAACTTAATTTAACATAAAGTAAACAAGCGCAGTTAACAAGCCAAATACAAGCCATGAGCGTGCGGGTGCCAGTTTTATGTGGCTCTCCAGTTTTAGCTGCATCTCCATCTCCATTCCCAGCTCTAGCTTCAAACATCAGTTTGAGAGTCCAGCCTCTAACCTAAAAGGGTCTGTGCAGAAACATACATAAGCCCTGTTTGCCTGTTCGCCTGTCGTGTGACGTGTTTGTTTGAAAATTCTAAAATATTTGAACTTGGCTCTCGTTTGCCATCTGAAGAGCTTTCTCACAAGTCAACGCCAGGCGCGAGACACTTTAACATCGAGCATCGTGAGGAGTTTATTAAAAGACTCAACGATCCAGTCGCTTGGCCAGTCTTCCTGTTAGCATCCCCTTCTCTTCAGTCCACAGCAAGCAAATCCTTTGTAAGGTAATTGCTCATTTGAGTTATAAACACGCACACACATAGTCTCCCCCCTCTCTGTCACATTTGCCTTTCCTCAGCCCTGTTCTGTCCCATGTCGCCCATGTTTCTAGCCACAGATGGCAATCGTTGTTGCCGTTGTTGTTGCTGTTATGGCCACGCCTTTGCTCCATGGCTGCTTGGCTGGCTTAAAGTCAGATACCGAAAGGGCCCAACGACGTTTTGCATGTCTAACAATTGTTCTTCTAATTGCGTTTATGGCCAAAAGGAAGCTGTGGGTACAACCAATAACATTGGCTTGTAAACGCAATCGGACAAGATAATCTCAGCAAGCGCCCAAAAAAGGGACGGTTGCGTGGACGTGTGGCATGTGGCATGCGGCAACAAGCATTTGGGCCGGCAACAAATTGCCGCTGAATTCTGATTGAGTTTTTCAAATTGGCATTGACGTTGGCATTGATAGAAATGCGTTACAAACGCACACATCACATTTATGGTCCGCCTATTAACTGCTCCAGCAAATTGACAGCAGACTCTACAAAACGAATGAGCAGCAGACAAAACAACAACAACAAAAACAATTACAAAACAATTTGGCAGCAGCACTTCATTAAAACTCAATATGGAGTTCAGCAGATGTTGCGATTTCTTTTAGTTAGGAATCTTTGAGTAATAAAAGTTTAAGTAAATAAGCGGAGATGACTGCCATGACGCAGCGGATACATAGAAAGAATACAGAATACTTGATTAGACAGATTAATGTTGTTAATAAAGCTGTAATTAACGATAATGCTTTTTGATATCGCATCTCACATGGTACCAACATAATCTTGAAGTCCGTTCCTAAAAGTATGCTATACTAAATTGAGAATGAGAACAATCTCAAACAGTTTCATTTTTACCCCCAACAATTTTATTTTTACCTCATTTGGGGTAATTTGAGTAAGTAATTTAGTTAGTGTACGTAGTTTCCCGATCATCCACAGTTGTATCTAACTTCAGTTAATGTTCATAAATCTTTTATTAATCAATTTCAATCAAGCACTTAAGTTTATAAATAAAAAAAAAACTTTTAAATAATAGATAAAGTTTGATTCCAAGCACTTTCGATTTATGTTTGTTACTATATACTATGCATTAAGAAAGATACATATAATACATAAATAGTTTTATCTAAAACAAGGTTGTCGGTTGAGTCAATTGTTGTTGTCGTCTCGATATGCCGCCATAGACGTAGCGCAATGACATGGCTCCAAACCAGAGGTAGGCACAAAATCTTGCCAAGTGGTGGTGGTGGTGTGGTGTGTGGCTAACTTAAATCAGTGGAAAATTGAGAACCAGCGAAATGTCTAATGATAACTGCAGGAACTTTAAAGGCGCGAGATTGCGGAAATTTCAAGACAGCGAAGACGTCGACGATGGCAACGACTTCAACAAACAACAACAACAATAACAACGAACCCGACAACACAACCGACTGCAGCAACAACAACAACAAAGACGACGACAAGTGTCAAATGAAGCTTAGATAAATTTCAAAAAGGGCAAAAACATTGGCAAACACATGCCTTAGAAGAACGGTCGTCCAAGATCGAGGCGCAAGATCAGGAAGAGCAATGGGAAGGGGCAGCGAGCAATGGAAGATGGGATAGTGAAGCCTAACCTTGCCATGCCGCACAAGTAGCCGCAGGGCGGCCGCCAACTCAGACTCAATTTCAGCAGCAGCAGCCGCCGCATCGTTCTTTCTGGCGGTAGAAAGAATGCGATGGCCATGAAGTCTGCAAGTTTCTTGCTCAGCTTACTCGTATTTGAACTTGCAGACACGCTTTTGGCCCTTAACATTGTTGACCGTCATTTCGCCGATATCAAAATTCCAAACCAAAGAGATGGCTGAGAGCGAAAACGCTTTGTTGTTGTAGTAAGTTGCTGTTGCACTTTCTTTCAACAGCAGCCGGAGCGGGGCAGCAAAAGTGTAGATCAGCGCGAAATCTAATTTATGCAGCAGACAGCCATGCAAACATGTTGCACGATGATGATGAAAAAGCAGCAGGCACAAGGCAATATTTTTATTTAAAAATTAAAAAAACAGTATAAAAGCAGCAAGGGAGCTGCAAAATCTACTGCAACAACAGCAACAGCAGCAACGCGGCAAACGACAATCGCGAGGCGAACAACAACGACGCATGTTTTATGACTCTCATTGTCATTTATGCAAATTAGACAACAACGCGGCGCTGCAACAGGAACAGTGCAACAACAACAGCAGCATAGGATACTTGAGCGAGGTTCAAGCCAATGCTGATCTCCACAGCTTCATTCTCAGCTATTCCTGCACTTCTAAGCTGCGGCACAAATTTCCCACCATACCAAACGAGCGAATATCTTCGGCTGAGCTTTTGTCATGGACTCGGTCGAAGTTGTCCCTTTGGCTAGATGGTTTGTCGGTTCGTTGGTTATGAGCAACATGTTTTATGATATCTGCCAGTGATTTATTATCATTTGATTTAAACAGCAGTAGACAGGACACACATCAATACAGGATTGCAGCGGACAGTGGACAACAACGCGCTTCTCAATAGCAACAGCAACAGCACAGACCCTTGGCGTTATTTATAGTTTAGACGTGAAACACTGAGCTGTTTAGAGCTGTGAGCTGGATAGAGTCTGCATTACATGCTTATTATAAAAATGTGCGCTTTTATGAGCACAGCACAGCATGTTATGGGAGGAGAGAGACGAAGAGAGCCAATGAGACGACTGCCTTTTGGCCATTTTAATTAGCGTCATGTGCTGCGCTTTAACAACAACGAAAGGCTCAGGCAATAAACTTGATTTGTTTTGACTTTGCTACGGATCATAAAACTCTGCATTTAGTATTATGTCCAGCTCAGTTACCGTTAATTTGCGTTGAGCCATCTAATAGAGAGCTCCAGGTGCTCCCAAACAAAACAGCTAAGCCAATTTTATGGCAGACAAAATAATGGTACACAGTTTGTTGGAATATTGCTATTATAACTATTTATTTTATACTATGATGATTAATTTTTAATTCTGTTGATGTAAACAAGAAGTTGACTAAATTGTTTTAAGAATAATTTAGGATTGCTGTTCCACTTTGAAGTTATCTAGGTCCAATTAGCTCGACCTTGGTAAGATCCTGTCTAAACAATAATTTTGTGTGAAGCGCATTGAACTAAGTTGCATTTTCTACAACAATTGGCAACAAGATCCGTTTGCATAAATTTCCGCTATTCAAACACGTATTTCACAATCAGCGACGTCATCATTGAAATTGTTTACGTGCCAGGTCTCGTTCCCAATCGATAAGCCAGTCTCCATTGCATGCCCACGTCCAATGATGCGCCTCCCCATGTGCTCATCTCTGATGATGTGCATGTCTCAAAATAGATATTAAGCATGCCTTATTGTTACTATTGCATTTGACTTAATAATAAATGATTACCTTCACATACATATTTAATGCAACGTTGTGCAATCTTAGTTTGTGGGTTGTCGTAGAAGTACATAAATAAAGTAAAAAAGCATCTAAATCTAAAATTAATTAAATATACTTTCTGGTAGAAACTTCTCAATCATTCCTCGCTGCTGGATCACAACTATTAGATGTGTTAATACAACTTATATTATTTGTTGTACTTGTGGCAATTATCAGTCCATTCACGTGCCAGCACAACATGCGCAACATGACATCATCTATTCCCTTGCGCTTCCCTCTTTAGCTTTGCATCATTAAGAATTTTCACATTAGTTGTGGCTATTGTGCTGGCGTCAGAGTCAACAGTTTGGCTTTAAATTATGGCCACGACGATGACGACAATGCTCCGTTAGCTTAGGTCGCCTCTGCAACAATCTTATCCTGTTTGTTGTTGTCTTAACTGCCGCCCACACAATTGGAGTTGGGTTCAGGTTCAGGCTCAGGGCTTTGTTGGAGCACTGTTTTCAATTGCAAATTGAATTCAATCATTGACTATAATTTGGCACACTCGGTACAAAGAAGGCAGTTCAGAACTGCGACTCGACTCGACGATTTAACAGTTAAATGTTGCAACAGCGTTTGCATTTAACACGCGCAAATTGCTGATACTGCAGCAACAACCGCCACAGGCCACATAGCCAGCTTTGGGCATGCAGCAAAGTCAAAGTCAAGACAACGACGACCATTAGAAATTCTAATTCTTTGTTGCAGCAACGAAAATTGGCCATCGCTATTGGTGTTGTTGCTGTTGCTTTGGTAACTGCAATCAGCTATACAAAATTCACCCACAAACAGCAGCAGCAGCAGCATCAGCCGCAAAACAAGAGGTGGCAAATATGTAAGTCACGTTGTACTATGTACGGTTTTGGGGGGGTTATACTTGATGGTAGGGGAGGTATGTTCCACGGGGCCTGGCAGTTAGCCCTGGCCAAACTTTCTTTGGTGTTGCTGCTTGCCATTGACAACATACGACAAACGGCGACGAAGTTGCTGTTGCTGCTGTTGTTATTGCTGTTGCTGCTCATTCTTGATGATGAGGCAGGCAGGCAGCTGTTGCTGTTGTTGCTGTAGCAGATGCCGCCATAAACAATTTGCGATAAAAAAGCGTGCGAATTTCTCACGAACTGTTCGAGTTAGGGACACAACATACACTTATAAAAAAATCTTAAGTTTCGAGACTTTTCATTGAAGAAACTACAAAATTACAGCATCAATAAATTTTGATTCGTTTTTGAAGTTTTGTTCAGTGTAGTACCCACATACATATACAAACTAGTATGTTGTACTTACTATATAGAGAATAGATTTTAGGCCGACTGTATGCACCTACCCACCTTATAGCCATCTACAACTACCCACTATGGTCGCTCTGACGTCTTTAATTCTTGGCGCATGTTTTGCCTGGCGGTATTTGCGCTTTGATTGCCCAAAATCCAAAAGCAGACGAAAAACAGTTGGCAGCAACAAAAAGTGGTAAACCAAAACAGCAACAACATTTGTGGGCAAAAGCAACATCTTCTTGGGATTAAGTGGACTCTGGGTCAAGCCATGGCCGGCATTGTGTTGTGGCACTAATGATTTTGGCATGGTATACAATTGATTGATTGCTTGATTGAGTGCATTGAACCGCAATGGTCAGGGCTATATGTGTGAAGAGATGCGCTGCGCCAAAGGTCAATTGGTTTGTCTGCTCTGCCTTGTTGCTTGTGACAAGTTTTACATGCATTGCATTCATAACAACAACAGCAACCAAAAGAGCAGCAACAGTTGCTCTTGCAGCAGCAGCAACAAAAACTCACGTCGAGAAAATTGACCAACTGTTGGGTTTATTATTTCGATTGCATAGTCAACACACACAGAGGGAGTGATAGAAAGAGTAAGAGCGAGAGAGAGAGAAAGAGATGTGTGCAGTGAAAAGATTGGATAGAACCCAAGGCACGTAGCAGCACTTTGGCTTTGTCTGCGGCAGCAACTTGCAACTTGGAGCCATGCAACAGAATCCCTTCTCCTCTCTTACCATACACTACCATACCCTATCTTTCCTCCTGCCTCCTGGCTATGTGTGTCTGCTGCTGCTGCTTCTGCTGTGAGCACCACTTCTAATGATGCAAGCGAGGTCGTTCCAGCCCAGTCAGTAACAAAGTTCTGCAACTTTTTTTGTTGTAGCTGCAGAGGCTGCCTGGCAGGCCTGTGAGGCTGCCTGCTGCTTGCAATTCTTTTTTTTTTGTTTTGTTTTCTTTTTGCTGCAGCCCCAGAGTCCATGCTTATTTTCTATTACTGCTTTTTCCACTTAAGGCCATTGCACTTTTTACGTGCAATGCCATGGAGGGCTTCTTGGCCATTGCCGTCGTCGCTGTTGTCGCTGTTGTTGCTGCTGCTGCTGCTGATGTTGTTGTTTGGCTGGCAAGCTGGCTAGCTGAACGTGCAAAGGTTGTGAAAATGCTGACGCTGTGTGGAAAAGTTTGCAACAAATTTTGCGTCATGCTTGGAAAAAATGAAATGGAGCGAAAAAATGTTGTTGCTGGACAAAGCATTCATGTTGTTGTTGTTGCTGTTCTTGTTGCTGCTGCTGTTGTTGCTGCTGCTGCGGCTGTTTGTCTGCTGTAAGCAAAATATGGGACTTTTTAGGTTCGTTGACTTTGAACATTGCATTGGCATTGTTCTTCTCACTTTATTATTTGCTTTGTGGAGGCTGCGGCTGCCGTTTTGTTGTGCAACAATTCGCGTGCAGTAGCCACAACAACAACACTGCCTGTTTGCTGCCAGCCTGCTGCCTGTTTGTTGCCTGCTAAACAAAGCGCAAATAATTCATAGCAGAGAATCCAGCAGAACCTGAAGTTGCTGCAGTCTTCAGTCTGACCCTTTCATTAGACGCTACAGCAGCAACAAACAGGCAAAGTTTATGCATCCTGCGCGTTGATTTCCATTTAAACGACAGCGTTAGAGAAACAGCAGCAGCACCAACAACAACAACAGTAGCAAAAGAATCAGAAGCACACACAACAAATAGAAAAACTGGCTTCCTTGATGCTATCCAATGCGATCCAAACGAAAAGCGAAAGAACCCATTAAAATAGCTGCAACTGCAACTGCCACAACAGTTGCAACTGTTGCAAGTACGTGAGTACTGCGCGGTAGGTTCTTGTTGTGTCACCCATGTGTTCTTGCAGCCTTTTGATTTGCTCACCCCAACACGACAAGCGACAACTTTGGCCACCAATTGAGCTAAGTAACTAAAGGGCAACTTAAAATACAACAACATCTGCGACTGCAACTGCCTTCCACCTTCATCACTGTCTTTTGCCAGGGACCCATGCGACGTCTGTTGCTTGTAAACTTTTGTAGAAAGTGCCATTAGACTTTGGTCAAAAATATTATATTTTAAGCCTTGTATCTTTTAAAATTTTTTTAAAAATAACTCTTAAGTCCAAAGCACGAAAGTTCCATCTATTTAGATGATTCACACAACATTTAACCAACACTTTCTCTCATTTCGGGGTCAAATTTCAATAAACCTTCGGTATGATGATCAAAATATAATGTTATATGATGATAGTGATGTTACTGATGATATTTTTTTAAGTCTTGAAGCTCAAGACAAACTCTTGAATTCGTTTTGATAATAGTACTTCCAAAAGTTTTTGTATGGAATAATAATTTGAAGCTCTAACTAAAAAAAATACTATTAAAATAGTTGAGCTGTCAGTTTAGAAGGCAAATTCAATTTCAAGCTTGTAGGTTGAAGGGGCCAGGGAAATTGTTGAGGCACGTAGCAACTGCAATTTGTTCGTGCTTAGGTGCAAGAAAGAAAGCAGCTGATATTGCTGCGTGCAGTGCAATTAGTGGCAAATTGCATGGGAAAATTCTATAAAATTCTATATGCACACAAAATGCTGCGCGGGCGAGTTGCAGCCAAACTGGAGCCCGAGCTTTAGCTACAGATAGCAGATAGCTGCTGTGGCCTCCAAGCGCCGCTGGGCATATGCAAAATGAGAGACTTCAGACACGAACTTGACGTATTTGGCTGCGTTCTTAACAGTAAAAAAAAAACAAAAAGAAAAAAAATTCTTGCTAGCTCCTCCACTTGCTTGACTGTTTGCCACTTTTGGCAAATTGGGGAAATTGGGAGATTCAATAAGGAATCACTATGATTAGCATTTATGTGCGCTGCATTCGGCATTAAATTCGTAACTGGAGCCAGTAAAAATGCTTCCTTGTTGGCTTTCGTTGTTGTTACTCCTCTAACTCCCTCTTTTTCTTAAACAAAAACGAAAACTTAACCTTAAACTTGGCGTGTTGCATTTGTTTTGAGATTGTTGCGGAAATCACAACAGAGAGACAAAGACCAAAGTCGCAAGTTGTTGGCCCAGTCGCATGCAATGTGCGCTCGCGCATTTGACGTAATGGGCTACAACAACAACGACAACAACAACAGCAATAGTCTCTCATCAGAGCTTCAAGCAGCTGGGCAAAAGTTCATTACTCCACTTAGGGCAACATTTGCCACAGCTACACAAAGTTGAACAGTTTTTTTTCCTCTTACTGTTGTTGCTGTTGCTTGGAACCTCTTTGCGGGTTCTCAGATGCACCGCAGAGGTCGCTGCGCCTTTAACGAAATCATCATCTCCGTCATCATCATCGTCATGATGATGATCGTGCTCTTGGGGGCTTTGCCTTTTGGATTTGTTTTTATTTTTGTTTATTTTTTTAAAGTTTTTTCTTTGGAAGTTTGATTTGGTTTCAAGTGGGCGGTCAAGAAAGTTAAAGTTGGTCGTTGGGGATTTTATTTTTCTTTCCTAAATTCAACCAAACATTTTGCCAATATGCTAAACAAGTTTTCAGTTGCCCAACGGCCACTTCTATTTCTATAGTTGGCTTCCGGCTCAAGGCTCAAATCATTTTAAACAAAGATGTGCATCAAGTTGATAAGTCCCAAGCAACTGCCAACTTCACATAAATTGCATGCCATTGGCCCAATAATTGGCTAGGCAGACGTGGCCTTAGCTTTTGTGGCTTGGGCTCTTCTGGTTCTTAGGCCTTTGGTCAATTGTTATGAACATGTCAAAGTTAACGAGTGCCCGCCGTCAGCTATTTTGAGTGTCAGCTGGTCAAAGTGTTAAGTGGCTGCAAGCTTGAGGTAGGTAGCGAGGGCGATAAACATATCAGTAGAAAGTATATAACTGCAACAGCTGCAATTGCAATTTATCTTCTATCCATTCAAATGTGTTATGAATTGCAATTTTGCGCATTTTTAATCGGAAGTCGTGACACAAAAGTTGAAACACTAAGTTTGTTAAGCAAGTAATCTTCACATAAAAATACATAAAAGGAAAATATACTTAAAAAATAACGAAGGTCGCACAAGGTTGCTTATGAATTAGAATATGAATTAGATAAAATCTTAGCAAATAAAACTTATAAGTTAAACATGTGAGTAAATTCGATGATACATAGGTTTAAAACAAGTAAACAGTAATTACTAATGCAAATGCACATGTCAAACATTGACAAACAACATCATTGCAATACATAATTCATTTGTTTGATTTGCATTGATTATAATTTTTTTTTTATTTGTGATAAGTGCTCATAAAAATAACAATGACGACATTGAGCATCTCTGGTGTCGATTTATGAGTGCATAGAGTAAAGTACGTGAAATGTTTGGTTTTGGTTAAATAGTCAATTAAAATTAAATAAAATAATTAAAAAGCTTTAACACTCCAGCTTAGCTTGGCTTGTGCCTCATGCATGCGTTCGATGGGACGAGGTGTGGCAATGATGCTACTACTGCAACTCTCTGTTGCTGCATCATGTCGCATGATGTGTGCAAAAGGCATTAAACACCTACCGGCTATTAATAGCGACCAATGATGCTTAATTACGAGTCACTTCAGCGTCCGCCGTTGGACAATTGAAATGTAAACACAACTACAATGGTTGTTGCCAGGTGGCAACAGGTGCAGCAACCGCAGTTCATGTGTGCACCATGAGCTCATCTGCCATGTGCTGGGTGGAAGCACGCACCCGGCACACGACCTTGACAGCCAACCGCCGATCAATGATATCCAAACGGCAGCTAATGCCATTCATTCTGTTCGTATTTAATAGTAATTAACATTTAATTACATTTTAGATAAAAAGTTGGCTTCTCATTTCTGCATTCTCATGCACTTTCAGTTTAACTATTTATCATTTTCCGTTTTCAATTGTTCGATTGGTCGTAAGTGTAGCCAAAGCTTGTTGCTCATTGCATAGTTATGCGAACTTTCAAAGATTGGAGCATAACATAAATACGTCTTACATATGTCAAATTGATTTGCTGTGGCTTTACTTTGTATGAAATCAATGAGCTGTAACATGGAAAAGCCTTTGAACTAAACCGATTGCGTTCGTATCATGGCAAATCAGCGGAAATTTGCAATTTTCCACAAGTGACTTTTGAGTATCGTGCGAGCTGGAAAAATCCATGTGTAAATTACTGAAAAAGGTGTGTTTGTGTGTGTGTGTGCGTGAAAATCAGGCAAAAAACTTGACAGCTGTTTATCACAGTGATAAACTACAGCCGATCTTTTGGGGTCATGAATGTATTTTAAATATATAAAATAATCTAAACTGGGAGAAGCGTTAGAGCAGCTTATGGTCATTTCAACATCAAACAATAGCCTTTTAGGTAGAACTTAAAAACGGATTTGGCTTATATTTCATTATCTTTTCGGTGACTAATCTTGGCGCATCATAAATTATTCTATGTATGTCTTAATGATTTTTTTGCAATCAATCATTAAGATTTGTTTATTCGTGATACGTGTAATAAAAGATAATGAACTTGTTAATTAAAACTCTAAACAGAGTGTCCAATTTGTTATTCAAACATGCAAAAAATTTTTTGTAGTCGCCATAGAAATGGATATATCTGTTGGGTAAACGCTGATACTTAGTTCTAAGACATAAAAAATCTTAGAGCTTTAAACGCCTTTCAAGAAAATTTTAGTAACCATAAGCAGTATGGGAAAAAGAAACATAGCTTCTACAATTCTCACAGCTTTAGTTATGCTTATCCCTTTCTTCTTAAAGTGCTTGCGATGAGTTTGCTGTTTAAAAGATTAACCACTCTGTGCATACTGATCTGTAACGGTCACAGTTGGCAAAGCTGCTCCACTTTGCCTGCTAATAGCAAAAGCGGAAAAATGTGTATATATAGCTTAAATAGTTTTCGCTTTTGCAAAATGCTTTTAAAATTTCACTCGACCAACAGTAAACATGCAATGCAATGTTAATGTTTCAATTGTATTTCGTGTTGATGTTAGGGCAGCTAAATTAAAAATTATCTACGCTAAATTATCTCATTTGCTTTTGTTGCAGCAAGTTGATGTTTGTAGTTCTTGCTTTCAGCAAGTTGACGTTGATTTGATTTTCTGACAACCATTGTTTCAGGCAACACCTGAGATTTGAGAGCTGTTAAAGCAACTTTTACGGTACTTTCTGTTGCAGACGAGTGATCTTAGATAAATATTTAAGTACGCTGATTTTATTATGACAAGAAAACGCAGCGAGCGTAGCTAAAAACTCATTGAGAGAAATTACACAGGTTGTGCATAATAAATTGCCGTTGTTTCAATTATGACAAAGGCACATACAACAAATTAAAATTTAATAGTAAAATGTTTCAATATTTTAATGGCTGTTGCGCAGCATGCAAGACAGAAGCGGTCGTAAAAAATATTTAAGGATATAAATTTTATTTATTACAGCATGAAGTGGGCTAATAAACCACAATTTTTCAGTGAGTGTTGTGAAAATACAATTTATGACTTCCAGATTCACAAATTAAGAAAAACTATCTTCACGATCTATATATTTTAGGATCTCTTTATGGCCCAATTTCCCGAGTGGTGGCTGCAATGTAGGTCAAAATGTTTAAAATTAAATCGTTAAACACATAATAATGTTAAATCGATAAATTTAATATTAAGGAAAACAACCATTTTATAAAAGATATGTTATAAGAACTGTAAGCCTCGTTAGCCCGTTTCAAAAATTAAAAATCTTATAAAGAATCAACTTAAGCAGTAACATTATTACTTCCCAAACTCACAAACACCCCTCAAAAAAATCCGTACAGGGTATCGTCGTTATAAAATATGACACGCGACATGGTCAAGCGCAAATTTCATGCACTGTTGATCGATGTCGCTGGGCTGCGGTTAAAGCTAAAGCTGCTGGTGCTGCTGCTGTCACTGAGGACCTTGAGAGACATTTATACTTGAAGCCATTGAATCATTGTTGTTTTTGGCAAATTAGCTAGTTGACGGCCCATGCAAAATGGCAATGTACATACATATGTACGACAACAAGTATTTATGAATGTTAAATATTTGTGTACACAATTGGCAGTATTAGTTTTTATCACGTCTGGGTTATATGCATAGGTCTTCTTCTTACTGCCTGACACTCTATTAATGTTGTTTTTACCATATTGAAGCTTTATGCAAACTAAAAGTTAATGCAAACCATTTGTTTGTTAAAAAAGGCATCTCATTTACTTTTTTGTATAAAACTTTTACATTCAGTATTTATTGTTTGCATTGTCAACGTTTGCCTGAGTCGAATTTATGGCATTTTTAATTAGGCACTTGTAAGATTTGTGCCTTTTGCGATGCCAGCCAGGCGCCATTTGTGATCAGCATCAACTTGGCTTATACTTAGTTAATGATACTGGATAACAAACCCCCCCCCCCCAACCCCCACGGCTGCTACCACTGATTCTGATGTTACTGCTGTGGCAGCTGTCCGTGCTTCATTAGCATCACATTTTGTGTTGTAGAATTGCGTTTACATCAAAATTTATTGCACACCATTCAAGCTAAACAAGCGACGACATCGGCTATAAGCATATATACATTTAGGTATATGGAAAGACGTTTAATTATCAATTACAATGTATGCATGATTTCATCTTCTCATCTCAGTCTGAGACTATTGAGACTGTTGCCGATGTCATTAGAGAAACACTAATTGGCCGTAGGGCAACCATAAAGAAACTACCAATGGCAAATGAACAAAGCCTTTGAACTGAGTAAAGATTAACATTTTAACCGTATAATTAGTATAATTATTTTATTGTGGTTGCAAAGTATTAATTTTAGGTTAAGAAGTCATACAAGTACAATTGAAGACTAGAATTTTTAATTGTTATCATAAACATTTTACACTAACGATTGTAAAACAAGATTTGATATGAAATCAAAGTTTACATGTGTCTTCTGTATTTATTTTAAGGTATATCATAAAATCCCAGAAGCTTTGGAATATTCCCCAACAGCTTAAAAATATTCATTTAGTCATAACATCAATTCTTTTTTTACTGTTTCTCTCATCCATTTGTTCATCAGAGAATTTTAGTTTGAAAAGATCATTTAATTCCAATTGCGTGTAAATTACTTGGCAAATGTTTTCTTTCTTTTTTTAAACCGCAAATTTGCTAAGATGTGCAAATACTGCGCTCGTTAGCTGAGAAGCTAAAATGATATCATAATAATATAGTCATAAAAATCACCAAGCAGAAAACATTAACGACAAAAATGCAAATCAGCAAAGAATTTTGTTGAGGGCGGCGTTAGACACTTGCCAAGACATTTCCGCTTCAAGGCAAATGGAATAATAATGAAGTGTTCATGATGTGAAGCAGGTACTGTCCAACTGTGGCACACGGTCGATCAATGGATGAAAGTTAATTAAGTTGCCCCAATGTGAGTTCAAGGAACTGAACCAGAGAAATAGAATAAACCCACTGGCCAAAAAAGGCGCCGCCACAACAAGACACCAAGTAAAAGTCGGCTTCAACACCAACAGCGAACCAATTGTGAATGGGCCTGAAGGGAGTGTGCGGGGTACTAGTGAGAAGGGGTAAGCGAAATAAATGAATTCATATTGAAAAAGTAATAATTCTTAAGGCCTGAAATGGCCAGAAACCGCAGGGAATCATTAAAATTGTCTGTTGTGCGCTTGTCAAACACGAGCAGACTCCAAAAGAAGGTTAGGTGGAGGAGTACGAGTAGTAGAAGGAGATAAAGGTAGGGCAACATGCATACATACATAAGACCCAAGTTTGATCAGCACGCGATTTGTAGGAACAAGATATGAACGACATGTACATTGAATCCAACAACAAATGAACAAATGAGCAAGGGAGTCAGGCGTCGGGTGGCGGGAAGAGTCGATAGCAGTTATGAATCATTATTCTTCGAGTCAAGTACAAAAACAGGCCACCAAAGAAACGCACTCGAAAAGAATGGAGCATGGATTGGAGAATTGAGCAGCGCGTACCGTACCGTACCGTCTCTCTTGGGGCAGGCAGATTATTGACTCTTGATTATCATAAGGTGATTTGTTTACCCAAATCAAAGCTGGATGTTGAAGCTTGGCCCAGAAGTGTTTGTTTGCTTGTTTACGGCCACTTTAAGATGATAGAGCTCGGGGCGAATAACTGTGCCATTTCTAGGCAAAGTCAATTCTGCCTGCCTGTGTTACGCGAGCTACCTGCCGCAGCCCCATTAAAGATCCATAAAAGTGGCTGAAAATTTACAATTTGAATTTAAATCAGCAGCACGTATTCTGAACACTTGATTTCGACATGAATTTTTGCGCGTAATGTATTCGCTTCAATTGCGCTCTACCTGTGCCTGTGGGCGTGGGATGTGTTGACATTGTGTAGCACAGTTCCGTCAATCAAGCGTTCAATCAGTCAATCAGAAAGTCAGTTATTCGCTTGCGTAACTCTTAAATGTGGCACGTGATTGTTTGCAAAACTAGATCCCCAAAATAAAGAAAAAGGCACTAGCAACATTTTTAAATTATCGTGCATTGAGCTCATTGAACTCTCTTTTCCTCCCTGCCTATCTCCACGTATAACAAAATTGTTTTAATTGCTCAATTTGAAGTCGATTGCCATTACGTCTTCTTCTTGCTTTCGAAAAAAATATAGCTGCAAGCGATTTTATAACTCTTTTTAAGCTGCCCCTTCTTTCGTAGTTATTAAAAAGCAATTTATGCGTGGTTAGCAGCTTGTTCATAAAAAAGTAGCCAATTTTCTGTTTAATTCGACTGTTTCTTGAATCTATTAATGGAGTGAGTGGTTCCGGATATGATTTGTGCTACAATTTCAAATATTTACCTTAGTTTCGATATGAATACTTAAAACATATTTAAGATTTTTAGTCGCGCACTGAAAGGGATATGTCTTACGAAATTCACATTTATTTAACTGCTCAACACTATTCAAGAAGTGTTTTATAATATGTGAAGATCTTAATCAAGTTAACAAAAGAGCAAAAACCTTTTGACACTTTTTTTTCTAAACATTTGCTAGTGACTCTCAAACTGTACTAGTTAAAGATGATCTCATCAAAGACTTGATTTCGGCCAAAATTAGAAATGAACAAAACGCAGACGTGCAGAATTCCGCCTTAGACGTTGTCTAAAGCTGTCCGCCTTGAAAGGAAATGTGTAGATTTTGAATGTAGTATTTTTGGGGATTCTATTGTACGTTGTGCTTTGTTCTAATTGCGCTCGACTGACTTTAATAGTAGACTCGTGATGCTCTACGTGTTGTCCTCTATAGGTTATTAATCAAATGGCTAACTTTGCTTCAAGTTCACTGGCTGCCTTATTGTATTTTAATTATATGTATATGTTTGTGTGGAATCGCTGGATCTAGAGATTGATATGATGTCACTTTGTCTTTAGCCGGGTAATTTGTCATTTTCCAAAGCCGCAAAACAAATCACAGGCAATATCTAAACACCTACTCCATACAAAGTATGCAGTGACTAGACATCACTGCTCTTAACTCTTGTAAGTGAGCATTTAAGGGTGTGAGCGGGGAATCTCGAATTGGGTCCATGTTGATGCCACATCCATAAACTGCGCGCTTGTTTGTTGGTTTTTAATTGGCAGCGCCATAATCTATCATTAATTTTGCCATAAATTGTTTCCATCAATACGATCCGGTTGCCTACACACTCCAACTCTCTCTCTCTCTCTCTCTCTCTCTCTCTCTAGCTCTATTTATTTTTTCCTCCCTTTTGCTAGGCATTTTATTTATTTTTGTTTTTATTTTTTTTATAAAGCGTTTCTTTTTATCTGCGTTTGTAAGATTTATGCGCGCGGCTATAAAATAATATGCTGCCAAGACAAGGCCGTGTACTTGGACCATCTCTGCTCCTTTAAGACCACTCTGCTCTGGGGCAGCAGTAGTGGCTGCCGTTCCTACAGCAGCAGCAGCAGCAGCCGTCGCATCCTTTGGGCCAATGCCAACTATTTACCTCAGCTAAAAATAGCAGTCAACACAAACACATACATACACACACACACACACACTGAGATACACATTGCAAAGCAATTGCAATCACTCAGTTTGTTGCTTAAGTCTTTTGTTTTATTTCTGTTTGCATTTTTCAGTGTCAGTCGGTTGCGCAGACTGGCGTGAGCATCGAAACCCAGCAGGTCCATACAATCGGCAAGGGATTCATCCTCTTTCTCATACTGAAAGTGAGTTATGCAGTCAACAGTTCATAGAAAATATTTTTATAAAAGAAAAAGAGTCAAAGAAGAAGCAGAAGATGAAGCCAAACTATGCAGCATATTTATTTCAGCGGGTAATTCAAGTTATTTTTGGCATCTAGCATAGCTATATAGCTATAGATATATCATCACATCTGCCCCCCACTTAGCTTTCTCTGTAAGAGTCTCGGTTGCAATGTTGGTCTTCGGTCATAATCATCATATGCGGAAGACCAGCAGTCTACAAGATTTCAATAAAGTAACGCCAAAAGGCTCTGCTGCATTTTCGTATCGGGCACATACACATTTTGTAATAAAATTAATGACACGTCATTACCGTAATATTGTTGTTATAATGTGAGCTGCATGCGCTTACAGTTCTAAACCGTTTACTACGACTACACAAGTACAAGCAAGTACTTACTTGGGTACCGGTCTTCTTGGTGCTCGTTGAACCACCGTTAAGAATGAACAACAACAACTACAACAACAAAAATATATCAGCCACATGGCTGCAGGGTGAAAAAACTTCTTCATTGCCTTTTTGGCCCGGCTCTGTCATTAGTTTTAAAGCATTTAGCCGTTTAAATTGATAAACAACATTTACATGCAAATTGCGGTCATTTAACGATAATATCTCTCTTTCTCTCTTCATCTGCGACAGCAATGGTTCTCAGGCCTGTTAATGTGCGTCAAACCAATGGCTGCCGGCCAAGAGCCTAACGATAATTGAATTACTCCCAATGACACCAGTCTAACCCATTCTTAACTGAAGACTTTAGCAATGGGTGTCAAATAGTGGCCAATAAGTAGAGCTCTTAGCGCTAAGTGAACTTAATAACTTCCTTGAAGCTTAGCCGAAGTGAAATGAATCACGTTTGAGCTTTCTACTAATTGTGAGTTATATTGGTTGTTTCTAGCTTTAAGGGTAAACAACATTTCAGTAATAATCATTTAACAAAGTGTTATAGTTAAAAAAAAAAGCGCGTTAAAGTATTTATTTTGATATTTGAAGCTTTGACAAGTGTAGCTGGTTAGCAAATGCATCCATTTATGGGATACTTACCAAAATGCTTTTAGTGAAGAAAAGAACTTGTTGTTGCATCGCCAGGATCGTTGGATTTATGTGCATGAGGCACGCCAAGTTGCCACAATTAAAGGGATGCTCAGTCAGTGACAGACCCAACGAGATAAACTTTAATTGATTGTGCGTGCGTTGCAGACCAAAGCGTTTTGCACATGTTGCAGCATTTATTTATGGACCTAGTTCAATATAATGACAGCAAAAGTAAGAAGCAGCAAACTATTCAGATGATATAGAGCAACTTCACCCACTGGGGGCAAGAACCGCACTCGTGCACTTCCTGGTTATTGATTTTCTGTCTCTTTTGTCGCCAAATTGCACAATTTCAATGCATTCACTTATGCAAATCATATCCATTGCATACAAAATATTTAAATATTTTTATGACTTAATAAAACATTTTTATTAAATTCGAGCAGTCGCATTTGAAATGCAAATGAAATGAATGGATTTCAACAGGCTCCAGGCATCTTCTTCTTCATCTTCTGTCTGTCTTCACAATTTGAAATACCTTTGAATTGCAACTGCCAATCGTGCATGAAGTCCAAGTCCAAGTCCAATTCCAACTGCAAGTCAGAGCATACAACAAGAAGACAGTCCCACAGTCCCATTGTCCATTTGTCCCACCGTCCATCGAGTCTGGGCGAACGTAAATGTTTAAAACATTTAGCGCCGTGCACTTTCCTTGCCAGTTCTGGCGTATATAATTTAAATTTAAAATAAATAATAAAAGTAAGCTTACAAAATAGTTGCGCCATAACGTTTAAAGATATCACCTACAGCTAGATACTAGATAAATATTTGTAAATTAGATGTGAAAATCTACAATCAATAAACAATCATGCTGTAAAACTTAGCGCTGTATATTTGCTCAAATTATAAATCTATTGTCAAGTGATTAACAAACTTTTACTTAGTATAAGATGAATTGCATTCGTGAATGAATATATTTAACATTTTGTAGGGTATTCTCGTACTTTATTATAAGCTATATACCATACATAAAATCCATACTCATACATACATCAAATATTAATTCAAAACGATTGCTGGGCCTGCTGCTGCTTTCATTTTAACAGGAGCAAAACCAAAATTGTGAAGAGAGTTAAAGCTGCAAAGTCGTTGATGCCTGCTGCGCTTTTGGTCATGTTGCCCGAATACACATAAATTCTGTAGCTTAAGTCAAAAAGCCAGCCCACCACTTCCTAACCCAGGAGGGTGCCACATGTTGCGTGTAATGTAAAAATGCGCCGTTGCGTGCTGAAGCTGTGTGTCTGTTGCATAAAGTGGAAGTGTTTATAAGGCAATGGAAAAGACATTTTGGCTGGTAAACGAGCTTGTCATCTAATTTCAACAAGTATTTTCTATGGCTTTGCGGCATTTGACGCTAATTAAACCAAATGCCAAAGATGCTCAATTCACGCCTAAGTGTTTGTGGCCATAAACAGAAAGTTGCTCCGATTACCGGCTCAGTTCTAATGAGATTTGTCTGTTTGCCTTGGGGCATGGCATTGCCAGGCAAACCAGCTGCCACACAATTTGTATTGACTGTTCGGTCCGTAAATGGACACTCTTCTTACAACTGCCATATCGATTTGGAGCCGCTGTTGTTGCTCTTGCACTTGGACTTGAACGGCAGCTAACGGTAACTGTTAGTTGGCCACGTCTGTGATTTTCATTTCAATTGAGTTATCTGCTACTCGTATGGGCAAACGGGCACACGCTTGGTCTAAGCCAAAGCCAAAGTTAAAGCCATGTCTAAAGCTAAAGCAAACGCTAATTTGCGGTTAGTGCTAATGAAATATAGACAAGACCCCGGCACAAGAAACCCGACACTGATACCCAGTTCGCGACTCCGTTCTTCTTTTGATTCCAGACAATGCTCATTTCACCATCTGGCCACCCACTCACCATGTCAGCAAACGAGTTCCGGCAAACGATCAAAAAAAAAAGAACACAAATGGTTTTTTTTTTTTTGGCCAGGCCAAGTAGTTGTTGGCTAATATATATGTAACGGCTAACTGTACACGAAGCGACAATATCTATGGCATCATCGCAGCTTAACGGCCAAACAAAAAACAACCGCAGGCACTTCAAGATATGCCTTGTGCTTAACTTTAAAGCAACAACTGTTTTTGATACCCTGTGGAAACAATTTATGAATGGTATGTGAATTGGTTGAGGTTCTTGTTACAGTTTATGTTTCTAGGTGAACAAAAGAGAGCTACACTTTTCGTATTTAATAAAAACATTTAATAGCTTTATGGTCTCAGCGAAAAAGCTTGGAGAGCATAATGCTTAAACATTTATAGTAAATTTCTAAGTACGGGGTATAGCTAAGATCTTTATTTACTGCCATCTTGTTGACTGTGCAGTTGGAGCCGCGTGTGCACACAGATAAAATCATACGTAAGGATTTAACTTAGCTATTCGTTGTATCTGCGGCACGACACGGATCGGGATTGGGATCGCCCAGAAATTTTTTCCCAATATGCCTAGGCACTCGCACTCGCACTTGACTCTGGCACTGGGATGTTGCCTGTCCACACATTGCACTAATTATGTGGTGCAACAACTGAAACTAGCGGTGTGTGCTGCAATTTAGCAAGCATTTCCGTGGGCGAATGCTGCAGGTAAATTTTTTTTATTCGACTGTTGCTGAAATATTTCTGCAAGCTGCGAGTGTAGAGTTAGATTCGAAGTCGAATTCGAGTCAAGTTTGTTGGCGAGCTGCATCCATAAATTAGAAGTATGTCATTTGGCAGCTACTGCAGGAGTGAGAAAGAGAAGTCCAATATTGCATTCAGCCATAATTTTATGAGCCAACTCGCAAAGCCAAAGACGGCGAAACCAAATCCCAACTCAAAGTCGCAGTCGTAGTCGATGATATCCAATTTCGTAATAAAGCATAACGAATTATGCACTCGACTTGGTTTATTTCACCCAAGTCTTCGTTTTTGTTGTTGTTTCTGTTGTTGTTGTTGCATGGCTGGTTAACGGTTCTGGTTTTGGCTGGCTGCCTGTTTGGGTAGCGGCTCACCGAAAGATGAAATTGCATGCTGCAAGTTCTGTGGCGGCTTTAGAAGCTTTTTTCTCTTCTCTCTTTGCATTTCATGCATTTCTTTGGCAAGCAACTTAACTCTCATCGAATATGCGATTTATGCGGCAATTTGTAAACGAAAATGGCTTTTGCCAAGAATTATTATTGTCCATCAGCCAGCCAGCAATTCTGGCCAGTCGTCAGTCCGCCCCCCGCCACAAAAGAATGCGATACCAGCAGCTTCGCCAGCAAAAAGCCACAAAGTTGAAAGCCTTTTAGAGCCCCATCAGCTGCACTTAGCAAATATTAAGAATACAAATACAAACTGCAGTTGCCGATTACGTGTAGCCAAATGGCCATAAAAAATCAAACTATTTTTTACTTATGTTTTATTTTGCGGTTGGTTTCAGCTATTAACATTATTAACATTCAAATCGGTTTGTACTTGGCCTCTCATTCAGTTTATAGCGACCTTTCTTCTTTTTTGAGTGATTTCGCGTTTGTGGTCACATAAATGATGAACAAACACATGGCATATGCTCATCCGATCCGAGCCGAGCCTGCCAACAGTCATAGATCTTAAGAATACTTTAGTACGCTATATTATCTATTCAATCATTCAAAGTTTACGATTTCCGTATGAATAAAAATACGTTTGTATGCAATTGTGATTTGCAAACAAAAGATAATAGAAATTGAAATACATTGAATTTTTATGCGTACTAATATTTTCACATACAATAACTAAGCGTTGGTTTGAAAATCAATAAAAAATAGAATGTATTTGTATCTGGTTTTAATAAAAGTAAATGTTCAAGTCAACCAAAAGTTATTATAAAGGTTCAATGCATATTTGATATGCTTTTAAAAGGATTGTTTGTGAGTAAACAACTTGATTTAAATTAATAGAAAATCTTTTATATTCGTTAACTGATTACACGAAGTTCTTAAATTGGAAAATGAGTAGGAATTTTAATACGCACATTAAATAATATTGTCATTTTAGCATAAAGTTATTAACATATATTAACATTTATAGATTTGCAATACACACTAAAAGATTAAGCCGTCTCCACTTTTGTTTGTCTAACAATAAAATAGTTGCATTTCTGCAGATGGCAAAAAGTCAGAACTGGACTGCAGGCAACATTAACTTGTGCCAATTTGTGCTGGAGTGCGTTCGGGGCACATTAAATTTCAGCGTACCAGCGCGAAAAACGCATAAAAGTCGCAAAATGGGAAGCCTTGAACTTGACCCAGCCAACAAGAGCAGCAGAAGCAGCAGCAACAGCGGCAACAACTTGGCCAATAACAATAACTACAAGAGGCAGTGGCCAATAAGCGAGATGCTCTTCTTGTTTTTGTTGTTGTTTTTGTTGTTGCTGGCGACGTGTGTCAGGGGACTCGACTTGGACTTGGACTCAATGCGCTGACATTGACGCAAATGGAGGCTCAGCAGAGTTAATATACCCTACACCGATTGGCAATGCATAAATGAGGAGTTATGACATTGTGAGGATGTACGCAACGGCCAGAAAGTGACATCTCTGACAGTGTAAGAATTTGAGTTTGTTATATACCATGTGTGCGTGATAAATATCGGTATATGACCAACGTTCAGATGTGTGTACACAGTATCTTCCAGTCAGTCTCAACGAGAGTTCTTTTGCCTGTTGTTGTTATTGTTGTGGTGCAGTCAGTGAGCCATGTAAGAGTTTTCAGGTTGAAGAGCAAAGAGCGCAGCCTGAAATGTTATTGCAAGCGGCGGCGTGGGGCATTAGGGGTAAAAGGGGAGTGAAGCCAAGCCACTTGCGCACACAAGGCAAAGGCTATGGGGGTAAGAGTGAGAGAGTGGGGGTTAGGGTAAGGGCGATACACAAAAAAAAATAAAAATAAAACAAAATTAAACCTTTTGACACAAGCGACGCTTGGACGAGCAACGCCAACAACAGTTGATGAAGATGATGAGGCTGCTCTTCATTGCTGTTGTTGTTGTGGATAGTGAAGTTGCTGTTGTTGTTGGTGTTTGGTGTTGGGCCGTCGCCAACATGTGGATGCTGCCAATTACTTGTTGTAAGCCATCAACATCAAGCGATTTGGCTGCGTATCCACCAAGCTGAAAATTGTTGGGATACAGTTCTCTCCGTTGATGCTTGATGGCGGTGTTGGCGGTGCTGGATGTTGGTGGTGGTGTTGGTGTTGATAGCCATCTTCTTCAGCTTAATTTAGCATGTCTGCGCGGTTCAACACTTTTGCACAGCATTCCCAGACCCAGACCGCAACAGTTCCAAGTTTGTCCCTCTGACTGTGATGCAGTCCCTCTATATTCAAGCGAATGGACGTGCCCATTTGGCAACTTGATAATCTCTTTCTTAAGCGGCAGCGCCAATCACTCAGGCGGCACTCAAACGTGAGCGCTGTGTTCCTCTTTTCTGTAATTGTCTTAAATCAATCACAGAAAAGTGTTATTATGACAGCGTTATTAATCGTGACAGCGCACAGCTCACAAATTGCCGCCAAACAAAAGACTCTGGCAACGAACTCGGCCATCACTTCAACAACAACAACCACAACAAACACTCTTGGCCATATAGTTACAACTACGCCTAATGATTTTGAACTTGCACCGCCATTTGCAGTTAATGCCATAGACAAAACCACATGCCCATGCCCGCAGCCCCCTTAGAATCTCTATATCTGTAGCCACCAACTACAACTCCAAGCTCCCGACTCCAATTGTGTGTCCGGCCACATGCGGCCCACGCGGCGAGCGCCATTAAATGCAAATTATTTCATTTCTGTGCCAATTGTTGTGCTACTTTTTTTTCGGTCTCTGTTCGTGCGCATCATCAAAACCAAATCATCAGCAAGAAATACCATATAAAATGAACAAAAGAATGAGACAGAAAGAGATACACAAACAGGCAGAAGCGGGAGAAAATCTTGTTTGTGCTTTTATTGATTTTTCATGTACCACTAAGTTTGGCTCGTCATAATTACGGAGCGGCTACGATTAGAATTATACAACAACAGACAGCACAGCCAGCAAAAGAGCTGAGAACTGAGAAACTGCAAAAACCTGGAAAGGTAGATGGAAATGTGATTGCAATTGGCAGGAAATTGAGGTCAGTGTTATGATTGTTTTGTGAATGAGTTTTTTCTGCTTATTTGCCTGTCTTTTGTTATTTTTAAGTCGCATTGCTTTGCAGTTTGCCCTACAAAAAATATTTGCAAACATGCCACAAACAAAAGTCCATTTATAGTTGAATCAAAAACAAAACAAAACAAATTTAAGAGCGTCTGGCATTCAAAGGCTTACCTGCACAGTATTTTACTGCTAACAAAATCCAGTAGTTAAGGTTTTGGCCTAAACTAATGTGTGGGCGCGGCAAATGAGTTAAGAGCAACGCATTCGCGCATTCGCAGCCAACCAAATTGACAGCTAAAAATATTGTCTAACACGACTCTTGCCTTTCGATGCTAGAGGCGTAGTTTGCTCCTCTTGTTGCTGCCACTGATTTATGATTTTTTTTATGTGTACGTATATTTTGTGTGTTATTTGGCGCGTGTGTTTACCACACACACACACACACCTCCAACACACGCCCTGTCCATAGATCATCTAAGTCAGCAGGCGCATTTTTTAGTTGACAGTTCATTTGCTTGCACTGATTGGCTGCTTGGGGAAGCGGAAGGGAAGAGGGGAAATGTTAGACACAGGTTTAGCCTGAGGCTCACACGCGGTTGCGCTTGCCACAAAATTGCAAGTACTTGCTGTTGTTGCATTTCTTATTAGCATTTACAAATGGTTGCTGCTTTTCTTGAGCCCTTTGGGGCTTCTGTGTGTGTGTTGTTGACTCATTTGATGCTCAAGTCCTGACAGCAAGCCAAAGTTAGTTGATAATTTGGACTAAATTGTATTTGCAGAGTGCTTCAGCTCGTTGCAAGGAAACAGGCCTTAAATCTCCTGTCAAACTGTATTTAAACATTTCACCAAGGTATTTATCACAAAGAATTCAATTGAAACTTCTGTCAAATATGCGTTTATCATTGTTGCGTTTTTGTACTAAATGGCATTTTATTGCGCACTTTTAATGGCATTAAGAGGAATTTCATTGGACAAAAAAAAAACGGAAGATTAAGGCAACGAACTTGCTAGCTGATGCTGTTGATTGCTTGGCGTCATTGACCATCAACGGCAATTAACCCATCACTTAACATTCTAATGCAAAGCGAAAAACAACAGCAACAACAAGCTGGCTTGTGGCCCATTGCCAGTTGACCAGGTTTCTACAGTCCGCCTGAAAGGCATCAGCAAATTCTTATCTCATTGCAGCTATTTGAGTTGGACACGACGATGTTTAAAGCCGAAGCCTCTGCTGTCCAAGCTGCCTGCCATAAGATCGTCTTCGTCTTTGTCGTCGTCGTCTTCTGCATGCTAAAGCGGCACTAATCAGTAGTTGCCTGTACCTGGAACGCCCTGTGGCTTTGTGACACCTCCGGCACACGACCGAGTCTTTACTCGGTTAGCATATTTTCTATTTTTATGGGCCAACAGACATTCGAGCCTGTCTAATGCCATCCCATGCTCCACTCTTTCTCTCGTTCGTACACTGGCAATCATTGCAACTGAGTCGATATTTAAGCAGCAAGAGCAACCGATGATCAGTGACTGGTTCTTGTAGCGCCAACAGGTTTGAATCTCATTGGCCATTTTGGCCGGTAATATTTGGTCATGAATTTGCAGTTATGTGAGAAGCGACTATGATGACTCTGTGTGGCTGTCAATTAACTAACCCCAATTTGATAGATTGCAATTTCCGAGTCCACCCAAACGAAAAGTGTGTCATTGCATTTGTGTGTCGTTGGATGGGCTTTAATTGGTTGTTCGGTGGGTGCTTTTTTCTGCTCGATGCTATTTATTTCCGAAGCAATCAATCATTGTATCGCCGCTTCTGTTCGTACGTCTGCTTCTCCACTTTCTTTATCTGCTGCCTTCTGCTTCTAGACAGCACCTGACTGCTCAACTGTACCTGCAGTCAAATGTTGTTGTTGTTGTTAGCATTTCCCATGCATGCCAGGAAGGCCAATCATTTGGCTAGCTAGCCGCCTGTCTTGCTACAAAACGGAGACTGCCTCGACCCTAGCGGCGATTTGGCAAAAACACAGAGAGAGAGACAGCATGAGAGACCCCTCATTAAAACTACTTGCTACCTCAGCAAGATCTGGTAGAGACCTCAAAAAGATCTGGGCTTTAATTTGCAACGAGCATGCAAGAAATTCATTTTTTTTCAATTTTAACTGTAAAAACAAACATGTTATCCACGACGTTGTAAACGAATCAATTTGCCAAGCAGGGACCACACTAGATTTATGCATGACTTCGACTTGGATTTCAATTAAGCCAATGCAGTACCTTAAATTAAAGTGCCCAACCCACAAGTGATCCCCTTGGATAACTAGAGATGACACAAGATAGGATTTTTAAAACTTTAATTTTATTATTACGCATTTCTTTCAACACAAATTCAACTTTTTAAAATTATTGATAATAATAACCCTAACAACATTTTGCAAATTCGAAGTGTGCTGAAAAATTAATTAAAATTTCTACGCATCTTTTATACTTTAATTACTATTAAGTAGCTTAAACCAAAGTCTGGCAGCAGATTAAAAAAAAATTGATTGATTGATTTTGCAAGTTTATTCTGATTGCGTTACCTTTTGGCTTATTCACTTTTGATCTCTGGTATTTTCGTGCCTCGGAAAGTTTAAGTCAAGCACGCAATTGTTATTCAGAGCATGGTGCGTGTCTCATCTCTAAGCCCAAAACTCCGAACGCATGTCAGGCGAATATATGTGTGTGTGGTGAGTAACTTGAACCCATAATTAAAAATATTTCAACTTTGTATGAAATTAATTTTGAATACACTTTCAGACAGACAAACACTTGACTTGGATGTTGGGCTGCTTTTTGCTTTTGATGACGCGCCGACGCCGCGCAAATTGCCTAGACCCAGGTCCATGTCCAAAGGAGGCCTCACACATAAGCAAAAAGAAGCCTGATGCTGCTGCTGAGCTGAGCTGTGGCAGCTCTGAGAGTGACGCACGGATTAAGTTGAGCATTCAAATTGAAACTGACAGCCCGGCGGCTCTCAGCTCTTGGCACTTTACAGCTGGATGGGATGTGTTTCCTTGCCCATAAAATATGCCAGTCCCCATTTGGAAATCAGTTACTTTGTTCATACGCATTGTAAACTAGTAAAATTAGTGCCAAAGTCATAAAAGTGGTCGACTGTAAAGAGCATATCGTTTTATATGATGGCATAAATTTAACAGGCGCACAACTTCTATTTAATATAATCTTATCTTATCGAGTGTTCTAACTGACTGCCCTCTTTTTGTAGATTTGGATGTGTTCGACTTTAGCTTCAATGGCAAAATGCTAATAAATTAATGCACATAAAAATCTTGGACAAACAGCATTTGCTCGCTTGGCCACTGACTTGCTTTGTTATTTGTGTAGTGCATAAAAAATCGACGCTAATTCAATTAGTTGAAAGTGCTTACAAGTCAAGTACCTCGTTTTTATGTATGTTTGAGCCAAGTGTTTGTATTTCAGTTTTGTTGCTGCTGTTGCTACTTCTGTTTGCATTCACTAATTGCCACAAACGACTTGAGGAGGTGTAGGTAGGAAGTGGGCTGCCATTTACTGCCGGTTACGCAAGCGGGTCAGCAGCGTCACGATCTTCATTTACATTTAGTTTTACCCGCTTTTGATGGGCACATTAAGTTTTGCAACACGAACTAGACCAAAGCCCAGTTAGCCATCAAGTGTAATACATTTTTTTTGTTGCAAGGATTTTACATATGATTGTTTTTTGTTAAAAGCTACTCTTGACCCAAGTCAGTTTTCAAAGAAATGCTTATGACTTGTTTACGACGGGAAGCGTGCCATAGTTATCAAGCTTTCCAGTGGGCAACGTGAAATTGTAAAGTGGCTTTATAAGGAAATGGAATTGACCACAGGTATGTGGTATGGTTTCTTCAGGATAACTTAACAAAGGAGATCAAACAACTATAAGTCATTAATTCAAAAATCACTTCCATACAAGTAATATGTTATTAGTTTTACTATATGGCATTACACATTTATAATTCTATACCAAGCTATAATTATAAAGAACCCAACATTAGACAGCTTTACATGATGTCATTGAACCATTGTCCATAATATCGAATAATGCCAAAATTTGACACACACCATTAATAAGCGTATGGATTTTATGTACACTGTCACCAACAACTCATGCGGTGGCATCGTGTGGCGTATGGCGATACGCAGACAACTCTTGGAGGACACCCACGCAGGCGTTGATTTTAAGCCGATTTCAAAGCCAGACAAATGTGAGGCTTAACGAAAGAACAACGTTTTCGCACGGCGCAAGCCAGACAAACCTTAATATGAAATTCAATATCATTTTTAAGTCATTTGTGCCCACCCAATGATGTTCACAAGTTTTTAGTTTGGGTCAGTGTGCGTCTGTCAAGTTTGTTGCCTAAGTCTTTCGTTATTTGGCCAATACGAAACTCACCACGCCGACAGCAGCGTTGCGCTGATCAATTGGAAGTGTCAAAACGGCGACGTCACAGCTGTAAACAAAGCTCGCCCGGCAAAGCTGAGCAGCAGCAGCGTAGCTTCAAAAAACCAAAACAAACCGAAGCCGGCCACGTGAGAAAAACTTGTTTCAGCTGACAGTTGGCTGCGTTTGTTTACATGCGAGAGGCAAAGAGAGAATACGAAAGAGAGAGAGAGCGTTCGATCTAGAGAGAAAGAGAGGCGCAACGCTCTCACGCTCACGTGCAGCCGCCTCTGCAATTTGTGCATTTGGTCAAGTTCAAGTGTGGTGTGGTGAGTTTCGCTTTAAGCCGTGTTTCGTCTAATACCGTCTCCCCATCTTCAACATTATCTTTTATAATCGTAGCCAGGTGAGGCGCTCGCGCTCAGTCTTGCTGCGCACCTCGTCGTGTTAAGTAATCGTCGTCGTCGTTGCCGTCGTTTGCTCGACTTCTCTTTTAGTAAGTAACAGCAAGTGGCAGCTCCCCACCAAGTCAGTGTTTAGCTGTCTCTTGCTCTGGCTCTGCGCCTTACGTAGTCCGTTCGTTGACCGATCGCGTCACTTACGTCATTTGTTGCTTACGTCGTCGTCGTTGTATCTCTCTCGCTGGGGGTTTGGAACGGCAGCGCTTGCGCATCTTGCCACATTCTGAGTCGCGCTCAATACCGAACCACAACTTGCTGCCCACTGTGCGCATCGCTGCAAAAAGAAAACTAATTGCGAGAACACAGATCATACTTAAGAAAAAGAAAAAAGTACTCGCGAGATCTTTTGTGTTTTGTGCGATTATAAAATAAGTTGATTTGTTAGTGCGTTCGGTTGATAATTGAAATTAATTAAATCAGTTAAATAATATTAAAAGATTCTTTTGGCGTTAGAAAAAAAATATTTGTGAAAAAATAATAAAATAAATAAATTAAGCTTGAGACAGCGAATGAGTTAAGGACTTATTTCAAACAAACTTTCGCTGATTTTTTTTGTGGACTGAACTTAAATTTAAAATTAATTAATTAATTTATGCATCGATTTCTTGACTTAACATGTGAATTAATCAAGAAGCTGAAAAGCATAAGCTAAAGTTATTAAACATTTTAAAAATTCTACAAATAATAAATAAATTATTTTTACCAACATAATTGGATCCAAACGCTTTTATTTCAGTTAGTCAAAATATAAAGTTAAATTCAATTGCGATAAAATTTCATATTTAAAATTTTTTTTTAATTTTTATTCTTTGTCTTGTTAGTCAAGAGTAAGGATCAGAGAAACTTTAAAAATTTTGTCCATTTAGCAAATTTCAAGCTAAGTTAAGTAAACAAAGTCTCTGTCTGTATGTGTGTGTTCGCGTGTTCGTGTGTGATTTTTTATTAAAAAATGTAAATGGCGTCAGCAGTTAGCATCTTTTGCATTTAACATTGTCGACATAAATACAATTAGCTAAATTGGCAGCAATAAAATTAAAGCGCAACTGCAACGAACTACGAATAACGAAATCAAAATAAAAATCACAATCAAAAGGCAACGCCAACGCAAAGCAATGCAAAAGCCGAACAACTTTATAAACTAAGCACGAGCCGCCCCGACAATTGGCATGAGTTGGCGGCATCGGCAGCTGGATCTTCGATGTTGGGGTTGTTGTTGTTTTAGTTGTTGGCTTGCTGCCACCTTGGTATAAGCAAAATTAACTAAATTACAACATCAACGCAACGAAGGGGCAACTAAAAAAAAAAAAGCAAAGCAGCAACGGCAAATTTGTTGCACATGCAAATTTATGTGTAAGTGAAGCAGCAGCAGCAGCAGCAAACAACAACAAAAGCAAAAGCAAAATGCAAGCAGAAGCAACAGAGCTTGGACCAAGGCAAATAATTGTGTTTAAATAAAGCTGTAGTCAAGAATTTCGTCTAGGCCTGGCCAATGGCCACTAGCCATGTTTGTAGTTTGTAGTTGCTGCTGTTGCTGATTTTTGCTACTGCTGCATTAAGCCATATCCGGTTCAGCTTCGGGTTCGGAGCACTATGGACACTGGACCTGTCTAAATTTAGCGCTTAATGAAGCTGCTGCTTCTGCTGCTCCGGCTGCAGATGTTGCTGCTGATGCAAATAGTTACAGTGCAAACAGATCGCACTCTGGCTCTGTGCCACAAGCCCTTTTGCGCACTAGTTTTGCTTGCCTTGTAATAATTCATAAAAATTGGCAAATTAAACGCCAACACAACAGTTGATTCGCGTGGCGACTGCAATTTGTATGCCACAACGAATGTAACAAAAAAAAAAACAAAAAACCCAATAATGGCCAGCAATTGCTGAGGCATGCAACTTTGTTGGCAACCTGGCTGGCTGAAAAACAGTTGGGTTCCACAACAACCCAGCAATGATAAATGTGCGCCCACTTTGTTTATTTATGGCCACTCAAATTGAATGCAATTGATTTTTACCCTCAATTCTTTGTTGGTTGTTAGCTCTTCTTTTCCCTGCGTTGGCGTTGCATAATCCCAAAGGTAAGCTCCTAACTCAAAATGTTCTTGCAGGCCCTAAGGGATCAACTGTCCGAAACAATTAATTAAGTACTAAACATACAAAATACTCGGTATAGTCGTGATTTGTGTATGCGAGTGTGAGTGTGTGTATATAAAAAATGATTTAACCCTGAGCACCCAAAATATTTACAAGAAATACAAATACAAAGTGAAACAAAGTGTTAAAATAAAAGTGAAATAGTTTAAGTGGAGCTGAAAAACACATTTAAAGAGGAGGCCAAGATTTTTTTGCGGAGAAATGAGTAACAACATATTATTGGTAAGTCTTAAATCATTTGTTATTAATATTCAAAATTCCTAATTAAGCGAGTGTTTAATTTACATAGATTAAATGTAAAGCCACAAATTTAAAGTTCCCAATTAACAACCGCACAACAAGTTAACCATTTTTGGTTTCTCGGTTGTCAATTTTTTCATGGCTCTTAATTTGTTTTGGATTTCAATTGTTTAAATATTGCGGTTGAAAAGTTTTCAGGGTGCGTTGATTACTCTTTGCGTGTTCTTTGAAAAAATTTTATAATTAATGGGATATTTGACAGATGCAATTAAAATATTTACAAATAATTAACAAATTGTTTAGTTTATGTGTTATCTTGATACATATTATCATACAGCTGTACAAAGTTTAACAAGTTTGATAGATCATATAAATTTCTACAGTAATCGCGTTCAGATTCACTTGAACGGATGTTATTAGAAAATGGAAAATAAAATGACTTTGAATAACTATTTGTTATTCTCGACATAACAAAAGTAAATAATAAACCTCTTTTATATAATTTCCTTCAATATTAAGTAAATATTATCTAATATGTCAGCTAAATATTTTTCAGTGGCATATAAAATTACACATGAATCTAAATATAATCTAAATAATTGCTTACCATGCATGCAATCAAATCATATCTTTGCTCATGATAATATACTACTTCTCATCTCATCAGCTGCCAATCGTTCAATCACTCAAATCAATCTGTCTGCCATTTTGTACGTTTTGCTGTCCATTGAAGCAGCACGGCAATGTCTACCGCTTCATGAAGGTCGTAAAAAAAAAACTACATAAATACATAGACAAAACACTTGAGGGCGGCACTTGTTAAAAAGCAAAATTTAGTTGTTAATTTTAATTATCTGGATAATTATTTTTATATTATTCAACTTTAAGTTTGAGATGGCGTCTTGCGATACAAACAGCAATAAATATAAATAATATTTCAATTAAATAGTTAAACTTGCAGTAGCTTAAAACGATTTAGACATTAAATACCCTGTTTTCAAAAAACTGTTCGTTTTATCTTATTTAAATAAATATTTTATTTCTTAGAAACTGAAAAATAAATATTAAGGTATTTATCCCAACAGATCTAGCAACTTTTGAGTATACAGCAACAGATTTCCAATTTTATAATTTCTAGTGCGTTAGCTGCCAGCCTTGCGGGTTTTTGTTTTGTTTTCAAACTATTTTATGTACGCCAGCAATTCGTTTTATTTTGGCCTGCAAACTATGCGGAATTACGTTGTTGTTTATTTGTTTTCTATTTTTGTTGTGTGCTTTATTATTTTCGTAGCTTGGAGGAGAAAAACAACATTAATTGAGCGTTTGTCTTGACTCAATGCAAAAAACGCAAGAGAATTGCAAACATATTTCGCATTGCCGCCTGAATAGCCACAGCCTTGAGACACACAACAAACTGTTGTTTAAACAATAATACACACAGACATAATAATTCCGTATATTTATAAGTATTGAATAATAATATAAAGAAGTTTAACGTGGCACTGACACAAAAGAATAGTTGACCTAATATTGAGTAATTTTCCGACGAGGTTGTAAGAATAAATCTATTACGCAGATGCTGCGAGCTTCTCGTAAATTACAGCAGCGTCCTAATTGAATTAAATTCGTTTCGCATCCTGCCTCCGTTGGTCTCCGTTGGTGTCTCGAACGAGAGAGACATAAATTCCGCCACCTTCGTAGTTGAAAAGCTATTTTTGGTGAGCCCACGAGACACAAGCTGAAGCCAGCAATATATATATATATATATATATATATATTTATTTACTATATTGTAAAGCTCGCTGAACATAATCATTAAGCGCAATTTACCTACTAAGTTGCATGCCGCCAACAACGAGAGCGACAGACAGACGGGCGGACAGACGGACGGACAACTTGGACAGGCGGACCGTGCAAAATTATTATTACCATACGCCCCAGCCAATGGAGAATTGGGTTCGAGTCGGGTTCGAGGGCCAACAGTTGAGCACGAGCGCAACGAAAGACCCAAAGACACGAACTTGACTTGGCCGCAAATTCAAAGTGTGGCAAATTTAACTCCCATACTCCACATACATAAATAAATAAGTTAAATCAATAAATAAGCAACTGCATGTGTTCGCTCGCCACAAAAGAAGTGAAAGCTGACGTTGTTTTTGGGGCTGGGTTCGAGACATTTGGCATTTACGAAACTCTTTTATTTTTTTTTTGTTACTTGTCAGCTGAGCACATAACGGGCAACTGTCAATAAATAATCAAAATAAACCAAAGCCCCCAAACCCGATGCGGACAATTGACTATTTTTGGTAACTTGGCGCTTGTAAAAAAATATTTGTGTGTAGCTTAAAAGGAAACTCGAGCAGTAAGCATTTCATGAATTTGTGAAATTATCCAATGATGCAATCGCTTCAAGCAGTCTTTATTTAATCAACAACAACAATTTTACTGTTAAAAATTGTATTGAGTGGGTGATAATTGAAATAAATATTCCTTACTTTCCGTTGCCCGCAATTAATGTTGCAAAAAAAACAAATAAAATAAAACCCGAAGCAAATGCCAAACGAACTCCGTGCCAAAATACGAAAATTTGCATAAAAGTAAATGCAGTCACCAAAAATTAAATCGTATTAAACCACTATGCAATGGCAAAGTGAGCTCTCCAACTTGCTTGCCTTGAGTCCACATATCGCGCTACAGTTCACAGACTGGGCACTACGTATATATATAAATACGTACTACTTGCGTCACGGAACAATAAGAAACCGCTCAACTTGGCATTAGAAACAGCAACAGACACACAGCTGACTGCATCTGTTCTAAGAGCTGCTAGAAGTTATAAAAGTTATAAAAAAAAAAAATTATATTATTTTCTGCGTTTTAACAGTTTAAGATTTATCTTCTTCATTGTATAATATTGTTATAAGATTGATTTTATTAAGCATTTGTGAATTTAAAGCTCCTTTAAGCTATCATAAATTTGCAACAAGTTTATGCTGCCCATTTTTGCGCACAGGGTATACACAAACGCATCCATTAAATAACGAGCACAGTCTGTAATAAATGCCATCTATTAGCAACGACCTTAATTATAAACAACATTTTTCTTGAAATTATACAAAAGTCAAACAAAAGACTTAGGACACAAGCTTGCCACTGTTTATACAAGATTCAAAGTTTATGACAATTTAATTAGTTTAATCGATGCATAAAAATGCTGCTGGGTAGAGCCTCACTGCGATTCTGCCTACACAAGCTTAAGAATATTTATGGTTAGCATAAAATTTAAGTGTTACATAAGTTAGAAGAGGCTGCCCCTTGGGATGTAAGGTAGAGTTCTTTAGAGTTGTCTTAAGGCTCTTGCTGCTTCTCTCAAAATATTTAAGCCATTTTGATAGTTGACTTTAATGATTAATGCTTATTCGTTGTGCGCCCTTCGCACAGCATTTTTTGCTCCACAATAACGTAACGGTAAACCGTTTGTATTATTAAACGCAATTACTGTCAATAGGTTTTTAGCCTTCTTCAACTCATAATGAATTGCACGAAATATTTTGGTAGTTTGTCGGCGCCCAGAAAAACCGCCAAATGCGAAAGTTCAAAGACACGCACCAAACAATCAAAGGGGGGGGGGGGGGGGGGGATGGTAAAAGTTGCGAATGTGTGTGTGTTTTGAGAGGGGTTCCATTCGTTTTGCCATTAACAAAATATATTTTTGCGTCTGTGCTTCGTTTCATTGTTGCTGTGTTTTTTTCGAAAGCTTTTAATAGGATTTTATTTAACATGTGTTTCCATCTTTTCTTTTCTGTTGCCCCGAGACGTGTCTCGAAATCTTGATGCGTGCTGATATTATTGATGATGTCATATATCATTCAAGGTGGCCTGCGATCAGTTGCGCCTCGACCTGACTACAAATATTTTGTATTTAAAGTGACATTCAAATTGGGATGTGGGAAAAAAGCCTGCAGAGAAATTTCTTGAGTTTGCAGTTTTACTGCAGGTATCAATAACATTTTTACAGCCTTTAACAAAGTCTAGGCACTTGGATAAGCCCATAAAAGAGAGAACATATAAAAACTCCTTTTAGTTTTTAAATCTAGTCTTCGACTAATAAAATTAGTAGTGGCACTCGAAAGAAAGTGGGAACTTCTAAAGAACCGCAACTTAAAATACAAAATGTAAATATTTTAGAGTTTTTTATAGGTTCTTAAGATCGGTTGGTTTGCTGTTTGAACTTGCGAAACGTCTTACTAATTAGTGATTAAACTGAATAAATTTGACTTTAGTAAAGGAGAAAAAAATAAAAATGACAAAGTATGCCTTGCCTGGGGTATTAAAAAAGCCATGGCTTTGTTTAACGTTAATTGGATCTTTGTAAGCAACACATCAATCAAAGTTTTTAATCAATATTGTCAAAATTGATTGTTAGCAAAAACTTTACTAATTAAATTGTGAAATAAAATCTATACCAAATTCAAATGAGTCAGCTTCTAAAAGAACAGCATGTCAAACTTAGCATAGCAACTAAATTTATTACAATCTCAACTTGGACCACACTGGAAGCAAGCAGAACTCCAAATATGACGCCCACGAGATGAGGCAACAGACAGACAGCGTTGACAGTGAACAACTTTGGTTAAAAGCAAAAACTTATAGAATACGCCAACTTATGCCTCACACAGACACATACAGACGAACATTTTTATGGAGACATCAAAATCACAGCTCAGCCGAGACTTGGGTGTGAGAGGGAAGAGCTTGAGAACTTGGAAACATTTTTTTGTTGTTGATGCGTTATGCTGCAGCCAACAAGCTGTGAACTATTCGGATTCTGTGTGTGTGTGCAGAATGCATTTAAGAACAGTCTATTATCATGATGATTAAAACTTATTATTGGACCTGTATTACTATTATTAGTTGTTCTGAGCTGTGGCAATGTCCAGGGCGGTTACACGCACGCCGTTGCCCGTTGCATCCTTTCATAACTCTCTGCGCCTGCAACAGCACCGCACAACCCCCCTCTTCCTTCAGCGCGACGTATGCATATTTTTAACCAGGCTGCGATTGCATCAAACATGTTATTAATACGTAGAAACAAATAAGCAAAAACAATAAGAAAGAGCCGTTTGCGGGTCGCTGGCTCAGACTCACTGCAAGTTGCAACACAACAACAACAACACTGCTAAAACGCGTTACAATTCTGCGGGCTACACCCCAGAGTCAGCAAGCTGAGACGAAGCTGAGAGACCAGCTAAGAGCAGCAGCAGCAGCACATTCACCTGGAGCTGGAGCTAAAGTTGGAGTTGGAGCTGGAGCACGACGACGACGACGACGAAGACGGCTTTAGCTTTGGCCATTGTTTAGTTCGGTTCGGATTTACCTTGATGGTCGTTCACTCTATATACAAGCAGCAACAACTTTTACTACCTTGTGTGCCTTGGGTTTGACTTTCAGCGCGCCATCAAAACAAAATATGAGCGAACCGCGCACAGCCGGCACTAAAAATCGCTCAATAATATGTACACTGGCCAACTAGCAATTGAGCCAACTAGTTGGGCCACGGCCCCGTATCTGATAAATAGAGTGGTTCACAAAATGCTGACCGGGGCCACAGATCTGCGCCAAGCCATACCTAGCCAAGCCAGGCCTAGGCCCAGTCTTTTAGACGCCCAGTCTCCCAGTCGCAGCGGCATTTCGCAGTTGTTTGCAGTCTCTCTCTCTCTCTCTCTCTCACTCAGTCCTGGGCCATTTGTTTGTTGGCCGGGCCAAGCCTGTTTCTTTTTTTTTTTTGTACCCTTGCACTTGGGCATTACGATTTTATAAAGGCGTTTACAACGTATGCATTATCAAGTCAATAAACTATAATCAGTTAAGTGTTAACTTCTATGCAAAGAATCTTTGAAATAACGCCTGACTGAGAAAGTATCTTTTAATTTGTTTACCTGTAGAAGCCAAGAAATTTGAGTTTACTTTAAGGCCAAATGTTTTGGGTACCTGTTAGCTCATTTAATTGAATTAAATGATTATTCATTAAAGAATTTTTCACAACCTGATAAGAATTCAATATTTAAATATTCACAGGATAATTACTATTGTGAATAAGTTAGAAAGGAGAATAAACGACAAAACTTAAGTTAAGCACTTCAGTTTGTTTAAGAGTGTTTGCAAATCGGCGTGCCAAGCAAAGTTATGTTGTTTGTTTGTTGTTGTTGCTGGCAATGTTTGCCAATATCTTTTTGCCCGGCGTTGCTTATCACGATTTGTGGGCATATTATTTCAGTTTTTGCTTGTTGTTGCTGCTGTGGCGGCTGCTGCTGTTGTTGGGTGTTGTTGCTACGGCTGCTGCTGTTGCTGGTCGTGTCGAGTCATGCGGCATGCATTTTAACGCATATTTTGTAATTGTTGCTGCTGCCGCTGGGTGACCTTTCGCCAGAGCGCTGCCCCAGACACATTTGCATGTGCGCGCACACACACATACACACACACACACACACACACACACTGTGTACGGAGTTAGTCGGCAGTCGGAGTCGTAGACCAAATCAAGTTCGTTGGACGGAGGGGCAGTTCATTGGCCCATCCCGAAGCGGCAACCGCAATTCTTAAGCTGCTTTTGCCTCGCTGCCACAATGTCTAATTACCAAGTGCGCTTTGCTGCCACTTTTCTGTTGCTGCCTTTTGCTCATAATTACCAACAAATGAATGTTATAACCATAAAAATTAAACTTGACGCCGCAAAAGTTATGCTTCAGTAAAATACATTTTTTCGGACTTGGCCTCACAGTTAAGCACACAGCGGCGGCAACAAGAACAATGAGAACAGCTTCAAAAACCATAAGACTTCTTAATCATTGCTTGCTTTTGACTTTGGCTTTGTCAGTTCTTACCAGTTACTCTTTGCGTCTAATTCTTTACACGCTCTGCGCATGCATATCGCTTACCATTATTATCATAGCCATAGCTATATTGCTTACAACCCCGGCCCAAAGTGTCCAGAACGCCCAACACGACAAGGGAGAGAGGTGGTGACGGGAGACACGAGAGGCACCGAAAACAAAGTGTTTAAAATCTTGTACAGTTTAGCAGACTCAAACGCTTCGCTGAGCTTTGTTCCGATCGTTCGAAGGGGTAGCTTAGTGAGGGGGTGACCAACAGCAGCAGCAACAACAACAAGAGCAACAACAGCAACAGCTTGTGCATTACATAATTTCGCTTACCGTTGTGTGGCCGTTTGATTAATTTGCAGCAGCAAACAACTTTGAATGTTGTCTCTATTTGAATGCGCAGCCAGCTGAAAATTTATGCATGTTTGTTGCCCAAGTCTTTTGTCTGCCTAACTGTTCTAAATGCAATTGCGCAAATGTCCCGCTAATTTTAATTCGTGTTTTCAATTGGCAGCTGTGGCACAGTGGCAATGCAAAAACCAATTAGAATTCAAATGGCAAAAGGAACAACTAATTCAAGAGATTAAAAACTTAAATAACTAAAAGCTTAATGACTTCCATAATGAACTAAACTGTATTACTGAGATTGGAAGATAAAACAGAATTTTACGAGAGAATTTCTTTTAAGAGTAGCACTTAAGCCAAATATGAATTGTGAAAAGTCATTAACAACGAAAATGTTTAGCCATAACTATAACAAAAGTTTTTAGACAAAAAAAAATCGTAAATAAGTTAAGAAAATGTTCAATTTCGAACAGCCAAGAACCCCAGCTTTCAGCAAACTTCACGACCACTGTGCAGTTGGGCGTGACCCGGTTGGTTGCGTCAGTCATTTGTTCAGGCATTAAGCTATTATGATGTAATAAGGAACTGCCTCACCAATGTTCTTGTTATTGCTGTAGCAAACAACGATTATAATATATGTATGTACGGACTCATAAACATGCTCATCATTACATGCTCGATGATGGCCAAGAACAGAACTCCTGTTATTTATATTCTAATTAGGAGAACGTTTCAAAAATGTCTATCAAAAGTCACGCTACTTATGGGGCGGCTACTTTTCTCACTCTCAGCTTGTTACCAGCTCACGTAAAATGCTGATTAGGCACATTTCACACGACTTTAAGAAACTCCGAGAAACTCTGATGGTAATATATCTACGCTTTGTTTTTGTAGGCGTCCCTCGGTGAACATAAACAAAACTGGCAAAGTCATGTTCAAAATGTTAGTAGCGGCTGCCCAAACTATCGGTGAATGGTGAATGTTGACGATGATGATGCCTTTATAATCAAGTGTCGATGTTTTTGAACTATGCCAGACACACGGCCAATTTTCATTGCCAAAAACAACAACAGCAGCAGCAATAAGACTTTAGAGACCTTCGTTTGCTTTTGTTTTGTGGCATCCTTTAAGCCAACAAGTTTTCCGGCAGCTACAAAGGCCTTGTAATTGTAATTGTGTGTGTGTTGGTGATTTCAAAGGAATTTCCATAACCGCTAGCATTCCGCGTGTGTGTGTGTGTGTGTCTGTGTTGTTGTTGTTGCTGCTTTGACTGTGGCCTGTTGCGCCTAATGGCCAAATGCCTCAACAACAACTAAGGAAACTCGTCGATTTTTCTCTGTGTCCCTCTCTCTCTCTCTTTCTTTGTTTTTCTTGTCTTTCAATGCCTTTTGCTTTCTGCGGCTGTACGTAACGAAAATGAGCGCAAACAGTAATACAAAATAGTGGCAGGAAAACAACAAACAACAAATACCAAATGCACAACAAGACGAACAGGTTTTCAGGGCAAACCAAAGATGCGTGCGTGGAAAATTGAGGAAAATGCAATAAGTTAAAGAGAAATAGAGAGAAAGAAAGAGAGAAACGCAGCATAATCTCTGATACACTCTCTGGACAATACATTGGACTCCACAGACGTGCATTGGCCGCGCTTGACCCTCGGCGGGCATTTGACACATTTCAGCCGAAGAAAAAATAGAAACAGAAAATAAAAGACAACAGCAGATTAATTTGTTTGTGTGCGCTGTAATCGAAAGAAAGTTGCAAGGTATTTGGGCTTACCGATCTAATGTAATTTAAATGTCATTAATATACTTTGAATAATTTATAATTAAAGTTTTAATATTCAAGATTCATTCTTCAAAAGTTGACCGAACAAAGCTGGATAATCCTTGTTAAGCTAAATATTTCGAAGTTTAAGAAGTTTACAGGGTATCTTCAAAGCAATGGCATAGTTCGCAACTGGTTTTCAATTATCACATCTAGCAGCCGCATTCCTTGCACGCATGCGTCGCACTGCATTTGGGTGCTAAGCAGTTGCGAGTGCGAGAGTGAGTGCAGGAATAAGTTGAGTGTGAATGTGAGTGCAAGTTTGAGTACTCGCTTGCTATGTAGGTTGGTGTGGCAAGCAACGGTACTTCAACGGCAAAGCTGCAACGCGGTTTTCGGTTAAGTCGCAGTTGCAATTTGCAAAGCTGTCAAGCGTGAGCAGGAGAGAGGGTCGGTGCAGGGGTGTGTGTGTGTGGTTCAGGCTCAGAGGCTCATCACTCTGGCCATCTAATGTCTAACTGCATTTAACTGTCAACTTTCAACATGTTTACGCTACATGCAGTTTGAAGCATCTGCCTGCTGCCGTTGCCGCTGCTGCTGCTGCTGCGGCTGTTGTTGCGTTGGCGTCAACTACCGTAGCTAAAAAAAAGTTGTGTAGTTTATTTTTAGGTCAACACGCGCCTTGCATAGGCGCTTATATAATTGCAACAAGACAAGCAAATAAAACGACAACAAACATAGCATAAATCATATAACGCATGTGCGTATGTGCCTTGGCCTGGCCAATTATGCAAGCGAAGCGCGTAAATATTTAACCAACTAAGTGTCAAACAGCTTACAGCGTCGCCAAAAAAAAAACACACAAGCCACAACAAACTGCAACAAAGTATTTTGGCTTAAGCGAAGCATAAACAAACAGCCGGCATTACACATTTAACGATGGCTACGTGGCAGGCAACGAACGGAACGGAACGAAACGACGTGACTTTAAACTCAAAAAATCAACAGCATAAATTAAATTAAACCGACTGCACCAAAATTACAGACCCAACACATATCTTAAGGATATATCAAAGATCTCTTTCTGCCTCCTCCCCATGCGACCCATAGGAAACGTGATCGGCCACTTGCAATGCGAATCTTAAGTTGTTGTCCATTGCACAGCTTGCCACAGTTTCATTTTGTAATGTATTTTGTTTAATTTTAGACTTGCCAGGCAAAATTAAAAGATACACATTTAGGACTTAATATACTTAACTAAAAAACTGTATTCGGGGAAGTTATTAAAATGGTTAATAGGACTTTTTGATTAAATTGGTATATAAGTAGCTATAGCTTCCTTTAACAACAGTCTTTAATATCAAATTAAAGAAGATATGATTTTGAACTGCATTTAAAGTAGATTCCAACCGGTTTGTATGATTGCCATCTGTGAATCGATAAGAAAAAAAAAAACTTTATAGCACCCTCCCTACCCGTTCTAAAAACACAAGTCATACAAAAGATTTTAGCTTAAATGAAAGACATAAGTAGACCAAAAGATCATCTAGTCGGATTTATGATAAAAATATGTAACATTAATTCAACACCCAGCTTTTCTAACTGTCAATGTTAAAGTTGACCTACATTTGAATATGCTAACTGTAACATATAGATTGCACTTTGAAAAAATGAATGCTGCGACCAACTCAAAACAATTTGTCGGTTAGTGCCAAAGATCGTTTAAAAGTTTATCTTGATTGCAGTCGATATGATTTGAATAAAAAACTAGTTGTGTAATTGTATGATCATATATTTTTTTTGACATTTGATCAATTTATGATCATTTGAATTGTGTTATAAACAAGTTTTAGATTCAATCGAGTTTTTATTGATTATTCGCAATATCTATAAATTAACAATTAGTTTCTTCCAAAAAATATCGCGCTTGTCACTGTTCCAATTTAAAAGCTATAATTAATTTATTTTCAATATCAACTCAATTTATCAGTTGACTTGACAAACACAATAAAAAAAATACAAATTACCTGGCGACAAACCTGCGATTGCCTCTCACTTCTCTCAATGTGCGTGCACGCTCTCTTTCTCTCTTTCAGTAGCACAGTTTCGTGTGCAACTGTTATACATTGATTTTCAAATGCCCAGAGACTTTGAAACGAAACTAGTTTTCCTTTGTTCATTATATTTGTTAGAGAGATCTCTCCCAGTTGTTGCCGTCAGCTGTTTCGACTATCGACTTGGCTTAAACGCTTAGTTGCAATAGCTCGCTCAGTTTAGTCTTAGCCGGCACGTCGCGTTGTGTGCACCTCGTCAAAAGTTGTTTTGTGTGTGTGAATCGGTTCGTCTTTTACCTAGTCGCTTGGGGATCTGCCCCCCCCTCAAAGCTGCCTCTTATAACTAGCTATAATTTGTTGTACAATTTACAATTTGCACAGCTGTTGTCGAGTTTCTTGGCTATGTGTGTGTCTGTGTGTGTGTGTGTGTTTGAGTGTTGTGTTGGAATAATTCGTATTCGTATGCAAAAGCTATCAAAATTAGCAGCAATTTCTATTGCTATTTGTTTAATTTGTTGACGCCATGCAATTTGTCATAGATAGAAAACAATTTATAAACTGAATACGCTCTGCGCTTACGTAATGCATGGATTAACTGTTTGCCTTTTGCTGTTGTTATGCGAATTTTTTTTTTTAACGTTATTGTTTATTTTCATTTGCGAATTTTTGCAAATGACTGCGTCGATTTTCTAGCAATTTTCATTTGCGAATTGGGGCAAACAGTTTTTATCTATTTTTTTTTTTGCGATCAGTAAGTTCGCAAATTGTCAGTGACATCAGCTACGTTTGAGTTGCTTTCTAGTGCAGCCAACAGTGGCAGGTGCAAAGTGCATACGAAAGACTTAAGCAACAAACTTTCATGCTACAAATAAGGCGATAAATGTATTTTGCCATAGTGCAATGCTAATAAAGCAATAAAAACAAGAAATCGTAAATAATCATAAAAACTAAAAAGCAAAAACAACTACAACAACTTACATCACAAGCAGCTCGCCAACATGCTGGCACACTTTTCGCAGCTGCAACAACAACCATAACAACAAAAGTGAAGAAAAAAAAGCGCACAGTCGCTGCATTTAATTAATCAAAAAGAGCTGTTGCTTTTGCTTTTATGAATGAGCTCAGTGAATCAGTAAATATATATATATATATGTATATGAGTGAATGAGTGAGTGGAGTGGAGTGGAGTGAAGTGAAGTGACTGAATGTGGGCACAACCTTGTCCACATGATCATCTGCTGTTCCCAACGCCAACATCAACTTTTGTCATCGAACCTTAGCTGCTGTGGCTGCTTCTGCTTAACTTGCTAGGGCAAACAACATAAATTATGAGCGGCTGGAAGGCGGTTGCTCCTTCATAGCTTACCTATACATATAAAAATATGACTTATTAATAAAAACAGACAACAGCAACAACTTAGGGACGAACAACAGCAGCCAAAACAACAACAACAACAACTTAATAAAGCCAATAAGCTGCTGGCGCCAGCGGCTGACATTAACTATCAAAAAGAGAGATATAGAGATTCAAGTCTAGAGCAGTTTTAGAATTCGGAGGCGCTACCCAGTCATAAATGTTGATGTTTTGTTGATTTTTCATTAGATGTGTTAAATATGCCAAGTATAGGACAAGGCGTGTGCGTTTTTCTCAATCCTACTCAGTTGATGCTTGTTTTTTACTGCATGAAATTAGCCGTTACACTTGTTGTTGACTGTTGTTAACAGATGTTGCAGGTGTATACATTTTGTACTATAAACAAGCACTTGAACGTTGAAATATGTTTCATTAACATTTCTAGTTACTTAACATGCATATACGTATACACGTACATTACGTTGCAGTTATCTAAGGCAGACGGTTTATTTAATAACAGTTTCAATGTTTCAATGTACAGCTTGAATAAGTTGTTAATAACGCCTTACAATGTAAAAACAGGCACAGGATTTTTTAATAATAATAATCTTGATAATTTCATTCAGTCAATATTATTGATATATGCCCGCGAGCTCTTCAACCTCGAGTTGCTTACTTTAAAAATACTTTGCTAGCTAATTAAACGCCCTCAACTTGCGAATATAGTAGCTAATAGCATTTTGAGTAGCTCTCAGTGCATTTTGAAGAATACTTGTTAATTTACTGCTGAATACACTCACCTTACAAGTACTTTGTATGTGGCACACGTTTTACGCTTATGTTCTCATTTTTTACCTCATATGCGGTATGGAGAAAATATTAAGGGGCGTACAAATTAATGTGCAGACCAGACGTGTTCCAAAAAAAGAGTTAGCGAAAAGGAAAAGGGTGAGGCTCAAATTACCGTAAGATGGCCCATCAGACAGAGAGCCGTTTTTGGGGTGTATGCGGAAATTACTTCATTACAAAAGAAGAAGCAAAACAAAAGGAGAAAAGAAAATTGGCAAAAACTTAAAAGTCCGGACATGCAGTGCATAAATGAGCTGAAAACTAGTTGCAACAAATTGCTTTAACCGGATGAAGTGACCTTTACAACAGCCAAGTAGTCCAAATAGTTGGGCACCCACGCGCAAGGTCACAAACAAGTTGCATAGACAAGTTCGTTGCCTAAGTTATATGTTATTTTCTTCGTTTTCAAGACTTGCTCAAAGAGCACTCGCTTAAAGAGCAAAGTTTAAGGTGGTCTTATTAGCATACGAGCCAAGCAAATGAAATGAGTCAAAGCTAACGCCTTTATATATATATGTATATACATGTTGATTCGACCATTATCTGCCCACTCACAGCGCTCGGTACCAAGCAGCGAAAGTTCAGAAGAAAAAAATCTGAGAAACTTTATGAAACACACAAATGTGTATAAATAAAATGTACGAAACGCCCACAAACACTATCGACATTAGTACTAGTGTGTATGTGTGTGTGTGGGTGTTGTGGGCGTGTAATGTGCGCCTGACACCAAAACAGTTAAATGTAGAAATACAAGAAATTCAACTGAATATCAAGCGCAAAAATTACGTCAATCAAAAAGTCAAAGCAAACTAGCAAAGGTAAACCAGCATCAAGCAGCCAGAAACTAGCAGCCAGCAAATATAAAGCTAAAAGCTAAGAAAAAATGTATTTTCTGCAAAGGCGTCCAAACAAAAAAATAAAATAAATGTAAAGAAAAAATATTGCCAGGTTTTTTTGCCTCTTATTTGCTGTTTTTTGCCGCTGAGCGGTCCAAGCCAAAAATGGACCATGCAGAGCCACAGCAGCGGCGCTTTTGGCAGCGCAGTCAACGTTAACGCAGCAGCGCAGCGTGTGGGCAGCAAAGTTGCCTAACAACCTAACAACAACTGCGAACAACAAACACAGCACAACACGAATGAACACAACCAACACGAACAACTAGTCTTAAGTCTCCACTGGTCGTCAAAGACGACATCGTCAACGCTTCGGGATCCAGCTTCACTCTAAGCCACAGCCAGAGCCAGAGCCACAGCGCCAGGCGAATTCGAGAATTGAGTTTCAGTTCGTTTTTAGCGCGCGTGCGGTGCGGTTCTCTCTCTCACATTCATACATTCACAACTGGCTTCCAACTTCTCGATCCGTTTTAATAGCTGAACAGTGTGCGGGGCTCTGAGGTCTGCAGTTAGCCAGCATCTGGCAGTTATCTCTATATAAACAAAGCAAATTTATTTGTTTTACTCAAAAATCTGCATCGGTTTCATTACAGTGAAAGTTTTGTGAAGCGTACGCAAGAAAAGTACACATTTTTCAAATTTTACCAGTGAAAATTATAAAGAAAAAGCCAAAACGCAACGCGACGCGCGCAATTCATCAGCATCAGTCAAGTGTTTAAAGAAAAGCGTTAATATTTCCTAAATATTATAACCAAAATACAAATTCAAAAAGTTTTTGTGCACAACTCAGTGTGTGTGTGTGTGTGCGCCAGTGCCTGAGTTTGTGTGTGTGTGTGTGTGAATTTTAAAGCACTTTTGGCGACTGTGTAGCAGTCAAAAAAACCAAAAGGCTGAAAACGAATATCTTGCTGGCGTTGTTTTTCGTTGGCAGCTGTTGGCAGTATGAACTGATTTTAACCGAATTTTGATCAAGAAAATGGTGAGCAAATGTTTTTCGTTATATAAATTTTGTAAAGTTTAAGTGAAGCAAAGAAAATTGCTAATTCGAAACAATTATCATTTAAAATTTAAGGTCTTCAAAAAATATTGTGATAAAAAATGTATTTTTTTTATATTTAATCATTTTTTTATAACTCAAATAATGAATCACTAAATATTAAATAGAAAAAACCTAATATTTCTAGTGAAAATTAGTAAGCTCGTTTAGAGTAAGTAGAAAAAAGGCCATTATATTTGAATGACAAATTGTTATTGTCAAGTTCGAAAATCCCCAAGCCAAAGACAAACAACAAGCCAAACTTTTCACTTTCATTTGTGCAAATCTCCCTTCCCTTGGACAATTGTTATTTATGAGACGTTGTAGATGAAGATGAAGATGAGGATTGAAGATGATTGTATAGTTGCCTTGTCACTAATGTTGTTTGTTTTCTCTGCATCACAAATAGGGAAAATAAGACAAATAATTGCTCGAAATGCTCGCTTGACACACTTTGCAAAGCTGTCACCACAAAAAGAAATTCAAAATATTTGCCTAGCCAAAAATTCGAAAATACAATAAATAAATTTGACAAGTGACCAAAAACTAGAGCTTAGCGTTAAGGTCGCACAATTTAAAGTGATGCGGAATTGTTTAATGTAATTTTTGTGTTCACACGTTGTTGATTGAAAAACACGAATTTCGCGGCTTAAAGACGTTTTTTTTTTAATACCCACAACTTTGGCAAAGTTTTATTGACGAAGTTTCGAGCTCGTCTCAGCTTCGTTTAATTTTGCTTGTCTTTTTTTCGGTCAAATGCAAAATAGCAAAAAGCAAAAGCAAAAAAAAAGCTACTGCTTGCTGTGGGCTGCAACTTGAGCTCATTTGTCAGTCGGCGCCAGTTTGGACTTGCTGCTAGTCATTTGTTAAATTTCATTGTTCAGCAATCTTTATAGCAGTCGTGTTGTGATTTTTGTTTTCGTTTGCCTGGCTTTTTTTTTCACAAGTTCGTGGCCCATCTGTTGGCCACGGCGGGAAGATTCAGCCAACCAAATGACTGACAAACTAACTGACTCGCTTTGGCTGCTTTGTTTTGTTTTCATGAGCTGTTTAAATTGTTGCGTCGCTTTTCTGCTGAAACGAAGGTGCAAAACTTTCACTTTATGTATTATTGTTTTGCGTGCGAGCTTCGGCTCAACGCCGTCTTTTAAAACAAAAAAGAAAGAAATTACAATATTAATGACTATAAATTATGAGCCTGACTCAGTTGGCTCCCCCATTCATAAGCTGCGTGGGCGCAAAATTGCAGCTATTAAATGAGCCAAAAAGTCAGAGAGCTTCGCATGCAATTCTACCTAAGTACAAGAAAGGCACCTCTTGAGCGAATGCTGGCAAACTTACCAACTTGTGAAATTAGTCGATTGAAAGACTTTTAAGGACTCTGATGAAATTGCAAGGAAATCTTGTTTTTGGTCATTGGCATGAGTCAAGTGCTTGGCAAACAACTTCTGTATAAGTCGCGATTTAGCTTAAATGTCCGGTTGCCTTAACCAAAAACGAATCAATTTGTTATTTGCTTAATTTTAAGCTGAAGACATAACAGACTTGAATTTATGTGGGAAACAATAACTAAATAACTAATTTTAACTAAATAATTAAAGATAAAAAACATATAAAGCTTAGAAAGCAACTATCAATTTAACTAAGTAGATCAATATTTTTAAAAACAAAACACTTAGGCAGCAATATTTAATATTTCCAGCTGCTGGCAACTATTAGTTTTTTTTCTTAACAAACATGATGAACCTATATCAAAAGATCAAAAATCAACCCAAACCAATCAAATTGTTAAATCTAAATTTAATTCTTTTTAAGAAAAAAAGATTTTAAACTGACTCATACGCCAACTTTGGGCACATCAACTTGTTTTGTGCACCCCACACAGTATGTTGAACCTCGAGTGGCAGCGGCACAAGGCCATTCCCATCGCCAGCTCAAACTCGAACAAAAAGCCGCAGCAGCCGCAAATTCTAATGAATTTTTGCAGAAAAACCAAATCAATTTTTATCGTTGCTTCTTTTTTTTTTGCACGCTCTTCTCTTACGGCATAAGAATTCTCATAAATCGTGTACGGCTAAAAAAGTCAAAGTGTATGTGTGCTGTTCGCCCACAAACAGATCAGCGAGCAAGCGCTTCAGTTCATTGTTGCCACAGTTTCATCTAACAGCAGTAGAAGCAGCCGTCGCATCATCATTAGTCAGAGTGTCAGAGAGTCAGAGTGTCAGGCAAGGCTGAAGTCGGCTTTTACGAGTAGTTTTGGTCTAAATTGGCATGCAGTGGGCGTTTGTGCTGATTGGCAAAGATTTTTCTGTGCTGCGTGGGCTTTTTTGTGTGCCTCATGACACAATCGTTCAAAAATACCGAAGGTATTTCAAGTGTGGTTGGTTCGTGGCTGACTTGCACTTGTTATGCGTTTTCGATTTCGAATCCTGGACAAGAGGGCAACCTACTTTCACCAGAACATGGTTTCGTTTTCAATACCTTGTAAGTGGTGTGATACAAAAAAAAAAAAATATTTTTGGAGCTTTCAGCAAAGCTGTCAGTTGCTGCCAACCGCACACATCAGAAAAACAAAAAATTGAAATAAGCGAGCATCAGCAGATCTGCAGAAAAAGAAATATGCGCCGAAAAGCAACAAAAGCGAAAGTAAAACAGCGACCAGTTTTTTTTCCTGGTTTCGTTTGGTTTTTGTAGGGCTGCAGACGCGAAATGATGTCATGACTAAAAAGGAATTGCCAAAAATTAAGTTTTTTTTTGTGGCCTGTTGTCTGCATCTGCCAGTTGCAAGCCCCAAAATTGTAGCAATAAAGCGAAACAGAATGGACTTAAGGACAGACTATAGTTTTGTTTTATGCAAAATCATGCAGTCTAAAAACTGAATGGAACAGTGATACAAATTCAAAAGTAGCCAGACGACTTTGGCCCAGCCCAGTTTCAGAGTAACAGTATCAGATCCGTAGAAACGCCAACGTGATATTACTGTTGTAGTTGAAGTTGTTGTTTTTCTCTCTTATATATCTTTAGTTTATGCCGGTGTGAGACCCTGAGCCGAAACGACGCCTGCATATAACTAGCTGTAATGCCGTTTATTTATTTCATTTTAAGCAATACACAACAAGCCTTTAAATTTATGACTCATATTAGTCGCCACAAGCAGCAGCAGCAGCAGCATCAGCAGCAGCAACAACAGGCTGCACAGACTCCAGCAACAAAAACAAAAAACACCAACACGGAACCTTTTATATGGCAATTTGCAACAATTTTCGCTGCAACTTTGCAGCCAAAGCACCAAAAAACAAAAACCCGTCCAGACAGTTAAGATTGGTGCCCAATTAACGGCGCCATTTAACTTTCAAATAGTACAATAAAACAAAAATCCCCCTCTGCAATTGCTACTTGCAACGTCGCGTTTGTGATGCGGGAGAGCGGGCGCAGCAAGTTCGTTGCCTAAGTCTTTTGTTAGCGCCAGTCCAAACGACAATCGGAGCTGCCTAATAACTTCATTTAAATTAATCTAGTTAATCACCTGGGTGCGTATGTCAGCAATTTAAAATTCAATTACAACAGCCGCCACGTTTTATGTTGTGCCACCGCACAAAACAATTTGCATGCCCCCACGTATGTGTGTGTGTGTTTGAGTGTGTGCGCATGTGATTTTCTAGAGACTCACACGATAACTTCCTGTTGCCAGCCATTCAGCAGTCATATCCTGTGAGTTTGCATGGTCGTAAACTACTAAAACCGCACATGCTAATCAACTGTGCATAGACAGAGAGACTGGGAAGAAACCGCAATTATTAAATTACATTTACCTACCTAACTACCGATGCATGTAGTCTGCCTAATCGAATTGTCCAGCTGGCGACTGGAGGCTTAGGGTCGCCTTCTTGGCCAATGGCCAACAGCCAACAGCAGCAACTTCCAGTAAATGATACTAGACAACAGCAGCGGCTAATTAAATCGACTGCACTTTAATGAGGGCTGACAGGCGCTTGCGGTAGTTTGTAATATATATCTTCGTATATGTCTCTATCATAATTAACAGCTAGAACTGTTTGGAGACAAGTTTGAACGTAAATGTGAACCGCTTCTTTACAGTGTGAGAACTTATAATAAAAATGTTCTTATATCAGTGTTTTTTGTGAAGTTTTTTCTCTCTAAAATTGCTTGTGAATTAAATATCAATGATCAAAAGTTATAAGACATTAGGCTAGAATGTTTCATTTCCGTTATTTTCCACTTTTAAAAGCAGGAAATGTGTTATTTTCTCTAGTTTTTTGAGTTTTACTGTCAATCTACTGCAGTCGTAAACTCTCATCTTGCCCTAGTCACAAAAGTCATTATTCCAGTTTTCGATAGCAGTGATGGCTTGGTGAAATCTCTGCCATGAGAATTTTAGTGAATGACTGCACTTAATGACTGCACTTCGCGAAGAAAAAATGACTTCGTCTATAGAAAACTAATAGAAAGAGTAAACATTGAAAATTATTTGCCAACTACCCAACTAGCCAAACAGCTTTTTGCAAAAAGATTTAGTAAAAAACTCAAGCTTATTTACTCTTTAAGAATATAAATTTTGTACTGTACTCACAGTTGCTTAAAAAATTAGAATTGACCATCGTTCAGTTCACTGAACCAATTTAAAAAAGATGAAATAATGATATAGACATAAATAGAAGTTGATTAATTGTGTCTAGAAATTGTTTATTGAAAAATGTGGGTTAGGGCAAAACTTTAATTTGTTATGTCCTAAAGAATCAAATCTGATTGAATGTTATTTTTGCGCAAATTTTGAAAATTATGCTGAAACTAAGCTCCGGCTTAATTTGTGGTCCGGCTTAAGTTACGCACGCAAAATAATGTATGACTCAACGTTCGCGAAGGTCAACAACAGCCACAATCGCAACACTGGCGACAATTTGTGTGCCTCAAACACAGATACTACAGTACTCACACTTGGAGCGTACCACACAATGTTTGGCCTTAGGCCGCGCGTAGGTTTTACGGCTCAGTTGGCTTGATTAAAAAGTATTGTGGCGAACGCCAATTGGCTTATTACCAATAAGCTCAGCTAAGAGAAGAAAAAAACCCGATTTACATATGAATCAAAGCGTGATTCTAACAAGCGAACATACACTATTATCTACTCATATGCAGAGGCGTTTGTGGAGGGGCGTAGGCTGTGTGAGCAGCCTTCAGAAACCACACTGAAGCTCGCAGCTCGACCCACACACATATCGAAGGGGGTTAGAAAAAAGACTTTTGTAATTAAAAGCTGTTACACGCATATATATATATATAAAGCGTTGATTGAATTTAAAAGCTAATTGAAGAGGCTTTTTTGGGATCGGCCTTAAAGTGGCCAACGTAAAGGGACAAGTCACTTCCTTACACACAGTTGCGGTTAAAGTGTATGGGTGTGTGCGTGTGTTTGTGTGTGATAAACAATGAGCAATGCGATTTAATTTGATTGATGTGCCCATGGCCTCTAAGTAGGCTCATCATCAAGCTGTTCTTAAACTTAATGTGGCTTTTGTTTACCTAAACTATTGTTTTTTTCCAGTACTTGAAAAAATTGAACAAATAAAATCTATTAATTGAAAAAGTCTCAATGGACTTGAAGTTGATTGAACTAAGCAAGTAAAGTGGAAAAGGGTATATACTAGTCAAGTATATTTTTCTTGTTACTTGGTAGTTAGAAAATAAGCAGCGAAACATCGTGCAGTAAGTAAAGTTCGTTGCCTGAGTCTTTTGTTTCGGGGCATGCCGACAGGCAAGCAGTCGGTCAGGCTGGCCAGCTAATTGGTGAGCAAAAGAGCGAACAAGAGCAATAATGTACCGCCAGACAACAAATAACAACGTGTAATGAACGCAGCTTACAGTTCACTGCAGCTATGAGTTGATTTTTTTTTTATTATTTTGTTGTTTAGCTCAATGAAAAGTAAATTGGCCTGGCCTCCTTGCTTGATACTACATGGACATGAACATGCATAGCGTCCAAGGAGGTCCAGTGTGTGCAAAAAAAAAAAAAGAAAAACAGAAAACATTCATTTTTATATACGTATGTATTGTTGTTGAATACAACGTATAAATTGATGGCATGGAGGTAAGGCAGGACTCATGAAATTTATGCCATTTTAAAGCGAGAAATGAAACACGCCCCAAGTGCATTACAATAAATTATATAGAAATATGAGTGCCAGGCTTAACAAGCGACCTCTCGCTCACTCCCACTCTCAATCCATTTTTCGCTGTCTCTCTCTTATTACTCAAGTGCTCTATTATAAAGCAATTAATGCATACGACTCGGTCCACTTTGCTTATACTATTTTAATAATTCATAAAAATAAGCGCATAATTAGGACGCCTGGGTGGGCCCGAGGCATCGACATCAACAGCTTCCTTTGGGCAGCTCATTAAAAATGGCATTCGCTAAAAATAGGCTAGAAGAAGTAGCAGCTACAACACACATCTGTGCTGTTTGCTGTCCCATGTTTGCAGTCGCCACATATTTTCATATTAATTATCCCGGACTAGCCACTTGTACAACTGTCCAACTGCAACTGCAACATTCGAGTCTGTTGCCGCACTCGGCTGCCATCTATTCTCTGGGGGCCAAGATGCAAAGTGCTTGGTGCAACGCAGTAGATGGCGATATGGCGACAGTAGCCAAACCGGGCCAATTCGATGTTGGCCGTGCGCAGATTTTACCGATTGTCTGCCATTGACTTTTAGCGATAATTAACACCTCGCAACGAGAGCTAAACCAAATTGAATGCCAAGCCGCGAGACATCTGCCGATGAAAAACAAAAAAAAATAGCACGAAAAAAATGTAAAAAACTTGTCGCGTTTTTTTGTTTTTTTTTTTAATGGTCGATTTTACATTTATTTTATTGCAAGAGCAAACTGGAACTTTACTTATTGATTTGCATTTTTACAAGCGTCTGCTTGTTCTTCTCCACAGTTTGCCTGCTGCTGCTATTTTTGTATATTTAAATTGCTTGTTGTAGTTTTTTGTAGTTAGCAGCCAATTTCAAGGTCTTGCAACTATGACATGCTAACAATTCCCCTCTCAACTTTAGGTAGCTGAGCTTTAGTGTCCTACGATTTTTTTAATCAGTTAGGGAACGAGAGCAAATAGTGAAGTTTTATGTTCTATAATAAGTCTTTTATGGTTATAGTTTTTTCTTGTAGGCTGTGATTGAATTCATTTTCAAATAACAACGTTCAGAAACTGCTTCTCTCACTTCTTTCAAGTGTGTCTTGATCATTCAAATCACATGCAACAATGTTGCCTATGCCACTGTGCATGGCAACTGGGCAACTAACTGACTCATGTTTGGCCCTTGGCCAAGAGCAACTAAATGGTAATGCGTTCAATTCAATCAATGAATCACAAAAAGACTCGCCCACGCTCACCACTGAAGGGACTGACTTAAGAAGGGACAGACGGAAAGGTGATTGTTGGCTTGTTGAATTGGGAATTGAAAACGGTCAAACGGCAGCACTTGGACAGCACTTTTTATATCATGGCCGTAAGCGCAAAGGCGACTTATAAAATTATGCAGAGCACATACATACCACGCACACATACACACAAATATACACACTTGGCACTATTATACAATAGTCAAGCAACAACAACAAAAGCGACAACTGCAATTGCATAAAGCTCTTTTTACAATGCGTTGTTGTCGAAGAGCCGAAAGAGGATCGCGATGGCGACGCCGGGTCCGGGCACGTACGCATTGCCAGCAGCAAACTAATGCCCAAGTGTACAAGTTGTTGTTGTTGTTTATTAAAGTATATGCCAGTGCACGTTATGTTTTTGCGCATTCTGCCTCTCTCTCTCTTTCTGCGGGCAGCTTGCTTGCTCGCGCGCATTTGAAATTTACAACGCGAATAAACTTGGCCAAGAAGAACTGGCAAGCAGTAGAGAAAAGAAGCGAGAAGAAGAAGGGTACAACAACAATGGTTTACTTCCGCCGGATAAAAACGAAAAAATCATATAAATTGGACTCGTGTTTGTGTGCGTGTGTGTGTGTGTTGCCTGTTTGTTTGTTTCTTAACGTTTATTTAAATAACTTGCCGTTATGTGTGATTGATTCGGACGCGCCGGCTGCTTAGTCATCTTTTAGTTTTAACTTAAGCCCAAGCGACACTTGCAACGAACTCTTGCTTTGACTGCCTACCTTTCTATTGCCCCAATGCCATTTATGGCGCAGCAGCAGACAGTAACCATATACGGCTGACTAGCATGCCGCCAACAACAACCGAGTAGAAGCTGTGGCAGCTGCTGCAGTTGTTTGAGTTGGTTTTGTTTTGTTTTGGTGTTATTTGCCTCTTCGGGCGTAGGCGAAAATTGGAAAGTCAAAAGGCGCCAACTTGTCGATTGGAAGTATACTTAATGGGCTAGGGGCAAAGTTCAGAGACTTAACTGCCACACAACGCATTGGTTAGAGTTGTAACAACTGCTGCCAACAGACAATTTATGGCTTATTGGACATTTACGAGCCGCCGCTTAGACACATTGTGTCATAAATTAAAACTACGAACTTTGCTGTTCAATTTAAAATCCTTCAATATACATCATCGCTTATTGACATTAATGTTTAGCACACACTGCAGATAACCCTTTGTTAACTGTTTAACATCCCGAAATACCATTAAACAAAACAAAAAGGGGAGAAAAAAAATACTAATTAACACCTTGATGCATTCAGAGACGGAGGCCGCCAGAGTTTCCAGCTAATTTCTGGGTTAAATATTGAACAGATAGAAAAAATACAAGAAACAAAAAAAAAAACAAGAAAGTCATGCAAGTCAGGCAACGAAAGCGAAATCTCAGTACCCCTGACTCCCGTTTCCCGATGGACCGATTGCCAGTTTTGCCGACACTCGAGACACTCGATTTGCGATTCTTAACTGCTGACTACTGACCATTCCTAAAAAGAAAAAGAAAACAAAACACAAAAAAAGGCTACAACAACAACCGCTTGCAGTCGACATTCTTTTTAACAAGTTGCCTGCTGGTCAAGACCTGAAAAGGGTTTTGCGACTGAGAGCGCAAGTCAAGTTAACTACGCCCGCCGTGTCCACTTTGGGCTTGGGCTTGGGTTTGGGTCTGGACCAGAGGCAGCAGGCAAGAAAATATCAGAAGATCAAAGGCATTTTAACAGCATGCGCTGAACGTTCCAATGCAAACAATCAACACGACTGGCCACACGGGGCAGAGAGCAGGGGCTCACAACTCAAAGAAAGAGAGAGAGAGAGAGAGAGAGATTGCCTGGCTTCGGGCCATGGTCAATGTGGCATGGCTTAAGGCCTAAACCTGTGCACTTAGTTGGAGGACACGTACAGGATAAATTAGCAAATATTTGTTTTTCAGTTTCTCTGTTGTTGTTGTTGTTGTTTGTTTTAGCAACGCGTCGCAGATTTTATTTCTTATTTAAGCAAAAATTGCATTTAAATTGTTTTCTGCCTTCCCAGACAGACGTCGTGCAGAGCTACTTTGTAAAGGTTAAACATTTAACCTTGACATTTTCCCTGGCCATTGGCCATTGGCTATTGGACATTGGCCAGATCAGCTAAGTTTAGTATAGCATAGCACCCACTCGACTTTGTTGATGCTCTGCAATTAGATGCGTTTTACCAATGTCTCAATTATGTCAAGCGATTGTCACAATCTTGGCACCCCACTCTTAAGCCATCTTAAGTTGTAATGGAGTTCAATTGATTTGCTTACAAGAAATGCAGCTACATAAACAAAACAGTCAACACACCATAAACAAAGCGATGTTCCCTTCGCCCAAGGCAGACAATAATATATCAAGACATTGCTACTACAAATAAGTTGACGGCACGGTCAACTCCATTGTAATGGGAATAAAGAGATTTAGTAGCTTTTGCCAGCTAGGCGAACACACACAGATTGAGGTTTAAGATTTCAGCAACATTCAGCACCTCTTTGTGTGTCCTGCTGCGCCCTCAAAATGCCCCACCCTGCCCCACCCTACTGTCCTTTGCTATCCGCTGTCCTTCTGTGCGTGCAATGCTCCCATCGACAACAACTGTTTTGCATGCCACAAGGTCTTAAGCCTGTATGGCATATTAATCTTATCAAAAACTTGTCAACAATCCAATCCGAAGGCATCAGCAATGTAACCAATCGGCTGCTGACAACAAATTCGCATTGTTTCTGCATCTGTTATGTCTTCATTGTATGTCTTGAATACCCACAGTAGCTGATGAAAATGTGCGGACACGTTTACGCTGCAAAGTAAAGTTTGATTTAAACATCAAAAACTATTTTTTGCTATAAATGGTTAACATACTAGTATATAGCAAGAAATGTGTTCAATACCAAACCTTAAACCTTGACATATTTTTAAGAACTGGTTAATTGTTGTGGTTTCCTTCAGTTTTTTATGGCTGAAACGATTTATCACCCGAGCACACATTCCATTCTCTGCCCCACTAATAACTTCCTGTTTCGGAGAGCTCAGGTTCACCTAAAAACCTAAAAATTAAACAGAGAGAAAAGGAAGCAGACGGGAATGATTAATTATGGGCAAATGTAGGGTATTAGATCCTTGCCTGGCGATGTGAGCGAGCAGCCTGCAGCCTGTAGCCAGTTTGTTGCCTAAGTCTTTCGAAACGATTCACTAGAATTTTATGTATTTGGGTTAATGTTACACAAAACCACAACAGAAATGCTTCTGTTGTTGTCGTTGTTGTTAGAATTTGCATTTGCATTGCTTTGATTTTAACACACAAAAATTTCCAAGTATTTATTTAATGCGCACCGCGGCGACGCTCCACTGCAATTTCCTTCCGTCGACCGTCGAAACTGCTGCGCATCTTGATCTGGCCAACAACAACCGCAGCAGCAGCAGCAGAGAGCTGGTAATAATAAAAAAAAAGCTTTAGAAGCGATTGGAGCTGTGCGTTCTCAGGCTTTGGCTAGAGCAAAACTGGTATGCGCCAGTGTTGCTGCTGGCTATTTCAAAATCTAACTGTTAACTTGAAAAGTTGAACGTACTTGCAGCATGCTACATGCAACATGCAACGGCGGCTGCACCCACGGCACAACAGCTAACCGCAGAGCGCCGTCCAAAACGAAACGAGTTGAAAGCCGTTTTCCCTGTTAGCCAAGTTGAGTCAAGTCAAGTCAAGTCAACGCAAGCCAAGAAGCCGAAGCCAGCTCTTGAAAGTGGTTTCTTGTCTAACTGCGTTAGTTTTGCTTTAAATTGTGCGCGGCCAATTGACTGCATTGACTACCCTGCAACCCGGTTGAGGCAGCTCTTAAGTTGCAACTGCCGGGCTAATGGCATCTACACTAGCTGAGAGAGTTCTCAGCTAAATGTCATAGCGGCGGATGCTTCGAGCATTTATCATTAATCACAAACCCAAGCAGATGTCAATATTGCCAATGCGGAAACTGCTTTACAGCATATAGCAGCGGGTACCGGTACCATCGACACCGGTACCGCTGATGCTGCCATCGATGCCGACACTGGCAACTGTTACTGTTGCCAGTCGCTGCTGTCAGTCCAGGTGGCCATTTCCGCTCGTCTTTAGTTACGTTCCTCCTATTTTGACACTGCCCTCGCAATGGCAATTATTGCCGTTGCCGTTGCTGTTGTTGTTGCTCATTTGTTCAACTAATTTATGAGATTTTAATGAGCGGCAACTTTACAGGAATTGTTGTTAACAACACTCAACTCTCATCTGTCGACTGCAATGTTATGCCATAAAGTAGCTGCTCTTAAGCACTCACCTCACCGGTCAAGCTCAATAAGTGGGCTACTCATACTCACAGTATACCGCACCCTGACATTTAATCCGTGCAAAATGTCGTCTTCACGATGGAGATGAAGATGCGCAAGTGATACGCCAATGGGCGTCGGAATTCACATGGGCAATGCTATTTATTGCAAATTTTTAAACACTTTTTGGACATGTAAGCTGAGTCATTGTTTCGGCGGAATATATATATATGTTTACAACTGAGACATTTTGATTGATTGTGAATAATGAAAAGAAATGTAACAATATAGAAATATTTATAAGTGTGAGAAGATCCAAAAGTATGCAACTAAACGTTTTAGCTACCTCTTTCTTTGTATAGCTTATACAGGTATATCAATATTGCTGAAAATAAAGTGCATGCAGAGTTCGTGGTATAGCAAATGCATTCTCTTATTCTTCTTTGTATCTCTCAGTCTTACCCTCTCTTATTCTCTCTCACTCATTCTCATTCAGTCCTTTCGTCTGGGTTTTGAAGTCGTTTGCTGTGATTGATTATAGATTTTCATATTAACTGGTTGCCAGTTGCAACTTGCAATTTTTTGCTATTGCTTGCGAAGGGGCATGCGGGCAGATGAGCAGTTGAGATGACGATGATTCCAATGAGCTGCAATGAGTTACAGCCCGCAGCTTGTAGAGACAAGCCGGCGGCAACGATTGCTACACTTTGTGAGGCAAGCAGGTAGGCAGTCAGGCAAAGGGGGGGCAGTCAGGGAGGTAGTCGCAAACTGCTGTCTGCGGTGCTGTCAGTGACCTTCAGTTGGTGGCAGTCAACCTGCAATTAGACAAACTAGCAAAAGACGAAGCTGCAGGATAAGTTGGCAGCCAGGCGCCTGCCTTTGCCACACACACACACACACTCAAAAGGAGATTCTTTGGCTAGCAGCTTGACATTGAAAAAGCGTAATTAATTGATCACAGCCCATGGAGTGGGCGTGTTCAGCAGCCTACGTACACTGATCGATTGCATCGATGCGAGATTTATGACTACAAATGCAAAACTAGGGCGCAAGGCCTGCAATTTGGAAATCAATCAAAGCTAAGCACAAATAAACATTAACAACAACCAAATGGCATGTCGTGACATGCAAATACCTAATGTCTAACACAAGCAACAACAACGACAGTTAGCAAGACTACTGTTAAATGAGTTCAACAGAAAAAAAAAAGTGTAAAACGTGTCAACATCCGGTTAAGCAATTGATTCTTTATGGGTGTGCACGTACATTCGTGTCTTACTCTCAGTAAGAAAATAAAACTTAAAAAAATATAAAAACATATATACGAACAGCGTTCACAAATGCACAAAATGTTTGCCTTCGAAAATATGTGGATATTTTTTAAGCTATCAGCGTTTATTTTTAATAAAGATGCGATCAGACAGCCGCCTTGTGTGTGTGTGTGCTAGGGTGTGTGTGTCTCTGTGTTGTTGGTTTTTTTTTTCGGACGAACAGGCAAAAATGTGTCACTCGCTTCTTTGACTTTGATTTAGTGGCTAGACAGGTTAATACAAGATGAGATCATCGCTGGCGACGCTCTCGATGACGACGCTAAGACAAGCGGGAGGGGCGTGCTTGGATCCAGTTTAACAGCTAAGCAAAGCAACGGTTTATGATTTGGCTTTTTGATTTGACTTGATCTCAAGTTGCCGCTGGCCTTCGTTTAAAATATTGACATTATACAAATATTGTGATTTTGGAGCTCAGAAAAAATATATTGAAAATAAACAATAAAAGTTCCGTTATTGCTTTAAAAATATTAATGATTATTGTAAAAAAAACATTCTTTTTTTTTTTGGAAAGAAGTCAACGAGTTTTGAAAGGAGCTTTCGATTTGATTGATTGGGAAACAGTCATAAGTTAACAATTGGAAACTAGATTCGGCTGAGAGCTATAAAACAGAATCTGTTCGCTTATCTACTGGTAATAAGTGTAATCATGTACGTCTTGTTTTGGAACTAAGAAAACAAGTTCCTTAATATGATTATATAAACAAAGTGCCTAGGCAATCTTTAACTTAATTCTGCACTTGAAACCAATTGAGTTATTTCATGCTATTTGTAGGGCCGGAGTTTTAAAGCAGCGTTTTTGTTAGATCTTCAATCAGCCTTAACGAGCTGCAACAGCAGCAATAACAGCAACAAGCAGAAGAAGAAAAAGAATAACATTCACATTTATCACGCACATTTATCAGCTTGTCAGCCGGAAGGGAGCTGCTAATCCCCAACTGCGGCTCCCATCCCAATCGTTGCCCGGCCCAAGTAACCAACCAAATTACGCTCATTTTGTGGCAACACAAATTTATCAAGCAGCATCACAACAACAAAAACAACAACAACAACAACATCAACAACAAAACAAAACTATATTTGCAGCAACTACAATACGAGTGTTCACATAAACTGTACAAGCTTCTCTTCGAGAATGATTTTGAAGTTCACTCCGCACGGTTCCTGCTTTAATTAAGTGATCATGAACATGGCCAACAAACACTCGCCCAAAGGCCATAGAATAAACGACCAAACAAGATTAGCCAAAAAGGCGATGGCCTTCAGAGCCGAAGCAGAAACTACAGCCGACCGGATACTTAAAGTCAAGCCAAGAAATCTTTCCCTAAATCATTTCAAACGTTGTTAGAAGATTCTATTGGTTAGTGTTTGGCACAGTCTTGGACATGGGATACTCTGAACTTGATGTTCCTTATTCTATAAATTATTAAAGCTTTCAATGTACTTGTACAGGGTAACCTGTAGTTTGTTTCGCACTCATCTCAAACTTACTTGCACAAATTGTATTTTCTTTCTTGGCTGGCAATCGTGCAAAGCGCATATAATTTAGCTTAGAGTGTGTATTTTATTTAAGCGTTTATTAGCTGATAAACCGAAATAGATAAATCGTAGACGGCCAGGTAGAGGGCCAAAGCTAGGGCTAGCTAGAAATCTACAGGCACAGGCCAAATACAAAGCAAAGGAGCAGCACCTTGTTTTTTGTAGCTGCTTGGGCCCGTTGAAGTTTTTATTGTGTGCCTGGGGCGCAATTTATATATGGTTTTGCAGAAAACTACACACAGATAATGGCAAATATTTTAACATATGCACACGTTAACGTTAACGCCAGGTTAAGAAAGTTGTTTGTTAACGCCCTAAACGAAACGGCAACAACTGACTGCAAATGGCCCAAAGGCACAGCTATAACTAAGTCCATCCCAGATTCATGTATGAACATTAATGGAAAGGTTTCAGTTTTTAGTTTCTTTTATCTACTTATTGCTACGTGTAAATTCTATCAAACGTAATACTGTCCGAGACTCGGTTCAACTTCCGGTTGATTACATCATAATTATGTATGTGACCACCTACCTATCTACCTGAATATCTGACTTAATATCCGACGGTCGGACAGTGAAGTGCCATATAAAGATGATATCAATTTTCACACAAAATTATTACATTTTCCCGCCGCGTAGCTACAATTTTGTATTGCGTTACAACTATTCTACCCAATTAAGAGGCCTTGCCTTGCCCATTTTCTAGCTGTCCGACTGGCTACCGGCCAAAACCTTATGAAAATCAAGCGGAGCGGCTTAAAACTGAAAGTGGAAAATGAATGCGTGAGAAAACAAACAGCATTACCAACAACAGCAACAGCAACAACAACAACCACAACAATGCCTTATGGCTAGTTCACATATAACTTTACAATGTGGCTGTTTACTTTTTTTTCACTATATTGCCCAAGGTGCTTTTCTTCTGTCTCTAATTTTTATGCTGGTCTGTGTTTGCAGTGCCGTTGTATAAACTTTTCAGAGAAAAAGGCTGAAAGATAAACGCAGACGTTGCTCATGTTTGCGCATAAATTTCAAGTGTCATTTACCCGTCTTCGCACATAATTTTAACTTCTTTTTTGTTTTTGTAAGTGTAGTATAAATTTTTATTTGTCTTCTGTCTTCTGTCTTCTGTGTGTCTTTTGTGTGTTTGTTGTTTCGCTTTTTTGCTTTTTAGCACCTGTCCCTGATGACCAGGCCAATTTTTGCAGGGCTCTTGAGCTGCGTGTTTGAAATTTTAAGTTAATTATTTGTATTTGTTTTCGTTGCGCTCTTAAGCAGGAAATCGCATTACAGTTTTTAAGTATTCCTTGCGGATTCCCGTAACATTCCCCACACTTATTATTATTATTGTTACTATTATGTTTGCTTAACTTGCTTTTAATTGTATTCCATTTTAATGGTTTTTTTAATGTGTTTCATTCTTTTTGTATCGTTTCAGCAAAAATGAAAATATTTTTGCCACTAGTCACGTGGATAGTGCTACTACTCTCGAGTACAGTAAGTATCTAAACCCCAAAAAAAATAAATCTCAAAATATATAAGTAAGTCTAACTAAGGTGTGACTAGTCCGGGTTCAAAGGCAATACACAAGTTCAGGGAAAGCCATAAATATAATTTTTAATAGGCATGCGAATCGAGTTAGTAGCTAGTGGCTTTGGATCTGGGAGTTAGCACATGAACAATAATTAATTTATGACTTTGTCCAGAGCACCTTTCACACATAACACAATGACCCCGGATCTTGACAAATTTACGAGCTGCCAACTCATTATGAAACAAATTTTTTATACAAATACTTACTTAAGAGAAGAAAAAAAATACAAGATAAAGGGAAAACACAGTGATGAAAAATGAACTCAGATATCAGAGTGTAAAAGAACCAAAATGCTCAAATAACTAATGATGCAACCCAGACGGGCAAAAGGTTAAGCCAAAGTATATACATATAGTATAGTATATAGCCTAACGGTACCTGCCCGGTCATGCAAATGAGCCATAAAAAGAATATGACTACCTAGATTTTGAAGCTTGACCGAAAATGGATTTATTAAATTTTAACAACAAGCTGTGAAAGAAAGAACACAAACTAAAAAAGCTTTGACTTGATGCAAAGCAAACCATTTGGCAGCCTTCGACAAGAATCTCACAAACAACTTTTGGTAGTTGATTTAATGGCTGTTTAAACAGCGAGAAAATGAGAAAGCAATGTAGATGGTGTAATGAAACGTTATGACGAACAAGTAACGAGACAACAGATTGCAGGAATTATACGACTTTAGATTCCCTACATACATTTTCATATTACAATAAAGTCAGCAATCATTTTTACGTATTTTAAGCAAAGTTCATATAAAGGTAAATCTCAAGCATAATAAACCTTTTTACAAACACAAACTCTCAGCGTCTTAATAAAACAGAGAAATTGTTAAGGCAGACGCAACCAATTCCAAATTGATTGAAGAAGAAAGCCAAAAAACGTAATGAATAAAAATAGCCGCATTAGCTGTAAAAATGCTTTGATAGTCATCGATTTATGCAGTGGTCAGAAGAGAGAGAAAGAGGCAAAAGAGAGCGGGGTAACTCAACCGGGGCTTTATAAATTGGCCAAAAGAATGCTCTAAGCCTTAAGCTAAGCAACAAGTTCATTGACATTTTCAACGGCGCACGCATTTTGCTAGCTGTTTTTGTTTTTAGCGACACTCTCCCAATGGTTGGAACTTTATTTCGTTTGCCTTGTTTGCTTTCTATTTGTGCGTTGTGACTTTGTTGATTTATGTGTGTGTGCGAATGAGCTGAGCTTCAATTTAATTGATTAGCTGACGGGCGAAAGACTTGCAAAACGTTAGGCATAGGCGAAAAACTTGATAGTTAGACTTGGTGTTACAGAAAATGCGCAAAGTGCGCACTAAGCTAAATGCCCAACGACGACACAGTTAGCCCATTATAACGGATGCAGCTGAGCGCTGACGGCTGCTGTCATTGTTTATGTTAACTTGCCCAACAACTTGCCAACGAAAAAGTTGTGCATTGTCGACGCGACTCGACGCGACGCTCAATGTCATGGGAGCATCATCATCACCGCAATACACACTAACACCTTTAATTGTTGCATGTGATGATGCGATGATGCTGCTGCTGCACTTGAGTGCATGTGCTGCTCATTGTGCGGCCTGTCAATTGATAAAAGTCACAGGCGGGTAGAAGGGCCGCTTAGCTGTTAGCTGCTGCTGATAGCTGAATCTATTGTTTTGCAAGGCCGCTAGCGTTGCATGGCGTGAAGCGAGCACAAAGCAAAACCAATTGAAAAACCCTCAAATACACACAACACTTACACACGAGTAGAACTTCCACACACACACACACACACACACAAACGAGTTTCACTGTTTTTAAGTTTGTTTCGTTTGATAAAAATCTACCTAAAACAATTCTCAGACTTAACTTGAACTTGACAGCAGCGAGTGCTTCATGCTCACACCTTTAGGTTTTATTGCACTCTTTTGCTGTTTGCTGCTGCTGCTGCCGATTCTGATGCTCATTAGCTAACTAGAAAGGTGCCAATGCAACTCACGTGTTGAGAGGATAATAATGGGAGTACCTTAAATTCAGCTTAATCTATCCGTAATTGGTTTGATCAGCGCAGTTTCATGAAACTGCAATTGCTTTTGAGTGGTGCCATAAAACCAATCTACAGCCCAATTGTGTACAATATATTTACAGCCATACAATGAATTGAAAAGTTATGGTGGTGTCTTTAACAGACTCAAGTTTTTGAACTTTTTCTTACGATACACTAATAAGATCGAACGATTTTTTTTATCAAGAAACCCATAAATATGTTAAATACTTACAATACAAATAATCAAGTCTTTAAACATTTTTATAAGCTCTAGAGCTTAGTTATGTAAATCATCATAAGTGATGATTAAGTTTGTGGCCTGATTCATTTGTTTAACACATGTAAGACACGGCTGATGACCTTTAACCTGCTTTTAATGCCAGATCAGATATAAAAGACGATTTCTGAGTATCTTTTGTAAAACAAATCTTATTTATGGTTATTGATTGGGAAACCTTTTTGGCCAGATAATCGTACCAGGAACTTAAACTGGATCGAGCCATAATATGATTTTTTTGGAATGGAACGCCGAAACGTAGGAAGTAAAAACTGATCGCGAGTTATAAAAAGAAACAACGCGAAATATAAAAGCAACAATGTGCTAGCCAAATGAAACTTGTTTTAATTCATTTTGCAGTAGCGCAAAAAGGTCTTAAGTGACAAACTCGTTTCAATAGCTATCTAATGTTAAACACTGGTAACAGTAACAGTCCGTACCGTCAGTAACTCAGTCAGTCAGGCAACACACACACAAACACATAGGCAGAAGCTGAGAAAATATGGCAAACAACTTTTGTTTTTGTCAGTTTATAAAAGTAAAATCAGCCAAGTGTAACAATTAAGCGTTGGCAAAACAACAGCAACACCACAACAAGACAATAAATGTATCTATGTTAGACGAATGCGAACCTGTATGAACATTCTGCCCATATGGACCGCATCAAGCTGCGGCTGTCGGCTGTTAGGAAATCTTTGTTGTTAAAGAAGCGCTGACGTTGATACGCCTGCTAACTTTACTGTATCTAATTTGAATTTAAATTAGTCTCGAGACCAACTCAAAAAGCACCAAAAATACTAACGAAACTTGGTAAACGCTACGAAGGTTGCTGCCATTTCATGAATGAGGTTAAGCTTCATGGAGATTACTTTCCTCAATATTGACAAATCTAAGCCAAATTGCAGGAAATCCATATCTGAGTACAAATCAGCTGCCCAAATAACAATGAACGTATTGAATCTTACAAAATCACACCTTGAAAAATCTTATTTAGTCTTATTTTATGTATTTTAACCAATACTTTAATGCAAACCTAACATTCACTTTACAGGTACATTCACAACACCAACAACTACAACCCTTTAAGACAAATCCAAACAAACATAGTCGATTTCGAGGCGAAGTATTCTTTCTGAATCTCGAGGATGGCTATTTTGGCTGCCAAGTTAATGAGTCCACAGACTATTTACAATTATACGATCTATCGAAAATATGCGACGGCAAACAAGACTGTTTTCTTGGTTCCGATGAGCTGAGTAAAGAGCTTAAATGCACAAGTAAGTAACAATCTCCCCCCCCCTCTCTCTCTCTCTCTCTTTTGAATGGGCTTACTTAACGTTAAATTGATTTCCCTTTGTCTGTACAGATGACTGTGATAAGGATGGCACACAGTGCACAAATGGTGTTTGCCTGAATGGCGTTTGCCATTGCAATGATGGGTTTGGCGGCTGCAATTGCGTCGATCAGGGTAAGTCCACCTAACTAACTAGCCAACTAACAATGTGGGCTTGTCTCATCTTACATAACCGTTACAAACCGTAAAAACCTCCACTCTCCTTTACAGATGAGAACGAATGCAAGCAGCGTCCATGCGATGTGTTTGCCCATTGCACAAACACATTGGGCAGTTTTACGTGTACCTGCTTTCCGGGCTATCGCGGCAATGGGTTCCAATGTGAAGGTAAGTGTTGTTAGCATAAGTTTATAATGACCGACCACCGACAACAGCAACAGTACAAATGATTGTTGTTACTTTTCGTTTTGTACTTCCGTCAACGTCTGTAATATTATTTGTTAGCCTGGTTAACCGCCACTCGCTGCTCGACCATGATTTAGTCTAGGTTACCTCATAGATCTTAGCGCTAACGGTTTATTTCGCTGGAAATCTCTCAAGAGTCAAGTCATTTCATTCGTCTCAAGTGCCCAGCCTCTAGTTTGAAAATGTAACAAAAGACGCGCCGGCCAACAGCAACTACAACAATAATATGAAAGCTTTTCACTCAACTTCACAATACTCCAGCAATGAAATCTTCTCTGTAAACTTATCCAGCAAGGTAAAAATAATGACCGTGTAGCGATTACACTTGGGTACTTTAAAGCGTCTTTTGTTATAAGTCTTTTTTTTGTCGTTTTTTGTGTTAGAGCCGCGATCTTAGAAGTAAGTAAGTAAAGCGGGAAAAGCGAGGGGCTTAGGTTAAAAAACCAAACAGAACAACAAAACAATTTGAACAAGAATTATATCATCCAAGTTCTAGTTTAAGTCTTTCTAATGGCAAATTTGAAATTGTAGCAACTTTATAAACACAAGTGAGCTCTTTGCGAGATTTTTGCTTTACAAATATTCATTTCATACTACTAGCTCCTTTTTACACTCAATGAAGTTCTGTGCAATAGTTTTACTTTAAAGGGGTCTCAGGTTAATGAGCCTGTTTCATTTACTTGTACTTCGTAAATTGCTCACAGCGTGGGCTTAGAGTAAGAAACGAACCCTTCAGCGCACCTGTCCAGCTGTCTTGTCTATTCGACAGTAGAAAAACTGGCTGCCATAATTGGACTGGGCTTAATGTTGCGTAATGAAAACACATTATGGCACCACGATGAAAAATGAGCACGAAAAAATAAATCTCAAAAGAAGAAAACTATAAAAGTTATACTTAGAAAAGCAGAAGATTCATTCCAAGGGACCACTTACAGATTTGCCAGCGTGGAACTTCCTTTAGCTGCTGCTTCTGCTGCCGTTGCTGCTGATCTTGATGATGATGATTATAATGATGGTGTTGGTGGTGATGGTGGCGGTGGTCGGCAGCTAGAAGAATAAAAAGATCCACAACATTTGTAGCAATGCTTTCGAATGGAAAAGAAACAGACATAGACATAATCGTACTTACGAGCACACACGTCTGTTAGACGAGGAATCAGTGTCATGTAATCTGACCCCAAACATGGACACGCCAGAACTTTCAACACTCAAGAGCATGTGTCTGTGGATGTGGTGGGCTGTGTGGCTCTGATTCTGATTCTGGATGTGGATGCTTTCCGCCCCGCTCCGCTCCGATGCAATGCGATAACGAGCGCAAATTTCACAAACGCTCTGGCATTATACGCCACTAAGTATGAAGACGTTGCCAAGATTCTAGATTACATGTGACGACTTCTCGCAGCAACTGTCTTCAATTGACTTTTGTAGAGCTGTGCGGGACGCAGCCGGGGGTTCGGGGTGTGAAGTCAGGCAGGCATGCATAAATTCTGGGCAGTGGCATGTAACGCCAGCATCGCATTTCAATCATACTAGCATTATCTAATTCCTTCTAGCCATGCCTCAACGTTTTACCTCTCACTCTCTCTCCCTTTCTTTCTTTTCCTTGCATATAACGCGTTAATTCATGATGCATTTCATTACGTTTGAAAGAGTTCCACAGAACTCAATTCAACAGTTGTCTGCAATCATTTGAATCAAGCTGCTTTAAATATGCTGAGAAAGTTTCGCCCATCCAGGTGCGTGGAATAAGTGCTTGAAACGTTTCCCAGCCACTGCATTAAGTAAAAACCACTGCAGATCTAATTAAGTCTTGATGAATTGCCACTAAATAAGCACGCAATTACTTTAAATTATATGACAGTTGATTTTAACCCCAGGCTACTCATGACTCACAATCTCGTCATAGCTTTGCAAGAGTAAATCATGGTCAACATCTTTGTAATATTTTTTCAAAAACGCAACCGCTTAACATGTGCAGAAAGTTTTAACAGCTTTATAAAAGGAATATCAGGTTTTAAATAATTGCTCAACTATATTTAAGTTCTATGGCGTTTGCACTCATATATTAAAGATGCAAAATGTTTTATGTTGTCAATAGACTTGTAAATATCCAGTTTTCATTTGCTTTCTCAAGTTCACCCAATAAACTTTTAAAACAAATCATGGCCTGGACCTGCACTTGGCCTGGCCTAGCCAGTTACCCCCTTTCCGACAACTTCCAGCCCCATCAGAGCGCCACATATTTTTTGCGTGGAGGGAGATCGAATGCAGTTACCTGTTTTGGCTGTTTGTGCCCGGTCTAACGGTATGAAGTGGGACTGCCACCTGTTAGCAGACCTGGTGGCAGCAGCATTCGTATTCGCAATTCGCATTATTTCGTGTTCATAACTCAGATGCGTGTGCATTTGGCTTCGATGGCTTCGTTAACGCATCGCCAAAGTCCAGTTATGCAATGCAATGAAGACTCAAGGAGTGAAGAAAGAGACAGACTAAATTGCAGCACACAACAAGTTTGTTAGTTTGTGGCAAGTCAATAGCTGCTCTAATGCATTTGTCTTGCAACGCGCCGAACAGAATAAATGGAGTGAGTGCCTCCAGTTGAGTGCTAAATTTATAACCATTTTTGCAGCACTCTGGAGACAACAACACGAAATAATCTTACATGTTGTTGCAGCTGTTGTTATTGTTGTTGTTGTTTCTGGGTTGTTGTTATTTAAGTTTGTTTTACCACGTTCACCAGGCGGCTCCCTTTCGTTTCGCTAACTGGGGCAGATCATTAAAACGGATAAAATAGATTGTGGGCCCACGTAGCGATGCTTTTGGCGGCATTGGCAACGCATGAGGTGCCAGCATTGTCGGCGCTTAACGCTCTGTCCTCAAAAACAAAACAAAGCCCGCAAACGGCACTGCCTTCGACTCCAACTCCAACAAACAGCCGCCAGCAGCTACTAGCTACAGCTACCAGCTCGCAGCTCCAAGCTACAAATCCCGCCAACCATTTCGACGCACAGTTTTCTGATCAACGTCAGCTGATAAGCGTCGCTAGCTTTTGTGGAGCGAACGTGTTTAATCTGCATTACAGACCTACATACATATACCACTATACATACACATATTTATTATCTTAAGGTACTTTGCAACTTTTTGCATATCAAAATTAATAGCCGTGTCGCAGCTGAAGCTGATAAGCCCAAAATGGCTTTAAGCGTTGGCATTGACACGCCTAATTATACGCACTAGCCGAAAACACCCACCGAAGGCCCGTCGCAAAACTGCTCTGCATGTTGCCACATTTAAGCCAAATCAGTAGGCGTCGCTGCCAATTGAGCCACCCATGACTACAACTTCGATGTCGGCTGACATCACTTGACTAACTGCCTGTCGGCCTTACGGCCTTGATCTTATATTTTGCCTTACAACCATACATATGTATATGGAGATACTTAACGCACAATTGCGGCACAAATTTGTTAGCCAATTTTATTTTGCCTTCGTTTTTTTGCTCCATTTATTATATTTTGTAGTATATACCCTATAGAGAAATGTAAATAAAAAAAGAGTTGTACTTAAAAATGAATTAAACATATCAGATGTAGTATTTGGCGATTATTGACATTAACAACAAACAATCATTTTTGTTGTATTCTGCAAATTTATATTCTACATTTTCTTCAACTTGTAAGCTCCTAACTTGAATTTATATATTTGCACAGGGTATTATAAAGTTAAGCATTCACAACTAAGCCCAGATTACTCGTTTCTTATTCGTTTTGGTTTTTGCTCGAGTTCAAGTTCAAATGTTATTAAGTTATGCTTCACCATAAAATAAGACGCATAGTCTTTTAGTTTAATGTTTTGATTTTTTTTCCTGCGTTGCTGCTCTTCATTAGCGTATGTATGTACATCAGTCGAGCATGAAAGTCATGTCCGCTCGTAAATTGCTAGTCTTCTATTAGCGAATATACGACTGTAAAAATAGTGCAAAAATGCTTGTGGCCCGAATGTCATAATTCAAATAAATTGCAAATGCTAATAAGCGCAACAATTACATAAATTAATTAGATGGACGCCAGCTTGGCCAGACGAAACCTGACCAGACCCATGATTTATCAGCTATGTAGATGTTTGTTTAGCTTTGTTTTTATTCGCATACAATACTCGAACAGTCGCGACTGCTAATTAGTTTTGATTAGTGCAGTTTAATAAAAAGCAGAATACAAAAAGAGAAAAAACCCACCAAACTTAAATGTGATGTCGAACGTTTTATACACTTGTCATAACATTATTCATACCAAAAGAAATAAACAAGTATGATTTTAAAATTTTAGTTTTCAAACTTTCAGCTTATCTCTAAATTCTTCAAATTCATATGCCATGTGGCTGTAATTATGCCTAAGGCCCTAAAGCAGCCGGAAATCTGAATAGAGTATAAATAAGAATTGGATAGAATTATGTCAGCATCATTTTCAACATGCATTCAACTAAATTATATTTAGTCACGCATATTTGATTGGTTTTCAAGCAGAGTCAGAGGAGCTTAAACATTTGGCCCAAGGCTAAAACACGCCCCACATCATTTCGAATAGAACTTTACCCCAAAAATCTCAATTAAAATTGGCAGCTGAGGCGCAAGTAAATTACATTTTTGCGCATTAAAACTGGCTGCAGAATATGATAGCTGACAGCAGCAACAGACGTAGTACACGCTGAAGGAGACACAACCAAATGGCCAATGGCCTTTGGTCAATGGCCTAAGCCTGTTACTCAGACTGGGACTAGGACTGAGATGTGGCCGGCTGGCAGCCTTCTGTCTCCGTCTGCTGTAACCGCATTGCATAAAGTAATTAAACTGACATTGAAACTTAGAAGAACATAGAATGCTTCCTGCTTCTGGCTAAACTTCTGTCCAACTGCTACCGACGGGCAAACTGACAAACAGGCAACTGCCAAGTGGTAGACAGGCGAACGAAGACGACGACATTGAGTAATCAGAGTTAGCAATTGCTGGCGATGCATTGCAACACACGGAATGCAGCCGTATCAGTTGGTTACAGGTTGAAGACGTGGAGGGTATACCAGTTTGAGAGTGATGATCCTCTTAATTTATAAGCTAAAAACTAGTAATTATAACTGCGCAACTTGCTCGACTGCTCATAATTATAAGGCACTCTGCACTCACACTTGCACACATCTTACTCTTCTGTTCGCGTCCTTGTGGCTTGGCTCTTGCCAACTTTTGTACTTATGTCATATTAGCTATAAATGTACATCTCTTATCCACAAAGCCCAATGATTAATGGCCAACAGTTTGCCGAAGAGAACGTACAACATACATACATACCGTATCTGCTGCTGTATCTGTTTCTGTTTGTGTTTCTCTATGTTGCCCTTAGACTGACATCGTTTACCAGTTGCCGCTTCACTGGCTACGGGGGGAATTCAATTCCATTCTCAGTACGTTGACAGCCTATTGGAGCGGAAAGCTTCACGTCGTGCTTCCGCATGAGTATGAAGAAGCATCGCTTAGAAAACAACATCAAATAACAAAATCTTGCTTGAGATAAAACAAAAAACGATCATTTTAAGTTGATTAAGGTATCAAGCGACCGGACACTTACGTATTAGGATGGTTATTTGAATTTATAAAAAAGTTAACTTTTCTATTTATTAAATAAGTATTTTGGTTGAAAGGTAAATCTTGCTATCGACTTCTCGAATATGGTGCTGTACAATGCCCAAAATAAAAAATGCAAACGTGTTGCTAATTAGTGTGGCCTAACACCAATACTGACTGAAGATCCAATTATCTTGCTTAATGTATGCAACTGGTGCATCCTGGTCACACTAACATTGCTGCATGGCTTGGCTCTTTATGTGCGTAAAAACAAATATACATCACACAAATGTAAATAAAAACGTGAATGACTTTATGTTGATTTTGGTTTCAAGTGATCAGACAGTTGCCGTATTAAGAGGGTGGTTTGATCTTATAAAAAATAACGATGACAGATAAGCCTATCTATCGCCTTCTCGAATACAGTGCTGTACAATGTCCAAAATCAAAAATGCAAACATGTTGCTTAGATCTAATTAGTTTGGTAAATGTATGCAAATGGTGCATTCTGGTCACATTGAAATTGCCGCATGGCTTGGCTCTTTGTGTGTGTAAAAAAAATATATACCTCATGCAAATGCACACAATGTAGATGACACTGAAATGCCATGCGTAACATTCAAATTACAAATGGCAACTCCACGTAATTAGCAACCACAGCGCCCCACACATGCAATACGCAGTCAAGCGCATAAAATGCGTAAGGAGCTCAAGCCGCACAACACAAGTCAAGATCGTAGCATAAATCTTTAGCTAAGTTGAGGAGAGTCTCCGATTCATTTTTGTTCAAGCTCATTACGATTACTCATGCGTCTTATCTTATTGCAGACATTGATGAATGCCAAGATCCAGCGATAGCATCGCGTTGCGTAGAGAATGCTGAGTGCTGTAATCTACCGGCGCACTTCCTGTGCAAGTGCAAGGACGGCTACACGGGCGATGGCGAGGTGCTGTGCACGGACATTGATGAGTGCAGCAATCCGCATGCTTGTGGCGTCAATGCCCAGTGCCTTAATACAAACGGCAATCACACGTGCGTCTGCCCCGATGGCTTTGTGGGAAATCCCTATGACGGCTGTCAGGATATTGATGAATGCGCGTACCCCAATGCGTGCGGACCAGGTGCCATATGTACGAATCTCGAGGGCAGTCATCGCTGCGACTGCTCGCCGGGATACGACGGCGATGGACGCACCGAACAGGGTTGCGTCGATCTGGATGAATGTGGGCGTTCGCCTTGCGGACGCAACGCTGATTGCCTCAATACAGATGGCAGCTTTCGCTGCCTGTGTCCCGATGGCTTCAACGGTGATCCCATGCACGGTTGCGAGGGTGAGTCAAATAAAATTGTTGTAAAATTCTTGTTACTCATATTTGACATTTTGCCATCATATATTTTTTGGTATTTATGCACTTGTTTTTATTTTGGCGCACAAAAATAAACACACACATATACATGCTACATGCTACACGCTACATATATCCACCGCAATTTGAATCATTAATACGAATAATGCCTAACAACAACAACAACATACGCCAGCAGATGTCGATGAATGCGCCATTAACAATCCATGCGGTTTGGGTGCTCAATGCGTGAACTTGGGCGGTAGTTTTCAATGTGGTTGTCCACTTGGTTTTGTTCTTGAGCATGATCCGAACGCCGAGGCGCCTATGTTGCCTACTCCCACACTACAACTGGGTTATGGCGATGGCGATACATTGATTACACAAGCGGCACAATCATCAGGTGCTGGTTTGGCTTGCCTGGACATTGATGAGTGCAATCAGCCGGATGGTTTGGCCAAGTGTGGCACTAATGCCAAGTGCATAAATTTTCCGGGCTCATATCGCTGTCTCTGTCCAAGTGGATTTCAAGGACAAGGCTATTTGCATTGCGAGAGTTAGTATCTGTCTATTTGCATGTTTTTGCTCAGAGCTTGAAAATTAAGTTTTCATTTAACTTAAAACTTGGTTTTCAACTTGTAGACGGGCGTGTTACGAAAAAAAAAAAAAAAAACCACGATGATAGAATTTTAAATTATTTATTTGTACCATTTTTTGTCAGCTGTAGCACGTCCGTCTAGTTTTGAGCTTTCGTAAGGGCTTTGCTAAAGCTTGCAAACTGCAACAAAAACAATTCATGGCTTTTGTAAGCTTTGGCAGCTGCACTCTTTATCTCTCTCTTTCTATTACCCTGTGCTTACTTGCTGAATGCTTTCAGCTGCTTCTCTTGTCAGCTTTGAGAGCCTTTAAGACCAGCTTCTATTCCCGCTTTTTTTTGCTACTCAGCTTTCTTTAGTACCTATTTATTTTCCAATCCTCCACCCTTCTACCCCACTTTCACGCTATGCTTCCACATTTATCATACTTTTGTACTGTTTGATTTGATTACTAATTTAAATACAATATATTTAACCACCACCCGTCCCCTGGAAAAAACGCTACAAAACACGCCACTGACACTGCGTTACCCTTATAAAAATAAACACCTGCCTGCCCCTCACTTCACTCCCTGCACAACGTGATCGCGATCGTAAAATCAGATATCAACGAATGCCAGGATAATCCGTGTGGAGAAAATGCTATATGCACCGACACCATCGGAAGCTTTGTTTGCACGTGCAAATCGGACTACACCGGTGATCCTTTCCGCGGCTGCGTGGATATCGACGAATGCGCTGCGCTGGACAAGCCCTGTGGACAGCATGCGATCTGCGAGAATGCAGTGCCCGGTTACAATTGTAAATGTCCCCAGGGCTATGATGGCAAGCCTAATCCAAAGGTGGCCTGCGAACAGGTCGATGTTAATATTCTATGCCGCAGCAACTTTGACTGCACCAACAATGCGGAATGTATAGAGAATCAGTGTTTCTGCTTAGATGGGTTTGAGCCCATCGGGTCCAGCTGCGTGGACATTGATGAATGTAGAACTCATGCAGAGGCCTGCGGTCCCCATGCCCAGTGTCTGAATACACCGGGCTCCTATCGCTGTGACTGCGAGGCTGGCTACGTGGGCAGTCCACCGCGAATGCCATGCAAGCAACCGTGCGAGGATGTGCGGTGTGGTACACATGCGTACTGCAAACCAGATCAAAACGAAGCGTATTGCGTATGCGAGGAGGGTTGGACATATAATCCAAGCGATGTGGCTGCCGGCTGTATAGATATCGACGAATGTGATGTGGTTCACGGTCCCTTCGGCAGCTGTGGACAGAACGCCAGCTGCACAAACTCACCCGGTGGCTATAGTTGCGCCTGCCCACCTGGCTTCTCGGGTGATCCGCAAAGCAAGTGCTTGGATGTGGACGAGTGTCGTGCCGGTGGTAAATGTGGTCCCGGTGCCGACTGTATAAGTATGCCTGGAGGCGGTTACACATGTCGATGCCCCGAAGGCTTACTTCCCGATCCGGATCCCTCAGTACGCTGCGTGCCCATTGTTAGTTGTGCCACAAATGATGAGTGTCCAGGCAATGCTATCTGTGATGAGACAAAGCGTTGTCTGTGCCCAGAACCTAATATTGGCAACGATTGCCGTCATCCCTGTGAGACACGCGACTGCGGTACCCATGCCCAGTGCATGCTGGCTAATGGGCAGGCTCAGTGCCTTTGCGCACCTGGATATACAGGCAATGCTGCTCTGCCAGGTGGCTGCAGTGATGTCGACGAATGCCGCGTAAACCCATGTGCCGCCAATGCAATTTGCAGCAACACAGCAGGTGGATATCTGTGTCAATGCCCAGGTGGCTCAACGGGCGATGCTTATCAGGAGGGCTGTGCCACAGCGAAGACTGTGGGCTGTTCTGATTCCAGTCCGTGCGCCTTAGGCGAGAGCTGTGTTCAGGACGCGTTTGCTGGTAGTAGTGTCTGCATATGTCGTCAGGGCTATGAGCGCAATCCTGAGAATGGCCAATGCCAGGATGTAGATGAGTGCTCTGCACAACGCGGAAAACCTGCTTGTGGCTTGAATGCCCTTTGCAAGAATCTGCCAGGCAGCTACGAGTGTCGCTGCCCCCAAGGACACACAGGCAATCCGTTCCTCATGTGCGAAATCTGCAGCAGTCCCGAGTGCCAATGTCAGGCGCCATACAAACTTCTAGGAAACAGTTGCGTGCTAGCTGGTTGCTCAAGTGGCCAGCCGTGTCCCAGCGGCGCTGAATGCATCTCAATTGCAGGTGGTGTTAGCTACTGTGCATGCCCAAAGGGCTATCAAACCCAGCCGGACGGCAGCTGTGTGGATGTCAACGAATGCGAGGAGCGTGGCGCCCAGTTATGCGCTTATGGAGCTCAGTGCATCAATCAACAGGGTGGCTACAGTTGCCACTGTCCCGAAGGCTATCAAGGTGATGCCTACAACGGACTCTGTGCACCTGCTCAGCGTAAATGCGCTGCTGATAAGGAATGCGCCAGTAATGAAAAATGTATACAGCCGGGAGAGTGTGTGTGTCCGCCACCATACTTCCTGGACGCACAGGATAACAACAAATGTAAGAGTCCGTGCGAGCGTTTCCCCTGCGGCATCAATGCCAAATGTACACCGTCCGATCCTCCACAATGTATGTGCGAAGCAGGCTTTAAGGGAGATCCTCTGCTCGGGTGCACCGATGAGGATGAATGCGCTCACCTGCCCTGTGCCTATGGTGCCTACTGTGTGAACAAGAAGGGAGGTTATCAATGCGTTTGTCCTAAGGGCTTTACCGGTGATCCCTACAAGAGTGGCTGCATATTGGAGAACGGCGTGCCGAAGAGCACTTGCGTGAGCAATGAGGATTGCGCCAGCAATCTGGCCTGCCTGGATGGCAGCTGTCTTAGCCCCTGTGCCAGTCTGCTATGTGGCTCAAATGCCTATTGTGAAACGGAACAGCATGCTGGCTGGTGTCGCTGTCGCGTTGGCTTTGTCAAAAATACCGATGGAGACTGTGTATCGCAGTGTCAGGATGTTATTTGTGGTGATGGTGCACTCTGCATTCCCACCAGCGAAGGACCCACTTGTAAATGTCCTCAAGGCTACTTGGGCAATCCCTTCCCCGGTGGCAGCTGCAGCACAGATCAGTGCACAGCCTCCAGACCTTGTGGCGAACGTCAAATATGCATCAATGGACGCTGCAAGGAACGCTGCGAAGGTGTCGTTTGTGGCATTGGCGCCACTTGCGACAAGAATAACGGTAAATGCGTGTGTGAACCAAACTTTGTGGGTAATCCAGATCTGCTCTGCATGCCACCCATCGAGCAAGCGAAATGCTCACCCAACTGTGGAGAAAATGCTCACTGTGAGTATGGACTAGGACAGAGCAGATGCGCCTGCAACCCTGGTTCTTATGGAAATCCCTACGAGGGCTGTGGAGCCCAGAAGAAGAACGTGTGTCAACCTAACAGTTGCGGGCCAAACGCCGAGTGCCGCGCTGCTGGTAATCAAATCACATGCATCTGTCCACAAGGCTTCAGCGGTAATCCCTATGTGGGCTGCCAGGATGTAGACGAGTGCGCCAATAAGCCATGCGGTCTTAACGCCGCTTGCCTTAACACAGCCGGGAGCTTTGAATGTCTGTGTTTGTCCGGCCATGCCGGAAATCCCTACAGCAGTTGTCAACCTATCGAAAGCAAGTTCTGCCAGGATGCCGACCAATGCTCTTGCAGTGAGCGCGTGGAATGTCCCAATGGGTACAGCTGTCAGAACGGTCAGTGTAAAAATCTTTGCTCGCATACAGCTTGTGGACCTCGCGCCATTTGCGATGCTGGTAAATGTCTGTGCCCTCTGGGCTATGTCGGCGATCCGCATGACCAAAACCAAGGCTGCAGCATAAGAGGACAGTGCGGCAACGATGCCGACTGCCGTCACACAGAGATCTGCTTCCAGCTGGGCAAGGGTTTGCGCAAGTGTTTAGATGCTTGCTCCAAGATACAATGTGGTCCCAATGCGCTCTGCGTGGCTGACGATCACCGATCATCGTGCATCTGCGCCGACGGCTATTTTGGTAATCCCAGCAATTTACAAGTTGGCTGCCAGCCCGAACGTAAAGTTCCTGACGTGACAGATAAGTGCAAGACGGACAAGGATTGCGAACGAGGTTTTGGTTGTCAGTCGGATGCACTGGGCACCCGAGAGTGCGTAAATTTGTGCTCCAACGTCGTTTGCGGTCCAAATGAGTTGTGCAGAATTAATCCCGCTGGACATGCAATATGTAACTGTGCAGATAGCTTTGTTTGGAATCCAGTTGTTTCGTCATGCGAGAAACCTTCGTTACCCGACTGCACAAGCGACGAGAATTGCCCCGACGCTTCCGCTTGCCGACCCGACGTACTAAGCGTGCTCAAGTGCGTTGCCATTTGCGATGCCTTCACCTGCCCAGCGAATTCAGTTTGTGTTGCCCGCCATCATGAAGGACGCTGTGATTGCCTCAGTGGATTTGTTGGTAATCCCAATGATCGTAACGGCTGTCAGCCAGAACGTAAACATCAATGCCGAAACAATGCCGAGTGCCCCGAATCAGATGCATGCATCAAGGATGAGACAACTCAGTCTCTGAGTTGCCGTTCCGCCTGTGACAGCGTCAAGTGTGGACCACGAGCTGTTTGTATTACCAACAACCACCAGGCGCAATGTCAGTGCCCATCTGGACCTTACGCTGGCGATCCCAACGATCCCTTCAATGGTTGCCAAAGCGTGCCCTGTGTCTACAACCATGACTGCCCTACAAATCAAATGTGCAACCGAATGACGCACACCTGCTACGATGTGTGCGATGAGGAATCGTGTGGAGAGAATGCGATTTGCCTGGCCGAAGATCATCGAGCCGTCTGTCAATGCCCGCCCGGACATCGTGGCAATCCGCTGCCTGAAGTCGCCTGTATAAAGCAGAGTGGCTGTGCGGCGGGTAGTTGCCATCCTACAGCTATATGTGAGGTAACACCCGAGGGTGCCACTTGCAAGTGTCCGCTTCTATTTGTGGGCGAGCCGGAGACAAACAGCCGAGGGTGCCGCCCAGATGGCCAGTGCCCCAATGGCGATGCTGACTGTCCTGCGAATACTATCTGCGCTGGTGGACGTTGCCTTAATCCCTGTGACAATTCATGTGGCTCGAATGCCGACTGCAAAGTGGTCAACCGTAAACCAGTTTGCAGCTGCCCGTTGCGCTTTCAACCCATTTCCGAGTCGGCCAAGAACGGATGTGCTCGTAGCGCCTCCAAATGTCTTACGGATCTGGACTGTGGCGGCCAATTGTGCTACAATGGACAATGCCGTGTAGCTTGCCGCAACACACAAGACTGTTCCGATGGCGAGCGCTGCGAAGGCAGTGTTTGCGTCGTCTCCTGCCTGGATCATATTCAATGCTCAAAAGGATTGGCCTGCATGGATGGTCACTGCGCTATCGGCTGTCGCAGCAACAAGGAATGCAAACAGGAACAGTCATGCATCAGTAACAAGTGCATCGATCCCTGTCTGTCGAGCACTAGTTGCGGTCCGAACGCGCTTTGCAGTATGCACCAGCATCGCAGCCAGTGCACCTGCCCGGATGGCTTCGAGGGTAACCCAACTCCCGAGCAAGGCTGTGTGCGCGTACCCGCACCCTGTCAAGCAACCAATCAGTGCCCCAACGGACACATGTGCATTGGCAATCAATGCAATCTACCTTGTACTAAGACTTCAGCTTGCGCCATTGGTGAACGGTGCTATCAACAGGTGTGTCGCAAGGTTTGCTACACCAGCAACAACTGTTTGGCTGGGGAAATTTGCAACAGTGATCGCACATGCCAACCAGGATGTGAATCGGACGCAGATTGTCCACCCACCGAACTGTGTTTGACGGGCAAATGCAAGTGCGCAAATGGATTTATTGGCACCCCGTTCGGCTGCTCGGACATAAATGAGTGCACAGAGCAGCCCTGTCATGCAAGTGCTAAATGTGAAAATATACCGGGATCCTATCGTTGCATATGCCCCGAGGGCACTGTTGGCGATGGATATACTCAACAGGGTTGCTCGCAGCCTCGACAATGTCACAAACATGAGGATTGCGCTAATAGTTTGACATGCATACAAAGCAAGTGTACAGATCCCTGTTTGCACACAGTATGCGGTATAAATGCTCATTGCCAGGCGGAGTCACATCAATCGATATGTACCTGTCCGGCTGGCTATCTTGGCGATCCCAATGACACAGGTGTTGGCTGCTTTAAGGTGGAGTGCATTGATCATGTGGATTGCGCCAACGATCGTGCCTGCGACGCGGAAACCAATCGCTGCATCAAACCCTGTGAACTAACCAGTTGCGGTAAGGGCAGCTGTCATGTTGTAGATCATAATGCCATTTGCGAATGCAACGAGGGATACCAGTTAATCAATAAAGTCTGCGAGGATATTAACGAATGTCTAACACAACCCTGTCATAACACTGCCTTCTGCGACAATCTACCCGGTAGCTACAACTGCAAGTGTCCCGAGGGGCTAATCGGAGATCCGCTGCAAGTTGGTTGTCGCGATCCTAATGAATGTCTTAGTGATGCCGACTGCCCCACAACGGCCAGCTGTCAGAATTCGCGCTGCCGTAGTCCCTGCGAACGGGAGAATGCGTGCGGACGCAATGCAAACTGTGAGGCACAGTCCCACAGAGCCATCTGTAGCTGTCCTGGAAATTCACGCGGTGATCCACAGCAGGAGTGTATGCACATCGAGTGTACCGACAATGGCGACTGTGGCGCGGACAAGGCCTGTCTGGATGCTAAGTGTATTGATCCCTGCTCGCTACCCAATGCTTGTGGTGCGTTAGCGCGCTGTTCCGTTCAAAATCATATTGGCGTTTGCGCCTGCGAGTCGGGCAGCACTGGAGATGCTAAGCAGGGTTGTGTGCCGCTGCAGTACTGCCAACAGGATGCACAGTGTCCACAGGGCAGCATCTGCGCGCATGGAATCTGTAGTCCACTTTGTAGTAGCAATCGCGATTGTATTTCGGAGCAACTCTGCCTGCAGGGCGTCTGCCAAGCCACCTGCAAGTCAAACACGACCTGTCCACAGTTCCAGTTTTGCCAGAATAATATTTGTGCCAAGGAACTTGAGTGCAGCATCAACAGCGATTGTGGTGAGGATGAGACCTGTCTCCTCGATGCGTATGGACGCGCCCGTTGTGAATCTGTTTGTCTAGGACGCGCTGCTTGCGGTCGAAACGCAGAATGCGTTGCTCGATCCCATGCACCTGACTGCATCTGCAAAGAGGGCTTCTTTGGAGATGCCCGGTCCGGGTGTCGCAAGATTGAATGCAGTAACGATGAGGATTGTTCGAACGATAAAAGCTGCGATAATCATATGTGCAAGATCGCCTGTCTTATTGGCCAACCATGTGGAGAGAATGCGCTTTGCACAACCGAGAATCATCGTCAAGTATGCCACTGTCAGCCCGGCTTCAGTGGAGATCCGCGCGTACGCTGTGATGTTATTGACTTTTGTAAGGATGCGCCGTGCGGACCCGGCGCACGTTGTCGTAATTCGCGTGGTTCCTACAAATGCACATGTCCCACCGGTCTCGTCGGAGACCCTTACAACGAGGGCTGCCGTAGCTCTGTCGAGTGCGAAACGCACGACGATTGCCCTCCGCATGCTGCATGCACCAAAACTAATGGTGTGCCAAAGTGCCAGGACGTGTGCGCTCAGCTACATTGTGGCCCCAATGCGGAATGTGTTCCGAAAGGTCATGTAGCGCACTGTGCATGTCGCAATGGCTACGACGGCCAACCCGCTGACCGGCTGACCGGTTGCAAGCCATTGCCAGTGCCCTGTCAAATCACTAGCGATTGCCCCACCAACACCTACTGCTCAGATAGCGTCTGTAAACGTAAGTACTAACACAACAAATACCAAGCCCGCAGCACCAAACCCAGGGCCTTAAACCGACTAGCCGACAAATACTAGCAACAAATTTAATTCGCTACTTACTCACTTACCAAACTAGCACGATTACTTAATGTGGTTAAATGCGTTTCCAGCCAAAAGCAAAGCACAGTGGTCGCTCAAAAACTAAATTTTTCTTTAAATACAAAAGTCGTTATTGAGTGACCACTTAATTTTTTTGTCTGGAAATACAGATCCACAGAAACTGCAAGAGCTGCTCGCGTATCTCTGCGTCTAACTTTGGACTGGCTTTGAACCCAGTGCTACCTGTAGCATTTACTAACTGCAAACTAAACAATATATACACGGGACAAACAAACCAACAACACCACACGCAAAGACAGTAAAGCTAACCGAGTTAGGAGAACCTAAATTAGTTTTCTAATGCATTTCTCCAATCCCTGAAAACAGCTGCTTGCTTGCTTGACACTGAATGTGGTGCATCGGAGGTGTGCCAAGGCGGTCAATGCTTCGATCCCTGCCAACAGCCTCAGGCATGCGGCCAGAATGCCGAATGCCAGATGCACAGCCATGTGAAACAGTGCCATTGCCCGGAGGGCTTTACCGGCGATGCCGGCAAGGAATGTGTGCGTGTTCCGGTTGCCTGCGATGGCGACTGTTCGCCAGGATACTCGTGCCGAGACTTTATGTGTCTGCCTGTCTGTCACAACGATCTGGAGTGTGCATCCAATGAGAAGTGCCTGCGTGGCAATTGCATGCGTAAGTATTTTAGGAAGCCACCTAGTACATTTCAATTTTATCATCAACATCTTCATTTAGTGACATGTCGCGTGGACAACGATTGCTTCTTAGGCCATGTTTGTCTGCACAACAAGTGTGTCTATGGCTGTCACGTCGACGATGACTGCAGTGCTTCCGAATCTTGTCGCAACGACAAATGCATTAATCCATGTCTTGAAAATCCATGCGGACCCAATGCCGTATGTTCGGTGTCCAATCATCGTGCCAGCTGCAGCTGTCTAGACAACATGGTGCCCAATCCAACACCCCAAGTTGGTTGCGTACGTGCTCCACCACTAGATTGTCGCGAGAATCGCGACTGCAGCAATGGTCTGGCCTGCTTTGAGTCAGTGTGTCGTACACTGTGCGCCGACGATGCTGGCTGTTTGACTAACGAACGTTGCCAGCAGGGCATATGTAAGCCGCTGTGTCGCCATGATAACGAGTGCGCCAACGGAGAACTATGTTTGGGTCTTAATTGCGTCACTGGATGTCGCTCGGAGCAAGGTTGCCCAAATCATTTGGCATGTGTTGGCCAGCAATGTGTTGATCCGTGCTCTGAACCCACTGCCTGTGGCACCAATGCCCTTTGCCAGGCTATCGATCATCGCAAGCAATGCACATGCCCCGAGGGACTGAGTGGTAATGCAAACGTGGCCTGCAAGGCGCCACGTACTGCCTGTGGTCGCAACGAGGACTGCGGATCAAATCAACTGTGCTATGCGGGTAGCTGTCAAGGTAAATGCCGCAACGATCAGAACTGCCTATCGGATGAGCGCTGTATGCGTGGTACTTGCCGCACCGTATGCAACACGGATAGCGCCTGTGCCCAGGGTCAGATTTGTGAGAATCGCATATGCCAGACGGGCTGCCGCAACGATCTCAGCTGTGCCAGCGAAGAGGCCTGCGTTAACAAGAAGTGTCAAAATCCCTGCCAAGGACCTGGAGAGTGCGGACAATGCGCCGAGTGTCTGGTCATTAACCATAGCGTTCAATGCCAGTGTCCAGCTGCGTTTATTGGTGACGGTCATACTGGCTGCCAGTTGCCTCCCGAGCGTTGCCATCCTGGCTGCGAGTGTGACGAGAGCGGTGCTTACTGTGCTGCTAAATGCAGTCGTACAGAGGACTGCGCCTGCGGACAGCAGTGTGCACGTGGCAAGTGCCGCAACAAGTGCGGCGCTAAGCGTCAGTGCACCGTTGGACAATTATGTGAACGAGGAGCTTGCATCGCTGGATGCAAATCAAATGGAGACTGTGCCGCAGATCAGAGCTGCGTAAATAAAAAATGCGTTGATCCTTGTGCCGATGATAGGGCCTGTGGACGCAATGCTCTGTGCACCGTGTCGGAGCATCGCATGCTGTGCTACTGTCCCGACGGCTATGAGGGTGAACCCAGCAAGGAGTGTTTACAATTCGAGTGTCGCCAGGATAGCGATTGTGAGTCAAGCAAACGCTGTGACCAGAGCAAGTGTCGCAATCCCTGCTTGGAATATGGTGCGTGCGGAACCAATGCTCAATGCCGTGTTGTTAATCGTAAGGCGCAATGCTCCTGCCCGCCAGACTTCGTTGGCAATCCGGCGAGTGAATGCCAGCCACTGGACGGTGGCTGCTCAAACAATCCCTGCGGCGTCAATTCAAAGTGCATTGAAGTGCCTGGTGGGTACGAATGTGCTTGTATGGATGGCTGCATGGGGGATGCCCACAAAGGTTGCCTATGCGAAGGCAAACTAGTGAGTGCCTGCCATGAGCAACCTTGCGGCCAAAATTCTGCTTGTCGAGTGCTCCACAACAATCAAGCCGAATGCTATTGCCCCGAGGACTTCCCCAATGGCGATGCCTATGTACATTGTAAGTGGCCAAGAGCATCTCTTTCTCTCTCTGTCTCCCTCGGATCAACTATAGCTAAGATGATTTAAATTTCTTTTAGGCTATGTGACACCGCCGCATGAAGACTGCCGAACCCTTGGTTGTGAAGCTGGTGACTGCGTGCGTCAGGGCTATGATTATGTGTGCCAACGGGGTAAGTGCCCACATACTACATTATTTTAAGTACCAAAAGTACTTTTAGTAACTAGAGTACAGCTAATGTTAATAACGTTTACCAGCGCGTCTTACAAAGTTATCGTTGGTTTTTATACTACATACATAAAATATAATATTATTTGGAGTAATCAGTTAGCGTTATTATCGTTATCGTTGCTGTTCTTTTTAATACATATAACTGGAGTTCAGTCAGTAACAAAACACTGATATTGTTTTTATAATATGTATTTGGTTTGATTATTTAGCTACGAGTTGTTTATAAAAAAAAACTTTAAACCAGCTAATTTCACTAATTGAACAGCTTTAAAGCTGACACAACAAATTTAATTCAAAATTCCAGTGTAGTGTGTGTTTTAATGATGATAAAAAAATTAATGAATTAATTATATACGTATATATTTAACAACCTATACACATGTTCCAAGTTTTCAAGTGTAAACGTTAAAAATATCAAATCCCCGCGCACAACAAACACACACAGATATATACAGCAAAAAGCACAACAACCACAGCCACACCACTTAAATGCAATATCCAAAAAAGTTCCTTCAAAAACAAAAAAACTTTAGAACAAACGTTCAATATGCTACATAGAAAATAAGAAATTTTTTAAAAGAAACATACATATATTTATTACGACATTTTACCCACAACTGCTAAAATCAACGCATATGGAATATCGTGGAATGTTGCTGTCGCTATCGCGGTTACCCAATCTGTGCCTAGAACTCATTTATGAAAAATCCATTTCTCACAAAGTAACTGCAGCATTTAAGCTTAGTAATTTAAGCATAGCACATTTTGTTTAACTACACGTACAATACTAAACTAAAAACTAAACGACATTCAGTGCATTTGACAACACTCGTTATCGTTGAGAAAGTTGACAACACAGTTCCATAAAGCTTTGAAGCTTGCGTTTATCATTAAATTCATTCAGCCTTCATTCAAATTATTAGACACATGCTATCGTACAATTGGCTTTGAATAACCCATTATTTTTTTGAGTGTTCAGCTCTGCGGCATACATAACTTTATGTTTATGACACCGTCAAACGCACAGATCAGTAGAAAAATTGGTTTATCTTTAATTAATTTTACAGTATTTTTATAACAAATGCCGCGGTAGCGATACGTAGCCATTTATCACTGCTGAAAGCGAGCACTGAAAGTGCAAAAAGTGTACAACAAACACTAAATTCAACGCGTAATATTAAAACTAAAGAAAAACAGGTTATTAAAAAAGACAACAAATCCCAAAACACATCCTTAATACCTACAAAAATATAAAATATCATCCAACATCCATACTCCCGATTTGCCCATCCTGTGACTCCTATGCTCTACCCGCTCGTCCTCGATACATTCTCCTAATAACCCAACGTTGTTATCCACTATTCTGCTCCCCTATGCCATTCTGTCGTTTCCCTTCGCTAAACCAAAAATAAAATATTTTTTAAAATGTTTTGTTACATTTCTTGAATGAATGAACGAAGTCTCAGATTGGGAACTGTTGACGGGACAATTCTCACACATGGTTCACATATGCTTAACATACTTTTTTGTTATAAATATATTGTCAGTTCACGTGTAATCGATATAAGTCTCATTATGTATAGATAAATTACAAAACCAACAACTACTACTTTTCCATGCATTCTCTATAGCAAGCCGTAAACTTGCAATAACCCAAAATAAGGACGTTAAGTTTTGTACAAAGCTCATAAAAAAATAGTCGTACATATTAAGATCGTATGCTCTGAAAGCTCCTACCGCCTACCTAAAACACTTTAGCTCGTCTATTGGTTGAAAATCATTTCCGTACAGATGAAAATCTTTATACAAAAAAAAAAACAAAACAACAATCCGAAATTTATATAAAAACTGTTGTAACTAAATTTGACTAACACTGCAAATATTTTTTGGTAATTTTGATTAGTCTTTAAGTTGTATATACAAAAATTTGTATATGTGATTAATCACATATGTACATATATGCGTATACAAATGTGCTGGTTCTTTGCGGCCGCCCAACTAACCCAAAATGCAAATATAAACCAAAACTGTAAATATTTATATACAAAATTTATTTATTGTGATTTATTAACAACACACCATAAAAACAAGAAAAGTAAAGCTACTTAACGTACTATTCTAACGAACTTTTCCAAATTGTACTTATCAATTTTCTTTAACTCTCGCTAATATCGCTTTAGTCAAAAATTTTACCTACTGTACTCCTCAGTTTGATATTAATCTTTTTATATGCCCACGCTGTTTTTCCCACTATCCTGCTAATTTCGTCTATCTTTGTCTGTCTTTCCTTCTTTATTATGTAATGCCTTTTTCACTCACCCAATCATCACCAATAACGTGTCTCTCGTGAGGGCAGAGCGCATGTGTTGGATGTCGTGTAATTTTCACCATAACTCAACAAGAATATACAAAAATACGCATTAGACCAACGAGATCATTGCTAAAAAAAATGAGAATAAAAAAAAATGTCCATTGATCAAAATGAAATTAATTGGGCAAATTAAGCGCAAGTCTCTCAATCTCTACACCCGTTTACACACATTCGTTATATAATAATTGGTTATTCATCAAGGATTGTAACTATTGCTCACTCGATCTTATTTGTATCTATAAGACTGCTCGCTTGCTCGCTGCTCGAAGACTTATCAAATTCATTTAAATCAACCAACAAAAGCAATTAATCTACATACCAAACCACAGCAGATACCTACTTTTTATTTATATATATACACAATAATGACAATTTGCAAGCTTATATAGAAACAACCTGAATAAATGTGAGATGTTCCCTTCACAGTTCTACAATTTGATATTGACGTTGACTACAAATTTAAATTATGTCTACTAATAACTGTTGCTGTCTGACCCTAAGGATCACTAACTGCACCAAACTGAACTTAATTCGTTATATATATACCTAAATTTTTATTTCCTTTTTCTACATTCTCTACAATTACTTTATCTGATCACAATTTGACAAAATCCCAAAAAATTTTCTATTACTTTAACAAATCCCGTGCACAAAACCCAAAACCCAAAAACCACAGTAATCCCACTGACATCTATTTGAAAACGAAAAAAATAAAATAAAAATATAAAAATACACACCCCAAACCAACCACAAACACACATACTCAAACAAAACAAAATCAAACCAAACCAAAGAAAACCAATTGAAACAATCAACCAATACTTGATTATACTGTTATATATTGTCTTGTTTAAGTTTTTCTATTTTTGTTTTTTAGAAAATCTAGCTTTAAGTTTCTTATCTGAGTTCCCAACATTTGAAATCCCTTCAATTCTGTGTACTCCCAGTACTACAAACAAAAATACTTCCCCTCCGCTTCAACCAAAAAAACTTTTTCTGTTGTCTGTCAAGTTTAAAAAAAAAACCATTCTAAATGATTTCATCTTCGCACTTATACTCTTACCTTAAATACGTTCAACAAAAAGAAAAGAGTCAATTTTGTTTATGGTATCTATCTATCGTATATACCACTGAACAGTTGAGTGCACCCAACGATTAACATAGTATATACAACCAACAACCTGTCTATCTCTCTCTCTCTCTCTCTCGCTCGCTCTCCGCTGCTGCTGTTACAAAATGTTATAGACACCGAACAATGCTACTCAGATACGGATTGTCCAAGCGAAAAATCATGCCTACAAGGACACTGCACCGATCCTTGTACAATGCGTGGCGCGTGTGGCACAAATGCTCTATGTCAAACTGTGCTGCATCGTCCACGCTGCTCCTGTCCCAGCTGTCACATAGGTCGACCTGAGGTTGAGTGCAAACTGGATCCGAAATGTGTGCCAGAAGACACTGATCCTATGACTAAGGATCAAATAACATGCACTAACGATGCTGAATGCCCAGAGACATTGCAGTGCGGCCAATACGGGCAATGTACAGATCCTTGCAACAACCCCCTGTTCATCTGTGAGAATAACAAAAAATGTGAAACGCGTCATCATCAGCCTGTTTGCATATGCAAATCAGGTTTTATTGTCAATGAATACGGTGAATTAACCTGTGCACCAGATAAGCGAGAATGCTATCGCGATGATGACTGTGCCTCAAACATGGCCTGCACGGATGGCAAGTGCCGCAACCCATGCATAGTTCCACTAGGCCGTGCACCGATCTGTGCCGAGAATAAGTCCTGTGAAGTGCGGGATCATATTCCCGTATGTATTTGCATGCGTGACTGCCAGCCATCGATATCGATATGCTTGCGCGATGCTGGCTGCCCGGCGGGCTTGGCCTGTCGAAATTATCAGTGCGTCGATCCGTGCAAGTTTGCCACGTGTGCACCCAACTCGCCATGCATTGTTGAGGATCACAAGCCGATATGTAAATTCTGCCCAACTGGATATAGAGCCGATGCCAAATATGGATGTCAAAAAGGTAAAGCACAAAAGTACTCTCTCTCACAACTCTGTCAAGTGAAAGTACCTTATGTCTCTGTCTCGTTTATCTCTGTTTCCTGCCTCCTCTCACACGCTCTCACCTTTTGCTAGATCTGTTTTAATGTCTGTCCCCTCACAAACAACCACACACAAACGATTGATTACCTAGCGCAATATGTTGACCAAAGACACAGCTCAATATTTCGTGCCCTGTCAATTTATTTCTTCACATATTGTGTAAATGTATATAGAAATGAGGAACTAACCAACTATTCTTGAATTAAGCTTTCTCTTGACAGCATATGGTCTAACGATAATCGATTATGAAAGCTAATCAACGAACCCAGTCATAAAATCAGGATTACTTGAAATGCCCGTCTAGCTTGAAACCAAAGCTTTAACAAAAGCGCAATAACAAAATTAGAAAAACTGCTATCAAAATTATTGATGATTTTCCGTAATCGTGACCCCTTATTTGTTGGGGCTGTCGCATCAACAATAACAGAAACAAAAAATCGTATACAAATACAAAGCAACTCTTCTGAACATTCACACACGCTCATGCTCACAATGATATTAATGCCTCTTGAAAACTATAAATATCTTAACCCATGATTCTAAATAAACGGTAACTAGATGTAATACTAATGGTATTAAAAACTATAAAAATCCAATATGTAGCTAACTAATAGTAAAAACAATCGTTTCTAATTTGAATTTATCTAACCGTAAAATAATTTTTACTAAATTTTGTACCGAATTTTTTTCCCACAGTTTAAGAAATTTTAGCTCACAATCTCGAAAATATATAGAAACGCCCAAGGTTCCCCTGTGTATATATAGTGCACCTTCCTCCTTTGTTGTAGCTGTACACTTATATATTTTATATTAATTTGTAAATATTTTAACGATTTGTATTTTTTAAATTTTATACTTTATTTTAAATATGTACAAAAATACTCCACTCGAAAAAAAAAACAATATTATTAAAAAAAAACAAGCAGCTAAGCCAGGTGGCAACTGTACCTCACACGAAGATTGCAGTGATGCGCATCAATGCGGATCGTCTGGTCAATGTATCGATCTCTGCCAGACAGCTTGTAAGGCCTCAGTTAAGTGCGTCACAAAAGCACACGTAATTACTGAATGCATTTGCTCAAAGGCTTCGAAAAACCATACCAATTCAAACTGTACACCGACTGACATACCTCAGACTACTGAATTCCAACAAAGCGAGACGACAGGTGCTCCAAACACCAAGTATACCGTCATGATTTTGGCAAACCAAACAGAAATGCGTACTCGATACACTGACATTGAAGCCGAGAGCGATACAACCAGTTCTTTTGACAGTACAACAGAGTTATATAAAACTACAAAGCAGCTAATAATTGACAAAACTTTAACGTCTATGCCTGTTAAATCAACTACTCCATCTGTTATGAAAACGCAAAAAACTTCTACCTCCCATCCCAATGATTTACTTAATACAGAAACAACTACCCTTTCTCCAGAAAAAATGGCAACCTTCGTTACCATAGACATAACTAGCCCTGAAACTACGGTTATATCGAAGGAGCTCTTAACAACACAAGATTCCACTTTAACTCTGATCTCTGAAGGGCCAACAACTCCATCTTCTATAAAATCTCAAAAACCATACACAGAATCCACTATCTATCCTACTGTTACCGATGAAATTACAATTCCAACTGAAATATTTAAACAAACAACCTATGAAACCACTAAGACCTATCCACCAGAAAACACATTTTCGGAGGGATCCACAGAGGTACAATTTTCTACAGAATCAACAACTCTATCGACAATGACAAAGCAAACAACTACTCCAGGTGTGACTTACATTACATCAGAAAAAATTCCTTCCGTTGCTACTCAAGTTACTTCTGGCCCTGAAACCACGACTTCGGAGCATATTTCTACCCATATACTTAGCCCATCCTCCATAACAACTCAAAGAACATATACCGAATCTACTCCGCCTGCCTTAACCGATGAAACTACTGTTCCACTTCAAATATTGGAACCAACAACCCATGAAACGACTAAAACCCATCAAACAGATCAAACAATTTCGGAGGGATCCACAGAGGTTCCATTTTCTACAGAATCAACTACCCTATCGACAATGACAGAGCAAACAACTACTCCTGGTGTGACTTCCATTACATCAGAAAAAATTCCTTCCCCTGCTACTCAAGTTACTTCTGGCCGTGAAACCACGACTTCGGAGTCGTTTGCTACCGATATACCTACCTTATCCTCCATAACAACTCAAAGAACATATACTGAATCTACTTCACCTGCCTTAACCGATGAAACTACTGTTCCACTTCAAATATTGCAACCAACAACCCATGAAACGACTAAAACCCATCAAACAGATCAAACAATTTCGGAGGGATCCACAGAGGTACCATTTTCTACAGAATCAACTACCCTATCGACAATGACAGAGCAAACAACTACTCCTGGTGTGACTTCCATTACATCAGAAAAAATTCCTTCCCCTGCTACTCAAGTTACTTCTGGCCGTGAAACCACGACTTCGGAGTCGTTTGCTACCGATATACCTACCTTATCCTCCATAACAACTCAAAGAACATATACTGAATCTACTTCACCTGCCTTAACCGATGAAACTACTGTTCCACTTCAAATATTGCAACCAACAACCCATGAAACGACTAAAACCCATCAAACAGATCAAACAATTTCGGAGGGATCCACAGAGGTACCATTTTCTACAGAATCAACTACCCTATCGACAATGACAGAGCAAACAACTACTCCTGGTGTGACTTCCATTACATCAGAAAGAATTCCTTCCCCTACGACTCAAGTTACTTCTGGCCCTGAAACCACGACTTCGGAGTCGTTTGCTACCGATATACCTACCTTATCCTCCATAACAACTCAAAGAACATATACTGAATCTACTTCACTTGCCTTAACCGATGAAACTACTGTTCCACTTCAAATATTGCAACCAACAACCCATGAAACGACTAAAACCCATCAAACAGATCAAACAATTTCGGAGGGATCCACAGAGGTACCATTTTCTACAGAATCAACTACCCTATCGACAATGACAGAGCAAACAACTACTCCTGGTGTGACTTCCATTACATCAGAAAAAATTCCTTCCCCTGCTACTCAAGTTACTTCTGGCCCTGAAACCACGACTTCGGAGTCGACTGCTACCGATTTACCTAGCCCATCCTCCATAACAACTCAAAGAACATATACCGAGTCGACTTCACCTGCTCTAAGCGCTCAAACCACTGTCGCAATTGATGAAACCACTAAAACTCATCCGACAGATAAAACAATTTCGGAGGGAACCACAAAGGTACTATTTTCTAAAGAATCAACTACCCCATCGACAATAACAGAGCAAACAACTACTCCTGGTGTTACTTTCATTACATCAGAAAGAATTCCTTCCCCTACGACTCAAGTTGCTTTTGGCACTGAAACCACGACTTCGGAGCATATTGCTACCCATATACTTAGCCCATCCTCCAAAACAACTCAAAGAACATATACCGAATCAACAGCACCTGCTCTCACCGATGAAACTACTGTTCCAATTGAAATATTGCAACCAACAACCTATGAAACTACTGAAACCAGTCCAACAGATAAAACAATTTCGAAGGGATCCACAGGTGTAACTTCCATTACATCAGAAAGAATTCCTTCCCCTACGACTCAAGTTGCTTTTGGCCCTGAAACCACGACTTCGGAGCATATTGCTACCGATATACCTAGCCCATCATCCATAACAACTCAAAGAACATATACGGAATCTACAGTACCTGCTCTCACCCATGAAACTACTGTTCCAATTAAAATATTACAACCAACCACCTATAAAACTACTGAAACCCGTCCAACAGATAAAACAATTTCGAAGGGATCCACAGATTTACCATTTTCCACAGAATCAACTACCCTATCGACAATGACAGAGCAAACAATTACTCCTGGTGTGACTTCCATTACATCAGAAAGAATTCCTTCCCCTGTTACTCAAGTTACTTCTGGCCCTGGAACCAAGATTTCGGAGCATATTGCTACCGATATACCTAGCCCATCCTCCATAACAACTCAAAGAACATATACCGAATCTACAGCACCTGCTCTCACCGATGAAACTACTGTTTCAATTGAAATATTGCAACCAACAACCTATGAAACTACTGAAACCAGTCCAACAGATAAAACAATTTCAGAGGGATCCACAGGTGTAACTTCCATTACATCAGAAAGAATTCCTTCCCCTACTACTCAAGTTGCTTTTGGCTTCGAAACCACGACTTCGGAGCATATTGCTACCAATATACCTAGCCCATCCTCCATAACAACTCAAAGAACATATACCGAATCTACAGCACCTGCTCTCACCGATGAAACTTCTGTTCCAATTAAAATATTGCAACCAACAACCAATAAAACTACAAAAACCCTTCCAACAGATAAAACAATTTCGGAGGGATCCACAGAGGTACCATTTTCTACAGAAGCAACTACCCTATCGACAATGACAGCGCAAACAACTACTACTGGTGTGACTTCCATTCCATCAGAAGAAATTCCTTCCCTTGCTACTCAAGTTACTTCTGGCCCTAGAACCACGACTTTGAAGTATATTGCTACCGATATACCTAGCCCATCCTCCATAACAACTCAAAGAACATACACCGAATCTACTTCACCTGCTCTAAGCGATAAAACCACTGTCGCAATTGATGAAACCACTAAAACCCATCAAACAGATAAAACAATTTCGGAGGGATCCACAGAGCTACCACTTTCTACAGAAGCAACTACCCTATCGACAATGACAGAGCAAACGACTACTCCTGGTGTGACTTCCATTACATCAGAAAGAATTCCTTCCCCTACGACTCAAGTTGCTTTTGGCCCTGAAACCACGACTTCGGAGCATATTGCTACCGATATACCTAGCCCATCCTCCATAACAACTCAAAGAACATATACCGAATCTACAGCACCTGCTCTCACCGATGAAACTACTGTTTCAATTGAAATATTGCAACCAACAACCTATGAAACTACTGAAACCAGTCCAACAGATAAAACAATTTCAGAGGGATCCACAGGTGTAACTTCCATTACATCAGAAAGAATTCCTTCCCCTACTACTCAAGTTGCTTTTGGCTTTGAAACCACGACTTCGGAGCATATTGCTACCGATATACCTAGCCCATCCTCCATAACAACTCAAAGAACATATACCGAATCCACAGCACCTGCTCTCACCGACGAAACTACTGTTTCAATTGAAATATTGCAACCAACAACCTATGAAACTACTGAAACCAGTCCAACAGATAAAACAATTTCAGAGGGATCCACAGGTGTAACTTTCATTACATCAGAAAGAATTCCTTCCCCTACGACTCAAGTTGCTTTTGGCTTCGAAACCACGACTTCGGAGCATATTGCTACCAATATACCTAGCCCATCCTCCATAACAACTCAAAGAACATATACCGAATCTACAGCACCTGCTCTCACCGATGAAACTTCTGTTCCAATTAAAATATTGCAACCAACAACCAATAAAACTACAAAAACCCTTCCAACAGATAAAACAATTTCGGAGGGATCCACAGAGGTACCATTTTCTACAGAAGCAACTACCCTATCGACAATGACAGCGCAAACAACTATTTCTGGTGTGACTTCCATTCCATCAGAAAAAATTCCTTCCTATGCTACTCAAGTTACTTCTGGCCCTAGAACCACAACTTTGAAGTATATTGCTACCGATATACCTAGCCCATCCTCCATAACAACTCAAAGAACATATACCGAATCTACTACACCAGATCTAAGCGGTGAAACTACTGTTCCATTTGAAATATTGCAACCAACAACCTATAAAACTACTGAAACCCTTCTAACAGATAAAAAATTTTCGGAGGGATCCACAGAGGTTCCATTTTCTACAGAATCAACTACCCTATCGACAATGACAGAGCAAACAACTACTACTGGTGTGACTTCCATTACATCAGAAAGAATTCCTTCCCCTACGACTCAAGTTGCTTTTGGCCCTGAAACCACGACTTCGGAGCATATTGCTACCGATATACCTAGCCCATCATCCATAACAACTCAAAGAACATATACGGAATCTACAGTACCTGCTCTCACCCATGAAACTACTGTTCCAATTAAAATATTACAACCAACCACCTATAAAACTACTGAAACCCGTCCAACAGACAAAACAATTTCGAAGGGATCCACAGATTTACCATTTTCTACAGAATCAACTACCCTATCGACAATGACAGAGCCAACAATTACTCCTGGTGTGACTTCCATTACATCAGAAAGAATTCCTTCCCCTGTTACTCAAGTTACTTCTGGCCCTGAAACCACGACTTCGGAGCATATTGCTACCGATATACCTAGCCCATCTTCCATTCCAACTCAAAGAACATATACGGAATCTACTACACCAGATCTAAGCGGTGAAACTACTGTTCCATTTGAAATATTGCAACCAACAACCTATAAAACTACTGAAACCCTTCTAACAGATAAAAAATTTTCGGAGGGATCCACAGAGGTTCCATTTTCTACAGAATCAACTACCCTATCGACAATGACAGAGCAAACAACTACTCCTGGTGTGACTTCCATTACATCAGAAAGAATTCCTTCCCCTACGACTCAAGTTGCTTCTGGCCCTGAAACCACGACTTCGGAGCATATTGCTACCGATATACCTAGCCCATCTTCCATTCCAACTCAAAGAACATATACGGAATCTACAGTACCTGCTCTCACCCATGAAACTACTGTTCCAATTGAAATATTCACAGAGGTTCCATTTTCTACAGAATCAACTACCCGATCGACAATGACAGAGCAAACAACTACTACTGGTGTGACTTCCATTACATCAGAAAGAATTCCTTCCCCTACGACTCAAGTTGCTTCTGGCCCTGAAACCACGACTTCGGAGCATATTGCTACCGATATACCTAGCCCATCCTCCATTCCAACTCAAAGAACATATACGGAATCTACAGTACCTGCTCTCACCCATGAAACTACTGTTCCAATTAAAATATTACAACCAACCACCTATAAAACTACTGAAACCCGTCCAACAGATAAAACAATTTCGAAGGGATCCACAGATTTACCATTTTCTACAGAATCAACTACCCTATCGACAATGACAGAGCCAACAATTACTCCTGGTGTGACTTCCATTACATCAGAAAGAATTCCTTCCCCTGTTACTCAAGTTACTTCTGGCCCTAGAACCACAACTTTGAAGTATATTGCTACCGATATACCTAGCCCATCCTCCATAACAACTCAAAGAACATATACCGAATCTACTACACCAGATCTAAGCGGTGAAACTACTGTTCCATTTGAAATATTGCAACCAACAACCTATAAAACTACTGAAACCCTTCTAACAGATAAAAAATTTTCGGAGGGATCCACAGAGGTTCCATTTTCTACAGAATCAACTACCCTATCGACAATGACAGAGCAAACAACTACTACTGGTGTGACTTCCATTACATCAGAAAGAATTCCTTCCCCTACGACTCAAGTTGCTTTTGGCCCTGAAACCACGACTTCGGAGCATATTGCTACCGATATACCTAGCCCATCATCCATAACAACTCAAAGAACATATACCGAATCTACTACACCAGATCTAAGCGGTGAAACTACTGTTCCATTTGAAATATTGCAACCAACAACCTATAAAACTACTGAAACCCTTCTAACAGATAAAAAATTTTCGGAGGGATCCACAGAGGTTTCATTTTCTACAGAATCAACTACCCTATCGACAATGACAGAGCAAACAACTACTACTGGTGTGACTTCCATTACATCAGAAAGAATTCCTTCCCCTACGACTCAAGTTGCTTCTGGCCCTGAAACCACGACTTCGGAGCATATTGCTACCGATATACCTAGCCCATCTTCCATTCCAACTCAAAGAAAATATACGGAATCTACAGTACCTGCTCTCACCCATGAAACTACTGTTCCAATTGAAATATTCACAGAGGTTCCATTTTCTACAGAATCAACTACCCTATCGACAATGACAGAGCAAACAACTACTACTGGTGTGACTTCCATTACATCAGAAAGAATTCCTTCCCCTACGACTCAAGTTGCTTCTGGCCCTGAAACCACGACTTCGGAGCATATTGCTACCGATATACCTAGCCCATCTTCCATTCCAACTCAAAGAACATATACGGAATCTACAGTACCTGCTCTCACCCATGAAACTACTGTTCCAATTGAAATATTCACAGAGGTTCCATTTTCTACAGAATCAACTACCCGATCGACAATGACAGAGCAAACAACTACTACTGGTGTGACTTCCATTACATCAGAAAGAATTCCTTCCCCTACGACTCAAGTTGCTTCTGGCCCTGAAACCACGACTTCGGAGCATATTGCTACCGATATACCTAGCCCATCTTCCATTCCAACTCAAAGAACATATACGGAATCTACAGTACCTGCTCTCACTCATGAAACTACTGTTCCAAATAAAATATTACAACCAACCACCTATAAAACTACTGAAACCCGTCCAACAGATAAAACAATTTCGAAGGGATCCACAGATTTACCATTTTCTACAGAATCAACTACCCTATCGACAATGACAGAGCAAACAACTACTCCTGGTGTGACTTCCATTACATCAGAAAGAATTCCTTCCCCTACGACTCAAGTTGCTTCTGGCCCTGAAACCACGACTTCGGAGCATATTGCTACCGATATACCTAGCCCATCTTCCATTCCAACTCAAAGAACATATACGGAATCTACTACACCAGATCTAAGCGGTGAAACTACTGTTCCATTTGAAATATTGCAACCAACAACCTATAAAACTACTGAAACCCTTCTAACAGATAAAAAATTTTCGGAGGGATCCACAGAGGTTCCATTTTCTACAGAATCAACTACCCTATCGACAATGACAGAGCAAACAACTACTACTGGTGTGACTTCCATTACATCAGAAAGAATTCCTTCCCCTACGACTCAAGTTGCTTCTGGCCCTGAAACCACGATTTCGGAGCATATTGCTACCGATATACCTAGCCCATCCTCCATAACAACTCAAAGAACATATACCGAATCTACTTCACCTGCTCTAAGCGATAAAACCACTGTCGGAATTGATGAAACCACTAAAACCCGTCAAACAGATAAAACAATTTCGAAGGGATCCACAGATTTACCATTTTCTACAGAATCAACTACCCTATCGACAATGACAGAGCAAACGACTACTCCTGGTGTGACTTCCATTACATCAGAAAGAATTCCTTCCCCTACGACTCAAGTTGCTTCTGGCCCTGAAACCACGACTTCGGAGCATATTGCTACCGATATACCTAGCCCATCATCCATAACAACTCAAAGAACATATACCGAATCTACTACACCAGATCTAAGCGGTGAAACTACTGTTCCATTTGAAATATTGCAACCAACAACCTATAAAACTACTGAAACCCTTCTAACAGATAAAAAATTTTCGGAGGGATCCACAGAGGTTCCATTTTCTACAGAATCAACTACCCTATCGACAATGACAGAGCAAACAACTACTACTGGTGTGACTTCCATTACATCAGAAAGAATTCCTTCCCCTACGACTCAAGTTGCTTCTGGCCCTGAAACCACGACTTCGGAGCATATTGCTACCGATATACCTAGCCCATCTTCCATTCCAACTCAAAGAACATATACGGAATCTACAGTACCTGCTCTCACTCATGAAACTACTGTTCCAAATAAAATATTACAACCAACCACCTATAGAACTACTGAAACCCGTCCAACAGATAAAACAATTTCGAAGGGATCCACAGATTTACCATTTTCTACAGAATCAACTACCCTATCGACAATGACAGAGCAAACAACTACTCCTGGTGTGACTTCCATTACATCAGAAAGAATTCCTTCCCCTACGACTCAAGTTGCTTCTGGCCCTGAAACCACGACTTCGGAGCATATTGCTACCGATATACCTAGCCCATCTTCCATTCCAACTCAAAGAACATATACGGAATCTACAGTACCTGCTCTCACCCATGAAACTACTGTTCCAATTGAAATATTCACAGAGGTTCCATTTTCTACAGAATCAACTACCCGATCGACAATGACAGAGCAAACAACTACTACTGGTGTGACTTCCATTACATCAGAAAGAATTCCTTCCCCTACGACTCAAGTTGCTTCTGGCCCTGAAACCACGACTTCGGAGCATATTGCTACCGATATACCTAGCCCATCTTCCATTCCAACTCAAAGAACATATACGGAATCTACAGTACCTGCTCTCACTCATGAAACTACTGTTCCAAATAAAATATTACAACCAACCACCTATAGAACTACTGAAACCCGTCCAACAGATAAAACAATTTCGAAGGGATCCACAGATTTACCATTTTCTACAGAATCAACTACCCTATCGACAATGACAGAGCAAACAACTACTCCTGGTGTGACTTCCATTACATCAGAAAGAATTCCTTCCCCTACGACTCAAGTTGCTTCTGGCCCTGAAACCACGACTTCGGAGCATATTGCTACCGATATACCTAGCCCATCTTCCATTCCAACTCAAAGAACATATACGGAATCTACAGTACCTGCTCTCACCCATGAAACTACTGTTCCAATTGAAATATTCACAGAGGTTCCATTTTCTACAGAATCAACTACCCTATCGACAATGACAGAGCAAACAACTACTACTGGTGTGACTTCCATTACATCAGAAAGAATTCCTTCCCCTACGACTCAAGTTGCTTCTGGCCCTGAAACCACGACTTCGGAGCATATTGCTACCGATATACCTAGCCCATCCTCCATAACAACTCAAAGAACATATACTGAATCTACTTCACCTGCCTTAACCGATGAAACTACTGTTCCACTTCAAATATTGGAACCAACAACCCATGAAACGACTAAAACCCATCAAACAGATCAAACAATTTCGAAGGGATCCACAGAGGTACCATTTTCTACAGAATCAACTACCATATCGAGAATGACTGAGCAAACAACACTTACGGGTGTAACATATATTATTCACGACAGAATTCCACCAGCTGGCCCTAAAACCACTTCTACAGTTACCGAAATATCCTATACAGAATCCACAACAGAAATGTCGCTACCAACAACTCATGAGTCCAATATTACCATTCCAACAGAAATGACATATTCAGAGATGTCTACACTGGTTCCATTTTCAACAGAATCAACTTCGATATCGACAATGTCGGACCAAACGACCACTTCTAGTGCGCCTTTCTCTAAAACTACAACCACGACTTCTGCTTCTAATGAGCAGTTTACCCGCGGTGGTATTCCTCAAGTGGGAACCACAATGGTTGATGAGAGTAGCTCTGAGCCAACGGCTGCTGTGACTGCCATTACAAGTACTGTTACACAACTGCCTTTTGTATCTGATATCACAACTATCTCGGCAATAACGGAACATATTACTACTGAGTCCGAATTGTCTCGTGTTCCAATCACAACGACAAATGATTCGGTTCCCTTCTTTTATACTTCGATGGGCTATCCGTTTGATATGAGTACTACAACAGTACAGTCAATTACGGAAGTTTCACCCAGTTCTACTGTTACAAAGACTACGACACGGACAGATGACCAGACAACCGAGTTTTTAGCTACATGTACAATATCAACCGATTGTTCTGATGACGAAATATGCGTGAAAGCAAACTGCGTTAGGCCTTGCGAATATTATGAATCGCTTTGTAATGTTCAGAACATTACTGTGTGTCGTACATTGAACCACACCGCTATGTGCTATTGTGATACCGCCGCAGATGTAAATAAACCCGGTTGCTCTATTAATGCAGGTAACTAAAGCTGTGTACGTAAATGTTAAGTCTTATATTAGGAATAAACTTGGTCTCTTTTAATTGAATGAATTACAAAGAACCACAGGGTTGCGGTGAAAGTTCTATTGGCATCCGTGGCATAAACTACTTAAATCGCCAGTGCATCTGCCGATACCTAGAAGCCTACTTCAATATGATGTCATTGTCTTGTTCTTCTTCCGTTCTTTTCTGGAAATCTCATCACTCCTTTCCACTTGTGTCATAAATGGCCAGACCGGCTAAATGGCTGGCACGTGCATGTTTTAATTGTTTTCGTTCTGTTCCTTGCAATCCAATCCCTGCGTTTTCCTATATGAATGGCATTAAGCGCTTCAATTATACTTCATTTATAAGGCTCCCCCCGGCTCTTATCACTGGCTCTACTGCTGTCATTCGTATATATGTATGTGCCTGCACCCATCACAACAACCCATTACAAAAACACCACTTGGAAATCTATGTTTGTGTTCACAAGTGGAGCAATAAATGTTCTCACCCAAGTTTGAGTGTTTACTTTTTCTAGTTCTTGATCTTTCGTTCATGTTAGTTGCCTGCTTTGTGCTCGCCTGTCTGCCTGCTGCAAGTGTATCATCAAGTCCTACATCATATCACATCATGTTGAAGTCTCTCAACACCTTTCGGAATTTGCTCGATGTGCATGTTATATGTCAGTATTACGATCTCATCTTTATGTGTTCCAAAAGATAATTTGAGTTGATATTTGTTGTATTTAGTACATATGTTTGTTTGTACATATATATTCATTATATCTTTATGTACACAAATTTTGCGTGTAGTAAGTAAGTTTTATTTGTATGTTAACCGTAGTCTATCTCAACAATTGCATGGTTTTGCAGGTGATAGTATTTTACTAACTGGTGTTGTATAATCTAAGTCTTTTCAATAAATTGCACTAACCCATAAAATCCTTATTGCTTGCTTGCATGTGTATATGTTGTATATTGCGACAACACAAACCGCTCAACAAAAACGTAACAACATATAGTTTAAAATATATATAAGCTTTATAGTGTTAGATGTGCTAGTATGCGCTTTTATGGCAGCATAAAAACAAATAATTCAAATTAATATTTAAACTAACAGCATTGAAAAATTCAAGAAAAACTACCTATCAAACAGGTTTCTTAAGGAAAACAGACCAATAAATCTAATTTAACATATTTAAATGAATGTCTTAACCGAAATATTACTCAAAGCCATATCTAATGCAAACAATTTGCTTACTTTACAACGAAATACCAAAATTTTTCAACAGAGATTGGTTGTGCATCAAGCGATGACTGCCCCACGCAACAGTCGTGTGTGAATTCTCTTTGCGTGGATCCTTGCGCATATGAAAATCCCTGCGGTCGCATTGACGAATGCCGCGTTATTGCTCATCAACCAGTTTGTGCCAGCGGTGGGTTATATTTGTCAAACTCTGTTCCAATTCGATAGAAACAATGGCTTTACTTATACATACATATTTTGATTTTCAGTCTGCGAATGTCAGCGAAAATCGGATTGTCGCAATGGTTTTGAGTGTGATGGTTGCAACTGCCGCGATAGTAAGTATTATTAATTGTGGTCGAGAGTTTTGAAATGGGTTACTTAATAAACCGATCACATTATAGCAACGGGACGCACTCCTGGTTGTGAACACTGTCCGCCAGGCGCGAACTGTGATCCTACAACTGGCGCCTGTATTAAAGGTATGTACAAGTTCTCATTTTGTTCAGTATTAAAAGGTGCATACAGCAATAACAAAAACCAGGCAATGCTTGAACACTAACAAGTGTAAATATAGTTCTGTGTATATATGTGTATTATAAAATAACCACCCTTTACCCATGTAAATATGTCTCTCTCCCTAGCTAATGTAACAATAACAACTAGTACTACCAAGAAAACCACAGTGAAACCAACAACAACAACAGCACAAACAACAACCACAAAACCAACAACAACAGCTAACCCAAATACTGGCGACGATATGTTGCCAACATTTATAAAGGCTACTACCACAAGCACCACTTCCACTAGCACTACTGAAACAAGCACAACCATAAGAGCTACTAACAAAACCAGCACGACAAAACCACTTGTTGAGACCACAACACTCAAGTCCGGGCACACAAAAGGCTATCGAGATGGTGAAAACAATATAACCGATACGCCTACTCCAAGGCCCGTGATCACAACAACAACACTCGGCAGCACTGATAGTGGCAGACGTACCACCACGCCAAAAATGAAGACAACACGACTTGATACCTCAAACGAGATTCCTGAAACGACAACGATGACCAGCACAACGGCCTGGCCTACGGAGCTACCAACTAGAGCAGGCACAACCACGGAAATCGATGATTTTATCACTGTGCACACAACCATATCACCACCATTGGCCAACACCACAGATATTACAATAATTAACCCATGTACAGTAGATACTAACTGTGCTCCTAACGAGCACTGTAAGCTGGGGCGTTGCCAAAAGAAAGGTATAAACATTCGTCTATACGATTGGCTATGCTGTCACTTTCGGTACCCAAAATGTGAAAATAATTTTTGCCTCAACCATTATTTTGTAAATATTTTATGATGATCTCTAAACATTTCTACACATGTATAAGTACCAAAGTGACAAGTGTGCAATTCACATTCCCATCATGTAAAAAAAAAACGTTTTCTTCGGGGTGCCGAAGATTGAGTACACTTGCAGAATAATTATGTTTTTCACGTGATTAACGATTTCATTTGTTAAGCTATTTCAAATTAAAATGTAATCTTTTTTCCAAATTTCCAGCAAGAGTATTCATAAACGATATAATCTGTACATAATATAATGCAAACATGACAACTAAGATTCTTGTAAATATGAGAACCAACTGAATTTTAAGTCTAACATATTTACTTTGCATTCATGCGTTAATTAATCAACTTATATAATACAACTGCTAACCAACTTAATAATTTCTAACAAGTAGAACCACCGGGCACACCCAAAACACCCGAGCCATGTCAATCAAACAACGATTGTATTGAAAGCGAGGCCTGCTACATGGGTCTGTGCCATGATCCCTGCGAATTTGCCAAGATTTGTGCTTCAAGTGCAAAATGTACTGCGAAGAGTCATCGACCCATTTGCAGCTGCCCACAGGGCCATGAGGGCAATCCAATGATCAAGTGTGTGCCCACCGAAACGTCAAGTAAGAAACTAATAAATTAATCAACAATTTCATTTGATACATCAAGTTAAAACAACTAATTAGTAATGATTAGTGGGAACTTAATGATTCGTCAAGGCTTAAAAATAATGCTCTCTCTTTTTTTTCATAGTCGAATGCTCAGACAACTCGGATTGCGGAATTACGAAGGCCTGTATTAATGACCGCTGCCAGCATCCCTGTGATGTTCATGATCCTTGCGCTCAAAATGCAGTTTGTATCAATGCAAATCATGCGGCCGATTGCAGTTGTGTGGATGGTTATCAGGGCAACGGTCTTATCGGTTGCCAGCCAGGTTAGTAGCTAGTTAGAGCCAGCACTAGTTGCACTTTTGCTATCCTCAAGTGATCCCATGCTAATGTGACACCAAATGTTCATTTCCTAAAACGTATCTCTCTCTCTTTCCTTTTTATACACTGTAAAAACTCCCCGTACACCTCTCAACACATGTAAAAAATAAATTGTACCGCCCTGACTCACGTACAACAACAACAACACGAATTGAATTATAAATACACAAAACAATACGCACCGTAACAATAACCAAAAAAAAATAGCACGCACCCACGTTTGCCAATACAACGAGGATTGTCCACCTAATAAGCTATGCGACCGCCTTAATCGTCGATGCATCAATCCCTGCCAAGAGGATTCCTGCGGTGAAAACGCCGAGTGTGTGCCGGTCAATCATGGCATTGACTGTCGCTGTCTACCCGGATACCTGGGTAATGCGTATGTTTTGTGCCAGCAATCACAGGGCTGCCGCGCCGATTCTGAATGCGATTTAAGCCAGGCATGCATAAATGGCAAATGTACATCACCTTGTCAGTGTGGTGCCTACGCTCTGTGTGATGTGATCAACCATCGTGGCGTATGCAAGTGCCCACCGGGATACAATGGCAACCCAGAGGTAGGTTGTAGTCCACCACAGAATCCGTGCGATCCAAACCCTTGCGGCCTTAACGCGCAGTGTGAGCTTGACAATGGCAATCCCATATGCTTCTGTCCCAAAGGACTCACCGGTAACCCCTTCAAAAATTGCAGTAAGTATTTTGTTGCCTTAAAACGGTCGTAAAAATATATAACATGTTATCAACTTGCAGTACCCGAGGGCGATGAGTGCACACCAAATCCATGTGGTCAAAATTCTGGCTGTCGTCGTGTTAACGGTGCTCCAGTTTGCTTCTGTCTGCCTGAATACGAAGGTCAACCTCCATTGATAGCTTGTGAGCTTCCGTCTAATCCTTGCGAGCTTTCCCCATGTGGTCCCAACACGCAGTGTGCGGTGTTGAGCAACGGATTCTCTCAATGTACCTGTTTACCTGGCTATGTGGAGAGCCCCAACACCATACGCGGCTGCGTCGAACCCATAAATCCCTGTGAACCGAATCCCTGTGGCACAGGTGCCATCTGTGACTCATCCCGCCAGCCAGTCTGCTACTGTCCGGACAATAAGATTGGAAATCCCTTCAGAATTTGTGAAAAGCCTGCCGTATCTATCGAACTGTGCCAACCCGGACCATGTGGTCGCAATGCCGATTGTTATGTGGCTGGCAATCGGGAGGAATGCTACTGTCGTTCAGGCTATGTAGGAGACGCTTACCAGGGCTGCCGTGAACCCAGTCGCACTGTTTGTGATCCCAACCCTTGTGGACCAAATGCCAATTGCGTTGTTGCTGGCGACGGTCAGACCGCTTGTGTCTGTCCCGAAGGTCTGTCCGGTGATCCCACATCGCTGGTCGGTTGCCATGGCTACGAATGTCAAGTTGATGCCGACTGTCCACAAAGCAGGGCTTGCATGGGCTTCCGTTGCTACGATCCATGCCCCGGCGCCTGCGGCTATGGAGCCAACTGTCGTGTGGAACAACATCATCCGGTGTGCTCTTGCAATGCGGGCCTTACTGGAAACCCTGGCTTGCGTTGTTTTGCTCTGGATCAGCCCAAGGCTAACCCATGTGTGCCAAGTCCGTGTGGCTTAAATAGCGAATGCAAGTTGCTCAATAACCGTGCTGCCTGCTCTTGTCTACCTGGATATCTGGGGGATCCTCAGTCCGGCTGTCAGCCGGAGTGCGACATCAATTCGGACTGCGGAGAATCACTGTCGTGTATCAATCATAAGTGCATAGATCCGTGTGCTGGCACTATCTGCGGCATAAACGCCATTTGTAATATGCGCCAACACACGCCAGTCTGCCATTGTCTGGATGGGTTTGCCGGAGATGCTTTCCTGCAGTGCGTGCCTATTGGAGTTTTGAAGAACATTTCACGTGATCCTTGTGCACCTTCTCCTTGTGGACCTAGTGATGTGTGCTCTGTTTTTGGCGATGGTGTGGCACTTTGTGATCCTTGCTTTGGCCCCAATGCACAGCAAAATCCGCGCTGCCGACCAGAATGTATTGCCAACTCAGACTGTCCCTTCGATCGAGCCTGTTTAGGTCAACGTTGTTTGGATCCCTGCCCAGGCTCCTGTGGACGCAATGCCATTTGCAATGTGTACGAGCATAACCCAGTTTGTGCTTGCCCCACTGGACTCTATGGTAATCCCTACGAACAATGCGCACCGCCATCACCAATTGTGCCAACGCCCTCGGCCAGTTGTGCCAAGCTGCAGTGTGGACCCAATGCGGACTGTAAACGCCAAAGCGGTGGCTTAGCGTGCGTCTGTCGCAAGGGTTACTTTGGTGATCCCTATTTAGGCTGTCGTCCGGAGTGCGTGCTAAACAGCGACTGTTCGGCGGACAAATCATGCGTTAATTCTAAGTGCGTAGACAGTTGTAATGGCGTCTGTGGCATTAATGCCGTGTGTCGCGTCGTCAACCATGCACCAGTTTGTGTGTGCGCCGAGGGTTATAGTGGCGATGCCTTCGTGGCTTGCAATCCTTATTATCTACCTCCAGTGACACCACCTGAACGTCGCAACCCGTGCGAACCTTCGCCATGTGGCCCTAACTCTCGTTGTTTGGCTGCTGATGGATATGCTGCTTGCTCTTGTCTTCCCAACTTTAAGGGTGCTCCGCCTGTTTGCCAGCCAGAGTGTGTAGTCAGCTCGGAATGTGCTCCTAGTCAGGCGTGTATCAATCAACGCTGTGCAGATCCCTGTCCAGGCACTTGTGGCATTGGTGCGCGATGTGAGGTACTGAATCACAATCCGATTTGCTCATGTGAAGCACAATTCGAGGGTGATCCGTTCGTAGCATGCTCACGCATGCCTGAACCTCAACCAGATGGAAAATCACCATCAAACCCTTGCGTTCCATCACCTTGCGGTCCCAATTCAATATGCCAAATCAAACAGAACCGACCTGTCTGTTCCTGTGTGGCGAATTACATAGGCAGTCCTCCATTCTGTCGTCCTGAATGCACGCTGAGCAGTGAATGTCCTGCCGACAAGGCCTGCATACAGGAGAAGTGCCAGAATCCTTGCTCAAATACCTGTGGACATAATGCGCGCTGCACAGTTGTTGCACACTCAGCTCATTGTAGCTGTGATTCTGGTTACGAAGGCGACGCATTCGTGGGCTGCTCAAGGGTCATTGAGCAAAGTAAGTTAAAGTTGCTATTTCTAATTTGTCCTCAATCTTGACTTTATTTATCTGCCACAGAGCCACATGATCATGTTAACCCCTGCTATCCAAATCCTTGTGCTGAGAATGCAGTTTGCTCACCGCACAATGACGCTGCTCGCTGCAGCTGCATTGAGCCCTACAATGGAGATCCCTATAGCACCGGCTGTCGTCCAGAATGTATTTACAACTCGGAGTGTCCATCATCACTAGCCTGCATTAAGCAGCACTGCCGTAATCCCTGCACTGGTGCCTGCGGTCCCAGTTCTGAATGTGCAGTCGTAAATCATTTGCCAACGTGCAGTTGCGCTCGCGGTTTCGAGGGTGATCCCTTCGTGGGCTGCAAACGCACGCCGATTGGACCCATCAGCGTCTGCGAACCAAATCCTTGTGGTCCAAATAGCATTTGCCGTACTGTAGAAGGTCATCCTACATGCAGCTGCCAAGTTGGCTATTTCGGCGCACCACCCACATGTCGACCAGAGTGCGTTGTGAGCTCGGAGTGTGCTCAACATTTGGCATGTATCAATCAGAAGTGCGCAGATCCATGCAGTGGCACATGCGGCTTCAATGCCAAGTGTCAAGTAAATAATCATAATCCTGTCTGCTCCTGCCCTAAGGAGTACGTAGGTGATCCGTTTGAACAATGTGTGCCTAAACGTGAGTATTAACTAAATTAAATTAATTGCGCCTAACGTGACTTGCTTTTTCAGCTCCTGAACCACGACTCCCCATTAATCCCTGCTTGCCAAATCCCTGTGGACCAAATGCAAAGTGCCGTGATGTAAATAATCGTGCCGAGTGCTCTTGTTTACCTAACATGTTTGGTGCTCCGCCTAGCTGCCGACCCGAGTGCGTCATAAATCAAGACTGCCCTTCAAATCGCGCTTGTATCCGCCAGCGCTGCGAAGATCCTTGCATTGGTACTTGTGGATTTAATGCACTGTGCACCACACAGAATCATCAGCCTAAGTGCAGTTGCATTGAGAACTACGAGGGCGATCCATATACTGGCTGCAATATGCATCAAAGTAAGTCCATACTTTTCAACTATTTGCTATCCTTTCCAAGCGCCCGATTGCCTTACTGTGATCAGACAGAAGCGCCAAAATGTTTTTTAATGTTGTATGTTCTTTTCAGTGGTGTTTTAGACTTAAGGAGCTTATGGTATTGGTCCTATGCATGTTACTTTTGAGTACAAATACAATTATACTTCATCTACCTGTACCCAGTACTTATTAGACGTTTATTAACTTTTAAATAATTGATTTGACTGTATCCATACAACTGTAACTGTCTACATGAATGAATTGGGAGTCGATCTCTTTATATCCTGGTAGATTACAGCTTTGAAATCAAAATTTCGAAATATTACTTGTTCAAAGCAATTTTTTAAAAGAGTTTAATTATAATTATCACACAGCATACATGATTCTAAAAAGTACTGGGTGTATGGTTTTAATAGTCGGTCTTTATCGACTAAATTGTTTTGTATATACCTAGCTCGTAAGCCTTCTCTGTAAACTATCTATATTATATTTTACTGTATGTATCATTCCTGCTTGCTATTTCCATGCCCATTTCAATATATGTGCCTATGAACAGTTGTGGTGGCCGATATACCCTCTGATCCATGCTATCCATCACCATGTGGTGCAAATGCCATTTGTCGCGAACGAAACGGTGCCGGCTCATGCAGATGTATTCAGAACTATTTTGGTGATCCATACATTAATTGCCGACCGGAATGTGTGCAAAATAGCGATTGCCCCAGCAGCCAGGCCTGCATTAATATGAAGTGTCGCGATCCGTGTGCCAATGCTTGTGGGTTCAATGCAATATGTCGCGTTGCCAACCATCAGCCAGTGTGCAGTTGTGATCCCGGTTTCACAGGCAATCCCCTGCGCGTCTGCGTGGAACGACCCTCAAGTATGCAGACTCAACTAACAGATTTAGAATTTTTAAATGACCTTGACATAATACACCTGTTCTTAGATATGTACCTGCCAGTGCCGAAAGATCAGTGCAGACCCTCTCCCTGCGGCCTCTTTAGCACTTGTCACGTAGTTAGTAGTCGTCCAGTCTGTGCTTGCTTGCCAGACTACATGGGCAGTCCACCCAATTGCAAGCCCGAATGTCTGACAAGTGCAGAGTGCTCCTCAGATAGGGCCTGCATTAATCAAAGATGCCGTGATCCCTGTCCTGGCACGTGTGGCTATAGTGCACGCTGTCGCACCACCAATCATTCGCCAATCTGCAGCTGCTATGACGGCTACACTGGTGACCCATTCCACCAATGCTCGCCAGAGCGAAGTATGTGCCCCACATTCCATATTGTTAGGCAGTCTAAATCTTAATTTTTTAACCTTACCATGCTTGTAGAGCCAACGCCCATACCCGATCCGATAATACCGACAAATCCCTGTGTGCCATCGCCATGTGGTCCCAACTCGCAGTGTCAGGCCGCAAGTAGTGGAGCCGTCTGCGCCTGCATCAACAACTACATAGGACGTCCGCCTGCATGCCGTCCCGAATGCAGTATTAACTCTGAGTGCCCGGCCCGCATGGCCTGTATGAATGCACGCTGCGCCGATCCTTGTATTGGATCCTGTGGCAATAACGCGTTTTGTCATGTTAGCTTCCATGCACCCGTGTGCATGTGCCAGCCAGGCTACACGGGAGATCCATTCTCCGGGTGTTACAAGATTTTAGAAAGTACGTCCTGTTCCTAATACACTATAGCCCTCAATCTTTGTGTCCACGTACTAAAAACTGTTATTTGTCAACCACCACCAGCACCAGTAGAAACTACACAACCTTGCCGTCCCAGCCCTTGTGGCCTCAACGCATTATGTGAGGAACGCAATCGCGCCGCGTCTTGCAAATGCTTGCCCGAATACTTTGGCGATCCATACATCGAATGCCGACCTGAATGTGCTATCAACTCTGATTGCCCCAATTCACGCGCCTGCGTCAACCAGAAATGTGTCGACCCATGCCCAGGCATGTGCGGCCATAGCGCTTTGTGCGCCGTATTCAATCATGCTCCAAATTGCGAATGCTTACCGGGCTATACAGGAAACCCTATTGTAGGGTGTCATTTAGTGCTCGAAACGCCGCGCTGTAAGAGTCTGACCATAGCTAAAAATGCACTTAGAATAACCCCAATTAATAGCACACCTTCTAATGTGTCTAGATCCCGATCCGATTGTGCCGGAAAATCCATGTCAACCCTCACCATGTGGTCTATATAGCAACTGTCGTGCACTCAATGGTCATGCAGTCTGCTCGTGCGTTCCCAATTATGTAGGCGCACCACCCAACTGTAGACCCGAATGCATGAGCAGTTCAGAATGCAGTCAGGATAAGTCGTGCATCAATCAGCGCTGCAAAGACCCCTGTCCCGGTACATGCGGCAACAATGCGCTCTGTCGCGTCGTCAATCACAACCCTATTTGCTCCTGCAGCCCAGGTTATACTGGTGATCCATTCGTACGCTGTTTACCACAAGAACGTAAGAAACCGTCGTTGCATCCCATCATCACATAGAAGTTAGCCTCGGCTTGCTTTGCTCATATCATCCGTGCCCACCTCATCTAGACTATTTATATTTATGTCTATATATATATTTCTTTTTTATATTTACAATATTATGTGGTGCATGCTGTTATCATATTTGGTGTTTTGGTAAATGTAGAACGCCCCATCATAAACGATCGCATCAATCCATGTGTACCCTCGCCATGTGGACCCAGCTCGCAATGTAGGGTGTCGGCGGCTAATGAGCAACCCGTGTGCTCATGCTTGCAACATTATGTGGGTAGGGCGCCTAATTGCCGACCCGAATGCACCTCGAACTCCGAGTGCGCTGGCAATATGGCTTGCATTAATCTGCGCTGCCAGGATCCCTGTGTGGGCACCTGCGGCAGTCAAACCACCTGCCTTGTAAATAATCATAGACCAATTTGCCGTTGCCTTGATGGTTATGCCGGTGATCCATTTTCTGAGTGTAGTCCACAAAGTAAGCGCTTAACGCTCAGCGGAACAAAAATGTCTGAACACCATCATAATAAACCTGTACATTTTTCCTAGTTATTGTACCACCTGAAATTGCCGAGCCCTGCAATCCTAGTCCCTGTGGCGCCAATGCCCTTTGCAAAGAACGCAATGGCGTTGGTTCCTGCACCTGCCTGCCCGAATATAGCGGCGATCCGTATACAGAGTGCCGGCCGGAATGTGTGCTTAACAGTGACTGCTCGAAAAATCGGGCCTGCCTTAACAACAAGTGCCGTGATCCCTGTCCAGGTGTCTGCGGAGTTGCCGCCGAGTGCCACGTCATCAATCACTCCCCTAGCTGCAGTTGTCCAAACGGTTTTACGGGCAATCCGTCACAGTACTGCCGCGAAATACCCAAATGTAGTGTATTCCTAAAAACTCAAGATCAGACCCTTTTTAGTAATATATTATACCAATTTAATAGTGGCCGCTCCTGTTCAACCATGTCAACCCTCACCGTGCGGACCCTATAGCCAGTGTCGCGAGGTAAACGGCCATGCGGTCTGTTCATGCGTTGCCAATTATGTTGGTGCACCGCCCGCCTGTCGTCCCGAGTGCTCGGTTAGCTCTGAGTGCTCGCAAGATAAGGCGTGCATGAATCTCCGCTGTGTAGACCCATGTCCAGGCACCTGCGCCAACCAAGCTGTCTGCAAGGTGACAAATCACAACCCGATTTGTTCTTGCCCAGCTGGCTATAGTGGTGATCCGTTTGTGCGTTGCACAATGTGGCAGCAAGAGCCAGAGAAACCCAAATCCAATGAGAACCCTTGCGTGCCAAGTCCGTGCGGTCCTAACTCGCAGTGTCGCGTGGTCGGTGAGACAGGAATCTGCTCGTGCCTGCCTAATTACATTGGACGTGCGCCAAATTGTCGCCCCGAATGCACACAAAACTCAGAATGCCCGGCAAATTTGGCCTGTATCAATGAGCACTGCAAAGATCCTTGCCCCGGCTCCTGTGGCTTTAATGCATATTGTAACGTCGTGAATCATTCTCCCGTTTGCAACTGCGAGAGCGGCTATTCTGGCGATCCATTTGCAGGCTGCAATCCGCAACGTAAGCACACAAATTTAGTCAAATGAGATAAGACCTAATCGCTTCTCTGCAATGTATGACCCTCAGCTATCGCCATACCCGAAGAACGTTTGACACCCTGCGTACCCTCACCCTGCGGCCCAAATGCTGAATGTCGGGAACGCAATGGTGCCGGGTCATGCACCTGTCTCGCCGAGTATTTTGGTGATCCGTACAGCGGCTGCCGTCCAGAGTGTGTGGTTAACAGTGACTGTTCACGCGACAGATCCTGCATTAACCAAAAATGTGCGGACCCTTGTCCGGGCGTTTGTGGCTTAAGCGCAGTGTGTCGCGTGTCCAATCATTTGCCAAGCTGCAACTGCCTGGCCGGCTACACTGGAAACCCATCAAGTGCCTGCCGAGAAATACCGCAACTACCTGAGCCACGTAGGTCTACGAAGCAACAAAAGAGCTTGCACACAACTGACCACCTTACCCATTACTATTTGTAGCCATAACCCATGAGAATCCCTGTGTGCCCTCACCCTGTGGTCCGTACAGTCAATGTCGTGAGATAAACAATCATGCCGTGTGCTCCTGTCAGCCTAGTTTTATTGGCTCGGCGCCCAACTGCAGGCCTGAGTGCATTGTTAGCTCGGACTGCGCACAAGACCTGAATTGTCAGAACCAAAAGTGCGTTGACCCGTGTCCGGGCACTTGTGGTATTGAGGCGCGTTGCCAGGTCATTAACCACTACCCTGCATGTTCCTGTGCCCCAGGCTTTACTGGAGATCCTTTCAATCGATGTAATCGAGTTATATGTAAGCATGAGTAGTCCAATCTAATGCCCAAGCCAGTTGGACATAGATTGGAATGGGCCTAGATCCAATTAATGTTTATAATTATGTCCAGCTGGCTCTGGCTATCTTTTTATTTCCTGCATGTATATAAATCCTTCACCTTAATGTTCTATATTTTTTCTACTTTATGTTTTGATTTTATGTACACTCTACCAATTACTCTACACTATCCGAACTTCCCAACTATACTATGTATCTGTAAATGTGTTATTGTGTGTTATGTAACGAACAACTTCAACTATCTGGCATGTCTGGCTTGGCTTGGTTGGCTATGTAGTGGACCCAACACCTAAAGATTCTGGTAATCCCTGTGTGCCCTCACCCTGCGGATCTAACTCCAAATGCATCGATGTGCGCGGTTCGCCTGCATGCTCTTGCCTGCCCGACTATCTCGGACGGCCCCCCAATTGTCGACCCGAATGCATGACTAGTCCCGACTGCCCAGCCAACTTGGCCTGTGTTAACCAGCGCTGCGCAAATCCATGTATTGGTGCATGCGGCATACACTCACAGTGTACTGTTATCAAGCATAATCCAAACTGTCAATGCGAGCCTGGTTACACAGGCGATCCATTCTCCGGCTGTACAATTATACAACAAAGTATAAATACCTACAGTCTGTAAAACATTGACAATATCTAACATATATATTCTTCCTTCCCTTTACTTACTTTTATGCAGTGTTACCAACGGAAGCACCACGTAATCCCTGCAATCCATCTCCATGCGGTGCTAACGCCATCTGTCGCGAACGCAATGGCGCTGGCTCATGCGCATGCTTGCCTGAATATTTTGGTGACCCGTACAGCGGCTGTCGTCCGGAATGTGTACAGAATGCCGATTGCGATCGTTCACGTGCGTGCACTAACAACAAGTGCCAAGATCCCTGTCCCGGCGCCTGTGGCATCAATGCTGAGTGCCGTGTTTTGAATCATGCACCAAACTGTCAATGCTTCAATGGTTACACAGGCGATCCACATCGCTCGTGTGCACCAATTGAAGTTGTCACACGTCGTCCAGAGAATCCTTGCCAGCCCTCACCATGTGGTCCTAATAGCCACTGTCATGACACAAACAGCCATGCGGTATGCAGCTGCGTTGAAGGCTATCTTGGAGTACCACCCAGTTGCAAACCCGAATGTGTGGTTAGCTCTGAGTGTGCACAGAATCGTGCCTGCATTAATCAGAAATGCGCTGATCCCTGTCGTGGCGCTTGCGGAGAGAATGCCAAATGTCAAGTAGTCAATCACAATCCCATCTGCAGCTGTGTGCCAGGCATGACCGGAGATCCCATATCGGGCTGTGTGCAGGATGTCGGCAAAAGCACCGAAAATCCATGTGTACCATCGCCATGTGGCCCGAACTCCATATGCCGTGAGATTGGACAACAGGCTGCTTGCTCCTGCCAGGCCAACTACATAGGACGTCCGCCCAGCTGTCGACCAGAGTGTACCAACAACGACGAGTGCCAAAATCATCTTTCCTGCCAAAACGAACGCTGCATCGACCCATGTCCAGGCTCATGTGGCAGTAATGCCCTTTGCCAAGTTGTTCAGCATAATGCTGTTTGTTCTTGTGCCGATGGCTACGAAGGTGATCCGCTGTTTGGTTGCCAGCTCATCGCACCTGTTTTGCCCAAGCAACCACCTACATCACCATGCGAACCCTCACCATGCGGCCCGCATGCCGAGTGCCGTGAACGCAACGGTGCTGGAGCCTGCTACTGCCATGATGGTTTTGAGGGTAATCCATACGAAACGCAGCGAGGTTGCCGTCGTGAATGCGAGATCAATGACGAGTGCAGTCCAGCCCAGGCATGCGTACGCTTCAAATGTATTGATCCATGTGCCAATATGTGCGGCGAGTTTGCCATTTGTACAGTGGATAACCATGTGCCCACCTGCATGTGCCCAGAGAGTTACAGCGGTGATCCGTTCTTTAGCTGCAGACCAGTGCCGGTTACTCCTCCACCAATTTTAAATCCTTGTGTACCATCGCCTTGTGGACCAAATAGTAACTGTCGCAGCATTAACAATCAAGCTGTGTGCTCGTGCCAGTCGGGTTTCGTCAACCAACCACCCAACTGCCGTCCTGAGTGCGTTGTCAGCGCTGAATGCGCACCAGAGCGTGCCTGTGTGAACAACAAGTGCGTGGATCCATGCCTGCACACGTGCGGCATTCGTGCTATCTGTAGCACCAAAAATCACAGCCCCATCTGCACATGCCCCCGCGGCATGACGGGTGATCCGTTTGTTCAATGCTCCAAGATACGTAAGTAGTCATATATATTAAAGCAACTTGATCTAACCTTAATCTAACTAAACCAATTTAATTTATTTAGCCATCACACATGATGTTACAACACCCGAACCACCAGCTCCATCGTGCGTGCCATCGCCTTGCGGACCAAATTCCAAGTGCCAAATTGTTGGAGGAAGTCCGGCTTGCTCCTGCCTTCCGGACTTTATTGGAGCCCCACCACGATGCCGACCAGAATGCGTGCTAAACTCGGAATGCGGACCGACCGAGGCGTGTATCAATCAAAAGTGTCGTGATCCTTGTCCTGGCTCGTGTGGCTTTGAGGCCAAGTGTCATGTACTTAACCACCTGCCAATCTGCAACTGCATTGAAGGCTTTACTGGCGATCCATTTATACGATGCAGCAAACTGCCAGAGGTGAAGGTTGTGCAACGTCCTGACGATCCTTGCAGCCCCAGTCCCTGCGGACCAAATGCTGACTGCTTTAGCGGTGAGTGTCGCTGTCAGAACAATTATCAGGGTAATCCCTACGATGGTTGCCGACCTGAATGCACACTGTCCGCCGACTGTTCGAGGGATAAGGCCTGCATGCGCAACAAATGTGTTGATCCCTGCCCAGGCACTTGTGGACAAAATGCCGTCTGTGAAGTTATGAATCACATACCTGTCTGCTCATGCCAACAGGGCTTCGAGGGTGATCCATTTACCAATTGTCGTGTAAAACCGATTGAACCTACTCCCGAAATCAGAGCCTGCTCACCCACGCCTTGCGGTGCTAATAGTCAGTGTCGCGATGTTAATGGGCATGCTGTTTGTTCATGCTTGGAAGGCTTTATTGGAGTACCGCCACAATGTAGGCCAGAATGTGTCGTGTCTAGCGAGTGCTCAGCGCTGCAAGCTTGTGTCAATAAGAAGTGCGTAGATCCTTGCGCAGGTGCATGTGGCATCGAGGCTCGCTGTGAGGTTATCAATCACAGCCCCATCTGCGGTTGCCCACCAGGCACAACAGGTGATCCATTCAAGGGCTGCAGTGAAATACCGATGCAAAAGGATGTCGATCAAGTCACTCCCAGCGATGTCTGCGTGCCATCACCTTGTGGACCAAACTCTTTGTGCAAATCCGATGTAAACGGACCTGTTTGCCAATGCCTGCCTGAATACTTTGGAGCACCACCCAACTGCCGTGTCGAATGCATCATTAATCCTGATTGCCCATCGACACAGGCCTGCATCAACAACAAATGTCGCGATCCCTGCCCTGGCTCATGTGGAACAAACTCCGAGTGCCGAGTCATTGGACACTCTGTCTCCTGCTCATGCCCACCAGGATACGCTGGTAATGCTTTTGTACAATGCGTGCAACAGCGCGAAGAGCAACCCAAGCCCTGCGAGCCTTCACCATGTGGCTCTAATGCCGAATGCATTGAACGCAATGGCGCTGCCGCCTGCAAATGTATCGATGAATACCAAGGCAATCCCTACGAGGGCTGTCGACCAGAGTGTGTGCTAAGCTCAGACTGTCCCTCAGACAAAGCCTGCATAAGGAACAAGTGTCAAGATCCATGCCCCGGCATCTGTGGCTCCAATGCGCAATGCTATGCAACCAACCATGTGCCCAACTGCGTCTGTAACGATGGTTACACTGGCGATCCATTCTCCAACTGCCGTCGCGTCGAACCAACCACGCCCGCACCAGTCGGTGACCCATGCAGCCCATCGCCATGCGGCCCTAACAGCAAATGTCGTGTTTCCAATGGCTTGGGCGTGTGCTCATGCCTTGAGACCTTTATTGGAGCACCACCCAACTGCAAGCCTGAGTGCACAGTAAATGCGGAATGTCCACAGAACAAGGCGTGTCACAAGTTCCGTTGCGCTAATCCATGCGCCGGCACTTGCGGTATCAATGCCAAATGTGAAGTTATCAACCACAATCCTATCTGCAGTTGTCCGCTGGACATGACCGGTGATCCATTTGCACGCTGTTATCCAGCACCCGAAGTGGCTGAACCCAAGGATAGCCCCAAAGAGAAGAATCCATGCCAGCCATCGCCATGCGGCCTGTATGGAGAGTGTCGCGTGCGCGGTGATCAGGCCTCCTGCTCCTGCCTGCCTACTTACATTGGAGCACCACCCAATTGCCGACCTGAGTGCATTGTGAACACGGATTGCGCCTCAAATCGTGCCTGCATTGCTGAGAAGTGCCGCGATCCTTGCGATGGTTCCTGCGGCATTAACTCTGAGTGCCGGATACAAAATCACCTAGCTATTTGCACGTGCCGTGGAGGCTTTACTGGCGATCCGTTTGATCAATGCGTTGAAATTGTTGAGAAAACGACACAACCTCCAATTACATCTCCAGATCCCTGTGACCTGCAGCCATGTGGTGCCAACGCTGACTGCCGTAATGGAATATGCAGCTGCCTGCCTGAATACCATGGTGATCCCTACACTGGTTGTCGTCCAGAATGTACGCTCAGTACCGACTGCTCACCTAACAAGGCCTGCCTGAACAAAAAGTGCGTCGACCCATGCCCTGGCACCTGTGGCCAGAACGCACAATGCGATGTTTCAAATCATATACCCATCTGCAGTTGCATGCAAGGCTACACGGGCGATCCGTTTGTTCACTGCCGTCAAGAGACTCCAGTCGCTAAGGATCCATGCCAGCCGAATCCCTGTGGACCCAATAGCTTGTGCCATGTTTCCGCTCAGGGTGCTGTCTGTGCCTGTCAGCCAGGCATGTTGGGTTCCCCACCTGCCTGCAAGCCCGAGTGTGTTGTCAGCTCAGAGTGTTCACTGCAAACGGCATGTATCCAAAAGAAATGCGTCGATCCGTGTCCAGGAGCCTGTGGCCAGTTTGCTCGTTGTCAAGTGATTAACCATAATCCTTCATGCTCATGCAACACGGGATACACAGGCGATCCGTTCACGCGCTGCTACCAAGAGGAACGAAAGCCCACACCAGTGGGTCCAACCAACCTTTGTGTACCCTCGCCATGCGGACCCAATTCGGAATGCAAAGAGTTAAATGGCAATCCAGCCTGCTCGTGTGCGCCCACATTTATTGGAACACCACCTAATTGCCGGCCAGAGTGCACCATCAATCCAGAATGCTTACCAACTAAAGCATGCATCCGCCAAAAGTGCGCAGATCCTTGTGTGGGTGCCTGCGGATTCAATGCCCGTTGCAATGTTGCCAATCATCAACCTATCTGTACATGTGATGTGGGCTACACTGGAGATCCATTTACCGGCTGCCAACAAGAACAAGGTAGGAACCCGTTTTCATTTATTACACACAACATATTCGTAGCTAGGTCAGGGCGTAAACTAGCCTGGTTTTGGTTGCTTAATTGGACTCACATTGTCCATTTACCCGTACACTTGCCTTATAGCCGGAGCTTCACTGATGAATCACTGCAATTACACATATTCGCATTTGTTTACGCCCTGAAAGGAAAAACAGAATATGAAACTGACACGCGGTACCTCTAAAGTCGAAAATTGTTTTTTTTTTTTAATGTAATCTTAATAATAATTATTGTGGTCCAAAATTGGCCCTGATCTCAATTTATACCCATCCGATATTTCTGTTTCATTTTTTTAAATGCGCATTAGAATAAGTTATAAATTATTACAAATGTGTTTTAATTTGCAATTGAAGTTGTGACAATTGCACTTAATGTTTTTTAAATTATTATTGTTACATTCTACATGTTTTTCTGTGTTGCACATCCACCGTACAATACACTGTTTACACACGCACAACCCGTTCTAATGCGCATAGTTGTTGAGATATTTACACAAACAATTTACACTATTTTAAATTAAAAGTTTTAGTTATTGCACACACAAGCACAATGCATTGCTAAAAAAAAGTGTTTCCATGTATGCATAAGAATATATGCATATATTTTTTGCTTTTATACACTTTGTCAAAATGCAAATTTCAAGGCGCAAAGTTCTGTACGAGTTGTCTGAATTATTGTTGCTTTTGAAAGTGTTTGTGTGCGGCAGTAGCAAAAATTTTTGATTAGTTTAAGTTTATATTTTTTGAATTTTTTATATTTGCTTTACAATGCCTTTAACGCCTAAATACAATATGCAAACTTTTGCCACGCCTTTTTACCGCCTTATATACAATATATTATTACGTAAAATCCCTCACCCAAACGCCTTGAATCGACTTAACCCATGATTTTGTTAATTGTTAAGCTTTGGGAAGTAATATTTTTTGATCCTGTTGTCGAATCGATTTTGGACCCATGCATTGCTTTTACTGACCCCTGAATTTGAAACCCTAACTACCAATTGACATAAAAAATCCCTCGAAATTGAATACTGCGTTGTTGTCGCCCAAAATTGTTTTCCCTTAAAATATTATCAACAAATACTAGTCAACAAACACCAAAAGTATATGAAACTAAAAAGCGCTTACTGATTCTTAGAAAATAGTTTATAAAATACTTTAATATTTAGATAAATAACTTTGTAGAGCCAATTACTTAGTTTTTTAACAAAAATGCAAATAAATATATTGAAATAAGCTGACACGAAACACTTGTTTTAATTACGTCACAAATGCAAACGTAATGTTCATGTTACGGAATGCAACACTGCACAAAGACACTGCGCACCGCACCACAACACAAGAACACGGCAACGCACTGCGTTTAACAACCACACTAAAAACTTAACTTAACGCGTCGAAATCACATCAAGTGACCAAAATAAAAATGTTTATTGAAACAAGCCAACACCTAATATGTGCTCTAATCCCACTGCCAAAATCAAAACAAAACCAAAACCCAATTGGATTAATCAACTGCAAAACTGCTAAAACTAAAGCCACTTCCAGGTGTGTTCGATCGTACTAAACCCGCATCACTTAAGAAAAGTAACTAAAGTTTTTGCCAAAACTCTTCTCTTCCACTATCTCTAATTTGCCCATTATCTCTCGCGAGTACAGACCGGATAGTCAATGAACAGATTACACCCTGTGAACCAAATCCGTGCGGATCAAACGCCGTTTGCCGAGAACGCAATGGTATTGGCGCTTGCCAATGCCTGCCCGATTACTTTGGCGATCCCTACCAGTCGTGTCGACCGGAGTGCGTACGAAATTCCGACTGCCCATCAAACAAGGCGTGCCAGCAGCAAAAGTGTAGCGATCCCTGCCCAGGCACTTGTGGCACAAATGCCGACTGCAGAGTAACGAATCATCTACCCACATGCACATGTCGCAGCGGTTACACTGGTGATCCTTACCGTTACTGCCATGTAGAACCAACTCAACGTAAGCTCAACACAAATGACCAGCTGAACAACGACTACAAGATACCCTTTACAGCTATTCGTCTGGCCGAACCTAGTCAACCCTGTCGCCCCTCACCGTGTGGTCCCAATTCCCAGTGCCGCGAGCTTAGTGGTCAAGCGGTTTGCTCTTGTCTCGAACTCTACATCGGTTTGCCACCCAACTGTCGACCCGAGTGTGTATTGAGCACCGAATGCCCAACTGAAAAAGCGTGTATAAGTCAACGTTGTCAGGATCCTTGTCCCGGTACCTGCGGCATCAATGCCGAGTGCCGTGTGCGTAATCACAGTCCACTTTGTCAGTGTCGTCGCGGTTTTACGGGTGACGCCTTTACACGTTGTTATGTATTGCCACGTAAGCAAATGCGTCCTGATTCTTGTTCACCATATCACAGTCAAGTTGCTTGTTCCAATTTAGCACCAACACCTGCCATTGAACGTATCGAGCGTGATCCTTGTGTGCCTTCGCCCTGTGGCTTGAATAGTCAGTGCCGTAATGTCCAAGGCGTACCATCCTGCTCATGCCTTCAGGAATACATTGGCACACCACCAAATTGCCGACCCGAATGCACTATCAGTGCTGAGTGCACCTCGAACATGGCTTGCATACGCGAAAAGTGTATAGATCCATGTCCCGGTTCCTGCGGCTATGATGCGCAGTGCAATGTCGTTAACCATACTCCAATATGTACTTGTCCCTCAGGATATACTGGGGATCCGTTCAGCAGCTGTCGGCTGGCACCGCCAGAACCCGTTTTAAGTGAGTTTTCTTAAACAACGTCAAAGGTTATTCCATATCTAAGTGTCTCTTAACTCTAGACGAGTACGTTGATCGTTGCCAACCTTCGCCGTGTGGTCCAAATGCACAATGCAACGACGGCGTCTGCAGTTGTTTGCCAGAATATCATGGTGATCCCTACTCCGGCTGTCGGCCGGAATGTGTGCTTAACTCTGATTGTTCTCGAAACAAAGCCTGTCTGCGCAGCAAATGCTCTAATCCGTGCCCGGGCACTTGTGGCGAGAATGCCATTTGCGATGTCATCAATCATATACCTATGTGCCGGTGCCCCGATGGTACTGCCGGCAGCGCCTTTATACGCTGCACTCCTACGCCGAGTACGTCGAATGTATATTTTCCTTTCTCTGTTTTCCCTTCTAATCATCGGTATGCCTCCACAGAAATTGTTGTCACATCCAATCCTTGCCAGCCATCGCCCTGCGGTCCTAACTCCCAATGTCGAGATGTCAATCAGCAGGCTGTTTGCTCTTGTTTGCCAAGCTTTATTGGCTCGCCGCCCACCTGCAGGCCTGAATGTACATCCAATGCCGAGTGTGCACCTACCCAGGCGTGCCTTAATCAGCGCTGTGGTGACCCATGCCCAGGCACTTGTGGCGTGGGCGCCAATTGCGCTGTGGTCAATCACAGTCCCTTCTGCACATGTCCTGTGCGCTTCACCGGCAACCCTTTTATACGTTGCCAGCCACAAAGTAAGAAAACCTTGGTAATACTAAAAAAAAAAGTCATTCACAATTGTAATCAACTTGTAGTCGAACCTGTGCGTGACATTCAGCCTACCAATCCTTGCCAACCATCACCATGTGGTCCCTACTCCCAGTGTCGTGCCATTGGCGAGGCGCCCGCTTGTTCATGTCTTGAAACCTACATAGGCCGTCCACCAAACTGTCGACCAGAATGCGTCACTAGCTCAGACTGCAGCAGCCAACTGGCGTGCATCAACCAAAAATGCGTTGATCCGTGTCCAGGTCGCTGTGGGCTTAACGCTGAGTGTCGCGTGGTAAGCCATGCAGTGCAGTGTATCTGCCAGCAAGGCTTCACTGGTGACCCCTTCATACAGTGCAACCCAGAAATCGTACGAGACGTCGAAGTGCGCACACCTTGCAACCCCAGCCCTTGTGGAGCAAACGCCATTTGCCGCGAGCGCGATGGTGCTGGTTCCTGCCAGTGCCTTCCGGAATACTTTGGCAATCCCTACGATGGCTGCCGGCCGGAGTGCGTGATGGATTCTGACTGCCCATCGAACCGTGCTTGCCAGCAGCAAAAGTGTCAAGATCCCTGTCCCGGTACCTGCGGCCAAAACGCTAACTGTCAGGTTGTCAACCATTTTCCATCCTGCAATTGCTTTCCTGGCTACATAGGCGATCCGTATCGCCTTTGTACACGTCCCGCCGAACGTAAGGAATCACGAACTTGTCATTTCCACATTCTTAAACGATGTCCTTATTTTCTTGCTGTAGCCATACGTAACGAGTACACTAATCCCTGTGACCCGACGCCGTGTGGACCAAACTCTCAATGTCGCGTTACAAACGAGCAGGCCGTCTGCTCTTGTCTGCCCCTGTTTATTGGCACTCCACCGGCCTGCCGTCCTGAATGCACCATTTCTTCGGAGTGTGCCGCCGACAAGGCCTGTCTAAACCAAAAGTGTGTCGACCCCTGCGCTGCCAACACCTGCGGCAGCAACGCGATATGCCAGGTGCGCAACCACAGTCCCATCTGCAGTTGCATCGGTGGTTTTACTGGTGATGCCTTCACACAATGCTTCCCAATACCGCGTAAGCCAAATTTCTGCTCATTAGCAAATGAGTTCAGCTTTACCAATAATTCGTGTTCCGCAGCGCCGCCAATTGAAGTGCAAAGAGAACCGTTGCGTGATCCCTGTGTACCCACACCGTGTGGCCCTCACTCTGAGTGTCGCAACATCAATGAAGTCCCAGCCTGTTCATGCTTGTCTACATTCATTGGTCAGGCGCCCAACTGCCGCCCGGAGTGTACCATAAACTCAGAGTGTCCTAGCCAGCAGGCGTGCATTAATCAGAAATGTCGCGATCCTTGTCCAGGCGCATGTGGTTTAAATGCTGTCTGTAGTGTTATAAGCCACATGCCACTCTGCGCCTGCATCGAAGGATACATTGGTAATCCGTTCACCAATTGTAATATTAAGCCACCAGAACGTAGGTGTTCAACGAGTAGACTCGAAAGCAACAAAAAATCTTAATACTTCGTAATTATTACAGCAACTACGCCACCTATTCAGGATGACCCCTGCAACCCTACACCTTGTGGTGCTAATGCCCAATGTAATAATGGTAAATGCACGTGCATTTCCGAGTACCAGGGTGATCCCTATGTCGGTTGTCGACCAGAATGTGTGCTCAATACAGACTGTGCCCAGAATCGAGCCTGTATACGTAACAAGTGCAGTGACCCTTGTCCTGGTACCTGCGGCGTAAATGCCATATGTGAGGCTAACAACCATATACCCATCTGTCGCTGTCCAGATAAAATGACAGGCAATGCATTCTTTGAATGCCGCCCTGCACCAACGCCACAAGTACAGAACCCCTGTCACCCATCACCCTGTGGACCCAACAGCCAGTGTCGATTGGTACAACAGACTGCAGTTTGCTCCTGTCTGCTCGACTTTGTCGGCAGTCCGCCGCAATGTCGCCCTGAATGTGTTGCCAATTCCGACTGTGCCGCTAATCAAGCTTGTCAGAATATGAAATGTCGTGATCCCTGTCCCGGCACATGCGGCATTAATGCTCTATGTAATGTGGTAAATCACAGTCCCTTCTGCAGTTGTCCCTCTGGCATGTCAGGAAATCCATTTGTACGCTGCGAACAAACTAGTAAGCCAACTGCATATTTTAACAACATGGCAGAATTACAAAGTAAACTCTTTACAGTAATTCCCCAACGTGATGTAACGCCAATAAATCCATGCCAACCTTCGCCCTGCGGCCATAATTCTGAATGCCGAGTTTCAGGTGATTCACCATCATGTTCTTGCTTACCCGAGTTTTTGGGCGCACCACCAAATTGCCGACCAGAATGCTTATCCAATTCTGAATGTGCTACCAACCAAGCCTGCGCCAATCAGAAGTGCGCGGACCCCTGTCCAGGACTATGTGGTCTTAATGCCAAATGTCGTGTCTTTAGTCATACGGCCATGTGTCTATGTGAAAGCGGCTATACTGGTGACCCGTTCTCCCAATGTAGTCCAATAAGAGAGCAACCAATAGAACAGATACAGCCTTGTAATCCAAGTCCATGTGGCGTTAATGCCAAGTGTGAAGAACGTGGTGGTGCTGGCTCTTGCCAGTGCATACCGGAACACTTTGGCAATCCCTACGAAGGCTGCCGACCAGAGTGTGTTCTTAACTCAGATTGTCCATCAAATAGAGCTTGTCAACAGCAAAAGTGCCAAGATCCTTGTCCAGGAACATGCGGCCAAAACGCCGAGTGTCAGGTCATCAATCACTTGGCAACTTGTAATTGCCTCAATGGCCATACTGGAGATCCTTATAGCTTCTGTCGTTTTGTTGAAAATGAACCACGTAAGCCTGATTAAATATCCCCATCTTCGTCCCTATGCTAATGCAAATGTCTTATAGCCGAACGAATTTATGTGAATCCCTGTCAACCATCGCCCTGCGGACCTAACTCACGTTGCCGCGAAGTTAACGGTCAAGCTGTCTGCTCTTGTCAAACCGAGTTTATTGGCAGTCCACCCGCTTGTCGGCCCGAATGCACAAGCAGCGCCGAGTGTGCCGCTGATAAGGCCTGTATAAATCGCAAATGCGTTGATCCGTGTCCCAATGTTTGTGGCCAACAAACCGAATGCCGTGTTAGAAACCACAGTCCTATATGTACATGCTTAAAGGGATTCACTGGCGATGCATTTACACGCTGTTATCGATTGCCGTGTAAGCCAACGAAAATATATTCACAATTTATGTTGCACTCCAATTGACCAAAATTACCTCTTTTAGCTCCACCTGTTGTAGCAACTATCCGCGAACCACTTGATCCTTGCGTACCGTCACCTTGCGGTGCTAACTCGCAATGTCGTGATACTCATGGCACACCGACTTGCTCCTGTTTGCCCAGTTATTTCGGCACGCCTCCAAATTGCCGACCTGAGTGTACCATTAACGCTGAGTGTCCAAGCCATCGAGCGTGCATCAATCAAAAGTGTCGCGATCCTTGTCCCGGCTCTTGTGGCCTCAACACACAGTGCACAGTAATCAATCACATGCCAATTTGTAGCTGTCTGCTTGGTTTTATCGGAGATCCATTCGTTGTTTGCAATCCAGAACCACCACAACGAAGTAAGAACCTTATAAGTGTCTAAGCCATACACAGATTTTAACCCGTTGAGTTTTCAATAGTTCAAGTGTCGCCTGCACCCCAAAACCCATGCAACCCCTCACCATGTGGCACCAATGCTCAGTGCCATAACGGGCAGTGTACATGTAAACCCGAGTATCAAGGAGATCCCTTTGTCGGCTGTCGTCCAGAGTGTGTACTACACACGGATTGCGCCCGCAATCTTGCCTGTGTGCGTCATAAGTGCATAGATCCTTGTCCTGGTACTTGTGCGTCCACAGCCATTTGTGAGGTGCTCAACCATATACCAAACTGCCGCTGTTCTGATGGCATGGAGGGCAACGCTTTTGTCGGGTGCAACCCAGTACCAAGTAAGCAATCACCAAGGACTATATCGGCTTCAAGTTCCCATGTACACCGTTAAACTTTTTGCAGAACTCGACGTCGTCCAGAATTTGTGCCAGCCATCGCCTTGCGGACCGAACTCTCAGTGTCGGGAGATTAATCAACAGGCCGTCTGCTCCTGCATCAGTTCCTTTATAGGAAGCCCACCATTCTGCCGACCTGAATGCACATCTAACTCGGAATGTCCCTTAAATTTGGCGTGTCTGAATCAGAAATGTGGTGATCCGTGTCCTGGCGTTTGCGGCCGCAATGCTCAATGCCATGTCACAAATCACAGTCCATTCTGTCGATGCTTGGACCGACATACAGGCAATCCGTTTGTTAGCTGTCAGCCTATTATTGAGCCACCAACCCCACCACTACGACAAGCTTGCTATCCCTCACCCTGTGGACCCTACGCCGAATGCCGCGAAATAAATGAGACGCCTTCGTGCTCTTGCCTACCAAACTTTAGCGGTGTAGCACCGAACTGCCGGCCGGAATGTGTGACTAGCTCAGAATGCCCAACGCATCAAGCATGCATACAACAGAAGTGTCGCGATCCGTGTCCTGGTCTGTGTGGACAAACGGCCGTGTGCCGTGTGCTCTCGCATACGCCGAGCTGTTACTGCCCTGAAGGTCTGGAAGGAGATCCATTTGTTCAGTGTGTGGAAAAAAGAATCCAGCAGTTGGATCAGTTAGATCCTTGCAACCCCAGTCCCTGCGGCAGTAATGCGCGTTGTACAACTCGCCAGGATGCTGGCTCTTGCCAGTGCCTAGAAGGATATTTTGGCAATCCCTACGAAGGCTGCCGACCAGAATGTGTTCTAGACTCTGACTGTCCCTCAAATCGTGCTTGCCAACAGCAAAAGTGTCAAGATCCCTGCCCAGGCACCTGCGGTCTTAACGCAGTCTGCAATGTTTTGAGCCATGTGCCCAGCTGCAGCTGCTTAACTGGATACAGCGGAGACCCTTATCGTCTATGTCAACAGGAACGCGAACGTAAGAATACCCATAGATTGACTTTGGATCAATAGACAACAATGTCTTTTGCTTTTGTTTGTAGCCATCAAGCAGTATGTAAATCCATGTCAGCCCTCACCCTGCGGTCCCAATTCCCAGTGCAGAGAAATCAATGAGCAGGCTGTCTGCTCTTGCTTGCCTGAGTATGTGGGTGCTCCGCCAGCCTGCCGGCCCGAGTGTACCATCTCATCGGAGTGCGCTATCGACAAGGCCTGTGTTTCCAAAAAGTGTATTGATCCCTGTCCGGGAACTTGTGGTGATCAAGCTCTATGCCGTGTGCTTAACCACAGTCCCATTTGTTCCTGTCGCTCAGGTTTCACTGGCGATGCCTTCTATCGCTGTTTGCCAATACCTCGTAAGTTTTGTATCGGCTATTAAACGTACCACACTTAATGTTGTCATCTGGCTTCAGCTGCGCCGCCTCAAACAACTGTGGAAAAGCAGCCGATTGACCCCTGTGTGCCCTCACCTTGCGGCTTCTACGCCGAGTGCCGTCCAAATGGTGACGCACCATCGTGCTCTTGCCAGCCTGCATATCTCGGCGTGCCACCTAACTGCCGTCCCGAGTGTCGTATCAATTCTGACTGCCCTAGCAGTAAGGCCTGTATCAATGAAAAGTGTCGAGATCCGTGCCCAGGCTCCTGCGGCTTTGGTGCCATTTGCAATGTCATTAATCACACACCTAGCTGCACGTGTCCTGCAGGCTACACTGGTGATCCCTTTAATCATTGTCAGCCGGAACCACCTCCACAACGTAAGAATCTGTAACTCAGTTAATCCAATAGACATATAATCGTTTGCTCTGTAGCTGTGAAAGCCGACGATCCTTGCAATCCGTCACCTTGTGGCCCGAATGCCATCTGTACCGCAGGAATCTGCACCTGTCTGCCGGAGTACCAGGGTGATCCCTTCACTGGCTGTCTTCCCGAATGTCTGACTAGCTTAGACTGCCCGCGAGACCGCGCTTGCGCCCGTCACAAATGCTTTGATCCTTGCCCAGGCACATGCGCCCCAAATGCCCTGTGCACAGTGCTCAATCACATACCAATGTGTACATGTCCCGAAGGTTATGCAGGCAATGCATTTATTCAGTGCCACCCTATACCACGTAAATATTAAGCATTTACAAGAGAGCAAATGGAACGTTCCTACCAATGTTTAACTTTACAGCACCTATCGTTGTTCAACCTTGCCAACCATCACCATGCGGCCCAAACTCACAATGCCGAGAAGCCAACCAGCAAGCCGTCTGCTCTTGCGTACCTGGTTACATAGGCACACCTCCGCTCTGTCGTCCGGAGTGCACCAGCAACTCAGAGTGCGCCGCACACTTGGCTTGTATGAATCAAAAGTGCGTTGATCCTTGTCCCGGAGCTTGTGGCCAAAGTGCTCAGTGTAGCGTTGTTAATCACAACCCATTCTGCACCTGCTTGCCTCACCATACGGGTAATCCGTTTGTTGGCTGCCAGCAAATCATTGAACCCCCGCAGCGAGATATTGAACCTCAAGATCCATGCCGTCCATCGCCATGTGGTGCCAATGCTGAGTGTCGAGCCATTGGGGAGACGCCTTCGTGCACATGTTTAAAGGACTTCGTTGGCTCGCCGCCCTACTGTAAGCCGGAATGCGTCGCAAACTCAGAGTGTCCCAGCAATCGCGCATGCATTAATCAAAAGTGTCGCGATCCTTGCCCAGGCCTCTGCGGCGCCAATGCCATCTGTCGAGTTGTCTCACATACAGCTATGTGCATTTGTGACACTGGATTAACGGGTGATCCATTTACGGGATGCCAGCCAATTGAATTAGATGTGGAAATTCTTAATCCTTGCCTGCCATCGCCATGTGGCTCGAATGCTGAGTGCATACAGCGCAATAATGCTGGAGCCTGTCAATGCCTCACCGATTTCTTTGGCAATCCCTACGAGGGCTGTCGACCAGAATGTGTACTTAACTCAGACTGTCCCTCAAATCGCGCCTGCCATCAACAAAAGTGCCGCGACCCTTGTCCGGGTAGTTGTGGACAGAATGCCGAATGTAACGTTGTCAATCATACGCCCATGTGCTCCTGCTTCGCGGGATATGTTGGAGACCCATATAGCTTTTGTAATCAACCAGCTGCACGTAAGCTAGTTCCAATCATTTTTGTAGAGTCGTCTAACCAACTCGTAGTAGTTGTTATAATTACTAATTCGAAACGTATTATCTATTTGCCTAACCCTAACATTAGCAATTGTTCACGAATATGTAAACCCATGTCTGCCCTCACCCTGTGGCTCGAATGCCCAATGTCGTGAGCTGCAGGGCCAAGCGGTCTGCTCTTGTATATCTGAGTTTAAAGGTGCACCACCATATTGTCGACCCGAGTGTACCTCTAGTGCTGAGTGCCCAACCACTAGAGCGTGCATCAATCGAAAGTGTGTTGATCCATGCCCTGGTGTTTGTGGCCAACAAGCAATTTGTTCAGTGCGAAATCACAGTCCCATTTGCATGTGTCCTCCTAGTCTGATGGGCGATCCCTTCGTGCGCTGTCTACCTAGACCAAAACGTAAGAAAACAGTTTAAAAAAATTCTAATATAGTCACCAGAACGAAATTTAACTGTAACATTAGCCCCGCCACCGCCACTTCGAGATGTTATACCGTATCGCGATCCCTGCGTACCATCACCCTGCGGCCTGTACGCCATTTGTCGTAATCAGCATGACCAAGCTGTCTGTTTCTGCCAACCCAACTACTATGGTATACCGCCGCATTGTAGGCCCGAATGTACAATCAACGCTGATTGTGCCAGTCGTCTGGCTTGCATTAATGAGCGTTGTCGCGATCCCTGCCCCGGCGCCTGTGGCCAGCACACTGAGTGTCGTGTGTTAAGTCATACGCCCAACTGTGTTTGTCTGCATGGCTTCGTGGGTGATGCATTTGTGTCTTGCCAACCTGCACCACGTAAGAAATTATATAGGAGCTTTAAATCCTCAATACTTTAACGCATCTACCTGTTTCCAATAGCACCACCAGCCTACAAAGATCCAAAAGATCCTTGCAACCCTAGTCCTTGTGGCAGTAATGCCGTCTGCTCGGGTGATGGACAGTGTTCATGCATAGCCGAATATGAAGGTGATGCCTACGTTGCATGTCGTCCAGAATGTGTTCTAAGCACCGAATGTCCCAGAAACCTTGCCTGTGTGCAGCAGAAATGCGTTAATTCCTGCCCAGGCACTTGTGGTGATGGCGCCAGCTGTGATGTTGTTAATCACATTGCTATGTGCCACTGTCCAGAAGGCACTACTGGCAACGCTTTCGTTCACTGCAGTCCCATACAAAGTAGGTTATCATATAAAAACCCTTTTGTCAAGAAACTAATCAGTTAAAGCCCACCCCTCAGTGACAGTGTATCAAAATCCCTGCCAACCATCACCATGTGGTGCAAACGCCGAGTGTCGTGAACGACAAGGCCAGGCTATATGTAGCTGCATGCCCAATTATTATGGCATACCACCATCCTGCCGACCCGAATGTAACATTAACTCTGACTGTGCACCCAACAGAGCTTGTCAGAATCAGCGATGTGTCGATCCTTGTCCGGGCGCTTGTGGTGCCTACGCGGAATGTAGGGCAGTCAGTCACAGTGCTTTTTGTAGCTGTCAGTCAGGCTATACTGGCAACCCGTTCGTTCAATGTCACAGAATTAGTAAGTTCCCACTATTCATCAAGCTTTCGCACTTAACTGACGAACCTATCATAACCACAGTCGAACCGTTGAGGGATGTCTTGCCGCAGGATCCGTGTCAACCTTCACCCTGTGGCGCAAATAGTCAGTGCCGCCACATCGGGAGCACACCGTCCTGTTCGTGCCTTGAGAATTTCTTCGGAACCCCACCCAACTGCAGGCCCGAATGCCTGTCCAACTCTGATTGCTCTTCAACCCAAATATGCAGCAACAACCGTTGCAAAGATCCCTGTCCAGGTCTTTGCGGCAGCGGTGCTGAGTGCCGTGTGCTTAGCCATAGCGCAATGTGCTACTGCCAGCCAGGCTACAGCGGAGATCCTTTTGTTTTCTGCTCGCCAATTCGACATGCACCAACCGAAGTAATACAGCCCTGCAATACCAATCCTTGCGGCACCTTTGCCGAATGTCATCAACGAAATGGCGTTGGCTCCTGCCAGTGTCTGCCCGAATACTTTGGAAATCCCTATGAAAGCTGTCGTCCCGAATGTGTTCTTGATTCCGACTGTCTTTCCCATCGAGCCTGCGTTAATCAGAAGTGCCGCGATCCCTGCCCTGGTAGCTGCGGTCAAAATGCCGAATGCTATGTGAGAAACCATTTGCCCCATTGCAATTGCTTTTATAACTATGTGGGTGATCCATATAGGTATTGCAGCCTCGAAGAGAAACGTAAGCAGCCTTTGTTTTAGCTTTCAACCCATCTTAAACACAATAAACTTTTTTTTCAGCTATTCGAGAATATGTTAATCCTTGTCAACCCTCACCTTGCGGCCCCAACAGTCAATGCAGACAAGTCAACGAGCAGGCTGTCTGCTCATGTTTGCCCGAGTACGTTAGCAGTCCACCAGGTTGTCGTCCCGAGTGTACGATTTCATCAGAATGTAGCTTTGGCAAGGCATGCATACGTCACAAGTGTGTTGATCCTTGTACAAACGCTTGCGGCAGTAATGCGCAGTGTCATGCCACAAATCATGCACCTTTGTGTGCTTGCCATTCAGGTTACACCGGCGATCCCTTTACGCGTTGCTATCCGGTGCCCCGTAAGTCATCTTTTTAATGTACTGTAGCTCAGATTCTGACCCAACTTTACTGGTAATTTAGCTCCACCTACACTTCTGCTACGTGAACCTGAGTACGAACCCTGTCAACCATCTCCATGTGGAGCTAACGCCCAGTGTCGCCAATCTCAGGGTCAGGCTGTATGTAGCTGCTTGTCTGGCTACTTTGGCGTTCCGCCTAGCTGTAGACCCGAATGCACACAGAGCTCCGAGTGTTTGCCCAGCATGGCTTGCATTAACCAGCGCTGCGTCGATCCTTGCCCTGGCTCCTGTGCTTATAATGCGCTCTGCACTGTACGCAATCACGTACCCAACTGCCAGTGTCCAGTAGGCTATGTGGGTGACCCGTTCACCTACTGTCAATCTGAACCACGTAAGAATAACAACTGCATTGAAGTTGAGCCTATTTTGACCCATATTGCGATCTTATGCTTAGCCAAACCTATTGTACACGACGATCCCTGCAACCCCTCACCCTGTGGATCCAATGCCAATTGTCAAAATGGTCAATGCACATGCCTACCCGAATTCCAAGGTGATCCCTATGCAGGTTGCCGTCCGGAATGCGTCCTCAATATGGACTGTCCGCGAAATCGCGCTTGTGTACGGAACAAGTGCGTCGATCCCTGTCCAGGAACCTGCGCTCCCAACGCCATTTGCGATGTACTTAATCATATTGCGATGTGCCGATGTCCTACAGGCATGACAGGCAATGCCTTTATTCAGTGTGAGACACCGCTTGTACAGCTCTCACCGCCTACAAATCCATGTGCACCTTCTCCGTGCGGCCCTAACAGTCGCTGCCGTGTTCTTAATAACAACGCCATTTGCTCCTGCATTGAAGATTATGTGGGGAGTCCACCCAGCTGTCGTCCGGAATGCACACGAAACTCGGATTGCTTGTCACGTCTGGCGTGTCAGAATCAACACTGCATTGATCCATGTCCAGGAACATGTGGTTACAATGCCATCTGCCACGTCGTGAACCATGCTCCAATCTGCAGTTGTCCCCCACAATACAATGGTAATCCATTCTTAGGATGTATGCCAACCCCACCCCAACGGGATATCATTCCTGTTAAACAGCCATGCCAACCGTCGCCTTGTGGCTTCTACGCTCAATGCCGCGCAGTGGGTGATCAAGCCCAATGCAACTGTTTAGCGAATTATATTGGCACACCACCCAACTGTAGACCAGAATGTGTTACAAACTCGGAATGCAGTTTCAACACAGCATGCGTTAATCAAAAATGTGTGGATCCCTGCCCCGGCGCTTGCGGCTTAAATGCTGTCTGTCATGTGCTTAGTCATGTGGCTATGTGCTACTGTGCTCCTGGTTACACTGGTGATCCCTTCACCAACTGCCATCAAACGCCTATTATTCAACAAGAAGAGATCACTCAACCCTGTTATCCCAATCCCTGTGGTGCCAATGCGCTATGTCGCGAGGAAGGCAAATTGGGTTCTTGTCAATGTCTACCGGATTACCATGGCAACCCATACGAAGCTTGTAGACCCGAATGCGTCTCTGAAAGTGACTGCCCATCTGACAAATCTTGTCAGCAATTGAAGTGCCGCGACCCTTGTCCTGGTGTGTGCGGCCTAAACGCCGCTTGCCGCGTTCTAAACCATTTGCCCACATGCCATTGCTTGAGCAATTTTGTAGGTGATCCCTACAAATACTGTCATCTGCCTGAAAAACGTGAGTTGATGTCTTAAAAGAAATCGCATACCAGACCGTTTTTTCATTCAAACATGTTGTCTTATAGCAATTGTGAACGAGTATGTTAATCCCTGCCAACCTTCTCCGTGTGGCCCCAACTCGCAGTGTCGCGAGAACAAAGAGCAGGCTATCTGCTCCTGTTTGACGGAGTATGTTGGTGCACCGCCTAACTGTCGTCCAGAATGCGTAACGAGCGCAGAGTGTGCATCAGATAAGGCCTGCATTAATCAAAAGTGTAAAGATCCATGTCCTGGTGTATGCGGTACTTACGCCGACTGCCGTGTCCATCACCATGCTCCCATTTGTAGTTGCCGTCAAGGTTTCCAGGGGGATGCATTCACGCGGTGCTACCCAGTTCCACGTAAGAACTACCATCAGACAATTTGATCTCAAACTCATTTGCTTACCCTGATTATAGCCCCACCTCCCGTTCAGTTGGATACTTACCAGAATCCCTGTATTCCATCACCGTGTGGTCAAAATGCTGAGTGCCGTAAAAACCATGGAACGGCCATTTGCAGTTGTTTACCCAACTATCTTGGCAGCCCACCTAACTGTCGACCCGAGTGTAGCATCAACGCCGATTGCGCTGCTCATCTAGCCTGTCAGCAGCAGCGTTGCCGTGATCCCTGCCCAGGCGCTTGTGGCTTTAATGCACAGTGTTTGGTTATAAACCATATACCCGTTTGTCAATGTTCACCCGGTTTGACAGGTAATCCATTTGCGTCCTGTCAAACACCAACGCGACCACCACAGCCACCTGCAAATGACGATCCTTGCTCGCACGTGCAGTGTGGTGCCAATGCCATTTGTCGCAAAGGACAATGTAGCTGTCTACCCGATTACCATGGTAATCCAACAATTGGTTGTCGTCCGGAATGTATATTAAGCACAGAGTGCGCGCACAATCTGGCCTGCGTACGTCAGAAGTGCATCGATCCTTGCCCAGGCACTTGTGGCACTAATGCTATCTGCGAAGTGCATAGTCATGTGGCAATGTGTCGCTGCCCTGCAGGAATGACAGGCAATTCCTTTGCACAATGCTTGCCGGTGCCACCGCCATCTGCTGTTTCCGATCCCTGCCAGCCAACACCATGCGGACCTAATGCGCAATGTCGAAATATAAATGGTCAAGCTGTCTGCTCGTGTCTGCCTCAGTTTATTGGAGAGCCGCCATCATGCCGTCCGGAATGTATAAGCAATGCAGAGTGCTCACTACACTTGGCTTGTCTGCAGCAACGTTGCAGTGATCCTTGTCAAGGTGCCTGTGGTTTGAACGCTGAGTGCCGTGTGGTTAACCACAGTCCCCACTGTCGATGCATTAACTCCTATACGGGAAATCCCTTCGTTTCCTGCCATCCACAACCGCCGCCACCCTTACAGCACGATGTGCTTGATCCCTGTCAGCCCTCGCCTTGTGGACCAAATTCCGAATGCCGCACCGTTGGAAACAATGCTCAATGCAGCTGTCTTGTTGCATTCATTGGAACCCCACCCAACTGTCGACCTGAATGCGTTAGCAGTGCTGACTGTCCGACAAATTTGGCCTGTTTGAATCAGAAATGCCGTGATCCCTGTCCAGGTGTATGTGGCAATAATGCCGAATGCTACGTTATCAACCATACGCCCATGTGCGTGTGTTCCAGCGGTCATAGTGGCAATCCCTTTGTTGGTTGCAATATTGAGCGTGATGTAATCGAAAAACTTGCTCCTTGTGTGCCCAGTCCTTGTGGGTCAAATGCCATCTGCAGCGAGTCACGCGGCGCTGGCGCCTGTCAGTGTTTGCCTGAGTTCTATGGTAATCCCTACGAAGGTTGCCGACCGGAGTGTGTTTTAAATTCGGATTGTCCTAGCCATTTGGCGTGTCTCAACCAACACTGTCGCAATCCTTGCCCAGGAACCTGCGGTCCCAATGCCGAATGCCATGTGCGTCATAATTTACCCCAATGCAGTTGTCTCAGTGGCTATGAGGGAAATCCCTATAGTTACTGCAGTGTGATACGCGAACGTAAGCTACCCATATCATATCTTCGAGAGTTAGAATTTACCCCATTGTCTTCACAAACAGCTTTGCGTGATCCAGTTCCACAATATCCTTGCAATCCCACACCCTGTGGACCAAACTCCCAATGTCGTGAGGCAAATCAACAGGCGGTTTGCACCTGCCTATCTGACTTTGTGGGTTATCCGCCAGCCTGTCGACCCCAATGTACCACATCTAGCGAGTGTTCCCTTGACAAGGCATGCAACAACCAACATTGTGTCGACCCATGTCCGGGAGTCTGTGGACGCAATTCCGCATGTCGCGCGATAAACCACAGTCCCCACTGTAGTTGTTTGCCCGGATATACCGGCGACGCCTTTAGAGGTTGTCAAACGATACGTAAGATCCTGCTTCGTACTCTTGTCTCGTCTTGCAGTTAGCTTAACCCAAAAACAATTTCAGCGCCCACAATCACCTACGACTATACAAAGGATATCTATCACGACCCCTGTGTTCCCTCGCCATGCGGCACCTTTGCCCAATGTCATGCGCAAAACGGTCAGGCCGTGTGCCGTTGTCTATCTGGTTACTATGGCGCTCCGCCCAACTGTCAGCCGGAGTGTGTCTTAAACTCTGACTGCAGCTCACACTTGGCCTGCATGAGCGAAAAATGTCGTGATCCCTGTCCCGGCTCCTGTGGTATATCAGCCCAATGCAGTGTCATCAACCATACGCCTACTTGCAGCTGCCTTGTTGGCTACCAAGGAAATCCCTTTGTTAGTTGTTCACCAACACCAGTGGCGCATGATCCACCACCACGCAATGCCTGCAATCCTTCACCCTGTGGTTCAAATACTATTTGTAACAACGGACAGTGCACTTGTCTAGCTGAATTCCATGGAAACCCATACATAGGCTGCCGACCAGAATGTGTACTAAACACGGACTGTGCCCGTGACAAAGCCTGCCAGCGCAGTAAATGTGATGATCCCTGTCCAGGTGCATGTGGAGTAGGCGCTATTTGCGAGGTTTACAATCATGTACCCATGTGCCACTGTCCCCGAGGTACATCTGGCAATGCTTTTGTTCAATGCTCTTTGGTACAACGTAGGTTCTTCTGCAGATTGATTTATTTTGCAGCCACTAAATGTATGTTCCATAATTTAGCTGATCCTATCGTACCTGTAAATCCATGCCGTCCATCACCCTGTGGAAACAACGCACAATGTCTTGTGGCTAATGAGCAAGGAGTATGCTCCTGCCTAACTGGCTACTATGGCACACCACCTTATTGTCGACCCGAATGCACTGTCAACTCGGACTGTGCGCCCCATTTGGCTTGCCAAAATCAACATTGTCGTGATCCCTGCCCCGGCGCCTGTGGCCAGAACGCAGTTTGCCAGGTTACACGACACACGCCGCATTGCAGCTGTCCGCCAGGGCTCACAGGCAACGCGTTTGCCCTGTGCCAACGTCTACCGCCGCCTCCAGTTGTACAACGTGAACCAATTAATCCCTGTCAGCCGTCCCCATGCGGCTCAAACGCGCAGTGTACGCCTACACCAGATGGCACCCAAGCGCAGTGTACGTGCTTGAAAGATTTTATAGGAACGCCGCCCTATTGCCGACCGGAATGTGTGACATCAGTGGAGTGTGCCAGCACATTGGCTTGCATTGGACAAAAGTGTCTTGACCCTTGTCCTGGAGTATGCGGACAGGCTGCAACCTGTCGGGTGATCAGCCACGTGCCATCCTGCATGTGCATAGCCGATTATATTGGAGATCCATTTTCGAAATGCTATCCGCGTCCGGCCCTTGAACGAGATCAGATAAATCCCTGTGCGCCCAGTCCCTGCGGCGGTAATACCGTTTGCAGGCAACTGGGTGAAGTCGGTTCCTGTCAGTGTTTGCCCGACTTCTTTGGTAATCCCTACGACGGTTGCCGTCCCGAATGTATTCTTAATTCTGACTGCTCCAGCCATTTGGCATGCCAAAACCAACACTGCCGCGACCCCTGTCCAGGCAGCTGTGCTCCAAATGCCCAGTGCCAAGTTGTAAACCACATACCCATTTGCAGCTGCTATCCTGGGTACAATGGCGATCCTTATCGTCATTGCCACCTGCGCCAGGCAGAACGTAAGCAATTCTACCACCAATTAACATCAATTTGCACTAACCCATCAAAATATGTGTATTTATATGCACCCATTTGCACTATTTCCACAGCTATCAAATTGGTTTACGTCAATCCATGCGACCCCTCTCCCTGCGGTCCTAATTCACAGTGCAGAGAATCGCTGGGGCAGGCAATTTGTAGCTGCCAGCCCAGCTATTTTGGCACGCCGCCCGCCTGCCGCCCCGAATGTACCACAAATCCCGAATGTCCCACTGACAAGGCCTGCGTTAATTACAAATGTCTAGACCCCTGCCCTAGCGCCTGCGGCTACAATGCTATTTGCCAAGCGCTACATCATAGAGCTCTTTGCTCATGTATCCCCGGCCACACTGGAGACGCTTTTGTGCGTTGTCGGCCCACACCAACACAACAGCCTATTGTTGCCCGCGAACCATATCGCGATCCCTGCGTACCAAGCCCTTGCGGACAGTATGCTCAGTGCCGTGTGCTTAATGGCCAGGCCATATGCAGTTGTCTGTCCGAGTATTATGGTTCGCCCCCACATTGCCAACCAGAGTGTGCATTAAACTCTGATTGCCCCGCTAATCGAGCGTGCATCAATGAGAAGTGCCGCGATCCATGTCCGGGTGCTTGTGGTCTTTACGCTCAATGCAGTGTCCTCAATCACGTGCCCAGCTGCACATGTCCCAGTGGTTATATTGGTGATCCATTCCATCGTTGCTATCCGGCACCAGCACCGACTCCCACTACAATTGCCGATGATCCATGCCAACCATCGCCATGCGGTGTCAACGCTCAATGCACAAACGGTATTTGCAGCTGTCTGCCACTTTACCAGGGTGATCCCTATGTGAGTTGTCGCCCGGAATGTGTGCTTAGCACCGAGTGCACTTTTGACAAATCGTGCGTACGCAATCGCTGCGTCGATCCCTGTCCAGGCACATGTGGCTTTAGCGCTATTTGTGAAGTACACAATCACGTGGCTATGTGCCATTGCCCAACTGGTATGAACGGCAATCCATTTGTTCTCTGCCAAGCAGTGCCATTGCAGGCACCGGCACCACCACCAGCAATACAACCCTGCCAGCCCTCGCCATGTGGTGCTAACGCGCATTGTCGTCCAGTTGGACATCAGGCGATCTGCAGCTGTCTGCCAGGCTATTACGGCAGTCCGCCAACCTGTCGACCCGAATGTACTATCAATTCAGAGTGTTCACTTAGCCTAGCATGCATGAATCAGCACTGTCGTGATCCTTGCCCGGGTGTTTGCGGCTATCAGGCAGAGTGTCATGTGATAAATCACAGACCACAATGTGTTTGCCCTACTGGCTACACAGGCAGTCCGTACACACACTGCCAGCCCATCCGACCTGCTCCAGTTTCAGTGCAGCGTGAGCCACTTGATTCGTGCATTTCCTCGCCATGCGGGCCACACTCTGAATGCAGCAATGATCGAGGTGTGGCAACTTGCCGTTGCCAGCCAGAGTATATAGGTGTCCCGCCGTATTGTCGCCCTGAATGCATATCCAACAGTGACTGCCCCAGTGATCGAGCGTGCATAAGCCGCAAGTGCCAAAATCTTTGTCCAGGTTTATGTGGCCTGAATGCCATATGCCGTACAAGCAACCACCAGCCAAACTGTGTGTGTGCCGCAGGGCTAACTGGCAATCCATTTACTGCCTGCCAGCTACCGCCCCCACCGACTTCACCACCCACAACGACGGCTATACAAACAGCGCATGAGCCGCCCGCAAATAATCCTTGTGAACCTAATCCCTGTGGCGCTAATGCACTGTGTAGTCAGCATCGCGGCATTGGCTCATGCAGCTGCCTGCCCGATTACTACGGCAATCCATACGAGGCCTGCCGTCCAGAATGCGTTCTCAACAGCGATTGTTCTTCGCACCTAGCTTGCGTTCAGCAGAAGTGCCGCCATCCGTGTCCTGGGACATGTGGCTTAAATGCCGAGTGTCATGTGGTGGATCACTTGCCGCAGTGCAACTGCTTTAGCGGTTACACGGGCAACCCCTTGATTCACTGCGCCCCCTTGTCAACGGTGCAGCAATGTAAGCAACAACTACAAGCGAATTTGTCTTTCATGTGTAACCAACTTCTGTTTGTTTCTGGGCCAGCACCCATAGTAGACACGAATCCCTGCGATATATCGCCTTGCGGTCCAAATGCACAGTGCCGCGAAATTAATAAGCAGGCAATTTGCTCATGTCTGCCTGAGTTTTATGGCAGTCCACCTTATTGCCGACCCGAATGTACTTTGAACTCTGAGTGTATCTTAGACAAGGCGTGTGTGCAACACAGGTGTATGGATCCGTGTCCAGGAGCTTGTGGCATTAATGCCGATTGCCGCGTGCATTATCACAATCCCATTTGCTACTGTAAGCCAACGCACACGGGCAATCCATTTACCCGCTGCTACGAAAACCCAAGATGTAAGATTATTTGTGACACAAAAGTGAAATTCAACAGCATATCTAATAAATCTATTTTGGCAAATGTAGCCCCATCAAATGTGCGACCACCACTATATGACACACCAGCGCCACCCTACCCTATCGCAATACCTGGTGTGGTTAATATTCCCTCCGAACAGAAGCCGACCTATACCATATACCAACCCACAACACATACGTCCCAAACCCCAACCACTTTTAAGCCTACGCCGGGTGTAATCAATATTCCATCGCTATCGCAACCATTCTTACCGACGGCAACTTATGATGTTAACTACCCAGCACATCGCCCACAATTTCCCACACCGGGAGTTGTAAATATACCTTCAGTGCCTCAACCAATTCGACCGACAACGCAGGCGCCCATCTTTATAGAGTCACTTAATCCAACGACTCCAGTACCTCAACCAGGAATAATCAATTTACCATCCGTGCCACAGCCAACATATCCATCACCGTCTTCTCCAATATATAATGTGAACTACCCAACTTCTCAGTCGCCACAAGCGCCTGGAGCTGTGAATATTCCATCAGTTTCAACGCCGCAATCCACATATCCATCTCCACAATCGCCAGCCTATGATGTAAACTACCCAACGCAATCTGCAGCTCCTGGAGTTATTTACATTCATTCTGCTCCGCAACCAGCGCAAAATTCTCAGCCAGCAATTTACGATGTTTACTATCCGCCACCACCCCAAGTACCAGGCGTTATAAATATTCCATCCCTACCAACGCCAATATATTCGACACAAACACCTCAGCAACCAGTTTTTATAACCTCACCTGTAACGGCACAGCCTTCACCTCAACCGGGTATTACTAATAGTCCATCCATACCGCTGCCTACGTCTCCATCACCTCAGCCTCCAATATACGATGTGAGCTATCCAACTCAGCAACCCACTCAAAAGCCTGGAGTTGTGAATATTCCGACATTACCGAGACCGGAGACTACAGCACCGCAGCCCCCTATATTCGTACCATCTTCTCCTGTGTCGTCTGCACCAACCCTACACCCAGAAGTTATAAATATCCCATCCTTACCTCACCCAACATACCCAACATATCAGTCTCCAGTGCATGATGTAAACTACCCAACACCACAGCCAAATCCAATATCTGGAGTTGTTAATATTCCCTCGATTTCGCAACCTTCAGCTCTACCTTCACCAAAACCAGAAGTTGTTAATATTCCTTCTGTCACTCAACCAACATATCCAACACGTCAGCCTCAGAATCCTATTTATAATGTAAACTACCAAGAACAACAACCTCGACCTACTCCAGGAATTATAAATATTCCATCAGTAGGACAACCAACATATACAACCTTGCGCCCAATATATGATGTTGCAACACCAAGCGTAGAAACTAATCCATGCTACCCATCATTTTGTGGTCCATTTTCGCAATGCCACAATCGGTTTGGTGTGGCCGCCTGTATTTGCTTACCCAATTACACTGGAACACCACCTAACTGCCGTCCGGAATGCGTTGTACATTCCGATTGTCCTGCGCATTTGGCATGTGTAAACGAAAAGTGCCGCGATTCTTGTCCGGGATCTTGTGCATACAACGCGCTGTGTCACGTTCACAATCATGTATCCAATTGCTTCTGCCCTTTTGGATATACCGGTGATCCTTTCATCTCATGCCAACGGATGCCAGATTCAGAAGTCGTGCAGCGGGAACCCATTGCGCCAAATGATCCTTGCTATCCTTCGCCATGTGGAGTGAATGCAGTTTGCAACAATGGTGTCTGTAGTTGTCTAGCCGAATACCATGGAAATCCCTATGTCATTTGTCGACCCGAATGTGTACTGAACACAGATTGTGCCAAGGAAAAAGCCTGCAGGAGGCAAAAGTGCGAGGACCCATGCCCTGGAACTTGTGGACTTAACGCTGTTTGCAATGTTTACAATCATATCCCAACTTGCTCGTGTCCAGCTCAAATGAAAGGAGACGCGTTTGTGCGATGTGACCCATTTTTATTCCCACCGCTCAGAGAAACAACTACCCCAAAATCACCAACATTACCTGCAGTTATACCACCACGCGTACCAGTTAATCCCTGCAATCCTTCACCATGTGGATCAAATGCTCATTGTCGTGTATACCAGGAGCAAGCCATTTGCTACTGTCTTTCCGGCTACTTTGGCACTCCACCCTCCTGCCGTCCCGAGTGCAGCAGCAACTCAGATTGTTCTCTTGACAAATACTGCTTAAATCTCAGATGTCAAGATCCATGTCCAGGTGCTTGTGGCTTACGTGCTGTATGTTACGCACAGAATCATAGCCCCATTTGCGTGTGTCCGCCCCAACTGACGGGTAATCCCCTTGTAGCCTGTCAGCCCATAGGTATGACTCATGTTCTCACAATCCCAACAATCTCTAATAAACTTATTTCAGTTATACCACCAGAAATCTTAAGAGACCCCATCGAGCTTAATACCTGTCAACCATCACCGTGCGGTCCGCACTCAGAATGTGTAGTCACACCTCAGGGTGCCCGCTGCACTTGTCTCAGAGAATTCATAGGCACACCGCCCCACTGTCGGCCAGACTGTGTTAGTAACAGTGATTGTGCCGCTGACAAGGCTTGCCGGAATAATAAATGTGTTGATCCCTGTCCCGGCGTCTGCGGTCAGCTGGCCTTGTGTCGTGTCATAGCACACAGTCCGCACTGCTATTGCCCGGAGGGTTATGTAGGTGATGCGTATAGCGTATGTGTGCGGCCCACGCCACCTCCACCCCTACCAGCGACGGTCATACCTAGGCCAGTACCATGTCAACCAAATCCTTGTGGGGTCAATGCTATTTGTCGTCCACAATATGACCAAAGCGTTTGTCAATGTCTAACAGATTACTATGGCAATCCCTACGAGATCTGTCGACCCGAATGTACACTTGACTCGGATTGCAGCAGCGACCAAGTCTGTGTAAATGCAAAGTGTCGCGATCCATGTCCCGGTGTCTGCGGCATTAATGCCTACTGTCAGACAATTAATCATGTGCCCGTCTGCGAATGCGAACCCCATCATATTGGCAATCCCTACCATAGCTGCCGCCTCATGCAGCACGAACGTAAGAAAATTCACAAGAATCTGCAACCCAAACTCAAGCCACTAAAAACCAACTCTCTGCTCTTTGACCAACAACAACAACGCAGTACTCAAATTTACTTATTGATTTATTTTCTCCCACTTTGTTTTTTGTCGTATCTTTATTACCGTTCACTACTAAATCTCAATCTTTTTGTTATCTTTTTAACCCCTGTCTACCAAAAAACGCGAAGTTCAAATGGCCACCGTTGCTTCTTTTCTACGCCCTAATCAAGTGTTTTTATTAACATTAAATACCTGAATTTCTTTCTATTTCTCAAACGACAACATTCGGGGTATTTATTTACTTTTACATCAACAACGCAAATCATTTCTACGATTTGCTTTCTGTTCACGACTTATTTATTTTTTTCATCAATACATTATTCAACATTTAAACAAATTATATTTTCGTGACAATTTGCTAGAACTAGTTAATAACGCTTAGAAATGCTTTGTGCATTAAAAAAAAACGCTTCGCTTTACTTTATTCCGCTCTACACGTACACAAGCTAATTCCAATTCTTTACCTCGTATAGCCTCTCCCCCTGTTTATGTCAACCCCTGCAAGCCAACGCCCTGTGGCACCAATTCCCAATGCCGGGAATCTCAAGGTCAAGCTATTTGCAGCTGCTTGCCAGAATTTATAGGCACTTCGCCCGCCTGTCGACCGGAATGTGTTATCAGTACCGAATGTTCCTCTGACAAGGCCTGCATGAATCAAAAGTGCAAAGACCCTTGTCCAGGCGCCTGTGGACTCAACGCCCAGTGTCACGTGCGCAATCATAGTCCGCTCTGTTCCTGCCAGCCAGGTTACACTGGCGATGCCTTTATACGCTGCGTGCTTTTGCCACCTAGACAGGCTGAGCCGCCAGCTCAACCAGCAAGGCCTTGTGAACCATCACCATGTGGACCCAATTCTTTGTGCCGTGAGGTGAACGGTGGCGCCAGTTGCAGCTGCTTGCCCAACTTTATTGGCGCAGCGCCCAATTGCCGGCCAGAATGCACTATAAGTGCGGAGTGCGCCAGCAATTTGGCTTGCATCAATGAAAAGTGTCGCGATCCTTGCCCGGGTTCCTGTGGCTTTGCCGCGCAATGCCATGTCATCAACCATACGCCCAGCTGCTCGTGTCCCGTGGGTTATACAGGCGATCCCTTTGCCAGCTGCCGCCTTTTGCCACCCACACCACCGCCAGCACCAACGAGTATGCCCAGTCTATTACAATACGCGTTGCCTTGTCCTTAACATGTATTAAACTTTTTTACAGCACGCGACAATCCCTGCAACCCTTCGCCATGCGGTGCTAATGCTCAGTGCCGCAATGGCCAATGCTCTTGCCTGCCCGAGTATCAAGGCGATCCCTACACCGGTTGTCGTCCCGAATGTGTTCTCAACTCGGAGTGCCCAAGGAATCGGGCGTGTGTGCGCAATAAATGTGTTGACCCTTGCCCTGGAACATGTGCACAGAATGCTTTGTGCGATACTATAAACCACATTGCCATGTGCCGCTGTCCAGAGCGCATGACGGGTAATGCTTTTATTGCCTGCTCACCTGTGCGTGATGAACCTGTTGTCCATCCTTGCCAGCCGTCGCCGTGTGGCACCAATGCGCAGTGTATAGAGCGCAATGGAAATGCGGTTTGTTCCTGTGTAACTGGATACCTGGGACAGCCGCCCAACTGCCGATTGGAGTGCTACACCAGCTCGGACTGCTCTCAACAACACGCGTGCATCAACAATAAGTGTGTGGATCCTTGTCCAGGACAATGTGGTCTGAATGCGCTTTGCCAAGCTGTACAACATCGTGCTCATTGTGAATGCATCGCTGGCTATACTGGCAATGCCTACACCCTGTGCCATCTCATTGTTGTGGAACGCAAGCCAGAAGCTGCTCGCGATCCTTGCTATCCGTCGCCTTGTGGCCCGAATGCTCAGTGCAGCAATAAGAATGGTCAGGCGCGTTGCACTTGCCTGGCTGAGTACCAGGGATCGCCGCCCAATTGCCGACCCGAGTGTGCCGACAATGATGAGTGTGCCAATAATTTGGCATGCATTAAACAAAAGTGTCGCGATCCATGCCCCGGCAGCTGTGGTCAAAGTGCTCAGTGTCAAGTGACCCTGCATACACCAAACTGTCATTGCCCAGCAGGCATGACGGGTGATCCTTTCCGACTTTGCCAGCCAAAACCCCAAAGTAAGAACCCCTTGTCCAAGCTCCAACAACAAGTTTGCATATTGTATTTAGGCAGGGCGACCCTCATATTGACTAATTCTAATCATAATCCTTGTAATCACGTTGCAGATTTGCCCACACCGTCACCAACACCAAAGAATCCTTGCTACCCATCACCTTGTGGCAGCAACAGCGAGTGTCGCGTGCGTGGCGAAAGCTTCGTCTGTGAGTGCATTCAGGAGTATATTGGCAATCCTTATGAGGGATGCCGTCCAGAATGCGTTGGCAACTCTGACTGCTCGGCCAATCGCGCCTGCATACGCAATAAGTGTGCCGATCCTTGCCCGGGTACCTGCGGCCTCGAAGCTCTCTGCAATGTCAACAATCACATACCCATCTGTTCCTGCCCAGCAGGCTACACGGGCAATGCCTTTGTGCAATGCACTCGACAGGTGACACCACCGCCGCCATCAGATCCATGTTATCCGTCACCTTGCGGATTAAACTCAGTGTGTCGTGTGCAGCGGGATCAGCCCGTCTGCGAGTGTCTACCTGGCTTCTTTGGAAATCCATTAGGCCAGGGTTGCCGTCCCGAATGCACGCTGAGCTCCGACTGTGCCAAGGATCGGGCCTGCGTGAACAATAAATGCGTAGACGCTTGTGCAGGCGTTTGCGGGTATGGTGCCGTTTGTCAAACAATCAATCACAGTCCCATCTGCAGTTGTCCCGGCAACATGGTCGGCAATCCGTTCGTGCAATGTGAAGCGCCACGTGAAATTGAAATCGAAGATCCATGCCAACCATCGCCGTGTCGCAGTAATGGTATTTGTCGCGTACGAAACGGCGCCGCTACTTGCAGCTATCCGGAGTGTGTGACCAACGAGGACTGCTCCCGAGATCGCTCCTGCGTCAGCCAAAAATGTAGCGATCCTTGTCTGCATGCCTGTGGCCTCAACGCCGTTTGCCGTGTTGTAAATCACAAGGCCATATGTAGCTGTCCGCCAGACTTCTATGGTTCGCCGTACGCTCAGTGCGTGCGCCAAGTGCCACATATGGATCCAGTTAAGCCGGAGTGCACCAGCGATGCTGAATGTACTAATGACAAGGCCTGCATCAATCAAGTCTGCCGCAATCCCTGCGAACAATCAAATCTATGCGCTCAACAAGCACGCTGCCACGTTCAGCTTCATCGTCCACTCTGCGTCTGCAACGAGGGATACACTGGTAATGCTCTGCAGAATTGCTATCTCCTAGGTTGTCGGTCCGATAGCGAATGTGCACCCACCGAAGCGTGTATCAATGAGAAGTGCGTTGACCCTTGCAGTTTCACCCAGTGTGGCACGGGAGCTATATGTCGCGCTGACTTTAACCATCGTGCCCGCTGCTATTGCCCTGACGGCTATCGCGGTAATCCTTTGGTGCGCTGCGACCGACCAGAGTGTCGCAGTGATGATGAGTGTGCCTTCCGGTTGGCGTGTCGCAACGAACGCTGCGAAGATCCCTGCAATTGTGGAATTGGGGCTCAATGCCGTGTGGACAACCATCGCGCCCAGTGCCGTTGCCCGGCCGGATACAACGGTAATCCTGCTGTACGCTGTGAGCTGGTACCTGTCCAGCCCGAAGGCTGCACAATGGATGCCGAATGCTCCAGTAAATTAGCATGCTTCAATGGCGAGTGCAAAAACCCATGCGATGTGACCCATCCATGTGGGGCCAATGCCATTTGTGAGGTTGTCGACACTCTCCCACTACGTACAATGATGTGCCGCTGTGAGCCTGGTTTCGTTGGTTATGCTGACATTGGATGTCTCAAAGGTAAGTCACCATCAATGCACAGAAACTCACCTTGTGTGGGTCGAAATTATACTTATTTCAGCTTTATGTTGAGTTTGCTTATCTCATTGCAGCAAAGTTGTAAATATTTTAATATACATAATGTAATATTTAATCTTAAAATCCCGTTTCTACCCGTTTACAGAGTTGCACAAATTATACAGTTACACCGTATATATATATTTATGCACTCTTTATTACTTTTCAATAACTGCTGCACAAGCTCACATGCAATAACAAATTCAATCAACTCTCGTCTAATCCATTGTTTCTGAACCATATAGAAACCGTACGTGACCAAGGCTGCGTGTCGCATGATCAGTGCCAAGATATGGAGGCCTGCCGCTCTGGCAACTGTGTCAATCCCTGCCTGGACACTTCACCCTGTGCGCATACAGCTCAGTGCCTGGCGCAACAACATCGTGCTATCTGCAGTTGTCCACAGGGCACTCAAGGAGATCCCTTCACCAACTGCTATCAGCCACGTAAGATCCCTTTTTACCATCCCCTCAAACTATTTTTAAACCATTTAATTATTTCTTTCAGCTGAAATCACAGCTGGTTGCAGCCACGACTCGGAATGTACACCTACAACGGCTTGCATCAATAAACGCTGCCAGGACCCTTGTGCCGAAGCTAATCCTTGCGCTACCAATGCCGAGTGTCGAGTACAAAACTCCCGACCGATTTGCTTCTGTCCCGCTGGCTGGGGTGGTGATCCACAAGTTCAATGCTTCAAACGTAAGTGCCTTGTATACTTCTGCTCTAAACACGCCTAATGCTCTGTTCGTTTAATAGCCGAATGCAAAATAAATGCTGATTGCCCCTATGACAAGGCCTGTCTAAATGAAAACTGCGTCAATCCTTGCACTCATGGTCAGGTACGTTGTGGCAGCGGTGCTGAATGTCTACCACAGAATCACCAAGCTGTCTGCCGCTGCCCGGCCGGCAAGCAGGGTAGTCCCTTCATCGCTTGCATTACTGGACATTGTCAGTACAACGAGGATTGTGCGGATCAGGAGGCCTGCGATCGTCTGAATCGTGTCTGCCGTCCAGTTTGCGAACAAGACACTTGCACAGTAAATGCCATTTGTGTGGGACGTCGTCATCAGCCGCAATGCGAGTGCCGACCGGGCTACCAAGGCAACCCGTTCGTACTGTGCGAACTGCCCACGCGTGATCCACAGCCACAGTGCACCCAGGACGCTGACTGTCCTTCAAAATTGGCTTGTATTAATCAGCGCTGCACAAATCCATGTGCTTCACCACATGTGTGCAGTCCACAGCAGAGCTGTGCGGTTCTGGACACATTGCCACTGCGCACCATGATCTGCAAATGTCCCAGCGATACCGTTACTGATAACTCTGGCAATTGTGTGCCTATCAAACCCGTTATAGTAGCTGACGGTTGCCAGCACAATGCGGAGTGTGCCAGTACCGAGTTGTGCCTCCATGGTAGCTGCTTGGACGCTTGTCGCCTGGAACGTTGCGGTGTCAATGCTCAATGCAGTGCTCGCGATCATTATGCTCAATGCAGCTGTCCAGCTGGTTACCAGGGCAATCCACGCATCGAGTGCTACACCACGGACATTGCTCTTCCAAAAATACCTGGAGCCGAGTGCACACGCAACGATGACTGTCCACGTGATAAAAACTGCCAGAACGAGCGTTGTGTAAATCCATGTGTGACTGATGCCTGCGGACTTGGCGCCTACTGTCATGTGCAAGAACGCGCCGCCATTTGTCGCTGCCCGCCTGGCTACACTGGTGATGCACGCATACGTTGTATACCACGTAAGTCAATGCAGCAAGTCCTTAAACTTAAACAATCTTTAACCTTTGAATATATTTCAGCTTCGGATGTCATTATAGTTGGCTGCAAGTCGAACTCCGACTGCCCAGCAACGGAGGCGTGCATCAAAACACAGTGCATCAACCCATGCAACTGTGGAGCTAATGCCGTGTGTACTGTCAGAAATCATCATCCAATTTGTTATTGCAAACCTGGATTTTCTGGCAACGCGCAGTTTGGTTGCGCCTCCATTGGCTGTCAATCGGACGATGAATGCGCCAACGACAAGCATTGCCTCAATCGTGAGTGTATCAATCCCTGCCTAACCACCGATCCTTGTGCCCTAAATGCGGAATGTTATGGCCGTAATCATCGTGCAAGCTGTCGCTGTCCCGCTGGTCTTGAAGGTGATCCGTTTGTGCGCTGTTTGCGCTTGGAATGCCATTCGGATCATGACTGTGCCACCAATTTAGCCTGCGTTGCCAACCAGTGTGTCAACCCATGCGCTCAAAGTCCCTGCGCCCAAAACGCCAATTGTCAGTCTTTACAACATCGTGCAGTTTGTCGCTGTCCGGAGGAAATGCCATTGGGCAATCCCTATGCCTACTGTGAACTGCCTCCTGTGGAGCCAGTGTGCCGTGATGACGGCGACTGTCCCAGCGGCCTAGCTTGCATCGATGCCATGTGCCAGAATCCATGCACGGAGCTCTCACCCTGCGCTCGAAGCGCTCATTGCAGGGTGTTGGACAATGTGCCTGTTCGCATCATGGTCTGTGAGTGTCCCGAATCGCAAGTGCCGGATGCCAGCGGAGAGTGCCGAGAAGTGGTTCTGCGGAGTCCACCGGGTTGTGAAAGTGACTCTGATTGTAGCGAACAGGAGGCGTGTGTGAATCGCCAGTGCAGGAATCCTTGCAATTGTGGCACCAACGCTATCTGTCAAGTTCAACAGCATCGCGCCGTGTGCAGCTGCCAGGATGGCTACGAGGGTAATCCCTATTCTACGTGTCGTTCCATTGGCTGTCGCGTTGATGGCGAGTGCGACTCTGGCAAGGCTTGCATTAATGGCAACTGCCTTAATCCCTGCCTGCTCAATAACCCGTGCGGTCCCAATGCCGAGTGCTTTGTGCAATCGAGTCGCGCACAGTGTCGATGCGTCAGTGGCTATCGCGGCAATCCCTACGATCGTTGCCGCGTCATCGGTTGTAGTAGCAACAACGATTGCCCCACGGACAAGACCTGCCAGAACGAACAATGCGTTAACCCATGCGTCTATCACAATGTGTGTGCGCCACGCGCCGAGTGTCGTCCACAGAATCACATGGCTGTTTGCCGCTGCCCAACAAATTACCTGGGTAATCCCTATGTCAACTGTCAACCGGAGCCGCAACCCGTGTGCAAATTGGATACGGATTGTACTTCTCGTTTCGCCTGCATCAATGAACAATGTGTCGATCCCTGCTTGGCTTTGGAGCCATGTCAGCGACCTGCCCAGTGCCTAGTAACACCCACGGCCCCAGTGCGTACCATGATATGCATTTGTCCTGATGGTTACATCAGTAGCGGCAGCGGTAGCTGTAAGCCCACTACAAGCATTTTTAAGGTTGGTGGCTGTATCTCAGACACCGACTGTGCCGCTGACAAATCCTGCTTTAACGGCATTTGCCGCGATCCATGCAATTGCGGAGTAAACGCTGAGTGCCGCATCAAGGATCACAAGCCAGTATGCACCTGTCGCCAAGGTTATGAGGGTAACCCGGAGTTTGAGTGCGCCAAGATCGAGTGCACCATCAATTCGAAATGTCCACCTACACATGCCTGTCGCAATCAGCTCTGCGTGCCTGCATGCCAAGGTGAGCTTTGTGGTCCCAATGCTGACTGCCTAGCCATCAATCATCGTGCAGTTTGTGAGTGTGCTCCTGGACACGGCGGTAACGCGCGTCTGGGCTGCACTCCTCTCGGATGTCGCAACGACGACGAGTGTCCATCGGATAGAGCCTGTGTTAACGGAAAATGCGCCAATCCCTGTGAGACTACAGCGAACTGTGCCAGCGATGAGCTTTGCAAGGTTTATCGACATAAGCCACAATGCGCCTGTCCACCTGGCACCGTGCCTGGTCGTAATAGTTGCGAAGAAGTGCGTGTAGTGCCCATCTGCATCAATGATGGAGATTGTCTAAGACAGCGTGCCTGTCTGCGCGGCGAGTGCGTAAATCCCTGCAATGCGACCCAACCCTGTGGCGTAAATGCCGAATGTCGTGTCCGTGATACCCTGCCCGTACGTACAATGATCTGTGTGTGCCTCGAAGGCTACACCGGCAACGCGGCAGTGCAATGCGACAAACGTTCCCTCTGCGTCATCGAGAAGGGTTTCGTGCGTGATGTGGATGGCCAATGCGTTTGTCCACCTGGTAGCGCCATCGATGTTAATGAGTACTGCACACCATGCGTGGTGGAGCAAGGCTATCGCATCGATGACAGCGGTCATTGTGTGTGCGCGTTAGAGCGTGGCATGGTGATTGATGAACGTGGTCACTGCACTTGTCCCATTGAGCTGGGGTATCGTCTAACTCCGTTGGGCGAGTGCAAGCCAGTGGAACACCCCGAATGTGTTTCCAATGAGCAGTGTGCGGATAATCGCTACTGCAATCCCGACACAAAGACCTGCGAGGATCCCTGCCTGACCAAGACGTGTGGTGTCAACGCATTCTGCAATGCGGTGAATCATCGAGCCCAGTGCCAATGTATAACGGGTTACACGGGTAATCCTGAGCTGCATTGCAATCACACAAACTTCCGCACTGACTTCCCCCGACCCGATATGGTTGTCAGCTGTTTAGCTGATGGTGTTCAAGTAGAGATTCATATCACTGAGCCAGGTTTCAATGGTGTTCTATATGTGAAGGGACACAGCAAGGATGAAGAGTGTCGTCGCGTTGTTAATTTGGCCGGAGAGTCGGTGCCCCGTACCGAAATCTTCCGCGTGCACTTTGGCAGCTGCGGCATGCAAGCCGTTAAAGACGTAGCTAGCTTTGTGCTCGTCATACAGAAACATCCCAAGCTGGTAACCTACAAGGCTCAGGCTTATAACATAAAGTGTGTCTATCAGACCGGTGAACAGAATGTGACCCTTGGCTTCAACGTATCCATGCTGACAACGGCTGGAACGATTGCAAATACAGGACCGCCACCCATCTGTCAAATGCACATCCTTACTAATGAGGGTGAGGAGATTAACTCTGCTGAAATTGGCGATAATCTACGATTGCAAGTGGACGTCGAGCCAGCCAGTAAGTAGCTTTAAGTTTATTAATATATATAAGTATGTAATAAAAATTATTCTATTCTATTTTTAAATTCACAGCAATTTATGGCGGCTTTGCGCGCTCATGTATCGCGAAGACAATGGAGGATAATGTACAGAATGAGTACCTAGTAACTGATGAGAACGGCTGCGCCACAGACACTAGCATCTTTGGCAACTGGGAGTACAATCCCGATACCAATAGCCTGATGGCCAGCTTCAATGTCTTCAAATTCCCCTCCAGCGATAATATACGCTTCCAGTGCAACCTACGCGTCTGCTTTGGCAAATGCCAGCCGGTTAATTGCGGTGGCTATAATGCCTTTGGACGACGACGTCGCTCTATTGCGGACAACTCCAGCGATACGACAGCGGTTGCCACTAGCACTGGCGTGGAGGGTCAGCTGCGCGAGGAGATTACCATTTCCTCTAATGCCATACTGACATTTGAGAAACGCAGCGGTCCAGGCTTAAATGGTGGCAATAGTGAGAATTCCTACATTATTTCTTATCTATCAGTTTCAAATAATGATGTTCTTTTAGTCAAACCGGCGGCTCAGCGCGTTGAGGATATTTGCGTCTCAATGGTGGGCCTGATCATTGCTCTGGTTATCACGGCGTTGCTGGCGTTAGTCGCCGTTGCCGTGGCAGTCTCCTGCTGGCTGATGGCCTACAGAAGAAGACCGAAGACATTGGCTCCATTGCCACATCCCCCAGAGTTCCCCAATCCGCTGTTTGCCAATGCGGACGCTGCGCCCGAGCCAACGCCGGATTATATATCCTAAACCGATAAGTAACTATAACATAAAACTCAGACAAAACAACCACAAAAACACATAGCTATAATTTTAGTTTGTAAAACAACAACAAAACGGAAAACATGATATATATTTGTAAAGCAAGTGCAAAAAGCCAAAACGAAATTTAATTTCGCGCAATATGATGCAATGATAAAAATGATAAAAGAAAAAGCAAAAGTACAGTTGTGAGCTGAAAATGAAGTCGTCGGGCGTTTATGAAACGTGCACGTAAATAATGAATAATAACGAAACCTTAAAAAATGTGTATAAAGCAAATCGACATAGAAGAAATGCCACAGAAAGCATTACAAGCATAAAATTAAGAAAATAATTTTATTATTTTGTATTAACATTTTAGTATTTTTCCTTACTAATATGAGAATTTTGAGTAGTTGGCGAGTAAATTGTGTAAAGATGCACAACAGAATTAAAAACAAAACTGCCAAAAGTTTTAAGATAGTAAAACACAGAACAATATAGAAAGAAACAATAGACTATTTAGATACGACAAGCAGCTACAAAGAAATTCTCGTCCTCTAACGACAACTTCTTCATTAGTCGGTTTTAATTACATATTGATATTTTGTTATATACATACATATATATACAAGTACATACATACGAATATATATATATATATAACTAAAGACTTCCTATAAATGTTTAGGGTGTGGGTAGTAGCAACAACACTTTGTATTATAGCACAGACACATAAACACACATAAATTTATATATACACTACTACTTCCTGTGTAATTTTAGGACATGAGCTCGCCTTTCAAATTTAAAACTGCCTTTTTTCCAACATCACAAAACGAACAATGCACCAAAAAAAAATAAATTAAAAAAAAATACTCTTAGCAGTAGGTAAACTTAAATTGGAGCAGTGTATATCCAAACCAGACACGAGTATAACCACAAGACAATATATCATGATTGTCTTTCATGGATTATATTAGAGAAAGTTCAGCATACACACACACATACACACTCAGACAGATTACAGCGAACTTAGGCAAAGAAAGTAAAAGCTGCTCCAAAAAAAAAATTCATAAGAAAAACGAAAAACAAAAAAAAAAATTAAATACTGCCACTGAGGCGTCAACAGCGCACAACAGATTAATGCGTAGGAAAAATATATAAGGTTTGTTTTAATTTTAAATGCAACGACGACTAATGGAGGATTTGAACTATGACATATAACTATAACTCTACTACAGACTACTACTACTATAATTAACCAATTATTTTTGTAGTTTTTAGTCAATTAATATTAAATTGTTGTGATTGTTTTAAAATGCAAATGAAATACTTCCACTTGATAACTAATAACGCGAAAAAGTATAGCAAGTACTTAAAAAGGCAACGAACCGGCGCGTTCATTCACCCACCTCCGATCAAGCACAGGGCGAGCTGTTAACGCGCCTGGAACTATGCAGCGAATTTTTGGTTTTTCGCGCATGTTCACAGCACGCAACTGTCGCTTGAGCGGATGTTGAAAACACGCCGCTATATTTAAATTATTCAAAATGAAGTTTTAAATTAATATTATTAAACATAAACAAAATGTATAGTCACTACTTTAAGCCTAACGTGAAGCGTGAAATCCGAAACATTTCTTTATACAAGTATAGTAAAAAATACCATGAGAACTCGCACACACACGCCTACAGAAAGAGACCAATTTGTAAATAATACAACACAATCAGACAAAATAAAAATTCTATGGTATTTTTGATAGTCTATAGCTTTCTAAACTTTTGAACAGCAATAGGAACATGCCAGGAATAAAATTATTTTCTGATTTCAATATAAAAAAATAAAAATAAATAAATTAACACAAAAATCAATTTTTGCTCACAATTAAAACAAAAAACTTTTATTTTTTCTTTAAAACACCGTTAAACAATTTATCCGAATAAACAACTAGAACTAAGTTGAAACAACTTTTTGCACTGGCAGCAAATATTAAAATACATAAAACGAATTGTAAAAAGAACACAATAGTTAAATTGTAATTATAAAGAATTGTATTTAAATCAACAAAAAAAAACCCATAATTTTAATCGCTTACTGTAAACTAATAAATATTAAATAAATATGAATAAAGAAAATTAAAAAAAAAAAACAACAACTTCTTTCACAATATTATAAGTTATGACTCTCTTAGTCTGTTTATCAATTGCAATACCTTATAAGCTCGGCATCTAGACTTATACTGCATTTCCAGTTTATAAAATAATTTTCGTTCGGAACTCATGATAATCTTCTACCCAAAAAAATAAATTTGAGGATAGGTCAGAACTTTTTGAAGTCATAACTTCCTCAAAACTCAACCGATTATCAAATGCAATACACTATACGTCATGGCTTTACATTTAGATTAATACTGTATTTCCAGTTTATAAAATAATTTTGACTCAAAATTCATGATTGAACTTATTGAAAATCTAACAAACGTAAATTTACATTTAAAAGCCAGTTTGTACTTAAACAGGGGATATTATAAATATGTGAATACATATAGAGTCGTATGTAGCTCCTTTAATTATCCAATAAAACTGGCCGTTTAGCTTGACTTACGTTGCCGCAAATCTATTATCCGTCGTCATTATCAATCAGCTTATCGCTGTGTCTGCCGCTAAGTGATAAAAAAAAATGCAATAATCTTCAAGCGGCAAAACGATCGCAAAGACGCAAAAAAAAACTAAAATACTTAAAACAGTTTAGCTCTTTCGCCATAGTCGCATTATTTAGAAATAATATAGGTGACCAGCAATATGAGAATAAATTTAACTATACCCTGCGATTAAAGCTTTAAAAAGCTTGCTGAGATAACAAGTCAATCCTCATCGCATATCTAAGAGTTGGTTGGTTTAACTGTACATTTATGCATAATATGTTGCTATTCCAGCTTATCATACCCTATGGCAACATTTGCGGCTGTGGAAATACCAAACAAGCACACGAAAAAACCAAACACTTCATAAAGAGCAACGAGAGAGCGACAGAGAGAGAGAGAGAGAGAGAGCGCCGACTGCGAGCTTGCAAGTCGTCCAAGTCCCCTAACAAGCGACGTCAAGTGTGAGCGATATTCGCAATCGTAGATCAGTTGACATTTGACAGCGCGCGTGTTTGCACGTTTCTTAGGGGCTTCAAGGCTCAGCAGCATTACGGTTTGTCGATTGGAGAAATCGTATATTGCGGATAGATCCAGCTGAAATATTGTTGGCATCGAAACGCATGTTTGAAGATCTGCATAAAAAATATTAAAATTCAATTTACGAAACGTTGCCTGGCACACTTATCGCGTAAACGCAACGATATTTTCGACGCCGGGTAATTGATAAATGTATAACAATTCCGTGCCAAGTGTTGATTATATTATTAAGATTATAAATTATAATTAAAATTGAAATTGAAATGGAGCTTGGGCCATTGTGAAACCTGTGAATGAAAATTAATTAATTCAATTGCAATTGAAATTTAATTGAGCCGGAACAAAAAATTAACTAAATAAGTGTCACTAAATCGCTGCAAATTGTTGGTTATATTAAAAAAATGAAAAAAGTAATCAATCGATTGATATATCCATCAGCAATATGATTAAAGACCACAACAAATGATTCTTGAATTTATGTGCGAGTGTTCAATGTCAAAAAATTTCAACAAAATGTTTAATAAATTAAATTATTTTTGTATTATTTCGTTGGTGTTGTTTTTTGTTTGCGTATGATAAACAGCAACTTAGAAAACACACAAAAAAACACTTACACAAAAACTCGATGCGTTGTTTAGTGGCAAAAGTTTTGATGTCTTAGGTTTTTTTTTATTATTTTTTGTGTTTCTTGAATATTTGCTAAGTATGGTCGCTGTTTTCATTAACAGAACAGTTGTTTGCTCAAAATTAAACGTTTCACATGAAACTCAATTAAATTATGTCAATTTATAGACATGATTTCATTTAGTATCTTTATACAAGCGATTGATGTCTATGTCTATGGAAATCTTTTCAAAATAAGCATTACAATATGTTAAAGTGCAAACAGAACCGTTCTAATCTAGACTTAAATCTTGAAACAACAATGAACTCAAGACATGGGAATGCATTTCGAATCTATAATAGTTCGGCAACAAAACAAACAAAAAAATTGTCGCTAATGCCTTGAGCCGAAGATAAAATGCCCTATCAAACTTTTAAGCTCTAAAAAGATAGTTAAAGTATATAAACTTAGCAAATATGTTTTCAAAGGTGTGTTATTAGATTACCAAATTTATATTATCGTATAAGCAACTAAACAAAATTGATAAAACAATATCAAAATTTGATTAAGAAATCTGGCAGTTCTCGTATTATTTGCAGAATTCAACAATTAGCCCAAACGGTTTATACGAAAAGGGTAGTAATATAATTTACATACTATCACATGGTCGGGCAATGAGTCTGTTATATTACACTGAAGCCCCATAAAGTGGCATGTGCAATGCATACAAGTTACTTGTTGTCGCTATAAGATGCGTAATTAATAACTTTGAACCCATTTCAATGACCTTTGCACCAGCTCAAAGAGTCACTAGAGCATAGCACCATGAATAACGATTGATCATCGCATTAGATTATGACGTAGTGCTTGTAATCCAATAGCACTCAAAAGACCGTAAGGGCTAAGAGACCGATTCGAAAGGGAAATCGCACGCAAAAAAAAACAAAAACTCACAACCATAAATAAACTCGAAAGCTAACAGGGGTATGAGGTTGGGGGTAACCTTTAAATTATAGCACAGCCCGATAAGATACAAATTTGAAACTGGTGTGAAGTTGACAACAAGTGACTTGGATGGGTTTTAAAGTGTAGGGCAGTCAGATATAAGTGTTTATCTGCCTTGATGATAAAATACAAAGTGAAATTGGAACATGTGCTTGTTTATTTACTTATATATAAACAAACATTAAAAGTATGAGAAAAGTTTTTTAGTTCTTACGCCGTGAAACAAAAACAACGTGCAAAATTATTTATGAATTCGCAATGATTTGTGACAGTGCTCAAAATTTTTATCAAATTTCAAGTTCATACAAAAAAAGTGTCCGGGAATTAAACTGATAAAAGATAAAACATATAGCTCTTGGTTTTCTCTTTGTTTAGTTTAATTATAATTTAATAGCTTAACTCACACTCAACAACAACAATACAATTAATGTGATTTTAAAAAATATAACAACCGCAACAGCAACGACAACAACTACAGCAATAACAACAATCGTCAACAGCAAGTCTCGCAGCAGCAGCAACAAATGATGAGCATTAAAATGATAAATACGAATATGAAAGCTAACAACAATACCAATAACAGCAAACACACAAACATGATTTTATGATTGAGCCAACAACAGCAGCAACAACAACAATAACAGCAGCAGCTATAGCAACACGAATTTGAACAGCAACAAAGCAAACAGCAAAAATTGTGGCAACAAACAACCTAACCCGTTAAAATGGCAGATCAAGTTGGCCAAGATGCAAGCAATGCTGGGCAGACATTGGCCAAAACAGCCTCCTCGCCCACTGCCCTTAATCTGGTCACGAAACGAAATACGCCCACCACCCTAGCGCCGCTGCGTCTTAGCCAATTATCAGACAGCGGCGCCGAGAGCTGTGGCGATGGAGACGAACAGACGCGTCTCATACGCGGCTCATCTGTGAGACCACACAAGTTCATCATTATCCCAGCGACTCCTGGCTCACCTGTGGTGTCCAAAGCTGGGTCGCACCAGTTGCCGTTTCGCCAGACCAGCTCCACAACATCGCTGGTGGCGATGGCCGCTGGTGCAATGCATAAGCCGGTGCTACGACAGCCATCGATCAAGTCGCGTCCCAACTCGGATGTCATACAGCCGGCACAATTGCAACAGAATCTGCAGCAGCCCGTTGGGGCGACGGCATCCAGTTCAACGGTCACGTTCACCATTGATGACTGTGACGCAGCGCCGGCCTCTCACTTTACACCGGCAACGCTGACCTGCACCACAACGACAACAATGGCTGGTCACGATTCATTGGCCGTCTCTCCACTCAGCTATGATGTGCGCTCTCGGCTGGGTAGCCATCACAGCAGCATGCGCTCCATGGTTTCAGGTAAGTTGTAGTACTAACCGCAGTGGGATAAGTTCAATTTGCTTTTACCACAGCTTATCTACCTGGGCTGAGCAATAGCAGTTGCAATCTCGCTGGCAGCTCAACCGCAGCATATGGACTGCAGCCACCCAATCCACTTTATATGCAACCGCAATCATCGCTCAACGGCAGTTCGTATCATTTATGCGAGCTCGGTGGCAATCAGATCTATTCGGATGTCACATCCGTGCGCTCACTGGCCTCCATTGGCATTGGCTCCACAGATGGACGCAAACTGGTCATCAGACGCGTACCAACAACCGCAAACGAACTGTTTGATATGGTCAATCCACAGACGCCGCCGTAAGTTCAAGATAGCAAGAAAGTGAAGCCAAGCTAAGTTGTTAAGTGTCTTGTTTCTATGGGCAAACTTTTATAATATCTCATTACCTTTCCATCAGCCGTTCCATTAGCATTATATGATCGCGCCCCTTGTCAATCTAATTGACGACCGCATCAAACGCTTTAAAATTCAACGCAAATTTTGACACCATTTGATGTCCAATCATAAAAGGCAACTGTTATCACGACATCCACAGGCTCGTGTTCGTAAACATGAAATTTTAACACCATCTAACATGGAACGTGAACAGCATTCTGAACGGATCGCAGCTGTTTTTAAGCAATGTTCCTTAACGCGATCAATAGATCTATATAAGTAGATAAGTATAACTATTGACACAAACAATTGACGCTTCCCGCACATCACAAATACTTTCGATTCGCAAGATTAGTCCCAAGCTCCAAGCAACTGTCGGTTTTCAGTGAAGTGGCAACCGACAAACGGTGCAGTTGTTTCACTGTTCCGCCACGAACTGAATCCTTTCGAAAGTATTCAAAAGTGCACATCATCAATGGACGCATGGATAATGTGAATCAAGTTTAAGTTATACTCTCGCATATAGCCGTCTATATCCTGAGATAGAAAAAATTGTATAATAATCAAACCGAAAATGCCATTTCGGAACGATGTGGATGCTCAGTCCTCAAAGCACTCGGAGCAGTCCTTCTTTCGCTTTAAACGTGTGGCTAAAGTGTATGCTTGTTGCGCTGATTCTGATTACATAACACCAACTAGCAGTGAATCGTGCTATTTAATTTGAACTAAACGCTTAATAGCTTTCAATTCGGTTTTATACGCCCCATTATGATTGTCATGTTTGTTTTGGTCATTAGCGAAATGCCGCTGATTGAATATTAACGTTGATTTAATGGATAAAGTGGCCTGTTTAAAAAACTGTGCTGACTATTTATTTTATACAATTTATTTATGTTCTTCACACAAATGACGGCTCATACATTTAATCTGACACGTGCCAAATAATAGTTTCAAACTTTTTATGGATATTTTAAATGAAACAATGCCTTCTTTAACTCAAAGAATTCTTGCAAGAATATTTTTATTATTTGTAAAATTTATCTTCCTTAAATATACCCGAGCTTATCTTCCATACTTTTACTCATCATAACAGTTTACATAATTCATATAATTTAATATGCACACTCTAACACCTTATTAAATCAGTTGTCCCCCAATCTAAACAAACACACATACACACACACACACACACACCCACACCCTAATCACTGATCATACACTAACAATGCACTGGCATTTGGCACCTCGGACAGTGTCATTGTTGCAACTGGCATGTGATTACTATAATTAAACTATTTGACGCACCACAAATGTTAGATGGGGTCGTGTCGCCAATGGTGTTGTAATCTGTGCAACTGTCTAGGGTCTTGTTTTACTGCCGGTACGAACAAACAGACGGACCGAGAAAGTGTTGACAGCAATTAGATGCGCCTGGCTGGCTGACTATAATGCAAATGATGATGTACTACGAGGTAAAATATAACTTGATATATGTTTTGTATCCCCAGGCCGATGGGCATCGATGATGATGACAGCTACATGGACATGTCGGATGAGGCAGCTCACTTAAAACCGCGGCAACAGCATTGGGCTAACAAAATGCAGTTTGTCTTGGCATGCATTGGGTATTCGGTTGGCCTGGGAAATGTTTGGCGTTTTCCCTACATGTGCTACAAAAGTGGAGGCGGTGAGTTATTTGTCCAGAAAATTCTTAACGGAAGTGTGCTTGTAATGATTCGAGCAAATACTTTGATTCCATGCGACAGACGATACATCTTTCAACAAGTCTTTGCTCTAGAAAACAAATATTTCGCGCTTTATGCGACATTTCCGCTGTAAATGCCACAAAGTCATAAATTAAAATATGTTTAAGCTCAGCGCAAAAGTATAAAAACCCGACGAAAATAAAGCGGTCACTGTCATCTGTGTATATACACACACATACATATGTATCTTCTGTTGCTCTCTGCTCCTCTCCTTCACATATAAAACACGCAAGCCACTTGACGGCCAACGTCCATCTTCATTTACGCTCTCTCTCTCTCTCACTCCCGTAAGTCGAAGGCCCCATTTACACTTCTCGGGCGCATTACACATATAATGAGCAAGCGACAACTGAAAACCGGGCAGCTGGCAACTGGAGAAGATGCGACTTTGTACACAATTTGCATTTGTTGATCTCAAATATTTATAATTAATTTAATTTGCTTATTTAGCTGTTCGCATTTATGTAGTTCTCAATTATTCAATTGGCGTATTGCAGGTGTGTTCCTAGTACCTTACTGCATAATACTCTTTGTATGCAGCATACCGCTGCTGTTCATGGAGCTATCTGTGGGACAGTACACGGGTCGAGGTCCCATTGGTGCACTGGGTCAGCTGTGCCCCCTATTTAAGGGTAAGTGTCAAACAAGTTTGGTTTAATTCCATTCTATGATAAGTCTGTCGTATCGAATATTTCTTGATTTATCGCTTGGGTTAAAATAAAAACAACTCGAACGATAAGATAAGAATATTCTAAGTACATGTGGCTGGTCAAAAGTATCTAATTTAATATATTTATATAAATTTATCATTACTTATGAGGCGTTGGAGAAATTAATTAGACTTACTGCCCCATTTTTTGGGGATCTCTTAAAGTCTTAGCAAAGCTTCAATCACAAAGACAGCTCGTTTATGATTTCGTCAGTAGATTCTAGTCAATTTAGAGCGCCATCTCATTGCGTCATTTATAGGTAAATGCGAGTGCGTCACGCTGACACGCTCCAAGTTACTAAATATAGAATTTTTCTTTCCGCCCAGTGAGTTGGAAAACAAAAAACAAAAACTGAAACAGAGAACCCTGAATGAGAATTAACCATGTAGCACGACAAGCAAATATGGGCGCTGCTTGTTAAAGTTCAAAGCCAAGGTCTGAATACATATACTTAGTGCTGGTATAAATAGTTGGTCAACAGAGCTCAGCTTACAAAAAGGCCGCCGAAAAACAATGCCAAAATCAGTAACAAACAATTGAGAAGAAAATGGTTGACTAGGAAATACTCTAAGGAATTTGTTGCTATAAAACCAGACTCGGAAAGCTGCATCATTTGTTATCTGAATTTTCATCATAAGTTTACTCGACTTAGAGCGCAAACAGAATCACTTGTAATTCGCATGTGTTGTTATAGAAGAAGATCTTAAACACATGCACACAAGTGCTCACACATGCTAATTAGTTAGTATCATTGTTATAGGGATGGCGTGAAAATGCTCGAAGCGCAACTCGACACTGAAACGGAAAGGTTTTTCGAGCGATTTACATACGCGTCTATCAACTAGATGTTAGACCCCACTCCACGTCGCATCGCAATCAGTCAAAGGCGGCAGTCATAAATCTAATAAGACAACATACGTTTGACATATTTGCCAAGCGTTTAATTATTGGGTAGATTTTTTGCCAACAGAACAGCCTCGGCACAACTACGCCCACACTTCCTTGCCCATGCTGCTGCAACTACAACTAATAAATATTAATATTTTAAGCCAAGGTACGAACAAATAGCTTTAATTGGTTTTTAAGGCACGCGGCTAGTTATAATTATGCAGATGAATGTCAGTCTAGACATGTGATTGAAATGAACCCGTCTAAATTATTATTACTACTAAGAAACTTAGTAATTAACGCATTATTGTAATAAATCCTTAGTAAAAGCAAGCAAGAATGTTTAAACTCTAACATAAAGTAAACGCTTTGGGTAATATACATTGACTTAGAACATTATTCAAATTAAATACTAAATATTTTTATACCCTGATTTCTTTTTCTTTTTAAAGGAGCTGGCTTGGCCAGTGTAGTTGTTTCGTTTCTCATGTCCACCTATTATAGCGTCATAATAGGTTATTCAATTTACTACTTTTTCACATCATTCAAAACGGAGATGCCATGGATTGATTGCAGCAATAGGTAAATATTGTTATTGGCAACAGCTAATGCAGTTAATTAACATAACCGTTTATGGCAGATGGAACACGCCCGACTGTTGGGTGCCACAGCGCAAGGAGATGAATGCCACAGCGCCACATTCGTCACGCACCCCATCCGAGGAGTTCTTTGAGTATGCAATAAATACAATCTATAAAGGAATCTCTAAAGATTTATTTGACTTGTTTTTGCAGAAATAAAGTACTGCAGATCAGTGCTGGCTTGGAATATCCGGGCATGATGCGCTGGGAGCTATTCGCCTGCCTCGTCTGCGCCTGGTTAATGGTATACTTTGCCACCTGGAAGTCCATCAAGTCATCGGCAAAGGTTCGCTACTTCACGGCCACATTTCCATTTGTGCTCATCATCATTCTTATGTTCCGAGCCATAACGCTCGATGGCGCTGATGAGGGTTTGCGCTTCTTCTTCCGGCCCAATTGGTCAGAGCTGAAGAATGCGAATGTGTGGATCAATGCTGCATCACAGAACTTTAACTCTCTGGGCATTACATTCGGATCGATGATTTCGTTTGCCAGTTACAACAAGTACAACAATAATATACTACGAGATACGATCGCTGTTAGCCTTATGAATATTGTAACGAGTTTACTGGTGGGCATGTTTGCATTCTCAACGTTAGGGAATCTCGCACTGGAGCAGAATACCAATGTACGGGATGTCATTGGCGATGGACCAGGCATGATATTTGTAGTGTATCCACAGGCCATGGCGAAGATGCCATATGCCCAACTTTGGGCTGTAATGTTCTTCTTTATGTTGTTGTGCCTGGGCCTCAATTCACAGTTTGCCATTGTGGAGGTGGTGGTAACATCCATACAGGATGGCTTTCCGCGCTGGATCAAGCGACATCTGGGCTACCATGAGATTGTGGTGCTCTTCGTCTGCGTCATCTCGTGCCTCTTTGGACTGCCGAATATTATACAGGGTGGCATCTACTATTTCCAGCTGATGGATCACTATGCTGCCTCTGTGACGATAATGTTTTTGGCCTTCTGCCAGATGATTGCCATAGCCTGGTTCTACGGCACCGGGCGCCTCTCAAAGAATGTCAAGCAAATGACAGGCAAAGCGCCATCTCTCTATTTTAAGTCCTGCTGGCTAGTGCTGGGACCATGTCTGCTCTTTGTAAGTTGCAAATGGGATGAGTTACGGTTTCAATGATTTTAAGTTAAGATTTTTTTTTTGTTGCAGGCCATTTGGGTGCTGAGTTTGATAAACTATAAGGAGCCCACATATCATAATGGACGCTACACTTACCCAGACTGGGCCTATGGCATTGGCTGGATGTTTGCATCATTCTCACTTATCTGCATACCAGGATATGCAATCATTATTTTTATGCGCACCAGCGGTGACAACTTTTGGGAGGTAATTCTTTTTTAACAAAGTTATAGCTTAAAATCATTTATTAACTTGAATATTTATTTACAGCGCATTAAGATAACAATGCGTCCCAATATTTACGAGTGCAAGATCTGTGGTGAACATCACTGTGAGCATGACTATCCCGAACAGGAGCAATATATGCTGGCGCAGGAGCTGGGCAGCATATATAAACCAACTACAAGACCGGGACTACATTCTCTGCAGAAGCCCGGCTATGATGCAATGCATACATCAAATACAGCGCCTCATGGTGTTCACATTGAGTATACGTACAAGTCCAGGGAGGAGCAAGGATCACATCCGACGACAGATCAGCAGTAGACCTGCCAAACGATACGATATCGTTTCACGTTAAGTTGTTAATAGTTTCTGATTACTTTTAAAAACATGATTTTGTTCAAATTTGCAAATAAATTAAGTCAATAATTTTTAAACGAGAATGAAATAATGATAATATGATAACAATTTGTATACTTTTAAAAGTATTCAACAATATATTTTTTGGGTTGGCTGCTTTTAAAATCAGACAAAGGTAATACTTTAATGCTCTCTATAATATTTGACAAGCTTTTAGTTTGGAGAAACTATTAAAACAACGTTAAAAGCAAGTCATATTGCACTTTAAAAAGGATATGGCTTTTAAAGCCTCTGAACATAGCGATATAATAAATCGAACTCCTCGAATTTGGGCACAGCGTTAAAATTACGAGGCGTTTTACAGTATTCGGCATAAATAAGTTGACTCTCTGGTGGCACAGTTGGGGGCTTTACATTCAGATAAGAGTCAGTACCATAGTCACTGAGTGGACGCAGTGTTATACCACGCATCATCTTGGCCAGCTCTTGTTCACGTTGCGCCACAGCTGTTTGGGCCGGCGGGGCGCCACCGCTGGATAGTTTTCCCATTTGAACGTATTTCTTGTAGATGGCCATGCTTTGTTTGGATGGCGGATTTATCGTGCAGCCATATACCTTCTTCATGGAAGGCAACATTGAGGCCAGAGTAAAGGGAGCCGGCTCAATTGTTTCAGTTTGCTTTGATTCCTTTTCTGCAAAACTGGCGCTTAGTTCTTCGTCGCTGGAGCTGTCCTCACCCTCGCTGGAGCTGGACGAGTTGCTGTTAGTCGAACCGGTTGAACTTTGACCCGTCATCGATGGATTCTGTCGACCCTTGCGCGACGGTTGTATCTGACGCTGGAAGGGACTGTAGTTTGTGCGGAATGTAGGCATATATCGAGTGGCAAGCTGACTTATCTCAAATTCAATATGCTCGCTTAGATCCGTCCATTTGAAGGACTGGTGATAATTGGAGTAGGCATCTATCATCTCAAGACCATTACTATGCACACGAAACAGTTCCTTGACCAGTTTGTTGGTATCTGCACAGGGATAGGGCAAACATTCGCGCACCTTGTGACGCACCCAATCTGTTATAGATGCGCTCGAGGTGCTTGGCGCAAATGCATTGTGCATATCATAGTCTGTTTGTAGCTCCCAAATAGGCTGATTCACTGCAAATAAATAGGCGTAAGTTAAGTGTTTATAAAAAAATGTCAGTCAAACTAACATTTGGTAAAACTCGGCTTGTATAGTCCAAGGAACAGATTGATGCTTTGCTGCTTCTCTGTGTCGCTGAATGTATTGCTATAATAGCGGCTCAGAGTTTGCATTACATCATTACCCTGCGATGCCCAAGCAGCTGTCTTGCGATAGGTCTTGATGCGATGAACCAACTGAGAGCCACCATATTGTAGAGCCAGAGTGTCACCGTGCTCTTCGTACAGATGTTCCAACATGGTCACACAATCCGAGTCAAATTCCAGCTTAGCTGACTTTACAAAGCCAAGCCTCTCCAGCTGATGACCGAGAGCGCATTTGCCAATGGCAAACTGTGCCGAGTTGGTGCGATCCAAACAATCGACACAGTTGGTGCGAACAATGCCTGTCTGAAAGCTTAGCTCACCACCACGATGAGCTTTATAGAACATGCCTGTCAGCTGAATTATACTTGCCGCGTGCACGGCAAGCTGTTCCATAACATTGCCACCACTAAGGCGACTCTGGCGTGCCATATCGAAATGTATGTGTTTCATGCGATGGTGTGGCGGCAAGAACTGATTGAGATACCTTATGCTATTCTCCAGCTCTTTGGAAATGATGGATTCGTGCTTACGTCGCTCTCGCTTCTTTACCAAATTCAGCATGATCAATGGAGCACCATAGTGGAAAAGCAGACGCTCAAAATGACGTGACGGCGTTTGGGCATACGGATCGCAAATATCTAGTTGTATGGGCGGCTTTGGCACCATTTTGCTTATATCCTGCGACCAGTGCGATGGTATCGAACCGCGCATTTGCGTAAAAGCACATAAGCGCTGACCATCGCTAACAATCTGTTCGGTTTCCACTTCGTTGGCCACATCACCCTAAAAATCAGAACATTATTACATACACATTGTATACGAATTTAGATCTTACCTGAAAGTTGGCGCCGCGCTTTAGGAAACGAGTGCCAGCAAAGCGTGTGCTACGACGGGCTATCAGACACACGTTAACATGTCTGCCAAATATACTTATGCAGGATTGGCTTACATATCCATGTGTGACTTCCAACAGCCAATCCTTGAGCATGATACCCTCCATGGGCTGCAGCAAGTATGCGTTCCAAACAAAACGTTTTCGTGAATCGCTGCGAAAGGCATAGTCCACACGTTCGTGCGCTTGAGCGACATTGTTGGTCAGCTTGTTCCAGTCAGGCAGCGGCTCGTCGCACTCCAGATTAACCTTGGCGCCCACATAACGCGGTGCCGACTCATTGTACTGAAGTGTTCGGGTCAAGTCGTAAGAGTATGAAAAGTAAAAATTGCTGCGCAGATCAATATTTTGAAACATCTTTTTGTATCGCTCCTCGTGCGGGTGTGGCGGCCGCTGTGAGGTCACCTCATTAACGCGCACCATCACTGTATCCTTGATGGTATACACCAAATGCATGCCAATGTGGGCACAACATTTACGTTTGGTTACCAGAATGAGATAATATCCCTCCAGAAAGCGCACAAAGCCCAGCACTCCATATGCTGATGTCACTTTGGGTGAGCCCGTTAACGAGGACACAAACCTGCGAATTTCCAAGTTGTTAAACTCATTCGCATGCTCCTCAATACTCAATCGATTGAGCGCCAACCGATCGATGGTGAGCAAGCGAAAACGCGTCTCGCGGTTGTTGCTGCCCACCAAATACAAGCGCTAAGCATAAGGAATACAGACGAGGACAAATGAGTGGATTCAATTTGCGTAGTCCAAGCAACTTACCGAACGTGTTTCATAGAGCACAACTTTTTGAATGGAGCTTATGAGTGGATTAAATATAATGTTTGGATTATTATTATTCATTTCTACGAAAACCTTTTGCCGATGACACAAACAAATGATTAAGCTATCGAAACCAACGATACATCCTCTGTAGTCAATATTATTGAAAGTGTCGTATTTAAATACTGTTGACATCCAGAGATGCCAGAAATTTTTTATGCGGATCTCAGCTGACTGGCATATGGTAGGACAACACTTACACTTTTTGTGTACTGTAGTTTTGTTTAGTCTAGCGAAAATTGGCTTTGATATTTAAAAGATTTTTTTTTATAATTTTAAGATACTATGACAACGTGGGGAAATATTTGCCGTATATGTAGCAGCCCCGCAGACTACAACATATTTGCCAAAATTCCAACATACTTACACGGCTCGACAAACGAGTTTCTAAATTATCAAAAGCCAATTAATGTATTGCTCGAGGAGACATCAGGACTGAAGGTAAGTTTTTGATTATTTTAAATATGCGTAGCATTTTAAAAATATTTCTTGCTGCTTTTATAGAACTCTCCAGACGACGGACTGCCATCGTTTATATGTGCTCTCTGCATATCGTACTTAAAACACGCTGTAACATTCCGCGAACAGTGCATCAAAAATGCACTTAGTCTTAAGCTTATCGAATTACAACAAAAATCAACCAGCGACAAAGAAGACAATGACAAGGAAAGCGCTCTCTTCACAGCCGAACAGCTTAACTATGTAGAACAGCGACCGGTGCATAATCTGCTGTTGAACAACAACAGAGCCATACAGCTAGAAAAGCCGGACAAAGTGCACAAACAGCTTCTAAATCAGATCACACCCCAACAAAGCGTAAACAACGAACGATATATACCCTACCTTAACGCATTATACGTGAAGCATCGAAATTCGATACAGGTATGTTTAATAAACATACACATATTGATCAATACTAATATTAATCTGATAACAAAATCTCAGCAGGCATCGTCCAAAGGGGAGTTGCCGTCGACGAGCGCTGGCAGCGGCAGCGGCAATTGGACTGGGGAGGACGATGACTATGCAGCCGTCACCTCTAGCGATGACAATGAGGAGAATGCGTTGTCGCGCAAGGATAAGAACAGCTATAACTACACCGAAACGAATTTTGAGGAAGATGATCCCATGGAGCAGGCTCAATTGAGGGACATCAAAGTTAATATACCCGAACCCATGTGGAAGGAACGCAAGTGTCCGGCGTGCTCTAAACGTTTCATGCACGAGGATACACATCAATTGCATATGAATAATTGTGTGGAACATCAGTTTTTCAGTTGTGTGCACGAGCTAAACAAGTTGCTGGACATAAAACGACAAAAGATTATATCACCACATGAATTCATTCGACGCATGATCTTCACCTTGCACAAGACCTGCACTTGGTTGCAGGAACATTCCATTGACACGCAATTGGCCGATAAACTTAATCTGGTTAAAATAACCAATGGTAGCACTGAAAAAGCTTTGGATCCAGCTCCAGAAGTCACAACGAAATCCTCGAACCGCAGCTATAGTCTTGCTTCTCCCCAAAATGACGATGCTCTCTTTGACAACGGTTTGTTATCATTTAAAAGTGGCACAAATACTCCAATAACCGTTGAAAACAATATTTTATATGCCATTGAGCGCGCCGAGAGTCGCAACTCAGAACAAACGCCGAACCTAGTGGTAAAAAAGCCCATTCCCATAAGAGGCACAGCTCCAACTGCTGCTACTCCAGTTGTCCATGAGGAGGGTGCACGTGCCACATTCCTTGAGAAATTGCAACGCGCCGTCGTCACACCACACAAGCAGTCGTTGTCACCTGCGCCAGCCACGCCCTCAAGTGCCACAATGTTGCCCTTCTCGGCAGCACGTTGCAGCCAATGTAACTTGATTTTTGACTCCGTTGGCGAGCTAGAGATTCACAACGGAATGCATCACAATGAACAATGTAATGTGAACAATGCCAAAGACGACGACGCTACACGGCGTCGCATAATCGCACTTTTCGAAGATGATATTTAATTTAATTTATTTTATTTACTCACATCTTGATAAGCCTTGAAAGTCTGAACAGTGGTATTACAATTTATTGTATTTTTTTAAAGGTGCAGTATAATTTTATTTTAATTTGTAATTTGTATTTTATGGCTTTTTGGGTGGTTTTTTATGTTTGTAATACCAGTTTTAATGTAATTATCTACTGTCCCGGGTCATAGTATTTATAGAAACATAATTATAAAATCTGTGCAACCTCTAATAATGCTCTACTAATATGGGGCTCTAAGAAAACCTTGAAAATTAAATCAAAATTTACTAAACAATCTTTTAAAGAAGTTTTATTCACATGTAACATGTATATTCATAACGTGCTGTTTGAAATAACTTAAATGTTAAATAGATTCAACAGTCACTGGCCAATCATAGACACGAATATGATCCAGCACCAGATCGTTGTCTATTACCTGCGCATCAATCATATTTTTCAAAAGTTGCATCAAATCCATGGTTAAATCCACGTCCTGTAAGGCAAACATTTGGTTTAAGGTACTAACAAGTGGCACCGCCTGAAACTCAAGCTTGCTTGTAAATGGGCGTGTGGCAAAAATGTTGGCGAGGACACGCACTCCGTAAATGAAGTGCATCTTATTGACAGTTTTGCTAAGATCCATGGCCATAAAGAAATTTAATAAATGTTGAAAATGTGGCACACACAAATCGCGTTCTAGACTTATAACTTCAAATTGAAATAAAGTAAACATATAATATTCGGCCGCGGGTTCAGTTGGTTGCTTCATGTGCAGATGCTTAGCAATGTGCTGACGATTCTCAACGGTAATGGCTGAAGCCGTATTCACGCCTATTAAATATAAGCAAATGGCAGCATCCTCGTTATAGCAATTGCTGTCATTTGAGGGTGTTGTGTACAATTTCCATAATTTGCTTGCCAATTGCATTTGAAGCAATGTTTTGGCTGACTTTTTGCACGTGGCTAAAATGTTTGCTAATGTCCAAAGACAGCTGCGCTTTAATCGTGGCTCCTGGCTCTCTAAAAGCGTAACCAAATAGCTACCTGCTAAGGTGGTAATCTTTTCACAAACATGTGCCTCCCCTAACGAAAAGTTACACAAGCATTCAGCCGCATCAATTTGTCGTTCTACATTGGTACCTGGCAAATAGAGATGACAATGAGCAATATATAGAGTTTTTTTGTTTTAGAGATTGCCTACCTGTAAGCTCTTTAATTATCACTTGGGTTGCGCCTTGAACTTGAGCAAAGGAGTTTATATTTTCATTACCCTGCAAAAATGCGTGGCTCAGGCGATACAAGTCCTGGCTTTCGGCGTGTTTACGCCGCTTAATGCGACCTGCCATACCCTGTACGTCCTTGATACCCAAATTTTCCAACTCCGCTATTTCAACCTTGATTTGTCCCAAGCCAAACCGAAACGCATCTGTTGTATTTGATCGCAAATCTTTTCGTTTTTGACGCGCATACTGTCGTATTTTATAACGAAGAGTGTCTGTCATTTGCCCGGGGGGTGATGGTACATCTTCTGTAATGTCCATTGTTTTTAAATAAACCTAGTCGACAAATAAACATTTATGATTCTCGCTAGCTATTGCTTGAATATTTGTATCCGCTTCTTGCAAGAGCAACACTGGCAACAGTTGTAAAATGTCAGTATTTTTAAGTAAAAGTTTATGGTATTTTTAACAATAGTGGATTGTGGTTACACCGCTGTGGAATTGCATAAACAATTGAATGAATAAAAATGTCGTTTAATATAATGCAAAAGCTATCCTTACAATGCCTTAAGGCTGACCAACCACTACTGAGTAAGTGCCTGCGTATCTTGGGTTATTAAAATAACTAACATCTCTTAAAAACAACAAAGCGACGATACGAAATGCCAGCAAAAAAACCGGCGGCAGCACGCGCAATAAGAAGGGCCATCCGCGTCCAAAACATCGTGGATGGCGAGTTCTTGACGGTCACTACGTTTCCCACGGCACCATTTTGGCAACGCAACTGACGACGCGATTTCATCCAGGCTTAAATGTACGTGAATTCACTCTGCTCGTTCGTAAACTTTAAAATAAATTAATCGTTTATTAGGTTGGATTTGGGCGCAATGGCACATTGTTTGCCATGGAGCACGGCAGGGTTATCGTTAGCTGCGAGCCCATTGATCCAAACTGGGATCACACTTGGATCCAGCGCAACTATGCCGGCCGGCAAGATCAAACTATTTATAAGAAGTTTTTCAATGTTATTCCGGAGACGCAACATCAACGTTTCCGCCTCGTCGAAGAAATATAATTTGATGTAAATAAATATAAAGTATACAGAGATATGTGTAATTTAAAAATCCAAACACCGTAGTCGATGTATCGATATTATACACCAATTGATCAATTTGTATCGACGTCCCTTAAAACAAATTTTAAGCTTGCCCGCATGCACATATTTAATTATTAAAAAAAAAAACTTATTGATAAATTACTGGTCAGCACGTTGATATAAAATTACCATCAACACCTTAATGTCATCGGCATCTATTGTGTGTTGTGATGTACATTTCGATTGTCCAGTGCTGTAAAATATCAAATGACTTATATCGATATCAATTAATATTATATCAATGTTTGCGCGCATTTTGCATTGTGCGTATCAATTAAGTTTTATTAAAAAAAGCGATTATCACAAGAGATTTTTTGAATATACCTTAAAGTAACAGGCTCACTGAATGGGGCATATATTTTTTTGTAATTCCATTAACATTTCTTAAGTTTATTGGGACCTAAGTGCACCTCAAAATCACCAAAAGAACCTCTTTTGCCCAACAAATAGTCTGTTCGTTGAACCATTACCATGGTGGGTCGTTATCACAAGTGGTCGGTGGGAGAATGTGATGAAATAGTGGAATTTATGCGACCAAATCTCGACTTTACATCAACAATTGCTCAGGAACATGCCAAAAATAATTTTAATCGTCCGAACGTAATCAAAGGGGAACCTAGCATTCTCAATCAACCGTTAAGTTGGCAATTAAATGATGGTATTATCACGTCAAGTATAATTAGCGTGGAATCAATTTCATCCGGAGAGGACATACCGTCACAATTCAGAGAAATAAACAATATTAATGATATAAATGGTGATTCTTCAACAGCTCCAACTTCAACTGAAACTGAGCAGCCACAAGTACGCACTTCAGTCGCAAATCCAGAGACAATTGATCCACTGCATAACGTAGTATCCGAAATAAATTTAAAATTAAGGGAGCTTCGCTTGTGTGGGAGGGAACTGAAGCTTGAGTTGCTTAAAATTCAATCCAACGAACGTTTGGTGCGTTTTGAACTGGAATCGGAGGAACGCATTCTGATGAAAAAACTAAGTTTGAAATATGTGAGAAAGTAAATTTAAAAAGCTGTTATATGAAAGTTAGCAAGCGGAAGCCGTTGCCCGCAACAATTTTATTTTTATTTAATCAAGTTTTTCATAATTAACGATTTAAAATGTGTGCAAACGAGAATCAAATCAAAACCAAACATTTTTAAAAAACAAGTATTTCAATATAAAAAATATGCATTTTATTTTAAGTAATTACTTTAAACAGTTTAAATAACAGAGAAATAATAAAATTGTGTTCGCAGCGGTCGATATATCTAATGTTTATTACTATCGATACTGATATGTGTGCCATCGATTGTTTGACAGCTCAATCGCCCCCTGACGCACACGTGTTTAGCATCGCAGCAAATCTGATTTCATTTTTTCTTGAAATATAAAGTGTATAAAAAGAAAATAAAATAAAATGGCCGATGTTGCAGAAACTTCAAATGCCGAAGTAATCGCCGAAGTTAAGGCGGTGGAAAAAGTTGAAGACGACACCGATGCGGCCGGCAAAAACGGCGAGTCAAAGAAAGAAGAAGAGTCGGCGGCACCCGCTGCTGGGGAAAGCAGCAAAGAAGAGCGCGCGATCATTCGCCAAGTTGAGTACTATTTCGGGGATGCTAATCTGCACCGCGACAAGTTTCTCAGCGAGCAAATAACAAAGAACGAAGGAGGCTGGGTGCCGCTCTCGGTGCTGGTCACATTCAAACGTTTGGCAGAGCTCACCACCGATTTCGATTCGATCGTGAATGCTTTAAACAAATCCGGAGAGGGACTTGTGGAAATTAGTGAGGACAAACAAAGCGTACGTCGTCACAGCGAGCGCCCCATCCCAGAACACAATGCGGAACGTCGCAAAGAGATTCAGGAGCGCACTGCTTACGCTAAGGGCTTCCCATTGGACTCCCAAATGACCGAAATTCTTGATTTTGTCAGCGCCTACGATAATGTTGTAAATGTTACAATGCGCAAACATTTTGATAAACCCACCAAGTCTTACAAGTTCAAGGGCAGCATTTTTGTCACATTTGAGAAAAAGGAACAGGCTAAGGCTTTCCTTGATGAGGACAAGATTGCATACAAGGAACGTGAGTTGCTGCGCAGATGGCAAGTTGACTATTTGAAAGAGAAACACGAGGAATATGAGAAGAAGAGCGAACAACGTAAAAACCAGAAAGAGGCCAAAGCTGAGCCCGCAATTGACCTGCCAAAGAACGCAATTGTTGTGTTTGAGGGTGCTCCTGACCACGTAACACGCGAGGAGATACGTGAAGCTTTTGAAAAGGTCAAAGACTTTGATATTGCTTACATTGAGTTCAACAAGGGTGACACCAAGGGCTCTGTTCGTCTCACAGAAGCGGATGCCGCCGAGAAATACATTGCCAAAGTGGAGGATGCTAAGGTATGTCTTTACAATCTTTATTAGATTTCGATTGCTCATTCAATTTTATTTAACAGCTTAAGTTCAACGATGAAGTCTCCCTCACCCTGCGCAAGGCGAACGAGGAGGAGGAGAAAGAATTCCTAGACAAGGCTATCGAATTTATGAAGAAGCGCCGCGATTTCTCACGTGGCAAGAACAACAAACGTTTTGGACGGAAACGTCACGGCGGACACGACAATCGTAGCCACAAGAAGCATCGCTCAGATTAACTTGGCTCGACTCCATATGCAAACATGCAAAAAAAAAAAGATAGCTCTACTTGTTAGCTTTAAGCAAATAGTTTTTGTGACATCCAATTGCTACTACTATTATAGATTTCCAGTAGCGTTAGGCATAAGTCTGAGATCCATATGACTCGCGAAAAATATGTATAGTTTACATAATATGAGAGGAACTCTAATTTATTTTAATTAATGAACATTTTTTGTTTTAATTTGCCTAATGAACTTAAAAAGAATAAATATACACTTTGTGTAATCATTGTTTTAATCTTACTGTACTTACTGTATCTTGATGAATACCATCGATAATTGAATAAAACATTAAAGTAAAAAGTGTATTCTTTTGGTAGTTTTTTTATTTTGTGTGTGTGTGTGTTTTTGTTGTTAAATGATCGCAATATCAATATACATACATATAAATCAACTTAAAAACAATAAAAAATTATTATAAACTTCATAAATTACAATTATTAAATGCATTTACAATTACAATACGAAAAAAATTTAACATAAAATTTTCAAAATTAGTTTTTTTTTTTCGAAATTGAACTATGTTATATTTGCAATTAGGTGTAAAATTATATTTATAATTAAGCTAGTCACAATTTATAATTATCTATTAAATAGGTTTTTTATGGAATATGAGAAGAAATCAGTTTAGGAAGTCGGATAACTTAAATAAAGAAATAAATCAAAACGAACTTTTTTCTTTTTCACATAGATAAACGAAACAGAAAAATATAAAGATCAGTGCAAGCACATATAGTTCACAACAATATTTTTTAATTTTGTCTATTAGCAACTTAAGGATTCAATCTTTAAGGCTCATGCGAAATCGAAATCGAAGGCATAAGCTGTTAAGTGCTTTGGATTTGAATAATTATAATAAACTATGAATATATATATGTATATAAATAATGATATCTGCTAATGTAGTATTATTTGTATTTTATATATATATCTTCTATTGTTCGGATGTTTTTCTTTTTTTTTAAGTTTAGGTTTTGTCATAGGTAGATACGAGTTATACGAGACTTAATCAACATTTATACATAAATTAAACAATTACAAACAACGACAACGTATCGCTTAACGCTTATCGCATGGTTTTCTTTTTTTTACCTATATATGTATATGTATGTATGTAGTATCAGTATAGTATGTATGTGTTCTTATGGTGGGGTGCGCGCTCAAGCTAGTCTCTAGTCGGAAGAAGAAATATACAGCGTTGCGTGTCTTCTTTTCTTGTTTCTGTTTTTGTTTTTTGCTAAAGTTTTTCACTTATCACTAAGCTAACGACTTACAACGGTATTCAGGCGCTCGCTTTAACTTCCTATCTAACTCTCTGCCTCTGTACTTTCCTCTCAATCTTATGTTTACAAGAGTCCATCCAAAATATGCATATTATTTATGATTGAATTTATTTTTGGAAGTGCTTTTAGTTTTGCCATTTTACTGGTATTATTTTGTTATTATTTCCAGACTGGCGTCAGATCCAATGTGAGATTCTGTATCGTCCGATTGCGCGCCGAGCTGCGCTTTTGCTTCACAGAGCTGGTGATTTCGTTGACCAGACCTTGGCAATCATTGCAGACGCTAACCTGCTCGCCGCGCAAATTCTCCTTCTGATCTTGTTGGGTCTGCGCCAAATGGCTACCAGATGAGAAAAGCGCAAAGCCACGCGAGAATCGGGATCTGTAAGAGATTCAGGGATTTAATACAGCTTTACTGGTATGTATTAAAAAGGCTTATCTCCTACTTGCGCTCTAGTGTGCTGCTGTTGGACAGCGGTCGATATGCCGGACTCTGCACGGGCAGACTTCGTGGTCCCTCCATGCTGCGCGACATGACGTTGTTGTATTGCTGATGCTGCTTCTGCTGGTATTGATGCACGCCTGACGGTCGCATCGCCGCCGAGTAGGAGGCGGACATGGATGCCTGATCGTGCAACGCTTCCACAGCTTGACCAGTTGCAGCGGCTGCAGCGCCGGCAGCTGATCCAGGTCCAACACTGATTCCTGGTGTGCTCATATTTGATTTTTGGTGCTTGGGTGATGAGGGAGCACTGCCCACCGTGCTGCGAGTCTGCAAAAAGTAGATAGAGTATATTGCAATTAAAATGTTAGGCAGTTAAACTCACCTTGCGATCTGACTCGGAACGCAAAAGGCGCTCGATCAGCGACTTGGGAAACTGATCGTCCATGATGTTTCCCGTCGATGAGGAATGCCCGGAATGATGGGCAGCATGATGCGATGGCGATGGTGTGCTTGAGCTGGCCGGACTGGACAGCAGCGAGGGTGAGATCAGCACGAGGGGCACATTGCGAAAATGCTCTGAGGGTATACGCATCTTGGTGTAGCATTTGGCGCAAACAGTGCGTTGGCACAGTTTGCACTGGATGCCAAAAGGTCCGAAGAAGGAGAAGCGTGTACGGAGGCACAGGAAGCAGACACGACGCTTTTCAACATCCTCCTTGACGCGCACATCCATGGGCAGGCTCTCCAGCTCGGCCTTCGTCATGACGGAACGTATGTGAACGATCTCCGCCAGGGTGACAGACAGACGATCGTCACCACGTTCCATCCAGGTTTGTTTGTCCATGAAGGACTTGTTCCATGGGCCAAGCGAGGATGTTGAATGCGACGTCGTCTCGATGCCAGCTCCTGGTCCAGACATTTCATGTGGCTGCTGATGCTGCTGCTTTTCCAGCGACTGCTGCAAATCGGGTGACTTCTTTAAGGGCTTTAATGGTGCAAATAAAGAAGAGAAAGGTTAATGAATGCGTCATTTGTTTAAGAGCCAGCTAAGTGATTAAGTCTACCTCTTTGAACACGCCGCTGACGTCATCTGATTGACGTGATTCGGGACGAGTGGGTGGCATTGAGTGCGTCTCATCCAAGTTGCTCTGACAACCAACGATTGTGTGTCGCCGCAGCGAGGCGCGTCGCGATTCGCACTGTGTGGCCAGGTCATAGGCTGTAGAAAACGTAGAAGAGAAAAACAAATGGCATGAGTAAAGAAGTTCTGAAGAAGGTCATTCAACATTGCGTATGCGTGGTGTATGTATGGATATAAGTAGATAAAATCGAATAAACGATAAAGAGAACGAAACAATAAAAACGACGCAATCACAAAGATATACAGCAAGCAAAGCAAACGATGGGAACATGGTCGACGGTGGGGTGTTGTATGTGAGTATGAAATATTACAAAACTTAAAAGATGATACCATATATATATTTAATTTTGGATGTGTTTGAATGTTAAAACTGCTTTCTGTTAGAGAATATATAATGTTCATGAATGCCTTATGCAATTTAGTTATGGTTTCAATTTTGAATGGTTCGAATTAGTGAGCATGATGCATGCAAAAGCATTTTAGAACGAAATAAATCCTTAGAATTTTTCTCTCGTAAATATATATTTACATTCCAAGGCATTATCGAAGTATCTGTGATAATCGTCCTGTGTGCAGGCTTGTGCTTGCTGCTGTTGCAGCTGTTGCTCTGGCTGCGGTGGCTGCAGATCCTCTGCTCAGCAAAAAAATTAAATTGTTGCATCAAGTGCAAATTTGATTTTTGATTTTGTTCGTTATCAGTTTAAAGCGTAGTTGTACAATTAAAAATATATATAATTTAATAAAAATTTAATTGATTTTTAATCACAATAACCAAATAATAAGTTAGCCATGCAAAAGAGATGTTTTTACTTTTACGATTTTATATATTTTTATTTTATCTTCTTGTCTTTAGATTTTTATTGTCTTTACAAATATTTCGAGATTATTTTTCTTCTTGTTGGGTGTTTGTGTCTGGTTGTGTTTGTGTGTGTGTGTGTATATCCATAACCAGCATCAACTGTCATCCGAATGATCCCACACCAACAGCTTTTCAACCAACTAAGTATCTTTATATATATATTTTTTTGTCATTTGTTCTTAGTGCGTTTGGCAAAATATAATACATTTGATTTTGTTAAAAAAACAATCATTATTGAGCGGCATTTGTGTTTTTAGTATAAATAAATTAAACCAACGATCATATACCTTTGCAAAAATAAGTTTTTTGTGTTGTGTTTTGGGGCAGGGTAAGAAAAAAGTAAGAAATAAAAAAAGTGTAAATTAAAATTCAAAATAAACAAAAACCCTTTAATTATACAAAACTAAATTTAAATGTGTGTCACAAAGCATGAAGGTAAATATCGTTAACAGCAAACAGGTAACTATGTTTGAAGGATCCAAAACATTTTAATTTTAATCGTTAAAACGAAACTTCCATCGTTATACTTTAACTTTATCACGAACTTCCGTTAGGTATCAACAAATTTAAAGAGCTCGTAATAATGCCAGACAATTTGGAATAATAGCGGTTCATTATGAATCATGAACAAGCAAATTACATAACTGTTAAAGATGCCTCAATCTTTTTTATAAGAAAATATTTACTTATATTATTTATGGGCAGAGCTTCGCATTAAAATTTACTTCAAGGTTTTGATCAATCGCTTAACAAAATACTGTTTTTAATAGACCTTGACTCGTATTTCTCTGTATTATCTAAACAACAAAAAATTATGGAAGCAGAAAAATTTCCCAGAACGTGTTTCTTCATACTTTGTGCACATTAAATATATTATATTTTAGTGGTAATATATAATATCATATTTTGTATTATTATCATTGATACTTACTTGTGCGTCTCGGTCGCATTAGCATCGCTGGTGAATCGTGTCTCGCCTGGCTGCCCAGCATATAGCCACCGATTGGATATGGCGGCATTTTGGGCTGTGAGTAACGATGCAGCTCGGCGACATGTGCGGCGGTGGTGGATGCTGTGCTGCTGCTGATGCTGGATTCATCGAAGATATGCTCGTCGTCCTGGTAGCAGATGGTTTACATTGTATAATCTTTGTGTTGCATATTGCACGTTGCATGTTGTGTGGCATGATAACTTACCTGCAACTTTGAGAAATCCACTTTGATGAGTCGCTGGCGGGAGCGCGACAACGTTGCATTTGTCGAATTGGGAAGCACTGTAAACAAAAAAAAAAACACAAAGAAAAGAAAAAAAACAGAAACGTTGCGTCTTAGAAAGTGAATTAATGGCATGGGAAAAATAATAATGGGTCTTCTTCTTGGCTTATTGTGAGTGCACTCACAGTTGATTTGATTAGATTACATTACGTTACTAAGTTACACAACCAGCCACTTTGGCTCCTCCCTTCCTCCCTGCTAATCCCTAAGGCGATCAAAGCGTAACCAGCTGCATATGAAATCGGCCTTTGGCTCGGCTCTCGCTTATTTAGCAATTAGACAAACGTCTAGAGGTGCTTTTTAATTGTCATCTTACTGTCGGTTTGTATGTTTTTAGTTGTTTTTCTTTTTTCTCTGTTTGGGTATTCAGCTGACCGTTAAGCTAACGCATTTAATGGTTCTACTCGTGAAGCGGTTTCTTCCGCTTGTGCAATGCTCGTAAAAGTGCTTGGGGAAATTAGCCCCGAAGAGCATGTTTCATGTTTCATGATTCTTAAACGTAGCTCCATGTGGGGTCAACCCGGTATTTCCGACTACCGGATGAGGTTCTCGAATTTATATGTGTTGTTTTTTTTTAGCATTAAGTTGAGTTAAGAATGTATGTATCTTATGATGAAAGGAACTGACTGTTGAAAATCTTAAAAAACATTCTTCAAGCTATGATTTGAATTGAGCAAAATTTATTTAAATAACAAACTATGACAAGACAAACCTTATAAGATATTTTCATCTGAATTGAATCAACTGAGTCAGTAGTAGAATAGCAAAGAAAAACATCCAATTTGAACATCTTAACATTAAAATGAATAAACAAGATCTTAGGTGTTAATATCATTCTCAGTATATTATATCAAAAAGCTCTTGTTTTATTCTTGCTACTAAGCAACTTCGAATTCCTTGAATGTATAAGGCAACTCCAATTGTCCCACCCTCTCTCCTTTTCTCTATGGGCCAATATTGAAACCAGGTCACAAAACTTAGCTGCTACCTTTTGATGGCTTGACAGCCTGACGCGGCTTTGGTGTTGGCGGATTGACACCACCAGCCGAAGCAGCACGCGGTGCCGCACGTGGCGTTGGCTGTGGATGTGAATGCAACTGCGATTGTGATTGCGATTGGAATTGTGATTGGGAGTGAGAGTGTGTTGCAGCAAGTGTGTCTGTTTCCGTTTCAGAGCCGCAATAGAGCGACGCATCGCTGGCAACATCAACGATATCCGCGTTGCGTACAATGTGATGCGATTTGAACACGGAGGCGGCCGTTGAGCGCTTGGCACTGGGCGTCGTTTGTTTGGCATCCATTTGTGTGCGAGTCAGTGATTTCTGTGTAAAGTTGGCTAAGTAAGTTGGCTTAAACTGTGCATTGCATGCATGCCATGCAACGCTTTCAACTCTCCCTATTAGAGTCGCTGCTGCTCCAGTTTCATTTTGAACATACACAAAAACACAACACTTGAGAATCACTTTTGTTGTTCTAGCCTTCTTCTCTCACTCTCTCTATCCCTTTCTTTTTTTTTACTCATGCACGGTTGCATTCGGGCTATCGATCCGGCAGGCAACCAACCCCACTAGCTAAGAGCTAACAGTTGCTGTTGTTCTTGTTGGTCCATTTTTGAGGGTGTTTGTCTGTGTATGCGTGTGTGTGTGTGTGCGTTTAGTTTGTCCGACTGATTGACTCAATGACTGACTGTTGGTAGCCATTTGGCAGCTCTGTGCGTTTTTAATACTCTTGTGTCTTGTTTTTTTCATTAAAAGTTATTAATCAGGTCGTTTTCATTTTCACTCGCGCCACGCGTCGGCAGCTGTCAACAGCCAGGCCACAACAACACCGTAGCGACACCGCAGAAGCTTAACACGAAACTGTCGGCTGTGTCTCCGACACGCATTTGCTCAAGCTCGAAAAGCTTTATGCGCTTAGCGCATGCGTCGCAGAAAAAGAGTGAGCAAAACGCGGATTACACAGAGCAAAAGAGAGCGGACGCTTTGTTTTGTTTTGATGTTTAGCATTTGAAAGAGTCAAGCCGCTGTGTTTACGTCATAACTTTTAGACACGAGCAGGCGGCTTTTGATGACGTACATTCCAAGAGGGACCACCCACACATAAAGAGCAGACAAACGAAGTTGAATGCGTAAGGCTGTGCGTTATTGCAAACGTTTTCAACTAGCTAATGAAATTTAATTTAATGTGCGCCATCTGAGCTTTATTAGCAGTGCTTACATGTGCCGATAATTAATTTGTTATTAATTAATCAGTATCAATGTTGAATCGATTTTAAGAAACTTAGCAAAAACTTGCTGAAAACAGCCACTAACAAAATGTGCTGCCTGCTTTCAGGCTGACGCATAAATTTGTTAATGATTAATTTAGCGCTCGTGGGTATGCAACACTTATTTAAAAAAAAAACGCGCTTTAAAAAATCTGATAAAATTTGTAAGGCTCCCTTCCAAGAATTCCTTTTAACTTAAATCATTGCATACGACATAGGTCAAAATTATATATATTTTTTACTCACACAAGTTTCATTTTTACCTCCAAAAATTTGATTTTTACCCCATTTTACGCACAAAGATTCTAGATTAAGTTGGTACCACGTGAGATGCGATAAAATACATTTTAGACGTGTTCTGTCGAACCTGTCTGCCTGTCTGGCTGTCCATGCGACTTGTAAATGCAGTGATTTGCAAAGCCAAACAAACAAAAGCTCGAGGCAGACAAACAAATATAGCGCCGGTGATGAAGCCACAGCCACATAGCTACAACCAGAGTTAGAGTCAAAGTTGTTGTCATCATCATCGTTTGCCGTTGTCGTCGCCATCGTCGTTGCTGTCATCGTCTTTGAGGTTGTCGTGTTGCGGCTGCTGCTGTTGGTGCTTCTTCTTTGAAGACGACGACGACGCAGTAACGCTATCTTTGTGTGTCACAATTTTGCACGCTTCCTTCAGCCGAGGCGATTGGAAAATGTTGCCGTTTTTGATCTATGCTGGCATGCGCATGCCAGCAACGGCAATTGGCCAAACAAACACAAACACAGACAGGCAGACAAATAGACAGACAGACAGGCAGAGAGAAAGACAGGGGCGGACAATGGGGCATTGCCGACAAGTGCAGTGAAAACTATTCGTGGCTAACAAGTTTTTTCTTTCTTAAGTCAGTTGGCAGACAGACAGACCAAAGTTTGTGTACGACAACAATTTATGAGCGGTTAGCGTTTCAAATTTTGGAAAAATGCTGATGACAACACAACCAAGTGTTGCAAACAGACACACACACACACACACACACTCACACAACCCAACACATTTGGTGAAAGGGCGGTTTTGGATCAAAGCTTGGGTAAATATGAAGAATAACAGAATAACAAGATCAATATTGGATCTTTAAAATTCTTATCTTTATACAGTTTAAACATCGCCACATTGTTATCTTACTGTCTTTGAGAATTTTTTTATACCCTGATCCCATTAAAAATGGGAAAAAAGGGTATCATGAAGTTGTGCAAAAGTATGTAACAGGCAGAAGGAAGCATCTCCGACCCCATAAAGTATATATATTCTTTATCAGCATCAACAGTCGAGTCGATATAGCCATGTCCGTCTGTCCGTCTGTATGTATGAACGCGTCGATCTCAGAGACTATAAGAGCTAGAGACTCCAGATTTCGAACTTAAGCTCGTCTAATCCCTAGGCAGTACAAGTTTGTTTTCGATTTTCGATAACTCATCCCGTTTTCGATATACACATGTGATCGATAACAATAAAATCTTGAATTTGAAAAAACTTTAAATGGCATTTTAATTATTAATCAAAATAATAACAATCTGTGAAATTTTTATTAAAATCGGTTAAGAAACACCGGAGATATGGAACCTTGAAGTTGAGTATGCACTACACAGTATGGTCGTACACACACGCACAAATACTTGCAAGCACTGACTGTACGCGTAAAATATAGGGATCAGGGTATCGTCTAGTCGGGATTTCTCGACTAGAGCCTTCTTACTTGTTTTATTTGTGCATATCAATAAAAAAAATTACAAAATGCTAATGACTTTATATTTTTCTTCCTTATTTTTTTTTTCTTGGATTGACGAAAGGTCGTAGAATAATCAATAAAATAATCAAAGTGGCAAATAAGTCTTGATATAGTCCCAAGTAGAATACTTATAGTTTTTGATCGAGGCCATTAAAATTTCTGTTTGTTAGCTTTAATTATAACTAGATAAAGTAGATTTTTAACGTTATTTACACTTACATTTCTCCTTTAGGGGAGGCTCTTCTGGCATCGGTGTTTGCTTCAACTCCTTGCCCTTGCGTATGGACTCCATAAGCTGCTCCCTGGGTGAAGGTGTACACTTCATTGGTGGACCCAATTGACGTTCCGAGGCCTTATAACAAAGAGCATTGAGAATAATTTACTTACGAATAATAGGAAAAAGCGAATACACAAATTTCGAAAGATAGAAAAAGAGAGAGAGATCATGCAAAACTTAACAACTTAACCCAGTGAAGTAATGGGAAGTTGATTGGTATTTGGAATGGGAATTGGGACCGCAAAAACACACCTTCTTTAATGGCGGCCGTGACCTAATGAACTCCAAGATCATCGCATGGGCATCCTTCTTGACGCGCGGCGGTATATCACCATTCACCATCACCTTGCGCAATTGGTACTTTCTGTGGTCGCATGAAAAAACAAAAAAAAAAAAAGGAAAGAGAAATTTCGGTTTATTGTCAGTTTTGTTGGATTCATTTTCTTCTGTCTTTGATTTTGATTAGTTGTCTGTGCTGTGGTTAAAGTTGATTTTGGTACACTGTTTGACAAGTAAATGAGTGAGTGTATCGGTGAATATACAAAATGCTTTTATGAAAGCTTTCATCACTCGTTTGTAATACTTGTAAACAGAGTAGCTTGCTGACGATATTACTCACTTGGCTCTTATATCGCCCATAAGTATTTCATAGGGCGTCAGTTCGTATTCGATGGGCGTTCTCTCATGGTTGCGCTTCTTTAAACGAACTCCACGTCGCAGCTCATCAATTACCTGCACCCAGAAACCCGCCTACAAATAAATGGAAGAAAGAAAACAAATCATCAATGAGTATTAAGAATTGGCAAGACTCGGAAAGGAGAAAAACTTATCAACTAAAGCTATTCACAACTAAAATGAAGGACTCATATATATTGAAAACTTTGATGCTTGCTCAGCAGCATACTTGCAACGTTCTCCACAGTTCCAGCTCGTGCTGTTTTGAGCAGAAAGTCAAATAGAGAGAGAGAGAGAGAGAGAGAGAAGGAGAAATGTAGAGAAGAGGTTTAGGTTTTGGAAAATTGGATTCGCCACTCACTTTAATCAGCATCGCACAGCGGGTTTTCTTTCAGCTACTTGTTAGTTAGTAAGGTTGCGTTGCGCTTTTCACTTTTACCGCCGATTGCGAATGCAATTTTTTTAATTAATTTAGCCATAATTTAGACCCGCTGTGATCAAGTCAAGTGATTCAAAACCAATCGCTGGCTCATTACATGTAACACACACACACACAGTTGTGGCAGTTGCATGTTGGCGGGTTAACAGTGCGTATGAGTAATGTGTGTGATGACAGGAAGCGAATTTAGCACACAATGGAACGTTAAAGATGAATGCTGTCAAGAGAGTGAAGTGGAGTGGAGTGCAGTGAAGTGGAGGGGGCGGGTGGGGAAAAGGGGGAAAAAAGTACCGTTGCATAGCTTTTTTTTTAAACTAGATGTAACGAGTAATTCGTTTTCCTGTTCCTGTCAACGGCTGCGTCAATTTGCGGCTATAAATTTTCGCGTCAGCTCATTAAACATGCAAAATATGCAACAGACATAAAAGTGGGTGGCGAATGGGGTGGGGGAGTGGATAGGGTTGCTAATTTTCACCCACAAAACGAAGAGGCACACGTTTCATTTTATTTTCTCGACACAATCGCATAATCGACACAAGACAACAAACAAGCGAGAGAAAATACAACAAGCAGGCAGGCTGGCAGGCAAGTCGACAAATGTTGCATTCAACAGCGTTGTAGATGCTGCGCTTCAATAAATGCAAAAACAATAGCAGCAACTACAATAGCTGAGCATCGTGGGCAACATGTGGCAGCTTCCGGAAGCGCTTGCAACAGTTTGTTGTTTGTTGTTAACCTGCCGACATGTTTTGCATGAAATATCGCACATGTGCGTATCGCTTGCCAAATTTACATCTTCCTTTTTCAGCATCATCATCCAATATTAGCATAACAACAACTAATGATCATTATTATTATTGTAAGCAACAGAGCGCAACAGAAGATGTAGGGTTTGTGTTAAGGAAAATGCAATTTATGTTGATGTGCTCGATAGCATCGCTTAAGAGGTGAAAGAGATAACCAAAATACGCACCAGAGAGCGAGAAAAAGTGCGAATATTTACATATGTTGATATGATTAAATGAGTTTGTTGCATAAGAACGTGGTTAAATGAAAGATATTTAGTTCAAGACACAGCTTTAAAACGCTTCGAAAGCTTCACTTATGAGCTTTAAAAGCTGATAAAGTGATAAAAAAAAACTTTAAATACTGTTAAGATTTAATATCTTGAGTTAAATAAATTATAATATAACGCTTTAATGAGCTTTCAAAGCATCGCACATTTAAAAAAAACTTGATTAGCGTTTACTTAGCAATCTGTTAGTCGAGCTCTGAGCGTTTTATGCAATCACAGCATTCCTAACTCAATATCACGTACTCCCCATCATAGCAAAAACAAAAACAATGCTACCTTATCCAAGCAACTGTTCCAGCTACAAGTTTACCAAAGCATGAAACACAACAGCAGCAGCAACAAAATAATCAAGAAACAAACACACACAAAAGAATTTCAGCAATTCCAGCGTTCAACTCTATTCAAAATTAGAGCAACAGTGAATAAAAAGAGCCAAAGCAGATTCAAAACCGTTTCTTAATAGTCTGCATATCGCGTGGGTTTCTCGTTCCGGTCTAAACTTCTTAGAGGGAGTACCAAAAGGCGTGTAGGGGAAACGGGGAAAAAAAAATATTTATTGTTTGACATTCTGAAGGCTGTTTGGCTTCCGAGAAACTGATAAAGCGCTGACTGTAAACAGTTGGTGCAGTTCCATATCAAAAGAAAACTTTAAAGCCAAACCAAGTTGAAAAAACTTAGAGACAGGTGCAAAAACCTTATCAATTCAATGGGTACATACAGTCAGTCAGTCAGTCAGTCACTGATAACGCAGTTTTTAATCAAACGTTACAATTGCTAAGAATTACACATATGTATATGTATATCTAACTTCATTGGCAATTGCTGTAAAATGACTACATTTTTTACTGGTTATATAAATGTTGGGAATATTTCTATAAACATATTCGCATAACATGCCATGGATTTGACTTGACTTTCTGATTTTTAATCAGCGTAATGCAAATATTATTTATTTAATTACGAATATAGCGTTCGAAACGGGCATGTGTAGTTGGGATTAGTTATATTTTATATATATTTATATGATATATATATATATTATAGCTATATATATATTTTTTATGACATATGATATACTAAGTGGTATGTAAAGTTTTTTTTCATCGCACGCCAAGCTCATTTTCTTTCCCTTTTTTTTTGCGGTTTTTGTTTCCTGTTTCATTAACATGCTAAATACTGCGTGTGTGTGTGTGTGTGTGTGTGTGTGTGGCGTGTGCCCAAGGTAACATGGTTAGTTAGGGTATATTGAGATATTAGATACGCTATTACATGGCATAGGTATTTAAATCAGGTGTATTGGTTAAGTAGAATGCAGCGTAGAATACGATTCTAACCGCAAAAGTGATCATATGAAACGGGGAATAATTTCTATTTTTACTTAAAGTTGGCTTTAATGGTCAATCCTTGACTTCGAAGCTATTTCAGAGAACTTGTAGACCTTGATAGATTTACAGATATTTCATACTTTATTTTATTCAAGTCAAAGCCATTTAGTTTGCGTGTTTGGCCAATTTATGTTTGTGCCTCTATGAATGTGGCATGTCCAAACGGCAACCACAAGCGAATTCCTTAAGATTGCCTCGACATTTATTTTACTTAAAGGTCACACACAAAAATGAATATGAATCGAAATATTTGGCGTTAATGTGTCGCACATTATATATATCACACACACACACACGGTCGAACTCATTAGGATAATGGAGTGCTGTTAAACCGCTACAAGTCGATTATTAAAATTAAAAGTGAATTTCGTGAAATTTTTCACTTTATATATATATATACATATATATATGTTTTTTTTTTTCTCTTGGCCCAGTTGAGGTTATAGCGGAAGGCAATCCACTATTCATTCATCTCTTAAAAACCAAAAACATCGAGCGTGATCTCCTATGATAATGTTAATGATAATGATGATGGTTGTGCCTTCTGGTAGATAAAAAGCGAGGTGCGCCAAAAAACAGCAGCGAAAAATAACACGCAGTCGTGATTTTAAAGCTATGTAGCCCACTTTAAAGACCATTAGCGGTTTTTCTTTTTCGTAAATAATTGCATAACATCTATCGAATATACATGATATACGGTACTTTGTCTAACATAGTGGGGTTGGGGTGTTGAGACTTACCCAGTCGTTGAAGCCCAGCTTCGCCAGCTCATGTTGTGTGCTTTGAGATGATTCTGATGCCTTAATTAACTTTGCGGTATCTAAGAAAAACGAGAGTTTTGTTTATGATACAAATATATATAGTCTCGGGCTGTTATTATTACTTACCATTGTTTAGGACTTGTTGCAGAAATGTGCGCAGCTCGATTGTTTCCGTTACTAAGGCGCGACAAACGGCTTTGTAATGGTTTTCTGGTAAAGCGGGCTTTATATGATTTCTGCACGTCTGCAACGAAGAAAACAATTGGTTTAAAAAGATTTGATTGATATACCTACTACGGAATAGTTTTAAAACAATATGACATCAAGACATCTACAAACATGATTCCTTTCTCTTCTTATTCAGCTCCAGAAGCTTCTTCTATCTTATACTTCCGCCTTTCCATTTCTAACCAGTTACTTATTATCTTTTGCAAACTTTAAACAGCTGCAGCTACTTTTCTAATTACACATCCAGCTGGGCTAACATTGCTCCTAACTGTTCCATATCCATATTTTATGCAATCGATAATCCCTGCTGTTTATTGCCCATATGCTAACAAAAAATCTTAGCCAGGTTTTCGTTTAGTCAAGTGCAATTCGCGCAAATGTGTCAGAAAAGTCAGGCATGTGGAAAATATTGCATGCCACCGAAGCGGTTTTCTCTGCTGCTCAATGTTGCCTGACAGTAATGTGTCAATTCTATAAAGTGCCTCATTAGAGAGGGTAGAACGCGCCAAAAGGTGCTGCTACAGTTGCTGCAGTTGCAATCGATGCACGTGATGAGCAAATGCTCATCGAGGTGTAACGAAGGCGGGTCTACTACATTATGATAGCTATGGTTCAATCAGCAACGCAATGCTGTTTATCACACGCCTCAATGCCGAATTACCAAATGATCGTGATCTTTTGGTTTATCAATAAGACTTGAGATGGGGTTTGAAGAGCTGGGGATGCGGATGCAGTGCAACGTGAATTCCTACAACGCATTAAGCTGTGAAATCAAGTGCAGAGCGATTTCCTATTACGAAATGGCCGCAACTAGTATTGGCGATTCGGTTATTTAATATCCATGCACAGCTTAGCTCATTGCCGCAATATTGAAAATTGCTAACTTGTTGAGATGTGGTCTGGTCTGGTCTGGTCTGGTCTGGTCGCGCCTGTGTAATCTAGAACCCGGGCAATTGAGCTAGCCAACAGAGCGCTTGTTGTTTTGCGGTTAGCCGCGATATAGATACAGAAACAAATGCAGATGCAGATACGCGAACAACAAAAAGTATCTAAGAGTGCGCCCCATTTGGTTAACTGTAAGTGCAACTGATGCTGTTGTTGCGTCGTTGATGCAACGTGCGCCAAACAAGTTTTCCCACACTTCCAGCAAACTGCATATCCATATCTAATACTATATATATATATAATCTTTGTTTATATATATGCCAAATGGAGCAGTCAAAGCCTGGTCAAAAGGTTACTCAAATGACGGCGCACCTCTAATAGCAGTTTGAATGCTTAAAGTCAAGATTGAACTACTAGCAAGATGCCTTGGAATAAGATAAGGTAAATAAAAAGACTTTCAGCTAAGAAAAATCTACGAAAACAAGAACAGATATTTGCATTCAGGAGTAGGAATACCTAAAGTCTGTCTGTTAACTACCCAATTCAACTGTTCACTTTACAGGGTATTAACCCAACAGGAACTGACTCATGGCGCCAAAGAGTTCAATTTAGTTCAGCTGGCAAAACTTTGATTTGATTCAATTTGCATTCGTGTTTGGACAATTTATCAGCGACCGCCTTCTGCCATACAAAAATGTCGAAATGTCAAGAGTTGTTTTGTTTTTTGTTTCTTACCTCGATTACATGCTCCAGTTCTTTGGTATTGTTACGCTCCTCATCCGTTTCATCGTCCCAGCGTTTATCGCCCTCCTCAATGCCCTCATCAATGCAGTCATCGTCGTTTTCTGCAATCGAAAAACAAAAACAAAAATCAAAATAAACACATTAAGATAAATACAAATATCGTATTTAAAGTGTGACGAATTGGTTAATCTAAGCAGAATGCTGCATTTCACAATATTGCAGTTGTTATTTTAAGTAAATTACATTTGTTTATTATATTTGAATAAGCCTTGTGATATGGGTTGAGCCAAGTGATTCATTTCGCAACCTTGCAACTGATTGTGCTTTTTGTGCGATAGATGTTTTATTTATGGATGCTGACCGAATGAATTTATGTACTTTTTTCTGGGTCTTGAAGATGTTTGTGCTGTGTTATTGGTGATTCAAACACTTTTTAGCTAAGCTGACAAAAACTTTCGGGATTTTCAAAAGTATTAAATGATTTTTGCTCAAAATTCATAGACAGGTTGAAAACTTCCACAGCAGTCCACTATTGTTAACTAACTAACATGTTTGTGATTCACATGATAATCTATTCATTTTTGAAGTTTTTCTTCAACTTACCATCTGCTGTCATAAAGTGAAACAGATTTTCAAGCTCCTGTGACATTTGGCATTCCCCATCAGCAAAATTGTAATCCAATGCGGCATAAACAACTTCAGCCAGTTCGCTTATAATCTGTAATTGGAAAGAAAAAATGGTTAAAACATTATAACTATTATTTTAACAATTATAATTATGTATAGTTGAGGTTTTTATAAGCTGCCGAGCTATTTGGTAACCTTAGGCGTGAAACACGAAACCGAAACCGAAACACAATCATTGTTTCGGAAGAAAGAGACACAAACAAATCTCTTGTATAACATTCACAAAACTCATGATGCAAGTTCATAGGCTAAGGACAAAATCCGTTGATTAACAAATCATAAAATAAACTGCCTAAGCTGCATGGGGTCTCTCTACTCTCTCCACACTCTCCATCTCCTATTGCTATCACTTGGGTAAGTCGTTGTGCCTCTTAGTTGCCCCTTGAGGGTGTTTTTTGCTGTCAGTTCATTAAACTGACACTCTAATTGGAGTTGAAGTTGACGCGTTCGTAGAAACTGAAACAACAACGCGCAAATAAACACTAATTGTTATTTGTTGTTGTTGTTGTTGTAGTTGTTGGTATTTGGGCACTACATTTGTTGCCTCTCCTGCTGAAGTTCAGGTGCAGCAGGCAACAGCTTCAAACTTCAACTTAAACTTCAAGCCAACAAGACGGCAACAACGATGACAACATCAAACGCCCAAGTGCAGTGGCAAGCAGCACATTGTTACTATTATTGTTTGTTTTTTTGTTGTTGTTGTTGTTGCTGTTTGTTTGTTACAGTTGCTATTGTTCACTTTCACTTTGGGCCAGCGATCAAAAAGAAACACTTGCCAAAAGTGTTAAAACACTGCCAACAACCAAATAATAAAAAAGGCAGCCGTTAAATAATAATTTGCAGCTGACGCCAGATTGCGTTAGTTTTAACGCTACCTAAAATACCCAAAACTCGATCAACATAGATGATCGCCCACGCAAAAAAAAAGTTTGCATCTCTCTCTTTCTTTATCTTCGGTGGTTGGATTATAAAAACCTTCGTCTAGGTCTCAACGTCAGTTGCCATTGTTGCCACTTGATTTCGTTATTATTATGAAAATTAAATGATTAAACATTGTGACAGCTGCGCGTTCGATGTTGCCTCTGTTGCCGCTGTACCTCTGCGCCCACTGGATGGTTGGCTGGCTGACTGGCATTTTCAAAGCTTGACACATGTGGCATGTGGTAAATGACGATGGCAGCAGCTCTTAGGGACACAGACGCTTACATCATTCACAAGAAGTGCACCAGCGACAACGCATAATTAATCTTAAAAAAAAATCTAAGCGGATAACTTTATGAAGAAGTTTATATACCCTAGAAAACAAACTTGACATAGTTATGGTTATGCTGTTGTACTAAGAAGCTTTCTATAAACAATGCTATAAGAGAAAATCGAAAAACTTTTCAAAGTAAACGTTCAACTAAGTCTAAAAGTTAAGCAAATCTTTTATTTCATAGCAGTTTAAATACAATCTACCTGCTGACAGTCTATTAAAGCATTATGACAAATGTAATATTGCAAGGGTCTAATTATGTGAGGTGCGCACAAAAGCAAAGGAAACATAAGAAAAATTTGCAAGTATATATTTATATGTGTACTATATAACGACCCTGAGAGACTTCTAAGGAGAGGGCCGGCCATTTGTCAGGTGGGCCTGTGAAGTTTCTCATGCAATTAGCCAAGTGAAGAACAACAAAACTGGAAGACTGGGAACATGTGCAAAGACTATTTATTTATTTTTTATTTTTTTTTGCAATAGCTAGTTGCACAAGAGAAATACCAAAGGGGAACTATTTCTTTTTATGCCGCTAGTTTTGCATATCTCTTAAGTATATGGAGCGAACACTAGCTATAAACTTAACACACCCTCAAGAGTTGCGGACCCAAAAAACAAAAAAGAAAAAAAATCCAAAATTCGTGTTCTCACCACACTTTAAATAGTGCTCCGTTTCAATAATATCAAAGTTGAAATCCACAGCGCAAACATGCAACGCGGCAATTGTAGCTGCAAGTTGCCACAGATTCAACAATTTTTCGTGTTTGGCCAACAAAAAGGTTACCAACACACCTCCAAAGGAGAGAAGAGAGACGAACCTTAAAGAGCACAATGCTATTAAGCTAGCGAAACCCTCCTCCCAGTTCAGGTTGTCGTCACCGCCACTATTTGGCGTGCCGCTTGTCAATCTTGTCAGTTTAACCTTTCGAGTGACCTCCATGTTCACTTTTTAGTTTGGTTTGTTTTGTTGTTACTGCTGCGTTTGTTTGTGGCGATTCTTTGGCTTTGATTTGTTTTACTTTATTTTAGTTTCTTTTTAGAAACCATAAACAAGCAGCCAAAAAATCAAATAAACATATTTGCTGAATCAGCGCAAACCAATTAAGTGTTGTGGGAGCTAAAAAGCTAGTTTGGGCGTAGCTTTTTAATATATGTGGAGTAGCATAAACAACAATGTAAATAACAATTTAATGTCTGAGGGAAATATGTCATAAGAACTGAAGAGTTCTAGGGAACTAACTCTATGGTAATTATTGGGTTAGGTTAGTTAGCTGAAAAGCATGGGAGCAAGAAAAAACAATACTTAAAACGAGTTATACAATTAACGATCAAGCCAAGCCAAGCGTAAAAATGTAAACCATTTTTAAGGAAATCAAGCAAACTTGTGAGTTCTAAAGGGTAGGTTATCTATAACAGAATCTCAATATAATCTATTAAGCTGTATTATTTCGCTCACAATCTACAATTCTGTGAAGCGTCATACTATTCGCAGCGATGATGATATTTTAAAATATAGAAACATTAAGTTGTTTATATTTCCAAAACCAAACTGTCTACGTTGTTCACTTTATATAGATTTAATGAAACAATAACAGTGACAAATTAAGTTACAAAGTAAGAAAATCTTATAGTTTATTCTCTGTTATATCAGATAAGTGCTGATCACCAGTTTAAACTGTTGCCAGGTTGAGTTATCTCGAAGAGTAGCTACTCATCAGCTGTCTCAGTGTTTTTAAGCACATGCTATATCATTTTTACAGAGCTGTTGCGGCTCATTCAAAACTCACTTCATTCATGAAAAGAAAATAATGTGAAATTATATTATTGTTGTGGTAGACATTTTTAGCTCTTTGGCAATGCGAGCCGCAAATCGTGCGAATTTTGTTTGTTGTTTTTAATCGTTTGGAATGTACACAAACAATAATTTTAGACTTGTAATACCTAAGTAGTTATACATATATATATATATAGATATGTTGTATATAGAAAATTAACCCAGTTCGCACGTCGAAGCCGAACCAAACACAAAAGCAATAGCTAAGGAAAACGCAGAAGAAAAAAGAAATACATGCACAGTAAGGTGCATAAGGCATAGCATAGATAAGTACACGACTTATAGACATACAGAGACAGAAAATACCTTGAGTGCCTTCAAAATGTGACCAAGGAGGGAAAAAGGCAGAGGCGGAGGCTACGAGTGGGTGTGCCATTGTATGGCGTATGCGGTTAGGAAAAATGTGCAAATATTATTATACGGAATACCGCATTTACAGCTACAGATAGCTCGACAAAAAGGCCACGCACTCATTCACACTAGCATTCATATTCACACACACACACACACACACATACTGATGTTTGAGTATTTATTCACATTCACTTTCACCTGCTGATAAACTGAGAACCTGTGCATGTCTCTCAGATATTCATATTCGTATGTATGCAAGTATGACAAGCGCGGCCCAAAAACTTGCCAGCATCTAAAAAAAATACAAAAAAATTATATATATTCATAATTTTTTGCAACTCGCATCTACTATTCCCATAGCCGTCTCACTTTATTATATTTTCTTTCTCTTTTCATTGTTTTTGTCTTATGCTCTTGGTTGGCGTATTTGGGTCAAACATGCAAACTCATTGAGTCTGAGACTCGCAGACTTGTCGCTGCCAAACTGGAAAAGCGCAAATCTAAAATTGTATAACCTGCTTTGGCAACTCTGGCGGCATTAACCGCTGTAACCACTAGAGATGAGCGCGTGATCAATGCAAAATGCAACTACTACGCGACTATAATTCCAATAATCAAAAGAAATGCATGATGAAGATTTTCAAGAATGCGGAAAGACTTTAAGTCTGAGCTCTAAGCATGTATGGAAAACCCAATAACAATAAAACTAAGTAGTTACGTTTTAAATTATATCAAAAAACATATCAATACTTCATATGATCCCATCTCTGCAATTTTTAGTATCTATATATCTTTCAGACAAGCCATTTATGCATTTTCTTGCTTTGCACACATAGTATATTGTCACCAGCATAAACGCATCTCTACTAACCAGATTTGGTTAACCAACCACCTCATCCCTGCCTCAACGAAGCCCGGCTTCGTTGCGTATCTGTGTATCTGTGGCCATAAATTGCGCCCACTTTGATCTTGCCACATTGAATGTAAAGTGCTTAATGGCCAAGTGGTAGGAACCTTTGTGTGGCATAAAAATGCATTGTAATTTACAAAAAAAAAAGCACACACACAAAATGAAAACGAGAAGGCAATGAACAAAATATATTTCCAGTTGCAGTTGCAGTGCAAAATGCGAATAGACCATGTTTGTTCTTTTTTCCTACATCTATGCAGCACAATACGATTGTGGTGTTTTTCTTCTCATTTTTTTTTTTGCCAGTTTCTCGCTATGTTCGTTCTTGGCGTTCTTTTGGGATCCCTAGAGATTTTAATCGTTGTCGCCGAGCGCCTTGTCAACATTTCAACGATTCGTTGCATTTGCTGCTGCTGCTTTACATTGTCGTCGCATTTCGATACCATCGACGTGTCTCAAGGCTTTGTAGGGTATAATAGAGTTGAAGGAAATAAGTTCATGTGAAAGCCAACAAGGCGTTCCTTGAAAAAGGATTCGTATAACATTAATTGCATGCTATCTATTAATTATAATCACAGTAAAGTTCACTAGTTCGTGTTATAGTTTTTTTTTTAATTAACGGGCAAATGAAATAACTTCAGAACACAATTATAGATACCCTGATCCCATTAAAAATGGGAAAAAAGGGTATAATGGTTTTGTGCAAAAGTATATAACAGGCAAAAGGAAGCATCTCCAACCCCATAAAGTATATATATTCTTGATCATATATGATATTTTCGATAACTCATCCCGTTTCCGTTTTTGATATAAATCGGTTAAGAAACACCGGAGATATGGGACATTGAAGTTGTGTATGCAGTGTGCAGTATATGCGTACATACAAACACACATACTTGCAAACACTGACTGTACGCGTAAAGTATAGGGATCAGGGTATCGTCTAGTCGGGATTTCTCGACTAGAGCCTTCTTACTTGTTTTTATTTCTTATAAAAGAATGTTGAGAATTGTAGCATCTGGAAGAGGTTAAGTTAAAGTGCAATGCAAAGAGTTCCCATGCCGAACTTATATAAATGGGAAATTAGTTAAATGATTTGTGCAGTTATAGTTTCTATTTCAACGGGTCATCACGTAATCACAAGAATGATTTTCAAGTATATCAGAAAACCAACATTGGGAAATTTGTTCCCATTTCGCGATGCTTTCAAGTACATGGAAAGGGGCATGATGTGTGTGGGTTGGTTGCCACCGCAACGAGATTCGCGATTTTATTGGCCCTATATGGTGTGGACGGTATGGATTATCATCTCGGCAGTGGTCTATATGCCAATTGTAGCAATTGTGGGCTATGTGATTAACTTCAAAAGCTATACGCCAGGTGGATTTATTTCTTCATTGCAAGCAGCTTTCAATCTTATCCCACTAATCCATAATGCCGCTGTGGTTTTTACGAATACTTCGAGATTTGAAAGAGCTAAGAAGCTGCTCGATATTATGGACAAACGTTGTGTAAATGATGAGGAACGTTTAGAGATCCATCGTTGTGTTGTACGTTGCAATTGGGTCTATCTGTTGTTTCAAATGGCATATACTTCGTATGCAACGGTAACCTCTCTGAGTGCAGTATATAGGGGAACTACAGCATGGGCATCATACAATCCGTTTGTGGACTATCGTAAGAGTAAAAGAAACCTTTGGATAGCTGTTACTTTTGAGTACTTTGTGTGTTCGGGCACTGTCTATGTCGATCAAATGACCGATATCTATCCGGTTATATTTGTTTTGATTTTAAGAACTCAGATTCAGTTGTTGGCACAACGCGTTCAAAAATTGCGTACAGACCCAAAGAAAACCGTCGATGAGAACTATGAGGATTTGGTTAATTGCGTCAAGGATCACAAACTAGTGCAGCAGTAAGCTTTACAGTAAGTTTAAGTTAAAGTTCCAATTTAAACTTCAATTTTGTTACAGATATTGTCGAATATTTCGTCCCGTGATTTCTCGCACATTTTTTGCTCAGTTGTTGGTTGTAGGATTGAGTCTTGGCTTGTCCTTCGTAAATCTAATGTTCTTTTCAAAGTTTTGGTCTGGCGTTGCAAACGTTATATTTATTACTGTTTTGCTTATGCAGACATTTCCCTTTTGCTATATCTGTGAGCTAATCATGGTTGATTGCTACGATCTGACCTTGGCTATATTTTACTCCAATTATCATGGTGCTGGCCGGCGTTATAATTCGACACTTATATACTTCTTGCAACAGTCTCAACAAACGATTACCTTTACTGCCGGCGGCATATTTCCAATCTGCCTGAGAACCAACATTCAGGTAAGTCATTTTATAAATAAGTATTAAGTTGATAATTCTATTATTGTACATATACATACTATTTATATTCTTTACAGTTTGCAAAGTTTGCCTTTACGGTGGTAGCTATTGTCAAGCAAATGAATCTGGTGGATAAACTAACTAAAAGCGCTTAGATTTTAAGATATATAAAAATTGTTATTGCACCAAAAGCTTTTAAATATGCACTTTAAACTTAGAAGATCTTGCGGAATGTGGTTTTATATCAGAGTTAACTAGTTGGGAAATGCTGAATGTTAGCACTGCTTTAACTAAAGGTCACAGCCTAGAGGCAATTATCGCTTAAAAATGCAGTTTATTGATTGATATTGAGAATATTCCATAACCATTTTTAGTTGCAGGTTTTAAGAAACAGGGTAAATATAAGTCAACACCTTTCAGCACAAGCCTGACTAGCGCTGTTTGCACTTGTTGGTCTGGTCTGCTCCGCATCGTCCAACATTTATCACGACTGGTCAGATAGACAGCACAGAGCAAAGCACAGGTTCGACTACAAGTTCGAGTCCAAGTCAAGTTGAGAGCTACTTAGCTGCTGGTTGGTAGCTGCTTCTGCTGCTGCTGTTGCTGTTGCTGCTGCTGTTGCTGCTGCTGCTGCTGTTGCTGTTGCTGCTGCTGTGTCGTGTTGTATTTAGACATGGCATTCTTTCTATGAAAACAATTGCATAAAATGTGAATCCTGATAGCGAGACAACAAAACAAAAAAGCCAAACACTGGCTTGGTCTTGTCAGCTCTAGTGGTCTAGACCGGGTCCCATGTGGCGTTTCTTGTTGTCCAACTAAAAAATAAACCTTAAAAGCTAGCTTTTGCGCGGGTACAAATCAACATAAAGTCAAGTTTAATAGCTGCATGGTTAAATTTTGCTATATGACTAAGAAAACAAAAAATAAACGACGAGGCTATTAATAAATGAACATTATCACCAAATATCTAAACAATTCGCAACTCATTTGCCCAACCCAATGTGAATTTGCTGTGGGGTCAAAGTGGGTTAAAGCCGAAACAAAAAATCAAGTACAGGCCACCATGGAGAAGTAGACCCTTTCCCCCTTCCCTTTACCGCTGCAAAAATAGCACTTAGCACACACATTAAACATATAGAAAGAGACAGAGGAACAGGAGAGAGGGAGAGAGAGAGAGAGAGAGAGTGGCAATAGATCGGCTGTTTGCCGGAAAAGAGACCAAGCCCGCAATCGATAATAATCGGCAAAAAAGTTTCATAGTTTGACCGACGCAACCGACTTCAAAGACATAATCCCTGGGCGCATTGTGCTTTTGCTTGACCAGGCTATAACGGAACCGAACAAAACGCTAATTGTGCACGCCTCTAGAACATGACTCAAATCAAAAAAGAAATAGCCATGGGCCAACACAGCAACAGGAACAACAACAACAAACTGTAAGAAACTACAAACCGATATCAATATTTGGGCATCTATACGATGTACGATGCCGGCAATGAGATAGCACAAAACGCTTGGGTTTAATTGGGTAATTGGCTCAAGTACCGTACGTATTATTACCACCAACAACAGCATCCAAATTGAAATACTCGCACATGACTCAAAAAATATTAATAAAATAGTATCGGGGAGTGGGCCTCTAACTTGCGACTGGCCCGAAAACGTAATGCCACTAAATTGCAAGTGTACACATTAAGTGGGCAGAAAAAAAGAAAGGGGAACGAGAGGAACAAGAGGAAAGAGGGTGTTAGCTGCGCTTATGAATTGACGGCTGTTTGGGTCAGGCTGCCTAGCATCAAGAAATAGAATAGAATGGTAAGTCGGGAAGTCTTTTGACTCAGGCTCGTCGTGACTGGACAACCAGTTACTAGCTACATAGCCAGCCAAAGCGTCTTCTTTTCTTCTCAGTTCTCATGATGAAAAAACTGGGCGGCAAGCTCTGGGGGACCGTTTTTTGCTTCTTCTTCTTCTATAATGCAATAGCAGGCAGGCATCGGCAGGCCCCAAAAACTATATGTGTGTGTGTGAAGAAAAGTAACTGTTACTCGTTGGCAGTCAGGCAACTCGTTTGGCGTCTTCTTTCCATTTGGCTGAATATATGCAACGCTAGATAAGCCTTCCAGCCAAAATAAACAGAAGTGAAGTAAGAGGTATTACCAAGAAGTGAATATACACTGGAAAGTAGTCAAGAATTAATGAAAGAAACATTATTTAATACGCATGGTATTAAATCTTATATTGAATCTTCCATAATAATTACATTCTGTAGAACAGCTTAATTAAATTGTATGGTATAATAGTTAATCTTTGGTGGTTAGATATTTCTGCAGGATTAACCAACTTAATTTATGATATTTAAATAATTTTCTACTTATAATATTGTTGTAAGACTTCAAAGTAATTTTTTCTTAAACTAAGGACAGACTATTCCATTAAGCTTTATTTGTAATACTGAAAAGATAATCTACATTTAGAAGTACATATTTATTGGCTAAAATTTGGTTTCTAAAGTTGAATTAATCATTGGTTTAACTTCTGATTTTTAACTGGAAAATCGTTTAAGCCCAGCATCAGCATTCAAAACATTTGCAAACTTAATAGCCAAGTTAATGCCACCCAAAAACAGTGTAAGCGTATTAAAAGACTGGTTCACTCTTGAGTGTTTGTGAGGCCTTTTAAAAGTGGGAAAGCAATTGAACAAGTGAACAGATGTATACGTGTATGGATGTTTGTGTGTGTGAGTACGAACGTTCAAGTTTCTTGTGTTTGTGTCGAGCATTTGAGAGATGCAACTATACGAATTGGAGGCTGCTAGACCAGCCCATTCAGGTGATGCTTTAATGAGTCCTTTATCACGTCGAATGTAGCATGTAGCATGTAGCAAAGTACGCAAAGAGTGTGCTTTGGCATGGCCATTGCCATAGCTATAGCCATAAGAATTATGGCTTCATTGAGACAGAGTCGGTTCCCATCGTGCCATGCCGTGCACCTGGGGCAACGACAAGAGGGCAGCTCAGCAAAGAGGTAGAGAGAGAGAGAGAAAGAGTTGAAAGCAAGATTCAATGCATTTTTATTCTAATTTCAAGTGCATAAGCACTTGAACCTTACATTGAATTCAATCGATGTGGAGGTAGGGGAGTGGAATTGGTTGTTTTCTTCTCCTTGCTTTTGTGAAGTGTGTTTGAGTAACGGTCAAGCGCAGGCGCAGCAGCAGCAACAGCAGCTGTCAAATACTCAAATAATGACATGCATTCAATAATAATAAGAATAGTGTTTGCTTAGGCGCCCAAATTGAATTGCTTTGGCGGTCATTGGACTCCACACTCAAACACCGCACACACCGCACACAGTGTTTAGATCGGGTTTGGAGTTGGGGTGTAAGTCACGACGCATGCAATTACATTCAGGCATAAATACATTTGCTTTAAGAATCGGCACCACACAGAGACAGCGGCAAGATAGAGAGAGAGAGTAAAAGACAATCTACAAACGCCGTCGTCGGCGGGTTCGTCGCTTCAGCGAGCCATGAACTTGCCTCTTGGCTGGCCATGCCTAAGTCAAGCTTATAATAGCTTCTGCCACAGCCATACTCCAATTTCCCTGTTCCCCCATTCAAGCATTCAGACAGGGCCGACAGCGTTTAGTTGATCGACACTTTTATGTTGACGTCGTGAGCGTTGTCATCGTCGTCGTCGACATTGGACGACGCGTCGTCTTCTTTCGTGGCAGTTCTGGTGCTGTGCCTGCCAAACCGATTGATTGATTCTATAGAACAATGCGCAATGGTCGTCAATGCGCCGATGTGCCGCCAGCAACAGCTGCAGACTAAACACACACACACACACATATATATAGAAACTAAAACTAGACTTACGCACAGTGGTGCAAGTAGTTAAAAAGCTTCGAAAAAAATCATCTTAAAGATAGATCAGAACTTGGAGTTTAGATTACTGCATTTCCAGTTTATAAAATAATTTTGACTCAAAACTAATGACTAATTTCTACCCCGAAAACATCAACTTGAAGATGAGTCAGAACTTTCGAACTCAATCGATTATCAAATATTATTATTTTTAACACAAAACAATACGAATACTGGGTAATAAAGAATTTTACTATTTTCCGCTTTAATGTGCAACTTGAGCTAAGTTCTAGGTACAAGGAAGTTTAAATACATTCAATCAAGTTGGAGTAGTTTGGAGTGGTTTCCTTTTTGGTTGCTTTCCTGTTGCGTATGACAGGAAGTCGCCCACTGTGCCATGTTCCGCTTATTACAAATGCGTAGCACTAATACAGAGCGTGCTTGGTCACAGCCAAAGAGTCACAGACACAACCACAACTAAAGCTACAAGTCACAGCTAGAGCTGTTGAGCTGCAGCTAGAGTTAGATCTAAAGCCAGTCGGAGCATAAAACAAACGGCGAAGGCACTCAACCAAGTCGCAGTCAGAGTCTGTATGTTGTTGTCGTTGTTGTTGTTGTTGGCCAAGTGGAGCCATTGTTTTGAGGCAGGCAATAGACAGCAGCCGTTACCACTTGCAACATTTGTTGCTTGTGGCAGGCAAGGCAGGCAGCCAGGCAGCATAAGGTACCGACGAACCCATAAAAGTACGGGCGGGCCAACAAATGGAACAGGTATGACTCTTCCAGATGTTCACGCTCCAAAAAAAATTTAAACGCTATGACTTTTATTTCGCCAGAACAATAGAAAAGTTAGAAGGGGTAGAGAAAGGAACTGCTATTGCAACAAACAGCTGCAACAGCGTTTAGACTCCAACTGAGTCACAACCCACACACAATGATCATCATCATCCATACACCTGAGCAAAGGTATTTCAATTAAATGGTATAATAATATTTATTTTGTACACACATCATTCAAATTGTGTTAATATTTGTGGGTATATACGACAACAACAACAACAAAGCTTTTTCACCTTGAGACTCATCGTTGTATACTCGAGAATTGAATGTCTGGTCAATAATTGCAATACTTAATTGACCAGCAAAAAGAAACACTTTGTTTATGTAACAAGACGACGGACGGGCAATTGAACGGCATTTGTGTACTTTGACAAAGTGTATAAATATTGTGATACTTTTGTATAAACAGTTTCAACATTAGGAGTATTTTGTTTTAAATAGAGGAAAAATAACAACGATTTTCAAAATAGTATGAAGGTATTTTTCAGTCGTACATAATCTTTAACTGGTGCATTATTACCAGCATTAGTAATGAGTGGAACATTTGTAATAAGATTGGAGTTTTTTAAGTTTAAATTATTATTAGTCATTGCATACAGTTATTCATAGTTTACTACACTGTGCTACAGTTTATTTATTTTTCCTTACTTACTGATAGCTAAAAGACAATTGGGCCATGGCTTTTCACGTTTATGTCTTATCTAATGTGAGAGACTTACAAACTACACATGACATTTAAAAGTGTTGAAATAATTGGATTAGATTTAGAATACTTTAGAAATAACAGAATGTCATAGAAAAAAAAACTTGTCTGACTATGTATAAATAGCATGTTAGTAATAAAGCTTAAGCTTATTTAGTACAGTCCATTAGTAGACATGCAACAAGCTTTGTGTTATTAAATAGTATTAAGAAAATTACAAATTGTTTACAGATTGAGCGTGGGGTACTAGGGGAAAAAAGACGCTTAACTTAATACAAGTTATTGTTGAGGATACAAATCAGAAACAAATTCCCTTAAAAGTTAATCTTCCGGATATGGTTATAGCTCGTATCAATATGTTAATTACTTAATACTGGCGCCCTGCCCATATATGGGAATCTTTTACAATTCGCCAACACGGGCCTAACCCAATTTAAAAGAGCTGTCAAATGTAAAACAAAAACTAATCCTATTTGGGCTGCTTGGATTCCCTCTCAAATGTCGAACTGTCGCATGCTGCGGGTCATAAGTTTACTAGAAGGGGCCGCACCCATTGAAAACTCAAAACCTATAAACCAATTACACAGACGAAAAATATAAAAACTTCCCCCACACATATGTATGGCTGGGCTGTCAATCAATGCAATGCTTTATTGGTTTATTGTAAAATTGAACTACAAATAGCACAAATTACGAAAACAACAAATGCCATTTACGTCGAGGCAATGCAATATTGGCGTCCCCAAAAGGCAAGCCCTTTTTTTTCGAACCGGGTGTTTCGATTTTGAAGGTTTACGCATGCACTCGAGTGTGGTGAAGCGCATCCATTTATGTATGCCCTTGCTGGCGGATATTAAAAGTAAATCAGAGATGTTGCAGCTGATAAAGTTAATGAAAAGTATGTTGAAATTCCTGGATGAGTAACCTTTAAAGGCATTATAAATTTTCCTTACTTTTTATCACCTTATAGCTTAGATAAGATCTTGCAGTAAGAGTATACAATACCTAGTAACCCAAATTTAAGTGTTCTCTGATGTTAGCATTTTAGCTGTCTTTTAGCAACACCCACCAAATGGAATACAAGCAACAAGATACGACATTTGGACGACCTTAGCTGCCGGCTGGATGGCTGGATGGCTGGTTGACTGCTGGTTTGTTGGTTGGCTGGTTGACTGGTTGGTTGGCAAACCGCAAAAGGCAACTTCCTGGTAACAGCTTCCACATATCAAACTCAAAAGCCAAGTCAGTCAGTCAGTCAGTCATTGATTCAGTTAGTCAGTCAGTCAACTAAGCTAGGCAGTTCAACAGATAGTTAGCTGAATCACGAGCCAATCCGGAAAACCAGGAGACGACTCGAAGGCAACAGCTTTTAAAGCGGTTTCTGATGAAGACTTTTGCGGTTAGTAGACTGCCAATAATTTGTTAGCTCGTAAGTATTATAAACATGCATAAGTATATCTCAATGCTATCTGCAATGTATAGATCTGTAGTCAAAGCCGTCAAAAAAAACTTTACCACTGACTGCAGCTGATCATCAACATTTTGCATCATAATAATAGTCGAAAGTCACATGATATGTGAAGATGTTATAAGTTCCGCATTAGCTAAGCGCGCGCTCTTTGGTTTGATTTAGTCATTTTGTCGCTATTTTGTCGCTATTTTGTCGATTGCATAAGATGACAACGAATACTTAAAGTCATTTACAATGTGTGGAGAGACAGTAGAGACAGACTTTTTGGCCCAATACCCAAAAGCCCAAAGGTCAAACATGCTTAAGTGCAGTTAGTTTAGTGGAAAATGTCACTGCACACGCTGCCACTCAAAAGCAAAACCAGCAATAGTTAACTCATGCAACTCAGTGTTGCCCTCCTCAAATGTGTGTGTGTTTCCACTCAATTTCAATTGTTTTGTTGCTAAAATAGAAAATGCTAAACGAAGCATTTGCGCATTGCAGTTGGTTATGTTATTTTTTTTTTTTGCATATCATTTCTAGTTTGGGGGAAAGCAACCCCAAAACCACAAACAAATAACAAGAAATCCAAAAAACAGAAACAAACAAAAATTTATGATAATTGTATGAATATTTTTCAATTTAGCTTGTTGTGACCACACGGGGCACACAATTCTTACCCCCAGCTAGCTGTTGAGGTCTTTTGGGGGTTGAAAAATGTGTTGAATAAGAATTGCACACAGCAAAAGTCATACTCAAACAGTAAAGAGCTGAGTAAATATTAAAATCTAGACAGCAATTAGTTAAACAACTCTTTAAGCTGTTACTAGACAATATTTACGGAGAATGGAAGAAAATATTGAATACTCATCACATAGAAAACCTTTTTAAAGATCTTTCACTACTGAAAGTCTTGGCGTTATAAGTTTCAAAAAGTTCTAGTAACACTTTTCATATAAATCTATTGACTACTTAAGGCTTTTCACATAGCGTGACAAAACACTAGAAAAAAACCTAAAAATTTTAGCAGGCCATAAAACAAAATGAGCAACAACATTACTAACAACTTCTGCCCCGAGGCATAATGTGTGAGAGTGTTGTTGTTGTCGATGTTGTTGCTGCTTGATGGCGTTGCAAGCCAGCAATTTTACGGTAATTTTCACAGATGCCACGGCCGGACTCGTTTCATTGCGTTTCATTTCCCCATCAAGGGGTAGACCCTTTTACCAGACCGAAGTGCGAAAGTGTTTTCGAGAGCCGAAGACGAAGAATGCATTCAGTTAACTTGATGGTTCCCATCGTGGCCTAAAAGGCAGGCGGAGGAAATGATGCGCAGGCGTAGAGAATTCACATGATGATCGTTAGTAGTAGATGTTGTTGTTGCCAGTTTTTTGGGGGCAGCCATGAATTGGTTGGTAATTAAAACTACTCGCAACTGCAACACCAACAAGCAACAACAGCAAAAGAGTGCCTGCATTTACAACACACAAAGCAGCCGCAGTTGCCCCTTCAAAGTTCGTAACATGGAAGCGTGAGTTTCTCTACGCCTTCAATTTTAATGTATCTTTTAGTTAGCTTCAGATTCGTTGCTGTTGCTGTTGTGGTTGTTGCTGGTTTTCAATTAAGTATCGCTGTTGTTGTTTGGGTGTGTGTGTGAGAAAAATGCAGCCTACTCAATGGAGGTCGTTTGCTATTCTCTCCCTGCTTAGCATAAGGTAATTCCATTGTCTTGGTATCATGTGAGAAAACGTCTTGCATTCTTGGGGCACCTTAAAATTCTTGTAATTATAAGTATTAAATAAGTGTATGTGCGTGAGTATCAGTGTGTGTGTGTGTGTGTGTGCATTGGGGACTATTAGAACTAGGTAACCATTAACTCTAAGTAAGAAATATAAAAAATAATGTATTTAGGTTCTTAATATGTGGGAAAAAAGTCAAAGCATATTATTAGCTTGGAAAATTATAATAATATGTTATTAACGAGTAAGAAGGCTCTGGTCGAGAACATGGCTATATCGACTCGGCTGTTGATGCTGATCAAGTATATATATAATTTATTGGGTCGGATACGCTTTCTTCTGCCTGTTACATACTTTTGCACAAAGTCATTATACCTTTTCTACCCATTTTCAATGGGTTTAGGGTATACAAAATCGCAAAAGTTAATATAATATCATAAAGTAAAACGCGTGGACCTTAAATATATCATCTTTGATTTGTTTTTACATGTACATGTTTTGATCTATCTATACAATATCCAGCTTTCGAACCAACCATAGCGTTGTTTTGAAAGAACCGATTGTGTCGATTGAAAAGTTTTAAAGTTAAATGCAGGGCAACGACCAACAATAGTTTTGCAACGCTAAAGCTTTATGTATTGATTTATATGTAAATTTCAAAAAAGCCGCTAATCTAGCGTATCGATTACTACGCATGTCTCAGTCTTTAGAAAAACTAGCTAACATTATCATAAATCATAAAAACTTAATTAAAGCTTGAACCGGAACCAGTGGATAATAAAATGGAGAAACAATAACAACGACATTAAACTGCCCACAGAGATCAAAATAAAGCTCAATTACACAGATTTAACGAGCCATAATTCTAATCTGTAATCAGTGAGCACTTCGAAAGTCCAACACACACGTGAAAGACCTATAACGAGCGATAAAAGCGTACACGTACCAATAAAAACAAATAAAGAAATAACAAACAAAAGGCATAAAAAACTCACCTTTCTATGCGAGGAGGCAAGCGGCGTGTGCTGATTGTTGTTGTCAAAGGCTGTAAAAGAGACAGAAAAAAATGAAATCAAAATGGAATTGCATTATTTATATTGTTATAAAATGATAAAGACCATAAAGTCAATTAAGAAATGCCATATAATAAAGTAATGTACAGTTGTACAGCGCTTTTCAAAAATAATTAATAAAATATAAATCCATATATATGAATATAAATCGATAAACGTAACGATCAACTTGCAATTAAGCTAAAAATTATTTACCTTTCCATTCGAAGTTGATTTCTTGTTGAAATATACATATATATATATGCATACTGTTTTAATTCCGTCTATCTGTCTTTCTCTCTTTCTCCTCATCTCTCTCTCTCTTTCAGTCTGTTTCTCTATGTGCTTTGCACTTCCGCACTTGATGGCCAAACCCAACAAACAGCGGCTAAAAATTGTAACAAAAATGAACAACACACAACTTAAAACGGGTTCAGCAATCATAAAACATGTTGTGCAAAAAAAAAATAAGACAGACGGCCATATACCTTTTGCTAACTTGGGGTTTGATCGCAAGGGGTGGGGTGGGCCACCTGACATGACTAACAGCAGTTCTGCGGAAACATATTTGTAGGAATGTAAACTCAGGGAGAATGATCTTACTGTTAGCTACCCTGTCGTCTAATCTAATAAGATGTTCAAATCTTTTATAGCCCCCATTATATCAAATCCAATAAGTACAGGGTATATAAAATGTCACTTCTATCACTTACAAGTAATACACATGTATAGGTATTTCTGTTATAACTCAATCCATAACGTTCACATTATTATCATTGCTTAACAATTAAATGCAATTTATGAAAAAACCTGCACAAATTTCGTTGACTCAGCGATCGAGTGTCCAAGGTGCTCTGTTTGGTTGGGTTTGGTTTAAACAACGTTTGGGTGGTGCTGACCGGCCGGCTTTTGATTACAGAGCGAGACAAACCTCAGACTGACCACAGACCGAACGACCGACCGGACGAACTCCATGGCTCGGCAATTTCGTTTTAAAGTTTATTAAGCGTGACTGACATTCGTGAATTGTGATTTTGTAATTGCTACGCCCAAAACAAGCAAGTAATATATATAACTCACAAAATCAAGCAAGTCACATAAACATTATTAGCGATCAACGAAGTACAAAATAAACTTGTAGATCTATTTGTCAAAGATAAAAGTTTTGTAAACGAAAATATAAGATAGACAGATAGATCGCAAGTCGAAAGAACTCGCTTTAAATGAATCCCTCTTACGTGTAATTACATTCATCCGAATCTAACCATTTCCTACTTAGCATTTTTGCTGGGTAATGTTTCTTGGTGTACAACGAGTAACGTTGTCTAGTTGACAGTTATGCTTTAGAAAAGGAGGATGTGAAGTCTTTTCTAAAGTCAAAAACTAGTTTGCTACCAAAAATTGGGTGAAAAAAAAGCATGTCGCTTTAGTTATGGTTATTAAACGCCATTAATGTGATCTTAACTCTTTTCGTGTTGCTGCGCAGACAACTTTAAACTAACATAAATGTTTTTGGTTTAGGATCTGGCAGTAAGAACACATTGCAGCGACCGAATGATGAGCTCAGCATGATATCATAATGTGTCTGTTGTCTCCGCTGTCTGTTGTCCGTTGTCCATCACTTTCGCAGGAAATGAGTTATGAGAAAGCCGAGTCAAAGTCAGTGCAGAAACAGCAGTGGCAACCCATCAACAGCAGCAGCTGACTCCTGAGTTGGGGCACATAAAAATTTCATGGATGGCATGAAACATGCTGAGACTTTATAATTAAATAAAAAAATATATTTATATATTTTTGTGTTTGGTTCCACTTAATAATTAATTGACATTTAGCAAAGAATTTCAAAGTTTTTTCTTTTCTTCTTTTGTGTGAATATATATAAAAGATGTTGGCCCATTTGCCGATTCTCAACTGATGAAATTTGCGTACAATGAAATTTATTAATGACTGATTTATGAGGCAGCCGTTAGGAGCCTGGGAACATGTGCTCAACGTATTGTTTGAGGAATTTATGTGTGGACGTTAGGATTTGAAAGTTCAAAGCGTCTAAAAAATAAAAAAAAAAGTTCGAATTAGTCAGGCAACATGTGTGAAAAATTATAACAAGCCAACGAATTTATTTGCAATATATGAGAGTTATTATTGCTTGGGTTTCTGGGTTCGTTGAGTTGTTGAGTGATGGATCAGCGAGCCTAAAGAGTTGAACTTGTTAAGCCAATAACAATAAACTAATTGAGACTTTAACCCAGTTGAGAGTTCATTTACTTTTCTTAACAGTTGCCAGATAAAAGATCTTTAAAAATGGCATTTTTGTTAAACGGAAAGAAAGAAAATATGCATCACAGATATGATCGGTAAATTTTTGACTTCCTTTGCGAAATTCCCGCAACACTTTAAAATTTTTGCGCGTTTCTTTTTGTTTGATTACCGCATTTGTTGTTGATCATATACAATTCTTATCAACTATGACTCATAAATGCGTCAATTTTGTTAATTTCTAATTGGCGATCAAGTTTTGTGGCCTACAAATTTATAAATATAACTTTGAAAATCTATCTATAAACTGTCCCGACTTTATCTATACACATTATTGATTGTTATCGTACAAGTTTCTCAGCAGTTAAATATTCCTAAGCATATTCCATACAATTGCTGTCTTTCTTTGCACTTTCCGACTCTCTTTTGGCCTAAGAGCGTATCTTATGTCTTTTGGCCTTTGAACGTTTGATGAAATAGCAATATCGGCACACATTTGTGATAAGATTAGATTGCCGAAAGTAGAGCTGTTTTGTTAAAGACAATTTAGTAACGTTTTGGTCGCATAAAAGAAAATGCACCAACAACATTTGTGAGAGTGGCAATACTTTCGACAAAAGCCACCTGCTATATCCAATTAATAATTATTACAATAATAAATAAGTATATAGTTAACAAAAAAGCATTTTGTCTGCTTTGCCTTGCTCCCTTCACCCACAACAACACTCGTTTAAGGTTCAATATAAAAGTATAAAACATTTTCATGCTTATCTGACGCTATTTTTTCGCTCATTTTTGTAATATAGTTTTATGCACGTTGCTTGCCTCTTTTTTTTTAACGGCTTGTTGTTGTTTTAGTTGCTGCCGTTTGACCAAGTGGCCTCATGGCAATTTACTTTCTAATGTCATGAAAGTCATGTGCAAGTCAACATCATTTTTTACTACTACAAATTTAACGATATTTATATACATTTTTATTTAAAAACTCGGCAAAAAGCTAATTTTATTTAATGACTAAACTTTTTACCCACGCTTCGTTTGTCAAGAAATTGATAAATAATCCCCTCAGCGCACAATACGCGTAGTCTATGCAGATTTCTTTCTTTGCACAAATCTGACTAAGAAAAACACGAAAAAAGACGCATAGAAAAAAACAACAAAGGGAGGCGTCAAAAAAATAAAAATAGCGTTAAAGCGTCGACGGCTTTTCAAAAGATAATAATAATAATTTGTTGTTGTTCCTAAACGAAACGAACAAAAGCTGAAAGCAAAAATAACATTAGACCCCGAAAGTTTACACCTATGCTAACTCATTTGTTGAGTGTTGCAATTGTTGGCCACATTTAATGATATCTAATTAACCAGTAATTTGCATTACAACAGCACCAAAAGATTATTGTTAATAGTTTATTAATCAAATGTGTCTTTTTTGAGCTATTCCCCCTTAACGAAAATCGTTTGGAAGTGACCTTTAGGCTTTGCTATACTTACAATTAACCGCATGCCAGCGTTTGATTTCAATTATAAATTAATTAATAATTTTTAACGATTCGCTGCAGTTAGTGTTTGATAGTTAATCATGAGGAAATGATAGATAGTTTACCAATTAACTTAATTACATGCGGGGAGTTATGTTGAAGTGATCATTAAAACAATTTCAGCTAACAACTCAAACTGTTGTGTAAATTTTAATAGAATTATTACGAATGTTACGAATTAGTAGAGCGGAATTTTTATACACACGCATAAAGTATGTGAAAATAATTATTGATATAATAATAATGTGTAATGTGTAATGTTTAAGCTATGTTTAAATCAAGTTGTCAAGTTGCTTCCAGTTATCGACAGAAAAGTCGTATAGTATGGATTTTGTATCCTACTTTGTTAAATCTAACAGTTACGTTTAACATTCTCCTGCTCTAACAGAGACAGAACATTTAAGGACAAGGCTATGTTAATGCAAGTCACTTTAACATTATTCTACAAATTTCTGTGTCTCTAAGCGTTTTTTTAAGTTCGTAGCATGACTTTATGATCATGACACACTTGCAAGCAAGCAGGGAGAGAGAAGTGAGGTGAGTTGTTCGGGCAGTGCGAATCATTTAGCTGCGCAGGCGCCATGCAAAATTTGTAACTGAGACTCTCGCTTTCTTTTGAATGGGGGGTCCCAGCCGTAAGAAAAAATAACGACAGCAACATTGAAAGCAAAAAAAAATATTAAAAGAAAAAGAAAAATGTCTCGTTTTGTGTTGATGACTGTGAAATTAGACGCTGGCCGCGTTGGCGTCGTTGGCGGGTGCTGATCATAAGTATCTGTTATCAGAGTGAGGTGGATGACTTACTGACTAAACGACCAACTGAACGACTGAGCTGAGCTCACTATAGCTGCTGCTGCTGGCTCTTTCACTTTGCGCTGAAATTACAATATATATAAATTATATGCACAACATACGAGTTATATCTGTCTGTCTGTCTGTCGGTCCGTCTGTCAGTGGCTGCGCATATGCATATTTATATACAGAAAAAATCTTTAAATCAGCATTTACGCTTTCATCTTTCACATTTCTTAAAGACAGCGACGCGCGCGTCTATCAAAGAGAGAGAAAAACACAAACCCCAACAACATGAACAACATAACTAACCTGTTGTTGTTGCTGTTGTTGTTGTTTTACGCATGCGCAGCTGCTGTTTGAAATCTAAAGTAAAATATTTTAATTTCTTTCGAGTGAATTTACATAGTTGGCATATTGAACAAATTTGTGAATTTACGTATCGCTTTTGTCGATTTGTCTTATTTAATTTGGTGAATTGGCCGCCAATCAAATGCGGTTTTTTTTATTTTTATTTATTTTTCTTTTCACAAAAGATGAAAGCAAAAGTGACATTTCGAGCATTTATATGCTTAACCAAAAGATCTTTTTTTTTCTCTGGGCTTTTGGGCAGGAGAGAGACACCTTTTGTTTGGTTTTGATCCAATGATCATTATGCAATCAACAATATAGAGCCTAGAGCTGAAGAATGGTAGCAGTCTTGTGGTTCGTTGGTTTTTTTCAACCATTTTTGGAATGCTATTCACATTGATTACAACTTGATTGGGTAAGACATAGTTTTAGGTATGGCGGGGGAATACGTTAGACTTACTGCAAATGGGCCAGACGAATCGTTTTGTGAATGGCAATTGTGTGTGTGGTGTGTATGGTGTGTGGGATTGTGTGGGATTTGGTTGGGAAACTACACCGCAAAAGGTATGCCAAACATTATAACTGTTGTAACAGCTGAAAATTCATAAGAAATATTGTGTAAGTATAAGAAATTCTAAATACTTACACGAATAATATGTTAAGGCGAGAAGGAATAAGCCAACATTAACAAGGAATACTTCAAATATTATATAGATGAGAAATTATATATAGATATTGAACTTTAGCTAGTTAAAAAAAAGATTTTCCACACAATATGCTTCAAATATTTGAAGATAAGAAATCTTTTCCTATATTACAGACAATAACTTAATCCCATACCATACCTAATTAAATCAAGTTATATATAAAGAATGATATCATAGAAGACGCCAGAAGATAAGCAAACCTCAGTACAAATCCATATATTTATATATATGTATATATATATATATATATATAAACACGGACTGAACTCTCAAATGTTTTAACGATTTTGTTATTGATGTAGTCAACACACTTAATTCACATACAACCCATAATAAGACTTGCGAAACGATAAGATAGGCACGACTGGAAATTGAACTGGAAGTACGCATTTCTTCTCTCTCTTCTCTTCTATGGCCTTTGCCATTATTCGATTGCATTCAAATATATATATTTATAAAATAATAATGTAGTTAAATGCTCAAAGAGACAAGCCTTGGCTGAATGGGGCATCTTAAAAACAGTTTGTGTGTGCTTTCAGGGTCGCGCGATGCTGCCACTTGAAAGCAGTTGGAAACAAAAATAAATTAGAGACCCCACATACATAAACAAACAAGTGTCATCGAATAATGGAGCTCAGCTCAAAAATACCGTTTTCGAAGACAATACTATTTGGATTATAATATGATTTATGTGCGCGAGACGCACTTTCAAAATCATATAACACAAATAACACAAACTGCACAAATTTTCCATTTGCATTCGAAAGCAAAAAAAAAAAAAAATACATATATATATATATATACATATATATTTATTTTAATGTTACCAAAAAGTTTCAAAATGCAGTTTGGGACAGACAGACTGCACAGGTGGACAAGTTTGGCGACGCCACAAATAAATTAACAGAAATACAACGTTGCTTTGGGCTCTTTTTCACACAAGTGGAGCACATGGAGCGTCAAATTTGGTTCAGGTTCAGTGGTCGTCATGCATTACGCTTATGTCATTATGACAAAAGTATACAAAATTATTATATCTATGTATTAATTTTTGACCGTTTTCAAACTAGAGCAGCAACAAACGAAGACAACTATTATTGTTGTTAGGGCTCATGGCAATCACATGGCAAATGCTTCAGGTGAGGTCCAACATAAATGATTACAACAAGTTCATAATAACAAATGTGTTTTTGTATTGTTGCTGCTGTCAAATGACCTGCCTGACTAATCTGATCGCCGCCACATAAATATATTTTCGGTTTACATGTGTTAACAAACAGTTCCAAGAAAAAAAATAATATGAGGAGCATACAAGACAAGAAATGGGAGACAACTGCTGGGTTAGAAATGGGTTAAGATTGATGTAAGATGGTTATTTGATATTCAGAGACACTAGAATAAAAATGATTATCAATCGTAAAGAAAATGTTAAAACAATCTTTGTAATATTTATTAAATATACTTAGATCAAAATTATAATACTCTATTATCTTCTGCTTATTAAAGGTAAAATTTATCTACTTATATAAAAACTTGTTTCTTATCTACAACTCATTCTTACACAACTACAACAACCCAAAAAAACCTTTCCGGATACTGACCTAAGTAAATTGTAGCCTATTAAGCTACAAGTTTTAACTTGTTTTAATGCATGTTAGTAACTCATTTGTTAGCTCCTCTTTAAGGTCATTGGAAGACAGCCACTAAACAAATTAAATGCAATGCTCTAAGCACAAAACAAAGCCAAATCCACTTTGTGGCTACTGTTTTTTGGGTTAAAAGTTTCGTTATAATTTTGTTTGTTTGTCTTCTAGTTAATGTTTGTTGTAATTTTAAATGTGATTATTTAAACATTAAAGCAGCTGGCAATGCAACATGGTTTCTGTTTTTAGTTTCTTGGTTTGTTTTAGTTTTTTTTTTTTTGGTAGAGAAAACAAGAAAGTCATAGACATGAAAATGAAATATCATCACCCATCATTCAGACCCATCATTCGAAATCCCCACAAACACTCACACACACACAAACACGCACAGATTGTGTCCGAGTAAGAAGTCAATTGCACAAACGTATTTTTCCATTTTATATTTTCGTTTTTCTAACAGCAACAATTTACAAATCTGTTGACGGCTATAATTTTTTTCTGACTTTCTGACTGCAGCAAGCCCAAAATAATGAGTAAGGGAATTTATTTCTTTTATTAGACCAGAAATAAAAGAAAAGAAGACCAAATGTAACCTGCTTTCTTCTTTGGCATCGTAAATACGGTTTTTGTTGTTTTTCTTTCCTGTGTGTGCTTTGTTGGGTTGGGTGAAACTTTATCTAATGGATACAATTTGTTAGAATGTCGTTGAATTTTTCTATAGTTTTTTTTACCCATATTAATAATAACTTGTTATATAAATGGGGTATAGTAAGGTGTTGGAAATTTAGGTGACAAGAAAAATAACTTAAAAATCTTAAGACTTGTGGAACAAAAATGCGATTTTTAGTGACATTTTGGTACGGGGTATCTGTAAGTTGAGCACTCTCGATTCCAGCATCAATTTTGTTGTCTTACAAATGGAAGAGTTGCATTAAACTTGATGTTTGGGCGGAAACTGAACGAAAGCAATCAAGAGTCAAGTCAACAGCTGATAGAAAGAGAAAGACAAAAATACAGAGAGAGAAAATAAACCAAAATGAGAACCTATGACAACAAATCAAAACAGGGGGTGCTTAAAAAAAAGAACAGCGCATGTGCTATGACCTTCGCTTATTCGAAGTGAGTTGGTTGTTTTTGTGGCTTGGAGCTAAATTAACTTTCGCTAGTTGCAATTGTTTCTCTGTTTGCTGAACGCCTGGCAAAAAACGTAATGGCGAGTTTGTGTGTTGACAGAATCGAGCGCCAAAAATGAGTTTGGCGTTTGACTTGTTGCCTCCTGTTTGGCACTAGGCAATTGGCTAAGACATGCTGTTCGCCTGGTCGAGGCGCCAGCGGGCGCGGCGACTTGACGGCGCCGTCGACGTCGTTCAATTGGATGTGTGTGAGTGTGTGTTGCACTTGGACATGGTGGCAAGCAAACATTGATTATTATTATTAATATTGTTATTATTATATGTCTTTGTGGGCGCCATCTGAATGTAGAATGTAGGGTTGGTTGGTGGGGTGTATTTGCTTAGGGGGGTTGTTGGGAGTTCAAAAAACACAATCAATGATTCGCTACGGCAAGCGATGCGGTTATCAGAAGTTAATAGAAGCAACACAGTCGCGATTTGCGAACAGGAACCAAAACAATCCGCAACTAGAAACACAACGGCAAAGTTCAAAAGTGGAAGCTGCTGCTGCTGCAAGCCGGTTATTAATGTTGGTGGATTTTCTTTCACAGCTTCACCAAAGAGTAGAGAACAACGAAACGAAACATTCAGCAAAATAAATTGTTGCTGACCAAACAGATCAGACATGGATCAAGTTCAAGTTAAACCCCAGGCAATGCTATTTTTCCCCCTCTCTCTCTCTCTCTTCTACTAAATTAGTGATAATTAAAGTGTTACAAGGTGTTTTTGTTTTTGTCTATGTTTTTGCCTCGAAGAAAGTTAAGACAAGGCTGAAAATAGCAAAGCACAGAAATAAAACTTAAGCGTTGACAGATGAATGAACTGTAGAACAGCTAAATTAGCGATAAGTTTGCCAGTTCTTTGTTTTATATAACAAATTGAATTTAATTTTGTTCAGTTCCCAAATTTTTTATAATAAGTAAGGCTTTATCGAATGGTCCAAGGTTCTCAAAGGGCTGCCTCATCATATTTTTCTGTTTACGGAAACATTTAAAAGTCAAATTACAACATAATTGTTATTATATAAAGCCCCATATTAAGTTCATAACTTCCTCATTGTTAATTGCCTTTAAGTCACTAATTAGCCCTATGTTAGCAAACAAACCTTAACTGGCCTTATGCTTCGTGGCCAAACACAGAGAGAGATGGAGCTGATTCAGCTGTTTTTGGTAGTTGGAAACTTGAGCTAGTTATGGATCCCAATCCATTTGAATGCAACATCAAAAGGCTAAAGAATGCTGCTGATACCAAATATGAGATTGTCATTAAAGACACAATGTTGCTGCATGCCACCCGTGAGAAGGGAAGACGAAGAATAATACCATATCGAAACGTAAAGATCTTAACCTACACAGGTACACCCATACAAACACTCACACGCACACACACACACGCACACACACACACGCACACACACGCACGCACACGAACACATATTTTCCCAATTAACGCAGCTTATCTAAAAGCCCATAGATTAAAGTAACCTGTATTTTGACAGCACAGCCAATGATTAAACAATTAGCAGTTGTGGATGCCACAGCCCAGACTCAGACACGTTCTGAAATGAAGCTACAAAACAAACAAAATCTCGACGACCCTCATCAGTTACACCAACAACCACAACAACAGCAACAATAAAAAAAAAAAACAAAGATGAAAGAAAGTGAAAAATCGTATGCAAGAAAAGATATATGCTAGATGGGTATATAAGAGGCAACATGTGGCATGCAATGTGCTCTCCCCATGGGAGACACAGTTTACACTTTCCCAAGACGAGACGAAACGCAAGACACACGCAATCAAGAGAGGAACACAGAGAAAAACCTCAATCAAAGCTTTGCTGCTTGCTTCGATGCATAACTTAAAGCGCAGGTCATCACAGAGTTGTTGTTGTATGTTGTGTGTGGGTTGTTTGTTTGGAAAGTGGACGATTGTTGGATGCCATGCCATGCCAAGATGGATTACTTGGCTTGCCACACGGAAACGCACATCACACACAAACACACACTTACACAAGCCAAGAAGAAAGAAGTTAACTGTCGCTTATTAAGTGAAAATGAAAGCGTTTTTGCCGAAAATCCACTCGAACTGACCAAATTCAACCGGTTTTCCGGCCCCTCCAACAACAACAACTGACCAACTAACAAGCTAAACAGCTCATTTTCATAGTTCAAAACTTGCATGCTTCAGTTTGTGTTGGTGTCTACTGTTAACTCTTCTTCTTCTCTAACAAGTCTTTGTTTTGGGAAAAACACCCTAAAAATAAGTGTACGTGCATGGTACTTATGTTTTCCAAACTTTTTTCTAACTTTTTCCAACAGAAATTCACACTAAATGCGGCTTGGAACGTAATCCCCTTAGAAAGAGTTTCATTAATCTTTTCACTTACCTCGGTTAATGACGACGCTGCTGTCGCCGCTGCTGCTGGCGCTGTCATCATGCTGCAGCGACAACGAGGGAGATGGCGACGATGGCTGCTCCTGCTCCTGAACCAGTTCTTGTTGTTCCTTATTGGATTTCTGTGGCTTGTGCTGCGGTTCCTTGCCCGAGAAGTGAACGCTGCCATCACGATGCATATGGAGCTCGAAACGCGTGGGCAGATGTGCATCGTAGTCGCCGCTGCTGCAGTGCAGTGCCTGGGCGGCAACTTTGTGATAGAGCGATGTGAACTGATAGATCAAGGCCCAGGCCTGATCCTCGGAGACGGGCGCCTTGAAGCAGTCGAGTATGTTGTTTAAGGATACACACTGATCCGCACTGTTGCACTGATAGAATGCTTGCAGCAGCAGTTTTCGTGCGCTTTGCGGCGCCTCTGAGCTGATGACGCCAATGCCGCTGCTTTGCTGCTGCATTTCGTGTGTTTGTGCATGCGAGTGTGTGTGTGTGTGCGTGTGTGAGTGCGTGTGTGAGTGTGCGTGTGCATCCCCATTGGCGCTGTCTGGTGAGGTGGAGAGAAAACCTTCCTCGGCCTCTCCTTCGGCAAACTGACGACACTTTGCCGTGGCCTTGGGCGTTGTTGTTGTTATGGCCTTGATGACAGCGTCGTCGACTTCAGAGTCGCCTGTCAGACTGTTGTCCAATTGGAGTTCCGTCATTGCTGCTGCCGTTCTTCTTCTTGCTGTTGTTGTTGTTAGTCGTTTATTGTTCTTGTTTCAAGCAACAAGCCAAAAAACTGCAGCTATGCGTCTCAACATATATAAAAAATTTTGTGTATGTATTTGTTTCGAATTAAACTAGAAATTTGAACGATTTTTCGTTGTCACTGGTTGCTGTTGTTGTTGTTGTTTGTTTTGGTATTGTCTTTTTTTGTTATTTGTAAGCAAACGATTTACACACACACATTTACATTGACATAAATTTGCTCTTAATTCTAACATGAAACACAAAACACACAACTGGAAATATATTTTTTTTTTAAACTTATGCTTTGCTTTTTTTTGGTTGTCACGTTTTATGCACTTTGCCGCATTTGCCGTTATTTGCGATTGGCTTGCGCGCTCATCCTCATTTTCTATCCCCTTTTGAGCACCTTTGCCACATGCATTTAACACTTGCTCAGCGGTCGGTTTGGGGAGAGTGGAGAGTTTGCTCACTTTTTGCCCTGTGTGCTAAACAAAATAACGCGCGCGCTTTGATTAGAGCAGACACAAATCAAATTCAACTTTTTAATGCTTTTTTGTTTTTATTTTTTAATTGCTTTGAATTTTTTGCTTTCTTTTGTTGCTGATTCGCCTGCCTTAGCGTCAAAAAATGTTAACTGCACTAGCGTTTAGATAATTTCACATAATCTTTACCAAACGCTTGTGTTTGAACTAGGTGATACGATTTATTTTATTTGCCGTCTTACAAGAAGCGCGCACACACGTCCGATCGTTACGAATGCTATTCACAAAATAACAGCTGTAGCTGAGCAACACATTGACATCTGTAAAAAGGTAACATGAGTCGGCTTAACGACAGTGCTGTCAGCTATGATATTTTACCGCCGAACTTAGCTTGTTCCGTCAAACAAGGAATTAATTGTAGACCGTCCTTAATTAAATCAGTTTAGTAAGTGGCTCACATATAATTCAATGCTCCCAAACTGTTTGTTACAAGAGTTCTTATTAAAATAAAACATTTATTCAATGATTTTGGTTTAGCTTTTTATATCTTAGCAGAGTCTGTTAAGTTAACAGAGGAGAGCAACTCTAGTTACCTCTCTTGGCTTACATACTTTTTGGTCTGCCGCTCATCATTTCATATTGTGCTCTCCATTTCTCTCTTTGCGTTTTTATTTTGATTCCGGTTTTTCGTTGTGTTTGCTGCAGCTGATAAGCATATGTACGTACTATAATACTTCTTATTCGAATATGTGCTGTTTTCTTTTTGGTTTTTTGTTGCTTTTTTTTGGCAAAGTCAAACAACAGAAGCAATGATTTCACATGCCTACCAGTTGAACTTCAGGTGCAATTTGAAGCAATTATGTTAAGGTCAAGTCGTGTCGAGTTGCGGTGCGGTGCTTTGGCCAACATATTATTGGAATCACTTCTTCACGCAGGGTCATAAACTTAGTCAACATTAGATGTTGACTCGCTCTCGGCGACTACTTAAAAGTTCCGGACCGAGCAATTGGCGGAAATGCCTCTGTTGAGCCATGAAATTGTACGGTAATTAGATCTGTACTAATGTGTTCCATCATTCTTCATCTTCTCGTTGTTACTTAAAGCTAAGTAACATGAGAGAAACATTTTAAGCTTACGAAAAAAACAAACTTATAGTTAGTTTAATACTATTGTCTTTAGACTACAGTGAGCGGTTGGTAATTAGAATTTTCAAGAGCAATACTTTTATAAGCACTTTTATAACGACTTTCAAATTATTAAATTATTGTTGTAATCTAAAATCAGTCGTAAAATTTTCCCACAGTCAAAAATCCTCGCTATATTTTGAATACTTGTGAATATTTCTGAGATGTTTGTTGCAGTTTTACGATTTAATAAGCCATAAGCACCAAAAGCACACACCCGCCTGCTGACCAAGTTATGATATATGAGCCGTAAATTGAAACTTTATATCTGCGTGTGGTAGCTAAAAGATTTGCATACAATATTATTACAGCATCTGCATCTGCGCTGGGCCTGCGCAACTTTTAACGACTTGTTTTTTCTTGTGCGTTCGTAAAATGTGTTCAGCCATACGCAGATCTTTTTATTTTATTAATTGGCTGCCGATTGCAGTTTGCAGTTTTCAGTTTTAAGAGTCGTTCAGCCAGTGTTGCCTGTTGCCCACGTAATCAGTTCCACAGCCTGGCAATGTGACCATAAAAAGTTTTAGCCTCAACTGCATCAATGACATCAGCTGCAGCCAGCATTGCCAGATTTGTTGGTTTTTTATTTTTATGTGTCAATTTTGTTAATGAGTTAATTAATGAACATTACATTTTGATTATTATTATTGTGTTTTCCAATAATTAAATGCCAAACCGATGTCAACAACTAGCTATCAATTGTTTGCCCCGAGTTCAACTACCGCCCATGGCGAACTTCAACCCACAATCGTCAAAACCGAAAGCAAACCAAAAACGATAAAAGTATAGCAATATGGACGCCTTTGTTCTTGGGTTACTGTGTAGCAGAACTTGGATACCTATTCGATTTGGATGAATCATTTTGCACCTATGTATGAGTATAAATATGAGCTCGTAAGTTCAACCAGCCAAAGTCGACACGAAAAAATATGCATATAACACAAAATCGAAAAAAATAAATGAGCCAAACTATGAATGGATGGAGTGACATGTGAATTACCTATAGAGTGAATGGGCATAAACGAATAGTGGGTAATGTTGTTATTGAAGTAGAATAAAAGGTATGTATGTACTTGTATAATACTTTGAATAAACAAAGAAAAGTATGGTTATAAAATAAAGTAATACATATGTTAAATAATTGATTTGAGGGTTGTTAAGAAAAAAAATCTATTAATATCTCTTGATAGGAACTTTAACCTGAAGAAATCCTCTCTAAACATTTTAATCTTTAACCATTTCGAAAAGTTAGTTTATCCAATATTCGGTTAGGTCTCCAATTCTGTGGCAGTTGGAGTCAACAGTTAACATCATTCTGAAATTGCTGTTGTTCCACAGCTCAGCCAAGCGTTGCATTTTTGGTCAATTAGATTTTGTCGCGCGGGTGGCAGCAACAGCCAACAGCAACCAGCAACAACGAGCAGCAGCCGTTGCCTCAGTTTTATTGGGTCTGCTTGGTCAATTGGAGGCGTGGCAGGCTGTACATGCATGTGTGTTGCTTGTATTGTTGTCATGCAACGTCGGCGCACCGGAAATGTGCATCCGTTTTGGGGAGGGGGATCATGCAACTAAATGCAAACATTTTGTTTGATTCTACAACAAATGAGCTCCAATTTGAAGTTGGCAAATCTTTCGTCGTTTTCTGTGTCAAACGTTAGCTGAGCCATCCAATGACCAAATTTGGTTAAAGTTAATGCTAGCGAAACATGCGCAGAAGATGCAACGCTTCGTTGCGCCTGACACTTGCAACGGCAAATAGCATAAAAAAGCCGCAAGCAGCAAAAGTAAAGAAAAAATATTTAATGTTTACAAATTCATAATTAACAGTGTGGCAACGCCAAACAACTTTATATCAGCTGATCTTTCGTTAAGTTTTCTTTACGGCAAGGAGCTTTTAAAATAGAGCATGCAAAAGTCTCTGCAAGTAAAAAAGGCTTCTCTTTTGTGTTGCTCTTCGTTGCTGTCCGTCTGACAGTGCGTCAATGCGTTGTGCTCACGTGTGGAAATCATTGCAGCGCCGCCAATGTGCATTATTTCTTTTCCCAATTCTTCTTTTGTTTGTTATTGTGTTGCTGGTTATTTTTGTGTTGTGTTGCTGTTGTGTCAGCTCTGTGATCTTCGCGCATACACGCATACAAAAATACAATTGTGTAATAATTCTGTGCCCAACTTGGTCTTAAAACGTGATGCAATTAAGCGTTTCAGATCTCAGCGATTGCACTCGAAGGCACTTTGAGTGCTTGTTTATATGTATGTCTGTTTTTATAGAGGAAGCAGAGCAAAGTAGTAGTGTGAAAAAGGGTAAGCAAAGTTATGATTATCGTACGTGTTCTTGTACTTAATCTGGTAATCAATTTTTTCCCCTTCATATTATTATTATTTTGATTGTGAGAATGTTTTACATGGCCTAATGAACGCTTGAGCTTGGCTTGGGCTTGGCTCTGTCATGAGAAAAGTTAGAATAATTCTAAATTGTAGCACAAATGGAACTAATTTACCCTTAGACACAGATTCCTGTTGCACAGTTTTCTATAATCTGAGCTTACTCCACTTTAAGTCCAATTGGGACCACCTGAGTCGCAGACACAGCACATTGAACCCCAAGTGCCCAAAAGTTTCAAATTCCAAACAAAACCCAATCAGCTAACCTAGAAATGCGACAAAAAGACAACAAAATTAAGTTAGCAAAACTGAATTTCATTGTGATTTTCTATTTTCATTACGGAAATATATATCTACAACAAAAACTTACAATACGCACATTATATTTGCTTGGTATCATTCTTTAGCGGCTTAACTCTATCGTGCCATTCGCATCAAACAGCAGCAGAAGAACAAGAAGAAGAAGAAGGCGGGCTCAAGTGAACGTGACAGAAAGAGAGACGAAGAAAAGACAGCAAGAGACACTTGACATAGACATAGATACGGTGCTCCACAAAGGAAGAAGAACTCCAAGTGGAGTTGTTGTTTTTTGTGCTTTGTGCAGACAATCTCGACTTCGATGATTTGCCATGACCAGTGAAAGCAGAACATAATCAGAAAGACTTTGTTAAGCATTTTAGATGGAAATAAATCGTTGGTAGTTGAAATTGCTCCAAAACGGCGAGGAATTAAATGGAAGAAATATCTTCTTGGCATGATGAATATCAAATACACTCGAACTATCAGGTATAACATAAATTCAAAGATAATTTTTTAAGTTATATATTTTTAACTGCCAAATAATATTAAATATTATCTAAGAACTAACTAATAAAAATCCTCGATCTTAATTGCCCGATGTACAAAATTATTTCCTATATATCCAAAAAATATAGCACAAATAGTAATTTTACCAAATATACTCTGACCTAATGATATGCGTTTCGGAATTTAAAAGCTTATTATCATTATCTTTAAAGCTTTCCCCAATTTAGTTAACAAATTTGATGACATAGCCAATATACCCGAGTCGCACAGATAGAGTATGTTAAAATGCAGAATGATTCCAGCTTCATGAGACAGCGCTCTAATTTGTGTGCATGTAATTATTTCAGGTAACTCGGCAGCGATTTGTCCAAGATCCCCCCCCCCCCCCCCCACACGGTTCTTCTACCATTCAAGAGACTTGAACGATGCCGACGATGAAGTTGAGACCCATTTTGGGCGGAGGGCAAACTGGCAACATATTAAAAGTAAGTGCCACTTTAGCTTTTTTGCCTAAAACTTTGAGAACTTGCGCAAAACCCAACAACGAAATAACGCTAAGTAGCAACCGAGTCAGTCACAGTCAGGCTGGAATGAATGAAGTGACTCCAAGTACTTGACTCCATACCAGAGCAGACCATACTCGAGTTGGGCACATTTGTAGTTATGGGCCCGATGACGTTGATCATTCCAAGTGATGGAAGAGGGGAGGTTAGTATTATGTGCAATGCAATTTCTAAAACGTGATTCGTGCAAGAAGACAAAATACACAAAATGCCAGGCTCACTAGAGCACAACTAAACAAAAACAAACCAAAACAAAAGACCATTAATATAATTTTTGTCTGGAATATTGTGCCACTCTCCAAATTGCCAGTTGCCCCGAAAATAAAATCAAATCGAAGCGCAACCCGGAGGCCGTTTCTAAAACTTCCAGAAACTCAACAGCTTACAAATCTCGATCCAGGCTTGATGTTGAGCCAACATGCCACAGTTTTCATATCGCATTGTCTACAATTGCACTTACTTCCTTCCCCAGTTGCAAGTTCCCAGCACCCAGATCAAATGGCCCGCTGACACGATCATCGATCGTTGTTGCCCTTCGGAATCGCATTTGTGGGCGTGTTGTGTGGGTTTTCCTTTATGATTTTCCCATTTACTTAACTGAGTCAATGAAATGTTTAGCCAGCAAGCAATTTACTCGTTGTCGCTTAATTTTTATTGCCCAAACAACAAACAACCGAATTGAGCTTAATATGAACTAATTGCGCAGTCGCCCTAAGCATTATATATACATAAATTGACTTGGTAGAAAAGTTTTTACAAGAGAGATGACCTAAGTCATAAGAGAAATAAACAGATCTCCCACGCAAATTTAATCATTTCTTAATATCAATTTTACTAAGAGTTTTCAAGCACTCCACCAAACACTTTAAAGAAAACTAAGTCTATGTAAATGAAGTTCTACGTCTAATATTTATTTTAAAACGAACTTAATACAATCTTTAACATCATTTATTAATGATCTTGAAAATCTTTAGTTAAAAAGAATCGATCGATGAAATAAATTAGTTTCAAACGATTCATTTGAGCAGGCTTCGATTTTAACAAACTTAAATGTATGAAACATGTTTAGGAATTAATTAAACGCCAAACTTGTTGCCATATATTAGTGCATATATATATACTTAATGACCACTCTTATCTTTCCTGCTTATAATGTTGTTGTTTTTTTTTAGCTACGATTCGAAGAACCTTTTGCGGCAATGAGGCAACAAATCAAGAAAGCGGCACAAAACGCTGCGGTTACAAGCAAATTTCGTGCAATAAACTAAAAAAACCGCCAAGTGACCACCTGGACGGGAACGGTTTGGGGTACGGATATGGAAATGGATATGGATATGAGTATGAGGAACTGGTTAGGGTCATAAAGAAATGTCTTTATGAGACGCCTAGCGATGACTGCGTTGCATCCACTGACTCCACTGACCGGCGATTGCGTTTGATGATAATGAAGACTTAGCGACACAATATTCTTGTTCTTGGCAAGCAAGTCTTTTAATGATGCGAAGAACAACACAATCAGCAGCAACTGTGTTGCAAGGAAAGGAGACCACACACACTCGACTACAGACACTCGAACCGCAAGATCAAGAACATTATAAGATTTGTGGCAAATTACCAAAACGATTTTAAACATTTCGTTGCGGCATGGCGCACTTTCATTTTCAGTGTGCGGCATCGTCGCATAATTAATTGCGACCGAAAGTGGACAACAATTTGAGCAGCCGTCGCAGAAAGTAAAATGTGCTCCAAAGGAACCCAACGAACCTGTCCACACAAACCACAAAAAATAAACCGGATCAATATACAAACCAAGCAATCGATGCAAGAAGGAGCTGAATGCTGGATACTGGAAGCTTGGCAACTTTCTTCTTGCTTTTGACACACTAAACTGACGCAATGTGCGGCATTAAAACAAGTGCAGAGCAATCGCCACATTTCTTAACTGCCACACATGCGACGCCCACGAGACGAGTCTTCCTGCTGCAAGAGAGAGGTAGAAAAAAAAAGTGGCATAAATGAAAATTAAGCATGGTAATGGCAAGTATGCGACGAAACAAAAACAAAAAATATAAAGGTGCAACATGGCCAGTTGACTGCGGCTGCTGTTGCAGCGTGTGAATGAGGCATGAAGGCATGAGGGATGTAGAAGGAGAGGGGGGAGAGGGAGATGGGGGTTAGCTTGGCAGTAAGAACCAGTTTAATGGCGCATGAAATTTCACCGAAAAATCGGCGAATCTGCGTCTAGCTAAAGGTGGCAAACGCTGCCACATTGTGTTGGCTACGAAGAGGTGAGGGGTGAGGCAAGTTGATTTGCTTAAAAGAAATTCACTTTCCTTCGGTTTTTACTTTTTCAAACAGTACGAAACATTTGCTGCTGTGGCAAAAGGCAAAGAAGGTCACGTTGTTGTAGATCATGAGGATTCGACAAGAAATGACAAGGCGATGCGACTCCAGCTCCAACTGCATGGATACATGGCTTGGACCTGGTCAGAGAGTTGGCTAAGTCTAAGGCTAACAAACCCAAAATAAAAAACTTACACACACACACACACACACATACAATTGAATGCAGCTTGCATTTGCAATGAGCGAAAAAATACTTTTAATGAAAGTTGGCACTTTGCTTTTTGGAGCCTCTTTTTTTTCTCAGTGGCTTTTGTTGTTTTTGTTGTTGCTGTTTGTTTGTTATTATTTTCTGCTCGTTTTGGGGTTTTTTTTTTGTTGGTTTTGTTGCTGTTGTAGTTTTTTGATTTGTGGCAGGCGACATGGAAAATGACAAGGAAAATGCTTGGTTGTTTGTGGCCATTGTGTGTTGGCGGTTTCAAGGAGTCGGCGCTGAGTTGGCTTAAAGGTGTTTTGGCCGTTAACTAATTGGCCTAACGACTTTTGCCATGTTGCTGCGCTACTTTAATTGGGCTTATGATGATCTACTTTATGGCCAAAAAGCAAAGTTTATGGTCTTTAAAATTGAGCCAAATATGTATTTTTACAGCATTAGTCATGGCTCTAAAGTACTAAATTTTGTGTAGGAGTATTTAAAAAAAAGTATTTGCTGGATTGTATCCGTTTTAAAGGTTAAATATATTTATGATCGGGGAAAGTCTTTTGTTGTGAAACAGTAAAGGATTCAAGGTTTAAAGACACAAAAGCTAAATGTAGAATCTTAGCTAAAATTATATCTTAGATTAATATACTAAATTCAATTTAAAACAATATGTATTAACAATCTTAGACCACGCTGCTGCTTGCTTGGATTTATTCAGTGTTGCGTAGTGTTAAATATGTTTGTGATGGATCCCAGTTAAAAGATCCTTAAGAAGTCACCGTTTAGTTGAATGTACGTGTGTGTGTGTGTTTTGTTTGTGTATTTAGCATATTATAAGAGTATTATATAATGTATTTTACTCAGAAGCAGCATCCTCCTCTTGACCCTCATCGCGATAAGGTCGATTATTGTGGGCTGCCGACCAGCGAGGGAGACTATACAAACACCAAAATGGAACAATCATCATTACGACCAGAGAACCCCCGCCCAATATTAGCTTCTGGGCAGTGGAAATGGGAAAGCGTGGTGGTCCAGCAATGGGCGCATGACGACGCACCTGTTGCAATTGGCCGCCAAATCCAGCTGCCATCCCGAGACGCTGCATAGGTGCCTTTTCAATGGGAACACAGATGCGTCCTATCGATAACAGTTTTTTCTTCAATGCAAAATTCATTTTGAGTGCTGGAAAATGAGCAAAAGTTATTAGTATATAAAAAAAAAATAAATTTTCGTTTTTATTAAAACTTTACCGAAACTTATAACTATTTTTGTGTTGAGAAAGAAATCAGACAATGTGTAATGAAGTCAAATAAGTAATAACCGTAAATTGTATAGTGACAAATCAAAAGCTACTAAGATGACAAAATCAGGAAATATTCAGAGAGTTCAAGTGTGCAATGTACAAAAGGTTAAATAAGCATTTAAAATGGTAATGAAAGAGTTGTTTCGGCTGCCTTGCTGTGTTTGTGCCTTGCGGGGGCTTTCTTTACTTCAATTTGATTTGCGGACAACAATGTTGCAAGTAATAAAGCAAAGAAAGAAAAACAATCAAGAGACAATGTGAAATTATAATATTTGGCATTGCGTGCACAAACAATTGACTTTTTCGCCTCATGCGACAGCTATCAGCGGCACGAGTGGAGATCAGATGATTACATAAAATACGTACTGGAGTTCATAAGCGGTAGAGTCGCCGCAAATCAGCTGAAGCTCAGATTAGTCGCTGTTGCTTAGCCTAACGGCAATATGCAAAAACTCTGCTTGCAATTGATGAAATGCCATTTTTTCAAATAAAGTATGCAACAGCATTGAAAGTGTTCATGGTTGTTGTACACGCTAAGACACTGACGACTATCGATATATGTAAATTCTCGGCATACCACCACAATTTTCAATTAATAGTATCTTATTATTAGTTGATTGCATCGCAGGGCTAGCGACAAGTACCTTAAATTTAGTTTTAAAGTCAATTTAATCTGAAAGTATTTAATAATAATTAGACAACAGCTGATTTTACAGCGAGCTGTTAATAACTTTGAGCAACTGTTAGGCTTTATGGGTGACCACAGCTGTGTGTTTATGCTCAATTTGGCAACTAAGAAGTACAAATCAAAAAAATGAACGAAGCGAATGCACACAAGGCGCGTATAACGCAAATTGAAGAATTTATCAATGAAGTGCTTAAGGAGGATCTCAGAGAACTAGAATACTACCTCAATCAGTTTAATGAAGAAATAATGGAGTTTTCTCAGCTCAAGAATACACTCCAAACCTTTGGCGACAACATGCCGGATGGCTACAAAACACAGGTGAACATTGGCAGCAACATGTTTATGCAGGCTCGCGTCAAACAAATGGACAAAATACTGGTAGATGTGGGCAAGAATGTGTACCTGGAAATGAGCATGCAGGAGGCGATCAACTTTAGTGAAGTGCGCATCAAAATTCTTACCAAACAGGCAGATGTTGTCCGCGAGGAGAGCGTCAAGAAACGCTCTCAGATCAAGATGTCCCTAATTGCAATTGGTGAGCTAGAGAAGCTTTTACAGAAGCTGAACGAAAGATAGAAAGCTGCAACACGTGATATACAATTTAGGTAATAAGAATGTTTCTGTTTGATGGATTAACCTGACTGTTGGAGTCAAATAAAAAGTTAAAGTTGTCTTTTCAAATTTTTACATTTAATTTTCTTACAGTAATAATATTCAATTTACAATTGTTGACCTAATGTGTGACTAAAACATAAAGCATAAGGGATAAAAGCAAAAATGCAAGAGGTGATTATGAATAACTAACTACAAGTGACTTGGACGAATTGGTTTGCAGTATTCTACACATCAAGTTGGATGACGACCTTCCTGTGTGGATTCACCATTGATCTGCGGCGTGTTACTTTCACTGAGTGCCTTATTTTGCTTGGCAAGGCGCTGCGAAGCTTCAACCATAGCTAACAAGCGAGAGTTCATCTGCGGATGCAAATCGTTTTAGGGAATCGTAAACAATATAAGGCAGAAATACTTACATTATCTTGTACCTCCTGGCCCCTTTGGACAACAGTGTTTGGATGCACCACATTAGTTGGTGGGAAACGGCCATCAACTGCGTCTTTTACTCGACGCAATTCCCTTTCGAGAATGCAATAGTCCCTGTAGAGAAGCTTGTTTTCATTACACTGACGATGTCTATCGTTCATCAGCGCATGGATGTGTTCCTCATTGCGTTTAATACGTTGACGCATTGCCTCATCTGAACGTACCTGTGCGTCTTTCCACTGCCGAAAGCTTTCGATTATATTTTTTTGCTGCTGAATCACTCTCGTTCGTTGGCTGCTGGTTTGGGATGGGAGTTCAAACTGTTGGGACATGCTATCGGATCAACTATACCGCATACATACGTTATATTAAGCTGCATTTCCTTGCACCTGTTGTGTGCATCCCGCACTGCCTTACGAGCTTCCTCGTTGGCATGACATAGACCAGCGATCATCGTTTTGTGCTTGTTCTTCAATTCCATAATATAAGCATTAATTTCACTCACTGTGGAACGCGACTTATCCAAATCCAGCTGACGGCATCTCAGCTGATCATTTAGTGCTCTCTCACGTCCAGTGCTTTGTGCTAACTTTTCTTTAAGTGATATAACCTCCTCGCGCAGCAAATTTCGCTACACACACATGCATTTACATAAATATATAGAGTAACATTCGGATCCATTATTTGTTCAATCACATATTCACCTCCGCTCTGTAATCCTCATGCTGCTGCTCCCTTTGGGTTAGTCGAGTCTCGAGGCTTTTCACTTTGCGTATCGCTATACTCAGCTCCCTGCCCTGTTCATCGGAGCAATTCACTAAATCATTATATTTTTCGATCTGTTTTTGTCGCTCGACCTCTTGCGCTTTTAATTGACTAGAAATTTGTACGACTTTTTGTTGCAGTTCAGCTGGAACCGATATCGATTAATATGTTAAAATTGTAAACAAAATGTATTTAACTTACAGTTTATGTTCTTGAGGAAAGATATTTCTTCTGATTTTAGCTTGATGGTCTCATCTGTATCGGAGTTAACATTGAGCTTTTTTTGCATATGATCAATTTGCATATCACGTTCCGCCAGAGCATTCGTAAGCTCATAAATTTGAAGTTCTAGGTTTTTATTCTAAAATGAAATAATCAAATATTGAAATGAATATTTTAAATATTCGAATAACAACTACAAACTAAAAACATATAATTAAGGGTAAGAACTAAAGCAAACATCTATCTAACAACATAAAATCAGAACTAAAAATCTTGAAACTGTTTCCCAACTTGTTGCTCCAATATATTCGAGCAGATTTCCGGCAGTGTTTCCGATTCCTGGGATAAAAGTTCATTTTGTTGCTGTTCCTGTTGCTGTTGTTCCACCTGCATAGTAAGGTCCTCAAGATCACGCTGAAACTCCCCAATAATGCTCAGATAATTGTCACGTGTCGCCTGCAATATCTCCGACTGTGTCTGGCAATGCAGTAGAGTGTGCTCCAACTGCTGTCGATGCGGACAATCCTCACTAATATCGTTCTGCAATCCAAAATCAACTCTATAGTCTAGATAGACAGACATAGATAGAAATACCTTCAAGCTTACCATGTCAATTGTTTGATTTTAATCTTGGCAACACATCAATTGACTGATATGTCAGATATAGTATATCGCTTGTTTATGTTTTTTCTTACTCTTCACTTTTCGTTTGTTTGTGGTGTCGAATGATGTTTGGGCTTTCGTGTCGATATCAAATTGCAATAGACTCAAAATATTTATAAATGCCAGGTATTTTGCTTTCATTACCATTTCATTTCATTTCAATAATATCGCTATTAAAACTTTGTCACGAAAATAAAACAAAATCGTACTCCAACATTGTTTGGAGGGTGGCAAAATGGTGGCAAAGTTTCAGGTTTCAAAGTTCCAATTCTTTGCCACTTTCGCCCACCTATGTACATACAAACTACACTAAGTTGTTAGTCTTGCTTGAATATATATATGTATATATATATTTGTATTGTTATATTTCAACGTACACCATTGAATGTTTGACACGGATTTCAAAATAAACTTGCCGCGCGAACTATAAATTAGCATGTAGTTTAGTTTCTTAAATGGTGTTCTCCTTACAGAGTATATCGATTTTATCCTTTGATTAGATCAGTCACATATTACTTATATTTCGTTCAATTTCCCATGACACACACCAAGTTGATCATTTCATGCCGCTACTCAACACTTGTCAAGCACGTAATTTGCACATTTACAGATAGTTTTTGTTTTCACTGTTTGTTGTCTGCCTTATGAAGTTCACTGTCTTCCTTCACTCAAAAAACAATTTGCACTTTTAGCCAACTTTTCTGGGTAAACTTTTTGCTTAATTGCACACGAAATTCGTCCGTCAACGAGGACGCGTCCTTCTTGTTGCCTTGCCACCTGGTAAATATTAGACAGACACTTCACGGCGAGCGCCAACTTCTTGGCTTGCCATTGTGGTTGTTGTTATTGGTGCCAGAGGAGTCCGTTTGTTGAGGTGCAGCTAATTAAGGCACGTAAATTGTTTGTTTTATGTCTTGATTTTGTGTAGCAGAGCCCGATAACATAAAACAGGCAACACATTGGCAACACCATAGCTGATTATTATATTCAGTGATTTCATATTGCGAACTGAATGTTTCCGTTTCGGTATTCCGATTCCCCCGACAGGTTTGATTTGTTTCACACGAATAAATAGCAACGTAGACTATGAAACTGACTAACTACTCCTAGTGACTATTAAACCGCTCCCTCTAACCGTTCTGACTCCTGCAAAGCTCATCGATATGCATATCAGTGCTCGCAGCTCGCGTGTCGATTCTGGGTAAATAAATAACACGAAACCCATTTTACGTTTCTAGTTGCGGATGCAGGGTGCAAAGAGAAGGGTGCTTACCCGCCTCTCAGAGTTCACTCCGATTGCAGTTGAACTCGCTGGGATTCCATGCGATTTGTACTTGTTCAATGAGCAAGTCTTTGCTTCGACAGGTTCGAGGGTAATCTTTTTGGTCTACAATACATACATACATACATATTATATGAATGGATGTTTACATAAATCAAATGACTCGAATGGCAATATACTTGAGCTGTCGGAAAACTAAAGCACATTATATATTTTTCCCTCCATGAATGCAATTTTCATGCATATATCTCTATTAGCATACATATAAGAGTGGGTTGTATTTAAAAAGTCGAAAAATAAGATGAGGCCAATTGTGTTCAGTGACCATAGGAAAAAGTATCTTTTTGATAGGGTTTTTCAAATAAAATAACTATTTTAGATTTGAATAGGAGCTAAAGTTGTCATATTCCTTAACAACTTGTTTTAAGTCCAAGCAGCCCTCGTTTGCATGTTTGAGGCAAATTCAGTTTCGGTTGCACTTAAATAGAAAAAGTACAAAGACATCAATATTATATATATATATATATATATATATATATATATGCATATTTACTGTAAACATATATATGTAGTCAACAAATGATGAACTAAGGTTTTGTTTTTGTATAACTTTTGCCTTTAGATTTTGGCGGGAACCTGCTATATTAAAATAACTGATACATTGTGTACATATTGAAAACATACGACTAAAGTTCACTTTTAGGTAACTTCAACCTTTTTGTTATCTTACAAGTGTAAACTTAGCTAAATTACACTAAACTTAAACTATGCTCAAAGGGCTCACCCTTCCCCACTCAATGGGGTCAACAAGTGACGCTTTTGGCACTAGTCATAAATTGTTGATTGTGTTGTAGTAGTTTCTGTTACTGTTGTTGTTGTTGTTGTTGTTAAGGCAGGTGTTTTGGACTCACTGTTGCTGGGCTATATTTGTAAAAGAATTTTGATAAAAACTCTTGTGTACACACATACTTTTATCATACGATAAATTTGATTACTTACAGTTGGGTGGATTTGTTCCTGGCGCCTTTCCAGCACTTTCCATTCCGCGTAAATTGTTGTGATATTTTTGCAATACGGATTGTCGTTACACATTTCGGCTTTGATCTCCTCATCGGATAAATCTGAGCAGCTCTAAAGAGGGAGAGAGTCAATAACATTTATCGGGCATAATTGGAAATTAATGACTCACAAGCCTAGTTAACAGATCAGCAATTTCCCTCAAAGTCTCGTGAGCCTTAAGATTAAGTATACGCTCAGCATCATATTTGCAACGAAGTTCTATAAGTTCGCCTAGAAATTGGAAATCAAAAAATTTAAATTAAATCATTGTCTATCTTGTAGTCGGATTTACGAACTTTCTTTATGCCTGAATTTCTTGTTCAACTCTTTATTGGCTTCATTTATTGAGTAAAGGCGGCGATGTAGGGAATCAATCATTTGTAAATCTATATCGCCATCGGCAATCTGTATGTCGGAGGGCAACGGCTCATTCAATTGATCCAAGTCGCCATATAGCGTCTGCAGTTGACAGCGTATAGCATCCAGTTTTCGTTGCAATTCGCCGCAATCAGAGCTCTAAGTATGCAAATCTGATTAAAATCAATCTCTAAATGAATGCGTTTCTGCGGTCACATACCATTTGTGCGAAATAGCAGGAAAGCAAGTTGCGCCGGCCGTCTAGAGCCGCAAAGTTTTGCTTACTGTTGAGTTCTATAAAATCGTCGAGTTCCTTGTTGAGCATGCGCAGCAATTCGCTCGTCTTCTGATCCTTCTCGGTGATGCGATCGAACGAGCAGCTGGTGTACTCCATATTTTCAAATTCCGCACTATAATCCTCTGTTTCCACGTGACTCGTACGATTGTTTGGCTCTTGCGTCATTTTGGACAAGCAATGTTGAAGGTCCGACAACTAAACAAGAATAAAAATATTAAAATTTGTTTTTCAAAAGATTTTATTTGAAAGCAAAGTCAAAATGTACCATATGGGATTTATAGAATTTCTAAATTGAAACAATTTTATAAATAGAACAAAACAAATAAAAAAGAGGTCATTAAATGAGATTATCTCAACAAAGCGAATATAATTGTCTTACCTGTTGGTTAAGCTGTGCTATACATTTGTCCTTTAGGATGATCTTTTGTCGTGCCGTTTGGACCACTTCGTCAAGATCACACATCTGGGCCTGCAAATGATAGAACTCATCATGCTTGGCAGCCACCTCGTTGGCAAGAGACTTCAAATTTTTTTTAACCTGAACAAATATAATAAACAACGAATCATTACTTATCAGACATTATAAAGCTGCTTTATTAACAAATAAAAAAACAACAACAATAACTTCAGTTAAGAAAAGAAACTAAATTTGCTTTCTTCTTGGGTTTAAATTCATTTTTGCCCTAGAAGAACACAAATTGATTTTCAATAAGTACTCAAAATGCCGTCTTATAGCGAACCTACCCGTTCAGATTCACTTTCTGGACGATTCTGATCGCCCTGAATGCCAAGCAATTGATTGGTTGTGATTGATTCCAAGCATACATCATCAGTGTTCCAGTTGTTGTGATGATAAGCTTCTTGAACCAGTTTTGTAATGGCACAAATATCCTTTCGCAGCTTCCGATTCTCATCCAGCACATCTTGCTGTTCGCCGCGCACCGACTGAAAACAGCTAATGGTCTTTTTGTAAGCCTCCATTTCCAGTACGGGCATATTACCCAAGAGTTCTTGGTTAACTTGCAGCAGCATATCGACCCAATCCTGAAATGTCGCCAGTCGCAGCTGTTGTACAAAATACTGATATTAAAACTTAATATTACATTTTTGTGTCGAGGCAAATGAAAGGGTTTTCCTCACCGAATCGCCGCTGCCCTCCAGGTCAATGCAATCGGCATCCTTGAGCCTCTTTAGGTATATGCTGTTTATTGAAAATGTCATCATGCCCTCATCGCCGCAAATCTCGCGCAGCTTTTTAAGTCTATTGTGATAATCAATCATATTTGGGCCGCTGCTCTTGGCGCTACAACCCGCCGCGCCTTCCGTGGATGAGGCAGGAAGTCGCGACTTCAATTCGAGCATCTTTGTCAATTGTTGGTCAGTGATTGCGGTCTCCTCGGGCACATCGCTTACTTGCTTCACCTGCTCTTCATGGTTTTGCTGCGGCTGCTGCTGCTCCGCCTCCGCCGCTGAACGGGGCATGTTCAGGCCCATTGTGGCTGCATTTAAGCAAAAAACTCTGCGCTGGCTCATTGCTCAAATATTTTTAAGGTATTTAACAAAAACAAATAAATAAAATAATGAAATTTTTTTATTTTTTGTGGAATAATATGAAATAAGAGCCGAGATATCGTTCTATTTTGGGTCTGGTTAAAAAAGTGAATGCCGAAAATCTGATAGCCTTCAGGCACTAGAGCTAGGCTGGAGGCCTACTTGGATTCGATCGGTTTGTCGTTCTGAGACTCCAAATGCAGTTTTCCTCACTATAAATCACGCTTCACTGAGGTCACTAACTTTACACACGCAACCGTTAACGCAAAATAAAAAAAAAAAACATAACAACAAATGTTAATAAAAAAAACATATATACATATATATTTCGATTCGCCTAACGTTCAAGCGAACCTTGGCAGCGACGCTGGCGTCAATTGAGACTGTGACAGCAATGGAGGCAGAATTAACAGCGGCTGCGGCGGTGGCGGCGTGTTCATATCTTTTGTTTGTAGTCTTCTGACGTAGTTTTGTTTATTTTCATAAGTATTCTACATATGTACATATTTATAATGTATGTGTGTGTGTGTATAAAGATTCTTGTTTTTTTCGCTACACACACGATTGCGAGACGGTTTCGTTTTTCATTTTATTTATTTTCTGTTTTTTAGTTCAGCTTCAGCTTCAGTTTTGGTTACAGTTTCAGCTTTTTCAGTCCCAACTCCAATTCCAATTTCGCGACCGCGTTTTGCCCGTTGCGCTTGGTGACCAGACGGCAACTGAGCGAACACAGAAATATGTGCGTCTGAAGTGCACACGACTTACGAGTTACGAGTACACGAGCTATGCAGGGTTTCCAGTATGGGCAATATCACTTTTTTCTTATACCCTATAACTAATACACAGATCGAACGGGTTGGCAACAAGTTTGTAACAGACGAGTAAACACTGTTCACTAAACAAATGAATCTCTTTTCTATTCTATAGTGTAAAGCTAAGCAACTTTTTATTAACTAAGTTCAAGGTTTTATTTTATAGATCTAATTTATAACGCGCTAGTATGACCTTTAAAAGATCTAAAAGTTTTTGCAGGGTATTTATCAGTAAGCACCTTAAGCCAAAAAATATTCATTTGGCTTTTTAGAGCGTGTGCTCACTCTCTCTTTCTTTTTCTCTTTGCGTGCCATACACACGCGCTTGGGCTTGGCCTTATCAGTGCGTCAGATCGGATCGAATCGGCATTCAGAATCTCAACTTGGCGCCTCTGTCGTTGTAGCTGTCTCCGTTACGGTCTAGGGTCTATGTTTACTAAAGAACTTAGCACGTTTATTTAGAAAATCTAAAAAGCAAGTCATCTATTTGCGAAGCTTCGTTATGCCGGCCGGTCAGGTGGTGTGTGGTAAGAATTTGGCCAATTTAATTGATAAATAATTTTTATTTGCTAAATAGATAAGATATTTATTACAATTTTAAGTGGACGAGCACAGAGGCATGGCAATAGTTACAAACAAACAAATGAAAATAACAAAATAAAAATAAAAATTCTATATAATCAAAATACAGTTATTCTAATACTTTAAAAATTTGCAGGGGTAGAATCAATTTACAATTAATTTATTAATATTTTAGGGTAATGATTCAAAAAGTTCCCCGTTTCCTTAAAATATTTGTAGCGAAATCAGCCACCGTAGTGCTCCCAAAAGTATGTTTTATTTTGCTTGACGGCAATTTAGCACATACATCCACCTTACTTATGTAGCTGGTTCGTGCATGTGCTAATTCTTATACAACAAAAAGTTTTTGGTCCTTTCAAAATTCCATACAAAACACGTACACTGTAAATTTTAACGCTCATATACGTTTTATTTTTATATTGTTTTCCATACATTAGAACAAAAATATATGTACAATTCTTTTTAATGCTCGCTTGTGTGTTTTGCTCGTTTGACTCCATACATGCGCTTATATTAAAAAATGGACTCATATAATCAATCATATAATTTCGCAGTAAATCTTTGAATTTTTGATGCATATTTAAAAAAAATACAAGTATTACACAAAAATGTGCAGAAAACCAATAATTACTGAATATATAAATTTTAACCGGTATTGGCTATGATTTTTGGCCCATTGTAATACCAACTAAATAGTATTTAAATAACTTTCATACTCTTCTAAAGTTTCTCATTTGTTTGATAAGCCTGCTCTCGAAAGTAAGTTTTTAGTTAGGTATGCATATATATAAAATTCGATTTAAAAATGTCTTTAAACTTTTAACTCTGTTCATTTGAATCTCAAATATTTGCTTGCGTTTTAAAAGTTTTTTTTTTTTTTTAATCCGCGTGAGTTTCGTAAAAATGTACATGAAACGCTCACTTAATTTATTATTCAATTATAAATTTATTATTTTAGCTATATTTATACTGCTGCTTAGAGTTAAGATTTGCATTATGCATTAATTCTTACGTTTGCTTCGCTTACGAATTACAATCCACTGTTTGGTGTGTGTGTGTGTGTGAGAGTGTTTAAATGTGTACGCGTGTGTGCAAGTGTTTGTGTATGTGGGCTTATTGATATACAATTTGTTATTGTTGCTAAATGGTTAACTTGTGGCGCATGTTTTGTGCCTCAAAAACGAAAATTTTGGGAAAATAAATTGCAAGACAGTTAGAGAATAGTCGAAATTATATTTTAGAAGCAATGGCATGAGATAGATAAAAAAAAGTTGAGAGCTGCATAATCAAATATAGATTAGCAATAACTGTTCAATTTAGAGAGTGTTAGGCTAACAAATTTTTGCGTTTGTCTATTGAGTTATATAATTGTGTTTAACATTGTGGTCAAAATATAGGTTCCCATTTTTGGATGCTTATTGTTGCATTGGCGCTGAATTAAAACTGTGGCTTCCTTTACCGGTTATTTGTGGAACTTGAAAGATTGGATTGATTTAAGAGAATATTAGGCAGTTGCTCGTATTTTGCTTTCGATAGCAAAATGCTGAGTATGGTGCCAACGAATTGAGAAAGTTGGATAAGGGAGGACACCATTTTAGGCCAAGTAGATGTACACCTTACGATCCTCCGGCGTTCGCGCCAGATATTCACGTTCGATAAGGCCTTCGATGCGCTTTTTTATGAACACTGGCGAGGGCAAGAATCGTGATTTCAACTGCGACGTTACGTCCGAGACAAGCAGATTGTGCTGTAAAAGATTCATAAGTTATGGTAAATATTACTTCCGAGATGTCATTACTTACCGCCATGCGTTTGCGCGCCTTCATAATTCGAACAATTGCTGCTTCGATTTCGTGCTTACGATCCTCATCGACTTTGCCTCGCGTCTCCTTGCGTTCCGGCTCCGATTCACCCTTTGCAGCGACAGTTTGTATCTTTACCCTGAAAAAGAAAAATTAGGATGTTTAGTTGAAGCTTAACGTGAATTAATATTTTAATCGGCGCCACCTGTGGAATTTTGAGACAAATGCATCGTTCACATAAAACTCGTCCGATGGCTCAATATCCTTTGTTTTCGTCTTGGAGTTGCGCACAAGCAATCGCTGTGCAGGCTTACCCATGGACAGCGATTGTAGTGCGCGTACCAGCTCACGAACTGGTATATCCGTCTCTTGGTGTATATCATCATAGGTCAGCACATCCCGATTGTTGAACAACAACAGAACACACATCTAAGAATCGATTATGTGTATTACAATTATAGGATTCAGAAACAATTTATTAAGTTTCTTACCTGATAGGTAGACACTTGTAAAATATGCTTGCGCGTTGTGGTGGGCACTGCGCAGCCATTTGAACTAGAGCTTGGCCCATCCTTGTCCTTGTCGCTGTCGTTCGCTTTGCGGCCATAAAAAACAGCATTTATATAGGCGGTGCCTGAATATAAATAAAATAAAAAATTAACACTGTTAGTAAATAAAAAAAATACTTTGAGCACAATGAAAACTCACCCATTTGCGGTTGTAACGTTAGCTGCCGTCCCGAATGTTTGTCCAGATAGAACTTTTTAAACACCTCAAAGGCCTCACGCGGCGCCGAGGGTATGTTGCAGTTGGGCGTTGCCGTCTGTAATTATAATAGAAAAATTACTCGTTTAGTAATTGGTTTGTCTAAATGGTCTTTAGAAAATTACCTGTGTGGGCCAAAAACCGGTGGTGAGAATGCGCACCGTTAGCTCCACGCCGCTCAATGAGTAACTATTATTATTTACATAATTTTTGAACTCATCCATGATCGTATTGGAAACGGACATATCCTTAAACATTCCCTCCAGCTTTGATGTAAATTGACAGCCACATTCAGTCTGCAAAATGGAACAAATAGATTAAAAGAAAGATTAAATATATTATAAAGGTATTTGATAATATAAAACACATGCCTTTAGTTTGGATATCATGTTCTTTTCAAAATCATCTGATACTGATTTGTTGAGCAGCAAACGTTTGGCCAAATGCGTTTTGTAGTAGCGCTCAAAGACATCCTTTTCAAGTAGGAAGCGGAAGAGGACCATCGTTTTATCCAGTATTGTTTCAATTTCTTGCTCACTCATCTTTAAATATAGAATTTGTGAATTGGATTTGTAATTTTTGTAACGAGTACAAGGAATATGTTGAAAACGATGGAAATATTTTCATACTTACACCCTTGCCACCTTTTTTCAGTTTGTCATCGATGAAGAGCGACAGATACTCGGGCGACTTGTTGTTCAAGTTGAGAAAATGCTCAAAGTCAGCAGAAATTACATTCTTGAAGAGCCGATCATTGCTGAACGAGTGCAGCAAAAATTGATCAAATCTATCCTTCAGATCGAGCAAGTTTTGCACAAATGTTATGGGATTTGTGGTACCATTCTCCTCCTCCTTGACCAGCATGCTGCCCTGTTCGCGCAGATACGCAGACATTGTGTCAGCTATCACTTTGAGGCCCTCGTCCTTGAGACGTGAGAACAGTTTATATGTGCATGCCAAATCCTCGGTCTTTGAATTCTTTATCATATGTACCACACCCGAATTCTCCATTTCGACAATGGTGCGCATATGTTTCTTAATAAGCTCCTCCTCAACGACACGCACAATGCGCGGTTCCGTATCCTTGTCCAAATAAAGCGTGGCACGTGACGATTCCTCGGTGATGCGCGCCTCAACTTTCTTGATGTAAACGCCTGCGTTGTTCTCCTCAAGAAATTTCTGCGATTCGTTTCTGTAAAACGAGGCTGACTGAAGCAGGAAGGGCTTTTCAAAGTCTTCCTCGTAAACGGTTCGCGAATTGATTCCCAATGTTATCAGCATCGTGCACGCGTTCTTGATTGCCAGATGATTGATCGGTTCGCCTCTGCGCTCTTCTATAACCATGCCCAGCAGACGGTCCCTTAGCGCTTTTTGAATCTCAGGAAAGCGAACAATCTTAAAAATAACAAGATTACAAAAAAAGGAAAATAAAACAATTAACAATTTTAATAGCCTTAAAGTAATAGTTGCCAATGTTTAGCGTACCTGATCCCTGAATAAATTAAGGCCCAAATTATAGACATTATCCAATGCTCGTTGCTGCACATAGACACGATCCATGTACATAAGTATGTCGCGTATCATAACCATTGAGGTCTGATGATCGGTCCAGGCTTGATTTAGCTTGGACAGAAATGTGCTGTTCAAACTTTCGAGCACATCCTGTCGCACCTTTTGCTCCAGATGCTCTGAAACGACGTTGCTCAGTCCATGATATAATCGATTGCCATGTTTATGCAACACCATATTGTACGCGTTGCGATAAAGCTGTTCAAAGGACAGCCCCGAATTGTTCTTCTTCTGTATCTCCTGTATGGCATTCTTCAAAGTGGCCCAGATGTCATCCACATATTTCTCATCCATGGAGGCCTACAAACGGAAAGAAACAAAAATAAGGTTATCATCATAATCAATTGTGATAATTGATAATTATAAAATAATTGAAATATTCTTCTTTTTTTTTAAGGAGCTAACATTAAATGCGCATCGTTTATATTCGGGCAGCCACAATGGATACAATCGTCCAATATCACGCAATCCTCTGGCTCCATCACGAGATCTTACGGAGGAAGTAGGCCTCACTGAGTGTTCACTATGTGTCGACACATTTCTTGAGGTGCCAGGCGTGAAACGTAGCGGGACCTGTATTGCCGCATTAGGGGGCACATTTTGATACTGAGGGCGTGAGTGCTGTTGTGGATGTTGCCCAAATGCATTACGTGAGCTACGAGAGCGTTGATTTAAATTATTTGAGCCTCCAACAATGCGCGATTGAGCCGGATTTGGCAGTTGTGGATGATAGTGATAGGATTGAGAGAGGCTCCTCAGATTATTTGGCTGGTTGTTGCCGGTTCTTGGATCACGGCTGAGCATAGGTGGTGGCTGTAATGGGTGTGGTAAACGCGCGCCACCGGCGCCACTATGGGCGCCGAGCGCGCGCTCCCAACTATATCGATGCTCCCCAATTATGTTGGTCTGGCACGATGCCAGCTGGTGCTCCGTCTGCTGCTGTTGTTGTTGCTGGTAGTGTTGGTGTTGGTGTTCCGGCTGTTGACTATGGGATATTTGTTGCCGTTGACCCGCTGATGCAGTACGGGAACGACTGCTGCTTGTTGGCCTTATTGACATCCGCCAGGTGCCGCTAACGTCCCACAAGTGTCTGAATGACGTCGCCTGCACTCGTCATCAATGCGTTTCCTTCTGCGCTTCTGCGTTAGTGGCTGTTTGTGTGTTGGAAAACAACAACAATTTGTCGACTAACTAACTAAGTTTAGAATTGAGAGTAAACTATAAAACTAAAATGGGATGAAACTTCTCATCAATTTCAACTCTGACAGCAATTTGTCAAAACAGTGTTAGTCAGCGTTCGCAGCCTGCTCCGTTAGCATACTGGCAATAACAAACTACAGAAAGATCACTTATATTAATCTATATCTAATCGTATTTTCAAAACATAATGCTATCTCATGCTCTGACCGGCACATTTTTTCCTTTTACTTACGGGAAAGGCGCGTATGCGCATTTTTCCCTCCTTCTTTTGGGGATTGCCTCGAAGATTCATGTTGTGTAGGTGTTGTCGACACACTCCTCCTCCACTTTTCCAGCACGCTGGTACGCTCTCTGCCGGAGCGGCAGCGCTGTTTTCGGCTCGTTCTTCTTCTTGTAAACAAACGATTACGTCGTCGGCAGCGTTGATGTTATTGTTGTCGTTGTTTGAAGTTGATTTGGCTTTTTGGGCGGCAGTTGGCTAGTATGCAGTACACACTAAAAAAAAAACAAAGATCAGTTTTGCTTTGTTATTTTCCTTGTGATGTCGTTTGTTTATTTTTTGCACTTGAGGCAACTGCAAGTCAGCAGGCAGCGACCGCAGCATGTGTCTCTTTGTCACACACATTTTTGTATCTCTTACTCTCTCAGACTTTCATTGTCTCAGAGGAGATCTTTTGGGCTGCTTTCAGAAATTCAACGACTTCGATACACACACACACACACACACACATGTATATATGTATATATAAAGAGAAATGTAAAAATGAAAAACTCACATCGTCGTTAAACGAATTTTATTACAAATTGCCAATAATTATTAAATAAAATAAAAAACAACCGACGCTATGACACTGAATGCGAAATAAACGATAACTTTTAATATAATTGTGCATCGTTGAAAATTTGATAGTTTCTTTTTGCTATTTCACTTTTTCATACATGGCAAAGAGACCAAACGCGTTTGTGTGTGTATGTTTTTGACGTCTGTGTATGCGTATGTGCTGCTTCTTGTTGTTGTGTTGTACCTTTTTGCTTTAGCGGTGTTCACTTTGTTTTTAACGAATTTTCACTCTCTTGTGGCTTATCCCTTGGTTAGATTTGTTGTTAAGTTTGTTTTTATTTGTTATGCTGTATATAGCATTATCATGCATTGCAATTTATATTGATTATAAGTTGTACATATAAGAAATTCGGCTGTTGTGTTGTTTTGCTCTAATTTACGATGTTTTGCCATTCACGTAGAAAGTTACCGATGGCAGAGAAGACAAGAGCTGGTCATACTGTAAGCATTTGCTTGCAGAGCTGACTTGGTATCGATAGTATTTGAGCGGTTGTTTTAAATATTTTACCGTGTCCAGGTAACACTTTTTGTTTTTATAAAAATAGTAAAGATAGCGAAGATGCAATTGTTTTTTCTCTTTTAACACATTTGATTAGACTAATAAACCAAGTGTCGATTTATAGGGGAAATATCGTCTAAATTGAGTTGCATTCAATTAAGGCGCACTCCTGAAAGTATGCAATTTTGCAAATTAATAAAAAATTAATTAATTCAGCGAACTTTTTAATCATTACCCCAAAATGTTTTTGTTTCAGTTGATATTACCGCATAGCGCAACGGTCGGGGAACCAGGGTAAATTACCCCAAATGTGGTAAAAATGAAATTTTTGGGGATAAAAATGAAACTTTTTTTATTCAACAGTATTTAACATACCGATACCAGCCACGAGTACCAGGCGCTGATTTATTTAATTTATTTATTAAAAAATTGTATATTTAATTAAATTACGTTCATTTATTTTACACGACAAGTGAAAGCTTTCACACTGGCTTATTACTCACTTGCCAAGTTTTTCATACATTGAATAATAGTTTAATTATGACAACTGCCAGATACACTGATAAAAAGTGTAAATTGATACTTTTGGCTGCTGCTGCTGTTGCTACCGCATGTGGCTTGTTTAATTAGCGATTATCCCGAACCAAAGGCAACGCCTGATAAGCAAATTGCCAAAAATTTACAACAAAATTGTGCATTTAATTTGTGTATACATTGTTGCCATATTCAACTCGCAATTTGCCGTCTAGCTGTTCTTGCTGTCTGCTCTCTGCTTGCTTCTTGGCCCCTGCGTGTAAATTATGCGCACTTTCACCGCGTTGGTGTTGCAGTGTTTATTGTTGTTGCCAGTTGCCTGTTGCCTTTTGTGGCATGCAGGTCTGGTCGGGTCTGCTTGGCGTCCCTTTGGTTCAGCCTCCTTCTGGCAGTTGTTGCAGTTATTGTTGTTGCCAGTGCGTCGAAATTAATTAGCCGCACTTTATACTAGCGAGTCTCAAGCCTGCGTAGGTGTTTATGTCAAATGTCTGGCTCAAGCGCAGCGGGTGATGCTGGCTGAAGGAAGAGAGGGTAGAAGAGGGATCATCACTTGTTGCCGTATGTTGTCATCAATTTATGCGTATTTATTACAATATTTATGCATGTAAATTGTGATGTGCCTCGAATTAATTACACGCCATGCCACATCAACACGAATGTTGCCAGGCACTGCGGGTGCAACAAACAACAAATGATGTTGCCAGTTCGTTGTTGCTGTTGTTCCCTAGAGTCAGTGAATGATAATAATAATAAGTTGGCAATAATCGTGCAGCATGTGGAAAGCATTCAAATTCACACCAGTACCATGCAAAACAGTTGCAACAAGGTTAATAAATCATGCAACACAACCAGCACGTCGAAGTGGCAGACAAATTCACTGCAAAATTTCAATGAAAAAATCAAAACAAATGCTAATCCAAAAACTTAGTTTACCCCAAAAATGGTAGTACGTATGTTTATGCTACGATTGCCAAAAAGGCTGCCGCATCAATATGGAGCATGCAACAACAACAACAACAACAACAATTGCGAACTTACAAGTTGTCGGCATTATGAATAACTTTTATATTTGAATGTGAAATAAACGCTTTGTCTAAGCGGCTGGCTAACCGGCTACCGTTAGCAACATGGCCAAAACAAACTTGTGGCGAATGTTGCCAATGATTTATGCAGCAACATTTGATGAAATATAATACAAAAGGCGCACAGCAGCACCAACAATAACAACAACAACAACAGCGGACAAAACAAAGATAAATTGCCAGTGCAGCAAATTGTAAACTATATAAGGTTTAAATGCAAAGTTACTGTCTGTTCTACACTCAAACAAATGGTTCAGATATTTCAGAAAAATCATAAAATAATAATGGTAAGATAATATTTATAGTCCTGACTTTTTGTTGATAATAAAATAATATTGTCAATATATGAATTGTATTATAATATTTTTGTTAGTGTAAAATATTTCTATATTGTTTTCAAGTGTATTGGAGCTCACATTTTATTTATAAGACCATTATTGGCGACGCCTGCGCTTGCTCACTGTGCAACATTTAGTTGTTGCAAGTGGCGCTGACAAACACGTGACACGACTTATATAAATAAATGTGTCCGAATAGTTCGTGAGCTCCATAAAGTAAATAATAACAATCGTGACACGATAGCTTGTCACGCGGCCATCACTACAATTGATAACAGCAAATCGAGCTACAATTTTTGGTTTTATTAGTTTTCTTTTTGGCATTTTGAAATTGCTTATTTTGTTGTTTCCGTTCACAGTTTTGATGGCTTTAATGGCTATTCAACGGTTACGGTATGAACTGGACCAGTTAGAGCAATGCATTCAATCTCGACGAGGGCATCCATTGGAAGTTTGGCCACCTGGAAGCAGCTTCGTGCAGGAAAATTCTTGTTGAACACTGGAACCAGAGCAGATAAGCGAATCGTTAATGTTTACGATAGTTGTTTGTGTTATAAACTAATTTTTATTGGACTTGTTGCCATGACCGCTGATAAGCCAGCAGATGCCAATAATGATGCCGATGCCTTATCGGCGGCATTTGAATTAAAGAAAACAGAAAAAATAGCAATTGGAATGCTCACCTCGCTTGTAAACTTCATTGACCGCTCCAAAGTCGTTGAGATCTTTCAAGAAAACAGTGTTCTTGATTACCTTATCGACACCAGAGTCGGCTGCTTTAAGCACTGCCTCCAGATTTGTCAGCGCCATCTCTGTTTGCGCAGTGGCGCCACCTGCCACCAACTGCATAGTTGTCTTGTCCAAGCCCAAACAGCCGGAGACATAAACAGTGCGATCGGCCACTACAGCTTGACTACAACAACAATATCATATGATTCAACAGTTCGCTCTCTCGCTCTCGCTTGATCTGTTGTTTTGCTTACTTGTATGGCGCAACGGGCTTGGCTGCATTTGCAGTGCTGATAAGTTTACGCACAATCGTTGACATATTTGTTACAAGTTTTTTCGTGCACCTGTTTCTGCTGCTTCAAACTGACTGACAATAATTATTTCACTTGATTCTGCTTGCTGCTATCAGCGTAAGCTTTTCGCTCTCTCTCTCTCACCTTGTACGCTCTTTGCCAAAGGCACTGTTCAACACTAGCACGAGCTTTCATAACTCAATAGGTATGTTTTTGTAACTGGATGAACTTTTTGCCTTGATTAATATGTCGCATATTCTTTATCTTTGGCCAATTGGGTCGCAGGCACTTTCTCTAGCAGCAGCCAATATTTGATTTAATGCACGCCACGTCACTCTCTTCATGCAACTGCCACGCCCTGGGCTCTCCAGCTAATTATTTATTATATTTGGCAATTGCTGTCTGTCAGTCGCTGTCAGTGAAGAAAGCACCGTTTCCAGAATTTTTACGCATGCCAAAAAAAAAACCAACAACAAAAACCAAACCAAAAAAGTATCAAGCTCCGTAATTATTATGGGATCTTCAGCTCGAAAAATGTGGTTAGGGTCTTAATCTTCTTGACTTTTTGCCTGGCAAAAGGCAAAGACGACAACGAAACGAAACGCAACAGCAAAGACTGGGCGCAGTTCTTCATGGTGCTGGGCAGGCGTAGGTGCAACGCAGAGCACACAGAACACGCCCTAAAAACGCCTGCCCCAAAAACGATTGATTGCAGTCGCTTTGTTGTTGTTATTGTTGTTGTTGCTTTTGTTGCTGGGCATCCCACGAAGATGCAACGAACTGAAGAAGAAATTTCGTTGCCCTGCAGCATTTTAATGTCGCATTTTAGCGCATTAATTACTTTATGATCCACTTTATGCGCATAAAATATGCGCATCATAAACTTTGTGGTTATTTTTTTTCTGTCATTTTATGAAAAATAAGCAATTTTGAGAGCATCCTCGAAAGCTTCGTGGGTGTTGACTGAAACTTCAGCCTAAATAAACTTTGTACGGTACAAATTGAACAAAATTCTACATTGATATTAATTAGTGGAGAGTGCAGAGTGTAGAGATTGTGGAGTGTGGAGAGCTGGAGATCGTATAGCTTTTTGGTATTGATTTATATGCATATATATAATTTCGTTATATCGCATGCCACATAATGATAGCCTTTGGCATTTACAAACAATTTACATTAAATGCTTTAATAAATAAAGCTTTAAATAAGCCACAGCCAGGTCCGGCCATATAATTAACATTGGGCCATTCCATTCCACAGCAATAACAATAACAAATTGCCTTCGAAACAGGGAAGGTGTGCATTAAAGCAAAAAAGGGCCAAGAACAAGTTGCAGTTGCAATTGCAGGAGGCAACATTGCAAGCAGGTCAATATTTATGGCACTTGTCTTGGACCAGAACACAGATTCTATCAAAGCTAAAACGTTGCTTAGTTTCCCCCCTTCCCCCCTCCACCTGAATCCAGCAACTTTCCCTTTTCAGTTTCAAAGTTTTTCCCCCATTTGTTGTTGGGTAGTCATCTTTTCAGGCTGCCAATTTTAACTGTCTCAAATAACTTCATTTGTTTAAGGCTTTATTGGGGCTTTATTAAAGCGGCGCAAGCGCAACAAGCGACGCTGCTGGAGTCACAACTTGTGGCATCGGCAAATTGCAACAATTTCTCAAGCTTCACTTTTGCCCGGGCTATCGGTTATTGAGACTAGCTGAGTCTTGGTCACTATAATTTGCATGTGCTTTTTATGGGTCGTCGATTCGTTGGCTAAGTTATTTGATTTTAATTTGCTGCGTAATTGTTATTGCCTTTATTATAACCAGAAGCTAAACTTAGCTCTGACTAGATTGCACCTCTTAGATTTCAACCTTTAGCCGTTTAGCACTTGAATTTATGTTTATGGCTTCATATTGACACGGCCAAAACCCAAACCAGGCAGACAGTGCTCGAGACAAGTTCGATTGGCCAGAAATAGAATGGCTATGGCTGTTATATCGTAAAGTTAAGTTACGCCTCTGTCTAACTCATAATCTTGTTACCTTGAGGCTTGAAAATGAAACCGATTTATTGAGAGGAGACCCCAACAATTGTCGAGTATTTATATGGATTTTTATCTTTAGATAAGTTTCAAAGGAACAAAACAAAGCTTCCTAAAGCTTAATTATTGATGCAACAGATTTGATTTTAGATTGCAATTATGGTTTAACCCCAAGGAATATCTAATATTTAAATGAAATTAACTTCAAACTTAAGCTTAAGTTTTTTCCTTATGAAAACAAGAACTCTCTGCTTAATTATTGATCCGTGATAATCAATCCATTCTACTGACTTTTACTCCATATCAAAGTATGTTAAAAATTCTGTCATAAGAACTCGTATGAAGAAATTCCTTAATTCCAGACCGATTTGATCAGAATTTGAACTATAAGCAATACTGCCAAGAATGAAAACACAATTTTCGCTCTTGTAAGAACTTTGGCTTAAGGTCTTTTTTCCAAAACAATTTGAAACTTTACCAGCTTAACGTGCAAAACTAACTGTTCTTGTCCATATTTAATGTATGACTTTTGTTTTTAATCTAGCTAATTAATATAATCGCTGCTGCAACTGCAACAGAGATTGGGGCATCTGGACAAACAACAATCAATAAACAAACAGCAACCACGCCCACTTTGCCCAACACACACACAGTGTATTTGCGCCTGCCAATAATTCAATTAACATGGCTTTAAAGCCAGCAAAAGAAACCTGCAACACCCGGAGGCTTGGAGGCTGGCAAATATCAACAACACATTTATTTCACAATTGGCGCACATTAATCAATGGCAAACAAACGTAAGGAGGAGCATATTGACTCCCAGAACTGCCACAACAAGTACCTATACATATATACTGAAGTTTTTGTTTTTTTTAGCGAGTGGGTTGCAATTAAAAGCAGATTAATAAGCCGCCCAGTGGCAAACAGTCGGTGGCCCAGCTCAGGTGCAGACAACGCCTTTGAATTGCCTTCGATTGTCATCCTCTCTTCTTGCCTAGTTGGTTTTAGTTGGCTCGAATTACAACGTTTTCTGGCCCACTTTAATTGCACTTTTCATACTTGTTAATTTTTCAATTTTCCTTGACCACCAACAGCGACGACCAGTTGCCAAATGTCGAACATTTGTGGACCACACACACACACTCACAGATACATTTACATTTACAGATACTGATACAGGTGAACATGCAAGGAAGGGGTATCTCTATCTCTCTCTCTCTATCTCTCTCTCTCTCTGAGACTCTCTTCCAGCTGACCCGGAGACTTGTGGCAAAATGGCACAGCGGGCGCAGCTGCTTTGGTTGGCAGTCTGTGGGGGCGCCTCGTTGGCTGCATTTGGGCCAAATTAATTGCTAGCGATTAAATTTCAAATTTTCCATGCTCCAACAACAACACAGCGCCATTCGCTTCCGTGCTGCAAGTTTTGCGTGCAAACAACTGTTGCTTCTTGCTCCCTCCCCCTTTTACCCCATCTCACATTGGTTTTGCCTAGGCTCATAAAGTGAAAATCATTAGTTTTCATTTGTGGCGTTTAGGGCGTGTGCCGCCTGCTGCAACAACAACAACAAAAAACAACAAAATTGTCGTGCAACTGTTTTGCATTGCAAATCGAAATGCAAACTCCAAGTGCAATTTTCACTTGCGTCGTTGCGTCAACTATTTTTGTCTGTCTGTCCAACAATTTTGCTGCTGTGGCAGTTGCATGTCAGCGTTTAAGTCATGTGTGTGTCCTCCTGTGGCGAGCTTAGCCATCGATACTTTTACATATGTCCTATAAGCATTAGATGACCCAAACTGGGTATAATAAACTTAATAAAGCAAAGTTTAGTTTCTAAAATTAAAAGGTTAAGCATTTCTCAAGTGATAATAAAGCCAAAAGGTTACCTTTAATGTGTAATTCGCTCTTTAATCATTCACAATTATAGGGCATCTTGTAGTATATCACACCCAGTGCTTCCTGTTGTGATTTTGTGGTAATTAAAAGCATTTGCTGTTGCCCTATGACAGCTTCAATGGTTAGGAAATAAATTCCAAATACATTTGAAAGGCAGCCAAAGTAAGAGTTAAATTTATTATAGAGCAATGCCTGAGAGTTGAAAGGTATCGATAGATAGTATTTCGAATAGTTAAATATGAAATTTGATTACAACGAGAGCAGATGAAAGACAAAGCTTTGAATGGTTAACGAACAATATTTGTTAATATTTGAATTCGTAATCAATTAAAATAATAAATTATACCTTTAAATATTCATAAATAAGTTTAGCTGACACCTTTAATACCTACAATTTACTTTAGCGGCAAACTAACTAGCGGGAAAAGTATTTGGTTGAGACCCTTAATTCATCCACAACGCTCAACGTCAAGTTCAAGTAGCAAAGTTCAAGTCATAACTTTTAGTTTTTGGCCTCATCATCATCATTATTATTACCATCAAGCAGAGAGCAACAAACGTTGAGTCAAAAAGCGTTGCACTAAATCAAGCCCACATAGTTTAAGAGCTTGGCCAGCACCAGCAGCATCAGTTTTAGACAGCTTCCACACAGTAGCCCCCACAGTGCACAGTTGCACTCAGGGGCACAGAAAGAGATAGAGAGAGAGATGAGCTGAGTCAAACAGCATCAAACAGCATCATCATTAAAGCCTGGCCAAGATAAACACACGCCAAGGCGCAGCCTGAACATGTGTTGCCTGTCGAACGATCACAAAAACGAAGCGGGGCCAAAAACTCTGAGACCCACAGGTTCCTTCCTATTTAGCTGCCCTATAAGATAACTGAGCAAAAAGGGTATGCTCAATACGTGTAGATATGTTTAAAGTTAATAATGTTGATGTAAGTTAGTTTCCCTAAGTATCTTAAAGTTAAAAGTTTTTTCATTATATATTATAATAAATTATGAAATAAATGTATTTTTTAATATTATCCATAAATTATTCATAATAGCAATTCTAAAAACTTCTTAAGGATAGCTTAACATAGGGCATAATCTAGTTCATCAGGCTAATTTTCCTTACTACTGTTTTTTCAGCAGTTTTTTTTCGAGTTGTTTGTAGTTTTGTGTCTGTTATTTGGTAGCAAAAAACTGTTCAGAGGCGCACATAAATTTTAAATATCGCAACTTGGCCTAGGCCAAACCATCAAAGAAGATGCGAGCCGGAACAATGGCTTTTGGCCACTAAACCATATTTGGTAATGCCCAAGCATCCAATGCATCTTGGGGGTCGACTGTCCCAGAACAACAACAACAACAACAAAAACAGTGTGTGTGTGTTATGCACTTTTTACTCTTTTTTATTGACCTGTGCTGGTAAACTTTAGCGGACAGCTGCGGACAGAATGAGAGCCGTCTCATTAGACTCATAGCTTCAGGGTGCATCGTGGCGTATGAGTAATGTTAACCAATTGTCAAGTTAATATGTTTGTGTGTGTGTGTGTGTGTGTGTTCGATTTACACAGCTGAAAGGATTAATTCGTTACCAATTTGTTATAATATGCAGTCATAACGATAAATCTATTAATTAAGCTGACGGTTGTTGTTCCTCTCTCTTGTTTGTATGTGTGTGTGTGTCTTTGGGGATTTTGCAGTTGAGAAATTACAACGCTTATTTACAAATTCGCTGCGGTTGCTTTGAGCAGCTGTGTATGTGTGTATGTATGTGTGAGTGTATGCCTCGCCCTGTGACGGTGTGTGTTCGTGTGTGTGTGTGTTGTTGGTGTGTAAATTTGTTGATATTTATGGCAGTGGGTGGTCTGAAAGTGGAAATGAGCAAATGGCAGCGGCATAAATGAAACCATTTTATGAATCAACATACAATTTTAATACCTTGTAAGGTAAGTTCAACGTGTATATTAGCTGTAGAAGCCGCTTAGTGAACTTCGTTTAAAAAATTATATACCCAAAATTAAGGGAAATCGACAAGAATATTATATGAAACTTTTCAAACATTGAAGATTATATTTTTTGATGGAATTGTAGAGTTTCGACAACTTTAACATTAACCTATTTGTATTTTGCAAATCATAATACATTTCTTAAAACAATTTCATAAGTTTCACAAGTTAATAGCTTGAAAATATTTTTTAATCAGGTTTGCTTTGAAAGAATATTGAAACAATTAAGGAAATGTTTATTCAATTGTTTGTTAAGATTGTCTATTGGTTGTTTAAGCTTTCATACAGGGTATCCACACATTCGGCTATCTGCATGTATAATTCTTGTTTATAATAAACCAATTGCAGGCAATAATAATAACAACTACAACTACAACGACAACAACAACAACTGTGAACTACTGTGCAACGTGCAACGTGGTGTGTATAAATTTGCCAAATTAAAAAGCGACAGCAGACAAGAAGGGGGGAGCTTTGAACGGCAGCGGGATAAAGGGGCAAACAGTTTGAGCTGAGCAGCCACCCACCGGACGCATGGATGACGCAACAGGGTGCCCAACTGTGTGTGTGCAACAGGGAACGAGTGAGAGGGAACAGGAGTTACATCGTCTATAAATAAAGCGTGTGCCAGAGTAAATCAAAACAACAAACACGAAATGGCAAACATGTGGCGCTGTTACCGGGAACTGAAGCTGGAATTGGAGCTGGAGCTGGGGCGATTGGCAAGTTGGCAGCTTGGCAGCTTGGCGCTAGGCACAGGATCAAGTGGGAGCCGACGACTCTTTGGGTGTGGTTGCCTAGGTGGTCAAAAATGTGATTTGGCGTCAACTCAAACTCTGACTCTGACTCGCTCGGACTGGATTTGGATTTGTCATCTCTGATCGAGCGACGATAAACATAAATATTGTTACGCATGACTCGAAAACTTACAGCAACCTTCCCTGAAGACAATGCCAGCTTTGATCTTTGAGCGCCGCTTGTCAACATCTTATTCCGCTCCTGACATGATTGATTTTTCGTGTTGTCCAGTACAGCTTCATCGCTGAAAATTTCTGAAATGCTGCTGCTCTTTGACTTTCTAAAAAAATATTTCACTTACTCAGCATGCAGAATTGTAAGACAATCGAAAAATACCCTGGAAAGAAGGGTATATGCATTTAATAAATATTTAATATATTAGTCAGAAATATGTGTAATAAAAAACTTTGAGCTTATTGATTATACATTTTTTAAAAATTTCTTTTGAATATTTAAAAATTAGTTAAAATATTCAAAAATGAAAATCAACTTTCAGGAGCGTTCTTCAAGCATCTTTTTCCGTTTACAGTTGCCTCTTAGTGCTGATGGTGACCTCTGCAAAATGTTGGTGCAACAATATCAAAAAGTAAATACTTTTAGCGGTAAGAGTGTCTTAAAATGTAGGTAAGTAATTGAAATTTATTGTGGCAAGTTGTTGTTGTTTTTGGTGGTGTTTGCTATGTTAGCTGACCTGAATGAAAATGTTGAGCAAATGATTTTGTTTGATGTTGCGGGCAAACATCAGAGAGAATGTTGCCGCTGCAACCGAAGCAACCGAAGCAACACGTTGCAGCATGTTGCAGCCACGAATGGATTATGTTAGTGGAGCAATCAATCGGCTATATATGGCAGGCGCGAACTGAAGAAAACACTTAGCGTGCCAGACAATTTCATTTGGCTTTATACATGACCAAAATCAGACTGCTGAGAAGTTTTGGCCCCATCCTGGGAACAAACAATTTAACTGTTAGAAGAAGTCTTTGTGTCGAAAGGTGTTGATATGGAGGCGTCTCATCTGCCGCTGATGTTGTTGTTGCTGGGAAAACTTATTGATATGGGGGCTTCCTTAGCCTTGGCAAAGGCGACACAAACTGCGCTTTTTTGCGCTTTACGATTTGCGACCAATTTTGGTAGCCTGATTTGTCACGATGTTTTTATTTTTTCTTCCAGCTGTATTGTTTTTTTTTTTTGTTTCACCCTTTTTTTGTTTTTGTTGTGTTTGCCGTGAAGTTGGACTTTATTTTTTGCGCCTGCCGCACTGAAAAGAAAAATAAGAAAAAAAAAACAAAAAATCGAGGAAGACAAACAAATTGGTCTGTAGTTGAAAATTGACAAGAATTTCGTGACTTTGTCACCTTCTTTTTTGTTGCCTGTTGCCAGTTGCCAGTTGCTGTTTGCCAAAGAGACTCTTTGCAACGCCCTCGTAGGCAACGAGCGTTGCAACGCTTAGGCTGCTTTCCTTACATTTTGGAGACAACCGCTCGTTAAGTGGCAGTCAGCGCGTGCGCATTGAAGTCGCCTTCAACAGACTTCAACTCCAGCTTCAACTGCAAATTCGACTCCTTGCCAGCTTTAGGGCTCCCAAATATCCAATTCTCGACTGCCGATTGGCGTTGCTGTAACGTTCCTCCTCTACCCCTCATCTCCTTTAAAATCACTTCATCATCGGGCGGGTTGGTTTTTTTTTTTGTTGTGGTTTTCGGTGCATTCTAAAGTCAAAGCAGCGCATAGCAAACGGCAACTCTTGTCAGATTTATTTGTTGCTGTTCCTTTTGCGGCCAGGTTGTACAGTTGCAATATGCCCTTCACCAAGGCTATAACAACTATATTGTTAAGGTTGTAAATAATAAATTTCTTAGTAGCAAAATATCTATAAAAGAGTATAAATTTTGGATTCTTTAAAAAGAAATAAATGAAGGTATTGCTGTGTTAACTAAAACTGCAAAAAGAGCTAGAATCATATTTTGGCAAATAAATATTATCAGAATATTTAGCTTGCTAAAAGCCAAATATTTAAACTGTTCAGAACAAGTAAAGGAAATTTAAATATTTTCAAGACCGTAATTGTGAGACTTAGTTCCGTTTTGGCACATATTTTGGTCTAAGCATTCAACAAAAGTCTCACAGCTTTTATCCTACTTCATTTAAAGAGCATTCCCCAAACGACTTCGTAACAAATTTTAGGCTGAGATTCATTTATTTCATTTGTTGTTGACTCTTTTTGTTTGGTGTGCTGTGCGCTGTACCTGTAACCTTTTGCACTTGGTACCCTTTTCTTATTTAATTTTATTTCTGTTTTTTTTTTTTTTTTCAATTTAATGATTGTTTTTTGGTGCCCTGACAGTTACAAGGAGCTGCAACATGGACAGCACAGGCCTGGCGACAATTTCCAAACTTTAAACTGTGAAAAGAGTTTTTTTTCGTTCCTTTTTATTTGGGTTGTTCGTGTGTTTCGAGCTGTATGGAGGGAACATCAGGTGGGAACGCCCCTAAAATGTATTTGGAATATTTTTGGTCAATGAGCCGACTTTGTCTCATTTCAATTCAATTGTTATGGCTTATGGCCAGGCCTGATAACTTGGTCAATGTGCGCAAATTGACCAAATTGAGATTGAGACCGAAAAAAAAAATGGTCCACAGGCAAAGTTCGTGTCCAAGTCGAGTTGCAGTGACACCAACAACAAGAACAACAACAACAACAAAAATAACAGTTACTACAACAATAATATTGTTGCCGGTTTTGTGGGTCAGCAGCCTAAACAGAATGAACTACTGCTGTTGACCGACCAAACCCCCTCTCCTTTCAGCTGTCGCCCTGTTTTCGTTAGCCGCATTATGAGTTGACATTAGAGAACATGGCCAAGGCGCAACATGAACATCGCAGCAATGCCATCGCCCTAGACTGACCTCATTGTACCTCATTCCTCGTTCTTTTATGCTTTTGCTTGTTATTGTTGCTGTTGTTGTTGATGTTGTTGTTATTGCTCCTCTTTGGCTTTGGCCAATTTGCTGCAATTGCATCGCCAAGTGTGCCACTTTGTTGCAAGTTCGTTTTGGGGCTAAAAGCAAAGGCGAACAGTTCTCCTTCCACACAAATAAGCAGAGCTCAAGTCAATATTTGTGCAAAATGTTGTCGAAATGAGGTCATGTGATGCAATCTGTGAACTTGCAACGGTTGCAACTTGCAACCTGGCTTATGAGTTTCCCTCTACGCGAATGCAATTTGTGCTCTGTGTGCCACCAAATGGGTAACATATTCAATTGATATGCAGAGCAACGATTGCGAGCGCACAGCTCAAAAGGTCATCGAATACTCCAAAGTAGTCTATATATGCCAAAGATGCTGCACTTGGATACATGTGGCATAGAAGACAAAAATGTGGAACTAAGATCTGCATTTGTTTATTGTTGTGGGATCAAAACTCTCCTAGCTAGAGCTTTCACATGTATACACAAAAGCTTTTGTGCTTTCACACATTATGCTAATAGTTCTCATGCAAAGCTTTTTAGTGCTCAATACACACGCAATAACTATTGATGTGTGTGTTTTTTTGGCACACTATAAGATCCTTGAATAGCATATCATATCATAAAAGATCTTAAGCTTCAATACTCGCATATATATCTCTGGTTAAACTTTTTCGTAGTGCAAACAACCTTATAAGTAATCGAAGATCAGTAATCGAATTGTGAGGCAACTTTCCACTCATTATAAATGCCAATCGCTTTGACAGTTTTATGCCAGTAAAGTCAACTTAAAGTTCATCGGTGCATCTCAATGGCAAAACCAAATGGCCAAATGTACTTTCCATCTAATCTAAATAATGACTAGAAAAGGCTGACAAAATCAATATCTAAAATCCCAAGCTGCCTTATAGGATATCAATAAGGTATTAAGCTGCCAGCATGAAGTCCATTAACAGATCGAACCAAACAGATGAGAAGTACTAGCTCGATGAGGCAGTTAAGCTGCTGCTTTCTGTTGCAGCTACATATGTCAACACCATGAACTTGAAACTCTCTGCTGTTTTGCGAGCTGCTTGGTTAGGTTTAAAGCGTTTTGTATTCTAATTAGATTGTCAACGGCACGACAACAACCTCATTTTGCCTCAAAATGCCGAAGCACACACTCAGAGCATTTGCATTAGCGCCAACTTCTCGACGAGACTCCACTCGACTATGGGTTTTATTTTTTTTTATTTTTTTGGTAGACAAAAATCTGCATAAACTTTGCAAGTTTGGGGGCAGGTTTGAAGTTCATTAACATGCACAGGTTAATTACTGTTTTTGTTGTTGTTGCTGTTGTTGCAATTGCAGCAAGGAAATGAGCCATTAGAAAAAGAGGCTCAGAGCGCCGCAGTAGCCAAAGCGACGATAAAATGGCTAAAAGCACACATTAAAAAAAAACAGAAACAGACACAAAGACACATGTAAAGTGTCTACGACTGTGTGTGTGTGTGTGTATGTGTGTGGTGGGGACTGTGACAAATGCTTACGAAGTTGAACGCTGTGGCTTTTTTTAATTTTTTGTTAGCCATGCTACATGCAAAATGTTGCACTGATAAGCGGAGGCAACGGTGGCAAAGCCAATGCCACTGAAGTCATCCCGTTTGCTGCAGCGGTAAATGAGCTGGCAGGCAGCAGGGTAACAGACAGGAGACACCAAGAGGCACGATCATTAAAACAAAAGCGGCGACAATAGCCACAGCCACAGCCACAAGCATCACTGACAAGCCATGACCAACCGAAGCTACCTTAGAGTCGCCTCCGCCAAGTTGTGCCTTGCTCTCGTTGGTGTTGGATTGCCTTAAACGATCCGCGTGAATAACTAATTTCAATGGAAGCTGCTGCTTGCTGCTTGCTACTTGCTACTTACTACTTGCTGCCTGCCTGCCTGCACACGCGCGCCTCTTAACATTTATCACCCACCATCGGCCATTGCCAGCAGCCCCAACAACAAAAAACAACAAGCTGCTAGCTGCCAGCTCCCCCGCCTAACAAACAAACAACAATAAAAACAGTCGCGAGACAATGCAACAGTTTTTATGCATCCATGAGACAGCAAAATAACAACAAAGCATACAGAATCAACAGCAACAAAAAATGCTTACTAAGACTTAAAAGGAGTGCGTAGGACAGGCAAACGCATGCATATTGCGTCTAATGAGCTGCAACAACAAAAAGTAAGCCTTGGAAAAACTGTTTTACAGGAAACAAAAGACATTCAAAGAAACAGCAAAAGCATATGAAGAATATGCAAAACATCGAGTGAATGAAACTTTTACAAAAATGTAAAGAAATATACATAAAAAAATCATTTATAAGGAAACATTTGACATCCAGATATCCATTTGTTCATAGTATCAGGTTATTGAGAAACATTTGTAATGTTCGTAAATAAATCTTACGAATTAAATTTAAGGATCTTCTGTGTTTAAATAAAAATATGTTGAATAAATTTGTTAGTTAAAAGAATACATAATGAACGAATAATTGAATGACTGTGTGAATAATTGAATGAATGATTGAATAATTGATTAAATGATTGAATGAATGAATGATTGAATTATGGAACGAATGAATGATTGGATGAACGAATGAATAGTTGAATGAATAATTGATTGAATGATTGAATAAATGAATGTTTGAATTATGGAACGAATGAATGATTGGATGAATGAATGAATGATTGAATGAATGATTGATTGAACGAATGAATGCTTGAATGAATGAATGATTGAATTATGGAACGAATGAATGATTGGATGAATGAATGAATAGTTGAATGAATGATTGATTGAATGAATAATGGCTTGAATGAATAAATGAATGCATAAAAAAATGCATGAATGAATGAATGATTAAATCAATGATTGATTGAATGCAACATATTAAACTTATTCATATAAAAATCAATTGCTAACCATTATTATTCTTGTAGTGTGCTGAAAAGTTATGAACTCTTTTAAATGACAACTTGATGCTTTAAAGTTGTCCTTATCTAAGGCTTGTAATTAAAATCATGCTTAAATATCATTTTTGTCAGCGCTGAAATATTATATCATGATCTAAACTCTAAACAAGATCCACAACCAACAATTAATGCTTAAGTAAAGCACATCACGTTGCAGCCCTTTTGTTATGGTATTATCTTGTAAAGTAAACTTGTTAAATGTCTCAACTCTGAACTTATTGTATGCAACGTTTGATTTTTGTCTATTCCCACTGTTGCCGCTTGTACCAGGAACTCGCAGCACGTGCAGCCTGCAAAGAGATAGAGAGAGAGAAAGAGAAAAAGACAGACAGACACACATCAAGCTAATTAAGCATACTTCAATATAACATAGAAAAAAAACCCACAAAAGCATCATAAAAAACGTGGGCCAAGCAGCACACATGAAGCACACTTGGAGTTTGGGTTTAGTGGAGCTGGAGTTGGAGTCGGAGCACCCACAGAGCGTGGCACGCGATAATCAATCAAAAGCCATTAAAGCCAAACGTTTTTCGAAGTAAAAAAAAAAGAAAAAAACTAACTATGAATTTCCAAAACAAAGCAGGCACAAAGACAATGAATCAAAGTAGAAAGCATTTCATCAGAAGTATGTATATGTTGTATCCAAAGGAGTGGCAAATATCATCTACGCATGCGCAGCAGCAGCAGCAGCATCGACTGTCTGTCAAGGCAAGTTAAAGATCAAAATCGAGAAATTTATAAACGTGAACAAAAATAAGATCAATAGAGCACGAGCCTCACTGTTCGTTAACTATTAAAGATATATATATATATATATGTATGTGGAGAGCAAACACAGTTGCAGTTTGAGCAGATGATTGACGGAATTAGAATAATCGTATGAAATAACGTTTATTATTATTATTATTAAATGACCCAGTTAAGGCCATTTTGGTTGCCTTTCAAGTGAAAAGTGAAGGCAACACAAACAGCAACAACAACAACAAGAATGTCGCAACAGTCTGGATGAAGTCTGAGTCTGATCTGCTGCCAATGTCGCTCAGACTTTGGCAAATGCAAATTTCTGTTTCTGTTCAATTCGTTGGATACGTTGCAATCGTTGTTGCTGCCTGCAACGTTGGTGCAACTTTCTAAATGAAATTCCAATCGCATGCCATCTCGCTTGCACAGCACATAGCATTCGCCATCTCGCTTGCTGCATGTGTGCACAAAATTAAAGAAATAATTTCAAGCGAAAATATACAAATTGATTGTCACCTGGCAGGCGAGCGAGTTAAACCTTGGACTTGGAACTAAATCAAAGCCACCTTTCTCTCGTATTTATCGGGCCAAACACTTAGCCATGGCTAATACATATAAATTTTAGCATAGTGCCACACGTGTACAACATGTGGCATGCAGCATGTCGCCTGCGTGGCATTGAGCAGCCGTTGGGCTCAATTAGAGACGCGTCCGCCAAATTGCTCTGCACTTTTTCTGTCGCCACAGTTGGCGACGTCTCCAGAAGGATTTTTGTTTTTTTTTGTTTGTGTGGCGTTGCATTTTGTCGCGACACCTTCAATGTCTCTGGCAGGTTATTCCTACCCAGTACCTCGCCTCCTCCTCCTCATCCTCCTCCTTCACTCCAATCAGTCACTCATTTTGCGCGTAATTGTCTTTGACAAGCTTGGTAGCTTGCAATTCACAATTTCTTCAAGCTGCAACTGTTGGAAGTTGCAACTTCTTGTTGGCATTTTGTTTGACTTGGATTAAGTTTAAGAGCATTGCTTAAAATACCTGGAATTGTTCATTAAACGGTTTGTTTCTTGTGAACATCTTCAGTTTTTCCCGCCGCTGCACTTAACCTTCCATAATCATGTTAACTAGTCCCAACTATGAGAGCGAAAGCAATCAAAGCTAAGGCTAAAAATAATGATAAAAGTAACAAAGATTAGGTGCTCTCAAATTTGTAATACATTTCCTTCTTGTTATCAATTAATTTTGTACTTATCATCAATCCGTAAATATGTTTTTTTTCGATCATTTTGAAAACGCCAAACACAAAAGTGTAACCAAACAATTCTTGAAAAAAGGATATTTATATAGCTTCAAGCAATCAGAAAATGCTCTTTTAAACTTTAGATAAGACTAAACAATTATAGTGATGTATAAAATAAAAACCTTAAAGTAGATCAAATAGTTAATAAAAAAAGAAAAGTTTCCTTTTAAATAAACTGCCTTCTTTAACATTAAATAAACGCCAAACTCAACGCTTTTGATAATCTATCTTATAAAAGTCAATCCTAAAATTTATTAATCAAACATAAAGCCACATGTTTTTTATAACTAAGCTTAATAGTTTAATAGTTTTGTTACGTCGAATATAATGTGCCCGTTATTAAAAGTTATAGTACCCTTAGACAATTCATGACAACTTTTACCCATTTGACAACAAATTTTAGTGGCGCTGCATGCCGATCATGGAAACACTTGCGAGGTGGACAAAAGCTGACATTGCCCATTTCTTAGATTGTTCCACACATAATTTGAGCATGCAAAAATGATTTTATTGTTTGACAGAGAGCCAAATGCAGGCAAACATTGAGAAAACTCCGGTGTCGCTCCGGCAGTCACTACGTCACGTCTTCGTCCATAACCGCATCTATGTCTATGTCCATTTCCATGTCCGTGTCGAATAGGTGGCCCCCAAGGCGAACTCTTGTGCAGTTTTTTTCGGCCAAATATTAGCACACAATTCGATTTTGCATGCCATGGCAGGTAGTAAATTTTTACGAGTGCAAGTGGCGAGTTTTTCTTCATGCCTCTCCATTTGGAGCGGGGGCCAGCCAGCATCAACAGGGTTTGTGCTTTTATGTGGCCATGACCATAGGCAGCTGCACTTTTCGCTTTCACCTGTTGGCTGCTGCAGTTATGTAAAATCTACTGTCAAATTAATGGTGATTTATATGTCGACCATAATATGCGCTTTATGTATGTCTGTGTGTGTGTGTGTATGTATGTATGTTTATGGTCAAATGTGTTATGGCCTTAAACCCATTGAGTTCCTTAACAAAAGCTTTATGTGTTTATATCGTATTTAGTGTAGTAAAATAGCTTACAAAAAAGAAGGAGTGTTTTTTATAGAGTGAAATTGGGGAGATTGATAACATTCGCTAAGGCTAGATACATTTTGGATTCCTCTTTTGTTCCTAAGATTAGATTTAACTTACAAAAACGTTCAAGGAAGTTTACAAAAGTTTTGACCTAGTCCCATATTCGATCTTAACCCACTTTAAATACTGTGTAAACATATCGCCTGGGAACATTTCTTAAGAATTCGAAGCTTGAATGATTAATGCAGTCTGCATACTCGTTCGATCCCACACAAATTAATGGGTTAGCTCAGGGAAAACTTATTTACTTGAACATAGCTTTTATTTTAGGGTAACCTGTCTTTCTTTCTCTCCCAAGACTTTCAACTAAAAGCATTTCTCCATACACACATTACATGACAGCCAATTTGTTGTTAATATAAGTGGTGTGGGCTTACATAGTTTTGAACATGTGTGTTGAATCTAAAATGCCCATTACAAAGTAACTTCACTTTCACTGACTTTGACTGCATTCCAAGAATTCCGTTTATATACGGCTGGCTCTGGGCAATAGCAGAAAGCAAACAGCTTTAAATCCTTAACAAGCTAAAGATTTATTCTTTAGCTTAAAATAATATATTGGCTTTTGATTCATTTGTCACACAATTGGTAAACTTTTTGTTCTAATTTTTGCATTAAGTCAAAATGATCTTACTACATAAATTTTTCTGTTGCATACCGCTGCGAATTGGTTGCACTTTGATTGGATACCTTCTTATACTGCACGGATTCGGATGTGTTCTTTTAATATTATGGTACTTGAAAATCTTTTGTGGAGGCATGACCATGTTATGGGTTATGCACTGTCAGCTAAATATTGTTGGTGGCGTTTTATTGCTGGGTGCTGCTGCTGATGTAAGTAATCCCATCCCAAAAAAAGTACTTAAATAAAGTTCATTTTTACAGCCTAGTAGTCTCTACTACATACTGCCCATGCAAGTTGTTGTGAAGCTGACAAGTTTAATTATTGAACTGATATTCTATTTGTTAATGGTCAGCTCTGACATATGGCATTCGAGTCCAATAGTTGGTTACTCAATTATCTCTGTTGTCTGTAAGTTAAAGTTATGATCGATCATATATATATGTATATATATAATGAATTTTTTACAGGTAATTCCTATATAGTTATTGTGACCGTCTCCTATTATCAGGAGCTAGAGGACCAATTTTAGTCTGGTTTCCAATGCTGCAGCTTATCATGGCAACGGTAGTTGGTATGGTCGACGTGAGGCAGACTTAATCACAGCGTGTAGCATTTTGTGCCGTGATTAAAAGCAAATTTATTAGGCAAATGTTGCGCAATTGGTCAGCAATACACACAACATAAATCGTCCGGGGCCAATTGTCACCAGGCACCACTGCACCACTGCACCACAGCTCCACAGCTCCTCAGCTCCTAAGCTCCAATTGCAGTTGCAGCTTCAGCAGCTTCGACTTTGGCTTAATTATCGGTCGCACTGTTGCGCTACATGCGTGCTAATTGAGTGCGGCCAGTGACCAACTGACCAACTGAGCCGACTGGACAAGAGCGTTGACGTCGACGTCGTCGTCGTCATCGGCGCACTGGTTGTGGCTGTGGTCTTGGCCACGTCCTGCTATGATAACAACAACGCGACGACAAACGCACGCTGTGCCAAAATGAAAATTATGTTGCAATCCTCTCTCAATGCTTAACGCTCGCAACGTTTGCCTGCCTGCCTGCCTGGTCACTGATCACTGATCGGGGGGCCTTAATTAATTTCGTTGATTAATTGAAAGTGCGCCTTGACTTGCTCTTTTTTTCTTCCATGTTGTTGTTGTTGCTGTTGTAGTCTTATCTTCTTGGTGCCAGTGGCAAAGTTGAAGGCAAGTATGAAAAATGTGAGCAACTTTTATACGATTTTTTTGTCAGTTGCAGTAGTCGTATGTTAAGGGCGTTGCCATTGGGTGCAACCCTTTTCGGTCCATTACTTTTAACCGACCGATTCGATTATTGCAAAAGTTATGACTGACCGCAGGGTAAAGGGCCACATCGAAGAATGCAACAACAACAAGAAACAGCAGTTACAATTACAATTTGAGTTTGTATTCAATAAATATGATTTTGGCATTATTCACTTTGGTAACAGTTACTTAAGTGGTTGTATATATATGAAGAATCAAGTCGTTAGCGGAATAAAAATATAAATTAGCACTATTTCTGTTTCCAAAAAGGATTTCCTACTCGTGGGGATAGAAGGAAAGTAAGGATCGGCTCAGGTAGGCTAAGATTGAACTCTGAGTTTGTTGTGTTTATATATTTATCCTACAAGCTTTTCGAAAAGGAATTGAATATATGTAGATCTTAAATCGTTCCTGCATCTTAAGCTAAATATTTCTTTTATACTAGCACCTACCGATTTAAAACAGTATAGTATATACAAAAATCTCATCGCATTTGCATAGCCAGCAAATAAATATTTATATTTGCTGCTAAATGAACTCAATAACTTTCTTAGACAAAACAAATACCTATGAGGCATAATATTTAATATTATTATTTGTGTACCACACCCATTTTCAATTCATGATTAATTGGCCACAGTTAAAGTTGCAACAGATACAAGTGTATATTTATTTGTTATAACGGCCAAAGAAAATGAGCCATGTTTATTGTTATGTGACATTTGCAATCAGTGCTCGGAGCAGAAGAGAAGGGAGCCACGCACTGGTCTTGCAACTGAATGGGGCAAGTAGCAACAGGTAGCGCACAATGACAACAACAGCAACGGCAGCAACCTCAAACCAATTCCAATAGCATGCAACGTAGGTGGCACTTGGACACAAAATTTTTTTTTCTAAAATGTTCGCCCGTCGGCCAATTGTGAAACTTGGCCAATTGACTAACTAGCCAAGTGTCAAACTTGCCAAATTGAAAACGAAGTTACGATGCAACCGACGATTTGTTTATGCGCAAGCATTTCTGATTGCATATAAAAATATACACTTACAATGGGCATAATACTTATGGCAAGCATTTGGCCTTTTCGATTGAAAGATCTTTTGGATGATTTATGAACGTTTATGAGCTCTAAAGCTTAAAACAGATTTTATTGCAATAAAGAGTATTTCGATTTCGTCTCAACAATAATAGCTGCACCTTTTTGTATATATATCTATAAATTTATATATATATATATATATATATTGTTCGAGTTGTATTTTTGTAATTTAATGAAATATTACGCGCACGTGTCAACAGAGCGATAAAATTTATTTACGCAGCACTGCAGGTCAAGTGAAAGCACATTTTGTTGGCATCTCGGAAATTCAGACGCTGTGCAGACCTTCAAATTGAATTTACGCCGGCGCAACGATGGCCAATGAACGGTTTGTTTTTCGGGTTCGTTTTTGGGCTTTTGTGGGGATTAGTGCCAAAACAACAAAAAATTGAAATCGAAATCGAAATGTAAACCTGACTGCTATAAAAATGGGCGTAGGGCAGCCTCACTGACACGCGGCCATATTTTAAATGTCAACAGGCAACTGCCCCAAACTAACCGAAGATCTTGCAGCGCAGTTGCATCTACAAGCAGCCAAGGATGCACACATACTGTGGCTGTAGTTGTTGCCTTGTCGGGGCGCATCAAAAATTCAATAAAATACCATTAAATTACAAAATGAAGACAATTCATTTTTTTTTTCTTTTTAGTTTCTCATATGAATTGCTTGGGGCTCTGGGGCAGGTCTGAAACTTTTTTTTTTTTTTGGGGGGAAGATCATGTTCTGTGTTGGGTTTATTATGCGCTGCATTTTGTATCTTTAAGCAGCAGCGTTTAATGTCGCTTTGCGGTTATATGCAATAAAATATCAAAATCTGCGCTGATAAATGTTGAAAACGACATTTATCGTAATATTTTATGAAATCAGTGAATATTCCGGTGAATGGATACAGCAGCAGCAACAACAATAACAACGACAACAACAGAAGCTTCAACAATTGCGTAGACAATGCAACATTGTTGTTAAAGTACCCCAAAAATTGACTTGCAATTGCATTTATTTTATGAGTGGGTTTTCCTTTAGCAAATGATTGATGTCAGCTAATGGATAATGGATAAATCTGTAATGATGGACTTGTTTAAGCTTAAAAGAGCATCAAGTTGATTGGATTTACAAGGTCAATGAGATAAACTATAGGTTTTATAAAGGTATCTAGGAAACTAAGAACGTATAAGCAAAAGATTCCCTACGATTTCTTTCCAAACAGTCAAGTAATTATAAATTATGTAATATATTTTTTACACGACTTTTATGACTCATTTGCATGTAGTTCTTTTCCAGTACTACAAAATGTTAAGAAATTTATATTTCTTACAAAATACTATCTAAAGTATCCTGTGAAGATTTTGTAAAGATAAACGCGGCAAGGCCATCAACGAAATTAGTCAGAGAGCATAAAACACACGTGTCTCCACCGCCCACAACAACGAAACGAGATTTACGCCTATTGCTAACATATGCACACAATATTAAGTGTTGCGAAAAGAAAAAACTCATAAGCATTTGTGACCATTATGACGCTGCGACTAATAGCCAGCCCAAGCTTTTGAGGACGAGGTGCAGGGGGAGGCACAACATCCTACACAATTCCAACAAACTTCCCATAAAACTTTTCGTTCCTACTGAAGTTGCAAGTGCTCTTCTCTCTCTCTCTCTCTCTCTCTCTTTCTTGACTGTTGTTGCTCCTGATGTTGGTCATTAGGCTGGCACAAGCTTTAAACTGCACTTCCAACAACTGCAGTTCCAGTGACGTCGACGCACACGCAGTTGAGTGATGCGCATTGGGGTCATTTGTGTCTCTCGAATGGGGCGTCACTTTGGGAGCTGCGGCTAATTTCCATAATGTTCGCCTCGAACAACAGAACAGTTCATTCACTCTGCAAACACAAGCAAGCGGGCAATTTCGGAGCTTGTAGCAAGTACAAGGCAGCTTAAGTGAATGCCGGGTCTTAACACCTACCAAAGACGACCAACCAGCAGCAGCGGCAGCGGCAGCAGCAGGTAGTTGAGTTTTGTGTCCAGGATTCGGACAAAATCTTCTGCGCTTCACTTGTTGGCAATGGCAACTTAATGGCTCAGCAATTGCTGACCCGTCGCTGTCTACAATGTTGCCGTTGGCTCTCCTTTTTTTTTAAACTGCACTTGGACTCTACTCTGATATCTGGAACTTGGAAAAAACACATTGCACTACACTTTACTAGACTGCACTTGGCGTTGTCGTTGTCTTTGGCAGCGCAACATGAGTATGATTTATGGTAGTTTATGTGGCCAGGCTCAAAAGCAGCTTCTGCTCTGCCCTGTTCTCCAAACCAAAATGGCAATTCGTGATGTTCGTTAGCTTGGGTTCGCGATGGGTGCGTGCAAGATTGTGATTGTGACACTATCGCATAGAGAAATATCATAATGGCGAGAGCTTCAAATCGATACTTGGCAATCGATTAACATGTAATTGAAGAAAACAAGAAATATTTAGTTTTTAGAATAAAGTAATTTTTGAAATAAATGTTTAAAAATGTTTTAAATGAAGTCAGCTTGAAGAATATTCAATAATTATCCCCCTCTGATTTGCCATCTCTAGCTGTGGATATTGTTGTTTGTCCCGCTTAATGTGTATCATTTTTCATGCCTCTGGCATGGATTTAGCATTATTGTATTTTATATTATTTGTGCTTAATTTGCTGTAGCCCCATTGCACCTGATTTGCTAAATCGCATGAGAAAGATATATACAGAAAATCTGTAAGGGAGTTCTTTGCTCTGTTTATGTTGCTTAGCCGCCGGCGCAGTGTCTTCTTCTTCTTCGTCTGCTCTGTTGCTCACAGACAAGTTCGTTAATTTGACGCTCGCACCTCGTTCGCATAAATTTCCCAAGTGGCAGACAGGGTGAAGGATGTAGAGGAGTGTGTATAACAGCAACTCTTCTCTCATTTGGTTTCTTGGCTGCTTGGGCTATTAGCGCACAATGCCAACGCCTGCGCCGCCCACTCCAACGGAATGAAGAGGAGGCGATGGTGTTGCCGCCACTTTACTACGACTTCCATTCCGAGTTTGAGCTCAGCTTCAGCTTTATGGTCATGCGGCTTTTTTTTTTTTTTTTGTCAATTTTCAGACATTTGCCTTTAAGTGCAAGCCACAAAACGGCTGGCCAGAGATTTATGTTGTTCTGTTGTCATTTTAAGTTAATGGCTTGTAATTCTCCATTCACTCTCTCTCTCTCTGTCTCTCTCGCTCTCTCGTTTTTCATAACTCTTTGCATAACCTGATGATCGTTTCTTTGCATTTGCCAATTGTGCGGCTGTTTGCAGGTGAATTTGTGCCTAGGCAGCTAGCTAAATTTATGATTCGACTTTTAAATTGGTTTATGGCAATTTCCGCCGCACCCACACACACACACACACACGGACTCACACACATATTATTGCCACATTGCTAAAAGCAGTTTGATTCAGCTTTTAAGTTATCGATAATAGGTGATTACCAATCGTATTCTTCTTGTCAACCAAGTTCTGACATTGAACAACGAACACATTTTTCAATTGCTGAAAAATCAAATATTCGAACTGCTCTTAAATCATTTGTTTTTGCAACTTTCGGTTTATTTCACTTGTGACTTGTTTGCTCTCGCTCCAACAGGAAAAAAAAAGAATAATGAAGCGCCACAATGGAAAGGCAATTGCCGCAGCTGTTGCAATCGCTACCGCTGCTGCAGCTAAGCAGAAATTGGAGCCGAAGCCTATGACTGCAGTGGTGCTGTACGTGGATGTGGCTAAGAGGATGCCAGGGATAGAATCTGCACCGCCACCAGAGTTTACCATGATGCGCGAGGATTTTCCAGCTTTGCCTGGCACCCAAGACCGTTTCACCGTTCTTCCAACGCCAGACGATTGGACTACGATCCTAACTGACGGCGATGACGACGACGACATCGGCATTGAACCTAACACAGTTGGGCAAGTCGCACCTGTGCAGCAAGTGGAGCCGAAAGTGCTGCCAGATTTGCTTGGGGAGCTAGAGAGCAGGAGCTTGCCTTCATCCAGTGATGAGGAAACCCCGAAGGTTAAACTACCCGCTGTGGCACACGTTTCTGCCAACGCCGACATCTTGTCGGAACCGAATATATATTTCGAAAAGCCGTTCCTCAATGCCGGCGCCTGTGAACGCGCCTGGTCCGAGCGTCAGAAGACGAGCGCCATGATTCGACCGCCGCCTGGCTTTGGGAGCGTTAAGTTCTATGGCTGCCTAAACTCCAATCGCATGGGACTGCCACTAGGTGGTGTTACCTTTGACAAGACACCACCGAGGATCAATTACGGCACCCCAGCCAACTCCTGCTTGGATGGACCCTATGGCCTGAAAGGTCTGGCTCGCAATTTAAATTTGGCCAGACAGAATTCGCAAAACATGTTGCAAATCTTTGGGCACGAGCTGACAGGTCTCAATGTAAATGCAAGCTGGAAGCTATACGCTGGATTTGCCGGGCCGTTTCAGGGCGGACGCGGTGCACCTCATGAGGTCAACTACGATGTACCGATACATTATCTGTGCAGCGATAGGACAAAGTTGACGCAGCCCAAGATTGAAGAGATGGAGGCGGAGCCATTGTTCTTTTTCTTCTACTCCTATACGGGCGATATGATGCAAATGTTGGCAGCAGCTGAACTGGCCGAGCGTGGCTGGCGTTTTCACATTGCCGAACGTGTATGGCTGCGTCCGCAGACGGATAATCCAAACTATGTAACTCATGGCTATCGGCAGGCAGGGGAATATAACTACTTCAACATGGTGCACTGGAAGATAATGGCACGTCATTTTGATCTGCATCCCGATCAACTGGAGCGTACAATCACCAAGAGTGAGCTGCGCAAAAAATATGGCTACCACGAGCAGATGGGGTAAATTGATTGAAAGTTATCAGCTTTCTATATATATATAAATTTTTTTTTATTTTTTCTTTTTTTCTTCCAGTGAAAGCTTCCTCTAAGCCGAACCTTGACGCGAAAAATAACTCATATTAGTCGAGTGTAACTATTTAAATGATTTAATAAACGTATTTTTAAAAAAAAAAAAAAAAAAACAGTGAGAGGAATGTGGCTATATGGCACTTGTCTTCTAACACTGTCGAAACGATTTTAAAGAGCGTTTCTTCAAGAACATTGATGTCAGTGAAACATGTTGCATGTAGCATCAAATGAAACATATATATTTTTAACAATATTTTTACAAGGCAGATTAAGACTTGAACGTAAACGTTTATTATGCAAATCTTGAAAATGTTTTCAAAATCTTGTTGATAGTAGTTTGTGTGTATTTAAATCTATATAGGTTATTTGTAGATATTCTTGATGAAAAGCTGTGCCAGCTTAGCCATCCTTCTTTGGTGGTGTATACCAACCATTCTTGTCGTGCATCTGAACCATTAATTGGTAGCTAAGTTTGGCACGTTCCAAGCTGAATGTGTTCTTGGCGTATTCCCGAGTTCGTTTGAAAACGATGCGAGCCTGTCCCTTGACCAGTGTAGCGGAAATTTGTAGTAAAATTGACTCGATGTTGTAGGCGGAGCTCCAGCCATGATTAGTTAGCAGCTCCATGCAAATGGCACCGCCGGCAAGGACAAAACCGCCATGGAGAATTGGATAGACGATACGCACAAAAGGAGGCTCAAATGGATATTTATCGCTGAAGATTGCGTTCAGTTGAACCGAACTCTTGCCCTCCTGCTCTTGAAGCTTTACAAGGTCGGCGTGCAATGGACTATCGGGATCCACAGAGTTGAGGGATATATTCCACTCGTAGATAGAGTCCTTAACCAGCTCAATTGAGTAGATATTCTGCTTGAATAGCTTCGATCGATATATATCGCGTAGCTCCTTCATCAGGCGATCGCTGGCCTGCACTGAGCCCGTAGCGGAAGCTGCCACACAGGCCTGTCTTAGTTTCATGCGCTGCTCATTTAGGGTGGCGAGATTCGCCTCATCAATGTCCTCATTTTCGCTTCCCAACTGCAAGTTTAGCCTTTGCAATTGATCATCACACTCGCTCTCTGACTCGCTATCGGTAATTAGGTCTAGCTCGAACTCCTCTTCGTTATCCTCGAAATCGGAATCTTCATTCTCTCTCAGCTGCAACTCAAATGGCAGCGTCAAGTTATCAATGTCGCTAGGCACGGGAAGATCGTGACTGCGGCACAGCTCCCTCAGCAGCAGCCCAACCTGCAGGGTTAAGTGATTGTCGCGTCCTTCGGTCGTGCCCAGAACTTGCACGGCATTTGCAATGCTCGAATCGTCGGTATCGCCAAACCAAACTGGTGGTACGGATGGATATGTTTCCGGTATATTGGCATGAATGTCAGAATGTTTGCCATCTTTATCGATGAAACGGCAAAGCAGCTCGTCAAGATTGGCGTTGAGTATCTGGAAACGAATGTGATTCTTCGGGAACATTTCCTTCAGCGCATTAACTTCAAGCTTCAGAGATTGTAAGCACGCCATGTCTTCAATTAGCGCCAAATCAGGGTGTGTAAAAAGTTGTGTGTGTCCTATTTGTCTTACCTTTTTTTTTTTGTTGATTTTTTGTGTTTTTTTTTAAATAAATTTTCTGTTTTACTTTTACTGTAACAAGAGAGGTATTGTTGTGAGAAAGATTAAACTGTCTGCAATGTAAACATTAGTTTAATCAGGTGTGACAAACTTTACGAAAGTAAATCGATAAAATTTTACACTCTTGTTTGGAACTAAAATTTTTATAGATGTTTGACTTTTGCAAAAATTGATTTATTATATAGTTTGCTTGCCTGGCTATTTATATTTACGTATGCAAAGCTATTTCGATAGCAACCTATCGATAGTTTAAATTGTTACATTTATTGCTATTGAATACAAATTATTGTTTTGTACCACAAAATTAACTGAAGATCAATGTTTGTTTACATCACTTGGCCACACCTTTGATCTGAGTGTATTCAATATCAACATGCCACATGCCACGCGCTCCACCAGCAGCTGCTTAAAATACCGACACACCACAACACTGTGGCCAAGCCTTGAAGCACTGGCAAAAGCCGCGGCTCATTAGCCAAAATGGAGCAGAGTTTGTTGGCGGCTTAGCGCTGACCGAAAACCAAAGAAAATAAACAGCAAAGTGAGCGAGCACACGATCTGTGTTGGCCAAGTGTCGCTTTGGTCGCTAATTGCCACGTAAATTTGCAACCATTTTTGGCAGCTCATTAAATTTATTATTAAAACAAAACGCTTGGCCAAACTTAATTGCCATCAAATTGACATGCGAGACGACAGCACCCGCCATTAAGCTACAACTAGAGTCAAAGCTTGGACCAAGCCTGCTGCCTGCTGCCTCATGCGTATTAATTGCCATGGAGACTTCATAATTTCATGTGGAAAAATGTGAACGTTAGGCGTGCACAGCAACAACATCAAAAACAAACTGCAACAAACCCAAACTGTAATTTAAGCACAAGAGTTTTGTAGAGTCTCTGTCCAGTTGGTGGGTTTATTTATGGCACAGCAAAGTTTGATTGAAATGTGTTGTCTGTGAAATTGACAACTGGGTGAGATTTGCACGGCTGTGCTCTGTTTTGCACTGGATTGGAGTTACCCCAATTAAGCATGAATCATGGCTTTGTGCACCGGTTGCTTGCGCAACTTTACTCTCAGCTCTCTGATTAATAAGCCGCCCGCACACAAGCGTCCCTAAGGCGTAACCCCAGATATTCAGGCATTAACCCCATAACATAACCTCACAAATATACACACACACACACACACTCACACACTCACAATTACCGTTACAATTTGGTAAGTCTGGGCACAGTTCTTACATGCATATATTGTTGTTGTTGTTGTTGTCAACACGCTCGTAACTTGCAATCAACTTAAGATGACAGTGAAAATGAAGCATTGACGCCTCGCACGTACCACAGAGGATGCGGATACAAGTTGCAACGTGCAGTTGCACACACACACACACACACACCTAGCTAAGTCCAGTGGGCAGTCAGACTGTGGCAGACTCCACAAAATCTCACCTGGTAAAAGGTGTTGGGGCCCAATCAGGTTTCCTTGCATTTTATTTCAGTGCGAGTGGGTACCAAATTAGACACATTTTATTATTAAAATCCACTTGTGTTGAAATAAAACACGACTTTCTGTGTCGCATATAATGAAAATATATGGCAAGTTAATACCTGAATTTATTTATCACCCATGCGCAGGCCATTTCAAGCCAACTACAAGATCTGGCAACAAGTTTCCTGTTCGGATTTGCTTGGACTGCAGTTTTAAGGCGCCAAAGGGCAACGTTCAGTATGCTTAAAACAAATGAAGATGCAGATGCAGATTTTCCAGCACTTCCAGCACAATGCGTTGCGTGCGTGTTTGAACCGTGAAGGAAGTGTTAAGAAATCTGTTAAAATAAATTTTTATTGATATTAAAGCCATGACTAGAAAATAATACCGCCTGCATAAATGTTGATCGAACTTATCGTCAAACATACCTAAGTGTGCTCAATTTTTCTTCAATGTGCACTCTACAACTTGACTTGGCAACAGAGAACTAAGATCTGCATTTGATAAGCGCATTTGTAAGATCAATGAACGTTGACATCAAGGATTTTGTCATCGTTGATCGCTTTCATTCAAGTCTCGTCTACGCTCTTTTTTTTCGCATATATCAATTCTTCGCTCTACATGATGCTAATTGGCAACTTCTTCCTTTTTCGCAGCAAAGCAGCCAAAAACAAATTTGTAATGTTAATTACACTCTTGTGTGTGTGATTTGCATGTGAAAGATTGTGTCAGGTATATTTCGATTTCGACTGGCTATTTTAGATCATTTCTTTATGTGTCTTTTTATTTGGGCGGCATCTTTTGGCGAGTTCGTTGTCTCATTCATTGGCGTCGTCTGAGTGTCTGGCGTGGCGACTGCGACTGAGGCTGAGGCTGCTGCTGCTGTTACTGCTACTGCTACTGTTGTTGCGTTATGCCATAGATGAGGCATGAAAGATCAGCTCGACTGAGAAGAGTTCAAAGACACAACGGTACATTCACCCTGGACAAACGACAAGGCCACTGTGACCACAATACTGTCCAAACCAACACACCCACGTGTGCCAAGTCAATGGACGAGGGTTGATTGAACTTGGAGCTCTGTGAGGCTGAGAATGTGGCTGCCTGCCTGCCCCAACAAACGGCAAATTGCAACCGAATCGAACTCTATGAGAGGAGCTCGATTTGCAATTCAGAAGTAAGTAGTAGAACAATGGGCATCTGCCCGCTGAGAGCATCCGCATCAGTAACTCGTCTTCCCGTAACAATTTCCTTACTTATGCAGAATGCTTTAACGGTGCTTCCATCGCCCCCTGAAACAGCAGCAAACAGCATCATCATACCAACAACCACCACTGGCCACTGAACCGTCGTCTCGCTCTCAAAAGGCAAACAAGCAAAAAGGCAAATCGAGCAACAAAATGTAGGTGGTATGCATTTTAAAGCAGTGAAAGTGCAAGAACCAAACATACGGATACCCCGTTCATTGTGCTCGTTCTTCGTTCTGTGCTGTTCAATTCGATTCGATTCAACTCGGTGTAGTTGTTGTTGTGTTGCGGCCAGATCCGCTTTTATAATTGCAAAACTTTTGAATGCAATATATATATATATATATATAGATACATTCATACATATCTGCAATCTGCGTGTTAAGCTTATCTAAGCGCTATTCAAATACACGCCAAATTTGTCAAAACAAAATTTGAATTCGAATTTGTCATTGCAACCGGCATGCAACCCAAACTAACCCCACAATAGACCCATAGAAAAGCACAAACCCACCCAACCACCACCCCTTTTCCGCTCCATTTGCTGTTGATTATGTAAGTTGCATTAGCATAAATGTGATTGATCCCACAGTTTGTGTATTATTTGATTTTTATTGATTTACGAATGAAATGCAAAAAAATGCAGTTGCATTTGCAGTTTCTGAATGGTTGTCGTTATTGTTGTTTGCTGTTATGAGTGTTGCTGCACCGTTGTGTTGGCTAAGCCCCAGTGGCTCAATGGTTACCCTACACAATAGCCATTAAACTATGCTCTCTTACCTACAATTTGAAGCCAAGCTCAATGGCCTTAAGATCGTAGTCAATCGTTGAGCTGCAATGGAAAGATCCATTTGGGATCTCTGGCCAACTCCCAAAGGTCCCCCCTAAGCTGACCTGCTGGGTATTGGCATGGTCCATAACTCTTCTGCGAGTATCCATTTCGTTGTTGGCATTTAGACATTTGCATGGCATGCACATATTTAATAGACTTTCTGAATATGACAAAATATGCAATTGGCCAGAGCCAAAAACACAGGTGAAATTTGCATGATTATGACAAAAGTTGCGTTGCGTTTTGCTTTGCTTTTGCCTCGACAGAGTTCAAAGCACTTTTTCAGGGAAAACAATACACACTCACACACACAAGCAAGAAATCACATTTGTTTCCTAGATGGGTTCATTCAAAATGCAAAATGTTTATAAGTAGTTTAACGTAGATTATGCAAAGTTTTGCCTTTTGCTGTTTTTGCATTTTTGCTTATTGCTGAAGTGGGAACTAATATTATAGCACAGTTTTAGGCGCCTTCTTTATAAAGCAAAACAACAGAAGTACATTTTGTTCAAAAATTCCTTCGTGAATGAGCAAGGCAGAAGTGATACTTATTTCTCCAGGACCTAATAACTAAAAAAAAATTGTTAAGTTAACAGCGGAGTATAAGACTAGTTTCGTCTCATGTATTTTATACTCATTGAAAACTCCTTTCCTATGCCATAACATTAATTCACTCCCACCAGATATAAAAACATTAACTTAACTGAACTTAAGCCAACTGTGTATTTCGTTTACACTCTTCGCTCTGATCTTGCAACTCTTTGATGTCTGAAAATCATTTAACGCACGCGCGCCGCCGGCCAACACCCAAAGAAAGACAATTGCAAAGAGCTTAAGCGCCAGTGACAAGCAGCACGCACTTCTTCTAGCTCCCCCTCTCTCTCTTTATCCGTCTCTCTCTCTCTCTCTCTCTCTCTCTCTCTCTGTCTCTCTCTCTTTCTTTTGTTCTGTGCTTTGGCATTCTGCATTCGTGTGCGCTGCTCATTGATCGAAATTGAATTGGACATAAATAAAACAAGATCAATCAACTGATTTATTTTGACATGTTGCAACAGCGTTCGCTTCAACTGCAACTTCAACTTGCGAGTTGGACAGCTTTGCCTGCTGCGACTGTTGCGCTGGCGTCTTTACCTTTCCTGTCACCGTTGCCATAGTTGCCACAAGTTGCCTGGCGCTTTGTGGCCGGTTTGTTGGCTCTGATTCTCATCGTTGCCACAGTGCGCAGTGGGTCTCATTTGCTTTGTCGCTGGGGAGATTTGCTTTTTCATTTGTTCGTTTTCTGCTGGTTTTTTCTTTTATCAATTGCATTTGCAACTTGTACCTATTGTTGCAAGTTGCTGTCTCTTGAACGAATCGCTGAACTTACTCGCTGGTGGCCCAGTTGAAGTTCTGTTTGTGGTTTCTTTTAGCTTCTTGAGCTTAATTTAAATTCAGAACAATTTTTTTATTTTGTAAATTATTAAAAAGAAGAAATAATGATTTAATATGAGTATAAAGACCCTTAATGTCTTTATAACAATTTTAGTATCTCATCAATCTAAGAAACTAAATTCATTTAAGGTTTCTACACAGCTACCACTTATCTTTACAATAAGAAGTAGCTGTCATTTGTAACTCCTTCAAGTTGACAACGCAACATTCTCGACTACTTGCTATATGAATTACGCATGAGTTTGTGTTACTTGGAGTACTGTGGTATGATTAACTGTTTGAGACCTTTACGATAACAAACTTAATTGCCTCACATGTTTGTTTGTTTGTGGCAACCACCTACACTCAAGTGGCAGGCAGTGAAAATAGTTTCTCTAATCCCCAATTCAAAAACCCACCTATGCAAGATTGAAAGTGCAATCAGACGCACACCAAAAGACAGACAGACATAGAGATAGATAGAAGATGGAGGCCTCAAAGTGCAACAGCTAAGATTAATTGTCAGCTTTTTCTTTGGCAACTGTTAACCATTTTACCAAGATTCCTCACAGCCATCAGCATCACGTGTCACAATTAAAGTGTGGCAGATGCGAGAGAGAGAGTTGTGAAAATGAAGGGCTGCCTAGTACCAATCCTTGTGCCATGATAGCGTTATTTATTTTTAAACCTCAACGAAAGATTGCTCTCCATAGAGAAAGTTCAGCACTAACGAAATACAATATATATAAATATATGTGTGTATTTTTTGTATATGATAAATTAACTTAGAAAAGTCACGAGTGTCAGGGCGTGAGTGTAATAGCATGAAGTGTACACACAAATGCATATATAGAGTGGGTTCCATACACATACACATACACACACACTCATCTATCGTTTGTGTGTGTGTGTGTGTGTGTGTGTGTGTGTAGGGGGGCCTTGATTAATGCACTTGGCAAGCCAACTGTGCTCCATTGGCACGCCTTTTAAAGCCCACGGACTGCCTCTAATAAAGTAATTTACTTTACTAAATAGTTGCCGGCAGCATTAACCCCTTCTCAGCTCCCCCCTTTATCACTGTCCGTTACGAAATTAGCATTTTAATTGAAATGTCACGCCGCTTTACCAAGTGCCAAATAAGTTTTGGGCCAAGTGGTTGCTTTTGCCAGACACGACACGCACTTTTTCATACGTCTTACGTTTATATTTTGTTTAGTGGGGGCTCGCTCTATTCATTTTTCGGTCTGTCTGCATTGATGTTTTCATTTGAGCTCGACTGATGAATGGCATTTCAGCCAAACAAAAATTTGCCATACCAAAAGTTTTCTAATTGCAACTGCAACTCATATATGAAGTTTATTTTTTTTGTCGAATTGGCTTTAAGTTTGATAAATGCTTCGAAAACAGACAGCTAAAGTGCTTAAAGTATAACAACTTGAGTAGCTTGTTATGCATTCAAATGACTTGTTGAATGTGGCGTCTATTAATCAACAATTATGTTTGGAAAAATGTAAGTAAAATGTTTTTGCTCAGTTTTTCATTAAAGTAACAAGTTTTCGAGATAATAAAAGAGTTGCTTGTCTACCATATGCCAATAAAGTTGACTGAATAAAAATTCCTATTCAAAAATGATTAATAATGTTTACAAGGAATAAGTATTTATATATTTATCGCTTTTATTTAGTAAGGTTTTAAAGGTGTAAAGCGTACCTAAACACTTTAACTATTTTATCAATGTATATTAGCATTAGAAAGCAAGGAAACTCACACCTGTGAGAGCGTTGAAAGACTTTCGAACACACATTTCATATCTCACAACAGCGGCAACAAAACTCTTAATCCCAATTGGGATTTGTTCGTAGTGGAGACACGAACCTCCCACGCTCATTAGCATTTTTCCCAGCCAGCAGTTGAAGAAAAAGAAAAACCAATTGATTGGAATATTCCGTTAATAAGAAATGAATATCAGCAACAACAAACAGACTTTTGACAGTTGTACAGCAGCAATTGCCAGGTTTCATTATCGTGCTGTCGTCGACGAAAAGTGACAGTCCTGAGAAATAAAATATTCCTATTTTCCTGGCTTAGTAGAGCCTGCAAACATCAGCTCTAATCACTTTCCTCACACACACAACTGTTTTCACTTATGAGCTGCACTTTCCCTCTTCCCTACCCACCAAAAAGTGGATGCAACGCCATTTGGTTGCCCATAATTATTATTTATAAATAAAATACACAATGCTCACGTGTTGAGACTAAATCTCTGTGCATCCCCTCTCAAACCAAAATGGAAATGCTGTTCCCCCTTCCCGTAATTGCTGTGAGTTATGGTGTTTAGCTACCTCAACCTCAGTTTCTTGCGCATCATCTCTTATTAACTTCTTGATGTTGTATTTTGCTCTCTCTTTGGTGTTAATAAATTTGAGAGTTTTGTGCATAAATTATTACGATTGCATATTAATATTTGGAGGGGGTTTCAGTTAAGCGAAGCGGGCATTATTTTCAGTAGCCGTGTCATTATTTATAGGTCTACACGTGTTATGATCGCACCCCAGGGGCCAAAAATTATTGATGTAAGAGCCACAAGAGGTGAGATCTACATTTCAAATTTATGAGAGAAAGAGTTTACAAATATGTCAAATGTTGAATGCGTTTTCAATGACTTGTAAATTTAAGAACAAACAACGAAATACGATAATGGTAAAGGAATAAGTTTAATATTTATATTTGCAATCCAATATACTTATCTTCTTTTATGTTTCTCCCGCTAGTTGTTTATTTTTGGGGCGCCAATTGATGTCACATGATTTAAGCAGCAAATATCTTTCGCGTCATTGATTTAAAATTGTATTCGTTTCGTTTCTTGCAGGTTGCACATAAATCTTGCCTAACTGCCAACCATGAGTTATTTTTGTCTGTATTTCTATGCCTGCGATTCTTTCACATAACACAATCGATTAGCTGCGCTAAATGTTCAATAAAAATGACTTATAAGTAGGTTTTTCTCTCTTTCAACCTTTTGTTTCGTTTGTGTGTGGCACATGCTGCAGCTTGTGGTGCCTTTTCAGAATGTCATTTGTGATATTTACATTTTTCTATTTGCTTCAAGTTTTCAATGCTTATTACATCAAAGATCGTTGCAGGTGAGCCCGTCTTGGGTCTGTCTCTTGTGTTTATGTGTTCATTGTTCCACGCATCAAATGACCAAAAAACTTTTATTTTTCAAAGAAACTATTGTCTCTGCATTGTGGGTGAAAGTACGGCAAGTAATCGCGTAAGATACTCGTACTCGTACCTACCAAAAGCTGCTTAGTTTTTACCTGCCATATCATTAATAACCCATTGAAAAGTGTGTTAATTGTTTTCAACGATCAGCAAAACAATAACTGCCAAATTACATCATCATCAATATCATCGAGTAAACTGAGTGCAAATGCAAATGCCTTGAAAATAGTAAGTAAGAATGATCTAATAGTAAAGTTATGATTTAAAGATACCCTAGAATATGTAAAATAATCTTTGTAAATCTCAAACTTGTGTGTGAATTTTACAGATTTTTGCTATGATTATTTTGATTTAAAGTAGAAAAGGAAAAACATCAACTGTATAATTTATCTAAACTTGTACGTATCTAAGACCAAAGATATCATTCAAGTCAATGTGTATTAATATAGGGTATATAAAATACTTCAAACAAACTATAAATAGCTAAAAATAAAAGCCAAAAATGGCTTACAGCACACAGCATCCGCAAAATGACCAAAAAGTAGCAAAATTGAAAATAAAACACAAACTGAAATGGAAATGGAAATGTAAAACTGTTAATGCAATTGCAATTGATGTTTGCACTCGCTCCAAGTGCGTTTAGTGCAACATTATTTCAATTGCGAAATTCGTACAATTGGCAACAACAGTAAAAGCAACAAGCAACAAGCTACATTTGTCCATATTTGCATTATGTGTAGCGGCCAAAAAAAAAAACTAAATAAACGCATTTTGGCCAATTGCAATTGCAATACCAATTCGGTATTTATAGCCTGACATTTGCGCCAACGTAGGCCAAACAAATGTCCCCATCCTGTTACCATCTTTCCTGTCTGCCCCTTATCGCCACTTTGTTTCTTCTTCGCTCCCAATCCGGCTGGCTAACATGTGTTTTGTTATTTGTTGTTTGTTGTTGTGCTATGCACCTTCTGCACCTGCGCACCATCCAAAATTTACAATTGCTGCCATTTTTGGATGCGCCAAAGATGAAGATGTCGACAGCATTGTTGCTGTTGTTGTCATTGCTGAAAGTGAAACGTGTAGCTTGTGGGGCCCGTCAATTGGCCAAACAGACTCCATATATGCCAATGTATATGTGTGTATACGTTTGGGTGTATGTATTTGTATAGAGAGCAAGAGCAGCTATGGAGGTCAGCGCTCATCGTGCGATTCTTGGAAGCGAGCGACATTACAAACTGACTAACTGTCGGCCATAAAGCACCAAAGACCAGTTCAACGGCCAAGAAATGCAAAAACAAAACAACCAAACAATGGAATGAGCAAAAAAGCTTAAAGAAGAAGAAATACCCTTGAGTAACTAATTAAAAGTAATGTAAGGTAAACCTTTGGAATATCAGTTATCAGGTTATAGTTTTGTATTTTCTATTTGAAGTTGAACAACACAATAAATATTCAGAAACTAAGCTGAAATTTAAGCATAACTATGTTATTGTATTTTCTTAAATCAATTAATAAATATAAGTTAATCTGTGTGTTAAGCATGAATAAAACATTTTAAGTTGTGTTAAAACGTTCTAGAATTAGATTGTACACCACTTACTAGAAAGAGTATTGAAAAGCGACACGCACCATTTCAAAAGTTCAAAATGAAATAAGCTGCACGACGTCCGAGTCACAGATGAAGACGAATTCCGAAAGAAAGAAACAAAGACCACAAAGTTAATTTCATTTTACAAGCGTACAAATTAAAAATGCCCAAAGACTGCGCTTTAATTAGTCAAACTCGAGCCAAAGCCCCCCAAAAAACCAACAGCCAAAACCGTCAACAACGCACGAACCAAAGTAACAAAAACCAAAACCAGACTTCAAGTAGGAATCGGAATTGAAGTCGTTGTCGGTGGTAGAGAGAACTGGCGACAAGTTTGTCTGATTTGCTGCGCCGACTTCTTGGTATTCCATGGAGTAAAGATAGCTGGTGCCGCTGGCGTGCGGCTGACGGCTGCCGGCTACATTGACTTCCGCTGCAATTCAAAGGCCAAAATCCAAATCCCAAATTCAAGTCCAACTTGGCCACTGGCCAGACGACACTTGTCAACGAATTTTAGTCTAATTTCGGCTTCGGCAGCGTGCCGTGACTTTGGAAATGAAAATGTTGTCGAGATTTATGCGTCAAGTTTTTCTTTAACTGAATTGGTTGTCAACCTCGTCGTCTGCCTGCCACTTGCCCCTGTGACACAGACACACTTGAAGTTTTTTCGTTTTTGTTGTTTTTGGGCCTACATTTTACAACTATATTTCCAAATAAAGTTTGTTGTTAATTTTTTTATGATAGGCCCGCGATCTCAATCATAATTCTGTAGAACTTGTAAATGGAGTAACAAGTGGATACAGTTTGTAAGTAAATCTGCTGGCTACTTATGTTTGTTCTGGATTTCAATGGCTTATGGCCAATGGCTTCTGTGAATTTAGCTAGCGTCTTTTGCGCTCAGTGCTCTCTTTAGGCCGAAAAATGAGATATTACAGCGTGCGTTTAAATTAATTGCCCGAGATGAGAGCTCCGATACACGGAACGTGACTCAAAACGGGGAGCCAGCAAAGCAACCTGATGAAAGAGTCAGTTAACCAGCCAGAATCGAGCCAGAATGCAGTCAGAACAAGTTGACCATCACTTGTTAGCTGCTGCTGCTGCCGTTGATAGATGGCGCCGCATACAAATAATTCAACTCAAGCGATTGGCAAATATCTTCTCTCTCTCTCTCTCTACCTCTCTCTGTCTTTTTTTTATAGCTTTTGCATTTTCGATAGTGGGCTTTATGTGGCAAGTGAACATAACCGCTTGATTAACAGCGGGTTCAATGATTTTTATATGCATTATATGTTGGCTGCCAGCAGATGGCGCCACACTAAGCACTTAACTGAATTACAACCTGTCGTTATTTCACAAACATATCGTTTTTCACTCTAGCTCACCAACTTAATTCAATGTTTTTTTTTATGAATTCGTTGTACATTTGTATGTGTATTATTTACTGATCATTAGCAATTTTCGCTTAAAAATCTAAAAAAATAAAAGATAAACGCCCTGCTGTTTTTTCGATTTGTTGTGTGGGCGTTTGCACAACTTTTCCAAATGAATTTTTTTTTCTGCCTACCATTTTTTAGTTTTTGGCTACCGATGAAATTCACACGCATTGCGACAGCACAAAAGAACCAAATACTAAAAATTCCACGAGCTGTTTTTGTTTGAACTGAAAAGAGAATAATTGTTACTGCTTTATCTATTGAGCGAGTTTTGTTTTGTATTGTTTTGGGAACACCCAAACAGGTAGTAAGTGAAAATTTCAGTATCTTATCGCTACTTTCGATTTTGTTGTTGTGTTTTTTTGCGCCCCATTGATTTGCCATTTGAGAAGAAAGACTGCGCCGATTATAACCATATCCATGGCAATAATTTTGGTCTGTGTAAATGGTTTTTGTTGTATTTGTTGTATTCGTTCGCACTGTGTGTGGCAGAGAGCAAATTGAAACTGCGGCTTAATTTTTTTGCGGCGGGAAAGCGGCTAAAATTATTCGAACGCATTGTGCGTTGTGGGGTCAAGTGTTGAACAGGCAAGTTTGTTGCTTAAGTCTTTCGTTTTTTGTTGTACATTTGTTGTGTTGTTGTTGTGCGTTGCTGTCAGCATGCTTGTCAGCAAATTTGTTAAACAAACTGAAATGAAATGCAATTTTTTGTCGTTGTTTTCGTTAACTTTTTTTTTTTTTAGGCATTTAATTAGTGGAGCAAGCATTTCGTTCAGCACAATTAAGGCGATGGTTTGCATTCAGCGAAACCAACACAAGATAAGATAAAAAAGAACAGTTACTTTTGTGTAATACGAAGTAGAAATACCCTTACATATACAATGTTTATAATACAACATATAATTTTATTTGAATTCGAAGAAAATCCGTTGAAATGTTAATAAAAAATACTTTTTCAACTTGCTTATAATTGTTTTGAGATTAATTTAAGCAATATCTTATCTGTTTACCGACAAAACACTACTGTCTGAAGGATATTGAAACATGTTCTACCAACCAGGGTTAAACTTTGTGTAGGGTATTTTTTGTTGTTGTAAAAAAGAAACCGAAATAAAGCGTTTAAAGGCGGCGTCCGCTGTGATTAAATCAAAATGCGTGGACAGGGACAAGCAGACCAAATCTCTTGTAAGCCATAAACTGCAAACTCATATGGAACAGGAGCATGCGCAGGAGTCGGAGTTGGCAGAGACTCTCTGCTCATGTCATTTAGCGCTTATTGTGTCTGCACGTCTGCTCCAGCTGTGGACGGGCTCTCGTTTAACCTTTTGAGTGGGCAGACGCGCCTGTCAACTTTGTGCCGTAAATTAAACCATATAAAAAAAACAACAGCAACGGCTGAGTTTCCAAAAAACATATGTTTGTTTGTATGGTACGAGCATATATTCCAAATTTACGTGTACGTGAAAAATCACAATATTTTCTGTCACGTCATGCTGTGGATGCGCTACATGCTCCAATGAACCAATGCCTCCAATGATCATACGAATCGTCACTCGCTGACTGACCAAAAATTAATTTCATTTCATTTTTAAGTTGATTTTTTCTCTCTACCTTTCATTGAAGTGTCGTGCGACAAGTGCCGCAATTGAGTCGCATGTTATTGTCAACGCTATTTGTATGTCATCCGAAAGGGGGTAAGAGGGGGCAAAGGAGGCGAAGTGGCCTGTCACCAAGCAAACAGCAACCAACAGTCATTGTCTTAACGAACAGGTGAAGTTTACTTTGCTTTTTGGGGCTTTTGAGCAGTTAGTGAAATCGAGCGCAAAATTTCGTGTTTTATTTTGATTTCCTACCTTCTGGCGCTGATTTATGGCCAACAACTTGAGCAATTTCATTTTACATACACACAAAATATATTTAAGTATATTTTTGTCAAGTTTAATGACAACTGCATTGCATGTCGTTTGTGGCAAGTTGTTGGCTGTCACATGCCACGCCAGCAATAACACTCAATTTGACGGTGTTGCAAGAAACAGATTTATTGGCTATCAACAAAAAATGAAAGTATTTAACCACTAATAATGATTTAAAAGTTATACTTAAGCGAATATTATTTAACATTTGCTTTGGCTCTTATCGAATTTATCTAAGAATTAATATTATGAAAAAGAAAACTTAGTTCTTATGCTAAAATAGATAGTAAAATAAAAATATGAATTCAAATCTAGTATATATAAGTTTTTACTTTCATTATTCCTAAATCCATTGACTAATCAAACTAAGCTTCTTTTGAAAACTCTTTCGTTTGCCTTTCAATTTCTAAGCCCTTTTAATAACTGCCAACAAGAACAATAAAAAATTCGTTTTAGATTTTACAACTCAGATCGATCTGCTTTATAAATAATCACGAACTTAAAATGCGTGGGAACTACAATACTTCTTTATTTTATTTTTGCGTGTGACGAATGTATTTTTATAACGAAAAAAATAAAAATAAATAAAACGACGAATGTAAATTGCAGGTAAGAAAAGCTGAAAAGCTAATCGCACAAATATAAATGCGAGTATGACAATAAAAAAACAAACTTTTATTATTTCTGCCTTTTGGTTGTTAAGATTTTATTTTTTTTTTTCGTCGGCGACCCACAAAAACTCTAAAACAAAAAAAACTAAGCTAAAAAGCAAAAGCTTCGTTTATTGGGCAACGGTAATAAATTATCGAAAAACACGAAATGCGCACTAAAATATGGCCAGGAACAGCTAACAACAACAAATATCTAAAAGCAGTTTTTTTTTTGTATATTTAATACAAAAAAACGAGCGATTTGTGCCAAAAATTTAAAGCTCAAGATTAGCATCGAAACGAAAATGGAAATCATGCAAAAATAACAAAAAACAAGTAAGAAGGCTCTAGTCGAGAAATCCCGACTAGACGATACCCTGATCCCTATATTTTACGCGTACAGTCAGTGCTTGCAAGTATTTGTGCGTGTGTGTACGACCATACTGTGTAGTGCATACTAAACTTCAAGGTTCCATATCTCCGGTGTTTCTTAACCGATTTTAATAAAAATTTCACAGATTGTTATTATTTTGATTAATAATTAAAATGCCATTTAAAGTTTTTTCAAATTCAAGATTTTATTGTTATCGATCACATGTGTATATCGAAAACGGGATGAGTTATCGAAAATCGAAAACAAACTTGTACTGCCTAGGGATTAGGCGAGCTTAAGTTCGAAATCTGGAGTCTCTAGCTCTTATAGTCTCTGAGATCGACGCGTTCATACATACAGACGGACAGACGGACAGACGGACAGACGGACAGACGGACAGACGGACAGACGGACATGGCTATATCGACTCGACTGTTGATGCTGATAAAGAATATATATACTTTATGGGGTCGGAGATGCTTCCTTCTGCCTGTTACATACTTTTGCACAACTTCATGATACCCTTTTTTCCCATTTTTAATGGGATCAGGGTATAAAAATTGTTTCTAAAATACGAAAAAAGCAGCAGCAGCATCGATGAGTCGAAGCTGAGGAGCAGAAACTAGCGCGGCAACGAAACAGGTTCACACGCTACCCAACAATCCCAGTCGAACGATATACCAAAATTGATGAGCGAAGCACAGGACGGGGCGCAGGAAGTGTAACTGAAGCAGCCACAGCCCTTTTTACGGGTTAAGGCACTGAAACATTGAAAGAACTACCTGTGCATTTATGTGTGTTTGGTTATTTTTTTTTGTTGTTGCTTTTGGTTTTTGTGTGGAACGCAACAAGTGAATGACAGGATAATCGTCCTGTGTACCTGTTTGTTTGCCTGCTCTTGTCTGCCTGCGGTCTTCTACTTGGTTTCGTTATGTGTTTTTGTTTTTTTTTTTTGGCATGTGAACAACTCGCATAAAATCTCTTAATGTTTGCATTCTTATGCCGCTGTCGTCTCGTTTGATGCGTGATCTTGTTGATTATGCTGATGGCTGTGATCTGTGTCTCGGTGTACACCAGTTTCTCATGCCCCATAGCAGGTTCCATTCACTCTCCGAACTCTCTCAGTTCAGTGGCATTTTCGACAGTACAAATTTCTCGTTTACCAATTTTTTTCTGTGTCGTTTTTTTTTTTTGCCCATCGCTTTTGTATGCAAGAGTGTGAAATTTTTGCTTGTTGTTTGCTTCATGGAAATTGCCTATGCCTTGGAATTTGTGGGAACAAGTGCATCAAACACACAGAGCTCGAAACGATCCGAGCATATTACGTGCCCTTTCTGTTTGTCCCAGCGAGAGGAAGAACACCCGCAGGCGAGAGCGTGTGAATTTTGCACTCTGTATGATTTGATATTCCATTATTATTTTTTTGTTATGTCTTTGCTTCTTTTTTGGCATTTCTGCGCGTAGTTAGTTAGTGAGAAACAGCATGAAACAGAATTGAAATGATTTTTCAGATTAAAATTGAGCCCCAATCAGACTCTAATATGATTCTTCAATTTGAAGACAATAAACTTAAACGTATCTCACAAATATTCGCAGTTTTTCTTCCACATTATAATCATTTCGTATTTGACATGGAACATAAAGATTGGCCATCAAACTTGATTGTGCATAAAAGAGTTATCATCATAAGAGTTATAATCATAATCATCTTAGTGTTTGACATTGATATGGATGTAACCATTGTAAATCTCCTTGTACAGTTCGTGCTCCATTTAATTAAAATTCCAGCAACCTGCTCTCGGGATTATGTGTGTTTATGTGCCCTAAAGTGCTGTCACCTTAACTCGCACGCATCATGATTTATAATCCTGTTGCAAACAAAATTAAATAATAAAACCGACAAAAAGTAAAGCAAAACATCGAGCGGAAAATAAAAAAACACAATCTGTAACAGACGCTTCTCATATGTAAGGAACATCGGGCAGCGCATGCGCAATAAATTCGGTTTTTATGACACCTGACAAAATACGCAGCAGCCCGATGCTGAAGTTGCCGCTGCAAGTTACCAGTTGCAGTTGAAGTTGCGGCCGCTTCAGTGGAAAATTGTTTAATGACTAATGGCAGTCGCCAGTGGAACAAAGTTATTGGGGTTGGGGATTCGGTAGTAGGGGTATCTTTTCAACTCTATACATATACTATATATATATATTTATATACGTATATGGGACGAACGAACGCCTTATGCTGTTCGTTTATTGCCCTGTGTCTATTGAAGATTAATTTCATTTACACAACTTCATCGCCTTGGCCTGGCTTAACACTTTGTTGCCGCTGTTGCCGGCTGCCTGATGCTGCTGCTGTTGCGTTTTGAAGTTAATAAAGCCATAAATATTGTCTTTGGGGGCTGTGCACGGATTTTGGTTTCGCTGTAAGACGCCGTAATACGCAACAGCAACAGCAACATCAACAGCAGCAGCAGCAGCGTGTCTGGAGCGGCACAAATCGTTACGTGTCGATAGTTTTTTATGGCTCCTTTGTGAGTGCCTAGTGGTGGCCAGCGACCAGTCTAGTCGAATAGAGGCGTATGGCATATGGCGCAGATTAGAAACGGAGCTGATGTTTTATGAGGAAGCAAATTGCAGCAGCAGCAAGTGAAACCAAAAACCTAGCATGTCCATGGGAGGAGCTTAGCTTTATTAACTAACTAAAACGAACATTGAAAGTGGTAAAAGAAAAAATCAATTTAAGCCACAGACAATTTTAGTAGGCAATAGAATTTTATATAACTTAATCGAACGGCTTTATTTTTAATGCGCAGGTATTAAATTAAATTAAAGCTTAGTTCGAATAAAGGTTTTTAAAATCAATTTATTTTTATTTGTTGTAAACTAGTAAGCTTAAGAACTAGTTGATAACTTTTAATGTTCTTTTAATGTGCATATTTAATAAAATTTCAAAAAATTTTAATATCTCATAAAACGGTTTTTTTGATGACTATCCAAATTCAAATTAAGTCGTGCCATGATTCATATAAAGTACGTAAGCATTGAACAGTTGTACTCGTAAAAAATCCCCTGTACATATTCACGATGCACGAAACGTGGCGCTTTGTGTTGCAAGTTTCACGAATCTAAAGAGTGAATAGCTATTGAAATACTTTTCAGCTAGTTCAGTTAGTTTCTGAATAAGAAACATGTAAATAGAACGACAGGAAAGAGATTTCCATGTGGCACCTTATCGGGCCACAAGTGTGTCAACAATTCTTATGAGCAACAGATAAAATCGGAGACGAGCAACAATCAATACACAATTCCCGTAAGGTTTATCCGGGCCAAAGGCAAGGCAAATACTAACAAATGAAAAGGTGCTTTACAGTTTTTAATATCTTTTATGGCCAAGCAATCGGAGCATATTGGCACAGCTGCTATTTTATAAAGACTTTAACGATCGAAACAGAACACAGCCTTATGCAAAAAGGTGCTACATTTTCCATCAACAACAAAAGCAACTCTTTGTTGTTGTTAATATTAAACAAATACAACGCAATGCAACGAGCTGCGCCCTAACGGAACGTTGTCGAGTGCTTCACAGTTTTAGGGTGAAGAGTTTGTGTTGGTATTCGCTTTCCTGCTTGGTGTGCCACAGTGTAGCACTATGCAAATACACCTTGCTATGTTAGCGAGTTGCCTCCTTCCGGCCGGAAAAGTGATATATACTCAAGTGGTAATAGTTTATATTTTTGGGGTGGTTAGAGCACACTATGTTTGGCTTCAACCTCTTCTGTCTACCTGTCAAGTTTACGGCTGACGGCACAAGCGTCCGATAGAGAGCAGAGAGCAGCTGTAGGGTCCTTGAAAAGGAATACAATGCATATGCATATGCACAGGAGTTTAGGATCTAGGGGTCGTATGGGTTAATAGGGGTGGATAGCTTTGCGGACAGGTGTGCCCAAAAAAAAAAAGATAAACAGACGAACTCAATATTTGCTTAGACACCAAATATATGTGCTTATCTAACAACAAAAACTATTTAGACTGGATTAAAAGTACAGTTCTTATTATGCTATGAATTGTAACGCATTGTGTAGAAGAAATATATTTGATAAGTATGCAAAATACCTGAAGGGTGCATCCTTAGTAAGGTTTTGAATAGAGTCCAAACAAAACTCTTCCTCTAAAACTAATCTTGGTATATAAAAGGGAACTATTAATGTTGCATGCAAGCATTTTTGGTGAAATCGTTACTTTTAGATTAAATTTAATAGGGTTTGCTTATTTCAACAAAAATTCACGACTATTAATGCATTTGATCAGTATGGTAAGGTTACTTAGGTTAGCTTTATAAATCACTATCTGAAGCTAACAAATTCTTAAGCAAATCAACCTTTTTATATGTTCTATTGAAGGCAATAACTTCTGATATGCTAATGGAGTTTCGGCACAAGTTTAGCTCTATTTCTAACCTGACTATAAATGTGCTCATTGTCAATTGCATTTCTAATGAGATATGTGCAATGGACACTCGTTTTAACCCACTCCAAACAAGCAAATCGATTACATGAAATTAATGCCACTACAATTTGACTGCCACAGCACGAACAACACGCATGCCCAACCAATTGTCCAGGGCAAAGAGAGAGAGAGAGAGAGAGAGAAAGATACCTGGCGCACGGCTTCAATTGAAGTTCAATTGAGGAGACGCGTAGATTGTGTCGCCCTCTGGTCGCGCTTTGATTTTATTGCCAGCACTTAACATAATGAGCGGCACGATAAGATCACGTTTCCTCCTCCAAAAGCAGGCGACGCCGACAGTTGGCAACTAAGCGCATGCGCATATGCTTCCTGTCTGTCTTTACCATTCGCCGGCCGGATATTCCTTTAAGTACGCCTCCGCATTGTCATCGTCATCGTCTGCGTCTACGTTTGCGTCTCTTCGTCTGCAATGAGTGCACAAAAGTTCAAAGTGCATGCATAGAATACATGAATTTTCATTGCGAGCAGATCCATTGAAATGCCAAGTGCAGTAGCAACTGATTGAACAAAGGACACACCACCTGTTTCCTTGGGCTTTTGTTCAGATATATTTGAAAAGGAAGTTCATTGAACTAACAGAATTATAATCACTATGCGAACGCTTATTTCCATCACAACTCTTAATAATTCAAATAGGCATCGTAGAGTAACTTGGATTTTTTATAGCGAATCTTGTTCTCCATGAAATGAATTATATCCTTGAGCTTCACTTGCTTAATGCATACAGAAAACTGACGCTTTGGCAGTCTTACTCCAGCTGTAGAAACCCCTGTGGCAACGCTTGGTAAATTACCGATAAGAGCGGATAGCGTTGGTTTCTTATTTCCCAATGCCAAGAGAGCAGTCTTATTGGTCGACTCCATACGCATTTCGCTTTCATAAGTATTTGAAGATCTGCGGTTGCGCTGAAGTTTTATATAACGCCTGAAGTTGGATTATGTGAAAATTAAAGCGATTATGAGTTACTTTAAGATTCTAAACATACCTTCGATGTCCGAATTCGCTTTCATCATCGGAACCTCCATAGTCATCCACCTCGCGTTCGTCAAGAAAGCGCATCGTAAAGCGCATACCATGATCCAAATCAAAACGAGAATCGTCAAACAAACGATTGTTGGATCGATGCACGCTTAGCTCAATGACGGTCTTTATTATGTACTTCAAATAAGTCTCCGCAGCAGACAACATTCCATCAACGACCACTGTATTCAAAACAGTTGACAAACCTTCCATGGAACAAAATGTGCAAAGCGTTCTTTCAATCCATTTTCGCTCGAGAAATGAAGGACGTGTCATATCCATAAATTTGGGGCCTGAAACTGGCTTAAGTTGACCAAACTCTGAAGATGGCTTAAGATCATCGGTGTGGTCAGGCAACACCAGACGATGAATGACAAGCCTCTTGCCGGCATAAGGCTGCATGGGCACTACAATCTGACGCATATTTTCTTGAGTCGCGGATCTAAAATGGAAAAGTCAACTTGAAATTTCATTTAGAGCAGCTGCCCAAGAGGAAGAGGTGCAATGTTGCAAACTATATGGCACGCGCCTGCTGCACCTTTAACAAAGTTTCAAGTGCATAAGGTAACATATGCCAGCATGATCCTTACCGGTCGAGTGCACGATCAGTGACCGCAACAGCCCACTTCGGACACACAGCGGAACTTGTTCCTCTCCACTGCACAGTGCATACTGTACACTCAACCTGCCCACACATCTGCAACAGGAGCGAGGATATGTTATGCAAAGTGCACAGGAATGTGACAGAAAAGCAGGCAGTCAGAAAGGCAGGAAGGTGGTGGATTGCACTACTGGCACGAGCGACTAATTATTCAACAACAAAAAACGTACTTAACATGATGGAATGCTAGAACTAGGACAAACACAAACCGTCTACAAGTTAACCGGTCGCCCAAATCGGTCGGGGTAAGCGGATATTAAACAACGGCGCGCGACAGTCGCCTGTCTTTTGTCGCCCGTTCACTGTCCCGCACATTTCCGCGCACCACTGACCACAGAAGGTTCAGTTTGTCGTGTAGGGTGCTTGGGCGCATATTTAAAACCTTTGGCATTACCTGCGCTCGCTCACTGATGTTTTGACATGTTGTTGCTGGTATACCCCTAGCTAGAAGTTTATTAGAAATTCTGGTCAAGGTGCCTAGTGTGACTCGACGGCTTTTCTTTGTCGCTAATGTTCCGAGAGCCTGTTTCTCTGCTCTGCTCCCGAACAGGTTCATTACGCGTGCCGTCAGTCAGCTACGAGGCGTTGACCTAATTATGTGTTCTGTTTTCTTTGTTTTTTAATTATTTTTTTACTTTGTAAGCACACTAACCAATAATAGGGGTAGTTGCGGGTTACTTACTTCGGTGTTTTACCAATGCAAGGTGCGTTCTTTTTTTCTTGCATCATTTTAGTTGCAGTCAACTAACTAAGACGACAAACTAAGCCAAGAGATGGAAGATAAATTGGAGATGAGCGATAACTTGTATTTATTTGTGCTACAGTTTTTGACAAAAAATATCAGTAGTTGCAATATGCAATAAACGATTTATAATAATTGTAAGCTCTTTTCATTTATCAAAAAAATTAATTAAGATTTTATCTGTCAAGCAACAGAAATAGCGACTTCTTTTTATCAACAATCGATCATCGTTATTACATTCGAAGCTGAGCGTTTTGCAACACTGCACCGCAGAAATGCAGCACATTCAATTTGAATAACGATAATGCAGTAAATAGTCACTGACTGCATCAATCGTAATGCTAACGGGCCCCCATATTCAAGTCGGCATTTAGAAATGCAGATTGGCAATTCCAATTGCAAAGAGTGCAGCTTGCATAATCGAACTGAGGCAGCAGTAGAAGAAACAACGACGACAACTCTGGCAAAGGAGCAGCAGTCACAGCAACAACCGCACATAAACTAAGCTAACAATTCAACTAAAATGCCAACTAGATAATAAAAAATAAAATCGAAGAAGAAGCACAAAGAGCACAGGGAGCAGGAAAAATGGATGGAAAGAGATCGACAAACAGTGCAGATAGAAAATTAAAATAAAAAATGCGAACACGAGTGCCACGAGTCACTTGAAGGCACCCAAAACTGACTGCCAGACAGATAGAGTCGAAGAGTTGAAGTCGCAGTCGAAGTTGGAGTCAGTTGGGCCGACCACCCACACGCTATTTGCAGTGCATCCTCGCCGCCTGCGCAGTGTCAAATAGACAACAACAACAACAACAAAAAGCCAAGTGTTGCGTGGAGCGCGGGCGTAACTGGACAGACAGATAGACAGACATAGCGGTTAGTCTGTGAGTTGTAGGCATATTCCAGTGAATAAATATTATCATATGGAAATTTACCTTTGCAGAGCAATTACGAACTGCGACTGCCGCATGTCCGCATGTCCCCTCCCCGTCTGTTGCAAGGTGACCCAGCAAACGTCAAACTTTTTTTGCGCTACCACAGGAAATCGAAATCCGCAACAACAAGTTGACGTTTGCCACACATTGACGATGATGTAGCACCCAAACTGACTGCGTCGACTCCAACTGCAAGTTGAGACTGAGTACAAGAGAGAAAGATATGCTGCTGCTGCAGCTCCATTCATAGATGTTCCACAGCATGTGGCAGAGTTGTTGTGGAAAGTTTAAGGCAACAGGGAGCATAACGACAGCCGGGCACAGGTCGCACACACATACACACACAGGCAATTGGCATCGCCTCCAGTTGTTATGCTTTTGCGTACCTGTTGCCAGTTGGTGGCTTTAGGTGCGATTCGAGGCTGCGTTTTTGGGCGCAGCAAACGAAATTGCCAATTGTTGCGCTTTTAGTGGCGGTGGCAGCTACTGTTTTACTGTTGCTGTTGCTGCCACACACCTTGCAGCAGTTTGAAACGGAAGCAGCTCGTAAAGAAGAAGCCTCTGTTTGTTATACATACGTACATAGACATCTAAAGATATATATACCCTATAATCCAGAATGTGTAATTTATGACAGCAAGCGAGAGAAGTTAAGAAGTTATTCTTTGAGAGGTAATCTATCAAAAAAGTTTTTTTCTTGTAAAAGAAAAAAACATTTAAGTATATATTAGGATACACTAAAAAGAAACTTTTCTTTAAGTAAATATATCTTAATATTAGCAAGGGGTATCTTATATTCCAACAGTATAAAGTTCTTCATTTAACTGCTATTGTTGTTGCCACACATCAGCAAGAAACTTTTATAAGCCATTTTAATATGGGGACCTTCTTGCACACCGGCTGCAGCAGCAACCGCGTGTTGCATCTTGTGGGTGTGGCTGATTGGGCGAAATGGATGAGTCTGAGCCTGGGCTGGCCGCAATGATCAATCTTTGACATGAAACGTTTATTGCGGATTCAGGCTGACGTTTTGTTAGCTTAAATGTTGATTATTATTATGATGATGATGTTGATGATGATGTGAATGTAGCTGTGGATGTGGATACGGACACTGTGGACGTGTGGACACTGATGATTTTGATTGCAAGCGAATGCAACATTGGCTACTGGTTTTAGCCGCAGCCAACACTTAAGTGGGCGTTTGGGGCATTTGAAAATGTTAGCTTGTGGATGCTTGTGGCCTGCCCCCAATCGCATGCTCCGATTTAAATATGAAAGGAAACGATTTATTATGGCCTCAAAATGGAAATGGCTGACAGGCCGACTTTAATGTTTCAATTTTTAGAGCACCTGCACAACAGCAGCCACCATTTGACGTGTGTGTCTTGGTCTCAAATCCTTGCCTCTGCAGCGGAAGTGCAAATGACACGCCTTGACAAAACATTTAAGACATTATTGTTTGTTATTGTGTCTTCCCACTTCTAATTTATTTTTACAGCATCGCATTTCCGTTTGCTTCTTGGAAGACAAATCGGCATTGTTCGCACAAATTGGTAACAGGAACTTATCTGTAAACAAAAGGGCATACAGATTGTGATACAAAATGTGTCAGTATGATGATAGTATGGATAGACAGATAGATGGATAGATAGATAGATATGGTTCGGTAGAACTTTTATAAAGCAATAAGTTGTATTAACATACTTTATTATAAGTTAATCAATTTTAATTTTACGTCTGCGTCGTTATAATATCGCAATAATGAACAATAAAAAGCCACTCAACTCAACAACTTACATCACATTAAGAAAACATTAACAGCGTACCTCATCGGGTTACTTAAAACTCCTTGGTTAAAGCAGCTCCAATTTCAAGTTTGCCAACGGCATCGATCGATGGACGACTCGCTGCCAATGAAAATTATATGTATTGTGCAGAATTTCTTTATAAACATGACGCGCGTCTCTTGTGATGGCACCATAAACTGGACGATAACCCGCATGCCTCTGTGACCTCCAAGTGCCTCCTCCAGAGACCCAAAAACCAAAAAAAAAAAACACCCATCATATGCAAAATGGGCAAAGCGGGCCAAACTTAATAGCTGTTAGGCTGCTGCAACCAGATAACCAGACCAGGAGAAAAATCAAAGCCCATGAGTGGACTTTGCTAGAGAAAGACTGGAAGATACCCTAGGCAATGACTACAATATGTTGAAAGAAAGGAATAATCATTAAAGATTGCCTTCCATAATTGTTAACTTTTAGGATTTTCCCACTATTCATTTTCCTTGCGCACATTTTCATAATACCCTTTGAAGCATTGGGAAATGCCTACAGGGTATAGAACCAAAAAGTGCAACACACGCCGCTGGCGGCGTGCATGGCCTGTGGTTGCACGGCTGAGTTGAAGATGCACGCCCCCCCACATGGACACATGGACAAGGGAGCGTTTGTACTCCATCTTCACAACTTCTTCACAGACTTCTTGCTGCCTGTCCAAGAGTTGCAATCTGTTTGGAGTTGGAGTTTGGTTGGAGTTAGCCTGCTCGTGTGTGTCGTCAACCTGTAAAATGTATAACGACAACATTAAGCTCGTGCCACCAGCTGAAGCTTAATGGTTTGGCGGGGGGGCACTTACCGCTGAGTTGGCAAATGTTGCAACATCATCTCTACACAACGGTACCACTCGTGGCATGGCATGGTTTGGTGTGGCGTGGCGCGGCAGGTTCATGTCAGTTCAGGCACGCCGGCAAAACGGTTGATCTGATTTGCCTTCAACAAAAAAGGGAGGCACAAAATGTGTTCTTGTGTTTAATGTAATAAAAATTTAATATTATAATTTTTGCTGTTAGGTTTTTTTGCTTTTCCGCTATAAAGCTGGTTTCATGCCATGGTTGCCTCGTATGTTTGTTGACAACCTGTTCCACAAATTGTCGCCGGCTGCTTCTAAGTAGTTCACTTTAGTTCTCTTTGTTTCCAAATCACAGCCAGGTGGCAGCCCAGAGGCCTCATATAACGATCTGCGTCTCCTTCTACGCATCTCAAAAGAAAATGATCTCTGTTTCTCGCATTGCATTCAAGCGAAAATGCAGCCACTCGATGAAGTGGTGCAGCTTTGTTATTGCTACCGATCCTGCTGCACTTGGGCAGATGCCGCGACGACGCAATTCAAATTAGTGCTCAACACTCATGGATACATTTGTATGTGTGCGTGTGTGTGTGTGTGCATTATCCTTGAAACGTTGATTTATAGACGCACGCGTTCTTTCTTTTCAATTATAGATATATATTTTTATGGGCTACCAATGCGTCTCCCTGTCATGTTTTTGTTTGTTGTGCACACACACACTCACACTTGCACACTTTATTTATTCAAATGTGCTTGAGTTGCATGCAACGAGTGCTGCTGACACTAATGAAAATCCTGCTACCCAAAAGTACCTTTCAGCCTGTGAAAACATCTGCGCGTGCGCCTAAAATCCATCCGAGAGTTGTTTGTCTCTCCTCAAGGATTTATGAGTTTGTGTCTGACAATGCCATTGGTCCTGTTTGTTGAGAGATTGCTGCGAATAGAGAAATCAATTAAAAATCTTTGGAATAAATAGTACTTAGAATAATTCTAACGAATTTTTCAATTCAATGTACTTATTATAAATCAAAACTTCTCTTTTATACTGTTTTAACAGTAAAGATTAAGTTTTGAAATATTTTTACCATTTTCCTAAAGTTTATTTCTGTTAGGTTCTAAGATTACTTTCAGGAGATTTTTATTCATACATATTCTTAATGAGATATTCATTTATAAACTTTCTTGTTTTAAGAGATTCTGTTCAATTTGTCAAACACTTTTTTGCTTTAAAAGAAAATCTTTACAAAATTTTGCCATAAGCTTTTCAAATAAAGTATATATGTAGACTTCAGTCTTTCTACTTACTTTAAAATCTAGAGTAAACTCGTTTCTAATAAAATCCATCTTTATTATATAGATATGTAGAACAAGAAGAAGAGCGCGTAGTTAAATAAAAACCAAAGTATATTACTAAAGATAAGAATAAAGTAAAGCATTAAATAATAAAAGTTGATTTCAAGCAGCGACCTCCCACATAGCAAGAAATAAACTCTCCCGGCGAGTTTTCAGGCCGACTTAACATACACCTCACCTACATAAGTATAGTACAACGAAGTAGTATGTGTGTGTTTGCTCATCAAATTGATGGACATGATTAGAGACTTAGCATCAAAATGAAAAGAGAGAAAAGCGCGACCTTTGGCGCCTTGCAGCGGTGCACACCTCGACCAACATCACAAGAAGACAGATGCAATGCCGTATAATTGATGAGCTTTTAGCATTTTAACCAAAAACAGAAAATCAACTCAAAGTTGAAAGGCAGCATTGGGTTTGACGAGGCGACGGTTGCAACTAACGCACTTCATAAAGCACAGGCAGAGAGCAGGGAGAGAGTAAAGGTGTTAAAGGCAGACGGGTTTCGGGGCAACAAAATGATTAATCATTTGGCAGGTGCGCCGCGGCCCAAAGAGATGCAACAACAGCAAACACAGAAACACAGAAAAGAAACGGTACTCGAGACAAAAAGGGTTTGCTCTTTAACAAGAAACTATTTAACTTAATTTCAACGGTTTGCATTTTGGTTAAACTGTCAAGTGGACGACGTCTCTCAGCGACGGCGGCGGCTCAAACAAAAGGGCTCAAAACTGGCCGAAAAGGATTGCTTTTATTGTTGTTATTATTTGGTCTGCCTGAATGCCACACCCACGCAAAAGCCAGTCAAACAAAAGGTGCGACCTGTTTGTTTGTGTGTGTGTGTGTGTGTGAGGCGTGGCAAGGACTCAAGCCTGTCTCTCTCGGTTCCCTTTTGGGTCTCATGTGTAGGCTGGCCATCATTATGTAATTTGACGAAAGGTAAACGAGAAACAGTTCAGCTTAAATTGTTGGAAATCAAAGCGTTCTCTAATGACGGGTTAAGTGTGGCTCAACTTTTGCAGCTTGAACTCATTTTGGCCCCATCGATATTTTAATGGGACCTCTTTTTAATTTTTATCAAGATTTATGACAATTAATAATAGGTATAAGGGAGCATCTCTATGAGCGACTTCCGCTCCCAATCAATTAAAAATAATAGTCCAGCGAGATCTCTCTTTCTCTTTAACCTGAATTATTACAAAATATAGTTTTTATATTGTAGATTTATAAGCAAGATTTATGTTGACAGTTCGCTTTAAGACCACCTTGTTGCCTTGTGGCACATGACGCAATCTAGGCAAGCACCTTGCCAAAATATGACTATACAAATCCTTAAGACAGAGAGCCACACTCAGGCAGCTGGCAGGCATCTTCATCTCTTCATCTCTTTTGTCAGCTGTCTACCCGCTCTTTTGTGTGCGCACTTCTTTTTTTTTTGCGAATAATAGGCAAAGAAATAGCGATAGGCATCTGTGTCCTAGAGGCACAGGTTCCATGTTCCTGACTTTAGAGTCCTGTGTGGCATTCGATGAAATAGAAAGACGCTCATCACCTGTCCTTGTGCCAAAGGCAAAACTATGCTCAGATTTTCATTATATACTACACACTGCATTCTTTCCCCTCTATTTTTTGCCAAGTTGTCTTTTGTTTGGGGATTTACTGTTTGATCCAGTAGGTAAGTCGACCTGCAGCCAAACATTATATTCAGTTTTTGTATTGGCATGTGCCTTACAATGTATATGAGGGTAAACCAAAACTGAAGGAAGCGCAGATTAAGCCAGAGATGCGTTTTTGCACTAGTGAAAAGAAGAATCGAGAGTTTAATATTGTAAATGCGTTGTCAAGTACCTACTGATATACTCAAGACAAAGTATATAACTCTGATATAATCCATAAACTGTTTATCGAATCCTTAGATAGACAATCTGTAAAAAAAGATAGTAAAGAATGTTGTATAATACGATGTTTGAATGTTTAAAGATCATCAAAGAAACGATTAAGCGTGGGATAACCAGTCAAAATATCTAATCAAATATATATTTTATCTTGCTGTCTACGTTAAATCTTTTCTAAATGCAAATACAAAACCGCAGACACTTGTTTGACATTTGCCAAGTTGTTGGTAAATATATATGAACTATAAACAAATATTAACCCAAGGGTCGAGGTTTAAAAACGTCGAAAACAAACCACATAAAGATAAATGAAATGTCATTTGGACACGCACGTCACGTTTAGCACCTGAATTTGTGTCTTTTGGTCAACGGCTGCTGCCGTCAAAACTCAAGTTCTTAGTTAAATCGTGATTTTTGATGACATGAGCATATTTACCACAAACTGAGCTTATTTGTCCAGATTCTAGATATTCGATGGTCGAGATGTTACGCAGGTGCTAAGCAGACACATGATAAGTTGTAAAAAGCAGATAAGATATTACATGGCTTATAAGTTTTGCTTGAGACCACACCTGTTGGCTTCTCACGGTGCGCTACTCCTTTCAGGCACCACATGATAACATCTTTTAAAAGCCATACAACTTAGTTTAGTATTGTTTCTGGCTCATTGATTATGTTTTTAACAAATGGCATCCTTAGCTCTCGCTGCGTGCGCTATTTCCTTTCGATTTTGCGCATTCTCTAATGAAAACTGCGCATTGTTTGCCTTTGCGGCCTCCTTTTGTTTGTCCCAGTAGCTATAGGTGGTGTATTAGGGTTGCCTCTGCACGCTTACAGCTGGCTGCCTGACAATGCAGCTAGGATTTCTACACAAAATTAAGTTATATATTGAGTATTTATTAAAAGTAGTAGGAGACAAATTGCCACATGAAGCTCTTACATTGTAAAGTATAGCATTGAGATCAGGCAACATCTTCATTAGAAACCAAGACATATCGGGAGCACGCACACCGTTGTATTCAATGTGAATCGATCATTATGCACAAGGTGGGTGTAGCCGGAGCATCTTATCCCAGGTCTGCTGTCTCTCTTCCCTATTGTACGCAAATCTGCACCAAATTTATGCAAATTGAAATTCCATAGCCAAACACCTGGTCTCGCAAAATACACATACGCTTAACAATTGTTTCAATGGTAGGCAGGCAGACCGGCAAGGAATGATGAATGTGCCGCAGATTCCACTCACACCAGTTCCTTGGGCTGATTACACTGGCTTGCTGTTGCAGTTGCAGACAACTTGGCGCGCCATGCACAAAACTGTAGCAAAAATCTTCAAGAGCAAACGCAGCAGAACGACACACAAGTCAGGTTGGCAGGCAATGAGACTCTACGGGCCGGCAAGGTGTCAATTCTGGGAAATCTGCTCAGCGTGCGCGGGCCAAAGTAAACCCAAAACAATGCACAACGCAGCGGGAGTCTCTCTGCAGAAAAGGCAACAAAATTGTTATGGTGACAATGACAATGACAATGCACTAGCTATGGCCAAGGAGAACTGAGCAACACAAATACATACACACACATAACGAAGCGTAGACAACATTATTGTCATCTCGTCTTCAATGGGCAGCCAGCGCAACTAGCATTTTGGCATTGGAAACTAGTGCAGTGGGCTGTGGGAGAATCTTTCAGTCAGCTCCAATTTAAGAACTGCAGTCGTCTTGTCTTCTTCTTTAACAGATGCTGCCCACAGGCAATTTGCATCTGCGGGCGTTTTATTTTTTTCACGACATTATTTATTTTAGCAAAAATTTGAATAGCAAACAATGTTGATTGCGCAAAATCATGTACAGACAACTATTGTTATGGCAAGCTTAAGTGTTGTAAAATGTCAGCATGGCGTGAGCGGGTGTTGATGAATTATCGTGTGATCAAGTATAAAGATGTATCGATAGTCAAATGAACATAGTTAATAAGATCATTTCAATTGTGAGAACTTTGTTGATGTTATTAGTAAGAAGATTTTGTACGATATACAACATCATATACATACAAGTATATGAAAGCGTGTAAAATTATGGTATTTAACCAATTTTTTTTATGTTGGTACAACAAAACTGCGGCAATAACATGGCCAGCTCTTAAGGTACTAATCCTATTTTGAGACAGTGAAACAAAAATAATAAAACTCTTTTACGACAAGCTTTAAAAAAAACAAGACGAAGACGAAGAAGAAGAAAAGAATGCGGCCAACGACAGGGATAGGGACATAAACCTACTGCTTGCCACGTCTGCGTCAGAGAGCAACAAATTATTAACGACATTTAAAATACAACGCCTTTTGCGACCGCATCTGAGTTCCGAGAGCGAAAGGGGTCAAACCAAAAGTTCCAAGTTCCAAGACGAAGAAGACTTCCTTGCCTTAAACTGAAACTGAAGACGCGACGCCTTTTAATGAGATTTGTTGTCTGCTCCGAAATACATGAAAAACTCGTGTTTCTTTTGCATTTAAGCATTTTAAGGACACGCAGGCAGCCAGAGAGAAAAGAAAAAAAAAAAACGCAACAATCACTTGTTGACCCAGACGGATGAGGCTCTGTCTGAGGCAGCGTGTGGCATTAACAAGTGTGTGTATCGTGCTTGCAACAGACTCTCAACAGAGCTTTATATTTTATGCTCAGACTGGGGCTGTAAAAATTGAAAATTACTTTTGTTTTGGGAGAGATCGGGGCCCTACCGCATTTGAAAGCTGTGGCAATAATTGCACAGTGAAAATTACAATCCAACATTTTTATTGACTACCAAAAAAAGAAAAGAAGAAGATGCTGACACGGATCTGCGTGCAATCCGCACTCGATGAAAGTGCGTGTGGGTTATGGAGTGGAACTGTAAATGGGTCTGGGTTCGGCTCTGAGCTCTGGGTACTGGAGCATGTGCACCCGCGGCGTTCAGTTTCTGTAAATGCGAATGAAAGTTTTTAACCGTTCAACTTTGGATGTGGTTTTTTATTGTTGCATCCAGGATATTGCCACAAACATGACAGCATTATAGTAAATACATTTCTCAACATTAAATGCCACCCAAAAGTTATAGCGAACACAAAAAATAAAGAGCTAAAGTAGTTCAAAACGATGTCGTAACTAACAATTTAATTAGGGCTGGGGCAATGTCAACAGCTTAGCTAAACTTGTTTCCTTGATGATTTAATGCTGCAGCGAAACGCAAACTAATTAACTTGCACAGCGGCTTTACAGTCCACACACCTGTGGGTGGTCTGCGTCCAGAACCGTTGAGAAGAAATGCAGCAGAACGTACAGAAAAAATTAGTTAACAAGATCATTAAATCTTTCTTAACAGTCTATCGAGCAGCGACGCGACAGACGGAAAGAGATAGAAGTAGGTACAGAGAGACTCGAACGGTGCTTCAGGTTCGAGTCCAGGCAACGACATTAGATAAGATAAGAATGAGCGCACCCAAAAGCAATGCAGAGCATACCTGAGGCCTCTAAGGCTCTAAGCATGTAAATTGCATATCAGTGTTGAAAATTTTAGCCGTTTTATAGCTGTTCAGCTCAAGGTGAGTACAAATATTTATATACAATAAAAGATTTTTGGAAGCACTTTTACTTATAAAACGTATATATTAGGAGAAATATATTTTTAAGGTATGATTATTATTATTAAAAGGTGCAGTTATATTCACAAAAATAATTTTAACGTTCATTAAGCTAACATATTTTGCCTTTATAAAAAACGTGCTACTCAAGATATAATTAATATTGTGACCTAGCTTTAAGTATTTCTTAGCGAATTTTAGACTGTTTTGTGCCAACTCTGTCGCAGAGTACGTGGTCAGTTTGCCGAGCCCTGGCCGACGTTGCACATGTTTATCTATTAATTTATGCTGGTGGTTTTTTGGGATTTGGGCCAGCAAGATTTCGATTGTGAGCCAGCGAGCGCCTGCTTTTGCCCTAGACTTGAAATTGGCTCTTGGGCAGCTTCTGCCCGGTTTCTGGGAATCCAATATCTGCACAGCAGTGGGCAACAGGAACAATGATTTTGATAAGCGAACTAATTAAGTTAAATGGTTGCTTGTGTGGGCTTTCGGCAGGATTCCAAGAAGCCCTCGCAATTGGCACTAGTTTTGTTTTTGGAGGTTACGCTGCTGCCCTGATTTATGACACAACAATCACTACCCAACACCTTTTTTATCTGACAAACAACACTGAAAGTGTTTGCTGTTTATTTGTTTGTTTGTTTCTTTGACAGCTGCTGTGGTGGCTGCCCCTTAGTCGGTTGCCACTTGAGATCCCAACATGTTTTTTAATTGCTCGACATACGCATGCGTGTGGCCAGAGCCAGGATTTGGCATGAGTGTGTGTATCTAAATTTAGAATTATGGTTTATCCCTTTTTAAAGTCAATCAACAGACGGCACTTGGGTTAAGCATGCGTCGTTTTGAGTTAACCCATACTCAAAGAGCGACAAAAGTGTTTCAAGAGAGTCAAGCAGAAACAAAGTGGAAATGGAACGTGCTTATGCAGCTCTCTTGCATGCTTGTCTTTAAGAGAGCCCAAACTTTAACTCTTTGATTGCTCTTTGGTTTTGAATTTTTATTGAAAAAGACTACTTAGTTTTATTTCAATTAGATTTTTTATGTTCAGATGTTTATTCAAAAACTTTCTAGCTTATTCATACATACACTTCCAATGTCCCTTTGACACTGATAGTTTATAATGAAGTTTCACCCACTACCTGAAGTTTCGCTCAGTACCTAACAATAGTCGTTAAGTCAATTTGTGCACGTGTTAAGTTCAAGTTACCATTACCTGTTATTTTATTATTAGCCCCTATTTACGCACCAGGTCAGCCCATAAACCAAATGCACTTGGTAATGAACGGAGCTCTGCCAAACTAATCCAACACTATGGTTATGTGCTTAAAAAAAAAGGAAAGCCTCTATTATTTTTCGTTGTAATTCGATAATTGATGACAAGCAACATTTATTTTCTGCTAAAAAGTGCTGTAAAATGTCAATTAGTAATTTATCGGCGCTAATGCAACTCTGCATTCTTGTATTTCATCATTCTTGTTATAATCACGAACGCAGTTTTGCTAATGCGTATTAAATATTGTAATTAAACTTTGCCATTTTAAAAATATACTGCGCAAGAGTCTTTTCAACCCCCAATGTATGTGTGTGTGTGTTTGTGTTAAGCATTGTTGCTGCTTTCTTATTGTTTTCAATTAAACTTAATGCGTTCGCTCTCTGACTCTTCCAGCAAGATCTCGCGAGACTCTGTTCGGTTGGCGTCTGTGTGTAAAGCCGAGCGGTTAACTAAATGATGATAAAGAGCTGTTGTTGATCTGAGTGCGCCTGTGGAACCTCGCTCTCTTACCTGCGCCAATGCTTAGCTGCAGCTTTGGGGTCTGCAGACACAGACACTGCAGTAAACATAACGGCATTTAGCTGCACACTGTTGTTGCGGCGGCGTTAGCGATTGGTGCAAGTGTACGCGGTCCGCAGTACATAAAACATATATAAAACGTACGAGAACCGGTTTTGGCGCGAACTGTTGCGATTGGCCGTGGCGCATGCTATCAGCTACCAAAATACACACGCAACAACACACACACACACTGGCAGCCAGGTAAATGCATGCACGAACACGCATACAAGGGAGCAGGTATGACTGTTACTCTCTGCAACTCTCGCTGCCTGCGCTCTCTCCGGCTCTCCGACTGCTCGCAGCGCTGAACCCTGTTGCCGCTTATAAAAAGCCGCTGACAGCGCCGACTTGTTTCAGTTCTTCTCTTTCGTTCATTGCAACAGCATCACACTCAGAAAAGTCAATCATTGACGGCAAAAACACACACACAAACCAATTTGAGTTCGTTAAGTTTTGTGCACAACGCGATGTTTATGTGAACACAGTAATCGAGAACAAACGTGTGACAATAATATACACAACTAAATAATATATATTCACCTAATAAGAGTTAAGCAAAAAACAGTTACAAAATGCATACCGTTGAGCATATGCTAGTGGAAAAAAACTACAGCAAGTGTCCTTTAAAGAAGCGGCCCATTAACTATCAGTTCGAAGCGGAACCCGAAGACTTGTGCCTCAAAAAGACAAACAGCAATGAGACGACAACAGCAACAGCAACACCCACAACAACAATACCAGCACCAACACCTACAACAGTTGAGACAACAGTTCCCGCCAGCAACAACAACAGCAGCAGCTCTGAGGAGGAACTTATTAATGTGAGCGATTGTTGCGAGGATGAAGGCGTCGATGTGGATCACACCGACGATGAAACGGAACACATGGATGTCAACGAGGATGAGGATGATGTCGATTGTGTGAATGTAGAATCCGATCCCAAACAGACACAAGCCGCTGCTTTGGCTGCTGCGGCTGCTGTTGCCGCAGCTGCCTCAGCGGCTGCAGTTGCCGCTTCTGTTGTGGTGCCAACACCCACCTATCCAAAATATGGCCTACAGCCATGGAACTTCCATATGTCACCGTACACCGCCGAATTCTATCGCACCATCAATCAGCCACATTTGGCTGCAGCAGCCGCTGTGGCGCCACTGCGTGCCGAGCTGCTCTCGCCCAGTTCACCATCGGATTCGTTGGGCTCCTTGTCGCCGCCACCACATCATTATCTGCATGGACGTGCCAGCTCCGTTTCGCCACCCATGCGCTCCGAGATGATCCATCGACCACAATTGGGAGTTCGTCATCTGCAACAACAGCAACAGCAGCAGCAGCAGCAACAACAACCACAAAGTTTCCTGCCTTATCCTACATATCCGGCTGCTTACTATGCTCACCATCATCATCATCATCACCAGCCGCTGCATGCCCCAATCTCGCCTGCCTACTCCGAGAGCTCCTATTACTCCATGCGCAGTTTGACGCCCGAGTCCAGCTGCTGTTCCGTGCCCGAAGATCTCTCGCTCAAGCATAATAAAGCGGCAGCAACATTGCAACAGCAACAGTTGCCATCAGCACAGGTCAGCAATGCCTCCATCGTTTCATCATCATCCGCAGGAGCAGTTTCCTCCTCGTCCGCCAGCTCATCGCCGAGCAAGAAGGACAAATCAGCGCCACCTCGCTACCAATGTCCCGACTGTCAGAAATCCTACTCCACCTTCTCGGGCTTAACCAAGCATCAGCAGTTCCATTGCCCTGCGGCGGAGGGTAACCAGGTGAAGAAATCCTTCAGCTGCAAGGATTGCGACAAGACCTACGTCTCGCTGGGCGCCCTCAAGATGCACATACGCACCCACACCCTGCCCTGCAAGTGCAACATGTGTGGCAAGGCCTTCTCTCGCCCCTGGCTACTACAGGGACACATTCGCACCCATACGGGCGAGAAGCCCTTCAGCTGCCAGCACTGTCATCGTGCCTTTGCGGATCGTTCCAATCTGCGTGCACATCTGCAGACGCACTCGGACATCAAGAAGTATTCGTGTACCAATTGCTCCAAGACCTTTTCGCGCATGTCGCTCCTAACGAAACACAACGAGGGCGGTTGTCCTGGCGGCAGTGGTTCCAGCTCTAGTTCCAGTTCCAGTTCAAGTTCCAGTTCAAGCGCTGTTGGCTCCCACTCTGAGCTATCCTACGGAGGCTACGCTGAGCCATAGGCTCCACATTTCGTAACGTTGTACACAAGCCATGTTCCACCAAAAATTAGTTCCTAGCTCGAGAGTAAGCGGCAGCTCCAACAACACAATCCAAGACACACACACATACTTATAAAAAATGAAAGAAAAAAAAAACACCCAGTGAAAAAATGTAAATTTTTATTTTTGTAAATCTTTTTAATTTTATTATTATTTTTTGTTTTCTAGTCAACACATTTTCTTTAAAAAGAGAAAAGTAAAAATTATGAAAAAGCTAAAAATTATTTCAGTTACCTATTACTTTGAAAAATTTAATTTTGATTTTTATATTGTATTCATTTAAAATGCATTTTAAGTGTGTCTCAATCCTAAGCCGAACTATTGTAAAGTATTTGCAAGTGTCCTGTACATATACATACATACATACATACATATATCTATATTGTATTACGCTCCGGCGTCTAACTGTAAAGACTCTAAAGAGCAATTGAGAAGCCGCAACCTGTATAACTGTAAAACTGTACATATGATCAAGAATATACATGTACACATATACTGTAACTCCTTTTATCATAGTATTTTAGCTTAGCTCTAGCTTGTACTTATACACTTAAAAATATTTTATAGCGTATACATTTACTATTTTTGATATCCATGAAGAAACTTTTTGCGCATACATTGAAAATGTTCTATACAAAACTTTACACTTAAACTCAAATAAGAAAAAAAAAAACAAAAAAACAAACGAAATATTTTGATATGAAAAATGTTTTATAATTTTAAGTAATTTATTATACGGTATGAAAGAAACCGCAAAAAACATAAAACAAATCAAAAAAAACGAAACAAAATACATTTATTTACAAAAAAAAAACGATTTATTTAAACATTTATTTTTGTAGTCGCTAGGATTTTTGCTAAAACTTCTTTTTCTTCATAAATATTGGACAATAAATCCCACACCAACTATTTTCGTATTGGACTCAACACCAAATCCAATTAGACTCAAAATTTCTATGAAATAATCGTGAATAACTTCCTTCATGGACTGCTGTCAATCGGTTTTCAATCAATATTTTATATCGCCTCTTTTTTTAGGTCATGCTCCTCTTTTGTAAGTTTCAGTTGGACTTTATATACAATAGCAACGATCGATCGATCGATCGCATCGGATCCCACAAAGTCAATCAGCCAATCGCGACATTTTATTACCAGAAACCGAAGACCCGAAACATAAAACTGTTTTTTTTTATTTTTTATATTTTTTTTTGTGTATTTTTATATGCTACGCTGCTCATAAATTATATTTAAATTTCAGTGCACGTACTCAAGCGAACAATGTGAAGTGTGTGAGCGAAACGGGCGAACGGTGTGGAAGGAGGGGGGACACTGTGCAGGTATATATATATATATATATATATTTTCACAAAATGGCAGTCACTAAATCAAATCCAACAACAGCAACAACAACGTTAACACACATGGTTCAATAGTTTTGCCCGGCTGCTTGAGAGCCACATCAACGTCTTATTAAACATAAACCTATTTTAATGAAAAAGATCAACACAAAATACGCAGATATTTGTTCATAGATCCAAACGTTGATCCCGATCCAGTGATGCGGAAAGAGAAATCAAATGGCGACGATCCACAATTTCAAATGGTTTTGGCAATAGTTAAGTTGGCTTAAGACGGAACTTTTATTACTCTATCATGATAATGGAAAAATATGAATCTTAAATATACAAGAAGTCGACTTAAATGGTTTTTGAGACTTAAATAATATTAAAAAAATGATTTTCTTGATGAAATGAGCTTAAGTTATTAAAATAAGTTACTTAAAATGCAAAATAAACCTTGTATATATCTTTTTTTTATATTTTCATAGATATTTTGAAATAATGTCAAAAATGATTTAATGCTAAAGTTGATCCTAATAAAACCCTTAAAACAAATTTAAAACTTAATAACATTTAAGATTAAAATTCAAAAGAGTTCTACGCTTTGCATGTAAAACTTGAAATACCCTTTCGGTGTAGTGTATAAAATATGGGTGCGTTTTTAACTGCTAAGCAAAACTCATTATCGAGATCAATTGATCGCCCAGGCGCAACAACCAACCACGTGTGAGCGTGTGTGCTTGTGTGTGTGTGTGTGTCTGGGGATCTGCGCCTTTAAGTGGCTCCCTCCAAACTTTCCATCCCTGTGCACCTTCTGCCCGATCGCTTGTGCAAACTGCCACGACTACGACAATTGTTGCCAAATTAGATCATCAGGCAGCAAATATAAACAGCAACCAGTCTGGATTCAAGTCAAGCCTCTTTCTCCTTCCCTTTCTCTCTCTCTCTCTCTCTCACCGACTCTGCTCACGTGTGCAGGCAGATAGATATATCCGAGTGAAGCGATCGTTGTGGCAAGCTCGACGTAAATATATGAAATTAATATGCACGCATTTCGTGGCTCCACAAAACGTTACTATCCTACCCCCGTTTACACCTAAGCCACCTAAACTAAACTCCTCTCCTTGTGCGCTCATGTTACCGGAGTGGGAGCCAAAAGGGTGGAGGGGGAGGGGACATCGTTGGTTTGATCGTGCTGCTTTCTTGCACAAACAATTTGCAAACGATTTCTAATAAGCGTCTTAAATTGTAACAAAATAGACGCGCATTTAGGGCCTTTTGTGCCAGCCAACCAGTTAACAAAAGCGAGCCACAGCCACAGCATCAACGACTAGAAAACAGTAACAAAATGGATTCGAAAACATGGCAAACAAAACAGAGGGTATCAAAAGGTGGCAGCAACTTCTGCTGCTCCCACACTTCGTCCCTTGATTCCTGATTCGCTGAACCTGTTAAAAATGTATAGAAAGGGTATAATGGTTTAATGAAAAAGTATGTAACAGGCAGAAGGAAGCATCTCCAACCCCATAAAGTAAATATATATTCTTGATCAGCATAAACCAAGCCAAGTCGGTATAGACATGGCCGCCCTTCCGTCTGTTCTCAGAGACTATTTGAGCTATTGACTCGAGATTTTGAACTCAAGCTGGCCTAATCCCTAGGCAGTACAATTGTGTTTCAAATTTTCGATAACTCTTTCCGTTTTCGATATAAACGTGTTATCGATAACAACAAAATCTTGAATTGGGAAAACTTTTAGTCATTTGAAACATTAGACGAAATAATGACAATCTGTAAAATTTCTATTGAAATCGGTTGACTATCACCGGAGATCGGGAATATTAAAGTTAACTCAAGTATGCAGTATATGCGTATACACACACACATACTTGCCAGTACTCACTGTACGCGTTCAGGGTATCTTCTAGTCGGGATCTCTCGACTAGAGACTTCTTACATGTTTTTTGGTTTTCTTTCAGTGAAGTTGGAACTTTGTTTTTTAGGGTTTTCGCGTTTTTGTATGTGCCAAATATCGCGATTGATGCGCAAATGTTTCGGAGTATTATGGATATTTGATTCAATGGTAACTTTTGAAGCTTGAAGATTAACATAAATTTAACTAAGGTTAAGTTTCATTACTATTATTCAAATAATTCTGATAAATTTGTGTTCATTTTCATATAACTGAAATATTTCATGCTTTCAAACATAATTAAAAGTTATATACTAAATTTGTTCACATGATTAATTTGACCGATAATTCAGTTTTACAGGTACACCACACTCCCTCAGTTAAATATCGACTGGCATTAGTGTGATTGTAGGGGGGAGGGGGAAACAGCTCTACTTACAAACTTAAGCTCCAAATTCAGCTGCAAACTACGAAGCGATCGCGCAAAAAAGCACACTTCGTCGTGACAAACAAAATGCTCACGTTTATCGCAGACAAAAGATCTCAATTTTTACGCTAAATTTCATTCGGGTTGGTATGGTTTTTGCTTTTTGCTTTTTGCTTTTCTTATATATATATTTGATTTTATTTTGAGTTTAATTTTTTATATATTTTTTTTGTTGTTCTTGTCGCTCTTTGGCAAGTTTCCTGGCTCAATGTGACTCCCTCATTTGGGCTGGATCTGCTCTGGATCGATTTTATTTTTTATTTCCAATACCCTATACTTAATATTAACAGATTAAAGGGGTAGCATGAAAAGAATACATACTTCAACATACATTTCTTACTTTATTTAATTAATTTTTATTTCTTAAGGTTTATTGCATTTTTAGAAACTTGTTTAATAAGTCTCCAAAAATCAATTTATAAAGATTTTTAACCTCCATTTCTTAAAATTGATTAACTAACTATCAACTTGACATAAGGATATATAATATCGTACATTTTGCTACATTCTTCAATATTCCCAAAAAAAAAATATATATAATTTGTTTAGAGTTTATAGGGTATCTTCCAGTCTGATATGCATTTTCCGTGGTCTCTTACTTGTTTTTCTTATATATATATATATATATTTCAGGGGAAGTGACGCGTGGAGGGGGGTGTTTGTGTGGACAGCCTTTTGTTTGGAAAGTTTTCATTTTGGCTCGTTAAAAAAAAATTTGAAATTCAAAAAAAAAAAAAAAGTTTTGCACCCAAGCCAAATGACAAACTAGCCAAAATATAAAGACAGAGGAGGAAGGGTAAGAAAGGAAAGGGGGATTAACATCATCGAGTAGTCAATTGTTGTTGTTTATCTTTGAATATTCATAAAGCTCGATCTGTTTACCATTTTGCGTTGTCGTTTGACTTTTTGCTGCTTTATTAAGGCCGAAAAAAAAAACTCATCGGTTGACGTCAATAAAGTAATGGAAAAGGGGAGACAGTGGGGGGTGGGGGCAGCTGGTAGGCCAGAGTTGGAGTTGGAGTTGAGCCAGCTGCAATTGCAAAACATCAGGAAAGTGATATTTTTATTTGTATTGTATTACCAAATTGCACCAGTTTGCTTAACCGGAAAAAAAAATCATTTGGGGACTTTATTCAATGGAGCCTTTTAGTAGTAGCTCCAACTGCCTGCTCATTTAAAGCATTTTTTTAATGGCTGGTTTATTCTAACTACAGCTACTTATCTTATCAATACATGTTAATCAGCCAAAGAGTCCCGGAAGGAGTTGGCCAATCCCCGAAAAAGAATTCTCTAACCCTTGGCCAAGTGCATTTCACACAAAACGTGCAAATAATAACACCATCTCCATCTATACCTAATGATCTACGCCATGTTGTTGTTTTTGTTGTTGTTGCCCCATTCACGCACACACACACTCGCACACACACACACACACACAATGACAGAAAGTCGCGCACACTTCGTTGTGGCCACTTGCAAGACAATAAAACGCGTTAACTGCTGTTTGCCTGCACAATTGTTGGCTGGGAGCTAAAAGTTTTGTTTGTTTTGTCTGTCTGTTGTTTGCTACCACCTTTCCCCACCAGTCTCTTTCTCCTAACACTCACCCCTCTTGCGCTTAGCCAATGCCAATATTGCACGCTACGCAGCCACAGCGGCTAACTAATTGGCGAAACAGCACCAACAACAACTACAACAACAACAATGGTTTAGTCGCATTGGGTGAAAAGCCGCCAACTAGCCATAGCCGAAGCAGGTTGCCTTAGTATTTGTGTCTCTCTGTGTTTATGTTAGTTTTTGTGTTAGTGTGTATGCTTGTGTGTGTGTGTGTGTGTGTGTGAAGATGATATCGTGTTGTCGTTCAGCTCACGCACTACCCATTACACTTACACTCTCGCATCTCTCATCGCTCTCAGCGCTTCGTAAGCTTTTTTTTTTACTTCGTTCGTCGGAGCCAACCAAAGCGACGCGCGCTGTCCCTACAACAGCAACAACAACAGCAAAACACTTGCGCTGCTTTTACTCTCACTGTGAGCTTTAAAACTTGTGAAGTTAAACAATATTTAATTATTGAGCGAATGATTATTTAATATGTTTATTTGTTAAGTTGTTACAAAAGCTTATCAGTTAAATTTTACAATATATATATATATATATGGGAATAATATTCTGATTGAATTCAGCGCAAGGGCATTTCAAATTCGACTTTGCCAACGTAAAAAGTTGTTGTTGCTGCTCACTTACACAAATTAGCAAAAATTGTCAAACAAATGCAGGAAATAAATAATGGAAAAAAGCCTTTTTGTATATTTCGTGCGTTGCACATTTTACCTTATCTATGAACAATAAGATTTGCTTATGACTATAATTTCATATTTTCTAAGCGTTTTAAACAGGACGAGTGGGTAGTTAGTAGCTTAGCTCGCTGTTTGTTGTTGTTGTTATTACTCTCGGCTACTTGCTATATGGCTTTATTTATGTTGGAAGCGTAGGAGAAAAGACTTAAAGGTAAGATTAGATACAAATACTTTACGAAAGAGTTGAAAATTATGACTGTTGCCTTTTTTCTCATGCTCACAGGTTTGAAAAAGTTGAAAATTTCTAATAGTTAGTTATATTTTTCAAATTAAAACAAATTAAATAATTAAAAAACTCAGTTTTCACATAGAATGTATAATTTAAAGGCCCTATACTTTAATTTTTTATTTAATAGAGTTTTAAAATTAAAATATCTTTTAAGATCGATCCCCCTTCAAGTTTTTCTCCACCTGGAAGCCTGTTTGCCTTCGGTCTCACGCTGAAACCTTGACCCCAACTCAACGAGAAAATCAAATCTTCACCACAGCTCTTGACAAAAACCGCCCGCTCCTTCTTATGCTCTTAGATCTACATAGATGGGTGCACCGAACTCATAATACTAAAAAAATATATATATATACATATATATGTTAAAAAGCCGACACATTCGAAATGGCATTCATATATGGGAAAAGATGCCGCTGACAAGATCGCTGCTCCATTTCCTACGGCTCGAATTACCAAAAATAAAATGAATAAAAAAAAAAGAAAACAAAACTAAAGCAGGAAAGGAACCTGTTCATCGACATGGATTTTGTATCGCTATCTCTCGCTCTCCTTCAGTCCTGTTGTGTGCTTGTGTCTCTAACGTGAGCGTGCATACATAAAACAAGCTGAAAATTGGAATTTTACCTGGCAATGCTGTTGACAAGAGCAAATCAACATTCGACAAGTTCGGCTTAGAACCACGGGGTCATGGGAAAATTTGTATTTGCATCGGAAGTGAAACCGTTTCGGGTGTGTGTGTGGGAGGGGGTGGGGAACAGGATATGCGGGGAGTTGTCGTTGTTTGTCTCATATTTATGTTAATTTTAATTTCCATTTTGGACATAAATAACAGGAATTTTGATTAATGCAGCGCACCTTGACAGCGCAGCTGCTAAGAACTAATGGGCAGAAGAAGAAAGAAGATCACTTCCACCCACCTCTCTCCCCACTCGCCTCTCTCTCTCTCTCTCTCTGTCTGTTTGTGTCTATTGAAATCCAGCTGGAAGCCACTTAAAATATTTGCTAGTCGAAAACAAAAAATAACAATCGCTTGGACACACGGCACATGTCCAAATTGATGCCCTGGGGCATTGCCATCACCAAAAATGGACTCATTTGGCGAAACGGTAAATTCAAATTGTTATGATCCGTAAATGTCAAAAATATGTGTGTGTGTGTGTTGGCAATGTTTGTCTTTGCAATTCAAATGACACGCCCCCCTCTTACCACCGCTCACCTCATCTCTGTACATTTCATATGATTCATGATGGGGCACACTTGTTGTTGTGGCTACCACTTTGGCAACTCTCGTGGCAAGTATTCAAGGTCCATTATCCAAGTGCGGACCATAAATCAGATCTTCAGTCTCAAAGTCTTTTGGGTTTCTCTTCTTCTTCTTCTTGTACTTAACTTTCTTCGGTCAAATGAAATGCTCCTTAAGCTTAATTGTCTCTTTTTTTGTTGTTTCTTTCCATTTTTTGCTTCAATTTTATACTCATTTAGCTAAGCTGTGGGGCGGAGTTGCGATCATTTGCCCAAAGATATTCAAATGCTGTACAAATATGTTGAATACTTGTGATTGTTGGTCACAGTGGGACGAAAGTGATTTGCACTAATGAAGGTTAAGAGGTTTGAGATCTGTTGCATATTTCCATATTAAAGTTGAAGATACTTGAAAAATTGAAGATAAATTATTAAAAATGTATATTTAATGTTAATTATCATGATACAATGATTATTATTTTTCATTAAATATATTCTCATAGCTCAGACCACTGTGCGCAAATAGCTTCAATGTTTACACAGACTTTGGCTTCAATTTCAATCCAGAACCATAAAGAAAGAGCCACCGGAGTGAAAGAAAAACAACAAAAACAAAAAAAAAAACCGGGGGCAAAGATTTGAACATAATTTTTGGTACTATTTTTTTTTTTTTAACTTCTCTGCTTGTTTTTTGGGCAATGCGAGAGATTGAAATTGGTTTTTCGATTGTTTATGCATTTTGTAGCTCACATAACTTGACCGAGGGGCCAAAGAAGCAAGAAGCAAGTGATGCCGGAGAGGTGGGAGGAGGGTAAGGTGAGTAAGGGCGGTAGTGAGATTTACAAATGCCACAAGAGTTGAACGACAAATAGGCGGCCTGCCATCAAATGGAAGGTGAATAGAATTTCTGGTCAAAAGCGGCACTCCATCATCATAAACAATATGGCAGAGAGAGAGACCCATAACAAATGCTGTGCGCGCGCCAAAGTCAAAAGAGCCACCAAGTGGAAGGCACTCGTTGGATTCGGATTTGAATACAGCAACCGAAAACCGATTTCATTTACTAGTGCACCCGTTGGCCATTTGACATGAATGTGAATCAGTGTCAGGGCAGTCGAAACGAAACAAAACATAAATGATTTGATTGTCTTTGGAGATGCAGCAGCAGCAGCAGCAGCAGCAGCAGCTGTGGCACGCATTAGACATCAGGCACCCCCGCGTGGTAAGTTAGCCAAGCAACTGCTGCCACTTTCCAAAGCCAAAGCTTGGCTGCTGCATCTCTGCATCTCATCTCGTCGTTGTTATGGCCCCGTTGTCATAATCAAAAGCGTTATCTGGTAGCTAACAGCCGCATAATTTCAAGTGGCTCGCCACTTACCTGCCCCTTCGATGGGTTGCCTCGTTCCAAGTGGATTTGCGGTTGCCTGTGGAAATCAACACGTTGCGCAGCTTCAACTTCAACTTCATGTATGTATGTATGTGTGTGTGTTTGCTTTTGCTGCTGGCATGATGGTAATTACGAATATGTGTGTGTGAAGCAGCTTTTGAAAAAGTGCTCGCATATAATAATGACAATAAAGAAATTGTAACAATAATAAACTAATGGTTGGAAAAAAAAGCTGTGTAGTACGTTGAAGAGAGACTTTCGCCTTTTGTGGCATATCCGATTACCTGCAGCAACAGCAACAACAACAGACCCTGTGGCTTGTATAGAAGAAGAAGGGAGCTTAGCTTCGTTACCTTTTAGCATTTATGATGACGATTTCATATCGAATTACCTGCAGCTATCAACAGTAGCAAACAGTGGATTTTACAAATTTCTCTGGTAGAAGAGAGTTCAATTGGCATGTGTAGAAAGAAAAGTAGAAATAAAAATTGTGACAAATGTTAACAGCACTTTTATAATATACTTACTATATCAACGTTTATATGTATAACTTATATATTTGGGATAGAGATGGGTTAGCTGAGCTGGGGTGGAGTAGTGAGTGAAATAGTCTTAAGTAATTTGTCAGCTGATGCTTTTTGGGCAAAACAATGAGTAGGCAAGGTCACACTTATCGGATAGTAATGGCAGCCGCCGAGTTGAAGGAAAAGAGAGAAGACTCTAAAATTCTATGTATATCAATGAAATTTTAATTTGCATTGAGAAATTTAGGTTGAATTACCCGTAAAAAATAAATAAACTAACTAATTTGTGAAATTCACATATATGTTACACGAGTTTTCTCCACTCTTTCATATTCAAACCATCTCTAGCTATCAGATATGACCTGTATCCATTAAGTTGTGCCTTGCCAGTCAAAGTAAAATTTGTTAAAGTTCATTCCAATCACAAAAATTATTTGATTCCTTACTCTAATAATTTTCCTAATATTCAGAAGTTTCGTTTATTTAAACGATATTTAAGAAATATATTAAAATAATATTTAAGAAATATTCGAATCCTTAATCTAATAATTTTTTCATTATTCAGAGGATCAATTTGCATAGTTTTCTTTAAAATTTATGAAAGTTTTGATATTTCTTTTTTAGAATATTTAAAATAATTTTCTTAATATATTTCCCGACTGATTTGTCAAAAACTTGATCTTATAAAGAGAACATATTGAAACATGTTCCATAAGATGTTTGTTATTATAAATGAATATTGTTTATTATGCATTATACGTACATACAACCACTAATCAAACCATTTCGAGTAGAGGGTATATTTGAATTGTTGCACGTGAGGCGCGTGCAAAGGCGCAGCCTTTGTTGTTGCTATTTCTGTATTATTGTTGCAAATTTCACTTGGTGCGCATTTAAGGAAATGTCGAGAAATGTCCATTTTGGTTACGGTTGCGATATTTCCTTAAAAGATTTTTTTTTTCTTCTCTATTTTCAACGCCGGCAAATGGAATTGTGGGTGAAAAGTTCAAATGTCAGCTAAACTTTCAAACAAAAGGTAAAAGTTACAAAAAAAAAAAACACATCGAAAAAGAGGAAGAAGTGAAAAATAGGTAAATACAAATAAGAGCCGCGAAAAGAATTGCCAATGATTTTTTATGCAAATCATAAATCAGCCATTGAGACATAGAAATGGAAATGTAGACGCAAAGTGATTGGAATGACGGAGCGTTTGACGGATTGACGAACGAATAAGCCAATAAAAATATATCCATATATAGTGTGAATCACAAGATTTTGCACACTTTCCAGTTACATACATATATATATCCCGTTATAATTAACACAAAGAGGCAAGCAAACTGACTTTGAGCGTATGCGTGGATCGGATCGTTAATTAATTTGAACATGGTTTAATTTCATTCACGCACAAAAGAAATCTTCGGGTGGCATTTAAACCCATTCCATTGTTGATGATGTTTGAGCAGTACCATCTTCTACTTCTTCTTCGTTATGTTTGTTTTTTGTGCCAACTCTCTACACTTGAGAGTTGAGACCTGTTTTGCGGTTGACCTGGCATCACGCATCCCCAACAGGCAACCAACCGGCAAGTGGGTTTCAATAGAAATTAGCAAATGTGTCGCATCATTAGCCACAAACCAAAAGCCAAGATATCTCTCCCTCTCGTTGCTCTCTCTCTCTCTCCCGCTCTCTCTGTGTGGAAGACTCTCAAATGCTGTGTGGCATCTTCAACTTCCCCCATTGGAGCGTTGTTATTTTTTTTGTCTGTCTGTTTTTTTTTGTGGTTTGTGGCGCCGGATTAGCTTGAGGATGCGGGCACCAACAATAATAATAATGTTGTTGTCTAACTGCAAAAATTTCACCTGAAGTCTTTTCGGCCAGTTATATAACTAACCGTATGTGCGTGTGTGTGTGTGTTTTGATATTTGGGCTGGGTAGGTGTTAGCTGTTGATGCTTTATGATTTATTGAGTTATGACAGTAGGTTAAGTTGTTGGCCAAAGTGTTTATTTTGCAGATGGAAGTGCAAAAATATATCTATATATATATATATATATCCAAACACAAGAAAGAAACAACAAACAACAACAAAGAGCTGAAAACTGAATGCAAATTATGCATAAAAAGTTTGGTTTAAACAAATACAAAAGCAAAAGGAAACTCAAAGTTAATATTTGATGGCAAGTTCCGGCTTTCAGTTTGCAAAGATTTGGCCCTGATTATATGGAAATATATCTAACGATATAAGAACTTCTACTTCCAAGTCTTAACTTATCACTTGGGGAGTGCGAACCTTTCAACGACTTTCTCCAAAGTGTGAAGTTAAAATTTTTGGTCTTTTTTGTTACAATTTGCAGCTTTTGCGACGTTTGACAAAATCGAAGGAAAAAAAGGAATGTAGGCAGAGAAAAACAGACCCACCGTCAAGTTCCTTTCTAAGCTATAATCCCATAAATCTCACCTCTCTCCTGGGCAATTTGGAAGATAGCTAGGAAAAATGGAAAAAAAAACTAAGCTATTTGATCAAATATATTTTCACACTTGCCTCATATATCAAGCGGGCAATGGGGCAAAATTTGCACTACAAATGATTTCAACACCAAAAGGCCGCCAAGAGCAGCTAACAGCATAGAGCTAGGAACAACAACAACAGACAATGCTGAGTTATGGGAAACACCGAGCGCATGTTGTACAAATTTTCTAAGCCCCCACAAGCACCAACAACAACAAAGACCCAGACAGGCAGATAGACAACCAGACCAGATGGATGGACTGTAAGACAGATGGACGAGGGGCAGAAAAACGCCAACAGACAACGCAGAATCAGAACAGAAAAGCGGGCAAATCTTCAAAAAACTGTGCAGCAAGCATAAATCTCCCGACGCCTTTCTTTCGGGGGCGGAACGGTAATGTATAAAATGAAAAAAAAAAACGAAGAAAAATTGAAAGAATAACAAAAACAAAATGCTGCATAATTTTTTTTTTTTTTTGGACGCCAAGACGAGCTTAGTTCTAAAAAAGGCCAAATGGATTACAATAATAATTTTTCATATGCAGATTTTGCTACAGAAAAACTCCTGCTGCAACAAGTTGCCAAAGCCATGAATAATATTTCATTTTTTGTTTTGTTTTTCGTTAAGCATTTGGAAATTCTGTCTAGCCTACGCCTGAATTTCAATGAAAAATTACTAAATAAATAATTGACAGTAATTGTGACTAGAAGTTACTCTTTAAAAAGTTTTTGGTGTTCACAGTAAGCAATTCATTCACATAACATTCAGTTGATTTTATATTTTAAATATTTGTCTTAATATAATAAAATCTGTTTCCTTTTAACTCTGCAAAAAATAGAGTATTTAAGTTTTTTGATACTTTTTCTGCCACTTTTGATGCGCACTTTTGAGGCAACAACTCAGCGACGCCAATATGTTGCAACAAATTTGCATTCGACTGCGACTTGAACTTCCACTCCACTTCAGGCATACTGATCTGAACCGTCCCACTCCCACTTCCACTGCCCCACCACCACTCACAATCACCATCACCATTTACTCGGCTGCTTGCACCTTGAGCTGCAGAAGCTGGGACTGCTGCACTCTGGCTGGGATCCGTGTATCATTGGCCATGGCGCAAACGTTATCAACTTGAGGCTGCAAAGAATTATTATGCTCTCTGCTAAATATAATAAAAACAAACCGGGCATACTTTTGCGGTTGGCCACAGGCCGCCAAACTCCAACTTCCACTTGATGGACTTTAGTCAAAGTCAAGTTGGAGTTCAAGTTCTGGTTTTTTTTTTTTTTTTTCGTTTTTCAATGTCTTTCTGCATAATGCAAGTCAACGTTGAACGTCGAATGTCGAAACGTCGATCGAGGCAGCAGCCTCATCATCATATTGCCAATAACGCATGGATTTGTGCAATAGATTTATTGAATTATTGCTTTGACCGTGGCAGGTACATGGGCTCCAGCTCCAGCTTCGACTCCGACTCCGTGGACGGACTACTCCTCAACTTTTATGCAGTATGGAAAAATGCATTTGAGTGGGTGATAAATTCAAAGCGAGCGATCCATCGAAGCTACAACTTCAGCTAACACACACACACACACACACATGTGCTAGTCATTATGGCAAGCGGCCATAAAAGAAAGCTGCTGAAGTGCATCGATGAAGCTGATGTGGCAGAGTCAGAGTTAGAGTCGAACTTAGAGGCACAGTCACAGCCCAGACCTCTATGATAAGTCCAATTAAAGTTGCCATTGCTCGACGGCCCAGCTAGAAAATAAACAGAAAAAGTGTCAGCAATATAACGAATATTAAACACACTTGTATAACGATTAGCGATTATAAAAGCTTAACCAGAACTCTATAAAGAAAGTTGCTCAACACAGTTAGCCAGCCGTTAAAGTTAAACCCAAGTTATATTATACTATCTGCAATAAAAAGAATTTTTCGTTTTCCAAGCTTTATATTATAATAATTTTCAATTGTGTTTTTATTAGCCACAAAAAAGAACTTGACAGCATTATTAAAGGCCATATAAATATAAAAATAGCTTATTGGAGTCATAGAGTATATATACAACAATAAAATGTGAGGCCTTTGTTTTGGCCTAAACGCTGGCCAATTGGCCAAGTCCAGTTTTTTTTTGGGCCATCATAAGCAAATAATCAAGTCATAAATCTCACCTGGCAATGAGCGATTTACGTTTTCAGTCTTTTCGACATATTTTTTGAAAGTAAAAACTATCAAAATATTCTGCAATTATTTGGCAATTTGTGAGCCACAAAAATTTTCTATGATTAATTGCCATCCAGTTGTTGTTATTGTTATTGTTGTTATTGGTCGCATGCCCTGCTCCAAATTCTGACCTGAAAAAAAAAACGCTGATGCTGATATTTAAATATATTTTTCTTTTTTCAAAGACAAAGTCAACCTGCTGCGACTTGAGAGATTCTCGCACTGTGAAGTGCACTCCAAGCAGCAGCAGCACCAGCTCCAACTTCAGATACCGGGCCACGTAAAACGCTTGGGGCGCACGGGCTCAAGTGCGGTTTTAGATGGTTAGGTGGCTTACGGTTCGTTTCGGTCTGGCCTGGCCTGTCTGCCCTGCAATTGCTTTGATTTCTCCACCGAAACACAATTACAAACGCTGACAGTAGCTGGCCGATCTTCAACTTCATTAGAGAGATTTCGATATTGTTTGAATGCCACCGTATGAGCCAAATATACATACGTAGAAACTGTTCGTATTCAAACACACATACACATGTATAATTGGGAGTCAGTGTAGCGCAGGCTGGCACTTCACTTTCCAACTATGACATGGCAATAATAATTGCGCTGCCTCTAGGCCAGCAGAGGGGGAGGGTAACAGACGGCTCAGCACAGGCTGCGACGGCGGCCGAGTTTCGGTAGCGCTTTAATCACTGGATGAGAAGAAATAATCACAACAGCAATACAACAACAAAAGAGAAGAAGGAAGGTGTCTTTTTGAATGTGAGAATGTGGAGCACTTTGTTGCTTGTGTGTGAGTCATCTTGCGGTTGATCCAGTTGTCTCAATTAGCTGTAAATTTGTTGCCTTTGTTGTTTTCGGGTTTAAGTCACTTTAAAATGCATTAATTTCTTGTTCTTGATTTTTTGGCAACATCGGAACGAACAGTGTTGCTAAGTGTAGAATAGGTGCGATAAGCACTTGTAAAAGCGCTTAATGTTAAAAAATGCTGATTGGTTCCCAATTTGTGAAGAATGACCTATAATTGTTACAAATTCAAGCAAAGGAAAATTTTCACCTGCAAGAAATATATATATTTAGCGGGCATATATCGATACATAATCTTCGATACCTAGGCATTTTCATTACCTACACTTTCTGGTCACACTCGTAGGTCCGGAATAATAGCATCATAAAACATGGCTGCTAAAAATACTAATTATACATTTTCATTACCTACATTTGATGGACGCACTCTTAAGTAAGGAATAATATTAAAATAGTATTTGGGTAAGTTTAATCACATCATAAAACATAGTTGCTTAAAATAATAGTGATACAGATGTTTCCCTTGCAACTTTCGAGGATATGTCTGCCATTCTGCTACATAAAATCGACCAATTTTGCAAAGCAAATGAACATTTATTGCTGTGCATTAAAAGGCATTCATTCATAACAACATAAAGTTAAACTATCTGCTGGGGTCAAGTTGACAGGTACAAATAGCTATTTTTTTTTTGCTAGTGTGTTGTGTTGCGCCCAATCGGGCCACTTTGCTGGCCCCTTGGTGCTTCCTTCCCCCCTTCGACAACACCATCTAGTGCAGGCGTCACGCTTGATTCGTGCACAGTTATGATATTTTAATAAGATCTGGCAGCGCTGGCAAAAGACGTTTGCCATTTGTTTGGTTATTGGCAGTTAAGACTGGGCAAATATGTAGGCACAGTTAGTTACCATACTCTACACTGGATACACGACTAGACTATATATAATAATAGTAGTTGTAGTTGCCAACAATAACAGCAACAACAACAACAATCGAGTGAGATATTTAGATTAACAGGTTGTTTTCATTACAATTCGTGCTTTTTAACAAGCAAAACGTGCACTTTCTCCGCACGCAGAGCCAATAATTTCTGTGGCTTTGACTCTCCGTTGTGCGGCTTTGGTTGCTTAGAGAGACGACTCCATGGACGACTCCCTGGCACAGACATCCCCGAACACACCGCGTCTGCAGACTCCTTGGCGTGGAACAATAGCCACATTGGCAGGCATCGACATTAACATTGACTTTACACGACTTTGGAGCGATCGCGTTGTGGTAGCTTCATATTTTTATTGTTGTTGCGCATTGCGCATTGTAAAAAAATGTTTGTTTGCGTATTTTTTTTTAGTTTCGCCTGGGATCGTGCCGGTATCCTTCAACTCTTCTTGCTTGCCAAGCATAACGCATCTTTTTCGTATGCCTAGATGCGTAAGGGTATCATGAATATGTCTGAAAGAAAGAAACGTTTAATTTTTAGTTATGTTATCAAAAAATACTTTCTTGATTGATTTTTATAAGTTTATGTACTTCTTATGGTTGATTAGAGATCATGTCATTAGATAGTTTTGCTGGAAAACTTATATTTTCTATCACTTAATAGTGTATCAAAAGATTCCCTCTTTAAAAAAAAAAAGATTCCTTGTTGGCCATTCTTACTGGCTGTTTATGCAAATAATGCGACGCTGGGTCACGTTTATGGCTACTACGTTGTAAAGTGTCAATTTCTCAGATGCGCAATCCACAAAAACATTCACACACATATTCATAGCTTTCCATTGATATCGGAATGGGAATGGAGAACGTGCAGCTTATGTCATAATCGCAGAGAATCCTTGTCGCGCTCAGTTGGGTGTTAATGTCTATGTGTGTGAGAGTGTGTGTGTGTGTGTGCGAAGGAAACAACTTCAATGTGGTCAACCAGCGTCATTTCTCCCACATTTCGCGATTTTGCCAAGTTTTGTGGCCATTTGTTTATGGAGTTTCGGCTACTGTGCACTTGCTGCAACAATCATTGCTGCTGCTGTTGCTGTTGTTGTTGTTGTTGTTGTTGTTAGCGACTAGAACAATGGATAGTTTGCATGTAATCTTGAGTTCTTCCCTGCACCTTGTTCTTACCTCTTTTTTATTGTGTGTGTGAGATTTCTGACTGCGATTTGTGCAGGACATGCATTGTTGTTGGGCCCTAGCAAAACAAGTTGCCAAGTTGCCATAAACATACATACATACCATAGCAACAGCAAAAACAACAACAACCTTAATACTAACAACAATCACGAATCTTGTGCCAACGAGCGAACAGAGCCGCCAATGAGGTAGCTAAATGAGCGCCGCTGACTGAAACTTAACAAATTGCGGCTTTATTACCAACATCTCACTTATAAACTCAACTCGGCCCAAAAAGAGTTAAACTCAAACTGAACTGATAGATGTGCCCGCCAAAGACTCAAACGAAAGTCGCAACCATTAGGATAACTATCGCGTGAGAGCGGAAAAGGCGAAAGAGAGGTGTACGGGGCTTTTTTTTTTATGCAGGGCAACCGATCCTGACTTGCCGATGCTCCGCACAGAGCTAAGTGGGCTAAAGTAATGAGCCGACGCCGATGCTGACGAAGATGCCGACTACGACGACGACGACGACGATGCTTTTCTTTGACTCCAGCTGCAACTGCAACAGTTGCCGCTGCTCCGCCAGATCTCAGGCAGTGCGATTGGCGCGCATGCGCAATAAACAAACACGCCATGTTACCGTTGTTGTCTGGCAACCGATTCGAGAGCACTGTGGAATGCAAGTCCTTAAATAAAAGACAAAAATAAAATATCTTCACATTTAAAGCAAAAGAAAAAAACTTTATTTGTACAAATAAGATATGAAACTACGAAACTGGAACTGAAAAAAGAAGTTAAGAACGAGAAAACGTTTCGAGAAGTGATTAAAAAAAGCATCTGATTCGATTACTTTCTAAAAGTTCAAAAAAAACTGATTATTAGTAAACATTTTTAAAAGGATTCATTTTATAATTTCTCAAACAACTCCTTTTGATTTTTGATACCATTGTTAGCTTTAAACCAATGAAACTGGAACTGGACTGGAAGCTTATTGTTTTCGGCTTTCAGGCTTTCAGTTGGTGTCAGCTGGTGGGAGTTGCGCTTTAGCCAGAAATGAAATAATAATTATTATTAACTATTAGCGTTGGCTGGTAGCCAAACAGATGAGACTGAAGTTAGCAACTTGGAGCTTGAAGCCTGGAGACTAAAGATGCCGATGCGGCAATTGCCACCATTTGGGACTTGAGGCAGTTGTGTGGACTGGAAGCAGTTGGAGCAAGTTTTGATTGTTTATGACCTTAAGTTGTCGTGCCGCACTGAAAAGGTCATCATTAGGCACAGACACAACCATTGCTTATGTTTGGCTTAGTTAACTGAATGGGTTTGTTAGTTAGTTAGTTAGTTGTTTCTTTTTGTTTTGTTTGGGGGGCGGTGTCTAATTTGTAGCTGCAACTCAACTTCTGTTTGCCTTTTTGTTTTTTTTTTGCTTGTGTTGCATCTGCTGCGGCGGCATTTTGGTATTTTTCGTTGGATCTGCCTTTGATTTTTATGATGTTTTAATTTGTGGCGCGTTGCAGTAAATTTTTACGATTATTTTTGCTAAAGCGAAACTGAAAACAGGTTCAATTTGTATCTATTTGAATGTGCTTCGAATTGTTTTAAACTTTGAACCAGTCAGCGTGAAAGCTGGGATTGTCTCTCTCTCTCTCACTCTCTCTCTCTCTCTCTATTCGGATGACACAATTATGCATCGGTTTTAATCCGAATTTGAATCCCTGCTCACTTTCCCATCACTTGTCGGCTTGCCATCAACCAAAAATAGTCGAACCAACAACAATGCTGCCTTGTCGTAATTCAAAGCGTTTATAGGCAAAGCCGACATACTCCCATTTCTCAAAATGTGTCCAAACAAAAGCTCTCTCGAAAAAATGTTGTTGTTTCAGTGTTTGATTTTTTTGATCTTGTACCGCAATAAATCCCAAAACTAGAAACTTCCTCAAGCAGACTGAAGTGACCAGAGCAATCCAACACAAACAACACGACAAAAAACTATCATATCTACAACACATGTCGCCGCCAATTAACAAAAACCTAAAACAACATTTAAAAAAATATTTACCAACCAAATTCGAGACGAGAAATTTGCTGCTGCCAGATGAATGAGAAACACACCAAAAAAAGGATTAAAATCAAAAAATTGAGAAAATGCTTTCAGGCTAATCCCAGCGACATGCGCAACGTTTGCGTCTCATGTTCTCCCATCATTTGTTGTTGTTGTTTTTGATGTGGTTGTTGTTGTTGTAACTGCTGGACACACACTTGTCGGTTGGGCTCAAAGCGACATTTCCCACATCAAAAAGATTTCGTCACGCATAATATTTTTTCATTTTTGATATCCAGGGGCTTCGATTGACAAGAAAAAAAAGAAACACGGAAAAAAAAATGAGTCTTAAATTATTAAGTCATGCAGAAGACAATTGGATCATTTGTTTATAAGGTGTGTTTGTTGCTCTGCCGCATGTGCAACAGGTTACACGAAACGAGTGACGTGTTTTGTTATTGTTTTTATTCGTTTGTTGTTGCTGTTGTTGGGCATTTGTCAACGGTACCGTTTTTATTTTACGTTTTTTCTATTTTTTTTATTTTTCAACTTGACTGAAATCAGCTTAAATATAATTAATGGCTGGCATTGGCCATTGACAAGTCCATTAAAATGTTTTTTTTTTTTGATTTGCTACATGCGGAATCTTGATTGACTTGACTAGACAAAGTGTGGCATGTTCAAGTGAGATTAGAATTATATACATTATTGTAGGAAAAAAACAACAAGATTAAGACTTTATTTATACTAAATAGAATAAGTTTGTGTAATTTCTGCTTGAAATTTGTTACAATTTTCACATCCGCCACTAAGATTAACTTTTGTTCCTTAACTTCTTTACACAAATCATTAAAACAAGGGTGTACTAAGGGTGACCCATAAGTGCTGGGAATTGCACTGTGGCTGGAAGGGAGAGTGGGGAAACCTATTGTTTGACCACATGTCCGTTAAAGCACAGGATTTCACTAATGAAAACTTAGATTTAAAATGTAAGAACCAAAAATCAAATTTAAATATTACTGCTTTATATTTTATTTTGTTTTAGATTTATTTGTTTGTTAATGTTCCTCGTGTTTGTTGACGAAACACATTCATAAATAAAAAAAGCCAATCAATCATGTTCCAATATACATGTTGAATGGCCACGACTTGAATATTATGATCCTGGTTAATTTCTTAACATTAAAGCCTTTAAAGAACCTTTTTGTTTGTTTGTGTTGTGTTGTGTGCTCATGCTCAAGCCTGCGGCAGATTGCAGCTGTGTCTGTCATTAGTTCTGTCTCCCTGTCTGCAGTTTGTTGTTGCTGTTGTACTGCAGTGTGTTATGACTAATAAAATGTTAACATGCAAAACACTCAAACACGAAACAAAATAAAAGAGCGAAAAAATGTCAAAAGCCAGCAACACGTTTTTGAGTATGGCCCACACGTTGTTTCTTTTGCCCGGCATCTCCTCCACCTGAAAGATCAATGGTCAGCTTGTGGCATTGCTGTGATTGCGATTCTTTAACTCCCCCCCCCCCCCCACCCTCCGCCTCTATCACCCCCCTCTCAAGTTGTGTGTATGCGAATGATTCATTTGGTCTGAGTTACGATCAGTGTATGGCTTGTCGCTTTGTGCCAATTCTTTGATTTGCGAGGGGCGCGTGCCTCTTATCAGTGTCCAGTGCAACGGTTAACAACGGTTACTGACAGTTACACATACACACACAACACACTCACATAAATACCTACACGCACACATACTTACAACCACAAAGGGTCGGCTAAAAGTAAAATTCCAGAGACTTTGGCTGTTAAGCAAATGTTTGGCTTTCTCCTCATTTTCAGCTTCTCTGTTCAGTCTATGCCTATCAATAAAACTCATTAAATTTTTCGTAATTTTTTTTTGTGCCTTAGCTCAATTAAAACTCATTAAATCATTTACAATATTCATAAAATAACAATAAAAGTCTACAAGGCAAGTAAAAAAAAGGCCGCCACAGAGAGCTTGCAACGGGAAAAACTTTTTTGAAAACTCTAATGCATTTGTCATGAACCTGCCAGGCCGAGAGAGAAGCTCAGAGCGGGGGTAGGTGGGGCAACAACGAAGGCATTGGCGGCGGCGTTTCTAAGCTAAACTCCAAAGTCTTGGCGCAATGACCGCGACCTGCTCTCTATTGTGCACATGATGATGAGGCTGAGGTTGGGAGGCTGTCGTTGAGGTTGAAACCTCGGCCCCGTTGGCGGCCAGCAACAACTACGCTAATGGTCAACAACTACCACAACAACAACAACAACAACAACAACAGCTACAATAACAACAAACTTGCAGCGCACGCTGCCAACATTATAAAGAAATTGTAATAACAATAATGGCTCAATAATTTATTGATAAAGCTTCGAAGCATTGAAGACCCATAGTTACCAGTTAAAGTTGTAGGCTGAGAGGTCGATATAAAACGCTAATGTGTCTGTATGTGTGTGCCTGTTTATGTGTGTGTGTGTGTATCGAACGGTACTTATGTAGCAAGTATTTTGAGATGTTTTTTTGGTAACTTCATTTCATGCGAGCGCGTCCACAGAGAGCGCGTAGTGAGCAAAATCTCTTGGGACACCACCAGAATCGTGACTCCTACATTTTAACCTTTGACCTCACCACGAGCGAATGAAGTTAGCTGAATGTCCAGATGACCCCCTACACCACCACCCGCTTACTCTCGCTCGCTTTTCATTTGTACCGCTCTTGTTGTACCTGCTTTCTTTGCAGCAACAACAGTTGAAAGCTAATGCAGACGGAGAGAGAAAGAGAGTGATGGAGGAAGTGGGGGGCTTGTGGGGCGGTCCAAAAATCCACAATAATCATACAATTTATTACCTTTGCCTTTTTGCAAATTCTCGAACTCAAAATGACAATAAATCATATGCACATTTCGAATATTTTTTTTTGGGTGTACTGCTTATGTAAGCTGCTGGCTTGGCACGAGTCGAAGTTGGAGTTGCAGTTGGAGTCGGTGCATTGTTATGCGCCAAAGGATGTGGAAAGGAAATGGTCAACAACAGAAATGCACTCAACAAAGGCCAAAGAAACAGGGTAAGTGGTTGCCAACAGTGCAAAATGGTCACAGTCTCTCAATTGTTGAAAGTTTGCGACATTCTTAGTTAGTTGATGAGTGCTTTAATTCTTCTACTTCTTATACAAATCCCACTCACAGAAAAATGTTATTTCCCATCAGGGCTTACCAGTATGATTCTGTTTTTAAATTAAGAACTTGGATTCATGTAGGAAGTTTCCTTAACGAACGGAGAAAATCTTTTAAGTGCAAAAACTTGGTAGAAACTCTACTGATTTTCAAAAGAAATGACTTTCTGAACTAACAAGTTCACCTCTAGATCAATACTGCATTGCAATCTAAAAACATGATTTCCCGTCAAATTTTATCATGAAACTCAGCTCCCAAACGAACATATTGGTATGTGATTTGTCTCTCGAGCCCTATGTAAAGTTGCATGTGAAATTCCACTGCCAACCACTTCGGTCACTTCAAACGCAACCCTTGCAGCGCTTCCTGCATGGGGGCCGGGCAAAAGGTGTAAATGAAAAGCATATTTACGCACCTTCACTAACCAAAGACCCCCAAAATAACACACACTCTCTTTTGGTGGCCACTTGCCGTAGGTTATAGTAGCAAGGTACAAGAACAACATGAGCAACAACAACTGCAATTATTATGGTCAGTCGTCACGGGTCCTGCTGGGTTGCAATATCAGTGTACTGCAGCATTTAGCATGTTCTAATTTACAAGCGAGCGACGAATATCGACAAAAATCTGAGAGGAACCAGAACCAGCAACAACACACACCAAATGTAAGCCAATCACGTCAGTGGAGGGGAGAGTGGAGGGGATTGCGCGTTACGTGCTTGTAAATTCAAATTTGATTTTGGGGCAATCGTTGCACTCAGTCTCTTTCTCTCTCTATCTCTCTTTATGGTCAGTTTGCTTGTTTTTCGTGGTTCATTGAGCCGCGTTTCGTGCATAAATTAATGAATTATGAAAAGGAGTTGGTTAGTTAGGAGGGAGAGAAAGAGCGGCAGAATGGGTAACAGGAGACCGCACACAATGTTTAACATGGTTTATTAATTCAATTTGTGCCTAAATTAACGTGTAAGTCCTTAAATATTAAGTTACCCGCCAAGCGTCACATCAACTGGCCTCAAAACATAACTTCCTCGTTCTTCTTAGCTTAAATTTTTGTTAATTTTTTGCGTGTGCCAATGCCATTGACTTCTTGCTCTCTGTTTGGTGAAGTTTTCGATCGGAACATGCGTATTGCTTGTGGCATGTAGATTATCACTATGCAAGAGCAATAAAATGTCTTTAAAAGTATTTTCAGTCACGAATTACCAAATGAGGCATTCAAAAGATTGTTACAAGGTGAACAGGGTGATATGAATATGAGGATCAGGAAATATTAAGTCAAAGAAATCATATTTCAATGATGTAATTAAAGAATAGTTAAAGGTGGGTCAAGGTTAGTTGGTTATGTAAGTAATTCAGGGCTTGTAGATCGATTGCTTTGAATGGGATATAAAACTTCGTTATTTGTTAGCATAATATTAACGTTCTACAGAAATGTAATCGAACTGTTTTATATTTTTCCATTATGTCTGACTCTAAGCTTTAATATCAATCAAACATTGGCAGGTCATTTGTTGGGTAGGTGGCCTGCATTAAGCCACCGGCTGGCGACAATGTGGATCCATCCACCTTATCATTTGGTGGCGCATTGACGCTATCGTTTTGCACATCTGGCATCGAAATTCCAGCGTTAGCGTTAAGCCTGCCTACGCCCGTTATAAGCTTTGACTAATTGCCAAGAAAATCGATGGGTGTGATAAAATGTGCCTCTTAGTCTATAATTTATGGCGCCAGAAACCAAAACTGATTCGTTTTTGGTATAAATTTTGACAAATTTAACTATTTGCCAATACACATATATATATATATTATTAATCGACCACTTTACGCATTTTGAATGTGCAATTCATGCCACTGCCAATGCACAAAAGTTGCAACGTACTATATGTGTTGTTGTTTTTTGTGGCAAGTGACTGTTGGTTGTTGTTGGCGTTTTTTAGTTTACTGGGCGATTGAAAATTAAAACAACAAGCATTTTGTCTAGACTGCCAAGTTCAATTTGACCTCAACTTGATATTTTGGGCTTTTGGTTCTTCTAAAGGAAACATGCAAACTTTTTGTGTGATTAAGAACTCTTGAGAAACTTCGCAACAGACAGAATCGATGTCATTATAAGCACTATCTGTCATCGTAGAACAATATGTATATAGCTAAAATCCAACATGATATTCACATTTTTCGTTGTTGATGTTTAGCTTGAAACAATCGAGTTACACAACTCATAAACTTACAACTTTACATCCGTTTAACTATGCATATTTTATTCAACAATGGTTTCAGTAGTAATGTTTTTATGCTAACCTCTAGTTAAAGAAATAACCTATCTGAAGTTTGGTAGTATTTTTGCCAAGCTCCTTGGCATTATTTGGGTTTGCCAGTAGTTTGTATCGCTGGGACATGAATCAATTAACTAGTTAGCGCCATGTTTTTAATGGTAACGCTATCTTGCGACAGGCGGCAACCCTGACATCTGCCAAGCCCACCCGTTAAAAAAAACCAAAAAAAATATACAGAACGACACTCACTTAGCATTTGATTCATGGAACCACCGTGCCAGCCAATCAGCAAATCATTAACAACTAATTAAATTATATAAAACAGTCATTAATTAAGCTCCAAGGCACAGCATCGATTCTACCATACGGTAAACATAGAGTTGCCTTTCACTTTGGTTTTTTTTTTTTTTTTAGCTAGTACAAGCAGAACGAAACGTTCCGGAATGGAACGATTGCAAATAATGACAAGAACTTTGTGTTAAACTTTTGCACTTTGACACTGATGCTGACACGAAAGGCTGCCGCTAACCCGATTGATCCCACCAGGTGGCAATGCAACCCAATGCACTGCACCCACAATTGGCACGCTTTATGCGGCGGCAGTTGTAAATATTTAATAACTACATTAATAATGCAACCAGCAATGACACAATGACAACACAAACAACACAATAATAACAACAGCAGAAAACAACTATAATAACACGCTCTCTGTTTTGGTGATTGCAATTTGCCAAGCAATAAAAACTACCGTTTTGGCCACGTTTGTACTGCCAATGCTATGAATTGAATGAATGTCATTAATTTGACAACAGCAACCGTTAAATCAGCAATTCAATCACCACCACCACTAACCACTAGCCACAACAACAAGCAGTCAAGCGAATGGCGACAAAAGAAACGGTTCTCGATTCTTAGTTTGGTTCAGTTCAGTTCAGTTCGGTTCAGTTTTAGTCTCGCGGCGTGAGTCTTAAATTACCAACCTTGCCACAATTTTCAATGCGCATTCGCATTCGAATTTGTTTGCAGTAATTGGCCGGCAAAACTGGGAACCCGGCTACAAATGTTGACGACTGTTGCTGTTGCTGCTGCTGCTGCTGCCACCGCACCCATCAGCAACAATTGCTGCTGTGTGACGGCTGCTGCACCACCCAAGCATCGTTCGCCTTTTTGCCTTTCAACTTCAGTTTTACAGGTGTCTCTCTCTCCTGCTCGATCGGTCGATCGGTCGGTCGGTCGGTCGGTCATTCGTCTGGGGGCCGGGTTCTCTCTCTCAACCAAGTTGCTGCCGTGTCAATGACAGTTCAATGTGCTCGCGATTTGTTGCTGCTGTTGCTGTTGTGTTGCTGGCAACAGTTGTCGCACATGCAAATCGTGACTGTTGCCCAACCGAACGTCCATCACAAGTTGCCAAACAAAACTTGCCAGTCAGTCAAGACAGTCAGTCCAGTTCGCGAAACTCATGTTATGTTTATGCAGTAGCTTTTATTGTGATAAGTTAACAAGGCAATAGGTTTTATACAGAATTTTTACATAAGAGCTCATTGCATTTGATAGTTAGCAAAAGTATTTATTAAATAGAAAGATTTGAAAGAGAATATAAACTTTTAAGTTGTTTTCAGGAATTTATCGTTTTATGAACATCGCATAAACACACTTTATAAGCACTTTTCAGTTACACACAGTTAGTAACTGGCTCTGCAATTTTTGGTGTACTTTGTTTTTATTTTTGTTTTTGTGGTAGTTAAAATGCGAGTGATTTGCTTAAGACATTTTGATTGATTATTTTTGGTTGATTTTTGCGCACATGCGAAAATGCGACGACAAAACGGTCAACTGCCTACTCTGCCCTACCAACCCCTAACCTCCATATGCGCCTCCTTATTTAATGGCAACGCTTCCTCAAGTCTTGTCAAAGTATTGGCCACCAGAGCCGATCAGAGCAGCATTGTCAGATTCATTGCTTTTGGCCAAGTCATGCGAACAAAAGTCGCTCGCTTTTATTAATTATTTTGACCCAGAAATTTGCCTGTTGTTTTGTTCGATTTGTTTGTATGTTAAGTATTAGGTATTGGAATCGAAGTATCTTTTGGTGTTGTTTTTTAAGGGGTTCGGCGCGCGTTTGTTGTCAGTTTAATTTACCACCTGTGATGAATAACGTTACATATTGTTCATTGTTTTCCTTTGTGTTGCGTTGTTGTTTGTGTGTTTGTGTCGTGATTTATCGCATTTATGAAGTACCAGCGGAGTCTGGCATCAAAATCATTTAACGTAACGTAATGTTCGCCTTGCCATGCCCACATAAGGTTGATTACTCAGGTGTCTTAACTGTATATGTCGTTCTCTCTCTCTCTATCTTTGTTTGTTTGTTTATGGGGGTCATGTACCGTTAATTAATATGCAAACCCTTTTTGAACTGTTTTGCTGTTAACAGTATTGAAAGTTACCTAAAAAATTCAGATATTCCAAACTTAGTTTGATTTTTTATTTCTATCTTATTCAACCATAAACAATTTTTAGATTAGAACACATAACACGAAAGTAATTTTCAGCAAATTGATTTGTCACTTTCTAGGTCTCTGGGATAGTTGCAGGTTGCATGTGTTTAGTCTTGTGAAGCTAAGTTTGCCCGGAGATAGGGTCTTCCTAGACGAGGGCGGAGCATGTGAAGTTAAAGTGTCTTGCGACAAACGTGACATAGTTGAAGTTGATGCCGGCAACTGTGCCTGTTGCTTTAGAACATTTGATTCGCTTATTCTTATTATGCTCATTGGATCATTCTCCTCCTGCGCCTCCTGCTCTTGCATAGACTGCTTTGCCATCGGCATAATGGTTGCCTGCTTCCGTTGCCTGCGTGGCGAAGCTGAATCCAGATTGCCGCCATGGGAACTGATGCTGCGACTGAGTGCCTCCGCTTGTTGCAGTGCCTCCTGATTAGCATCGTGCATCAAGGCTGAAATGCGTTCACGATTGGAACGCTCCTCCTTCAGTTGACGGTGCTGCTGACTGCGAATCTGTTCGAACTCCCGCCAGAAGGTCTGGGTAATCTGGCGCGAATTGCGATTGAGTTCGCGACGCAAAACCATCATCGCATTTGCATCCCGGGGCAGTTCGTTGCGACTAACAGGTCGTCTGGACATGGTTTTTTTATTTTTTATTTTTTGAAAATTTAGACAAAGACATTTAGAGAAAACGTTTTAGATTGACAAAGAAAGAGAGAGAGAGACAGCGTAAAGTATATGTATGTTGGTTAGACGTTTCTGTCTGTGGCAATTTGATCGATGTGAGTTTTCTAATTGCGCCGCCAACTTTCTTCTTTAATTGTGGCAAGAAAAATGAGGCCCGTATCGAAATGGCATGGCATGAAAAGCATAGCAACAAGAACAACAACCACAACAACAACAACAAATCAAACGTCACCTTGAGAAGCGCAAGAGAGAAATTGTTTTCAATATACTCATTGTATGTGTTTGTTTACCAAAAAAAAATAAGAAGGAATATTTGTTGTTCTGTTGTTCTGTGCAGTCAATCAATCATGCGATAGAAGCTTAAATACTTGGCCCAATTGGACCTTGGTCAAACAATGGGCCAACGTTTGTCTTTCGATATAATCGCAGCCCCTTCACATTATACTACTTCACTCCGCTCCGCTCCACTCCACTCAAGTCGAGTCGACTCCACTTAACTAAAATGAAAACAAAATTGCCAACAGCGCCGCCTCCTTTTTGTGTGTTTCCTGGGCCCAAAAAGACGCCCTGCTGTGCACTTGTCGAAGCCAAAAGTTCAACGATTGCCGCCAACTGTTTTAAATGCGGCTACCTAACCAAGGCAACCGAGGCACAAGCCGAAATTCGAATTCGAATCGGGAGGAATCTGTAACTGACTGCGCTTGCCAAGTCACAATTTATCCTTTATGGCTTTTGTTTCTGCAGAAGTGAAAACAAAAGATTGTCATCGAGAGTCCAGTGAGATTTGAGCTCTTGTTTTCTGTTTGCTTTTCCTCGTTTTGCATAAACTCCTTGATATCATATATATATATATATACAGACATACATACTTTATACATAGTTTGGTATATGAATGATCGCCCTAATTGGGTGAAAGTGCTTAGAAAGTGTGACAGTATGATGATGGTCAGCAACATTAAACAGATACCAAAAAAAAAAAAAAACATTTTGATCATTACGATCACCCCACTGTCAAATCAATATCTATGGCCTTTACCGATACCTGTAGCTATATAACATACATCACCCGCATATATAGGCATCGTCAGCAATCAGCTAGCAAAACGACTACAAAAGCCCCCGTCACGTCTGTCCAGTCCGCTAGTCTGTGAGATATTCCCAGGCCAGGCCAAGAAAACTAGAACTCAAAATCATACATCACAAGCAATTACCGGCTAAAATGCGGCAGAGTAAGCATCGACGACGACTAAGGCAGCGACTAACCTTGGCAAAACACTAAAAGCGGCACAGGGAGAGAGAGTGAGAGAGAGAGAGATAGAGGGAGAGATATTTATAATATAAAAGAGTAGGTTGTTGCTGCTGTTATTATTGGTGTTGTTGTTGTTGTTGTTAATACACTTTGATAGGCAAGGCAGGCATATCGATAAGCACTAAATTCTTGAAGGATATAAGCTGTGAGATATTTCAAGTAAGGCTGTTGGTAAGGTATTCTTTAAGGATTTCGTTGTAGATTTAGTAAAGTAAAACTGTAAGTGGGAAAACGAGCTACTTTATTTAAAAAATAAACATTTTATTGGGTTATATTGACTACAATGTTTCAATCGAGTCTTAAACGGTTTGATAGACAATATTTTCGAATCAAGCTTAGTACAAAAATAATTCTTTAAAATGATCCGAATTTAAAGCAATATAAATTTTGCAAAACACGTAAAAAAGTGGGAAGATTCTGTTTTCCTAACTTCGATTTCAGTTTAAAGAGTATTTCATATTCGACACAGTGTGTCTTAAGTTTAATTTTTTTTTTTTTTTGCAACTTGTTGCTTTTCTGTTGGGATGTTGTGTATGCTGCGCATGCATCATCATACCATCATCCCATTATCACATACCACAAGCCAAGCCAAACCAAGCCAAGCAAAGCCAAAGCCAAGCCAAGGCTGGTGGTGCTGGCGGTTTGCTGCTCCTCCTTTTGGCTGACCGACTGTGGCACTTGAATGCTCGGCATGAAATAAATCGCGTGTTTATTGTGCCAACGGCGATCGCTTCAATGTTGCACATGAAAATTGAACGCAATAGAATGCCACTAATCGATCGAATCGAGCTTGCTGCTCTCTCCGCACTCCGCTCTCGAATGCCGCCGCCGCTAGCAACAAAATGAAATGTTTCAAGTTCAAATGCAAGGTGCGGAGCGAGTGAGTGAGTGAGTGAGAGACAAACAAAAAGAGAGTAAGTGAGAAAGGGAGTGCCAGACAGATTGGAAGACGAGGTTGCTGTTGCTGTTGGACAATTTGGTGGTGTGGTGTGTTGTGTTGTGTTGTGGTGGTTGTGGCAGCGACTGGCGCAAGCAATCTCAAAATAATCTAAACGATTTGGCGAAAATCACGTTGCCGTCGCCGTCGCGACTGCGGCATCCACCTGTTACGCCGAGCTCATTTTTAATGCCCCTGCCCCACCAGCGCACCTCTGCAGCTCTGCACAATACTGTTGCTAAGATTGAAGGCCAAGGCGGAGTTTGGAGCAAAAGCGACGCGGTGGCGGCATTGAGAGTAAATTGCAAAAGCCAAATTCAACAAATGCCGGCGCACAGTTTGGCATTAATAATGAAGCGCAATCAACTGAGGGCCGCCGGCCTTTGGATGGCTCCAACTGATGGGCTGACTGACTGGGCCGACTGAGTGACTGAATGTATTGGCCAGGTGAGGGTGCCTTGATATGTTGCATTGGCATTGGCATTGCACAGATTAAATATTTTGTTTTTTTTTCTTTTCCAGCAACACAATGCATAATTTCTCGCTGCTGGGCTCGTTATGTGTTGCACCACCATGCTGAATGTGGTTGCTATTATTATTGTTGCTGTTGTTGTTATTGCTTGGTGTTATTCTAAACGGCTTTTAGACAAAGCATCAGCAGTTCAGCTCAGTTCAGTTCAGTTCAGTTAAGTTGAGTCCGCTGCCCGCTGCTCACGCTGCCAATCAATCAATCACGCCGAGAGCTCCAAACGGAGTCGCCTAGTCATTTGAGCATCTGCCGACGCCATCAACGTACCCGAAGCGCGCTCTCTGGTCAAGTGTAATGGTTTTGTCATGATGCAGCATTTAAGCTGCCGCCGCTGATTGATGCGCCGTTCGTTCCACAAGAGAGTGCCAGTTAGGAATTTCACACCAACACTAACACCACCACCACCAACACCACCAGTACCATGAAACAACATACCAACTGTCTATGGAAATTTTGTGAGCCACTTGTCAGTCACTCAGTTTCACTGTTCACTGTTCAGTCAATTTTCTAGTTGTTCCATAATCAAGTTCGTTGCCTGAGTCTTTTGCATGAGTCCAATTAAACATACAATATTTTCCTATTAAAAAAGTTTAAAAGCAATTACTTTTGTATCATGTTTGGACCCATAGAACAATAACGCTTTTAAAGTTGAAAAATATAAAACTTCTCACATTCGACCTTTTAGGTCAGGCTTAGGATATCTTGTAGTCGAGCTACCTCGCATTCTAACTTGTTTCTATAAAACCGTTTTGCTCTGTTTTGAGTTTAATTCGCAGGCTTAAGATACGTAATTGCATGCAATTTTTCGACAAAAAAAACAACCCAATGTAAATCGAATTGAAATAACGAGTGCCACCTGCAGGGCGGGATATCGAATCAGTGAAATCAAAGCGCAATTAATTGACGACAATTGTGTGGCAAGTGGTCAAATTGTGTGGCAACATCCAAATCAGCCGCAAACAGCAATTGTAACAACCGTAACAACACAACAACTGCAACAACGGCAAACGTCAATTGTCTAATCAACAAATTTAGTCAATAAATCGTAATTAATTAACGTTTGCTGCTGCGCTTTTGGTGGCAGTTGCCAGTTGCAGCAGTAACAGTTGAAAGAGTTTATTCAATTTTGTCTAGAAAAATTTAAATGTATGTTGCATATGCAACAACTACACAAAAACACAAATCCAAAAAAGAAAAAAAAACGCAAACAAATATTCGTGAATTGGGACTAATTTTTAGAGCAACTAGCGAAAAACGTTAACAAAAATATTGGTAACAGCTAATCAGGCACATATACGCCCAAATATATATGTGTATGTATATATCGAGGTGTGCCTGGCAGGTGGTCATGCTGTGTAGCTGTTGTTGTTGTTGATAAGATCATTGCAATGTGTTTGTTGTCAGAAAATTGACTTGCAATCCACGAACTAACTTTTCTATTCCATTAAAATCCAAAGACTTAGGCAACAAACTTGCACGCTTTACTATCGTTTTTAAAAGTTTGTTTAATAATGTTGGAGCTAATGGCGTATGGAATAATAATCAGTTCCTTTAAGTTCTTTTCGACTAACCTAAGTTAATTTCTTTGACATTTCTGATTGTATTACATATTTTTCCATGGATGCAAAACTTTCCGAATCATGGCTTGATCTTAATAATAATACTGCATTCATAGTTGAAAATGTTTTGTTTTTTCAAAATTTATGTTAAAATTCCTAGCCATGCTTAAAAGGAGTGTTTGATTCAGGCATTTCCGTCGAATGATTTGACAGCTCATCGTCAGCTGCTTGTTGCTGCCTTGGCTTATTTAATAATACACTGCAATAAGTTGTAAAGAACTTTTAATTAATAATGCTTTAATGGTCAACGGCTTAATGCCCAAATGCTTAATGCTCATGATATATGTGTGTACTGACATCGAATTCAACTGTGGCCTGATCAAAGGCGCCTCAAACCGCAGCCGCAACTTGGCAGTTAATCAAACTAATTGTTTAGAAAATCAACATGTTGATTTGAACCGAATACACAAAAAACTAAAGAGTTTAAAAAAGAGAAGCATTCGAATCACAATCGACATCAAAAGGGGCACACAATGACATATAACGAATTATGGAATAGATCGGTGTATTATATCATATGCATATTCAAGGCCCCTAACCCTAACATACAATGAGATATGTGCAACACTTTTTATATGTGTAAATGATTTTTGTTTGTTTCTTTTTTGGTTTTATTGTTTGTTTGTTTGTTTGTTTTGTTGCTGTTGTTGCTGCGTGTTTATATTCTTGGAAGCGCATTATTTAACCGCAGCACTGAACTAAAAACGAAAATTGGCCAAAAACGAGGCACATAAATCACCACACACAGATACAGATGCTTACTTATAAATATATATATATATATATATATATATATGTGTGTGTTTTTTTTGGGGTAGAATCATTGACAGCGCGCCGGAAGATTTCATTGTTTCCCAATGGGGTCCAAATGGCGACGGCAAACTTCTCGGTATTTTATTAAGCCACACAAATCAAAAACCAAAGGCATTCAGCAAGCAAAAAAAAAAAAAACAAGAAACCAACACGCTAAAAAATATATATATATATTTTATATATATATATAAGGAAGCCTTTTGCGGTAACTTGACTCATGAATTTGGATGCTTAATTCTACTTAAACTCTGTCTGGCCTTTTTGTGCGCTTTTAAATGCCTTACATATTGGCTCTGAAATCCGAGGCGACGATGCTGCTGCGATTAGCTGGGCAAACAAGTGTTAAAGTTGTGGCAGCCACTGCAGCCACCACACAGTTGCTTGTTGCAAGGTGCTGCTGCGGCTGGGGCTAGGGATGGGGGAATTGGGAATTATTTTGCGATGGCAGTGGGTGCACTGATTGCTGTTTGCCGCTCCTCTAAGTGAGAAACAAAAACAACAACAACAACAACAAAATAAAGCAAACAATCTTAAGCAAAAGGTTTTTTTTCTCTTCTTTCTTTCCCGATTTGCCGCATTTGTTTTATGGCCATTTTTGGTTGAGCTTCTTTTTGTTGTGTTTGTTTGTTTCGTTTGTCGCATTGCATTGTGCAAGACGATTTTTGCTTTGTTTTATAACGCGTTTGTTTGGTAAGCGTTTCTTTTGGTTTTGTTTTGTTTTGTTTTCGATACGATTCGTTTTGGCAATGCCAAAGATGTTGCCAAGAGGCACAGCTTAAGGTGTTGCATAATCTGCCGTTTGGCAAGATAATAACTAACCCAGGCTGCCAAATAAGCAATCTAGAAAATGAAGGCAAAAATTAAGAAATATTTTAAAGTGTTAAAAGCAGTTTTGACTGATTGGAAGCGATTAAAGAAAAAAGTACAAAAAAAAGGACGAATAAAATGTTCTGGGGTAACTATAAAGTTTTATTGAGTGCATATAAAGTTACCAAATTTAAGCGTAACCTTCGAAAAATCTTTTGACAAGTTCCAATTGCATTTGTTGATAGTTGTTTAGTCGTTAAGATTAATTTTTGGGATTAAATCACCTTTCACGCATATGTTATTGCTGTCAGAATGTAACCTCTCATTTTTTGTTTGTTTTGGAAACGAAGGAGAAGGTGGGAAGGGGGTTGTCTCTGCAACATTGCACCTGGTTTGATATTTGCATATCAGCAATCATTGTCCACACTGTTCATGTCATTTGCAGTCAGCTAATCCAATGCACAATAACAGAAACAACAAACCCCACCCCACCCCACTCCACCCGACAGTAACCCATTGCCCACACACTGAAAAGAAGCAGGAGTAACTATTGTGTGTGTTTGCGTTGTTTTGTGCCTGCCCAGTTTGTCTCTAATTTAATTTGCATTTTAACAACTTTTTGCGTGTGGCTTTGGCTCGAAAAATACAAAACCGTCCAACTGTTGGACAGCGGGCAACAAAAGGCGTGACTGTAACATGCGCCAAGTGCGTGAAACGCCAAAATAACACACAGCAACCTGCCAGTGGTTGCCAGTGTTGCCCGTGAAGCCAATATACCTGCGGGCGAGCACCACGTAAATGGCGCACAAATTAAATTAGTTTGAATAAACAGCGAGAGGTAACCAACAAAAACAAAAAATAATAATAAAAAACAAGAACAAGGAGAATGAACGAAAAATGCTCGTACATAATAAATGAACGAGGACGCGGGCGCAGCCTTTAAAAGGCAATACTGCAGCAGCAACGGCAGCGGCAGCGGCAGCAAAGAAACAAAAATAATAAGAAGAAACGAGCTCCAAATCAAAGCAAAGCAAAGCAAAGCAAAGTGAAGCGAAACGAAACGAAATGAAACGAAAGGAAGGAGAAGCTGCAGGCAAAAAGACGACGTCGACGGCCATGAGATGTAGGAAGAAGGAGCAGCAGTAAACTGAGCTGAGGCCCAACTGAGACGACAAGAATTCCATTCCAAAAGGCAACTGAGGCAAGGCTGCGTGGGCGCATGCCTGCGCAGGTGATTTTAATCGCATGCCTGGAATCTGGCATAAACAGGTGAACCAAGCGAGCGAGCGAGCGAGCAACCAACCAGCGAATAAACCAACCAAGAGGGCAAGCAACAACCAAATTAAATCAGAGACGAAAAGGCCGCAAAACGTTTCAGCTACGAGCATATGCCAAATGAGCCTGAATTGTAGTTGGAGCCTGGCAAGGATGAGAGACACGGCCAAAAAGAAACAGAAACAGAAACGAAACGAAAATTGTAAATCACGAATTTTTGCAGCAGATATGCAAAAGCAGCGCACATTTTGTAGCAAATTGAATTTTCAGCAGAAATCCCAAAAACGGGTAACGAGTAAGGGTTGCGGGCAGGAGAGGAGAGTATAAGTTGTTGTTGTTGTTGTTGCTGTACGCCTTGTTAAAGGCGAAAAAATAAGAATCAGCGCGCTTGCGCATAAATTTAACAAAGAGCATTTGCAACTGCGACAGGTTGCAGCAGCAACAGCTAGCAACGAAGGAGCCAGCAATAACAACAACAAAAACCGTTTCGCAGTTCTCAATTCTCAATTCTCAGTTCGCAGTTTGCAGTTCTCAGTTGCCGAAGTCATCCCAATCTGCATATACAAGCCATAAAGCAATTTCCATTGCTGGAGCACAGCCGCAAGGAGGAGAATGACGTGCTCAATGTCTACACCCCACATTCAAATGAAAACAAACTAGCTTAAGTTAAGAAAAATGCTTAACTAAAAGATACTCAGTACTCGGAGATCTATTTGAAAAGGGGTTTTTACATTCTTACTTCCGACTAAGAAGTTGCCTCGACTATTGGCCGAATGGCCATATTAATGCATACAAAAGACCTGAATAGTTCCTTAAAATATCTCGTTGATGATCAACTCTTAACCCCCTCACACAATTAAAATGATTACAGGATATACAAGAAAATTGTGTATAAAAAAATAAAACGACCAAGAACTTGCCCTACGCAGGCATTCAAGATGCAAGTTTAGCTAGTTGCAAGTACCGATGCCACAACCTTGATCCTTGTCAAGTGCTGCCTACAGCAGCCTCCAGCAGCCGCAGCATCAACAACATCCAAAGCCGCCAACAACTTTAATAAGTTCGCAGCTCGCTGATTTTTGCTCAGGTCTGTTCTGATTTTAGACTTGTGTTGACTGCAGTCAAGCAATGCGTATTTTATTTACTTGATTTTTATGCAAATTTTTATTTTATTTGTTAAGGAAAATGCGCAAGCACCAACAACAACAACAGCAACAATAATAACAACAACAGCACAAACGACACGTATTCATTTGTTTGTTGTATGCAAAAAAAAAAAAAACAAAATAAATAAGCGAAAAAAATTGTTATGGCTCCGTCGTGAGGGTAGGTTGGAGTCTCCAGTATCCAGTCTCCGTCTGAGTGTCTTCGAGTCTCGCTTCTCGTGGCTGTTACCATTTATAGCTGGCGGTTTTTTCGTTGCCAAATTAGTGAATTTACATGTTGAACAATGATCAATGTTTTGTTAACAAATGTTTGCTTTACAACGCTTGTTACATACCATCGGTCGTCTACGGTGGAGGCTTGCGGCGGGGAGGATGAAACTCATAACAACAAAGCACACACTAAACCCATTGCTAAAACAATGCCAGCATTTCTTGCAACTAGCTTTGAATTTGTGACGATGAGTCTTTTTATTTTTGTAGAATAGGTAATTGTATGTGTGAGGGTAAAATTGGTGTAAAAACAAAATAAAAGAGATAAAAAAAGTTCTTCGTTCCGATGAGAAATTTAAGAACATTTCCAAACATGACTGCATCCAAGATCTTAGTTTAAAGCTTACGATTATAAAGAAAATATTAAAATATGAACCAATGCGAAGAATTACTAAATATTATCCGAGCAGATAAAAATATTCAATTATTCTCATATACCAGCATTCACTTCTCAGCAGACATCCAATCTGTCATAAATTATAGTACAAAGGATAAATGAAAATAGAATGAAAAGCATTTTTAAAAACTGTTAACCAAAAAATAGATGCATGCGTCATCTGGCATTCTCAGACATCATCCTTAATAGAGACTCTGGCTGTCCGGGAGGTCAAGGTGATCATATATGATAGATAGAGCTGGTCCATAACAAATTAATAATGGGCACTCTGGCATGCCAAATTAAAGGCTACCCTTACCAAATGTACAAAGTAGCAATGTGTCTACAACAATTGTGTGTGTGTGGATTATTGTTTGCACAATAAGCGGGTGAGAAGAGAAACAGAAGTAGCAGCAGAAGCAGCACACTAAATAGTAGCTGGTAAATATTGAAGCTATCAACAGCAGTCGGGTTGTTGGGCTGCTGTCATGACACGGTACCATTCAGCCGTGGTCAAAGTTTACCATCAAATTGCAAAAATAGCAAATAATGAAGCTGACAGCAGAGTGAGGACGGGAGCGAACAGGGGATGATCCGGCTGCTAAGCTGCTGCAACAGCGGCAACAGCAATTAAAACGGAGCAGAAAACACCAACAACTTACACCACCCCCCGAAGCAATACTGTTACAGTCAGTCGGAGACATAAGCAACACTTCACGGGCTGTGGGTCGTGGGAAACTAGGAAATCCTGAGGACCTGAAGTGCCTGTTGGTGGTTTGACTGGGAGGAAAACGACAACGACAACGACAATGACGACGACGATGCCGAAAAGAGATACATTTGTTTCTCTGTGGCAGACAGCAAGCGTCTGTTGGCCATCAATTTGGTTGGTGTATGCACAGAGGGGTGGCAAGTGCTGTTCCAGAGGGGGTGGCTGAATGTCTGTCTGCGTGCGTCACTTTAATTTCTCAATACACGCATTATCCTTGCCACTGGTCCTGGTGTGGCACTTATTATCTCTTCGATGTGGCGTGCCCAAGAACACTTGAGTTTTACAATCGAACGTTTTTTTTTTTTGTTCTTCAATAGCTTGCGGCCTTCTTGCTGGTTGTCCAACTGGTGTGGGAACTATTTGTTGTTCGCCCTGCGAAGCTGAGCATATGCTTTTCCATGCTTTCCCCTCTCAGAGGCTGTATTGTCCTTGCGTTTAATGGGTTCGACGTGTGTGCACTATCACTGCGAACGGCCCAACGGCATCTTCAATACTTATGCATATTTGCTGTGGGTCGGTCACGTGCCTCGGCAGGATTTTGGCAATCGTTCTGCTTCGCTCTGGCGTAGTACCTGTCACAATCACACTTTGCGGCATGCTGCAGCATTGCAAATAATATAAATTAATATCTTTGTGTTGCCTCCTTTTTCACCCTTCTCGTTTGAGGTTGTTTCTTTGTCTGTTCATGAGATTCGTTCGGATTTTACTGATGCGATTGCTCGAGTTCTATTTCAGATTTGGTTTTGCTTTTTGATGCCTCTCTGGGGGTTGACAATTACACAAGTTACACTGAGCTTAGCTTGCGAAAAGGCAAACTGGTTACAAAGAAGGTAACAACAACAACTCAGAGAAAAATAAGATGATGTTAATGATTATGAAAATGACGATTGGGTTTGTGAACTTTTTGCTTGAAGCTTGTTTTAATTGCTCGATAAGGAAGTTGGAAAAGATACGAATTAAAATTATTAAAGAAAGACGCAACAGTAAAATCAACCAAAGCTATTTGACCTAAAAATTTCTTTATTCTGCTTAAAGCTTTAAAACACAATTAAATTTGCAAACTGCAAGGTCTTCGTTATTTCTCTAAGTGCACAAAACGTTTTAGTAAATATTTGCAAATCTTTTTGCGCCCAATTCGCTGACAACAACAACAAATGCCGCTCATTTCCGGTACGTCTTAAAGACACGTGTCAGGACACTCGCCGTCGTCTTCGTCAACTGAAAGCTAGCAACTAATAAAAGTGCAGCCTGCAGATTTGTCAAAGACTAAACAAAATGGGCGTCAGCCAAGGGCAGCTCGAAGGGCGCTGGTTAAGGGCCACTTAAAGTTGGCATTTGATGCCCAGCTGAAAAAGGGGATTGTCAATATCAGTTGATGAGCCGCAACAGTGCAAATTGTTGTGGGCCTTAAAGGTAGAAAAGGGAGTCAGAGTCAGTCAGACTGTAAATGGTTGTTACGAATGCGTATCGAATGACGTCAGCACTTGATACATTTAGCGACAGGCAGCAAATCATTAAAATAAATGAAATGTAGAGTGGAGGCTGTGCCACTGCCACGTGGGTGCACACTGACCAAAAGGGCAACGTTAACGTTTACGTTGAAGGTGTCAACTAAATACCCTGGGGCACAGACTATTAAGTCACTGCATCAAGACAGAACTGAACTAAGTAATGGTCATGTGTTGAGAAGCTGATACACTCAAAGAAATTAACAGCCAGAAGAAAGCAACTAAAATTCAAGATTTATTCTCTAAAGGCTAACTTTTCTATACATTTTCTTAAAAATATTTTTTATAATGTTTTCAACTTGTTGCAAACGTTTCCAGCTTTACGAAATATAACTGTTAAATTTTGCAAGAATTTTATTGAGTCAATTTAATAATTTTTTCTTTAACTAAATGCTTTTTTGTGTTGCGAGCTTTAAATTGGTTTTGCTAAGTGCTTGCTGTCGGTCGGGCGGGCGCCTAAACAAAAGGCATTAGACGTCAGTTGAAGCGAGGCAAAAGTTGATTGGTGTTAGCCATAAAGTTTATTGCGTCGTCTCCTTCTGCATCCGGATCCTGTTGGCGCCAAAGGCTTTGATGTGAAGGCGGCGTCAAAGGCAGCTGATCTTGGGCCTTCGTTAGACACGCAGGCGTTGATGGACATCTTGTCGCGCTAGTCGCTCGTCGCGACGCCAGTTGACCAGCCAAATAGTGTCATATAGTCAGTCAGTCAGTCTGGCGGCATGTGTTAAAGACTGGCTATTCCGTATCCGACTGGCGTCAAATGGTGCTTAGCGGCACCCACTACGGAGCAAACTTGAGACCCAAGCCGTCAAGCCATTGGACAGGGCTCCATCCAGGCTCCATCTCATTTGCATGGAAATGTGCGCGGGTGTTGGCCCAGTCAGTTGGCATAGGCGAAAAAAAAGCAGATACAGAAACAGAAAAAACACCCAAATGCAGAAAACCTATTGTCTTTTTGTGGCCTGGTCCAACAAAATATGCAAAGCTGAAATTTATGAGAAATTAAAGTAAATTTATTGGCATGGCATTTTAGACCGTCTTATGGCAAATGCGGAAAAAAAAAGAAACACTTTCTGCGACCAGTCCCTTTGCTTTGATTGTGTGATCGATGGATCTCTCTCTGTCTCCTTTGCATGTGTTTGTGTTTCTTCTGATAACTTTCTCCACTAATATCCTACAAACCATGCTGCGACAAATCTTTAATGGGCTGAGACATGGATATAGATTGGCTAGAGCCTAAAGTTTGTCAGGAATACAATTTAGAAAACTTTACAATCAACTTTATTCTCAGCTTAACCATTTAAATGAGTTTGGAATGTAAAAGACTTATATTTCTGTCTGTTCAATATTTGATTTATTTTATTGCATGTCAAAGCTCAATATTTATTTGTTCACCAACAACAACTTAATAGCCGTCCACATATGCAAATTGTAGCTTTCTCTATAGAGCCAAAGGTACATCAACATCCTCCTCTTTAACCCTAACATGGCTTTCAAATGTCAAAAGTGCCGGCACTTAAAATGCCAGAGATTCGATCATAATATTGCTAGGCCAATGAAATTAGGTAATAAGCTTGGCCATGCCATGCCATGCCATGCCAGGCCATGCCATGCCATACATATATAGAAAATCAATTTTTTATGCCGTCAGGCAGCCAGAAAGCAAGCGATTCCAAGTGCAAGTCACTTTTCATTTTCAAATGGCAACGGCAAGTGCGCCACAGACGCCAAGTCCATGCCACAGTCCGTCTGACCGAGAGTTGCAGGCATTTATAATTTATAAGTCGGTGCCCCAGACTTGAGACGACCAGACGACGACCAGACCATAAAAGTCCTGGACTCGGCGGCCTGCAGGCGGCTCTGTCAGTTCGACTGTCAATTGAGCGCAACACTTCGAGCAAAAGCAAAGCAACAGAAAAAAAAAACACACCAGCAACAGCAACAACAACAACAGCATAGAAATGCGCAGACAAAGCCACCAATCGGACACTAAAATGAATTGAAACTAATATGCCAAAGTGAGTGGTGCAACAGACTCTCTGACAATGGCTTCATGATTCTGAAGACAGCGCCACGGGGCTAGAGCAAAAAAAACTTAACCGAAACAGGCGAAAGGATAACAACAACACACAATGGACAAAAAACTATGCATGATTACCGAATGCCATAAGCGAGGTCTTTGCTTGAGAGTTATGTATTGAATTTTGATACTCTTTTTTGTTTGTTTTTGTTTTGTAGAGCGTTTGGAAATTCCTTTAAGAGATTTTTTGATTTATTATAAACACAATGTCCATTTGATTTATTTATTTCATTTTATTATTCAACAAACTTTCAGTTCTGATCGATTAATATTCATAAGCTGAAACACACAAAATTAAGTTAGTGTATTAGTTTTTCGACATTTTCAAACAGCTTGTACTTATTCTCCTTCTTTATCAGTTGCATTTTGAGTTGATTTATTGTTTGCTGATATAAATCATTTTTAAATAATATTGGCAAAGTTGCATTATATATTTTTTTTAATTGTGCGACACTAAACAAAGGTGTCACGAGTGCCAAGCGGGCATAAATTAATTGAAAATCAATTAGCCACAAGTTTGCCGTTGGCCGTCGGCGCAATAAAATGCCAATAAACGCATGCATTGAATTATTGAATTATTGTCAACTGCCAATTGGCCAAATGGCTGGCAATTGGCCACCAATCCATGGCGACATTTATTGCTTAAATGTGATTATTAATAATTCGCCAAAGCAGCCAACACCATCTGTAACAGCAATGTCGACTAAGCAATGCTCTGTTAAAAAGTTGTTTAAATTTTAAATTTGAGCAATAATGTTTTAAACTAAAACCAAAATCTTTTGCCATTAAAAAACAAAACACTTTTTATGTGTGTAAGATTTTTCTTTTATACCCCTTTTAAAAACAGTTTTATGGCCATGGAATGTTGCCAAAAATAGAGTTATAAACTGTTTGAGACTGCAGGTGAAATAGAAATATGTGCCACAAAGCCACAAAGTATACATACGCTTACGAATGTATTTATGTATGTACAACTTCATAGGTATTTATGACTGGACCAACAAACTCGAAGTGCATTGCTGTGTATGGCCAATAAAATTTTATATTCAAAGATTTTATTTTATTTCATTTTTTCTCTCGCATGCTTGCCGAGTGACTGAGTTTTTGCAGTATTTATTAATTAGAAAAATAAAAAACCTGCAACGTTCCACGGCTCGTTTAAAAGCTATGTATATAATTTTAGTTGCACTCCATACACACAGTACAGTACACCACTAGCACCACCACGACCACCACCACCAGCACAAGCACCATCACCACTACTAACAAAAAATCGATTGGCCGCCGGGTTTTAGTTTTAGTTTAAGTTGTTGCTGTATCGATTGAAAGTGTGAAATTGCTAAGCAATTGTGATTGTTGGTCTGTCTGTTTGTGTGAATGTGTTTTTTTTTTGTATATTTCGGGTGTTTTTTCTGGACCATTGCAATTGCCAAATTACATCAAGTGTTCGAAATCATAAGAGGGGGGGATTATGATTTGTGTGTGTGTTGATTAGCTGATGGGTGTGGTTCAATGATTGGCCACGTTAACGTCTTGTATGTGAGAGATTAGAAGGCTGTTATGTTGTTGTTAGACCAAAAAAAAACTGATGCAATGTTCATAGTGCTTATTAAATCCTATGTTATTAATTGGACTTTACTGATTATTAGATGTTAACATAACTGTGTTATGTTCTATTACCAAACTTTAAATCATTCTCTGACCCGGAATGTGTTCCTGTCTAACTAACTTAATAAATATATGCTGCTTGGATTTTTGGGCAACTTGCAAATATTTTTGCTTCAGCAGTCAATGCCAAAAGGTTAAACAAATGCAAATGCTATTTATGCCCATACTTACAACAGTTTGGCGACATCATTAAAATGCCGAGCCAGGAAAGTTTTTGGCTAAAATTTTCAAATTAATTCATTTTAATAAATCCAAAAGCAAAGTCTAACCATGCACATGAATTCTTCCGCATTAACCGTGTACAATTGCCCCAAAGGTAAAGTATTTTAACAAAGCTGCTGCTGGCTGAGCTGAGCTGAGCTAAGCTGAACCAGAAAGTTGGCTTACTACTCACCTGGACATGGAGTGCATCCATATTCGTTTGGCTGGCTGGCGAAATTCGGTTACAGATTTATGTAAATTTAGAGCATGACACACACGGCCCAGGCACGGGACAAAAAGATACAACTGGCAGGAAGGCAGGCAGGCAGAGAGCTTAGCTCCTACATACTTTATACATGTGCTTCTGTGGATGCTGCTTTGGTTGCAGCTTGGAGGTCAAAGTGAATCACGCTTTGATACATGACCATTAGTAGATTTTTGCCCGGGTCTGGAACGTGCAGCGGCATGCGAAATTAATTCCCTATACTTCAGTTAAATCTCTCAACTATGCACCTGGCTGCCAATTAGCGTAAATATTAAGGATTCTATGTGAAACCCACGCTACCGCGTTCCCCCTTTGACTCTAAACATCGCCCAGCTTCAGATTCCTGGCGCGCTTTGGTTGCAATAAAAATTGCCATTTTCATAATTGCCCCAAGGCAGATGGTGCCAGAAATGTCGCCTAATTGGCTGCCGGACTGCCGAAGAACAAAAAAAAAAAAAAACAAAAAGAAACATTTACTAGCGATAAGCCACAAAGCAAACAACTAGCTGGGATCCTTCTAACGGCAGAACAATAGAACGCTCTTCCACTCTTTGGCAGGTCTTTAGCCAGAAGTTTTTTCACTCTATCGCTCTCTCTTTCTCTTTATGCTTTGACAATATTTTTGCGCTGCGTTTGGTTTGCTTGCCAAAGCGAACTCTTATATCATTTATCAGATGTAAGTTCCATGGCCGTTTTGGCATTGACTTTAGCATTACCATTGCTATTTTATACACTTTGCTGGGGCAACAACAAACCATTGTTGAATCTAAGAGAACATATATATATAAATTTAAAAACAAAACTGCGTTGTCTTGAATGGAAGTTTTGTTCAATAGCTTAAATTGAATATTTTCTTTTTAAAAATAGGAGTAAAGAGGATCGTAGTAAAGTTTTTTATAGGGTATTTTATCAGAGTTTCAACAATACTGTTGATTTTTTTTACCTCAACTGCTTGTTGTTTTTGGGCTTCTGTATTATTATTGTTATTAGTATTATTGTTGTTGCTGTAGCTGTTGTTCGCTTTGTAGTGTGCTAACATGATCGTTTATTAGTTGGTTTTGTTGCTGTTTTACAGTTTGGGAACTAGTGCCACAGAAGCAAGTTTATTTACCGCTAATAATGGTCATTTTAGTTGATATTCTTGCTACGTTGACGATGGCGTGGCTCTGATAAGACCAAAGAGTCAGCTTTTAAGTTAATAGTTGTGAATTGCACATGACCACAATTGCAGCAGCAAATGGCAACCGAAACACAAAACACAAAACACACAATTTTGATTTCATTTGTTCGGAAATTTGTAAAACGCGATTTTTGAATTTGTTCAGCAATTTGCTGCTTAATTGACAAAACATACACTGACTGGCGACAGACTGGCCAACAACCAGCGGCGTTTTTCTGTAGTTTGATAGTCACAAGCAGCAGCAGCAGCAACAACAACAACAAGTACAACAACACACATGCTTGCTTGCAACACACAGGCCAAGAACCAAACACACAAAATTCAAATCCGAATCCAACTAATAAAATCATATACAAACGTATATGCAACGGCAGAGACCCCAATGAGTCATTCGGCATCGGGCAGACACACTCTATGGCTAAAACTCTTGCCCCAGACAGCTGTGCAGACTAAGCGCCCCAGTTTGGCTAGAAGCAAAATGAGGAGAGTGCGGTGTGGAGAGTGCTAGTGCGGGGTGTTGCATGTGATCTGTCTGGTGGCTACGGGGCGTGTTGTTGTTGTTGTTTTTTCTAAGTTCAAAGTATATGCAAAAATATATATGTATAAAATGTGCAACATTTTTAACAAACATGCGCGCCTTAAGGCAAATATACAAACACAACATGCAAAGTGTCGATGGAGAGTTACAAATAGATTAAAATGATACTGGACATAAATACAAAAAAAAGTGCACCTAAAGTCAAGTTATTGATGGAAAGTTTGATAAGGCAAATACTACAAAATCGGCTTACTATGTAAATATTACGATTACAAAACTGAAGTTAAAAGACTAAGAAAATGCTTTACATATTTCTGACAGACAAGAGTGTTAAATTGAATAGCCAACATGCAATTAGATGACTACAGATTGATCAAATCAACCATCAACCTTCTTGCTTATATAAAAATGCACATTCGAGCTACATTCCTGCATTTGGCAATTTAGTGTTATCTGGCAGATCTAACACCAATTCTTGTATATGTAAAATCAGCAGCCATTAGGCTAATGCAGCGCCAGCATCGCATTTTTCACAACCCCCAAAGTGTCCCTTTTGTGTGGGTCCACCTCTCTCGTGTCCACCAAATGGCAGGTAGTAAAAATTGCGCCTATTAATTTATGACATAATAATTCTCAAAGCGCAAACAAAGCCGCTCGTATAAATGTGAACCCGTAACCAGACAATGGACCACATTATGCACTTACGAGTATATTTTGGAGTACAGATTGTATACGTGTGTATATAGAGTAAGCCCACATGGCAGCCACTGGGGCAGATGTTGGACAACTATCGGGGGAGTTCGAGTCGGGGGGGTTGTAGTGATTGCAATTGCAAATCAGCGCGACAAAAGTTGAAAGACCAACAACTGACAAAATGGGGGGCGCCAAGTGTTTGGTTGTTACTTTTATTATTATTGCTCATATTGTTGTTGTAGTTGTTGTTGTTTTGGCATGGGCCAAGTGTCCAGATGCAGCTGTCAGAGATTGCCACTGACGGTGTCTGCGACGCGTTGCGTCGAGTGCCAAAAATAAAATAAAAAATCAAAGCTAAATTATTTAATATCACATTATCTGGCATCATAATTATCCACTGTGCCGCAGACACTGTGCAACAAGCAGTAAACTGTGACTCACTCGACTCACGAACGAAAGGCATAATGTGCAATCCAACACACAACACAACTATGAAAAATCACTTGCAATTTGGTTTATCAATTTGTGAAAATTATAAAAAATATGCATACGTTGAATATTTTGGCGAAATCATTTGTAAACCCAACTGTCGCCCACGCTTCTTTTGCTGCTGCTGCTGCGATTGTGGCGATGTGGCAACGCCGCTGAGTAGTGAACCCCGCATCGCGTGGGTAGCTTGTGCTGCCCAGGCGCAAAGTAACAAAAAAGTAAAAAAAAAACAAAACCTTCCAAATCTGTAATCTGTTTATGCAACTGTTCATATGCACTCTTTGTCTTTTGAAGGGTATGATTACTTTGAAGTTAAATCTTAACTGGTTGGAAATTCTAAGCACATGCAAAGTTGCAGGATCAAATTGAAAGCAAACCTTGTTTTCCTTTCCTTGTTGTTCTAACAAAACTTTCACTAATCTTATGAATGTGGTTCTCAATACTTTCATTTACAGTTTCTGCGACTTAAGTTTTATGTTAGCTTATCTCTAGAGTATTAAAAAGTTGTCATAAAATATATTTAATTTGCATTCTTATTGCTACAGCTGGTTTTTTTTTATATTATTTGCAGGCCATTCGATACACTTGACGCCGTTCCTTGAAATTATATATATACGGGCGTATTTGTATGTATAGAAAATGCGTCGTGAGTCAAGTTTAGGATTTCTGGTTGCATCGTTTTGGCTACCTGCCGCCTGCCGCCCGCTGCTGTTGGCGCTGCAGTTGCTGTAAGTTTCGGCGGCTTCCTCTCAGTGTCTATACATTTTGGTAGAATACGAGGAAAAGCATTTGAACAGCACTTCTTAAGAGACGGCAGCAAACAAATATTCGTGATTCCTGATAAGCATCATTTGTTTTGGGCCGCTGTGGTCCGAATGCTCTCTGTCTGCCTTGCTGCTGTATTGGTTAACAAATGCCGCTAAAATGCGGAAAGCTAATCAAAAACGCGTTGCTGCCGCTGCTGCCTCAGTTGCCGACTGGCCCCAAAAAATCGATGGCAAAGCGTTAACGTTCCAAGAGCCAAGTTCAATTGCCAAACAAATTCGCGTGAATGAGCCAACAGCGACAACAACAACAACAACAACAACAACTACAACAAATGTTTGAGCCAGTGGCTGCTGGTATTTATACTTGGTACTTGCCAGGCAAATTTCGGAAAAACATTAACCGTTTTGTTCGTTTCGTTTTGCTTCGTTTTGGTTTTGGTTTTGTTGTTTTTTGTCTTGTCTGCAATTTTGGCCCGTTGTCCGTGTGACTTATGTGCGACATTAGCGCAACGTTCTTTGCTTAATTACGTAAACTTTTGCTGGCGTCCGCCTCAAGGTTCTTCTCCCCCTGTTGTCCCACCCAGACGTTGGTTGTATCGCTTGCTGTTTTGGTTTGTGTACGACAAGTTCGTGTCTTAAGTCTTTCGTTTTGCGCCTTGTTTCGACTCTTGTCGCAGTGACGTTTTTCTGTTATGTTCTTTGTGTTTGCAACAGGTTGTAAGTCGAAATTAAAGAATTTGTTATGTTGATTTGTTCTCTTCCAGCTTCTCCCTACGATGGGTGGCAAAGGACTTACATTCATCTGTTGGGAACATTTTGATCTTCAAGACACATTTAATAGTTAATTATAGCTGTAAAGTCTTGTTCATATTTGAGAAAGCACCTTTAAAATCTGTTTCACACATCTTAATGAGAGAATTGATTAGATCAACACATAATAATAACTAGAAATAATGATGTTTGCAAAAATCGCATCACCTGCTGTGTTCCAAGATCTACATACATGTATTTTACCTTTCCCAAGCTTTCGACGTAAGCATAATATTTTGTGCAATTCCATTCATTTACAATCAACACGCTTAATAACAACCTGAACAATATTTGTTATTTTCTATTAATCATACGCCTGGTGAGCCAAAACACGCAAGGTGCGGCAGAATTGCCAAAAAAATGAAGGAAAAACAAAGCGAGGTGAAAAACTCATTTACTAATTTTTCTCACGCTCCATTAAAACATCATTAATCTGTGCTCCAAAAAAAAAATTAAGGCATCCGTCTGGGAGGAAGAAGAAGCATCAGGCGGCATTACAAGAAAGTCGCCGATCGCACTTTAAACTAATTTCAATATTACCCAAAAAGCGGACACTTCAAAAGCACTCGCACCGACAAGTACAACACACACACTTGTTGTGCAGCACCTTGTAAAGTTGTTGAACTCTCAAAAGTGAGATAGAGATATGAAGGGAGGGAGACAAAGAGAGAGAGAGAAAGGGAAATTGAAATAGTTGTTCGGGATATTGACAAATTATTGACAGACGGGGCCCACTGCTGTTTGAAACTAATTAAAATCTGTTTAAATGTTACAACAAAGAAAGAAAAAAAATGGGTCGATGAATTTTACACAAGATTCGATTTATTTTCGTTTGTTGCATAGCGATTGGCAATTTTTCATATAAATGTAGTAGCTGTTGTTGTAGCTGCTGCCATTTACAACATAATCTAAATGAGGCATATGATGCTGGGCGCCCCATTATTCATAAGCAGGGAGCGACAGAGAAGGCCCAGCCGTGAAATGATCAGAAATGAGCGAACGCTATGACTTAATAGGCCTCAGCTTTAACTGTGCCTCATGTGTTTGTTGTTGTTGTTGTTGTTGCTGCTGCTGCTGCTGCTGCTATGCTGGCCACCCAGTTCGGCTTGGCTTGGACTCGACTGTGAAGTCAATAAAGGCGCCGTTGGTGGTCAGCTCAAAAACTGAGCTGTTGCCAACTGAGGACTGTGCCACAACTCGACAACAGACTTGGAAGTTACGTTTGCCGCTGCTGCTGCGGCCGATTGCGACTGTTGCTGCTGCTGACTGCGCTTGGCAAGACAAGATCATTAAGGTGGCATATAACATGGCACTAAAGACACACAGACACTTGCCGCGTTTGCTTTAGCTGCTTGCCTAAAGTACCTGTTTCGCATGGGGGCCAGGAAACACTACCAGTCACTGATGTAAGTACAGTGAACAAAGCCTTAAAGCAATTCCTTCTTACTTACAAAATGATAGAAACAAGTCATTCCATAAGGATCTTTAAAAGCACTTTAAAGCATGAGCTCTATCGAAACATTCAAAGTTTGTCTCTAAGAGTTTTGTTGCTGTTCTCTTTTGCAATCATCACTGTAGACGGCCAGTTAGCGCTGTTTGCAGTTTTGCAGTTAGATATGTTGTACTGGCGCTGACACTTTTGATTGAATTCCCAGCAGCGTGCGTTGGGTCTACTACTAAGACTGAGACTAAGACTTTTGCGCCTGCGCCTTCGATTGTAATCAACGCGCTGCGATCAATCAGCAAACTTGAGCTGGACGCCACACAGTCACTCGAATCAATCCATCAAACGTATCAATCATGATGACAGGCAAGACCAGGACAGGACAGGCCAGACCAGACCAGACCAGTCCAAGTCTATGTCCAGCGTCTAGGTCCAACTTGAGGTTGAGGCTAAGATCAGGTAGCTGCTTTTCCTAACATGACTGGAACCGTTGTTGTTGCCTCACTTGTGGCGTCTCCACGCGCGTTGCGCCCATTAAATTTGAATAATCTTAGAGTGTTTTTTTTTCATCTTCTTCTTCTGCTTTTTTGCTTTTTTTTTTTGCTTGCAACTGTCGCATGAAGCTGGGGAAGCTGAAAGTTGGACATGACTGGGCCGCCTTGCGTGCTTGGACGCTGCAGGCCATCAACTAACTGATTTGAAATTCTAAAGTGATTTTGATTACTTGAGGTGTTGATGTTTTGACTTGTACGTTGATTAGATAGTTGAAGGCTTGTTAGATGCATGTCAAGTTGCCGCACTAAGAGGAAAGAGAGACGGACCAAAGATGCTGACCAGGACCGGTCTATCAGTCTGTGTGATGCGCCTTGATGTTGATTATAATTTAATTATAAGCAATCTGTAACAAGTTAATGGCCCCGTTGGCTCGGCGCATAATTTAGCAGCAGGCAGGTGTGAAATGGCTTCATTAGCTTAGACGCCTCTGAGCACAACTGCAACTGCAACTGGCAACAAAATGTGGCAAAACGTTGATGAGGTAGCCGCAGCATGACTAATAATAGTCATGGCCCTGTCACAGTTGCCAGCCAATTCCATTCTGCTTCTCTTCACTTCTTTTGGCCACTGGCAGACACGAATCCCCGTTTGCAAATTAAAGTTGTTGGGGTTTTTGAGTGACGGCTGCGAGGCAAAAACGAGATTCGAGTGTACTCATACGAGTTAAGCTAATGGTAATGAATACTCACTGTACTTACTACTTACTCACTGTGGCCCAAAGTCATATGTTTAATGTCGGGAATTTGCAGCAATCGTTAAACTCAGTTATACTAGAGAGAATTGTATCTAACAGAAAAATTAACACGCTCTTTATCTCAACTCTCTTACATATATGCTGTCAATTCACTCAGACCACAATGATCGACCCATTAAGCTCTCAATTAGTCAATTTTTATGGCTTGTTTCTGTGATTTATGTGCTGGTGCTCAAGTTCTGAGATCAGTCGTTACACCAATCCATCAATTGTAGTTTTACGGTTCTTACCATTAAAAAAGTCAATTTTCCGGCATTATCAGCTATTAAGCGATAAGAGCAGACCACCAAGCAAGTGTTTATTTCTTGAACGTATCAAATGAGTTTTTTATTGAAAATATATAGTCCCTCGTGTTGAATTAAGTTGGAATCTCTGTATATGATTCATGTCAGGGTCACTTGTTTGCGTTGTTGATCTGAATTCTTGAATTTCGATAGCTTTTTGTTTACTTTCAACTTCTGGCCTGCTGAATTCTTGTGAATTAATGTAAATAATATGAAAGGGCGTAGGGGGAAACAACCTCTTTACTCTACTTATTCTAATGTCTGTGTGCTCTCTAGGCCTTTTGTTTATTTGCTTGGTATTCGTTGTTGACGTATACAAAATGTCAGCAGTGTGATTTTTGGGCACTTTTTAATTGCCAGTCAAGAAAAAAAGATCGGAAGAGCCAGCCGTTGAGTTAAATCAGTTGAGTTGTTCAATGTGTGGGCCGTTTTCTAAGTACATATTTTGTTTGTATTATTCGAAGTGTTTGCATTTCGTAATTGGAACGTCAAAGTGTCAAGTGACGCTTCAAAAGGGTTCCAATTTGTTTACCAAGCATTCTCCACAACCATTTGTATCTATATTATGAATATCCGACGCATTTTAATGAAGAGCTGATATTATATATTATAAAAACATATATATATTGAATTTATATATATATACAATCTTCTGTACTTCAATTGTATTTCTTTACCGAACTTATTTATAGTTTATGAACAACTATTTCCGTAGGTCGATTGCATTAGAATATTCACATTGGTGTGCTGGTTGGTTGGTAGGCATGAAGTTCACCTGTACCAGCATAACAAAATAATGTACCTGCTGCAGGCTGCATCTACTTACGTCGTATATACGAATAATATTATTACCAACATTAAGGCCGAGTCTGGACGGGCTCTTAACAAAGTTAAAGCCAAGAAGGGGGCAGGGGGGCAGCAAGAAAATAAAAAAAGGGGTCGATGAAATCAACAAGCAGATCAGAGACGTTCGCGCTGTTGCACGTTCGAAGCGGAGAAGACCTCAATGTGAACCTGCAACAGGCCGTCGCCGAATCAGCCCTCGACCACAACAACAGGTACTTGCAGTCGCCTCTAGGCCATGGATGCGAGAACGAACCAATAATCCACGCACACAACACAATGAGGCTGCGGTCGCCAGCAATCCAGCGTTTCTATGGAACCTAAACAGAAACGACCAACAACAATAACAGCAACAACAACAACAGCAACAAATATCGTGCCCCGACTTTGACTCCAAGCCAGAGTCGGAATCTGTGTTTTTAGTTGGTCCTAAGTCTGAGTCTGAGTCTGGTCGCAGTGGCTACTCCAAGGGCGCATGGCCAATTCTCGCGAAATGGAATTATAAAAGAATGCTCCTTCACGACCCGGGCGCGTTTTAACGAGTTGAACAAAATCGAAAACTGTGTGTAGGAGAGCTAACCCTACAACAGCAATGAGATGAAAATGAACAAAAAATACAAAAAAAAAAAAATAAATAAATGTTGAAAAAGAGTTGAAAAGAAGCAAGAACAAAAGCAATGAGCGTGAGGGTGATGTCGAAACGGAAGGGTCAACGGGGTAAGGGAGCATTCACAATGAGCCCGCAAATGAATGCGTAGACGAGATGCGGCTGCGGCGGCGACTGCTGCCTCTGCTGAAGTGGGTGCCTCCCGAGAGCCCAAACGAAGTAAAAAATAAGAAAAATTAACCGAAATGCGAGCGAGTTGGTCGACCGGCCGCAAACCCGCAGCAACAAGTGTATAAGTGGCATGGCAAGAGAAGAAGACGGAGGTGCTGGGAGACAGAGAGAGAGAAAGAGAGAGAACCGCGAGCTGATCATCGATCGCGGCAATCGTAGAATGAAGTGGAAGTGTGAGTCCCGGCACTTGAGGAGGTGCAAGGGGAATCGTCTTGGCAATCGCCAGGGCAGATGAAAAACGCAAGATGAACCAAGAACTTGGAGTTGAGTGAGGGGAGAATTTAGCTTCAGCAAGTGCGATCGATGTATCGATGAGTCTGTTGTTGGGTTTGAGGCTTTATTATGGTGGCAATTGTATTTGGCCAGCGATCGTATGGCGGCTCAATTGTTGTTGTTGCTGTTGTTATTGTACGACTTGTTCGCCTGCCCGTACATTTATGCAATTCATTGTTGTTGGGGCAAGTAAGAAAAAGAAAGAGGGAGAGAGAGAGACTGGAAAGGGTAAGACATCAGATCATCTTCAACACCTTGGACAGGTTACAAAACAAAAGTGGCAACATTATTGTACATTGCTCTGCCTCTCACCTAAACTCCTGCTGCTGCCTTCTCCCACTCCTCCCGCTGCCGCTCTCTCCTCTGTTATCGGTCAACTGCTGGTGTTGTTGTTTTTGCTGGATATGCGTACGTGGTTCAGGCTTTTAGCTGCAGATTACGTAGAAGCTCTGGTCTCATCTTCTTATGACTTTAGCTTTAGCTTTGGCTCCGGTTCGGTAGTTAGTGTTTGATGTATGTAATTCGTGTTGCGCCCGCATACAGCTACCTGCGGCAATATGTAAGTGTGTACGTGAACCAAGTTGCCATACCATACCATACTATGGCAAACTATTTCATAGCATAGCTTGTCGTACTAGTATCGAGTATTTCATAATGCAATGCAATCTTTATGGGTTCATCGCAAGAGGTGATCATCGAAAAGAAGTCAGCTAAATGCAACCTGTTGGGCTAGGTTATTCAGAGAAAGCAACTGCACTGTGAGAATGCCTGCAAGCTCGCAATTTCAGGAATCTTAATAATCTGACTTAAGAAAAAGAGAGAGAGAGAGAGAGAGAGAGCGAGATAGTGAGAGAGTGAGAAAGATAATAAAGCTACTCTTGAGAAGCTAGAAAAGTCTCGAGTTCAACAAATAATAGTAATTATATTTAGTTTCTTGCTGTTGTTATAGCATATCTAGGACACAGGTGTTGAACACAAATAATTTGGTATACATTTGGCATTAAGTTCGGCAGTAAATTCTATGTTTCAAAAGGAAAAGTCCAAGGATTTATTCAATTCCATAAATATTTAAACCTCTTTGCAAATCAAGACTAAGTGTAAAATCTTGTTTAATTGCAAGATTACATTAAGCTTTTATAAAACTGTAAGGGTTTTTATTGAGCTTTCCAAAAGAAAGGTACAAAATCACGTAAGCTTAAGTTTTCGTTAATTTTTAAAGCCTTTGCTATTTATAGCATCTCTTAGCGATCACAACCTTCGGCTTATCTGGCTATCCTCGTGCTGAAAAACAACCTTGCCGTGCCAGGTAAGAACTATAACCTGAGCGAGTGAAGTTTGCCATAAGGAAGAAATTAAAATTGTGGCTGCTTTTGCTTGGAATTTTAATGATAATTTCTTCTTCACGAATTTATGGCATTTTAATTAAAAGAGGGCCTGAAACGAAAACAAAAACAAAAAACATACATAATATGTTTTGTCTTTCATCTGTGTTTTCGTTATTGTGCTGAGTCCAAAAATACAAGTTTTAGTCACGTAAATTAGCCAAGTTAATACGTTTTGGCCTGATGCTGCTTCCTGTTCGCGCGCGCATGAACTTTGCAGCACTGTCAATGGCATAATCCTTCCTGACCATAAGTCGCTACCACCACACAGTTCACAATCCGCACAATCTTTCCACTGTTGGCCCGTTTTGCCCAGTCCCCAGTCGCACATAAACGTCAATTTGGCCAATTATGGAACGCACCAAAAACTCGAACCGCCAAGACTACTCAAGACAAGTGCATTGGACTTTCGATTTCTTGTTCTGTGCGCGCCTTCCATATCGCCATTGCCGTTGCCATTGAATTTTTGCCTTTGCCACTTGTTTTGGGCTTGATTAATGCGCTCGCTCCCGCTGCTTTAGGTTTAGCTTTAGCTTCATCCACAGCTTCAACTACAGCTTCAGCTCGTGCCCAGCCCATCCCCAGTCTGGGCTATTAATTCTATAGCTTTTTTTTTCCTTGTATACTCTTGCAAAAGGGTATATGATTTTGTGGTGATGTGTAAAGTAAATTGAACGAAATATTTTCGAATCTATAATCAAGTTTAAGTGTTAATTTATTCTATAAAAGTTTTAATTTTAAATCGAAACTAAGTTAATGAAAATCTTGTTTCTTACAGATTCATACAGATTTTTTTTAAAAGTTGAGTCCTGTTAACATTATTAAGGGTATATACTCTTCGTCTTGCCTAAGCAACCTGTTTATGGTTGAATTTTTTATGTTTGTTTGTGGCTTTTTGTTGGCTGGCCATAAAAGGCAACGTTTGTCGCCCCGACGACGATGGCTTCAACAGGTTGCTGTTAATGAACGCCCGCGCAGAGAGTTCTCTCCGTTTCGGTGGGTTGGCGGGGCAGGGTAGCTGTCGCAGGAAGTGCTCGTCGGCGGTGCCAACGCAAATGGTTAGCAATTACTTTATGCGTTCGCAATGCCAACTGATTACAAGTCCCTTTTGGACAGCACCGCACCTCTCACAGCTAAGCTGAGTTGAGAGCCAACGTGTGCGGTAGAATGCACGAATGCGTTCAATATAATGAAATTCATTTGTTCAAAGGGCCTCAAAACTTAGTCCAAGTCCAATGGAGTCTGGGCTCGGCTTGAAGGTGCGTGGCAGACCTGTCCAACAATCTCGAGCGTGCCGCGTCGGCTAACCTTGAATTTTTCTTTTTTTTTTTTGCTTTACACTCAAGTTGAAACGAGAATTGTAGCGCTTGGCAATTTTTTTTTCTTTCGTTTATTTTTGTTGTTGGTTGACTCCTCCGCGGCTTGTCACTACGAGCGAAAAAAAACTTGTTACACCGCAAAAGCATATATATATATATATATATATATATATATTTAAAAGAGAAGAAATATATACACAGAAATGTGTCTACAGTTGGCGCTCAAGACGCCCTCGCCCTCGACTTGGACCTCACTCGACTTGATCTTGATTCGCGCCCGGCTGATTCATAGGCGCAGCCCAAAAAACATACGCATACATTAATACATAACTACGAGTATATTTTTCGCGTTGATTAAACGTTGCGCTGCGGACGGACATTCGAAATCCGCTGTTGATTTTATTAATAAACATTAATTTTGCAGTTTAAACAGTTGTTAAATAATTGTTTTTAGTGCGCTCATTGACAGTCTCAAGTGGGAAGTCTCGAATGGGCAGAGACTGTTTCCGATCGGTGTGTGCGATCAAAGAACTTCAAGGATATGGAAAGGGACATACTCAGAGGTGGGGTCAAGTGTCATATAAATTGTATACAGATAGGTGGAGTATTAAACTTCATAGCATATAGAAGAAAAGAAACTTAAGCGCAATAAAGCAAGTGAAAATGTTTGAATTTCAGAAAGCAAAACTATGCGTTAAAGAATAGTTTTGGGTGAAAGCAAGTATGAAACATGAAAGAGCTATGACTTAACTTAATAATCGGAAGAAATATAGTAAGACTTGATAGAAATTAATAACATAATAATATTGTTTAACCAACTTTGAAAAAACACAAAACTTCTCAAAGGCTAATAAGTTTAGTATTCAATCGTTTGGAAGAACAAGCGCCACTGACAGCTACCAATCAACACCAAGTGTCTAGTGCCCAGTTATAGACATATCCTTCTGTGATTCTTAGTTCTCAGCATGGAAGTACAGAAGGCATATAAATCAAACTTCAAACAATGCGCCCAAATGCTTGACGACCAAACGCAGTAGCCAACTTTCACCCATAAATGGTGTCCAATGGCCATAAAAGTTGGCGCAGCCTGTTGACGCAATGCCTCCTAATGATAACATTAAAATTGTGTTAAGAAATTAGCTAAGTGCAACAGCAGCAGCAGCAGCAGCAGAAGCAGTTGAAACAACAACAACAGCTGCAACAGGTACAAGATGAACAACTATGAGTCGTAAATCATGTGAAACAGCAAGTTGTTGCGCTTGCTTGGAGCTTGGACAACAGCAACAACAACAACTGCAACAACAAGCAATAAGCCGCAACAAGAGCAACCAACAGCAACAACCAGCAGCATTTTCACATTACGCGATAGCGAAATGTGCACGTCAATTAAGATACGCCAAGGTATGCCAGACAGGTGAATCAGCAGGTGGGTAAGAGGTGCCAGGCCAGCAGAGGGCAACGGCAGCGGGAGCAGGAGTATAAGCTAGAGAAGCAGAAGCTGCATACAGTGGCTGGGGCACTTTTGTCAACCTGACTTTAACAGTTTCTACGCCTGTCAGCTCGTAAATCTCAAAGCAGCTCTCTCACTCACTCAGTCTTTCTCTTTTATTTTAATGAAGATGAGAGAAGGGACGATGGGGCAAGTAGGTTGACAACGCCCAACAACAACAATAACAACAACAAAATCAAAAGTTAGTAGCGCAATTCGAGCTGCGTATATTAAAAAGTCAATAAATTAATAAATTATCGCATTAAAATAAATTGCATCTAAATGTTCTAAGTTGCACATTAATTAAGCAGATTGCTTGATTTATTGGCGTATCAAGTGTCGCCACCGCCACAGCGGCACGGCTGCACCACAGCACCACCACAATCCAGACACCAGTTTCTTTAGCCTGGACCTTGTGCTCTACGAGTGTTGCTGATTTTTATCAACAAGAGTTGATGCTGCTGCTGCTGTCGTTGCTGTTGCAATAGTTGCTGTTGTTGTTGTTGTTGTTGTTGCTGCTGCCTTTCATATTGCCTCAGCACACAACAAGTTGAACGCGTCTTGCTCATCATCAACAGTTAAAGATTCAAACCTCTCTTCCTTGCCCTCCGTCACTTGCCAGAACACATTTTATGTGTCCATTTACGTTGCTCAAATTGTGCGCATTCTAGGCAAAAGGCGGCAGCAACAACAACAGAAACAACAATAAAGACACATCTGCTGCTGCAGTTTCTTGAATCCCGTTCTCATTCTCATTCCCATTCCCATCCTATCCCATCATCATTCCCATCATCTTCAACGTCGTCTTTGCACTTTGTTGTCATCCGCTGACTTCTTGTGCGTGCCAATTTTCTCCTTATTAATAAAGATAAATAACTTAATGATTATTACGTTTAAAGTGTTTAATTCGCAGACGTTTAGGCGCTATTCGAGATTTTTATTGCTTGTTCTTGTTGTCGGTTTCTGCTGCTTATTGAAATGAAGTTATTAGCTGTTGTTGCAATCTATGTTTAACATGTGCTTCATCATGTCTTACTATTATAAAATCGTTGCGATAACTCAAAAAAATAATTGTAAGTTTATTTATGAGCGTAAATTCAACTGAACTTTCTTAAAAACATGACTTGCATATTTATTTTATAATCGAAAATTTACTGTATGCATTTGTAGTATTAATATTTCAGTTCTTCTTTCTATCCAAGCTATACTAACTCATTCCCGAGATGAGTGTCAACTTGCAGGACGAATGAATGGGCTATCTGGGAGCCCTTGAGAATATCTACTTTCGGAAAATTAAGTTGCATACATTTGTACAGTGTGTACATGCATAAATCAAGGGAAGATTATTAAGCAAATTACAATATATGTTTATGATTTCTTTCCTCAGTGTTTGAAATGTACATATAAACCCCTCTCCAATTTGAGAAAAAATGTCCTGTTGTTGTAGGGCCACTTTTCGGGCTGTGAAATGGCCATGTTAACAAGTGTAGCTGGTAGTAAGAGTACCTGTTTAACCAGACGCAAACAACATCAGCGACAACGCTGACGACAACAACAACAACAGAGACGACAATGACGCCGGCCCACAATCGTCCAAACAACAGAGAGCTGGACCTCAAGCTGAAGCTGAAGCTGAAAATATGGCACACGCTGCCATATGTAATTGTAATTTCACTGGGCCAGACATCGGCTACCTTGCTCGCTCTCTCTCGCTCTTCCTCTAGGCGGCCATCTCTTTCTTTTGTCTCGAGTCACTTGCAAAAGGTGTCAACGCGCATGCGCGCACGAGTTGTCAGCACATTAATTTCATTTGCATTTCCGCTCGGCGCTGGTTTCGCATTACAACTTAAAAAGCTGGAAAAACTAGTGCGATTTTCCCAAAGACAAAACAAGAACAGCAGCGCAAGTTGCAAGTGTTGCCCACTTGGCCAACGAGCGTCGGCTCGTGCCTAGTTTTTGAGTATTTGTGTGTGTATGTGTGTTTGGCAGTTGGCCTGGCCCACTCCTATCCAGGGTTGTAGCCAACATGAATCACACACGCACAACGCAACGAACGCAGCAAGGAGGAATGGGATTTTTTTTCTTCTTTGATTTTTGGTTGATTATTTACATAGTTTTGCTATTACTACAAATTTTTATTTGCCGCGCACATTCGTTGCATTCGTTGTTGTTGTTGTTGTTGTTGTCCATCGTCCGCTGTCGTTATATATGTGTGTGTTTGTGTTGTGCTTTTTTGGGCCCCACTGTTTAATTGTGGCTTTAAGTGGCTTATAAACAAGCCTGGCGCAAGAATATTAATAGCCCATGTTATTGATGGCAATTGCTCGTTGATTTTGGCGTAATTAAGTCGTTGTCATCACTGTTAATGTATGTGTGTGTGCGTGTGTGTGTGTGCTGTTATTTTTGCTGTTAACTTAAATATTTGAATGTATCAACCAAGAAAAGATTAAATCCATAAGATTTGTAACTTTTGTATTTTGTAATATTGGAAAAGTTTTTCGCTTCAGTTTGATGCATTAAAAGAACAACAATAAAAAGTAAGTTTGTAAGTTTGATTTGATTGATCAATTAACTACGTCTATACATATATTTTATGGGTATTTCAGTCACATCATTTTATGTTTTGGGTCTGGTGCAAAGAGATTTGTTCAGCAATAAATAAAGGGAAACTTCCGTTAATGTTGCACTTGGACATTAGGCTTTATATAAGTAAGCCTGTTTTGTTGTTGTTGTCGCTGGCCCTGTGGCAACAAAAACATTTCTCCCACATTTGGTTGACTGACATTTGATGGGTTTCGTGATGCGCCGCGTTGGCTGACTGTTTGGCTGCCTGGTTGCCAGCAAACTGCGCAAAACATCAAACGAAAAACGTCAAACGCCCAATGGCCAACAAGTTGAAAGTTTCTCTTCACCAATATGGAGACAGCATAGATCTTACTCCCAAATGTCCCCCCGCCTCTCACGCTCTCTATCTCTTTCTCTCACTGTGTGTATGGCTGTTATCAGGCTGGCCAAATGCAGCCGTGGCTTACAAATTAGCGCGCTGCCAACTGCAACTGTCGACTGTTTTGGACCAAAAGGCAGGCTCCAAGTCAAATGACACTAACAACAACAATAAACTACTGTTGTCATTTGTTGCTGTTGTTGTTTGTTGTTGGTACTGCTATTATTGTTGCTTTTGTTGGAGAGTGCAAAACTCCTACTACAAAATAACAACAAAGAGACAAAAATAAATACACACAATGGAACACTTGTGTCTTGGACACGAGACTCTCCTCTGGCGCTGCGTGGGGGTGAGATGTGTATGTGTGTGTGTGTGTGTGTGGAGCTATGCGCCTCGATCTGTTTGCCTGTCTCACTTTGGTGTGTATGAGTATGTGTGTACTTTATGGCCACGCACGAGGCAGCAACACAGTCTCAGTTGAAGCCACAGTCCAGTCCACAATCCCGTCCCGTCCAGGCGAGTTTCCATAACTCGACGGTGAGCCTCGAGTCCATGTCAGCATCGTATGTATTCATTTCCAAAGGGAATAACTTATGTACGCTCTGGGCACAATAAATTCTTGCGCTGAAAATGTCAATTAGGCGCAGATTTCGTTGTTGCTTTTCCTACAGCTTTTATTTTTTGCACTTTTTGTGTGGTTTTGTTTTTTTTTTTTGTGTTTTCTACCGCGTGAAAAATCTAATTGGCTGGCATTTGTTTTCGGCGAATCAAATTGAATTGTACCAGGCTACTGCAGCCCAAAACAGAAGTTCCAACCAAGTTAGCTGTATTTGAATTTACACTTGCTCAATTTGAATTCGCCTGCCACTTAGCTGTGAAATGATGACATAAAAGAACATATGCGCTGACACATCAATGGGTGGACATACGGACCAAATGGACCAATGGACACATAGCGCGTTCACTCACTCCTTCTTCCTCTCTCGCTCTCTGTCTGTCTCTCTGGACTAATAGGCACAAGCGTAACCAGCCAAGAAGGACTACTTGCAGGCTGTCTGTTGCAGTTGTGTTTGCTTATTGACAGCTCTTAAGGGATAGGGATGGGGGACTTAACATTAATTTTTTGATTATGACAAACACTAAATAGATATATTGAAATTTGAGTTTTTCTGTCATCATATTGTATTAACTACCAGCTTTTAATCTATCGTTACGATCAGCCATGTTAGTCACGCTCCCATCTCTATCAAGTACGCACAAGGAAGGTGGATGTGGCAGACTGTGTTGGCCAAGTGCCTGTCTGGGCAAGTGTACAATGGCCAAGTGCGTTTCGCTCTTCAGTTTGGTCGACTCGGGCGCAAAAATCGCAAAAAATCAAAAATAATTGCCAACACGGGGCGACGGCGAGACCGAGAGCGAAAGAGAGAGATAGATAGAGATGCGTATGGTGTGATTATATTGAATTTTTGATACGCTGCGTTTGGCCAAAAGGGCTGTGGAATGGTGGCAACCAAGACAACGACGACGATGGCGTTGTGGCGACATTGACAGGTCAATATTGATGGAAACAAGATTTATATGACAACGGCGGCTATATTTTCAAATTTAATGAGCAGGAAGAGCCCAAGTGCTTACAAGTGGACAGTGAATGGCCGTCGGTCGGTTGTCGATTGTCGCTCCTCGATTGTCGATTGTTGGTCGAAGTTGGCAGAAGTGTCGAGTAACTCGCTTAAATGATGTGCTAATAAGGCGCACATAACTGTGCAAAAATATGATGGGGATTTCATCTTGTCCTCCTCCATCTCGGCCGATGGGTTCAAGACGATGGCCGCTGGGGTTTGAGTCGCCGCATTTTTGGCCAGAGTGTGGAAATTATGGCAAATATGATGGGAATTTTTGTTTAATGAGCAGGTGCTTAATGAATTTTTGTATTCAGTGTGGCGACGGGGACACTAAAAGGTTGCAGATGTAGGTTAAGGGTAAAGTGTGGGATCCTTTTTAAATAGGTTATGATGAGAAATGTCTGCAGAGAAAGTTGAAATTAATCAAAAAATCATCAAATAACACTCATTATTTATATTTTGTTTTCTTAGCCACTTTTTTTTATGAACTAAAGGTCGAAAACTTAATTTAATTTATTTAAAAACACAAAACAGACTAAACGTTTTAATATGTATTAAAAACACACATTTTGTATCCAGTTTTCTATCCAACGAACTCCCACACCAACCCCCTAAAACACCTCTCCATATGCCAATGCAAGCGATCTTCAACTTTCTCAATGGTCATCACTTGAGCAAAGGCAACAACATTTTTGCGCACATCCTTGACCTCTGTCGCTCGTCGCTCTCAAGCCCAACAACAGAGACAGCAAAAATAACAAACGCCCAGACAAGACACCTACAACAAGCAAAGCAGTCAGCAATCTACACCCACTGTAGCCTGCAGTCAGCCTTCAGTTCGGAGCGAGCCGTCCGAGCCATCAACATTCCTTGCGCTCTCTCAGTCTTGAGATGCATTATCGCCGCTCGTCATCGGCGAGGCTGTAGGGAAGAGGGTAAGAGGGACTGCTTGTACCGCCCGTCGTCACTTGTCTGATATATCACCTGTATGCTAGCAACAACAGCAAGAGCAACAGCAACAAGTTGCAACAACATGGCATAATGCACCGGCAAAAAGAAACATTGAAGACAATCGGCTCTCTATATGCGTGCCAAATTGGAACAATACGACCGCACCTCCAGACTATTGTCAACAACATTCAGACTGTAAACTGCAAACTGCAGACACAGACACAGATCGGGCATAACTTGGAACCTTGAAGCTTTTGTGGCGTCTCACTGCATCTGAATTCTGGGCGAATCAAATGCATTAATCCAATTTACGCATGCCACAAACGCCAGGCATCGTCCACTTGCTCCAGAATTTTGTGCTGCGCAGCCCCCGCCAAAGCTGTCAAGCTAAACGTAATGTGGACTGTGGACTGTGGACCTTGTGGAGACTCCTTGTTCCTGGAGCAGTTCGATGCCGAAAAAGATTTCTGTGTAAATTTGCAGATTTTTCAAAAGTTGGCAGCACAATTTAAGAGCAACGCAATCAGCGTTAAGCAATCTGCGACCGCAGCTTTTCACTTAGCCCCCACAACTGAGGGAGCCTCTCTCTCTCTCTCTCTGTCTCTCTCTCTCTCTTCATTTATGTGGAGACTCAAGTGCAAGGCGCGTTGACAATTTTATTTATTTACAGTTGGCAACTGTCTATATAAATTGAAGGTGCCACAAACATGCAGGCAGGCAGGCAGGAGGGCTGTCAGGTTATACAGCACAGTTCTTTTCTTCTGTTTTAAAAGCCAGAGACAATGTCAACATAGTTGCAATTAATTTGTAACCGATTATCATCTTCAGGTGCCAAATAAACTTCTCATACACCGAATGCGAAACGTGTTGAGTGTCCTCGAGAGTGTATCGGTGCGAGTATTTTGCATTTGCAACATTTTTACTTGCAACTTGCATCTCTGCTCAGTTTGCTGCTGCTGTTGCTGCTTTATGTGCAACATTGCCACATAAACAAGATCAGGCCAGTTACAAATGTGCGATACTCGAGTATTCCTCCCTACCCGCTCTGCTTTTGTTGGCTTTCCGTTGTCTGTCTAGAACACTGGCTCGCTTTTTGTGTCTGTGACAGGTTGCCAACACTTGACGGATTTAATTATTTCGATATTTGCCTCGCCGTGTTGCGTGTTCGGCTGGCTCGTTGCTTTGCCAGCATTCCACATGCATCATGTCCGAATCGTAATGAGAAAATATGGCATTTGTGTGACAATAAAGTGTGCTTCGCACTTATGTTACCCACAAGCACACAGCATAGAGTTAACTTCTCTCTTTCTGTCTCCCTCTTCCCCCTGCCTTTCTAGCCACACTTGACGTCACAATCTCTCCTGAAGCATTTTGCATGCGCTTAAATTATGTTGACAACTGTCCGTAGCGTCTCATTGCAGCGGCTGCTACTCACTCATTATGCCTGCAACATGGACTCGCACTCGTATCATATCGCCTTCCCGTTTCACCTTCCGCATCTGCTGCGGCTGCTGCATGCAACATGCAACATCTAGCCAACGGACGGTCGTCGGTCTAATGCCTGCACCATTTATTAAATGTCTCCATGGTGCGACAATAACTTTATCAGGCCAAAAAACGAAAAGAAGCTGCCACCAGACACCCAACCAACAACCAACTGACCACTGGCCACGAGCCGCACGAGCCGCAAGTACAAGCAGACGAGTCACAAACCACTTTGCATGTCTGTAACTGAGCTCCAGTTCTGTACTTGTTTAAGTCTGCCAAGTGCAGGCTTATTAACCCATTGATAATTGAGAAAATTACGGAATTTTAGTTTGTTTAGAAAAATACTATATAGAACGGTGTGGAAGATGAAGTAGTGATAAGTAACACTTATAGATAAATGTTGATTAATGAAAACTAGAAACCAAAACTGATGAAAAATTGATGAAAAAGATATTAAGATTTTAACATTTTTAAATGTGCTTTTGACTACTTACTTATAAATATGTAATAAAAGTCAATCTTGCTATTAAATAAAATAAAAAACGTAGTTAAGGAAGATAGATAAATATAATTTATGCGTTATTTATTATAGTCTTATACAAACGAAGTTTAGTAGATGTAGCATAAGCCGAAGTATTTAATGGGTTAAGTTCAAGTCAGGTGTAGTGTTTCCAACGACTGCGTTATAGCGTTATAGAGCTGCAGTCAGCATCCACATTTACCAGCTCATTAAAAAGCTGGACAGGCTGCACCCACCACGCTGAACTGAAGAACTCTAGTCTCTAGTCTCAGTTCAATTCAGTTCAGTTCAGTTCAGTTGGATTGCGTGTGCATTGCCCCCATTCAAGATGCACAATTGGCATGTGGCGGAGTCATAAAGAGAGTCGACAGCGGCCATTTTGTGTGTGCAGGCCTTGTAAATTTAGATTTTACACAAATTAGCCAAACTTGAGCTGCTGATCATTGAGTATAAATTGTAAACGAGTTCGCTGAGCTTGGTAAACCTGTCGGTTAAGCTAATTTAAAACAGCAATTAGAATTGTCAATGGCGCTTGCATACAAATGGACTATATCTGGCAACAATCATATCAATGTATTACTTTTTTTGGGTGCTGAGTGAAATCATTATTATTTTTTTTTTCGAGGCGCCTAATGACAATTTCGTGTTTCTTTTACATTCGGATCAACAAAATGCCAACGCAAGCAAATTTGTTAATGTGTCTGTGTATTTTGAGAGGGCTCATAAAATAAATAAAAGCTTGAGAGCTACGTCGCAGCGGCTCAAAGTGCCATAAATTCTAAGAGTTTATTTATATTTTAATTTTTTCTTTGATTTTCGTTTTTCGAGGGTCAATATTTGCGTTAAGCTGGCATTTAATGAACACGCGCATGAGAATCGCGATTCCGAAGCGTCCTGCGCCCATTTAAACATTTGACAAAATCATTTAAAAAGATGCAAACAAAGTTGCGGCAAGTCGACATATTTTTTTAGGCTCATAAAAAGTAGCTATAAACATGTCAAGCGAATAAAAAAAACAAAAAACAAAAAACCGACTATCGTATCGTGTGGACTCTCATTTTTAATTAGTTATCTTGAAATCGTTTCTTCCAAAACTAAACAAAGCACCAACACTTGTCGCCATCGCGTTGAGACAAAACAAATGATTTGAATATGAAACCAGTGGACAGACCGCCCTTTGGCTGCTGACGACAACGAATCAGGTGTTGGGTATTTTTCAATAATGGAGTCTCGGTCTAGATTGTTGTTTCATGGTCAAAAGCCGTTCCACCACACTTGTGCCGTCTAAATGGCGTCTAATTTGACTAAGTTATTCAGTTAGTCTGTCAGTCAGTTAGCAGCAGAAGCCGCCGATCAACTTGTTTTTCCAATCAGTTTTGTCGTTGGCTTGTCATAAAATTTTGTATAATTTTAACGGTTTCATAAAGTGACAGTCTTGACATTTTAGTTGGACTTACTATTGAAAGCTTTGGACTTTAGCAGTCTTTTGTCTCTTTAACTTGCTTGCTCGCATTTTTATTTAAATTTTTGATCAAATATTTTCGGTCTCATCGTTGATTGTTTTTTAATGAAGCTCCGCTGCGAATGTGTAACGAAATTTGATGATTTTTATTGGATACAGTTAACAGGCGGCGTAGTTATCAGATAGTTTCGTGTATTTATCAAGTCTACATATTGAACTTGTCACAGCGACAGCCGATTGTAAAGATCTTGTTTGTAGCTGCCGGGCATGATTGCTTTCGATCAACAATTTAGATTTGGTGTGGAAAATTAATTTTCGATATTGAGGCAACCGTGTGGAAATTTAAATAGTTACGGGCTATGTAGATTAATAAAATGTAGCTTGTTATTATTCGTTTAAAGTTTTCTTTGATTATCTTTCTACTTTTGTTAAAGAATGTGTTATTACTTCCTTATAACATAACAGAGCTTATACAAAGACACAATAGTGATATAAGAGTAAGAATTGAATTTCTCCACACATTTTTAAAGGATACATTTTTGTCTGTCAGCAGTTGATCAGCTTGTGTCTAAATCAGTTATGTTTGCTTTAGCCAAAAATCCAAACTGACAATCGAATTCAAAACAAACTCCTCCATCAATTTACTTTCCTCCTCCTGTCTTAGATTGTCAGAGCTTCCCGCTGTTTCCACTCTAGCTGCATGCTCTTTCTCTCTGGACACATACTCCCAACTTCCCCCCGTCTAACTACGCCCGACCACCCTCTGGTCACCAATTTAATTGAAACGCCCACGTCATAAACTCTAAGGCTGTTTTACCTGCCATTCTGCCCCATTGCGTGTTCGACTGTTTGCCATTTGCACCCACGCCCATTGCCGCCAGCTCCCAACTCCAGCGGCAGCTTCATCAAAAATAGAGAGAGAGAGAAAGAGAGAGACAGAAAGAGAAGAGGGAAAGAGACAGCTAGTAAGCAACTGAAGTAAAACGCAGTCGAAACTTCGAACGCGGCACTAAATTTTTGGTAAAATTATTGTTATTACACAGAAATCGTTTATTATTAATTTTAATGTATGGCGGCAGACGCCAGACGGTGCAAGCGTTTACCTGGATGGGGTGAACGGCGGGGAATGAGTGTGGGGGGGGGGGGGGTGGGTTTGACTGTGTGTGTGTTGCGTGACATGGATAGACGAAGCCAGGCCCATTTGAGACGCGTGCAGTGCGCAACTGTTAATGCAACCAACTAGACAGAAATCCGTGGCAAACGTGAACGCGTCACGTGACTCACACACACACACACACACATACATAAAGACAGTAAGTCCTGCTGCTGTTGTTTGTTGTTTTTATTTTAGCTGTTTATGTTGTTACGTGTGTGTGTGTGTGTGTTTGTTGGGCAAAGGATGTGCCCGAATGGGCGCAGCCCATCGGTTTAGCTGGCTGTTAACCCAACAAAAGCACGCGTCCAACAAACACAAATACTCATAACGTAATCCCAACCCTCATCGATGCAATGTGGCCAGCCGACTGTCTGTTGTTTTGTATTGTGCTCTGTTCTGTTCCTGCCTATGTATCCTGGCCTAGGGCTGCAACTTTTTACGCCTAATTGAAACGACTCGGGAGGCTAAAGTTTTCACCTTCTGACGCGCGTTCAGCTCGTGGCTCATTAATTATAATTTTCATGTCGAGTGGGTTGGCTGCCAACAGGTAGATACCAAAGGAAACAAAGGTTAAGCTGAGTTATACACTTAAAAAAAAATAATGTCATGATTTAGAAACGATATTTATTATTAAATATCATATAAATAAAACTAAAAATGTTATGGCACAGAAAATTCATGAATTCTTAGGAACATAATATTTTAATAATAATTTTTATTACCTTTCAAACTTCAAACTGTTGCCAAACAACTTTAACTGTGTATAATCAACAAAAGGGTTGGTGTTAAAAATAGGGTGTGTGTGTTGACTGTCAGTTTTATGTAAATTGTGACATCCATAAAAAGCTGATCCAGCATAAAATGCCTATTAAAATGAAAATTACTCTTTATAGTATTGAAATGGTAATGAAAACTGAAAAAGTTTAAGCTAAAACTATTTCTACTACTTTCCTCATAACGAATTGTTGTTGTTGCAATGCAATTCTCAATGCACTCCACAGCTGACTCAATATGAGGGTCGAGGGTTCAGCATTAGCCGGCTTACCTCACTGTTTGCCTGATATCCTTCCCCTGGTGCCCGCCCAGTCTTTGATAGATGCGCAAAAGTACTTAATCATTGTGCGGGCTAAATTAATCAAGTTGCTTGTACTATGTAGTAGCTACAGTGGCTCCTGTTCCGTGTTCTGTTGTCTGTTTTATGGGGGAGGAGCAGTTCTGTTTTTAATTTGTGCAGCTCATGGAATATTCAAACAGCATATGGCTATGAGTAGACTGGGCTGCAATCCTTGAGGCTGCATAAAATTAACCAAAACAAGTAGAAAATTTAAAAAAAGAAGATGAGAACTCCTGAGTGAGTGTCATATGGCTAGAGGGCGGTTCGCTTTGAAGGACTTGGTTTGGTTTCATTGCTGTCTCCGCTTTCCTTATGATTAATCGAGTTCATCTGTTGGTTTGTTTACAATTTCTCTCGTTTCATTTCATTCAATTTTATTTCTCGCGCACTCACTTTAATATGCGTTAAGTCATAAAAGGAAATTTCTTTCGAGTTCTAGTTGATTATTCGTTATGGTTAATGCCTAATAGCTAATGGCTAATAGAAGAGAGAGAGAGAGCAGCTTGGCCGAAACGGCAGCAGGTACATCCCAAATTGGGGATATGCGAGGCAGCTAGGCAGTCAGACAGCAGCAGCTGGGCATTAAAGCTGTGGAATTTTAAATCATGGCGACAATTTCTACAAATTCCTTTGGCAACCGCAACGTGGCCAATAGTTTTTGGTAAGCAAATTGGCAGGAGTAGCATCCAGGAGGCAGTGGGCCTGCTTTGAAGGCAATTGTACGTTGTGCCGATTGGCATTTCAGCAATCTTAAGTACGCCTACAAGAACATGTAAATAGACTTTCGGTATCGAAACAGGAACATGGTATGCAATTTGCTCGTTTGACACTTGAAATATGTGGCAACAATACAAGTACGTAGTACGTAGTAGTAAGAGGCGGCAGCTCTTGGCCAGTCCGCTTGTTGCAAATGCATTTTCTATATGCGACTCGCAATGTTGTTGTTTATAGGTAAATGTCAGACGACGTCGTCGTCGCAGGCGGTGACAATGATAAGCTACGAAACAGAGAGAAAGAGAGACGCGAGACTGCCAACTTGCAATTGGCGACATGCCACTTGCAACGACAAGTGGCCAAGTAGCTGCTGCCGCTAAACAGAACTGAGAAACTAAGTCTGATGCTGTACTCTCTGCCGAACTGGACTTGTTCAAATTGCCGACTGGCTGATCGTTACCTGAACTTTGAACTCGAACAAAATATGCGGCCAACTTGTTTTTTTTTTTCGCGATGCCCGCCCCAAAAGCAGCTGCAAACGCCCCCAACTCAGCGCAGGCACTGTGCAGCGTCTGTTTAACACTCTCTCTTTGAATGGCAAGGTTGGATTGGTAACGGAGTTAGTTATAACAAGAAATGTGTAACTAGATTAAATAATTTAAACATTCTTAAATGTTTGAAATTGAGAAATGAAACTGTCTGCCCTGAGATATGTATATATATATATATACATATATATAAATATATATATATATATATATATAGATAGAACTATTGTTCAATTTATATTCAAAGCTTTCAAATTGATTAATTATACACCAATATTTTTGATTTTCATACCAGAAAACTGTTAGAGTATTGGAGCAACAACTATACAAAGTGTTGTGGTTAATTTTTTTTTTTTTTTTAGCAAGTTGTTGTTAGGGCTCGGTTGTGATATCAACGCTGAGTGAATTTGTATGTTCACAGTTTAAAAGAGCAGGCGCGAAAGTGAACACTGATCCGGGCGGGGTACGCGCAGGGGCAGGGGATGTTGGGTGCCCGGGCCAGTGCATGCTTGTAGCTTGGTTTGCTGCTGCTTGGCTTACAATAGCTCAAGAATACCGCTATCATTATTCTTAAACTTTGTGGCGTCGGCGGCGTCGGCGACTCCTTGGCTTTAAGCCCGAGAGCCGAGGCTGGAAGGCAGACAAGGCAGTTGCTTGGAGCCGCCTTCTAGACTTTAGCCACAGAGTTGATTCTCATTTTAATGAACCGCCGTTCTATTTTTCGCTGATCTTTCGCCACTAATAGGAACGTGTTCACGTCGTAGTTGTGGTTGTTGTTGTTGCTGCTGCTGCTGCTGCTGCTGGTGGTTGCTCCTTGGTGAGACAACAACAACAGCAACATTAAGAGCAAACAGCAGGAACAACGACAGGGAGCAAGTTTAGCGCATGGCAGCAGCAACGGCTTAAATCTATGAGGACGCCTTACAAACTATGCTTAAGTGATTGTCAAGTTAGGCTTTTAATTTATCATCCATAGACAACAGCAGCTAAAGCAGCGAAGACCACTCGGACTCTTGGGGGCTAAGTAGAGGTTATGCCTGGGTTAGGCTACCATTTTTTTTTTTTGCTTCTTCTGTTATCCTCCTTGTGCTCTGGACTGAAGTCTTGTGGCGGGCAAAGTGTTTCGCATTGCATAATCTCGCGCTTCCTTGACACAGCTGCCCCTGCCCTTCTCGCCCATCGACCCCCTGCTATATGCTAGCTGGTTCTGTGTTCTGTTGTCGCTGTTTGTGTTTGTGTTTTTTATTTTTTGGACCCTGCTTGGGTGTTCGATCGTTCCACATTCCGGCATAATTGATTTTAAGCGCTGCCTTGCTAATAAATCGTAACTTTATCGCTGGCTCGATTTCTTGGCAGTAAGAACAGCTCCTGATGCCTGATGGTCTTCACCCAGCTCCACTGGCACTTGCCATCGGGGGCGTCCTTGTTGATTGTCCAATAAATAATGATAGCAAATGTGGTTGCTGCTGCTGCTGCTGCTTTTGCCTTGGTGAATAAGAAAAGCTTTTCACACAGTTTGGCCCTTGACCGCTGACTGCCACGTTAAACATTATCCAAATGTTGCCCTGCACTTGACGATGCAGTTGCTGCATTCGCTGCTGCTGCTGCAGTTTAACAAATTTTAGCTCGTTTATGGTCAAATGGCATTGCACTGGCACTGGCACTGGCTCCACACTGGCAGACACAACGGCAGCTGCATGGCCGCCAATTATCCGTACAAGATGCAGCAGCAAGCAACAGCAGCAGCGGCAGCCCCCGCAACCAATCCCGATGCTGACGATGCCGACGATGCTGACGATGCCGAACCCGAGATCCCAAGCTTTACAAGTTACTTTACCTTGCCTTTGGTCCAGTCAACAACATCAGCTAAAGTGCTGCACTTGGTTGTTGTTTGTTTCGCATTTCTGTTGCTAGATATTTGTGTTGTTGTTGTTGTTACTTTGTCGCCTGCTCTTGGCTATCTCTGTTAGCTCTGCCCCAAGCGCTTGTCCCAGCCTTCTTCTTTTTTATCCAATGCGTCTGCTATCTGTTTGTCTGGTTGTCTGTTTGTCGGTTCTGTGCTCTGAGCTCCAATGTTCGACTATGTTCTGTTGTATTTTATCGCAAAAATACTACTTGAGTAGCTTTATGGCCCATGTTGGCCAATAAAAAGCTGACAAAACAATATTCCTGTGTGCAAATTTGAACTTGGGTTCCAGAAATGGGCCACCAAACGAGCTAAATAACAAACACTCAACACAATTTGCCTACTATTTTCCTGGAATATAATTATGTGGCATTGGTTTTTTATGTTTTTTTCCATTAACAGCTGAAGTTTTTATGTATGCAAAAAGATTGAAAAATAAAACGACTTTTAATTAGATGAGGAAATATTTTTAAAAGGATTATAATCGCATAGAGAGCATAGGAAGATATACTTATTACAAATTTATAATCAATGTTTTGTTTTTTCCTGATTTCTCGTTACTGTTTTAAAGTACATTTTACTCACAACCACATTGTGTTGTTAACCTTTTGCAGGTAGTTCAAACTGTTACGATATTAAGATTAGTGATATTGTCTATGTTCGCTCCTGCTTTTTATCGTATATTGAATTAATATGCACGCCCGATCCAAAGGCCAATAAAGTTGCTACATTTTACGCTGAATTTCAGAAACTTGCGGGCGTGGCAGTTGGCGTTGCTGTTGCTGTGCCGGCTTTAATCAAAAAAAGCAACAGGAAAAAAAAGATTTCGTGTTTTCTAAGCTGAAAGGCGCTGAGATTTAAAGAACAGGAAATATAATTTAGCTGACGCGGCGTGTGGTAATTAAAAGGGCAAAGCAGGTACCCAATTGTGGGCGTGTCTAGTTCGGTAGCGATTAGTTTAGATTTCTCGGTTTTGAAACACAAGAAACTGAAATCACTGAAATCAAATGACTTAGGCAACAAACTTGAAGGCAAAGTCGAATTAGATGTGAAAAAAAGTTCCCACATCGAAGTCGTTGTTGCGAACATTGTCAATGTTATTGGCAAAGACAATAAAATTAATATACAGAAAACGCCTGTCCACAATAACAGCAACAACAACATCAGTCGCATTGTCAGTTGAAGACCCAAATCTAAGACCATAAATAAAAATAAAATACAAAAAATAAAATACAAAAACAGCAAAGAAGAGTAGCGAAACATGAAAACCGCGTTGGCTTTGGCTGCTTGTTAACAAGTTCACCAACAGCAGAAGCAGCAGCAGGTAACAAAAAACAGCAAGAACAACAACAACAACAACAAAGTATCATCTCTACACTTGGCCCAAAGATCAAACGCATACATTTTAGCGGCAGCTTTTGATAATTTTTTTCCAGCGCTCTGCGTTTTGCCGAAACGCAACATTTTTCATATTGTTTATTTTTAGTTGATGTGTTTCTTCATATATTCCTTCCTTGATATTTTTTTATTTTGTGTGTTTGCTCATTTTGCGCAACTGGCGCTCGCCCCCCGATGTTGGCATCATTAAATTAAAACGAAATTTAAACAATTTCACTGAAAATTATACACAATGAAGAAGCTGCCGCTGATGGCAGCAATGAAGCTGAATGAAACGCTCCGACGACCTGTCCAAAGACTTCAGACATAACCCAAAGCCTGTCAGTCAGACAGTCAGTCCAGTCCATTCGATTCCACTCCAGTCAGTCAGACAGTCCCTTGTCCGTTGTTGGGGACGAAGAAGACGACGCATTTCGCCTGGACAGGTTGATTACTGTTAAAATTATCACTGATTGTGATAAGCGATAACTGTGAGCACGTCAAGACAACGAAGACGACGAATTTTGATGATGATGATGATGATAATGCTGATGCTGATGCTGATGGGGGCTACCCAATGATGCCTGGCTGATGAGTTTCGGTACTGTTTGGCTTGCACTCGGGGCCTCTGAGCCCCCCGAAAAAAATAAATGCTGAGGCCCATAACGAATTGTTACAAACCTAAATGGAGCGGCTCGTTAGTCCAACAAGTTAATGTGCATGACTTTGGAAGTCTTTTTGGGGTCTTTTGTGATATGTTAATAAGCATTTGCCACTTGTATTGCCTCAGTCTGTGTGTGTGTGTGTGTATATGTTGTGTTTGGTAGGCATACAAATTATACGTGCCAGCTAACTTTTACCCCAAGTGTCTGGTTTGGCGCAAGGCAACAAGTGTTTGCCAACACCTACAACACAAGAGAAAGTTTCGGCATTGCATTAGATCCGATCATTTTCCAATGTGTAACCCAGAAATGCATTTCGAGCTCTCAGCGTGGGAAATGCATTTTATTCGTATAACAGCTGGAGCTTAGGTGGAGTTTCTGTTTGAATTGCTTTTTTTTCTTCTCACACTTTTTGGATTTTGCAAATCATTTAAAAATTAACTGAAGTCGATTTGAATTACGCTTTACAGCCTTAAAATCTTTTCATATCGACTTACAAAGCGCTTCAAAGTACCAACCAATGGGATTTAATCTCTGGAAACAAAAGCTGATACATAAAATTTAAATAACAATACGTGTCAGGCGAACCAAATAATCAAATACTAATAAAAAAAAGTTAATTATACTTTTAAAAAACGAAAACAAAACAAAACTGTAACAGATGAGCAGCTCGACGGCAGCCATCATAAAAAGAAACAAAATGCTATCATAAAAATTCAAATAAAAAAATTTAAATTATTGATTAAGATCGACGAAACAAAATATTAAAAACCCGAATGAAGCGTCAAAATAAAACCAAATAGCAGACTATTTAATAGCTCTTATCTTGCAGGGCTGCTGAGGGAGTGACATTATTAATATATTTAATTTATTTTAATTGCCACTGTGGCCGTTAGATAAAAGCCGCCATTGACTCACTGACTGACCGACTGAATGAATGAAAAGAGAGTTAGCCATGGAGAATCTTTGGTCAATCCTTAAGCTGATTGACCGATGCTTTACGATGACCATTGGCATTGAGTGGCTAAGCTTATTGTTTGTGAAACTATAAAACTATTAAGAGATCCATAGCTGATTGCATCGCAGCTGCGAGTTTAAAATATCTTTATTGCCGGAGATTTGTAACATTGTTTAAAGACGCATTTTGATGTGGTTGCGCTTTGAGTGGATTAACTGACCAAGAAACAATGGCCAGCAATGACTCATAACAAATCATACATAACGTATACGCGATTTTATTTGTATATTTTGAAACATTTGCTTCGTAGAAGTGATTAGTCAGTCAGTTAGGAGGTAGAGAAGTTTAAGCGCATTGTTGCCTCTTCTGCTACAAAATGTGGCACACAATGTAAAGTAAGTTCGCTTGAGCCGCAGGCTACCCACGGCCCCCAAGTAGTAGAGTTAGCTCTGTCTCGACGGGCAGCCCACTTGGGTCGCATTTGCATATGAGTTCATTTAGCAGTTTAAGAACTTGGCACAAATAAACTGCTAGCTCAAGCTGTACGTTTAAGCCACGAAACGTGTGCTAATTTACATGAGATCGCATCGGACCACATCCTCATCATTCTCATCCGCATCCTCATCCTCAAGCCCAACCACATTCACATCCACATCGACATCGACATCTCTGTTTCATCTGGGTGTGCTTCTGCTGCTCCCAAAAACAAAATAAGGCAGCTAAAATTAAATCAAAAGCGCGATACGCCAACGTTGGACCAGCAGCCGCCAGCCAGCCCACTCGGATGATGATGAAGAGTCTATCGTCGCCTGGCAATCGCTATCGAGAATGCGCATATACTACATATATATATGACTTAGTCCTCATGCACTGAGAACAATTTTCAATACTACTAAGTACACACAAGTTGGACTTTGCTTCAGTTCAGCATATGACTTTTATGCAAGTGCATCTTTCAGGCGTTGCTTTGGCCTAGTCTAGCTTAAGCCTGGCTTAGTTGGCCTTAAGCCCAGGGCTGGCTTTTTGGCCAAGTGGCAAGTGCAGATTGCCAACATTAGATGAAATATTTATATTGTCTATATGAATTGAGCTTGCGATCTGGCACTGCGGCTGAAAAAAGGTTCTCGCAGCAGGATGCCAGTCATATCGCACCGAGTACATGAGGAGTCTCTTAGCAGTCTCGATCTCTCTTGCTCTCTCTCTCTCTCTTTCTGTCTCTCTGTCGTTGTTGGATCTCGCATCAGGTAGCGGGTAGAGCACACACAAGTGTCCAGCAAACGACAGAGATATGAGCCCATTCGGCAGTCACGTTTTATTTAAATATATGCGCGTGCGGGCAGCTGCTCCTTCACTTGGCTTCAGTTGGCATTCAGTTGCCGATTGCCTGGCTCAGTATGTTGTTGCAGTAGCTATATACACTGTTAGTTGCTTGGTCGCCTGGTTCGCCTTTGGGGGTGTCGATGAGTCTTTTGCCATTCAAAGTCTTTCTTGGCTACTGTATATGTCCGTTTGAGTCATGTAAAAGTAGCTCAAACTGTACTGTACTTGCGGCTAATATAGCCACAGTCAATTCCATGGCTACAAGCCCATTGCATATGTATTCGATTGCCTGTCATCTTCTTTGGACCCTGCAGGCGACAAGTGTGCTCAAAGTTATGGTCCAGGCATCTTTAATTGCCCAGCTCCATTTTGCACAATTTCGTGTACGTTAATTTTAAATTTCAATTACTTGAACATCACGCGCAATCAACAGCTATCCCGAAAAGATCATCGCCTTACTCCACCTCTTGATGATTAACAGCCAGCTAAAGCCTCTTGTTCCCATATCCATCTTCCTGCTGTATCGCGTGATGATCCACTGGGTACCCTGAAAGAAACGAGCAGTTGCCTTTTGAAATGCTAAAAACTAATCCTTGCTTTTAAAAAAGGAGCGTTTAATTACCAAATTGTTTTCAATAACATTCCTTAACATTCATTCAAGTTGAACAGAAAATATATTCTATCTTTTTAGAGTATCTCCGATTCGTTATTTCTTTCGGCACTTCCTACATTAGGCAAGTTACTGGCTTAGTTTATTTGCCAGGCAGCTTTTTGACACAGTAGTTAGCCAGGCGCATAATAATAATGAAGCATTTCGTGCACGGGTCCACAACGTACCCGATCCCGTTCCCAACCCCAGCCTTGTTCACTGACTGTGGCAACGAAATAAAAACAGGTAGCTGCATCTTTCCGGCAATTGCAGTCTCCCATTACATTTATTATTTATTAATAACATAATTTATTGTTTCATGGCGTTCATGTGAACTTCATGAGCTTACTGTTCTTCGGAAAAGGCAGTTGGGGTAGAAGGCGGGTTGGGAAGGCAGTTTGGTAGGGGGAGTAATGCAACTGCCATTGAATTAAGAAAACGCTGGTTGGCGACTCGAGTCGGCTTCGAGCTTCAGGTTCGATTGCCAAACGGGGCATTAGGTCGCCGTCGTCGTCGTCGTCGGCAATTGTTGTTAGATGGAAAAATTGGCGCTACTTTGGCGCGACGCTTTTGCGCCAAGACCCAGCTAAAGATTTTTTGGCCAACGTCCCTCCTGCTAACCCCTGTCTCTGTCTCTCTCTCTCTCTCTCTCTCTCTCTGTGGTTACGAGTAAATTGCGCAAAAGATTCTTAAAGTTAACGGCCCTTCATAAATTTTGTTATGAAATATGTGCGCGCTGGTTTAATATGCCAGCCAGCTTTCAGCTCCCAGGCCATACAAAACCAAACCAGCCAACCAGCCAACTAACCAACTGGAAAACTGGCGTCCTCGTCGTCGTCGCCTGTTCAGTTTTCCCTCGAGAAAAGTTCTCAGCTTCGGCAGGCATTTTCCCTCATTGTGGCAACAACTGGCTGCTGTTGGCTGGCTGGCTGGCAAGTGGCATGACAATAAAAATTTACGATTGCTTTTATGGATTTACGAGGCTTTTGTGCGGTCGGACTGTGTGCTATGGCGTCACTTCCCCCATGCCATCCCATATCCCACCCCCCCCCCCCCCCCACCAACAATTTGACACGTCTGTGTCTGTCTTTTGCACGCGCTGTAATTTGACGCTAATGAGTGTCAAAGTTGATAGTTTGATTTTTTGTTGTTATTTTGGCAAATGGCGTAATTGCGCAGCATAACAAGCATCAAAGCGTTTGGCTCAACTAACGCCCACTCTGCAATGCGCAAAAAAAGCTATCAATTGAGTCGAAACTTGATTTGTGTGAAGTTTATTGTCGATGGGTGTTAAGGTAACAGGATATATATGGTCCTACTGAATACGTTAATAAAGTTTAGATGAACTGGGCGCTTAAAACTTATTGCAGTTGCATTTGACGTTCTATAACGTTTTATACTCAACTAAAATGCAGTTGAGTCATAAAATAATTTAAAATTAATAAGTAATCACAGAACAGTCTAAGCCCTAGAATTTGGCTCTTAACTACATCCATATGATAGAATCTTCTAGACTGATACAAGCAATTATTTTCGGTTCTTGCTTTATTTATAGTTCCTTTAATCCTTGTGTCATGTGTTAATAGATATATATAAGCGCAAAAAACTGAACACTTTTTATAGACTTCGATTCTAAATAATGGCAAATGCTCATTTGCAACTTAACCTCTTGTTTCAAATAAATCTATCAGTACTTATTGCCTTTCCAAAGGCAGCTCAGTTGACTGTGGTAGCTTTCACTGTTACCCATCGCTTAAAATCAATTTTATGACTTGGCCAAGAAAGGAGCTAAGCCAAGAAAAGGGACTAAGAGACCGAGGGGTAGAGAGAACTTCTCTGCTGAACTCTGGCCTGGCCAAAAATGTTCACGCCGCTGCCACTGCCAATTTAGTTGGCCATTGAGGTACTGCATAATTTCACCTACCGAAAAAAAGCAAACGTAAAGAAGAAACACGTACACACATATATATATATATATATATATATATATATATATATTTGTATGTATTCGGGCATTGTCGTTAGCCATGGTTAACATCAACGTCAGTGTCGGTGGCACGCATGGCAACTTTCATTGAATTAAACCCTAAAAATATGAAGCTTATCACAAATCAGGCAAAACTGGAGGAGGTGGAGGCAGTAGGCACTCGGAACTTCATCACCTACTTTGAATGTTGGCTACCGCATGAGTCGCAACTTGGTCTGACCTACATACAGGAAGCCAGGAGTTTAAGACGCGTGGCCAGCGAGAGATGGGGGGAGAGGGGTAGGCACACCAAAAGCACTGCAGACAGTTGAAGATGAACCAAAAATGCAATATACAAAATATATGCCGCCACAGCCGCCAAAAACAATTTACCAATTTATGTTGAACTGCGGTTCGGCGTGGCAAGAATTACAAAAAATAAGTTCCAGATCGAGCAGCTTCTTTCTCTCTATCTCTCTCTCTCTCTCTGTTTCTCTGTCTGCGCGCACATGTGAAGATCCTCAGGTTCGAGAGACAAGAGACGACTTCACTGACTTTACTGGCAAATCACTAAATTTATATGTTTTCTGATTCAAAATATTTATTGCCAAACCGCTCACAAATCCGCAAGCAACTTTGCGACTGGCCCCAAAAAAGGGCAGCTCAGACTCCAGAAGACAAGCGGAGACCAAGACAACCAAGAAGCTCTCTGGCTCGCTTTCTGGCTGGCTGGCTGACTGGCTGGCTGGCTGGCTGGCTGGCTGGCTGGCTGGATGGCGGCTGTGCTCAAATTGCCTGCAAAAATGGGAGGAGGACATTAAAATTCACCAAATGTATTTATTACGGCACCAAAACTGCACCACCACCACCACCACCACCAACAATAACAAAAACAACAACATAAGGCCGAAACTGATGCGTCGACCGCAGCCCACATACAAAAATCTGTTGCTTGCTTCTGCTGCTGCTGCTGCCCAGGACTGTAAAATCCAGCCAAGAGACTCTATCTTTGTCTTCGTCTCAGTCTCAATCTCAGTCGGGTGAGTCGGCACTTGGTGGCGGCATGTTTACAGATTGATTTGCTGCGCCCGCAGATACCCCAAAGATATCTACCAAGCACCAACAAAACACTTGCCAGCGACGCAAAAATCAATTGTGTGCCACATGAAAATAAAATAAAACGAAGGCATTTAGTGTGTGAGCATCAACCATCAGACAGGCGGCAAAAAAAAAAACATACACTCAACAAAATTACACTTAACAAGTTCCATAAACATTGTTTTAAAGTAATTCTGCTTAAGTTTATAAGAGATTTTGATGGGTCAAGCTATTGTATATCACTTGATTTTTAATACACACAAAAACTGTTGCCTAAAACATTGGATACTTGTATTTCGATATTATTTTGGTTAAGTGTATTGAGACAATGTGTTTCCTTGGCCAAGATGAACTCACAGAGCGCTACAAGTGGCCGCCTAGACAATTTGGATTTACAACTAGATGCAAAAAAAAAGAGGCAACGCCAAAGCCGAGGGTCGAAATTTATTTCGATGCCTTGCAGCTGAATTATTTAAACCGACGAATTCAATTAGAGACAGTGACTTGGTTTTTGCGCCATGTTCCAATATGCAAGGGGTGCTGCATCGGAAGATGGAAGATGGCTAAGGTTGGGATAGGGGCAAGGGGCAGGGGCAACAACGTTCGTTGAATTCGCGTTGGCGCTGAGGGCTGAGCTAAATGCTGCGGGTGCGGCAACTATCCAAGCAACAACAACTTAACGCAGATCGCTTTTGAGGAGGCGTCGATTGAGACAAGTGGAACTCTTTTTTGTGTTGCACATCTTTCACCTTAGTTGCAGTTGCAGCATCTGCATGTTGCAGGATGCGCACGCTTTTTTATTTTCAGTTTTTTTGATTGTTGCTTATATACTTTGTTAGTTCTTTTAATTTGATTTAATTATATGCGCGAGCAGCGAACTCAGTCTGTGTGTCTGTGGCAAGAGGGGCGTGTCTGCCGAGGCTGTGCCCACTTTTGCGCTGCCACAATATTTCCACCTCCTAAATGTGACGTATTTTGGTTAAAGGTGCGCGCTTGAAAAATCACCGCTTTCAACTTTTATATACACAATATATTATTGTGTGTGATCACTTTTTTTTCATTGTTGCTGTTGGTGTTGTTGTTGTTGGTTGATCTTAGGAGTGGCTTGTTAAATTTCACTTGCATGTCAAGGCAAAGATTCGTTCAGTTTTGATACTTGGCGCGAGGTGTTGGGCGTCGATTTATGTGCTTTTCACTTGTCTGGCCTTTTGGGAAGGTGCAACTTTAGACTTTTAGAAGAGAAATCTTTTCTTTTGGAGAGCAAAAGAGATCGCATTCGAATGTCAAAGATATCTGAAAAAGAGATTGTGCCTAATGTGAGAAAATTCTTATGAATGAGAAGAAGAGAGATACGATATAAAGATTAAAAATGATTTTACTAGAACATATTATTCGTTATTTGTAATGTAATAAATAATAATAAAAATCGTCGAAGCAAACTTCTTTATCTTTACTTCAGATTTGGACTATCTTACACATAAGTCTTTCAACATTTTCCCCAAAACAATGTTTCTGGTGCAACACTTAAGTCAAATAGCCAATGAAGTTCAACACACGATTCAGCAGCCAAATGATTTATTACCAAGCGTAAAGTAATCAACCTACAAAAATAAAACAACCCATATAACAGATCATTCAGTAGACAAGTGCAATATCTACCCCACACACCGCAACACCGCACACCCACCATCTTTCTGGCACTCCCCGCTCTTTTTTTCGTAGCATTATAAGCCACATACCAGAAAAGGCCACTAAACCGCATAACTGTCCATGTCGCTCAGTCCAACTGAAACAAAAAACCAATTGACGATGACGACGACGACGACGACAGGTGATTAATTGTTCCAGGCGCGTAGACGTTACTTAACGCTGACTTCAAATGAGCGACTCCAAAGATTCGTGATGTCAAAAACTGGGATGTGTGTGTGTGTGTGTGTGTGAGTGGCCATATATGGGGTTATAAGTAGTGTGGCCAAGTAGAGAAGAGAACAAAACAAGTTGCATGGCTCATGAATGAGTAGCTTTGAATAGTTTGAACAGTTGAATAGTTGGCCAAATGACTGAATGATACAAGCACCTGAAATTCAAAAACCAAAACAAAAGACCCCAACACGACGACAAAACAAAGCAACAACAACAATAATAAACCTCGTGCGCAATGACAGCAGTTGAAGTCATGTTTCTCCAATTCTTTTTTTTTTTTTTGGTTTTTTGTATTTTTAAAATTGAGTGTTTGAACGATCTTGGGTTACACTTTGCTTCCATTCCATTTGGCGTGCGTCGTGGCTCACCCAAAAGCCAACACTCCACCCCCTGAAACCCCCGCCCCCTTCGATAATCGTGGCTTTATGCTGGGTGTCTGGCGTATGATCCACTGATTACTTGATTATTATTTTGATTAATTAGCTTAGATTTGGCTAGTTCAAACTGTACGGCCCACGCTTGAGGCCAAGATCGCTTGTGGCTCTGCTATTGTCTGGTCTCTCTATTCGATCATTGGCTCAGGTTCATACGATATATTCCTATATATATAAAGGTATTTCTACGTACATATGCACGTTTGCCAATGATTGATTGAAGTTTTCGTTGATAACAGCTTACAATTGAGAAATTATTTACATGAGCTATAATTAAACTTGTTTGTTGTTGCCTGTCATTTGATGTGTTCACTGTACACCAACCATCTCTATCTCTTTCACTACCTATCTCACTCTGCGGCTGTCTCGGTCTGGTTTATTGAACTGACTTCAATTGAGTGTAGGCTGAATGGCCAATAGAGCCGTTAGCAAGTGATGTTACCTCATCGTATATAATCAGGAAATTGCTTTAGGGCCTGTCAAATTCTCTGAGTTGATTAGCCATTTTCATAATACATATTTAGTGCCAATAATTACAGGTCGATCAATAACCGAAAACATTCTTATGTAGTGTTGAAAGTGAAACGAGATTGCGTGAACTGTGACATATGAATATTAAGAAGTTCTTGTGAAATACGTCTTTGTCCAGTTTGGCATTTAAATAATTTGCTGTCAATGGAAATGTGTCAACTGTGTGTGAAACTGGCCACCAACAGGCTCATCCATATGCTCAGCACTAAGTCACGCTTCATTAGAAAGCTGTGTGACCAAACAAATGCCAAAATGAACCAACTGAATGAAAGAAACCCCCAAAAATAATGATGAGCGCCCATCGGTCGGTTGATCGTTTGTGTGGCCCAAAACGCTGAGAGTTGTTTGTTAGGTTTGCTGTTGGTTGCTGCTGTCGGTGGATGCGTGTCTGGCGGTTGAGCTTCTGCCGCTGCGCTGATTCGCGCTTGCGTCCAAGCGACACGACATTACTTCAGTTCATTTCACTTGGCTGTGGCATTGTCCAGCTTGCCTCACTTGCCTCCTCGACAGCGAAGCGACACCATTTGTGGCCCGAGCAACCGAAACATGCAAAGTGACAACGGCGACTCGGCCATATTTGGCCAAATTCAAATACCATTAACACGTACGCCATTTGTCGGTTAATGGGAATTGGCTATGGCTATGGTGGGCTAAGGTGGTTAAGGGTAGGTGAGGGGGAGCTTGCAATCGATGCTTGGTGGGTTCATTTGTCCACTTTCTGTTTGGGCCCATTTCCGTGTTCGTTTGTGTCAAAGCCGCTGCACGCATTTCCCCCAATTCGACATTTAACACTTGTAAATTTCTTTAAGTCAACAAAAACAGCAGCAGCAGCTTCGATGTCGCATTTATGGAAAGGCTGCGGATTTGTACCTCTCTTTTTGTTTTTTTTTTTTGTGGCTGGCGGCGAATCGTGTGTTTTGTGCTCGCATGGTAACCTGTCGTGATTCTTGTTTTAATTTGCTTTGACTTGTGCGCCTTTTTGGGGCTGCCGTGTTTGTGGCTTTTCTCTTATTGGCGACATTGGCAGTTATTAGGACTAAATGCAGAAGGTTTCCATTTAGCTTCCATTTGGCTTTGGGTTGTTTGCCTCATTAGCGGCCTTTTTGTTTGTTTTTTTCGACTCGTCGTCGATGTTGTCGTCCAGGCGGCTAATTTGCCTCGTCTCGCAATTATCGTTAGCACTCCAAAGGGAGAAACAGCAACAACAACAACAAAAGCAATAACATATTTATAAAACACCAACAACTACATTGTCTTCGGACTACTTTAACAAAACTGTGGCCAAGATCTAGCTTTAAACTGATTTAAACATGCCAAATCTTGTACGCAAACATAAATTTACAAGCTTATCTCAGTGCGCGAATCGTGCGCTTGTTTTCATACCCTAGCCACGTACAAATGTTTCCAACAGGGTAACATTATGATGAATAGAGTGTATGTAACAGAAATGTATGAAAAACATACACGTTTGGGGAAAGAAGTTCAAAAGTCAAAAGTATTTAAAGAGCTGTAGAACTAGAAAGGAAATATCAAATCGAAAAACATAGAATAACTAAGTAAATTTCCACAGGTATTGTTTTGGATTGTGTACTCTAACAACCTTAATTTACAGAGTATCTTTACGTTAACTATTTGCAACGGACACCTTCATACTTGATTTTTTGGTGTACTTTTTTGGCAGTGGAGCTTTATTTTTGTTTTTGGCATAGATTGAAGCGTTGTCGGCGTCGCTGTCGCTGCCGCCGCTGCCGCCGCTGACAACGCTGACAAGTGTTAATTGAATTCATGTCTCTGGTAATCATAATAATAATAACAATATCATGTTATGCTGGAGCGCTGAAGTGCCTCAAGACAACGATGCTGATGACGATGACGACGACGTGCTTTTGATGTTGTTGTTGGCCCGAACTGATCACCGCCGCACTCCCTGCGTTCGTCTATATCTGTTGCTCATGTCCGTCCGTCTGTCTTGCTCTTTGGCTCTCTGCATGCCTGGCAGCACCAATGCCGCCGCCGTCGCCGTTACCGTTGCCATCGTTATAAATTACTCAATTAATGTCAGCGTTTATGTCAGCGGCAGCACCCAAAGCACCACAACAGCAGCGAGAGCAACAAGCAGAGGTTGGGGCAGATAGGCACATGAGCTTATGCAGATAGTCCAACATAGATATATATATATATATATCTATGTATATATAGTCAGATATGACATGGAGGGGACATGATAATGGGGCATGTTTAGTGCCTGTCGTTGATGTAAAAGTCGCCTGTTTAATTAAAAAACTTAAGCCAGGCTACAAAACTAAAAAAAAAATATATATATGTATATTAAAAGTGTACTGAGTTAAAGCTCAGGCTCTGGCTTAAACTGCTGACAAGTTGCGCAACTTGACACTTTGCATGTGGGCCCTTTTAGCAGCGCGAGGTTCGTTGCTTAAGTCTTTTGTTAAGCTCAACACAAAAAACGTGCAAATTATGATTTTGTTGTCTTTTTTATGCTTCTCCTGCTAACTGCTGCTGAAAGCAAAATGTCAATTTTGTGACGGGATTGCTTTTGTCTTTTGACGCCCTCAATTTGCGGCATCATTCGCCCCCACAAACACGACACGCCCCCTCTGTGAGATACTCTAACTTGCAGTTAGTTCAAAGTTAAAGTTAGCGAGTTTTTATTATGCTAAAAGTAAGGAATGAAGATTTGGTTTTAATATTTAATATTCCTTTGTACATTTTTTTAAACAAATTATCAAAAAGTTTATTCATAATTTTTTTTGAAGCTTTTGAAGTGTATCTCCTTTTCGTTATATAAAAACGTTTGCATCTTGATTTCTTTGCTGTTTGTAACTAATACGCGGCACGGGCATAATTAAATCTTTCGACTGTCGCCTTTTGTGTGGACCATTTGTTGTATATGTTGTAATAATAAGATAAATCCGTTCAAGCTGCCAACAGGTTGCTGCTCAAACTATAAATTTGTACAAGACACCTTTTGTGCTTTGGCGCGGGTTGAACGCCCAACTGCAAAAAGGCGCTAGAGAACAATGCTTAAAGTTTAAGCCATATTATACAATTTATAATATTTAAAAATCTTTTGCTCTACTCAGCACACTAAATATGTTTATTTCTGCTTGTGTTTTCTTTGCTGTTTTTGTTTTTTTCTGGCTATTTTTCAAGCACTTAGCGTGCTGACAAGTTGAAGCTTTTGCGTGGCCCGTCAGTCAGGTGGCTCACAAGATATATATGTATGAGCGGACTTAGACCTCTTGCAAAACCAACCGACTGAATGACTGACTGGGTTCCCCTTATTATTGTTGCTGTGCTGCAGACACATTTCAGTTTTGATATGAGCTGTCGCCTATTTGAAGCTTGGGTCTCTCTTGCTCGTTGACGGGCCCGCTTTGCCGTTTACGCCATGGCCAAGTAGTATCTAGTGTGGGTGGCCCACACACGTACACTTATACACATATGTCAAGTCGGAGACTCGGACATGTACCTGGTGCAATTGTTGCGCCGCCGGCGCCTCAGTTAACTCACAGTCCAACATACAGTCAATCTGCCCCCCCCCCCCCTTCCCCCTCTCTGTTTCTCCCTTTCCTCATCTTTGGCTGCGTATTAAATTTTGAAATTGGTTTTTTCTGTTGCGGTCGTTAAGCTTATTTCCGTATTGAAGTCTTTCAGTCTCAGTCTCAGCTTTGCGGTTTGAATTAATTAGCCTGTGCAGCAAACGAACTACATTTCGTTCTTTTGCTTTTGCATATTAAATCATGTAACAAACATAAAACTCAATGTGTCTTTACCTCTGTATCTCTCTTTCGCACTCTTTGTGTGGCTTATAAAACGCCAACGCATTCGAATCGGACTCTGAATCCAAATCCGAATCGAAAAAACCGAGACAATGGTAATTATTAATAATGCAAATAATTATATCGATTTCATTTTAGGGGCGTTGTCTATGATTTGTACAAAGGTTCTGCTTCTTATGTTCTTTTTATTTTATTTTATTTCGGTTCGCTTTGATCAGTTAGTGTGGGAACAAATATTAAACTTCTCTCAGTTGCCACTTGAGCTGTTTGGAAGTTTTTCTAGATTTCTATGTTCACTAATTCCATAATGTATTTTATTTTTTATTTTTTGCTAATTTGCCTGCGTTGCATTTGTTTGTTGGCTTTTTGTGATTAATTTGACGTCAACGAGTGCATGTCAGTTTATTTATGGCGTCTTAAAGTTGTTGTTGCTGTGTGTGGCATGAATTATTGGGTATAGTGTAGAGAATGCTAGTTTTATGTGATCAATGACTAAAGTGTGCATATTTGTTGACAGTTTTGCTGAGGTTTGAGTGAGAGTGGAATGAATTAACGTAGTTCTTTAAAAAACTAAAAGAAAGCTTTCTTTCGTTCAAGTCTTTGTCAAGCTTTCAGTGAACTTTAGTGTGGCTGCCTATCTTGCGTAAGGTTTTCGTTTTAATTGTTATTTTTTACAAACTTCCTACCATACACATATATCTACGTAAACTAGTATATTGCTCAATTTAAGATTAGCTATAAGCCAAACAAATATCTTGCCCAACTTTTTCACTAACAGTTCACATTATGTCTGGTCCGTATTTAAGTTCGATTGGATCTTAAAATTGCGGCGAAACAACCATTATTAAATATTAATTTACACCCAGCGCGTTAAACAAACAGCACGTACGGCCAACAACAGCAACAACAACCATACAAATATTAATACCTACAACAACAATAGCCATATAACTACACTGACTACAACAATTGGTATCTGCATCAGGTCTCGAGTCAATCAACAGCTGCGACAAAGGCAACGGTGTTGGCGCCTGACATAATTCATACCTCCATAATCGTGCATACCCTGTACCTACAAGTAACTGAGAGAAAGGTATGATCAGTTCTTAAAACTATAGTTGGGGACGGATGCAAAACTTTCCAATCCCATAACTTCATCAAAACTGAACCGATTTTCAAAATGAAATAGTCAAGTAGAAACAGTCGTGGCTCGATTTCAATAATAATTCTGCATTCATAGTTGGAAATGTTTTATTTTCTCAAAATTCATGTACAAATTTCTGACCCAAAACAATACTTTTGATAAGACAGTAAATTAAGAGTAACAGTTGCATAAACTAAACTAAACATAGTTATTAAGGGGCATCGAATAGTTCATCACTCTTTTGCTAAGACATTCTTACATGCTGTTTCATTCGCACTAAAAATTATTAAATATTAATAACAACGAGCATGAGAAAAAAACGTGCAATGAATTTATAATTTAAATATTGAACATAACATAAAACTGAAAATTAATTTCGCAAAATTAAAAATGCATTTAAAATAGCATTTGGCGATAAGAGATTAATTAAACAACAGCCAGCAAGGAAGCTTAGACTCAGAAAAGTCTCAGCTCCAAGCCCCCAAAAACTAAGTAGACCATAGAAAGAATCAAGGCGTGTTTAGTGGCAGCTACAAAATGCCAATTAAGCGCGTTGCGCTGCACGTTGCAAGCAATCAATGAAATTCGAGTAGCACCAACGTTGCAATATTATTTTTAGTTTTATTCTACTTATTTTTTGCTAGCCATAAATTAAGGCACTAAACGATTTTCGAGCAGCAATCGCGGCGTGGCACTTGTCACCAGTCATCTAGTTGTTTCTGTTAGGTAGGGGGACGGGCCTTCTAATTTAACCTTTGACCAAATGCCGCTGCACTGTAAATTGACTGTGCCACATGTGCGTTTGGCCATTTCATTCTGTGGTTTGTTTTTTTTTTTGGGCGTGGCAACAGCAGCAACTTCAACAGCAGCACGCGCAGCAAGTCAACGTCAAAAGTGCTTAGAAAGACAACAGCCAAGTTTAAAACTAAGAGGAGAGCTAGTTGGCGGTAGGGGTAAGAAGGGAGTAGGTCTCGCATATTGTCCTGAGTTCTTAGCAAATGTAATATGACTTTCCCAGTCAAGTTTTTTTGTGGTGGTTTGGTGGCCTGTGGTGTGTTTCCTAATAGACAAAAGCTACCGCCTGACAAGTTACAATGCGAGATGAAATGTAGAATTAAGGAACGAAGAAGAAATACCCTGCCACAGCAGCATTAAGGGTGTTAGGCCATATAAATAAGCAAAATATTTACAATTTTAAGGTTTAATACTTTTCAAAACATCTCACTTAAACTTTTTCTGACATAATTTTAGTACCCTATTGGTTAAACAAGAGTATTTTATTCCGTTGAGGATAAAAAGCAAAGGCAATGCCAAAAAACTAAACTGGAAGTTGTAGAGCGTAAGAAACTGCGTGGACGGCATTTATAATAATGCGACTCAGCAAGCACTAAGTTGACTTTGGGGCAACAAAGTAAGGTGCGGCTGCGGCAGTGCGGAAAAACTTAAAATAACAAGAATCGCTGCAACAGCAACAATGACAATATCAACAGCAACAACAATAACAGCAAAGAACACAGCGGCACCGAAAATGAACTGGAAAACGCGTTTAATTGAACCAAAGCCTGATGACTGCCCACTAGCGCCATCTATCTGCGTGCGGCTGCACTAAACAGACTGAGCAAAACTTGTTGTTGCTGTCGTTGCTGCTGCTGCTGTTGCTTGCCGTGGTAGACCCAAAATCGATGATTCATCGGGTTGTTTGTTGTTTTGAGTGGTTTTCGCCGCCCCGTCGCAAGACTCCAATGCTCCAAAAAAAAAATTGCTAGACGTTTGTCGTACTTCGTCTTTGTTGTTATTGTTTTTTTTTTTTTTTGTTGGCGCTTGCCGCCTGCTGTTGCTGTTGTAGCTGTTGCTGTTATAGCTGTTACTGTTGCTGGTGACGCAGTTGCAATTGCAGTTGCAGCTGCGCCAGTTCTCCTTCGTTTGCCGTTTGGCGCTTTACGTTCAAAACAATTATTATTCTGGCAATTAATTTTGATTTAAGCAGCGATTTGATATTCCGCTCTATCCGCAACGAACAAAATTTAACAGTCAACCAGCCAGCTAGTCAACCACCCACAAATGCTTAGCACCACCACAACCGCCACCACCCGCTGCTACCAGACGATATGCAGCAATATGTTTAATGCCGGCGCTTTGCGGATTCACTAAATTTGCGAATCAGCTGCAACTTTTTTATGCGATAGATAAATAAAGAGACACCTACATTGTTGCCTTTTGTTGCTGTTTGATGCTGTTGTTGTGCACTACGAAGCAAGGCTCCTTGAATCGATTGGCATCATTGCAAACTTGTCAACAAATGAGCATCAACAATGCAATTGTAATATAGTATTGCAAATAGATTGAGCTAGCCTCATATGGCTGTGTGCTTCGTTATTTCGAATGTGAATGCAAGTGGAAAGCTGTGATATACACGTATGAGTTGAGTAAGATTAGCTGGGATGATAGTTTAAAAAAGAAGCATTTAGTAAGATTACTTTCAATTCAACTAATATTAATATATTGAAAGGTAAATTTAACCGTTAATATTTAGTTCGATTAGTTTATCTACTTTTAATCTTCTAAGGCTTTTATTTACTTTTTGATAACTATATCTTTACTATTACAGTTAGCTATCGTTTTGAATGATCATCGCTCAACTTTTACATCAAACTTATTTTATACCCTTTTTTTGTTTTTATTGATAAGTTTTAAAATAATACCAAATAAATATACATAAAATCGATTTCAATTCTGCGCATATTTACACAACTTAAATGAGAAAGAAACTTAGGTTAAAATAAAATAATTTAAAATAAATTATTGTAATATATTATTATAAATAAGCTCGCACCATTTCGATTTGTACACAACGAGATATCAACAAGAAATATACAGCTTTAAATTTAAACAAAATACACGTTAACATTAAATGGCTGCTTCAACTAATACCAATAAATAGATAAATAAACCTAACATAAAAACTAAATTTAAGATATGTTTGGGGACGTAACCTGTACTAGAGAAGATCCTAACAAGCAATAAAATTGCTCTAACTAATTTTTGGCACTGATTTCCTAATGCTTTGGCTAAACTGACTGAAAACTGACTTGAAACTTATCAATGACTATATAGCTACATATATAGATTTCATCCCTGACTTTTAGACCTAGTAAATACCCTGTCTGCTGACCTGTGTGGGCATTTGAAATTCGTGTGCTTCCTCCTCCTCTCCTCCACTGCTCCCCACACTGCCTGCATAGTACAGAGAATGAGGCGACATCTCATTATAGTCCTGCAAATGCTGCTGCAGCTGTTGCTGATTGAATCCGACTGCAGCTGCTGTGGCTGCTGAACCACCCTGCTCGGTTTGGCACCCACTCTGCAAGTGCTTGGCCAGCAGGGACATACGGGAGAAGGATTTGGTGCAGCTGGGGCAGGAATACTTTTTCACATCGGAGTGCGTTTGCATATGTGCTCGGAGATTGGAGCGATCTGCAAAGGCACGATTGCAATGCTGGCAGCTGAAAGGTTTTTCTCCCGTGTGGGTGCGTATGTGACCTTGCAAAAGCCAAGGTCGTGAGAAGGCCTTGCCACAGATGGGGCACTTACAGGGCAGGGTGTGGGTGCGTATGTGCATCTTGAGGGCACCAAGGGAGACATAGGTCTTCTCACAGTTCTTGCAACTGAAAACCTTCTTTACTTGGTTACCTTCTGCCGAGGGGCAATGGAATTGCTGATGCTTGGAGAGGCCTGAGTAAGTGGAATAGGACTTGCCACAATCCTTGCAGTGATAACGAGGCACTCCAACTGGCTTCTGCATAGATTGAGCTGAGGCAACATTCGCTGCTTGGATCAAAGCTGATGCCTGATCTGTGCAGAATTCAGTTTGATCCACAATCGGACCCCCGCTGGGATTACTTCTTATGATCTTATACTCGGTGCTCTCGTAGGCGTGACTCTGTTGATGCTTCACGAGACCTGCGTATGTGGCATAGCATTTGTTGCACTGCTGACACTGATAGTAGAGATCATTGCTGCTCTTGATCTTCAGATTCAATTGATTCTCACTGTTCTCCTGGTTCTCCATATCATCCTCATCCTGTTCCAGCAGATGGGGTGGAGCGGGAGGCTTAAAGTTCTGCTGCGCCTGCTGTAGGGGCAGCTGTTGTGGTGCCATATGTTGCATGCTAAGTAACGCACGTGCAACGTTGTGCAGATTGACATTCTCGCTTAAGCCACGACGTTGATGCTGTGGCGCCACACTCAAGTCCTGCGGCTCAGTTGGCGTTGGTGCTTGTGGTGGCATTGGCAATGGCATCTTCATACAATCCTCATACTCTGCAATGCTCTTCATCAGATTGTTGTTGTAATTGCGCAGACCAAAAGGCTCCACCACATGCTCCACCTCGACCATTGAGGTAGGCTCCAAGGAGGGAGAAACGCTTGCATATCGAGCGGACATTTCTAGATCTTTTTTATGTTCCGGTCCCATGACTTCATCCTCGGGCGGCAGGTCAAACTCACCATAGCCTAGGCGGGCAAGACTTTTCGCAATCTCCTCGCGTGTAAAGACATCGGGAAAGGCTCGCGCAATCTCTCGTGTCTCCTGCCAAATGCGCCGAGCCAGTTGATCTTTTGTCTGTGTCAAGGCTGCATCGAAACGTCGTCGAATATCTTGAGGAACTGGCTGTGGCTTCGGTTCCGCTTTGACTGACCAATGTGGAGGCTCGATTGGAACTGCAGCAGACGCTTTGCTAAGATCAACTGGTCCCTCATCTATAAAAAGTGATAAAAAGGTTAATTAGTTAAGATCAGAAGACTCCTTTAAAATTATGTTTGTCAATTTTAAGGACCCTCGAACCTACCATGACACAACTGGTCCTCATGTGTTGGCTCCTCCAGTTGTATGGGTCGCTTTTTTAGCGGACATTTGCTGTACTTGAGCTTATCCATTTTAGCTTGAGGTAGATCGAAGTTTTTCACTTTTCCGTACTCACGATCTCAGCAGGATCTTTTCACTATATGTTTTCCGATCTTCACTTAAAATCACTGGCACTGGATCATTTATTGCTGCTCCGCACTCACGTCTCGTTGGCTGGCAGATTCGTATACGAATGATGCAACCGGCGAGGATCACTTTAATTTTATATAGACTTCCTCGGCGCAGGATCAATCAACCCCCAAATTAAAACGAAGCGTTAGCAACCCCCTTGAGTGCCAAAAAGGATCAGCTACCTACTTCCGATATGTGCCACGGGCGGATTCTGTACGGAAATCAACCACCACCACGAGCCAAACAATTCCACATTCAATGATCTCTTGTATTGACTCACCCCTCCGGACCCTCTCTCACTGCTTCTGTCTCTGCCAGTCTCTATGATTGTCGCCTGCCGTCGTAACAGCTGTGTTCTATGCTCCAGCTGCAGATTGATTCAGCACCGCCAACAAAAATCTCTGCTCAAAAAAGCGAGCACGTGCCATACAACACACACACATATATTGAGACACACACCGGTTACCGGCGTGTCGGCGCTCTCTCCCTCTTGCATACACCACCAGCACTCACACACACGATCGCCACCAGCTGCCACTGAGATTGAATTTTGTATACGCTCAAATTTCCCCTTCGCTGCGAGTGTGTTTGGGAGTGTATTGCGTTTGTGTGTGTGTTTAATGGTGAGCGTGAGCGGCAGCTGGTGAGCTTATGTACAACTTGAAGTGCAAGTTTATTTTTAACTCACTTGCTGTCTCTTTCGGTACGTATTGAAGATCGGCTGCCTGGTGACTATATACACGACGAAGCACGCACACACAGACACACAAGTCTCTCTGCTGTGAGCAGGTGAGCATGCTCTTTAAATGCTACGAAGAGTAGCTTTAAGCTTGGTGCGCACAGCCAATTGGCGCTCCGCTATAATCGTTTTGGCGCTCTTTGGCGCTCTTGTTTCATATTTCATTTGTAGCGTAGACAAGTTAAGAGTACAACTGCTGAAAGATACTCTCTCTCAGTTCTTCTGCTAACCTAAATCAGCTTAAATATAACGATCTTCCATCCGACTTGGCTGTGTTAAGATGACTTAAACTGCAGCTTTTAGGCTTAGATTTTCTTCTCAATTAAACGTTAAGCTGATACTTTTATATAAGTTAGTTTAATACATGACATAGTTGGCTCTCAAATTGAATTTCTTGCAACCCAAATAGCGGTTACTGGCAGGCATTTCACATATTATTAATCACTGGAACAAACAACCCAAGGATCCTAACTAAATCAATGAGCATTGTTTAGAGAAGCCTCGTTCTACGCTCCTCCAACAACATCGAGCGCTTTATTTCCAACGACCATGAATTTTTTTTTTAAATGTAGGCAGCTGGCTCAGTTTTTGGCTCTTTCAATAAGTACAATTAATGGGGTGGTTGCGCCGCCGCATTTTACCTGGATTGTTTTGGAATGCGCCAAAATATAAAAAGGTATGTGCAAAACTACCTGGCACTAGGCACTTTAAACATGCTGCTCTTGCTGCTCGTGCCGCCTGCTGATCTACCAATCTATCCACCCCAAATGGAACGCACACAGCATCACAATCTCACCAGCCAGTCAGCCGTCTGGTGGTTGCAGTTATTGGTGTTGTTGTTGTTCTGGTGCGGCTGCTGGTGGTGAAACTGCATTTTGTACGTTACTTTCGATCTACACAAACCCAACCCTTAGCGTCAAGAAGCGTCTTGTTCTTGATCTTGGCAGAAATCTCAGAGCAGAGAGCAGAAAATTGGAGGGTTGTCCCGTGCCCCTCGTACTGGTTTCTTACTCACATCTGCCTCCTTGACACGTACCATGCAACTGATTTCGTTAACTACTTCGGTGATTTCTTATGGAAAATTTTGGCGCCAAAGTCGTGTAATGAACCGGTGTGTCCTGGCCATGAATCGCGATCTCTGTCATAATAACATCGCTGCACATAAAAGATACTAAGAACTTATTGTTTGAAAGAGAAATTTAGTGTTTCTTCAGATATTAAATTCATTGCTGAAGTAAAATTAATGAAACACGCAGCTAGAAAGTAAATAAAATAAAGAGAAAAGAAACTAGTTTTTTTGAATAGGTATGGAATGGCAGCTAAACTATCTTGTTGATCAGCTAAACTATCTTGTTGATCATTTTTAATACATATTGAAAAGAAAGCTTTTTTCTTTTCTTTCCCTCCCACCTTGCATTTTGCATTGAATCGGTATCTAGACAATAATAACATTTCGCTGTCATCTTTGACCAAGAGAAGCTCTTGTTGCCCGACAGCAGACACCCGAGAGCAAAGTGAGCTAACTGCACATCACCTGGCAGACAAACCGCAAACGGTGAAAATAACACACTAAGAGGAAACTAACAAACTGCCTCGGACTGCGATTCAGGCTCAGAATTGGCTCGAATACAGTTGAGTGCCTCACTTCAAAGTGTCAAAGAGCCGCCAAAGTCGCATAATGAAGTGCAAAATGTCATTAATTTGCTGTTTGCCAGTTTGCAGCTGCAGCAAGCAAAACTGACAACAAAAGAAAGTCGCCGGATGGATAGGAAAAAGTGTAAGAAAACTATGCAGAAATGCAAAACCCAATACTGAACTGACAGGAGAGGAACAAAGGGGTGTGTATTGTGTGCTGCATGCCACACGCCGCCGCACAATGTCACGAGTTACAGATTTCTCAAGCCACTAAGCAAAAGAATGCGCCGCCGACCATGGCGACTTGGACGCGGCAATCAAAACAAGATCTTAGAACTATTGGCGCCTGATCTTTGCAGACAAAGAGTAGGAGTCGGAGATGGAGTTGGAGACAGAGCGAACAGAATGTCCAGGTCAGTGAACATAAATGCCGCCGTCGGTGGGCAGTCTATTGAAATCTGATATTGTTATCAAAAGCCTAACGGTAATTATAAACAAATAAAAGCACACACAACAACAACAACAACAACTTAAACCTTAAACATGTTTCTTTGTAACGTTAAGAACACACAACAGGCCTAAACAAAATAAGATAGGGATGGGAAGACCATGTTGCCGCTTCCGACGCCGCATATATTAGCCAAGTTAGAAGCTACGTCTATAATTCAAGCTAATTTGTTTTATTGACAGCGTGTGCGCCTTATAGTCATCGATATGGCCAACACATAGACGAAAACACACGCACACACAAAAACTACCACAAATTGGTCAACTATGAAATGAGCCAAGTCTGATGAAAAAACAACCATTTGGACCAAAAGAGTCGAGAGACTAAGACGTGTTTCATTAGGGTAGCTCAAGTGACAATAAATTAAATTTGTTGGTCAACTAACTAATTAAAATGCGCTTCTAGAGTCTCGCTCGATTCTCCGCATTGGCTCTTAAGATATTAATCTGCTTGGGAAGCTTACTGTCAGAGACGCTTTTGGGGGTACGGGGACCACCCGCTCAGCTAAGTTAAGTTTTTTTTTTGTTGGGTACACCGATCGGTAGCTCTCATCTTGACTAATATGAACTATAATTTCCAGTTGGTGATTTTATTTAATTTCTTGTGTTTCATAAATGAATCATGATAATGAATTGTTTGTGCTGCGGCCAGCTTCGATAGCTTCATGGGAAAAAGAGATTAACATCAGCGTTTATGTTAATGCATGTTCAAAAATATCATAAACTTAAAATGATGATATATTCACCGCCCTGCTCTTACGAAGTATTTTCGCCGCTGATTCACTTACAAATACGTGAGTATGTGTGCGAATTTATTATCATTATCTTGTCTTTTTGGCAAATTTTAACAAATTTTTGGGTTATTGTACTTGACATGTCTGTAATTTGCTTATCAAAGGTAAACATCCTCCTTGAAAGCAACTTGATTTCGACTGTTTGTCTGCTTGTTTGTTAAGGTATTAAGCTGAAGGGCGATCTGAAGTTCAAGTTCGGTCGAATCAGAAAAAAGAGATTAGACTTAATGGAGCGATATGTTTAAGAAGAAATGGAAGACAACCAAAAGAAAGCATTGTACAAATAACACATAATAAATAAATTGTTTTATTTTATAAGCATTATAATTATTACGTTTAACTCATTTTATTTTTATATTTGAATATCCTAATAATAGTTAAAAAGGATCTTAGACCCATCAGCTGTTATGAGTAGTCAACAATTCTCCACACTCACATTTAAAACATTATGCATTATAATCAACAATATGTGTAAATTATCTTAGCAACATGCAACCTCTCCCTTCAATAACATATGTCTTGTCATTAATTTAGACAAAGTTGCTAGTGTAACTGATATTCAGCACTCCTTGAATATCCACAAACACACGCACACACACACAACCACCCACACTACACATACAATATGCAATATCCAATTAAAAGCCATCAATTGAACAATTCAATTGAGTGCAAATGTTCCCATGACCAGACAAATTTACACTTGCAAACGACCAACCAGACAACCAGCCAGCCAGCAGCCAAGTGCGTGGGAAAGGCATAGTGGGAAGAGGGGAGGATTGTTGTTGAGGATTGTTTTTTGGACTCAGCATCAGTCGGAAGGATTTTATATTTGACCAATAAATAAAATGTACCAACGCTTCGAATGCGGGCGCAGGATATCGACTTAAGCTCGGACTTGTATTACAAGCAGGGGCAGTGCGGTAGCAGGAGCAGGAGCAGGAGAAAGAGCTAAGGGATGATCCTTGATGCATTATTTGTTATTTGAATCACGTGACAAGTTGCTGGCTCCGGAAGAAGTAGAAAGCCCAAAGGGGGTTGCTGGGAACGTTGCACAGAAATCATCCCACGGGATTCAATTTATGCGTGTTTGAATGTTTTTGATTGCGCGTTGCTGATTCAAATAAAATTCAACTTCGATGTTGTTGTTGTTGTTGTTATAGCTTGTGGTAAGCTGAGCTGCTTTGTTGTTGTGCTTTATACATCACAAGTTGAATTCTTTGTTGTTGGTGGTGGTGGTGCAATTTCAGTCTCATTACAAAACATTTGCTTTGTTCTCCTGTTTGGAGTTTAACTTACGCCTTTTGCTCTGTGTGTGTGTGTGTGCGTGCGTATGTTTTTGGAGAGGGTGAAATGCATCCATTTCAGTGACAGCTTGCGCCTGTTGGCATTAATAAAGTCACGAAGAAGCTCGAGGGATTTGCAATTATACAAATTAAGCAACGGGCCGAAAACCCTTTGCTCCCCTCCCCCCTTTTACCGCAGCTCTAAGCCAATTTGGAGACGCTTTTTTTGGGCTGCAAAATGCTGTAAAAATAGCTGCAAATGTCACGTTAATTATTACAAATGATTTCATATTTATATTTTATGTTAATTTCGGTTGTCAGCATTGTATTTTTATAATTCACAGCTATGAAAATACCAGAAATGCTTTTTTTTGGGACACAAATGTATAGAAGTCAAGAGTGCGCTCTATGGGGAATACTCTGTAGATTGGTTGTTGTTCTTTTTTTTTTTGTGTGAGGAGAATAGAAAATTAACTTATATCTTAATAGGTTGCTTAAAAACAAAATCTTTTTCTACATTTTTAGCTGTGATGTTTAATATATATCACACTCTGCACTTGCACAACTGTCTAGTACTTTTTTTAATCTTTGAGTTGGCTGCAGGGTATTATAAAAGTAGCATGGACTTTTGGAGGCGTGCACCTGAAGCAAGTTCCACAAGCCTTAAGATAGCTACTTGGGAATTGTGTATAGAGATATAGGCATCGAAAAACAATATAATTGATTTATGGCCAATAAATTGTTGGGTCGACTAAATTTAGAAACGAGCAAACAACTAATTTACTGAGAGATGTGAGCTGTAAAGTTTCGTGTTCTTCGCTTTTGTCACGTTCATGGGCATGATATTCTTTTCCGTAGTAACAGCTCCGCTCTCTTATCTCTTCTCTTGGTGAACGTGTCCGTTTGTTTGTTTTTGTTTGTGTCAGGCGTGTTTTGGCGGGGGAGGCAGGCGACAGGCGAGAATCTGTCGTCTGGCAGGGCGCTGTCACAATTGACACTGACGATGCAGCAGGTACACGAGGAGGAAGATCGCAAAGTACTAAGAAAGAAGGAAAAGACGTGCCGTTAAGTTGTCAATGCTGCTACTACATACATTTTGGGAAAAGAATCGAAGCAGCGGGAAATTTTCATTTGGACACGGCTTCTACTCATCTAACGAAAGATTAATTGAACGTGCGCCATTCGAGTTATTAATCTTGTCTTGGCTTAGTTTGGGCCTACATTGTTTTTAAAATATTGTATGCACTCGTCTCGGTCCGGTGTCAGCTAATGGGACCGCGCCACTTGAGCCACGATTTCAGTTGCACATCTGAATTTCCAACATACATGTATGTATGTATATAAAGTATAAAGCTGCATAAAAGTATAAAGCTTTTTTTAAGGTCTCCCCTAATTTGTTTATGGCTCTGATAATGCAATTTTTTAGTTGGAAAATGAGACGGAGGGCAGTTTGAGGCAACAGGGAACTGCAATAACATAAATATATCCGCTGATCTGGCAGGAGCCATATTTTGTCACATTTTTGAATACAAATATATTGTTTTTTGTCGGGTGAAAGTTGGAGCGTTTTTATGGATGCCCATAATTCTCTAGCTGCACTGAAAGATATGCTTATGTAAAGACTTTTACTCAAAGACATTTTAAAAATTATCTGACAGGAATAAAGTTATAAAGTATGAGTAAGTTCTTAAAGAAGAACGATAGAACATATATTCATTACTCACAGTATATATTCTGTAATAATACGTATTCAAATATTTATTTATAATTTTTCTTATAGTTCACAACGAAAAGAACCTTATTTTACAAACGAAATTCCACATAGATTATTGAAATTACGACCTGTTCGTGTTTTAAATGTTCTCAGAACTCTTCTCACCCCACCCCGGATCGTCTTCTATTGCGCATTGAGTGAGCACATGCCAAAACTTGCCGCAAAAATTATTGCGCAGCTGCTTTTTTAACTATTTCACAAGGTAGAGCAATTGAAAAGATGACGCACATACAATCACAAACACCCCACTCCACTAAACTCGAAAGTAACGTTCCCGAGAGCTCAAGTTGAAGTTGAATTTAAGCGTATTTGCAACACCTTGAGAAGGCTGAAGATACTTTTGTATGTAAGTAGTCAAGTCACCACTACCAGGCACAATGTTGTGGCATAACCAGTATGTCACGAGGGGGAAGTTTTCAATTTTTATGGAACACCTGGACTTGGTTGTGTCTAAGGTGCACGGTACTAATGAGCTCTCTGAGTTCGAAACCTTAAGGCGCAACTTTCTGTGTTTTGACGCAGTTCTGTCTGCCAGCCAGCCAATGGGGTTTCTGCATTGATAAAACCCAAGGACAGGGGCTAAGTAAATCCATATGTGTGTCTTTCATGTGTAAACAACATAAAACCATATCAGTTGAGTTAAGTTCGCTTTCGGTTCGGTTCGGTTTCCTTTTGGCAAATCCACATAAGAACACTTGCGTCATCATGAGCGTTTCATGATAACAAATATTCACTTTGAAAAGGTTTCGATAGGGGTTGCTAGAGGAAGTGCACACCTTGCCACATTAGCATAGGCATTAATTTTGGTACCCCTCGCTGGTACCTCTTCTTTTACTTCAACTTCCACTAATTCTTAGTTTCCCATCGTGCTATTTGTTTGAACTTGTTTATTAACATGTGACAATTATGCAAATGATTATCGGAGCATAATCAAAATGTAGACGAGGTGCAGCAAATGCTATGCGATCTACACTTCCTTGCCCTTCTGCTTGAACCCTTTTTGCTATGTTATGATTTTTCCCTGAGCCGGATGTTAAAGCGACACGCAAGTGTTATCCCAACTACAATTCGAGAATTATGCAAATTGCTTTCGACATTGAGAGTGTAAATTTTATAGTAGAACATGTACAAGGAACACCTGGGCAACGGAAGGAAATGAATCCCTTTCTGTCAAGATCTTTCCCACAGTTGTCAGGCTAATGGATAAGGCATTCTTTTAGAGTAATAACTATTGATGTTCGCATCCATTAAAAGTCTTTAATGGAAAGAAAAATTAATAATATTGACAGTGGATGAGATGCAAAGTGAAGGTGACAAATGTAAAGTCAGATCGCAACAGGAGACTAAATCATTTTCGTTTGTTTTGAACAACTTTTGAAGCAGTTTTAGAAATACTAATCAAAATTAGTCAAATATTATATAGGCACCTCAGAAAGAACAACAAATTTCAGCATTAAGGACATATTTATTTAAGACAAAGAGTGTCAAATGTTCTGGTCAAAACAAAAGTTCCAGGATTATAATGAGTTCAGCTGGGTCGTTAATCGACTTCAACACTCCGCGTCACTCGCTGCTCTCGGCGAGATTTAAGCTGAGTTTTGCCTATACCTCTTTGCAGTCGCGAATGCCAGGAATCATGCAGCAGGTAATAAAAACACTGAGATCCAACGAGGAGGATCTGACTAAAATGTATGGGGAGGAGGTGCATAAGGATGTGCGGATAATTATTGAATCCATTGAGTGCTTGAGTGTGCAACTGAAACGTGATCGTCAGTTTCAGCAGTTCTATGGCAATGAACCGGACAAAGATGACTGGAATGCATTTATATCGGAGCTACCGAAACCTAAGAGATCATACTTTCGAGCTAGCTGGCTACACGCCGAGTGTTATCTGTTTAGACGCATAAGTTCTTTTTTTGAGAATAGTAAACATCTGCAGAAATTTGATTACTTTCTAGATCTAAAACAGGAGGATCTAATGATTAGTGAGCGTGCAATTCTTTGTCTCACCGAGGCCACTCGAGGATTGGCCAAGAATTTTGAATCCTTTAGCCGACTAATGCGCATCAACATGTGGAGCAACCGATTCGAGTTGCAGCTGAGCTCTTTTGTCTTTGATATGGATACGGATCGCAAGGATATCAATGTGCTGGCCAAGGTGGCAGATCTCGACAAGCGTCTGCTCGTAGATGACAGCATTCTGGTTTGGAATTGTCTAATGAAAGTCAAGGGACAGAAAAGCATCATTCTCGACTACATATGTGATAATGGTGGCTTTGAACTCTTTACTGATTTGCTGTTTATCGAGTATCTTCTCGAGCATAAGCTGGTCACCCAGGTGCGAATGCATGTGAAGACCATACCATGGTACATCTCCGATGCGATGCAAGAAGATATCGAGTGGACTATCCAATACCTTATTGATTTCCCCAACGAGATCATATCAACACTGGGCAAGAAACTGCAAAGTCTGATGACATTTAAACGCATTATTATAGCACCCCCATCGCATTTCTGGACAGGTCCACAGTCCTACTTTGTCATGTACGATTCAAATGTTGAACTTTACAAAATGCTGACACAATCACAGTTGGTCATTTTCAAGGGGGATCTTAACTATCGCAAGCTACTGGGGGATTACATCTGGGACAGCACGGAGGAGTTTATAACCTGCTTAAGGGGCTTTCGGCCCACAAACATTTGTGCCATGAGGAACGTGAAGTGCGAGGTGATGTGTGGTCTGCCCGAGGGCGTTGCCGACCATTTGCTAAGGGTCGATCCCACCTGGATGATATCGGGCACCTACGGTGTTATTCAGTATACGGATAGCTTAAAGTGCAAATGCGATCAACAGCCTGTCTCCTCTTTGACTTCAAAACCGTAGCAGCCGCCGCTTTAAGCTTTAAGTTTCACTTGTGGGACACTTACATATGTCCTCGCCCTGGGGGTTTCTAATCCTCGACTGTGTCCGACAATCAGCAGCAAAACGAACGCATCGCCGGCAGTTAAAATTTTCTGTACATTTTCTCTGTATTTCTATTTTTATTAAATTTACAATTGCTACCGCAGCTGGCCACAGAAGTGAGTGAGAGGAAGAGAGAGGTTAGGGGGGCCTGGACAATGTCTTAATTTGCATTTGGCTGCCAGCGTAGAAAACTTACAATGCCAAAAATAAATGAGACCATATTTGTCAGCGCACTTTGCCCAAATCAAAACGGCATCGTTACGCCCACAAACTGAAGGAAGGAGGCACCTGCATTTCTCTAGTCTGTGCTAATCTAGACCTGTCCTCTGCTATACCTGCAGGCCGGCATAAAGCCTGGCCAATTGGCTGAGTGACTAATGCTGTTGGTTTTATTGATGTGGCGCACATGCGCAGCAATTTGTCCAGCAATGAGGAGGAGAGACAAATAGTGTCTTTCCGGGCAATTTCAATTGAAAATGGAAAGTTGTGAAAATCAACACAATATATGGAAGAGATTGTTTTATGCAAATATATATCTAGTGAAAGATGTTTTGATGTTAATGTGAAATTATTTCAAAAGCAACCATCATTCCATTTGCTGGTTCTCATGGAAAAGTCACTTGGTTATTCAGCTTCTGTATTATAATTGTTAGGGCATCGATCTTAAAATATTTCCCAGATTTGCACTCGACTAAGCACTACTTCTTACTTTTGTACTCAAAAAGTTCCGGCATGCAGCGTTTTCTCAGTAATTCGATGCCTTTAAAATATGTATCAAATAGTTATAGGAATCAAATATAGCCAAATTAAATTTATTTAGTTGATTGCACTTCAAACCAAATGAAACGTTTTCAAATGAGCAACTCTCAAAAATTAGCAAAAAGTCAAGATTGGAATATTTAATGCGCATTCCCACAACTATTAAGGTTGCAAATTGAAAAGAGCAACATGAGGCCCAAAAACATATCCAGAACATTCCAATGCACATTCTCTGTATTCAGGTACAGTTCCCACTCCAAAAAATTGTGCAATTAATCAGCAACATAAGCAATGGGCTGTGAAACAAAATGGAAATGAAACACGGCAATCAACAACGGGCCAGCCAAAGATATTATTTTCCCACCAATATAAAAGCCACCCCAAAGCAAGAAGCATCTACTGCGCAGCTGCAGAATAACTAATACTCCACAAAAAATCAAAATACAAAAGCCAGAAGCTGGTTTTCTTCTCTCTCTCTTTCTCTGAGAGCAACAACAATGAAAGCAACTGGCTGTTGTCCACTTGGTTGTCTTAGGGGTGGGCATTCGGTTCCTGTTGCAGTTGCGCCCTTGAAATCTAGCACCCGAAAAAAAGCCGGCACCCGACATACGTACTACATAAGAGTTACCATCAGTATTCACCAGTTTCACATATACCAGGTTGTTGTTGGTTGTTGCTGGTGCTTTTGTCTGATTTGGCCCGGGGAGGGTTGTAAACTTTCTCACCATTTGCCTAGCCATGGTAGCCAGGTGATGATTGTGGCTGTGATTTCGGCTGTTTCCACCACCACCACCAGCACCACCCAATTCAATGGCTTTAAGCTGTGCTCAGGTATGCGCCATGAAACCAGCTGCCAAACGAGATTCAACAACAACAATCGACAAAGTGTTTGTTAGTTTTTTATTTGCTGTTTCTGTTCGCTTCGCTTTTTGGGTGGAGTTGTTTGCCGGCCAAGCCAAGCTGCCGTTTAAGGCTTGCAACTTGTATGCAAGGTGCGATAGTTAAGTTGCATTTTCACATGCTTCGTTATTAGATAATCAGTAAAAAAAAAAAAAAGATTAGCAATCGCTGTGCTTATCAAACATTGCACCCCAAAACTGTTGACCGGATGACCAAGCTACAAGTGTTCACAATGTTTGACATCAAATATTGAATAATTATGGGTGCAATCAATTTTATTTTTTGATTGGGAAAATGAGTCATTCGAGCAGTAAACTAGAGATGAGCGTGTGAAAAGTTGGGAATGAAGAAAATGTTATTATATTTATGAAACATATGTTTATTTAGTTATTAAATTAAAAATCCTTCAACATTTTAAACACTTAAAAAATCGGTGTCATATCTTATAAAAACTCGTAGGCAAATATGTGCTGAAATTATTCATTTATGTTTTATAGCTATTTTGTATCAATATGTTACCCTTTCCCTTTGAGTCAATCGATGACTGTGCCAAGTGTGCCATGTAAATATAATTATTTCCCTATAAGTACTTTCCCTGAAAACAACAATTACGCTTTCAGTTCGGTTGGTGAGCCAAACAGATAGACAGGCAGGCGTTAGGTAAAGTTGTGCCTAAATTATGGGCAAATTAAAAAGGGAACTTAGTTTGAGTGCAATTACGAGTATCTTAGCTGGTTGGGGGTTTTTACATTGGGCAGTTGACATAAACCTTTCGCCGAAAAAATGCCGCCAAAAGGAGCTGACAAGTGGCCAAGAGGCAAAGCAACAACATTGGCTAAAAGGTCAACAATTTCGTAATCAGCTTTTGTGTGTGCACACGACGTAACCATAAGCATGGGGCTCCATGTCATCCTATATATTTCAACAAGACACCAAAAGGCAGTTAACAGGAAAGGGGAGAGGTGGAGGAGCCTGGGGCTGAGCCAGGCAGTCGGGCAGGCGAATGGCACTGTCAACTCTCCAAGCGCAAACGATTGTGGAACAAGAGCCAAAATAAAAACACATTCGCCAACTGACCAAGTGGCCAACGATCCAATAGCGACAACAACAACTAATAGTTTTAGTTGGTAGATATGTGTGTATGTTCAAACGACTATCACCCGCTAAAATTCAAATTCAAATTTGCTAAAAAAAAACCCAACGCCCCACCGAACAACAACACCACTGACCGACCCAGCGACCACAAAAATTAGCCATCGACTTGGGCGCTAATCTGGTTTTAAACTGCGACCAGGCGAACAGCGCTGCCACGATGCGGGTGTGTTTACCACGCAGCCAATGTGCCTGCCTGCCACACCAGGCCCAACTCCAGCTTGCCAGCCAGCCTGGTCAGCTTGTGCTGGGCCCGACAGACAGTAAGACTGCCAGGCCACCGATCACAACGTTTGGCCATCGTTGACCAACCAGTTTGTGGCACCCGCACCTGGCCAACTGCCCAACTTAAGACTTTGCAGTCAGCCAGCCAGCCAGCCAGCAAGCGAGCGAGCGTGGCGAACTCACAGCTAACAGCCTAACTAACTGCCTTTACATCAGACAGCTGCCGGTCCTGCCCTGCCCTGTATAGTTGTAGTACTAGCTCAAGATCGAGTCCTAGATTTGTTTGCAGCTCTGTTTTTATTGTACTTAGAAATGCGTAACTTCAAGAACTATTTAATAGTTGTTCTTTTAATGTGTAGATAAATATTAAAGTGATAATGTTTATATTGTACACTTCTAAAAGCTCTCAAAAATAATGGACATAGTTTTATATATCTGAAATACTATTTAGGTGATCGTAATAATTGCATACGTGATGAATTGCTTATACTCTCTCCATTATATCTATAAGATTATCACAGTTGTTTGTTCAATTTGTTTAAGCTATTAACTGATTAACAAAGTGTAGAGTCAGAAGAGTTTTACTCACCTTGATATGGTTATTAAAACAGCAACATAAAGATAAGAAAATATAGGTTTATGAGCAAAGTGCACATTAAAATAACACGTAACTAAAAGATTTAAAGGCATACATTAAATTGGGGTTTATTAGCTATATAAGTGCGTGCAGTAATTGCAATTTAAGTGTCTATAGAGTGTTTTAAAATTGTATTGGTACTTCACCAACAAACATACAAAACCAAACTTATACACGTAGTCAGGTCAAAAAGTGCGCTGTAATTCGTCTACTCAACGCCAGAGTGTGATTTGCTGATTAGCAACACTCTTTCCGTCATATTCTGAAAGCCCAATTACAACGGCCAACAAGACAAACGGCCCAGACATTTGCCGCCGAGACGCTGTCTGACGCTTACTTTTGTTTTTGTTTTGTTGTTTTCCTTTTTTCTATTTGTTCGTTTTTGGCCACGTGAACACCCTTATGCAAAACAAATCAAAACAGCATTAAAAGTCGTAAATCTATGCCAAAAAACCAAAAAGAAAAAAAATGTGAAACTTTACCAAGCCGCATAATATTCGACCGGCTCCTTTAACAAACAAAAGCGGCTGCAGCATGTGCCATAGCCAAAGACCAGGCCCAAACCTCTTGGCCAAAAGAGACACTTGGCCACTCGAGACGCCGACGTCGACAGAGACAGCGACGTCAACGTCGTCGGCTGCTGTGATAAAATATGAGACACTGGGGCAGACACTCAAATGGTTAATGCCAACGTTATAAGGCGAGGGAGGGTAGAGTGGTAGTAGGCCATGATTCAGTGTAAAAATAGCCAAACAAAAAAAAAGAGAGAAAAGATATATCCATTGAGACTTAACTTGTACTATATGTATTGCTGACCAGACGTCCAGGAGGTTGTTGGTTATTACTGCATTACCAATGACAGCAGCCACCGCCGAGACGCCACCTAGCGGCCCGAATGAGGCAACTAACCTACCTGTCAGCCCAGCGTATGAAAAGCCTTCTCACATGCAGATACAGATACAAAAACACACACATACAAATGTGGGTTCCTTATGCGGGGACCGGCCCGAAATGTCATACATTCAATGATGGTGTTGTTGTTGTTGCCGGTTTCAATATTTATTTATTTGCGAGTGCCTCGCGCAATGCATTAAAGGCAATAAAATAAATAAAAATTGAAATTGACTACGTCAGAAAATTTTGGCATTCATAATGCATGAGTTTTGATTTCTTAGCGACGTCAAAGTGCCAGCAAAAAAAAGGCTAAGGAAAAATATGAAATTGAAATGCAAAAGCTAAGTGTGATTGACTATGGAGATACCCTATTTAGTTAAATAAAAGCCGTTTGAGAAAAATATAATAAATAATGACAAAATAAGCTAAAAAAAACAAAAATCTGTGTATAGATTATAAGAAGTTGTATTCAGTTCAGTTTCTTATGTGAAAGTGAAATTTTAAAATAATGAATATAAAAAGGTCTAAAATTTGTTGACTGTCTTAACCATACTGTATAGGTATTATAAAGTATAATCATATTGGATTTAAAACTACAGAGTGTTTGAAGCCCAAGTAAAGTGCAAGAAATCACTTAAGTTTGCTTTGAGTCCATTGCAGATTTATGTTAACTACTCGACTTGTTATAATTGGTATATTAAATGATTTAAAAGCTTGCCAATGCGCCAACACAAACAGAAATCAATTGAGGAAAAAAATCTACAAAACAGCCAGCCATTTATACATATATATATATATATATATATATATATATGGCACTGTCTGTCCATAGAGAGAGAGGGTGTAGGCAATTGGGCACCGAAATCCAAAACAAAAATATGGAACTGGCAAACTGAGACAGCGGGATTTTGGGTTTGGGGTTTGGGGTCCGTCCTGTGCATGGAAACTGGCTTAATATTATTTATGAGCCCAATATGCGCGATATCACGTAATAATCACGCACATAAATGGCCAGTTAAATGCTGGAGACCTCTACTCTTGGAGTCTTTTGAGCCAAGCGGTTGCATTTCATATTTCATTTCAAGTGTTATTTGCAAAACATGTGCGAGTGGGGCGCAAATAAAAAATTAAGTAATAGATTTTGTCGCGGCGATAACAAAAAAGTGCTAAAATATTTTAAAGTGCGTCAAAGCTAATTTATAGGACACATTTAAAAGCGAATTGAACCCAAATTGGACCACCGCGTAATGCTCGCTTCAAGTGTGAGTAAAACCAACAACGTATATGGCTAAAACGAAAGTTGATCTTACAGAAAATGTTAATCAATTAATAATAATGTTAACTTGTTATTTTTTGATTGCTTTTAAGAACTTATACCAGATACAAATTACTTATCGATTTTATAAACTTATAAATTGCTTTGCTTTCAACCATGATTCAACACGAGGCAGATGGCCATTTAAATTGTGTTCAACCAAAAAAAAAACGGGCAAATCAGCTTAGCTTGTCAATTGCTTCTCAATGGCAACAAACAATGCAATGCAATGAATGAACAACAACATCGCACAATTACAAGAAAATTGCCAACGATTCATGTTCGTTGTTATTGCAATAGGCCGTCATCATTCCAGTTCGCAACCACATCCACATCCAATGTCCAATTTCAAGTGAAAAGCGAGCCGTGACTGCCACAACAACAACAACAGCAAATACAATTGTTCAAGTTGATGTTGTGTAGAAGATACAGAGTCAGAGGAGCCTAGAGAGTCTGATGCTGTTGCTGCTGCGAATGACAGTTGAATCACCTTCATTTTTAATGGAGACAAGTGTCAGTAATTTATGCACAAAGCTAGCTGAGATTACAATGTAAGGGACTTAGGGGGATGGGGGTGGGTTAAGAAACTGCACAAACAAGCGCAGAAATTGATGCACAAGTTAAACAAATTAAAATCGATTGTCGGCTCAACAACAATAACAAAAACAACTACGTTGCTGGCCATAACTGTGAACCTGAGCTATGGACCAAAAGTTGGCCCAGCCTTAACCAGGGTCAGGTCCAGTGCGGCGGGGTCAATGTGAATTGTGTGAAAATGACCGCAACGCTTGAAGATCAATTCCACGACTTGACGACTGTCTCATTCCTTCTCTCATTCTCCCTCTCTCTTTGGCTGGGTGAATTGTAAGCGATCTTGGCACTTCATTATTCACGCGCGTGCTCTGTTCAAGGCTCGCGGAAATGTCAATAGCAAATCACTTAATTTGTTTGGCAATTTTCGCTGCAAGAGCTAAAAGAAGAAAACATCGGAAAAGCGTGTAGAAAATTGTTGGAAAGGAAAACAGAAATGCGCTCACGATGCCTTCAACTTGGACTTAAGCTTGGACTTGAGCAAATTTGGACAAATAATGTGGCAACATTATCCTTAACCCGCTCTTAAAGTTGTTGTTGCTGTTGTTGTGATAATTTCGTTTGACTGCCCGCGGGGATTAGTGTACATCGTGCTTTGGGTCAATCGGGTCAATAAAGTGCTGCAATTGCTGCGAGCCCAACAAAAGATTTATGAGAAGCACATAGAGAGACGCTCAAACACATATATATCATAAGAGTTTTCAATGAGCAGCGCTTAAGAGAAACTATGTTTTCTTTCTTTTAATAAATCTTTCTAAAAACGAGAAGCACAAACAAAACAAACTACTAATTACCCCAAGCTATACCATTCTTTCCTAAATACACTGATCATAATGCGAACTTTAAAGATTTTGGTACAGCAACGCCTAGAATAAAGAGTTCTGATCTCAGATCAGTATTGCACCACCAGTTGGCCACATGTCGTCACAAACACAAACACAGATATACACCCCTAAAAGGCACATACACAGACAAACAAACTCCACACCCACATTTCAGAATCGAATGTCGCGTGGCGCTGGTCAGCCCATAATGGAATAGAGACGGGGAACAAGGAACTTTGGAGATGGCAGCCATGCGATAAGGAACGCCGTCCAATGCGCGTGTCAAAGAACAACAAGTCAAACCGGAAAGCAGACGAGTTAAGTCACCCGCGTGGCAGGACCTGCATTTGCAACTGGGATGCACTCACTGCTGGCAGGAAGGTGGCTCACTGGCAATGGCAGTGGCAGCTCGCAGTTGTAAACGTGCAAAGTGTGGGTCACGTGTCACATATTAAGAAATGAATGAACGCTCAAAACGTATGTCAAATGTGGTGCAAGAGGGTCAGGTCGTCTCACATGGCGCTGGGCACAGGGTGAGGGTGTGCAGGCAGCCGTGACGCGTACATGTTGCAACCCTCTCTTCCTCCTATTCATTGACTTTTCGACCAGTGTGGCCAGCCATCAAATTACACACTGTGACGTCGACAAGTATTTGTACGAGAGTAAATAATATCATCAGCGTTTGTCGCTCATTAATGTGAAGAAGACGAAGAAGTAGCAACCCCTCGAAGCGTTGCCATTTAATTTGGCCTAATTTAATTTTTGCTAGTAGCAATTTGGGTAGCTTCCAATCAGCTAAACTTTTTTTGCTTCACCCGCCCTCTTGGATTGTGATTTGACAATTGTGGGAATCTTTGTTGCCTTTGTTACTGCTACAATATGTTAGATGTCATTGAGCAAACCCACCCTCCCAACCACCTTCCTGCTAGGCATGTAAAACATGTGCAATGACCCGTGGCCCGCTTCCTGCATATTCCATATGTGGGAACCAATTTAAAGATCTAACCATCTATCTCTTCTATTCACATTGTTTGCATTTGGCAGTCGAGTCAAAAACATTTCTCAATTGTTGACATTCGTCATAATCATCATCGACGACGAATTCTCGTAATAATTGATAACTGTTTAGTCACTGTCTGATTTCGAATCGAGCTATTGCGAGGGGTCAACTCTAATGACACTCGGGTTCTCGCTTAATTGTTTTTACTGCCTCTATTTGATCAGTTTGTCAGTGAAGTGTCTCATTATGGGTGGAACAAATCATTTTAAATGTAAGCGTGGGAAGTTGATTTAACTGGTGTTGCGTAACACTTTATGAACTGAAAGTTATGGATGGAAAAACCTTATGCTGTGATCAAAATATGGGAAGTTCAGTAAACAAACGCCCTGATAAGAATGTTACATAGCAGGGAGTCTTCTTTGAACGGTTTTTCATTATTCTCTCTACGAACTTAACTTTTGTTCAATACTTTATCCCTTGACCTTAGATTGATTTGCAATCCATTGCTATAAAATTAGCACTCAATGTCGCTCATTAGAGCCCAAATCTATGCATGCAATTTGAGGCTAAGCTAAAAATTGAAAAGAAAACCTAAGTAACAGAAAAACCTTAAACCCTAAACACTGACGAGGGCACTGGCGGAGTTAAATGGCATCATCTGAAAGTTGGAAACCATTACAAGCCATTACCAGCTATGGTAACAACAAGAGCTGCAAACAAATGGAGCAACTAGCAGCAAACAGGCAACAAGAAGAAGAAATGTTAAGAGCCCAGTCCAAACTAATTTCAACCACCCTCAGGTGATGAAGACAATTAAATATTCGTGATTTAACGATCACTTTGCAATGCTCCAACTGTCAGACGACGGCAACGACGACTACGACGGCGGTCGCCAAATCTCCCAAAAATACAAAGAAAAGAAAAAAAAAAACAAAGCGCAAAGGCAAACTCCCAAATCCAAACTCTGAAAATTCCCATTTGAGCCCAAATGTAAATGACTAGCGGGACGATGTTTGGCTGAAGCCCTAAAAGTTTCTTGTGGCTCTCGATAAAGATCACACAGTGCTGGACCACGAGCACCGCAAGAACTAAACCAAAGTTGAAGCCAAATGAATGTTTTTGTTTTGCTTTTTTTTCGGCTTTAGCTGTTGCTCATCACGAATTTTCCGGCAGCATTCGAGGGAGTATAGGGAGTACAAGCACTTCGTTGGAAAAGCCCCGCCGAAAACTGTAAACAGGTTTCCTTTTCCATTTTTGCGCGCTTTTTTGCATTTTGCCAATTTGCCTATCAACAAGCGATCGATTAAGTACGCCTACCAGGCCAAACGAGGCTCTTCAGAGACCCCCTTCAACTCTCTACTACTCTTCATCTATATTGGTTACCAAGTCAAAATGTTAATAAATGTAGACGGGCGGCTTACATTGTGGGCAGTTGAGTTCTGGATACTGTATTCTGGATATTTTGGACGGCAGCGACCCACCCACAAGTACGTGGGCGTTGTTTTTGCCTGTTTTTGTTGTGGTCAAGTTCATTTTGGTTATGTTGCGGCTGCAGATTTAAATCAGGTGTAATAATTCTTATTGGCAACGCTTCAAAACTCAGCTCCAAGTAGACATTTCTACTATTGCTGCTACTAGAGACGTTTTTCTCTCTTTCAGTCTCTCTCTATCTCTCTCTCTCTCTTTTTTTCATTCGGTCCTCTGTTTCTTTCTCTTCACGATTTTTGATTGATCGTGTATACTAAACTATAAATCCATCGTGATACATTGAGGCGATCAGGCGAGGCTACGACGCAAACGTCGCGTTCACGTCTTCGTTTCAATTTTGTTTTGCATTTGCAGCAGTTTTCCCTCAGTTCCGTCGCCGGCGGAGTCTCATTTTCATATTAGCAGTTTATACAACAGAGCCAGCGATCTAAATTAGAGATGGGCGTTGGTCTGACTTGTCTCTTCTTTAGAAACAAACGCCTTTTGATAAGCAGGAAGAAGCCATAGAAAGCTAGATACACCATATAGAACATATTGAAATGGTGATAACTCTCTCCCTCTGAAGAACTTTTAGTGAAAACGGACGATATGCTCACGTTCAAATAACGATCTTATTCCTGGCGTGATAAGTTTGTGATTTAATTCCCAGTATTAATCAGGCTGCTCAGCTAATGCAGACAGTTAATCGTTCCAATGTACAATTTACACGCTTTTTGACTAATTTTGGGCCTTTTTATCGCACGCAGCTGCAACATCACCCAAAAACTTCAACCCCCACCAACCAGCACCATAAAAGCTGCCTAGATTTATGTGCCAAGTGACACCAACGACGCATAAATATCTGGCAGGCAACAACTAATTAGTGAATATCTGCCATCGAATGGGGTAAAGATACCTACATGCTCTGTGGCTGGTGCTGTTGCTGCTGGGCAAGGTGTCGCCCCATTGACAACAACTACAACATCAAGCACAGAAGCTATAGAACAATGTTAAATCAATTTCTGGCGTCGCACTTAACTCGCTCCCCAACTTTTCACACACATAGCTTGTGTATTTTTGGGCTGGGCCATAGAAAATTATTGAAATTTGTATCACAACGCTGAAAAGTCGACGCGGAGAGAACTTTAAAGATCTCAATTCCTAGCTAAACTGAACTCCACTGAACTGAACTAATCTGATGCAGAAGGCATTGGCATTATCGCTTGGTATTAAATGCGATTAAATTGATTCCTTCAAAATGCCATCAAATTGCCGCCGTCTGACTTTGATTTTTATATGCGTCTCATCTTTTGGGGGCTTTGTCACTTTCGAAGATGCAAAAGAGAAGCACGGAGAGCGGGAAAGAAGCGTTTACAGTTTGCCATTGACGGATTGTCCCCTGCAACATTTATTGCACTTGAATGCGTTTCTGAATCCGTCGGCTATCGTAAAAGTTCGTTTTTATTGTTTTATTTTCTATGTGCACCGACTGGTAAGCTGTTGAAATTCAAGTCAGGAGAACAGGGCAAAAGTTTTATGTGAAACTAAGCCAATTTCAGCGATTACGGGCCATCATCGGTGTGTTTGTAGCCAACAAAACTTAACAAAACACATTACAAGAGACGTTGAATGATATAAAAACTTGATCATATTCCATCAAGCATGACATTTATATTGAATAATTTTTTTTATTGATATGAAGCTTAGGTAAACTGATGTGTTTTGAAGTATTAAATTAAGTTTGCAGTTGATTTTGATGCTTGAAGGGTTTTACTGATTAGACTTAAAAAGGTAAGATCAGATAAAGGCTTAAAAAAAACAAATTGAGTATGGAACTAAGTACAACTTATGAGCCAACAGAATTAAATTTCAAACAAATAACTTTTTTAAAGAACTTATTTGTGTTTCTATTTTTAAAGTTTGTATTTAATAAGTATTGTGTTTATATGAAGTTCTTATGAATTTAGCTTATTGATAAACATCATAAAATAATGATGTTAACATCTGTTATTAACTCATTTATGGAACCATGCAACTGTTGCGAGAGCTGTCAACCCCTTTTGGTCGGACCAAACCGCTCAACGTGTTAAACGTCAATGAAGTTGCCAAAATCAACAACAACAACATGACAAAGGGGAAGTGCCTAAGGAGTTGGGGGAGTACTAATAAACCCGCTTGCAGCCAAATGGAAACAATAAATACCAGCCATGAGGGTAGGGTTAAACGTGAAGGGGTAAGGGAAGGGGGTAAGGTTAGGGTGTACGGTATGGCGCAATTAAACAGTGTAAAATAGAAGTGCAACGGTAATTACGCGAAGTATATCGAAGCAAAGTGTGCCAAGTGAGCCAAGCAAATTGAAATTGAAAATTGAAAACGGAAATACCAAAAGCGAAAGAGAGAATGGGTTAAAGGGGTGTTCTGCTCATCTATATGCAAGGTCTGATTGGGTGGCGGCGCCGTCTAAAGTAAATAGCATTAAATGCTTAACTCGCACAGGACGTTTAGTTAATGACGCGCCTGTTGACTGCCAGCCCTAAATAAAAAAACGACAAAAAAACGCTTGACAAAAAGCCCCACACAACTCATTTTGGAGTAGAATTGGGGGTGTTGGGGAATTGTGTGGTTTTCTAAATAGGTAATCACTTTGTGAGTTGTGTGCGGCTCATTGGAATATTTTATTTTTTACGTTAAAGTTTCGTATAAACAATGTGCGGCGTGTGAAAAATCAGCTTGAAAGGATGCCGACGATGCGTTGCACGATGAGGCAAAGTCTGATTGCAGTTTGCGACATTGCCCCAACTACTTGCAACACACACTCACAGAGACACACATACACACGTGTCACAGGCTGGCGACACTAAATCATCGCCAAATGCTTATGATTAGCGTCCCATTGGCTCGACACGCTCACTTTATGCGGGTCCTCTCATTGTTGTTGTTGTCGTTTCTTCTGCTTTTTGTTGTTGTCAGTCACATTACACTTCACACAGCGAGTTAAGAGGCAGCTGTACGAGTATCTATCTATCCATACATGCATCTATATATAGCTATAGAAAGATCTTAGCTTGTTAAATGCTGCGCATAGCAAGGTATTGTTGTCTTGCTTTTTTTTCGTTTAGTTTCTCATTTCGTCGTTTTTTAATTAGAAACATTTGAAAGCTATTGTCATCTGGGCTGGGTGTAACACTTGTTGCCAGCGATCATTGCCAGGGCCAAGCTAATGATATATGTTTATAAATAGCAAGAGAGAGAGAGGAAAATCGCAGAAATAGGATGGGGCTAGTTATGCTTTTTGGGGAGTCAGCCGTCAAGGCTCACTAGCAGCAAATGAGCCTGTCAGTGTTTCAGAGTGAAGATAGAACAGATGCCCCCAAGATGAGAAGATTTAGAAAAAGATCGGGCAGGGAACTAAGTAAGCACAAGATTCGATATTAGTTTTTCTAGGTGCGCAGGTACCAAAATTCAAAGCTGTACTTCAAAAATGATGTGATTTTGTTATTGCTAGAAAAATTCCATAGTCTAACAATTTAATCCCAACTTGGTTACCAAATTGCAAATCGCACTCCACCCAACCAATTTAGTAAAAGCCTGAGGATGTTTTCTAACCTTGACCAGAGCTCTTTGCCATTATCATCATCATCATCAGCATCGGTATCAACATTATCGCCATCGAGTTTCGTTTATTTCGCTGCGCTACTTTTTAATTTCGGAACCTTGAACTTTTTTTCCTTTGGCTTGCAAATTGCATACCAATAGGCATAATAAAAATGCTAAACAAAATTAAAGCCTCGCTGAAAATATCAGTAATCAGCTACAAAAATTACCAGGTGGCCTGGTCGAATAAAAAGAGATGTTAGAAAAAAATCGCCAAACAACTTCATCAGCACAACAATGGTTAATGAGTCAGTGGATAGGAGATTCAAATAAGTATTTCGAATAGTAGTCGGATAAGTATCTGCTGTATCTTCTGGCCTATGTCTGTCGGCGGCATTCGACTAATAAAACCATCAAAGACATTAAACGTTGTGGGTGCCATTCATTTGATTGAACTCTGACACCAACGCCAGTCGCAATGTCTGACCACGAACATAAAAACAGACAGCAAACTGCAAACTTTGTTTTTTTTTTCGAGTTTTGGCTTAACTGCAAATGCATAAAACTAATACTAATAATAATAATCGCAAACAAAAACAAAAACTATTGCGCACAGATGATGCAAACGAGATACGAGAAGCGTTTCAAAAGTTGCCAAACAAAGTTGCATCTATCGAAATGTTTTTTTTTTCGTCTTTTTCGTTTCTTTTCTCAACTGCCTGGCAAGGTCTGCACGTGCTCAATGCTCAATGCTCAACTCAATTCCATTGTACTCCGCATTGCAGTTGCATAATCAACAATTGGGCTCTCAATGGGACAACAAATCAAAATCAAGCCAATGAGTTTGAGGATATTCTTAGTGTTGTCTATTTGGGGGTATTACTAATGCGACAAACATATTTTTAACAACGTTGCAGTCTTAATTTGCCAACTTTGTAAAGCTGTGTTTCTAGTTTAACTGCAGTTAAAAAGTTTTTGAAAAGGTGCATTTTGAGTACAGATTAATTGACAAATAATGATTATATTTTATGTGCATTTTGCTAGTATAGATGTTCCAAGCTAGACTTACTTACTTTAAAAGGTTTGAAAAGAATGGCGTTCATAAGGGCAAACAAAAAATTAAAAAATCCTTTAAGTATCTTATTAATAATTAATTAATTTTGTGTACTATAAACTTATTTTTAAGTAAATAAATTAAAAATTTCTCTATTTGTTTTTTCAATGCTCATTATTATGAAAATGTCACAGAACGAACTTAATGATTCACAAGAGTATTACATTTTCGACATTTGAATTTGAAACGTTTCATTCTTGTTCTTGGATTTAATTGTATGGCCATTTCAAATTCATTTAAGTTTGAGTTTGAGGCGCCCGCGGGTTATGTCGACTGTCGTTTGTCGACTATCGATTGTCGATTGTCGGTTGTTGCGCAGTGAGGCTTGCTGGCTGGCTGGCAGGGAGGAGGGCAGGCAGCGCTGTTGCCGCTTTTGATCGGCTGGCGATCAGAGCCAGGCATTGTTTTGTCCAACTGTCTGAATGGAACTGGCATACTGGCAAAGAGATCGTTATAATTTGGCTTGAGGCGCCGCAGTTGCAGCCGCCACGTCCTTCGCATCGAGTGGGTGGCTGCTTTAAGCATTTAGCTTGATTTTTTGGCTGGTTTTCTTATTTATTATTTGTTATTTGCTTTTTTGCGCTATTTGATTTAAATTATAATTTTATGTAATCATGAAGTGGGCCTGCTTGCTTGCTTGCTGCCGACTGATGTTGCAGCTAGCCTCAATTAAATGCACGTTTTGTGCTTGCTACTAAATGCAATCGTTTATTGATTATTCGATCATTTTAATTGCCTTCTTTGCCTTGGCAAACGTGAGAAGCGAAATGTTGTGCACCAACTGAAAGTTAAACTAAACGGAACAAAACGAACTTAAAATCAATTTAATAATCTTATTAGGTGTTTAAATCAAGTGTCTTGGAAAGTTAGCTCAAAATAAACATTTATTTTATTTTTTATTTAACATAACATTTAACTTAACATTTTCTTCCATCACCTAATCAAACTCGCTCTTTAATATAGAACTTTTCACAACTATTTTTAGAAACAACCTCTAAAACAACCCTTCTCTTAGATACACTTCCGATATGCAGCTCTTAAGCGGCGCCTTTACTGGAACAAATACTTCCTCCACTAGCCACACGGAACAGGTGTAACTTGTAAGGAATCTTTAAATACATACACACACACATATATACATACACTTCCCTATTATGCTCAATCCCCACTAAAGGCTCTAATCACATACGCGTGTCCAACTTGTGCCGTTGTCGTTAGTCAAAAATAGCTGGGCGACGGCAACAACATGAGGAATAACATCAACTCAAGTGACACCTTTAGCAAAAGCATCTGCACAATTACGAGCAGAGAGCAGAAAGTATCAGATTTCTGTAGAAGGCTGTGCCACCAGCAGCAGCATCAGCAGCAGCAACCACCAGTCATGATAAACCCAAAGCAAAACTCCTTTCTTTTATGCACCACTGACAAACGGCACACATTGCACATGTCCTGCAACAGCAACAGCAGCAACTGGAACTGAAACTGGGCAACTGTTGGACCAACTGACTGACTGTCAGACGGACTGAGTGAATGTCTGGTTGGCTGCCTGGCTGTACAATCGCAATCAGTCACCCCCATCAGAAAGGCAGCCGTGAAACAAAAGGCGTGGTGTGTGTATGCTGTGTTGTTGTTGTTGTTGTTTCAACTGATGCTGTTGCTGTTTCTGTTGCTGCGGGTGCTGGTGCGGGCGTATGGACCTTGGCCTCGGTATTGATTTCATGTTGACGCTGCAATATTTTCTTAATGAAAACAAACAAAAAGATGCGATGGTGTTGCCAGCGGGGCAGCTGACCAGCAGCAGCAGCAGCAACAGCACAAAGTGCGTGTTATTAATATTATTGGCCTGGCCCAAAGGCTGGCTGCCTGCCTGGCTGCTTCCTTATGGCCACACACGAGTGTGCCAAGCAGCCAGGCACTAAGGCAGTGAGGCAGGCAGTCAGTCAGGGCAGGCGTTGTATGTAGATGTATGCTGCCAGATAATTTTTTGGCAAGCAGGTCGTGCCAAATTCCACACACACCCCAGCATACACACACATACATGCGAAACAGCATACAACTGTGGCCAATTTAAAACCAATTTAAAGTTTAATGAATTCATAAAGAAATCACTCGCGCTGCCTGCACTTTCAAAACATAATCTGCCGACGCTTCCAAGACGCCAAAGTTGTTGTGGTGTTTGTGTGCATTCACTCGCAAGAGTACTGTAAGCCTGGCTCATGGCGTGCCAAATCTCATAATCAGTCAATAACTTTTGCCGCCTTCTGGTCGCACGTGGCGACCTCGACTATGGGGCTCGGCGTGTCCCGGCTCGAACTGAGGCTCGAGCCGTAAGCATTTCTTTATGTGCCCCATAATCGAAGTGAAATCAATGGCATTGCCTGCATACCATTAACACGAAAGTCGCTTGGCGAAATATCTCTGGGCCATCGTCAAGGAAGAGAAGAAGGCAGCAACAAGAAGTGGGAACAGCAACACGAGAAGGGTGACAAGGAGGAGGAGAAGGCAGTGGCTCAGTCGTTGCTGCGCTTTGATTTGAGTTAAACAAATTTTATATGCAAACAGATTTCCAGCATGACAGTTATTAATTGCAAATATCGCTTAACTCATCGCTTAAAAAGCGACAAAAAACACATTCGCATAGTTCTGGCCATTGGCGTTGTGAGCCAATCCTCCAAACAACCTGTAATCACGACACGATTCAAGCCAGTCACCGTTACCAATATCTCTGTCGCTTTGGTTTGTATTTAAATTATGGCCAAGCTGTTGTTGTTGTTGTTGTTACTTTGGTGTCTTATGTGGTGTGTGTGTGTGTGTGTATGTATATGTAATTTACGTGGTTGCATTCCATTGACACTGATCATCAGTTAATTTGTTTCTTTATTGCATATGCGAGGGAACAAAAGTGAATGCGCATCGTTTGTTTTGGGTCTGTAGGACATTTGTTATCCACTTCGAATCATTCCATGAATTTTCAGGTGAGAAGTGACAAGCCAAGGAGATTTCAGCTGTTGTATGTGAACAAATCAGGACAAGGTATGGATGGTATTGATGAGGTTCATTGTTTGAGTTCATCAATTGTCATACCAACATTTTACTTTTAATAATATTTTGGATATCTTATTTTTAATAAAGATTTAACAAAATCGTTAAAAATCCCAATGATTGCTTAGAAAGTCATGAAGCACCTGCAACAGAGTGATGTAAAACAAGCAAAGCTTCCAATTAATACTAATTGAAGGCAACTTTTTGACTGTCACCAGCAATTTTCCAAACAAATTTTCAGTGGAAAACAGAAAATCAAAAGAGGTTATGAAAAAAATGTATTTTTTGTGTGCGGCATAATCAAATCATTAGTGAAAGGTTTTAGGGCACTTGATCGATCGCGCAGCTCGTTAAGCTCCAATAAAAGCACTTAATGAATAAAAAACAGCTCAAATATTTTCACAATAAACTCGACAAACTACTTGAAATCTGCAATCCTGAAACCTTTGCCGGTCTGATCCACAGATTGATTGTGTTGACTGATGGTGTTTTCTGTTTTGTGCCTCTATTGGGGTCTGCAGTTGCTTCTAAGTTGGCAATTGGCAAATTTGACTGTTGTTGATGTTGTCGACAACAGTTGCCGCAAGTTAGTTTTTTGTTGTGGATTTTTTGTTGTGTTTTTGACAACGGTGGCAACTGCCAACAATTGGGGAGCAACGATATCGTGATGGCCCCGTTTTATTGATGGATTAAGGGCGATTACGCGATCGTTGTCAGTTCAACGTTGTGCACAGTCAAAGCTAGCTGAAGGGCCAATTCGTTTGCTTGTTTGCCAATGACAAGAGACAAGATTCAGTCAAAAGACGAGACGAGTCGGGGGACATTGCGCAATCGATAATCATGGAGCCTGTAGGGGGTGCGAGTTGGGTTTTGGATTTGAAATTGGGAATTGAGCCGTCATGTCAGGCGGCAGTTAATCAATGCAGCCCAAACATAATCAAATTAACTGCCACAGAGAAGAGCACCAGAGGGGACAGAAGCTTAAGTCAGGACTATGTAGGCCACAGTAACATTTGCTGTTGTTTTTGTTGCTTTTTGCTAGTTGTGCCTGTTGTCTAACAATCTTATGGTTAGCTTTGGGGCAACAAGTGATTTGATTGCTGCTGCAGCTGCACACTGCCCACTGCCCACTGGCCCAGGGAATCTTTCATGGCACAGTTCAAACAAGTTGCTGGCGGGGAGTTATGAAGTAATGCATTATAATTTGGCCAAGCAATTGCTGGCCCGTCAAGAGATGCACCTTATTCGAAGTTGCGAGGCATGTTTGTTTCTTCGCCCAACCACTCACTGTGCACATTTTTCCACAACAGCCTTTTTTTCTCCTGCTTTGCATAATTGTGGGAAACAACCAGCGGCCTTAGTAAGTAGGCTAAGGTTCATTATGGCATGCCGAAGCACTGACTCAGTTCAGCTTAGCACCGTTCGATTCTCTGCTCTTCCGTTCTCTCCGTTCTGGCATTTTATAAATTATGCGCCCTGCTTTTGAGGCACTGCAAAGTGCAGACTCCAAACATATCGCTGTAGTATCGGGCAATCGGCTTGATTAATACTCAGGCCAGAACACCGATGGCTCATCAGCCAAAGCCCCCTTTATTTCGATAACTGGAAAGTAACCTGTTTAAATGCACTTGGCTCCCGGACACACACTTTTATGCACCAAGTTCTCGGTTTGTTAACCTCAACTGTTTCTTTTATTCAACTTTAAAAAATATATCACCCAAAAAAAAATCGTTTTAATAAAAATTTTAACATTCTTCTATGCTCAATCCTCTTTTCGTTTAATTTCATCGGAGGTTTGCTGAACAACAGGATGGTTGGGAGTTTTATATAGAAAGGGTTGACCGTGTGGTATCGAACACGCCGGACAAAATGAATTCGGTCTGTAAACAGTTTGGGTAAGCATGGGTTTTAATACAATTAAGTCACAACATTTACCCGCCCTCAAAGAAGGTCGTTTCTGCCTCCGCATAAGCGTACATTCTTTTATACACACAGCGCAGTTGATCGGCCAAAAATCCAATGGGCAAAAGGAGTAAGCCACAAATAAGAATACACAGCCATAAACCGTTCTGAAGAATGATATTCAATTAACAAATCAATTTTAATGAATTGTGTTCAAGCTAAGCTATAACCAACTCACCAGAGGATAGACTAAACGTTGGCAAATTTTATCCATGCCACGATAGTAAATATATGCAAGCGGTGTGCATTGTCCAACATTTTTTAAACACTCGCTTATGACCATATCAGTAAAGTTGGCAACCTGACCTTCAACATATTTTACGATATTTTGGCGCAACTCCGAAGCGGCCTGCACCCCGTTCGATTGCAAAAAACTTTCGCCTTTTTGTGAATTTTGGTTTAAAAGCTTCATCGTTTCGCCAAAGTTTTTATCATCAATCAAAATAAGTGAATCAACCTGAAGCAGTGTGGAATTTATTTCACGTAAAATCCCTTTAATTCTGACAATTAGTTCATCATTAAGAGTTTCTATGGTCGAAGCTTCAGTATATAGAGCCTCCCTGGCCCAATCATTAACGCCCCAGGAAGTCCATAGCTTATGACGCAAATGCATAATTTCATTCTTCAAATCAGTCAAATTGAGAGGGGTTAGGTCGTCACATATTTGTTCTGTTATCTTTTTACTATGGTACTCCCCGAGATTTCCAACTCCCATGTCCAACTTCAAATTCTCCAAGTTGCCTAAGCTCTCGATAGGCTCCATTGGTATATCGGATCTCATAATATTTACGATCAATCGTTTTTTGATATCATATCTCTTTGAGCTTTCCAGTACATTAATAATTGTCTCATTGGACAAACAATCTCCCATCTCAGTTGATATACGTAGGTTAGAAAGCAGCGATTCGTTTACGCCCATTGGGATCTTCCAACTGGGTGAAGTTACAGAATCGAAAAAAACTTTTATATTCTTATCTGCATGCGGTGCACATGCTCCCTGGTATGTAACCAGACCAATAATAAAGTAAAATAGTGCAAGTAAAATAATTAATGAGAAGAAGCTCAATATAAGTATTACGGCACTGAGAAAGAAAACGAAAACGAATAAGCAAATTGTGAGTGTGGAATGTGTATAAAATTTAACGAATTTTTATATTTACATTAACAAACAAGTAGCTCCATTTTTTTTGCTGCAGGAGCTGTATTTGTTATCGCGGCCACAGCATCCAAAAAAAATAGCTAAAGCCAGAGCAAAAAGAATCTAAAAAGAAATTTAAATTTAGTTTTTTCCTTTCTTCTACAATAACAAGTAAGAAGGCTCTAGTCGAGAAATCCCGACTAGACGATACCCTGATCCCTATATTTTACGCGTACAGTCAGTGCTTGCAAGTATGTGTGCGTGTGTGTACGACCATACTGCGTACTGCATACTCAACTTCAATGTCCCATATCTTCGGTGTTTCTTAACCGATTTTAATAAAATAAAAATTTTCACAGATTGTCATTATTTTAATTGATAATTCAAATGTCATCTAAAATTTTTTCAAATTCAAGTTTATTTTTATCGATTCCATGTGTATATAAAAAACGGGAAGAGTTATCGAAAATTGAAAACAAACTTGTACTGCCTAGGGATTAGGCGAGCTTAAGTTCGAAATCTGGAGTTTCTAGCTCTTATAGTCTCTGAGATCGACGCGTTCATACATACAGACAGACAGACGGACATGGCTATATCGACTCAACTGTTGATGCTGATAAAGAATATATATACTTTATAAGGTCGGAGATGCTTCCTTCTGCCTGTTACATACTTTTGCACAAAACCATTATACCCTTTTTTCCCATTTTTAATGGGATCAGGATATAAAAATAATCAATTTCGACTTTATATATTTTAATCAAATCAATCAAGTTTATCGAAAATCGAGTACATACCAAACAAACAACTGCAAAGAACATGCAATGATACACTCTACGACTGTTGCCAAATTTTTCGACTATGTCTGCAAAAGATCGGTTGGATACGGCCGTTTTATTTCTAACTTCAACGAGTAAACTTTCGACAATGCTTTGCAAATACTCAGACTCCGCTTCAAAAAAACTTTCTCCCACACCAATGTTCCTGTTAAGTGGGTCAATCATTGGAAGTACAGCTGGCTTTAGCAGAGTGCTCAGACCCTTTAATTTATTATATACCGAATGAACCTTGTTTATAGGGTTCCCCTCTATTATACCTTCCATGGCTTTTATATATTCTGTGACATTGGGTATCTGTAAGACGGGATAGTGTCATAATGGTGATCAATTTGTATTCTTCAATCAATTTGCACCTCATCAAAGTGAATACACTTTGAGGTATCAATGTTTTCAATGCCCGATTCCTTTAAAAATTTCGCGCACTCCGGACTTTCACAAAATACAGTGCAGGCGTAGGTCAAGTCACGCTTTACACCACGAAATCCTTGAAGACAACTTGGATACATAAGAGGTGGCGAATTTATTTAGTAGAATATATTTACCGTCTTTAAGTTGAGCGCCATATAAGATTAATTCCGTGAACAATACTTTTACCCTGTTTAACAAACTGAGCGCCATTTCAAAGTTGGTGACAATACGCTCGATTTGATACACAGCAATGCTTTCGGATTTTACCAGTAGTTCATAAAGAAGGATACGATCGCTTTCTAATCAAACCAAAGAAACGAAAAAACAATAATATATAAGAAAGTGTTTGTTGTTAAGACGCTTTTTGATTAAAGTCTACTTTTTAAAACATTCTGTAGGTGTTCGTCTAGTTCTGCATAGTTCTTTACGAAGAGATGGTAGATATGACTCTTAACATCCTTAAGGAAAGTGCATGAGTCATCGGTGCTGCGTTCAGCATTTCGAACTGCATCATTAAGACCTATTTCTAACAAAAAATGGTTTGCGTAAGCAATACCAGTTATAAACCTGCAAATTTTTTACTTAATAAATAACATTGATATGTGTGAAAAGTGTATGAAAATGATTTACATAAGAACAAGCATAAGCAACACGAGTACGAAGATTAAGCCATAAAACTTATACAAATCCTTTTTGCCAGTGCACGGTGGACATCCTTCATTGCAACGATCATACCAAATGCAGCAATAACAAACACTGTGCATAGACAAAAAAAATAACAGAATGTGAAAATTTAAACTTGGTACTTTGATTACTCACGCTATGAATGGAACTAATAAGATAAGAATACACATATAAATCACCATAAGCCAAGCCACTGGGTACCGTTTTAATAAACTAACCCAATCATTGTAGCTCACCTTGGGTCCTAGAATAAAAATGTCGCCAAAATTTGTTTGAACGTAGCCTAAAACGAGAGAGATATCGATCAATTTGGCTTCCCTGTTTTGGCGGTCACTCACCTGGCTCTATTGGTCTGAGTTGATCGAAAATATCGGTTACGAATTTGAACAAACCACTCAGCCCAAAAGTTTCATATTCCGGTGCTTGGGTGTATACAGCACTTGATTGGAATGGGGTATATTCAGGCTTGCCATAGGGGTTAAAATCAGATACTGTGCTTTCTCGTGAACTTCGCTTATAATTTGTTGTTAAATTATGTTGCCTTGTAATATTATTCCCATCATTGCGCAATGCACAATTTTGTGTGTTTGCTGACACGATCAACATTGCTAAGGCAAAACCAAATAATTTTACCTCTCTGCTCCATGTTGTCGATTTGATTGCACCTTCTACTTTAGTTTTAAGCTTTGCATCTGCTGACATATTCACAAAATGCCTACCTCAGCCGATGTTCAAGGGAAATATTGATTTAAATATTTAGCACCCGAATTTTGAGCCACTTTCTTAAATTAACTTCATGAACTTGACAAGTATTTCTTTATCGATTCACTGCTAAAGTTGAGAGATTTGGTAAGGTTTTGATTAATATACTTCCTATGTATTCTTAAGAGGCTATATAGATCAGGATATGGTATTAAATTAATGCGTTTCTTGATGCTGTATAAGTGGTGGTGTTCATTGAGGCAGATGACATTTTTGCATTATACTTTTTCGGTTTTTGTGTTGCACTTTGCTAAATGTGACACTGAGGCTACTGTTCGTAATGGTGTTGGCATTAAAATGGATTACACACACTGAAAAGCTGCTGCTTGCGCTTTCGCCCAGACCCACTTCACTTCACTCCACTCGGTTTGGCACCTGTGCCACTTGAGCTGCTTCAACTGGTTCTGTTTTTTATATGAAAAGGTGTTCCTTGTTGGTGCGTCTGTGTTGTCCACAACCACCTCGCTTCTCCCTCTTCATTTACACCGCTACCGCTCCTTGCCGCACTGATTTTTCTTAAATGTCTCGAGGCTTAGTGCAAAGCGGCATTTATTCACGGCATTTCGATTTCAATTACGATACAAATTGTCATTAATGTTGGAAAGTTGTTTTTGCACATACAATTATGATGAGAAGAGGGTGGCGAGGTTGAGGAGGTTGTGGGTGGCTTGAAAATTGCCTTTGCTTTTTGAATTTGATCGAGTGGATAAATATACATATAATATTTATGAAATTGGGCACAGAATTACGAGTTATCTTAACCTGTGTTACATTTGATTGACTTTCAGACGTTGCGGGTCATAAAGCGGAAAGACGGAAAGTAGTTGCATTAAAAGCTCATAAAGCACAATTATAATTTCCATATCTGTTACGCTGTGCACCCAAAAACCACACCTTCAGAATCAACAACGAACGCGATTTACTTGACTTGACTTGCTGCTTGCTACTCATAAATAAAACATTTTTGTGCTTTATTTTTTTTTATAATTTCCCATAATTTCGAGAGCGAAACGCATAAGATAAAGTACGTGTGTTTGTGTGTGTGAACAACGAAAACAAATCAAGAAATTACACACACACACACAGACATCGATGATATTGATGACGAAAGGCATAAGGCAATCGCAACTAACCTGCGACTTGTGTTGGGCTCAGACCCAGCCCATAAGAACCGGACGATGACGCTTCCGGGACTTGGGTCTCGGGGCTGCCACGAGCACCGTTATGCCTCATTGCCGCTCGCCCGCCCGCCTGCTCCGTTATAAAGAACGCTTAACCCGCTAACCCCGTACCGTACACATCGGCGATCTCCTCACCTTAAGTCAACGAATTGAACGGACAGCGCCTTAAAAAAAAAGACAGAAAGAGAAGACGTTGTATTTGGATTTGGGGCTGTGTGTGCTGTCAGCGTTTCGTATGCGGCATATATTGCGTACTTGTTGTTGTTAAAATATATGTTTTCGATGATCGTACGTCTACCCCACCCAACTCTTCACCTCCTTCTTCATCTCCCCGTACACAGAAGATGACAGCAGCGGCAAACTTGGTGGACAGTCGACTTTGCCGGTGCGTTATTGAAGCGAAACAAGTGTTTAGTCACCCAAAAGAACGCGCGCATTTGCAGGTAAAATATGTGCTCTTACAGTTCAGACACTGAACACCACCCGCCCCCCGCCCTCCCCCCTACCTTAACCACGCTCCCGTTTCCTACTCATTCGTTTCATTTCGCATGGAGCATACACACACCCCAAAAGTGCCAAGCATTCCTTGTCATCCACAAGTCTGCCACAGGCCTGCCTTATTTGGTTAGGCTTCATTGAAGGTGCACCTTTGTTACGCTCAATGAGCGATATGTTTGTCTGCCTTCTGCCGTCTGCCGTCTACTCCTATTCTTATTTTTTTTTTTTCAGTGCTCTCTTACAGCAGCTAAAGCTACTTTTGTAGGTTCTACCTTTTATGTTCTGGTTCTGACCAGATCGCGCCTTGAATCATCGCATCGCAACGCGGCGGGTCGCATTGCGTTTGGGTTTGGGTTTTGTCTCTGGGTCACATTTTATATTGTGTATGTTTGTGTGTAGCATGTGTCTTGTGTGTCCTGCTGTTGGTTCACTAAATTTACATGCGCGAATCAGAGACATAATTAATGTTTACGTCAGTTGGGTTTCCGGTGACACTTAATGGGTTAAACAAGAGTCAGTGGTTTTGGAGAATACAATTTCGATTGAATCAGGTGAAATTTAGTGGGAATTGGAGCCCCTAGCATCCATGATTTATCCTTACTATTGATTTAATTTGTCTTTTAAAAATGGAAGAATCTATTTATTTATTTGAATGTTCCTATTCAAATGCACATAAAGCATATTCTATTGTAATAAAACTTCTGTTTTAGGTGTTGCATGTTTCATTTGCCGCAGCAAATCAATGATCCAGGATCCAAGTCAAAGATTTACGATCGTTTTTCATAATTTATGTAACATTTAGAATACCTACGCAATCATTATGCGGCTCACCCCTCTCTCCCCCATCCAATTGCAAAATGATCTCGATAGAGTCTAGCAGCACAGCTGCCCTCTCGCTATATGTTTGTATGGTATGTATCTGGACGATCGATCTGGCTAAGCGCATCTCTCCACATAAACCTTATGACATTTTTATGTTAATGTCTGAGTATGGCGCCTCTGCCTTGGCGAGTTTTTATTACCTTCTAAATGTTGCGTTAAGTCCGCCATTAAAACGATTGCTGTATGTTTACAGATTTGTCGTCATAATTGCTTTTTAATGCCTTATCTATGAAGACGATTGGTTGCCACCACCTCCATCTTATACTCCTACATCTCGATTGGGTTGGGGCCGCAGCTGAGGCTGTGTTGCCATCATCATTAGGCTCGACACACAACTAGAAGCAGCAGCCGCGTGCGCCTTTTTAATTGTTTCAATAAGCTTTCGGATAGCATCTTTGGGTCGCCTTTGGAGGTTACCACACAGAGCTGGCCTTATCAACGATCTTTACGTATTTACGCATTCGATTAATGCGAACATCATTGATGGGCATCTGGGTTCGGTCCAGAGCGCGTGACTCGGACTACCACAGAGTTGAGAGGCTCTGCTGTCTTTTTGTGTGTGGGAAACCGTTTGACAAGAGCACAAATTTATCAGGATGTTGCTTCAGTGTTTCCATTTTGATGCCACACAGCTGAGGTGATAAGCGCAACATTTAAATCTTTATGCTTATGTGAGAATCGGAACTAGAGTGTAGCATCGTCGATAATCGAAATTGTTTGTTGAAGTCATAAGCAAACGTTATCAGCTCAAAATTGCGTAAGTTTTTGAAAAAAATATTAGAGCTGTAAATATTTAAGCAAAGACTATTTAAAAGCTTATGGCGTCTTTAAACATAACTAAATGAAAATCTCATAATTGCTCTATGCACATGCTAGAACTTAAACACTGCATTCAACAATCAGCAATATGTGAAACTTTTTCGCCCATATTGTAGGTGTTTTTTTCTACACTCTATCGTAAGCTGACACAAGTTATCGTTATCGCTATATCATAAATCAATATGCAAGCCGCTTAAATTGCTTAATTATCGGACATGCAGGGGCGTCAAATGAACCCATATGAAATAAGTCATTTCGCTCGGTGTAATACACTCGTATTAATTTCAATTACACACAGCATACAATGCAATTATGCGTTTTTTCCCGACATAGTAGAGACTGAACCTGAACCTCGGAGCTCGTTGCTTGTAGCCATAGTCGAAATGCTGCTCTGGGTCTCTCTGTCATGTATACCGAAAATCTGGCAATTTATGTGATCAGCGTCTGTGATTTCAATCAGCGCTTAAGTAACTCGACGAGATAGGCGATGGAGGAGAGGGGGATGTGAGTATTTCTGAAAATTACTCAACACCTTTCCGGCCAGCTCTCCACAAGAGAACCAAGCAATAGCCAAGAGTTTGTTGGTCGGCAACTCTGGCAGTCTAAGCGCGTTTCGAATTTCCTGCTTCAGCACCAGCTCCAATACTTTAGCACTGTCTGACTGTGCGGTATGGCGGAATAAAATCTTTAATTAAAGAACACCATAAAAGTGTCGCCCGTGCGATCGTAATTATGAATTTAATCTCAATTAGAGCGTTTATCTTGATTTCTCTTGTGTTGTGTGTGTATCTATGTGTGTGTGTGTAGACTTGTTTAACTGGCAATTTGTTTGCCAAATGTTGGTGTTGTTTTTTGTTTTTTGGTTGGTTGTTGAATTTATTTGCGTTATCCTGTATGAAAACGGGTGCATTGGCTTCGGCTTAAGACTGTGAACGGGGCACGTTCCAATCGTCAGGTCTCTTTTATTTTTATTTGCTTGGACATGTGCAAACACTTTTGTTGCATTTTAACAGAGATAAACATTTTTCAGTGCGCTTTAACTGCGTTTTCCAGTTATCTATCAATTGCTTGCATTTTTTTTTATCGTCTTTTGCTTTTGTTTGGCGTTTCAATTTGTCTTAAATCGATTAACTTGTCTTTTTTGTTTTTGGTATATTGTTTATGGGAAATTTAATAGCTGCAAACCAATATTGTCGACAGATATAGATAGAGATTGTAAGTTTCTCTTAAAATTAATACTAATGAAATTTAATAAAACGAATTATCGACTATCTGTTTACTTTTTAACTTGTAGCTACTTTAAATACAAATATAAATTCAATAAAAAAAATATTAAAAAGCTTTCATATGATTTTGATTAGTTATCGTTTGTCAAATAAATCAATATACTTATGATGCACTCACATATGCGAAAGAAAGCTGAACTTTCTGTCCATCATTTATCAAAATACAGTTCGACTTATGGAACCACCTACTCTTGTTTGTATATATATTCAAATCCCAACTCGTGCTCAGAGTCAATGAATACTGAGGAGAGCGCTGCACAAACAAACGATTATTGGCTTGTAATTTCCCAACTATTAGTAACATTTTGCGACGACAACAAGCGCAACATGAAATGATCCACATCCACAAATGCCAAATGGGCAAAGTCAAACGAACCCTGGTTGGATGCTGGCTGTGCAAATTTGACGGCAAAAATCAATTTGAAAACGATTTAAGACGAGCCTGGACCTGGACTGGGACCTGTACCTGGTACACGTCACGTAGGCGTTGCCCGCTAAAAGAGGAAATGCCAATACGACACGCGCAGCGAGAGCTCCTCCTTCTCCAGTGGGTGGTGATGGCATGAGACGTTGGCGGTTGGAAGAGAGGGTGCGGTAAGCTTTGCGTATCGTGTTACCAAAGCGGCAAAGCGGCCTGAGCAAAAGCATTAACCAGCTATCGACGCGCCGACGCTGACGGATGAGGCCGGGACGCCACTAGACCAAGCATCCATACAGTCAGAGTAGGAGTTAGCTAGCAAGATAAGCGGCGACGTCGACGTCAAAGACAAATGCGTCTTGTGGGTTCAGAAATCTCCGAGATTATTACGATTTTCATAATAAATTGTGGCAAATCAGGCGCGCTGGCATTATAAGGCATCATTAACAACGACAACAACTGGCCGCAGGTTCGTTGCATTGGGTACCGAGGATGAGGCGCAAGTTTACACTGTAGGCTAAAGCGTTAACAAGTTGAGCCTATGACGTTGCACGTCGACAAACATTGTTGCTGTTGTTGTTTTTGCCAACTCATAACTGCAAAACGAATGAGCGGGCAAACAACAAGTGGGAAGTGCGTCCAAGCCAAAGCCAAGTTGAGCAACGTCGGCCTGGCCAATGGCCAAAGATCAAGCCACCAAAGAAGGCGCCTGCTCGCCTGGTTGCTTTGTGGTGCGTGGTGCTCTGGCGCTTTGTCGGTTTATAGTCTTTTGAAGTAGCACGCGGAGCAGCGGCCAACGCTTCGTCCGTTTAAGAGCAAAATGTGTGCGCGTTGATGACGCCAATATGCGCCTATTCAACAACAAGGTAGAGAAGCTATATTTGGCACACCTCAGTTTACATACCCTTTAAGTCGTCTTAGCTTGACAAAATGTAAAAAATTACTTTTTTCAACATTACATCTTCTCTTTCATCATCTAAGTCTAAGTCTTATGATACAATTGGAATACCCTCAGTTAGAGTATAAGAGCAAGCGCGTCGCATGCGCTAAAAAACATTAGCATCTATTGGAGCAGAAATGCGAACCCACCTAGAAACCACCATGAACACACAGTGAGAAAGAGAGAGAGAGAGAGTTTTTAAGCTGCAATTTCAGCTGGGGCACCTAAAACTCAGCCATGTGCCGCATTTACTTGTCAATTTGTTTTTGGTCAACGTTTAAATAATGAACTCATATTTGCAACATTTGCTCGGCTGTTGTGTTGCACATGCGGCGCATGTCATGTTGTATTATGCTCGCCAGTTAAGAGCTGCTTGTTGTTGTTGCTGCTGCTGCACAGAGTGAGAGTTGAGGCAACTGCACTTGCCGTAACTCTACTCCAGGAAGACTTTTGACCGACCGCAAAACTAGGAAATGTCATTGTCTGCTCTGCTGCCAGCTTGAGGGAAAAATGGTGGGACAGGGTGTTAACGAAAAATGCGCGACATGGAAAACAGTTGGAGCCATAAACGAACTGTGACTAAGCGGAAGTGACAGAACTTTAAAAATGCAATCGATAAAAACCAGTTGATAAATAAATAAAGAAGTGTAAATTAGGTATATTTATAGGCTGTATACAAATTTTACTTATATCATTCAACAACTACAAGCTTAAATGAATTTCATTAACTTTTCTCTTACCTCGCAACTATTTTATCAACTTTATATTGAGCTTTGTCAATTGGTGGGTCCCTTCCATTTAACTTGAGGCCAAATCACAATCCCTGAACAATTAATCAAAAAACTAAGACCAGATTAACTTTGTTGATATGAAAACTTTGACTTTGAACTATATTTTTGTTTTTGTGTACACAGCCAACTTAAATTTAAGAGTCGACTGCCAAAAGGCAACTCCAATTATATATATTGGTGATATTATCAGGCGTCGTTGGCGACGCCATCAAATGACAGTTTGACGGTTCTCAATTCTCATAATGTTTATAGCAGCAGCTCAGTTCTATGGGCAATCTATGCAAAAATTATTGAAATAAAGAAATCAGGCAATTCAGCTGTGAGCTGTGAGCTTTGGTCTCGGGGGCGTTTGCTTTGTCAAAGCAAAGTGAGTAGATTTCAATTTGTTAATGCGGGGCTTGAACCTGGACTTGTGGACTTGGTGGACTTGGTCTGCAACTGCAACCAGCAACAAAAACAACAACAAAATCTTGGGGACTGGGGTGACTGGAATGGGGCTTGGCCACTTGTTTGCATCAATTTGAATTTTAATTGAAAAGTTTGTCGAATGCATGCAACAACACTCCCCGGAATCTGGCGCCAGCTTTTGTGGCGTGCTGCAGTGGCATGTGGGTGCAATTGGATATATAGCAGCGATATCAACTTCAATATATGTATGTATATGCTTCGATTCGATTGCCAGTTCCGCTTTGCTGCACAGGTTACAGACCGCATTTAAGGTGTTAATTTGCGTTTCTTTCCATTTGCAGAAATGTAAATTTGTTACATGTGCAACATGCATTTGATAATTAATTACATTCACCTTTGATATGCAAATCTTAGAGTATACAAATCATAATTAAACATAACACAGACAAGAACATGTTGCGTTTTGTTTATAAAGCCTAAGATTTATAAAGCTACAAAATTATGTTTTTTCCGTTGCAGAACTTTTTTGAACTTCAAGACCTAAAAGTTAATAGAATTAAGTGCATTTATGCTTATGAATATTACAAATAATTATCCTTCTTTTTTTTAAACTACCATAATGGCAGTAATTTAGAAAAAAAAGGTTTCATCATTTATCTCTCTCTTTTGCTGAACCCTTTTTAATTAATCGTTATGCAGGTCACAGAACCCAAACAACAATTCGACCGCTTATCAAAACACTATCAAAATGTACCGAAATATATGCGGACCGAGTTGAACATCATGAAAACATGCATAAGGAGGCCGAGTGGCCACTAATATATGTTGGACACACCCAATAAATTCTGAAGAATGCACAATCCTTTTAACAACAGTTCCAAGGAACGACGAACAACAACTAACAACTGCCCAACATTGAAATGTGAATTGTGGAATGTATATCGCGGGGATCATGAACCCCAGTTTACAACCGAAAAGTGAAACGAATGAATTCATTAGGGAAAAACTACGGGCCACAACATTTGGCCAACTGTTGTTTTTTTTCTGTTGGTTTCCAAATTGATGAAAAGTGAGCTATGGCAAATGGGCTAACAATTTCAATTTCAGCTCGGACTTGAACTCGACGCACGAACGGCACACGGTCCAAAGCGTGTCATGTTAATTGCCACTAACTAAGCAAGAGATAGAGAGAAAGAGAGAGCCTTATCGCGCGTTGTTGTTTGGTAGGCGTGGGGCAGGACCTAAAGGGCAGGCTCGCAACTAGCGCCATATGGTTTGGCACAGTGTGGTGCTGCTGTTCAGCAAGGAAGATGTATCTATTTTGGTCTGCAATGAAATTAATTACGAACTGACCAAAATTTGATGAGGTCGCCGACAGCCGGCACCGACTGGGTAAGCCTGGCCTGAATGAAATAATCTATGAACGTTAGTTGAACTGAAGATGCCGACACCTGATGTTTGATTTGATAGCCGCAAGGCAATGCCTAGTGTCTATGGGCTTTAATTTACGGTTTCACTTTCAGCGCTGAAATCAGAACAGGTAGAAAGAGAGACAGCCTGGGTTAACAACAGTTGTGCGTCCAGTAAAGATAAAGTTAATTGCCCAAAGAAATGGACACGTTTTAACATCTTACAAACTGTTAGTTTACGATGTGCGGACCAAACACACTTCTGACTAAGTGTGTGTGGCTCATAAAATGCATTTAAGAGGAGGAGTTTCCTGAGGGAGATGAAGTGAGTAAATGTGCAAATGTTTTTCTTGCAACGGAAACGGAAGAAAGTCTTTCCTTTTTTTTTCTTTGGGGCAACTACTGTCAAACGAGCTTCATGCATATTTCAATTGACTGAGCAATAGCTATGCGCGTCATCCAGTTGGACTCCATGAGATCATGAGTCCGAGTTCTCTCTATTTTGCATACTAAGCAATTTTGTAGATATTTGTGTGTGCTTTCTTTTTGCTTTCCTTTCGGGTGTCGCTGTTTAACACGTGAAGTCTCTGGTTTGCAACAGTTTTTAGCATATATTTTCATAGCAATTTTATTGTGATTTGATTGGATAGGATTGCATGGTATGAACTACCGTTTTATGCACTTTCTTTGGTTTGATTAAAGTGAAAATTCCACGAAATTGTAAACAAATTGCAAAACACTTGTACAAAACCCATTTGGTAGTCCAATTGAAAGCAACAAGCAAACTCTACAACTGTTTCTTCCTATGCTTAGAACATTTTTACTGCAATCTGAACTTTTAGATGCAAGTGTGTATAGAGATATTCTGGAGATCTTCTTGAAGCTGAAACTTCTCAGAGAACAAAATTTATACACTCTCAAAGGTATTGAAGTGTAGGCCTCTGTTACAATTGCTTGAAAAAAGTCAAATACATAAATAATTTCGCTCTCGCATTTATTTTATTTTTCGGGCGTAGGCTTTTTTGATTTGTGGGTCTCGTCGATTGCTGGCACTGGGGCTGATTGCTGGTGATTTTAGGATGGCATCGTCGCATCTTTATCGGTTGGCTTGTGAGCGTGGGGTATACTCCATATGTACGATATTTTGTAAATGCTACCGCATCGATTTGCGTGCGATGTGTGTCAAGTAGATGCAATCGCGGAGCAGCAAATGGAATCGATTTGACTGCAAATTAACGAATCGGATATGCTGTGATACCAGCAGCGATCTCTACTACTACTTTCTACCCTTTTTTTTATCTTTTTAGCTATAGTTTATGCAACGTTTTGTTTCTTTTTTTTCGAGTTTTATGAAATTCAAATTGAACTGTGATGAAGATGCGTCCGCCCTTTTAAGCAGGAAGTATTTTCTGTTAATGCTGGTTGCTAAAGCTAAAAATCTAATTAAGCTGATATGACAACAATCATAGCCGCAATTAACCGTTTAACTCAGAAATACCAACTTGTCAAGGGCAATCAGCGTGGCAAAGTCAAAACCACGATCGTCTCCTGCAACAGCGACTTTGTTGCTGCTCTTGCTGTTGCTGATGTCTTTGGGTCCTCTCTCTATCTCTCTCTCATTGATCATGTCGCTGGCGCGTCCCTGACGATGATGAGCATAGGAAACACACAGCGACATGTCAACTATAACCACCCATCGATCGGACGACGTTTTGCCAACGACTAGGCAACAGAAAACAACAACAACAAAAATTAAAACTGCAACAACAACTAGAAACGACAAGTAACAACATTTATCAACGCTTGGCGATCTACAGCAAAGCCAAAAGGCACGATGCACAGCTTAAACAGAGCAGCTAAGAAACATTAAGAAATAGTGGAAGTGGTAGAGGAAAAGAGAGTAAAGAATGCAGTTAGCAAGAGATCGCGGTCTATCAGAGGTGAGCAAATGTTATAGATAAGATGAACTTTCTAGGACAAATAAAGTAATTACAACTTTTATCAGTCAACTCAAGATTTTTGAGCTCAAAGTAAATGTCTTTTAATAAATGTTTATAAAAATGTAAAGAAAATAATAATTTTATTTCGTTCAATCCCTTTTCTAATTTTTTACACAGAATATTCAGCACGACACGTTGTCAGCCCTATCGTAAAAGATATATGGCAACAAGTTGATGGGCCCATGCTTAAGATGCGACTGAGACAGGGACTGAGAATAGGACAAGGAATGACTGAACGACTTGCACTTAGCGACAACTAACGCCACGTTTTGTTGTTGGGTCATGTAACTCGAGGCGCAGAACTTGAACGAGGCTGGGTCTAGAACTGCTATGTGGTTTGTGGCTAGCTGCTAGCAGACTTTACAGTTAAGGTCGCTCACACTGACTGGAGCTGACTGACTGACTGGCTAAGATCGCTGACAGGTTGGCAGCAGCACCGAGATATTGGAGGTAGGGGTAAATGGGTGTCGCATGCCTTGCCACGATCATTTTGCATAAACATGAACATATATATGTACATAAGCGAAAGCCATAAAGTTTACATGCTTTGAAAACTGATGAGCTGCAATCTTGCGTTCGGGACAGTTGTCCACGACATCAAGCGTCAAGCCGTCGTGGCTGCTCTGTCAAATGCAATTTCTCCGCAAGGCAGACATTTGATTTATGCGATGCGATCGAGTGACGATCATCATCGCTCACTTGTCGCTGCCCCAAGATCATCTATGCTATCTGTTTGCTCCACATTTGCGCAGCGATTAAGCAATATGTTTTTTTTTAAACCATGTTAACAGTTTGGCAGCGGCAAAGGCAGCAGTAGCAGCTCCCACATGAGACACCCTGACTTCAGTGGTTTGGTCTGGGCTTCTTATCTCCTGATCTGCACTGGCGGGAGTTACGAAATCTGAATCCACATCGAAATCGAATGCGAATCGCTGCGCTGACTTGCGCTAGAGAGTTACCAAGATTAATGTTGATGCTTTTTCAATTACAACTCTGGCAGCATACAAATTTGGAGTAAAACGTAATCGTCGTAATCTCAGACGTCCTAAACGACGACAACAACGACTACAGCAGCTCTCCAGCTCCACGAAACAGCACCAGCACCAGCGCTAGCCTGGCTGCCTGTGAGTGACTGCCTAAGTGGCTGCTGTGGCTTTGACTCGTATTCGGATACGTATTGCATTTCCTAATGTTTGTTTTGCATGAGCTTTTTGGTCTTTTATTTTTATTTCAGCTTACCCTGTAGCCATTTAATATCTTTGTAAAGAGGGTGGCATGACGTGGGAGACAAATGAAAGTTTTTTAACACAAGAAAAACACAGACCATATTCAAAAAATAGGTTTCAGCTGGAAAGTTACGAGAAAAGTACGCACAGAGTATCTCCTAGTTGTGCACTTTTGACCAATTTATTCGTACTTGCTTTGTTTCTCTCTATTTTGTTTGCTGTGTGACATGCGCCGCCGTGATTGCCCCGACTTTGCCTTCGATCCCCAAATGCCCAAATGCCTTCTCTTCTCGGATCTGCGATCTCCTCGATGATGGCAATTACAAATGCCGCGACTTGTATCATGGCCAGCTATCGATTTGTATGGCAAGTCGACTAGTATGTTGCTTGCAAATTCGATTGCATCTTGTTGCCGATTGGCTCGACTCGGGTTGCTTTGTCAATTGCAATTTGTTATCTGCCTGCTCCAAAGCTTGGAGTAGATCGATCCACTGCCATCTAAGCTGTTGCTTCAGGTGGCCTTTGTTGTTCTTCGTTCTTGTTCGTTGGCTGTTAGTCATTCAATCAAAGGATTTGGCAGTATAGCGCCTGACTTTCTGTTAGATGAGTGTCTCATTGTTTATGTATGGTTGAGTATGTGTGTGTTTCTGCTGATGGCTCTGCAATGATTAGCTACGAGATTTGCGGCGTCAGGACAATGGCAAAAGCCAAAGCCAGACCCAAAAAGGATACCGCAACAACAAGCCAAGAAAGGCGGCACAGATCACACAACCAGAAGCCAAAAGAATTCAGCATTCAACATTCAGTTGTGGGTCAGTAGGTGACGCGGCAACAACGGCCAGACAACAGGGCGACAGGTATAATACACTCAGAGATATTGATTGCAGATTTGTAAGGAAACTTATGATAATAGACCTTATGTATTTATGAAAACTCTTTGTATTTAACTGAAATAATAATTACAAAAATCAAAAAACTAAACTTATTTCTTTTTCTCTTTCGTAAATACTTCATGACATTTTTTTTTAGTGTAGCCCTACTGTGCTTGAATCCGAAACTGACTTCTGTACATTGTTCACGAGCTGAAGGTACGATGCAAGGTGTTTCTTCTCATAGCGGTACTCTCTGGGTGTGCCATAGAAATCTCCTTTATTTTTTGCAATTGCACAAGCGACGCGCTCTGATTACCGCGAAAAGAAGAGACTAAAAACATAGTAAGGGATATGATTGTCCTTTGTTTTGCCTTGAATTGTGTGCCAAGGTGTAGTTCTAGGAATATGTATGTTTTTATTGTGCGTTATTTATGTACGAAAGGTGTTGCCCATTGCTGCAAAATCTCACTAATATCTTTGGGTGACTATAGAAAATACCTGAAATTTATAGGTCGCCGCCTGGCAGTTGGCTCTAATCTCAGAATAGAACGTGACTGAAAACCTGTATGTGTCGGAGTTTTTTTTCTTATCAACAGACACTCACAGGTAATTATAATAAACGATTTAGTGCCATTTGCATTATCAGACGTTCAACAAATGTTGTGCATTGATAAGCGTCCAAAGCGCCACTGATATGGCTTTAATGGACAACAACAACTTACCGTCTCGAGTCTCGCATGTAGTTTGTTGAGTGTCTACTGTCTGTCATGTCAATCAGACAGTTCAAATAGTCTTTCGATAAGCAGCCGTCGTCGTTGTCGTCCTTTATTGCTACGTCTATCACCTGCGAGAGCACACATGCGTCGAGATCCTTTGGGTAAACAATTGGGTCCAAAGGATTGCTGCTAAAAGGACCTGAACAATGCGCAGGAAACGTGCAATGCGATCATTTTGTCGATAATGTCCTGTGGCAGCTAATTAAATATTTGCGTTTGGCAAAGGTGCAAAAATGTCTCTGATACGAATTGATGAAATATTATTAGGGGCGGGTTAAAAGGAAGTGCCTCAATGCACATTGCTTGCATCCTGAAAGGTGTATGTAGAATGTGATATTGTTAAATTTGAATCTGGAAAGGGTAGATTTAAACAGGAAAAGAAAGTAAATTTGGGAAATCTGAGAATAAGGAATTTTCTTTTATAAACTTTTCGAAAATAAGCTATTATTGGTGAAAGATTGTGTTTTTGAAATCAGAATTACAATTGAAAACTTGTTCAGTTATTTCATAAATTTATTTTGTTCTTATAAAAATATTTGTCCTTAGAAACTATAAAAGATCTTAACATAAACATTTGCTAAACATAATTATACAAGTTCAATAAAATCTATGAGCTAAATGTTGCAATTTGGTTAAATGCTGTCTGATAAATCGTATTGACAAATATACAGAAACTTAAGAGCTACAAACTTTAAAAACTGAAATAAATATGATATTGATCTCTAACGTATAGTAGCACCAAAACCGAATTATGATTTTAAGTTAACTATGAGTCAAAACTAGATTATTGTCTGTTTTGGTTTGGTTTGTAATCCTCGCCAGCGGAATGTGTCTGCTTTGGTTTGTCCTTATTTCGATAGAGGCGCACAGTCAACGTGTCCTCATCATTGGTCCAGTTGTTGTAAGCATTGCCTGCTTAGACAATTGTAATTGTGCAATTGGAGCTGGTGTGCTTGTTCAGCAGTGACATCCGTGAGAAGGACTTGTGGCACACTTGGCAAGCATATTTCTTCACGTCCACATGGGTTTGCTGATGGGCACGCAGATTGGAACGATCGGCAAAGGAACGAGGACAATCCGGGCACTGGAAGGGCTTCTCTCCGGTGTGGGTGCGAATGTGTCCTTGCAGCAGCCATGGACGGGAGAACGCCTTGCCACAGATGGGGCACTTGCAGGGTAGCGTGTGGGTGCGGATGTGCATTTTGAGTGCTCCGATGGTGGTGTAGAGCTTACCGCACTCCTCGCACGAATGCTGCTTCTTCTCCTGGTTGCACTCGGCAGCGGGACAGTGGAACTGGCGATGCTTGGACAAACCCATCGAGGTGGAGTACATCTTCTGGCAGTTGTCGCACTTGTAGCGATAGTTCTTGGCAACGGCGCTGGCGACGTTGCTTGAGTTAGAGATGGAGCTGGATGCGGCATACGAGTAGGAGGCAGTGCTGCTGTTACTGCACGCGCTGTTGTTGCTGCTGTGGCTACTGCGCGTCTCATCGAAGAGATGGAACAGTGCCGGCAGTGGAATGTCATTACGTACAGAGAGATCCTCTGGCTCAGAGCTGGCATCCGAGCCGGGACTCGATGGTGGTGTCATCTGCTGATAGCTGTAGACCGAGTGCGGCGAAGCCATCGAACTGGCCGGCGATGGGAAGGCTGCAGCATTCAAGTGTGGCTGATAGCTGCTCCACAGTGCGGAGATCGGATTGCACCCAGCGGCAAGCACAAAGGCTGATTGGTAAGGATTCGTTGTGTAACCGGCTGTGGCTGCTGTTAATCCGCGCATGTGAATATCAGTAGGTTGGTAATCCTGCTCGGCTGGTGGAGAGAGCAGCGCCGAGCTAAGTGGAGACTGTGCACGATAAGCTCTTTGCTGCGTCTTGGAGAGGTTCAGTACGTATTCACGCTTGGCGGGCAGCTCATATTCCTCAATGTCAATCTCGCTGGCTTTGCGCTTAAGCGAGAGATCCTGTGGCTGCTCCTCCTGTGGTCCGAGTGTTGTTGCAAACTGTGAGCTCTTGGTCAAAGCCAAGGCCTCCGTTTGCGGTAGATCCTCCACGAACACAATCGGTCGCTTTTTCAACGGGCAGCTCTTGTAGTTGGTAGCCATGTCGTTTGATTTGTTTAAGTATTGATCGAGTTTTGTTAATAAAGATCGTTTTTGTAAACGCGTAGTTCCGTAGTAGCACTGGAGTTGTTTGTGAGAGTACGAGATCGAGAGTTTGAGAGTGTTGCTTACTCAACGAACGCTGAGGTTGATGTGACAGGTCGAGGGCCGAGCGAGCTCTTTTTATAAGCCACTGGCTGACGGCACTCGCTCTCGGGGCTGCTGCTGCCTGTCCATTTGGTGGTGGTTCTTCTTCAGTTCACACATTCACACACACACGCACGCAGTTAGGCAGAGGCAGGGCGCACGTGTACGTCGCTAGGTAGCAACAACAACAACAGCAACAAAACACACATACATACACTCAGGCAGACTTTTCCCATACCCTTATTGCGTGTTTCCCATTTGTGGTGCTCTCCGTTTAGCTTTTCTCTCTCGCTCGCACTACTTGACTGCAGCTACCTGACAGAACTCTCAGGAAAGCACACACAAACACACTTAACAGAGCATCCAACGCAGGCGCACCCTCCGCTTTCTATGCCTTAGGTATTGCGGCAAGCTCCCTGTGGCACAGGCGCTACGATCACCTCTCACTAGATAACTTATGACAGCTTCTCACTTACTGTGCTCTCTTGTGTTCGACCTCATCAATTGTTTGTTCGTTCACAAGCTTCTCCTGTTTCCCCCAGCACATCCGTGCTGTAATAACTCGTCAAACCATCTCTCCCTAGCACTTGGTACGCATGTTGTCAATCTGTTGCAGGTATTGTGTCAGCATCCATGGAATTTGAGTTTCGCTTTCAATCGCCTCGTTTCGCTAGCTCTTCGAACAATTTGAGTTTCTAATTATAGAAGCGATGGCATTTTTCACGAGTCAAATTGGATTCCCGAACTTGTCATTGGGGGTAGTTTTTCCCAAAACACACAAACACATCTGCCTTAAACAGAGGGAGGCAAATTGAACCTGAGATATGCTGGCATTACAATTGACAATGCACCTAGAATGGAATGAAATGGAGTTTTATAAATAAACGATATGTATCAAAGTAGCTATTAGCTCTTGGGTACACTTTACACTGACTTATTATAGCAGTTCTAGGTTCTAGAGATTACTATTTTTTTTTTTTTTCATTTTGTTTTCTCTTGACTCCCTACTGACTGAGAGCTTTTCCACCTTTGACTTGAGCTTACCTCATTGTACACCATAAACAACGATCCCACATATATTTGCTTTGGCAATTGAGAGGCACAAGATTTGTATTAACCATGTCCTGGTTGGAAAAACAGTCTAGCCCGCATAGCCAAGTTCCCACAACATCGAATGCCGATTTCCCAGCCATCAAAAAAACCAAATCGCAAGCATATTCCCCACTCCTAGTTGTTTCCCAGGGCAATGTGTGAACAACAGCGAAAAAAAACCGAGGCAAATGTAGCAAACCCAAAAGTTTTGATAAACCCAAGCGGTGACAAAATGTACAAAATTCCAAGTGTCAAAAATTCCAGTATTTAGTACGATCACGCGTTTTTCGGCGGACCAATCGCAGAACTCGACTCTCCATGCCTGGACATGGGTGTGATGGCAAATGCGGCAAGTTAGCAACCCGTATTTTCCCTATGATGGATTTCCCTTTTCGCATCACTCTGTACACACAGAGTAACGGTCCGGATGTGGATGAGCATTGGATTTAAAGTAATTTCCCAGCTTATCCAATTACGCAGTCAGCAAAACTCAAGCAAAACAAGCAGCGATTGGTCAATCCACGCCAAGACACGGGTATTTCTACTAGGGCAGGACGAGAGCCCTCCTTATACCTGACGGGCCAATCCGGGCATTTCGGTTATTACGTGTGTTATTCCACACAATTAAAAACCATGGAAACGCCGTCTAACTGTACCTACCTAATGATCACTGTCCTAATATCGACGCGGAATTGCCCGCGGAATATCGCGAAATAACCCGCGGCCCATTCATTAGGCAGAAAACCCAAACACCCTTCCAGCACTTGTGGCTCAGCAATTGTCAAGTACCTGCCGCGATCTGAGTCTGGCTAGTCCGCTCATTAGCACTAGGTAAAGATTATGGTATCGCGATAATTCCACTGGCCGCACTTCATTCATCAGGCAGCGCGAACGGAAAAACCCTTTTTCCCTTCGTATTTTGCAGGATTCCGTTAGGTTATTTGCAGGTGCGTCTATGGGTTTTTGTGATCTTGTTGTAGTTTTTGCAGACAATGGGACCGTCCCATTTTTGCACCTTGTGTTCCCTGTGTTTGTTGCGGGCACAATAGCTCATGAACTCTATTGTTCAGAGGGAGAAGACTTTGTCAGCAGCTGAGTAGACGAAATGGAGCGCAAAAGAAAAACACAACTATAAGATTTCGCATATGTATCTGTATTTTGTGATCAAAAGGGACTGGAAAATAGCAAGGTTCATATATTATAGATTGTCTTGTTTAAGACGACTGCTAGGTTCATGTTTTTCAATTTGCTTTTAGCGTCTTCATTTCAAAGTCCCGATAAAATACATCTTCATTTCTATTTTCTACCCAAACAAATCAACTTGAAGATAGATCAGAACTTTCCGAAGTCATCACTTTCTCAAAACTAATGTAATGGCTTGGCATCTTGATACTGCATTTCCAGTTTATAAAATAATTTAAGCTCGAAATTCATGATTTAATCAAGTCACTCTTTTTTCTATGAAGTTCTCTAAATTATACTTATTTATATACACTTTATGTATTCTCTTTCTAAAATCAAGTTGTTCTTTTCGCCTCTCTCATAATAGAGAATTCTCTTTTTCTCCCGACACGGCCCGGTGCACTGGCGCACCTTTTGCCAAAAAGTAAATATGAAAACAAGCAGAAAATATAGTAACTGAGAAAATATCACCAAAGAAAACAAACTATGGCCCAAGATATACGATGTGTGATGTCGTTCACAATGAATGGTTGATTACTACCTTCAGACCAGAAGAACCTTTGGAACAACTGCAGACCTAATGTCTGTTGTTGTTGCTTGTTGGTAGTTTTTTTTTGCACAGACAAAGGAACTTCCAATCCATAAATCGAAATCGAAGTTAAAGAAAGAAAACAGAGAAGCAAAAAAATCACTGCCACGGGCCCTGTACCGGGTGCTTTGCACAATCAATAGACATCAGGACCTTATGACACAATAAGAAACAAAGACAGAAAGATCGAACGACCGACCGACTGAGCAGACACATTGGAGTAAATGTTTTGAAAAGCCAACGAAAGGAATTGCTTCCAGGAATTGCAGCCACTGCCGCCGTCGGCGTATCAATGTCCTTAGCCAGAAGAAATCAAAAAGTTGGATCACCTGGCCGTATCGAGTTGTCTGTCTGTCCTTCGCTCTGTCTGCGATTTTGTGCGGGTGCCGTTTAATCCTTACTGCTACTACCTGTGGCCCATTGTTCTCGCAAAATTGTGAATGACCCCGTAACAGTCGACGCCAACCCCCAAGCAAGCTTCTTGTCTGCCGAACGACTTGCCACTTGCCATCTGCCTTGATTCCCGATTCCCGACTCCGAAACACATTCGCGCAGGTTTCGTGCCTATTCATGCTTCGTTATCCTGTCAATGCGTCGGTATTATGCTCATTGTGTGTCAACGCATTGTCGTCGCTATCCTCATACCTCCTCATCCTTCCGCTACTTACCCTCTACTTCGATAGGTTGTTTTTTTAGTAAGCTGATTTTGCTCTGCGTGTCCTGTTTTTTGGTGTATGCTACTAAGCGTTTTGTTTAGCCTATTAAATGTGTCTCCTAAATGAAGTGTGTAAATATTATATAATCATGTTGCGGCGATTAAGGTAAAGGCGGTCCCAAAGACACGGGAAGGGCGTATAATAAGACAACTGATGAAATGTGAAGAAAGTTGTTGATAAGCAAACTTAAATATAGCGTTGGAAAGGTAAATTAAACATAGCAAGTAAGATATCTTATGTATTCAAAAAGTGAAATATATAAAACAGTAAAAAAACACTGTTAAAACAAAGAGAAACTTAATCGCAGCTGATGCAATCACAAAACTATTCCAAGCCGAGCATTACGCCCATATTAAAGACTTTTTGACACCTTTTGGACAGTAGGATCTTAAACAAAATCAAAACTCTAGGCAGACTGCAAAATAAAGTCGAAATAACAGAAATATCCAAAACAAAAGTAGGTTGACGGAAGAAAAAAACTCATTACACCGGTCGGGACAGGCCCAACACAATACAGACGGAAAACCTAAGGAAACGGCACAAGGATTGCATCTGCATCTGCGTTGTTCGGCCAAGCAGCACAAATCAGTTTCTGTCAACCGAGAGATGGTGGCTTGGTTAGTCGGATGCTCGTCTCGGCTAATGCTGTTGAGGGTGTTGGTTGGCAGACGCGTTTGGTGGCTTGGCATTGACAGCTGCTCCTTTGGCGCGCCTCGTATGCGTCAGCGTCTTGGCCAGGGCTCTCTTTTGGCAAGATGTGCATCTGTTTGCACACAGAGTAAAAGAAAGTCAGAGAGAGAGAGAGAGGGAGTTTCAGAACTCGGACGTTGACTTGCATCTGCGGGCGCACAATGGCCACACCGAGAATAATTCAAGCAAAAACGAACAAAACATCATGATCGTCATCAAAACAATCACAGTCAGAGCAAAATCAGAGGGGGGACCGTTTGCCTATGCGACAAACAATAGTGCACCACCACCACCACCATCATCATCGTCAGTACCACCATCATCCACAACAACCACTCGCCAGCGCTTGCGCTTCCTTTGCCAGTTTTTGGCGGCATGCCACCGCCGACGTTGCCGTTGCTTTTGCTGTTGCCTTCTTGATCGTTACCTGAGGCATGTCCTTTGTTGATGCTGGTCTGCCTTTTGATTTTGCATTGGTTGAATTTTTCATATTCCCCAAGCTAGAGGATAATGCAACCGCAATTGTTTTGCTTTGTTGTGTATCCTCGCGTAGTATTTTGGCATGTGCACAGCATTTCAATGGGTAGTTAAATGAGTTTTGTTCCGATATTTCTGCTCTTATTCTCTTTATGCAGATGCATTCCATTAAATGAAACACAAATTGCATAACAGCAGCTGCCACAACAACGGAATCCGAATCTCCAGTATGCAAAACCTCCTTTCAATTATTTGCAAGTTGTTTTTCAAACATCGTCTTATTAAAGATATTAAGAACATATAATTTTGTTTCTAATATAGTGTTTGGAATAGCTAAGAAGAGTATTCGTATCAAAGATGTTTGCCATCAACAATGATAAATTTCCTACATATCTAAACTGCTTATACAAAACACTTTCCCATTAAATTAACTAAACGAATTCGTGGGAAAACCCGCAACGTTGACCACTGAAAACCCATACAAAAATCCTTCGTAGAAATTGCCAATCCTTTGAATAGTTAACATAATGTGCCCACATTAACAAAACGTAAATTGAAAATCAAAACGATTTATATAAAACAACCATAGATGAAGATTTCATGAGAAATGCGCTGCATTACAAACACAATATAACAATGAGTCCAGTTGACAAGCTCGCGTATTTACAATTACAAATTACACAACTCTTCCTGACAAATGATCGGGTGAGTGTTAAATTGAACAGCACGCCTCCTTAAATGCTTTACCCTTAAACAATCAATAAACGCGTTAAAGTGAGAACAATCAATCCAGCACGTTCTAACGATTTACATGTCAAGTTGACAGACAGATAGATAGACAGACCTCTGGGTAAAACTGAGCTGAGACAATGGTCAGGAATTGGAGACTGGCGCTATAAATATGTACATAGTATATATAGACAAACATATCAGTATCTGCATCGTGTGTGTGTGTCTATGTCCAGGTGTCCCTTATGAGTTTCACTTTCATTTGTTAGTAGCATTTGACACCTTGTTGTACAGACATTGCAAGTTGAGATACCCATCTAGGGGCAAACACTATACCAAACCGAACCCTCAGTATCTCACTGCCTCTGCGTCTCATGTGCTGTGTAAACACAGTTGTGTCGGCTTGCCAAGTTTCATGTGCTTCATCCAACTCCACCTCCAGCCCTTCTTTTTTTGTGTCTCATCCACAAAATTTGATTATGCTCTCATGATAATTATGCATGGCAACTTATGGGGCAATCTCATCGTAAGCTTCTGGACTCTGTCTACTATCGGTACCGATGACAATCAGTCTCATTGTTTCCGTTTCCCACCATTCATTCACAGTTGTGAACAGTATGAATTGCGTCTTTGGAAATGCCTGACAAGAAGTCTACCTCCCAGCTAAAGCCCCTGCCCTTGTCCCTGCTCCCCACCACGGATCAACATTGTAGACAGCCATCCAGCTGCGTGGCAGACCGTGTGGCTGCCCGTAAATTTTATGGTTAACTACACTCGATGTTTTCTGCTATTTAACCTTTTGTGCAACGCTTATCGAAGCTCAAACGAAAACAGTTTCCCCAACCCCTTTACTTTTTTTTTAGCAGCACCGATCAACGATTGTTATCCCACGTGCGTGTTTTGTTTACCTCGGGACAACGACTGACCCTCTTTTAAGTTAAGATTCTTCAGTTTGTATATGTTAATTTGTGCCAAGTGTTCCGATAATAAACGTGTAACCGACAGAGTTCGACTCTGTTCCTTAATGTCATACGAGCTAGTTGGAGAGGGTAAAGTTAATCGAAAATCATAATTATTTACAGTCTGTGCCAGGCATGCCATGGTTTACCACTCGTTAACTAACTTACTTTCATTAAATATTTCCACACGCATGTTCTGCATGTTCGGGACTTCTATCAAAATCTTTTCAAACACAAACAATCGTAAATTCGCATTTAATTTTATTTCCGCCTTAGATTAGAATATAGAATATTTTCCAAGTTTTGGCATAGAGTATGGAAGAATATTCACGTGAGCCCTGCCCATATCGCATTGTAGATGACTCCGGCGGCGCCTTTGCCATGGGCTCCATTGGTGGCGGCATCTTTCAGGCGATGAAGGGTTTCCGGAATGCACCGCAAGGCTTAAGTCGTCGCCTCATGGGCAGCATGATTGCTGTGAAGTCACGCTCGCCAGTTATAGCTGGCAACTTTGCCGCCTGGGGAGGTATGTTCAGCACCATCGACTGCACTCTTGTGCACTTCAGGCAAAAGGAGGATCCATGGAACTCGATAATAAGTGGAGCTGCCACTGGCGGTATTCTAGCGGCACGTAATGGTCTGGCTTCCATGGCTGGAAGTGCGATAATTGGTGGAATCTTGCTCTCTTTAATTGAGGGCGTTGGTATCCTGCTAACTCGGATCTCTGCCGAACAGTTTCGCAATCCGATACCACCAACCGATGCACCGGATGCCAATATTAATTCAGATACATCTAGAGCATATGATTTTGGTTCAGGAACACCAAATTTAAACTTATAACTCATATTTGTTGACAGAAACAAAAATGTTATTACATAAAATTTACTTGTACCAAAAACTAAAAGGTGTTCCATCTCCAAAAAGAAAGAATTAAAGGGTATCATCACCTAGGTCTTAGACCATAACGAATTGAGACCATATCTCCTCTTGTGTTATTTACAGCTTCTTTACATCTTCATGCTATGCAAATGACCATCAAATATAACAGGTAGTTAACTGGTGGCACACAAAGCACACACCTGACACGCGTCAGAAGCAACCACACTCGGTGTATTGGCAAACGTTTACCTGTTGCTGTCGCTGTTTTTACCTGTCGCACCACAGGCTAACCAACGAGAACCAAACGCGTCTGGGTCTGCGGTGGCGCATAGAGTCAAGTGGTCAGCTCATTGGCTTGATGGTGATGGGTGTGGCAAGTCCTTTTTACAACCTGTGCACTCGAGATGACCACAGTTGAAAGATTCAAGGCTGCTAATAATGATCACACAGCATTACTCGCTACTGGCCACGTGTTAGCCTTAGGCTACATCTCATTTCCGACGCTGTCTACGTCTCAGGTAGTATGGGAGGCACAGTTTTCCCAGGGGCTGTGCAAAAAACCAATAGCAAGGATTTCCCTCACACATGGGTACAACGGTGGGAAAAGTCGCCTTTCAGCCAACCCAGTTATAAAATTTATCTTTATGATAATTTTGCCAATATCGAAAGATAGAAAGAGAGAGAGAAAAAAAACCATATGGAATTTTTTGAATAACCGTCTAGACAGCTTGGTGCCGACCTGTGGGAAGATCCTGTAGCACGAACCAAACGTTGGCCCATCTACTTGGGCTAGAAACCCAAACGAGACCAACATATGCAACTGTGACTCGTGTGTTTTTTTTTCTTTTCTCACCAAGCGCCGGTATTCGCGTAATGTGTGAAATGCTGTTCCTTGAGAAATCCCTTGGATGTGGGCCGGCGCTACGGGAAAAGCACAAAGCAAATTTACAGTTGAAATTCACATCATCATGTGGCACAACAGCAAATGCAACAGCAAAAGATCGCACCTACGTTTGCTTGTGGTACGTGCTTTGACGATTGGAATCTCACATATGTTCCCGGTTGTTTGTTCCTTGTACCCAGTTCCCAGCACATGCCCTCCACCCTGCCGCGTTTCGTTTGTTTTCCCAATTATCTCAGCATACGTTGCCAAAAAGGTAGAGGCGCTAAAATTTGTTTAGCAAGGCTCTGCTGGAGTTTCTATTTGGTTGGAAATTCAGTATTTGGCATGAGAACCAAACGCGTCTGCGAAGTCGAAGGTGAGCAGAGATGGTAGTAAGGCCACACTAAGGATATACATATGAACATGTAAAAGCAATAACAGGACTAAACTTTTTTTCATGTTTTCATGTTTTATGTTCAATCAACTGAATATCAATCACAAAGAGCAGAAAACTTAAAAACTTTTCTTAAATAGGTTTTTCCCTGGAAAAAATGTTTACAAAGGTCCAAGTCTGGCTGTCATGGAGTAAATGAAGAATTAATAAGCCACTAGCTTTATCCTTAATATTATAAGTAGTCGGAAAAACTTATTTTAGCCATTCCTTATATAAAATAGGCTTAGAATTACATATTAGTCTTATTAACTTGAGTCTTATCAGTTTTTCACATTTCTAGGCATCCCCTCGGCATATCTCACACCTACAACAACGCCTGTTTAAGCAGATGGGTAGGCTGGACACATATGCTGGGCATATGTTTGGACAGCCAACAAAACACCTCATAGAAAATGTCGAAATAGGGACTGAGAATGGATTTGGCAGGCACGGGAACTGTGAAATGGAAAATTAATGATTTTTTTTTTGCATGCTGTGTCCGCAAGGCGCTAAATGTGAGCCATTTGGCATAAATCGTTTAAGTTGTTTTTACTACAGTACTTTCGTGCAAGCAAAGCCTTGGAACATGTCAATGTCAAGCATTGAACCGATACGCATTAAAGGAATTTTACCGACTTGATGGCACCTTTCGATGTTGGATTGCATTAGAATTGTGTTTGCATTTAATAGCAATTTCGTATTCTCTAGTGTTGGCGCCAAATATCTCATGCATATATGACACACATTTCGAGAGTTCTGAGCTTTGAGTTTTGAGCACTGAGATATCTGTGGGATCTCTGCAGGCGCAATGCATTGATTACGCGAGAAATCAAGAAACGAGTTGTGTATTTGTGCTTTAATAGAATATTTAAGGTTCTTAGTGAATAAATTAACTGACTCCTCCCAAAAAAGTAAAGCAAAACGCTCGGTCAGCCGAAGTTCAAGGTGTTTTCGCCTCTGATTCGATCTGATCTTTGATTTTTTTTTTGCGCTATTGGTGACTACTGTACAGTGTACACACACGAGGCTGGCCCTGAAATAGCGCCTGGTGCAATGCACTCAATCATCAATACAAATGTATAGTGTGTTCGTTCTGGGAGAGAGAGTGCTCCAAAGTATTGCAATAGTTTTGCGGCGCAATGACTTTTTGTGACAAAATACTCGTCCGCATCGAAGATTTCAATATCACATTTGCATATCGCATATCGCATAATTGTTTCTCAATTTTTCGACTGCTAATTTATATGCATGCAATGTGCGATCTAAATGTTATTTGCGTTTCTTCTTGTTATTGTGTTTTTGATGATGAAATCACCCCTTTCATTGCTTTCTTGGGCCCCTTTGAAGACTGGGCTGCTCTTGCTTGACCCAATACTTACTGCAATCGTTTGTGGGACAGTTCCATTGAACTCATCAATATAAAATTATTTTTCACTCGATGTGCAAGATATGTAAATAGTTTTCTTTGCTTCAAGCGTGATAAGATGCAGACGCTTTCTTTGAAATCGAAGGGTTTTCGCTACTAAATTCTGTCTGGGGAGTTTCTAAGAAAAGTAAAATTGATCAATAACGAAGGTCAGCTCAACAATGTTGAGTGGGAAAGTTCAAGAACAAACCCCAAACAATTAAGAAAAAATATCAAACATTCAAATATTATACTTTCTTATAGAAAAGTGTCAACAAGTTCAATCCTTGAACTAATGAACTTTAAGTTCCCTTTTTGATTCGTTTTGGCAATGCAAAGTTGAATAACCGTCTTTAATCAAAGTTGAAAGTCACAATTCATCATGGGACAAGTTGAACTTTCTTAAATGTATTTTCTGAAGACAATCCGTTGATGTCTAGCAATTGCTCATCATGCACAATAGAGTCTAACATCTACAGACAACAGGCTACAGCCATGAACCTGATACTGGGGATATTGGATACTATGAACTGAATGTAAGACAGTGAGCGCAAATCCGTTACAAACTCGTGAACTGGCTGCCACAAGACGCAGTAGCTCCTGCCTGCACTGCTGCAACAGTGAGTTTTGGAGAAAAGTTCGTGACATGGCATCAACAGTTTGTCATTAAACATTTCGACAATAATTTGCTTTGTGCTCGTATTTATATGCACACTTAAATGTATTTCTTTTCTCGTTGTTGTTGCTGTATTTTTTATTTATTTTTTTTTATATTCGCATTTTATGCGCCGACTTCCCGAACTTTTGTAACCGTAGACAGTGGCAGCAGCATGGAGGCAGGGGCAAAATCGGCGGCAGTTGAAATTGTTATGGCAGGTAATTTACATAAAAGATAAGTGGAATGCGGAGAGAAGAAAGAGGATGCGAATAGTCCGCAGCACTCACTACTTACAATTCTGATTAGCCATTGAGACCTGCCTGTCTATTGTGGAAAAACCTCGACACGAAATGCGCCTTTTGTTATTGTTTGTAAAAAGTAAAAAGTAAGAAAAAAATAAATACACTTTGTGACTTTTTGGGGGCACTTTTGTCTGTGTGATAGTTTCTTTTTTTCTCCATCTGATTTGTTGTGTGAAACTGCTGCCCAGACTTCCTAAAGGTATTAAGAATATTAAAATGAAAAAATAGTTGCTAGGGCAACTTGAATATTTAGCTACTTGTTTGCTTGTTTCAATTGTTATGTTAAACATTCAGTTGTTGCTCAGGTTGCGTATACGACGTGTGTGTACATAACAACACGTGTGAACTCTTGACAGCTGACAGCTTACCCCCCTTTCATAGACAATAGAGCTTGGCTGCTGTCTGATGTGTTGGCCAGCGAAGCAGGCGAATATTCTGTCTGTCTCGAGCCCTGACCCGCTTAGTTAGCGTTATCTGCATCGGTTTTAAGCCAGTCTGCGCCAATAAAACAAATTAAAGTCAACAATTGACGGCAGTTAGGACTTGAAGCTACTCGCCTTGAATGCCGCCAACTGTGCTTAACTTAAACACAACTATACTCCACTCCACTCCACTCCACATCGGTGATCGTCTGTGCAATTGGGTGCCTTTTGATACTATTATTCGTATTGCCATGCAATGGGTCGACTTTGGTTTTGACTGCCAGCCATCGTCTTATCAGCGACCCCATCGATTTGGCATTGTGTAGGTGGTGGTTGTAGGGGCGCAGGGGGAGGAACGGAGCGCGTTGCATTTGGCAATAATATTTTGTTGCTGCAATTGTTTTTTTGGGGCTGCGCTTGAAAATTGCATTTGCATTTCGCGTTTCGCGTTTTCTGCTGCCCCGACAGTGAATAATTTGCCATTTGAGTTCGTTTTCGCTGCGTTAACTGCACAACGTTCATTTGTCGGCGTTTAATTCTGCTTTAATGACTTTGAAAACGGCAAATCAAAACGCTTCCAGCCCTTGCCAACCAAAAACTAACAAGCAGCTGCCATTTGTATACATTTTTCAAGTGCCTTACAAAAGTAATGGCCTGCAATTGAAGTTAAAGAATAAATTTAAGCGTTGTCTATCAATCTGATATGAATGGATATTTATATAATATACATAACTCTCAGATATTAATATTTGAATAAATAATCGAAATAATAGAAATTAAATATTTTTGCAGCATTTCATTATAATCGAATTTCATTTAATTCAGTTAAAAGTTCACAAATAAATTGATAACATTAAAAAAAACTAATTTTTGTGGATTAAAAAGCAAGGAAATATAATAAAATACTAAGCCAAAAACTATTTAATGAATCAAAGCAATTACAAAAGGCACTTGACTCATTTCTTAAGTGGTCACTTCAAGGGCCACCTACTGTTTAACTGTAACTGTGATAGCCCAGCACTTGACTCAACTGTCAATATTTATACCGCTATACACACACAAACACAAACAAACATACACTCACTGTACGCTATGCTACGCATTCTTATCAAAAATGTATAAGGAAATTTCCATCGATCGACTTTGTGGTGTGTGTGTGTACCCCGTGTGAGCGGGTGGCACCTCCGTTAGCCATCCAAATTCCCTCTGCAACCCCTTCCCAACCCCTGCCTCTTAACTGGGATGTGGGAGTGTATATATGTGTGTGTGTGCGTGTGCTTGGCATTCGGGGATACACGCAGGCATCCAGCTACACCCGCTTTATGTTTGCCTGTAACTTTTGGCATTCTTATCATTTCCCAAGAGAGGCGTGTGAAAATCGATGCCAGTGGAATAAACAACAAACTGTCGTGATGCTGTCCGTGACGTCACAATGGATTCTACACACTGAAGCTGGAGCAGCAGCAAGCAACAGTTGTTTTTTAGAAATATATATACATATATAGTAGGGCAGCAGTACCAAAATTTATAGCTGAAAACAGAGTGAGAGAGTGGCAGGATAATAAATTCCCGAAGCTGGCTGGATGTCTCTGCGCCTCTGTTTGGGTGTCTACATGAACCGCAGGTTTGTCGCTCCGCTGTGTGCGTGAACCATTTGTAGGCGTTATGCTTGTGGCTGTGTATGCCACAAACCCACTTAACCCACACAACCACCCACTTGCTCTCTCTTAGTACGGATGACGCTGCGCAATGTTTTTGGTTGCCTGTTCACCTAAAATGCGTATTGCTGTGATAATGTGTGTGTACGTGTGTGTGCGTTTGTGTGTGTGTGTGTGTGTGCTCTGCTCTAACGATGACTAACATCCCTAAATACATTCATAGCACACACAGAAGAGAGACATCGTTCTGTTTGTTGATGTGCGCCCAATACATTTGAGAAGTAAAATCTACGTTGTGTCGTGCACTTGAGCCAATCTCCCTCAATTTGTATGTAAAATATGCACATGTATATGTTAAATACATATAGAATCTCTCTCTCTCTATACATTTATTTGTATATATATATATTTGTATATTTTAAATCCCTAAAACTTGCTTTGAACACAGCAGCAACCACAACTAACAAATGAGGCAAATGAGATTATCCGGCACGAAAACTCGAGCTCCGCCAAGCAGCAGCAGGAGCAGGAGCAGGAGGCTTTGGCTCAAGTGAGCCCAACTCCAGTAACAAAAAATCCAGCATTCGCTGCGTATGAGGGTGAGAGAGCCCGCGGCTGACTGTCCGGCGGAATTTGCGCGCTCTTTTTGTCACTCTCTAACGCTCGTTGGCTAACGGCATTGCTGTATTGCACGCACACAACGAAAAATGTTAAATTTTGGCGCCTTCGTCAACCAGGCGAACAGCAAAAACAGCAAGCGAGTTTCACATTAAATTCTGTTGCTTCTGCGGCGTTGCCATGCCAACAGCAGCAGCATTTGCTCATCCTCTCTCTCTATCTCTCCCTTGCTCTCTCTTACACTCTCTTTCTGTCAAGCCCGCGCTCTCTCTCAGTTTGTCTCTGTGACTCGTTGTTGGCTCGTGTCCTTGCCATGTTTGTGGCTCAAGGACTCAGCAGCCGTTGGTCGTGCCAATTTTCGTATCCTGACCTTGTTTCCCAATTTCACATACGCTCTTTTTCTCTCTCTCTCTCTTTGTGTGTGTATCCTGTGCGTTTGTTTTTGCCGCGTTGCAAAATTTATTTTTTGTTGCCACGCTTTGGAATGTCGTACCGGAAGTGGCACTTGCTACACTTTGCTGTTCGCCTGTGCAACAGGATGCTTTTTGCGTTTGATTTCAGGGACGAATATAATGATTGATAGAAGCGGTTGCTATGTCAAAAATTTCGAAGAGCAGCACAGCACATAGAGCAAGAGAGAAATATAGAGAGAGAGTGAAAGCAACAGCTGACTAGAAGCAGAAATACTGAGAGAAAGTAGAGAAAGAGCGTGCCTGTTGCGTCATCAATGTGGAAAGGATTCCGTTGTGGAAAGCTAAACAAATAAACGCAAATAATTACACTATAATATAATTGCACAATAAAATGTGTAATATTCAAAATAAGCAATGTTGTATTAATCATCACAATCATCCTGTACAGTGTCATTGATAAGTGTTCTCACACACAAATGCACCCAATTATGCTTTGCACATTTTTGAAACCAGCAAATTTGTTAAGTCTGTTCAATTTCAGTCTTTAAAAGCATTTACAGGTTCATTTAAAGGTGTTCGATTTATCATTTGTGTTCAAACTTTATAAATATCTCTTAAGATCAAAATCAAAAGCTGACCAACAAGTTAGTTTCTTACCGCAAATACGCTTCTGACCACCACAAATGGCCCTGGCAACAATAATTGCAATTTATGCATCAAATTTGCCACCCAAAAATCAACTTAAATTGCATTAACATTTGGACAACTCTGCACAGTGTTGCCAAAAACAACGTAGACACAAATAAAAACGAAGGCAGAAACCAGCATTAAATAAATATATAAAAATGTTGAACTCCCCTTCGCATCCGCACCCCCGCCTCCAGCCTCTAATCCTGTTTGCTGCTACCATTCCATTCATTGACTCATTGATAACATTCCATTAAAAAAATATGAAATTAGACATTAAATTTGGCCAAAATGCATAGGCAAAGGCAAAGGTCAAAGGTGCAGCCAGTCAGCCACTGGCCAAGCAGCCGGCCAGGTTGCCAGCCGCAACATGTGGCCAACAAATTATTGTTGCTGTTGTTGTTGTTGGGTGGGTGGGCGCATTGGTCCACTCTAGTCTCCACTGTACTGCAACGCAGACGTTTGTGCTGCACGTTTTGCTCATTTTACTAACGTGATAATAAAGTGCAAATAATATGCCTTAGTTTGCAGTTGCAGCAGCAAAACCAAAGACAATTGTTGGCTACAGCAGCAACAAGCAACAACGTTGAAACGCTGATCAGTTAGCTGTGATAGCTACACGAGGCAGGCGGTTGTTGCAAGCTTGCTTTCCGCAATCGATGCAACAACAGCCGCAAAATAGCAACAGCAATGGGGAATTATCGCTGATGGAAATGCACCTGACGCTTGATTTGTTGCTGTTGTTGTTGCATTTGCTGTTGCTGTTGCTGTTGTTGCACGACTTTTTTACGGTGTTTGTTGTTGTAACTGTTGCTTTTGGGGCGTTGGCGTTCGACGTTCTAACGCACTAGCCCCAATCACATGTTGCCACAACTTTATTTGCTCATTTATGTGTTTTTTTTTTTTGGGCAAGCAGCAAACACAATTCGCAGCCTCGTTTTGCGCCCAATTACTCGGCAAACAATTTTTACCTTTAGCCTCAAGTTCAAATTTCGACAGAAGAAAAAAACACCAAAAAGCTGGCAAACTTCGAGTAATTGGTTGGTTGGGGCAGGTTTTCCCATGGGTTGCAGTAGTTGTAACCTGTTCCCGACCGACTTTTTCAACAACAACAACAACAATCGTAATTACTCACTCAAACATTCAACTATCTATATCTCTGTGTCTCTCTCTCTATCTCTGTATCTCTGTCTCTTGCGGCAAGGTGTTGGATGGTATGCGACCGCCAGTCACAAAAGTTCGCATAGGGACACGAACTTCAAATCAAAGCCAAGTTAAGTGCTAGTTGCGGCTGCCTTCTTTTACGATTACCAAACACCAACTTAAGCTCCCCCTTTGCCGCCTTTGCCCCCACCCCCCAAAGTGTTAGCTGTGCTAAAGTGTATAAGAAAAAAAGGGCTGCATTTGCATTTGAAGTTTTTTCATTTCATTTTTGGTATGCAGCCAAATTATATAGCTTAGAATCGCTAGACTAACGAGAGGGGCTGGCACCTGGGCCATATAAACAGTCATAGATATGGCTTTGGAGGCTCCTCACCTAAATTTAACACTTATATTTTCAGCTGCCGTACACAGCCTTGGCAACAGCTTCCACACATGCAGAGTTCAGGTCAATCTAGTCGATGGGTTTAGCTCCCTGCACCAGGTCGACTCGACTCAAAGCCACCAAAAAAAAAAGGAGAGAGAGAGACAAGTTAATTGACTCTCCGTGTGAATGTGTGATAAGTGGCATGTGGAATGTGATTTATTTCACATAATCTATAGTGATTGCATCTAGAGGTTATCTTTAATTGAATTTCTATGCTGCTTTGCTTGGAACAAAAACCAAGAAAAATTTCTAATCTCCATTCTGTTGTACCATAAAACTTAGATTTAGAAAAGCAGGATTTCGTTAATTTTAACAACTAGTAAGCTTTTCGAGTAAATTTTAATGCTTTCTGGTTATGATTTGCAACAGCAATAATTCATTTTCTCTCACAACACAAACTAAAGAAAAGTTCCAGCATAATTTTGTTAGCTTGCTTTTTGATCTCAAGTGAAATGCGATTCCATTCATGGAAAGAGCTCATTTAAACAATTCCTGGAATCAAAGATCAGCTGCCACCATTTAAATGAACGCAACAGAGAACGCATTTAATGGCAGAAGTTAGTTTTCGTTTTTCGCAGACGACTCGACGACTCGGCTTTTGACTTTTCCGATGGATGCCGGCCACAAATTAGCTGGTCAATAAAATTGGCAATTATTTAGCTAAACATTTGTACGCACTGCAAAATAGCTGCTGCTGTGTTGTTGTTTGCTGTTTGTTGTTGTTGATGTTGATGTTGATGGCCAAAACGTGAGCGAGGCGTGAGCCATAAATACGATTGCAAATGGTAGCAATTAACGCGGCAACCCGAATCCGAACCCGAAACCACGCAATAGACAGAAATACTCCTTAAGCGTCTTGCAATTCCTTGCAACCTGCCCCTCTCCCCCCACCCTCTATTGCTTTGCTTAAGATTTGCAGCAGTTCAGCGGCCGTTTTCATAAACATAAAAAGCCAATTTCAATAAAATTAACGCTCAACTTGCAACATGAGGCGGCAACTGCAGGAGCAGCAATATGTTGCTGGCAACCAGCAGCAGCAGCAGCAACAGTTGCTAGCAAATTTGTTGATTGTTGTTGTTTTTGTTTTTGTAGCTAGAATATCGTTTATTGAAACATTAATTGCCCTTGTGAAAATCACTTTCGAATAGTTGAACAACTTTTGCCAGGCAGCAGCTAAATGTTGTAGCTGCTGTTGTTGTTGCTGTTGCTGCTGTTGCCTGTCTACATTTGCATTTGTTTCTTTCTTTATTTTCTGCTCGCCCTCTCGTGTTTTTTGCTGAGACACTTGTTTATGTTTTTTGTCGTTGTCGTTGTTTTTGTTGGGGTCGTCGCCTATTGCTTCACTTGGCTTCCTTTTGCCAACAACGATAATTGAAATTTGATGTTAGTTTGGGAAGGGACGAAGGAGAGGGGCGCGCAAAGTGTGTGTTGTTTGGTAATTTGTGATTTTTTAACGAGTTTTAAGTAAGTGAGGAAACAAATGGCCCAGTCAACAATTTATGTAATAAACAAAACCATAAACAAAAGCAGTTCAACTCAAAAAAAACCTATTAAAAAAATTAAACTGTTACATAAATATTCATGATTAGCAATTAAGACCATAATAATTGCTAACAAATTTATTGTTGTTTAGTTTGTTAAAACATAGCAGATTGCAATAATTAATATGAACCAACAGTTATTTGGCAATTTATTGACTGAGCTTATATGGAATGATTGACAATTGTTTATGCACTGAAAACTTTGCATCTCATTCCAGTTCACAGCTTAATCACATGTTACAAAAACAACAACAAGAGTTGTAACACCTACATAACAACCAGTACATTGGCATTGTGAGGCTAACTTCATACACTATACACAAAACGATTGACAGCCACAAACTGTCAACGCATTTAACACAAAAATCAGTTGACTGAGTGCCAGGCCACGCCCCGCTGTTATAATCGTTGTTGTTCGTTGTTGTTGTTCGTTGGTATGGTTGTTGGTATTGTTGTTGCCACCGCCGGTGGCAATGGCGACCGACACTTGGCCCCCAGCCATACAGTCAAACAGCCACAAGTCGCATAATGAAAATGTCAACTACTTCGCTGCCTGAATGTTGCCAGCCTGGCGCAAAGTCCACTTGGAGAGAGACAAACTTATAAAGTGAGGCAGGCTGGCGAATCAGGCAGGCAAATAAATAAGATGCGACCAACGAACAGATAACGAAACAAGAATACCCTACAATCGCACTTTATCTAAGAAAGTGAAAAACATTTAACTGTTTCGACCATAAAGCAGAACTGAAACATTTGGCTTCAAACTTAGCTCAAGAAAGAAGTTTTTAAAATTACAATGAAGTTAAGGTGTTAATGCAAATCTTAATAGGTAATAGTTTGTCAGATGAGATTTAAGTATTATATTTATTTTTACTTTACCGTAAAAGAAAAGAATCAAATTACAAATCAAGTATTATATTAATAATAAAAATAAATATAACACTAATAATAATAATAATGAACAGCTGTTATTAGTTTGCTTCTTTCCTTACAATTAAGTATAATAACATTAATCAGTTGTTATCCCGTCCCAACATAAACTATTAAGCCAACTGTTTTGAAAATTGAATATGCCTGCAGCAACAAGTGTATTTATAGATAAAAGAGAGACAAAAGTTCACCGTTCGTCGCTGCTGTAACGCAAATATCACGCGTGATTCATCGTTGACAACAACAACAACAATAGCAACAACAATGGCTGCAGAAAAACACCCACACACATACATACACATAATGCAAATAAATTTGCTGCTGCTGCAGTTGTTGTTGCCGTTAGACGAGGCTCATTTCAGCGCGTTTTTATGCTTGTTAGAGCAACGCCCGCGTCGGTTTGAAAATTGGGTGGGGATGGCGTTGGGAGAGATCTTACAGTGAGGAGTGGCTAAGTCGCAGGGGGTGGGAAGAGGGGAGAGGAGATCTTTGTAAGTCTGCGCTTTACTTATTTATTAAGCTCACAAACTCGTAATTATGCAAAGCGACAAGAGTTTATGGGTTAACAATTGCCGTTGTTTGTTATTGTTGTTGCTGCTAACTGATGAGTTGCTGCTGTTGCTGGTTGATGGTTTTTGTTGTTTGTTGCAAGCGATACTGCGACACTTTTGAATGCCTTTTGCTTGCACAATTCCCCAATTTAATTGCCTAAAAATAACACAATAGACATAGAACAAAAAAAAAAACAAAAACGAATCGAATGTACTTGAACCCGCGGCCAAATCGCTGTAATTGATATCGGAAAGTGCAGAAATCAACTAACAACAACAACACCAAAAGCAACAACAGCAACACGAATATTGGCATTCAATTCGTTGACAATAAGTTGCAATAAGTCGTTGATTTTGTCGTTTGGTGTCTGCCAGATAAGCCAAACTGATTCTCAATCTATTGGCCAACAAACAGCTCGCTGCAAACTTAACTCAACACATATTGCCCTTCAGAAGAGGGTAGCATGGCTATGATGTGACGTTTGTTCACTTCATATCTAAAGGCATTACCAAGTTTTAAGGATTTTTGATTGCATGGATTAGTTGTGAGAACTTCATTTAACTGCAGATTAATCAGAATCTACTCTTGACAAAAGTTCTTTATTTCAGTTACTCTTAATATTTGTTATACTAATTTCATCTGTAGCCAAATTAATTTTTAAAGAATCGATGTAAGTAAGATCTAGCAGTTCAGTTTATCGTTTAAGTAACTGTCGGAATATTTCAATTTTAGTTAAACATAGTATTTAAAGCTGAAACAAGTATGTAACAACTTACTTTAAATCGCAAATAGTTGTTAATCTATATTTCCGAACAGTTTCTATTCAAAACGAATTTTTCAATAATTATTTCGAGCATTTTTAATGCATCTTCAAAACTTAACACGGACGCATTAATGTTTAGATACGTTTAATGTTTTTGTAAAGTATTAAATAATATTTATTTAATCTATATAAAGTATTCAATAATATATTTGTAAGTTACTTTTTACATCGAACATAACATTTTAATGTTGCATCAAAACCAGTTTTATCTCAATAATCTATTGATCTACAAGTACTTACTTTGAAATCGATATCTTACACTATTAAGTAAACCATTTTGTCAGCTAGTGATATTTATATATTTATATATACATTTATATATAAAGCGTAGTTCCTGAACGCTTTTTCTCTCACTTTTCTTCCCAATAAACGATTATTTCTTGAGGATAGAGTATTTACATGTGCGTTGCAGTTGCAAGAATAATAATAAATGTTGTTAAACTTATTTTTAGGGTGCCGCTGTCGCTTCGATTTTGTTTGTACACTCTACAAAACCAAGATCGCAGCTTAACGTGACCCGCTTTCTGGGCTCCGAATCAATGCAAAGGGCTTCAGTAGCGACAACAACAAGCAATAACTAGCAACACCAACAACAACTAGCAGCAACAGCGATGGCGATGGCGACAACAACAATTTGGCAATAATTTGCAAATCGATGCAATTCGATCATTGATTTTGGACTTCCGAAGGGAACTTGTTGGCATTTTGCTATATGCTGCCTACATAATAACCAAAGATTGGATACAAGCTGGATATATATATATATATTTATCAACTTAATTACAATTGAATTGCATGTGATATCGCTGTTGTTGTTGTTGTTCTTTATCTTGTTTACTTCAACAAATTCGACGCATAATTTTTGGCAGTGAGTTCAATGTTTTTGTTTTTTTCGTAAATAATGTACATATGTGTATATATATTTTGGTTGTGTACAAAATCCTTGAAATGAGTCAATAGTCTCTGTTTCTCCTATACAAACGTACATATGTATATATATATATGTATCTCATATCAATCATACTCATTTACAAATTGCTCAAATTCTTCCGCAAAAATAGACAAAAAGAAGATCAAAAAAATCAAGCAAAGCACAAAAAAATAGTTTCGATTTCTTTTTCGGTTTTTTGTTGTCTCGAGACGCGTCTGATTATTCCTATAGGTTATATGCCTATTGCCCAAGTCAACGCACTTTGCGATGCTTCGGCCTCATGAATTTTACTACAATTGCCGCTTTACGCACTTTTTTCCAATCGAATTTTGAGGCAAAGATAAAAAGTTAAAATCGAAACAATTCACATGAAGTTTGCGAAATCGAATGCTTATTTATTCATGTGACGTTTTAAATGCACAGTGTGATCAAGTAATGTTAGAATCCCAACTGAGGAGAATTCGAAATTTAAGATCTTTCGAAGATTTTAGTTAATGTGGTTTGGAAAATATTAAAAGAATATACCCACAAATACTGCTTGTCCGCCATTCAAACAAATTTTTAATGATTCTGATTGGAAAATATTTAAAGTACATACCCGAAAAGACCGCTTGTTAGTCAGTCAAGCAGTTGCCATGCTGTGCACTGCTTTACAAATAACTGCTTTGTGTTAGACAATTGTTGCCAACCACAATAAAATGCGCTGCCAAGTACACAGCTGCTTTTAGGCTTCAAGTTCCAGTTCATTGCAATTGGTTCCAGTTTGTTGTTTACATTGACAATAACTAAAATTAACAAACGAAATTTGTTAGTTTCAAATGTAACTAAGTTGAGTTTTGCAATGGTAATTGTATTTCTAATTATAATTTTAAAGAGCCGCCTTAACACTCAAAGTTCGAAAGTTCGCTATCAGCTGTGAGAAACTCTACACACGCTTTAATAATCTCACAGGGTGTCAAATTTTTGGCTTCACTCTGAGACATACTCAATTTACTTTTTGTTCGAACGCGCTGGTGGAAGGTTTGGGGCCATCGCTATCGCTGTGTTCGCTGTAAATAAAATATTTTTGTGAAAAAACTCGCTTATTAGTTGCATTTGCAATGGGCAACTTGGACGATGATGGTGCCATCTTTGAGCAGAGCTACAACAGCAACAGCAGCGGCGATAAAAAGGTCTCCACTCCAATTAGCAATGGACACATTCCCAACCACGCGTTTGTGCTGAGTGGTGAGGAGAAACAACTGGTAAAAGAGGAGAAGCAGCAATGTGATGAGCAACTGCTGATGAGCAAACAGCTCAAGTTTTCGGCACCGGCGTACACTGAAATACGCACGCGCTCTGGAGGGCTAAATTTCAAGGTGAGCCAAGTGAAAAAGAAATTAAATACACAACAACAAGGCGAAGCAAAAGTTTTTGCTTCTTCTTCTTGTTTTCCTCGTGCCGGCGCGTCATTGATTTTGTGTGTGCAAGTGTGTGCGTACGCGTGTAAAGCATAAATGAACACAAGAGAGCGACGCGCCAAAAAAAAGAGCGTGAATGCGAGTGAGTGCGCGCCTGTGTCATCATTAGTCAGCTGCTCTGTGTGGAGGGGAGGTGAATTTGAATGCATTTGGCGCTTCTTGCATTGACGCCTTTTCTAGGTCAACCATCCAGCTGTTTGAACTACTTTGCTCCCTTCCCGTCAAACTATTTTAAATGCAGTACTCGCTTTGCGCGTATACTCTCTCGTTCTCTTTTTTTCGTTTGCATCGTTTGTTTTGGGCAGCTCTTTGCATTCGTTTGGTTGCCCTGGCAACTGGGACACAAAATTTTGTCCTTTCTGCTTCTAATTTGACATAATGACCGACCTCTGACACAACTGTTTATGGCCACTGCACCCAATTTGCCTCTCTTCTGCCTCACGTCATGAAACTTTCTTATCAGCTAATACTTATAAAATACACAAGAATTTTTCGTAAAGCTGTTGGAGAATGCGATCGGTTGCCATTGGAAATCAGGCGTTGGATGATTCATATGTTTCGTCTGATGATGGCTTTTTTTGTTGTAGACCTAAGGCGTTAATTTTTTGTCGATAAGGTCGAAAGAGGGGGCGGAAATTGTGGAGAACTGCATGTGGCATATGGGCGCTTTTTGGCAATATATACAATATACATATATATATATATATATATATATATGGATGTACATTTTGGCAGACAATTAGTACTAGTATTTATGGCAAGTCTTGGTTATGGTTTAATAAAAAAGCGATTTCTAAGGGTAAAATGTTTGTATTATATCATAAAGTTAGCTACAATCTAGGCATAGTTTCCATACTAATACTTCTATACTCTTATCAAATTAGATACTAAATTATATTCAACAATCTGAATACCAAAAATTCTTTGAGGTCTGATTCTATTTCTATTTCTTATCAATGTATGTTTGGAAACTAAGTTGTAAAGAATTGCAAATGACACATGTAGCAATATTTGCTAGGAATGATTATTGTCTACATATTTGAATATATCATCGACTGATCAGAAATTGTGACTAATGCTATCAACTGATTTGCGGTAAAGTACTTTTAGACTTGTCAAAAGTAGTCACAATATGAAATATATTAAATCATGCCATATACTATATCATGTTTAGTTGGGTTGTGTTGTACTCTTTATCAGATAGCTCTAGTTTTAAATTTCTGTTAACATTTACCACTCGGTTCAATGTGAAGAGACCATTATCTATCCACGTTAGTTCGTTGTACTTGTCCATGTAGTTATTTATTTATTTAGCTTGGTTTTAATTTTATCTATTTCTATTGCACAACTTGAGGTACATATGGACTGATATATATAATATATATAGATAGAGACTGAATCACGTTCGGTTCATTAAAAACAAATGCAATTGCGTGTAAAATTCGATGCCTCTTTTCAAAGAGTGTGATTCGTAAACAAGCCAACAATGATAATAAACACGGCACATTATTGTCGCCATAGCCTTATTGTTATATGATTAAGGCACATACATACAAATATGCATAATAATAATGATGTCAATCATAACATAGACTGATCAATGAGCTGCTTTCCATTTTGCCATTGTGGACTTTTAAATGCGAAATCAAATTGGTTCAGCATTTTAACCATAAATAAATACCTATCTACACGCACTGTGCGAGTACTATATATACACGTATATATATATAATTATAATGTAACTGTATTTTTATATGGCTTCCAAAGCATAAAGAGCAGACTAAAATAGCCGCTCAAGTTGCGACTTCACAATGCACAAAGCGAGAGAGAGAGAATTGAACGCTGTTTTTGTGTTCTGTTAGTTGAATGTTAATTGGTTGATTGACGGCACACCAACAAACACCAACAACAAAAAGATATATATCTGTATGAGTCGGACAAAAGTAAAAACCTCTTCGAACTAGCGTCTAATAGTTTGTTGTGAGGTCATATGTTGATTACTTAAAAGGTCTTCGAACAGATTCCAATTGCTCAATCTTTAACACGTTTTGAATTTGATTTAGTTTTGAGTGGATGGATAGAAGAGGAATACATAACTAAACGATCCACACTGAGGGCATAGAACAAGATATATAGATACAATATTATTTAGTGTCTTCTCTAGAACTTTTATTTATAAAGCACAAAAGTTCTAAAACTTTATAAACTCACCCAAAATTGTTCCTTCAAAATGCAATTTTGTAAGCTTAAGAGCTTTGTCAAACTCAACCCTCTCGCTCTTATCACTTTCGTTTGCTTCACACGAATTATAAAATAAATTTGCATAGCTTACGTAAGAGTATTTCATATAAGCTGTTCCCAACACCTTCACATTTTTTTTTGGGTTGTGATAACGAACTGTTTATGTGATAAGCGGCATTTGTTTGGCAATCAATCAAACGTAACTTCCGTCTAATCTATTTTACTCTCCTCCCGCTTTTTATAGAGTGCACATGGGGAGGGCAGCTACCATCCAGCCAAACATCTGCAGCCCAATGGACATGCCACAAATGCGAACCAGAAAAATAACTCGGAAGAAACATTCAAACCAAGTCAGGCCGAGCGGGTTTTGTCCGCGGAACGGGAACACTACCAAAAGACATCGTTCGAGGATGTGCCACTGCACACGGCTTGCCTTACCTATTTGGGTTTCTATCTGCTGATGATACTGGGCTACATTAACCAGCTGCTTTTTGTGCCCAATGTGGCCACGGAGAAGGCACGTGATGGATATGTGGCTCTCTATGATGCCTTCGAGAGCTTTTATTCCCGCTATGTTTATCGGCGAGTGCGTGATTGCTGGAATCGTCCCATTTGCAGTGTGCCCGGGCAAGAGCTGATCCTTAAGGATCGTGTAACCGACGACTATGGCTGGAGTTTTCGGTTCACTGGCACAGAGACGCGCTGCCTCAATCTGGGCTCCTACAACTATTTGGGTTTTGCTGCCGCCACAGGGGCCTGTGCCGATGACTCGGAGCAGCGTGCACGGGAGAAGGGTCTGGCATACTGCAGCTCCCGCTGTGAGCTGGGCAACACGCAGCTGCATCTCGATCTGGAGCGATTGACGGCTCGTTACTGTGGCGTTGAGGATGCTATTGTGTTTGGCATGGGCTTTGCCACGAATGCACTCAACTTGCCCTCGCTGCTGGGTCCCAATTGCCTGGTTGTGAGTGATGAGAAGAATCATGCCTCAATCATTCTCGGTTTGCGTCTCTCCGGAGCCACGACCCGAGTGTTCAAGCACAACAGCATGCGGGATCTGGAGCGTGTACTGCGCAATGGCGTGTGCAATGGCAATCCAAAGAATGGCGGCAAACCCTGGAAAAAGATAATGATCCTCGTTGAGGGCATCTTCAGCATGGAGGGCTCCATTGTACGTCTGCCCGAAATTATTGCGCTGAAGAAGAAGTACAAGGCGTATCTCTATCTGGACGAGGCTCACAGCGTTGGCTCCATGGGTCCAACAGGACGTGGCGTTGTCGAGTACTTTGGCGCCGATCCCAAAGATGTTGATATATTAATGGGCACCTTTACCAAAAGCTTCGGCAGCGCCGGTGGCTATATAGCGGGATCTAAGGTAATTGATAATAATTTGGTTTAACTTATAGAGTTATTTATATTTTGATTACGAAATGTGCAACGCATTTACGAAACCATGGAATTCATACATTATATTCTTTATTCTTAAACTATTGTTGATAAGATAGATTTAAATTTTTTCCAGCATACAGTACATGTAAAGGTATCATATCATAAGACTGTTTTTTCAAAGATATCTTAACTATAATTAATAATTTTTAATGTTATTTTGCACGTAGCATTGTGCTGGATTTCCGACAAGTTTTATTATAAGTAAACAAAACGTTTATTCATTTCTTTTTGAGATAATTATTTGCTTCAGCACAATATAGTATTAAATTTATATCACTTAAAACTTTAAATTTTGATGGCACTTTATCACTGCCACATATCCTACTTGAGTAGTTACAAAATTTGCAAAATAAGCTTAATAGATAAATCAATTATTGTCATGAGTTACTCTATGAATTTTGCTTGCTCTTTGAACTAAATACTTAAAAAATGTTTCGCTATTTATTTCTTACACTTTTGAATCAAGCTAGAGTTGACAGGCAAATGAAACCAACGAGGAAAATTACTCCTTACTTTTTTTGTGCATCACAATCATTTTTCTCCCCATTTTTACTTTTCACAGAAACTGATTGATTTTCTACGTACGAATAGCCACGCCCATTGCTATGCCAGTTCCATATCGCCGCCCATTATACAACAGATATACACATCGATGAGCATTATAATGGGTGAGGATGGCACCGACACGGGTCGCAATAAGGTCCAGCAGCTGGCCAGGAACACACGCTATTTCCGCAGGCGTTTGGCTCAGATGGGCGTTATTACCTATGGCCACGAGGATTCGCCTGTGGTGCCCATGTTGGTCTATCTCTTCTCCAAGATTGGGTGAGCGAGCTTAAGTTTAACATCAATTTGATGGTTTAATAAATTGATTATTTGTTAATTGCAGTGCCGTCATTCGCACGTTGACCACACGCCATATTGCTGTTGTTGGCGCTGGTTTTCCGGCCACGCCCATTATGGAGGGTCGCATTCGATTCTGTTTGTCTGCTGCACACACCAAGGATCAGTTGGATTATGCGCTCGATGTCATCAATGACGTCAGCGAGAACTTGGGCCTCAAGTATTCGCGTAAGCCTCGCGATCCCAATCCTATTGAGTACTAGACTCTACGCACGCGCACACATACATACATACACATATATATGTAAACACACATTGAAAACTTTTTATATAAAGTTGTCCTCAGCTGTTTGAAGCAGCCCAGCACAAAGTCGGAGCTTTTGAGTCGCCTAACTCGTAAAAAAGAGTTGTTATTCATGATATAGTGAAGCGGTCATGTTGTTGTTGTTGTTGTTGCTGCTGACGAATCCTTAAAGAACTTTGCTGTCTGATTAGCCATTGCAAATGGAAACAGCATGACAACAACAATATGCATAACTTTAATATGATATAATAATAATAATATTAATAACTATTATGTATTTAGCATTTAAGTCTTCTTCGTAGTTGTTATTGTATTTTGTAATCTTTCCAATGTCTTCAGCTTCTTTTAAGTATATTCAATAGAAAAATATGTATTACTTTCATCAGGTTTTTGGTTACACATTAACACGTTTACCCTAAGCTACTTAGTCTAGAAGCCACAGCAGATACGGCTGTCGTTCGGTATCTTTGTAGACCTAATGTTGCTTTTTCCAGAACAACTTGCTAATGTGAACAAAAGTAAATAAATAAACGGATAGATGCCAAGCAAAACAGTAACATAAAATTCGTGGCAGATCCAAAAATATATATAGATGTATTGATCATTAAATATTTTAAATTTTTATTTAAATAAATATTGTAATAAAAACTTTCGAGCTTTATAATCATTAACGTATAATAGTTTTTTTTATACACAAAAGATACAGTTGGCTTAGGATTCAAGGTCCGGACCTAAAGATGTATTATCTTCGCAAATTTTTATATATATTGAGTTTACGTATTGGTATCCGTTTGATCGGCTTCTTAGAAATCATTGCCTATGGCTATGGGTTATGTTATATGATTGCGGAAAATGGTAAAGTTGTGAAACGGTAAGTTGCTTACCAAGTAATGTGTTTTTAGAAGACCCTTTGTATTGCAGCTATGTATAAGGTGGTGGAATCCATGATTTTAGTTACCTTAGTCGTTTCACTCGCTTTGTCCTTATGCTTGTTGTTGGGCACACTGAAGGGACACGTAAGTTGAAGTTGTATACAATAAGTTGCTTCTTGATATCATAATATATCTATCGATCTAGGAATCATCTGGCGTTTTGTGTTCGTATATGATATGGTGTGCTTTCAGTACAATATGCTGCTTTTGTTTCTGGTTGCATGACTTAATCACGCAACACAGAGAAAAAAACATTGAATTATTGATAACATTAATTTTATTAGTGGTGGTCATTGTCAAATGCTATTTCTTGTGGGTGGTGTCTCGTTTCTGCATTGGCTGGTCCAACCTGATACCAATTGATAGCGGCGATTCTTGTTGAATTTTGATGTAAATATAATTAATAAATATTTCTCAAATTCGTGTAAATACTTTTTGAAGCAAGTTATATTCTTGATCAAGGAGCATTTTTATTGTTATTTGGACATAAACATAGCTTTCAGAGTTGTTCGAAATTCAAAATAAAATAGCATATGTAGTTGGCTAAGCATTTGGAGCTTTTTTGTCATAATATGTTTTACCTGCGAAACTTCTTGTGGATATTTTCGTTGCGTTTCGGTTGTCGTATAATTGGGTTTATTGAGATATCTGTTAACATCTTTGAGATCAATTATCTGTTGGAATCAATTGGTAACACAGCATGTTGATAATTGATTCAGATGTATATATTTAAGTAAGTTCTGCACATTTTAAGGTTTCGGAGAGATACTGGATTCCACAGTGGTAATCTCCCAGTGCACCTCCTGTCTGTTAGCTATGCTTATGTTGATTGCCACGTTAAAGAACCATGTAAGTTTCGTTTCGTTTTATTTTGACTCTTTTACATAGTTATTGATATTTTACCAACCTGTTCCAATTCTAGGAATCTTCGGGCATTATTTTTAGCTATCTAGTGTGGGGCATATTCACAATGCTGTTTATTGGTTCATTTTATGTGATATCCTACATAGAAAATAAAATACCAATATACATATTTGTGACTCTATTTCCGTTCAACACGGGTGAGTAGTGATTGTTGTTAGTTTACTGTGGTGCTTATTTGAACAGTTGTCAAGTGTTATTCCTTGCTGGTGGTATTATCTTTCCTGCACATGATCGTTGGCTCCGAGAGTGATGATTCGAACTGAGGACACTTTATCCTATATTCAAATTGACTCACAAGGATTCGTTTAGTACTCAACCAATTAAATGGTAACATCTGATAGTTATGTTTGTGGAATAATAAAAAACATTTAAATTTGAAAACTAAATCAATGTTCTTTGATTATTTTAAAACATAACGTGCCAAAGCGACAGTGAAAGCAGTTATCCAAGCAGTTTAGCCGCAAGCAGTGCTAAATCCAAAAGCTTGCTGCGTTTTCAAATTAAGTAACTGAATTTTAATTTCAAAAATGCATTTGTGGGGCATTTTAAAGTGCGATTCACACAAATGTACATGGTTATTTCATTAAAAAGAACAAAGAACAAGAAAATGTCATTGTAATTTTGTGCTGGGTCTTGCATTTTCTCCCTATTTGCACAAAATGAAAATGAAAATATTTGACATTTTATTGCAATCGATTTAAGTTCAAGGAGATGCAACTTTGTTACGCTTAAACAATTTTCTAATTAACAGTAACTTTGAAACGTCTGGCACTCGACCATAATATCAGATAAATTTCAAATGAAATTGTCATTTCTAGATTCTAAAAGGGCAAGGGCGAAAATGTTTTTGAGTCTGTGTTGTTGTTGCAAATGAAATTACTTTCGATTTTATTGCACATACAATATTTATGGAGTTGTTGCATGTGCACAGCATCATCTACAATGCAGATGCGGGCAAAACACTTGCCGAAATTTCAATGACATTCACCGTTTTGGGGGAGTTATTTGAGGCTTGTTGCGTGTGACAAAGAAATAGACCGGAAATATTCGTTAAAAATTTTGTATATAAAAAAATCGTGTGTGTGTGTGTGCGGTTCGGCTATAGTGAAATGGAAATTTACCTACTGTGTGCGTGTGTGTGTGCAATATGGGCAGATGGGCGTGGCTTTTACTGCTGCTGCTGCATCTCTGTTTCGGGTGTGAGTAATTGACTACGTGCGTATAAACTTTGTTCTGGCATTTTACCGAGCATCGAGTGCCCAACGAGTGCAACTGGCCTTGAGTGCTTCTGCCTCTGCCTGTGTGTGTAACAGTAACTGTATGTGTGTGTGTGTGTGTGTGCGTGTGTGGTATCATAAATATGCACGATGTTGGCCATTTGTCATGGCTTTTTGTTCAGCCGGAAGTAGTTCGGGCCTAGCCGCAACCTAGCTGCTGCAATTCGTGATCACACAGAAGCACACTCTTTAATAGAGATTGATAAGTATAATCAGCAAGAGCAGAAGCAGCAGCAGCAGCAATATAGAGGCAGGATCAACCAGCAACAAGATACAAAGCTTTCAATGTTACACGAAAATTCGTTTAAAGCAACAAACGGATATGCGATTCATTAAACAACAGCGTTTGAGTGCATCGGAAATAAAACTAAAAATAAATTCTCAATAATATATTGACAAGTATTTAATCATTTACGTTTTTAAAATGTACACGAAGTTGTAAAATAAACGCACTTTATTTGCTTTTGGATTTTGATATCACAATTATTGTCAACAATTATAACAAATAAACTTTTAATAGCAATAAAACTACTCAGCATTATTAGAAAAAGTTAATTAATACTTACAACAAGTTTGGTATGCCAAAATCAACATTGGCATTGGACAAAACTTTTAACTTTTATAACATCGTCATGATCCGCCGATGATTGAAAGGAATATCTTAAAAGTCATGGTTTGATTTCTACAACAATACTGCATTTAAATCTAGAAACGCGATTTTTACTTTGTTTTCATTCAAAAAAAAGTTTTCAAAAAATCGATCATTGGGCGTAACTATTTGATATATTCAAATGTGCAATGGCCGAGCTACTTTAGCTGATGAAAAAAGTATGCGCATTATGTATGTTACTTACTATTTAAATGGAGCAAAGCCAATTTGTAAAAAGAAAGAGGAGAAGATGGCTGGACGATGGCCATTTTGTGAGTTCCTCTTGGAAAACTTGATTTCAAGTTGTTTGACTCCTTTTGATACTCGATTGCTTTACTGTTGTTGTGGATGCATCGTTGCGAGAAAAGCTCAGCAAATACAAATTTAATGTTTCCGTTTACTTGCGAGAAAATATATATATATATACTTATACAATATGCGTATGCATGAGTTTTTCTGCAAGTTTTGCAATTTTTTCTCTTGCCACACAAACACATACACATTGGAGTATTGGTAACAGAAAAACCTGCCACGGATTTTGTTTGTGGCAAATACAAAAAAAAAATGAGAAAAATGGTAACCATAGAGGAAGTTGCATTTTGTGTTTCGTAATCTGATAAAATTTTGCAAAGTTTTTATTTTTTCTTCATCCATTTCTCTCTTACCTTCGCAATATTAAATAACATAAGAGAGAAAGAGTGAGAGTAAATCCGATTTGTAAACGTTTGAAGCATGCAACGCGTCAGCTTGTGGATTATGTGCATACTTCTGGCAGTCAGTGTGGCCAGCAAGCCAGCCAGCCAGCCAGTTTTGGGATAATGTTTTAGCAACAACCACACAGATAACAACTAATTACATAAATCAGTGCAAAGTATTGGGTGGAGCTTCAAGTAATTGCATACATATTTAAGATATGTATATGTATAAATATATATGTATAAATATATACGTTTAAGACAGGGAAATTAGCTCTGACAACGCCCAGGAAACAATAATCATAAATGTTAACAAGACGCCCACAAAACTTAATGATGCCAAACAAAAGACTTAGAAGCATAGACAGGACATTAGTGTGTTATAATCATGAGTGTGTGTGTGTGTGTGTTCTTGGTTGTGACAGGTGTTAAGGTGTCGCTTGTCTGTATATTGCCTTATGTCCTTTGTCCCTTTTAAGTGTGTGTTTCTGGCATTAATTAGAAAACTGTGGTTGCCTTTTGCTCAATGAAATATATTTAAGGCAGCAAATTTAGTTTGCGGCTATTTTATCGGGCCTCGGGGGACCGAGAATTTCTATCCGTATAGATTCGCATTTAAATTAAAGAAAATCTCGACAACGCCATGATTAAATTTTCGCCTTGGCCCAGAGACGACGGTGACGGTGACGGCGACGACTTTGATGGATCGACGAAAGTGTAAGGCACACACATAGCACTGAGGTGCAATAGTATGTATACAGCGTTCCTTACTTACGCACACACATCATGCACAACAAAAGTCAAACACATGGACAACCTTTGGACACATTTTGCCAGCCAGCCATCTAAAAGGCAAAATAATCCAGCGCCATCTCGTTGCGACGAATGACTGATTGTCCTGTGTTATGGCCCAACTTTGAGTCGGGAAACCATCCATAAATGCAAGCGAATAGAACTAGAGAGAGGGAGAGAAAGAGAGAGAGCAAGTGGGGGATTTGTTTCCCTCAAGCGACACGTTCGAGCAGGCACATGAAAAATTGTTTCAGTTGGCCCCTCGAATCTTATTATAAAACATGTGCTTAAGTAATAGCATTTCCAAGTGAAGTGTTTGACTTGACGCCTCGTGTCATGTAACAGATTGCCAATGTGCCATGAAAGGGTGAAGATTAATTTGATGCCAGAGTGTGATGCAATAACCCAAAAGTCTAAGAATAACTATAGAACTCTCCGATTGATATCAAGACGCAATGCATTAATCAGCATATAAAATCAATCTGAAATTAGGGAATAACTGAAACTCCAATTGATTGATTTTTATTAATGTAACATAGATACATCAAATATGTAGATGTAAGCTAACTGATTAATTAAAGTTATAGCTGAATAGTGAAAAACTAAACTTTTTACAGCTTACAAGCCATAATCTGTTGATTGATACTTTTTTTATTTCAAACAACTAAATTCTAAAGACAGCTTAAGTTGAAACACACACACACACACTCATACTTTTACACAGAGAGCAAGGACTTCAATGTCAAATAAAGCAATTGATCTACGATATCATTTAACGAAGCCCAAAAGCCACTCATCAGACAGCATACAAATTTCAACAGTTTGTAATACATTAAGTACATAAAAATCAATGGCAACAAAATTGGCGAATGAACTTAGGAATAATCTGAACTAATTGGATTTCTAATGCAACTGTCGCACAGATGTGACCCTAATTGAATTAAATATATTTGCATGCAACATAGAATAAATAGAAACACAAATACATATTCATATTTATGAGCATGCATGTGTATGTATATGTATGTCTGTTTGCATTGCATGCTATTGAATTTAATAGTCTGCGTATTGATGACAGTGGCGAATGTCACGTGGCGTATGCGTAATTTGATTATTAATTAAATGAGCAACCGGCGTGGGTTTGCTTCTCGCCACTTAAATGGGGCAAATACTTAATCGAATTAACTGGCCGCACAGCAACAGGGAGGGACACACACACACACACGAACACATACTTAGAAGAGAGATTGGCAAAACAATGGCACTTGTCTAATGAGAAGGACAATGCTTAAGGTAGGAATTGTGTTTTGATGGGCTTTTGGGGGGTGGTTGTCGTTTGGATGGTCAACAACAACGGAAGTAAACAAATCAAATAAGATTTATTATGTGACACGCATAAAATAGGGACAATCACAAGTTTAGGGGCGGACATAGACACATTTTCCCCTCGCTCCCACCCTCCCTATCCCTCTCTCTCTCTCTCTCTCTCTCTATTTTGTGTTTGGGACAATGAGCCGTGACCCAAAGTCTATTAAATCAATTGAGTATAAGATGGCACGCACGAGACTTGAGATATTGGGACTCCAAACTTAAGATTTGTTAGCCTCAATGGCTAGCTAATTAAGTTGCCTCATTAGGCACACGCACCCCAATCCAGACCCTGTTCTTGACACGCCCTAAAGGCGTTGAATACATCGTTTGGGATAGTTAAGGCAAAATTTTTGTTATCAATCAAGTGCTGGCTGGCTGGCTGGCTGAGTGGCACCCTTGGCCGGCTTATTGGGGCAATTATGTGCAAGTGCTTAGCATATTGCCTGCCAATTAGCTGCCGATTGAAGTGGCATGCAACAACTGTTGTAGCATCAGCATCTAGTGCAGTTCAGCGGCCAGCGTCAATTGAGTTTGCCAAATTAACACCCAGCGGGATACCTATCTCTCTCTCGCGCTCTCTTCCCCTTTCACTCTTTTTCTGTGTGACCTGTTTTTGGCAATTTCCATGCAACATGCGTTACAGACGCGCAACGATGCAACTGCCACCTGCTAGGCCTCCGTACACATAAAATGGCCAACAACACAGGCGGAACACAGCATCGCTGACGATAATGTTGATGGCTGTTAATAGCATTGCGTGGTGATGAGGACGGATGCGAGTGCCAAACCGACAATTGGGCACAATTTGCACCCGTTTCATGCAGCATGCTGCGTGCTACGACATCTGTTGTGAATCCTGAAGTGACACACAGCTAGCACAATATATAAAAACTAAATCATAAAATAAGCATGGAAGATGTATTTTTTCTTTATTTTTTGCTGCTAAGAGGACAGCTTCTTCTTCAGAAATGTTTGTTAAGTCGTTGGAAACCGGGGGAATCAGCTTAGAGCCAAGAAAAGAGAGATAGAAAGAAAGAGAGAGAGAGAGATATGTTAAATTGTGCATCTGGGAACGACAACTGCCGGAAGTAATAGCAACATAATCGATTTGATGCTGCCACTGCTGCAGTTTACAGCAGGATGCCTCCAAAAGATAGAGAAGGATTGCAGTTGCGGATACGGATACGGATATGAGAATGCAACGCTTGGCAGGAAGTCATTTTGTTCAGTCACACTGCAATATATAGTATGATAACAGATAAACTACTTTCTTGGCCAAGCGTAGCATTCAAGTAGAAATCCTTATACAAACGGAATATCAGGATTAGCTAAGCTCGAGAATAGAAACAGAGAGAAATAAACTCAATTGGTATTAGTAATGCATTCAAATAACCATATGCTCAAAACATGTTTCTTGAACTCTTACAAAACAAATTGCTATTAAAACTAAGGTTTTTCTCATCATTTTGTTGTAGCTTTGTTTCTTTAACCTTTCTTTATTTCTTTGCTTTTCCATTCTCTCAAATTCCTTTTTGGCTATCACTCAAAGCTACAATTTGTCATAGATAATGCAAGCAAATATGTAATTTACAACCTAGACAAATCAGACTCAAAACTTGTCTAGACTTTAAGGACCACATCTGCTTTTTGGCAGCGTCATTTTGGCCAAAGTTTGGGTGTGTACCCAACACAGTCAGGCACCCAACCAAGAAAGAGGACCAACAAACATCAACTGACACAAACCCAGCCAAGTTAAAAGTTAAACAAAACTGCAATGTCTTGCATGGCTCCTCCTGTCCTTCTACAGCTCAGTCCCTTGCACTCTCTCTCTTCATATCTAACTGCCTATGATGACAGTTACGTGAAGGAGAAGAAAACAAATAGCAAGTTGTGGTTTTTCACTTAAAAGTGCTAAGCCAGGAAATACCCTAAACTCTATTTTTATAACATGTTCATCATTCATAACAAGTTCAGTTGTAATAAATACCATGGCATATCATTGTTGGAAAGATGTTAAATATTTAACTAAAGCAGTCAACTGAATAAGCTTTATTTATCTTTTGTTGTTCGCTTAAAAGTTTTTGTCAAATGTTTTTTGGTTGATGCAAGTTGTAAACTAAAAATAAAAGAAAACTGCTACAAATAAATAGCAAATTGTAGCCAACTGTTTTATCTCTTGTATTATTATAGCTTTTGCTGTTGTTGTTGTGTCATTATTTGCCATAATACCCGCGACATTGTCATCATCAGTTTTGTCGCATTCTCGTTAAGCACAAAAATCATATATTGTACACATGCCAAGGCAAGGCGACCCACTTGGCTAGCTGGCTGGCTGGCTGGTTCTCTGGTTGGGTGACACCTTGCTTTAGTAGAAGGCATCGCTGCCTGCTGTTTGCAGTCGGAGCATTAACACAAATTCGCTCACCTGCTGCGCTAGCTGCCGCTGCCGCTGCTGTCTGCCATTTTCTTGCCCCCGTTGGCACTTTTACATTTTAACATATTCATAAATTTTTATGCGGCGCGCCGTCTGCAAGCAATGTTTCTAGACGGCCAGTACACAAGCCCCTCGCCTCGCCTACCTCGCCCTTTCTCTCTCTTTTAGAGTCTCTTATTCTTTCTTTTCTCATTTAATAGTTGTAGATGTTTGCTTAGTTTCGATAGTTGGGCTTTTTTGCTTGGCTTTCTCTCTTCTACTTGTTGCATGGTTGGGCTTAACTCAACAAATTGTTGTTGCCACCCCTCCCCCCCCCCCACACCACCAGCACCCTACTCACCTACCTGTCTAGGCCACAGCACCTTCTCGATTTTTGTTTGCTGCTTTCCCCTTTTATCGTAATCGTATTTTGCTGCTCAAGTGTTTCCCTTGAGCTGTTTCCGTTTCTAATACATTTTGCGTGCTGGTGGCACGTTCCGTGTGCATGTGTGTGGCATGGCAGCTCAGCGTGGCGTATACGTAATGTCTTTATTGTGTATACAATTTATTGTAAATTTATGCCGCGACCAATCAAAACAAACCAGAAGCTGCACATCCAATCCATTTACACACTCTCCCCCTCTCACACTTTCACTCACTGTCTATCCCATTCTTCTTGGCTGTCACGCTCTTCACCTTGCGTTTTGTATCAATGCAAATGCAATTGACATTGAAGCCAGCCAGCATCCGGCACGTTCCTCTATCTCCGCTTATTGACACATTGAATGGCATACAATCTAAGTCAAAAGGTTGCAAGCAATTTGAAAATAACAGCTCGAATGCTATTTGAAACTTGTCGCCTTGTTCTATTGTGCTATTGAACGATCATTTTGTTAAAAACTTCTACATAATTAGATAGATGATGTTGATAAGGGTTAAGAAGTGGCATAAATGAAGGAATTTGTCTTTTATGTTATGATTTCTTAACAAAAACAACTTAAAACAATAAATGAAAACATGTTGACATTTTGCTTTAACACAAGCATTCAATAATTTCAAGCACGACTGCATTTTTATGCCGATAAACAATAAAACAAAATTCAAATTTCAACAAAATCCGCTTAGATTTCAATCTAGTTCAAAGCTAATACATAAAGTGTTATTGGCAATTATCAGTTTTGATATTGTGGCCACGTTTTTGCACCAACATGCCTGATGCTTATGGGATTAACAATTTCTGAGGTAAATCTACGTGCATAAACTATGGACCCTATGCAAAAACAAAATAAAAATTAATATTTATTTAAAGCTTATTTTCTTTGTTTGCAGAATTTGACAAAAAAAAATAAAAATATATATATACATATAAAAGAGAGATGTAATATTAACGCCTTGCTTGTTGCCTGATATTTTTTTTTTCGGTTAGGCACAGCATATTTGCAAATTTAATTGCATAAATATGCAAAAGCCACAAAAAATGCATGTAAGCCCCAAAAAAACGAGCACAAAAAATTAATCTCGAGCCTGGTAAAAAAGAAAATCAACAAATGGAAAGAGTCGCGTACATTTACATACATCTATGCTTTGTTGTTGGTTGTGCCAAATGGTTTCATAAAACACATGAGCTTAAACATGTTTAAGAATAATGCACTTGCATTGAAAGTTTTCCCTTTTGTGACTTAAAAAACATGAGCAACGAGCTGCAGAATTTTATTCGAAATGCCTGTTAAAAGTATATTGAATTTGCAAAAAACTAATTACATTTTCACTGAATTGGCAAACGATTTGATTTTTGTGCTTAAAAAATACAAACAGCTATTTTTATAATTTGATTGTAATATATTTTTTTAACTCGTTGGGCAAAATTAAGCTGCAAGTGCGACAAATTGTCATTATTAATAAGATGGAAAATATATGGTTGGTTAGTCGAATGTTAAATACACTTTTAACTCTGTATTTATATTTTAAACTATCTTTAAGACTAACTAATCAAAGTAACAAGTTTAAGTGTCACAAGTAAAAAGATGAAGATAAGAAAAAGCAAAAAAAAAAGAAATAAAACATATTACTTAACAAAATCAAGCTATCCTTGCAACAGAAACATAAAAAACATCAATGTATAATTGAAATTAGTTTTATTTTTGATAACAAAATAATTAAATTATGTAAATGAAATTGCAAATGTTATCAATTCAATTTAAGGCAGTAAAGGCTTTAAGAACACCAAAAACTGTTTTGTATTTATAGCAAATAAATGTATATAAATATTTTAAATGCTTAAAATGTTCTAGGCTTTGGCTCGACTCATAAATTTGCAACAGAGTTCGAGTTTTTTTGGGTAACTTTTGCAGTGTACCCCTTTTACTGCGGTAATTGCCACAAGCGGCTGCTGTTTGTTTTTTGCCAATGGGGGGACAGATAAAGAGAAAAGGGTGTGCAAAGTGTGTGTTTTTGGGAGTTTGTGGCATCAACTTTTATGCAGGCGCGTGGGGTAAAATATGTATATATTTTGCATTTAATTCAAAAATTCTATAAATATCGTTGCGTTTATAAATTGTGTTAAAAGTTGTGCCCATTGCTGGCAATTTTCGGCAATCGCCATGCGATGCACGTAGCACACACACACAAACACACACACACACACACAGAGCAACAACTGACGGCACAGTCCTTGTCGCTGATTTCACAGCGTGGCTTTGCCGAAAGTCCACCTAACGAATAGAAAATTCATCTCGAAATCACTTTCTGCCTTAATTCGCCTTGTTTCGATGTTGTATTTAAGTTCTTTCGAATCTCTTTCTTAAATGCAATGCTATTAATGCCTTAATAGCAAATATCCTTTTCTTCTTTTGAGTAGGTTTTAATAAAAGGCGATTAAGAAGCGTTTTGGTTTAATGGAACACGCACATGTATCTCTTTTAAATGTTGTCGCTTTGCATGCTTAAAACGTTTAGCAATTATTTCATTTGCAAGTTGGATCTGCAAATCTTTCCCAGTACGCCCCTTCGCAACCCCTCTTCCCCACACACTTCCACTCGCAATTGTTCGTCGAAAACTTTGGGCGAAATGATTTCAAGTGCATTAAATTGGATGCTTTGCAACAAATGCGACTAATTAAAATTTGGCCACGAGTGGGCGGTACGAGGGGAAAGTCAGGGTAAAGCGTGGCAATGCTGCTGTGGCAGCAATAGTTGCGCCATCTTCAAAGTTTTTGCGGCGTGTTTGTTGAGTTTTGAGTTATGATTCGTGGCTGTGTGTTTTGCCATTGCCAGTTGTCTAGCATTAACGGTAGCTGACCCCGCCGACCCCCTTACCGAGTTCTACACTAACACCTGGCGTTGCAGAGAGAGTGAAAGAGAGGTAAATAAGGAGGAAGAGAGAGTTAAAGCATTTGCTTAGACAACCGCAGCCATAGCAAATGGAGGTGGCTGCAACATTTTGTGTCTGAGGGTTCTTTTGAAAGTTTTTGGTTAAGCATTTTGCATAATTTGTTAAAATAATTATCCATTTAAGCCAAATTCAAAGCGGCAACATTTTAACTTTTAGTTGCAAACTTCAAATGAATTAACTAACAAAAGCATCGCTTAGACAATGAGAACACAGACTAGAGCCAGCTAACCGAAAAGCAAACGATCCTAAACTGAAACACGCTTCTACACGATGATGCTTGATGATAACTTGGCCTCTAAATAGCACAAAGGCAACAACAGCAACAACTACAACAGCAGCAACAGTTCTTATGGCAAGCAATAATAGGATAGGGCAGACGGGCAAGACAACAAGGGCGAGGCAGAGATAAGCGAGCTAAAATACAGTGGTAAAAATGGTAGACAAAAATTAAGCTAAAACTGATGATGATTATAAGATAAATGAAATGAGTGGTACTCAAATCAAATGAAATATGCATTTAAAATGTATTATTTAAATTAATAATAAGGGTCTCAAAAGCGTACAATAAAGTATATAAAAATCCTAATTCAAGAACTGACTATTTATTAAAAGAGGCAAAATTGTGCTTTTAGCTTTGCTCTTGATCCGTTAAATATTGCACTAACATATTAAAGTCGTTACTTGTGCCAGTGTGCAAAATGTTTACTAATTTCCGGCTTCATTACGCTTAAAGCCATTAGCAAACTTTTTAAATGAATCCACTGCGAGAGGTGTCCCTCTCTTTCGCACTGCTATAGCGTGCTTCTTTATTTCATTAGCAGCAAAAACTCTGAACTCGAATCGCGACTTTTGACGCCCTTTAACTCCCCACTTTACAGGCAGCTAATGCCGCGCACTTGATCTATGTATTGACATAGAAAACTTGTGTAGACGGGTCGAGTTCTCTTTGACTTTTAATCGTATCAAGTACTTTTTAACTGGAAAGCGGTTTAATGGCAAGTATATGGAGCGGAGGTCTTGAATATTTGCTGAGTATTCTCTGAAGGATAAGTGCTGTTTAATCAAACATGCCAAATATTGTCTAATCTGGAGCGGTAATGGGCGGGTTTTCTAACTTATAATTAGTGTTGCATACTTTTCCGGGCCACCGAAACTCAATTGAAAACTGTCCAAATGCGAATTTAAATACAGTTGACGGCGATTTATGCTGCAAACTTGCTACATGCAGTCACTGCTGCAACTGTAGAGAGAGTTTATTACCGCAACGTTGCAAGTACGGAACCTAAGGAAACCGCAACATACCCAGAGACAAGAAACTCGAACAGCGAAACAGAGGAGAGACTGAGAGCCTGGAGTGTGGTTAAACATCAGCTGGCTTTATCTGGTCACAGAAGTAGAACGCCCGTAACAAAGTGCAAGTGAAAAATGAAATAACAACTTAAACAAACTAAAGGCACACTGGACATGAAAAATCTAGATGAAATAATGTACAATGTCGTTGAAGGCAACAGTCGTAGAAGCTGCAGTTAGAGACATAACACTCGGGGGGCCCAGGGTGAAGGTGATGGTGCAGAGGCAAAGCAAACAACTTGAGTGTGAACTGGTCAATAGTCTGAAATAACAAGAAGACAATAACACTGGCAATAACTTGTAGCAGTCAAGTGGGTGGGCGTTGAGCGGCGAAAGGGGTGTGAGTATAAGAGGGAGTGAGAGTTGCTCCCAACTTGTCTCAAGCTGTGTTGGCGTATGGTCAAGTGTTTGACAGAAGTAGCAGCACCAGCATCAGCAGCAGCAGCAGAAGCAACAGCAACAGCAACAACATCTTCAACAGCTGGTTCTTAATTAATTTTTATGAATTGCATGAAATTTTACTCAAGCAACTTCATTTTTCGGCAAGTGTTTGTCAAGAGCAAGAGCAAGAAGCAGCAATAGCAGCACCAGAACAATAGTTTAGCACTCGACTTGAGTAGCAATCGCCATGATGATGATAAAGTGTATGCGGCTGCTACTGCTGCAGCTCCTGCTCCTGGGACTTGCATTTAAATAGATCTGTGCCCTGTAGGAGAAGCTGGAGAAAAAGTGAGGAACAAAGAGATTTAATGTCTGTGCTGAGTGAAGAGAACAAATTGGCAGCTTGGCAAACTGAGAATTGCATATTACCAAAAAACCTTGTTTAGGTACTCAAGCGGAATGGGTTTTACATTGTATTCATTATTATGTTTACAATATTTATCAAGGAGAAAGCATGTAATGCATAAGCATAACCACAGGAGGGAAGTGATTACTTTGCAAGCTTCGTGCAGCTTACATCTAATATTCTGTAATAATTTTAAAGAGAAGTACTAGAGAATGATGCAAGTGAGAAGGTATTTTATTGTTATTATACAAAAGGTGCTGAAAACTTATCTTAAAGCTATCTTAAAGAAAATATATAAATTTTATATAACTAGTTAGAGATTGAATCCTTAGTTTGAAACTCAGTAAGATAATCCTTTTAAGATCTGTCAATACAGCCAAGTAGTTAAGTTTTCAAGACAAGCAGCAACTCAAGCATGCACATTCATCAACACAAGAATAAGCTCAAATTGAAAGGGTGTCGGTTAAATGGAGTTTACTGAAGACAAAAACTAAGTTTAGCCAAGTTTGAGCTGCAACTTGCAGCTGCAACAACAAGCAACTTCTGCCACTTGAGCGCTCACTGTATCTGCGGCTGAGTCGACTGTGTCTCTTGAGTGTTGGGCCCTGTCCGAAATGTATTACATGCATTTATATTAGCTATCGCTTGCAGCTCTCTCGCATACTTTTATCATGCCTCCAACTTGGTTCAACCCGATGTCAGCAAACGCCCTTGAGTTCACTTGAAAATCAACAAAAATATATATATGTGTGTACGAGTGTCGCAAATATATATTTGAGTTGTCAGAAACAGGCGGGCTGCATGTTGAGTCCAGGCTAGCAGCTGCAACTAAATTTTAGTCGGTTGAAGACACTCGCAAGTTGTGGCTGGACATTTGTCTAATGATGACAAATAATGTGACTGGACCCCGAGTAGATTGTAAGAAGTACACTTGAAATAAAATGGCTGAACCTATTCAGGGCTGGATGAAATATGGTTTTAAGTAAAAATTCTATAGCGTTCATATTAAACAATCCAGAAATAATATACATTTTTAATATGTTCGTGCGTAGTAAAGTTAAATTGGTTTTTTTTATACGTGTGTATTTAAACAGCACATGGTTCTGCATTATCAGTGCCAAACATTTTTAGTATACGCCCCTTGCCCCTAAGGGCGACTGCAGTCTTGAGAGAGAACTGTGCGCTCAAGTTATGAGCCAAGCAATTAAACGTAATTTAATTTGGCCTCAGCACTGACTTCAGTTGAGGCAAAACTAATGAATTCCACGCGAAAAGTCAAGTGCCAAAATTTATGACCAAAACTGGTACAGAACCCAGAGCCAAAGCACAGGATACCCAAACAGAAGACGAGAGAGAGAAAAAGACAGAGAAAGAGAGAAAGGAAGAGGAAGAAGAGAGACAGCAAGAGAGGACGTCTCTGTTGGCGCCTGTGGCCTGACAAATGTTCGACGTTAGACGTAGACTTCGAGCTCTAAAATTTGGCAATAAAACACTCGGCAATTACTCGCCTCCCCAAGGCGGGGCTAAGCGAGAAGCTGCTTGACTGTGCACTTCATACTGCTGCCGCTCCCTGTCCTGCTAATGTGGCAGACTCGTATATTTCTTTTTCTTTCGCTTCAGCCTATAAAATCTGCCACTAAGCATTTTGTTCGTTTTTCGTCATTTTAATTTTCGTCGCCAGTTTAATTTAATGAAGACACTTCATTTATCAGCTTTGATTTAGACTTAAAGCAACTGCAAATCCAACTCAACTTCTGGCAATTCTTAAAGCTTAAGGCAAGATAAACATGAAACAAATTACTTTTGATTGCGTGCCGCTGGCCATAAATGTTCAAAGCCTATTATTGCAACAATAGTGCCTGCAACAACGCGAATGCGCTTTCAACTTCAGCCAGCGAAAAAATAGGTACACTCAAAAGCCTACTTTTTGTGTGCCCAATGCAAAAGAGTGGGAGGATGGGGGAGAATATAGGGATGGGCTGTGGCCCCATTTATGCAAATGAGGCCAAGGATGCGTTCGTCGTCCCATTTAAGCAACCCATTGTGCGTGCCTCTGATCGATAATTGTCACTGTCGTCAAATGCGCAAAATGGCCAGCGACGTGCCGAACGTGCTGTCTCATGGTTGCATGCCACAACCACCAAAACCACCCCCTATCCACCCATTTCATTTCCGAGTGTTGCCAGTTGGATGCAAGCAGACTGCAATATTTTGGTGCAGCGTTTTGTCGCCTTCTGCGACAAATTGTTGCCAAATATTGAGATGGCTTTGATTGAAAATTCAGTTGGCCATTGCTAAATCTATTCCAATGCCAAAGCTCATTGATGTACCATCAATTTGTAAGCCCAATGCTGGATAATGTCCAACTGTCCAATAATTGTGGCATAGACATTAAATAAACCACTTTGAAATCAGTTGAAGTTGAAGCGAATAGAACACGAAATAAACAAGAAACTCCGAACAATTTCTTATGCATTTAATTTAACAACAAATTTAATAAATGTGGTGTGAATAATGCAAAAATAAATGAAAACATCGTTTAAATGACCCAAATATGAATAAGAAACAAATAAATTTGATTCAAAAAAAAAAGAAAAAGATTTTTTGTTATAAATTATGAGAAACTCTGACCAAAATTGCTAGGCCACAAGAAAACAAATCTTATTTGAAATTATAATAGTAGAATAGAATAATAGTAAAGCATCATAACCTGGATGAAACGGCAAAGTTAAAAGACTTTATAGTCTCGCACTGCATATATGTAGCTAAGCCATATCATATTTTAATTAAAAGTGGTTTGGTAATGCGATTCAATTTATTTTTGCCATAATTAAATTGAATTTATATTATTTTCTACTCAGTGAGTTTTTGAGCGCAACAACCACAACGTATTTATTTGGTTTTATTTTATGTTGAGGCAACTTTTGGGGCAATGAACAATAGTCGAATTTATGGCCTTTTGTTGTGGTCTAAATTCTATAAAATGTTTTGTGCTGTTTGTCGTTTATCTTTTGCTGCACACTGACCGTCTGTGTGGTAATTAAAGCGGAGCAACTTGGCCGCCCGGCTAATGAAAATGCTTCAATGATTAATGAGCCGAAAATGATGTGGCATATTTGTAGCAACAACAACAACTACTATTACACGAAGAGCAGCAAGGAACCAATACAGTTCGTGGCCATGTGTTGCATGGCCAATGTGGCACGCGCCACGCGCCACATGCTCCATTAAAGCAACGAAAATCCTTCTTCATTTCCGTCTATGTACTTCAAATTCAATCTTTTGGAGATGCCAGATGCCATTATTTCGACACTTTCCATTGGCAGTTTTTGGTCCATTTGGCGTCGCATTGTTAATTAATTAAATTTTAATTAGCCACGCCCCCTTTTTGTTTGGTGGGCTTGTGAAATGTCTTGTTCGCTGTCGGCTGCTTGCTTGTTGCTCTTTCTTGCTTGCGCCTTCCTAATTGTTGTTGCTAATTGAAAATGCGGCGTGTCATTAATTAATTCAGTGGCACATTTGTTAATATTCATTTTACGCTTATACGCGTTGTACGCAACATTTAGCCAGATCGCAGAATAGAGTTAAGTGAAGTGTGTTTTTTGGGGAGATGGGAGATAGGAGGTAAAGTGGGCGTGATGTTGGCCTGCATTTTATTTGCGGCCTCTTTTGTTGTGCTTCTGGCATTTGCTTAACCCATTTTCACTTGGTTTTCCACACACACAAATTTAATTTTTTTACTCATTTTTCATGGAATGGAAAACTTTTTGACCTTTTGTTTTTTGATGCTCTCTCTTCTATCTTTCTCCCTTTCTCACTGCGCTCTCACCGCGTTTATCTTTGCCCGCATTGCCGTTTGCCTTTCTTGCTTTGACACTGCGGCGACTGCAGCGCTTACCCCTCACCCTCCCTCGCCTCTTGCCGCTTTCTCTCTTCCACCTCCTGTTAACTTCCTTCTCGCTAGCTGCTTTCTCTGTGTGTGACTTTAAGTGTGTATAAAATATGGCGCTAAAATGCAGTTCCCCACACGAAGCTTCCTTCTAAACCCTCGTTTCATCTCCTTGTCCCCCCACCTCTCCTTGTCTGGCTGCTGCGTCGTCCTGGCTGTTCCTGGCACATTCGTTGGCTCGGGCATGGTTTTTATGGCCACGTGCGATGTTTAAAATTTACTTGCTGGCATTTTTGCAGTCAAGTTGCTTAGCACTATACTATTCCCATCCACCATTCCTCTTTATCCCCTTTACCCATTTATTTTCACATCAACGGCATCGATTTTATGTTTTTTTTTCCCTATTCTTTGCTTTGGTAGCATTTGTAATCTTTTTACGAGTCGCACTCCAAGGCTGTTGTTGATCTTAAGCTTTATGCAAATCAACTAAAGTCTAAAGATTCGTTACATAAAGATGAGTTTGTTGTATGCTTTTCTAAATTATACTTCAATCTTACCATTTAGACGAAATTAAGAGCAATAAATTTCTGAAGTCTTTTAACTACACAAGCGTTGAAATTTTACAAAGCCAACATTTAAATAAAAATAACAATTTAGACTTTAAATAAGTTCATTATAAAATTCTTTAGACTATAAGTTCATCTTCAAGACTATAAATGCTTTTCACTTACTTTTTAGATTAATTTCTAGCTGTCAGCTTGGTAAGTTTCATTAATATTTAAATATGCACACCCCCCAAAATGCTTGTTAGTGCCACGTTTCAAGGCAATCTACTCAAAGTTCGACTTATTAAAATGCGCTACGCATACAACGAATGTATCTAACCGCAGCGGGTCATTCAGAGTGCTTCATCTGCAGTCCCGTCGAATCGCGCCGCCCCGCCGCAGCTAGCGCCCTTAAATTCTGTCTCTCTCGCTTCACGTGCTTCAGAGATTTACTACAAATTACTGAGTGCTATCCGGGCCGCATATCGCACAAGCGCGTTTGCGAGTGTTGGCCAGTTCGCTATCAGCGTACATGGATCTTAGCCTGGTGGTGCTACTGCTGGCCGCGATGTTGCGGATGCGAATACGGATATGGGTGTGGATGTGGATTGCCTGTCACTGTCCCGCTGCTCTGCACTCCGGTCCAGGTTGCTGCTGATGTGGCGTTGTAATTGAACCGGAAAATTACATATTTCAAGCTATTTTTACGTCGAGCTTAATGGCAGACGTGAGCAGCAACAACCACACACAGCGCCAACCAGAAGATTCAACTGTTTGTGGTCAGCAATGAAATAATTTATTGTTGCCTACTTTGCAGCGTCGTCGCTTGACTGCTACTGGCAGCTGCTCCAGCACGTGGCGCGTACCACGTTGCTCTGAGGTGAGTCGCAAAGATAAGGCACTAGATATGGTGCGAGGTATGCTTTATAATTGCATACAAATATATATATATATATATATATATATGTATGAAAGTCCGGAACATTTAACACAATGAAAGGATGGTCGCAGAGCTAAAGAGTTAAGGATTGCTCGATTGCAATTGGATTGCAAGTGAGCCGGCTAACAATTCAACATGGAACACACTCGATTTACTCGCACTCACAAGTATCTAACGAGCTGCAAGTGAACAACTGTCGTCAACATAACCGGAGAGTAATGTACTCGTAAAGAGGCTAAGAGGTTGCCCCATTGAATCATTCCGGCAATTGAAGCGGTTAATGCGGGTCAGATAAGAGCACAGCGAAGAATATTGCACACAAGTCGAACACAATTGTGCGGCTAACAGATGGAGAACATAAAGTTCTCAACTTGAGTGGACGTTTACTTAACTATACTGTTATAAATGGTCTATAAGGTATAATGGGATTGAAATGAACAAGATAAATGATCTTAGTATATTTATAATATGTAGAAGACAAATTTTATATTTATTTTCGATAAGAGCTTGTGCTGAATTCAAGAAATTTGATACTGTTATCAGTACATTATTTAAATCTATCAGTTGGCTGTTCAAATAATTCTTTTAAATTGGCAACCAAACAACAATCAGAACTTCTCGAATTGCTAATTAACTTTTTTTCAACAGAACATTTAGTTTCAGTTAGTTTTTGTTTGAGTTTGTTTGCTTTTCGTTTTTTCTATTGTTTCAATTATAATTTAAAGCTTTGGCAAAAAGTTTGTCTACCTTTTGGTGCTAAATGCGAAGTTTGCAAATCGAAATCAAATTTTAAAAAATATACTGATTAAAAAGATGATGCTATTTAGGAGCTTGCTTCGTGCCCCAAATTCAGTTTAAGTGGGCGTCAAAAAGTTTTACTTGAGCTGCTGTTGCCGTTAGCTTTTAAATTAATTTCGTAGTTTTAATTGAACATTCTGCTCTTTCGAGCATATATGTATATATATATATATATGTTTAATACTATATGTATTTAAAGCCAAGCCAAGCGTCTGGCCAATTCGCCAAGTTCTGCCAGGAACTTGCATCGTTTTACAGTGGTGCCTATATGCGAAAATTGTTGTAAGCTTATATCATCGGAGTTTATAATTAAAGCTATATGCTAAAAAGATTTTTTTCGCGAGAGCAAGCCACAATTTGTAAAGTCTTACAATATAAATTGTTATTATTTATTTTGTGATAGGAAAATATTAATATTAACACCACAGTTTCTCGTCAGCTGCGATCTGTGCTTCACTCGACCGATTCGCAGTAAATAACTTTCGCCTGGTCAACCATTTTTTATTTTTATTGTCGTTTTTGTTGCCGCTGTTGCTGGCAACTGGCAACTGGCAGTTTGGTGTGTGTTGCTCATGGGCCAGGCTGTTGATGTGTGCGGCTGACCGCACCATGCGGCCAAAAACTTAATGTTGTTGTTGCTCTGTTTCAGATGCGTTGCATTTCGCGTATAAATATCACGAAAAAAATATACAAAAAAATGAGTCAAAGAGTCAGCAACTGTAACTAATATATCAGTGAAAAAATAAGCATAAAAAAGACCAAAAATAGTGAAATATGTTAAAATATATACATAGTAACGTATGCTGTATTGAATATGTATGTATATGTATGTGCAAAAACCGCATACACAATTTATCACGTCCAAGCACATTGACATCATATGCTAATCTCAATATGGTGGTATCTAAATGATATATAATAATGATAAAAAATTTATCCTACTCAAGTAGGCGAAAGTGTAATTTTAAATAGCTATTCTCAACAGCAAAAGTTTTATTTTTTTTTTCACAATCTCTTTTACATTCGAGCACAATTTTTAATTTCTAAAAAATTTTACGCGTGACAAAATTATAGTACGTTAATAATGGAATATACCGAGGAAGAACTTATAGAATTTAAGCGGGTTTTTGATATTTTAGATAGGGATGGTGAAGGCTATGTCGGAATCAAGGATCTAGACTATGTTATGCGCAAATTGGGCAAAACTGCGGAAGAAAAGGAGTTGCAGTCGATGATCAACGAGGTGGACTTGGACGGCAACGGGATAATTGAGTTCCATGAGTATGTTTCTACGATGACAACGAGAATGAGCTATGAACCGGACGATGATGATCTGCGCGAAGCGTTTCGTATCTTTGACAAGGTGAACAGTGGTTACATTGGAGTGAATGAGCTTCGCGTGGTGTTGTTGGATCTGGAACAGCAGGTTTCCGACGAGGATTGTGAAGAAATGATACGCATCCACGACGAGGACAATGATGGAAAACTCAACTACGAGGAGTTTGTCCAGATGATGACCAGTAAATAGACACAGCTCGACTTTTTCTTTGAATTAAATTATCTGTGAATATCATTTTGAAGTATTGACAATAATAATAATACTAAGCATTTAAGGCATTTCTATAATTGCTTTCCGTTTGGATTTAAGTATTTACCATTTTTAATTTATTTGTTAGCTTAAGTTAAGTATGTAATTACAGACATTTACATATATTAGTACATTTTTTTTATTTACTATTTATTTGTGTTTGTTTTACTTTAAAGTGTATTAAAGCTTACAGAATTGATAGCAAAGTGTTGCAAATATTTGTAAATTGCTCGCAGTTGTAATTATTGAACTTAATCAAATAAAAACCGCATTCTGAACCTCAATTAACTCAGCTATAAAAATCATTTGTGGTCATTTCGTGTTTGCATTGCAATAACCAATGAATAAAGTAGACGTACGCATACTCTATCCCGACAAAGGAAGACTAAAAACAGTTGGGAATTGGATTGACACATGAAAATTCTTTTAAGCGACTTTCTCGCCTTTCACATACATATTCATGAACATATTAAAAGTTAGTTAACATATGTCATTATATGCATCTATACCTCTATTTATATAGAACCCACAAAAGCCAAACTGAAACCGATTAAAAAATAATCGAATTGTACATAGAATGTATACAACACCGAAAAAAAGCAAGTGGTAAAAGGTGTTCTGTGATATTTTTACCGCAAATTTACATGCATCGACTTTGCAAGAGTTATTCGAGCCGTTAAAATAATGCGATTTACATTTGTAATTATGTGTACATATTTTAATTTGCATAATTTAGTAACTGATGTCGGATCTACGCTGAAATTGCAATTCAAAATCAACCTCAACAACAAGCCTAACGGGAACGGTAAATAATGCAAAAATAAACCAAATAGCACAAGAGAAAACTGTACAGCAGTTGTTTGGTTGCATTTTGTAATTTTGTTTTGAAATTAATTTATAACAGTTTTTCGTTGCGATTCGTTTCCTTTCGTTTTGATTTTGCCATGCCAATTGCCAGTTTCCCCGTAGCCAGATTGAAAAAGTTGGCTAACAGTAAACAGTTGAAGGGGATTTTGAGGGCATTCTAGTAGTGGGTTGAGGGTAATGAAGCGTGCGGCCAATTGAAATGTTTATCCGAATACGCAAATCCAATAGCCAGCCAGGCATTTGCATACAGACAGATAGACGAAGAGACGGAAGGACCAAAGCTTGGGTCGAGATGAGAAACAACTTTTGCCTCTCATTCAATAGCAGTAGTATTATTCTTGTAGTTGTAGTATTTTCTTTTTGCTTTAGCGCTATGCCAGACATTTTCTTCAAGCAGCCTCGAACTGCAGGCCATGGAGGAGCCAGCAAACAATTGTCCATTGTGCAGTGAGCACAAAATTTTGCATGCTCCAATGTTGTATTTGCTCCATAAAATAGCAATAAAGAGCCAAATCGATGTTGGACGCTGCTGGATGCTGGATCCTAACGCTGTTGTCCTTTGTGCTTAAGTGTGTGTGTGTTTGTGTCTGTGTGTGTCTTGCTTAAAGGCAAAAATATTTGCACAGGATATCAAGGAAATCATCTTGGAGTTCAGCTAAAGGAATATTATCATCATAAGCAATTGAACGGATGATCGAATTATGCAGACAGCCAACCCTAAGGCCTTTTGTCTGACTTATAATCGTTCACCCTTAGTTCCTGTTCTTCCCCTCTAATATCTCTTCGTATGTATGTCTGGTGTCTCTTTGGTCTTCTCTTGTCGCTCTGTGTGACAAATTAGCCACTTTGGTTATAATTCAGCGACTGCTTGCCGCCTCTGCTGCTGCTGTTGCTCCTACTGCTGGCTGATGGCGACAACAAGAAATTACCGCAATTTGTGAGAGCGTCGAGTGATTGGTGGTCGGCTGACAAGGACGTGCAGCAGCCAGCCAGCACGAGCAGCTGTTAACGTTGTGCACCTAACCAACACACTCACACACACACACACACACACACACACATACAGACACACAGAAGTGAAATGAAGATGTTTACGAGCCGCAACGTGCAATGTGCAGGATGAGGCAGGCAGTAGAAAGCAACAACGGCGCGACAGTTATAAATAGCCAAGTAAAATTGTCGACGCGACATCAGAAGGAGCTGGAGGGAGGAGTATAGGACAGCAGGAAAACTGGGTACAGGATGCGATACCTTGGTCTGTCTGTTTACTTCTTGCGCTCTTTGTTGTTGCTCCGCTTACTTTCGTTCTTTCTACTTTTTTTTTTAGATATTTTGCTGTGCCATTTGGCCCGTGTGCCACACAAAACTTGCAGTTTATTCAAAGTTTCCATTCCCGTAACGTTGAGCGGGGAATAGTGCGGGTCAAAACATCAGACAGCAAAGCAGGCAACATGTATTTTGCTTGGCCATGTTTGTTGCCTTTGTTGACGGGGCCGCAGCATCATTATGGCTAATAAACATTGCCATTTGCGGCTGCCCAGAAGAAATTGCCACACAAAAGTGGGTCGACACAGCATCAAGTGTTGAAGAGCTAGCTTACAAAATGGAGACAGAAAAGGAGAAAACTTATCGCTCGATTCAATTTATGTATATAGTTCACTTTTACTCGAGTGGTGTAAATTTCAAGTGTATTGCAAAATGATGGGCAAAAAGTGATAAAAAGTTGAGTTTTATTTAGTTTGTTGATAAAAATATGTATATTTAACTTTCAGCACATGCCTTCTTAAAGCATTAAGCTACATTTTTACTTAAAGTATATTAATTTCTGACCCTTGGACGGTTTTCTGCGAAAATATGAAATCAAAAACACAGCTATGTAAATATGATTAAACATGTATCGTGCCCGGTTTTGACTGGGGGCAGATGTGGGAGTTTAGCTGCTTTAACGCTCATCATTTGGATGGGCAAATGTTGTTGTTGGGCTGTGTAAACAAAATCCACACGTTGCATAAATGTTTAAGCAACTGCTGCCAATCCTAAACCAGCCATAAAAACCAGGCAAACAGAAATGCTTGTAAATAAATTGCGCATACGCCGCGTATTTGCCAAAGGCAACCAGACAAGGACAACGGGACCAAAACACAAACGAAAACGAAAACAATAACAAGCAATAACAGAAGCGACAAAATGTTTATAAAAATGATTGCTGCATTTTATTTGTCATTTAAACAAATAAATGCCATGGTACTTGCAATTATTTATGCGGCCACATAACCCAGCCCCCGCCTCTGCCACTTCTCCTGCCCCCTACTGATATGGACGATTTAATCAGAGAGAGAGAGAGAGAGAGCCGGGACATGCCGCAAACAAAAACAAAAATATAACAAACAGGATCGGGATGAGCACACAAAATGTGATTAGGCTTAGGCCAGGATTAGTTGAAAATTCTGTTATTCGACCGCTGACCAAGTTGTTGAGCGCGTTTTAATTGTGGCTCGATTTTTGGATTATGTTATCACAATTGCTATTGTTGCTGTTGGCATATTAAATTATCTAGGGGATTTGCGTGAATGTTGCCAACTAACAAACATACCTCTGACATAATCGAATAACATATTCAACACATGCCCCAATTGAAATATTATATATATAAATATCAAAAGCATCTTTTGCCCCTACGCTCAAGTATCTGCTCTATTCCATTGTTTGGCACATTTAAATAGCATTTTATTTGATTTTGAATGCGTCTGCTTTTAATTCTAATTCTATTCAAATGCATGAGGAGTAACTCAAGGATACTTCTTCGACTTGAGTCGTTTCATTGCTTACAAGAAATTTAATTACACTCGACTTACGCAAAAGCAGCTTCCGTTTACCCTTTTCATCTTTCACCCAAAGTCTATTTTCCATATGCTAACTGTATATGTGTAAATACATTTTTATTTCTACATAATAGTGTAAGACACTGTGCCATGGGGTATTATAGCTTATACTACACAATAAAAAAATGAAAGGTAGAGTTGCTAAGCTTCTTCCACTGTTCGTTTCTTAATCTTGGACAAGACGCGATTCTTACCACTCTCTCTTTATCTTTCCATAGAAACTAAACTTTCTAACAGTAGCAGTTTCTTAACAATTTTGATTGTTAAGTTTAAAGATTATGCTTAACACAAGTTTAAAATAGAAGGTATTTCATTTGCGACTTCTTAAACACTCTTGCTCCTTACCTCGTTTTGTATGTATTTACACGCATGCTGACAGCACAAGTTGTTATTTGTACTAGTTGTTGTTGCTGCTGGAAAATTTCCATTGCAAACATGAAAAGCGGTTGGAATAACGCCCGCGAGCTGACGCACAGAATCGCAAACAGAATCGCAAAAGAAGAAGCCCCACCGCCACCGCCACCGCCACCGCCACCTCCATCACTATACCCCCCCCCCTCAACTCCCACGCATAGATTCGACTCTGGTACGTACATCTGACTGGCTTGGTGCGATTCGGGGATTGTGTTTTGAGCTTGGGAATTTTGTGTTGTTGTTGCTCGCTGTGGCAGCTGCCTGGTTGCTGCCTAAAGGCAAAAACGAAAGAGACTGTTCTGCTATCGAGAAGCGCCCAACAAACAAATTTAATTAAATTGACTACAGCAATTTGCTTTGTATGCGGCGCCTGGGAATCCCAGTTAAGAGCTCAACTCAACGTTTCTGACCAAAAAGAGTGTTGTGCGATTTTAGCTGATTCTTTTATACGTTTTATTTAAGTGGATGGCTTTTACGTACTTTTCTGCAACTTTATTATACGCTCCATGATCCAGGCGTATGTGTCTCTGTTAGTATGTTTTGGCTTTCTCCACTTTCCACTTTTCATAATTAATTAGAAACTCAAGAAACTTTATGCACTTTATGCCCATGCCTGAGAATCTTTATCCGTCTATACATATACTTAGCAGTAGGTTTAGCTAACGATTCTGTTCAGAATTTGTAGTTGCCACATGTGGCACGTTGTGCTCATGCAAACAACTTTATATCGTGTATTCAAAACTTAATTTCCTTATGCAACAACAAGGGCGTTAAGTAACTATTTTGAAGTGTGTGGTCTAAGTGCAGCCACGCCCACTTGCCAGCACATTGTGCATAATGCACATATGCTAAAGAGTATTAACTAAAGCTGCTTTTTCCTTTATTTGCCAACAATTCTCAACTGCTTTGCATATAAAAGAAGGAGAGAGCGTGGAGAAGTGCTCTCAGTTTTAGGGGTTGCCCACAATGGACAAAAGAATCTTGGTAATATATTAGCTAGCGATACATCAGTTTGAAAGCATATTATGCCACGTCATGTGTATTGCGGTGAGAGTTGGGTAGTTGTATGGAAGAGGCCTTAAAATGATTTCTCACTTTTGGCTTGGGTTCGTTTACATTATGCGACCTTCGTCAACTTGGTGCGAATTTATGTCAAAGCTTTGCAAGTCGAACATATTTCGTGTTTGTTTCTCATTTATTTTGCATTACAAAATTGCAGATAAATAGTGGTCACAGTAACACACGTTTGTATAAAATTCAACACATCAGCGACTTGGTTAACTCATAACTAAGAAATATATTATGAACTCTTTGCAGGAGTATAAAGCTAAAAACTGGAAACTTTCCCACTCTTACACATTACTTGTATATTTATTTTCTCAATAAAAGCTCGATTAGATTGTAGATCTACATTTTCTTTGCAACTTACATTTCGCGCTCATGTCGCTTAATAGAATATGCAAATTGAACTCTTTAGCGCATAATGCTGACTAAGAGCAACAGTTGTGCCAGTCAATGACGCTTGTTGTTTCGTTCATTAGACAAAAATTCACCAGACTTAATGCAATTGCCATGCACTCTGCTGATACTATCGCCAAGATGTTGCTGACTTAAGACCCATCCACGACCCTCGACCTTGTCCTGACATCGTAGACATGAGCGCAACCCACGCCATTTACAATCTTACAGCTCCCATACATCCTTCTTGTTGTTGTTTCCGTTGTGTGGCTTTTGCCATCTGCTTTTGCATCGTCTACTTCCCTTCAGTCGCTGCCGTGACTCTTCCACCGCGTTGGCCTCGTCAATCGCCAAGTAATTGCATTTACCGAGCACGTATGTTGACGATAGTTAATTTTGTAAGTGTATCTTGATATCGATTGTAGTCGTGTTTGTGGGAAGTTGCTACCAGCAACCAACAAACCTACAACCGACAGTCGACAACCGACGCAACCGTATCCGAGCAAGATGAAACCAATGCACAAGTTCGAAGAAGCCAGCATCAGATGTGGGAGACGAGTCGGAAATCCGCAGCCAAACGCAATGAGGCAAAAATGCAATTGCCAAGCTGCAACAACAACAATAATAACAGCAGTAGCAACAAAAATAAGAACGAAAAATCAAATGAAACCAAACCGACCTAAAAATAGTCTGCTTTCGGTTAAGAAAAAGTATAGTTTTTCTATTTTTCAATCAGTTTTATTATTCTGTGGATTGTTTTTTAATGACATTGGTGATTTTCTTTTCGATATTAAGTTATAAGAATCAGTTTTAAATATTCTTGTTAACAATTTGCAGCAAACAATTAATTCTTTTATGTCATAGCTCCTGCACCTTTCCCCCAATATACTCGTTTTGTTCTTTTTGAAAAGTATGTTGTAAAAATTCCATTAAAAAATTCCATGTGTTTTCTTTTTGGGAGGAACCTTGAAGCAACTATGTTGATTTTCTTGATTTGGGCATGCAGTTGACAGTCGGCTACTAATTGGGCGACAATTTGGTAAAATTTCGAGAGCTCGAGGACTCGTTTAATTGCTGTGTTGGCTCAAAATTGAAATCTTCAGATATAAGTAGAGCGTAGAAAACACCTGGCAGGATGTGCCTCAGGCGACAGCATATCCGGTGTAAACGTAATGGTATTTTAAAAAACCAATTTCCGCTATTTAAGACGAGAAAAACATGGAAATCTAATAACCCATTGCTCCATCGACAGCAACACAAAAGCAAAAGCAACAGCAAAAGCAGTAGCAGCAAATCTGGGCGAAAAAAGTGCCAAGGAAATTGTTTTCAATTTCAAAGAATGTTTCATTAAAGGAGAAAAAGTCAAGGCAAGGGCGATTAAAATTCACTTCCACAATATTTATATAGAAACGAATTAAGTTTTCGCTGCTTGAACAAGTTTTCGGTGACGACGACGACGTCATTTTACAAAACAAAGCGGCAAAAGGCGAACGGCGAAAATAAAAACACTAAAAAAGGAAAAACTTTGAAAATATAAGAAAATAGTTGAAAAAATAAGCTGCACTTAAAAATTATTTACAAGACTCGACGCGCTGCACTTCGTGTCGTCCGTTAAACCCGCTCTTTGCTTTAGCTCGCCTGCTGAGATTCCTCTGTGGCCATAAAAGCGACTCTGTGCCCAAGTCGTAAAAAGAACAAGAACAAGAAGAAGCTGTAGCCATTGACTGACGACTGACTAGCAGTACAAAAACTTTCTTATGACCGTATGTGTGTGTGTGTGTGTGTGTGTGTATTTGTTGTTGTTTTTGTAGGTGTTGCTGCGGCGAATTGAAAAAGTTTAGTCTCGCCTAGCCAACAAAAAAATTAAAACAAACAAAAAAACTTTATGAGCGCCCCGTGCGCACTTTTCAGCTGCCTTTTTTACGGTCTTTTTAATGGCTGACTCGCGTACCAAAAACTTTGCCAGCGGTCAGCGAGGAGCGCAATCAAAACTGCAGTCAGGTGACCCAAAATCCGGGTTGCAAATTGAGAAATCAATCAACTGTATGTGTGCATACGCCAAGACACCTTTAGTACACTGTTTTAAGATATCTTAAGTATACACCATGATAATCAGTAGAATAAACCTTTATTCAGTCCAATTTAAGACTCCTCATTTTGTATCTCTACTTAACTAAATCATTCTAAACCTATCGAAGTTTAGAACTTTAACAATCTTATATCTTGAATATGCAGATCTTTACCATTCGTAAGCTGTTTTATTGATTAAACTCTAATTACTTCACGTGGTCGCTGACTTTTTGGCTGGTTAACGTGAAATTAGTTTGCATCGTGCTCGCAGCCATGGTAGAAAAAAACTCAGAAAGCCGCAACAGTTAGGAGCAGACGGCACTTAGCCGCGGACGTGTACGTGAAAGCCCAAAATTAAACTTTGAGGCTGGCGGCCAAATGTCAAACAGAAGCACCGCAACTAAAGACCAAAGCGTACCAAAGAGTTATATGGCATATACACACATACATACAAAAAGAGAAAAGCAGCAACAGAAAAGTATGCATTGCAAGGGGGCGTGGCGGAGGCGGCAGCTGGTGAAAAGCCAAAGGCAGCAATGACGCCGCAACAAGCAGCAAAGCAAGAACAGCAGCAAGAGCCAAAAGCAGCCAAAGCCAATGAGCGTTAAAAAACGCGCGATGAGACACAGTTGCAAAAAAATATATATAAAAGAAAATGAAAAAAGCCACAAAGAGCACTGAGCAGGGAGAGTGAAGGGTGATTTGGGGAGTAGAAGAATCTGTAGCAGCGACAGGACAAACTTCAATTTGGTTTTGCGCTCGATGCGCCATTGGGATTCAAATCGCAGCCCGGCAGCCAACAGTTGACGTCGACATCGACATGGACAAGGACATGGATGCGGATGCGGACGTGAACGTGGATGCTGCCATCGATGCCATCGATTGCGCAGCTTCTTTGCCCGCTCTCTTGCACTTGGGATTGCTGCTGAATCTGCTGCTCTAGTGTTGTGGTGTTTGGCTTGGGCGAAAATGTCCCTGGCGCATTTCAGCCCACGCTTCGACGCCTTTGCAATCGCGTTTGGCATTTGGCATTAATGGCGCGGGCGTATGGCGGACCAATCGACCAGAAGACACTGTAGACAAAACAGGGTAGAGATGAATGGTGAAGAGAGATGAGACAAAGCAACAACCGCAACTCTATTGCATTACATATCTACGAGTACGTCGAAAATATTCATTAGCCCAGTTGGTAAGTTGAGTTAGGGGCGTAAACGGAGATGGAGATGAAGTTAAGGGGCGGAGTAACATGGCTCCCATCGATGTATGTGTAGCATGGCGAAAAGTTCGTTTCATGGCAGCTTAAAGAGTTTTTCGCACAGATTTTTGGTTCGGCCATAAATTGCCGGTTGGCATTTAGGGTATTCTTCTGGCCAAGTTTTCACCACGCGTTGCACTCGCGCATAACTTTTCGCTCTGTGTGCGTGTGCATGTGTGTTTGTGCGTTTATGTGTGTGTGTGTGCTGCGACTATTTGGAACAATTTTAATTAAAACGCTAGACAATTACACACAAAAGGAAATGGGTGAAAGAGTGAGTGGCACAGATATAGAGCGAGTATGCTGAGAGACAATGTATATAGATGCTTGAAGCAGGGCAATTGCAAACTCAAGTGCGTCTGTCGTGTGCTCAAGCAGCGCCAAACGTTTCCCGCATAACACAAATAGAAACGACACAGACACATTCAATCTAAGATTGAGACTAGCCTGAGTGAGAGAGAGAGAGAGAGAGAGGAAACCGGAAACGACTCCGACTGCAATACAACGTTGCAAAACAAAGTCAGCCAAAAGCCACATACGATACACCCCGGTCTTGAATTATGGAATCAACTTCAAAACCATACTTAAATACATTACCCAACAACTTCTGCACATTAAATATACAAATATTAAACAGTGCTTGAGTGCTCTCAACAACCACAAACCCAGAAACTGCCAATGGGTTTAAATATTAAGTAAGATTTTTTTTGTTTGACTATTAATATTATTCAGCTTTAAATTATTGCTCACCATGTTATTCCTAGTTGTTGCGATTTCCTATCCAACACTTTAAGAGTACCCGAATAAAAGTGAATGTTCAATATGAATATATTGATGTATAAATCGCTTAATATCTCCAACTTATGTTATTATTTTGCTAGTGTGTTAGGAGCTCACCCGCGATGCAAGGAATGGGAACTAACTTAAAGGCGTCACCTGGCCCACAACATGTCCTCCATAGTGTGGATGTGGAACAGTTAGTTTTTCGTTAAGTATTCTTGTCAATGGCCGCTCGCAACGAGCTCTCTAAGATCGTTAGCTGACAGCTGTGTCTGTGTATGTCTATGGGTGTGTGTGTGTGTGTGTGTGTGTGTGTGTGTGTGTGAACGCTTTAAGTCAAGTTTTATTATAATTACAACTATAACATTTATTAATGGCTGATAGTGGGGCGCAGCTGTTGTTGTTGTCGATGTCGACATGTTGCCAGGTGCCGCCAAAGCCAACAGAGGCAAAAAGCTCGAAACGAAAGAGCAAGCGAGTGAGAGAACACCTTATTAAGAGAGGTAGAAAGAGAGATTCGCATAATATATAGATGCATATTAGCAGGCAACAGCAGCAGCAGAAGCAGCCACGCCCACAAAAATCCAATGCTTATAGCCTTGTAATGTTGCATGTTATGAAGCCATTAGGGCCAACAAAGTTTTTGCTTTAAGAGCGACTCGAATTTTTGCTATACAAGAGCGAAAGAGTCGAAATATAGAGTGAATTAGAAAGAAAGAAAGAGAAAGAGAGTGAGAGATGGAGCTAGAAAGAGAGACGAAGTGGTAAACTTGAGTTGCTGCATCTTTTGGCACTTAGTTGTGTAATGCGTCAGGCGCATTATATGTACTAAGCTAATGTGGCTCTGATGTGCAAGAGCAAAATTATGGAGTTAGGAGCTCTTAAAAGGCAGCCAAAAGCGAAATGTGTTCAACAGCTGTTGAATACACGCAGTCAGCAGTCAAATAATTCAAGTATGTATGAAGCTATATGTGTATTATACCAAGTTAACTGCACTCTAAAGATTTATGGCTAAGTAGCACAACAAGTTTAAAGTTACTTTGAAGCCAAGTTTAATGAAAACTTACTTTAAATTCACAAAATAATTTCATTTGTATGTGCTTGGAATACAATTTAACTTCAAGTTGAATACACAATATTAATGTGGCATGTTCTTCCCTTTGACTGTTTTTCATTGGTTGTGTTAGGCAAATGTCCTTTCCGCATTTAGCTGGCACGCTCTGCAAATTGAATCTGTCAAATTGAAGCTTTTGGTAATTTTGTTTTTATTTTTGTTTGCTTTAACTGTTCTGTTGTTGTCGTTGTTGTTGTTGTTGTTGGCCAACGGTCATTTAAACAGATTAAGCCAAATTGAAACCGACCAAAGCTGTAAACTGTTACAAATTTTATTCGTGCCCCGCACGCTGCTCTACGAACCACTTCATGCCACTCTCCAATTTTTTTTTCCTTTTTAGTGTCACCAGCATAATTTTGTCATTTTTACAGCAATTGATCTCGGATTAAATGACATCGCGCTGGAGTAGCATGGTGTGAGTGGCGGGAGGGGGGAGAGAGAGAGTAGTGGAGTTGTTACAAATTTTGTTTTGGTTTGCTGTTTGCGTTTCTGTTTTGTGCTGTACTTTCTGGTTAAACTGTCCATAAAAGCGAAATGAAAAATGCAAATTGAATGAGCAAATCTTTTTTGAACTGTGGAATCAGATAGAATATAAAACTTTACTTCCATTCTTATTTTTAGTTAGACTTTTCCCCTCTCTCTCTCTGATAAAATATTCAACACAATCAAGTACTATAAATATTATCTTTCATTTAAGAGTGGCTTGATATGCAATGTATCCTTTTGAGCTGGTGTCTTTTAAACATGCTTAGCTGTATTTAGTAGTTTGTTGACAACTCTTACAGGCAATTGTAAGGACACTTAACTTTAACGTTCGCCAATCGAATATCTTATTATTAACCTAAATTTGTTGGTCTCCTCCCATTTATATCCACGCCAGAAGCCCATTTGGCTTAGCAGTTTGCCACAAAACGTTGCAGTCATTAAGCGTACCATTTATGCGGCTGCTCGCTTGGTTCATTGTGTATGCAGGGCTCAAACTGGGCCAAAACAATTACCGCATAATAAATCAATTTTGAGTCCTATGAATTTGCAAAGCAATACACCATTCCAATCCGGCATTCTCATTGCCCTAGTCTATATCTATCTACATATACGCCCCTTTAACAAGTTGCCTTCAATCATTCGGCCAGCAATTGATGGAGTTGCTCGCCGCCATCTTTCTGTATCTGTGTGTCAGTCAGTGTGTCAGTCAGTGTGTGTGTGTGGGTGGTTGGCAATTTTCAGCTTAACTATGCAAATTACTGACAGTTGGTAGCCTCAATTTGATTCACAGCCGCAGAAACAAAAATATCCAACGATAAAATACAAATACTACTACGGGCATGTCCTAAAAATTGAAGGCAAATTGAAATTGGCACAAAAATATCTACTTCTTTTTACATATGCATACACATTTACATTGTAAATGTTTAATTGCGATACATTTCTCATAGTACGAGCCATTTACATGGCCAGCATATGACAACATTTTCAAATTTGCTCATTGACATTTGAATAATAAATTCAGAACATAAATTGGTTTTAAAAATCAGCAAAAATCATATGTAAGATCAGACAATTGCTATAAGCCTTAATTTATTTAAAAGACCATATTAAGGAGCTTTAGGCTTGAATGTTTAAAGCCTTAAGCTTACAATAGTTTGAGTAATCTGTCTTATTTGTATTCCATATATGTCTGATAAGCTAACCTAAACTACAAAAGCAGTTGCATATGTACATATAATTAAGTATCACATCTTTCCATTCTGTCATGAGACTAGATGAAGTGGGGAGAGTGTGGGTGTGGGTGTTATGCAGATGTGCAGGAGTGTCTCTACAAAATGGCATACAATGCAATTTTCATATAACACGAACGGCAAATAACAATTCAATTCATTTATTTGCACAGCAATTTGGCAGACAGGCAGCAACTGCATCAAACTAACTGTACGATACTCAATTGTTATTGTTGTTATTGTTGTTGTTGCTGTTTTTGTTTTTTGGCATAATCCGAAACTAACAGACGCGAAATGGATTTGTCGTTTGACAGTTGATGGATGTGACGGGTGCAGCAAATAATACAAACAATCGAAACAAAACAGAAATGGGTGAAACAATAAGCGACTCTTTACAGCAAATTGCGCATTTCATACACATGCAAACACTTTCCATCTGTATTTTATAAACGTATTTATGTTTGCGTGTATGTGTGCTATAAAAATGTGCCATAACACACAAATGTGACATTAAACCAACCCACTTTTCAGGGCGCTGTTGCATTAAAAATGAATTGAAATTATAACAATGTTGGCACAGCAATTAATTAATTTTTGTGGCTTGCATACGAAAAACATCTTTACTATTTATTAAACGAGTTTTGTAACAAACTTTTTCATTCATTCATGCATTCTCATTTATTTATACACCTAGCCCTAAAGGGTATTAAAAGTACAGCACCTTTTTAAGAAGTATATGTAGAAAATGTCCTTAGTGATTGTTATGAACCGCGCTTTCAATGTAATAATATCTTGCTCACAACATTTTTACGCTTTGATTTGATTTCAAATGCTTTATTTCGCAGATAGATTTATCGGAGTTTATTTTGAGTGCTGCACATTTGATTTTATGTATGCGTCTTGTCTTTTGACTTGGCATCTGCTGCTCTCCCATTTGCTAGCATATAAATGCAGTGAAATTAAGGCGCATTTGTCTGCTGCTGTTGCATCTTCATCTGCATTTTTCTGTTGCATCTTTGTGTTAACGTCGGCACGTACTACTCGTGTCAAGCTCTGCAACTTGCTCTCTCCCTCTCCCTCTCTCTCTTGTCACCCATCACTCCGCGAAGTAAACGGCATTCGTGGCGTTCGCAGAAGCCAAACGTCGACATTGCTTCATTTGATCCGAATGCGTAACACCGGGCTGTGCATTTATATTTTGGTAACGTGCGCCGCGAGTTTAAAATGCAATTGCCATAAAAAACATTCAAGGTTTTATGTATATGTTTACAAATGGTAGATGTGCCCGTGTGGCAGTTGCCACAGTTGCAAAAAGGGAAAAGTTTACAGTTGCAAAGTTCAATGAACAACAAACAATTCGTAATTGTCGCTCAAAAAGTTCGCATTGAGGTTGAGAGATGGAGCTCAAACAAACTTTTGCAACAATACATACATATTCCGTTCATTGTTATGAAAAGCTTGTAACAGCTTTCATCACAATTAATTGCATTGATTAAACACAATTCAACTTAAAGCTACCTCAATGAATTATGTTTCTATAGCAAGTTCAAGTCTTAATACAAGCCCGTGTCATTAGCATAAGCGTGAATAGAGAATGGATTCAGTTACATGCCAAAGGACATGTCCTCAAAGAATACACTGCCAGGAGTTGGTCAATGCAGTAACGAGTTAAATTTATGTGCCTTATGTCGCACATTAGCGCATTGTCGCCGCACTCGGCACACTTTCAATATATTACCCCGAAGCACATACACACACACACACACACACACACACACACACAGACACACACTCGAGCGGAGTCGACTAATGCGCTTAGCGCCTTTGTTGCGACGTTTTGGCTAAAGCGTCGCACGTCGAGGCCAGAACAGGAGCAAGGCGGGCAAAAATCCGCCATAAATAAAGGATAACAATTTGTTAGCCGGCAACAAGTGGCAAACTAAATCAACAAATGTGCGAGTTGATTTCGGCCAAGAGCGCGTTTCGACTCTTGCCATCTAGCTCTTTTTTTTTGTTTTTTTTCTATATGTGTGTGTGTGTGTGTGTGACTACACATGTAATCCAAAGCTGGTAATGTTAATGGAGAACGGCTGCCTGTGGCATGGCTGCAAGTTCAGTGTGGCAAGTAGCAGCAGGTGAAATTGGCGCTGATAAACAGTTATCTGTATTTACTTTAGCATGCGAACGTCTGCTGGCTGAGAGTCCTTGAGTTATGAATGCCATATTGTTTGGGGCAAAACACTAAGCGTTAGAGTTAGGTTAAAAGGATAACACTTTTCTCTCAGTGTTGCTCACTTAATTTTCTAACTATCAGCCTGCAAAGATAAAAGAGCTTCCTTAAGGTAAGTTGAGCAACTTGATTTCGGGTCTCTTTGGAATACAATACCAAAATTAAAAGGGGTCAGCGTTTTTATGTTTTTGTTTTTAAGTACAGTTTACTTTGCCCCCACAACCGCAACAAGAACAAAAGCAATAACAACAAACAACAAAAAAAAGAGGCGAAGGACCTCAAGTGGTAGCTTAAATTAAAACCTCAAAACGCAAAGTGTCCCCGTTTTGCCTTTTTCTCTTTGCTCCTTTGTTAGTAATAACATTAAAGCAATTTTACGCACGCTTTGGTTTTTTTCTTATTATCCCATAAGGAATAATATAAAATTGTAGCACAACATGCAACAGAAGTTTTATATTTTTAATATTAGTTGGTTTTTTTAAATTTAATTAATTATTTTCCTTACTAGTTTTATCTATCTTACTTAGTTTTAGTCTGTCTTTATCATGATAAGATTATTTAGTACTTTTCAAAAAAGTAGAGTAAAAGTGGTTCGGTGTTTGGCAAGCAACTATAATTGCTGGTTGGATATTATTGTTGGGTAGTCACACCCTTAATAGCCTTAAGGAAGAAATCAAACGTAGCGTGGGCTGCTGCTTAGGCTAGAAAAATATGTTTATGTATTTTGGCTCAAATTTTTCGTTCTTTCTTCTCTTTTGTTTTGGTTTATTTTGCTGTCGTGGCAACTTCCCTTGCTATTGCGCTGTATATTTTAGATGTGTCCTTAAAAGAATCTTTAACCCGAACTTGAAATTCTGTATACTTACTACTTGAATACTGTATTAAAAGTGAACTTAAACTTCGGTAACATAATGGCAATTTGTTGTATTCAATATCTTTGATCAAGCTTTGCCTTGACAGCCCTTATATTTCTGTGAAAATAAAAAGAAGACAAAGACTCATCCAAACAGTTGCCAATGACAGCGGTTTGTTGCCCGTTGCGTGACTAGCTGTGAGAGAATTCCTTTGTGTATGTCAGTGCCACAACCGAATGACCGATGCCGCAATGCAACTGACACATGCATCACGTCAGAAGCTTTCGCAACAATTCGCTTCATTAAATAATTAACACGCTCGTTATAATTTAATTAACATTATTGAATGCACAAATCACCGTCTGGAAACGCAAAAAAAGCATGTTATAGTATGCTTAATATACTGTAATTAAAATACATATCGTATATGAAATCGTTATTAGAAGAGATTAAATGTTTATGAATGCAATAATTATGATTTAAATAGCCATAAAATAGTAACTAAGAATAAAGAATCGCAAATGATATAATTTATTTTGCTATGTTCACGATGAAAAATTTTAATAATTCTTGCCTCTATGGAAAATACATTAATCATAATTATGTTTACTTGCAATTATGCGAAAAGTTATTTAGTTTGCTCAACAGCTTTTATCATTATTTGTGTTACAGTTGAAAATTGTGTTAATACTCTATATAAAACCAGAACATGCTTGCATTAATGATTCAACTTTTGGTATTATGTTGTAATTAATTAATTAATTGTAGTCTTGTCTAAGTAGCTTTTCACATCTGCTTTTTGTTGTGTTGAGGTTCATTGTTGTTTCTGCTTCTGCTGAGCAGTGAAAATGCAGAGCGTGGCACAACATTTGGCCTTTGTTCCGTTTGCCGCTTTGTGCGTGCCACTTCAGTTTATGTTCGCCTGTTAAATGCCAATGCCCCCAACTTGCTTACCTGCCCTTTGCCCCTTGCCAAGTGGCCGCAATGAGTTCGCTGCTCTTTAACCTACGGCACACTTCTACAGCTTAATCTGTTGTCGATTGAAGATCTTGGAACGCTTTACTTATATTCATAAGTAAGAATTAGTTATAGTTTGGCTTAAATATTCACTAAAAGTCATGAAAGAGACTTACATAAAGTATAATTCAAGTCATGTATCTTATAGCTTAAAATGCAATCAAAGCAGACACTGAAATACATTTCTCCATGCTTCACCATTTTGCTTGCCATTACAAACTAAAGAGCTGATCAACATCGAAGCAACAAAAGCTACGAAGCCGCAAACATTGAGATTTTAGGCAAGGCTCCTTTTTTGTTTTGCGCTTGCATCAGCGTTTTTTCTCACGGCATTTTGTTTCGCAAACCCGATTTCGCAGTTGGCCGTGTGCGTGTGTGTGCTGTCAATCACAAATCAGTCAATACACCAATATTGACGGCAAGGTATCGTTGCTCGTTTGCATACAAATTACAGATGCAAGTCACATTTGATTGAAAACAATTTGAAATGATATCGCACTCAGACCCAATATCGAGTCCTCCTACAACAACTCGTTATCTTCGTCTGGCCTTGGATTGGCTTTGTCTCGCTGCAGACACGTGGCATGCCCCCGATTGCTCACGCCAAACGCTGTTCAACGCCATCAAGTGGCTCTATATATTTTGGCGCTGCTCTGCATTTACCTTCACAAAAGGGCCAAAACATGTGCACACTTTATTGCTTTTACGTGCAAATTGTTTGTGTTTCGCTTTGTAAGAGATATAAGCCAAATTGCTCTAGCCCAATTCAACAATTCTCGCACACCTAGACTATTTCGAACATTTCATTTTACTTGGAGCTAAAACCAATACGCATTTCATTTCTCTTATATTCTAGCTTTGGCTCTGTTGCATTTGGAATGCAGCTTCAGCTTTTAGTTTCACTCTTTCTCCCTTTTGCAGAGAGTGAAGCTCATCAAATCAACACACTTTAATACTCTTCTTTTCTCCATTAATCGTTTATTATTTCTCCCACTCTTTTCCTCGTTCTCCCTCTCTCTCTCTCTTTCTCTTTCTTTCAACATGCAAATAATTACTAATATGAGCCGTCAAATGACCACAAACACACAAACACACACACAAATATGCAGGACTGACTCCTTCGTTACCTGCAGAGGAAATCTGTGTCGTTTGCAATGTTTGCCAATATGTTGCCATGGACAGGTGAGCTGCCGCTGCTTGTTGCCATTGCTGTAAGCGCTCTAATTGTTGTTGCCATTGTTGTTACTGTTGTTGGCAGATTGTGCGTTTGTGTGGATTGTGAGCTTGTAAATAAGCCTTAATTATTGCTATTGCAGCCACAGAAAGCCACCACACAATAAACATGCAAATGCAGTGGGCGAGGCATGTGGGGCATGCCATTCCGGATGTGCGATAAGCCAATTTGTTAGTATGCAACTGTGGCAAGTACTACACAGTCATTCATTGAAGCGATCATAAACTGAGTTAGGAACAGCGCATAAGCTGACAATAAGATTTTATTGTAGCTGAAAAGAAAATAATCACAAATGATATATGTATTTTTAAAAAAGATTTTACAAGTCTACTCAATTATATTTAATTTATTTTTGTTTAATAATCATAAATTTGTTAAAAATGACCTCTTAAGTACTGCCATTTGGTGCAACATATATTTTCAATTACTTGTTAACTTAAACTACATGTAGTTGCCTAATACTTAATTGCGTTCAATTATATCCACGTGGCCGACTAACAAATGTTTAGCATAAACATGAGCCTAAACATGAGCTTGTGCTGACCGTGCACCCGTTTCATGCTCCTACACGGATTGGGCACACACAAAACGTTCATCAAATCCACTTAAACTGGTAATGACTGTCGCTGGTGTAGATGAGACGCCGGCACCTCCCCCCAATTGGTTTTGTTTGCCATCAACTAGCAGCAAAACACACACGCATCGGGTTGCACCTGCTCGTGAGTGTGTGTGTGTGTGTGTGTTGTTGCCTGGTGTGGTGTTTAAGTGCCGCCTGGCCTCAGCCAAAAGGTGCAATGAACAGCAGCCAACCAGCTAAAAGGACGATGATAGCCTCTGCTCCTGCTGCTGTTTGCTTGTCAGGTGGTTTCTGTTTACGCTATTGGGTTTATACGTTGGACGTTGGGTTCATGTGATTTTTGCACTGATTTGGCTTTAATTGAATTTGCGTTTGACACAGCTGCCGCTGCTGCAACTGAAACTTACCAACAACTCACACTTGCTGCCATCAATTTGCAAATTCTTTTAATTGTGTCGACAAAGACAAAGCTAAAACAAGAGCGTCAGCTCAAACATCTTGAGCCTACTTAAAATGATTACGAGTCAAGGCAGACAAGCTCTGCAGCATATAAATCAAGATGCCGGCTCTTAGAGGCTGGTCAATGAACCGCAATGGGTAAGCAAAATGAAGAGGCAAAAACAAAATGAAGAATATATAAATAAAAAAAGGAAAACGACTTGCAGAATTGGGTGTGAGTTGGCCATGGCCAAAGTCTGGTCTGTATGGTCTGCGTATCTGTGCGGTGCTGTGCTGCGGACGCAGTCTATAACCATTAATGACTTGGCCCAGAAGCCTCGATATGCGGACGAGTACGTGCTTCAATGCCACAGCCGCAGTTTCCTAGCTTCACCAAAAAGCACACTGAGACTGTGAAGCAGTCAGTGCGGCAGCTTTGTAGGCCTACTTCAGCCATCTTTACCGCCATCAGCCCAGCGAAAACAGTAAAAGAAATGAGCGAAGCGGAAACAACTTAATGACGCGCGGCGCTAATGGTTCACTTAAGCACCCACATAAGTTACCCGCGCGCTCCCAAAAACAGAGAAGGAAAAAAAACAGAAACTCACAGCTCACATAATAATAGCTGTCTAAAAAGTGTCGAACTTGAAATACTCTTTCGTTTGTACTTGTTGTTTGAATTGTGTAATTAATGATTATCATACTTTAAATCATTTAGTTTATTCAAAGCTGCTTTTCAATTAAGTTGTGTTAATTGTCTTAATCGTAACAATAGAGAAACTAAAGATTTCTTTGGTGTCATTCTTTAACTTAATTCGATTCAAAACGTTTCTGACAAATTGCAAGCTATGAAACTATTTTCGGTTATACCACGAACTTATTACACATTTCCCTTTAAATCAAGAATACCCTCGGCAAGTGAAGGTATAGAAAATAGAAGAAAAACTCTAACAGCCGTATGACTACTTTTTTCTATTTTCTTTTTCAGTTTTTTGTTTTTCTTTTGCTCCATCACATTTTAGAGGCGTCGCTGGGCAGGCGTGGGTGTCACTATGTTGTTGTCGTTTTGCCCACCAAAATCGTCGCCCATCAAACCCCCCCCTGCCAACCAACACCAGCAACTGGCGTCACTCCCATTGCTTCCTCTTCCAACTGCTTTGCGACGCTGACGTCGCACAGTAATAATTTCTCGCTAATGGTGTCCTAAATTGTCAAGAAATATGGAACCATTTGAATGTGGCACCCCTGCTCTAGCAGCCGCCCTCCGCTGCTTCACCCAGGAATGTGTATATGTATTTATATATATATATATATATATATGTACGAGTTGCTGAGAGTGCGGCTTTTAGTTTGTTTGTGTTCTTGACTCCCGGTTAGCCAGTCGGATAGAAATGTCTTTGTTTTCGCTTTCGACAACTTCTTTCATGTGCGGGGTCGACAAAGAGGTGGGCGTGATGATTTCTAGAGTGGGCGTGCATAATGTATACATGTTTTTGACAAATCAAAGTGTAGCCTCTTCATTCACTACTTTCAAAATGTGGTCTAGTTGGGTTGGAAGAAACTTCTGAAACGTGAAATTATTCAAACCTAAGGTCAGAAACAAGGTATTTTAACCATTTAAATGCTATTAAAGCTGAATTGAAAATAACACTTGTTGAATGTTTTTACTTCAAGTTTACCTATAGTAACAGCGATATACTTTAACGTAACGTAAGCGCACTACGTCACGTCACGCATTCATATCTTAGGGCTATCCACAAGAATTCATTGTTATCGTATCTTTTGTCTCAGAGCTTTGCTGTAGTAAATACCCTCAAAGATGGCATCGCATTCATCTCCAGCTATTCAGACAGACACAAAATGACGAGACAGAAAAGAAAAAAAAAAGAAAACCTTAAAGTGTATGTGTTGAAGCACTTGTGCCAACACAGACATAAGAAATCTGCTACTTATAAATTATGTTTATTTATTTATTATATTTTTGAAGCAGCTGCGCTCAACTACGCAGCATTTTGTCCTGCTCCTGCTGTCAACAAGAGTGTCCTTGCTACTGGCGAAATGGCAAAATGGCGGACAGTCGGACTGGCTAGTGGCGTAACAATGCTTACGATTCGCTTTGCATCTTCCTTTACAGCCACGACGACAACGTTTACTTCGTTTTCATAAAGCTGCTAAAAAGAAAGATGAAAAAATACGTTGTACAAATGTTGTTGACAGCGGACAAAACGGCAAGCGGACTGACCCACAGGACACACTTCAACTTGGCCATTTAATACAATACAAGCAGCACAAAAAAGGGAAACGAGACAAAAAATAAGACGAGGGTAGCCCCAAGTTGGCCCAAGCTGACGAAATTGCTGTAGTTTCAAGGAACCCCCAAAGCGTTTATTGGGCACTATTTGTTGCTAATAATGTTGTCGATGTGACAAATACTGAGTACATAGCAAATACATACTACTTATATACAAAGTAATCTACATAATGACCGGAGTATTCGTATTTGGTATTATGGATAAGCCATATTGGACATTTATGTGGCAAGTCGATTGTGATTAGCCTTAAAAGACTTAGGCCCAAATGGAGTGCAGCACTGTCAGTAACAGCATGTCAATAAACAATCCTTGAGTTCGTTATAATAAAAGTAAACCTTTAAAATCTTTTCGAAACTCAGTTCTCACTTGTTAATTTCCAAACAAAGTTTTTTACTGACGAATATAAAATATATATAAATCGTGAAACCATTTCCTGAAAACTCTGAAACTATTTACGTTAAGCTTACAGCTTTGAAATTCAGTTCAACAAGATTATTTTACTCTTTTTGAAAATGTCACTGATTGTGTCGCAATCAAGTATTAAGTTTCAAGCTCCATTTCAGCATTTGCAAAAGCGTCAGCTGAGTCTACTCAATCTCGGCGATCAGCCCATAATCTACTGCATATTGTCAAGTAATAAGCAAATCCTTCAAGTAGAGCCCCGAAAAGGCCTGTTGCGAGAATTCGAAACTACTGAGTTTAATGTCTGGATGCAACCGATTCTAGCGGATCCGCCCAGCTATACACTGACAGTTAAGCATAGAATAAGAACTGAAACAGATGACGAGCAAAAACATGAGTCTTGGACACAGGGTCTACCGATTGTGGTGAACATCACGCTGCAGACTGGGCCGAACGATGAGAAGGCATTGGCCAAAATGCTTGGCTTATTTCCCAGCAATCACAGCCTTAAGCAAACTAAGAAGCAGCAGATGCAACCATTATGTTTTAGTTGTAGCCAAAGGCGACTCAATCATCTCATGAAACGAAAGATATGGAATTGGCGTTGGATATGTCTGTTTCTGATGCTCTCGATTCTGGGTAAGTTATGTAACAGATACGTTCAGTGCAATTGTGATGTATCTTCAATCATTGTAGCTTACTTTTTATGGCAGTGGCTTCAAGCGGAAAACAATCAGCTCAATCTGATCTTGTAGATGTTCCACGAAGAAGGGGGCTTAATCCAACAATTCAAATCAATTATTGTATTATGCAAATATTCACATACATATGTAGAATGCCGCTAGGCAACAGCAAACAATCTCAACCTGTCTCTCTCTCTCTCTCTCTCTCTCTTTGACTCACTTTCTTACTCTGATGTTAATAAATCAATCATACGCGCCGTTGGCTGCGGCTTTAAATCAACTTGCCGGCTGTCTGGCTGATTAACTTAACCGGCGTTATATTTGTCTGATTTTGCATTGTAGTTTACACACAACAACATACAAACGCGTTCACCCAGGCAACAACTTGGATTTATTAATAGGGCAATTGTTGCCACAATTAATTTCTGATTGCATTCCAGATGCGTTTTCAGCAGCTTCGCATTATTCGTGTATATTTAAGTTGTTGGTACTACTATTATTATTATTATTATTATTATTAGTAGCAGTAGTAGTAGTAGTATGTATTGATGCTGTGGTTGCTGCTGGCATTGCAACTAAAATTAATTTGCGTTTGTTCTGCACTGCTGCTTTATGATGCCAATTAACATTTTGTGTATGTGCTTGTCTGTGTGTCTATTCAATTTTACTATCAAAACTCAAATGCAAATTAAAGTGACAGCCAAAACTACAAATTGGGCCCGCGGGCATTTAGCTGTTATAGCTCTGAAGGTCTAAAGCCGTTTGCCCCCCATTACATTCAATTCATATTTATTTTGCACAAATTACACAGTTTGACACCAACCAGCGTGGCAGGCGACACACTGTACACTGAACACCGAAAGCACTTAGAATGAGTCCAGCTGCAGCTGCTGGAATGTCCCAAATGACTCTTTAGCTGGCTCTTTGCCTTTCGCTTTGCTCGCTTGCCAAGTGGTTGTGTGGCATTTCTTTAACCCAGTTTCAAATGCAGCTGCCCAAGAAAAACTACACAGAACGAAATGCTTTTGCAACGTGCAACTAATGATCTATTGCATATAACATGAAAACGCAAACATAAAGTACAGGGAACTGCTCAGCTCGTTGGTAATGATTGACTGTGCGTGTTTCGGGTAGTTTGTTGCGTGTTAAGAAACACGATATGTGTGGTACAACCTTTTTAAATGAAGATATTTCTGGTTACTCTAAGGTCCAATGTTGCATTGTTGGCAAAATCAAAGATTAGAATTCAATTTTGTGGTCGCAATTTATGCCGAATGAAGGCAGACAGAGAACTAAAGAATCGTTTGTTGCAATTGCATTGTATTTGTTCCTGTTGTTGTTGTTGTTATTACAATCAGATGCTATGTGAAGAAGATAAGAATCGGAAGTTTCGGACCACCCAACCACATCCAACATCGACCATCCACACTGACTTGATTGTATCGAGCAATGAATGAAATTAGAATGTCTGATGGCATTTTGAATTGGATTTCGATATTTGTTTTTTACGTGTCTCTCTTTGTTTGTTTGTTCTCTCCCTAAATCTTTCTGCCTATTTGTTTGTGTTGCCTTGTTTGTGCTGGCCAATTTCAGGCGACACCGCAAAACAGGCCACAAAATGGCGTTTACCCCACGCCTCGCCGTTCAACAGCACCCTCCATAACCACAGGCCCATAACCTCTGAACTTACTCTTTGTTTTTCACCACCCTTCGCTTTTGATTGCTGTTGCATGTCAAAGATTTTGCGAACCAAATGAAAATATATTTTGTTGTTGTTTTCTACACTGCCGAAAGTGGGGAATGCAAAAATAAAAGAAGAAAGTCGGGTAACTGTCCCTCAACTAAGGTAGGTTATTGAAATTTCGCTCTGTCTGTCTCTTCAAAGTCAGCAGAACAGAACGAGTTTTTGAAGCCTTACGTTTAAATGTCATAAAACATTATTGACATTTCAATTGCAAAGCGTTTTGTTTGACACATTCAGAATCAGCACGAGCAAAAGTCCAAAAACAGTTACCACTTAACTTTGAGAGCAAAACAGTATATACATCATTCTGTCATTTTTAATACCCTGTATATTCAGTGAAGCCAAAGGAACGTGCTTAACAGACACTGAAGAAGGGAACTCAAACCAATAGCTAAATGTCATACTTCAAGATGAGGATTCTATGCTTTATAGTTGCATGGTATCTTCTAGTCGAGTACTGCCATACTTGTTGGCTCTTCTGCATACGATTAAAAATATACGTTTTATGTCTGTGTTGTCACGCCGTTTCTTTTAAGCAGCCCCTACCTGCACCCCATGCTACCACTGTTGAGCCCCACTTACCCTTGTGAGTCATTAAATTGTTAAGAGAAAATGTTTAGGGCCTTGGGCTGGCCACCTTTTCGCTGGTTGCGGCACGAAGCACGCATAAAACCCACAAATACGAGTCAAGTTTTTTTTTAGTGTTGTTTTTGTTGTAGCCAATAGTTTTACGAGCTTATCCCAAGAAATAAAAGCGAGCGACGAACATGATGAAAAACATACAAAAACACGTGCCAATAACGTTGACTGCTGCAGTTGGGCCCAGTAACAACAACAACAACAACAACAAATAACAAACATTCAACAGCCAACCAAACAACATCAACAACAACAACCGGCAACAACCATAACAACTGCGTTGGGAGAATTAAGGCACAACACAGACGGACACACAGACGAAAGTTATCAAGTTGGCCAAAAAGGCATCCAATGTTGAACAGCTGGCGGTTCGCGATAGGCGGGTGAAAAAAGAAAAGAAAGAAAACTTATAAGGTGTCAAAGGCCATAAAAGGTGCAATCAAAATCAAACTGATTTGTCTCCGGGGAGTGTTGCCAACTTTTATTTTTACGAGCGGCCCAAAGAAACTTCAAAATTCATCAATGTGGCAAGGCGCAACGAATTTTGAATATGCTATGAATATGTGAATATGAGATGTGCATTTTTAAGTAATATTTAAGTTGAGTTAAGTTAAGTAATATATTTAAATTCAAATATATTTTAACTAGTACATTTTGTAGGTACTTTCCATACTGCCACAGTATACGTAGGGCTTACTGCAAGCAACTCTTAATCAAATAGTTTATGAGTCTAACGCGCCGCCTGATACATTAAGCGGAAAGCATTTGTATTGTTGGGGGACAGGAAAGTGGCTACGCCCGCTGAACTGCCTTTAATTAGACAGTCGTGAAGTCGGTTAAGTTATGGCCTAGCAAACGACGATGCTGCCTGCTGCTGTCTCTGCTGCTTTGGCCTCGGGTCGAGTCGAGTCGAGTCGTGAAATTTATGCGTTAAAATTGCATAATTTTCATGCACACACACACACATATATATATATACAGACACACTAAAAGTTTGCACATAAATTTAAGAGTCAAGGTAAGAGGGCAAACTTTTGACTGCCACCGTGCCACATGCCACATGACACTGTCTGTTGCCCAATGTCCCTAGCCTGATATTGAATTAAACACTTTGTGATTTTGCCGCCTCAAAAGTGTCTCCTGCTGCCAGCTATCTACAAAATACACACACACACACTCGCACACTTGCGCACATACGATTCGTTTTTAATTTCCTGTTTCGATTGCTGCTTCTACGAATACTTTCAGCTGCTGTCTGCTCTTTTATCGCTCTACCCCTACCCCAACCACTGGCTGTCAATACAGTTTTGCCCTCAATTCCAAATATAGCAGACATATTTTAAGTGTTTTGTTTTCTGAATACCCTGTTCTAATGAATAAAGGGTATGAAGTACAAAAATTTCATTATTGATCAAATTAAGAGGCAGAGTGGATGTGGCGTTATCGATTTATTTGACTGTTTCAGTGTTTTTTTCAATATCGATTAAAATCGATTTCTTACATCCGTATGTTAGGGTGCAGCCATTTACAGGATATTTGTGTGTCCTTTAACACTTTAACTAGCTATTCCTTTATTTTTTTGCTTTTGGGCATGTCAAGTGATGTTTTTTGTTTTGTGGGCTCGCTCGCCTCTAATAGTTTTTACTGCAACTTTATTTAGTGCTCCCCTTTTCTACGCTACGCTGTCTATGAAATGGTCCGTTGTGCGCCATTTTACTATATTCCACACTCTTACTCCACCTCCCCCCACCCCTTTGTTTCCATTCAATTTTACTCGCCACTGTATATTTTTTTTGTGTTTTGTTAATTTTTCTCTATATTTTTTTGGAGTGCCATTTTTGGAACATTTTGCAATGAATTTCGTTTGGGACAATGTCCGTCTCTCTCTCTCTCTCTTTCTCTCTCTCTCACTCTCTCTGTCTGTCTGTCGCTTTCTCTGGCGGCGCTTTTTATGATGATACAAGAATCAGCGATTGGGCAAACGGCAATGGCAGTGCCAACAATAACAACAACAACATTGGCATTGGCGCTATGCGAAGCGAGAATCTGGGCCGCTTATGGTCGACTGCCGCCTATGGCTAATGGGGCTGATAGCCTAAAAAGAGGCGACGAACGTGGGCTTGGTGCAGTGAAGTACGCTCTCCGTTTTGTTTTGCTGGAATTGCAATAATTGTTTATTGACAACAATGGATTTAAATTGTTATCGGCTGCAGCTGCGAAACAAATATGAATGCAGAAAGCGAGTGGATGAGCCGAATGAAGAGAATCGGGTGAATAACGGAATCAAGTGCGATTGAATTTGGGAACAAATGTCTATGTGGATGTGGAGAGTTAAGAGAAAAATTATACAAATATTTAAATACTTTCAAATAAAATATCTTACATTTAACTGTGACGACTTTCGTCTTTGCCTCGACTTCCGGCTTGCTTAGAAAACAAATTTCTAAGCTGAACAATGCCAATTGGATTGCAACTTGAAGGCGACTTGCCAAAAGAGAAAAACAAAATAAATAGCAAAGCCTCACAAGGGACTACAAAAGGAAGAAAAACAACAACAACAACGACGACCGAAAGCAAATCAAAGTGGAGCTGAGGGAACGCGATTCTGGCGCATATTTTTGGCAGTAACGTGAAATTAATTATGCGCGGCAAAAGAAAGGCTTACCGCAGGACAAAGACATCACATGCAAAAGGGTAGAGAGCCAAAAAACGGGTTACATTTGATGGGAGCAGGGCTTTGCCAAGAAGAAGGGACGCGGTTAAGGTTCGTCGGCGTTTCAGGATTATGTTAAATTTAGCGGTGACACAGACACTTGGCAAAGGTTCTCACACACACACACACACACACACACACAATGGCGCAATAATTGCGCAGGGGTAGACGGGGTGGGTTGGTGGGTGAATCGAGTCAGACTGGCCGCCATTAATTGTGCAAAGTCAGTGCGACTGAATGTGTCGACCCGTGGCAGTTGAATGTGGTATGATGCTGTCTGCCTCAGGCAGAAGTCAGTGCCAAGTGGCAGATGCCGTGCTCTGTGCCAAGTACAAAAGGCAGAAGGTGGGTTGCCCAAGTCCAAAATTATAAAATGGCCAAGAAGATTCTGCTGCTGCTTCTTGTTCGAGTCTCTTGCTCTAATTTCGTTCCATTTCGTTTCGTTTGGTATGCCATAAATTTTAAGCTATTTTTATTGTCATTTTCATTGCGCGCTGTGAAAATGTTTGTTTAATTTACGAGTAATTCTTTCTCTCTCATTGCAAGGTCCAAACTGCCAGCACGACAATTAAATACAATTTTCGTTCACTTCAATTACTCAAAAGTGCGTCACCAGCAACCGTAACAACAGCAACATTAACAACAGCAACAACAGTTAAAGATACGCGCTCTAGATAAATCATTTAAAATTTTTATTTTCTATTTATCAAGCTCAACATTTGAGGATAAACTCAAAGATCCTTTTTAACATGAGCAAAAACCCGCCGAGTGGGCTGGTTGGGTGTCTGGGGATTGGGCATGGTTGTCGATGGAGTGGGGTGGAAAGCGATTTAAACGATTGCTGCGGGGAACTGTGCGCGGCTTTTCACTGTGTGTATGGCCAGAACTGGTCCTTGGTACCTTGGCAAATACAAATATAGAGATAGCAGCGACAGCAGCAGCAGCAGCAACGGGAGTTGGCAATCGCTTGCCTCGAGGTTGCAAGTAAGACGTGCACATTTCATAGCTGTTTACGTGTGAATCACAATAAGGATTTTGAATGTAATCGGCAAATTGCTTTAAATTGCTTTAATCAAAGACTTGCCCCAACTGATAAGGGTCTTCAAGTTTGTTCCTTCCTACTTTAATTTATTTAACCCAATTAAACAGAGTTTTTCTTTTCCTTGCACTTTCAGGCGTTCTTATATACATTTTTTTGATGTGCCAGGCACCGTTTTTCTTTTGTGGTTGGCCAAATATTTACATTAAATTTGGCCAAGTGGCAACGTTTATTCAAGTGTTTTTTATTTTTGTTTATTTTCCCTGTTCCGTTTACTTGCTTCTCTTACATTCTCTATTTCCTCTTCATTTCATGCATTTACTTTGTTTTTTAGTTGTACCAACCATTTCTTTGTTTGTTCTGTGCATTCGCGGCGAGTTAATTTTGCATTTCCGCTCATTTAACTGCATTTTTTTGTAACTCCCAACTCTCCATTCTCAGTATTGTGGTTGGCTCCAAGTGCCGTGAAGTTGTTTTTGCCAGGAAGTTCATTTGGAGCAGTAGCCACAACAGCAGCAGCAACATCAGCAGCAGCAGCATATAAACGGATGTTGATGTGAAAAGCGGCCAAGCTCATGGAATTCCACTCAACAGACTTTATTTAACTTTGTTTGTTTTCGTTTTAGCTGACGGTTTTATATTTACTATATATATACATATATGTCACTATCAGCATGGGTTAACATACCAAAGCCGATGAAGTTGGGAAACTAAGTGAAGTAAACACTTCAAGCTGCTGATAACAGAATAAAATAATAATTATTAACCATGTTACTTTTCATTAAGCAAATCTTTTTCATGGAGCTTGTTTAACATTTTTTGCTACACTAATTAAAAATTGTATATTTGTTACAATTGATATACAGAAAATTGCAGAAAATCGCTAACTGGCTCAATTTTTAAATATTGCTGACAGTTTTAAAGTATTTTAAGGTATTTTATATAAAGTTTCATGACTGCATCCTAAGTCTGAGCTGCTGTTGTGTGTATGTTAAATAATTATATGCCTTTTTGAACTAGCGATTCGCACAGCTCTTAAAATTTCACACCATAGTTACCAAGAGTTGAGCAAGTGCTGCGTGCTGGCAAAACTTTTGCCATTTGCGCACAGGATGCACTAGGATGCACACACACAGACACAAAAGACACATGCAGTAAGTATGGCGAGTAAGGACACAAAAATTATATGTCAAGCGCAAAATCTCGGGCAAGCAGCGCTTAAACACATGCGAGTGTCTATCTTTCTCTTTCACTCCCGCTCTCTTAGTTTTAATGTTGCCGCTGGAGTGGCAGCTTTCGTTTCTTCATTCTCGGCTGCACGCGTTATTCCTGCAAGCCCTTGCCCCGTGACTTTCTCCCACTACGTCACAGCATGACATTGCACTCAACTTTGCTTTCACCTTTGGAGCAAGAGCAAGAAAAGCATCATCTTTGCCTTTGGCTGGCCCCGCCAGCAGCAATCCGAAACCAGCTGTTGACTTTTATTGTGGCTTGACATTAATTTGTTAAGTGCGCCACAGCTGCATGCCCCACCGCCCACCCTACTCAGTCAACTGTGCAATCTTTAAGGTGAGCAACTTGAGTAGTTTATCAATTTTGCATCTTTCTCTTTCTCAAAGTTTTTTGCCAGATTCTTCTTTTTGTTGTTGCTTTAATTGCATTTCAGTGTGTGCACACCAGAAAAAGAGAGAGAGAGAGAGGGAGAGGAAAAAATAGTAAATGCCGCTTGCCAGTCGCTTTTAATTATGCCCAATGCGCTGTGAAAATGCTTAAAAATGCAAATGATGTGCTTGCAAAATGCAACGCATGCAAAATTGTGCCGCATAATTTATGCCGCACATGGCGTATATTGCCGCATCTGCCACCTAGCTCCACCTCTCTATGTCAATGTTGCAAGTGTGTGTGTGTGTGTGTGTTTGTTTGTGGTGTGGCGTCTGTCTATCGCATTATGTTGTTCAACATTGCTTTCTGGTGTCATCGATGCTGATTGTTGATACAAGCCATATGATATGCATAAACATACCACATCCACACGCAAACGCAAACGCACACACACGTACACAAAATTACACTACCCCAAACCAATATTTGTTTAATTAGCCCGTATTAATGTCGATTTAAGCAAATAAGGTGGCAAACTCATAATGAAAACTGCACAGCTAAAACCATTTTGCCATTGTTCTGGTCAACTTTTCCTGTTGCAATTGTTGCATTGCCGCCCCTCCCCACACTCCTTTCACTCCACTCCACTTCGCTCCTGCGGTTAGCTTCTGTTTCCCCATTAGAGCTTTCCGATTCCTATTATTTTCTGCAACTAACCCACTCACGTTCACAACGATTCGACTGTTTGACTGTTCGATTTCCATTTCATTTGTCAGTTTATTCAGGACATTTGGTTTGCCATAAATCCGCTCGGGATTTGAACGATACACAATACAAACACACTCACACACACACATACACACACACACAGTTGGTTGCTTAATGATCTGATCTAATTGGTTTACACTATATATACATGTATGTATGTCGTATTTGGTGAGTGTTGAAACTAACATTAGAGTGTATCTACTAAATATTTATTATTATTTTGACTTTCAAACAGTTATTCTGTCTAAAAATAGTAAGTGAGTCTCTGTTTAGCTGTCAAAAACGTTTGATATAGGGAAAATCAACTAATCTAAAACATTTATAGCAAGCAATACACTGTTTCTTCATTATAACAAAAATGCCCTGCAAAAGGAAGACCAAGTTATGGGAATCACACTTTGATAGTTCAGTCATGAAGACAACCACTCAAATTATGCTGGAGCAGGGTTCTCGGGCACAACGCACCATCTGCACCACCGATCACAAGCTAGTGAACTTTCAATCCTTTGACATGGATGAGTAAGTACCATCAAGAATTTACTACTTTCGAGCTCAAATTCTCTCCTCTCTCTAGTCCACGCTATGGCCATATGAATTGTGAAGAGGAACTCGAACCGCCGCTTAGATCAAACTATATGCGTGAATATACACAGCCCTATCCATCAAGATGCAAGCCGCTGCAGCCAAAGGGTGGAACTCCCGACTTTATGTTCAACCGCTTGCCCAGAAACGATTTTGATCCGAATACTGGCACTCTTTACAAGTTCCTTGATGATCATATGCACGATGTGCCCGAAGTGCGCAAAAAGGTTAACTTCTTTAGGCAATTGAGGTAAGTTTGAATTTCTGCTTTGGTTTCTTATTCTAATTTATACTTAACCCTACAGAGATCAATCGTTTTTGCTCTATTGAAAGCAGTCAAAATTTTCAAATGTAATGCAATAAAATAATTATCGTTTTCGCCAGTGTGGTTCAACCAGTTTTTGATTATACTTCGTCATGTGGCTTTAGCCTCTTCAGTAAATTGATTGTCTGACAATTTGTTGCAATTTAGCTCAATCATCCTTCGAGTCACGCTATCGGTTCCCATTTTAAAAGCTTTTACCAGTGCTATGCAATTATAAATTACCATTATTCCCACAGTAATGGCACTCCCTGTGCTTCGTTACTTCTTCTCTATGAGTAAAATATGTCAGTTGTTTCCTTTTCAATGGAAATCAATTAATTTTGCATAAAGAAACTGAATTGTCAGCAAAAACAAGTAGACTAACTACATACACATGCGTACACACACACACACACATATATATATAAATATATATAAATATATATATACATGTTTGTAGGTATGTCACTTATTAGGTTAAAGCTGTAGCAAAATTCTAGAGAAAAATGCCAACAAATTGCAATTAATAATGCAAAATGGCAATCCTTTGGCATGCATTGAACGACTTCGACAGCGAAATACACTTCGATACTTCATCTCTCCTCCTCTCTCTCTCTCTCTCTCTCTCTCTCTCTCTTTTGGTCTCTTAGTGCTTAGTTCTCATTTCTCGTGGCCAATTTGCATAAATGCTAGCAATAAGCAGCAGGGATCTAGAGCGTTCGAGGGTGGTGTCAAACTAATGGCAAACTATGACAGCACTGATTTATTATGTACGGTAATTAGTTTGGCCTGTTTAGTGGCCAAATGCAAGCAAACCCAGGCGCATTGATATGCCAACTAACTGCATCGAATTTCTTTGGAAAACGATGATGACAACAAGACAACAACACTAACCATGCACAGACGCTACTTCAGTCCCTTAACCAGATGATGACGATGACAAAAAAAAGCACGAGCACGAACATGATGACGAGACGGAGACGGAGACTGAGAACGATGAAGTGGCCGCAAACAAAACACTCTTAGTCGCCAGTTGACAAGCGCATGAAAGTCAAAATGAATGTTCCAAACTGACAGGGACAGAGGCGTCAACGAGAATGAAGAGGGGAAGGCGAACGAAAGGACAACGATGCCGTTGCGGAAGTCGCCATTGTGGCTGACAAACAGGACATGGACACGTTGTATGAAGGCGGGCAGGCGGCAATATATCAATTAGGAAGCATGCAACTTTTGCTAAGTTTTCAATCTCGCACTGAAACCTGACACCGGGCAAAGCTTCAAACAAGATCAAAAGCGACACCTAGCGTTGCGAATCGAGGCAAAGGAAACACAACTTTAAGAAATAAAACTGTAGTTAAATGGATCAACTGCTTAAAGGAAATTTAAATGGAAGCTAAAACTATAATTATACTAATTGGATTCTTGTAATTATCAATAAGGTAAAAATAAGTTACCAATTTACTTACTTGTGGTTAGTTTTTATCTTATTTAAGTTAAAGTTCCAATTTCCGGTTGCCAAACCATTTTGCTACCTTCGAAAGTAACAGTACCATCGACCAAAGTGACCAGCACGAGAAAAATATTGTGCTAGAGATGCAGACCGAACCTTTCCTGTTATGAGTAAGACGCTTTCGGTTGTACATTTGTCAAAGTCGGACAGAGTTTGACAGACAATTGCACAGTTTTGGGCGATAAAACGTCGCCTACAACGGTTCCGTGCTACGCACAACTGATAACAGCGTGCGGTGCTCGTAATTTGGGCCATTCAACATGCCACATGGCCTGCAGCCGTGTTTGCAACATTCAACAAGCTTACACCAATGCGTGCTACGCAAACAGAAACTCACCATACACCAACAAAAGCCGGCAGCAGAACGCTCTCTTTCTCGCTCTCTCTCTGTTTGGCGACTGCGTTGCTCTTTGGAACCGAAGCATAAACTCAACACGGCCAACGCACGACTAACGGCATCGTCGGTGATAAGAGTTGGCGGTTCGGTTATGGCCGTGGCTCGTGTGTTTGGCCAGCAGCTAGACCCAAATCAGTCAACTCGGAAACGTGGCCATGTTCGTTTTACGGCGATTTCGTTGCGGCTCTTTTAGCCTTTTGGCCAACATCACCAACAATTGGCAATAGCCAAAGCCAAAGCCAAAGCCAAAGCCAAAGCCAAAGCCAAAGCCAAAGCCAAATGCCTAATCGCCAATTGCCAACAAAGTGTTTGCGTTTCGTTTCGTGTATCGTGTTAACGTCTTTTTCCGAACCAAGTGCTTCATGTTGTGGCCAAGTGCCAACGAAATTGCCAATAAGCTAAAATCAAACAACACAATTTCCAAGAGGTGTGTGTGTGTGTGTGTGTGCAAACATACATAAGTGTGTGTAATCAATTAAGAGGTGTAAACTCCAACAACCACAAGCACCCAAAAAACCAACAACAACAACAAGAAAATAAACATCATAAGCTGGTGTTGTGTATGTGCGTGTGTGTGTGTGTATGGATGGCATGTGTAATTAATTTTTGGCATTAAAATTGGCCGCCATCAACATCAACAGACCTTAAATCAATTTGACAAATTTGCATTTTTTTTTTTTGGGCCAAAAAAACACGCAGAAACAAGGGAACCACAAAAAATGAAACCTGAAAAAAGCAATTTCATTTACAAATTACAACTTGATGGGGCAGACAGAAGGCAACGACATTGAGGTATCAACATCAGCCAGCAGCCGAAAAAGGCAGCTTAAAAAAAAAGGGCAAAGCCTTCGAAATGAGTTGGGTCGTCAAGTAAATCACCGATTGAACGTATTATTTAAAGTGCTTCGGCATTGGTATCCACAAATTTGTGTTAGCCGAGATATAGCTTACAAACTTAAATTACGTCAATTACGGCCCAAATGTTCGAATGTTAGAAGCTGGGATATTTTTGCTAAGCTCAAAAACAATTTAACATAAGCTTTAATCCCCAATTGGATTACATTTGGATGCTGAGTAATGTTTGTTGTGCTAACGAAATACCGAAAAACATTTTTCAAACTGCGACTTTTTAAATCATTTTTGTTATGCTATGAAGATTAAAGTTCAAAGAACTTTTTTTCTGTTTACAACTTACTTTCAAAAGATTTTTCCCTTAATTGAAATGGTTTTATGTGGAACCCATACATCAACTCCATAAATAAGTTTAATTAAAAAAGGTTTTGCAATTTAAAAGCATTTTTAGAAAATATTTGAAACCAAAAATATCTTGTAAATGATCAGTTAGATCAAGATCTAGTTAGTCCTTTCTGAAGCATTCTATCAGTTTCTTTTTTTTTTATTTCACAAAATTCATTGGAAATCAAGAATGTAATAAGAAATTTATAATCATAAAAAATATATAGAGATTAAACTGTCAAATCTTTCAACAAAACATTTAATTAAATTTCTAATTACGTAAATAAAAATCCTTCTCTTAAATTGAGCATTCAAAAACAACAGCTATAAGATATAAGCAGCAAAAAATACAAAATTTAAAACAGAATACTCAACGATTTATAATGTGTTCCTCATATTTCTTAAAACCTTCGTCAGTTTTGTAGGTTTTTTTTTAGTCATTTGTCGTCTGTCGTCTATTTAATTTTGTGCTAAGAAATCTCGCATTTGCACTTTTAAAGGCTGTCCCCAAAAGCAAACTAACACCCACACATACACATACACACACACACACACAAACAAGAACATCAAGGGCAATAATAACAATAAAATGAAGGAAACGTAGCGAAACAAAAATAAGTATAAAGAACAAGTTGAAGAAAAATGACGAAGACGTGCCTCGTATGCAAATACATAATCACAAAAACGCAGACTAATAAGTGAAAAAAAAGGGAGAAACGGCACAGAAAGGGGCGACGACAACATACAATCGTGCGCGAAGGGGATGGGAAAGGTGGGGTGAAGTGAAAAAAGAAAGCGGGACTAGGTTATGAGACGACTATAAGATTACGACAAAGCCAGAAGCCACATCCACAGTCAGAGAGCAAGGGAAATCCTTCAAGCAACTGAGCTGGGCCTCACCACTCGCTTCCTCGTTGTCGCACAGGAAGCAGCCACGCCCCCACGAGGATGCCAGCCAGCTATGTGAAGAGGAAGCTTAGAGCAGGTGCGGTTGCGGGTGCAACTGCGGGGTGTGCGCTGGATGTTTGGCGACCTCGACTCACACAAATGAGTGCAATAGATACAAATGCAGGACAAGCGACAAAGCGAAATCCCAAAATGAGTCGCACCCATTCTCACCCACCATTCTCCTCCCATCTCACAGCACATTTATTGTTTCGTGCATGAGGCTTATGTTTTTTTTTTTGATATGGCGTGTGTTCAAGTGCAAATTTTATAAGCTGGAAACGCAATGGGGCGAGAATGAAACTCAAAAAAATACAAATACGTTTCATAAATTAAACAATCATTTTTCTTGAATTTATTACAATAACAACATGGATGCTGACGGCTTGCTGCAATCTCTCAATTTCAATTGCCCAGCATGGCATGGTGTGTGTGGGTGAGCATGTGCTTGTGTGTTGGAAAAATGAAACAAATTTCATTGCATAATTCATTACCTTCATTCATTGGGCTGGTAGGGTAGAGAGATAGAGAGAGAGAGAGATGGAGAGTGAGAAGAAAGCTGCCAACCATTTTGTATGGTCATAAATCTTTTGACATATGCGTTGCCATTGCGTTAACGATTTACCAGAGAATACAAGAGAAAGTGTGTGTGAGAGAGAGAGAGAGCAAAAGTAGCGAATAAAAACTCATTCAACGTGCTGCAAAATAACGTATTATATTTTATATATTGTTTGCTCGGTTTTTTATTATCAACTCGACATTTTCAGTTAAACAAATAATAAACAATAAACTTGACAGAGCCTATAAACAATTTACGCCAAAAGTGTGTGCAAATCCTGCTGTGTTTTGCCATTTTCCGAATTGTTGAAATTGCGCAAACGGGTTAAAAACCGTATTCAAATGCATGCGCTGACAAGTGACTAAAACAATAAGCACAATAAAACGCTGACCAAATTCTGGCCCCAAAATAATAACAGCAACAGTATAAAAACAATGACGACCAGCATCCTCAGCTCCCACTTGATTCAGCTGCATCAACAGCAATAGCAGAAAAAAATATCGAAAATAACATAAACAACAACACTGTTCAACTGTTAACACCAAAAACTCAACAACAACAACACCATCTACAGAAGCTGTAGTTACAAACGCTACTAAAAGCGGAGAGAGAAAGACAGAGAGAGGAAGAGGAGCGATTGGCAATACACTTTTACGAGTTGCCAACTACTTTTTACAACGATTTTTTTCACTATTGCAAAAGGTAAGATTTCATTTTCTTTTCGTTGGCCATCATTTTCACTTGGTGTGCCATGTTGCTCACTTTAATCATTTCATTTTCCAGCAGCATTTGACATTTTCTGCACTTCTTATTGCGTTTCAAGTTTTGGACCTTTGGCTTTTGCTCAAATCCAATTGGGCTGTTCAAAGTTTGTACAAGTGTAACAAAAAAATTTTTCATTATCTTTCGGTGTTAAGCAGCGCTTAGAGTTTTAGTTAGATATTATAAACAGCATTAGGTTCTACCTTCATATATGGTAAAAGCAATGAATGTTGATCAAAATACTTACGGCTTATTTTAAAGAATAAAAATTTAAAACAGTAATAATTTATTTACCCATTTATTGACATTTATCTGTCTCATTTAAATATTTCATTTAGTATTCTTACATAACAAAGATGTCAATTATCAATGAAACTTCCCATCACGAAGAATTCCACTTCATAACATCCAACAACCATTAACATATCCTGAGCAAAGCTTCATTAACTATCACTTTGTGTAATGCAACCTCCTCAATTAAATGCCACCTTCCCCATTCTTTTATCAACCCTCCTGCCGCACTACCCACAAACGGCGTGGCCACATTATTCAGCGAGCTTTGCACTCGAAAATAACTCTGCAAAACCCACACTTGATTCCGTTGAGCGGCAACCAACTTTGGCCACTTTGGTGCCGCTCTCGAACTGTGGCAGCACATGTCCAATATGCTGGTTTATATCATCTTTCAACTTGTGTGAGGCACTTTCAAAAAACGCTGACAGCCCTTCGTCCAACCGTTCGTCCTTTCGTCCGTACCCTCAAAAAAAACCAAGCCAGAGAGAAAAAAAAATTTGTTCAAGTTACTATTCAAACGGTTTTCAGCAGCTGCCGCACCAAAATCCCTTTTTAATTTTTCATGGCTGCCTCACTGATGCTGCTCACGCCCCCGCACTGCACTTCATTCACTCAAAGTCGGCGCAAACAAAAAGCCAGAGTGGAAGTGGATACAGGACACACACACACACACATACATATGCATGCATCCAAAAACACACACAGACACACAATGCATATGCATATAGCTGTGAGGGGTTTGTTGAGCATATTTAACCCATTGCAAACACATTTGCATGCACTCAACTCGACTCCGACTCAACTTCACTCGACTTCGAATCTAGTTGTGTGTTTTTTGGGGTTATGGGGCTGTGACTTTGGAGCCTCGCTTGTCTATCGTCTCGTCCAGCTGCCATTTTGCATTACTAAATTCAACGTCTCATATGTTAAGCATGAAAAATGACCTGAGATGGGGTCAAACTCTTGATTCCCCCAGCTTTTTTCTCTCTATTGCTGTAGTGGCAAAATATTTGTATAGTAAATGGTCTTATTATTAACAAAGTAAACTTTTATTACAGAGCCCAGCTCGCCAAGCCCCATCTCAAAAATATGACCGCAATTTTTATAAAATGTTTTCACAAACTTGTTAAAATATTTGGCAAGTCGCTGAAGAGAAGCCGCTGCAATGCCCAGCGGTTAGTTTGAGTTATCTGGCAACGGTGCGCAATAAAACTACAAATTAGTCGCTTGGAGAAATGATAGAGAATGGCACACCCTGTTAGCTGTATTCTAATCGAACTGCTTGCAAGCAGTGCAGTGATAAAGTGCATTATAAACTTGACTTGGCTCAGGGGAAATAAAGAAAATACTTAATGCTTCTTCGCAATACCTCCCCCCACCCTCATAATGGCTACCCCTTGCAGCGTGCCGTTGCTCTGGGTATAATCAATTAAATCTTTCGCACGCTTTTAATTAAAATTTCCCCTGAGTTACATAATGAAGTTAACTCCTTTTATATATATAGTATAATTTAGTTCTTTTTTTTCGGTTAAAGAGCGAGACTATGATGATGTGGCATGAATAGTCTTTTTGTGGCTCCATCACTTTGTTCCTGGTGCTTTGGCTGTCTGTCGTCACTTTCTCTCTCGCTCTCGCTCTCTTTCTTTCTCTCTCTCTCTTTCAGTCTCACGTAAATAAAGCGGGAAATTTAAAGCTTAAATCTCATTAAAATGGTTTTATTGCCACATTGGAGAGCTGCCCTCAACGCAGGGGATGTTTGATGAGGGTTTTGCGGTGGTAAACGGTAGTTGGAAGTGGGTAGGCTTGGTTTGGGTTGGCTGCCACAGCTTTCATATCGCTACACATTTATTTTCTCACCCATAGTTTCAATTTGGAGCGTTGGTAACGCTGCGGGTGTCAATTTTATTGCGCGCTTTGAAGTTGCCACGAAGCAAATGAAATATAGCACAGAGACACACTAATAACGGAAAGAGAGATGAGAGATAAAGAGGGAGTTTGGAAACAATCGCCATAACACAATTGAAATCGATAGCAGACACAAAATAAAGTATGACTTTGCCACAGAAACTATGGGGCGTATTTTGTAGACACCCGCAGACAATATTCATGTCCCGAAAATCAAACCACAAACGAAAAAGAGAAAAAGGAACATTTACAAAAATCGTTCAACTCTATTTTGCGGCTCTTTTTTTGCCTTTTTCGACGGGCATTTGCTATTTTTATTCCTCGGGCGCAGACCAAACCAATAATTTTTGTTTTAAGTTGCCATTTTTTAGCTGCTAGCTGCCACACGCAGCAGCAGCAGCAACAGAAGCAGCAGAAGTAACTCCAAAAACAGTCGACAACAGCTTTGCTGGGGCTTAAATTTTGTTATGGGTTGAGTGGTTGGCTGTTGGCTGTTGGAGGCATTGACTTGGTTTCTGTGTTCAGGGAAGCCGTTTAGGCGGAAAATTATACTAAAATAGACACAAAATGCCATTAAATAATAGGCAAATGCTACAATCAGGCAGCTAAACAAATTATTGAGCTTTTGCGCGTGATTGAGTTCAAGTCGTCCCTTGGACATAAAGCTAAACATCATTGCCTTTAATATTGAAACATGAATTATAGACGAATTGTAAATATATTGTGGAAAAGGAATTGTGGAAAATTGTTTTCTAGGCAAAGATATTGTTGTCTTGGCATAATATTTTAAAATTATTTATTAGATGCAGATAATATAATCTTCAAACGTAACTTCACTCTATCTGAATAAGCTGCATCGGTTTTCACATTAAACTTCGATCTATAACTGACGAAATCCATTAGATCACATACTGAAGGTTATCATTAGATAGCAGCTCAACTTTGACAAATGAATTTCAATGTGCTTCATTGGCCCTTTTTCAAAAACAACTGTCCCTCTGGATCTCTTACTCTATCTGAATATTTTTCACTTTTTTCACACGGACATATGGAAAGCCCATTAAACCTTCATTCAGGCAGTATGACAGACTCGAACCGCTAGCGTTTCTCAGTTTGACAGTTAATTTTTCAGTGACTGACATCAACGATGTATAAAAATAGAGACAAAAAAATAAGAAACTGCATTAAAATTGGTAAAAAAAAAAAAGAACGAAAAAAGTTAAAGGCCAAGTAAATTTGACAGTTGTCACGTCAAAACAAAAAAAAATCCAGATAAAAATAGAGAAATAAGCGAGAAAATTGCTCCAAAGCACACAGAGCGAGAGACAGAAAAATTCAGTGGCAGAGATGGGCCGAAAAGTTTCGTTGCATTTAATTGTTTGAGAGCAAAAAAGTGCAGCAGCAGCCAGGAGTCAGATGTAATTTTTTGTTGTATGTGTACAGAGTATACAAACAATTGTATGTAGTTTCCACATGTCTGCAACAGCAACAGAAGCAGCAGAAACAACAGTGGAAACAACTATAACAACAATAATAACAACAGCAACAATAATAACAACAGCAACAACAAGATGAAGAACGACTGCAACAATCAAGAGTAAATATAAATAAAAATCCAGCAAAGTTGTTGAGCCAGGACGAAGAGACAGGCCACTTATGCATGTCCTGTTGGCACCACACAAAGGGCCCAGGACGGGTCGCAGCTCAAATGCTTGAGTTCAGTTCAGACAGCAGGCACAAGTCTGACACGACCTGTCGTTCCAAAGACGACGAAGAAGAAGGAGACAAAGCAACGCTGGTGAGTGCATATAATCTGAGCCTCATCATCTGCAGATGCCACGGCGAAGGAGGAGGTATAGGTGGATGTGGAGGTGGAGGTGAAGGACAAATGTAAAGGAGAAGCGGAGAGCCAACACAAATCCTTGCCAAGACACACATGCACACATATCCTTGCACGTATGCGTGTTTGTCTGTGTCCTAGCTGGCTTATGCCTGCTTGCAATGCAAAAACAATGCAATTCTTCCGCACTTTTTGCCGGCTCGCTCGTTTGTAAGCAAAAGTCCTTTAGCACAAATTTCTCTGTGTATGTGCTATCATAAAAAGCACAACATGCTCGCCTCGCTTCGCCTCCCCGCTACTGCTCTACGGTTGTAACCATCTCTGTCTTGCTGTAGGTAAAGTTGAATACGTGTGAGCTTCTTCTAACGTAAGCTCATATGCAAATACGAGTAAACAAAATGCGTTTCCGCATTAATGCGTTTTGTTTTGGCCAGCACGGGCCAACATCCAAATGGATATTAGTTGCCACACAGCTCAAACAAGACACTTCATCTTTCTAGTTAGTTATGCATAAGACGAGTTTGCTCCCCATCTATTTATGTCCGTATTTATGTATGCATAAACTTACTCGTAAACTTTAACTTTCCATATAAATGACATCTAAACATGGCCCGAATATTAAATTTGTGTCTCACAGTTTTCGTTTGAAATGAGAATATTGCATTTAATGAATCTGTGCATATATCAATTTATGTTTTGAGTGCTCAACCAAATTATAAGAATTACAGAACGAAAGGTTAAGGTGATTCCAAAAATGTTTTTAAAGCTGATTAAATATACCCATACCATTTTAATGACTGATAACATGAACTGTTTATCCAAACTAATCTAAAGCAACATTTCGCAACTCTACAAATGGCTGCAGATAAATTATTTAAACATTTGCTCAACTTTGCAGTACACAGTTCAATTAGCGCTGTGCATTAATTAACCTTCACTTGCTCTCAACGCTGCTACACGTATGAAGTTTTGCCTTGCTTCAGCATGACACGTAATCAACTTTAAATTTTGCGAGCTAAGGCAAGTCTCCTTGTATTTTCCTCACTTTCAGTTATCTCAGTTTAACCAGGACACATGTAAACATACTAACAAATGCATGTAGATGAGCCCAAGGGGTGCACAGGTAAACAGAGGAGGCTTTCTCTTTTACTCCATTTATGTAGCAGTGCAAATTTTGTGTCGCGTTCGTCATTTTGCTTATACATAGATGTACATATCTAACCGCATCTTAACTAATGCATATCTGTGTGTTTGAAATGTATGTGCGTGTGTGTGTGTGTGTGTGTGTAAGTTATCCTGGCCGCATTCGTTTGACTTCGGCATTTGCATTTGCTTTTACTGCCTCTTCTTCTGTCGCTGTCGCTGCTGCCTTCCAATTAAGCAAAAATATAAAACGCTGTCAAGGACAAATGTGAATTTTAATTAAATTTTTAGCACAACTCGCTCGCTCCCTGTCTCCCTACCTCTTTCTCACTTTTGCACAGCTTTTCTGTGTCTCTTTCTTTTAGTCTGCTCTCATTTCTCTTGCCTGGTTGTTTGCCAGCTTCTCAAGCCACTTTTGATTTAACAGGCGCATTCTATGTGCCTGCCACAGAATATCAAGTATACGCAATGCAATGCAATGCAACAACCCCCTGTACCTTCGCTCATTTCCCATCCAACCGTCCGCCCGCCCGCTGCAACTAGCGTTTGTCATAAATCACTTAAGTTGCCTCAGAATGTGCGTCTATGCAGGGGCAAGGGCAAAACAAGGGGCGTGGCCATAATGTGTAACTGGGCAAACTGTGCCCGAGCACCAAATAAAACGGCAAACGTGCAAAATGCTGCCAAAAAAGTACGAAACCAAAAAAAAATTTTTTTTTAACATTTCTTGCTATTTTCGTGCTGCGGGTGATTCGGATGCAGACACTGCAGGGGGGAGGAAGGGAACGAAGGGACCAGCAGCGATAAAGCGTGCCAAGTAAAAGATACATATTAATTGCTGTTATGCCAAGGCTCCAAAAGCTACGACAAGGACAACAACAACAGCAAGAACAGCTTGTGCGTTTTTGTGTGTTGAAATGCTAAACAGCAAAAGTTTCGAGTTGTAACTGTGATGTTGTTGTTGTCTTAGTTGTTTTGTTGCTTGTGTTATTTTTGTTGTTGAATCACTAACAAATGGGCAGAGCTCCTAAATCCGCAAGGAACATGGCAACACAGCCAAACAGAAGACAACCAAAGTAAACCGAGCCAAACCAAACCAAACCAAACCTCAACCAAAACCAAACCAAAGAACTAAACTAACAAGCGCAATGGGACAGAGCAAAACTAGCAGAATCAGCAGGAGTAGTGAGTGAGCTGCCTAAGAATCTGTTTCTATAAGCGCAGACTTTTGGTCAGTGGCGTCTTTTAAAAGGGGAATAAACACTAGGTAAAAGAGTTGCTTTTGATTTTGTGTGCAAAATTGTATTCCTTATTTTTCTAGCTAATTTATTTTATCATTTTAAACACGGATTGAGCTTAATAATCATAGACTGCAGCTCATTCACGAATAGCTTTTGCTCACTTTTAAACTTATCACTTTAAATCGCATCTTTATCTGACAAGCTGTCAGCTAAAATTTGCTCTTAATATTGCGAAAGTCATTTTAATTGCAACTCCACTCAGCTTTGCTACCCCTGCCGCTACACAACGAGACGCTGTCTCTGACAGCACCCAACAATCAAGCCCACTCCAGTGACTGTGTCATCTGAAATGTTGTCTTGTTGAATTATGCCACGACGCACTTAATCATTTGCGTTTTCTTTACCGCATCCGAAAAGTTTTTGCATGCCAACGATTTTCACTATTTGTTGCTGTTTTGCGTGTTTGTTGTTGCTGATGGTTGCAGCAAGATTTTTGTTTGCTTTTTGGGTATTGCTAAGTTTTGGTGGCTGCTGCAGCGCTAAAGACCGCACAGAGCATGAGTTGTTTTCGTTGTCGTTGTCGTTGTTGTTGTCGTTGATGGTGCGTGTCCTTGTCAAATATAAGCAAGTGTCGCCAGAGTTAACTATGTTTGCATCTCTTTCTCTCTATTCGTCTATCAGTGTCGCACTGTCTCTGTCTGTCTGTGGGTCAACATTTTACAGCCAACCACAATGAGCCACTTGGGAAAACTTTTAGTGAACGATGAATTTAACTTAGAACTTTTGGCGTTTGGCGATGCGGCTGCGACAGTCTCAACTTCTGACCCCCTTTCGCCACGCCCGCATTAGGCAACACGCCCAACACACATATTCAGTCAATAGATGAGAGTGGGTGAGGGGGTGGAATAAACAGGCATAGGTTCTTCAACGGCAAACCTACCTCAACACAAGCTCGAGCTGTAAGTTTGCGAGCGTGTGTGTGTTTGTTTGTGTTTTATTTTGCTTGGCATGCGGGTCGTATGATTAATATTAAAGTTGCCACAGAGTGAAAATTAAGCTGGGCACAGCGACAGGCAGCATAAGTTTACCAACAGCACGCAGGTCATGGCAAGAAAAAGAAAAATGTTGCCTTCAAGGGTGGGGGGTGAAGTGAAGGGCGAGTGTTACCAATACTTAAATCAGATAAATAATTTCGTGCTAGTGTTGTTGTAGTTGTTGATTATGTAGTGCGGGTGTTTTGTTGTTTATTTTATTTTTTTTCTTCATCATCGTTTTTTTTCTTCTGACGAGCTGTTGCGTGGCATTTGCTAGTGATGGTGGTGGTGGTGGTGTTGTTAAGCTGCAGGCAGCAACTTAATTTCGTTTTTGCTGTATTTTTTTACGAATCTTTGTTGTTGTTAATGTTTTTTTTCCCAGTCGCCAGTCAGAAAACTGTATCTTAAATAAACAAGACATTTACGTTTGTTGTTCTTGTGATGTTGTTGTTGCTGTTGCTGCCCTGACTAAAAATAAACGAAATTCTTGTGAAAATCCCTGACAGTCACTTCACGTTTCATGTTTCACGTTCAGCCAGCGTGCCACATACTCACACACGATATACATGCGCTGGGGTCCGATGTGGCGTATGAGTGATTTGTTTCACATAATAAATCTGTGTACGTGTGCGTGCTTGCGTGCAAGTATGCGTGCGTGTGTGTATACGAGGCGTTTGTTTATTTATTCATAAGCGCATTTCGTTGTTAAACAAAAAAAAACAAAAAAAAAACAGTTTAATCATCATCATTGCCTTAATGCGCTGAGCAAATAAATATGATTAAAACAAAGCCAAAATCTGCTTAAATATTGCAAAATCAATTGTGGCCGCATTTGCCAGCACTATTTGCTTAGACTCCTCCTGCCTGACTCACCGTTTGCATATAATTCGTAGCGCATTGAAGTGCACAAAAGCAAACAAAAATCGTGACTTTGTCTACACTTTGAATGCACTCAATCGGTTCAATGCATACTGCTGAATTCCAAGTAGGTATGCGGCATGAATGAATCAATTGATTGATTTGAGCATTTTTGAATTTGTTTGTTATTTATGAAGCTCAATGCTTTTTATAGAAGCAAATATCTTTACTAAAATCAATATGTTCAATGTTTTCTCGGCAAAAATTTGTATTTAAGGCACGAAGCTTAAGAAAACATAATGTCGAATATCAATTTTAATTTCTATTTGTTTCTCCTTTCTGTAACTTAGGTTAATAAACACAAAACTAGTTGGGCAAGTAACTTCAGCTAAACAACCTTCAGTATAAACTTGATTTCTTACTTTCTCTCTGTCTTTCGATCACTTTAACTTTAAAGCAGCCATAAAAATATAAAATTTTCACAATCTGGTAGCGCATAATAGACAAAACCATTGCCTACTTATTGGGGCATTTCATTACATGACATTTTCCAACATGCTGCACACATATAACTAACACTTTCCACTTTTCTCGCTTCCCTTCCTCTCATTGAGCCCTTTTCGTGCCATTCGTCCGTTAGCGTCACGCTGACAAAACGCAAGCGATTCAACAATTTCCACTCATTGCGTTCAGTCAATTGCCAACCATATTTCAATTTTATTTTATTATCGTTCGCACAGTGTTACACACACACACACACACACAGAAAGATGCATAAATGTGTAAAGTCTGGCCGCATCCTTTGCCTATTGTATTAAAGGTTATCCCAAAAAGTCCCTATAATCCCTTGTTGCCGCTGCTAGGTATACCAGGGCTTCTACTGGCTTTTAAGCTGGAAAAAGTTATTGATAGTTATGGCACGCCCACACGCACTACCCCTTGGGCATACATTTTGATTTGGCCAAAATTCTCGTTTTCTCTCTTCATCCATCTCTTTGGCTCTTCGTAACTCTCTTGTCTCGTTTCCGTTGCCACTGCATGCAATAAAAGAATTTTGCATAATTTATTGGGAATATTTAATAAAAAAAAATACCACTTGGCAAACATTGAGAGGCTGCAAAGGGAATTGTGATGTAAGCCGCAAGAAGAAGCAAAGGCTGTGAAGAGAGAGAGAAATGGGGAATAAAGAGCGGCACTGGATTGTGTGTAACGCATTTGCCCGCTTGGACGCTCGCCATTCCAAATGGCAGCCGCTTGGCAAACTTTACGCTTCGTTAGCTTCTGTTCGCTGTTTGTTCCCTGTTTCCAGTTCCCAGTTTCCATTTGCTCTCTCCCTCTCTTTTTCACTCTCTCTCTCTCTTTTGTGTGCAGCAAAATGCGTTGAGCTACATTTATGCTTCGTTTTCTTTTTATGTTTCATTTACACACACAATCACACACACTCATCTTGCTTGCATTTGCAATGTAGATTCATTTTTGTGAATTTATGGTGGAAAAACTCATACGACGTGAACGATGAGGGCAAGGTCTTTCGATGACAACAAAGTCCACATTTTGTATACTCTTTCGAGTGCATGTAAACAATGTATCGTAAGTTTTGGTATTTATTAAACCTTAAGTAATATTTACATATAATTAGCTTGGACCTTTATTTTATTTAAGGGCATTCCAAAGTCGTGGCAACAACTATTCCCATTGCTGCATATTCTTTTGTTATTATTGCCGTTACTCTTGGCATTCATTTTCAGAACATCGCTAAAAGGTGTAGCTATGAGTGTGTGTGTAAGCCTTTTAACATAAATCATCGGCATGGCGCACACTATGAACTTTTCTTCTACCACACCCACACACACACACAGCATTCGGTCCTTTGGCATTGATTTGATTTGAAATAGTTGAAGCATAAACTGACAGCTGAAATATCGTTTTACATGGCAACAACAAACACAACGAGCGACAACGTTGCGTCCGATTAGTCTGTCAGAATTGTAACATTCTCTCTCTCTCTCTCTTGCTCAGCCTCTCTCCTTGCCGCCTTTTCGTTGCCCGATCAGGAACATCATTTTGCTTGACACGCTGTGTGAACTTGACATTTTCGCGTGTTTCAATTCGTTTGAATTTCGAATGCGTCATGCAATTAAATTTTCGATTGACAACCAAATTGAATGAAAAACCCTTCAAACGCTCCGTTAGTCAGTTCTTGTCAGTGGTTTACCAGTCCTTCCACACCCCCATTCATTACTCACACATTGATGCCGCCCTAAAGAGTGAGGGAACAAAAGGAAAGAAAAACTAAACATTGCCCGCACAAAGTTTTAGTTTTTGTTTGTATTTTTCCTTGCACTTGTTGTCTCTTATCGCATAAGTTTTATAATTTAAAATGTTGTGCCTTGTGTCTTATGCTTTCTCTTCCTCTTGCAAACACCCACACATACACACACACACACACACTTACGCACAAACACAATCACATAATGGCATACCATACTCCCTTGGGGTGGTCAACAATGGGTTAAGTGCCCGCAGGTTCAACGCTTGTGACTCGTGTGGCGCATTCATTAACTCCCTCCTGGGGGGCGGCCTAAAGGCCTTGCGGATCTTGTTTGTCATTATCCTGGCACGTTTCCCAACAACAAAATCAGCTTTAAAGCTTTTGTGCTAACTACCACATCCTTTTCCCCTCTTCCTCTCTCCTTCTCGGTTGATAATGGTGTTTTAAATACTAGCAAAAAATAACCTAAAAATAATTTCATTGCCTACTTTTTTGGGCTTATAAATGCTTCTTCTTGCTTACTTCCTTTTTTTTCCTGCTGCTCGACTTGGCAGCTGCTTGGTTCTACAAATTGGACTAAAGCAACAGCAACAATAACAAGTATCCAAATCCCCAAAAAAATGGCAACAAAATTGCTTCAAAATCTAATCTTTTACTTTACGCTTGAATACATCACATACTCTCAACCCTCACACACACGCTCATGACTATGTATGTGAGGGTCGTTTGATTTTTCATAGAGCACCATACACATATAGAAATATAAACAGTGCGAAAAAACGCAAAAAAAAAGAACCTGAAACTGAAACCGTATCTAAAAACTTACACATACATCACTGTTTATGTGTGCTATGTGTGTGTGTGTGTGTGTCTGTGTGTGAGTATGTTTAGACACGTGTAAAGCCAAAATATTTTGCAAGTCAATATATCAAAAAAATATTTGGAGCGTTTGCTGAACGCAAAGATGAATGAACACCGAAATTTTTATGTGCATGAATGAAAGAGTGAGTGGGAGAGAGTGGGAGAGAGTGGGAGTAAGTGGGTATACGAAAAAAAACCAAAAGGAGAGAGATGAAGAGTTGGTAGGAAGACATAGAGGAGTATAAGCTCAACGGTTATAACACAAACAAAAGCAACTAACTAACAACCAAACCCAAAGAGATCTTTAAAACACAAATAGAAATATGTTGAACCGCAAGCAATGGTTAACTTGAAAATACCCTGGAAATAAACAGACTTAAACTACCCTATTAACTAGCTTCTAAATCATACTTCCGCAAAAGGCTTTTAAGAAAACAAGATAGAATAATATCGTGTTCTTGTTTTGTATTTTGTGACATAATTAAGAATAATTTGTTTACTGACAAAACTAAAAGTACCATTAAGTACCATTATACATATGAAAAAAAATCGACTTTTTTTTGACTCTGCCCCACATTCATCCTGCGGTGGCACTCTTTGTCTTTGTATTTTGCTCGCATGTGTGTGTGTCGCATTTTGTTTAAAACAAATGAATTTGCCGGCGAGGCGAACTAACAAACATTAATCAAAAGTTGCCATCCGGTGTGCAGGTTGGTTTTTAACGACGCCTGCGACGGAGACAATGCGGGGTCAGCAGATGGGTAAATGGGAAGGAGTGAAGTTCCTTTTGGACGGTTAGATGGTCAGCTGGTTAGCTGGTCCAAAAATGGTGGCGTTTATTAAAGTGCTGCATTATGAGCGGGGCAGATTTGCAACATTTAGATACAATAGTAAGGGTCAAAGGTTGAACACGGCAGCTGTTAGCCGTTTTGAAAGCAACCTAAGTGAATTTTGGCCAGCATATGCCATGGGAATTGCAAATGTGTGCGTAGGATATTGTATGAGCGTGACAACCTGAAATTTTCCAAATCACTTGACCTTTAACCCAAATCAAGCGCTGCTCTAATTTTAGAAAGTATGCCTGCTCAATAGCGATAGCCATTAGTCTTAGAAGTAGGTTGCATAAACCGAAAATGTTTCATCATAATTGTATATTTGCTTGGTTAGAGCATCATCTGGGCAAAAGTTAAATAAATAATTATAATGGAGCACTGAAGATTGTTGCCATAAATATTCGATGCTGCACATATACTTTACTGCCACAAACAAAATGGCCAGAGAATTTAATTTAAAATTATAACAAGCCGCAGACAAGCCACACACACTCACACACACAGACACAATGTAAATTGGATACCCAACACTTGCCAGTTGGCCTAAAGCTACGAGAATAAATTAAATATCACTATTTAATGCAATTAACTTAAACAAGCTAATACAAATATTTGGCTGTTTAAATTGCTTTTTTTTCTTAATCTAGTATTAAGTATCTAAATTTTTTTTTTATTAAATTATTGACTTACTTATTTATTACTTTAAAAAGTAATAAAATATGTGGAAAAATACTTTTCATGTAGAATTCGTCTCCACTTTTAAAGATATTCAATATACATTCATTGTTGGAAATGTTTTATTTTCGCGAAATGACGGATGATGAAATGACGGGGACGGATTCAAAACTTTCCGAACCCATAGCTTTGCTAAAACTAAACCGATTTTCAAAAGGTGTTTAAGTCATGGCTTAATCTAAATAATAATACTGCATTTATAGTTGGAAATGTTTTATTTATTGGAAATTCATGTCAAAATTCCTGAGAGTGTTTTAGATAAGCTTACCTCAACTAATATTGGAATAAGTTTTCATACCGCTTTCATTGTCACAGCCTTTCGAAATTTTAATCAATTTGTATCAAATTCCAATTCTTTTTTTTAGAGTATTGACATGGAATTCAGTTTGTTTGTTTGAAAAGCTTGTTGGAATTGCATTTCACAGTGAAACGCATTAACATGCATATTTAAAAAGACTTCCACTCACGCACAGTTACAGACACGCACCCACGTTCACACACACACACACTTACAGTGAATGGCACCATTTGACTGTCCTGATTTTGGTTTTGCTCCTGTTTCTGTCAACTTGTTCCTATTGTTGTTGTTGTTGTTGGTGGTTTGTTTGTGTGGGCGTGCCACGTGTAATTCAAAAATTGTCCTTGACTTTGTGTACGTGCCCCTTGAATTCATCCCTTACGACTTTGTTTAATTGCTGACTAGCACACACACACATATATATATGCACATACGCAAAGCAAGAGAAAGAGTCCTAATGAATGCAAATGAATGGCAGCAGCAGCAGCAGCAGAAACGGCAAAAGGCAAAAAACAACAAACTATGTTAACTACTACTAAAAGTATTTATTATGCGCCAAAAAAAAACGAAAAAATTAAATTTCATTACACACACACACACACACACACACACACACATAACACATATGAGTTCCAGGGACCCTGAATATAACTGCATATATATTAGTATGTGTGCGAATGTGTGTGTGTGAGTGTTTGTGTGTGCTCTTTCTGTGTTTTGTTTGCTTGCACATTTAATTTAAATATTTAATTAAAATTTCGAGCGCGGATTGATTCAGACAATTAATTTAAAATAGCACGCGCGAGTAATAATGTCAACAGTAAAGGATAGGTGTTAGGAGGGGGGAGGGGTGGGTGGGGAAGTGGTTGTTCAGGCTATAAGCTTATCGGTTCAACTTTTAACTATAGCTTAACTGTTTGATTATTTTCAGTTTTTGCTTATGACAAAATGAATTAAACACATTTGTCGCGCTTTGTTTGTGCAATTTTTGTTGTAATGTATCTTGTTGTTGTCGCGTTCGTTTGTGTGTGTATGTGTGTTTGTGTGTGCGTATGTGTACGTGGGTGTGTGTTTTTTTTTTTTTTTTTTTTTGGGTTGCGCCCCGGAGGTGAGAATCTTCTAAAAGATACAGGGGCCCGAGCCCCCTGCATGCACGATTCAAAGACAGTGTCAATGCATACGTACTAAACTCGCCCCCCACACACACCCCCACACCCGGCGGTATCACCGCAAAGTATTACTTCACCGGGGTGGGTTGCCTAACTAGGCACTCTCCGTCACTCGCCGCTCAGTTTCGCATAATCTCAGATCTTTCTGTATGCTTATGATGAGCTGGCGGACATCTCTCCAGTGCGACGGAGACTCCATCATGTGCTCTACCAGGGTCTCCGGTGGGGGCACTGAGCCAGACACTCCCCTATATCTCGAACATTGGTAGAGCACATGTTCCGGATCCTCGATGGCGTCCGGGCATGTCGGGCACTGCGGGGTGTCCTCGTGCCTGAACCTGTGTAGGTAGCTCCTGTAGCCGCCGTGCCCTGAAAGAAACTGTGTTACATGGAAGTCCAACTCACCTGCATTTCTCCCGATCCAATCCTCTACGTTGGGGATTAGCCGGTGTGTCCATCTTCCTTTGCTCGCCGTCCTCCATCTATACTGCCAGGCGTCCATCGTCGATGCTCTTGCTGAGCTTCGGATGGTAGCCATGGCGTCCGGCGCAGCTATCCTTCTATTTCGGATCTCCTTCATCTCAAGCGCTAGCAGGTCAACTGGCACCATTCCTGCTAGGACCAGAGCTGCATCTTCCGAGACCGTGCGGAAGCCGGAGATCACTCGGAGGGCGCTCAGCCTGTAAGGTGCCGAGAGCTTCCTTTTTAGGCCTTTCTGGTTGGACACAGCCGTTGCCCATATGGGTGCCGCGTACAGCAGTACGGAGGCTACCACTCTCGCCAGCAATTGCCGCCTCGCTGGCTTAGGACCCCCCACATTGGGCAGCATGCGCGATAGGGCACCTTGCATTCTAGCTGCTCTCTGGCTGACGTACTCTACGTGCGTCCGGAAGCTGAGTCTATTGTCCAACCTGACTCCCAGGTATTTTATAGACTCCTTGGATTTCACAACTTCGTTGTTGACTTGCACCTGGATGTACTCTACTACTTTGCGGCTTGTAATGAGTACGGCCTCCGTCTTATGGCCTGCAAGTTCCAAGCTCGCCTCCTTCATCCACTCTGCCACGATTCTTATTGCCGCGTTCGCTGCGGCCTCTACCTCCTTGCTCTCTTTGGCTACTACTACCAGTGCCAGATCGTCTGCGAAGCCAATGAGGGTACAGCCCTGTGGTAGTTCGAGTCTAAGTACCTCATCGTACATTAGGTTCCACAGCAGGGAGCCAAGAACGGAGCCCTGTGGCACTCCTGCTGTGACCTCATAGCTCCTTGATCCGTCCTCTGTATCATATTCCAACACCCGGTCCGACAGGTAGTTGGATATGATACTAGCTATGTACGACGGTACTTCAATTCTACCCAGGGCTGTCCTTATGCGCGACCAGTTCGCCGAGTTGAACGCGTTGCGGATATCGAGGGTTATTACGGCGCAATACTCCTTGTCGCCCCACCTCCATCGCGTTCCCTCGATTGCCTTGGCTGCCATGTCTACTACCGCCTGGATTGCGTCTACGGTAGAGCGGGCTTTCCGAAACCCATATTGGCTGGCTGAGAGCGCGTTTTTTTCATCAATGATGGCCTGGAGTAGGCCTATATCCAGACGGTTCGTCTGTCGGCTTATCCCCTTTTGGCAGGAGGATTAGCCGCTGCCGTTTCCATATCTTAGGAAAAACTCCTTCTGCAGGCATTTTGCATATGTGGCCGCAAATATTTCTGGCCTCGAGCGGACCGCCAGCTTCAACGCCTTATTAGGGATACCGTCTGGTCCTGGGGCCTTTTTATCACCCAATCTTTTAATTACCTCCAAGACCTCTTCCGGTGTGACTTCGTGAATGTGCTCCGTTCGCTGGTATGACCTTGTTTCTTGTAGCCGCGGTTGTTGCGGGAACAGCGTCGCCACTATGTTGGCTAGAGCCGTAGGACAGGTCACCCGAACTGTCTCCTGGCTCCGCATCCTTTTCATGACCACCTTGTACGCGGTTCCCCATGGGTTCACATCAGCCTCCTCGCAGATTGCCCGAAAGCAGCTGGCCTTGCTTCTCTTAATGCTGCGTTTCAGCTCTCTTTTGGCTCCTCTGAGGTCATCAAGCCTACTGGCAAATTCCGGGCGGCCCCTGGCACGTTGGGAGCGCCTTCTGGCCAATAGGCACGCTTTCCTTAGCTGATTGATTTCCTCATTCCACCAGTAGCAGGGAGTTGCTCGTCTGCTCGGCTTTCTTCTGGGCATGGACAAATCGCATGCGTCCGTAACGCAGCGCATTAGGCTTATTGCCATGTTGTCGACTGATTGCCCGATGGCTGGGAACACGGTATGGCGTAAGGCTTCGGAAAGAGTATCCTCGTCTAGGAGGTTTGCCTTCCACTTGGGCCCACATGTTTGGGGTCGCGGCTGTCTTTGTGGTCTTTCATTGATCACGAAGTATATCGCTTGGTGATCGCTGAACGTGAAATCCTCGCTGACTCTCCACGTCGTCTTCCTGCATAGCGAGCTACTTAGCAGGGTAATATCTATAATAGATCCTCTGCCAGCCTTACGGTAGGTGAGCCGCCTCCCGTCGTTTGCGAGGTTCACATCTATTGATGCAAACTCTTCCAACAGGCAGGTTCCTCTGATATTCGTCGCTCTGCTTCCCCATTCAACTGCCCAGGCGTTGAAGTCCCCGGCAATTACTATGGGGGATCTGCCGCGAGCATCATCCGAGATTTCCTCTAGCAACTGTTGGAATCGACTCAGATCCCAGCTCGGCGGGGCGTAACAACTATAGAAGGTTATAGTGTTAATCTTCGCCCGAACGAACCCTTCATGTTCTACGCTAATTTCCTTCGGTGGTGTTCGAAGAGACCAGATGGCCGCTTTCCCACACTTGCTAGCCGCCCATCCGCTTCCAGTGATTGGCCTGTGCGGCTCGCAGATTATGGCTAAGTCTGCTTGCGTCTCCTTGACCGACTGTCTTAGCAGGGCCTGAGCTGCCTCGCAGTGGTTGAGGTTCAGCTGGACGCACTTCATAATGTTCTTTTGGCCAGTGCACTCCGGAACATGGGACATCTACCGCTACCGGCGATGTGTTTATCGTCCATATTCTTCTCCTTGCAGAACATACATTTTGGCTCTTTATTGCAGTCCTTGGCCAGGTGGTTCTGACCTCCGCATCTTCGGCACAGATTCGACCGGTCATGCTCGCTCTTGCACTGTTTCGCGAGGTGTCCAAACTCCAGACATCTAAAACACTTGGTGACGCTAATGCGCACCCGAAGTCTTGAGCTGACCCACCCCACTTTTAGGGATCCGACGGACAACACTTTCTTTGCACTGTCTGCGGGAAGCTTAATCGAGGCAGTTTGTGTCTGCCCATACGCCTTGCGCAGTGTGATGTCCTCCAGGGAGACCTCCACGTCAAATTGATCGCGGAACGCCATGGTCATCTCCTCCTTAGTGGTGACTTCATCGAGGTCTCTGGCTTCGATGGTCACCCGATGAGCGAGGGATCGTACCTCTGCTTGCTCGCCGAGCGTATTGACCACAAGGCTCCTGAATGCCGAGGTATCCATGCCTGGCTTATTCAGCTGCAGTAGCAGCTCGCCCTTTTGGGTCCTCCGTATCCTGGAGACAGCCTTTCCAAGCTCGTTGAGCTTCTCGTCCGCTTTGACCTTGCGGAGTATATCCGCGTAGCTAGCGTCGCCCTTCGCTGCGATGATTATTGCATCAGGCCGCGCCTTCCCCATGCGGACCTCTGGCCTCTTTGGCTTTCTGGCCTTCTTGTGGATGACCTTTGTCCACTGTTCACCTTTTGGGCGTTCCAGGCGTTCCGGAGCATCCACGCCTGAGGTTTTCACCGACGCCAGACTACCCTTGGGGACGGCCGAGTCACCCTCTCTCCTACTCCGCTTGCTGTGGGGTGTGCCAGGTGAGCTCGACCCTGGACGCAGCTTTCTTTTCGCCTCCGGTCTAAATGGGGGGGACGTCTGCGAGGACTGATTCGTCCTGATGACAGCTTTTGCTCCCTCATCATGGAGCTGGATGGCTACCAGCTCGTAGAGCGCCTTTATGCTCTCAATGGAGTCGCGCATCGGTTGATGGATGGAGCGCCGTTTGCCATTATCCAGCATCTCCACCAGCTTGGAGATTTCCTGACCGAGCTCGCATAGCGCTGGGCCACGCTGGTTCGCCAGGCCAGTGACCTCCTCCCTGTTAGTCTCCGGTGGTGGCGCTACACCACCCACCGGAGATCGCAAAGTTCTCCTACTGTTCGCGAACGCATCGCCACTCTCCTTTGTTGGATTTTTTGGTTTGTTTCTTTGAATTGGGTTTAACATCGAGTCTTATGGGTCCCAACTCCAAGTCGTTATCTCTGGTCGTTGCACAGTTGCGTAATAATCCCATGGTTATCTTTGCAAGCAGGGAGGCCATGCGAGGGTTGACACCCGCCCTTATGGGGTCGGGTGTTCAGAGCCGGATTCGCTTTAATCAGGATTGTCTCAACTGAACCTGTACTGCCAACTTAATGACGACGCGCCAGAGATCGTGCTCGGAGATTTGCCAAGTTTTAGCGGGACGGGGGCAGTTGCAGCATTACCCTAGCAGTCATTTCGGCAAGATTCCACTTTGCGTACTGAGATGCTAGAATACTGTTCCTGTCAGCCCAGGTTACGTCATATCAATTTAGCGTTTCCAGTGCTCTCATACCAAGGCATTACTGGACTCTGCCTTAGTCGCCTTCTCGTGTTGGTTGACCGCCAAGCGGATGCTTAACGGTCATCCAGGGGATACCTGGCCTACTGCCGGAGGTCACGAGTTGCTTGCACTACTCGGGACAAGAATCACATTGGACTTTGCCATTTTAATGCCGGTCCAAAGCTTTCGTCTTGTCCTAGTAGTGCCATCCCCGTGCCGCATCAGTCGCCTCATACGACAAGCTACGACTCGCTGTGGTGGTATTCTTATGCCCGCCAACCACACGGGTGCCAACCACACGTGGGTGTGTGTGTTTGCTTGTGTTTGTGTTTGCCATAATCATAATTAAAAGTTGTTAGATTTTCCTTCGCCGCATGGAAGCCTTGTTAGAATTAAAGCAACTAACACCGCAACAGAAACAACAACAACGACACACAGAGAGCACCTTGTGTGTGTGTGTGTGTGTGCGTGTTTGTATTTATATGTATATGTGTGTTTGTGTGTGTGTGTATGCGGCTTTTGACTATGTTTGCATTTGTCGCGAGAGAGAGAGACAGAGAGAGACGAACGTCGCTTTTGTTTTATTTACATTGTACTGGTTCTGTTCTGCTGGTTCCACAGGTTCGTTAGGTTCGTTTCTTTGGTTCTTCGGTGCCTGGTACTTTGTTTACACTTCGGCTTTTATGCGCGCAAATTGTTTACTCTTTTTAGTGGCTTTTATTATGGTACACAACAAATCTTTCAATTCCGTTTTTGCATACCCCAATACACACAAACACAAACACGTAAATGCACTTTTGTTGTTTGCTGTAGCACTGAACCAAATTTTATCACTGCGTTTCTTTAATCCATATTTAAAGCCTTTCAACAAGCTTTAAGGAACATTTTCCGGTAGCTTAAATAAAATTTACACATTTTTTACTAGAAATATTTTCACAATCTTTAAGAATCTTAGATCTCTTGTTGATAATTCCTTGGTTATTATTATTCATTATAAAACCAAACAGTAAGCAAGTTTGCAAGCTTTTCACAATTCGCTTGCCTTAAGCTACGAGGCATTTCCCTTAAGGCTTTGTTGGCGAAATCTATTAGGCTTGGCTCATTGAATAAGCCGCTGCACACTCAGACGCAGGCTCCCAGGCTAAGTAGTCAGCTCAGGAGCAGACATCTTCAATACTCTTGCCATACATATATATATACACTTACCACACACAATGCGCTCTTCGTGTTTCATGGGCAAAAGAAAAAGCACTTAACGCCCGCTCAGGCAGCATAATGGCATATATACCATCCCTTTCATACATACTCACCCATAAACAACACTTTCTTTCGCCTTAATGTGGGCGTTAGTGCGAAAAAGGAAGAGAGAGAGAGAGAGAGAGAGATAGAGATAGAGAGAAGAGAGAGAGAGAGAGAGAGAGAGAGAGAGAGATAGAGAGAGAGAGAGAGAGAGAGAGAGGCAGAGAGGGAGAAGGGGGCGTAAAATGCATACAAATGTATTTCATTTATGGGCGCAAAATTGGCCCTAATGCGGCTAGAATAGATGCAGATGCTGATGGTGATGGGATTGGAATCGGTATTTGGTATGGGTTTGGGAATTGGCAATGGAATTGTGGTATTGGTAGATTTGGATGGCTAAACGATTGCTTTGGCTTTTATGCATTGCTGTTGGCTTTTATCGTTTGCCCAAAAAATTTAAAGCCATTTAACGTGGCTTCAGTTAAAGCCCTATAAGTGTATTTGTGTGAGCGACTGCCTGAGTTTGGGCCAAGTTAAGAGCAGTAAAAGCAGCAGCTGCTACATTCATACGTTCGCCTGACCTTTGCCACCACAAAAAGTGAAAGTGGAGCACACGGAGAGCATCTGTGACCACAAACATACACACACACAAACACAGACTGCCTGCCTGCCTGGCATGTTCTGGCATAGCCAACAGATTTCTGGACCAAGAGCCAAACATTTTTTAAAAAAGTTTTGCAAGTTGTCTTTGCAATTTTTGATCCACTGACCTGAATGCTGCACAACCACCACGATATATATAAAGTGTATATGCGATATATATGCGCCTACATATTTGATGACCAAATAGTTTTCAATAACGGCAAACAGCAAACAACAACAGGCAGCAACCGACACGTTGCACAAAAGCCAGCAACAATACCAGATAAACAACAATAAGCAGCGGGAAAGGAAGTGGGTGGGTGAAGCAAGGGTTGTTCGGTTTGAGTGGAGATACTATGAAGGATATACAGCTGATGTTGTGTATATATATATATATATATATATGTATATATGTGGCCAGGTGTGCGCTAGTTTTCTGCCAAAACAGCAAAAGTTATTAAAAATTTAACTAAATATTGGCTGGTGCAATATGAAACACATCAAGCGAGCCACAGTGAATGTTGGCTAATTGAAACTAGCTGTCAGCTAGCTAGAAAACAATATCAGTCAACAAACAATATTTAAGATATATATACCATACATATATATTATTCTATGCTTTACTGTGTTGTGTTGCTTAAATGCCTGCGGTATATCACATTCATAGATTTTTAAATACTCAATACGCTCTGTTATTCTGCATAAACAAGCTGGAAAGTCGAAAGCGTTTGAGGCTGCATTCCTTGCAAATTTATGCCAAACTAATGCCATTAAACTTACTGTACTGTCCTTGCTCCTGCTCCTGCTCCTGTCTTTTGCTTCTTCGGCTACACTTTTTTGGCCGCCTGCTGTGAGGCTTATGCTGGCTTAGTTCTTGTCGTGAAATGTTTTGGCTTTATCCTGTCGATTGTCGCCATAAAATCCATAAAATAGCCAGTTATTATAAATTGCTTGCGGCCAATGCAAACAATAATAATAAACAAGTAAGAAGGCTCTAGTCGAGAAATCCCGACTAGACGATACCCTGATCCCTATACTTTACGCGTACAGTCAGTGCTTGCAAGTATTTGTGCGTGTGTGTACGACCATACTACATACTGCATACTCAACTTCAAGGTTCCATATCTCCGGTGTTTCTTAACCGATAAAAATTTCACAGATTGTTATTATTTTGATTAATAATTAAAATGCCATTTAAAGTTTTTTCAAATTCAAGATTTTATTGTTATCGATCCCATGTGTATATCGGAAACGGGATGAGTTATCGAAAATCGAAAACAAACTTGTACTGCCTAGGGATTAGGCGAGCTTAAGTTCCAAATCTGGAGTCTCTAGCTCTTATAGTCTCTGAGATCGACGCGTTCATACATACAGACGGACAGACGGACAGACGGACATGGCTATATCGACTCGACTGTTGATGCTGATAAAGAATATATATACTTTATGGGGTCGGAGATGCTTCCTTCTGCCTGTTACATACTTTTGCACAACTTCATGATACCCTTTTTTCCCATTTTTAATGGGATCAGGGTATAAAAACACATTCTGCCTTTTACGTTTTTTATGCAGACTTTTCTGTGTGTGTGTGTTCTATGCAAATGTTTGCGTATGCATAAAAAAATAGAAAAAGATTTTGTTATAATCCACAGCATTTAATTGACTGCAGCTAACAGCGATAAAAGCGATGGGAAATGATTTATTTTTACATATGTATTAAAAATAACAGTTCGTGAGCAGTCCCTTTTGGTTTGAAGCAATCAATTCAAATGTATCGGGGGATAGCTATATAAGCATACTCTGATCCACAACGGTTTTAATTACGACTGTCACAAACTTGTATTTACATTTAATTTTTCGATTACTTTAACAATATTCATAGCGCAAAGGCAGAAAGGGGATAATAATGAAAAGCTATTAAAAACTATAATTGCAAAATAATTTAACAAAAATAAAATGAGCTAAGTACGGTGTTAACTGAAAATTAAAATATAGCCATTAACATTTATTTGAAGCCTTTTGATTAATGTATTTACCAATCTTTAATACCTTGGCAAATGTTTCATCAACTCTGTAGTGCTAATAAACAAAGCCTTTCACATGGCTGATTATTGTCATTGAACTGAATGAAAATGCGACAACGAGCGAAAAGTGTAAATGGAAAAGAAAAATCATGGATAGTTTTTTCTAACCCACCAACCCTGCCCACCCACGAACCTACCCATCCATCCATCCATCCATCCATCCATCCATCCATCTATCTGTAAGTTAAGCTTCTGCTGCTGCTACAACTAGTCGAAGATGTTGTTTCAAAGTTTCCCAAAGCAATCAACTAAGACAGTGATGGCAGTGATGGGTCCCGTGCATCGGCAGCTCTCGCTGGCTCTATCTGTTGCAATTGAAAAAGTCAACGGCTGCTTTCAATGCCAGTGGCAATATTGTCTCCTTGAGAGACGCGCAAGACGAAAGGGAAATTGAAAACAGCAGCCAGGTAGCTACACGAAGGAAATGCAATCAGGCAACTCTGCCTCTTGCCACCGCCAACGCCTTCGTTTTATACCCTGTTGTCTTAAGAGGATTTGTTGTCTTCAGATTTTTAAGAGATTCTCCTACAATTTTTGCTAGTGGAATTGCAGAAATGATGTTAACACTATTTGCAATTAGAAAATTGTTTGCTTACTTGCAAGCTTAAAGAGGAATGTAAAACACAGGAATGAGTTCGAATATGATCAATGTTAAAAATAATTAAAATGCTTCTCTAAGCTTTGACTTGCAGCTCTACAAATTTTGCCTCAAGGCAGTTGTAAATATTTTATTCGTTTGACATATTTCTGCAATCATAACGCAACGCATAAATATTATTCGCAAGCATATTGTAAATTCAATGCACACACTAAAAAATCAATTTTTCTAAATTCTTTATATTTTATTTTGCAAATAGTTTGTGTAACTTTTCGAATATTTGCACTGCAAATACAAAGAACGAAAAAAAAAGACAATGTGGCATTGGAATTTCGCTGACGAGCCAATCAGCCATAAGCGGAACGTACTCTCTCTCATACTCAGTAACCATTCTTTCAGCTTACCTCCCGACATCCCCTCCCCCCCTCGAACCCTTTAGCGGTTCAAGTGCAAATCGAGTCAACGTCGCGTAAAAACGAGTGAAGAAATCGCTAGACAAAAATCTATTATATTATTATTGAGCTTTTATGCGAGCGCGCTGAAAGCATCGAAACTTTGAAATCCTTTAGCTAACAGCGAAATGCATTTAACGAGTGCATGCCACGCCCCAAGCTGCCCCCTTTCACTCCACCGAAATACCCGGAAGATGAAAATGTGAACGTTAAATAGATTTTTATGGCTAGTTTGCAAACTGGAGATTGCTGCAGTTGCAGCTAAAGCTGAAGCATAAGCAAATCAAATTTCCGGCTGCCTTAAAGCCAAGTTTCTAGCCACTTTGGCAGCTCTCATCTCAAATCCTTTTAAGTGCCCGGGCATAGCCATTAAACTTGCAGCTGATTGAGTTATCAGCTTGTTCTAGTTGTTCTAGTTGCTTTGGCTCCCCGCTGGTTGCCATGGGCACCTGGACAATTAGCAGCTGACTTTGGGCTAACGAAATGCGCTCCAATTTCGCTGATTTCCCCAGCAGCAGCTTCAGCTGCGACATCGTTCGCAAACTTTGGCTAAATAATCAACAACTGTCACACAATCATAGTGCCTGGCCCTTTCCTTCTCTCCTTCACTCCAACCAATTTTTTTTTTTTGTTGTCCAGTCAAAAGTTTTGGCCTCGAAAACTTTTTGTGTCCAAAACATTTGGCAAATAAACTGATGCGTTGTTTTCATTTGCTTTGATTGGCGTTTGCCAATCGATTCCACTGGATTGCCAGAGAAAGTGAAATGCCATTGTCCATGCATCAATTGAATGTTACTCAATATTTGAATGAATATTCAATTAAACATAGAACACAGCTCACACTGAATGCCAAATGTGTTGATCAACATTGACTTGATGTCTGAAGCATCTCAAATGATGTCTACAACACTTGGCAGCTGTACGAGTCCAAGTGCCAGAATATAAACGCTTTGAATTAATAATCGGAATACTTTATTTATAAACCGTAGAGTTTCGAAATATGTGATGCCCAGAAAGCAATTCTTAGAAATTGATTTAACAAAAATATAATTCAATTGATTTTTGTAAGAGAATTATTCTATACTCGTTTTGAATAATAATGTTTTCAAAGCTTAATACAAATTTTTGACATTTTCTCTTACATGGAAACTTTAGCTTTGCAAATTATTTCCAAAACTATGCTACAATAACCAAAACGCAATTCAAAATGACATTTTTTGGTAACAGCTTGAACATTATTTTCTATGGATATTTCTCTTTCATACCTAACGGCGACATTCGCTTATCTATTCGTTTAGGGGCTACGCCTCCTGAAATGCCTCCTTCTTATACTTCAGCTTGCATATGAACATGTTTTCATTTTTATTTTCTTTGTGGGCTGACATTTTATTGCCATAGCCATCAGATATACATCCACCCACACACATAAACTAACACACACACATACACACACACCTACAGAGGCAATACAGCAGCCATTCACATCTTTTGAGCTAATTTAATATTGTGCTTTGTATGATTTTCACATATTATCAAGAAGTTTTATTGCCGCAATTGAACACGTTTGTCAGTCTTTTGCTCTCTCTCTCTCTCTCTCTCTCTCGCTCTCTCTCTCTCTCTCTCTCTCTCTCGCTCTCGCTCTCTCTCTCTCTCTCTCTGTGGGTGAGTCGAAATGACGAACAGCAAAGGTTCTGCAACGTTCTTGTTGTCCTTGTCGTAAAATTGAAGCACCCACAGTATTTTGATATTTATGCTTAGAAATTGTAAACGTATGCGTATACATGTGTGTCAGTGTGGGTGTTGTGTGTGTGTGTGTATCAGTGTATCGGCTTATGCGGGCCCCAAAGCATTTTGTGCATGTGGTCGACTCGCCTTTGTTTTGTTTTAGGTTGTTTACTTTTATTAGCTTCGTTCGGTATTATTGGTTATTGCGGGGATCCATTCAATGGATAGCTCCAACAGCGTCAATGGACACAAACATATCTAAATGTATACAAGTCGAAACGAGTCGAGTCAAGTGGAGTCGAAGCGAAGAGTGTAGCGATTGGTGAGAGCATTTAGCCAAAAGGAAGTCAGTCTATAGCTGATTATATAATTTAACTTTTATTTCTACATTTATGGCTCAATAAAACGCACATTCACCGTAGCCGAGGGCTGTTTAATTTATCTGCCAATCGAGCTGCATATTGAATAGCACTTCAGAATTTATTATGTTCGTGTTCGAGGAGGCAGGAAGCAGAACTCAAAAGATAAACGTTCTTTTAATAGCCAAAGAATAAGTTTCACAAACTGCCTTGTGACAATCTCATGCAATCAATTTTAAGTACTTTTAAACGAAAGTTAATGCATTTTGTTTATGTCATATTTATAATGTCAAAGTTCGCATCAGGCTAAGATGAAAGTTAACGTGCAAATTGCATTTGAATGCTCATCAATTTATGGTAATCAAATTCTACACTGTTAATACTTATTTATCAAATAAGTTGAACTCATTTAAGTTTTTTGGAATTAAAGATATATTTCTTTGTATATATATAAATTTAATACTAAGTTAATACATACTAAAGTTAAATTTAAAAAAAAAAAACTTTATTAATCCTCCGCCAAGGGGTATAGCAATATAGCAAACGTTTACTGCTTTGACAATACAAATTTGTGGTACACAGTGTAATGCTGCAGGCTGATTACGTGTACATTGAATCAAAAGGCTTTAACTGAATTGCGCTTATAGGGTTTGTCCCTCCCGTTGCTCAAGCAGTTTAAATCAACAACAAATGGTAATAGAATGGTTGACAAAGGCATAACAACAATGGCAACAAAAACAAGAACTGAAGTGCGCACTTCAAAAATGAGAGCGAAGGGGAAGGACTAAAAGTGAACGCTGCAGGATGCAGAACAAAACAATATGCATAGTCAAATAAAAACAAGAGCAACAGTCGTAGAACTGAGCCTACTTTTGGCCCCACTGGCCAGAAATTGCAACTGCAGCGAGGCAACTGACCACAAGCATAGGGTCGTGGCGGGTCGGGGTGGTTGGTACAGCGAGAAAGTCAGCTAGACCCTCGACATAATCCTCAGGTTTTGCGGCCCTTGAGAAATAATGCTAAGCGGCTGTTCTTCTATTTTTTTGCTTTTTTTTTAATTTTTTCCTCGCCACTCAGAGCCCCTGTCATTATACCCTGATCCCATTAAAAATGGGAAAAAAGGGTATCATGAAGTTGTGCAAAAGTATGTAACAGGCAGAAGGAAGCATCTCCGACCCCATAAAGTATATATATTCTTTATCAGCATCAACAGTCGAGTCGATATAGCCATGTCCGTCTGTCCGTCTGTATGTATGAACGCGTCGATCTCAGAGACTATAAGAGCTAGAGACTCCAGATTTGGAACTTAAGCTCGCCTAATCCCTAGGCAGTACAAGTTTGTTTTCGATTTTCGATAACTCATCCCGTTTTGATATACACATGGGATCGATAACAATAAAATCTTGAATTTGAAAAAACTTTAGATGACATTTTAATTATTAATTAAAATAATAACAATCTGTGAAATTTTTATTAAAATCGGTTAAGAAACACCGAAGATATGGAACCTTGAAGTTGAGTATGCAGTATGCAGTATGGTCGTACACACACGCGCACATACTTGCAAGCACTGACTGTACGCGTAAAGTATAGGGATCAGGGTATCGTCTAGTCGGGATTTCTCGACTAGAGCCTTCTTACTTGTTTTTTTATGGCATTTTGTTAGCTTTCTTTAATTTTTACTTCTTGTTCTTCGCTTTTTTATGCCTTTTCTCTGCTGGCCAGGACCCCGGGAAAGTCTATTATGCTTACAAAAATTGCTTTACAGCTGCGGCAGCGGCTAGAAACAATGCGGCAAAGGTTACACAGCATAAAAGAAATACACACAAAAATGAATAATGACAGTGAACGCTGAACGCTGAACGGGCGGTGGTTGGTGGTTTTTTTTCTGGGTGGCATATTACTTTTCGCTAAGGACCTGGGCAAGCAAATTCGCTATCAAAGTCTGAGCTGTGGCTGCAGCTAGTGAAAATATTTGCAGTGCCTTAAAGGGGTGTCGCTAGAAGGCTGGGAAAGTGTGGTTGGGAAAATGGGTAAGCCAAAAGTACAGTTAAAATAATTTGCGCATAATGAAGCCGGAAGTGTGAACGCAAAAACAAGAAAAGTACAAGAAAAGGAACTTCATTATCAGTGGCCAAGCAGCATCAGCAACGGGCATCAACTGAGAAAATTACACAAAAATCTCAGCCAGGGTTTTCTAATTAAAGTTTCAACGGCGTCGGCGCCAAAGTGAAATTAATGGCGTTGGCATTCTTTGCCATCATTTCGTTAGTTATTCTTCTTCATTTTCTTCTTGCCTTTGTATTTAGCTAGCTGTTGCTGCTTACTGGCCCTTTTCTCTTTGTTCAGCTTTATGAAGTCAACGATGGCTTTTTGGGCACTTAATCTGACTCTCGGCTCTTCTCACACATTTGTTCAAAGTCTCAGTTTCAGTCGGAGTCACTTTACCATCTTCGAGTCTTGGCAAAAATGTGTGTAATTTATTTGCAATCAATGCGGCCTAAAAGGACATTATTTTTACATTATGGCCGGCAAGAAAAATACTCCATTAGAGTAAGCGGAACGGAGCGAGGCTGTAGAGTGAGTGTGTGAGTGTTAGTGTGTGGCATGAGTGCTTTTTGCTGCCAAAGTGATGTCAGCAAACATTTGGCAGCTGTCATCTAATACTTTGAATGCCCTATAACATTGCGTGTCCAATACAAGGTATATTTACTTCAACAAGTTGTAGAAAAATAAACAATTAAAGTAATTTTTGCTTTAGCTTTTTTTCTGTTTATTTCTTTTTAATCAGCAACTTAAATATTAATCAACTATTTTCTAATCAAATATAAATTTTATTCATAGATCGATTAATTCAGAGTTGTATAGTCTTTAATAATCCTCGGCAATGTCTGAAAAGGGTCTCTTCCTTAAGTAACAAGTATTAATGTTAAATTAATTAAGCCACTGTCAAGTGTCGCGAAAGCCGGGCACACTTCGGGCAGTCAACCAGTGTACTGGAGGCCATTGCCTGCCACAAATCTTATGCTTGTCGCACACACACACACAAAAAAAGTTTCTCAAACCCACGGCACGTATCGTGTGTCATAAGCAGAAAGTAGAAGAAGAAGCGGCAGAAACGGCAAAAGCAGCTTAAGGAGCAACGGGTAACTGCAAAAGTTGGCAACTGCGACTGCAAATGTGACTGCAACAGTGGCAAGTTGGTGCAAGTTGGCTGGCAACTGCATGGGACGTGCCACTGGCAGTTGGCAAATAAAATTATTAACCTCGCTGCAATGCAACATAAATAGGATTAGTGTCTGCAGTAAATGCACAACAACAACACCAACAACAAACAAGCAACAAAAACAATGTCCGCAACAAAAGCAACAGCAAGCATTTGCATGTTGCATTTTGCATGTTGCATACTTCACAGTGTCGTCATGCTCATATGATAAACGTGATGGCAGCAACGACAATGCCGTTTGTACACATGTGGCCCCATTGTAGTATATCCTCCGCTGTCTCCCAAAACTCCATTCTTCCTGTCTTTCAGTCTGACTGTCTGTCTGTCTGTCTTTCATGATTCTACATTGTGTTGCAAAAAATGCGGCTGAGCACTTTTTTTTAAGCAAAATACTTGCAAAAAACTTCATTTCATGCGCCGGCGACGTCGCCGTCCAGTGTATTGACCCTCTCAAATGCCTTTCCCCACACACACACACACACAGACACACACGTGCCACTAAATCGCAACTCATTCCATTCAGTCTCTTTCTCTCTCTTTTTGTTGTCCGCCCGTTGACTTTTCGCGGTTTTTGCAAAGCGTTTGTTTGCTTTGCGGCTTCCGGTTTTGTTTCGAATCCGTTTTACGGATAACTGCATAACCGCTTTAAAATATTTTTGTTTGTTTGCTCAGTTGTGTTGTTTTGCTAGCAACTGTTACTGTACACTCGTACCCAGTGTTGCCAGCATTTATGCGGCTTGCGTGTCTGTTGCAAGTTGTAAAGAGCTTCGCATCGCACTTTAAAATGCTGCACGTTGTGTCGCAAACAAAGTGTGTTTGGGTGTGTGTGTTTTTCAATAAAGCGTGGGCAGCATTAAATATCTCATATCATCACAATTAAGTAGCTAACTGCCACACACACAACACACACACAAAATGCAACGCACCGATGCTTCAGTCGCTTCAGTTCAGTATGCAAATTGGCAGTAAAGTGATTAAAAATGCCAGCGGTTTTTGCAAGCATCAAAATTGTGTTGAGTTCGTTATATTAATAAGCATTCCCATTAAAATAGTGCGAAAGGGGGTTTTTATTTTATACAGGAAACTCAGCTTCAATTACAAATATCTTCGTATTCTATAAGTGTGTTTTTGAGTAACACTTTAAATACAAGAAAAGTTTAAAGAACAAATATGTATATACTTAACTAAACCTCATATGAAACTACAATATATATTCTAAGAATACAAAAAGTTCCAGCATGTTAAACAAGGGTTTTTAAATTTATTGTGGCCAGCGCTACACATGATATATTAAAGGGGACTTGCTAAAATGCTGTGCATACGCCCCGTTGGCTGCATGAAAATTTTATATATTAACCGGCAATGGGGCTCAGTGCCTCGCAGTGCTTTGCTTTTGGTTTTGCTTTGCTTGCATGCTGCTCGTCCATAATTGCAACAAGCCGCAAACACAAACCACGACTCACTAGAGCGACAGGGTAAGACGGAGAACGGAAAGAGAGCGAGGAAATTGGAAGTGGGAAGTGTTTGGGTTGCCAGACAAGTCAAATAAAAGCCGCGGGCCTCACCATAAAAACTCAAGTCAACTTACAGCTTGAGTGAGCGAAAGAGTAAGGGGTAAGGTTTACAAATTGAAGCAAATGCAAAATGTCTAGGCTGAGGCTTGTTGGTTTTGGATGCCTGGTGTTGTTATGACTTAATGTCGCTGCGCCAAGTGACAGTTATGATGGAAGTACACCGAGAACGAAGGGCTTATTAAAATGTCACAAATGCAAAGTTTATGGCAGCTGCATTACACTGCTCTCGAACCATGGGCGTCAACAAAAAAGGGGAAAATATGAAATATATATACCACAGAGACCCAAGCATTAAGAAGCTTTTGAAAAGAAGTATATATTTTGTGCAAGAAAAGAGAAAGCTTTTAGTGCAAAATTCAAAGTATAAATAAGTGCAAAGAGCTGTAAATTATTTATGATTGAAACCTCATATAAATTTATTTGATGGAGAAGAGATTTATAAAACTTCATTTAACGAATTTATACAAATGATTTATTCCTTTGTATAACATAATATTTTTTTAAAACTCGTGTTTAGTTTTTACACCCTTTTTAAAATGACATAAACATTTCTTTATCATATTCATCTTCTCTTAACATTTTTTAATTTTACTAACTTTAAACCCACGTTTCCATTTTGCAGGCACCATCGACAGCTGAGCAGTGAGCTCCTCCCGTTTTGAGTTGCGATCACAATCCTAGTATGCGATGGCAGCAGCGAGAGCGACGCTGGAGGAGGATTGTGTGCCGCATCCCCGCGATATAGCCAGCGATAATAGTGCCCAGCAGCGCACCCTGGCAACGAAGGTGCGTCGAAAAGGAAGAGAGAGGCGACCACAGCGGCGACTACATCCGCCGATACCACTTGGCCAGTTACTCTGGCTACTGTGCTGTTTCAGTCAGCTGCATGCCGAGTGCCCGTCGGTGTGCGAGTGCAAGTGGAAGAGCGGCAAGGAGTCCGTCTTGTGCCTTAACGCCAACCTTACACATATCCCCGAGCCGCTAGATGCGGGCACCCAGCTGCTGGATCTAAGCGGAAATGATATACAAACCATACCAGATGACAGCTTCGCCTCGGCTCAGTTACTCAACCTGCAGAAGGTCTATTTGGCTAGATGTCGTCTGCGTCTGATTGAGCGTCATGCATTTCGCAAGCTCATCAATCTGGTGGAGCTGGATCTGAGTCACAATCAGCTGGCAGCGATACCTTCTCTAGCCCTCTATCATGTCTCCGAGTTGAGGGAGCTGCGTCTCACTGGAAATCCCATCTCCCGAGTGCCAGATGATGCATTTGGACATGTTCCACAACTGGTGCGCTTAGAACTAAGCGATTGTCGCTTGTCCAGCGTCGCAGTTCGTGCCTTTGCTGGCTTGGAAAGCAGCCTGGAGTGGCTCAAGTTGGATGGGAACCGCTTGAGTGAAGTCAGATCAGGCACAATCACATCACTGTCCTCGCTGCATGGCTTGGAGCTGGCAAGGAATGCCTGGAATTGCAGTTGCTCACTGAGACCTCTTAGAGCATGGATGCTGCAACAGAATATACCCAGTGGTATACCGCCCACATGCGAATCACCACCGAGGTTAGCTGGCCGAGCCTGGGACAAACTGGATGTGGATGATTTTGCGTGTGTGCCACAAATAGTTGCAACAGACACCACAGCACATGGCGTGGAGGGACGCAATGTGACAATGAGCTGCTATGTGGAGGGTGTGCCCCAACCAGCTGTGCGTTGGCTGCTCAAGAATCGTCTGATTGCCAATCTGAGTGCTGCCGGGGCAGGGGAGGACGCCGAGGAGCCGCGAACAGCGGCCGCAACGCAGGGCAGGAAAACCTATGTAGTGAATATGCTGCGAAATGCCTCCAATCTGACAATACTCACAGCGGATATGCAGGATGCGGGTATCTATACCTGTGCCGCCGAGAACAAGGCCGGCAAGGTGGAGGCCAGTGTGACACTTGCCGTCTCTCGCCGACCCCCGGAGGCATCACTGGGTGTGCGCATTGTCCTGCTGGGCGTGTTAGCGGCGTTGCTCTTTGTGGTTGGCTCCTCGTTTGCAGCCATTTGCTTCTGTTCGCTGCGAAGGCGTCGCAAACTGCGATTGTGGAACTCGGTGCCGCCGGTACGACGCAGCGAAAGCTACGAGAAGATCGAGATGACGGCCAGAGTGCGACCGGATTTGGGTGGTGGTGCCAGTTGTGGCGGTGGCAGTGCCACTGGTGCCGCCCTCTTTCATGATGCGGCCGAGGAGCATAGCTATCTGCGGGCGACCCACACCCCACTAAATGACCATGACGCCGTGGGACAGGCTGCCATTGTGAATCCAAGTGCTGGCAATGGCACACGACGTACGAACGGTGACTACCTGCATGTGTCTACGCATTGCGACGATGATGATGAAGAGTCACAGCTATCACAGCCTTCACAGCAGTCCCAGCAGCAGCAGCATCCACTGCCAAGAAAGGCCTCGAATGCTATTTCCGTAACCGCTGCGAATAATGCTGTGGCGGCCATTGAGGAAACGGACCTACACATACCACGACTGATTGACATCGGCGGGTAAGTTGACCTAGCTATCCAACTTTACACTTCCCACCCTCCAGTCCTTTCCTTTGTTAGCTGCAGTTCTCGTTACTTCGAGTGGCAATTGTGTCCTGTGCGTGTTGCAATTGCCACCCCGTCAAAGAGCTGTCATGCTCGAGTGCGGCCCAGGGTTCCATCCGCTCATATTATGGGCAACACTTGACACTTTCCGCTCGAGTGCTGCCACATTTCCTCCACCGCACCTTCACCATCACTTTTATTAACCACGCGTGCTAATGACGCGCGAAATATGCATACGGGCATGAACGAGTGCTTTATTTTTGGGCGACCCTCGCTTATTGGCGCCTTTCGTGTCGAAGGAAACGAGAATGGGATACAAGTGCTACTCTTGCGTGTATATCACAAAGCAAAGTAGTTTTATGTGACAAGTTGAATGGATGCCTCAATGGCAATTTCCAAAAATAGATATATAAAGCAAGACGAAAAGGTGTTGCGGTTAATAATTGATGAGAGCGCAGACAGCTAACGAGTAAGAAAAGAAAATATAAGAACAGGAAGTAGAATTACTGTGACAGCTACACATTTTTTGTTATTATTTCAATAAAACTTTATTTTCTTGCCCTTTGTGTTACAAACGCCAATTTACTCCCGTTGATCGATTACACTTATTCATCGATCACTATCGCATAATGCATCTATCACTTGAAATAAGACATCGCAACTTGTCAAAATATCGAAAGCAATTAAAATATCGATGCTTTCAAATTAGGTTACAATAGCTTACATTTAAAGCATTTATCAACACTTAACACACTTAATATAAACAAAAGTTAATTGGTGCTTGCTCTTAACTCATGTATTTTCTTGTGTATTATTTTATTTTAACATCATCTTTCATAATTTTCCTTTTCGCCTTGCAGCCCTGACTCCGCTTCTAGTTCGATATCTAGTCAAGTGGATGCCGCAGCTCGTCTTGCTGGCTATGCGGGACACGCTACCAGCTGGAAGACAACACCGATAGCGACAACCAAGATTACATCTCCACACAGCTTTCCGGTGGTCAATCAATCAACCCAAGCGACAAACACACCTTACGGCCACTATGGCAATCCAACGGCTGATGAGATGGCCACTTCCGTGTTCTGTAGCAGCAATGGCGATGGACAGGAGCATGATCTCTTCGACAGCAATTATCCGGATCTGTTGGACATTGCCAAGTATGCAGTGGCGCAGGCACAACAGAGTGTCCACGCCTATCCACCCACGGGTGCGACAACAGCGAATGGAGGACTGTGCACCTTGCCGAGAAAGCTGAAACATAGTGGTAAGTATTTTCGCAACTCTTCGGATAGTCAATCACCGCTCCTGGCGGACAACTCGAGCAAGTATGGAAGCAGCACATTGGGAGATGGCAGCTTCCTGAACGAAGCCATGGGACTGGGTAGACGCTACTCAGCGGAATCAAGCTATGCCAGTAACTATTCAAGCACAGCAACCTATACGGGTGGTGGCCAGCGAGCCAACAGTTTCTTGAATCTGGTGCAAAGTGGCGCCCACAAAGGCGGCATCCATGCCCATCATCTTGGCCAAAAGCCCAGCCTGCCCTCATCCCCAGTGCAACATCAGCGTTCCCTGAGCAGTGCTGCTACGCCGCTTCTTGACTTCTCAATGCTGGCGACACGGGCTGTGGGTGCAGCTAACTCTTCGGTGGCTGCTTATGACTATCATGCGGCGCAGCTTGAACGCTTCTTGGAGGAGTATCGCAATCTGCAGGATCAGCTGTGCAAGATGAAGGAGACCTGCGACACCATACGCAAAAAGGAGGCGCCACTGCGTGTGGCAATTGGCAACCAGTCGGCTGCCCAGCTGGCCGATCCTGTGATGTACAGTGCGGCAACGGCCTCGCACAGCCCAAAGCCGCCAGCTTCGACGCTTAAAGCGAAAACCCTGCTACCGGGTCAACCTCCCGATCCGCCGCCCTATTGGCTGCATCGGAATGCAATGCTGAAACGTTTGAATGCCGATCCGAGTGGACAGGGAAATGGAGCAAATGGCGCCGCCTCGCCACAGCCCGGCCAGGATATCTTCAAGAGCTAATCGAACTTGTGTACAGCCGACGAATAAGCCAGATATAAAAACGAGAAAGATCTTCGGAACACCGAAGCAAACATTGTCTTGCAGAAGTGCTTGAGGAACAGCCTTTAATAATACGTGTTCCGATAAATATCAATGAGCTACAACCTCAAGAATCTTTAAAAGTAGCTTTTGAAAAATCGTATTATTCTTATTTTAATCAACACAAAATCTTAAACTGTAGATAAATAATATAATATATCACATTTACCCTAGCCTGTTATCTCTAACTCAACTCCTGCAAGGTTATGTTTCTCTCTCTCTTTAAACTTTTGCATAGTTAGTTTTAGGTAGATGGGGGATTTTTAAAACTGGTTTTAATGCCAGTCCCTCTGTTGTATTATAAAAAAAAACCCACAATTTTCCACTCTTTCTACTCGATACGCATATTATAAAGTCACATTGTAAGTGTATAGACAGAACCCTTCCCCCCCAAAAAAAAAAAAAAACTATTTGAAACCCTAACCCGAATAACAAAAAAAATTTATAAAACACAATTTCAATTCCCAAAACTCTCGTGTTAGTCTAACTAAAAGTGTTTTTGTACTTTAAGCGATCTCATTAAAAAAAAAAAAGAAGAAAATAATAATAATGATATTAAAATTAAAAATTATATGTATATTTTAAGTGGAATTGAGTTGGCACAGACTGCTGGCATTGATTGTTTAATTGATTGATGTATTGTTTGATTGTTAGACATTTTATTAGAAGTTTAAGTTGTGCAAGAACCAAATCAAAGTTGGAAACATGGAAATAAAATATTAAAGAAATTAAACAAACGCCAACTCAATTCAAACGGAAAACTTGTAATTAACAATAACAACAAGAACATTACATTTTAAGGTGTCACTAAACTAAAACTCAAACGACAAAACAAAAACAAAAATGGATATAAAAATAAATTAGTTGAGAATTGAAACAAAAACACAAAAAATGGCAATCAAAGTGAATTTTTAATGATTTTTGGTCTCTGTGTTATGTTGTTTTTTGGGTGGGTCAATGACTGACTCAATCGACATCCGTGCAAATGTTCATTTCCGGTTCGCGCCCCCAATCAGTGTCGGGTCAGGGGGCGAGCATGGGGGAGCGGCAGAGCTATTCAAAGTAATTGTCGCTTGTCGCGCGACATTTTTTTCCCCCTTTGCCCTCTCGTTCTCTTGATTGCTGGGCGGTGGGCGTGTTCAACTGCCACACCCTGGTCGCTCGGCCAGATTAAACAATAATTTTATATCACACTCACACACACAAAAAAAAACTCACCATTCACATACAAATAGCGCCAATTGGTTTTTGTGTGAAAATTGCAAACATTTCTTTTATTTCGCTTCACATTTGGCCGCACAAATGAAGTTGTAAAATGCAAATGAAGTCGCGTCCACGTCGTCGTCGCCGTTGTCGTCGCGCTTAAGTTCATGTTCGATGTGATGTCGCCATAAAGCAGGATTAAAAGGAATTTATGAACCTTTGACACGGACGCAATCCAACGCAGCTCTCCCACAACGACAGCAACGACAGCAGCGTCGACATGATAGCTTTAACATGCGGTCGTACCCCTATTACCCTACACAATCCACACTACATTCCGCTCACACACGCAGCCAAACAATGCCAGACAGTGTTGCTGACATTCTGTTGACCTGCAGGCATTTGAAAACCCTGTTTCCTACTTATTGGCTCTGTTTAAAATCAGGAATCCAACAAAAAAAACTATATAAAAATGCTGTTCAAATGCGCATAAGCTGATAAAATAAAAGTATATAACCAAAGATAGCTTTTCAAAGTCAATTTAAGCTCTAAATATGCATTATATATATACGCGCATACATTTTTAAATAGAAATAATTATCAATGTTGAGTGAAAACAGTTTCGAGCGACTATCATTTGTCTTTCTGAATATGTTCTAAATTGTAGCAGACTTAAATAGATGTTGTTAAAAATACTTTAATACTTACACGTCATATATTAGTAGATTTATTCACTTATAAAGCTTAAACATGCCAACATTTAAAGTTATCAACCAAAGTAAGGAAAAAAGTAGACAAAATATAAAAAAAATATATATATGCCTAAGAGCAGGTTCAAATGTTAGCCACAACTTAGCCAGCTCTTTGCGGTTTGGTGGCATTAAGTTGCACACACACTGAAACAAACCCTCTCACACCCACACATATGTACATCGTGTACCTGTCCCATTTCTCTTGTGCCTGCTCCTGCTGACCGGGTAAAGCGAAAATAATGAGCCCAATGTTGAGGGCTAAAGTAGGTGAATCTGTGTAAGTGTATGTGTCGAGAGAGTGGTAGGGAAGGGGGCTGTGAGGGTATGAGGCAACGTTAAGAGCAGTCGAGTTCATGTCAAGCTGTCAGTCAAGGTCGATTTCGTTTGCTACTTGCCGCAGTTACTCTCCGCATTCGTCGAGATGGCAGCTATACACCTTGTGCAACATGCCAGCCTAGTGGTAAGGGGGTTACAGCAGTAATGCACACACATATATATATATATATATATAAATATACTTTGCCTGCAAGTGGCTTTTTGTCACTGTCTTCGGGCTGCCAGTGCAATTTTTATGCCAAGCGAGGCAGCAGATAAATTGTGTATACATCGGTGTACTGAGTACGAGCGTGTACGTATGTGTGTGTGTGTGTGTTGGGAATTTTTTCATCATTATCAATGTCCTTGTACCGGGTTCTGTTGCTGCTGCTGTTGTTGCTGCTGTTACTGCCACATGCCACTTAATGCCAACGCTGCACGTTCTACTTTTGCATTTCGTCTTCTTCGGATTTTGCTGCGGCCTTTTGTGGCCGCGCCGCACAATTGCATACCACAGCAGCAGAAGCAGCAACAGTATCCTCTACCTGAACAGGAGGCCATGTCCATTATATTCAAGCATTTTTTGTGTGCGTGTGTGTGTGTTTGCGTGGCATAAGTTGGCACTTTAGCGTCAGAAGGCAGCTGCTACCTGTTTCACATTCACATTTGCAGTTACAGTTTTGGCCTTTGCTTGAGTTTGTTTTCCGGACGTGCCGCCATTGGCTTGTCCTTGGCCACACCAACCACCCACTCACAATCCAAATATATCTATAACATTGCCGGTTTGCCTCTTATTTCTCAATTGCCAATATTGGCAATCGATATGTGGCTAATAGCTGCGTGTGAATCCAGCCTGCCTCTCTGTGTGTCCGTGTTGGTATTTGTGTGTGAGTTATGTGGTAAAATGTGTGTGTTCTCTCTCTCTCTCTCTCTCTCTCGCTTTGCTTAATGTTGCCTTTCACTCCTTGTTGGATGTTTTTAATGGATGTTGCATTACTCGTTGGTAAAAGGCACAACCCAAAGGCATTTCACACGCGGCGTCAGCTGGTGAAAAATAAAACTTTTGCTCTAACGCGAAAATTGAAAAATAGTTTTTTTGCCAGCAGCGACAACGCAACAAAGTTACAAATGGCTGAGGTGGCAGTAAACGCCTTTATTGATTTGCCCAGTGTGCAATTTGTTTTGTCCCGGACTTAAAACAAGTACTACCATAGCGCGATCTTAGTCAGGTGAAGGTGAAGCTCTATATCCAAAATGTTAAGCTTTAAATGTTAAAGTCTCAATGTCGAATCATTATTTTAGTCAGCTGCAGCTGTGATGTCAGTGACTCTTCACTGTAATGAGGCAGTTGGGGCAGCACTCTTTTGGTTCCCTGAAGCGTGGGTAATGAGCGCACTGATAATTCTGTAAACAAAAGCTAGCCGCCCGCAACAAAAAAAAATAGTAAAAAGAACGCAAACAAAAAGGAAATGAATAGCGAAATGCAAAAGCCTGCTGAAAGTGTCAAGGATAATGTGCACAACCGGAAACAAAATGAAGGCTGACAAAGTTGCTAGAATATTTTGATATGGCTATGTCAAGTACATGGCTTATAATTTTGTTTTCAAATATTTTTCTTGCACAAATATTCAATTTGATTTTATCTAAGTTAAATATTTAACGAATGTTGAATTAAAACAAAGAATTATTAATATGCCAGGCGTTCAAGATATATAAATATACATAGAATATTACCTAAAACTGATATGTCAAGTAAATTAATCTATTTTAATTCTCCTAATCAAGCAACTCACCGAATATTCATTCTAATTTCTAATTTCACAAAGGACATCTAATCCATAAGCCCTCAGTTAAAATATGTATCTAGCTTTGGTTAATTAAAGTACCACTTGCAAAATTTTGTTGCTGATTTAAACATATGTAGCCACTAAAAGCTGATTCACAAAACGGCCAACAAAACACCAAATGCAAAGCAACGCATATATACACCAACAACAGTATAAAGTTAACAACAACAACAAGAAGCAAAATGCAGCCGAGAGAAACCTTGCCAAAAGCTTGACTCATTTGTTTTTTATGTTTTCGGGCTAGAAGATAAACCCAAAAAACAAAGAAAATGCATGAAAATGAAAACTAAAACTCAAACACAACGAAGGCGACGAACACAATACAAATAAAACAAAACAAATACAAACACACACACACATTCACATATACATAGACAAACAAAAGGATGATGATGATGCTGATGCTGATGAGAATGCGGATGCACACCAAGCAGATTATCCTGTTGCTGTCAAATAGTAACAACAACAACAGCAACAACATTATCAACAACAACAATTTCAAGTGCACCGCAAGGCCGTAATCCCACAGAGCCGTAACCGTAACCGCTTTACAGGGCCACGACAGGCGAAGCAGAGTCCGCAGATTGAGCCACACACACACACACACACACACACACACACACACATACACACACACACAAGCAGACTGCCAAAACTGCCATAACATGGATGATTACCCGCTGCTGTGTTGCTGATGTTGCCGGCACTGTTGCAAGTTCCACAGGCCGTTGAAGTTGCCAAACCGCTAAGCGGCCCCCAGCAAAAAGTTTTCATTAAAGTGGCAACTGCCACTCGTTTCCCGATCTCTCTCTCTCACCCATCCAACAGCCTTTCGGCATTCTCTCACTTAGCTCTTAGCTCTTAGCTCTCACCTGACTTGACAGTTGGCGGTTAGCTTTTTAGCCTTTGTAATTGCCAGGCACTGAAACATCGTCAGAAGCTTCAACTATTTCCTGTTTGGTTATCGTTGCAAGTTGAGTGACTGCCAAAATATGTCAATGGGTTTGAAAAAAGATTACAATCTTATCAACTTGCAGCATTATTAACTAGAAAATATTCTCAAGAGCTTAAACAAGTAACATTTTTAAATATAATTGAAGATAAATGAGATATACAAGTATATATATATATAAAGTATTTTTATTTCGAGGACAGTATATAAAAACTAACTTACTTTTAGTATCTGATGTAAAGCAATTGTGTTGTGATAAAATGATGCTCAATGTTGGTGTTGCACACAAGTGTGTGCCGGAAGCGCAACAGTCACTTCGAAGTGTGTAAAGTAACAGCCACACTCTCACGCACAGACACACCCACACAGTTATACCTACACAAACACAATCTCTTTTTCTTTCCAACTTACAAACATACACACAATGTTAAGTAACCAATTTGAAAGTTGAATCGTTTAGTGAAATCACTTGAGGCGATTTAAATCAATCACAGACAATCAGCACCATCTAACAACAACAACATCAACATGGGACCTATGATAGAAGATTCCCCCTACGCTTCCCATCCTCTCTCGACCGATAGGCTCTCTTGAGCTGTTGAGCAAACGAAACGAAACGCAACGAACACTTTTCCATCTCGCCTTTTTTTGCGATTTTATTTAATTTGCACTCATAGCCAAGTCAAGAGCTGTACCAATGTATCCTGCTTACTCCTGGTCCAGCAGCTAGTGCTGCTGGCTGCTGAGTATTGGAAAATTTGATTTTAAATTGGTTTTGGCATCGATGAACGTAAAGTTTGTTTGGACGAAACTAACAAAGTCCATTTCCATATATAACGGCAAAACGAATAAAGGCCAAGCAACGAGGTGTGTGGAACTCAGTGTTTGGTACACAAATAGCCACAGGTGATGTTTTTATTATACCCTGTAGATAAGCGTAACCAGCACACGAGGTACAATACAAATCAAAAGCATTATGTTACAGCCAAAAGAACTAGAAACCTAACAAGTACAGGGTATCTTTCAGTTGAACACACTTCGTTAGTTTACACTTACTTATTTCGTATTCATACACTGAAAAATGCAAGAGCAACAACATAAAAATGAAGAAAAAAAAAGATATTAACAACATGAACTCCGCATAAGCAACATGCAAAAGTGTCGATAAATATTTGTGCAAGGCAAATGAAATCGAGAAAAAGAAAAACATGGAAAATCATATGAAATGAAATGTTAAAAAAATGTACAGAAAATTCTTTTTTAATGAAATGCAAATTGCGAAAAGGGCAAAAGAGGGATAGGGAGAACGGCAACGGTCGAGCACAGAAGCAAGAACCGTGAAGACTCCTTGTTCGGGCAAATGGCTTAATTGGATGGCGTCGAAAGGGAGCAAATTGAATCAACACACAGCCAAAACTCAACTCAAAAGCCAAAAGCGAACACATTTTGTCCAACCGTCGTTCTAAGTGCGGGTCACTCATTACACCATTAGCATAAGTTAGATAACTTTATCAGGGAATTTGCAACTAGATGAAAATAAATATTAGAAAATACATATACGTAGTATATGTATAGTATGGAATGAAAAAACGTATTTAAATATGTATCGATGCTTGCTCTGTTATGATTCTGTTTTCAACTTGCTTCAATGCTATTTGTTAACTGTCTCATCCAAAAAACGTTCTTATTAAAAGCCTGGAATGTGGAATGTGCATTCAATTAAACTGGCAGCTAAATTTACAAGTGTATTTAAACTTCGCCATGCCATGACAACAAGTTTTCAATTGTTAACTTATGCACTCGCGCGCTCACTCATTCATTCATTCATTCATTTATTCGCTCGCTCATTCATTTGTTTATGCTGTTTGTTTTGTGGCGCCCAGACTGACTTCATTTGAAAACTTCTGCCATATTTCACAATGCCGCAATAAATTGTTGCCTCTTGTTGTGCTGAAAACAGTGGCAACTCTTTCAATTACTCCTTTCCCTCTGTCTCTATCTATTTCATGGCAACTTTTAAATATTTTTGCCCAAATTTTTGAATCGCAATCAGCGCCATTGCGCAAAGCAGCTGCAACTTAAATGGCAAACTTAAATGACTTTTAATTATGCAATGCCATAAAGATAGCACATATATATATATATATATATATATATATATATATATATATGTATTAAAAATAATACAAATACGTGTACTTCAGATAGCAAATAATTAAATTGGTCAGAAATTTTAATGCAGTGGGTAATGCAATTCAAAATAAAGATAAATATTGAATTAGAGCAATTGTCATTTTATTATTATTATACACAAACGGGTTTCATGATTTTATTACCCAATAAAAATTAATAAATATCATCTTCTGGCAGTGTATACCAAAAAAAAAAATATCTACAAAACTATGAATTAAATGCTACCAAAATCAGTATTTGTTGTTGCTGGGTATCTTCATGTCGTTTCGAACTTTCGATTTAACGCATTTTTTGCTCGTTTTTCAATTAATCTTTTCTAATTTATTGACACTAGGCACACATGCGACATGGCTTTTAGCATTGCTCGCTGGCTTAGCGTAGAGTTATGTATAATTTATGCAAATTTTGCTAAATCAATTTTTAATTAAAATCATGCACACACATACATACATACATAATAACAATACTAGCTGCAGTCAAACAAACAATTGAAGTTTCGGTTTATGCATTTTGGCCTCGGGGGTGTGGTCAACTTGGCGCATTTGCTAACAAATCAATGTGTCCATCCATCAATCCATATATACATTTAAATTAATCAAGCATCTATCTATTCACAAGTGTGAGCTAGCTGCCTCAATGATAATTCTATTTGCATAACACTAAAAATTGAAACTAATTTGTTTGTGGCATTTCCATTTTCGATAAATTTACTGCTGCACTACATTCAATTGCATTCAAAATAATAAACGTGCTTTTAATGTTTGGGTTTCAATGATATTGTTTATTTGAGGAAAATCATTACATTACGCAACAATAGTTATCCATTATAAGGATCTATTGTATTCGCGCTCAGCGCCAACTTTTAGCCACAAAAACAATGTTAAACCACAATTTTTTTTTTAGTAGTTATCCCGATGCTTATTTATATGGCAATGTTGGCAATAAAAATAGTTAATTGTTCCAATTAATTGTGTAGAAATATTTTTAGTGTGCGATAACAATAAAATTACAATTGTATAGTGTCAAACATATGCTCAGATATGGTTGGGGCAGACAAATTTCCATTGCCATCCTCTAAGCGCACAGGATACGCAGCTCAACACGTGCACACGAATTTCTGCTCAATTAACATGTCACGCAACTCTGGCCAACAACAACAACAACAAGAATCAGTCAACCCTAGCCCTGACTCACTCACAGCTTCGCATTTCCGTTGCTGGCATATCCGTTTCCGCAGTCACAACTTTTATTATTATTTACCTTTTTCGTCTATTTTTTGAAGCTTTTCCGTTTTTCGTTTCGTTTCGTTTCGTTTCGAATTAAATGCACTATTTAACACAGCTGAAGCAAACCACAATTCAAAACTAGAAACATATAATATTTGCTACTTCATAAACTCAAATAACATTTCAGCACACACTTTATCTGCACTAACTTAAACAGTTTTATAGAGAGTTGGACAACAATCGGTTTGCTACATATTTACATACTCACAAACTCATTTATATATATATATATAATTAATTTGAACGGAAATCAGTTGGTTGTCAACAAAGCAATCTCAGCGACAAATCTGTTTTCAATTAATGGCAAATTGTTCAGCACGTAAAGCCGTTCAAACAACAAACAACACACAAGCTGAGCACAGGCTGCCAAGATGGCTCTAAAAACAACAACAAGTAAGAATGTTGCAGACCCTTTTGAAACGAATCTCAAATACTCTGTTGAAGATCATATAAGATTCCAGTCACTTCACAAACATAGACTCTTGGGTTCGTTGGCTCTGCACAGAGTATCGAAACAAAATAAAACACACGAACAAAACTTACAAACTCGCTGTTAGAGCTGTTGTATGTGCTGTTAAAGGGCACAGCATGTCCAAATTGTGTGTGAGCGGCCGAGTTGTGTTTTCTACACAATTTCACTTCGAAGCTTATTGCATAGTTTGGGCGTAAGCAAAAAATAAATAGAGCGCAGATATAGAGTAGAAGTCTTTGGGAATTTTGAACACAAGTTCATGAGAAATTGGTTTTAAAGGCAAAAAATAACAAGAGTTAAGTTTTTTGTTGAGCTTATTGAACAAGGGTTAGTTATAAAGATTTTATGTTTGCTCACAATCAGAGTAATAGTTGTGATTCGAGAAAATACTCGTTGATGCAATAGGCCACATCGGTGAAATGGCATCGTTATCATTTATAGAACACACATACGCATTTTGTACTTGGCTTGTAAATCGCATAGAAAATTGGGAAATGTGTAAATGCAAACAACAATATTCGAAAATGCTACAAAAGTCTCCAGAGAATCCATTGGCGATAGATAGACAGCATCACAGAACATAAGTAAAATACTTAAGATAAGCAAAAGTGATGGCGAAGTGGGTCTCGGGCAACAGTATTTGTTGGTCTATTCGTATTTGGTCATAACCATCACAACAGCAGCAACAATAGCAAGAGCAACAGCAACAGCAACAGCAAAGGGACAACGACAACGAATACAATACACATGGTTCGAGTACTCAAGGGTGCTATTAACTAAAGGGTTACGCAATTACATGTTGCCATTCAGACAGACTGCGAGACAGAATAAAGAAGAGAGAGGGAAAGAAAGGGAGAAAGGATTCTCGAAACGGCAGCTGCGAGATATCTAAAACAGATTTCAATGTTTCTTCTGTTCTTGTTGTTGTTTACATAAATTGTTTACCAATCTGGTCGAAAATCGGAATTTCAAATTTTGCCAACGAAAATTTATGCGCACATTTCTACAATTTACATTTACACACACACATACACACGCACGCACGCTTACACACATATAAGGTTAGGCATTGGAAATGCGTCTACATTTCATTTCATTTGTTTTTGGATAACAGCAAAATAATATAAAAAGGGAAACCAACATGGCAACAGCCACTGGGCCCAAAGGGGCGACCAACGAGGATACATTTCTAGCGGCTCTCTTGAGTGCTGTCCCTCAGGGTCTTCGTTCAGGGCGATAAGTATATGCCGGAGTTTTGAAAATGTCGACGAGTCGACTTTAAGTCTGCCCAATTATGTGTTATCCTGCTAATAGCACGGAGAGATAGAGAGAGATCAAAGAGTCCAGCGCCTGGTACATATGTCAACGTTGCCGTCTCTTCGAGCATTGCACCTGAGAATGTGATTTAAATTGCAAAACTAAACAACAATCAGCCACAACTCTTACTGGTCAGAAATAGACTCCTCCTCCAACTTTTCCTGCGTCTCTGTCTGCTTTTGCTCCCGCTCATGCATTTCCATCAAGTTTAAACGTAAGCAGACGATTTGTAATGCTGCTGCTGCTGCTGTTGCTGTTGCTGCATGTCAACAGTGGCGCTGATGGCAGAGATTAAGATGCAAATTTCAGGTAAGGCCCAGCAACAAAACTAACAACATTAGCAACATAAGGGCATGAGAAGCGAAGAGGTAAAAGGACGATTGCAGTAGCAAAACACCTGTATCCTAAATCCGGTCTGGCAATGCCCCTAAAGTGCAAAGTGAATATTCATGTTGCATGTCAGAACGTAATACAACATTTGTGCAGCATGAAGCAAGCAGCATTCAGCAGAGTGAATAAGAAGGACGTCAGCGGGGCAAACAGCACAGACGCCACAAGGCAGCTGTTGGTCTGGCTAAGAGTGAAGAGTTAAGAGCAAATTTTTGATGCATCAATCTTAGCTGCAGACTTTGTTAATAATCACAATATTTTCTTTAAATAATTGGCTTCTAAGATGAATTGTATTTGCTTTTTGCATAGGAAAAGCATTCAAAAATCAATGATTAAAGTGTAAAGCATTTAACTGGGCTAATTATTAAAATCAGCTGCTAATTATAATATAATATAATATACTTAATATAATTTACCCTTTAAATTGATAAAAAGCCAATAAAAATAATAAATAATTAGTCAAAATAATAACTTCTGCCTCGTTATGAACACAAATGACAAAAAAAAAGCTGGCTCATGACTTAAGACTTTCTGTTTAACGCCTTTAAACCAATATTATGCATTTATCTGAGGCCTCAACTCGCTACCTGTCCGCCCGTCCTCCCGTCTGCCTCTCTTCCTTTCTGCCCTTCTGTCGTTATGTCAGTCATGGCCATTGCAATTAATTTTAATGACATCTAAAGACGTTTACTACCCCCCAACCATCAACCCGCCCACATATCATGTCCAAACCGAGAACAAGGTTCACTGTTCTCATGCTTTCTCACTTTCTCTTCTTCTCTGTCTCTTTCATTCTTGTTAGTTGATATGGCATGCATTGCGTATACGTGTTTTACTTAATATCAATGATGTTGTTGGCCTGGCTATCTGCATAAATGTTTTATTATCTCACACCAGTGCACAATTTTGGCTCGAGGCATCGAGAAATGGCCAACTCTTGTCAACTGACTTTTAAGCCATATTTAATCCGGCTTCCAAAGGGGGGAAGTGCGCACCAGCAACCAGCCCAACGCAGTAACACTGGGTGCAAAAAATGAGACTATAACAAGCTGCCAGCTGAGTGGATGCTGCCATTGAGTGGATAGTTGTTGTTGCTGCTGTTGATGTTGCATGCATTGTATGTAAGTATAAACTGTTGCGACAATGTCAACATGCGAAGTTCTTCCTACCGCAAAGATGACAGATGACCACTTCATGAACCCATGCATTTTAATCCACACAGACGCGGCCGTCCAGGCTCGGGGAGTTAAAACAATGCCAAGCCTTCTGTATCTCAGTGTCCCAACATCCGGCCAGTTGCCTGAACAGAACTGTGATGCTCTCTCTCTCTCTCACACACTCTTTTGGTTGGTCTCTCTCCTCGGCTGGTTGGATAATGATGGAAGTGCATTCTGTAAATGCAGAATATATTTTGCCATGTACAAGTTAAATGTGCGACACATAAATAATATTGTACTACGCTGGGTCCGGACCAATGCATCAACAATGCACATTATTACATACACTCACACACACACACACCGATATAAGTATGAATATGTGTATGTTACTGGGCGCTTCTTCTCTTTTATGCATTACGTTTTAATTTTGCAAAAATTTATTTAAATGCGACTATAATGTAATGTAAATTTCCATTCACTGCGACTCTCTCACACACACACACAATCAGAGAAAATGTGTATGGTTGGGCGTGCATTGTGGGCGGGCCTGTTTGATATAAGTATAAGTGGCCTTACATGGCTTGCCGCTACTCAAATTAATGGATTTTTAATTGTCTCTTTCTCACTTACACCGCAGCCAACTCGTTTTTACCCAGACCAACGCAATCTCCAATCCATTCACCGCCCTCCTTCAACTCCCTGGCTAGCAGAAGCATCCTCTGTTTTCATCTGTTGTTGGGCTCTGGCAAATTACCTTCATAGCTGGTACGATATCCATTTGGGGAGTCGACTTAAAGCTTATGAAAAGTAAAGCAGATTAAAAAAAATACATGAGCAACAGCAACAACAACAACAGACCAAATCCCAAATGCTAAAAGCAATTCTTCTTTGCAGGCTTAAACATTTAAATTCAAGTAATATTTTAAATGCGATTATAACTATCATGGCATTAGCATTTAACTAGATACACTGTCTAATTGGATTCATTCACGATTCATGATTCTTGATACTTTCAAGCTTGTGGGATTTGTTAACGGTCTAAACACTTTATCGAAAGTAAGTCAAACGTAAAACACGTTTTGGTTAAATAAATAACATGATTAATTCCAAGCAACACAACAATAAATATTGAAAGTAAAGCGTGAAGATGTTTTCTTTTAGGAAGCTTTAGCAGTTGACCCTAAAAATGAATTAAAAACTTAAGAGATTTCTTTTAAATCAATAATCATCTTAAGAATAACAAAACAATACGTTTATTCTGCAGAAATGCATTTCCAAAGAACCTGTTTCAATCTACCTAATTTTTGATAAGCCAACCATAAAAGCTAAAGCTGAAGTTTAATGTTGTGCCATAGAACTAAAGCTTAAAATGGACACACTAAAAAAAGCGTTGAAATTTATTAATAGTTATGAGACATGAATTGAATTTAGATAAATAAAAGTATATATTATTGAAAATATTTTTCTATGCTGAAACTAAGTAAGTACAGTTAAGGATATAAAGTAAAGATAGTCACATTTTCTTTTGTTGCAATAAAATTTAAATTTTTCGGTGCATATTTATAAAGCAACCCGGCTTAAATTCTTATCGACAGCCAAAGGAAGTTATTTAAGCCACATGGTAAATCCAAGGCATGCCGATAAATACACAAATATGCACAAATCTATTAACAATAAACGACAAAATTACGCATACGCCACAGTTGCCACATCTCAGTTGCTAAATCGTCAATATATGCGCATGAAAGAGCTTTTCTCTTCCAGAACAACCAAAAAACAAAAAAAAAAACATCTCCCTAGCTAGAATCCACACACTTTGGCAAACACTGTGCAAATTTTTACTGCCATTCAATGGGGAATAGGAATAGGAAGGAATTTGCTTTAGCAAAAGCTGTCGTCCTAAGCCGACGCAGCAATAAAAATATCAACGCCAGACCAACAAAGAAAATAAAAGGGATATATTAAGTCAGGCAGGCAGCTGTTCATTCCTGATACTATTGGCTGTCTGCTAGTCTGTTTCATATTTTTCATATTTTTTAATATTTTTATGTACTACTTTTACAAAGGTGGGTTGAATGGGGGGATACAAGCTACACATTTTATGGCTTAACTTGACTTGGCTGTTGTTGTGCGTTAATAAATTTCTACTAAATAGATTTGTTACAATGGCTGCGTAGTTGCCTAGTTGCAGTAAGCCAAACAAGCCAAAAGCTCTTTAGGTTTGCCAACTTTATCGCCTTGTGCCAAACCCCAGACAGCCCTTTTCAATTTTTCGTGCTTCATTGGCGTTTTATGGCATATTAAAAAGCGAAAGCGTGCAAGGCGCTAACAAAATAAGTATGTATCTAAATATATTAATGGGCGCATTTTGTTTGCCAAGCATTTGCTTTGACAGTGCGTCGAAAATTTGATTAGCGGCAATTGTGCAAATTATAAATGACAGCATTTCAGCAGCTTTAATTTAATCTCAAAACATTTCCGCTTTCAACCTTTTCGCCAACACAAACACAAACCCACGCACGCAACAGCAACAGCAAAAACGACAAGCAAAAGTGGTTACAGCAGAGAAATGTGCTTAAATGTAAACACAAAAATTAATTTTATCATATTTTTCACTTTGTTGTTTGTGTTGTTGCTATTGTTGTTGGTCTTTTAAGCAGCCAACGACAACGATTACCAGTGGCAAACACATATATATATATATATTTATATATATATATGTGTGTGTGTGTGTGTGTGTGTGTGCTTGAGCTCAATAGCTAGAAACGTCGCCCTGCCCACCTTTTTTTAGCTTTGGGTGAAGCGTTTTTGGCGCCACACTTCGATGAATTTTGTTTGTATGCGATGCCAGGGATAATATGCTGTTAATGGTTACTCTCTGTCCCTCTCTTTCGCTCCTTACTGTGTGTGTTCTCTTTCGCTGTATCTGTCTTGCTCAATGTATGTGTGGTCTGTTTCACTGTATGTGTGTACTTTAAAAACAAAAAAAGGATTCAAGCAACCGCATTTAGCTTGAATTGCTGTCATTTATTATGCTTGTTGTTGCCGCTGACGATGTTGCTGCTGCTGCCGCTGACGATGTTGCTGTGGTTCAAATTGTTGCTGTTGCTGCTGTGTAGAAAACTGGCTTAGCCGACGCTTTGGTAATAATTAGTAAAAGATATCAAAGCAAATGACTTTATCTCCTTACAAACTTTACTCAAACACTTTTACAACACACACACACACACACATACACATACACACACACATACGCATACACTACAACGGCAGCCAATGGCGCTGCTTTTATGTGTTGCTGACGACTTCTTTGCAAGAGGAAAATGTTACCAACATGTTGCCCCCTCCAGTTGCCTCTTGTTGATTGCTATACTCTTTAGGAAGGGGGTATATTACTTCTGCAAGCGCTAAAGGAGGCAACAATCGTTCCCGAAGTACATTAAAAGGTCTGGACTAAATTTCTTAGTAAAGCTATCGATATAAAATGTTTAGCTATATTTTAATTCTAATTAAATAAAATTAAGTGCATATAAATTTAATAACTCCCGAAAAGCTTCAACTGATTGTTTTAGCAGTATGCCTATGTGTGTGTGTTTGCAGCCCACTTAATCCGCCATCATGCTCCCACCTCCGATTGTTGCTCAAGGATATTCGAAAGCAAAGGCGAAAAAGGCTCCTTGTGTGATTTTGTGGCTTGGCTTTGTTTAAATTTTCAACCACACAACGCAGACTTATACAATATGCCAAGAGTCTAAGAGCGTGTGTGTATATATATATATATATATATATATATATATGTGTGTGTGTGTGTGTGTGCTTATCCATTATAGAGCTTGAGAATGGCTGTCTGTGCCTTCATTTAGACATTCAGCTCCGTTTGGCTGCCATTTCATCCATGTGCATGCTAATAATTTATAACTAGTTTATATTTTGGCAATTATTTACCACCCAACCACCCGACCGCCCGACCGCCCGCTTCACATAATCCAGCAAATTTAAAGCCACAAAAGATTTGCGGCGGAGATGTTCGTTGTCGGGTTTTGTTCTCGCACAGAGCGACGTCATCAACGCTGAAATATCAGCATGACAATTAAAGTCATTTTGCGTGCGGCCATTACAACTTTGATATGCACAACAATGTCGACAACAACAACAATAATAACAACAATAAGAACAACAATAAGAAAAGTCAAGACTCGAAATCAAAGCACAAAACATCTGCATAGACGCCGCAGAGGAACTTCTCAGAAAGTGAGCGGGGGAAAGGCAGAGCCGCGATAAGAGAACTTCATTCACGGATAACAATAAGCATGCTTAAGGGAGTTAGCATACAACAACAACAGCAACAGCACCAACAACAACAGCAACTTACATTTGGTAAAAACAACTCATGAATATAAATTGCTGCTGACGTGGCCCAACTCTGGCAACTGTTGTTGTTGTTGGCGGTGGGGCCAAACGCTGCGGGTGGCTCGGGCAATTATAAGGCAATGTCTAAAAACAGGCCGCCTCTCTGCCAGGTGGAATCCACACAGGACACAGTCGCAGGACTCCCAACTGTTGTTACACACAAACACACAAAAAAAAAACAGAAAAGAAAAGAATATTATAATCATAAGGAACAGAATATGAAACTTTTTCTGGAATGATTACACAGACCTGACATTCTGGCCTTTAAATGCTGGTCAGCTGCTCGTCATGGGTGGCCCTTAATCTAACAGCGGGTGAGCTTTAACAGCGTCCCGGCCAACAATATTAACAAAGTCTGCAAGAAGGTTTTTTTTTTTAAATTGTTGCGTATACGCCGCGTTCAACATGTAATTTAAATGCAATTAAAATAATAATTTATCTTACTCGCTCGCTTGTCACCTGTGCCAGCAGACTATTTAGGGTGGCACTTGCAACAGCCGTATACAGTGGGGTAGAGTGGGAAGGTTTGTTTTGGGCATCACATACATATGTTTAAAAGCTGTCGCCAGTTGAAGCGCATAAACATGTTCAAAGCGCTTCCTATTGGCGGTGATAAATGAACGCTGCGTTAGCTGACAAGCCAAATGAAGGTACTCAAGAGTTTGGTCATATGTATATAGGTACAAAAAACAAAAACAGAGACGGAGAGAGGGAGAGAGTGGGAAAACCGCAGTTACATTATTTGTATAAAGCTGGCAGTGAACTGGAAAAGTCTGTTATACTCAACGAACAAAAAAAAAAGAGCAACACATAAAAAATGTTTTGAAGAGATTCTTGAAAAGCACACAAGAAAAAGTATAAGATGTGTACACAAATGGAGTTCCTTTGTTAAGTCTGAAATCATTAAGTAGAAAAAAGTATTAAGGAACTTCAACTTTAATTAAGTTGTTTCTATGTCTCTTGAAAACAGACAAAGCAAACTTTAAAGCTTCAGGATTTTTAAGTATTATTTTGACAATGATGACACAAACAATATAAAGTACAACTTAGTTATAAAATGAAGAAAAAATAATAGTATTTAAATAATTCAACGATTAACGATTTAAAACATAACGTTACCTTTAGTTTGTTAACCCTTGGCATTGTCATTGATTGCTTTAAATATATATTATTAATTAAAGTATAAATAAAAATGTTGCAATAAATCAAAATGCGAACCAACGAACATGCAACGTTGTTATTATTGTTGCCGTTGTTGTTTCGTAATCAGAAAACAATAAACAAATAAAATAACAATTAATTGGATTTTTATGGCCTCTTCCTTTTTTGTTGTTGTTGCTGTTATTGTTGCTCTTGTTATTGTTGCTGAAGTTGTTGCTGGGCGCTTAAATTTTTCATAATAAAATATAATTTATTGCATTTGCATAAACCTCTTTACAGGGGTTTGAGCGTGTAAGCGACTCCCCATCCGTATATGTCGTAAGTGTGTGTGTGTGTGAGTGTGTGAGTGTGTGAGTAAGTGCAATTGAATCAACACCAAGTTGCAAAGTAGCCAAGGAAATATACGAAACGAAAAATAAAAAAAAGAAGCATTATCGAAGGCTCAGGCTATAAAATGACCGAACGAACGGTTTGCAATCGCCAGCGGCGTCCTCAATAAAAATTCCTTTTGATTTATATTCGCTTGTCATACATATGGGATAGGGAGGTGCACAGTAAAAGTAGATACAGTATGAGAAAAAGAGAGAGAGAGAGAGAGAGAGAGATTGAGTGTTGGAACAACAAATGAAAGAGTATGCAAATTAATCGGATAATTGCTTTCCAGCTACAGGTAGAAGTGTGCATGAGACACAAATGAAGTGCGATTGTAAAAAACTCTGAACAGCATGGAAATGAAAACCTTTAATGATTAATAAAAACTTGCAATGCAGAAGAGTTTTTTCCTAGAAATTCAGCTAAAAATCTTCAGCACTTTAAATGATGATAAATTTATGTAATTTACTTAACTGTTTTTAAGGTTTTTCGCATTTTGACTGCATATATATAATTGAAAATTTTTAATTAGGCAGTTGAACCACTCGCCAACATGTTTCTAGCGATCCTTGACAAATGGCTACACAAGCTCAGCTTATGTTAAAACTACAACAACAAGAACAATCAGACTAACCCTTTATCTTTCCATCGCACACTCATCTCATTTGATGACATGGTTTGTGCTTGGTTGCGTACTGTGTGGTGTGGCGCGTAAAAACACTTGTGGCTCGGCCTGCATGCCATCGCGTATCACGTGGCGAACGCAAATGCAATTTAAAGCAAACAATTTTTGAAATGACCTACATCCGCCGCTGTCCACCGGATATACGCGCACGCACACACACACACACACACATACATACTTTCGCATTATGACGGAGATGGACAAAATGGGAGTCGCTTTCGTTGAGCTCAGCAGGAGAAGGAGTTTCACAACATCATTAAAAATTAATTCACGCTCGATGTACTGGACCTGGTTGCTGGATGCTGCTACTGACTGCAAGCCAAAAAAAATGTATGTAGTTTGTCATTTTTGATACGACTAAAAGATATCCTCTAATAAGCTTACAAAAAGCCTTTAAGAATTCGATAGCTAATCTTTTTACTATCTTAAATGTATAAATGCATTTTAATTAAGACCTAAATGTCCGAAATTTTAACTTTGATAAACTCGAACACCTTTGCTTGTTTATTTTACTAGCATAGGGTATAAAATGAAGTGAAGTGCTACCAACAACAACAGCAACAACTATAATAATAACAACACTAACCATAACGGCAACAACATCATCTAGCTGAGGCTAAGCAACAACAGTGCGCATTCACGTTTGCGGTTGGCTGCGGTGCATTTTATAATGTTGTGTGCCGAGCAAATGTATTAAGAGATCCTGGACAGAGGTCCTGGGCATACATAGGTCGTGGCCCATTTTTGTATCCACCATCGATGCTGTTGCTGTTGCTGTTACTGTTACTGTTGCTGCTGCTGCTGCTGATGACTTAATGAGCATAATAAGCTCGGTGCTGAAATTACCTTTTAAAATTAACATGATGCTCTCTCTAAAACGTGCCTTTCTCTTCTATTTAGACACGCAACACACACACACACACACACACACACACACACACACACACACACACACACACACACACACACACAGACACCTGGAGTTTGGACACCTCGCGAAACAGTGCAAGAGCGAGCATGACCGGTCAAATCTGTGCCGAAGATGCGGAGGTCAGAACCACCTGGCCAAGGACTGCAATAAAGAGCCAAAATGTATGTTCTGCAAGGAGAAGAATATGGACGATAAACACATCGCCGGTAGCGGTAGATGTCCCATGTTCCGGAGTGCACTGGCCAAAAGAACATCATGAAGTGCGTCCAGCTGAACCTCAACCACTGCGAGGCAGCTCAGGCCCTGCTAAGACAGTCGGTCAAGGAGACGCAAGCAGACTTAGCCATAATCTGCGAGCCGCACAGGCCAATCACTGGAAGCGGATGGGCGGCTAGCAAGTGTGGGAAAGCGGCCATCTGGTCTCTTCGAACACCACCGAAGGAAATTAGCGTAGAACATGAAGGGTTCGTTCGGGCGAAGATTAACACTATAACCTTCTATAGTTGTTACGCCCCGCCGAGCTGGGATCTGAGGCGATTCCAACAGTTGCTAGAGGAAATCTCGGATGATGCTCGCGGCAGATCCCCCATAGTAATTGCCGGGGACTTCAACGCCTGGGCAGTTGAATGGGGAAGCAGAGCGACGAATATCAGAGGAACCTGCCTGTTGGAAGAGTTTGCATCAATAGATGTGAACCTCGCAAACGACGGGAGGCGGCTCACCTACCGTAAGGCTGGCAGAGGATCTATTATAGATATTACCCTGCTAAGTAGCTCGCTATGCAGGAAGACGACGTGGAGAGTCAGCGAGGATTTCACGTTCAGCGATCACCAAGCGATATACTTCGTGATCAATGAAAGACCACAAAGACAGCCGCGACCCCAAACATGTGGGCCCAAGTGGAAGGCAAACCTCCTAGACGAGGATACTCTTTCCGAAGCCTTACGCCATACCGTGTTCCCAGCCATCGGGCAATCAGTCGACAACATGGCAATAAGCCTAATGCGCTGCGTTACGGACGCATGCGATTTGTCCATGCCCAGAAGAAAGCCGAGCAGACGAGCAACTCCCTGCTACTGGTGGAATGAGGAAATCAATCAGCTAAGGAAAGCGTGCCTATTGGCCAGAAGGCGCTCCCAACGTGCCAGGGGCCGCCCGGAATTTGCCAGTAGGCTTGATGACCTCAGAGGAGCCAAAAGAGAGCTGAAACGCAGCATTAAGAGAAGCAAGGCCAGCTGCTTTCGGGCAATCTGCGAGGAGGCTGATGTGAACCCATGGGGAACCGCGTACAAGGTGGTCATGAAAAGGATGCGGAGCCAGGAGACAGTTCGGGTGACCTGTCCTACGGCTCTAGCCAACATAGTGGCGACGCTGTTCCCGCAACAACCGCGGCTACAAGAAACAAGGTCATACCAGCGAACGGAGCACATTCACGAAGTCACACCGGAAGAGGTCTTGGAGGTAATTAAAAGATTGGGTGATAAAAAGGCCCCAGGACCAGACGGTATCCCCAATAAGGCGTTGAAGCTGGCGGTCCGCTCGAGGCCAGAAATATTTGCGGCCACATATGCAAAATGCCTGCAGGAAGGAGTTTTTCCTAAGATATGGAAACGGCAGCGGCTAATCCTCCTGCCAAAAGGGGATAAGCCGACAGACGAACCGTCTGGATATAGGCCTATCTGCCTCCTCGATTCAGCGGGAAAGGTCCTGGAGAAGCTGATATTTAACAGACTCCAGGCCATCATTGATGAAAAAAACGCGCTCTCAGCCAGCCAATATGGGTTTCGAAAAGCCCGCTCTACCGTAGACGCAATCCAGGCGGTAGTAGACATGGCAGCCAAGGCAATCGAGGGAACGCGATGGAGGTGGGGCGACAAGGAGTATTGCGCCGTAGTAACCCTCGATATCCGCAACGCGTTCAACTCGGCGAACTGGTCGCGTATAAGGACAGCCCTGGGTAGAATTGAAGTACCGTCGTACATAGCTAGTATCATATCCAACTACCTGTCGGACCGGGTGTTGGAATATGATACAGAGGACGGACCAAGGAGCTATGAGGTCACAGCAGGAGTGCCACAGGGCTCCGTTCTTGGCCCCCTGCTGTGGAACCTAATGTACGATGAGGTACTTAGACTCGAACTACCACAGGGCTGTACCCTCATTGGCTTCGCAGACGATCTGGCACTGGTAGTAGTAGCCAAAGAGAGCAAGGAGGTAGAGGCCGCAGCGAACGCGGCAATAAGAATCGTGGCAGAGTGGATAAAGGAGGCGAGCTTGGAACTTGCAGGCCATAAGACGGAGGCCGTACTCATTACAAGCCGCAAAGTAGTAGAGTACATCCAGGTGCAAGTCAACAACGAAGTTGTGAAATCCAAGGAGTCTATAAAATACCTGGGAGTCAGGTTGGACAATAGACTCAGCTTCCGGACGCACGTAGAGTACGTCACCCAGAGAGCAGCTAGAATGCAAGGTGCCCTATCGCGCATGCTGCCCAATGTGGGGGGTCCTAAGCCAGCGAGGCGGCAATTGCTGGCGAGAGTGGTAGCCTCCGTACTGCTGTACGCGGCACCCATATGGGCAACGGCTGTGTCCAACCAGAAAGGCCTAAAAAGGAAGCTCTCGGCACCTTACAGGCTGAGCGCCCTCCGAGTGATCTCCGGCTTCCGCACGGTCTCGGAAGATGCAGCTCTGGTCCTAGCAGGAATGGTGCCAGTGGACCTGCTAGCGCTTGAGATGAAGGAGATCCGAAATAGAAGGATAGCTGCGCCGGACGCCATGGCTACCATCCGAAGCTCAGCAAGAGCATCGACGATGGACGCCTGGCAGTATAGATGGAGGACGGCGAGCAAAGGAAGATGGACACACCGGCTAATCCCCAACGTAGAGGATTGGATCGGGAGAAATGCAGGTGAGTTGGACTTCCATTTAACACAGTTTCTTTCAGGGCACGGCGGCTACAGGAGCTACCTACACAGGTTCAGGCACGAGGACACCCCGCAGTGCCCGACATGCCCGGACGCCATCGAGGATCCGGAACATGTGCTCTACCAATGTTCGAGATATAGGGGAGTGTCTGGCTCAGTGCCCCCACCGGAGACCCTGGTAGAGCACATGATGGAGTCTCCGTCGCACTGGAGAGATGTCCGCCAGCTCATCATAAGCATACAGAAAGATCTGAGATTATGCGAAACTGAGCGGCGAGTGACGGAGAGTGCCTAGTTAGGCAACCCACCCCGGTGAAGTAATACTTTGCGGTGATACCGCCGGGTGTGGGGGTGTGTGTGGGGGGCGAGTTTAGTACGTATGCATTGACACTGTCTTTGAATCGTGCATGCAGGGGGCTCGGGCCCCTGTATCTTTTAGAAGATTCTCACCTCCGGGGCGCATCCAAAAAAAAAAAAAAAAAACACACACAGACACAGACAGACAAAGCCCCCCATACACACACACATGTGACGCCGAAATGGAAATTATAGTCATTATAGTGTCATAGACACACCGTTACATATTTAAATTAAGATTTAAATGCTTCGACAAAAGGGAAACGCAGCTGTGACTACTTAATGAAAGGTCTTCACCATCAAGAGGGACGGGTGTGTAAAGCAGCAGAAAAAAAAAATTTAATTAAAAAATTCATAGCAAAGACAAGATTATAAGAACTGTACCAGATTGATGAACAATTATGCCATTTCCCCATGCTGCTTATCCTGCAACTTAAAGTGCAAGTCAGGATTTGCTGGCTTATCGCTAAAGTGCTTCGCTGAAAATCAGCTGAAGTCAACGCAGTTCTCTGCACGCATCATTCGCCGCGCGATGCGCTTGTCAAGAACTTTTTTTGATCGAATTTTGAAGGAGCCACGCTGTGTATACGCAATGCATGAGAAGAAAAAAAGAAGTCGTAAATACAAATGTGTATATGGCCAACTTCTGAGCATCATAATCAAATTAAAGCATAATTTTTTACGACGTCATAGTAATAAATATGAACGATGCGAAATTGTGCACAACATGGAATCCCAAAGAGAAGCCAATCCAAAGTCTGGAGTGCTCGGGCGGTGCTTCAGCAAGTGATTTCCCATTTTCGCTAAGCTCTCAGAAGAATAAGTAGCAGTCGCAAAAAAAGATCTGTACTGGCGTGAAAAATAAAATCAAACGTATAAATCATTTATGCCATGCTTTAAAATTGAATACGCATTCGTCAGCAATAAATCGCAGCAAAGGCAGCCAAGGCAGCCAGGAAAGAGCCCGCAAGGAGCTGAGCTCATGTTGTGGACTCTCGTCTCGAAGGGCTGGCTGGTCACATTTGCGTGTTCGCCGGCTTTTGGGAAATTGCTACAATTTGTTTCATATTTTATGTGGCTGCTGCTGCTGCTTATGCTGTGTGTGAGTAAAAATTTACCAGCTTGCGGTTTTATTCGAAAGCCACGCGCGAATTTTTCTTGGTCGGCTAAACTTATATTTGAATTATTGTTGGCACATTGGCAGAGCTAACCGAAAAAATATCACAATGGCAATGCCTTATTTGCATTTAGAATGCAATAGGAAAAAGTATTATTTATAGTTTCTAGCTGCAGTTTAATTTCGAAACATCTCTTATTGCAATACATACATATAAAAGTCTAAAAACAATCACATAAGAATCACATTATGAGATTAATAATAATAAATTCATAGATTTCATATTTAAAACGAATTTAATTAATTCAAAACTGAAATTTATGCAAAAATATTGAATATATTTTGCTGAATATCTGTGCTTCTTATTCTTTCTTCTTCTTATTCGAATTCTATACGCTTTTACGCTTTTGTTCCTCTGTTCCGCCACACAATGGAAAATTTTGTGTGCTATTTTTTTTGCATACGGCGTGGGTGGTGTTTTAAAGTCAAGTATAGCATACTTTCAGGATGTACATTAAGTTAGTTAATTGGCTAGTATAATCGAAACAGCTGGAAATAATGGGGAAAAAAGAATAAGGGATATATGGAGGGGGCAAAAAATATTTTAAGAAAATGTTGCATACTTACAAAATTCAAAAAGCTTTAAAAGTTTTTTTAAGAATTCGTTTTAACTTAAATTATTGCATATGGCATAGGCGGTATATTGAATTTATTGCATAAATTTGAATTTCGAATTAAATTTAATTCGCATGCCTACTATTGATATTGTTCTGCTTTTTAAATCTCTTAAAAACGTATCTGAAAAGTATTTTAATCTTTTTAAAGGTATAGTTGTGTACGTTTCCAATTAGTATTTGATAATCTTAAATTCAAAACGAACTTTGGCGTGAGTCACACGTTGCCTCGCTTTTGTTGAAATCATAAATGTTCTATGGATCCTACGGGCTGGGGGGCAGGTTTGATTTAAAAACAACTTTCCATACGAAATAAATTTTTAAGCCAACAAGCATTAAAAAATGCTAAGCACTTCAACAAATCTCTTTCTTATTTTAAATGCCTATAAAATTTAATCATATCGATTTATGACTATTGACAAGAAAGCGCCGAAAATAGTTGCAAATTTCACATTGTTTGCGCAGTTTCAAATGTCAACCAGACAGGATTATTTTATAAGTATTTTTAAAGTAAACTTTTTCACAAAGCTGACCAAATCTTATGACCATGTTACTTGACAACAAACATTAAAAAAACAATTAAGTTATCAATCATTTAATGACACTAAATTGGGGATTTGTCAGCTACTTGTTGGATGTAGAATGACTAATGTCGAACTATTTCATAAGAGTATTAAAAAAAAGCAACGTCAGGTGAATATTTAAAATGTGTTACTGGTATTTTTTCTAGAAGTTCTTTTAACGATGCGTTGCAACATACTATCTTGGTTTTAAAGATAATAATTCATTAGCAAACTGTACTTTTCTTATTCCAAAACAACGAGGCAAGCGAATTCCACACATCATAAATATCTTGGTCGTGCTATTGCTTGCCTATGCTAATTTTCACGGAAAACGCAGACATACATGTGGGCTAACGTTTCTTAATTTGAAATGAAACAATGCGAAAGAGAAGACATTGGCAATGCCGATGCGACATGTCGTCGAAACGAAAACCAAATTTATGGTCCTAACAAGCGCTGTCAAAATGTGAGAATTGAGAGCAGCTCTCTGCCAGGCGCAAAATCAGCGGTTCAGTGTGAAATAGCGGTTCGGTTCGGTTCGGTTCGTCAAAGGAACCTACAGAGTAGACAACCAAAAATGCATAGCTCCAGCTGCTGCTGCTGCTGTTTCTCGACATTTGCATCTCGCATATAAATCGCATTAGGAGCACGCAGTTACAGAGCACCAAACATGGCAACGTGTGGTTTTCGCAAGACTGAGACACTGCCATCTGTGTTTGCATCCCTTAAATTCCACAACACAAGAGTTCCTCCGTTTAATTGAAGTTAGAATAATGCATGTACGCCTGTATGCGTATGTGTGTTTGTGTGGTCTTAGAGGCAATCCCAAATACATACATCGATGGCACAGATTTGCGGCCCTGACACAGCAGTAAACAAGCATTGACCATTTGGCTTGCGATTGTTCGACACTTCACAGATAAGAAAAATCGAACTTCTTATCGTTAAACGACCAACTGCAAAAGCGAAAACCAAAGAAACTCATAAAATTTATGAACTTTAATTTACGCCATGTATTTTGCGAATTATAAATATAAATCCAAGTTAAAAGCCCCAAAATTTGGGAGAGTTGAATTTGGGGATAAATATCACTTTAATCAAATACTAGAATACTAAGATGATGTGCACTTTGGCGGAGGCTTAAACTAATAATGGACACTTGTACATGATGTTAATCTTGTCAATATCCTTTTCGCTGAGTCCTGTGCGCTGCCCGATCTCAGCTGTTTCATCCAACGGCACTATCGTATCCTTGCCGTTTACTGAGAAGGCACCAGGACGATAATGCAAACAGCTATCATAATCATATTCCACATCAAAATCGGTTATAAAACTGGGTGAATATTTCTTAAAGTTGAACTCCTTGCCAGGCACAATGTTCTCCTCGACAACCTCGATGTAGTCATCTCGAATAGCCGAACTCTGCTGATGATAGAAGCCCAGAGCATGCATGAGCTCATGCAGAATAGTGCCGGGTCTGAAACAGCCCTCTCCAATCGGATATATCTCCAGGTTCATCTCTTGTGGCTTGCCCAGATATCCAACAGCTGTGTAGCAGCCACCAGGCTTGGCTCCAATATCCACATATGCAACATCTTCATCATTGGCTTCCCTAAACAGCAAGCATGTATTTTTCTCTAATGTTTCCATGGCCTTCAGAATAGCTTCGCGATGTGTGGCATCAAAGTCTTCGGAGATTTTGTAAACGACTGTGTTTTGGGGCCAGCGCTTGGTTTCATCTATCAGACCATTGCGACCCATTGGTCCCTGCTCCAATGCCAACTGTTGTCTTGTGGTAAGCTGCATATCACCCTCAACGTAACCAGCTGCCTCTTCGGGATCGACTTGTGTAGCGGGAAGCGGTAATAATTTCCCCTCCAGCATTAAGGTGAACAGCAGTAGAAGTAGCACTGTTTGATAGGATTGCATGTTGCTCGCGACGTTGCTCGATCCTGACTGACGCTAGTACGTTGCTGCCACTGGACATTAATATGCGCAAGTTGATAGTTGAGTCCATAGATTAGATACAAGCAATCGATTGCGCTCAGATAATGCAGTAGTACAAGTAGTAAATTTAATGTACCAGATACATTAATAATGTATTATCTCTTTTCTTTAGCTTTTTCTTTCCTCCATCAGTTTGGGTCTCAAAGTTCTGCCGGCTATTCGTCATGTGATAACTAACACTATCACTGGGATATGGCTTAATTGAAATAGTATCATTATTATCAAGGGTGTGATTAAATTTCTCGAGTGCTCGACGAGCAATACACAAATTATACTTGATTAACTGCACACTGCAGAGAGCTAGTCGTATGAGTAATGATGGCCACCTTTACTTGCCCGATGAGTTTCAGATATGGAATACACGAGTAATCGGCGAACTAAACAAATAAACAGTTGTCTTTTGACTTGAATGACGCTTATCAAACCGCAACTCAAGAGACATGATTCGTGCTCTCTTTAAAGCTCTGTTGAGTGCGTTTTTGATTATAGAACGAGAGCCGGCGACATTTATAAAGCAATGACGGCATTTACCATGTTCATAACTAGATTGAGCACTTAGCAGTTCTATTTCGATCCACGATGCTATCAAGCGATTAAAATTTGAGGCCAGATTTGACAAAACCGTATTGGCAATATTATTTACAATATTATTTAGGGCAAATTGTAAAATCCACTTCGACGATTGACCAATTAGAAAGGTACAAATATATACAGTTTCTCAAATATTATTTCATTACCAAAGCAAATTACCTAAGCGAATGTTTCTGAGATAAGGAAGAACTAAGAAATAAGCATTCTTTAAGGTGTGACTTTATTTGGGAATACCACACAAAGAGTAAAGTGTATAAGAGTTAGCATAAGATTTAGTCTGATGGACATATCATAACTCTTCCTTGTCCTTTATCAGAACAACTTCTGGGTACTTTTTCTTACCTTTAATACGTTACAAATCACTAAAGATAATTTGAATAAATGTATATGCTAAAATCACGTTTCATGTATGCCTAGGACACTTGTACATAATATTTAACTTGTTAATATCCGACTGACTCAATTGCAGTCGTTGTCCCATAATCTTCTCAGCACCTGCTGTCAATGGCACAATGGTCATCTCCCCGTTCTTGGAGAAGCCATAGGGAGTATAGTGCATCACACTTCCATAGTCATAGATCTGGTCAAAGTTATCGACCCAATCCGCATTGTACTTATTAAAGTTATGCTCCTTTCCCTCCAAAATATTCTCCGCTTCAATTCGCACATAGTCATCGCGGTCTGAACTGCTCTGCTGATGATAGAAGCCCAGAGCATGGAACATTTCATGCATTATGGTTCCCATGCGATAACAGCCCGTATCCAGATCGTGGTTCTGCAGGTTCATTTGCTGGACGCGATTTTGAAAGCCCACAGCTGTGAAACAGCCACCAGGCTCCGACGTTATATTCACATAGTATTTCTGATCCAGCGATGCCTCCTTGAAAACCAGACAGGAGCTAAGTTGGATTTTACTTAACCCAATGAGTATTTGATTGCGGTGCGCCTGATCTGCTTACAATTCGTAATAAGAGTTTGCAAACAAGTTATTCGGATTGCGACCTACCAATTGTGCTACTCATACGGTAATACACGATGCCATCAGGCCAGCGATAGTCTGCATTTCTTAAACCATTTCTCTGCTCCGGAGTAAAGATCATATCACCTTCAGCATAACCTGAAGTTAGCTCTGGATCAAGTTCAATGCGTGTTGCTGGTGCTCCCTGAATATCCTTGATGAACACAAGGATAAAGCAGAGTATGAAGAACCGCTTCATGTTGGCTGTTGAATGGTCTAATGCGGAATGGCGTCCAGACGTTTGGTTTGTTCAAAGTTTGCTTAGCAATTATATGGCTAATGAATTTATCTTTATAGCGGTTGTTACTGCACCTCTTTATTTACAACCCTTTTGTTATTAACCATAAGACATTAATTGAGCTTGTGCTTATCTTATCTTCGATTCACTGGAATCGCCAATTTGCTGGTAAGTAGAAGCATTTACACACAAGTGCCTGAATATATCTTAGTATATGAACTGATTACTGCATTGCAAACGATAGCAAAAAAAAAAAGAAGAGATTATCATTTAGATTTGTTTAGTTGGGAATTTCTTTTAACATTTGTACATTCTATTCAGTTTTTTGATATCTATCTCACTCATTCGATCTCGATTGTTCATTAGTTTTTCAGCACCTTCCATTAATGGTATAATTGTCCTTTCTCCATTTTTGGAAAAGAGGTAGGAATTGTAATGCATTAGACTGCCATAGTCATATTCCTGACCAAAGTTGTCAACTATATCCTTGTTGCGCTTTCTGAAGTTCCTCTTCTTATTTTCGATTATGTTCTCCCAGGCAATGTGAACGTAGTCATCACGATTCCAGGTGTTTTGCTGATGATGGAAACCCAAGGCGTGAAGGAACTCATGCACAATTGTACCCAGACGGAAACAACCCTTGCCCAGAGGAAAGTTCTGTAGGTTAAGCCTTTGTACTCGATTGATTCTGCCCACATGCGAGAAACAACCACCAACTTCTGAGGTGACATTCACATAGTAGGGCTGATCGGTAGATGCCTCCTTGAAGATCAGGCACGATCTTGCCTCGATTTGGAGGATGGCACGAATAATTTGATTTTGATGTTCCCGATCTAAAGCACATTGTTGAAATACAATCGAATCTAAAACCACTTTAAAAAATCTCACCTATATTGTCATTAATGTGGTAGAAAACAACGCCATTTGGCCAGTGAAATTTTTCAGCGATAACACCATTTCTTAATGAACTTTCTATTATCATATCACCTTCGAAGTAGCCGGCAGTTTGCTCAGGATCAGTTTCCACACGACATTTTGGCGCCGCAAAGCAAACATTGTTGCACACAAAGGCAACTAGAACTACGGCCAAAGTTCTCATGTTGGCTACTGAATGGAGTTTTTGTGACTGTTGCGCCATTCGATACCCGTAAGCCGTCAAAGTTTGCTTAGAATGTTGCAAGCTTGTTTGCCAAGTACTATTTTATAAATTTATAACTAGAACTTATGGCTTGGGAATTAAAGCGGTAAAAATCTTCTGACCTTATCTAATCGTTGCAGATTTCTGTACAGAATCAGGTTAGCGTTTTTCTGATTCATTCCGGGCTATTCTAGAAGAATCTTTGCTCGCTGACTTTTCTTAGCAACCAACGTGTTTTTTTTTTGTGCTCTTCGCTCTTTTTAATTTTTGTGCATTTAATTTTGTTATTAATTTCGCGACTCTGTGCAAATAAATAGTTTTGTGACTTTGGGTTTCATTGGTTGTGTAAAACCGAAGTCGAACATTAAATTAAAAACTTTACTTGCATTTATTTTGCAAGTACCAAAATACAACAACGAATGGCAGTTTCACTGCTTAATTTGTGTTTCGTTTTTGTGAGTATCATGCTTTTAACTCTAGGGTGGCCCTAAACTTTTGTGAGCAGTATTCACTCATTTAATAAGTAATTTTTTCATCCTTTATTTAATTTATCATTGATTAATTTTATTTTTTTATTTTATTTAAAAAAAAATTATGCCTGTCTGTTGTTACAAGGGCTGCCAAGTTCGCGTTAATACGAAGATGGCTTTTATTGGCTGCTGGATGTGCCCAAACGTCGCACATGAAAAATGAGCTGGTCTTAACGGCACCATCATGTCATCGACTTAATGGCCACCACAAATTTTGAGTTGCCCTGTTGGTCTTGTTTGGAGCGAAAGAAAGACATGGTAGGCTTCATGCAGACTCAGCTTGGCTTTGTTTTCGGTCAAATACAAAAACTGTGCGAAAATTTCTCAACTGTGCAGAGAAACTTCAAGAAGAAAAATCTCTTGAGTAATTCTCCAAAGCCCAAAAAAGCCAATGTTGGGCCGTCAGCGGGTCCTGTCGTGTCTAAAATTTCACCAAACATTCTAGAGCCCAAAAATAAAGATAAATTAATGAACAAATTTTCTGCCCAAGTCCCCAAAATAAACGAGATACCGGATGAAAACACTATAGTCTCCAGGGATGTCGATTCATCTAATCCCGGTCCTTCGGTTTTTTTGGTGGTGAGTAGTGTTGACTTAGTTCAACAAAACGAACCCAACATATCCAAAGAGACAAAAATTCCATTACTTGAAAAAATTCCATTACTTCGGTTAAAAAAACAAATATTTGTTTCAAGGCTTACTTTTGATTTGACATCAGACATGGTCAAGGTCTAAATTAAGGGCAAATCGAAAGCCAATTTCACGGTGAAAAAAATCAAATTTAATTATACTAGGAATATCTCGTCATTTAAAATCAGTGTTTCGAATTAAGACCTTAGCTCTATATGTTGCAAAGAATTTTGACCAGAGCACATACTGCCAGAATAATAAAATCGGCCTCCAATTGTTTCTTCCATAATTTCTTATCAAAATTGCGCTTTTAGCATAAACTGAAGGCATAAAAATCTGATGTACCTCAATTCGTTAAATCATTTTGAAAAATGAACTGCTTCAATTACTTACTTTGGGCTTTTCTGCTTAACGGCTTGAGTCGTAGCCGTGGCTGTGAAACGGATAAGGCGCTGTTAGAGGACGATATGCGTCTCACGGCAAAGCAATCGGAGTATCTTCACGGAAATAAATTAACACGAAATGTTATGCTCTGGTCGACTTACTACTGGCCCAATAATGAACTCGTCTACAGCATCATCGGGTTGAGTAGGTGTTAAATCAAGAGTGCATCCACGTGGACACTACAATTGATTCTACTCCACAGCTTACTGGGACGAAGAATTAATCAGAAAGGCCATGGATGAAATTTCAGCTCTGTCCTGTGTACGCTTTCGTCGCACTTACTACGCCTATGAACCGCACGTTGTCATTCAGAGAAGGAACAATGGCTGTTGGGCCGATGTTGGTTATCTAAGAAACCGACAAAACCTCAATCTGGGCCCGGGCTGCATGACTGTTGGCACCATACAGCATGAGCTGCTGCACTCTCTCGGCATGCTGCACATGCATAGCGATCCCAATAGAAACCAGTACGTAAGGATCGCTTATGAAAACGTCATACCGGGCTATGCAAGCAACTTTGCCCCTTTCTATGCTAAGGATGTGGGTGACTTTGGCTTCGGCTATGACTATGACAGCTTAATGCATTATGGACCCTATGCCTTCTCAAAGAATGGCCGACCCACCATTATACCATTGCAAAGTGGTGCCATTATTGGTCAACAAAATGGACTTAGCAACAAAGATGTACTGAAACTAAGACGCATTTACTGTTGATTGTGTGTAGTTTAGCCAATTGACTATGATACTGAAGCTGTTAACTTAATTTATTAATGATAAGATTTTGTGGTATATATAATTAAACATTAATAATATAAAATAGTATAAATATGATAAATAAATTATTTCAAAAAGCCATTTGTGTTTTTACTTACATATTATATATAATATATTAAATCTAATATGCTTAAAGTGTGTCAAAATGTAATTAAACATACATGTACTCAAATTAACAAGTAATTGCATGCAATAAACTCGTTTTACTTGATTGTAAGTTAAGCGCAGCGTTTACAATAGGAGTGTGTATACTAAAACATTCACCAAACATTCTAGAGCCCAAAAATAAAGATAAATTAATGAACAAATTTTCTGCCCAAGTCCCCAAAATAAACGAGGTACCGGATGAAAACACTATAGTCCCCAGGTCATCTAATCCCGGTCCTTCGGTTTTTTTGGTGGTGAGTAGTGTTGACTTAGTTCAACAAAACGAACCCAACATATCCAAACAGACAAAAATTCCATTACTTGAAAATATAGCTTCGGTTAAAAAAACAAATATTTGTTTCAAGGCTTACTTTTGATTTGACATCAGACATGGTCAAGGTCTATATTAAGGCCAAATCGAAAGCCAATTTCACAGTGAAAACAAGAAGGCTCTAGTCGAAAAATCCCGACTAGACGATACCCTAATCCCTATACTTTACGCGTACAGTCAGTGCTTGCAAGTATGTGTGCGTGTGTGTACGACCATACTGCATACTGCATACTCAACTTCAAGCTTCCATATCTCCGGTGTTTCTCAACCGATTTGAATAAAAATTTCACAGACTGTTATTATTTATTAATAATTCAAAAAGTTTCAAATTCAAGATTTTATTGTTATCGATCCCATGTGTATATCGAAAACGGGATGAGTAATCGAAAATCGAAAACAAACTTGTACTGCCTAGGGATTAGGCGAGCTTAAGTTCGAAATCTGGAGTCTCTAGCTCTTATAGTCTCTGAGATCGACGCGTTCATACATACAGACGGACAGACGGACACAAGGACTCGACTGTTGATGCTGATCAAGAATATATATACTTTATAAGGTCGGAGATGCTTCCTTCTGCCTGTTACATACTTTTGCACAAATTCATTATACCCGTTTTCCCATTTTTAATGGGATCAGGTTATAACAAGTAAGAAGGCTCTAGTCGAGAAATCCCGACTAGACGATACCCTGATCCCTATACTTTACGCGTACAGTCAGTGTTTGCAAGTATATGTGTTTGTATGTAAGCACATACTGCATACTGCATACACAACTTCAATGTCCCATATCTCCGGTGTTTCTGAGCCGATTTTAATAAAATTTCACAGATTGTCGTTATTTTGTTCATTATATCAAATGCCATCTCAAAGTTTTCAAAATTCAAGATTTTGTTGTTATCGATCCATTTGTATATCAAAAACGGGATGAGTTATCGAAAATCGAAAACAAACTTATACTGCCTAGGGATTAGGCGAGCTTAAGTTCGAAATCTGGAGTCTCTAGCTCTTATAGTCTCTGAGATCGGTTGGCTCATACATACGGACAGACGGACAGACGGACGACTCGGCTGTTGATGCTGATCGAGAATATATATACTTTATGGGGTCGGAAATGCTTCCTTCTGCCCGTTACATACTTTTGCACAAAACCATTATACCCTTTTTCCCATTTTTAATGGGATCAGGGTATAAAAATTAAATTTAATTATACTAGGAATATCTCGTCATTTAAAATCAGTGTTTCGAGTTAAGACTTTAGCTCTATACAATGCAAAGAATTTTGGCCAAAGCACATACTGCCAGAATAATAAAATCTGGAGGCCGATTGTTTCTTCTATATATACATATATATATACTTTTTACTCACAAAAGTTTAATTTTTACCCCCAAAATTGGAAAATCTTGGGTTATTTACCCAGGTTCCCCGACCGCTGGATTACTGCAATGCAAACGATAGCAAACAAAAAATTGATTGTCAATTCGGTTTATGTAGTTGGGGATTACTTTAAACATTTCTGGGACACTTGTACATTATATTCAGTTTGTTGATATCTGCTTCACTCAATTGCAGTCGCTGTCCCATTAGTTTATCAGCACCTTCCACTAATGGAACAATTGTCATTTGTCCATTTTTGGAGAAGGCGGTGGAAGAGTAATGCATTACACTACCATAGTCATATTCCTGACCATAGTCGTCAACTATATCCTTGTTGTACTTATTGAAGTTGTTCTCGGTACCTTCGCGTATGTTCTCCATGGCAATGTGAACGTAGTCATCACGATTCCAGTTGCTCTGCTGATGATAGAAACCCAAGGCGTGAAGGAACTCATGCACAATTGTACCCAGACGGAAACAGCCCTCGTCCAGAGGAAAGTTCTCTAGATTAAGCTGTTGTACTCGATTTCTGTTGCCCACAGACGAGAAACAGCCACCAACTTCTGAGGTCACATTCACATAGTAGGGCTGATCGGTAGTTGCCTCCTTGAAGGTCAGGCACGAGCTTGCCTCGAGCAGGCGGATGCCACGAATAATATGATTACGATGTTCCTGATCTAAAACACATTGTTTCACATTGTGAATCTATAATCACTTTAAAGTATCTCACCTATGTAGTTGTTAATGTAATAAAAAACAACGCCATTTGGCCAACGATAAGTTTCATTGATAAGACCATTTTTTTCCGATTTTTCTAATATCATATCACCTTCGAAGTAGCCGGCAGTCAGTTCAGGATCAGTTTCCACACGATCTGTTGGCGCCGCAAAGCAAACATTGTTGCACACAAAGGCAACTAGAAGTATGGCCACAGGTCTCATGTTGACTACTGAATGGAGTTTATGTGACTGTTGCGCCATTTGATACCCGTAAGTCGTCAAAGTTTGCTTATAAAGTTTACTTGCGTGTTTATTGCCAAGTACCATTTTAAAAATTTATAACTAGAATTTATGGCTAGGGAATTTATGCGGCAAAAACCTTAAGATCTTATCTAATCGTTACGTTCTCTATACACAATCTTTAGATTTCTGTGCACAAGCAGGTATTCGAATAAAGTAAGCGATTTTTCCTATGCATTTTAGCCTGGTTATTATAGAAGAACATATTTTTAATCGAATAATTTAAATATATAATAATTAACTTATTTACATCAATCATTTATAGATAAGGGAAGACAATCAAGTCGTACATAAAAAAAAAATATTATAATAATATAACACCACTATTTGTATTTAATCTGTGGCGCTTGACTAAAAGTATAACAAAACTTGTATTTCGTGTATAATCTTTGCTCTAACCTAGTATCTTCAGACCGTATTCCCCGGTATTTATGAGATACACTCTCTTCACAATTATCAACGCTAATTTTTCATAGCATACTTCTAGGTGCTTATTAAAATTCGATGGTATAATTAACGCATGATTTTTTTTTATACCCTGATCCCATTAAAAATGGGAAAAAGGGTATAATGGTTTTGTGCAAAAGTATGTAACAGGCAGAAGGAAGCATCTCCGACCCCATAAAGTATATATATTCTTGATCAGTATCAACAGCCGAGTTACTATAAGAGACTATAGAGACTCCAGATTTGAAACTTAAGCTCGCCTAATCCCTAGGCAGTACAAGTTTGTTTTCGATTTTCGATAACTCATCCCGTTTTTGATATACACATGGATCGATAACAACAAAATCTTGAATTTTGAAAACTTTGAGATGGCATTTGATATAATGAACAAAATAACGACAATCTGTGAAATTTTTAAAATCGGTTGTGTATGCAGTATGCAGTATGTGCGTACCTACAAACACACATACTTGCAAACACTGACTGTACGCGTAAAGTATAGGGATCAGGGTATCGTCTAGTCGAGATTTCTCGACTTGAGCCTTCTTACTTGTTTTTTTTTTTACCGGCTGCTTTTTAAGTTAATGTTGTCCCCTCGCGACCTTTAAAGATACCTTTGTGTTGACTTCCTTGTTACTGTCACTTGTTCAAATCCGAAACTCATTCCCAATTTCAATCGTTTACGAAGCGAGCGCGAATATGAAGGCGATAAGGTTGCCAAAATTAATCTTAACACAAAAAAGACAGCGACATAGAGTTTACCTAATTACATTTGTCAACACACAATAAACTGATTAAATATGGGTGCGACTGATGCGGAAGAAGGCATGTGGAAGTGCAAAGCCAGCAAAAGGGCAATGGAATCTATCATCATTAGTTTGCGAAAGAAAAGCGCACATATGAAAAGAACTTTCGCCTTTTGCTTTTGGGAATTTGCTCTACTATGAGTTTGAAAAACCATAAAAGACATTAGCAAAGCTTCAACAACAATGCATCATTAAAGGGCCATATTTCAGATAGTTAAAAATGAGCTTTTTAGTGGGTTTTATTATGTTTAGAATTAAAGCTATGGCTTAACTTGGTGTTAAGTGTGTTTAGGGACTTATGTAAATAAATAAATAATAAAGTTAACCTAATGTGAAGGTAACTGGAGGTATTAGCTTTACATACGCCATAAACCCTTATCATTTATATGTGTACGTGTAATTTCTTATCAAAAATGCGCTTTTAGCATAAACTGAAGGTATAAAAATCTGATGTACCTCAATTCGTTAAATCATTTTGATCAAATGAACTGCTTCAATTACTTACTTTGGGCTTTTCTGCTTAACGGCTTGAGTCGTAGCCGTGGCTGTGAAACGGATAAGGCGCTGTTAGAGGACGATATACGTCTCACGGCAAAGCAATCGGAGTATCTTCAGGGAAATAAATTAACACGAAATGTTATGCTCTGGTCGAGTTACTACTGGCCCAATAATGAACTCGTCTACAGCATCATCGGGTTGAGTAGGTGTTAAATCAAGAGTGCATCCACGTGGACACTACAATTGATTCTACTCCACAGCTTACGAGGACGAAGTATTAATCAGAAAGGCCATGGCAGGCATTTCAGCTCTGTCCTGTGTACGCTTTCGTCGCACTTACTACGCCTATGAACCGCACGTTGTCATTCAGAGAAGGGACAATGGCTGTTGGTCCGATGTTGGCTATCTAAGAAACCGACAAAACCTCAATCTGGGCCCGGGCTGCATGACTGTTGGCACCATACAGCATGAGCTGCTGCACTCTCTCTCCATGCTGCACATGCAGAGCGATCCTAATAGAGACCAGTACGTAAGGATCGCTTATGAAAACGTCATACCTGGCTATGCAAGCAACTTTGCCCCTTTCTATGCTAAGGATGTGGGTGACTTTGGCTTTGGCTATGACTATGACAGCTTAATGCATTATGGATCCTATGCCTTCTCAAAGAATGGCCGACCCACCATTATACCACTGCAAAGTGGTGCCATTATCGGTCAACAAAATGGACTTAGCAACAAAGATGTACTGAAACTAAGACGCATTTACTGTTGATTGTGTGTAGTTTAGCCAATTGACAATGATACTGAAGCTGTTAACTTAATTTATTAATGATAAGATTCTGTGTTACATACAATTAAACATTAATAATATAAAAATAGTATAAATATGATAAATAAATTATTTCAAAACGCCATTTGTGTTTTTATTTACATATTATATATAATATATTAAATCTAATATGCTTTAAGTGTGTTCTTCCAATAGGTTGGCAGTTCTCGAGATTCAGTCTAGATTGATTTCGAATTTTTGCTCTATACATGAAGAGGAACGTCTGCTTCTGTAAGTTAAAAACATAGTTTAAGATCAATTCAATTAGTCAAAATGTAAATAAACATACATGTACTCAAATTAACAAGTAATTGCATGCAATAAACTCGTTTTATTTGATTGTAAGTTAAGCGAAGCGTTTACAATCGGAGTGTGTATACTAAAAGTAAACAGTAATGACTCACCTACTGCTGTTGATGTTTGTGCGTCGAGTACTCGCCGCACTACGAAGTAAGCGAGTGTTATCAGCGCCACCAGTAAGGAAATTCCCACTAAAATCTCGTTAGTCCAACGCTTGAGAAAAGCAATCAAGCTTTCAATTCTCACACTGTCGAGAATTGCAACATCTGGAGTCATAGTTGGCTGCGATTCCGTTGTCATTTCATAGCAAAGATTATCAAGATCAGTGTAACCCTTCTGGCAACTGCAATGATTGGGTGCCGAACAGAACCTGTCTTGGGCACATTCATCTGTGCATATTGGAGTACAGCTTTGGTCAGCTCCAGATTTATCGTAACCTGAATGGCAACTGCAATTTCTCGGAGACACGCAGAGTCCATTGGGACAACCAGTGGGACAGAAGGGAACACATTGATCAGTAGACTCATCCCGTTGGTAGCCAGCATCACAGTGACATATATCGGGTGCTATGCACTTTCCATTTGTGCATCCAATGCAGACAGGGACACATCTAGCATTGCATTATATCGGTTATTAGAGGCACTAACTGTTAAGTATATTGATATAAAGTTTGCTACTAAAGGGTTTACACAAAGTGAAAAATTTTGATATTTTCATTTAAGAGATGTATGGTCACACTGGTTGTTGCTTTTTTTTTACATACGAACTTCTTACGAATTTCACAACGAAAATGCACTAAAAACGTAGGTGAGTAAATCTTTTCGTGGCAGTTGAATTTAGTGCCTTTGTTAGTATTTTTAATGTTTCTTTGTTGTTTTTAATGTTTTTTAAGTTCTGTTTAATATGTCTAAGAGATAATTGATTGATTTACTGATAAAAAATAATAAAAAAAAAATAAAAAACAACAACCAGTGTGACTATTGTTATTATAAAATATCGAAATTTTTCACTTTGTGTAAAACTTTTAGTGGCAAACTGTACTTACGGTTCGGACGGTTTATGATGGAGATTTTCATAGCCTGGACTACTACAGCTGCAATTATCGGGTCCGACACAGGTTCCATTTTTGCCGCAGTACTCATGACAAATGGGCTCACATGAAGGTGAATTTTTGTTGACGCCAATCACAGGCTTATAGCCCTTACAGCAATATTTAACGACCTTTAAAAATAATATAAACTTATTCAGTTGAATGTTATTTAAGGTTAATTTTTATAAAGTTACAATTTTTTTTCCTCTTTGATCATGCTCATATTTCGTGCAGATCTGCGCCAGAGCTGGCAAGACAACTAAACTTATAATAAAAAACCGCGCTTGCATTATGAGATGTTGCTCGTTTGCACTATGAAATCAAACTGAAAGCTGTTATGAACCGGCTTTTCCTTCCCAACACTGTATCGATAGCCAGCTAGCAAATCGGTCACCCAGGGATGGATACGACCTGGATACAGTGCTGGCCGGTGTAATAAAAATTTATATTTTTCTTTACGAATAACTAAAAAAAAAACAAACGGGTGAATATTTAATCTTTACAGATTCGGACAACGATGGGACATACAAAGGTAAAAAAGCTGGCGCCACTGCTGGTGTGTGCGGATCTAAATGTCTTCGTCGCTTCGCCCCGAAATTGCAGTAATTGATGCTCAACTTATATTTTTCTTTTAGGTTTTACGCGCGCCACTCACATAAATTTATTTAAATTTAATTTCAATTGTGCACTTGCATTTCGACTTTTCTGTATTTCTTGCTGTCTCATGCCTGGCTTGTTTTTTCTTCTTCTCTTTTTTTTCAGCCATTCTCTCTAAAAACCCTCACCAATCCAATCTCTTGGCCTGCACGACTCTCCAACCCTCGTTCGACAACCACAACCATCGGTAGTAGATCGCCGACCATAACAAAGCATTGTTCGATATCAAAGCGTGACGCTGAGAGGAAAGCTTTGCGAATAACAGTAGTAGTCACCACTAAAATATGTATCAAGAATAGTTGTAGCTGAAAGTTAGAACTTGAAATTGTGTACGCATATAATTAAATGTTCGCTGAATAAACGTTTAAGTTATTATTTTATATATTAATCAACGAATCCGGAAGTTGTTTTGTTTTTATGTGGCTCTGTTTTATCAACCGGGATGAACATAAAGATGAACAAAGCGAACAAAAAATAAAAAGTAATGGTGAAATTCGGCGACGAAAAGTGCGTTTTAGTTGTCGAAAAACGCGTTCAAGTTCAGCGCAATTAATTGCGTTGATGGAGAAGGTTGCAATTAATGCAAATTAAATGCAACCTGTTTAAGTTCTACGCAGTTGGTAATGTCTAACTGCGTAAACAACTGAGTAAAGCGACGGCTGGCAGCGACATTAAAATTAAACAGAAAAATAGTCAATAAAGCTAACCGCAAACTTATTTTTAGTAAACTTGTTAATAGAACCTTGACTATATGACTAGTTTAATTGAAAGCGCAAAGATAATTCGAAACCTCTTTCAAGTACTATCCTACTCTAAGCCAGTCGTAACGGATTCAACTGGATTTAATGAGTATCATTCTAAAAGTATCATTCCTAAAATAAACACAGAATTTGCAATTCCAAGCGACAGGAATCAAGTGTCTCTTTTGCACTTCGTTTCGCCATCTCTTTTATTTTTATTTTTATTTTTGTTTCTGCCACTTGTCGGGCTGTTAATCTAGTACAAAACAAAAAGCTCCAGCTGCAGCGCCAGGTAGCACAGGAAGTGTTTGCATTTGCCTTGTGGACGGGCACTAAAAATTGAATATTTAGTGGTCGTAATTAAAAATTAGCGCACCAGCAACACAGTCGCTTCTACAAGCCAAGTGCCATGGCCATGGCTAGAATCCCAGCTCCGTTCCGTTATCTTTATGCAAGTGTGTGTGTGTGTGTGTGTGCGTGTGTCCTGCACCTGACTTGTGTATATGTATGTGTGAATTTAGATTTTTAATGCCAACCTCCAACTGTCTGCAAGCAAGCTCCTTCCTCACACATACATACATACACTAAACGGAAGTCGTAAACATTTAATTTATGCAGGAAATGCATTTGCGTTTTTAGTTACAGCTAAAGATGGCCAAGAGCTTGTCTAACAGGATATAAAGGTAAAGTCACAGTCTAACGAGATAAGCATTATAGCCTTAAAACTATTATTTATAGTTCAATGTTAAAGATCACTAAAAACCTAAAAGAAATGCTTTTCAATTACAAAAATGTTAACTTTTCTTCTTTTTTTTTATGTGAATCAATGCGAATGCTTTTAAAAATCTCAATTTTACTTTCAAACTGCAGCCCCAAATATGCTTGCCTTAGTTTAAATAAATGTATATGTATTTCGCCAGAAAACATAGAGGAGAATTTAATGGGTTAAGGCGGCTAGTAGAACGTTTGGCCATCAACTTTTCGCCAAGAGCAGTAAAAAAGTCAACGCGTTTCCCAAGTTTGTTTGTGGGTGGGTGTGTGTGTGCGCGTGTGTGTGTTGTCTTGGCCTTTTTCTTGCTCTAGACGTTGCTTATGATCGTTCTAATTTTATGACATTCTATTTTCATGCATAGGCAAAGCACACCCACACATGCATATCTAAAGAGCTGTGTGCGTGTGTGTGTGTGTACATGGGAGAGTGCATGGCAGAAGCCATTTTATAGTCAGACATGAATGCTGCGCTTTGTTGCTTTGCTACGCCTTTGTTTGTATTGCCCTCAGGGGTAAAGTTTTTAGTATAATAACTTCCTGCGACTTTACGAGTCATACAAAAGCCAAAACCCAGCCAACAGTGCCAGCAACTAAAGGAAAATGCGAATACTTAAGTACGAGAGAGCAGCGCATATGAACAACAATATCTTAAGACTACACTTAAAGCACTCAGAGAGAACAGAACGTCTCAATGACACAGGCTGAGAGTTTCACTTAACCCATAGAGTTGTATTGAAACTAAAGAATGAACTTGAAAGGGAAATGCAAAATAAAACAGTCAACGGATTTAATGATTAACTGCTTAAGTCTTATAACTGTTAATTATAGTTAGTAATAATAATAGTTAAATCTTAGTTTCACGCACGATTTAATTCTAACTCATTATTTGCTTTTAAGGCTTTAAGCTTGGCCAATTGGCCCAAAAAGATTTAACAAGCTGCATATCTTGATCAGCAAATGTCATTGGCTTCAAAAGGCCACATCAGAACATAACCACGGTGTGAGAACAGTGAAATTCTCTCTCCGAGCTTCGCACCCAAGCAAACCGCAGAAACTTTTGAGGTTGAGGGCGACCGCACCTACAAGAAACGGTGCGGAGCAAGGGTGTTGCGCAGAGTATGACTGTGGGCATAATCTCCGACATAATTACACACACACCCACACACACATACACAGAATCACAGACAGACAGAGCCTGACAAATGCAGTCACACATGAATGGGGAGCTGGCTGGCTGGCAACATTTTATGCTGTATTCCTACCTCTTAGCGATTTATTTGTTTTTGCTGGGTTTTTAGTTCAAGCGAAAGTTAAATTACCGACGGCCTTAAAAGGTAGTCAGAAAGTATTCGCAGTCCCAGTTGGAATCGTTGCCAGACTTCCCGAGTTAGTCATTTAATGGAATTCGTTTGGCAACTTTGCGCAACGCAACTATTAAAAGTGCATTTAAAATTAATTAAGCATACGACGTGTTGCCAACGCGACTAGTCAAAACATGCAAAGAGCGTAAAGCTTTGCAACACCGAAGACATTAATACACTTACAGGCAGTCTTATCAGAATTAAACGAAAAGTTATAACTTTTAGAAGTTTGTCTTTGAGTCTAAATTTATAATAATATTTATATAAGCTGTGTCTGCATAATGGCAAATTTAGTTAACATATATATATATAATATACCTTATAAGTTCAAAAGTAGTTAAAAGTTTTAGTAACCCTTCGAAGAGTATTCAAAGTTATCGCGTGACACGTAATTTAATGCAAGCAGCAACCCTTTGGCCAAGTTTCCCAGCAAAAAATGAAAGTGTAAAACTAATAATAAAATTGTGTAATAATAAAATAAAAAATGCGCTTGTAATTAAAAGTTTTGTCTGCCCAGCTCGTCGTTTATATTCCGCGCTTTATTTGATTTAACGCCTTTTAGCTGCCTCGCACCATCTCGCTCTGATTCTTCTTCTGTTTCGCTCTTTGCAATCAAATCAAAATGCCAAGTTAAATGAAGCCAAAACTTGCAATGTGTGTGCGACTTTTCGAAGCATAACACCAACACATCCTCGTCCCCCCACACCACACACACACACACACTCAAATAACATCAGCAGACACTAATATCTGCCATCCATTTCGGCGTTCTGTGGCTCGCAGGCCGCTTAATACGCGGCTTCAAAAACTTTAGACACAATATCGCTAATGATAATTACAAGGCTAAAACTTTTGGAACATTGGCTTGCACTTTTCTACCCACAATCACACACACACACACACACACATACATTAGTGTTTGTTTGTTTTCAACTTCAGTTGGCAACACCAAAAGCATAAATATAAAATTTTTCAGTCGTTTGCCCAAAAGTTTTGAGCAACACAGAATTTTCATAAAGTACACATACACATTTGTACATGTATATGTATATATTATATATGTATATATAATATGATTATATAAGAAGTGGCAGTATAATAAAAAAATGCAACAGTTTCTGAAATGAGATTTATTTATAGTTTAAGATACTTTAGTTAAAAAATCTTTTCTTTTCTCAAACTTGATGGAACTTAAAGACATGCGATTACGTATAAGAAGATAAGTCAGAACTTTCCGAAATCACAACTCCCTCAAAACTCAACAACTTAAAGATATATCAGAAACTTCCGAGTAAGTCCCTTCAATCTCAACCGATTATCAAATGCAATACCTTATCAAGTCATGACTAAACATCTAGAATAATACTGCAAAAAATTGTGTAATCGAAATTCATGTTAAAATTCTTCACACATCGGGACAAATGAAAAATCATTAGGTAAGCTTGTTGGAAACATTGCAATTGAGTTCAGCTCCACCGCCAATATCAGCAGAATAACTTAATTTCTGCCATCGATATCCAATTCCTGCAATTGCCGCTAGCTTTCCCTTACTCGACATGTACACCATCTATGTGCAGCTCGAACTGAACAACGCGACGCTAATGAAGTGCAAATTGGCTAATGGGGCGGGACGATTCGGTGCTGCGTCTAATTATCAATGAGGCCGACGCATGTCGTCGTTCGAACCAACGCAATAAACAATTATGTGCGAGAGTGAGATGGTTAAAACAGCGAGAAAACGAGAAAGCGAAAGAGATGGATGCGCAGATTTTTATGTAAAAAGTTTTGTTCATTTCATGGGCAAAACTTGAATGGATTAATTTACCAAAACGTTCGTGCTGCAGGAAATTGAAATGGATACAGAGCGCAGCACACAAATCTAAAGTGATAAAGGAAGCGAGCGAGAAAGAGAACGAGGAAGAAGTAGATGAAGAGACAAGAAACTAAAGATTTATGAGCATTTGCAGCTGATCAAATGTTTTTGAGAGCTTCTAATTTCAGTTGAAAATGCCAAGAGCGAAAGTTTTATTAGCTTTTTCTTTTGGCACAGCGAGAATCATGAATATTTTATTGCCTATTTTGAAGGAAACTGCTGCAAACGAAAATGCAAACTCAGAAACAGAAACAAACGCACAAACAAAAACACATATAGTATATGGACTGGCGTCGACAGCAGTCAGCGATGTGTGAACACCGCCTTTTATCAAAATAATTTAATTAAAATGAATTCACCAATAATTGACTTTTAATATGCAATCATTTGTATGAGAGAGCCGCGCTGTATCAGTTTCAGCAAGCGACATGGTGAATTCTGATACATTTCCTGAATAATGCTTCATTAAAAAAAAAGAAATTATGAATTATTAAATTGTGCGAAAATAAATAGCTCCGATGTAAACTGCAACGAAAGTTACTTTCATTAACGCACTGAGGTGAGAAACGTAAAGTAGGAGAAAGCACCCTGGAGTATCTAGAAAGGGTAAGTTTTTTTTAGGATTCACAGTTCAAGATAAAATTTATGTGAGATTTTACCTTTAAAACTGCCTGCAGACTAACTCGAAAGTATTTCAAGCCCGTCATATAGTAGGGTTTAGAGTTGACCTCGATTGCCAGCACGACGATCTTCATCAGACGCAGATTCTCACGTGTATCGGTGGAGTAGTATATAGCCTGCTCCCATTTCGTTTGATAGTACATTGTACTAAGAGAATCCGTCTAAAAAAGGGTAATTTAACGAGAAAAATGCAAATGAAAGATTTGAAACTAGAAAAAAATAATTACCATATAAGCCAAATCAGATCCCAGCTGTCCCAAGGTAAGCAATTCTACAGTCTTAGCTCCAAACCATAAGGGATATACATAGCTGCCATATGGATTCTATTAAAATATATATTAGTTTTGATTCGAGTACCATACAACAAAATTCTCAGACACACACCACATAGATCTTAAAACCAAGGCCGCACAACAAGACAGCGCTGCAGGCAAACATCATGAATATTCGAAATGTGAAATGTTCCTCGAGCTGCTCTCCAAAGCGATTAAGAGTCAGATTCTTGCGGAGCGTTCGGACAAGCAGCTGACGAAGTTGTCGAGCAATAAAAGGGTGCTGTTTGGCTTTGAGGATCTCTTCTATTTCGTTATCCATATCGCGTTGCAGCATTATATAACGACTCTTCAGATGGGTGATCAGTTCACAAAGTAAAGCCGTCTCACCAAAAATGATCGAAACGACGGAAAGTCCCATGAAAGCGCCGCTCAAAGTTAAAGGCACAAAAATATATAAAGGCGTTACATCAAAGCCGGGTATCATGGGATAAATAAATTCCTTGCTTTTGTTAATCAGCATCATAATTGGAGCAAGCACAAAACCCGACACAGCTACCAAATACAATGAGGAAACTACTCGATTTGGCAGCAGTTTAGGTTCGATTTGGCGAAACAGCTTCGGTTCCGTACGTCGATCCACATAGATGGAACCGAAGTAAGTTTGCAGCAGTTGACGCAGTTCTTCTCTATACAACAGGACATGCAAGACTCGAATTTGTGTCTCCACCAGTACTAGGCAAGTGGGCACTCCCGTTAACATGACATCCAGATTCTGTGTATTAAAGCGTATAAAACGCAACTCGGCATCAATATGCACCACGTAGACGAAACAACTGATAAAGGCAAGCACATTATCAAAATAGCGCCAGAGGAGTGAAGTACTAGCATCCAGTGGCCAGAAGATATGATTGAGACGTAAGAGTTTTAGAGGCCAGGAGAGGTTGACCCGTTGGCCATCAGCCAGGCGTGGCACGTAACGAACCATAATCAAGACTATAAGTGACTTCTTAGTAGACTTTAGCTTATATTTATAGTAACAGGCAGGCAGGCAGCCAAATCATTTAACTTTACACTCAACATTAACAATAGCTATCCACTCGAAGGACAACTGGCAACTTTTTAATGAGCTCTCCCATGCGTGCAATGCCTCAATTAAGTTATTAGTCCCCAAAATACAGAAACGGAAACAGTTAAAAGTTTTACATACAGCAATTGACTGTCATTTACGATGTAATAGCTTTGTCCTTACATAATTGTGATTCGTTGTTGATGTTCACTTGTAATAATCGTCAACAAAAGTTATAAACATTAGTTTAGTGACAAGAAAATTAAATGGCAATTACAAATTCTACAATTACATGCTAAAACTTCTAAGAACAGAATATTTTAATCACAATTATGCAAAATGTTGTTATTTAATACAGTCAGTTATGAGATTTAAATATCAAATCCTTTCGATGTCTTTTCAATGTTATCTTATTTGAACTATTCTTTGAATAAATATCAACTTCGTAAAGAAAAAACTGAGGTTGCCTAATTGTATTCCTAGTTTCTCGTGAACTTAGTTCCCTTGCATAAATAAGTTTTTTTTGTCTATTTATAAAAATCAATTAACTTAAACGCGCAACTTTTGGAGCAAACAATGCCATTTGTTATGTTTTCCCTGGCATCCCTTCTCCAACTGGCAACACTTTGCCGCATTTTGTGGCTTGACAGCAGCAGCAGGAGCAGATAGTGGCAACAGTTTGTGTTATGAATATTTTAAGCGGCCCGTCAGACCAAAAAGAGACAAACAGCACAAACCGTAATAGTAGTAGAAACAAGAGACAAAAACCCCAAGTCGAACTTACCACATCACACCAATCTACTAGCTGCAAGAAGTTGTGGCGGGGGGTCACTCTCGCATTGTTTGGTGCTGCAGTTTGCTCGCCACATTCATCTTAATTTCCTGTCACGACAATGACAACGAAGTTGGCGCTCGCTTGCAGACCCCGGCACATTGAATGCCCCTCCTCCTACTCCTGCTTCTCCACTGCGGACACTGGTCAGAACAAGTGTGCGTGTAGCAACAAGAACAACAAGAGCAACAATTCCATCCTATATCATCCTATCTACACATTCTTTTTTTGTGTGTGAGCACTTTTTAAGCCTTTGTGGCGGCTCTTTCACAGCCTTTGCGTTTTGTATGCTGCGTGAGGAGCAGTTGGTGGAGCAAACAGGAGGCTGCAACTGTGTCTAGTCTTTCTATCTGTCCATCTGTCCGTCTTCTGGCTGAATGTTTGTACGCTTTGTTTTGCCATGTGGTGTTGTAGTATGGCATTGTGGGACAATGCGTGGTTTGGGTTCGTAAATGCCATCAAACGGCAAAAGGGCCAAAAGCGTTTTTCCAGGCAGCCCAAAACGGTGGCATAAGCAACACATATACATGTACATGTACATATGTGTGTGTTTGTGCCTCTTCTCATTGTATGCGATGTTATCGCGTGCCACAGGATATTGCACTCTAAGCCAGTAGATGGCGTCATGTAAAGCTGGACAACATCCGATTAAAACTTTACGATGTGCGTGTGTATTCCACTCAGTTTGTACGTGTGTGTGTTTGTGTTAGTTGAAGTGTATGTGAGTTGGTCAGCAAGTGGATAAATTCCCTTTTACTGCTCTTTTAAGCATGTTGTTTTTGTCGCTTTCTCTCTCTCTATCTCTGTCTCTCTTCTTGCCTGTCCACTTGTTATGTCCTTATACTAGTTGTTTGGGTATTTGCATTTTATCACAAAGTGTGCAAGGCATTTAGTGCTCTCTGGAAATGTATAACAATGTTTATAAGTATAACAGATTGTTATCTTCCTTTTCTGCTAGCGAAGAGAAAGTGTAAAAGATATTTAGAATATAAGAGGATTTTACCAATTAGCTTAGCAGGTCTCACCCAATAGTATTTGGCAAAAAGACAATCGAGTAAACCTTTAATTAAAACTTCAATTATTATGCATTATCTCAAGAGCTTGAATTTTAAAAACCTACCTATGGTTGTTAAATTCTAGTTGTTAAGGTTTGCAAGTGTATTAAAACTTCGTTACTCTCAAAAATAGCTATAATATCTTGTTTCATTTTTTTCAACTAAATGTGCACGGAGCAGAAGCAGCAGCAGCGCCCTCTGTTGCCCCGTTTCAGCAGCATGTGTAAATTGTCCACTCGTTATGTGGGTGTGCCTACGAGCCTTCTGCTGTTCCCACTGTTGAAGAGGGAATGTTAGTGTTTGGGGTAATAGCGCGGCATGTTAAACTGACCGCAAGCATTGTTTATCATTAAGTGTGCCCTCTCTGTTTTGCCCTTCAGTTTTTTCCCTCCAACTGTCTGGTTTGCCTAAGTGTCCCTCGTTTGGCATCCAGCCTGTCCCGACGCTGGGTGCCACATGTGTCACATGACATATGCGATAGTTTTTTCCAACTGGCCAAACATGTGTAGACGCGATTCCGTCTTCATTAATGTTTCATGCTGCATTATCTAGTAAATAAAGCCGTTAGTTATTGTTATTGGGATCCCTTTAATAATATTAAAAAAAAAAGTCCAAATGATATGCTCAACTTTCAAACATTAAATAAAGGAAATCAAATAAACTCCAAAGTTTTTCGTCCAGCCTCCAAATGGCTACCAATACACCCCCCGAAGAGTGCTGCGTGTGCATGCCAAACTTTTGTAATTAGGAAGCAATGTCGGTCATTAGTGGGTAGATGGTGGGAAGGGTCTGGTGAGAGTGAAGGAAGGATAACTGCAACTGCTGCGGGTGCCAGTCACACAAAAAAGCGCCAGCAGTCAAAACAATAATGCAAATGTGCAGTTCAAACAAACAAGCCAAAAGGCATGAAAGTATTTTACTTGCTACGAACTAGAAATACACTTTAAAACTAAACTTACTCATTTTTAATTTCATTCACTCTGCAAAGTTTCTTTTTTTTCCGGCTTCGATTTTACGTGCCATCGATCACAATAATTCATCGATCTCTTCTACTATCGGATAGTTCAACTATCGTATGAACTTAAATATCGCAACATGAAGTATTGCAAACAATAATTAACGATACCATGAAAAAAAGCGATTTTATATTGTAGAACATTTATTGAATATAACCATGTAAGTATGCCCAATAAGAGACTCTTTATACAAATACAAGCAAACAAAGAGCTATTAAACGAACTAGGACGATAGCGACCAACATTTTGGTCAACAATACTCTAAATAGGAATTGCAAAAAAATAACACCGCAAAAGCGTCGAAGCAAAAGGGGTACTTGTGAAAGGGGTTTGAGAAGGATGGTACAGAGCCATTGGACGAACATCAAACGTAATTTTAATAAAGTTTGAATGCAAAAGTTTCTGATTTGAAATGCATATAAAAGTTAACTATTTCCGACGCTGCTGCTTCTAATGCTGCTGCTACTACGAACGAAAAACTGCGAAAAACTGAATGTGTGTGAAAAGTTTGTAATTTTTTTCTGTCTCCTCCTTCATCTACTTCTTCTAGTTCAGCGTATTCTTGTTGCATTCATTGTGCCGATCACTGCTGTATGGGGTGGGAATAAACATAGCTCAAACAAACAGCGGATGTGGCAACCATTGGCTGACCCCTATCCCCCCATCCAACACACAACTGACGAGAGGCGCCGCCGTCAGCGTCTCTGCCACTGAGGCGCGCCAGGCCATGGTCATAAATTAAAGGCAACAAACCGACTACGGAAGCAAGTCGCAAACGGACGAGCACAGCAAAAATGAGGCTAGGAGAGGGATAGTGCATCGCAGACAAGTGGATTTGCGGCCATTAAATCTTGGGACTGGGAACTGAAGGAGTGCGGAAGCGCAAGCTGTGCTGTTAAGTAGCCTCGAGTCAGCGTCGCCTTCATCGTCTTCTTCGTGTTCGTCCTTGCCGGCTAACTAACGATCAACTCGTAGCCCTCAGGCCGGACTTCAAGTTTTTGCCTTCATCTATTTTTTTTTTTGGTCTCTTTTTGCGGCCTGTAGTCATGGAGTGAGATGCAGTTGTAGCGGATGGAAGTGTTTCATTCAAACTTCAACTACATTCGTATCTGTTTCTCGTTTATAGATGTTTGCGTGAACTGAATGGATGTTGGCTATTGCAATTCCGAAGATATGTTAGCATGGCATGTGGCTTGAATATTCATCTTAACACAGGCAAGACTGATCTATCGAAATGAAATGGACTTGCAAATACCATATATACTTCAAAAATTAAAAGGTTACTTTACATTGTGGTTATTATACTAAAGCACCTAATAACTAAATTTTAATCGTAAAATTGCTCTATCATCCATCTACCAAGCTGCTAACAACAATATCAACAAATTAACTTCAGATTATAGGTTTGTTATCAGATATTTTCCGTTGTTAAAGTTAAATTAACCTAATGCGATTTTGATAATGGATTAGTCTAAAATGTGCGCAATGCGGATTCGGTTTGGCTTTTTGTTTGCATGTTCCCTGTACTTGGGTGTTTTTGCAGGACCCCTTCTGAGGAATGAAGTGGAAACTGATCCGGAATTAACTGCTGGTTACTTTCAAGGTGATATGGATGTGGACTACCAAAGGAATGGCCTAATAGCTGTGACCAGACATTGGCCAAATGCTACTGTTCCCTACAAGATCTCTGAGGAGTTTGGTATGCAATAGAAATTATATTACCATTCTTATCTAAAAAAAAAAAACTTTTTTTTAGAACCTGAACAAGTGGAACATATTGAACTTGGCATGCGAATTATTGAACTTTTGTCTTGCATACGTTTCGTTCCTGCCACTGAAGCAACTGAAAACTATTTGTATGTGATTGTTTCCGAATCTGGCTGCAGTTCCAAAGTTGGTTTTCGCGGGGGTGAACAAACCATCAAATTGAAACCAAACACCTTGGACACGGGTTGCTTTAAGCTGGGCACCATCCAGCATGAGCTGCTCCACACTTTGGGCTTTCATCATCAACAATGCTCGTCGAATCGCGATGATTTTGTGCAAATTGTTGAGGAAAATATAATAGAGGGAAAGGAAAGCAATTTCAAAAAGTACGAATCGGATGAAGTGGAAAACTTTGATGAGGCCTATGATTATAGCAGCATTCTGCACTATAGCTCGACGTCCTTCTCAAAGAATGGCAAGGCAACAATTGTTGCACTGCATCCCGAAGGTCAAACACAAATGGGACAAAGGATTGCTTTAAGCTCCGCTGATATAAACCGTTTGAACACAATGTACAGGTGTCCATTACAGTTGTAAATTCAGTGTGACCATTTAATTGCTCAGCAAATGCATTTATTTGACTGAGTTTAAAATGGTAAGATGAATGTTGTTAACAATAAACTAAACTAAAACCACAAACTCTTATAACTACTATCTTCAACTTTCAAAAAACCAAGTTTGAATTATAAGATTTTCCATGTACGTAGTTTGAACAAACAAAGAAGCCTCCTTTCCTCTGTTACCACCGCCCAAGCGAGCACCTGCATGCATTTCTCCCAACAACTGTTTCGATAAGCTCCAATTCGCTTATCTTATCGCATTGGAAAGATTACGCTCCATTTGCTAGTCAAGCATATCTGCTATCTGAATGAATTTCTTAAGTAAACAACTCAATCTGTTTGTAGGCAACTAATAAGCTCGACCCATTGGAAGAAGTGCCACACTTAGTCATGTTTGAGAGTGCGCAAGCAAGTGCTTCATTCAGTTTGTTAGTCGAGAATCGGAAGGTGTTTCCAACGTAACTTCAAATAAAGAAAAAAGTAAAACGAGGGCATTTCAAAATGCCCCTCAATTAGAGTGTGTGTTTATTTGAAATATATACTTTATGGCACTACAATGTGTGACACAGCCAAAAATGTGGCTAGGTCTTAAACAAATCTTACTCTATGTTGGTCTTCTGCTCTGTGTTGTGCTCCAGGTCTGTCGCAGCAAGACCCAACTACAGCTCAACTGTCCCAGTGTGTGTCATTGTGATTTACATGCACAACGGAATCGCGCTATATGCAGGTGAGTTTTGATACAGAGAAAGTAAAATAGAGTAGTTTTAGAGAGAGAGAGAGTAGCTTTACTTTTACTTTTAAACTTATTATCTATTTGCTTAGCGCAAAACGTTTGATAAGCGCCAGCATTGAAATGCCCAAAACAGTGGAATTGTTGGACTTGAGCTACAATGATATCACCAGCATTGACGCCGATTCATTTGAGGTGAGTTTCACATTTGCTTATGTGTGTAATGAGTAATATTCACCACTTTCGCAGACGACTGTGCATCTTGTCAATCTCACACTGGCCCACAATGCCATCCACTCATTGCATGTGAATGCATTTGAAGAGTTGAAACGTCTGCGCTGTTTGGATCTCTCTTATAATCGGTTGGAGTGGGTGGATGAGCATCTGCTTGAATCGAATCCACAGCTCACATATCTCAATCTGGAGGGTAATAAGCTGGCCACCCTGAAAGATAAGCCATTGCTTAGGAGCACCTCGTTGCGTATCCTCAATCTACGCAATTCACAGATTAATCAGCTGAGCGTGGAGTTGCTCAGTGATTTGCCACAACTTAGACAATTGGATTTGGCACAGAATATGTTGCTAACATTGACCGTAAATGTCTTTCACGCATCACGCTTTTTGGCATCTGTTAATCTGGAGGAGAATCCGCTTAATTGTGATAATGCTCTGATCAAGGTTGCCACTTGGCTAAGCTTACGAGGTGTGGCAGTTAGCATGAGTGATTGCCAGAAAGAGGACATTGACCTGGAAAATCAACAACAAGATATAGATGTAGACGATTCAGAGGTTAAGCAAATAAAGCTCGAGCGCATGGAGCACTTGGAGGGAAGTGGCAACATTGATGCACCAAAACCTGTTGCATCTGTGTGGCGTGAGCTACCCGATGAGTCCGAGGAACGGCAGCAGGAGAAGGACGACGAGAAAAAGCAACAGAAACTAGACCAACAGGAGGAGCTGTCAACGCTCATCGATGTCTGTGAAGGTGATCGGGAACAGCTTTGCTTGCGCTATCGCAATTGCCTGGAGCGTGTCAGTCACGAGCTGTTAGCTGGCGGAGCTGCTCAGCCTGCGGACCCGATAAAGAACTCGCCCATCTTTGACGAGGATGATGTGAAGCTGGCATTTGCAGTCGGTGGCGCCACAGGCATTTGTATGGTCATATTCATAATCAGCTTTGCTCTCTGTGTAAAAAGCGGATGCGAACTGCGAAAGAAACGACATCAAACGGCAGATGGTGACACATGTAAGTAGAGAATATTCAAACAAGAGCTGAAAACAGCAAATTAATTAGTAAAAACATCTGCTGTAAGGTGTGAGAGTGCAAAACTTATTTGTGAATTAATTAATTAGTTATGAAACAAATTGTTTCCGGCTTAATAATCTTTCAGGCATCTAAGCTGCTTTAAAAGTTAAGCTCTTTTTGTAATGATGAGGAAAACATAAGCAATACTTACACAATAAGCAGGAAAGTCAAAAGGTTAAAAAACTTTTTACCTTAAACCTTTGAAAGACGTTGTAAATATTTATAATGTCTAAGCAAGTTACCTTTCAATCATGTCACTAATTCATTAATACTTTTTTACTCTGCTATTAAGGTAAATTGTTTAAAAAAGTGCTTTGAGAAATGGTTTTGCAAGCTTATAAATGCAAAAGACCTTTATTAAAGCTGGGATTCGACACTTTTTAATAGCACAAACGTTTATTTTCCAATACTCAACACTAATACTATCTATCTGCTTTTAGCCACTTTGGAGTCGTCGCAACAGCAGCTGCCCACGATTCACACCTGGTCGCCGCCACTACATCGTAGTCGTAATCCGCGTCGCTCTAATCCTCAGCGTTCCCGCAACGCTCCCTCGCGCGCTCTTGTCCGACAGCCTTATGGACCCGATGATAACTTTGTGTCGCGTCTGTTTGGTCGTCCGGCAAGGCATCAATACTATCGTACCATTAACCAAAACACAGCGACACTTATCAGACGCTTAAGTCGTAGTAATCTGTTCAGTAGTCGCGACCGGGAACCAAGCAGTCCAGAGACTCCGCCTGCAGCAACAGCTAGATTTTATACGGATGTTGTGGAGTCAGGAATAGCACGTTCGGAGACGCCGCCGCCCAATTATGGCGATGTGGTTGTCATCGAGCATTGTGATAACAAATAGAAACTGAGCCTCCCAACTGTGCTCCGTATCATAACCAAAACAAAGAACATCGACAGTAGCTAATAAATCTTTAAAAACGATGTAAGGCAGCGTTTTTATAGTCTTTACTTTAGCATTATTTATTTATTTTTTTTCATTACAAACAAAAATATCAATTGGGGAATCCAGTTCTTGGATTTTTCTTTTGAAGCATTACTTTTACACGACTGCAACAAATCGCAATAAAAACTTTTGACAAAACTATCAAAGTTGGCATTAAACGGGAACAGGAAGAATGGTGACTGTGAAATTGCCACAGCCAAATCTCCACAGTCAAAAAAGAACAGAACAGAACAGAATAGAAAAAATGCAAGTAAGAAAACTTTACACACTCAAATAAACGCAAGCGTGAAGCATGTGCAATGGGTGGTGTGTTGTGGGTGGCGGGGGACCGGAAATGAAGCGGGAGAGGTCGCCGCGCTAGCGGATGTAGGAAGACAAATCGAAAACGCCACAAAAGAAAACAAAACCCGAAACACAAAAAGCAGAATAAAACTGAAAAAAAGAAACCCCAGCCAAACCCAACAATTTGCACTGCAAAGCAGCAAAAGTGTCTCAAAAGAATCAACCACCAAAACTAACCAAAAAACACATTTTTATCCATATAGAACAAAAAAGTTTTGAGAAAAAAAAGTGCATCAACTACTTATGTGCAAATACCCTGAAAGACTTGGAATTTATACATTTTTAATATAGACATAAGCTAGGAATTTGCCATATATCTGCACACGTTGATATTATTTAAAAGAAAAAAAATGTTTGCCTATTTTCTTATTTATTTTAATATTTGTATATTGACAAAATGAAGAGCAAATAAGCTTCATATAGACAAAATTAAAAAACATACAAAAAAAACCTTGGGGAAATATCTTTTCATGAATATATATATATATATATATATATATATATTTTGGAAACAACTCGAAATCTGACTATAACAAAACTTAATTCAAAATCGTTTTAATGCATATAAAACTCATTTCTATTGCTCTTAAAATTGCAACTAAAAAAACTTTTTGTTGCGAATCCCGCTTCATGGGGCAGTTGTGCAGTTCTCTCTGCCACTCATGTTGTTGCTGTTGTTTTTGTTGTTGAATGTTTGTCTGGATATCGCTGTTTGTCGGTGCTGTTTGTTGTTTGTGGCAGCTTTCATTGCACTGCGCTGAGCAACAGCAGCAACAGAAGCATCAGCAGCACTGCACAAAAGTTAACGTATCCTGGGACCCGAAGTTGCGTTGTCAACAAGCCAACGCGAAAAGTGAAGGCAACCGGGCGAAAAAACGGCCACCAACAGCGGGCAAGGGTGTGGGTTTGGGTTTGGGGCGACTGTTGCAAAGCGTGAAAAAATATCAAAATCCAACATTAATGAAAAACTTTTTGCATAATCCATGTCGCCATGACGAGAAGGGAAGCGAAGGGATGCGTTCCCAGACTGGTGATGCGAATGGGGGATACTATTTTTTGAAACCGCAAAAAAATAATATAACAAAAAAGATACCAAAAAATCTAACCAATGCCACGACTGTAGACAGTAGTAAAATGCACACAAGAAAACGCTGAGCTGAAGGGGGAAAAAAATCAGCTAAAAACCCCCCGTTGAGTGAATCAAATGCAAAAGGTAAGATATTAGGTAAGGGTTGAGAGACGGCTTGGGATTGCGGTTGGGAGTTTAAGAGATTGAAGGGCACGCAAAGCGGCTTAAAAGGTTGCAAAAGATTATTATTCTAAGGGCAACTGATAGCTTAAAATGCGAGGGAAAGGCATTATTTAAAATAAACATTGATATTAAGTACGCAATATTTTTAAAGAATATTTATGGCAAGTTTAATGGGAATTGCCAGACACATACAGAGCTATGGGTAAGCTTTAAAGCGCTAATAATGTGCCTTCAAAGCTTTAGCAAGTTTTAAGTTATTTCATTAATGCATTTGATTAAATTTTCCCAATGCTAATCGATTTCAAATACAAAATTGAAATTAGCCGTAACTAGCACTTAAGGCCAATATCTTTAAAGATCTAAGCAGCATTGATAAGCTGCCTGAGTTAAGCTTTTAAGGACTTATACAGTTTACATCCATTTGTCATTCATATATTCAGTGAGCAGTCTTGCGAATCTGGAAATAAACTTCAAAGCATTTAACAGTTGTTCACTGACCAGCAATGCCCCACGCAACATGCTGCCCTCTGCATGCTAAACGCTCTTTAGCACCGCCCCCCTTTGCGATGTAATCTGCACAATGCCACAGCACAGTTTTAATTGCTGTGACACTGCAGATACGACTGACTGGAGCTGGAAATTGGTCCGACTGGATAATTTACGGGCGTTGCAAAAGGGGGAGGACGCAGAAGGCAGGATGTAGTTGGATTCGTGCTATAGCCATTGCTGTTGTCGTTTTCTAATTTGATAAAGATAAAAATCATTTTAGAAATGCCGACGATGGGCATTGGCGACATTGCCATCAAGCGGCTGTATGCCCCTGACAGGCGAGGCCTGGGCGCAAGGATCTCACGCTGCTTGTCTCTTAATTGAATGCTCATTTTCAAGGAGAATTTTTTTCACCAGAGTTGCCAGCACCGTTGTCGTCGTCGTCGCGACAACGTTGTCGACTTTAATTGCATTTTTATTTAATTTCCCAGCAATTATCGCCAGTTCGTGTGCAAATTTATAAGCTACAGCTGCAACACAGTATCCAAGCACCTGTCGCCGCAGCAGACTGCAACATCCTAAGCTTCAAAGGTCAATCGTCCACTATCCTTTGCCCAGCTACATCATGTGTGTGTGTGTGTGTGCAAGCAACTAGTAGGGCATTGCGGTGTCCTGCTGTCGTAATTAAAGGTTGCCCTGGGCCAGGACTATGACCGTACGGGACTGGACAGGATAGAACTTGCGCGCGTGCTCCTGCTCCAGCAGTTGCAACTAGTTGATGTTGTTGTTGTCGTTCTAGCAATATTTATAGTTTTCTGCTGCGCTTTGGCATCGGACTTAGGGGCCAAGCCCAAGTTGTCGTTGCCAGTTGTTAGCAAAGCAATTAGCATGAGTTTGTTATTGCAACACGGCAACACAGCAAACGAACACGGCAACGACAACAGCTTAGTGTCCCAAATCAAGTGTGGGGCATGTAGCAAGCAGGCTTAAGGCTATCCCCCTCTCCCAAACATCCAGCACATGCTAAAAGTTAAACACGGACTGCTTAAAACCTCAGCCCAAAGTAAAAATTTAATTTATTTACTATTCTGCTGCTTGGGCAAAAGTGTTGGCTTATGGCCATGTGGCATTTAACAATTAACAACAAATCAAATGCAACTGAAACTACATAATGTACACAAAAGCGTGCGTCGTTTACAGCAGAACCTAACTTTAACTACAACAATTATGATTGCATTTGCATTTAAAATTTTAAATTTCTTACAAATTGGCTTTTTTCTTTTATGCGTCTTTCGTTGCCCTTAAGCATATTTTCTTGATTTAACAGCCAGCCACAATTTATTATACGTCAGCTTTTCAATTGTAACCTGTTGAAGTTGCTTTGATTTACACGCAATTGACTTTTGTTAAAGAAAACGTTTATTTATATTGACCGCAATATTGGCTTGGCAACATATTTATGCATTTTCTGTTTACTTGTGCAGTCATAAGTACACACTTTTGTGGTATGCGTTCAAGTTTGAACACACTTTTATCGTATGCGTTCAAGTTTAAACTTAGCAACTATATAAGTATTTAATAGCTGTTCGAGTGCTTTTTAAGTTATAGAAGTAGTGTCGAAGAAGATATGCATAAATTTAAGTTTGCTTAATAATGATAATAATCGAAGATCGCAGGAATGTATTTACTTCCTAATTTACTCGATGTATTGAATAACTTGATGTGATAGTATCGATATATTTGTTATGTTATCGAGATCTAGAGAGACGCTTTGTCAACTTGACCTCGGACTTAAGAGGGAATGGACGCACTTTAAAATATAACAGTTTAATCTAAACAAATTTTATTAAGCTATTAATAGCAAATAATACTGGTGTTAGATATATCAAAAAAATCTTTTAATTTATTGATAATTATATTTTCGAGTTTGTGTCTCAAATATATACGATATCCGAAATAAAAACTGCTTAGCTGTTTCATTGGATATTAACTGGTGTCTTTATTAAAGTGAATTTCTCTTTTTTATTATGAATTGCAACTTAAGGAACTGATATTACTCTGTTACGCGTACCACACATGTGTTAAAACTTAATTGAAGGCACAATTGTTGAGCGTGTTGCTCCGCACTGCTCGGTGTCAATATAAATATATATATATATATAAATATATATATCCCTAGTGACAGTTAATTTTTAATTTAATGCACATAAACTGGAAGCTCGTTCACTTGCTGTGTGCTTGGCACCCTTAATGGCATTTTGGCCCCATTTCAATTTACATGCGAGCACAAAAGGATATATACAACAACAACAACAACACACATACAAAGAAAGAACACAAAAAGAGTGAGAGAGAGAGAGAGAGAGAGAGTAAAACTGCCGTTGGCAGCATTTTACACGTGGTGCCTAACAGGTGCGAGGGTCACATTAAAGATGATCGCAAGGCCACGCCTGCTGCCTTCACTCAAATGTGCCCAGGGGACATTTTTTTCCTTGTTTTTCTTTCTTGTTTTTTTTTAAACCTGCACTAAACATTTGCCTTCAATTTCGCTGTCAGTTTTTTATGCTTTCTCTTATTCCGCTTTTTTGGCAGTTTTTTTTAAGGTCATTTCGTTTTTACTTTCCTTCTCGTTGCTGTCTACCGCATCGTTATTTATCAGTGACGCTCTGCTCACCCTCGCCGCCCACTTTAAACAGCATTTTAATGGCTTGTTCTGTGGCTCGACTTGCTGAATGATTGACTGAGAAGAGCAGTTAGCTTGATGCGTTTGAATTGGCTAACATGATATTTTAGTTAGGGCCAACTTCCAATTAACACATACTACAACATATCCGGCCCAGTAATGAAGGGTTTAGCTAGGGTGTGCAATTTTTATTTGTGTTATATTTTTTTTTTTTTGAGTGCCGCCTCATTAGCTGCCATTTGAATTTCCATTTTTATTTGGTTTGCTCAATTTCGTAAGCAATTGTGCGCATTTGCTTTTTGCCTAAATGCCTGCCTGCCTGCGCCTAAATGTATGCACCGCAAGTCATGCTTATATATGCCAAACACACACACCCGCACACGCGCACGTTTATGAATTTCAAATGGGCGCAAACGAAGTTGCAACACAAAAGGCAAGCAAAGTTGGCCGCTGCTTTTGCCAACATTTTTGCTCGCATTTTCACTCTTTTGGTTTTTGCGCTCCACTCGCTCGATTTGTGCAACGCTTGTGCAAAACTTTTTCCAACCACAACACATATTTTTCTTTCTCTTTTTCAGTTCAGTTTTTTTTTTTTTTAATGTTGTATTTTCAAGACAAAGCTGCAAACAGCAACTTTTTTGCTATATCGAAATTCGTAAGCTCTTTTGCACTTGTTTAAATATAATATTCATTTTATCGTGAAAGTATTATTCAAAAATGTTTCAACAATACCATTAAAAAAACTTTGAGCTTAAATATATATAAGAAAATCCATGCATTTGTTTAACTAACAGAAACTTCGCTGATTAGAGTTATTTGTTCTTTGCACTTTTGTACAAAATTAAAAAAATAATGGCTTAAACTAGTTCATCAATAAATATAAATATGAATATTGTGCAAAAATTGCATTTCATTGATTTTTATGGAGAGAAAAATGTTTTATTTCATTTAACTAAGAGCTGAAATGTTAAAAAAAATAACAACAACGCTGTCTTTAATCAATGGGTCTGTTGCGCCACGATTGACAATAGATAGATTTGAATATGGTTTTTATTGTGATAGAATTTGAACATTTCAATTTTGTTGTAATTTTATAGACTGTGTTCCGTTCTACTAGCTATAAAAAATGCCAACTGGGCTTATTTCAAAATAATAGCAAAATAAAAGCAAAATGCTCAAAAATAAAATCAAAAACACAATTTGCTGTAGTGCGCTTTAGAAATTGTAAGCAATTTTATAAAAATTCGACATTAGTTATGATTTTTTGGCTAAACAATAAAGTGCTGGTCCAAATTTAATTGGGTTTTATGAATTCTTTATGCTTTTTGCTTTTAAATATTTGCAAATCCGATTTTATATGAAAACTGTTGTTGTGTAAGCAACTGAATCGAAAGTAACAAGTCTATAATCATTACTTGCCAAGCATTTTCACATAGTTGTAATGCCCAAAGCAAGCTGTTTGCAGAGTCATGCATAAAAGCTGAATCAGTGTTAGCATTTGCCTGATTTTCAGTTGAGGCCAGGAAACGTGTGAGAAGTTTCAAGTACTATTTCGTATGAACGTTTGTTAGTGATTGCATCATAAATCCATTTGCCAGTTTCCTAATCGCAGTGGAAGAAAGGTAAGGGTTGCGGCTCGAAACGGTGCGGTCAGGCACCAAATGGCCAAGTGGCTGATTAGCCTTTAATTGGCGGCCTTTTGTTAATTTAGACCGGCGACTGTTGACCGGTTGACCGGTAACGTAACGTAACGACCTTTTACAACGCTTAAAAGCAAACACGCACAAATTTGGGTCCTGGGACGAAAGTAATTACACGGCCTGCTTCCAGTTTTCAGTTGCCATTCAATGAACAAGCTGCAATGGTCAAGGGGGTCTTAGCTAATTTCCGGTGCTCATATTTGGCAGACGGTTGCGCCCGTTTATATAACAACAGTAAGAGCAGCAGTAGCAGTAGCAGCAGCAGCAACGTCAGGAGCTGCAAACAGTTCCAATTGCACCACATCCTGTCTGGGAGTGAAAGCAATTTAATTCACCAATTGCAGTCTCGACGGCATAACAACAAGAACAACAACAACAAATAAAGCAACAACGGCAGCAATTTGACCAGCACCCACACAAAACACAAAAACTGTAAAACAGAATCAGCCACAGACTTGTAAACATACTAAATCTATTATCCTGTCAAATTGACAAAACTCGATTCTTTATTTGCCACCCCTACCCCAATGCAATGCACTCATGATATGACTGAACATTAGGGTTACTCACGCTTAATGTACATAATTGTATGATAACTTGTTTTTAGGAGTTCACAAAGTAATGGTTTCGATATATCTAATTTGCTTCACTAATACTTAGTTTTATATATTTTTTCCATGAGTAAATATCTTGACTACCCCCAACACAAGCACAGCGCAACCACAACGCTGCTTTGAGCTACCATGTCAGCTATATAGCCTTAGCTCATACGCTACGCGCACTGACGTAAGTGTTTGCAGCAATCAGTTATGACCTAACAGTAGCAACAGCAACAGCAGCAACAACCACAAAAACAAAGTGTGCGCAACAAGGTTTTCACCCTGTTCGGGCCAGTCAGTTCCTGTGGCGATTGTCAACAGCGTTGTTACTCCGCTCTTTTTTTGTTGTTTTGTTTTGCTTGGCTCTCGCTGGCTCTATAAATCTGCACAAATTGGCAACACTCTGTGGGCTGCATTAAAAAAATATTTTATTAAAGCGATGCAAGAGACACAGAGGAAAGAAAAGTAAATAAATATACAACGATGGTTGCAGCATATGTTGCCAGACAGCCACAGAAATTCTCCAACCCACGCGACGCTCCCCACTCTGTTTGTGTATCTCTCTAGGTTTCAGAATTTTTCAACAGCTGCTTGTTTATTTATGCTTGTAACGTTTATAAATCGTTCGGGCGAAAGTTACCAAAAAAAAAAAAGAAGATGAAATGGTTGCAGCAACGAATGAAAAGCACAAAGCGCAGCCTGAGATTGACCCAAAGGTGCTCGCATGCAACGTACAACATGGCGTATGCTTTGTGTCCACAATTGAGTTATTAATTGTTCTCTCTCTGCCATCTCTGCCTCTCTCTCTCTCTCTTTCTCTCTCTGTCTTTCTGATTCTCTCGTACGCACCGCACACGTATTACTTCATAAATCAGGCAGCTAACCGCAACGAACGATGTCCGTTTGTCGCGTTGATGACCTTATTACGCTTAACTTGTCGCCCTCATCAACCTACACCAAAAACACCAGCACCACCACCACCACACAACCACCAAACAAGCCGACAGCGAGTGGTGTCAGTGGTTTAAATATTTAAACGGTGAGCAGCTGCAACAGCAGCAGTTGTTTGAAACGTTGCCGCTGATTTTGGCCACTGATTTGCTTGAGTTGCGCGCCCAATCGAAGTCTGGGCAAATATTTGTTCTTGGTCGTGCGATATTTCATTTTGAGTCGCATTCGAGCTCATAAATCTTTTTGACTGGCCGGCCAACAGATGAAAGTTATTGGACCTGGTCTTTCTCTCTACCTGGCTGGACGGAAGAGCTACCGCAGTAAGCAATCGTTAGACTGACAAACAGACATCAACATCAACATCACAAACACACACACAGACAGACAGCAGTAAACTGGCGGCAAAATCAATATTTTCATCCGAATGAAAAATGACCTGCAGCGTGTCGAAGCAGTTGTCCAAAATGGACAGCTACAGAGCCGCTTGGATCGTGTCTTGATTGGTTTGGGTAAGCCAAAAATGAAGTGAATCAACTCCCTCCCCCCCCACCTTCCTTTCCCACCACCCCCTAATCAGATGGATTTTTGCCAGCTTTAGTGATTAGCGTAAATAACTCGTCATGACGATGGGGGGAAGCCGAGCCTGCAAATTCGCAAACGTCGAATAATTGATTAAACATTCAAAATGAATGACTTAATCAAGTGCGTGCCACGTGGCGTATACGCAATGCGAGAACAAGCACAACGGAACATGCCAATGAAGCACAGATAAAACAGATGATGATGATCATAACGATGATGAACATATAAAGCCAAAAGAAAAACAAAGACACCAATCAGCAGCAAAAATAGAATGGTTAAAGATAAAAAAAAACCCAAACCAAAAAACAAAGCGACACAAAACAAGAGTAGAATCTTTATAGATGTAGCAGATATACAGTGTCATAAGTCTATGGAAGGTTCGGTTAACTATGTCAAACTTTTTGAAAGGCTTTTGAGTTGAATAATGAATCTAAAATAATAAAACAACCAAATAACTTGAACATTTTTAAATGTTTTAACAACTATCTAAAGATTCAAAAAGAAGTGATTGAACTATAAGAACGATTAATGATTAGCTTTAAAGTTTATTAGTGTATCTTAACTGTCTACGTATTGGCTCTGAAATTTTGTACATTGTTATTATTTCTGTTGGCTTCGTTTACATCTTATTGTTTTTGTTGTAGGCAGGCACTCTGCTACGTGACACTGACATGGATTTTCAAGATGTTTTGCCGTATCTGTGTGTGTGTGTGTGTGTGTGTATGTCATTGCCTGCGGATGTCCTCAATACAACGACACTGACTTGCCTGTTATGCTGCTTAGGCTTATCCCATACAGCCAGCCACCTTGGACAATGTTGCTTCTCCTTTGGCTGCTCAGTTGGTTCGTGCCATGCCCTAAAACCTACTTGCACTTTGTCAATTCGTAAATCTTTTTATACGCCAGGCTTTTTTACTTTTTTGTTTTGTTTTGCCATCATCAAAGGCAGCAACTTTCTCAACGAAAACTAACACAACACAATGTTGAGGCACAAAAGCCGGATGAGGCAAGGCACGCCAAGGCAAGGCAACGCAAGGCAGCAGCTGTAGGCATTGCCCCAAACAAGCCAACCATTTGACAATTGTGCGCGAGTTAACTTTGATGAATTCAATTATTCGAGCACGACATGTTTGCCATCTCTATCCAGCCGGCCTATCGCCATCTTACACACCCATCGTAGTGCGGTGGTATGAGTGGGAGCGGGGGGAAGGAGGAGGCACGTGTTTGTCTTGGCTGTCGTTCATTGAGTTTATTGTCGTTGTGCTTAGCACGAATTGAAATTCCCCCATGGCAAGTGGTCCTGCCACTGCCGCTGCTGCGCGTCCTTGTGCCTCAATCTCTAAAGTGGATTTATTTCGCCAAAATCGAAAGTTGATTTCTTCGTGTGTGTGTGTGTGCGTGTGCAACGTTAAAGGATTTATCAATTTACGCAAACTCAACTTTTGGTAGCAACACTTTTTGTGCTTTTGCTTAGCAGCCCTTTGATGCTTAACAACCAGTGATTGATTAAACGGTTGACTTCTAAGAGAATATCATTAACAATATATGTAATAAAAAAGATTTTAAAAATCTTCGTCTTCAATTTAATATTAACAAATATGTTAAAGCGTCCTTAGACTTTATTTAACAATAGTGTCAAAATAAAAAAAAATGCATTTACCAACAATTTTGAGTATGAAATCATAATTTTCTGACCTTTCGAACGGCTTTTAAGCAACGGAGATATAACATGACCAGTTTGTTCTGGTTGTTAGGTTTTTAACTACTTTTGCTTTTGGGTTTTTCGCAGCGGTTGCAATTGAATTTTGTTTGATTTGATTATTTGCCTGGCAGCTTTTTGATTTATTCATTACATAATGTGCACACACACACACACACACACACATTTATACATTTTTATTGTAGTGTGCGTCATTTTCTACAAAATAAATTGTTTTCTGTTTTCAACATTAATTTAATAGTTGTTGCAGTTGCTGTTTTTATTATTGCAGCCTGACTCTGACCGATCAGCTCTGGCAGCTTTTATGATTATTACAATTGTGCTGGTGCGTTGTCATTGGTTACATTCGTAATTTCTTGTTGGAGGCAATACATGAAATCGTTTAATTACAATTGAAGCGGTTTATGCATTTCTGTGGTCATTTCCAATGCATTTCAATCCTGATGCTGATTCTGATGCTGATGATTCCGAAATGCAGCTGATGTCAAGTGCCATTTTTTGGGGGGTGGGGGTTATTTTTTAATGGTTTCTTTAAAGTGTCGACCATAAAAGCGTAAAAACGAACCGCATAATCGTTAAAGTTCGCCAAATTGTGTTGCCGCTTAGCGTATTTTATGCATTTAACTTGTTTCATAATAAAGCATTAAATGCACAGTATACTGAAGTAGAAAGAGAGAGTGATATTTTGGTTAGAGTTGTTTGCTGGTTTGCATTTGACATTTTTGCTGTTGGTTTTATGGCTACTAACTAGATTTGCTGTTGACCATTTTTTGAAGCACACACACACATATATATACAACATTCGTTGGTGACAACCACAGAAAGCAATTTGATTATTTGCATTTCAGCTGCTTGTTTGTTTATGGCCATTTGTGTGCTAAGAATTTGAGTGAAGTGTGGCAATTGCATCTAAATAAAGTGTTGAAACACATAAACAATCATAGAGTAATTGAAAAGCAAGTGTGCATGCATGCACGAGCTAGCTGAGAATGCATTTCAAATTTTGTTAATAATCATTGTTGGTCAACAAAATTGATAATACTATTTGGAAAAGAAAGTGATAAGAAACGAAAAACTTAAACAAATATGTTAAAAACAATACATACATATAAATATCACTGCAGAAATATATATATACATATATGTTTTTATTTCATATCTTTGTGGTAAACATTTGACCCACAAAACAGAAATTGGGATTATCGTTAACTTTCTACAGACATAAGTTCTTTAAAACTTAAACGATTTTTTAGGGGAAGTGATTTCTTATCGTGGTTTGAGCTTTTTACTAATACTGCAAAGCCAAAACACTTTTAATAGTTGACAATTTTTATTAAATTTTTTAAGTAAGTAAGTTGGTGAGCAAAAATCTTTAATTTTAAACGAAAGTGTAAAGCCCAAAATAAAATGCAAATGAGTAGAACTATACTTGATGCCATAATTGAAGGCATTACAATAACTCCCAGGAGCTCTTCGTTGGCCAATTAAATACAAATTTATAATTTATAAGCTGCTAATTTAACGGTTGTGCGCACCGAGCGGCAATAATGACAACAACACAAACAATGACAACAACAATTGATATGCTGAATTAATGACAAGTAACAGGATAATGATTTCAGCACGAACTCCTACAACAACAACAATAGCAGCAACAACAATAAACAACAGCAGTCAGCAGAAGGACAATTCTTGGCGAAGCTCAACTCAGGCGCTGGCCAAGGACTTGATCCTTGACAGTGGCAGCGCTCCTTGGCCATTTTGCTGGCACATTTATAGATTATTTGCTTTGAACATTTGTTGACAGAACGCCAATGTCCTCAGCACGAAATGTAAATATGCATGTGTCCTGCATTCCCAATCCTGCAAGCCTCCCCACCACCCAGCCAGCCCCCTCTCCATGCTGACCGATTAGTTAGTGTTATGTCAAAAATGTGTCCGACTGTTTGACTTTATAAATAACTGGAATTATATTGGCAAAATCTATTTGATTATGTAGAATTTATAATTGAGGCTAATCCATTCAGTGGATCACGTGCATGTGGCCCAGGCTGTTGCCAGGACATGATTTTCATATCACATTTTGAATTTAGATTTTGATTTGTGTTTGCCATGCGTAATTGCGCATCGGAAGTGCCGGCCAGCCTCACATTAACGATGCTGTCTATGCATTTAGCTATCCTCATTTCATGTTGAGTTAGGCACACATTCAAAATACTCACTAGCGCCATCTGTTAATTAACAGCAACAACTAAACATTAACCCGAAACTTAAACCCCAAAGCTCTGGCGTGCTTTTACTATGTTCGCTTTAATGCGTAATGCGTAAGCTTCCAACCACCACAATACCCAATGTCCTTGCCGCGTTGACGGCAAGAGTCCACTTACACACACACACACACATATAGAAGTATACGTGTAACTATTTCCATTGTCATTGAGATATTTCCGTTGCAGTACGCATGCACCGAGACTTTTCAGTTGTAGGTACTTCTGGACCCGAAAACATGTGGCTGCATATCAGATGTTTGGCTTAGCGGCTGAATGAGATAAGCGAGGAGTGATGGAGAGCGAGAGAGAGAGAGAGAAAGAGTAAGCTTTGGCATCATTTGTGCTAGTTGACGTATCTTTTGCTGAACATATCTTTTAAAAACAAAGCTTTTTTATTTAACTTGAAAGAAATAGATGTGTCAATTTTTCTTAAAGCTTTATTTAAATATTTTACAAACACAAGCTTAAATCACAGTTAATGATTTAAATCACTTGGTTCGCCCAAAGCTTATACAAGTCTACACTCTCTTTAAAAGCTCTCTGCACAGCCGCTCCGCCCACCCGCTGGCCAACAATGCAAAATCGATGCCTGAACCGTTTCGCTCTCTTTTTGGTGACAATTGAACGATGTCTGAGGGCTTTTTCCTTGCAGCTCCTTAGCTGTATTGCCCAAAACGCGAATGAACATCGACCGTGGAAGTTGACTGCAAGTACAAAACGCTCCACTGAAGGTGAATGAATAAAAAAAAAAATTCAACAAGAATCAAAAGTTCTGCAGAGTTAAACGACAAATAAAAACCATTGAAATATGCATCAAATAATATGCAAAAAAATGCCAAATCAGTTGAAATAATAAAAAGTATTTGCCTTAGCAGCAAAACTAAGTTATTACATAAAGCGAAACCCAAACGAATAGCCCGAAAAGTGTTGTGCGTGTGCGTGTTCGTGTGTGTGTGGGTGTGCATGTGTGTGTGTGTGTTTGTTTCTATGTGTGAGTGTGTGTTGGCACACGCTGTGCTAACATAGCAGAACAATTTTTTGTGTATCAGAATTTTGGCGTTGCCTAAGCAAATTTGTTTTGCGCAAGCTGAAAAATTTGCAAATAATTAATTGTTAATCGAAAAAGCGCATGAAGAAAATTTCTTAGCGCTGGTTAACAAATCAAAAACGGTTTTGAAAGTGAAAACGCGTGTGATGTGCATAGCTTTAATATTGATTTTTCCACATGATTTTACGCGTCGTGACCCACTGAGAAAATTCTGCTGCTGATAATCAAGATAAATACAATGTTTCTGCTGATGTGCAAAATGTGCCAAAATAAAACTTATTTGTAAAATATTTTTAACAATTTAATGCTTAATAGTGCGTTCAGTGTATGTATGTAAGTTTGTGTGTGTGAGTGACAAGAGAAAAGCTCATAAAAAAAAGCGAAAAGGTCTTAGCGTCTCTAAGAAAATCTCTATCCTGAATTTGCTTTCAACAACGTCTTCGTGCCCAGCAGCAGCAGCAGCAGCAGAAACAGCAAAAGCGAATTTTCCCTTCCCCTTTCCCATTTACACACACACACACACATACAGAAAAGTTCACTCTCCAAATTCACACACACAGAGAGACATGCACACACGAACAGAGAACGAGAAGCGAGATTCGCTCTATCAATATTTACGCATACCATTGTATTTTGTTATTACGTATACGCTCTGTTTTCTGCTCTCTCTTTCTCTCCAACTAACTCTCTTCTTCTTTCGCTCTCTCCATTTTCTCCCGCTGTTTGCATTGCGCTACCCGTCTGGTATAATAAAAAATAAATAAAAAAAATACATTTAACCTCTCGTTAAACAAACTAAACATCTAATGACAATTGCAATATTGCGAACAAATGTTAATTGCTCGAAATCGAAAATCGATAACAACAACTAAAGTGTTCAAAATACATGTAAGACTAGCGCTTAGCAAAAGGCCTCACTAGCCAAGCAGCACAACACACATTCAATCCCCTCACATCATCTCACATGATTCGTCGTCTGCCAGCAGCCCGAGCCTGAGACCGTCTTAAGCCTTCCGCCCTCCAGCCGGATCAAATAACCAACGTAACAACGTTTATGCTTCGTTTAACGTTGCTCTAAAGGCAAACAGCTAACGACAACAACAAAAACAAAAACAGAACACTACGTTAACTGATATTAACAAATAAACTATTTGGCTCTGTGGCTACAACAAGCAAACGTTGGCAATATTGACTGCATAAAAGGTAAATATGAAAAACATGTTGCCTACTTTTTGGGGAAATAAAAAAGAAAGTTTAGCTCTACATTTGATATTAATAAAGCTATATATTGTATGCTTAATATACATAAGCGCTTAATAATGTGTGAATCACACATTTAATAAGATTCTATCCACTCGAGAGCTAATCTACTTACATGCCTTAGAGACTGTGTCCTGTAGGTTCTGATAAGGACCAGCATCTCTTTATTATTAGATTGTTTAGCAACTAACAAGGATTTGAGCCCGAAAATCAACACAAATTAAGTAGGCGGGCTTTGGTCAAGAGTAGCTGACAAAAAGATACCCTGTTAAATGTCTTCAACTACGAAACAAAGACCAGCAATAACAAACATTTCCTTAGAATTTCGAATATTTCAGCGAATATACAATATAAGTATACCCCCATACTAGATATTTAATGGGTACAGGGCATGATTGGTACAAAATCCAGAAAGAAAATGCAAACAATGGAGACAATAAGAACAAGATAAAGTTGTGGGCGATAAGCACTTGTTTTATTAGCACAAATGATGTGTGTAGTTTCTCAATGAAGAACATATAAAAACCGCACATAATTGCCAATAATCAAGTTAACGCTACGTCTAATGGCAAACACACGCACGCACACACATACATATACAGAGTGTAAGTGTTATATACACCCACACACTAAAATTCCTGCCTTCTGGAGTATATGCGAACTTTTGACCCCTTACACTTGTGCCGAAAAATCAGCCTTAAACCAATTCTGATAAAATAAACGTGAGACTTGTGAGTGTGTGTGTGTAAACGTATGTGTGAGAGTGCGTATGTGGGTGAATGCAGCTCTTATAGATTGCAGCAATAGAACTGATCGAATGTTGGCTAAACATGAAATATTGTACATTGAAAGCGAAAAGCATAATGATGTGGAAAATGAGTTTTCTTTTTCACCAATACACATTATAATCATTATAGGGTTTTATCACTGTCGCCTCGAGGGGAAAATAGTCGCCTAAGCAATCTTAACTTGGTTAGCCCTTCGTCTGGCTTTCTTTCTGTTACATTTTTCGCATTCCTCTACCCACAAGTTTTAACTTATTTTGTTGCTTTCTCTGGGTTATGTGCGCAAAAAGCGCAGAGAGAGAGAGATAGAAAGAGAGGGTAAGCAAAACACATGTCACACTCTCTCTCTCTCTCTATTGTTTGCTCTCTCTCTCTCTCTCTCTCTCTCTTTCTCTCCATTTTTACTCGCGTGTGCGCGCGCTCTTTAAAAAGTTTAACCGTTTCCTGCTCAGCGGCAATCAGGGAATGAAGAAGCTTAACAATTAATGGCTGAGCTTAAACGAGGGTTGCCTTCCTGTTTTCCCCTTTTTCTCGTTCTCGTTTTCCTTTTTCTTTTTTAGTCCCACCTCCTGCCACAAAATAGCACTTAATTCCATTTCTATCACAGCGTCATGTTTGTTGTTGTTGTGTTTGCTGCAGGTGAAATGTTTGACTCTAATGTGTTCTATGTATGTATATGTGTCTGGGCCAGAGCTTAATTTGTTTTGACAGCCTGATTGTCAGCTCTTGACGTTGGCCTGCAATTTGAGTGCTAACAACAAAAACAACAACAAGTTATGGCCGCCTTACTCGTACTTATCACTTCTGCATGTTTTATGAAGTCAATTTATCTTATCGCTAAATGAATTTGTCCCATAATCTGAATGTCAACCAATTGTTGCTATTTTTAGTTGAGCTCCTTTCCACACACACAGGTTCAATGCAAAGTCTGAGCTTTTTTTGATTACAACAGCTTTTGATTTGATTCAATGCTGCAAAGATTCTCTCTGTCGCAAACGAAACCCACGCGCAAAAACCAATCTATTTATGGTAAAATGTTAAAGTAAAGGTCAGCATAACAAAATTTCCGTTGGATTGGCTGGAGTGGAAAGCTTTATGAAATTTAAAATACGCTTTGAATGCTGTTGGCAACACAAAAATTTCATGTAAATTTGATTATGAATATGAGAAAAACAAAGCAGGGATTTATTTAACTGGGTTAGAAAGCTTAATATTAAACCCACGCACGTTATGCTGTTGCTAACTTAAGAGCGCAAAATAATGTTAGCAATCAGCTCTTAAAACATAATTAAAACCTTTTTATAGTCTATCAAAACTTATTCGAATAAATCTGTTGCCGAGTAACTAAACGCGAACAGACTGAAACTGCGTAGTTTTTACCCGAATGCCCCAGACAAGTTGGCACCATAAAGAAATAGCAAAATACACGCGCTCTCACACCAGCACACCTTGCTGACCAGCGTCGTGGTGTAAGACATAGAGAGGAAAAGCATCTAAAGCAGCTGGCAAAATGACAAAAAATATTCTATATTGCTGTTGCTGCGCAAAAAAATATGCTACAATAAAATGCATACACGTGTGTGTGTGTGTGTTTGTGTGCTGCTGCTGTAAAGAAGTTTCTGGGAGCTGCACTGCCCTGATTCACTGCCCCCCCCCCCTCCCACCCTAAGTCCCGTTGCCATCAGTTTTGTTGCTGCTTTTATGACATTTTATTTTCTCGTTTCTCATCTACATTTTGTTTTTGCAAATACCAAATAAGTTTTGCCCGACCCTTATGGAAATAGTTATCAAGCTTGTGATTTGCAGCATTAATAAAATATCACGTTCCAACTCAAGAAGATGGCTTACATTTATTTTTTCTTGCTTTCCTGCTGCCGCTATATCAGATAAGAAGAATAAAATGGAAATCAAAACATTCGAACAGGTATTTCAGCGCTTCTTCGACCCTAAGGACTGACTTTGTCACTTTCACGACTGAATGCCTTGCATTTTGAATTGAAGAACTTTTGCTTTACCAATGTCTAAGATGAAACAGCTCATACAAAAAGCAAGGATGGCGAAGGTTGTATACTTGATTGGCTTTTTATACTCAGTCAGAGAACATATGTTTTTATTTGATTTGCTTTTTCAAAAGGCTTTCAATACGAATCTCGTACTTAATTCCATTGCCAAGTCTCAATTTTTCAACACTCGATTCATTAGTCGAACTCAATTTTAAATTGAAAACGCACTTCAACCTCGATGACACTTTTTGACTTGACTATTGTGTCAGCGGCTTGTAAACGAAGCTCGAATTGACTTTGGGCTTAAAATTTAAATCTATGGACTTGTGCGCAAAAAGAAATGTCGTCAAAGTATGTGCTCCAGGGTCTTCATGGCGCCACACTTTGCCGCAGCTGCTTAAAGGCGTGGTCTGTGTCTTCTTGGGCTTTCCAAATGGATCTTAAATAACGAAATTTTTCGGTTGAACGCAACCAACAGCAACTTATATATATATTTACATATATATATATATATATATATATATATATATACCACGCCCATTGGCCAACACGACAAGCATGTTTCTTATAGCATAAGCAAGACATTTGTATTTAAATTTTCCACATTTTTGGACGCATTTAAATATTGCGCATATTTACAAAAAATATCATTCGAGGCCGTATCTATATCTATATGTTGGTGTCCGCGTATTTGTTTGTATGCGTGTCTGTGTTTGAGTGGGTGTCGCGTTACCCTTGACGTCATTCGGTATGCAAACAAACAACCGCAATAGCAGCTCAGTTAGGAGCATTTGGTAGTCGCTGTTGCTTCTAAATTGCGCATACGACATGTGGTTTTTGAGTTACCTACGCAAATGTAAGCAATGAATAAAAAGGGAAAAAAGCTAAAATAAATTTTACTTAAACAAAAAAACTCAAAATATATATATACATATATATATATAAATCAGCTACGCATATCGTATACTATAATATTAAATAAATGAAGTTAGATAAAATACATTTATTTCAGCACACCCAAGCTCTTAAGTTAGCGATAGAACACTTTATAGGTTTTGGTTTAGGAACCAAAAAAGAGGCCTCCAAAACTCCACGCATTGTGTTCAGATACGGAGGAGACGTATCTGCTTGTGCTGCTCGAGCATCTTGTTGAGGTGCTCGGTCTAAAGCGTCAATGAGAATGATCCGGATGTAGAGGACATGGAAAATTCCCAGTTGGCTCTGTCGATCCTGGTCAATGTCTGCTACAAGAACTTTGTGGTGCTCTTCCTTTTCTGCGCAGCGTTAACATCTCGGCATCCAAAATTATCGCCTGTTGGCCAACAAGGTGCTTGTCATTTTAAAAAAGTCCAGTCAAAAAGTCAAAAATACAATCTTCAGATTAGCAGAGGACTGGGTCCAACTTTTTAGCATGTGTTTCGTATTGGCGAGAATGCCATACTGGAAAAGGTCGATATGGTGCTCAGCATTTTAAATGAGGCCATACAAAGCATCTAGTTGCGTGCACTCAAAACGGAACGTTCTAAAGTATGAAATACATTTACTAGCTTTTTCATTTCATCATTAAATAAAATATAATTCAACGCGAAATTCTTAAGATTCTTCAACTTTCACATCCAAGTTTGTCCAATTATTCTATAAAAAGATTTCCAGCTGCATAAGCAGATCCTTGATTTCCTTTTGAAGGGAGCATAGAAAATATGTTCAAAGCAAGAGCTTTGATAATAAAATCAACTCGATTTGGTTAAGGTAAAAGTACTTAATCAAAAAAAAATGACTGAATATAAAACAGGAGGAAAGTAAAACAGTCAAAAACAGCGGGCGAGTGAGTCTTAAATATTCATGAATCTAATGAGAAACCGATGAACGACTAGCTGGTACCCTTTATAAGAGTTAAACTGAGAAGTTTGATATAAAATCAAGAAATATACCAAACATAGCAAATGGATAATTTATATGTCTAGCTCATCATCTAGCATACAGCTTCATAATATCCCTGTTAACCCATTTTAATAAAAAAATAGAAAATAAAAAAGCAGTTTGAAAGGGCAAAGTTGATTGTTTGTGTGTGTGTGTGTGTGTGTAAGTGTGTGCTTTCGGGACGAATAAGTGTGTGTGTGTGCGTGCGTGTCCTTGGCATGCTAGTCATAGGTACTTTTACGTGGTGTGCCAAGTAATTGCCGACACCCTGAGCGCACTTCAAGTGATTCCAAGGATATGAGAAGCTACAACTAAATTGCCAACGACTTTTGTGGGATTTCTTTCAAAGAAATACAAGAATATAAAATAATTAACAAAAGAAACATTATATATTTTTAAAGGAGAAATAAAGTAAAGTACGAGTTCGTTAATTGACATTTAATTACAGAATAAACACAACAACAATAACAAGAATGGCAATTTTATAAAATTTATTCAGTATACCAGACAAAAAGGAATAATATTCTTCTAATGTTGTGAACAAAAAGAGAAAAGTAAATATATTTCTACTAACCGCTATTTAAGTATCGTGTTTATTTAAGAAATAAAATTTTTAAGGTTACCTTTTATGGTTTTTAATATCATAAACCTCATTAACAACCCTTTATCATCTCTCTTTTTAGAAATAAACACATTGCAAAATGCCGCCAAATGCAAAATCGGAAACGGCGTCAGAGCTAACGCCTGTGGCAGTTACTGAGCCTACTATCGACGTGGAGGCAGCCAATCAGAAGCTGGAAGTAACGACACATCACTCCAATTTTCGACAACTGGATCAGCAGGAGCAACATGCAGCCGAGAGTCAAAGAATTGCACAAGTGGAAACAACATTAGCGCCAAAAACAACAACAGAGCCTGAGGGTAAGATCGAAAAACTATAAAACACAAGACTTACTAACTAACAGTAATTTATGTTCTTCGATATATAAGTAGAAGCTTCTACCACCGCCGTGTCGGTGATCAAAAAGATTGAGAATGTCGGTGGAGTGGTCACTGAGGTAATTGCCGAGCGTACTGGGCTGCCAACATGGGGCGTTGTTGCGATTATAATACTCGTATTCCTCGTCGTCTTTGGTATAATATTCTCCTGTGTGCGGCGATTCCTTAAAAAGCGAAGAACCAAAGATGGTAAGGGTAAGAAGGGTGTCGATATGAAATCGGTACAGTTATTGGGATCGGCATACAAAGAGAAAGTAAGTATCTGCAATGCCATCAAATCTTAGTAGTTATTGGGTTCTGGTATGCCATAGGTTCAGCCTGATATGGAGGAACTCACCGAAAATGCCGAAGAGGGCGACGAAGAGGACAAACAGAGCGAACAAAAGCTGGGTCGACTAAACTTTAAGGTAAGATTTGAACCATACAAACCACAAAGACCCTGAACTCTACTTGCAAAGATGGTTTGCAAAGAACACGATCTAAACTAACCAAACTAACTCCAAAACCGGATACAGTAAATGTCAATGCACTGTTTTTTTGTATATAAAGGAGACACATGTTAAGTAAAGTCAAATTGCGTCGAACTAATCTTTTTACATATGTTAATGCTTAACTTAACTTTATCACTTGTTCACAACATTTAAAGTATTGGCCGCAATGAACATAACATAAATTCATTTAGAAACAATTTAATTCTGATCAATTTGGCACACAAAAACAATTTCAAATACTTTTTAAGCTTAATAACAGTTAATGCATTGAGAATTATATTTGAACATACTCCAACTCACTTAACTAGAATGCAGCACACCAAAGTCCATAACACATTGTATCTCTTAAATAAAATTCTTATTTAACTTTGAACTAATATCGTTTATTTGATCTCTTTCTTCCATATGGAAACGAATCGCGCTTATTTGCGATTATTATTCTATAATGTGTACATTGCAGCTTGAATACGATTTCAATTCGAACAGTTTGGCCGTTACCGTTATACAGGCCGAGGAGCTGCCCGCCTTGGACATGGGCGGCACCTCAGATCCCTATGTGAAAGTCTATCTGCTACCCGACAAGAAAAAGAAGTTCGAGACAAAGGTGCATCGCAAAACGTTGAGCCCCGTTTTTAATGAAACATTCACATTCAAGGTACTTAAGAATTTGATTTGATACATTGAGAGAAGTTAGATTTTGATCGAGTGTGGGCTTACCTACAGAGTTTACCCTATGCTGATGCCATGAATAAAACGCTCGTCTTTGCCATATTTGACTTTGATCGATTCTCGAAACACGACCAAATCGGTGAGGTGAAAGTGCCGCTCTGTACCATCGACTTGGCGCAAACCATTGAGGAATGGCGTGATCTAATCAGTGTTGAGGGTGAAGGCGGACAGGTATGTAGAGATTGGACCATGTCAACAATCACAGTACTACAATACTACTACTACATACAATATCAATATTGTTTTTATCTTTGGGGGTAAGGGAGGTTTATTACTCGATGGTGTTTCCACTCTTTATGTATTGTGTGATTAACATAACTAAATGTGCCTCTAAGTGTCAATTGTACTATATCATTTTGATTGATTTTTCGATATTATTTTACACTTACTTTATACAATACTCATTTACATGAGAAAAACAGACAAACAAACAAACAACAACTGTTGCCGTTATAATTTTGTTTTGAAACTTTGTGTTTGTTTGAGTTTGAGTTGTCCCACAGAACAAGCCACAAACTACAGAAAACAGAATACTCCAAGCGTGTGATTTTGTTGACTTATGTTATCTACATATATATATATAGACGTGCTAACAAATTATTATTGCTCAGTGATATCTGAACAAAATTGTGTGTTTTGTGTGTGTATGTATGTAATTCGCGTTTCCATAACCAAACTTACAAGTACTATTACCAAACCGAACAACTTGATGTTTGTTTTCTTAAGTAATTCAATTGTCGTTTGAATAATGTGTAAGCTCCAGTAAAGTATTTATCCCCAAAAAAAACTCACTCTGTCCATAAGTACAACAGATACAAACTACAACAATAAAGACTAAAAACCATAACAAAGAACAAAAAAATATATATATATCATTATAAACAAGAAAGAAACAATTGACAGACAGCAAAGTGCAAAACTTTTATTAAAACTTTTACACACCCAGTTCAAAATGCAAATATAAATAAAAAAAACAAACTTAAATATTACAAAAAAATATATTCTGTATATAATATGCCAGCTCTAATATAACTGTTCTTAAAACCCAATAACAAAACCAACAACAATTACAAAGACAACATGGAAAACAAGCTCAGGCAATCTTTGATCAACATTTCCTCACAAAAGTTGATGACAGATTGCAACAGACTGAATTTGATTTCTTTGCACATTCTTCTATCAAAGACTTTTTCAACATTATGATTTTATATTTGAAAACTCTTAACCAAACACAAAGTACATAAAAACTACAACTGAAATAAAAACTCTTCAATTTCTCTTTCTCCAATTCCCCCCTCAACATTGTTTTCAATACATACAAATATATAAAAATTACAAAAATAAAAAAAAACTCTTGTTTTCTTGAACTTTTGTAGAAGGTAAATACAATGAAAAAAATTTTTAAAGTTTTTACCAAACAAACACAAAATACAAACACTTTTGCATAACTTGATTTGTTTAGTTATCATTTTATTTTTATTTTCCTATATACTTCTACTTGCTCTGTCTCTTTGGTCTGTCGCTCTTGTATACACTCCAACAACAATTCAATATATTTATATACTACTTAACAAATAACAATTTCTATGCATTGAACTAAACACAACAACACAAAACACACACGCACACTCTGTTTAAACCTGCTAACCGAACCTTTTGTACAATATTTATACAAGATAATCAATCTTATTCCAATATTCAATAAGAATTTAAGAGATTTGCGCATTTTTTATCAACTTTCTCTTGTTATGTCTGCATCTTTTCTGGCATCATTAATATTGTAGTTGAATTTTTGTATTACTCAAACTAATTGTTTATTCATATACTAATCGTGCAAAACTCGAGAACTTGTTTTGTCATTACAATATGCAATTAATCATACTGCAATATTATTTTGTTGAGAGAACTTGTGGCATAATAATAATATTATAAACATTATCCAATCAGCATGGTCTAAACGATATGAATATGTACAAAATATATGCTTGACCAATACATTTTTTAAGGGTCTTAATAGAATTTTTTCAAAATTTCCAAAGACATGCTGATGAACTGCAACACAAACTTTCTACCTATCACCGCACACTGTATACACTCTGCTACATACACAATTTGCCCTCTCCTTTTGCACTTTGATTGGAACTGGTCAAAATCTAAGCTTCAAGAACTAAAATGCCTTTCATTCTGAACGTAGAAATAAATCGGTGCACTCACTTAAAAGTCACATTAAAAAATAAGAAGTTTAAAAACACTAAAACACCCCCCGACACAAATACTGACACAACTCAACAAACACACACAAATACCAACAAAAAAAAAACAGTTTACGAAGCGAAAAATTACTTTTTCGGTTTGCCGAATATGTTATACTCTTTGCAGAAAATAAAGAATATTTGATTTTATTTTTCCAATAAACATTTCTCTGCAATGGTATACAAGCAAAAAAAATTGTAATATATATCAACTTTTTAAATACTTATTACTATTACTATATAAGCAATTAGTTTAGCAACTGAAGCATACTTGTAAAATATTTATAAAGACATTTTAAGAATAAACCAACTGCATGTTTTTGCTTACAAACTATACTCTTCCGACTATATATACTCTATAATGACATTAATGCCACTAAGTATTAGTACTCAACACCAACAACACTTGACTATATCAAGCCACACACACACTCACACGCCCCTCAGACACACAAACACACACACAGAGACACGCGAACAACTTGTACACAAATCAAAAAAACAATTCGTTAAAGCAAAACATTTTCTTTTTATCAAATTTGTCAACTTATTGAAATTCTAATGGAACTGCAATTGAAAAATCTTTAATATGCTCTTCATTTTTCTCTTTAATTACTTTTGAACGTATCGCTAAAAATACCAAACTAAAACCAAAAAAACAAAAAAAAAATCAATCTATAAAAATCTATACAATCGTCTCAAAATTCACCAAAATGAAACCAAAAAAAAAAAAAAACAATATCAAAATCTCTACTCTACTCGAAACAATTTGACTCATATCGATAACGACATCTGGAACATACTGAATTGCCTGGAAAAATGTAAGTATCGATACTCTCCTTGGGAGACAATTCATAATTATCGTTATTTGCTTTGGTTGTTGTCCTCATAAATGTGTTCAAGTTAATTTTGTTGTGTTTGTGTTTCGTTCTGTTTACAAGTAAAAATAAAATACAAAAAAGAAAAACTTAATTGCCAAAAAAAAGCCTGATTTAAATTATAATATATATGTGAATGTACAAGCGTCAATAAATTTTTGTGTTTTATTAAAGGAAACTGTAATAATGCTTCTTTGGTCAAAGTTTTGTGTTTATTTACCATATCGCTGTCTCGCCCGATATTTCTATACATATTTATATATATATATATATATATACTTATACATTTATGATTTGCAACTTGTTTGTGTGCTGTAATGTTTAAGCAGAGCTTCGATGACAGTCAGAAACAAAAATAAAACAAATAATCAACAAATAATAATTTTTTTTATAATTTCGTAAGTTTTTTTTACATTATTAGCTTTTGAGTTTTATTTGAATTCGATTCTTATTTTGGTCAGCATAAACATGATTCACCAAACATTCGACAAAAAAAGTCTTGAGACATTTTGAAAGCCCATGCAAAGCCAAAAACTTTCAATTCAATAACTCAAAAAATTCAAAACTCAAATCCAAGTAGCGGTAAGTGACTACTCAAAAACTCTCTTTCTCTCTCTGTTCCACTCTCTCTCTCTCTCTCTCTCTCTCTCTCTCTCTGACTTTCTATATAACGCTCGCTCGCTCGCTCTCTATATAAATAATAATTTATTTTATTAACTACTCAAAGAACACACGTTTTATGTAGTGAATACTTAGTTTGAATACAATTCTACAAATCCCGGGTTAGTTTGTACAAATTGCTGGCTTTGGAGAAGATATATTAAGCAATTGGCATTCGATTAGTGTATTTTAGAAGATGGCTAAAACAAAAACCTAAAACCAAAAAACGAAAACCGAAAAACTTAAGCTTGAACCCAAACAAATGCAAGTGGTTCCAACCAACCAAGGGTTTATAAAAAATACTCTTATTATATAAAAATATACTCTTAAATTAATTTTCTCTTAAATTCATGTGCAACTTTTTCCAATTGTAATATATATATTGTATCTAATACTATATGCATTTCATGTACATATACATAAATATTATCCAATATTTTCGCTCGTTCTCCTAACTCTCTCTACTTTTTTTTTGATTTCCTTAAATACTAAGTATTTTTTGAGGCCATGGGCCCACATAGTTATCCCAGAAACTTAGCCCGTACTGTACATATATAATACGAATCGGCCAAAACCTATTTTTTTTTTTCGTTTCTCAAACTCTTTTTCTTCACATATTCATTTTGATTATAAATTAAACATAAATGAAGAAATGTATATCCGTTTTGCTTTTTGTGCCGTTGGTTTTGAGCTGGGTGGATATAACATAAGAATTCGAAAGCAGTTTGTCTATCTATATACACTCTTACCCATACCGTAACTTCTATTGAACAGTAAGTTAATGTCTTTGAAGAGCAACAACAACAACTACTTACATCTACAAACCACTACAACTACAAGCCAATAAATATATAATTATTACTCCTGCTACAACTACAACAAAACAAACAACACGCAAACAAAAGTCAATAAGTTTGTTTTGTTTGTTTAGGTTTGGTTCTTAATCAGTTTTCAGTTCTACTCACATATATATATATACAACAAATCTATATATATATATATATTTATCTCTATAAATATATATGTATGGACACTTAATCAAATCGAAGCTCTAAGACGTGCAGTAAATGTGTTTCAATGTACCTATTTGTGTGACGTTGTTTTTTTTTTATTATTTTTGTGTGAATATTTTACGATAAATAAAGTAAATGTAACCATTGTTTAACTACACAATTATACGGTATACTGCGTACCACATACTTATTCCCCCTGTAAGCCCCACTTGTAACGATAAACATATAAATATATACACATATATGTATATATATATATATAAGTTTAAGTTTCCCTTTGTTTCGTGTGTGTTAAGTATCTTTGTTTGTTATCTTATATCGTATTATTCTATATCGTATGGTATCCCAATTGCGCTTAGTTTATAAAAAATGTTTCTTCAAAAAGTATTGATTTTAGGTGAATATATCAAAAACTTCTTGCTAAATCTTTGTCAAAGAAAGTCGAATCAGTTGTTTTTCGTACTATTTAAGTACAGTTTTTGAATTCCCAATCACATTCTGAATAAAGTTTTGCGAACAAGCAAACAAAAATGTAGCTTTCAATTCATGAAGAGATTGTTAGAGCTTTGAAGCTCTTGTCTGTAAAACGTATATAATACTTATTAATTGTATCTGTTTAGAATTTATGTGTGAAGTGTTCAATGTTGTAAGCCTTTATACAATCTTAACTGTTTTTACTAATTTATTGATAATGTTCTCTTGACAACAGGAAAAGCTTGGTGACATTTGTTTCTCGCTGCGCTACGTGCCGACCGCTGGAAAGCTAACGGTTGTCATTTTGGAGGCCAAGAACTTGAAGAAGATGGACGTGGGCGGATTGTCTGGTAATGAAGCGTGCTACCAAAGCGTTGCCAAAATGCAAACAATGTCTCTTAAAATCACTCAGAGCCTTGTTACAGTTTTGGTAACGCTTCAGTGTCTATTTAATGTGCCATATATACTACTACTCGTTTGACCAAGTGTATTTAATTTTTTGGTTACTACTTCCATTATGATTTGATTATTTATTTGAGTAACTAACTATCAGTTAAGAGAAATGTAAACGCCAAGGCAACGTTTGCAGTGAGCAAAATATTCAATTTTATTCCCAATTACTTTTGTCAATTCGCAACTTTCGATTTTTCAACTAATTTAGCGCAAATTTTCGACTTGCATATTTTATAACAATACTACTACTACAACAACTACTACTAATCTCTTAAGTAATATCGCGTACGCTAAAAAAAAACAAATGATATCATTAAATACCAATAATACTACATGGATATATTCTCGTCTGGCAACGTTAGCATCACAAAATTGTGCACAGTTTTTAACTTATGCCTGGCAACAAACAGCAAAATTCTAACGGCTCTTGCTCAAATTAGCGGTACATTTAAATTCGCTTGCTTCTAGCTACACTTTTGCATGTAATCCAATACTACTACTACTAATTACATAGTTCAAACACACGCATTCAAATATTTCGACTTCTCCGAGCGAGGAGTCAAATTATGAACGTTGCCGCCGAATATATCCAAAAAAAAACAACAAACAAAAGTACCCCCAAAGGGTAATCAAGTTCTTCTAGGCTTTTACAAACAAAAGAACATTTTCAAGTATGTTTTGGAAAAGCAATTGACATTATTCCATGCTCTAATGATATTCGATCTAAAAATTCAAATGATGAGACTATTTCAACTGTAACCATTCTTTTGTATCTTATAATTTATGTGTTATGTGCCTTGAGTTTCAAGAGTTACTATGTTCTAAAGTACTCGTTAACTAAATATCTCAATATATATTTGATTTAACAGATTTTTCCAACAATTCTTTTCAACAGCAGGCAAACGAAAGCGGAAACAAACTTTTTCAATAATTATCGATAACCGAACGGATTCTATCGATCAACTGTTAACGAGCAATTTGTAACTCTTGCGATTTTCCATATGTTGATACCGTTTCAACACGCTGAAACCTTAAATGCTAGATTACATCAGCATATAAGATATTATTTCGAACCGTTTTTATTTATTTGCCATATCCCTTCAAAAATTTCTGGGATTGGCCTCTTTTTAACCTCAAGTTTCAGCTTTCGTTTGTTTCGATCTTTTTATCGTTGTTTTCGTTTCTTGAAGTAAAATTTGTTGACTATCTTATAACCAATATTCAAATATATTTAATCAACGTTTTATGTACCGTTTTCCTTTATATCTGTGTGTAAAACAAGCCAAAAACTACTACTAAAAAAAAAACCAAAAATCTGCTCATCAACTTCAAAGTTTTTACTTTCGTATTATAAAAAAAAAATGTTTTCTTTTTCTTTCTTTCAATTTTTTCTATTTTATAGATCCATATGTGAAAATTGCAATCATGCAAAATGGCAAACGTTTGAAAAAGAAGAAGACAAGTATCAAAAAATGCACCCTCAACCCTTACTATAATGAGTCGTTCTCATTTGAAGTACCATTTGAACAAATACAAGTATGCGAGAATGTATTATACTATCCTATAAAACCACTACTACTACTACTACTACTACTACTCTACTACTACTTACTACCTTACTATACTAACTACTACTACTACTACTTACTACCTACTACCTACTGTTAACTGTAACTAATGCCCTTCTGAACTATCAACCAAACCAAAAAAAAAAATAAACATTCTCTTATCAAGTTTGAGTAACGAACCCGCCTCCCCAAAAAACTTACAAAAACACTTTAGCCTTTTTCGTGCAATTGTTGTTGTTAATATATTAACTATCTATATATATTTAAATATATATATATATACCACAAATACCACATACATACATATATACACATATTGTATATTACATGTTTTGAATACTCGTATTCTTATTAAAAAAAAAAAAAACAACACTATTACTTTTAACTCGAAACTCTTAAAACAAACGGATAGCCAAAAACTTTCGTATTGCCCGAACGAAAAAAAACCTTCAAAATCCTCCAAACTACTCGATTATTTAACTTAACTGTTTTATGTGTGCTCCTTAAAAAAGTTTAACCGAAACGTATTTAATGTTCAATGTTGTATTTTAACTTTAAACAAAAACCAAAAAAAAAAACACTTTTTGCTTTATGTTTTGTTTTAATAAAACTATATTTATACTATACTTTGCTCAACGACTGCCACGCCCACTCTGCCGGCTGTAAATATATTAAAAGATACAATGCTGAGCGCAGTACGTTGTTGCGAAAGTGAAAACTTTTCCTGATTTGCTTTTACTTTGTGTAGTTGATTGAGAAAGTTTTGTGATTAACATAAAATACGATGATAAAATCTTATCTTTTTCGTTTTTTGTTTGAGTTTAAGTTTGTGCTTAGCTCAGCTGATTTGTTTTTAAACAAAAAATATTTGTATGTTCGATGTTAATTTTGATGACACAGACAAAACGACAACTTTTTGTAGGTTAGGTCTGTTCCGATTCGTAGTAACCAACTACAGACGCTTTAAGCAAAAACCAATACTAATTAAGAATGACACTTGAAAAAAACACCAAACACAATCTACTCGTAGTTAAATAAACATTAAAACGAAAGGGAGCTAGCAGTAGTGCCGCTGGTTCTCTTTCAATACACTCGCAATGCAGTGCACGAGTCGAAATACGAATCAAAATAGAAAGAAATCTCTGAAAATTCGATAATAAATGATGAAAAGAGAACAAACAAAAAAAAACAAATAAAAAGAACACACTCACTCTTAACTACCAAAAAAAAACTACAAACTTTATAAACTCAACCTACTACTCTTTCCATAATACAAACTATCGCAAACTAACTAACTATCGTCAGCGGCGTCAATAATGCACCACAATATGGGTACATTATTTTGACACTGTCTTCTGATTTGAATATCGAATAAACCAATATCGCACCAACTCCACCACTACAAACTACAGTTACTAGAGAAATACAAGAAAAAATACAGTACAAGTTTGCAAACAAATAAAAGAACACAAGCCAAGCCACCACAGAGAAGTATAGCGTATCAACATGAATACATACTACTATGACAAACATACATATACTACTATATATAGTACATACATCTTAAAATGTATTACATACCAAAAATGAACTCTGGTTACGTGTGCTAGTCCGAGACATGCCCCCCAAAAACAAAAATAAAACATTTAGCATCTGACCAGAAACAAAAAAAACCAAAAAAAAATCAAAAAGGAAACGACAAATGGGATTGAATATTATACATTTTCGTTTACACGTATTTAATGAACATTTTTCTTTTTGCTTCAGCTTAAATGTTGACTTAAAACTTAAAAGTTTAACAATAACAAAAAAGTAATTTGTTCATTAGCCCCCAGGTTAAGAGAAGAGATATATATATAAATCTTTTTGTGAACCATTTCTATATAAGATCATTGCGCATACTAACAGCTAAGATACACTCACAAAGAGAACATCATACGCTTATCACTTCAGCAAGCTTACAAAACGTTTTGTTTTGTTTTTGTTTTTTTTTTGTTTGTTATGTACCATAATGTAATACAATTTGTGTTTTAGTTAAAAAAAAAAGCCTAGTCAAATGCATGCAATGCTTGTTAACAAAACTCCATCCCAAACATGGATACATCTTTATCTATATCATCCACTTTAGAATTGTATTTAATGGCGCTTTTTGTAATGCTTGAAAATATGTCGCCCCACCTTTTAGATATATTTTATTCCTATCAGCTTGTATTTAACTTTGATGGGACTGTCTCTCTCTCTCTCCAAAAACTCTTCACTCCAACTGACAGATATTCAGACAACAAATAAATCTGTTCAAGCTTTACAGGCAAAACGTTTTCCCCAAAGCAAAACGCTTCTAATCCAAACTGCACCTTGTTCTAAAAGAGCACCCAAATCGAAAAAATAAATAAATAAATAGCTAAAATAGTAGTTCAACATTTAGTAACAAAAATGCCAATGTAAAATGCTTTACTTTACAGAATTTGTAGTATCTGCCTGTAACCAGTAACTATTCCCTCGAAAAAAATCCCTCCGCAAAACAGAACACGTGTATCTCAAATATTGATAATAATATTAACAAAAGTTCTTCTACTCAAAAGTTCTATGCTCAACGCATAGCTGTCCCGAATAAAATCAAAATCGACCGTTTACATATTTATTAAACTAACCGAGCACTAATTCACGTATTACTTTTTGCAATTGCAATCAATTTGGGAATTCTGTAGAAAATCTGTCTTGTTGTTACCGTTGTGGATTACGATCGTATTGGTACTTCTGAGCCCATTGGACGCTGTATACTTGGCTGCATGGGAACTGGCACTGAGCTGCGCCATTGGTCCGATATGTTGGCCTCGCCACGTCGACCCATTGCACAATGGCATACTCTGAAGGATCCCGAGGAAACTGACGAAATACTTAAGAATATGAAGTAAACGCTACATGACAAATTCCGGTAAGTTATACGTTTATTATCTGACTCAATCAAATAACTAAAAGATCTTTCGTAGAATTCCAGCACACCATTGTATCAAGCGTTTATCGTACACGTACATTTCATATGTGAAAGATAAAGGAAACCAAAGAGAACTCAAGCGAACCGTCAACATTATAATCGTATGCATCATCAGCTAAACTATTGATCTTCAAACAACCTCAACAACCCACTACAACCCACAACAACAAACAAACAACAATCAATTTAAATATCGTAGTTAATGCAAATTGTTCATTCCGTGCAGTTTATCAAAAACATTTAGGAAAAGAATAACATTCAATATATATATAAAATAAAAACCTTTCATTTCAAAATGAGATCTAGAAGCTTAAGTTTATTGATTGATCCATCACATTTGAATGCTTGTAAACTAATCGGATTAATCAAATTTGTTTCACATTAAACTTAACTGTTGTCATGAAGCTTAAGAAAACGGAAAGCAAAAGTTATTTGATCATTACAGAAAAATCTACGAGTATGTTAAAAATGTAATTCAAAAAGTCTATATACTCAATACATATATGCATACATTTATTTAACGGTGAAAAAATACAAATACTAAATCATAATTTTAAAATGTTAAGTTTTATTCATTTTTAATTAGACGAGAAAAAAATAACAATTTTACTATCAGCTTTTATTTTGATTTATTAAAAAAATGAAAAACTGTTGAAAGTTTTTTAGTAAATCAATGAAAATATTAGACATTAAATACAAAACTAATAACAAAAAGGATGAACAAAAATTGTTGAAAGAAATTATTTATTATATTTAATTATTGAGCATTATGTATTTACTGTAACTGTGTAAGTATATATAAACTTCAACATATATATATATATGAGAGTACATGACAGACATATGAAAAACAAAATACAAAAAACTATTAACTCAAGATCCATAAATAAAAATATATATTATATATAACGAGTAAATATATCTAAATATAATATTATGTATAACCGTTGCATAGACTAATGTTATGTATACAAAACGCTGTGGTTTGGTCAATCGGCAAAAACAAGCTAACAGAATCAGACGTTTAAGTAGAACAAAAACACAAAGAAGAACTACATCAAAGAACGAAGAACAAAACAAAAGAAAACACCTAAAAGCAAATAACAAAAGTTTAACTTTAACTTTAAAGCGTGATTTTAATGGAATATATCATCAGTTTAAACCCTAAAAATACTTAACCTATATCGAAAACTCCAAATTATATATATATAAATTTATGATTTATCATACAATAAGTTTATTTTTTACTAGATGGATTAATTTTATTTGATTTTCTTCTGTTCTATGTCGAACTCTTAAGGTTTCTACACTACTCTCAATTTTTTTTTTTATTATATATATATATTCGTTAGTCATATTTAATGATTTGGAAAAGCATATTAGGTCTTAATGAAAATATACATAAAATACTAACTAATTGATTATGGCAAAATGCAAAAAAAAAATGTTAAAACAAGAAATATTAAGAACAATAATAGTTATTACTATTTATATTATATTCAAGGATATATATAAACAAATATATATACATATATACGTATATATATATATATATATATACATGTCTATAAAAATTATACATTTATATATACGTACAACATATATATATATATATATATATATATATATACTTCTAAGACGGGGAAATACTAAAAACCTACTAAATCTTTTTAAAATAAAAAAAAATGCCGCATAAAAGAAGTTTGATTGAGAAGCATTCCAAAAGATAGCTGGCCGTAATTATTATTGATTATTTCCATATTGCAAGTAAAATTAACTATTAAATTAGATGTTTTTGTCCTGTAAAAAATATTTAAAAAACGATATATAAACACAAAACCAAATTTAAAAAAAAAAAATTATATGTAATAATGATAATGCGTAGCTAGGGATCTTTAAAATCCCGTACACAGTTTGTAGTTATGTTCACCAATACACTAACTTAAATACAAAAAAAAAACACACACACACACATTTGCAAACTGAATATACTACCAACAAAATATTTATGTAATATAATTCATCTAAATTACAAAAAACAAAATAAATTAATGTTTAATAAAAAAGAAAAACACAGGCAAACAAATTTTCACAATAAATTACGATATATTATTGTTCAACAAAAACGAAAGTTTTGCTTTTCCAAATAATTACTGTAAATTATCAAAACTTTACAAGGACACAAAACTAACCACAACAACAGCAACAAACCACAAAAACAAAAATAAATACAAACTATATATATATATATATATATTTATATATTTATATATATATATATATATGTAAACAAAATACTTGCATATTAAACAAATTATATGGAATTATATAAAATGATGTTGATTATTGATTTAAACTGATGAATGAATAAAAGCAAATTATATATATTATATATGCATTAACGTACATATATAAAATATTAACAAGCAAAAAAAGTATAATTCCTTTGTGTTTTCCTTCAGTTTGGTATAATGTTGATTTTTGACACTACTTACGCTGTCCATAAATAATTAATCCAACTACATGTACATACTTACACACACACACACACATACACACACACAGAAACAGACACAACACACACCCATGAACTGACCAAAGCGAAAGTCGAACACTTTAATATACTAGATGTATTATACATGGATGTTCTATATGATTATGAGTTAGGCATACGCAGTAGTGATTGTGTGTAGTTTCTATATTATTTCAAAACATTTTTAAACGCATGCCGATGTCAAAGCGCGAAGCATGCCGCAGTCGAAGTCATCACAAAAGCACAAATCAGTAGTTAAAGAACTAAACAAAATATGAAACAGAAAACAAGTATTAATAATAATAGTTAAAAACGAAAATATACTAAAGAAACATACCAGAAAACTGTGTAGGTGTCCATGTATTTTTATTTTTAGATATTTATGTATGTAATTGATACTATTCGATAAATCAGGCATAAATGCATTTAGTAACACCATACGAAAACCAAAGGTCATAAAACGAAACCATATAGAGCGCACCTGAAGATCTGATTGACAGTTGGACTCTGGCACAGAGAGAATATTGCACTTATATAGTATGTATGTAAATGCTTGTATGTGTGTGTGTTAGGCAAGCAAAAAAGTAATAATGACAAATACAACAACAAGAAGTAAATATACATATAGAGAAGTAAATAATAGGTAACCCATATTTATAGGGCAATGTTTGATGTTGAAATATGAGTTAAAAGGCCACACAGCGTGAGCATTACATAAGGGAAATACGCATAGCATAAATACATACACATATTTACATAATAAAAACAAAAACAAACATATACATATAACATTCAAACAATCTGCAGACAAAACGCAAAATCATTTTATATAGTATATACCAAACCAAATAAAAGTTAAACGAAGATTACAAACATACATACATAATCAGAACAGCACCGCATAGTATGAAGAGTTAACCATACGATATACATAAACTTATATATATATTGTATATATATATATATATATATATATGTTATATACTTATCAGCATACAAAAACATGTGTGCATACATTGGTGCTTGTCAAGGCATTCCTCCGTAACTGGGCATCTCCATTAGTTTACATACTTCAACTATTAACCGTTACTTCATACATATGCATGTGTTTGTGGCAAAACATATTCTCACCACACATACACACACACAAAATCAAAACGGGACTCACCACATAATTTATAAGCTCTTTTCGGAGTTTTGTTGTTTATGATAAACTGTTTATAGCTGTTTTTTGAATTTTAAATAAATTATATTTACTATATGAAAATAATGAAGTAAAACCAACAACAATAAACGAAAACGTATATTATAGTTTACATAATACATACGAGTATATGTTAAAAATAAAACCTCTTAACAAAACTTAATTGAAAAGTGAATAACTGCAAAACGAAAATGAATAAATTCTATTATTAAATAAACTGCATACTACACTATATATATATATATTTATATATATACGTATAAGTGTGGCAAGTGTATAATTTTATTTTAAACCAAACCAAACAAAAAACCAAGAATTTAAATAAGATAACAGATGTATGCGAATCTCCAGTCGCAAACCCATAACAACGGCGTCTGTAGATAAATTATACACAAAAACCTAAAAAAAATATATATAAAAAACACGCTGATGTGAACACACAAATAAAATGACATGAAATGAAAAACGTTTATAAAGAATAAACAAATGTTTGAAACTATTATAACTACTTCTTAATTTGTTTTATTTCTGTAAACCAAAACTTTGGAACTAGTTCAATGCAACCGAATCGTTTGTCATCGATAAGTTGACAACTTGTCCGCCAAACTAATTTAGAAATATGAAAATTAGTAAAATAAGCATTTCTCATATGGCATACGAGGACTTCCCTCAGTCGTCTGATACATTTCACACAGCATTCATTTCAATTCAAATCAAATCACAATGGAGCAACAAACAATTAAAAACGTTTCCACAGTTCGCATATTGCTGCTCGGCGAGCCAGGTAGTTTATACCCATTTAAATTTAAACCAAAACAACAAAAAACCATCCAAGCTTATGATTTTTGAATTGCAGGCGTTGGTAAGTCCAAACTTACGGATTTGCTGGCCACGAGCATAGATACGCCAACACCCTGTACACGAAGCGTAGGCTGCAATTGGTGGAATGTGCAAGTGCGTCTGCATGAATACCCCAGCTATAAGGGGATGCCACCGACTCCGGAATGGACATCGTCCTCATCGCCCGGCTCCTCGCGTGACAGCTTGGAGCGCTTAGGCTCGCACCAGCTGTTTGCGCACGGGGAGCTGGTCGCGTGCGAGACAATTCCATATTTTGTGGAGTTTTACGATTTAAAGACTTCGGTGCGCATGAGAAGCACGCTTAGGAATCGCTTACTTAAAAACATTGATGGCATTATATTAGTTTACAATCTCTTAGATATGAGTACGCAGGACAGCCTGCATGATTTGCTGTATCAGCCATTGCGTCAGATCAGTCGTTATCGCCACCAGCGGCAGCGACCAATCTTAAATCGTCATCACGTACCCATCATTGTGGTGGGCACTAAATTGGATATGATGAAAACGCGTAGGTTATCCCGCTCAGGCGGCATTGCCCACCAATTGGGTGCAGACGAATTATTGCTTAATTGCATGGATGCCAACAGCTTGGCAGAAAAAACGCGTAACGAGGGCAAATTGCGAACATTTCTTAACAATGCCATCGATTTCAAGCAATATTTTCCAGCAAGACGCATCTGAATCTACATTGCTATATATTTTGTACATTTTACTTTTATTTCTGTAATTTGTTATTTATTTTTTTATAGTATTTTACTAATATATTAGCCAGGTGGCCATTGCATCTGGCGACCGCCCAAGAAATGCAAGTGTAAATGGTAAACGGACTGAGCACCATGCTGTCCATTATTGATGACCACACGGTACCCCTTCTCGAGTCCCACTTCTTTGGCTACTTTGCGACCCACCAGCATTAAATGGCCCAAAAGTTCAGCGTCTCCATCTTCAGCCAGCGAGAGCTGCGCAATTGGCTTGCGTGGTATGACAAGGAAATGTGTGGGCGCCTGTGGTGACACATCATTAAATGCCACACACTGCAATTCAAACAAAACAAACAAATTAGTTATCGTGATCAGTTAACTAAATGCACTTTGCACTGACCTTGTCGTCTTCGTAGATAAATTTGCACGGAATTTCCTTGCGTAAAATCTTTCCAAAAATAGTGTCTTCAGAAGCCGCAGCGGTTTGCGCCTTGTCTACCTCGCTTGCCATTCTGCAGCAGGTAGTTGCAATGCTGCGATAACTTTAAAATGCAAAAACTCTGTATATTATCAATGCAAATTATTTGCTAATTGCATGCGCTTTTACCGAAAAACACTTGCCAAATTCCGGCCGGCTGACACGAACATTAAGACGGGTGCTGCCAACTGACGCGACTAACGCTCTACGAGAATAATCAAACTATCGTTATGCGACGATAAATACGTCAGTGACGATATATATTGTATTCAAAAGTTGCCACCAAAATGAAATTTAAAAAGAAAATCAATCATAGAGCCCGTGAACAAAGTATTCGTCTATAATAATAACAACAAATGAAATTAAAATTGGGATAATCGTTTCAGGGGCTGCCAGCCTGCTTAGTGTCTATACACAAGTATCGGAAAACTATTGATAGCAAGCGCAGGGGCTGGTTGCTTTTTATTTTTAATAAACGGTCACATCTGCAACTTTCGGCATTGGTCATCTGAGTAGCGACTGGTGTAAGACAAAAAAATATACGTTCAGTTATATTTTGCATTTAAAAGTCAAATAAATACCGCTGATTACTGGTGATGTCAGAGCTGCGCTCCAAAGTTATATATCTCTATAAGCACGTAAGTAATTATTTAATGCATTTGCCCAGAATGTTCCACGTGCAAGTGCACTGCAACTAATGTTGACAAGGGGCAAGCGGAGGGGAACTGTAAAATTAAAGTTGCGTAAATTCCATTGCAGTTACAATTTCTGGGCCGCGACTATCCCGGCCTGAATGGGCCGCAAAAGTTTCGGAAACAAATCCATGATGCGTTCATAAAAAATAAGGATGAGACCGATCCCAAAAAGATCGTCGCTCTGTTGGCTCAGGGACGATACCTTGCCAAGGAGGTGGAAGCGTTGTATTCACTAAAAAAGTATCGGAGCGTTAAACAGCGCTACAGCTACAACGACTAAGGCGGAAATGCAAATTGAAGGACTGAAACACAAAACGAGAATATGATACATGCTTGCAACGCATTTGATTTTGTTTGCTTTTTACAAAACAAAACCAAATGTATACCCATACTAACACACAGAAACACAACACACACACACAACAGCAAAAGTTATTTTTGATTTCGAATGTTTTTTCAATGTTTAACTTAAAGTTATTGTTGAATAAAAGAGCAACAGTCTTTGAATAACCAAGCCAAAAACACAAACGAAAAATATTGCTTATTTCGTGTTATGACCTTGAACTGTGTGTCGAGGGGGGATAGCAAGGTGCCGTAGCTTATTTTATTTTTGTTGCTGTTGTTGTTTACGGAGACATCACATTCGATAATAAATGTTAGATACGTTTGCCAAACTTTTGCCACGGGTTGATGGCGCTTCATGATAATAATTGAAAAAATTGCGTATTTAAATTCATTTGCTAATCTGTGTGTGTGCGGCTGCCTCTGTATTTGTGATAAACAATTCGGACGCCGCTGCCAACAAATTGAGCTTTATTGTGTATACTTGCGAACTTTGACAAGCAACTTGTATAGTTTATAGCAACGTAACGAATCATATAAGATACTTTTCAGGTAACTATGAATGAGTTACTGCAATATTACCCTTATTAAATGAAGCGAGTGTTTGCCAATGTTGTTTTGACAAAACATAAAATTATTTCGCTGTTGCAAAGTGTTAAAGTTTTGCCGAATCTGAAAGGGCTGGCAGTGTAATTGAAATTCTTGTCAATGATCATGGAATGTTGCTATAAAAATCTTTCTCACGTCATTTATGCACGTAATACGTAATACTTTTACCACGGCTGATAAGGTGGGTTCATTGATGCCAAGTAAAAATATACGAATGTAGTATTATTGTTTTGCATCGGATGCAAATGGAAGAAGAAAAAATATACATTTTGGTTGACAAATGAATGCCCTGCACATTTAAAAATGTTTGTAAATAAAGTATTCAATATATGTTATTTATTTATGAATATTTTTGAAATATTTGTGTTATTAAATACATTTCGACGATTTTTAAATAAAATATACGAATAAACGTAAGTAAAGTGTATTCAATATATTATTTATTTATACGTGCATATTTTTGGAGTATTTGTTTTATTAAATACATTGCAAAGATATCTTTTGGAATATTTGTATTATTAAATGCATTTGTACGATATCTTTTGGATTATTTGTATTATTAAATACATTTCTACGATTTTGAAATAAAATATACGAGATATACGTAAGTAAATAGAGTATTCAATATATGTTATTTATTTATGATTATTTTTGGAATATTTGCATTGTTAAATACATTTTTACAATAGTATCTTAATAATGATAGCTTGAACATTATGTTCTAAAAGTGAAAACAAAGCATGAAAAATGGCTAAATTTAAAAACATGAAATCAATTCTTACTTATTTTAACTTTGAACCTCAAAAAACTAATCTTAACTAATATTCGCTGGCGATACCGAACGTTTAAATTACAACTTAAGCTTAAATCACAAAGTTTTCCAGTGGAAAGCGTCATGTTCACAGTGCAAATGACTTGGAAGTATCTGAGCATTTACATATTACAAAAGGATTTGCAAGATCAGCCGAATTCAAAGCCTAAAACATCATCCATGCCATAGTCAAATAGGCGAAAGTCCTCCTCGTAGATCTCATACAGACGCCTTATGGCGCCAATGGGCAAAGGATCAAAGTAATTACGCAGATTTGCACGCGTGCTGGATGGCTTGTGACCCGTGGGGAATGTCAGGTTCTTGGCACCAGTCAGATACAGTGCCAGAGCGGAATCATCTAGCAGTGTGTCATATTTGCCTGCAATCGGAATGAAAAAATAACAATAAGAACGTAAAATAACAATCGAAACTTTCGAAACTTACCCACAACGTTGTACTTCATGGCACAGGGATTGCAAAGTTTGGCAATAACCTCCCAGTGCTCATTGTAATCCGTTTGATTTATGCGACTCAGCTCCGGCGTTAGGAGATACTGCACGAACTCGCCAAACTGTACATCGTTGCCCTGATCCAAGGACTCATTGCTGGCGCCGGGACGCAATTCCCGCACAATCTGTCGACCCACACGAGACTGAAAGTAACGTGCACTGGGCGAACCACCCTCCAGCTTATTGCGATATGCGGAGAGCAGTCGCTCAAACGGATGCCGCACCAATATAAAGCGTGTGTAATCCTCACTAAGCACTTGGACACGCTCCTCCTCACTGAGATCGTAGAACTTGGTGAACATGCCCAACGAATGCGCCAGTGATCCGGGTATCTGCAACGGATCCGTGCCATTCTGCCACTTGCCGGTTAACAGCATTAGCACGCGTTTCCAATTCGTGCAGGCAACCTAAAAGTGGGGGAAGAGATTTTGTTTAGTCAATTTTTTTTTGCACACTTAACAAAATAAACAATTATTTGATATTGTATATAGTTGAATGCGGCTACAAAATGTATTTTCTGTTTTTCCGATGAAATATGTTTACCACTGAAAAAGAAGAATCATTCTTTTTGGCAATGAATCACGGTTCTTTTTTATATGTCTATCTGCTGGATTCAATGGAAATTTTATTTTCGATAAGCATGAAACTTTCTGGTCATTTTGCTTTTTAACATATCAGGTTGGAGAATTACGACTTTACTTATGGCAATATTTCAGTCCACATAGCAACCAAAACCGAAAACGAAACGAAAAAAAAACAAGTAAGAAGGCTCTAGTCGAACCTGCCCTGAACCCTATACTTTACGCGTACAGTAAATGCTTGCAAGTTAGTGTGTTTGTGTACGCGCATACTTCATACTTAAGTCAGTTTCAATGTTCCATATCTCCGGTGATTCTCAACCGATTTCAATAAAAAATTTTACCCATTTTTAATGGGTTCAGGGTATAAAAATATTGAATTTAACTCTCTTGTTATTTATTTGCATTTGTTACGCTCAGTTGTCGAATTTTATTATGCCTTCACCTTATCGACTGAAATATTAATTAAATGATTTATTTACTTTTTATAGAAATCGAAAACAAACTTGTACCTCCTAGGGATTAGACGAGTTTATGTTCCAATTTTGGAGTCTCTAGCTCTTATAGTCTCTAAGATCGACGCAATCATACATACAAACAGACAGACGGACATGGCTATATCGACTCGGCTGTTGATGCTGATCAAGAATATATATACTTTATAAGGTCGGAAATGCTTCCTTCTGCCTGTTACACACTTTTGCACAAAACCATTTTTAATGGGTTCAGGGTATAAAAACCTGTTCTATTTTAGGTGCTTCGTCTATGTAACTTTAGGCAAATTGCCGCAAACTTGAGTAAGGGTAATGTATAAAATGACCCATCGAAAATATATAATGTATGCGAAATTTCAAAATATATTCAAAAGTCATAGTGAAAGTAAATAATGAGTAGACTCAAGAGAAACAAACAACAGCAATTTAAGTTACATTTCTTGTAATTAATTAAAATCAGTGTTAAAAGCTAGAAAAATATTTTTAGCTCGACCATTAAGCAATTCCACTAAGCGCAATTAACTATATAGTTAATAACAATAACAGCAACAACCGCAAAGCAGGTAAACATTTTCAAACATTTCACTTAGGCAGGCAGACCGACAGTGTCGAGTGTAATTAAACGCTACAAAAACAAACAATTTTTCTGGTATACTAAACAAGTAAGAAGGCTATAGTCGAGAATGCCCGACTAGAAGATACCCTAAGCCCTATACTTAACGCATGCAATGCTCTCATGCTGCATAGTTGACTTAACTATAATGTTTCATATCTTCGGTGATTCTCTTTCGATTTCAATAAAAATGTCACAGATTATTACTAATTCGCCTAATTTTTCAAACGCTATCTCAAAGTTTTCCAAAATCAAGATTTTATTGTTATCGATCACATACGTATATCGAAAACGGGAAAAGTTATCGATATTTTGAAACAAACTTGTACTGAATACGGATAAGGCGAGCTTATGTTCCAAATCTGCAGTCTCTAGCTCTTATAGTCATTTTCAATGTGTTCAGGGTGTAAAAACACAAAAACACAAACAACTAATTTGTTTAAGTGGCTATGGCTATTGCACAGTGGTGCTTGATGCATGTCAATCGCAAATCCGTTTCAAACAAGCTCATTGTCAAGTTGTCAGTTGAAAGTGAAATTTTCCAGGCGATAGGGTAAACAAACAAAAAATACGATATCTTATATTTGTGTTTAATAATGTATCTTGATCCACCGTGCACGCTGCAGTTAACAACAAATAAATCATGGCAAAGGTTCAGGTTCAACACAATTCGCATGCAATGCGTAAACATACTTTAAAATTATTTGAAATACACGTAAGCAGTGAGCTCATAATAAAATACAATTATTTTAACAATTTCTTTTGGGCTATAAAAGTCACATTAAGCAGAACACGCGATGGTCGCATAAAAACCGAACTGTGTGGCATAGAAAACATTAATGACTTCATAGAAGAGAGGGCAAAAAGCAACAACTTAAAGGAATAAATGAATAGTCGAAGTGTTGAAAAAAGAAAGAGCACTACTCGAAGTCAAGCTTAAAAATAAAAAGTCAGACGACACCTCTGTTTTTTGCTAGGCTGATAACAACTGATACGAGAAACGAGCGCAAAAAGATACGCCCACTCTGTCAATTGATTTGCGATTATCAATAAGAGATTGTCGAATGAAATAGTCTCTTAAACATATAGATTTGGTAAGCTAATTGGAATCAATCTCATTCATTAATTTGATGAATCAGAAATTCTTTAATTCATAAAAATTAAGTTCATTAAATTTACAAGTTTTACACCTTCAATGATTAAAAACCTATCAAATAATAGAGTTATCTTTGTGTTTTGTAAGTGGCGCCACTTTCAAGAGGCACACACACATCATTACTCAAACGAAAACGCAATCTGAGCCACATTAAAATATAAAAAAAACCAAAAGTGAATCGTTAGCTCATTATGTTGGAAGTGACGGGGGTTCAAAGTGCGTTGCACAACGCTATTTATATACATATATATATAGTATAGTACAAGACGTGAGCAATATTTGCAGCTGTTCGCTCAATTGTTAATCTAATCGAAATAGTTTCTGTGATAGCGGCGGTAATTGAACGAAAATGCTGATTGGGTTTTTTGGCTACTTTCCTTCAATTGAATTAGTTGCCAAAATTATGATAATCATAGTTCCTATCAAGTGCCTATTTGGATTGAGAATTAATTAATAGCTCAGCTAAGAGACACACACAAATCTTTTATAATCTTAATCCCAACGCACAACATTTAATTAGCCCCAGTAAGTCTTAAAGATAAGCAAACAAACTTTGCTTGTGATTGGTATATTTAAATATTTGATGATCTTAAGTGATCCCAAATATCTGGGCAATAAATCAGAGAGACAAACGAACGAACAGAGAGAACAAATGGAAATAGCTCAACAAATTACAGCGATTTGATAATAACAGCATTTAATTGTTAGACGTTCTACTAAAACGTAGATTGCATATTAAGAATGCTAAAATACACAAGTGTATACTAATATAGGAATTCCCTGTTAAGGTTAAAATTAATAGCTCTTAATAGCTTTTGATTACTTTGATCACCGCAATTTATAGCTATTAAGCAATAATAATTACAATTTTAAGCAAGCTTGTTCCTTACTTTAAAGGGTATGCATATATGCATTTGTACAATCAAGGCAGCACTATAATTTATAATTGCTTTGCTTATAGAGAGATTTATTGAAGGTTATGTAGTTGTTGTCTAGCTCGGCCCCTATAAAACACATATATATATATTGATAAGCCTCTGTTAAGTGGAAGAAGATTAGTCAAACAGCTTGAATTACATTCACAGGCAACGTATAGTTAGTTGTCTAGTCAAACTTGTCTGGGTGAAAGCGATTCAAAGAAACATTTTTGATTGAACAATAATCATGCCACATGTTGCAAGAATAAACAACAGCACACAAACAGCGTTAGAGGCCGGTCTGATGTTAGCAGCCAAAGTAAAAGAGAAAACGTAAAACAAGTTTTGTTTTTTGTTTTTGTTGTGTTTTTGCTTCTTTTATGTTTAGACAAGAGAGATACATTTGAAGAAGGGTCGTAAGCGGAAGGGAGGCAAAAGCCACACACATGGCGCAACAAGCGGAAATTGTCAAAATAATATTCTGAACATATTTTGTGTCAAGCCGAATAAAGCTGACGCATCAAAAACATAAAATTGCATTTCTTGGAAGTGTTGTTACCTTTGGCACATAGCAATAGAGCAATTTGTGCTCGCGATCCACAATCATGTGATCCATTTGCAGTTCGGTGAGATCCTCAACTGTGTCCTTGCTTGCACTCAAAAGATCGCATTGACGCTGCATAAACTCCTGCCGCTGCATGTTGATGGTTTGTGTTAGCTCCAGGCTGTGTTTGGTGATCTTGACATTGTTATTGTTGCCATCCTCGAAGGCAGCGGCTGACAAGAGTCGCAACAAAGTGTAGAGCAGAAGTATGCCAAATAGTTGTACATTATGGTCCATTATCGCGTATGGTGATAGTTAAGGATTAAGGTTCGAGGCTGCCGTTCATTTGGTATAATATAAAGAAAAAATAAACTTTTCCTGTCACTGTCACTTTTACTTCTGTCGACGGCGACCAAAATACTTGACGCGATGCACAAACTTTAGATTGGTGCCGTTCTCAATACCCAGCTCCGTTAGAGTTGCGCGACCATTATCATCGTTGTCGTCGATCAGCCGATTTGTATCCACGTTGAACAGTGCAAAGCAGCGCCATAGAAAACGCCAAGAGACAAGCGGACGATGTTCGTGACCGTTGCGCTGTTCTGAGTTAACTAACTCGCCAGTGAAGCGCGCCACGGCTCTACTACTTCCAGCAGTTGTAGCAGTAAAAGTAGTAGGTTCCACAACCTGTTGTCGATCGCTGTCTTCGGGTGGGCAATTGGCTGGCGCATCGGCTTCTTCGTACACCGCACGACGTCGCTCAACCTTCTGTCGTTTTTGCTGAGCAAGCGAGATTTGGGCGATCGCTTTTTTTAGTTGAGCAATCGTTGGAGAGCTTTGAGGGAGCTGAAAATTGATGAGAGTGCAAGGTTTGAGAAATGGAGAACACGTGTAAGCATATTGAAAGTTCTCAACAGTGCTGCGTGCTCTGAAATAAGAGTAATCAAAAGAATAAATATTTTTTACAAAAGCAGAATCATTTGATCATGATATTTGAAGTTTTTACAAAAAGGATTTTATCTATTTTCTTTAAATAATTTACTTGCAATCTTCTTTATTGAATATAAAACTATTTTTATTTCAATGATTGATTGTATTTTAGTTATAGATCGGTCTGATTCTCTATTCTAATTGAAATTGTCACACTTTTTAAGCTGACGTCAGTAGCGTTTCCCATTTGCATATCAATAAAAAAGTGTTTACATTGACAGCGAAAATTTCACTAACGTATACAATGGAACCTTCAGTTCAATTGAATATTAAACAAATTGATGTATTGATACATATAGATATAATTGAATGGCGATTGAGGGCATACAAGAGCGCTGCCAATTAAGAACTCACCACAATTTTAAGTGTACTTAGTCCGTCGCGTTGCACGTTGATCATTGTATAACGTCTCTGGGATATGGCAATCTGTAATTATGAAATATACGTATGTAGAAAGCAATCTCAACCGTTAACGGTAACACTTAACAGCGTCAGCTGCCATAACTTTTGTCAATTAGCATCTTCTACCTGAGTAGGTCAACCAGAAAACTATGTGACAAATGCGTCGAAGACTGCTAAACGAGTTCAATGAATTATGGAAGATGAGACACTGCTGCTTGTCTAGTCGATGTCATAGACATAGAGTGCTAAATAAGAGTAGAATGCATTCGGTTTACCTGACCCGACAGTTCAGCAGGCGTTGTATGGAATGGTATATCTGACAGCACCTCGCAGTCCATCAGAATCTGTTGCAGTTCATGGTAACTTGCCGTCAGCATTGCATTGTGCTCGGCGCGATCAAAATCGTTTTGCTGGTCTACTGTTATAACTTTTGGTTTTGCAGGCCGTCTGCGGTAATACAGTCCAGCCAATATGCGAGCCTCTCTAATGATCTTTCTTCGCAAATTGATTGGTAATAGCTTCAGTTCTCTAAAGCTTCGAACAACGTTTAAGTCCCGGCGCGAATCCATAGCTTTGTTTTCTTGAAACAAATTAAAAAGAATACCAATTAAGATAACACACTGCTGCAATTTTTATTGCAATCAACAAAATAGGCACACACCTGATAAGAAAAAACAATTTATTGTTTCATTCACAGGTTTCGCGCACAATCAGCTGTTTGTAAATCAGTGTGACCAAGTTCCACTTTGTTCACCGCTCACTCATTTTGTTCGCTCCCGCTCTTTTAAGCGTTTTGCTCTGCTCGAATTTGCGTTTTAAATTTTCTGGCGCAAAACAATTAAATTTACGAATTTGAGTGTGCTATGTATTGTTATGTATAATAAGTATTATGAGTAGTAATTTATTTTAACAGCAACCCAAGTAAGCATATGCACATAAAAGCATTTTTAACTTATATGAAATTTATTATTGTGTAAATTCCAAATTTAATTTCGTTAATTTGCGCCATGTCGAAGGGAAGGGGACCTCTGTCTAAACTGTATAATGCCGTTATCAATTCCGTGGACAAAGTAGTACCCCAAGGTGCACGCCCTTTTTGGGAATCTCCGGCAGGTTTGTGACTAATGTTTACAAGTAAATCCATTAAATCGATAAATTTCTTTGATTTTAAGGCCCCAAAACTGTTTTCTTCTGGGCTCCACTAGGCAAATGGGTAAGCTTAATTAATATTAGCGTATACTTTCAGCACAACATGTATCATCTATTTAGGCCCTTGTGATAGCTGGAATTGGGGATCTTGTGAAACGATCACCACAAAATGTATCATTAAATCAAGCAGGTACTCTGGCGACAACCGGTTTAATCTGGTCCCGATACTCCTTGGTTATCGTTCCCAAAAACTTCAGTCTGCTCGCAGTTAATGTAGTTGTTTTTCTAACACAGAGTTTTCTCATTGTCAAACATCTGAAATGGCGAAGCGAGAATACCAAAAATGCAGTTTACTATCATCATTTTCCCTTTGCGATTGGTGACGACAGTTGGTAGACAAGAAATGTCAATGATATCATGATTATAACCAAAAACTAAAATACAAAATTGCACTTTGTATCCCACAAATCAACATCCAGAAAACATATAATTTGCTTCTTTTTTTTGCGTGCCGCTCGGAAGCTTTACAAATTTTTTTATTCTTTTTCTTACGCATTTTGCAATCATCCTTGTTCAAATTCTTAAGTATGTTTACATATTATATATAATATTCATAATTTAAGTATTTTGTGTCCACTTCGGTTGTTGTTTGTGGACTTGAGCTTTGGGCATGTGTCTTATAAGATAGTTAATGACTTAAGAAAACTAAACTTAAAATCAAAAGAAAAAATCAATGTTAAGTTATATACAAAATGTTATCAGCTTGTTTGCTTTGGCATCGAATTGAGTTAGTTGGGCGCCCGTTTATGTGTTTGGCCAAGGTTGGTGCGCACAAGCATCGCTCTGATTGGTCGTCCTGTCGCATTTCGTTCTGCATTGGGGTTTGTGGGAGGCCAATGCGCTGCCTGCAAAAGGAGGCATCGTTCGTGCAATTGTCTTGCGGCCAACTCGTTCCGAGCCGGGCTAAAAACGAGCAGCGCACTGCAGTTGGCAAACAGCCCGTGCATACAAACACACTTACTCACACACACATACTTGCATACACACACACACAGACAGAATAGTTTTTGCTGTTCCAACAGGCGTATGCGTGATTTATTTCAACGTTTTTCTCATGCGCGTGTGAGCGCAGCACTAAAAAAGGTTCTATGTATGTGTGTGTCATTTACTTGTGCATGTAAATGGGTATATATGTGTGAGTGTGTATGTGTTTGTGTCACTTGCTTTATGTGCTTTGTACGTTTGCCAAGTGCATAACACTGCCCTCTGCCGACTTTTACTGTTAGCCGCTGCTGCTCTGCCATTGGTTGTTCAAGACCAGGACTAGCTGCAGCCAATTGGCCAACGAGGCTCCTTTAACGCAACGCTGCAAAGAGAGGAAGAGGGAGAGAGTGAGTGAGTGTAGTAAGAGGGATGTTAGATTGTTGCCAAACTTTGGCATTTTCTTGCATAAGCAATTAAATATAATGATAGTATTAGTATAGTACAAAATCATAGCTTTATGAGGAACACAACAAATTTTAGGATATAATTCCTCGTTCCTCGATCTTAACACTTGGTTGGTTACGCCTTTACCATGAAATCTTAATGCTGTATTAGATACGTCACGGCTTTTGGACTTCTCCCAGATCTCAACTGGCAACTGGTAAGGATGATAATGAGGAGGAGGAGGTGGACGGGGTGAACTTGTTGTCGGGCCACTACGCATTGATGGGAATGGGAATGGGCGCTTGCCAAGATGGTAGGCTGCCAAAATCTCGAGAGATTTTCTCACGCTCGCTTCCAAAGAATCTCAAATGGCAATGAACTTTTCTTCTCACTCTCAAGTTCTGTTTTTTTTGGTTTTTTTTTTTTTTGTTGCGTAATGTTGAGGAATCTTGGCAACCGTCCTGGGATTTCCCGATACACACACACACACACACACGCACACACATACTTAATGCTTCTACACTGTAATTAAAGCGCCACCTGACGCGTTGGCGCGTAAACAAATTGTGGACTGCTTAATTTATGATCATGGAGTTTTGCCAATAAGTTTCTGGATGAGCAGACAAACTGTCTGCACTGAAAATAATATAGAAAATACTAGGCCCTCTCTAACACACATACTCACACACACACACACACACACTTAATGAATAGATGTTGGTGTTAGTTTTCGTTAACTGAGGTCAGGACTGATGGCGGCCCGAAATTGTGCTATTGAACAGCTGCCAATTGTGGCTACAAGATATTTATTCATTCCAGGCAATACCTCAAATCCTCCCCTCCCTACTTCACCCGCCGCCCAAACAGCAGCAACATCTTCATATAGTTAATTATGTGTGATTTATGGTCTTTCGAAAAAGGGGCAACAATTGCTACTAATTGCCAATTGAACAGCTTGCTGTAAATACTCGATTTATGATATTAGTCTGAGGATACTCGAAGATTGTTGTATAATCGAGAAAGGCTGCTTCTCATAATCATTATTCATGTGCAGTGTGTGCGGTAAAGTGCTTGGCTAAAAATAACAACATGTCAAGACATGACAAGAAGATGGTTTTGTTTTCGTTTAGTTGGGGCAGGCATTATGCAAGACTTGCCACACAGGAAAAAGTTTTATGGGCTTTCTCTATTAGATTGAATAAATTATGTGAGTACCTTAGACTGTGATATGTTATATAATATATCTACATATATATATATATTTAATGTGAGAAGCATGTGATAGTTAAAACTCTTAAGAATTAATTATGCCAAATAATTTGCCCTGTCTAGCAATTTATACTATTAAAACTAAGACATTATAAATTAATGACTAATTTTACACACAAATCGCTTGTACATTATGTGTGAATATAATTTATTTAGTTTATGGCGCATAGTTGGGGTCTGTTCTATATAGAACAATTCACGGACAACGCAAAAAGCCTTTGACGGTTTAAACAAATTTTCGATTTTTGTATATTTTTCTTTTTAGTTTTCGTCGCTGTTTTTGTGAATCGGGTAAAAAGAAATGTTGTTTTTATTTATTTTGCTCGGCTAAAAGCGAGTTTTGGTTCTTGTTGTTGATTTTTCGATTTTCTCGTTTGTTTTTAAGAATTTTTTTTTCATCTTACCTTGCTATTTTCGGACACACTTGACGGCACCGAAGATCGACAACCGAAAAGCACAGACCAAAAATTGCGCAGAACTGTCGCCAGAAGGCCCTTATATATATCGAATACATAACTCGTATATTATACTCAATCGTGTATATATATATGTATAAATAGTATATCAACTGATGCCATATACTTCTATTTGCCGATCTGGTGAGGCGATGACGCGCAATTGACGCGGGCAAAGACGCGTTGAAAACGCGCAACTCTCGTCGCCGGTCGTGTCTATTTTTGTGAAGTACATAGAAAAAAAACACGCAGACACAGATACACAGAGATAGCAAAGATCTTACAGATCTATATAGTTCGAGCAACATGCAGACGTCTGTTTTTGTAAATTTCGCCTAATCTATTTCAGTGCTTCATCAGTTTGTTAGTTGTTTTAGTTGCTTGCTTTCTACTTTTTTCATCGAAACTGTGGAACTTGTGTGCTATTCGTCTATAGGGCGGCGACACAAATTGTAATTAGTGCTAGTTTTTCTAGTTTTAATTAGAAATTTTCTTAATTTGCACGTTTGTTATACCTTGAAGATGCCAAAACGATGCAGTAAGACAGAAGCTGTCACTTTCGTGTGCGAGAATGTTTTCTTTAACAGGTTCAAGAATTGATTAAGCTTTCAGTAATACTAGATACTAAGAAAGATTTAACAAAATTGGGTAATGTTTAAGACCTTTAGAAACATTTCTTGACAAAGAAAAGGTTAAGCGGGAACTTTTCCGCATTTTTATTTCTAATGTAAACAATTAACTTATTTCGCTTATAGTTCATTATTGTTTCGAACAAAAACATTAAAGCAAACAAATAAAATCTTTAGACTTGAAAAAGCCTTTCAAATATTCAAAAATCCATTTAAGCGCGCGAAAATAAGTTTTAAAAGCAGAAACCTAAAGCAAGGAAACCTAAAGTCAAAAGCGTCTAAGATTTTGCTGCTGTTCTTCTTGTTAATGTGAAAAGTCTCTTAGCTACTCCAGTTAGCACGAAAAAGGGTTATTTTTGAGCCCGCGTGGGCAACTTTCACCGACGACGACGCGTTAACAACTGACAGCAAAGAGAAACGTCAATCAAAACAAATAAATAAATGCGAACAACAAACAAACAATCAAATATAAAACTGAGGAAATTGGCAACAAAACTTGAATATTAACTGCTGCCAAAACGGCGCAAGCCAAAAAGGCCAACAAGAGCCAAAATGAAAAAAAAACAAAATCACATTTCTGAATATTGGCCAATAAATTTTTACAAGTCATAGATGATGCGGCCAATGATTTTTGTTGGTCAAGGTCGTGGTCAATCAAGGCGTCATTACATATTTAAATGTATGTGTAATCATATAATTAAGATAATTGGAATTTGGCGACCTGTTGCCAAAGCCAAGTGCTTTTGAGGCCAATAAACAATCACCCAGAAAAGCAACTGATGACGTTGTCAAACTGGGCAACTCGTCAAAAAATTGCGTCAGCAATTAATATCATAATGAGAGTGCCAAGAGTGGCGCCACCCGCCTCCTTCTCCTGACTCACCTCCTTTAAAAAAACGGTGGCCAGCAGCCAACACGAGACAAGAGACACGAGACACGAGCCTCTCACACACACACACACATACACTCGCACACACACAGGATGCGTTGGTGCTGCCAAGTTGGCAGTCTTTTGACGCAGCTGCGTCTATGTTTATGTTTTGCATCTCTCTCGCTCTTTCTCTCTCTTTTGCTGTTGCTGCTGCTGCTGACTTCCAGTTGATTATGTGTGCCAAATGCTCGGAACAGGAAGTCGAACGTCTTGGAGCGGTACCAAGAAAATTATATGCTGCAGCAGACTTGTAGGCGCTACAAATTGCAGACTAGACAAGCGTTAGACCGATGCGACACCAAACCGGGGCGTATACGCAATATGACAAGCATAGCCGCACAAATAACGTATACGCCAGAGCAAAAAAAAACAATGCCTCAATGCCTCATGCATAACAAATAAATAACCAAGCATCATTACGAAACAGAAGCGAAAAATAAAAATAGAAAAGAAAAAAATATATATTATACGTAATCTGTCGGCTTTCCTTTTTGGTCATCAAAGGATCGCTGCGGCGCACTAATAAGTTTTCAAGAAAATGAAAAATCGTTTGTGCATTTTTATAAGTGCAAAAATATGCAAATCGAGTAAATCATTACGGACTGGACAACGGGCGCAGACAAAGTTTGTTTTGTTGAAGCGCCGCATATAAAAAAAAAAGAATATTTTGTTTGTTGTTGCAGGCTGCAAGACTAGATGAAATGGCGAAGGCGCGAGGCAGTTGCCAGGAGTCATAGGACCAAATAATAATTTGGCGATTTATTTGTTTGTTTGTATTATTTGCCATGTCTACGCCATGAAAATTATGGCGACTGACTTTTGCACCCAGAAAACATAATTTCAAACGACAAATGCGAATGGCACTTGAGCAAGGGGCAAGGTTGGGGGTAGGCGGGGGCTGGCAGGGGTGCAGGGGCATAAGGGGGTGAGGTAAGGCAATGACAATTGAATATCATTTAATAAAAATGAGGAACCCTAAAAAAATAACAATTTGTGATTAGTTTAAGATTTGGTATTAATATAAATATCTGATTATTGATTTGCAGCTAAAATGTAATCTATATATTTCTTATACACTTACTTTGAAAAGCACTTAAATGTTTTTTGAATATATTTTCAATAAGTTTAAGTAGAAATTTATGCTCTACAACTTCTTAACACCTAACAACCTATCCTAGTTTAATCGAATCACAGACCAAATAAGTAAAATAAGAAAAAGCAATTTAAATGTTAACCTTCTGCTTGTACATTTTACACATTTTATTTGGTCCCTCAATCGTCGCTAAATCGTTTATTTGCAACTATTTGTCACATTGCATGTTCGTTGTAAGTCGCAGTGAAATTTTTCGGCGCGATTCAATTAGTTTTAATTGCCCGTCGTCGTTGCGCGTTGCCTTCGATTTATTTAAAAAAAAAAAAGAAATGCAACTGGGCGGCCATCAATAAAATCAATGCGGGCCATAAATCTTTGAGCCATTCATTGAAACGTGCCCAAATGCAAACGGGCTATCGTTTTGGCCAGCATCTTTTCCCTTTTTTATGTGTTTTTATTTGCTTTTTTTTTGTGGGTGATGATAAGGACCGGCTAAAGGAAGTGCGAACTTGGGCCGAGGCTGACCAAAACCTTTGTTTGTTTTGGCCAAAGACTGCACGGCGAACATATGCAGGCAGTCAAGAGGAAAGGACAGAACACAATGCGCTCGCTGCTTGGCTTAGTTGCCAATTTCCGGCTTAACGGAGACGGGGCTGATGGGGCAGACGAAGCCAAGAATTATTTGCCAGGATGTCCGAAACATTGTTGGTGTCAACAAATTCCTTTTCATCCAAATGCCAACTGCAAAAAATGTTCAACTATCGCCAAAATAACAAAAAAATACAAAAATAAAAGAAACGACACCAAAAAAGAATCTAAAATTAATGCACAAACATTAAGGAGGGAGAAATAACAAAGTTCCCGTTTCCCCTTTCACAGTATTTTTTGCTGTCAGTGTCCTTTTTTGCATGCAATTAAATTTCGTGTAAGTTTTGAGCAACTTTTGGTCCCAAAAGCTTCTTTTGAGCCAATTAACTGAGTGCAGTTCGTTGTGTAGTTCGTTGTTTGTTAATTGCTTTAATGGCTCGGAAATTTTTAGGCACAAAACAGCGAGAAAGATAGATTCGACTGGGTCATACCCTGCAACTAAATCTTACTAAACCTAACTATTTACAAATTAAAATATATTTGATTGAATTAGAAGCGTAATTTTTACTATGCAACTTTCAATAAGTCAATTCTAATCCTTGTAGCAACGCCAATGCGCATCCTGTTTTTCCAGGGTATCTTATGAAGAGTCTTACAAGTTCTTCTATCTAATTGAAATTGCACGTAATTCACAGATGCGCTCATAAATTAAAGCATTTAAAATTTCGACAAAACATGCCCATGTTCGAGTATTTAGACATTAATTGGTCAGCATTTGATTTACCCTCAAGATGTTTTCTTTGTTAAAAACAGGCCATAAAAATAATCATATTCACTTTAAGTAGTTTTTAACAATCGTTCCGAGCCATATACCAAATATGTGCATTGAACCAAAAGCACATTTGGATAAGTAAAACTAGGCAAGGGTGAAATCTGTGAACTCCTCATAAATACGAGTTGTGGCCTTCTGTCGTGGGTGGAGAGCGATGGTTGTGGGTGCTTTAACATTTTTGCTGGACCTATAAATCGTATATCTTAACAGTTAATGTAACGCCTACCATTTCTGCAACTCTTCTTTTTCTCGCATTACGCAAAAATTTAACATGCTGTCATTTTGTGCTGCACTTTTTGCTTATTTATGTGGCGCCAGGCTGTTGGGCTTTCTTTTGGCTAAGGAAGAGAAGAAGAACTTGGCTTGGAGGAATGGGAGGAAGGGGAATGGCGTGTCTTTATTTAAGAAATGATCAGCAGGGTTTAATTTATCTCTAACAAGAAAGTAATCAAAAATATATACCTGTTCATTAGGAGATAAATTGAAGTTGGTAAGATTTAAATGAGAATGCAAGGACATAATTTGAGATAAGAAAAATTGTCTTAAGCTTCAAAATTTATAAGATTTGTAAATTCCTTATAATATTTCTACTTTTGCACAAATATCAACTTAACATAATGATTTTTTTTAAAAAAAAAACTTTCTAAGAAAAATATTTAACTGAAAAAATGTTGTGTATAAAATTTATATGTCAACTACCTTTTTTAAAAAAAATATTAATAAAAAAACGACCAAGTAAAAGTTTCGAAAAAAATGAAGACAATATGATGCACAAATATCAATATTTTTTTTAAGTTGATTTAAAGTTAAGAAACGTATACTAATAAAAATCGCACAATCTAAGTTAAGAAAATGATTATAAGAAAAATCAAAGAATGCTTAAAAAGTTGTTCCACTGTAAAATAAGTCTTTTGAATCTTTTAAGAAAATATCTAAAAAAAATATAATAAACTTTTCTCATTGTATTAAACAAATTATTATGTTATGGAATGAAACTTTTTTAATTCCTGTAAAGGTTCTTTTCTTAAATATATATAGAGTCTTATAATATAGTTTAATTTACCAATTTTGTGAATTAGACATTCTGATAAGGTTATTTCCTTATGTCGAATACGATAATGGTTTTGTTTTTAAAAAAAAGTTTATTTTAGTCCATTCACGATGCTCACCATTTGACCACTCTAATAACTGCTCAGATATCTATCTTCTACTTCAGCTGCTGCATCACATTTCCTTTGCTCTAAGAGATTGTGCCAGGCAGCCACAATTTCAATTTCAACGTCAAAACGATGCACAAAACTCACGCTGATAATTTTATTTGATTTTTGCTTGTTATTTGCTTAAATAAACATGTAAATTGTCTACGAGTGCTTTAAGTTACAATTTAACTTCATACTTTTTATTTTTTTATCATTTATATTGCAAGATTATGTTTATATATTGCACTAATGTTTATATAATTGGATAATTGTTGTTGTTTGTTGGTTATATCATAGGACGTTTATATAGTTGGCATAGAAATATTAAACGCTACGTTTTCTACTTATTTCTTTTTTTTTTTTGTATGCTTTTTATTTTGAAATTGTTTATATTTATTGTGGTATACATTTGAAATATGTTTTTTATTAATATTAAGTCACTAAACACTACTTGAAGTTTGGTTATTTAATATAATTTTATTTTATTGCTTGTTACACTCGGCGTATGCGTAATGTGTTTTGCTATCGCTGGCTGCTGCCTGATGCGCATCCTTTGAGGTTTCGCACGCGTGTGCTTTTGAGCCAATTTGTTCGCCTGACATTTTGGCTGACAAATCATTAGCGGCCAGTTGAAACAATGGTTGTTGTTGGTTTTGTTGTTGTTGTTGTTGTTGGTTTCTGGGCTTTGCGCCAGTTGCTCCATTGGCGCACGTCGTTTTGTTGGCACTGGCCAGAAAGTTGGCGGCGCACGTTGGTCACTTCCAAAGGTTGTTACACACACACACACGCACGCACACACTTACACACATATACACACATACACATATATAGAGCACAGAGCGTTTTGTTTTTGTTTTGCGCGGCACGATACGTTTTTTTTATTGTTTTTTTGTTTGATGTTGTTGTTGTTATTGTTAGCTGTATAATCGAGACGAACGCATCCTGCGATGCTGCGCGGCTGTTGTTGTTGCTGCTGCTGCACCACTGCACCACTGAGCCTTTACGTGTGTACGTGGTTGTGTGTGTGTGTGTGTCCGAGTGAGTGTGTGTGCCAGCTGTCAATTGGCGTCCATTGTGTCGATCTTGGCCAGGGTCAAAACCACTGTTTGACTTTTCTAATCAAACTGCGTTTGCAGCCAAAAAAAATATCCGAATTTCTTTGACTGTCATCCTGCGCTGTTTGGCACCGTTTGATATAACTGCGACTGCTGCTGCTGGCGCTGCGTCGTCATCGTCATCATCATCTTCTTGGACCTTTACCATCACCTCTGTTGGCCAGCAATTGATGTTGTTGTTGTTGGCCACACTCACTAACTGACTGGCTGGCTGGGCATGGCTTGGCTTGGCTTGGCTTGGCTGACTGACTGACTGCTTGGTTGGCCACTTTTCTTGGCTGGCTACGCGTCGCTCAAAAAGTCAAAGCCAAAGCCAATCCAAATGGCCTGCCCCGTGCACACACCACACACACATTTTTCTGTTGCACGGCATTGCCAGAGCCGGAGCCGGTGACTGTGCCAGCTGCCCAGCTGCCAGCTGCCAGCAGTTTGCCAGTTGCCAGCCTTTTGTTGGCTCACAACACCGACGCTACCAGTTTCTTGGCCAACTGACTGACGACTGCTCGCAGTCAGCCAACAGCCAAAGCAGAAGCCCTCAGCCAGCAACAGCAATAGCAGCAATAGCAGCAGCAGCAGCAGACATCTGCTGCCAGCGTTTGTCGTTGTCGTTGTCGTAGTCGTCGTTGTTGTCGTCTCTGCTGCTGCTTTTTTGTGTCGTCATCGTCGCAACCGCAGCCTCTGCCCCCCGCTTTAGTCATGCGATGCCTTTGTCGCGTGCAATTCCAACTGGCTGCGCTTCAAGCGTTACCCCCACCAACCCTCACTGCAGCATTGCATCGCTCGTTTTGGCCATCGTTAACGTCGTCTGGCTTCGTTCATTCTCTGCCGTCGTCGTTCTTGGTGCTCAACATTCCTGCTATGTGTTCGTATTCGTATTCATTTTGTTCTCATGCTGCCAGCTGCTCTCTTCGTTCTCTGTTTTCAATATTTCGCTCTTTTTGAATGCAAAACATAAAAAAGAACTTGGAAAATATTCTGAAATGAATTTTCACATGTGCGAAGAATCTTTTTACCCGCGCAAAATGTTTGAGCTGGGGGTTCTTAAGATTTATGACAACATGTGGAGAGGGGCGGGGAAATCTATATACGACTTTTAATGCAAGCAAACGATGGATCTACTGGAAGTAACTTATATATCCTGTAATATGTTGATCGTCAAAACGAAAAAAAGGTGCAAGCAAAAAACATCCCAAAGAATTTCTTTTTTAATGCCTTTATCAATAATTCTGCAGTACTGCTTAAAATATTAAATAAGCTCCATTAGGAACTAAATAAAAGCATATGTTAAGCACTTTAAAGATTAGATACTTAAGATACGAATACCTTTTATTCAGTTGGCAAACAATTGAATTGAACAAGACGAAACAGTTCAATCTCAACAATAATCTAAAGTTGTTTTGTGTCTTTGACAATTATGAATGTGCTCGGAATAAGCATTGCGGAAAATCCGCACAGATATATAAATAGATAGCTAAAGTTTATACTGCAAAAAGTGTGTGTACGTATGTACGTATGTATGTTTGTTTTTGCCATAAACGCAGCTATAAAATTAGAATTTAAATGAGGCAGTAAGAATGTGCTTAGACAAAGAAAGCTTGTCCAAACTTAATGAAATGCAAATGGTCAACAGGTTACCCAAAAGTGCTTGCTCGATGCCAATCAGTGTAAGTAAGACCAGACAGAGCCTGCTCCTTGATCCAGTCAACTGTGTGTAAGTTATGAATTCAAGTATGGCGCCGGCATTAAATATTTTATGCAATTGCATAAAATTTGCGACTGTAAAAATATGCAATGCGCTAATAAATTTCTAATAAACGCATGTTAAATAAAAGCCACAATGTAGCGAGCTCGAGTGTGTGTGTGTGTGTGTATGTTTGTGTATGTGTGTGAGTGTGTGTGACAGTGTGTGTGTATGCTTGTGTGAGTGTGTTTGTGTGTGTGTGTAAGGGGTTAACTGTGTTAATTGAGCGCCGATTACGTGGCTATTAGTGGGGAGGATGGAAGTTGGCTTAGTTAACAGGCGTGCTAAAAATTGGTAACAACAATGCCCAAGCCACACACGTTGACCGCAGCCTGCAGCAGCACGTGCTGCCACGAGACAAACAAGCGTACACCAACCAGCCCCTCTCCCCTGTAACTTCCTCCCTTTACATTCACAACGCATCCCATTTTTTTTTTAGCCCTGTATTACAGACTGCTGTTGCTGTCGCCTGTGCTTCCGCACCAACTAAACGTTTATTTATGGCCCAAAAACAGCGCCAGAGGATCGAAAAATGTACAAGCGCCGCCCACCCAACCCATTCCTACTACCCTAACCCACCAGTGCCACTTCAACTAGACAAAGGCCAGGCCAAAGATAAACATACGATTCGAAAAACTGGGGCTTGAGTAACAGCCACAACGTCGGTTGTTGCCAACACTCCCCTCCCCTTGCCTCTTAACTGGGCAAAAACCCTGGGCGACCATCAACGGGTTTTGAGGGTTTTTATTCTTTTTTTTTTTGCTGCTGTTTTTCTCTTCTTTGCTGCACACACATCTTGATTTTTAGCCAAACAAAACATTTTTAGAGCACTTGGTGTGGCCATTGCTTTGGCTATAACTGTATTTGCTTATGTTAGTCACGTGGCTTTCTTCTTGCTTCTTACCAAATTGCTGGACAAACTGCGGGTGGCTGTGGGTTGTTGTTAGAAGAAATCATTTTGAGTGCATTCGTATAAGAAGATGAAACATTTGACGGAAAAATATATATATAAATTCGTCTAGTTATGAATAATATTTCTTGTGATTAAAATATTCGAAGAAATTGGAAAAATGTTTATAGAATATTTTAAAGATGAAATTTGAATCTGATTCAATGTCTGGCTATCTATTGTTAATATACCTATACAATCAATAGATTTTCCGCAATTGGTAAATAAACTTATCTTATTCCTATGCAACTTTTACTCATTAAATATGTTTTCAAACCCAGTCATTTCTCACAGTTCTCTCCTCAGATATATATATATATATGTTCTTATCGCTAGCCACTTTTTTGTCAACCCATTTAAAATCTAAGACCTTTTTGTTTTTGCTGCTGGCTGTCACACTTAAATTGCACGTTTTCTAATCGCCTTCCTGGAAATTAGCTTCCATTCATTTTGGGGTTTTTTTTTTGTGAAGTGCGGCAAGTTGATAATTTCCACAGGCGTGCACACACTTAGAACTATACACACACAAAGACAAGGACACCCACACACATTATCGAACAGTTTTCAGGTCATTAAGTTTGTCGACAGCTTTTGGCAGAAACGAGGCAAACAGGCAACAGACAGACAGCAAAGTCAGACGAGGTGTAAATTAACCCAAGAGTCAGGATAATGGCAATAGAAAAACAATTGAAAAGTTTGCCATTTGGGCCGTTTAAAGCACATTCTGAATAAACTCATATTAGTTTGCTCGAAAAGATTTCTCAAAGAGAGTTGACAGGATGAAGCAATTTAATGCACATATGCTTAGATTTATGTGTTTTGTTGGATTCGCTTGGCCAAAGTGCAAAACAAAGAGACATTTTATTTTGTAAAACTAAATTTTTTTTCGTTTGTTTCGAGGGTCTCAACTAGAAGGGGAATTTTTTTTTAGAAAGGGTAGCTGCGTCTGCCAGCCAGCCATAAATAAATACTTACACATTTTATACATACGCTAGCTTAAAGTATTATAATTTGTTAAGGAAACGTTAAAATAAGTAAATCAACAATATTCAAATGGTCTGCAGTATCTTTTTGAATAAAACTTATATGTTTGACTGAAATTTTCTTAGTTAATTTGTTAACCGAAAGTATCAAAAATGCAATAAATTATTTTATGCATAGTTTAAATGAATATCTTTTCCGAAACCCTTTTTGAACATTTTTCCAAATTACAGAAAATAAATTTTTAGCCGTATTTAATATTTACAGAGCATTCAAAATTCGTTACACCTGTACAAGCACTTTCTTGTTACTTATATATATGCTGTCATGCTGTGCGCTTTGGCATTTGAATGCATGAAATTGTTTTTGTCGCGTTTCCTGGCATCCTGCAAAGAAGGACACACGAAATACTGTTACTGAGAATATCTTGGCTGGCTCCCTTCAAAGGGCAGCGGCAGCAAATTTTTTGTTTGCATAACCGCTGTTCACTGGATTGGTTGGCATCGCGATAGCGCCAGTAAGTAAAAAAAAAAACCTAGAAGGTAGCGTCTGCTGTTCAAAAATATCGGCCAATGCGTCAAGGAATGCCCGCTGATACCAGAAGCCAGTACTAGAAGCCAGTCGAAGTCAGTAGTTGAAAGCCATGCAAAAACGCAACACAGCATGCATATTAATTTGATTTGTCTTGGACTCGAACTCGGCCTGGGATCGTTCGGTCGTTGTTTATCTGCATGCAGAATGCGTTGCTTATGAAGAAAAACTAAGCAGCAAGTTGCTTTTTTTTGCATTCAGTATGCAACGCAACACCCTTATAATTGTTGTTGTTGTTGATTGATCAGCAAGCTATGAAATCAGGGCAAACTTTTCGTTGCACATGCAAATTGTGAAAGTTTAACTGTTGGATTCAACGGCTTTGACAATGTTGCCAATTCGCTGATTTGTGAAGCCAACTAAACAATTGTAAAAAGCGTGTAAATAGTCTCACATAAACAACTTTATTTATGTTAAATCCTGTTCAAAATTGTTTAATTTATATATACTTTCATGTTAAGTGTTAAAAATAGATTGACAGACATTGTTGAAGAAGATATGTATAAATTTATATATTTGTAATCGAAGATCGAATGGAAGTGTTAGCTATCTAACTTACTCGATGTATTGAATAACTTGAGGTGCTAATATCGATATTTTTGTTATGTTATCGAGAGCTAGAGAGACGCTCCTTCAGCTTGAACTTACATCTAAGATCGAATGGACGCAGTTTAAAATATTATATTTTAATCTTAATAAATCTTATTAAACGCTTAATAATAAATAATGCTAGTGTTAAATATAACAAAGAAAAATTATTTATTTAATTGATAATACAAATAGAATAAAGTGAACAAGCCGGTCTTTCGAGCCGTTCCTACAGCAACAGACTTATATATAGACATATAGTAAGTATATATCATAATGCTTCCTAGTTGTTTCCACAAGAAATTATGTACTATACTCTTTTATTTGTTTTCATTCCTTTCTTTGCACATCAAACGCATAAACTGTGTTAGCCTTACCTAATAATTTATCACTTCAGGCAGCACAACATTTGTTGGGGACATATTTTAAACAGGTGTAGACGCCAAACACATACACATATGTGTATGTATTCATATTCATAACCTGTGCTATATACAGAATGACTTTTCTATAAATACAACAAATACGAAGCAGTTGCGTTCGTTGCTGCATTTGAAAGTAAATTGTAGCCAGCAGTTAAATAGATGACAACTTAAACGGCACACTCACACACACACACACAGCTACAGTTTGGAGGAGTCAGAAGTCAACGTGCTTCAAACAACTCCATTACCAATGTTCGTCGGGGTTATGGCCATAAGCCGCAACATTGCGACACAAAAAACACTTGAACGCGAAGCACTTTTCCACCCTCAACCCAACATTGCAACAGTTTTTTGTTTGAGTTATTTTACGAGTTTTATTGGCTTTTATTGGCAACGAGATTTGAATTTTTCAAAACGACACTTTGCAGATGCAAAGGACAAGAGTGTTTCCGAATGCTTCCTTCTCCCCTCTGCAGCGTCTGCTAATCGTTGTGCTGTTCCTGTCCTGCCCTGTCGCGTTGTTAGTCATTTTTTATGAGTTTCTCCTCGGTTTCGACTTCCTGCCTGCAGGTCTAACAGGTGTCGTCCTTGGCAAACATATGTGTTGTGGATGTTTCGGTGATTTCTGGCCACATAACTTACCACTGATTGCAGTTTTATGGTCAAAGTTTTGTCCGGCCCGGACATTTATAGACAGCGATAACGTACAAAAACAAACTGCTAATTAACTCTACCACAAAGCGCTTAAGCCTTTTTACCCAAAATGTTATCGCCAAGCCAACAACAACAATCAAATTGAGAGACATCCACACAAAAAACGTTAGAGGCAAGTATGCAAAATCAACTTGCAGCTGCCATTCAAAGTGTGCCGCATAATGGCAGCCGCAGACAGACAACTTGCTAATTTTCATGCGCCATTTACGGGGCGCAAATCTCACCAGGATAAGCCGCCCACTTGTCAGCTTACAAAACTGTGATACCCTGTAACAAGACGATTGGGTAAGGGGCGTCATAACAGCCAATTCATCGATTTAGAACTAATGATAATGGAATAATTTCAAAGTTTTTTTATATGCATGTGATTGCAAAACTACTCAACTTTGGATACTTAAAACTTTACTGAAGGGTATTTCTTAGCCCTGCTTAACTTTAACATTTTAACTTGTTTTCTCCTGTTTGACTGTCGCATCACGAATTCACTTGACAACTCTTTTATTTTATTTGAACATTTTTTTTGTCTTTTCTGCACTTTTTTGTGTTGCGGCACGTTGTCAGCCTCCTTTGGACTACTTAAAATTCATGCCTGGCATAAACATCCTTAAGCAACCCAGTCAACAATGCCAAATGCGCTTTAACGATATGTTAGAGATTAGAGCGCCAGAAATGCCAAAGCAATTAATTTGCGTACACTTTAGTGGGAAAAGATAGAAAGAAAGAAAAAGAGAGAAACACATCTTTGTTTCTTGTTTTGGCTGTAATTTGATAGAGAAATGTATTCCAGAAAACGGGGTCTCTGATATTTGCCAGGAAAGAAAAATTGCGATATATATATATATTAGTTAATATAATCAGATGAAGTGGTTGCTTAAATCTTTTGACTAAGACTTAAGAAAACTTTCCGAAATAATGCTGAAACCGATTCGCAAAACATCAAATTAAGTTCATTTTGCGCTTTTTTCAGCAAATGCAATAATAACCACAATAAAATGTTATAAAAATGAGCATTGCATGGAGAATGCTCATGCATATTGCGAATATACAAATATATATATATATATAGCGTGTAATAAAGGCTGCCAGCGGCATCGCCAACAAAGCAAACAATAATTTCCTTCATATATATAAAAATAAAAAGCCGAATGAGGGCAGCCAAGGATATGGCGTGTGTGTTTATGTGTGGGCGATTTGAAGGCAGAAACGGATGTACAAATTGCAAAACATAATTCAAATTGTTTGACTTTTTTTTGACAATGACTGCGCCAGTTTCATTTCCTCTCCGCCCTTCTGCAACTGATCCTTGGCAAGTGCTTTTATCTTGGCATATGTAAGTCTATTGGGGTTGGAGGCTGGCGCCGTTCCTTGTTTGTCGCTGTTTAGATTTAAGCTGCAGCCAAGTTGCAGCTAAGCTAAAGTTTGCTCTTTAATAACGTTATTAACGGGCATTGTAGCACGTTGCGTGTGAGTCACATTAATTAGCTAGAAACTGGCAGCGAAGTGGCGCTTAAAAAGCAATTAAATGTGATTAGCATAAGTTGCCAAAATATTGTGCATGCTTTTAGGCGCCGCTTCAAAAAGGCCATTGCATACTTGCGGGTCGTGAATTTTTCGGTTTTAGCGGTTTTTTAGCTTTATTTTATTATTTTTTGAATTTTTTGGCACACTCACAGCCAAACCATTTGACTTAATTAGTTGGCCGTCGCAGTCGACGCCCCCGAAGGGTGGCGGGTGCGGTAAAAACTATGAATTTATTTGACACTTGAATAAATGCGGTTTTTGCGGCGACAACGAAAAATGTCAGCCCATATTTTTCCAAAAACTTTCCCAGTTTGCAATTCTCGCCCATCGACAGGACGGTAAACGTTGTTCATATATATATATATATATATATATTGATATATAACCCATGTCTTGTCCTTGTCCTCCTCGCTGTTGTATTTCATGTTCAATTCACAGCGCCGCATCGCACATTTCCATTTCCTGATTTTCTTAGGCTAGTGTGTGTGCGTGTGTGTTTGATGGTGTGTGTACTTAGCGTTTTGTAAAATACCATTTTGGCTGTCTAATTTATGAATGTATGCGCTAAGTATGCGCTCATGCCAGTAATTGTGATATGTGTAAGTGCATTTGGCTGGCAAAGACGAATGAACAATGGCCAAAAATACCATAAAGCCAAAAGCCATGATGTCATTTTTAGGAGAAATGCGTTGATGGTGTTTTAAAAGTTTTTGCTGAGCGTTAAGGCTTAAAAAAGACAGAAGTTGGTCATTAAGTAATTCTTTTAAATACGCATAACGAAAAATTCACCTAATGGAATCTACTTTCAATTGTATGAAATTTCTTTCAATGCAGCTTTAAATTGATTTCTTTTTTTTAATTTGTGCAAGTGCTTGTAGAATAGTAGCGCTGGTAAAATGACCTTGTCAACTATAACTTTATGGCACTATATAGCACAATGCACCCGTCTAATCAGTCGCGGACTATTATTACTTAACACTGTGAAAAAAATTTATAATTTGATGATTTGAAAACAAAGCAGGTAGTTAAGCAAACAATCATAAAAATAAAACTATTAATATAGTATATAGTTATGTGTCTACAAATATATATATATATAAACAAGGTGAAATGCGCGGAACTCCTTAATTGGTGAGGGTATAGGAATTTTGTAAATTTGACTCAGTGCACACATTGTCTTTAATGAAGGCATTAGTATTCAGTTTAAATATATAGTGATTTAATTAAGCTAGCCCCAACAAGCATAGTTCCCAAATACAGTTCATTACCGATCGTCGAACACAGCAGAACAATCTTATCAATACGGAATATTTGAACATTATAATGTTCGGCGCCTTATCAACATTTCTAACCTTTGTCGGTTTGTATGCGGTAGTTTTATATCTGTACGAGAACTTGAGAACACCTTACCGTCTGCTAAAGTTACGTCTGGCTGGCGATTCAAAGCAAAGATTGACTCTGAAGGAACGCTACGGATCCTGGGCAGCAATCACTGGCAGCAGCGATGGCATTGGTAAGGAGTATGCCAAGGAGCTTGCCAGACAGGGCATCAATGTGGTGCTGATTGCCAGGAATGAGGACAAACTCAAAGCAGTTGCTGCGGAAATTGGTAATATTAACTTATTATATCAGTTATCAGTTGAATGTCTTAAGAACTTATTGTTTTTGCAGCTTTAGAGTGCAAAGTGGAGACAAAGATTGTCATTGCAGACTTTACACAGGGTGTTCAGGTCTATGATCATATTGAGCGTGAGCTGGCAGATTTGCCAATAACTATACTAGGTAAGTACTCGACAAACATAACTCTAATCCATAATTAAAACCCAATGTTTACTTTTTCTAGTCAACAATGTGGGCACCGGTCGACCGGGCTGCCTTAGCAACCGGACCAAGGAGCAAACGCAGCAGCTGCTGGATACCAATGTGATCGCCGTTTCGCATCTTTCGCGATACTTTTTCCAGCGATTGCGCACGTCCAAGACGAAGGGTGCCATTGTGAATGTTAGTTCTGGCACGGAACTTCAACCTCTACCTTATGCCTCACTGTATGGAGCATCAAAGGCTTTCACGCGCAGCTTTACAATTGCGCTGCAATGTGAGGCAGCTAAGTATGGAATACATGTGCAGTTGTTGTCGCCCAACTTTGTGGTGACCAAGATCAACAGTTACTCCAAGCGTATTATGGAAGGTGGACTATTTATACCCTCAGCTGAGGATTATGCACGCAGCGCAGTTGCCCAGTTGAGGGATGGCGTAGATGAGACTCCCGGATATATTTGGCATCATGTGCAGAATGCTGTTGCTACTGCTTTTCCCTGGAGATTGCGTCTCTATTTAGTCCAATCGATCTTTAGTCGTTTCGACGCCAGGAAGACTCAGTAAAAGCATAGGTGGTGCTTTATAAACATGGTTGGTGTCCATGCTGAATATTTTGACTACTCAATTGGTGGTGTCTTAGCTATCGCAATTGGTTCTCTAACCACTTTTGAGTATTTTCCAACACTTCTTACCAAAATCAATAATATTTTTATAATGCACATAAATACCTATGCTAGTTCTATTTAGTCTTCGAACGTAAAGTGACACGATTGATGCACACTGTTCCTGTTGCGTTTTAGAGGTATGTTTCAAGTTTCAAATAGTTCTCTATTAACATAAAAAATTATTTAAGAATTAGTTTTAAATATTAAAACATTTAAATGAACCACAACAAACAGTTCGCTTACGGGCATGCGCCAAGTTTTAGCAAAGATAATTTGTCATACCCTTGTCAAGCTCATTTCCTTGTTTACTTTGCCGGCACTAGTTTCGAATAGTCATTTGACAAGATTTTACATTCAGTTTTCACTGCATATTTACGTTGGTCATTTGAAGTGCAATCAAAATGCATTTCAAAGCTTTTGTTTATTTATGAATTGCTTTTAAGTGTATTGTTTTTTTTTGTTCTTAATAGAAAGCCGACGACAGGTGTCACTCTTAAATTTACATACTGCTACGAGTAAGTCTAAACTATATTCAAGGGCTTAGCTGAGTTCTAGCCAAGAACTAGTTACAATTAAATTAATGAGTCTTCCCTATAAATTATATCAAATTTTAACTTTTTAATTCAACTAATTTTTAATAAATTCTTTTCATCTGTTTTCAAAAATATTTAAATTTTTCAAAAACTCAGTTACAGGCAAGAGCTAGCTCTAATTTAAATTAAAAATTCTTCATTATATATCATATAGACATAAGTAATTTTAAAAATGTTCAATTCCTAAATAACTTAATTTAATAAATTTTTTCTATTTACTTTACATTTTTTTTTATTTTTTATTTTAAAAAAGTTGCTTATAATATGTTTTTTCAAAAAGTTAATATTATATGTATAAATGTTATTACTAGAAAATGATTTATTTAGCTGCAGTTAAAAAATATTTATGAAGTCGAAGCACTTAAAAATAATTGTAAATTTGATATCATTAGCCAAATTGAGATTATTGCGTGTAGTAAAATATATTTTTGCATCTTTCCCTTAATTGTTTTCAATTAGCTAAAGTTTCTGTCACAGTGTCACAGCTTATGTACGAAAGACCGAATGCTAATTACGCACTTGACAGTCATATTATCATAACATTTGACATTAAAACATTTTCACTCTCACACGCTAAGGTCCAAAGAGTGTGGCGAAAAGTCTCCAAAGCGTCGGTCAACGGTGATTAAATATCAAATAATTTGTGGTGCCTGGCGGCAGATTTGGTAATTTTCACTTTCCAAACATAAACTTAATGTTTATGAAGTAATGAAGCTACAAAGTACACAAAGAGAAAAGAGCGGCAAGCAAGCTCAAAAAGATACATGCACATGTATCTGTATCTGCAGTGTTGTTCATGTTCACGATTACCAAGACAATTGCAGCTGGTACAAAACAAAGGAAAAACTCGAAAAAAACAGACATAAGCTCGACTCGATTTGTTGTGGTCGTAAGTTTTGGTGCCTGTAACTCGGCTTCAATTTAAGTTTTCGGTTTTTAGTGCGTGATTGACGCTCAGAGACTCCGCTTGTGCCGACGACAACTAAAGAAGTGAAACAACGATCGAACTAATTTCAATTGAATTCAAACAGAAAGCAAAAAATCCGTGTGCTATATATGTCCGACATACATGTTTATAGTACATATGTTTAGCATGCTGATAAGTTTGTGCTCAATTTTATAAACTTCGGTCGCTTATCAATAAAAAAAAAAAAAAAACACTCATTCATTGTACTTTATGTGTTTGTGAAATTAACAAATATAAAAAGAGATAATCGTTCCAATATGCAGCCGGCTTTGGAAGTGAGCATTTATACATTGCTACGCATGGCGTTCATTTGGCAGCTGGTTTCGTTGGCCATTTACTTGGTTGGCACTTTGGCAATAGGCGCCTATCTCTTGGACAACTTTCGATCTTTGATCAGCATCGTTAAAGCATTGCTGGAGCCGTACTTTCAGCCACAGTTGCCACAAACGTTGTTGGATAAATTTGGCAAATGGGCAGGTGAGTTTTTTCTATATTATTTCAGACACTATTTCTTGCTCTTTTGAAATTTGAAAATTTACAACACTTTCGCATAAAAACACAGACAAATAGCAGGCCTAAAAAAATTTACATCATTTAGGTTTTTGTATTTTTGTTTTCTTTTGTCTTTTCTGTGTTTGAACTTTAACATTTAACTAACCTATAAATAGTTGAAATAATAGATTGCTTCGGTTTTTTTTTTGTTGAGAATTTTAAGCAACTGTTTGTCAAGTGAACAATCATTCAACATTAAATGATATACTTTCTACAAGGTACAAGGTATTCATTTATAAAATTCATTAATTAAATAATTAAAAGAATGCAATTAACACCTTTTCATATTACTACAATTACATTACAATTAAGAAAAAATATAAGCTCATGGGACAATTTTCAAACTTTGCATTTGAAATATCGTGACCATCTATGCTAGTTATAAGCTAAATTATTTTTTATGTTTCTATCGTACTTTAAGCTATTACATGCCAAGTCAGCATGAGATCACAATAGCTTATCAAATAATACAATAAATCAATAATTGATTATCGAATATTATGAAAGCGTCTTATCGAACAGCTGTCCCAGTGCTCGAGTTCTCTATTTGTTTACGCTTCATTAATGGAGCAAACCAAGTCATTCAACTCGTCTAACGAAACTGAAACCAAAACCGGTTTCGAGACGCTTTAACTTTTATCCCACTTCTGGCTTGCTTTTAAAATATACAATTATAAAAACAAACACAATTAGGTTTACAGGTCTTGTTTTTGCATTATAACTGCAAATATATAGTGTTATATTAATTTATTTTGTTACTTTTAAGCATTGTTAACCCCCCGCATAATGAAAACATTTTTGTCAATTTGATTGAATTATTTGTTGCCAATATTTCAGCACAAAAACAATCTTTGTACATTTGCCGTAATTAGCAGAAAGCACAAAAAGCTTGGCGTAACTGCCATTTACTGTTAATGTTTCCGCTGCACAAGTATTTGGCAAGCGAGGCTGGCCAACAACAGCAACTTATGTTTATTAACGTTGCCAGCAATTGCCGCCTGTTGGCCAGTTGCGCAGCCGCAGCGACAACTGTTGCATTGACTCATTGCAACAGCGTAGCACCAAGCAGCCAAGCAGCCAACGGCCGCAACATAAACAAGAAAAATAAGCCAAGTATTTGGTTTTTATTGGCATACAGATTTTGTATTTGTTTTGGGCCCGACAGTAGCAACTACCAAATGCCAAAGTAACCCAAATAAACACACTAACTAAACAAACAATTAACAAGGGTGTGCTAAGTAGTTATGTTACTTGCAACAGCTTATTTGTAGCACCTTAATAAGTAAGTAGTTATATCAAAGTATGTACATAATTATTTAAAAAAACTTTTCTCAAATATTATAAAACTTATGCTAAAAGGGAACGAACTAAATACTTATTCTACTTCATAGCTTGTCGAACTTTGTTAAAATGTCCTTTCTCTTTTTGTTTTTAGTTGTAACTGGTGCCACTGATGGCATTGGAAAGGAATATGCCAGAGAATTGGCACGTCAAGGTCTCAATTTGGTGCTCATCTCACGCACCAAGGATAAGCTCATTGCGATAACCAATGAGATTGGTATGTAAACAGCTTAACAGCATCCACAGACTCAGCTGACTTGTCACTCAACTTTCACAGAGAACGAACACAAGGTGAAAACCAAATGGATAGCCGTCGATTTTGCAAAGGGACGCGAGGCATACGAACAAATTGAAAAGGAACTGGCGGGCATTGAAGTGGGCATACTGGGTAAGTAAATAAATATGAACACATATAAATATATAGAAAAACGACTTGATTTTATAACAAAAAACAAAATGAAGCTGAGTATTGTTAAAGAACTTCAATTTTTCACCTGAGTTTCTAGGCTTTTTTGAAGTCATTGTAGATTGTTTAACATAGTTGCTACTTGATAAATATTATATTTTTAGCTGCAGTTAGTATATACCACAGTTTTTTAGGTGGGCGTTACAAGCGGGCCATCAACAACTTGTCAGAGTTTGCGCTTTCCCCTCTGCAGCTGTATTAGCCAACTATTAGCCAACTCATTGTCAGCTAACAGTAGCCGCTATATGTCACTGACAACAGCAATTAAAGCTCTTGGTTTCTGTTTGTATTGCTTATTTTTTTCATCTCATTTTCGTTGTCAATGTCATTGAAAAAACTACTCGTAATTGCGTGCAATTATAATGACTCTTTTTTTTTTGACTGTAGGGCCATTTGAACGGTCTGTGAAGCAGATTTTCAAACATTTTCAAGTACACCATATAAAAAAAATATAACAATTTGTGTGTCGAACTTTTGGAGTTGGTTTTTTTATTTGCTTAGCTTATAAACGCTTTGACGCGCATCAGTAATTAACATTTAAGTCAGTTGCGTTTTGGCCAACCTTGCCGAAGCAAGGTTAAAACGGCTTAGCATCTATGGCCTTAAATTTTCACTCTTCATTGCAGTCAACAATGTGGGCAGAATGTATGATTATCCCGAAACGCTGGAACTGGTGCCGGAAGATACCATTTGGGATATCTTAACTATCAATATTGGTGCCGTTACCATGTTGACGCGCAAGATTGTGCCACAAATGAAGGCCGCTCGAAAGGGTGCAATTGTTAATATTGGCTCAGGATCAGAACTGCAACCCATGCCAAATATGGCTGTTTACTCGGCTTCCAAGAAATATGTCACATATTTCACACAGGCTCTGGAACAGGAGCTCGCAGAGTTTAATGTCACTGTGCAGCTGGTCATGCCCATGTTTGTAATAACCAAAATGAATGAGTATTCGGATTCGGTAATGCAAGGCGGTTTCCTCATACCAAATGCACGCAGCTTTGCCCGGTCGGCGGTCTTTACGCTTGGCAAGACGAGCATGACAACGGGCTTCTGGACGCATGGACTTCAGGTGAGTCTATAGAGTATATTCATAACAATATTTTGTTTAATACATATCCTTAACTCACTTACAGTACTTCTTTATGAAGCTGGCGCCGTTGCATTTGCGCATGCTCATTGGACACAAATTGACGCGTCGCCTGCGGCTGGAGGGCTTAAGTCAAAAGAAGGTGACTTAGTGTTTAGCATTTAAAACTTACATCTTAAGAGACTTGTAAATATTGGCGAATAGTTTTAATTTGATTAAACAAAACTGTAGACATTTTTCAATTGACGTTGAGTTGCACAACTTCTTAGCGCATACATTTTCTTAAAAGACGGAGAGAAGTGAAGGAGAACGTATGCCTGATCATGGTATAAACATAGCCGTGAAACCGGTTAACCAACTACCGCGAATTTGTTAACCGACAGGCGGAAGAGCTGCCAGCTCCCCCAAAAAAAAAAAGATACATATATACAAAAACGAATGTAAATACAAAAAAAAAGCAACTCAAGCTTCACTTCATTGCATTACGCTTAAATTCCTCAGGCATATAGCTTTTGTACTTCAATAAAAAAACTTAAGTTTATATTGCTTTCATGTGCAAGCAAATGAACATCAAGTATATTTTGTAAGCATGTCTTTCAAATTGTGGCCGTTGTCCACGAGGCAAACTTGCGCATAATTATATGCATTACAATGCATATTTTGGACCCATGACATTATGGCTCTTACTTGCAGTTTTAGCTGATTTTGGAAACTAGCATTCATATATCAAACGTATTTTGTATCTTAAAAGATCTTGAAGGTAATTTTTAATGAGTTAGCTTAGCTCGTTATTTTTAAAGGAAGACCTTAAAAATTTTCATAATGACTTGTGCAAAGTAATAACTGAACTTTCAGAACGTTAATGGCATTTGGTAATTGTTCCTGTTATTTAATTGATTCTAAAAATCACCACCATAAACAATAACCCAAAGTAAAGATTAAGTTATTTCCTTTTTTGTTGTTTTTATTCCTGCTTGTTTGTTGTTATGGTTGATGCATTTTCTTTGTTTGTTTTTTTTGCTTGTTTAGCTATTGGTCTTGGTTGTTTGTTATTGTTGTTTACGAAAAAAAAAATGCATATAGAATTAAATAAAGATCTTACATAATTTGTGTGCAAAGTGTGTTAAACAATGAAATAAACAATATTCTTTTCTTCCTATTTGTGTGCCTTGAGTGATGCCTTTGTTGTTGTTCTTGTTGTTGTTGTTGTTGCTGTTGTTGCTGTTATTGCATACACTCACACACTTAAACTGTACATTATGGTCTATAAATTATGAATTGAATTGAATAAATTCCATTGCGAAACAAAAATTTGCCAGTTAATATTTATGATTAGAACAGATGACGCCAAATGCCATTAGCCCAAAAGATGTGGTTGCAATCCAAATGGACCAAATCGCACTGCCAAAAAGAATCCAAAAATAATCAGATATAGAATTATGCATTGAAAATTTATAGAACTTACCGCTACACACACACTCGATCCGTTCCAAGCTCCCGAAAACCGGGCAGCTGTTGTTCATTGCCTGCGGATTTGGCGTCATCTGCAGGAAATACAAATCGATTAGAGATATTTATATAAATATTTAAAGGTATTTAAAAATTCAATTTCAAACGCAAATAGCAAAAAATGCGATCTGGTACACATGTTTATTTGAGCAATATATATATTTATATTTGTTTGAATCAATTGGAAAATTCGCTACTTGAAATTATTTTGCCTGCTGTTTTGGAAATACAATTTGTATTTGCGTAGATCAAGTGGTAATTAAAAAAAGTTATTTTTAGCTAGGATTATAAAAAAGGTTTTCTTTTTCTTGTATTTGTGGATTAAATTATGTTTTAACTAATTTATATCCAAAGTATACAAAACAAAAACAAAAAACTATTTCAAAAAGGCATCTGCGATAAAAACCTATAATTAGTTTCGTTTGAATACATATTTTTTTAATCCATTCCGGCAAAAACACAAAAACACAATAAAAAAAAGCAGCCATAAAAAATAGAATAAACAACAGCAACTAAGCAAATTATGAACGCTCAAAATAAAACGCGAATTTTATTAAATAAATTTCACACGCTGCAAAAAAACGTTTTTATATGTTCACAGCACAAAATACATATATACATATACATATATATCTCAAATCGTATGGGTGTATAGATCTTTAGTGGGGCATGTCGAAATGTCGCCGTTAAAAAGTGTAAGAAAACTTTTTGGAAAATGATTTTTGAATGTCGCAAATTGTGGCAGAGCTGCCAAAAAAAATATAAGAGTTGAACGAGGGCTAAATATATATATATTTATGCTATGCCCAGATATTCGTTTCAAAGATTTTCGTTTACTAATTTAATTAATTAATGTCAACGAAATATGCTCATTATGTTAAAAAGCCAACGTTTGATATGCTTCGACCGGCAATAAACTATTTCTATGATATAGTATTTGAAGGATTGACTCACCTGACTTAGGGTACTAATAGAAATCCATTAAATGCTAGCGGCTTAAACGCGTAACGCTCTATAAATCCTAGTCATAAGTAATTGTTGTTGTTGTGTTTGCTTTGTTTTTTGTTTTTATTATTATTATTATTTATTAAGAAATTGTTGATGGAATTAAAATTCAACATGTAAGTATATCCTTGAACTATTCAAATCATGATCTAGAAAGCGGCTTCGTAGAAGGCATAGAGCAAGAACAGCAAAAATGCCAAAATCAAAAAGGTGGTAAACAAACTTTTGGCTTCATTCATGTTGCTGTTGTTGTTGTTGTTGCGTGCTATTAAAGAAAAATGGATTATAAATACGATAATTGTTAGTTAAATAAAATCACAATATTATTATTGTTAATCAATTGTTGATTGATATGTCAATAAAAATGAATGGAAATGAAACACGAAATGCATTTATATTATTCGTTTACACACGTTTAGGAGCGGTTAATGGATCGGCAAACCGTTCGTAGCAAATGGCACGGAATAACTGAGAAACGCACCAAACAAAATCTTCTCCACAAACTGGACTAAAAAATTGTTTATCACGAATCAAAATCAGACAGCGGCCAGCAGCTAGCTTGTTGGATTTATAGTTCTATATATATATATATATATATATATGTATATGTGGATCCCATAATTAAACACATATACATATTTAAATATGTATTTTTATTTAGAGAAATATATATGGCTGTTTGTATGGGTGTCCAGTTGTTGCGCACGGATCGTGTCCGTCTGTATGTGCGGATATTGCCGACAATATGTATGTATGAACATACGTATACGCAATATTTAGCAGTACATATGTTTAGATTCCATAAATGCGTGTGTAGGCGTCGCAAGCGCGCGTCACAGGTTAAGACGAAAAACATTTTTGACAGCCTTTCTTTGCAACTTCTGCAAAGTTCTCTCGATTCCTCTCACATTCTCTCTAGATTTCGTACCTGTTTTTTGTTATTTCTAACGTGTTCATTATTCATTCTTGGCTGTGGCAAATTGCCATGGAGCTCGTGCAGTTATTGAACAAATCTTTTAAGAATTTATTTGTTTGTTTGTTGTTTTTCAGTGGCTTGATCGTATAAAAAGGGTAGAGGGGGATGGGGGGTGGGTTATTCTTTATATTTATTCTCCTGGCATCTGTAGTCAAAATCGTAATTATTTATTGTTTTTGTTGCCCGCTAAACACATATCAAAAATTGTTTTAGCCATATGTTTGTTTGCTTGCTTTGCCGAATGTCCAAAATAATTTTTGGATCTTTACATCGAGTCACGTAGCAGCCTCAAATATGCATGCAACACATTGAATTGTAACAAATTGGCATGTCACATCCAATTTTAAGAATTATTTGGTCATTTTGTCATTCGGTGTTTCGAATATGCGATAACGTTTTCTTTTTTGGTTTTATGGAGATTTCTTTTGATAGTTATCAAAAATTTATATTTTTCCCTTTCAATCTTAAGTTCAAATGTTAATTATTTAGATATGTTTTTAAAGTATAAGCATCATCTCATGATATCGATTAGTTAATTTACTTATATACTAACTATTCTGACTTTCTAACTTTAGCTCACCTTACCTCTATGCCTTCATCCATTATGGTGTTGATTTACAATACTGCATAGATGATCCAAAGGAAGAACAGCAAAATAGCCAAAATGCCGAAGGTGGTAAATAAATTCGTTGCCTCACTCATTTTTGATTAGGATTCTAAAAATAACGAAAGAAATTATTAAATTATTGTGGTATGTGTTATATATGTTTAAGATTCCAATTGAATAGTTTTTACTTCCAAAGGTCAGGCAATAAAAAAATAATATTCTGAATAAAATATTTTTAGCTGGCGCGTGATAATTTTATTTGTTATAAACATCAAATATTGCGCTCATAAATTTGAAAAACACATATCATTTTGTTTTTGAATTATACAACTTGTTTTTTTTTTTATTTCTTGTCTTTTAACTATAAAGAACGCAGACAAGAGAATTATGAAAAACCATCTGAAAATATCGCTCGGATCAAAAGGCGACAGGCTCCACATTGTCGAATATACTATATACTTATATACTTGTTTGATGTTTTGTATTGGTTTCGGGTTTTTTTTTCTAATCTTTTTTTGCGTTTGGCTATATGTAGTCATTGAAAAAGTACGTATACATTGAATTAGTCGCAAAATAATTCCAGCTTTATAGATTGGAACTGTTCCAAATGTTTTTTAAAAAATTTATGAGCACAGCACACTTAAATTCGATTGAGATTATGCAAAAATAATATCACTTCACATTCCATTTGGTTACCTGTTTTTTTTTCGCTTTTTTTTGGAAAACTTTTTGCGGACTGTGCTATTAACTGCAGAAAGGCTTTGGCCCAACTAAAATCGGTTCACGCACTTGGCTGTTGGGTTGCGGAAAATATAGAAAAACCAAAAAAAAAAAAAAACCATATTCTTTGGGACACCAAAAATTAGTGTGAAAGTATCTATAAGATACCCATACAAATACAGACAGATGTTAGATATATTCCATCGAAGACAGCGACACTCAAGAGAAAAACGTTGCGCGCTGTCAACTGAAAAGTGGAAAAGTATGTCTACATCTATTGGGGATCTATGAAGCGCAATGGGTTAAAATGAGATGCCAATAGTAAAAATTGCTTGGAACGTGCTTAAAAATTTAAAAAATCACATCGAAAATAAATAAAATTAATTTTCGCTGCCGGTTTGACAGTTTGCGAGCAGCCGCAGCCGACACTAAAATGGAAGCAAGCACAATAACAATGCCTTTCATTAAAAATAATTTATATACTATATTATATAAACATTTACTCACTTAAAACAAAAAAAAAAAACATTACCAACATTTATTTCTGTAGGCTTTCTAAAAATTTTTTATATTCAAGTGCAATCGCACTTAGTAAATCATATTTAAAATTTTCTTAAATATAAATGGTTGGGAAATGATTTTAGGGAAACCTAAAAACGAGTCGGCTGTACAATTTGTTTTCAAATCATTTGTTTTATCTTAAGCTTAAAAGATCTTCGAAGGCGAAACAAAAGATGTCAAATACATAAAGCAGTCCATAATCTATATAGTATAGTATGACGCCCACACTTTCGAAAGCAACTTGTCTTTCGGGTCGCAGGTTCTATTCCAAATAACACTGCCTGACAGTTGTCATTAACTCAATTTGAAAATGCAATGCGCAAATGGTGGAAATGAACTCTTGAAACAACAATACACAAAGTCAAACAAAACATATACTGTATACCTTGAAATACTGTGTGGATAATGACCAAAACCATTATTGAAAAATGTTTGAAAATGCTTTCGGTTTTGTGTTGAAACTTATTGATAAATTCTAAATTGACATGCCAAAAACGGAATGAAAAACAGATGCAATAAATTTTCAAAAATTCACTAACTCATATTCAAAAAATCCAAAATATCAGCAAAAGAACGAAAAATCTATAAAAAAAATATCATCTTAGCAATTCAAAGTGTAAAAATGAAAAAAACAACTATACTGACCTCTAAACAGCCTTTAAAAATAAACAATTCTTGGTATATTTAGCTAGTTTTTTATATAAACTTTTCTTATGTTCAGATTTTACTTAATACTACTTTATCATATTGCTGTCATAAAAAAGATTTGTTAAACAATTTTTTTTTTTTTGTTTCAAAATATTTCTTGTTTATTTTAGGTATTCAAACTATTTTAAAAGTATTTAAAACACATAAGACTACATTAATTTTATTTTTTCCCCAATCTTACTCACACCTGTTTACCATACACTTGGCTGGAGGATTCATAAACGCCTCCGGATCACATTTGAAAGCAGCCTGAAACTCTGGCAGGTTCATATAGCCACGATTGATCTTAGCCGCAAAGATCTCATCCTGGCGATTGCACAGCTGCTGAGCAACCGCATAGAAGAGCACACGATGCTCATCCAAGCCAAAATACTGCAGTACAAACTGCTCGGCGAATACAAAACGTTCGCCCTGCAACCAAAACTTATAATCTCGCAGAGCTGCTTGGAACGAGCGATAGAAGTGAAACAAATTGGCTACCTCATGGCTGCTCAGTGGTCGATAGATGGGCGCCACTTCAGCGTCATACAGCTGCTGTGTTTGGCGCTCCAAGCAGTCCAGTGCTGTGTAGTAACCATCTGTGTCCTGCAACAGCTTTGACTGACGCCACAGCTCCAGTCCCTGTGTGGCATAATAATGATACATGGGACGATGCAACGAGAGCAACACAAAGTGCAGAAAGTGACGTAGAAAGTAAGCAGACTGCTGCACATCCTCATCATCGACGTAGGGTGACTCGAAACTATGTTGCAGTTGCGCGCGACGCAGCTGGAGGAGATTACCATAGAAACTGTCTGGTGTGAACTTGACTTGGTTGTACTGATGGTTAAGTTCACTGATATTCAGATAGTGTTGAGCATGTGCTTGCAAGAGACGTGCCACTTGCAACTCCTTACGCTCCACAGATGCAGGCAGCAGATGTCCATACCAATCCCGGCGACTCAACGTTGAGCGTCTTCGTTGCTGGAAGCGTGTCGTGTGCAATTGGTACATGGCCAATGCCACATCCCGACTCAGGTGTGGGGTAAAAACATGCCACTGCCAATATTCATTATGTAGCAGACGCTCAAATTCCGAGGCAAGCTGAAAGCAATCCTCATAGGCGAGCTTCTCTCGCGCCTGCCACAGCACATAGTTGTAGACAATCCGCGGCTCCGTTTGGCGCAACACTTGCCACGCTTGCGATATGCGCTCCACATTGAGTGGCAACTTGCGTGCCTCTGACAGCTGCTGTTCCGTAAAGTTGAGCAGTCCAAAGAAGCTCTGCAAGTAATCCATTGTATTGTCATCCAACTCAAGCAATTCCTGTCCAACAACTGGTGTTGTGGTTTGGTTCTGCCTAGTCAAACTGTGGGTTAGTGGCAGCTCACCACGCATGCCACGGCACAGTATCCTCATCTCGTGTGCCACAATGTGTGCCACTTGAGGATGGCGTCCTGCCAGCACTGTGGACATGCTCGTTTGGAAGCCACGCAAACTGGGACACGGCAACTCCTGCATGGGCGCCAAGTAGATGGTCTGCTCGGCAAAGTAAATGTGCAACAAGGTGGGCAAACCACGTGCCGCAAGCTGTGCCGCCAATTGAATCCAATTAAGCTGCTCATCCAATTGCCTGCGTTGCCATTGATGACGCAGAAATGGCCAGGATGCAAGCACTTCCTCATGGACAGCCAAGAAGGGCACCTGTTGCAACATGTGCTCCCAATGTGACACTGTTGCATGCTGCTTCTCATTGCTCGCCTTACACTCACCATAAAGTTGCGATAACAATATACCTGGCACGGTTTGAAAGTTTTTGTACTGCACCTGAAAGAATTGCATGCGATCCTGCATGTTGTACAAAAATGGAGGCACTGCATCATCCGGATCCTCGGCCTGTGCCAACTGCCCAAAGTTTCCACAAGCATGTGCATAGAAATCCGCACAGGGCTCGACACTTATATTTCTCAGTTCCACCAATTGCTTTAGATTGCGTTTATACAAATGAGTAAAGAATTGACCCTCTTCGGATTCTGGATTATTCTGCTCTGTTGTCGTTGCTGGTTTTGTTTCTCCACGTACCAGTTGAATGGCTATAACCAGCATTGACAGCTGCCATTGCCAGCGCATTTTACTCATCATCCGTTCGTTTGTTTTGCTACGCGAGAACTGTGCTTAGTCTATATACTAGTTTCCAGATCTAAACCGAAAGCAGCTGTGGAAATGATAAGCTTGAGATTATGTGTGGAGTGTTGTATGTTCTGGATGAGATTGTGGCGCTCAATGCTCTCAGTTGAGCCACCTTGACCTTAAATTTAAAAGCACTCAAGCAAAATTATTGCAAATTTTATTTCTTATGTTTAATATTACTCATTCACACGGTGTGCTCGCACTTGGCAAAAATATCTATTTTTAAACTATATTCTTATTAATCTGGCGTATTAAATATAATAAAAACTATTAATTTTTGTATTTAACAAAAAAAAAGAAGGTTATTAGTTAAATGTACATGTAATTTTCTGACCTTATAAGATGTACACTATATACTCAAACTATTTAGTTATATTAAACTAAATTCAGATCCAACCAGCTTCCGCATTATCATCAAATGTTTTTGTAACATATAAAAAGTTTCTTAAGTCTTTTTTTCAAACACAAACAAACGCATTTAAATAATGTTAAGTGCGCTAACCATGTTTTAAACTTTGCAGCTTTTTGCTTGTGCATGTTAATTTTATAATTTGATGATGCCCAGTTTGACAATTTTATGACTTTGACAACTTTTTTGAGCTAAGTTATAAATAAATTAATGGTTTCGGCCACAGTTGTGTCCCTTCTTCTCTCTGACCCTTCACTAACAGACCAACTGACTAGAAAACTGACAGGGAAAGTGACAGAGTCTGAGAAAAAAATGTTGTCACACATATGTCGTCAGTCTATTAGTTCACATTTTGTTTGACATTCCATGGCGCTCGTGTCTTTAAAATTATTAATGCCCCTGAAAATATGGACAGCAACTATAGAATATTCTATACACATAAACATATACAGATGTGCTGTATATATATACAAATTGCTATTGTGGGCAGCCACATGTTCTGATCATAAATCGAGCAACTACAATAAAAACAAACTGCAGATATAAAGCCCAGAAGCTAATCGATAAATCAAATGTACTACATCATGTACTATTTCCCAGAGAACTTAATAAGCACCCGTTTAATTATTACCTACGCTGCCCGCGAAAGAGTGTTCCAATTAGCATCATGCCTACTGTTTGCTTATGACGAAGTAAACAAAAACAAACCCAAATACATTTTTTTTGGAGATCTGTTTTTGGCGTGGGTTGGGAAAAGAATTCAATACTAGGTTATCTGGTATGTGGATTTGTTTTATTTGGTTCGTAAGGCCTATGTCAATAAGAGCAATGCAGCTCCATAAATATACGAAGGGTCTTTGGAGCTGGTACTATAAAAGCTGAAGGCAAGCCAAAATAAAGCGTTCGTTTGCTCTTTAGCGACGTGCCGCTAAACAAAAAACAAGAAAAAATAAACGTTTTTATTCAAAATTAAAACAGCAAACACGTACGCTGTTTGTGTAAGTGTGCTTATATGTGTGTGAGTGTAAGTACTCACAAGCTTTAGGCCAAAACTCTCTGAGCTCGTCTCTCCGCAGTTAACTTCACAGTTAGCTAATCCTCCGATTCACTTGATATTCTCAACGTTTTCACTTTTCTGTCTCAACTCTCACTTTATAATTACACACACACTCATACACACTCGCACACACTTACGCACTCGCTGGTCGGCTTCTCATTACAATTTGGCCAAAATGGTTATCGAGTCGAATGCCGGCATTCAGTTTCTCCAACCTTTCCAGACAATGCAGCTCGAATCGCTGTAAATCGAACAACAATTTGCAAATTGCATTAAAGACTTGAAAGTTTAAAATGATATACAAACTTCTTTTTTTACGATATCTGCTCTTGGGTAAACGACGATTATAAAACTCAGCCTGATTGTTACTATAAATCCCATTTTAGTTAACAGCTGCCTTGGAGCCTCAGTGTTCGATTTTGTGACACAATCCGCACCACAATCTCCATTACAATCGGATAACCTTACAACAACTGCAGTTCCAGCAACTTCAAGGCCTGCCACTAATCGTGATATAACTGTGGGACCCTGCAAATGGGCCATAGGAAGAAGCTGTCCCGATCCGGATGTTAAATATTACATTTACACACGTCACAATAGCGTGGACCGTCAAGCTTTGTACATTGATGAGACAGCGGAGAAATCGAATCTTACCAATTCCTATTTTAATCCGCGGCATCCCACTAAGATTCTCATACACGGCTACAATTCGGATATGTTTTTGAGTCCGCTGCAAAAAATGAGAGATGGTTAGTAAATTTATAAGAACAAGTGTAGCCCACATTTAACTTACGCTTTAATCATTTGAAGAATACCTGGCCAAATCGGATTACAACATTATCTATTTGGACTGGAGTGTGTTGTCACCGGGTCCTTGTTACATAAGCGCCGTGCACAATACGAAGCAGGCGGGTGCTTGTGCCGCACAGCTGGTGGAACGTTTGGTGGAGACAGGCAATACGGATATACACATCATTGGCTTCTCGCTAGGCGCGCAGATACCCAACTATATAGCGCGCAATTTGAAATCATTTCATTTGCCACGCATAACCGGTTTGGATCCGGCAATGCCATTGTTTATTTCCGCTGGAATTAATGATAAGCTGGATCCTAGTGATGCGGGATTTGTTGATGTTATCCACACAAATGCGCTGGTGCAGGGCAAACTGGAACGTTGTGGTCATGCGGATTTCTATATGAATGGCGGCATTAATCAGCCTGGCTGCAATGGACTTTGGATGAGTAAGTGGCAAAAAAATTAAACAAATAACAACGAAAAAAAAACTTACGAGGATTCCTTTTACAGATTCATTTGCTTGCAGTCACCAGCGGGCAACGGCTTATTATCTGGAGTCCATACGCTCACCCAAAGGTTTCTGGGGCTGGTCATGCAGTAGCTACATCTACTACTTGCTTAACATGTGTCCACCCACAAATTTTTTGTTGGAGGCTGGAGATAACATTCGTCCTGAAACGCGTGGCATGTTCATGATAAACACCAATGATACCTCACCCTATGCGCTTGGCAAGTGGACGGATTTGCCAACGCTTGGTGCAAAACATGCGGTCACATCACTACTGCCACAGATACCCATACAAAATGTTGATCCGTTGCTGCAACACATTGATCAGTTTGGCAAATTGGCTTCGAACTTTAACAATTTGCCACCAGCACCGTATGCGGGAAGCCCAGATCCCTATGAGCAATGGACCAGCTACAGTCCGCCACAGCAAACGGACAGTGAAAGCGATGACTCTGTGGAGGAACAAACATCGGATTCGGAAGAGTTTGTCGACACGGATGATCGTCAGTTAAACAAACCGCTTAACTGGTGGGACTATCGACGTAATCTAACATATGGCTACATAGACAATTATATATTTAGTATACCAAAGGTGAATTAGTTCTATCAATCCTGGCAATTAAACTCTTGCTAACAACCCTTGCCCCTAAATCATTTTAAACATTATGATATTTAAGTAAGTATATATTTGAGGTATTCAAATTGACTAGAAGCGGATTTAGTTTCTTAAGCCAGATCAATATTTTTAATTCCTCAATTAATTTAACTGTTTTTGAGAACTATTTTTATTTGTTCGTTTTTTTAAGCACTTTTTAATCTTACAACTTTATCAAATTTTTAATATTTCTATTTATTGATTTTTTGTATGCGTAGTAAAAATGTTCGTTCTAGAAATGTAAATGGTCTAACATTATTTCGGCTACACAGTGAAACTACCCCAATAAAAAAATCTATATATAATATTTATGCATATAACTTAATAATGGATTCGTTGTATTTTTAACCCACGCACAATACAATAGCAGTTTGTATATATTTCGTTGTAAATTGTAATAAATTTGCCATATATATTTATTAAAAATGGTCTTACGAATGTTTGGTGGGCGTGCGCGCGCAGAGTGCGTCAGCATGCGAGTAAGGATAAGATGTGGTATGTGGGGTGCCAATGGCATTTTGACAATATATTGTTATTTGCTAGGATAAGGCCTAGGTCGCCAACCTGCATGCTATGATGTGACCTCAGACTGACATGATTATGGATTAACATAATATTGGTTGGTTGTCGATTTCCTTATTCGTTCCCCATTGAGTGTGAGGTTTTTGGTGTTAAATTTTGAGCTTGTAGATCAAATGCTAAGTCATATCTTAAACGCAGCTGCTATTTAATGATCTCTACACCTTCTTCTTGATCAAACGTTTGGCACGTGTCGTTAGCGTCGATGCTGCAGGAGTTGCGTCAGCTTCTGCTTTTTCCAGTTTAGGTGTTTGTTCTGGTGATGTTAACTCGGGGGTTGGTTGCGCTTCAGTTACCACGACTGTTGTTTTCGTCTCTGATACTGGAATCACTTCAGAGGGTTCGAGCTTGACATCGACATCCATGGTGGTGTTCTCCGTGTCGCTGTTGCCTGACATTGGCGATGGTGGTGCGCGCACTGCATCTGGATCATCATCCTCCTGGTCAAGCGCTGTATCATTTGTGTCAGTGCCATCCTCCACGGGCTCAGCCTCCTGTATGGCGAGGTGATACAGTTTCATCTCCTCATCGGAAATGGGCACTGGAGCATTAGAGAGCGGATCCCGTCCATTTAGTGATTTAGGGAATGCTATCACATCGCGTATCGAACGCGCCCGACATAATATGGCAATGAGCCGATCTAGTCCCAGAGCAATGCCGCCATGCGGTGGACAGCCTGACTCCAGTGCGCTCAGCAAATGGGACAGATGATCGTGTGGAATTTTAAGCACTTGCTCTAATACGAACTGCTGCATATCGCGATCGTGTATGCGCATTGAGCCACCGCCAACCTCCTGGCCATTGAGTACTAAATCATATGCCTCGGAGCGTATGTTCTCCATATCGTCACAACTGGTCGCAAACTTGTCTAAGTCCTCAACAAGAGGTGCTGTGAACGGATGATGCACGCTCTCCAGCTGATTGTTGGCGGGATTGCGCTCAAACAGCGGAAAATCTACAACCCAGAGGAAGCGATAATCGTTGCGTTTGTCGCTCTTAACATTCTCCACAAGAAAATCATGATAATCGAGGCGAATGCGACCAAGTAGATTGCGCTGGGTAAGAAACAAAGAGATAGAATTTTTCTTATAACGAATTAACATTTATTATACTTACCGACTCCACCTTGGGTCCAATGCACAGGAAAAGTAAATCGTTCTCCTCCAGATCAAATTTCTCAATAATTTCAGTGGCTACCTCAGTGCCAAGAAGTTTAGTGAGCCTCTCCTGCACATCCTTGGCGAAATTGAATTTACGCACAAACAATGTTCCCGTAAACGTTTTGGCCAAGCTCTCGTAGTGCTTGCGTGCGGCACCATTCCAGAATGCATCGGCGGCACGCACCACAATCGCATAGGCACTAAAGTTCTCATATTTATCCTTGAAATTTTCACTCTTCTCGATGATCTCCGAAACGTTGTTGAGGAGAAAGCCAAAGCGTGTATCTGGCTTGTCATTACCATATTTCTCCATGGCCTCCTCATAAGTGATACGCCTAAACGGCGTCTGCAGTTTGGGAAAATGCTTAGGCCACGAATAACGAAGCGTCTCTTCAATCAGTTGCATAATATCATCGCGACTGGTAAACGACAATTCAACGTCCAGTTGTGTAAACTCTGGCTGGCGATCCGGACGAGTTGCCTCATCGCGATAGCAGCGTGCCACCTGAAAGTAACGATCAATGCCGCCAGACATCAGCATCTGCTTGAACTGCTGCGGACTCTGCACGAGCGAATAAAAGTGTCCTGCCTTGCGTGTGGGCACCACAAACTCCTGAGCGCCGCCGGGTGTGCGACGGAACAGTGTTGGCGTCTCCACCTCCACAAAGCCCAGATAGTTAATCAAATACTCGCGCATACGCATTATGACCGTGGAACGCAAACGCAAATTATGCTGCATATCATTGAAACGCAAATCCAAATAGCGATGCGTGAGTCTTAAGCGTTCGCCAGCACGATTAAATTTGCGTATCTCGAAGGGGAGATTCTTTTTGGCCGCGTTGAGTATTTCGACCTTGTCGGCTTCAATTTCTACATGGCCCGAATTCATTTTTGGATTAACAGTGGAAGCTGGACGTGGTATGACAGTGCCCTCAACGCGAACAATCGATTCAATAGGCACACCCGAATCGGTATACTCCTCCAGGCCCTTGGTTTTGGGCAAGATGAGCACTTGTGTTTGCCCGTATGCATCGCGCAATATAAAAAACTTATTCATGCGCTGGAACTCCAGCCAGCCGCATACGACAACCTTTTCATTGATATCATTGGATGTCAGCTCACCGCAATTGTGTGTGCGGTCTGCAAACTTATTCGTATCCGCTACCTTAACACGCAGCTGATCAGCATTCGGCTGGGCGGCAGCGGGAGCAGTTGATTCATTGCTGTCCAAATTGGCTTCGCCATTGTTGGAGCTGCTAGCGTTGTTTGCAGTAGATTCAGCAGCAGCGGCGGCCGCAGCCTCTTCTGCCTCGAGATCATCAATTGACATCTTTTGCACTTTTTCTTTGACCTTAATGGGACCCTCATAAGGGTCATCAGGATTTAATACCTTGACATTGGTCACACTCACTTCCACTTCACCTGTATCGTACTTCTACAAAAGAAAACAATTATCAATTACTTCACAATACTTAGGTTCAGTTTTTGATTTACTCACCAAATTAATGTTTGCCTTTGGCCTTCCCAAAACTTTGCCGACAATTTGCAACACGGTTTGCTCCGGAGTGGACAGGAATGTGTCCATTAACTGTAATTTGAAAAATACAAAACTTCTATATTGCTAATTCAACCATTCTGTTGTATTTTTAAGGAAACCTAAACAGTTTTGAAAGAGTTTTTAAGGTAAAAATAAATTTGTACTCACAGATTGATCTTCGATCATAAGCTGAGTCTGACCATAGCCATCCTTGAGCTGCATGAACTTATGGTTTTTGGCTGATGGTATCCAGCCCACCAGGGTGACTGTTTTGCCAACATCATCGCGCCGCAGGTCATTGCAGGTTAGATCTCGATTTTCAAAGTATTTCAACATGTTTTCATTTTCTGAAAAGTAAAATAATTTTAGAGGACTTTAAAATTTAATTATTTTATTTCGCTACTTACTGGCAATCTTGTATTCGGTGCTGGTGATTCCCAGACTGCTCTGTTGCTGCACCATGGTGCTATAGGTGCGCTTATCACCGGCACGCTTTGTTCCGGTGGCTGGGAAATGAATGCTTAATATGTCTTGCACCTCTACCTCGATCTCGCCGGTGGGCATCGTCTGGTTGCACGAGTTGGGCGGTCTTCGCATCACTTGGCCAACTATTGTCAGTGTTGTGTTCTCGGGCATGTTATTCATGCGTCGCGCCACTCGGGGATGTTTGTCCTCTAGTATGACCAACTGGCAGGCGCCGCCATTGCGATCGCGTAACTCAGCAAAGCGAGTCACTCGCTTTTTAATTAATCGTCCTGAGAGCTCAACAAAAAACCCGCAGTGATGATTACGCAGCTCTCCACAACTCTGACGCATTGGTTGAGGTGGCTGCGAGTTCATGCTAAAATTGCTGGCCATAGCACTCATCAGTTGCATCAGCTCATTGCCGGAGATATTGGGTCCCCCCACTGCATAAAAAGTTTATTGGTAAGTATAAGCGAAAGGTGTCAATTTCATTATTGCAAATATAAAATCAAAATATAGATATTTGTTACTTATGTTCGCCGAATTTTCATTATTTCGAACAAACAATAAATATATCTTTTTGGCGCCATGACATCTAAATCTCGATAAGCTTATCGATAGAAATATTGAAATTTTAATGGAGTTGATTGTCATTGTCAAAATTAATTTTTTGCTTTTAAAAAAATTACTTACTGTTGTAGGGATTTGGGCCAGGACCGTAGTTGTCATTGTAGCCTCCACCACAGCCGCCACCACGATAGTTATCAAAGTCGTTGTAGCCTCCACCGTAGCCACCACCCCCACCGCCGCCGCCATAGCGCCCGCCGCCACCTCCTCCTCCGCCACCACGATACCGACCGCTCATGATCTGTTGCAAAAATGTAGATTTCTTGCTCTGATTTGTTGCTTAGCTAACAACAAGCCGCAAATGCGAAACACTTACGTGACTACAACCCGCTGCTACTGCTGATGGGGTTATTTGTGCCGGGTCTCCTTCACTTAAATTAGTTTGTTGTTGCGTTGATTTTGCTGTGTCGTATACCGTAGACTGCTTGGCGAGTCGAAACAGTTTTTGTTGCTGGTGGCAACGCCAAAGATTTCTGGAAATTATTAACATGTTTTTTATTCAAGCAACTGCGTTTTTCACTCACAAGGCTAGCGACTCATGCAAGCCGATAAATTATTTTCTTTTCAAAGCACGAGAGCCACACACACACACGCTTTGAAAAGTGTGCATACATACATTTGTTTGTATGTGTATGCGCCGGGCGTCGCGAAAACGCCGATGGGCTATTGACCAATTTGCAATTGTTGTTTTTGCGCTCACCTTAATAATATTACTGATTTTCGGAGCTCAATTTTGTAGGAAATCACTTGCACTCGACACGATTAACTGATGCACTTAATATTGTAGTTCTAATTTTAAACTCGCTTGCTGCTTCGTACGAAAAAATCTTGAATATGTTTTGGCTTGGTTCCGGTGGAGGAGAGAAAAGTTGTTACCTTTAAGTAGAGCAGACTTATCGATAGTGCTTGCAATATATCGATAGTAAGTAACGTAAGTGATGGCACATTGTCACAAGGCAAGAGATATTATCGCAGCGATTACGTTGATAAGATTTTATCTTTTATTTGAACAAGCACAATATTGAACATAGCCAAGCAGAATGCACTTCACATAAGGTGTTATAGGTCAGTCAAAAACAAAATTTAAAAGAAAAAAACATAATAAAATCCATTATATTTATTTACATGACGCTTAAAATCATTAACAAATGCATTGAATAACAATATATTTGTGTTACTCAGTACGATGCGTATTCAAAACTACAAAATTGATTTGTATGTGGCATTTAAGTTTTCTTAACTTGCATTTTTGGCTTATAAGCTAAACAAGTACAGACCAGATTATGTTACCCAAAGTCTAAATAGTATTTTGAACTTCGGTGCCATTCAATGCTGTCTGAAAATGTGTAACAATAAAGTCATGATAATAACACATTATACACAGTGGTTGACCCAAAATAATAGAAGCCCAAACAATAATGTTGCCCATGCGTGGACCAAATCGCCGTTCAATCTTCCTAGATATGGTCGAGAGCGGTATCTGACCCATCATGCCAAGGAAGGCCCAAATTTTGTACGTTTGCAATGGTACGGAAACCTGTAAGATACACAAAGCATATAAACAAATGCAGATAAACACGAAACAGGGAAATCTTACCAAATACTCATGGAAAAAGGCGCTGAACAGAAATACCATTGTGGATGCCTGGCGCGTAGAATAGCCCATCTGCACGGCGGGAATATACAAGTGTCGTACACACCATCTGTGAACCGGCATGTTCCAGGTACGCCAAAAAGTATCAATGTTATTTGAATTCCACCAATCACAGTAGAAATTGCGATCCGCAAAATACAGCACCTCGCCAAGGGAATTAAGAAATGAGTGAAATACCAGATAGAAAAAGCACAGCCAGCACAAGTGATTGGGAAGCTATAAAATGTAAGAAATTATAATAACTTTACTGATCACATTGAAGAAATCTTTACTTACCGCGAGTTTAAGCAAGCGCTCTGTGGCTAATCCCATGTCCATATTGGAAAAGGGTATTAAGGAATTGCGCACTGAAGGAACAATCCACTGTTGAACAATGGCCAATAAAACATTGACACCCACAAAAGTTTCCAGCAAACGTTTCAACAAAAATCGCTTGCGAATTCGCGAGGTACGTGGAAAATTAAGTTCATAGCAAAGAGTGGGTGCCAATAAAAAGTACATAAGATCTTTGTAGCTTAAATTGTCGGGATATTGGACCAGCTTGGCAACATCTTCATCATCGTCATCACCTTTAACATGTTCTTAAATTCAAAATAGAAAATAAATTAAATATTATATTAAATGCAATTTTTCAGATGACGAAAATACTTACTCAGCTCGGCTAAAGTGATACTAGGACGTCGTTCACGCGGTTGTCGTTGGTGATAGGTCTGACGACACCACATATTTGTCTGAACGTAGCTCCAGAGTTTTAAGAACAGTATGGCAGAATAAAAGCACACAGTTATTGTACCCACTGTAGAGAATGCAATTTTTTTTTTATAAAAGTTGACCCTTAACGAACATAAAAGCGAATACTTACTTATGCTAAATGTAGAACCCCGGAGATGAATAAAAAATACAGGAAAGGAAACCGATACAACTATGTTGATTGTCTGAATAGCCATACCAAGGCCCTCGGAAATTATTTCCTGCAAAAAATAGAACGTAGATATTTAAAAACTCAGATTATTTTGTATTTACATTTTTGTTTCTCATGTATGTATTAAATTCATGAGAGGACAATTCGAAACGCAACGGAAAGTAAGTCAGTGAACGTGAATAAATTATTCAGTTCATTTATCGACGTAAAGAGTGAACATGAGTACGTTCACGACGTATCGGTTATGACACTGTCGATAACTCCAGCTATCGCTCATCGATTATGAGTCCATCACCGACGGCACATTCGTCATTCCATCGTTTCGCACGACGCTTGGTCGTAATTTCTTTGTGTTCGCAGTTTCGTTATATGTTTTAATATAAAGTCAAGCAATAGAAATCGAATTCAATAAGCAAAAGTGATATAAATACATATTAAAAAATTAAAATCAAATAGATATAGCAACAAGATGGAAGTCACCGATGCCAATTTGCAATTGTTAGCCGGTTATTTGCAACAGACGCTTAGTGCGGATCCAAATATTCGCAGACCCGGTAAGTATGTGAGAGCATGCGTGTATGCATATGTATGTGGTTAGGGAGAGATAGAGAAAGAGAGGCTGTTCGAAAGCACGCGCGGGAAAACGGCGGCAATGCTACATTGCAAATTCAAAGTTGATCTCTCGTTCTCTTTCTTTTGCAATGCGACTTATATGCAATTTATAATCTTTTCACAGCGGAAAAGTTACTGGAGTCAACAGAACTGCAACAGAACTATTCGGTTCTGTTACTCAATCTTATCGACAAGGCCAACATGGACATGACCATACGAGTGGCGGGCGCAATTGCATTTAAGAACTACGTAAAGCGTAATTGGGCCGCACACGAGGATTCCGACGAGCTGGATCGCATACACGAAAGCGATCGCAATACTATAAAGACGCTTATTGTAACGCTGATGCTGAACTCGCCGACAGCGTTGCAAAAGCAGCTGAGCGACGCTGTTAGCATCATTGGAAAACATGATTTTCCGAAGAAATGGCCACAACTGATCGATGAAATGGTTGAGAAGTTCGCCTCAGGTGATTTCAATATTATAAATGGCATATTGCAAACGGCGCATTCGCTTTTTAAGCGTTATCGCTATGAATTCAAATCGCAAGCTTTGTGGGAGGAGATTAAATTTGTGCTGGATCGAATGGCCAAACCATTGACGGAACTCTTGCAGGCGACAATGCAGCTGAGCACTTTGCACGAGGGCAATGCCGAGGCCTTAAAGGTCATATATAGCTCTTTGGTGCTGGTCAACAAGGTGTTCTTCTCGCTCAACTCGCAAGATTTGCCCGAGTTCTTTGAGGACAACATGAACACATGGATGAGCGCGTTCCTTCAACAGCTGGCCGTTGATGTCGCAATTCTGCGCACCGATGATGATGAGGATGCTAGCGTCTTGGAGCATCTTCGATCGCAAGTCTGCGAAAACATTTGTCTATATGCCCGCAAATACGATGAGGAATTCAAGCCGTTTATGGAACAGTTTGTGACTGCTGTATGGGAATTGCTTGTGAAGACCAGCCTCCATACAAAATACGATTCGGTTAGTGATTTAGCTTATCTTAGTGTCATTTTTTCTAATTCTTTTTTTTTTTTTGTTTTTGTTTCAGCTCGTTTCGAATGCTTTGCAATTCCTTTCGGTGGTCGCAGAACGCAAGCATTATAACAACATCTTTGAGAATCCCGAGATATTGGCACGCATATGCGAAAAGGTTGTCATACCCAATTTGGACATCAGACCATCGGACGAAGAACTGTTCGAAGACAGTCCGGATGAATATATACGCCGTGATATTGAGGGCTCCGACATTGATACACGTCGACGCGCTGCCTGTGATCTGGTCAAGACTCTCTCTATTAACTTTGAACAAAAGATCTTTGGCATATTTGGAAGGTATCTCGAGATTTTGCTGGGCAAGTACAAACAGGATCCAGTGGCGAATTGGCGTTCCAAGGATACGGCCATATATTTGGTCACCTCATGGGCATCTCGTGGCGGCACACAAAAACACGGCATTACACAGAGCTCAGAACTGGTGCCATTGCCACAATTCTGCGCTGAGCACATTGTGCCCGAATTGGAGCGTCCCAATGGTAAATAAACTTTGCTGGTCCTTAGTTCTAATTTTAATTTCTGTTAATACTTTTTTTTTGTTTGTAGTTAATGAGCTACCCGTCCTTAAGGCAGCTGCCATTAAGTATGTAATGGTCTTCCGCAGTCTATTGGGACCACAGACGTTGGCAAACTGTTTGCCACATCTCATACGCCATTTGCCTGCCCAAAGCATTGTGGTGCACAGTTATGCGGCATGTTCGCTGGAGAAGATAATGACAATGCGGGATGCAAGCAATAGTCTATTGTTCGGACCACAGGTTCTAGCTCCACATTCAAATCAATTGGTTAGCGGACTGTTTGCTACGCTGGCGCTAACTGGTTCGGCGGAGAACGAATACGTTATGAAAGGTTAGTTTGAAGGTCACATATAAAGGCCATAATTCATCTATAATATTTCCTGTTTTCTTTTTAGCAATCATGCGCAGCTTCCATGTGTTGCAGGCGGCCTCCATGCCATATATGGCTGTTGCACTGCCTCGCCTCACCGAAATCCTCACATTTGTCGCCAAGAATCCCTCACGGCCACTCTTTAATCATTATCTCTTCGAGACGCTGGTGCTATCCGTCAAGTAGGTCGAAATATTTTGTTTACAAAGATGGATAAACGTAATTAAAAATTATATTTCTGCTTAGAATCGTCTGCCAAGCAGATGCCACAGCTGTCAGCTCATTTGAGGAGGCATTGTTCCCAGTTTTCCAGGGCATTTTGCAACAAGACATAACTGAGTTTATGCCTTATGTGTTTCAAATGCTATCGGTGCTGCTGGAGGTTCGCGAATCCAGTGGACCCATACCCGAACCCTATTGGGCATTATTTCCTTGTCTGCTGGCACCACCTCTCTGGGATCGTAGTGGCAATGTGTCGCCACTCATACGCCTGCTCTCAATTTTCATTAGACAGGGCTCTGCACAAATTCAAGCGCTTGGCAAATTGGTAAGAAATAGCTTGACAATATTGAAACTATTTAATAATTTATTGATTTATATATTTTTAGAATGGCATTCTGGGTATATTCCAAAAGATGATCGCCTCCAAGGCAAACGATCATGAGGGCTTTTATCTGATGCAGAACTTGCTCTTCTATTACAATGCCGCGGAGCTACAGGCAAGCATGCGACAAATCTTTGGCTTACTCTTCCAGCGTCTATCGCTATCGAAGACTGCCAAGTATCTGAATGGAATTATTGTGTTCTTCAGTATGTATGTGAACAAAGTTGGTGGCACGCCTTTAGTGCAGCTTATTGACGAGATTCAACCGGGCATGTTTGGCATGCTGTTGGAGCGCGTCTTCATCACGGACATGGGCAAGGTCAGCAAGGAATTGGAGCGTAAAATGGTGGCTGTGGGCATTAGCAAACTGCTCACCGAATGCCCTGAGCTGCTTTCGAGTCGATATGCAGCCTATTGGCCACGTTTGCTTCACGCTCTCGTCGATCTGTTCGAACGCCCGCCAGAAAAGTTGCCCGGCTTGGATGTGGACGCAGGAGCAGGTGGGGCTGATGTTGGTGTCGATGCCGAGCCCGGTTATCAGGCAGCTTTTTCCCAACTCACATTCGCTCAGCCCAAGCAGGTGGATTATTTGGCCGAGGTAACGGACAGTCGCCAGTATTTCGCCAGAGCGTTGTCTAACGTCTACCAGAGTCGACCAGGGGAACTGAACACATTGCTGACACCGATCGATCCCCAGTATAAACAAATGCTACAGAAATATTGCGAACAGGCGGGTGTTCGCATTGCTTAAATAATTGTTTAACACACACACAAACACACCTCGCATCCATTTGCACAGCACACATTAACAATTGTCATACGAAAATAATAATCTAGATATGTAAATGCGTGTACTCAATTATAGTTATGTTTGATTGTATAAAAAGTTATCGCATTATTCAAATGATATTCCTATATGTTATGATTTTGTAAGAATCCATCACGGAATGAATACTTTGTCCATCCACCTTGCTTTGAAATAATTGTTTAAAATATATTTTTTTCGATTTTTAACGTCCAAATTAAAAGTTAGGTTTTTAAAGAAAAACAACATGGAATGTTGCAACATGTGGAGACTTATTAAGGTATTCGAACGCACATTGAACAAACGCAGCCGTCGTAGATTTCATAGTGAGTAATTTTTAAACTTAATCTTGGGGCTACTTACCAGAGCGAGTCCCTTCTCCATAGCCAGACAAATTGATATGTGAACAAAAGAGTCTGTAAGGCATTGAATAGAATTAAGATGAGGCTATAAGGATTTGTAAAGCAGTAGATACTTACACATGATTAAGAATAGAGCGTTGTGACCTTCGCCCTCATTGCGACCGCTTACAAAGAAATACCAGTCAATGGGATTGATGCGTATGCCATATCTTAAAAGTAACAAAGTTTTAATAGAATTTACAACATATTTCTCCCAATCCCAACTTACTTAAGAAGATTCTCGAGACCCAAACGCAAACCGCCCATGCAAAGCAGCAGAAAAGCCCAGTTAACTAAACCCGTAAAATTGGCAAAGTCTGAACTCCAAGAGAACAGCGAATCCCGGGGTCGATGAATGCTGAAAGTATATATAACAGTTAGATATAACTTATGACACTCGAGTCAGTTAATCTTACGATCTGTCTGGCTGCGCTTTGCGCATTTTTGCCTCCTTGGTTGTAATCTCTTCGGCTCGTGTAACGCTTTGGGTGCGTCTATAGCGTAGTTTCTTTTCGCTGGTTCCATTGCCATTCTCATCCTTGTCGAGTACTTGACGGTACTGCTGCAAATCTATCGGATTACCATGCTGATCGAAAAGATTTTGCGTAGATCTGCGATTACGTAGATTAAACAGATTGTATTCATTTGCAGAAGCCGATCGTTTTAGACGCTTCATAAAACCATCAGCTACTCCATTTGTTTGAGCCGGTGGAACTGTTGGTTTTGTGGTACTAGTGCTTGGCGGTTTCTTCTCCTTGGGATCTTTGGTTGTTGTCATGGTTCTTGGGTTGTCAGTTCGTGCCCAGTTATTTTAGCTTAAGAAATATAACGATTAGATTTGAATTCAATTAGTTTTGGTCGTACATAACGTATGTTTTTTCTCAAATCTTATCGCGCACACTATTTTTTGGGGCACTACTTTAAGTTGCAACATGTTGATAACTTTCGTCGTACTCAATTTTGTTTTCTATAGTCAACATATTTCCAGTTGGTTCTTACTTTAGCAAACCTTTTGGCTCCAGCATTATTGCCTAATCACAGCTGATTGCCGCGTACAAAAGTAAATAATTATAGTAATAAAACAACCTATTGCGGTTAAAGTTCGCCTGAGAGTTGTTGGGGTAAACCGATACTTGCATTGATTACATTTTATCTATGATCGTATAGTAAACAGAAAATATTTACACAGATATGTTTATACATAGTATATAGATTTGTAAATGGAGGCTGTTAACTAAGCTTTCAAACCTGAACTGTGATATGCAGTTGAGCAAATTGCGACATCATTAAGCGATCGGGTAGATTAGGTATAGTACATAGTTTAACACACAAGGTGAATGCAATTTGCATTGCAAATGCTAATAATGTAAACCAGAAAGATCAGTATTGATCTACATAAAACAGTGTTGAAAGAGTTTCTCTGGGCTCTTAAAAAGTTTTAAAGCTTTTAGTAATAGTAATAGCTTTAAAATTAGTTGAGGGCAAGCTAATATATTTTTAGGTCTGGTTTAACTTCTAAAAATTTTACAATTGCATTAAAAGTTTCAGTTAACTTTCTAATTATATTAAAAAATTTAGATCTTATGCATCTGTGCCACTTAAACCAATTTCAACACATACATATTAATACTTTTTGTCGGCACATTTATTGTATACACAACTATTAAATTAACTCATTAATGACTTTTTACTGTATTATATAGAGTACACCAAAAAGTAGATATGATGTCTTATTGTACAGCACTTAAAAGAAACGTATTTCAAGTTTCGAAATACGAAATGCGCTCGCATTCACGTAACTTGTTGATTGTTAATGACGCCTTCTTCACAACAAGATTTGATTAGGAAATTGTTTAAACAATTACTATAATTATATATACATATATATATATATATATGTATGTAAATGCATATTATATTCATATTCTGGTGTATTTTTAAACAAATTTAACATTCAATCACGGTTCGTTTAGGGTATCACAATATAAAAATTGGTTGAGTAACAATATTCTACGTCATTTGTCGACCAAAAAAACAAACAAAAAGAAAGAAGAAATGGAATTAAAACTACGAAAACACATTATTAACTTTAACGATTCGTAAACAATGATACCGAAAAGCGTTTAATATCGCAGCTTATCACACATTGTAAATACTTTATGAACTTATTCCTTCAACCGAAAAAAAGGTCAAGTGTTTCTTGAATATTTATGTATGCACGTTTTTATCTATGGCATTTAGTACATTGAACTGAAATTTATATGTACGTAAAGTGAGTCAAGCTCGATACTTTAATGCATGTGTTTTAAGTCGAGTCATCGTGAGGCGACTTCTTTAAGCAGCTGTAATGCTCAGCAGTAAAGAAGAAGAAGAAGAAGATTTATGTAAATGCACATGTGGGATTCCAAATGCACATGTGAGTTCCATGAGTGTGTATGTGTGCATATAGGAAAGCAAAGAAAGAATACTTGCGGTGCTTGCTGCGGTTTTCATAATTGTTTCACTGAACCTTTTGTTCACACATGCACTTATATGTATAAGAAGGGGCAATGACATTTGTCATATCTTATACTATCTGTAGTAAGTGCTGCCTGTTAAGGGCAATTGAAAATTTCTGTGCACGTCTATTTCGGTGTTACGTAATTGTTGATTTAATTGCGTTCAAAAACTGATTAAAATGCATTGAGTTATGCGTGTTTTTATTTAATTTTTTACTTTTTGGTGTTTACTTGAAGCACATGGTCAGCTAATTACAGCCAGAAACCGGTCATACTAAACCCACCAGGTAAAGTAGGTCAGTAACGCAGGTCATAAAATTACTGGCCGGCTGTTTGCGCATTTTTATCAGCTCAATATTAAGTTATATTTAAACACTATTTAGAAATGCGGAGTACAATTCAAAGCAGACATACGTATATGTATGCATGTGTATGTGAGGCTGTTCTAGTGCTGAACACATTGTAAACGGATGCTTAAGTGCTCAAGCCAAACCAAAAAAAAATATACGTTTGCCGGCTTATCAGCCGGCGGCTGATGTCTGCTCGAACCAAAATGTTATCAGCAGCGTCTGACATTTCACTGATAAACTCTCGAAAACGCATTTAGGTTTTTTATTCATATTGGAATTTGACATTTCGGATTGGCGGAAAGCTAGAGACATTTTTCCATTTTGCTTTGTGAATTGTCCGCTCTAAGCACTGTGCTTGCCAAATTCTTTCTTTAAAGTTCGCTCCCGCTCTCTTGTGTTAACTATCTGCTCTCTGTTTGTGTTTTTGCACGCACGATCGGTGAACCTGTTTTTTGCCTTTTAAGTTAGAAGATTGTTTGTCTGGTTTTATTTGGTCGGTGTTGCCGTTGTTTGACGAGACGCCAATAAAACACAAAATATTTTTTTATGTAGTTGCAGACAAATCAAGGTTACTGATAGACGCACACACACACAAACATAAAAGAGCAACCGAGCACTGATGCGTAAAGAGAAAGATTAGCATTTAAAGGCAGAAGCACAAATAACACACACATTAAGTCCACTACTAAAGTCCAAAAATGTGCGGGTGAGTTAGTTGTTTTATCACTTTAATTTATCAATAGACAGCAACTGAGTCATAAAACAGGGGCAAGTGCTACACGAGTTTCATGCGTTTGTATTTGTTGTTGTCTGTTTCCATAGAATGAGTTATAGAGAAAATTGCACTTTGCTGCTTGAGTCTTTCAACCTTGTTTTTGTTTGGTTGACTACTCGCACTCTCTTTCTCTCTCTGTCTCCCACTGTTTTTTATTTAAACAAAAGAGCAAAATAAAATAACAATAACGCTTTCAACCGACAGTTCAGATAGGTAAACAACAAAAACAAACAAATGCAATAACACAAATTAACTGCTGAAACGCATTTAATAATTGTATTCCAGTTAATGTTTTCTTAATTTACACTTTCAAATTAATTTAGTCACTTGTCGTACAATTAAATTGTGTAGTTGTTGTGATATGTCACCCACGACGCGCATACAGGTTCTTCCAGAGACCGATGGAAGCGTGCGGCTTTACCGTTCGCTTTGACGTTAAATTCTCAACTGCTGCTGGGAAAAACGAAACACAAATAAACAAAGCAAAATTGCAGAGCAAACATACATATACATGTCCCAAACAGTGTGACAGCAATTGAGAGCGAACGCAGTGAGCACGCGACCATTATCCCAAAAAGTATGTAAGTACTTTTTGCATTATCCAGTTGACATTAACTTTTGCAGTTGCAGAATGTGTGTGAGAGAGAGAGAGAGAATGAATGGTCTGGAAGAGAGCAAACAATCTTATAAGCGATCTGTGTGTGGCTCGTTTCGTCGCTAAAAACCGAATTTGATGGGTTGCTGTCTGCGCTTGGCACTGCTTGCTGTGCTTGACGGCAACTGCTTGCATTTAGCAAAGCTATGAACCCGATTAAATATTACATAAATTATTTGTTTATTGTCAATTATTGCACACTTAACAACTAAAAAACAAGACATTCTTTTCTTCAATAATTTAATTTAAATTACAATTACAAGTACGAAACAAAACAATACAACAAAACCGATTGTTTTCATCTGGTAATTGGATGATAAAACTTAACAATCTAACAACGTTAAGATCCAAACGATCCAATCTTTAAAGCTTAGTTATTTACATGTTTTACATAAACATATGTAAGTGTAAGAAAAAAGTTTTTGTTTTTTTGATAGATTTGGTATAGAGCGCAGTTTGTTTGTTTTTTTAAAGAAAATTGTATAACTAATGTTAATGATGTTGCCGCTGAGAATCATTATCGTTATCATCATCATTATCGTTATCGTTATTGTCATTGTCAGGCGAGAGACCCTCAATCAAACCAGCCAAGTCATCGTCTCCATCATCATCCACATCATCGACAAATTTATCGATGCGTTTGAGTAAGTTATGTTCACTATCTGACGTTTCTTCATCTTCATCTTCACTCACATTATCCAGTTCGCCATCCTCCAACAGCTCATCACCATCATCATCATCATCATCGTCGTCGTCTAGCTCGTAATCAGGTTCTTCTGTTTTCGTCTCAGCCTTGATACGCGACTCGGGCAATTGATCATAATCAAAGATCTGTCGTGTGGCACGCGGCGGCTGTTCAGGTTCCGTGCTTGTTGCAATCTCTGAACCCTTGCCGTTGACCCTAACCTCATCATCTAGCAGACTCTCGATGTTTCCACCCTGGCTGCCAATGCGCGGCTCTGGTTGCTGTGGCTGTAATTTCGTTTTCATTGTTGTCACCGGTTTAAGGCGTGTGCTCCCGCTGTTTGTTGTGGGCGTGGCAACAGTTGTCGTTGTTGTTGTTGTTGTTGTGCTAGCAATTTCATGCGCATCGGCAAACATGTTGTCCAGCAAGCTGAGCAGATCATCAACACCGTTGGACGGCGGCGGCGTTTGAGTTGAGCTGGAAGTTAAAGTTGGAATCTTCACAGTTGTTGTTGTTGCTGGCGTTGTTGTTGTTGTTGTTAGGGGCATTGTCTTTGTATGCAAATGCTTAACCTGAAAGGTCTCCACAGTGCCACGTTTCTCGCTGGGATCCGCAATGCGCACCACGGGCTCCCGCTTCGAGATGACCGGCACTATTTTGGGCCTATGCGGATCCAATTCGTTCTGACCATAGGTCTTCACCTTCGAATGACCCTCGATAATGAGATACATTGGTCCCAGCAGTGGCTTCGGCGGCTGGTTGTAATGTGAGAATAGTGCATCTGTTGTTAGTTCCGGTGCAGGTGCAACAGTGGGCCGCTGCTTCAGGTTGCTCATCTCTGGAATGAGGAGGCGGCTGCTGGTGCTCATCGTTGTTGGAGTCACGGGACGCTGATAAATGGGAGGCAGTAAAGTTGTTGTCGACGTCGTTGACGTTGTTGTTGTTGGTGAACTGGAGCTGGTGAGGAACATCGGTTGGAAACCATATTTCCCAGCACTGGTTGGCGTTGTTGGTGTTATGTATATCTCTGGCCGCATGCTGCTCGTTGTGGGCGTGGCTATGGTAGGCGGACCAGGCACAAAAGTCACTGGCCTATAGCTCCAGTTGGGTGGATACGTAGAGCTGCTGTAGGAGTTCATCATTTGCTGTGGCTTGGTGGTGCCCATTAGATACTTGGTGGCAGGCATTGTTGGTTTCATGCGTTGCTTCATTGTGGGCTTCACCAGCTCCTTCTGCAGCAGCTCATGGAGCCAAGGCTTGCGCGGCACCTGCTTGGCTCCCATCGAATGGGCATGAATCGAGTTGGGCGCATAGCTGACTGAAGTTTGTGGCCTGGAGAAGCTATAGTGCTGCATGGACTCTTGATGATGTGCATCCGCATAGCTCATGCGTGTGGGCAGTGATGAATGGGCTAACCAGGATGCTGTCGAAGGACTGCTATAGTAATGTGTGGAGCTTACACCCGGCTTGCTGTGACTGGAGGAGCCCATATTCATGCTCATATAGGGGGAGCTGCTGCTGGGTGAGGAGCCGCTATGGCGATACTCCACATGAGCCATGCCCTTCATCATCATGGGTGGTGGCATTAAATGTGTACGTGGCATGTGTTGCATCATCTGTTGTTGTTGTTGTTGTAACTGTTGCTGTTGTTGTTGCTGTTGAGGAGCATAATAGCTTCTACGTATGGGAGCATATTTCACCTGCTGCTGTTGCTGATGTTGCTTCGATCTGGAACGTTCCCTTTCCCCTGCCACGCCCAGCAACAGAATCTCGTTCTTTGTCTTGTTACGTAAGAGTTCCGTTGGGAGTTTTTGTCTAGCATCCTGACTGCCATTGAGATTATTCTCCGCCCAATAACGCACCCGATCCAAGGCAGGCGGGCTATAATCATAGGTGGGATCTTTTTGTAATGGATCCCCGTGGCCAAGTGGTCGCCACTCGTTGTTGTTGTTGGGATCTAGTCGTGGCGCTGCAAATGAATATATAAAAAGACCGTTGCATCAATTAAGTTGAACGTGTTTTTGTCTTTAGCTTTAATTGCAACCCATTTAAATTGGCCCGAAGCGATGAGGGGGCTGAGGGAAACTAAACTCATAACTCGTTAAAGTGTTAACAAATGTTGTTTTTTTTTTCGATTTTGTTGCAACGCCAATAGGCGAAGCACACAGACCACAAATGAGTGGGTAACACGATAGCGAAGGCAATCTCTACTTTTATTATAGAACCTGCGGGGAAAGGCTCATTGTGTGTTTCCGTTTGGCTTGTTGTATGATTAAATTTGTGGGTATTAGTGAGAATGAAGTTACGAAAATGATCTTATAAGTAAGGAAACCTTCTTCGGTTTGTCGAATATTGCTAACACTTGAAAAGATTTCTTATTTTTGGACCCTAAACCCATTGAAAATGGTTACAAAGTTGATCTTAGAGACTTTAAGAGCTAGAGACTTCAGATTTGAGAAATAAGCTTGCTTAAAAACTCATTAACACGAACAAAATTACCCGAAATTAGTTAGTTTCAATAATTTTGATCAAATATTGTGTGGCAAGACTGCGGCAAAAATCTTTCTTTGTCTAACCTAAACCAATTTACAAGCCGTGATCATATTTTCCATAGATCTTAAGTTGATTTTCAAACTTCAACTAAGTTAACAAACTTGTCTAGTAATTCCACACTCGTGATGAAGTTGCTCACAAGTCTTTGAATATATAATTGAATCTGAAATCGTTGCTAACTAAAATGCAATCATATAGAAAAGCATAAACAAAGTGTGGGCCACGACTAATGCTTGAAGTGCTTAAAGAGTGGGAAAATCTAATAATACTAAAGCCACAGTTCAAGTGATTGACCGCAGGCAGCGCCCACCCGAATATGCCACATGGCAATCACTTGGAAGATCACTGCCAGAGATCACTTGGGGGGGCAGCCAGCCAGCTGGCCAGGCAATCAACACAACAAACAGCGAGTCCATGTTCGCCATGACTTGATTGACTGATCAACGGGGCGGCGGTGATGACGATGACCATGTCCACAAAACGTTGAGTGGCAGGCTGTGTCTAAGCTAGGAGAGTTTGGGAGAGTCTCCTTGTCTTGGAGTTATTTGCAACAAGTTAGACAAATCGCTTTCCATTTGAATGCAACGTTGATCAACGTTGAGGAATGGTAGGTACTTGATGCATTTTTTCGGGTAGTTTTTTTGTGTATGTTTTTTTGGCGGAAATGTTGCAACTCATGCATTTGCTGATCTACTGACTGGCAATTTTCGATTTGTGGCCGCTCAATTGGTTTTTCTTGTAGCAGGGAGAGCGCTTTTATAAATTGCCTCAGATAAAATGGCTCTAGGGGCGGCAAACTATCCAACCTACGCCAAGTTGGTAAGAGTTTGTTGGTATCCCCATTTATCCTTGCATAATTGCTGGCAGTTTGTTTTTCGTCGTTTTCACTTTCATTTGCTGCTGCTGCACCACATTAAAATACCTCGCATGATTGCGTTAAAATTGTTTGGATCTCCTAATGCTGGCCATTAAAATATTCCCCCCCCTCCCCCCTCCACCTCGTCGTCCCTGTCTCTGCAAACAAACAGGTGTCTCGTCTCTGCATGTCTCGTCTTGTCGATGTTGTGGTCGTGTCAATTATGTCGGCATTTGGCGGTTAAAACAAAATCAAAGTGCAAATCTTTCATATTTGCGGCATTTTCATGCGGTTCATTGGCAGCCACCCCTCTCTCTCTCTCTCTCTCTCTCTTTCTCTTCTTCTTCTTCTTCTGTCTGTGTGTATTTGTGTGTCTATTACCTACCTGTTGTCGCATTGGGCGTTACAAATGCCAAGCCATTCACTTCATCCTGATGACTGCCAATCTTCGTTGTGGCTGTTGCTGTTTGTGGCAAGACCTCAAACACCTCATCAGCCGCACAGTTGGCAGCGGGGCAGGCGGCTTGCAGACACAGCCAGCAACAAAATATTGTTACCAAATTGATGGTTTTGTGGCGTTTGCTAATCATCGTGAAACGTTTCGGTTTAACTGCAAATGTAAATACAAAATTATGCTTATTATGCTTTTTTACACATTATTCAATCATTTGTTTTTTGTTTTTGCCCGCAAGCTAAAGACTTAGGCAACGAACTTGTAAAAGGCACAGTAACTGTTTTGGTTTGGTTGTTGTGGTATGTAATAGGTAACTTTCCTAAGTTAACTTTAAATTCGATATTGCTTGAACTTCAGAATAACAAACAAATGACCTAAGCAACAAACTTGATTTTAAACATACAACGAATATTCATAAATTTTTTGGATAATGTCAGAAGTTTGTGTTTTGATCCATTTAAATAAAACTCTTTTCAACTAAATGTTTCTAAGAGATATTAATTTATTAAAAAATCAACTTAGAGATAGGTCAGAACTTTCCGAAGTCATAGCTTCCTCAAAACTCAACCGATTATCAAATGCAATACCTAATAAGCCATGTCAAAGCAATTAGATTAATACTGAATTTCCAATTTATAAATTAATAATCACTCGAAATTCATAAAAAAAAATTCTTTCTAAAAAAAAAAACTTGAAGATAGCTAAGAACTTTCCGAAGTCTAACTTTCTCACAAGTCAACCAATTATAAAATGGAATGCTTTTTGTTTAACTTTCGAAGACTAAGAAAATACTTCCACAATGTTCTTTTCTTTGACACCAAACAATCAGTAAAGAGATTTTGTGTAGCTCTTCTTTTTAAGTACAAAATCTTCTTACGAAATCCAATAGAAGACTTTGGATACAATCTTTATAGACAATTAAAACAGTTTCAGTATGAAATATTTTTACTAAAGCTATTTAAAGTTGTTCATTTAATATTCCAGTATCAATGGATTGGATACATCTAAAAAAAAATATCAGTATAAGGTATTACTGTGTCTATAAATATTGATCGAAATTCATTATTTAGTTCAGCCAAAGTTTGTTTTAAGTCTCAACTTCCTAATTTACCAACGTGCCCCAAAAACTGTCTCACCAAAATAAAGAAAGGATCGCATAAAACTCATAACTGACAACTTTATTAAAAAGCATATTGCATTCGCGACTTCATTCAATCTGTGTGTAACTCTTTTATTTTTTTGGGTGGTCTCCCTTTTGAAAACGGCTCCACAAATCAGTTTTTTTACTCCACTTTTTTTTTGGGCATGTCTTTAGGGTTACGTGCGGCTTTTGAACGGTTTCGTTCCGCTGCGCTGTGTTGTCAACGAAAGTGAAACTTTGTGCACAATGTTTCGATTGTTGGGAACATCAACAACAAGAGCAACCAACAACAAAAATTTGCATTTATGGTATAGTATGGTGTGGTATGGTTGTTGTTGCTGCTGCTGCTGTTGTTGCACGGCACGGCACGGCGGCTGTTTGGCGGCAATCGTAAAAATTAACGTGATTACTACACGCATAAATAAAGCCATTAAATGGCAAACATCTCAGCCGACCGGCAATTAAAATCAAATAAAATTCACCGACAGCATCAACAAGTCAACGAAACTAGCAAATTGTTAAATTGGTTGGAGAGGGGGGTAGAGAGGAAGGTGTGGCATGCACCAGAATCGACGTTAATTGTAACCAATAAAAACTACGGTTAATCGGGTAAAGGGGGAAGACTAGAAAATAATACTAGAAGATACTACAACAAGTAAGAAGTCTCTAGTCGAGAAGTCCCGACTAGAAGAACCCCTTAACCCTATATACTTATACTTATTACTTTTCTTTTCTATATAAAATACTTACTATTTTACGGTCTAGTTGCAATTTTTAAACGTTCGTTTTGTTTGTTATTTAATGCTTGTGTTAACCGCATTTACAATTTATTTTGCATAATACACAATTTAATTATGCATAACTTTTGTGTTATTTAATTATGTTTACATGTGAGTGTTAAGTTGGCCGAGTTAAACGAGTTTAAGCCATCAAATGAAGGAAGTTGCCTTTCAGTTTGTTAGCTCTTCATCTTGTTGCTGTTGTAGTTGTATTTGATAAGTTGATGATCTAACAACAATTACGATCATTCATTCATGTAGACTCTGAACAATCTTCCTTGACTCTGTTAAGTGACTCCCACTGCAAACAGTTAACATAGCAATAACATAACAGCAGCAACAGAAAAATGTGAAAAATGTTACGACAAGCGCAAACAGCCATAAAAGCTCCTATAAATTGCATTTTACGCGTAGATAACATAAATGTAAAACTCTGCTTATCAAACATTGTAGATTGACATTAATGTTGTCGATGTGTGGGGCATTTTCATGTCATTTGTTTGTTTGTTTTTGTTTTGTTGTTTTTGTGTAGTTACTTTCATACACACTTTCAATGCATTTTGAAACTATCTGCAACTGCATCTTTTAACGCTTAAAAGCGCAGTGAGGCCCAACCCAAAAAAAAACCGATTGAATTCGCGCTGAATGGCATGCAAAGTGACGGCTGCTGTTAAGTGAACGCTTAAGCCAATGAGGCGGCTGTAAATGCATGAATAACAACAACAAGAACAACAACAACAGAAACAGAAACAGATAGACAGACAGACAGAGAGACAAACAAGCGCAACAACAACTTGGCGGAGATTCATTCAAGTGTGCGACACTTTTTATGCGTGACATAAAAAGCGACCACAAACAACTGGTCAACAACATGGAAACTGGGAATGGGATGCGATGCGATGCGATGCATACCAACATGGCAGCGTATTAGCAAAGACAAATACTAATTGCAGCCAAAGCAGCAGCAACATTTGCAGTAGCAGCAGCAACAGCAACAGCAACTTGCAGCAGCAGCAGCAGTTTTTTTTTTTTTGTTCGTCTTCTTTTATTTATTTGTTGTTGATTTTGCTGCCGGCAGTTAATTTCATTTAAAGAATGTCATCTTCACTTTAAGTGAAAGATAAATACACAAACAAACAAAACACACATAGTCACACACACACACACACACGCACTTACACATGGTGTGTAGAAAAATCGACAGTTGCAAGTGTTTGGCATTGTCTCCTTTTCCTTCAACTTCAATGCGAACATTTGGCGCTAAGCACTGTCAACTCTGCGTATGAATGATGTTTGTATTTTGTTTTGTTGTTGTTGTTGTTGCTTGTTGTTGTTGTTGTTGTTGCTTGCTTGCAACTTGACGCAGCTGCTGCTGCTGTTTGTTGTTAGTGCGTCTTAATTCTTACTGCAAATAGCGGCGATGGCACATTCGATTTCGCTGAGAGTGAGAAAGAAAAATTGAGAGTTCAAAAAAGACAAACAAATCAACTGAAAATTCACAGCAGGTGTGGAAATCAATAATGTTAAGCTAACAGAGAAGTAATATAACAAGTTAGATAGAATAGAGAGAGAGAGAAATATAGTAAAATAGAAGAATAGAAGTTTTTTCCATGGTATTTTGCTAAACAAGTTTAGCAGAAAGTTAAAAAGAATATATCAAAAACAAACTTGATTGATTATGGTTTTATTCATATTTGTTATAGATTTTTCTGTTAAACTATTTTTTCTAACATTTTTTAAGATGCTCCAACAAATATGAGGAAAATATAATTTGAAGTAAGAATTTTGTATAAAAAATAAAAAATCTTTTTCTTATGTCCCAAAGTCATAAAATTATGGTATTATTATCATAAGTAAAACATTTGTCCAAAACAAACTTTTTCTTGTATGCCAATAATATTTGTTCTGATTTTATTCAAATTTGTTTAAAATTTCTCTGTTCAACTACTTCGAAACATTTGCTAAGATCTATTCCTTTGGTTACTTTCTTCAAAAGTTTCTCTAAATATTTTTACAACTTCTTTTCAGCATTTTATTGAAGTGAACTGTCTTAACAAAAATTAAAAAGCACAGCTAACAAAGACAAAAATTATAAATTGCAAAGTAGAACTGAAAAACAGACAAAAAAAAAGTTTGCGGATTACAATTTAAAGGTAATTCGTATGCTTAATGTCTAAACTTTTTAATAGTTACTGAAGGTTTTTGAATTTTGATTTTATGTCAAAGGACAAATCTTTAAGCAAACATTTTCAACAGTAAACGAAATATATATTAGTTTATTTTCATGAATACAGAAACTTTGCACTTATCTTAGCTGTATTCGATATCACATTTTCTTAACCAATCTTATGGCGTTCTTACATCATCTTTTAACTTAATACGTACCATACAACGCGGGCACAAAAAAAAAAGTTGAAAACGCGAAACTCAAATGTAGATCTTTAATGTTGTAGCGATCGTATAATCCTTTTTCTTTTCTATATGTTGTTGGTTTTGTTATGTTAAATCACTTTGCGTTTAACTAATTTGCAGTCATTTCCATTGACGTCTTTTGCTGCCAATTGTCACAGGTGAATAATAATAGCAATAATAATAATCAAAGCACCATTCCCAGTTCCCAATTCCGTTTGGCGAACATTTCATTTGATTTGATTCAGTGAATTTCACTTTTAAACGATGGCCAACACGACGACGACGATGACGAAGACGACGATGACGACGTGTCGTTGCAACGTGCCACACGACGAGTCACACTGTTTGGAGTCCACCGAAGAGTCATTCGCACTTTAAGTTTTTGTATTATGTTGTTGTTGTTTCGTATCGGAGGAGCAGGAAATTTGGCGAGTGCTTTGCTGCGACGCATCCGTTTCAAAACGCGTCCGTTTGTTAACTGATTTCGCGTTGTCTTGGCCAAAACTCAAATTCGAAACGGCAACTCTGCAAGCTGCTCTGCCAGCGTCGCTGCTGCGGTACAACGAACCAGACAACTGCCCAGACTCAGACTCTAGACACTAGACTCTCCCCTGCCCCCCCCCCCCCCGCTCTGCCACCCCTCTGCAAGCAACAGACAACACAAAAAAAAAACTGAGCGGCGTTTACTTGGCAATTGCCAGCTGCACTTGTCGTTGCCGCTGCTACGACGTTGTTGACGTCGACGTCGGCATCGCTGCCGCTATTGACCAAAGCGAATCAATATATATTTGTATGTATGTGCGTCGCAGTTGACGTTGCTGCCGCCGTTGCCGTTTGCCGGCAAGCAAAGTTGTCTTCTTTTCGCTTTTGTTGCTTTAGCATTGCTTTTGGCTTAGTTGTTGTTGCTGCTGCTGCTGCTGCTGCCAACAGACTCACTTTTCACTGCAACATGTTGCTGACTAACTGACTGACTAACTGAATAACTGAATGACTGACTACCACTGGCCAGACGGACCGGACTATGAAGCTGTCTCCAAGCCGCGGATTATCAAATACTCCAACAAGCTGTGGACAATTTGAACAGTTGAATATTACTCGCCGATGAAATGTTAATATTCAATATCTATTTATTCATTTAATAATTGTTTAATGTTTTTCTACTATTAACATATTTATTTAATACAAGATAATGAACAAGTTGAAGAACAAATTGAAAACTAATGAAAAATAAATAAAAAGAATAAAAAGAAAATAGAAAATTTCAACCAAGTTCCCATTAAAAAAATATAAAACATATTCAACACTAGTATTATTTATTATTAATAGATTAACAAGATTTATCTTGATTTAATTATAATATATTTTAAAGTACCTCCATTCGCTCTTAGGTCTTAGTTTGATAACATATCAAAAATATCGATATCATCATATCAAGTTTTTCAATACATCGAGTAAATTAAGTAGTCAATATATTCTTACCATCTTCGTTTAAAAATATATAAGTAATTTTAATTTTATACATATCTTCTTCAACATCCTTTTAAATTTGAAATTAAATCAATTCTCAAAGTTAATAAGAAATTTTAGCTAAGTTCCCAATAAACAAATATAAAACAAGTTTTTTCTTTAGTAAAAGTAATGTTTTTATACAAATGTTAAAAATACTTTGAGGATGGAGAAAAATTGAAGCTTTTTTTAACTTCCTTTTTCAACTTCACACAACTTGATATGAAAAAATCCTCCAAGTTTATAAAAACAGATATAAAAAAAAGTTTGTTCTTGAGTAAAAATAACGATTATGAAAATATTAAAAATACTTTGATGAAGTGATACAAATCTGAAAGCTTTCTTCAACATCTCACAACTGGTTGATTTGTTTTACTGCCAAGAAGTTGGTTCTGTTGTTGATGTTGTTGTTCATAGTGTTAAAGTTGTTGTTGCTGCTGCTACTTGGGCGGTCAGTGTCTGATCAGCTTTCGCTTTTGTTGCACAGTAACAATTGGCATGTTTTTTGTGTAAGTGTGTGTGTGTGTGTGTGTGTGTGTGTTGCATAAAAAGCAATCTTTTTTGGCATTTGACTGAAAAAACATTTCTTTTGGCGCTGAAAATTGAAAAATGTGTTTACAGCTTAAGGCAACAACACAACAGCAGCAGCAACAACAACAATTGCCAATTGACTGTGACAGTCCAGTCATGATGCCCCTGCCAGGCCCATGATTATTGTCGATCTATTGTTGTTGTTGCTGTTGTAGGTTGGGCGTGTGCGTGTTTGTGAAGAGTTTTGTAGACATCTTAAAACTTTGAGATTTGAGACATGCATAAAACTTGTAAAGCCATTAAAAGCGCTTACCGGTAACAACATCAACATCAACACCAACAACAGCAAAACAATCCTACAATATTGTTTATAGTTTCCCCCTCATTTTTGGGACGGCTCATTAGTTTGATGTGTTAATTAAAGCGAAAAATGTTGCAGGAATGTCAAAAACAAAATCGCAAAGAAAGCAAAATATAACAAAAAAAATGACTTAGGCAACGAACTTGACGAAACCATGACTTTCACAAAAGAATGCAAAGCTTTTGACATTGACTGACTGACACGCCCACAAACAAACACCCTACCTCCCCCGCAAATGCACCGCACAAACGTTTGTCGGCTTGTTTTGGCTTGTGAAATAAATTTGTGCAGTCAAGTTGCATGCCTCCTCCCCCACCCCGCCCTATCAGTCTGTTGCACCCACTGTTTTAATTAGCGAACGTTGAGTGTGTGCGCAGCATGTTGCATGTTGCATCGTCCTTGTATCAATAAATTTGTTGATTTCAACTGTTGCTGCTGACTTGTTATATATTTTTCGTAACGATTTATGTTGCCAGCATGCAAATTTTGATTATTGTTTTTTTTTTTGCTTTGCTTCTTTCCTTTTTCTTTGCGGCTTCATAATGAACATGTTGTCGTGGAAAGAGTCATCACGCACCATATATTTCGTTGGCATTAGGCAACCTTTCACTAGCCAAAAAATACATACATATATACTACTTAATGTTATTAGTTTCACCCACAATTATCGGGCGTAGAACACTTTCATTTGGTGTTTCGTTAAGACTTGCATTTGGGTTTTAGGGCAGTTTCGAAGTTTATGAAGCTGGACTTGCATGCTAATTGCGCTGGCGAAAACAACCAACAATTCGTAGCAGGTGAAATGTTGTTGGTTGTTGTCGTTGTTGTCTGTCGCCCGACTGCATGGCTAATTAGATAAACAAATTTTGTTAAGCTTTGACTTTGGCTACATTGTTGCACGCATTCGAAATTCGAATTATTGAAAAGTGAAGAAATACAAAACCAAACAAAACATCAACAACTGCTGCGTACGTTTGTTTGTATGTATTGTATGTGCGTCGGTTTCTAAAAGAAAGTGAAAAGCCAACGCGGACAGAACGCGCAGTATACATGAGCGTTAAGCGTAAAGTGCGCCGCCTAATGGCCGTCAACGTGCATGCGCCTTAGTTGGCCAGGACCAGGCCTTACTTGCCCCAGCCAATAGAGCTGGCAGAGTGTAAACGTATCTTTTCAATTTTGTAGCACGAAACGAACACTGAAACGGACTGTAAATTGTAGAACACGAACTAAAATGAGTTAGCTTAAGAGCTTCAGCAAACAGCTTTGCTTTAAGCTTTGCGGTAAGAAACACGTGAAGCACGACTTGAAAGCTCTTGGAAACTCCAAATAGATGAAAAGTATAGAAGACGGACTTAAATGAGTAGGAAAACAGTTGTGCCCAAAGTTTTGCAGTAAGAAACAAGTGATCTTAAAGATATGTGTATATAATGCTGCAAGCTTTATACTAAAGCGTTCTGTTTATTATAATTGTATTGAAGAAATTTTTTTTCTTGAATGCCAAGGTAATACATGAAAGGTAAAAAAAAGTTAACATTTTTAAGAGCCGACAACTACTTGTCATGGAAGCTTAAAGCTTCATTTGTATTTAACTACCACATAAATAAAATAAAAGCTTGATTTGAATTCAATTAAAGCTTAATTGTAGCTTTTGGTAAAAAAAACTTATTTAAAATGCTTAAAAATACATTTGAATTTCATTTATTAATAATAAGATTAAAGCCTTATTTAACTTAACCTAAAGTTCAATTGTTCTGCCGGGTAATACTTTGAAAAAAATGTTTAAGGCTTAGTATGTGTTAATTTATCACAAAAAAGTTTAAACAATGATTCAAACAAACTTCTTTCCTTAAATAAAAGTTTAATTTTTTCTGAAAACCTCAAACCTCAACAGCTTACATACAACATAAAACTAAGTGTACTTCCCTTACAGTTAAAAAGACGTGCTTTAAGTGCTATACACTGTCACATTGTCACGCACTCATCTCTAGCAGTCGACAGAGGCACTGATCCACACATCGTTCAGTGTTCACAGTCATTCACAAGTTTTGATGCTAAACAAATATGACTAATTATGGAGGAACTGAGACTGACGCGCACTAAACAGTGCCACATAATGCGATCGTCGTCTTCGTTTCGACGTAGATGGTCAGTTCGACTTTGACTCCAACAGCTCCCAACACTCCCTCTCCGACTGGCCAGTAAGCAGTAACCAGTTGAGGATAAACACACAAACAACAACAACACTAACACCAACACCCGCAATTTCGCCAATTCGTGGAAAAATATATAAAAGAAACAAAATAAAAATAAAAAAAAACCACAACGCAATTGCGATTTTGTATGAATGAAATGCGTTTTACGCTTTTACGCTCGCTCTTCAAATCGTAGTTTTCACTCTATAAGGTGGTAGCAAGTAATCTCTGTTAATCTTCCCCCCTCTCCCGCCCACAGCCCTGGTGGCAGTTTCACAGTTGTGTTGTCGCTCGCCACGCCTCTTACAGCTGCACTGCAGATATTTGAGTCAAGTTGAAGACATTTCTCGAGTGGAGGGACAGCAGGAAGAGTCGAAAGAGGTTAGGACCCTACGATGGGGCATTGCACCTGTTAACTTGATGGCCGAGGACTTTGTGACAGCTTTGAGTGTTTTGCCTTCACGGCTGCACTGCATCAACTCATGTATGTCCACAAATCGAACAGTGGCTCTTAAATTTGCTGACAAGCATCGGGTGCCAAATGTTTTTACTAGTTTCACAGATCTGGCACACTGTTTGGATGTAGGTAAGTATAGCTGAAACTAAGGGATAAATAGAAAATGTCAAGAAAGATCATTAGTGTTGTCTAGAAGAACCCCCTTAAAAGTTTAAAATGCAAAACAGATTAAATTTTCAAAAGAAAGAAGCATTTATTTAATACTGTGTGCTTTTCTACTACTAACTACTGTTTACACCGTCACAAATGTTAATTAACAGATGCCGTTTACATTTCACCACTGAATCCCAATCACTATGAACTGTGCCACCTTATGCTCAGCCATGACAAGCACGTGCTGTGCGAACAGCCGCTCTGCATGGCTGAGCAACAGGTGGTAAAGTTGATACAGAAGGCGCGTTCACGTGGCCTGTTCCTGATGGAGGGTTTCTGGCCACGCTGTACGCCTGCCTATAACTTTCTGCGTGCTCAGATTATGCGTAAAACGTTAGGCAGGATTCTTTCGTTGGAATGCACATTGGGTTGGCATCTGCCCCAGGCGGAAAACAAACCGGTCACGTATGCTGGTGTGGTTAGGGATTTGGCACCTTATGGCATACAGCTGGCACATTGGATATTCCAGGAGGTGCCGAAGCGAGTGAGTGTGGCAGGCAGGCAAAATAGTATGGGCATCGTTGTGATGGCCTGCATTGACCTTATCTTTAGTGATGAACGATGCGCTCGCTTGTTGCTCAGTTCCGAGGAGGAACTGTGCAACACGGCCATTATACGCGGCAGCTCGGGTACTGTGAAGGTAAGTCGAATATATAATTATTTAAACTGCTTCTAGTTTTAATTCCAACAGCTGAACAATTCTTGGTGTCCGACATCTTTGACATTTAAAAATACGTCCTTTGAGTTTGAGTTGCCCAAAACGGAGAAGAAGACCAATTACAGTCATCGCATTGGCCTGTGCTACGAGGCAGAGGAGATGCGCAAGTGCATCCTGCGGGGATGTACGGAAAGCTCACTTTTCAATCACAATGAAAGTCGACTGATGGCCAACTTGAGCAGTCAAATTAAAGATATGCTTAACGAGAGCTTTGAGGAGTCAGAGCTCAATGGAGTAAAGCAAGCAGTATGTTAAACAACATTGGTGCCACTGTGTGGTTAGCAAAAGAAACAACACATGAAACTCTTATTTCTATAGCAAGCAGCTTTTGCACACTTTTAGACAAGACACTCACATCAGACAGCGATTCGCTACTTAATCTTAGCGCATATAACAACCTAAACTGTAACCAGTTAGTAATGCCGAGCTTTTCTTCAGCTTTTTGGCTGCAGTCAAGAATATTACGCTGATCATGGTCAAATCAACTTAACTCGCCTATCTTGAAAAGCTTCGTGAATTTTCTATTGCGTAGTTTTTCAAGTTTTTATGAAGCACGTCGAACTGTGCGAGAAAGCCCGAGTTGTTTGAGTGACTAACACGTCTGGCCTTACACAATAAAACGAACAGCTGATAACAACGTTCGAAGATAATCACCAGCAAGTTCTTTTCTAAGAATACACCTAATGGAAATAAGGTGAAAACTAGGTCGTCGGACAGGGGATCAAAACCTGACACACAGACAGGCCTTCGTTCTTATGTAGAATTATTCACACACATTAAATAAATATCTATATGTTCTTATACATACACACATATGAATGTGCACGCAATCACGTCTACCCTGTTGTTTGTGGCCATCTAGGCATTATGTTTACGTATACGTTGACATTTTATTTGTAATGGAAAACTTTGGTGGCAATGGGCGGGCCGGCCAGTCACTTGGAAATGCAACATGTGTTCGCACTACCTGTGGTGTTGGAACTGGAAATGCGCTCTCTGGAGTCCGGACCACTGCACCGAAAGGGTTGACTAACGTGGCCTTATATAAGCGTTACTGCCTTTTTATACATACATTTGCGTTACGTGTGTGTTTCAAACATCATTTGAAATAATTTAAATAGCCGAGGCAAAAATATGTTTGACGTTGTCATTGGTCTTATTTTGTTTTTTGTTTATCGCGCATTTTGTCAACACAAAACAAAAAAAAATTAAATTGCGCAGCAATAATTGCGAGAAGCTTTACGTTCTCTCTTTAAAGAACTTTTCTCGCACAAACTTTTCAAGAGAGAGAGAGAGAGCGTAAGCAGAACAATTGACGCCCCAATGGTGAATAGCATCGAAACTGCCAGAGCTTAAAAATGTTGAACAAACAATTTAACACACAGTAGGCGAAAGAAAATAAAAGATTTATTAAACTGGCGTTATGTACTTGGTATTAGTTTGATTCAGAAATCGTTTCAAAGCTAGTCAAAAGCAAAAGGTTTTATATTTGATATATATTTGTCGGATAAATGCTTAGAACAATTTTTAACTTCATGTTTATTGCCCGCAGGGTGTCTGTGTTTGCTTAAAGCAGGGAAGAGAGAGCGAGAGCAGCTGTGCATCCAGTCTCACAGATAACAACAACGGTGCGGGAAAAAGCTCTTGTCGGGTATAAAACCAGGTGTCTCACATTGAAAAAAACTTCAATTCCCATTCGTGTTTTGCTGCGAAAAGACGTCGAAGACCAGTGGAAGTGACGCAAAAGCCAAAACCAACAAATAATTAAGAACACAAGCCATAAGAATCTACAAAGAGAAAGACACATAAAAATCCCTCAACTACAACTCTATACTTATAAAGCAAGATCTCAAATACAACAATAAACAGCATGTCTGAGGCACACTTTGACGAATATGAGCACTACAACTTTGACCATGGCAAACACATTTTCTCGGGCCACAGCGGCAAGCAGCGCTCCAAGAAGGAGGCCAGTGAGCACACAAACCACTTTGACCCGTCCGGCCACTCGCGCAAGATTTTGACTAAGTTGATGAATACCAACAACAACAAGAAGACTATGAAAAACTGATGTCCAAGGCAAGCCAAGGCAAATACACCAACACATGAAAATATGAGAGCAGGAGGATAGTGCAAAAAAGAAAAAGAAGAAACGAAAAGAGCAAAGGTAGAAATTGAAAATCAAAGCAAGTCAAACGCAGCCTAAAAGAAGAGAGAAGGAAGAAGAAAGAAGGGAAGCTGCTTTGGCGGCAGCTGGCACTGTCGGTTGGCGCTGGAAAACAAATACAAAAAAAAAACAACAAATAACGTATTCAATAGTTATAATTTCTACAATTTTCTAATTTAAGCACATAAACTAACGGACTTATAATTTTAATTTTATGCTTAGTGCGTTTCAAATTATGAAGTTTGCTTTAGATCTAACTTATAAAATAAAAAGAAAACCAAACAACCTAAAAAAAAACTACTGACATTAATTGAGTATATTTTTGCAGCGCTGCATTGGAAGTGGAGCCCAAAGGCAGCTACCCATGCAAACAGTCGCACAAAAGCTTTGTTATTCATGTAACGTCTGGCTGATTGCATCTCCCTCCCCCACCGTGCGTGTGTGCGTGTATACGTACTAAGTGCATATTTATAGCCTTTTAGATGAACTCATTTGCACTCAACGCCTTGCGGCGATCGCCAACCACATGTTTCCTTTGTTTTATCAAACTCCAATGTAACATGCCTATATGTGTAAATTCGCTTGTCCGTGGTGTTTGTAAATCTAGGCGGAAATAGTGTTCTGTCTGACCTTTTATGACAAACCAACTCGGAACACAATTTTATGCACATACTATATTTACGGGAATCATTTTATGACCACTTCAAAGCATTTCAAAAAATTTTTAAAGATAAATATCGCTACTTAACTACCGTCTTCTTATAAGAATTGCAGTTAACAGCGTAATGCGGGAAAATGTTAACCACAAGCTTACGCTGTTTTAAAAATGCTAATTTACTATAGCAGCAAGCTTTCTGTAAGTCGTGGGCAGCTGTCTCACATGTGCATAATTGTCGTTCAGTAGTTCAACGGTTACACCACTGTTCCGTACAGTGTGTTCTATTTCTCCTAAGCAAGCTAGTTGTAATCCATTTTATTAATTCCTATTTACTTTTCACTAAAAAGCAGTCAACTAACTGTTCATATTTGCAAAATTCATTGCAGTGTTAAATTATAAAATAAACGTGAGTATACCAACGCCAAGGCGCCACTAATCAATCAACATAAAAATCAATAAGGGAAAAGGGGCATCTTTCAACAGTAAGTGACAAATGTTGCTGCCCGCCCGGCATTTAGCATTAAGCGATTCACGCTCTGAACTCGTCGTTTGATAAGAAGGCGCCGCCCGCCTTCCTCTCTTCAACTATTACACAACGTCCTACCTCTATTTGCAGCACAAACAGCACACACACACTGCAAAAAATGGCAACGTTCCTCAACGTGAACTCTGTGAAGCTGAACAAATGGCAGGTGGCCTTAATACTGGGCACGCCCCTAGCAATCGGACTGGGCATGTATGTGTACAAACGGAGCGCCAGCAGCAGTACTAGGGATGAGGCAAAGCGTGACAAGCAGACGAACAAGTCAAAGGATGCGGGCAATTCGCGCCAAAAGGGCAAGATAGAGAAGCAAACGTTGAGCATAGATGGCACCGCTCCCGATTCCGAGTTGGAGCGTGAGAAGAAGAATGCTGAGAGGGGGGAACTGCTGTCGCCTGTGAAAGAGGCCAATCACTACAAGACGGAGGGCAACAATTGCTATCGCAATGGCAAATACGATGAGGCAATCAGTTTCTATGACAAGGCGATCGACAAGTGTCCCACGGAGAATCGCACTGAGATGGCAATCTTCTATCAGAATCGTGCCGCCTCCTACGAGATGCTTAAAAAGTGGACCAAGGTCAAGGAGGACTGCTCACTGTCCTTGGAGTATAATCCACGCTATGCCAAGGCTTATTATAGACGCGCACGCGCTCATGAGGCCACCAAGGACATGATTGAATGCTTGGATGATGTCACGGCCACCTGCATTCTCGAGAGGTTCCAAAACAATAACACCATCATGTTTGCCGACCGCGTGCTCAAGGAAACGGGCCGCCTGGACGCCGAGAAGGGTCTGCAAAATCGTGTGCCAGTCGTGCCCTCGGCCAGCTTCATCGTCACCTATATGCGGTCCTTTATAGCTGATCCATTGCAAACGATGACAGTGCCAGCGTCAACAGAAATGCCGGCCCGTGGCTTCGTGCGCGCCAAACAAGCATTCGATGAGCAGAAACATGAGGAAATCATTGCGGCATGCACTGAGGAAATTGAATCATCCGAGGCAGAATCACAATACAAGGTGGAGGCACTGCTAATGCGTGGCACATTCCATTTACTCTGCGGTTCCTTTGCCGAAAGCAAGCCTGACTTTGATGCCATTATCGCCAATGGTAAGCGAAGATAGAAAATGGTTAATTATAAAATGTAATAATTGTAAAACACTTTACAGAGGATGCGGATGCAAATCTGCGTGCCTATGCGTACATCAAACGTGCTGCACTCTTTATCCAGACGGAGGAGCGCGAACGGGGTTTGGCTGACTTTGCTGAGGCGGAGAAATTGACGCCCAACAATCCGGATGTGTATCATCAGCGGGCACAGATCTTGCTGCTGCTAGAACAAATCGACACGGCACTGTTGGAGTTCGAGAAAGCAGTACGCCTGGCACCCAATCATGCGATTGCCACCGTGCAAAAGTGCTATGCCGAGTATCGCTTAGCACTCATGTCCGGCGATCAGAAGCGCCTGGAGCGCGTCATACAAGACTTTGAGCTGGCCATTAAAAACTTCCCCGATTGTGTCGAGTGCTACAGTCTGATGGCCCAGGTGCTGGCTGATCAGCACCAATTCGAGCAGGCGCAGCATTTCTATGACATTGCCATGAAGCGTGCGCCCGCCAATCCTGCGCTGCTGGTGCATCAGGCTATCATGATGCTGCAGTGGAGAGGCGATATCGATGCAGCTGTTGCGCTTCTTAATCGTGCCATCGAAGTGGATCCCAAGTGTGAGCTGGCCTACGAGACACTGGGCACCGTGGAGGTGCAACGGGCTCGGCTGCAGCGTGCCGTTGATCTCTTTGAAAAGGCGCTGCTCTATGCAAAAAGCCAGGCGGAGCTAGTGCATGTCTACTCGTTGCGTAATGCGGCACTAGCTCAAATCAATGTCACCCGCAAATTGGGCATCGACATGAATTCCGTTTCAGAAATGGCTCAATCTAATATCCTTGCGCAGTAGAGACACGATTCGATTGGACGGAGCAACAGCCACTGCATTTAGACGATCCACAAACGTTGTGCTACCTAAGTTATAGAATAGATGCAGAAGAGAAGAATCCCTTAAGAAATCAAATCACATCATCCCAGATAAGAGATATGAAAAAATCTTGTTTTAGTTTTTGTGCTCCTCGTTTTAGCAGCGAGAAATGAAACTTTTGACGTCTTGTTAAGCATATTTTTTGTGTATTATGAAACATATATTATATACCTATATATATATATATACCTATATATATATATATATATATGTAAATCTATTATGGTATTGCCTAAGTAAAAACTATACAAATAGTTAAATACTAGTCTAGGTTTTAATTCAATATTAAACATTTGTTATTACAATAATTTGACAACATTTCAGTTGCGAATCGGCAACTGATTATAGGATTGCACATCGCCCGATATATAGCCGGTACAGATCAACCACATTGCTGCACGAATGATGTCCACAATGGCGTACTCGGATTCCACTTGTTGCAACAGTGGCAGCAACAAACCAGGCACACATCCCAAACCATTTGAGATTCCCATAAGGGTGCCAGCATAATTGGGACTCATATCCAAAGGGAGCAGCTTAATGCCCGCATAAAAGGCACCTAACGCCACAATGCTCCAGGCACGCGCCGAGTCCTCCTTATATTGCACCAAATACATAGAGACGACAACAAAAACCCAGGACATAACGCGACGCATTTGCGTTCGGCTGAATATGCCATTCTCAACAAGATAATCACTCAGAGATCCACACGTTATTGAAGCCAACCAGTTGTACAGATGTGGCGATGTTAACTGCAAACTGGCCTTCAGGTCCTGCCACATGGGGCTGGCTTCGCTTTCGATTTCGTCCAGCAGGCTCTCCAGTTCCTTGGTGTTCACCTGTTGACTCCAGTTATGCTGCATATTGGACGCTATCAGCGCCCAAGTGGATGCACTCGTCAACATGCTCGTCCAAGGCACGCGCACATTAGCAACCGCATCTTGGCTCATTTGCGTTACACTCACCTGACTCCCAATGTAGTTCAACTCGCCCACTTGAATATAGGGCGAGTCAGCCGGACAGCTATAGCAAACAAAGACCTGAGGGAGGTAGTAAAGAATGGTATGAGCTTGAGTCTCATACTGTGTTCCCAATAGCGCATTTTTGGGTACAGTTTCGTGCGGCTTATTCACCTCTGTTCAACCAAGTGTGGGGAATTTCTTTTAAAAGCCGAAAAACACTTCTTCCATAACCTATCTAGTTAATTTGTTCAGGTTATACTTACAAAGCCGACAAACCACAGAATCGCACCACCGCCAACCACATAGAAGGCCACAGCCCAATCTTCATCCGCAAGTGAAAATCCGTTGACAAGTTGAATGAATATAACGCTTATTTCGCCACCACTAAGGACAGAACTGCCTAACAAGCCACGCTCCTTCTCCGGCACCCATTGGGCCAACAAAGAACTAATTGCTGGAAATGTGGGTCCCTCGCAAAGGCCAACTAGCAGACGGAGAACCATCAATGCATTAGGTCCACCGTTACGCACAATTGTTGGCGTCAGCAGTGTCAGAATGGCTGCCACTAATATTGAAACACCCAGTATCCATTTAGCACCATAACGTTCCGATAAACGGCCACCGGGAACGTGAGTGAGCATATAGCCTACGTAGAAGGAAACATTGACCAAAACTTGCACCTCCTTAGTCCACAAGTCGGAAATGTTCGATGTGGTTATTAGAGGTTTTGGAGTCAATTTTATTTGCTGGTTTTGTGGTTTTTTAGTGGGATTCCTTCCACCCCTTTGTCTTGAGCATACAGGAACATTTCTTACTGGTTTCCTAAATCCATTGAAACTGCTTTCAAGCTTTTTGTCCACAGGAATTGTTGCCTTGATCGCTTGGGCTAACTTATTGCAATCCCTAACCATACGCTTGAGTGAGAAATTCAAGCACAATCGTATTGCAGAAGCATTGATGACGGCCAAAAAGCTAAAGAAACACACAACGAAACGTTGTGTTACCCTAAGATCTGTTTTTATCAGTTTAAATCAGGTCTGCAATATTCCCATAATTATTTTCTTACTTACAATTAAAGAGCTCTCGCAGTTTTCGCTGTATTGGTAACATTTAAAAAGAAATGTCTTAAAAATAAAAAACCGTATTCCAAAAACAAAAAAAAGATTTTGTGTCAAATCCAAACATTAAATTCAATGAACAGAAATCGTTTTGTTTAATTTGTCTATGCACTTTATTTGGACTAATATTATAAAAAACAATTATGTCTTAACGCTGGCGTTAAAAAACAAATGCATTACAAATTGATCAACAATTAAAATGAATAAGAAAGTTCCTTACAATCAATTAAACTGGATACTTTCTTAAAATTTCGCAAATACAAATTAGGTACAAACATTACATTAAGTTTCGCTAGCCTAAAATTGAATTTCGTTTCGATTAAATACTAAATAATAGTTAAAGAGAGTAAATTGCTGAAGAGGGCAATGGGATAGCTAATGGAGGATTTGCTAGGATTAGCATGGATATCCTTACGTATAACAGGCAAACACATTAAGTAAATAAATTCGCTGATTTGCATGAAGGGTTAAGGAGTCTAAAGGGGTTAAGGAACTGCAGCTTATAGCTTAACGTTTAACTTTTTATATACTTAGTTAGACAGCACACTGGGGAGCCGACAATTTTGGCATACTATAAAACTAGCAAATTGCAATTGATGATCGCAAGGATGTACAAAATACACATACATATACACATTAATAACAATGTCTTCATGGGCTTTCATCATAACAAAAATTCACACATTTCAAATGTTATAAAAGTAATAAAGTACAATGTACAATTTATATATAGATAGATATATATGCGGTGAATAGTTATGGCAGTTTGGAGCAACGGCGACTCTAGGAGCTATGCTGTAGATTCTTCATCTTATGCTCCGGCTTGCGTTCCTCAGCTTCGAAGTCAACGGTACGAGGTTCGATAGGTATGTCATTGAAGGGTTGCACCTCGCCCGATGCCCAAATGCAGTATACAATGGCCGTGATAAAGAGTACGCCAAAGGCCACCCAGAACACTGTACGCCATTCGAGCAGTGAGGCATTTGGTGTCATCACACCAACGAGATATGGCGTTATCACACCGGTTATTGCACCAATGCCGTTCGTAATGGCCATCAGAGTGCCAGCATAGTTGGGACTCATGTCCAGTGGGCTGAGCTTCATGCCCGCATAGTAGGCGCCCATCAGACCCATGCAGATGGTGAAGAGTATGACGACTAGAGTACGATCACAGCCAGCATAGGAAGCGCCCACCATAAAGATGGCGGGTCCAAAAGCAGCCAATCCTGTCATCACTTTACGTGTATTTGTAGTGTTCATGATGCCACGACGGATCATCCAATCGGCGATGAATCCACTGCCCACAGATACAATCCACATCATGACGTACGGCAGGGAGGAGTATAGACCATTGGCCTTGATGGAGAACTGCAGCACATCGGCCATATATTTGGGCAGATCCGTAACCATGATATAGAAACCCCAATCGTGACCGATTTGAGCGGAAACCAACGCAAACATGGGCAGATTGGTAAGGATGGCCTTCCATGGTGTGGGTGGCAGACTCTCATTGCGTCCAATGGTACCAATCTCCTTGATAAGATATTCGCGTTCGCTGGGCTTGATAAAGGGATGGCTGTTGGGGTCGCTGAAGCACAGGAAGACCTGTAAATGTATATGGGAAATCAACGTCATTAAAAGCTCATGAAAAAACAAAATAAAACTTGAAACTAGATCATGTTAAATGATAGATAATTATCTAGTTAACAGATCAAACTACTAGTATTGAAAATAATACCAATTTCAACTAGAATGAATACTAGATTAAATAGGTTAAGTGCTAGGTTAAATGGTCATAATAAATTAAAATGATTAAGCTAGTGAAATATAAGATTGGGCTATTCGAACACTATATTCACATCAATACAAAAATCAAGCAAGTAAAGTTCTGGCTTTAACCTAGATATTTTTGAAAGCACTTCAGGTTTCATTAATTTATTTGAGTTTTAAGCTTTAATTAGCTCAATTGTATGGAAAACAAAATGTTTTTTGTTTAATTTAATCCATTTAAAACTAATTTCCGTATTTTTAAGAAAAGTTTAGCTTAAGTTTCCAAGTGCTTTTATTCGAAAACTTAAACTTTAAGTGAATAACGAAAGAAATACTTACAAAGATGACAAACCAGACGACGCCAAGACCGCCAAAGAAGTAGAACACAAATGGCCAGTCGTAGGAGTCGAGGAACACGCCCGATAGCAGATTACCCATAATGGTGCCCACTTGACCACCGCCCAAGACCAAAGCGCCAAGCTTGCCACGCTCATTGGCCGGCACCCAAGCCGCCAGCAGCACACTCAGAGCAGGGAATGTTGTACCTTCGCCAAGACCCATCAGCACACGGGTAACAATCAGCCAGTCCGAGCCACCCAATTCGATGGCCAAGGGTGTGAGCATGGTGAAGACAGCCGTCGAGAGAATGCCCAACGCAAGAGTCCATTTACCGCCAAATTTCTCGGCTAGCAGACCGCCCGGCACGTGGGTGACAATGTAGCCAATGTAGAAGGAGGAGAGGATTAGACCCTGCAGCTCCTCGGACCATTCAAATTCGCCACCATGGGCTGCACCGCCTTCATCCAAATCATCCGCATCACAGATTGCGCGTCCGCCATCCTCGGTTTCCGAATTGTTCTTCTTGACCACAAGAACTGTGATGGCCTGCGAGAGACAGACGCGCATCGTGTAGGCATTCAGGATGGCCAGAAAGCCCATGATGGCCAATATCACGCGTTGTGGTAATATGAAATCTGTTCCCGGAAAGCGCAAAGTAAATCAAACAATGAATATAATTAGAAAATAAAAACGTAATTTGTGAATGGCAAAACAAATAAAATAAATTGTATTTGTCATCTAAACTTAATTGAATTAAAAGTATTTAGTTTCAACAATTTCGAAAGTTATTCAATTTGAGTAGACAAATCAATTTGTGCTGATAAATGACAAATTGCATTTGATTGCTAGCTGATGCCTATATATATATATACATTTTATTCTTATCAAATTGTTGTGTAGCGAATCTATTTTAATGTGTTCCCGGCACGTGAGCAATTTGTTTAGTTTATGAATTTATTTTCCATTAAATTGTTGCTTTTAAAGTTTATGGCACATTTTTGAAATTTGTTTTATGTTTATTGCATTTAGTACCATAATTTGTTAAATGAAATTATGTCTAGATAAGTTTTAATTGCCAAGGAATCGTGATAAGGGTTTAGTGCTAAAATTTCCAAAATTTTTACAAGTGTTCTTCAAACGGCAACCAGCTGATCGTCGATCGGTTGGTCATAAACCGTTAGTTGCTTGGCAATTAAATTGTACTTGAGTTTGTTGATTTTGGGTGGGTGATGGGGTTGGGGTGATGGGGTGGGGGGGGGTAAGGGGGGGCCCTAAAACGAAAACAGCATAATAAATTGGTTTTGCAATTCTTTGTTGATTCGTCAATTTAGAAAATTTTGTCAACTGAAGTTCCTTAATTCTTTTGTATATTGAATTGCCACCATTTGAAGGTTGAATTCATGTAAATAAAGTTGTTTGATTTTTCGTCTCGTCCCCAAATTAAGTTTAAACATTATTGGTACTGAAAAGCATACCGAAAGTGATTTCAACAACAAGTTTATTAACACATTTATATAATGGCAAGAGCTAACAATCTAATTCTATCGCAAAGCTCAAATCATGACAGCATTATTAGAGCAAAAAATATACAGAGATATATATATATATATATATATATATGTCGTTGTTGATTGCCGCAACAATAATTATCCACGCTTCACTCATCAGCAGTTTCAATCCCAACCCAAACTCTAAAATTCGGACCCAGTTTTACATACAAAAAACTCTTGTTTATTATGTTAATTTCGTTTGTAAAATATACTTTTGATTTATGAAAGTATAATAAACATTCAACGACGTCACTGACAACAATGTTTTTGAATCTATAAATTAACATTCATAAATCTATATTAACGTATTTGCAGTGAAGCTGATAATTTAATGATGTCTTTGATATTTGCTGATTTATTTAACAAATACTTAAACCATATGCCGACAGCCGACATTTCACACAAATTTACAAGCAACACGATTCACAAATAGTATATCATCAACGATAAGGCGGCGTTTCGCATCCGAAACGGAATACCAATACTTAAGATTATGTATATATATATGTAAATGTGGCTTGATAATCATATCACAGATCGATCGATCGATCAATCGATCGATTGTGTATCGAGTGTGGTCGTAATTAACTCAACTTAACTTGATTAGATAAGTGTTAAATCAACTTAAATGTTTAGGCGATAGTCAATTTTTGGTAGCATTATGTAAATCGTGTGCTAATGCCGAAACCATTAAGAATTTATGATAAGCGATAAGCTTTAATAATTGCCATAATAATAAACGATTAATATGTATTCTGAGTAATACATTTCCGGGAAGAATATATACTATATACAGTATATTCAACTACAAACTTGTGCTCAGCGGTTTTTTGTTAGTAACTGTATTTTTAAGTGGATAATCTGTTTAAATGATAATTACTTCCGAGATATCAGAAAAAGTGTTGACTGCTTTTTTGTTTGTTTTATTATCATACACGACGACTTGTAATCATTTTTTTTGTTGTTTCTTCACACAATTCCTTTAGCGAGATAATGTGGCATGGCATCATACACTTTCGCATTTGTTCTTGCGCAAAAATTGAGCACGAGGCTAAAGTACTAACATATATATATATTCAAGATATGCGTACATCGATCCACATTGGTATGGAAAAGTTTTTGAAACATTGAGAGTTCACATTGGTATGGAAAAGTTTTTGAAACATTGAGAGTTCACACAGGGTGCAAGCAAATGCGAATGTAAATCCAACGAACTGACTGCGAGTAAAAGTGTTGTTGAATCAAACCCAACAACGGCTCAAAAGAATCCAAAAATCGATTCCCTAGACTAGCCAAAAGATAAATCATTAAGCTGCTGACATTTGATGGATGATTGTCAATTGTTACTTGTACTTAAGTTAAGCTCACGTTTACAGCAAAAAAATGACAAAAACTTAAATATTGTTATTATTATTTTGAAGCGGTATTTTGTTTTCTTTACTTACTTTGCAAATAACAACAACAAACATTTGCAAATGACAATTAGGAGGCACATGAGTGAATCAACATATAAATTCCGGCTCGAAATCGTTACAGCATTTCATTCCTCGTATATATATTTATTTATATGCTATGATACTTATATTCTTACAAAAGAAATGCTTGCCCAAGCATACAAAGTCTATTACGAAATAAGTCTGCGACAGAAAGAGAAAAAAAGGGAGAATTCTATGTTATTGCATTGACCTTGCACAAAAAACAAAACACAAAAAAACAATAGAAAGGAAATGAGCTTTAGGCTCTATAATGAGGTCAAGCTACTGCTAGCCGCAGAAGAAGAAATGATTATTTTATTAACCGGCTTTTTTCAAGAGTTTTAGAAAAGAGAGTTGTGGTAATTTTTTTGGTGTTTTTGATTCTTCAAATAATTATTAGAGCATTTCTTCAACACCCGCATAAAATATTTTGGGAACGGGCCTGTTTTTGAAAACTTTTTATATATGTTTTTTAGTTTGTTTTCTTCCCGGTTTCTCTTGCATAGTATTTTATTTTGCACGTTTTATCAGATGTGTTCTTTACGTTTGAATGGAATTTTATTTATATATATATGGATATGTATGTGATTTTAATAAAAAAAAAACTTTCAACATATTCTGTTTTATTCCATTAAACAGAAAAAATCAAGATTAAACTGAACGCATTCCGTTTTGCTGTTTGACATCACGATAATAAATCCATCTATAAATTACCCTTACAAAAAAAAAAAACTTAAGTTAAGACCTGTCTGGTATGTAGGATTATATACGTGCTATATAGTTTATGACAGAATGACTTTAAGAACCGATTAACTATTTTGCAATTGGTGTGTATACCCTACAAACAAGCGTACTCAGCGAATGCAATACACAAGAACTACCGTCTGAGTCAAAGCTGTATAGACGTATGTATGTATGTATTTCTCTATGTTTCAAGCCTCTTCGTCGTCATCGCGCCTTTCTTCATTCACATGCAAATTCGTTTGATCGCAAAAGGCGTCATATGCATCTACATAGAAATAGCCGAATTAAAGATCGATCGAGCGTAAGATTATTGATGATTATGTTGACGCGTGCCTGGCATAATGAAGTTTAACTAAACGTTGAAAAATATATAACAAAACAGAACAAACATTTTTGGTATCCGTAAGCAAAACATGTACGAAAACAAGAAAAAAAAAAAAAACACCGACAACGAAATAACACAGAATCGGAAGTGCAAAAACGTTTTGTCATTGTTTATTATAAGATTTTTGTACACACATACATACAGACATTCGGCTTAAGCTTTGTACACTTTATGCTTCAAGTTTGCATTTAAGTTTTGTTGCTGTTGTCGGTCAATGTCGGTTAAACAATAATTAAAACAATTGAAAAACATTATTGAGCCCAGAGTTCAATGAATTCGTTTTGAGTTTGATTTTCGAAGTCACAATTCAAAGCACAACACTCAAAGCACACGCAAAAACACACACTAAAACCAACACACACACAAACATTATAAACCGTAAACTCTTATTGCACTTACACTTTGATATATTTATGCCCCATTGTGGTTGTTGTGTCATCTCGGCTCTGTTCTCTTGCAACGTTAACAAGTTGGCCAATTCCCTCGCCACGGTTACAAACTGCGGTTACACTTGTCACACAAACACACGCACACGCACACACACTCTCACACTTGCTTGATCCTTGCCGGTTACACTTTTTTTTCACAACACTTTTCACTTTTGGCGCACGCGCAACAGCAGGACTGACAGCGAAAGTGGGATAGATAGACAGAGAGTGGGAGTGAGAAGCAGTGGCGAAGAACCGCACGCAACGACAGCTTAAATCGTACTGCGCACCGCGTACGAGACTTGAATGTGCAATGAAAAAGCGCACTGGAATCACGCACTTCTTGTGGTCTTTGGGTCGACGTCTGCTTCTTTCTTTTTACATATACATATGGTTTTGTTACTTGGTTTAGCGGTTTTTACACCACACGATCTTCGCGATTTTTTTTTTTTTATTTATTTGTTCTGCCTATCGCGCACGTCGGCTGTTAATTTTCAAATGAGAAATTATTTCCACTGACTTTAGTTTATATGCGAACAGAAAAGTGCCGCTGCTGCTGCTGCTCAGTTGCTTTTGTTGTTGCTGTCGCTGGAGTTGTTGCTGCTGCTGCTGGCGTCGCTGTCAGCGTCGATCGTCGAACGTCACCAGCGCTGCGTCAAGAAGGAGCCGCAAGCTTTATATGTACATAACCACTCGTAAAATTCGGTATCTGACCGAACGACCCGTGCTCGTACAACGTCGTCTGTCGCATGCTTCCAGCGTTCACTGTGCAAGGAGCTTTGTTATTTTTCGTTCGTTGTCCTTCGATTTGAAACAGTAGTCAATAACGTTAACGGTTTTTTTTTGCTAGCATGTGAATCATAAGCTAAATTCGCACACGCGCATCAGGTACTAAGAAAACGAAGTGTTTATTAGCTCGTTAATTATTTATTTAACTGTAGCAAACAGTCATTAAACCATAAAAATGCGGCTATTGTCTTTGTGAATTACACTGTAAATGTCGAATTCTGTCGAAAACTTAACAAAATATAATAGGTACATAACTTCATGTTGATGTTTTTTAAAGATTGTGCATAACAATAAATCATAATTAAAATTTTTGACGGACTTAAGTTTAAATAAGGTAAAACTGTTGATTAATAAAACCTTTAAATTTGTTAATAGAGTATATAACAAGTGTTATTTGATGTATTATTACCCGATTTTCTTTGTGTACTAACATAAACTATGCCAAAAGTTGTTAGCGGCGTGTTTTTTTGTTGCAATGCAATCAAGTGATGTTTAAGTGGATTTCTAGCGGTGGGAGGGGGCAGGAGAAACAGATTCTAGGCGGGTGCTAAAGTGAACGGTTTTAATTATATATAACTCGACTCAGCTCGGTAAATATATATATATATATATGTGTGTATTCGTATTTGTTTACATAGTATTATTCAAGATTAGATTATATACACAAAACTAAAAAAAAATTCTAACCAAAATTGGTTTCACGTTTTGTCACGGTAAAAATATGAATTCTGCATTTGCGTTAACAATTGCGGTTAAATGCGGTTGAGTTGTAATAAACGTACTTAAATTATATAATAATATATAGTTAATACTAGTAATAGTACTAGGCAGATGTGTGTAACTTGAGCTAGCAAAATGAGCAACGATCTCAATGAATGATCATTGCCAGGCTGAGTTAATTTTTTTAATAGTCGAAACGTGATATGTATGTTAAAATACAGACATATAAGTAACCAGAACAAGTAAGAAGGCTCTAGTTAAGAAGTTCCGACAAGCAGACACCCTAAGCCCTATACTTAACGTGTACAAGTAATCTTGCATACTTGACTTAAGTTCAACGTTCCATATATCCGGTGTTGCTTACCCGATTTCAATAAAAAATTCACAGATTGTCATTATTTCGATTAGTGTTTTAAGCGCCGTCTCAAAGTTTTCCAAATTCAAGATTTTGTTGTTATCGATCACATGTGTATATCGAAATCGGGAAGAGTTATTGAAAATTTGAAACAAACTTAAGCTGCCTAGTGATTAGACGAGCTTAAGTTTTAAATCTGGAGTCTCTACGCGTTCGCGTTCATACATACAGACGGATAGCCGGACATGGCTATATTGACTCGGCTGTTGATGCTGATCAAGAATATATATACTTTTGCACAAAATCATCATACCCTTTTTGACCATTTTCAATGGGTTCAGGGTATAAAAAGAAGTCTATCTCATTCCATCATAAATGTCCATAGTATATAGTATATATATAATATTTATGACCGCAACTTTGTAAGAACATATAATATATACAATACAATATATATATATATACAATACAATATATATATACAATTTACAATCGTCTTTGAGATTATAGAAACCGAAATCTAAGCAAATTCAGCCTAACTTGTTAGAACCTTGGGTACTTGGGCACAGTTTAGTAATATATTAAAATTTCGATTCTGTGAATCTATATGGGCATTCCAGGTTTATCAGCGAACCTTTTTGTTGATGTTGTTTTCTTTTAGCTATTATCAATGGTACACTTTGTCCAGCCAGACTGCAGAGCAAATGTACAATTGAACTCAACAGGGCTGATAATCAAAGAACATTATAGTATAGCGCTTATGTATATGTATATATATATATATAGATTCATAAACGCATAGGTATTAAGCAACTCTTAAGTACAAGTAGTCAAAACATAGAGAGTCTATGAGCTTGTTTGTTTGGCAATCTATAATAGTATATATATTAATGAATAGCAAGCGGTCATTAATTAAACAAATTTATTAATTATTAATGCTGTCAGCACTTTGTTTATATATGCCAATCATGCTTCGAGGATACCGTTAAGTTTAATTAATGTCGACAGCTTTCATTAATGTGCGCAACATTAACATCCGATCCCAATCTCGTCTCATCTCCCGCATCCCTCAATATCATTCACGCCGTTGATGGACAGTTTTGGAGCTAGTTTTTGTATGCTCTGATCTTCAATTTTGATGTTTTTAATTGAACCAAAGTGTATATCATATCATAGTAGTATATATTTCACACCAAAAATGTCTGCAATTGAAATTGAAATGTTTGCACAACATATTTTAATGGAAAATTATGCCAAAAATATCAAGAAATAAAAGTTATTTCTCAGCATGACGAAGCTTAAATACTCTTATCAAGTTTTATTGTAGCAAATCTACAAAAGTTCATAGGATAATCTGATATTAAGATGCAGAATGAAAAAAATTCATTTGAAAAATAATCATAATTAATTTCTAAAAAAAAAAATTAACTGATAAACCTCTTTTCGCATGTTAAAAAAAAAAAACCATCAAACAAATATCGTGTTTATTTTCATGTAATGCCCAAAATCCGGCTCGAACCGCACATCAAATGTCCCTGACCAAAAACATTTCCGGCTTGAACTGGTACGTCTATAAATGTATGTGTGTGCGTGTGTACACACAACAAAAACAACAACAGCAACAATGAGAGTATTGTCCATACCCTCAATAATATCTAACTTGCATTTGCGAGTATTTTGCGTTATTTATTCGTACAAATTAATTGAAGCGTACGAAATGAAAACAAAAAAATGCCTTCATCGATGGAATGGGAATGGGAATGGGATGGTATGGGATCAGATGGTATGTCTATTTATGGTATGCGAGACAAGACTTTTGTCAATCAGTAGTAGAGTGTGGACTGTGACCTTTGAATTGAACAAACTGGAACTCAAACTGCGTACCAATAGCAATAGGCGCCACACTGTGCGTTTGGGTCAATTAAAAACATCAGAAAAAAAAACAAAAACAAAACTCGAAAGGCGTGCCAACTCTTTAAGAATTCCCTTTTTGAAGACACCACTGTGCTTAAAAACTTCTGATGCAGGACTAGCTGTAGACCCTGTCACAAGTATTTGCACTTGATTGTCTCTTCTGTAGGGGGATTTTATGGAAAAACATTTTACAATCACATTGCTCAAAGTGTCAACAGCGAAACGCACTTCCAGTTTTGTTTTTCTTATATTTATTTTGTGGCAGGGGCAGGGGCAGCGGGAGCAACTGGAGCACATGTTGTTCCATGTTGTTTCCGTTGTGTGCGAGTAATTATGATCTTAATTAAGAAACGATTCGTCAATGTGTAACTCTTTCAAGGCCACATTTCGAGCAGCTTTAATCGAGTTCAAAGATAAACACAAAGTTCCGAACCTTGAGCTAAGGATTGTTATTTATGTTAAGATTTTTACTCGTAATATACTAATTGATAGATTTGTATACTTTATTTCTCATTCCTTAAAATTTTCAAGTCCCATGGGAGCATTTGAATTTTTAAAGGGAATTTATAAAAAGAAACTTACTTTATCAAAGAAAGAACTTAATATCGATTAAATTTTCTTATTATTTTTTTTTGTCAATTATTTTTAAGAATTTTTTTTCCCCATTTTTGTTTAAATTTTTAGTAAAATATTCAATACATTAACGATCAACGACTCTAAAAACTGTAAAATTTCCCTCACAAGGGAATTTTTATTTTTTTTGTATACAAATTTGCAAGCTTATCACGTATTATGTACGTACAATGAATATATATATCTATGTACCAACTTTAGATCATTTTCAGAGCGATCGTAATTTAAGAAACAAATTTTTGCATGTGTTTTAAAATACTGACGTTTAGAGTGACACAAAAAACCAGTTAATAGATAGTTAAATAATCGAAAGAGAAAAAAAAAACCAACTATAAAATAGTTGATATAAATTGTTTAAACACTTAAAAACACAGCTTTTGACAGTTTGAGGGTCGCCATGCCAGGAAAATTAACCTCAACCGCAAGTTCTTGTTAGTATTAGTAGTAGTTGTTAGTAAGTTGATTAACAAGTATTAGTATCAGTTGTTGCAGTCATAAAATATCGTCACGAGACTTGAACTACATTTGGCTGGAGTGGATCAAGTGCCTGGCTTGACTTTGGCTCAATCTCTAAAGAGTTGAGTTGACCAAGTTTAGTGATCTCCAGGGGCGCCAACGTATTGATGAAGGCTGTCAAGTTACTTGGCAACGATGGATGATGGTATTAATGTGCGTGTGAGTGTGTGTGTGTGTGTGTGTATCTGCAATTGGAGTCGGCCAATGTGTTTTGATCTTTACCCTGCCTTTTATCTTGGGTTATTTTGTATATTTTTATTTTTTGTTTTCTGTTTTTAGCCTTAGGTAAAATTCCTTGGACTGGCATTATCTAACTTATGTACATGTCATAAACGTAGCAATTTGCTATCTTAAATATAGCATTTACAACGGTACTAATATGGTTATAATGTAGTCTAATCTTTATAGTGCGACGTTTGTACCACAAAAGGCGCAAGCCGTCGTAGTATACCTTATAAAATCGCTAAAGTAGATAAGATTTGAGATTTCTAAAAACGGGATACGATACGGGATATATCCGATATACATGCGTATACACTATAGTAAATCTCAATTTATTGAAGTCGCACGCTTTCAAATTTACAAACACTTGGTCATAATTAAATATTGTAGGTGTGTATCATCAAAATTAGTATTATCTTCATATCTTAATTGATGTGAGCGACTCATTAATGGTTAAATAGCTTTATAAACGTATTTATGTTAAGAAAATAACCCCTTCGATTATTGTAAATTCCCCAAGAAAAAACTTTTTTAAATGCCCTAATTATATACAATATAATTTTACAAGCATATAAAATATGATACAAAAAAAAACAAGCACCTGGTCAAGTGGAGGCCTGCTTATGTAAATATGATTCATGTATATATATTATATGTAAAAAATATTTTGCAAGTCCGTATAATTATTTTGTGTACGATACTTGTTAAAAGTGTGAAAAGCTGTAAGAAAGTTTAGCACGTTTAAACTTGTATTCGACCTGTCCGCCCGGCTGTCAGGTGAATTAAACATTTAATTGTGGCATTTTTAAATATTTGCTCGAGTGTTTCCTAAAAAAAAACACAAAGCCAAAGCCGAGAAACATGTGCTTTGATGATGCTTAACATTTTTAACGAAAACAATATTTATTTTTATATTTTCAGCGCGGCAATTTAAAAGAACGGAAGTAAACAGGCACCGAAAACGAGACAGACACACATTTAAGCATAACACGTTAAATATGTAGCGTATTTGGTAAGTGTGTATGCCTTGAAAACGGGTATTTATTTATTTATTGAGCCTGTCTATAAAGTGCTTTTTAACTCGGTAGATGACCTACTCTTTCCATAGACTTGCCATAATCGCAAATAGTAGTGTAGCCTAACATTTCTAGTCTCTGGCGACAAATATGTGTGAAAAAATAGTGAAAAAAACTCAAAAACACAAATAAAGAAAAATACTCAAGTCATGGAACGAACACCTTGACCTTTCGAGCACATGCAATCATTGTTTTTTTTCGATTCTCCGGTCAGTATGAATCCCGAGAATCGCATTGATAAGATTACGACTTACATAAAGATTGTGGCACTGTAGAAGTAATGGGAAAGTTATGGCTAAGGAATTATAGTAATAGCTTATATATAAGCTATTATATGTTGTGGAAACTTTTATTTCTTTCAACTGCAAGTACTTCAAGGCGTAAATGTTGTAAAGTATATTTTTTTAAATGCGCATTTTAATGAATGAAACAGGTTCCAAAAATTGTTCCGTCAAAAAAATTGATAAAAATTCTAGACAATATAATTACTTTTTTGTATTTGATAATGAGTGTAAATAACAAGTGTCTTGATCTTGATCTCTTTTTATTTAATTGTAGTTTTTTTTTTTGTCCATACGTTTTATAGGTAAGCAAAATCAGAATCGTGCTGATAACAGAGGTGAAAGGGAAAATACGTTCAATGCAATGAACTCAGATTACCTACCCGGCTATTGTTGTCTAATTAAAATAAAAATATAACGTGTTTTTCATCAGCGCTGTTCTTTAAAATAACAAAAACATGACATTGGTTTATGCGGCCAGTCAACAAGCTGAAAATCAAGTGTTTTCACAGCATTGTTGATGCCTTTTGAACTCGCCACACATAAACTGCCGTTGACCCGACAAAAAGCGGTTTCCTAAATGTCCAACAATAAGTAGTTTCACCTATGACTTTTAGTTAAGTTGAGAAAGTAACAGCAGCCTTTTGTTTTACTTAAGTGCAAGTGACATTTGTTCAACATTATTTAATTCGAAATTTAAAAGTACCTGCTCTAGTTATCGCAAGACAAAATATTATCGATTTGAATTTGTGGTATTTTTTAACTTATGGTCACTTTTATCTAACAGCTGAGAGTACTGAAAAACAACCACCGACTGCTTGAGCTAAAGATGGAAGCGAGCCATGTTCAGCTGTAGGTTCAAACGTGAGACGCTGAATTAATAACATAATGATCTGCATGCATTTAAATCAGTTGAATATATGTTACGTTATTCGTTTTAAAAACATTAAATATAAAAAACCATGAAACTGGTACCACTTTTTTTGGTTTAATTGTATGTTTACATACCGCGTATTGGCTCGTGAGCATTGCCTTTCGTGCAATGAAATAACAAAAAATGACCATCACTAGATTTGCACATTTAGTTTTGTTTTTGCGTGCTGGGGCTAACATATTAGTTGGAGGCGGATGTAGAAGACTTAGACATGGGTGATAGCGACGATGCGATATGGCTAGAAATCGGAATTAATCCGCAACATGTTGTGCGTGAGTCAGACGACGGCCTCCACAAGCTTATCTGTGATAAGGCATGGCTGCAGTCGCTGGAACGGCATCGAAAATTGACGCAATTCACACACTGGCCCCAGCTGGACAGACGGGCACATCCCACAGGACAACTGGAGCATCCTTGGACTCGCATATTGGTGCAAACGTATCGCAAGCAGGCACAGCGAAAAGTTTATCCACTGCCAGCACGCGGCGCAACCGGAGACAATTTACAGTTCCCCTTAAGCTACTCGCAAGCCGTTTCCAATGTGGCGCATCTCAACTTTACGCAACTGTGGAAATCAGCTTATAAGCAATACGCTGGCGCCCATGTCAAACAGTGCAGATCAAGATCTGGCACAACGCAATCGAAACAGCTGCCACAATGCAGTGGCAGCAACGTCGGCTTCCTACCACATGATATGGTCCTACGCGAGCTCATTCAACGCATCTACAACTGTCCTGTGCTGCAGTGTCAGCAGGAAGCCGATGGTGCTGCTGGCGCCGATCCGGATTTGGCTGGCGATTGTCATGCAAATGTGCTGCCCGCTTTGGTGGCCATTGAGACGAGCACACACTATTGCGTCTTCCATTATCCGCCAGCGCTTGAGTGCAGCTTGTATGACTGCATAACCTACAGTCCCGCCCTGTTGGGTAAAGGTTACAATAAGACGCTGTTCATCATCTATCAGCTGCTGCAAGTGTCAAGGCATCTGGAAGCACAGGGTCTCTTTCTTGGAGATCTGCGACTGCAACATGTAATGCTTCGAGAAAATCTTTGGCTGCAGGTAATGCCACGCCTGCAGTGCAATTTGCTGCTGGGTGAGCAGTCGGCAACCGTGGACATGTCACCGCTTAGCTGTCCCGAGCTACCGGAATCACCAGAACAGCTGCCCTCTGGCAGCACCATCGATCTCAAGCTGGCCTACGATCCGGCTCAATTTAATCTGCGTGAATATTGCGATATGTGGTGCAACGGACAGCTTTCCAACTTTGACTATCTCACAATACTAAACAATGCCTGCGGCAGGAGTCTTACCAATGCCGCCCATCACCACATTATGCCCTGGGTAACGGACTTTACTGCCCGCAATGGACTCAACTGGCGTGATTTGACACGGAGTAAATATCGGCTGAACAAGGGCGATATTCATCTCGATCTTATGTATACACATCCCAGCCAGCATGCGCCGGCTGAAACAGTGACTCCTGTGGAGCAAATGCAGGTGCCGCATCATGTAACCGATTTTCTCTCCGAGATAACATATTTTGTGTATATGGCCAGGCGTACGCCTCAATCTATATTGTGCGCTCATGTTCGACCCATATGGGTGCCTGCCGAGTATCCAGTGTCCATACAGCGGCTGCAGGAATGGACACCCGATGAATGCATACCCGAGTTCTATTCGGATCCGATGATATTTAAGAGCATACACGAGGATTTGCCCGATCTCGAGTTGCCTGCCTGGGCCACATGCCCCGAAGACTTCATATGCAAGCATCGCGAAGCCTTGGAGTCCCAGTATGTCAGTGAGCGACTGCATCATTGGATTGATTTGAATTTTGGGTACGTTTTGTAATATTTTCCTATAACTTTTTATTAATTTGTATTCTTTTGCAGCTACAAGTTGAGCGGCAAGGCGGCTATTAAGTCGAAAAATGTCTGTCTCAGTCTAGTGGATCAGCATAGTAATCTCAGTCAGCGTGGCATCGTCCAGCTGTTCACCCAAGCTCATCCGCCACGTCGCTACGCCTCGTCCTGGTTCAATAAAAGCGCACCCAGACTATCTCAGCTCTATGGCAACACCAGTGGCTACAGCAACAGTGGGAAGAAGCGACTGGTCAGGAGTAGTGAGAACCTGCACGCATCCAGTCTGGGCAGCAGTGGCAACAACGCAAGCTTTGAGAGCAGTTCCCCACGAATGTCGCTGCGTCCGAATGATGAGCAAGCAGCAGGTTCGGCAGCCAATTTCTATCACATAACCAATTTTATTGAGCTGCCGGAGAATTACAACCCAGCGCTGTTGCTGCAACAATTGGAGACACTGGAAACATTCTATGCCCGCACCTTTCCTCACCAGCGTGCCACACATAATCCCGAGGAGAAAATGATTAGCAGCGATCTGCTGTTCGAGCACAATTCGGCGGAACATTCCTTTACGAATCAACTCTTTGCATTCGATTCGGCTGTGCAAACGAAGTCAAAGAATCTACTGGTACCGCCACCACGTCGTCAGCACAGTCTACAGCAGCTACTAAGCGAGCGCCGAGAGCGGGAACTCCTGGTGTTGGGTTGCCTCCATGTGGAACTGTTTGCCATGCAACGTTTGCGACCCCTTCTAACCAGCAATGGACCAAGTGCAAGTTTTGAATGCCGTTTAAATGCCTGCCGCACGCTTGTCCGACTACACAGCCAGGATCTGCCAAAGCCAGTGCGTCATGTCGTGCGTCTACTGCTTCAGCTGGAGTGTAATGTGCCCGTCCAGGGTCTGCCTATGCCAACGAGTGCTGCCCAATTGCTGGAGCCAATGTTTACCTATCCACTGCTTCCATTTCCCAGTCAATATATTTCAATCTATGCATTTGTGCGCTCCCTGCACGCATTCCAACTCAACTTTGAGCTGCTCGAACTGCACACACATCTCAATTGCAGTGGTGGCAGCGAATGTGCTCTCTACACCGAGCTGGATCGTCAGCGTGTGCTTTTCGAGCGCAAGATTGCCGAATGCAAGGTGATGTCCTCTTGTGCTCATGTGCGACGTCTGCTCGAACCTCTCTCGTATGCTTATGAACAGTTTGCTCCGGTTGAGTTAATACTGCCGCATATTATAGATCTGCTTCAGGATGAACGCACCTCGATACTGACTGCCTGGAATCTCTTTGATCCGCTGGCACAAGCTCTGGGCATTACACAGACCCAACAACATTTGCTTCGTCCGCTGCTCAAGCTATACGATGTGGAGAGCAGCGCTTTATCGGATGATCCCTCGAACAACAGCAGCGGCAGCAGCAGCAGTAATAATAATGCTGGCCATCTGCGTTTCTCCTCCAGCAGTTCGTTTAAGTCACGCAAATCCGTCAAGCTCTATCATCATAGCTTCCTGCTTCGGCTGATTGTGCGCTTTGGCTTGCGTTGCTTTCTGCAGCATTTTATTGCGCCTCTTATCGAAGCTGTTGGTGGATACAAAGAACCAGAGCAGGGCAATGGCTATCACTATCACAGTGCTGGGAGTCGACGCACCAGCAAGAATCTTAGCTATGCCGCCGAGGAGACTACGACCTCGGCTCTGCTGCAATCGGAGTCGAAGCCAGATGTAGAGGAGCTCTTTACGTTCGAGGAGGATCAAGAGAATAAATCAATTGATTCCTTTGATATGCGTCCCTCTTCCACAGCCATTGCGGAGGAGGCACATGAATCCGATGGCAGTTCACCCGATAAGCTGGCCATCAATGAGCTTATGTATGGCGCCAAGCTCTCACCAGATAAGCTCTCCCTGCTCAGTCAGGGACAGACACCGCCGCCCACACTGCCACCGCCACTGATTGGACCACGTTCACCCACAATTGAGATACCAGCGAGCAGCATAAGACGGAGCTTTCAGCTAAGCGCCATCGATTGTGACATTGGTTCCCGCAAAAGCGTCGATAGCTTTGAACTAATCAGCCAGGTGACCAGCGCTGTAGCTATTAATACGGATGAATCAACTGATTCGGCTCCAGTCCAAGCAGCAACAGACGGTGCTGATTCATTGCAGGCATCGGTCATATCGCGCATCTCGGAGGCCAAAGCACTGCAGAATAATCGCATCAGCGAGATGAGTGCCGAGAGTCTCGTCTGGTTATCGCACCGCTTGGGTCCAGTGCTCACCGCCCGACACATAACACGCAATTTGCTTAAACTGCTCTCCCTCTGCTACGTGGGCCAGGAGAATCTCCTGCCCGAGATGGAAGTTGTTGGCTCACCCGCCGATCCCTCAGCAGATGCCTCTAATCTCAATTACTTTAGCATTGCCAATGCTCGAGTAGTGGGCGATCGAAGTGCAGCTCGCGTCTTGGAGTGTCTTATGTCCATTGCTGGTGAGTCTGCAAAATGATATTGTTTAACTTTGTCTTTTATCTCCGGGTATTTTTCCTTTTTAGCGCTATATGGCGAAAACTTTCTCCTGTTGCAGTATTTTCCACACATTAGTGAACTGATTGGACTCTGTTCGAAACGCATGACGGGCAGCTTGGAAGGAGCCATTATCAGTTCGCTGCAGTTGGTCAAGTATATGTTGCCGTGTTTAATGGATGCCAGTATAATGGATCATCTCCAACACACACTGCTGGATGCCATTCTGTTGCCCATTCTACGTTTGCTCAGCTCCACAAATCTGTTGATGCCCAGTGGTTATTTGGGACGTTCGCTGTTGGCGCGTAAATTCCTGGACGCCTGCTATGCGTTGAGTGTGCGTCTGGGTTCGGATATGACGCGGGAGCATCTTTGCCAGTCACTACTCTCGCCCTTCTTCCTGATCTTCAACAAGGCCTTTGGGCTGCCCAACGATTTTAGCTATCGTCTCGCCAATCTGTCCCTGAGTGGTGGTCCAACCCAGCAGCAACGTGCTCTCGAGGAGTTGCGCGATGTATTTGGGCCCGAGCTAGCACATACGGCTTACCTGGCCTTTCTACGCTTCCTAGGTGAATCCATCATGCAACGCACGCTGAGCAACATGGAGTTTGTTCTGACACTGTGCCACGAGCACGAGCAACCCGTCGCTGGACAGGATAGGGCACAACACAGGCAATCGTTGACAGTGGTCAGTCCGGTGGATGTGACGGATGCGCCCTGCGAGACGGCAGCGAATAGTTTTGGCACCCAAATCGTTGGCAATCGCCTTCAGGTGGCCAGCAGCAGCATGGAGCTGCTCGATATGGTCGCCTACAAGCTGGATCATATGCCCAGCACACGACATCTCAGAGGCAACTGGTTGGCCTATTGGCGGCACGAGACGACACGCAGCGACAAGGATAACCAAGCTCTTAATCTTAAGCAGATTCGTCTGCAATCCTTTGTGGGTCACACAAACTCTGTGCGTGCAATCTATGCGCTGGAAAACGAGAATAGCTTTGTGTCTGCCTCCAAGGACAAGACAGTCAAATTGTGGTCGTTGCGCAGCGAGGGCGATGGACGCAAGAGCACCGCTTGCCAGTTCACCTACACAGCGCACAAGAAGTCTATCAACTCGCTGAGTTTCCTCGAGTCCTTGCGTTATGTTGTCTCCTGTGATTCGGGCGTGCATCTATGGGATCCTTTCATTGGACGACCACTGGGCATACTGGATGCACCCAGGTACAGTGCAGTCACCGTTGTCAGATGCCTGCCATCGCATTCCCCCCTTGTTGTTGCTGGCACTGCTGAGTCCACGGTGCGGATTATTGATGCTCGTACTATGCAATATGTGAATGAATGGCGGGTTTGTCATGCCGCCCTGCCGAATGCCACAGTTCGTTGCCTTGCAGTGGCTCCATCTGGCAATTGGTTAGCCGCTGGTCTCTCATCCGGCGGCATTATGCAACTGGACACACGCACCGGCACCGTGCTCAACTCGTGGCGACCCATGGAATGTGATCTGTTGCAGTTGACGGCGCCCAGTGATCAATTGCTCATCAGCTCGGCGCTGGATCATAGTCTGGCTGTGTGGCATGCTCTCGACGGCATCCTGCACTATCAACTAAGGTAAGTTTAGTTTCAAACAAGTTGTGAACATTAGATATAATATTCGATTACCCTTTCGTTTTAGACCTCCACCGGAACCTGCACATTTTCTGCAAAGCGTTTGCTCCTCCTTGGTTTATGCAACAACTGGGAATCGTGTAGGCGTCTACGCGGATGTAGCCAACTCACATGCTCAGGATACCGTCACCAAACTACGCTCCGAAACGTTTCGTGGTGTTCTCACCTCCCTCGCTGTCTTGCCCCTCAATCGCGCCTTTCTGGCTGGCAATGAGAGTGGCAATATTGCATTGCTCTGCTGAAACAAATTCAAATACGTAAATAAATACATGTTTAGATTAGAAATTGGTCAGGTAGCAGGAGATTTATCTTTGTATAAATTCAAATTTTTATCGCACCAAATATTATTTTAATGCAGCAAATACTCAAATCGAAACATTCGAAAGTTTTTAGTTAAGTTCAGCTTAGGAAAAGTGCTAGATGCACAATTCCGCACCAAAATAATTAATTCAAGTGGTAGACTTAAGCAATATTGTGTTGGTAGAGGTAATCTTATATATATTTATATTATGCATATGTTTGTATATCGTCTAAATAAAATATTTAAATATGCAAGAAATTTTGTACTTCGCTTAAAGAAATCAGAGCACAACTGATACATGTTATGGGAGCACAGAACTTTAAAGAAACATTCAATCTGGAGTCGGTTTTATTTTTAGCCTTTTTGGTGTTTTGCTCAATTTCCTCTTGCACATTGCGACGACGACGACAACGCCTTGAGTTCGGGCAATGAACTTGGGTTAATCAACGAGTTGTGATCTCGAAGGCAACTACTGTGCATGTGTGTGTATGCTGGATGTGTGTGTGTGTGTGTTTGTGCGTGTGTGTAGGATGTATACTAAGTAGATGGAGACCGCATTGCATTTATTTTTGGGCGACGCCTGGCAAAAAGCGACTTTCAACGATGCGACGACATTTCGCTTGGCTTCTCTTTTTATGGCAACTTTTTGCATTGGGACGTCGTTTTTTTTTCTGATTTTTATTGTTGTCGCTTTATATGCACTTTACGGGAGAGTCTGGGCGACGTATGCGTAAGACAATGATTCTGTGCGCTTGTTACAATGAGGATTTACAGAGGACAATAGTGCGTCTAACTCACAAGTTGGAGCAACTCCACCCAAAACATATAACCCAACAGCACCCAACGCGTGTGGCTCCAGTGCATCTGGCATCTGGCATCGGGGACAGATGCATCAGATTGCGATTTGAAGGCATCTTGTATGAAATATTTAACCTTGAATTTAAGGAGTCATTGCGAGAAGCATCCATGCGTAAATGGTAAGAAATGAGAGCGCGCAATTTTTAGCTGTTGCAAGTGGAAAGAAGTTGGCCTTTAGGTAATGTGTTTTGTTGCATGTTGCAAGAAGATTGCTGCTAACATGCTGCAAGAGCATGTTGCATGGAATACTTTAGTTTTCGAAGGGGTAAAGAGAAAGCCTGATGAATTGTATTATTAATTATTAAAAATTTAGCTTTTGAATAGTAAAATAACAGGAGTTGCCATACTAAAATATAACCAATGAGGGGTAGGTCAAGTTCATTCTTCGCTCTGTGACAAAAGATAATAAACAAAAACTCTTTACCCATTCAAAATGTCAAAAACAAATACCGCATATCTCAAACAAAACAAACATCAAACTTAAACGTCATGATCACGCAATTCGTATAAAAAAATATATAAAAAAAAACACAAAGACACACAAACAACGATAAAAAAAATACGTACGTCGCGGCGACACAAAAGTATGTGGGGAATTTGAAATTTCCGAAGAATGGTTTTGCATGAAATTTCACTTACTTGCCCGAACAGGCTAACAGCGTAAAGCAGACGGCATTGTTATGCTTGGAATGCTATGGCATGTTGAGAGGGGGAGCGAATGAATAAGCAGAACAAGCAGCAGAGTTGCCAGAGCGCAAGCCAGGGCCAACATACTGGGGCGCGGCGTCCAGCGATCGAATCTGGCAGCCCGACAACACTGCCACGCGACCGCAATAATGTTGAAGTTGAGGTTGCAGCCAAACAAATTATTTAGTAGTAGTTCGAGCTCCACAAATTATTATTAGTTGTTGGCTACACACACCGATGTACAAAGCGTTGTTCTCGCATTGCTGGCAGTTGAATTTAACATGCGCACTGCAGCTGCCTGCAGGTGCGAATGGGCGCGCAATAGCGGCGTTGCCAGAGTAGCAGCAGCTACAGCTGCGGCCGCACTTGCGGCGAGAGACCAGTACTCGAAATGACAATGTTACCAACATACAAGCGAAAAACCGCAGCAGGCGCACAGCAATTGCCAAATAGCAAACTGTATGCCCCGCCAGTGTGGCCCGCTCATATTTATAAATTCATGACAGTTTATGCCATCAATTTTATAACTCACACCCGTTGCCGGGGGCGGCGAGTCAATAAATTTTCAGAGGCCGGCTACGTATTTTATAGTCGCGCATTGCAGATCTGACATAATAACTAAGAGGCGCGCAGAATGCGTAGCTGCTGGTCTGTTAGCCTACATAGGCAGTGGAACACGATGCCGCTGTTACCTACAATCACCCAAACTTGCAAGGGTGGGGGGGGGGGGCAGCAACGGGTGGAAACTCTCTCTCTCTGTCTGTCTTTCAATCTCTCTCTGAAACTGAAGCGGGGCTGTCGAACGCCGCCGCCGTCTTTATTGTTGTGGCGTTGCTGCTGTGCCTTTGTGGGCGTTGCTGCATTCTATAAAATCGAATTTTTAACGTTCAAATGCTAACAGAGCAACAGAAATGGGCGTAGCGAGCATTTTTGATGTCTGCTTATCGATTTTCGTCATGTTAATTTTTTTGGCGCGCTCGTCGCCTGCTAGTTAACAGGCGCCCACCCCATGAATTGGCATTACATATTAGGATTGCCAAAATAATAGCAAGACGATTAATGGGCAACACTAACAGCAAGCGAAAAAGAAACAGAATAGCAAGTTCAATAAGTGGAAGTGAGCCAGTCGATTGTCTGTGAAAATGTAGTGTGCAAGCGAGAGGAAGCTGGAAGTAAATAAACATGTATGCCCAGTTGCAAAGAGTCATGCGCAAACAAGTGTCCAAATTCTACGATATAACGTACTTCAGCGAGTTTGCTAAAGTGAACAAGAGGCTTTTGATGGGTGTGTGCGTCTGTTTACAAAGGTCTTTCCTACCTCCCCTGAGCAGCGCAGCCCAACCAACAACGGCATAACAACCACCAGTGCAAATTGGCAACTGGCAACAGCGCTCGTCGTGCAGTGCGAGTGAGACAACAGCTGTGCAAGCAACGTTTACTCGGTAGGCGGCAATTTGAAATTATTTTAATTTCGAAAAAATAAACTGCAGCCGGCCGGTTGTCGAGTGCTGTGCGCCTGTTCGCAAACGATTAAATTCAGTTTAATCATCCACTAAACAGCTACGAGATACCGTTTCGTTCGTTATTATTATTATTACATGCAACAAGTCGCCAGTCTCACCATACACACAATAAGGCAACCGCAAGAGTGGCGTCGAATCGCACAAGAGACCCATTAGCGGTGTTTCTTACATACAGAACACAACCATATCGCGTATTGTGTGAAAGCGTTTTCAAATGAGTGCGCAAATTGGATTATCCGACAATGAGGAGCACAGAGCACATCAAACAAATGCAGCAGCAGCCCAGGCCCCAGCTCCAACAGAAACATCTCTCTAATCCTCACACACAAAAAAAAAAAAAAATACAAACAAAAAATCACACACAATCAACGCTTCTATTCACATTTGTGTCTACACGTATGTATATTCATCTCACTCACACCTGCTGCTAGGTTTCTAACATAATTTCTATTGAGTTTTCACTGAAAATCTAATCGTGCTGTTGTGAAGAGCATGCTGCTAAATCTCATGCAGACCTAGTAAAAATGTTTGTTGTTTCTTAAAGAGCAAGAAGAAGCCCCGGCCCCAGCACGATGAGCAGAGGAGTCTCGAATTCGACGCGAGTCTCGTGTTTGGTGAGGTGTGGTGTGATGTTGTCGGGTTGGGTTGGGGTTGGCTTGGGTTGGTTGGTTGACTGAACTGAACTGAACGGAAAAAATATGTTGCTGGCTGGTTGCTTTACAAGTGAATGCTGTTGCGTCACCACCCCCTCTCTATCGCTCACCTTTCTATTGCTTGTGCGAGCACATACCGTACACCACACACACACACACATAGATACAGCAGCGCACAATCCAATCACTCGCTGGCTGCGCTTTCTCAGCCAATCACGCTTTATACTTTTGTATAGAAATGTTGTAAACGGCTGCTAAACGCTCTGTTCGCCTGTTACCGTGTGGAACATTCGCTGAATTGAAACGCTGCTGTTGGCCAAGCGGATTTGGTTGGATGTGCGCAAGCAACAAAGAAGCGCAACTTTTTCAACTTCCATCACAGCTGGTGCTGCCGCTGGCGCAGTCAACTGGCGCAGTCGCGATGTTTTTGTCGAATGAGAACTGAGAAAATTTCAATTGCCTTTTCAACACTCGATGTACGTGCGTGCGTGTGTGAACGGTGGTTGAAACGGCTGTCCATTGATTGGACATGTTTACAAAAAGACGATGGACAATGTCCGCAAGAAAATTTACCTCAACGAAGACAACACGACTAATCTTACATACTCCTCCCTTAAAACAATTCGAGTTGAGTTAATTTTTGAATGCCAACTTTTTTTGGTTTGTGTATTTTTGGAACTCTTTGTAGTTCATTGCAATTACGATACTTATCGTGTCAACTTCCTTAAAATTTAATGCATATCCAAGTCGAATCCTTTTAGTTCTGAACGCTCAACGCCAAAGTATCGCCACTCACACTGGCCACACTTTCCGGTGCGCCCGCTGAGCCGGAGTTCGTATATTGTCGCTCACGTATGCCCAGCCAGGGTAGCCGTCGCTCCAATTCCAGTCGATACTTGGGATGGCTTGTGGCATACACCCAGGGATCCAGGCACGATACCGATTTGCATGCTAATATCGGCAGCATGGAAACAAGTGGCGTTATCAATTGTTGCTCCCCAAAGCAACCAATCAATGCGACAACCGAGTAAGGCGTCCAGGCAAACACAAATAGCATATAGATTATCAAAGCTGCCTTCGCAATCCTCAGCTCAACACTCATCGATTCGTTGTTGCTATTCGCCGAGAGAGATTTCACATTCATCTTTTTGGCCTGATTGGCCAACATTTTCTCGTGGGCTCGCACATGGGTAAATAGTTTATAATATGAGACGAGAATCATGGTCATCGGTATAGCATATGACCAAATGAATATGGTACGCACAAACAAACGATTCTCATCCGTATTCGTTAGATAATCAAAGCTGCAAGAGGTCAGGAAGCCCTCTAGACAAGCAAAAAAAAAAAAACAACAAATATATAAAAAATGTATAACTAAAGTTTTGTATTCCAATTGCTTACCTGGCGCATAATATCCCCAGATTCGAAACAGTGGCAACACCGAAAATGGCGTTGCCCATACCCAAGTGAATACAATACACAAGATAATCTGTCCATAACTTAAACGTCCATCGATTGGATTTGATATGGTCTTATAGCGATCGAATGCAATGAATGCATTCGTTATTGATGCACCCATGCCAGCAATGCCACCACATAGCGCATAGATATCGCATCCTAGATCTCCACCAATTATATAGCCCATAGCACCGTTGACCAAAAAATGTGGCAAATTCTCATTCATAAACAGATCAAATACGGCCAGATTAAGGATTAGCAAATTCGAAGGCGTGCGCAGGGATTTAGAACTGTTAGAAATAATAAACAAAAGGATATGTTATAAGAAAAAGGTTAACGGATTGAGCACTTACGTTGAAAATATCCAGATAACCAGACCATTACCAAACACATTGAGGATCATAAGGACAATGAATGCAATAGAAATGCCGGCACGATGGTAAATAGGTGGTGAACGAAATCCACGCCAATGTGCATGCACCATATGCTGATACTCCGCCGGATAATCGTGTCCCAAATGCAATACAGCGCCACCTGCATCCCCACCAGCGCTGTTGTTCAAATAACTTGCATACGATGGTGGACCAACCATTTCGTATTCGAACATTTTGTCAGGACATCCACTTGAACTTGTATGAGTTGATTATTAGTTTCGGTGGAGGCACATGCTCTCCATTAAGGTGTCGCCTTTTGGCTGACACTTGACACGGCTGGGCAATGGCATTTTTATAGTGTTCCCTTGCCCGAAAGCATGGAATTTAATTAAGATGGATTAAGTGTCTTAAGAACGGATTAACAGTGCTTATGCGCATCTTAAGACATTCTTTTGGGGCTCAAAATACTTACACAACCGGAATTGGGTACGTCTGGTTGTTGAAATTCAAATTCCAACGTCTCTGTGCGGTGTGGTTTGTTCACTCGCTCTCGCTCTCGCTCGCTTTTTCTCTCTCTCGTCTAAATCTCGTAAATTGTAGCAGAAAAATACGAACGAACTTTTGTGCGAAATATGACACTAAGTAACAGGTGTACAGCAACCAGCAGCTCGCAACTGTTTTTGTACACGTGCCTCGAAGCTGACAAGCCGAACAACGATTTCCATTTCCGCGGGTCTTTTGCGTGCTTCGACCTGTTTCTTTCAAACGCAAAAATGCGCACCGGCGCCCAGCACACAGTACACGGTCCCTACGCTAGAGCGGGACAACACTCCTGTTGCGTTGTGTAAGTAAGTGCCAATCAAGTCGTCTCGCTTGCGCTTTGCATGTGTTTGCTGGCGCTGCTGTGCGATGCTGTACGCCTGGTTGGTTCGGCGCTGTCATTTCACAATGACCCACCTTCACGACGAAGTGTTGACGACTGACAGCAGAATTTTTGTGTGTTGGTTGTTGATTGTGTTTGTACAACAAAGTATGTATGCTGCAGCAACAAAAAACAAGAACAGCAACATTTTCATTAGGCGGCCAGGAAACATCGTACACATGACAACCAACGTCAAGAACAAGAATAATAATATTTTTTTTTTTTTTTGTGTATATTGTGTATGTTTATTTTTGTTTGTGTTCGCGTACATTGGCCTATTGTTGTTGGTGCTGTTGTTTTATTGTTGAGTTTTGTATATCCGTAGCAAGGCGAAAACCTTGTGCGCCCTACCAGCCCCGGCATACGCCACAATAAGATATACACAAAAAACTGAACTTCTTTCTCAGCTACTTTTAATAGGAGAAAATGTGTTATAGATTCTTCATATTAACAATCACACTTCAATATTCTTGGATTATTCTTCTTATATCAACTGTCATTCTATGTTTCAAATAGATATACCGCTTTTTTAGGTTGTGTAGCGCATTTGCCAGAACCCAAGGCTAACTGACTCGTTCTCGTTCTGAGTGGGTTTCGCCTTGACCGTAATTTGAGGCCGTTCTCATTGCCAAGTGAAGGACGCACCTTGAAACCCAAGGATTTTGTGCAAATTGCGAAATTTCGCAAACTTTTTCGGCTGGCAGTGGGTCACAGCAAACATTTTGGCAAATTCTGCTGTCAGTTTAAGCAAACTTGATGACATAAGCCAGCTGATATATTTTGTGTTTTTGGCTGTGGCATTGAACTACACAACTTTGGAACAAGTTTTCGTTGTGTTTTTGGAGTACGACTGACAAGTGGTACGGAAGAGCGGGCGATGGGGGGAATTCGTATACGATTCACTCAAATTAACTCTTGTGTGTTTGTTTTTTGGGTATTTTTTTCTTTTGGGGGACAACCAAAGCATTTTGGCCGCCGCAGACACTTGCTTCGAATTTTTGGGCGCCTCATAGCACAGGTTGTGATTTGAGCTTTTTTGGAAGCTAAGGTTAAGGTTACTCGCTTATTGCACGCCCCGCTAACGGTAACTAACCACAGTCAACACACAGCAGTAGCAGCGGTTATTCACATTGTGGCTGCAACACCAGAAAATGACAACAAAAAAACAAATCACGCGAGTTTGTTGACAACGCCTGGCGGATACGTAATATGCGATATGCATGTCCGTCCCGTATTAATTGTGCGGTCAGTCAGGCCCCAAAATCCAGTTTGCTGAACAGGCGCACACACTCAAGCAACAAGTAGCTCAATGGCCCCCAAATGCCGTTCAAAATTGAGGCGTCGACGCGAGCAGCAGCAGCGTAAATCGTAAAACACAAACAGTTCCCCATGTATTCTGACACGGCACATGGAACGTGTCGAGACATGTTGATTATCGATGATGATTATGGAATATTTGAATATTAACAGTAGTATTTAGTAAAGCACTTTAGTGAAAGCATTTGAAACATTTACAGTTGGGTTAATTACTAATTTTTGTTGATAAATTTGAGTTTTTTTAAGGCTATAATTAATTAACAACTTATAAAAACAGAAATATCAACTTGAACAGCTTTCCGTTTTCACAGAACAGAATTAACAGAATGTTAATTAAATCTTTTATAGGCAAGTTTGTTCATTTTGATTCTACTTTAATTTAACAGAATGTTAAATCTGTTGTTGGCAAGTTTGTAAAAAAGTTCTTACTTTAAAAAAGACATTATTGCACTTATACCATTCATAACTTTGTCGTTATATTATTTAAATCGCTTTTCGGCGACACTTAAAAATACTAAACGATTAAAGTATCTTACAATTGTCTCTCCTTGAGGTTTCTCATGTGGTTCTTTGGATTTAACGTCCTACATATTTGTACTAAGCGCCTGGTGTGTGATTCTGCTAAAGCAGTAGGGTGACTTTTGTAAAAAAAAGAACAACCAAGTCAAGGCAATCATCATAAATGCTGACCACACACTGACCGCATGCAAAGCAACGAGAGAGAAGCGTTAAAGTAGCTCCAACAACAATATGCACACAAACTGGTTCTCGCCTCTGGCAGCTTCTTCACAAACATTATATACATGTGCGTGTATGTGTATGTGCGTGTTTGTGTGTAGTTTGACTTTTATCTTTGTTTTTTTATTTGTGTTTTGTTGTTGTTGTTGTTGGGGCACGCAACAGCTGTGACTGATGACAAACGATGATCTCCAACTGTGCAATGCTGTTTGCCTGTTAGTATGCATGTGGGAAAACGTTGAACGCCCACAATAATAGATATTTTTTTTGTTGTGTGTTTTGTTTTGTTTGTTGTTAGTTGTAGTTGTAGTTGTTGTGCGGTGTGACGCTAGTTAACGCTAGTTGTAGTTGTGTATTGCGATTGCCGCCGGCGGCAAAAGCATTTTGGTCGTCGCTTGAGCAGCATTGTTTTATGTTTGCTGCGAGCCTAGCTATGTTTTGTGCAATAAGCAAAATGACGGGCACAAAACAAAATGTCCGGGCCCCCAATGTGTCGCTTCCGCTGCCGGGGGCCATGATTATAAGGCGCCATTGCAATCAATTTCAATTTCAATTTCTAGTCAGCCCCCAAGTCATTTAAAAAAGAGACACAGCAACAGCACAAGCAAAAGCAAAAGCAAAAGCCATCTTATCGGTTCGGTCATAGTTGTAGTCACAATTGTTGGCGTCTTTTCTGTTGGCCTGTGATGTGAGCAAACAAAATGACTACTCAAATTTGTGCAAAATGTTCGTGCGACTGCTGCTGCAACATGTCTGTGTGTCTGTGTACCGTATGAGAGCTCTCTGTTGTTTGTGTTAGAAATTCAAACAAACATGTCGCTTGCTGCTGTTTTTTTTTTTACCCACTGCAGAGTTTCTTGAGTGTTGTTGTTTTGTGACGCTTGGCAAGTTTGCTGGGGGCATGTCCGGGCGCATTTGTGGGCGTATTCAGCCTGTTTGTTGATTGTAATTGTCGAGCTTGGCCAGGGTAATTTTTTGCAATTTGCCAGAGCGCCATCTGTGGGGCGTTAGCGTGAGTTGTGAATTTATAATATAGTCAAGCCCCCCCAATTAGTTAAAGCACACAAATACACATATGTATGTATTTGTATCAACAAACAAATAATATTATTCACACATACATATCCAAACATTCAAAGGGCGACAACCTGTTTGAGTTGCGTTGCAACAAAACACATGCTTGCACTGCAATGTAAATCGGTTGACATAACCAACAATTAACTAGACTGCCAGTAATAATCGCTTTAAAAATACGACAGTTACTAATCGTAGTAGCGCACTCAGCAAAAGAGCAAACAGCAACGCATTCATTTAGTCACTCACACAAACAGACTTTCAAGCACGCGCGCGCGCACACACACATACACTGACGACCAGTCACATGGCAATTGAACCAAACCCCTGCCACTGTAACAGCTGCCATCTCGCTTGCACACACAACATGGCCGCACCTTCTCCACCAGTATTAAATGTGCTGCGATATCGTTTAGCTATTTTTCCTGTTCGCTTGGTAAAAAAGAGGGAATTCACTTTTGGCGGGGTCTCGTTTTTCCTGCTTTGTCCAATCGGCCTTTTTGTGGGCGCTGTCTAAACTAGTCCAATTGTGTTCGTCCGTCACCACGTCGCAACCCTCGGTCGACCAGTCGATGCCAGTTGTTGATAAGGCTAACTGGATGATAACAGCGTGCCTGGGTCTGGAGAACTGTTCTTTCAAATTAATTTGCACGGTAGGCGTGGTTGTTAGGCCTCCGCCCACACAGCACGTGTTGATTACAAAATTTGCCATTGCGCATCAAGCTCGGACTGCAGAAGCGCATATACATGTGCACACAAAAACATATGTATCTACATACATACCAAGAACGTGCGCAGTTTATGTAAAAAGCTAACTTGCATTTCCGGTATTTAAATCGATTAACCACCCCCATTTGAAGCCAACCAATTAGTAAGCAACATTTCGCTCAGTCAAAAATTCATGGGAAATTTTTGTGTGGCTTGCATTATCTGTGATCAGCATAACAGTGACAGCGACAGAAGCTACAAGAGCCGGTGCCGGCGGCACATTAAATTTAACGGCAGCGGCAACAAATTGAACAAAGCTGGGGAAAGAATCGCCCCACATGTGCTTGCAGGTGTGTGTCCGACCCATGTGCACAGACCGTGCCAGACTTTTCAGACACGTTCGGTTTTCGGTTCGGTTTTTGCCAGGCGACCAGCATATATAGAAACCACTCGCCAGACCAGCTGTTTTGTCTCTCAAACACTTTAAGTATGTGCTAACAGCGTGCAGCAATATGTTGCTACTTCTGCTGCAGACTTGTTTCTCAGTTTCGCCAAGTATTGAAAAATTTATTTCGGTAAGGCAGCTTGAAGCGAAATGGTCTGATAAAAAAAAATTGTTAGTAAAAATAGTCAAGTTTATTAAAAAAAACATAGCGAATGACGTTGAAAATTAAATTCAACAGCTGACAAACGGTTTTTGGCTGTAAACTGATAAGATAGTTTTAACAGAGCAGCTGTTGCCTCATCGATAGGAATACAGATTTGTGATTTACAACTATCGATATCGTGCACAATTTTGTGTGGCCGTGTTGGCAAAAATACCACGAACAACATTCAGCGAGACGACAGGTGAAAGTGTTGTATTAATTGTAGCTGTGGCGCGATTGAGTAAGAGAGCGATTAGTTAATCAAAAGCATATGTAATAAGCTTGCGACAAGGTGAAAGTTCACAGACCGTTCAAAATGTCCGCCAAGACAGCAGCCAAACCGATCAAGGCGCCCTCGAAAGAGCCGTCGACGTTGACAAAACTTTATCTATTCGCCTACAATGCAGTGCAAGTGGGCGGCTGGAGCTATATTTTATATCAGCTGGTCAACTACTATGTGTTACAAGGTCCCCAGTTCCGTGCACAGATCACTCTATGGGATTACACACGCCTCGCCGTTATCATATTCCAGAATGCCGCCTTTGTAGAAATCCTGAATGCGATCTTTGGATTGGTCAAATCGAGTCCGGTGGTCACCACATTTCAAGTGTTAAGCCGCATGATGGTTGTCGTTGGCGTCGTGATGGCCACTCCCACTGGCAAAGTGTCACCTGGCCTGCCAATTGCCCTTCTTGCCTGGGCAGTCACAGAGATAATTCGCTATGGTTTCTATGCCCTCAACATTATCAAAGTTGTGCCAAAGTTCGTCGTCTTCCTGCGCTACACCACCTTTATTGCCCTCTATCCGATTGGCGTCACCGGTGAGCTCTTGTGCTTCTGGTGGGCACAACGCTATGCCAAGGAGCACAGCGTCTGGAGCGTTGAGATGCCAAACAAGTGGAATGCCACTTTCTCCTACTTTGCACTGCTCTGGATTGTTATGCTGGCCTACATTCCAATCTTTCCACATCTGTACCTGCACATGTTCACGCTGCGTCGCAAGATCTTGGGTGGTGACCCCAAAAGGAAGGCAAACTGAACTTTGAAGCCAACCGGGCAAAAAAAAAAAACAGAACAAACACTTGTGCAGCAATGCAATTTACATTCGCTTTGCATTTTGCACTTTGTAGCATTAAGTAAATTCCCAATATAGTCACCTTAACTTGACACCAAGCTAAGCTAATTTTTAAGTGGTTTCTGTGTACAAAATAAACTTAAAACAATTACAAAAGTTTTTGTTAGACTTTGCTGACTGCGCTATACTCTTGTTATATATTGTAATCACAGTTTAAGCTGCTGAGAGAAGCTTACTTAAATGAAATGAATCATTGTTAAAAAAAAACTCAAATTCACAAGAGAAATATTTTCAGAGACCCCTTTTCTTAGATGTTATTTAACTTGCATCGTGCTTATATACTTTAATTATTTGCAACAATAAACAGTGATAGGTGAATACATTTTAGTGCTGTGACCATTGTATGGTCTTTAGATCGATGCCCTCCTGCACCATTTCCCATAGAGGAGACATTTCGCGCAATCTCTCCACATGCTTGATACACTTGTTGGCCGTATAGTCCACCTCCTCAATGGTGGTGAATCGTCCAATGCCAAAGCGTATAGAGCTGTGTGCCAGATCCTCATCGGTGCCAATGGCACGCAAAACATACGACGGTTCCAACGAGGCTGATGTGCAGGCAGAGCCACTGCTTAGAGCCACATCCTTAAGGGCCATCAACAGTGATTCTCCCTCGACGTAGGCAAAGGATAAATTAAGGCATCCATTGTATGTGGCCACGGGATCTCCATTGCGTATAACATGCGACAGAGCGCTTGTGATTTTGTCTACCAGGCGTTTGGATAGGAAATCGACCCACTTCTTATCGTAATCCATTTCTTGCATTGCCAATTCCGCCGCGGTGCCTAGACCAACGGCCAAAGGGGCGGGTACGGTGCCGCTGCGCAGACCACGCTCCTGTCCACCTCCACTCTGGATGGGTTCAAGGCGTACTCGCGGTCGGCGTCGCACATATAAAGCTCCCACGCCCTTCGGCCCATAAATCTTATGTCCCGATATCGACATCAAATCAATATTCATTGCGTTTACATCTATGGGTATTTTTCCCACAGCCTGCGCCGCATCCGTGTGAAAGAAGACTTTGCGCGAGCGGCACAACTTGCCAATCTCCGGGATGGGCTGGTGCACGCCAATCTCGTTGTTTATTGTCATAATGGAAACAACTGATGTGTCTGGTGTCATTGCCTGCTCCAGCTGTTGCATATCAATGATGCCATTGGCCTGAACGGGCAAATAGGTAACTCTATAGCCTTCGTTCTCCAGGGCACGACAAGAGTCCAATACACACTTATGTTCCGTTTGTGTGGTAATCACATGTTTTTTGTTGGTGCCATAGAAGCGTGCAACACCCTTGACAGCAATATTGTTTGATTCTGTTGCGCCAGATGTAAAGATAATCTCCTTGGGGTCGGCGCCAATTAGTTTTGCGACTTGCTCGCGTGCCTTCTCCACGGCTTGCTCTGTCTCCCAGCCGTAGGCGTGTGTGCGCGAATGCGGATTGCCATAGTAGTTGGTAAGATAAGGCAGCATTGAGTCCAGCACACGCGGATCCGTTGGCGTAGTGGCCTGTGCATCCAAATATAAGGGTCGGCCATCTGTTTGCTCATTTTTGATGTTGAAACGCATCTGGCGCTCACGAAATTCTGGCATGAAAAAAATGTATAAATCGACATGTTGTTTCATACATAACTGAAACATTTACCTTTTGATGTGGCCGCTGGTTTTGCAGCCGCCGCAGCGGTTGATCCTTGTCGCATAACAATTGCCAGTGCTGTGGCATTTGGTCGTAGCACATGAGCCTGTACGCGCCCCAGCATTTTATGCATATTTATACAACACGTTTGTTTGTGTTGTGCTCTTACTGCAATTTATTTACTTTTTATATTATTTCACAATCTAATCAGCAGCAGCCAATGAGTATGTCTTTTGCAACACTGTCGCTGTAATCGATGTTATGCAGTCACAAGTGGCGTTGCCAGACTGTATACTTTTGCTTAGCGCCCAATCAAATTGTTTGAAATTGGCATTAACAAAGACCATTGATGTATCACAATTGAAAACACTTTTAAATTTGAGTGTGGAGCTTTAATTAATTGGACCAAGTTTAATACTTTTACATTTGTTAAAAACTTTTTATAATTTCATGTTGTATATACATAAAAGCATTAAATATATATATTGCAAAAATAGACATACGTATGGGGCATACATATGTACATATTTGAATGGTACGCTGTGTTGTATAATTCTTAATTAATCTAATTTTTTTTTTTTATATAATTGTGTATATGTAAATGTATATAAGTATAATATTTAATATGCCTATCGCTTGTAATTAGAATATTTTTTTTACATTTGAACACTTTAAAATTGTTTGTTTGTTAGCTAGCAACGATATTGTTTAAAATTTTTAACTTAAGATCTAATTAGATTAACGAGTGTTGGATTTCTGCTTCTTTTTTTCTCTCTCGATTTTCGGAAAATCCGTTCAAGTGAAACTTTGTTCGTACAAATTGATTAAAATACATAAACACTAACACAATATTGATAATTTAACAGCAAATAATAGATATCATTAAAAAAATAACTGAACTGGTTAAATAAATAATCGTCAACAAATCATAAAACCATTGCGTCGTAACCCATATATGCCCGTCCGTTGTCAAAGCAAATGCTCAGTTACCAACACTACGCTCTGCTCCAGCGCAATTGCTGCCAGTTCCTTGAGCCATTCATCCAACAACACGGCGCACAAGGCCAAATCACGAGAACGCTCCGTGCCGCTGGTATTTGCTATTATGCCCATCGAGGCCACAGAATCCAGGGACGCTGGCTCCGAGTTAAAGCTGCCTGTCTGTAAACCACTCTCGACGCCGCCATGCAGCGTGCTTGACGAGTGGGTTGCGGATAATGTTTGCGAGGAGCCACCAATGGAGCTATTGGTGCTGCTCGCCGCTGTCGTTTGTGCGTCTTGACGCGGCATTGTGCTCAGACTAGTCTCACAGGTGTTGCCTCTGGGATTGTCCTGTGCAGCGCCGCGACCATTTATATCTTCGTTGTTGCCACCCACAAATGTGGATGCGGCACCTGCAAAATTCAAGTTTTTATTAGTTTTATCTTTTATAGGTAGAAAGCTTTCAATGGGTTAAATGACAACAAGAACAGCAATAACAGTTAGAAGCAATATATATATATATAATATGTACAAAGCTACGGGTGGCGGCAATCTACACAGTTAACAACTATTTATTTATATGGAAATTTAGTTGGGTTGTCTTACGATATTATTTTGTTTTAAATATATATTTATACAACAATTTCTTAAGCGTGAAATATTTACCGGTGAAGAATGCGTAAATTTGTGATAAGCCAGATGAAGCTAAGATTTTCGTAGTAGAAAATTGTTCGTATCGTTAAAAAAAATAAACATTAAAAAAAAGAAGAGACAAATTCATTATAAGCAACGACATCGGCAGACATTGTACAAAATCTACATATGTATGTATGAAATGAGTGATTAATGTGTTGTTTAATAGATCGATTCCACCGATTGTGTTCAATGGAATCGATTCTATTTAAATTTATTTAAAAATGTGTTTATGTGTGTTTGAGTTTTATGGTAAAAATCCCAAAACCGTCATTGTTCCAACATCCGCTGCTGCGTTAGGTATTTTTCTTTTTCATTGTGAATTTGTTTTCTTTGTTGTAAAAAGAAAAAAGTGCAATATTGATAATATTTAAAGCTGGCCAAGCAACACCTACCCGAATTCGCATTTGTCGCCGCTGTGGACGATGTTGATTTTCGGCTAAACATGTTTGATATCGATGCGCTAATGCTGCGTCGTTTATTATCGCTGCGTCGGAAGGGATCATAAGCACTGGTAGGTGAGGCATGCATTGGAGTTGCCGCCGACAGCGTTGCATATGTAGAACGCTGCTGCGGCGGTTGCTGCTGGTTATGTGTGGAGTTGGCTAAGTGATGTAGCTGCTGTTGCTGATTCTGGTGTAATGTATTGTCGGTAACTTTGCGCGCATTGACTAATCGAAACTCGCGATCAATCAGAGATGAACGTGCCACATCGATGATCTCCAGTGAGTTCTCCGCCACAGGCAGTTCTGCATCAATTTGCTGCTTAAGCATGCGCAACACTTGATGGAACGAGGGCGTGTCTGATGTGATTGCAATGTCGGAGCGGAGCAGCAACGAATGGATCAGCGGCAATGGATACCAGGCAAGTCGCGTGATTAGACCAGTTAAATGCAGATTGACATACAGCGAGTTGCTCGTAAAGGTTTGCAGTTTGCCCCAAATGGCATTCAAAAAGGGACCTAATAGTATATATTCAAATAACGATTTGCATCATCAAAGTATTCCACATTCAACTCACCTAAGTTTACGGTCCCCTGCGCAAACAAATCCTCCGAGAAATCTAAATCAGTGAGCAAAAGTTCATTGCGTGTGCTGTGCGAGATACGCCAGGAATCACGACGTCCACTGCTAATGCTGCTGCTGTTGTTGTGCTCTAGATCTCCTTCGCTCGTTGCTGTTGTTGTGTTCACATCATTGCCATCGGCATCCTCATCGGCAGGCCGCCATTTGAATGACTCATAGCCACTGGATTCACCTATGGATTGTAAGCTATCTAGCTGTTTTTCGCCTGGTTCGCTGGCAAATGGTGCAACTGCCACTGGAGTAGCTGTACCAAATTCGGCAAAGAACTGCTTGGCCAGCTCCAAGGCATGGGATGTAGCACGCCCCTGACGTGGCCATTTCTGATAGCGATAGTTGTTGGCCCACTTGCCGCAGTCCCGCTGGCACTGAGCAATGCGTGAATGTGCTTCAAAGAGATACGCCTGGATGTTCGCATACAAACTGTCGCCCGTGTAGTGACCGTAATAGTTCCAGTTGGCGCCAATGGTTTTGCTCATCACCGGTGAGGGCACGCTGGGCAGCATTGTGGATGATAGCGCTGCTCCTGGCTCTATCAGTTCGTGTACGCTTTTGGATCGAGCCAGATCTCGGGCACGCTTCATCACATCCGGCGTGAGTTCCAGAAAGAACTCAGTAGTGTTGAGATACGGATCGATCTTGTTAATCTTGTGTCGATGCGAGATGGGCACATGCTTCCCCGGCAGCATATACTTGAGTAACAGCTCCAACATCAAGTCCTCACAGTGCAAGCCCAGCAGTGTGTCAAACAGAGCCATTGTCACCATGCACAGATTAGCATCCGGCGAATGCAGCCGCTCCACAAGTGCGTCCAATATACGTTCACCGTCAAACTTCTCCGTGTCGAGCAGAAACTTAACAAAGGCACGCATCAGTCCAGGTTCCGTGATGGAGCGCAGTATCAAATCCAGATAGGACATAGCCGAGATTTGTGAATCGATGTTCGTCTGAAAATGTTTGCCCTTCAGTGTCTGCGAATTGGAGCGCAAAAAGTTGTTTCGACATTTCGAGGCGAGGTGTTTGGTTAGCTTGGGGTCGGCCCAAAATAAAAAAAAAACGATAGCACACAAACTAAAAACTACATTTATGCCGCATATATATCGCATTTAATGGTGGTAAGTTACTGATCGTATGAAATAAATAATAAACGATTTGCGTATAAACGTAGTTATAGATATAAGTAATAAGCAATACAGACACACACACACACACACACACACACACACACACACTCACACTGACACAAGAGCACCAGGGACATGTGACAACTTTTGCAACCAACACCACAGAAATGCATCGAAGACAAGTTTTTACGTGAGAGCAAAAAGCAGGCTGACACTTACCTGAAGTATGGCCGGTCCAAGCACCGGTACAATAAAACCCTGATACATAAAGTCCAGCAATTGCTGCTTGATCATCTCGTGCGCCACCTGCACGACAGCATTACAGAACTCGAGTGCATTCATGAACAACGTTAGCTCGGGTATCTCCGTGACATCGTCGGGCGTGATGCGATGCCAGTCAACAGCACTGATCTCGATACTGTTGGGTAGACGCGAGTAGAGACCACCGAGACCGGTGACCAACAGCGGGCAAATGGACGAGTATTGTGCAATGTAGTGACCAATGTTGGAGTTCTTCTGCGATAGCGCCATGCACAGCAGCAAAGCATCGCGCGCTTGATGACCTAAGCTGCCCTCTCGATGCACGTACGGTATAAGCAGCGAAAAGATGATGAAGCTAAACACGTAAGAGAAATGGAATTATTAAATTTTCATATCTAGATAAGATGCAACTTATTCTTCACTCACTTGGTCGTGGTACCACTCTTGGGTGCTGTCATGCTGCCATTTTGAATTTGCTCCTGCACCTGGTTTTGGGCCGAAAAGAAGAACAAATCCAGCAGATGTACATTTTGCATGAGCACTACGCATAGCTGATTCAACAGTATTACAAGTCGTTTCTCTAGATCGGGCGGGAAGATCTCACCCTGGCTGGACGCGAGTATCTTGAGCAGGGGCCGCAAAAACGGCTCGTGACACAACAGCTGATGCCGTGAGTGACTGACAAGCAGCTCATAAAGTTTCAACTGCTCCAGACGTACAGCATTTGCATAGCGACCTGTTGTGGTTGCCCACTCGTACAGCTTGTCCAGCAGATTCTCGCTGAGTAAATACTCCAGGCAGGGCGCTGCCGGTGGTACAGCATCTATTGTTGGCAGAGAAACCTTGTTGCAATGATGCAACTCTACCAGAAGCAGCGTTACCATATAATCCAAATGTGAAACGACGCCAAGGACATCATCGTGAGTGGGCGTACCCGCATGCTGGATAATTTCGTGCGCCTGCTGCCAGTGCTTGCAAAAGCTATCATAGCAGGCGCGCGGATCACAGTCTGTGGCAGCGTCTATCGGTCGCTGACGAATTGCTGCATTACTGCTAGAGTTTCCACTGCCGCCCGAATTGTTGCCACTGTTGCGTGTTAGACTCTGACGCAATGGACTCGTACGTAGCCAACTCATTGTTTGTTTGTTCCGTTAGGCTTTGAGCTTTGGCGGCAAAGTTGCGATAAGTGTAAAAGTTTGGCATGTATTTTGTACGATTATCTTTTCAGTTTGTGCTTTGTCCGAGCTTTGTGTGAGTATTTGAGTGTTATCGTAGTCCCAGTTTTCGTTACAACTACAAATATAAATGTTTTGAATATTTGTGTGCGCATATTTGATAGCTGCAAAAATACACAAGCTCCAAAAGCAGATAAGCTTTGACCATTTCAACTGCAACAACAGCCTCAATAACAAAAGCAACTAGAACGCACAGAGATACAAATGCATATAAGTACTCTCACTCTGGCACACACATATTTGGGCAAGCGTGTGAGCAAGTGGCGTTTGATAGTCACTGAAGCGCTGCAAATTGTTGTTGTTGCTGTTGTTCGCACACTGGGTTTGCTGCTCACCTGATGAATTTTCATAGTTGACTTCGTCATCGTCTTGGCCTTTTTTGCTAAGTAGTTCTAGCAGCAGGTGTTCGTACAAAGCGCGCGGCAGTTTTTTTATTTATCTTTTTTTGGCACTGGGAAATTAGAGCGAAAAAGACGACTTCGACGACAGCTCGAGCCCCGTCCTTGTGCGCGCACTTGGCAGGTGGAAAATACGCAATTGTGCTATTTTTAAGGTTCAACAACATACAAAAATCGTTGGTTACACTTTACTGCCTCATTTTTAACTGGTTTAGATTGTTTTTCTGCTTGATTATTGCATTTTTATAAATATTTACAACAATTAGAAAGTAATGAATGAGTTGGTGGTAGTCGAGCGATTAATTGTGGTGGTCGTCCGATACCGCTAAGTGCCAGCCGATTAGATTGTCTTTTACAGCACTGGTACACCTGCAACCGATTGTTTTTCTTAACACATCCCCAATGCTTGCGAATAGTTTTTGGCGACCAATACTCGGACAGTGGAAATTTAAAAAAAAACTTTCATGGCTGTATGTGCTGAATTTAAAACTTTTTATTTGATATATTCATAGACGTACAATTATATTTTGAATACATTTATACAAATTACACAGTCATATTATGAATATATATTTATGACATCAACTTTTTAAAGCTCCCAGAAGAGTTCGTTTGCCGATTGTATTCATTAGTTTTTTGACAATGTCTGCATTCTTAATTTGTTCATAACCGTTAACCAAATTAGAGTTGCACATTTTAAAAATTCTTTGTATGATTTTGCTAACGAATAACATAGTTAAATTAATTGTCTCTAAATATTTGTAATAATAGTATGTAAAAGACGTAGCAGAGCTAAAACAGAGTGTCCTCAAACTCACATCGGCAACAGCGACTGAATGACACTGTTAGTCCGTGAGCTAGGCCTCTCAATGATCAACGATTGCTGCGGCACTTGGCTATCGGTACTTATGCCCAAGCCAGAGTAGATTTCCTTCATCACAAACAGAATGGTATCCTCAGAGCCCCTGCATTTAAAAGGGAAGCTTAAGAGAACATGTCCAAGTGTATAAATACTAAATAAAATACTTACCAGTAACAAACGTGGCTACTTATGGCGAAGATATACTCGTTGATGAATTCCAGTGGTGCCTCTTGTAGCACATAGTCAAGACGTTTTGAATCGTTTAGTTTACCTAGTGGAAAGTCAAGTTCAATAAATTCCGGATCGGACGTTGTCGTAGACTCGGAGTCAGTGCGATTGCGCGCATTCGTTGAAGTGCTCGCCATAGATGCTTGATCCTGGTCTTCTTTTTGGAATAACTGTGAAGAGCTCTTTAGAATTGGTTAGCGTTTATTTTGATATGTGATATTGCAATGTTATGAACTTACAGCCTGCACCTCCTTTTCAAGAGTTTCTTCTGCCTCCTTCTTGACTTTGGTGACGGTGGCCAGGAAATTAACGCTGTCCAGCGTTGTCTTAAATGTATCCATGAATCGTTGCTTGATGTCCGCACCAACGCGCGTCATTGTCTCCTTTAGCTCCAGATGCATACGCTTGCGACCCTTATGATGTGGTATCAGCACAGGGCGGATACCTTTCATATCTGGATTGACGAGCGCTTCAATGCGATACGCAACTGGATCGAACGGATGGAATATATTGTAAAAACCTGGACATGTGGGTAGCCGAAAGTCGAGGCCGAGCTTATCGATGCCGCGAATGGTAACAAACATGCCAATAGGCGAACCCAAGGCAAAAAACTTCTTGGGATGGAAAATTAACTGTGTATAGTTTATAACGGGCTGTCCAGTGCCAGTTGATCCTAAGCCCATAGCATAGCTGACCTGATTTTGCAGCATTTGATCACTATTGGGCTGTTGCACCTGGCTAGATTCGGGACCTTGCTTTTGTGGCCACTGATCGGGATTCTCCTGGCAAAAGTAAAGCTTATATGTTACTTTGTGTATGGGTAGTTAGCTAAAATTTGCAGCAACTCACCTTATTTTCCTCTTCACTCTCCTTGAGGGACTCCTGATGGCACAGCAGATCAAAAAGAATAAGCGAACCCAGACTGTGACCAGCCAGTGAGACGCCGCCGTTAAACTCGGGATGTCGCATGCGATATTTAAGATAGGTTTCATTCAATGCATCTGCAACAGTGTTCATGATCTTCTGACAGTACTTGGGACTGGTATAAAAGAGCACATCAAGCAGCGTGTTGTTCGTAAAGTTGCGCAATCGCGGTATGGACTCTAGTGTAATAGACTTGAGCTTCTCATCGATGCCCAGCTCTTCGGAATGCAATTGCCCATGCCATTCAATGGGCAACACTTCCACACGACCCACCAGACCCATGTCCGTTGAGTTCTTGTAGTGTGATTGCACAAGTTGTTGTGCAATATTACGAAAATCATTAACTGCAAAAAAATATAACGCTTAGCAGAGTCATAGAAGAGAATAGTTATTGTTTCATACTTACCAACTTCCTCGACATTGCGCATTTTCAAGTCACATGCAGAGCCAACGCCATGCACCATAAACAACAAATGATCCACGCGCTGAGATTCGCCCTGCTGTATTTTAAAGTCATTCAAATCCCGCTTGACGACCAGCGGTCGAGTGGAACTCTGCACGCTGCCTCCCCAGGTATCGGCATTTGCTGGCGGCATAAAATGCACAATAACGCTGGGACCATGCATTGTGACCTGTTCACCATTTGCCAATGGTATCTTCTTATGCCAATCATTTGTCTCTGTTGCGTGTTTATATTCAATCTCGAGTGCCGCTGCGGTATCCTCGGCATACGGAACATACTTTCCATCTACGGCTTTGTAAAACCACGAACAGCGACGCACCTCAATCGCTTTGCCCTCCCAAAACACGGGTACCTTTGTGCGCTCTTTAATATTAACATCATAGCGACCACCTTCCACAGCCACGATACACGAAGAATCAATGTCATCTATATATATAAAGAAGTGGATCATTAATTTATCATATCGATTTGATTAAGGCAAGGATTCTTACCGCTGTTCAGGCTGGTTTCCAGTAGCGCCGAGTCGTAGTGACTGAATGGTGTCCACAAATATTTTCCATCCATATTGCGTTTGTAAAACCAATGTGGCAATACGGGTGTATAAACCTGAGTGTTAACAATAATTGCATTAATAAATAAATAAATGAAGCTTGCGTTATTGCAAACTTACAAGGGCCTCGGTTGGTGGCGCTATGGCCTGACCCTTTTCAGTAGCCATTCTCAGCTGTTGCAAAATCTCTTCGGGCAGTTCACCCTGATGCAATTGCAGCAGATATTCGGCTTGGCGCGCCGGCTGTTGTGCGGCTGTGGGGCTTACGTTTGCCGGTGCAGCTGTGGAGAATTCTGAGCAGGCAGATGATGGTGGTTCGACCTGATTCGAAACGGATGTCTGTGAGCGTTCTTCAAAGTGTTTGCTTGGAAGGCCGCTGTGCACAATATCGTATTTAAGTTCACCGGGTGCTGCTGGTTGATCCTGCAGCGGTGGATTGTTGAAAAAGTTCTGTATACGTTGATCCTCCTGTCCCTGACCGCCGGCAGCAAAGTGATCGAAGAAATTGACTGAGTTGCAGCCAGTTAGTTGTGGCTGTTCCTGCTGTGGCTGTGCGTCTGGCACTGCTGCCTCAACTGAACCTCCAAAATAACCAGAGAACGAGCTTACACTTGAATTTTGATAGATATTTCCAGTTGAGTTTTGAGTTTGCAGCGTTGCTTGTTGAGAATCGCTGATAAATTGTTCAAAGCCAAGTGCGTTCGTTGAATGAACAGTGAAAATATCGCTGACAGGTGGTTCCTGTGTCAGTGCTGGTGCTGCAATGTCAACTTGTGGCGGCAACTCCGGAAATTGACCACTTGCCACTTGCTGAGCTGGCTGCTGCGGTGCGCCAAAAAAGTTAAAATCACTGCTACTGGCTGCTGGCGTAAAGAAACTATGCAGTGGCGTAGGTACAATTGCTGCTGAAGATGTGGCAGCTACTTCGCTGTTTCTGCGGAACGGATTTGCCTGTGGAGAGTTGTCTTTTGGCTTGCTTATTGGCGGTGGTGGAAGCGGTGGTGCTAGCTCTTTAACGGTCTCCGATTCTTTCTCTATTTCTGACAGCACTGGCTCAATAGTTTGTGCCTCGAGGAGAGCTTGAGTGCTAGGTGCCAAAAATCCAAGAGGTGGTGGCAATAGATCCTGTGGCAGTGGTGTTGTTATCGTTTGCTCAAAGGGATTGAAAAATGTGGTTATTGTCTGAGTAGTTAACGCAACGCTCGGTAGATGCGGTGTCTGCGCTTTTAAGTTACTTTTACCAAATCCTGGTGTGGATTGGGATGTCGGATGTTCCTCATGAACTTCAGTTGTTGTAAATGGGGAAAATAGGCTGGTGGTGCTAAAAATTGCCTGTGAATCGCTTGTGGTTGTTAAGGATCTCGTTAAAATGTTAGAATTGGATGCCAGATCTGATTTTGCTTCTGTTGGTTCCGGTGGGTAAAAAGCTACGCCTTGATTACCCTCACCATCCGGTGATTTTAGAGCTGTTGGTACAGGTGGATATAACAAAATTCCTGTGGGTATTGACTCTTCCTTAGTAACTTCTTGTTTTGGTGCTTCACTTGATTGCTGTGGTACTTCTGGCGTAAAAAGCGAAGTTGTTGGTCCTGGCGTAAATAGGGATATACCGTGTGGTGCTTTAGTTATAGTGCTTGGAAACACGGGAATTTCCTGAGAGGCAACTTCCTGGGTTGGCTTCGATGTGGAATCTGTGTATTGTTGCTCTGGTATTTCAGGGAAGAAAGCCGATTTAAATCCGGGCGGATAGAAAGATGATCCTTGCGTTGTTTCAGATGTTGAGCTAGTCGCTGCTGCAGTAGTTGGTAGTGCGGCAAACAACGGAACTTCTTGACGTGTTACCGCTTTGGACTCAGCTGCTGTAGTTAGTTGTGGAGTGAAAAGCGAAGTTGCTGGACCTGGTGGATAGAGGGGCTGTGAAGAGCCAAATAAAGGAACTTCCTGAATGGCCGCTGATGAAAGTGTAGTAGTAGTTGGTGGTGCAGACCACAGAGGTACTTCTTGGATTGGAGCTTGAAAATTGCTTGGTTCTGGCGTCTGTGGCTTTGGTGCAAATGGGGAGCTTACAGTTGGTGGTGGAAATAAGGGAAGTCCTTGCGATGGTGCAGACGATGTTTGTAGCGAGATTGGCGTAAAAATGGAAGCGCTTAACGGAGACGCAGTTTGACTGTTTTCTGTTCCTGTGGTCGTTTGTGGGGCGAAAAGAGAAGTTGCTGGCGCTGATGGTCCAGGTGGAAAGAGTGGAACTTCCTGGGTTGTAGCTGCAAGTAGAGCAACTTCTGTTGCTTGTGTTCCTCCAAATGGATTGAATATAGCCGCAGTTGCAGCTGTTGTAGGCGCAAAGTGCGTCGGTTGACCAAAAAGTGATGTTGCAGTTGAAGTTTCCTGCGCTGTCAATGGACTTTTGTAAAGTCGTGTGCCCTTCTGTAGGCGGTAAGATGCTTGTCCACTAGCTGGTGGCGGAGCTGCTGCTGCAGCTGGTGGTGGTCCTACAGCGAGAGTGCTCTCAACTAAAGCCGGAGGAGGTGCAAAAGATGGTGGTTGAACGACTGCTGAAGGATGAGCGTCTGCTGGAGGATAAGCAGTTGCTGGTGGGTGAGCGACTGCTGGATACTGGGCAACTGCTGATGGTTGAGCAACAGTTGGTGGCTGGTAAACTGCTGTTGGTTGAGCAACAGGTGGCTGATTACTTGCCGGTGGATATCCAATTGTTGCTGGTTGATTAGCTGTCGGTTGCTGAGCTGTTGCTGGTGTAAAATACCCACCGATTGCGGGGGGAGGAACAGACTCTAGAGCTGAAGTCACTACGGACGGATTAAGTAAACCTCCGGTTTGTTGTTCAAAGGGGACAAAAAAGTTTGGAGCAATGGGTGGAGCTTCTGATGCTGGCGTATAATAGTTTGTTGGTCCAGTGGTAATGTCAAAGTGGCCAGCTGGATTAGCCGGTAGATTAGGTGCGTTGTAGTTGATAGGAGCTGGTGTTGGTTCGTTGGTTCTGCCTGTGGCTGATTGCACTAGACCCGAGATGTTCTGTAGCACACCTGTGGGCACTAGACTGGTTAGCGAGAAAAGACCACCAACCGATTTGCGGTCCTCTTGGACAGGTGGTGCAGGTGGCTCAAATGTGTGCACTGGCTGTGATGCTACCTGTGGCGCTGGATATGGTGGTGTTTGGAAGGGAGTACTAACAGCTACAACGGGATGCTGCTGATGTTGCTCCGAAAAACCTGGTATAGGTGCGTATAGCTTCTTTTTGGCGCTGATTCGATAAGTATTTAGTCCAGTTGACGCTGTCGGTGGCAGAGAGCTAGCTCCTATGCCAGGTAACTCCGCAGGCGCGTATAATTTTGGCGGCTCTGGCGCTGCTTCGCCCAAGACACTTGGTGGTGCCGCGTAGAAGGGCGCTGGCGGTGGTACCACTTGACCCGCCTGCTGTATATAGGTGGGTTGTATATCCAATTGAGGCTGTATTGGCGTCGATTCCTCCGCCTCTCGTGTGCCTGCGTAGATGCGCTTCGAGAAGGTGGAGAATACGTTGGAGGCCACCGAGGGCAAGGCTCCAAACGAAGATGCCGCCTGGCTAAGCAACGAATCGGCAGCGGGCGGCGGTTCTAGCAGAGGATTTGCATTAGCATCCGCTACACTCTGATATGGATTTATTAATGCAGTCGCTGTTGCCGAATCGTCACTGCCGCTCGCATTCAAGTTAATCTCGTCAAGTGTTTCGTTATCGTCAATGCTCGATGATTGTCCAACGGTCACTAGTGTTTTGGGCTCTGCAAAAAGTAAATAAATCAAGTTATTTAAGAGTTCCACTTTTACGGAAGTAGTCGAGATATATAGGTATGTATCTTCAATAAAATTCCATTCTTGCGTTCTGCTTCGCAACATAGTATGCTAATAAAACTCGATGCGACGTCAAACTAGTTGTTATCTAGTGATTAGCTCAAGAGCAGCGACCAGGCAAAACAGCTATTTAAAGACGGTCAATCTATATTGTTATTAACTGAGCTATTTAAGATAAGAGACTGCTGGTTAAGTATGGGATACGTATAGGAATGTTAATGTGTACTTAAAATTAAGTTATAAGTGCTTTAAATTCGCGAACAACCAAAAATCTTTAAAATGAAAGAGCTTCAGGTTACCAATTTGGTTTGATTAAAAGGTCAAAATTAATACGATACTTTTCAACTTTTCCGTTTCAATATTAAAGGTATTTTAGGGTACGTTGCAAAATTATCAAACACACAACTTGCTTTGTTTAGCAAATACAGTATTTATGTGCCTGTCCGCGTATCATAAAAAGCCAAAAATCGGCATTAGCTAAGCTCAAATGTCATGACATTTGAATGCGCCAAAAAGAAAAAGATGTTGTTGGCTGTTTGACGTTTTTCCTTAGGCTATCATTTTTGTCAGTTGGCTTAAGTCGTCTTTTTTGTTAGACCAGAAAGAAAGCAAATGAAGCTGGCTGAGAGCTTGGAGTTTGGCAAACGTGTCTTTTGGCTGGAGTAAGCGCCGCTACTAAGAATTCACCTCGATCATAAAACGTGATTCGTACTGTGAATTGTGTTGTGTGGCTCTGTGCATTGTGTGAAGGCCTTTAAGCGGGCTTCAACAACACCTTGTTGAAGTTGCTGTAACCCAATGTTAAGGTGTTCCAAGCATTTCAATTTCTGCTCGTAAATATTTATGCTCGCGTTTGGCACATTTGCGAGCATTTTTGCCAGCTGCAATGTGAGATAAATGCAATGTGAGTTCGCTTCGGGCAGTTCATATTTCACGGTTAGTTCTTAGATTGGCTCATAGTACTCAATTTCGTGATAATCATTTGAAATCCCTTTCTTCTAACATATTTACAATAACATTTAAGCTGGTTGTTATAGGGCTATTTGTTTTTTAAATAATTCATAAGGGAATGGGAAATTTTTTTAACTACTTAACAACACTCTAATTGAGTATTTACCATTTTTGATCGCTTATTTTCTTTTATAGTATAATTAACGATTAAGTGATTGTAAAACATGAAAGAAAAATATTAAAACAAACTTACATAACGGACACTTAATAAGTAAAGATTTGCATTTTAAGCACAAACAATTAATCAAAATTGATCATAGAAATAATACAAAGGAAATGCTTTGGAATATTTATGCAGATTGTTGAATGCACATTTTAACGGGCAAGCAATAACTGAAAACCATTTGTCAAGCGGCGCAAAGCTCCTCTGAAGATAATTTACTGTACATATATATGGGTTATAAAAAAAACGTTGCACATTTCTTACAGACATAAACAAAATAACATTTTCACAGACGATAAACAACAACAAGAACGAATACAAAAACTGCAACACTTTTGTGTTTCTCTCTTTTACATTTCAGCGCACTTTTTGTGAGGTTTTCATATTATGGCATGTTTTCATATACATATATATATATATATATATAAATATATATACACAAAGCACTTGACATTGTCGCATGTTGGAGTTTGTTTTTCGGCGTTGGCGTCTCGCAATGTGATGACACTTTTTTAAAGGTGTCAGCAATTGTTTGGCTAATGTAACTTCATAAAGTGACTAAAGTCAACACATAACGATAACTGCAACAACAACATTAACACTAACAACAACAGCAAACAGCTTAAAACAAAGCTAAGTTACATACTATATATGTATATAGTCGCTCTGTATTGAAAAACGATTTGTTTGGCACACCAAGTCATTAAGTAACAGGCAAAAAAAAAAAAATTTCCAGTTTCGTCTTGAGACATAAATGTATTTGTAGCTTTTTATTTTTTAGTTAGTTAAATATTTACAAAAGGCCACAATGACAATGACGCATTTCTGACAAATTGCTAAAGCAAACAAACGATTGTCTAACCGCATAAAGTCTGGGGGCACATAAGAAAAGTAGAACAACGTATTTCAAATATGGCTCGAGTCGCACAAAAAGCATAAAATACAATAAAATAAAGCTAAAGAAAAAAAAAAGACAGCACACAGAAATGAAGAGGAATTCGCTGTGGCATGACATCATAACGATCATAAACGAATCGGAATCGAGGCAGGCAGCAGCATAAACACTTAAGACAACACAAACTCCAACAGAAGACAAAAAAAAAATTACCTGCCTCTGTCATCTGTCCCAAGTGCCTGCACATAATGGCACTCAAATAAAACAATTAAGGCCCACATAAGCACGTCAAGAGACCATGAAATCATTTGCAGGATACCACAATCAACACACACACAACACAACACAACACAACCAACAAAGATGCCCCGAAAAGATTGCCAACAATATTTGTTGGGCTTAAGCGCTTGCAAAAAGGCTCGTGCAGGTCGCATGCCAAAAATGTGGGACTAAAAAAAAATAAAATAAAAATAAATAAACACCAGCTTGGCATTTTTGGCATTGAACCCTCCGGCTACAAAATGCCCAAAAACAAAACCATAAACAACTTTAACCAGAGCAAAAAGAAATAAAAATGCGTGCTTGGAACTGCTCGAGATGCTCGAGACGGTTTGTCTGCCAGCGGCAAAACGATGATATAAATAAAATGCACGATTTTTCCATAGCCAAAAACAAGAGGCCAACATGACAATGTCTTTTTGTTGTTTTCGATGTTGTTGTTGTTTTGTCTTTCTTCTTTTTTGTTGTTGATGTTGTTGAAACGTTTCTACACTTGGTTAATTTAAGCAAATATTTTTGCAAGTGGTCTTAAGAATATTTATGAAAGCCAATTTCAATTATTATGACATTGTTAGAAAATGAAATAATAAGGTTCATCTTTCAGAACAGCTGACAAACAATTCTTCAAATTTTTATATGTTTGGAATTAGTATTCAAAAATCTACTCCATATGCATCACAAAGATGTTGTTAGGCTTATACCAAACGCGACACGGGCTCAAAACAAAAGACTTAGACAAGAAACGCAGGTAGCAGAAAATTCAAGTGATGGATGGATTTTTAAGAATTTCGTACTCTGTCAGCGGGGTTATTCCCTTGACAAATGCTATGGGCCACCCCAGCCCAAATATCGAATTCCACTCCCAGTTCAAGTCTCACTTTTGTGGCCTTGTGACGCATTTGTGCCCCGGTAATTCCAATATAGATTCTTATGCCTGAGCTCTATAATCTTATCAATAATAATAATACCATGTCACAGGAGGGTGCGGCGTGTTTGCAGCATTGTCTCATCGCATTGTCTCTATGTACGTTTGCAACCAATTGTTAAATATTTAAACAATTTATGGGCCACATAAGTACACAAATTAACAACAACTACAACTAAAGTTCGACTTGATGAACTGCGACTACAAAAGGGCGTGCAATTAGGAAATTTTGTTTTAGTATCGCGCCAATCGTTAGCCCGTATAGTAACATCGCAAGGATACTACTGACAGATATAACTAACTTCATACTATATTAAATCGTGATTCGCAAAAGTTAACAAATCGCGTTTCGCTTTTAGGACCGCAAAACGCAACAAGTTGGTAAATTTCTTTTGTTTTAATTAGCACTTGAATATGAATAACAGCAACAATACATAAGGAAATTTGTCTTCCAAGCTTGATTGAAAGCTAATCAAACATTAAGCGTTAATCAAATATACATATTTGTTTTGTGTGAGAGTTATTTACCAAACAAAGACATAATCAAACAAAGTATTGTGTAAATATAAATACACCTGAACATAAGCAACAAAATTAATTGCAAATTTTTAACGAAATCGCGATATACACAAAAATTGTGTGAGCCGCATAAATTCTCAGCGCATGTTATGCAATAAGTGAATTTATTGAAAGTGGACGCAAAAGAAAAAGGAAAAAAATAAAACAGCAAACATTAATTTAAAATTTACATAAAGTAAAAAAGGAACAAATTAAATAAATAATAGAGCGTCAAGTTAAAGTGAATAAATTTGAAAAAAAAAAAACCGCGTTATATAATTTTTGAAACTCTGCAAAAACATTGGGTGAGAGCTTAAAGTATAAGGCTGGATTTTGTTATATTAAAGTTATCAAATTCAAGATTTTTTAAGCTATAATAAGTTTAACAATGTATTCCCCAATTCAAATTGTTTAAGAAATATTTAAAGTAAAACATAAATCAGTTATTTTAAAGAACTGAATAAAGACCTTAATTGGAAAAAATGTTCTTAAATGACTTGCTTTAACTCTGTCTAATATATGAAAACAAGCCTTAAAGTTGCAATTAACAATACAACGAACCACAAATTCAAAGCCGCAGATAAAAATCTTGTGTGCCACATTGAGGAAGCTTTGAGCAACGCACGTAGGTCATAACGCACACGATTTAATGAGGTAAACACAATATAAACAACAGCAACGTTTTGCCAAAAAAATAAATAAAATGTGACGGAGGCATATATATTTTTTTTTGCCATATACATAAGCTTATATAAGCGACAACAACTTTATGCAAAGAGTGCGAGACTAATAAAAACGCTAAGGTTTTTTTTTTTTTTTTGCTAACCGTCGCGTTAAAAATGTTCTATAATTCTTGGATGTATGCATATATATATAAGAAACAACAAAAATTGTGTTCCATATTTTGCTTAAAGCAACACAACAAAGTGTCTCGCCAAATGCCAAAGAATACAAATAATAAAGCTTATAAAAATGTTTCGCTTGTTATTGCTGTTTATTATGCAAACGCTTTAGTTTTAAAATGCAACATTGAAAGAACCTTGAGACGCCAACACAATGAACAAGACACAACAAAGCAAGAAGAAAACAAAGAAAGTTTTATTTTAAAGCTGAAAATGATTTATCATATTTTCGACTGCTATAGCTATTAAAACTTTAAGGTTTACAAATAGTTGCGGATGTGTTTATGAGGTTTAAGTATGTTTTTACTGTTAGGCAAATGGATTATAGCCGACACTCCATAACGAGCATATTTATGAGTTTTAATGAGGTAGACGGAGGAACGTTTATAAATTCGCTACACGCTCCATTTTCGGCGCCACGCTGCTTAATCGAACTTCCTACTTAACAACAACAACAACAACAAAAAAAAAAAGAGTGAAAGACCTGACTTTACCTTGCACAATATTATTGTTATGGGTTTGGTAGGAATTATGATGATTTGGGGATAAGCTGTTTTAAAATGCTTTATGACACAAATAAACAAAAAGGTGCAAAAAGCTTTGTTAAAAATTCAAACAAATTAAAGGGTTGATAGTTTGTTATTCTAAAGGAATGTGCTGGGTAATCAATCAGCCATATATATATATATATATATATATATATATTTAATTCTTAATTGTTAAAGCTCCAAGCTAGCAACACATAATCAAATATTTAACATATGGACATGGCGCCTGTACAAGTTTGGGGACCAGCACGTTGGAACTTTATCAGCATCACGCTCTTAAGATTCCAGCTAAACAGAGCGAATAAAATTGAGCGCTGCTTTTGCTGTAAGCGTCGACGTCAACGTCAACGTCAACGTGAACGACAACGACAACGACAGCGCTGATCGAGTCAAGTTGAATCGGGCTAAAAACTAAACGCGGAGCGCTGTTGTTTGTGTGATGTGTGGTGTGGTGTGGTGTGCTGAGTTGGTTTTGGTTTTGGTTTGTTCGCTGGTTGGTTGCCGTTTCTGTGTCTGCTTTCAGTTTCATTTGAGACGTTGTCGCGTACGCAAGTGTTGAAAACAGCTCAAGCTTAACCAGTCACAACACACACTTACAACAAAGATACCCAACTTAAAATGAACATAATACAACAACAGCAAAAATCATTTAAACGGGTTAATCAATATACAAGTACAACAACAAGAAACGCAACAAGCACGTTGAATGTTTTCAGTGTGTGGGTTTAATATGCATTTTTTGGGCATATTTTTTGTAATCAAAAGTGCATAAAGTGCGAGTGGTTGATTTTGCATAATCGAGTTAATTTATGAACAATGCAAAGAAATGCGCAAAATACATAAATAAATCAAGTGCAAGCGTTTAACATATTAAACAAATTCAATATATATATATATATATATACATATATAAGTACGTACAGCAAAAACAAAAAAAATCCGGCTGATAAACAAGTTCGTTGCCTAAGTCATTTGTTTGCCAGCACCCAGTTCAAACTATATCCATACTTTGAACAAACTTAATTAATTATTATTGCTAATATATGCAGTTATAAGCGTTAAGCTCGCCACGTCAACAAGAAGTCGCACTAAAAGGCAAGTGGTCTACAACAAGTTCAAAAATGAATGCTGAAAGTATCTAAATAAAAACAAAAAGAAAGGAATTTTTTTTTGTTCTCAAAATGCCAAATGTCAGTAAATAAATTACGGACGCGAAAGTAAAACAAACGAACTAAGTAAACGATAAGCAAACAAAACGAATCATTTGTAAAATTAACTGCGAATTCAATGTCAAGAAAAAATCAACAATATAACTCAGTTAATGCTAATGCTTTTTGAAAAGTCGACGCGTGGGTTTTTTTTGTCTGAAGGGTCAAAATTGCTGTAAAATAAGTGTATTTTTTATTGTTGCCAATGCAATTTTTGTTGTTTGCGTTTTAAAAAACAAACGCAGCTTGTGTAGAAAGCGAGCGACGAACTTAAGTTCTAAGTGCTGTTGTGTGATTAACTAAATATACCCTGTAATAAGTTATATTAGCTCATAAATGAGTCTAAAACAAGTTAGAATCCATAAAAGACCTTAAGAATCAAGTTTAGTTAACACAAAATTGATAAAAACTTGACTTGGTTAAGTATTTTTTTTTTTAATTTGAGAAAACTATCAAAGTAATCCCCAATCTAAGATTTAAATCGTAGGGTATAAAAAAAATCCAAAAAACTCAGCAAAAACGCAATTTGAATTTATAATTTTTGCAATTATATTTCATTAATTTGTCGGGGTACTAAAAAAGGGGCAGGCAAGTGATAAAAAAAAAATATCATAGCGCAAATCTTGAATGCTTACGCGCTATGTGAATTACATTAAGCCTCAACCCGCAACCCGCTGATGCCACACCAAAACCACCCACCTGCAGTAGGGAACACGAATAATTGCGCGATTTTAATTTGTTTATGGAAATAAAAATAAAATATCAACTGCTGCCGTTGCTGATTGATGATAAACTGAAACTGACGCAGCCAGTTTTGTAATGTAACTTGTGCTGTTCTCTTTCTTTAATTAAAAAATCAAATTGCCTATAAATAATAATCAACAAATAACAAATTAAAGTCTGATTTCACACTTTAGCTGAGTGCGGATCATTTCAGTTCGTTCAGTTTGTTGCGTTCGCTCGTTGAATTAACAATTAACACGTCAACTGCAATCGAAAAGTGAAAAATATTAAAATCTATCTGATTGATGTCAAGTTAAGTTAAGAACTTGATGATCAGCTGGTCGTTGTTGTTAATTAAAATAAGCACGTCTCATTTTGAGTGATGGATAGATTTGAAGGTTTTGTGGTTCTCTTTTTCTTTTTTTTTGTACATTTATTTTTTGATGGCACGTCAATGATATTTACTTAGTGAGTTAGTAATGTCCAAGATCTGGAAGATAAATTTTTTGTTATTTGAGTTCAAGTCTTAAATGTGTTTGTACTCAGTATAAACTTTAATATACTAGTAACACGCTGAAACAATTATATATATAATCGTAAAGACCGCGTAAAACTTGTTTAATAAAGTTGTGCTTATGATTATCTAGCTTATCCAGCTGTGTGCAATTTTAATAATCATATCTATGCCCATCACATTGATTGCAAGTGTCAAAACAAGTTGCGTGACTAACAATTAGCAATGTGAGCAACTGATTTCACACTTGAAAGCAGCTAGTATTATTGTTACTATTATTAGCACCTTTTGCTGACAACAGAATATTCTTCACCACAGCTTTACTAGACACAATCAAGAACTACGCGCCGCTATGCACTAAGCTCGCATAAAATTGTTTAGATTAGTTGTTTGAGATTTATGAATGAAAGAGAAATAAGTAAAGCCTCTATTATAATATCGAACGTGTCATTGTTGCATGGTCAGATAAAAGCGGAACTGCATTTCACTTTATAAATGTGTCAACTATAAGTTTTTAATCGATGATTAGTTGATTTTATGTCATGGAAACATACAGCATCAAATTCAGCGTCTCTTCAATCGAACCGGCTTACACAAAATGCGCATTGACCTTGCAACGCCTGTTAAATGTACAAACTCATTTTCGAAGTCGTAAAAGATAAAACAAAATACAAATGATATCGAAAAACGAACACAGAATATTTTAACTTAATTTATTTCCACATGTTCGCTGCCTTATTTTATTGTTATTTACGAAAACGGCTTAAAATTTCTGCCTTTTTGGATCTCTTTTATATTATACATTTATTATTTGTTTAATGTGTTTTTTGCATGTCGTTAATTAACGACAACTGTTAGGATGAGTTGACCACGTTGTTGCATACATCACAAGAAACAGACACACACACACACACACACAGACACACACAGACAGACAACAAACTGAAGAGCCAAGAAATCAATCATTCAAATTCATTTGTTGCTAATTTGTTATTCAAACAATACGCAAAATGCATTCATCACAACAGCAAAAAATAAAAATAAACATAATAATAAAAGTAAATAAAAAGTAATAATATAATACAAGGTATATTTGATAATGTTATTTGCATGACGCGCATTCACAGTGCTAATTGCGTTTACTTAATTGAATGTTAAAACTTGATCAAATTGAGCGAAACAGCATTGGCAAACTGCGAAGGCGAATTAACAACATGGTTAAATATACCCTATAATACTTTAACCATGAAAAATATATGTATAAAGCTTTTCTTTGACTTTTCAAGAATAGAATTTGATAGGATTGAATTGAACTTCTCATTGTTACATGCACATCGACTCTTTTATAATACCCCACTTTTGCAAGAAATTATTTAATGATTACGGAGCATTCGATCCCATCAAAATGTCAGATTTAATCGTAAGCAGGCATCAGTTTTATTTAGTTATAATGTGTTTTTAACTATGGCTCTTTGGCGCCTACTAAATATATGTTTTTATAAAGTAGCTGTCGCTGTTGTTGTTTTTTTTGTTGTTGCTGTCTCTTTTGCTGCATTTGCTAATGTAAACGCTTGAGACGTCGGCTGCTCTTCGTTTTCCTCAGCTGCAGCAGCAATAGCAGCAGGTTAAGATAAAAAAGCTTAGATAAAATAAAGCCACGGAAACCTTGACCATATCTTTGATTTGTTTGTGTTTCCATTATCGATTTACACATGTTTCTAATGCGCTACTTTATTTATTGACGGGTTTTTGTGTTTCTTTTAATGCTGTTTAGAGTTGTCTTCACTTTTGGCAAAGAAAACTTTTCACCAGCTTTTTAAATTGTGTTAACACAGCATTTTATTTGTTTACTTTACATACATTGTTATATTGTTAATGCACTTTTTGGTTAATGTTTTTTTTACATTGACTCATGTTCATGAACATGACTTTTGGAAATATCTTGGCTTGAAGTTTATCAAGTTTCAAGCTGAAAATGTGCGTAGTAAGCGGATTGTATTTTTAAAGAGTTTAATAACAGCTATTTTGTGAATTGGAAGACTTTAAAATACCACGCATTATGTTTATAATGGGTTAAAGAGTGGATTGAAAGGCTTTTAAGTACAACTTTCACTTTAACTAAAGCTATTAATAAATATAAACCTATTTTTAGTTATTATGTAAGAACGTATTATAATAAGTTTTAGCTTTACTTTGTAACTTTACACACAAAAAAACAACCACATAAAATTCCCGCAAATTTCTCACATTTTTACTCTCCATCTCTCTATTTTTCTCTATAATTAGAACTAGCGAAACTTAACTAATTCTCCAAATCTAATAATTTGACTGTGCTTTAGTGTACTTTTTTTTTCTCGACCATTATCGATAATTATTTAAAATGAGTTTAATGGGAGAATAATACGATAATTGCACACACATTTCACTTTTTCGCATTGCGAAAGTGTCGAAACTATGAAAACAACGGTAAACATCAAAAAAAAAACAAACAATAAATAGTTATAATAATATGTGGCGCATAATTGCGTCAATTTAATGAGCGGCAATCAATCAAAACTCGCATTTGGTTGCTTTCATAAAAATGGTTTGATTTATTGTTGCTTGTTGCTTGCAGATTGTTTTGGATGCTGATAGAGTCAAGGGGCAGACGTAAGGCAGAAGAGTAAAGGAAAGACTTCAAAACAGATAACTTTTTAATGATACTGCGGACGAGTCTTTGTGTGTTGAGTCTGCTGCTCCTGACGCTGCTGCAGGCTCAAGTTGAGTGCAAGGATGAGGATTATAGCAGCGATAATGCAAGTGGCAGCAGCAATGATGACATCTACGATCCGGCGCAACAGGAGACCGAAGCTGAGGCGGAAACTCAACAGCATCGGAACAGCATTGAAGCCGATGAGAGTTCACTGCCCGTACAGATGGTGAACGAACTGGAGTCCATGGAGCAGCAGCCAACTACAGATAAAGTGGTGACAGATGCGCCCACAACAGTTGCAGCTGAAGTTGCACCAACTGCAGAGTATGATGAGAATTCAGCTGCTGAGATGATGGAGGATGCATCCACACAGAAAAAAGATTCGAAAGACGACAAGCCGGTCAAGAGCTTACAGCAAGACTACTACGACGAGATGCAGGTGGAGGATCACCACGAAGAGCAGCAGGCGGACCAAAAGCACAAGGAGCCAGCACCAACGACTACAGTGCCAGAGTATGTGCGCAAGGCCAAGGCGGAAAGATATCCCCAAGTGGATAGTGGTGACTATGCTGAGGAGGATACGATTGTGGAGCAGCAAACACAACACATAAAGGAACCCAAAGAGCCCGAAGAGGATATCAGCTATCGCGATGAACCAGCTCAGCCACAGGCGCATGTTCAACAGCTGCCCACAGAGCACAAAGCTAAGCCCTTTAAGCCCACTGGCTCCGAGGAGTACTACGATGAGGATCAGGTGGACAGCGTGGAACATCGAACCACAACGACATTAAAGCCAACATCAACAATAACTGAGGCACCAATACCTGTGTTGGAGGCACGTTTCGGTGGCTTTGCCGGTTTTGGTGGTTGGCCTATTCAAACGCCCCACACTTTATCCACTAGTGCTCCGCCAGTGGTAAGCACAACGCCAACAACTACTACAACAACCACAACAACGACGACAACACCAGCGCCACGCAAGCAATCGAAGCATATACATCTGGCCAAGCCTGAATTACTGCCCGCCGATCAGTTGCGCAACTACATTAAGGATGTTTACATACGCATGCCATTGGCAGTGATTGTGGATCCATCATCAGCATCACTGGATCAGACCAAGCGTTTATACATTGATGCGCTGCAGGACAAGAATATCAACATAAAAATTGTGCTTGTCACTTTGAATGAGTCTGGTAAGTAGCTTTAACAACCCTCAAGCGAAGTTTGCATCATTGCAAATTAATCGTCTATCGAAAATTCGATTCTTTTAGGTGTGCCAACTGCTTTCAGTTTCAATAACACGCGAGAGTTTATTGCGGGATTAAATAGCACCAAAGAGCACGAGGGCGGCAATGCGTTTGTGGGTGTGTTACAGGCTGCCGAACTGGTGCCTTATGACAGCGCCATTTTTATCTCCACAGCTGCAATACCGCCGCACACCGAAATAGTTCAGGATGCGGCAATCACACTACTCAAGAAGCGCATACGCGTAAGTAAACACAAAGAGCTTTAACGGCACACATTTCGTAGACGCATGTAAGCTTGTTGAAAGCTTCAAGCTTCGATAAATGGAATGCTTATTCATTTTAATATTCGCTCCCACTCTTAACTGGTTGTGCTTTGTATTTCTTTCTTTCTTTTTTTTTTTGCAGTTGTTTATGCTGTGGTATGGTGAGCGGTCGGCAACTGAGAATGAAACCGAAGAGGCTGTGGGTGGCATACTTGGCGAGGTGGCAATACGTTCGGGCGGCGAAATTATACACATTGTGAGCACAGAGCATGGACAGCACATAGCGGGCAATACGGTAAAGAGTGAACAACGTTCGAACACATATGTATTATTAGTGTAATTAAAAAGGCTGCTTTTGAAGCTAGCCCAGCCTGCTGCCTAGTGTTGAAATTGAAAGTGGCGACAACACAGCAGCAAACAAAAACAAAAACAAAAACAATAATATCAACAGCAACAGCAGCAACAAGTGTTGCTCAAGCAACCAAGTGAGACGCAAATAGCAGCTTGGATTACCTTTCGGGCAGCTGCTCAAGAGCACGAAGCAACTTGTTGTTGCTGTTGTGTATCTATTTGATGTTGATGATGTTGCATCTTTGTGCAAAACTAGGTTATGGAAAGAAAAGTGAAGGGCAAATTTGTTAATAGAAAGGAAACTAGACATATTCCAAGCAAAACAACAGCTACAACAAACTAATAAATAGTTAAATATTTTCTCAAATCTCTAATTTGCAGCTAACACTTGTTTCGGATGCCTACCAGGGCGCCCAGGAATTGGATTTACCCGTGGATACAACGCTGTCTAGTTTACATGTGCGCATCGATGCCAATATGCGACGTGCCACACTGTCAACGCCCAATGGTGGTTAGTTCAACCATTAACCCACATCACAAATATGCTATTTCACTCGTTTTAAATACTAACCAAGTATGTAGTTGGAGTTTAAGAAGAAGAAGTAGCAGCAGAAAAGAGATAAAACAGGGTTGTATCTTATGCTACATAGCAGTAGTGTTGTAGTATGAGAGTTCAGCGTGTACGGGTTCAACAATAAGGGATCTTCAATTAAGTGGCACATACGCATTTATTTTTGTATGGTCACGCCTAGGTTAGCTTCGATTTAAGTCTTTTTGTAGCTAACTATATATTTATATATATATATATATATAGATATTATATGCTACTATATGTTTATTTAACTCATTCGCACTCTATCTTTCTATCTTTCTATCTTTAACTAATGCCAGTGTTGTAAAATGTCTCAAGAGTCAACTGTACTTATATTTATATGTGCTTAGCTTTAAGTTCTATATTAACTAACCAATCCGCCTACCTTAATCCCAACTGATATTTTTTATGTACATATATAAATATAGCCGAAACAAATTAACTCCTTCAACGCTTTCCTTAACCAAAACGCTAGCTTAATGCTTAAAACGTAACAATAACTTGTAGTACAAAAGAATTTCTTCAAATATATATGTATACCAGATACCATATATTTGTATATGTTTTACACAAATAAAGTAATAAATGTCTAGCTTTAAGGGTCTACAATAAAAACAACAACAAGAAAATACACATTAAGAAATACTTTGGCTTACTTTTAACTTCAATTCGCAAGCAATCCTTAGCACAAGTTTAACTCGATTGTTGCACCTATTGTTCTTCATTTTGTGTGTTTGTCCCACGCGTAAGTATAACAAGGATTCGTATTATTTGTAATGCACTTGTTTTTCACTTGACTAACTCTCAACCATTAACTGTTCAGCACAAGTTGTTACTGTTTACTAATCATATTGCACACGGAGCCGTATAAGTAATTGCTATCAAATTAGTCTCGAACTAAATTGCTAAACTCTTGAATTAATCATACAGAAAACGTATATGTTCGCGTCGTGGCGGGCAAAGTTCAGAATTTTCTCTCTTTTGTATAGCTGGACTAAAAGGCAAATATGACTCAAAAAAAAAAAAATTGGCAAACACAATGTTGATTTCAATGTGAATGACAGCTTATCGCAATTGCCTTTGAATAAAAAAATAAAAAATAACTAAAACAAGAGCTTACTTAAGCATGTTCAAGCTTACTGATAAGAAAGGTCAATTTTGGAGTAAGAATACTTTTTTTTTAGCCTTATTAATGAGTTTAATATTCTCTATCATAGTAATTAAAAATATCAAGCTATTTCCTTTTTAAAGTATCAAAACACAACGTTAAAGACATTTTAAGTCAGTCTGCACTTTGAAGTAATTACAAATTTCTTTATTGATTGATTTTTATTAATACGCCTCACCATAAAGTTTTTAATCAAATATTTGCACTGTTTTCTAATCATAAATAAAGTACACAGTGAACTTTTGCCATTACCACAGTTATCAAAGAGAGCTCGCGGAAGTTGTTTCGTCACGCCAAAAACTTTTAGCGACGAAAGTCCACACTTGCACACACACATACAGACACTTGCACACCAACACTGCTTTTGTTGAACAAATCAATTGAAGTTGCTAGCGCATTGCCTGCCGCAACACAGAGAATATTGCAAAACCAATATGCAAGCCATTAAGGCACATTTCATTTGATAATTACCAAAAATATCATGTCTAACACATTGAACACAAACACACACACACACACACACAGTCACGGTAAAATGATAATTTAATTGTTGCCAAAATTGCGGCGTTGCAGCACAAACAAAGTCAATTATATATAAACAAATGTATATCTTAACATACATACACAAAAGTCGGTCAGCATGCATTTGTCCACTGCCACGGCCAAGTTCAAAAGTAGCATGAGCAAAATCGACTGCGACTGTTGATGATGCACACGAATCGAAATTTACAATGTTACGCCGCAGGCCATGTCAGATGGCAAATGGTGTTTGAGACGAAATTAACGCAGATTTAGCAACGCTTTGGTAGCATGTAAATGTTTAATAATTTGTTTGATTTCACAATGCGAAACAATCGTTTTATGTTAAGTATTTAGCAGAAGTGTTTGGCTTTCACAACAAACAGCAAAAACACAAACCACAAAGCAGCTGCTGCGTAACATACACAACCGACACAGAGTTGCCATCGCGCATGATGCGCCATATGGTTTGTTTAATAATTGTAACTAAAAATAATTACTACCACAATTGGCTGCATGTCAAAGTGCAATAATGTGCAGCCATTTATTTGACAACAATCTATTTCAATAATTATTTTATTTACACAATGTGTGTACAAGTAATCTGGCAACGCTCAACGTAAACAGCTGTGAGCGCGTGTACAGTGAACGGCAAAAAGCACTTGTTAATTTGATTTGTGTGTATTTTATTTTCACATAGAGATCAATTTAAAAAAACTAGTAAAATTTAAGTCAACCAACGACACACGAAATGCAAGCAAAGATGAACTTGACGCCTACGTACCGCTTAACAAACTGCGCAAAGCGACAATCCTCAAGCTGCAATTGACGCCACACTTATCTAACGACGAATACAATGTTTTTATACGCGCCGAACGGAAAGCTGACGTTTTTCTAGGTGAGTTGATAATTATTAACGAAGCAAATCAATAAGAAAATGTAAGGAGCAACTTGGCAACCGCGCTTGTCGCTTACAACTAAATAGAAACAATTATTATTAATAAGATGCGCTTCCTGTGGCACACAACGAAACGAAAAGAAAAACAACAACAAGACTAGCTAACTGATACTCTGTGGTTTTGTGATAAGAGGCCTGCCCAACTGATAACATTATCAACGTTGAAGGCTATATATGAATAGAGCGTTATTCTGTTGATTGTTGACGCCAACCTACCAACCAACCAAGCATCCCATCCGTCACACAATACAATTCTGCTGCCAACAACAAAGCACACGTGTAGAGCTTTAATCAGTGTTGAGTGCGTGTCGTGACACGTCTGGACAGAAAAAATTCATGAAATACATATGATTGTTAATCCGATTCATATTTTTGTGCAGGTGATATCATTCAACGGATTAATAGCTACTACTCACATGGACGCAAAGAGCGCCCTGTGGTGTCAGTGGAACGCCTGGCCAAGCTTAAGTTTCCTGAGACGACGGAGAACGATGTGGACTCGCCCAAAAGTGAAGTGGAAACTTTCTCGGAAACGGAGCTGGTGCAGCCAGCGACAAGTCTTAATCAGACTGAACCTGCAGCAGCCACTGGTACATCGCAACGTTCCACCTTGAATGCCATGTTGTTGCAACGTTGCGGCACAAAAATTGAGCTAAGCACTCAATCCCAGCTGTTGGCCATTGGAGGACAAATGTCCACGCTGCTCTTCGAGGTTACAAACATGCGGGCAGAACGCGTTTATCAATCGGTCCAAGTGACAGACGAGCGTCGCTTTCTCGTGCAGCTAAATCCGACAAAGTGATAATAAAAAATCTGAGCACTTGTAGGTCAAATTCAAATTCCCTTTTCTTTTGCAGTTTCTATTTGCGTGCACGCGAGACGAGAATTGTACGCCTGACTGTGCTCGTACCTACAGGCACACCTGCGGGAACAACCGACAGAATCACGTTCACCAGCTATGGAACCGAAACGGCCACATTGGCGGTGAGGTTGAAGGTGACATCCAGCATTGATGCACAGGTGCGTATACTTATTTATAATCAAATGACATTACGACAAAAACTTATGTCAATATCATTTTAATAAAGGATTTTACTGGCCCTACTCTTGCCTGGGAGTTTGGCAATCGTTGCGACTATGTGTCAACGGATGGACAGAGCTGTGGTGATCGTTTCTGGACACTGGACATAACTGCACAGGATTGGCAGTCCGGCATGTTGCGATTGCAAACTACACCACCGGACGGCCTCTTTTATCGCAATTACTACACAGCGGGCACCACGGAGCCACTGAAGGCCACCTACATGGCTTCTTGCTGCGAACCAAAGGTGGCCATTACTGCCTTCGATGCGGCGGGCAATCAGCGCAGCCTTAATATCGACGTGAGGGATGTGGTCCTGACAGAGGCAGCCATTGCGGCTATTTGCCTAGGCGCGATTCTCCTGCTGCTGCTGATTGTGTTGCTCGTGTGGGGCATTGTGTGGTGTTGCAAGCGGCGCAAGGTGACCCTTGATATGCCTACATATCGTTCCCATTCTACACGTAGCATGCAATAAGTTAAGAGATTTTAAAGACGTTGTGCCAATTAAGAATAACTACTATAAACACAAAATTTAAGCATTGCCCAAGTTAAAGTTACTCAAAAATATAACTTTTAAATATCCTTTTTCCTTATTTTTTTTTTATAAACTATACAATTGTGGTTCATGGCCGTTTTTAAAATATATTTAAAAGCGACCACTGTACCAGAAACTGTTAAGGCTTATCAGAAAACACAGAAATGGAAAAAAGAAGCAACAAGTGACAACTGAACTGCGGCCTAAATTCTGTACTTTAATTTCTTTCTCCCTCTCCTCCGTTTCTCTCTGTCACTTCGCCACTCTCTCGTTGCTGACACACTTACCGCGATTGAGAATGCCAGCGATGAGAGCGGTCGTTGGTTGCGGGGGCGGTGCATGCACCACGGGTGGCGCTGCTGGCAGCAGGAGCGGCTTATTGGGGTAATCATCGTAGCTTAATCCTGTCACAGAAGCGCTAAGCAGTGGATTTTTAACAATACGATTTGCATTGTTGTTGACGCGCGACGACACGTCACCTTTGGAGCGCTCTGACATGTTTTTTAACGCGTTTTTGCAAACTGCAACGTTCACTCCAGCCGTATGTGTTGCGCAATGCAAATTGCCGTGCAATTACTTTGGTTTTTAATCGCACAGATGGGCGAAAAGTTAAGAAAACAAGGCAGTCAAAAGTCTACTTGCAACGCGCACAGTACCACAACCAGGGCTGTCGACTATCATTTAAGTGTGCAGATCGTCAAGTGTGGAGCTATTACTGTTCGTTAAGTTTCATGGTACGTAAACAAGTGAATGACATTTAATCAAATGCGGGAATTTTAACTTTTTTCTAACTCATTTGATTCAGTAAACTTTAAATATCTTTTTTTATATAACCAAATCGCCTTCTAAATAAACCATTTGCTGTAAGTATTAGTTGCCGCATGCTATAAGGAATATTGTTTGTTGTTAACTCTGTTATTCAACTGTTAAAGCAATGAAAAATCTTTTGATTGTTGTCGGCTGCAATATTTACGCCGCTTCGCATTTATACCTGGTTAACGCAAGTACACGGTAAGTCTTACAAATTTTTGCATGCATTGAGTTCCACACATCTCTGTCTGCATTAGCAATAACGCAATTGTATTGCATTTTCACCTGTTGCATTTGTTAACATTTGTATACATATGTATGCATAATAAAAGATTATGCGCTATCAACACACAATTTGTAGTGTTTTCTGTATACCTTTATGTATGTATGTGCAAAGTGTGTGTGTGCTTATGCATTGAAAGACAAATGCATTTATTGACTGAACAGACATGTTCTCATAACAGTTGCTCGATTTAGGGAGGGGCTCGTTCAGTGAATGCTATTCATATAATACATTAATAAGGCTAATGAAACTAACTACCTTTGTGAAATTGTAATATTCGAATCTATTGGAAACTCCAATCAAATAACGTACAAGGGCATCCAGATAAATATTAAAGTGCTTCCCATCAAATCCCATTGAAAAGCTCTCATACACATACACAGACTACTGATAACACACCAGAATAAATACATGTGCCAGATGTTTTGATATTTAATAAAGTACTCATTCGCAGGCCAAACTAGAAAAATTCAGCATGTCGTCGGGCAAACTTATACGTTGGGGCATCGCATCTGCCGGCAAGATCAGTGAGGATTTTGTTATTGCGCTTAACACATTGCCAGCCAGTGATCACAAGGTGGTTGCAGTGGCTGCAAGGGCACAGGAGCGCGCCGCCGAGTTTGCCAAAAAGCACGAGATAGCAACAGCCTATGGCAGTTACGAGGAGCTGGCCAAGGACAAAGATGTGGGCAAGTTTCTTTTATGACACTCTTTCTATTGATTGTTAATGCTCAATTCTTTGCAGATGTCGTCTACATTGGCACGTTGAATCCCCAGCACTATGAGGTTTCACTGCTGATGCTGAAACATGGAAAGCATGTGCTTTGTGAGAAACCTCTGGCCATGAACAAAAAACAGGTTGAGGGTATGTTGGCTGTGGCCAAGGCAAACAATCGTTTCTTCATGGAAGCCGTCTGGTCGCGGTTCTTTCCCTCATATCAGCATGTTCGCCAGCTCATCCAAACCGGTGCCCTTGGCGAAATCGAAGAAGTGGATGTCACATTTGGTTTTCCTCTAGCCGCTGTGGAACGTTTGCAGTAAGTGGAGAACTCTAATGATATGAGCAATTTGTGTAAGTTTATACAATTAACTTTGCAGAAAACGTGAATTGGGTGGCGGTGTCGTTTACGATCTGGGCATTTACACCATACAAGTATCGCAGTGGGCCTTTCAGGAGCCACCACAAATAATTGAATCGACTGGCCAAACCAATAGCGATGGCATCGATGATTCTGTTAGCACCATTCTTACCTATAGCGGTGGTCGTATCGCAAAAATGCGTCTCTCTTCAAGAGAAAAGCTGGATAACAAGGCTATCATCAAGGGCACCAAAGGGCAAGTAACGGTAAGTGACTAACGACCACAATTTGTTACGACTCTTGTTTTTTCTCTCTTTGGTCCCAATTATGATAAGGGTTCACGTTGCCGGTAAGTGATTAGACCTCAAGGGTTTTTATGACGTCACTGAAGTTAAAGCAACTGATTTTACTGACTAAAGATAAGCGTTTTTTGCTTTCAAATACATATCATTTGACTAAGTATTATTTATATATATCTAGTTAATTGACTTCTGGTCACCCAACAAAATAATCGACATTGATGGCGAGGAAAAGGAGTGGTTGCCGCCCAAGGGCAAGCATGCTACCAACTATGCCAACTCGGAGTGCATGCGTTACGAGGCGGAGGCAGTGCGTCAATCCATACTCGCTGGCGATTTGGAGAACAACATTGTCAGCCATGCAGATAGTTTGCTATTTGCCGAAATTGAGGATACGATCAGGAGACAGATCGGTGTGCTCAACAAATATGATGAGGAATAAAAAAATATATATAAATATGATTTTATAATAATTGTATTAAGTTGAAAGTGATTAAAATTTCGTATATATTGAATAGGCTTTTAATTACAAGTTTTGACTTTGTGAAGGTCAAGTAATAACATATGTTTGGTTTTTAGATTGACAATTTGTTATCACTTAAAAAAAAGGGGCTCGTCTTTAAAGCGATAAGACTTGATAAATATTTGCAAGACATGTGACTACAACTATGGATTTAATACCTTAGAAAGTTATAACTATAAAAGGGATAATAGGTCGGAGTTGATTTTTTTTTGCTTTAAAATAGTTCCTTTTTCTAGAATAAACTGGAATAAGATAAGAATAAGTAACCTTCGTTACACAGTGCATCAATTCAGCGATTAACTATTGAACCCCTCTTTGTACAAATATATATATATATATATATATATATATATATATATATATATATATAATCAAAAGCTACTTCGGAATACTATGTATATGAAATACACAACCATATAACTACATACATGTTATGTACATATCTACATATTCGTATAAGAGCTCTGAGAACGAGCAAACCGTGTTGATAGCTTGTGTTATCAGTAGAGAATGCAATGACAACAAAAAAACTGCAGTCAATGCAGATGCTAGGGTCTGATAAGGGCCATCCACTTGGTGCAGCCGAGTTCCAGATCAGCCTACAAAACAGTTATACCAACGATTTCAAGTTGAAAGCACACGATGCAGAGCCAAACACTAAACTGGGGAATTGCAGCAGCTGGAAGGATTACCCAAGATTTTGTAACTGCACTGGGAACGATTAAAGGTTCTCGTCATGCGGTGCTTGCCGTGGCCGATGTGGAGGGTTCACGTGCCCAGGAGTTTGCACAACGAAATCAGATACCACGTTACTATGATGGCTTCGAGGCGCTCTCTCTGGATCGAGAGGTGGATGTTGTATATGTTGGCACGCTAAATCCCTATCACTATGCTGTCGTTTGTCTCATGTTATCCAGGGGCAAGCATGTCCTTTGTGAGACGCCACTTTGCCTTGGACTTAAGCACGCACGAGAGCTGTATGCTCTGGCGGAGCAGCGTGGCCTCTTCTTCATGGAGGGTAAGTTGTAATTGATTCGTTAGATGATATTTTCTAATATTTCCTGCAGGCATGTGGAGTCGCTTCTTTCCCAGCTATGAGCGACTGCATGAACTGTTGCTCAGTGATAGCATTGGCGAGGTGAAGTTGATCAAGTTGCAGCATGGCTTTCGTTTGGCTAATGTGGAGCGTGTTGTTAGCCGTGCGCTAGGTGGTTCCATAACCTTGGATCTTGGCATTTATGCGCTGCAGTTGGGACAATTTGTTTTTGGCACGGCGCCTGTGAAGATCATTCCAAGTGGAACTCAATTGAATGCGGATCGCGTTGATGTACAAACTGAATTCATGATTGACTATGGTGACAATCGTCGTCTGATGGCAATAATCACTGGTTTGGAGTATTTGGAGAATGACGCCATTATCGTGGGCACCAAAGGCGAGATTAAGGTGAGCTTATAACACAGTTTGTGACCCATTGCGAATGTTGTTAATGACTTTCACCCACACCTTAAGCTTTCCAATTATTGGTGCTGCACGCAACTGACATGTTCCAATCATCTCACGGAGAATTGGCCATTGCCCAATGCCAAATTCGATTTTCACTATACCAATTCGTGTGGTTTGCGTTATGAGGCGGAGGAGGTGCGCAAATGCATTGAAAAACGTCTGCTGGAGAGTCCCAAATACACGCATGCCGCCAGTCTGGAACTGATTGCATTGGCAGATCAGATACGTCTTCAAATTGGAGTCAGCTATGACGATGTTCTGGGCAGGGAAGCGTAAAAAGAATATCGTTATAAAATACTTCTTAATATTTTGTTATAAAAAATCCTTTGGCTTGGGATTTTGTTTGGTTAATTCAATAAAACATAAACTTGAGTTTATATTTTATACTCAATATTCAATATTTATTTAAATAATTGCAATTACCTTTTTTACTTTTATTATTATTTTATTTATTTTATGCTTTACTTTTACTTTCTTTTGTTTGTTTTGTGTTTTACTCTTCTGTTTCTATTTTCTTGAAGTTTGTTATTATTGTTGCATATAGTACTATTTATTACTAATTCATGTCTAATGTATATTTCTTGTTGTTTTTTTTATATAGGGGGAAAATCGGCTATGGTCATAATCGGAAACTTATTAACTAACTGAATACTTAAAAACGTTGGCAACATAAGCAAAAGAAAACATCTTGGCAAATTTAAAATTCAATTAATTAAACAATAAATTTGTCTAAAATGCAACACATACAATAAAATTTAGATAGTGTTAAAAAATTTGGTGTAGTTTAAAAAACATGAATGGTCAAGGCTCAGCTGGATTAAATTCGTTGAGACAACGTTAAACATGAGGAAGTAGCTGGTGAATTTTCGTGTCTATGAATAAATTATTACAATTTATATTTTTTTTATTTAGTAATTGATTGATCTTGCGTTTTAGTTGCGGAAAAAAAGTATACTATATATGAATTATTTAAGATGCCAACCTAAGCAACAAGGTGACTAAAATTACATTTTATACTTAAGACTACGTAATTAAAATGTTAACAATTAAAACTGATTTATACAAGGCGAGCAGGCATTATGTGTATTTTCATACAAACATAATATATTCACAATGATAATGCACATGGAACGCCCGCCGCTCCTGATGAGTACCCAAGTGTACGTCAGAGGCGAGGAAGATGTCTGGGGATGCGGTGCGCAGTGTCCCCAAAAAACAAATGTGATAATTTGTAGCCACGCATTGTGTGTCTTTGTTTCTGGTTTTTGATTCTGACCCACTTAAATGTAATTAAGTCTTCTGCTGTGTAAAATTGCTATAAAAACTAATCCAATTGTTCGAACCCGATGCTTTAGTTGCTGCTGCTTCCCAATAGGGATTCAGTCCGACTCGCGCTGACATCCAGTGGCTGGCGTGGCTGCGGCGTTGTGCTCACGGCCAATAGCTGTTTGTGCGGCTGCTCGAGAACGGCGACAATTGGCGTTGGATTTATAAGCGGCGGTGGCAGCCCCTCAAAGGTCATGCAGCTGCGCTGCGCCTCCTCCACAATGGGTGGAGTGTCAATTGAATCGATTGTGGTGCTGTTGGTGTTGTTCATGCTGGTGGTGTTTGTACTGCTGCTGCTGCTGCTGCGTACAGCGGCATAACCCTCGGAGACGGCAACTAAAGCGGCGGTGGTATTACGATTGTGCTGCAACAGATCGTTGATCTGTGACAAACGCGACGAACTGCTAATGGGCGCATTCAGGCTAATGAAATCAACGGGTCCTGTGCCACCAAGACGTGCTAGGCCAGTGGCACAGCTGCTAGCTGTTATGGATATGCTGCTGCCATTGCTGCTGCTCCCAATCATTGTGGCGGCGGTGGTTTCTAATGCAGTCACATGCTGATATTGCGTAGCGTTAGAGGCGGTGGTTGTGGCATTGCCAAATGGCGGCACCGATGGCACCGCACACGAGCTATAACCAACAGGCGACACCGCAATGCCACCAGAAGTTGCCGTTGTCTGCTGATACGAGCCGTATGCGTTGAGCTGCAAGGTAAGTGACAGACATATATAAAATCTGATTCAAGAGGAGTAAAGCAAATATCTGAGCTCCAACGGCATAGTTCAAAGAGTCAACAACATAAATCAATTTCTGTTCTCTTCCACTCTTATGCCGCTAAAGTACAATGATTTGCTCTTAGTCAAACTTACCTGAGGGCTGCCATAGCTGAGGGTCTGATGAAACGTGGGCGTTAGCAGCTCACCGTAGGAGGGCGTGGCATTGCTACCACTGGTAAATAAGCCTGCATCAAGGCTATCCAGCTGTGGATAGATTGTGGCGTAGCTGGATTGCTGAGTTGTGCTACTGTTGCCTGTGGCACCAGGTGACGTCTGTGGTGCCAGAGGCGTTTGTTGTTGCTGGTAATAGCTGACGCTCGTTTCGGGCGTGTAAGCTGGCGAGGCATAACCGGAGCTGTAGTTCGACTGCGGTTGCATGAAAAAGCAATGGGAGGAGGAGGCGCCAGCAGTTGCAGTGGGTGATGCGACGCCAGAAGTGCTGTTGGCAGAGACGCTGCTGCCGTAGACCAAACCATTGCCGTTGCTAATATTCGCTGACGATTGTCCCTGGCTCTGTCGCAGCTCCATGTCTAGACGCATCACAGTGTGTATATAGTGAGTGCGCACACGCGTCGGATTGAACTCCACACGGCCGACAGTGTTGCCACATGCCTCGCGAGTGCAACCGCACGGAAACATGGCGCGATCCACTTGACACTTGATGCCTGCTTGGCTGCAGGCGCATGTCTCCGGATCGCAAAATTCCCGGCACGAGCAGCCGCATATTTCGCGCGAGTTGCGTATATCCCGGCAATCAATCTTCTCGCTGGCATCGATCTTGCGTACGCCGGCTGCTTTGAGCAGGACACGCCGCTGCTTTGGCGTCACCGGCTGCAGGAAGCCATTGGAGCCATCGTCAGCATCGGAGCCACTGCCCTCGCTCAAATAATCCTCTTCGGATTCCTCGCTATCATCGCTGCTGGAACCTCGCACTTGCAACTGCTGCTGTTGTTGTTGCTGGTGCTGCTGCTGCAACTCCTGATTTTGGCTACGATGTGCGCGCCGCAGTTCGGATGCATGCTCTGCCAATGTCATGGTCTTGAAAGCAATATGGCGGGCGCCCATGCCCAGCGTACAGCCGCCAGCCGTGGGCACGCAGCTGAAGCCCTGTTGCCGTGGAAAATAGTAGATCTTAACGTTATCAAAATTGATGCTACGCTTTGGGCGCTTCTGATTATTGGAGCAGGCTGTGATGGGCAGTAATGCCAGCTCAATGGCATCATCATCCAGACGACGCTTTAAATTCGAGCGCAGAGGCTTTTGCAAACTTGTTGTTGCTGTTGTTGTTGTGGTGTTATGTCTATCATTTTCACTGCCCAGACCCGAATCGGAGCCAGCATCACTGCGCAGCTCCTCTTCTCTTCGCCGTGTGGGTGGCTTTACGGGTGTGGCTGTTCCTGTAGTCGCAGCTTGTAAAGAGCTACTGCAGCCTGGAACGGTAAGAACGCTGCTGCTGCTGCCGGTGCTATTCAAAGCCGTTGGCGTGTCCAGTTTAAGCCACATTAAGTCACCGCTGCTGTCAGCTTCCTCCTCCTCGTCGTCCGCTTCTTTTTGTCCAAAGTCATCTATGGCCAGCGGATCCTCGGATATGTTGTCAGAGGCAAGCGATGAGTTAAGATCTTGATCGCTTAATACAATTATCTCATTGTTGGGGAAATTCTCTAGCTCCAAAAACTGTGCTTCGAGATCATCATCATCGTCGTCCACCTCTTCTCGCAAAACAACATTCGACAATCCTATAGGTTCGTGGGCAAAGTCCGCTAGCTCATCGTCCAGCTGCAGTTGCAGGGGCAGCACAAGTTTCGCTTTGGCTGCATGCACCTTGCTTGCATCAATAATTGATGTTTTTATTTGACGCTCAATATCCTCATCATCCAGCTGGAGTTGTGGTTGATCCGCCTCCAACTCCTGCTTCAGTTGCAGCCGCTGCTGTTGCTGCTCCAGCTCCTCTTCCTGCTCCAGTTGGATGCCACTGCTGCCTGTCGCGGGGGTCCCTTCATCCTCCGCTTTTATTATGCTAGTTGCGGTGCCAAACATTGTTCCGTTGCTCGCATTTTTCTGAATGTACGTGAAAATCTTCTTGATCGGACGGAACATGCTCCTCATGGCCGCCCCAAGAGGCTCACTCAGTTGTAGCTTAGTCCTTTAGCCTGCCAGTTAAAAGCGATTGCTGCTTAAGTTCCATCTGTAAAAAAAAACATTCAAGAAAGTTATTTAGATATTTGAAGAAACAGAAAAAAAAAAATTGAAACTAAAAACTAAGTTATGTGTATGTATGCTTTATTCTTTTGGTTTGATGAAGAAAGAGCGTATATTGATTTTGTTTAATGTTCCTCTCGCTTGGTTTAGACAACAACAATGTATACAAAGCGGCATCAAATTTCATGAAATATTATAAGATAAACCATTTGCATCATTATGTGTGCACATATATAATAGTCAATCTGATTCGTGTCACAGGAAAATTCCGAAGTAAGTACATGCTTATACACTATATACTTGCGTATATATGTTTTATATACTTATGAGCATAGGCACGCCCAAGCAGACAGGCAGTAACCGACGCCACGTGCAAAATTGTCCAGGATTAGTAAGAAAAATGCTATAATACAATTATTTACGCATAAATTGCATATGCAACAGCTTGGGGCAAATTAAACAAACTACGTCCTATAGTGAAAAACTATAAGAACATATAAACCTTAAGTAAAATCAATAATTTATGCACCTTTGAATAATTTTATTGAGCACAAAGCGATTTAACTGCGCTTTCCCGGGACACTTGATGCAAATTTGCGAACTCCTTTTTCGAATTTGCGTTGCAGCTGTGAAAACTACGACAACAGCGACGGAACGGGGAGACCGCAGTTTCTGTGTGTCTGTGTGCGAGAGTAAAGGAGGCGCAGCACAGATCACAAATGTCAATTGCTGTGTGTGTGTGTGTCTGTGCAGCGGTTTTTGCAACAGGACGCAATTAATGTCAATAAAGTAAGGAAGAATTATTGAAACTTTGTCAACACGATTGCTGAGCCGAGCACTTGCTTTTAAGCGTGGATTGTTTTATTAAATCCTGGATTTCTGATTTCTTATTGACGTTTTCACTTCCCGTCTCGCAATGTTATTACCATTTACTGCCATTCACAAAATACTCAAAATGGATATTTCGTTGTGACCAAGTTAGAAAAAAATACCAAAGTACATTGCAAAATTGGCAAACGAAATGGGATGCTGGTATTATCAGTATAATTTAAATTTTAAATGGATTTTAAGTACATTCACTTAATGGAGTTTTCTTGTATTAAAGGACAATTCGTATTCGTATTTTTTAAATGTACAATTACGTTAGCAATATTGACGAGTTCTTGGAGAGTATCTGCCCTTCCGTTACAAGACGGTAACACTTTTCGATGTTTCGAAACATCAATAAGAAATCGAGCTAGAATCGCAAGACATTGATGCAGAAAATATCGATATAATCATACTCCGATGATTTTTTAACATCACTAATTAAAAATGTAAGTGGATTCAAGTTCAGCTATAATTGCAAGAAAATATTGTGGTAAAAGTAATAAAAATCGCGATTGCACCCAGAATATTAACGGCGGTTAATAAAGTGCCAGTCACGCCAGGCAATTTATGCTACGCCTCAGAATCGACAAAAACACGAACTGCAAACTGCTGAGAGAGTCGTGGGGACAGATTCAGTCGCTGTCTATCTCTGTCTGCGTGCGTTTGTTTCCAAGTTTCCGTGACTGCGCTACGTTCGAAAACGCAAATAAGAAATCGTAAATCACTGGCAAACACAAACAAAGAGTGTATGTGGCAGCAGAAAGTGCAAAAGTTCTAGATAACATCAAAGTGCGTAACGATAAGCGTGAGCAAAAGATTGGTTGTAAAAACAGGCTGTTGTTTTCCATTAATTAAGAAAGTTGTGTAAAAATTTTCATGTCCACCATTACAATCGTCATCGATAGCGGGCGAGCCGAGCAGAGAGAAAGAGAGCGCGAGCAGCAATCAATTCTCCCCACAAACACGCACACACACAACTTCTACGCTTAAAGAGCCAGAGTGAGCGAGTGCGATAGCTGGCCCTGAATTTGGGTGCGTTGCATGCTAAAGCGTGCGTGAAAAGAAGACAGTACTAGTAGTCTCAACTTGTGTTGGTGATTAACTGCAGCGCACAGTGGAAACAAGTAGCGCAATAAATGTGCGTTTGTTTTCACATGATAACCGAATGGCAATATAACTGTGAATAATAATAAAATTACAGGTACGCGCCAGTAAGACCATCATCTAAGTCTGACGGCACTAAGCCAGCATACCTGATGCTTTGTTCATTCTTTTTGCGTCTTAAAATGGGGAGCTGTGCATGTACGTGTATGTGCGTGTTAGTGTCTACGGATTTATCTACAATCGCCGCTTATCGTCTTGCCAACTACGACGCCCCCACTTCACGTCGCATTTCTCTGATAATTTTACCCTGCTTAGAACAAAAGTCTAAAGCCTCTGCTTAATGTAAACAAATGGGATATTTTACTCGTCTGTTTATGTATACGCCTTTAATTATCGCTGACACTTCTCAAAGCGCCTTAAATATTTTGTCGACGTGTTTGAGACCAATAGCGCAATATATAAGGGTCCATTTTTCTTTGTTTTGCATTGTAGTGGTCATATTTAAAATAATTGCGCATGGATATTTTTGTAATAACTACACTTGTTGACTTAAGGCAACACTATGCAAGTTCTAAAAAAAGTTGCACTTCAAGTATTTGTTATAGTTGAATCGAAATGTTTATTTAAATCCTTAAAAAAAGTTTTGCATTTGACAAAACAAATTTGGAATTAATAAAAGTAAACTGATCATTAAATTAAAACGTTTCTATGTCCACTCTCTCTTCTTCTACCCTTTGCCACTTGTTCTCTTTGTGTGCCCGTATGTGTATTTGTGTGTGTCTCAGCCGTTCTGTTTTCTGTGTGAATGACGCATCGTCAGCTGTTCAAGTGTTGCCTACGGTAATTTCCTGACTGGTCGTCGTACCGTTGTTTTATATTTTATTGAATTTTCACTGAATGGGTCGGCCGGCGGTTTCTATTTTCTGCTCATCGTTGTCAGTTAATGTTTTATTTTGTTTTGTTCATTACGATCAAAGTTAAATTGACATAGTCAATAGTTTACTTGTTATCCAGCTGTGTTGACATTTGCAATATATGTATAAGTATAGTATTCTATTTGCTTAAGAAATCAACAATATTGGTGATGTTTTTTTTACAATTTGACATTAACAGTCATGTGATCTTTTAAATAATTCAAACGTGAAGCAATTTTGCATGTGTGCGAAAAAAAAGAAATACAGCTCAAATAAAGTGTTTAACAAAAATCTGATAAAACGCAACTACGTCATAACACGAAGAGACTAAATAGCAAGTGAATTGAAAACTTGTACACGGGGCCCATAGAGAGTGACCGAGAGAGAAACGTAACTTGTGAATGACGACTTATAAGTGTATGTGTGTGTAAGTCGCTCTTGACAACTCGATTCGTCTAGCTATCTCTGTGTGTGTTTGTGTGTGCACTTTGCTCCAAAGCGCCAAAAACCTCAAACAAGTCTCGAACGTCAAACAATAGAGAACGCAAAATGCTTGTGCAGCAAGTTTTACAACGATTGGCGTCGCCTGCACTCGTATTTGTTGCGTTGTTTTCTTTGGCTTTAGGAGGCGGATGCCTAATTTAATAATGCTACACCACAAACAACAAACAATAATGACAACACACTTTCTCTGCACTGCTTCTTCCTGTCCCTTCCACCCGCTTCGTATTCGCCTGCCAACTGTATATAGTTAATTTTGCATTGATTTTTATCGCGCTGTGTTGTCGAACATTCTAGTGACCGCCCCCCTCTCTATCCGCTTAAAGCAAGTTCTCACCAGCAAGATCTGAACTTTACGCTCTATTCCAAAATCGTCTGCTTGTTGTCTGTCAACAGATCTCTCTGTACTGTTTAGCATTGTGCTGTTAATTAATTGTAAAGACGCTGTCTGGAGATGCGTAAACGTTGTACGTGGGGGAGCTGACATTTATTAAAATACAAATGCGGGTATTGCCGCAAAGTTTTAAATTGATTTGAAGTAGTTTATAAATTAACCTGAAAAGCATGCTGAATGTGCATAAAGTCATGATTCATAAAATAACATGTTTGATAACAGTGTTTATCGTTGAGGTTTCTCTGAACTTACTCTCACTATCACTTTTTGCGGTTTTTGTTTCTTTCTGTTGGCAACGCTGTTTCGTGGAGTTTATGTTTCACAGACAAAAAAAAATAAAAAAAAATATTTCAATTCTTTAATTACTTAGGAATATATTTTATTTTATTATGATCGTCGTCATTAAATAATTTATCTTAAATTTCTACAGTAGTTCTAGTAGCTGAGTTGTTGCCTTAACATACAAGTATGTGAGTAAAACACTCACTGTACAGATAAGATAGGCCTTTCAACGATAACAGACTGCATTTGTCTGATTGTGTTTGTGTTTGGTGTTTAGCACAGAAACAAAAATCTAACCAGATGAGCAAAGACGTTAAAACCCTTAATGTGGTCTGGTGTGCTAAAAGCACACACATAACACACACACTGCGAGAATAAGAATAATTGCGCCTTAACATTTCTAAGGTTTCGCCTTGTTTGAAGTATTTTTAGTTGTTTTTCCCTAGTTCTTGTTGTTGTTTGCTAACGTTGTTTTTGTGATTAGTGTAATTTGCAATTAACTTTGTTAGCGTAACTTTGTGAGTGTGTGTGTGTGTGTGTTTGTTTGATGTTGCCCCTACCTCACAGATTCTTGACATTGATCTTTGTTGCTGCTAAAGCTAGCATATTTATATATAAATGCTTTAAGCTGTAAACTACGATACAAATGTTGGTTTGTTCTCTTGCATATGTATTTATTTTTAGATGTGCACTTTAATTGAGCTTGCGATAAGATTTGCGATAAGATTTGGCCTTGCAAAGAGTTAGGTTTACATATTTACTAAGGGAAGTTTCAATAGTCACGCACATAATACAAAGAAAAATCGCTTTATAAATGCATGTACATATGTTCGTTTTTCTCATTTAATATAATTCTTAAAGATTATTCAACGTTTTACTTTTAAGTAAATATGATTCTTGCTCAGAAATTAGCTATGGTTTTGACTTTCCCAAAATATGTACGCATATGTTGATTATTTTAGTAGGGCGTTACTCAAATTCAAATGCTCTCTCTGGCTCTAGCGCTCTTTGTTGTTGATATTGGAACTTATGCGTATGTGTTTAATGTTTAATAAATTTCGATTAGCGCCGATGCAAATGAAGGCGCCACGCGGCCAATGACGTTGACAATGTTTTATATATTTGTGTTTTTTTTATCAAGCACAGCCGAAAAATGCTTACAAATAATCACACAGTAAATATATTCTTTTTTGTAGATTTCACACAGACGCTAACAGAGAGCGAGCAAGCAAGAAGAGAAATTGAGCAAGTGGAAGATCGATAAAAATTAAGAAGCATTCTTTAACCCGTCCGCAAACTCATCACATCAACAAATTTTTGTAAATCTTAAACGCAATCGGCACATCAAGAGCACTAACAAAAGTAACAACAACAAGTAAACAAAAAAAAACCAAAACACAACAAAATGGCAACAACACCACGCAGCGGGGGGTCGAGCTCTGGAGCCGCACAACGCCCCAATGGTACATCGCAGAATAAAAGCTGTCAGTTCAAGTTGGTGCTACTTGGTGAATCGGCTGTGGGTAAATCATCGCTGGTGCTGCGCTTTGTCAAGGGCCAGTTCCATGAATATCAGGAGAGCACGATAGGTGCAGCCTTTCTGACACAAACCATTTGCATAGAGGATACGGTGGTGAAGTTTGAGATCTGGGATACAGCTGGTCAGGAGCGGTAAGTTAATAATGATTACAATATGGAACAAACTAAACCATAAAATCATTAATGTTGCAGGTATCACAGCTTAGCTCCCATGTACTATAGAGGGGCGCAGGCCGCCATTGTTGTCTATGACATACAAAATCAGGACAGTTTTCAGCGTGCAAAGACCTGGGTCAAGGAACTCCATAAACAAGTGAGCTAAACGATCTCAATTACAAAATGCATAATGGGGCTCTTTCTCTTCCTCCGCTCTTTAATGGCCTTCAAGGTCAATGTATTTTCAAGTGAATAACGTGCAGAATATTCTCATAAAAAAAACGAAAAAAAAAACAACGCAATTCGCATTGTTTTGCGTGTTTGTGCTACACATTTATTGGACTTGTCTCGTGCATTGAACTCATTCATCGTTTCCGCCCCATTTGGTTATGCCATATTGCATTTAAGTCAATGGAAATGGCTTATAAGAGTCGATTTGATAATTTTTAAAACTAGATTTTTCTATTAATTTATACTTACTTTTTTCTTATATTCTTCTTTTTTTTTTTCAGGCCTCACCGAACATTGTCATTGCGTTGGCTGGCAATAAGGCGGATTTGTCGAACATTCGCGTTGTGGAGTTCGATGAGGCGAAGCAATATGCAGAGGAGAATGGCTTGTTGTTCATGGAAACGTCAGCGAAGACGGGCATGAATGTCAATGATATCTTCTTGGCAATTGGTAAGTGCATAACTACTATAACGAAAGACAAAACTGAAATGTCTAATAACTGCTTCTATTCTTCTACGTTGCAGCCAAGAAACTACCCAAGAACGACAACAATCAAGGATCTGTTATAAAGCCAAATGGAAACGAACCAACTCAAACGACGAACAACTGCTGCAAGTGATGTCCTTTTGTAGGTGTGTTTGTGTGTCTGTGTGTGCGGTCAACAACAAATGTTATTGGATTATAAATCGATTGCTTTTTTGTCATTGCAGAAAATGAAATTTCCAACGAGAGATTTGAAAAGTTTATGCTGATAATTATAAATAAAAAATTATTTAAAATTTAAAACTAAAGCCGGCTCATAAGGGCAACAAATTTAATTTTCATAATTAATGATGATGATGATGAAGATGGAAAGAAAAAATAACAAAACGGAACATAAAGATAATATTAATTATAAATTAAATTAAATGAAAACAAAAGAGAAACCAACAAACAAAACGTAAAAGCAAAAAGTTAGTTTAAATAAAAATCCACATAGCCCCGTTAAAATCAAGCGAAAATTGATCAAATAAACAAAATAAACGCTCCTTACATATTTCTATTTCTGGTCCCATAGTACATAACCGCAACTTAAAGAGCTCTTCTTCCCTTCAGTTTCATCTCAACCTGATGCGTACCCTTCAAAGAACGCATTTTAAATAATTATAATAATATAATAAACTTAATAAAAGCGGAGTAATGTTTTTCGAGAGTTCACGTCGTGTCGTAGAATTGTTCAAAAATTGAATTGTATAAATCAAATGAAAGTAAAAAAGTAATTAAAACAAAAAACACTTAAATAACAAGCTAAATATGTTTGTAAAGTTAAAAAACATTTCATGTAAGTTTGAGAAACCAGAGAAATTCCAGTTGCAGTTGTTCTCAGCAGCGTTCCAAAAAATAAAACAAAACAACCGATGATCAGTTCAGTTTAGTTCAGTTCAGATCAGATCAGATCAGCAGCCGAAGATTCGCTCGTCCTCGATCTGTGGCAATGTGTGTGTCCTATCCGGCTTTATGGCTGCGATGGGCACGTGTGATAGTTGCAATTTATATAAATTAAATATATATATACACATATGAAAAATGAAAATACAAAAATATGAAACAAAACGAAAAAAAAAAACAAAAAACAAAATGGAAAAATATTATTCATAGTTATAAATTGTTTGGTTCCATTTACGTTTAGCTTTCTTTATTTCACATTCTAGCAGCAATCAAAGATTTAATGCTATCCCTATCGTAAAAAAACAAAAAACAAACAATTATCGTAAACACATTATGCTAAATAAGATGAAGCTTAAGTCGATTAATTGAAGTCGTCAACAGCAACAAAAAAACAAAAACACCAATAAGAATGAAAATAAACCTTGGAAAAATACTTTACCATAGATTCACATTTGTTTATCTCGATTCACAAATCGTTTTTAATTTTTTATCCTACTTGCTATAATTATTAAAAAAAATATATATATATATAAATATGTCAACCAGCGAATCAACCAAGCAAAGCAACAATACATTAATTAACAAACAACTACAACAACAACAACAACAATGAATCAGCGTGAGAGAAAAAAGAAACAAAACCGACGCCTAAGAGATGTGTGTGTATTTTTCCAATTTATAATTTTTATGTTGTATGTATGTATTAAAATTTAACATTTATAATAAAAAAAAATCGTATATATATACATATATATAAAAATCGAATCCAAAATTTGATGGGAAAAATTCGTTAATTTTGTATAACATTTATAGTTGTTGGTTAACTATTTCAAACTTTTAAACATTATGCAAGTTAAGCACGTCCTTTTAATCGACTCATTTGAAGAGCTTTTTTAAATAAACTGAAAAAGCTTTAACTACTCCGTCAGGATTCGTCATCAAGCATTTTGAAGAACAAAGAGCATAGCTGACGATATATTCCCACAGCCAATGAAGCTTGCAGTTGATTTTAGTTACAGTTACGGTTACAGGTCAAGAAACGAGCTCCACCTATGAAAGAAAGTGAACATAATAATAGGAGCTAAGCGAATCATACTAAATTCAGGGAAACCATGCCTTTGGTGATAAACCGCTACAAGGTAGTTCTATTGGGCGCTGCATCGGCTGGTAAGTCATCTCTGGTTACCTACTTCACACAAGGAAGCCATCTGGATGGCAAGGAAAGAACGCTAGTTGCTTCATTTTCTAGATTGTATCTGGACAAGTCGTTGAAATTTGATACCTGGGAATTGGCTGGTGAGGAACGGTTTGTATAAAATATGTGAACTTATGGTCAATTAAATAATATCATTTGGCTGCAAATAGATGGCAAAACTTAGCACACATGTATTATAAGGATGCTCAGGCTGCTCTCATAGTCTATGATGTGAGTGATAAGAATAGTTTTGTATGCGCCAAGGATTGGATTAATGAGGTTCGTAAACAGGTGTGTACTCTGCAAAAAACCAACTGATACAGTTTATACAACTTTCCTTTGTCCCTTAGCTACCCGAAGATTTAGTTATAGCTGTTGCCGCCAATAAGATTGATTTGTGGGATGATTTATGCACAAGTTCGGTAGAGCTGCAATCGTATGCGCGACAGCATGGCTTTATATTTATGGAGACCTCTGCGAAAACGGGACAAAATGTTAACAAAATATTTGTAGCAATTGGTTAGTGAACATAATAATCTTATAATTTATATAATAATAAAAAAAACAAATGTTTTCGATTTTCAGCTGATGAACTTAGGTCCAAAAAGTCAAATTCACATTCTGTCTTTTGTTGTTGTCAAATATTGTAAATTCGTGGACTTAAAAGTAAATACTATAGGAAAAAATCTATCTAATCGATCTAAGCTACTAATTTTGTTGGCTGTACAATAAAATATAAAAAATGGTTTCTGGTATTTCATGTTTATTCAGTTGTTTCTTTTGACTTCCATATGACCGAAATAAAGTATATTGTCCTAATGAAATACGACAAGAAGAAAATAGAATATGATACGGGCAGAAGAATCCGGATATGACTAATGTTTTCGCCTTAAAAACATCTTACTATCATGCCACATGTGTTGTAGTATCTATTTCTTTTCAATCAAATAGTCAAGTTTCATTTCGAACGGATTTGTAAACGATTTTTCCCAACGCACTCATTCATATGCTGTTTTTTTTTTGTAGCTTCGCACGCAATTTGTTTATCCTGAAAGTTATTTCAGGCTTATCAGCAATGCAGAGAGCGCAAAAGCTTTTGCAAAAAATATGACGATGACACGTCATCAATAAATAACGCCAATTAAGCCACCGAGAATCGTACCGACACACTATATATTAGATATACGTATGCTGGAAGCTATTTATTGTTAGTTGATAATATAAGTTCGAGGAGTTCAGACCTGGCAGCATGAGTCGGTTTTCAACATGGCGACCGAAAGGTAGATTTCAAATAATGATGCTTGGTAATGCTGAAGTGGGAAAATCCTCATTACTATTACGATTCGTATCGGATAAGGCGCCAACATTATCGGAGCCGGTTGCCACAGTTGGTGCGGAGTTTCGTGTGAAGACTGTTTGCGTACCTGAGGGAGTCGTCAAGCTTCAGATCTGGGATACCTCAGGACAAAAACGGTGAGCCATCCAAGTTAAAAATGAAGCATTTATCTTAACAGTTTATTTTGATTATAGTTTTAGGGAACTGCTACGCTCATATTATAGAGATTGTCTCGGAGCTATTGTTGTATACGATATACAAAATCGGAAGAGCTTTGAGGGGGCACAGGATTGGGTTATAGAACTACGAGAAAAGGTGACTAAGTGTATTTTTATTAAAATCTTACTAATCCATGTACAGCTAGTAATATGTGTAATCATTTATTTAAAGAGCTCTACAGAGCTGGTGATTGTATTAGCTGGTAATCAGGCGGATATGGAAGCATTACGTGAAATACCACAGCTCGAAGCTGAGGAGTATGCTTTACATAATAATCTCATATTTCTGGAGACATCTTCAGTGACCGGCTTTAATGTAGAAAATTGTTTTATGGAGATCGGTAAGTAGATAAACAATAAACCTAAATAAAAAAAGTATTTAATGAGCTTATGTTTTGTTTAGCCAAAGCTTTATATGCCCAGCGACAAGAAAAAGACTGTGTTGATAAAATAAATAAAAAGGAAATAAAATCCTGTTTGTGCTGCTTTAAGGTCCCGTAAAAAGGATCTCCTGTTTTAGCGGTCCGGCAACACCAGATATTAAACACATTGTAGATTGCCTATAGTTGAAGTTATTAAAAAACAATCTCAAAAGCATATTGCTTTTTTTTTTAACTCATTCTATGTTTTTTTTATTTTGAAATGATAACTCGAAAATGTTAGTACATACTTAATGTAGTTTCGGTTACATTTTGTTGTTGTTGATTTTATTTTGTTACTCTTGCATTTAATTTTATAATAAAGTATTGTATATATGTATATATATATTTTTTTTCCGATATACATATTTTTTAATTTTATTTTGCTACTTGATTTTATGTTTTATAAGAATAATATATTTGTTGTATTGTAAAGTTTCCATAATTTGTTTGAAGAGTCAAAGTTTTTAAGTAGTTTTTTTTTTTTGTTGTTGAAAAAATCAATAAATTATAGCGAGAGTTATACACTAACTTACTACAAGGCAACTAAATGGCTTCAATTTGAGTAGCATTATGCTAATTTAACGTGAAGAAATAACACGGAAACAATATTTAACCTAAATCGATATGAGTTTTATTCAAAAAAGTTGAACAAACCAAAATGGCAGAAAATTGTTATTGGGGCAGTTTATAGAAGTTTTGGTACAGAACACATAAGTTACAGATATACATACATATATAACACAAATGCTAACACTTGCATAACAAAAACTGTCTTAACAAAACCATATATTGTACATAAATATCAGTTAAAAAAGGTTGATAATTAAGAAGGGTTCATTTTTTTTTTGCTTTCATTTTATGTATTTCATGTTTATCATTATTCCACATTAAATATCACTTACGTAAGAGAAGTATCTGCTATTTGTTTTTCTAGATTTAGATCCTAAACTACAATTTTGTTCAAGTGTTTCGATTTATTGATAAACCACATTTTTTTTTGATACCATTACCCAAGAATGATTTTTATTTTTAATCTAAAATTTTTGTGTTTTTTTCTTCTTTTTTCTTTGTCAGTTAGTTCTATAAAATTTACAAAATTACGTTCCATTTCGTTTGCTCCATATAGCTAGGATCCCATCTGTATACATTTAATCATTTTGAAGAGGGCCTTCGCTGATATAAATTCCCTTAAAACTTAGCTTAAGTGCTAGATTTTGGTTTTCAGTTTTACTTGAAATTTCGTTTGCAATTATTTAACTGCATTTCACTTAAATATACGAATAATAGGTTACACAATTTACTTTTGTCTATTTCTATTTCTTTTATTTTGTTTAATTTTTTGATTCGTCTGTTAATTTATAGAACAATCGGCTCATCACCGTGCAAATCACAAGAGCCGATATTCTCACCCTGGTACGCAGAGAAATCGCTAATAATGGCTTTCGGCTCTGCTCCGAACTGTATGTCCTGCAGGCAGCCCTTAAATGGCTCAAAGAAGCGACCTAGCGTCCTTTTGCTTACAGAGTCTTGATTGGGAAATCCGCCTGTTGAAGAAAATATTTAATAGCATTAACATTTTACACAAACAAAATCACATTGAAGTCAGCTGTGCATTAACAGTTCTCTGTTAGTGTGAACACCTGTAAAATAATCATGGGATCAACGGGTTACCAGATCGTTTGAGCACAACAGCGATATTTACAATCGATATTTTGTTTTGAGACTATGCCCATATTGGTTAACAGAGGCTTAGTTATTGCTTATGCTTCTGTATACGCGGCTGATGCATTGCGGTTGTTTATTTAATGTAATACCTTAAAATGTTGTCGGTGGTAAATTGATAAAATAAATTTGCAAGCTTTTGTCATGTTAAATTGGAAAAAACCTAACTTTAACATTGCACAGGCAATGAAATTCTCCCCCGCTCTATAATTCACATGCAGTGACGAAAGTATGCAGCTATCTTGCTCTTGCCAACAGTTTTTCGGTTGCACACTCGTACTTTCGACAGCGTAGACCGGTGTACAATAAGCAGCCAAATTTGAGCAATCAATTAAGCTGAGTTTTTGTAAAGCGCGCATCGCGCGTGCAACGAGAAAATTGACAAACGAACGTGCAACAACAAAAAGCTGTATTAATAAATTACACGACGGTAAGTTTGCAAACTGATTATTTTAATTGATGAAGCAATCACACGAACGCCAAAAACGAATTATATCAAACAAAACAATGCCACATTACAACGCAGTCAAAACCACAGTTCGCTTGGCGCCAATTTTAAATCCCTTGCTAATTGGGCATTTTCTTGGGGACATTTCGCAACTCTTCCCAAAGAACTTACCCAAGTAGAAAATATCCTCGTAGCTAATCGTAAGCTCCTTGCCGCCCGTTCGCTGTCGCTGCAAAGATGTCGCTGTCGGTGTTGTCAATGAACGGCGACCAAGCTCGGGCAGTCGCTCAGTGAATATCACCTCACCATCCAGCTGCAACTCAAGCCGATTGCGATCCAGGAGTACACTGGTGCCATGCCAGGCGCCATCGGCAATGAAACCGCTAGCCGGTGCATGAACCGTATCGTTGTTGCTGCCCAGCAGATTGCTGGCCAACTTTAGATGGCCATTCTCTAATCCCAGACCTAGGAATTTCAGTTGATTATGCTGGCTCCACAGCAGCAGACCATCCGGCTCGATGGTAGAGAAGTTCAACGAGATTTGTATGGCTTCGCGCGGTCGCACATAGAGCGACGGCCCTCGACGCTTGTCTTTCATTGGGATACGAGGTGGCGGCAAGATCAGGTAACTGTTGCCCCGGAAGCTTGGCGTTGTCGGCTTGCTTAGTGCTGCAAGTTTAGAGAGGGAGCTGCATTAAAATTACATTAAACATATTGCATGTACGAGTCTACTATAATTGAATTACAGCATCGGCAAAAAAGCGTTGCTGCAATGCAATCAACATCACTATTCACATAACCATTGTTGAGGGTATTAGAATTATGTCATGAAATATGTAACACATACATGACATGACCGTGTTTTGTATTAAAAAATAGAAATTGTTAAACCTATTTGCATTTATCTGTAGTTGAAACACTCAAATCGATATTGAACAAATTTAATTAAATTTATCTGCATAGTGTATTCAAACTTCGTAAGAGTCTTATAGCTACTCTGTTAGCTTGTGTTACCATCATTATCAGCTGTGTCAGCTCATTATACCATTTGCTTTTGACAGCGTCTGCAAATCTCGTCCCTGATCTCGTTTGCCGCTTCTTCTCGCCCGCTTCAGTCTAATCTTTTGTCTACATCTTGTTTTATTATGCTTTGCTGTTCGCCACTTTTCTTGACTTATGATTCTTTTTATGAATTTGCGTTTTGTTTTTTGTCTTTCATTTGTTGCCTGCCTGCTGCCACACCGGGGCTTGATTGCACTTGCTGTTTCGTCTGGTTTTCACCAGCTCGTTTTTTTATGGCTTATTGTTATTAGTGGCATGTTAATTCACTTTGCTAATAAGTGAAAGGCTGTCAGACAGCTAATTGTATGTTGTATGCCAACTGGCAATTTAATAATCATAAAACTAATAGCTAAAACATAACTGCATTCAGAGATAATATCCATAGCTCATCTTGAGTTACATCCCCTACAATTAATATTTACCATGTGATTGACAACTTTTAAAGTTTATATCACTAAAACATATTTTGAAACAAATCTGTAATTTTGAATGCTCTAATTCCAAAGTCATAACTTCCTTAAAACTCAATCGATTATCAACTGAAATAGCTTATAAGTCATTGCTTGGCATATAGATCAATACTGCATTTTCAGTTTCAGTCGAAATTCATGAAAATTTAATTAACTTTTTATTTTATTACCCTATATTACACATTTTTTCTTTAAACAAAGCTTCTGCTCTAATTTATTTGTTTCCTCTATTTTGTTTCATTTTCATTCATTCAACGATCTATGTAAATAGGTCGAACTTCCAATGATATCTTTTTGTTCTATTATTAAAGCTTTAGCTTCGTTCAACTCTGCGTAATATAAACTATTTTTTATGTTTTGCACGAATTTTAGAATGCTAATTTCTAGTTGATTTTTTTCTCGGTTTGTTGTGTATTTCAACTTTTTGACCCGGCTGAGCGCCGAACCGTAAGATTCGGGGTGCTGTTAATGGTTTTGTTTTCAACATTAACTGCCCCTTGCAGTCGAGCCCTAATTATTATGATAATAATAATGCTGTGTTATATTTTTTGTTCTGATATCATTTAGCATTCGAATTTGAAAACTTGTTTTAGGCGATTATAAAAAAAAATATGATTAAAGCTATTTCTATCTAAAATAACATCAGTTATCTGATGATATAAGATCGTTGAGTAGCTTCTGTATTAAAAACAAAACAAAAACAACAACAGCAAACAGCAGCAAAACGAACTTTTACTTTGCTGACACATTGAACTTCAACATGGCTCTGGAGATTTATGAAACTCGTTTTGCTGAAGATTTTCAAGTGAAATGATTTATGCCTTTCAATGTTGTTGCAAATCTACTGTTGTTTGTTGTTGTTGTAGTTTGTTTTTTACTCTGTTTTTGTTATTGTCGCTGCTGTCACGGACATTAAGCACTAACTAAATATCTGTTGCTTGACTAATTCGATGACGAATTATCTTGCCCCTAATTCCGCTGCCCCCTCCGGAAACGACAAACCGCCACACGAGTTGGCAATTATCAAAATATATATTAAAAAAAAGAAAAAAGATATTTGTTTATAGCTCTTCTCACAAAACTTTCAATTATACACGCTTGAAGGGCAATGAACCGCAGCTAAACAATTTATCTTACCAATCTCACAATAGAAGCCTCCCCAGCCATTCGGACAGGAGCAGCGTCCACTGCGCAAGCAACGTCCATTATTCTTGCACGGTATCAGCTTGCACGTCTCCGAGTATTCGCAACGATCTCCCTTGGCATAATCCGGACAGATGCAGTGCGGCTGCAGCTTTTCATCCAGCCAACAATGTCCACCAGATTCACACGAATCCCCACCACAAGCAGTTCCGTCACAGTCTCGAATGTTTCGAGATTCTAGGGACAGTATGAAAGTTTGAATTAAAATATATGACGTAATGTCAATCAATCAATTAATATTTAATATACTCACCCACAATATTTGTTTCGTTAAGTACAATTCGAGTACCGCTTACAACAAGACCCCGAACACAACCACGGAAGGGTATCGGGAACCCAGAGATGGCATTGTGTGGCAACTTAGAGAGATCCTTAAGCCCGCCAATGAAGAGCAACGAGTCAGGTTCGACGAGAACCTCGGCAGAGGGTGCCAGTGCCGAGGAGGCGCTGCCCTCCACCCATAAGGTTAGCCAACGTCCACGCTGGGCCATCTTGATCTTGTGCCACTCGCCAATCGCTAACATGCGAACACTTCTTACAACTGTTACATGACTGCTAGGTCCCGAGATGCGGAACTCAACAACGCCTCCCTGCAGCGATAGTGATACGAATCCAATCTTCTTATCCTGATTGTTGTTCAGTGTACCGAAATAGAGAAGCAATCCACGTTCCGAGAGTGGACGCAATTGGAATTCAATGAAAAAGAACTGTACACGATGATGTTCTTCGAAGGACTTGGAGCCCATCAGCGGCACTGGTGAGAAGCTTCTTTGCTTCTCAACCTCGTTGAGTAGCTTCATCACAAAATGCGTGCTGGGCGTCGAAATGGGCTTTGGCGGCATCAGCTTCTTGGTAAAATTGCGATAGCTAACCATTTGGGAACGCTTGGCTCCCAACTTATCGCTATTATCATATAAATAGGGCCAACGTACGGCCAGATACGAACGACGACCGGTCAATGAGACATCGCTTAATGAACGTATTTCTAAAGTAAAGTTCGGTTAGCATATTTTATATAGTGGGAAGCTCTTATTGACTCACCTTCATCACAATTCTTGCCGGTGCGTCCCACCGGACAGTCGCATTCGTAACCATTGACGAGGGGCACACAAGTTGCCTCCTCGTAGCATTTGTTGTTAAAAGAATCGCAGGGATTTGTGGCCTGTGCACAGAGTGGACCATACCAGCCCTCCTGACAAATGCAGCTAGAGAAAAACAAGTTATTAAGATTTGACTTAAATCTCAACAAAAAGTAACTAATGGGTTTGAGAACTTTGTTCCTAAGATTAGTAGGAAATAACAAAGGTTCTTTGGCGTTAAACTGACAACTCTAAAGTAGAAACCCATCGGGAGACTCATGTTCCTAGCTATACTTACGTAAATGTGGCTCCATGTTGCAAACAAGCTCCATCGTGTTGACAGGCATGTCTGTGACACTCACGCGTGCCACACTGACCCACACCACGACCGCGTACGCCTCGCGTATCCTGCAGGGGCACCGTCACCTGTCCAGCCTTGAGCTGCACATCGTAAATGCAACCCTGAAAGCCTGAATGCAACGGCAGATCATGTGGCAGTGTATTAAAGTTGGCAATCTCATGACCACCCAAATACAGTATGGGCAGAACATCCATGCGGCTAACACTGCCCGGAGAGCGTCCCGTTATGTTGAATTTGCCATCGACAGATAGCCAGGCTTGGCGACCGATGCGACCCACCTTGATCTCGTAGGGAACACGTGGTGCATCTAGTCGGAAATCGATGGGCTTCTGTGTGAAAATGCGCCGTGGACCAGCGCCCAAATTCCAGGTCAGCATTATATAACCTTGTATAAAACTAACAGCTAGATGATCGCTCTTCTCATCATGATAACCAGTTTGACCAAGGAACGCGAGTAGCGAGATTTGTGACATTGTTTGCGGTAAGATCTTAAAGCTCAGCTCCAACGAATACTCAAGTGGAATGGGCACTGTGTATGCCACAAAAGAGCTGAGTCCATTAACGCTGCCCGAGAAGGAAGGCAATGCAACTTCAAGATCTGAAACAATAAGTTGTTGAAAAAGAAATTCAATTGATTCAATTTAAAACTTACTGTGCTCGCAGTAGTGTCCATGCTTGCCCAGCGGACAGAGGCAGAGATAACCGCTGCCCGGAAATTGTACGCATGTGCCACCATATTGACAGGGATTGTCCTCGCAAACAGATATCTCGCATGTCGGCCCCATATAGCCTGTGGGGCATTTGCATTTCCATTTCTCGGCCTTGTCACCGTTCTCGTCCAGCTCATTCGATTCGATCTTGATGCAGGCAGCGCCATTGCGACATGGACTCGACAAACATGCCAATGAGCCGCATTCTGTTATGCCAAAGCCATCCAATGCGTCGCTAATATGGTTACAGTTGGTGGCAAAGGGGCAAAAAGTCGAAATGTCCATGGTTAGTGTCGTCTCTAATTTCATGACCCCGACTAATTCGCATGCCAATTGTTTGGGCCCATCAAAGCGCCTGGGCCTCTTGTGCGCCATTTTCTATCCCTACCCCATCTCTGCTCATCATTTCGCACAGCTGTCAGCGTGTCATTTCCACCAGAACCACCTCCTCTCACACCCATTGCTATTGCTTGTTCCCATGGTAGTTCCCTCCACCCCCCCTATCTGTCCGACTGCCCTTTTGACCAGCTGTTTGTGAGCTCGTTTTAATGCGCTGACAAATAGCTTCCGTCTGTTGCTTGTCTTGCTCTTGTGCTCTTTATTCTCGTTCAATCTGTGCAGCTTATTCAGTTTCATCGTTGTCTATGTGGTGAAATCGTTAACGTCCTTTTAATGTTGACATTTTTGTTTGCTTCCTGCTTAAGTCGTCAAAGAGTTAAGCGGATCAATTGTCTACTTTGATTATATAATCGAAATTGAACTGGCTTGTTATTAGTTTAATCGGGTATTAAATCCTAAAGATTTGGATCTTAGTGAATTTCTTTTGTCATAATCTAGAAACAAGATTAACTTGTCAATGATGTATGCCTTAGTTTTCTTGGTATCTTCCTTGTATTAAATTATGTATGCTATTGAATAATGTATACCTCTTTCTTGGCTTTTATTTATTTAACGGAACTTCTCAAGCTTTCTTTCCCTCCATTTTCACATCTTTTTCACAACCGTCTTACCCGTGTGTTCCCTCACATTGTCCACGTTTCCTGTCCATTTAATCCTGCTATCTGCTTTTACTGCATTTTCATAAAGCTTTTATCCTGCCGTACGTGCAACTTTATGGCGCCGCCAGTCAGTTGCACATGTACGGCATTTAAAAGTCAGCGTCATAACGTTCCGAGTGCTGTTCATTAGGGCGCTAACTCTCTGTCGACTAAATCCCCAATAGCCATAAGAGTAGGAACAGAACTTACCCGAATATATCGCGAGCCTGTCCATTGATGCGAAGGGTATGTAGGCAGCCGGTGAAACCGGTGCCGCTCTGGGCCGGCGGCAGTTCGATAATGAGGCCAATTGGTGCCTGGGGTGCGCCACCCAAATGCAGCCAAGTGTTCAATATGACCTCCGGCGTGTGCAAACGTGGCGGCAACAGTTTCAGCCATGTCGGCTGATCCCCGGACATGGCCAACGTGTCGTTGACGAGCAGCGAAGCATTACAGTGCGTATAATTGCGGCTGAAGTCCAACCTGAAAGTACAAAAGCGATTGAGAGGATGAGCAACGATAAAAGTTCTACGTTCAACACTCAAACGCCCAAAATCCGCCCCCTGACAACCTTGGTCCCCATTTGGTTGTCCTGTCGGTAGTGCACATATAAAATATTTAATATGCCGCACACTGCGGGAAACTTTTTGCACTGCTATTTGCTGCGTGGGTTATTCGACACAAAAAAATTGCTGAAATTAACATAAAATCCGACTGAGATGTACTCTGTTTTCTTTATAGTGGAGATGTTGTTTATGCTTATGTTGTAATGGCTTGAATGTAACGATTTTTGTGAGGTAAATTTCATATGTACCATTAAAGATTCAAAATCCAAGTCATTTATACACTTATTGCCCGAATCGAATATACCCACTTCCTCTGTGTGGATCAAAGTAAAAGCATATATATTAAAGTGTATATGTAATATATATAAATAAAAGAAGAAAACGTTATTTTCATCAAGCCGAAGCGTGCAAATATTTATGACGCCCGCACAAAGATGCCTCATAAGCCCCCGCACAAGGCTCGTTTTTGTTTTAACCAAACTGACCTTTTATGCTCCCCCATCATAACCCCATGTGCATGCACTGTGAGGCAATAGAAACAAGAAAATGACGAGCAAAAAGTTATTAAAAATTCGTTTTATTCTGCTTGTTGAATGTTTACTCTCTTAAATGTGATTTATCGCTCTTATCTTTCAACTAACTGACCCAAACAATGAGAGTCAACCCTTAAATAAAATTGTCATATCATTTACTTTAACCTTTCCATTACACAGTGTTTATACACTTTTAATAATCATTTATCCACTGTGCAACACCGAAACAACAAAAAACAACAATTGCCTGTAATGTCAATCGACTGTCAAATTTTTACTCCGCCTGTCAGAGAGCCAAAACCCGATTCAACATTTTTGTCGACCCCATCAAAGAATGTTTTTTTCTCTTTTCAGTTTATTGTTGTTTGGGTCTGGAATTTATTTTTTATATTATTTTGTATCGCCAATGTCACCTGCCGTTATTTGAATGCCTTTTGTTCAACGCTTTTGCTAAAGTGTTTCTGATTTTATTTCTTTGTTCCCTTTTAGGTGTTTTATTATGTTCAATATTGAAACTGGGTGGATTCATATCTTGGCTCGTTCATTACATTTAAATGTTGACATAAAATGAGTATAACGAGACAGCAATGGGAAACAAAATTTTATTGATACCGTTTTTATTGGAGTTGATTTTTAAAGCTTAACTTTTTAATGGTACAGGAAAGATAAAATGTTTAGCTGTTTGGATGGAGTTAATAATAATGTTTTGTTGGTTTTAAGTTAGTTACGTATATTATATATACGGAAATATCTAAATTCTCAGAGTGCTTGCTCGTTGAACGTTAAGGGATATGCCACAAAGAGGAATTGGGCAATAAATTGCTCTTGAGAGCATAAACACTGGAAACTAAGTGCAGTCGACTGCAGCTGTCCTTGCTGTACTTAGGTATGCAATTAATGGTTTTATTCAACTTCAAAACTTATTTTTAATTGGCCTTCTCAAGCTCGCACAACTAGCCGCAGTCAATGCCAACAAACTCATAATTAGTCAACTACTTGAAAGATATTTGCACAAGTTTGCGATGCCTACAAGATTGATTATTAGCTGCGGTTGATTTAACAATAAGTTCAATTTCCATTGTTGATGCGGTCAATTAAATGCGACGGCTATCAGAACTTTTGTTTTACTCTTGTCCCACAACGTGCTTTTAAGATGACGCCAAAGTTGCGGCAATTATTGCACTTAATTCAATTTGCATAATACGAAATGAAAAGGAATGAAACAAAATGGATTAAGAGTAAAAGCAAAAGCTCCGTAATTGTACGAGCGTTCAACGGTAATTGTTATTGCTTTCTAATTACACGGACTTTTGGGCAAATCCTTAAGTAAAATGTCAATTGTGTGGAGCACTAGGCTCATTAGGCACAACACACAGCACTGGGCAAATCTAATGTCCCTTGGCAGTAAGCGCGACAAAAAAAGCAAAAGTTATAAAAGGACTTTCACCGCAGGACAATCATAACTGTATGTGTGTGTGTGTGTGTGTGTGTGTGTTTGTGTGTGTGGTTTGCCGGGAACTAGTTCATTGAAGGTCTGCCAGTGTTCATTGCCATTGTCGCGACTGGGAGACGCTAAATCGCTTCTGGGCGATGGACTTACGATGGAGCACGAGTTGGCCTGCGGGTGGGTGGGTGTTTGGTGAAACGTTTTGATGGTGGCATGGCTATTAAGCACGCAAAGCAAATAAAAATAGGCAACAAACATAAATTTGTTGCTCGTAAATCCAGTGGCGGACCCAGTTTGGTGCCACATGAGCATGCCCCGAGCTGGGACCAAGTGCTAAAAAGTAAATTTGTGGTCGATTCGATAGTCATAAAAACAAGACAGAGATATCTACATAGTATATATATATTTATATAAAATGCTCATTGCTATTGCCATCTCACTTCGGCAGTAAATTATTTATATATGGGACAGTCTGATGTGTTTTACTCTCTTTCTCTCTCTCTCTCTCTTTCCCTATTTTTGTCTCTGTTGTCTTCCTTAATCTCACTCACCCACTGACCCACTCTTAAGGGCGGTCAAGTAGTATTTGCTTTTTGGGGAGGTCAGTCGACCTATTTGTCTGATATATTTATTCCTTAATGTACTGTTTATGCCACTCGTCGCTGCTGCGTTAAGGGAATTTATTTCGTTTGCTTGTTGATTTTATAAAATGATTACTTGGTCATTTTCCATATGCTGCCTACGCCCATCACCAAACAGTAAGCTCAGACCGGTCCTAAGTAATTGCACTCGACTGAATTGTTAACTTGTAAATTACCGCAAAAATGATCTTACGATGGACTTCTGTTCTTCGATATATTATTGTGTGTTTAAGGGTATTGGTTTGGTTTGTGGCAAAAGGTGTGGTTTTGAGTTGCAAATTGAACTGCAACTGCTAAGTGAGAAAGGCTCGAGGCTACCATAGGGAATAGTTAATGAATGGATATCTGCATGAAATAAGCGACGGTTTTGTAGTTTACTCAAAGTACTTTGGAACAACGAAAGCGGAAGGATATTTCTTAAAGCTCACCCCAATCTAAATAATCCGAAACAAATTATCCCTGGGTGATTTTTCTACATGTCAAAAAAAATGCCTCACGTAATCTAAGCTAAAAAATATCAACAAGCGCCTTGAAAACACTTTCATCAACTGATTAGCATAATGGCTTAACCGCTAAACGTTTAAGAATACACGACATAAAGAAGACTTTAAAAAAAAAACCAAATGCTCTTGGGCGAATAAACTCACAAAGTGCAAACACTTCTATTAAAATTTCCTTGCATCTCGTCGTCTTTAGTGGAATCTGCCCCTTAGATATATGCCCAACTTATGTCTCGCTTATCTGACGCATAAGTAATCCAAGATGTTTGTGGAAGCTTTTTGGGAAACGCGAAAAACTCTCTCTATGCCTTTGTTATCGCAATTGTCCTTTACGCTATTACATTTCTTAGTTGGAAAGTGCTGCAATTTCAGGAACTGTTAGTTAAACGATTAATTACGCACGAGCCTTGCATTACTCTTACTGTGGCATGTCCCACATTTGCTTTCTTCTTCCCCACGCTATCTTTTTGTATCTTCGAGGGGGGGGACTCCATTGCAGCCATTCAACTTCCGTTTCCGTTTGCGAGCGCAGAAAATGCGGCAAATTTAATTTCAGCCAAAAAGCGACTACGCCAACTAATTACGCATGAATGCGAAGCCATGGATCGTCCAATGTGCCGGACGCACAAGGAGCAGTCAGATGTAAGGCAAAGTAAAGGAGCTTAAGGGGCAGCCGGAGGGAACAGAGAAGGCGGAAACAGCGAAATTTATTCTACACTTGAAGCATTATAATTTTGTGGTTGGCGAACGGCATGGAAATCGACATAAGGCAACTTTAATGACCATCCTGACCATCCTAACCATCCAGGCATTCTTCTTTGCTTCTCTTGCTGAGTCATTCTCTTCCCCTCTCTCATTGCAATGACAATGACCCACATGCTGACCCGTCGGTTGACCGGCCGGCTAGATGCTAGATGGCCTGCACTCGACTCTAGACACTCGACACTTGTGTCAGGCACAATTTAAAAAGTTAATTAACGTGCCGACCTCTCTACCACCAAAGTGGATACCACGACCCTTCACCGCAACCTCCACCTTCTCACCCAGTGTAAACCGCATAATTGCATTCCGTGGCGGGGCGTATCACTTACTCAGCTCGAATGGTAATTTCGTGGCCGGTATTCACAGGCGTTTCCAGTTCGCTCAGCAGCATCGTTTGCAGGCCGCACGAGAACTGGAACTGCATGAGACCCTTCTGCAGGAACAGGGCCATGTAGTGGCCACCTTTGGTACCTTGGGCGGCGGCTAGCATGATCAGTCCATTGGTGGCACGCGTTCGAACCTTAAGTTGTATATGCATGGGTAATACGGCATCCAGCACCTCATTCGGTGGTATATCTTTGTAGATGCGATGCGATACGTATGAATCTCCGGAGAATGCAGCATTCCGGATAACGATAGGCAGTTCGCAGAGAGGACCCTGACGATCAAAGCGGCAAACGCACTAGGGGAAATAAATGAAAGAAATTTTTATTAACTTAAATTGACAATGGAAGCTAAAGATAAGAAAAAGATTTTTGTAAAAGATGCTTCCTGTAGAGGAAGCCATATAAAAGATTTTTCTTTTGATTGTCTGATGTATTTCTGGGGCTTCAACCGTGTCGAATACGTAAGGGTCTTCATGGCGATTGGAAAACATAAACATTATGTGCGTCGACATAATTAAAAAAAAACTTTTAAGCCCAATGTTATTATTCTAACAATACAACCGTAAGAACATTGCTTCTCGCTCTCCGTTTTCATAACTTCAAACTCTCCATTTACATTTGTGCGTTAAGTATGAAACAAGACACAACTTTTGCAAAAATTAGCATGAAAGTAAGTTCAATTATGTGAATAACTCTTTGAAAGTGCTAAGGTTTTTTCATATTTCGTTCAACATATGGCCAACTTCCATTAGGTGCGTTGTATTCTTAAAGCCAGTGCCACGCGCCCTTTCCTTTTTCTTCTTTCCACTCTGGAGCTCCTAGAGACTGTCGCCAGTTAATAGTTTGGCCCTACACACAATCCGCTGGCCGCAGTTGGCTTGCACTTCATTTGTTCAATTTGATAGGGTTTCTTTCTTTCTCTATCTCTCTCTCTCTCTCAAGGCTAAGGTGCTGGCTACTGTTACTGTTGCAAAAGTTGTAACGAAAGTTTTTGGGTGCTGTTGTGCTAGCTGTTCTTGCTGGGAGTTGCACTTTAAGTGTCCCTTGGTTGGGCATAAATTATTAAAACCAGGACAATGACGCAGCAGGACAATGCTGCAGCAGGCGACCAGCGAGCCAAAAAGTTAATTCATATTGCTTTTCAATTTATTGGCATTTTTGTTGCTGTTGTTGTTGTTGTTGGAGCTACAACTGCTTATTGAAAGGATTCGCTAGCTAGCTAGCTAGCTGGTTCGCCTTGCACGATTCTTGTCGGAGTCTTTTGGCGCAAAACTTTGTTTGGCGTGCTCAAAAATAAATTAAAATTGTTGCAATTTGCTTTAGCTTCAGTGCACATGCATTTTGGTATTTTTACGCCAGTTTGGCTTTAATTGTTTCGCCCACCCAACTTATTAAATAACACCAAATTATGTTATGTAGGCAGGCAATTGGAATCAAATTACCATTTTATAACATTTATAGCAATCACTTTTAGGCTGGCCCATTAGCAAATAAGTATGCACCTGATGTCGAGCTTTGAATTCCTTTCCGTCTAAAAATAGCACAACGCATAATTCTTAATTCTACCTCTCGCAACACATACAAATAATGAGCATCCAATGTTGCTTGTTGCTTGAATAATAATGGCCTGTGGGGCAAATCATGCACATGCCTGCATAATAGCTAGTCAAAGGATTGGTTATACATATACACACATATACAGTTAGGGGAGTACCCTTCAAAAATCCCCACTCACAGCATCCAATCTTGTTGTTTTCATTTTCGTATTTTGCGCTGAGGAGAAGCATTACACAAAAAAAATATCAACGCCTGATGTGCCAGAAGTGAGGGCGGCAGAGGCGTGCGCAATGTGATGTTCCTCTTGCTTTGCAGGGTCAGGTTGTATGCTACACATGCCCCCAAGGGACAACAAATTGTGTAGCTACATAGTACAAGTACTGCTACTACTACTCAATTTTTTCATTTTCTGTTTCGCACACGCCATTTTCGCATGCATTCCGTTATGTGAAAACTTTCCATACATCAGCTTTTTCCGAGCCTCGCTAACATGTTATAAAAAAAAGGAAACCCCTAACACTTGCATTCGCTGTTCGCTCTCATAACAATTATTTGAAGTGTACGAGTATGTTGCAGATTTTTTAGCCCGCTGTTTTTTCCCATTTAGCTTTAGCTAAATAAAGCTGCTTTTTTTTTGCTTTGCATCAAGATTGAAGTAGATTTCACGGACTCAAAAAAAAAAAGAAGTAGGAAAAAATAGCAGCTTGTCGCAGTTTTCAATTATTTCACACTTTTTCTTTTAGCTAACGACAAACATTTTAATTAATATGTGTTGTTTTGCTCGAGGCGTGGCTTAAGTTATTTAATATTTCGTTCATTTAATAACGCTCAATGTGGTTCATTAAAAAGATAATCGACATAAATGTGACTAAATAAAATTCGGTCATATATTATTCACTGCTATTGCTAATACAAAAGTGTCAAACTTCTTCTTCTATCCTTACACTTTGACAGACACATTTGATGGCTGCATTACGAGCAATGCGGGCTCTCTAACTAATTTTAACGTGCCTTTGAATGTCAACAGGCAAATGATGAAAGGATGTGCAAATGAGTGAAGTGCATATATACACACACACACAACTTACACTTTTGGGAACATATGCGACACTCAGAACGCATTATGACACAGAGAGAAGACGAGGCGAGACCATGGGGAGACATTCAGAGAGATATATGTATGTAAGTGTTGCGAAACGAACATTGCAAAGGGCGGACACGCAGGGATATTTTGAACGTTTTAAAGGGCTCAACAAAGTTTTCATTAGTGGCGTCAGCTTTTGGCGTTGAGTTTGCCAGCAACAGAAACACTGCAAACTGAATGAGAGAAGTGTGAGAAGAAAAGAGGTAATAGTGTTGTGGGGTAGCCAAAAGCCAAGCAAACATTGGCAAAAACCCCAAACTCAGCGGCTGACACTTGAAATGTGCTTAATGCCACTTTTCGAGTGACTATCGCTGAGTGCGAATGCCACTTTGCTTGCACCTCTCTCACATCCTCATCTTTCCCTCACACACACACTCACACTCAGACTCACACTCTATGTTTTCTTTGACTAGACATACGTTAAAAATATGCTTTTTCATAAGTTTTCTCTCTTTCCGTCTCTCTATCTCTCTCTCTCTCTGTTTGCGTAAGCGAAATGACAGCTGACATATGTAAGTGTCTGTCGTAACTATTTGTCTGTCTGTGTCTGTGTACGGGTGTGTGTCTCGTTACATCTATATAAAAGTATATAAATATGCATAAATGTCTGTCTGTCTGTTTAAATCAACGCGACATTGAAAATGCACAAAAAAAAAACAACAAAAATACCACAAAGATTCTTTGTTTGCACAGTTAGTTAAATTACTTGGCAACAATAAAGTGGCATTTGCTCTAGGAAATAATTTATACTCTACTGCCAGATTTTAGCACCCACTCTAACACCTGTCATTTATTTTGGTTAACTTCTTTGTTTATTTGCTTTGCTCTCTGCTTTTCTCAGTCATGTGCTGCGGTCTTGTGTCACTCACTCAAATGTTGAATTTGTTTTGAAAATTAAATTTTTTTCCCTCTTTCCTGAGTGTGGTGTTTGTAGTTTTATGAGAGGTTGAGTTTCAAAGGTGCACTTTGGAGTACTGCACGCGTGTTCTTTGCCGAAAAACTTATGAGTTAGTTAACTTGTCAAAATAGTATATGTGAAAGAAAAAGCATAAGTTAAATCTGGGCTAGAAAATTCGGTTAAGAAACTATGCCCAAAGCAGTAAGGCTTCAATTAATAATTTATTTAGTTTTCAAGGTATGTATGTTTTCGAACTTGTCGAATACCTTAAAGCCATGGCATTTAGATTAAGAATATTTTTAATTTCCGACTTTTCACTCATGTTGAATTTCCCACCATATTTTCTTATAGCTAGTTTAAATAATGCATTACTTTGTCAGACACAAATTAAATATGCCATTGTTTTTGTTGCTGCCACAACATCCAAGCGGAAAAAAAAGATCCTTTTATTTTGTCTAAAATTACCGCAAGTATTTTCATAAATAGTTGAATAGGCATACTTTACAGCTAGCCTACCATCTCTTCGTTTTGTCTTCCAGCCATTCTGCATTTTATGGTTGCAAATTGGGGGAACGCTTTGTGGTTTTATTGTTGTAAAATAAATTTTGCTGCCTTTGCTATTTTGTGTGATTTTACCTGAAATTCAAAAGTAACTGGCAATAGGATTCTTAACTATTCAGTTGCAAGAGCACTTGGCATTTAATGATGGCATAAGAGTGCTTCTACGTGAAATAGACAGCTAGTTTAGTTTCACTTTTAAGAAGTTTCTGACAGGAAATTATTGTAAAATGGCAAATATATGTGTAAATTGTGCTGTGTGTTCAACAAATGTAGAAATATAAATCCTATAAATCTCTTTAAGTTTTTGTCAAAAATGAATTACTATTCGAATTTTTAAATGTTGTTTCTTTAAATTTGGTATTTACTTTTGTCTATAAATTATTAAATTAAACTAATTGAAATTTCTTCAAACCGTTAGTTAGTCAGCTCTCTTATATGACAAAGTCATTTCACAATCTAAATTCATTGAAATTTTGGCACATTTATTCATACTTTGTATTCAGAATTTAATAAAAATCCTTTGGGCTATTATGTACGTATCTAGCTATGTGTAATATTATTGTTGTTGAGTATAATTTAGATTGCCAGTGCTTGGTTTTGGCTTGTCCCAATGAAACTCATCACAGCTGTTGTTGGCCTGTGTGTTTTCGGCCAAAATCTCTATGTTCTGTGTTGGCTTAAAGCAACCTAAGTAAGCAGCTTACAAATGTTGCAGGCTCTCTATGTGTATTGTTCTATGTTATTGCCTCTCGCCCTTGCCACTGTGCCACATGTAGTTGCCGGATAACCTACATGTTTATATATGCATTGGACTAGGCACATAAAATCTGCATATGATTTTCGTCATATGTTTGTATGCACAAGTGTGAGTGTATAGATTTTAAGGTGTATGTGTTTGTGTTTGCAATTTCAACTTGTCAATTTGTGTAGATGTGTGTGTTTGTGGCTTCCAATCTTAGTACAATACAATTCAGTCATTAAGTATCGTGCTTCTGCATATAAAGTAGGATTTAATTAAGAACTAAAAGATTTGTTTATTTGCGAGAGGTATTCAAACTGAAATTGTAGAATTGTCATAATTATAATTGGCATGCGTCACAAAAAAGATTAAGCACTATGATAACTAGTATAACCTAAATAATTTTACTCGGCTAAAAAGAGAGGGAAAGTTATTTGGGATTTAATCAGTAAACTTGTTTAACAACCGGTTTTGAAATACTAAGTTTGATTTTCACTTCGCTGTTAGCTAGTAACACTCTGTAATAGAATATCCTTGCGACAGGGTATTTTTAAGCCCTAATAGGTTTCATTACTTTAATACTTGCGCTAGTTTTAATTTAGTGGTTACTTTTGTTTACCTATTGCCAAGGTAATTTAAACACTCTTGCCCATTTAATGACTTGCCAATAGGTAAACAGCGCAGTGCAAAGAGAAATTGAAGGGAGGGGTTAATGCAACAGGGGCGGCCCACACGCTATGCGCCATGGCCAATTAGTCGCTCAATGGGGTGGAAAATTGTGGAAGCTAACTTTGGTTTATTTCTACTTATATTTAGGGTATTGAACATTGAACAAACAAAACCGGTTACGGACAGACCGACCCATCGATTGGTAGTGTTGGGTCTGACCCAATAAAGCAGCGCGCGAGGGGCATGGGAGTGTCTACTTACCCGAGAACCCTCTGAGGTGGTAACACAGGTGCCGCCATTGTAGCAGCCAAGTTTGATGCAATCGACATCACCAGATTTTTCCTCAGCTCCACCGCCAGAACCAGCGCCACTGCCACCGGTGGCTACTGTGTTGGCACCCTCAGTTTCCTCGCTACTCTCGGTTACCGGTGGCTTCGTCTGTGTTGGCAACTCTGGCTGACCCAACGTGCTGTAGACATGTAGTGGTGGTGTGGGTGGTGGCAATGTCTGGGCCGACTGTGTGGAAGGTGGTGTTGGTGGCACAGTGACGGCAGGTTGGCTGGGTGGAATTGTTAGGGGTGGGTCTGTTGGCATAGGTGTCGGAGCCGGAGTTACTACTGGCAACATGGTTGTGTCTCTAGGTGGTTCGATGGTTATCAATGGTGGCGCTGGTGGTCTACCAAGCAAATCCTCTGTTGTCATCGTCTGTTCCGTTGTTATATCTACAGATACGGGCATGGTTATTGCTGGTGGGAATACTGTGGTGCTAGGCTCCCTTTCCATGGGTACCGCTGTGGTTGCGTGGGTGGTTTGTGGCTGTGGCAATTCGGTTGTGGTCAGTGGTGTTGTATTACCCTCCAGAATGGTAACCACAATGTGCGGAGTTTGTGCCGTTGTTAGCTCCACAATTGGGGGCTCGTAGTCCGAAGGTGCTGCGGTCGTTTCTTCATGTGTTTGTGGTTGCACTGTGGTGAATCTACCGGCGCTAGTGCGATGTGTGGTGATAAGAACCTCAGCTGGGTATTCCGTAAAGAAGGGAGCCGCTGTTGTTGGCACTTCGGACCACAAATGACGTGTGGTTTCGTCCGGTGGTGCCATAGTTGCGCGTTTAGTAGTTTCTGGTGGAAAGTAGGGCGTTGGTGTTGGTGCGTAATCCACCGAGATACTTGTCTCAAACGTCGTTACGCGATGTACGAAAATGCTGCCTGGTGTGGTTAAATGTATGGGTTGCTCTACCGATTCGGAACTACCGGAGGAGGCATAATCCACGGCAATGGTTATACTCGGTAATGGTGGTATAGTGGGTCGTATTGTGGTTGTGGCTTCCTCGCTGCTACTACTGCTGCCACTGGCGCTAACATCAAAGCGTTTTACTGTTGTGTATTCTTCAAAGGTAACCACCTCCGATGAACTTTCGCCCGAGCTGGAGGCGGATGATATGGTAACTCCAGGTGCTGCCATAGGTGGTATGGTTGTATAGATGCTGTGACTTTCCTCCGAGGAAGAGGATGAAGATGAACCACCAGCTGGCATTGTAGTGGGTACAGCTGTCACCGGTGGTTCTGGCATGGACTCCGGTCGCAATGTTGTGGGTTCCCTTACTACGCTGTGACTTTCGCTCTCTGGTGGCTCTGCCGTCACCTTTATCTCCACCACTGCCTCCTCCTCCGACGATGAAGAGGATGAGAGCTCTACAGCTGCAGTGGTGGTAACTGGTGGTGCTAATGGCGCTAAAGTAGTCTCTGGCGGCGTAACCGGCCGCACTGTGGGTGGTGCCAACGTTGTGGTGAGCAGTGTGGCTGGCGTAGCAATTGGTTGTGGTGCAGGTGTTGCTGGTGCCGTATAGTTACAGTCAAGAGATTCCTCACCCACCATCAAACACTCGCACAGCATGCCCGTTAACAGTGGGGGGCAGGAGCACGAGAAAGTGTCGACGCCATCAATGCAAACGCCACCATTCATGCAACGAGGACCCAACTGGCATTCATCGTACTGGAACTCACACTTCTCGCCATGATAATCTGGCACACAATAGCAAGTTGGAATGTTCTCCTCCATGAGACAGAGGGCATTGTTCTGGCAGGGATTGTCCGCACAGATTAGTATCTCCTCCTCACAGTTGACGCCCGTGTAGCCCATGGGGCAGGCGCAGGCGTAGGCAGCCAGTTTATCTACACAAACGCCGCCATTTTGACAAGGCGAAGAGGCGCATTCATTGATCTCCGTCTGACAGATGCGGCCATGCCAACCGGCTGCACACTCGCACGTGAACTCCAGTCCAGGACCCTCAACACATTCGCCACCATTCTGGCAACGTGCACCAGTGCCTGCGGTTAACCGAGTATCCAGAATGTTTTTTAATACTTCCAAGCTACAAAAGGGGAAAAGGGAAAGCTCGACTTACCCGTGTCACAGACGGCGACATCAACCTCACAATGTGCGCCGAGATAGCCTGGCTGGCAGGTGCAGGTATAGCCATTGTTACGGTCACGACACAGTCCGCCATTTTGACATGGGTTTGACATGCATTCGTCGACATTTTCCTCACAATTTGACCCTGCTTGGCGGTCGCAGAGTTGGCATTCGCATGATGTGACCAAAAACAATGCAGCAAGCCAGAGAGAAACAGAACGAATCAAGAAACAAAGAAAAGGAGAAATTAAGATGACTAAGTGACGTAAATTGATGGCACCAAAAAGCTCAGCTTTCTGTTCTCGGTTCTGTGTTCCGTTCCATGCCATTCCGTTTCGTTCATGTTCGGTTCTGTCAACTTTGCAAGCATTTCCCTGTTCTCTTATTTTAATAAAAAATTTATGTTTCTGGGTTGATAGTTGTCGCTTTTAGTGTGGCGTGTTAATGGCTCATAAATAAAACTTGTTATTTTTGTGCGCGACTGTTATTTAATATATATAATAGCCACATAGCTGTGAATTGAAATTTTTGCAAATATTATTGATTGTACTGCATTGTATTGTTTACGACTGCATATTTGTTGAGAACCTGCATTACAGACTTTAATTCAGATCAGCTTTTGTGAACTTCTTTTAATTTGTATTTCTTTTTCTTTATTCAAGAATCGAAAACTTATCAAAGTTGTACTTTTTTTTCCTCCATTCAAAGCAGCTTCTTTAATTACTTTCACAGTTAGATGTACAACAAAACCAAAAAATCCTTTTTCATTTCAATTTGTGCATTAGTATATTTCATTCAAAGCGTTTTATTTTCTTTCAGTTAAAACTACTTAAACACAAAAAAAGAAAAATGAAAAAAATCATGAAAAAAGAAAAGCATTGAAATTGTTGCAAAGCAATAACCTTTCTGACTTTCAGCAGCTCTTTTTTCCATCCTTCACTTAACTTCATGTAACGAACAAGTGTACACATTCGAAGTGCAATTGAATGACTTTTCATTATATTAAGCAATGAACGAGCTTCCTCTCTCTCTCTCTCTATTTCTCTTTTACATCCTTTACCATCTTCATCCTTTAGTCTCTCTCTCACAATCAAATATATCTGTATATAACTCTCCGTTTGTCTCTGACAACGTACAACCGAGTGGAAGGCGAACTAGTTTTTCGATACAAGCGTATCAATGGCAATCAAAACAAACCTTCGAGTGCTAAATTCGGTGCATGCGATATAAGCTGTTGAAAAATATACACATGCACAACTTAAGTACACAATGAAAAACTGTCAAACACTGAAATAAGAGCTTAAGTTCGTGTACCTACAGCAAGTATAAATATAAATGCTCTTCAGAAGTTTATTCGAGGGTATGTCTGTTATATTAACAAATTTGTTCAGTTCTTTTTAAAAATAAAATATTTATAGGTATGACTTCTTAAGTTGACTTCTATAATCAATCTTCATTTTCTTAATTTAAAGCTAACCTTACTCAAGAGCATAGTTAAAGCACGTGTTATCTCTACAATTTAAATTAGGCACACTCATAACAGATGAGCTAGTCAAGGTTTCGAGACAGATGTGTCGCGTGTCGTCAATCAAATATTTATATTTGAGTATGTTAGCATAAGAAGTAAAGTTGATAGGTACATGACACAGTTGTTATACCCACCAAGACAGTTATTTGTTGCACTGAACGAAAACAACATGAAACAAGAACAATGCTTGAAAGAAGTTTTCAATTTTCTGCTCAACAACTACTAAGACGGACGGACGGTGACGACGAGGTGAAGGAAAAGTAACAGGAAAGAGAAGGGTTGGAAGGGGTGCATAGTCTCAGTCAGTGGTTGCCAGCGGCAGTAACTGACGGGTAAACAAACATACAGACAAAGCGACGAACGGACGGACGGACGGAGGAACGGAACAGGAAAAGCATGCTGAATGCGGCAGGCTTTGGTAGTGTTGAGAAGCGCCCTATTGTTAATGCTATATAGTTTTCTTGTGTTGTTTGTGGCACCGGCAACAGTGCGTATGAGTGATTTTTCCTTAGCTGCTCTTGCTGTGTGTTCGCTGGAAAATTTATTGCCAGCGAAATGTTTTGTCTGAACTTTTGTGAAATTTATTTGCCTGCGTTCCTTGGTTGGTCTTTCGGTCTTTCTGCCCAAATGTACGCGCTTTAAGACATAGTTTTTGGCTTTTCCTATTCCTTTGTTCTTTTTTTTTTTGGCAACAAGTTGTCTGACAAAGAGAAAAAAGTGCGCGCAAAAGTTTTTCTTATGCCAAAGTTTCGCATGCTCGCTTGCCTATCCCTCAACTGTCTATACATTTGTTGCTCTCTGCGTCTCGTGGCCAAAGAACTTGTACAAAAGCACTTCAAAGTGTCGAAACAAAAGTGTCAAAAAGCCTGCAACGAACTAGAACAGCTAGCGAATTCTTTTGCACTTTGTCTAAATTATAGCGCACAACTTTTTAATTTAATGTACGAAAATTGCATTTAACCTAACGTCTACACAAACGAAAAAAAAACAACCCAACTTACATATTAGAGAACAGAACAGGTGCTCAAGAACGGAGTACATACAGAAACAATTTATCACTTGTGTTCATAAATAACGCAAAATAAACTGATGAACATAAAAATGTAACTATATAGTTGCACACACTCATGAATGCCCAACCCCCCCAAAACACAAAAGATAAATCTGATGTGAATGTGTGCTTGGTGCTTTGTTTTTAATGCAACTGCTATGTTAGTGTATGCAAATGGGTAAAGGGTGGAGACTCCGAAACAGGCAAACGAATATTAAATTTGCATAAGCACTAAATCAACACAATGAACAAAGCAGCAAAAGAAAACATGAAAAATATTCGCCTATCCTCTTGATTGACTATGGGATGCTCTTTTAAAAACTATTTAATTGACTGAACACGAAAAATACACATTTCTTATGCCATTCTTAAAGCTAAAACCTTGATCAACTATTTACGCAACCTGAGACAGCCATGCTCTTAGTCTGAATTTGTAAAGTTCATAATGCATGTTAATCTTAACTTAAGTTGTTCTTTAGTTAAAGACATAAAGCAAGATAAGCTAAGGCTAAAGTTTTAATTAAAGTTATACTCTTTGCAACTTTGGCGACTAAACAGCAGTTTTCATGTGCACACACACAAAGACACTCTTTGCTACTTATTCCTCTGTACCTACTCTTTATCCCACTCTATATTTTATTTAACATGCTTTTATTACAACTTGACTGCAGGGTGCAAACCAGTCAACATGATGAGTTAAGCTGCCTTTCACTTCTTCTCAGTGTTGCAAGCTGATGCCATTTGTTTGCCTTGTGACTTGGCTTTTGTGTGTGAGTAAATACTTGTGTGTGTGTATGGAACTCGTGTGTTTGACCACAGACATAAAACCGCTGCTCTTATGCTTTTCGATCGAACCACATCTGACGACGCCCACAGAAACAGCCAAGTGTATGTGTTAAATTTCTGTTGCATACCTCAGGGCGAGCTATTAAATATTTAGCTTATGTATGTATTACAAATAACAAAATACTACATGTAACCGAGTCGACTTTGTAGAGAAATTGAGATGATTGGGATTTTAATGGAGCACACAAACATTCAAAGAATGAACCAAATATGTAATCGTATTTATCGGCTTTTGAGTAATGAATGGTACAAGCTCAAGCTCGTATTTCATTCCAGCAGCTTCATTCTGCCACAGGCCCGTCCATTAAATCAGCCGCGCGAGAGGTCGAATGCAATTCAATTTGTCGGTTTATGATTTGATGGGCCAATACTTGAAATTGTTAAAATACTCGCGTTTCAATTTGCTTTACTGTCGCTGTTAAAATGGAACAGCTTACAAAGTGCTGCACTTTATGGCTGCATAAAGACAGAGCAACGCCAGAAAGTTAGAGTGAGAGAGAGAGAGAGGCAGAGAGTGGGAGGAAAAGTGTATGGAGTGGGAAAGTAAGAGTAAGGGCAAAAACGGAACTATATACATACAACTTTCTATTAAAAATTACAGTTTTTCTTTCAATTAATATAATATGGTTTTAGTAATTAACTTTTCTTCTGTTTTCTTGAAAAACTTTTGCTTTCTTTAGTTGAAGGTTCTGTTACAAATTTTCTCTCTCGTTTCTTTTCTTTGCTCTTAACTTTGTGTTTGCAGCAAAAATTTTAAAAATAATTCGCTTTGCGTTAAGCGTACGACACGTTTGGCAAAAGGCGGGCCCAGTCAAAGTGGCAATGCCAAATGGAAATGGTAAATGCACCTTTGTTGCCGGTGGCACAACATGAAATGTCACATTACGCTCCAGTTCAGGCACAAATGCAGGAAGTGGTCAAGCAATAAGAGGGAGCAAGTGCTAAATTCTCCATCTTTCTCTCTCTCTCTCTCTTGCTCGCTCTTTTTGCATTGCTATTCGTTTGCTGACTATTCTTAACCCAGTTTCGATGCTAGCGAACGACGCACTTGCGGTTAGCTGTGTGGGTGGTGCGGGAGCAGGCGGGTGTTAAATGGTATTGAGGTTGACTTAACCAACTGCAGCCACTGGAATAGCACCCCTCAGTTCTCAACATCCCGCACCAATCGACTTATCAATGGTCAACTCTTTTTTCTATGCGATGCCGTAACATTCTTCTATCTTTTTTTTTATTTTATTTTTTCATATTGTTCTTTGTCGTTTCGCTTGTGGTTTCAGTGACTGCTACGAGGCCTTTTTTGAAGTTTTTGCTTATATTTTGTTTGCCACCCTGTGTGTATATTTTTTTGTTGTTATGTGTGAAGTCGTTAAAGTGAAAATCGATTTTCATTTTATTGCTGCATGTGCGTGAACAGGATCTAGGCTTGTGGTTGGGTGGCACGAGGGGAATCTAGCTGCCGGTTTTTTCGTTCTGTGTCAAATGGTCAGTGATCAAAGTGGCAAAACAGGGTTGGTTCGTCGTTATTGGGTGCTTAAAATTTCACTCTCGGCACATTCGTGGCATCCGCAAACGGCGGCATGTTTTATGAATGAATTTTTCGAATTGGTCGCACATTTTTTTGGTGGTTAATGGACGGCACTGGTTGCCATGTCCATTTCGTCCACTCTCCTTCATTCCTAACTGCAGCACCTTACTGCCTATATACCTCGATTGTTGTCGGTTTTTATTATTTGTTGTTGTTTTTTTTCGTTCTGTGTCCCAATTTTTTCTTTTGAATGTGCAATTTACAACACAATTCTCGGTCGGATTTTGCTTTTGCCATTTGAGTTTTTCGCATTTTATCTCGCTTCGTTTATTTATTTTTGTCGTTGAATGTCTAAATATTTGAAATGCAACATTAATCAAAATTTTACTTTCAACCAACACATAGAGCCCAAAGAGCACTTCAATATTGATTTGGGTATGACGTAAGCGTTTCAAACATGTTAAAATATTGATAAATGTGCTTCGGATTTGCAAAGTGACAGGCGAGACAACAATTGAGCCGAATGTAATCATTGAAATTGGTAGTCACTTGATTTGAGGTGGTAAAGAAAGTGAAAGATGTAAATCAAATAAATGGAAATGATTGAGTGATGGATAAGGGAATAATTCTAAATTTAAAGCATAGATTTTGATTTTTTTGCCAAAAGAATATTTCATTTGAAAAGAGTTTTAATTAAATATATTTTATTTTAACCTTCTTTTCAACATACACTTTTTTATATAACTCTTTCATACAACGCTTTTCAATTAAAAACATTTGGGGCCAGTGTTGTTTAAAATCACCATTTACCTTTAAGCCTGACTTTCATTTTGTTTTCTTTTATTTGTGTAGTTGTTTTGCCAACGAACTGTGAGCATTTGTTTAACAAGGTACAAACATTTGTTTTGCCCCCATATCGCAATTAGAATGAACTGCAAACTATTTTTCCCTCGCTTCCTTCATTTGGAACCCCTTTTTCCTCTTAGTTTCAATGTGTGTTTGTAGTCAATGTGCAAATTGAAATTTGAATTCTATATGCGCACATTTTGTGATTCTTGTTTGCTTGTTACTTATGCCTTAGCTTGGTGGCAGTTAAAATATGTGCGGAGGGGGGTCGAAAGCAAAACGAGAGTGCTTGGAAAGGAAAACCCAACATCGTTTATAATAATAAAAATGAAATAAATAGAAACAAGGCAGGCATTAACTGACTTCAAGATACCCAGTTCAACCTAATACCTATTTAATTGGCTTAAACAAATTTAACATCACTTCTCCTTCACTTCCACAACCTGCTTATAAGCAATTTTATTTATCTTAAATGCGTGCCGCGCATATAAATAAAGCATAAGTGAAATTTTTATCACATTTCGTTTGCATTTTAAGTTGGTCTCTGTTCTTTGTTCCCGATATGTGTGTGTGAGTGCATAAAAGAATATAAATAAATGAATGAGTGCACAGCTCTGCATAATTTGAAAGCGAGTGCTGCAAGCCAAAATTCAAATTTCTAGTCATAATTAAGAAACTCAATTTTATCCACTGAATGGCAACAATTTTGAATAGAAACTGCAATATACTGTGAATGAATGCATTTTACAATATGCGTATACGTAATGTGAAGGTTAAGGTTAGAGGTTTCGCTTTGATGTTGATTTATATACATTTTGATTTTTAATAAATAACAAGAAAGAAAAATGTAATTACTATAATTTAATATATATAATATATCGTTTGAAAATCGGATAAATTTTGACGAAGCTATGAAAGTCGAATGTCTTTCGAATATTTTCAGATGAAAATGAAGTAAAAATTGCGTTTCTAGATTAAAATGCAGTTTCATTGTATAGTTTCACAACATAAGTTTTAATATATTTCTTTTGAAAATCGGATTAATTTTGACGAAGCTACGAAATTTGAAAGTTTTGATCAATGACCATGTCGATATTGTAATGAAAAATTGGAAATTGGAAAAAATAAATATGAGCAACACAAAAATGTATAGGAAAAGTTGTAGAAAACTGTTCATGGCTTGTATTAAATGTGGGTTTCATTACAATTTTAGACACGCTTGGACAGCTGGTTGTGATTTCCACCCAATTTGTATGCGCACTTAATCCGGGCAAAAGGCAATCTATTTTCATGGCTTGGATTTGGGTACGAAATACTTGCTCGTGACAGTGAGCAATGAAATGCACTTTAGCTCATCTGTGAATGCTGTGGCAAACTAATCACGAAAAAGACCCAAATCCAAGTCCAAAACCAACTCCTACCCCAACAATTTAAACCCAAACTGAACCCTGCTACTAAAGCAATTCAAGTATGTCACTCAGTCAGCATTCGGAGCCAAGCAATTGGAATATCGCATATGCTTTGGTTGCATGGGATTCGGATTGGGCGGGTTGCATCACCCTGCAGCAGCGCAGCTTGAATGTTTTGTGGTGCGCATTGTTGCGCTTTCAACTGCACTCTTTTTTTTTTTTTTTCTATATATTTTTGCTGCGCCAAGGCGAAAGGCATCAGCTAAAAGTCCCCGGATAGCGTCAGGACAATGCCGAGCTCGACGAGAAACCGAGCTCCTCATTTTCACGGCAAATTGCAGCATGTGTGTGTGTATTTGCCCCCATGTGTCTTACAGCTTTTAATTAATTAAATTTTGTACGATATTTTTTAGCTGACATTTTGTTTTCCCTTTTTTTTTTGAACACACTGATAATAAAGAAATCTTTTGATTGAAACGGAACCCAACTTAGAAATCTTTAACTGTTTTAAGTATAAAGGAAAATATCTCACGAAGAGCCGCCTAATTTAATCAGGAATGCTCATTACCGGGCAAACAGAGTTCTCTGTAGTCGGTTACATCCTGCAAATGCAATTTTCTCACCTCCTATTTTATTTTTTTTCTTTTGCCTGCCAATTTCTAGCGAATTGAAGCCAGCTCCTGCAGCATTTTCATTGAAATACATGTGGAAAATTTTCTATCACATGCCTGCAACGTTGCGTAAAATTAGAAAGTATTGTGTTGAACTTCAATGGGCACATTTATGAGTGAGAAAATCGCATTTCAGCTCAGATAGACACCAGTTTCATCGATGCTTGGTTCTATCTCCCTCTACCATTTCTCCCTCTCCCTCTCTCTCTCTCTCTCTCTTTATTGGTTTTTAAGGGTGTTGCATCTCTGCGCGTGTGGTAGTTAATTAAAGAGCTTTAGCTACAGTTTTTTTTTGTTTTTTGTATTATACAATTAAATGTATCTATACATTCGATTTTAGTTTGGATTTTTATTAGTATTTAACTTTTATTCCCATTACAGCACACAAAATTTAGCCAATTATCAACAGAGGTACTTAAGTTTTTTAATTTATTAGTCAAACATTAGCCAAAAACCTATTAAATCAAGTATTTAAGTTAAAAATTCTGCCATGCAAATATCACTTTCAGTATTTATTTGTATAATTTACAATTAACCTACTAAAGTATGAAAGGATGCATTTATAATGTCATCAGACAACCAAAATGTCAGGCAATTTTTGTTTATATAACTTATTCCACACACGCAAACACACACTCACACACTGCTAATAACGTGTCAACAATAGCTACACACACACACTAAAAATATCAATAAACTCGATAGTTTCTATTAAAAAATCAATATGCCATAATTTAAATATTTTATCATGCCACACACACACACACACACACTTAGGAATATCTACACACTTTTAAATAACGGCAATGGTAAAAAGTAAATGTTGCAAAATCTAAACTAAATCCCCTAACGGCAATTGGTTAGCTTCAAAAACGGGGACAACTGGATGGCCACAAATGTGTTTTAATATTGGGTACGATATTACCATTACTGTCCTCTCGTTATCTCTCTCTCTCTCTCTCGCTCTGTCTATCTCACGCTCCTTTGCTGTTTGCATTTCTAACACCCAATGAGCAAATTAAATAAAAAATTTATGTAAATCGTTGAACCACGTGAAATTCAATGAATTTCGATTTGTTTTTTGGCCAAATCCCTCGATAAATCACCCGTACTGGCAAACTTTAAAAGTTGCATTGCCAACGATGCGATTTAAGTGTCCCAAATAGTATTTGCCTTCATGGTTATGAATAAAAAGGAAAAGCACGGGCGTGAGGGGCTTGCGGGCGAAGAAATAAGTAAAGTAAAAATGGAGCAATCGCTTGAAGCTGTCGTTTCACTGTAAGGCAAAAATTGCACAAAGGCAATGCCGATTGGCAAAAGGGAACAAAAAACAAGGAGGCAAAAAACCTGTCGGAATGAAAAAAACAAGTAAGAAGGCGCTAGTCGAGAAATCCCGACTAGACGATACCCTGATCCCTATACTTTACGCGTACAGTCAGTGGACGACAATACTGCACACTGCATACTCAACTTCAAGGTTCCATATCTCGGGTGTCTCTCAACCGATTTTAGTAAAAATTTCACAGATTGTTATAATTTTGATTAATTATTCAAATGCCATCGGCTTGCTCATACATACGGACAGACGGACATGGCTATATCGACTCGACTGTTGATGCTGATAAAGAATATATATACTTTATAAGGTCGGAGATGCTTCCTTCTGCCTGTTACATACTTTTGCACAAAAACATTATACCCTTTTTTCCCATTTTTAATGGGATCAGGGTATAAAAAACTGTCGGTTCGCGAAATGAAGGCATGAATGAATGAGCAGCTGAGCCAAATGCATGTTTGATTGAATGAATGCGCATTGAATACGTGAAAATGCATAAGAGTAGCAAAACTGTGGGGTGGGGCGGGGATTCATATTCACCTGATGATGATGATAAAAGTGCAAAAACACAACAGCACACAAAAAAATAAAATAAAAATCGAGGTGCCACGAAAATGTATGGTAAAAACATACAAATGAAATAAAGTTAACCAAAAAAAGTGAATGCAGATGATAAAAAAAAGCGATATTTTGTACATAAAGCTGCAATGCTGCAGTTTTTAATACCAATTCAAAAATAGTGGGGTATACCAAATAAAGAGTAGAAAGAATCTGTTCAAGTTTGCAATCAATACTTTACTTAATATAACAAAACTTAATGGAACAAAACTTAAGCAACTTAGTTAGATATCTGTTTCGAAACTACTAAGTATGTTTTAGTTGAGCATTTGCTGTTTAAGAAAATTACTTATTGTTGATTTGCAGCAATGCTTTTTATATTCACATTATTTTGCATGCACATAAAATGTAAATTTCAATGTGAATAGGCCTGGCAATGGCTTCCAACTGCAATTTGCATTGTTTTCGCGCTCAAATGCCCCTCAGCACTTTTGGCTCCCTTTTGCTTTCTATATAATGCTCTCTCGCTCTCTCTCTCTCTCCCATTTGACTGCAATGATTGCATAAGGCGCACAGTCAAGGAGATGCCTTTACTTATCATAAAAGGCATTCTATGTATGTGTTTGGGTGTGTGTGTATGTGTGTGGCAAAGGGAGCAAGGTTATGCCTTTGAGAATTGCAGCATTGTTAGATTGTTTGCCATTAGAGTTCTGCAATGAGCTGCAGATTGTATTGTGTTGTTGTTGTTTGTTGTTAGTCACATTTTGACTAACAAGGCGTAAATAATATTCTAAGCAACAAAATGCCTATTTTGCTTGTGGGAACGTTATATTATTCAAGAACATTTCTCAACTGTCTAATAATTGAATAATTTGCTTATTTTACTTATTTTTTAGCTAACTTTTGAAAGCCATTAAGATATCTTTCCAATTAACCTAAAATCCTAAGGAAACAAAGAGATAAGCCCCAAAGCCAAAGCAGCTCAAAGCAAAGCAAAGCTAATAATCCATTAGCTTGGTTTACTTGCTAACAATTCTCGTTGCGATAGAAACCAGCAAAATTCGGTAAGTGGGACACAAACAAAAAAATATCGCATAGTCGACTATTTTGGGCATAATTGTACGGGGTGTGTAGAGCGTTTGGCCATGTTGATGACCACCTCAAAGGGCTAAAAACGACTAACGGAGAATGGTTGTAAAAATGCAGCTGAATGGCGAAGTGCACGTCAAAAGGGTAAAGAAGAAAATAATAAAATAAACAAAGACGCTCATAATATTAATTAGAGTTTTGGCTCAGTTGGCCTTGCAGCTAAATTGGCATGTCCCACTTTTACCATACCCTCTACTTGTGAGGAAAAATTGTTACGCCTTCAAATCGATTAGGTTTATGTGTGTAATCCTCATCCAGAAAAAGTTGTTACAAAATAATGTTTTTAAGCTGTGGCACAGGGTGTTAACTAGTAAAGAACTCTTAACTGGAAGACAGTTATTATTATTTGTTCACCTTTTTAAATCCTATTCACTCAAAGCCTTTGATTTCGTAATGCATACATATACATTTTTTGTTATTTTTATATTTTTGCATCCTTTATTGCTTCATTTCCTGCCGTTTCACGCTTCTGGCAAAATACATCTATTTTTTATATATATGTATATATATACATATTTTTTGTGGCTTTTGCTCACAGAAAGCATATTTTTGTGTATTTTGTTTTTATACCATTTGTGCACTGAATTTATTCAGTATTTTTTTGTGCTTTCTTTATTTATTTCAATTTTTGTGATATTTTGTTTTTTTTTTGGCGCACATTTTTCATAGCTGACGCTTAGTTTCTGGTTTTGTTGTATTTGTTTTTCTGCTTGATCCACTCAAAATCGCTGGCAAAAGCAACGCTCTGCATAATTTATCTATTTTTATGTGCTCTAACAGTAGAGTTGTATGGTTTTGTCACAAAGTGTGCGCAATATTGAAAAAGCAAGTTATACTTCTTAGAGAATATATAATATTCATGTTCTCTAAGAAGTATATAACAAGTACAAGTTTTTAAATGTATTTAAGCTTAATTAAAAACTGATTAAAGGGTATCTCCTTGTCCAGTCCGCAATCCCAACTCGAACACTATTTCCTACTATGATTTATTTATGCAAATTTGATGCAATTGTTGAATTGGAATACAAAAATAATAAAAAAAATTAAATATAAATGGAAACCGCAGACAATGATGAAAAACGGAACAAATAGAATACTTTAAGGTACATCATATTAAAGATAACTAGATAATTAACAAAACAGAGATTTTTGTATGCTTTATAGTGTTGTTCTAAAAAAAATGCTCGATTAATTGTTGTTTAATGAAAATGAATCTTCTGCACTTTTTAGTTCTTGTTCTAGCTGCTAAAAAAAAATCATATCACATATTTAGCACAACTATTTAAGAGACAGTCAGGTGTTTATCCCAACAATGTGTCAACTTGACCTGTTACTTGACCCTCAACTCCACTCACACCCTCCCCCCCCCCCCCCTGGCAATTTAAAAGTTTTTTGTCGACCACATATTTGTAGCAATTTGTATTGGGCATTAGTTGGCGTTGATGGCTAATGCATATAACACCTACACGATGGCTATAAATTTCACAAAATTTTTATAAAGTCAACTGTAAGATACTCCCCAAATGCACACCCATCCACACTCGCACTCGCACTCGTTTCGGACTCACACACATGGGGAGAGACCCTACTAAGTGCTTCTTACACGTAGCAAAAGTAAATGTGTTTATATGTACGTAACGGACGGAAAGTAAACGAAGCCAAAAGGATGAACATTAGATACATGCTGAGACTTCCGCACACACGTTTATGTACACACACACACACACATACACAAACACAAACACAGACACACACACACACACACACAGACAAACACACATACACACATACATACATACATACAGATGGACATGCAGGGACTCGTACTAAGCTAAGCACCCAACATTGACTATCACAATAGACAACATTTAAGTTTGTTTGCCAGCATTGCACTCCGTGAACATGCTGCGATTAAACATTTGCACGCTGCAGTTTCTTTATTTTGCTTAGCGTTGGTCTTCGAGAACAGTTCAGAAAACTTGTATACTTATAAGAATTATACAAATAAAAATTGTTCACTGTTCCCAGAGTACTTTAAAGCTATCAACTCAAAAATAAACTTTGTATTGATTTCGTCGTTTTTAGATACATAAAGTGTGTTTAAAAAGTTTTAAAGCCGATTGGCTATAATTTAATAAGAAAGTTACCTCAACAAATTTAAAAACTTTTTGGATCGTTATGCATTATTATTCCACATTAATGCTTTAAGCTAAAGTTATGGCAAAACATTAAGAAATTTGTTTATTTATAACGAATATTTAGTTTTAATTTTTGCAAGTGTAACTAGATTTCGGCTAAGTTGCTGTGGGATGCACATTCTTTCTTTGCTTTCATTTAAAGTTTGCTTATTTTGCTTTCTTGCTTGGGCGTTAAAAAGAAGAATAGACAAATGTGAGCGAATGCTGGAAAGTGTATTGTACATTATTTTCTTTATTTGTGCGCTTGCCGCAAATTTTACAAATACGTTTGGCGTGCGTCGGAGCTATCGGATCCTAACCGAGAGTTAGACGAGCTTTCCCCTCTCTCTCTCTCTCTCTCTCTCTCTGTCTGCCTCTCTGTCTGTCTGTGTCTGTGTGCACTCCGTGCTAGAGTGGCTGCTGTGGGTGGCTAGTGTTGCCGTTTCGTTTTTATATTTTTTTTTTTGTGAGCTTAATAAAAATACATTTTGCATGTGGTATGCGACGGCTTCCTGTTCCTGTTTTCTACCTAACTACCCAGCCCACCCACAATCTCTGGCAAGTTTTAGTACTTACTTGTATTTGTTGTGTTTTTGTGTAGCGTACAAAAATAAACCACACACACTTACCAGAAAATCCTTCCGGACACGTACAATTGTAGTAGGCAACACCATCCACACATGTGCCACCATTTTGACATGGTCCCGACCAGCATTCGTCCCAATTCGTTTGGCACTGGATCCCTGTGTAGCCGTCAATGCAGTAACACGAATACGAGCTGTATTCATTTGTTGTTGTAGTTAGATGTTGTTGTTGTTGTTGTTGTTAGTATCATGACACATGCGGGTTTGAGGCATTCAGTTTCGGGGCGTGTGGGCGCAACGGTGTGTCAATGATGCATCAAACGTTCGTTCAGTACAGCAAAAAGTTTTTTTGTTTTGTGTTTGTAGGCAAACCCATAAATGTAAAGGTAGGAAAAAACGGTTAAAAAAATAAGACAACAACAAGAAAATGTTTTAGATGAAAGATAGTTTTACAAATTGTACAATATGGTACAGAGAGTAACGAGTACACTGAGAGAAAATACAGAGTGATTTCTTGATATATTAAGACAAGTCTAATCAATGGATCGAGAAATATTCAAGCTTTATATTGAGCTATTTAAGAGCTTTTACCGTCAAGCTCTAATTAAGCTTTACCAATCTATATTCCCATTCCCTAAAAGCTGCCCATGGCTTTACTTTCTAATCAACTTACAACATGTATTTGGCACTGTGTAGCTATGCATAGTTCTTACACCGTTTGTTCGTAATTGAAGTGGGCCACACGCTGTCATAGATGCATATACAAACAGTAGATACAAAAGTATCTTTATGTTATATTAGGAAAATTTTGCTCAGTGGCCAGTCGAGTGCTATAAACATGGCCAACAAAGTCGAAACATTACGCTTGAGTAGTGGAAATAAATATTTGGTAGCCATTTGGGATTGCTTTTTCCTACTAAGAGTGAATTGAAATTGAAATTGAAGCGGAAACAGTAAACGCAAGCAGCAGGCAGCAATACGAATTGTAACGCTAACGACTAAGGCAATAGCAATGGCAACTCTAACCCAAACTGTAACTTTAACTGTAACTGTAACGGTTACGTTTACGTTTACGGTAACGTAACGGAAATGCAAAAGTGTCAGGGGATTGTCACCGACATGGCTCAACATGGCAGACATTTCCTGACTTGGGCCCTTTACCCCGTTTTCTCGGATAAGTTTTGCAACAGAGAAACACAGCTTAATTAAAGAACTTTTGTAGTCGGATTGTAGTTGAAGGGATGCAGGGGTGCAAGGAAATGTGCACTCTTTTATTATGGATTACATTAGGATGCATTTGTAGAGCTCTCTCCATCTCTGTATCATGTAACTGTAGATGAGTACAGGTACAAGAGAGACTATGAGATTCGAAAACACACGAGAGGTATTATTGTGTTTGGTTTTTTGGACTCTGCCTTTGACATGGACTAGTTCACCCTGGAGGCCTGTTGATTTGTTGGCATGCCAAAAACAATTGCACTGAGTAGATAAATAGCATTGGGGCATCGCATTAGCTGCTATGTTGCATGTCCAGATCTCTCTCCCTCTCTCTCTCTCGTTCTCAATGCCATTGGGAGCACAGTGAAACAGTATTTGCTTGAATTTGTTTGTGAAAAATGGTTTTAAACATTTCTTTCAGTTGTTCGGTTGAAAGGTTTAATCGTAAACAATCAATTAAGTAAGTAGAAATTGTAAAGAATCTATTCATTGGCTTTTAAAAGTCGTTCAAAACATTGTTAAGACTTGCAGCTGGCCTTACCCTAGGTCTTTTCCAACAAGTAACATTATTGTTAATGCAAATTCTATTTCACTTTTTACTAATGAAAGCTTATCAGTTCCACAAAAATAGCTCTCGAAATGTTTACTAAATTATTAAGTGTATATAATTTGCTTAATATACATAAACTTTAACTACATCAACTCTTTTCTTTGACAACTCTTTTGTTAAAATTGTTTTTCCAACGATTTGCCAAACATTTTCACATTACCCATTTTACAACTTGTATTAAAAGGAACTCAACTTTGGTATGACTCATAAATTGCTGCAAACTAGTCAGACATAAAGGCACGATAGATAAACCAATAAAATATCAATGTATCTCTGTGATAACTCTGAGTCGCCAAATTTGGCACATTCCATTATCCCCTTTTAAGATGGTAGCCAAAACTATTCAGTTAATCCGTTTAAATCTCATGGAATCGTGTTCAATTTAATTGCAGCTATAAATTTTGCGGGCTAGCGCATAAACTTTTATCCGTCTAGTTGTGCTACAAACACCCCTGCTTACCCACATTAACCCCTTCAACTGACTCCTTACTCCGCTAACTTGGTGGTTAAGTCAAGAAATGCGCGCTCGAAAACATTTCAAGCTTCTACTGCTTCTACAACTCGACTTTTTTGCGTGAAGCTATCGTCAAAAATATCGTAAACGCTTTTTATGGAGCAAATTCACAGACTGTGAGATTGGGTGGCGCCTTGCCACTGATAAGCCTTAAGAGTTGCGGCTGGTTCCGCCTCAAGCCACAATCACATATATCGCGGCAAAAACGGAAAACGAAATGTCAGTAACTTTGTTTCTTAGCCAGAACTAAGCGAGTGGCAAGACGAGAACGCCTTTTGCCAGCAGTTGTGGCATCATCTTGTTGGCTTGTTTGTGCAATTGGCATTGAGCAATACTTACTACACTTACAAACATACATACAAGTTTGTCCGTAGTATATACTTAAGTCTCTGTGCTCTAACACTGAGTAACTGATGCATTTTCACGCCACTGCGTTGAATTGAGTTACAGTGTCAGCTAAACCGAAAGATTAGCTGGATAAGCACATAAATCATAGAATGTTTTTGAGTTAAGCTCATTTTGAATGTTTTATTAAGTTAATATTTAGGATGCAGCTAAGCTTCTAACTTATCTGAGCTAGTTTAAGTGAAGTCGGATCATAACTTACTTTAAGTCTCTCGAGTAAGTAAGTATATACACGTAGATCATAATATGATTTCTTCTTTTGTAGTTCTTTCCATGCACCTAAACGCTAGTGTAATATTGTTATATTTTTTCCTCCAAGATTAAATTTATATTGTGAAGTTACGTATAGATATTATATAGATATTTCTATCTTTAAGTGACTCTAAAACTAATCTAAATAGTTTTCTAAATCAATATCACATTTCTTTCTTCACTATTTGAGTTATGTTATTCGAAATTTATTCAACTACCACACGCATAATTTACTCCTATGCTTCACACACAAAAAAAAAAAACCGAAAGAGGCTCAGCTTGGATAAGCTACATTAGGTAAAAAATTTACTGTGCGGCTAAAGGATGCTATGCATTAGACACTCTCCAAGTTAATAATGTGCAGCTTATGCAATTGAAACCACTTCTCGATGGCCACCGACCCACTCAACTGCCACTCAATGAAGCCGCAACCTGGCCTCAATTTTAAAAGGGGTAAAAGGCAAGGAGGTGGATTGCACATGCAATAAAGGCAAATAGTGGGTAGATAAAGAGTGAAATAGAGTTGGGTTTGGGTGCTGGATGGAGGTTGCTGGGATTAACTGGTGGCAAATACATTTGCCTGCAAAGTGGCGTCATCAACATGTATGTTTGTTTGTATGTATGTGTGGCAGGCTATCGATGGCCAAACAGAAGCTGGTGGAGCTTTTGCATCTGCTGCTGCAGCTGCTGGTGCAGCTGGTGCTGTCGCTCAAGTGGTGCAAGTTTATTACCCACTCGAAATGTGTTGAATGGAGTTTATTGGCTTGGCGATAATAAGCAATGGATGCACGGGTTCTATCGATGATGAAGGAATGAAGGGACTGACTCACCTGTTCAGGCCATCGATGCAGACGCCAAAAACACAGGGATTGCTGAGGCAGGCAAAACCCGCTTGACTACTGCCCACCAGGCACAAGCTGAGGCAGAGCGTCAATAACAGTCCAGACTGGGGCCAGCACTCTGCCAATGTCCTTAAAGTTCTGGCCAGGCTTTGTGTTGTGGCTGTTTTTGCTGTTATTGGTAGTTGCTCTATTGTTTTTGTTGCTGTCGTTGTGGTAGTTGCTGTTGCTGTGGTTGTTTTTGTTGGCATCTTAAGCAGGTGGTTTCGTTGCATATCCGTTAATGGCTTTGTGGTTGAGCTGCTAAGCACCACTTCGAGTATGGGTCCAGTGGTTGTTGTTCCATTTGCCGTTAGTGGCGTTGTTGTTGCTCTTTCTGTTACTGCTGTTAATGTTGTTCGAGTGGCTGTTGTTGCTGTTGTTGCTGCTTTAGCATATTTAATGCATTTATTAATAATTAAATCACGCCTTCGCCAAATTTCCCGTTTCAATTTCTCACGCTCCATGGCGCGATTCAACATTAATATATATATATATATTTATATGGATATATAAATGAATGAAAAACGTTCTCAACAGTATTTATCTTTCGTTAATCATACGCCCCGTGGCGCGTTTGATTGTTACGTTTCGTATTCCGGCTGTCTGCAATGGGAATCCTCTTAAGTGCTTTATTATTTCGCATTGTTTGCTTCGCAATCGTTTACTTTCCCCCACTTCCACTTGACAGCTTCTAGTTTCAGGTTCAGTTTTTTTTTTCTGTATTCCCTTTTTCTTATTGCTCTACATTATTGAGAACGCAGTCATCGACGCCACATTGCATTTACACTGGCCAATGGCCAATGGGTGAAAAGAATATTTTCTTTCTTGTTGGTGTTATTATTATTATTATTATTATTATTGTGTATTAGTAGTTGGTCTCATGCTGCTTCCGTTGCCGTTTCGGTTTCCTTTTTCTGCAATTTCGTTTTGCATGATTTTAATTTGTAAGCTGCAAGTAAAAAATGGCGAGAAGAGAAAAATGGTTAAAAATGCCAGCCATCAAATGTATACACTTAAGTGTTGCTGCTTTTAATACACATTGCTTGTATAAGAAATAAATTGCATTGGCTAGAACATCATTTCGAACATAGCTATTTGTTATATCTAAAAAACTTTAAAAATATTTTTGTATTTATTTAAACATTACTAAGATCTATATTATCGATAAGTTTTTTGAATTCATAACGTTTTAGACAAAGTTTTCTTCCTAAATTATGCTTTTTGTATTTGTTTCTGACTGTTTTCAATAATAAACCTAAATAAATCTTAAAATATTAATAAAATTTGTTGTTTTATAAGGTACTTGTAGTGGACTATATTACTTCTACTTGGTTATGATAGTTGCCCATTTAAACAGATTATTCTTTTCACATAAAAATAAGTAGTGCTTATTATGAAAGGATTAAAAAGCATTATAGAAATAAAACAACACAAAAAGCAAAAAAAAAAGAGAAGAATTTTCATTCTATTGATGCCATAATCCGTACAATATCAGAGTCGGATCTTATGTGTACACTTAATATAAAAAGTTGATCCACAGCTCGAAGCATATGGCATAACATTTTATAGCATTTTATTTCGGTTGCTGTCGTCACAGCAAGTGTCAAAACGAAGTCCAAAACTTGTTCACATCTCACATACTTTTCACATGCGTGCTTGTATGTTTGTGTCCGAGGTGCTTAGTTTTGACCATAAAAGCAAAATGGCTCAAAACAGTACACAAACGGACCGGAACAGACTAGTTCAGGGAAATGTAGTTAAATATATAAATAAAGCGGGAACGAGAGCGGGAAGGGGAAAGCGGTCAAATCCCAGTCACATATGCTGGATAAGCTGCAGTGGAATAAACAAAAAGTTAACAACTTTTTGTTTGCGATTGCAAGCACAGAATACATATTTTTTATGTGCCACGCAAAAGACGCATGGAGAAAGAGAGAGAGAGAGAGAGAGTGTGAGTGAAAGAGGAAAACTAAGTCTGGACAAGCTGTCCGATAGAGAAAGAGTGCGCGAATTATAAGTTCAAAATTGAAACTAGCGACGAACTGTGCACGTCAATTAGGATGCTAGCAGCTAGCAGCCAGGAACGTATGTGGCCCGGCCAATAAACTGGCCAAAAAGTCAGAGTAAAAGGCAAAAAACCATAAGAGAAACAGAGAGAATGGGATAGATAGAGACAGTATCGCATCAACATAAATCCAACTTAACGGTGCGACCAGGCAATAAAAGTTAGCACTCAACGGGACGTATGTGTAATGTGTGGAATGTTGCTTTCTGGACGAAAATGTCAACAGCAGCATACAGCATGGGGTACAACAACGAGTGGGTAATAATGCTTCTGGATAATGGCAATGAGTGCAATTGCACTCTAACAGGATGATATAGAAACAGAGTAGCACGAAAGAGAGTGAGAGAGAGAGAGAGAGAGAGTGAGGGAGATTCATAAAGCTAAAACACAACGATGCTGCAATAGATCATCAAAATGGCAATAAGGTTGAAATTTGTATGCAGTACTGTTGTCCCACTGGACTGCGGCATCAACACGTTGCAATCAAACCGTACAATCCGTACCAAACCTTTGAAACAAGCGGCCAGTGTGTAGAAAAAGAGTTAAGAAATGTGGCAGACACAAGCAGCAGTTGCTGCTGCTTCTACTTTTGTTGTCGTTCAACCTTTTATTTTATTTTATTTTTTTTTTTGTGTGACGTTCTCGAGTGTGCTCAGTAGTGTGAGAAATGGGAAGGAGGAGCGCTGTGAGTGGTGTCGAGTGCAACCACTTGCCTCTTTATTCCTTCCGTCCTCGTCCTCGTCCTCGTCCTCGTCCTCGTCCTCGTCCTCGTCCTCGTCCTCGCCCTCGCCTTCTTGAGGCAGCCTGAAATGGCATCAAATTGGTTACACCTGCAGCAGCAAATTTTCGGAAATTTTAACTAGCACAAAAGTGTGCTCTCTCTATGTGTGTGTGTGTGCGTGAGCGTATATGTGCCATTTAAATCGTTGCGTCCTCATGCCGAAAAGCAACGTCAACCAGCATCAGCCCAGGAGCTCGTTCTTGCTGTTTTTGTTCCTCTTTTTTTGGTCTGGCTCTTTCCATTTCTGTTGCCTTTTCTTCGTTATGGCATTTGCACAAATGCAACTTTGTGGGTACCGGAGGGAAATGAAAGAAAGAGATTGGGTCGGTGGCGAGGTAGTGTCATTAACGTCGTCCGTTTGCCCGTCCGGTGGGTGTGTCAACAAAATGTTGCAGACTTACAGACGTTGCCTGGCTGCCCGGCTGTTTGGCCGACTGCTGATGCTGCTGTTGCTCTTTTTGATGACATTAATGAATGGGCCTTGTTATGTAAAATGTGTAATCTACAGGGTAATTATAAGCTGGCTTGCTGCTGTATCGTTGCTGTGTATGTGTGCGTTGGGTGTGTGTGTTTGACTCTTGAGTGACGGTTGTGCAAGAAATACGAAAGATGAAGGATGCATTTGGCTGGTGTAGTTGGGTGTAGCTGTTGCTAATGATATATTCCAGCAAGCTGTCATTTGTGTGCGAGAGCTTTATGACGATGATGAAGGAGAAGAAAAAGCCATCAAAGCCGCCGCACACACACACACACACACACACACTTCAGCTTAAGTACAAACTTTAAGATTAAAGCAAGCAGCACAAAGAAATCCTTTTCATAGGATATCTAGTATGTGGCCTATATTTAACTACTACTCAGCTTTACTTTGTTTGCTTTTGTTTTTAAATTTCTAGTTTCAGTTTCTTTGCCCTTGGGTTAAATAAACTAATTCCAAAAACGGGCTAAACCCAAAACTTTGCTATTATTAGACAATTAAAAAACAAAACATTAAAATGTCGTCAACAGAAATGCAATTCTAAAAATTGTTGGCTGACAAAACACAAAAAAAATCCCTCAACAAGCTTCTGAGAGAGTTATTTATATATATATATATATTTTTTAATCCGTTTTTAAGTAACTGCTGCAGACTTCTTGTTGTTGTTATGGTTGTTTTTGTTGTTGTAAGTGTGCAGCAAATTTGTGCACATAAATTTAATTAAAATGTCATTGTTTATTTTCGGGTTGAAGTTTTTTTTTTTTTGTTACACCCTTGCAGAAAATATGAAGCGAGAGACGAACGAATAGAAGAAAAAGTTTCCAACTCAATGGGATAAATTTATATTTTGCATTACTTCTGCTAAAAAAGTAATAAATAAAAAAAACTAAAACTAAAACTTTCTTACAAATTCACAACACTTAATTTTAATAATAATTTTGTATATATATTTTTTTTTTTTTGTTGGTTATTGAGAACTCACTTATTTGTACTTGTATTTGAAAGGTCTTGGGTCTGCCTGTAAGGGTATTTAATCTTCGACAAGTGCCAGATTAACTCTATCATCTTGTGTACACATTCACATACCGATTTTTGTATTTTCTGGAGTCAGTTTTGCATTTTTGTGTCTTTGAACTTATGCAAAACGTCGGCCGGAAAACAGCAAAAGCAGAAAGTAGAAGAATGAATCAACATGAATGAAATATGCTGAGACCAAAGAATGCAAATCAGTTGAAACAACTTCTGCCTTATACCTTGTTCCCCTTTTGCACTTCAGTTTGTGACTTTAGCGCCAACCACTTTAAAATCTTGTTAATTAATTCAGACAAATATTGTGCAAATATTTGTGTAAACTGTGAAGGCAAACAAGGTCCGGATCCAATGTTTTTTTATTCGACTAGCAAAACTTTCATAGTGTCTTTGTGTGTGTGTGTGTGTGTGTATATCAGAGCGCGTGAAAATCGATTTGCCCCAAAAATAAACACGCACACATCACAAAATAATTAACTTGTCTGTGCAAGACATATGGGTAAATAAAATTCACTTCCTTACCTTAGCTAGCTTTACCTAGTCCAACTTTTTCTATCGACTTGGCTCTGACGTCATGTTTACACTGCACAAATACAATTACAAACGGTGCTCGACGCCAAAAACAACTATCGCCGACCCCAATCCCTTCTCCTGTACGTTACACATAATACGTGTCTGGCAACCACTTCCGATTGCTTATTATGTTCGAGCCATCCAACAAAAAAAAAAAAAAAACCAAAAAAAGAACAGCAGTCTACTCCACAAAATGGCAGCGCTCAGAAGCGTGTCGTACTTAAGGCTGGAGTGGGCAGGCAGATGGCAGGGGATCGTAGGGGCTTGCCCTGTTATTGTTGTAGCTCGTTTAAATTAATTGACTTTAATCAATTTCTGACTTTGACGTATTATGTGCAATTTATCGACCGCACTTTGCCGCCGCAAATAATTTTCATAACTCATGCTATGCATTGGACAGCTGGACCAGCACAGCTTTCCCCGCCCATGCTTGTGAGCAACAGAGAAAATTCAATTTGCTGTACTCATTGATAATAAATATGTATTGCGTATCATTAAGATAAGTGTTTTTTTTTTATTTTTACGGTATGCAAAGTAACATGAAGAGCAAGTTAAATAAGGAAAGATTTGTTTAAGTTGAACTTTAACATTAGTCTATAAATGTTGGGTCTTTTAACTTCTATGAGTTGAAGGTGCTTGTTAAAGCTAAGATTCTTTTACATTCGCTTTTTAAGACATAACTTTTCTTTCTGCTAGCTTAAGCCTTGAATAATTTAGGGCAATATTTTAATGGATTAGGTAAACCTGTTCAAGATCGTGACGCATCCACAAGCCACCAGGCTTTGTCTCGTCTGGCGCAAAGTATTCTTTCTTTCTTTCTGGCATTCTGGCATTCTGTTGTCTGCCAGGACATTCGAGATTCTTTAGGTTTAAGTCTGAGTCTAGAGCTCGTAGCCCGTAGATATATGAGCCGCATATCCTGCACTGCATCTGTGCCAGCTGGAAGATTAAGTGCCAGAACGCGCGCCTTACACACACACACATAAATACAAAGCAATATTGCGTATACGACACGGTCATACAAGCGGCTGGTTTTTTTTTTTTTGGTCTTGTCGTGAACTTTAGCTCCGTTCACTTAATGCGCCCATAACGGCGAGTAGCTTTCTGCACCCTCTTCATCTGTTTTCTCCCGCTACCCCGTTTTTTACCTACCTACTCTCATTGGGGGGGATCTGCCTTGATAGTTGACCCAAACGTTTGCCTTTCGGCGTTTACATAGCTTTTATTCTTCTTTTTTGCTTCTTCTAAATGTGTTTTAAAAGTGTTTTCCTCCGAAAGTAAAAAAGAAAAAAATCCGTTGATTTTCTTTGCTCTTTTTCGTTTACTGCTGCTGCCGCTGCTCTTCTCAGTGTTTGTGTTGTTTCTGTGTTTGGTTTTTGTGTATTTTCTTCCTCATTTTTGTTGCGCCGCATCCTAAGTGTGTAAACACGTTTATATATATATATGTATCCATTGCTTCGGTCAATATTTATTAACGCAATCTGTGCTACTGGATTTATATAAATGTATAAAAATATTTATCTTGCAAATTATACTCTTGTTGTTGCTGCTGCTGTCGTTTAAGAGTGGGCAAAGTAGCTACTTATTTTGGTTAGTTGTTTTCCATTGGGGATTATTCGTATCATTGCAATTGATTTGATGCTTAGTTAAGAAAGAATGTCGAATTGATGGTCAACCACAACAGGAGATGTATAAATGTATGTTTTGAGCAGGTTTTAAGGATAACAGGTTTCATTATTTATTAATGATTCAAATTCATTTATATAAAGTAAACCTTTTTGTGTTCTATTTAAGCTTCCAATTACTTAAACCAAATACTAATCTGTGGAAATGACCCAATTGTTTCTTATGTTACGCCAGTACTCGTATGTCACAGTTTGTATGCCTGATAACATTTTGTTGGGTCTCATTTTCTCTCGCTCGTGTATATTTCTTTTGTTGTTGAGCTTTAAGATATTCTCAGTGTGTGTGTGTGTGTGTCTGTGTGGGCTTATTTATCAAAAATCAATAAATACACAAATAACAACTTGTATGCCAAGGCAAGCAGCCCAAAAAATGTATATTTACACTTGCATATATATATGTTTGTGCTGCATAAATTCTTGTTTGTTCGTTGTTCACAGCAGCAGCAGGAGCAGCAGCAATTGCCTTTTACGAAGTCGGCTCTTTCTTTATTTGGGAGTACCACAAAATCACGCCGCCAACCCAATAAAATGCCAAAACACAGCCACACAAAATGTATGCATAAACAGCATAAAGAAAAAGGGATCACAAGTGGGCGGGTGCGTGAGTTGGGGTTGGTTACTGGTTAGTTGGGCAATTTGGGATAGGAACAAGGCGATATGGTAACGGGCATGGATACATCGATTATACAAGGCAACCAACACAGTTAAAAACTAGCCGACGATTATTTAAAGACTTTTTGCTCTGCTCCCAATAATGTGTGGGTGTGGCTCTCTGTGTGTGTGTGTGTGTGTGTGTGTGGGTGTATCTTGTTGCAGCTGTGTTCAATGTGTTGCATGGAGCGAAACAATCTGGACTAAATTTGACTAGCCAAAAATGTTGCACAAATTTCTGGTTTGTTCTTGTTGTTTGTTGCCGTGTTGATTATCAAAGTTTTATAATTTTAAATGCACTTTTGTTGATTTTGTCTATCTCTATTATTGCTTCCACTTTTGTTGCCGTTCTTGTTGTTGTTGTGTGGTGGGCGTGGCATATTTATCTATTGGTTTGCCTCAATGGACGCTAACGTTTGTAATTAAAATTGGTGCAAACCGAAAGTTGTCGCCCCAACCGAATATATATATATATATATATATACATATATATATATGTGTGTGTGTATTTTTATGTGACACAATGTGGTTAGACTCTGTGTATAGTAAACGTATATGTAATGGACAAAGTAAATTAAGTTAATTTATATGCAGCACCATAATTTGAAATTTTTGTGTAAACTTTTTGTTGCATTGTCTTTGCCACAACTTGTTTGGGCTTCAATTAAAAAAAACCGGTTAGAAAATTGCATTTAGTATGCAGTTGAAAATGGATTTTTATATAAGAAATATTTCCCCTTTATATCAGCGGTCAGGGAACCTAGGTAAATTACCCAAAATTGGTTAAAAACGCTATTTTTGGAAGTAAAAATGCAACTTTTGTGAGTAAAAAGTATACAAAAGTATATACGCCATTGAGTAATATCAACTAACACAAATATATTTTGGGGTTATTATCAAAAAAAGTTCCCCGACCGCTGCTTTATAACGCTATTAAAACGCTTTGATAACGCTAGTCGAATAATATTGTAAGATTTTTAAAGTTCGCGCTCAAAAGTAGGCAATACAAATTAACAAGTCCTAATATCGTAATCCTAATATCCTAATTCTGACCCAAAAAGTTTTCCCACTAAAATGCGATTTGAGCGCATCACAACTTAGTTTAATGCGATTTAAAGTTAGTTTACCGCAGGGAAATAATTATCTTTATAATTACTAACTATTGCCAATAAGCTGAAAATTAATGTCAATTTCCATTCGCCTCCCTTGGGTCGAAGCAAAAAAAAAGGGTTTTTGTTGGGTGCTTTTGTGGGTGAGGGCGTTTGTCACGCCCTATTTGCAATATTTTCGGCTGATTAAGCGACATCACGTAGCTGCAATTAAATTAGCTTACAAGTGCGCAAAACGCTGATGAAAAACCATTTTCGGAAAAGTTAAACAATTAAGTTGCTTGCTGTTCTTGTTGTTGTTGTTGTTGTTTTTGGTGATGCTGGCAGCATAAAAATAAAACGCGCTCAAAGGACTTCACTGGCAAGCAAACGCGATGAGGCAAGTTAATTAAGAGTTGGCCAAAAGCAAAGACAAGGCAGAAAAAAAATTAAACGAAATGAAATGAAAGGGACAAGCGACATAAAACCACCAAACAGTTTCTTTCTGCTGTTGTTGTTGTTGTTCTTAGTGCTTGTTGTTGGCCGCTGACAGCATTTGACCAACGCTTTTTGAGTGTATATGTGTGTGTGTGTGCGGCAGGACAGGATAGTGTGTGGGATGATGCTGCTGCTGATGCTACTGAGACTCGCATAAGCACCGTTCACCACATGTCCTTTGCTGCTGTTGCATGGCGAGAATTGTGGTTTAAGTGTGTGAGTGTTTTTGTTGTTGTTGCTGCCACTGCCAGCGGCTGCGTTTGACTTTGATGATGTTCGCAATTGGTTCGCGGCTCACTTGTTCTTGCTGCTGCTGCTGCATGTGTTGTTGCTCTTGTCAATTGGCAACTGACTTGCTTCCGTGTGCTGCCAATTAGGCTTGCACTTACATAGATCCAGTGCATCCTTTGACAGGTAACTTGATTAGTTGTGTGGTTTGTTATCAAAGTGCATTCGCTTTCCCATTCAAACTAAGAAACGCTTTATAACAAGAGATCTCTCAGTGTTTGAATTATTATATAAAATATATTTCTATCTATTTAAACATCACTTAAGTACACAGAGTCAAACTTCTTAGCATTAATACACTCAAATCTTACAAAATAAAAATACCTAACTTAACTTTAACCTTAAGAACTTCAATTCTTAAGTTTTCTTATCACAATGAGAACTTTCTTTACTTCAGAATTGTGTTTAATATACAGCTGCTGTGATCATATATAACGATAACTTGATGCGCTTTTATTGCCTGTCATTTTATGTTCAAATTCGAGAGACAAATACATACATACATGCATGCATACATGCATACATATACATATATTGTATCTGTGAAAGGCGCAACAAAAGTTAGTTTGTAATTTAATACACTTTCACTTCTGTGCCCATTTGAGGTCGCCGCAATAAATAAGCGACTTACACACACATGTGCGCGTGTGTTTGTGTGTAGGTGACACCTGCTAACACTTGTGTGTGTGTGCTGTTGCCAATAACAAGTATTTGGGTTAGTAATGCCATTTACGACCCCAAACGCAGCATAAAAATACAAGAAATGAATAAAAAAAAGCAGCAAGCTTTGTTTACATTTTATTTTTGTTCTTTGTCGCCAGCAAATCCGTCTCCAATGTAAGCCGTAAAAAGCCAGTGAAATATATTTATGTATATGTGTTATGTGCTGTTTGCTACTTGGGTATCTTAGAGAAGCAACAAAAAAAAAAAGAAAGACCGTCGAAGAACGAACAACCGAACGTCTATTTAACTAACTGTGCATAATTCATAATTTAATTAAGAATCCAGCGAAATGAAAAAAATTACACGAGGGACATAGACATACGCAGCGCACTGTATATATATATTGCGTGTAAGTGTGTGTGTGTACGGTGTGTGTGTGTGTGTGTAAGTTGAGAAGCCCTGCACAGCTGTTGGCCATGTTGGCTTTTACGTTTTACCCTTGTCACTTGTGAGGTGAGGTTGAGCATAGCATATTGTAGTACTTGCCAATTGGAGTGTAGGGATTGGGGGGGAACGTGGGCGTTACGGTAGAATGCTATCAAGTTGGAATTGTGTGGCTAAATCCTGAAATGGCCGTAAGTCAAACGAGGCGTCAAGAAAATATGCGCATCCAAAATGGCTAAGATTGCTGTTATATATATCTTTTAATCTGTGCTACATAATCGTAGCAGCTCGCAGATTTAATGGCAGGTGCCAGACATTTTATAATCTCAATTAAATGTAGCAATAAGCAAGCTTGGGGTTATAAGAATTTGTCACTACAACAGATGGGAGTTAAAGAAGATATCATTAAAGAAGCTAAGAGGATTTAGGGATTGATATATATGAAAGTATATTAAAAGCTTGCTTTTTTTCATATTAACTTTTCTTCTATGGCAACTTATCTTCTATGGCAACTTATCTGCCAAATAGAAAGTCTAGACAGAATGTTGCACAGAAAAAAAGTCTCTTGGTATGAAAATCTAATCTAATAAATGCAATTACTTTAAATTTGATTTGTTTGCCCTCATTACATACTTAAAATATAAACTTTCGCATGACAACACACACACACACACACACACATGAGAATCTCCACCAAAAGGATCCAAGTCCCGAAACACACATACCCACACACACAAACACACGAACACACACTTAAACACATGCACACACAAGTGCTAACCCAATGACAACAAAGACTAAACTAAATTAGGTGTTTGGCACAATGCTGAAGAGGAAGAAGCAGATGAAGGGAGGACAACAAAGGAGGGACCCCGGAGGGTGTGACAACATAACATGAGACTTAAATTTTTAAATTGTACATGATTTAAACAACAGCAGTAGCAGAAACAACAACATCAACAGCAGAAGACTCTCGAAGCAATCGACGTTATGCGGGTTGGGCTGGCCCCCAATGCATATGCGTGTGTGTGTGTGTGTTTGTTGTTGTGCTAATGTGCGACCAACTTGAAATGAGTGTGTCGCAGCAACAACAACAACAACAACTTTGACAACAATGCGTTGTTCAGTGCGGATGCGAAAACTTCAAAGCATGCACACTTTGCCTTTATAGGTAGCTGCCCAGCTTGTGGGCAGGGTATGGGGGGATGGCGTGTAATGTTATTTAGAGGGCAGGCTGAAGTAGCTTGGTTCCTGTGGAGCATATGTGGCATTAGATTTTGGGTGAACACCTGAGCGCGTTTCTGGTTTCTCTGAATTAATTCCCATTCGAGCCTTTGCTCGAGCAGTTGCTTCAGGGATTTCTTCATGGGAGTCCATGAAGAACTTTGTTGTTGTTAATTTGGCTTATTTCATTTGAGCCGGGTCATGTTGTTGTTGTTGTTTTTCTTCTCATTTATTTGAGCACACCTGCAGCGCCAGGTAGCACAATAACAATAAAATGCCAACCAACCAAAGGGCAAACAAAAAAAAAATTAAATAAGCGGATGACAATAAAAATTTTGAGCAATTTTTAGCTGGAAGCTCCTGCTGCTGGTGACATGACGCCTTTGCTTGACATCATTAAAGTCCTTGATCTTTCTGTCTTTTCGCTTTATTTTAATCTCTGCATGTGTTGTTCTGGCAGCAGTTGCTTTTGTATATGTTGGCCCTTTCGAAAAAATTTCAAGTTTATTGCAGTCAGTTGGGTAGCTGCACATAGTTATGAGACTTGCCAGGAATCAGTAAAAAATTTTGCAGTAAAGCTAATATTTTCACAAAACTTTTTGTTAACATAAAATAAACTTCAATATTGAAGCCAAGCTTCATTTTGTTAGTCAGCTGATATACATAGAGATGTGACAGCACTGATCACTGCCCAGCTGATGAATGCGGTGGCGTAGCGAAACAAATATCGATAAGTTGAAGAAAACGCACTTTTTGTATAAATACGAAAGGTCACTCTAATTTTTAAAAAAGTAGCTCACTGATTGTTAAATAATAATTTACAATAAACTATTTATTATAAAGTTAAATTAAATATGATACTTTTTTAAAGAGCAACAAAAATTCGTTATGCATATGGTGTAAATGTTATTTGGCTTTGTCGCAGCATGTGTCAAAGGGTTTTTGTTTTTGTTTGCCAGCCAGATTCACAGTTCCTGTTGCTCTCGTTTGTATATTTTTTTAGTATTTATTTTATATTCTTTGCATTTTATATATGTGCGAGTGCCGTTTGGCAGAATGTTTCATCAGCTTGTGCTTGACATTGTGCATAAATATTTGATTTCAGAATTTTTGCGCGCACTTTTCGTATTTCTTGGCCAAGTTTGTTGTAGTTTTTCCTACACGTGTGTGTGTGAGTGTGTGCAAAGATCTCATTAAATTTACTAAAATGCGTAAAATTCTTTGCTTTCAGTTTTCTTCTTTTTTGCCTGTCTACTTGCTTGCTGCCCTTTTCATGTTTTCACTGGGCAAACAATTCGTTTCGAGAAGTCCTTGGCCAAAGGATGCAAGTTGTAATTTCATTTTTGACAACTGCTTTTATATAAAAAGTCTCCTGCACCTACAAAATGTGAGCGCGTTTGTGTGCGTATGTGAAAAGGAGACAGGAACAGAGTGTGTTGCTGCGGGGAGGGGGGGTGGTGCCGGTGTAGTCTGGGGTGTGTTTGATTCGCAAGTCGCAAAGAACATTGTGATAAAGTTTGTTTGGATTTCTTAGCTCGCTCTTCAAGATTGTAATTTTTGATGCTACTTCCGTTGTTTCAACAACAACAACAACAACAGCAGCAACAACAACAACAACAACAACAGCAGCAACAACAACAACATAAACAAAAATCAGGAAAAGGAATTCTGTTCTTTAAAGCTGCAGTGTGTCCCTGTCATGTTCTTTATTGCATTTTTTTTTATCGCTTGTTTGCTTGGGTTCACAACATTTTTCTATCCTTTTTCCAAATTATATGACTTTGAAATTTTTAAAGCATTTATTATGTTAAGACATAAAGTTTTTTTTTATTACTTTATTGTTTTTTAACTCTTTATATCGTAAGTTTTCTGAAAGTGTGTTTTATCTTCGGTTATAAGCACTTTAATGTTTTTCTTGTCCCTATCTTTATCTTGGATTTTTGGATGAAGTCAAGTGATGCTTTAAATGAAATTTCTCAAATATATATTTTGCTCATCATAACAGTTATACTTTACTTTTCTGTTTGCCTCCTTAACGAGTGCTTTTGGCATTCGGAGGGGGTTTTTCTTTTGCCAACATTTAAAACAAATTGAACTTTTTACTTTGCATTTGTCATGACGCAGCTGCTGGAAATCTTCAAATTCCCAAAACAAACAAACAAAAAAATAAGAAACATGTCCGAAATAAATGTTCACAAACAATCGAAGTGAATATTTTGTATTTCAACTTGCTAAAAATTAATCAAATAAATTGTGATTTTTTAATTCGTTCTTGCAAATGTCATTTTTGTTGCTTAAATGGAATTTATTCTCAAATGAAATCTAAGGGGTCATAAAAAGCTTTTTTTTAATTAAATTGTACAATTTGTTTAATTGAAAAGCTATTCAATCATAGAATGTTATGTCTTCGGCTTTACTGCCTGAAAAGTATGCTATAGATTTTGTGGTTTGGTTTAAATGTCTTTGCTACACAGTTGCTAGTTGCATATAACTCTTACTACCCTATAAATTTCCTTAAGCTGACATTTATTTTTATAGTTTCTTTGCGAAATGTCCTGATTTTGACAATATTGTATTTGCTTATACCAATTTTACCGTATTTACATTTTAAACTCGTATATCAAGTTCAAAAATATATATAAATCTTGTCATCCAAGCTACTTGAATGTTTTTGCTTTCTGTCTAAAAACTAACAAATGGTTTGCCAAGCATTTTATATTGACTGCACCCATATCAAAAACCGGTTCTTTAGTGGGTGTTCACTGGATTTGAAGTTTGCCAAAGCAAAACACAATTAAATTTACGCGATAAAAACCAAAGTCATAAACTTGTTATTCGAGTTCTTTGACAATTTCTTTAGTTTCAGGATACTTTAAGACATTGTTCGTAGATATGGGTTGTTGACTTGGCTGAGTTTTTGTTGCTGTTGGGGTTTTTTTTTATTTTGCTGGCAAAGCTTGAATATCTTTTTTTTTTAGAGATAAAAACAAAAATGACACATTTAACTTTTCTGACAATGTTGACAACGACAACGGCAACAACAACAATCGCAAAGCTGCCATCAAAAGTTGGTTGAAAATCATTTAACGCATTTTGGCCCAATTCGAGATTCGATTGGAGCTTATCAGCTAAACAAATGTTTTGTGTGTTTAATTTACGTACCGAAACGTTTTGGTTTAGGTTATTATCCTTGTGTTGTTGCCTTGTTGCATATACGTATGTGTGTGTCCGTTTATTTTTCGGCACCTCATCGATTAGCCAAGTGTTGCCATGCAACAAAGGCGGCCACTTGCCACGCAAAAAACACGAGGGGATGGAGGCGAAAACCGCATAAACTACACACTAAACACACGAACTGGCGAAAGGACGCGCGGCTGTTTTAAAGGACTCGTAGCGACCGCAACGTGGTGACACAAACATTCACACACACACACACACACACTGAAAAAGGACAACAAAATGTTGAACGTCACTTGGCGACGAGTTTGCGACGACGAGAAGGGCGACTTGTGTTTATGTTTGTGTTTTGGCAGGATAATGCGGCATATCCTAACAGGCTGTCACTTAACGGCACTCCCAATCCAATCGGAACTGTCGATGCTATCGAATCCTTTGTCCGTCCGCCTCACACACACACACACACACATACACAAACAAACACGCCTGCACCCAACACAGCTCAAGATTGTTGTTGATTGCAATAATGATAATGATAATATTGTTTCGCTTATGATTATGATGATTGATCCGTTTGCCACACACACAGAAATACGCTTCTAAGGGCTAGCTGCCTCTTGCGACAACAACACGACCGTCTGCTCGCACGGCTCGACGTCAACTGGTTCCGCCTCGAGGTTCGGGCTGATGCGTTGCACGAAAACCCGCAGCGTCAGAGCCAACGTCTGGGATATTTTGACGTAAGCTGTGCACGTTTACGTTTTTAACCACACACACACACGCACACAAAATGCAACTTGGGGCTGTTCTCTCACTCTCGCAAGCATTACATCGGCCGCTCTCTCTCTCTCTCTCTCTCTCTATTTTTCACTTGCTCTCTCTCGCGTGCCTTTACTCTCTGGTTGGCATTGTTTTGATGGTGGTGAGTTTGCGCCTAAGGTGAATTCGTTGAGAGATTTGTTTTTGATTTGCCGGTTTGTTTACGTTTTCTGCCTTTTTCACCTTAACCGGCTTTTTGGCCAGCGTTAAGCATGTGGTAAAACACATGATTTTTTTTTTGCCAAGTGCCCCTAAATGCCTTTAAGTATGGATTTAACTGGGGGTGGTTTTAAAAAATTCGTTACAAAGCTTTAACATTTTAATAATATTTATTCAACCTAGTCACCTATTATTTTATTTATTTTTGAATTGTCTGCAGCAAAAAATAATTATTAAGAATTAATACTAGTTATTAAAAAGGCAATTAACAACTTTGAATGAAATTAAATATTTCTTTAAAAAATGCATAAAATTTAAAAAAATGTTACTTTGTTCATACACACATAACATTCGTACTTAAGACATATAACATCAATAATAATGGCAATCGTTCCGACATTCTCTGTGAGAAACGAACCCGTATAATCTTTTCTTTTGGCCCAAGGTCCGGTTGACAATCCTGCCAAACAACTTTGGCAATATTTCGTCTGGAACGGCTTGTTTACAAAGAATTGTACGTTTTATTGCAGGCCTGCGTAACCACAAGAGCCAAAGGGGCAGCAACAATCCAAGTAGACTCAGGCTACCAGAGAGATATCCACAACAACAATAGAGACAAAGTGTATCAATTATAATACGGGTGCAAGGCAACGAATCCCTAAAAGCGGACAGTCATGTTGGCGGCGACAACAACAACAACAGGAACAACAGCAACAAGCAGAACAACCACAATTACCTCAGATCCGGGCATTCTGTGTTTTCATCACTGCAACGTTAAAGTTTTCTGCTTCGCCTTGCCCCACACTTGTCCCCATTGCAATGCGCAACTGGATGCTGATGCGAATGCGAATGCGAATGCCTCTTCAGACACATTGGGTGGTGCGAGCAACAGGAGTAAGAGCAGGAACACCAGCAGCACAATGACCATTTCGTGGCTGCTGCCCTTTCGCTTACCCTATCCCTTTGTGCGGGCCACGCAACATCCATGTGCGATTGTCCTGCGTCCCTCCACAGGCGACTTTCTCAAGTGAGTAAATTGGGGGATACTTTATGTAAGCTTACTAGCTTGTTACTTCTTGGAGTATATTAAATTGTCGTTGAGAATATTTGTTAGTTACCTTGACTAGCATAACATTTGAATAAATTTTTGTTTCGTTTGTTAGATTTGCTTAAAAAAAAATTTAAAGACTGTCTGCTTATTTTGCACTGATCTAATGAACCGCCTATGTCATATGCAACAATTTTAGTTAAAACGAGTTCTTAAAAAAAACATCTATTACTTATTTTTAGGCACTTTCGGTTTTTCCAGCCCCTTTTTTCAGCTCTATTTAGCTTTTTTTGTTTTTGGCATTTTAAGGTTCTACAACAATAAGAAGGGGGTCTCCTTAAAAATTGTATCCTTTTTAGCATCTGCCTAAAAGTATGCAATCACTTAATCGCCTCATTTTTGGGCCATGCTGCCTTTTCTTAAACTTTTAAAAAGCTTTTTTTTAAGCTTTATTAATTTTTATTTTATTTAATTTTATAATATAATATAATTTTATTTTATTTTGAGCAATGATTTTATTTTTTTTTTTTATTAATATTGTTATTAGTATTATATATCTAATATTATATTATATTATTATTTTATTAGGAGCAAAAAATGCTGCTAAGTAATTTTTTTTAGGGTAAAAATTAAAATGTATAAAGAGCATTGCTGCTTCTGTAACATTCCGATAACACCTTTTTTGTGTGTTCCCTTGTTAAATGCAACACACACAAAATTTGTTCGTTCTCGCTTTAGAGGAGCTCAGTGTCCAGGCTTGCAGCTTTCGCATAATCCCAAATACTTTGTTCTGATTTTTCGATTTTGGTCTGGAAATTTGTAATTTATTTTTTTGGTCGTCTTGAATATGCAAAATGTGTCTGATCCGATTTTTGTTTTTGGGTGTGTTTTTTTCCGCAGCGATTACAGCAACGCAACCGATTTGCATATCGCGGTGACCACATCCGCCGGCGACATTGTCGAATTCGATAGGGATGGACTGCAGCGACATCGGCGTGAAGATAATCCCCGCGACTGGTGGCAATCGCTGCTCGTGGGCGATGTGCCTGAGCATTGGCACGACTACTGGGATGAGGTGCTCCAGCAGGTATTTCCACTCGATATACATAGGAATGTCATGCAAATCTCTAAACTAAACGCTTCTCCCGCACAGATTTGTGCGCAGTCAAACCGCTGGTCTGTTGCCTGCTACGAGGAGAGCAGTCACAACTGTTATACCTTTGTGCTGGCATTTCTGCAGGCTCTGGGCTATGCCCAGCTGAGCGAGGCAGCACGGACCAAGACCACTTTCTGTGAGAAGTATATTGTGCCCCGAACAACAACAGCTGGCAAATATATCTCACTCTATCGACGCTTGCGCCTATCTGGCATCCATGTGCATCGTCAGCAGTCAAAGAAGCGACTATCAAACAAAGCCAATGTCTACGATGGCCCAGATACCAAATTGGCCACATCAAAGGCACACACCAATGGCTTTTCTAGCACCAGCACCAGCAGCAGCAGCAACAGTATAGGATTACGCTTCCAGGCACGCCAAACGCTTTGCACCATTGAGGAATGATTTAAAGTTCTAGAACTCTTTTTGATTAGATTTTTGTTCCTACAGTTTGACTCACATTGTTTTACATAATTTTCCACATATTTTGGTTATACATTTCAAAAATTTTTACTTAGTATTAAGTGTATTTATTTTTAGACAAAATTATTCGAATGCAGTTTTAATCGTTTTGACCTTAACAATGGCCAAATAGTTTTTAATTAAATATTTAATGTGTATTGTATTTGTATTTGTAATTGTGATTTAAACAGTGATTTTTTCAAATAAATAACGTATTAAAAAAATAATAACGAACAACGAACGGAATGTCATGTTATCGATTTACAAAAGTTGTATTAGTTGTTGAAAATGCGAAATCATTTTGGTGGCAGAACGTTCTCGCGGAACTGGTTCATAAAGTTACCAGGCGGATCATAGTTGCAGACCACGTAAATAGTGTTGTCACTGTTGAAGATTTAAGTACATAAGCTTATTTTATGCCTTCCCAAACAGTCATATCATTCTTATGCTTACCGTCTAGCAAATCCTACGCCCAGGCGCCGAGATGATTTCCATACCACTTGTGTAAAGTGACCCGTGCTCATTTGAAATGATGGATGATTCCAGTTGTAATGATGGATCTCATTGTACCAGGAGTTGACTGCATCCGTACCAGTCAGATGGCCACTCGATGCCATATAGATGTTCTCACCATATCCACTGTTTTGACGATGCTCCATGTGATTTATGGCCAACAAATGCTGCACAGATTTCAAGATCATAATAAGATATACTCATGATGATAATGTAGAAACTTACCCTTGCCCAATCTGTGGAAAGTTGGGATAGTTTTGCATCTAACTCTAATGGAGGCGCACTGTGTCGAGCTCTATAGTTATTATGGGCCTGGAGCACCTCCTTTGCAAACTGCAAAAGAAACGAATCAGTTTTTTTATTAGCTGTTGTTTAAAATTGCACATTTTTGATGCTATTTATAAGTTATAATGCGCCGACATATTATTGTTACCCTTATGTATTCTACATTATGCTTACATCTTGAACACTCATTTCGCTTGAAGTATTTTGCAAAACTACAAGCAGCGTTATAATTGCAATTTTCTTAGTGAACATGTTGTGTGGGTGCTTGTGCCGTTATTTAAATGAAACTGAGCCCCCTTAACTGTAAACGTTGGGGTTTTATTATGTGTGCCGCTTTATATTAGCTGATAAGCAACATCAAAGCGAGCAAAACTTAACTAAAGCAACTTCCCTTGTTGGCTGACTAATCTCTCTTTATCACAAACTGTTGGAAATCCGTACAAAAGTTGCCGCAACTGTTTCTGTTGTCGTTTGTTGATTTTGCTTTAATGATTTCGCAAGAATCTGTCATCTGTTGGTTTTTTTTTGTATAATGTAAGGTAATCGTAAACTGATTACAAAAGATACTAGGTAAATAATTGACAGACTCATCTACTATTATTGACCCATTGCATATAGAGAATATAATTGAGTTATGAGGAACTTTATAGCTTAACTTTACCTTTCAAGTTGTTGATTATAGCCCAAACAACATATTGAAATTTAATGGTTTTTATGATTTTTAGTAGGTCGTTCATCAGGATTCAAATTCACAATACTAAATCATACATGTGTCAACCAAAAGCTTTGTGGGTTGTCATCTTTGGTGGCTGCTGTGATGTTTTGGTGCCTGCCTCATTAATAATCGCAATATCCATGGCACGAGGCGGTTTTCGTTATGCAAAACTGTCATGAATCAGGTGAAAATGTAATTACATTCGCCCGATGATGATGAGCCAGCCGAGTCGAGACATCTCATTTTGGATAGCACACGCAATACGTGCATATATAAATTATATAATGCCGTTGCCAACTTTGATGACACGTAATCTAAAAGTAAATAAGTTTTCTGGCTCGGCTCAAGCAAAGTTTTTGCTTATGAGTTTAAAGCTGACAAAGTTTTCTATTTTCTGTTTTCTGCTTGTTGTTCTGCTTATTGTAGTTGTTGTCCATTAGGACATAATGTTGATGTTGTTATTGAAATGAAAATGTTAAGGATGCTTAGTGGGATCGTTGAAGTGAAACGAGTTGTTAACTGATAACTGCAATAATAGATAAAGTGCATTGAGCGAAGAGCAATGTTAAACTCTTGGCTAGTTTATGAGGGCAAAGAGAAACGATAATAAAATTTCAAGTCTACAACACGTACAGCTATCTATCCGTCTTTAAAATATCTCTGACTCAGTTGTATAACATTTGTACAGCGTATTTACTTAAATATCTAGAGTTATAGATAATCAAAACAATTGGGTTACAATCGGATGACAGGTTGACTCACAAATGGCAAATGTTAAAGTGAAACAATGCTTTGACATAATTATTGTAGTAGTCTCGAGGTCGTGACCACACCCATACGTACTTGCCACATATTTTACGGTCGAAATGGGCGTGAATCAACAAAACAATGCCTTCGCTCTTATCGGGAAACATGAGTCAAAAGGCATGGCGAAAATGTCACTGTTGCAAATTTGTTGTTATTCAATTAAACTAGCGCCAGTTTGAACATAAAATGCGTAACAACAAAAATAGAAAGAAACGTGCTTAGCAAATAGAATGCACAGAAATCACAGAGAATTGGCATGTCAGCTAAATCAGCACAGACCTTGAGCGTCACTTAGCCACATTTGAACAAATTCTTTTGTTGGCCCACTCTTCTATACAGACTTTGTACCTTCACAGCAGAAACAGACCCCAATACCAATGTAGTAGTACTTGTATAGCCTGGTGGAGATTTAAGCCTTTGTATGGCTGCTGCCCAATAATCTATCCAATCGCAAATGACCCTCCCGCCTCCCAACACCTCCCTCGTTTTCAACACGTTTTCTAACGCTGTCGAAGAAGCATTGAAAAATCTCAACTAATGTCAAACGCTTTGTCGTCATCGTCGTCGTCTATGCACAATGTTAACAATGTATGCTGCTGAAGAGCAGGGGGAGTGGAGGGCGTTTGGGCGAAAAAGAAAGCGTTGAGCGTTGAGTTGACACTTTTAATTTAGTAGCTGCATATTTCTCAATGCATTCCAAAGTCTTGGGTGTTCTCTTTCGCTATTGAGTGGCAAAAAAGTAAACGAGACATTTTGAAGGGGATAAATGAATTTCCCACTTTGATTGATGGTCAAAGATTCAAAGCATGCCAATAAAATATATGTATAAAAAGCTTCAAATCTTTCACATTGCATCAGTGAGATCAGTTGTCTCAACCCAACAAGGCTCTATTCAGATTTCTGCTATCACTTGTTGTACTAAATTATATATGCAATCTATTCGCATACTGATAAAGATTTCGTACGTTTCTGAGATTTATGAACTGTTAACAATTGCGCCGCTTGTCTTGTTCTGGTGTCTTTATAAATATTAACAAGCCGTTGACCTTTAAGAGAGAGAGATAAGCTTGCTGGCAACATTGCGATAACAACTGATTTTACATAGCAAACTTGATCTTCACTTATCAAAGTTCCCACTTTGGATAGCTTGCTATTATTATACCCTGATCCCATTAAAAATGGGAAAAAAGGGTATCATGAAGTTGTGCAAAAGTATGTAACAGGCAGAAGGAAGCATCTCCGACCCCATAAAGTATATATATTCTTTATCAGTATCAACAGTCGAGTCGATATAGCCATGTCCGTCTGTCCGTCTGTCCGTCTGTATGTATGAACGCGTCGATCTCAGAGACTATAAGAGCTAGAGACTCCAGATTTGGAACTTATGCTCGCCTAATCCCTAGGCAGTACAAGTTTGTTTTCGATTTTCGATAACTCATCCCGTTTCCGATATACACATGGGATCGATAACAATAAAATCTTGAATTTGAAAAAACTTTAGATGACATTTGAATTATTAATCAAAATAATAACAATCTGTGAAATTTTTTTTAAAATCGGTTAAGAAACACCGAAGATATGGAACCTTGAAGTTTAGTATGCAGTATGCAGTATGGTCGTACACACACGCACACATACTTGCAAGCACTGACTGTACGCGTAAAGTAAAGGGATCAGGGTATCGTCTAGTCGGGATTTCTCGACTAGAGCCTTCTTACTTGTTTTTAGATAAAGACATGGCATAACTATCTGCTTCTGTTAACTATTTAAAAAATAGTTAGAACAGGTCTGTGAAAAACTCACAAGCAAAGTTGTTTACATTTTCTAATCATTTTTATTATACATGAATTTTGTTCATTGATTTTTATTTACATTATTATAATATTATCGAGCGGCATTTGTCGAATTTTTCATTCTTTGTTTTACTCTTACGCTATCCTTCATTTTTTACACTTCTCTGTTTGCGATTGTTATCAAAATTCAGTTGATTCGCTTTTATAAAAAGCATTCGCACAAATTTCTTGTGTCAACTTGAAGTTTTGAAGCGATTTAGCGAATTGCGTAGCGGTCTTTCGTCGAAACTTAAACAAAATAGCGAATTCGTGTTGACTTTCCATCTATTTTGCCCATTCTTTTTGTCACTTGCGCTTTTGTTTGCACTTCTTTAAACGAAACGATAAAAATGCAAATCTGACCAGAAGTCTAAAAAATTCAGTTGAGTTGAATTTGTGTTTATGGGTTTTGAATTAATAGCTTAATTACTGTGCAATATTGCATATGATACATATCACGCACAATTTGTTGCGATTTTAATTATCAGGCCATGTGCTTTAATCCTGCCAACATGTCAGAGCAGCGAAATCTATAACAAATAAATAGTTGCGACAAGAGAGAGCTTTTTCAGTTTATTTAGTGCTATTTGCGTCATTTAATTATCATAATTAAATGATGTTGCATGCTGGCAGATGGTTTGCTGCTTTGCATTGATTACGATAGTCAGTAATTTGAAACTCGCTTAGTCAAGTAATATTGTGTATACGCAGTGTATATTCGCTGGTTTTATTCGCTTTCAAAGCCTAAGCACTTAAATATTAATGCCAATAAGCTTTGTGAAGTAAATGGGCATTATTCGAGATTGTTGTTGCATATTATATTTTCTGGCAAACATTGAAATAATCATTTCATAAATACAGCTTTACAAGTAGTAGCTTTGAATAAGAGTTTTTGAAATAGCCAATTGCAATAATTTTATACTTTAAATGCATATGTTCTGTGCTTTTTAAAGCTAGTCTACATTAAGAGAAAAACTGAAGGCAAGTTGTCATATTATTGCTTTTTGCTCTTTGAAAAGATTGAAATGCATTTGCATTTTGTTCACTCAACCCGATTTATTGTCAAACAATGGAATATTGCTTTTTTGCGTACTTCAGTTATCAACCCAATGTATCTCAAGTCATCGCATCTTAACTCTGTCCAATAGCCACAGATACTCAGATGCAACAATGTTGCCAATGCCTCATCATTTGCATTTTCATGCTACTTTATTTTGCAATTTAAATATGACCAGCAAATGGATATCGAACACTCGACTCAATACTTACAATGTGTACACACAGAAATAACATGTGTCCCTTTCCAGTTAATACAACTTTACACAGCAGCCTGACCAGAAAAGACCAGGACTTGGGCACGAGCTGCAGCTGGGCAATTCTAATAGACTCTATGTGTGTGTGCCAAGCGAACTCCTGCAATAAAACTAAATCGAATTCGAAAACACACAAAGTTCATTTACAGTTCATCAAGTCGCTCCACACTCAACAGCAAACAAGAACTTTGCTTCCCCCCTTCTTCACGCACATGTAGCAAAGTGTGGCAAGGAACTGGTAAGTTTTTGGGCAGCTGACTCACATAAACTTTTAGCTTGGCTTTTATGCTAAATTAAAAGGCCATATATGCAAGTCTTTTCCATCCGCCACCCATTGAAAGACTCAAAGAGTAATGTAGAAATACTTGTATCATAAGTAAAGAAGCACAGAATATACTTCTAAGACTTAAGGATTTGTTACAGTACACAACTATTATAATTGTAACATAATATGAACTTATCAGTTATTATCACTCTTCACTCTTGCCTCAAGATTTGTTCATCCAAATGAGCCGGAAACTTGCTAAATTGATTTACCAATTTAAGTGAGATCCAATGGAAAACTGTGCAGCATTGCAAAGGGAATAGGTTTATGTTGAGTATATAATACAAGCTAAAAATGATAGATACTCTTTTAGGATGATAACAATAATTTGAAAGATTTGATAATAATTAATGATTAATTTAAACATATTTTATTTTGAGCAATTGATTGTACATTTTTTTGTGTGCGGCTTAATTTGATTATAAACTGAAAACAAAATTCGAAAAATTTTATTAAACGATTTTCTTTATTTTAACTAAACAAAGCTAATTGGATTCCTGTGCGTGAATGTGTTTGTTAATGTGTGTGTTTATGTGGTTAACCACGCATTAAATAAGTTTACGATAATTAAAAAAAAAATATAATTCATCAGTAGTTAAGTAGTCTTTATAAAACTTGAAGACTTGTTTAAAAAACAAAGTCTTAAAACATTTTTTCCACTTCTCGTTGATGCTTAAAAGTATATTAAAACTAGCTACAATCAAAGCAAAGTCTAAAAATATATGTTTTCCACTTCTCGTTGATACTTAAAAGGGTATTCAAACTGTAACCTAGCTAAATAAAATGTTTTTACTTATATTTTTGATTGAAAGCACCCTGCAGAAAGCATTCAAATGCCTTTGAGCCAGTTTTTGTGCGACTTAGTTGTATTTTACGACTCGTTTCATATGTATATGTATGTGGATATTCCTCGGTATGTTCTTAATACACATTTTCCGTTCACCCAAAGGTCACAATCGTTGACTTATTTGCGCTCGAACGCGTTGGAAACGAAACGTATTGAAACGAACGAACAGAGAATGCTGTTAGAGAAACTGGACGGTCGAATGTTTTCAAGCGTTAAATACCCTTAAAGCTTTTACCTCACACACACAATGATACAAATACATCGACACATAGACGCACGTCTTTGTATTTGAATACTTAAGAATGCAACTGTAACAGTTTCTTTAAGTTTGGGTATCGATTTGAACTAAATACAAGTTTGGTACAAAGTACAAATTTTCTTTTGTCGCTTTGTGATTATTTTTAAAGTAGTAGTATATTAAATGTTAATTGCTGCAATTAAGCAGATTGTATTTTCACACATTTCTAGTCAGTTGATTTGTGGGTGGATGGAGTAGATTGGGTTCTGTCGCAAAATTATTGTTGTTGTAATTTGCGTGCTAATCTCCTGAAGCACAAAGCTTGTGGCAGAGTGTGCAAACAATTCGACTCATTTTGTCAACATGCACACCACCACAGGCATGAAGTGAGAGAGAGAGAGAGAGAGCGAGAGAGTGCTTGATATTTGACATACAAAGATTTGCATATCTTTTGATGCAGCAAGTGAATAGTAGTAGCAATCACTTTGAAATGTCTGACAAGTCTGTGCCAGCTAGCTAAGCAACGTGCGCTTTGCCACAATCCTTGCCACAATCCCTGCCACATCCATGTGCCTGTCTAAATATCTGACTATTCCAATATGTAACTATTAGGTTCCTAAATGTTCAGATGGCAGCTAGTTTGCCGCTGCTGCGGTTTCAACTGCAGACGTTGCCAAAAGCTAAAGTGCCTTTTGGCCACCATAACGTGGCAGCTCCGAATTGGCAAGCAACACATTGACTTAATTTCGAAATATTTAACACCTAATTGACATTCCTCAGACTTTAGTACATATGTACATATATCTTAACATTTTCATTAAACGGATTCAACGCAGCATTACAGCTCAATCCTAATATACAGCAGATATATTTTTAGTTTAAAATGAAATCCGCTATGATTGCAATTCTCAGCATGTGTATTTTGAATGGCAAAATGAGAAAAGTCGGCAAAAGGCAAAATTTGATTTTGTTTATGTTGAAATCCAACCGAGCAGCAGTAACCAAAACCAGAACGAAAACCGACACTAGCATTGACGCAAGGGATGTAGGGGGTTTGAATAAAAGAAGAAAACAAATCCAACAGCGTATGCAAATAACATTTAACAAGTAGAATCTATGCATGCATAACAATTCGACAACTATATACTCTATGATTATTTTGTCCAGGTACAAGAGCAATAAATGCATGTATCCTTTGTTATATGTTGCCTCTTGGGCTAGAGGAAGCAGCATCAACATAGCACACATAAGCAACTTTAATGATAGACAATGCACAAAAGAACCTGCTACCGAGCAGGAGTCCAGGACTCAATTGCACAGAAATGTTTGTTTGAGTCTGAGTAGCCAAGTCCAAAATTGTAAATTGTTATAGGTTACCCAAGCGGCCAAATGTAGTTAACAATTAGATGTTGCACTGAGAAAAATGCATCAATTGATCTTTATTAATTTTGTAATTACAAACGCTGACGTGGCGTTCCTGTTATCGACAGGCGTAATGGCGAAATAGAGTTATCGAACTTAACATGATTATTTTGACTCAAAAGGTGCTGGTAAATAAAACGACTGCGATCAGATGTGGTTGCAGTTCTATGTGAAAAGAAAAACATAATAAATTTAAAAGCTTTTTATGTTTCTTCCCAAATAAAGACCATGTGGGACTCGTGTTTATTGGCATTCATTTTTTTCCAGTGATACACAAAAGTGAACATGGCAGTATAACCATATAGCCAAGCTGCATTCAGCTGGTGCCCACAAAGCGTAAAAGTACTAGATGAGAACAAACGCATCTAAAATGCCTTCAGATTATATGTATGTATGCCTGCCGTGTATCTGCACCTGCACCTAGTTTCTACCGGCAATTGTGGCATTGCCCATGCTGTATGCAGCTGCCAATTAGAAGCCGACAGGTCTGTTATAAGACATGTGACGGCAGAAGCAAGAATAACGAGTGCAACATGTAAGAGGAGCTTGTTGCCATGGCAGCCAGTGTCAACCGTGAGCCGTTTCTGATGATGTTTCTAATTCTGCTGCTGCTACTGCTGCTGATAGGGCTTACGAGTGCGTTATAAGCGAAGGGCTTACCGCATTTTCATTTTGCCTAAGCATAGAAAACAGCAACTTGAGTGAAACGAGCAACTCGCTGGAGCAGCCGGAACATAACTGCTACTTGAAGATTTATGAGTTTCATCTGCTAGCATGTTGCGTTATGTTTGCCGCAGGCCAAAGACCAAAAACTAAAATGATATCATTGTTATTTATTGCATTCATGGGACACATATATACGTAAGAGCGTGCATCTTTGGCAGCCACTTAACAACATTTTCAAATGTCAATCAATGCGAATTGGACTCTATGTTTTTGCCCCCATAAGTCACGACAAAAACCTCAATTTGAATATTTTGTTTAACAATTTTGAACAAGGAAGCTTTCGATTAAACTAATCCTATTTCGATGCTGGCATTTTCAAATTCAAATTTAAGATAAATCTTCAATAAACTTACCTATGCGTGAGGCGTCCGACCAGCCTTAAGTCAATTTCTATACTCACATGAAACACTCAAAAGTCAGCCTTAAGTTGACTTTTCTTGGTCCTTTTTTGACATTCAATTAATATGCAAATTAAGCAGCTGGAGCAGCTGGAGCAGTCGAGAACTGGCTGCTGTGCGAGGTATTCCACATGCGATAAGCCAAATTTAACCCATCTTTTCATTCGTTTAACCCTCTTACACTTTGGCATCGTAGCGACGAATAAACAAAGTGCACAGAATGCTGCTCAAAAGGATAAAAGATAAAAGAAAGGGAGAGAGGATGAATGGCTGGGATAGAAATTAGAAAACCAGCTTAGTGATTCCGCCAACGTTTGCAGATTTCGTGCATAGTTTCAATTGCCTGCCGCAGGCGTTGACTATTATTGTACTGGCTGGCTGGCTGGATGGTGTACCGGCATCTGTGTCTGGTCTATGGTATGCCCCACAGGAATGCCCCATGGAATTTACGAGACTCTCGAGATTAGTTTGCGCTGTTTGCTTTAATTGCAAGCAGAAGGCGTGGTCGTGTCGCCAAGTCAGCGGATTGTAGATTGTCCTCACACTCTCTCTCTCTCCGTCTCTCTTACATTCTGGTAAACAAAACAAATACCAGACAAACGCAACTAGCCAAAGATATGAGGCTTATATGTATGCATGTAACACTCTCAACCAAAAGTATGTACTCGTAGATGCAGCGCTCAAGCCCAAATATAATACAATTATCGTATCGCAAGGCATTCGCAAATATCTCACATGCATAAATTCTGCTCAAGAGCTGTGCATTAAACTGAGATAATGTACAAAAAAAAAAATGATAGAGAGAGAGAATGAAAAAAGTAGAAGAAAGATGAACTTTTTGGGGCATTTGGTGTATTTGTTTCCATTTTATATCTTATTTATTTCAATTTTTTGCCCATTCGTTTGCGACGTGTGTCGATGTGGCACATTTTATTGTCTTGCTTTCTCTTTATTTTACTTTTGGTATCCTTTGGGATGCAATTTTAAAATATTGCACTCACTTCTCGTATCGTCCTTCATGCACAGCACAGATCCATTTATATTTTATATGTTACATTTTCTTCTACGTTTTTTTTATTTGCCATCGTTGCCGCCATTTCGCCATTGACTTGAGTGATTGTAATAAATTATTGCCAACTTTATCGGCTCCAATCGAAGAGCGGGGCTCTTGACTTTTTTCGTTTATCCAGCTTTAAGCTTATATTGAGACTGTAAGTTCTTTAAATGCAAATGTGTCGATTTTGAGATTGCAATATGCAAAAGTTTTAGACTTATATATTATATAAAAAATTTTCTCTACTGACAATCGTTTTGCACAGCAACATTAACCAATCATGTTTTCTGCTAGATGTCGCTTTGTCTATAAAATATCGATGTATCCAAAAAATATATCGATCAACTTGTATGCTTTTCACATAACTTTTACAAATATTTTTTTTTAAGTTGGCGTTGCACTTGAGAATTGCCGACGAATTTGGCTTGTAACTTTTTAGAAAATCAAGGCACTTTAATTTGGGTTCAGTCTCTGAACTGTTTGCATCGCCGAAGGTAAAATAAAATTTGCGTATTATTTTAACAACAGAAAGAAAAATGCTGCATCAAGATCTGGATGGGGTAAGCTAATTTTTTTTATTTATATTTCTTTAGTATTTTATTAAAATATAATAAATCCAATGTATATTAGAGTTTCCGTGTTCAATTTGATGTCAATGAAGTGAGCTTGTTTAATTACGCCAACCATTTGAATGAGCGACGCAACTGGCTTGTCAGTTTGGGGCTTGTTGAAAATTTGGCCCATGATCTGGCTATGCAGACCATGCAGCTGCCCGCGTTCAATTTGGGCCAGTTTCAGCAGCGTGCGAGATGGATGAGCATGCAAACGGACTCAAGTTGTCTGGATGGAGGCGCTGCTGTTGTGTTCAATGAGATTTCCGAAATGGTGCAAAGTTCTGAGGTCTCCTCCCCGGCGCCGCCCTACGACACCAACTTGAACTGGATGCATGGAAATGAGCCAAATGCCATGCTCTTTAATTCCACGTCGTTCGAAGAGCAGAAACAGACAGACCTGATGCGTTATTTGCCTCAAATGTCTGAGGTTTCGAATACCGAGGTTGAAGATCGAGTGTCACCTCCTCTTATGTCTAACGAATATCTAAACAACAATTCTCCTAATGAGAATTATAATAATAAGCATCTAAATTTACACTTTAATCGTAACAATCGTAATAGAAATAGACGTCAACGCTTAAAACCGCATCATAGGAAAATGAAACGTGCACGTATCAATCAAATAAAGATAAGCTCAAAAATGGGGAGCAAACGCGCAGCTGAGCAACGTCATGAGCCAACCACCAAGAACAAGCCCAAAAGACGTAAACTTTATAATCCGGGACAAATATTTAATATTGGCGCTTTTGAGATGCCTTACATACGAATCGGCATAAAATCGCTGCCACAGCCGGAACACAAATCCTATGCCATCAATTTCTTCCAACGTCGACACAATTGTATTATTGGGGAAGGCGACGAGGTGGCCAGCTTAACCTCTCAAACAAAGCTTTCATTTCCAAGAAACTATAGGTCCTTGGGTGGTAAGCGCTGTCGCAGACGTCTACGGACTGAATTTACGCCCATCTACAAGAAAATGAATTATCGCAATTGGAGCAATTGGTGGAAAGATTATAAGTGGTGCGAGTCTCTCATTGACATACAACTCGAAAGGTTTAACGGCATCAACTTGGGACACGGCTCATTTTTGCCAAACTTCAGTTCAAACTTGGATTTATCTTTGATTCCTATACTATTTACGCGTCAGTCAACGAACTATCCTTTTATAATTGGTACCATATTTGAGCTTATGAATGAGAGTTATTTGGAGAACTTGGATACGGAAGATGTTGGCAAACTGCAAGATTTTATACGATATATTCACAACGATTTGTGGGCTAACAAAATGCAAGGCATGGTCTTTTTATGGACACGCTACTTTCGAATTCAAACGTTGGACGTGGACCGTACCAAGATCTATGATACGCAGAGACAGTGGAACAGTCCCATATTCCACTGGCTGGCCAAACAGGCATACGAAGAGCTCAAGAAGATCAGTCAAATCGAATGGTCGGAGCACAAAAAAACGTTTATTAAATCGGAGATTGAAGAGCAGGCAACCAGTCGAACATAAAATAATTTTTCTCAACTACCATCGAAATATCTGTTCATATTGATTGTTAAATCGTTATATAATACAAGTCTGCAGATGCAGATGGAACATATGTAGCCGCAATTTTTTATAATATATGCGGGTTTGGTTGCTTTCTCAATTAAATAATTCTGTTTGCATGCTCTACCGTCGTTCATGGCAGCCACTCCGTTCGTTAAGCAAACAGAAATCTTTCGAGTTTTTGTTTTCGTGTTTTTGCGGCGCTTGCATAAAGTTGTTTAATTTGTTATCGCAAAGTGCACCTGAGCCAGAGCTCGAGACTGAATCATTGAAAGTAAGGAAGACAAGGCGGGCTAAAGCCCAAAGGCAAATGAATAAACCAAAAAGAAACAAAAAAAAAATGGCGACAAAAAATTGCAAAACGTTGTTGCATATTAATCCAAGAGAGTATTTCACTAAGCGGGTGCCACAACCACAGACGCAGCTACAGAAACTGGGAGTCCCCAGCAAGGACACGCTTTGCGCACCGACCACGAGAAGACATTTATTGTATCCTTAGCGCGGCTGACAGATGAGCGCTGAGACGATGATGAATTCGTCGTCGACAACGTCGCTTAAGTAAAAAGAACAGAAAAACTCGGCCAAAATATTCGCAAGCATCGCTGTGGCAAAGGAGGCGTTGGGAATAGGGCCAAGCAGTCAGGCAGACATCCAAGTGACGAAAAAATGCAAATAAAATGCCAGCTTATTGAGTCAGCGATGAGGTTGAGTTAAGGATGGGCGCGACAGTTGAGGGAGGATACGAGTAGCTGCTTTTTAGTTGATTGAAAAAAAGGTGATGCCAAGGCTTTCGATACCCAGCATACAATTGGCATGGGGTATACACACATAATTGTATTTATTATCACTCACAGTATTAACATGAGTTTACGTCAACATGCAGTTAGCTTTGAACAGGATTTTCAAACTAACAGCTTAAGCGAAGTATCTCAAAGTCAAGCACCTTAGCCGTATTTAACTGTTTGGTCGTCCAGTTGAGTTGGAAAGCTGGCTGCATTTTGGAGTGCTTCGAAATAAGTGGAAGACTGTTTTTAAATAAATCAATAAATAAATATAAAGATCAAGAATGATTGCAATAAAAATGTTGATGTTGCAAAAATAATTGCAGAAAAACGACAAATTTTTTAAATTCCATTCGAGCTTGATTTCAAATTAAACCAAACCTCAATAGGCAGAAAATTTAAATAGTATGCAAAAGAGAGGAGACAAAAGAAATAAATTGTGACATGTGCAGACACAAACACAATAATATCTCTCTGTGTGTAAGGACATTTATCAAGACTTTTGTGTGGAGTGGTGTTTGGATAAAGCCAAACGCTATAATATTTAATTTAAAATTGTATCCCCGGGCATTTAGCTTATGACATTGAAACTGAAGCGACTTAAGCGAGCGGCAAATGAAATATCTCAAAATCAGCTTACACCCAGGCCAAAACAAACACACACATACACACGCACAGCCAAAGGATGTTGTGTGTGCTGTTTTAAGGCGTGCTTATATTTAAGTACCTTTATCTTTTTCAAATCAAATTGCATTGCGCAGTGAACACATACAAGAGCGCCGCCCAAGAGATTTAAGCAGACTTTTAAATATCAAACGAATACATTATGCTAGAAAATATAAAGAGAGAGCGAGAGAGAGTTTCGCTTGGTTGCACCAACAACACTCACATGTTTAAATTAATTAAAATTTAATTAAAAGCCTGCACGCACGTGTTGCTAGCACACGTTCAATCATAATTTAAATTTACCTCAAATTAAATTACAACAACAAAACAACTCACACCACACCAAAACTCACATGCAGAAGGCAATAAAACAAAGGCACTCGTAATTGTTAATGTTGCTCACAGTTAAATATTTTAACACTAATTGCAAATTGTGATTTTGATGAAAATTAACGTATCATGACTCACATCACCGCTAAAATTTAAATGTGAGTCCAAATGAGTTACATTTGGTTACGATATAATACTTAATTTTGTGCAACATCAAAAAAATTAAATGATTTAAATAATCTTATCCCAAATATAACGTTCTTTAAAGGTTGTAAATGTATCTTTTTGCTTACAAAAGATATGCAAAGGTCTAATTAAATTATCTTTGCATAGATTTGTGAATGAAAATAAGCTTAATCGCTCAAAAAAGTGTAATTAAATATTTATTAATCACATAGTGAACAGTCAAAACCAATAAATAAATCTATAATTAATGCGATAACATAAGCAGACAGACATAAAGGGAAATTTGTCACACAAAACAAATATCAAATAATAAATGAATCAATGTTGACATTAAAACCATAAAGGCAACTTTGAACCAAATCCAATGACAAATGAAAATCTGACTTTATTACATGTAAGTCCGGATAAAAAATAAACGAATGATTTTCTCTAAATATTAAAATGCAATTTTATTGCCATATTCACAAAAAAAAAGAAGAAATGGCAAATTTATTTATTGCTCTTAACACATTAAAGCAAATGCCAACAAGCACAACACAATTTTCAAATATTTTACGCATCGGATTGTGCGAAGAAGAACCTAGTCACAGCAGTCATTTGGCCTTCATGATTGCTTTGCCATCATTTTTCACAACAGTTGCGACTCCTCAATAAAAATGAAATGAAAATTTGACCACACTCAATATTTTTCGCGTTTGACAGTGCATTTTAAAACAGGCTTTCACGCGAAATATTGATTTAAATATACCACAATGTATTTTCAGCTTTAGTTGACGACATGACGACATATCTTTATCTGTTTGTATAAAGTTTCATTTTGCACACCCTTGGCGATTTGTGTGTTGCATGTGAGGCAGAATGCTTTTAATTTGTCTGTCGCTTTCTCGTTCCTTGTGTCTGTGCGCAAAAATTCATTATGACTTTTACGACTTTTAATTAATTTTCAAAGTGCACAATTTTACACCAGTGAACAGAGAGTTTGCTCTCTATTTGTTTACAGCCTGACTGACTGGCTGGTTGGCTGGTTGGCTGGCCGGAAGTGTGCTATAATTTCCGCTCTAAACTTGATGTTGCTCAGTTCATTTGCAATTCGAATGAAAAGTTGTCTATGCAACGCGCTCTGCAGCTGTGGTCCAAGCGTCAACAATATTCAATTCATTTGCAACACACAGACAACTTTACAGTTTTCATCATCAGCAAAGCGTCCAAACGTTCATTCGGATTTTGGTATGAAGCTCCAGCTTACTAAATTTACAGTCAAAACATAATTGAAAAGTTTCTATCATTTTCTTCTTCACAAAGTAGGCGTTCAGTGAAAAACATAGTTCCTTTTATTTCATTGTTGTTTAACGCATTGAAATTAACCCAATATTAGAATAACAAGTTATTTTTAAGTATCAAGTAACATTGAAGATATAAACCGAACCGATCAGAACGCGTCTTGAAGATGTCTGCTGAAGTGGAAGAGATGTTTAAACGTTTTCAAAACATCAAGAATGTCATTGGCATCGTTATTGTGGATAATGATGGCATCGCCATCAAATCAACCTTAGATAACCAAACAACAGTTCACTACGCTGGCATCATGCGAACACTCACGGACAAAGCACGTCAAGTGATTTTGGACTTGGATGCTACCAACGAGTTTCTATCTATGCGCATGCGCACAACCTATTTCGAGATGATTCTCATGCCGCATGATAATTTCCTTATTGTCGTCATACAGAACGCCTGTGATTAGAAGATTAAAGCAGTCATTATCTTTTAAATCTATATTTGTGTTGTGTCCACCAAAATTATGCTATATAAATCAATAAAAATTGTTTAAATTTAACTCGAAAAGCGAACAGGGACGAGTGAAAGTAACAAACTCCCTTCGTTCCTGATCATTCAGTCATAGCTCTTTCAAAACTCAACCGATTATCAAATGAAAGACCTTTGTTTAAGTTGCTAACATAAAAATTAACTATTCCCATACTCACATTTTTCAATCAAAAAAACCTTCATAAAAACATCCAAGAACTATTTGCAAAAGCTATCCCATCTAAAACTGTGCAAATTCAAAAATATATAGCTTTTTTTCATGGCGGGTAACATACGTAATCCATACTACAAATACACAGACACATTTTAATGATTTATGATAATCATTCGATAATCATTCTAACCAACAAATGCTGCAAGACTTTTTTTAATGACTCGCGCTAAAAAGTGAAAATTTGTTTGTCCTCAATTCATATTTGTTTTTGACTTGTTACAATTTCTACAACAGTTCTGATATTAAAATTAAAGAAGAATAACTGTTCGTAAGAAATAACAAGTGAGAAGCTCTTGTACGGACTTTTGTGTAAAATCAAATGCACAACTACCCTATTTTGATTTTTATTATTTTACCTATAACTATAGATTTAAACTAGATTATATATTAAGGGTTTTTATTTAAACATTTTTTATGATTTTTATTTTTAACGATATAAATGATTTATGACAAGTTTATTCTTGTTGACTTTACTCATTAATTATAGTTGCCAAAAAGTAAATGATTAATTATGTGATTTGACAAATGGCAAGAGGTGCGAACCTTACGCATTACCTTCATACATAAATCTATTATATCTACAAGCCCATATGCAAAAGAAAACTTGCGCAACTGAAAAAAATCAGAATAAAAAATATGATTATAAAACATGCTGTACCCATATATACTAAATACGCAGGTAGACAATCGACCCATAAACATTTATTTATTATTAGCTTTATAGGTTTTAAGGACTTAGCTTGTACTTACCTATTGGATAGACAAGAATGGATAAATTCCAAAAGAAAGCAAAGCTTAATATAATGCCAGCAAGCAAAACGCTTGGTGTTTTCTAGAAACAAAAATTTCAAATTAATTTCAATCACATATCGGAGATTGGAGAACGCACTTTTAAAACACCCAAAAGCAATAAGAGTCCGCCGAGAATTTGCAAGACACAAAAAGTTATCGCAAGCGGTGTATCTGATTTTCTGACCTTATTCTCTAAAAAAAAAATTTTTAGCTTATTTTAAGTGATAGGACAAACTTTTTAATATTAAACTCACGTTCTATAAAATCAAATAAATGAATAAAACATCCCAATACAACTGCCAGAGCTATCCCATGTATTAAATGCCAAATTCCAAAAATTATACATTTCATTTTAAGCGGGCAACATACGTTATCCAAACATCCACAACAGTTGCTCAAACACATTTTTGTTTGGCGCTATGGCAAATATTAAGTATATATAACGAATACTGCAATTCTTTTTTAATTGAATGAATTTAAATGAATATACATTTGTTTGTCCAAAATAACAGACTACTAAGGTAAATTACTAGCTTCAAACAAAACAAGTGAAAACGTTTGCGAGTCGGACGCAACCGAATGCGAAATACTCTTGGGAACGTAACTAGATGTGTAGATGTGTTTTCAGTTACCAATTTTTATCAATTTCCCAACCCCAGTCCAACCCATTTCGGAATATGCCTTTCGATTAATGGCACATGGGTCCATATGATATAAAGTGATATAAAGTTTACTATATATATAGATATATATGATATAGTTTATTTATTTACTACAATAGTTGATGAATAGTTGATACATGCTTTTTATTCTGGTTAACAATTACCGATTATAGTTATAGCACTTAGAACAGAACAGAATTGAATTAAATTAAATTGGATTTATTAGATTTAAATAGAATTCAATTCAATTCAGTACTAAGCTTAAAATGTTATTGTAAGTCATGAATTTTTGAAGCATATTTGCAAGCCCATGCGACAAAGAAAACATTCACAACTGAAACAAAATTAAGGAATCTGGTTATAAGCAATGCAATACGAACCGATTACAGTTTGTGCTTACCTGGTGGATAAACGAACATCAATAAAAACCAAGGTAGGATAGAGCTTAAAATGATGCCAGCAACCAAAGCAAATGATATTTTCTGTAAAATATAAAATGTAATGACTTTAGACCATACAAATATAATGTTAGAACTTACTTTAAGGGTGCCTATAATAATCATTATGCCGCCTAGATTTGTTGAAAAGCATAGTAGAGCCGTTGACACCGCCAAATACATTATAGCTGATTCTGTAAGTTTATTTTTGACGTGCATAACAGTGATTGCGACTATTATTGGAATAGCTAACCCATGTACTAATGTATATACCCCAAATATTATTGACTTTGACCTCAGAGAGCAACACTTGTTATCCAATGATTCCCAACACTTGCACATACACATTTTTTAATTTGAACAAAATCTTCAATTTTTTCTTAATTATTATTATTTTATTTTAATATTTGGCAAACGAGCTAGTGACTACTGAGTTACTTTGTTTTTCTTTGTTGCGTTCTCAGCGACAAGTTAAACAAGAAGGCTCTAGTCGAGAAATCCCGACTAGACGATACCCTGATCCCTATACTTTACGCGTACAGTCAGTGCTTGCAAGTATGTGTGCGTGTGTGTACGACCATACTGCATACTGCATACTCAACTTCAAGGTTCCATATCTCCGGTGTTTCTTAACAGATTTTAATAAAAATTTCACAGATTGTTATAATTTTGATTAATAATTAAAATGCCATCTAAAGTTTTTTCAAATTCAAGATTTTATTGTTATCGATCACATGTGTACTGCCTAGGGATTAGGCGAGCTTAAGTTCCAAATCTGGAGTCTCTAGCTCTTATAGTCTCTGAGATCGACGCGTTCATACATACAGACGGACAGACGGACATGGCTATATCGACTCGACTGTTGATACTGATCAAGAATATATATACTTTATGGGGTCGGAGATGCTTCCTTCTGCCTGTTACATACTTTTGCACAACTTCATTATACCCTTTTTTCCCATTTTTAATGGGATCAGGGTATAAAAACAGGTTTCATAGATTATTTGGACGATTCTACAAATTGATTTTGTTATTCATTTAACTTAGTATTTAATCATTGCCTCTTGGGCCTCTTGCATTTCAATTCAAGGCTTTTTGCTAGTCTGCTTCCCATCTGCGTGTGCTTAAAGAAAGATCTGTCGTTTACTAAACTTAATGCACTTTATATTTATGTTATTACCCTGCAGCATAATTTGGCTTGAACAATTTCCATTATTTTCATGCGTTCACTGAGAAACTTTCTAACAGCAAAAATATAAAAACTAAAAATTTCACAATAAATTAAATTTTTAGAACATTCTAATAATAATTTTAATTAAACTTACAAAAAAATTTTGATTGATTTAAGCAAGTTAAACTATTCGCCCACTAACGAGTATCGCCAATGAAATCCATTTAGGTTCGTTCCCGGATTTCTTTTGGACACTTTGACAGCGACATAATTTACATATATAGGGTTTAGTTTTTTACACTTTCTCGAACCTGTTCTCTACACGATCTATATAACGACAACACGACCTATCAATGTTTCGTTCGAGATATCACATTCCTAATAGGAATTTAAATTAAAAATGAAAATTCAAGTCAAACACTCATTTTTATTTATACATTTTTCATTGACGTAACACTGATACTAGCCGAAAGTGCATAGTGATATCTCCTGTTGTCACTTAATTTTCATCGTTTCTTCAATTTCAGAGCAATTTAAATGATATCGTGCAGCGATTCGTGTGGGTTGGTACATGGTTATCGATCTGCCAACGTTTAAAGAGAGCTCAAATCTTCGAAGTTGTCGCTAGATTTTCTCTATTATATATACATCCAGACTCATGGACATGAGCTTAAGAAAAAACATATGAGGTTTAGTTTATAATTGCTGCATGATATCTGCAAGCCCATAAAACGAAAAATACGTTCAGTACTGAAAAGAAATACAAAAGGCTTATTTATGTATAGATCTTGATAACGACATACCCTATACCCAAATAGGAGGGAGGCACATAAATAACATTTGGGTACAGGGCATGAGAAAACCCTTTTTAAATTTTTTACCTGGTGGATATGTCATTGGAAGGCAGAGCCAAGGCAATATAGAGCTCAGTATGGCTCCAGCCAAAAAAAGACCGGCAACTCTCTACGTAATAATAAAACAAATAAATGAGGTGAGGCGTATAAATACAAATTAAATATCTTACCAGCCAAACGCCAAATATCAGAAAAAATCCGCCAACAGTATTTAGAACAATGGATGTATACATAAAATAGGGTAACCAAAACCACCAAATTGTCCGCAGAATTGTTCTAAAATAAAACGCAAGAAACATGACTAATGAATTAACTAAGGTGAAAATGCCAAACAGCCATCCTTTAGTTTTCAGCGAACAACAGCAGTTATCCATATATGCGGCACCTTCGCATAAACACATTTTAATTTAATTTTTTTCAACGAACTAAAATTTGAGATAACAAAAATTTGAATTTTATTGGTGTATTTGTCGAACTTTCGTTTTTGAATGAATGAATGTATTTTTGTGATATATAGTTGTCTCGAATTAAAGCGACTACTACGTTGATTGAAAAATTCCGAATGTTTTTAACTGTCAAAATATCAAAATTTATTGTACCATTTTCAATGGGCTCAGGATAAAAAAACACTAAAGCGAATATAAAAAAAAAATATATATATATATATATATATATATATTTTCAGACACTCGCAACTTTAATTTTTATTTCACAGACATTATATTTGGTACATAATTTTATTTAATGGTTTGATAATATCGGCAAGCTGTTAGGGTAAACATTATATGCGCAACTGAAAAGAAATACAACAAAATAAATAAAAATGTTCGACGAAGAGAAAATATGACCTGTACCCAAAAGAAAAAAAACAATAAATAATCTTGAAAAAAAAAAAAAAAAATTTTGTCTGCGATATCTAGAAGCACATATATGCAATCGATACATGCCTTTTGGATACAAGGTTTGAAATACACATTTTATTTTGCATACCTGGATAGTATAGTGCTCCACAGCAATAAAAGGGCAAAAATGAGGTTAAGATAATTCCCATCAAAAAAACAATGCCAATACTCTAGGTAATAGTTTAAATAGTTATAAATAAAGTAAAGCGTATACAAGCACAAACTTGATAACATACCTGCCAAATACCCAAAAGTAAGAGGAGTCCACCAACAGAATTTAAAAAGATTAATGTATAGCTAACATAAGATATCCAAAAATACCATATCAGAAAAGTTCGACAAATTTCAACAATAGTGCCAATGATTGAATGGAGGAGTGAAAAGCCGGCGAACACCCACTGTTTTGTTTTAATATTGCAACAGAAATCGTCCAAACCCGCAGCACACCCGCATATACACATTTTAAATTTTATGTTTTTTTCCCGAAGCACGAACTAAAAATATGAATTCAATGTTGTTTCGACGAAATGAAATTGTTTAATGATCTTATACACATTTTGTGTAATATATATATATATATATATATTGTGTCGAATAAAAGCGACTACTACGATTTGTATTATTTGATACATATTTGTTTCTGTGTTACAAAAAAAAAAATTGAATGATTTAAACTGTCAACATGTCAAAATAAAATACAAATTTGTTTTTTGCAATCACATAACGATTGGATCCTTGTATCGCTGTGCTGTTTGTAGCAACTGGGCAACTGGGAAAATGTGTATCCAATAAGCCCGCATTCAACAACCGTAATTTTGTCGTCGACTCGTCAATCTGTCAAGCAGTCAATTATCATACAACATGGACAGAAACCACTCACCAGCTCAGCTCAAACAACTGCGGCAAAGGTTTCTACTGTTCGACCAATGCGGCGATGCCAAAATACGACACTCGCGATTGGGTGAATGTCTCCGCATAATGGGCGCCAATCCCAGTGAGGCTAGCATACGTTGGCACATCCAACAGTTGCGTGCTTGCGGCAAGGAACGCGTTTCCTTTGATGACTTAATGCCAATCTATGGAAGCATAATGTTACAAACTGAAGCAGATACAACCGCAAATAACGAACAGTTTGTATCCGGTTTGCGCATTTTAGATGCGGCTAACACTGGGTACATACCAGCGATTAGGCTACGACGCATCCTGACCACCTGTGGCGAGCGTCTCACCCAAGCGGAGATGGACGAACTATTGGTCAATCGCGTCAATTGTCAAGGGCTGGTGAACTTGTCGGAGTTTGTGCATACAATCACGAAAATACCAGATTATTAACTTAACTAACAGAGTGCAATAAGCAGAAATGTTATAAAGAAAAACATTTGTATAAAAAAAATACATACAAATTAGACAGCGTTAGATTTTAGTTAGCTTGTTGCAAGAATATTGCTTTCATATTTTTATACTCTGATATCAATGGTAAAGGGTATATTAGTTTTGTTCTAGGACACCATGTTCGTTTGTATGAGCGCAACTTTTTTCGACACCCCTAAAGCTAAAGACCTGAAAATACCTGAAAGAAGACCTAAAAAGGGTATAATGGTTTTGTGCAAAAGTGTGTAACAGGCAGAAGGAAGCGTCTCCGGATTTGAAACTTAAGCTCGCCTAATCCTTAGGCAGTAGAGGTTTGTTTTCGATTTTCGATAACTCTTCCAGTTTTCGATTAACACATGTGATCGATAACAACAAAATATTGAATTTGCAAAACTTTGAGATGACGTTTGAAACATTAATTAAAATAATGACAATCTGTGAAATTTAAATTAAAATCGATTGAGAAACACGGGAGATATGGAACATTGAAGTTGAGTATGCAATATACAGTATGCGCGAACACATATACACACATACTTGCAAGCACTGACTGTACGCGTAAGGTATAGGGATCAGGGTATCGTCTAGTCGGGATTTCTCCACTAGAGCCTTCTAACTTGTTTAAGTTAGAAGCCTGTTGATGTTTGCCTTTCTTTTCGAAAAATGAAACTCACATTGAATATCACAGCTGACAAATGAGCTAAATGTCAAATTGTTTCAGTTGTCATGCCGCGTGTATCGCACCTGTTGAACATTTCACCTGCATCGTTCATCATTAAATGGTTCAAAATTGTCAAAGCAACTGACGGCTGTGTTCCTATCGTCATCATTATGTTCATGGAAATGGCTGCTGGTCGAACGCAATGGATTGTAAATGATCTCAATTCCATAATGTTGCCATCAATTGTCATCGGCTATCACCCGATTTGGCATTGGTTAAGCGGCAAACATTGTAATGCATTAGGACATTAAATCAGCAAAATATTGAACTTTCAGTGCTGTGAAATGGGGCAGCATATGCAAATATTGTCAAAACTATTCCAATCGCACAGCTTGTGTGTAAAAGTTGCAAAGAAAAACCGAATTCAATTCATAACGAAAATTTTTAGGTAAAGCATAAATGTCGCGCCAATTGAATGCGGATTTCTTTAGTGTTAGTCCAAAAAAGATGACATTCTATGCGCCCTACGATCGGACGCAAAGGCGTTTAATCACCGTTTTGAATCCCACCGCAACAAGGATGCTGTATAAAATACGTTCGAATGCGCCATCTGAATATACTGCTAGCCCAAACTGTGGCTGCATTGAGCCCTATGACTTTGCTGAGGTAAACATTAGCCTTAACCATTTCGATTACCATTCCGAACAGGAATATAGTCATCGCTTCTCCATCCAATGCATTCGATCGCCGCAAGCCACTCAGATGCCCAGCCAATCGATTCTTGATGTATTTAAGAAAACGAATCGTTCGGATATAAAAAGTGTTCGACTGCCTGTCGAACTGCAGCCAGAACCACTACGCTTAACACAGGATGAATTGGACATTCTGTTGCAAAATGATTGTGAAAACAGGGCATGGAAATCACATTCAACGAGTAGTGACTATATTAATAATTTGGAGCGTCTAGAAATGCCCAGAGAACAGACGAATCGCTTTAGATGGACTCGCTATGTAATGACATTTCTCATCATAATATCTTGTTTGGCTGCTGGTAAGAATTGCTTTTGCTTGCCAACTATAATAAATTTTAATTCGAATTCTAAATTATTGCAGCATACGTGCATCGCCTGCAAATCGAAGAAGATTTGCATGTGCATTTTAAAATGGATAATCTTCAAATGTAGAAGACCTTTCACTGGCGGACACGACGAACGAAAACAGTTAATCATTGTGTTGACAGAAGCATTAAACACTAAGTCAACAGATGCCCAAAAGGTCAACTTCCTGTGTGGGGCGTAAGTGGGCGTGCCTTGCCAGTTTTTATCTAATTATTGGCCGCACTTTATTAACTTGCGTGGCTTACGCTGATTAGTCGCATCGCCTACATTCCCGAATTAACTGTCTCTCCCACAAAACAACAAACAAGCGAGTTTAGAACCACAGGCCAACCATAGCACATTCACAACCACAACCACAACAATAACCACAATCGCAATAATAATGGCAATGACATAAAGTGCACTTTGCTTACCGCTTTGTGATTGCAAATGACCTGGTTAGTCTTGATTTAATCATGCCCTAAATCATTTAATTGCCCTTTCAAAAAAAAATAAAAAATTCCTGTGGTGCCAGCTCGGATTGCGGTTTACAAAAGTAAATGACATTTAGAGTAAATCAAAACAAACGATATTTATTATATTATTTGATAAGCTTTTTACTTTTTTACTGAAAAATACAAAGATATGCTCGTAACAATCCCAATGACAATGGCATGGGTTAAATGAGTAAGGATTAGTTTAAAGCAGCTGACTATCAATTAGCCATACACAACACGAAGTATTAAAGAGTTAAGCAGAGAACTAATTAATATAACAAATTGCGATATGTGAGCATATAAATAGCTTATGTGATTGGCATTAAAGCACTAATTATACATCACACTTCTCTCCGCCCACATTCAAGACACACACACAGCTCAATCAGTTCGATCGATATACAATACATACATATATACTTAAGCTGTATATGGAGATGTGAGTAACCAAAGCATTGCCAATTAGTCGCACATGGCGTATGATAAATTCGAGTGGCAAAGTTCACGCTAACGTTTTATATGGCATATCAAATTCTGAGGTCATGTCGAGTTCAACCATTTGCTTGCCAAGCTCTTAAAACTATAAATCGAACTTTTATGCGTTTCCATTTGCCATTTGCCATTCGCAATTCGCCGGACAGTCGGAAAACTGCAGTTCCGTAGCCGTGCACTCGTAACCCATTTGTACGAATACGTTTGTTTTTCTTTATTTATTGCCCTCTTCTGTTAACACTAGGTTATATTCTGGGCTGTCACCAATACTTACGGCTTTTTACGCCCATTCGGTAAGTCGAGTTGAGTAAACAATGCAAACCAGTAAGTGCATTCAGGTCCAGAATTCGGTGTCCATCTGCATTTGCTCCACTTCCTTTGCTCCATTTGCAAAGCATTAAAAGCGTATCCTTAGCTACTGCTGCTGCTGGCAGTTGCATCCCCAAAGCTGAACAGCTCACCCCTGGCACAGTCACCTTGACATGCTCAAAGAACTTCCTTTGGACGTTGATTTTTCACGTGAACATTTTTAATGAGTTCCCCTTGCTAAACAAGGCCATCAAAGGAGCACAGCACCAAAGCAACATAATGCAAGTAAATGCAGTTCAGTCCGACTTAGAGATACTGTACCCAATTTAACCTACTAACGTTTAAATGGCTAATGAACAGCAAACACAACAAGAATCCATACAGGATAATTGGATTTATTTAACACTCTTCTTATTATATCACAAATTGAAATACATTTTTATTTCCATGCGAATCGATATAGAAAACATAGATTTAAAAAGAAAATCTGTGTCAACTAAAAACCAAATGAACTTAATTATTTAAAAATAAAAACAGTAATTAAAGTTCTTTAATTTGGCATTTTTTTTATTTTTTTTGTTCACTTAACACGTTAAACATTAAAATGTTGAAAAGAGTTTTGTGATTTTTCGTTCTTCTGCGTTTGATTTAAGTGAGTTATGAATTTACATTTCATTTAAAAGCTTTTGTTGCCATAATTGTTGTTGTTGCTGTTGCTGTTAATGCGGCTTGTATAGAGACGAAAAATATAAAAAAAGGAGTTGTTCACAAAAAAGCGGATGGCAGCAAAGCAAAGACCAGAGAAACTCAACGAAAACAACCAAAATGCGGCAAGCACAAAACTTAATGGCATTTTAATTTATGTTTTACTGGTCGCGACAGGCAACTTGGCAAAATTACTTCACATAAATGTAGTGCATTTAATTTAACTTAAGATTAACTTAAATAACTTTAACGCTCATCAAGCATCAGCAGCTATTGCTAGCAACTTTTACAGGGTAGCTTTTACCATTCACTGTTTGAATACTCATGTGTGCAGAACTTTTAACTACATCGGCAAACTGCAATGTTGAGAAAGTTCATTAAGCTTATGTAAGTTAATTAAAATGGAAAACGGGCAATCTGACAAAGTGAGCTAAGTGCTAGAGACAAAGGCTGGAGTGATTGAGCTGGGTCGAAGTGTTGGTGGCAAGGAGGTGGAACTTGCCGCATAATGGCAAAATCAGTAAACACCGCAACTAGTCAAGCCAACGAGAGTAGTGTTTGTGGACGGTATAAAGGAGGGCATGTCCATTGGCAAAATTAGGATTGCCGTGCCCCTGTGCAACATGTGTCAATTGCTTTTGAGCACACACTGTCAACCTGCGCTTGTGGTTGCAAATCCACAGCTAAGCGGGGGCAAACGTGTGGGTGCACTGTCGAGTAGTTGTAGTCGTTGCACCCCTCCATTAGATTTTGGTTGCCAATTTTATTGAGGCACATCAATTGTCAAGCATTTGCCATCCAACCTGCCCCAATAAATGGCAAGCCGTTACACTAAGCTCAAAATCTCGACTGAAAATTAATCAGTACAGTGCCACGCCCACAATTTGAGTGTGTTGCAGCATAATTCACATGCAACACAGTTTGTAGCAATTAAAAACTATAACAAAGAAGTAAGAAGCGTGTCTCTTGATGCCTTGCCGCGCTCATTTATAAGTGCACCTTTAGATGACGCAACAGTTACAAAATAGCTTAAGTTTTCCATTCGCTCTTAATATAAATGTGTTTTTGTTAATGGTGTTGCTAAAAGCTGATTGTTGATGTGGTTTTGGTTGCTGCAGACATTTGGCTTGCCCCAAAGTGGCGGAGTTTGAAAACTACAATGAAAAGAAAAGGGTTAAAATGTATTTGCAAATGAACGAAAGTAAATTCTACGCTAAAATTGTAAAATTGTGTTTTGTTGAAATCTACTATAATTAAATTTTAGATTTTTATTTAACAAATTGTAAAATTCGATATAAAATATTCATTGTTGTTCAATTTCGTTTACATTTGTGTACATTTATTTAAAATAAGAGCTACAACTTTAACTAGAAATAACTTGCAAAGTTGCGTACATTAACAACACACACACACACACACACACATTGCTGTTGTGCGTGTGTTCTTGTTTTTCTTGTTTTGTATAATCGATGTTGCCATGCGCACTTTTAGCCTAGTAGCTTACTTTCATTTTTTACTACTTATTGTCGTGGAAAGTTGGAAGTTTTTCTCGTGTCTTACAATTAAAGCTTGCCAAAACAATGCGAATATTATTGACATCAATTATATGCCGCAATGCATAATTAATGTACTTTGGTGTTATTTATTTTAATTTATTGCAATATCCACATTTATTATTCTTTAATACTTATCTATGGTAAGGACTTAATAAATACTTTGCACAGTGATAAATTAGGTTTCCTTAAAGCAAAATTCGAGTTGATAACACTTTCCATTACATTTGTCTTTTGCTGTTCGGCTTTTTACCTTTTTGTAAGTTTGGTTTCTGACCAGAATTCACAAATATAACCATTTAAATGGATATATGTGTATGAGATGCTTTTTGCCGGCTTGTACAAACATTTCGACTTTTTTATGAGTCTTTTTTTGTGCCCGTGTTTATTGTCTTTTACAAAGCAAAACAAAACTTAAATATATATGGTTGTATGTGTTTGTGTGTGTTTAAGTAAAGCTGACAGTTAACTGTGTATGTGTGTGTGTGTGTTTGTGTGTGTGTAAGCCTATAAGGGACAGAGGGTTTGGGAGCTGGGACTTTGGGGATTTGGGGGTCCACGACAGCAGACAACAAATATTTACAAATAGCTTTTATTTGTCGGATTGATTTATTTAAATATTTATGCAGTTCGGTTGTGAAAATGAAGTGAAATCGGCTTTGCCTCAAAAACGTCATCAATTCAATTCGCGATTTATATATAGTTGAGGTTAAAATTCAAATGAGTACGAACGAGTCAATGTTGATAGACAGGAAACTAAAATGTTAGCTTAAGTTGCAGTATTCAACTGGTGGCACAAATATGCACAAGTTGCTAATACATTTATGGCAACAACTAGAAGCGAAACAATAAAGCCACAAGCCCAAAAAGTGGGCCATGCGATTCGAGGGGAGCGAGTGTGAGGGGTGTCGGGCAGCCATAGAAATGGCCAACAAATGGGGCCGGCAAGTTATTTAGTTATTTAGAAAACCACAGAATGCTAAATGCAGCAAATGTGCCAATTTCCACATGTTTGCCCAACATTCACACACATTACCATAAACACAATACGTACGCACTCAAACATACATATGTGCACACGGACAGCAAGCCAAACAAGTCGGCAACAATTAAAAAATCGGTGTCAAAATGTGCTAACGTCAAGAATTTTAAGTGCATTTCAAGGTTTGCAACTGTTGCATATTAAGCATACATTGCATACGATGCTGCTTGTCCACAGTTACTCTTCGCAGAAAGTATTGCATTAAATGTGATTTGGCATTTCAATCTTTATTCTAAAACTGCAATCAAATCAACTTTGCATATCGAATCCACAGACAGCAAAAAAGATAAGAGGCGAAAAGTGCTTTGACTGACTTGCAAAATGTGTTGATTGATATCAAAATACTCGTGAACATGAAAATAGACTGCAATTGTGGCACATACATACATACATACATACATACATTCTTGACTGTCAACAGCTCGTCTGTCAAACAAGCCTGTTGTCAAGTATTCTTGTCTGCCATTGACTTGAAGCGTCGTCATGTGCGCAACGTGTCAGTAAACCTGCTTAACAACTGACAGCTGAACATGTGTTGGAAAAGCTAAAAATGGTTGAGCTTAACAGTATTTGGAATTGAATATTTATTTTAGTATAATTTTTGTGCAAGCTTAGCGCAATTATTTAAAGATATTTCTATCATTATTTAACAATTTGAATACCTTTTGCACATTTCGTTTGTTTTTTTGTTGGATTTATTTGCAGTTATTTTTAGGGTTTATTTCTTTATTGATGCTGTGTTAACAGTTTGTAATGTGTGTGACATGAAACAAATAATGTGAAGAAAGTTTCAAATTTGTTATTGACTGCTTTGCAATCGGAGTGCCTCTGGATCCAATCAATGTTTACAAGGTGCGGCGTCCCCACAACACTTTATTAGTGTCTTCAATAGGTCCTTCGTTTGGAATCATATTGGGATTGTTATCAAAACCTATATCAAATTGACCCTATGCAGAAAATTTGTTAAAAGGGAAGGAAAATACTAATGTCTTATGAATTACCGTTGGTATTTGATTATTGTTAACTGGTAGGATGGGATCATCGTTAGTCTTTTGAAAGTCTAGGTAATAGATTAGTGAACGGTGAGTTAGTAATAAATATGAATCTTAACGACTTTAGTCGTACCATTGAACACCATGAATGGGTTTTCCATGTTGCTGCTGGCTCCATAATCGTTGTTGGGACGATTGAAGCCATTCGACATCTCCGGCAAATATGCTGGCCTCTCATTAACTGAATAACGTCGCATTGGGCCATTCTGACGCACCGGCGGTAGGATCTTATTCATCTCGGCTTGGCGATGCATTAATCCCTCCGATCTGTATTGAAAGGACTCCATCAATTGCTTCTGGTTGAGCTCATATTCCAATTTCATGCGCTCCTTGTCGCGTTCACGCTTGTCGAGTTCTAGAAAAGCGAAAAAGCACATTATTATTCGAGTTCACTTGAGATAAATATGATTAACCCAATTTACCTTCGCGCAACAGCTGAGTGTCTCGCTCGTAGCGAGCTATCTCCATCTCAGATTCGAGCTCTTCTTCCTGCAACTGTAGTTCGAGCTTAAAGGCATTCAATTTTGAACGATACTGAGTATGTATATCCTTCCATTTGGAACCGTATTCATGATCAAAGGAATCAGGATCAGCAAAACGTGGCCCATAGCTGCGCTCTTGGCTGAACTGATAGTTCTTAACAAGGGCCTTTTCGGGCAATCCATCGACATTCTCGATCAACTCCTTGGGCCACACCACACATGGACGCAGCGAAGTGGTTAAGAAGAAGCACCTTTCCTGGCACATACGCAAGCATGTGGTGGCCGAGGACTTCTTGGCAAACTCAACGGTGCCCTCGCCCATATGATTGCCACGATCATCGACCGTAATAATGGCACGCTCAACGGGTCCAAAGATCTCAAAGGCTTTGTAGAGTAGCTCATTGGACACAAAGTGTGATAAGTTGCTAACACGCAAGACAGTTGCATTATTAGCAAAGCGAACGCGCAACTGGCGTCCATTGACCATGGTGCCATCCAAAGCACGCTTTGCCTTCTCGGCATTCACATAATAATCAACTTTGACAAACGCATACTTCTTGTCCGGACTTAAGAACATATCACCCAATTCGCCAAACGGCTTGAACAGTTCGCGCAAGCTATCCTCATCCCGTATATCGGTTAAGTTTCCAACATAGAGGCGATTGCGGCCCGAAAACTTTAACTCATCCTCCTCCACAATCGGATCCAGCTGAAGAGTCGGTCCGTTAAGACAGCTTAGCTTTTGGACAACAATAAACTCATCGTTGCGTAGCGAGTGGCTACTAAAATTGTGTGCACTCAGCGAAAAGCGTCCACCAAGACCGCCGCTGAGACCGCCACCAACATGTCCACCATTACCGCCGCCGCCACCAGAGCCACCAGTGCCGCCGGCACCACCACGCGATCCACGCGCACCACGGTACTTGCCACGCGGCTCACCTTGATTGCCGCGATTATTTGCGTGATTTCCCTGATAACCACGATACTCAGCATGATTGCCGAAACGATAATCTCCTTGGTTAAGATGATGCTCTCCCTGATTGGCACGTGAATCTCCATGATTGCCACGCGACTCAGCATGATTGCCACGATAATCTCCTTGGTTGGCATGATGCTCTCCTTGATTGCCACGCGACTCAGTATGATTACGACGATAATCTCCTTGGTTGGCGTGATGCTCCCCATTATTGCCACGATACTCTGATTGATTGACACAAGAATTTTCTTGGTTAACATGAGATTCACCTTGAAAACCACGCTGCTCTCCTTGATTGCCGCGCTGATCTCCTTGATTGCCGCGCTGATCTCCTTGATTGCCGCGCTGATCTTGATTGCCGCGCTGCTCTCCTTGATTGCCGCGCTGATCTCCTTGATTGCCGCGCTGATCTCCTTGATTGCCGCGCTGATCTTGATTGCCGCGCTGATCTCCTTGATTGCCGCGCTGATCTTGATTGCCGCGCTGATCTCCTTGATTGCCGCGCTGATCTCCTTGATTGCCGCGCTGATCTCCTTGATTGCCGCGCTGATCTCCTTGATTGCCGCGATGCTCTCCACGACCCATGTTAATTCTGGGCACTCGAACACGCTTAAGGGAATCAGCTTGAGATACAACTGGTATTGAAGCACCGCTCTTAGCAGCGGAGAAATCTCCATCTAGTAATGGTGGTATATTCACACGCGGTTGCTGTGCAAGTTAAGATAAAGATAATGAATAATTTTAATACTTGCAATATAACTAATTTAGCTTAATAAAGTTACCCAATTTTTTCCAAAATGGATTCAAGAAAATGCAGAAATGTCAAAATGTCAAAGAAACAACAAAAAAAAAAATGGCTAAGAAATATAAATCAGTGCAAAATGCAGCAAAAAAAAATGCTGGCGAATCCCAAATCCTCCACAATAAGGCACAAATTTAAATGATCTACTTACATTTTCCTTGTTTAAATTCAGCGCATTGGTGAAGCGATTGCGGATACGGGGTTTTTTTGGTGCACTTGCTTCAATTGCATTAACAACATCAATATCGCCATTGCGCTTTGCACTGCGCTTGCCCTTTTTATCATTTGCATCCACAATGACTGGATTATCCAAAATAATTGATGTGTTCATCTTTACTCAACACAAATTAAGATAATCACTAATTAAGATACAACACTTCTAAAATTGATGATTCCCAGTTGAATGACACAAATCAAATGAACATTTCCATTGCTTTTAGCTCTCAATTGACATTGGCAAGGCCTACTGAGCTTATTAATATTATATCGATATTCAGCTATCGATAGTTCTGTGACAAAAACCAATTTTATTATTTTGATATCGTTTCCTTTGTACAAGTATCAATTAATTAATATAACAAACAATTAATAATAATTATCTCTTAATTTGTATTGCTAAAAATTTGATGTTAGCGATAAATGTTGTATGGCATTCAGTGTGCCCATACTTGGCCATGACTGCGTACCCATTCCTCTCGATTACTTTGTGTTATTACTAACTTGAAGATTTGCCGCTTTTGCCTATCGTTAGGGAAGAATGACGTCAATGATTGAAGAAACCAAAAATAAAATAAAAGTTTCAAACTTATCAAAGAGACTGTTCGATAAGTAGCTTTGTTAAGTGTGACATTATAAAGAAAAATTGAAAGCGTTGAACATAACACGTATCAAAGCAAAATATAAATTATTCGTAAAGTTCTAGTTATTTGAAAGCGATATGTCTTGGTTTAATCCACAAGAACGTTTACGTGACCTGTTCTGTAAACTGCAGCCACATGGAAAGACTTGTGAATTTCATTTGAGACAGAAATATCCCGAGTGCTTCCAAACCCAATCTGGAATCTCTTTCATATTTGAACTACCGCAAAAGGCCTGGCGTCAAATTTTCCCTGGCAATGAATGCGACGTTGGCAACACAAACCCCAATGTCGCTCACTGTGCGCAATTACTTCAACATGACGATTCCTCAATTGTTGGGTGTATATGGAAATTTCTGGTCTTGATTGCAATCAGCGTTGGAATTATGTATGCCATTATCAAAATGTCGGCCCAACGACGTGCATCGCTGCAGTGAACAAAAGTTACGGAATCTACTCAATCGCACTTATTTGAATTCCGTGCTATACATAAAACTCTTAAAATACTTTTCAAATTCAAGTGAACATTGTTTGGCTATTCTACACCCAACATTAAATGTTAATATTGTAAATTATCTGTATCGAAAGTTGCTATGCAAATGTACTTAAATCTCAAATACAATATAGTCAGAAGAACATGTCAACTCTTTACAAGCTATTTATTGTTGATGTTTCTATTAATTATGGTCAATATTGACTAATTGCCTGCCTTTATACGTTTACACAAACATATTGTCCTGCAAATATGTTTGTTCATGTTTAAGCAGTCAAATGTTGCAACCATAGGGCAAATAATTAATGAAATTTTGCTGTTGCCATTGGAAGTTCGTTACACAAGTCAACAAGGTTTTACAAAACATTTTTCAAAAGACAAGTTTATATTGGTAAAGTACAAAATACTTTAAGTAAACGAAACAAAAAAAAAATCTATTTTGTGTAGACCTGTGTAATTAAGCATTTGCTTAAAGTTTAAGTAAAGGCATTGAATATATGTACATGCTATAAAATAATATTTATTATTGATAGTATGTTTATTACCACAATATTAACAATTAATAGGTCAGTATATTTAAAATATTTATCATTGCATTCGTTGCTATTTAGTATATAACTTGTTTCCGGCTTCAAGTTGGTTTGACTTCTTTTTTTGTTTCCGGCCAGGCCAACGCTATTTTAATTTGCTCAAAGCTCGCCAAAGAACGCCTAGGCCCTAGGGTGTGTTATGGCGCCAGATTTGTAGTTCGTGCAATGTCTGCTTCCTTAGTTACTTTAATGTCCTGGGCTCTGTTGTCTGTTAACCACAATAATTTATGCCTTTGAGCCGTGTTTGAGTCAAAGTCTTTTGTGTGGGTGTGTGTATGTATGTGTTTGTGTGTGCACACATAATTTTACCTATTAAAGTAAAACACTAACAACGCTTATCATTACAAACATCGCCATGGCAGGCAGGCAGGCAGGCAGGCAACCACAGCAGTAGTAGCAACAACAATTATGAGCGCTGCTCTGCGTTGCGCATCCTTTCGTCGACGCCATTTTGTTTAGTTTATGCTACGTATGTGTGTGTATGTGTGTCTTCGCCTCGCACTTCCTAATGCAAAAAAGCGACTTTTCAGCACAAATTTTTAGCAAAATTAAAATATTTATGTTGCCGACGTGCTTAATGCCGCCGCTGCTTTCGCTGCTCCTGTCGGCGCTCATGAAACGCTTCAGCCCCCTTCATTCTACCTAGTTCCGCAACAACTCTCTCTCTCTCTCTCTCTCTCTCTCTCTCTCTCTGTGGCAAGCACTCTGTTTAGTTAAGTTTGTGTGTGTGTTGTTTTACGTGCGTGTCCATGATTATGGGCAGCTAGCTCTGTCTCTGTGGGCTTTGGCATACACTTTAAAGCTGCTGGTTATTTAAGCTCATGGAATGAATTCTCAGGAATGTTGTGCTTACCTTTTGATAAATCATATATCAAGAATATTCCACAAAGTTCTGAAATGTTGCATATCTTAAAGTAAGTTGTAGTTTGAAGGGTATCTATAAGTTGCTTTAGATATTCAATTTGTTCCTCATTCATTTTAATGCAGCTGTTAAACAAAAGACAACGCTTTGCTGCATAGAACAAGTGCTCCTCTTTGCCTGTGCTCCTCCTGCAACATCTGCGCAAATGCAGCATGATGATGATGCTGCCACTTATAGCAACATTATTTTAGAAACTGCGTTTTGTGTGTGTGTGTGTGTGTGTTCGCATTGCAACAATACTACAGCAAGTAACTCTTATACTCCCTTCTCTCTCCATTTGACACATTATAATTAAAGCGATATTTATTTAAACGTTTAGTTTGCCCTATGGTCAGACTAAAAAGATTCTAAAATAAGCTAGAAAAAATCTCGGACATACATTTTACTGCATGTATGTATGCGTGTGTGTGTGTGTTTGTCATTTAACAAATTAATTACATTAAACTCGAGTTAATGCATTTGTTTTTTGTTAATGAAATGAATTCTTTTTCTTTTTAAAGTGTCATTACGGCCGCGAGCGGTAAGCGGAAAGCACACACAAAATAAAATGGAGGGTGAGGAAGCGGAGGTCCTGCGAAAGGGATATAAAAGTAAATTAAGCACAATTCCTTTACAATTCCTCGGGCGTAACTTGGCCAAGTTGTTTAGGGCCACTTTCTTTCTTTCTTTCTTTTTTTTTTGCCCTTTCGCGTTTCCCAACTTCTTAAAGCTTTCTATTTCTGTCTCTCTGCCCTTCCCTTCAAGTGCTCAAATTTATGGCTATTTTGAGACCGAGCGCAGCATACGTAAATGTTAGGCCATCTTAGTGGTTTCCCCTTTCTGTGATTTGCTCTGCCTACTTTTTATGAGTTTAAACAAATGCAGAGTTGAAATTTGTTCAGGATTTATTGGATAAGTTAGTGTTTTAGAATATGTATATATTGCGAGAAATCAAGCTTATAAAACCATTAAATATATATTTTAAGTTCATAAGCCAATTAATTTTATATAAAATTCTTAGTAACTTTATGATTTTCGAATACTTTTCTTAAAGCTAAAAATATATATTCAGCATTTACTTAATGTAATTTTGATCGAACTCGTTGCCTCAATCGTCTCACATAGCTGACCTGTTCAAAAATGATTATTTCAATAAATCATCATTGGATTTTCTTCTTCTTCTTCTTCTTCGTGTTGCTGTTGCACAGATAGAAATACACAGTAGCTGCCATGTTCATGATGCTCACTTCCTCGTTTCTGTAGCGTTTAGCAACTCTTTTTCTAGCTCCAGGCTATTTTACGCTCGAATGCGTTTAATATCATTTTTCCGTATCTATGACACATGGCAAATATGTTGCGCATACGCCACGTAGTGCACAAATTCAATTCCATATCATGTAATGTTCTACAAAACAGATGTCCATCACACAAATGTAAACGGTTTATGTGCTCGAACTCAAAGGCCAAACCAACCAGCCAGTTGTGAAAAAAATACGGAAATTAAGCAAAGGCAACTGATGTCGAACTCTTACGGAGCGGAAATTGTTGAAATATTCAATAGGAAATTTGCCAAAATGGACTGGAAACTAAAACTAAAACGAAAATATGCTGCAAAATGTTGGTTTTAATATTGTTTTTAGTTTTATTTTCATTGGCCACACGATGCAACTTAAATTTCAACAACTAAAAGCTTGTCTCTCCCAATACACACACACACACACACACACACACACACACACACAAAAACAAAAGAATACACGAACTGATGGACAATACATGCGCTGCACATATTCCCAAAGCTGAACCGTAACGAAAAGCAACAAGAACAACAACAGCTACGGATTCCAAATTGAACGCGAAACTTAAACCAAACCAAACCAAACCAAACCCTGTTTGCCAGTTTACCAATGCCAGGAATGATGGAGAGTGTTTTGTTTCGGTGAGGCTGCGACCGCATTTCGTACAAATATTGACACATGTGTGGCTACAGCAAGGAGGCAGGGGTTGCAAGGGCAGAAACCCAAAATGGAAGCGGAAAGCTTTGGCCATTAGATGATTTATAGGTCAGTTCGCGGACCCAGTCACTGCTTCGACACACAAACAAAAACAAAGGGCGAAATCGAAATCGAACAATAACAACAAGAAGGGAAGTTGCATCGATTGTCAGTTGAAGTGTTGTTGCAACAAGACGAGCCGGTCGAATCTATCGTATCCTATACCATCGTTGTTGCTGTTCTCTCTGCTCTCTCTCTGTTTCAATTTTTGGCATTGTGTTGCACAATTGAAATGAACATTCGCACAAAAAACCTGGCACTAATGAAAAATACTAAGAATCTTATAGAATTCTACGAATTTGAAATGCTTTCCAATTCCAAAACTGTTGCACTCGAGAGCCAATGAAAATTAAATGTGAATTATTTAATAATAGATTTCGTTTATTTATGGTTTGTTTTGATATTCGATTATCAGCTTAGGGACGAAACCCATTTCAACCCACACACACACACACACACACACATAGTTAAACAAGTTTTAAAACTGTTCCCAACTTAATTCGATTGACGCTTGGGGACAAACAGCTGCAGCAGCAGGTGCTGTTAGCACATAAATTCTAATTTGTTACAAACTAGCAGCATGAAGAAAAGAAAAGAAAGAGAAAAAAACAGCCAGAAATTGAAATTAAAAGAGGTTTGTTTCCTCCCCTTTTGTCGTGTTGCCATTTAGTGTTGCATGTCCTTGTAGCTGTAGCTGTAACTGATGCCAAACTCCCTTAACTCATTGCTGGACATTGTCGCATGTATGAATATGTATTCGTGTTTCACTTGCTTGTTTATTTGCTCGCATTACAATTACCAAAGGATCCAAACATACACACACACACACACACACACGTACGTACGCAATTTGTTTGAACAGCCAATGGCCAAGAACACGCTGAGTGTTTGGGCCTTTGAACAGAAGGGTGGGGGGGAATAGGTTGTTATAGTTGGTGTTAGTTGTTAGTTGTTAGTTCGTCGTGTGTAACACAAACAAATTAATTTCGGACCAGACACGCCAAATGTTTAGCACAATTCAGCAAATGTCCCTAATTGAAAATTGTTGGCAGGTGTTGTTTATGTATGTGTGTGTTTGGTTTTATCATTAAACATTCATGGCAATAGGTCAAATTATGTTAATTTCTAATTTCTAATTATGCAATTGATGCATCGTATCATGTCAGCATTTAAAATTTACATATTATTATTAAATCTAGACAAGCGTTTTAATAATTTGTAAATGAATTTTTAATGAATGTTAATTTGCAAATATTTTGTATAATTATTTTGCTAAAATATGTTAAACATTTGAGAGTTGCTAAAACTGACTTGAAATTGTTCCCTAATTGAGCATGCAACAACAAAACAGTGATGAAAACTCCACAGAATTCTGTATAGTTATATAAATATGCAGAATTTTATACACATATTTCATTTTATTTATTTGCTAGCGGAAGTTTTGCAGCGACGCGCACACACAGGATATTAAAAGGACACGTAGTCATGCATGTAAAGTGCCAACGGAAGCGCCACCCATCGGCCACATATGGAAGCTGTCGTCATGGCCTTTGTTTCTCTTCTCATTCGTCGTTCCCTTTTGAGGTGAATTATGAAAACGCTGGGTTCATTGACTTTGCTTGCAAAATAGTTGGCACAAAGCAGAGTGCTAGGCAGTTCGTGTTATTCGTTTTAGTCAAGTTTTTGGCAACACAAAATTTAATTAAAACTCTTAATGCATTTTTAAATGCTTGTCATCCAGGAGCTGGCACCCAAAACTTCTTCGCTACCAAACTGCATTTGTTACTTACCAAAAACAAAAGAAAAACAAATAAGAAGGCTTTAGTCAAGAAATCCCAACTAGACGATACCCTGAACCCTATAAGCGCACACTGCATACTGCATAATCAACTTCAATGTTCCATATCTCCGGTGTTTCTTAACTGATTTTAATAAAAATGTCACAGATTGTCATAAATTGGTCTTATATTTGAACGCTGTCTCAAAGTTTTGCAAATTCAAGATTTTGTTGTTATCGATCCCATGTGTATATCGGAAACGGTATGAGTTATGAGTTTTCAGACGGACATGGCTATATCGACTCGGCTGTTGATGCTGATCAAGAATATATATGCTATTATGGGGTCGGAGATGCTTCCTTCTGCCTGTTACATACTTTTGCACAAAACCATTATACCCTTTTTACCCATTTTTAATGGGTTCGGGCTATAACAAGCCAAGCAGCCCTCATTGTGGTCAGCAAAAAACCAAACCACACATAACATTCGTTTATTTTCGCCTTTCTTTCTTTTTGAGGTTATGCAAAGAAAAGCGTAGCGAAAAAATTATGAGCTAAGTGTTAAAAAAAAAATAGGGAACGGAAGAAGTAGCCAAAAAGTCATCACGTGACCAAACAATTATGGTCAGCCCCAACCCAAAGGCTCATTTGGCTGATTATTCCCTTGTGGCCGGGATGCACTGGCCTGGCTAACCTGGGTGGTTGGGATGCTTTCCTCAGCAGAATTCACAGCACATTGTGCTAATGGGATTTAAACTATTTTGATCTTTGCCTTTTGGCTTCTTTTTTATTTAACATCAAGTTTCTTTTGATTTTATTTTACACTTCGCATTAAAAGCTTAGCGAAATGCCACAAACATAATTATAATAATTAAAGTATATAACTTTTTATGGATATCCGATTATAATCTATGAATTATAGTAGTTAAAGTGACAAAGAATATATGTTGGTGAAAAATAAAGCGTAAGAAATTAAAACTCATTTTCTGCCAATAGTAATTGGTTAACAATTGACATTGAAAATGTTGAAATATATCTACGATTCGTGGTATGTAAATCTTTACTCAACTTCCTTTGCATGTTTACCTTCAAACAAATCTACGTTGATGTCCAAAAAAGCAAATAGTAAGCAAAAGTAAAATCAAGTTTTACAAGTTATGGTACAACTTATGGTAATTATGAATATTGCGTATACGCAACGTTGATAAGTCCTAAAAAAAAGAGAGAAAGATCAACAGCAGGTGGCGGTAAGGCAATTCACCATCGCAGTTTATCAACAAGCAACTAGACTGGACACGCCCATTCCATGGCTGTTGATTTTTATGGAAGTCGACGCAACGGGTGAGCTCTTGGGCAAAAAATGGCTTCCAGTGGGCAACTTGCAACTTTCAGTCTTATATAAATATACATAAATATATAGTATATTGTGTAAATTGTAATTTAAGCATTTTGGAGCTGAGCCAAGTAATAATTTGTTGTTCCGACTGCTGTTGTTCGCCCTGCCATGCTGAATTTGTATTTGGTTTTTTTTCTGTTATTGGTGTAGTTGGAAATTGATGCGCATCGTTTCACAGGAGAACTGGGAAGCCAAGTAAGGCAAAGACAGCCAGGCATATTCTTATCGCATCCTTTTGGGCTGCGGCTGTAACAGCTCCTTGAGAATAGCATTTTATAGCTCTCGAACAACATGCAAGTCAAGTGTTGCAGTTGCGCGCAATTATTCGAATCCACAGTCATGGGATATCTGTAGCAGTTTTGGGGATTTCTGTCTTTCCGAATCGCTTGCTGCAATAAATTCTATTAAAATGCAATTTGAGGGGTTTTTGTGATTTTAAATAATGCCAACACAACGTTAGGTTAATGCAGCAGGCAGTTCTTTTATTCGTTCGTTTATTTATTTGTTTGTTGTTTGTTGTTGTTATCCTTGCCTCAGAGATTTCAACTGTGCCACAAAAATTCGTTTTACTTTCCATTCAGTTGCAGATTACGATTAATGCTCTCTCTCTCTCTCTCTCTCTGTTTATAAGCATGCTTCACAACGTTGTTTGTGACAATATTTATGGCCTATCCACAGCTGAGCCTGTAGACCAGGCTAATTGAACTGCCATCGATGGTTAAAAAATTGCAACATTGCTACAAATGCTATAAAATGCTGCAAAGTAAACTTCAACTTGAAACAGTAAACCAGTTACTTTAACATCATAAATAGGTCAGTTAGGGAGCTGCTAGGCAATATATATTACTTTATTCTTATCGCACCAACTATTCGCGGTTTGTGCGCATTAATTGTGCCATATTTCATTTGTCAGTTTACTTAAGGCCAACTTTAAATATTCATAAATTCACAGAAATTTTAACACAATTTACAAAATTTGTTCTTCCCAAAAGAAAAAAACAAATAATTTTATCATTTGACCATGCAGAATGGTTGCGATAAACACAATTGAATAACAACAGCGCCTCTCAAATTCACAAAAAAAAAAACAGAGAAGATAAAACTGGATTGTATAAAATGATCGACTAAAATATTTCACCATCAAAATATCTCTTAATAATTTTATTTCCTTGAGTTGAAAAACAGAAATATATATCTAAAACTTATTGCTAAGTGTTAGCGAATATCTTAACACTTGATTTCATATGGGAACCGATTATAATATCATATTTTTATTTTAGATATATATATATAGATATCCTATAAAGTCTGGATCTAAGTTTATCATACTCTATTCATACGCAATTCAAAAATTTTAGTACAGGGTGAAAAATGTCAAGAAAAAAATAATACCACCAATAGATAAAAGTGAAATTTATGAAAATTGTCGCATGTTCATTTATCAAAAGGACAAAAAAAAAACAAAACAAAAGTTATTGTTGCCCTTGTATGAAATGACAAAACATAGTCGGGTTATAAAAACAAATTTTTATCAGCCACTCAAAAAACTATGCCATTTAAATTTGAAAGCATTTTGTGGAACCTTTATTTTCAAGTTGTTTTTGTTGTCGTTGCATATGCATACATTTTTATAAATGGTGTTGTTCCAATTGAAATTTAATTCGAATGCATTGTGCGACTTAAGGGCGTAGTTTTTGTGAAAGGTCCAGAGCTAAATATTATTAATACGCCCCATAAGCTCAATAAATGGCAAGCATTATAATAGTTGTTGCTGTTCTCGGTGTTTCAGTGTGTCTGTGTGTCTGTCTGTGTCGCTCTTCATTTTTTATGGTTATTGTCTTATTGTAATGACCATTAACATTGCCATTGTAGTGGCCACTAGCCCTAGTGTTGTTGTTGTTGTTATTGTTATTGTTGACCCGCAGAAATTGAATGAAAAGTGCAACAGCAGGGATCTCTGGTGGAGCAGCTGCAATGTCAGCTTAATAATTACAGCACACGCAGACAGAGTCTGTGCGCCGAGAACAGAGAAAATTTTGCAATTTTATACTATAAATGAAAAACTGCAGATGAAAAGCAAGCAAAAGCCGAACAAAAGCCGAACTGCAACTGCAAAAGCGCTGGCCAAAACTGGCAACCATTTGCACGTCGTCAGCGTCGACACATTAAAATAAATGAGACTTTTGCCGTAAGCAGATGCACCACTATTGTTGTTGTTGTTCTGGTTGTTGTTGTAAAAATGGCAGAGTATTTTCACATTTACCAAACGAAATTACGCGCAAATTACAATGCGTAAAAGCATCGAGCGTCATTCAGGTGAGTTGAGCTGAGTTCAGCACAGTTCACATACATACATACATACATACATACATATATCTTTAAGCGGATCTTCTTTTCGGTCCATTCGTCCGATTTGGCTCTTTCATAACATTTGCATTGCATGAATGAAAGTTGCAAACAGAAAGAGAGCAAGAGAGAGTTGGAGGATTGAGCCAATTGACAAGCTGACCTGAATTGTCTGGGTCGTCTGCCTTTAATTACATTGTCCAACTTCTTTGTAGATCCAATGAGCTTGGTGTTCAAAGTTTCGTTTGCCGTTCGGCGCGTTCGTTAATGTTGCTTAAATTGTATGAAAAGGATACTGTGAGTGGCAGGAAATCGTTAAAAAAGGTGTAAAGTGACACAAAGTGAACTTAACACAAAGGTTTTTCGTTTTCGTTTAACTTAAATCAATGGTTGTTTAAAAATTTGAATGCAAACAAGTTTCCATAAGCTTTATAGGCTAGGTTTCTTAACTTAACTTTTTTTTTTATACGAATAATCCTTTTACGCACTGCATTACATTAAAGCCTGCCCTAAACGGTTTATTTAGGAGTTACTTTAAAACTTACCAAACACAAACACACACACACACACACAAATCATAACCCTAACCCAATAAACCACTTTTCGAGGGTGTTCGTTATGTTGACTGTTGCTGCTGTTGGCTTCAATTTCACACCGCCAACAAGTGACAAGCAAACGAACGATATAAACACACACACACGCAAACACACACACACAATCATACATACTCTCAGCAAACTGGCAACGCATCAAACTTGGTTGGCAGCATGCCACAAAAATGCTGCTGGCTACAACAAAAGCAAACGGAAGTCAACAAAAGGCGCAATGGCAGTATAAGCGAAGGAAAACAAAGCACCCAACAGCAACAATAACTAGTGGAAGAGAGATAGTCAAAGAGAGTGTGTGAGAGAGAGAGTGAGAGAGAAATGTGATCACACAAAAGGCACTATGAATTTTTATGGCGAAATTTGCCGTTTTTAATTTCGACGCGCTTCAAACAAAATGATATGAAAGTTTATAAAAAAAAAAATATGAAGCAGAGAAACGCAAACAAACTGCCAACAGGGCCGACGGATGGTCGGTCGGTCGGGCGGGCGGGTGCATGGTTATATATTTTTCGTCGTGGCCAACAGTGACACCTTCATACAGTGCAACATGTCCATGTCAGTCATGTTAGCCGCTTCGCGCAACCTCAATCCCGGCCGCAACCTTAGCCACCACCTGCTATGGTATCCCGCCGGATATTTGTGGCAAAAATGCAAAATTAATGACGTGTGACGTGAAAATTGTCGCCACAACGAAAAAAAAATGTGCAAAATTAAATTTTCGGCCCCCGAGCCAGCGAAGCGTCAAATTTTCCTACCACAGCATAAAATTCAATAAAAATAATTCACGACCTGGCATCGCATTACATTTAGTACTTGGAACCATTCCCAAACGAGAAGCAGCCAAATGTCTTATACAAATATAAGATTGCCAAGAAAAGAAAGAAAGAGATAGCAAAAAGTTGATTTCTTTATATTAATATCTGGTTTCAAAGTAGACTATACGAAATCAATCGACAATATACTCAAATTTTTGGACCTATATTTCTGTTACTTGTTACAAATCAATTATAGCTTTCTTGGCACATTTTCCTTAAATTGTCCCATAACATTTCCGGGTGGACTATAATTGCACACTACCCAAGTACGATCGGCTCTAGGAGAACAAGCAACACATAATAATTAATAAAAAAAAAACTTTCACTAGAGCTTAGCAAAATTTACTTGCGAGCTACACCGGAACCCATATCCGTGCAGGCCTTCCAGATCAGCTGCGTAAAGTGTCCAGAGGTGGGCGTAAAATCGGGTTTATCAAAGTTGAAAGCATTTATCTCCCTGTACCACATATCGACGGGCAAATCACCGGTTACATCCATGCCGCCAGAGAGAAAGATATTCTCGCCATAGATGGGTTTTGGACGATGCTCCATTATGTTTTTATCACGCAGGTGCTGAGAAATAATTGTAATTGTCATTATAAAGCTTTATAAACTGGATAATCTGCCTAGTTGTTTCCTACATTTGCCCACTCCTGGGCCGACTTGCTAAGCTCCTTATTCATCTTTAGCTCCGGGCAGCCATGCATCTTCCGATACTTGTTTGTGGTGACAAACACCAACTGGAGAAACTGCTCATTATTGGCCTTGGTGTTTTCGCCAACAGGTCCGGGCGCACGCTCATGCGTTTTTGGTATTGGCGGTGGTTGTTGTTGTTTAGACATGATTAATTTTGCGTGCACCCAGGGTCCAGAAATTGAAAAAAATTTCTTTTTCTTTTTTTATACTATTTTTTTTACACAATTTTCATATTTTCGACACCAACGACAGAACACAACTAACAATTTTTAACTTTTTTGTTCAAAAAGTCAAGCTTTATTTTCTGTCTAGACTTTTCTTTTTTTATATATTTTAATTTATTATTCAAAATGTGAAATGTCCATTTGTTATCGAATTAACCAACTTATGTGTTTTAATTTATAACTTTTGAGTAGCCTGGCCGTGGTCTGCAATATTTTCAGATTCATTCTTTCATGCAATCACAAATTTGTTTAATGAGTTAAGTATGCAACATATGAGTTATGTGGGCCAATTATGCTGTAAAATGTGTTGACACAAATTAATATGGCTAATTAAGTTTGAGTCGCCTGCATTCTTTGGCTTATACTATAAATATACCGTTAAAAATCCGGTTTTCTTACTATCCACGTTTTTTCTTTACTCTAATTATATTCTATGTTTGTTGAGGATACCCAGAGGAAGAAAAACCTCTCATATTAATGCACAGGCTGCATCGTATCGCTTTTAAAAGTATTGAAAAAGTTTGATGGAACATTTATGGCATAATAAAACTTGCATTAACATTGTTTACCATAACTTTATCCTTTTGTTAACATTAAGTGTTTTTTCGCGCATTATTATGCATATGATCCATTTGGTTTGAGTATGAGTAGAGTTAAGTAAACACTTCAAACCCTTTTAAGCAAAACATTCTCAATCCAACAATTAGGCTGTAAGTAAAAGGCAAGGCAATGAAGGGTATTAACCATTTGATTGATATTCATCAGGCAGAAGCTAAGGATGCTCATTACTTAGCCATAGATTAGATTCTTACACATCGTTGCCAAGTGACGAGAAGCTGTCAGTCATCAGCATATCCGAGCATATCCGATATCAGTCACTCACAGCCTCTTATGTAATGATTGGATTAACCCACATGACGTATGAGTGATGTATGAACATTTTGCATTCAGCATTGCTTGCTCGTAACGGTTATTAATGAGCTAGCCCCGTTTCTTATACCTATATGCTTGTAGCAAGAACAACGTCGCCAACGTGGCAGCCACAGCTGTGGCGACACTAATTGCCAGTTCACGCATTGATGATACAGTAAACCTTTAAGAGTTGAAATCTAATTTGAAATTATTGAATTGATCTGTTTATTTGCATTATCCAACCATTTAAAGCTTAATGCGGACAATCGTTACAGCTTAAAATAAGTCAATCAATTTGAAAACTGGCTGTTGCAAACGTGATTGATTGATATTGGCAAATTCACATTTACATTTTGCAAATACATTTGCGGCAAGGAACGCCACATTCAAAGTGTAAAACCAAAATGCACGATTCTTTCTCTCGATTTAATTAATTTTGCATATTTGGTTTGTTCGTTTCATTTATGTATGGTACGGATAAAAGAGTGCTACACAAACGCACATACAAACATTTATATATATATATTTATATAAATTGAAAAACATTTACGTTTTTAATGACAACCGCAGCATCTGCTGCCGGAAGAGCTCAATTGCACATGTTCGGTAATTGTGCGGCGATGTTGCATGAGTGTTCGGGTATTTTAAAAATCAAATAAATTCCCAACAATTATGGCAAAAAAAAGATATCTGCGTATTCGTGTATACTTTATGTATAAAGTAATCGAAACTATAAGTTTAAAGGCACTTTCACACATCCAATTCGTAACAAACTGAAGCGTACGAAACGATTGACGAAACGCGCAGTTTTACCCAAGTTTATTGCATCCAAACTGAAAAGGCCAATAGAATGAGGCTAGCCACTTAGATTCAGTCTGGCATTTGAGCCGTATATTGAGCGGGTAGCTGGCCCATGGCCTACAGCCAAGCACTTGTTAGCCAGCCCAATTGAACATACAAAAAGTGGTGAGGGGGAGCGGCCACGCCCACGCTCACGCCCATTGCACGTTTTCGAAAAGCTCAGAACAGGAAGAGCAACACCTAGATTCACCAAGGCAAGATTGGCTGCTGTTGCTACCAAATTTGATAATCCGCTTTGGTTTGCATTCGCTTCTTGCTGCGTTCGTTTGAGCCGCTAAACATTTCAGCTTCTAAAAGCCCAAAGGGCTACAAAATATGGCAAAACACAAACACTGGAGCAGTCCACTCAGACTGTCCCCATCTCCACCCATCCGCGTCGTCCTTTCATTTCTTCTACTCGTATGGCACAAATGCAATTTCCGACAAATATTCTCCACGCCACGCCATAAAGTCGACTATGGAGAACGCGAGTGGCACATGCAAATTTGTTTGTAGTTTTTCAGCTGCCTGTTTTTTGTGTAGAATACACTGTTTTATTAGGAGTAGGTCGAGTTATTTCGTCCTATAAAAATGTCTGTACATCAATTTTAGACTAAGTTTACTACAATTCACATATCTTACAGTTTTAGAGTCGTTTACAGACTATTTTTCCTCCATTTTCAGCTGTTTGCAGAAAAAAACAGTGCATTACGCAGTCGTAGCATTCCGAAGCGAAACAAAATTGCTCGATGAAAAAACGTTTTGAATATTTTGCAGGCATGTGAATATCGATAAAGTAGCTCTAAACACATTCACAGCTTTTTGCTGCATTTTTATAGCTTCGCTAATAATTGAAGCTGGCTAAAAAGGGACTAACAACTTTTATAACAAATTAATAGATAGATCAGCGCTTCAAGAAACCAACATAAAGTGAGTATAATCGTACACTATAGTCAATACTTTATAATATAATATATAAGTAAAGAAGTAGCTACAGGGTATATCGTAGTCATATATTGGCAACTAGCGAATATTTATATTTTTTGTTGATAGTATTGACGCCAAAGTTTCAGGCTGAAACTTTTAGTTTTCGTAAACGTTTTCAAATACAGGTATTCCGTGTTTTTGGGGCCAGTCGTCGTAAAAGGATCAATTTACATGTGAATGCGATTTGAATTGTTAAAACAAAGTGCTTTTGGCTAAAAACTTTAAATAACTTTAGCCTTAGATGGCTTGCTATTGAGTTAACTTAAATGTTTAAATACACATTAAGAAACGCACAAACTTTTTATTTATCATTAAGATTTATTTCAAATATATTGCAAGTTAAGTTTTGTCATTGCTCTAATTCCCATTTTAGTTGTCAAGTTAGGAAATTGTAAAATAAATTGAAATACGAGACGGCAATTTATTATTTCCACATTTCAACTGTTAAGCCGGAATTGCATGACAACAGCTGAGGCAAATTTTGTTGCAGCTGGAGGGAGGAAATGGAGGGGATGGGTGGAAAAACTGGAGTCCCGAAAAGCTACGCAACATAAAACTATCAAAAATGTTGCTGAATTCAAATATTTATGCATTGTACGTGCTTCTCATGTTTATGTTTCATCATGCTGCCAGCCCAACATCACCACCCCCTCACCCCCTCGCTCTATCTCTCTCTCTCTGTCCGACGTCTTCTAACGATTTAGTTGTTGCTTGTGGCATATTTTGGTTGCACGAGAAATGATAATAAAATATGTGTGTATGTAAATTTGTTTATTGTTTTAATAAATGTCAACAACTATGCAATTGCCAGCAATTAAAGACATGCTCGCTTTCTCCCTCTCTCTCTCTCTGTCATTGCAACAGTTGCAGCAGCTGCCTCAACGTGTGGCATTCACACATTGCGTATGATAAATGCCGACTGTCAAATATCGAAATGCACCCCATCGACTGTATAAAAGTTTGCCAAAAACTCCTTTTGTGGCCATGCCACAACCAAAAAACCAGAACCAAAAACTTGCGAGCCACAAAATGCATTGACATGATTTATGATCAATACCAGAACGCCATGGATATGCTCGATGAATGGTGTTGAAAGCGTGACGTGACACGAACAGATGCATCGTGACTTGAAAATCACTTGTTTTCCCCTTAACCATTTCTTGTAAGTACATACATATATATTAAAAAGATTTTAAATTGTTTGTGTCATATCGTTTTAGTTGGGTTATCATCTCTACACATAACAAAAGTGTAGTTAATTTTCACAGCGGGTGTGATATGGGCTAAAATGCAAGTTTTGGTCAGGGAGCGCTTATGGCCTGCCATTTATTTAACGTATGCGCAATTTTCTTTTCTCGTTTTTTTTTTTACTCTGGTTGGCTTTTGGGTGTTATTGTTCATTGTTATGCTCACATCGCGTAGCGATTTGTTCGATTGGAAAAATTGAATTATATACTTTTGATGAGCATAATAAAAAGTGGCGGCTGCATTGGTGCGTTACAAACGAATGAATTACCAATTTGGTAGTCGGTTTTCCTGTTATAAACGACCCAAACGGAGGACTGTGAAAAGTCAATTGAATGTTCGATGTACTTAAATTTAAAGAAATAGTTTTTTAAAAACATCAAGTGTAGGAAAATGATATTTTAGCTTACATTTAATACTGCCTAATATATATATATATATATATCCGGCTCGAGTGACTGGCTAGTTTACTTTATTCTATTTAATAATTAATAAAAAGATTTTCCTTGTCATATTCAACACTAGTATTATTTTTTATTAATAGATTGATTTATTTAGATTAAATTATTTTATTTAAGAGTGCGTTCATTTGCTCTTAGAGGTGAGCTCAAGCTGAAAGAGTATCCTTCCAGCTCGCGATAACATAACAAAACTATCGATATTAACATTTCAAGTTATTCAATACATCGAGTAAATATGGTAGTAAATACATTCTATTCATTTTCGACTACAAATATACAACTTAACTTAAACTCTTTGTCTTCTTCAACATTTAGTGTTCCTCTAATTTGGCAAAAATAAATATATATACAATATAAAATTTACAAGCAAAACTCAGAAAAGCACAGACAGAATGTGTGCAAACACAGAAAAAAATATCTTTTGACAAGCCAACTTTGAGTTGAAATTGTTTTCTCGAGTGGTTATCTTGCACTCAACTTGTCTTCAACCGTTTGGAAATCACACACCCGAACCTACCCGAAGCTCCCCTTCTTATTATCCAGCTGCAACTCGTCAACTCTTTTGGCAAATTGTTGTTACTTACACACCCATCGTGCAACGAGGAAAAAGTTGATGGGGGAAAAACATTTCGATTACCTTCGTTTTTGCTTTTTTTTGCGTGGAGCATCTGTTGCTTGTTATGTTACAGTTCTCAGAATGTTTCTCCATTGGGATGCAATTAAATACAACGATGTTTTCCCCCAATTTTCCTTTTCCCTTTGAAATGGTGACCTGCTCCCTAGTTACATACATACATTTAGCTGTGTTCTGATTCGCTTTGTGAGTGCATTTGCGCATATTTTGTTTGTTTTGTTAATGGTAATGGAGATCTGAGCCGAATGAACAGGCCTCCCCTTTTTTCCTGCCCTTCACTTCTACTTCTACTCTTCTGCTTGGTGTACTTTGCAAGTTGTTCGCATTTAATAAAAAAAAACCAAAACTTTCGGACAAACAAATTACTTGCAGTTCTGCAATTTTAAGGGCCATTACATCATTTTGACCACGCTCTACATGTCTGGCTCTTGAGTTGGGTAATAAGTTGATCACTGTTGCTTAAGCATCAATAAATTAAAGGAGCAATCAGCTTAGGATTCAATGTTTTTGACTAAAAAATATCTCCAAATAACTATGAGCTTAAGTGATGTGAAATAAAATAGCTGCAGTGTTTACTTATACATTTTTTTGTCTCTCAACGCACAGACTTAACCCCAGCAAAGAGCGATCTAAATTTTTAGCGAAACGATAGTGTATGGATCGTAGTTGTTCGCTAATATTAAGTTTCATTAAAGTGCGCGTCCAAGTTTATAGAAAATTCTTTCAAATAACATTGTTCTTCAAAAAAGAGGCACAAGAGGTAAGTAAGAAACGTATCGATTTTCTTTAGGTAGCAAAGAATGTCAGAATTATTAATGCTTTATAAAACAGTTTAGTCATTCAACACTCTTTCTCCACAACATTTTGCACAAATCACTCAACTTGTATTTGTTTAATTTGTTGTTTGCTGCGGAATTTCAAACTGAAAACTGCATTAATCAAATGTTTCGTAAGTGCATTTGAAATTTAGAATATTGCAAAATACAAAAAATACTGAGTATCCATCAAGTTAATGGAATTTCATATTTGCCATGTCTTGAGCCATAAATAAAATATATACATAAATATAAATAATATGTACATAGCATAAAATGTTATCGACTGCGCATCGCATTTGTTATTATTATTATTTATTGTTCTTGTCGTTGTTGTGCAGTTTTTTTTTAATACAATTACTTTCCAGACTTGTGAACAACAAACAGCAAAATGTCCGGTGGCCCGTGGCTGATGTTGCTGCCACGTTTGTAGCCTCTCGATTCTCAAACTCTCTTATCGACATCAGCCGGAACACAAAAGCAATTTTAAATGCTAACGGCAAATGCTGCTGACTCATAACTGGCGGACTGGCTGACTGGTTGGTCCCCACTACCCCCAACTCACCCGTTGACTAAACAACTTTGTTGAAGATTTGATTGAATTAAACCAATTTGGTATGCATGTGAACACCCCGCACATCCTTCCACTCTCTCTCTCTCTCTCTCTCTGCTGATGCGGTTTATGCCCCTGGGGGGCAAACGCTCAAAATTCCAAACACGTAGCCTGTAGAGCAGATTCTGTTCAACAATTTTAAACGTTTTTCAATCCATACACACACACACACATTGCAATCAAATAGCCGCGGGGTCAACAGTTCCTCTTCTATGCCGCCTTAGTTAACTTCCTCCTTCTCCTCCTGATGACAATATGCATTTGAATTCTCACCAATTCCTCCTCTTTCACTCTCTCTATCTCTCTGACCGTTTAGCTTGTGTCAAGTTTTGTGGTGAGGGGTGGGGCCGTTTAAGCTTATTTTGCTGGCGCCTACGTTAAACTGACGCCTGAGGCCAACTCAAGTGCTGGCCACCAACTCTCATTCTCACTCTATCTCCCTCCAGCTGCATGCGCCCAATTAAACCAACGCAAGAGCCAGCCAAGCATCATTCAATGCACTTGGCATTCAAAATGCTTAAGTGGGCGTGGCGGCAATTGAATGATAACGACAGCAGCTGCAGCAGCAACATCTGCAAACAGGGAACAGGCAGCTAATGCTCGCGCTATTTCAAATTGACCAAAATGCCTGGAATGTCTGTCTACCCACAGTCTGCAGGCCAATCTGTGCAACGATCTCTGCCCAAAATTGAAATGAAAAGCGGACAGCTGTATGTGGCTTTGTTCGATGGCTTGGCAAAGTTGGCTGTCCACTGATAAAGATATGACCGTAATACACAAACCAGTCCACATAAGTTTTTCAATTTTAATTCGCCAAAAAATAGTTAATAGTTCATTTAATTTATTTGTTTCTTTTATTTGTTGGCGTCCTGTTTTCTCAAAAGTGAAGTTGGTTGCGCTTCGATCGATAATTGCTCCTTATAAGATATTTATGACAATCGATATATCGCGACAATAGTTGCGCGCCTTTTGCTTAGGTATTTAAATAATCAATACTGTATTTGCACAAGCAAGAATCTAGAACAACATTTTTTCCGCTTGTGTCAATGGCAGATATACTTATATACTTACAGACATACTTATTTAACCAAAGATAGCAACTAGGAAAATGTATCTCAAGTTTCAAGTGCTTTCTACTGTGGCATTGAGCATTTTAGTGAGTGCTCATCAGAAAAGTCTTATTATTGGTTGCCAACATGAAGTCATTGAAAACGCAACCTGGTAGATCTCTTTGAACTACAAAGGAAAGCACCACTGTGGGGCTGATATCAGTATAACTACTTGAAATTCATTTTAAAATTCCTGACCCAAAAATTACTTATGTGTACGGAACAAAACTTTTCGGACGGACCCAAAGTTTTGTGAAAACATTCACAATATTTACGATATTAATATTAAGTGAAAGAAATCGTTTTGCGGAACATTTGCTTCGTTGACTCTAGTGGAAAATGTGATTTCAGGAACTCATAGAAATCCTTTCAATTTGTAGAACGCAAATGCGACGCATTCAAAGCACCGCAAACTATTCGGTTGCCCGTGGATATATATACATATATACGCAGCAGCCATTTCCGTTGCTAATGCCGGGCAACTTCCGGCCATAAGAGGGCCACAGCTGTCGGGCTATGAACGTCTCTATACTTTAATCTGCCTACTCCTTCTGCTCCCCACTTCTCCTCTGTCTGTCAGCGTATTCAAATGCTGACGGACTTAAAGCGTTGCTGATGAAAATTTGTAATGCGTCAATGCGCAATATATGGCTATGATTTTAATTTGCGCAACATCAGCGAACTGCGACAAATTCAAAAATGGATATTCTCAATGCTGCCACACGTAGCTGCCATAGTTTTTTTTTGTGTCAATGGGGAGGGCAGGGCAGGGCAGGGTTTGAGCCGGCTCATTAATGCTATGCACGTTGCCATGGCCCACAGAGATGAAAGATATAGGATACACGCCAATAAAACACAGAAATGGAAAACATATAAATCTGTGTGTATGTGTGTGTGTCCTTGACACGTGTCGGCAACGCCGTCAGTGGCAATACAAGAGGAAACGAAAGTCACCAAAGGAATGCCACCAGGTGCCAGGTGTGCGTATCCCTGGGTCAACTTGCAGTGGCAACTGGCGCGCGTCGACTTGTGCGCCGTCACGTTGTAAATCTCGTGAGAGTGTAAGCAAACACAGAAACAAACCAGAAGACAACAACACACGCAACGTACAGCAACACACACGCACACAACACACAACGCGTGCTTAGCCATACTCTACCCACATACATGTATCCATTTACATAAGCCACAAACACACACACGCAAGCGCGCTGCGTGTGCCCAGTCTGGCCAGGGCGCTTGAAAAGACGACAAGCCTTGCGATTGCATTATAAATTAAAAAGACGTCAACGCAACGAATCAACAGCTGTGTCCAAGTACTTCAGAACTTTTCAAAAGAGACTGACTTGCAGACACGTAAAGTGGATGAAAAATGAGAGAAGAAGAACGAATTGAAAACTATATGGCTAAAGAATTGAAATAAAGTTGAAGTCAAGCTTGACAGCGAACGAAATAATTAACGATAAAGTCAAACAATAGTGAATATTTACACAAGCTCTCGAATAAATTTATGATTTAAGTACGAAATATTGATTATATACTCTTTTCAAGCAACTTTAACCAATTTAAGTATTTTTATATTATTATGCGCTGGTTTAAGATCAAGAAACTTAGCTTTACAAGAAAAAATTCGTTTGCATGGTTGCAAGTTTCAATATGACTATGCAATCTAATAATCTCTTTGCCAACTTAGACAGACAGTGGCGCCCTCTGGCAACCGAAACTAAGTTTTGCAACGTCTGGCAACTATTTGCACGCCTTTGGTGTATATAAGAGAGAAAGTATACATAAAGAGAGTGGGAAAGATAAAGTCTGTTATATCTGCAGAGCTTAATATCTGTTTGGACAAAAAAGAAAAAGAAGAAATTTCCAAGCCATTGGACAATGCAAACTATGCAATATAATCATAATCGCATGATATATGCCCAATCTCTCTGGCTGCAGCAAAGTTTTCAAAATTGCTTGCAAGCTTTAACAACCAGACAAGTCAAGTCATGTTGAGAGTAGGCAAAAATGCAAAAGGCAACGGCAAAGGGAAAACCAAAGCAAAAGACTTTGGTCGTTGGGAATATGGCGCTAAGCCTTGCCAAGCTTCGCACGCTGGAGAGTCAATTTTCAGCGATTAAATTAAGAATGCATAACTTGCAGGGTTAACTATGTCAGACAGAAAACGGCCAATTGCCATGACTCCATGGCTACCCGCTCCGCTTATTGCCCGGTCTTTGCTGGCTCTTTGGCTCTGATTTTCATTTTCCATAAACATTCTCCATGCAGCGGTGCTCTTCGTCAGCTGCTGTTTTATGATACCCTGTAAAGATAGGAAAGAATTCGAATAAGTGGTTCTTTGTTGAGGAGAGTGTATGCAACAGGTTAAGAGATAACCTAATGAGTTAAAATATACTATTAACGAAGACTTGAGACAAATGTTCATTATCCACCGCTAAAAAAATCGCATTTCTTAAGATATATTCAGGCATTTACAACTCTTTTCTTTCAATTTACGATTTGTTTGCTTTCTTCTTGGACTGAACTGACCTGCCTCACAGTTACCGTTTGGAGAGAAACGGTACATTTCAGGTATTATTGTTTTTCTGCAACACATACCCGTAAACTGTAAGTGTATGTGTTCACAGACATAACAGGAAACGTGCCTCGAATCTCGCCTTTACCTCTTTTAGTTACAGTAGTCCGGAAGAACATCCTGTAGTTCAGGCACTCGTTTCCAGTACGAATTGTATTTGTTTTTAATGCTGTCTGCTTTTGACAATAGATTTCATAAATGTTGTTTTTGTTACATGCTTGAAACAGTTTGCGGTCGCATAAAACAGAGAGTCGAAAAAATAACAACAACGGCGACAATTCAACTATTCCAGTGATAATGGGCTGGAAAAAGGATGGAAAGAATTGCCCGGTGGTCCAGTGTAATGGCAGAAGTTGGAAGTTGGCATGGCTTTTAATTTGTAAAAATTACGCAAGTGAAAGCAAAAACAACACAACACAAAAAAAAACATCAAAAGTTAAGTTGCGGTCGAAAGGTCTGTATGGTTTTTCTCTTTTATTTACACACATTTGCACGTCTAGCCAGTGTGTGCACACCACACATAATTGAATTAAGCCAAAGCTGGTCGGTGTGTCCTCCTCTCCTCCTTTATCGCTCTTAAACATTTCCTCTGGCGATTTTTGTTATTTGCTTGGTGCTTTGCGTGTGCGTTGTGTTACGAGCTTAACGTAATGCAACTAAACACACACTTGCACATAAACTGAGCATAAAGGAAAACATGTACGTTTGTATGTAAGTTGTAAAGGCAATAACGATAAGACAACAACATTAAACCGCTAGATCAGGCGCAGGCGACATGTCTTTATAGCTGTACTTGATGTTAACAAGTTGCGTACATTTTTTTTTTTTATGTGCTTCAAGAGGATTGCGATTGACAACGGTAGTAAAGTAAGGATCTCAAACATATTAACTCAGGATATTATAAGGACAAAGTATTCATTCCTTTGAAATTGATGCGAAAAAAATATTTTAATTATTTATGTATGCTGTAAATATGTAAAAACAATTATTCAATGTCTAGCAATGATGCAGCACAGCACAAATTCCAAAAATAGAAAATTCAAAGAAATTTGTGAGCTATTGCAATAAAATCTTCTTACGTTTTTTGGCAAACCAAACAATTCACAATAATAAAACCAAAATTCCTTGGTTTCAATGACAGCAGCATATAACAGCAGCTGGCAACAATTCGTTCACATATAAAACCACATGACTCACTCAAACTGTCAACCTATGAAAGCTCTTGTTTTCATTTTAAGTATCTATGTATGTATGTGTGTGTGTGTGTGTGTTCGTTCGAAAAAGAAAAGTACCTTACATTATGCATGCATCCTGAGCAATGACCAAAAGGAATATTCAAAGCATTTAGCAACTCATTGTCCCTTTCAGCAGCATCAACAGCAGCAACAACAACAACAAAGATGTATTCCAAAAATATATTCATGGCTCTCAAATTGTATAATTTAAGTTTGCATATAAAATCACACCGCAAACTTAGGTATGACCCTAAGCAGGAACATGCATACATACATATGTACATATGTACATACCTTCGTATAAGTAAAACTTGCATACGGCATACTTAGATAATCATACAAATGTGTACTTATACTTATACTTATGCTGTGACAGCAGGGAGTTTGTCTAGGGCTGCCAGGGCTGCAAAGATAAGTAAATTTACATTGAGCGCATTGCAGAAGTAAGTTGGCGGCGATCCTTAACAGTCAATAAGAGAAAACTAAGTGATATAAACAAAATTTAAGATTATGTATGGATATTTTCCTCCTCAACGTATTCACTGCCCAGCCCTGAAACCCTAATACACCTTAAACATAGTAAGACGCCACATTACAAAGTTGAAGAGCAAAAGCAACTCTTGTCCGGCAAAACATATCGAATTTAAATATTTTAAAGATAAAAGTTCGGAAAGGGAGAAATAAAGTACACAACTTCTACGCCATAAAAGTGCCATAAAATTGTGTAAATGGCACAGATACAATATATATGGCAAGCGGAAGCATGAGAGAGAGAGAGAGAGAGAGAAAAATACATAAGTATCTGCTGACCCAAAGTGCGTGTTCACATGAACTTTTATGAGTATGAGCGTGTGTGTGTGTATGTGTGTGGGCGCATTGTCAATCCTTAAACTTTAAGTGCTCCCAAACCGTTGACGTTACCACACTAATGTCGAGTCATTGCCATTGCCATTGCCATTGTCGTTGTTTTATCCGGTTTCTTATTTGCACGCACCTTCTACTTTTTACAGATTTTTGCATTGCTAAACCCTTTTCAAGCTACAAACAAATCTATACACACACACACACACACGCACGCACACAGTCGAGTGAGTTATGTTGGTCCAAAGGTTTACACACGAGAAGCATTTCTGGGCGACAAATTGGTCTTCGTGCTGGAGGCCAAAGGTTGCCAAAAGTGTGCGCAGCTTTAAAAGTGTAAATTGCATTTGGTCAAGGGGTTTCAAAGCGGAGGAGTAGTGTGTGTGTGTGTGTGGTCCAGTCGTCCTGTAATAATGGCCATTAGTTTGCTTGGGGCTAGTGCAAGCCAGGGAGACATTTACAGAATTATGTGTTCAAGTCTTAATTAGAATGCCAGCTCAGCTCAGCTCAGGTCGAGCAGAAGACGCACGCCTCATAAATTATTTATGCGCAATAAGCATGAAATTTAAATAATCAAATTCTCCATCAACCCCGCTCCCTCAGTTAACGGAAACTAGTCGTTGGTTTACTCTAAGACCCATGGGTGTCACATACATAACCTTAAATCAAAATGCTAAATCACTTTGCATAAATTTCGCCCACACTTGCAATTTCAAATGATTGCCAAACACACTCCTCTAGTTTAGCTCGGCTTTCATTCCATTTATTCATTCATTCATTCGCTACGAAAGCCTTTCAAACTGTCACTTAAGCGATAATGAAACAGTCTAAACATTTCGAAAAGTGTCAACTCAAGGCTAACTTCATTTCATATATCAATATTTGAAAGTGACAGATGGCCGATAAGTTCAAAAAGGTTTGCCAACAAAACTACATTTAGTACATAGATGTCAATCATTTTGTAGTTTAACTTAAGTGATTGAGTTCAATATATATAGTTGAGTTATTGTCAAGTTTCTCAATCTTAGCGATGTTTAAATGGTTGTAAAAGTTTTTGTAGATTTGATAGGTTTCCGGGATATGTAAAGAACTTTTCCTCTTTATTCGGTTTCTAAGTATGAATTCATTTAAATAACCGTCACTTTATTTACAGATTATCTTATAGTCGATGTCCTTTTGGAAATATAGTTAAAGTAAGCATATGTTGTTCAACAAGGCAACCAACCTGTAGCCAAAATCCAGCACGATGCACATAATGTCGCATGCCACGTATCCAGCTCTAAGCTCGACACGAATGCAACAACAACCTTAATTATGTAAGTGAAAATTATGAGTGTGTGTTTTGGGTGGCACAACAAAACAACATTGCTGGTCGCTTCTGAACCTTGTGCTTAGTTGGTCACACGTGGCGTATGAATAATGTTAAGTGTCAGCTGATTAAGCCGAGTAAAATGCATTAACAACTTGCTGCAACATACTGCAACAGAATTTTGGACAACACCGTCGTACATTGTATTTGTTGAGTTTTAAATAAAATGTTCACGATTGAAGAATGGAAAAAATGATTTCTTGGCACGTTTCAACATCATCTCATAGGTCATTTCATCTAGTATGTCCGGATAGTCCATTTCATCGTTTAAATAACTTGGATCCCAACTTGGTATAGGAATTCCTCTTGCCAACCGCAGCAGATGGAGTAACCAGAAACACAACAAAAGAACTTTCATTTTGTTTTTTTCAACAAATTGTTGATATTTGAAATTTAAGTACTGAACTCGAATAAAGAACTACTTTGTTAAAGACAGAGAGAGAGAGAGATTTTATTGATTAAAATTGATATTTTTAGAGGACTTTTATCGCAGCTATGCTAGGAATATACGTTTCTCTTAACCTTCAGAAAATAATATATATATATATATATACTTTAGGTAACATTTGCTGTTAATGATAAACTTCAGTGGTTCTTTCCTCCTCCAAAGGAGCTTCGTTCAGAAGTTGCCTTTTGCCCATTGCATAGGGCTTTTTGTCGTAGGTCTTCACATAGAATGTGCCATTCTTGGGATTTGAGGGCTCACCGCCCATGCGAAACTCACCATCGTTGTCAAGAAGTATCCACGTCTTCTTGGACAAGCGTTCACATCGAACGCCCCAGAAACCCTTTGTGCTATTGATGGACTCGGCAAAGTAGTCATGGGCACGTTTATGTGAACAGCCGTACATATAGCATTTCTTTTGATCCTTGCCAAAGTTGGGATAGAAGGTGGCATGACCCACAGGCTCCTCAAAGCCCAGGCCAGTGCTTGTTTGTATGGACTCCACATAGTGGGCATCGCTAGCATCGATCCGATACTCATCGCTCTGCTCACGAAACTTAGGTCCAGCCGGATCCAAAGCAAAGATCGTATTGAAACGAAAGGGCAGTATTTGTTTGCCTGTACTGCCCGCAATCTGGGCGCCCAGGGAATGTCCAATGACATAAACATCATCGAACTGGAGATTCGCACGCATGTGCAGATGACGCACAAACTCGGCCAGTAGAAAGCCCAGATCTTCAACCATATCGGCCACACCAAAGTAGTTCACATTCGATGATATCTTGCTCCAGTCACAGACGATTATATTGAAATCCTCATAGAGTGGAGCTTCCACTTGGGGTTCACTGCTTGCGTCATTATTGTGCTTGGTTCGGGGATTAGTTAGACTCAGATAGGCACCCTTCACATCTCGATTCAGTGAACCCTTGCCCTGACTCATCCAGCCGTGTATAATAATTCTGTAATATTCAAAATTCGATCAAATAAATTAACAACCAGCTGAAACAACATTCTTATCTCTCAACAATTGCTAGCTTTTTAATTGAATGCGAATTTACAAATTGCTTCAAATGTTTGTTTGGTGCAAACTCAAACTTCCACTTTATTGTGAATGACGCATTGATAAGCGTTTGGAAACGAACTGAAAGGGTTGCCAAAAAAAAAAAAACAATATGAAATTAATAAGTCATAGCTAGTAGACTTTAATATACCCTGCAGCAAGTAGTAAAAGGCAATTCAGACTAATCTCACAATTTATCTTAAAACTTAGCATAAAAACACATTTGAAAATATTTTGTTTGTATTTTTCAAATATCTTAGCTGTCCAACATACCCCTCTTTTCTAGCATCATACTACAGAGTATAAGACGCTGATAAAAACACACAAAAACCAGTTCTCATACATATGTGAATACGTAAATAAAAACAGCGCTAAACGCAAATTTACAGTTTGTTAAAAAGTTAAAAAAAAAACAGAATATAAAAAAAATACAAAGTTATAAATATAAAATTACTGTAATCTTGTATATATATATATATACTTTCTTATCTTTAATCAATTAAAGCACGCTTACCTTGTCGGATGACGTGCATCGAAACCGGAACGTTCCAAGGTCTCATCATCATTGGGAAACAGTTCCCGGCCGCAATCGGGAAAGTCCCGTTTGAATAGAAAGAATTGCATTTTAACACGTGCACTACTTGTAAAGGGTACCCAATGCTTGAAGAACTTTTTCCAAAATGTATAATCCAAGTATTTATTCGATTTGGTTAGTTTGTGATCGCAATGGTTCATTTCGGGCATCTCCGTTGCGATCATCTCCGTTTCAGTTGAAGATTCCGCTAATTGTTTGTATAAACAAATACAAATATTTACAATATTGTTCATATTAATATTATTGCGAGCTTATTTACCTAAAACTGCGCTAAGAACAACAACAACAGTCACGATTAGTGTAATCCATGGCATCTGCATGATTGGATCTTGAAAACTCAATGGTAAACACTCAAAAGAATAAGTTCGCTTGCGTACGTTGATCCAGAGATTGCATCCGCTTCAAATACTCACACGCTCACGCACAACACCAATTTTTGCGAACCGTTGCGCTCAATGGTGCGGGCTTAACTAACGACATGACTGACGGACAGATCGGTTGCGAGCGAACGCAACTGGAATTGTCACTTCCAACCGATCTGCTTTGACTCTGGCGACTTTATGTCTACGCTCTTTCGCTCTCTGTCGCGAACGATGCGTGAAAAGAGCGAGCGGGCGCCGGCTATTAATCGTTAATTGCTTAATGGTTGTCATTATACAATACTGAACACAGATCCATTTAATCTTCTGCTTATGTGGGAGAAAGAGAGGGCGAGAGTGAGAAATGATTTGACTGCTTATTCATAAATACATAGTAAAACATGTATGAAGTTTGTTGTTTTGTTAATTATTTTAGAATTTAGATCCTTAAATGCATATAATTATTTGTTTCCTTAAAAAATTAAAAGTTTCATTAATTTAAATATAGATATGTTTAACAGAAAAAGAGACATTAATAAAGATAGGATGAAGATTCGTAAATAAAAAAAGGGAATACTTAAAAAGGGCTCCCAAGTTTTTCGCTTCAGGGTAGCAAATAATTAGCTCATAACTTGACTGCGGCACTCAGTTATCGTCAAATTACTTGGCTCAAATCTGATTTGTGGCACACTTAATTATGAAGGCTAAAAGCGCATAATTCATTTATGAAGATACCAAATAAAGCGACAAATTTCAGCCACTTAGCAAGTCAATCGCTCAAGCGGCAGCCCTGGTAGCTTGGTCACGAATTCACCAGGCACACCGTGGCGCCACCTGGCGAACGTGAGACGAGGCTTTTCAATTATGCAAATTTCGTGAGGCTCGTTGATTAGAAAATCCGCAAAAACCCTTGAGGTGTACAGACAAAAAGGCATGCGGCATGGGGCATGGGGCACGGGGCGCAAGGACCACTTGCCACGGCTTCGGGCGTCAATCAATTCGCTGAAACGAAGCAGGTTAGCGGGGCCCCAGTGACGCCCACGCTAATGAATTGGCAAAACCACCAATTAGACTACAGAAATTAATTGGCAGTGCCTTCGGCTGCCTTTAAGCGGCAAACCTTCATCGCAACTTTCAACTGCAACTTCAAGCTTAAGCTTTAGGTAAGCAGCATCCAAGTGGTTGGATAAAACATTTTTTTCGTACATATATAATAAATAAATATAGAACATTTTTAGAGTAATTCGAAACTTTGTTCGCTTAAGTGTCATACAAACTTTTTTCTGCGCACTTCCTTTGCGACCGTGATATGTACAAAGGAGCAATAAACTGAGAATACTCTAAAAGCTTACGCCTAAAAACTCGTTTGACATAAATCTCAAAGCTTTACAAGTTACTGTAAATGTTAAAGTGTATGAAATAACCCATCTATTAAATGCTTGCTGATGATTCATTGCAATTACGTAAACCTATACAAGTATGCCGAATACATGAATAAATTGATCGCAATTATCAACCAAGCTCGTACCTTCTTAGATACGAATTTTATAAGAGATCGTTTTCAATCTGCGGCCAAATCATATTGAAACGATTAACAGGCACTTACTAATATTTACGTATACCATAAATCCTAGCTTGGGGAAACTCAGCGAAGATACTCAACAAACTGAACAGAAGCTTATTGCAGTGTTTAACAATGCCTATGCGCAATAGCAAAATGTTAAAATGTGTCAACAAAGTGCTACCAAATAAAAACTAAAAACTATTCTCTTTAGTTCTTGTTTTCACCACAGCAACACAAAAAATTTCTTTTGGCTTGCAACTCTTTTGTCTTCTGGCAGTTTTTGTCAATTGTTGAACTTTTTCTCGTGGGTGGGGCAAGCCTGTACACAGAAAAGTTTTGACTTTAGCCGGAAACTGTAAATCGACAACTAACATTTTCAACTAAAACAAAGTGCGACGAGATTTTTGCAAAATAAATCTTAACGCAGCTTTTGTGTTAAGTCAACCGTTGCACTGGGTGCTTATTATATTATGCGCTTTGCTGGGTCACTTGCAGTTCACAAAAAGGGTTGTGCCGAGGGCAGGCAAGGGTCTAGTTCGCTGGGTGTTGGTTGGTTACGGTGTGCCAACGCGATGAGTGCAAGTTTTCATGTTGACTTACGGCTGTTGGCAAGTGAACGCCAAAGTGTTGGTTTGTAGATTTCAAGTGTGCAAGGGATAAGATATGAAAACTTTTTGGCATGGCCAAAAGGGATTCGCCTTTGCGCACTTGGACAAGAAAGAAAAGAAAAGATCAAGAAATAGCTACACAGCACTAAAGAACATTTGACGGAATTTAGTGGAGTTCGTTGCTTGCAATGCTAAGGGACTGACTGTTAAAGTTATGTTAAATAAATTTTAACATAGAACACTTTCTGGCAAATTTTTTTTATTTAACTACCTTTGATATTCAACAAAAACTTTGAACTACTCCCAATGTGTGAACTTCAAAAGTATATTAATTAAAGATAACACAGTAAATTGAAAAAATTTGTTGTTTATTTGGAAATTTTGATCGAGTAGTATTTGCTGCTGGACATGTGGACATGGATATGCCGCTGAGCAGTAAATTGGCAATTGTTGCTGCCACAGCCGGAACATTCTTTGCATTGGGCGCCTTCTATCAGCACCAGCAAGTAATTCGGAACATTAAGAAACTTGAACAACGCAATCCGCATGCCTATTTAATACGACGCAAACTCTACGGATTGGTAAGATGTGCAGCAGCCTGTTTGTATGACAGCAGTATGCTGAACACAGGCTTACATCCATTTCAGCTGGATATCTTTAACGTAAGGGCAATCAGTGAACATTGCTATGTGGAGAACACAGATGACAACTCACACAAAATGGGCGCAATTATGAAGTACGGTTTTCCGAGCATGAACGAGATTTGCCTGAACGAGACTTTTAAGTTTGTGACGGCCTTCGATCGCCTTAACTCGGCCATTCAGTGGATGTGTGAACGGGTCGATGAATCCCAAAATACGAATGCAATGGATTGCGACAATCAATCCTTGACCGTACGGCATAGTGCTCGTTCGGGATTCGCCTATCGGCAATCGGAGCCGGCGCGTGTCTTTTTCATGTCGAACATTAAACCATTTCTAAGTCGCGGCTTTAATACGGTCATCTGGGATCGATTGCTACACCATGTACATGATACGGCCCAGCAGTATGGCACTGTCTATGTGTACACCGGTTCGATTTACTTGCCACGCGAGATGAAGAGCAACAGCTGGTTTTTGGAATTTCAGCCAGAGGACAACACAATTGTCGCAATACCGACGCATTTCTTCAAGATTCTAATCATCGAACCGAAGACTAACAATAGCCCACCCTATGCTGAGGCATATGTGGTTTCCAACTCGAACCTAAACGATGAAACCCAGCTACGTAGTCTGCTATGTGATGTGCGTGATATTGAGAATGCGACGGGCTTAAAATTCTTTGAGGGTCTCGATCGTAATTTTGTTGATGCCCAGCCGGTTGCCCAATGTCTAGATACGCCAGTAACTCAAATAAGTCATTAATTGTGTAAGCTTTACAGTTGAAACAATGTACAAAATAATAATCAGGCGTTAACTTATACCCAATTATTGTAAGAATTGCTGTAAGCCATAATGAATAAATGCACTTTTGCGTTGCTTTCTGGAATTATAAAGTATTTAAGTTTAACCAAAAAATACCATTTGCCACGAATTTTTTAATTTTTGTTCAAAAAGCACAAAAACAGCGAAATTTAATTGATTTTAGTTCCAGTTAAAATTGATCGCTACAGCGAAATCGATAGTCATGTTGCCTGTAAAATGCAATGAGTATATAATAGAGGAGACGAAATTGGCACGCCCACTATCGATAACCTACCTCCATGCCTTGGCTCGACTAAGGCTCGTGTTAAGTTGGCTGCAGTCAGCAGCTGCTTATGTTTTGATTTTGCTTTGCTTATACATCTGGGCCCGCCGCCATAATTGAATTTGTTTTTGTTTTCATTATGGACTGTTTTGTCGGATGTATTTGGCACTGTATGTTTGCTGAAAACCTAATATGTATGTATTTATGTATATATGTATCAGAGCTCATGCCAATGTATTGTCCCTACTCATGTCTTGAATGGTTTGTTTTGATTTGAGTTGTTGCTGTTTAATTCGTTTTGCATTGCATTGCTTGGGTGGCTGAAATCAAATGTTTGTACGTAAACAAATTTAAAATTTTTTTTTAATTTATTTAAGTTAATAATTGATAAGCAATCAAAATTATGGGAAACTGCTTTAAAATTGTAATAAAAAAAAACAAATAATAATATGTGAATATTTTTTTATTATTTTTATTTTTATGTGCGTACGCACCTATTGTTTTTGTTTAATGTCTTAACGTAAGTATATTATGTTTGTATGTGTGTTGTTGTATGCACTGGTATAAATATATAAAAAATCTGATTGGTTATCTTAAACATTTAAAACTTTTAAAGTGACGACCGTTTCTATTGAAATCTCAAGCATAAAATGACACACACATTAAAAACAAGTAAGAAGGCTCTAGTCGAGAAATCCCGACTAGACGATACCCTTTTCCCTATGCTTTACGCGTACAGTCACAGGCGGACATGGCTATATCAACTCGGCTGTTGATGCTGATCAAGAATATATATACATTATGGGTTCGGAGATGCTTCCTTCTGCCTGTTACATAATTTTGCACAAAACCATTATACCCTTTTTTTCCTATTTTTAATGGGATCAGGGTATAAAAACAAGTAAGAAGGCTCTAGTCGAGAAATCTGAAAAAACTTGACGCGTACAGTCAGTGCTTGCAAGTACATACATATGTTCATACATACATTCTCATAATATACTTTGCATATTCAAGCTTTTCTTCATATTTAGTAGCTACAAAAAAATCTTCTAGAAAATAAAAAATTATGATTTGTCAATGTATTCATTACACATTTGTTGTATTCATACATTTATTTCATTTTTAAATAAAAAAGTATATGAGTATATATGTACATATATTTATTTTTTTATTTTATTTACTTTTTGTTGAAGTGCCGAATGAAAAAACGGCTGCAGGTCATTAAGTGTATGCATGTGTGTGCGCCTAACGGGAATAGGAATAGACAAAACGAAAAAATTCAAACAACAACAACACGGATGGTTGTCGTTGCTGGAACGCACAAGCTGCACAGTGTTATTTTAATACCCTTTATTACAATATTCAATTAATGTCAATGCAATTTTTAACATATATTTATTTAATATACGGACATTTAAGGTTAGGTATATGAATACAAAAATTGAAAAATTTAATTCGGCTTTAAGTCATCTTAAACCTGTTCAATAAGTTAATAATCTTCTACCTTATTTCCAATATATACATACGCATATATAATGGAATTCATATTTAAGTATCTCACGTTTGGCCATACAATTTTACAAAGTTCATATAAAATCTATACTACCCTCCCATGTTAGGCATTAGCAAGCAGATAGAACCAAAAGTCGAAAATTGACAACTGACAGAAGTATTGGCGATCACTATTGTTCTCTCGCATCGCACACTTTGAGAGAGACATGAGAGAGAGTTGCCAAAGCAGAAGCGGTACTTTTTCCGCTTGCCCCTTTCCCACGAGCTCTCGCACGCATGGCGGTTTTCGATAACAAAAAGGAGCGGCTATTTTCCTCTCTATTACTTGAATACTTTTTGGTAAAATGGTATGCAGCACAAAGCAAAACATTCGAATAAAACCCATGTAAATATATCGATGTATATCGATATGTGAATAAGAAAATTGTCTTAATATAAAATTAAATTGCCAATTGTGTTCGCTACCTGAACACCATATTAATGTTTAATGAGTATAGCTGTCTTGACAACAATTTTCATTCATAAATTATTAATAAAAATCGTAAAGAAAACAACTTAATTTCTTCATTACATACCACTTAAATACCTAAACTGGCGGCAAAATAAATTTATATTTTTCTAAAATCCTACTTAATATGCAATAATTTCAAAATCGAATTATCACCACAGCATTGTTTTATAACTGGAAACAAAACACAAATTTTTGAGTGAGTAGGTTTTCAAGTTTCGGGTTCTTTATGAGCCGCTCCTGGCAGCGGTTGCTGGTAGTGTCATTTGGATTGACGTCTGCAGTTGCCTGTTTTGTGGCAGGAATTTACTTCCAACATTGGCATGCGACGCGACAATTGCAACACCTGGTGCAGCATGACCCCTATGCCTGTTATATCAGTGCCAAGATCTTCGACGTGGTAAGTTAGCTAAAGTTGTTACTCAATCTATGAAATTGAAATTGAGATGCGTTGCACAGTTCTGCTTCTTTGAGACGGAAAATGAAGCTTCGCATCGTGTGCAGCGTATAATGAAATATGGATTTCCAGGCTTAGATGATGTGAGATTCTATAGCGATTTTGTGCTCTCCTATGATCGTCGCAACCGTGTGGCCCACTGGGTCTGCGAGCACTTGCAGCGGGCAAATCTGCAGGGATCTAACGGGGTTAGACGCAATCGCGCCACCTATCGGCCAGACACGAGTGTACCATCTCATTTCAGTTCGACGCTCCATGACTATCGGCACTCGGGTTTTGATCGTGGTCATCTGGCTGCAGCTGCGAACCATCGAGCCGAGCAAAGACACTGTAATGAAACCTTCTTGCTGACCAATATAGCGCCGCAAATTGGTGCGGGCTTCAACAGCGGTGCCTGGAATAAGCTGGAGATCTATGTAAGAGAGCTAACCCAGCAATTCGATTCAGTTTATTTGTGCACGGGACCACTGTTCAAGCCTCGAGCCCAGGGCACAGATAAATGGAGCGTGGAATACCAAATGATCGGCTCGAGCATGGTCGCAGTGCCCACACATTTCTTTAAAGTGATTATGATCGAATCGAAGCTGCCACAGGGCAAACCCTATATGGAGGCCTATGTGCTGCCCAATGCACCGCTGCCGGAGAAAGTGAAATTGCGTGATTTTCTGTGCGACATACGCGAGATTGAGCATTATGCAGGTCTAAATTTCTATCAGGGTATACGTAGAAGTGAAATCTTCGGCAGTAACTATCCAAGCGAATCGCGGGTATTTCGTGATTTTTCATAAATTTCGAGAAGTGTAAGGAAAATATATATTCTATATGATTTCAAGTAGGCGATTATTATCCTTAAAAAACGTAGTGATTTGTTTGTTTCGAATACTCAAAATAAAAGATCAATAACAAAATTAAAAGTTAATAGCCGGTATTTCTACTTATAAACTTTACACAACAGAATGACGAGCACAGAAACTGTAGCTCAACAATGTGCACTATACGCGTTCGCTGGATTTACGGGATTTGTATTTGGCAGCTACTTTCAGCAGGAGAGTTCTATACGCCAACTATTCGGCATGATTCGAAGGGATCCTTATGTCTTTCATCATCGCCATAAGCTGTTTCCTCTTGTAAGTAAATATGGATATATCTGAAAATGTATGATTTATGTCAACAGTTGAGCTCCTGTGTCCAGTTGTCCACATTCAAAACAGATCACGAGGCAAGATTATGGAAACGTTCAATGTGTCTGACGGATAAAATACGCAATCGTTTGATCTTTTCATTCGTTGATGCATTTTGCGGTATATTCTTTGAGAAGAGCCCCGAGGTGTTTTCGCCGGACTTATTGGATCTGATCAAATATGGTCTGCCTAGCACGGAAAACTTGCATGTGCACAAGGATTATGTGATGTCGCAGGACTTGAGCATCAATGCTCCAAAATGGATGTGCGAACATCTGACGGGCAACTTCAAGAAGCTAACCAGCGATAGTGATGGTGATGCACTGCATCTTCGCTACAATGATGTGTATGTGTTGAGCTGCGGAGCAACGCGCCATTGCAAGGCCTTCCAGCGTGAAATCTGGCGCAAGCTGGAACAACATGTTAGCGATATGACGGAGAAGTTTGGATCGGTTTATGTGTATACTGGCCCAATGTATTTGCCAGCTTTGCGACCGCCCGAGGATTGGTTCTTAGAGTATCAAATTGTTGACTGGATTCCAGTGCCGATGCCATCGCATTACTTTAAGGTGCTCATTATTGACCCACAACTACCGGAGTATACTCCCTATATGGAGGGTTACATCATCGATAATAGAAACGTTACAACTAGCAGCAGTTGCGAACTGACCGATTATCTTTGTGACATTGCCGAGATTGAGCGGCATACGGGCCTCCGATTTTTTGCGGGCATTCAGTCAGTTGTGCGATTCGAAAAGCACAGATACAAAATGGGCAATAGTCAACCGGAAAGTATTCAATGTCTTAATTCGTCATCTCAGGCAATTGATGAGCCTTTCATATCAAATTCTCAAGCTTAAATAAAACAATGCACTGTTTAAAAACTGTAGAATACACATTGTTAATTTTAAATGTAACGGTCACATACAACTTCTTGTAATAACAGTTTGCTGTTAATGTTAAGACAGCTGAGTGTCGCGATACTCGTGATCAACTGTTATCGATATATCGAGACCGAATTTATTTTTCTTAGAGTAAAATTCTGGTTTTTCATTTAAAGCAATATATTAAACAAATAAGTTTGTTGGTTACATGTAAATTGATGTCAATTCAACAATATTAACCCTATGAAATAGGCATACAATACTCGGTCAAGCAGAATTTTCATATATTGTGTTTATTTTATTGTAAAATAGCCAAATAGCATTTTTTCAATTAAATAAATTTTTAAAAACACCCGCCCAACATATAATAATCAACAAAGTTGCTCATCAGCTTATTGTTATCGATATATGTCGCACAGGCGACAACTTTACGTGGCAAACTGTCAAATGCAACCAATAAGCAGCAGCAGCAGAAAAAAAATCGAATTAGCGAACTGACGTGGAAGTTCGTTTTTGCTTGGAATTTGTGTTAAAAACTGCCCTACCTGTGGCCAAGTTGCAATTAATTTCACAAAACCAGCCAGCGAACGCATCAAGCACGATTTTTGAACGCTACAACGCGTAAAATCGTTTAAATTCGTTGGAACGGGAACGCGAACACGAACTTTGAGCTGCAGATTGAGTGTGTGTTGTGTGAAAGTTGGTTGCTTAATTTTTATATGCTCAATTTGAGACGCTGATACGTATAGCAATGAACCCCAATATGTATGGCCCACCGCCTACGCAATTCCAACAGCAGTCGCCGCAACAGCAGCCGCAACAGCAGTCGCAACCACAATATGCAGCGCCGCCACCTGTCAGTGGAGCCCGGGAACCAACGGGCTGGCCACAACAACAGCAGCAGGCAGCACAGCAACAACAGCAGCCAGGGCCACCACAACAGCAACAAGGGCCGCCACAACAACAACAACAATATGGTGCTCCAGTTACGTCCGCTCAGCAGCCCTATGTGAATGGCAATTATCAGCAGGTGAGTAAACTTCTGAGTGTGTTTTGAGCTTAAACAAGTATAAAGAGCTCAATTTGTGCGTGAATAAATACTCTAAAAAATAAAAAGAACTCGACAGCAATCGTGTGAGAAAAGAGTATGTTAATCTTTAGTTTTTCTTGTGCACTCTTAAGAAGGAGGTCAGCGAGCATTCCATAATTAAGCTGCCTGATAAGCATCCACATCATTATTAAATTGATTAAGCGTTTGCTTATGAACAACTCGATCTATCTCATTATCTTTTTCCTTTCCGCTTCACAGTTGGCCACGTCGATGAGCGGCTTGAATGTTAGTGGCAATCCTTTCAAGCCCGCACAGCCTCCAATGGCTATGCCCGCACCTACAGGCGTTGGAGCTGCTGCATCGCCAGCACCGCAATACAATCAATTTAACTCAACTAACAATCCAAACTTTAACAACAACAACAACAATGCCTATGCAGGCGCCTATGCGAATGGATCAATGACTCCATCGCCGGCTCCGCCTCCAGCAAGTTCTGCTGTAGCACCACCGCCATCCTCGATGTATGCGCCCACAGCAGCGGCACCATCACCACCCACATCGGCGCCTGGACCCATGCCTCAAAGCGTGGCCAGCGGTATAAATCAGATGACTTTAAACAGCGCCAATTTGGCAGGATTACCGCATATGCCACCACCAAAATCGGCAACACCTAGCCAACAACTGCCACCTCCATCAACTGCAGCAGCACCGCAACCAGCACCAGGAGCAGCATCAGCACAGCCGGCACAAGGCCCCTTTGCGAGCCAACCTCAGCAGCCACCTGCTGTTTCTGCTGCTCCGCCCACATTTTCGCAGCCAGGCTTGTTACCCCAGTCGACTGTAGCTGGTGGTCCGACTAGCATACCATATGGTGTTCCACCGCCTGCCAACTTCCCAGGCAGACAGGCCAACCAGCAAGGTCCAGCTACGGGTCCAACTGGATTCCCCGGCGCGGCGCCGCCGCATGCTCAACCATTTGCTGGTGCTGCTCCACCAAGTAGGCCCGGCTTTCCACCACAGCCTGCACAGCAACAGGCACAACCAGGCTATCCGCCTCAACCTGTGCTGGCTTATCCACCCCAGCCTGGACAGCCGCAACAGCAGCCCATGCCTGGCTATCCTCTACATCCAGGACAGCAGCAGCCAATGCCCGGCTATCCTCCACAGCCTGGACAGCAGCCGAGTATGCCTGGCTATCCAACACAACCAGGACAGCAGCCGCCTATGCCAGGCTTTCCACCACAACCTGGACAGCAGCAGCCAATGCCCGGCTATCCACCACAGCCTGGTCAGCCGCCACAGCAGCAACCCATGCCTGGTTATCCGCCTCAGCCTGGAAGTTATCCAGGCCAACCAGGACCCGGTCGCCCCGGCTTCAATGTAAGCACGCTGCCTGCTCAAACTAGAACTTCATTTCAAAAACATTTCTTTTGGTTTTGCAGCAATCGCCCATGCCTGGTGCTGGCAATATGTATCAACAAGCACAACCTCGTCGCCTGGATCCCGACCAGATGCCAAATCCCATACAAGTTATGATCGAGAATCAGCAATCGGCTGGCGGTGCATTTGTGACCAATCAGCCAGGTCTATTGCCGCCACTAGTAACCACCAAGTTTGTGGTTCACGATCAGGGCAACTCCTCGCCCCGCTTTATCCGCTCCTCACTTTATTGCATACCCAACACGGGTGATCTGTTAAAGACAACGGCTTTGCCTCTATCGCTAAACATTTCACCACTTGCACGCATCGGTCAGGGCGAAATGGAGCCACCAATTGTTAATTTCGGTGACATGGGTCCCATACGTTGTAACCGCTGCAAGGCTTACATGTCGCCCAATATGCAGTTTGTTGACGCCGGTCGCCGTTTCCAGTGCCTCATGTGCAAAGTAACAACGGAAGGTGAGTTAAAGAAAATGGTAAAGAAAGATTTTACGAGATTGACCTTTCGAATTTTTTGCAGTGCATCCCGATTACTATCAGCATTTGGATCATACCGGGCAGCGTGTGGATAAGCATGAACGTCCAGAATTGTTGCTTGGCACTTATGAGTTTCTCGCCACAAAGGATTACTGTCGCGTAGGTTTTACCATACCAAAAAAAAACCATTTGGATTCTTTTAATACATTTAATTTACGCTTTAGAACAATACGACACCGGAGATACCAGCATTCATTTTCATCATAGACGTCTCGTACAATACGATCAAATCGGGCTTAGTGCATTTGCTTTGCTCGCAGATCAAAGATATACTCAAGCATCTGCCGGTGGATCAGGGCCAGGACAAGTCAAAGGTGCGCGTTGGCTTCATTACCTACAACAGCACCGTGCATTTCTACAATATTAAGAGCAGCTTGGCTCAGCCACAGATGATGGTTGTGGGTGATGTACAGGAGATGTTTATGCCGCTGCTCGATGGTTTCCTTTGTCATCCCGAGGAATCGGCGGCAGTGATTGATGCACTTATGGAGGAGATACCGCGTATGTTTGTAGACACCAAGGAGACGGAGACGATACTCTATCCGGCCATACAGGCTGGCCTAGAGGCGCTCAAGGCATCCAATGCCTCTGGCAAGCTGTTGGTCTTCAATTCAACGCTGCCCATCGCCGAAGCGCCTGGCAAGCTCAAGAATCGCGATGATCGCAAATTGCTTGGCACGGATAAGGAGAAGACGGTGCTGACGCCACAAACGACAGCCTACAATACGCTGGGGCAGGAGTGCGTGCAGCAGGGCTGCTCCGTTGATCTGTTTGTGTTCAACAATGCCTACATTGACATTGCCTCAATTGGTCAAGTGTCGCGTTTGACGGGCGGCGAGGTCTACAAGTATACCTACTTCCAGGCGGAGCTCGATGGCAAGCGACTCATCGAGGATATCATTAAGAATGTATCACGTCCAATTGCTTTTGATGCGGTGATGCGTGTTCGCACATCAGCAGGCATTCGACCCACGGAGTTCTTTGGACACTTCTACATGACCAACACCACGGATGTTGAGCTGGCCAGCATTGGTAAGCATTAGAAAAATGTGTTTAATTTTCTCTTTTTACTTCATAACATTTTGTATTTGTTTTATAGATGCCACCAAATCAGTGAGCATTGAGATTAAGCATGATGATAAATTGCCGCCCGAGGAGAATATCTATATACAAGTGGCCCTGCTTTACACCTCGTGCAGCGGCCAACGACGACTGCGCATTTTGAATCTGGCTCTGCGTGTGACTATCACCATAGCTGACGTGTTCAAATGCTGCGACCTGGACGCCATGATGCTGTTCTTTGCCAAGCAGGCATGCTTCAAACTGATGGAGCACTCACCCAAGCAGGTCAAGGACAATCTCATACAGCGTGCTGCACAGATATTGGCCTGCTATCGCAAGCATTGCACATCGCCAACATCAGCCGGCCAGCTGATACTGCCCGAGTGCCTTAAGCTGTTGCCATTGTACTCATCTTGTTTGCTGAAGAATGATGCCATCTCTGGTGGCTCCGACATGACACTGGATGATCGCTCCTATGTCATACAGTTTGTGCTGGCAATGGATCTAAATATGTCCGTTAACTTTTTGTATCCACGCTTCATTCCCATACACAATGTGGAAACGGATGAGACATCGTTGCCGACGCCAGTGCGTTGCACACACGAAAAGATAACGGAAGATGGTGCGTACATTCTGGAGAATGGTGTGCATCTCTTTGTTTGGTTGGGCCAGGCTCTTTCACCCACTTTTGTGCAGTCACTGTTCGGTGTTCAATGCACGCAGCAGGTGAACGCCGAACGTTTCGCAATCACCGCTGATACGCCACTCGCGCTTCGTGTTACCGATATTATCGATCAGATTATGAAGGAGCGCACGCGTTACATGCGGGTAAGTTTAAAAAAAGATTCCTAAAACGAATTACATACTTATGAACGTAAATGTTTGCAGGTTACGTGTGTGCGACAGAACGATAAGATGGAGAGCGTATTCCGGCACTTTCTCATTGAGGATCGCGGCACTGATGGCTCGGCTAGCTATGTGGATTTCCTGTGCCACATGCACAAGGAGATCAAGGATCTGTTAAGTTAGCACGTAGGCAACACGTACTACAAACTGCCGGCTGCATATGCGAATGAGTCCAGAAGCTACTCACAGAATCGGGCGCGCATGCGTCGATTATCGCTACACAGTCGTCGTTTCAATTGAGATGTGTTGACAACTATTTATAGCAGACAAAACACTTCAATTAAACATACATATATATACATACAACATAAACATATTGGTAGCTGCAACATCATTTGAAGGCAGTTAAATCTTCCATAACATTTTTTATTATACCTTCTATGCATGTTCTCTTTTTCTCTGTTCTGTCAATCTTAAGTATTCGCTATGCTTATTTATATGTGTGTGTTTTGTATATTTTTGCGCTATAAACATTTGTTAAACAAGCAAACCGCAATTAGACAAATATTTGATTTCTTATCTTATTATCTATTAATTTTTGTTTTCCATTCAAATTCCGTGCATATTTTTAATTGAATTAAAAATGTTAGCGCTCCTAGCATTAATAAAAAAAAGCGTGCATTAAGCCCGAGGCGATGAAGAATGTAAAAACATGGCATTGGTGTCAACAAATATTTACCTGCATCAGCAGATTATATATATACATAAAATTTAGCAACATTTTTAGTACACAGCATTATAACAAAGAGAGAGAAATAAATATATATTTGCGTTTACTACTTAATACGTTTACAAATCGTTATCCGCTTTCAATGTATCGTAATTCATATGATTTTTATTATTCAAAAAAAATATATATTGTTTTGTGTGAGAATTATTTAGACTTTACTTGGTACCCACTTTTCCTATACCATCCCCAATAAAAATAAAAATCTTTATCAAAAAACCAAAAATGATTTTATTTATTGAAAAAGAGCAAATGAAACTTGAAGGCTTGAATCGTTAATTACTTGCCATTGCAATATTTGTAACAAAAGTTTCCTATTGAAGGTTACCATATAAATAATTTCAATAAAAGTTCATGTACTTGTAGAATTCTGTATATATATTGTTTATTGTATTGTATTTATTAGGCCTTTAAATATCTAGAATTATTATTATTTGACGTGCACATTTACATTTACATAAATTTATAGATTGTTTTTATCATTCGTTTTCTGTTTGTTTAGAAAAGTTTTTCTCGATTTCAATGTTCCCGAAATGTATTATAATTAAATAAACACTGCCAAATTAGCCCCCTCCTCTGTGTCTGTCTGTGTGTTGATGTTGTTTAGTTTAGTTTTCTTTTTATCAAAATCACAAAATGTTGAATTGATCTTAATTTAAGTTGAAGTGGAGCATAGGTTATCAGACAGTATACACATATATAACAGATTAATAAACATATCTGTGTGGATGCATCAGAGTTTGCTGTTTGGCTCTTACAATTAATGTTAAGATTATATAATTACATAGATAAAAAAAGTCCTGTCGCACCTCACAATGTATATCATCATTTTAATTTATAGTTTTATTTTTCACTTGCAGTTTACAACTTAACTATTATTATTATAATGTTTATAGAACGACGACTCCGATGTGATTTTGATTTTATTATATATATATATATTTTATTCGTATGCCGAAATTGCTGTAAGTTACACAGAACACAATTTATGGAATAATACGGCAATAATAATTGTGATTAAAATTCAACTATTAGCTAGCATTTCGTTAAGATATAAATAAATTGCGAAATGTAATAAAAAACGAAACAGAACGAATGATTTTTTTTCACATTTGGCTGGCATAAAAAAAACAATGGCATATGCATGCCCTATCCATTTCTTATGCCTCCGACCATTCATGCACTATCATGTAATTGAAATGAACTCAAGGAAATCTAAATTCGTTGACCTGTCTAAAATGTCCACGTTTCGGTATAAAAACAAGCAGCCAAATGGTATTTGTTTTTGCTGTGAGTGTGATTGTGCGAGTGTATTGCGTGTGTGGGTTGTGTGTATTGTTTGTTGTTGCTAACTGTTGTGGTAGCCGGATTTTGGGAGGGGTATGGAGTTGGGCGATTGCCCTATTTTGTAAACGCCATAAAAACAGCCCAAAGTATTTCATTTGCATTCGGTTTGGCTGCCTCAGTTTCAAAGTCGAGATCAAGCAGTTCGCGTACTCGCTTCATGGCAACCTCATAGTCATCGTCGTTGAGCGGAGCAAAGGCGTTCTCAATGACATCACTGGCATGCGCCAAAAATATCAGCGCCAGCATTCGCTTATCCATGCGCTGCGGATCGTTTACCCATTTGGAAAGTACCGAATCCTGAATCTGCAAAAGTAAAATGAAATCATAAGCGAATGTTAACTAAATGTATGATTATGTTATACCTTCTTGACCAGACGGCACTTGACCACATTGTCACTGAGCGGATGTGTCGTCATGTCAAAGAGCAAAAAGTTTTGCTTTTCCGTTGTGAGCACACCCTTCTCCACGAGGTTCTTGGCCAGACGTTCACGCACATTTTTTAGCTGGTAACGCAATTTCAATGGATTCCATGTCTCGCCTAGTTACAAACACAATTTATATAAATATATATATATATATATGTCAGATTTAAGTAAGTATCAAAAAAAAAAAACCACCCACCACTCAGATATTCGATCCAACTTTGCACCGTCTCTGGCGGATCTGTTTCCTTAATATGTTTAAGCGCCTCATCCAATAGAACATCGCCAGTTTGCTGATCCGATTTCAATATCAGTTTTCTTTAAAAAAGAAGCATAATTTAGTTAAAATACTCTCAGTTTGTGCCATATTTATTACCTTGTGCATAAGCCACGTCGACGCATGCCCGATTTCTCGATCATCACACGGCCGCGAATCCCCAGCTCAATAAGGATGCAACCACGCAGGCCGCTCGATATGCAATCATTCCAAAACGATGTGTAACCCTGTAAAGTTTTAGAAAACCAAAAAAGCAATATTTCTTATTAACATGTTGCAATACTCAAAACAAATATAAAATATACTACGCTCTATATATACAATTAACTTTTGCCTTGGAACGCAGATAAGAGCCTGAAAAAGCTTTAGCTTTAAAGGATTTTGAGATTAACAAACACAAAAACAAATGCAAGAAAAAAGTAATTGGGAAATGAGATTCTATCAATGGGAGTAGTTGATAAAAGAACAAAAATAAACAGATCTCAATTATTTCATGCTTTGCACATACACATGTTAGTATGAATGTGTTGTATAACAAGTGCGATCGTTTAAGATCGTTTTCAGTTAAGTGGGAGACAAGACGACTGTCAACAATGTGAGGCTACCCAAAATAGTCCAAACTTTTTACAGCTGTTTGGCATTTTGACAGCTGTTTCAAGTTTAAACAGTTGAGTTTACTTAAGCTCCAACGAAATGTATCAACGAAATATATAACATGTAGAGCATGTAATTATTTTTGTATGTATAAGCTGTGTTTAAGTAATGAAAGAGAATTGATAAAGCTAATTATAACTAAATGGCGCAATGGCATGATTCACTTCTGCGATTTTCTCTTTTTTTAGGTAGAAAGCAATTTGTTGCTTCTTATCAATACCCATTCAAATGGCGGTATTTCGCTTTTGCTTCAATATGAAACAATTTATTTAATGACGTCGTGTGAGCGATAAGTAGCAACAGAAACAGAAGAAAAATGTCAAAAAAAAAAAATGAAACACAACTTCCTCAAGTAATTAGCTAAATGAAAATAATAAATATATCACGATAAGAATGCCTTGCAACACTTGAACGAACAGAGCAGTAACCATCTTAGTTACAGTTTTGAATAGAAAAAACGATCAGAGCGAGAGAAGAACAAAAATCATAAGCAAAAGCAAAATGCGACACGTTTAAATTCAAATGCGGCAACTGTTGTTGGGGGTAGTGGGGTGTGTGTATCGCAAGTTATATACAATCACACAACTACACACACAAACACACAACCACACACACACATAGAGTGAGATGATAAAGTACAGTGGCAAATAAAAACACAATCATAAGTGATGGCAAAATAAGAATTGCTTGCTTGCTTTGGCCCTATAAGGGCACGTATGTGGCACTTAAAACCATTAAAATCACCAGCTGCTCCAAACATGTGTGAGATTAATGAATATTTCGTTAATATGTAAATTAAGCAAATATTTAATAAAAGGAAAGTGCTGCCAAAACACGTTTCAATGTAAGATAACTGTGTAAACAGAGCTAAATGGAATTTGCTTTGAATGAGAGAGGGAGATCGCTTAATTTTCCTTTAAGCTTTAGCAAAAAGCTCCTGTGATCATGATTAACTCAAAGCTTTTAGGCTTATAAAGATTGAAGATTTTTTTAATATCACAATTAAAGCCTGCAGCGATAAGCTTAACAACGAAGAAGACCAAAAGCATATTTACGATAGCAACAATGCCAAACTTGTTCTCCATTGTATGTGTGTGTGCACACCAGCAAAGAGATGAGTTTTCAAGCTTTCAAGTTTACATATATTGCACAAGCACTAACAAAAAAAGGTAAATGTTGATGTTAACGCTGGCGTCAATGTACTTGAAGTAACTCAATAACAACAAAAAGAAAACAAGGGTTAAGCTCATTTTGATGGCTGCTCAATGTTTTTGAGTGGAAAAGGGAGAAGTAGCCAAAACAGAAAACGAATGGCAATGACGGAAGCTGCTCATTAAAATAGAAACTTGGCAACATTGTTGACATCATAGTGCAAAGAGACACATAACTAAAGACACAACGCGACACACATGCACATAATACTAATTTAAGGATAAACGATACGATTAGTACACATATTTGCACTGCTGATAAAAACGCCGTAATCAGAACGCACCTCTTTATCCTTGAGGCCAAGCAACAGCACTTCCTCCATAAGTGTTAGTCGTGTCTCCTTTGAATCGCCTTCATCGATATTGTCCTCATCCTTGCTGCTTTCGTGTGAGTCCTGACTGTCATCCGTTTCGTTTGCATTCAAGCCACCAGCGCCACCACCCTCTGCTCCATTCTCGCGTGGCCTGACAGCGCGCCTTACCAAGCCGTCGGAGCGATTCATTCTATTTATTTATGTATATTTCTGGATTCTTTTCTTTATTTCTGCTTTTTGTATGTGTGGCACACTTGCTGACTGAACTGCCTGCCACCTGCCTCCTCTTTACTGCTCGTTGCTTAAATGTGTGAGTGCGTGTGCTCCTCTCTATTTACTTTGTGTGTGTTATTATTATAATGCAAGTGCTGCTGCTGCTTCTTTCTCGTTTTATTTTCTTTCGTTTTTTTTGCACTTTTGTCACACTTTTTCTTCCACTTCTTGTTTTCTGCACTGGAGATGCACCATAAACTGCGTTGTTTTCGATGTCTATCTATTTTGTTAAAACTCTACAATTTACGTTGACAATTTTATCGAATTAATCAAAAGTACATACTAAATATACAATTGCATACTCTTAAAGTATCTTGTATCTATTTAAATACTTGCGCATAATGAGCTTCACAATATAGTTTTTGTGTCTTTTCTGTTTCTCCGACGTGACATTTTTCGTCTAGTGTTAGGAAACGTCGCGCAATCTGCTCTGAATCATAAGCCACGATTAAAGTATTTTATCCACACAAGCTGAATATGCGACTGTATTCATTCAGCAAAGATATATTTTTGGTTGGGTTTTCTTAATATAGGCAATTATGTTGCACAAAATGCATTTAACTCGATATGTGTACAAAATAACAGCTGATTTCGAGATGCGTGTATTAAGCAGCACTTGTTTTTAGTTTCGTTGTGAATGGCTTATTTATCGTGTGAATGTCAATTAGTAAGGTGTAAGTGTGGGTATATAGAAAGATTTTGTTTGTGTTGTGTTAGAAGAACCAATTCACAATTAACGTATTGAAAATGGCGTATCTGGCCAGTTTTAATAATGAAAGCGCGAAACAAATACTTATGGACATAATACGAACTGTTAACCAGCCGGAAAACTCAAAAAAACTGTCCGAAGCAAAAGCATCAGCTGGCAAAGAAATGATTCTTATGATGCAGCATGTTTTTCCACTCGTAATGCAATTGCAACTGGAGGTAATCAAAGTGTACGGCTTTCCAGGCAATCGGGAAGGGCTCGTCCAGTTCTCACAGCTTATACGCGAAATGGAGCGTGACGACATGGAAATAGCACGCCTGCGCAGCCAGATACGTGCCATATATTTGCCACCAATTGCTATTAACACTACCAACGATATTCTCATCTGAGTTATATTCGGACTATACACTTTTGAGACTGCAATAGATTTAAGTAAAATGCATTTTTGAATTTCTTTTGAGCTTTATGCTAATGTATATAAATCAATTAAACTAGCAATAAAGCTGTCTTGATGTATTGAAACACACTCAATTTAAATTTTGTCATTTGTCTTGGGTTGTATTAATTCAGCATAAGTAACATGGCATATCTTTTCTTAGATTAACGAAAAAATAAAGAATTTTGCTGTTGCATTAACTTAAAAAATTGTGTTCTTCGTGTTGTACATATGGTTTCGTATGTTGTGTTCGTAAACAGGCAATTTGCAAGTAAGTTTGATAAATTAAACAAAATATTTCTTCAATACCTAAAAGTAAATTACTTATAAACTATGCATTGTTTGCTTTTCTTTCTTTTATAGTATGTATATACACGACAAGTAGTGAGCTGCCTCTTTGCAGTTTTGTGTCCATTGAAACAAGAATACAGACAATTATCATAAAGGCGAGAGCCTAATCTTAGGACTAACTGTGAGAAATAGGAGTACCAGGCAAAGATCCAATCCGTGCACTGTTTTTAACGAGTGACATCACCATGTGTGTCGTTCTTGTTATTGGGTTGGACATTTCCATTTTGCACATCGACTGTTGTCAGTTTAACTGGATTGATATGAGTTAGGTCATTGCCATTATTGAGTTTATGGCCCAAATGCTGGAGTTGATCAGCGAAGTGAGCATCCTCCACACTTTCCACATCATTCGTAATTGACAGCGACATGGGCGAAACTGGGGTAAGTGGTGTGCGTGGCGTATGTGTGGCACAAAGCTCCTCAATGGTTGAATCGCTATGAGTTGACGGTGAGCTGGAACGCGAGCGCACGGGATACGAATCATCCAGTGGATGCGCGAACCCTTGTGTTATCAGTTGTTCACCAATATTAAGCTCAATGGTGGGATCGAACAACTCGACGCCGGGCAACGGAGTGCCATCTCGTGTGGCAGCATTGCCAGAACTGCTTGTAATCTTTGGACGCTCCTTGTATGTTACAACACGTGCGATCAGCTTGCGCCAATGAGCAACTAAAAGGCAAAAGAGCGAATTAGTATTATGAATTAAACGATTTAATTAGTACGCACCCTCTGTGAGTTCTTCAAATTTGCTTATCGATGATTTAGTCCAAGTATTTGGCTCATCAGCAATAGTTGACTTGACGTTGGCCAAGAAGCATTCAACTGCTTGGAATCTATAAGCAACATTACGAACATAAGTTAACATAATGCGGATCATATAATGTATCATTTAATACCCACCTTAGTGTGAGGAAATCGGTGCGCAGCTCACAAATATCGACTGGCGAGATATATTCGCTATCGCCATAGTCCACAAAATTTAAATCGATGACCAGCTCGTTAGGATTGTACTGATTCGGCATAATATCGACAATTTCAGCGCGATACCATTTCTCATCGAACTTGAATACGGCGGCCACAATTTGACCCACATAGGGTTCGGTCAACTGATGCTTGGCACGATTTTCGGCGCTGCTGTAATAGCTGGTCATCTCCTTGACCATATCGTCCAGCTTCTTTGATTGCGGTCCCACCAGCTGCACCCAGAACTTTGTCGGCGAAGCAACCGCCGAAACATACACCTCCATTGGCTTATCATCTCCTCGAGCGGCCATCAGTTTGTCCCTTGGCGGCTGTGAGCTAAGCGACGTCTGCGAGGAGTACATGCTCGAGTTGAGACTGTAGCTGGGTGAACGTCTTGGCTCGCGATGCTGCTCTACCTCATCGACGGCTAGACGTAACTGCTCGTCCTCCTCGATCTGATCGTCGAGAAGCTTGCAGGCAATATTCACCTGCCTCTGGTTGCCAACGATGATGATCTTATCTTTGCCATTACGTCCATTCGGATCGATGCTGATCTTGGCTAGCGAGGCTCGGCTTATGTTCTGTATTATCTCACCGCCACGTCCATAGATCTTGTTGGCCAAACGCTGTGCAACCTGCAGCTCCACCTTAACAATTGGCGCACGTTCAATCTCTCTGATGAGCAGTCCACGTGCCGCTTTCACGGAATCGGGCAGACCGCTGATGTCACAGAATTTCTGGGAGTTGTCTTTATCGCTAGAAAAATAAGAATTTTAAAATTAATCATTTTTAAATAAGATCCCAACTAAAACAACAGTATCCAACTCAGCCAAACAGTAAATTTCGAAAGTTTTCTTTTAGTTTCAAGTCAATTGTCAAATATTTACCGTAATCTTATCTTTGCCCCGGTCTTTTCTTCAATCAGCTTTATGTTGGCACCGCCGCGTCCAATTATCAACGGCACATGGTCATTATCCACAACGATTTTAAGGCAGATTTCCTTTTGCTGTTGTTTTTGTTGCTGTTGCTGTTTCTGTTGCTGATTCTCCTCCTCCTCCTCGTCGTTGTCGTCACTACGGTTCTTGAAGTAGGCATAGAGCATGGCACTGCCCAGTGAACAGAGACCAAAGCCCAGCAACAGTTTATATGTGGGCGTGCCGGCAAAAGGTGTATTGCGCAACATTCTGTGTGTTTGAATTTGTAAGTATGTATACTAGATGTGTCTTTGTTTGTGTGTGTGTGTGTGTGTGTGTGTTGGAGAGTTTGTGATTCACACTCTTCTTTTATTTTGCTAGTTAGACTGGTCGCTGCAGGGAGGACTTTAACTGCAAGGAGATAGAGAGAGATCAATATTAGGTATATTTTATTTGACAAGTTGTATGTGTTTGTGTGTCAAATGTTAACGGAACATTGCGTGCACAAGTACCGCAATTTCATGAAATTTATTACGGTAGAGCAAATCAATAAAAACAAAGAGACGCAACAATGAATTTAATATTTGCCCCTTAACAGCAGAATGCTCAAACTTGAGTTAAATTCACTTAATTTCCTGTTATATAAGATTCTTATCAGCCAAAATTAGTCAAAATATTAATAAAAATTTGCAATTGGAATTCATTATTATTTTTGGCTGGCATAATACACAAATGACAGCAGCAAAACAAATATACAGGTGACGTTTTTGTTTTACACTGTGCTACAAAATTGCAAAAACTACCAAAATATAATAGTAAAACAAAACAATGAATAAACTTTGCTCTCGCTGTTGATAGTTTACTTAAAAATTTAACAGCACGAATAAACAAAATTTGTGAGAAACTCGTAAAAATCTTCGCAGCCGCATTGGGAATCACGTAACGCAGACCTAGTAACGTAACAACAACTTTAGCTTATAGAGAACGCGCTCATATTTCAGAGTTCGTCTTAAAGACATTTGCACTTGTCCTTCGACTTGTTAAACAAGTTTAAGCGCTTTTTCGGAGACTGGTTTAACAGCACGAACCGAGAATTATAAGCTTCTGCAATTTGTTATCTCTATTTGATTAAATGAACAAATATGAAACCAAAATAGATATCACAATGCAAACACTATTAAACACTTGTAGTGAAATAAACTTTCACAAGCTGCTGACCTTGATAATGAATTCTGTTTTGGTTATTGAGTTTCGTTTTAAGCTTTATCAACAAATGCTTAAAGTCAATCAAGCGATTTATATGACTGTTTTTTTTATCGTTCGAAAGAGTTTCGTTTATTTAAAATAATGAGCAAACAACAATAAAACTCAATCGAGCGCTCAACGGCTCCGGTCCGTTTGGCATCACTCAATACACATAACTGTTGCAATTATTTGAATTTTTCTTCAACGGACGCCGTTCGTTTAATGGCGTCAGCTGTTTGGTCACTCTTTTTCTCTCTCGCTCTTCCTCTTGCAATCGTTCGCTCTGCCTGTTACGTCAATTGTTTTCATTGTTTATTTTGCCGGCTCTTTTTATTAGGAGCAAAAATTGGAGAACATAATCATGAATTGACATATGCAAGTAAATAGTGGAATGTGAACAGTCCGCGATGAAAAACACTATTTAAAACACGTACGACAATATTTTAGCGAGCGTAAGAGAATGTTTGACAAAAGAGAGCTTTGAATGCAGAGCATGTAAGCTGCGTGCGCTAAAAGCTAAATTTAGTTAAATGACATAATAAGTCGTTCGATCACTGTTGACTTTTTAAGTAAGTTGAGGCGCCTAAGAAAAGGACGCTAAGTCGAAATCAATCATTGATATTTGTTCTTATGTTGAGATAACTTAAATACTGATTAGAAAATATTTCACAGCATTATCCAAATATTTATAGCAACAAAAACAACAAGGGTCACGCGGTGAAAATGCTTGAAAGCATTTCGAATTAGTTGGCAATGTTTCAATTTTCGCAGTCCGCATTGTTTGTGTACGCTGCGTGTTTCTAAATTAAAACAAAATCAACAATAAATTAATATCTACGTCATTTTTAAGCATTTATGAGATTTAGTTTTTGGAGAATATTATTCTAGTCTTTTATTAATATTTGCTAAAAGTTTTTTGTATTTTTGGCCCTGAACAAGACCTATGATTTGGCTAGAAATTAAATTTAAATTAATTTCGCAATTTAAAAAGTGAAACTGATAAATGATGCAAAAGCAAAACGAGCGTCGATTGTAATCCGTCGGGCCGATTGTGTCCCCAACGCAGCCCCGCACGACTGCACACACTTACTTGACTTTGTTACAGTATTTCGGCACTTTTTGCAGTAAATGTTGTACATTTAACTTGTCAATTGTGTTGATATGTTCACCATGAGTATTTAAATGGAAGAACAACGTGTATTATTAATAAAAAATTGTATAATTAAACCCAATTGTGATGTGCTTATAAAAACGTGTGAAAAGAATTGTATTACAATTTAGAACTTGTTCGTGCGAACGATTCACTCCGCAGAACGAACCGAATGAACTGCTTGTCGTTCCGGCAACTCGTTCTTTCGTCAAAGCAAACAAAAATCATATGTTTTTGACAATTAACTCTTAATAGAGCGGTTGATAACATTCAAACCGCAATCCATGGCCAACAAAACTCTTATTAAATTTAAGATTATTAAAAGTATATGTGCACTTACTAATTGATTATAAAGGAAAACATGATTTGCTTACAGTGCCAAATTGAGCGTCTTCTAGCTTAATTACTCCGATAGTTGGCCGCAAGTGCTGTTAAATTTAAAAATGTCGCTTATTACTTTGGCTCTTGTTTGTAGTCGATATATTTGTGATTTTTGTTTAGTTCTATGTACGTAAAAATGCAATTGAGCAGCTAAGAGCTGTAGGTCATAATAAACTAATACTATGGGCACATCAACCTTTGATATATGTATAAATAGATATAAGTACAATGAACACTTTTCAGTTTAAGGCGAACCGTATGGCATGGGCGTATCATAGTAAATGTATGTGGTAGTAAATTTAATAGTTGCTGTTGTAGTAGTTGTCCCAAAAGCGCAGCTAGGAAATCTCTCGCAAGGCGTCTGGATTTGTGCCATCCATGTCAAAGCAGCGACAATTGCAGGAGGAAACAGGACACTCGGAATTTTGCCTGCAATCAAAAAAGACATAAATGTGATTAAGTTGTACAACAGATTAATTTTATAGGAAACATACTTGAACCATTGCATAATGTGCTCGGTGTGCCCACCGTGGCGACAAGTTTGACACCAGGCAAACCACTTGGAGAAGGGCTTATTTGGCCAGGCGCCTGGTTGCTCCGTGGGAGATGAAGCAGTCGTCTCGCTGGGGCTGGGCGTCGTTATCATGGTGCCCATGTGCATGAGGCATAGTGAGCAGCGTGGCAGTGGCTTGCGGCAGCTGGGACATGAAGACAAACGATTTGTGCTAGTGCTTGTGCTTCGAGTCCGTGGCTCATCCAGCAGCGCAGTGGACACGGATTTGCCACAGAAATTGCACGAGAGGAAAACGGTGCGTGAACTTCTTGCCGAGACGCGTATACTCTCGATTTTTATGTCCAACTCCGCACGTTTCTCCCACAGACCCCAGCTGTTGAGATAGTCCAGATAGCTGGCTATCCAGTACTGAATTCGATTGTCCACAAAATGCTCGTTGCGAAAGAAATTGATGGCCACCAGTGCGACTGTTTGTACATCAAAACTGGCGTCCATGTACGCCTGCAGTATATTGATGCCATCCAAGGACTCACCAGTGAGGAGCAGACCATTGAGATCCCCAAAATCGATGGCGCGCTGTATGCGTTGTTTGATATATTCGGCCAGCTTTGTCTCTGACAGATATTTGCAGGCGAAGGCAACGCGATCCGACAGCGAAATGCACTCCTCTCTGAGCACCGACTCGTAATTGTCTGGTTCCAAGGTGAGGAACGAGAAGATGGCACGCAAATGCGGATCCTTAATTTGCATATTAGCATTGGAACGTTGATTGCGCAACGTTGAACTGCAGCGATCCGCATTGAAGCTGGAGAGAGCAATTGCCGTAATGCCATACATACTCGGATCACGCATATTATCCGCTGCCCGCGACAATATGTTGCAGGCAGTCAGCACCTTCATGTGGAACACACAGATCATTGCTGCACGACTGAACTCCTTGTTGGCACACAGTTCAGCTATGAAACGGTCCAGTTCCTGCTCGAATGACCAGCCGCACAGCTGCAGAGCCAAATCTCGTTGTTCACTGCTGCAGATGAAGACATGAAATGGGGCATGAATGTATCAGGAATACCTTTGATATGTTTAATCAAATCCAACTTACCGATAGCAAAGAACCTTATTGGAGTTGTTAATGCCGTCGGGCCATTGTTGTAGCTGCGATTCAATGCGTGAACTGGCCATAAGTGCCTCCGAAGTTTGACCCAGATTGATGCCCAGCGTCGCCTTCAGACCCGTCAAACGGCCATCGCTGCAGACATTTTTGAGCGTTGTCCACACATTGCGCAGGTATGGAGTTAAATGCTGTTCTGTTAGCTTTTTGCTGTCCAGCTTAATGCCATAATCCTCTTCTGCACGCTGTCGCGTCTCCTCCAGCAAATCCTCCTCGAACAGTTCGCGCTCTAGATAGTCAAAACTGAGCGACGAGCCAACACTGTATTCGTTTAGGGAGCTGCCGGCGCTATTTGTGCTGCAGCTGCTTGTTGTTGTCGTTGGCTGCTGTTGACTGCTGTTTGTGGGCGAGGCAGCTGCTCCTTCGGCTGCCGCATACAGCGGACGTTGCATCAGCAGCGGCAACTTGCTGCGATTGCTATACGCCGTATGCAAACTGGCCGGCAATCGAAAATCCAATATGTTTACTGCATCCGCCAGCAGAAGAGCTCGCTCAAAGTCACGCGGATGCCACGACAGCCAATTGACAGCGGCAAACTTACCACTATGCTGATACTTGGCCGGGAATGGGCTAATTTGTCGCTTTACATGGTAAACTTCGCGACCAGATTCGTTGTCCACGCTGCGTATATCGACACTGCGTATGTCGTAAAGCGTTATGTATGGAGAGTCTCGTTGCAGCGAGGATAGAAGCGAGGTGCGCGTAGGACACCAGGCAATCTGCATGTGATTCCTTGAGGATGGGATTTGACGCAGCGGGCGCTCAATCGCACGCAAATCCCATATCATAATCACCGAATCCACATAGCTGCACAGATAGTTACCATTGGGCGCCACAGAGAGACCCTGCACTGTCTTTGACGGTATGGATTGGCAAGTGGCATTGCTCTCTGTAGTAAGATAGTAAGATACGAAGATTAGGAATGAGAACAATAAATGTGTCTATCAAATATTTGCTTACGACGCAGATCAAAGAGTTTTATTATTTTCTGGCTCATGCCGGCAATGAGCACACGATGATTATGATCCCAGCATAACGAATTGGCAGCCTCGGCCAGCCCAAAGAAGCTGGACGTCTCTTTGGGCACGCCCCGCTGAATGTCCCAGATTGTGATACAGGAGTCGGAGCGATGTCGATCGTGGCCAATGGCCAATATATTCGCATCCATCTCATTCCAGGCAAGGCAAGTGCACATGCGCTGTTGCCGCGGTGCTGCAAAAGTTATAACGTTCTTAGCTCTAAGATGTGTGTGGCATGAATTGAATTTCTTACTGTACTCCCAGCTGCTGTCGTATGTGTCACGAAAATTGCAAATGCCAATCTTGCCGTCGGCCAGGCCAACGGCTATGATGGGCTGATCACTGTGATAGGAAGCAGCCACACAGCGGGCATATTGATAGCGTGTCTCATTGCATAGATAGTTGACGGGAATGTAGGGTAGGCGACTCTTTTGGTTTAAGTCGTCCTTGGTGCGCACTTCGTATAAGCTGATCTCCTGGCCCCAGGAGACGAACTTGTCGGGAAAGTTGGGAAACCAACTGATGCCGTGTATGTTACCGCTCATGTTGAGCTAAATGTTTTTGCACAACCAAATTGCGTTGCTTCTTATCAGTCTCTCCAGAAATGAATTAACAAACAACGAAACAGCTGTTGCTGCAATTAGAGATGAGCGATACTTAGTACAAACTGTTAACACAAACATTTTCACCGGAGTGGCTGCTCTTAAATTCAAAACGCATATATATCTGCTGAATCTTACATAGCAGTCAGCTTATATTTGTGATAAGCTAGTAACTGGAGCTGGCTGCAGATGGCGTTAGCAACAAAATTTGAATGAAAATGCGCGCAATCAATCAAATTTCTTACCATCTGGCCATCAATTCTTTCCAATATTGTTCCACTTGAACGCACACACTTATGTTACAGATAAGTGGCTTTATAAGGTGCGCTTGCGTAACTACTCAACTGAATCGACGTCATAAATACATAATTGACAATATGTGTGTGTGTATGTATTGCGATGAATAATTGTGGCATGAAAATGAGCTTCAATCTTTTTAAAAGTTCACATTGCACGTTTCAGTCTGCAGTTATATGTGCTGGTGGTTGTATTTGTTTGTTTAATAATAATATTATATTGATTAAGACATAACTTAAAGTTATTTCGTGCAGTGTACATTGATATTAAAAGTGTTCATAAAGCCGACAACAGTTTAATGCAATTGCACACACACACACAGGCGGGGACATATATATACATATATATGCGTCATGCGGTGCACAGCGGAAACGGAAACAAAGCAGCATCCAAAATGTCAGCAAATAATGCTTGGGCCTTAAAACCAATCGAATGGTTTTTTTCTTCTTCTTTTAAACCTTTTGTTCGCTTTGTCAACAACAATTTCATATATATCTCATTAAATTATCCACATAACAATCAACAATGAAAAGTTTTCGAATATCAAAGAAAATCAAGTTATGTCAAGTTAATTAATCCGCGGCATAAGCGAAACAAAACGAAATATTTTTGATAACCGGTTTTTAGTGAACAGTTTTTGTGGTTCCCGTTTTCGTTTCCGTTCCTCTTTCATGATTTATTTATTGTATTTTGTGCCTGCTTTCGAACTTTGAAAAGGAAATCAGCGTAAATCATATTTGATTCATTTATTCAAATATAATATTCAAAATTGTTTTTGCTTTGTTTTGCATACCATATTTAATCGGTGTGCGTGTGTGTGTGTGTGTGAAAACATTGTTCTAATTTATATTGTCAACTGTATTCAATAAAATCAAAAAGATTTGTTGGTAAGTGGTTTTCGCTTATCGCTTAAAATGAAATCTGTTTGTAATTGTGTATAAATTTGGCTATATCTAATATATATTGTATAAACATTGAATACTGAACATGAAATGAATATTGAATTAATTATGATTACATTGAAGAAATTAAAGAGACAAAAGTTTAAGAATTCAAATTCGAATAAATTATAAAAAAAAATAAAATTATTGATCTAAAAATAATATAAATAACATTTGTATCGGGAATACACGTTTGAAATATGGAACACGTATATTAAAATAAATATATATTTTTTTTTACATATATTTTTACATATAATAAATTTTTAGTACATATTTTTTAGTATTAAAACTCAATATTATGCATTTATATTTTTAACATTATCCTAAAACACATTTTTGAAATATAGAACTATATTAGATTATAGCTATTTAATGAAATGAATGCTATATGCTTTTTATTTTTTGATATATTTTTACATTTCAATATTTTTAAAAATATTGTTTTAGTATATAAAACCTTATTTTTATGCATTTATTTCTTAATTGTTATGCAAAAACATACTTCTTTATATCCTTTTTACATTTTTTTAACAATAAAAAGTAAACAATTTGTATTAATATGTTTTTTTCAATGCAATTATTCACTATTAAATTCGGTGATAAAATATTTCTTTTGTTATTATATTTGCCACTATTCAATTTAAATCATATTACACAAACGCAAATACTTTGATGAACCACAAAAAAAAAACAACCAAAAAAACTGAGTTTACCTTTGTTCATCATTTTATTTTATTAATTTTTTTGTTAAATCGTTCGCGTATTATATTTCATAATGGATCAACTGATACACAGAACCTATAACATAACATTTCATTATTATATACAAATAAACATATATTTGTACATATATATATATTTATATGTAAACGGAAACGAGGCGGAAGAGTCTTGTATATCAATTTTGCACCGTTTAATAGAAATAAACAAAAATTAAATGTGAATAAAAAATGATAACAATAACAAGCGGCAATAAAAATTGCAAAATTAATGCCTCGCATGTAAGTATCTTTGCATATTTCATGACAATGCGCAAAAGCTTAAAAGCCCAGCGACAAAAAACCAGAAAGAGTATAAACTAATCGACTATGCAATACCCTGCAGTTGGTTAACTTGTTATAAATACATAAAAATACCAAAATGCTTCAATGAATCAAAATACTCTATTACATTTTATCATCTGGCAACCCTATTATGCCAATATATCAGTGTTAAACTCTCAAACCAAAACCAATGTCACTTCTATCGTTTCAGCAGTACAGGGTATAACAACAACCACAACAACAAAGAATAAAACAAAACACAAAAACTGGTCTCGAGTGTACATTTAACTTAAATGGGTCGTGTCTTTATGTCTCGCTTCGCTGTTCGTCATTTTATTTATGCATTATTTATACACATATATATTGTCCAAATTGCTCGCTTTTGATAACTGTACGCGCGTGTGTATGTGTATGTGTGTGTGATTTTTGGTTTTTTCCATAGTATTTATGTTTTATGTTTGTTTTTTGTCACATTTAAAAATATTTATTTTCGCAGAAATATTGATGGAAAACAATTTTACGTGGCGCCCCAACGTATGCAACGACTTTTTTTAGTACATTGTCAATGTGTGAAAGTAGGACATTGAATTTATGTTTTTTGTTGTTGTTGTTCTTCTACGCAGCGTCTGTCGCAATATTTATACAAAGTGCCTTCTTTTCGGATATATTTATCTAAAAAAAATCGCGTAAGTTATTCAATTTACATATTTGACAATCCGTGTGGCATAGGGAAGTTAAAATTTAAAAATAACTTTCCTTAATATTATTTTGAACAACAATGTGAAAAATTCATTTCCATGACTTCTTTTGTTTCCTTTGTTTGTTCTCGCATAATTTTTGCACAATTTCTATTTATTTCATTCAATTCAAAATTTATGTGCCTATGTGGCAGACACAAATACGACAATGCGATTCGTTTGTACGTTATTTCTAGTGCGAGGGTTGTTCGTAAGCTTTTGTTTCAGTCCTTCATAATAGTTTCTGTTGAGTTTTTCAACCTTATCACATTTCTCGCTGCCATTTCCAATGTTTCGCTTATCAAATAAATGTTTCATTTGTCACCGTTTCAGTTTCCAGTGTTTCAATTCTAACTGTTTCGTTTTCAAAGTTCTCAAATGCAGCTGCTTTTGATACAACCCACGTTCAGAGATTTTTTGACTCCTCCACACAATTGCTGCTCACATTGTTCCCTTGTTGTTGTGGTGCTTGTTTTTGTTGTTGTTGTTGTTGCGTTTGTTGCTGGTTCCAGGCAAACTGTTGTTGCCGTTGTTGACACTTCCTGTTTTTGTTTTGTCCTTTTGCTTTGCTCCAGTCGCGACTCGCTCCAATCGCGTTTTAAAGTGCAATTTTATGAGCCGTTAACAGCATATTACGTATACGTATACGTATTTGTATGCAATGCATTCTCTTGCCCTCTCTCTCGCACACACACACATCGCAATAACCCGTTCCCACGCTTTTACTACATCAGCGGCACTATAGATTAAGTTATTGTTGATTTGCAGATTTGACAATTTATTGAAGCAGAAAATTTGCAATTTTATAAATTTATTACACCAAACGGTATATGCAACGGTGGGTGCGGGGGTTTTTGGAGGGGCGTGTCCTTTGCATCCGTTTGGATAATTTTTATTTATTTGGTGTGTTGTTGTTGTTGTTGGTTGAAACACTTGACAGCTGTATATGAACAAATGTCTTACAACTTTGAACGGCAGTCAAATTAATTGGAAACCATATCGAAAACATTCCAAACAACATATCTAAACCAAATACACACTATACTGAACATGGCCCAAATGGGTTCCAATCTCTGCAAATTTGGTCTAAACGATGTTTTATTTTTTAATTGCTTTTTTCTCCTAACTATAACTTGTCGAATGCGAGTGTGACAAAATGTGCATCGACAATGAGGGGTGAGAAGATATATATATATCTATATATATATTTGAATATGTTTTGAACATTTCTGTTTATATCCATTAGTTCTATTTTGTAGTTATACTACTATATCTATGTAAGTTATAGCACAATAAATGTTGTCACCTCTAATTGTTGCCACAGCCATTACTGCCACAAAACAGCGTATTTAGTGTGCAAATTTGATTTTAATAATTGGAATTTATGTGTTAGCTTGCCAAAAATGTGTGTTTGTCGCCTTAACATAATATGTAGCATTGATTTGGCTTGTTTTTTTTTTGGTTGTGTATTTTCGTAAATTAGATTGCTTTTTAATGGGGCAGACCTCGATTGATTTGGCAATTAACAAGCATAACAACATGGCTCGAACGACAAACAAAAATACTTTTCAGCAATTGCAAATTGTCTGTCTGTCAACGCCTTCAAAGACGAACGAGACTGGAGAAAGAAGTAAGAAGGAATTGAGGGGAGACGTACGGGTGCATGCCACTTCAACATGTCCCTGGCTCACTGTCGTTCACTGTCGCTGATCGCATGTTAAGCTGACATGCTACATGACAACGGCCCATTGAGAAGCAACAGCAGCAGCAGCAGCTGGAGTAAGCAAGAACAAGTAGTAAGGACATGCCGCACACATCCTTCGGTTAACTTGGTCTCTTGGCATATCCGTTTGGCTGGCTGAGTGGCATGCTGCATGCTGCCAATTCTATCTGGCAATTGTATTGACATTGCATTGGATTTGAAAACTTCGAAACCTTCGACTTGGCTTCCTTTCTGCAAATGGTGCCTTGGGTTTTTGTGCTGATGCGACAAATTGAGAAAATGCCATTAAAATTCATTCATTTGCGTGCTTATTAATAATTTGATTCCGTTAATAAAATCAATATGTCAAATGTTCAATTATAACGTTTATTATATTACAAATGACACAAAGTCATTTGGCACTGATAATAACATAATTATAAATTAATTTCATAATATTTACCAACTTCTTCTTCTTTAGTAACAAAATTCATTGCACTTATTATTTGATAGAAATAAAAATATAACTCTGGCAATTCTTTATGCAGCATCAATATAAGCATTGAGAAAAAAAGAAAATATATGCCCAAAAAATGTTTCAAATTAGTAAATCTTTAATTAAATATGCGACACAAATGCGTTTTTCATCGAATTCTTTTGTGTGCTCGCGAAATATTTGTTTGGCAGTTCTCATATTCTCAATAAAATCAAACTCTTTTAAAATCAGCAATCGAATTGTATTGAAAAAATTCATATCGTTTGTGTTTTTCCTCTTTCAAACATGCGGCTGGCTATATTTTACCATATTTTTAATGAAACACAATATAAACATAAAAAAATATGAAAAGAATAGAATAAAAATTCAATTTCTGTTGCGGTCTTTGTAATAATAATTTACAAAATATTTAAGATACGTGTTAAACAAATACGAATTTAACGTATACCCTGTATTTAAGATAAGCTTCGAGTTTTTATAGCTAAAATTCCTTAAAAAAATAAACTTGAAGATAGATCTTAAAAACTTAACCGATTATCAAATGAAATACTTTATTAATACATTTATTTTCTACAAAATCTTATACATTAAATGTTTTTGCATACTCCATTATACCCTTTCTTCTACATATGCTTAGGGCAAAAGGGTATAGTCAAATGTTGGCCCTGAGCTGCCAAAAAAAAGGGCAGATATATTAAGCAAGGATTTTTGTTTTCCATAACAAGGCCACTGCGGGTTGATACGCCCACATGCCACGCCCACATTGGCTGGTGTATATGATATCTTTATTGTTAGCTTGCTACGCCATATTTCAACACCACACGTATTTGGCGCTTGTAAATTATAATTCAATTAATGAATTTGTGCTGTGAACTAATTTTCGTGACCCTCAAAAGCGGCAGAGAAGCGAGGGAGAGAGGGGGTAAGTCGATGACTTATTAGTGAGTCGCTGCACGTTTGCACGGTCGTAAGACAGGCAACAAAAGCAAAAGCAACAACAACAACAACAAAAAAGGGACACATTTGATGCGTTGAAAATCCGCCAAAAATCCAACGCGAACCTGACAAAAATCTCGCGTTGGTTGTTAACATTTTTTGCCGAGCGTTGCATAAAATCTTTTGGGCTGAGGGTGGTGGGTTGGTTACCGAAAAGGAGGGGGGTGGGGGAGGGGCGCTGTGCCTGACTTTCATTTTTTATGTTTATTGTCGCGCTTATCGCTCGCCTGGCTGCCTGACTGCCTGCTTGCAACAGGGGTCCTGTCATTAGAGTCCTGGCGCCAAGATGAACAAAAAAAAAACCAAAAAGAGTAAACACAACGATGAAAAAAACGTTAACAACTCTCTTAGGCATGCAAGTGTGTGTCTGTGTGTGTGTGTGTGGGTTTATACTGTTAAGGCATGCTATGTTGGCTTATAACAAAACGCGTTACACACAATTTGTGTGCCACCTCCCGCTGAGTCCTGAGTATGTGTGTAACTTTATTAGCAATCTCCTGGCTCTGTGTGTTACCTTGTCAAAGTTATGAAAACGACTGGGGAATGCCTCCTGTTGCCTGTTTCACCTTTCCCTCCCCTCTCTCTCTCTCTTTCTCTCTCTCTCTTTCTCTTCCTCTCTCTCGATTTTTCTGTCGCTCCCTCTCCCAGCTCCACCTGCTGGCTGTCTTGCTCTAGCCGTGTGTGAAATTAGTTTAGGGCGACGTAAAACAAAAGCTAAAAAAATAATGAAAATTCCATTTAAATCTTTAACACAAAATATATACGCAAATTAATGAATTTCAGAGTTTAGGAGCTATGAATATAAAAATGAATACTTTAATTGGATTACTTATAAGCATCATAGTTGAAAAATTGTAGTGATAAATCGGGTTTCAGCTTAGATCTTTAAACATATCACAGATTTATAGTATCTTTCTTATATACAGAATCCTTAACATCTTAAAAATGGAGCAACTTACTTTAGGCTTACTTTATCTACTTACTAATCTTTTTAAAATGTGACTTAGTAATAAGTCTGATGACTAAAACATCTTTTTTGATTTTCAACAATTTTTTTAAAATTTTCTGATTTTTCTATATTTTTTTTTATGTCTTAAAAATATGAATATAGTGAAAATAGATGGCCTTAAATGTTCTCTAAAATAATAAATATGTATGAATAAGGTTGAGTTATTATTACTTTCCATTACTTTTTGTGAATAAATTCTCAGTTAACTTTCGTTTTTTTTACACCTTACAATTGGTAGTTTTCTTTCTTGTGCTAGTCATTGGCAAAAGCAATTTTCGGGCCAAAAGGCAATCAATCAAAAAGGCTAAAAACCATCGGTTGACTGAGCATATCTTAAGGTGGCTTCCATGTCTATGGACCAGAAGGCTATCACACGAAATTTAAAGGAATTTCAATTACAGGAGACGGTAAAAACTCATTTAAGGACGCCAGACACGCACCATAATAAGAGCGCCTCCTGGGGTCTGATTGTCCATGCATAATTTCCGATGCTTACCTTACCTTGGCTGGCGCTATAAATTTTCTTTAATATTTGTGCAAATGATGCGACAAGAAGACGACAAGACGACGCTCGATGAAATCTCGGCAAGCGCATGCCACCTCGCTAGGGTCATTTAAATGCAGATTGCAGCGAGCTATGGAATTTGTTGTTCGGGGTGTGAGGGGTGTTGGCAGTGGGGCAGTGGCATTTGCATAATGGCGGCGACACATTGCACCGGAAACGGAAACCCAAACGCCGCCCACTCACTTGCAGGTGTCCATGAGTCGTGCTTATGACTGCTTGAGCTTGAGCTGACTGTGCGTCCAGCCGTGGTCACTGTGTTCACGCCCTGTCCCTTTACCTGCTACAACTCATTGTCGTTAGTAAACGTAGTAAACGGACGCTCGTTGCCAACGCAGCCAATGCCATGGGTATGTCATCATGTGGCGCTCCACAAATGAACATGAACTGAGCCCAGCTTCGAACCAATTTCGCAGCAGCAAACGTTTTTTCATTTTAATTCAGCTGCAATAAATAAGCTGGCTACTGAGCAAATGTAGCGCCAGGTGATAGCCCTGCATTACAATGCTTCTTTTCTCTTCACACACACACACACACAGACAGACACATACACACTACAAAAGGGTACAAAAAAAGGAATCATGACCAATTCTTGTAAAACTTATATATATATATATACTATATTGCAATACCAATGGCCAATTTACGGTCACCATATGTTGGAACATTTTTATTGCTGCTTGGTTTGTGTCTCTGCTATAAATGGGATAACTTATACATCTTATGGTATTAAGAAGAATGTATTGCAAATTATATATATCCATATCGTATGAAGAACATAAATGTCTTTCGCAATTTAAAAGAATTTAAAATAATATTTATTTATTCAAACTTAAAGAAAAAGGCAGCTAATATTTTCAGAGTGATATTTGAATATATTTTCTAACATAGTTAAATTTTTCTTATATGTTTTGTATCTTAGCACAAAAGAATTTAAACGGAAAGTCAAATAAAGGGCAAACGTTTAAGCTTTTTATTTTAGAAGAATCTTAGTTTAAACTATAACTTTAGATGAAGTCTAAGGATTTAATAACTATCGTAAAGTTTCGTAAGAATGAACTAAGCTTAGATTTTTTATTGATTCTTCGTCGTAAAGTTGTTTTAAAGAGCTAAATAAAGCTTGAATGTGAGCTCTAAGCTCTAAAATTGCTCAAAGTGCTGTTGATATTCTTCTTTTATTATAAATGTCAGACTTGCTGATTAAGTATGAATATGTTTAAAAACATATTTGAAATTTACGTTTCTTAGCACATCATATATTGAATTGAACGAAAAGATATCGTCAAAAAGCACCTGAAAGCTTTTAAAAAGCTTGCTAAAGTTTACTTTAATCGAAAATTGTTGAATGTTAAGTTTCGTTAACGTTATAAATTGTGCATGGGGTATGTGCTTCTACGGGCTGTTGTGATGCTGCTTGGTTGTTATAGTTGTAGTAGTTGTTGTTATTTAAGTTGTTGGTGCTGTTGTTCTTATGTTTATGTTGCCACATCGTAGTCGAGCACGCATGATGCCGCGACGACGACGACTCTCTCTCTCTCTCTGTCTCTCTCTGACTCTGTTGAAGTTGGTTTGGTGAAAGGTGCAGCAGATGCGTCTGCGGGCGGACGGTGTCAACCCATTGTCAGTGGCATGTGGCAAGTACGATGCGGGTGTGTGTGTGTGTAGCAGTAGCAGTAGCAGTAGTAGCAGCAGCTGTAGTAGTTGTAGTTGCTACTGTAGTTACTGGTGTGGCATAAATTTTGTTGCGGTTGCACGTGAAAATTGCATTTGGCTACCATTTGGTTTGGGTAACTTCAATGTATGTGTGTGTGTGTGTGGGTGTGTGTGTGTGTGCGTATGTGTGTTGCCCCTTTTACGTGCTGTGCAAATTGTGGACTTAAATGTTTATGCGCTGGTTTTGGCTCCCAGAGTCACTGCCAATTGTGCCACCAACCCAACAGCAACAACAACAACAACAATATTCACAATTCGGATTCGCATTCGCATCCGCACCCCATTTGGCCGTTTGTTTATTAAGCTTTTTGGCCAAAATAGAAAAAGGTGTTGAATGCCACTCGCTGGCTGCTTTTTATTGCCACACAACGCACACACACACACACATTCGTACATATATATATATATATATCTCTAAGTGCAGAAGCAGCTGTAAAATAAATATATATTTTTATTTTTCTACTCTTTTGGCCATTCTTTATTTTGTTGTGCTGTGTTGAGTTGCTCTTGCTCTTGTTGTTGTTGTTGTTGCCAAGGCGAGCGTATAAATTAAACGCGTTACAGCTGGCAACCACAGCGATTTCCTCTTCTCCCTTCCCCATCCCCAACCTATTTTTTTGGTTCACATTAATTCGCGTTTGCACCCGCAAAAGCACTTAATGCAACCCTGGCTGCGGCAGCAGCAACTACGCGCCCTGGTTCAGTGTCGCTTGAAGCGTATACAAAAAATTTAAATAAGAAACAAATCGAAGTAATGGCATGAACACCAATCAGCACCCACCACCACCTTCCCCCACTACCGCTACCACTACCCCAGCCATTTATTCGCTGCAGATAGCAAATACCAAATGTTCAATGTACTAAAAGGCAATCAAGAAAAATAAAACAGCGAACGAGCACGAAAGCAGACGACACACAGCGGAAGTGAGTAAAAACAAAAGAAACTGTAAGGCTGTTCTCAACAAGACGAAGCCATCGGCATAATTAAAAAAAAAAAAAGAAAAAGAAAGAAACGAAACCCAAAAATCCCACGAAATGATATTCATTGAACCGTTGCGAGCACCATATTAAAGGGCATTAATGGAATTATGCTGTTGCAAACTGCAAAAAAGAATACGATCAAACTACCCAGCCGCCCACTTACAGGGACTTTTATACAAACGTGCGGACATCTGGAATTTTAAATGAATTAATAAAGTGCTCATACAATATACAAGTGGAAAAAAGTTATATTTTTGTGGCAACTTATTAAAACAGGAACCAGAGAACTAATAAAAACAAGAAATTATTTCATTTTCTGATAAGAAAATATTAAATATTAAAAACATTGTAATCATATCTTTTGCATAATAGGAAAAATAAAAAAATTATTTAAAAGCAACATAAAATATTTAATTAAAGTATTTTTCTTATATTTTTATGCAACCATAATTTTTAAATATTTTTTTTAATCGTTTATAAGTTAAATCTAATTAAATTAGCCCAACTAAAACTTATTACTCGTTTTGTGATAAAAATCAGCATCAAATTTTAAATTCGCTTACACTTTAATTTTTAGTAATAGACAAAAACTAATTGCGAACCAGTTTTGGGAATATAATTGGCTAAAAAATTGGTTTATATACGCATAAATTACGGTCAGGTGTTTATTTTGGTGTCGGAAAAACTAAGTGCTTATCGATAAATTGCAATCTAAAGCCGTGCATAAAGCTACCGCTTTCAGCCGCAGCTGCGGTAATGATATGCTACAGTATCACACACACACACACACAGCTGGCCACAAAATGCCACACCAACAATACCTATCCACCCTCCACACCTCACACACACTACCAAAAGCACCAGCCAATCGACGTTCGATGGAGCATAAAGAGTAACAAAGAGCTTAGAACCAATACTTAAATAGAACGAAAACGTTCTTAATCACACCATAGATAGTAAGTTAGTAGAGTGTAGCTTAAAACTACTGGCAAACATTTTAACCCAAGCGATTTGAAGTTCCCTTTTCGACATTTCAGTCAGCTGTCGGTGTTGCATCTGCTTCTGCTTCCTTTTTTAACTGCCCGTCGGGAGGGCGGAAGGGAAGGCGCTTAACATCTGCAAAAATATAAAGTGCACCCAAAAATAGCTAGAAGCAGGCGATCCGGCGTTAAAAATAATCAAACACAAGCTGCTGAGCGCTTTGCGGCCTGGTCGCCTTCTACCTCACATCTACCGAACTATGTACATCTCCTTTTGCCATTTTCACTTGTTTCGTCCTGGACTTTCTAGTTGCAACGACTGTTCGGCGCTGTGTGTGGCACTTTACTTCCGTTTTTTGCACTTTGCATACAAAGTACCGTTAACTACTAGCATCAGTTTTGGCTCACACAACAATCAAAAGAGTGGCCATACAGGGGGGGAGTGGGGGGGTGGGTGGAGAGAGAGAGCGACACCACTGACATTGCGGCTTTTTCGCCCAGATTTCTTTCGTTCGCTCAACCATTTCGGCAGCTCTTGAATGGTTTTCTCATGGAAATTTCGTTGAAATGTTACGCCACGAAAAGTAGTTGGAAACGTGAAAGACAGAGAGGTAATAGTTAAAGTGTAGAAAAGAAGGCAAAATGATGATGTACATCAAGGCCTTGAAAAGCCATCAGGCGCAGATTTTTAGCTCAACAGTTTGCACAATGCTTCCCCCAAAAACTTGGCCCCGTCATTAAGTTCACGTGTTCTTCAAGTTAAGTTGATGGGCGTTTAAGTAAAGAAGAATAAACTTTAAAACGCTTTATTTAGAAGGTTATTTGATCTTACCAACATAGCATATTAAGCATTAAGGAAAGGCTTTTTTTTTTATAAAAAACGGTTTCTTCTAAATACTTTATTAATTTTGTTGCCGAGGCTCTTAAATAATAATAAATAATTCACACAAGTTTTAGCATTGACATATTTGATTATTTCGCTCCAGTGTTAGTTAGTTTTTGCAGCTATTTATTTCACTTCTCGTTAGAAGTCCTCTCGACATTCTCATTGCATTTTGTGAGAGCTTCAAAAGCGTGGACGAAAAGATTATCGATGATCACTAGAGTCACCATGGCAAACATTAGAAGTTTGGGTTTCCTAAAGACCATTGTTTAATTTTTAGCTGTTGGTTAAACTTATTTTAAGAATTGTATAAAAACTCCGATTTCAAATATGAGTGAACAAGTTTTTAATGTCATGGATTACTCGATTTAAACTTACCTTTAAAAATGTTTAAGTTATAATATTATTAAAATAAACATGGAAATTTTATTTCGACACAAATTTTGTACAACATTTATTGCATTTTAAAAGGCAATCTTGTATGTAATCGATATAGATATCGGGTAATTTACACTTACACAAACAATAAACGAGTTTCCTTGGATATTTCTATCGATGCTCCGCTGCCTGGCTGCTGCCTCTCTTATACCCCCTTCCCTGGCCACTCTTCTTATCCTAATCGTGTGGCATTTTTATGTACTTTCTTTTTGGTGGAATCTTGTGGCTCGGCCGCCCAGAGGTCATAATTTCTTGTTAAGCCCACAACGCAAATGGCACTTTTACCTAAATGGACCATAAGGCGTTGAAATGTTGTTATCGCCAACCCGCCCCACCCCGCCTTCTCACACACACACACACACACACACTGAAAACAGCCCTTGAATTTCAAGCCTTACCTTCAGTTTCGGCTTTGGCTGGCGCAATAAAAAGCCAAAATACATTTCGATTATGCGGCGTGAGTTTTTGGTTTTTGTTTTTTTTCTTTACATTACTTTTATTTTATTTTATTTTTATTCTTTAAATTTGGGTTGTACAGTTGGCTTTGGCGAGGCCCTTAACAACAATTGAATGCGTTTGTGGCTTAAGCTAATCGAATTTATGATTTTACCGTCGCTGCAATAATAAAGAAAAAACAAAAATAAAATATAATTTGCCTGAAAGCCAAAATGCCCTATTTGGGTATAATTTGAACAATTTCATTGCGTTATATTTCAAGTGTATTATTATTATATTTTTGTGTATTTCTCAACTGTCACAATAACTATTAATATTTGTACCTAAAAGTCTCTTAAGACTATTAACGTTGTTTTAATATAATTTGAAATACATCAAGGGACAAGATGTGCTGCCTGGGTTCTCTTTTGTGCGGGTAAGTTTTGAAACAAAAGCCAGTTTTGAATCTAACTTTTATCATGTTTTTAGCTGCCTCAAATGCGGACTTAAGATGTGTCTCATCTTGTCTTTTTCCTTTGTGGGACTAACTATTATTTTGACACTTGTAATATATTTTCTATTCTTTCACGGAAACGAAGCTGTGTCAAAGGGTTTATAAATGCGTTTTGGACAGTTTTACACAAGTTTCATTTGTTTAAATTTTAAGTGCTTAAGCTAACTAAAATTTTAAATTATTAGAGAGTATTAAGATTTTAATTGTATATATTTTGATTGTGTTGTGTTTTAATTATTGCGTGATTGAATAACTTTATTATATGTTTTTTCTAGCAAAATTTTATGTGCTTCTTTGAATTGTATGTGTATTATTTATATTATATATCTTAGCATGATGCTATCCACAAAACAAATTTGCCAGCTTAAGCTTTTGGATAGTCTTTGCTTTTGAGTTTAGGTATCACTCCCACCTCCTTCCCCTCCATCCTTAACATCCTTCAAATGTTTTTTGCAGAGCTCTTTTGTTTGGGATTCAGCTCAGCTGAAGCTTCAAGTTGTGTGGTCACGGCTGTGCTTTATGGTTTTGAATGTAGGCCGCAGTTTGTTTGCTGTTTCTGCTGCAGCTGGCAACGAGACGTATGCGCAATTTATTTGCATATGATGACCGGCATTGCGTAAAAATTAATGAAAGGCAATTAAAAGCATTCGGAAATGTAATAAAATGCGTAATGCGCATGGTAAAAAGCCGACAGCAATTAAATATTGTTGCTATTATTATTGTTTGCTTAATGCAAATATAATATTATACAACACAGCAACAACAACAACAACAAACAACTGTCAACAATAAACAATTTTAAATTACCATGGTAAATAAGCACCACACAACAACAATGTCCACTTGTAGAGAATTCTCTTTGAATATGCATTCAAATATGCGATTTGTTATAAATGTTTTGGCAACATGTTTGTTATGCCTATGAAAATTGCAATTCAATTGTTCAACTTGTTTTTAGTGTTGAGAGCCAAATTGAATTTGTTATTTTGTCCCTTTCATGGTAATCAAATTGTTATTGCTGTTGTTGCTGTTGTTGTTGTTGGCAATCAATTGGCATGACAATTGCTGTTTGTCGTTGCAAAATGCCCTTTTTATTATACCCTCTAGCTGTTATCAGGCATTCAAAGTGTATGAAATGCTAATATTTATCATGTTCATGTTGTTACCAAACGATTTTGACATTAACTATAATCAGGTTAAGATAGTTTAGTAGCTTCAAAGTGTTGTTTAGCTATTTTTATACCCTGATCCCATTAAAAATGGGAAAAAAGGGTATAATGAAGTTGTGCAAAAGTATGTAACAGGCAGAAGGAAGCATCTCCGACCCCATAAAGTATATATATTCTTTATCAGCATCAACAGTCTAGTCGATATAGCCATGTCCGTCTGTCCGTCTGTATGTATGAACGCGTCGATCTCAGAGACTATAAGAGCTAGAAACTCTAGATTTGGAACTTAAGCTAGCCTAATCCCTAGGCAGTACACACACGCACACATACTTGCAAGCACTGACTGTACGCGTAAAGTATAGGGATCAAAGTATCGTTTAGTCGGGATTTCTCGACTAGAGCCTTCTTACTTGTTATTATTTTCAACTTGTGTTGAACTTTTTGTTAAATAAAATATTCGTATAAAATTGTTAAATAACAAAAATTATATTTTTATTATTAAAACTAAACAGAAAATGTTCAATAACTTTGATTTATTATTTTGGCTGTTGCAAATCATGGTCATAATGATAATTTAGCAACCCTGCGTTAGAAGGATTTTATAGCAAGGATAATTCATGGTTCAGCTGCAACACACACATTCGGGACACGCCTACTTGCTGTTGTTGTTGCTGCTGCTGTTTTGTCAAGGCATTGCCTATGTTCTTCCTTCTTCTTTTTCTTCGTCATTTATTTAATTTTTTTTTGTGTCATGCCACAAATCGGTAGCAAGCAAAGGCGTTGTTGAACACTGTGCAGCGTTTGGATAACTGGTGCATTATTGCGATTTTACACGCTGCTGCACCCGAAAATGAAACGGACAATAAGCTCCACTTGGCTACAATACGTTAGTCAGTTTTGCAGCGTTTTAAGGGCAAAAGGGGGCAGGGGAGGGGTCAGTTTTTGGGCGTGGCAGCCGTATCGTTGTCGTGGCCATCATTGCCACTGTCCGCCGCTAAAAGCTTTTTGATTATGAAAAATGTTCGAAACATATGCTCCAAATGACTGCGGAGCGTGCAAAGACCAAGAAGCAGCAAGCAAAAGAAGAATCTCCCTCTCTCTCTCTCTGTGTGTGTGTGTGTTACACTGCACGACAGAAGTATGCGTATATGATCCCATTCAGTATATGTAGAACACGTACTCAACATTGTGTAAGTGAACATTTTTTTTGTTTTGTTTTATATTTATTTTATTTAGTATTTTGCCGACTGCATTTCACTTGCTTTCTGTTGTTTTGTTGCTTTACCTAGTTTATTTGTCGCTTGGTTTGGAAGTTCTGTTTGTGCGTTGTTGTTGTTGCTGTTGTTAGTGTTTGTGCATTGTTAATGGTTGCGCCATTTTATTTTGAAATTAATAACGTGGCATAACAAAACAAGAACTAGTCCTTCAAGAGTGTTTAACGCCCGAGTGGCGCCAACAAAGTTATATTTATTTATTTTTCTATATTTTTTTTTTGACGCAAGCGCAAAATGGCAAAGAAATTGTGCATATAAAGTTGGTTTAAATCGTAATTTAATGAAGCAGCAGTTAGAACATTTAATTACAATATGATTTCAGTTAAATAACTTAAGAGATGTTAAGTGAAAATTATACCTATATCTAAAAATTGCTTCATGATATATACAAAAGGTTAAAAAGGATAACTAAATGCAACTTAATGAGCTTTTGGATTAAGTTTCAAGCTGTGTTGTGCTATAAATCACAGAAGATAACTTCAACCAATCTGCTTTGACTTTCCACTACAATAAAATCTTAGGTAAAATGGCTTTAAAATATTAAATTACGAAGGATTTAAATTAACCAAGTAATTTAGATGATGAAATAAGGATTAAATACAAAGCTCCAAGCAGCACTTAAGATAACAAATTGTAAATGATTAATATGAGTTAAGCTGTGCACACTGTTAAAGATATTTTAGCAACTTGCCCACAATCACAGCTTTAAGCTCTGTGTGTCCTTTAAATGTTCCCAACTTGACAATTTGTAGTTACAACGACAGCCTGCAGCAAGCTGACAACTTTGCAACAACTTCAAAATGAGATCAGACGTACTTAAGTTGCTTGACAAGGAGACACATACACACACATCCACACACACACAAACACACACACACACACACACCCACATAATATAACAATTAAACATCAAGCGTTACTGGTGAAACTTTCTGTCGAAGAGCAAACAAAACCCCAAAAATACATATACATATATAACAACAGACAGACAGCCTGCAGGCAAGAACAGTAAACTCCTTTATAAGTATACAAAGTAACTATGTACGTATGTACGTGTATGTATGTATGTTTGTATGTTATGTACTTGCCTATTTGGCCACAAAAGACGCGATGTTTGCTAAAGTTCGCGTCTTTGGCAAGGGTAAAGGTTACGGGCTAGCAAACTTTTTGTCAGCGAACGTGACATGAAAATCGCAGCGCTGATGAAAAATGCTAAATCGTGACTCGAATTGAGGATTTTATACGCAGCAAACCCAACACCCATTAATATATCTTTGTAGTCTTCAGTGACACATGGTCTAAGCAGAGCCTATGGCTTTGCCAATTGAATTTGCTCCCAATAAAAAAGAAATGAAAACATATTAGACATTAGAATCGGAAAAGAATGGATAAACCCAAGACAGAAGCGTCTCGTACAATGTAACTTGAGAGCGCCATGTGTGCTGACCAAATATAGCAACTCCATTTTTCGAGCAAACTAACTCTCACTCTCACTCTCTCTCTCTCTCTCTCTCCCTCTCTGTCTCTCTCTCTCTCTGTCTCTATGTGTCTTTATCTCTATATTTAGGCCAACAACTTTGGCCAGCTAATGTCTTCATTTGCATTGCCTCAACAAGAACAGTCAAAGAGTCAAATCAGTTTACGTCCCGTTCCGTTCCGTTCACGTTCCCGTTCCCGTTCCGTTCCGTCTCGTCCCGGTTACTTGATGCCAATGTGCACTTGACTTCGCCTGCTGCGATTTTAACGTTTAAAAATATCATAAAAATGATCTCGCCCAGCATCAGCATCTACTCTCTGCTCTTTGCTCTCTCTCTCTCTCTCTCTCTTTGTGTGTGTCTCGCTTGCAACCCGCGTTGGTTTCTATAAATACAAAGTTGATGCCGCTCGCTGCATTTGTCTTGTTTTTTTTCCGGCATCAATTGTGTTGTGTGTTGCAGCTATAGTTACGTGTTGTTCTTCTTCTTCCATGTTAGCTGTAATTAGATGTCGCCTTGGGGGTTGGTCTTTTGCATCTAGACAAACACACACACATATACAAACATATATACAGACATAAAGGCTATTGCACTCGGCCTGGGGCATTCAATTACCAACGCGTTGACAAATATTTTCTAGTTGCCAGGCAGAGATTGGTTCTTTTATTTTTGTTTCACTTTCAAATTTATCTATTGCTATCGAGTTCAAAGGGCCCAAACATCTGCACGTGTGTGTTTCCCAATCCCAATGAGCATTTAGATCATTTAATTGCCCTATAAGTGCCAACTGCTGTAAGAACTGTCTCGCTGTCTGCCTGTCTGCCTGCCTGCTTGCTAAAGTACCAATAGTAGCTGAAGTACTTACTGCGTTGGCGCTTTGCACTTGGCCATGTCAACGTGGGAGGCTGGGCATAACACACATACACACATACACATACATACATTATCTAATGAAACTGCTCCCTTGAAGGCTGTTACATAACATTCACACACAACAAACAAAATGTGCTTGAAATTACGAGAGATGCTCCTTAAAGTCAAGAGAAAAAGTTACGTTTAATGCAGAAGTGGAGTTAAGTTCTACTCCTAAATGAATCTTATTTTTATAAGTTTATGACTATAAAATTATGACTTCGTATTTATTAAATAATAAATGTGTAAAGAAAACATTTTTCTTAGGTTGTCGATGACTCAACTCAAACAATTTGTTAAGAAATATTTTAAAATTTAACTTTGTGTAATATTTCATGCGGTAGCGAAAAAGCCATTTTTTATTTATAAAATATTTATTTGTTATTTATTTATATATTTATTTATTTATAAGTATTTTTTCCGATATCTACTCAAGGTTCTTGCTCAAAGCCAAAACAACTTGGCCGATAATTCAATTCTTTTCTGCTTAGCTAAACAACATTTTGCTCCCATGAGTTTGTATCTTTTTATTTTTTTAAATTTTTAAACCAAAAAAAAAACAACCCTTCCCTTCTTTTTATGCACCTTGCTCAACCGTGGGCAATATATACGTATGTGGCATAGAAATAAATACTAGTTGCCAACGCAGACACACTCGCACACACACGCACAACGGACAATCTATGAGGGAGAGCAAAAAGTATTTGTATCCATAAGTATTTGTATCTTAATGGTAGGTATGTTTGTGCTGCATTTGTATCTGCGTTAGATGCTCTCACTGCTGACGCTTTTATATTTTAATTCTTCTTTATGTGTGCGTGTGTGTGTGTGTGTGTGTGTGTGTGTGTGTGCATGTAAGTGCTTAACTAGTGGAGCAGAGTTGAGTAGAGCTAGCTGGCTTGCATCAGAAACAGAAACGCAAACAGTAACAGTAACAGAACCAGAAATAGCAATAGAAGTACTAAACCTAAACCAAAAGCAGATGCAGAACCACCCAAAAGCTACCCAAGCCCACACACACACACACACACACACACACACACATTCTCTTGAAAATGTAGCCTGTGTATCCACTTGCGAGCGATTTCAAAGCGTTATTTATTTGTGGCACAAGCGACCATATTTCAAATGCACACCGCCCAACCTCCAGTCCCTCTTTCTCTCTAACCGCCAACGCGTCACAGTCGCGACCAAGTTAAAAAGTCGACAAAAATACAAACACTGCGTCAGAGAAGGAGAGAGAGAGAGAGAGAGAGAGAGATAGAAAGAGACTGAGAGCGAGAGGGATGGAAAAGTTTAGCCAAAATCATACTAACTGCGGAACAATTTTTGTTGTGTAAGTTCAACTGCCAACTAGACAACTATTGAATGCCCTAAGTACAATTCGCGGAAGCGAAGCCTTGGTATAAATATTATAATAGTTTTTATAAAGGTTCATTGATATTTGGTCTGGCTTTTAAAGCTTTAAATTTAAGAGTAATTAATAAATGTTTTTTTTTGTACCAAATATTCAATAAACTAACTTATCATACTACAAATTATTATAATTTTAATATGCAAAATAAAAAAATAATTTATGCAAGTCGTTTTTAAATTAATGTCAAAGAATGTTTCCCTTTTTAAGATATTAAATTAACTAACTATACTTACTAATATATGGTATTTGATAAGATACGATAAGACTCTTTAGACCTAGTTCAACCTGCATAAAACATCTTTTCTTTATATATATTAGGGATTGGTGTTACGCAAGTATCTTTGGCCTAAGTGCAGTTGGGTTAGTTTCTTCATCTTTTTCTTGTTGCAGGGGAATACCGCTACAGCTTGGTTGGATTACAGTAGACGTTGTTATTGTTGTTGCTGCTGTCGAAAACGCTTGCTGAATTTTTCACGTTACCATTGAAAACTTTTCGCACTCATGCCTTTTATTGGTGCTGTTGTGACCGCTGTTCTTTTTTTCTTTTTTTTTTCAATACCCTGTAACAAAAGGTTAAATAATGTTAGCAAAGTGTATTTCAAACTAGGCATATTTCTTTATATATAATTTAACGATATATGTCAATAAGAATTATTGCCACCTTGTTATAAACGTAAAGAAACTTTAAGCAGATATTTTTTCTGTTGGATCAATCTTTAGAATGATTATATTCCACTTGGAAAATTTACTTTTGCTTTCTTACTTATATATCTAACATTTCTTAACAATGCTAACATCCAAGTGCGTAGTATTTTCCAGTCCAGATCTCTTAGTGAGAACATTTTTACTTTTTTGTTGTTTTTTTAGGTTTATTTTTTGTTTTTCACAACTTAACGTGTCACTAAAAGGTGCACGTGAAGTGCATGTGTGTGTTGGGATGTTATTGTTGTGTGAATGTGTGTGTGTGTGTAAGTATGTGTGAAGCATGCATTGCTGCCGCTTGATATTTGACTCTAACCAGCTCAACAGCTATCTGTTCCACCCGGTACCATAACACTGTCCACCCTTCCCCCGCGCCTAAGCAACTCCGCCCGCGGGGAGCAAACGAGGTGGAGCTTCTTTTTTTTTTTTTTTTTGTACTAAATTTATGCGCTTTTATTTTATGAAAAACTTTTGCAATAATTTCTCAAAACGTTTTTGTGGTGAATTGAAATGCGAGAAAAACATTTTGCGGATGACGACTAAAAACTTGAGAAAAACCTTAGCCTCCTCACACACACACACACAAACACACACACACACACACATATATATTCAACCACACACACTGTTCTGCTTTAAGGAAAAACAAATACTTTTGCAGGCAGACATTTTTTATTGTTGTTGTTGTTTTAGTTGTTGCATTTGGCCACGCCCACAAATGACGTTTAGCAGCCAACCAGCCTGCCAGCGGCAAAGTTTTGCGCGCATTTCATTCCTGCTACTCTCTCTCTCTTCCTCTCACCCTGTCTCTCTCTTTCTTTTTGTGTTGGCGTCCTTTACCCTTGGCCAAACTTTAATGAAAAGTTTTGTTAAGAACTTTTGCGCTGGAAATTTCAACGCTTGAATGAAGGCGCCGTTGGCACTTTGTGGTGTGGTTTGGGGCGGGCGGGGGAAGGTTGATGCGGCGTCGTGCCTGACATTAGATTGTTTTTGCAGCGCCGTTTGCCAAAAGTCGAGCGAGACTTACTAACCTGGCCATAAACAACAACAAAAGTAACGAATAGAGAAACAAAAAAAATAAAAATGGTAAATGGTATCAATTTTGTTATTGCAGTTGCCGGCGCTTTCTCAACCTGCACTTTTGAAATTATTTACCTCAATAAACATTTGGTATTTTAATTACGTATTTCTATGTGCGTATGTGTGTGTGTGTGTGTGATAGGGAAACTGTTGTGGGGAGGCGATAACTTGGGCATAATTGAATTAACACACAATTTACGGTACATTGCGTAAACTTTTTGCTTGTCTGCCATTTTAGGACGGAGCAAGCTCTGCTGATAGCTGGTTTGGTAGTAAAGGGAATGGGGGTTGTATGGTTGGTAGACAGTTGCAATACTGGGCTTGCTTCTCTCACACTCGCAGATATTCATTATTGCAACAAAAATATTGCACAAAACTTTTGTGCGAAACTCAAAAATCTGGCACGAAATATGATCAAAGTTTTTGCAACTCTTTTGCTTATTAGTTTGTCACGTTAAGTGTGCGTGTGAGTGTATGTGTGTGTGTGTGTGTGTTGCGCTAAGTGCGTGGCATGTAGGGTTCTATTAAGCTTTACGTATGTGTCTTAAATGCATTTTTTTTTTATTAAAATATTATCTGGCTTAACATAATTTAAGAAATAGTTACTGGAACCTTTAAGACAAATTGGATTTTAAGTTTCCAAAGCTTGTACAGGAAAGAAGAATAATGAATCATAGTTTAGTTTAAATTGTTTACATACGTTGTATATTAGCGCATATTAAAGTTTTTTATTTTGTTCAACGTTCCTTTCAATTTGTTTTTGTTGTTCAATTTTTTGTTTGTTTCTTGCATGAAATGAATCGCAAATACATTGAAATTGCCGCCACTCGAGTTCATTCATACGATCCCGAGCCATATGCAATAATCCAATACAACTTTAAGCACGAGTACATACAAACATATATATATATATATATATATATATATATATATGTACATATGTATGTGTACATGTGTTTGAGTATGGCAGGCGAATCGGTCCGTGTATTTGGTACATGTGTAGGCATGTGGCATGTTCTACATGTGTCCGCTTGCAGGGCTTGACTTCCACGTAATTACGAAACAGCCAACAGACAAACGTTGCAAGGGGCAAGTGGCAGCAGCAACAACAACAACAGAGGCCTGAGCAGTCGACACAGCAGCAGTCAGTCTCATCATCGTCACATGTGGCACTGCATACAAGAGCTGTGTAGGTAGGTCCGATAAGGGCTTTGTCCATCTCCAGTTCGCAGTGACGAGTGTGTTACACATGTAAGCCGTAAAAGAACAATACCAAAGTGGGCGCATTGTGATTAAATGGGCGTGGCCATCTCAATGTGAATGGCATAAGCAATTTTAATTAAATGCCATTCTCTCTTTAAAAGTTGTATATCGATATTAATCGATTCAAAATAAATGTAAAATATTTGTATCTCATTGAAAAGTAGAATTCCGTTCGAATGCCCTTTAAAATAAGTCCACTTTAAGTTTCTATATATATATATATATATATACTATATAGTAGATATATGTGTTTGTATGTCGTCAACGGGCATAAAATCTAAAATCGTTTGTCACGTTTTGCACATAAAAGGATTTTCAATTTTCCCAATGTGACAAGCGCGCATTGCCCGCATTTGCATACTGAAGTTCAAATGGAAATTTGGTGATGGGTGGGTGCACGGTGTGCAGGGGGTGCAGGGGTAGGTGCTTTAAGTATCAAAAGCAAAAGCAAATAAAATCAAACTTTATGTCATGCCACGAGTTAAAATTGCGAGGCGGCACTTTCTGACATCTTTTTTCTCCCTGTCTCGTCTTTGTTATCAATAAAACACATTAAATCAAATTCCGCAATTCAATTGCTGTCGTAAAAACAAAGACGAACAAAAAAAAAAACGATCAGTACAAGTTGGGAAATGTTGAATGAGGATTTGTTTTCTGCCTTGTGGCTAGAAAAAGTTTATTGTGCAACAAAATGTGGAAAAGCATTTGCGTAAGGCAAAAACACAAACGTGGACAGATTTTTTTATTGGACCAATGCAAAGTTGTCACCTACTCGACTTTTAATATGATCCGTTTTTATTTGTTGGCAGACAAGACAAATGCTGTTACATATGTCTCATACGACTTTCAAATACTCTTGCTGGTTTAAAAATAAATTTGCATCTGCTTGGATTTGATTAAGCTTTTTCATTGATTAAGCAAACATGATTTTCATTTATTAAAGACATAAGTGTTGTTGCGTATATGCTATTTAACTATGTGTACGTGTGTGTATGTGTGTGTTTGTGTATTCCTTAACGAGATTTATTTGTAGACAACAGTTGGTGGCTGATGTTTTTATGGCACAACAGCCACAGAGAGAAGAAATTCATCAACCTAACGACAAGGACAAGAATCATCTCTGGGAGCTGTTATTGCCACCCAAAAATACATTTCAAACAGGCCAAAGATGAGCAAAGTTACAAAACGAAAAAACGAAAAAACCCATAGCATAAAAGCAAGAAGAAAAAAAACACATTTGAATTGCATTTGTGTGTTTCTCTCTTTCTGTCATGTTAGCGCCGAGGCATCTCCTACTTTTGCTTCTGTTTCTTCTACTTCTACTTCTGGCTGTATCTTTCGGATGCATCCATTATGTGTGTGCATCTGTAAGCTTTGCAAATGTGCGACAGTATGTGTGTGTGTGTGTGAGTATGTAAGTGCATTAGTTAAGCTTTACATTTGCACATTAAAAGGCGAATTGTGTTCGAGCATTTTGTGCGTTCTTCACAGCGACAAACTCGCAAATGTTGCTAAGCTCTTAAAAGGATTCCAATTTCAAGTGCTATAATACGCATTTAAAGAATTTTGTACAGAAGTCGAATGTTAATTTTTAAATTAAGTATGTTGTTGGAAGATACTTTAGACTCTCTACTTTGGATTCTTCAGAGTCAAATAAACGTGCTGTTGATTTTATTAAACGATTAACATAAAGTTATCTGAAATATAGAATTATATTACATGATGAAATGGTTAATTGCATATATTACACAAAGATACAAGCAATTCAAAAGCTAAGCTAAAGCTGTTGCTTCCGGTCAACACGTAACGAAAATACCACAAATAAATAAGTTCTTAACTCTAATTGTTTGTCGAGAACATTGCTAAGAGCCATGCCAATAATAGGGATAAGCCGATCACCATTTGGATGCCAGCCAAATGTGTGTACTATGTGTGTGTGCGTGTGTACATAAAAAGTAATTAAGCAATTCTAACGCATTTTGACATTTCCAAAAATATGTCAACCCAAGAAAAAAAAAACGAAAAAAAGAAGCAAATTGCAAACTGATGCCTTCGGCTGGGTTTGGTTTGTAGCTCAGTCAATTGCTTTGCTGCCAAAAAATATTTGCCAAAAAGCCGAAACACAATCGAGTCGTAATGCTAGATCGTATATGTTGGCTAGACTCGATTTTTGTTGTTGTTTGTTGTTTGAATGTTATTTTTATAGCACGACGAGGCAGTTCGACGATCGGGCAGAGATCTTCCGTCTATACCAAACAGCGGCTAACTATAGACGTTTCTCAGTATACGAATCTGTGAGTGTATATGTTGATGCGCCTGCGTAAGAGGATCAGTGTGTGGTGTGGATCATTTGAGGCGGAATGTGGAATGAAAAAGCACAACAGCAACACAGTCTTTTGGTATATTTTTGGGCGAACGAACAAAACTATATAATCTTTAAGTATATATATATGTACGCTTTATATGCATGCTCACTCGTATATTTATATATATATACAAGGCAAGACATGAAGACGAGACAAAGCTATAAATATATGTGTACGAAATAAATATATACTTATAAAATGAAAGTTCTCGTCATCGCTGCCGAGCATGATGAGGCTGGGAGTTGGGTTAGGGAGGGGGGGTTAAGGTGGGGTGTGTGGGCACAATCGCGAGTTTTCGATTCATTCTCGTTTCTTAATTCTCGTGGATCTTGTGTTCTGTAGTTTTTTTTATTTATTTTAGGGGTAGCGTTCGTTCGGTCGGTCGGTCGATCGGTGGATCCGTCGGTCGGTACAGTTATAGCCGCCTCAGTCAGCGAGCCAAGAATTAATTTGAGAATATATTTTTGCATCCTTTAGTGCATTACCGATTCTGTTGTCGAGCTGTGCAGATCGTCTCGACTCCGGCTGGCCAACGTCGCTTTGTTTATAACAAATATTCAAAAATATACCAAATAAATAAATCTCAAGAAAACCCTTTTTCAAGTGTCTAAGCACAGTGTATTGATGAAATCGTTTCGATATTTTGTTAACATAATACTGATCAACTCTAAATATTCAACGCGAAAGTGAACGGCTTCAATGTGGAAATCAAGAGTATTGAAAATCTGAAAACAAATCTTGATAAAAAGATTGCTAAAAAGATTTCAGTTCAACAATTGTTAGTGTGCACTTTCCAACAGCTAACTAACAGTCTGTGGCTATTTATGGAGAATGCCACAAATTGTTATAAATACTGCTGCTACAAACCGAAAAAGAAACAGCACAGAAATCGCTAAAGAATTGCGCATGTATTTGTATCTGTGTATGTGTGTGTGTGTGTGTGTGTGTGAGTATCTGTGCGAGTATGCAAGTTCTTATGCGAATGGTGAATAATGCGGTTCACTTCTTGCTCATCGCTATTTTCGTATATATAGCGGAAATATATTTCAAAAAACTCTTATACATATAAAAGCCTACAACATGTAGTACATATGACAAAGATTTGCCTTAACAAATGCTCAAATATATATATAAATATTTTTTTTATATAAAAATAGTCACTTTTTTTTCTCATGCCTTTTTTTTTGCTTGTTTAAAATGTGAATAATTTGAGTTATATAATGCATGAACATTGTACAGTTTTCAACAAATAACTACTTAAACTGTTTGTTTTTAATATAATTCATTCTAGAAATATTTAAAAAGAAAATACCTATTTTTTAATATATTAAAATTATTTTCAACCCACAACCACTTTAAAGTTTTTTAACCGTTTTGCTGAATGTGGCACGTTTATTAATTTCAATCAAATTATAAAAGCATTTAAAAAATTAGTTACATTAATCAAAGCCACTTTGTGAATCAATGCTATAAATATTATTAATATTATTATTATTGGTTCACAACTCCACCATTAATCTTTCCCTTTCTCACTCTTTTTCACCATTATGTCATTGCGCATATACATCATTAGCGTTGATATTTTAATTTAATAAAAGTGCATAACGTTTGCGCGCAGTGCATTAAAAATGTACATTCAGATCCAGTGATCTATCTAGACTATGAAATACTCTTGCATCCTATATTTCATATTGTATATTGTAGAATTATTTTAATAAGGATCACTTACTCGTTCCTTATAGCCTAATAGATTCCAAGTATAATTTTCATTAAACTTTTCATTTCCTTCTTCTATTGTTGCCTCGCCATTACCCAAATTTAAAAACCAGTTTAATTGTTCATTCACACAGTAAATTGCTAATTAAAATGCACAATTGTGCATTTTTTTGTTTCTTTTTTTTCGTTTAGCTGCTGACACGATGACAATTTTCATTACAATTCGATTAAGTTTCATTGCCGTGCAACACAAAATGTTAATTGCGACAACAATTCGACAAAAAAAAATCATTTTAATAATGCGTTGAAATAAGTCAAGTCAGGCAGAAACGGTCTTGGGTTCCGCTTTCGTCTCCTCCTTCTGGTCTGACTTTGCCTCTGGCTCCGGCTCCGTTTGTTGAACCTCTTCTGGCTTGGCTTCCACGGAAGTAGTTGGAGCTGGAGCTACTGGATCCACAATTGGAGTTTTTGTTGGTATTTCCTCTGGGATATCTTCAGGCTCGTCAGGCAGAAACGGTCTTGGGTTCCGTTTTCGTCTCCTCCTTCTGGTCTGCCTTTGCCTCTGGCTCTGGCTCTGGCCTTGCCTCTGGCTCTGGCTCCGGCGTTTGTTGGACCTCTTCTGGCTTGGCTTCCAAGGAAGTAGTTGGAGCTGGAGCCACTGGATCCACTATTGGAGTTTTTGTTGGTATTTCCTCTGGGATTTCTTCAGGCTCATCCGCGATAACAGTGTATGTTGGATGATGTCTGCATAGTTCAGTCTGAACAAATTCCACGCCCGGAAAACTGGGTTGAGTGCCACGATGACCAACAGAATAGGCAGCACAAATATTGGCAGCACTGATATGACTCTCGCGAGCTAAGTTCGGAAACGCGGCAATATGATAGGCCAAACTTCCTAGGAAAGCATCCCCGGCACCCGAACTATCAGCCAAGTAGCGAACGAATGCAGCTGGACAATGAGTGCAGAAATTTCTCTTCTGCCTGGACAAATGGACAGCACCTTGTTCACCCATTGTGATGATGACACTCTTGGCACCCTTATCTATCAAATCATTGGCAGCTGCTTTGGCATCCTGCAACGTTTTGACCTCCTTGCGATGGGTTAGCTGAGCTGCCTCCAGCTTATTGACACATAGAATTGTGGGTAACTTAATCAGATCCATGTTGAAGTTTCCCTTGGGTATTGGAGAAGCATTCAATATGGAAACGCCCTTGAACTGTTTAAGAGCGCACAGAACAGCTCTTTCGTCAGACTCCAGCTGACAGATCAGCACCTTGGCCTGCTTGAACATATTCCTGAAGCGAGTGACATCCCTTGGCTTTAACATTGCATTTGCTCCAGGAACCACAATAATCGTGTTATCAACATTGTCAGCCACAATGATTTCGGCCAATCCCGTCTCAGTGTTCTCCACACGTTCCACATTCGTCACATTTATCTCTAGCGTTTGCAAATACTCCAAATACTTTTCGCCCATATCATCATTGCCCAATTTTGAGATTAATGCACAACTGGCACCCAGTTTGGCAGCTGCCACGCATTGATTTGCGCCCTTGCCACCAAAGCATTTCTCCCGGTGCAGTGCCACCAGTGTTTCCCCTGGTTTAGGTAACTCGGTAACATATCTACAAAGACAAAGACAAAGACAAAGAGGTACTTTGTTTTCTAATCAGGCAGTTAGGGATGTACACACTTACGTCAAGTAGTCAATATTTGATGATCCAAAGACCAAGACGTCCAGATCCATTGTGGGAGTACTGCAAACTTGTGCACAGGAATTTGGATAACTTAATGATTTTACTTTTAAAATGAATGACTTAAAACTCTTTTTGGCAGACTTGTACATGCTTTTAGCAAAATTCTAAACTTTTAACGCGTCAAAGACAAATATTTCGAAGCTTTCACCTAAATTTCAATATTCAATTTGAATGAAAGAGAAGAGTGAGAAATGTTTATAAAATTAAATAAATAATTGAAATGAAAGACATCTCATGTAAACGTTTAAAACTTACGCAAAGGGACTAAGAAAAGACCTCGATACCAAAACCAATTAATGAACTTAAGTAACAGAATGATTCTGTCGATTAAAATCCATAACATATGATTAACATTTGACATTTAAGCTGTTGATTTTTTGTAAAAACTGCACAACACATGGTCTGGTTTGGCCTGATCTGATGTGGTACACTTAAGGCGGTCTCTGGGAAACGCCTGCAGTGTCTGCAGATTGCATCCATGTGCCACATCCTGCAGAAGCAGCAGCAACAGCAACGCTCCGTGGGTATTGCCACAGAATGCGTGTTGCATTTGCCTCTTCAAGTAGGTAAGAAATATAACGGAACGCATATTACACACACATGCAACAAAGACTTAAACTTGACCTGCTTGGTTGCCCGGGTCGACTGCGACGCTTCATGTGGGTCCCAAATCCATAAAGACAGAGAGCAAGAGGAAGAGAATTAGCTCTGGGATAGGTTTTAATTTTAGGCACCTATATAAGCGTCTGTTTACAATGCGCTTAGAGGACAGTCGCATTTGTCAGAGCATGCCGTTAACTTCCATATCGAGAGATCGGTTTTCTAAATCGAAACTGCATTCGTTTGTGACTAACTCGGATTTCGTTTCGTTTTTTGTGTTTGTGCGGAATGTGATCAAAACAAGGAAAAAAGTACACAAATTCTTAAGAGTATATAAAAAAAATGTGAAAAGAACAAAAAATCGTTTAAGCGCAAAGCCAAAGCCAAAGCCATACACAGTTAACGAAAGAGACAGAGGCTCAGCAGGCGATGGTGCTTTTGTCTTTACTTTGGCCATGTGGCGCAAAATATGCGCATAAAAACAAAGTCCAAACAAAAAAGGGCGCAATTTTATTGCGGCAACCACCCCCCTCACCACACCACCCCACCACCCCACCAAACCATCAACCGCACAAATACCTACATACAAAATAAAACAAAAAAAAAAATGATCAGCAACAAAAAACAGCTGCAAAAAAGTTTATGAATTTTTTGTGCAGGCGCGTGAAAGATGCAAAACAAAAAACAAAAAAAGACGCCAAATAAAAAAAATAAATAAAAAAAATAAAAATAAATAAGAGCAGCGAACAAAAACAAAAGCAGATACTACGCGAACACGAGTTGTATTCCCGGACCACGCTTCACAACGCCCAGTCACATATAAACACACTTCAGTGCGCTTAAAAATTGCTTTATTGCAGTTGGACTATAAAAATGCACGGCAGAAGTATTAAACCCTTCCCTCAACCCCTGTCCCTATACATAACACCATACAGGAGCGAGAGCAAAAACAAAGTTTCAAACAAAAAGTAAAAAGTAAAACCGAAGCCAACAGAGGAACAGGAAAATTTGCAAGCCACAGCGCGAGGCCACAAGAAGCATAAGGATATCAAAGGATTTAGTTCTAAAATAGTAAAAGAAATAACATACTTATACCAAATACTATGTGTATGTGTGTAGCAAACAACACCAAAAAAAAAAAAAAAATAAAATAAAATAAAATAAAATAGTTGAATAAGAATTGCCACGAAAATCGCCGTTCAAGTATTGTGTAAAATGTTTTTGCAACTATTGTTGCAATTACATATTCACTACCATCATTATTTAAGTGAGAGTCAGCAGTCAAATAGACAGCGAAGAAAAACCCTAAGTATGACGTTAAAGTTAATAGAGTGATTGTTAGCTGTTATAAATGGTTTGAAAACTGTTAACTGTTAACTATGCGGCCTTTGAGAGTTCCATGCTTCCTTGCATTCAATAGTATATAAATAAGCATATGGAATGTAAAGAAGTATGGAGCGAAATCTGGCGAAACATCATTAAACAAACGAAACGAAAAGAAAAGAAACGAAAACGAAATTAAGTAAGTGATAATGAAATATTTTTAGAATATAACCATAAACAAATGAAATTTATAGAACTAAATGAATATTTTTAAGCATACAATTTTAAATATAACTCTTATATTCTGTTGTCAATAAAAGTATAAAAATATGTTTTCAATAAATTCTATAAATAATATCAAGTGTAAGCCATTTCATTGCGTAATATTACACACATATATGTTGTGTTTTATTATCTTTTGAGTATCCTTGCGTAAAAAATGCCACAAAATAATTAATTTAAAAATACTTGAAATATTTGGCTGCTCTCATATTTGGCTTATGAATGTTACTCGTGTTAAAAATAGCAACAAAAAAGAGCAGCAAACATTTTAAAAATACATAGCGGAAAATATTCGTATTTATATATATATATATATATATATATATTGATATGTGTAAATACGTTTGTATATGTGTTTAGGTGTTGTTGTATCTGGCCGCGTATCGCATTTCGTTATATCTATTGAAAAAAAAAGAAGAAAAAATGTTGTTATAAATAAATTCAAGTGGACGGCAGAAAAACCATTTGGAGCATGGCAACAAATGGTGTTTAGTTAAGTTAGTACAACGATTATAAATAGGTATACACATGTGTGTGTTTGTGTGTGTTGGGCATATCCAGGGCTTTTAGGTTTTGCGGGCAAGAGAGCCAATTCGAATTGCAGTTAAGCACTGGGCAAACACTAAGCCCCCCCAAAACATGTGCAGCAAAGTGGATTTACCCAGCTGAAATTATCACTGAAGCTGCAAGCCAGAGGGCTATGTCGCACATGTGGCGCCATCCAGCGACGCTTTGCTCGGCTCCGGTTGCTATAACTTAATGCAATTAATATGCAAAATCGTGACACACACGGGGACAAGGACAAGGACAGGGAAAGGGTGACAGTGTAAGGAGCTGAACGACGTGCACAGCATGTGCGGAACGATGCAGTCAGACAGGTTCAGGTTCAGGATCGTGTGCAGAAACAGTAACGAAGCTCCAGCGAGTACGAGCTGCAGTGGGTGTGGCAATGGGAGTCATCATCATCATCATCGTCGTTCTCGTCGTCGTTGTCGTTGTAGTCGTTGTAGTCGGTGGAGCGCATTAAAAACAGCGCGGTAAAGGCAAAGTGCGCCAAATTGATGAGCGTCACGTGCGTTTTGCTCACTTTGTGTTGCCACGCCTGCAGCCGGCGGCCCTCATTGTGTGTATGTGTGTGTGTGTAAGTGACTGGCAGAGATGCCAAGTTGGCTGTTAACGCACGATAGTTTTAGCTATAATTTAAACTCATGTTGGATTTTTAAAATATTTTCAGTGAACTTGAATATGAATCTGATAAATTAATGAAATAATAATATGGTTATTTTTTAATCAGCATAAGTAATTTCTAAGTTTGCTGAAAAATAAAACGTTTATATATATTTTACAGTATTATTTTTAATTTACTTTATTAATTTTTGTACTTCTTTTTCTTTTAATATTGATAATTTAAGAATTTATTTTATTATAACAGGTAAATTTTCAAAATTTTGATATCTGATTCCAGATTCCATCTAAAATCATACTATTCACAAGCAGAGCTCATCATTTTCAGCAGTTTCTTAAGTTTCTAGCTTTTGTTTTCTGTCACAATTCGCTCTTCTCTGACACATTCTGTTATAAGTAGTTGTTGTTGGTGCTAGTGTTAGTGTTGGCGTTGGCTGGCAAGTCGTAAAAGTAAACAGAGCATGTGCTGTATCTATGCATAGTATCCATGGTACTCATATTACTCGTTGTACGAGTTGCATGCTATAAAGCGCTTAATTTTTTTTACGTGTGCGCAATTTCTACAAGGTGAGAAATATGGCAAGCTATGCCAAGATGAATGATGTGTTGGGGGTGTTGGGGCAAGGGTTTTTGTGATTTTGTATAGAGTCTACTTGCAGAGCAGACTCATATTCGTATGCTGCTGCATGGCTGCATGCTGTGCAAATGTTGCACAGTGTTTTTTTCCTATTTTATTTAAAGTGTTGTCGGCAAATATTTGTTTGGCAAATGTCAAAGCTTCAAAATACAAAACTGACCCACATTGGCCACAACATTGACCAGCTGTGACGGTTACTGCCCCTGCCACGCCCACCATTACAAGCACACACAAACACACTTCAGGAGTAGTATTTAATATTTTGTTGTGCGCCCGCAAAATGGCAAATTAGTTTCAATTAAATAATGTTGTCGCAATTTAGACGCCAGGCAGACAGGACAAGAGACGACAAGGAGAGAGGAGAGAGGGATCCTTACATGCATGCTGAGCTTATGCATAACGCAAAATGTTGAAAGGACAAGGAAAAGCACAACAACACAGTCATCCAGTCATCCTTGTCGTCGCCATCAGCGTCCCAGCATGTCCAAGCAATAACGATTGTGGATTCAACATAATGCCCTCATAATTACTGCACACACGCCTCAAAATGCTGGCCAGGGATCTCGCAGCGCCCACCGAAGCGGCGGTCAATGAGTTGACAACACATAATACTCCCCACTTAGCCGACAATCCCGACCCTAACACAAACCATAAAACAAACCCGTAGTAAGCGACAGTCTCCGGGCTGCAATTTGCATTAAATGTGCTTTGCGATTTGTGTTATTAATTTCGAGTGTTAACATTTCTCTTTAATGAGAACTAACTCGATCTCAAACACAATACAGCGTTTATAGTTTTAAACGTATTATTTTCTTGAAATTAATGGAAATCTTCCGTACCCAAAAATAACACATGAGGACGGAACAAAACTTTCCCAACTCATAAGGAAATTCGCTTTATTCTTGCCTCGAACTCAATAATAAAACTGCGTTTATAGTTTTAAAATCTTTCCCAGCCCATAACTTTCTCAATGTTTTAAAAGATACTTAAAGAAATTTTGCATTATAATCATTGTGGAAAAATGAACATAAACATGTGCAATGCATAAGTTTCACATTTTTGTAGGTCTCTCAAAATTAAGAGCAAGTTTTGAAAGTGGTTGGGTTGGGTGGGTTGCAAAGAGATTTTATTAGATGGTGCGACCAGACAAATATGTGCGCTGAATATCAAGTGAAAACTGTGATAATAGAATGGAAAAGAAACGTATGCGCTTATAATTAAATAATTATAAAATTGTCTTTCATGTTGTGCTTGGTTTGTCTTTTCGTGATGGCAAATTAATATTTTTATTGTGCCATTTATTTAATGTTAGAAATGTACTTAGTTTAAAATTTAAAGGCTAATGTTGCGGTCACAAAACAAAAAGGGACATCAAACATGAGAACTGTATGGGAGAAAACCTAAAATATGAACTCAATGTTACATGCAACATGCAACAAGAGCTTGACATGAACATAACAAGCAAATAGGTTGTAAACGTATATTATCTATGTTAATACGACCAAACTACACACACACACACATACATTGAAAAGTATGTAAGAGCATTACTTTATTTACTCAGTGCATGGTTTTTATTTCAACGTGTGTTTCATATTTGTTGTTGATGGTTTGACAAATTTGCATTTTGTGTTGCGGTTTTGCAATTTGCATAAAGCAATTGAAAATTGTATGTACCTAAAGTGTTCATATATGCAGATTTATATATATATATATATATTGGTTGGTTGAGTATCATATTTCTAATTATGTGCGTAGCACTTTTAGTTTGTTTAATTCATGCAAATTGTTTGCTTTTCCCGATATTCCCCTTCTCGGACCTTATCTCTGATTAATTGTTTTCGGCTACTTACTACAGTATTTCCACATTTCCACATATACACATTTATTTTTCATTCACAAAAACCGCATTTAAAAAGAAACTACAAAATTGCGCAGCATTTTAAGTGGAAATTTAATTAAGCTATTTAATAGCGCTAAATATATGCAATTAATATTAATGCAATCGCAATGCAAACTGTCGCACACGATTTAATTATAGATTAGGGTGGCACATTTCTTTTTATACAGTTACTAAATAGTGTTGTAAAATGAGGTTTGTATAATTTAAAAAAAAATATGTATACACTAATAAAAGCACAATCAAAATGAGAACATTAACAAATAAATGTGAAACTGGTCAGATAGTTTCTTTTTGTTGATTATAGCGTATCTGTAAGCCAGCTTAAACATTACCATTTAGACTTTAGCTCGTTTTGAGGTTTATTTTACAGGAACTTTCCTAATTGGACGCTTTGTTAAATGTAGCGGCGTATGAGTTTCATATTGTAAAACAATGTGTACTTAATTTAACTAATTTCTGGCTATGCCCTGTTTATTAAGGCTATCAATACAGCTCTCGGCACACTAAGGCTAATATAATTTGTGCACAATAAGGGTAGAGAAAGTTGGTTAGGGGCAGCTTTTGGCAGGTGTAGATGTGTGTTTATTATGTACATGTTCATGTGTGTGTTTGTATTTGTATTGTGCAGTGCATGCAGTTAACTCTTAATTTGAATCATCTTTTAATTGCCATATTAAGCACGCTCCAATAGCAAGACACACACAAACAGACATCGTACGCACACAACAACAAACAACCAACTAACACTAGCACACACTGGTAAGCAATTATGCAGACGATGTTTAGTTGAAATTGATTGCACACAACAGAGACACTCACTCCATTGAGTTAGATATATGAAACATAGTTATATATCTGCTATATACAGGTGTTGGTAAGGCTTTCAGTCCAGGCGTTGAGTTGTGTGCGTGTTTGCTGTATATGTGCACTCAATAAGATAGCTTGACAGTTGTACAAATAGTGCAAGGTTAGCCAAAATTCGTTTCTGCACTTGATAACATTCTGCATTAATTGAGAAACTCTGTCCAAAACGTGTTCGTTAGAAAATACATGTGTCTCATGTGCTTAAAACTTTCTTTATAAGTATATCAAGATGATAAATAATTTTAAAATTCATATAATTCAATTTTTATCAAGTATGAAGATTAAGTTATGGTAAAAATGAATAATTTATTAAATTCACTCATCACAATAAATATTAAGAAACGAAATTATCGATTAAATCAGCGCCATTTTCATCTCAAGCCAAGCGTAAACAATGCTTTTTGCTTTTAAGTTTCACACAAACGAAACTTTTAAAAGACCTTGGGTAAAAGTTCAACTGCAAATGCTTTTCAGAATGGAAAACTCAAGAAAATGTGCCAATGAACATTGCAGTTGTTAATGCAAAACAGCAAATCGTTCAAATGTCCGTGAATTTTGCCCATGTGTGGGTGTTTTAATGTGTATGTGTGTGTAATTGTGCAACATGAAATGGCCAAGAGGCAGTTATGGTTTCGAAGTGCTTACAAAAGCTTCATTTATTACGAAATTTATGTGGGGCGTAAATCAAGTGTGCAAATGGATTGGAATTAATAAATGCGTCTACCGTATATAACAACAACAAAAACAATATTATGTTGTGAATGTGGGCACCCACATCAATGTGGTAGTTGTTGTTGTTGCTGTAATATGGAAAAACAGCAAAAATGAAGAAATAAAATGAAATAAAATGGGAATGCAAATTATGAACAAGCTTTTGCGCTGTCCAATGCCAAACAAGCGACTCCAAAAAGTATGCCACAATAAATTTCATAATATTACTGGCGCACTCATATTAAATGCATACACACACACACACACACACAGACACATACATGCCGTTCATGCACTCCGTAATTTGATTTTAAATGCAAGTTTATGTTTTTACATATTTTATGTTAATTAAACTTGTTGCCGCGACTTTTTGTATCTATAGAAGGTACTGGTGATTGTATAAGTGCTGCAACTTGAAACCAATTATGTTGCAATCACATATATACACATACATGAACACACACCAGCAAACTCACTGACAAACAGACAGCTTGTTACGATGCCTAATTTCTCCAACTCTTCAGCTTTTTTAGCCCCACCAACATATTGCACCACTCTACCCTGCCACTTAATTCTGCAACCAACCCACTTGGAGCGCTTGTTACTTCGTTAGTAAGTTTTGACGTGGCGCCAGCAGAGGCAGCAGCAGCAGCAGCGGTATGCTCCAAGCGTGAAATAACTTCCGTTGCGAATTTTATGTTCGTTGCATATTTTTATTCACAAAATGCACAATGCGCAGATACCCTTAGTAAGAGTTTATGTATGCGTGTGTGCAACTTACATATGTGTTCGCATTTTGGGGTCTGCAATGTGTTTTTTATACTTTTTACTGTCATTCACTTAGCCGCGAATGTGTTTTAATGAGCTTCAAATTATGATGCGGGGGCTTTGTCAAGTAGAATGGAAGGTTTTTAGACCATAGAGAAATGTTTGATACTCATCGGGATCACTATTGTGTTGGTAAGAAACTCAGCTAAATTAATTCAATGGTTGTTTTTGGTTTGTGAAAAGGGAAAAACAATAGCAAGAGTAATTTGCATAATCTTTATTAAGTTCTTTTAATGTGTTACAATAAACAAAATAAATTTATTTAGGTACTTAACTTTGTTGATTTAACTTTTGTACAATAACATCTTGTATAATTGAAATGTGTAATAAACCATTGTTTATAGCTTATATCTCTCGTGCTGCCATTTTATCTCTTTATTATCCTATTGCTTGTAATTGGATATTCGTCTTCTTGGGATTTGCTTGGACCGTAAAGCAGTCAAATGAAGCTATTCAAATAAGAAATAAAATTAAGTGCCAGAAATAAAACCCACAAAATGTGTGGGCAAAAAAATAGGCAACATTTAAATTAAGCACATTGCATGAACTTTGAATTGTCGCATACCATTGCTGCTTTTCGCCACACACACACACAAACACACCTTCAGTTAAGTTGAGTTGTTGTGCCATGCTGCCATTTGAGAAAGAGACACAGAGAGTGAGAGAGGAAAGAATAACGCAACCAGTGAAAGAGCCTCAAGGCAGGCTATGAAAATGTATTTACCAAAGTGTTGAAATGTTGCTCAACTTAAATTAAAATGACTTTGTCAACTTGTTTGCCATATCTTTCAGGTCTGGCACAGAACAATCCCGAAATACTCCTTGGCCAACATAATTACAATTTTTATGAGCCCATTTAAAGAATAAAAGGTGATTAATGAGCTTGAGGAGCTTTAGGAGTGTAAAACAATACAATTTATTAATATTAGATATTAATTTTATTTAATATTTTATTTAATGTTTTTTTTACATAATTTTGTCCAGGGTATTTAAGAAGCTATATACCTTTAACAAATAAATATTTATATTCTGTTTCTGTTGTTGTTGGTCGTCTTCTTCGCCCGAAAGTTTGTAATTATTTTCTTTTCTCGTTTGCCACAAGTGTGAAAATAGGTAAAACTTATTTTTTGAAGTCATTTTCCACGTTTCTCTCCTATATCATTACTCTACTCTTCCTCTTGCCTCGTTTCTCTTGTTACACAGTCTTAACGTTGAATAATAATGAAGGCAAAGTTTTTTCTTGCTGCGCATAGCATACTGCTTGGTCAGGTGTGTTGGGGCCGGGGGCAAAGCTGAGTTAAACATTAAAAATGTTCGGAAAATATTTATTTCAGAATTACGGTCAGTTTGGCACTTTCTTGCTGTTGTTCTTCTTGTGCTGTATAACAGTATGCGGTTTGGGTATGCACTCAAGTTAGCCAAGACACGCAAATGATAAAAACTCACCATCACAATTTTTTTTTTAAGGTCAACGATCTGTGCATGTTGAATAAGTCACCACCCAAATATGCGTGAGAGTGAGAGAGTGCCAGAGAGGAAAATAAAGAGAGAGTTTAATGGTGGCAAATGGAAACATGTGCAATAGAAAGTGGGAGAGCCGGAATTTCAGAGAGTGCTTCGAGTTTTTCATCATTTGAACTTTAACTATTGCACAGTGTAAACGTTTGTATTTCAATCTTAACATATTTTAGAACAAATCTATATTTAAATAATGGCACTTGATAGCTTTTTTGAAAAAGTTAGTCGCTACAATCCAAATGTATTAACAAATGTGGGACGTGTCTTAATAAACGCCAAGTGCACTTCACCAGAGCACACAATGACACTCTGCCAGATACGTGGTAAGTTCCAAGATCAACACCTTATCGGCTAGACAAGTTTGTCTAAGGTTCATGTCTCGAATTGCTTTCTTTGCAGCCGGCTATAAAGAGCTAACAGAGGAGACCTTTCCACGCATAGTCGATTCAAGAGTTGAGCTATTGTTCCTACTTACTGTGCCATTTATCGCTTGTTTTAGCAATCAACATGGCACATTTCATTTCTTTATTGTTTCACCAGAGGAATCGTGAGATGAGGGATTGTGAAATTATTTTATAGTTAGTTAAATTTCTTTGTGTTTCTTAGTTAAATTTCAAATTAAATTAATTATTAGAGCTACAACGAAAGGGTTTTTTTTATTATGGAGGTGCTGCAGGCGGCTTCAACTTTCTAATACAAAATCTAACCAGCTAAATTCAATTCATTATTTAGCCAAGTTTTGCTGTTGGTTTTGGCCGCAGCTGCCACTGGAAGTTGGATGTAATGAAATCAATGACAATGCCAAAATAAGCCACAATTCCGTAAAACCAGACACAACAAACACCAAATAAATAAATGTCTGGGGCGACAGAGAGCAGCATCAAATCAAATGAATATGCGCCAGCAGATTTCCATACAAACAATACAAACAAGTAGCAGCAAATGTGACTATAAAAAAAACCCAAACAACAAACAACCAAAAACGAACGAAACGAAACAAGACTGAGAGAGAAACAAACAAACAAACAAATAAACAGACCAACTGAGCAAACTGACTGTAAAACCAACTTGGCCACACTACAAGGGGGTGGTAGTTGGGTGATGGGTGGTTGTTGAGTGGTTGGTTGGTTGTAAAAGAATGTAATAGTTAGTTAGCTTTGGGTTGGGTCGCGTTGCGTTGGGGGGCTGACTGGGTGGCTGGCTGTGCTAAGGACCAGTTGGGTCACGCAGCCGCATTGGTGCTGGCCAAGCAAAACGTAATGAAACTAAATGCTGTTGAAGAAAACCCCAAAACAAATTCATTACGGAACTGCACCTCAGGGGGTGATAATTCGATTCAACGAAAAACTTTGCTGATTATTTATTGCTTGCATGTGGCGAGGCGAGTTCTCTCTCTTTCTCTCTTTCTTTCTCTCTCTGAGTTTGTGTGACTGTGATGCTAAAGTTATCCCCGTGGTGTTTAGCTGTTAGTGTCATAAAATGTTTTGTGGCACCAAACTGGGCACTGGAACTCATTATTTTGTTCATTAACACATTTTGGTTTTGGGTTTTTGTTTCTGCTATATTTGTTTTGGCAGAGAAGGTATATAAAACTTCTTTCTATTTCATAACGTTTGGTATGAAAACAGAAATTATTTTAGTATAATTTTATTTACGATCGTTTTGACCTCGAGTTAGCCATGCATTAAACTGCTTTTGAATATTAATAGATTCTTATTAAAGTTACTCGCAAGCTTTTTGATCTTAGTATCTTAGTATATTTCTTACGTTAATGAATCTTCAAAATAGAGTATCAGAACTTCGATATCCTTATAATACTTATTACTTCTTGTTTGTGTTACTTTTTTTTTGTTTCCCTGTTTTGTTGATGCGGGTATTCTGGTGCCTTGTACTAAATTATGCGACCTTTGGTTTTGATTTTTTTTATGTTGTATGTTTTTTTTAAGCATGATTAATGAGCCTAAAAAGAAGTATATGTGTAGGTAAGCTTATGGCCACATAAAAAAATAATTTAAAGTTTAGTTCTATGTCTGCCAGTTTTGTGGCTTAATTTGTCTTATTTTCATTTGGGTTATATGCAAATACATTGTAGCTTAAGCATAATGTCTGCAGCGACTTTAATTTATTAGTAAAAGCTAGCGAATTGCAGCTCAGACTGGCTTCTGAACTACTTATTTTTGGCCATTTCAGCGGGTTATGGCACTTTGTTAAGTTGTTAAATGTTATCGACGGCGCAGGTTTTTATGCCTTGAGGGTCAGATAAGTGTGTTTATTGGACATTTTCCAAGACCAAGACGTCAGCTGGCCGTTTTAATTTTTGTGGTCTATTATTTTGTTTGTTGGCATTTTGCTAACAGCAACAAAAGTGGATAGAAAACATGTTTACGACTTCGCAAACACAGTTCAGGCAGATTTGTCTGGGGGATTAGGGACCCAAATGTTAAGAGCCGCTCATTAAGAACCTAAGAGAATGTGTGCGTCATTCCGTTTATGGCCAAACAGCACAAGAAAAACATTTCTCTCGACTTAAATAGATAGTGAGAAAACGAAAACAATGAAGTCGGTGAGTGTGTGCTCTTAACAGGCTGATGAAGTAGTTGAAGTAGAATATGGTTAGCTGCGCTATTAAGTTTGACTTGTTTTCTGCAAGTTAGTTTAAAGCTGAAAGACTCGCGAAAACAAGACATGAGTGAATTAGGCAGTTACATTTTGTTAAGCTAAAAATTGAGAAACAGAATTTGTGAAAAACAAGATTAATTTGAAAATACGTAATACGTAAATAGTTCCAACAGAAAACACTACTTGCACCCAAGTTTCAAACCAAAGAGAAAAAAATAAGTTTCTCCAAACAAAATAGACACTAATATTAGCATTTGCTTAGGGCTTTAAGCAATTAATTTTAAACATGCGCCGTTGTCGGTGCTTTGTTGCTTGTTGAACATGTTTAAAGTTAATTTATTTTGAAATCCCTTAACTAAATCAAAGTTAAACATTTTATTGGCTTGCCCAACGGAGTCACAAAGCAAGTTTCAATTAAATAGCTGCTCGTCGCCTCCTCACTGGTTTCTAGAGCTTTTTCAAGTTGTACTATTTGTGCCTTCTGTGCTCCTTGCGGAATTAGTGCCGTCAAACAAAAGTACGCTCGACGCACACACACACAAACACACACACACAGAGTGAGAGACCATGAATTCATTTTAAAATTGTAGCTGCAGAGAACAAAAGAAAACTGCCATTGTGCAATTAAAATTGTATGGCACTAGGGAACTGGGTGCATGGAAACGAGAGTCTAAGTCTATGTTGGATTGGATCTAGGAGCAGAGGCTGACAGAGCTGACTGCCGATAAGAGAAATTAAAACAAACAGACGCCGCACACACTCTCTCTCGCTCTCTCTCTCTCTCTCTTTTCTTTCTTCTCCTTTTGTTTGTGTTTTCTTTTGCAATCTCTGAACAGTCTCCAAAGTGACACATACATATATGTAGAGTGCAAAAGCAAACACACGCACAAACATACCATTCCCCTCTCAGTGTTCAATATGTGTCCAGAATCCTGTTTCTAGCTTCAGCTACCGCTATGTCTGGCCTTGTTTACGGCCATATCATGACAGTTGCTCCCACACCCAATTCTATCTGTTTCTTAGTGTTTTTTTTTGTGTTTTTCCTTTTGCGTTCTGCTTTAAGTTGTCACAGTTGTTCATGTTGTCTAGTTCAGTTTAATTCGGTTCAGTTCCTTACCAATCCCAACACCCCCCACAGCCATCACCCTGCACAAAAAAGCAGCTGCATTTGTCGCCGTACTTAAGTCCCCAATGATATCGCATAAGTTTTTCAATTTTGTGCGTTATTAGAAGCGATTAGAGCCAAAGTACACTACACAAAGCAAAAGAGACAGAGCGAGAGAAAGAAGCCACTCGATTCATACCACCCCCTTCCCTCCTATCGCAGACGCTGGGAATTGAAAAGCAAACAGCAGCAGCCATAAACACTTCACACCAATTGGCAGCTGGCTTAATTTGCTGTGAATATAAAAGTTTTTATTTATATAGAAGTACACACAAATATTTCGACGTTTGGCAATTTTCTTCTCTTCGTCCTTTTCTTCTTGCTGTCCATATTGTCTATTGTCTTATAATGATTTTAGCTGCTTTCAAAAGCTAAGAAAGTTACTTTGTTTAAGCTCTATGGATTTCAATACAGTGCAAGCCATGAGATTCTTGATTTTATGTTATTGGTCTATTTACGAAAACATTCTTTGTACTGCTTTTTTACTGTTTAATATTTAACAAAATAATTATTTTTAACACATTCATTAATAATGTAATATACATATTTAGGATTGGCAGCTCTAGCAGCTGATGCTGATAACTATCTCTTATAATAATCGATAGTATATCGTAGTATAAGCTCACCACTGAACCGGCAAAGCGTAAGGCCGTACAATTTAAGAAGTTGGCCATTGTGAAAATATGTTCGCTGAATAAACGTTTTAGTTATTTTTTTACATTGTTCTGTTTTATGTGGCTTTTAAAGTTCAGTCCTACATATATAATATTAATAATTATGTATTTGTATTTAAGCAGCGAATAACCCTTTCTAAAACTCTGTCAGGAGAATTATTCTATTGACCAAATACATTGGAGTCAAAGTCTTCAAAACATACTTTACTATGCTTTAAAGCTATTTCAACTGTCTTTATTAAATTTTTAATACAACAATTTATAATTACCCACGAATGAAACCAATTTATTTGCATTAAAACCAAATTGTTCAAAGAACTTTTCACACAAGCAATTTATGTTTGCACATTTAACAACCGCAAACTATTAAAATCGTATTTGAACTACAAAATTTGTAACCGCATGATTAGAAAATTGCATTAAATGGAATTTAAATGTTGCATTCAAAATATTTATTAGCTGCACTTATTACATTTTACACATGTGAATGCAGTATATGATAATTTTCATTTTTTTCACTTCTTTTTTACATACATGTGGAAAAGGAAAATGGCTTGAAGCTGTTGAGCTTAGACCGTGGCCAAAATTATGGGCAATTAGGGTAGCCACAAGCCGGCAAAATGGATTTGCAGTTGGAGGTAATGTGTCACAAGGCAACAGGCAACAGGCAACAAGGAACAGGGGCAGCTGCAACTGGATTGTGGTGTAGGTGAATGTTTAGTATGCAAGTGTGTCTGTGTGTGTGTGTGTGTGTGTGTGTGTGCGTAATGAGGCTTAATTTGTAAAATTCCAGGGCTTTTAATTGGCATTTGAGGCGAGCCGCAAAGCAGTGCAACTAACTACAGCTGAACTGGGGCAAGTGCATGCCCCCGTAATTATGTGGTCAGGTTTGGTCAAAGCTCCCAAAACGCCAAGACAAGTAAATATACATATTCGTATATGTACTCAGGCTCTGAGCTCGAGCTAGTCCCAAACTATTTAAGAATTTAAGCAGCAATGAAATGAAATTGTTGTTGTTCTTCTTGTCCTTAGTGTGTTTATGGCATGCAATAAAAATAAGTGGCATTATGCTGCCACCTCGTTGATGTTGCAACACCGCAAAATTGCATGGCAAAAAATTAAGTTGCCACAACAAAACTAACCAAAAAAAAAAAAAAAAACCCCAAGAAAAGAGCAATTTATGCAGAATTATATGTACGTGTGTTTAAAGTAGAAAAACAGCAAACACTGCTACACAACATGGCCACAAAATGCAGCGTGGCGAGTGTCACGATGTAAAAAAGTTATTTTTTTATTATACAACTTTGTCCTTTTTTAACGGAACAAACGCACATTGCATGGATTTTTTCAAAGCAGCAGTCCGTTGTGCGTTTTGGATACGAAAAAGTTTTGGTTTCTCGTTGGGCAGGGGAGCCATTGTTTTCGTGTAAATGGCCGACGCCCAATAGTTTGTGCCCGTCGCATAATCCCAGCTTGGTTCTTGGCACTTGCGTCCTTGTGTATGATTCTGTGTGTGCGGCATCTGTTTGGCTCGGCATGATCAACTTTAAGTTGCAGCTGCAACTTTGCAAGAGTGGGAAAGGATGACAACTTTTGTTGCCAACTTGCTGACATTAGATGCCGATTGGCGGGCCTGATTCGGCATTATGTAATGATGCGTATTTTGCGTGTAATTGTCATTGCTATTGCCGCCTAATGAACCAAATGAACTTTACACAAAGTGTCAAAAGGGTGTCAAATATTAGGAACTTTGCATAGTTGAGCAAACAAGCTTGAAAGTGAGTAAAAGCAATAAAATATTACAAGTTATAATTGAAATAATCAATATAAGAAGTGAAACACTTCCAATTGTTTTTATACACTTGAAAAGTGCCATAAAATGCGTAATGCATAGAATGAAGCATAAACGACCCCATAAAGTATTTATATATTCTTAATCAGCATCGCGAGCTGAGTCGCTAAAAACCTGCAGAAGATCACCGGCTCTGCAATAAAGTTAATAAAAGTTGCTAACATTTATAACACGAATAAATGTGTTAGTCAATTATTTATTTACATTAAATTCGGCTTAATTTATTATTTTATATTATATTTTTATTTATTTTACGACCAAGACAATGAAATTAAATACTTTCAAATCGATTTTCATATATGACGCAAAATAAGCGATTATTTAGCTTGGCAGCAATTGCCATATAAAGATTGTTTGTTTATATATTATGTACGTGCACATATATAAAATCAAAGATCAGAAGTACAATGTGTTTTGACTGGCAGCGACACGCGCGACAAGCTTGCTTAAGCAACAGATGAATAGAATCTTTCATTAGCATGTTAATGCTAAGCATACAAGCAAAAGTTCGATTAAAGATTCAGAGAGAATCCAGATTGTTCTTTTATAGATGGATGCAGCGTCTAAACTTGTTGATGTTAATGTACTTGCAATTCGAAGAATCTGTGTATAATTTATATATGTGTATTTGTGTGAAAGTCGCCGAAGATCAAGGTCCCGATAGCCATTGAATACTTCACTACTCTACACACTCTAATCACAACCCATGGATTGGGTGCATCTTGTTTGCTGTTTGCTGTTATCTGCGCTGCAGCGTACTTTTTTCTGCTCTTGACGAAATCGTACACAGTATTAATATTTCTAGCAATTGAATATGATTTCAGACCTTCTGATAAGCTTTCATACGCCAAAAAGTCAAGCGGCATGCGCCATCCGGAATAAGATGTTATTTTTAGCTGATTTCGTTCTATTTACTTATCTCTAGTATATAAGCTAATGTATTGAGGAAGAAGAAATTGGGAAAAATACAATTCGTTGGATAGGTCAGAGTTCCATGTTGATAAGTCGCAAGCAATTGTCAAAGACGAGGTTTCTTCTTTCGTTGCGAAATCCGTTTCAGTTAGTACAAAATTTTTATAGCTGTGCAACAGACACAAATTGAGTCGCGATTAAGTCCTTTAAAATGAATGTGTATCTAAAGTGTTTCATAATTGTATTCATGGCTTCACTATTGAAGTTAGGTTATGGATTGACGTATAGTGGAACGGTTAGTGTTTCAAATATGCAGCAGTGCTCAGTAGAATCAAGGGAAAATGATGAGACGTGTGGGAAACATTGCTACAAGGTAGTAAAGCCCTTGCTTAATTATGCGGCCAGTGTTCGATCAAAGGAAGAACAGTTGGAAGAGTTGCAAAATACAATAAAAGATCAAGAGGAGATCATAACTAAACTTCAGCAACAATTAAAAATATCGAGTCCTATTTCTTCAAACTGTCTGGACAAATCAGCCGGTGTGAATATGTTGAGTTTGCCCAACATTGGAACATTCTCTGCACTTTGTGACAACGAACTGGCAGGTTCCGGTTGGACTGTAGTCCAGCGACGAATTGATGGCAGTGTGGACTTTAATCGCGATTGGGAAGATTATAAGACAGGCTTTGGAGATTTGAGTGGAGAGTTCTTTTTGGGACTGGAGAAGCTTCACTTGCTGACACAACTTGAGCCCCACGAATTGTATATACATCTTGAGGACTTTGACAACGGAACTGCCTATGCCAAGTACAATTACATTCTTATCGGCAACGAGGCAGAGTCGTATGAGTTAAAAAAGCTTGAAGATTATTCTGGAACTGCTGGTGATTCATTGAAAGTACATATTAACATGAAGTTTTCAACAAAAGATCGGGATAATGATATTGATGACACAAGTTGTGCGGAACGATATTCATCTGGTTGGTGGTTTACTAGATGTTACCATTGGTAATCCACGCAAAATATGTTACTTATGAATTTTCAGTCAAATTAATTCATTACTCTCTCTCTCTCTCTCATTTTATAATTGTAGTAATTTAAATGGAAAACATACGAATCTTTCAAGTTCCAGCATTGCTTGGGAAAATTGGCATTACAAGCCAATTAAAATTGTAAAAATGATGATCAGACCGAAATCCCATTAAGAAATCCATCAATCAAAATATTTCTTAATTAAAATTTATAAAGTCTTTTCCAATTTTAGAGCTTAATAAAACATTTTATACATTTTTCTATTTAAAAATAATTCTTTGTAAACATCTGCAATGAAAAACTGAGTAAGAATTACAATAAATATATCAATATATTTTTGCTATCTTTTTCAATATTGACACGTGTATTGGTAAGCATACCCACTAAATAAAGAGCATTTCAGATTCTCATTCATTCAATCAGCACATTCTTCATTTTTATTGAGCACTCGCTGTAGATTGTTAGTCTTATCTTTTGTTGTCTGCCGACTCGACTGACGGCAATCTTATATGTAGAAAGAAGGTTTATATACATAAGTTAATGAAATTAGAATGAACAAATCATCCCATGGATCAGAGGTTGCGGCTTATAAATAAAACGGCTGATAATCACAAAGAATTTGCAAGGTCAAGGTTTCTTCTATCGTTGCAAAGTCCGTTTGTTGATCTTGTGCAAAAATATTATTGTAAAAAAAGCTATTGCTGTTCAGGTAATATTTTTTAATTACCTGAAACTCTATTGTATTTTAATTTCACTTTCAGTGTGGTCATTTATGATATGCTTTACTTTATCATAAACGTAGGCAACCGTTTTTGTTGATGTTGTTGGTGGCATTTTGGATTTACGGCTCGTTAGCCACATTCAATTGTTGCCTTTAAGGCATTTAAAGCTGTTTTTATAATCCACACTATCTGCAGCAGTTACTTCCATAGCGACACAAGAACAAGAACAACAACAAAAACAACAATGATACTAAACTGAAAGTTAAAACAAAAAGTTTGTAGCTCAAGTTGCTGTTGCTGTTGGCCCCGGGGCAGCGTTAAGACCACAAGTAACATTTGTAAAATGCACATTTAAAACTCAACAAAACTCAAAAGCACACACACACACACACACAAATACACAGGGAAGGAGCTTAGTAGTAGCATTGGCAGCCCAAATGGATAATAAGAAACGCCTTTGCCTTGCGTTGACTTCAACAGCAGAAGCAGCAGCAGTAGCAAAAGCTGTGAAAACTTTCCAATTTATTGTTAAACTTTTGCACTGAGGCGTACAATTATAAAGTGTCATTTAGTATAGGGTACCCCAAAGGCGAGGCAGCTGCAACAGCAGCAGGAGGAACAAAAGTAGCAGCAAAAGCAGCACTGTCAAGAAATTATGAAGTGCTGGACGGCACAGGACCGTTGACACTTGCGGCTGCGGCCACTTCCGGTGCAGCAGCAGCAGCAGTAGCAGCAGTAGCAGCAGCATCGTCATCAACAACAACGTCAACAATGTCGTCCTCATCGTCGCCGTTGGACATTTTTGGGCTGCCTGAGTTTTCGGCTTCAGCCTCAGATTCTCTTCGTCTTGAGTTGACACTCAAGTGCAAGCGAGTTTCATGCGGCGCATTCAAGTGCTGTTCCGCTATTCCCTACAAAAAGTGTCACAAACACAAACACTGAGACTGAGACAGACAGTGAGTATAAGAGTGTGTGAGAGAGAGAGAGAGAGAACGAGCGCACTTGGCGCTGCGTGATTTACAGCGTGCGACTTTTATTTGAAGTGGGACATTCATTTTACGCTAAAGTGAACCTAAATCAACACCAACACAGACGCATTACCTCAAACTTGTTCCTTTGCCCCGCCCCCCTAGCAACCTGCACAGTATTCGCATTTTTTGGCAGCTGCTCTCAACTTTTCTGTGAGTCTGTGGGGCTGTGGAACTGTGGGGCTGGGTAGTTGGGGTGGACGTCTCTTGTGGCGGCGTTTCTTGATTGAAATGCCTGGTAGGCCAAAGCGACGACGACGCTGCACTTAAGTTGGCTTAATTAGTTTTTGAAAGTTATGCCAACAGCATAGTCACGCCCACTTAATGGGTTGCGGATGCCTCCTGCTGCCTTCTGCCTGCTGCTCAAAGTGATTGCTGATGCACCAAAAATAAAAAAAAGAAGAAGAAATAAGTAGAAGAAATACACAATTAGGGCGTGGCAAGGGTTAGGGCCATCAAGTTGGTAAGGAAACAGACCCAAGATCCGCTTAAGGCATCTGCATCCCATTTGGCTCCTGCTGTTGCCGCTGCTGTTGCTGTTGTTGTTGTTGTTGTTGTTTAAGCGACAGCTGTTGTTGTTAAGCGTTTGTAGTTGCAGCATTACAAAATTTGTTTAATGCAACCAAGACGACTACAGTTGCTCTGTTGTTTAATAATTAGTGAGTCCACTCAGCTATAAATCTATTAAGTGATTAATTGAGGTATTTAAATGAATTTTAATGATTTATTTTTATTATTGCTCTGAGTTTCTATAACAAACATCTTTAGTCATTTCAATTTTAAAACCTTTAAACAGTTTGATTGATTTTTAATAACCATTTCAATTAACCCTTAACTATAATTTATTCATTTCAACAAGGGCATTAACCATTTGCCATAACCCAAAATGATTCATTTAGCTGCTACCCCCTTCATTATTTGCCCTTGTGGTTTTTCTTTGGCCGTCCCATATTTTCTTAAAGTTTTCTTTTGCGCATTTTTGTCATAATAAAAATATACGCATATAAATATATATATATATATATTTTCGGGTTTAATTTATTAAATTATACAAATTTTTGTGGCAAAAGCAAAAATTTGCATAAATATTGAGTGCGCTGTGGCAATCATGAAGTTGCTTAACGGTCTCGTGCATAACAACTAGCGGAAAGTTGTAGTTTTTCATACTAATTTTCATTTTCATGTTCATTTTTGTTGCTTTGTGTTGTTGGGTTGTGTTCTGTTGTGATGTGGTATTTTGGAGTTTGTCCGACTCATCAAATAGAACGCTTGTGAAAAGTGTCAAAACCCGAATTGCTAAGGCTAAATTGGACAAATTTAGCTATGATACGCACACACACACATACACATACACATACAAACTCTTTTTTAGACACGTGTTGGTGCTGGCATATACAGATACACTCGGTTGCATAGTCATCAAGCCGTTACCGAAATGCTTTTATACCTGCTGGCAGCTTCTATGTGTGTAAAAGAGATAGTGTATGTGTGTGTGTGTGTACTAGAGTGCTGGTGAACGAACATTCAGTTCCAATGAGACTCATTTTGCGGTGACACTGGAGGCACGAGTACAGCAAGCATTCAACAACATCCCACATTCAGTCTGTGTTATCCTGACGGTTGGCTTTTGGCTCTTTTACAGCTAAGCGGTTAGACGCAGCCCATAACCGCATTTTCGGCTAGCCGTTGGGCTTGAATCCTGCGGCCTGCTCAAATTAACTTTACTACTGACACCTTGATAATCCTTTTTTCAACAGTCAGGGTTAGTAGTCTTTCGTAGGCAGTTTGACATTAAATAGGCAACCGCATATATATATATATATACATATATAGGGAATAGTATATAGTAGAGAAGCACATGACATTTTGGCAGTGATGCGTGTGCTGCATAAGCTAAACCTCAGGGGCCTTCATCTCTGACTCTCTGACTGTCTGACTGCCTAACTATATATCTTGCTCATTCTCTCTCTGACTATCTCTTAAATTGGAGGAAGACGAATGTTGATTTTGGCAGCCGGCACGCTGAATTTTCAATTTTATTTGCCTGGTTTTCTTTTTGTGCTGCATCAGCGTTGTGTCGCTGGAGCGCAAGTGTCAGAAAACCGTCGACGTCAACGACGTTTGCCAGCTGCCAAACGTGACCCTGTCCGATGTGGTTAAAAGATTTAATACAAATTTTACCCCAGCTACCCGAAATTGTACAATGAGAGAGTTAAAGTCTAAAATAAAACTCCAACAGCCTGCTACCAATGCAGATACTAGTTTTTAAAGCTAAATGCACAATAATAGAGGACTTCAAATAAAATTGCACTATGCGCAGAAATGGAATTGTTTTGAAAATTGTTAACGATGGCATTTTATTATTGAGTATTGAGGGATAATTATTATCTTTGGTTTGTGGACTCTAGAAGGGGCGTTCAATTGATGTATAATTTATTTAATTTATTTATTTTTTATTAACGCTATTTAATTCACATTTAAACAATCGGTTTACTTGTAGTATTTTCTTATCCTGTTCAATCAATCCCATATACAATACAATAAACAACTAAGCCTTTATTCGAATTGGAATTTTAATTTCTAACCAAAAGTTGAGTAAAAAGCAATTCCATAAACTTTATATATCTATATATGTATATATATATAGTAGGCATATTGAATATGTATTTTTATTCATCAATTTCATATGCACATCAGTAAAAATTATCATATCGATGACGGCAAGAGCAATATTTTCTGCGTATTCAGTTGCCTCATGGTGTGGCGATGGTGGTGCTGGTGCTGTTGCATCTGCCTGTCGCTTGATGATGCACTTACTCATTCAAAGGCAAAGGGCAAATGGCTCTGTCAGCAGCGGCTATGAATCAATTTAAAATGCGAATGTGTATGCGTGAATGTGTATGTAAAATTGAAAGGATTTTCGCTCAACAGAACGAAAGAGAGAGAGAGAGAGAGGAGTTTGGTGGCGTGTTGTGGGTGTGGCAGCTGTTGACTTGCTGTTGGTTGCTCATTCGACTGCTCATTCATTATGCCAATGCCAGGCGGCAAGGCACTTTTAAAGAATTATGCCATAAGTTAACTTTTAGACAGGGGGATGAGCTGCAGCTGGTGGGGGCTGCTGCTTTTGGCAGTTGCATGTTGCATGCTGCATATTGCATGTTGCAAGTTGAGAGCGAAAAAGAGAGATGTGCAGCTTGTGAGCTTTGGTTCTTTATATGCTTAGAGCTCTGACAGCTGCTTGTTTTTCACTTGTTTTCCGTTTCCCTGTTTCCCTATTTTTTTCTACGTTTCCCACTGCGCATCACGTGACGTATGCGTAATTTGTTGATGCTACAGCGGCAACAGCTGCAACAAACTTTGCAGCACACACACACGTTATACCATATTAAATGCATATTTGTTGCACACCTCTGCGCAAAAACTCTCAGACAAAATTGCTTTGTCGAGGCTATGGGAAAGGAGACAGAGCAATAGAAAGAGTGAGAGAGATTGGAAGATTTTTAGTCAAGCAACAGAGTAAATTGGCAATTTACTTGTTTAGTTCTTGGCAGCCGTTTTGTGGCACATTTGCTTCTTTTATTGACTGCCGCATACAGAAGATGTGAACAATTTTATACATGATGTAACAGCATGTTTTATAGCTCTCCACAGACCACACCCCCTCGCACTCTCTACCATCTCTTGTACTTTCCTTCTCTTTTATGGTCTATTTTAGGATCAAATTGCATGTCAATGGCAACTAATTAAGTATATTGAATTTCCGTTTGCCGCCTCAACATTCTCAATGTGTTTCTAGTGGCAAATATCTAGCAGTTTATTTGAATTTGCGTTTAATTCAATTACAGGACTGCCTCAATCTATTGAACTGTTAACAGTTAAATGAATTTGCATATATTATTAATACATTTTTGTTATGCTGAATTTTAAGACTTTTAACATTATCTTCAGCTCAAATGTTAGAGTCTTAATATTATTATAAATTTATTCAAAAATTTCTTGTTCTTTGTTTTTGTCAAGCGTTAAAATACTTAACCAAAAACATACATAAAATTTGCATTTAAATATGTTTTTTGCTTAATATAAAACTTGTGCTGTAGAAGAGTGCAAAACTTTTAAATGTATTCAAGACTAAAGGGCTTTAAAAACATGTAATAATATTTGTTTGGAGCTTATAAAAAAATAAATAAATTATTAAAAAACAAAATTTACTCACTTCAAGTCTCATTTTAAATGTTTTTTTACGTTTGGGCAACAAATTATTTACATAGGATTATTTCATCAAACATTTCCCATGAGAACAAAGTAATTAAGCAGCTCAACTCTCCTCTTTCCATGTACAAATGTTATCTTCATAACTTGCCAAATATATATATATTTATATATATATGTATATAATTGCTCTTTCTTTGTTTTGACTGGATAATAGTTACTGTGCTATCGGAAACAAATATCTCTAATGGTCGAGCATTATAATAATTGTGGCACACCTTTTTTTAATGGTGTGGAATCGCACATGAAAAACCAGAAATTGCCCTTCAGCATGTTACTTTACTAATTTTTGTTTTCTAAATGTGTTCTACAGAATGGATGAAAACGTGTGTGTGTGTGTTTGTGTTGGCTGCCTCCATTTAAGCGAACCGCATGGTCAAAACGCTTTTTTCCGTTGCACAGCAGCAACCGACATGGCTAAGGGAGGACGTTGCTAGTGCTTGGTGGCAGGTTTCGCTCAGATGCCGCAGGCTCACTGTTCTGCAGCTGTCATTATCTGCACGTCCACAAGGAGGTACGTAGTGCGTGTGTGTGTATAACAGAAGGGGCAGGGGAGGGGATTGGGAAACGGGTTAACAACGAGTCTCGTAAGCGTTAACGTAATGCACATACATTAGTCATATCAGAAACGATGCCAGCGACTATGTGTTTGTGTGTGTCTGTGTGTCTGAGTCCTTGGGGTTCTCGTGGCAGGGCGAGACTGTGGCAAGGGAAGGTGGGTGTTGGCATCCGGTTTTAGCATAAAAGAGATACGCACGCGTAACGACAATAATCGTAAAACGCGAGTCTCTCTAATTATGTTGAATACAATGCAACAGCGGCTGCCAATGGGCGCTAAAAATGTACTGATAAGCTTCAATGTTCTATCCAAGGATTCTAGAACAAAACATAAATATGAATGTGTGTGTGTGTGTGTGTGTGTGAATGATAATTATTCAAAGCGCGGCATGCGAACAATTTTTATTTTTTCGCTTGACACTCGTAATTTTTATTAATTTTACGCCAAAACTTTGTTTCAATCGCTTTTTATTCATTTCTTGGCTTAGTGGCTGCTTGCAAGCGCTTTGCGTTGTCCAAAAAATTATAATAAAAAACTTTGAAACAAAAAAAAAATAGAAACAAAATCAGAAAAGAAAAGCAACAAAAAAAAAAAAGGGAAAGAAGGCACATAAAACATGAAATTTTCTTTTACTTTGGCAATGGTACTTAAGCGGAAGTTGCCGAACAGTGTGGCTGCCCAAGGGGAAGAGAATGAGGAAGCCAGTATGGAGACGCTTGGGCCATTGTGAATTTCCGTTTTAATTAGTCGGCTGCGGCGCAATACAACGAGAGAGAGAGAGAGATAGGGAACACCGGAATCTCCCTTTCTCTATCGCTCTCTGAGCGCACAGACAATGGGCCCACAGAGTGCTAGCAAAAGTTGCCCCATAACTGTAAAATGCGCCTTGACACAAAGTTTCTTAAAATTGTATATATGTGAATGCTTAAGAAGCAAAATGAATGGGTATGATGGGTAAGGGTATGTGGTTGTCTTATCTTACGTACTGCTCTCATCTGTATCTTTTGTCGCTGCTACCGCTGTCTTCAGCATCATTGCCTCAATCCTCAATCCTCAAACCCCACCGCCTGCAAAGCCAGCGCAAACATTGTCTGCGGCCAGGAAGTTCAAGTGATGTGCATAATTTAAATGAAAATGTCAACGCGGCTTTCGGCAGCTCGTTGCAGTTACTTTAACTCATGCTCTCTCTCTCTCTCTCTCTCTTTCTTTCTTTACTTCTTCTCTCTTGCTTCTTGTGCTTGTTATTATTGTTACTGCGATTGCAGCAACTGGCGGCCGCGTTTATATGTATGTGTGTATGTGTGTTTGCCGGAAGTGACAAAAGTTGGCTGCGCTTTACAATGCGCTGTTCTCAGCAGTCAGCATTTAAGGATTCTACTAATGTTCTGCGGTTGGCTTTAAGTGCACTTAACGAGGCGAACGAATGAGAATTGAGAAATCAGGTGAAATGAACTGTTTTTTAAGCCATGTTTGCTAGCTTGGCTCAAAGTGTAAAAAGTTGAATAAAGAGCTTTGAGCATAAAGTCAAGCCAGATGGTACAATAGTTATTTATTATCTACCCGCTCAACAAGCGCGATCTCTTTGCATTGAAACATTTTAATTAGTAATGATTGCTTTTAGCAAGTAGTTAACTCATGTTTCATCATGCATCACATATTAAATGGACATGAATGCATTTGAATGCATTCATTAATTTTGTATGCCAAATGGATGCATTTATGTATGTGTCGCATGCATGTTGCGGATCAGATAAATTCATAAATTGCAATGACACACAACACAACACAACACAACACAAACAAACAAGAAAAAAACAGATGAATAAATCGACAACTTTAAATTGCGTTAAATGTTGACGCTCAATAAAGAACTGTTTGCACAAACCGAAACAAAACTTCAACAGCCAACAACTCAAAAAATAGTTAACGCCATTTTTATTTATGACGTAAATACGATCCAGCATATTTCATGGCAACTACAAACTGATAGATACAATGCATTTGCGAGTGCCCTCGAATTCAGTTGTGTTCCGTTCTGTTGTTTTTTTTTTGTTGTTTGCACTTTTTATTTATTCGACGCCTGCCTGCCTATCGCGTCCATAGGGATGAAAGAACGATGTGGGGATTGTGGGGGAGGAGGTGGAAGACTCGGACTTGGGAACTTGCATTTGATGTGCGCCTGTCAATGCCACCAGCACAAGCAGAACGCTGAAAAATATGTACAGCTTCAATGGTTGAGCAAGAAGAAAAAAAAACACACACACACAAAAAAAAAAGAAAACGGTGAGCTAGATAAATTTATATGCAACCACACAAACACACACACACACACACAAACAGACAGATAGACAGAGAGAGGAAGAGAGTAGTGAAGAGGAAAGAAGGGGATACACCTACAAGCATAAGCCCACATAAAGCACTCAGAGAACTGAACGAGCCTGCATTTAACAATTTATCTGCAGCTGTCAAAATTAAAACCCCATACGAAGACCCAGAGCCGTGGCCAGAACTTGTGCACTGAACATATCAGAAAGACTGAGCAAGCGAGAGAGAAAGAGAGAGCGAGAGACTGGGTGAGCAGGGGGAGCAGGGGGAGGAGCAGCGAACCACGACGAGTCAATACCCGTGGCAATCGTAGTTGTGTCCAGGACATAACCCAGTCGCAAGTCAGTTTCAGGCAAACATGGATTTGAAAAATAAAAACTAAGAGAGCGAGACACACACACACAGAGACAGAGAGAGAGAAAGAGAGAGAGAGAGAATTCAAGCGGGAGCTGCAAGAAAAGTGCAGCCAGCCTGCCAACACAAGAGCGATGGTGATAGCGGGACCAGAGGGGTAGGGTCACACAATAAAGCCGTTCACAGGATAAGCAAGCTGTAGCAGCCAGACAGGCTGCCTGCCAGGGGGATCACGAAAGGGGGGGGGGGGGGGTAAATTGTTGTAACTGAGGTACAATGAGGCAGGGGAACAGCAAGACAGTCAATAGCAGCGGCTGGCTGTAAAAAACGGAAATGGGGCAATCATAAATTTACACAGATATGCAAGTGCCCAAGCTATATATACTTATATATATATATATATATGTGTGTGTGTGGTGGTGTGTTTGTATTTGTGTTTGTTATACCCCACTCGCCTGCTAACCCAGCAACCTATAACAGCGAGGCACAAAAAGCCCCAACGGAGCAAAAAGCTGCAACACACACACACACACACACAAAAAGAAAGAAAAAAAAAGAAGGGAAATCTCCTAAAAGGAGATCTCATGGAATTGCAGGCCCTGCGGCTTGAAAATATAGAGATGAGCACGTGATTATTTTTCGATGGTTAAATATGTCTAAAAGAAATAGACAAACAAGGCAATTAAGGAATTAAATATTAAAAATTATGTTTAACTTATGATTCAAATCGAAAAAGGAAGCTAAAAATAATAAATTTACTTAAAATATAACTATTTTCAAGAGGTACACAATATTGTAAGCAATTCAATTGAAATCTACATTAAATAAACGTGGTAAATCTTTAAAAAAAATAACGCTGTTAAAATTTAAACTATTTTATTTAGTTTCAGGAAGCAGCATGTAACAAATTCTTGAATAGCGTCTTCTTTTATCAGCTTTTTAATATAATCCGCTTAACATTGGAGGAAACTTAGAATTAATAGGAATTATAGTTATTCAGAAAGTAATCTCGAGCAGTTTTGCAGCTGTTAACAATTGTGCTCACGAGCTCAGCTTCGGCCCGAACTGAACTAAACTGAAACAGAACTGGCCACAAACAATTCAGCTGCCAAATGGCAAGAGTTGATGTGAGCGGAGGGTACATGGTGTAAGGGTGTGTGGGCGTTTAGGGGGGTGCAGTCACGGGAACGACTTCGATTTAATGCGAATGCGATGCGTTGCCCTTTGGCTTGCCTTCTCGAATATCCTTGCTGGATATCCAGGGGCCACAATTTTATTTTCAACTTGCTTTTGCTTTCGAGTGCTGCTGCATTCGCTGAGCTGAGATTTGTGGTGCGGTGCAAATAGATTTCTAGCGTAGAACATAAATAATACTCACACACACACACACACACAAGAACATGCAATTTGGTTGTGAGTGTGTGTGTGTATGTGTGTGTTTCTAGTTGATCCTCTCGCTTGGCATGCAAAAAAAAGATTGTAAAAAAGAGGGAGAAAAACCAAAATCAAAGTGTTTGCATTTGTTCGAAATCGCACACACACACACACACAAAACGAATGGGCTCCCTTCCATTTTAATTTTCTTTTCTGTTTTTTTTTTTTGAGTGGGCGTGGCTCATGACAAGGCTATTTTCTGTGTGCCTCAGCGTTGTGCATGCAAATTTTTAGCGTTCGAGCTAAAACGTTTGACATTTGCCCAACTCTTCCTCTATTTAAGATAATGTGCCTTTGTTTGCCCAGCTCAGTAACCACCCAATTTTCTTCTCCGCCACCCCCCCTTCCCATGCCCTTACCCATCTTCTTTTTATCTGGTTCTTTTCATTCAGTTTTGCTGGTCGCATATTTTGCGTTGAGGTTTTTGTTGGGTATCTCGCATAATGATGCCTAGCACTTGTTTTCAGCATTCTTTATGTTTGCATGCATGCATCCTTTCACATCCTTATGGCTGGTCAGTGTTGTTTGCATATCGCCCGGTCACACTGGCTGGCATGTTTACAGCTGCAACTGGACCCATTTGTGTGCCTGACTCAGCAATTTATGCATTTCGGCAAACGTTTTGTGACAAGTCGCATTTTTTGTGCATCCTTAATAAGTGTCATTTAAGGTGTAATTAGAAGCTCTCTGGCATCTACCAAGAGTTGTTTGACTTTTTCATTTTGAACTCACTCAAGAGGAATTTTTGAAAAAAAAAAAAAACAAATTTATGAGAGAAAACACAGAAACACTTAAATTGAACACTTTAGAAATATTTCTGATGTGACTTGAGTTTCGGCTTTCAAGCTTGCGTTAGTTGAATGACAAATTACTCCAGAGATAAATATGATTTAAGAATGTTGACTGATTGTCTGGCAAATACCAAGGGGCGATGCATTTTTTAAAGGTAAACACAGACTGGCTGCAAAACAAACTAACTTTCAACCAGAGTCAACTTGAACAAAACAACTCAGAACTCGCAAGCTAAAGCCACTCCAGGCGGAGCTCTCTTGGTAATCCCAAAGTGCTGCTGAACATGAGAATAACACACGTAATGCATATTTAAACATTTGCTGATAGCAAATGACAAAAGGTGGGGCGCAAGGAGCACATGGAACAGAAACAGCAACAGAAGCAGGCCATTGAAAACAATGTAAGGCAATGGCAATGGTGGGATGGAGAGACGGAGGGATGGGACAGGTTGGGATGGTGGGGTAGCTGAGTTTGGTAAATGTTTGGCCAACTTAAACCTTAATCAATGCAAAAGTTTTTGGCCTAATCGCTCTCAATTATTCAAGTGAAACGTGGCATTTAACAACTATGTGAAGAGTAAGTGAGAGAGAACGAGAGAGTCACGTTACAAGTGGTACAGGATGTGGTGTGTGTGTGAGTGTGTTCAGCGAGATCCTTAACGAAGCGTAACTTTCGCTCTCAGGTAGGGAAGGCAACGAACGCCTGGGAAGGCTCACTCAAGTTAAGCCTGTCGAGGCTGCCTGTGAAGTGGCACATTGTAACCAGGGTTAATAATAATCATATTTAAGTAGAGAGGCCCTTCCCTTCCCATCCCCTTCTTAACTAGTGCCACGCCCACCATTAAAGCGACAGGACAAAGTTGCAAGCGGAAACGGATGCAAGGAACTGTACCTTCCTCTCTACCTGGTCATCATATTGCACAGCGGACCAAACGCGCTCTCTCGCCCTCTCTCCCTCTCTCTCTCACTCTTTCGCTCTGTCTTTCTTGTGTTTGTATGTAGGAATGCTGAATAAGCCTTTTGTAACTATAGTCTCAGCAAAAGAAGGACAGAGAGGGGGTGAAGTAAACTGTAACTGGAGTTACTGAAAACTATGCACACACAAAAATATTGTTCATGCACACACACTCACACACTCATACACACATACACATGCACAAATATTGAAAATTTTCTAGTTTTCTAGTTTTTCTAGCTGAAATCCGAGCGAAGCAGAAAAACTTTGTCTGGGCTGGCAACGCCAACACCGCCAACTGAAACAGGTAAACCCGACTCGACGCTTTTGAGGCGTGTGGAGTGGAGGGAGTTAAAAGGATTCGCTTGAGAATCAGAATGGTTTTGGTTCTATGCTGTTCAGTTTCTGCTGCTGCCTGATGAAAAGTCAGGAAGTAAAGTTTTTCGGTTCACATAAAAGCTGAAATGTTCATACAATCAGCATGAATTATAACTCGGATGTGGATTAATAGTTGGCCAAGTGTAAATGTGAGTGCTGTGTGTGTGTGTGTGTGTGTGTGTGTGTACAGGTTTGGATTGCTCTGGCCATAAGCATAGCTTTGGTTCCAGCTTACTGACAGCCCTTTCTAGTCACATTTTGTGGCTGCAAAGCCGTGTAAAAAGTTAAGAGCTGTTCTGCATTTGGTTCTGCCGCTTTGCGACTTGCCTGTAATGACAAATCCTAAAATGGCATTTAAATTGTCAGCATCAGATAATCAAATTGAATACATTGATAAGTTAATCCGTGTAAGCGAAACTATTGTTTTGGCATTTGATATTAAGCTGACTGAAATATAGTTAACAAAAGTATATCAGTTGCTTAAATTTGAGGTAACAAATGCTTATCGATAACCTTAACTATCGACCTGTGTATATATATATATTTATAATTGCAATGTGTTTAACTTATATAACAAGCAGCAAGAAGTTACGATCATAAATTAAAAAAAGAACGTTGCGTTGACATGACATGAAAAGACGAAGAATTTGGCATCAGCAAATATTTGTGGCACGTATTTCGTTTACATATCAGCTTGACAAGTTTTGCATTACGATTAAGATGTACAGCAACCAAGTTGACAAAAACAATAACAACAACAACAACAACAACAAAAAGCACAATAAAACAACGTTATCAACACCTTTGCCAACAAAATGCGACCGGAGTCTGAGTCCGACAGAGAAAGCGAGAGACGGAGTCATGAGTGAGATTTATGTGTTTTGCTTGGCTGCGATTTGGCCTTCCATTGTGTGTGTGTGTGTGTGTGTGTGTATATGTGTGTGTTTTTGTGTGTGACAATAAAACAAAACAAAACTTGCGATTAGATGGCAGTTGTGGGAAGTGGGGGTTGGGTTTTCAGCATTCGTCGCATAAATATCAGAAGCGAGGCAAACGTGGCAAACATCGAATGCCAAATATTTTGACGTATTTCAATGGGCAGCAACACACACACACGCACACAATGGTTATTATGGCCACAAACGTCGGAATAACAAGCAGCCAGTCGTGCTGGTTCCATACCCTGCCCAGCTCCTGGCTCCTGGACACGCTCCATGGAGCTACTTTGGCACATTGCAACTTATATTTATGAGTGGCACTCGCGAGTGCTGCTGCTTCTCTCATTGTTATTGTTGTTGTTGTTGTTGAGTGCGTAGGAATTTCGCCTTTGGTCCGTCAAGATTTACGAGGCACTAAGACACACACACACACACGCACACACACACAGAAATAGACACATACAGGAAACCGAAGCGTCGTGGCACGTCGCTGACTTTAGAAATTAATTGGCCCAACTAAGAAATTCGAGAGTAAACGTTGCGCTCATAAGTCCTTAGTCCTTGCCAAAGCATCCTGGACATTGTCCTTGTCCACCTCTTGCTGCTTGTGGCTTCTTTGGTTGTTGTTTTTTTTTTTTCTACTTCCTTCTATTCTTTCGAACAGACAAAATTAATTTGTTATCCTCGCTTGTTTAACGCAGCTATAAATTATGATGCCAAAACTTTTTGGCCACTTAAAAAGCAAACAGCCAACAACAACAACAACAAAAACAAGGGCCCCTAGCAAGTTGTTGGGCAATTATTAGCTTTTGTTACGCACACTTTATCACTGGCCATGTCGATATGCATCAAGTACCCTTACCACTCCCATTTCCCATTCTTTCATTCCCGCCCAACATAACCCCCGTTTATATATGGGACGCGTAATTGGTGGGCACGTTAATCAACACTGGCGGCACCGACAACAACAACAACGACTGAAGAAGGCTTTCGCTAGCCCAATTAGAGAAGCAATGACTGCATCGCCTTTAAGATAGAAGATGGAAGACGCAAGATGGATACTGATGAGCCTCCGCCTCACTTTCAGTTAACTGATGTGTTGTTTCCTTTATACAATACACACACTCACACAAATATATATATATATATGTATATATATATATATTTATATATGTATTTATAAGCCCAAGAGCTGTGGCTGCTATTAGTAGGGCGTTTAGTAAGCCGTGTGCTTGATGAGCTTTGATTAGCAACGCCCAGGTGAAGTGCCTCCACCAAACATTAACTTGACTAAGTGTTTTGCAATAAAGTCTTTGGCTTAGATAAGCTTGAGAAAAGTTTAAAATAAATTTGTGATAAGAATCGTTAATAGGTATGGTTAAGAAATTAATGAAACTTGAAAATTATTTTAATGAAGTTACTTAATTAAATTTAGTTAATCCAAAGATAAGGACAAAAAAACATAGCTGGAACAAAACTAACAACAAACGCATCTTTTAAGCCATTTTGTTATTAAATATGAATTGCATTTAAAAGTATAATTACTAATGAACCACTAAGGATAAAAGGATCTCTTTTCATTCCAGTTGCTGTATAACAACAATTAAAGTAAATTTAACTTGAGCAAAAAAAAAAATTTAAACCATTAAAACCATCAGCCAATGGCTGTTTTTTGCATTGTGTTTCCGTTCACTTTACGCCTTAGTTCTTGAATTCTGACGTTGTATTATTAGCGTGTTGTGTAGCGTTCGCATTTCGTGTGATCCCTAATTAGTAAGCTAAAAAGCCAGTTAACTTTAATTGGCGCTTTACACAAAGCTGTCTGCTGTCAAAGTTTCCGACCAGCAAGCGAGTTTGCGGGCTCTTTGTTGTGATAGCTCGATTCAAATATAGATTAAATTTCTTCCTACTACCGTTGCAATCTTGTATTTAATCTCTTCTATCTCGCTCTGTCTCTCTCATGTAAGTGTGTCTCTGTGTGTGTGTGTGTGTGTGGCAACAACAGCGTCGCCTTGTTAATTAAACGTAGCATACACCGTTCAGTGTGGAATTGCGCCTCGATTGCGATTGACACAATAAATTGTCAATTACAGTGCAATTATGTATGGAAATCGTCGCAACTTTTGCCGCACAAAAAGCACACAGAAAAAAATATTACGTATACGTATATATATATAGTAGCAGTAGCAGTAGCAGTAGCAGCAACAGAAGCATCAGCCATCGCTTGATTAAATCGATAAAAATCGAGTAGCATTTTAAACGGCGTTACAACACACACGAACTCACACTCACACACACACACACACACAATAGAAACGTGCAAATTTGCCACCAATATTCCTCAGCGGGAGAACATACCAACAACAAACGGGAACAGTTCAAAATGTTCGAAAAACGATATCAACTCACAGCATAAAAATTCGGTCAACATGGCGACCAGCGCGCATTGGGTCCGAGAGTTGGGGAGAGTCAGACGTCGGGAGTCCTTCCATAGAAAGTATAAAGTTGGGGCGCTTCTGCATGGAGCGTTGGGTATTTGGGGCTCTTGGGGCGAACAGATTTGCTTGTTTTTATTATTTTTCAAGTGCCTCGTGGCCAAGCAAGAATAAACAACAAGTAAATAAACGAGTACATGAAGCAATTTTATGCCCTGCAGCCCCAATAAGTTCGCGGGAGTTCAAGTTTTTTCAAGATTTTTCTTCATTAACTCGAAGAAAATAGCTTATATAAACGGTTTATAAAATTTTTTCAGAAATTAAATACTTTTTTCAAGATTTGCAAAAAATAAAAAATGAATCGAGTCGTAATAAACAAAACAATAATTAAGACAAAAAATACACTTATTAAAATGTGTTAGGGTATATCTTATACTTTTCCGGGGTTCTACAAGAAGAAAATCTTTATTAAGTCTTTATTATCTCATTCAATTTATTTAATTTTTTTGAAACTTTAAGGTTAAAATTTAATTTCAAGCTAACTACAAGTAATCAGAGTATATTTCGAGTATCAAACCATGCCACAACATGTGTCTCCAAATGCAGCACACAGTTTATTCAGTCTGCCTATTCGTTTGGGTGTGTTAGTGTGTTAGTGTGTGCGTGTGTATGTGTGTGTTGTCGGTTTGAGTTTCCGTTTCCGGTTCGTTAATAGAGTTAGTTACACATACTGCCAATGCAGCTGCTACTGCCCCAAAAAAAAAATATATACGCGAGTGTCTCACTCACGTAAATGACAGACTAAGAAGAGGGGTGGGTGTCGGGGGAGGGTTTGGTTGGAGATAGGAGTCCATTGGGCATTGGAGCAGTTGGTGGATATTGTTGGCGGTGCTGTGGCGTGGTGCGGTGTGGTTTGTCCTTGGTGTTGTTTGCTTTTGCTTACTGTTATTTTCGGTAGCAGGTAGTTGTTGTAGTTGCTGTTGTTGTAGCATTTAACTATGTTTGCAATGGCGTTAATTGGAAATGGCAATTTCATGCGCCCGACTGGCGCAACGTGGCAACATTTCTCCCCAAGCGCGGCACTTGCAACAAATTTTCGGTGCTTTTTTTTTATTTTGGGTGCAGGACATTTTTATTTTATGGCATTTTTGTTGCCACATCCACACACACAAACGCACACACATACACACAAATGCAGTTCTGAATGCATTCACACACACAAACACACACTCAATATGTGGATGTTGCACATATTGCGCTGCACACAGTTCGATTCGACTGGCGAAGTCAAATACTCGTATCAGACATTCTAAGCATTTTTAGTTGATTGAAAAATTGTTCACTTGGTTGGCAATTTGTACATATGTATGTGTTGTGTATGTGTTTGTGTGAGTGTGTGTGTATATGTGTGTGTGTGAGTGTGTATGGAAAAAACGAATATAAGCTGAGTTTAATTGGGCAAAAACGGGAGGAAAAGCGGATTAAAAATGCGCTGACAATCTGTTGATGTGTGTGTGTGTGTGTGCACATGTTTGCATGTGTGTGTATGCCAGTTATTAAATAGTTCAATGGGTAACTCTTTAGCCATTAGCTTAGACTTTTAAAGCCAATAAAATGCAGCCTTTGCAGAACACTGCAAATGTAGATTAATGAATCCGTTTTAAACTTGACGAAGAATATTCAGTTTTATAATATATATATATATATGCATTTAATCTAGATTAACTGTACATATATCCGCAGGTCAGTTTATTGTTAATGTGTGTTCCATATAAAAAAAAAGAAAGGTTGTTAAAATGATTGAATTCAATTAAAACAATTGATTAATTTATTTTTGATTGCTTTTTAACAATGCAATTTTATAATTAATAAAATCAAATACAAATTAAGCTTATTTCTTTGTCAAAGGCATACAATTAAAGTACTTAAATATGAAGATAAACATTTTAAAGCTTCATATTCTTATTACAAAATGAATCTTAGTTTGGTAAACACACACATTAACATTATATAACACTATAACTGCAGCTTGTCTATGATTAGAGCACCCTAAATACCATTATTTGAATTTAAGCTGAACCCTTTTTTCAACCAATTCCGCTTCGAGGAACACAAAATGCAATTCAATTTTCGCACACACCCTCTCTCTCACACACACACACATACACACGCACAACTGAAAACTAATTGGAAGCCCAGCTCCATAAGCATGCAAGATAAGCACATGAAACTTTAATGTTTCTACGCAAGTGCAGTTCAAAATCATACACATATATTATATTATATATATATTTATATTTATACGTCATTATATTTGCATGCAGGGTGCAGGGTGAACACACTGCAGATGGCAGAACTAATTAAAAAACTACCAGCTGCGAGAGTTTTTTAACAAAAATATTTTCGAATTATCTAAATAAAAAATTAAATTAGAAACGTAAATTGAATTTGCGAACGATGCAAAATAACACGACATCAAATGAATAATGACTGTGTGCGTGTGTGTGTGTGTGTGTGGTGGGGTGTAAATTAATGTAGTTAGCTTTTGTTTTAGTCATATTACAAAAAATAGTTTCTTCGCCTTCGATAGAAAGAGAAGAATGGAAATGCATTTTTGAGCTGTTTGCTGTTGAACTTTGTTATTTAGCTCATTTGCATGCGATTTAGTATAATTGAATTTGTCGCAAGAGGCAAGAAATAGTCCTTCCATAGTCCTTTCCCTTTCGCACAAGACAAATATCAGCAAAGGCAGTGGAAATGGAAATAGCGTTGGTCCTGCTGCGTGGACCTGCTGACTTTGTCACTGGCTGATAACGTTTAATGGATTGCTTAGAACTCCAGGCGGGATACAAAACTTAGCTTGAGGGTTGGTTGCTAGCAATGATGGTTTTTTTTATTCTTTTATGTACTTTTATGTTGTTTAGGCCTCGCAATAAAGTCATTAAAATATTAATGTGCAGCATAAATCAGCAGCACTGACACTAGGGGATGCTGCAAGATGAAGTTGAGCTTAAAACTGAAAATGGCTGTGAAAATACAGAGTTATAAAATACAGTAGAAAAAAAACTATTCATGTATCTTTTAACAACCTATGGCTTCTTTTATGATATGATATAATAATATTCTTTCTTTTGATAGTTTTTCATATCAAATGCTTAAAGATATTTAATTTAAATGACGAAATACACGCGAAAACGGTTTTGGGAACTCACAGAGATAAAAATTTTTCTTAAATGCCATAGTTCTATTTGTTTGCCTGTCGCATTTCAACAAAAACAAAGCCAGCACTTTTCACTAGCTCTGAGTCTCTTCTTTCTCTGCATTCCTGTTCGTTTGTCTGTTTGTCTCTTTGTCTGTCTGTTTAGTCGGCCTGTCAGTTTGCGATATGCAAAGTAGTTGATGGGATGCCCACAAATGACGTCCATATATAGTACTTAAAGATGTATATATATATATATACGAACTACAGACAGTTGCCAAGTCAACAGACGAATTAATTACAAAAGTGTCTCAATAGTTGCCGCATGTATCTATGAGATACAATTTACGCCTGTCAACAGAGCTTAGCTCAACTCAACTCAACTCGACTCGCCCAAATTAAATGCAAAACTCATTATGATAAAGTTAACAGAGAGCAGCTGCTGCTACTTCTGCTGCGCTTCTCCTCGAACCTTTATATCCCCTCAACCCCTCCTCGCATGTCTCTTTCATACTCCTAACCACCCGCTGTTACTGTTACTTCTGCTGCTGTGTTGTAGCTTCTGTGGTTTTACAAAACATATTAATTAGCATTAAATAATTAAAATATGCCCGTCGCTTAACGTCATTCATTTTAATCAGTTTTAATCCTTCGCTGGTTTTTGCGGTTTTATGTGTAAGTTTATGCGTGTTATGTATTTTACTTATGTGTATACGTGTGTGCGTGCGTGTGTGTGTGTGGTTTATTAAACGTTAGTCATTAAGAAGATATGACACACATGTAATTACAACAATTAAATGATTGCGACAACTTTAAAGCTAACAAAACGAACAAACCAAACTTTTTTCCCTCATTCGAGTTCTGATCAGGCTTTACAAAGCTAAAATGATATCTAAACATTAAGCGCTTATTGAGAACTTTTACAATTTCACGCTTTTGAAGCTCTCTAGTGAAAGTGTACAATGTCAATTATACTGCATACACATTATATTATCATACTGCATACACAAGAGATATATGCCAATTCGGGTGTCAGCATGATACTTTGTGTGTGTGTGTGTGTGTGTGTGTGTATGGCATAGGCTTAACGACGAGTCCAAACAGCATGAGAAACCATATCTCTCCACTTCTACTCTCTCTCTCTCTCTCTGTGTGTCTGGTGACAATGGCGAACACAATTTTAATATCATTTGAACAAGAGCACACAATGCAGCCTATGAGACGCCTTTGAGTTAACCGGCAAAAGCAACAGCAACAACAACAGTATGCATTGCCCATGTCGAAAATGTTGTTTACAAACCAAAGAAAAATATACATTCCGTGTATTGGCAAAGCAAACAACGCATTCAACTAACTCCTTCCTTACTAGCAACTGGCACTTAGTTCGATTACCAGGCTCAGGCAGACAACGCCTGCAATTTGCTTAAAAGTATAAAAATAGTTGTTACAACCAAAAACTGGCAACTTTATGCTGTTGGCCAAAAAAACAAAAAGCATTGTAAACAAAAATGCATGCCAAAATTAAAGGTTCTGAAGTTTGGTTGAGTACATGAAAACATAGAAAAGCATACAGTCAAGGCAGTTAGTTTGAAAGAACTTTTCTATGATATATTATCTACAAGAACTGTTAAGTGTTTTAGTGTCAATTACAAAGTAATTCTTAAGTATTTTCTCTGTCAAGTCAAAACTCAATCAATGCTGATTATACAAATATTTGTATAAAATTATGATTTTGAATATCACATTTTGGGTGTTTACTCGCTGGCAAAATCAAGTACGACACTCAATATTCATTGCAGCCGCATCGTAATGTTGTTGTCGCGTTTATTTTCGAGTTTTGTTGCCTGCCGTTGGCAAAAACAATTTAAATTTTGTTTCTCTGGCAAGGCAAATGAAAAAAAAAAAAAATGAATGAAATGAAAATAACGAGAGGCAAGTTCGATGACGATGCCAAGCAAATGTAAATCAAATCGAAATGTAATCGCGCGCGCAAATCCGAAAGCCGAAAGCAATCGCATTATCGCCACATTGGCGTGAAAGTGCCACGCCCACAATCCACAAAACACACACACACACTCTGCTTATATTTATAGTCGGCTCATATTTATGGTTACAATATTTGCCTTTAACCGGAAATCGATGAAATTTGTATGCCTCCACCTCTTTGATTTTGCTTTTTATTTATGTTTGTGCGTAATTCTGCATGTGTTGCCAAAAATATATTTCACTTCAAATATTTTTGTGTTTTGCACACACACACACACACACACACATACTCGCCCCAAGCATTTACACTCAGCCAGATTTTCCATTTTGCTGTTTTATTTTTTTGCTCTCTCCCTCTCCCTCCCTCTCTCTCTCTCTCTCTCTCGGTCTCACTCTCGCTCCCATTCTTTCATCGAATTTAGGCAATTTGGCGGCTTAACTAAATCGGTTTTGGTACTCATGAATTTATACGTTTTGTTTGTGCAGTGCATGCAAAATTCTTTCGTGTTTTGGCCATATGAGTCTGCTTAATATGGGTCTCAGATAAACAACATGGCCTAGAACTAGTAAATTTTCATGTCCAATTACGTGAAATTATATTTTGTTTTCATCATTTCCTATGGCAATCACCGGTGCTCTCAATTTGCGCATTGATTTATTTATAAATAGTAAAAGCGAGGACCATAATCAAAAAGAGTTCTCCATAGTTTGTTATTATCAAATGAAATATCCCAAAGAGCTGATTAATTAAAATTAGTTGTGTATGGTCTATGGTCTAATGCAGATTATTGTTTATTTTAGATTGTTCATTGATTTATGTTGCTTTTATACTTAAACTTTAGACACTATACTAAAATCAATCGTTTACGCTATACAACTTGTGAAATTTGGCAACCATGCAACAAATGCATTTGAATGCTTTTGGTTTGTACACATTTATATATTCTACAACTCATTACCTTTCGGTCGCTTGCTGTTATCAAAAGCATCTAATGAACATTCGTTTTAAACCTTTTTTGGCATTGTTAGAAATGAAACTACTTTCGTAACGGGTGTACGTTTTGCGTTTTGCAGCAGCTTTCAGCTTTTAGAGATTCGTAATTATATGACAATTTCATTGATTACGCGGTCCACTTAACAACGGAATGGCAACTAAATCTGTGGCACGTATTACGACTGTATTATATAGTTTTTTATGCTCTCGAACAATGGAGCTGCATTTCAAGCGTAAATTCTCTACAGCTGCAATTTAGCACGACGAGGGAAAGAGTGATAAATATAGAGAGAGGGTGGAGGGAGTACCCACTGTCAATGATGATGAATATTGCACGAGAGTAGTAGGTAACCCCTAAAATAAAATGGGGGAAAAAAAAAAGAAATGTAAAAACCATCATAAGTCGAACTGGAGCAAGGCACGTGCTCAACTGAATAGTTGAGAGGGAGGACGGGAGTTGAAGCTTTGGTGGAGCATTGTACGGAGCTTAGTTACGTTTGCCGAACTTGCCGCAGTTATATTTCATATTTTGGTTAACTCCAACTCGACTTGAATCGCTCTCTATCTCTCTCTCTCACTCTCTCTTTTTCTCTCTCTCTCTCTGTATGACCATCGTTCTCTGTGAGACTCTCGATTCATTGCATTCGCTTGGCCATTTTCAAGCTAGTGCAGTTATCTGAATTGGTTTCTCGCTTTTTCATGGCTTTGGACTGCTGCAATCTTGAGCACAAGAGCACCAGAGAATTTTTACCTGCATGGAATTTCAAATGATGCGAAGCGACAGCAATCCAACCAGGACGTCACGTAAGCAGTTTTACTTTGTCACTACACACACACACACACACACACACAAATACACACGGTCTCAAACAATGGCTGGACTGGGGTAAGCTCAATCATTTACTGTCATTTACTGCTCTGCCGCTGCAGTTGTATTAGCTCCGTTGTCGTTGTATATGTCGTTTTTGTAATATGTCGATATTAAAAACTCTCCTAGCTTATGCACGACTGCGCTCACAGTTCATGTGAGCAGCATCCCAAAACGTACTCAACGACTTCAAAATATGGAGAATCATGCCAATTGCCATGGCAATTTTTTGTTTTGTTTTGTTTTGTTGGACAAGCGAATACGCAGCATGAATCAACAAATAGCCAAGTAAATAAATTGATTTTTATGCAGGTGCACTTAATTAAAAGACAACACGACGACTTTCGTCAATCAAAGTTGTTAAAAAAACCCTTCAATACATTTTTAAATATTTATGTATATATTATAGTTTCGTACAGTTTATTTATGTGTTTGTTCGCTCGACCTATGTTGATCATGTATTGTTCAAATATCTTTTATGTTTGATTTAACATGCAAGACAGAAAGTCTAGTGAGAAATTTTATTTCACTTTGATCAGGCGGAAAAAATGTGTTGACATATTTGCATATAACACACACGCACATACACGTACACGTTGAATGGCGCCTCTAGGACAATACGAGAATTTATTGTAAATCGAGTTAAAGAAGCAATAGGCGTGGCATCCTTTTGCCCTTTTGCATGTCAAGACACGAAATGTTAAAACCAACGCGACAACCAACAACAACACTCTTTGAGTTCGATGGTTCCTACCCCCTCTGCCAACGTAAAAAAAAGAAGAAAAAAAACAAAATGGCGACGTGCTGATAGCGCAAACTTCCAATTGTGGCACCACAAAACACAAAACAGCTGCCTCTTTGTTCTTTGGTTGCTCGAAATGAATTTCTAATACGAGTGTACTAAAAAATTGCATTGAATGAAACGATGCCTGCCTTTAGTCAAGTCAAGGGCTTACAATTGTTTTTCGGGCCAAAAATAAAAATAAAGTGAAGAAAAAAAACAAACATACACACACAACTGCCAAGTTTCTACATGCAGCTGCAACGCCAAACGGAACACGCACGAGGCAAACAACTAGTTCCTAGCCCCCCTTCCCGGAAATAGTTCGCGTCTATAACCCTTGTTGCCTCGCTGCGCCACCATAACCACATACTCTTGGCCCTTTAAGTCTTGATTCTTCTTCTCACACAGCTTCTTGGCTGGCTTGTGTTATTTGCCTGTGGCTCCTCTCATTCTCTCTTTCTCTCTTTCTCGCTTCATGCTGGGCATGCAAATGTGAATCTAATACAATGCCAAGCGCAAAAGTGCCAAAAAATAACAACAACAGCAACAACAAATAATGCTGCTCACATACATACACGAAAAACAGGAAATTGAATTTTCGACTTTGCCAAGTGCGTGGCAGGAAGAGGAAGAACAAGAAGCGCTACAGGAACCAAAGAAGGGAACAGGAGTATTACACACTCACACACACACACACACACACACACACAAATGTCGGCTGTTGTTATTCGGTGTGTGTTGTGTTGTGTTGTGTTGTGTGTGTATTTCCTGTTGGCTGCATCTATTACGAGCGCAGGACGAAAAGTCCTGACACTGCCAGCGCCTCATTTTGCATACCAAGCAGCTGGCAAACAGTGCAAACGGAAACGAAATATTTTACAACAATGCAGTGCAAAGCAAGCATCACACTTCATGGGCGCATAATTGAGTGGGCGTGGCAACAGCACTCTCACACACACACACACACAAGGAGCTCAATTTTTAAAGTGATTAAATGACACCAACTGAAAGCTGTACCCCAAGATATCGCATTTGGTTAAGTGGAGAAAAATTACCCTTTTTAGGAACTGCATTTATTCAGTGCACATAAGAGCTTTAAAGCTGAAATTAAGCTTTGAACTTTCAAAACTACGAACAAAATAAAGAAATCGTTTAACTGGATACAATATTGATTAATATCTATCAATAAATCAAAGTTTAAGTTAAGTTTTGAAAGTTATTTCGCTCAATATATTAAGTAAATTAAATTTATATAATGGATTAGTATTTTTCACAGCTAATGCCATTGTCTTACGATGTTCTCACATTTCACACACACACAAACACACGCGCCTTCCCACACTCACATACACACACAAAGAATTGTTACAGTTGCTAAGTAGTTTTGGAGACCGGATCGCATCTGCAGCTTAATTCAATGACTTATCATAGATAAATTACAAGTGTGTTGATTTCAGCAAACAAGAGAGAACTGAAACAAACACAAATACATGCAAAGGTACACACACACACACAAACACACACATACACAGAGAGACGCACCAACGCAACCAGACATAAAAACAAAAGTCACACTAAAGTTACAATTTACGCTTGTAAATTGCTTTAAAAAGTTTTCCTTTTGGGCTGCTGCTGCCGCTCTTCCTGCTGCTGCTGCTGTTGTTGTTGTTGTTGTTGGCCCCAGTTACAATTTTGCTAATTAACTCAACGCGCAAGTTAGCCAAAAAAGTCGCGCTAAGAGCAAGACACCCCAAACTCTCTTTCTCTTTCCATTCGCTTTCACCCCGTCAAACCTCTCATGCGCTGTCGCTAATTTGGCTAATCAAAGTGTAGGAGAAATTGTTGGATGGTGGTTGTTGAAAGTGGAAGAAAAGTAGAAGGAAGTTTCAATGGAAATGGCATCAAAACAGAAATACGTAACTTCGATTTTATTAAACGGAAAACATGAAAAACAACAATAACAGAACAAAGTTTGCAAATGGCAGGCAACGATGGTGTTGTGTGTGTGTGTTTGTCGAAAATTTTGTAAAGGAATCGTCAAAAGCCATAATAACAACAGCAATAAATGTTGAACTTTTGTTCTGCGTTAATGGGGAAAGCGTACAAAATGAGCCAGGGCCAAGAGAAATGAGCTTGCTTTCCCGACGCTTCCCTGATAATTAGGCGTGTTCTTTAAAAGCCGTTAGAAACTCTCTATTTAACTCCCACAACCCACAACCCACAGCCCACACACGCATTAACATTATTGCTTGCCTCGCGGCATTTTGCCTGTGACAAAAAAAAAGGCCAAGAAAGTCGATAATGTTTGCCACAAGTACAACAATAGCAGTAAACAGTAAATGTGATGGGGTGGATTGCGAGGGTCTCAGTTACAACAGCAAAGCGTAGCCAGCAGCTTCCCTTTTTCATCAGCAGCCATCTCCCAAACTAATAACCAAAATTTTGGGCTCGAAACTCGGACTATCGTCGAAAGCTCGCCGAAAAATCTCATAAAATGCAAGCCATTGACTTTTTGAAATCGCTTCAAGCTTCATTTCGATTGCGCGACCCACTACGACTACCAACCCGACACCCGGACTCACAATTCCCTTCCCCATAGAGCCACCCTCACTGACGGCAGCTATCAGCCGTACTGTGTGTCCTGCTGCTTCTATCTTTTTGTTGTTGTTGTTTTTGTTGGCCCTTTTGGCCTTTTGACTTTGGCTGCTGTTGGCGCGTTGTTTGGCTATTTAAATTCGTTACGTTTCGATTGCCGTGAATATGCAGTCAACTTTATGAAATTTATAGTTTAATCTGATAGATAGGAAATTGCTTTGTTTTTCACGCAGCCAAATTGGCAAAAAGTATGAATAAACTGTATCTGTGGGAATTGTGGAGAGAGAGAGATAGAGAGAGAGTTTACAATCACCTCGCTAGCGAATTGAGTGGTTAAGGCCAGAGGGTCTTGTGTTGCGGATGCAACACTCTAAAAACATCGAAGCGAGTCGACAGACAACAAAAGATAAGACTAACAATCTACAGCGAGTATTCAATACATATGGCAAATGTGCTGATTAAATGAATGAGAATCGGAAATGCTCTTTATTTAGTAGGAATGCTTACTAATAAACATGTCAATATTGATAAACATAGCAAATAGATATTGATATATTTATTGTTTTAAACTTTAAATTTCGAAAGACTTTATATGTCTTAGTTAAGAAATATTTTGATTGATTGATTTCTTAATTGGGTTTCGGTCTGGTCATCATTTGTACAAATTTAATTGGGTTGTAACGCCATGCATTCCAAGTAATTTTGACACTTTCGTCTCCGGAGTATTGTTCATTTAAATTACTAAAATGACAGAGAGAGAGAGAGTAATGAATTAACTTGGCTGAAAATGCCTCGTTGCCAATAAGAAAGTGATTGTACTTCGCATAGACAGTTTTGCAGAAAATGTTCCAATGTTGGGCAAATTCAACATATAGACATCGGTCGATTTATCCAGATAGTTTGAAGAGATAGAACTGGATTGCAATGCTGAGTACTTTGACTTCAGGTCGTTAATTTCTTTAACATTAGCAATGTGTTCGGTTTTGAGCTTAGTTATTTGTTCATCCTTCGAGGCGTTTTGCTGTTGAAGTTTTATTATAGTATCTTGATCTTGGATTTTGATTTGTAGGTCTCCAACTAGTTTTTTAATTACATCATTTGGGGCCTGTAGCTGTTGATTGTTTTGTTTGTTAGATTCAACAAATTTTACTAAAAAATTTTGCACTAACTGAAACGGATTTTGCAGTGGACGAAGAAACCTCGTATATGCATTTGCTTTGCGATTATCATCAGGTTTATATATGATCATCAACCTCTGATTGATAAGGTGATTTGTTATATAAATAAATAATGTAACGGTAATATGAAAAATGTCTGATTATAGTTGAACTATATAATTAAACAATTTGCTGTGTGAAAGCTTATTGGCACCATAATCATCAAATCATTTATTATGTTCATTAAAAGGTTTGTAAGGGTCATTTAAGTATTAGGCATTTGATGATAATCACAAACGTTCAAATGAAAGTGTGATTCATGAAGTATTATTTCAAATATTCCTGCTCTATATCAGTTATTGTTTTCAGATGATTTTGTTCTATTTATTTATTAAAGAACTTTGAATTTTCATCAGCAAAACGCAATGTTCGAAAAGGCTAAGAAATATGGCATCCTAAGTTTCCACCTCGTTAGTTAATGGTACAATGAGATAGCTATGCTCATTTAATTGACTAAAAGTACAAAGAACACTTAGCTGTGCCTGCTGCTTGTCAGAGCAAATATGCCCCACTTGTCGGGTAGTGTGTGAGTGAGCCATAAATAAATAAAGAAATCTTTGTGATTCAAGCACTTAACCTAAAAACTGTTAAGTTATATTGTGAAAGTCGGATGTCTGTAGAGAAGCTTTTTATCCTTGGACACATGTGAATTGCCTAATTAAATTTTATAACGAATATCGTAAAACGAAATTTCAATAAACATACGAGCCGAGGCATTAAAGTAAAGACACCCAAAACCAACTCGGCCACAAGGGGGAAGTGGAAAAAAAGAGAGAATTTTCCACTTGATGTGAGCAGAAGATGTGCATCTCATCGCAGCTGGGCTTTAGCGAGCCCGAAGTTAATAACATGGCTAAAATATTTGAGCACTGACATTGAAAGAGAGAGAGAGAGAGAGAGAGAGAGAGAGCGAGTGAGAGAGCATTAAAATCATGCGGTTCATTGAACGAGACCGCCTGACCAAAATCTCGAAAACAGTCAAGTTTGAGCGCCTCGCTTTCAATATCAAAAGTGGAAGTGGATTCTGGCCGTGTGGCCGTGTGGAAGTGAGCAAAAGGAATATGCCGAATGAGGCAGGCGGCGGCGTGTTGCTTGTTGATTCAGTACTGTCCGCCTCCACTGCTGCTGTGTTGGACAGTTTGACAAGTGGCCTCAATGTTTGGCCAGGTTGATGCTGTCTAGTGGCTCAATGCTAGCTGCTGACTGCTCTGGTTTGTGTGTGCGTCATCTCCACCCCTTATCTATGTACAACTACATCTGAAATATATATGTCAATGATGATGCCGACATGCCTGAAGAGAACCAAGCATCGCTGTTTGTTCTTATCCTTTGGCACTCATATAAAGTTTGTTTGCGGATTTGTGCAGCGCAATATATCATTGCCTGAGAACCACTGTGAGCGTGAAGAAAGGAAAGTAGGAGTGGCTGCAGGGCTGGGGAGTGGTCGGTTGCGACGACCACGCTTAATGGCAATGTACGTTCAAGTAAACACACAGTTACGCACATAACGTATTCGTATGTAAGGCGAGGCGAGGCGAGGCGAGGTTTTATTCTTATATTATATGTTATTATATTATTTAAATATTAGTGAAAAGAGAACAAAGTATTTAAGTTTATATATATATATTTTTTTTGTTATTTGTAGAAGTTGTTTGTAGATAGTTGTATTAAAAGTTTCAGCATCGCTTTCTGATCTTTGCGATTCCAATTAACTGATAACAAATACCAGTAACAACAGCAACAAAGTTTACAAAACAAAGCGAAGTAGAAGCTTAATTAGATGCTAAGTTAAACAAAAACCAAAACCACAATCTTGCCGCACGGCATTTTATTAAGAATATCATTTCGCGGAACTTCTCGTTCAGCCCTGTTTATCGCACACACAATATACACACATATGCAGCTCAGTTTAGTTGAGTTTGCAGCGTCGACTAACAAATCCTTTTGGCATTATAAACATTATTAAAATTTCATTTTTCCTGCTACAAGCCACAAAACCATCCAACCCACTTACTGCCCAACACCAGACACTGTCACATGCACCCACACTGCCGCCTCCGCCCCCCCTGCCTTTTACCCCGCTACCGATTCAGTTTCCACTCAAAACGCAAACGGAACGAAACATGAAACACGACGAAACATGGCACATGGCTATGGTGCAGAGGGAGCAAAAGCTGAAGCTGGGAGTGTGAGGGAGAGCTCATGGCTCATGGCTCAGTTGAGTTCAGACCAGCTTCTGGGTGCTCGTTTTGACCAACGTTGCCAACCAGCCGCTCTCAACCTTAAGGATGTCTAGCCTTACTTATTTGCAGCAACTGCTTCATGCTTTATGGTTACTTGGTCAAGGGCCTTTCATGCTTACGCACACACACACACGCATTCACACATATATACAGTGACATGTTTGTTTAAGTACAGCATTTACACACACACACAGACACACACATAAAATGCATGAAATGTTCGCTGTAAATCGTTAAAATGGCTGATATTTAGATAAATATGCTAAAATGCTTTGTTACCAACATTGGCAGTTGCCCTCTGTTCATGCTCCTCTATGTGCCACACTCATCACCCCCCTTTCCTTCCGCTCCCATCGCATCACTTTACCAGAATTACAATTTAATGTACAAATTTAAGAATTCACATAAAAAGTGAGAGATACTTTTTTGCCGGTAAATTTTTATAAGCATAAGCAGCTTTGTTTTTTCTTGTTTTTATATTTGTATACCCTGTAGCCATTAAAAATAAAAAACCTTACAACGGGTATGAACGAACAGATATTGTGATATGATCGACTTTAATAATAACTTAAAGAATTGTTCAACTTAAGGACAAATTTATATTTTATCCTATTTTGTTGTTGTTGTAGTTAAGTATGTTGTAAGTACAGGGTATCTTGTGTTCTTAATTGGTATAGAACAAAGCTCTTAGTTATTTTCTTTTATGATTTGAGCTTTGTTCTCGCTATCAGCGTCACGTGGCGTATGCGTAATCAGTATTTTATTTTTATTTGTTTGTGCTTTTTAAGCTTTTTCTCTAAGTCTTAGAGCTATGCAAGATAATAAGCTTTGCCCATGTGCTAATAGAACTTGCGTAAATAAATAAGTTCAAAATTTAAGTGAATTCCTTAAGCCTCAAACATCGCCCGAATGCCATGCATTAAGTCAAGGCATAAATCAAATCGATTGAGTGTAAAACATTAAAGTGCGACGGATCTGTTGAGCGAAATCGAACTAACGCTGTGTGCTGTGCACGCTCGGAAAGCATTTCATTATTTCAACCAACAGTTGAGGAATAGAAATGGCAAAGGGTGAACGGGTTGGGGGGCATTGTTACGGCAAGTTCTTAGGTACAATGGCTTTGCAATTTTCTTGGCAGCTCAAAGTTCAGCTGTGGCTCAGCGAACTCCTTTGCTAACTAGCTTGGCAAATGCCAACCCCATAACCCCATTACCCCCCTTACCCCGTAATCTCACAAGCAAAACCTCTTCTGCTTCTACTTGGCTAAACCAACGCACTTAACACTTGCGTCTGAGTTTAGCGCAACTTTTGCGCACGGTAAAGGCTGAAAAACTATTTTATGCGGTTTTTTTTTCTACCATTTTTTATTTCCTTTCTTTTTGTTGTACCTATGCTTGGTGGATTTTACAGAAATCTGCTTCAGTGCGTCACGTAGGCGCTTCAAAAGTTTTCCACTATTTTCCTATTTATTTTCTATTATTTTATTTCTTGCAAAATGTACGATTTAACGTAAAAGTGGAACAAAACAAAGACAGAAAAACAGAGAAGAAGGGAAAAAAAAAGAGATCCTTATAGAGAGACAGGCTGCATAGCTGGGTCATGTACTACTTAAAAGAATGGAATGGAAACTTGAAAGTTTTGCGCAAAACACAAGACCGAAAGTCCCGCTAAGTAAGTGAGGTAAGGCGGCAAGGATGGCAACAACCTAACCCAAGCATCCTGGCCTGCACGTACTTTGGATTTTGTTGCGTCTTGCCGTCTTTATTGCACTTAAGATTTACTCATCAGCAGGTGTGCCGCTGCCAGTGCCATCCCCTTCCACCCAAATAACCCACTGTGCGCAGTGGATGTACGATTGAATTTTAAACAGTGCCACAAAACCACCATCTACCATCAACTTTCTCATCTTCGTTTTGGTTTTTTGCAATTTTTATGTGCAATTTTTGTGTTATTTTCTTTTACTTTGGAAGCCGTCAAGTGATGCTAGTCGCCTGTCGCTCGTTAAGGATGGGCGTTATCCTTGCTTTGATTTAGTGTAGCACCACCTGCAGCAGCAACCAGGCACGGCTGCCATGCCACTGCCATGCCACTGCTACAGCCACTCTCCGTCACCCGCTGTCGCAAATAAAATTTAAATTTTTAAGCGGCATCTACTTTGGCAAGCCCCGACCAGCAACACTGGAATTCGTGTCACGCAGCAGCAGCAACTCAGCCATCGACGGGTGGCAGCGTCATCAGCATCCATACCAGCATGTTGTCCTGCGCCGGTGATTTGACTTGGGGTTTCACCTACCCTTTCCTTACAACACACATACATATACACATATATATGTATACATTGTTTTTTTTTGTGTTCAGCGTTGAATGTTGCAATTTCAACCCGTTGATGGATTTGATGTAAGTTGTCCCATTTATTATTTTTTTTTTGCCTCGCCTTGCGAAATCAGTGCCAAATCAGTGCCAAAAACAGCCGATAGGTAAAAAGGGTGTGTAAGGGAGCGGCCACAGCACAATAGCGCAGACAAACTGAAATTGATGACACACGCAGCGGTGCTGATGCTTCTGCCCCTGTCACTGATACTCACAAATGCGTTTTCACCACCTCATTTCCCCTCCTGCCGACCAGCAAACATGCCTCATCCACACACTAATCTCCCATTTCAGCACAGTTTACATGTCGCAGGCACATAAACGACGCTAAATTCTGTTGATTAGATGCCCAGGCAAATGCGCCACTTGTACACTCTTGACACCACATCATACCACGCCAAACAGTGTCGGTTGCTTTTGCTACTGCGGCACATTTGCTTTTGTGGTATTTTGTTGTTGTTTGGTTTGGTTTCGTTTCGTTTTGTAATGGGAATACTTTAGAGTTTCGCAAAAATTCGATGACTGGAGAAAATTGCAGTTTAGAATGACAGGATGACAATTCATTAGCGTAAAGGACGTCATCGTCCTTAATACTACGCTAAAAAAGTCAAAGTTGGTTTTAAAAAGCAAGTTTTAGATTTCAACCTTTGCAAGAAAATCTTTTTTTTCACAGTAATGTCGATTTATATTAAGTGAAACTAAATTAGTTTGAGTCGTTAAGAATTTAACTCCAAAAAAACCTTGTTCAAGAGGTTATCCGTTGCATATTTTATTATAATTTTAAACTTTGATAATTTATATTTTTCTTTCTAAAAAAAATCGATTTGGATGGTAAATAAATTAACCTTTTACCTTGTTTATGGTATAGCTAACGACTTATTTGAGTGGATTAATTTTTGGGTAACCGTCGCCTTTCTTTCTTTTTTAGGTCAATTTTCTGTTGTCATTTTATGTGAATGTTAACGAAGCGGCCTAGTTGACAAATCACTGTTGAACAAGCAAACGCGAATCGAGTAAATTGCAGTAAAAGTAACACACACATATATATATACATATATATGTATACACATACAGTAATAGCTAGTGTGGGAACCGTAAAAAGTGCGCCAGACTGTATGTCAGATAAATGAACACAAGTATTTAACCAATGCCAAACTCGCACACCACCCAAAACCAACTATGCAAAATGCATGCTAACAACCACTTAACGTACACACACACTCTCTCATTTTGGACCCCGCCATGCCGTTGATGATGGTGATGAACGACTATTAAAGAAATTACGAAAGCAGATTCAGCCAAAAACGCGGGCGTTGAATTTTATTTGCAACAATTTGGAGGCAAGTTAAAATGCATGCGGGTGCGTTGCAAAAGTTTCCAAACTCTCGATTTGTGCTGGCACCCAAAAAACTAAAAAAACAACAAAAAAAAACAACTTTCCAAACGCGACAGCCAGTGTAAATATAGAAGAGCGAAGAGCGAATTGGGAAGGGAATATAGTATGGTAAATAATATGCACCCTCAGGTTGCCAATCAAAGCTGCCACATAACGATAGTATGCTGCTGCAGATGCTAGATGTCGGGTTTGGGGGGGTGAATAAATTTGTGTGGGCGCAATTTTCGCAAAGTCTTGCAAAACTCAAGAACTCATGAGCTTAAGAATCTAACCGAAGCGAAGCGAAACGAAACGAACTCTTAACCAGCAGTTTTAATTCTCTTGCGCCCATCTTGAATGAGTTTATCTTCAACAAATATAATGGCTACACCGCTGGCTTTTGCCAACTTAATGATGTGGTCGTGGTGCGTGTGGGAATCTCCAAAACTGCCGAGAAACAACTCTTTCAAAACTGTGGAGTGTCGTCGAAAGTGGAATACACTTAATGAATATATTCAAGAAACATATATTAATTATTAATGCATACATGTGTGAGTATGAGTATGTTCTTTTTTCCATTTATAAGAAATCCAAAAATTTTCAGATAATACTGCTTACATATTAAAGTAACTAAATCATCAAATATACTAAGGAATCTTTGAATATTCAAAATACCCCACTCGAAAATGTTATTTTTAGGTAAATGAAGTACAAACGAACAACAACAACAACAACAATAACAAGAAATGTAAAAGAAGAAGTGTAATAAACTGAGTCAGCATTAATGAATGCATGCCACGAGGCGCTGGTTGCAACTTAAATTGCTGCCGCTTCCGGCTGCCTTTAAATACCATTTTGTCACGCACACACAATGTTGCCACACACATAGAGAGAGAAAGAGAGCGTGCCGTAGGTGTCTTTAAATGGGGTCGCGCGCCAAACATTGTCTTAGTTGTAGTTGGCCAATTGGCTATGTGTGTGGATAAGGGGTAGGAGAAGGGCTTAGCGCTTGTTTAAAGGTAGATGGGTTAGGGTAGCCCGCTCAATATGTCTGGCTAACTGACTCAGCAATTTGATTGCCAACAGCCGCGTGCTAAACAGAGAGGAAGCAACTTTTCTCTTTTTATTTTGCCTTTTGCCGTTCACTTCCGTTTCCTCTTTTACACACACACACACATATGCATGGGATAACTTCAAATTTGGCTTCCATTTCGCACACGAAGTAGTTCAGAAAGGTTGTTTTTCTTATTTATTTTGGAGCAGTAGGAGGGTCAACCTTAACACATTCCAGTTGAACGGAAAACAACACACATAACAAAATACTTTAACGCTAAGGTTAAATATTTTATCTTTTCGCTTTCTCCCTCTCTCTGTTTCTCTTTCTGTAACAAATTAAAACTAAAACGTTTGCAGCATTTTTGCGCTATGTTTTCACTTTGTACTTTGTCTAAGCGCACAGCCTCAGTTTAAGTGTCCACCTCATTGGGGACTTGTCAATTATTGAAGAACCTGCTGGTAAATGCCAACTTATCCCTATCCCTCCTTTCTCAACTTTCCCCTCTTTCGCAACTGCTGGCCTGTCGGGTCGTATCGTGTCGTGTCGTCATGGTGTTGCCACCTGCAATAAGGTGTGCTTTTAATTGTAGTCGTCGCTTGTTTGGCTCGTCTTGATATTAAGCACAAAAACGGGTGAGATCCAGCGAGGCGCGGCTCCTGGCACAAATAGTTGTTATTATTGTTATGGTTGTTGCTGCTGTTGCTGCTTGTTGGACTGCTTGTTTTGAAATAATTTAGAAACTTTCGCTGAATGTGTGTTTTTGCTTTTATCGCCCACTGGCAGTGAGGCAAGAAGACCGTGAGCGGGCCAAAGCCGTTTGGCTAAAGGATTGCACGTCGCGTGTGCAGCTTACAGTTGCTAACAAAAGTTCATGCACAAGAGCTAAATAACCGCAGCAAAGCCCTGGCTTGTTGTCTATACAAAGTTTATGAACCGAAATCGATGCGTATACTTGATAACATTTTACCAGGGGTATGGTTATGATGGTGCAATGTGTTTAAGACTAAATAGAAAACTTTCTTTAAAAGTTACTAAAAATTTGTCTGATGTTTCGAAAACTTTTATTTTTCTTTCTCTCTTTTGAAAACACAGCTGTGCATTGATTTATTACTGCCACTGTTCTCTCAAAACCTCTCATCTTTCATATCTCTCTCTCTCTCTCTCTTTCTCTCTGTCGCTTCTATTCTCGTTTCTCTATCTGACTGTCTTTCCTCTGTGACTCCCCTCCAACTTGTCGGCATTCAAAGGGCTCTGCCTTTGAGATTTGCGTGTTTCGCTTAATGAAGAAGACAAATAATCGCGCAATTAAAGCCTTTTAGCTTTAAGCGCAGGTAAATAATTGCTGTGAGTGCAAAATGAGACACGCACACAAGCACACACAGACACACAGACACAGATACAGATACAGACACCTTTAGATTCACAGTCAGCAATGAGTGCACTAACAAATGGTAAATGTATTCAAACAACAAATCTTAATGGCACGCTAGAGTGAATAGTAAACGAGCGCTGTCTGCCTGGAGAGTGGCAATGGGAAGATGGCGAGAGGAAGAAACTGACGACTGTTGGCTGTCTGCCTAGACAGTACAAGTAGAAAGGGTTTGAGGCTAAGAATGGCAAGGTCCTTTCCTCTCTTTCAAATACACGCACACACACACACACACACACATAAACATATACACTGCTTAGTTGAGTTGGCTTCCGTGCAAAATTCTTAATTGCACCTGTGTACGGCGTTTTTCGCTGACGCCGCTTGCTGCCAGTGCTGGAATATCTGGATAGCGACTCGGCGCTTCAGCTTGATGGGTTAGATTAACTGCCTGACAAGTAACCTCATCCTACACACACACACAAACACACACAGAAAGAGACTTTGTTGCTGCTTCCGGGCGACTGTCAGTTGAATGTAGCAAATCCGAACGTTGTTGGGGCGCGTCTCGACTTGTAATTTTTTCATGGCTTATCCCCCCGCCAACGGCTTGGCCCACCATCGTTTAAGTGCTCTTGACTCACGTGCTCAGCACTCGTAATTATTTTTCTTATTGTTCGAATTAAATGCTCAAGGATTTATGTGGCGCTTCCAGCGCTAGTTAAGATTTGTGCCAAACGATTTATACACAAAAATCAACAAATAAAAGAAAAGAAAAGTTATTAATTGATGGCTACATGCCGTAGAGGGCGGGGGGTTGCAAGGTTGCAAGTTGCGCCAACAGCTTGCTGTGTAACAGCAGAAGGAAAGAGTTTTGACTCGTATTCTTTTAGAATTTTTTGTGTGGCTTTCTGCATTGACACTTGGCATAATTATTGCATTCGGAAATAGATTTCTTCAACGGGAAATTGATTTTATAACCAAAGCTGAGACGGCGACAAAAACATGGCCACAAATTTAGTTTTGTTCAACTTATCATTTGAAGTGCTCGAAAACGATTTCCCAAAAAAATCTTCTACATTTGCATAGAACATAAGGATAGGAAGACATTTTTGAAGAGATTTCAATAGTGTTGTTTTTTTAATTGAACTTTTCATTAAGATAAGTGCGAAATCGTTTTGCAAGCTATACATGAAGTGAGAAAAAAATTGAATTTCTTTCACATAACACATTTTCTTATCTCCATATATTTAATAGTTGTGACAGATTTATGGCTTCAGTTAAGCACTTAAAGTTTGCCATGTTTATGTGCAGCTGGTGTTGCACTTTAAGGCAAGTACAAAATCTTGTACAAGTCTTTCGTAATGTGTGTGTGTGCGTGTGTGTGCGCCATGAGTGCATGGGAGCACATAATTCTCAAAAGTTGGCTGATGGCCTCTTTTTGTACGCGAGCCTCCCTCCATGTTAAATTCAAATTTATTTGTTCGTTCTGAAATTGATAACATAACTTTCTTCAGGTTTCCGCATCGTTAGCTCGTTATGCAGCGGAAAGTTTTATATTTCAACAATTTTACAATTTCTCTAACCAAACTCAAGCTCAAACACCCCAACCCCTCCCTTATCCTTTTTTCCCAACTACTTCATGTCTGTTCTTTGCCAGCATCGCGTCGAAAATTGTGCCGAAAATTGTCATTTAAAAGGAGGCGGTGAAGCTTTGGTTTGGCATCAGCTACAGCTTCTGGTTTGCTACTTTCAGCTCCGTCTTGCTTCCTCATTGCCAAGTCATAAATTACAAAGCGAGTCATTGGAAAAGCAGTCACCGCCAACGCAGCCAACGCAGCCAACACCAGAACCCCTATACCCCTTCCTTCACAACTCTCCTCTGTCCACTGTTCACATTGATAAAGTTTCTTCTTTCTTCCAGCTACTTTCTGGCTAGTGAAAATTGTTAAATTTATGCATGCATTATTTGATTTGTTAGTTGCTGCTGATGTAATTTATTTGCTTGACACTCGACATTCAAGTTAGCTGACAATTGTTCGAGCACTTTTGGCTAAAAAGTCATATAAATGTTTATTAGACTAAACAAATGTGTGCTGTCCCCTTTACAAGGACACACACACACACACACACACAGACATACACACATAGAAAGCATAGAGACAACATCCACTTGTACACTCAATTTGAAAATATGACAATGTTGTCTCCTTATATATTCAATGCTTTTAACCGCCCTTCTTAAACAGCAACAGCAATGATCAGCCAGACAAAGGAAATGAATTTTGTTTTGGGGTCCAGCTGTAACTGTGTGCTCAGCAAAAGGTACAACGCTAGCAGTTTTTCATAGCAAGCAAGTGCTTGAGAGCTGTGAGATGTTGCTACTATATATTCATAACAAAAGGGACACAGAGTTCTGTCTATTGGATGGGTTGTCGCTTAGAACATTCAGAACACACAGCAAAATTTAGCTAACAGTAAATATTGAGTTAATACGCATAGCAGATAGTTACAAACATTACGATATCCTGTATGAATTCGTCACTAACTATGTTCAGACCTCCAACGCTAATCACTTGTTGCATTTGATATGATTACTTAGATGTTAAACATCTATCTCTTTACATACTTGTTATAAGTGTTTAAAAAATAGGAAACAACTCTTAACACACTGTGTTGTTTTCTTACAGGGTATGGAATAAGTGTAGCGTTTGATAACTGAGCGCTGGCAGCATATGATTGGTATCCACAATATTAAGATCTCCCTTCCCTTCCTCCCTTCCTCCCCTCCTCCTGAAACAACAAAAAACAAAACTACCACTTGCTCCTTCCACACTTCTCTTGCTATTACTTTTTCTTTCATTTTTCTTCTGTTTTATTTTCATTTATTTGACGGCCACAGTAAAAATTCAATTGAACCAAAAGAGGGAAAAAAGCATTCGCTTTCATTTTGCTGCCACAACTAATTCGCACACCATAACAAAAACACAACACATGTGTGTGTGTGTGCCTGTTTGTGTTGTGTGTTTCTGTGCGGGTGTGTACGTTTGTGCTTGTTCATAAACATGAAGTAAACAGGATAATAGCAATAAAATATAAGCGCCAGTCGCGCAGGATTCAAAACGAAATGCATAAGGTTGGGGTTTAGATTTGGGGATGGAGACGTAAATGGGAATGGGGAGAGTGATGGCTTCTGGGAGTCTTCTTTGCTGTCACAACATAAGTTTGACTGTTTTGGCCTCGCATTTTTATAGCTCCTTCGCGCGTTTTCTGCACAACAATAGCTTTCATATCAACAACAACAACAATAACAACAACAAAAGTCGTTTGCATGCTTTCCAATTGTTGTTGTTTTTGCTGTTGTTATTTTTGGTTATTTTGCTCTTTTTTGTTGTTTAAGTTAGCATTTGATGTCGATTGTGACGGGGAATCCGGCATCAACTGTGACGTAATATGCCCAATAAGTATGTCTTCGGAATTGGTTTACTGCGCTAACATGACTTCTTGGCTTCTTGCTGCGTCTAGGAACATTTATTAAAAAGCTATGCCCGATGTAAGTCGTTATATTTTAATGTTGTTTGGGTTTAGTTTGATGGGGTTGAACTCTTTGCATATGGCGATACAAGAAACATGAAGAAGAAGACACGACATAATGTATGTATTTATCGGATCAGAAATTAGAATTCAAAATATGTAAATAAAACTTGCAGCTTGATTTGTTCATTTAAATAATAAATAATTGTTATAAGTATTTGCTAAATTAAAATAGTCATTTTATTTATTCGCACTTAATGTTTTCTTTTTACGCTGATAGTTTTTTGCTCAAATGTTTTCCTTATCGCAATAACACAGCCATATAATAAAAGCTCTGATCTGTGGGTCAGGAAATGTGTACTATATGTTTTTGGTGTCGCTGAATCCGAATCCGCAATCAATATATATTTTATATTCTGTTTTGGCTGTCTAAGCAATAAATAATTATGTGCAGTTATTAATATTGCCGACTGCACAGTAGACTCCACACAGTATTCGATTTCTATACATATCCTGTTTTTATTTCAACTAGCTAACAAGAATATCAAAATGTTTTGCTGTCTTTTTCTGTACTTCCTTTGATCGAACCCTGGCTGCATAATTCAGCAACGTCTTGACTACCTTATAGCAATATTTTCCATACGTCTCTTCCTGTTTCCTAGAATCCTTCGTGCACTGTATCACATACAAAATTAGTTTTGATAATAGTGATTCCGAGTTTCTTTGTGATACTATTCGAATCATTAGACGATCCGTAACTTGATCACTTAATATTAAAGTTATCAATAAAACGATCAATATTCATATATAATTTTTGTACTTACTGAAACGGATTTCGCAACGATAGAAGAAACCTCGAACTTGCAAATTCTTTACGATTATCAGCAGTTTCATTTATGAGCAGCGACCTCTGATCCATGAGACGATTTGTTCATTCTAATTTTATTAACCTTTATATGTATATAAATCTACTTTCTACGTATAAGACTGCCGTCAGTCGATTGTATAATCGGCAGACAACAAAAGATAAGACTAACAATCTACAGCGAGTATTCAATAAATGTAATGAAGAATGTGCTGATTGAATGAATGAGAATCGAAAATGCTCTTTATTTGGTAGGAATGCTCACCAATAGAAATATATAGTATATTTATTTGTGATTCTTGCGAAGTTGTTCATTGCATATGTTTACAAAGTATTATTATTTGTTAATATAAAAATGTATGAAATGTTTAATATTTGTTTTAAGTTTTAAAATTGGAAAAAACCTTATATATATTTTAACTAAGAAATATTTTGAATGATTGATTTCTTAATGAGATTTCGGTCTGATCATCATTTGTACAAATTTAATTGCTTCGTGATGCCAACTATTCCAAGAAATTCTGAGACTTGGTAGTCCGGAGTCTTTCGTATGTTGTCCATTTAAATTACTAAACATTTTAAAATAACAGAGAGAGAGAGTAATGAAATAACTTGGCTGGAAATGCTTGCATAATATATATTGCGTGAATTACCAATTATAACATTTAGAGAACCACCAACCAGATTTATAATATTTCGCACAATTTGTCTCAGAATTATCATTATCCTGATCTTCTGTTGAAAACTTCAAGTTAATATGTTCAATCAGTGAATCACCAGCATTTCCAGAATAATCTCCAAGCTTTTTTAGCTCATACGACTCTGCCTCGTTGCCGATAAGAAAGTGATTATACTTCGCATAGGCAGTTTTGTTGTCAAAGTCCTCAAGATGTATATACAATTCGTGGGGCTCAAATTGTGTCAGCAAGTGAAGTTTCTCCAGTCCCAAAAAGAACTCTCCACGCAGATCTCCAAAGCCTGCCTTATACTCTTCCCAATTGCGATTAAAGTCCACACTGCCATCAACTCGTCGCTGAACTACAGTCCAACCGGAACCTGCCAGTTCGATGTCACAAGGTGCAGAGAATGTTCCAATGTTGGGCAAATAAAACATATTCACACCGGTTGCTTTACCCAGACAATTGGAAGAGATAGAACTTGACTTAAGGTAGTTAATTTCTTTAAAATTAGCATTGTGTTCGAGTTTTAGCTTAGTTATTTGTTCATCATATGAGGCGCGATGCTGTTGATGTTCATATTCGATGAGTTTAATCGTTTTCTCTAGTTCCTTTATTTTATTTTGTAAATCTGCAAATGGTGGTAAGGCACATTGGTGTTGAAGTTTAATTATGGTTATCTCTTGATCTTTTATTTTATTTTCCAGCTCTCCAAACTGTTCTTCCTTTGATCGAACACTGGCTGCATAACTGAGCAAAGGCTTTACTACCTTATAACAATATTTCCCACACATCTCATCCTGTTCCCTAGATTCCTTTGAGCACTGTTTAAAACACAATATTAGTTTTGAAAGTAGTGATACCTTGTTTATTTGGAACACTAACCGATTCACTATACGTCGATCCATAACCTTGTTTGAACAGTGAAGCCATAAATAGAATTATGAAAAACCTTAGATACACATTCATTTTAAATGATTAATTCGCGATTCAATTTGTGTGTGTTGCACGGTTATACAAATTTTGCACTAACTGAAACGGATTTTGCATCGAACGAAGAAACCTCGTCTGTGCATTTGCTTTGCGATTTCATCAGACAGATCAGATTATTTGTTAAAGCTTATTTATATGACATAATTAAATGGGGAAACAAGTACAAAGTAAACAACCTTAAATACATCAATATTAATTGATCGCCGGGTGAAAGGTTATCGTTAGCTTTGATATCATTTTCTTTGTGCTAAGATTTGTTTTTAATGTGTGTTTACACTTTAATCAATTTAACCTTGAGACAAACATAAAGTAAAAATACAAATAAGCCAGGCGAATGAAAATTTGTAACAAAAGGGGCATGAATTATGCCCAGGCAGTTGAAACCATAAAGAATATAAGTATGAGAGGCTGCACAAAATGAAGGGTTTGTAAAGAGCAAAGGGCATGAGAAAGGAGAGAGAGAGGAGAAGGATTGAGCTATGGCAATGCCCAGTCTTTTAGTCTTTCCATATGAAGCGCCAATATTTACTTTGGCTACATTTGCAAATGGAGCATTACGAAAATAAACAAATTTTCATAAATGACAAGTACAAAGGGTGCATCAGCAGAAGAAGGGGATTGTGCGGCAGAGAGAAGCAATCGCAGATGGAGCAACAGCAGCAGTCGCCGCACAAAGGATGTCCCCTGTCGGTGTGTGTGCGAGTGTGTGTGTGTGTGTGTGTGTGTTTGTCTACGAACCATTTTCAATTTGAACGACGCGTCGCTGAAAGCAATGGACGAACAGGCGGGTTCTGCAATTGGGGCATGTAAATTTGTCGCAGCATCAACAGCAACAGCAGCAGCAGCAGGATGAGGCAATGGCAATGGCAACGGCAACGGCATTGTGGAAATCCTTGATAGTCGATATTATTTTTCTTACGGCGTTCCATTTGTTCCTTGGCTGCAATTTGTCAACTTTGCTCGCCGTTTGCCGTTCGCCGAATCGATTTTCATTTTATTGCCAAATAATGTTTTCTGCTCTTATTTTCTTTTATTTTGTGTCTTGCACCCCAAGATTGCGTCACGTTATTTATAGAGGCTGGGAGCCAAGAAAAAAACAAAAAATAAAAAGGGTTGCCGCGCCGCATGCAGTCGCAGCAAATGTAAAAATGTAAAATAGCTAAAGGTATGAATTGCATGTCAAAATGTTTTATTGGCTAACCATTTTTTATGCAATTTGATAATCAGATGCGCAATAAATCGGTGTGCCCCAAAGGTGTTTCTGTTTGTGTGTGTGTGTGTTTGTGTGTGAAGGCAATCGACCTGCTGCCAAGTTATCGCCAGCTCCTTAGACTTTGACTAATAGCGCCTAGAGGAAGTTGTAAGCCATCGATTGGAGGCGCCTTTCTGTGGCAGTCAAAATCAGCCACCTGGTCAAACTAATTAAGGGCCAAACAATGGGGCTCAAATACATAAATCAATCAAGCACAAAACAACTTGACGAGTTTCATGTCGCAGCTAGTCCGCCACTCCGCCTCGTCTCAAATAACAAAGCAGCCCAACAATGATTAATCGCACTGCACGAATAATAATGGCAAATGCGTTTGAATACCCTTTCCTCGATTAAGCCTGAGTAATAGCAGTGGGCAAGAATGTTTGCCTTGGCCAACAGAAATGCCATAGAAGATCTCCCAAAGTATTTGAAAACACTCCATCAAATACATAATCGGCTCAGGAGATTTGTTTGATTTATTTAAGAAACAAATATCTTTTTTGTGGTTGATTTGATATGATTTTCTCCTTAAAGATAAAGAACTTAACTAAGAACCTTTAGTTGACTATTCGTCTCCATAGGTATAAACTTATTTATCAGCCCATTGAAGTACGAATCGATTTTTACTTAACTTTGTAGCCCCATTAGTGTGGCCGTTCAAACGTTTTTCTTAGAGTTTATCTGGAAATTGAGAGCCGTTTAAAAACAATACTTTCCGTCTACTCCAGCAACTAATTGTTCGAATCTATGTCAAATGGTTGGCGCCAAGTTTTAGCAAATTAAATGTCTGAATGATACCTTGTGTCATGTTCTCTTAATTGGATTGGCAAGCGTAAATAAGCAGCGACCCCGTTTTGCAGCAATTGCTTTCTCCAAGTACTTATTTCAAATGCCAGCTCACTTTTTTGGAGCATTCACGCTAATTAGCCCAGACCCAGATCCCAAAAATCCAACAGCAGACGAGGGACGACTTTCGGCGAGATTCCATTCACAAGTCCGTTCGGGTTTTTATTTTATTTTATTTGTACTTTTGTGTTTTTGAAGAACAAATTCACGAATTGTAAATAGCTTTAATGCTCATTATTTTGTGGATTATGCTCACGCCCACACAAAGTGTGACACGCCCACACAGATGCAAGAACGCCCAGCGCTTGTTTACTCTTTGGCATGACAAATGCCACGACATAAATCTGAGACGACGCGAACGTCGAGCAAAGTCCACCCAAGAAACCCTGCTCAAATCCTGTTGGTCAGGCAACAGCTCTCGACTGGCTGGCAAAAGTTAATCAACATTTCATTAATTAATTTCTTTAAAAATGTCCTTTGTCGCTGTGGAGAACAAGAAAAATGACTTGAGCCAGACGACTTGATAGCCACATGAACGCGACGAGACGAGACGACACGAAACGGTTGGGGAAGAGAAGTAGAAGGGGAACGGATAAAATGGAATGGGATAGAAGAGGGACTATCGGGACTATGGACTATGGCCCAAGTCGGTCTTTAGCAAATTATGTAAATTGGTTAAAAGCTTTTCCGGTTTTGAATTAGCAGCATCATCAGCAGCATTACGCGATATTATTCTTCACAACTTTTCTGAGTTATTCGCATCACTTTAGCTTATGCTCTGTCGACCAGGGACGCAGTGCTTGGGCAGCCACGAAGTCGAAGGTTTTTCTTATGATTATGAATTGCTTTTACTTATCTTTAGCAGAATATTTTATTTATATCTCTTTTGAGTAGCAATCAAAAGTGAAAATGTAAAAGAAGTTTTAACTTTTCATACAACTTTTCATAAACATCCAAAGAACTAGAAAGTATCTATAGCTTAGTTAATCAGTTTTCGGGCTTAGTTTGCAAAGCGATAAAATCAAAGCTCTTAAGCGTTTGTGGCAATTAGGAATGCAGCGTGAAAATGCTGTGAAATTTCATTGAATGTATAAACAGAATGTGATTAGAGACGCAGACAAAAGGAGAAAGAGGATGAGATAAGAAAGGCCTAAAGGCAGCAGTGTGTCTGGACAATGGCGCATTGGAGACTCGACGACATTCAAAGTGCATTTAATTAAGCACGCAGAACTGCAGAACATTGGGGGGGTTTTGAGCGAGCGAGCGAGCGAGAGAGAGAGAGAGAGAGGGGAATCAAAAAGAAAGAAATGAATCAAAACAATTGTAAATACTGAAACACAAAAGCAATTAGTGACACACAAAGCGGAAGTGCAAAAAGTGAAGCTGTTGAAAATAACTCAACAAAACACACAAAAATACACACAAAAACGGGGAAAAAATGAGAAAAAAGGCGTGCGGTGGTGAAGGCTTGGTTTTGAGTGGTTTGGGGATGGTATTGGTTAGGGGTTAGGTTGTTGTCTATGTGCAATGGGGGCAATGAGTGCGCAAGGCGCCAAAATGAACAAAGCGCAATGTTTGCTAGGCTTGCAGCATGATGAGAGCGTGGCAGAGTGAGAACGGCAGAGTTTGGGGGGTAAGGGTGAGGCTGCAAAGGGGCGGAGAGAGGTTGCGGAACTGTGGCAGCCGCAACTGAAAAGTGGCCAATGTAAATCTAATTAAAAGCAAAACAAAAGCAACTCTCAACGTGCCACTCAAATTATAATGCATATATATATATATATGTACACAAAACGAGTGGCATGAAGCGACGAAGCGAAATAGAGGGAGAGTGAGGGTGGGGAGGGGGGATTGAGGGGCGGATTTAAGGCGCTGAGTGTAGCTAGACTTTCGGCTACTTCTACAGCAGGCGGTGGTTAAGTAAAAGTGCTTAAAAAAAATGGATTCAAATGTTTTATTATATAATGCAGTTAGGAAAGGTTTTTTGTTATTACTATTACATCATTTGTTTGTCGATTTTGTTTATGATACAAAACTTATTTGGTAAATATAAATACTTATTAAAATCTTTAAAAACTTTAAGGACTTCTGGAATATATTATGACAGTAAATATTATATAGTTAAGCTTAAACAAATTCTAATTCTTTTGTGCCACTGTGCAGGCGGTACTTGCACTCGTTTGAAATAAAAAAAAAACAACGACAAATGCCAACACGGAAATGCATAGAAACGAGCATGGATGGGAAGCATGGGAGCCTAGAGAGTTGTCCCATGTCCATGTACCACCACCATTCAACACTCTTCTGCCACCACAAAAAACGCGTTCGTTTGTGCAGCTCAAATGCGTGGCGTCGTTGGCCTGACTGTCGTGACTTGGCGTTGCAACTTTTTGCGGAGAGGGGAATCATTTTGGCACGTGAAACAACGTTGTCGCATCGTTTGCCAAATTCCGCATTAAATTTATGCAGTTCTGTTGTACAACGAAACGTAGCTAAAAATGTCAGAGCTGAACAGAAAGGAACAGAAAAGAACAGCAAATAACAGAAAAGATCAGAAAAGAACAGAATAAAATAAAATCGAGCCGTTTTCTTAGCCGTTGCCAAGCTTTTGGCCTCTGATGATGGCACTGACGATGATGCTGGCAAAGTTTTTGGCAATTGCCATTGGCTCATCCGGCTCAGGTTTCCTCGAGCGCGTTGCCTGCCACTTGCCACTTGGCAAGGTGCCGCAACGCAATCAGGCAATGGCAAAGGAAAACAACAAACCCATGCCACAACAAACAACGATTCCAGCAACTCACTGCTCACTTTTGGCTGTGATTTTGCAATTAAATAGATTTCAAAGGGCTGTGGATGGACGTTGGTGGAGGATGTAGGGGAGGGGGGGAGGTCATTGGGCGGGTCAGGTCCATGGGCTTCGTTTCGAGTCGAGTTCAATGACAAATTCATACATGCATACAAACATACATACAAATCGTACATCTGCATTGGGGGCACAACAGCTTTGGGCCGACTATTTATATGCCGCCTTCCGCATTATTTGCAGTTCATGTGGCCAGCCCCAAACAGAAAGTATTTATGTACAAACTGAACGTTTCTTTTATGTATTAAATCTCATTTCCTTGGGCATCTCATTTGTAAGCAGTCGTTATAAATGCAGCTGCAACTATTTTTTTTATAATGACCTCATTTTTTTTTTTTTTTCGTGTGGAGTATTTGAAATTTATGGCATTACGAAACTTAATGGATTTTTCAATTGTTTGTGGTTTTTTTAAACACGAGATTTGATGAAACACTTTTTTTTTACTTAAAGTTAATAAGTCTTTGTCTTTGTTTTTGGCTGATTGAATATTAAATTTGTACATTTAAATTTTTCATGTGATTATTTTTACTAAAGTTTAAAGTAGAAAAGCCAGCTTAAGCCTTGATAGAATGTCACAAAAATATTATAAATTCATCAAAAAAAGACTAGCTTATATAACTAAACACTAACTTTCTACATGTGAAATACTACACAGTCCACAAAACATTTAATTAAAGTGTAGTTGTTTCTAACTATACAGCATAGTATAGGATACAATAGCAATAATTAAATTCAAGCTGAAGCGGTTTGGTAATTCAAGACTCATCCTGTGTACAAATTGGATTGTATTTGTCATTGACAATTGACTATCGCATGGAGAGAGCACACAGAAAGCACAAAGCGAGAGTGAAAGACTCAAAGAGAGAGAGAGATAGAGAGTTGTTGTGGTTGTTTTATAATGCAAGCCAGCGGGCACATCGAAAGCATTTGAGTGAATTTATTAACGCGACACATATATGACATTTGACACATTGTGCAAGTTCCGTTCACTCTCTATCGCTCTCTCTCTCTCTTTCTCTCTTTGTATCTGTGTGTGTGTGTGCGTAGGTGTTTGTCAGTTGCATTAGACGATGCACAGCACGTGTAACACTTGCTCCGCATCGCTCCCCCCCCACCCCACCATATCCACCCGCGGCTATCAATGTTGGTTAGCTCATAAATCGCAAATTATACACGCAGCCACGCCTACGCAGCGTCGCCCTTATTCGAGCGCGTTTGTCGAGCTTTGGCTTTTGTCTGTGTGTCTACATGTGTGCGTGTGTGTGTGTGTGTGCGCGCATTTTCTTTGTTCTCACCCACACAGTGACACGTCTGTGTGTATTGCAACAATGCGCTGCACCAAATGGAAAATGCACTCGGAAATTTGAACGCTAAACTTCACACATTGTCTGTGTTTTATTGCATTTGTCGAATATGTGTGACTTCCATGGCACTTGTTGTTATTGTTGTTTGTGTGTGCTTATATTGTCTCTTGTTGTTGTTGATATGATCACACTGTTTGTGCTACGGCTGCGTCCAAGCTTTAAAGTTTTGGAGAGCATTCAGCCATTTTGTCAACGCACAATTTCTGTCAGTTGCATGCAACATTAAACGAGAAAAACAATCCATTTTTTTTGCTGCTCCAAACTTAAACTAAAACAAATTCAACTAAAAGCTGAAAAGTGTAAGGAAGTTCCTTAAATTTTATGTCTGTTACAAAAATTCTTTCATTCACATTAGATAAAATAGATAAAATTAATACAAATAAATATCATTTGAGCTTTGGGCTTAAGCCATTTGACAGTTTATTCATGTGGAACGCATTGTTGCAAGCTTTTGTTGTTGTATTATTTGTTAACGTGTTGTATTTTATAATGCAAGATTGCTTGCATCATGTTGGCCAAGTATAACGCATGCTTCTGTGACGCACATCGCGTATGCGCAATATGGAATTGGCTTTATTGAAAATCATATGAAAATCAATTTGCCAATCATTCGGGCTTGTTGTACGCGCCATAAAAGTCACTTCCTCTCTCTCCCTCTCTCTCTCTCTCTCTCCCCTCTCTCTTTTCATGTCTTTTTTTGCCATGCTTAACCCCACTTGAACTGCGTTGCAGCAGATTTGCTATCAATTTTAATATCACATAAAACTAAAGGCAGCCCAGAAAGGCAAAGGGGCGCGAAAAACAACAGACCCCTAACAGATGCCGAATGCGATGCGAAATGGGGTTTTGGTTCAGCTATTGAAATTTTATCAAGTGCACATAAAACTCAAAAAGCCATGATGATATTGTATGATGGGGTATGTGAGGGTTGCACGGGGTGCACAACACTTTGCTTGCAGCAACTACTATTGTAAAGCATTGACAATTTCCGTCACATCTCTCTCTCTCTTTCCCTGTCTCTCTCTCTCTTGCGTTGAAACTAGTGCAAAATGGCAAATCAATAAAAACAAATTGAACTCGAATTGAATAAGAAAAAAAGAAAGAGTAGTTGGATGTGTTAGAAGTTGGGGATTGATTGGGGTTAGAGTTGGGGCAAGCACAACTAAAGCAAAACTTTAACAATGTTTTTAAAAAGATATACTCGCTGTGCATGGTGTACGTGATCCCGGGCCGCCTTTGCAATGGATTAGGGCAATTGAAGCTGAAGTGCGGCAATGAGCCAAAGGGGCGCTCAAAAAGGGGCAGGGGGTATGTGTGTATGTGTGGGGATAGCAACTCGATGGAGTCAAGTCAAGTGCGACTTTGTGCAACTTCTGTGCTCTGCGGCAGCTCGAGCTAATAAAAGCCAAAATCAATGCCAATAAGTGTGTGTAGTGTTTCGATGTGCGGGTGTGCGGTTGTTTGGGTGTGTGGGTGTGTATGTGTCAAATGCGATAAAATTTGGTCAGCATAAGGTTCAAATACTTTTATAAGGTGCTGTTGAAACGTATTTGTTGATTGCTTGGGTTTGGTTTTTATTTGCAGATCGTTGTGCTTTCTATTTGCTATTTATTTTCTTTCTATTTTCTCAGACTTTTGCCTTTTTTGTGGTCAACTCGTTCGTAGCCAGGAAATTGCCAAACACATGTACAAAACACAACAACAACAACAACAACACAGCACCAACAAAAACATAACAAAATAAAATGAAATGAAATGAAATGAAATGATGAAAAAAGGTCAAAGAAATGCGATTCCTTACATGCATGGTTTATAGCCGCATATGTTCTACATACATATTATATGGATTAGTTGCTTGCGTGTTCCACATAAACATATATATGAGCTGGCAACAGCTTGGCTAAAACTAAACCGCTGCCGTTTATAAAAATCAACAAAAAAAAACCAAAAACAAAACGAGAAAATATAGAAAAAATTCAACCAGACATAAACAACCACATCAATAAAGCAAAATTTTAATATAAATAACTGAAAGTTTAATATTGTTCAAGTTCGAGCGATTACACAGCTGTATGTGGTTGTGTGTGTGTGTGTGTAAAGTTATATCGTGCCTTTGGTTTAAAAATTGTTTGCCTTGTTGACCAGCATAACATTTAAATAATTATTTGCATTGATTTTGTTCTAGCATCCCGAATGAAAACCTTCATTCGCTTATTTCATGTTGCATTAAAGATAACTTACTTTAAATGGAGTTCAAGCCCTTTTCATTGAAGTCGGAATATGCCATCAGTTAGATTGTTTCGGCTGCTGATTTTATGCACTTTTTCATGCATTTAATTCTGCTTTTTCCTCACAACTTTCTACAACTGTGTGTACCAAAAAAATAGAAGAAAACAAAAAAACCAACGCAGGAAAGCGAACTAAATAACACACACAAAAAAATAGAAAAAGAAATGTGTGTTGCGGGTGATGTCTTTTAAGTTTGCTTCAGCTTCTTTTTCATTTGGTTGCCTTTCAGACACATAAATAAACTTGTCACACGCAGCCAGCGCAGATAAAAAGCCAAAACGCTGTAGAAGAAACGGAAGTTAGACAAGAAAGAAACTTGCTTAGCTTTAGCCGAAGAGGGATAGTGGCGATGCTGTTACGTTTTGTATGGATGAAAGTCTTGGTTCGCCCCTCGGTCGTGTGCTCATTAAGTGCAGAAAAACGCCTTTTCACTGTCATTGATGTCATTCACGTGCTGGCACAAAAAAGTTTGCAGTTGCCAGACATGTGCCATACATATTTCGTACAGAGTTAAAGCAAGATGAACAGCAAGTGAAAGGGGGACTGATAAAAAGTAAGTAGAAAGCAGTACAGATAACTGAGACGGAGAGGGATAGGGTGAGAGGGTGAGAGTTGGTGTCTGACAGACATTCGAGTTTCTCGCTCATTAACCGCGCGCGTTGCTGACACGCTTGAGTTACTTTCAATTAAATGTCGATGAAAAGCCCGCGCGACACATACTCGTCTAGAGAGCACACATACACACACACACACACACACACACATGTATAACTGAGTGTGCATAAATTAAAAGTCGGCGATATTTCGCTTTCCTCATGTCCTCGATGATGGCACTCATAACACGCGCGCCTATCCAACATTATTAAGAGCAATTGTCTTGCGGCTCAAATGTTAAATGGAACACACAGACACAGAAATGAATAGAAAATACAAACACAAATGCATTCGCACAAAGCATTTAAACCAGCCTGACATAGAAATATCAATTCGCATTGCACAACAATGCCAAAATAATGTGATGCTTAAATTTGTATAAGCTCTGTTAATTTCCTGTGACTTGATTGGTGATTCAATTGATTTCACCGATCGACTTCATTAGCCTTGCTTGAAATGATGATAAGAGGAATACAATACCTTAAAGCGCAACATTGACAAACATTTATTATTATCTGAAGTATTTTATAGCAAAGTGATTTTTGATAAACAGATAATTTAACTCTTGCAAGCTATGTAGTTTAGATATATGTTAAAGATAATTGAAATGTTTTTATATTGTTGCTTATTACAAAAAAAATGTGGTTTGTGAACATTTCCGCTATTTTATCACTTAATGAACAATCTTTTCAACCATCAACTTTATTATATAGCTACCCGAATGGGCCAATTATAAAATTAACTCGTTTTACTTATGTAGTTGTACAATATTCAGATACGAACCGCCCCTTCCTGGGGGGCTTGGTACACGTGAACAGCCAACTGCCTTTTGCATGCGCGTAATTTATTTGTAAATTTCATGTAATTTATGCAACGCACACACACACACACACACACACTCAGTTACAGAAAGAGTCAAGTAGTAAGCCCTAGGGGCGGCTTTGACTATGTGTGCGTGTGTGTATGTAAACCAATTAAATGACCGTCGACGTGTTTTGTTTGCTTTACAGATTTGTTTTTGTGTGTGTTTTTTTTTTTACTTGTGGTTGTTGCAACGTTGATTTCGTGTTGTTGCCGCATGCCGTTGTTAAAGCTCATTTTATTTTTTTTTTGTTTTTTTGCCATTTTACGTGAGGGGCGTCTTAGATAATTTGTCCAACACAAACACACGCACACACACAGAGACATACATAAACAAGCAGATACCAATTTAACGCTTGGCTTCGGTTTTCGGAAAAATTTGTTGTGGCACGTTGATTTATGCAAAGCTGCGCAAAGATAACGCGTTGCGGCTCGCCGCTTCCTGCACCAGTTCCCAAAAATATATATATCCCCGATTTGAGCTAAACATACATGTATACAAACACACTACTACTACGACTACGACTACGACTAACTACCTGACGCTTGCACTCACACCCTGCTCAATTGTTTTGACCATGTTGCCGTTGATGATGCTCCTGTTTCTGTTTTGTTGTGTTGTGTTGTTGGCTTTTGTTTCGCTTTGATTGTTATCACGATGTGTTAACGAGAAATGCGGCTGCTAGTTTCGCGTTTTGTTTGTTTGGCTGCCCGTCTGTGTGTCGTCGTCGTTGTATGTGTGTATGTGTGCTTGTATTGCCGTGTTAGCAAACAGGACCCTCATCATAATCACCATCGTCAGCATCATCATCAACATTGCATTGAGCATGATGCCACAGACTTTTGTTTAACATTGCCCAACCGTTAAGTGATCTTTGTCATTTCGGAAGCATACACACACCCACGCATCCACACACACACACACACACACACACTTGACACAAGCTGCTTAGCTGAAGTGTGGGCTGTGCGTGTTTATCCAAGTGTTGCTGCCAGCTGCAGATAATGCTTCAACAAATTAAAGATTACCCCACTTCTTAAAAATAGAATTAAGAAGCATCTTAAAGAATTTTATTTTCTTTTTATACATAACAAAATTAAGACACTTTTGCTTGTTATAACACAAAAGATTTAATAAGATTTGCTTAAAAGAAAGTAGAAACTTTTAATACATATGCAGACAAGAATATTCATTTTATTTCATATCTGAAACAAAAAAGTTATGCTTATAAATAAAATTATGTTTTCTTCTTTTTAAAGTATAAAAAAAAGTTTAAGGGTAAAAGCAATAACAAAAAAAATAGTGCTTAAAATGACATTTCGATCAACAAAAAATAACTTTTTTCATTTCATGTTTAAGTGCACTTATTAAAAATTGTTTGTGGCAATTGGCAAGTGCGAAAGGTGTTTGAAAAGTGTTAAAATGTTTGAAGTGCGTTTAAAACTGAAATGAAAAACCGGAGAAAACACAACATTTTATTAATCGCGTTGTGGTAATTATGCCAAGCGAAGCTAAATCACAGCCGCATAATGTGCTAAATTGTGCGCTGCCTTAAAAGGCCACGCCCAAATAATTAGATACTACAGGAAAGTAAAAGAATGAATAATATTAAGAAGAAAATGCTGAAAAACGAGGCAGCAAATTTTGAGCAGACACATTTGGCGTTCAAGCACACACACAAACACACACACACCCACAACTAGATACACACACGCATAGAAGAAGACACAGACAATAGAAAAGAAAGAGAGAGCTAAAGTAGCAAAGTAGTAAAGGAAGCGCCGCTGGCGCTTCGTGCACATTCTGTGTAAGTAATTTGCATACCGGATCAATCTTGAAAAATTAATGGCTTCCCAGACAGATAATGGTAGACCACACACGCAGTGGCACGCAGCAACGAAGCAAGGGCCGAAAAGAGGATGACGACGCTTTGAGGCAGCTCTCTTGGAGCTATAGCAGTTGGAGCAGTGGCAGTGGCAGCAGCAGCAACAGCAGCAACGAAGCGTGTTGCTTTGTTGTTGCTTGAGTGCAAATGCTGAAATATTACGCATACGCAACGTTGTTGCGCGTCTCTTTTGCGGTGTATGGCAATATTACGTAGCAGCCACAATGCCGCCATCGCCGTCGTTGCCGTTGCCGTTGCCGTTGTCAACGTCATGAGACGACGGGTCGGCTACGACAATGTCGAGTGCTATGGCAACGTGTGACTTGCTTTTGGTGTTCTTGTGGTTACCATATTTGTGGGTGTGGGCTTTTTGTGCCTAGGGATTGTCGGAAATGAAGCGCCCATGTGTCACCCAGTTGACTCTCGTACATTGCTTGGGCAACGCAACGTTCCATGCCGTTTCCCGTTTCACGTTCTACATTCCCGCTTATCCATGCTTCCCTTGGCGGCACAACGCGACGTAAATCTTAATCCTCACATGCTTGGCAACACGCTGGCATCGCCAAAGCGATACTAAACAACAAAACAGATAGAAAGAACAACAGCAATTATCAAGAGCCTTAATGTTGAAGAATTAAAGCATTTTAGAGGTCTTAGATTGCTTGAAAATATTTTCAGTACAATGATGCTGCTTTCTTGAATTAATTGAAAGCAGAATAAAACTTAAAAGTAATTTACTTAACTGAAAATAATCAAAATATGTTGTCCAGCGTCATAATGAATATAATTTCACTTATCTTCTACATTATTTAGAGCATTAAACTCCAGTCAGTGTTATTTCATGCAAATATTTTTATTGGTTTATCTCTTTTTGGTTTTGTGCTTAATAGTCAACAAAAGTAATTTGAATATACATTGCTTGCCACAATAATACATGAACTCAGCTCCTCATTTGCATATAGTATTCGAAATGCAACTTTAAACACATACACAATACACTCCACTAAGAAGTTTGTGGAAAAAACTTTGGTTTCTACAAAAGTGCAATAGTCAAAACTTTAGGATCTACTTTCTGCCCAGCGGCTCAATTAACATTTCAGCCATAAATTCTACAGTTCCGCCTACCTCTCTCTCTCTTTCTCTCTCTCTCTCTCTCTCTATAACTCTTCATACACACACACACACATGCAGGCAAAGCTCCTTGTTTGTGACCCCTCACCGCTGCTGCATTTGCGGATATAACTCATCAGAGTAAGGCAAACAGATTCATCTAAACTCCGCTAGCCACTTTCATTTTGCACACACACACACACACACACGCATAGAGAGAAAACTTTCCACATAAATTTTGCGCAATTTATTCATGCAAAAAAGACAACGCAAAAGCATAAGATATAGAAAGGAAGTAAAAAGTCGACTAAAGCAAAGGTGCGTCGCCCGGTGACTTGGACTTGCGAACAGTTCCCCTGCTCCCAAAAATCTCGAATCTTTCTCTTAGTTGCTCTTCAAACTTTTTTAAAAGAGAAGAAGACGCTCGAGCAGCAGTAGAAGCAGCAGAAGCAGCAGAAGCAGGAGCAATAACAACGACGGCGACAACGACAAGGACAAGGACAACGGAGTACAGGCAAATGTGAAAAGATAATGGGCAAGGGGATGGGTGAAAAGGGACATCAAAGTTGTAGCAAGATTGATATAAGACTTTTATATTCAGGCATTTCACAAGCTTATTCCATGCGATAAACAACTACACAGAGCATAAAAGTTTAAAATATGCTAATGTGTTTGGCTGGCTGTTCCAACCGATAAGCCACTGATAGAGCGAGGGGGTAGAGAGTTGGCGTGGACACTGGTCGTCCTTTTTTCTTGTTTTGTTTTGTTTTTCCTCATTTTTGTTAAGGCCGTGCGCCTAAGAAGCTTAACAACAAATTAGATGCCAGGCAATTAGTTATAGTCATGGCTCAAAGTCGCGCCAAGTCGTAAAAACCTAACAACACCAACCAACTAAAAGTTTTCAATTTGCTGGAAGATAGAGACAGAGAGACAGAGAGAGAGAGAGAGAGAGAGAAAGGTAAACACTTCACCTACTTCACGCTTGTTGGATTTAATTTTATTGTGACATAACCTTTTCGCTTGTCTCTAAAGGCAGGATACGCCAGCAGGATGTTCTCTTCAGTGCTCAGCTGTTGCTTCAGCTCGACTGCGAGCTGTCTGTGGCTGCAGTAAAACTTATTTTTATGACCTGCGCTCGTGCTCGCTTATCTTTAATTTTATGTGTGAATGCGGCAACTGTGCGACATTAGCGGTAATTGGCAACAGGCCACAACAAACAAACAGACAGACAAACAGCAGCAAAAGTCAATTTGTCAACTCGACTCAAACAATTACAGTTCCCACAATTTCCTTGAATGTCAACCGACTTTTGTTTCTGTAATTGAACACCACGCAAATTGTCCATGCAAAATTTTACAGCCAACAAGAACAACAATTACTGTTGCATGTGCAATCCGAGACGGAAATTGCGTTGCACTTGCAACTGTCAACTGTACATCTCGGCGGCTCGCTTGTTCATTAAGGAATTTCATCCACACCCACACACACACCCACAAACACCAACACACACACACAGAGACTTTCCTCTGCCTATATAGTATATCCGCTGACGATGATTGGCGTTTTGTGCGTGACACGCGTTGCGGTTTGTGTGCTGCTTCCGATTCCAGCTTCCAATTTTCACATTTGCATTGGCTTTTCCAATGAATTTTCGTGGCCATTTTGTTGCCTTATGACAAATGCGTTTCGTCCCGAGTTGCTGCTGCTGTTACTAATGACATCACATGCTGCTCAAACTAACAAACACACAAACAAACAGGGTCCCCCCACCCCGCCCTTTGCACACACCAGTCACCCGTGATAGATTTTGACTGTCATCAATGTTCGCAATATGGCCCATAAACAAAATATGTCAACTGTCTGTCTAGCTGTCTGCCTGTCCGTCTTGTGTATCGCGCCCTGTGGCTTCTGCACCTCTCTCTCTCTCTCTTTCTATCTGTGTATATTCGTTCGTCTGACCGTGTGCCTGGCATGTTGTTGACAGCGCTGCTCAAATGTTTGTGTAGACCTCATCAACAGTCACCGCCCAATTGACATATCCCATGAGATTTTTCATTAGTTGCTCTCTGCTCGCTCCTCGAGCCTTGCCAGCTCGATACATCTTAAGATACATATTTTTGTATACTTGTATTTGTGTGTGTGTGTGTGTGTGTATTGCAAGATTAATACAGTGAGTGCCAATACACTATAAACAACGTTGTTAGCGGACATGTTCATAAACCAAGCAAACTGCTTTCCTGACATTGACGACCTCTTCGCTTGCCCATTTGTTTGAGCTCTCACAGCTTTTACTTTTCTTTTTTGTCATTCTCTTGATTGTATACTTATTTCTTAGGTTAAATTGAACGCTTTAAAGTGCTGATTTTTGCATTATTCATCACTACCAATTTCTCATCACTGATCATTATGAATGATTCGATACATTGCCAGAGCTAGTTCACTTATAGTTCGCGGAGTGAGTCACTGCGACTTTGATCGTTCTCGCTGCGATGAAAGTTTTTGCCGACTTAAGTTCATTTCGGCTTTGTTTTCGAAAACATTAGTTTAATGAATCAAAAGCATAAACCATTAAAAAGTTAAGGTTTTTGCACCGTGTGATTAGAAATTAGTACTGTTGTATCTCACTGTATAAAAGTTGCCAGAAACATCTTACAAGCATTAAACTTTTTAATATAAAAAATAAATAAAAAAAATCAAAGTAAGTTTACACTCAACAAAAAAATGGTGAAACACCATTTCGTATAAACATTTTATACAATAAAAAAATGTTGAAATTTAAGTTTCCTTTTGTTATGTTTTGTTTGTTCTGTATATGAAATTTGCCATAAGCGCACAAGAAAAAAAAAAAAGGAAATAACTAAACATATTTGAAAGGATGGGTGGAAAAGCACACAAACAAACAAGCTTTCAACCTTTCGATGCTCAATAACTCAATTTAATAAATAAAAAAATAAAAAAGAACTCAAGCATAATCCCATACCCACAAATCTTTAGTCAGGACATTTTTTGGACACTTGAATTGAGATTTTGTGCTGAATGGCAGAAATCAATTTCTTTATCGGCCTGCACTAATATGTCAAATGGTTAAATTCTGTGAGAATAAAGGGGGCTGGCTGAAGGGCTGTGTCCGTGTGTGTGTGGGTGTATGGTCTCTTCAAAAATGTCCTTGCACACACACACACACACACCCATACACAAAGCAAATAAATAAACAGAACAGAGCTGAGGCCGACTCTTCGGTCATTGCGCAAAAGTGAGCCAGAAATTGGGCAACTGATTGATTGCCAAGGACCCCTTGCACATATACCTCAGTGTACACACAACAAACACACACACACACGCGTACGTTTTGTATAGAAAGAAAATTTCTTTATTCATTAGCTGCGCATTGCCACAAATTTATTTTTAATGACTGCCTACAAAAAGCATCCTTATCCCACTTCCACTCCCACCACCACCCCCACCTCTACCCCCCTTCCCACACTCAAGTCGTCCAGCATTTTTCGTTTCACTTTAATGTATTTTTCATGAGTTTGTAAAGTGAAAAACTTTGCTATGCGTGCATATAACTCATATTCACTGATATTCCTCCCATCTTTCCTTTCGTCATGGTCGCCAGCGAACAGCTTCTTCGTTCGTTCATCTTTTGATTTTGCCATCTTCAGCTCCTCCTTTTATATTATTCATGAATTCCTTGGCCAGTCAATGACTTTGGCAATATTTTTTTTTTTTTTTTAGCTGTCTACACTAAATCTTGTCCACAAAAATTGGCCGCCAGCAACGACACGTCCCGTGCTCAGCTCATAAATACTTCTCGGCTAGGCTCTGCAGGAAAAAATAATTATATTGGAGTAAAATTTAAGAGATGAGATGTAGCTGACTGGTAAATCCTCTTATTTGTAGTTAACTTATTCGTAAGTATTATTAGTATTTATTAGTTCTTTTGCTAGTTCCCTTAAGTTTAATTGAGCGACAAGGCTGACTACAAGTTGTCGTTCATTTAAGCTGATTGGAACTGAACTACATTTTGCGATGTTTATGTTAATGCGATATATGAAATATGCGATAGTTGAAGTGATCAATAGATAGGTTGAGGTGGGCTGTCGATAACGATAATATCAATGCTTGGCAAAGCAAAACAAAAATGAACAATAGTGAATCTTTTAAACATACACTTTTTTTCGGTTATATGCAGAATATCAAGCCAGCAAAAATACTTGAGTATCTATAATTTTTCTAGGCGTGCCTCAAATTGTGCTCAATCACCGCCACAGCATTTGAGTTATTCATGTCCGCTTAGTTCATCCCCCCCATCCCCCCCCCCCCTTCTCTATCCTCTCCAACACGAACAACTTGTGGTGCTTTGATCGTTAATCATAATCGACGCATAATATTTTGCAGCAACGAGCGGCATTCGGAACTAATTTATGTGGAAATGAGTTAATTTCCTCGAATTGAGATTTTGTGCTGATTTCATTGCGCAGCCCACCCAAAAAGCTAATTACCAGGCACTTTATATCCAAAAAATATTTATGTGTTCCGCTTAGACGCAAAAATGATGTTTTTCGAGCGTTTCCAGCCTCAATTAATAATGGCATTTGTGTGTGATTTTAGCTACTAAATAAAAGGTAAAGGTTATGCGAATGAAAATGCGTTGGGAAAGCAAACAGATGTTAAACACTAACTGTCCGGAAAGAAGGCAAATGTTACAACAAATTTATGATCGATATATTACAAAATTCGATTTAAGTACGATTTATGTTGTTGGGATAACCAAAAATAGATTTTTACCATAAATAATAGTTATGTGAAGAATGAATTAAAATAGAAGCTAAGCAACACTAAAAATAATCATTTTTAAAGCTTCTCTTAAAGCATTGAGTGAGAGTCAGACAGAGGTTTATAACGGCCATAGGCCACCTATTGGGGCACGTGTCGGGCAAAAGGTGTCCAATACAAAAGCTGTCAAAATAAAGTTTTACAATTCACGCGCATCAACCGCCTTCCCCTTCCCTAACAACCTCTCCCATCACAACCAATGCACAGCCTCTTAGCAAACAAAAGCATGAAAGAAAACGTTTGGCTAATTTGTGCTGTTTGCTTGACATTTTACGTGGAATGACAGCAACAACAACAACAACCACAACAACAAAAGCAATGCCAATGACAACAACATGGCCGCAACACGAGACCCCAAAACGAGACACATCCCCCACACACACACAAACACACACACACGTCCATCGTCCCGCTGTTGTCTGGCGACGCGACAAAGCATTCGTCAGAGCCTTGTTCTGGTCAACAGCTGTCAGTCGAGTCACGCGCCTTACTCCCTGAAAATACAAAATAAAAACTTGGCCAACATATTTCGCTTTATAATTATTCACTGTTACAGAAGGTGGGAAAGAGCATATTAAATTTATAAAATATACTTATACTTTTTAATAAGTTTCTCGTTGCTAATAAGTATTTATATTGTATTTCACTTCTCTCTCGAATTCAAGAGTGCGTTGCTTTTACCCTTTTATAATTCGGTTACAGGGTATAAACAGCGAAAAAGTTTTACTATTCGGAATATTACTTTGCTTACGCTTACGATTAACATTTGCTGCATTGCGAAATATTTCTCTGGGATTTGTTGTAATAAATGAAAAGTTTTCGCTGCTCCGTTCCGGCCATAAACACCTGAGACCAAAGTCGAAAAATTTTCAATTGATTTTCTAGCAGCGCTGCCTGCTTTGTCCCCCCTCTCACTCTGTCTCTCTCACACACAGTATCTATCTCTCGCTCTGTTTCTTTCTAGTCGTCCAAGACTGGCAATTGGTTGAACAACATTTCGCTGACAGATTGTATGCCATTTTTTACAGCAATGTTTGCAACAGTATCGACGCTAAACTTTTGAAATGCGAGCCAAGCGCAAAGCAGCTGAAACAAGCTGAAACAGCTGAAAACCGTGTGTAAAAAATACAAAAACTTCAAAAACTCAACCGAAAAAGAAAAAGAAAAAAGTTTCGCAAAACTTTTTCCGTGTGCCGTGTGACATTACCAGGCGAGTTAATGCTTCGAGTCCTGGGGGCACTTCAAAAGAAGTCGAATGCTTTTTTTTTTTTTTTCCTTTCGTGTCGAAAATATAAATCACAACTCAGATGCCAAAAGTAATCATAAATTACAATAAATGTTAGCACAACCAAAATCAAGCTGGCCGGCCAGACAAAAAAAAAACTTGAGCTTGAGACTAATGCGCCTCAACATAATGTGTTGATGCCCCATGGCAATGGCTATGAAGGGGTGGAGCAGAGATCTAAGAGTGTAGAGATTTTCAATCTATATACTCTTCGCCATGGGATATTGTCACACAACACACAACATACAACATTTTATGCTCCTGTTTTGTATCCTGCAGCGCGATTTGTTCTGCATATTAAGTTCCCTGCTGGCGAAATCGATTCATTTTGTCATTTCGATGACCAATGGAACCACACACACAAACACACACACACAAACAACCACAAACAAACACACACACATGTTAAATGATTGTTTTAAGACAAATTGTAGAAAACTTATTAGCAATGCGATAAAACTAAGGATTTAAAGTAATTTAAGGATTAGACAACGAAACGATATATAAAATATAGAAACTTTATAAAAAACGATAGACTTAAACTTTTAAAATCAATAAATCACAACAATTGGACATTCATCAAGTTTTAAAAAGCTTTCAAGACTTAAACTCTGAACACAGTTTAAAGCTCTAGTCTTAAAAGTTCACACAGTCTCAGACCGTCTGAGTCCTTAAACTTAAATGTATTCAAAATAAAATGATTTGTAATACTATTAAATGCAAATGTGAAATGTTTTATTAACCATTTAAAGGACACTCCATTAACCCTTAACATATGCACCCCAACCCAACCTACTCCCCACAGCACCAACCCCCTTGCAAGAAAAAAATAAGGTAGTCAATACCAATTTTGAACCATTTGCTCAGGCAAATTAAAACATACCAAAACACAAAACACAAAGAACAGAACTAAGACTCGAAAGTCGTGAGACTTATTTGATTTAGCATAAAGTGTGTGTGGCAAAAACTCTGCCCTTATAATATAGTCTCCCCCTCCCTCTACGCCACGCTCCGCCCCAAGGCGTGGCTTGCTTCTTCCCACATTACCACCCCCGCCCATTCGCCCATCCCTTCGCTCCCGCTCCCGCTCCCCATTAAGTACCACTTTGGTTTGTGTAATTTATGCAGTTGAACGAAAAGCGTTTCTAACAACATTTAATTAAGTTAAGGGGCGTCACAGACCAAATTCAAAGTCAAACTAACGAATTAAGAAGAAAAAATACGAGAAGAAGAAGAAAAAAAGGCGGCCTGCCCAAGGTATTTTTTTTTTGTGTTTTTTTTGGGCTCTTCATTTAAATGGCACCCATTTTGGACGAGTCATTTTTAAAGCCAAGCAGACGCACCTTATAGTCGGAATTTCAAATACGTGCCCCATTGCCCCCTTCCCCCCCCTCCTCCTGTAATGGTTTTTGCCATGCCCATGGTGTGTTCCCTCGGGGAATGTGCGTTAGGCCAATGACGTTAGCAGCAAACCAAACACAACAACAACAGCAGCAACAAAAAATTGGGTCGTCTTCGTTTGGTTTTAATGTCTTTTGCCTGCCACTTTGTTGCTGTTATCAGTAGCAGCATTTGGAAATCTGCACAGCGGCCCAAAAACTTCGCTGATAACAGCAACAAAAGGCCTAGCGACGCTAACAGAGGCAGAGGCATAGGCAGCGCAGCAGCTAACAGCTCAGCCGCTCTGTAATCTCTATCAGTAGGAATGTGTATGTGTGTATGTATGTGTGTGTGTTTGTGTGTGGGAGTATGTCGCTGTGTAAGTAGGGCTAGAATATGTGGAGCAAGTTGCGCTTTGTGTGGCTCTTCGCAAGTTTTGCTGCCTCGGTAGCAGTCGCTGCCATTGTCGCCGCTGCTGCTGCTGTTGCTGCTGCTGCTGCTGCCGACGATGCCAACGGGACGAAGTTGTTGACGATGTGTGTGTGTCGGAATTTCGTTGGTTATCCTGCTTCTGTTGTTGTAGTTGTTGTTCAAGCGCATGCGCTTTGCATAGCTGAGAGAATGTACCATTGAGCAGCGTGAGAGCGAATTTCATTTCATTCCATTAAGTTTCCAAATGGATTTTTTAAGTCTGTTAGGCTATGAAGTAACTGTTAAGATGCTGTTAACTTGACCGAAGCTATAGTTGCAAATCTACAAAGATGAACATAAAGATAGAACGCTGTGTTCTTAGCTCTCCTTCTTATTCATTGAAAAGAAAAATAATTGATATGCAAAATATATATATATATATGCTTTTAAATTCATTTCATTAAAAAATATTATTATGCCGATAAAGTTTTGATTTAATTGACAATCCAAGAGTTCTTAGCTTAAATAGTAGAAATCTGCACTTTCCAAACATAAATATATACTTTAAGCTTAAAGAACAATTTATTTTAAAAAAATATTTACACATTTTTCTACTGCAAATATTTGAATTCAATATACATTATTATTATATGTATCACATTCCCTGCCCACAAAGCCAGTGTACCTTAAATTGCAGACGACATCTTTGACCAAGACACATTTCTAATCAAATTCCGAAGCACACAACGACCACTGTTTCAATACCAAACGTTCCCTGTTCTATTGAATAGACAAAGAGCATTGTTAAGTCCCGTTCCATTTGCCAGCCTTGTCAACATCAACAACAAAAACAGCAGCAGCAGAAGCAGGAGAAAAGCGACTTCAGCTGCTGATTCTTGTGCATTGAGCTAACAATTTTACACCCATGCAATAGAAAAGCAACAACAACAACGAGAGCAAGAACTTCGGCACAAAATGCCGATGCGCTACGCAAATTGCAAGGTTCAGTTTAAAAGGTTCGTGGCCCGATGCCACCAAAATGTCTCACATTCAGTTACAAGTCGAAACGTCCTTCGGCTCTCACCCACTGGCCCAGGTTGCGCTCTCGTGTTGAGATTTTGCTTATCGTGCGAATGTTTTGCGCGCTGCTCCTGCTGCTGCTGCTGCTGCTGCTACAGCTGCTGCGACGTCGACAGCGACTGGTGACTGCGTTCTTTGACTGGATGTTTTTGGTCCTTTCGCAATCGTTCGTTCAGTCGTCGTTGCGTGTTGTAGGTGGTCTGGTCTGGTCTGGTCTGCTCTGCTCTCGACTCCTTGCGACGCTGCTGCTGCTGCTGCTGCCGCTTCTGCTTCTGATTCTGATTGTGTTGCCTCTGCTGCTGCTGCTTATGATGGTGCTAGTCTGCCTCCATATCTTCTTCATCAACGACGACGATGACGACGACGACTAACCCAAACTGATACGAGACGCGACGCGTTCAGTCTACGTTTAAATGCGTTACGTAGTGCAACAAAGTGACGCGTCAGTTTTGAGTTAACAGTTTAGCAAGTTAGCAAAGTTTGAACGTTGAACGTTGAAGTTTTGAATTTCGTGGCAAACACGACAATTGGCCTCGTTAGGCCGGCTCAAGGACCTCCTGCATTTGGCTGTCCTGTACTGTCCTGCCCTGTCTGCCCTGTCTAGCCCTTGGCTCATCAGCGTCAACATAATGATCATCAACTGTCTGTCGTCAGGTGTCAAGTGTCGAGAGTATGTGTGTGTGTGTGTGTGTGTGTCAATTAAAATATCTCAGCTCAGTGAACGTTGTGTGCGTGACTGTGTTTAATTTTGTGCCACACGCACCACACCACCACCATTACCACCAGCCAGCCACACACACACACACACATGCAACGTGCCGCACAACCAAAAAAGGAACAATTGCAAACACTAAATCAAGCCACTTAATATATACAATATATACATGGCATTTACTTTATTTAAAACAATATATTCAAGTGCGCTTTGTCAGATTTGAATGTGAATGAAATTCAACAGAAAAAAAAAAACATCATCATCCAAAAGTTGTGGTAAGTTGTTCAACAAATCGTATCATGAATTATTATCAAATGTTTATCAGTGTGTGTGTTCAGTGTTAGCCCAAAACGAATATTTTACACGCTGCGGTCTTTTGTGCCCTCGACCCAAATGCAATTGCATTTTAATTAATTACGTTTGCACATTGGTCAAGCATTGGGCAAGCGATTATTTAATTTATTTTCTATATTGATGGTTGTGTGAAATTTGTTTAATGATTTGTAAATTGGATTTGCGTTTTTGTTATTGTTATTATTATTATATTTTTATATTTCGTCCTGTGGCTGACATTTGGTGAACCACTTTGAGTTTGACTTTTACCCAACAAATACTAAAAAATATTGTTATTAATTATTTTTTGTGGATTTGTTAAGTGTTGCTTTTGATGTTAAGATCAAAAATTAAATATGTAAAATAGACTTTGAAGTGAATAATATCAAGGGTTGGTAAAAGCTGATCAAACTTTTATTGAAATATAAGTTGGAAAGAAAAAACTTTATGCTAGGAATTCCATTTTTGTTTAAATAACAGAATAATTGATCTATTGAAAGTGATTTTTAATATGATTCTCAAGAATCAATTTTAACTAATTGCAATTATTTTTTCTGTGTACTTTACTTCGTTTTTCGTTTTGTGTTAAGTAAAAAGTTTACTAAGCGAATTTAGCTCAGAATCTTTTTAAGTTATAATAATTCCGAGTTATCTAGTTATCTATCAATAATGAACATCATTTAGTTTAAAAACAAAACCTAAATAATTTAAACACTTATTTTTCATATATTAACATATAAAAACTTATTCTTACTTCATTGAATTTAAATAAAATTAGTAAGAAATAATTTTTTTTCTGCCTTAAAATTAAACGTTTTAGCATTACAACGTTTTGTAAAAGTAAAACGTAAAACTGTAATTAAAAACTTTATTATAAACATAAAGTTAAAGGCTTTTAACTCATTTTAAGAATTCCAAACTAACTCCTCAGCCTTATCCACAAATAAAAGTTTCAAAACAAATTACTTATAATATTTGTATAATAAATATCTCTAGTAATAAATATCTCGTACCGTTAACTTTCAAAAAGGTTCAGCTTATAATGTGTATGCTTGAGGCACTTTAACTTTCGCTTTGAATAATTCGCTTAACTCTCGAGACTCGAATGATTGTCAATGCATTAAGCCAACTTGCTTATGAGCAAAAAATATTTGTTATGTTCGCTTGGCTGCACATGAAACAAATTTCATTATGCTGCACATAAATCAGCTCAGAATAAGGTAATAAAAATGAGCAGATGGAACAAAAGAAAGAAAGAAAGTAAGAAAGAAAGAAAGCGTGAATGAAAGAGACCCAAACAAATAAATAACAATACATTACACATACGCCAGGTGTAACAAATGTGGTAAAGTAAGAAAACGCCCAACTCTATGCATTTAAATTGATAACCTTATGGGTATATATTCTCTTTTCTTTTCTCTACTTGTTAGACATGTTTTGCTGTTTAATCAGTTGTCTGGTATGTGGCAGCTGTTGCTGCTTCTTCCTGCTGCTCCTTCAATTTAATTATAAAAATCAACGCCATTAAATATTTGCAAAGGAAGGCTGCCTGGAAACTGTAACACATTCCTTACGTCTGTGGAATGTCCTTGTCATTGTCGCCTGCCTGTTAGCCTCTCAACATCTCAGCCTGTTAGCCTGACTGCCTGTTTGTCGTTCTGTCTGTCTGTTGGTCTGTCTGTCTGTCTGTTATGCTGTCATTAAATAGAAAATTATATGGCAGTCAGGCATTGCAGAGAGCGAGCCAAGCAAGCAAAGTCCTGGCACAACTCGCGTCGAAATGTAAATAAAACAAAAGCTGAGAGACGTTTTGCAAAAGCGAAAGCTGATGCTAAATGCACACCCACACACACACACACACACACAGTGTTAGGTACGCACTCGCTTACACACATGAATGTTTGTAAAATAATAAAAAGCGACATTTACGACATAACATGGCAGCATATTACAGCAGTCAGCAAAAAAACAAAAAGGGCGGAGAGTGGAGTGAGTGGGGCAGGGCTACATTTTAAAACTGTCTGACAGACAGAGAAAGAGATAGAGATTCGTTATGCGTTTAGTTACAGTTTGTGTGTGTGTTTGTGGCATACACCGCGTATACGCATTACAATGTTTCGCACTGATTCTGACATTGTTGCCATGCAAATGTACACAAAGTAATTATATGCACATGCCCGTTGATTGTGTATGTGTGTGTGTGTTTGTGTTTGTGTGTGAGTAAGTATCTTGTGTCTCTGTGTTTGTTGTTGTACGACAACTCAAATAATTGCCAAAGCAGCGAATCGACTGAAAGGCAACAAAAAGGAATTTTTAAAAACAGTAAAACGCACACAAGCAACAACAGCAACAACAACAATAACAGTGGAGTATCTTATTAACAAAACAACTTTGTGTGTTTTGTTACACAAACACACACACAGACACAATTATTTTCTGCCCCTTTGTCTTTTTGTTATTTTGAGATACTTTTCAGCAGGCAACAACAAACTTTCATTTTGTAGATACATGCCATGAATTTTCATTTAATTAAGCAGCGCATCATCAGCTACTGTGCAACCCCAATTCTTACCCCCACAAAAGCAACCACACACATACAAATACACACACACACACACTTACACAAACAAACCAAACTCATCCCTTTGATGGTTAGGCAAATTTTGTGAAACATCTCACAAAAACAAAAAACAAAAACCAAAAACATTTTTTTGGAATGAAAAATAACAAAAAAGAGGAAACCATTTTGCTTTATTGTTTGCTCTGTGATGAGTTGCTCACTTTTATCTTTTTGGCCAAGAGTGCGTGCTAGAGCGAGCGGGGTGGTGCTGTGAGGGCAAAGGGGGGAGGAGAGCACTTTCAAATGATTTCATTTTGCGTGAAAAACCGCACATAGGATATATATGAAGGAGCCATAAAGCAAGCAACGACAGCTTGATGCCCTAAACGTAATGCTGACCAATTTTTGGGCCCTTTTTCTATTGCCTGCTCCTTCTGGGCAAAGACCGAGTAAGAGATCCTTTCCTGCCCAGACATGGAAACCAATTAATTTTAAATTGTCTGAGAGTTAAGCAAACCCAAAAACCAACACGCAAACAAATGAAACCAAAAAAAAAGGGAAGACGAAAAGGAAAAATTCCATATCTTTCTTTCACTCTCCTTACTCACAGTATGGATATTTGTCCAGCTCTGTTTGTTGGCCTTGTTAATGAAAGTCCAATTTGTCAAGGGGCGCAGACAAGGTGCTGATAGCATTGGATGGGTTTTGCGCTATCCTAATAGCTGGCATCCCTGGCAGCAATCCCTAGACAAATCCACAAAAGGTCACTCAAACAAATGCTCAAGAAAATTGTGAAGCAGGACGACAACATCGAAGCCAATTTTCTCCAGGACTACACATTTAGGTTGAACATTTTCACACATGATTTTTTTATAGGCCAATTTGCACACATTATAAGTTTGAAGAGTTTTACAGAAAAGTGGCATGCCCCAAAGGTAAACGATGCTCAAAAAAAAAAAAGAAAAACTTGCAAGAATTTTCTCTTTGTTTAGGCAAGTTTCACTTTTGAAGCAATAACAAGGCAAACTCGACTTGCCAAATTGTTTGTCTTTCTTTTCAGTGTTTTTCTCATTATATATTATTTATTTTATTTTTGGCATAAACAAAAGCAGACTTTTTAGTCCTTTTTAAAACTCAAAGCCAATAATATTTATTAAAATTTTCAAAGGAAAGAGAATAAAGAAAAAATATTTTAATATATTTATTTTTCTTTTGACACAAAAATTGATTGAAAAACAAATAATTCTTAAAAGCAAAATATTGTATACTTTAAATAACAATAAAAACAAAAGGAAAAAGTGTATCGTAAAAAACCAATTTAATAAATAAATAATTATTGCTAATGAAAACAATTTTTGTTAAGTATATTCTTTCCGTTGCTTTAAGAGCATTTGATTATTCAACAAACTGCCAGTGGAAATGTAAGCATCTTATAGTGGAGAGAGATTTTTGCTAGTATTATAATGCGCTATTAGTTTTGTGCTCCAGAAGCTCTTTGCTTCGTGCAGCTTTCACTAAATACATTTTCTATTATGCCCCAAACAATTTAGAAAACAATTTTGGCAAGTGCGAGTCCTTTCTACCCAAAAAGCTGTTCAGCTTTGTCGAGGGCCCATCAACTAAAATACATATAACCATATATATACATATAATCCCAACTGACTGACTAACTGACAGACGAAACAAAAATACACACACACACACACACACCAAAAAATATATAACAAACTATTCTTCGTTCGTCGTTGTTGTTGGTGTAAATGGCGCCTTCTATGTTTGTGCTTTGGCTAAAAATCCTTTTATGTTTATCAACGCTTACATAGCCAGCAATTATTTGCTACTTTCGGTTTGCTTTCGCTTTGCGTAAATGAAAACGGCAAGGATTAGGGATAAAGGCACCATACACCAACCCCGCTCGGCAATAGCAGCAGCAATACAAGCTTGTAATGTATGTTAATACGTAAACGTATTTTGCTTATTCCCACGTTCGTTCATTCAATCTCTTTCTCTTTATCTGTGTGTTTGTGAAGCTGTTCAAGCTGCCCAAAGCAACCACTTCATGTTTTGTTTAATGTCTTTATATGTGTGAATGTGAAAGTGTGTGTGTGTGTCTGATAAAGGACTAAGCATAACCACACTCCCTTTCCCTAACCACAAGACCATAAAATTAAACTAGTGCATAATTAAAGACTCGCAATTAGGCGTAATTTACTTTGCGTGTGTCTCTGCTCCCAGCTATCTTACTGTGTGTGTGTATGTGTGTGTGTGTGTGTGTGTGTGTGTGTGTGTGTGTGAAAGGTCTTACTGGCTTTCACCCCTTTGCTCCACTCTGTTTCCATTTTGTCTCATATTTTCGCAACATTAGTTTTTAATTAAAAAATGTTCATCACACGCTCAAGTGTCTTGATGACTGCCTTCCCACACTCATGCCACACTCTTGCCACACTTGCCACGTGCTACACATCTACAATTTGTGCTTAAGTCTTTTTATTGTTTTTTGTGCGTTCAATTTAATACGCAATGAGCAAAACAGGCGGCTTATGGGCTTTTGGCCCACTTTTCTACAACCTCATCAAATAAAACCAAACCAAACCAAAAAAGAAAAAGAAAAGAAAAGTCTTTGGGATAAGCAAGAAACAAAGCAGCAAGGCTGAGAAATTGAAATGCATTGTAAACATTGCCAAGTTGTAATAATTAATCCGTAAGATTTACAAAACACAACTTGCGCATCATTTTCAAGTCCCGGAAAGCAGGACAGCATCAACAACAACAACAGCAACAGCAGAAAGCAGCGGCGGTTTCATTACTCAAAAGTTCTGGCTGTCTGGCAGACGAGAGTAGTTGGTGGGCGTGGGTGGGGGCGGTGGGTAAGTTGCAAGATTGTAAAGTTATCTTTTTGTTATGCCCGGAGGAGCAAGGCTGTTGGCTGGACTGGGCTGGGCCGGGCTGGGCTGTTTCTTGCGTTGCATGCCACGAGAGCAAACAGCAAGTTGCGATTTTCGAGGCTGCCGCGCGATAAGATGCAAAATTCTTGCTTGCAGCTGCCGCCAACCGCTTGCCAAGACACAAGAATAAGAACATTTAATTGTACTTAGTATGCGGCAAACTCACTCACTGACTGACTGAAAGATTGACTTACTGACAGACTGACAGCGAGTCATTTCATTTACATTTTGCTGTGATTGCCAAATTGTAAAGAGTTTCTTAATGCTATTGTTGTTGTTTGTTGTTGTTGTTGTTGGTGGTTGCGTTTTGTTGTTTGAGGCGAAGTCAAATATTTATGTAGCTGGTCAGAATCTTGAGATTGCGGATAACGCCAAAGACTCACAGTGCGGTACTTGCTATGCAATTGCAAGTAAATTAATTAATCAAAATATTTAAGATAAGCGTAGCGCAACAAACAATCCCAGCGGTGCTGTTAAAAGGCAGTAAGAAACGAAGAACAACTTAAGGTGGCTAAGACGCATTTAAGCCGCTTTCAAATCCTGCCAACTGGCAATGGCAATGGGAATTAGTATTGTGGAAATGGAGAGCTACTTTGAGGCGTGTAAGATTTGCATAGTTTAAATAGAACGAAAGCTGAAAATGCTTTGTATGTATTTGTATTTGTGTTTGTATTTGTAGCTACTATTACGTTTAATTGACAGCTGACAAGTTGATTATGGAATAATTAGTGAGCTGCTAATTGAAATTAATGTGCGACGGATTTAGAACACAAAAGGACAACTGACCTCAATGCCAAATAAGCTGAAGTAGTACTGCAAAAGTAATCATTAAATATTTAATACATTAAACGAGCTAACTTTAACCATTTAGCTTACGTTTAACAAACTAAAATTAACGAGGTCAAAACTCAACTAATTATAACTTTCATATAAGTGTCAAACGCAGCTCAAGTAACGAGCTGGTTGGCTATGGCTATGGGTTTTCAGCTATTATTAATATTTCTATTGGATTTTCGAAATTGACGCAAAACTTATGCCATAAATTGTCAACAACCACAACAAACTGGCTAACAAATCTAACTAAACAGCTTTTGATTAATTGCAACTGCTTTGCAAAAGATATTTAATTTTGAGCTACCTGAACGAAAGAGAGAGAGAGAGAGAGAGAGAGAGGTAGAGATGGAGCGAAGAGAGTGCTACTGCAATCATTTGAAAAGCCATTTGTAAATAACATAACCAAAAAGCATTAAAAGCTAATCCCATTTGAGCCAGCAGCCGGCAGCCGAACACGTTCCATTTCCAAGCGATTTGGGTTTGAGGTCTGGATTTGGTTTTTGCGGATGGCAAGGGGGAAGTGTAAGTGTGTGTGTGTGTGTGTGTGTGTGTGGTCTGCCTGCCACGCTGTATTGTGGCATCAACGAGAAATCCATGGCACAAATCCACGTCACTCGCTGCTTAGCCAATATACTAGCAATATATGTATATATATATATATATTTTCATTTTCGTTCAGCGAATCGCGTTGCATATTTATGTGATTTATTATGGAAAAATTCTCTCGCACACAACAACTACAACAACAAAGCCAGCCACAACCTGTGCAAGCCCTGAGTGACCCCTAAGCATTTTTTTTTTTTTTGGCCAACTGTCCCGTGTTCAGCTTTGTCCTAGAGCGACATTTTGTAAAGGTTAAAAACAAAAGGCAACAGCGGAAAATAAAACGAACAACAACAGCAACAAAAAAATAAACGAAAAATTAGGTTTACTTTTTACCCCACCCCAACCCGCACTGCTGTGCCACACCTACATTATATATATTTTTTTTTAGTTGAGTTGAGTTGATTCCTGGTATATGGCTAGGTAATCTGGCCCAGGTTCAACTGCCTGTGGGCTGTGGGGGGTGGGAGGTGGCTTATGGTGGGGCCTTTGCTTGATTATTAGCCACTGGCCTTATTTCTGATGCTTATAAGTTCGGTTCAGTTGAGTTCAGTTCAGCTCGGGATTTGTTTTTTTTTTTGTTTTTTAGGGTGTGTTCAATATTCCCGACACGGACACCCAACAAATCCTCTTTTAAGGCTTCCTTTACTTTGACGATGTTCGTGTCTGACTGGGCAGCTCCTTGTTGCTGTGTTTGTTGTTGCTATAGCCCTTTAAATGTTTATGCCAATATTTACATTTCAGAGGTCAGGCAGTGTGTATATGTGATTTTAACACGAATATAAATAAATTCGAATTGCTTTTTTTTTGGTAGATAGGGATCTTGATAAGCGCACACTTTGATAGATGGCACCTTATTTACGGGGGAGGCAGTTGACCAAACAAAATCGTTTCACCTCAAAAGCATTCCTTTGACCTTACTTCTCGTTGTTGGTATTGTTCTTGTGTGTTCTCTAGTAGCCACATTAACTGAAACTTCTACATGTCCCATATACATTGGCAAAACATTTGTATAGCATACTTTTAAGGGCAAAACCTTTGAAGCTGCATAAATATGTAACCATTTCATCCGATATGTATAGAGTATCGTGCAAATTTTAAGAATTTACACTTTTGCCGTAAAAAAACATTCCTTGTGATTATTATGATGATGTCTGCTCGTTAAATTGCATAAAATCTTTAGTACCCACAACAATCGTCTATGCATAGAAAAAGCTACAAATATATATATAATAAAAGCTCGACTTTGCCATGCATGGAAAACGTGCTCGTAACACGTTCTGCCATTTACTCGAGCCATACCCAACTGCAGCAGTATTTATGTATGTATGTAGAACGCCGGCGGTCTTGCTGTGCTCTGCTGAATGCTATGCAATGTTATTCTGTTGATGTCTTCATATCTGACTGTTTCACTGACTGAGTGACTGACTGATGGACGAGTACTGCCGCCTGTCTGCCGTGTGAATGTGTTGCCATATTTGTTGTCCTGGCAACGCATCAGCTGTCAGCCAAGCGAAGTCAACGCGAGATTCATAATTGTCGCACATTGCAATTGCTGATGTTATTGTTACAATTGTCGTTGTTGCTTTTGCTATGGCAAATGGCTTACAGCACATCACAACATATATATCCATGGCAATACTCCTTATACAATCACATTCCATTTTCATATACATTGTTTCTTGATAATCCGCTTCCAACGACCATAACTATAATACATTGTAATTAAGTCAACTCGGCAACGTGTGTCTGGCCAGGTTTCAGGCAGTCGCCTTCTCTTTTGCTCTTTTATCTTGTTGTTAGCTGCAACAGCAGCTTCATCAGAGCATGCGTTAGCTGGCTTGGGGTAAAGAGTATACGTTACGTACACGTAATTTATACGATCTACAATCTGTGCCAGAAAGACGCGCCACACTTAACGGCTTAATATATGGTTACAGCAGCTGGCGTCGCATAACAACGCACATCCAATGCACACATATGAAGCGAAATGAAAGAAAGAATAAAAGAAATGAAAACAAAGCACAGGGCAGAAACCAATTCAATTCACACGCACACGTACACACTCACACACACCGACACAGTGGAATATTTATTGAAGCGTGACACACATGCAGTTATCAGCTTGGGTATGTGTGCGTGTGTGTGTGCGAGTGTGTGTTGGCATCGCGTTATTTAATTAGAAACTTTGCAAAGTTTACAAAACTGAGCAGCACCAGCTGCAACCATGTGAACTGCTTGTAATGTTTGTACCACTGCTTGCACTGCTTGCCCCTGCAAATAGGTAACGACCCCAAACAGAAACCCAACTTCAAAGCCAAAGTATCACTTGCAGTCTGTAAATTATTACAGAACTGTGGAAAGAGTATGCTTCCTGTGTGTCTAGTTTATGCACGGGCAACATATTGAAAAAGGCAACGCGTCGGCTTTTTGTGTCATTTGTCAAGCGCAAAACTTTTTTAATTAGATGAAATGGTAAAAAAATAAATATTTATGAGGATGTGGCACAGCTGCGGCTATTAATGTTGCTAGACAAAATATGGCAAGTAACGAATTAAATTGGCTTAGGATTCCCTTTTGATATTCGATTTTATTAGATTCTCCTTTAAAGCTTCTCAATAAATAAGTTCTTACTGTTTTTATATTCATTTCGAATGCTTAAAATTTGCTGCAGCACGTTTTGAATATGATTTACTACATCGTTTTTTGTGTAATTTAAACGAAAATCTTGCAAAATTTATCATGAGACAGCGCTTAGCAACATTTTTCATAATTCATGACCAGCGCTGCGCATCGCGGCCAAAAACGAATGTCAACTTAATAAGCCAACGAAATGCCGTCAAATATGCACTGCCAAAAATAGAAAGAAAATAGGGCAAAAGGTAGTTTAGCTAAATGACAAGCGCTGTGAAAAGCTGCCACTGCGAGTTCTTATCAAAACAACAGTGGCAGTGGCAAGTGGCAAGACAGCTGGAGAAGAGGTGAACACAGCATACATCAGGAGGCAGCAACAGCTGCAGCTGCAGCAGCAGCAACTCACCTGAGTGCACAATATTAATGGAGTCTCTCTTCGCGTGTACACATACAACTACACGTTATATAATTTCTTATCTCTTTTTTTTTTATGTGTACCTGTCTCCTTTTTGGCTGACTTTCAGTTTTGTAATATGTAAATATATTTTAAAGCTAAACTGCAATATTTTTTCTTGCCTCTTCTCTTTTTGCACTGATTCTGATTTATGTCGCTGGCAAATTATATTAAAAGTGGAGGCACTCAGCTTGATGAAGTCGCTACACCCGCTAACACATATATATACTCTCATATCGTTTAGATCTCATCGTCTGGTTCCTACTATAATTCCTGCCAATTGCATTTGCTTTCGTGGCGGCTTATCTCCTTCCTTTTTTCCCACTTTATCAACTTTCTCTTTGTCGCTCGCTCGCTCGCGTCTAGCGACTCTTTTGCTTATCGTCATCCGCATCGGCGCTTGTAATAAATCAGCTCGTCGCTTCACTCACTTCCTGTCGTCTCATTTTTTGTGTTTTTTTTCTTCCTTTTTTGTTCATCTTCCTGCTGCTGCTGCTGCTGTCAGCTTGTCTGTCTGTTGCAAGTTAACCTTTCACACATACATCCATTGGTGAGGCATCATCTTGTCAATGACTCGGCCTGAGCTTAGTGTTCAGCTCTATACTGTTTTCCATGTTGAGGTGCGCTCACAAAAAGAATTTCCATTATTTTTCCTCGTCATTGATAGAGCACTCTCTCGCCATTCCTCTTAGCAGCTGTTGTCTAACAGCATTCGCTCATTTGACGTCTAAAATATCATCAAGTTAAGTAGATGGATAGTCAGAGGCAGTGGCAGAGGCTGCGGCAGGACTTAGCTCAAAGCGTTTTCATAATGTGTCAAATTTACTTGTAGACTTTTGCCAGACTCTTGACTCTCTCGACTCAACTTGAACATCTGATTAGCCGGTAAAGTTTCTTCGTTGCCAGCCAACCAGTTTTATTTTAACAACTTATAGTCAATTACGAAGAAGTTCAAAGAGAGAACGCTACAAAGATAGTTACCTTTCGAAAAAGTTTTAATATCCTTTGAAGCTATTTGAATTATGCTTAAGTTTAATAAGAACGTACCAACTTTCTATTTGCATTTATAAATACACTGTGAAAATAATTCTTCATTAAATATGCTTGCCATTTAGAAATAAAATATATACATACTTGAAAATCTTTAAGCTAATTAGTGAGTAACCGAATTTTCCTTATAGCAAAGCCTAATTTGAGATAAATATCATTTCCGGTTGCGTGCTTCTGTATATTGCAAATTAACATAATCGCATTATGCATAATGCAAATCAGAAGGCATTTGAGCAACATTTAGACAGCAATTCAATTAATACAAATAATGAATGTACTATATGTGTACTATGCTCAAAATGTTTGTTAATAATGCTCAAAGCAATGGAACACTGAGTGTGCAACACTGATAAGATAAAATATACACTAACATAGTCACACTCACACACATGTATATATATATTTATATGCGAACAGTTCAAGAAAACTAATTAAGGTTAGGTCAAAACTAATTAAGGTATATTTTCTGCAAATGTATTTCCAGATAACAATAAGAAACAGGAAACAATGCAAAACTTGTTACACGATTCTCATTGCAAAAAGCTGTGGCCAATACTGGCCGCAGGCTAGCATTTAAACATTTAGTCTGTTTTCACTTGAAAATCAATCAGCTCGAAAAAACTGTTGCAAGATTTATATGTGCTGAGCGAGTGCCTGAACTCTCAGCTAATGTTGCATGTTGCATTTTGTATGCTTGTCAACTCTCTGACTCAGACTCCGCCTTCCTCCCTCTGCTTCACAGATTACTAGCTGTCTTTCTGCTCGTTTATTTAACACTGATTGACAATGCACACACACACACACACATACACAAACACACACACACACATAGAGTGAGAACGAAAGAGATTTGGCAAACGATAAGCTTTCAGTTGCCAGCCCAACAGATGCGGATATATATATATATATATATATATATTTGGTGTATGTCTGTGTGTGTGTGTGTGTGCTAGACTGAGGTTGCTAAGTAAACTCTGAACTGTGAACTCTTCTTGACAGTGTAGTGTAATCAATGCCCAGTGCTCCAAGTGTTTGTCTCTGCAGACTACCGAAAATTGCAATGTTTAAGCCCTTCTGGCACTGCATTCAAGAATCCAAAATCCACTGAAGTTCTATCATTGAATTGCATTTGCTTTTGCGAGTTGCGTTTGCTTTTGGCTACGTTTTAACAATATTTGAACAAATCCTGAGCATGACACTTGGCCACAGGTAAACTATGCTTAATTTAGTCTCCATTAGCATAAGCTTAAAATGAAGTTTAATTTCTACAAATTTATAGAAACAACATGTCGAATGAAAGACAAGAAATAAATTGAATTATCAAATTAAATTTATAAATATATTAAGCTTGTCTTATATAAATTTAATTATTAAATCAGTTTTAATTGAAACGGTTATTAATTAATTAGGCTTGTCTTAAAGTTAAACCAATATTATAAATTATAATAATCCGTTAAAATGTGAAATGATATGGCAATAACAAAGCCATAGAAGTTAACAAGTATTAACTAAAATTTAATAGGATATAATTCATTATTAACCTTTAATATTAATATTCAATTGACGCAAAATAAATCGTGAAAGAAATAACGAATTCATTAAAATTTTGCAATATATAACCAACTGATTTTTGGAATGATGTAAAGAATTTTTGTATTGTTGCACGCATTTTGACCCATTAATTACGGTTATTTATTAGCCAGGTGCAAATAAATTGCAAAAACAGCATTGAAAAAAATAATAAATTAAAAGAATATATACGTATATTGTGTACTATATATAGTAGTATATGGTATAAATATAAGCATGTTTAAATGCTTATAAAGAGGTATAAATTACGCCTGATTTCACGTGCCATTACCGGGGTACAATAATAACAGCAAAGTGCAGCAAACTGTGGCATAATTTATGGCGTACAACCGACAATTTCCTGCCGCTGCTGCTGCTGCTGCTTCTGGTGTAATGTAAGCGTTCAACACAAAGCATAGAGCTGCTGACGGGTGAGGGCAGTGCGGAAAAGGTATAGTAGGAAGGGCAACTATTTTATATATGAGTGAACACACATATCATGCAAGTGACAACACTTTGGATAATAGATAGACCGAATGCTGGAAAGTGATAAATGTATTGAAGTGTTAAATATCATTTGGGACTTTAAGTTCAATCGATTATCCTTTTGCTTACTCTTAGCTTAGTCTCGTTTAAATATTAAAAACAAAATAACGCATACAACATTATTAGTAGTTTGCTAAGATGCTCAATCATTCCTTACATACCCCATGTCTGGCTTTGAAAAGGGTATAAAAATGTTTAAGAGTCAAATGTGTCCAGTTCGGTTTGAAAGTGTTGCCATTGCTGAGCTCAGCTGGTAGCAGCAGACGGTGTTTGTTATTAAATTGAAACCCTTGGCAAATGCAAAAGGCAACAGGCAAAGGTAAATGTAACTTTTCGATCAACTTGAGCCGGGTTCGGGTTATGCTTTGGGGTCTGGTCTGGTCTGGTTTGGTGTGGTTGTCGTTGGGTCTGACTGTAGCTGTTTGGCAACTGCGAGTTAAGGATTCAAATTGCAAGCATGCTCGTTGCTCGAGGAGCGAGGAGTGGGGGCGAAGGGCAAATACATCATTTTACCCAAAGAGTGGCAATTTAATTCTTTACCTAGGGAAGGGTTGTTTACCTAGGCAGGCGGGCAGGCAAGCAGATGTGGCAGGAGAAGTGTGATTCGATTGGGGAGAGGAAAAAGTGGATTGGGTTACGGGTGTGTTATATCACTAGCCTTAATTTCAAGCAGATTTGTCGTCCTCTTATTATCAGACCATTATTATTAACTGACACCAAAAGCTAATCGAACGATTGAACAGCTTTGCGACATTATACAAAGATTGCCGCTAAAAGTAAAGCTAAAACTTTCATATTTACATAAATGAGAAATGTTAATAAAAGAAAAATACTTATTACTTTATGCAAAAGTTGAGAATGAGCTGAAATTGCATTTCAACTTGATAAGCAATCAGCAGGCATTGAACTGGGGCTATTTACTCTATGGCACTCAGCTGATGATGCTTCAGATCAATATCCATCAATAGCTTTGCGATGGCACAAATTGTTTGCCCCTTTTACTGTGCTGCTGCTGCACAGTTAGAAACCCTTCCCCCATTCCGCCTTTTGCCCACATTCATGGGGCCAATTATTATGCAAATTGCAAACAACTTCGACTTCGTAGAATCCTAAAATGCAGACATAGAGCAAATTTGAAATAGCACCAAGCAAGAAATAAGTAAGTAAACGAAGTTGAATTTAAGATTGACCTGTTCTTAAGTTGCTTGAAAATGTTAAAGGAATCGAAATGGGAAATAAAAAAAAATTATTACAATGATTTGTTTAATGCAGTGAATATTTAGTTATTTGAAATTCTTATTACACAAAACCCAACAGGATTTGATTGTTATATTTTCACTAGTTTATAACACTCATTTTTATTGAAAGGGTATTCCGAATATAATACAATGCGCATAAAATGTGCACCTTGAACCGCAGCGCAGACCGCACTGAATCAATATATATGGTTGGTCCTGGTTCTGCTTGTGGTTCTGCTTCTGGTCCGAGTCCGAGTTATTCTTCATTTTAATGCTCCTGTTGCTTGCTCTTGTTCTTGTTTTTTGGGAAGCTTGGGAGTTGACTTTGGTAGCTGGTAACTGCGGCGCTGGCAACAAATCAACATTTGACTTTTGCATAAATTGCAAGTTGCACTAGCAACAAAAATGCTTAAAAGAAAATAAGAAAAGTAATTTTCTCGCTTTCGTTTGTTTGCAGGTACAACAAGAACAGTGCCACGCCCACTGTTGATTATGCGCTGCTCCGTTTGTGTTGGTTGTTGATGCGTTTCGCTTTTATGTCTTGGGAGCAATGGTTGCAACAGCAGCAGCTGGCTGCATCACGCCACCTTGCCACCACCTGCTGTTGGGCAACATTTGTGCGGTTGTTTGTTTGTTTACTCATTTCCTGTGCAAGACTATCTGGTCTGAGGTCCTGGCATTAAGATTGTAGATTGCCAGCGTCTTCATTATGCTATGCAATGAATGCTTTGCCTGCTGCTTCGATTTGCATTTCATTTGCCAATTGAAATGAAATGAAAAAAAAAAACCCCAAAGAGGCAAAAGTCCACAAAAAGCTGCCACGACTTAAAGATCTATAAAAAGCATAAATGCAGATTTGTGGGGCTTATGCCTGGATTTTTCTGATATTTTTCTTTTTTTCTGTTCTTTGGTAACTGAAAGGTAACACGCCCCCGATGAAAAAAAAACCCCCCCGTTGAAAATCTGTGGCAGCAAGCCGTTGCAAATCGAGCTGAATCGATGTGCGACAAACAAAAACAGGAAATGGACGTTGTGTGCTTAACTTTGTTTCCGCTTTTCAAACAACGTCGTCGACGACAATGGCGACGACAACAACATCGACTGAAATTCGATGCGTCCTGACGCCTGTTTTCTTTTTTTTCTCTCTCTCTTTATTGTTTTTTCTGTCCTTGCAACTGAGACACACAGTATGACTCCTGTGTGTATGTGTGTGTGTGTGTGTGTGTTGTAGCTGCAAATGCAAATTTGTTCAAAGTTTATTGAGTGCACGTGACGCCAAACAAAAGTGCAAAGTTGCCTTTGTTCGTGCGCCTTCGAAGGGGCATTCCACAACAGCAACTAGCTGTGCATTTGCTTGTTTTTCACTTTTGTTGTTTTTTTCTTTGTTTTTGTCCAGCCTGTCCATAAATCTCTCTCTCTCTCTCTCTCTCTCTCTCTTTCTCTCTCTCTATCTCTCTGTTTTTCTCGCTCTTGTACAGCGATCCTTTTTGCTTTATTGCCATTTTCTCTTAATATTCGTTATTTGCCATGTTTTTTATTTTTACATCCCGCGTATTTTGTTTTTGTTGCCTTTTAAAGGTTACGCCCCAGAATTTTGACTTGCTAATTTCTGCAGCTTGCATGCTAAAATTTCTAATAAAAAGAGCTAAGAACGTTGAAAATGACATAAGTGCTTTTTAAATATATTCAAGGAAATGTACTAAAAAATATACAAGAGTTAAGAAAAATAAAATAGTTATGGCATAATAAAAAATAATATATATACCATAAAATGTGTACTTAAATTAATCTTAAATCAAGTTTTGTTAAACCTTTAAGTATCTTATACATTTTCTTTAATTATAACTTTTATCTAAGGCCTAGTAAAACATTCACTTGCTTTATAATTTTCCTTTTGAATATATAGAAATTAAAGCCTCACCATATAATTTAACTTTCAAATGCTCCACAAATATATATATATATCCATAAGCAGTGCCCCCAAATGAACCAAAAACAAAAACAAACAAGAACACTCGACAGCAAATTCGTTGTCGGAAATGCAACTGTTACATGCAAATACACCAAAGCCGCAAAAATAGAAAATAAATATCCAAATTTAATGGTAGAATATATATTTTGCATCATTGCAGATATGCCTGAAAAGAAGCAGCAGCAGCAGTGACCGAAAAGCAAAAAGACCAAAATGCACTTAAAATCAATAAAAAGAATGGTAAGTACTTGCCAGAAATTTTATCCTGTACATACACATGCAGCTTCATATATCTGTTACGCTGCATTTATATATGTATATACATATAAAATATTCTATTTTTTGTTGTTGTTGTTCGCACACACACACACACACACACACATGCAGACAGAATTTAAGTGCAGTGAATTGTGGATACTTTCTGGCAATGCTTATTCCAAATGCTTTTATAAATTTTATGACTCAATGTCGTTAGTCGAAACGCAATGGAACGATGACGACATTTAACCTAGCGAGGTTTTTTTTTACGAGCAGCCAACAACAACAGAAATCAGCTCGAAACTGCACTTGCAAACTGCAACAACGCAATATTATGCAGCCACATCCTTTCAAATCTAACCAACTATAATTTTTAAGTCACTAAATCGACAAAGGGGGCTGCGATGGGGAGTATGGGGGCGTGGCTGTATACCAAATTGTGCACAACTTGAGCTTGAATTGTCCATGCGAGAGTCATGTAAACAGCTGAAAAGCGAATAAGGAAAATCGAAAAAACAAAAAAAGGAAAACGTCTCGCACATGTGAACAAATTCTCCAAAAGCAAGTTCAGAGCAAAGAACTTTAACTAACTACTCGTACACATGCAAGCTTTAAGAGCAATTTGCCTCAATTTTTTTATTTAACGAAATTTTTCTTTAACTTAATTAGACGCACTAACAAGTTTGTGTTTTAATTTTTTTGTAAAGTTGTGTGTCAAAGTTGAGCGGGCAAAAGTTTATTTTGCTTTTGATTTTGTTGTAATTCAATAGCAGACTGCCGGAGAATGTAGAAAATTTCAATCAGCCCCCGCAACGCCCCCATCTATCAAGAGAGAGAGAGAGAGAGAGAGAAACGAAAATAATCTGCAATAAAAATGTTTTCCTTTAATAAAAATTCAATTTCCTCAAAGCGACACATGTTACAACAGAGTCCACGACGACGATAGCATCAGCTGCCAGCTCGAGCGTCGAGCATCGAGAGTCTAGAGAGAGAAAGAAAAAATGAGAAATACTGCTCCGGATGCAGTTTAGGTAAAAGGCATCTGCCTTCTCCCCCCATCGATTACATCCTTTTGCCTTTGGGCTGGACGCTTGCGTTGGAAATGTCTTTCAATTTATAATGACGACGACGACGACGACGGTTGTTGAGCTGGTAGTAGTATTAGTGCTGTCTGTCTGTCTGTCTGTCTATAGCATTCGCAATGCCGCATTAAAAACGACGACGTTGTTGACTTTGCCACCCCTAAGCCCGCCACTACGTTTCATTTCACAGACAGCTAACTGCGGATATGCGTTGCGCGTGGCAGCATCCAAAGAGGGGGAGCGTTGCCGCATCGATGATTGCATAGCTAAAAAGCAAAAAACCGACCCACAACACAGCAACCCACTGTGGCAACATTAAAAAGCACGCGGCACATACAAACATACATACATACCATACATACATACATCCTTAGTATATATACATCAATTGAAGATGAGGCACTGTACTGGCTGCAGCAGACAGCGCAAAATGTTCGATAGATGCCTGTGGTGCACCTTTGGTTGGCATGGAGCCGCAGTTGGCAACCGGATACGTATCCGACTCTGTCTCTGACAATTTTGCTGCATGCTCAAAGGCCGTGATTGGTAATAAAATCTAGCTAAGCTTCAGTTACTATGGCTATCCGATACACCAAGTTTATCAACGGCTAACTGCAGTCTCAAGATATCCATTCGTATTAATACCTTTAGATTTAGTAAAATTATCGTTATTTGCTCCAATTCGGACTGAAAACGCTTTTAAAGTTAAGTTTATCAAATAATTTTCTGTGACTTGTAACAAATACGAATCATCCTTTTTAAGCCAATTGCTAACCATTAAATAGATTAATGAGAATTACTTTTATTTTTAATTGCCGACAATAATTCACTCATAGAGTTTAGTTTGCAATAACGTAATCCCTCAATTTCTAGAACAAATAACATACGTTATTAATCCTGAAGAAACAATGGCAAGTTATAAAGAATCATCGAGAGCACTTGATGGAGCTTATGAATCACCCCCAAGCATCAAGCCATCTACCCCAAGGCTTACAGAAATGATTGTTTCAGTTTTCCAGTTTTGGTTTGCTGCGCTTATCTCTTCAACCGTTAATCTAGCAATGGGCAATGGGCAATGGGCGATGGGTGGACCGATTGCAGCATCTGTTAGCTCATAGAGCTTATGCTTATCCATATCCCAGTTCAATACATCACGCAGCCAACCCAACCCAGCACTCAAAGCAAACAAATAGCGCAATTCTTAGTGCTTTATCCTAACTGTCTTACTTCCCCTTCAACAAGATGAGTGTGCCAATCAACTTGGGCCCTAATACGTTTAGGCTGCTCATAATCACGCTCCAGCAAGCGAAGGACATCAATATGAGAATCGAGGTAACATTGAACTGGACACTCTCAGAATGGCTAAAGCTGCCCGAAACTAGCCAACAGCTGCTCTGCCTTAGCTCTGCCTAGCTTCATCTTTGGGGCTAGTCCAGACATGGCGCTTATTGTTCTTATCTTATTATTACATTTCTATTTACTTTACGCAAGCCGCTGCCATTGCTGCTGCTGCCACTTAAGTGTGAGTGTGCTCTTTGATACAGTCTTTCTGTCTATTACACTTCAGAAAAACATCGATTTTGTAACAAGGGAAATCCCGCAAAAACAGCTTAGCACATTATGCAAATAGAAAAATTCATTAACTTATTAAAATTGATGTATTTTTCTTTGAATAATTAAATTTAAAAAAAATTTTTTTCATAGTTGTAAGAACTCTGCCATAAGTTTTAATTTCAAGTAAGTTGTCTTTTATTCAAGGCGTCTTTTTTTAATTGTTTTTGTAAGTGTAAGGTCCTGCCGCTTGATTAGGTCTCATTGTTAGTTTCTGTCTGGGTTTGAGTCTTGGTTTCTGTGGACTTCGCTGCCATGTCAGTAAGTAGCTTTATTTATATGCGTTATTTGTCTTAGTGGCCCGCCAACTAAAAGCGTTGCCTTTTTATTTTGCTCTCCTTCGCTTTAACTTTCATTCTCTGTTTTAACATCTCTGCTTTTGACTGCACTTAACGCAACTCATTGTCTATTGGCTTGGCAGTCTATTATCCTGCAAGCCGTCGACGGCTTGCAAAATGCAAGTTATTAGTTTGGTAAGTCTTGTGGCCCTTTTCGCCAGACATTTTCGTGCCTTATCAAACGCAACTTCCGCTACACACACAAATATTTATATATATATATATATATGTATGTGTATAATCTGTGATTACAGTTTCAGTTGAAACAACCGTCTCTGGTCTACTTCCGGCTGTTTAGATTGCCATCCTGTGTTGGTTGCACTTGATTCTCAGTGTCCACTTCCTGTTGCACACACATTCACACACACACACACACACTTAAACACACCTGTACAGGAGGGGAAATTGCCTCCCGCTGAGAATTCAATTTGCAGAATCATTAACACATTTTCTCAATAAGCTGTTGTTGTCAAAACCCCAAAGGACACTGATGTCGGCACGGCATCATTTAAGATTATTATTCATTTTTATGTAATTATCTGCTTACCCAAGTGCCCAAGCCCAGGACCATAAAATATGCTCGACAATGACAGCACAAAAGAGAAAGACGAGGGGGGCGCATTGTAGCGCACTGCTGAAACAGAAACGTGAAATGTTTTTGTTTTTTTCTTTTCTTTTGGCTGCGTTACGAGTTGAGACCTTCCTTGCTCAGTTGGCCATCTACAGTGTGCCGATAACTCGCTCGAGCCGTCAGCTGTCTAAAAACTGATGGCTTCAATGTGTATGTGTGTGTGTGTGTGTGTGTGTGTTTGAGAGAGAAAGAGACATACTCGTCTGTCCCAACATTAAACTACACTAATCAACAAATATGTTTGAGGCTATGTAAAGAGTTCCATAAATAAGCTAAAGTTTCACTCATTATAGTTATAATTAAATAACTATTAATTATAATTAATGTTTTGCAGGCTATTTTGTGAAAAACATAGCATATTATTTTATTTAACATCAATGTAACTCTGAAGCCCTTTTAATAAATAAATTATAAATATTTGTAGCTTGTATGAGAAAAAAAATCATATTTTTCACATGGCTTTTTATTATAGTCTGCATAGCCTCTAGGTAATGAAGAACAACCGTATAAAATAACATTTAATATTGAAAAGAATTTTTATTTGTTTGAATTATCTTTTTAAGGTAGTTAAAATAAAAACTTTACATTATTAATTTATGTATTTTATATTCAAAATGTGAAACAAATGGGTATAAATAAATGTTGTGCATTTTATAACACTTCAATAGTAGTAAATAGTTAGTATATGAACATTGTTTGTGTTGGCTAGTGTTGTATCTATAACAAGCCTGGTAAAAGCATCCTAATGCCCATATACACTAACGGGCCATGAGTTATGGCCGCAACGTGTGGCCCTAACTGTAGTTACACTTAAGAACACTGCCCCAAATGAATCAAATGTGCGTGTGTGTGTGTGTGTGTGTGTGGTTATGTGTGTTTGAGTAAACGAGTATATTTAATGCAGAGCACACAACAGCAACGCCGTCTGGAAACTGGGAGCAAGAAAAGATGTATAAAAAAAAGAAGGGCACATCATTTAAGTTTACTACACAACAGCCCAGAGAGTGTGTGTGTGTGTGTATGCGTGTGTGCAGTTGTGTGTGTGTTAGTTTCATAATGTAACCGGATGTGCCAACACAATGCTCGCACATCCGCTTGCCAGACAACAGAACAACAGCTGTCACATACATTCACACACGCACGTAGAGAATGAGAAAGAGAGAGATAGAGAAAGAGATAGAGATATAGCACACATGTGTGTACCGCTGCGCCTTTGTTTGCGAATCTTTGGTAGAGAAGTTGTTGTCGTCGCCTTTTGTCTATGTGAAGCAAAAGCTAGGCAAAGGCAGCATCAGAAAGATGACAGTAACGGGCACATTATTAGAAGCAGCAAAGCATATAATAGGGGCATTCGCATACCAAGAGGCGTGAGAGTGTCCGTCCGCCACTCACACAATACACACACACCTACACATAGATGAAACGAAAGGCAGTGGCATAGTTATTAACTGCATATAAGTGAACATAAAGGCGACCAAATGGCCAAAGATAACAACGCTCATTGTTACTATATTTCCTTTACTCTTGCTTAACCTACACCCTCCTTTTCCTTAGGGAAGCGAAGCTGAGAAGCACATTTGTACATTTTGCAGACATGTCACGTGTTTAGCTCATCATTTAACTTTTGGTTGAAGCTTAGCAGCAGCTGACAAAACTTAATTGATTAAAAAATAATACTAAAACAGAGAGAGCACAAGTCGCGCATATTAATCAAAGACTATGCTATAATAATTGTACTTTGTGGATAACGAAGCTGATTTTTAAATAAACTGTTTTCAACATAACAAGCTTGTTAAATTAGTTCAGTGAATACTTTTTATCTTTTTTACTCTTTAAGATAACTCTATAAGAAAGTTATAAGTATTAATAGATATCTCTTAAAGCTTGAAAGAAATAATAACAGTACCAGTTAAGCAATCGAAAATTATATAAGATGTTATGTAGACAAGTATCGATTGTTAGAAATGACAAGGTATATGTAATGCCACATTCTGCTTTGTAGAAATTATTATAGTATAATTTATTCTCAAACTTATTACAGGGTATCTTTTGTTCGTTGCACTTCCAAAACAATTTTTTATGTTATTCAGCTTGTTTTTCTTTTTCGACTGCTGTTAATTATAAACTTCTTAAGTGGCTTATTGCGACTTGCGGTTGCCCAGCCACAAGCCATTCCGCATACCACCCCACAACCCTTACCCTTACCCCCACGTTGCTGTTGCCTGCAAAAAGTCATCAAGTGCTGCTCAAGTTTCAAGATGTTGCCATTTTTGCTTTGTGCTTTGCGCCTTTTCATTGCCTTCGGGGCTGGTTGCATTTCGGGGCTTATTACTTGCCAGTCCCTCAACCACCCACTCAAAACGACTCTCCCAAATGGTATTTATTATTTAAGGCCCTTGCTGTTGCTGTTGTTGAAGTAGTAGTAGTAGTTTTTGCCTTAAATATTCAAGCGTAGCGTTGCGCATTGCGTTTTATGTGCATTGATAATGAAACGCGCTCAAAAGCAGGCAACAGTTTTTTCTTATAGCAGAGAAACCCTTTTTATGGTCTTTAGGCGAACATAAAGCTTTGATTAATGTTTAGTTAGAGCCAATTTTGATTTTTTTCTTTTTTGCTCACAGCACCCACACAAATACACACACACATACACACATAGTCAGTCAGTTTTGAAAAGAAAATTGACGCGTTGTCGCCTTGGCGCCAAAAATCAGTATTAAAGACATAAACACATCTTCTGCAAACTGGCCCCCGTGTTGCCCCGCTCTTCCGTTGTCCCATTCCTGTTTGGCCAATTTTTTAACAGCCATGCTCATAAATATAAAATTATACATAAATGCGCTACAAAAATCACATCACAGACAAGCAAGACAAGCAACTGAACTCCACCCACAACTTCCGCCCTTGATCCTTGCACGATTCTGACTTTTGCAATGGAACTTCGACCTCCAAAGCGCATATATGACTGCCATATAAAAAGTATAGTTGATGGATCACAATTCGATTTTTAGTAGACATTAAGCTGTGTGCAATCTGTTTAACGCTCTTTGGCACGCCCTCTCCATCCCTGCCTCTCAACACTGAACCTTCTGCCATTTTCTTTCTTTTTACACGCTACTTTTACGGTAAAACAAATATGCACATAAAACTTGATGGCGACGCAGCAAGCATAGGAAAGCAGCATTAACAACGGCTACATTTGCACCTACAATGAAGCTAGCTAGCGCGGGGGCGGAGGGGGATGCGGTAAGAGGATCTGACAGGCAGGGAGCAGTTGCTGTGTGGCATGTGGGCGCGTCAGTTGATGGCATACGTCAATAAATTTATGATGACATATGGCACAAACATGCAACAAGCAGCTGTGCAACAAGAAGTTCAAGTCAACTTTTAATACCCTAACTTTATTAATAAGGAAGATGGATTAGTGCAGCTTAGCTTATAGTGTTGTTGAAGCTTGTGAGATCTTAACTAATCAGAAAAGTTTTGAAAAGATTAAAAGCAAAAGATAGTAATAGCTAAATTGAAGGAAAGTATATAAAAGGAAGATTATTAATGACAGAAGTTATAAGGTATCTTTCTGCTAGTAGTCTACTTTTAAAATTCTATAATTTATTAAAATATTTCTAGAGCAGCGTTAAGTATCAAAATTCCTATAAACAGATTTTTTTTTGGTATTTTTATTAAATTTTGAGCAAAACGCTGCGGCAAAATGTTACCTGTATCCATCCTAGGGATCTATTTAATGTATGCTGAATTTTGCTTGTTATTATTGGCCATCAATATTTGCACAAAACATTGCAGCAGACATCGCGTCAAGCCTACTTGTGTGTGTGTGTGTGTGTGTTTGTTTGTTTTTGTATTTGTCGCAGCTGGCTGAGCATAAATATTTAATATACCATTTGCACTGTGCAGCCCTGTACATGATGATAAAGTGCGTTGCCAGCGTTGTCTTCATGCGGCAGATTAATCATACCAGTTGCAGGGGGGGGGGGGGGAGAGGGCAACGGACCACACACACGTACACACCTTTGCTGTCTGATGCTGCTCGTACCAGCTGCTATCATTTGACATTGTCAGCTGCTAGGTAAAAATTCTTCGTATATTCTTTTCTGTTTGCACTCTTGGGTATTTTTTTTTTCACACATTATCAGCATAAATTCAAATAAAAAGAGAGAAGAGAGGAGAAAAAAACGAAATTGTGTTGTGCCCGCAGTGCTAAATAAATGATGTTATAACAGACAGACAAAGACATGGGCAGAAGCGCTGAAAAAAGCTGACGGCATGCAGGACACAACAGAGCCAATCATATAGACAAGAATATATATATAAATATATATATATTTTCGTTGGTTTGCTGTTCAACTTTTTGGCAATATTTCTTAGACAAAGTTGACTAAGCCAGAACACGTAGAGAAAGCAGCAGCAGCAGCTGTCAGTCGTTGAGACGCACATGATGAAGCTCATCATCAAATGCAGCAGACGTAGGGTCGAGGAAGGGAGAGAGGGAGAGGAGAGGTTAGCGATGATAAGATAAAAGCACACACACAACAGACTTAGCCAAATGGAGCAACAAAATCGTCTTGGCCAAAAGGAAGGAAAGAAAAAAATCATGAGGCGTGATTGATTAATAATATTCTCGGCTAATCTAACTTAAATGGGCCGCAAGCAACAACGAACAATGCTTACAGCAGGCAAATATAACTTATTCAGCAACTTTGACAGCCCACACACACATACACACACACATACACGTACACGTACACGAACACAGTGTAGACGCGTGTGTGCGTGTGTTAGTCTCGTTGACTACGCTTCATACATAATAAACACGATGGCGGCGTGTTAAGTGCACAACAACAACAACAAAAGTTGATCAGACGCAAAGTTTTATCCAACCCCAATCTTCCACTCAACTCCGAATAATACCAATGCTTGTGTTGGCGGAACTGTTAACCTTGTTAGGCTACCTTCTAAATGCTGATGAAATGCCGACACGCATCTACAAATTTGTTATGCATATAGCAAAACCAAAAGGAAAATAAAAAGAAAGAAAAAATAAACGAAAATACTTTTAGTTGCAATTTTTTCCCTCGTTTCATTTTCCTGCTTGTCAAGTTGTCACTGCAAATTTGGCAGTTGGCATATGAAATGTTTATGATTCGAAAAGTTGTGGTCAGTGCCAACAATGTTATTAATTTCGACTACAGGAAAATAACATTATAAAAAGATTTTGCCTCAATGGGTTGTGCATAAACAAAAAAGTTATAAGTTTTAAAGAAAAGTATTTTCTTTGGGAAAGTGTTTATTTTGTACCCAAAATTATTTAATATATATATTAATTGATTATGTTAAAGAGTTTTATTTAGTTATAGAAAAGTTTCCTGATTTTACAAATAATTTCAATATTTGCCACTTTAAAACAAATACAAATAATAAGTAATTAATCAAATTATGCACACAAATTAATGACCGAAACCATTTTGTCTGTGCTCAAAGGACCTCGAAAAGGAAACAACAACAACAGCAGCAACAGCACAAAAGCAAACTGATTGCTCACTTTGTGAAGTCGTCAATAAATGAAATTCATTATTAATTAATGTGCAAATGACGGTTATATTCACATCAACAACAACAACAACAACACCAACAGTGACAGTGACAACAACAAAAGAAACTGCCATAAGGTTCGCGCAACTTTCTGACGCAAATTGAACAACTGTCAGCAACATGTAGATTTTTTTTTGCCGCAATGCCACGCCCTTTTTTGTCCTACCTCATTTGCGATATACACGCTGCAGGCAAATGACATTTCGCTCATTTTTCGCTGCGGTCAACCATTTTCCACCTGGCCAACAACAATTAGTGCGCAGATTAATTAAAATAATAAATGATTTTCGTTATTACTTACTTAAAGTTGGCAACAATTAATGGAGTTGCCTAAGAGTGAAGATGTTAACATCACAATGTTTCAAGTACATGTTAACATCTGATACATGCAAAATATGAAAAATGCAAATCATGTTAAACTGACAACAATTTTCCAAATAAAAGTTTGAACTTAGCTTTAAGGCATTCGCATTTGTTGAAAGACAGAAATAAAATATAGTCAGAATTCAGATTCTTATGAAGAAATTCGAAATCATTTCAGCAACTATCTTGAAATCAAGATGATTTATGTGAAAGCACATAAATATGTGAATTTATAACTTACGCAAATATCTATTTACTTTGAGTAAGTTCTCAATGTAATGTAATGTAAAATGTACTTTAAATTTGTATAGCAGCAAGTAAATGTAAATGTTTTTCGAGTTGCCTTGAATATAAACATAAACTTTAATGTTTTTGATGCTTCGATAAAATTGTTTTTTACTCAAGTCAATTGCAGATATGTACTTTGTTAATTGACTTTTTGGTATGCTCTTGCGGCGGCTCAAAAGAATTTTAATTAATTTTTGGCATACGCATCTGAAACAGACATCAAGTTATAGGCGGCAGTAACTGTAAATTGTGTATCCTTCTATCTGTGTGTATCTGTTCAAGTTATGATTTTAACGTCCTCCCCTCCTTCGCAAAATCATAATTGTTGTTTGTAGTGCATTGCTGCCTACCTTGACGCGCTGGCTGGGTTTTCATTAGTGCTTGCCGCACACGAATGCCACACATACAATGTTGAAAATTGCTGCACAAATAACATAGTGTGTGGGCGTGGCAGATGACGCTGGTCGGACGCATGCTTCATTGGTTTGTGCATTATTTGAGCAACCTGTGTTGCAACACATAAAAAATGCACGAAGAGTCGAGGAAAGCGCAGCTGCTCCTGCTGCTACATCCTTGCCGCTCACACACACATACAGTTGGCAGAGGTAAAGTCAAGGTGCAAAAGCCACCCAGAGGTTCAGCATGCAGAATAAAAGGAAAGCAGGTGGCAGGTGGCAGGTAAGTTCTGCCCCCCTCCGCTCCCACCAACTGGTTCTGGGTAAAAGGGCGTGCCGACACGGACATGCGAGTACAAGCCACAGTATTTATGGTGCTGTGGCTAGCAGGCAACTGTAGGTGGGTGATGACAGTTTGCTGGAGGTTTTGGGGTGGCGGTTGAGGGTGAGAGTGGGTATTGCCATACCACGTCCGCCCATAAAACACAATCAAGCGTAAAAATGAAGGGCGGCCACTTAACCCAACGACAACGACGACGACAACAACAACGACGCGTGAACTTTTTCTTGCACATCGCGTTATTTAAATATTTTAAAATGTTTACTTAGCTGTGGGCGATGTGTCTGTTCTTGTTGTTGTTGTTTCTTGTTGTTCCTGCTATTGTTGTTACAGCTGCTTATTTGCTTATTGCAAGTGTTGACGCTGCGCATTAAAATTGTATGATTTTAATTGCAGTTTGCACAACGCGTCGTATGCGCAACATAATCTTGCAAACGACTGCATTAAATGTTTCGCATTTCGCAACGTATGTCAATTGAATGCATACAAACCTGCCACGCCTTAACAACAACTGATTAAATGACTACATTTCTCTCATTCTCTCTGTCCATCGCTCACTATTTCTCTCTCTCTCTCTCTCTCTCTCGCTCTCTTTTTTAATGTTTAAATATTATGTTTACCATTAGCTGTCCTCATTTTACTTGTTTATCCCTGTCTTGTTGTCTGTTTATCATTGCTCTGCGTTTATTTATTTGCATTTGTATGCTTGTATTTTATATCTGAAACTTTATTGCTGTTGTTCTGCAATGTTGCTGCCAAGCTTAATGTAAACTGTTCCTTTTTTGTGTTTATATCATTCGTTCATTGTTTGACTTTTGCTGCACACAACAAATGTTGTCTATGCTAATGAGAACACTGTACCAGAAGTTGATTTGGCTACGATTTGGTTAAGAAAGAGTTTTAATAGTATTATTTCAAGTTGCAAACGCAAGCAATGCATTTAGTCGCAAGATTTTTCTAGATTTTTTCGTAATATAACAATTGTAATAAAGTTTCTTAACATGTCTTAAACAATGCATCAAATTATATTTCCTACAATTAATGTTAATTATTTAAATAACTATCTATTGAAAAAACAATCTTAACTGTATTTTCTACAAACTTTTCCATATTTAGTTTCTCTCATTTTCAATTGTAATTAAACTTTATTTAAATATGATCAGCCACATTTAACTTACGCAAACACAAAAATGATTTTGTTTATTTTATGCTTGGCTGTCTTTAAATTGATTTTTAAATGCATTTCATTTCCCTCTCTCTCGCACTCTCCCTCAACATCTCTCTTTGTTGATTTCTCGAGGGCTGTTTTCCTCCTTTCCCTCCTCCTCAGTGAGCAAATAAGTTGTTGCTTGTTTTTTCCGAAACATTTGCGAAATAAATGCGTTGTTGTTGCGTTTGCGTTGTGTTTGAATTTTGAAAGCAATTAAATGGTATTTATTTTATTTGTGACATGCACGCGCTTAAATACACACACAAATACTCGCACACACACACACACACACACAAACGCTCGCATACTAGCAAATGCGAACACATACTTGAGCGCTAAAATCCCAAAACATTTAACTTAATGAAATAACAAACAAGTTCAGAAAACAAACGTCAAAACAGCAAAAACCAAGCTAGAAAACAGGAAACTAAAGACATGGCAGCAGAAGGGGTAAAGAGGACAAGACAAACAACAACACTAATAGCAACTTTAATGTTTTAAGGCAACTAAACTTAAATTTGTATGTATGTATGTGTGTGTGTGTGTGTGTGTGCAAGTGTGTGCAATGCTCGGGGCCAGGCATAAGGATGCGCATAATGTGCAAAGTTTGCGACGCAAACTAATTTCAAAGTAATTACGTAGCACAAAAGTGTTGATATTAGACTGCTGAGCAGCATTAAAAATATATATAGAGAGAGAGAGAGAGCGGAAGAAGGAGAGGGAGAATGTGGGATAAAGTAGAAAAGAGTCTGCTTAAGCAAGCTGCAAAAACAACATGACAAAACGTCATCAGCAGGCATCCTAAAAAGAACCCCCCCAAAAAAAAAACTTCCAAAACTGAACAAATGCAATGCACAAGTTGTAGCTGTTGTTGCATGCCCCCAAGAGCACAACAAGCAACGTCAGCGAAAACATCATTGACTAAAACAACAACAACAAAAAATATAAAAAAATATATATATACACGTATACATATATAATAAAAAACCTCATCGCGATCCCAAAAAAAAGAAAACGTTTTTGCTGTCACAGCTTTTGACTTTAATTTGACTTGTGGCGTTTGGGGGGATGCTAACAAAAATTAAAGGCGCTGAAAACTTTGCTAACCACCCATTCCCTTTGGGCGTTTCGTGGAGCTCTCTAAGTAGCTGGGCTTTGCAAGCCGCACACAACACAATTTTTCTATCTATTTGGGTAATATTTTACAATTTTATAAAGTAAACGAAACGAACGGGCGAAATATGAAGCAAGCCTGCAGGGCATCCAAAGTCTCTGAGGCGCAAACAGGAAGTCAAACACACACACACACACACGTACACTCAATAGGGGCAGTGAGGTAGATAAGGGCGAGAGTTTGGCGCAAACGGAAGCAAAAAACAAAGACAGAAGCAGCTGCAACAATACAACTGTGAAACAGAACAAAACAACGCAGCACAAACAACAACAACGAAACAAGACAAAAAAACAAAAATACGGAAACACACAACAGAAACGTAGACAAACGCTTAAGCTTTTGCAGCAACAACAACAACAAGCATACATATACACTTTGTGGACTGGGTACATATGTCTGCTCTAATGCAGTGTCTATGTCTTGAGGCTGTGACTTAAGGACAACAACAAAACAACTGAAAAACCTTTCAACACATTTAGCGCGCAATTTAAGACAGAAAACCAAGTGATAGAGACAAAAGCATAAGCTAGTCAAGGATTTTGATGAGAAAAATGCTCCATACTCGAATTTCGTTATTATTAGCAACACTTTTTTTCAGTATTGATAATATATATATAAGTATATATATGAGTATACAAATATTTCCTGGTATTTTTAAATTATTTTCTTCTACTTATTTAATACATACATTTATAATTTAAAAAATTCATTAAGTGCAGCGGCTAACAAAGTAGAAAAACAAAACAGACAAAAGCGAATAATTTATGGCTCTTGCCCTGGTATTAAACATTTTTATAGCATACTTTTTGGAGCCAACTGCACGAGTATCAAAAATAAAAACCAAAATGCAATTAAACAAATAAATTTTCGCATAAACCTATCTGCCAGGCGCTGGGGGCGTTGAGGGCGTGGCATATGCGCACATACACACACGAAATACAATAAAAAAATGACGTAATTTACCTCAATTAACACGCCAGATGCGCCAGCGTGTTATAGTGTATGTGTATGTGTGTGTGTGTGTGTCTGTGTTTGTGTGTATTTATGTATTGGGCGTGAATTTAATTGCAGCCAATGGTCAGCATCGTCATTTGGCCAACAGACAAAACCGTAAACGTTAACGTAACCGTAACCAAAAGCGCAACCATTGCACAGCTTCCGATTGCGAGTGGAAAAGGAAGTTACGGGTGGCGGGGACTGAAGCTGAACATGACCCAGCTGAGTTTTATAGCTGCTCTTAACGACACTCCAAGTGTTTCAGTGTCCAAACTCCTTCCCCAACCCTGCCCATCCCGTTCGAAGCTCACCATTAAAATTCAACGGCCCAGGCGACTTAAACGTTTGGCAGCCAAATCATATCGACCCCGGGGACAGTAGCTAACCCCCCAGCTGATACCCCGCTGACTTGTCATTTAATGTGCATGTAAATGTGTACACATAGCCTAACTATGAGCCAACATACCTGCAGCCATTAAAGTTCACTTTATATCCGCCATTTTCCAGCGCACAAAAACCTCGCTTGACCTTCTTCTTTCCCTCTCTCCCTCTCTCTCTCTCTCTCTCTCTTTCTCTCTTAAAATAAAAAACAACGAGTGAGCAAACAAAAAATGGATGAGACAGTCCAGCCAGTTAACCTGTTTCTCCTTCTTTTCCGGCTACGTATTTGTGGGCCTTCATAAAAATTCTAGTTTTACCTTCGGAAATAGAAAAAAGGTAGACTCAGAAAGAACCAAAGTGTAACTCGACTAATAGTTACCCTGTAAATATTTAAACGTATTTTGTTTCAACTTAAAATTATAGCTCGCAGAAAATTATTATTAATAGATTAATACTTTTGAAAATAAGCAAACCTTTTCTTTCAATATCTTAATCTTCAAATATACACTTCACATCCTTAAGTTAAAGCTGTAGAGGGTATTTTATAGGAATTTTTAAGATGGTTTTCGCTTTCATGTGGCACAGATGAGTTTTAGCAACAGCTGCTGTCCATAGGCCATAAAACGACTGTTTATGAGTGTGCCCCGAATATCAAAATAATCGTGCTAATAACCGTATGCTGGTTATATATTACAAAAAGTTTTCCCGTTAATTTTGCTAAAAAGCAAAACAAAAATAGATGCATGGAAAATTTCTAAAAGCTTTTACTAAAATATGTGAGTTTATTTTATATTAATCTCTTAGGCATCTACAAACAAAAACCAGTTTATATCTGTACTTAAAATAAGTTTTGTAAATGGTTTATTTTAGTACTGCTACTTTAATAAATTAGTTTCAATTCCAAGCAATACTGTAAGATCAAATCCACTTCGTTGGTCTCTCAAACAACTAATCCATAGATTCAACTGCTTTCCAGGCAAAAGAAAAACCAATCGGGCTCTTGAAAATCACCTTGTTGTTGGCTAAACAAGAAAAAACTAGAGAGAGAGTTGTGTGTGGCACCTCAGGCGTTAAGGCCTAATTTGTAGGGCCTGTAAGGCGGGGTGGGGCGTTGCTAAGTAAGGTTGGGTTTTCTAACTGGCTGAGGCAATTACAGTTAAAGGCAGCAACGCCTCGTCTGCCCCGCCTTCCGTTCACCAATCCACAATTTTCTCCCTATCATTCTATCTCTAATCACATAGCCTGGCTGCAATCGGCTTTTGTGCTGGTGCCGCATCCTGTTGATGGCCTCGTTAGTTGCGACTTAACGTCTGACGCTCAGGGGAACGGCACAACAATACAATCAAGAATCAACACACACACTCATACACGTGGCAGCTTGGCAATAAAAACGAATGTCGTGACGTTGCCGCACGTCAAAGAAAAAAAAGAAGAAAAAGGGAGCATGAACAACCCAACAAAAAACTCCGACCAACAAAAAGGAGGCCAACCAAATGACATCGAGCAAGAACTGCTATCAAACTTTAAACTGCCATTTTAGCCATTTTAATGCATTGCAGCTTCTTCTTCAGATGCCCAAAAAAAATAAACTTTGCTTAAGCACAACCCAAAAACAACACTAAAATAAATAAAATATAATAAAATAAAATAAATAACAAAAACTGAATAAATAAAATAAACGAACGTCGTTTGAGCTGTTAGCCATAAAACGTTTATAAATTTAATTAGTGCCAAGGTAAAAGTTTTCGGCCCAGGTGAGTTACTTGGATCTTTTGGCCTGGCAGCAAGACACCCACTTTGTTGCATGCAACTAGTTGCACAGACAGCTTGCACAGTTTAATGGATGTTTATTTTTAATGGTCGTTTTAAAGACATAAATCACAGGCAGCCATTAAAATACGAGCAAAAATGCATTTAACTTGAAAGCGCAGAGGAATGTTGCAACAGTGGCTGTTGCAGTTGCATTTACCATCCATACGTAATATTTCCTAGAGACAACATTAGCAATATCTTGAAATGAGCTCATGTTAACTAAGAAATACTACGTAAGAACTTACACCTTTTGCCTCTCTGAATATTATAATCATATCTTTTAATTACTTAATGACGTTTGTGTTTAAAGTATTTAAAGGGTTAAATGTATAGCACACAAAGCAACTTGCTGAAATGCATTGCTTTGCGACTTATTCTGTCATTTCTATTATCTATTGACCTTGCTACATGGGAACAAATGTCAACTGTGCATAATGTTTGCAATAATTAAAAAATCAATTTGAAAAAGAAAATTATACTTTAAGCACAAGCGAAAACACAGCAATTATAGCCGTATTGCAATGTGGCCTATAAAAGGCAGCTTTCACAGCTAAACAGACAAACAGTTAACATGAAACCTTCTGTGGGTCTTAACCAACTGATCAAACACACCAATTGGTGCTGCCAGCTAATGGGATTGGATCTCCTTACGCCAAAGATGGAATTTATCACTCGCACCTGGATGACACTGTTTATTCCCGTAAGCTATACGATCTTTGGTTTCTTCTGGTCCTACAAACAGTTGCAGATTCACTGGATGGAAGGCCTTAAGTCAAGTGTAATGTATGGTGGACTCATAAATGGATGTTGCGAGTTGGCCACGGTCTTTGGAAGGCACTCGGATGTAAAATATCTGATTCACTTCACAACTGACATGTATGCCGAGTACGAACAGTGTGGTGCTGCTTACTGTGATGCTCTCCACTTGGGCGTTAATCGGATGTTGAATATTCGTCGTGTTATACGTATTGGCTATATTGTGTCTTTCGCCGTGATGCTATCGCTGCCCGGCATACTTCTCGTCTATGATGGAACTCGTGTCACAATTATGCAGTACGAGATACCTGGTCTGCCTCTGGACACCAACTATGGCTATACACTAACGTATTTACATCATTTTCTAAGTGTTTGTCTGGGTGGTCTTGGTTTCTATACGGGCGATTTGTTGATTTTGCTCGCTTTGACTCAAGTCCTAACATTTGCGCACCTTTTGCGGTTGAAAGCAGATGCTCTAAATGCTGGACTGCATCGTAAGGAGCAGTCCAGATACGAGTCAAGTGTGGGCGCTTTTACAGATACAGGCATTGATGGATTGCTCATCGATACGATCAAGTTTCATCAAGTGTTCATTGAGTAAGCTGTTAATCACATAACGAATTCAGTTTTAACCGATAGAATTCATTTCATTCTAGCTACTGCAAGAAAATGGAGTCTACCTATCATGTAATGATTGCTGGTCAGGTTTTATCCTCGGCCGTTGCAATATTGATTTGCTTTTGTGTGAATTTGAGTGGATTTCATTTGATATCAACCATCTATTTAATATTCAGTGCCTACTCCATGTTGGTCTATTGTGTTGTTGGCACTCAAGTTGAATTCGCTGTTAGTACAAAACTGTAACACTTACCAATGCTTATGAGTAACGATTTTCTTTCTGACAGTACGATCAGGTGTTTGAGGCTTTTTGCAATATAAGTTGGTATGAGCTCAATGCCAATCAACGCAAATTATTTGTCTTGATGTTGAAGAAGTCGCAAAATATGCCAGTTATCACTATGCTTGGCATTATGCCACTGAGTGTGCGTACAGCTCTGCAGGCAAGTTTTCCAGGGTATATACTGTCATCAGCATAACTTATACAATTCATTTCACAGATTACCAAACTCATCTACAGCATATCAACGATGATGATGCAATAAATCGCATCAAATATATCGTGGGTCTTTATCAATATTATTCTTAAGTAGATTTTCATGAATGCTTTGTGCTTATTTGATTTAAATCACAGCTTTCGCTTACAATAAAATGTAGTTGCACTAAAACAGAGTTTTCATTTCTGAAAGCGGTAAAGAGAATGGCAATATACCCATTGTACAATATGTGCAGGGTATCAAATTGGATAGGCATACGCAAAGTACTTGATGTCTGAACTCTCATTAGAGACAGCACACAGCATAAAAGAAGAGTTAGGCGAGTCGAGTCAAAGTCGAAATAGGTTTTCAACTGCAGAGCACTCGGAAGCGTTTAAGTGCACTTGAGTGAATTTTAATGGACAACTCTTGCAACATTGTATCGCAGAGGAGAACAGACAGTGTTGCTCTAATCAAGATTTTTATATATGTCGACTGTTTGTGTACATTTTGTGCGTAAGAACATTTGAAAGGAACATCTCTTCACTTCATCTCTTCTAAGCAAGCAAGAAATATGTAGACATTGTATATTGTCGTTATCTGCATCGGGTTTGGGGTTAGGAGGGGCGTGCGTCTTAATGAGCTTTGACTGTGCAATCAAGTTGCACATTCCTCCAGCTCCCCAGTCATTCTTGGTCTTGCCAACCGAATGCCATTTACAATTAGAAGTATTTGCAACAGACTTAAACTGTCAAATGCATTTTGTTAACTTCCTTTCTGCTCACTCTTCCTTAAATGCAACACTTATTGGATTTAGTTCTGAGTCAAGTATAATAGAGATTTTCTTTTAAAACTTTGTATTAATTGCTAGTTGTGAGAATTTATGTTATAAGAAAGAAATACTTAGAAGAGAACTTCATTTAAACCAGTCTTAGAAAAGCAACATGTTAAGAATGCATAAAACGTATTAAAAGTCCTTTATTGATACATAAACTTAAGAAGTAATGCCAAGCTAATGAAGTTTTTGAAGTTTTTTCCCTCTAGTCAATATCGTGTGCATTTGCTCTTTGTGACATTTGTGCCTGTGATTTAGTCTTATGTACTTGGGTCTTTTCTAACATTAGCATTACCATTTCAAGCGTCATTTGCTAGACCAGAACATGGAGTAAACTAATAATTACGCACTAAGTACACAAACACACACCATTTGCTCTGACATGTTAGAAGCGCTGATGCGTGGAGCTAAACGAGGACCCCAGGGCAGCAATAACAAGCTGCAACGAGAGGGAGAGAATTGGAGCTTGTTTCTGGTTTCATTATGCGAATACTTATTAAGTTCTTATGCAAATAAACAGCAACAGCAACAGAAACAACAACAACTTGAGTATTGTAAGTTCAAGCACAAACAAGAGCAAAAGTTCCAATAACAGCGAAACCACTAGAGGGATCAACGAAGTTGTACTAAAGAGAGGGGCAATGGCACTAACTTGTAAATAGGCCAGGATTTCTTGTTACAAATGTGCCATTCAATATAGCAAGCACCAAGAGGACCCACTCAGTGGCAACATAGGCTCGCACACTTCTATGGCCTACTTTATTAATATTTATAAAAACCAAGTTTTTTTTTCCACTTTCTATTCTAGTACAACATTTTCCAGCTGCCTTTGAATGTCCAATATGGACCTAAACAAAATGTAACAGTTTTCGTTTTACAGCTCAAAACGTTGTGAGTTGATATTCTTTGTTATTCTAAATGAAATAAACCCTGCATATATGTTGAGTTTTGAGGTTTGGATTTCATTTTGTTTTGCTCTGCTTACGCATTGCTGATTTTGCATAATCTCAGCAATAATAACAAGAATGGAGAGTGGGACTGGAATTTATATTAATTTATATTTATTCCACAAAGTTATTTAATATATTTACCCTTAGTGCTTAGAGTCTTATAAGATTTCAAATTAAGTAAGACGGCAAATACGAAATAAACAAAAATTTTGTTTCTCCCTTTAACAAATTAAGCAATAAAAGCGGCTTACAGTTTATTTATTTAATATCATAGGATTAATTGCTTTCAATAGCTTCAAGCATTTGATTTAATGAGTTCGAGATTCGAAATACATTTTAATTCTTATCTACCTTGCAATTTATTTATTTGCAGATGGAAAACTGCCAACTTTCATAAGAAAATACACAAATATGTAACTAAGTGAAGACGTTTGAAGGTAAGGCGATAAAATCATCATCATTAAGTGTTAAATCAATGAGCTTAAAACAAAATATTTCAAGTTGGCTGCATTTTCTCATTCGCTCTTCGAATGGAGATATTTCTTTTTGCTCGCATTCCACGAAACTTACCAAATGTAATTAAAACAGCATCATCCAAGTCGACATCTCATAAACGAATTTGTATCAAAAAAAGAAAGCAATCTATCTCGCTCTCGCTTGCTCTCACTACCAATATGTAGTGCTGATTGTAGCTGTATTTGATTTTCCGGCCATGTTTGTCTGCACATGTCGCATAAATAAACAAGCTGCAAAACATTCGAAGCAGAAAATTAATTGCCAAATTCTACAGTGTCAAAGTGTTTTTCGAATGTGACACGAAATTCAATGAAAGTTCTCTTAATATGTTGGACAAGAAATATTTTCTCATTTTATATGTAACATTTTTGAACACATTTTTTTTTTAATAAATATTAATTTTAGTGATTCATCTTCCAGTTCGTCACTTTTATTAGCCCAAATCAGCGTATAGAATGTTAGCATTGTTAGGATTTCTGAATAATTGAAGTTAAAGCTTATTAAAAGAGTCAGTATATTTATTCTTGATTAATTTGCTTAGCTATACTCGAACTAAAAAACTTTAATAAAACCTTAACTTTTAAGACGATATCGTTATTTAAACTAATTGCCTAGAAATACTCACTGCGACTGGTTTGGATAATTAAATTTAACCCTAGTTGTTAGTTGTTAGTTAGTAAATGGCTCTAACTCTAAGTTCTATGCTAAGGAAAACTTATTCGCTTCGAGGTTCCGTTTTCACTTCACCTCTTTTTCTTCTGCCAAATAAAGTTAAAGTTGCTTTTATGAGCTCAAGAGTGACGGACGCATCAAAGTTGTTATTGTTATAGTAGTTGTAGTTGTAGTTGCAGTTGTTGTTGTTGTTGCATTTGTTGTACATCTTTGTTTACTTTGTACTCATGTAACGCCACCATGCACCATGGTTGGACAACGTTTTTGTTGTCTTTGGCAAGGAATTTAATTTACCCGCCGCCATAAAACGCCAGGTCATGACGCAGAGGAGACGACGAGGACGCCTCTGCAATTTTGTTTGCACCAAAAAATTTGTTTGCACTTTGCTTTAAAAGCGCCAAGCAGAAAATGTTCACAATTAATTTGTCATTTCGTACCGTAAATATTTAACCAACTATTCACACACTATGCAGACAATGTATTCGCTTGGTTACCTTTACACCTTTATAGTTGCACTTTTGAATTGTTGCCCAGTCTCGCTGTCTCTGACCAAAGAGCTTAACTTAATTTATGGTTGCTTAACGAAACTTTTCCATGTTCAATTCAGTTGCTCTCTCTCTCTGTCTCTCTCTTTCCATTTCTTTATCCTAAAAAGCAATGTTAAATATTAAGAAAAGTTGAAAGCTTGCATATGCTGCAAATGTTTTATACTAATCCTTGACTTTTACCATATTTGCGAAAGGATTTAGTATGCATGTGTGTGTGTCTCTCTCTGTGTGTGTGTGTGTGTGTGTGTTCACAATATGCATAAATGCATGAGAAGCTTTTGTTCAAATTGCAGCTGTGCAAAATGAAAAATGTCACTAAAAAGGATCAAGCAAGTTGCCAGGAGACGAGCCAAATCCAACTGTAACTTGTCTTAATTGTATTTCTGTACAGCCAAGCAGGCAGACAACCTAAAACCTAGACAACTTTTCACACGAAAAACACCAACACGAAAAGAAAAGAATATTATTTTATTGTGTCCATTAAATTCTAACAATGAAATTTGCGAGAGTAAAAATTGAAAAAGAAGCTCTTATTTTTTTTATAAATTACTTAATAATAAATATATGAAAAACAAATTCCGTACGGATTTATTATATCAAACTCTTTAGCCTTTTCCTTGAAGTTTTCCAAATCCTTTAATAAAAATGTCTGTACTTGAAAACATTTCTCAAATTTAATCCCAATCAAACTGTAATGTCACAAAAATCATTATCACAGATTCTAAGCTGTACTTCGAGTTGTTTTTTTCGATTTTAATCTTTAAACGCTTTACAAATTTGAGAGCCAAGACAAATTCATTTACATTTACATTTTTGAGCTGTAAGCCAAGGAAGAAAATGAAAGATTTAACAAATTTTCAGCTTTTGCAAGCATTTTAGCCTTAAAACATACAAAGACAAATCCTAAGGACGAGTCCGAGGCCGTTTTGGCATTAAACAAACACAAGCTCATGCATATTGTACAATAAATATGTGTTGCATGTTAAACAAAACCAGGAGACAACTGAAAGCTACGGCCAGGTCAGGACTTAAGGTCAGCAGCAGAGGCTGCTGTAAAACATCTTCTGCAGAGTTGCTGGGAACGAGGGTGGTGGGGTGCGGAGGGGGGGGTAGGGGAGGAAAGAGCCTAGCCGACCTGAGCCAAGACAAGACAAGACAAGACACAATACAAACAGGCTAATAAGCTCTGGCTGAGTGGCAGTCAAACTGACAACTGTCTTCGATACAAACAAACACACAAAAGATACAAATATTGCTACACACTTTTTGGCATATGCCGTAGTTACATATTTGCATATATAGCTTTTGACTTTCGCATAAAAGCACAAAAAGAAAAATAAATGCCAAATAAAATAAATTACACATGTGCGTGTGAGTGTGTGCGTGTGTGTGCGAGTAAGGCAAATATGCAAACAGGATAAACATGAGCCCCATCCGGGACAAAAACTCGGACAAAAGCCGCAATGCAAACAAGACAACAACTAAATCTCGAGTCAGGGGCAAGTTTCTTCTCTCCATAGGCATTGATTATTCTAATATTTTGCGAGACAAAGTTTTTTCCCGACCACTGAAAGCAACACGAAAGCCAGTGCTGAATCTAAAGCTGCTGACTCTTTTTGACTCTGGTTCAGGCACTGGTTACGTGACTATGACACGACCAATTAGTGTTTGCTGGCCAAGCCAAGTTGCCTGCTGTTCCTTGTTACAAACAGAAACACACACACACACACGAACACACACACACGCACACAAATGCACACACTCTGTATGGTGAACTGGCAGTGAAATTAAAGCCTTAAACCTTATGCAAATCCCTTGCAGTTAACCAGCAAAATGTCTGTAATTCAAAGCACACACACAAAAGAAAAAAGCTAAAGTTGAAGGCGTTGCATTCAACATATGCTTACATGCTTGTATCAAGTGTGGCATACTTGCATGCAAATTAAAGGCAGGAAGCTAGCCTAGCATGGCTTAATGCTGTCTTGTTAGTTGATGACTCCGTTTGACACGAGCAAATACTTAAAAGCAGAAAATTAATTAAGGAATATAACAAAAAAAAAGAATATTATCTAAGACAAGCAGTAATATTAAAGGTTAAAACGAGATGAGAATGATGATAGTAGAAATGAGATATAGTTATAAAAGTACTTCTCAATAAACGACAGCGTATGCATCGTATGTAAGCACTAAGGTTGGGTTTTTTTATGTGTACTATCAGCTTTCTTGCTGATTGAGGATAAGATCCATATAGCTAACAATAATGTAGATAGAAAATTTGTGGCACGTCCTTAAACAATAAATCCATGTAAAAACTTTTAAGTGCTTTTTAAGCATTAAAGTTTAAAGACACACTGCAAGGATCAGTAAGGAGAGCCCTTAGCTTAACTAGCATTATAAAAGCTCGATTCATCTCAGCAAAAGAATTTGCATAAAAACGAAAGAAAAGAAAGAAACTTTAAATAAAGATTTAAAGCTCTTAACATTTTAAAGCGAATCTAAAGAAACTTTTTGAGATCTACCAAAACACAATTTACCTTTTGTATACCCGAAAATAAGAAAAAGTACATAAAAAAACGGAACAATACGAAAAACTTGACAGAAAATAAATAAGCAAGTCAAAGGAAAACAAGTGATAATCATTGAGTTTAGTTAGCATCAATTGAGAGCAAAACTTCAAAGTGAATAAAGCGGCAGGCAACATAAAAAAAAAAAAAAACAGAGGAGAAGCGAAAAAAGGTGCCAAAAAGGAAGGCTAAAAGTAAAAACCATTATGCACTTCACATAAACGATGGAATAGAAGTAAGGGTCTGGTGCCAGAATGTGGCAGAGTGTGGCGGTGTGTTTTGTGGCAACAAGAGGCTTGGGTTGATGGGCAGCATATGAAAACATTTTACTGCCAAACACACACACACATAGCTACACATACAACACCCACCAGTAAAATAAACAATTTCATAAGATATGAGCAACAACAACAAGAAGAACAAGAACAGGAACAATACGAAGAAGAAGTATCTGTCTATACATATAAATATATATGTAAAATGTGGCAAGAAAAGCAGCAGGAGTAGCAGTGATAAAAATGGGAGATGGCAAGGGAAACCGCAGGGCAGGCAAAAGCAGCAGGAGCAACAACAATAACAGCGTCAAATAATGCAAAACAAACAGAAAAACGTAACAAAGTAAGACAGTGGCAGGAAAAGGTGCAGGGACAGGAGCGGGGGCAAGGGATGCCAAGTGACGAGACACATTGCCGCCAACGCAAATAAACCCCAAATAGTGGAGTCGCCACGGGGGGGAGGGAAAAGGGACGGTGTGGGTTGAGTGCCGGAAACTGCCGCCGACATCGTTGGCCACTCAGCAGCGTTTGACACTTCTTAATATTGGACGTAGATGTACTAACGGACAGTACATTCAAGTGGCCCAACGATACCAAGCACCGGCTTGTTAACGCGCGGACCCAAGCATAAAGCGACCCACCTCCCGCCCTTCCGACCGAGGGGCGCACCGCATAACGTGCGGTTACGAAGATCGCGAACATGTAGACAAATGACGTAACACAATTTTTTTTAGAGAGCATGCAGAAGTGGTACTAGTTATAAGGTGGGAAAGATCCGTTATATAATGAACATAAGATCCGAAAAGGGTTATGGATAGCATAGTTAGAAAAGCAAGCATGCAGGGCTATTGGTAAAAAATGTCTACTACTTCTAATAGGTACAGCAAAATTAATTTGGTTAATTAGTATTGGGGAATCTATTTCACCATTTATTAATTTGTGAAAAAAGGTTATTGCTAGCATAGTTCTACGATGATTAAGAGAGGGAAGATTTATTAGTAAAAGTCTACTGTGGTAAGCAGGTAAATTAGTACTATTGTCCCAGTTAAGACCCCGAAGGGCAAAGAGCAAAAATTGTTTTTGTACCGATTCTATTCTATCCTGATGAGTCCTGTATTTGGGATACCATATACAAGATCCATATTCAAGAATAGGTCGGACAAGAGACACATAAAGAGTTTTTGTTAAGTAGGGGTCGTCGAATTCCTTCGACCAGCGTTTAATGAACCCCAAGACACTTGATGCTCGATTTGAGATTAAAGCAATATGCTTGTCAAACTTAAGCTTTGGGTCCATTAAGATACCCAAATCCTCAACCAAATCAATCCGATCCAATGGTAGGTTATCCAGAAGATAGATATTAAAAAAAGGCATTCGCCTATAAAAAGACATAACTTTGCATTTACTGCAATTGAGATGCAGTAAATTTACTCTGCACCAAGTTTGAAAATTGTCTAAGTCACTTTGCAGTCTATGACCAGACAGAAGACTTGCAGCTGACATGCATAATTTTACATCATCAGCATACATTAGTACCCGAGAATGATTAATAACAGACGGAAGGTCGTTTATAAACAGAGTAAATAATAACGGTCCAAGGTGACTTCCTTGTGGAACACCAGAAGTGACCTGCACCGCTTTAGATACTGAGCCATTAAAATAGACTCTCTGAGTTCTAGAAGTTAAATAATCTTGAATCCAAAGGATAAGATTATTAGGAAAGCCCAAAAGTTTAAGTTTATAAATTAACAGGAGGTGATTTACAGAGTCAAAAGCCTTACTGAAATCAGTGTAAATAACATCAGTTTGCAATTTGTCTTCAAAGCCCTTAATAACAAATGATGTGAATTCTAGTAAGTTAGTAGAGGTAGATCTATGTTTCATGAACCCGTGCTGGCACGGTGAAATCATAGATTTACAAAGATGTTGAAGATGAGAGGTTATTAGTTTCTCAAAAATCTTAGGAATAGCAGACAACTTGGAGATACCCCTATAATTTTGAGCATTCGATTTGTTTCCTTTTTTGTGCAAAGGAATAATATAAGACTCTTTCCAAATTTTTGGGAAAGAGCATAGCTCTACGGACATACTAAAAACTTTATGCAAAGGTTTTACAAGATCCTGAGCACAGTACCTAAGCACACAGCTTGGTATTCCATCAGGTCCTGGAGAAAATGTGGGCTTTATAACCAGAAGATCACAAAGTAGTGAGCTCTCTGTGATTTCCGGTATAAAAATGCAATTTGAGGCATTAAGCTGATAGGGATAAGGCGTGACGACTGGTTGAAAACAAGGGCTATAGGTCGTTTGAAAAAATTCAGCAAATAGATCGGCAATGGCCTGATCTGAATTGGCTTTCATTTTATCAAAGAATATATTAGATGGAAGAGTCGATGTCTTGCGTTTCGCATTAACGAAATCAAAAAACCGTTTAGGATCCTGCTGAAACTGTAATCTACACCTAGTCAGGTAATTCCTGTAACATTTGTTATTGAGGACTGAAAAGTTGGAACGAGCAATCAAGTATGCAGAACAAGCTAACTGAGAGCTTGATTTTCTGAAACTCTTGTAGAGTTTCGATTTACGGTTTTTTAGAATAGTCAACTCTCTGGTAAACCACACAGGTTTGTTTGACCTGTTTGGCGTTCCATAAGGGACACACAAATCAAGTAAAGAATTTAAAGTATTATAAAAAATACTGATTGCCACGTCCAAATTGTCAGACCCGTAAAGGGTAGACCAGTCAGTCAGGGCCAGCAGCCGAGTAAGTTTTGCGAAATCGGTTTTCCGAAATTGACGTACTCGGCTTAAACGATTTCTACTGGGGCAAAGCCCCCGGTAGGGTAAAGTGATCGACACCTCCAACGTTGGGTGGTATAAATCCTCTGGATAAGATATGGGCTGTGATCGGGTAAATGGATGAGGAGGACGGATCCAAAACAAAAACCAGATCAAGCATTTTATTAAGAGAATTTGGGATATCATTTATTTGATTCAATGATATCCCAAGTAAATCAATCAAGAATTCATTCTGTGCCGAGGGGGTCAGTGCGCCAGAGTCGGAACAAGAAATCCAAGTAACTTCAGCAATATTGAAATCACCGAGAACTACAAGGATATCGCGATCAGAAAGCATGCAAGAAACGGACATTATAGCAGACAAATGAGCATCGTAGACAGAGTTATCAGAGGTTGGGGGTATATATGAACAAGTTATAAAAACACCAACACCATTAAAAGTCAACTTAATAGCAACAAATTCTATATCCATAGAACCACCTACTATTACTGTCTCCGAAAAATAATTTTCATCAACAGCAATAAGCACACCTCCGCCACGTCGAAGTGTACGGTCTTTTCTATAAATACAGTATCTGTTGCATACTACTTCAGAATTAAGAATGTCATGCCTTAACCATGTTTCAGTTAAGGCAATGACATGAAAGGGGAAATGAAAGGCTATTAAGGTACAAACTACTGAGTTTGCTACAAATACCTCTAACGTTCTGATAGCCAAGTACCAAAGAAGCTGTTAGTTTTTTGAACTATCAGAAACGAGAAGAGTTTGAGGCAACGCTACTGGGGTGAGAGATACAATAGGAGACTTAGGCAAAGCTACTGGGGTGGGAGATAAAATCGGAGGCCGATTTTTTTTCCTGGCAGTATATTCATTAACAACAATGTGCTCCGGCCAAAACTCTTTGCAACATATAGAGCTAAAGTCCTGACTCGAGACACTGATTTTAAACGACGAGATATTCCTAGTATAATTAAATTTGAATTTCTCCACCGTGAAATTGGCTTTCGATTTGGCCTTAATATAGACCGTGACATCTTCTGATGTCAAATCAGGGGGAAGCCTTGAAACAAATACTTGTTTTTTAGGTGGAACGGCTACAAATTTTTTAATTATGTCTTCAACCGAAGATACATTTTTATCTAATAGAATATTTGGCTCTATGGGTATATTAGGTTTGTTTGGTTTTGAGCTACGTCAACTTTACTCACCACCAAAGAGACCGAATGACTGGGATTAGATGAAACAACATCCATAGGGACTATAGCGTTTACATCCGTTATCTCGTTAATTATGGGGACTGGGGCAGAAGAATTGTTTTTTAGCCTATTTTTATTTTTGGTCTCGGGATTGTTTGGCTGAATTTCAGACATGACCGGTCCCGATGACGGCCCAACATTGGCTTTTTTGCGCTTAGGAGAATCAGTCAAGAGATTTTTCTCCTTAAAGTTTCTCTGCACAATTGAGAAATTATCGCACAATTTTTTCAATTGGCCGAAAACTCCCTCAAAGCCAAGCTGAGTCTCCATAAAGTTTGCCATGTCTTTTTTCCGCTCCAAACAAGACCAACATGGCCACTCTAAATTAGTAGTGCCCATCAAGTCGATGACTCGGCCGTCCTTGACGCAAGGACAACGTAAGGACAATGGCGACAGGGAGCAGGGTGGGCGAGCTGCGAGAGTGGAGGCTGCAAAAAAGAGCAGAAGAAATAATAAAAAAAAGCATAAGAAACAACAACAAGAACAAAAAAAAAAAAATATTTCAATTTTTATACAAAATAGAACTCGTTTCTTTATTCGTTGGGTAGAGATAAAATATTGTGAGTATGGTCACAAACAAAATTAAATCCACACGCAGCAAGACACTCACACACACACACTAACAGGGGCGTAACAAAGTGCTGATAAAGCGAGAAAGTGGAACGCGAAAAAAAGCTGCGGGTTAAAAAATAGAGAACAGTCGTAAATACTCGTAAAACGTATGTGGAGTCAAGTGATAAATTTCTGTATTCACAGTTTGTCAATGATAAAAGATTGTGGCAATGAGAGAGAGAGAGAGAGAGAGAGAGAGAGAGAAGAAGAAGAGAGAGGGTGAGAAATTGAAACTAAAATCCTTTATAAAGATGAGATCAGACTTAAGTTTCTTAATCAAAAAGTGTTTGTAGTCGTATAAGCATTAAATGTATTTTAATCAACATTAGTAGTGAAACTTTTAAGTACAAATCATAAAATAAAATGAACTTGTATAAAGAATAAAATAACTGTTATTGAAAAACCGTTTAAATTAAATGCACAAAGCGTAAATAATCATTAGAGGATTATCCAATATTATCCTAATCGATTTCTAAAAGCAGGAATTTTGTTTAGCTAACTTTTTCCATTGAATATAACCATAAAAGTGGTTAAATTCACATTAGCCACAATGTTAAATAGCTTCATTCAACATAAATCCCCACAAGCTTAAAGTTTAAACTGCTGCTGCCACTTTGGCAACAATTCAATCTAAGTGCAATAGTAATTGAGGGATAAGCTAACACTTTGCATGTACATCAGGCAACAACAACATCATCATTCGATAGCATATCGGTCTAAGAGCATTCCCAAGACCATCGAAAACTATCCCAGTTAATCAAGTGATGTGCCATGTGCAACATTTGTGTTGCATAGCAAAACAATTTTCGGTTTGCCTGGTCCAATTTTTGGGCAAAGGGTGCCACGTTAGGGTCTAATGTATGCATTAATTGAAGTGCAAACAATGTATGCATTGAACAAAAAATACATGGCTTATGGCAGATTCTGTCGTTGCGAGCGTACTCAATATGCTAATATGCCAATATGGTAAAGACAACAACGAAATTCAGTTGCCATATTTCGGGGGCATGCAAATTAACACCCACACACACACAACAGCACAACAAAAAACAACTAAGTCGCATGGAGACTTTCAAATGGGAAAATGCTCGAGGCAAACAAAAACAGTTTCAGATATGATGCAGCCAATGCAGACGTCAAAAATAGATGTTGTTGACTTCAATGCTCGCTTCCCTCTTTTTGGGCCATAATCAATACATATAGCAGCAGGAAAGCAGCTGAGAAAAAAACATTGTTGGATATACGGTATCGGTTATTTCGGTATCAAAAGGCAGCCAGTATCTAAATGTTGCAGCTGCATTTATAATAATGGCAAGTTTGATTATGCAACAACAACAACAAGAACTCGTTGCAACTGCGGCTGCATGCAACGAACGAACGAACGAACCAACCAAACCCATCAAAGTACACGCCATGAGCCAGAAACAGAAACTAAAACAACAATTGCCAAGCGGGGCTAACCGCAACATGGTAAACATGAAACCGAAACTGTAACTAAAACTGCGAAGTAGTCGAGGGTGTGCTTGTATGTACGAGTGTGTGTGTGTGCTGTTGTTGTTGTTGTTGTTGTTGTGTAGCATTACGAGAGCTGCAAAAATTTGCATGCATATTTACAAACTTTTTCATTGGAATGGGGGGTGGGCGAGAATGCTAAAGAACACCCACTAAACTGATCAAAATACAGGCAATCCACTTCCCGCACCACCTACAACCACCCAAGCCCACGCAAGAGAGCCTGTCGTGCCACATTTGCCACATTTGATGTTCGTTTTTGCAACAATTTGCAAATGCAAATTGCAAACATGCAACAGGGACATGTTGCGTAAATGTCAATGCTACAACACACACACACACACGCACACATTCTTATAGTTGTGATTGTGTGTGTGTGGCCACTCAATACGCGTTTTGCCTGTCTACGCTTCAATGATGAGCAGCGACTGTAGCTTAGAAAAAATACAGCTACAGCGGCTGAAGAATACAAAACGACTCCGACTGATTGACAGGGGAGTTGTGTTGAGCATATTGTACAACAGCTTGGCGTAAGGCATTGCAGTGTAAGACAAGGGGGCGTGGCATCAGCTGCCGAGCCGATGCGCTGCTGCTGAAGATGAAGAAGATTGAGACACAAGAATGCTGATGACAGTCGACTCAACAAGGCAACAGAACGAGCAAAAGGCGTTGTGGTTGTTCTTTCTGTAAGCTTATATTTATTTAACAAAGCAATATATGTATTAAGCTAAGAATTAAGGAAAGAATAGGTTACCTTTGGTTAGATAAGTTGTTTAATTTGCAGACCTCATGTATAAGCCATAAATAAACTTCTATGCCTTTTGAAACTAATTAAGAAAGCTTAACACGAATGACTCACTACATTTTGGCTCAACGTGTCAGAAAAGTTCTTCAAGCATTAAAAGCAACGACTGTAACACGCATTGAGTGTTAATCCAGTACCAAAAGTAAGCTTATCATTCCGAGAAAGTCTGAAACTGTTTAAGCCAACAGCATTTGCGGTCCAATTAAAAACTGTTAGCTCCACTTTGCAAAATCATTTGGGAGAATATTAAGAGAACTCATATACGAAAATTACTTGACAACTTTTCTCAATTTCAGCAAAGCAGCTAAAAATAAACGTAAGGTATGAAGAAAAAATTGTTTCAGCATGATGTACAGAAAAGAAAAACCAAGGAAAGCCAAATATACACACACAAAATACTGAGAAATGAGGTTTACGAAATCTCAGCCCAATTTGGCAAGTACCAGAAATGCTAAGTAACAAACCAAGAAAACGAGAGAGAGAGAGAGAGAGAGATAGAGAGAGACAGAGAAGGAAAGAGAAAAATGTAGCTAGAGCATGGGTAAGTGCAAATCAGAGGAGTACGTTAAATTTTTGCTGACTTAACAACATACAAATGATGTAAATGAATGAGAACATGAGCCAGTGAGTGAATGAACGAACACACACACATACACACGCACGCACACATGAATAAATGTATGAGCTTGTGCAAGAGGGAGATGGGGAGAGCAAGACGAACATGAAGTTCTTTCTGGAAAGCCAACTGATGTTTGCATGTAGAACGCGATGGGTGAAAGCAGCTTACTCACGTTTGTGTAATCAGTGTGAAACCAGCGTTAGGAACGAAAAGCCAGTACCACAACTCAAATTCATCTCTCTACCATCTCCCCTCCTTCACAGCTCCTTCTTCCTTCCGATATCCACCCGCAAGAACTTGTGCAGATTCCAATATACATAATGACATGAGGCACTCGAATACGACAAGAACAACCTGCTGCTCCTTCTGCTTCTCCTTCTTTCTCATCTGATGTCGTCTCGTGGATACGGTGATGAAAATGCCATGTGACAACGCTATAAGAAATTCGTTTGTGTGTGTGCCGTTGCCACGCCCACACGCAAATACCTTTATCGTATGTCAACGTGTCAAAGCCAGAGTCAATTTGACTTGCGGTTGCCGATGACTTTTTTTCTTTCTATTTTTTGGCTATTTCTCCTTTCCCTACGCTGCTGCTGCCGCTTGGAATTTAGCCCTAGAGGTGTGTGACAACATCGTGACTTGAATTGGCTTGACAATTTTTCTTGTTGTTACCACAATTTTGTTACAGCTTTAAGGCTTAATGCAATTTGGTTCGCTTCTTCAAGTTTTTTTTTTTTTGTGGTCCAATCAAATAAACCAAATGCAGCCGCAAATCATTAAAACTACTTAACGAGCAATTAAACATGACTCGAACTAAAACACACAAAAGAACACAACAAACTCAAATCAAAATGCTGCCAATTAAAGTGAGGCAGAATGCCCAAATGTGCAAAAAACAAAACTTAGCGCACCATAGTCAGTAAAAATTTATGACAGCAACTAACCTCAAAATGCGGGCCATTTCATTTACGACACTGCCATTGCGGACGTTTTCCTTTTCACTGTTGCTGAAAGTTGGTGCCACAATCAGCAATTGACATTAGAAAGTAAAGTATGCAATTGCATATACTAGTAGATTTTAGCATAGATGAAGAATATCACAGACTTTGTTAGAGGTAAGAATTTTGTGAAAGCATTTGTGTCATATTGAAAAACACTAAAACTAAAAAATATCAAAAAGTCTTAAAATATTATAATATTTTTAAACTGCAAGCATTTTAATTTTAATGATACAAATGAAATAAATGATATATTATATATATTTTATGCTATTCGGGCATTTGTTAAGAGCAGAGTATTCTAGTATCAAGCATTTAAATTCAATATACTTTTTTATTTAGTAATTTTCATTCACTTCTTTTTTTTAGTTGTTTGTTTTTGTGGCTTGGCAGCTTTGGCGCCCCGTAATGTTGAAAGTTTATTGCGCTCTAATGGCCAAGGCGTTGCACAAAGTTTCTTACCAAGCATACTTGCAGCCGCACTCTCACACACACACACACAGAGAGACGTTTCTAATTATTTAATGGGCCCTTCGCATGCAGTTTTGTTATGTAAATGCGCCGAGTGGTGGTGCGATTCGATTGTTGGTGATGTCAAAGGTTGTGGCAGTGGTGCTTGCCAAATATTTATGGCTGGGGCGTCTGCATGCACTAAATTTTTGAACGCAACTGCAAAGCGAAACTTTCCAATCATTATTGCATGCACACACACACACACAAACACACACCGACTAGCACACTTGGCTAGGCACGTAATGGCCGCTGCGCCTTTGTGCAGTGATACGTGCAAGAGGCAAACAAAAGCCAAAAAGAGAAACGAAACTAAAGGCGTTAAAAATGCACACACACACCCTCACACACACAAAATACACAGACATACAAAGTGAAAACAAAATATAAAACAATAAAACAAAACCTCTGTTAAGTACTTAAAGTGCAGTGTGGCAAAGGACATTGGGTGGTGGAGTTGTGGTGTGGTTGGGTGGGGGGGCGTTACCCATTAAATAACGAAGAGAACGGAAAAAAAAAATGCAAAAATGGAATAAATTGCATTTCGAGTTTTTTTGCGCACGTTTTGCTTTATTGTTTCTAGCCGTAAGAGGGGGGTGAGCGTAAGGCTAGCAGAGGCGTGGCACGCCACAGTTTTATCAGATTTGCGCATATTATGTTTAAATGGAATTTCCTTGGCCAGCTCATTGACTTTATGGCAATTAAAATGACCAGAAAAAAAGGCTGTTGGGTCAAAAGTGAAGCTAAAGCTAATTGAAATTCCAGCAAAAACCCAATAAAAGCAAAAGAACAAAAATCCATTGATGGAAGGCAGTGTGTCTGCTCTATATATATATATATATATATTTGTGTGTGGAGGAAATGGTTAACAATGCATCCGGCAGCCACCGTTTCCACTTGCCACTCAGAAATGAGCAATGGACTTGACAGAGTTGACTCCATTGGATCTCATTCAATGAACGGACAGATTAGACGCTTCTCTAGCCACATAACGAGAAGGGCAGAAGGAATGCAGAGAACACATCGACAGAATACACAACAGCATGAAAATGGCCAAAGGCAAAAGTCCGTAATGATGTGGAAGCTAACAAAAGGCCGCTACGATACAAAAGACCAATGACAGTCTATAAGGGATGATGGCCAAGGACGTAATATGGCAGAGAGCTAGCGGCTCTTTTTCTCTTACTCAGTCCAGAAGCATTCTAAAATTGCGGTCAATTGAAATGGCAATCAAGTTAGTGGCACGTCCTCGCCATGGCCAATATGAGTACAATAAAAGACCACACACACACACACACACCAAAGGGTGGGGCAGTCGTTTCACACTACACACAAAAACACAAACAAACACAGTAAAAACCACTGGAACCACAGTAACAGCGAGACATCAAAAAAGCTCAACGAGCCAAAAAATAATTCCAATGGTCAGCATTCGGCATTTTAAGGCGACTTTACTTAATGAAACTGAACCGAATCACGCAAAGCTGACAACAAAAAGGAAATTGTAACAACAACAGCAACAGATTTAAGGCATTCCATTATGTCAATCTCCAACAATTATTCTTTCATTTACTTCATATAAAAACGCCCTCAACAAGCCAAAGAATAGCATATTTAGTTGGCAAATTCAATGTATTGCGTTATGTTTTTGTTTTTGCTTCAGATATTCAAGATTTTAAATTTGTAGATGCTTTAAACCCACAACAACTGAAATTAAGAATCTTTTCTACATTTTATTATTATAACACTTGCCAAAAAAATGTTTATTAGAATAAACCTTTTCGATTCTATATATCACATAGCTTAAGCCCCAAATCGCATCCTTTTAAAAATGCTCAAGTTTTAAATTCCGAATAAATGTTTAGAAATTAAATATAAAATGTTCACTGAGGCGTTAACAGTGTTTTAAATAATAATATCCTCCTTCAAGGTGGTAAAAGAAAAGCAGAAAGAGGCAGAAACCACATGCGACCTGAATTTAGCCAGACATCCTGGCGTGCTAGCCAAAAGCGAAAAAGAAGAAGACGAAAAATAATATGAAAAATAAAACGAGCACAGGAAACGTGCAAAGCAAAGCAAAAAAAATATTTAAAAAAAAAATAGAAAACCTAAAAATCATTTGCGAACAGGGAGAAATTCAGTTCAACTCTCGAATCGACTGGGTCGTAAGTGGTAAATGCATTGCCTACTTTGAGGCGCCAGCCAGAAGTAGCAACAGCAACAGCAGTTTTCAATTTAGTTTGGCCATCGGCTCTTATCGCCCCAAACGCACACACAAACACACAGAGTGACTGGCAATTTGCGCAGACAAACTGCAGCAACCGCAAGCAACTTGCTATTTGCAACAAAACTTACTGCACTTTTCTCACTGAGCTGAGCCACAGGCCTAGACAGTATTTGTTGTTGCTTGTTGGCTGGCAGTTCCTACACACCATTTGTTGTTGGTAGCAGCGGCAATAGCAGATTTTCCGTTTAGCTTTCATTTGATGGCCTTTTAAAGCCATTTTATCACGCGCTTCAGTAGTTGCAACTGCAACGAGACGAACCGTTACGCCGGAAGTTTAGCTTGCGCGCTTACCACACAAACAATAAAGTAAAAAATAAAAAAAAAAACCTTAGGAAAAAGAAATAGAAAAAAAGAAAAATACTGTGGAAAGACCGCAGAGTATTTTTGGTGATGTCGCTGTTGCTGCTGCTGCTGCTGCTGCTGTCGTTGCTTCTTCTTCATCTCTTGCGGCGGCTGTGCCAATGGGCGGTCCTGTAGGGGGCTAGCCAAAGCACTTCCTTCCTGTGTGTCAGTAACTAAAGCAACCCCCCCGCCCACATTTCATACCCCCACCACCCTCGGGTACAACAAACAAACACAGAAAACCCCTAAAAGCGCCATTTTGGTGGCGACTCTAAACGCTTTTCACACATTTTGTGTGCAGCATTTGTCGGTGTCTGTTCATGATTTATGTTGTCTTGTTTGAAACCAAAAGAAAAAAATCCATGTTTAAGTTTAAATGGAGAACTTGCAACCAGAAAGTCGCATACAAACTGCACTTGTCTGTCAGCCTAGTCGCAGCTTGAACTTGTTCTCGTTCTTGTTCTCGTTATGAACTGAAACTGGCCAAAAAGTGGAGAGCATAAGAGATAACATGCAAAGTTGAAGTATATTTTTCTTGCTTGTTTGTTTAGCCAACTAAGTACTTTTAGCACACTGTCTGTCTTGTATCTTCCACTTTATTTAAGTGAACCTAATGGCTCTGACATCGATCTATGTAGGTGTATTTGTGTGTGTGTGTGTGTTTGTGTTATCAATGGCTACTTCAGAAGAACTCAATGAGCTTTATTTGTTAGCATATATTTCTTGTTTGGCCGAAATTGTTTTCTTTGGCTCGTCGCCTTGAACTGGTCAATTCAGTTAGCAAAAATTATCGACTGTTTGTTTGCTTTCTCAAGAGTTTGCATGTGCTAAAGTGCCTTTAACACACACACACACACACACGCAGGCAGCCACAAAAACACAAGCTTACGTATGGCTTCAAGCTGATAAAGATAAGTGCAAGATAAGCAAATGTTTTTTTGAATGAACTTTTGTGTATTATGTTTGATGTTCTCTTTTTGTTGGCCAATGCAATTTTAATTATTGGCATTGAGCCCGTTGACTTTTGCTAAGGTGGTAAAATAGATTTACATTAATACTTGTGTTTGTAAAGCTCTCTAATGGGAATAGTCTTTTAAGAGTAACTTACTACTGTTGAGTGTTACATTTTTATTATTAAACTTTAAGATAAGAGCATCAATTGTTTGCACAAGTTACTTTCAATATATATTTACCAGTAACCTACTTACTCGACTTACTTATTATCCTACTTACTTATTTTCTCACTAAATTATTAACTACCGTACTTTCGTACTCACTGTTTTACTTATATCTTTCATTTGTAGATTTCCCTACTAACCTAGTTACTGACTTCCTCAGTTACCGACTACTTACCTACTCACTTCCGGATTCCAAACCTAGCCTTAAATCTTCATTACCTAGTTATAATAACTTTAACATTAAACTGCATTTTTACCTTATGCCAAAAACTAATCAACATTTTTACATAACGTTTTGTTTTTTCCAGATGTTTGATATAAACAAGCACACAAAAAGAACCGACTACAGAAAAATACGAAGTCCAATTAATACGCCTGATGAAAAATGTCTGAACTTTACTAATTGGCAGCATTTACACAAGAAACCTCCTAGCAGCATCACCAGTTAGTCCCTATGAGTCTGTTATTAACAAGAAGTAAAAACAACAATGAACAATATTCACAACATGGAAAATGATTATGTGCAAAACTCAGCAATAACTAGTTGTTGGGGAAAAGTCAGAAACAAGAGGGTGGAAGGTGTTAACGTGTGGTCGTTTGTTAAACTTGTTAATGACATTAAATATGTTAGTTCATTAGCAAGGTTGTAAAAACCGCAAGCGGACAACAATCAACTGCGTTTAAAACTGCAACTCTTTGTTGTTGCAGTGTTACATTGAGTTAGCTGTTGTCAACTCTCCATCAACTCCATCAATCAAATCAACAAATTGCCAAATGACTGCACAAAGTTATCACTTGGCTGGCCAAGAGCGAAGGGCCAAAGCCAAAACCAAAGCCAAAGCCAAGGAAATGAAATGAAAATTAAAATGCACACACACAACGGACAGAGAAGAGCGAGGCAGAGGCGTAACTTTGGCCAAGTGGAAGACCACATAAAGGCAGGTGCCTCTCCTGGACAATACCTGTGGCGTAGCCGTCACTTTGACGTTGTTAGGTGAGCCAAGTGCGGCACGGCGGGGCATGGTGGGTAAGTTAACGTACTCAACGAATAAGGCAACCAATCAAGCGGCGTGTGACATGCAACTGAAGCGTGCGTGCCCAGCAAAACTCCCGCATCCTTTCATGCATTATAAAGTCAGTGAAGGCAGCCGCAGGAACAACGCACAATGCCAGTTAAAGCAGCATGTTACACTAAGCAAAATAACAAAAAAATTTGGCTTAAATATCATTGGTAAAATAGAAGTGTAACAATTGGGTTGTTTTCTATTATTTGAATTATTTTTTCCTTACGAATCTTGTTATTATTATTCACATTTTAAGAAACTTAGTCCATAAGCTTTAACTTTCTAAGGTTCGTTTGGCATATTTATTTTTTTTAAGTGCATTTGATGCAGTGTCCCTGTGTGTTGGCTGTCAGTGCAGTACAGGCAACTTGGCAACTTGGCAACATGGCAACTTTTAGCTAGTTTGTAGTCAGCTTCGTTACAGGTTGTTAATTTCACTGACTCTCGCACGTTTGCCACATCAACCTGTCTCTGTCTCGACCACACACACACAAACACACACACACACACAGGAGAGCTAGTAGACGTCTTGTTCTGCTGCTGGGTGACACGTCAATGCTTTCATCATTTAATTAACTGTTTCGTGTGCCGTGCGAACAGCTAGACTAACTGACTAGATAACTGGGCTGGAATGGACTGGGCAACAGACTACAGGTAACAAGAACCACGTACTTCATGTCCTTCAATGCTAAATATGATGAAAATCACATTTCAATATGCAGAAGCCGTTAGCAGCAGAAGCAACAGCAGAAGGTGGCACATAACGCGACTCCTTGGTGGCACACATTGCATGCCACTTGATTGATCGCTTGGGCTTGCTGCGGCTAAACGGGAAATTTAACTGTCACTCGACCAATGCAACAACAACTGCAACAACTGTTGCAACCGTTACGCCTTAGGTAATTGGTGATAGCACTTTGGGCACCTAGTCAATAATTGCGAGGTGCCTGCATCGATATGACGTGTGACTATGGGCTATGGATATTGAATACCCAACATAATAGCAGGGTTCAACCACAACCCACAAATTATGCCATTGCATAATGAAGAGGGATTTTTCGACTACCCATCGAATGTACTTCTTGCCTTAACCCTTAACAACTGTCAAACAGTTAAGCAGTTCGACTTGAGTAATTTGAACTGCTTGCTTAAAGTATGGCTGCTGTTTTTAATCTCTTTATATAAGCTGCTCCTTTCTGCACCTAATTGCATTTCTTTATCAACGAAAATACTATTGTGCATTTTCTACAACTTAATTTAACTCACTCTCACATACTATCTACAAAGCTTTTCACTTCATCCCATTCAACAAAGCTCTAACAAATCGCATCAACGTCTCTTGTGGCTTTGCCTTATTTTATTTCTAGCACAACAACAACAACAACAACTGCAACGAGGATTCGCGGCTATCAAATTAATAGATAAAAACTTTTGTACGAGGGTGACGGCGCTTGGGGAACATTTGGGTTCTATAATTTATAGCTGTAAATCAGTACAGCAAACAGAATTGTTTACGACTAAGTAAGAGACAGAAAAGAATTCGCCAAGCTTTTGTAGATTGAAAAGAAATTGAGCGTGATATTTGCGGTGATTTATGTATTATTTTCGACGTTATTTGAGTTTATATTTAAAACATTAGAAAAGAGAGAAAACCAAAAACACAGTTAGATAAAAACTAAAACTGCACACTGGCAAAAAGGGGAAAGAGGGGCAAAAGTTGAATGTAGGTAACAAACAACCAGCAAACTGACAAACTGACAAACAGACAGACAGTCCGAATGAGAGAGAGAGAGAGAAGAAGGATAGACAGATAAAGTGCAAAGGGCAGACAGACAAATAAAGCGGAAATGTTAACGGCAACGAATGGCGGCATCAGCGAACTATAGCTTAGGGTAGCCATTTTGTTAAATGCGACTATCTATACGAATACGTGTGTGTGTGTAAAGCTTAGGTAGTTTTGCAGCACACATATTTGGTGGTATTTTGCGTTACATGATTTCCGCTTTAGCACACAGTATGTTAAACCCAAATGCCATCCATTGCGTTGTAATTTATGTTGCAATTTATGCATTTGGACAACGATTCGTAGCAGTCGCCCCAAATTTAAATGGACTGCCAGAGCCATAGCAGACACACACAATAAGATCACCAGATTCAAGTGTTCTCTTTGTGGGAGGGGGGCAGGGAGACGATTCTTGGGCAATGCTTACAGGCAGGCGTAACAATTGTTGACATTAATGCCTCGCAGAGAAGTGCTCGACGGGCGTTGAGCTACGAAAAGCGCAGCATTGCAGCTCTATACCACACATTGGACACATTGCTTGAAAATGCAGCAGCAGCTGAAAATAAAAGCAAAGAAGTGTCACTCACAATGGCACTGAAGTGAAGGCACTTGCTTGCACGTTCTCTCTCTCTCTCTCTCTCTCTCTCTCTCTCTCTCTCTTGTCTATCTATCTCTTTTTTTCTAGGGTCCAGCACATACACATCAAGTGTATATATGTGTTGTTTGTTCAGCAATTGGCAACAGGCGGCACAACAGTTGCCAAGGGTCGGCTTGACTTAAAGCGACCCTCTTAGATAATTTAAAGCGAGATTTTTCATTGCTGCCAGTGACGCTGCTTAAAAGAGACTTTAAATGATAGAAAATGTGTTTAAAGAAATATGTTTAAGGAAATTGTACATAAACTCATCCAAACTAAATCTATACTACGTTGCAACACAAACTTTTCTATTCAATTGGCTTTAAAATACTCCAAAAGAAGTGCATTTAGTTTACGATTCAGCTCAAAAAGTCAAAGTCCACACGCCAATTGTCAGGAATAAAATGAAGATAGCAAAAAACTTATTTTGTTTTTATATATACTTTTATATAGTATATACTTTTTGTTGTTCTCATGTTTTTTTTTTTTTGTGAGGGGTTGGCTAGTTTTTTGTTGGGCACAAAAATAACAATTAATTCCGGATAAACACATTTCCTAATTAAAAAATTCCTTTTGTAGCATGATGAACTGAGGCAGAGCCAAAACAAAAGCAAGCTAAATGAAATTAAGTGAAAACAACTAAACACAAAAAAAAAAACACAGAGCAGACGCAAAAAAAAAAAAAACATCTCGACAAGGGAACAGCATACAAAACTGACAGGCTAGTGGAAGCAGAAGAGGCAGAAGAAGTAGAAGTAAAGAAGATAAAGCAGAAAAACGAAAAATGTGCAGAAAAAAAAATAAAAATAAAGGGAGAAAAGTACTTTTAGACAAGCGCATAAAATGCGAAAATTCAATGGAATGTTGAAAGGTTTTTGGGACGCAGCAAGCGAAGCAGCACGATGTCAGTTAATGCAACACATGGCGTATACGTAATGCGATTTGAATGGCTAGCAAAAACGTGTCGTCGGCGCTTTCAATTTCACTCAAAGGCCAAAAATTTAATCAACCAACATTCACTAAGCTGATTAGGGTCGCGCATGCAACCGAGCGCAAAACTCCCCTGCCTTTTCTAACTCCCTTTTCTCTTTCTTCGCATCATACGCTTTGAGTACAAATACTAATTTCATCTTTGGGTGCCTTCTTGCCTTCATTTTGTTTTTTTTTTGTATTTCGCTTACTTGGCATTTCCTTGAAGCAAGTAATTTATTGTGTGTAGCATAATTAACCCGCTTCGTGGTCGCATTTTTTGGCTTTCACACTTTGTTTCTTCTAGTTGCTGCCGCTGCGACCGCCTAATGACGTTATAAAAAATACATTTTGCATGCTTCGTGGTTGCCTTTTCTTTTTTTTTTCTTGGTTTTGACTTTAATATTAATACACTGCATTCTGACAAAATGTCTTGAAAATGTTTAGCTATTAACTTATTTTTTATTTAAGTATAAAAATTAAAACCAAACAAACGTAAAATTTAAAATTGTTTCATTTAAATAGTTGGAAAGGAAACTGAGATAAAAAACATTAAAAACCAAAATTCAATAAAAATGCATAATTTATATATTTCTCCAACTCTTTTCCTATAGAGTATCCCTCAGGCAAGCAATTTCATTCTTAATTTTTTTTGTCTTATCGTGTCTAAGCGCCTTTGGGCAGCATTACGAAGAAACGAAAAAAAAAACTGTATTTCATTTGGGTAATTTAGGTCTTATCTGCGTGTAAAGTCGCCAACGTAATTAGTTTCATTTTGGATATATTGTGTCTGTGTCTAAACCCTAACCAAACCGTCTACCCTTCACATCCATCCCCTTCAATGATGACGATGGCTGAACCTGAGCGAAGTTGATCTTTATTTTTTTGCTTACATTACACAAATTGTGCGCAGCTTGGCCACCCTGAGTGGGTTATTAAGAACCAGGCGGTGCAGTGGGCGAACGTTGTGAAGGTAAGCTTTTGGTAGCGTATAACTGGCAGCTGAAAGTTGGCAGTTGGCAACTGGCAAATGTCAGCTTAGCTTTCCCTAAACCCAGCGCTGCTAGCCTGCCAGCCATTTGCCCCTTATCCAATTGCTGGCGTTAGCAAAAGTGAAATGACAGGCAAATTAAACTGGAGCAGATGACAGGCAAAAGACAACTCATCAGATATGCCCTCAAATAGATATATGTACAATATACGTAAATGAACAATAATACAAGGCATGAAAATTAATATGCGCAGTTGAATGTTTAACAAAAAAAAAAAACTGAAAGAAAATTTCAAGGCAATTAGGCATCTGCATGTGTCAAAATGTTTTAATATCAGTATAGTAGCATTTTATTCATTTATTACTTTCAGGTCTTGTTATTCAAAATAGTTGTTTGTGTTCCCTTTTTGTCAAAAATATTTCTAAAAAAAAAAAACAAAAACCGCTTCGTTCTATCCCCTTCAGAATTATGGCCAGCAATGCGTCTAGCCGTAAGCCAAGTAGCAAGCAACTAAAGTTGGAAACAACACAGCCAACGCGCGTCTTTCGCCAGCAGTCGAACATTGTCAGCATCAATGCCAAGGATGCCAACAAGGACAGCAAGGATAGGGACAGAAAGCTAAGATCAACAACGCAAAAGTCAATCAGCCATACCAAACAGCGTAGCAAACGTAACGAAATCACTGAAACGCTGAACCGTGCTGCACTACTAACAGCAGCAACAATACCAGCACAAACAACGCCGCCACAACTGCCACAAGTAACAGCAAAAGCAGCACCACCAGTAACAGCGCCAGCGACAGCACCAGCATTAGCAGCAGCAGCAGCTCAACCAGCAGCAACAGTTAAATTAAGTTCAAGCAAAGCTCCATCCAATGAGCGCTCAGCGATTCTGGCCAGGCAGTTGGAGATGGCACAACATATCAAGCTGACACGCAAGAACAAGCGCGATAGCGCTGTAACCATGCCAAGAGCTGATGATCTTCATCTTAACAGCAACGCCAAGTACCCCAAGGATTCAAAGTCCCCAGAGAGGGCAGAAACAACTGCTGCTGTTGCTGTTGCTGCACAGCGGCCGATTCGTACAAAAAATCAAAATCACCATTCCAAGATCTTCTTTGATAAGTATTTTAAATTTGCCTACGATCTAACACAGCCGGATGGTGTGCGCCAGTTGGAGGCACATTTCTTTCCCACCGAAAGCTATCAGAGCAAACAGCATTTAAAGAAAAGCGATGCGGGCGATTCACCTGAAAAGTAAGCGCTATCGTTTGTCAACTATATAACGTCTGCAACAATCCAAATTTTTTCGAAAAAGTCATTAGCCAAATATGTTTCAAATCAGTCATTTTACAATATCAGCTCTAAATTAATGTTTATATTGAACACTGTGGCATATGGCACTCAAAACGATCAATAAATTCTGTCTATAACTCCAACTTTTCCTAAAACATCACACAACAATCGCCAACAAAACTACTTTGACCCATTTTAGTTTGCTTTTTCTAATTACCATGCGTTGAATATACTACATGTAGTACTCTCTCTGTGGGCTTAGGCCTAATGAGCGTTAATAGCAACGTGGCTAAATCACCCACCAAAAATGAAAACAAAAACAAAAACAAAAGCAACACTCACAGTTTTGCACACAATTTAAATGAAATTTGTTGTGTAACTGTGTGCGAATAGCACATATGCAAATGCATTATCCTTTATTACAAAAATACACACACACACACACACAGGCACATGTACAAACACTCATGTATTTAACCACATACCCAAACAGCTAAGCCGCAAGCTCATTCAGAAAGAGGCAGACAATAGCAGACAAAAGCAACGCACGGGGCATTGTAAATCATAATCAAAACAATAGAACAAATGAAGCTAATGTGGTTCATGGCAACAACAGCGACAAGACCAACAACAACAACGACAATTACATTTACAGAAGATGGAGCGGCGGGTGTGTGTGTGTGTGTAGAAAATTTGGACAATAGCTGCATGTGGTCGGAACAAACTTTAAAATAGCAAGCAAATTAAAATTAACAAAATGCATCAAGAGTAGAAGAAAATTTTTCAATTTAATAATTTCTATTATAATAAATTCAAAATCAACTAAATCCGATATACATTTTAAGTGTATACAATAACAATTAACTGTTTAACAACTTCTATAGCATACTTTTATGTACATGGAATGCATACAATTATGTCCAGTTCTATAGCATACATTTATGGGCAACGCATACAAAAGATAATTAACACATTTTTAGAACAACGAAATATATTTTTAAATCTACATTCTATACATATTAAATCAATTAATACTATATTTGAATAGATTGTCAACAATGGCGCGTAATTAAAGCGAATTGATTTATGTGGCCTCACATTAATGATGGCTACTACTGCATCTGCTGTGGCAGACAATTGTTTCCAACCGATGCGGCCGTCTGGTGCAATAAACGTGCTTAATGAAATCCAAAAAATGTGCATTTCAATTCGATTCAATTAATATGCAAAACAATAACAAGAAATACAAAAATATTGTGAATTTAATAAAATTTATTGACAACGCTGTATGTAGCTGGTTGACATCGGGTCAGATCTATTTATTCAAGCATTTGGTCCCCTTCAACCAGCTGTAGCAGTGGTTGATGCCAACAAGTGAACAAAAAGTGGAAAAAAAAAGTGAACAAAAAAAATATGTATATATACATATATAACAAGTAACAGAAAACAAAAGTTAACAAACTGTGTTTAGTTCTTTTGAGAGATTAGTATTATTTGTTTTTTTCAACAATAAGCTGTAAGATTTGAAAACAAAACCGTTTGCTTAAGACATTAGAAAGCAAAATGCTTCGAGCTCCATTTTAAAAGTATATTTTTGCAATGCACTCAAAAATAAAGTGACGAACAATAAGCTGTGTCCAAAGGCTAGCAAATAACTTGAAAAAAACTTAAACTAGAAATAGATTTAGAAATAATATTAAATAAATTTGAATATATGAGTAAAAATAAATCTATGGAGCCTACGCGCATTGTGCTATTATCTGGAATTTGTTGACAATAAATATTCAAACAGAAAGTTATTTAAACACCGTTTGGCCAATAAGCATAATTTTTAATACTAAAATGTAAAGAATTTTATGTAAAAATTTATAATCTAACTTTCGCACTAAAAACTTATGCAATAACATTGCACTCAAAAGCTGAAGTCAAATTAAGGCCAAGTATCTTAAAAATACGAATGTTAATGTGTAATTAAGTCGAGGGCTCTTAAATATTTACAGCTTAAAATACTCTACATACATATTAAAGATATGTGCTTGCATTATATGCAAATATTTGTTTGGGCTAACTACACAAACATTTGAAGGCAAAGTGCACTAAACATTCATGAATCGATGTGATTCATGTTTGAACGCGTATAAGTCAAACAAACAGAAATTTAATTAATTTCATGGCCGCTGGGTTGTGCCAAGCAAATTTCAATTGGCATTGCGATATGCAAAACTAACTCATCGTAGAACTTAACAAACCGTGAACAAATCAACGCAAAATGAAACAGTCATTAAAATTTCTGACTTAAATCAAGTGATTTGCAAATATGCACAGCCGAAGCAAAAAAAAGTTGACCCGGCAAACAACAATTAGCGAAACGAGCTAAAGATAATCAAAGCCAAACACAGCGAGTCTTATATGCATGTGGGTTGTTTTATAATTTGAATAATACGAAATGCGATTGAAACTTAAAAGCCGAATGCCATTTTAATTCAACGGCAAAGTTGCAGTTAAAAACTGCAAAAAGTTCTGGCAATTGGCAACTGGCAGCTTTTGGCTAGGCAATAAATTATTCAATTATTCGAATACGAATTCGAATTCGCCTCTGAATGATCAAATTTGCAATTGAATTCAAAATGGCCAGCATTTAATGAAGCTGCACCAAAATGGAGCATAAAACACAGACTGAATCTACAAATAAAAAAAATTCTCCTCTTTTATTGAATTTTGTTCTTTTTTTGCTATATTAAACGAAATTCAATTTAACGTAGATTTACATGCAGCCAAAGGCGTTGCAGGTTTTCTCTTTTCTCTCTTCCCTTTTATTAATTTGTTTTTCTTTTTTTTTTGTCCTTATTGAATGCGAACGCTTGACAAATCACCGCACAGGACGACGCACGGGAACTGCCTGCGGCCGTGTCATGAAACGAAATCGACATGAAACCAACGTGACCAATGTCATTAATTATCGCCAGCAACGTGGTACCCAGCTAATTACGACTCGGCTGCTCTCCTGCCTTATACGGTCAGCGTGGGTAGGAAGGTGGGGATAGGTTGGTTTGTGGTCCAGCTGTAGCTGACTGTCGTTACTCAACATGATGATGCATATTTTGCGTTTGGCCACGTTTTAAAAGTGCGCGGCTGTCCGCAAATATAATATGCCATGTTGGCACGTACCAAGGCTTGCGGGGTGACCGCTCATCAGTAGGTCAGCAAGCGGCAGTAAGAGAAAATAAATTGAAAAAAATAAACTTTTTGTGCCGTTGAGTAATTGAATATGCTACGCATTTACACATGGTTTTGCCAACTAGAATAATTTAAAGAAGACGAAAAATAGACAGCAATTTAGTAAGTTAGAATATAAATGCTAGAGCTTATATTAGGCTTATTAACGCAATGTCTTCCTTGTTCCTTGTTTAACTCGATGGCACACTGGCACATTTAAAGCGTAAGGAACTAGAACGCAAAATACAATGCTAACAATTATTTATTGTGATGTTAGTTGATACATTTAACAACATTTGTAACCGCTAACTGGCGACTGGCTCTGAGTTATGATGCTTACACTCTCATGGATTGCAAACACTCAACATAACTCGCATGCCAACGAAGTGAACTTGAATGAAAAGCTGATGATGATGATGAAGACGAGAGGCGGAGAGTAAAATGCGATACAGTTGGTTGATGGGAGAGCTGCTGACCGCACATTCATTTCGTCATTTGACAAACAAGTCGGTGCAAAAGATAAGTCGTGCCAAGTACGAACTTAAGCCACTGAAGTGAAAGATACACACCGACAACAGCAATCAGACGAGATCTGCAAACACCAATAAGAACAGCAACAATGCGAGCTCCATTGCGAGCGGCAGCGACCGCAAAAGACAGCAGCACAAAAGACATGCCAAAGCAATTCCTCTGCGGCTAGTGGCTAGAGCTGTCTGATATTGTTGTTAGTGGGGGGGCTGGGAATGGTGCGGTTATGTCAATATGACGACAATAGGATTTGCTACGTTAAGCTGCAGCAAGGTCCTTGATTCGCTTTTGGACAGCGACAGCAATGGATATATAGAAAGTGTTCACAACTCTGGCGTCTCTGTGTTGAAGTGCAAGCTGATAAATGAAATTAACAAATAAGACCATTGAAGTAAACATTACCCACTCTCCGTTGCTCCCTGCTCTACACTTTTGCTGCCCACCAGGTTCATGATTTTTTTGCTTGATTGATGATAAGTGCTACACTCTTATGCTAAGCTTGCTTCTTTTAGTATTTATGATGATGCTTCTTTTTGTGTGAGAGATGGACAAATCTTTAACGTTTTATAAATTCTTGCATCTATGTTGTTACTTTAAGCGCAGTTTGATTATTTGAAGCTCTTTAAAACTGGAAATGATTTTTTCAAAGGCCTCCAACACACAATTCAAAAGAAAGCATTAGCTTTTTAGCTTTATTGGTATTGGCATTGGTACTGGTATTGGTATTGGTTTTGGTAGTGTACTCGTTGTCGCGTACTATTGACAACCGTGGCATGCATCAGCCTACAATCAGCGTCCAGCGCTGATGTTTACACTCTAAGTGCATTCTTTTGAGTCAAGCTAACTGATTGGGGTTATTCGGTTTACACTTTTGTTGCCAGTTTACTCAAACGATAGAGGAGTGAACACTTTTGATGAGACCACTTAAAGTGCATTTAGAAACGCTTTTAATAGAAGATACTTCATGCATATTTAATATGTCTTATAATGTGATGTTATTTATGAATGTGCAAATTTCGCATTATGTTAAAAATGTCACAGACCTTCGTATTTTATTTGGCGGCACGGAAAATAATTTATGAAAAGATTGAAAAATAAAAATCTGTGCTAAGGCCAAAAAGCTAAGACACAGGCCAGGTGAGGCTCATATTTTGTGGGCTGCTTGCCATAATATGGGCAATATATCTTTTGCTGCCATAAATCCTTAAGCAAATAAACTTAACGAAAAAGAAAATTGGTTGAGGCTTATGCTGCGAATCTAAAAGAGAAAATGAACCTGAATGTAAGACTGAGCCTGCTGAGAATGTCGTTTTTTGGCGGAAATACGCTTCACGTTTAACTGAACTCGAAATTCGAATATTATTCATGAGCATGTGGAAATTAAATTCAGGTCCACACAAAAGAGATTTATTTGTCTGCCATCTACTCTCACAATCTATGCGAAATGAAATGTTAAAGCGAACAAACACACACAACTAAACGAGATAACATGATAGTAGAGCAGCGTACAAATATACAGAAGACGAAGTCTAAATACTCTTTATTGTACGTATGTTTAACGGCTATACTCTTTACTACACTATAAAATCTTTGTTTCTTACTTTCTACAGTTTTTGATAATGGAAATATTTGAATTATTATTTAATTGATACACCCTAAGCTAGAATGTTTCACCACAAACAAATGCCCTTCGGACCCCAAGGGAAAACTGCTGGTAGCTGGTGGGAGGGAGGGAGGGGTCAAGCTATTTATCTGCCTGAAGCGACGGCAACGTCGTCTTCATCATCGTCGTGGGATTCGGTTTTTTTGCCAACTTATCGCAAGTTTTCCATTATAAAATTAGGTCAGCTGCAAAAATAACTCAACTCAACTATTTTTGCAGGCACTCTTTTGTTTGTGTGTGTGTGTGTGTGTGTGTGTGTGTGTGTGCTGCGGTCGCCAGGGCAAATATTTAGTTGAACAACGACGTCGACGGCCGTTGGCAAAAAATGGGAAAAAATGCTAATTTGTCAGTTTAAGGTCTGACATTGGTCGGCCAGGAACAGCCCAACGGTCCAGCACTCCAGCTAGTCTTCCATTTCGTTGTCATAAAAATTGTTTCCATTACATTATGCTGATTTCGTACATTTATATAGACGACCGCTTCACATCTTCTCGTTTTGGCCTTCTCAAGAAGGCAACTTAATTTCAACTTTTTTTTTTATGTATATTTTTGGGCTTTTTCTTTTGTTGTTTCGCCTGCTGCTGACATGGGTGTTCGGTTAGTATAAGAAAATAAAAACCAATTTCGATTTGAGCAAATATCTCTAAAAACGATGTTTATTTTGCAACAAGGCACAAAATGTATGTTGATAATGTACCTGCATGTGCATAAAATATATTTTCTTCGATTTGTTGTGGTCAAATGGGTTTTGAGAGCTTAAGAGCAATCATTTTATGTATATATATTTTGTGTTTGATGATTTTATTTTGCTGCACACTCAGCTCATTGACAATCAAGAGATATGAGATAACTTGATTGAAAATTATATGCAATTTGATTTGTAGTTTGCTTAAAATAAACTCACAAAGCAGTTACAAATATAAATGAAAGCAATATAACAAAGTTAGTTTGATTAAAATGCCTGCTTGCAAGTATCTCTTCATATAAAGTAAATGTTTCTTATCGCGATTTGTTTGTCCAAACTTACAAAGCACATTTTTTGTTCAATATTTCGTCATAGAGAGTAAAAAAAAAATCGTCGCAAATAAAAATATTCTCAAAGGCATTCTGCGAAGCCAAATAAAAACCGTATACGATGTGTCTTCAATATTGATGTGTCACTAAATTTTTATCATAAGACAGTGAGGATATGCTTCATTGTTGGAAAGTAGATGCTTGATTCAAAGAAAACACATCAGCGATTTGGATATCATTAATCACTGTCATGCTGTAATAAAAGTTGCCTTGACTAAACTCAATAATATTTATATATCTATTAATCGAACTGTAGAGTACTTTAAGTGGAACCTAATGTTTATAAGAATATTTTAATACTATTCAAAGTTACATATAATATAAAAAAAATATTATTATCATTAATATATATATAAAAATGACAACTTTGGATATCTCGTCAAATATTTAACTTGGTTTATATATGTATTTGAGTTCTTATTAATCAGACAAAGATTGCCAATAAACGTTTTCTTATTCATAACGATTTCAAACCTAAAACTCAATTATACCAAATTAATCATGTGCAAAGCGTCTCCTAAGAAACGATCTGAACGTATTTGCTTGCAAATTTGAAGTATTTTTTATTATCTTACCACCAAAAACTAACAAAGTCGCAGTCTTTGCTATGCCAAGAACAAATAACAAACGACAACAACAACAACGACTGACAGCTGACACCCGCGACATGAGGTTGCAACAATTACACCAACAGCAGCAACAAAAGCAATACGCAGCAGCAACAGTGGAAGGCAAAACAAAAAAATCATAAAAAAAAATGTAGCAACTGTCACTTTACGCTGATTGCATCAATTGAAGCTCCACTGTGGCGCACGTCCATTCATCATCCGGTTGCTTCATCAACATGATGACATGACAGCATAGCAACGTCGGTGACGGCGGCTGTTGAGACAACACCAGAAACACCCCCACATCCCTTCCACCAGCAGCAAACAGTCCCCAAACTGTCCGCAGTTAGTTGTGGATCTCTCGTGCTACGCATGGCCAAACTAAACGAACGCGCTCCAAACTAACATACAGAAAAAAAAAATGTATATATAAAAAATAAAACACAACTTTTCAACTTCATTTTGCTTTGTATGTGTGTGTGTGTGTGCGTTTGAGAGAGCCTGAAAAATAACGAATTCTTGCGCAAACACAGTGCAAACTAAACGAATTTCGAAAATAAAATTACAACTTTGTCCAAGCTCCCAAAGATGCTAACGAAATTGCTCATCCTCATCCTCATCGTCTGCTTTAGCTTTAGCTTCGGCTTTGGCTTCAGCTTCAGATACAGCTTCAGCTGCTGGCTAAAAGAATTTTCGGTCGTTGTGCACCCAAAAAATTAGTGCACCAAATTTTCAAGCAGCGCGGGTCGCGCACGGCTTAGCTCAAATACGGGCAAGGGGAGATGGAGATGAAGATGGAGATGGAAATAGAGATGGGAAGGAATTGAGATTCGATTGGCTTTCCTTTGTGTCTGTGTGGCATATGTCTGTGTGGTCAGGAGCGGGGCTTGGGCTAAAGCCGTTCATTACGGTTTTTCGTTGCCAAAGCAGCCAAACAATTGGCCATTGACATAAAAATGTTGAAGGGATCATCGCGTAGTCCGTAATGAAAATGAATTTTCTTGTGCATTTGCAGCAGCTTAATTGCTTTCATTTGGATTGGAGCTCTCTCTCTCTCTCTATCAAGAGCGCCCCCAAAAACAGACACACACAAACACTTTTCAATATGACGTTGATTTCAAAAGAGCGGAAGAGAGAGAGAGAGAGAGAGAGAGAGAGAGAGAGAGTGAGGTGAAGTCAGAACTTGGAGCTGCCTGCTCTGATGGTTTCAAGAAATTTTCCAGTGCACTTCACTTGGCAAACAATGATGCAAGAAATTGATTTTCAACAAGCTCAAGTAGCGTCCAGGCGTTGCAATGGGGCGAGGGCTTTGCAAAACTTGAGGATTTGTGCGGCACTTGAAGACTAGCTTTTTCCAAGCCCCTGCTCCATCAACTACACACTCACACCCGCACACGCACCCGCACACCCATCCACACGGTCGTTACATGATGAAAATGTCTAAGACAATTGCTTTGGCCAAAGTGCAAGAAATAGATAAAATTAGTGATGGCCCAGCACCCGCACACCCAACCCAACCCAACCCAATCACCACTATGTGCCATCGAGCATGGGATTGCGGGGGCATCAGGGGGTTGAAGCAGAGAGAACAGAGTATAGCTGAAAGTCGCCGCCTTTTGCCGTCATTTGCTTGCAAGTGCACAAGAAATGCGTCAAGCACCAATTTCTCAGGTGCTATGCTGAGCTTTTGTTAATGCTGGCAAATGCATAAAGAAACCTTCTTGACTTTTACATTATATATATAAAAACATGTATTTGTTCCTTATTTAGTTTAATTGGATTTGCGTGTGCAAATTTCATTTGCTTCCAATTTAAATATATATTTTTTTCTGTGTATATACAAAAATAAAAAAAAAAGGGAAAAAAAATACTTTCATTTGCATAATGTGCAATTATAAGCAGGTCGCATGCAACACACACGCATATTTATGCACACACACGTGTGGCAAGGTAGGAAATATAATTTTTTATTTTTATGCTTTCTTCTTTTTGTGGCCGCTTTTTGTTAATTAAAAATTATTGTAATTTTTTTTTTTTAATGCGTAATTATTCACAAAGAACACTCAGCGATGGCCGCTTTTATTTATTGTAAGTATTTTTGCCCAGCAGCTGTTAAAGCTGACAATGGGTAATAAAAAAACAAGCCAAGAAACAACTCGACTACAGTAATCGACTTAGAGATACACTGTAGCCGCATTATTGCTTAAATATTATCTCTAATACTTATTGTCGTTACGTTCGATGTTTCTCAACCCATTTCGATGAAAATATCGCAGATATATTGTATATATACATTTTCTAAATCACTTTTTAAGCTTGTCGATATCATGTGAACATCGAAAAGAAAGAAATTTACTCTACGCGTGGTATACGAGAACTTCTCCGAAATCGAATCGGAACAAAACCAATATACCCTTTTCAAACGTTTCATGAATTCAGGGTATACAAAAATATTATTATGCATGCCATGAAAGCTGAGTATGTTGTTTGTTCAAGCGCGCCTGGCTGTTTCTTTATGTGTATATACGCGTGTGTGTGTTTTAAAGGTGTACAGACTGCTTGCAAGCAGTCGTTTCAGCTACATAAAAAATTTGCTTATTATCATATATGATGCATGAGGTAGCTGAAAAACAAAAATCTAATTAATTCTAATTAGCTACAGGAATGCTTAGTTAAGCTTTAAAAAGCTTATTCAAAATTGTAAATGTAATTTTTTAATGAATAAAAATGTTTTTACTATTAAGCATTTAAATATTTAAAAGAATATCTCTTGGCTTATTAACTAGAATATAATTAAGACATATTTAGCATACTTTAATATGCTTTCATAACACTTCAACATTCAAACCATAAGCTTTGATGGCATATATATTTAATGATCATCAGAAATGAAAAAGCTACTTGATAATAATCTCACATATCAATTAACAGTCCCTTGTCGAACATGAAATAGCTATAGTTACTACAGAGCTAAGCCTTTTTTAAAGCCGCTTACAACGCCATACAAATCGACAGCTGCTGATGAGTTTCTACCGGCAGACAAAGACAATGCCCATTGGCAACCATGAATCATCATATGCGCCAAGCACAAGTCCATTATCGAATGCCTTCTCTCTTACAAATAGACAAAAACGTATCGCGAACAAAAGGCAGCTTTTCACAACATATGAATACGAAACAAACAGACACCTAAACACACACAATGCAGTCGGGAATAATAGGCTCAGGCTGCATGCTTTAACCAAATGAACCGCAACGCCTGCCATAATATTATGAACAAATACTTAAGTACAGCCTCGTTTTCTCTACCTCTCTCTCTCCCTCTCTCTTATCGCCTGTGTTTATCTCCTTTGCTTCCACTGTCGTCCCATGTGGCGTATGCATAATGCGAGGAGCGCTGTTAGCATAAAACAAAGGTAAATTTTACTCAATGTTGATGCTAAAATATTAAATACCCTTTTTGGTTCAGCACGGCCATCAAGTTAAAATATGCCAGAGTGATTTTTGTTTTTTTATATTTTAAGAGTATCAAAAACAAACCTTAATTTTAGACAAACAAAAACAATATCTTTTCTCAAATTTGCAGAATTATTTTAGTTATTCAATGGTATATACTATATACCACTGGCTCATATTGTGATTACAGAGTATATCTTATCCGAAACGATGCACGTCAACAACTTGAATTCTTATGCAATTTTAGATAGTTATGAAGTAGTAAATACGCAAAGGGAAAACAGCGCTTCGCGCAGGTAAAACCCAAAGACACATGATTGCTGGCAACATACACAGCAAGGACAAGCACGATTTCGGGAATCAGCGGTTTAGTGGAGAGCAACAACCAACAAACAAGGCCATTTCATAAGCAGCTTTGCATGCCACTGAGATTCAAAGACTGCGCCTGAAACTCATATTACAAGACTACTAGCAAGCCATTTAGCTAGTTGGCCGTTGCTATAATTGGAAAATTAATAACCAGATCCTGGTCAATTTGGACTGAAGCAGGAGAGTGAAAGGTGAAAGAGGAGAGTGAAGAGTGAAGAGAGCATGCATAAATCGCATTTGATTCAATTGAAGCTCAAAATGTATTGATTGAATGGATGCAACAGCAGCAAAATCATCAGCTAGCTGAATGCAGCTGCAGTTTTCGTTTAAAAGAAAATTCATGCGGCTCGTTTCTGTTGCCAAACGAAATTGCTCGTTTGCACATGAGCTCAGCTGAAAATTGCCACGCGAAACACGTAGCCAACCAGCCACAGTGGCCCAAAAACCATAGAAGGGTATAAGTTTGGGTGGGATTCTACCATGGTGATTGGCTGTCAGAGAAACTTATCACGAATCCTTCGTTCGTTCTGTGCATTGGTAGTTTATCAATGGCACAGCGTATTTTCAATTACACGCCAAGAAAAATATCTCCGTTTGTATGGGCAAAGTTGTGAATTTCATTTGGCTTCATCTATAAAACGTTATGAAACTTAATCAATTTTTCATACTTGATAGCTTCATATTGTTCAATCAGAAACCAATATAAATTAGTTAAAAACTTAAACTCACATTTGCTATGAAGTATCCATCGAGTTTTCGGTAGAATTCCTCAGATCTTTTAGTTCTTGAAATATCCACTTGAATGCTACAAAAGATATTTTTTAATTATCATACTAAAGTCTTCAAGCTCTAAGAGTAAGTAGTTAGTTATAGTTTAAAGCAAACAGCTTCTTAGTTTAAATTAAACTATTGTAAGCAGTTATTATATGATCTTTATCACTTGATGTTTCCCCTTATCATTCCTTATCAGTAACAAGAGCTTCTTACATAAACGTTAACGTTAAAGTGGAAATGAAAATGTCAATACCAAAATAATCACTAAAACTGAAAGAAAAATCCAATTACCGCTAAGAAAGCAAGCGAGGGAAAAATTACAACAATTGTCATAAGAAAAAATAACATTTTTATTGCTAGCAAGAAATTTCACGGCGCGTTTGACTTTAATGCAAAAATAATTGTATGCAAATTTTGATCTGTGTTTGATGCACTCCTGAACAAAAATCATTTGTCTTTGCCAGCTCTTAATTAGTTTGTTTATAATTGGTTTGTTTATAAATACCCTGTAACCACCCTTAATCACTAAAAAGAATAAAATCGAGTTAAGCAGGATATTCAAAAATATTTCAATTTATTATTGAAAGAAAAGCTAATGAGTTTTATTTTTAAGTGCTAACTTTTTGGTTACCTTAGAGGCAGGGCATCTTCACGTTGATCACATTTAACTTAAGCGTTCCTCCATCTTTCTTTTGTACGTCTTGCATTTAAACAATACGTATACGTTGCGTTGCCCAGCTTAATGAGTTAATTTTCAATACCATTGCACGTCATGATGGAAATGAAAAGAAATGCAATTGCTGTTTGAATTCGCTCCAACTACCCAACTCATTAGCCATTAAGGTGGATGTCATTAATGCGTTGTACGATTAATAATGGAATTGTTTGCGCCTTCACTCTGCCATTTGACTTTTGTCTTTCTTCTCTCTTTCTGTGTATTTTAAAAAATAGCAATTAATTATAAAATAGAGATTTTACTTACAGCTGGTCTTATGGGATCTACGAGTCATGTTCTCTTGGCTAAAAGACTTCAACTTTCTATAGATCAATCTTTCTGTTTAGTTTACAAAAATAAAAAATCAAATGTGTTTTAAATACCAAAACTTTACTTATCAATATAATTATAAAAAGTCTATATATTCATTTCGTTCTAACTGAAACGGATTTCGCAACAAACGAAAACACCTCGACCTTGCAACATTTTTTTGTGATTATCAGCAGCTTTACTTATGAGCAGCGATCTCTGATCCATGAGATGATTTGTTCTTTCTAGTTCTAATTCTATTTCTAATCTTTAATTTATTAACCTTCATATGTATACAAATTTACTTTCTACGTATAAGACTGCTGTCAGTCAAGTCGACAGACAACAAATGATAAGACTAACAATCTACAGCGAGTATTCAATGTATATGTTGAATGTGCTCTTTATATAGTGGGAAAATAAAAAAAAATATACAAAAATAAAATAAGCCATATTAAATGTAAATCAATAATTGAGTAACACATTTATTTATTTATCAAGATCTTAACCACTTTTTAAAACTTGAGTACAGAGCCGGCGGTCTTCTACAGGGTATCTTTTAGTCTAAATTAAATACGCCAGCGTGTTATTTATGCAAAATAGCAAAGTAAAGTAACAGTTTCCAGTATTAATGAACACACACGCACACTCATACTCGTGTCTGAATCACAACAGATAGAGAGAGAGAGAGAGAGAGACTGGGAAGTTGTTGTTATAAATTCATTACAGGGCAAGCCCCCTACCAAAAAAATGTTTGTTTAATTTGATTTTCGTAAATTTATGCAGAGCCCTTGCGAAACTATACATTGATAAGTTCAAACTTTGTGCCGAAAAGCTAAAAAAATGTGAACACTTTAATTTGCGTTGATAACTACTATTTGAAATAGAAATAGTGCATATAGAAATAGAAAATACCCTGTAACAAGTCTCCTGCCCATACCAACTGGTTGTGCTCTACAATTTTTTACAGGGTACAAGTATGTAGTATATAAGTATAGAGGCTTTAGCTATAGATAAGCCATATTTTTAAAGGATGGACAAATGTGTTTTTCAATTAGCGAGAAACAAAATAAAATATGAACAAAATTAACATAAATTACAATCACCAAAAATATTTGCAAGCCGCAGACATGAAACTAAAATAAATGCTACATTTTTGGATTATTTCAACACAAACATATATTGTACATATACATATGCATATACGTGTATACTTTTATATATATATATGTATATATATATTTTTATTTTTTTTTTTTTTTTGATAGTTTACAGACCACAGCTACGATTTTGGTAGTAGTGGGTGTATGTGTGTGTGTGTGTGAGTTGTAGATAATGGGGGTAGAGCAGCAGCAGTAGCAGCAGTATTTGCTGCCACACAGAGTTATATTTATTATCACAGAACATTTGCGCAAATGTCCTTTTGCATAAGCAACGATGGCGTGCAGTCCTTTGAGGACATTTATCTTATTATCTTTGCATACAGCAACAGAAACAGCAACAACAACACATAAATAAGACTCAGCGCAATGAGCGACAACAATAACAACAACAACAAGAGCTAGAGCAAAAGCAAACGAAAGGGAACAACAACAATGAGATGATGAGCAACGTTTGGCAAGGACAAAACAAAACCACGAGAGCTTCCAAAAGGCTCTGCGAAAGCCAAAAGTCAAGTCGAGCCAACAGACCGCAGAAAACAACAGTAACGACAGCAACAAAAGCAACAACAATGTAGTTCGTAAAACATTTTTGGCAAAAAGTCGCCTAGCCATGTCAGGCAGGCCACAAAAGTTGCTCATACGCCTCGTATAAGCCTCACAATGTTATATTTTTGTTGTTGTTGTTTTAGCTGCTTTGCTGTGTGTTTGTTTGATTTGCTTTATTGTTATTTTCACAGCCGTCGCACAAACACACCGAATCACACACACACACACACAGAGCTTTTAGCATAGCGCACAATTTTTTAATTGATTAAAGCCGCATTTGCATTGCGGCTTACCATCAGCTTAACAATTTTTCCAAAAATTTACTTTTTATTTACCAGTTTTGGCCACTTTTTTATTTTGCCCCTCGCCTGGCTTCACGTGGATACACAGTATTTTTCGGTATTTGCATTTTGCTTTTGCAATTTGATAATTAAAATCGAACCATATTCTGATATTTTCATTTTAAATTGTTACAAAAAACAAGTAAGAAGGCTCTAGTCGAGAAACCTCGACTAGACGATACCCTGAACCCTATACTTTATGCATACAGTCCGTGCTTGAAAGTATATATGTGTGTGTACGCGCACACTGCATACCGCATACTCAACTTCAATGTTCCTTATCTCCTGAGATTCTCAGCTGATTTAAATAAAAATTTCACAGATTGTTATTATTTTCTTTAATAATTCAAATGCCATCTCAAAGTATTCCAAATTCAATATTTTGTTGTTATCGATCACATGTGAATATCGAAAACGGGAAGAGTTATCAAAAATCGAAAACAAACTTGTACTGAACTTGGATTAGGCGAGCTTAAGTTCCAAATCTGGAGTCTCTAGCTTTTATAGTCTCTGAGATCGATGCGTTCATAAATACGGACGGACAGACGGACGGACGAACGGACAGACGGACATGGCTATATCGACTCGGCTGTTGATGCTGATCATATATATATATGTATATATATATACTTTATGGGGTCGGAGATGCTTCCTTCTGCCTGTTGTACACTTTTGCACAAAACCAATATACCCTTTTTACCCATTTTTAATGGGATCAGGGTATAAAAAACATAAAGTCTACGTTGGGTATATATTATATAAATATTCACGGCATTTACACAGGACCAAAAGCGATAGAAATAAAAAAATGGTTTTACATAAATTCGAAATCGGTAGGATCTATGAAGGTTTGACATATTTAAAATTGAATATTTTATGTGAACATTAAAATAATCGTAGTGTTTATTAAGTTAGAATTATCATTATCCCGATCTTTTGTTGATCTGTTCATGTTAATATATTCAGTCAATGAATCACTAGCATTTCCAGAATAATTTTCAAGCTTTTTACCATAAACGACTCTGCCTCGTTGCTTACCAATACACACGTCAATATTGAAAAAAAACATATAAACTGATATATTTATTTGTGATTCTTACTCAGTTGATATTTGTTAATATAAAAATGTATGAAATGTTAAAAGACTTTATATATTTTAATTAAGAAATAGTTTGATTAATTCCTTAATGGGATTTCGGTCTGATCATCATTTGTACAAATTTAATTGCGTTGTGATGCCAACTATTCCAAGAAATTCTGAAACTTCCTAATCCTGAGTTTTTCGAACGTAGTCCATTCAAATCACTAAAAAATTTAAAATTAGAGAGAAAGAGAGAGAGAGAGAGAGAAATAAATTAACTACGCTGGAAATGCTTACATAATATATATTGCGTGAATTACCATATAGAGCAATTACCGAACCACCAACCAGATTTATAATATTTCGCACAATTTGTCTTAGAATTATCATTATCCTGATCTTTTGTTGAAAACTTCAATTTAATATGTTCAATCAGTGAATCACCAGCATTTCCAGAATAATCTCCAAGCTTTTTTAGCTCATACGATTCTGCCTCGTTGCCAATAAGAAAGTGATTATACTTCGCATAGACAGTTTTATTGTCAAAATCCTCAAGATGTATATACAATTCGTGGGGCTCAAATTGTGTCAGCAAGTGAAGTTTCTCCAGTCCCAAAAAGAACTCTCCACGCAGATCTCCAAAGCCTGCCTTATACTCTTCCCAATTGCGATTAAAGTCCACACTGCCATCAACTCGTCGCTGAACTACAGTCCAACCGGAACCTGCCAGTTCGATGTCACAAGGTGCAGAGAATGTTCCAATGTTGGGCAAATAAAACATATTCACACCGGTCGCTTTACCCAGACAATTGGAAGATTGCAATGCTGAGTACTTTGACTTCAAGTCGTTCATTTCATGAACTTTAGCAATGAGTTCGGATTTGAGCTTAGTTATTTGTTCATCCTTCGAGGCGTTTTGCTGTTGAAGTTTTGTTACAGTATATTGATCTTGGATTTTATTTTGTAGGTCTCCAACTAGTTTTTTAATTACATCATTTGAGGCCTGTAGCTGTTGAGTGTTTTGTTTGTTAGATTCATTCTGCTTGATCTCTAGATCATTAAGTTTATGTTGTAAGTCTCCGAACTTTTTTTCATTCTTATTATTTAAGGCACATTGTAGTTGAAGTTTATTTATGGTCATCTCTTGATCTTTTATTTTATTTTGCAGCTCTCCAAACTGTTCTTCCTTTGATCGAACACTGGCTGCATAACTGAGCAAGGGCTTTACAACCTTATAGCAATATTTCCCACACATTTCATTATCTTCTCTTGATTCCTTAGAGCACTGTTTAAAGCACAAAATAAGTTTTACTTGATACTACGTTTATTTGTGATACTAACCGATTCACTATACGTCGATCCATAACCTAACTTCAATAGCGAAGCCATCAATACAATTGTTACTAGTCTTAGATGCACATTCATTTTAAATGATTTTATTTAGCGATTTAGATTGTGTTTGTTGCACAGCTTTGTAAATTTCATACTGATTCAAATGGAAGTCTTAACGTTCGGAAGAAACCTCGTCTGTGCAAATTGTTTGCGATTAATCAGTTTTTTATTGATTTGTTTTTACTTATTTTTTATTGCTAAATATATATAAATACTAGAGATAAGTATACAGTTAGTGTCGTGTTGCGCAATTTGACTAGACATGTTTTCTTTGTTGGTATTGTTGCTTTCACAAATTTTTGTACGATCGTTGTTGGTATTGAAAATCGCGTCGTTTAAGTTTCGTGTGGAATTTTCCTTTGATTGATCGCATAATTTCCGTTGTCAGTTGTGAGCGCGTGTATGTGTGTGTGTCATTCCGCTATTGCGTCTATTGGTTTTTAGCTCTATTTGGCACCGGAAGCATGTATGGTTTAGTTTTAAAATAAATATGGCTAAAATGTCGATTTTAAAGATTTCTTTTTGTAGGTACTAAGAAAAATATGTGATACTTTAGTTGCATTACAACTGAATAACTTGAACATTTGTTTGCATCAGAATGTAAAGTAATTAACAAAGAAACGAAGAAACCATGCAACGAAATTACTGAAATTACATGTCATAAGAACAGATATAAGAGTAACAACAGCAATAATAATCATTGCAGGCCGTAATGTAATTTAATGGCCAACAGAAGCCAATGACCGTAGCCACAGAATGGTCGGTTTGAGCTTGAAGTGTTGCAGATATTGGTCAAAAGTGTTGCCGACTGGTTAACAACAAGCCAGACGGACAGACGGATTCCGGCAGTCAAGCAGTCAAGCAGATAAACGCCCACAGAAACTGTTATCAGCCAGGACACAAACCGGCGACAAAATGCGCTCACAACAATAATAATGAGAATAAATTAACTTATTGGATTCGAACGGGATTACTTACGCGCAACATCAGCCGCTTTGGGCAATGAGAATGTAAAGTAAGAGAGGAAACCAGAGTTTCTAATTTCTGTTAACTTTTTACATTTTTCAAGCTTTTTAGCACCTATTTCCCCTCAATTCCTTGATTCTTTTCGGTTATCTTCTCGGACTACCGCTATGTTTGAATTTGATTTTGCTTTGTATATCGACTGCACATGCTTTGTCTCATGTACTTTTGGCACTGTCTGTTTATGCTGAAAGCCTAATTCATATTTCGCAGCATGAACACATATCAATGTATCCATTCCCTTACTCTTGTAAGCTAAGAGTGCCTTAGAAAGAATTAGCAAACAAATTGAACATTTTCTCAAGTTTATCATATGAAATTGGTGAGCTGCTGGTTATTTTGCTTTCAAATAGAGTAAGTTTGCTTGTTATAGACTGAACCCACTAAAAAAAAGGGAAAAAGGGTATATTGTTGTATGCAAAAGTATGTAACAGGCAGAAGGAAGTAAAGGGTTCAGGGTATCGTCTAGTTGCGATCTCTTGACTAGAGCCTTCTTACTTGTGTTTTAAAATTTTGTTGTTGCCGACCAATGAGTATGTATGTATGTATGTTTGTGTTTGTATGCTCATTGAAGTCGAAGGCAAATCGTCTACGGACGGCCTGCTGCATGTGGCCTTGGGCCGTCTTTTTGTGTATGCATGTGTCTGCGTCTAACGGGACTAGGCAGAACGCAAAAATAATAACAACAACAACACGTGAAGGTTGATACCCTTTATTACAATATTTAATTAATGTCAACGCAATTATTAATATATATTAATGTTATATAATGACAATTAATGTTAAGTATATGAATACAAATGGCATTTATTTTATGGTTAGTGTTAATTTGGTATTTAGTCATTTTAAAGCCTTTTCAATAAGTCATTATGACCTACCTAATTCCCAATATATACATAAGCACATATGGTGGAAGTCATATTTAGGTATCTCACGTTTGGCCCTACAATTGTACAAAGTTCATACAATTTTAAATTAATTTAAAAAATTTTAAGTTAACAGATGGTTTCCTCTCTTACTTTGAATACTTTTTGGCAACATCAGCTGCTTTGGGTATTAAAACTTGGTCTTTCTGCCTCTGGCTGTGTGTGTGTGTGTTTTTGTGTGCGTAATAACAATTGGTCAACTCAAATCTTAAATGTTAATCTTCTGCTCGAAAATTTCAATGATTGCATCCTATTTGTACACACACAAATCATTGAAAAAACATCTTCATATTGTAAGTTTTTTTTTTTTTTTATTATTATGGCCAAATTGTTTATTTTAATGTTGCTACTACAAATTTTAATGTTGAATATTAGAATGTTGAATATATATATATGTGTGAGAATATGAACGATATATCGGCTATGTCACGATGTACCGTGTAAGCCATATACGTCCATATTCGACTTCTGTTGATGTTGCTTTTGCTGTTGTTGTTGTTGCTTTTGCTGTGTCCGACATAATAGTTTGTTCCGTCAGCCAGTCTTCAAAACATGGCCACAACTAAACCATATGTCCGTTTATGTTTATACGTGGAAATTCATTATTAATTGTGTGTGGGTATGTGTAGTCCTGTGTTTTTTCTTTTTTTTGTTTAATTTTTGGTCACCCAATTTGCCGACCACATTTTAGCTTCATTTACAGTTATTTGCTGCGTTGTCTCATCGTGTTTTGTCTACCTGTTTGTGTGTGTTTGTGAGTGTGTTTGTAAGTTCTATGTCCATGTGGTCAACAACTGCAACTTGGCCCAAACGCAAAAACCGCAAATTCAATTTTGGTTTGCAGCCGCCTACAACGTTATTGCAGTGTGTGTTTGTGAAGCTTTTGTTGTTATTGTTTTCGTTGGTGTTGGTGTTGCTGTTACTGCTGTTGTTGAGGCTGCTGTTGCTCCTGCTTTTGTTTTTATGTGTGTGCTTTAATGCAATTTGTGTGAAGTGTTTTTGCATGTTTTGTTTCCTATTCACCGCAAACAATCCTTTTGTGTTACAAAGTGTGTTGTAATGTATTGTCCGCACTGCTTGCCATTCGAACTGCATGCTTGTGTTGTCGAAAAGCAGTGCAATTATGTGAATTAGTTTATACACTAACCACATCTTTTGGCGCAGACCTAAAAATAAAAACAAAAAAATATATTTTATTTAATATAAAAAACTCGTCAATAGCTTTATACCTTACTGATCGATTAATTTATGTTTTCTTTTCCTCTTGGATTTGCTTGGCTTTGAATCAATATCATATTTTTGACCAGCTGTTGGCGCTTTTGATGTAGATGCACCACTAATCGATGTCAAAGTAGGTTTTGGCACCGTTTTGCCAATAGCCGTTGAAATCGGCGGCAAATTGTTAAAAAAGTCGGAAGTATCGCCTATGTCATGTTCGACTGGGGTAAACAGACTTTGTCTGCGAGCCATGCTTGGAACAGTTACCTTTGGCTCTATTTTCATATTAACCTTTGGCTTAACAAAAGTGTGGGGCACATCCAGTGGAGCGGGAGTCTGGAGTAACGTGAAAAGGTATAACGATAAGAATATTTACAATACTAAAGTTTGGTACTGCTTACTGCAAAGGGCTCCGGTTTGGGCTTGTTGAATTTTGTATCCAGATTTTTGGGTGCAGGCAGCTGTGGCCACTGCTCTTGTTGTTTTTGCGGCAACTGATTTTGTTTTTGTTGAAGTTGTTGCAGTTGCTGCAGTGGCTGCAGATGCAGTTTCTTTTGTTGCTGCTGCTGTGTCTGATTTTGTTGATTTAGTGGTTGTTGTTGTCGCTGTTGCTGTTGCGGTTGCTGTTGCTGGTGTTGTTTCTGTATTTGTTGTTGCCAATAGGGCTTTGGCGGTTGCTGTTGCTGCTGCTGGTATTGATGCTGCTGCTGGTGTTGATGCTGCTGGTGGTGTTGTTGTTGCTGTTGATATGGATGAACTTGTTGTCTCGGTGGTTTTGGCTTTGGTTGTTGTTGTGCCACAACCTTTAAATAAAATATACAAATTATGTATTTAAATAATAATCAAAGTGAGTGGCTTTACTAACCTGCGAAAAATGTTGTTGGTTCGAGAAATTCTTCTGTCTTCCTCTAGCTGCAGTTTTATTTTGCTGATTGCCATTATTTGGAAGCACGATAGCAAGCTTTTTTATGAGTTCTTCCTCCTAAAACCACATATACAAAACATGCATACATTCATACATACACATATATATATACATAGATACGGTAGCTGAACTTACAGTGACCATCGTGATGTTTGGTTCCGCATTGGTCGACATGCAACTGATGAAATATTCGTAATGTGTTTGCCATACATCATTGTGAAATTTGTCTTGACCTATTGCCGTTACGAGCTGCACCCACATTCGTTCAATATCTTCTCGTTCGAATTGCATTCTCCTTATTTCGTTATTCTCGCAAGACACTTTTCAACCTGTATTTGTCAAAAAAAAAAAAAAACCGACTTTTCTCTTTTCTGTTCAGCAAAGGAAATCTTTAATTTTTCTGCTTCAGACATTCTTTAATTGAAAAATATATATGCACAATAAATCTCTCTGGTTTTTTCACAGTATCAAAATGGCTGATTTTTTCTCGTAGACTTTATACACAAAAAAAAAAAAAGAAGAAGAGATTTTCTTTTGCAGATTTATTTTTCGATTAAGCAGAAAATTTAAATATTTCCTTTGCTGTACATTTTTTTTTTTTGTTTTGTTTGTTTCTTGCCATTAATATGAGTAAATAGAACTTACACGTTTATTGGACAGAAAGCACAATTAAAATTGTCTTTTGCTGAATGTGCTTTATAACTGCGACTAATTTCGAGAACAACCACAAGTAAAATTATTCTGGCAACAGGAAATGGAAAACGATATCTAGACTTATATTTTATTATTTTTTGTTAACTTGACACAAAAGTATCGGAAATATTTTGTTCAATTCTATTTTGTTTCACATATAAATAATTCACGTTAGCGGGAATTGATCAAAAATACTTAAAATCAAATAAAATGAAATATTATCAATATCATACAAGACATTCTATCGGATATAGTATCATATATTTTATGTCGTAAGTATGTAAGCTCAAAAACTTATGTTTTTCATTCTGACGCCGTTAACATTTATGAAATATGCTTACAAAGTTTCACGAATTGACAAAAGAGAAACAATTTCTATATTCAAGTAATTGTCAATATTCAGTATGCCCAACAAAGGTTGCGACAAGGCGAAAAATGTTGATATTTTCACTTTAGAGATATATGGTCACCCTGGTTGTTGTTTTTTATTTTTTTTTATTTATTTTTATAAGTAATTCAATCAATTATCTCTTAAACCTATTTAAGAGAACTTAAAAAACATAAACATTAACAAAGAAACCTTTAAAATACCCAACCCTTAATCTCGAGCTGTACAGTGGGTATATTAGTTTTGGTTTTCAAGTGCTTTCAACGGCTGGCGCCACACTCTGCTGGGGCCATCATCATAGTATAGCATCATTTTGGATTCATCACATAATACCACGTCGTCCCAATATTAATTTGGCTGTCCACGTCAATCATATCAAGGCCACAATCATTTTTTAGGCCACATTCGCGAGATATGGTCATTCCGCAATCATTCTTCATCTCATTGGCAACCGATCTGCGCAAAAAAATTTTGACTTTTATGGATCTACGCATTTTTAATTTAATTAAAACTAACTGTACATACGAATTCCATACGAATTTTACAACGCAAATGCACCAAAAACGGAGTGTCGCAAGATTTATTGGGCAGTTGAATTTAGTGCCTTTGTTAGTATTTTAAATGTTTCTTTGTTAATGTTTATGTTTTTTAAGTTGTGTTAAATAGGTTTAAGAGATAATTGATTGAATTACTTATAAAAAATAATAAAAAACAACAACCAGGGTGACCATATATCTCTAAAGTGAAAATATCAACATTTTTCGCCTTATCGCAACCTTTGTTGGGCATACTGTATATAATATGCGATTTCAATTTCTAAACAATTTTTTTTATTTATTATATTTTGCCTAACTACAGATGAAAACGTTTATATATAATGTATGTATAACAATTAATAATTTATATTTTTTCACTATATATATATAAAGTTCGAGCAATATACATATATATATATATATACTGTATAATTCAAATGCATAATATTGTTACAAACATTGTTCATTTTCTACATTTGTAAGCAGCAAACGCAATATATTTTTATTTCAACATACACACGTATATATCCTATATGTTTTTTATATATATCGTTTTTGAATTTTTGTTTTGAAATATGAAAAACATTATTTTAAAATTTGTATACGCTTTGCTAACTTGAGTTATTTTGATTTTAATATATGTTTTTTGATTTAGTTTAAGAAGAAAACATTTTCAATAAATATTGTATATATATTTTAATGACTTTCTGAACTTTTCGAGAAAAACGATAATTCGTCTTTGAATTGGAATGCATACAAAATTGTTTTTAATAACTTTTGAGTGCCACAATACTAGTTAGTTAGCACATAGATAACAAGAGCAATGCATACACATGTACATAAGAATGTTATATATAATAAGTATAATTAATATAATTTAGGTATTTTGATATGATCATGAATCACAACAATATGTTATCAATATCTATTGAATATACATCGTTTTAGTTGGGCGTAATATCAATGACGAATTACAAAGTTGTGTAAATAGTATGTACAGCTAAAAAATTAACAATGTGCTATATGTATATGTTTTAAAAAGTTGCTGCTTTAAAAGTTCGAGCAATAATAAATTTAAACAATAAAATTAGTTTAATAAAAACATTTTTGTAAAAGGGAAAACATTCTTTGGAACATTAGCTTAGAAATAATAAAAACCGATACAAATTTATATCGTATAAGTATAGTATATAAGTATATGATGACGAACGGCAACGTGATTAGTGTCCGCGTTTAGAACGGCTCAGTCTTCTGCTAAAAACTCAACGCAATGATTGATGATAAAAAGCGACATATTTATGTATGTATTGAACAACAAAGAATCGAGACGTCTTTGACTTGAATGCATACTAGTCCTAGGCATTATTGTTCTCGCCGCAACATTGTATGCAGTCCATGCAGTTGTGCTATCTATTGCCATCATTCTTTCGGCTCATATTCGATGAGGTCATTTGTATCTATAAAAGGTATATAAAACAAATAGTTAGCAGCTGTTGAAATTGTCATGCTTACAACTCTTATGCAGTGTTTTTTATATTTTTGTATTTTGGTGTTAGGCAGAGTGCATGCATGCAGTTAGTGACTGACCTTTAGTCCTTGCATTATTATTTGTGGTATTCTTAAGGCTAACGTGTTTAAACTTTTTCACGCACAACAACAAGTACAAAACGTGTATGGTGTCATAAACGAACAAACAACATTTAGAGGTGTACAAATAGATAGATAGACAGTTAAATATGTTGGAGTGTGAAGTGGTGCAATGTACAATTGAAAAATCAATAAAAGCACACCTGCATTGAGCGTATGGTATCCAACAATGCCTTCTTTTCCTCCAGCAAAATGCTAATGTCATCTTGTGCAGCTTTTAGATATGAGCGCAAGACATCCGTTTCCTGTTTGGTCTTTTGCCTATTAAGCAATTACGATTAGGACGTACAAATTAATTCAAAAGTCGTTCACACTGTACCTATAATGTTCTGTGTTGGTTTTGGAGTCAACAGCCTGCCTGCGCAACTGCTCATTGTCCAGTTTCATTTGCTGCATGACCAGCTGCATGGAGAGGAGCTCACGATCGCGTTCGCGCGGTGCACCAAACAATGCGCCACTCAAAGCCGTATGTTGCTCAGCACTCATATTTGTATCTGAAAGAATAATAAAATTATGTGAAAATCGATAAATTAAACTTTTTGCTTTACTCTCACCAATTGGCTGTATATTAAGCTGTCCGGTCTTGTCGCGCTCCAAATGCATGCGGCCAATGCATAGATTTATGGGCACTGGTCCTGGTGAGGTAATGTTTACGGGCGGACGATCTTCCAGCAAATTGAGGCGCACATTTTCCAGATTAATCTACAAGTTTTAAAACACAACAAATAAGAAGTACATATTATTGTAGAGTTAAAAGTGACTTTACCGTGACGGGCATTGGAGAAGAGATTATCTCGTCCTCAGCGAGATCGCCGAGACCAATTACTGTGCTCATGGACAAATCCAAGCTGATGTCCTTAACGCGTATCTCGGCATGATGGGTAAACCAGCTGTAAGAAAAAATTGCAAATCATGTTAAGAATGCTACAAAACTGTATCAATCAGCAAACGGTTTACCTTTGTATGCGCTTGCGATCGATAATGCCTTCGATTTCCTTTGGCATATTAAGAGTTTCCTCGAGTCGTAGTCTTATGCAAGGCGGTGCCTCTGGATTGTATGGTGCCAGGTTCCAGGCCTTACACCGCGCTCCAAACTTTGTCTGCAAATGGTCATCAAGAGAATATTATTAAATGGTACTTTTTAATTAACAACGCAATTAGTAATCAAGCATGCAAACAAGCAAAACTACAAACATGCAAAGCAGCAATCTTACACACATGCAATTTGGTGTTTCACTGAGTGAGTGTGTGTGTGTATGTGTGTGAAAGTGTTAAAGATCTTTTAGATAGAGTTAATTGAATGTTTAGTGATTGTGATTAAGGCAGCTTGATGATATGAAGTTTTTTATCTTGGAACGCCAATTGGGAATCTTCCATGAACCGTAACTGTTAGTTTTGTTGTTATTGTTGTTGTTGTTGCTGTTGTTAGTGTGATGTTTGTTAATAAGTTATTAAGTTCGTATATGCCCAGTAATTGGTGTTAACGCCTTCAAACCTAGGTGTACTGTTTAACCAAGCCAATTTGCAACAAAAAAATGTAACAAAAAAACAAAATCATTAAATCATATTCAAAACATTGGACACTACAAAAGTAAAAAGTAAAAAAAAAGATATTGGAACTATATTGATTATGAACAATATGGGGAAGGGGGGGAACGGCATGTGAATGCATGCTCAAAACACATTCGTATTATACAATATACAGTTCCAAAAAGCTGCCTACAATATTCGTATCGTTAAAGCGGTAATATTCACTGTGAAAAAAGCCTGTTTGAACTAACATTATAAATATAGCTAATTTGTATGTTAACTACTTTAACTAGTGGCCAAAAACAATTTTAAACTGCACCAGAGCTGGCAAAGGAAGCCAACATAAAATGTAACTACAAAAAATAAATCAATCAACAAATAAGTAAGTATAGTAAGTAAGTGTAAGTATATACAAAAGCAGCAGAACGAAACGAAAAACGAAAAAAAGTTAGCTTCTAAATAAGAATTAACAAATTTTGTAGTTGAGCTTTTTTTTATACCTTGTTCGCTTGATGCGCGATCTGTTTTGTTGTTGTTGAAGAGTGTTGTTATTGGAGATTGTGGTGTTTGTTGTTGTTGTTGTTGTAAAGAATTTGTGTCATGTAGTTTTTGTCGTTAATCAATTTACAAAGTATTTGTTGTTTTTTGTGGATTATAGAGCACATTATTTGTATTATGTAATTAAGCACACATTGAGATTGGTTTTTTTTTTGTTTAGTTGAAAACATATTTGATTTTCAGAGAAAAGAGAAAATTTAATGAGAAAAATGATTATATGACAAGTTTATCTTACAGTATAAAATGTATTGCTAAATAAAAATATCAAAGTTATTTATAATATTGAAACTTTGTTAGATGTTTAGATAATTGTTATCAAAACATGCAGAAGACGGTCGGAAAAGTTTAGCGAAAGAACATTTAATTTAGTTTTAACCAAAAGTTAAAACCAAAAGTACAAAAGTCAAAACTGAAGAAAAAACAACAAAATGATTTGATTATATACAAAACACAATTTAAATAAAATAAAAAAAAAAATCGGAATCAAATGGAAAAACGTTGCAATCGGAAGACACCGAAAGCTCAATATATACTCTGCTCGCAGCTCCTTCTTACATATCATGTTTATTGGGAACAGAGTACTTAGATTACAACAGTTGAATTGAGAAAATGTAGCCAACCTGCAACTCATCCCAGGGTATGGCACCGCATTCATCACAAGAAACGGCTGCCACCTGCAAACGCACCGATGACTTAGGTCCCTCCTGCTGACGTATGACCTCCACAGTTGTCAATCTTTAGTGTGGGAAATATATAATCAATATATTACAGTCATTTTGAATTGTAATGCATGAAAATAGTGAACCTGAAAGTGGCCATGGAGACTAGATCACGTCGCCGCCAGGTGCTTGCCTCTGATGGTTCCGAGGGCGATGACATATTTGTCTTATAGCTGCTTGGCTCCTCGTACACCTCGCTGGCCACCTCAACCGGTAAGGTCTTAATGTTGTTTTCGGTCGTAAATAGATTTAGACGGAACATACCATCCATGCAGTCTATGGTCTTATCGTCACCCATCGCTGCAAAGTTTTCCGAATCAGAGCTATTACAGCTCTGAATGGAGAAGGTATCACTGGCATCATCATTGGGTGTGCCCGACTTAATAATGGCCGAATCAAGGGAAGTCATTAAACTGGAGAAGCCCTTCTTCATGGTAAGAAGACCCGAATTAATCTCCTTGGTTATGCTAGGCACATTTTCACCGCCCACACCAGGGCGAGCGGTGTTCTTCAAGCTCTTTGAGGCAGATGATATTGATTGCGATTGCGATTGCGAGTGCATGGAGATGCCAGTGTCAGGACGTGAGCCCTGACTAGGCGTTGAGGAAGCGACTGTTGGTGTGCTCTGTATTTGCACATTGTAACTATAAAAACAGATATACAAATTAGTCATGGCTTACAGTTATGTGAAATTTGAACTATAACTTGAACTTACCCGTGCGTATTTGGATTGGATATATGTATGCCACTGTCAAATGGCGGATCGTTGGTAACGGGCGATGGTGTCTCAATGCTGCCAAATGTATTACTTTTTAGCTGCTCCAGTGGCGGTGGTGTTGGCCATGTTATATTGCCGCCTGTGAAATTCGTTTGTATGATTTTAATGATTTGTGGCCATTTCGTTTGTCTTATAATATTCATTTAGATAGTCACTAATATCATTTTGCGTTATTTTAGTACAAAAACATGCGAGATTATTTACGTAGCATGAGCGTGTTTTATTTCAAAGACAAATATCTGATATGAATTTTACTGAATCAAAGATAAAAACACGCCCATTAGTGTAAAGTTATAAACAAATCAAGTGACTTGGCATCCTACGTGTCCAGCCTACAGTTTTGATTAAAAAATAATAATAATTTAAGCAATAGTACAGCGATAAAAGCAAATACACAAACCAAAAAAAATATATTGAAATTAAAAAAAGGTTTCCTAACTAGGGATTACGGTGTGTACAAGACTGATTGAAAAGAACACGAATCAGTGACAGCTACATGTGAGATTTTGTTAGTTTGTGTTTTATAATATTGCCGATCGTAAAGCTCACTAGAGTTAAGTCATTGGGTTAGTAAGTTTTGTTAGCTAAGCACTTAGTTGATAAAATTAAAACTAAAAAGAGTTTTGAAGAAGAGACAACAAAAGAAGAAATATAATTCTTACTATTCATGTGTAAATCATCACCCAAACTAGCTGAATCGGGTAAGACACTTTCAGCATCACCACCACTCGATTCCTTACCAGGTGTTGGCGATGGCATCACAAGCGTCACCTCGATCTGTGGCACAACACACCCAAATATAATGGACTTTTGTTGATTTTGCTATTAAAAAAAACACACACACACAAACAGACAGAAAGTTAATTTAGTTTTATGTGTTTAGGCCAAGTTTTAATGATACACACATACCTTTTGCATTATACGCTCCGCGTCCAAATTAAGAAAGGTGGACATTTCATTGAACTCCTCGGCTAGACGCAACAGGAATAACAATTGATAATGATCGATTTGTAGGCTAACCAAATTTGATATATGCGCTATTGCGTGCATATCGGCGGAACGTTCAATGGGCGTGCCAGCATCCTTTGTTGTTGGTTGCGGTTCGCGTATATCCTCATCGCTAAGGAACGGATTACGTGGCAGCGGTGGCAACGTTGCTAATGGCGCCAAACCCATGCTCTCCATATGCGAACTGGCCGTGCTCTGACTCGTGGCCAGGTCTAGTTGTGCCTGTTCCTGGTCTGCACCACCACCGAAATGTAGCCAGAGTGTTATGGGCACTGCATCCACAAAGGGTATAGATTTGTTGGGACCCAGCGAACGTGCGCCCAGAAAATCCACCCATATCGGATCCAATTTAATGCACCAGACATCGCGTGGCTCCGACCACATAGCATATCGAGACAGGTACTGTGTGGATGCGGAACGCGGCATTTGCGTTTGCATTGGTGACATGGGTGCCGATATCGTGCTGACATCTGAGGCAGCAACATGCGACAATATGCGATCCGTGACAATGCACATATCGCCGTCGACTGAGGGGAAACCGGTGCCAAATACCAACGAACCCTCCTGCAATGAATGCAATGCCTGTGCCAGATCCGCACGTGAGCTGCCCATTTCACGTATGTTGGTCAGAGCGAAACGTGAGATTTGGATTTGCATTGTTTTGGGTCGATCCTTTTGATTGGGCGCATCCAGTGCCGCTTCCATGACCACGCGCGGCATAATAGCCTCCACCTTGACATCCATGTACATCAGATTTGGCTCCGTTTCGACGCTCAATGCAGCGGCCATCTGTGTGCCATTGGAGCCATACGAGGTATTGGAGGCAATGGAGCCGCGCGTACTCTGCGGCTGCGGCTGCTGCTGCAACGTGGCCTGGGATCCGACACTGGTGCGTAACAAACTCTCGTGCAGATTCAAGCCAAACGAATTCAGCCACAATATTGAACTGAGATCAAAGTGCACTTGCAACGGATTAATGTGCACAAACATCTTTGAAGGTGGCACTGCAAAGATAACAGAAATCATATACAATCAAACAAACTGTTATCAAGTTTAACTTAGGCCGAACTTACGAGGAAAAACAAAATCACCGGGATAGTAGAAGTACGTGTATTCGGCATGCACTATGGGCATTTCGGCGGGAAACGAATAACGATCCTTGTCACCTGTAAACAGAGTTAGGTTAATTAGGTCAATATTGAATAATATGAATGAAGCTACTCCTCGCTGAACTACAAATGATACGCACACATAAACGTATTGTGGCAAGGTGTTCCGTTTTAAAGATTTCACCTGCCCAAAATACACAATGTTTTGCACTGATATTCACCTGAAGATTTGCTTTTCCTTTTATGTTGTGCTATAATAACAACAACAGCAAACAACAACAAAAGCGTTTTACATATGTGACATATTAGTTGATGATGAGAGATGTTATGTGATGGCAAAGAAAGAATGAAAAATATTTTATATTGAGTTAACAACAATTAACAAAGGAATGGAACACGGCAGAGAATAGAGAAAATTTGCAAAGAATTTATTAGTTAAGAGAATAACATGTGTGTGTGTGTGTGTAAGCATTGCGTCTGTATGTGTTGTGATGTGATGTCTTGAATTGTAGTATAAACATATGCACATGCCCATGGATTGGTAAGAGCTTGCAATTAATTTTGATTGCAAACAGCTGTTATATATAACCCTCAGGCATACATATATATTTATCTAATTATATTTGAGTTTTCTTGTTTGTGCATTGGCAAGCAATTTGAATAATACTTTTAATCATCTTATACCTGAAACAAATTCCTTGGGCATTTGCTTTTTACCCGATGTAGTCACGCGATACAATGTGAAATCTTCGATTCTTAGTATAAAGCAAGAGCTCATGAGTTTAGCCAGATTTTCGAGAGTTGAGCGCTGCTGATTGGCTTGTGTGTATTGGCTACTGGCCGACGCATTGCCCGAACCAGAGCTAGCACCTGCTCCGGCTGCTGCAGTTGGTGTGCTGCTGCCATTGGAGCCAATGCCAGTGCTGCCATGTTGAGAACCCAACAATGATGCATTTAGCATAATGGGCGAGGCGGGTGCACTGCGTTCCAGTGGCGCATGCATTGCCGGTCGATTTGGTTGACTTAGATTGAGCACAGCCTCGCGAAACGCATTCAGTGATTCCTTAATCCATAAGGCAGGCGCCACCGAAGCCTCTTTGTATTTGGCCCAATGCGAACGATCCGACTTGGCCAAATGATAGGGATAGTAATCGATTTGAAATGCAGTCACAGACACCTGCAGGGCACCGCCCTTATCCAATTCCGGATAACTTGAACGTCCATCGCCTTCATCGTCGCACAAGTGTAAATCAATGCGTTGACTAAAGAAATGATACGAAGTCTCACGCACATCACAGGCATTGAACAATTTTTGAGCGTTCGATATGTGTACCGATTCCGACAAACGATTCTGTTGCTGTGCCACCTTTGCCTGGTACTCTGGCAGCGTCTATAAAACAAAAGATAAGAGTTTGATTAAAAGTGATTTGATTTAATCATGATAAAAGCTCGTTTCCCTTTCACGAACCTGAAGTTTGCGTGCCGCTTTTGTCTTTTGTGTGGCATGTGTGGCAGCCTTAATCAAACCCGACAGAGAGTCAACAAAATGCAGTGCTGCCTTCAGCTGTGAATCGGTCAGCACCCAGAGCAGATCATCCAAAATGAGCACAAGACATGAGGCCAACAATGTACAATCCGATAGACGCTTGCGTATTGTGATGCGACATCGAGCATGGTTCGTGAGCAAACGTAGGGGAGTCAATGATTTGTCCTGAGTAGAACTGGCCTCGATGCGTACCGTTTGCCATGAGAGCTCTTTAAAGATTAGAATTATGCCCTTTTGGGCATCCTTAAGGCGTGTCAAACGCAAATCGGCATTAACCCACTTGTGTGTCTTGGATTCGACACGTATACGCGACATTTGCACCGAGGCAGTAAAGGCGGGGCTCACAAAGTTCACATTCACTGTGTTAACCACAATTGTGATGCCATCGACAACCTTGTGTATGTAGCTGTATTTACCCTGAGGCACTTGTGGCAACGTTGCAGCGGTCGCATTACCACCATCACGACTTGTGGGATTGCATGTCTCGATGGTAATACGCACCTCGTCAAGCGTCTGAAAATGCATAGAGGAAAAAAACGATTAACAAAAAACCTTTTATTAGCATTATGGAACAAGATTTAACTTACCAACGTTATGGGTACACTTTTCAGCTTGGTCCAGCTAATGCGAAAGGAGACATGATTGCACCATGCTGATGTCAAACGTAACCAATTGGGCAACTCCAGCAGCTCGGTGAGCACACGCTCATCCAATTCCAGATTCGAGAGTTCACCCTCGCCACGAAATGTGCTCAAATTGATTTTATCCGACGAAAGGTTCTTTGTGTAACTGTAATAAATACATGTTGTAAGTAGTATATATTAATGACACTTTTATGACATATATATATATTGTGAAGAGCTATTTGTCTCAGCTTGACTGCACACCAGCAGCTGCTGTCAACACGCATATTCTGGCAGAAAAATGTGTGGCGCCACAGTCATCTGGTGACCCGTCAGTTGGCATCAATTGACCCATTTTAAGTCAATGGTTAGCTTGCATAATTTATCTGTTTTGTATATTGATTGAACTGATTGAACATAACAAAAATACTGATACGTTAAGGTAAGCGAATTCTGGCTACAAAAGTTTTTACCTGCCGCATAAAAAAGTTTATTAAATTGCTAACTTACAAAACTTTTCACTCAGACAGGCTTTCACGTTGTGGGTAAAAAGGACTAAAGATAAAAGGCAACAAGTTTGCTTTAAGGTCTTGCAATAAAGTTAGTTTGTTTGCAGCTTAATTGTGTGGAACAAAACTTCAAAACAACTAAGCAAACAAAAGCGCTATTTGTTTGTGTACATACACACATACATACATATGAAAACTAATTTTCGTAAACATAATAACCTTCAAACAGGAGTGGACTCAATATTTACTTGGGCCTTAAGCATATTAAACGCTCTTAAAAAGGTTGAACACAAATAATTAACCAGCCTAAGTAATATAAAATGTTAGCTATGAGGATGTTCTAACTGTGTTTTAATACTCAACACATATTAATATATGTTTATTTGGGCACAAAGCTCGACATGAAATCCGCTCCTGATCATCTTTTATTTATTCAGCTGACAGGACACAGACACACACATATGCACATACGAATTCATACACATACAAGTGAGAGATTGATGGGCTTTGAAATAATACAAACATATTGTGAACTCTCCTTGGAGTTGAGTAAATTGAATTGAAAATGCCGGCAGCCGTTTAAAAATATCAAAATTAATATAATTTTTTTTCATTATCTTGATATAACAGATGGTAAGCACACAAACTCAACACCTTCAAGGGGCAAATGGGGAGGGGTGAGGGTGTGAGTACTCATCCACTTGTTACTTTGAGAGAAACGGGTAGATGTGGGCAACAGTTTGGCGTTATTATGGGGGCTTAGCGATAAACGATAAAGAATACAGCATCCCATCGTATGCAGGTGTTGAGAGGCTGCAAAAATATACACATACACACAACATTTAGGCATATATACACAAACACACATACATACATACATAGCGACATTGAGACAACAGCAGTCGCGCAAACAACAACAACAAATGGAACAAATACAGAACAACAGCAAGAGCAAACGCTTTGAAAAATCAATTTAATTTACCACCACGCCAGCAACTGGCGCCAGTCGCAGGCAGCTAACCAACGGCAAGGACGTAATTAGCACAAAGATTTATATTTTAATTTCATGCTAACTTAATTAAGATGGCACTTACATGGACAAATGCTTCAGCAATTGGTTTTTTATCAGCGAAACCATTTTGTTCGTCAGCAGGAGAAGGAACGGTGGGGGCGGGGGCGGTGGAGGAGATTAATGCACCGAGCCAACAAAAACAGCCGCAGCAGCAACAGCAGCCGCAATGATGACGCTTTTAAAAACTCTCACAGCTATTATATGCGCGCTCAGCACATAATTTTGTTATGGGGAGCACTTTAACTTTTTTCTGAGTATAGGAATTCTAATTGGAAGAATTACCATTGGTGGCGAAGAGCTTGTCGGCCGTTTTACAGGCGCAACACACGCACAATCACTTTCGGCATCCGTGTATCTAGACCAAGCGCGCATCAGTCATAATTTATAGTATTAATTTTTGATAAATGGCAAGTCTTATCGCGAACCTATTTTTGCGTGCTGCCGTCGCAGAGATACTGTTGACTAGAGATGAGCACAATCGATTTACTTGTGACGCCCACGACAGTGACAAAAAAGAATATTAGATACCAACTTAACAGAAATTTTACATTTTGTATCCAAAAAGTATTCAAGTAATAGAGAGGAAAATAGCCGCCCCTTTTTGTTATCGAAAACCGCCATGCGTGCGAGAGCTCGTGGGAAAGGGGCAAGCGGAAAAAGTACCGCTTCTGCTTTGGCAACTCTCTCTCATGTCTCTCTCAAAGTGTGCGATGCGTGAGAACAATATAGATCGCCAATACTTCTGTTTGCTGTGTGTGGTGGCCAAAGTTGAGATTGTCAATTTTCGACTTTTGGTTCTATCTGCTTGCTAATGCCTAACATGGGAGGGTAGTATAGATTTTATATGAACTTTGTAAAATTGTATGGCCAAACGTGAGATACTTAAATATGAATTCCATTATATATGCGTATGTATATATTGGAAATAAGGTAGAAGATTATTAACTTATTGAACAGGTTTAAGATGACTTAAAGCCGAATTAAATTTTTCAATTTTTGTATTCATATACCTAACCTTAAATGTCCGTATATTAAATAAATATATGTTAAAAATTGCATTGACATTAATTGAATATTGTAATAAAGGGTATTAAAATAACACTGTGCAGCTTGTGCGTTCCAGCAACGACAACCATCCGTGTTGTTGTTGTTTGAATTTTTTCGTTTTGTCTATTCCTATTCCCGTTAGGCGCACACACATGCATACACATAATGACGGGCCTAGACCACCTGCAGCCGTTTTTCCTTCGGCACTTCAACAAAAAATAAATAAAATAAAAAAATAAATATATGTACATATGTACTCATATACTTTTTTATTTAAAAATGAAATAAATGTATGAATACAACAAATGTGTAATGAATACATTGACAAATCATAATTTTTTATTTTCTAGAAGATTTTTTTGCAGCTACTAAATATGAAGAAAAGCTTGAATATGCAAAGTATATTATGAGAATGTATGTATGTACATATGTATGAACTTGCAAGCACTGACTGTACGCGTCAAGTTTTTTCAGATTTCTCGACTAGAGCCTTCTTACTTGTTTTTATACCCTGATCCCATTAAAAATAGGAAAAAAAGGGTATAATGGTTTTGTGCAAAATTATGTAACAGGCAGAAGGAAGCATCTCCGAACCCATAATGTATATATATTCTTGATCAGCATCAACAGCCGAGTTGATATAGCCATGTCCGCCTGTGACTGTACGCGTAAAGCATAGGGATCAGGGTATCGTCTAGTCGGGATTTCTCGACTAGAGCCTTCTTACTTGTTTTTAATGTGTGTGTCATTTTATGCTTGAGATTTCAATAGAAACGGTCGTCACTTTAAAAGTTTTAAATGTTTAAGATAACCAATCAGATTTTTTTATATATTTATACCAGTGCATACAACAACACACATACAAACATAATATACTTACGTTAAGACATTAAACAAAAACAATAGGTGCGTACGCACATAAAAATAAAAATAATAAAAAAAATATTCACATATTATTGTTATATGTAAAAATTCTAGATTAAGTTTTTTTTATTACAATTTTAAAGCAGTTTCCCATAATTTTGATTGCTTATCATTTATTAACTTAAATAAAATAAAAAAAAATTTTAAATTTGTTTACGTACAAACAGTTGATTTCAGCCACCCAAGCAATGCAATGCAAAACGAATTAAACAGCAACAACTCAAATCAAAACAAACCATTCAAGACATGAGTAGGGAGAATACATTGGCATGAGCTCTGATACATATATACATAAATACATACATATTAGGTTTTCAGCAAACTACAGTGCCAAATACATACGACAAAACAGTCCATAATGAAAACAAAAACAAATTCAATTATGGCGGCAGGCCCAGATGTATAAGCAAAGAAGCAATAATCAAAACATAAGCAGCTGCTGACTGCAGCCAACTTAACACGAGCCTTAGTCGAGCCAAGGCATGGAGGTAGGTTATCGATAGTGGGCGTGCCAATTTCGTCTCCTCTATTATATACTCATTGAGAATATTAGATACCAACTTAACAGAAATTTTACATTTTGTATCGACAGTGACGATTGTTTTCCCTTTATAGTTCACACTGTATTTGAGTGTTGCAAAATGCTTTAGTTTAAAAAACTACACAGCACTGAGATTTTACATAGATTTTGCGTTTTACAAGAATTGTTGAGCTCCTGTTTTCAGTGTCTGCCGTAAGCGTGAAGCAAAATACAAAGCAAAAGCAAGCAATTTCAATTACGCAGGCTGCAGCGCAATGTCAAGTAGCGATGCAGCAACAACTGATGATCTCGTCGAGCGCGTTGTGGAAGTTACAGCCTGCACCTCCGACGAGGCCAAACATTACCTTGGCGCCTGTGCAAACGATGTGGCTGCAGCTGTTGCCCTGCATTTCGAACAAGGTGGAAGCACTGCTCCGACCTCCGATGCAGCAGCAGGATCCGCAGCAGTTGTCCCGGATGGAGAGGAGGTGCGTGCACCAATTGCTCCAGTTCGTGAACAGTTGATTTTGCCGGAGGATGATAACTTTTTTGCGTCAGGCAGCAGCAACAATAGCAACAACAGTCGCTTGTCGCGTGTTACGCAGCGTGTCAAGGTTTGTCCGCTGCGTGATTTTGCTCGCGAGGGTGCCCTAATGGAAGAGCAGCTGCAAGCAACCGGTGTCTACTCCGATCCGAGTACGCATCGCCGACGCCGGGAGCGTTCGGCACAAATGGTTGCTGCTGGTCAGGTCGTGTCGCGGCATAGACACTCAAGTACCATCACCAGCAACTCGTCCCGGCTTGGTGATCTCTTTCGCCCGCCCACAGATCTGCTCTACTCTGGCTCACTGGCGGCGGCGCGTGAATTTGCCAGCAATCGCCAAAGATGGCTGTTGGTTAATGTCCAAGGCGATAACTTTCAGTCACAAACCATGAATCGTGACGTCTGGAGCATGAAAGACCTAAAGCAGCTAGTGCGACGCCAGTTTGTGCTCTGGCAGGTGGACAACGATAGCTCCGAGGGCCGACGCTTTGTCGCTTTCTATCACTGTGCCAAGCTACCGTATTTGTGTGTTATTGATCCACGCACCGGAGAGGAAGTCTGGCGCAGCCCCGAGGAGCCCAATCAGCAAAATGTACTACCAGATTTGCGGCAATTTCTACGCGATCATCGTGACTTTGCGCTGGAGGAAGCTACCACCTCCAAGCGTGCAGCTGTTGAAATTGATGACGACGACGATGTGGAAGGCGCCGCTTCCTGCTCCTCATCCACAGCCAGCACGCCCAAGAAGCGCGCCAAATTACTTGAGCTTACCGAGGAGGAACAATTGGCACTGGCCATTAGGAATTCCATGAACGAAAATGGCGGTGCTGCAGCAACACCCACAAAAGCAAACAACAACAATGGAAACGGCAACGGCAATGGCAGTGATTGCGACAGCCTCGAGGAGTTTGACGAGGATGAACTTAAAGGCGGTGTCATTTCATATGAAGCCGAATTGGGCCAACAGACGACAGAGCTAACTGCGATCAGGCTGCGCCTACTTGACGCCGAAGGCAGCGATGAGGTTGTCCAACTACGTTGGCCCTCCGATACCAAGTTAAAGACACTGCGTCTATATATCAAGCAAACGCACAAGCACATACCATTGGAAGGCTACAAATTGATATGTGCCTTTCCGCGCAAATCGCTTGAAATCGAGCATAATGATGTGACACTTAAAGATCTGGGCTTGCACCCCTCCGCCAATGTGCATCTTACGCTGGATGAGTAATCGTTTAGATCGTCGATATGGTAAAATATTTATTTCACGTTCTATGTCAACGTCTCTGATCTAATTGTATTACTCTACCCCACACGAATTAAACACATAAAGTAAATTAGCTGTAAGTGATTATTTGAATAAACTCATGAACGTACGCTATGGTTCACTATGAATGCTCAAATCATGTTTTAGTAAGAAATTCGTATTTGCGCGCCGACCTTAAATAGATGGCAGCACAGTTTTTTAGATGGCAACGCCAAAACACATGTTTTCGGCCAGTACATGTACATATGTGGCAAGGGCCCAAAATGCCCTTCATACGGCATTTAAATTAGTCAAGCAGCTGTAACAGCTGGTATACAATATACAAATATCTTGCCTAACTGCTTAAACATTTTGAAATACAAATTATCTGCTTAATTCGAGTATACAATTGTTGAGCAACTGAAATATAAATAACTACGTACACCATTTTTAAGAGCCAACACTTGTTTGCAGCAAAGTAGCGCACAACAAATTCGACCAAGCTGGCCACTCTTAAAACATTGTAAGTTCATCAAATGCTGTTTAATCCAAAACAGCAAAGTGGCCACGTAAAAAGCAAACGCGAACCGACTTACGTACGCATGTAAATATATTGCTGTGTAAAGTTGTGGTAATATAATTGAAATGCAGAGGCCACAAGCGAAACAACTGCTGCTAAAATCTAAATGTGTGGCGTGAGAGGCGTACAATATCAGTTGTAAAAAGAAAAAAAAATCCATCAAAAAGCAGGCGTTAATATGGACGAGAAACTAAAGTACTCGTTGCTACGCGGTGAACTGGTGGACACCCAAAGCATTTGGACGAGGCAAGTAGTCAGAGTTTACACAAGTTTACCCATAATTAAACATTCGTTATTTTTATCAACAGGCACGAGAAACGCGTCTGGTTTATAACACTTCTCACTGGCACCTGCATGCTGTATTCGACGCGCACAACAATGCCGCTGCTTGTGCCCGCTGTTGCTGCCGTACAAAAGTGGAGTAAAACCGATTCGGGCACCGTACTCAGCTCATTCTTCTGGGGCTATACACTTACCCAAGTGATGGGCGGCTATTTCAGTGATCGTTTTGGCGGGCAGCGTGTCATATTGCTTGCGGCAATTGGCTGGTCTATCATTACATTTCTGATGCCAACGATTATCTGGTCGGCGGCATCTGTGAAGAGCTATTCAATACCCATTATTGTGACGATACGCATCTTTAATGGTGCATTGCAGGGTGTCCACTTTCCCAGCATGATTAGCCTAACTAGTCAGGTAACAACAACTTGGCTTAGACGAACTATACGAGTATATATTTATATATGTTAAACATATAATACTTTTTGCAGAATCTATGCCAAAATGAGCGCAGCAGCTTCTTTGGTCTGCTTACATCCGGCTCGGCAATGGGCACACTATTGACTGGCATCATGGGCTCCTTTGTGCTGGACTATTTTGGCTGGTCGTATGTCTTCCGTGTCATTGGCCTGATGGGCTTTGCCTGGGCATTAGTATTGCGTTATTATGCGATGGCCGGCGAACGTAATCGCATTATAAATATATCCACACCAGCTAGATTGTGCGCCAACAAGACGCCCGCAGAGACGACTGTGCCCTGGTTGAGATATTTTAGCCGTTTGTCCTTTTGGGCCTGCGTGCTGACGCATGCTTGCGAGATGAACTGCTTCTTTGTGCTGCTGTCCTGGCTGCCCACATACTTCCACGATGGATTTCCCCATGCTAAGGGCTGGGTGGTCAACATGATTCCATGGCTGGCGCTGCCACCATGCACGTTCTTTGCCAAATACCTGACGACGCGGCTAATAGCCAGAGATTGGTCAACGACAACGGTGCGCAAACTTATCCAGAGCTGTTGCTTTGCCGCACAAAATGTTGCGCTGTTCGTTATGAGTCGCACAACGGACTTTCATACGGCGCTGATCTGCATGACCATCATCATTGGTGGTACGGGCTTCCACAACAATGCTGTGACAGTAAATCCTCAGGACTTGGCGCCTCTGCACTCGGGCAGCGTCTTCGGCCTAATGAACACTGTTGGCGCTATACCCGGTTTCCTTGGCGTTTATCTAGCCGGTCACATTCTGGAACTGACGCAGAGCTGGCCAATGGTTTTTAGCGCTGCGGCAGGCATTAATCTGGTCGGTTGGATCATTTTTCTGGTCTTTGGGTCTGCTGAGGCGATTGTATGATTACTGCACAATAACATTCTTAAATTCCATAATGGGGGAAACTAATATTTATTAAAAGTGTATATAGTTTAAGAGATCGTTTAAGTCTTAAATAGAACAAAACAAACTGCTCCTAAAGTGATAAGTTAAAGCCCATAAATAATAAATATATGACGCATGCCACAAAACTAAAGATAAGGTCTTTCTAATTACTATTTATGCAGTCTGTGTTCAATTCTAATAGTTTTTATTTTTTATCTATGCATAGGTTCTCATAGTGATATGATAACGATATTCAATCTGTTTGTTATTATGTAGTACCAAATGGTATTACTTTACTCTTCCAAGTATTCAACCCTCTTGCTCGACAGTCGGTTACTACTTATTTTAAATTCTTTTTATTATTTTGCTTTGCAGCTCTGCGTGATCTTCGTACCAGCCTTTTATGAGCATTCAACAGTTGTTGGTGGCTGATGTGGCAACGCTGGTGTGCCACAAACAAATGTCCCTCGCTTTTAGCTATTTAAAAACAAGTGAATGCGTAAATTGCTTTTGACAAAATGTCGGGAAAACGCAAGGATATGTGGAAAGTGCTTTACAATTTGGTAAATCGCAATCAAGCCAACTTGTCGGCAGTGTACAGTGTAGTCGACGACATACTCTGTCAAGATCCGAGCCTCATCAGCTGCTCGTCGGTGAGGGAGCTGCCCAACCAATTCCAGGATGCGTTTCTACTCTGGCTATTGAACAAACTTTCCGTTTGCCTTAGTGAGAGTACGGAGGAGCGGTGAGTGTCAACTGTTTTACTAAATATGTACACTTGCTAACCGATGTAATTAGACAGTGCCTGAAAAATGTCCAGCTACAGCAAAAGTTGCTTGCATCCTGTTGGAGCAATCATCCCAAGCTCTTCGAACGTCTTGTGGAGGCCTATGTGGAAGCGTTGCAGGAGCTAAATAATCAAATGAGCGCCTTTGACTACACAAAACCAAAAGAGCCACAGACACCGGCACGCATATTGCAATTGCAAATCTTTTCTTGTGATATCAGTGTCCTTCTGGAGTTTGATGAACAATGTTGCTTTCAAAGCATTAAGCTGCAGCTGGAGCATACGGATGCATACGCCAAATACTTATTGCTAGTGCTGCAAGATGCCCAACACATTGGAAGTGCCACACATACCGAACTGTTTACCGGCAGCTTGCAGCAGGCTCTCCTAACACTCAAAGAGTGCAACATGGACACCAAATTGGCAAGTCTAAGCTATTGTCACGCAGTGCTCGAGGCACAGTCCGAAGATAGTTGGTCAAACAATGAAGATGTGCCCCACTATGCATCCCTAACGCTATGCGCAGCTGTCCTAATGTGGTCCCTAGCTAGTCGTTGGCTACAAGCTAAATGCATGTCCCAAGCGCAACTGGGACTTTTAGCAACATACACACAGCAATTGTTGGAGGTCCTGCAGCCACACGAGTTGCCTGATCCTGACAGCCTTGTGCTATGCTGTCAACTTCTACACGAGCTGCTACGTCTTACGGCCAGCGACTCGAGAGACAACTTACTGCAGACGCTATCCAACTATCTGCAATATCAGTTGCTGGAAGCCGATTCTCAACTGCCTTCACACACAACTCAGCTTATGCTGCGTCAATGGCGTGGTCAACCCAACCAACTGTTGCCGCTTTTATCTGTCATTGCTGCCAAACAGTCGGAAATGCGGGTTGAAATTTTGTTCAGCTTAAGTCGCTCGCTTGTTGAACTACTAACCGAAACGACGCCTCAGGAACTGCTTGAACTCCTCGCCTTGCTGCGTGCCTTGAGGCAGCTGGAACAACTTCTGCTGCTGGATAAGCAACGAGAGTTGGTAGCTGCTAGCGATGAGGCGCTGAACTCTACTTTGCTTTCGCAACTTCCACTGCAATACGAGCTACCATTGCCCACAGATGCAAATAACAATTGGAATCATTTGAGCTTGCAGTTCCTGGAGCAAACACAATGCTCAGATAGTGCAGAATTTATGGAAGTATGTGCTTTACTGCTACAAAACAGTTGCATACGCATGCAACTGAAACCACATACACAACAACAACTTCTCAGCATACTGCTGCGTGCATTGCAATCAAACGAGCAACAAAATCAATTGGCGGGATTACAAGCTTTGGCTACACTGCGACTGGAAACGCCATCTAGCGCCCATACACAACTGCAAAACTTCTTTGCCCAACAATACATAACGCTGTTAAACTCATCACATTCCGAGTTGACGCAGCTCTTCAATGAGCATCTGGCACAGCTCTATGCATCTGGCTATATAAAAGCTGCACAACTGCAGCAGGTGCTGCCCAAACTGAAACCCACAGCAGATGGTAAGACATTGGCTGCCGTTTTGCGTCTGCTGCTTTGTCCAGCAACAGCGGCACATGTCTTTAGGATCAAGGAAAGAATCGTTATGTACTGCTCAAAATGTGAACCGTTGCCACCCACATTGCCTGGCATTTATTTGGGCAGCTGCAAGCCAAGCACTGCAACTGTTAAACAACTAAGCTGCTCTAGTCTACCTGGTCTTGCCGATGCAATAGTCTTTAAAGCACCTTGTGCGTACATTACACATCATTTGGATCTGGTCAAGCTTGAGCCCACGCTTTGTCTGCGCCTGCTTAAGGAGCCATCCAATCTGCAGGCAAGCATTGAGCGCAGCTACGAGCGTCTGGTGCCTGCACTTTCAGCTCAATCTGCGGATTTTATGCAACAGTTGGCAACAATTGTGCTCGATTGCATTTTGCGCACCCTTGCCAAGCCGCTGGAGGAGCAAAACGTTGCTGAACAGCGCAAGCTGCTTCGATTAATTGTTTGCTCTGCACATCCGAAGATGGATGAACTCTGGCTCTTTCACTGGTTCAAGATGACCTTCTATTTTATGGTGCACACGCGTTCCCTTGTCGCTCAAGAGGCTGTACTTGCCGCCTGTCAAATGTGTGCATGCCATGGATTGCAAACGCTTACGCTGTGGAACTGGTATAAGCGGGATGCACTTGGTTTGGTTGTCCAACTCGCGTTATACGCCTATCTAACGGAAGGAGTGCGCTTTACACGATCGCTTAGAGCCGTAAGTCTTAGAAGCAAGCATTTTTTATTGATATATCTAAATCGATGTCTTTCCTTATAGCTTACCAAGATGTTGGGCTTCTCGTGTGTGCAAGAGTTTACCTGTAAATATCATCGCTTGCTTACTTCTTTGGTGCTGCCTTATTGCATTAAGGAGCCACGCTGCAAGGGTGTCTTTGTGCTAATGGCTAAACAGTTGCATAAGCCAATAGCTTCATTGTTTTCTATGTCCTTTTTACGTCTCTATACGCACGTCTATCTCAGCGAAGAACAGGAGCTGGCCAATCGTTGCATTGAACTGGTCACCAGTTGCACGAAATCCACTGTGCAACAACTTATGAATGCAGATGTGAAGGTGAAGATGTGTTAACAATTGCTCTACACAAAACGAAACAATATTAACATTTTGTACTTTATTTATCCAGCAAACTGTTGCCGAGCTGCTCATCTATTTCAATCGCAATCCAACCTTTGTGATGCGCTCCTTTCAAAGTCTTCTTCAGTTGAGCATTGGTAATGAGGATCTATCCACGCAGGCGAGCAATGCACAATTCTCTGCATTTATAGCGGAACGCATACTTGGCGTCATCACCTATTTTGAAAGCTGTTTGTCGGAGCCATCGTTTGAGAAGCCACTTAAAGAGGAAACACTGTATAGTCTTGGCCAGATATTGCGCTTTGTTGGCACCCAACATGTCACACAATTTCGTTTTAAGATCATTGCCATGCTTAGCTTTGTCCATACATTGCAGGAACCAAATCTTCAGCGTATTTGCTTAAAGATTTGGCACATATTCTTACATGTGGTCAATATACAGGAATTGGGTCCGTCATTGGGACGCATTGTGGCCACATTACAACCGCTCCTGGCATACAGTGTGGAGCAGGTGAATGAACTTTATGAGTTTGTCATTCTACGTAATGCTTCCATGCTGGGCAACTATATACAAGGTAAGTAGAAGGATTTATCAAAATCGATTGTGTAATAAATCATCTCAATTATAGATCTGTATTTTTTGGAACGCTTGGATCACGTCTCGGAGCCAATACGTGAATGCATTAAGCGTCACACGGCACAGTTGTGCCTAGGTCCCAGTGCATCTGGCGAGGATCAGGCACCATTGATGGATCAACTGGGATTTCTACATAAGCAAATCACCAATGAATGTTTGCAAGTTCGCGTCTATGGACTAGAACATCTCGCCGAGCTATTTGGGCGACGACGCACTCAACTGAACAACATGATGCTGCACGAGTTGCCCATGGAGCCATTAATGGAGCATATAGTCAATGTGCTAATGTCGGGCTGTCAGCACGACGATTGCTCATTGCAGTTGGCTTCAGCCAAATGCCTGGGCGAGCTGGGTGCCATCGATGCCAGCTATTTGCCCTCCAATTACAATTTCGCCAGTCCGCAACAATTGCCACTCAGTGTGCTCACCGATGACTTTACGGTGTTGGCCCTGACGGCGCTCTGCCGCGGCTATCAGTTCCAGCAGAAAACAAAGCATGTGGACAATTTTTCGCTGGCGATACAGGAAACGCTCGCTGTTTGCGGCATTGCGCCCAAGGAGCTTAAGAAACTGCAACTATGGCAATCTTTGCCATTACGCATGCGCGAGATTATGGAACCATTGCTCAATTCCTGCTACACCTGCTCACAGCGATCCAGTACGCTGCAACAGCAACCGCTCTTTGGCAGTCACTATACGCAAAACTCCTACGAGCTGTGGGCATTCCTTTGGGCCGCAAGACTTGTCGACTATGTGCAATCAACGGAAACGCGTCACTTGCTTAGCTCCTATAAGCCATGCATACGACGCGACTCGAACATGTTGAGCACCTTCTATCCATATATTTTGCTTCATGCGCTGTTGGAGTGCACACCAGAGCAGCGTCAGCACATTGAGGAGGAGTTCCAAACCGTTTTGCACGCCAACGATAAACTTTCCCAGCAAGCAACACATACAACTAATGAGCCAACGCCCACAGATTTGAATACAGTGGGTTATAAGCTATTCGAGTCGAGCAAATATGGTGCAACCACCAAGTCAGCGACGGATGTGCCAAAAGCGGGCACCAGTGCAGAAGATCAGTCCCGTTTGGCTGGCAAATTGTGCGCAGAATTGTTGGACTTTCTACAACGTTGGTTGCGCGAATGGCAGCGTCAGCATGGTTTGAGCATGGGTGGCAAACCGCCACAAAATGTGGATGCCAACTATGGTGCCATCTATGAGTTTCTGCAACGCATTGACAAGTTGCATGTGGCACGTGCCAGCTACAATTGTGGCGAGTATGCGCGCGCTTTGCGCTATCTAGAGGCCTATATCGAGGCGGGTGATAAAGCGACACGTTTGCTGGAACAGTTTACATTCCTTGTGCAGCTCTATGGAAAATTGATGGATGCGGATTCAGTGGAGGGTGCGGTGCAGACGCGCAGATCGGATATGAGTGTGACCCAGGAGATTCTGGTCAATCGTTTGGTTGAACGGCAACAGGATATGATAACGTGCTATGAACAACTGCTGTCCAGCACCGAACAACTGCAACCGGATCACATTCGAGCCATTATTGATGCCTATCTGCGCATGGACACGCCCAAAACAGCGCTCCTCATCGCTGATGGTCTGTGGCAGCGTTTGTCGGATCGTCATACGGATCAGTATTTCAGTGAGTGCAAAGCAGAGCTGCTCTGGCGCCTGGGCAGCTATGATGAATTGGAGGAGCTGGAGCTGCAGCAACAACAGCAGAGTCGCTGTCGACCCAACTGGCATGCACAGTGTGCCCAGGCCTGTCTGGCCCTAAGACAACCAAAGACCACCAAATTCGAATTTGAGACATTGCTCGACAAGATGCGTGGATCGGTGCTGGAGCAGCTGCGCAGCTGTTCCGCCCTGCAACAGCATTCCTATGCGCATGCCTACGATGATGTGCTCAAACTGCATATGCTGCAAGAGTTGCAGTGTAGCCATCAGTTGCTAGAGCAACTATCCAATCTGCAGCAGGAGCACGAGGAGGACGAACAACAGTCGCAACTAATGCGCAAATACTTTGCCGATTGGCAAGCCCGTTTGCAAGTGTTGCAACCACAGCTGCGTGTACTGGAGCCCATTTATAGCTTTCGTCGAAACCTGCTCGGGGAGCTCAAGCGGCGTTTGGGTGATCGTATGCCGCTCCAGGCACAACTGCAGACACAATTGGCACAGCTTTGGCTAAACAGTGCTCAGATCAATCGCAATGCAAGTCAATTGCAACGGGCACATTTGTATTTGATGAAAGCGGCAGAGTATCAGCCAAGTGGTTTGTTTGTGGAGCGTGCCAAGCTGCTGTGGCAAAAGGGTGATCAGGTGCTGGCTATGAACTATCTGGAGGAGCAGCTCTCCGCCATACGGCAGCAATGCGATAACAACCCCAAGCAGCTGAATCCTGAACAGCGTCAACTCTACTTCGAGGGCAAATATTTGCAGGCGACATACAACGCTGACTCCATGAATCTATGTGCTGATGCCATAATCAAGTATTTCCAGGAGGCAATTGCAGTGCATCGACAATCGGAGCGCTGTTACGTTCAGCTATCACAGTTTCTGGAGAAGATGCGTGAGGCGCGTGCATCGTCCACAACCAATGCGTTGACGCGCGACGATGAGGATTTGCTCCTGCAGATCATGTTGAATTATGCAAAATCTTTGCGCTATGGCAGCGTACATGTCTATCAATCTATGCCGCGCCTGATCAGTCTCTGGTTGGATACAGCAGCAACCGCAGTGGCATCTGCCACACACACGAAACTGGTGCGCAAAATGAATGATCTGCTTAACAATTGCTGTACGGCGCTGCCTACGGCCATGTTCTATACGGCCTACTCACAAATGCTGAGCCGTCTGTGTCATCCATCGCCGGACGTGTTTGGTGTGCTGCGCAATGTGATTATCAAGCTGATTGGTGACTTTCCACAGCAATCACTCTGGATGTTGTTGCCGCACTTCAAATCTGCTGCAGTGAATCGCGTCAAGCGTTGTAAACTCATCCTGAGTGATGAGCGCCTTCAGAATCCAACGTTTCAACGGCTGCTGAGTGATTTTAATACTCTAACCGAGCGATTGATTGGTGTGACCAACAAGGAGGTAACCTTGGATCGCAGCTATAAGCTGAGTGATCTGGATAAACGGTTGGCGCTGCTGTGCAGCCAGGCGAACTTCTCTAACATACTGCTGCCCTTCGAGAAGTATATGCAGCCCACATTTGGCTTAAGTTCGGCACAGGATAGTTCACCATCGCCGAGCAGTCCGAGTAGCGCCATGAACAAACTGCCGGCTAGCAATTGGTTTCCATATCAGCAAATCTTTATAAGTGGCTTCCAGGAGAAGGTGCTCGTATTGCGTTCGGCGGCAAAGCCAAAGAAGCTGACAATACGCTGCAGCGATGGGCAGGATTACGATGTGATGGTCAAGCCCAAGGATGATTTACGCAAGGATGCGCGACTCATGGAGTTCAATGGCCTGATGAAACGGTATCTGCATCAGGATGCACGTGCCCGTCAACGTCGTCTGCACATTCGCACCTATGCAGTCCTGCCGTTTAATGAGGAATGTGGTCTGCTTGAATGGCTACCGAATCTCAATTCTTATCGTGCCATTTGTATTGCCTTGTACACGCAACGCGGACAGGTGATGAGCGGCCGGACACTCCAACAATTGGCAGTGCCACAAATCGAACCAATTGAGCGCAAGCGTGATGTGTTCCTCAAGCAACTGTTGCCGGCACATCCACCCGTATTCCAGGAGTGGCTTCTTCAACGCTTTACCACACCGCACAGCTGGTACGAGGCACGTAATTCATATATACGCACCATTGCCGTCATGTCCATGGTGGGCTACATCCTTGGACTCGGTGATCGTCATGGCGAGAATATTCTGTTCGATGAGCGCAATGGTGATGCCGTCCATGTGGATTTTAATTGTCTGTTTAATCAGGGTGAAGCTTTTGCCTATCCCGAAGTGGTTCCCTTTCGTCTCACCCGTAACATGATTACGGCAATGGGACCTCTGGGCGTCGAGGGCACTTTCCGCAAGTGCTGTGAGATAACGCTGCGACTGCTCAGGCAGGAGACCAAGACTCTGATGTCTATGTTGCGGCCATTCGTTTATGATTTGGGTGTCCAGAGTCGGTTGACGGCAACGAGCAGCAAAAGCAAAATCGGTGCCGAACTTACCGATCCCAAAGTCACCAACGATGTGCAGCGCATTGCGGAACGACTCCAGGGACACGTAAGTAAAATCAATCAATCTATCTTCAGTATTTAATTTTAACTTATTATATACAGGTCAAACGACAGCAGGCAAACAGCATACCATTGTCCACAGAGGGACAGGTTAATTTTCTGATCAATGAGGCCACTAAAGTTGATAATTTAGCTTCAATGTACGTAGGCTGGGGAGCTTTTCTTTAGATTCCCCAAACACAAAACTCACTTCAGTTTTTTATGTATGTACATATTATATGTAGCTTTATACTAAATATTTCAAATGATTATGATTAAATATTTAATACTTTTTGTTCCTATAAATTTAAATTTGTTTTAATGTTGCAGCTCTCACGTGCACTTCTAATTTGTGAGTTGCATGGAAAGTCAACAAAGCAGTAAACAAATTTTATGTGTTGCAAAGCGTGTAATTAATACAAATACTTTTATTAACTAACGCTTTAACAAGACAAATTATTCACACTTGTGTATATATTTTAGAGGCGCTTGTTAGATGCTTCGATTTCATATTTGCTAGCTCATCTTTCTTTTGAACAATCCGCCCACATTTCTTATTGTCTGCAATTCAAAATAACAGCCCTGTTCTTTTAAGAGAGCAAACAGCTGATAGTTGGCGCAATTTACCGAAATCATCTGTGAAACGTGCTGGGCATTGTTGTCTTTGTGTGTTATTTGTTGACAAGAGATATTGGACTACAAAGTGTTTCAATTGGTGACAACAATAGGGCAACATGTCGAAACCAATTACTTTTGTTACGGGCAACGCTAAGAAGCTGGAGGAATTAATTGCCATACTGGGACCTACTTTTCCCCGTCACGTCATCTCGAAAAAGGTGGATTTGCCCGAGTTGCAGGGTGAGATTGAGGAGATTGCTGTAATAAAATGCAAAGAGGCAGCGCAACAGGTGAATGGACCAGTACTGATCGAAGACACTTGTCTATGCTTTAATGCGCTTAAGGGTTTGCCTGGTCCATATATTAAATGGTTTCTGGACAAACTGCAGCCAGAAGGATTGTACCGATTGCTAGCCGGCTGGGAGGATAAATCAGCACGCGCCGTTTGTACTTTTGCCTACTGCGAGAACGACTCATCGGAGCCACAAATCTTTCAAGGCATTACTGAGGGTGACATTGTGGAGCCACGTGGGCCACGCGATTTTGGCTGGTTCGTATTGATTGGCACATGAAAATCGAAGAGTCTTGAAAGAAAGCAATATTCTTACAGGGATCCAGTGTTTCAGCCTAAAGGCTATAATCAAACCTATGCGGAGCTACCAAAATCGGAAAAGAACAAAATCTCGCATCGCTTCCGAGCGCTCGATCTGCTGCAGAAACACTTTGAAAGCGAAAAATAATTCTAGTGAAACTTATGAAATTCGCTAAGAATAAATTTATTTAAAGTTTTGATATTTTGTTCTATCATGTCGAGAAAGTGTTAAGTAAGCTTAAAGCTATGCGATCTTCGATATCTTAATCATCCTTCTTGCTCTTGGGCTTCTTGACCTTTGCAGCCTCCTTTTTGCCAGCAACTGGTTTGTTCCAGTAATAGAGCAGCTGGGCCAAAATAACGCCATTCGCAAATGTCGATGCGCAGAAGGTGATGATCATCATCTTATCGCCAGTCTCTTGAATTGAAGTGAATATGCGTGCCACAGATCCAGCAAACATTAAAATGACCGTAGCAGCCGACAATTGGCCCGTGGAGCCAGCCTTATAGTTGGTAATTGCCTGCGACAGTTTGCCAACCAGTAGAATGGGTATATTGCAGCTTTGTATTGTGAGCAGGACCTTCATGGGCGTGAGGCCCGAGTTTAGAACGTAGAGCAGTCCTGCATAGACAAATAAAAGGATGACGGCATGCGGCTTGCGTCCGCCAAAGAAGAGGACAAGTGCAGCGATTGCCAAGGTCTGGATGGCCAGGAAAGTGTTGTCGCCCCAGGAGCTGAATGGATAGCCGTTCATAAAACTGTACGACAAGTGGAATGTGATGGCCAACAGATCCAGCATGACACCAAATAGATTAATGCCTTCGCCAGATTTGTTGTTAAGAATTTTTAGTACTTGCGGCACTTTCACCATCACCGAACCGGCAATGATGCCAATGCCGAGACCTTTGCTCAGCAGCGCCTTGAAGCACGGCACTAAAAGAAATATACAAATAGTAATAGTATAAATTATTTGCAGAACTTAATAATGCAGCTTACCATCGAGGAAATTGTGTTCCAAGAAGTAGTTATCATAGCACTTCTGATTCATAAGAAACAGAGCACCTTGCTTGATTAGTTCGCCCATTTTTATTTTTTTTTTCTTTTATTTTGGCAAAAATCTTTCACTTTCTATATACTACTTGAGATACAATTATGTTTAACAATTGTGCCGGCTGCTTATCAAGCCGCTACTGGCTGCTGATTGTGCGCGATTGAACAGTGAAAATGTAATTGAAAGCCAAGCCAGTACACGTAATACCCAAGGCATACAGAACGCACCTGTTTCTGCGGTGTTTTTTTTTCTTTTTTTTTTTAGTTTTTCTATTTAGTATTTTTTTGTTAGATACCGCATTATAGATAGATAGATAGAATTATTTTAACTCTTGTTGTGTTTGTGCAAATAGCAATACATGTATTTATTTCAATTGATTACTTTGCGATAATCCAGACTTATATAAATAAAACTATCAAAAGAATTTGGAAAACCTTATTTTGTTTCACAAAACTAACAAAACTGAGTTTAATTTTTGGAAGCAACTCCGATTTACACTGCTTTATACTGTTGGTTTGCACTACTTTACAATGCTTTTAAAATGACTCCAATCAAAATAAACAGCTGTTTCTGTTGTTTTTTCTTCTTAACATTATTCGATTGGTATTAGAGATGCGTGCGATGAGCATCACTGCCAGTCACTTTTTATAGATTAATTGCAGCAAAACAAGACATCAGCCTTACGTAGCTCCCATCGAAAGTGTATTTTGATTTTATAAACCATATTTTAACTTACTAGTTGCCACTCATCTTCGCAACCGGATCACTATTTCAACTAAATCAACTGTAATCGATATCAATATATTCCTATTCGATGCGATCAGTAAAGAATTTAACGTGAATTGATCACTTTACGTGTATCGTACGTTGGTATTTTAAAATAGTTTTGCAAAGAATTTTTATTATTATTTTGTAATTGTATTAAAATTCTTACTTAAATCGGTTTGAGTTTACATTCGTAAAAACTATAATTAAAAACAGCAACAGGTCAACTATAAGTTGAAGAAAATACTTCAATCTTATACACTTGAATTTCTTATCGCAGATATATATTGCTTTCCTGATTAATATTATTGTATTGCTTGATTAGGTCCGACAAGATGATATTTAAAAATACAGCTCCAGCCTGCAGCTACTATGGGTCACTGTCACTTGCAATTCTGATTTGCATACTCGGTAAAATGTCTTAGCTTATCTCCGAAATGTTTTACGTCGTTTACGTATCACTTACATTCCATTGCGCTTGCGCTTTGTATATACATATCCATTGTCATTGTTTCCCATTGCACTAGGCATCTCATAAATCATAAATTGCATTCGCTCGCAGTTAAATTTATATTGCAGTGGCATTCGGGTGAAACTGCTCCAATAAGTAAAAGTTCATAAATTGTCACTGATTGGCGCGCGCACACACACATATACACATACGAACACATCGGTACGCATTTACATTCGTTTTTTGCAACTGTAACAGTGGTAGATAGAAGAACTCTATGTGGGGGTAAACAATTGCTTCCACATTCATGTGACTGTTTCAGTGAGCTTCGACTCAAAAATCGCAAAAAGGTAAAATATAATTCGCCTACCTCTTTCTGCTTCTCTCGTTCATACTCACATATCGGAAAGCAGTTAATTTAATAATATATCGTCTTTAAATAGCAAACCTTGCGGTTAAAATCAATGGAGCTGCTTTAAACGAAAGCGTCTATTATTACGACCTGGCAACGCTGCAAGCGGCACAAAATCTGCCAATTGACATTGTACTGCAAAAGGAACAGGAGCAGTATGCAATTGTAAACATGGGACGTTTCGATAAGGGCAAAACTCTCGCCAAGGCCACCAACTTGACGGCAATCAGCTGGGCTCATGCCGTCAACAGCCAACAGTTGCTAGCCGAAGCGCTAAGCGGTGAATAAAACAAAACAATAACCTTTCATATGCACATTAACCTTCAATTTGTTTCGCATTTAAAATAAAGGTGACATTGATATGATTGAGGCGGATATTGTGCTTGGCAAGCTTAATGGCGAAGGTCCAGATTTACCAGTAATGGCACATCCACCTGCAACTGTTTCCGATCTGACACTAGAGGATTTTCTACATCAAATCAAGGCGCATAACGAAATGCATCAGGGTGCCGAAAGGGGAGTCAAGTTGGACTTTAAATCGATAGAGGTATTTGAAGGTGCCATTGGTATTCTGGATGAAACAATACCAAAGGTGAGCACTCGAATGAGCAAATTTCCATTTCTGTTTAATTCGTTGTTATCCACTTAGATGACGTATCCAATTTGGATTAACGCTGACATTATCAGCGGTCCTGTGGAACAAAACAGCTCAGTGCCTGTAGATCCGCGGCGTTTCTTTGCCGGCTGCATGCGATATAAGCAAGCTGTACTCTCCATTGGCTGGACAACCAGGTGGGGTGCGGATTATCGCGAGGGCGAGTACACCCAGGAACAATGCGATGCCATGCTGCAGGCCATTAATGACAATAACGTGACATCCACTGGACAAGCCATAACGTTTCCCGTCCGTGCTGGCATTGCCGCCAATAGCGCCAAACAGTTGCACAATCTGGTTGCTGCTGTTAATGGAACAAATGAGAGCACTCTGACCATTTGGTCCTCAGACAATGACTATGTGAATGTTAACCAGTTGCGTAAACTTATCTTTGGCTTTGGTGTGGAACGCGTGTATTTGGATGTGCCCGAGGTGCTGTCCTCACAGCTGGACTTGGGCAATACGGGCAATGGTGCTGGCACATTTAATTCCCTGGTCAGCTTCAGCTTTGTCAGTCTATGCTTTTGGGCCGTCTCCAGCTGGCTTAAAAACGTATGAACAAAAAAAAAAATATTCCACTTTTGATTTGGTCTTTTCTTTTAAATATTTTTAATTCAGTTTTTGTTTTTTGTTTTCTTTAAGGAATAGTTGTTTATCACGTTAAATAAATACGCGCTTTTTCTTGATTTGTATCACTTCATTGCAATTGTATAAAAAATCACTAAATGTATACATGTATATAAGTATATATATAATATAAAAATACTTTGGACGTGCGCAGTTTTCATTTCAACAAAAACGGGATTTAGGATTAAGCTTTGGACCAAGGATAATCACTTATAAACAGTTTAGTTTAGATTACACTAAATTAGTTAATGACTTTTGTTTACGTTTTTTTTATTTCCTTCACTTCTCCAGTTTCTACTGCTTTTTTTTTTTATTGTTTTTTTGGCACTAATAAATAAATAATCTTATTAATCTCTCTCTCTATACTTCTGCTGGCGCGCAGGTAATGTGAGGAAATCATGTGAACATGAAGATGAGTGTGTGTGTAGATGATGTGTGTGTGTGTGTAGATGATGTGTGTGTGTTTGTCGATATGTATTCAATAGTTAATAGATATGAATGAGGCAACTTGGCTAAAGGCAACAGCAGGTTGAATTCTAATGGCGAGACAATGCTCTTCACTATATATATATACAATATATATATATAACATATTAACAAAATGCAAGATGCAAACGATATGTTTATATATATATATATGTGTGTGTGTGTATTAACTAATTATCACATCTGTTGAGCGGCTTCCGATTAGACGATCTGTAGACAAGTTGCCAGCATTGCATTCCTCATCACCATTCTCAATGCCTGAGCTGCGTTTATAGTCCAACAGACGGACGCCGACACGCTCATTGTGGGTGGCATTCTGACGAAACAGTTGCTGTACAGCTGGCGTCACACCAGTCACATTGGCGCCGGCACCAAACGTGGTGGTAAGTGGACGCAGCACTGCGACCTTGGCTTTGGGATCATCGCTATGGCAGAGATGCGTTAATTGACGCGTGGGATACCAGCACATACAGATGAGACCGCCGGCAAGCAGTATGCCCGTAAAGATCTGACCCAGCATCACAATAAGTGGCACCAAGGCAACATCGGCAGCGATTTCTTCACTGACACGCACACGCTCCTCGGCCCACATCAAGGGCAACATGACACGCGGCACGCGCGCGAACAAACTGCAATTGATAAGTGTTATTTATTAGCTGTTGTCACATTGGCAGCCAACGTTTTGATTAACTTACGCAACACCCGACACGGGTTCCATTAGATAATTGGCCTGGAAGCCACCACCCACATCCATGGGTACGCCAGCGTTCGGCTCCAATGCCATATAGAACTCATGCTTCGCCTTATCTGGCTGTAGGCCATCAACAGCTTCCAAATAACTGGGATCCGCCAGATAAAAGTGTGGATATGATGTGTAGACGGATGTATTGAAGTTACAGCGTGAAACATTTATGACACCGGCCGGCATGCAGTTGCCATCCACGCATAGACATTGTGCATCCGGATACATAGTGCCATTGTCCACGGCGTGTCTGGTGCCACTAAATTTGTACGCAGTCACGCCATGAACGGTTATCTGTTCCGTGTAGTCCAGCGGTATGGCACGGCACATTTTGGGCATATACATGTAAACGGTATCGTTGGTGCTCAGATTGGGTGGAAAGAATTCACCCATGGAGCCCCTGACTGTGCCACAAGCACCCTCAAAGGCACGCGTATGCGTAAGGTTGTTCCAAGTATGGATTTGTCCCATTTTACTAATATCGTCGGCGCCAGTGAACATGTTAATGTCACCATCAAAGTTGGTTGTGCCATTCCGACCATACTGATAGCCAACGCGATCATATGGCACGTTATCTGGACTTAAAATCTTGCCCACGGTGACCAATGAATGCTCGAAACCTTTGAATAACCATTCCTCCGCTGTTCTTGTATCACCGACCTGCTGCGTGTTGCTCAATGTGGTCGATGCCACAAATTGAAAGAATGAATTCAACTTTTTCAGATGTTTGGCACCAGCCTAAAAGAAATTCATATCGTTAGTCATTTTGTACTCTCAAGTTCTCAAATTCTTCATTGCAACTTACGTGTGCCACCGTGTTGACCGATGTAACAACATCGTTTAGGGTGCCATTGCTGCCGGCAGCATCAAAGTAGAAATACGCTTTCTTGCGAAATGAAACTGATGCGTTATGATTATGCCATTCGATGTCCACCTTATCGGGTTTCTCTCGAAATCTATAGGGTCCTAATTGTACAAAGTGTGGCTTTCTTGGTGAACCCTCGTACAGATCCTCTGGATTTGTCCAATTGAATAAATATACATCAAAGTTTAGGGGCAACGGTGACACTTTCCAGCCCTCAAAAGATCGTGATGTGGGACTTAGTGCCATTTCCTAAAACCATCAAAACAAAATTAGTAATTGCTCAAAAATACATAAAAATACTCAGAAATATGAGAATTATCAATCGTTCGGTTCTTTAATAAGAAAAAATTGTCATTAAAAAGTTTTGCGAATTGTGTTTTAGGCAACGTATGGATCATTCTCTCATTAAGCAACGATTTGAAGGTACTTCCATTTAAAATCGTATTTGTCAATCGTTTGTTTGTCCTTCAAAATTATCCAATCATTGAATTTGTTGAGAATTGTTTTTTAGGCAACGTATTGATCATTCTAAAACTACATTGTAGTTGGCTACCTATCTATGCAATTTTCTGATCGTTCAGTCAAATGTCATGTGAGTGTTATGTTATCAGCATTTTTTGCTTCCCGGCTGCCCATCAATAATCCATTATGGCATGGCATGTAATCATCATTTGGTTAGATTCTAGGTGTACATGTACATATAATATTTTGAAGCAATTGGTAGCGGCCATTTTGGCCATAATCTTTCTTGTTTTTGTAGAAACTTTTCGTTTTGAGTTCAGGAAATGACTAACTGATAAAAAAAAAGAATGATTGTTGGATTCGTTCTTTGTGTGAGACAATGGAACGTGTAAATATTCGCTAGTTAAAACGAATGGGGATTTGTAAAATAGTTGTTATTAATTGTCATTATTCGTTGATACTAAAGTCAGTTAAACAGGTGTTCAACGTTTGGTCAAGGGCGACACACCTGCTATCATTTGTTATAAGCCCAAAAGCCGTTTATGAATTCGGTTTGCAGGAAATGCAAAGCAAAGCGAAATAATATTCGGAATGGAAAAGAAAAAGCGTTTTTTTTTTTTGAACCTCGTTTCTAATCGACCAATGGCAAGTAGTCAAGTCAAGTCGTCGTCTATTGATAAATGGTTTTGCGATAAGATAAAAACTCATTGTTGCAGGAAAAAACTGAAATTGTTTGTTTACCCTGTTTGTTCTTCGTCAATGCAACATGACACACACATACACACTAACAGACACGGTTAGGTATTTCCGCTAGTAAACATAATTTCAAAATAGATCATTGATCAGATTAACCTTCCAGCTGTGCGTTCCAGTGCTTCACAACGACTAATTAATGATACACTATCAATTGATATGGAATCAAGTAAATGTCTCTTAGTCACTTGCTAAAAAATACACTGTAATGTAATGTGTGTTACCATGAATAAAAAATAAAAGAAGTATCTTATCTTTTGTGTGGGTTTTTAACGAACACCTGCAAACACTTAATTTTTTGGTGTCTGTGCAAATTGATTGCAATTGATATGGAATCAGACAACGGGTAAAGCCCATTTCCACTCCTACCTCCGCCACCCCCCGACCCATCTAGCCAACTTTGTCAATTCCGCCACTAATTGTATGCTTATGAGCAAAGTTCACAGACAGTTGACCCCAGCAACGTTTTGGCAAATTGGCTGCTGAAAGAAGCATGGCGGAAAATACTCTGGACTCCATAGAGATGGAATTTGACTGAATGCAAAGAATTGTGACTGATTAGATAAAAGCTGATAGCAAACATAACAATATATTTTCCAAAGATCAATAACTGATGATGTAGCACAAATTCTTATGCATCTTTAAAGCTAACTCACCTTGCCGCGCATGCGCGTGAATATATCAATCCAGTTAAGCAGCAAATAAACCCCACAGGCTATGCAGAATCCGCCCAATATGACAATGCACAGCCGCCAGGCACAGTGAAGCGCACGTGATGTCATCTCTTTTGATTGTGATTGCTCTTGTGATTGTCGATGACGATTACTGCCAACGTTTCTGGCCTTGCCCGTTTTAGAGGCTATTTCTCTTGTTTTCGTTTTAGTTGTTGTTTTTGTGGTTTTCGTACAGGAAGCTTTCGTTATTTTTCGTACGCCTGTTCTCTTGCTCTTACTACGCTGCACTGAGTCTAAGCGTTTGTGTTTTAATGTCGGCGTCGTTGGAGTCGTTGACGTTGCCTGCAAATACAGATAAGCACATAAAGAGAGCGGTAAAGTCCAGTCACAAAACAGTGTGTGTGTGTGTGTGTTAATAAAGGCGAACTACGGCTTATCGGTTTATCGTTATCGAGGCTCGTCTATGAACTTGTGAGAGCGACCAGAGAGCGTGTGAACATTTTAAAAACGGATCACGCGCATAAGCGCAGCAAAGCTGTACTGCGCCGTAATTGTAAATCTAATCGCTAAGCTACTTTGTATTTAACAATGTGCTCATAAAAACCACAATTCTAGAGTCCCAATTGCTCGTAGGTAATTGAAGTATAATGAAAACAAATATAGCAAGTTCCAATGTAGATATGTATATGCCGTTTAAAGTTTCATTCTGGCTCATTAACCGGTTCAGTTTACAGTTTAAGTAGGTGTTAAATGTATTTATTGTTGCTATTCGTCGTTTGAAGTTTTTGTTTTTGTTATGCAGCACAAACACTTGAGCATTCTATGGCAAGTGCAAATAAAATGCGTTCATTTGTTATTGTTGGCTTAAATAAACATTAAAAAACCAAAAAACGGGTTTTTCCAACACTCGCCTAGCTGCAATTTTGTTACGCCCTGTATTTTTGTGAGAAAACGCCATTAAACGCCGCTTTTCACCTAAAGCTCTGATTATTCAATGCTTTATTTATACAGATTATGGTTATTAGTTAGCATAGCGCAAATTCACTTGTGGCAACACACAAAAACTAATCACGCGAATTTTACATTTGGTCATGAAATGTGGGGTAAAAAATAATGTTGCTAAGGCTGGGCAGTTATATAAAAAAAAACAAGCAATTAGTATAGTAAATAGTAGGAATATTATGGTTACGGCAAAAACGAGTACAAGGTTTTTATTACTTGCTCAAGGATCCTTGAGTTGTTGTTCTGCACGTCACTTCCGCAACCTGTTGACATGTTGTGCGGCTTTGCTATATTTATATGGTTTATTTGTTGTTTTTGTTGCTATGATACGCCTATAAATAGATCAAAACACAGTGCAATGTGCCAAAATGAACATATACATACATTCGCACATATGCAGATATGTATGTGGATTTTTTTATACATAAATTCCCTATATCTTTGCCGTATCTGTATTTGTTTTTGGTCTTAATTTGCAAACTCACAAGCGATGCGTCACAATTTGATTTGCGAAACGCAACTCCAACAAAATGGCAGCGACCGCGTATTTGTACATTTGTTTAATGTTTTATCAGCGATATATTAGCAGGAACGTTCGTTCAGCCAGAGTTCAGCTGCGCGTTTAACGCTCTCGCGCCCGCGCCTTATGCTCTCTCACATACGAACACTTACGTGCTCTCAGCAACAACAATTTGAGTTTGTGCGTAGGGATTTTTTTGTTTCTTACGTTTTAGCTCTTAAGCGTTGTTTTGTTTTCAACGTTTACGACTTTTATTTAGCACTTATGCACTTGTCACTTTTACTGCTTCCTCTTTCGCTTCGTAGTGTATTTTTTGTTTGCAATCACTTGCTCCGATTTCAAATACTTTTCAATTGGTATCAGGTTTAATTACACGACGTTTAATATTCATGGCGACAATAAGACCAAAACGTTTTTTTAAATGCGCTTTGTGGTTTTACTGTATGTGTGTTTGTAGAGCGGCGTCTATTTCTTGCATACTTGCGTCTCACTCGCGCGCATTTTGTTAATCACTAAACAACAACGCACCGTTAACTTGATCTTGAACTATGCCAAACCGCAACGCATCATCAGGTCTCCGTGTCTGAGCGGCACTGCGCCTGTTCTGCAACTGAAACTATTTTTTTTTCTCGAAATGCCACCAAGCAGCAATTATATATTTTTCATTAAAAGCAAGTAGGAGCTCTTTTATTAGCAGCTAGTCGACGTTAAAATACCCTGCATTTGGATGGTTTCCTGTTGCATTCAGATTAGAATACAATATGCAATAATTTTTATTAAAGAGCATACAAACGGCAAGTATTAAAAAATAGTGGGGTACCAAAAGTACTTAAAGTGTGTATCACGTGCGCTTTTTATACACAATTCTAAATACCAACATGAATACTAACTAACCAACTAAGTGCTATGAATGCCCAACTATTAACTGAGAGGGTATGCGCCTATCGAATGAGCGTGGCAGCACCAACAGAGCTCTCGCTCTCTCGCTCCCATTATCTCTTTTCATCTCCAATTGCTCTGTGCTTGTGTTTCTTGGCCATCCATGACAAAACCGGTTCCATATCTTTGAAACGGTTACACTTCTCCTCAATATGCTTTTTGTGAATTTAAAGCGGAAATAATTCAATGCAATTGAATTTTTTGTATCGGGTTCGATCCGCTTTAAGTAGCCAGCATTAAGCGTTGGAATGTTGAAACATTTTATCAAAACATACACACACACACACATATATATGCCCATAATAAAATAGCTTATCAGTAATTGATTAGCGACGTGCTTTTAACTTTGGTGATTAATTTTATTGTAAATTGTATAAAAAAACAAACAAAATAACACGAATAAATCGTATGCGCAGGTTAGTTTGATATTGTATGAACATTAAGTTTATTGATCCGAAGAACATGGAAGTTTGACTTTGGTTTGTATTTTACAAATCAAGTGAGTAATTTTATATTGGACTTAAAAGTAAATTATTTATGCACTTTTTGAATTAAAACATATTTAATTAGCCACAAACAGTCTTAGGTTGTATCTACTACACATTACTTAGTTTAATGATAATCTATAAACTAATCCCTATCACATTACATTTAATCAAATGAATAGAACTTATCAACTTGCACACTCTGCATCACCTGATACCTTTGCCACACGCTGTAATCGAACGAGCAGTGGGGAACCCTCTGCCCCAAAGCTCTTATTCTCCGTATTTGTTGTGGCTGTTGCCTGCAAACGATTTTCCAAGTTAGTGATATCGATCTTGCGCATGAAATGCTTTTGTAGCAGCAACTTTCGCGGATACCAAAATATCATCACTAGACCCAAGGCCACAGCGACAAAGCCACAGATCTTGCCAACGACCGCAGAGATTGGCAAAAGCTTTAGATAAAAGATCAGATCGGAAGAAATCCTCACTCTATAATCGACCCAAACGAGGGGAAGGAAGGTGCGACGTGTTCGTCGAAATACGCCGCTACAAAAGTTGATTAACAATTATTATTTGGGACTGCATGTGCAGTTAGTATTCATTCGACTTACGATTCCTTACGTGGTTCCACCAACAGACTGACCATCAGACGTGCTTTAATATCCAGCAACATGCCCGTTTTGGGCTCTAGTGTAACAGTCATCTCATGACGATCCTTGTCGGGCTTCATGCCATCCACAGCTTCGGCATAGTACGGATCGGCATTGTAAAAGTGTGGCGATGAGGCAAAAACAGGCACATCGTACCAGCACGAAGAGATGTTCAACACACCCGAACGAACCTCACCACAATTGTCCGAGCAGTAGCAGCTGTTCTCGGGATTATCAGTGCCTTAAAATTCAAATGTTATCATATGAAGATAATATATATTGATAATATATATATAATATATGTTTAATTACCATTTGCCAAATTTCTTGCAGTGCCCGTATAGACATATGCCTCAATGCCATCAATGACCGTTGTGCCCGCATAATCAATCTTCAACTCACGACAAATATCGGGCAAAAAGTATGAGATCGGTTCACCCCTACGCAATGGAGTCGGATGAAACTCACCCAAACTGCCACGCAGCTTACACTTGGGATAACCGGATGTTACATTATCGTAACGCCATCGTGCTATTTGTCCCAATTTATTAAAATCCTGTTGACCCGTGTAGACATTATGACGTCCATAGATCTCCGTGCTGTCATTGCGCTGTAAGGGGAAGACATAAGATATAAGAAATATATTGGAAATATTTAGCACTTTTAATTTTCATGCATTTAAATATGCTTGAAGTACTTTCTCGATTTAAATGGTATAACTTTTCCTTGTTGTATATTATTTTCAATAAACTCGTTTTAATTACATACCCCTTTGAAATTTCATTTGAAACCCAGTCAAAGATGCAAAATATTAAGCAAAAAATCTCACCGGATAACCGAATCCTACACGTTCATAGGGAAAATGCAATTCGGGTACCATTTTGGTGGGAATCAGTTTGCTCATCTTGATCAGCGGTGTATCGAAACCATTGAAAAGCCAATCATTGGCAGATCTCACAAATGTTGCCTCATTGCTATACATATTGAGAGCCATAATCATAAGAGTGCGTAGCATGGGATTCCAATTCTGCATTTTATTGAGTAGACCAACGTTGACCAAATTTGGACAGACAATAGAATCCGTTAGTTTTCCCGCACTAGCCGTTGCATTATAGTAGAATTTACTGTGACGCCAGTAGGATACAGTGGAGTTCTCGGGATGCCAAACGATATTAGTTTTCTCTTGTTTCTCCGTAAAGGAATAGGGTCCCAGCTCCTCGAAACGGGGCTTCACATTGTGATCGTTAAACTGTTCCGAATTTGTCCAGTTAAAGATGTAGATATCTAACTTTAAATCTAAGCTAGGAGTTTGCCACAAATTGCTCAGCATTGAATTGGGTTTGAGCACCATAAGCTGTTAGTGGATAGATGATCGTTAGAGTACTCGTTAAGGGATTTTATTAATTCCTGGCCACACTCACCCATTCCAAAGCACGTCGTTGTATACGCTCAAGGTTGAGCACATAAAGTAGACCCGATACGGCGAGTATTAGGCCCAACACACTGGTCAAGGCAATACGATTTTTTCCGATCATGTCAGTCACAGTTCGACGATTGAAACTATAATGAATCTTGAATTTAGTATCGAATAACGTATTTAAATTCTTAACGCTAGTAGTTTGTGCTAGTTAACTGGTTTTTTAAATTGAAAAATGTATGCAAATAAAAAAAAATTATGGAACTAGATTCTGAGCAGTTAACCATATATTATCTATTTTAAAAGGTATAGATAAACTAAGTACGTTAGTTGAGTGGTTGCGCTTATGCCTCTTTCTTAATATCTTTTATTCCTGTTTCTTGTGGAATAGAAATTACATTTTAAATTGGATTTGATCGAATTATTGCATATCATTTACTTACTTTACTACAGCGAATATATGCATAGTGATTAAGTTTCTTAAAGTGCACGTCATATTTTAGCCGATAGTTCTTATGCCACCTTTATTTAGCAATAGATCGAAGATCAAAAAACTATACAAATATATAAAACAAAAATTCTATTTAAATCGATTTAAGAGAGATTAAATTGCATAGAAACAAACAAAAATTAAAAATGTCTACAAACTAATTAAAGTTGATTAAGAATATTAGAAAAAATCTTTTGTATTGCGATAATAATCTCCTTGACTTTTACAAATGGTGTAAAGAAAAGTTTATTGTTAATAACATTATCCAAAACTAAGAAATTGGGTTTCTAAAATGCTTAGACACGAACTGTTCAAACTAATGCTAAAGATTTTTAATAAGAAAACAATGCTTATAAAGTTTATAATCTTTCTTTATTTCAATAAGTAATATTTTTATGCTCCTCGTTCTTATCTCCTTCGCTTTGGATATGCAATCCAGACAGTTTGACCTAAATTAAATACTTCAACTACTAACAACCAATTGAAGCCAACGCCAAAGCCAAAGAATTTTTTAATATCACCCTCTATTGACAAAATATTAAATAAATATTTCTTCCTGTACGACCTACCTTATATATATATATGATGAACTTTGGATGATGAAATTGTCACGAAAAACGAAATGAATCACGTTTATTATGAAACCGAGATACGTAGACAATCGCAAGGTTTTCCCGGTTGTCTTTAAGCGGTTTGTCTGGCCCGCGTCTTAGCTCAAACGGTTCACTATAAGGTTATCGTCAATTAACTCTGATAATGGCACATTGAGTTCTTTTCTTTCACTGATAATGTCACATAATACCGTTGACTTTAACACTTGATTGATATTTATTTATTATATTTCTATTGTATATGGCTTGAGTCCTGTCAGATGATGATGATGTTGATCACCGGATGATAGATCAACAGATATTTCGCTTTCGCTCGAGAGACGCATACGAAGCGCTGTAAATGCCGACTTGATAACGACTGACGATGACTTGAAGGAACATGTTCCTATATTAGTAGTACTTGACATGGAAAATAACAACAACAACAACAGCAATAAATATTAATAATAACAAGTAAGAAGGCTCAAGTTGAAAAATCCCGACTAGACCATACCCTGAACCCTATACTTTACACGTACAGTCAGTGCTTGCAAGTATGTGTGTGTACCCGCATACTGCATACTGCATACTTAACTTCAATGTTCCATATCTTACGTGTTTCTCAATCGATTATAATAAAAACTTTACAGATTGTCATTACTTTGCTAAATGTTTCAAATGTTATCTCAAAGTTTTCCAAATTCAAGATTTTGTTGTTATCGAGCCCATGTGTATATCGAAAACGGGATGAGTTATCGAAAACAAATTTGTACTGCCTAGGAGTCTGGAGTCTCTAGCTCATACATTGTCTGAGATCGATGCGTTCATACATACGGACAGACAGACGGACAGACAGACGGACAGACAGACGGACAGACTATCGGCTATTTCGATTCGACTGTGGATGCTGATCAAGAATAAATATACTTTTTGGGGTCGGAGATGCTTCCCTCTGCCTGTTACATACTTTTGCCTAAAACCATTATACCCTTTATCCCATTTTTAATGTTTTCAGGGCATAAAAAGAAAACTCAAAATTGAAATGATTATGTGTTATTGATACTGCTAAGGAAAGTTCACTAATGCACTGAACAAAATAACTGCTTTGACTTTAATATACCGCCTATGCCGTATGCAATGATTTTAGTTTTAGTTTTTTCCATTCCAAATTAAAATAAATGCTAATTTCATGTTGCATTCTTTTTCTGAAGTTAGAATTTTGTCAGTCAGTCTTGTGTCGGCAATATATGTTTGTATATTTTGTGATAATGCAATCAATTCGCGTTGAATGGATGTGAATTTTATTGGATCGGTCAATGACTTGCAGTTTTGTGGCATTGCATACATTAATTTTTGTGCAGTGTATTGATTTTTGATTTATGTTTGTGCACTTTGTGTACTTAGTATTGCTTTAATGCGCGACTCGGTTCCACCGATCCATAATCTTGGCAAAGGGTTATCTTATTTCGTTTATTGCTTTGTAACTAGAGAAGTGTGTAGAGACGCAGAGACGTTGCACGAAATGGGGGCAGCACACAAGTGCCACCACCCGCCGCAACGAGAGAGAGGCATGCGTTATCACTTAAACTCTAACCTGGCCGGCAAGTAAAACATGAGGCAACTGGTCGAACGGAACTGCAGCTAAACAAAATTTATTCGTGTTTTTCCAAATTTTTTTTTTTCGTTCGTTCAAACTGATAACAAAGAAAATGAGAGTGAAAATGAGTTCCCAATCTCACTTTCAACCCAATGAACGAACGTTGATGGCGTTGATGAGATAAAATTTAATTGAACAACAACAATTTCTACCACTAAGCATATCTGTTTATGTGTTTGTTTCATACATACTTTTTGTTATATATACTGTATATATTATAGTATGCCATATATATTACTAATGATCGCTAATTGTCAGTTGCGCCATGTTCAACGTTCAAGATTCTGACAGCTTGCAACTGTCAAAGTTTTCACTATCAATATTGAGATTATTGCTAATGAATAACAAATACTAAAGTGTATTTTCAGAATTTCGATTTCGAAATTGTTAGATTAAAACTTATTGAGAGCTGTTCAAAGAAATCTTTAAAAATAATTTTTTATGGTTGAAATATAGAGAAGCATTTTTCAAAAGGTATTCATTTATCACTTTTTATAAAAAGTCTTAAGAAACTTTTTTAAGTTTGAAAAATAAGATAGAAAACTTTTATAAAGGTTTTATACAAGCAATTTTTCAAACAATTATCTTCAACAAACTTACTTTATTGCTCAAATTTGTGAAAAAATCCTTAAATATTAAAAAAAAATATATATTTATACAAGTTTCAAGATTTTAAGGAATTTATCCATATTTCAGCTATATTTAAATGTGATTTGGGAAACTTCGAAATGCTAATGATTTGAAAGATAATGCATGTTTACATATGTCTTTATGAATATGCCAGAAATGACGTAGCGAACATCCAAATAATAAATCTAGAATCTTGAACCATGTAAAAATCACTTGAAAACACATCGGGTTAAGAAGATTAGAGAGATCTTTAACCTTTTTGTCTGTAATAAATACAATTAGCAATCACTTATTGTTTTCGATCCATAGAAAATGAATATATTATTAACCGGACGTTGTTAATGAGTATTCCGATTAAAGTCAATGTTCAAACAATTTGCGTTTTAATTTATGATTATAGTATTGTACATGGGCTGATAATATTGTTTGGGGATTAGGCACAGTTATTCTTTTTTAACATTATTTATCTTATAAAACTAAATTTGAGCACACCGGACACATAATCCATGTTTGGTGTCATCTTTTTGGTATCAATAAGGAGTAATCTTTCGTTGATTAAATAGCGCGGGTTCTAAACAAAAACAAAAAGTTAAAAATAAATTTCACTGCATGTAAAGGAATATTTTTATATATATTATATATTATTATTTTATATTTTTAGTTCGACACTTACTTGCATACAGCTGGGACTAATGTCACTCTTGCGTATCCATAATTCTAGGGGTTGGGTGCGCCAGCTTTGCTTGGACAGCACCGTCAGACAGCGCCCAATGAATGCATCGCCAATGCAACGTGAACTCGACATGTCCAAGATGCGCAACTGGCGACAGCTGCTAACAAACTGCAGCAGACCTGCTGGACTCTCCAGCTGATGGCCGCACAAGTGCAGCTCGCACAGATCCGGCAGCTGGACGGCCAACTGGATCAGCATATGATCACTGAGACACTGCAGTTGACCCTCATCCCTTGACTGGCCGTGCACCGCCAGACGTCGCAAATGGCGCAGATTGCTTAGCTCACGAAAGAAGCGTTCGTAGTCATGGAGTAGACCACTGAAGCAAAAGCCTTCGATTTGTTTGATGCCACCCGTGGTCGGACTGCTGGGACGCGCTATGCGCGCCAGCACATCGAACACGAAGTTCTTGGAGTAAATGGAGAGCTTGTGCAGTCGTGGCAAGCGTAGCAATTGTTGTGTAATGTCTGATTCCATGCACAAATGATAATCGGCAATCTTAATGTGCTCGAGTGTCGGACAGAGCTGTACATCGACCAGATCACAGCAATTGACCTCATCACAATCTTCCATAATATCAAATTTGCGCAGCTTCAACAGCCGAAAGATGTCACGAAAATGCTGCGATTCTAGATACTGACACTCGTCCAGGCACAGCTCATTCAGATGCTCCAGTTCGCACAGATACTTGCCAGTCACCTTGCAACCGCGCAGCTTCAGTTTGCGCAGCGAGGGAAACACTCGCCTCAACAGACGCACATCGTCATCCACGAAGCGTGCACGTCCGCGTCTTGGCTGCGCTTCGCTGCCCAACCACTCCAGGTTGCTCACACCTGTCAAAGAGTTTCCACTGAGCATACGCAATCTTCTCACATCCAACTGTTGACAGCTGAGCATTTGCATATGTGGCGCCAATGTCCTCATGAACTTTTGAAATTGGCGCGACGAGGCACGGCACAGCTGCTCGTCCTGCAGCACAACATTACGAACGCGCGTGCGCCACAGTGTCTGGACAATACTCCTCAGGCGACTGTGTATGTGTGTCAGCTCAAACTGTTGATACACACCCAACTGGGCCAGTATCAAGGCCAAGACATCATCATTCAGTTGCAGCAGCGATGGGGGTTGCGTTTCTTAACATGTCAATGTTGATGTGAGATGTGTTTTCATATCAGAAAAGAAATAAAAATCAAAACCTCAAGGTCGTTGCAACTTACCTGATGATTCCTTTGTTATTGCTGCTGTTGTCATCTGTTAGCTGTTTTGAGATTTTTTTGTGTGCAGCTTCTGTTGTTGTTCAGCTGTTGTTGTTGTCGTTTAGCTGTAGTTGGCAGTCACAGCGCATTTTAGTTACTGCCAAACTAAATGCAATCTCACCAGCTGTCCACGTTCCATAGTTCCAGACGCCTAGAAGCTGCCTACCTAAACGTGACTTCCATTCTTTTAGGGGTGGTTTTCCAGGCAAATAACAGCGGCATCTCACCTACCTGCAGTCTTCGATTAGCGATGTGTTAACCAGCCCAGTTCGATATGCGATTTATGCAACGATAAGAGACTGTGCGATATTGTTTTTTATCCGATAGTCAGTGTTTATTTACCGCAACGAGTAAGATAGGAAAACAGAGCGCCCTTCTCCTGTAAACTTGTACTTGTTCACGTTTACACTTAGGAACAGGCAAAGTAACGAGATCGCCCTAACCCTTCAGCTGCTTACATTACATGTTCAATGACTTTGGAATGAGTCTCATCTTCTTTTTCGAGTTCAATTCGCTTTTCATGTCAATTGTGGGACAATGCATTTACAGTAAGCAACCTTATTAGATTTTTTTTCTTAAAGATATTATCAATTCAAATAAAGAGATAAAACTCAAACTGAAAACAAAATACTTAAGCTTTCTGAAAAACCTGTAAGAAATATGTAAGACTTATTAAATACAAAATAATATTTTACGTTAATTTTGTTTTTTCATATTTTGTTTATTTGTTGTTTGGTGCTTACTACGTCATCAATTTGTATGTATTTAATTACATTTAACTTTTACAATATATTCTATGTTGTATGTATTATGGTTTTTTATTTATTCATCCAATTTCATTTGTCGGTATAGGCATATATATATATATATATTGTAGGTATATATTATATCTGCATTATAGTACATTATTGTTTCTATTTACTTAGTATTGTTACTGATTTATTTATTTTGTTGTTTTGTTTTTGTTTTTGTTTTTCATATATATATTTTTACTTTTCTTCTCTTTATTGTTGCTTATTAATTGGCTGTCAGGCGTTGTTGTTTTTCTTTCTTTTCTTTTCTTTGTTTTTTTTTTTTAGGAATCATTTTTGCAACTCTGCAGCTTATTGTTAATAATAATTATTTGTTATGTGTATGTGTGTGTGTGTGTGTGTTATGTATAAATTTATGCACTACGCAACTTACAAATAAGGTTTTTTTTTAGTTAAATTTATTTTAAATATTGCAAAACAATTGTAATTTGTTGTTGGTACACATGTACCTTTAAAACTGTTGTTGGTACAGATGTACCTTAAAAATTGCCATTCGCATGCTACTGATAATATTTTTTTAATATTGGTATATTTTAGTTAAGTTAGTTATACAATATATGTATACTCTATATATATGTTTGTTTTTTTTTTTATATATATATACTGCGCGCTATACTATACACATCACCAATCTATATAATTTTCTTGTTGTTTTCAGAAAAAACACCAAAAACTAACACGGCTAAAAACAGCTACATAAATATGTATGTATGTGTATATGTGTGTATGTATGTATGTGTGCATGGTTGGTGTATGCGAAGTTTTTCGAATTTTCCTTGTAGCTGCACTTTTTCGTTATAAAAATATATAAGACTTAAGCGACTCGTTATACAATCCGAAAAAAAATCAGCTTTGAACTTCGCATTCAATTTTTGTGTGTTTTGGTTTTGGTTTTGTTGTTTAAGCAATTTAATTTATGCGCACATTTTTTTTTAAGTTTAAACGTTTTTGTTTTTGTTTTGTTTTATACAATTTTCAATTGTTCCCTGCATTCTTAGTTCATATTTTAAAACTTTAATCGCCGTCAATTAAAAATGTCTTCAAAATAATCCAAATAAATCAAATCAAATCAAAGCATTAATTTATTTTTATATATTTTTTGTTGTGTATGTTGTTTTATTTGTGTACATGTACAATATATATATATATATATTTATAAGTGTTTATGTTTTAGTTAAGTTAAATAATAAATGTTTAAATGTATTAAAATGTTGCATTTAAAAGGAAGCATTTTGTGTGTGTGTGTGGTTGTGTGTGTGTATTTGTTTGGGGATTTTAAAAATGAATTAAACTTGACTTGACCTAATAATAGTTTTTGCTTTTTTTTGTATTATTTTTATGTTTTTGTTTGTAAAATTTAAAGCAGATATGTTGTTGCTTGTGGCGCTTGGGGCATGCTTCTTCTTCTTCGTCTTCGTCTATATATTGTTGCTGTTTTCAACATAAGCACAGTAATTGTTATATATGTATATATATATATATATATGTATGTATGTATGTATGTATATTTAATTGTATAGAGTTGTGCCTAAGTTCATTTATTATTATTATTTATTGTTAACTTTAATAGTATGTGTATGTGTGTGTGTGTGTGTGTGTGTGTGTATGTGTGTGTGAGGGAAGGTTATAACTTCTTGACATATCGTAATCGTAATCATAATCATATTCCACACGCACACACACACACACACGTTTTTGTTTCGTAGATGTAAACTAAAAACACTAATCAATTATTATTATTATTTTTCGCTCGCTTGTCTCAATTTATCAAAATTCTTTTATCAATTTTGTTTAACATTAAATATAATAATATTAATATTAATAATAATAATAATGTTAATGATAATAATAATAATATAATTTTTCTTATCATTTTTTTGATAGTTTTTCTTTTCTGTTGACTTATTCTAAACTTTTGTTAGTTAACTGTTCTAATACAGGTTTTTTTTTTGCTTTCTTTATTTTTCTTCTCTATTCTGGGGTTTGTGATAAGCAACAATTTGTCTCGACTTAAATGTTAATGTGTGTGTGTGTGGAGGGGGGGAAGGGAGTTTTGTTATAATAACTGGGCGCTGCTATAAGCATATGTATGTAGGTGTATGTGTGTTTGTATATATATATATATATATATATATATATTTTAAGCTGTTTTCGTTACATAATTTGCTTTACAAAATGCACAAAATAATACAATAATTTCTTTTATTTTTTCTATATCTCCAATGACTTGCCAAAGTTTTCCTTCAGTTTTATACAAACTATATATATATATACATATATAATTTATATAGATATATGTATATGTATGGTATGAGGATGCCTTGTAAGTATGTATGTATAATATGTATGTCTGTCTATCTATGCATATAACTTAATACAAAAAATAAAGTTAAATAATAATGTTATATATATATATATATATTTATATAAGAAATACAGGCGCCCCGAAAAAATATATATATAAAACTGATAACCAACTTGTTGAACCCCAAAAAATTTGTTAAACTACCCTCGTTTGTTTTTTTGTTAACTTGGCCGATAGCACAGCTAAGAGCCACGCCCTATTGCCCTACATTGCGCATATACATTTCATAAATGTAAAAGGGACGTGAAAAAACTAAATACATATATAATATTATAATATAATAGACGCTAAGCGTCTAACAAAGATCGGTTAAGAGAACAATTGAAAAGATAAGGGATGAAGAAACTATGAGATGTTTTCTTGTATTGCACGTTGCGCATGTTGTTGGGGTGAGGGGCAGCGGGTGGGACAGATGGTAGAAACAAATTTTGCAAAAGGGTTCAAGGCGTATCCAGCGCGCTGTACTTTAAATGTTTTATATATATATAACTAAATATACATATATATATATATATATATGATGTATAAAACTAGCTGCTTAATATGGATGTGTGATCATTCTGTTGTTATTGTTGTTGTTGCTGTTGTTGTTATGTACGAATCACCACTGTGTTGTGGCCGTTGTGGCTGTTGTGGCCGCCGTTGTCGTTGGGTAGCCATGCAGCAGGGGCTACTGTTAGTAAACCACCGGATGTTGTTCAACATTTGTGGGCAGATGTTGCAGTTGCATGGCGGCACGTGCCAACGCACTTGGATCACTTATCAATGCAATCGGCACCTGCGGTGGCGGCTGTTGCTGCTGCTGTGTCGGTGCCTGTGAATGCGATTGTTGTTGCTGTTGCTGCTGTTGATGATGTTGTTGCTGCTGCTGCTGCTGTTGTTGTTGCTGTTGTTGCTGCTGCTGCTGCTGATGCTGTTGGTGATGATGTGCGGCCTGTTGTATGGACAGCTGGAGCAACTGTTGTTGCTGCAATTGCTGTTGCTGCTGCTGATGTGCAGCAACTGCAGCCTGTTGATGCTGCTGTTGTTGCTGCTGTGCGGCGGCAACCTGATGCTGATGTTGTTGGTGTGCTGCTGCTGCTGCTGCAGCCGCTGCTTGCTGTTGTGCGGCTGCCGCTGCGGCTGCCTGCTGTTGGGCAGCAGCTGCTGCTGCCGCCTGCTGTTGGGCGGCAACTGCTGCTGCCGCCTGTTGCTGCTTCTGGGACTGGGCATTGTGCGAGATTAGCGAACTGGTAACCAGAGGTACCAATCCTGGCGCTAACTGGACGGCACCGGCGCCAGCTGCTGCTGCGCCCGCTGTTATCTGCTGGATGGTGTGCATCGTGGTCGTCGCCGAGTGATGTGGAACTGTGAGTGGGCAGTGGATAGTGGGTAGTGGGGAGGTGGAGAGGTAAAGAAAATAACAGTTAGTTAAGCAAAATCAAAAAAGAGAAATCACAATAGTTGTGTATATTGTATATTTGGTTTTGTGTCCGACTCACTTATGATCGGTTTCACTTCCTGCTTGACTTGGGTCAGGACACCAGCCGGTATTTGGGGATGCGGATGCACGGGTGGTGGCGGCATCATAGCATCCGGATGATTCATCTTCATGTGGCGCTTCAAGTTGCCGCGTTCGACGAAAGCCTTGCTGCACAGTGTGCACGCGTGCGGCTTCTCACCCGAATGGGAGCGCATGTGCGAGACCAAGTGACCTACGAAACGGACAATGGTAGCGACATTAAGATATCTTTATCTTTTCGCCAAAATTTGACAAATAACAAAACTACCAAAACAACAAATGTTTTGACCTGGCAACTCCAAACTAAACAAAAAAAAAAAATTCGTGGCGAGCAAGCGGGGCAAGGCGGGCGGGCGGTTGGTTGGTTGGTAAGTTATCTTCATTATATGGGGATAATATTGGGTATTAGACGATTGCACAGTGCAGCAAATATTTTTAAAAACCTTGTTCTAAAATATTACATCAACTTCTGTAGGTCTGTACTTTAAGTATAAAACACGGCTTAATGCCACGCGTTGTTTATTTATATTTCCTTAAAATCCAATCAAATCAATCAGAATATTTTCTATTATAATGAGGGTATTCAGTACAAGCTATGATAAAATACAAATATTTAGCTGACTGTTTCAAGTTCCATCTGTTTGTGAGCTGACACCGATGACAATGAACAGCTGTTTGGTTGCTCAGAGTGACCTTATTTCGCTAGGTCAATAATCTTATAAGAATTGCAAGCTACTGCGATTATTTTTGTTTATCACATTTATCACAGCTCCTAAATAACTTAAATACAAATTAATGTTATAAATGTATTAAAAAATTAAATGATTTCAATCCGTTACATAGAATATCATTGCTTAATACAAAATCTCAATACCTAAATGTACAAAACGTAACGTTCGTGCTGCACTGATTATTTTGAGGAAGGGAAAGGATTGTTGGGATAATCGATCGATTGTTGAGCTGGAGAGATCGATATTTGAGGGGACTACTATGCTGACGCCACGTCTCGCGCGTACTACACTCACTGCACTTACTGAAACACACACAACTTACCTTTGCATATGAAATTCTTGGGACATTTCTCGCAGTTAAATGGACGCTCGCACTCCTGACCCTTGGTGTGGCTACGCTGATGGAACAACAGATTGCCCTTGAGGGGAAAGGATTTGCCGCATGTCTCACAGGTAAAGGGTCGATCACCGGTGTGACAGCGTGACATATGATTAATTAGATGCTCCTTGCGTGTGAACGGCTTGTTGCACACGTTGCAACAATGCGGATTGTCGCTGGAGTGCTGGCGCATATGATTATTGAGATGCTCCTTGCGCGTGAACGTCTTCTGACAGTATTCGCATTTGTGCGGCGAGTCTCCCGTATGCAGGCGCACATGATTCGTCAGATGCTCCTTGCGGGTGAAGGTCTTCTTGCAGTAGCTACAGCGATGTGGCGAATCGCCCGTGTGCTGTCGCACATGATTCGTTAGATGCTCCTTGCGCGTGAACGTCTTCGTGCAATATGTGCACTTGTGCGGCGATTCGCCTGTATGTTGCCGTACATGATTAACCATGTGATCTTTGCGTGTGAACGCTTTCGTGCAGTACGTGCACTTGAACGGTGTCTCACCCGTGTGCTGGCGTATATGATTCACCAGATGCTCCTTGCGTGTGAACGTCTTCATGCAGTAGGAGCAGCGATGCGGCGACTCTCCAGTGTGCTGTCGCACGTGATTTAACAAATGTTCCTTGCGCGTAAACGTCTTGGAGCAGAAGTCGCACCGATGCGGCGTCTCGCCTGCTTGCGTGGTAAAATGGTAAGAAACGTACAACAACATTACAGATTAGTAATCATTCACATAACGTCAAAAACTAAGGGACAAGGTCTAACTGCATTTCGGTGAGTAAAAGTTCTCAATAAACATGTTTGAGGATAGAGTTGAAAACTTTTATCTATCTATTTATGTGTACATTACAGGATTTTCCTTATTAACTGACTGCTAAGACGTAAGGACAAAGCGATCTAACGTTTCGATTGGAAGTGAATACTAAGCTTGCATTTATCCGAAACACATCTGAAAGTGGATAAATTCTAATGTCTTTCATCGTTCATTGTTAATAGCTCACAATAAATTTTGAATGAATCTTATCAACTTCTATAATCTTCATTGATTCAAAGCAACTATGTTATTATAATTTTGTTATTTGCAATCTTAACAAGCCCAACCTTGCCACCCCCTCTAAAAGTTCGTTATCGCTGCTTGTAGACAAAATGTGATTGTGTTCTGATTGTTTATGAACGGTTCGATGTGGATTTATGGACTGTAATAATAGCGAATATATTTTGAACGTGTATGTTGTGGTCGGGGGGGCGGGGCTGGTTGGGTTGGTGGGTTTATGCGATTCTGTTTTGTCTCTTTACCTGTATGCCAGAGTATGTGATTGGTAAAGTGCTCCTTGCGGCTAAAGCTCTTGCCGCAGATCTCGCAACGGAACGGCGTCTCGTTTGTGTGGGAGCGCATATGGTTGGCTAGGTGCTCCTTGCGCGTATATTTCTTGCCGCAGACATCGCACTGATGCGGTGTTTGACCTGTTTTAGAGATTTTTTTTTTTTTGGTAGACAAAGAACAGAAAGTATTGGGTTGGGAGTTTTTTTTTTGGTTTCTTTTTTGTTAGCGCAAGTATTTTTAAACATTTTTCGCGATCATTTTCTTTTCTACATGTTTGTTGCAAATTTCAAATTTATCAAATTAGCCCGCCAAATAAAGATATAGCATATATTTTTTAACAAAATCAAAAGTTAATAAATTATAAAAAAAAAAACAATAAATAAAAGAATACCCCCGGCACCGCTATGTGTGTGTGAAACTGGCCGTGGCTTGCGTTGGGTTCGAACGAAGCGAACGGAGGCTCGGCTTTGTGGGTGGCGCATGGGCGGTGCGTGGTTGTTTGTTGTTGTTATTATTATTATGATTTTTTTTTTGTTTATATGAAGCAAAAATGTGTGTGTATGAGGATGGGGAATGTGTGCGTGTGTGTGAGTGCGCAAAACTGGAATTTGTTCAATGAAATATTCAATTACAATTTGAATTGATTTCAAACAATGAATTCTCCTAATAAACGCCTTCCAGTACCAGTTGTTCTGCGCTATGCTGATGTGTGCGTGAACGTTAAGTTCGCTAAAATTAAACAAGCCTTGCTTAAATTCTTTTGAATGTGTGTGTGTGTGTGTGGGTGATTGTGAGTGCGAGTGAAATGGGATTTTTTTTCAGCCCACTAGATGTGTGTGTTGTTTTTGCTTTCTGTCCGCTCTCCACGAAACTCACTCAACCTGTCTCTCGTGTGTAGTGTGTGTGTGTGTGAGTGGGTGGGTGTTTCGTCGTGTGTCGCACATTTTAACGTCGTAGGCACAGAACGTTCGCAATCGACAAGCAGCAACAACGAACGCTTCTAATACTTTGTTTTTTTTTTTGGACACCCTGTACAGCAGAGAGGATGAGCGTTGCGGAGAGAAAACTACACAGGCAAACTACACGCAAGAGAATATGCGAATGGGTACGAATCGTAATGGAGTCGTCGATCAAAACATTAGGGGAGCGCAGGTTGAGGAGAGTGGAGGATTGATGAGTGGATGTTGTTGTTGTTGTGATTTTGTGAGTGTATGTGTGATGTTGGCTTAAGGGGGAGGAGTGTTATGAGCGGTATGAGCGAGTATTGAGCGAGTGTTGAAAATGTACTGAACTGAACAGCAATCGACAGCATTAGTTAAACACAGTTACAGATATTCAAATCGATGAATTTATACTATTTAAATCAAATGTTGTGTGTAATGGCAATTTAAAACAAATCCGTTTAAGATTTAAGAATGCGATCGACATGATCGATATTAAATAGTGTTTGACTATCGATAGTTATGCAGCTCTAAAATGTACACTTCAGAAGCATAAAAGGAAATGTAAAAGGATCATTATGTGAGTGTGGTGTGGTGGATAGGTGGTGAGTACAAAATGGAGAAAAACGGAAAGGCTCTACATATAAGGAGACTTATATATAGGAAGCGTTAGCATAATGTGTAGACAGTTGGATAGGAAGAGCAGGAAGCAGACGAGAGATAGGAAGTACGCACGATGAGTTGCGGTTACTTGATTGATCGATTGATTGGTTGATCAATTGATTTTTGGTTTGGTGTAATGTGATATGGCTGTTGACACATGTATATATATACATATACATATACATATATGTATATATACATATTTACATATATTAATTGTTGCTGATATTAATTGGTTGGTATTTTTGTACTCTAAATGTTTTCAATCTCAATTATTGTAAATTTCTTTCGTTTTTTGATTTTTTTTTTGCAATTTGGTATTATTGGTATACTTTGGTTGTTTGATATATATTTTTTTTGGTATTTTGTGGTCGTGGCGCTCGCCGCTCGCATTGTCCGCCCCCCTCGGTCACCAAATCATCACACTCACCAGTGTGCCACATGTAGTGGTTAACATAGTGTTCCTTGCGCGTGAAGGACTTCTTACAAATATCGCAACGATGTGGCGTCTCACCCGTGTGTTTGCGCACATGATTGACCATGTGCTCCTTGCGCGTAAACGTCTTGGCGCAGTATTGGCAACGGAACGGCGTTTCGCCCGTATGCGAACGAAAATGATTGTCCAGATGCTCTTTGCGTGCGAAAGTCTTTTGGCAAATGGTGCAGGCGAATGGCTTGTCCGTTGAATGCCTTTTCATATGGCGCTCCAAGCTAGTATTGTTGGCAAACACATTAAAGCACACAATGCATGTGAACATTGGACCGCCAATGTGGATCTTGCCATGACGGGTCAAATCCTGCGATGTGGTAAAACCCTGACCGCACACCTGACACATGAACGGCTTGCGCTCGCTGTGGTAGCGGCGGTGCACAATCAGCTGATAGCGAAACTGAAACATCTTGCCACAAATGTCGCACACATGCGTACCAGTCGCTATCGGTGTGCCATCCGGCGCCAATGCAACACTCGACTGACCATCAACGCCATGGATGCCGCCCTCCATTTTTGGCATTAGCAACTCACCCGTCGTCGTTGTCGAGTTGTTATTGCTGCCCCCGTTGTTATTGCTGTTGTTGTTGCTGCCTGCCCCCGAGCTGCTTGTGGTTGTCACCGCTGTGGCGTTACCCTGTTGGCTTCCGGCATTTGTGCTAATTGCTGGCTGTTGTTGTTGCTGCTGCTGTTGTTGTTGCTGCTGCTGTTGTTGCTGCTGCTGTTGTTGTTGCTGTTGTTGTTGCTGCTGTTGTTGTTGCTGTTGTTGTTGTTGTGCTGATGCCGCTGCTGAGGCGGCCGCTGCAGCCGCGGCTGCTGCATTAGCCGAAGCCATTACAGCAGCAACGGCTGCATTATTTTGTGACGCCGCCGCTGCGGCTGCAGCCGCGCTAGCCGAATGCGTCGTCTGTGGCGGTAGGGGGGGCGGCGGTGGGAGCTGGGGTGGTGGCAATTGGCTGCCATGCACCGCCGCCACATGATTAACCACATCGCCATGGATTTTGCCAAAGACCTCGTGATACGTAAATAACTGTGAAATATCCTCAATGTTTACTTTATACATTTCAATGCCGTGATGTGGCGGCTTATTGCCGTCCTCCTTATGATGATGATTATGATTATGTTCCGACGTATGTTTGCTGCCACTAATTGCTAAAGATTGTGTTGGGGGCGGCGGTCCGCCCAAGGTGATGGTGGTGCCACCGCCAGTGGTCACCACCGGTGCTGAAACCACCGAAGGTGCCGAACTGGCAGCGCTCACGTGCTGCATTTAGAGTAAACACAACGTGGAAATCTTGTTGCCGCTTTTTTTTAAGTCCGCTCTTGAGTGAAAAAATCTATCTATGTTAATTGTTTTGTTGAAAGTTACTTCTTAGAAATGAATTGATCTTGTTATTGTTGTTATTGTAGCTGTAGCTGTTTGGTTTGCTCCAGTCTACATAATGTTGTATAGTTGTTGTTGTTGTTGCTGCTGCTGTCGACTGCTTTCGCTGGCCGTCGTAGCTACAAAAAGTCAAGTGGAAGTGTATCAAAAAATGAGTTGCAGCGCTTGGCCAAATTACCATATATGGTTCTTCTAAGTCACTTCCTTTCTGTATGTTCTAGGATATGTCCATAGAATCTTCTTGTAGTTAGCTGCTGACCACCTGAAAGAAATGAGCATTGTAATAATATGTTCAATCAAAATCTTATTCCTTAAAGACTGAGTACACAGTAAAACTTCTCTACAACGAACAATAAAAGGCACAGTTAACAGTGTGACAACTTTTTTTTTTTTGCTAGTTTGACACCCAACGATTTTTTTTTGTATTTTCGTTTTCGTTGTTGTTATTGTTATAAACTGCAGAAATGTAAAACTGGTGCATTGACGACTAGCGAGCGTTAACCCTTCAATGAGACGTGCACAAGTACAGTTGAGCAGCGTACACAAACAAACAAACAAACATACACACACACACACACACACACACATTAACATGTAACTAATCCCCATGTGTAAAGATGTTCAAAAATTCTGCTGGACAATTATTGATTTTGTGATGATAAAATAATATAAACGACCCATTAGTAGCAAAGCAAAGAGAGTTTTAAGCTCAAAGAGCGTTTCTTTTGCACTCACAATAAAATAACTTTGTATAAATTGTAAAACCAAAACACACACACACACACAAGCAAATAAGTATAGATGCAGAGATAGAAGAAAAAGGGAGTGGAGAGATGGGTGTGAAGTGGGCTCAGTCAATGCCTCGCCTTGGCAGCAGGATTTAGGATTTAGATATCCAATCAGAGTATGGAAGCATATATAATATGTATGTGTGTGTTGAGAGAGAGCGTACGGAGAGTGTGAGAGGCGGAAGAGTGTGAATATATGTGCGAAATTGAGGGGAGTCAGGTGGCGGTTCTGATGTAAATATCAAGAAGTACAAATCGATTAAAGACTACGCGCTTTGAAGTGTACATGTTCGCATGTGTGTGTGTAAGAAAAACTAGAGCTGCCTGCGGGGGGCTTAAGAAGTGTGAAGCATAAAGAGAGAAACGAAGCGCGCGCGCACGAGTGGGGTTTGACTAATTTGCGGGTAGCGGAAAGAAGAGTAGTAAATTGTTTGCATAGGTCCAGAGCTGTGTAGTAAGCGGGCTTAAGCACTCCCCTTTCCCAAAAGCTGCGAGCGCTCTTTAACAGCTCTCTCTCTCTCTCTCGGTTTCTTTACATTTGATTGTTTTCACTGGCCCAAGCAAATAATTCAGCTATGCAGACGACACACAAACACAATACAATTATGAAAGAGAAATAATACGCAGGGTGTCGGAGAGAAGCTTTTGTAACACAAAAAGGGCGCCACTTTTTATATGGTGAGGTAGGAACATACAAACATACATTAACATAAAATACATATACATTTTATTGTATGTAACTTCAAATTCAAGCTTCTTGAGCCCGGGAAAAATAAGGAGCGGTCCTGAGCAAATGCTAATGAAGCTAAGCAAAAAAGGATATTACACACAAATTTTAATTAATATTTATTATTGATTTTCCATACATTTTCAAACTGATTAAAAATAAATATTATTAATTTTTATTTTATTCTTATATACTTTCAATAAAAAAAATTAAAATCTTATTAACACGTTCCTATTAGAGGCGGACAACATAGAAAGATTCTGTTCTATTCACACCATACCAAACACAGCTAATTTTACTCACCTTCTTATGTAATATTTTTGCTGTTTGGCCTCAATTGTCGCCTATCTGTCTCACCAGGAGCAGAGGCTAGCATATTAAATGTGTATTACAATTAACCGGCTGCCGCGCTTAATGCACTTTCAGTAAGTATTTCGATACGCTCGGGCCACCTGCATAAAGAGAGGCAACGATAACAGACAGTCAGCAGCGGTGAGCAACAAGTTTGTTTTGTGTTTATGTTTACGCGAAATTATCAAACAGACCGCGGTACAGTTTTACCCCTAGCCCTAACCCCAGCCCCTTATTAACGTTTGCCACCTACACACCGAGCCCCATACAGGGCGGTGCAGGGAAGATACCAAAAGCTAATCAAGTGAAAATTATTTGCAGTAAACATGCAAAAACACACACATTTATATATTTATACAGACATACATACCTATATATATGGGAGGGAGACTGACAATTGGCGGAGCTAACACGATTGAAATTGGAACCTGTGTTCATATGTAAATACATACATACTTACAAATGTGTCTATGTACATATATCTTCAGTTACTACAAATACCAATTTTAATGAACATTAAAACAACACAAAAGTACAAAAAAAAATCACTTAATTGCCATACTGTGCTAACAAATCAGATTAATTGTATCTACAATAAGTACGTACATACATATACATATGTACGTAATATAACTATTGCGGTATTTGCGTGCATTGCCCGTCTTCTGGATTTGGAGCTCTCTGCTTTGATTCACTTTTGGCTATTCCGCCAAAAAAAAAAAAGAAAAAAAAGTTGTATTTTCTTCTTTTTGCACTCCTCTCCCTTCATCTATCTTTCCCACTCTCTCTCTCTCTCTCTCTCCCATGCTCAGTCACTGGTTTCTCAGCCTGCGGTTGTCTCTTTACTGTGTGGCCTGGCCCTTGCCTTTTCTTCCTTGCTTTGTGCACTTTTATACTTTGCTTTATTTGTTGTTTCGTTCTCCTCACACACACTTCGCCGCCACTCACGCTCTCTTTAGGCCGCTGTTGCTGCCTCTCCCTCTCTCGCACACTTACATAGCCTCTCATTATTCATTGAACGACAACGCTCCCCCGTTTCCCCATACACACACCCCTCTGACGATTTGCACGACAACGACGACGACGGCGACGCTACATACAATTTCAACCGCCTAAAGCGGAAAACCAATAAAAACGAATTGAATCGCAAAGCGTAAGTACAAAATAAAGCGAAAAAGGCTGGCACAGGCAAAACGAGAAAAAAAATGAAAGCTAAAGCGGGCGCGCAACGAACGAACTGAAGCGGAGAGCGAACAGTACAGGCGGCGCATACAAGTTTTGCGTTTTGCCCACATTCTATGCCGAAGTCGAGTTATAGTTAAAATTATTGCTGCTGCTGTTTGCCTCAATTCTCAGCATTTTTTATTTTTAAGTTTGTTTAGTTGCCGCTCAATATTTTTTGCTGAGCGCAGAGAGGCGAGAGAGACATATTTTCATTACAGGCAATTAGTATGCATTTCATAATTTCTTAATAAAATACAAATTATAAAAAAACACAAATATTTAGCAAACAATAAAAAATGTCGAAGCATGGACCAGCAAGAAGAAAAATGCATTTTGTTCTATAGTCTTATAGGAAATTAGATTTTAACATAACATATGGTAGCCAAAAAATTAAGAATGTAATTTTTGAAAAGCATATACACAAAATTACATGTACGCATATGCCTCACATAGATATATGCACACATACAAACAAGGTTGCATTTGCATTTATTAATACAAAAATTCTTTTTTTTTCGAAAATGCAACCCTGCGCCGCCTTGCAAACAAGAAAATGACACGATGATGACGTTAATGGGAACTCGGTATGTGTGTGTATATTTATTACGTACACACACACTCATAAACAAACTCACATAGATACAATACATAAGAACACAGCAACTCACGTATGCCTCATATATACGCATACTTATGCGACATGAATATATCGCTCACACTCTCGCACATACACTGGTGTCGACCGCAAAGTCATTTGATAATATTCTATTAGAATTTCACAAATGTTCACAATTTTTCCAATTAGATTATATCCCACTCGCTTGCAGGCGCACTTTTCACTATGTTGCCTTTCGCCCCCACCAATTGGTTGTGTGTGTACAATTTTGGCATAAACATTTGCAAAAATATGTTCTTATGACGCCATTATATGTTTGTATGTATAAAAAATTACTTGATTGTAGTGGTGGCAGTAGTGCGTTTGTGTGTTGAAAAAACTTAAGCAGCGCAGCAGCAACAGTAGTAGAAAAATCAAAACGCCGCGCGGGTGAGAGGCGGTGGTGTACGGTGTACAGAGCAAAGCAAACTGAAAATTGAATGAGACGCGGAGGCAGCAGAAGCAGAAGCAGCCGCGCGATGTAAAGTTCTTCGTGAGGCGCTTTCGTTTCGTGCCCTGCACGAATACACAGTGAGCACATACATATGACATACAACGTTCATGCGAACGGAACACTTCCAACATGAATTTAGCATTGTGGCTACCCCAACAGGTCTAAAAAATTATTGCTTAAATATCTATTATAAACAATTTTGAAAAATTTAATTCTTAAATATTAATAGAATAGAATAGATTTTGGAAAAAAATATTAATAAATTCCGGATATCCATTTGTAGCAGTACAGTTGGTATAAACAATTTCCTATAACTATCATACAGAATATTTTTTATATTATTATTTTGGAAACAACCAATTTTAAGATCAAAAATTAGTGTTTATTTTATTTAAATAAGAAATATTTATTTTTTAATTTCTGCTCATACTATAAATTTGTATTAAACTGCCCCTGTGCTGTGTATTCGTAACTCTTGTTGTGTGTTCGGTGTTCCTGTTTCTCGTGGGAGAGCCACAAAAAACACAAAGCGCGAGAAAAATGAGAGAGAAAGAAAAAGAGAGGTACAGAAACAATGAGCCGTATCTGTGTGTGTGTGCGTGCGTTGGTGTGCGATTGCGTTGTTCTTATTGACTGGCGTTGACTGACTGCGCGCTGCTTTTCGGGGCTTGTGCTATGGCACAAAAAGGCGGTAAAAATATTAAACTTAAGTACATATGGCAGCATCATTGTTGTTAAATCAGCAACCATTTAGTTTTAAACTGAACAATTGATTCCCAATTTGGATTATATGTTTGTATGTACATGCACACACATGCACAGTTTACTTACAGCGGTCAGACCAGAAATCCGAGTTCTTTTGACTGGCCCACCACTCCTCTTTTTTCTTGCTTGTATATGTTGCAGCAGCAGCAGGCGTCCCGCACCGCGACGCATACAGTTCCTAATGGCGGCTGCAGACGAAGACCGACAACATTAGTATTTCATACCGCACGCACTTTGGCTATCTTGTTTTAGCCCACATTTTTAACCGCGGTCACTTATATAGTTTTTTCACAATTGTATTTACTTTTTTAATGCATTTTTTGTGCACGAGAAATGAGGAGCGAGGAGTTTGGAACTAGGGTTGATTATAATGCACGATACTCTATCACGACCTTTCGATATTACTTTTACGATACGATACAAATATTTAATATCGATACACAATCTATTGTAAATTAAAAAATGATTAGAAATATCCTATGCTTTTTTTTGCTGTTTATACTCTTTATGTTCTAAGCAGATAAGTACTAATAGTAGTAATGGTAACGAAATGCCAATAAAAGTGTAAAATAGTCGGAGCGCTAAAAAAACAGCTATATTGGCACCACTGATGCCGATGATGTAAAATTATATCGATGTTAAGATATATTGAGACGGTCAGCTGAATGTATCGATAAGGCAACATCGTATAAATATAAAATTAGAAACGGCCCACTCAATCATTTGTTTATGTTTGTTTTCAGTTGTTTACAAAACAAATGAGTGAATGAATGGGAAGAGCAGCGGTGAAATAATGAATCAGTGCCATTAACTATGGCTACTTTATAAAATTTTTCATGTGGAAGATAAACGAAAGATTAAGTTTGTGATTTGCTTTATTTCGCGTTATCGTAAAATAAATTACAAAATAAAATACATTTGCATATAATTCGTATCCTTATTTGACTAAATATTAATTTACTCACGAATCTTGGGTTAATATTGCGCTGTGTTTATATGCTATTACGAGCCAAAAACAAATCTAATTTGACGCAGGCCACGGCCCCCTTAAATTAAGCTGCATTCTCAAGCATTGTCCAATAAGGAAGTTATTCTTCAATACATATACATATATATATGTACATAAGATTTAAGATAAAATGATTACAAATCACGTAATTGAAGTTAGGGGACAAAGATAAAGTTAAATTCGTAAACAATTAACAGGAATAGTTCTGGTTTTTGTTTGTTTTTGCTTTCAGGGGTGCAATTTGTTGTTAAAATACATTTTGGAATCTATTGAGATTAATTCGAATTGTTGACAATCTTCAATATTTAAGCATTTTTATACAGTGCACTTACTAAGTTTTCATTTTCGTTATCTTTCACAAATTTGTATGTTTATTTTTTCATATATATATATAAATATATATATTTTTATTTTTTTTTTTTGGCAATTGGTTACGCACTTGTTGTAGTTATAGTTAGATTTATTAAAAATATCCAAATCCTTGACTGCAATCGGTAGAATATACAAATATGAAAGCATAAGTATTATTATTATTTTTATATTTGTATATCATTTGTGTGTGTATATATAAAAAGTGGTCCTTCATTCGAGACTTGTTTGAGTGTATTAAAAACTTTCGTATTTCTTTTTGTTTTTTGTTTTGGATGTGTTTGTGTTTTCGTTAGATGCTCTCGTTGGATTTGGTTAATAAAACTGTGTTGTTAAAGTTTATTAACACAGTTGAAATGTTATTAAATTATACAAAAAAATGGTGCTCACTCCTTAAGTAATGAGAAAAGTATATAGCTAACATTTTTGTAGTACAAATTAATCGAATATATGTATGTACATATATTCGGATCGTTAACAACATACAAGTGCGATCGTTTTTAGTTATTTTGTGTGTGTGTGTGGGAAGGACAGTACGGAACCGCTATACGGAACCGCTCTACATAGGATAGAATACAGTTGTTTTGTTGTTGTTGTTGTTTTAGTTGTTTAGTTTTTAGTTTAATAAGCTAATATAAATCACGATAATATGGCGACGCTGCGCCGCGGACCGCCCTGACTGATATTGTCCATGGAGGACCATTTCTTGATGCCATTCTTGAGCGCCTCGGCGGTAACCTTGTCTTGCATGACACGCGACATGGCCTCCAGTTTCTGGGCACGCTCCTTTGACAGCGGCTCTGTGGGAAAATTGAGCTCATTGGCTTCGGCAAGCGTCCGTAAATCGAAATAATATTTGGCATAAACGGACGAGGGCACATTAATGTTGAACTGCAGTAGCTCTAAAAACTGACGCTCCAGCTCATTCATATCCTCGACCGTAATATCCTTGAGTATCTGGCAGTAGTCAACGTTCCATACAGCCTGATCATCCCACACCTTGGACGCAAGCAGTATGGCACCTGTACAGAAATTTAATTATGGATAAGCCGCCCTTAAGATTACGAGTTACGACTTTAGTACGGTACGTACCCAACACCATGCGCTTCCAGTTGCATGGTCCTACGTCCAGTTCGGCATAGGTGAGCAAACGTTCCAGATAGACGAGAGTTATGATTGCACACTCGGCCGTTAGTTGGGCGGCATTGAAGAGAGTGCGCACAAACTTGTAGATCTGGCGATGTTCCGGATTCTGTGTGTCATAGTTCTCGGGCACATGATCGTGCGTCAATGGATGCAGCTTCTCGTCAAATATGTCGAGACGTCGATACGATTGACGATTCTTAATGTGATAGTAAATGGCCAGTGAAACACATTTGACGGTATTCTTTAGGTTTGGCTGCGAGACGGTGCTGTCATCCAAATAGATTGTGGAGCAGGAGGAGGATTTCTTGAGACCACCACCAGAACCGATGCCGCCGCCCAAGCTATTGGCACCTGGAGTATGGGCACCGCCACCGCCACCACCTCCTCCTCCTCCTCCACCCATGTTGCTGTTTTGTTGTGCAATTTGATGCTGGGAACGTTTACGGGTCATGCCGCCATTCTCAACTTTGGAGCGCTCCAGAAACATAGTCGCAGCTGTTGGATCCACAGAGGGATCCTCTTCACCCTCCAAAGCCTCACGCTCGGAAATGTGCTGCAGATTCTGTTGATTCTCAAAGTTATCGTTGCTGCTGCTGCCGCCTAAGCCCTGCTGATGATGAAGATGATGTTGATGATTCTGATGATGATGATGAACGGACATTGCAACGCCACCAGAACCATGATGTCCGTCTAGCTGGTGCTGCGATGTATGCGGCACAGGATGACGCTCCTCGAACACTGGCGGTATATCCTTTGACTTTCGATCCGATTGCGGACTCGAATACGCACAGCACGAATTCTTGTTGCCCATGTTGGATGTTTGTTGTTGATCAAAAAAATAAATGCAACTTCTTAGCGCTTGACTAGCTTTAGGTCTTTTCCTTTCTCTCTCTCTCTCTCTCTCTCTCTCTCTTTCTGTCTCTCTTGTTCTTTCGTTCTTCTCGTTGTGAATGTCTTTATTTCAGTTGTGGGCCAATTGAAGTTTTGGGCAGGTTTCCTTTTGGTGCTCACGCTTTTGGCTCGATGCGATTTTTGGCACTGTCTCGTTTTGGTTGACTACTCGAGCCGTTTTCTATGTGCATGGCGCTGGTTGTATCGTTTAACAACAACTGTTGCCTGTAGAACACAGTGAATAATAATAATCGTAAGTATGTATTTATGTTTACAATAAATGTTATTTGAGATAACATAAAACAAACAAAAAGAAACTGGGTCGCAGAATCGAATCTTAAAAGCTATTGAAATTGAATTTAACTTTTGCTATAATTTTAGATCACATTTTCTTTTAAACTTCATTACTACACTTTCAAATTTTGTGATTCTTATTGTTATCTCATAATTAATTTTGAATCTTAGAGTTACGTTTTCTATTTATCTAAAATGAAAGAGCCATTGATAAAGATGCTGGCTGCTGGACACCCAACCTGCGACCCCGCAACCCTTCAGTGAGATAAGATTCGTCGAGGCGGTTTATTTACATGGCAAACGGTGCTTACGATTATTGTGCAAAAAATTAATTAAGTCCAAGCACGACAAGAATACAGCGTTAAAATACTATGTGAGTGTGGGGGGAGGGTGTGGTGGTGGCGGCGCCAAGGCGTGCCAAGGTGGTTTTGTGGACTGTTGCGCTGTTGCTTAATTTGGTTGGAGACAACTTTGGGCAAAAAAAAACAAGCAAAAACAAAAAATAAAGGTTCAAATGAAAGGAAAATACAATATCTTTAAAGGGGCGGGGCCCCGTTTTATGGTCAGGCGGTTTGGCGTTAATAGTTTCAGTTTTAGATAAGTGTGTCACTGTCACTTGACCGAAACGTTTTGACCATTTTCCACACATTAATCATGACTTTTTTTTGCACAAAACAACAAATAGGCAGCAACAACAACATCAGCAATCTTCAACTTGCCGCTGCTGCCTGCATGGCAACGCCATGAGCAAAAAACTTCACTCACACACACAAACTCACGCACGCAAATATCCAGACAATTGTGTTGGCTGCTTTTTAAAGTCGGTTTAATTAATTTGTGAATGCGGCAACATCATTCAACGTTTTACATTCATAGCAATGCTGGTTTTTTTGTATTTATAGTGACGTTTTTATACAAACACTGCTGAGAAAATTACTTTTTAGTGTGCAGCTACTTACAATAAACTGACAGTCAGCAGGTAACGTGTACACAATACCGTTCACACGCAACGTTGACAAGTAACCAGCTGTTCAGAAGCTGTTAATGGCCATGCTCTTGCTGTGTTAGGTTAGCTAACAGACTGTTATGTAAATCGATCTGCGATGCCGAAAGTATCGATATTATTTTGAGAAACACGTTATAGGTTTAATAATATCTTTATTAGTATATATTAAAAGTCATATGGTGCTATTATAATTTCTTGAAGGTATTTCGTATTAAGCACACAATTGTTTTTCGCTATTCATCAATAAATATGCATATTATATATGTATGTATATATGTTGGAAAATGATAAACCTGCGTTTTGTAGGCGCTTGTTGCGAAAAACCTTTAAGTACACAATTAATTGCTAAGTTAGTAGTTTATTGTAGTTGTAAATGAAACAAAGTTATTTACAGCTTAGAAGTGTGCAGTATGTGTGTTTTTTTTAAGTGTGTTGTGCTGGTTAAAAATAGATTATTTTAAATATATTTGCGCCTTGTTTTTCTTTACAAAACTCACACATTTTGTTAGTTTAGTTAGTTAGGTCTGCTTTTGGTTAAGTATTACATATATTATAGTATATGTATTTTTTTAGTAGTTTTTATCTTTAAATGTAATGATTGCTTTCAACTCATATATATTTTATTTTACATATACATATATATATATATCGATATTATTATTATTATTTTGACTTGCACTTCTGTGATGAAAACTTTGAAACGTAAAAAATAAATCGAAAAAACTTTTCTACATTTTCTGAGCTAGTTTCTATGTTTGTGTGTTATTATGCGTGCATAAGTATACTTATGTATTAAATATAGTCAGGATTTGTTTTCTAATAGTATTATTTTCTATTAATATATATATGTATGTATGCATATATGTATATGTATGTTAAATATTCATTGTTGCTACAAAACTACAATTCCGCTAATAACTTTTAAGATATACGCTTGAATGTATTTGTTGTTTCGCTATATGTTTGTTTAGTAGTAACAGAGATAATTACACATAACAATCTATTCATTATATAGGATTTGTTGTTGTTAGAATCCTTTATATACGTTCATATATAACCGACCTTTAGCTGCTTTTTGGTTTTTTTGGTTTTTACCTAATCGCTTTGAGCGTTTCAATTTATTCGATATACACACATATTCTTAATCATTATATATACATAATATGTATCTTTTGTTGTGTTTAAATCGTATTAATATTATAATGCATATGGCTGCATATATATTTGTTGCTACACATTTAGTACGTGATTAATTAATAACTGTATGGTGTTCAATATTGGTTTTATACGGCATATTTGGTTGACAAATATGCATTGTTACCAACTACAGTAGTTAATTACATGTATTTACTACCTTAATAAAGCTATGATCCCAATTTCAGCTGATAATTTGGTACCTTACTGCTAAGCCCATTTACCATTACTCTTTGCTCCCTCTCCCCCCCACCAAAAACAATACTCCGCCCCTCACCAACCATCTACCTGCAACCATCAACGAGTCTATCACTAAATGGGGGGGAAATACCCGAATTGTTTTGCTATTTCGGTATCGGTTTGTTTTGTTCGTGTAAAGAGCAGTGGTAAATCTTAAAAGAATGGTCCCGCTATCAGACATTTTGAAAAACGTTTAAAACATTTAAGCTTGAATTCTTCATCGAATACGAGAAAAACACGCACAAGAACTTAACGAAAACGAATCGTCTAACATATAAATTTGTTTATAGATATATTTTGTTTGGTTTTTTTTTGTTTTTTGTAGGTTGTATTATAAACAGAAGCTTTGTTCACGTATAAAAATAAATATGCTTATTGTTTATACGAATTATGTTTGTCTATACATATATAAATATTCTTAACATTCATATACATATATATATATATGTTTTTGTAGGTAGCCATGTGCATATGTAGATTGAAAATTCCAATAAATATATATATATATATTTCAATTCTTTTTGTTTGTTTGTTTTTTGAAAAGTCTGTTAGAGGTTTTGATTTTCGATATTTACATAAATTGTATAGCTAGTTAGTTTTTGTGCTTCAGGTATTTTTATTTTTATTTTTTATTTCTGTTAGTTTTAGGTACTTAAATATATAGACATCCCCCTTTTGATGTCGTTTTCCTTGCTTGCTTTCGTAAATCCAAAAATTGAGCAAAAATTTAGTTTTTGAAAAGATAAGAAAAAAGTGAGAAAAAAAACATATTGAAAAATATATTTTTAATAAAAAGATGTTTCATACAGACAAGTCATAAAAAAGTAATCATAAAATAAATTCCAAATTCTGTTAAAAACTTAAGAAAACAAAATATACAACAACATAATCGATAAGAAAATTAAGTATAGAGTTTTCTCTAAATTAGTTAAAGTAAATATTTCAACTCTATTAACTAAGCTAAGTAAATGCTTAACAATTATTATTGTTTGTTGACATTTTGAGAAATCAATTTCGTACATTTTGTCAACTATTTACAGAGTTTTTTCTTCTTCTTTTTATATATTTTTTTTGATAGTTTAACTGATACCAAAAAACGTAAAAATGCTCCCGAATTGTGCTCTGCGCTAATATTTGCTTAAAGTATTTTCTTTTCTTATCATTTTTAATTAATAAACTAGTTGCAACAACAGATTATACTATAAACCAGATAGTACACTCATTTATATTTATATATATATGTATATATATATCTGCATTTGGATAATGCTATATATGATTTTTGATTGTTCATCTACTGAACATAAACATGAAAAAGTATTGCGCGTAAGAAGCTGCAAATTTAGCCGATTTATTATTATTATTATTGTTTATCAACATAGTATTACTTCTCTTTTTTTTTTTTACATATTTACGTGTACATTGTTGCTACATTGTTCTTGGTAATCTGTGCAGAAGATGTTGGTATCTATTTATGTGTGTTTTTGCATCTATATCTGTTATTAGACTACTTAGTTGAACGCTTTAGTTTTAAGCAGCTTCTTTTTGTTCAGTTTCGCCAGTTTCGGTTTCAGCTGCCGCAGGCTTATTTTCATCGGCTTCAGCTTCTGCTGCAGCAGCTTCAGCTTCAGCGGCGGCGACCAGCGCACGTGCCTCAGCATCTATGTAAAAGGAAATGTAATAAATATTAATAAAGTTGCTGTTTTTTGTGTTTTTGTTTTTTGTTTGTTTAAAGAATCGATCTGTTGCGCCAACTTAAAGTGGGTATCGATGATTTTGTGAGTAAAGTATCGTTGATGCATCGCTTAAGGCATTGCCAGCTCAAATTTAAAGTCCCCATAATCCTCGTGCAAAATTTAATCCGCTTTTGATGGACTTACGTATTTTAAATATGTATTGAACTGAGTTTCTTATATTATTAATTGCATTTTATATGGTACTCTTGCGACGACGTTCCATGAGCTCTGCGTGCGATGTTAAAAGTTTGTTTTCATTATGAAAATTAATTGGCAAAAGATCAAAGGCAAAAGCAACACGGAAATTTAATTATGGCAAGGCCTAATTTGACTACGATAAGCCGTCTTAAATCGAAACTTAATTAATATGCCAAAGGAAAACAACAAAGTAGTTAGTTAATTAGTTACCTTTGATAGCCTGCTCCTTCCAGATCTTCTTGTTTTCGGCGAGACAAATCAGCCAGGGTTTGTTAATGGTAAACTTTGAAAGTGAGCAAGTGCTTTTGCGGGTCATACCGCAAGATGTTTTCTTAACATCATCGCCATCGGGATCGGTGGCAGGCTCCTCTGTGACGACCGGTGGCTTGTTTTTAATCGCCGGCGCAATGGGCGCCAGAATGTGCTCAAGCATATCCGACATGATGCTCATGCTGGGCTCCACAATGAAATCGATGAAGCCGATTTGAGATTCGGCGACGAGCGTATTCTTGCGATCACACAACGGACTGAATGGCAAGCCCATCTCCTTCTCAAGGTCACCCTGACGGAAGAACTCCTCCAGCAGCAGCATGGTCCAACGATGATGCACACCCCAATGTTTGGCCGGGTGGGATATATCACAACAGTGCAACACCAACGACAACGCCTTCGACTTGTCTATGGTCGGCTCCTGCAGCGTCAACAGATTGCGCATAATTTTCAGTTGCTGAAAATGAAAGGTCATGTCGGTGGCCAGTATCATGTCAATCATTAGAGTGCGCAACTCCTTATACTCCTCACGCGACAAATGCGACAATATGTTCGCATCGTCATCCCTCATCAGCCGAAAGCTGGCGCTCACATGATGATTCTCGAGCACGGCTCGATCATTGTACAGCAACGCCGTCTCCGATCCGGACATCACATGGAAATTGTTGGTGGTGCCCGTGTGCTCAAAGTCATGCAGCAATGCTGCCAGCAGCGAGGCAAAGATCTCCAAATCCGTCAACCAATTCATCAATCCCGTGTTGCACAAACAATAATGCATTGTATGCATCACATCCACCGCATGCAGATTATTGTGATATGGATTACGAAAGCGACAATAGCCTTCCTCCACACGATTCAGAAACGTTTCCAGCACGCCCGGCGCTATCTTAAATTTGTGCATGGCTCCATAGCGATTGAGCAGATCGTAGGCCACGTACTTAATCACCTGTCCACTGGCTGCCTCCGTCAAAGCAAACACATCAAATGTCCATTCATCAAGGTTCTACAAAGGATAAAGAAAAGCAAATTTAATGGTTTGAATAGTTCAGATCTTTAAAGCAAACTGTGGAACCACAAACAAACCAAATGGTGGCTTGTGGAATTCATTATAAACGAGCAAGCAGTTTTATTACTGCATGGGAGTTAAAAGGAAAGGAAAAAAAGGAAAAGCAATTTTATAGCGAAGATGTAATATTACTTATTGTATGGTTTGAATAGTTTAAATATTTAAAGCAAACTGGACAACTAACCAAATACCACAAACAAACAAAATGGCAGCAATGTAACTGTGGTTGTGGAACTCGTTGCTCATAAACAAGCAAGCAGTTTTAGCACTGCTGGGAGTTGCACTGCTTGCTTACTTATGTTTCAAAACTAAAGTGAATAGAGTTTGTCTAAAACTTTTTATTTAAGTAACGAATTGTTTAATTGAATTATATACATATATATTTGTTAGCTTACCTTGAGCAGCTTAACCACATCGGGTGGAAATTGCATCAGTGTCGAGCTAGAGACACGCCTATAGATACGATCCACAAAGATGCCAGCGCGTATGGCATGGGCAACCGAACGGAATCTGGGCTTCTCATCGCTCCGGTTGCGTGTGGTGGCCATTTGACGGGTAAAGGTCGAGGCCAACCATTCTCGCACCTCGGGTGGCACCGCATCCGGTTGCACCTCCGATAGTTCGTCATCCTCGTCGGCCAGACGCCTAAAGGTAGTTGGGTTTTGGGGTTTGAAAATTGGGTAGGAGAAAAAACAATTTATTAGTCCAGTTCTTTTTTTCTTTCTTTCTTTTTTTTTGGTTAATTAGTAAAGAAAAGTTACCAAACACGCTTAAATAATAATATAAGAAAAAATGATAAAATAATTTTTATAGCGCAATTTCGTTAATGTTTGTTGCATATTTTCGCTATTCTTAAGCTTAAGTTAAACAAAATAAAATCGAATGCACAACCAAAACAATACAAAATGAAAACAATAAATGGGTTTTTTGTGTTAGGAGCGGGGAAAAAAGTTGTGGTTTTTTTTTTTGTAGGGAAAAGTGCTTGGAAAAACTATTTCTTGTTTTGCATTAGTGTCAAAAGGGAACGAAAACGAAGTAGATTTGGGTTTAGCAACAATATTTCGATCATGTTAAAACTGGGGATGCAAAATATTTTCGCTAAAATGCAACAAAAAAAGCTAAACGGGCAGTGCATGCGTGTGTGTGTGTGAATGTACGTATGTGTGTGTAGAGAAGTGTACAGTTGGGTGTTCAGTTTTAAGCTTTTCAGCTTTTTGCGTGTGCAACAAGAAACGTTCAACGTGCAACGTGCAGCAAACACAAAACAAGAAGACGACAACTAACTTAAAGTTAAGCTTTAACTTTTTCAATTCAAATTCGAACCAATCCTGCGAGAGGTAAAAAGGGGTGGGGGGGCGCATTACGTACTTGTGTATTCGGCATTGATAACGCATTGGAATACAAAACTAATTGGTCAATTAACATTGTGTAAGAAAAATAAGGTAAAAAAGGATATCACAATCAGTGAATGTATTTCCATGGCAACATTTTGCCTTTACCTTTTTCTCCAACGAATCACACACACACACACACATACAAACTTAACTAAATACACGCACAATGCCGTGAAGATAAAGCAAAAAAATGAAGAAAAGAAATCTGCCTCGTTATGGCAGCAAGCTGAAAAGCACTCAAGCAAACGCTTGAGAGCTCTCCCAGAAAGACTTTAGCAAATTAGCGTCATATTCAATTATGGTTAAACACGACGCAGTGTCATTTAGGATCAAGTAACTGCTACTCTCCGGCTAACTGCTACCCCGGTTAACTGCATTAGAAAATAAACCAAACGGTTAAACTTGGATCAAGCTTTAATTACCATTCTAGCTAGTAAGCGGAAGATCTTCCTTTAAAAGGCAAAACTTTTTAAAATTGTTCATCTAACATACAAGAGTAAAACACGGTATAGAGTTTATTTCCCATATCGTATAATAAGAAAGCTTTTCTTACACGCTTTACTGTCAACAATCTCATTTAACTGAAGCATTCACAAGATGAGCTAATTATTCACGCAACAACTTATCTCAACTCTCAAGAATTTCATATCGTACTCAATTATTATCACCTTATTATACAATCTATTTCGTACTTAACATCTAAAAACCTTTAGAAAGGTCAAAGGACTTACAAATAAAAAACGTTTTATAAAGCTTATCTTAAATACAGAATTGTAACTAACCTTTCTTGCACCTATGAATTTTTAAAGCATTTCTACCTTCCAATTCTTAGACTAAGTTTAAGTTAACTAAGTTTTGTTACACCAATGAATCTTTAAAGCACTTTCAATCCAATTTTCAGATACATATCGAATTTCAACTTAGTTTTCTTACACCTATGAATCTTTAAAGCACTTTTAATCCAATTCTTAGACTAAGTTTAAGTTAACTTAGTTTTCTTACACCTATGAATCTTTAAAGCACTTTCAATCCAATTTTCAGATATATATCGAATTTCAACTAAGTTTTCTTACACCTATGAATCCTTAAAGCACTTTTAATCCAATTTTTAGACTAAGTTTAAGTTAACTTAGTTTTCTTACACCTATGAATCCTTAAAGCACTTTCCATTCAGTTCTCACACTTTTTACTGCCAAAATTTCACATTTCACTCAAAGCTTAACTTAATCTCTCAAAATTTGGAATTTACTGCTCTTTCAACAAAGAAGCTTAAAGAATAGTTCGCTAGTTGCTTTTAGTTCCAAAAATATAGACAAAGTTGCATAACTTTAGCCGCAAACATACGAGTAGTAAGCACCACCAACATCAACACATACACACTCCCAGCCCACTAAAAACCACCCCCACCCCCGCTGTGGCGCATAATTTTTGGTGTGTGGCTTTTGTGCACTTTGCTACAAGGACAGAGTTGACAAGTTCTACGACATATATTGCACGTTTGTATACTTCACTCCTTTCGGTTTATAACTAATAAATTCTTTTGTTGTTGTTGTCAGTTAACTTATAATTTATGTAATACCATTCCGTGTTCATGAAATGCGACGCATCAATGTGAAATACGTTTTTCTTTTTAGTGGGTTTTGAATTTTTATAGAACTCTTGTTAACACTGACACAAGACCCGTATGTATGTATATACATATGTATTTGTGTTTGTGTTTGTGTCGCACCTTTTCTTCTTTTCCTGTGTCTCCTGTGCGTTATACTGAATTATGAACTGTATGAGCTCGACAGTTATTAAGCTTTGGCGGCTGCTTTCACGCCTCAGGCGACTCATCGTAAGGATCACGGGCGTACTGTGCTTAATTCCTTTTGGTGTTCGCTCTCTTATTGTTGTTGTAGACATTGGATGTTGGCGGTGACAAATATAATATTGACTTTGCTTCAATGTCAATTACTAAAAACAACTATTTATCTATGTGCTAGCATTCGCACATTTGACAATAACTGTAATTTATCACTGCCAGAGAGAGCGAGAGTGTGATAGTGCTGGAGTTGGAGAGAGAAGTCAGATAGAGACAGCTTGCAATTAGCGGTAAATGCGCTTTTAATAACGACAACAGCGTAAAGAGCGAGGAGAGCGGAGACCGAAAGCGAAACAACAACACGCTTGCAAATATTTATGCAGCCATTTCTATTTGTAATTTAACTCTTTAGGTGTTTTTTTTTTCGCGTTTCTTTTTCTTTTATTGGCGTTTTCCGTGTTCTTTTTGGCTTGCGCGTGGCTGAACTTAAGCCTTTAGTTTTGAGTTGCTGCGTGGCGCGTAGTTGGCTCGTTGCGAGTTAAATTTAAACTAAATGTTGTGCCTGGTGCGCGCTAAAAGTGCCACAACATCGCGAAACTGGAGCTGATTGCGTGTCCAAGCTCTAGCTTTGTGTCTCCGGCTCAAGGAAGCTAGCCACCTACTCCGCCGAGAGCCTGTGCGTGCTGCCTTTATGTACGTACGTATAGTATGGTAAAGTCTAGTGTAATTCGTATACAATTCATTGTACACGCGGCCACACGCTAGCCAGGTCAGGTTACACTGTAAAACTGAATGGGGCATATCAATTATGTCAGCACAGCAGCACGGCAAGAAGGCTCAAGCTAAGAAATTTACCCGACTTAACAACACTCTGTCTAACAGTTTGCCTCAGCACAAACAAATGAACTAATGACCACTGTGCTAAAGCTTTTAAGCTCAAGCTAAGCTTAGTTATTACTACACTGCACACACATTGCCTATACATTGCATTAGAGTAAGATGGACATAATAACATCAACCGTTAAGTTACAAATACATTCGAACTCCTCCCACCTTTGTTATCCTTAGCTAGCTCAGCTTAGAACTTAAGTAAAGACCATTCAAAAGAACAGTCTTTCACAGCCTAGCTTTTGTGAAAAGATTGAAATGTCTAAGACAACATATTTGTACTAAGTTTGTGTGAAAGTTTGCAAAGAGAGAAAGTTTCTATATCGAATATAACCTGTTTATTTTGAGCCAAATAAAGTATTACACCAAAGGACTCTTTTGTAGTCCTAAGGACAACGAAAGAAACTTCACCAACTATTATGTACATGAAAACGGGTCGTCGTATTTTTCTTTTACTACTTATTTCCACAAAACAATTACACAAAATGCTAGAAGGCATCACAACCAGCAGAAACCAACAAAACCAACAGCAGCAGAAACAAAAATAATAGCATAGCTATAGCTATAGCTATATCCTGGCTCTTTGGCTGTCTGATAAACACGACAACGTCACGAGCACAAAGCCTTTACCCAGCTAACTTCCTTCTTTAAGCCTTGCCTGTTTGCCCGTTTGCCCTATTTGTGCCTTATTGTGTTTAATGACTTTGCATGCCAGCGAGAATATCTCAAGATGGCGATTCGATGGGTATCGCCCCGCCCCGCCTTGCTCGGAGGTCAGTATTAAAGTTATTCTGTTATACAAGTTTCACTTCTATTTCGCAGTACCAGTTACCCCCCTAATGCTTTCGTAATGAACGTCAGCACCTTTGCATTTAATTTTGTGTTACACATTACAATCTCATGTAATATGCGTGGTGTTTGTTTAATAAATTAAATAGCGTAACATTTGCGTGAATCTTGTATAAATGTTTTCATTAGAAATCACGCGAGCGCCATGAAGTAGGCAACAGGTAATTTTATAAGTGAGAAAGCTTGCTAATTGGAGAAATTTCGAGAGTGTGTGTGCCTCTCGCTCGCACAAAAGTTAAAGTTGACTTCAAAGCAAAAGTATTCTAAGGAACATATTGGCAAGAAAGTGCAAAAACTTGACAACAAAGTTTTCATAGAATTGTTAAGTAGCTTCAAGTAGAGTTCCTTAACATCTTTTCATAACGATGCATAGAATAATTTTCGAAGAATTTCTAAGAAATTTAAAACTTTTGATGAAAAGTTTGTATAATATAACTTTAACTTAATTCAATTCACAGCTTAAAGCTCAGTTTTTTATGCCAAATTGCATAGCAAAGCATTTTGTGGCCTTGTATGTTTGATTTTAAGGCTCATTTGAGGCCGAATGGCAAATGTGGCACATAGGACCAATGATAATGTGGCTCTGTCCCTGCCCTTTGCCCCCAAAGAAAGCCACTTAATAGTTATGCGTGCAATTTCCGTTGGCCGTGCCTAAAGCATTTTTGGTCGTCGCTGTGTAAATCGCATAGACGGGAAATTGTTGCCAAATTGACAGCATTGCTTTTTTCGTCAATGATTTTTCTGTATATTATGCCAGCTGCCAACTTTTCTAAACTCAACTTAACCTAGAACCTGTTTTAATCAGGACGTTCGTGTTAAAGCATAGCAGATTAAACGCATTGCGTGTTTGCCTTATCTTAAGTATGCTGTAAGAGCGTTACTTGAGATATATTTAACTGATGTCATAATCAGTTCAACGAAATAAGTTGTTTCTGAGGTTAGGTTAGACTAACTTTTCATATTATTAACGATCTATAAAGTTTAATACATTAAATCATAGTCTTGATTCGTATAGGTAAGATTGATGAGATTGGTGAGAGCGAACATTTTTCTTCTAATCTTCTTCTTTCAGTATTCAATTTCTAAATTAACTAATAAGCTTATAGTTTCATAGATCTGTCTAAAATTCATTGAGCAACCCTCGCATTCAACGCCCACGGACAAACTAATTAAAGTGTGTGTGTTTTAGCGTCATTCTGTGGCATTCTCGAGTTGTGTTTAATACAAAAGGAGAAAGAGAGAGAGATAAAGTGAGAGAGAGAGAGAGAGAGAGTAAATAGGAAACATTAGAACATCGAGAAGAAGCACGAAGGTATTCTTCGTCTTATACAAATTTGTGTGTGTTGTGTGGCAAAAATTGGCAGTTAACATCATTTATTATTGATTATTTTGCTTTTGTAACAACAAATGATGGGCCTCAACTTGTCCTTGGGAGGTGTACAATAGCGCGCGGGGGGAGGGGTTTGTTTGGTATTTTTCCATTCTTGGTTTTTGGGTCACTTAATCGTATTGGACCCGTCTAGTACGGGGCTAATGCTTCACGCGAAAGATGATTGATGATTGCGATCCGTTGTCCATATAAACTCTCCAATTCCACACAAATTGCAAACTGTATACAATAGATATATATGCCGTATACTCTATATGTATCTTATACTATATAGTATATATTGACCTTCAACTTGTTTTGCCATCACACAATTTGACCCAATTTACTTTAATGGGGGTTTGGGGTTTTGTTATTGTTTTTTTCCATTGAAATTTTTTCACATTTTAATTGCCTAGTTTGTGTGGAGCCCTTAATGAATCATTCACTGGCATATATTTATATATATATTTAATGAGTAAGGTTAAATCAAATATTATTGGTATTAATGACATATTTGCAATTACTTTTTGGGCCTCGGATGCTGCAGCATAATATTTTAATTATGATTTATTTGAACTTTATTCACTTCTCGTTTTATTTTATTTCTATTTTTTTTTTTTTTTTACATTTTTGAATACACGCGCGTCGGCGAGTGCGTGAAACAAAATACTGAAAACCCATTAAAATGATTTCCCACCTTATCAGGCATGAATGGAGCCGCAGAATGTCATTTAATTTGTGAATTTTGTACTATTTGATATCGACGGCCAGCAACAAAAGACTGAACAAACATTCGTATGCACATAGATACAATTAAATATGATTGTCAAATTTACAGAAATTCAAATATATATATATATATTATTGTTGTTGTATTTTATTGTTATTATAATTTGTTTTTTCTATTTTTTTTTATCGTAATTACTCAATGTGAGAAATTGCGTCAGCAAAAGTTCTGATAAGTAATGCCTTAATCGCTGTACACATTGTGTTGGACACGAGTGTAGACAGGTGAAGGTATTTCCACACAGCTTGATCAAAATTCTACAAAAACACACGCATGCCGCTGTTGAGTTTTAAAGCATTTAAGCAGCTTCTGTAGACTTTTAATTTGTGTATACTTACACGCATACTCATATTCCAAATAATGGGCGCAAATTACGCCTCGCTCTTAAAAGCTTACACAGCTTAATGCCTGACAATTATAGTCAGCGGCTTATAAGGTACATAGGTAGGTACATTAAATAAAGACTTATGAACCAATGAAGCCCTGCCGGCTCCTTCTCTTGGCCGACAAATGACATGCTAAACTAATTTCTGGTGTCATACGCACATGTTAAACACAAAATTCAAGTGACAGGAGACGCCCAAAAGTGACTTGTCCTGCGGCGATAGCTTGATTAATCTTTGGCTGATAAGTGCTTACTAACGCAGTGCAAGGGCAAGCGAGACAGAGCTTAAAGTGACTGAGTCAGTGCGAAAAAGAGAGAGAGCGAGAGAGAGTGTTGAAAAGGAGCAAATCATTGCTGTTGTTGTGCTCTGTTTTTTGCGGTGCGAGTGCGGGTAATTGTATTTTTGGAGAGTGCAGCAACAAAATACCAAATACAACAGACAGTTACAAACAGACGTAGAGAAATGTAAGCGTAGAGAGAGCGAGAGTGTGTGGAGATTAGCATGTGTGTGTGAGTGTGTATGTGGAAGGGGGACAAACCGAAAGCGTTTACTGCTGTTGCTATCATTGTTGATGCTGATTATACTATGGCGAGCATAGCTCAGTACATGCGTGGAGCTGTTGCGGCAGATGGAGTCGTTGGTGGAGGACGAAATGGAGTGGGTGGCTGAGTTGCATCTACATAAAAACGATAACAATAGGGGAGAAGAAGAAGGATAACAGCAAGAACAACAATCACAATCAACAAAGAAATCAAACTGTAAACATAACGAAAAACAAAAACAAAACAAAATGGCAACGGCAATGACGCACCGCCAGACACAATTTGTGGTGATGCAAAGGATTAAGCTCCCGGGACAACGACAGTGTGCAATCAATTGAGAGAAAATGTTTAGCAAAATGGCTAGGATTAGTCGGCAGCCCACATTTCCAGCCTGACAGCCTGATGACTTTGCGTGTCAAGGCCACAAACTCAACTGCGTTTCGGCATTGACAGCTTAATGCCAATGGCAACCACCTAAATGTGCTGCTGTTGCCCCCCAAACGATGCGACGTCAACGCAGCTAATTACTCACATCCCAATTGGAGGAGCACAACACAAAAGATAGCAGAATCGATCCCAGAGCAACAATAAAAATATTACGGTCGAGTGAAAAAATGTTTTTTTTTCACCATTTTACATTTGTGTTAACATTATAAGAAGTTTTCCAGCAATAACATTGCATAAATCTATTCTTTTAGTTTCTGAATAAGCTTACAAAAAGTAACAAAATCATTGTACGGTCAACGAACATTGAACAAAAGAAGTTGTAAAGACTATCAGCAGAGCCAGCAAGCAACAAAGACAAAAAGCAAATAGATACATACACGACTAGACGATATTTTTTATACGTTAGCAACACGATGAAAAAAATTATGTCCATTATTTATTTACTTTCAGAGAATTTAAGCACTGAGCAAGAAATTCAATAAAGATGCCAAATCGACATAAAACCTATTGCACCCAAAAAATGTAAGTGTAAATAATTAATAACAAGATTTATTATGCAAGTTCTCTCAACTATCTAATAAAAAATTACTCTTTTTTAACTTCAAATTCCCATTCTAAGATAATATGAATAAAAAATTCATACAGAACTTTGTTTGACTTAATAAGCCTGTTGGGAGCTGTTAAGGTTCTGCTCTATGCTTCATTTGTCTTTTTGCTAGTTGGCTGTGTGTCTGGATAAAGTAGTCTTTGTTTGCAGTTTCAATTTCGCGCAGACCAAGTGCAGCTTCGCATATAAATGGCGTTCAATTGCAAGTCGTTTGTTATTCGACACGATTTCAAAGTGGCCAACTGGGCGACATGCTCAATGGCGCCAGGCTCCCTTAAAGCCATGTGTCTTAACTAAGTCACTAATTATGTTCTGCAAGCAATAGGGAAAACATCGATTTGCCGCATCCGCATATATGCATTGCCCATGCAGTTGGCTGCGTTTTCAATTACCTGACACAGATTACTTGAGGGTTTATATCTTGCCAAAACAGTCAATGGCTAAGATTAAATGTAATTACATGGTGAAGAACTTCATTTCGCTCTTGATTGCAAACGTAGTTATTACAATTATTGATTGAGATGGTAAAATTTACCTTAAAACATTTAAAAACTGCCTAAAATGTTATCTTTGTATTAAATATAAAAAAACTAACTTCTCAAACGTTATTTGTACAAAATACAAAAATTAGTTTTAATTGAGACAAAAAAGAACTAATAACTAACTAACTAGGAACTAAGCGCAGAGAAATGCATATTGTGCTGTTGCGATTTTGGCCACGTGAGATTTGGTTTGTGTGGTTGTGTTTTTGCTTTCTTGTTAAAGAGCAGCTGCTTGTCTTCGATTCCAGCGCCAAACTGTTGCATCATCGCACACATAGACCAAAACGCTGGCATCCCGCGAGAAGGCTATTTGCCGCACAGTGGCAACACTCCGTGAATTGTGTAGCGTGGTCATGTGAGCACCTTCCGGATCGCTGGGATCCATTTCCCAAACGTACACTTTGCCCTGTTGGTTGCCCAATGCAATAACTTTCTGCCAGGGATTAAAACCGAAGCGCACAAACCAAATCTCACACTCATCATATTCGAATTCGGCAATAATGGTGCAGGATGAATCACTCGGTTTGAGCTGCTCAAAGCTCTGATGTAGTTGTCCGGGCTTCCAGCAGACAATGGCATTCTCGCAGGATTTCGATAGCACAAAGTTGCCAAACCACTGGACACAATCCACATAGTTGCGGTGTATGTCGCGTGTCGAGAAGTCCGGAAAGTGTTTGGTTATTGTGGGAAATGGCAGAGTGGATTTCTCCTGACTGAACGTATGCGAGAGCTCAATCTTGTGCTGAAACTCCTGAGTGTTGAGGCACCACAGCTTGAGTGAGTGATCCATGCCGCTGCTGACAATGCGATCGCCACGCATATTGAAATCAATGGACAGCACCTCATCGCGATGACCCTCAACGCCGCCAAAGATTGCAATGCAGACATGCGACTGAATGTTCCACAAGCGTATGGCATGATCCTTGCTACCGGAGAGCAACAGCTGCAGCTTGTGCGGATGAAACTTGAGCTCATTGATGGCCTGACCATGTCCAATATAGTTGCCAATCGCTTCGTTCTGTTCAATGTCAATGACACGAATGACGCCACGATAGCCAGCGGCAGCCAGCAGCGGTGCCGATGTCTTCAGATCATATGACCAGGCGCAGGTATAGAAGACCTCATCGGGCTGGCATTAATATATAACACATAGATTAACAACTTGTTAGACAGCTCGGCCGGCAACTTACATCTGGATCGGCGTAGCAGTGGAGAAGGGTTAGGCCACCCTTACGTGGACATTCGTAGACGGTGCAACGATTGCTGCCCGCTGTGGCAAACACCTGTGGCTCATCTTTGCCCAGAAGCGTGTTGAATGTGACGCCAAATATGCTTGCGCCATGATTCTCTTTAACATGTGTGCTTGAAGTAGAGACCCAATCCAACAACAAATCGTCAGTTTCACTATAATTTTTCGTTTTTTGTTTTCATTTTCTTACTCGTATTTGTAGGCGGCGCCGCTTTTTGTCTTCGATTTGGTGCTGCGCCGGCCGCGACGTTTGCTTCGCGTGCTCGATGATGTTGGTGATTTGCTGCGTGATGTGGTGCTATTTGTTGTAAAACTAGCCGATTCGTCCTTCATGTGTGTCACGCGGAAATTGTTGATATTAATTTTTTGTGTTTTTGCAGCAATTTGCATTTAACAACTTACGCCACACGATTCGTCCGAGTCATCTGGCTCGTTGCTGTTTTTCACTTTTTCGCTGCTCATGACACTTTAACACACACTTGCTGCACACAATTAAAATGCGTATTAACTGTTTGTGTTGTGTACAAAACAATTTAAACACGACAAATATGTTTTTTCCTTGTTTTTGGCGGCAAGATACACGCGCAGCGTTGCCACCACGCGATCGCTGCCATGGCGCTGTTATTTTGCATATCACCGCGCTGTTAGTTAACATTTGCAATATCGATAACTGATTATTGGGTATCGAGTATACAGCTCAATGCGCGATGAGGCAAACGTTATCAAAATTTCAAATTCAAATGTAATGCAATCTCTGATCAAATTAAAAACCGTAAAACAGAGCTTACACATGCGCTAGCAATATAAAGATTAAATATTCGTATCATTCAAAAGTTGACAAATAAAAAAGACAGTCACATGCCATGAATTCAATAATGAATAAACATTAACAAATATGCATTTTTATGTAAGTATGTAAAATAGTGTACAAATGCAGCACAAGGGGTCACGAGCGAAGAAACGGGGAATACTTTGTGGTACAAAGAGGTGGAATTGAAAGTTATTTATGTACAAAGGTTTTACACAGTATTTAAAATAGAGGAACATTTACTGGACAATGTATATACAGCAGTAGTAGGAAAACGTGGACAATTTCAAGATAAATACATAGAAAAACAATTAGTTACATAGAGAGACAGAGACAGAAAGAGAGAAAGAGAGAGAGAGAGATAGAGATAGCGAGGAGTAGAAAAAATATTTTTAGTTTTTTAAGGGGTTTTTGTTTCTTTGTTGTTGTTGATTTGGGGCTGTGTTTTTGGTTAACGTAACGTAACGTAACAACGTAAAAGACAACGTAAACGTTAAATATATATATTATATATAAATATATATATTGTACAATTAACTGAAAATGCATACAAAAAATTACGCTAATTTATGGAGAAGTTGTATATAAAACCATTATTCAAGTACGTTTTATTCGTCGACATTGATCTCGCCCAGACCGGTGTGCGCAGGCGTCTTTGTCGCTGAACGGTCGCTTTATTACTGCAACTGCTACTGCTGGAAACACTTTGACCCGCAGCTTGACTCGTTTCACTAGTTCCACTCGTTCCACTTGGCACTACTGTTGTTGTTGCTGTTGTCGTCGTCGTCGTCGTCGTCGCTGTTGTTGTTGTTGTTGTTTGTTCCTCGTGCACGGATTCAAGTGTTTTTGTAACCACTTCCTGCCCTTCAGACGGTGGCGGCGGCGGTGGCGGACCAGTTGGTCCGCTGTGCGTTTGTGGCGCTAAGGAAACACCTTTCGTGCGACTTTCGATGCTCGTCGTCTGATTATCCGAGCTCGATGTCGTCTGTTGTTGTTCCTCTGTCGCTGCATTGTGTAGGCCACAGCTGGTGTTCGAGTTGTTGTTGTTGAGATTTTTACAGTTGCCGTTACAGCTGTTACGTTTGCCATCACTATTTTCGTGGGTCGGTCAAGTGTTTTTTCGCACAGCAGTTGGCAGTGAGTTAAAGCGAACCGGTACAGACAACAAAATGTATATATATTTTTTGGTATACGTTTCGTTGGTAGGCATTTTATTAAATATATGTATTTTGTAATTGTTTTATGATGTGTAATTTTTGTTTATATGTTTTTTTTTGTAAACATGGTTGGCAATAGAAAGAAAAAATAAATAGTTCATCAGTTGAAGTTGTTTGCTTTGTTGTTCATGTCATAAAAGTCAATTAGAGCGAATTGATTAGTTTCGGTAAGCTGCAAAAAGCACGCGACCAATTTAAACGAACAAAACTCGAACAAAAAATAAATAAGTGTTGCATCCTTTAAGCGAGTTGAAAGTCGAAACATTGCGCGTTTGTAAAAAACCCACACTATATGTTAATTGAAGAATCGTGTCAGAAGGAGGTTGTGAATAATTTACAACACACAATGTGTCCGTATAAAATGGGGTTGCCCATAATAAATGTTGCACGGCTGCAAGTGACAGGAGCGCTGGGAACTCTGAACTGAAGGCTTTTAATTGAAAGTTGTGTCTTGTGTATATGTGTGTGTGTGTGTTGAATAATAAAAATGCAATATGCATTATTTTACTGTCTTTTCGCAATTTGGCTGTTCAATAGCTAAACTTAAAAGTAAGGGAGAAAGGGTACGCAATAGACTTCTCAGGTAGGCAGTTCACAGAGATATATAAGAGAGAAAAAGCGTATTAATAGTAAAGTCAGATGTTTCGAAGCGAACTTTGGGCAAACTCTTCAAAAATACGTAGTAGAAACATCGATATTAAATACACCTAGAACTTGTTGTGTTTATTTTTTTGTAGAGTGTAAGAAAGTTCTTCAGTTATATAAGGTACTAAATGAATCAGAAGTTAAGGAGTATCACACGATTTGAAGTATTAGTAGTTTAAGTTAAGTGTTGAGACTAGACTAGCTAAGATAATCACGCTGTTTAAATGACACTCAAAATGCATTAGTATAAGTATGAGCTATGCGTTAGAGATGAGATGCGGATACAGGATGATGAAGATGAGAGACTTACTGCAGAGCAAGGCAATTATAAGTAGTAGACGAGTAATTTGGTTTACTCGACAAAAGAACAAAAAAAAAAAGATAGCACTACAACGTATGAGCGAAAGATAAAAGGTTAAAGAGTTAGAGGGAGATAGCTAGAGAGGTAAAACAGAGTAGTTTCTTTGTTGTTGATAGTTGTTGTGGTTCGTTATAGTTATGTATGTAGTTGAAATGAGTACGCGGTTAAGAGGGCAACGGGTTGAAAAGACAGATAGAGATAGAGATAGAGAAAGAGACAGATATAGAGTTAAAAATCAAGAAAGTTATAACGGCAAAAACCAAATTTGAATGTTGACTCTACAAAAGACTTACTCTTCGCTCTCAACGGATGAAGACGCAATCTGCCCCAATTTACTTTTACCTGATGTGGGGCTTCTGCTCAAACAATAGACACACACACAGAATATAAAAAGAAATAAAATATATATAGATATATCTCGTATGTATATAAAAAACGTGTGAAAATTGTTGTTGAAACGTAAACACATAAAAAAAAAAATTACAAGTGAAAGATAAAAAAGAAATTGTCATTAGCTAAAAGTTGTATACAATATGTGATAGATGGGATGGATTAGAATGAGTTATAGTTAATGTGGGAACAACCATTTATGAGACTGATATAAAGCTCGCCTTTTAAAATTTGTATTTTTTTATTTTGTTGTTATTGTGAGTGCAATCCGAATGCAAATTCAATTATCAGTTAGAACTATGCAGCACTATAGATGAAAAAGAACCTACGGAATACGCTGAATAAGCCTGAACCAATTGAATTGTACGATCCCCGAAAGCGCCAGCCTATTGTTATTATTATTATTATATATTTTTGGCCAGTTCTTGGTTAGACTTTATTGGTTAGAAAATGGCGCAAATATTTTCATGTTGCGGGAACAACCAATGAAAAATAAAAATAATCAACACTTGCACCTACCTTGATTCGTCTATGAAAACAGCTTCAAGAACGCGTGCAGCATAATGCAAATTACGCTGCATATCCTCATAGGCAACAGCCTCATGATCCATTCGTCGCAGCAGGCTGCGTATTCTGTAGAGAAAACAACAGTGTGAGAGAGGGCGATTAGATATAAGGTGTGTGTTTTCGGTAACAATTTCTATCGGTCTGCTTTTGCATTGTCATCGATAGTTGCAATGTGTCGAATCCAAATGCAGCCGATACTTTAATAGCTTGTCATGCAATTTCTTGCTATCGATAGCTTGCAATAGAAATACTCACCGAACAGCTGCTTTATTGAGCGCATCTGGCGTATCGACAGTTGGCAAAGTATCCGTTTCCCAAGCATCAGCGACCGTAATATTTGAGCCCGTTTCTATAGATTGTTCCGACGGTTCAATATTTAATGAGCACGCTCGCTCAGCACCAACCGAATTACGAAAACTGACCGATTCCCGAGTTTGTCTACAATCGCGATCGTTCTGCGCCAGATCGGTCGTATAGTTTGTTGTATTCGGCGACGAGGGCTGCATCTTGCACGCAGAGTTTGCACCACTTCGCGCTGCACTTTCGATCGAACGATATTTATCCGTTGACGCAGATCCAGCGGCGTTTCCGTTGCTACCTCGACCACTTAAACGCTCGGCGAGTGGTTCACTGAGTGGTGTCTGGAAGAAACTGATGCTGCTCGACGATGGCGAGGCAATTGATTGCGTTTGTCCGTCGATTTGTGAGAAGCTCTTGCGACTATTCGAACGCCTTACAATCGTAAGTGAGCCGTGTTCTGTAAATCGAGAAACAATTATTTAGCGTGAATGCTGAATTTAAATTTATATAAAAATTATATTTCTTTCTTTCTTTTTTTCTTTTAATATGAACTGTTCGTTAGAACAAATTACTTTGACTGAAACTTGTTTGCATCAAAATCAACAAAGCTAACTTGGATTGAAGTTAAAAAACAGGAAAAAAAACGAGTAGTTATTTAAAAGCATAAAACTGATAACTGGCAAGCTAAAATAACTAAAATAAGAAACAAAATGTAGTTAAAAGCTGAGTTTTATTGTCAAAGGAAAAAGGAAAGAAAAGTAAACGTTTTTGATTTTGGTTTTTGCCCTCAAGCCGAAAGCATTTACACAATGTTTCTAACAACGAAATCAATAATGTTGTAGAATGACTTTAAGCTATTTGTGGCACACCATTCTTTATGTATTTTGAACCCAGAAAGCGTCATTGTAACTGCTTAACGAGCGAACCTTTTCTGTTTCTTATGTTTTTTTTTTAGTGGCTGGCAAAAGAACAAAGGCAAAAGCAAAAGCAAAGACGAATCGAAATGTCTGCAAGGGAGTAAATTGCCAAGGATTTATCTATTTGCCAAGCGTTGAGAAATGCGAGAAAGACAAAGGCAAAATCACAAAGTGTCTGAGCTCCTGAGGCAATAACCTGGCAACCCTGGCAACCCTCACAAGTAAACGACAGCAACACTTTTGGTCTGTTAACTGCATTCCATTTATTTTGGCAGTGCACTGCAGACAAATTCCCTGCCGCAGGCTCTCCCCCTCCGCATTATACTTTCCGTTTGCTTTGGCTTACTCATAAAATCGGAGCTTTTATGCAGCACTTAAATTTATGTCACACTTGAGATTTCTTACGGCTTAAAGGTATCGTTTGTTAAGATGTTATTGTTGTCCGCTTATCAATTCTCTCTATCTCTTTCTCGCTCTCTCTCTCTCTATGGATTTCGGTATCTGAACTTTCAACTTGAAGAAGCGTACTGATGAAATGTTTTATGTTTACTTTTAGTGGCCAATTTTAACGTTTTTAATGAGCTCAGCATGCCACAAATCACAAGCGTGCAACACAAAATGTGTGCAAAATGTTGCCCAACCATAACACAGACAGGTAAGAGTCTCTCGTCTAGCGAAGGCGTTGTGTGTGGGGGGGGGGGGGGAGTACCATGACATGACCATAAAATCTGTGCTGACTGTTTAGTGTTCTTAAACTTTTAAATTATGCAGTGTACTCGAGTTTTCACCCCCCCCCCCCCAAACCAAGGCAGTTGTGCACTTGAAAAAAAAAATAACAAAAACAAAATTTTGAAAGCAATGCAAAGAAATTATGTTTGAAAACGCAAAAACTCAAAAAATCATTTAATCAAATTAAAATAAAATTATTTTCATTTTTTCTCTTAAAATATTTGAGTTTTTGTTTATTATAAGGTTGATAAGTGATTAATCTGATCATTTTTATTTATGCATATTTATTTAAAGGATGATTAAGCTATTACCTATCTTTAGGTAATCTTTAAGCTTTTTAAGAAACCAACAAATTTTTTCATCAGACTTTTTAATCTTTTCCTCATTGACTTTGATTTGATTTGGCTTAAATAATCTCAAATAGTTACTTATTATTTTATCTTATAAAAATGGAAAGTTTTCTGCGATTTTGCTTTGCGTATTTAAGTGAAAGTTATTATTAAATTGATTTATCTGAGTCTAGAATGAAGACTTATTTATTTTAGAGCTATAAAAGTGCTTTAAAATCGAACATAATTTATTCAAATAAAATCTTAAGATGTTTTGAGGCAATTATCTTTTATTTTTTTTTTGAGTGTGTCTCTCATATTGGGATTTCGATTTCGTTTTGTTGTTGCATACAAAAAAAAAAAATGTATATCACTTGCGGTCTACTTACTTGCCACTTGACCATTTATTGTCGCATTGGCGTTTTGAATGTTGCTGCCACGTTCACAGCTTGTTGGACTTCTCTGTTCACCGTTGTTTGGCTCAGTTGCAACGTTGCTGCCTCCGGCACCTGATGATGATAATGTTGCTGCACCACCCGCTGCACTGCTTGTTGCAGCTCCAGTGCCCAGTCCACTGCCACTGCCACTGCTGCTGCTGTTCTCTGCACCTGCACCGCCCGCGTTCCCCTCCTCACGTTTACTTGGCAGATTCTCCGGCGTGCTGGCAACTGTAAGCATCAAATTATATGCAAAAATCTCTTTAGAAAATACTTATTTCTCTCTCTCTCTCTCTTATTTTATTTTTATTATTCTTATTATGTATGTGTGTGTGTGTGTGTGTGGCCTTTCAACAGGTCCCAGCATAACCATATACATGTATATGTGTACAGCTCTGTATGTTTGTTTGCCCCCGAGGGTCTCCTTGCCCCTTTTGCATAAATCAGGCCCGGCTTGAAAGGGTTTGCGTATTGTAATATCGCATTGCCAGCAGGTACGAAAGGGTATATAAGTATATACTATGCATATTTTATAAGCTCTGTGTGTGTGTGTGTGTAAACAGAAAACAGCTGCAGTGAAACACATTAAACTTTTTTTCACTTAGAGTTAAGTAAAAAATAAATAACTAAAGAAATTCTTAAAAATACCTTGACCTAATTCATATTTTTGTTTTTAGCTCATTAACTTTTAATGGTCGAAAATATATAAAGCGTCCCATAAGTTTATTTAGCTATGAAAACATATATATAATAAATATATACTTTGTAAAAATGCAACACAATTAATAATTAGCATCAGAGAAACTAACTTCAATTCTATTTTTAGGTGATTTATTTAAAAATTATTTAATGACAACCCAATACTTTAAATGCACTCGAACATATTGATTATTAATCAGCTAAAACGTATTTAGTTATTGATGAAATATTTGAATGAATCATAATTTTCTATTTACTGATTAAAATAATCAATGACTTTAAGACAATTATTCTAGTACTATCTTTAAGTAGGCAATAAAAGGTGATATATATAATTGCACACAAATGTTGCAAGTCTTAAATGTGTTTATTTAAAAAATAACAAGTTTCCATTTAATTAGTTTCATATTCATTTAAATCCAATTTATATTATATGGCTTTATTTGTACACTTTTAAAACTTGTTAAAATTTTATGGTAGAGTATCCAATCATCATAAAAACTAACGTTTTTTTTTTTTGGTTATGTATTTTTCTAATTTTGCTCAGCTGAAGATTTTTAGCCTTTTCACTTTGTTCGCTTATTCTTTAACTAGAAATTCCATTTGAAATTGCCTTTTAGGCTTCTTCTTCTTCTAACGTTTTATAAGTTTTTGCTAAAGGCCAACAGCTGCTACAGAGCTGTTATTAAGCAGTGGAGTAAGAGAATCTGTTTATTGGCACTTTAACAAAATGATTTTTGTTATATTGCGCATACGGCATGATGAACACATTATAGAATGTAATCAATTTGAAAACCTTTGTTTGTGAAGATCTGTAAAAAGTCACGACTTGTCTATATTTGTATATCATATTTGTAGTTATTTGCATTTTTAGCAACTAATTAATAGAGTCTAGTCAGAAGCTTAGTCACAATTCTAAGCACTTGCTTGACTTTTTGCTGCTGCTGCTGCTGCTGTTGACTTGTTAAGCGCTTATAGCATTATTATCTATTCGTATGGTATAAAACAATGCCATCGACTAATCGACACTTCAGTCTTGTCTAACAGTTCGGCTACGTTTGTTCTTATCACAAAATGCGATTCCTCGCTCTTATCACTTTTTGCCTGTTGGCCTTGTTTGCCTGCAGCTCTGTCGCCGCTGACGAGGAGAGGGTAATGTGTCCCTGTCCTCGTATCCTGCAACGTGTGTGTGGCAGCGATGGCAAAACCTATTCCAATCCCTGTGAACTTGACTGTGCCGCCAAACGTGCCGCACGCCAGGGACGCAGTCTCATCCAAACCAGCGACGGAGCCTGCTAAACCATATTGGAATTAACATATATACATATACACATAATAATATATATACCTTAAGTCTTATATGTGAACATGTTGAAATGTGATATGTTTAATAAATGAATATTATTACGTATATTGCAAATGGGACACGTATTGTTTGATGTTTATTTTGAAAAAAAAAAGGTTTTATTTAATCAAATGTGTGCGCAAATAATACGCAACGGTAAACAATTGCCAGGGTTATGCCAGGGCTGGACAATCATTCAACTAGATTAATGAATAACTTTTTATTTTCTCTTTGTATATTTCTGTAAGCAGTATTTATTTGTTCTGCCAATTTGTTTAGCTTCTAGATATTTAGCGGATTTTGTCTCGCTGTTTAATTTGTTTGAACAGATTTAGTTACGTAATTGTTTAAGTGACACTTTGTATAAAACAATCCCAAGCTTTGATGTACTACTTTAGTTTTGTTTAAATATTCGCTCACTGTTCTCATCAGAATGCGATTTTTTACGCTTTTCATCTTGTGCCTGATGGCCATGTTTGCCTTCAGCTCTGTCACGGCTGCCGAGAAGGAGGAAATGTGTTTGTGTGTTCTTCCTAATTTGCAAATGGCGTGTGGCAGCGATGGCAATTCCTATTCCAATCCCTGTGAACTTAACTGTGCCACCAAACGTGCCGCACGCGAGGAACGCAGTGTCATCCTATCCAGAGAGGGAGTCTGCTAAACCATATTGGAATATCAATGTATAAACTTTAAGTCTTAAATGTGAATATGCGAAAATGTGGCATAACATCAACATTGAATATCAAACTTTGAATATTGCAAATGAAACTTTTGAAACTTTTAATTGCTTGGTTTAAAATGGTTTGAATTTGGTTCTTTCTCAAACGAGTCCAAAGATTCTTAAACATCAAGCAGCTTGTAAAAATAGAGCAAATGTTATAACCAAAATAAATAATATTTACACAAGTGCTAAAGCTAACGACGCAGAGCTAAATAATAATAAATAAATGACAAATTTGGGTTATAACGTTAAGCTAATGCTGAAGGCCAATATATATATTAGCAAAAATTCGAACACAGCTACAATTTCGAATCTTAAACGATAGATTATACAAATTTTCAAAAGCTATGTTCGAACACTTTCAACAACCTTTTTCAGTGATTCAACCAACCCTCAACTCAACGCAGCTCAATGAAATGCTTTGCCAACTGATTTATAGCTATTTATGCACTGGCCAGATAAAGTCAGTCGCTATCAGTTGGCTTTCTTGTTGATAAGCAATAATATCATTATATACTGTTTCCCCCATCGATGATGATGATGATGATTCAACGAAACTTGCACAGTTAAAAGCAGTTACATTTATTTGTTATGGAAGTTTAAATTCATTTTTTTTACAAAGGTTTTTGTTATATAGGTTTTAGCATTGGTTTTAGCATTCGCCCGTTCTTAGTAGATCCATGCTGCGACCAGATCGTTCCAATTCGCGACGCGCACAATCGTAGAGACAGCGATTTGGGTAGGAGATCAGATTGCTGCCACAGACCGGATCATAGTTGCGTGGACAGGGACAGATCTTTTTGGGTAACTTCTCCTCATTCGTATCGGCGGTGACAAATGCCACCAGCAGCAGACACAAAACCAACATCAAACTTAGTAATTTCATTTTATATAGTTATATATATATATATATTTTTTGTTCAATAGGTTAATCCACAAGCAACTCAATATTGATACTGACAATGAAGTTCTCCAATGTCGGCTGGGCTAGTCGAGGGTTTGGTTATATCGGCTACGTTCTTATCTTATCGCAGGTGCTTCACAGTATGTGCTTTTCCACAATAATTACCCATTCAGTTAATGTGTACTTTATTTGTATTATAGGGAAATTTTCTAAGTTCGATGCAAATATTTGTAATATGTTTATTTAAGAAAGTATTTGATAATATTTGTTATATATATAAATATATAGTATATGCATTTACAAATTAGAATATTAATTAATATTAAGATACGAGAAAAGATGAAATTCTTCATTCTTTTTGTTTTGTTGTTTTCTTTTTTGATGGACGAACTTATCTTCGTGCATTTTCACAAGGCCCGTATTTTGTTAACCATAATCTGACTCCATGCCTTTTATGTACGTTAACCGCACAATTAAATACGCACATATTTGGATAGCTCTGCCTATTGCTGCCACAGACCGGATCGTAGTTGCGCGGACATACGCAATTTAACTCCGATGCCCATCGATCTTGGCCGCTCACAAATGGCGACAGGAACGACAGGAATTGGCACAGCAGCAACATCAAACTCAAACTCAGCAACTTCATTTTGTAAATGCAAAATCGATCAGTTAATTCACAAGCAAATCAGTTTTAAAACTAGTTCGGTTTTAAAATCTGGCTTCTTTTATAAGCAGTTGTTTGGCAGCTTGCGCTATTTTTTAATAATAAGTTTATGATTGTTTAAATGCAGCTTTCAGGAATGTATGCGTTAATTGCTAAATGCTCACTCAAAGATCATCCGCGTTGCATAAAGTTCCTAAAAATCGTTAGATATTTTGAACTTTAATGTTTATGTCTAAGAATTATCTGGTTTCATTATTCTTTATTTAGTTCGACATGTTTTAAGGTAACTTAAAACGTGTTCGTGATTTTCTTACAGCTTGTGAACGATCAAGCATGAAAAGCACATCACGCACCCATCTCTAACAACACTTTAAACTCTCCAAAACACTCACTCTCTCTCTATCTCTCTCGCTTCTTATCAGCTTTGGCTACCTTGTTCAGCAAACGCTGAGTGCGTTTGGCGGGTCGATCGTTTTAAGCCCTTGATAATCGGCAGGTGGCAAAAGTAATTGGCTTTAAACATCAGCATTTTTCAGCTGTTGTTTTTGCATGCACTCAGTTTTAGTTTTAATTAGTGAAATGCCATAATGTCCATTCCAACGTATATTTATATTTTTATACATATATATATTTCTCCCCCTATTTTCTGTAGTTTGTTTGTGTCATTAGCGCACTTTTTCAAGTACCTGGCACGTAGTTCAATGAATTTCGAATAACTTTGCGGCCACTGGGGAAATTAGACTAAGTGTACACCATAACTTTTCCTGACAAGAAAATTATTTCGTTTTTTGCTAAAGGTGTTGCTAGCATCAATTGACAGAGAACAACAAATTCAAATGCTTTGATTAAGTAAATCAAACAAAGCAATGCATTGAATTTGACAGAGATAAAGAATGAGAGATAGAGAGAGAGAGAGAGAGAGGGAGAGAGAGAGAGTGGGGGGTTGAGTGGGTGAGTAGCTCAACGCAGATGTTTTTGTTTTTCAAGTGGAAACACTCACAGACAAAAAACACACAAACACAAACCAAAAATAGTCAGCGACTTGTTGACTAATTAGCAAAACTGACTCATACTCAGATGGTACTTATGCAGTACCTCTCTTCACTCTTTCCCTCTCTCTCTCTCTTACACCTAAGAAATTCGCAAACAAACGCGCTTTGCTTTACGCTTAAAAGTTCAGTGCGAATTGAACACTCGACGCGAAACGTTGAAACGCAGAATCTCAAACGAAGCAGAGCATCCCTCTCTCTCTCTTTCTCAATAGAATACTAAAGCATTTCAAATTCGAATTTGTGTAATTAGCTCAAGTGTAGCGATAAAGATGAAGTCATTGAATATGTTTGCATTTGTCGTCCTGCTGTTGGCTGCCGTTTGGTTGGGTCAAAGCGAGGCCAGCTTTTGTCCCTGCAGTCTGAGGGAGAAGGGTCAGGTGTGTGGCACCAATGGTGTGACTTATGTGAATCGCTGCGAATTCGAATGTTCGCAACGGGACTATAAGAAACTCGGACGAACACTCAACATTGCAAAAATGGGAGAATGCTAAATACGTTCAAAAAAGAATTGAGAAATATTTAACATTATTACTCAACATTTGCTTTATTATAATTGTTATTATATTTGTGATTTTTAATTATGACTTTCATTGAATAAAGAAATATATACACATATAAATAAACTGTTTGTTCTGATTAACTAAAAAGAAAAATAAACAGTTGAAAGCCAGTTTGATTTTAAATAAATATTTCTCTTGAAGCCATCAGCTGTATGGAAAAACAGAAAGTAATTTAGCGAGGAAAACTGGAAATAAAATGAAATAAATAGAAAAAAGTAAAGTACAGTCTCGCAAATAACTTATCGATTACTTTTCTCAAGCATTTAATGGATGAGAAACTGCTTTAAGTACAATAAGTTAAAATTTCGCTTTCAATCAGATAAAAAATGCAATGAAATGCGACTGGCGACAGCTCTGATTTATATACATATAGTATATTATGCAAATTGGGCCATTTAATGATAATTAAAACGACAACGTCATCAAGTTGTATATCATTTCGATTGGGGGGCTTTCGTGCGATTCTGACATCATTTAAATATTCACCTCACGCACATCAATCAAATTTTGCATAATTAATCGAAGGCGCTTTTGCTTTTCATTTTGATTTATGAACTGTGCTGAGGAGGCCTTTGTGTTAATTGAATCTCAATACGTGCAGCAAAAATGTCAAATTACTCAACGTGCAACATTTGCGGCGCAACATCAAAACTACATAGGCGAGAAAGAGATAGCAGGAGCGGGACTACCGTTTGTTTTATGACAGGAAGCTGTCAGCTGCGTTAAGTGAAGGGAATGTTATTAAAAAGATAATACAATGTCGAGTTGGATGATGACATGGGCTTTTATCTCTTGTTTACAATAGCTCAATAATGCTAAAAAAAACCAAAAAAAAATACTAAAATGAAATTCCTGTCTGGCGAATGAAAACTAATTGGTATTTACTGTACACACATGGTAAAAGTGCTTGTGTGGACGGATTTGTGATTAGCGCACAGTCCCAAAAACAAAGCCTTAATCAGCAATTAGGTTAAATTGCCTACTGCTGTTTTTGGTTATAATAGCACAAAATAATAGATAAATAAATATTTTGTGAAATTTTTTACGATGTTATCTTAACTTTTAATTCATGTTTAAAATTATGTTGCATACTTTTAGGATGGCAAAAAAAGCTTCGACTTACCTATTTTTTTGTCGTATTACGATAAAAAAGATAAAAAAGGATAAAAGGGGTGGCCCATTGTTGTAGAACTTTGAAAATACCAAGACAAATAAACAAAGGTAAAAAAGCTTTTTTTAAGAATTCGTTTTAACTCAAATCATTGAATACGCCATACGAGACGCATAAGTTGTTTATATTATAAATCTATCAATATACTTGTTGACATGTCTAAATCTGTGATTAACCTTTTTAAGCTCCGATTAATTGTTGTTTGCTCTTATAATTTATGAACAGTCAAATCGCCTAGATTACAGTCTATTGTCGATAAAAACACCTACGCAATGCTGCCTTAACCGAGTCAGAAGTAAATATCAAATAATTATGAACTATGCCAGATAGCGTTTTGTTTTTTTCACATAGAGAAGGTGACAATCTCTGCGACTGACAACAATAAAAAAATAAAAAAGAAAGAAGCAGTCTCATCATTGTTGTTTTTTTGCAATCGATTTTGATAACAAATATTTGATAAGCGTAAACGAATTCGACGACATCAAAATGGCAACGCAAATAGCAATCAAAATCACAATTCTAACGATTCTAACGATTCGAACATAACCAATTTGGCTTGACGCTTAAGGGTTGCGTCAAAGGTTAACACAACTGAGAGAGTAAACATTTTTGCGTACATATACGAAAACATGGCGAAAAAATCAGCTTGTCTTTTGAGTTCAAATGAGATGAGTTTAGAGATACCCATTAAACAATTTGTTATGTGTTAGTTGAGTTAAACAAAAATCAACTTTCTTGCATATATTTCAATGTAAACTCAAGCATATGTTGCGTATACGTGCCTTTAATTTGAATCAGGTCTCAGTCAAAATATTATATTTTTTCTTCTTTTTTTTGTTTGTTTTGTTTTCGTTTTGTTAATAAGTTAAACTCGCTTCACTTTGATATTATTAAATATTTACATATTTAAATATGTATTCGTAGGCTGATATTTATTCATGTGGCTGCGGTTCCTGCTGGCAAATAAATAATAAAAAAAAAGGAAAATTCTTTGGCAAGGATTTCGACCCTAAAAAACAACGTTTTTTCTCTATTTTCATTTTGGCGCTGTTTTGGCCATTCGCGACGCAATTCAATCAGTTTACGACATTAAAATGAAAGGTAAAACCTTGGCCTTCTGTCGCCCAACTGATAAGCCTGACTGAGATTGACTGACGACAGGTTGGCTTAGCACGTTTTAAAGTTGCAACCAAAAGGAAAGGAAAAAAAGGAACGCTTTAAGCTTAAGCTGTTTGTTGTGCGTGTTGGAATTTCAATATAAATATATACGAGATAGATGAAGAGCCGAATTGTGCAGAGACACGTGCAAAATACTTGAACCAAAAGGACTTTCCTCACAACCTTTCCACTCTCCACTACTCCACTCCACTCGACTCGACTCGAATCAAATGCCAAACCCTTTTCATGTTCACATCAACATCCACATTTAATGGAATTTAATAAATTGCTTAGAAAATCTTGAAAATTTTTGCTTTTCAACGTTTCATATGAAGTTCTGTGCATATATTTGCCTCCGTAAAGAATGTGCTTAATTGCATGCATGTAGGAAAAATCCCTGTGGCAGGTAGCATCAAAATACTACAAGCATCAAGTACTAAAAATATATTATGCCATGCAACATTGTATGTTGCATAATGTGCAAACAACAGCAACAGCTGAATAGCAATGCTTTACTCAAAATGATTTAATTAGCCATCTACAGCAGCCATGCAACACAGCTTACTTGCCGTGTGGCAGGTAATAGCATAACCCCTTTCCCCTTGCCCCGTTGCGCATCACTAATTTTTTTGTTTTGCTTCAAGCAGATTCCATTTTTGGTAAGCGGACACGCAGCGGAAGTTTCTAGTTGAAAGCTAAACAAACATAAAGTATCTGTGTGTGGCAACGTGCTGCCAAGTGGCATGAAAATGTGCGGAAAGATATGGCAGCCGTGGCACAGTGTAACATAAGCCAAACAACAACAGCAACAGCTAAAAAACGAGTAACGATAAAACAAAACCTTATCATATACAAAGGAAACATAAATTTCTTTCGTTCTAAAAGCAAATAAATACACACGTTCTCAAGATTGAATTCCCTTAAATGATGTTTGAAGAAATCTATAGGATATAGGATGTTTAGATAATACTAAGAAGGATTTTGCTAAAATTTTTAATGACTGCATAGACTTATACTGCATTTTCAGTTTATAAAATAACTTTCACTTCACTCACAAAATTCATGAAAAAGTTCTTTTAAAAAATCAACTTGAAGAGGTCATAAATCAATCGATTATCAAATGCAATACCTTATACCAATAAGGCATATGACTAAGCAACTAGATATCCAGTTTGATCAATAGTTTCCACTCGAAATTCCCACCCATCCAAAAATATCAACTTGAAGATAGATTAGAACTTCCCAAAGTGATAGCTCCCTCAAAATCCAGCCGATTATAAAATGAAATAACTTATAAGGCATGACTAACCATAATGCATTTCTAGTTTAATAAATAATTTCTACTCAAATATCATGAAAAGAATCTTCCAAAAAAATGATCTTGATTAGATAGTATAGTAATAAGTAATAAGTAAGTAATAGTAATAGTATGAGTATATCTGGAGGCTTAGGTAGATTATTTATGAATAAATGTCAATTGTGATGACATTGTGCTTATCGCTTTAACCTTTCAATGACCATAAATCTTTATTCTATATTTTCTGTCTTAACGGCTTAAAGCTAAAATAGAGAGTTAAAAAAGAAAACTTTTTGCTGCTTGGTAAGTTTCATTTATTATATTTAAGTTATTAATAAAAATTATCAAAAAATTGAAAAGACACCCTTAATGTTGTATATATTTCAGCACACTATATTGTATAAGCACACTGAAAACAATATTGAATCCTTTGCAAATTTTAGTTATCTTAACAATTTTAGTTATCTTAACAATTGGAAACTTTATGCCATTTTAGCTATTGAAAGGGATAGTGGGAACGTTCCTGTTCATTGTTGTTTGCTCTCAATTAAGATATTATCAAATCATTATAAAAGCAATCATCACCATACGAAAGTATCTTTCATCTTGATCAAAAGATGCATAATATCTTATAGAATAGGTTAGATTAGATTAATTAGAGACCTACAAATTAAGTGGCCGGCTAGGTAAGTAAAACTGACAGCCAAAAGAACTTTGCCTACAAACTAGCTTACTTGTAAAATGTAATTAGAAACTTTAAGCGAAACTTTTGTTTACATCCTTCACAGTGTTGAATGGCTTGTTTGTGTTTCAGCCTTTTGCAAGCAGACCTTAACTATGCGTAAACAGAGTAGAAATGAATTAATATTCAAGTCAGTTGTTGGCCCAGTCTCAGTCTCCCTTCAATGTCAAATGCAACAAATTTAACGCTGTTTGGTCAGTTGGTTAAGTTTGAAAGGTTACAGATTCCCGCTTCCCACTGCTTCAGCTATATTGTATTACTATTCTATAGTATATAGCGTATAGCGTATGGCGCTAATACTGCCAATATGTTTTTATTGAGCACTGACCATTTGAACAAATATTGATGTTGACTTAACAGACCAGTAACACCGGTTACATCCGGAGCATCCGTTGACTATAAAAGCCATCAAATTGGAAACGGAAGCAATCAGTTGCAGTCACAACTTCAATGTGTTAAGATGGCTATCAAATGGAGTTCAGTTGTGGGACTAGTTGGGTTGCTTACGATCACTTTGGCTGGGCAGAAAGTGCTTGGGCACAATCACCATGCGCAGGAGGATAACGAGAACTGGTGGCGTCACGAGGTCTTCTATCAGATCTATCCTAGATCTTTTCAGGACAGCAATGGTGATGGCATCGGTGATCTTAAAGGCATTACCTCCCGGCTACAATACTTTGCCGATACGGGCATTACGGCTATTTGGCTAAGTCCCATTTTTATGTCGCCGATGATAGACTTTGGCTATGATATATCCGATTTTAGGGATATCCAACCGGAGTATGGTACTCTACAGGACTTTGATGAACTGATCGCCAAGGCCAAGCAGCTAGGCATTAAGGTCATCTTGGACTTTGTACCCAATCACACTTCCAATAAACATATCTGGTTTGAAAAGTCTGCTGCCCAAGAGGCCGGCTATAAGGACTTCTATGTATGGAAGGATTCTCTTGAGGACAGTGATCCTACGCCGCCAAACAACTGGCTCTCTGTGTTCGGTGACTCTGCCTGGGAGTGGCACGCGGGCAGAAATCAGTTCTATCTGCATCAATTTACCAAGGAGCAACCCGATCTCGACTTTCGTAATCCCGCTGTGGTCAAGGCCATGGATGACATTCTTCTCTTCTGGTTGCAAAGAGGTGTTGCCGGTTTCCGCGTCGATTCCGTCATTTTTATCTATGAGGATAAGGAGTTCCAGGATGAGCCACTCAGTGGCATTACCACTGATGCTAACTCCCAGGATTATCTAAAGCATATCTATACAAGAAATCAGCCCGAAAATTATGTTCTCATTCAGCATTGGCGCGAGCTGCTTGATAGCTATTCGGCTAATAATCCGGGACCAGCTAGAATTATGATGACCGAGGCTTACGCTGAACTTGCACAGATCATGAACTTCTATGAGGATGAAAATGGTGTACAGGGTGCCAATTTTCCCTTCAACTTTGACTTTATCACGGAATTGAATGCACAATCGACGGCTCAGGACTTTGTCTTCTACATTCAAAGATGGTTGATCTATATGCCGCCGGGACACTCGGCCAACTGGGTGTTGAGCAATCATGATAATCCCCGTGTCGGCTCCCGATTTGGAGCTAAGACAGTCGATGCCATGAATATGATAGCGTTGACCCTTCCGGGTATTGGTATTACCTATAATGTAAGCGTTTGATTCTCTCGAGATTATGTATTGCTTTCTAAACCAGTTTCTACCGCAGGGTGATGAGTTGGGCATGCTGGATTATCGCGACATGAGCTTTAGCGATACGGTTGATCAGCCGGCCTGTGATGCTGGTACAGAAGGCTACAAGTGGATCTCTCGTGATCCAGAACGCACACCAATGCAATGGAATGATGAGCAGAATGCTGGTTTCTCAACGGCTGCCAAGACCTGGTTGCCAGTAAATCCCAACTATCCAGAGTTGAATCTGCGTGCCCAGCAAGAAGCCGTTCGCAGTCATTATAAGGTCTATCAATCTTTGCTCAAGTTGCGCCAATCACGAGTTCTGCAGGAAGGCTCATTTACCGCAGAGGCATTAAATTCTCGTGTGTTTGCTTTTAAGCGGTAAGTAGAAAGGTATTTTTACATTATTTTTGTTTATAATCTCTTTTGCCATTCCCAGTGAGCTGAAGGGTCAACACACCTTGCTGACCATCATAAATGTGAGCAATCGCTATGAGCAAGTCGATGTTAGAGATTTTATCGATATGCCCAATCAACTCACCATTCTGATTGTCAGCATTCATTCTCAGAACAGGGTGGGTGAGCGTCTTAAGAATACCGAGGTGAAATTGTCACCCAAAGAAGGCTTAATTATACAACTAAAACGACGAAAGTAATGTTGGAAAGCAGCAGAATCATTGAATTGTTTAAAAATGTATTAACAAATTGTATAGATTTGTCTTGAGTGACATATTTATTAACAAAATGACTAGTTTTAGTAAATTTATAAGAGAGTTGCCAAATAATGTGAATAAAATATAGCTAAAAAGGCCCTTAATACTATATCAAAATATTTATTTGTAGGTAAATTGCTAAAAATCTCATTTAACATTCAATTTAGTTATATTGACATTATTTAATTATACCAAATGGAATTTAAATTAGATTAAGAGCCCTGGTTGTTGTCAATGAGAATGTAAGCCAAGAGGGGATTCCAGATGTTTACATTCTCATTGGGTGTGTGTACGTGCTGTTGTTGTTATTGCACTTTCGCTAAACAACATATTTCATAGCTGCAAATGATGCTGGCAGCTGTTAAGAGATTGCATAAATAAGTAAACATAATAAATTCGCCGGTTAGTTAGAGAACTGCTTGTGGATGCTGTGAGCACAATTGTGTGGACTCTAAGTGGATGATAAGCTTGTGCATATTTAGCTGAGGCTGTTCTCTTAGTTCTTTAGTTGATCACGGCTGCCGTTGGCGACCTAACGTGTTTTAAGTGGGGCGGGAGCGCTCTGTTATTTGGTGTTCTGTTCGTTGCCAGGCCGATTTGAGGTAGGTAACGAGAGCAAGAGAATGCATGCATAAAATACCGGCCGATAGCAACTGAGAGATTGTACAGTTACAATCTGATCTCACTCTCTCTCTTGCTGCTTAGAATGACATTTAGCAAAACAAAAACAAAAAAAAATGCTTTCTTCAGCAAGTTAGCGAATACAAAAAACCTCTGCACGAACATTAATGCATAAAAAGTTTGTTTTGTTTATTCTTTAAAGTTGATTTACACAGTTGAATTAAAAAATAATAGAATATAATTACATAAATTGGTGTATGTAATCGAAAAATCACAATCAGTCAACATCAATTATAAATAATCAGAGATGCTTTATTAAAAGTTAATGATGTGAAAATTATGATGATAGCAAAAGCTTGGCCTATGCCAAATTAAACCTTTAAAACAGATGTGCAAACGACTCGGCAGCTTTAGTCGCAACAAAACTCTCACAACATGTCGCCAATAATTCGGAAAATTCAACTACTTCTACTACTAATTTGCAGTGTGCCTGATCCGAGCATGTCCAGTCTGCTGAGCACTCAACGGGATGATTTTATTGACTGGTGGCAACATGCTGTCTTCTATCAGATCTATCCGAGATCCTTCAAGGATAGCAATGGTGATGGCATTGGAGATCTGAAGGGCATCATCTCCAAGCTACCTTATCTAGCTGAAACAGGCATTACAGCTACCTGGCTAAGTCCCATTTTCCAGTCACCCATGGTAGATTTTGGTTATGATATATCTGACTATAAGGCCATACAACCGGAGTATGGTAGTATGGCTGACTTTGAGGAGCTGGTGAGCGAAGCTGCTCGGCTGGGCATCAAGATAGTATTGGACTTTGTGCCCAATCATAGTTCGGATCAGCATGAATGGTTCAAGAAGTCGGCTGCGCGGGAGGCGGGCTTTAAAGATTTCTATGTGTGGGCAGATGGTGCGATGGACAACGAGGGAGTTCGACAACCGCCTAACAATTGGCCATCGGTGTTCTATGGCTCTGCGTGGGAGTGGAATGAGCAGCGACAGCAATACTATTTGCATCAGTTTACCAAGGAGCAACCCGATCTGAACTTTCGCAATCCGGCCGTGGTCAAGGCCATGGATGAGGTGCTGCTCTTCTGGCTGAACAAAGGTGTTGCCGGCTTTCGCATTGATGCAGTGAATCATTTGTTCGAAAACGAAACGTTGCCCGATGAGCCGCTCAGTGGCAAGTCGGAGGATCCTTTATCCTATGACTACACCACGCATATCTATACCAAAGATTTGCCCGAAGTGCTGTCAATGATACAGCACTGGCGCAAGTTGCTGGATGATTTCTCGGCCAAGCATCCGAAAGATGCCACACGCATCATGATGACTGAGGCGTATGCCGGTCTGCCCGGACTCATGGACTACTATGAGGATGACCATGGCGTGCTGGGCTCACATTTGCCCTTTAACTTTCACTTCATCTCGGATGTGAACGGCGAATCGGATGCCCGTGATTTTGTCTACAATGTGGAGAAGTGGCTAATCTATATGCCACGCGGGCATGCTGCCAATTGGGTCATGGGCAACCATGACAATCCTCGTGTCGCCTCACGCTTTGGCCCCGCCAGCGTCGATGCCATGAACATGTTACTTTTGACGCTACCAGGCGTCGCGGTTACTTATAATGTAAGTTCGAAGTTCAACAACTTTGACCTTTTTCCTAATACGTTTCTTTCTGTCAGGGCGAGGAGCTGGGCATGCAGGATTATCGGGAAATCAGCTGGAAGGACACAGTGGATCCGCCAGCTCGCAATGCTGGTGAACTTGACTTTGAGGAAGTCTCCAGAGATCCGGTGCGTACACCATTCCAATGGAGCAATGCTACAAATGCGGGTAAAATTAATAAATCCAACTAGAAAATATTTTTATTGAACTATCCCGCTTTCAGGTTTCTCGGATGCTGCTCGAACCTGGCTACCTGTGCATCCCAACTATCTGGAACTGAATCTGGCCGCACAAAAGCAAGCTGCCAAGAGTCACTATAAGGTCTACAGATCTCTGATTGAGTTACGCAAGTTGCCGGTCCTCAGACGTGGCAGATTCAACATTGAACCATTATCCCGAGCTGTATTTGCTTTCAAACGGTATGAAACTAGTCGGGATTTCTCGACTAGTGTCTTCATACGTGTTATTTTTATTATACTTTGATATGCTTTTGTAGTTCTCTGAATGACTACGATACACTCGTTACTATCATCAATGTGAGTGACAAAGAGCAGTTGGTAAATCTGACAGATTTCATCAATCGACCGCAACAATTGATTGTCGAAGTTGCTGGTGTGGATTCCATCTATGAGCCAGGGTAAGTACATTGTCAGTTGCACATACAAACGAATACATACATATATCATTACTCTTTTTACATTTCGTATACGCCTCCGTTCCTTCCATAGCAAAGCTTTATCCAGCAGCGCTTTAACACTGGCAGCTCATGAGGGAATCATCTGCAAGCTGCTCGAGACATTGCCTCAAGATTAATGTTGGATTAATTGCATTTCCGCTTGTCATTGTCACTGGCTTGAAACAATAAAAAAACGATCACTTGACATACCAAACTAATGATTTCTTGCCGAATTAAATTTCACTTGAGCCATTTGCAGTTTTGTCAAATTTGTGTTTGCATTTAAGACTCAAACGGCATTTTTCTTGTTACTTTTATCTTTCTTTTTGTTTGATATGCGACGTGCGGAATAAAATTGCTGGCCACAAAGTCGCCATTGTCGCCTTGGCAGTTTGCCCAAGCTAAGCTTAAATCATAGTTATACTCTAACAACAGCTACTATACTTTGGTCATCAATGATGATGTTCGATGTATAGTTAAAAGTTTTGGAGATAGTTGACAAGAATGCATTTAAGCTTTATATTATTTAAACATATTAAAACTTAAAGTTGAGCTAATTTTTTATACTATTTTGAAGCGCATACAATATTCAGTTTTCGTTTCTTTTAACATTTACATCCGGACACACACTTCTGGTTCGTTTGTTTCATAGCTCGTATAATTTTTCATGTAGCTGAGCGCACAAGCTCGAAGATTTATGGACTACGACACAGAGATTTGCGAACTGTCGCAGTGTAAATGGGGCATGGATATAGCGAGCTGGCATGTGGTTGGTGGAAGGGCCAACAAAAAGGTTCACGTTATGCAAAAGTTTATTTTAAAGTTGAAAAAAATGCTACGCATAACTGAATAGCTTGTTGGCCCAATTGATCGCATGACCGCAAACTTTCGTCAAACTTTGTACGCGAAAATCATTTCACAAAACTTCTACAAATGCCAATAGTATTTGATCTGAGCTTAATAAGTTATTGACAACAAATGTTGCATAGAATGTTAAAGTAAACATTCAACAGCAACAGCATACAAAAGGTAATTGCTGTCTGGGGAATAAAAAAATAAATCAATCAATCAATAATATATGCACTGTAACAAAATGTTACACAAGCTATGAAGAATTGTAACATTGATATGGCGTATCTAAAAAATGACCAATATTTATTTGTTGTAAGAACTGTTCCAGGGGTGTTCCTAATACAAAAGTATATGTTACTCCAGTCAGCAAAATGAACTAATCTAATCTGATGTATAACTTTGATAAGTAGAGTGTGGCCGCGACTTTAGTTTAATATGTTGTATTCCCCGGAAATTGTTGATGAAATGTCTAAAAATAAGTTGAAAAATATTTTTTTTTTGTAAAATTCACAAGTTAATATGAAAAGAGAATCTGAGATTGTTTAATTACTATAATTTTACATGTATTTGATCGATTTGTTCGTTGTTTCCGAGAAAAAACTTAAATTTTTTCCAATAAACCGGTTAAAATTATTTAAATATGTTATAAATATTTGTTTAATTAACAAATATGCATATATTGTTTATTCTAAAAAGTCAACTTGACTAAGAGCAATGCAATGGCTGAGGCCACAATGGTATATATACTTTTGCTATAACTGCCCGCTGGGTTGCAATAGTCATTACTGTTGCACGTTATACACTCTCTGTCCCAAGTCGAGGTCTGACTAACGTTTAGGTTTAAATAGCACACTGGAATTGCACTATGATAGCAACCCAACATCTCATTAGTTGTGCTCATGTCTGCAAGCGAAAAGTAACGTTTTAGAAACATAGCAAATCGATTCAAATACAATCAAAGTAGATCTTACTTGTGAAATATGTTAGGTTCATGCAACTGTATCGGCTGCCCTGCATTTGGGGCACATCACTGTGAATGGTGCTCAGCAATTTGCTGGTTGCATTCGCTGCTTCTTCATTGCAGAACTGTGAAAGGGGTCTACGGCAATCGAAGGGCGAATAACAAGAGTAGCAGGTAAGACCATTCACTAAGGATTGATTCGTTATTTGAAAATAGTGTTTTTGTATGCAAATTAAAGAGAATATGATTTAATACCAAACTGTATTCCCGCAAAGATCGCAAGCACGAAAACGAACACAAGTTTCTTCCACATTTTGTTAATCAATGAATCGTTTTTGTCACAAACTGAACTCTTTTGGACAGCCATCGGGTCTTTATAAAGTTTCATAGATTTCATGAATTGCCCATTAAGATAACGTTTCTTATCTCTGTAGTAAAAATTTGGTTGACTAATCGCAGTGAAAGGTTGTTCAACTAGTTTTACTTGATCAAAATATACTTTATGCATTTAATCAATACCGAAAGAATAACTTCAATGCAAGAAGTGCAAGAAAACAAAAAAACAAGTCTTGATTGTACAGTAAAAAGAAAGTTTTTATTATTAACGAATTGTTCAAAGACATTTTTAACGATATTATTATTTTTTTCATTAAGTTAAACAGTGATTTTTAATCTTTAAGGCTCCTTCCAATATCTGAACTGCAGGAACTTATCAAGTAATTGTATTATTAATCATAACTATAAAAAGTCAGCGAACATTTTTCTGTAATCAACGGAATATTGGATATTGGATATAACAAATGAACGATAAAAGTAGTTTTGGCTGCTTTTGGTGCAACGGGAAAACACTGAAAATAAATTGTAAAAGTATTGCTTTCATTCTATACTGCTCTATTAGCTGCTTTACATTTTAAACAAAGCTAAAACTATATTTGTTTTTATTTGTTGTTTGCATTTAGTGCTTTTATCTTCTTGGCCAACAATCGAAGCAGCGCAAGCAGCCAACAACTGCAACTTGCAGCCAGAGCTGGCATTGTTTTAAGCGAACCGCAATCAGGCATGAGGTTAGTTGAGTGTTAACTAAGTGTTTGTGGCTAACTTTATATATACTTATACTATCTGTTTTTAGTGGACAGCGTCGCGTTCTGGTAAAGCAAGTCATTAAGTCATTTAATGTGGTGCTGGTGGCATTGCTGATGTTCAATTTGTGGCGTCACAAATGGACGAAAGTGAATTTCAATTAGCCATTTTGATGATGCATTGATTGATTAATTAATTAATAAAGTATACACAGCAAACAGCAAAAAACAACAAAAACAACAAGTAGCTGGCCAATATAATGGCTCAAATGTCATTAACAGTTGGTAACTGTGGTTCTACGGCTTCACAACGGCAACGGCAACGGCATTAAACTTTCGCTCAAGTGGTGCTGAAAATTGCCATTACAAGTGGAATTGTGGGTGGCTGTAACAGCAAACACTGATCGATTGGACTTTCCTTTTTAATTAAAAGGGACTAGAGCGAGCCGTGGCTTAAATTCATTTAAATTTTAACTCATTTATTGCTAGCAAGAACTTTTTCATATCCAACAACAGAAAACACTGTCAACTATACATATATATATACCCTAAACCCATTAAACATGGGTAATTAAAAAAATTGGTATTATAACACAATTAAAGTTGTACAAATGATGATCAGACCGAAATCCCATTAACGAATCAATCAATCAAATTATTTCCTAATTAAAGAACTTAAAACAAATATTTTACATTTGATACACTTTTCTATTAATAAATAATAGTACTTTGTAAACATATGAAAGGAAAAACTAAGTAAGAATCTCAAATAAATATATCACTTTAAATACTATTATTTTCAATACTGACACGTGTATTGGTAAGCATTCCCACCAAATAAAGAGCATTTTCGATTCTCATTCATTCAATCAGCACATTCTTCATATTTATTGAATACTCGCTGTAGATTGTTAGTCTTATCTTTTGTTGTCTGCCGACTCGACTGACAGCAGTCATATACGTAGAAAGAAGGTTTATATACATGGGTTAATGAAATTAGAATGAACAAATCATCTCATGGATCAAAGGTCGCTGCTCATCAATAAAACTGCTGATAATCGCAAACAATTATCAAGGTCAAGGTTTCTACTTTCGTTGCGAAATCCGTTTCAGTAAGTATAAGTTTTGTATAGCTGTGCAACAAACACGATTTGAATTGCGAAATGCGACGGCACTTAAAACATTTAATGAAATAAAAACAATATGTGAAATTTGCATTGAAATCGGTTGAGAAACACCGCACACACACACACATAGTGTGTGTTACACAAGCACTGACTGCATGCGTAAAGTGTAGGATTCATGGTATTGTCTAGTTGGGATTTCTCGACTAAAGCCTTCTTACTTGTTTTTACTCAACTTGTTAGTAAAAAGAAAAGCAAGGTTTTCATAGTTTCACGATTAGACACTGAGCATTATTGGCGTGGCAAAAGGACTCGAGTCCTGCAGTTGTTAATGTAAGTCTAACGCTTTGGTGGCTGGGCAAATGGATATCCCTGTTGGCACACTGACTGCCGGAAGTGACGGCAGCGACGAAGTTCTTGAGTGCCTCGACAGATGCCAATAAAATTACAGTCAACTTATGCTTTGAAAATTAACTCAAGCGCAAACATTGCAAACTCAGTTTTGCTCTTAGATATTCGTTGGTTGTTTATCTGATTGATTGATCAAATGGAATAGCAATTACTTTGCTTAAGTTGTTGGATTGTACTTTCCATCATAATCTAAATATTTAAAGTACTTTGACTAGTCTAATTTCACTTTTAGTAGCAGTAAAACTAGATTCACATAAATTTGCTTTGCTTTACAGCACATATCGATTAGTTACTTTAAGGACAATGACGTCGCAATGTCCGCTCTTTGATAGTCCTTCAACATATACACTCACGAACATTGTAAGTCCTCTGGGCCCCTTGCACAACTTGTTGTCTAAACAGCCAAAGGCAGCTGCAGTTTCAGCGGCAGAAGGTTGGTAAAAGTTTAAGTCAGCCAATTGGATAGGTTGTAGCCAGGCCCAAACCAAAGTTTAGGGAGCGAAAGCTTGTGCCTTTGTCTGCGTGCGCGTGTGTGTGTGTGTGTTGATTGTGTTTTCTGTTTTTGGCAGCGCCATTTTGGCTTTTTGGCTGCAGGTTTTCATAAATTTCACAGACAGCCGCGACAATGGCGCCTCCTTTGAAACGTTTCTAATTACAAAATTAAATTAAAAAAATTCTTTGCTGTTTTAAAATCAACCAAAAAGTCGTAAGTCTGTGTGTGTGGCCCCAAAAGCTGGTTTTGCTGTTTTCTTACTTTACTGTAAAGTTTTTAGATGTTAAATGTTTATGTTTTACTTTGAGTTAATCGACTTTCAACTATCGATAACAATGTAAGAAAGATCGCCAAAGAGTCCAAAAATCTAATTTCAGGGTATCTCTCAGTCCAACAACTCTTTTATAACTTATTTCTTTAAAACTTTTTATGACTTTGCTGCCACTTGAAAATTGTTGTTGGCATCAATGGCCCTCAGAGAGTAAAAGCCAAATTGATTGGCAATCGAGGCTCTCTTGTTTCTGTTGTTGCTGTGTAGCTAAAGGCATAAACGTAAATAATTTTCTTGCACAAAAATACAAGAAGAAAAATTGCATACATTATCCCTTTAGCCACAGCTCATACAAATTCAATAAAGCTGTTCCAACTTTTTTTTGTGTTTGTGTTTGTTCTCTGTTCCGGCTTCATAATAAATTTAGTTGGCTGGCTGACTGGCTGACTGGCGCTGTCATACACGTAATCGGCATTGAAATATTTGTGCGTTTAAGTCAATGACTGGACTTTATGTAAATTCTGATGACTTGCTGAAGAATGGCTAAAACAAAAACCATATGAAGGTCATTTTTAGCACAGCCAAAGGCAAAAGGCATTTGAATTATGTATGTATGTGCCACAAGTTGGGTTTATTGTAGTCGTGAATGTATGCGCGACTGAAACTATGCAAAGGCTGACTGGCATAAAGCTTATCGTTCCCTTGGAAGTGCAAAAAAGATTTGGTTAGATATATATTTAAGGATTTTCGTTTAAGGAAATAGCAAGAAATGGAATAAAACTTTCGTGAAATGCTATTTTGGTTTGAAACTTCACTAAAATTAATCAACTAGTTTTCAAAAACTGCTTTCTGTTAATAATAGTTTTAATCATATTTTAGTTAAGTACCAAGTTTTAGTTTAAAAACTCAATTTTATACGATTTATGTACAAATTGTGCTTTAGACAATCGCTTTAAGGCGCGTATCAAAATTAAAGTCTATTAAAATTCAATAAACTGCTGACAAATTAACCACTTAACCCTTTATATACCTCGAAAACAGTATAAAATCTTCAAAAAAAACGTATGTAACAGACAGAGTCACGGATTTTAAGCGTATAAAGCATAGATAAAGTTATTAATAACAAATTAAACTTCTTTGTCCTTCGTAGGAAAAACGAATCGCTTTGGAACTAGATTTTTTGCATTAATCGCTTAGCTTGTAAGATAAATTGCCTTCTTGTAGAGTATATTTAATTCGCACACAGTTCAAGTAGTTTGTCACTCACACACACATAGACGCACACACATATATATATAAACAACGCACATTAATTAAGCTGTTCCATTCGTGGGGCGCTTCAACCCGTCGCTCTGGGCTGCTGTCAATAAGTTGAACTTGCTGTTATGGCTGCTTGATCAGCCAAGCGACTTCTCCACACCGTTAGACAGAGAACCGGCGGTCACATCCTTCTCTCACAGCCTTCACTCTCAACCTCATTTGCGTCCTTTGTCGGCGAATGACAACGAACAACAAACAACAAACGTGCAGCGACAGAAAGCGGACGCGACCGGCACCAACAACAAGTGTAATATGTCAATTGAAGGACACACTTTAATACCAAACAACAACTGCAAACATACAAACACACACACACCCACACACATAACGAACACACATACATAGACAAAAAACAAGCACTTGACTATTTATTGCATTGTTGTTTGTCTGCGCTGTCGCCGCAGGATATGCTACGGATATTTGCAAAATATTGCAGCGCCCATAAATTGTTGCCCCAAAGGACGTCGTGCCACATTGTCACTTGAGCTCCCCCTTTTGGCTTATGCCTTTAGCTTTCGACATTGTCTACAAATCAGCCCACTATTTGTGGCATCTACGTGACGTGACGTCCAGTAATGTTAGCCAACTCGTTGTCCACCTGGCTTTTGCGCATTTGTTACAGTTAAACAACTTTTTGTATATGATTATTATTTTATTTATTTTATTATTTATTATACTGAATAATTGAAGTGTTAGTTGCGAAAAACGCAAAGCTCTTTATTCTTTATTCTATGTTATTATTATTTGTGTTTTCGTGGCAAATTGGTTGTGTTTTAAATCTTCAATTCAGCAAAAATGCTTCGTAAATAATAAATGCATTAAAAAAAGGATTGATTTAAGTTGAAGTTAAAGTTATATTTTCAACGAAAAGGCAGTAAAAATCTTGTTAGAGTTAAGTAAAAAGATTTATTGCTTTAAAAATTGCTTTTCAGACGCACAGACCGAGAATCTAATCAATTCGGATTTATGGATTTCGTTTAATCAATTTTCTTTGTTCGTTAACTAAGCTTTTAGCTAAATAAAGTCATAAAAATTCATATACAGAATGCACTCAATTTTTGGTATTATTTTGTGTATCATTTTTATTTCGTTTACAAATTGGTTTGAGTTGAAATTTCATTCAATTTTTATCTAAAATGAACACACAGCGAGATTTGAAAATTGTTTGTGGCTAACACAGAAACAATAACAGCTGCCAGCAGATGTATTCTATCTATTTTGACCAGTTTCTGGCTGCGTGTGGTTTGAGTGTCTATGTGTCTAACCACAGATATGCAAACAATGTCTCCCAAAAGCCGTATAAAGCTGCTGCCAGCAACAGACAAAGGGCATCCAGATACAAGGTACAAACTACACATATGTTGAATACATTCAACATTCTACGTATATTCTGGCTACTATCAAAGTCTGTCACTCACTGACCCAAGCTTATGCCAGTGCTCTAGCTACTCTGCTACTTGGCCTGCGTATATTGTTTGGCTAGGCAAACGGGTTGTATACGCAATGTGCTGCTATGCAGAAATTGTTTCTAAAATTTTGTTTTGGGGCCATTTGCAAGAAGCATAAAAACATGCTCATAAATTTTCAACAGCAATTCAAAATGAGTTGTTGTCCTGGTTAGCAGAAAGGATAAGGTAGGAAATTCAACTGGATAACAGTCAAGTTTTATAATAGCTCGTGCTTTGGGAGTAAATTCAATTTCATTTTCAATTTAATGCTGTAATGGGCCACGTACCTGGGCCAACAACGCGACGATTTCTGCAATCTGGCTTTGTGTGTTTGTGTGTTTAAGCTTCCTTTTAAATTGACTTACCTGCAATGAAATTAAAGAAAAATAGTTAATACATATATACTATATTATTTAATGCTTTTCTATACTGTGAATTAAAAGTCAACAGCAGGGCAAATGTTCAGTTCAGTTCACAGTTACAGCACAGTTAAGCTCAAGGTGACTTTGCTTGCTTACCTATAACATAGGAGTACCCGTCCAGCGTTAGGACACATTTGCGGGTTGTGGTGCCAGCCAGGTTGCCAAGGCCACCGCCAACCACAACGCTGGACGAGTACCGTGAACTACTACTACTAGCAGCAGCAGCAGCTGTTGCTGCACTTCCAGGACGATTACTAAATCCGAGTGTTTTGTGAAAGCTGGCGCCGGGACTGCTTGCTTGAGGCTGTTCACAGCTGTTGAGACTTACGCGACGCGGCGGTGGTGCAGTTGTGGTTTGATTTGATGCGAAGTGAACGCGTTCCCGTACCGGTACGTTAGGTAAGCGCACAGCAGTCTCCGCCACCGCCACCTCCGCCTCCTCCTGCTCGGGTGTGATGCTTAAACTTTGCGGCTTATCGCGTCGCGACGCCGGAGACTCATCCATTGCAACGTTTTTGGTTTAAGTCTTTGTTCGAAGCGCGATTTCACGACGCGACTTTTTACGCGCGCATTTTTTGGGTTAGGGAAACTTTGCCTTTCGTTGCCTGTCGCCAGTTGAATATTTAATTTGATTCGATTTTTTTTTTGATTTGAAAATTAATTCACTTTTTGGTTTTTATATGTTTGGACCACTTTTATGACTGGGCAAACATAAAATTTAATTAAAACTCAACACAAATGCCGCAATGAATCAAAAATGAACGCAAAAGCAATTACCAAAATGCAAAATGGTGATAAGTTTAAGGAGAGAGAGAGCGCTTGCTGGGCTATCAAACAAATAACATGCATACGCAGCGTTGAACAAAAATTGCAACATCAAAAATTCTTTATTAATGCAAATGGCTATAGTGCTGACATAAATGTGTTTGCATCCATGTACAGCAACGGGCAGTTGAATATGTCAATTAAAATTGAATTTCGTTATACATATTGAATGTTATAATAAGTAGTTTTAGACACTTTTATATAAGTTAACTAATGTTAGTTAAAATTATTGAATTCTACACTTGGTCGAATGATATTTTTGTAGCTAACAAGCACAACAATGTTGCGGAAATCAGCTAACATATAATAGTTAAGAGATATCTATGTTATATTGTATATCAATATAAGAATAGTCTCTTCTTTAGCTTAAGCTCTCACTTCCGTTTTAGAACTTAACTTGTCGCTTGATATTAAGGTGCTGTAATATAAGCGTGGGTACAATAAAGTACCAAGATTGAATCCGTAGAAACAAGGATCATCTTACTATATGTCTACACAATTGAATTTCTAAATGCATAACGACATTAATTTATATATATTCAATTTCTCAAGTTATGCTAAGATATTTATTTTTACTTTACTGCAGCTATTCTGGCTTCCCTTGCTGTAACATTATAGCTAGTCAATATTGCTCTAATCGCTTTTTGTTTTGTTTTTGTTTAGGCCATGTTGCTGCCAATTATTTGACTCAACACGCAAACCAACAACCCTTTCGAATGGGCCCTAATTCGTTTTGATTCAAATCGATTCTGATTTGTAACACTCAGATATTGACACGCATACATTAAAGCACTCCATGTATGTGTTTGTGTATGTATGTATGTGTGTGAGTTGGTCAGTTTTTGTCATTTGTCATATTTTTGCATATGTGTCAAAATGTCTGTACATAAAACAGAATCCATCAAATGGCCAAATGAAAACTGCAACAATGTATGTATGGAAACATTTATTGCTTTTCCCATTTCAATTGCAATAATTTTTTTTTTAATATCTGTGCAGTGAGTTTTTAATGTCATTTGTAGCCATAAATATTTGAATATTTTCACTTTACATACAATGTTTTTCATATATTAAATTTGTGCTTCTGCTTCTGCTTGTGCCTGTTCATTTTTGAATGTATTTTTTTCATTTTTAGCTTGACACGTACGCCAAATAAAATGAGGGCGACACTTTCAAGGCGTCAGTCACGTTCACGTCAGTGGCGAAGGGGGTGGTTGGGTGTAGATACGAAGACTTTTTTTTTTACTTTTTTGGCATGTCTACCAATTACTTTGCAAGGTTTATCCCTTTTGCAAATAAGCCACATCGATTGTCTCTTGCCATTTCTTCTGCTTTTGCTCGTTGATTAAAATTTAAACCATTCTTTAAGAGTATTTTATTGTCTGCGATTTTAATTGAATTTTATAGTGTAACAAATCTGTTGATTTTCTTCTCAAATCGTTTATAAAAATAAGTTCAATTGTTATGAATTGTAGCTTTTATTTTATACTTAGTTTACTGTAAAAAGTCTTAAATATATTTTAGGTTTGTTTATTCTTTCAAGCATAATTTTTTTTATGGAAATGTTAAGGTCTTAAAACTTAAACCAGCGTTCAAAAAGATAACGCAACAAACTAACTAACTAATCTTTTTTTGAGCAGAACAAGAACTAAGACTCAACCAAACTCAACTTTAACCTTTGAAAATATATGTTAGCTTTATTATTTAAACATTTTCATTGGTTTTCGTTCCTGGCCTTTTTAGTGTCTCCCCCAAACACAGTCTATCTTGCTTTCTTTCTTCTTCGTCTGTCCATTGTCCACGCTTTTGCCATTTGTTTGGCCTTGAGGCTTGGACTGTGACTTGGCCACTTGCCAAAGCTGTAAACAATTCGTTTTGAAGCGCATTTTCAAGCTCCTTTTTTTAAAAATCTTTGGAAAATGCCGCGCAGCTAGCTGGCTGGGATTAAAGCTGTATTTAAGTTAGCTACGGAATGTTGCGTATACGACATGTTTATCGCTCTGCCTAATGATGTATCAATAACGCTTTTAACGACACAATTAAACGAGCGAGCGAGCACGTTAGAGAAACAGAAAGAGACAGAGAGAGAGTCAGAGAGAAAGAGAGAGAGAGAGAGAGAGAGAGAGAGAGAGTGAGTAAAATCAATTCCCAGAGACCATTAATGGCATGGCCACAAGTTATTAGTCATGTATTTGGTCCATAAATTTTGCTATCTAAATTGGTTAAAGTCAAGAGCCATAAGAAATGCGTTTGGGGTGAATGCAAAAGTCGCTGGGGTTAAGGCACATAGGGGGAAGGGGTTAGGTGTCAGGGGTTGCGGGGAGTTCAGGGAACTAAAGCAGTGCATATAGTTTTTGGCATTCATCTGGTTCCTTTGTGTTGTGTCAGGATATCGATAAAACTTTTTAGCCCGCATAAATATTTAAATGGGCGTCCCAAAAAATGGTTCCATTGAACTTTCATCCAACAAAGCAACCAACCAACTAACAAGTAAGTGCCTTTTGTCTGTCAACATAATTGGCCAACAAGCTAACTTTATGCTGTGTCTTTGTTAGTTGTAGTTGTTTTTGTTATTCGTTCCAGATGGCAGCAACAAGGCACAAGTCAATTATTTAATTAAGGCCTGACACACACACACACACACACAAACGACTTAAGTGTCGTCTCTTAATGTGAATATGGGCAAAAAAAAAGGGTTAGATATGGAAGGCAGGGCTGAAAGTCAAGGACGAAGTCATTTCAAACGAACAAAATAACCGAAAGAAAGAAAGAAAGAAAAACATACACAGAAAAATTAAAAGCGCATTCACAATGCGAACAAGTAGCAAATTTTGCCAAAGGGAAAAGTTCAAGGCAAAAGGGGCAAAGAGGCAAGATGCTTGTGAAAGGCTAAAGGAAAAAAGAATATATAAACTGTCACTTGGCAAGTGCAAATAAAAATGCATTAAAAACACAGATAAAAAAGTTTTAACGCTGAACAGAAAAATGAGCGTAAAGTGGATAGGAAAATAAAAATATTAATGACTCGACGTATTTATGGATTAGTAACAATATTAGCAAGAAATATAAGTGGGTTGACTTAAACACATCAGAAACTTTAATTCTTAAAGCATTTTTTATAGGCTACTAGCTTAGTTAATAATAATTGAATGTTGAGTTTACATATTTTTTCTCATTCTTAAAATATGAGAAATTTTCATTTGACAGTAAAATCTTTTAGGAATAACTCTTTAAGTTCAGGATAAAATAATAAAAAAATATAAATATATAAAATCCGTTTAAATATCGAAACACATGTCGTTAATCTATTTGAATTACTATTTGTTTAATAAATTTCTTGCTAAGTGTTAAAAATGATTAAAATATTTATTTTGAACAAGCATTATTTCAAAGTTGTCGTATTCTCTTCAAGTCGTGTATTGTTAATAGACCAACCAACGAATTGCATTTACTTGCGTTGTCATTTGCACTCATCTACCGCATGACCGACTGTCCCCCCTCTGACCACCTCTCAATCGCAACCCCAGCCCAACCGAAGCCAAGCCAAACCAGCTCGCATAAAACCGCGTGCATCCTTTAGGTTCATGTCTGCCGCATTTTAATTGTGTAATTCTAGCCGTACATTTTGTTGCTGTTGGTTGTTGTGGCGCCAGCATGACGCCAGTCGTGTTGCTTGTATTGAAATATAAAAGTATAACGTTAAAAGGGGGAACAGATGCGAATGCGAATGCGATGGAATAAAATGCTGTACAGAAGACTTAAAACTGGGACTCGTTAATCAAATGGTCGTCCTGTGTGTGGAAGTCGATCGATGTATGCAATAACAAACAAAAGCAAACTGAAATTGCATGTAATTGAATGTTACACACACACACACATACACAACAAACACACACACACACACACGTTAAGGTTTGTAAGGCCTTTACATTTACGGACAGGAAGTAGGCAATAAATTTTGCTCGTTGGCAACGAAGGACGCCAATGTGACACTTGTAGCCAAAGAAACACAGACAAAAAAACCCCGATAGAAAGACTGTCTGAGAGAGAGAGAGAGAGAGAACTATTTTGCTGGCTCATTAGCATTTGGGGCCATCTACAGGCATAAGGACATGTGAATAGAGGAAGCTAGACAGGCGACAGGGCCCTTTAAGTAAACTGGCCAGGTTAACTTGGGTCTTGCCTGTTTTTGTTTTGTTTTGTTTTGTCTTGACTCCTTTATGCCACATTTCAATTGCAAATTGCTTTTGGGGGCCATGTGGGGCCTATTCTGATGATAGCGTTCGTTTTGTTGTTGCCTATGAAAATATTTGACATAACATACGTTTATGCATATTACAAAGTACTCGAGGAGAATTGTAAATAGAAAAACTTGGTTGTAGAATTTTTATTAATATATATATTAAGTTATGTGCAATGTCTGTTACGTCAAATATAAAATGTTTTCCATATTTTTGCCATATCTTTGTTTCTTGAAATAATATTTCTTCAAGCGAGTTTCAAGAACTTTGTATCGAAAATTCCTATAAAGAAACATTATCTAAAATTTAAAAGCTATAAGAACTCCAAGAAGTATCTTAAAAATAAATAAATTACTAGTATTTTATCACATCCAAATATTCATACAAAACATTTTAATCAAAATGCGTACACAACAATCGAATTTATGGTCATGTTTTTTTTTCCATTTTAAGTTTTAAGCAAAACTTTCTGTGCTGCATACCCAATTTAAGTTAGTACGCAGCTCTATTGTGTATGTGTGTGTGTGTGAAAAGAACACCAGCTGCGGGTTAGTTCGTTGCAGTCAGCTCAACAAAATTGTATTTACATGCTGGCAGGAATAGGAATTGAAATAGGAACTGAGAAACCAAGAACAAATGAGAAAGTCGCATTATTAATTTGCCGCACCGCACGACCATAAATAAGGGCTGTCTCTCATACACACACACACACACACACACACACACACATAAAGCACACACACGCACACACACACATACATAAATATGTATATGGAGAGATGTGTATATAAAAATTCAAAGGACTTGTTGGCCCACTCTTTAATGGCATATGTTTGGGAGATTTGCGGCTTGCCCTGGATCGCAATTTTCCAAAGCCAATTTATTACTATTTTGACTTGTAGATGTGTGCAACACAAATACACTTGGAAAAAGTGGGAGAACGAGAGAGAGAGAGAGAAGGAGAGAGAGTGAGAGCGATAATTTGTAAAGCTGGCAATTATCCTTATTAGTTGCTTATTTATAGGGGCAATGTTTGCTTACTCGTTGCTTGTCCCATTGATGCATAAGCGATGGGCTTGCCAAATTGTTTGTTGGGTTACTTTGAGGCTCATTGGCTTTGAGTTGACTGTTGCCGCTTGCTTATTGGCAACGTTTAGGCCAAGAAAATGAGCCCTGACATTGAGTTAATGAGTTGCCTGCTTTGTTAATGCAATTTTCATAACGAATACACACTCGGGACTTTAATCGCTCACACTCAAACAGCTTTAAGTCATCTCAAATTAATGCATAATATGTTGAGATCTGACAGAAAATGTAGCGGGAGGTGATAAGCGGGAGGTGGTAAGCGGTATTAGATAGCAACGGGAGACTTTTAAAAGTCGCACAACATAAAAGCATATTGTCAAATCAGCGACATTTTATTTTATTTTTTATTACTGCCGCCTGAGAGTAGGCGCTAGCCACACCCCCTTACACAGTGTGTGTGTGTGTCTGAATGTTTTACCATGCTGATGATGTCGTTATTAAACGCATAAATAAATTGTTTAAACCGAGTGAGGGGAAAGAGAGAGGGAGAGTGTAGTTGAGTGTGGAGTAGATTTTTGAGCGTCGTTTTTTTGTGTTAAAATTATTTTTATGTACTTTACGAAACACGACAGCAAAATGAAAAACTTTGTCTCATGCCTGTCTGTTTTCTTTTTTATGTGTATTTTTCGTTGGTTGTATTTGTTTGCATTTCACCAACTTCCGTCTCCGTCTCCATCTCTCTCTCACTTATGACTTTATTTCAGCAACAAAACATATGCAGACAAGGTGGAAAAGATGGAAAAATAAGGGCTGCCTTGTTGCGTAGCGGAGTTGCGGCAATTGGCAATTAATTGGTTGGGCAGGGCTGGCAGCCCTGACAACCAAGCCGTCAACAAAATGTCCGCATCAGAAAAGTACGCAAAATATTCATAATTTATGGCATAGCGCAGTGAGCGTTAAAACGTTAAAGGAAAAGGGGATAATGGATAGTTACAGACAGCGTAAGAAAGCAAGGAAAAGAACACTCAACAAAATACACAAAAAAAAAAAAATGGAAGTTGTTAGTACAACGGATTATACGTTTCTTATGCATCATTAATTTATTTTTGTTAGAGTACAAAAGTGTAGAATGTTAAATAGAATACGCAAAACCCTTTAATTTTTAGTAAGCAACAATTTTTCTTTGATTTATGCACAACGCTAAGAAGTCGGGACAGCCAGTTACAATGCCAAAAGATTACAGAACGTGCCAACAGATTTATGATACTCATGAGGAAATATCATTATAATAAAACATAGCAGTGTATAATGTGGCGCCAAGCAAATGAGTTTGCAATGTAAATTTGTCGAAGCAGAACTCAAGTTAAAAGTCATTTTGTGGCTTCATTTGCATTTGTCTATGCATTGTGGCACTTGTCTCTACTCTAACCATCTACTCATGTGTGTTTGTGTGTGTGTGTGTGTGTGAGAGTGATTAGTAGCTCAACGTCTATCAACAGTTTGCCCTAATGCCCGTGCAACATGCAACAGCAACAGCACAAAACTGACCTCATTCAGTTTACACAGTTTGCAGCTTTTGCTACTAACTAACACAAAACCCTCCCTCCCCACTCGCCCCACTCTCCACACACTGTGCCACATCCTTCAAGCTTAGTTTCCATTTTAACCTCTGCATAGTTGCAGTGAATTCCTGTGACCATTAACCAATCTACAGTTAGTGTTCAGTGCTTTAGTCTTTGCTGTTGCACAATTGACTGGAAACGTTTAGTTGCTGTTGCTGCCCCTGCTGCACACACTTCATTCCTTGTGTTCAGTTACGCATTCGACGCAAATCACAGCAACGTTGATGTTGCACGTTTCTCTTTGCTCTCCAACTTTCTTTCATTGCCTTTTGCATAATATGCAAGTACATTTGTTCAATTATTTGTTGTTTTGTGTTCTTAATAACAGTGGCTGAAAGTTGAAGGAATATGTTTGTAGATTATAGTGGCACTACTACTATATAGTTAGATAGTTATAGAAAGAGAATAAGTTGTTACAGCAAAGGGTTTATTCGGTCTGTTTTCATATATTATTACGAAAATCTCTACATAAACTCTTCACACTTAAAACAATACAATTATTAATACAATTGCTTTTTAGCACTTCCGGTTTAATACCCAAGTGACATTATCAGCCAGTGTCATTCGTTTAACAATGCCACAAACACACTTTGTCCGATTGGCCAAACAAACTTTACTCGTTGCAATAGTTGCACAATGTCTGTTTTGCTGTTAACTAACTACGTTCCTTTCCACACACACACACACACACACACACACACGCACACACACACAAAAGTTGATTGTGTGCTTGAGTAAAAGTTTTCGAACAGATTGGACTTTTGTTTTTTCTTACTGCCAGTTCGACAGTAAAACAGTGCGTATACGCAATATGCCAAAGCAATAGAAGTTCTTGAATGTTTCTGAAACCTGAGAGGCGCATTTACAAATGTGATTAGATTTCAGGTTGTGGCAACTTCTTAAAAACAGAAACGTCAGAAACATAAAAAAAAAAACAACGAGAAGAAAAATATCAGCTACTTTGATGAACATTGCCAGTTAAATTGGTTGGGCTGGGTTTCAATTTCTGTATACAATTTGTTTGTTTTTTTCTTCCCCCTTTTGTGTGTGTGTGTGTGTTAATATTACGTCACATATACATATACACATATACATATGTTTGCATGACATACTAGAAATGAACAACGTCATGGCGCGAGTTGAACGCTGACAAATGTCTGACAAATATGCCAACTTCTGACTGGCTTCAACCCCGCCCACCGTTTGCCCACAACGCCTACGTTCTGTGTGTTTGTGCGTTTGCATATTTGTTTCGCTTGTGTATGTATTTGTATTTGTTCTATACACAAAAAAAAGTTGTGAATTCTCTTTCTTTCACTTTTGGGCAAATAAAAGCGAGAACCCTGGTCTCGGTTCCCGCTGCTGATGACTTTTGCTGAAACACTCGAGAGGCCGACACTCGACACCGTTTTGCCTGCCCTGTATCTGTGCGTGTGTTTGTGTGTGTGTCTATTCCTTTCTAATGATGCTCAATTTCTGGAAAATCTTACGGCTACATTTGCTCACAGTCTAATGGCGTGAAATTCAAAATGGCGCTGTGGATGTTATGTCAAGCGAATTGGGCACAAACCATTTTTATTTTTGTTTGCCATTTATCAAGTTTATTAGCGTTGGCACTGAAAGCCGAATCATGTATGCTTTTACCCTAGGCTGTATTTAAGGGGCATTACATCAAATTGAGTGCAATTAAGACGAATGGCAGTTCAAACAAATGGCACCAAAAGAAGAAGAAGAAGACACCTTTTTTTTTGGGTTATTTAGTTTGATTGTGTTTTTTAGTGTTGAAAAATGGGAAAATAAAGCAAGATGATTCATAAAATATTTTTTAAATATATTTTTTTAATGTAAAATGCAGAAACAATTCATCAAAACTAAGTTTAAAAGGCAATAAGAACATAAAAAGATATAGAACACAATCCTTTGTATCTTATTTATAGTCATAGGATTTTCTTTCTAATATTCTTCCTCTAATCCTATCGCATTTCGAATATTACATCAGGATTCGCATCTCTTCAAACACAACCTGATTCTGCATGGCATATACAAAGGGATATAGCATTGGATGAACATAAATATGGATTATGTGTTAACACACAAGTGCAAAACACTTTATTGATTTCGTGTGGAACGCGTTGCACAAGTTTGCCCTCTTTATGAATTTTCGTATGCAACATTGTTGCAAAGTCCAAAAGTTTGCCAAAACATCTGTAACACTTATGCGCTTGTGTTTTACGTGCACATTTCCATTCCACATGCACATGCCACAACACACTTTGTCTCACTACTCCCACCACCCTTTATTCACCCACTTTTAAGCTATAAACGTAGAGCGGCAACTTTAACGCCTTAGCAGGAACTGTGCCCCGGTTTTTGGAGGTTGGGCCAAAACTTTGGTATCCAAATCTAAAGTAAGTTTCGACAAATCCCTTGCTTGCCTTTGCCACATTCCAGTGGCAGCTAGTTGGCTGCAGCTGCACTGCTGTCGCATTAATTAAAACCAAATTAGAGCTGCGATTATTTTTTCAGCTTAACTTAACTTGCCAAACTCGGAAAACTTTTGCTGCAACATCATTAAAAACTTCTTAGACCTGCATCTTTTCAGCATTATTGTTTTTGATTTTAAATTAACGAAATGATTAGCAATTCAAATGCGGTTGGTTCAGGCCAGGACAGGTCAAAGCAGACGCGGGCACCTGCGTCAGTTCCCAGGACAACAGGATGACAGCTGCACAGGCAACACAAACTTTTGCTAATTAAAATGGCATCAAAAATCACAGACACACAACAACGAACGAAAAGAGAGAGAGAGAGAGAGAGAGAGAGAGAGAGAGAGAGAGAGAGAGAGAAATTGGCCAATGAGCCCAGATAAAAAGTAACTCAATAAAGTACATATGCATATTTCTGTTAAAAATTATGCAAAGATCATAGATTAGCTTTTTTTATGGCACAGAACATTGACTAACAAATAAAGAGCAGCAATGATCTTGAGTACAATAAAATGTTAAAGCTTTTTTGTCTGTAAATTTCATTAAGTTACATAAAAGTGTTCTTAGGATTGTATCTTAAGGCAAGACTCTTAACTTAAAGCTTATTGCTAGTGTGTTCAAAAACTTCTGGCTAAAGAAAAGTTAGTTTGATTAATAAATAATGAGTCTTAATAAGAAGGCAACCAAAACTGATTAAGTCATTTTAACTTATCAAAACTGATTAAATATAACATATAACATATTAAAAGTTATAATATTCGCTGAGCGAGTTATTTTTGATGATATTTTTTTATGCAGCACAAATAAGTTTTTTTTATAATATTCATACAAATTTTAAAAATGTTTTATATTGCTTTAAAACAATTTGGCTGGCTTCGTCACGTTCAGGTCGCGCAAACACAGAAAATAATGCAAACTAAAATGCGTTAAAGTGTTTCGAGCTGAAGTTGGGGGTAAGTTGGGAGTTTTGATTGCGACTGGCTGGCAACCAAGCAAAATTTTGCATACTTCTAGGCGCGACGAAATGTGAAACCATTTTGAAAGGCTGCTCAGCGACAACAACAACAACGCAATAACAATAAGATAACGAACAATGAATGAAAATATCGTTTGAGAAGCAAATAAAAAATAGAACAGTTGCAAATTGTCAGCAAAAAGTTGGCAACCAAAACCCGTCTAAACACACAGGAAACTTTTTTGATATTTGGCAGGCGTGCCTTTTTGGTCTATTTGTGTTGAGCTTTATGGCGCCCCTGATTTAAGAGGCCCAACAAATCAGCACAGCAAACACATTGGGCACAAAGCAGTTTACATTGCAGCCAGCAAATGGAAAACTCACAACTTGGAAACAGAACAAATTTGCCATCTTAAAAGTAAATGTTTTGTTTGCCCCAAAGTTTATGCCTGCTATTTGAGTTGTCAAGCACTCTGGCGAGGAGATAGTTTTACTTTTGGGCAAGTCTCGAAAACAAAATAAATACGTAAGCATCGTAAGTGTAACACATTACGTATACGTTGCAGCTTGCGCAATTAGTAACTAAAGTTGCTAGTTATTTGTCTTGCAAAGTTGAATTTCGCTGGTATAATATGTTTATTTTTTAATCAACAACCTTGTTCGAAGTTTAAATCAGGCACAAGGAATTTTAAGTTCCACAGATTATAAAATAGTTATTAACTATTTTTGTAGGTTTTTAACTAAGTTAAGCAAATGTTTGTCGCTAGCAAAAAATAATTCTCCAGCGAATGACAACAAACTGCGTTTTAAATACTGAAAATCAATGGAAAAAATCTTGTTTACTTTGTTTATTTGAGCTTGTGTTAAAAAAGCTTTTATGCTGTCACATTTCATGTTTATTTAGTCAACATTTTAATATTTCGCTACAACATATTTTTTGTCGCTCGCTAAACTGCGTTAAATTGAGTTGTTTGCGTACTTAACGGCACTCACTGTGACATTATAATGTGCATGAAATGCTCACACCCAAACCGATCACCAGCAGTTTAGTTGGATGGCTTTTTGGGAAAACCCATTGCCTGCAGAGCACATAGATAGGATGCCTGGTTGTCACGTGCCTGGTCGTTTTGGCGGCATCAAATTTTGCGTTGCTAGGTCCTTGGTCCTTGGGCCAAATAACTTTATCAAGTTGCGTTGGTGCGAAAAACCGCCAATGCTGTTATCAGCCCAAATGGCACAGCCATCAATATTGTCAATTTTCGACTTGGTTTTTTGGTAGTTACGTACGTACGTATGTGTGTGTGTGTGTGTGCGTGTTGGTACTGATTTTATTAGGCCGTCGAGAGCTCAACGAACAATTGTTTGCTTAAAAGTTTTCTCACACACAAACACACACACACACACACGCACACGCACAGGCACAATGAACTTTTGTCAGATTTTAGCTTTGTTTGTTTTGTTTTTAGAGAGCGAAGCACGTTCGTTCACACTACCATAAACACGACTCGTCGATAGTGCGAGGGGGAAGGGAGGGGGGGGGTGGTGTTTTATCCTTGTTGCTGTCAATGTCCCTACAGATTTTGCACGTTTGATATTTTGACATTTTTTGCGATTATTGATTAGATAAGCGTCGAAGAAAGAAAGCAATAAAACGCATCAAAAAACAAAGCGCGTTAAGTCCTTCAACCAACAACAACAGCAACAGCAACAATGAGTTCTTGACGGCACTTAAGTCACTTAACATGGCCAAAATGTTGGGCGAAGATTTAATTTAGTCCAACAACAACAAAATGTAGAGTATCTCTATGTGTTTGTACTATGTCGGCGAAATTAAATAGCGATTCATCATTAAAGAGCTGTCTTTATGGGCTTGAAAGTGAAAGCAGCGGCTAATCAGAGTTTTGTCATGCAACTCACGGCTGTTCAGGGCTTAAAGCATGTCCTGCCATTATTCTCCATACATACAGACACAGTGCGTATACGCGTATATATGTGTATATACATAAGTTTGTTTGCTTGGACAGGTGTTTCTGAAATTTGTTTCGCCTTTCATTTGAACAAGTTTGGGTGCTTTATCAATCTGGCAAGGAAGACTGAACACAAATAGAATAACAAATATATGCGTGTGTTTGTGTGGGTGTGTGTGTGTGTGTTAAGGTCTCTAATGTAACTGAATTTCCGCATTTGTAAGCCTGACCTGTCTGTTGGGTTGTACACATCACAGATTAGATTGAATCAGCCTGTCCAGAGACAGGTTGAGATAATCGCTTAAGCTTATTATATATATATATATATATATACATATATATATATTTATATATGTATTTTTTTAATACATTTTGTATGATTTGTAGAAAGAAGGATTTCCATTTCAAACAGAATGTGTAGAAATAATCTGCTTAGCTTTGATAACATTCATATTACGAATTTACAGCTGAGTAGATTTTTTTTGATGGGAAATATGTTTCTTTATGTGGCTAGAAAATATTCATTTTGTCATTTAATGCTTGAATGAATTGATTTATTAATAACACAAATAATTGTCAAGCTAATTTAATTTATTTATTAACTGCCCTTCAAGAGTTCAAGAGTACAACATTTAAGCAATCTCTTAGTTAACTTTAGTATCTTCAAATAAAATGTTAAATTCCAGCGAAAAGAAATTTATGCGCTATTGATATGTTTTCTGTTGACACCTGCCACAAAAAATTCGCATGGATTTCTGTCAGTCAACAAAAATTGTTTTAAAAAACGTTTTAATTTTATTGCAGTCGGTTACTGTATTAAACCTCCGCTTCCCTGCTGCTGCGCGTCAATCAACCCATCTTCATCAGCCAAACAAAAGGCGGAACACAATGCGATATGGCTACCCAAAAAACAAAAGCCTCAACATTGACACAACGTCAAACAAAAAAACCAAAAAAAAAAAAACAACCAAACAAAAATAAGAACAAAACATAAATGCGCACATTTAACTTTTCACTAAACTTTTCCCAACCAAAAAAAAAATAACCCCACAAAAAATAAAACAAAATTCGTTTATACAACAATCTACGCCTCCTGTAACATTTTTTATAGCTTGAGTCCATTGAAAATGGTTCGAAAGGGTATAATGGTTTTCTGCACAAGTATGTAACAGGCAGAAGGAAGGCATCTCTTGATTCTTGATCAGCATCAACAGTCGAGTCGATATAGCCATGTCCGTTCTTCTGTCCGCCTGTTTGTATGATCTCAGACACTATATGAGCTAGAGACTCTAGATTTGGAACATAAGCTCGCCGAATCCCTAGCCAGTACAAGTTTATTTTCGATAACTCTTCAGCCGTTTCCGATATACACATGGGACCGATAACAAAAAAATCTTGAAAAACTTTGAGACGGCGATTGAAACATTAAACGAAATAATGACAATCTGTAAAATTTGTTTTAAAACCGGTTGAGAAACACAAAAGATATGGAACATTAAAGTTAACTCAAGTTTGCAGTAGGCGCACACACACACACACATACACATACACGTGTAAAGTGTCGGATTCAGGGTATCTTCTAGTCGGGATTTCTCGACTAGAGCCTTTTTACTTGTTTTTATTTCGCAGCCACTTTTCTGTGCAAATTTTGGTAGTTGCTTTTTATTTTGCTTTCTCGATCTTGCGTCTAAATTTATCTATAAGCAAAACAACATTTTTCTATGTATGTATGTATGTACGACTTTTGGCCTGTTTATATAGCTGTTCAGTGACAGGGCTAATTGAATGAATGAATCTGCTGTACCAGTTTCACTCTTTCTCTTTCGTCTTGCGTCTTTTCTCTGAGTGTGTTTTTTTCGGCCAGAAATTTTCCAAAGCGACCGCAAATATTTCAAGGTCTGTCAGTTTCATTAGCACATTTGCGGTTCATTCGGCTACAGTTAATGACAGTCGATTGTCAAGATTAAATCGTACTTGTAATTAACACCCAAAGGGCATCGTTAACATCATTTAAGGCATATTTCTTTTGAAGCGCATTGCAAGTGGTCCAACCAACATCTTTCTTCTTTTCTTTTTTTTTTCGGGTGCCATCACAGCCGAAAACAGGTTCTGATTTTGATTTCTTTTCTTTGTTGTAGGGTTGTGCACTTGAACCAAAAAGATGATGTCGATGATATGAATGACAACGTTAATGCGAAATGTGTAGAAGAGAATACTCTGGGGTTAAGCTAATTTCTATATTTGATCTGTTCAAAGAATTGGTAAAAAAAATATTTATTTCAAAGGTTTCTTTGATATGTTAGCCAAAGCTTAAGCGATTTTCGAATTAAATAAATATTTACAAATTTGCTATAACAATTAATATAGCTTGTTGTTATTTTAAGATATTTTTCGATAACTTTTGATTTAAATTGATTTTTTTTCAACCTCAACAAACTTCAAGTTCAAGCAACTCCATTTAATAAGAAATCCCTGCTCACAAAATTTATCATATATATATATATATTTATATATGTATTGCTTAAAGTGCATTTAATTAAATGCCCCTTGTGCGTGTTGCAAGCTTTTTTGTACCGCTTGTTGTTGGTCTGTTATCTTTAGCCGATTTTGAACGCAATGCGTGCGTTTTGTAGAACGAGTTCGAGTTGATTTTTTTTGGTCTTCGTCGCCTGCCTGCCCGCCTGATGGGCATTGAAAATTGATGAGCCTGGCAACATACAACACACAATACACAACACACAACACACAACACACAACATACAACATACAACATACCACTTTGTAGCTGTTTGTTGGTGCGTGCAACAGCTGCTGCTGCATAAAAAATATGTAATGAGATTTTTGTCTCTTGTCGAAATTTAAGGCTCATAATTTAAAATGTAGGTTAAACATTTTTGGCAACGCAGCAATTTAACTTACAACAAATACGACGAACGAGTACAAAAACGCATTAAGGGTAAGCAACAACATTATGGCCAATTGGCATTGTTGCAAGACTGCGTGGCTTTGAGCCCGAATCTCTGGTATTTCCTAATTGATCCCCTGGGCTTGTCAATTACAGCTAGAGAAGCTAAACTAAAGCAAAAAACAAACAACTTCAAACTGTTTGTTGCTGTTGCTGTCAACGAGACACTTCAAGAAATAACGTTTACGGATGGCAGCTGCAATTGGCCCGGCATTTAACAATAAACCAAATATGAAATAGACAACAAACAACAAACAACTAAAATAGACATGCGACAGACAAATTTCTGGCAAATGCAATCGCTGCTGGGGTGTTGTTGTTGTTGTTGTTTTTTTGTAGTGCGTGCGGGCAATCAAACAATATTTTATTTGTTTTTTGTATAAGTTTTTTTGTTGTTGTTGTTGTATTTGTAGTTTTCTGACGTTGTCTGGTTTTGGTCTTGTGACGTTAACAACAACAAAAAACAAATAAAATATTGTAAACTATAAAAACGTGCGCAGCGCCAAAAAAAAAACATAAACATTTCGTAGCTTTTGTATCTTTGTATCTGCATCCGTTAGGTGTGTGTTTGGCTGAATGCAAATGTTTTGAGATTTGTTTTTCTTCTTTTTTCTTTTTCGCAGTCAACGTCAACGGCGACTGCGACTGCGACGCTTGTGTCCGGTGCGCCGTTGACTTTGATCAACGCTTCAAGCGGATTTTGGTTTTTTTGATTGCAAGAAAAATCTTTTTCCCACATTTGTATATAAACAATTTGCAGAGTCAGCAGCAAATTTTGCAAATTATTTCTATGAGCTTTTATTTGCTCATTTTGCAATCATTATTAAGCACACACACAACTTAAACACATACTATGCATATATCTAAAGCCAAGTAGTTCTTTCCGTTTAGCATTATTTGATGTTACAATTAGTATATTGAAATGAATATTTGCAATAGCTACTTTTCATTTAAGATGTGTTGAAATGTCTAAGCAAAGAAGTCAACTAAGAGTTTGTGTTTGCAAGTAAAGTTTTGGATTAAGATTGAGAAAGCGAATTCGTTACTTAAGGTCAGCTAAAGAAGCTTAAAGAAGTTGGAGTTGAGAAAGTAATACTATAAACTAGTTGAAAGGTGTTTGATTTGATTTGTTAGATTGTTCTTTGAGCATAAACAAACTTTTTATTAATGTGTTTTCTCAAAAAGAAAAAAATGTTCAAAGCCAATAAAAAAGATAAAACAGCTTTAATATCATATCATAAAATATCTCTTACACTCAAAAAAAAGAAAGCTTCTGCATTTTTCCTTTGCAAGATATGCCAAATGCTGTATGTCAGTAAAAACATATGTACAAGCCATCAAATCAAACACTTATAATGAATGTATTGCCCCCAGTTTAAAATCAACATTTTTAACATCTCATAATCTTTGCCGTGTGTCGCTTTCTTTATTATCGCTTACAACCAAAAATGTTAGAAATAAAAAAAAAGAACAAGACTTTATTTTTATTCTGTTTTTTTTTTTTGGCGATAGAAACACGTACGTTGCCAAATTATGCGATAAAATGTTTAAGGCCCGCCCGCACCCGCACCCGCATCGCACCGCATCGCACCCCGCCACGCACCGTTTCATGCACAGATGCCAAAAATGTTCAGCACATTTTTATTAGTATTTTTTTTATGCGTTTTTAACATAAAGTTCTTGAACTTTTATGCTTAGCGAGAGGCATTTGAAAGTACATATAAAGATAAATGTAAATCGATGATAATCATTTTGTATACACTTAATTTTTATATATATTTGTCTTTGTCGAGTGCCAAAATTGATTTGATGGCTTTTCGACATCGTGTTTGACGACAAATATAATGACGTCAAATGAGCCAAATCTGTTTGCCAATTGTTATGGTTGTTTGGACAGATGGACCGATGGACGGATGGACGGATGGATAGGCAACGCGACGTATGAGCAATAGGCAAAGCAGTGAGCGTGCCCAGCAATGGGGCGTATGAGCAATTAGCGGTCCATTAATTTAATTAGCAATTCAGTTAATATCACACTTGATTTCGAATTTTGAATGCTGCCAAGATATATATTTGTTTAACATGTTGATGGCAACAACAACAACAACAACAACAACTTGTAGCTGTTTGTTCTGACGAATTGCATGATGAATTTTAAAAAGGGGTTTGGATTGCAACCAGAACCAGAACAAGAATTGGGCGCGGGACTCATAACGATAAAACAAACCTAATCGACAATAATAACAACCACAACAAATAACAAATAACAATAATAATAATAGTAAGGTGTGGATACATTTGATAGCATTTTGATAGCAGCAAGCAGCACTCAGTTTGTGAAAAATGCAAGAATGATGATACGATAAAAATTTGGATTTAAAGGGCGCGTGACGAAGTAGAAGAAATATTAATTTACAATATTAATTATTTGAATTTTTATTCAGGTTGCACTTGACACCAACGATTAACTGCCTTAGCTAATTTATTTTTTGACTAATTGTGCGTGTGTTTGATTTGTTTGTTTGTTTTGTTGGTTTTTTAACCGATCGCGATGCAAAAATCGAATGCGAAGTGTGATCAAAAATAAAAAAAAACCCGAACGCGATTTAATTCAGCAGCATCAGCATCAGTTGAAACACGATAACAAACGACAACGACAACGACAACAATGTCAACAACAATACCAACAACAACAACAATAACAACAACAACGACGACGACGACAACAACGTCCGCACATGCTGCCTGCTGGGGATAAACTGGAACTGGATTTTTCGGAGTTACGGCAACCACAACGATGACGATGACGCTAACGTTGACGTTGACGCTGACGCAGACGGTGACGACGCTGGCAGAGTCAAAAGCAGCGGGCCACTTGTGGCCATATAGAATCACAGAGACGACAGATATATCGAGACTCTCGCAATTGCACCACAGATACACAAATACACAGATATACCCGAGCATAAACGTCCCAACAATCCAACCCGACCACATACACATACACATACATTCAAAGCTTTCAATCTGCGCGCAAGGAAAACTTGACACAGCGAGAGAGAGACAAGGCTATACAGTAAGTGAGTGAGCAAGAGAGAGAGAGAAAGAGAGTGCAAGCTTGCCTGCTAAAAATAAAACCTGAACGAATTTCCCGTTATTTGTGAGCTTTTGACACAACAAAAGCTTTTCACATGCACCAACAACCTGAAAAACTAAAAGTATTTAACCCAATGCAACTTATACACTATCTTTTCTATTGTGAAATGCTTCGATTTGCATTTTCAAAGCTTCTTCAGTGCCGTGTTATTTATTATATATAGTTTTTTAATAGGTAACTTTACTAGAAAGCAATTATACTATTTTTTGTGAACTAACTTCAATTAACATTTTATATACCTGAAAGTTTCCACAGTCAAAAGTTAAATTCACTAAGAACTCAAATAAAATAAAGCTCAATGTATGTCTGGCAAAAGTCAATTAAAGCTTGTCTAACAAATAACCAAAGCTTTTGTTTTCCTAGTTTTAGCCTTGTTAACTAAAAAAGCTTAATTTATGAATTCGAACCTTTAGCAAAGCTTCTCAACAAGTTGTGAAGCCTTTGCTTAGATTTCCCGCTATTTCCAAAGCTTTCACTTCCGCTCTCTCACCTTTTCTCTCTCTCTCTCTCTCTCTCTCTCTCTCTCTCTTTTTTTTTGGATTATTCCTCTCACATTTGGTGCTCTCTGGCAATTGTTCTGACAGCCTTTCGGAGCGTTTGGACATTTTCTTTTTTTTTTTTAGGTTATTTACTTTTTGGCGCCTTAGTCTGGAAACTTCAACAGGTTGCCACCCACTTTTATGTTGTTGTTGCTCTCTCAGCTAATACACCGAACAAAAGATATGAAAAGCAATTTCAAGAAGACCCTTAAAGCATACATACATAAATACATACATATGCACTCGCATGTAAATAAGAATAAGCGAAAAAAAACCGGCATAACAATTTGTACATAAAAACAAAAAACAAACGGAAAGGAAAGGAAAACTTTGGCGCCTCGTTGAGAAAACGATTCTCAACGGCTGTTTCCTTAACTTGTACAAGTGTTTTATCTCTCGCTCACACCTAAGCCGTGCCTCTCTATTTCTCACAAGTTGTTCTCGCTTTCTCGCTTCAGTGTGTATTTTGAGGTAATTGCTTTTGGTGCGCCTAACTTACCCTGACGTGTGCCAAATATAAACAGACCTGATCTGCTTGGGTCTTTATTTTAAAGTCACCTTTAGCCTTGCCTCCTCTCCTTTCGCCCACAACATACTTACACACAAGTTGCACGCTAAGTGGCTAAGTATTTGTGCGACTTACCTGCAATGAGATAGAAAAGAAAAACAAACATAAAATAATCAGTTAACATGCAAAGGGGCGTTATATGTGTGTATAGCGTGGCGCGGCTTTGAGCTGAGCTCATTAAATGCTTGCCACAGTTGCGGCAGTTGCTCAAAAGCTAACCCATTAGCATTCATTGTACCAAAGTTGAGTTGAGGCGACAACGATAAGCTACTGCCACAAACTGTCTGTAGGTTATAAGTGTGTGTGTGTGGGTGGTTGAGTGTGTGTGTGTGTGTGTGTGGGTGTGAGTGTGGGTGCAAAGCTGCTAAGGAAATATTTGACAACAATGTAAAATCCGCTTAAGCAGCGCCTCAAAGTGTGCTAAACATAAGCCCAAACAAAGAATGTTAAACAAAATGATTTGTAATTTGAAAAAGCTTATCAAGGGCAGATAAGCTGATAGGCTGATAGCAACTGCTAAATGATGAATTAAAATGTGCTTCAAGAGGGTTATTGTTAAAAAAAATACATATTACAAGCAATAAACAATAAAATAAATACAATGAATCCTAACAGGCGAAACAAATATTTTTAGTTATGCGAGAATTTAAGAAACTTTAATTGGGTGAGTTTTGGAAAAAATAGTTTTGTTTTTGGTCCAAAAAGGTTGCTAAGATTATTTTGTGTCTTGAATCTATCGTACAAGATAGTTTCTCTAAAGAATTTGGTTTGTTAGAGATGTAAATTATAAATAAATATTGTTGTTTACTTTAAAAACAAATATTTATTTTGACAGACTGAACTGAAAGTCCGGAAATTGTTTCTGTTGCAAATTCTTATTAAAATTGTATTCAAAAGCGTTAATAAATATTTAAAATGAATTATTGGTATAAGCTGTTTCATCTTTCGGACATACTTCATACCTTCAAGTAATTTCGTATATTTTTTGCTGCCAAACGAACTTGATGAATTTTAACAAATGAATATGAAAATGAAAATAGATCGAGGCACATAATCAGACTTTAGTGCAAAACAAATACTTAAATGTCTTCTTCTTTAACAACTTGTCTCTTAACAATGCTCAAATATATATATATAAATATAGTATATACTTTTGAGTGCAATTTGTTGCATGTGAATTGAGTTTGGTTAACATGACTTTTGGGTATTAAATAGTTTTGTGTGTTGATGCTATTTACAGTTGTCGGAATGCTGCAATTAGTATTTAATATATATATATGTATATGTATGTGTGTGTAATTAAATTTTCATGTTTTGTACTCTCGAAAGCGATTTACAGTTTTGAACCAAATGTAAATATTACTCATACGCAACGATGAGCGCAATGAATGCGACAAATACGAATTTGAACGGAATGTGGCATGCTTACGGCTTGTGGCATGCTCTTAGGCAAATAGAAGAAGAAGAAGAAGAAGAAGAAGAAGAGGGGGGGTTAGTAAGGGATTGCTCCTGGTTGTGTGTTCGGGCAATACAATTAGGACTGTGATTATCTAATGGGCCTGCAGCAACAATTAGTCAAATGCTAATTGCATAACATTTGCACAGGCAAATAGCAAACTAATTGGGCCAAGTTGTGTGTAGTAGTAGCTCACCTGGTCAATGCTTAGGTCACTTTATCTGGCAGTCAGTAATGGCCTTTATGCACATACAACATACAACGTATAAAACATTTGGCTGAATATGAATAATGAACTATTTCGTGGGGGCTAACGTGCAACTTGTGCACGGCTTAAGCGACGTTTAACTTCTGCGAGTGCCACACTAAGCTGCAAGCTGACCAAGCTGGTTTTGTTCAAGCAACAACACAAACCAAGACAACCAATCGCCGTCTCAATTCCCAGCCATTGGGGGGCTTGGCATTGCGTGTGCCACAAAGACACACACGCAGACAGAGAGAGAGAGAGAGAGAGAGAGGGAGAGATACGCAAATAAGCTGACGGCGCCAATTTAAAATATTACTCGTTACAGTTGTATTAATAAATCAAAAGAAAAAATCTGCATCTAATTAACTGAACAGGCGAAAAAAATAATAATATTTTTCTGGTTTTTTTTTAAGTTTTCAATTTCACACAAATCAGCGGTAAATGTCAAAACGCATGTTGCACAAATGCGTCAAATGCCAAAGCGGGCAAATGCCAATAAATCATCCGCTGCACATGCCACAGAAAGTGGCTTAGACACACACGCAAACAGAGAGAGAGAGAGAGAGGGTGAGGTAGTTAGGTAGCCAACATCTTATGGCCGATCGATTTGGCCAAAAGTCGAAATCAAAGCTGTTGACAGATTCCTGTGCAAAAGCGCGTGAGCCAAAGCAAATAAACATGACACATGCCTAGTTTGCTTCAAACTACTCACCACAATCCAAATACACTGCCAAAATGACTAGAGAATAATATGTTGTATACTATGTGGTGCTAAAGGGTGGAAAATTGATGTTTGCAAATGAATTTCTTACGGCGAAGGATGCCAAACTTGTCAAACCCATAACTTTCTCTAAACTGAACCGATTTCCAAAAGGAAAGCTGTTTTAGTCATTACTCGATTTCAATATCTTCTATATCTCAATATATATCTATAATCATACTCATACTCAATATATATCTATACTGCATTCATAGTTGGAAATGTTTTATTAACTCAAAACTCATGCTAAAATTCTCTCACAAAACAAATAAAGCATACAAATTCATTATTACAAATCGTTTCCCAAATGCAATATACCAACCGAAAGTTAAAACCGCAGCACAACAAAAAACTAACAAATTGAATATAGAGAAAAAGGTTGGCGACAACTACAACAAGAGACACTTTGTATTTCAGTTTTTGGTTGCATTAATTATCGCCTTGCCATGAAATATGCGCGCCACGCATGCTCAGATCAGCGGGTGTTATGCGCGGTGGGCAGCGTCAGCTAGCGGGAGTGAAGAGGTGGGGGGGGGGGGTGTTTGTTATATTTGGCATATGTTGGCGAGAGTGACGTAGAGATTGGATACGCTGCTGCTGCTGCTGCTTTTTGGCTTTTTGTCGCAGGGGGTGGCTTTTAAGGCAGTTTGGGTTGTAGGGTAGGGGTACGGGGGGATGTTGTGCTTTGACAATGTTTTTTTTTTTGACTGACGGTTTACCTACACTCCAATTAAATATATATATATAAACTTACTAAGCGAACCGATCGAGCAAGCGATACAAATTGTGCTGACTGTTGGCAACGACAACTTTCAACGCATTGCCAGCGTTGCCATATCGCTGTTTGGCCATCAGAATAGGCATAAAAAAGCTTGACACATGCCAATCAGTGACACTTATTGCATGTAACGGTGTTCGATCGGTTCTTTAAGTGCGAAGGAGCGGCAATAATATCTATTTAATAAGATTGAGAATAGTTATTTAAGAAACTAAGGAAGAGGAGTTAAGTTAGAAAACATATATAATTATGCACTCTAAGTAAGAATGACTTAAACAAATTTCAGATTTATGTATCTTAACTATGCGTTTATATTATAAAATCGAGGTTTTTTATATTATCTGTTATTTTTATTATTTTGAATAGTCAGTTTAGTTATATTGATGTCATTATCACTTAAGTGTGCTCTAAAAAGCATAATTTTACATTAAAACTCGAAGATCTGTAACTATTCTATTAGATATAACTTCGTTCATTAACAACTCAAAAATCTGTAACTTTTTTATCTTTGATTAAATGCAAGCAAAATCCGTCAAACATGAACAGCGTTTTAATTTTGCCATTGACAAGCGCCATCTATCGTTATTGCGTGTAGGATAAAAAGCTTTATCGCTCACAAAGTTGCTGTAAAGCTTTTCACCTTCTGCGAGAGCACAAACTAAACCAAAGAGAATGTTAACAGAAATGAGTAAACATTTATGTTAAGAGCAATAGCTTCTGCTCGATTCTCTTAAGACAGACATTTACTTTGACGTATTGATAAGGATAAGGATAAGGTCTGTCCTTGACACGCCTCCTTTCGAAGTAGTTGAATTGAGCCAAGCAAAGCCCGAATGGAGCACAGTTGCATGTAAAGCCATCTTAATTACCATCATTAAACGGTATTCAACGCCAAAGCTGCCTACGTGGTTTTCGAAATATATATATGAAATGTGTTAATAAAAAAAATTCAATTTTGTCGACCGAAAAATGAAGCCACAAAAAGTGCCATAAATGCTTTAAGACCACAAATAATAAACAGGTCTGCGGTTGCTTTACACATAGAGTGTGTGTGTGTGTGTGGCAAAGTGTTGCAAGTGTCATGTCATCAACAAGGCTTCCATCCACTAGCTGCCTGCCACAAAACCCGCTGTCATTGTGCAAATATTTGCATATTTAAGTTAGTTGTTGGCGCAGTTCATGTTATTTTCGTTGTTGTTGTCGTTGTTGTTGTCGTTTTTGCTGCTGCTGCTTGGTAAAGCAACCACAAAACTCATAAGCGCATTTTATTATCCCATGCTTCGTGGTGTCTGTGTGTGAGTGTGTGTGTGTGCACTTATAGAACTGTGTGTTTGTCCCTTGGATTGCATGAAGGTCAAGCGTGCGCTTACAAAAGTTGACACCGACATTCTTGGCTCAGGACCAAGACGAAAACGTTTAATTATGTCAGGTGTTAATATGTCGGTTATCACGTCAAACAATGTGCGTATCCGTATGCGTATGCGCATGTGTGTGTGTGTGTGTGTGTGTGTGGCAGGCAACCTTTTTCATTGTAAGCTGAAGTGCGTTTTGTTATCCTCTTTTGCTAACCTGCTTTACTTCTTTCACTCTTTCGCCCAACTAAATTAATTAGTAGAGGAAAAAAAAACGGATTTCTTTCGTAGCAAGGTCCCAGATTAATGTAGAAAACTTATTCACTTAGGGGCCAAGCACCAGCAGGAACCCAACTCATGCATCTGCTATTCAGCTATTGCAGCTGACAAACTTCTGATGCTGCTTAGCAGGCAAATTGGTTGTTAGGGTAATAAGTACTGAACTGAACTGCGTTTTGACAAGGTTAACATGTCTCTTAGCCTTCATTGCAGTTGATTAGCTTAGGTTTTAATGGGGAATTCAACTGACATGAAAAGTTTATATAGGTTGTATGAAACTTTAAAGGCAATATTAAGATTTAAAACTTTCTTTAATACTTCTTCGTTAAATCTGTTTTCTTAATTGTATCTTGTTTCTGAAACTTTTTGAAGACTAACTGCAGGATTCAGTATGTCTTCGAATCCTAAAACTAGTTTTCTTCCATTTTATAACACAATCAAATGTTGATAGCTTATATTAAAGCTAACTAAGGATTTCACTAAAAGTTTCCATCAGTCAAAAAAACTATCTTAATTAAATGTTTAACATCCCAGAGAGTATTTTGTAGTTACAAACTATTCTCAAACACATTTTTGTTTGCATTCCCTTTTGTAATGCGCTTATAATGCGCATTTCGCTGCCATTTCCCCCCCAATGCCCCCTCGTTCAGACCTAATCCCATTCTTTCCCTTTCGGTTGTGCCATCAACCTCAACCTCAAAAACCAATCTGAATGCATAATGAGCTGCTCTCAGGTGCGGCTAATGAAAGTTTTCGAAGCTTTTTCCTCATATACGTGCATAAGATTCCTAGTTGTTGTTGTTAACAACAACAGTTGTTTTTCTTGTTGTTTCTCTGTTATTAACTCTTTTGTAGCTCTTGCTTTCTCTTTCTCTCTAATGATTTGCCCAATTTGCTTTAATTACTAACAAATGCCAGACGGCTACATGGCAAATGGCAAATGGCAACGAATAGACCAAGTTGTAAGCAAAGTTCCTTAGTTAAACCTCCCTTTCACCTTCCCCACTCCAATCAGTAAATTTTCCAAGCTAAATTAGTTCCATTGTTTAAATGTTGACGTTGACAATGGAAATGGCAATGGCATGGCATTAGCTCCATTCTCTTTCTCTGTCTCTCTCTCTTTTTCTTTTGTGTGGTTTGGGACTGTGAGATGTGCAACAGCTGCAGTTGCAGTGGCAGTTGCTGTTTGTGCGTCTTAGCTGCAAGGATGTGGCATGTAAGTATCAATCTGCATTTTCAATTTGCATCCTTTGCCAGGTAAATTTTGGTATAATGCGTAAAATTGTACTCAGTTAATGAATTTTCGATGTTGTATTTTGTGTTCCTGAAGAGAGGAATTAGAATTAACAATTTTATGATTAATTTTAATGCTTTAAGAGCTGAAAGAGAGATTTAAGTTCAACTAGCTTTTAGCTTTCCAGCCACAATGTTATATATATATATTAATGAATTTTCGGTGTTATATTTTGTGTTCCTGAAGTGAGGAATTAGAATTAACAATTTTATGATTAATTTTAATGCTGAAAGAGCTTTAAAACTATTATCTTTTCCTCCGAGAAGATTTAAGTGCAACTAGCTTTTAGCTTTCCAGCCACAATTTGATGATATATATGTTAAAAAGGAGGAATCTATAAGAGCTTATTAAAATGAGAGTAGAAGAAATCTGTTCAAGAGTCACTTATATTCAAAATTGAATAAATTGCCAGCAATTTCATTTCAAACGTTTCTACTCTATATATATATAATGTTCGTTTTGGAATGACAACAACAAAGGGAACAACAACAACAACAGCTAACTCGCACATCAATCACATTCAGAAGTTCATTAATATATAACGACATCATTCTGATGTATGACAAAGCATTTAACATAACACCCCCACCCACCCCCAAATGTGAGAACTTGTCAAGTGACATGCATTGAAAGCTACCTAACCATTTTGGTGGAAAAGCTGCCTTGCATAATACTAACTGAAACAAATAGTTGAGTTGAAGCAAAGTGTTTCGCGTTGTCTCGTTGTTAATTTATGAATTACAGCATAATGGCCAGCCAGGGATTTGAGCCAGCTTGTTTAATTGTTAGTTGTTCTTGTTGCAAATGGTGTGCGCGCTACCGGAAGCGGAAACGGAAACGAGACGAGACCGAAACAACAACAAAAATTTGTTGGTTAGTTTCGAGTGCTTAAATAAAACACACACACACAAACATACACAAATTTGTTGCAATTTAACGCTCCAGCAAATTTCTTTGTTTTTGGCTAAAGAACGCAAATGTTGACGTGATTTATGAAGCGGGAATATACGTGTATATTGTGGTATAAGCGAATTTGTCTTAGGCTTTTTTTTTCATTTATTTTAGGGTGTGCGTGGGTCGAATTCTTTAACTTAAAGCAACAAAATTGTATAAAGACAAGACCGTAAACCATGTTCAGGTCTTTTATATTTGAGGCATAAAATAAATTATACAAAACATGCAAATTTATTAATTTCGATATTTATGTCTTGTTTGATTATTATTGAATCTTGTAAGGCCGTGTTAAATGGATTTTATTGACGAGTCAGACACACGTGTACCAAATAATCCACCCCCCCCCCCCCCCCCGTACCTCCACCCACCACTGCCCCTTAGTACGAGTCAGCTTGTTTTGAGTGAATTTTTCACATGTCTCATGCTAATCCATTTCAAGTGCCAATTCGTGCGTTCGAATCAAGGCAGTCAGCATTTAAATCATGTGCCTCCCATCCACTTTTCCTCCTACACCTCCTTTTCCTACTCCTTCTCCTTCATCTTGCTGCTGATTTAGCAGTTTTTTCTTTCTTTTGTTTTTTGGCAGATCCTTAAGCGTCTTATATATATATATATATATATTTTATATTGTCTTATGCCAGCGACGAAAATAATGCTCATAAATAATGCATGCGTCTTTTGTGTATGTAGATTAAAGTCAGTGTGAAGGTTAATGTGCTGTCAATTGGTTAGCTGGGCCGTAAGTTAAAATGGCGTGCAATTGATTTTGCCTCAACCACCATGCCACAATGCCGCAATGCCACACTGCCACTTGATGTCGAAAAGAATGACACAGAACAAGTAGCACAAGATGAATAATTTGAAGCGAAACAAGCTGCGCTATGTAAATGTCGCTTTCAACAAATGCCGATGCCAATGCCAATGCTCAGTGATGTTTGGTCTGAGATTGCAATCTTATATAAGTATTATAACAAGTACAAGTATTATATATACACACACTCTCTTTCTGTCTCTTTCTTTCTCTTGTGTCCGCACTTAAAGCGAAGATAAACAAAGGGACAAGAACCTCGACATTTCTTCATCCAGCTTCCATCTTTGGCAGGGACTCAGATTCGGTCACAAGCAATGGCGTCCCATTGAAAGTGATTTAGTGCTTGTGGTCAAGTGGGCCATGATTGACTTGGCTGTGTAAAGAGCTAAATGAAAGCAACGCACACCCACACCCACACACACGAACACACGCACACAAAGTTAGCTTGACAAGCTCAAATGATGCTTAGGCTTTAAGGGAGTTTATATATATGTATATATGTATATATTTATAAGCCAATTAAGTTACAAAACTTATCATAATTAGTTGATTTTGCTAACAAGTTACATTTTCTTCCCTGTTTAAGCCAACAAGTCCTCAATAATCAAGTTGACATTGCATTTAATATGTATTTTGGCAGTTCAAATAAATTTATAATCAAAACAATTGTTGATTTTTTGATTTATTAATAAGTTGCATTTCAGATTAATTCGATTCAATTATGTTAAACATGTTTTGAGTTGAGAAAATAAAATAATAATAAGCTTTGCAATATCATGAGCTGAAACTTGAGAAGCTTAAATCAATCAGGAATGACAGTTTGGTTAAATTGTAAACGAAGTATTTGAATAAAAAGTTAAAGATACTTTTATATTTGTCAGTTATTCATTTATATATTATACAAAAGTTAGCTTACTATAAATATTTATATTTTCTTTATGGAAATATACTTTTAAATAAGAAAGCGTAAAAGAAAACTTTTTTTGCCATAGTTTTTGAGCGTATTTTCTCCTTGTTATTATCGTCATAACTACGATAATGCCATTGGTAAATAAGCAGTGAAATGGCAACCTTGAATCAAGTTTCCAACTTTAAAAGTGTTAAGATGGAAAAAAGAGTCGAACTTAAACGGTTTTTTGATAACAGCTTTGCTTCAAAATTCGCATAAAATGTAATTCAAATATTTGACATTGATTGGCAGCTAGCAAAGAAAAAGAAAAAGAAGTTTGTGAAAACTTATTCACACTTATTTAAGTTGTTTTGGTCATACAAATAACTAAAACTAGCTTAAATACACGTAAAACAAACTTACTTCTCTAACTTTTCCTGCAGCTTAATTCATTATGCAAGCTTTCAAAGTGAGATTAGTGCGTACTGATTGTGTGTGCGTGTGAATGGGTGTGTGTGTGTGTGTGTGTTTGTGTGTGCGTGTCAGTTTAGTGTTGACCCACACAGCTATAATTTAGTAACACTTGCCACGTCTCACTGCGCCATAATGTTCTCGCATGTTTGGCTGCACTAAATGCAATTGCGTTTGATTTCTTCGATAAGCCGCCTTAGCATGCAAGTAAGTTGAAACAAAGGCGAAAATTGATATAGAGTTTGGTTTTAATTATTAAATGTGTCGTTGGGCTTGGCGTCGCTTATGTCCACGAACTTACACATTATGGATTTAGAGGTTCGTTCGTTCGTTCTCTCCCCCCTCGTCGAGCTAAAGGCAATCAAAAAAGTTTTCACCCCCAAAAACTTTGCCTTTGCACTTTCAACTGAGTATGGATCATACTTTACTCGGAATGGGGTTTTTGCCGACTGCCAACAGCTTAAGTTGTTGTCAATGACTTTTACTCGTTTAACTGGCAGCTGTCCATGCCCTGGGGACCAACAATTTGGCCAGCTCAAGAACGAAAGTTATCTTGCTGCTGTAGGCCTAACACGTAGCTTGTAGTCATTAATGGAATGTGATTGTGTTTGTGTTTGTGGGGAGGGTGAGAATTTTGCGATTTTACTTTTGGGATGCAATTGCTGCATGTCCTTGACATCATTTACAATTTCAATAACATTTCAAGCTGCTGTCGTGCTGGCTTGGTATGCCAGTCCTATTTCGTCTTGAGCATTATCTCTCTTTCTATCTCTACCCTAACAGGAAACGCAACTTCGACGAGCAACAAACATCGTCATCATCATCATCATCATCATCGTCAGCTTGGGTTGGGCGGAAGGACATGCGCATTTGTCATCATTAAGAATGGGTGGCGAAATGCTCTTGGAAATTAGTCTGGGAATATTTATGCGTGTGCAGTCGTTGCCAGGCCAAAGGCACTTCAAGTGTCACGCCCAGCCGCCTTTTACTTTTGTTCTAGTTGTTGTCGCTGCTCATTATGGCTTAAAAAATGTTAAGCACGTCGACGCTGGTTTCTTTCTTCTTCTTTTTTTTTGTTTTGCTGTCCGTATTGTGTCCGTGTCCTGCCTTGCCCCACATTCGAAACGAATGGCAATAGCCAGTGCGCCACTTGACGCATGTCGCTTGGGTCCAACTAAGACCAAGTGCTCAGCAGCCTCAGCGGTCGCCAAAGCCACTTGATAGTCAACGCTGACATCTCATTATGGTTGTCAGCGCTTTGCGCCTACACAACAACAACAGCAACCAAAGCAACGACAACATTGCGTATGTGTAATGTCAGCCTCCAACTGCCTTGCGAACGCCTCCTTCTGGGTGCTCATGTGTAAGCAAAATGGCAACAATGTGAATTATTTTTATGTGCCTTAGAGGACCAATTTTTGGTTAGCTTCTCTCTCTCTTTCTCTCTCTATCTCTCTCTCTCTCTCTCTCTCTTTCTCTCTGCGACCCGACCTCTATTTAAATTCATATACATTTTAGTCTCTTTTATTTTTGGCCTGTTGGTTGGTTCGAAATCTATTTTTATTGGATGTGATAAGGGAACCACGGAGACCCAAAATTAGGTAGCAACATATATATTTAATTAAATATCACAAATATTTTTTGTATCGACCATTCCCAACGACAATGTCAATGTAGTTGATTATAAAAAATATTACAGTCACCATCAATGTTAATTTATTTAGCTGGCAAGCAAACAAAAATCTTGTAGCAGAAACTTGTTGATTTTCGAAATCCAGCTACAGCTACACAGGAATATATATACATACATATAGCTTATGGCTTATGCCTTTACCTTTACACACACACAAATGCAATTATCGCAGCACAACTCAGGGCCTTGGGGGCGTTAAAGGGGCGTAACTAGCGTGAGGAGGCAATGCATTTGGCGTTGTGTGTTGACAAAATGAGCAACAAGCGCCGAAGGCTAACAAGCTAAAGCACTAAAGAAAACAAATAGGTGTGGCATAAACTAAGTAGTTGGGGAAAGGAAAATATAAATGAAATAATACTTTGCCTGTTAATAAATATTTAACTTAAACTAGGGAAAGTGTCTTGTAACAGTTAGGTTTCGAATATGCATTCAAGGGATCCAATTGGTAACAATATTGCCTTATTATTGCCTGGTAAGAGAACTATTCAAACTATTTACTAATATCTTAGTTTTAAAGGTTCTAAATTATTATTGTCAATAGAAAAGCATGTACAATTTCAAGTTATTTCGCATACTTTAAGCTAACTTCAAGTTTTCTTAACTTATTAAGACTCTCACGTTTGCTTTTCAAGTGCACAATCAAGCAATCAAGCCAAACAACAACGCCAAGCAGCGAATGCGGATTTGCAGAGCACTTGAATTGCAGTTGCAGGAAACCGCATGTCCAGGACAAACTGGCAAACCGAACCGAGCGCTTTCGATTAGTTGGTTGCCTGCCAGCTATGCATAATGCACAACGCAACGACAATGGCGACAATTGTGGCAAACAATAACGTGGCAACGATTGTAAGCCAATTGTATGGATGGCTATTGATGCACAAAGGTGTCGTCTGTCAGAGCGGTCTTCGACTGCCTGATCGATGCAGGTCTCCTCTATTCCTATTCCATTTTGTGTTCTTTGTGCGTTTCCCTTCATTTCAACTTTTAATCCCATTGCATTTGGCGAATTGGAGTGAAGTGGACGCCGGATTTATGCGTCGTCAGCTGCACAAAAAGATGAACGGATGCAGGATTTACAATGCGTTGCGTTACATTTCCCGTTACCCAACGTCAGACACATAAATCAATATTTGAACATGATATTTAAAGGTCATTGGGCGACACTTTGATGTGTGGAGTGTTAAATGCGCGCAGCTTGAGCGTAATATAAAAATTGTTTAAATTGAATGCGATAGCAAGTAATAGCAACATATAACAGCTTCCTCGCTCGGGGACACCACAGTATTTGCATTTGGGACTTACTGACAAAGCGAGAAGGAAGCAAAATGTCAGGCAGCTTAACTTACAAAAAAGCAAAGAAGCAAAGAAGCAAATAAGCTTCTTAAAGCTAGCTGGAGGCTATACAAATCTCGAAACTCATATCATAAATCGTTGAATCAGCGAAAACTTTGCTTTGATATTCTTTTTATAGCTTTCAGTGTGCTGCAATTAATCATTAATTAATTTTTTCTGCTCCATTAGTCATAAAATAACTAGAAGCTGCTGTGTTTACAGCAATGTACACTTGAAAATCATTGCCTCTGGCTGAATGTAAAATAACGTGTTAAAGAGCTGCCAGACACTTGGCGCCCAAGTGAGTATAGACAAGTGTGAAAGCATTAAATAAATGTGAGAACGCTGAATGCTTATAAAAGACGAAAGTGTTATACACTGCTTTCCGTGTAGTAGAAAATAAACTGGGGTGGATAGATTACATTAAAATAAAAGGAAGATATCTTATATACTCTATATACCGTTGTAGGTAGTGTATTTAAAACTTACACATTACGCGTTGATTAAGTTTGCGTTAATCTAACCACAGTCTGAAGGGTGTAAGCTGAAGATTGTTAACTTAAATTAACATTAAAATTTTATTTACTCTTTCTTTCCACACATGTGTACCCTGTGTATGTGGCTCTCTTTCCCACTCATACCCTCTATCACCCTCTCTTTCTGTCTAACCTAACTCGTCGACATACAGTCAAGATTAAATATTTATGATGCATCTCAAAAATGTTGACAACTTTTACATTTTACACATTGTGCATGGCAAATGCAATGTTTGTGTGTGGTTTATGTGTGTTTTTGTGTATGTGTATGTGTATATGTATGTGTATGTGTAAAAGTGTTTATAGTTAATTCCATCATCATCATAATTGCGGAAATGTTTGCGCATGTTGAAAGACTTTTGCATGAATTTCAAATGAATATTGATTCGGTTAACATTCTCGTAAACAGTTGGAAACATGATTTTTTTCTTTTTATGAAAAAGTAAGAACCAAAATGAACTGAAATCAGTGAAGCGGCGAAATCACTGGCACAACACGGAACCTTGGTCAAGTATCCTGGTTGCCCAGTCGGCCGCTTAAAGGCAAATAAAAATCGGTCAACAAAAATACACAAATAGCAGGTTTTGGTAAGCGAATATCAAAATACTTTTGTGTATATGTGTGTGTTGAGTTTAGTGGGGAGGAGAGGGAGGGAGGGGGTTGGTTGGTTGTGTGGCTCTTTTCTCTACACCCAGAGTATGGATTCTCATTTTACCATACACACATGTGTGTGTGTATTGTAAGCCTTTGCCAAAGCGGCTCTGTTAGTCCCAAAAAAGACAAAAAGAAAATAGAAGCTAGTCGATGTTTGATATACGAAGTAGATTGTGTAATGGTTAGTTTAGGTACAGGGTGTTGCAAAAATAGGTAGTCAATATTTTGAATATTTAAATATGACTAAGACTGCACAAGCAATAAAAAGCTAAAGTTAAAGGAAAGTTGAAGGAATAATGTTTGCTTTCATTCTTTCTTTCTCACATTGTCATACGTGACATTGAGTCAGTCAACATTGGCTTAACATCAAAGTTTTTCAATTAGTTTGACATTTGCATTGTAAAACTTTGCAAAATAGCAAGCAAAACACCCTGTAGAGAACTTAGTTGATGTGAGCTAATCGTGCAGGGGTTCTACTTCAGAAGTTTGCTAATCGCTTGATTTGGTCTGTTTTGTGAAGCTGTTTGATAACCCACATATCACATTTGGGCACAAAATGTGTGCACATCTGATTAAGAGGAAACTGTTTAAAGTTGTATTTTTAGTCGAGTTAAGAACATAAAACTTGAAATGGAAATGAAAAGGAACGAAAGAACGAAAGAAAAAGAATAAATAAATACATAAGTAATTGTGTGCAGTGAACAATAAAAGTGATTTCTACTCTTGTTATTGTTGTGAGCGTGTGTGTGTTTCAATACAAATAACAATAAATACTTATACAACACACACACATACACACACACACATGTGTACACACACAGTATTTGGCATAGGAATGGCCGAAAGGAAACTAGCTGTTGCCACAATGTTGCCCTTCCATTGATAACATCTAGGGAAAAGTTTTGTTGGCATGTCTCAACAGGATCTACTACAGCTGCACTCTTCTCTCTCTCTCTCTCTCTCTCTCTCTCTCTCTCTCTATCTGTCTGTGTCCATCTCTTTCAATTTGATGGCTCGCTAAGTGAACTGCAGAGCTGCTAAGCTAGCTCGATGTGTTGATAAACTTTTAAAGTTCGCAATTCAATTTCAATTTGCGCAACAAACGTGTGCAGCACTTGAGACGTGGCAAGGGGAACATAAGGTTGCATATTACTGCGAGGCAAGATACACAAATATCGAACAAATAGTTATAAAAAAAAAGTAATAATAATAACAGCAACTGGCAACTGGCAACTGGCAGCTGCAGGCATCTCTATGCCAAATCAAATTTCAAAACACGTTCGCCTAACTGCACGGAAAGTATGAGGATTCTAGATATCATTGCAGGGTCAAAGGTTTGGGGGGTTAGGGGTTTGGTATCAGTTATAGAAATTGCTTGGGTTGGTCATTGCCATCAAAACTGTTGGCTAACGCATAAATTTGATTTGTGTTGCACATAAAAAAAAAAATAAAAGAAAATACCGAAGGAGCGTTAAAGCAAACAACAACAAAATGTAACGTTACGTATACGCATCGTGTGACGGCAAGGAGAAAGAAAAGCAATAACGATGTCCAAAGGTTGCCGCCTCATGATTCTCGTCGCTGTGTGTTTGTCTTTATTTTTTATGTCTAATCAAAGCAAGTGTAATTAGGTTCTTATTAGGTTTATACTAAAGCAATAAAACCAAATTCACCGATACACAAATTGACTTATATCGATTTTATTAAGCTTTTTAGTTAGTTATAGTTAAAATTGTAGAAGGGCAAGACTAAACGATATTGTCAGCACCAAAAAAAAACTAAGATACTAACTTTGTGTTGAATAAGAAAAACATTAATATATATAACAGGTAATGGTCTTATGTAATAATTTATTAAATAATTTGTTGCCCTCCTTAAATTCACAACCTCTCAAAGCAATACTTAATAATAATCTTTTCATTTTTTCTTTGTTCTTTTTCTTTTTGTTGTAAGTTAGCTTCTCTTGTTTCAATTAGTTGATTTTTATCGGTTTACAGCACACTGCTGCGTACGTGGTAATAAACACACACACACTCACACACCAAAGCACTGTTGTGCACACACTAAGCTAGTGATTTTTTTGTTAACCCCTCGCTAACCCCACCTCGACACACACACGCACACACGCACACAATATTCAATAGACTATTGCGTGTGTGCGATGGCTTTGCTGTTTGTTTGCAGCTCCCGAGGCGCAAACACGACCGCCCTTCTAGCCTAACCCAACCCGACCCAATCCAAAGCCACAAATATAGTTTATGCGATAAGCAAACATGTGTGCTTAAGTCAATAAAGAATGCGACTTTAAGATACCCCTCAATAAACAGCTTTATTGCTTACAACTCTCATTCGATGCTATGTCAAAAGTTTGCTCTACAAAATCGAACAAAATTTTATATGGGTAATAGTTTATATCAAATTTGTGTTATGGCAATGCAATGTCGAGTTTATCGTTCGTGGAGGTCTTATAAAACTAAGTGGCCTCGGGCTCATTGCAAATACATGCACAAAGTTGCCACCAAGTTGCACGAGCTAGTACTTGATAAAAGTTTGCCGCATAGCCAAACTGAAAATTGCTGCAGGCAACAAATTATGCAAAAATGGAAATGCGATTCAGACCTGTGGATGTGGAGGTCCGTCTGTCCAGTGATCAGCGGACTATACAAAAAACTGTTGCTTGGCCATTTGCTTGAGGGCATTGAATGGAACTTGTAATTTTGGAGCTACTTTTCCATTATGGCAGCTTCGCTCGTTCAATAAACACGCTGCCACACTAAAAAGAAACTTTACTGAGTGCCAAACGAGTCGTGCCACGCCCCACACATTTTGGGCGTTGCTGAGGCGTACAATGCAGGTAAGCGTAAAGTTTTAGTTACTTTGGACTCTCAACAGCTTTTTGGCCCAATGCATTTCGGTATTGCTTTTGAACCAAAAAAAAATAAGAAGAATGAGAAGCAGACAGAAGGGAAACATAAAGAAAATCCAAACTTTAAATTGAAGTTGAACATTTTTGCTTTAACGCACAGGATATGCTCGCCAGGTGCTTAATGAACGGCAACAATCTTGCAACGTGGCACACACAAACAAAAGCCATAAAACGAGAGAAAAACTTCTTGTCTATAAAAAAAATATATCACCTGCTGTGTTATTGTGTTTTTTGCGTTTGCCCTGTGGCTCATTCTATTTGGGTTGGTATTCTTTGGGTCACTTGCTCTTTGGGTCTGTGCCTCAACTTAAATAAAAGTCACCGATGATTGCCATAATAATTTATCCGGCCAGATGCCATGCTATATCAGTAGGCAGGCACGCAGTCAGACAGGCAGGCATACAGAAAGCCTGGCAGCTTGAAAATGAGAAAGCGTTTGGTAAATTGATAAAATATTGCTGATGCTGACAGCACAGAATGTACATACATATACATATATATATATATATATGTATATGGAGTATGCAATAAACGCGCATGATTGATGATGCAAATGCGACTCCTTCAATGGCCTTCGAATTCAATTAGGTCGAGTAGCAAACGCTTTCCGTTCATGAAGATGATGAAAAAGGAAGCGAGCTTTGTGCTCTGTGAATGGAGTACTTTATATATATATATTTTATATAGTAATCAGCTGATTGCAGTCCATTAAATGTTGTACATTGCGTTGGAGCTAGTAATATTTATCCGTAAGAATTATTTGTTATTGATAACCTACTTGAGAATGTTAAGTACAAAGATTAATACTCAAAATTCATGACAAGACTCTACCCAAAAAAACCAACTTGAAGATAGGTCAGAGCTTTACAAAGTCATAAATCCCCCAAAACTCAACCGATTATCAAATGCTATACCTTGTAAGTAATGACTAAGCATTTAGATTCATGCTGCATTTCCAGTTTAATAAACATTTTTACTCAAAATTCATGATATAAACTGCACCAAAAAAACATTAAACATTTATCTTGTTACAGTTTAGAGTGAGGAAATCTCTTTAACCGAAAGAGTCTCTTGAAAATACCAATAGATATCAGTTGTCAAGGGTATGCAACCGTCGACAGCTCTGCCCCTCATCCTTCTGCTCTTTTATCTCATATGGGTAAACGAGCATATAATAAAATATCCAGCATGGCCCATTCACAGAGAGCGTTCAAGCAATTCAAAGTATAGCACGTGAGTGCGAGCGTTTTGCCGGGCCAACGCCTTTTGTTGATTCGATTGTTGAAACGTAAACAATTTTTTGGTTTCCCATGAATTGATGCCACACACACACACACACACACACACACACACACATACACACACGAACATACATACAAAAGCAGCTGTGGTATTCGCACGTCAATCCAGTTGATTTTTAAATGAAATTTTATTTTCACTCTCGGTTTTTTTGTTGAAAATCGTAAAATAAACAACAACAAATTTGTTCATTGGTTGTGTTTCAACTGTTTATGTTCATTTCAATGTGTGTTTCGATTGTGTCAGCAAAAAAAAAAAATAAATATGGCTAAAATAGACTCTGACAAATAAAATAGATGATAGATAAAACGGTTGGCAATAGTATAACGAGCATCTTTTCTATTTTAATACACTCTCTGTGTGTGTTTTGGGTCGATTCGCTTTCATTAGGACAGTTAAGGGTTCCTGTTCGAAGTTTTGTTAGCGTTTCAATTTCCGTTGATTGAAGTTACCGTTACAGCAACTGGACCTTGGACAGACAAAGAGATGGCGAAAGGGAAAGGGAAAGAGGGAGATAGCAAAATAGAAAGCACTGTGAATAACGGAAACGATGGCAATTAAATTGAAAGCAGAGACACCCATTGAGAATATATATATATATATATACATATAGACACGGTTTCATTTAGCTTTCGTTCTTTCTCTCTCTATCTTTCAAAGATTGGGTATTTTAGAGATTGGGTTAAAAAACTTTTTGGCAAGCGAGTATAATTCGATAAGCAGAATTTTAAGCCACAATTTATTTATTAAACTTTTGTTGCGTGTTTTGCTGTGACTAATAAACTTTTAATTAAATCGTCAGCCATCACAAAAAGTGTGCCATTTTCTCATTGCCCTCAAACCAAATGGTTGTTGCAAGTTAAACGAAAAAACGCAGCAACGCAAACTTTGTGCTTGTTTTGTGCTGTTTGCCAAAGCGACATTTTGGCAACTTAACGACTTCCCGTTATGGGAACATTTCAATTTCCTGTGTCCTATGTGGAAAAATTAATACCAAATTTAAAGCAAATTGCCGAATGTCGAGCGAGTCGTGCTTGAGTCACGCTGTCTGTTTGCCCCCCACCACCACCCATCCCCTTCAAAAAATGACAAAACAGCAAAACAGGAAGTAACGGATGCCGGGATGTTAGAATAACTGTTATGCTGTTGCTGCTGCTGCTTTTACCCCAAAATGTGCCCGCAAACCTCAACAGAATTTCAACCAACGAAGTAAACGAGTGAGAGAGAGAGAGTGAAGTATCCACAACATAATAATGGATGTGTGTGTGTGTGTGTGTGCTGACAGGGAGTTGAGGCTTGTGGGTTGCGGTTTGCGTGTGTGTGTGTGTGTGTGTCCTGTGTCGGGCTTTTAGCAGCGTACAGCGAACAGAAAATCAATGTTGCCAGCAGCAAAAGCAGCAAAGAACATTTACATTAACAAAACAGCAGCTACTTTTTGGTGGATAGGTCGTCACCTCAAGCCACAAAGAAAAAGTTCGCTTAAGTTTTATTATATTTTGTTATTGTTGCTTTGTTTAAATTTATAAGTCTTAAAATGCTGTCGCCTATTGTTCGCTGGCTTTTGTAGCAGCAAAAAGGAGCAACAGCCGCCAGGCTCCACTTGCCAGTTGCCATAAATTAAATGGCCCTGCAATAAAAGCCAATCAATTTGAGCGTGAAATCGATTTTCAGTTTTTTTACTTACTTTCCTTCTTTCTTTCTTTTTGTTGTTGTTGTTGATGTATATTTCTGTTGTGTGCCCATCGCTTGTTGAGGCTCAATCGATAAATTTTCAGCCTCCATTGCAACAGGTTATAGTCGGGTAACTAAATCAACGCCACGCCGTCTGCCACATTGAGACGGGCCATGGTAATGAATGCCATGCAACAAAATGGCGTTGGCAAAGAGCTCTGCCTTCCTGATTAATGACAGGCCAACAACAACAACACCAACAAGTTGCACGAGTCAAGTGTGTGTGAATCACAATTCAAACTCAAGTTATGTGCACTGGACTTCGATTACCAAGCATCCACTCATTCGCTCATTTTCTCACTTTTTCACTCTTCAAGTGCTTTTCCTTTTCCTTTTCTCTCTTCTCTCCTTCTCTCTAGCGAATCGAGAGTTGTTTCATTTGTTGAAGTGATTTGTGGTTTTGTGTGTTTATTTCTTTCATTTGATTTTAATGCTTTGAGTCTTGTTGAAATTATTTAAATAGTTTTTCTTGTTAACTTATAAATGAAATGCATTGTATATAATTTTTTGCAGACTTGCAAATTGTGTGAATATATTTATTTAAGTGTATGCATATGTATACATATTTAAGTGCATCAGAAGTTGATTTAAGTGCTAACCGCATGAATAATAAATAAATGTTGTTCGTTGTACAATTTGCTGATATTTATATACATATATGTATCACACAACTGGTGCTCAGTTAAGTTAGAATGAGTTAAAGAGAGTTAATTGAACTAAAGATAGATAGTAGAGATACCAGTTTAAAACAATTATATATCTATATTCTATAAGACCAACACACAAGGGAATCATCAAGTTTTCCTCGCAGGCATTTGAACTGCTGCAGACTTTGCTAGCTTGTTAATAATTTGCAATTATGCAAATTGATAAATGACTGAAACTGAAACTTCGTTGTTGCAACAACTTTATATATATACACTTATTCGAGCCATAGGCTCTACACTTCACCGAAAACATCATAGACAAGGTAATTGTGTGCAGGCTTTTGAGTTCTTGCCATTATTTGCCATCATTATTTTTAATTTGCTCATATATGACACCGAGCTGTGTTGCAAATGGCAACTGGCAGCTGGCAGCTGAGTAGAGGCATGTCCGGCTGGTTGCTGGTTGCTCGTTGGTCACTGGGGCATAAGCCAACGATAGAACGTGCATTAAGGTACATGAAAGTGGTTGCTGTTGTTGTTAGGCCTGTCTTCTAACATCTGGCGTTGACAATGCAATTTCCGCCCGACTGCTAAGCACAGGCAAGGCACACGCAAGTTAAGGTGCAGCTTGAAAGACGAAGAAGACGCACAAGTGTAAAGAATGAAAAGACGACTCCCTTACACCCCCTTCCTCCCTTTTGGGTTGCACTTGTTTGTGTTTCCTGTTCCTTTTCTAGTTTGTTGCCTCGTTTGTTTAGCGTTTTGTAGTTGCTTCCGCAAAAGCGAGGCACTTGTTGTGCAGCCATTAATGATTCAAGTTTTGGGAACCAGAGAATGAAAGAGCAAAACTAAACAGTTTAAGTCTACAGAGACTTATTAATTGAACTTTAACATCTTACAGCTGGCTGGCTGGCTGGCTGGCTGCACGTTTTAATGCCCAAGCGAGATTGCTTTACTCTCTGTTGTTGCTTTTGCTTTTGGTGCAATTTTAATTGCATTATGCCTGTGGAAATTGCAGTCGTGTTGAAAAGTTTTTTAATTGATGTCCACAGCTGATGCACTTTGCTCTCCAACCCGAATGCGAGAAGGCTACGCAAAAGTCTCTAAGAGTCTCTCACATTGTGCGCTTTGCTTGTGATTTGCTTCAGCTGGAGGCAATTCCTTTTGGGCTCAGCTGGCCGCAGAACAACAATGGCAAAAACGCTTTTCGATTAATTTTTAATGACATTTTAATTGAAAGCGTTAAGTTGTGTCTGTGTCTGTGTGTTGAAGCAATCCATTGCAGCGTTTGCCAATTGTAATTATTGACCGCATTAAACCAATGTTTATTTATTTATTTTTATATATGCAAGCAATGTTGAGCTCTGCTTTTTAAATGCAGTAATTCAAACATAAGTATTCGATATCAAAGTATCAATTTGAAACGATTTATCGCAGATTTTAAATAAACACATAAATGTAATCTACTCGAGCTTGCCGACTCTTGGGAATATTTATTTTGGTTTCTCTTGTTCTTGTTGTGGTTGCCAAAGCTGCGTGCCATGTATCAAATAAAACACAAGCCAACTTATCTTTCTTGGCTTGTAGCTGTAACATTTTGATTGAGGCCAAAAACAGAAAGAACCACACGCAAAGGAAGTATGAAAGGTGTGCGCACAATTAATGCCTACCCACGTCTGAATTTCTGTTTCAGTTTCAATTTCGGTTTCGGTTTCAGTTATTCAGACAGAGTGCTGGAGTGCTGGACAGTGTGGAGTGTGGAATAGATGTGAAAGAGCAATTAAAGTTTTTGCTTTTACAAAACGTGTGGTATTTATGCAACCACAATGAAAACATCTAACCGCATATGAAGGTAATCTAATTAATTTACCTCTTTGAGCTAATTGAAAAAAAACATATTGCTGAACTTTTTTTGTTTGTGGTTTAAGAGCAGAAAGTACATAAATAAACAACAATTGAGCCAACTGAATACTCAACTGAATTACTTTAGAGACTCGAAATAGAAAAAATCCTTGTTTAACTGTGCCAAATTGCATTTTGTCTTTCTTATAGCATTTGCAACACACATGTGTTTGTGCTCGACTCAAAGGCAAAGATTCACCTCAGCTATGTACTCTACATATATAGTATATAGTAGATACTGCATTAGGACTTTGCACTTTGGCCATAGCGACGAAGCAAACCTCTGTAGATTTCAATTTACCTTGCCAGCTACTGCGCAATTTTCAATTCACTAAAGGTAAGAGAACAGTTGAAGAAATAGTTTGGTTTTAGCTAAAGTTTAAAGTAAAGGAGAAAGCGATTGAGATAGATATGGAGATGGAGAAATATTGCAAGCATATCACGTTTAAACTGAACACAAAAGCGTAAGATTAACACACAAACAAAGTTATTTATATATCCGACAAAGACGGCTTACTTTCGAAGCCAAGGAAACGCAATTAAATGCAGACAACTGTGTTTAAGAGGTTTTAGTTTAAGCAATAAACATAACTTGGTCAAGAGCATCATTTGAGTTAGGTGAAATATTTATTATATCTTAAATGTATATCCTTAAACAATTCAAAATCCAGTTAAGCAATAAGCTTAGTGCTTAAACATAACTGAAAATGTTGACATTGGCTCATCGTTCCATGCATGAAAATATATTTGTAAACATTTCCAATCAATATGATATTTGTTTTTGGTTTTTTGTTTTCATGAAAATCACGAATCAATCATTGCTTATATTTATTAAATCTAGATAACAAAGTTGTCTAGTTGCGTGCTCTATTATCGATAGATGACCTTTACTGCCATGTTAACTGGACTGACAGTAACGGAGTATGTCATTCGCATCATCAAATTACGTTTTTGGGGTTGCAGTTTATGTCCGCGTGGAAAATCAATATGACGAAAATTGTTGGAGAAAATATGAAACATAACATAATTTGAGCAGGAAAAGTAAAATCAACGGGTATGTCATAGGTCTAATACCCTACTAAAAAGAACTTTCATTTCTTATACACTTATATCCAGGAAAAGTAACACTTTTCACGTATAGTAGTAGTTTACCTTTGACTTACAGTTTGTACAACTGAAAGTTCTCGTTGGGTTCACAGTTGAAATTCTCAAATGTGCTACACACACATTCAATGATGCAATAATATTGTCCGTTGCTAGCGTGTTATAAAACATTGCGCACCTGCACACCTTTGCCTAGGGGGCCAATGTCAACTGTCGACCTTGTTAGCAATGTCAGTTCGAAATGCACACACACACACACACACACAGTGGCACACTGGCACACACGGGACCAACAACACAAAAAAAAAGGCGTATAGATACCAACTTGCTATGTTGCATCCTTTCAATCCAGCGCGAATGTGATACTCATTGATGTGTGTAGGTGTTCGATTGCACATGTGTGTGTGTGTGTGGGGATGTGTGGCTATTAGACACTTGTTGGCGTTATAAATGCATTTTAAACACATATTTGTAGCTTCTTTGTAGTACCCAGTGCACCCTGTAGTAGTAGTTCACAGGGTGTCTCACAGTTTACGTGTCTCAATGTCTTTGTTGTTGTTTTGTACTCACCAATTGTATAGGTGGCGCCATCTACAGTAAATGTGGCTGCTTTGCATTTGTTAAAAAAGCGTGAAGCAAAATCGAGTGCTGAATTTTTCAAGCTCGACGATACACGGCGTATGGGCGAATCCGGGCAGGATGCGGTCAACATTGGTGCTGTTGCAGTCGCTGGCTGATCCAAAGTTAACGCGCTGCTAGTCACCGTATTGGCGCCGCTCAGCCGTGCAGTTAACACAGCTGTGGCTGCAACTGGAGCAGGACCAGAAGCAGAAGCAGGAGCAGAAGCAGAAGCAGAAGCAGGAACGGGCAGACCAGAATCAACTTCAGCTTCGATAGCTGAGGTAACCGGTGTGGCAGAACCGGGCGCCAGACGGCGTGGCGCATTCGACAGATTGGACATGATGTTAATTTTGCGCTCTTTTAACTTTCCTTTTATTCTTTTTCTTTTGCCTGTGATTTATGCTTGTCTCATTCCATGATTTTGAGTATGGCAAACATTTTTGCCGCTTTTCTCTACTTCTTCTTCCTGTTGTTTAGTTTGTTAAACACACAAACTCTGCGCGTCGAAATTGGCTATTAAAACATGTCACGATCCAAAAAACCCGACTCAAGCCAATTTGTTACAATTAAGTTGCCCCCAAAAATTGACAGCCTGCGATAAAATTCAGTTTACCTTAACACGAGGTAATATATATATATATATATATATATATATACTATATACATTATAACATGTGTTCTTTTTTTTCAATCAAACCTTAATTTAAACTTATTCTTTTTAAGCTTGGTAAAAACTCGATTAAACTTTTAATTGCTAAGCAAAGATTTTGTTCTGGTTTAAACGTCAAAGGGTTTGAGGAAGGTTTGAAATATGCTTGAACTTAAATATTGTTAAAAAAAAAGTTAATTTGAAAATACACAAACTTTGTAGAGGCTTTAAAAATAATAACTGAGCTTAAAAAAAACGCTCTCATCTTTGATTATTCTTCTTTTCCATCTCTTTCCCCTGCTTGTAAATGATTACAATTTCAATTTGCTGTGCACAAAATTTAAACATAATTGCAATTACAACAGCCTTCAAGCCAAAACCATCGCCAGCCCAAAGAAGGACTCTGCTTGTAGATGATGATGATTGCCCTCAATAAAAACATTATTATGCCACGACTACACACACACAGACGAAGAGTGGAATACATATAGTGAAGAGATGGCAGGTAGTGTTTGTGTTTGTGGAAACTATATAAAAAGAGAGGTGTGGCAGGATTGTGTGTGTGTGTGTGCTTTTAGTCAACTGATGAAATTGCCGTTGCTTTTGCTGTTGCTGTTGTTGATGTTTTTGGTTCCTCACTCTAAATTGCGACGAATTAAAGTAAATTGCTTGGAAATAAGCGGCGAACTCAAATTCGCATACACAAAACACACACAAAAAACACGTACACAAACACAGAGACAATGAGTAGCTTCTCTGTGCCTGATTGTTTGTGTATCTAGTGTTATTGTTGGTGTTGTTGGTGATGTTGTGGTGGATGCCTATCGCCAGCATATTGTGATAATGGCATTCAAATGTACACATTAAGGCAGCACGAACTGTCTCGTCTCCTCTCCACTCATTTGTGGGTGTGGCTTTGGTTTGCGTTGCGTATTATCGCTGTGTTTGTGCTTTCGCTTATCGCCTAGCGGAAGGCGTCAAAAACAAAACAAAACAAAAAAAAAAAACAAAAAAACGAATTGTTAAAACGCCGCAAAATGTATTCTTTTTTTTGAATAATAACGGCCAAAAGACTATAAAAATAAATGGGCAGAGACACAGACAAACATTGAGCAGCAATCAGCTTGATAAATGCCATTACTCTATAGTATATACTACTATAGCCTTTAGCTAGATTTATGCAGTGCTTATAAGCTCATTTAATATCCAAAAGGTTTTGTTAAGCATTTACTGAGCAATTAATAGCAAGCATTAATTATGATTATAATCGTTTTTCAAAATTGCCAACAAGTTTATAATTTGTTTCCCAGTAATAAGACGAGAAATTGGAGTCCCTAAGATTTCTATCGTATTTCCCTATAACTGGTTTAATTTATTTATTTTATTAAATAAATCATAAACTTTATGAAGAAGGTGTTATTTATTGTGCAATTTAACAAACAGCTTTAAACTTTTTTGCCAGCAATTCTTTATTAATTGTTTTTAAATTATTACTTGGTATTGTGCTGTTTGAATCGTTGTTAAAGTGTTGCATACTTTTCAGCGCACGCAAACATATCGAAAATTAATCAAAGTGAGCAAATGTTAATCACTTAGTTATTTATTGCTTGGCAATATTCACTCACTCAATCATTAACTTCAAGCATTCAGCTGGCATGTATTTTTGTATATTTAGTTACAGAAATATTTGGACAACGTCACGTAACACGAATATATTCCCCATTTATTCCTGGCCTTTGCCGTGTCTGAATACAGACATGTGTAAATGTGGTGTCTTTTGGTTGTCGTGCAACTTGTCGAACCAAATAAGAACGCATTTGGGCGTGAGAGTGTCAACACCTTGCTGTGCCGTGTAAATATGTGTGTGTGTGTGTGTGTGTGTGTTTGCCAGAGATTGTTTCGCCTGTCAATATGGCAAAGGAGCACGCGAAAAAGAAAATGTAACGCAAAATCAACTTGGCCATTATGGATTTTGTTTTATTTTGTTGCTGCTACTGCTGCTTGTGTTGTATGTTGAGCATTTGCTTGCGCTTCTTATACATATACAAACACATTTACATACACATATACATGTATATTATGTTTATTGTATTATAATAAGTTTTTTGTTGAAAGCTTTGTAGCTCAAAATTGTTCAGCTCGCTGAATTTGCGCTTTGGTTTAGTTACCTGACCCTCCCCCCCACCCCACCAAATTCATTGTGTAATACTAATTAATACCTTTAGGTGCTTTACGTAAATGCGTGTGTATGTGTGTGTGTTTGTTTGTTTGATCGCTCATGTTTGCAGATATATTGCAAAGCTCAATGGCTTGGATAAGCATGCCAGCTTTAATTTGGTAAATTAATTCGAACGCAAGTATCTAACGGCTCAAGGTCATACACATACATACATTCTTTATTTCTCTTTGAGGGGGGAAGGGAAGGGGTGGTTTAGGGGTAGATAAAAGAGAGCGCCACATATTAAATAATCAAACAAAAAGTAAACGATACAAAAAACACATACCATTGAATGCATAATACGATGTTGCCTGCCTGCTTTGAAAATAGTCAACTCAGTTGGAAAAGATTTAGCTCTTGTTCAAGTCACAAGTCTGTCAAAAAAGAGAACACAACGACGCTAGAACTAAGATACAAAAGCAGCAGCAGCAACATCAGATTTAAGTTCAAGGCAAGGCAAATCGCAGAGCCTTTTAGGCCAGGCCAACTTGTCTGTCTGTCTGTGAGGCCAAAAATTGTTATTTATATATTATACGTTATATATAAATAAAAAAAAAGAATAAATATAAACTTGGCGTATCTTTTGCGGCTTAGCCAAGCAAGCAACAACAATTGGCTGGCTGCTCACTTCTTCTTCAAGTTCCACCAACTTTTTTTTAATACACTGCAACACATGGAGTCAGCTACCAGTTTGTACAAGTTTGTGCTTGTTTGATGACAGATTGAAAGCCAAAACAGTTTAAAACATTGAATGAGTATCAAAAATCAAATCTATAATGCTAAAATAATTAAATGGTGAGACTGACAAGATCTTGACCATTAGACTGAACAGATATAATAAAACTGTGATTTATGTCTTTTATTAATATTGTTAAAATATTGTTTTACACTTTTTAAGCAGTTTCATCCAAGTTTGTCCTATGTTTTAGAGGTTTAAGTCTAATTGCTCTAAAGTATAATAAATATTAATAAATTTTCATGAAATATTTTATACACACTTATAATGGTTTAAAAAATCTTTTCGCATAAACTAGCAACAAATCTTGAGATTTTTGTATGAATAAACAATGTTAGGAATTTATTAAATTTGAAATAAACTGAGAAAAAGACTCTAAACTGTTTGTTGAATTACTAACAATACCAATACAAAGCATATTGAATTATAAATGAAAAAAGTTATCAAGTTTTGGTGAGCAGTGTAATATTTTGAGTTTTTATATTGCTCAACCAAACCCTCCGCCAACACCCCCCCCCCCCCTGCGAAAAAGGTTTCAAAGTTAGATTGACTGAACAAAAGGGGTCAGTTCAGGCTGCTTTAGCTGCTTTGGCTGCTTTGGCGGAGCTTGTTAGGCAGCTTGATTTGAACTGCCACGCCCAGGGCTGGCTCTGTATAAAATGACGACAGCAAGCGTAGCGGCCAAGCGCCAGAGGGCGCTAGTTCGAGCAGAAAGTGTAAAGGTGTAGAAAAGGGGTGTTGCGGGTAAGGGAAGTGATGGCCATGTCATCATTGGGGCAAAGTGTTAATCCGCTTTTGTTTTTGCTTGTCAGCTTGTAACAAGAAGTTGCCGTCTCTCTCTATCTCTCTCTCTCTCTCTCTCTCTGGCTCTCTGTGTGGAGGAGACTTCCTGGGCGTGTCTGGCAACACGCCTCGTTTACTAAGTGTTTGTACGTGTGTGTGTGTGTGTGTGTGAGGTGTTGGCTGAACCATTATGACTGCTCTTCTCAGATTTATGGCTGCCTTTCATTAATAATGTTTTTGTTGTTGCTGCTTGTCTTTGCTTGGATATTTGTTGTTTTTGTTGTTGTCGTTGTTGTTTGGGCTTACGTAATTGTAATTTGAATGTATTTAATGTAATTTTTGTTGTCTGTCTGTTACCCTTACTCCTTGCGCCTCGCGCCTTGTCATTTCCCCTTTCCCCCCATACACGTTGAACGTGACTCGATTATTTACTCAGTTCGAACGTGCGACTAATTGGCGAGCATCAAGGATCGCTGGCGCGCGATTAAGCGATTTAGCGATTTAGCTCATAATTTATTACAAAGGGGACTAGATGAAAGCTTTGCCAACAACAAATTGCCAAGCAAATATTTGTAATTAGCATTAATTTCCTATTCGTAGACTTGCTTGTCATCCTAATCGGGGGGGGGCAACAGGTTTTAGCAACAAGTTGGCTTTGATTCGAATGTTTTTTGTTTTTGGCTAGGTTGTTCACTTGAGTTAATTTTATCTTAAGTACGTGTACACTTGAGCACATATGCAATTACAGCATATAAATCACTCGATTGTTTCAATAACTTTTACTGACGCACACACACACACACACATACATACACACGGATACGAGACGAGAAGTTCGCGTGGTTACTTGTCGAGTAAGAAGGACTCGCGACTGGCGAGTGTGAAATTTGTTCTTGCTTCCTTGCTGCCAGCGTTGGCCACCTTCCGGCAAACGTGTTGCAAATCAACTGGCAGCAACAGCATCAAACGGCAAATCGTTTTGCTTTGCTCCAAGTCCTTCGAAAGAGAGCGTGAGAGAGTGAGAGTAACAGTGCATTAACAAAAGCTCACAGTGAAACAGAGAGCGAGCGAGAGAGAGCTCATCTGTTGGCAATGAACTGAAGGCCATGAATAACAAAAAAGAAGCAATTCAAGGTGCGTTTATCAGCCTGCAAAATACAATTTACTTTTACTGATAAGCCTTGATAATGATAATTACTACAAGAGTTAGTTGATGAAAGATTTAGGGTCTTTTATAGATGATTTTTATTGATTTCAAAGCTTATCACGAGGAAACCAACTTGTTTAGTTGTTCTTCTTGTCTATATGCTCTTTATCAGTTGCATTGCGTTTAGGAAACAAGTGAACTATTGATTTACGGTTGTTTTTAACAGTTATCTTTAACAACAGCTGATTACAGAGCACTCTCTTTGCAACGAAAGCTTTTCACCACCAAAGCACGCAGTTGAGTTGTGCAAGCTGCCACTAGCTAACGCTAGATGGCGTTAGTAAAAGAAGTCATAAATCAACGCACAAAGAGTAATTAGGGATATTTAATCATTTAATAAGTAGTGTCAGTTGAATTACTGATAATTAATATAAATGTATCCATTCTTTTCAATTTGCAATTAAGATAATTGGTATTTGTACTCAATTATATATATTTTTTAAGCCAAGTTACATTTGTTAATTAATATTAATGTTAGTAGTAAATAAAAATTGTTCAAAGTTCATTTATTAAATAGTTCAGCATGCACAAAAAAAATCTGAATAATTTATCACATGAAAAAAACTCAATAAAAATGGTTGACCACATACATTTATACCACTTTTTGTAGTTGAAAATGCAGAATATTTATTTAAAGCTAAATTGTTGGCCACATTTATTAAAATATCAATATAATTAGATAGAGAGATAGACGACTTTGATTATTGGCTGGTAAAATATTTGGTACGCCAAATCTCAACAACTCAACGATTCTCGGTTCAGCACGATGCGAGTATATTGACAAATGTTTTAAGCAATGGCAGACAAGCTTTGCGTAATTTATAATGCCACAACTCAAACGTGCCTGACAGAGACTGAGAGAAAGAGAGAGCAAGACACACGACGATAGATGGATGGAGTTGCCTGCCCATTCTGTGTTTTGTGTTGTTGTTGTGTAGTGTTGGTGCCAACAAACAGATTCTGCAGGTGTTTAGTTATTTATGCCTTGTCACACATTCTACACCACTTCACACCTCTTATTACTTGTATTCCAGTAGCCTTTGTGTGTGTGCGTGTGTGTGTGTGTTTCTTTATAGAAATGGCTAAACAAATTTCTCACATGCCGCGTGTATGTGTGTGTGAAAGGGAGCCAAACGCTCGTAAAATACTCGACCCCAATCCACAATGGTAAACCCACTTTTGCCATTTCCCACGCCATTTACGGGTGAAGAGAAAAGAGATATTCAGACAAGCCGAAATGCGCATAACATTTATGCATTACTTTTATTGCGGTCCATTTAAAAGATTTAAGCCCAGGCGGCAGAGAATTTTTAAGCTCAAGTACTAATTGCAGAGTCCCTAAATATTAAATGCTTGCCCAAAAGTATGCAACATTAAATTTAAAGACCGCAACTTTTCATTGAGGCATTTTGTTTTTGTTACTTAAATATCACAAATATTATTCTTCGCTGCTCTCCCTTTGCAAGAAGTTGTTTATTTTTGATTACAGCTTTCAAAAACTAATCTTAATAATGTGCTTTGATGAAATATGTTAAAATTGTCTAGCTAGTCAGCATGCCCACTTATACACAGACACTTGAACACGCACATATGTTGTGTAATAAGTTCATGGCCTGTGTGTATGTGTGTGTGTGTGAGTGTGTGTGTGTGTTTGCTGCAGACCATCATCTGACATTTGAATAATGCGCGCACATTTGGCATTTTATTTTATCATCTGGCTTTTGTCTGATGTGCTTACACGCCCCCACAACACGCCCCCTTTAACAATACGAGAGTATCTTGTGAAATTAAACTTGGGACTCGCATTCTGCACCGTTGCCTTTTATTTTACTACTCCTACTACTATTATATTCTCATTCACTCGACTCGGTTTGCAGCTGCTTCAGCTTCAGCTTCAGCTGATTTAAATTTGCTCTCTGATGGCCACATAAAAAACTTTTCCATAGTCAAGAAAAAACCGCCTTGGCCACAAAATGTAAATCAAAATGTTAGCGGTAGGCCCATCTGAACCGATTGCGTACATAATTTGTGATATTTGCACACGTTTGTTTGCATCTTGACGTGCCCTGAAGTGCATTGAAGTCAGTTTCAACGTTTCTGCGTTTCTACGTTTTTTTGCCTTGACCTTCTTTTGCAAGCAATCTCCGTCACATCTTCTTAACAATGCATTGAAATTTTGATTGCAAACCATTAAAATGCAAGCGCAGCAACTTGACGGTAACAACAACAACAACATCAACAACAATAACAACAGTAACAACAAAAGCATAGTAAGAGCATAATGAGCATGGCACGCAGTCGTCCTGCAATGCGCAAGGTCAACTAAGGATGATTTACAATTGTTGCTGTTGCTGTTGCTGTTACTGTTGTTGATGTTGATGTTGGTTGCTTGGCGCTCGTTTTTATTTTTAATAGCACACAAAAGGCAAGCTTCACTGTGTGTGGTTCAAGCCAGACAGCGTACCCAACAGCGACAGCAACAGCAACAGCAATTAGAGCTATGAGAAAAAATTGTTCACTAAAAATTGCTATGCCACTTTCAGAAAGGAACATGAAAATAAAAAAAAAGCCAGAAAAAAACGCAAAAAAAGCAAGTTAAAGTGCTCTCATAGCGAAAAAGCTTGACTGAAAAATTCCATGAATATAAAGTGTACCTACATAAGCGTATATATATGAATATATATATATATAAATTATAAAAAAATATGCTGCTTGCATTTTATACTTTTGGGTTTTACGAATAAAATCTTTTATTTATTTTGACTCTTAAACATTTTTTTTTTTAAGTATGTGTGCAAGGTTTGTTTTGCGTTAATTAACTTAAATTACATTTGGATTGCTAATTAGTTGTTTTTTAATCAAATAAAGAATTCCAATTCAACTTGTCATTTCAATATTTAAATAACTATGCTAACTTAATTAAAATAACTAGAATATTAAATGTTTAAAGTTCACTTACGTTAAGAGTATAAGTATTAATTTGAACCAAAAGCAACATCGTTACAATATTAAACATTCAATTCATATTAAAACATTTGCAAATATAATTAAAATGAAACCTATACCAAATATTTGTGAATCAAGCTAAATAATTAGTTTAAAGTCCTTGTCAAAGGCAGGCAACTAATCAATAAAACTAAATCATTGTTCAAGCATTAAATGCTGTCGAGGCTGTGTATGTGTGTGTATTGTGTGTGTGTTGTGTGTGTTGTGTGTGTGTGTATGTGTGTGTGTGGCTAGAAGTCGATTCGGACTCTCTCTGGTTGGTTGGTCTACAAAATAGCCTCGATATTAAGTGCCTGCAATTTGCCACTTAATGTTCGCCTCATCGTCCTTTTGCTCATTTAAAATGATGCAAGCCAAGCAAGCAATTGCTGATTAAGGCCACAACAATAACAACAACGATCGCAATAAATGTGGCAAGCCTTGCTGTGGCATTCATTGTTGCACAACAAAATATATAACATTTATGAGTCATTTTATTGACCCGCTCATTATGCGTGTACAGTGTTACCCGAACAAATGACCCGCACAGCTGGCAACATCCTTATTGTCCTCTCCCCTCAACTCCTCCTCCCCAACCGCTGCCGTTTAGTTGCTGCATTGATTATTATGCCCACAAATTAGCAATAATTATTATGCAACAATAATTTTGTATAGCTTTTGCTTATTGCTCCCTTTTTTGGGTCCTCTTTTGGTTGCGCTTGATTGCGTTTTGACCGGAAATAACCACAAGAATGGAATACAATTTGTTTCAATAAATCATATGCTTGGTTTATTGCTATGGGTCAAAAGAATAATTTTCTATTTAATTTTAACATTTATAAACATATATGAACAAAATTAAAGCTAGATTTAAATGCTAAATAGTTTTATATTATATATAAACAAAATTCCTTCAACTTAACGTTCATAAATATGTTTTATTCCGACCACGAATATAACATAAAATTCCATCAAATTGTGTGTGAAGTTTTCATGCTCATTCCGAATTCTCAAACGTATTTTGTGCAATGCTTGAATGTATTTCATATAACATAATTCGATATAATGCGAGAGAGCAAGTGACTTGCACAACCAGGCAGGATCGAAACCGAAACCGAACGAGACTCGTGGCATAATGGGCATCGTAAAACGCAAATCAGCTTTTGCTGCCCATACAATTTGTGGCCAGAATGCGTACAACAAATTTTAATACTGACCACACAACCAGCAGTAGCGAAGCGACACGAACATGGTTCAAACGATAACAATAAGGCGACAGAGAGTGAGATAAATGTCCAAACACACACACACACACACACACACACAACACAAAAGGCGAACAGCGAAACGCACTTTGCTCACTGAGCCATTAACCATATTTTGTCTGTATGTGTGTGTGTGTGTGTGTGTGTGTGTGGTCGTGTGTGTGTTAGGCGCTAAAATCCCTTTTTGCTAACCTTGTCAAACTGCTGACTATTTTCTATGCGTGCTCGTTTATGCATGGCACTGATTTAAGAAGGTAAACGAGTTAAGATTGCGATATAATGTTGGGCATTACTTATCAGTATAAAACACATATTGCATAAATAGTTATGAACTATGCGAATAAGTGTTATTATCTTCCCATTTGCTCGTTTATAAATAAGACATTCTGCCTTTAAGTTTGCCTTAAACAATTTTTACAGACATAAACTAAAACTATCTTCTTCTCAGCAGTCTTGTCATTTTGCTTAACTGACTGATAACTAATTTGTATGGCTAATGGCTTAAGTGTATACACATTAAAAGCTTTTCAATTTTGCGGCTGTGGTCAATGTGGCGTATACGCAATTGAATTTGTTATACCAAATAAATAATTTAACATTTGCTAAGAAGCCAAGAAGCATTGATTCGAAAAGCAGTAGGCGAATTATCTAATAAACTCAAATTAAAGCCTCAGATAACATCATAAATTGGTTTAGTTTATGATTATTCACACAGTGTTTAAAGATATCTTTAAAGTTTAACAATTCCAACTTTGTACTTTTTTGTATAGTATAAATTTTCCCTTGTGCTTTGACAGGTCCTTCGGACCTCGTTTGCTTGGTCAGCTGCACAGCCTTTGCTTCTTTTCACTTACCCACCCCTACCCCCCCTCCCCTGCTCCTCTTCCATCCTACTCTTTCGTAGCAATTGTCAATTGGGCACTGTGCCAAATGTCAATCTATTTTCAGTCCTTCTGCCTGCCTGCCGGCCTGCCTGCCTTAGCATTTCTTTCAAGACAATTCTCAGCCGTCTCATTTTATGAACTTCTGAAGTTGATGCCGCTGCTGCTGGTGATGCTGCTGGTGCTGCTGTTGGTGCTGCTCTCCACATGAACCAGCACATGATGAGCTGCTTCTTAGCCAAGTCTCCCTTCGCCTTATGCTCTTTGATGTCATTGAGCTTGAGCCTTGAAGTTTATGTGCAGCATTCGCCTTTAAATATGCTAATAATTTTTGGCACTTGCCTTATTAAATTTCTACGGCAACACAGTTAAATGAAATGTGGCTCCTCCTCCAACGCCTCCATCGCGAGCTGACTGTTTGTAAATTAACAGAGACACAGGCAGTGAGAACTTGTTACCAACCAGCTATAGCTAGAGAAGTTAACCAAAACCAAAAGAAGACTTCGTAATAGATATCGTTGTGAGTGAAGATTGTGGCTGGCTGAACAATTTTGCGTTTGCCTTTTTCACGTCGCTAAGAGCTTAAATGTCTTATCACTTAATTGACAGCCAATGAAAATTGAATTTTCTTTTATAATTGAAGACGAAAAGCGTTGGAAACTGATCGAACTATTCAACTAGCAAAGTTTGCTTTCAATATTAATAGTTTTCTTTAAGAAATTTAAATTTTAAATACACTTTTTTATTAGAATTTATTTTATTTATATTTAATATTTATACTTAAAACTTTTTGTCATATCTGGTTTTTTATATTTTCAACTTTGCTTTACATTATATTTATTTATTCTCAATAAAATTGGTCAAGCTCCTTGCAATTTGTCGCCCCAATATAAATGTGGTTGCAATTTAATTGGCATAAAATTAGCATAATTTAAGCGACAATAAACTGCCATTAAGCAGGCATCAACTGAATGCAAATGAGAGGCAAGGTGAAAATTTGTGCCAATTAACATTTATTTGCATTCCAACAGTTTGTTAAAGTCAGCGTGAAATTAGCCATTCAATAGTTAATTTTGCTATCAGTTGGCATTATTTTGATTGATGAGCAAACCATCGAAAATGGTTGAACAATGCAGCTGCGCTCATTAATTATAATTGGCGCTATACAGCTTCATAAATATTAATAAGCTGTACAAACACACAATTAATCAAACACACACGCAAACACACACACACACACACACACACCTAGACACCCCACGAATCAACATAAGCTTTAGGTTTTAAGTATTATTCACACAACATTAAAGAAAATTTCATAAGACTCTTGGTCTTAAAACTTGGCGATTGGATTTGGTTTTCCTTAACAATAATTAAATTATCAAAAAATCGAATATATACATTGACTAATATAGTTATCGAAAAAGTTATTTGGCTAAGCTGAAAACTTTTAAAACTTATAAAAAAATTTACTTAAGTGTGAAAGAAAATTTATACCTATTGAATAAGATAAAAAGGCACCAAAAAAAAATATATATATATTTCTTATCCTGATTGACATTGAAAAATGATTTAAGGTTGTGAATCGAATATGTAAATATATATATATGTTATGCTTGCTAAATATATGTAAATATTGTTCTTATTTATATTGTGTTTCCATCCGTTGAGTTTGACTTATGCACAGATAAGAGATAGTCGAGTGATTTATTTCTGATTTTCTTACCTTTGTATGAGTTGTTGGAACTGCTTGCGGGCGTCTTCTGCAAATATATATATATATATATAAAAAATATTTGATTGTATTAGTTTGGCTAAGTCATTGATTTAAATGCAGCATTAACGATAACGAATACAAAAACACACACTACTTGATGTCTTGGACATGGGTATGAATATCAAGTTATGTAGAACTTAAAGCTTATCTCAAGCAGCAACAAAAATAACATAAGTTATACAACGAGTGGACAAAACTGCTCAATTGATGAGCTGTTCATATTTATGATGATGCCACACACACACACACACACATAGTAACACATTCATACATTTGACAGATTAAGTTACTTAAGCGAGAAGTTCGTTGACTTGACTTAGCTTGGCTTGGCTTGAAGTGCCTTTCGCTTGGCATATTTTTGGCCATATTTGCTGCATAAATATTATGTTACGGCTCAATTGAGTTATGAACATGAACTTTCACTTCCTTGCTTCGTTGCCACTTGTCTCCATTACTCATTAGCAAAAAGCAGAAGCTGAAGCAGCACTAACACCAATTCAACTTTGCGGTCAATGCCTTGTCTTGATTTATTTGTCCAGTCACTCAAAAGCAACTTTCTTGTCTGTTGGGCATCAAAAATGAACTATGGAACTATAGACCACATGTCAAATCTGTAGCTATTTTGTTGCGAACACCTCCATTTAATTGTCGATAATATTTTCACGTCAAGCTTGCATAAATTGAATGTGAAATATAATCGACATAATCCTAACAATTGTTGAAGGCGCGGTCAAGTTAGGCTAATGAGCAGATAAACTTAACATTCACGCACAAATTCAACGCAGCAGCAGGGTAGGAAGAAGAAAATAGAAGTTTTCTCTGCTCGACTGATAATGACACCCATTAACGTGGCTAACACCATGACTCCAGGACATCAACTTCCCACACTCTTCGCTGCTTTGGTTGGGGTGACGCCTCTGGCTTACGCACTCTTTGTGCTAATCGGTGTTTGCCTTTACGCTTTGTTTTCACAGCGTTTGCATAATTCGAAGCAGGCGATACCCTGTAAACACTATTAATGGGTATGCCAACTTGGCTTGCAATCTTTTCCAAACCTTTATCAATTCAAAATATACATTATTTACATATTTGCCTTGACATTGATTTTTTATCGCATTTATTACAGGATATGTACAAGTTTAGTTCATCACAAAACACACGCTTGCTTGTTGTGTCTAGCGTTTGTGAGAGGATTTTATTTTTAGTTCATGCTTCTTACCCGGCACAATCCAATTATTGTGCTGCAAATTCATTAAGGGCCAAGTGAGCGATATTTGGGTATGGCAAGGAGGAGAGGAGCAGACAGAGACTTAAGCTAGGGGACAAGCCGACGGCTCAGCTAAATTAATTATCCATCAGTGCTGGCCTTGTTCCAGGACCAAGGACCTTTACTCACTTTGCATATTTTCACGCCTCGCTTTTGGCCAAACGATTTTCATTAATTTTTTGCATCCATCCTGTGGTCATCAATTAAACTTTAGAGATAAGCCACAGCTGTACCGGACACAACCATACTATATATACTGTATACGTATATATACATATATATATGTGTGTGTGTGTGTATTGCAATTCGATTTAATGTGCAATTCCCTTGGGTTTATGGGTATGTGCGACATTTGCGAATTTTTCCTTTTTGTTTTCTTGCAGCAGCAAACATTTTTAATGAAGTTGTAATAAGGCAACGCCATAGGCTATAACGGGCGTATAGACACACTTGGGGCGTGGCTAACTACATTTGAGCCGCCCATGAACCGCGTTCGTTGAGCAAGCACAAATATTTGCCCATATAAATTACTCGCATATCTGTGAGCAATGAACGAATGACGCGAACGTGTGGCGTTCCTTACGTGTTTTGAATTTCAAATTTCAAATTCGAAAGAGCGAGAACACAAAAAAAGTATATTAAATTTCGCTGTAATATGTCAGTCAGTGGAGCAGCGTATCTAAATCTAGATATAGTATTCTTAAATGAAATAAAACGAAAGTTTCGTTAAGTTGAGTTTTTTTTTTTTAATCTTAAAATAGTTGCACTTGTTAACTTTTCCCCATTGTGAGCTTCTTAATTAAATTACATGCTCTAGCCAAGAAGCATGTGACACATAGCAAAGGAACATTTTCTTGGTTGGTTTTTGTTGTTGTTTGTTGCTGTCCTGTGCTTACCTAAGTGTATTAAAGGCAGTCGACTTGTGGAAGGGAGAAAAATGTGTTGCATACTTGAGGGCGCCAGGTAATTGAAATTTATGCATAAATTATGCACATAAATGGACAAGGCGAGGCAATAAATAAAAATTTAAATAAAAATGCAAAATGGTAAACGGCAAAAGGCAAAAGAGAAAGCAGCCAACAAGGAGAGAAATTATTTGTTCCTTCTTTTTTTTTTCTCAACGCATGAAATTTTGATGAGCAGCATGAAGAATGAAACACAAAGAAGTTCAGACAAAGCATACAAATTTTTGTTCGGCCGTAGCGTTTTTTTTATTACTAAGCTATTTTGTACATTTTTTTCCGTTTTCCATTTCCACATTTTTTTTTTGTTGCGACGTCAGCACTGGACCCGCTGAAAGTATCTGTGAGATACAATTGTGTGTGTATCTGTGAGATACAATTTGTGGTGTCGAGGACAGCAGCAAACAATTTGCATTGTTGTTTTCTGTTGGCTAACCAAGAATTGAGCGCCTTCGAGCTGTTTGCTTGTATCTCAATGCCAAAATGACACAAAATGTATCAACAGCTGCAGCTACTGTGTTAACATGCTTGCCGCACGTGCAACAGTATTGCTAGTTGCAAGTTGCAAGTTGTCATTCCCATTTGTGTGGCAGTTTGTTTAAATTACACAATTAACTGCATAATCTAACTAGGAACCAGGACCCAGAAAAAGTAACTAACAAATAAGCAAAACAACAACAACAACCTCAAGTTTCTTCTTGGCTTAAGCGTAAATAATTTAATTTAAGAGCGCACAACCTTAGCCTCTAAGCTAAAGCTGAGCTAAAAGCCAAGATTGTGAAGAATGAGGACATAGAGCCGACAGATTGACGATCAAAAACCGAGGGTTGACTTATGACTTGTTAAATAAAAGCATTCACCAGTTATAAAAGGGGGGTTTAAGTGTTTCGATTATTGAAATCCATTATTCATTTCTTATTATAAGCTTTTCAACCAACCCTTATGGTATTGTGAAAAACTCCTTATAAAATATTTTCATAACTTTTGATGTTAAACATTAAGTTAAATAAAATTTATTTTAAAACAATTCACACAAAATGTTTCCTGAAGAAAGAAATTCTAATAAAATGCTTAAATAACACTCAGTGTTGGCAAGACGCTCAATATAAAAAAAAAAAAAGAAACAAAAAGGCAGCCCTCGAAATATAACACAATATACTAGTACTAGATAGCTTGCCCATCAGACCCTAAAAATCCTTCCATATGGCGGCTGTCCTGCTCTCTGTACATGTGTGTGTGTGTGTGTGTTCGTATGCTTTCAAGCAGCTTAAGTCGCTTACACTGTCACCTGAGTGACACACACACACACACCAATACCAACACCAGCCCCAATACACACACAGACAATCTAGTTGCAGACGTAGACCGAGTGCCGAGTGTGGAATTTCTCGGCTCTTTGCCCGTCCTGAGTGCTTTTCGACCTAAATAAGGAGCCGCCTGCCTGACATTTTTTTAGTATTTCTCTTTTTTAAACAATGTGCAAAGGGGAGAAGGATGAAGATTCCTTCTATTTGCAGATGTGTGTGTGTGTGTGTATGTGTATGTGTGTGTGTGTGTGTGTGTGTGTTTAAAGGGTTCTAAGCTCTTACAAATTCAAGAAATTGTCGAGCACACAAAACGTTATACATGTATCATTTGACACAAAAATATTTGCTATTTAGTTCACTTTGTGCACTAAATACAGAAAAAATTGTATAAGAAATGCTTGTAAAAATGTTTGAGAAGGAACTTAAAATGTTTGTAGCAAGAACATATCCTTTTTGAAGATTACTTATACAAATTGGTTATAAATTTAATGCCAATTTGCATGTATTTTATTACTTAAAAAACACTTTTGAATATTGGAGATAACTTTTTATAAAGCAATTACTTTTTTTCGCAAAAATAAATATCGTTAAAGTGTTTATTTGGTTAATAAAAACAAACCAGAAAGTGTCTTTCAAGGATATTTTTCATAGAGTAATGCCAACAAATGTATAATAGTCGTTCTGTGAGGGTTTTGCTTTATTTCATATTACTTATTTATCAACGCAAAACACACTGCAACATAAATCTTAGCTAGTCAACCACATCTCGTTATTGCATTTGAACTTTTCACAGATTGCGCTGGGCATACATGTATGTATGAACGTATGTACGTACACGTATGTATGTTTGTATGTAACTAACTATTGCAATCAACTGATAAACAATGTATGGCATTTGCAAGAGATACTTTTACATACATGCATAGCTCGCTAGTGAAGTGAATGCTTTTTTTTTAAGCTAACATTCTGCTGAAACAAAGCAGCCTTCCGGAACATTGCACAATAATATGGCACAACAACAGCAGCTGTTACAAAAATACCATCAACACAAACACACAAACACACACATACACAAACACACACACACACACACACACACGCTACAAACTCAAAAATAGAGCGCCAAATATACGTACAAAAAATAAAAGGCGACACTAACTCAAGCGCCGCAAAATTAATTTTGATAACATGGCATAACGCCGTTGTGTCCTGCATCAATGGAAATATATAATAAAATGAAAAAACAAAAACAAAGGGGGAAGAAACAAACTAAGCAGAGCACTTTGTTCGTCACTTGTCAGGCAGTAAAAGCAAATTACTTAAAGTTCATTGCTTTAAGCGTATGGGCGTGGCACTTGAGTTGGATTCAGTCGTTGCTGCTGCCATTGCGTTGATGATAGCTGATGAACGATGACAACAAGACGAGCACTCCAGCTGACAAGCTGACGAGCCGACGAGTGTTGAAGCAACCTTCTTCATTTATTTTATTTGCTGTCATTGTGCCATGCAACCTCAACTGAAACGCTTACCATTTGCCAACCTTTTTGCCAAGATTACCAACTTTAATATTTAAGTATGAAGGTCAGCGAATACAATATAAAAATGAATCAATTCCATAAAGATTAAATCTTCAACTGGAGTCCTGTTACTAACAATAAGCAATAACCATCAAGGTTTTAAATACAAGTCACCGAGATGCGAATTAAAGCTATCGAAAGGAATGAAAAACTTGATAAACAATGTAATAAGAGTTCTTTTAACAATGGAACGAATCAACTTTGAAAGGAAGAAGGAATGCATAAGTAACAAAAAGAAAAGTGAGGGAAACTTAAAAACACACAATGGTAAAAAAGGGAAATCAAAACCAACAACAGCAAACCATGCATCGAAGGCAATACTGTAAAAGCAAAAGAAAATGATTGCCGTAAAATAAAACTCTTAGGTGAATTGAGAAAAAGTCAAGTAAATTGAACCCTTTGCCCTTTAATGCTTCAAGATCAACTTTAATTTGCGTAAAAATGTAAACGAAAGCAACCCAAATAAGTGTTAAGACCTGTCGTCTTTTCGGAAATAAGCAGACAATTTTGTGCCTTTGTCCATCGATCAATTTTGATGTGTCCCAAAGGATAACCAATCTACTTAGTATCCGATGCCTAGGCTGGAAACACTTTATGTGAATGATTGAAGTTGACCGAAGACAATTTTTTTTTATATGTTAAATGAACAGGATTTGATTTTTTCCAACAAAGAAATACAAAAAGTGTGTCACAGCAAGATTTTCTTATAGCCCCCTACACTCTGTTGATTTTCTTGATTTAATATATATTTTTTTTATTAATTTTATGTTACTTGTGTCGCTTGTTAAATGTTTAATTATGCACGTAGAGTAGAGCAATGTGAAAGAAACTTTGCTCATATTCTATGCGAGTGGTTTCTGCTGTCGACACAAACTTTGTGTGCCACGCCCACTTTTCAGGCGATTGAACTTACTTGTATATATTATACGTATACATATAAGTATTTTGGTAATATATGCAAGATTTCTGGCGTACAACCTTAAATGAAATTCATCCTCCCTTCTTTCCTCGCACACTAACTGACATTTTGTGGTAAGGCTTAGAGCCGGAAAGCCAATAAATCAATGACACACACTGCGGCCCTTTGGCTACGCCTACTGAAGAAAAGTTCAAGGCCACAATCCCACTTGATGCCGCCACAAATACGCCAATCATGTCATACGTAATGCATGACTTGTGTTCAGTTGGGAAGGGCTTCGGCGTGGGTGGGTTCTGGCCCATGGGGTGTAGTAAGCGTTAAGCGTTAAGCAAATTGTTAGCTCATGGTCCAACAACAGGTTTACTCATACATTCTACACATATATCTTGTACATTTTATATCCTTCTATATATATACATATACTTATCTTGTATATTCGATATCCTTCTAGATATTGCTTGACCAATTACAAAATTTTGCTCACTTTGGCAGCTAAACAAAACTATTTCACAACTCGTGGGACCAGTCGCTAAAACTTTTCCCATTACCAGCAAACGGGCCAAGAGCATAAAGAGAGGAGGTTGGTAGATGGAGAGTAAAGGCGATGCCCTCGACCAGACCAAAAGATAAACAACATATTTTTGGGATCCGCAAATTAAATAATAACAAGCGCTAAATAAGTTTTTAAATATTAAAGACAATTTCAAAAGGTTCAGGATTTAAGTTCAGTTAGCTAGTCTTAAATGTAACTCAAAAGCAAGCTTTAAGTGTGAACTAATTTAAAGCTTTTATAAAACTCATAAAAACGCAGTTAAAACATTTCAACTTGCTGTTTGTGTTAAGGAAAACTTTGAAAATAACTTTTGAGCTTTGTTAGATTGCTTTTTGATGTTGAGTAAACTAAAAACAATTAAGCTATGAAAAAAATAGCAAGAACTTGAACTTTTTAGGAACTAAAATTATTTAAATATAAAAGTCTATACATTTTTTGATGTTTATGGTAACTAATTTAATGTAATTTAAACAATTTTATTACTTTAATTTAACGATGAAATAATAATAATTATTTACTATTATTATTAATGTCACATTTTTATACCCTGAAACCATTGAAAATTTGTTTAAATAGGGTCTCCGACCCCTTAAAGTATATATATTCTTGATCTCAGCATCAACAGCCGATTCGATAAAGCCATATCCGTTTGTCTGTCTATCCGTATGTATGAGCGCATCGATCTCAGACACTATATGAGCTAGAGACTCCAGATTTGGAACATAAGCTCGCCTAATCCCTGGGCAGTACAAATTTGTTTCAAATTTTCAATAACTCATCCCGTTTCCGATTTACAAATGGGATCGATAACAACAAAATCTTGAACTTTGAAAACTTTGAGACGGCGTTTTATACATTTAACAAAGTAATGACAATCTGTAAGATTTTTATAAAAATCGGTTGAGAAACACCGCAGATATGGAACATTGAAGCTAAGTTTAGTATAGCGCATACTGCAGCATACACACACATACTTGCAAGCACTAAATGTACGTGTAAATTATAGGTTCAGGGTATCGTCTAGTTGGAATTTCATGACTTGAGCCTTCTTTCCTGATATTTCTCAGATGGGTATCAAACAAAAAATAATACTTATATTAGATTGTTCTGTGTTTTTTTCAACAAAACAGACTTTCAACTTGCGAGCGACCACAGTGAAGAAAAAAAGTGACGGAGCACCTCTAAAAGTTATGCTGAAATAAATTTTGATATGCTACCGGTTCATGTACCAGTGCCAAAGTGTCGCCGCAATCGGTACTTGAACAAATTGGGCTAAACGAAGTGAATACGTAGAGATCTTTTCGTTCTGATTTATTAAGTAAAAATTCATAGTTTATATACAGAATTCTTAGACGATAAGGTTTACCTAGGACTTGTTATGCTATTTACAAGTTAACCTTAAAAATCAATAGTTATCTATGCGTGTACAGATACCATGTCCTTATATTATCTTATTTACGACGCTGCCTATGATACTGATCTATATTTCTAATCACAGCCCATGGATTGGGTGCATCTTATTTGCTGTTTGCTGTTATCTACGCTATCTGCAGTGTACTTTTTTCTGCTCTTGACGAAATCGTACACACAATTGAATATGATGTCAGACCTTCTGATAAGCTTTCATACGCCAAAAAGTCAAGCGGCATGCGCCGTCTATTTAGTCTATTTAGGATAGGTCAGAGTTCAATGTTGATTAATCGCAAATATTTGTCAAAGATGAGGTTTCTTCTTTCGTTGCAAAATCCGTTTCAGTTAGTACAAAATTTTTATAGCTGTGCAACATACACGAATTAATTCGCGAGTAAATCCTTTAAAATGAATGTGCATCTAAGGTTTTTCATAATTATATTGACGGCATCACTATTCAAGTTAGGCTGTGGATCGACGTATAGTGAAACGGTGAGTGTTCCAAAAAAACAAGGGATCTTTGTTTTCGAAATTAATTTTGTGCTTTTAACAGTGCTCTAAGGAATCAAGGGAAGATGATGAAAAGTGTGGGAAATATTGTTATAAGGTTGTGAAGCCCTTGCTAAGTTATGCAGCCTGTGTGCGATCAAAGGAAGAACAGTTTGGAGAGATGAAAAACAAAATAAAAGATCAAGAGATGACAATAAATAAACTTCAACAACAATTAAAACAAAACAATGATCAAGCTGCGCTCATTGCTTATGTAAAAGAAATTAACGACCTAAAGTCAAAGTTCTCAGCATTGCAATCGAGTTCTATCTCTTCAAACTGTCTGGGTAAATCGACTGATGTCTATATGTTGAATTTGCCCAACATTGGAACATTCTCTGCACCTTGTGACATCGAACTGGCAGGTCCCGGTTGGACTGTAGTCCAGCGACGAATTGATGGCAGTGTGGACTTTAATCGCAATTGGGAAGAGTATAAGGCAGGCTTTGGAGATTTGCGTGGAGAGTTCTTTTTGGGACTGGAGAAACTTCACTTGCTGACACAATTTGAGCCCCACGAATTGTATATACATCTTGAGGATTTTGACAATAAAACTGTCTATGCGAAGTATAATCACTTTCTTATTGGCAACGAGGCAGAATCGTATGAGCTAAAAAAGCTTGGAGATTATTCTGGAAATGCTGGTGATTCACTGATTAGACATATTAACTTGAAGTTTTCAACAAAAGATCGTGATAATGATAATTATGTCACAAGTTGTGCGAAAGATTATGGATCTGGTTGGTGGTTTAATCAATGCTTTACATGGTAATTCACGCAAAATATATTATTTATTCATTTCAGGCAAGTTAATTCATTACTCTCTCTCTCTCTCTGTCATTTTAAAATGTTTAGTAATTTAAATGGACAATACTCTGGATACGAAAGTGTCAAAATTACTTGGAATGCATGGCATTACAACCCAATTAAAATTGTACAAATGATGATCAGACCGAAACCCAATTAAGAAATCAATCAATCAAAATATTTCTTAATTAAAATATATGAAGTCTTTTTCAGTTTTAAAACTTAAAACAAAAATTCAACATTTTATAAATTTTTATATTAACAAATAATAATACTTTGTAAGCATATGCAATGATCAAGTTAGTAAGAATCACAAATAAATATATCACTATATATACTATTATTTTCAATATTGACACTTCTATTGGTAAGCATTCCCAGCATTTCCGATTCATTCAACATATATATTGAGTACTCGATGTAGATTGTTAGTCTTATCTTTTGTTGTCTGCCGACTCGCTTTGGGATGACGGAAAAGTCATATACGTAGAAAGAAGGTTTATATACATAGGTTAATGAAATTAGAATGAACATATCATCTCATGGATCAGAGGTCGCTGCTCATAAATAAAACTGCTGATAACCGCAAACAATTGTCAAGGTCAAGATTTCTTCTTTCGTTGCGAAATCCGTTAAAGTAAGTATAAGTATTTTATAGCTGTGCAACGTGCAAGCACTGACTATGCGCGTAAAGTGTAGGATTCAGGGTATCATCGGTTACTCGATTAATGCCTTTTAACTTGTTATTATTTTATTTCCCAGCTAACTTGGATTTGCTTTGATTCGAATCACAACCATTAATGTTTGTATGTCATTATTGTTCATTTGTTGCGGCAAATTACCGTTCATTTTCCATAACCAGATCCACCTCCTTAACATTTTGATTGCTTTCTGGCCATGCCAGTTAACTGAGAGTGTGTGTGTGTGTGTGTGTGTGGCAATCAATAAAAAAAATTGACAACAATCAGTCGAGGGAAAAAACAATTAATAAAATACAATGGGCATATAAAAAAAGAGAAATCAAATTGGTTCAGAGATGGCAGCGCCATATGCTGAGATTGTCAAAGTACGCATAAATATGGAATGGGATTGACCCAAATGGATTGACTTCTGTGTCCGTTGTTTTTGTTGTTGTTGTTGTTGTTGTTGTGTGTAACTAACTAACTTTTTGGCCGACTACGTGTCTCGGTTATTATAAATAATGCAAGGCAATCGATTTATTGACTGATTCACATTGTAGCCCCCAAAATGCGAACACAAATACCAAATGCCAAAGTAAATGAGCAGTGTAAGAAAAACAGAAAGCAGAAAACAGAAAATGAGTCAACAAACGTCACACAAAAACTTCCATAGAGTCCAAAAAGGCAATCGCTTCAAGGCAAATGGGACAATAAATGGCCATTTTATGAAGTGTTTAATGGATGTTAAGTAGAAATGTGTGTGTGTGTGTGTGAAAGTCGTTATATGAACGCTTGAATGTGCGTAAGTGTCTATGGTGGTGTTATCTATTGAACACTTGGCTGCCCAAGCAAGCAACTTAGCTCCGTCTGCCATCTTTGGGAAATGAATTGAATTTTTCTTTGCTTTGCTTTTTGTTTTCTTGCCTCTTTTGGTTGCTGGCGTAATTGCCGAAACATTGACTCAATCATTTGCATGATGCGAGAGAACATTATATATCATTTTACTACGGATATATATATATATATATAGATATATATTGTCATTGCTCACGCAGGTAACTATTGTAAGTGTGGAACATTTTTTTTTTTTTTGCACGAACATAACGAACATGAAACTAAAGCAATCCCATCAACTAAAAAGCATCTCAACTTGCGTGTCTGTGTCTGTGTGTGTGTAAGTACGTATGTGTGTGTCTCATTTGAGTTGTGGCAACTAAGGAGCTTGCTGCAAATGGCAGCACTTAAGTTCCACCCCGTCCAGCACGACAAGCGCATAAAAATGGAAATGAAATTCCAAACCAGCAGCAGCAGCAACGCGACAGGCGACCAGCTTTTGCTGCCACAATCAGCAAACCTTCGCCCCCTCCCCCCCCCCCTCTCTCTCTTTCTCTCTCTCTCTCTCTCTCTCTTTCTGAGGTATGCACTGGGCAAATGATAAATTGCTGGTGCGATGAGCGCAAAACTATTGCGGCTTGATTGCATTAGTGGCCATGAAAATGAGAATGAAAATGAAAATGCGCTGATTTGTTTAACTAGACAAACTAAACATACGAACAATGAATGGTCCGGCGGAATAGCGTTGTTGACGCCAACGGGCAAACGGATATGGCTACGACAACGACAGCGCTAACGGATATGAATACCATGGCAGCCAAAATGTCGGGCAGCCAATTAACGGCGACAATGCTGACAGCAGCGCAGTTAGCGACACTCAAGTCACATTATACCAACCCCCCCCCCCCCCCAACCTACCCATCGTATCACCTATTAGCTAAGCATAAAAAGTTTGCCACACAGCGGCAAAAGTTGTTGGACTTTGCGGTTTAGTTTGCAAACACAAATATTGAATTATACGCATAGTTCAACCGTAGTTTATCTCTCTACGGGATGATTTCGTAGCCTAAAGACATGATTACCTTTTTGGAGATCCAAGTGATTTATAAATAGCAAGATATGCACATATACAACGTCTGTTATTTATTAGGTTTAATGCTGCTGTGGATCATTTGCAAGAATTTGATAGCAATCATTATTTAAGGGAGAGGTTTTTCTGTCTTTTCTTTAAGCGTAGCAAATGTTGCAAATGTTTAGAAAGAGAAAAAAAGAAACAATTCAAAATAAATATTTTCTACATTTGAATATTTTTTAAGCTATACGATAACAATAAATTTAAAATATAAAATATAACTATAAGTCAAATTTAAATAATTTTATAAGTAAATTAATTTTTGATCATGACTTTTTATACCCTGATCCCATTAAAAATGGGAAAAAAGGGTATAATGATGTTGTGCAAAAGTATGTAACAGGCAGAAGGAAGAGACTATAAGAGTTAGAGACTCCAGATTTGGAACTTAAGCTCGCCTAATCCTTAGGCAGTACAAGTTTGTTTTCGATTTTCGATAACTCATCCCGTTTCCGATATACACATGTGATCGATAACAACCAAATCTTGAATTTGAAAAATCTTTAGATGGCATTTGAATTATTAATCAAAATAATAACAATCTGTGAAATTTTTATTAAAATCGGTTAAGAAACACCGGAGATATGGAACCTTGAAGTTGAGTATGCAGTATGCAGTATGGTCGTACACACACGCACACATACTTGTAAGCACGGACTGTACGCGTAAAGTATAGGGATCAGGGTGTCGTCTAGTCGGGATTTCTCGACTAGAGCCTTCTTACTTGTTTCTAATTATGTTTGTTAATGTTTTTTCTTTTCTTTTCTTTCTTTTCTTAATTTCTGCTTAAGCAACTTTCCTTTTTTGGTCTCATTATAATCAAAAAATTAAGTCTATCAATAGGCAATTCAAAAAGGATATCAGTTGGTAGCGAATACTTTGTTTTATCATTGTTATTATTATGCTTAAATGAAAATATATCTCAGACGCTTATTGAAACCGCTGAATTGCTAATCCGCAATCATTAAGCCAGAAAACTGCTGTTGACCGTTGCCAATGATTACTTGATTATATATATATATATATGTGAACAATTGCTTGTTTTTGTTGCCTCTCTGCTGCAAGTTTCATTTTCCTTATCCTAATGGGTTTTTTCACCCCTATTTGCGCTTGGTTATTTCAGAATCATTTGTCATCTTTTTATAGTTACCTAGACCATAACTAAGCCAAAGTTTTTATATGTTTTTCCTGTTTGAATGTCATTAAGAAACGCCATGAGCATTAATTGTGGTCACTTTTAGTATATGTCAAGGCTCAAATGAAGGCTCTTATGTCTTAAGGTGCTTTAACATTAGCCATATCTCAGTTTCTGTGAGTGTATCTATAAACTTTGCATATTTTCAGACAAAAGCTTTATTGCATTCATTGTTTCTTGGCATGTTTAATTTAGTGTTGCAACTTTCTGCTGACTCTTTTGTATTGCATAACAAAAACCAAAATAAAAAATAAAACCATAGCCAAACCTATATAACTTTATATGGTATATATGCATATAGCAGCAAGGTTTAAGTTTTGCCAATCTTCCTCTTTAAGCTGCTGTTCACTTTTTGTTGCAAGTGGCATGCTCAGCGGCAACTTTGATTTGAGTAGCCAACAAACATGGCTATGGAAATATGACGCTACAAAAGTAGCTAACTGTGTGCGGGTGCGAGTGTGTGTATGAGTGTGTTGGTGTGTTGGTGTTGCTTACTTTCCACTTTAGAGATATGTTTACCGTGCACAAATGTGCAAGCGAGGTTTAACAAGTCGTCTTCGGCGCTAAGCCTACTTTGGCCAACTTGATGATGAACGAGGCAAGGCAAAACATACACGCGTATGCAGTTAGACGGCGCCAACAACAACAACATATGCCACTTGAAGCACATATTTTGTACATCAAAATGTTCGTTGCAGGCAAGCAAGCGCCTGGCTCAACTTGTTAACCTCCTTTTCATGACGCTGCATTATACGGACAATCAACGCCTCTTTAACAGCTCGCTTGCTCGTTGCTCGCACTCCTCCTATCAACAGTTTCGCGTCAGGCGTCAGGCGGCGCCGTCGGAAGCGAGCGAAAGCAAAATGTTTTTAGCTGAGCATTCCGCTTGCCAGACTAACACAACACACACACACACAAACACCTTTCGTCGTTTAGCCCTTTTTGGCAACGGCCCACATGAAATTTCAATTAAAAATCTTTTTGTTTGACAGCTTTTCCCTGCCTGCAAAATTAACAACTCGTGAAATATGCCACAGAAAAGTATGCTTTGTTTTTTTGGCCATTTGAACGTCTCACTCCTCGCACGTCCTTGACAACCATAAGACGCCTGGCAACAACATGGCCTAAGGCTGCAATTTAATCACCTCACAATACCTAAAACAACCTTTTAAAGTAGAACCAAATGCGTATACCATTTGCTGTGTGTGTGTGTGTGTGTGTGTGTGTGTGTGTGTGCATATAAATATTTAAAATATTTGGATTTGTTGCCTGGCTACAAAGAGAAGCAACACTAATTGGCTGTTTAATTGGCAAAATGTGTCGACGTCAGCTAAAAAGACAATTTGTTTAGGTCTAGAAAAACTAACAGACCATTAAACAGTTAAACCAAAATGTTAAAGTTGAATTTTGTTTAACTTTTTAGCTTTTGGATATCTCTTTTTTCGCCACTTACTTTGTTAAGCCCCAACTAAGTGTTATATACATATTTTTTGACACCTCATTTGACGATTACGTGAGGGTCTGTGTTAGTTGTCACTCCAGAACCCATCTCTCTCCCGTCAAATAGTTGCCCTAAGCATCCCTAAATGAGCCTCTCAATATGCATGACACATGGCTTAAGTGCGTAATTATGGCGTCAATGGTGAATAGCGACAGGCCACGAGGCCACGTGCTCTCATCAACAGCAAATATTCTTAATGGCCACGAGGCGGATGAGTTATGCAAAAGGAAGAAAATGTAATCATATTAGAAATAATGAAGAACTGTTGACAAAAAAAAAACAAAAAAGCCTTGAAATAACCACTTGCGACAATTAAAAACGATTCGATTACTTAAAAATGTTTCTTTGCAAGTATTTCTCAACATTTATTGTATGGAAATTTTATTGAATTGCACAACTTTCATGCCAAGTGAATGGAACTCAAAAGTCTATATTGACAGCTATACAACGATGAAAATTTATTTTCCATTTGCCATTCATTCGATTCGAAGAAAAGTCATTCAATGCGGGCAGGCGAAAAGTGTGCCCCCAGTTCAAAGTGTGCGTCTTAAAAGTTTTCCAGTGCAATCTGTGCACAAACTATTATAAAATCATCACAATGGAAATGTATAACTTTTGACGTTGCCAAACAAAACGCATAAGCAGGAGGTTCAAGGATCTGGCACACGTACATAGTTTAAGACAAACAAATCCAAAAGCGAAGCATTTGGCTCTTTTACAAAACCTTCGCTTGCCATTGTTCAAGTGCTTCTAAAGTTTAAAGGCCATCCAGAGAGAAAGAGAGAACAGAGTGTGACTTTGGCTGGTCTACACATAAAACCTGCAGGTGATTAACATAAATCTGCCAAATGCCAAAAGACAGCTGCCATTAATTGCCACTGCAGCTATTGAAAAATGGTTCAAGATTTGCTAATTAATTTTTGATAATTATCTGGGGCGCATTGAAAAAGTTTTTCACCTTTCACCCTTCACCCTTCTGCTTCTTCTGCTCGACTGCTGCTGCTGCAATACTCATTGAAGTTGAATAATGAGCCGAAGTAAATCTAACCTTTTCACGTTATAAACATAGCGCACAATGCTAATTGGAGCATCGCGCACAGAAATGTATACACAAACAAGGAAACAAAAACTTAAAACAGCAGCTACCAAAAGGCAAACAAAACAAAAAAACAACAACAAAAAATGGCAAAACTAAATATTTTACTTTTTACTCTATGCATTGCGCCTTTTTCTCTATTTTGGCAGCGGCTACAAATCAAATAACAAATTATATAGTCTTTCTCGCTACCAAGTAGAAGTTCAAATACTCTTTTGCTGAATAATTCATATTTTTTCACGCAAAATATTTTTTTTTTATTTACAATACTTTTTAAAACATGTTTCAATTAATAAATTTCTTTTAAAATATCATAAAAAATATTGATTAATTTTTTTTCCATTAAAAAGTTTGGTTTTAAGTAAGTTAATGCTTTAAAGAAGTCAACTAAGAGCCGCAAAAATAAGTTCTTTGAAAATCCACAACAAAAAATATTTATAAACAAAATATTTTAATTTACCAAAACATCTTAGCATTAAAGTAAACAAAATGAATGTGTAGCAAAATATACTTTAAAATAGCATCGTTTTGTTGAGTATGCCTAGAGCATTTGCTGCTTGGTCCAAAAACGATGACGTTACAAAATTTCATTTCACGGCCACTGCACAGAAACTGGCCAAAAACTATCCTTGACTTGTATTTGCATTATGCATGCATTTATTTTGGTTTGGTTTTTCCTAGTGCAGAGGCGGCAGCAAGCTGAATACTAAAAAAAGCAACTAAAAACACAGAAACTAACAAAAATTATGGCTCAACAGCTCAATGCACTGTTTCACACTGTACAAAGGCGTATTGAAGGAGAACTAGAATAGGGACTTTCTGACAACAATAATATATATCTTTTTGTAACACGTTAAAGAAATAAATCAGCATAGTATTTGTTATTTAATTTCTTTCAAATGCCATACACACTTTTATTATATTTCTTAACAGAGTACGTTTAAAAATTAAGAATATGTTAAGTTACTTACCTAACTTTTCTCTTCAAGTGTCCAATGTCAGCTGTGACTGCAGTTGTTTAATTGGATGCTATTTTAGTTTTTAATTGAGTTTCGATTGTAAAATAATAATAACTGGCACACTTGTTCGTTGTTCTGCAAATGATTGTGATTTATATGGCTTCTGGATTATATGGCCTGTTAAAAAAAATCACTCGAAATTAATTGAACTGCGAACTTCACTCAAACCGACCGACAGCATTCGCGAAATCAATTTCGTTGCACAATGATCGTAAAGCAAAATGAAAAAGATAAATGGGAGAGTAGAAGTGATTTGCGCTGACATATGTGTCGTATGCGCAATATTTAATAAGCAGTTCACTCAAGATAACATGTATCACTCATACGTCACGTTGCCAAATTGCTTGCCTCGTCATCAGATGCCACACACACACACACACACACACATACACACTTGGAGCACAACACGTGCACTTGACATTTAGTGTGACAAGTTCCAGAGCCTCCCAAAAAAAAACAAACAGAAACCAAAAAATATAAGACTACCAAATACAAAAAGAACAACAACCACATCCTGTGTATACAAAAACGAACGTACAAATAAAAATTCATAAAAATTCAAAACAGACAGCAATCAATGACGTTGTCGATATTGGTTTCAGTTTGGGGTGTCAGGCAAGCAAGTCGATGTTGCACAGTGGTCAACAATGTATGTAAAGTGTTGATGCTAAATTTAAATGGAATATTTTTTTAATTAGAAAGATTTGACATTTCAGCAACTTATACATCATTTGACTCGATTAATACTCTCATAATATTTTCTCTATAACAAAAATGGCTTTAATGTTTTTAAAATGACGAAAATATTTACGTTGTAAATTATTTCAATCAAAAAACAAAACAATTAATTCGAAAATAAAACATTTTTAAAGTGACTTAAGCTAATAAATACAAAACATTTAACGTGATTCAAATACAAATTCAACCACTGTGCTTCGGTTGCCATTGCGTGCCTAAAATGTTATTTCCTTGTCCTTGATAGCAATTGTCAAGTGCGCGCCAGGATTCTTTATCAGCTACCCCTCCCGCCACCCTTTTGCCAACCCGGAACGTTTCCTTGTATGATATCGTGCGAAAAGCGCAGCTGGTTCCCCATTTGGGTACGCACAGTGCTCAAGTGCCGCCACCAATCAATGAAAGTGAAGTGTCCAAAAAAAGGAAGAGGAAAGATATTCAGGCACAATGACGCGACTAAACGCGTTTTGCCAACTTCCTGTCCAGTCAGTTAACCTAATGACCGGCATTCATGACCAAGTTTATATCCAATAGAGCTTCTAACCAGCTGTAGTCAGCTTTACTGCTTTTGCTTGTGCTTTTGCGTAGGGTTCGCTGACTTTGTCTCGCTTTTATGTGCCTTTTGCCATTTGATGATTACTTGAAAGGCGCCTCTAAAAGACAATGTTTCAATTGTCAAACGTAAATGGCGAATGGCGATAATCTGAATGCTTAATTTAGCGCATAGAAAGTCGAGTTCGAGTAGAACAAAACACGCTAGTGAAATAGTGTCGCTAGTTTTTGTAGTTTTCTTTTATTACTGGCAACTAGCAAAAGGTCGAAAATGAAAATGAAAGCATATTTCCGTCTTGAAATATTGACAAGTTATGTCAGCAATGAAAGATTATTGCATAAATTAATTACGAGTACAAAGCTCAAAATGTGCAGTTCAGGCTGGCATTCAGGTTGGCATTCAGGCAGGCAGGATGTCGAGCCTATATTCTTGCTACGATGGCGACAAATAATTGAGCACGTGCCACAAAACACAGGCAGCAAGCTAGCCTAGGACTAGGCAGCTAAGCAAAGGCCGTCATACACGTCGCGTATACGTAATGTGACCTGCTGCTACTTGATTTAACTAATACAAAGTAAAAGGAGCACGTATGCATGTGTGTGTGTGTGTGTGTGTGTGTGTGTACATGAGTATATACAATTAATAACATGTGCATAAATAGGATAACTTTTGCAGTAAAGGTTTTTTTTTACCCCCTCAAATTGCTGCGAGATGTAATTTAATTTTGAAATCAGGCAACCGCCACGTTTGGGAATTGGGCAACGGTTCACATACATACAAACGAACATACATACATACATAAGTAGCTATCGCATGACGTTCGTTAATCAGTTCATGTTGCGCTCTTCCAGGAATTTCAATCAACAACTTATTAAAAGCTACCCTTTTCAGTCGCTTGACAAAGTGTGGTAGCAATTTGTTCAAATTGTATTTTGGGCAAGAGTGAAAACATACATGGTGGGATATAGTGCATAATCTAGTCTGATACACTCGATTCCCAGCACTCTTTCCTACTATAAATATGAGTTCAAAAGAACTTGTAACTAACTAATATTAGCTTAAGTTCGTTTTCATTAATCAATTTTCATGAAAATAATTATTTAATTAAATATTAAGCTTGTAAACACAAATGAAATCTTGATATATACTAATTTTTAGATAATGGAAGGAATCAACAGTATAAAGAAAAATAAATTAATAATATCTACCAATACGTTAAAGATACATTACTTGACTTATTTGACATTTGATGTCAAACAAAATGATGATGATAACATTAGTTTGTCTTTATTTCCAGCTAATGATTTCGCTTAGATAAACTCAATATTCAATTAACTGATATGACAAGTGAATATACTTTTCCATTATACTACAAGCATTTGCCTCATGCTATCGATTTCTTGAATGTATCCACTGATGATGCATATGCTTTATGTGCCGCAATTTCTAATCAAAAGCAACTCAGTCAACGCCTCATTTGGCAGCATTGTCGACAGCCGGTTGACAGCTAGTCAGTCAGTCAGTCACTCAGTCAGTCAGTTAGTCAGTTAGTGAGTTTGTCAGGCATAGACACTCAACGGCAACGAACGCATCAAATTAGCTGTGTTCGCTGCTGCATTGATTTGTTAGGCTCGACATATCAAAATGTAAAAGCCAACAACAAGAGAAAGAAAACTATAGGAAATGTCAGAGTAGAACGAATGTCACACACACACACACACACACACACAAACACACACACACACACAGAGAAAGAGAGAGAGAGAGAGAGATCCATCTATCACAGTCCTGCCAATCTCGCAGAAGCTCTCAGGTAACACACAACTGTTCAAAATGTATTTAAGATATTATCGGATTTAAGTGCGTATACATTTTGATTTGTTTTTTATTCATTTCGGATTTGTTGTGTTGGCTTTCACTTTCTGTACGTTTATTTGATGTATGCGTGTGCCTTTGGGGAAAAGGGGGCAGGCGGATTTAAAAATAGAAGCACGTTGTCAAGGACAAGTTTACGGTTATTTTTGAAGCCATACAAACGCCGAACCGAACCGAACCGAGCGTTCTTGCTGCAGGCCAAAAAGCCCACAACAACAATGACAAGAGTCAAGCAAAAGACAAAAAGGAAAGTTTTCGTTGTGTTTTTGTTCCGCACTTTTTTTGTTTTTTTGTTTTTTTTTGAGTATGTTGTTCTTGTTTTGTTGTAATTGTGTTGTATGATGTTGTTTGTTGTCAGTTGAAATTCATTTGGCAAAAATACAAAAATAATTAGCTGGCCTTCTTCTTCTTCTTCTTCTTGTTTTTCACACTTTCTGTGCATATGTTGTTTGTTTGTTGGATTTTTTTATGTAAGTTATTTTTACTTTTGTACTAGATTGAACGCGAGGACTTTTCTTTTGTCTAAAACAAACACACACACACACACCCACACGCACACTCACGAACACACACCGAGAGAAAGAAACACTCAATGTTGATATTTTGTTTTTGTATGGCCCTAGCACGTTTCCATGTTGTATGTTGTATATATTTAATTGCAAGCGCTATCTGTACCGTTAGCTGCGATGGCATCCATACAACTGAAACTGAAACGCAACTTTTGCGGACACCAAAGCATTTTCAACTGCCGGTTGCACCATGTGCTTCGAACATGTTGCAAGCGGTATTATTGTGTTGTGTTTTGGTTCGTTCGTTGTGGTTCCATGCGGTGTATGCGTATTGTTCGAACCCTTACAATGCAGCGCATACAAATGGCCCACTTGACTGAGACTCTAGCAGCTGACAACAGTGAGTAAATGTGTATGTGTGTGTGTGTGTGAAGATAGGTGAAATTTGTTCGTTGCGTGTGAAGAGTTGAAAAATTGCTTACATATGAAAATGAAGTATACGACTTGTGTGAAGCCAGGTATAGAATTGATAAATGCATTCATGAATGAATAAGGCTTGAGCTTTTATATCATCACTTTAGGATGTTGGAAAGTCTTGTAAGTGGTTAAGGCTTAAAAAAAAAGCGTAAACATTAATTCTTGTGATTTATTTCTGGAAATAAAAATTAATATATCAAATGGAAGAATGGAGTTTAAAGTAGTAATGTATTAGGACTTAAAGGATTAAGTTTGAAGAGAAATGAGTTTCTTATTCATAAATTGTTTTAAGTTTCTCCTTACAATATTTAAAGTGTATCAAAATTTCGTCAATCTTATCGTTTATCAGCATATCTCATCTCTCGACCATTATCATACAAAATGAATGATTGTTTTTGGCTGAATCACAAAGTGCTATCGATGATGATGCTCAAAGCTTTGGTCTGGGGACCGCGCACTCAAGGCATCAATTAAAGCAATGGGTTCAACAGAAATCCTTATTCTTGGTTCAATTGAACCTACAAACCAAACTGGAACATCAAATTCTCCAAAATCCTTGCCCCATTCTTGGGCAAAACACTTAAATATGCCAGCTGAATGAGAATTATGTGGCATTTCTCGAATAGCTGGCTGGCACAGCGTGTAAAATGAACGATAAGCGAACCTAACCACCAAGTGGAAGTGGAAGTGGAAGTCTGCACTTTATTTCTCTCATTCTTGTTCGTGTAGTTAGTAAAGCGCAAAAAGGAAGAACGCAAGGCGCTGTCACAGCAGCCAGAAGCAGCCAACAGCAGCAGCAGCAGCAGTAAAAGCAAAAGCAAAGAACAATCTATTTTACGTCAATTGGTTCATATTTTATAGGCTGAGTGTGTTTGTGTATTGTGTGGTGTGAAGTGGAGACGAGTAAGAGCACAAACTCGTTGCTTATGGCTTAATGACCGCATTTGTTGCCAGGGGCGTTAAGGTTAGTAGTAGTCGCTTCTTCGTCTTCTGCCAGACAACCACAAAATTTAACAAGTACTGTTCACTAATATACTACTATATATATACACAATGCCAATGCTTGACCCAGAAAAGTTTTGCGGTTCACCAACAAGTTGGCTCGCAGTTGGTAGTTGACAGTTGGGAAACTGGGATCGTGGTTGGGTGCCGCATAATTGACATGTCAGGCATTTGCTTTTAGGTCTGTAATAACTCTTAACAATGCTTGTCTATGCAGTCTGTCAAGCATTTAACTAAACATGAAGCAAGTGCACAAGATTGTCAACAAGAACAACGAAACAGAGAGAGAGAGGGAGAGAGGGGAGAGGCAGCGAGAAAGAGAAAGATAATTCATATATACACTGGCCAAAACACAAGTGTTTGATCCAAATGTAATAAGGAAAAAAAAGAAATCGATCAAAACTTCAGCAAACATAAAGCAACAAAACATTATAAGATTATTATAATTAAATGCATGTACAAACATGAATATTTGGGAATGTTTAAATGTTTTGTAGCCATTATTAGATTTTTTATAATTATACTTTAACATATAAGTTAAATGAAGACTGTAATATACTTTGTTTTGTGTGTTTTTAAAAATTATTAAAACTACTTTTGGCATTTTTGAAAGATTCCTAAAATAATATTGATTTAAGTTAAAGTAAACTATTCCCAATTCATTCTCAAAAATATATTAAATGTTCGAAGCAAGCGTTGTCATCTCGGTCCATCCAGCTACCGGCATGACTAAATTGATATGGCAGAATGTTGTCTGGCAAGCATTTATGTAAAATTGAAACCGGAAACAGCGCCCACAGCACAACACACAGAGCCAGATCACAACAGCAAAAGCACAACAAAGCGTAAAGGCCGTTACATGGAAGGGCAAGCAAGCAGACTGAAGACGACATCCGTGGAACTCATACCGGATAAGACTGTAAGGGATAAAAGGGGGGTGGAAACCAAGCGTACTGCGTCGCATTATAGCATTTGATTGATTGCCTTTTAGCCTATGAAAGCGGCAAGATACTCGCACTTAGTTAGTTATCTGCGAGCCACCATGACGTATGCGTAATGTGATACATAACAAATATGCGGAACGCGTGACCGCCATTGCTTTCCGGCAGCAACGGCTGGTTCATCCACACCCAGCTCATACTTCTCTCATTTCCGGCCAGGGCCGCCAGCAAATTAATTTGCATCCTTTTACAGCAAATCGCTTTCAGGTGCAGCAAGGCGATAACTGTTTTTGTGTTTGTATGTGTCTGTCTCTGTGTGTGTGTTTGTGTCCTTGTACACTTTATGCGCAAAGTATGTTTGTGGTAGCAAATACTGTGTGTTTGTGTGTTTTTTAATTATTATTTGCTTAAATAATAAGGGTACTTAGGTCAAGGAAAACTTTATGCTATAGCAAAATACTCTTTTACAGTGGCTGTACAACTGTAAGAGAGCTTGAGATTTTTTTGAGAGAGGGAGCATGAAGAACTTTAGCTATTTTCGTTTCAAATTCAATTACTCTAAAACCAGATTAAATAAGATTTAAGAACAGTCTAAAGGCAACTGGACTACACTTACAGTTTTAGAGTAACTAAACAAGCTAACCATTCTTCAAAGTTAAACGTTTTGGTAAGTTGTTGTAAGAGAAATTATTAATTGATGTCTTTGCATTTTAGTTCACTTTTAAAGGGTATTTTTAAGTCATGCCTTCTCTACTATAGAACACATTTATTCTTAGGAATTTTCCGGTTAGAATTAAGTGCTTGCTAACGGATGGCATTTCCATCATTCTGTTTACAACATTGGCTTTGTTTTTGGGGTCGTGAGTGCAGCTCGTTGCTGCTCGTTGCTTCTGCTAATGAGTGTCGCTTGCAGACTCTAGTGTGTGTGAAGGCCAAAAGGGCTGCACCACCAACGAAGCGTCATAGTGGGGCCGTAGCAGGAACCGGACCAACTATTAGGCTAATGGCAAGTGACAAGTTTTGTAAATTGGAATTACATGAACGCTGTGGTATTTAAGATATTTCATATTACGAGTGCAAACACACACACACATACACATACTTACTTACTTGTATACCACAAATCGTTCAACACTTGGCAGCACTTAAACGCGGATAACCACATGATAAAATTAGACGATTAGCCACTGGAAACGACCGCAACAACAACACACACACACACTCGAAGGCAGACCGAGGCTAGACTAAATAAACAGCACAGCTGGCGAACCATGTGTGTGTTTGCCCCGCTTGCCAACTCATTTAACTCACTTGCCACAAGCCCTATCGAAGAGAGAATTTTTCAAAACAAATTGCGCTAGCTATGTTTTTTTTTCTATAATTTTTTTTGCTGCACTGTGCGCTGTGCTGGAAAATATTTGCGCTGAGAAAAATCGTTTGAAATTAGTTGAACAAAACATAAACGAAATGCATTAAGATAAAAAAAAACCAATAAATACTTGACGCTTTGCCTGAAAACGAAGCATAAACAAACTTTAAACTGCGGGGATTTCTTGTGTTGGACAGAAAAGAACAAATGTTTAATCTTTATCATCTTTCATTGAAAGAACTTTTTTGTTGGGAAAAGAAATGAAAAGAAATATTTGAATTTGGGTAGTTATAATATTTAAAATGTTTATTAAACTTTTACTTTTTATTTTCTCCAGGTTAGTGACATAATTATGATTAAAATACGTAAAATAATATTTAATAAGCAAACAAAATTTAATAAAGTCATGAAAAACATTAAAAAAATTTTTTTTTTATTTTTAATATTTATATTCTATATATATATTTTTGTAATGTTATTTTTTTTCTATATTTTTTTTTTTCAATTTCTAGTTTATAACTTGTGGTCTGGGAATGTCAAGACACACACTCACAGACCGCATACTGCCGCAATTTATAGCTATGCATTTAACTTTTTCGTTTTGTTTTTGCGGCTTAAGCATATTTTATCGCATATAGTGCTTAGACCACAGAAACAGTCAAGCCAGCTAGAAACGAATGCAAATGCCTTTTATGCACCGAAAGCGATAAACGTTGTACGTTTTATGAGAAGTAAACTCAGCAAAATGAATAGATTTGTGAGTGGCTGGCAAAGGGGGAGGGGACGGGAAGCGAGAACGAGTAAACACGAAATTCACACATAGTCAGGCTATGTATGCAATTCGAATGAAATATTAATTGTTTACTTTGGCGCAATGTTTGTGATGTGCAGCATTTTGTCGAGAAACGCAATTAGTTCGACTTCAATGCAAGAGGTGTAATAAAACAAAACACAATTACTAAATGCTTGATATTGAACAGATATACAGCGAGGGAAGGGAAGGGAAGAGAGAAGAGAGAGGAAAGTTAAGCAAAATGAAATACTAATAAATTACAATTCAAAAACAACAACAACAAAGACAAATAGAAAATTGCCAACTTGCTTATCTATTAAACAGCTCACAGAGAGACCGAAAGTAGGAGACAGGAGAGAGTAGAGAAACAACTGTGATACGAACCACGACACCTTACAGATGTGCTTTAACTTAAGCCCCAACTCCAGTTTCATCTTCGAACTGCTTTCACAGCTGCCATTTGATAAATTTTCATTTGAAAACTGTCACTTGACTGATAAAATTTAATTTTTTGGGCATGTTTTTATCTGTTGTTGTTGCTGTTGTTGCTGCTGTCATTCGCCATGCGTAACTTGCCCCTTGGCCTGCCGCAGAGCAGCAAGGAGAATTACATTTTGCGCACACAGTTGTGATTTTCATTAATTTAGTGTAAATATAACACACACACATAATATTTAAGTTCAGGAAAAAAAAAAAGTTGCAAATTCCAAATCAAATAACTTTTTTTGGCCCCAAAAACTTTTATGCCAGAAACCACAAGCAAAAAACGACTCGAAACAAAAAAGTTTGTCCACAAAAAAGAAACAAAAAATGTTTATAGTATCTTCGGATGCTGCTGCTTTTGTTTGAATACCATTTAATATTTTGCTGGAAGAGGGATTTTCGATCTTAAAAGTATACATAATAAAGTAAAATGTTAGGGAAAACAGATTTGTTTATTAACTTTATACAAAGTTGATAAGGATTTGTGCCTAATAACTATTTGGGTAGGTCATTGTAGGGTATCATTTGAACCGAAGCCCAGTGACATCTTACTTTTTACGTTTTGTTTTCGCTTTTGTCACGGTTGCGCTTCTTAGCATTACGCATACGCAGCGTAAACTTTCTGTTAGACTGGGAATACGCAACTGCTGGAAACATTTGACTGCTCGCTGCCAAAACAAAGTAAGCATGAAATTTGCTTAGGCATCCGTTTGGCTTTCAAGTCTAAGCATTGTTGTTTCTTTAGCTGCCACTTGAATATCATCATCAATGTGACCATAAAACAATGAGACCTTGATTTACAAAAAAACAAAGAAAAGAGTCGTTCGTATAACTGTGTGAGTTTAATTTTAAAAGCAGTTACTAGACCTAATGCACATATATATTTATTCTTCACATAGTAATTGAAACTTTCTGTATATTTAATGCTTGCTGTCAAAGTGATGGCAAATTTGTAGAGTAGTCAGAAATTGCAATAAAGTGTTCAAACTTTCAACAACAAAAAACTGAAAGCTTATCTATTTTCACGGTCATTTCTCCCAAAAAGTTAAAATGATTGCCGGCTAACATTGTATGGCGCTAAGTGTTTGTATTATTCAGTGACCTGAACTTGAACTAATGGTGCGAACAGCTGTCGACAATTTAAATGAGCCCTCAATATCGATTATATGTCGGTGGTCACTTTGGTACAGTAAAACTTTATAAAGCTCTACTTGTCCTCGGGACTCTCTTTAAGTAGAAGTAGAAGTTGAAGTTGGGGTAGAAGTTGAAGTTGAAGTAGAAGTAGAAGTAAAAGAAGTAGAAGTAGAAGTAGAAATAGAAGAAGATGAAAAGTAGAAGTAGAAGTAATAACAAATCTCGTTTTAATATATTATTTTTATGTACTTTTTCTATCAAACCCAAGCTAATAAATTTGTAATCGAGCTCATAACATAAATTTGTGTGAGATAATATAATGAATGATAATAATTCAATGCAATAAAAAGTGCATAAAAAGCTTATGTATCCATAATGCAGCCATCTAAAGGTATCAGGCAATATGCCTGGTTCCGCATTTGAGTCTTCTCTCTGGCATTTTTTGGTGCCCGATCACGTACGCTGTGTGTGTGTATGTGGTCCTGGAGCACTTGATGGTGACTGTCATCTTCCCAATACATCTACTGTTGGGTCTCCTGATGCCGACAACACCTGCCGAGCTGTTGCAGAATCTAACCCTGAGCATTACTTATGCCTCTTGCGGTTTGAAGCACATCATGCGGCATTTGTGGCATCTGTCGCACATGTTGGAGATTGAGGAGATGCTGCTGAAGTTGAATAAATGTGCTCAGAGCGATGAGGAGGAGACGTTGCTGCATTTATACTAGTTATGCGTTTACCTACGTGCTTCTCATGCCTAGCGCCATCTTGACTCTCTGTGCCGAACCTCGTGAGCTATTGTATGTGGCGTGGTATCTCTTGGCCTGGCGCAAGAATGACTTCAACTACGATACAGTTCTTGGCTATCAGTTTCTTAGCATATGTATAGAAGCCTTGCAAGGCTTGACAAATGATATATATACTACTCTGACGCTGTGCTATTTGCGTGGACATATTCATCTCTTTGACTTACGCCTGGAATTTCAAAAGTAGCCAGAAACTCAGACACATCAACAATTACGTGCCGGCTTCCAGGACTTCATTCTACTTATGAGGTGGGATTTAGTTGCATAATAGAAACAATATGGTAAAGTTTTTTTACTCTAATGACATTATTTAAAAAGAAGCTATTCATTTTGTATTTATATTGAACTTACCCGAGAGACCATTAGCATTACTCAGCTCAAACAAGTGATGTTTCGTGGTGTCAATATGTTGTTAATGTTCAACTGTTTCCCAGTTGCTATTTTGCCAGTGTCGTCACTGTGGAGGCAGAACAATTGCCATATGCCATCTTCTCGGGCAATTGGTACGAATAGTACAAGGAAGCTGTCATCGATGCAAAGTGCTTATCTTTAGCCAGTTGACGATGAGCCTGGCAGCATGGCTATTGATTGCCGGCGGACTATTTCAACTTAATTTGGATACGTTTCGTTGCTACGATTAAAATGGCATATTCTCTGTTTGCTGGCATGATGCAAGTTAGATTTAATTAAAGTGAACAAAGGTTTTGATGCTTAAACTGTTTGTTACTTTCTTGATTCCTCTCAATTGAATTTCATACACATTTGCACGTTTCTCATTTCAAAAGTGATGCAATCAACGCCACACAGTGCGCTATAACAAATGAAACTCATTAATTGCCTTGTCTTAGTGCGCAAATGAACATTTGTTTGTTTCGCTTTACGTTTTCATTATATTTGCATTTTGATTTTGATTTTGTTTCGAATTCGTTTCAGCTTTCGATTTTTACAATTTACCTCAAGCAATGAATTTTGTTTACGCATTCAAATTTATAATTTAATTTTCTGTTTTATTTATGCCTATGCTTCAGCGCTTTGTTATTGTAATAAAAAGCGAACAGCGGAAAATATTTTAAGCCTGTGTGAAAATATGCTGTTAATCTACTAAAATGTTACACGCTACTTTGTTCAAACAAATGCTGGGAAAAATGCGTCACTGAAATTTAAAATTATTTATTGTTTAATAAATATAGTGGACGATCGATTGGAGAACATTGAAAGCCTTAAATCTTTTATTGAATCTTGTTAATAATTGAATTTCTTGTTCATTTTTTACTTTATTGAAAGGCGAAGGCACACTTATAAAAGAATTTCTATAAATTCAGTTAGCAAATATCAAGTTTCCATCCATTTACGTGATTTCCGTTTCTGGTTTTTGTGATTTGTGGCAAGGCCTGGTTGAAATGTTATCGTTGGCAGCACTTTAGTACGTGCTGTGTTCAAATGTGCACTTTTAACCCAATTTTGGTACTTATTTATACCTTTTTGGTCAAGATTTAGATAACGTTTGCTCTGACTCTCTACTGCTTATGGTGAACCATTCAGAGCGCAGTTGAAAATAGTTTCTGTTTAACTTAAGAATCTTGTCTTCACTTTTTCTTTACTTAGTTTCTTTGCAATTCAATGCTTATAAACTAGCAAATTAAATGAGAGTTGATTAACTATGCATACAAATTCAATTCTCAATCTTTAAAGAAACATTATTGTATAAAATACGCCTCATTAATCATAGCTGTAAGGCAAAAAACAATTTTAATCATTTCTGACTGTGACGATAATAATTTATTTCCATTATTGATTTAAATAGTTTGAATACACAATTTGTATGGCATACCGAAGGTTATGCGTTGAGCTTTAAATATCAATTAATAATGTGAAAATCATATGAATAATTTACAAAGAAAATCACATATAGTAGTACAACATATACAGGAAGCAAAAGGAAATACAATTTTTATTGCTATCGCTGTTTGTGGTTGTGTGAAATGAAAATGGATGGAAATTTGTCTGTACAAAATGCAAAAATTGTTGATTGCGTTGCCTGCATGCATAAAATGAATATAAATATATATCATATAGTAGAAAATAGGCAGGCAAAACTGTCCAGTTGTCAAAAGATAGGAAATGCCACACACACACAGAAGATGCAACTGAATTTTGGCCTTTTTGTTGTGCTTTTAAAATTTAAATTTGCATAAATTATTAATTAGTTTAAAACACATTTTGAAATGTTAAAGAAAAACATGAAAATATTTGCCTAACTTTTTAGTATTTGTTAAACAATATTTGATTCATTTTAACTTGATTTTATGCATTTAAATTCTTTTTACAGAGCATTTTATGCCCTCTTAACTTCACCACTCCTGCAAGCTAATTCGAATATATTCACAAATAGTATGCAATAAAATATTTCTGAAATGAAATTTAATAAATTAAACTTAGTTTAGACATTTGAAATTGGTTCGCATTTGCCAAAAGCCATTTGATGAGAAAGAGCTACAAAATGAAATCGTGAATAGGCAAAGCAAACGGAAAGAGAAATTGAAATTTTGACGAGTTTTGAAATTGTAGCTCAAACAAGCTTTGGCAGCATTATGTTGAAATATTGCGTATACGAACCGTGTGGTTGTTTCGTTGGTTGAGTAAGTTAAACCGAGGCGACCGCGCTCGAGGTGGTTTGTGCCAGGCTTTCATTTCCGTTTTTTAAAAGCACAAAACACACAGATGGCAAAAATATTGTTGGCATACTTTTCAAAGTGCTTCCTGTCGCATGTCCTGAATCTCACTCGCTCTTTCTCTGTGTGTGTTTGTGTGTTTATTTTAACTTTTGAATGCGCGAGCCGAGGGATTTTCACAGCCAAATAGTAAACTAAAACAAAACACACAGAGAGAAGTATGAAAAATGGAAATGGAAACTGTCAACTGAACTCAAAGTTGTCTATTATAGCTACTAAAACCACCACCTCTCCCTTCCTTCTTTCCAACTGTCGAAACTCAATCAGTGCAGCAAGAACAAGCAGTGACACCACCCAAAAGCAACCCACAACAGTCGACCAGCCACAGATTGAATTGCTTTGCACTTTGGTCCGCAAATGGTTTTGCGAAATTGTACAACGTTAATGCTTCCCCCGAGGCAAACAGTCGAAGCTCTAATCAAAAATTTAGTTATCTAGCTGCATTTTGCTGCTTTTGTGCTTTTTGTTTGTTTTGGCATAATCTACTTTTGTCAACATCTCGACAAGAGAGATACAACATTTTTTGCTTGTAATATATATGTTTTGATGATTGGCATGATAAATGGCACGATTTGAAAGGTTTTTGTCAAAGGTTTAGTTAAGTTTATAAATCGTTAATTGTGGAAGAACAACTTAAAGGATTGACAAAGATATATCAATTGATTGTGATGATTATGTATGATCATGCCTAATTATTGGCATTATAATTTATTGGAATATTTATATTTAACTATCAGTATCAGTATCAAAGTATCAAGTTGTAATAGATAGTATTTAAGACATATTGAATAAATCAAACAATGTTATTTAATAAATATTTATTTTCATTTTTATATTTAAGTATTTATTTATATATTATTTATAATTAGTGACAGAATTTATTTAAACTTTATGTGTAAACTATAAGTAACTGCAAGCCAAAAAGCATTTTGAAAAAGTTAAGTACAATTATTTGTGATACGCAACCAATTATTTAATAATAATAAATCCTCAGGAAATAACGTATATGATTAATTAATAACAAAACCAATTAAGTTTCAATTTGCAATCCATTAACTAATTATTGGGTATAACATTTAATCTATTTTATATAAATACTTTTTTTTAAACAATTAATCTTGTTGATTTTTTTGTTGCCAGCTAAAATTACACTGTTAAAAAATACCTTTCCATTCTGTTATTGGTTTTTCCCTCCATTGAGACTCTTAATTTAATTAATTTTCAACTTGTTGTTTATTATGGCAAAGAGCATAATTGTGAAAATATCTAATTGTAATTCCCATCAATAATTAATTCGCTTGATTATTTTATTTGCTCAACGCTAACAAAAAACAAACGAAACAAAACACAACCGACAAATATATACACGTATATTTTAAACATTTTAATTTGCCAGATAACTGAAATTGATTATATAATCAATATAGTCGTGGCCTTTACACTAACGGCAATTGTGTGAAATGATTTCGATTGAAAATTGTTTAATTTACAAACAGCTGCAGAGATTTGTGATTGAGCGTTGCATGTTGCAAGTTTGCAGCACTTGCATTGCAATTTCAAACTCAATTACCTCGCGGTGGTCTAGTCAATTTACACGCACAGTGCACAAAAAAAAACCTCGAACCTGAAACCTGAAGGCGGATGGAACATGCAGTGTCCACCAACTATGGCGACACATATGTCACGGATCCTGTGCCTGCCTGCCTGCCTGGCTGCATGCCTGCTGTTTCCTGCTCCTGTGCCTAAAACTATGCACCAGTTAGAATAACAAGCACCGAGGGGCAGACTATGTATATATATGTATGTATATATGTGTGTGTTTGCCTGCCTCTCCTCTTGTATTTCAGTCATGCATGAAATTTTTTACTTTCCAACCAGTTGGCGGCCACTTGCTTGTTGTTCATTTTCTTTCCCTTCTTCCCTTTTGTTTTTGCTCGAGTTTTATTTCCTGTTCTCTTTTCAATTGTTGTTTCCTTGTTGTTGTTGTTGTTTAGCGCAACGTGTTTTCGTTTTTATTATTTTTTTTTTTTTTTACGCATTGCTACGACAGATGTTGACATTGTTATTCTTCTTCCCTTCTTCCTTTCTCTGACTTTATTTTTTATTTTTTGTCTGTGTGTTGTTGCTGTCGTTAAAGCTGATAAAGCTTTCAGGCTTTCGCTGTCGCATCAAAGTCGTGTTGACTTTTTTTTTTGTGGCCGTATACTGCGCATTGGCACTGTAAATGATTAAAATTGCATTTAGTATTTTCCATCTGGACGAGTAGCATGTTGTCGCAACATTGTACAAGGAACTGTTCCAGACAAGTTCACCAGCATAACTGCTTTTTTTTTTTTGTATTTTGAAGATGCCTTTGGACATTGTCTAACACAGTGAATAGCACTTTCTTATGTCCCTGCAGACCACACAACCTACAGTCAATGAAGACTTAGTTGATGGTTGGTACGAGAGATGGTTGGTGCAAAATATTAACATCTTAAACAACACATTGTACTACAAAATATCCATAAATGAGTCATAACTTTTCACTGCTAAAACTTCATTTAAGGTAACCCGATTTGGTTATGTCATGCATTAAAACCCTTCTATAAACTCGCATCTCAAAAATATTTTCTATTTAGTGTTTATATGATAGTGGTTTCAACTAGAAAAACTATATAATATTTTTAACAAATAACTATTTGTCAGAAGTCTTAAATAGCTTACAGCACTAGTTGAGGCTTTTACAACTATTTCAACTCTTACCTCTTTAAACTGAGGTCCATCATCTCTCAACTGCCTTGAGTACTTCATTACTTAGTTATACTCGAGCACTCAAATATTCGCTTCGTTGCAGTTGCAGGTCTCTTTGCTTTGGGCCTATCACATTTCACCTTTTTTGTCTCCCCCTCTCTTTCTTCGTCTCTTTCTATGTTTGCTGCTTCTTGTCTTCAGTTCTTTGGCCCATTTGTAATTGGAGATATGGGCAAATGCGTTTGCCAAACAAGCTTAAAGTTTCTTGACCAATTTCCGTACGTATTTTGTTAGCCATTTTTCCGAAGCCGACTCAGACACCGGTATTTGTGGACAATTTTTGTGGCCCAAAAGTGAATGCTGCTGCAGCTTTGTAAGTGAGGCAGACAGTGAGGCAGGTAGGCGTATCAGGCGTATCACCGGTAAGGAAGGTCATTTGTAACTTTAACTTAACAAATTTGAAAGCGTCGACGCATATCAAGTGTGGTCTGGTTCTGGCGATGGCCCTTTTGGGCCAACTTGATTTGTTTGCAAAACTAGCTAGAGCTAAGGCTACTTGTTCTGCAGCTTATGTATAAAATAGTCGATGGCTGTTGGGGCAAACATCAGTAGCACAACAACGTGCAGCAGCTAACAAACAAATTACAAGCAAGCTACAGCCAACTAGTCGTATACTTAACACCACTAGCCATGAAACGGGTAAGTCCGACAACAACACACAAACACACAAACACACAAGTTGTGGCCAACAGAGGACCGGAGGGCCAGAGGTGTTCGGTGTCATGTAAAACGCATCGTTGCGCAAGGCAGGCAATAAATCAGGATAATCAAAATATATATAAACTTATATTCGAAACGATAAAACTCCTCAACATATTAGGAACATTTTGTAAAGACATTGAAAACAGAGAGAAACAGAATAATAATCGACTTTTAAATACACTTCACTAACTGAAAGATAAAATATTATCTTTAGTTATATGTTAATGTTTATTAACTTAAATGGATGGCTTAAAAGCCAAAAATATGCTAAAACTTTGTAACTTTTCGCAAAAACCCTTCTTTCTTTCGCAAGTTTCCTTTCCAAATCGTTATATCCTTTTTGCATATATTCAGTCAGACAAAAAGTTTTTAAGCAACATGCTGCCAAAATAAATTGCTCAGAGTTGTAAGCGAATTCAAGAGTTAGGTTGGACACTCATTTATTTATTGGGCTGCCTGTTTTGAGAAAAGATGTCATTAGCAAATTTATGATACCAACGGCAATTGCCCAAAAAATAAATGTTGATATATGTGCGTTTTAGCTGTCAAATTAAAGAAATTGCTAATCCAAATTGAATTGGTTTTTGTAGTCCTGCCTGTTGCTCTGTTTATGCCTGCTAACCTGCAATGTGGCGAAGGCATCCTATTTGAGACCTTTGGAACTCAGCCAGTTGAGCAAATCAGCCAATTTACAAAAGCAACAGCTGAATGGTGAACTCAACAGCGATGACTCCAATTTGGATGAGGCCACAACCATATTGCCCAGTTCCAGTTCCAGTTCAAGTTCCAGTGAGGATTACGATAGCCGGCCACAGTATACATTTGCGTATGATGTGCGTGATACGCTAACTGGTGATGAGAAGCGACAGGAGGAGAAACGTGATGGAGACTTGGTCAAGGGTCAATATTCGCTAGTCGAACCGGATGGCACGAGGCGCATTGTCGATTATACGGCCGATGATGCTAGTGGTTTCAATGCCATCGTTTCCAAACAACGTCTGGATGAACGTCGCAGCTCAACACAATCCACAGCGAGCTTATCCTCGGCTGGTTCCAGCGCCTCCTCGAGCTCCTCCTCGTCTCGTTATAACAGCATTGAGGAGCTGCAGTCTCGGCTCACAGCTCAAGCCATGGCCGAGGCACAGGCCATAGCGGATGCCCAGCAGCAGCAACAGCTGCAGCTAGAGGCTCAGGCACGTCGTGAGGCCGAGAACCAGGCACGCCAGCAGGCTCAACAACTGATGGAGCAATTTCAGCAGCAGGTACAACAATCTGCACAGCTACGTCAACAGCAGGAACAACAGCGCCAGCTGCAGGAACAACAGCGCCAACAACAGGAGCAACAGCGCCAGCAGCAGGAGCAACAGCTGCGAGAGCTTCAACTGCAACAGGAGCAACGGGATCGTGAGCAAATGCGTCGTGAGCAGGAACGTCGCCAGAACCAGAACCAACAGCGTCTGCTCGAGCAAAGTTCACTGCTTCTGCCCAGCTCCAATCAGCGTATTCATGCCAGCATTGTCACCCATCCAACAACGCTGATCTCCACGAGACTTAATCATAACTCGCTGCGTGAACTGGATTTGGATGCTTGGCGTCAACTGCCTAGGGCACATCTTAGTATTGAGCGCACCAATCAACCCTTGATTCTCTCACAGCCTTCGAGTGCTTCTGTGCAGGCACAGCTGATTAGTTCTCCACTCCTTCTGGATTCGGGAAATCTGAATAACTTGATCTCAACGACACGTCTCAATGGCAATGCGGCCATCAGCTGGACACAGGGACATCGTCTGCTCGACAACAATCTCTGGCGTCTGGAACGTCTGGACGAAAATGACAATCGCCGTGCCGAGGAGCAGCGTCGAGACAGCGACGAGCAGCAACAGGAACGCAACAACAACAACAACAATCGTCATGCTCAATGGTAAAGCAAAGAAAATTTCAACTGACCTCAACGATCATCGCTGCAATGGATACCCGATTATGTCTAGATTAAGTACAAACACTTAAACAAATTCACAAACACACACACAAACACAATTGTCTAACTTTAAGTCCAACTTATGTGTTATTTTAGTCTTATGTGGGATATGGTTTAACTTAAACTATTTTGCTTTGCCTTTCTCTGACAGCAACTAATCCAAAAAAACGAAAAACGAAAAAACAAAAACAAGCTCAAGTTCTCTCTATCTTAACTCTAGAAATAAGTTTTAATTGTTTTTTTGTTAGTTAGTTCAAACTGCATTACTAAACTTTACAACAAAAAAAGTACATAAAGAAGTAAAACACAAAAAGAAAATATAATTCATGACTCTATTTTCAGTGCACTGGCTAACAACAACAGGTGGTTTATGGTTTTGGCCTTTTGGCGAACTAGCCAGTTGAACCTTGTCTCCCTTTCATGGACTTTAACACTTTAGCCATGCCACATTCTTTCCTTCTCGTTCTCTCTTTCTCTCTCTCTCTTTTTCATATGAGTTGACCATAAACCATGGACCAAGTTTCTTTAGGGCAGCAAATGGCAACAAATTTTTTTAATAATAAACAGACAGACCAGACACAGGACCGAGAATGAATCCCTGAACAGGACAAGTGGAAGTTACAAACTTGATCCTTCTCCCAACTCATAAAGTTTACGTTGCACACTTAAAAATAAACTTGCACTCGTTTGACTTCATGAGAGAGGGAGAGGTGGGCGGAGGACTGAATGCTTTAAAAAAAAAGTAGCGTTCAACGATAACGCTATAAAAACAATGGAAAAACTCTGTACAGGTAGCAAAAAAGAGGGTAGTGTGAAAGGGTTGGAATAGTGAAAGAGAAGTTTGTAAAGTCTGTTGATGTTGAATATATTAGTTCGTAAAGTAGAAGTTTAAAAAAGTAGTCTTATCGAACTGATAGACTTAGCTTGAGAAAAGTGTTAAAAGAAGTTAGCGAAAGTCCCAAAAAAAGGTTTTTAAGGGTTACTTTAAATCTTACTCAACAGATTTCACGATACATTTTCCATAACCATAACTTAACTATTCTAAATTCTTGTGCTTTGCTAATACCCTCCAATACATTATAGCAGATACTGAGTTTCACTTAAGAGTCAAGGTACAAAAGCCTGCAAGGGATTCCGGAACTTAAAACGTGGCAACATAAACGCAGTGGCGCTACATTTAATAAAAATGCCGCTTAACTATTTTGTAAAGATGCTTTAAAAAACGAAGCTCTTTGGCTTTTGGAAGTTGTAGCTTACAGCTCAACTTTCGTCATATTGCCAGTTTGTCGCTGTCCAAAATGTCGCAAGTAAGAAGGAAAAATCACTTAAAAGTTCATCAGAAGCTGTTGCAGCTGAGGCAGCCTTGGCTTGTCTCGAATCTCCCTTGGGCGCTGCCAGTTGACAATTGGCTGAGAGAATTCATGGCGAAAAAAAAATATATAAAACAACGAACAAAAGCAATTTTTGCCAGTGAGTTGCGAGCTGCAAGTGTCATTGTCACATCTGAGAAAACACACAGACAACCACACAAAGAGATTGAAAGAAAGAAGAAAAAAGAAAGATACTCAATGGATTGCAAGAGCAAAGCAAACTGTTAAGACTTCATTTGACTTTGCGACTTCCTGTGCTTTTGGCAAAGCGAATCTTATCGACCTTGAGGCTTGCTGCGTTGCTTAGCTTCAAATGGCTACACAAAACTACATCTCAGTACCCAAATAGATATGAACTAAACGAAATTACTTAGGCAATTGACTTTAATGGTATGGAAAACTTAAAGAACACAACGTATAGAAGGAGCAAAATGTGCCTTTGTCTTGAAACTTAACAAATAAAAGCCAATTGAAGTGGAAGATTGTTTGGCCTTGAAGTTATTTTGACATTCGACTTAACTTGTGAAAAAAAGGCAATTAAAATCAGTGATATCAAGACAATTTATCAAAAAACATGTGTACTTCAAAAAGTAAGGTATTTAAAGAATATTTGTCAATAGCTTTAGACGCGTCATGTATTCACGATTCGATCTGAATAAAAACACGGCACTCATAGTATAATATACAAAATCTCAAAACTAATTGAGATATTGATCAAATTAATCAAAGCAAGCTACAAATAAATTCAAATTTCAAGTTAAATGTTATTTCAAATATAACTCTAAGCTATTTTTTTACATCACTTGAATGTTCATAAATATTTGGTACTCAAAAAAGGCCAGATGTTGAAGATACGCCTACGACCGATTTCATTGCGTTATCTAAGCGATAAAGCAAAATCTGTTGGCTCCAGTTTGAAGCCGAAGCTCAGTAACAAACCATCGAATACACCACGTCCACCAAAGGATCCGCCTGATGAGGGCTATGCGCCAAATTGTGTTAATCATGAGGGCATCGAGGTGCCGGACTTTATAAGACCGGAAGCCTATCGACAATTCGTATGTCCAGATGAATTGCTGGGACCCGGTGCCGGCAAGGACAATGAGTACAAAAATGCTCATTATTTTGGGTATCATCGTTTCAGTTTCTTTGAGCTACAGAATCATGCGATTGAACTGCGTGATGAGCGAAGCATCTCGGGCGGGGTTCAGGTAATGAATGAGGTTGATGAGGAAGAGGAAGAATGTCCCGATGACAGTTTGGAGGCCATGAAGGAGCGAGAAAAGGAATGTGATATGCAATTAGCTGCTCAAGCAAAGGATTCAGAAAATGCCAAACTTCAAGCTTTGTGTGACAACAAATCTTCGGATGAGCAGAAGATGGTCAGTGGAGATGGGAAGCTAATCAAATCTGAGCAGTTGCAAGCTTTGAAGCAAGCAATGGAAAAACGCAAAGCCGAAGAGGAAAAGATCAAAAAGAAAATCCATGAAAAGGTTCTTGAAATATTGGCCGATTGTGCAACGAGTCTAAAGACTGATAAGAAGGATCAGGATAAGGTCTTGGCCGAATGTAAGGATATAGTTAAAGAAAGCACAGATAAGGCTGTGTTGCCGTTAGCCAAAGGCAAAGATGAGGTAGCATGCAAAGAAAAATCAGAAAAAGATGCTGCCAAAACGGCAAAGAAACCAGAGCAAAAAGCAGAGAAATGTGAACCTCCTAAAGATGACAAAAAGTGAACACAACCCGCATTTTAGCAAAGATATTCACCCAACAAAGACAACAAACGAAAACTCACCAACAAGGTGTGTATCTTTGCTACGCTTACATAGCTGTATCACAAACCACTATGCATGCTCAAACAATTGCTCTCAAACTGTGTTACTCGAATAAAAATTGAGTTTCCGTTGGGCTTTTGGTGTTTTGCTTGTTATTGTTGTTGCTTTTTTTTCAATTGCAATTTGAATTGTTAATAAATTCATAGTAGGGTTGCGCATTTAATCACTTGATATGCTATAAAACATATATCCGATACGGGGTTGCTGCACAATTTCAGGGACATATCGTCAAACCAAACAAATAAAACGAAAGTTATATATGTGTGGTATATGAATGTGAGTATGTTTTGTAGGTTTCATATATGCTTACAAGCGTCAGCGTTTTGAGGTCGTCATGTTGCCATTCATTTCGCATGCAATAGGTTTTAAGTGAACGTTGTTGCTGCATTGATCCCAATGAACCGATAGCGCGAGATTCATCACGTGTTTTTGTGTTTTTTTTTTTGCTTTTTTAGCTTGCTAATTAGTTGGAAATCCCCTCCAAAAACAGCTAGAGAGAGAATGAGATAAAATGAGAGACACATACAGAGTGCCAGCTAACAAAAGTTGTTTATTGCCAGCTTAGCTGAATGTGTGTGAGAGGTATTGTCTTTGAAAGTTATCAGCATGAGAGCTGAGAGCTTATCAATAAGTTTGCTTGAATAGCTGGCTGGTGATCTAGGTTAGACAGCGGCATACAGATAAATAAAGCTTTTAAAACTAAAGCTAAAAACTATTAAACTTTATTTACTATAACGTTTAAGGTTCTTAATAATAATGCTGAAATGTTTTCAAAGAAGAAAGATGTATCAATTCTTTATAAACAAGTTATTCATTGTGTTATGTTATTCAATATTATTTTGTTTGATCATTTTTATTTGAATATCCTAAACTTGTTGAATACATATGGATTTTTTTTAAGATAAATATATTTAAGCAAGCTTAAAAACTTAATATGAAACAATACTTTATTAAGTAAACAAATTGTTTCAATGCTTAAATAATAAAAATATATGTTTTAATAATCTGTCACGCATTCGAGACACGTTAAAGTAATTTTGCACAACCTTTAAGTTTTTTTTCGAAACTCAACAATATTTTGATACCAATGCCTGTAACCATTGTTTAAATAACTTGCTTATAAAGCTTTGAATAGCAATAATAATTGTTTTCAAATGGAATAATACTGCAACTAACAAGAACAAGGTCTAGTTTCTCTCCGCCATAAGTCATTACAAAAATATAATTATAGGTAGACTTCGCAATAATATTGTGATTTCTAATGTTAAATTAGTCAATGACACTCGTAACGAATCAAATTTTGAAGCCACTCTTAACCTTACCTTCTAGTAAATATATGTATATATAGATGTAACGATTTCGATATTTTCTTAGCATGCCCGCATAGACTTGCAGACAATGGTTTAACCTTAAGTTCACTAAACCAGCCGAAAGCAACTAAACGCCCTGTTTGGCCAATACGACGCGCCTCGTTTTGTGGGCATTTAAGCTGAAAATTGCTAAATAAATATTTAGCCGCATAGCCGTTGCCATGTTGTTGCCAATGCAGATCTTGGGGCACAGTCAGCCAGCCAGCCAGCCAGCTGCATTGATGCGTCAAAAATGTAAACAACGTTTCGCTCTTTCTCTTTCTCTTACTTTTTCTGTTTCTGTTTCTATTTCATTCTTTGGCTGCAAGTAAAGTGCCTTTAATTTTGGGCCTAACGACAACTTGTCGCTGGTCATGGTCCATGCAAAAGGCCTTTAAGCCGCGTTTGTTGTTATTGTTGTTGTTATTGTTGTTGCAATGATTGTGCCTCATCATCATTTGTGCAAAATGTTGAACTGCTGGCGGCAGCTGCTGCACTTGCAACTGCAAACAGCAACAACAACAAGAACAACAACGATTCAACAACAGTTTAGCCGCGTTTTATTTGTGCAGCTTTTAGCTGTGCTTTAAGTACTATTTTCAGCCTTTTTTTGTGTTTGTTTGTTGTTATTTGCCGCCTCGTAATCGCAGCTCATAGATCAAAAAAAAGAAGCGTGCTCGCACACTCGCACTCTCCCTCTCTCTATCTCTCTGTCTTTGTCTCTCTCTCTCTCTTTTTCGCTATAATTTGCATAATCTTAGCCAAGAAGTCAATTTAGAGTGCGACCCGCTCAAAGGATTTCGTGTGAACTGCCGCAATTCTCATGGCAAATAGCGCCGCATTCCAAAGTCTGTCAATGTTCAACGCACAGCTGCGTCTCCACCAAAATTACCTCCCACACACACACACACATACAGAGAGAGGGGAGGGGGGGTAGAGACTGGCTGACAAGTATACCCAATGGACAAGAAAATAGACAAATCTGGAGCGCAATTTTCAAATGGCAATTGCCACAATTCCCACAGACTTTGGAATCAGTTTAAAGACTCGACTTGGCCTGGCCCATTGGCCAGTCAAATTATGCAACTAATTTTCGCACTGATTAAAGGTAATTTTCCAAATTTTCCTGAGCGCCCTGTGACACTAACAACAACAACAACAACACGAATAAAAAGACTTGCAATTTGGGCCTGTCGTCATTTGATTTTTTGATAGCCTTAAAACGTAGCAAAAAAAAAAGAAAAACAACACCAACAACAATAACAAGCTGGCCAACAGACAGATGTCTCGCATTTTTCAGGCCCTCTCCTAACCAGCTGTATCGCCAGTTGGCCGGAAAATTGGAAAATTGTTCAATTGCAGCGCGTGTGTATTGAATTAAACCAAGAAATTTCGTTCCACTTAATTTGTGTGCTTGGTTTTCGCTTGAGAAATAACTAAAGCAAGATTGCAGATATATATATATATAAATGAATATTTCATTTTATAAGTTTTCTTAAATACTTTCGTATGCTGATTTTATGGTTTAAGTTTCCTTAAGCTCAAAAAATCTTTTAGGTTATTTGCTTATAGTTATATAATAGATTGGCAAAATATATATTTTTTTTATATAAAGAAAGAGAATAACATTATCTTATTAATATTTTTGAGTAGATAATTTATTTATTTTTATTTTTTTCATGTTTTTTTGTTGTTGTTTCTAGTAACTTATTCAAAGTGTTTTAATTTATATAATTATTATTTTTTTAAGCATTAAGAATTTTATTCAAGCATTTTTCCTCTTTAAAATCCTAAAACTCTGAACATAATTAAAATATTTAAATTGTATTATTGCACATAAATATAATAAAATGCATAAGAGCATTAAAAATAATTCATTGGTTTTTTTTATGAACTTCAAAAAATATTTTAATTATTTTATTATGGATTTAAACAATACAAACGAACAAAAAACAATAATTTTATTAAATTTAAGGGACATACACCAAGTAATATAATAAAATGCATGAATGTTTTGTACTTTTTCGTATTAACCAAATAAATTTCAAGTTAAAAACATGTTAAAGTTATTTTGTTTTAAGAATCAACCCATGATATACCTTGCTTAATGTGTGTTAAAAATGTTTTAAGTTCCTTAATACTTGTTGAAAGTTCTTAAGAATACGTTTATAATTTCCATTTAAGTGCATTTGCTATGCAGACAATTTAGATGTTTGTTGAGCTCATTGTCGAAAGGTGTCTCATGAATTATTTTGCAATCTGCTTGTGGCACAACATACAAACAGGAAGCATCACCTGCCTTGCCATGCCTTGCCTGCCACCACTTCCGAGGTTAGCCAAGTGGAACGTGGAAGTCTTTGGACAAGTGCAGAAGAGTTCTCGTCATCATCATCAACAAATAGCTCGTGCAGGAATTTTCGTTTGTTTTTGTTGTTTTTTTTTCTTTTGCTGCAACGCAATTTATGCATGAAATCATTGAAGCGTTTCTCACTAGACGACAAACTCGGAAGAGACCCTCAAAGAAATTCGCTAGAGAACCCTCGTTTTAACTCTTTTTTTTTTTTGTTGTTGTTGCCTTTACTGCGGTTTTAACAAGGGCAGCTCTTACCAACTGGTCACCATGGAAGTACTCCATCTATGCGGGCTGGCTGTTTTTATGTTTAGTTGTATTAATGTGCTGTAATTTGTTTGCTTGGTTCTCAACTTGCTGTTGTTGTTGTTGTTGACGAACTGCGTTGCGCTATTCAGTTGGCATACTTAGCACGATAGGAGAAAGAGAAAAAAAAGTTAATTATCTTTTTTCCTTTTCCTATTTTTTTGTTCTCCCGCTCTTCGTTTGGGCCATTATCCATGGTTTGGGCCTAGCTTTGTGGTACTTTGTGTTCTTCTCACTCCAAGCGCGATTGCCGCTACTTTTTGTTGCTGTTGTTGTTGTTGTTGCCACCGTTCCATCCGCTCGCTTTGGTTGAAGTTCATTGAACTGTTAATTGTAGCAATGCCTCTGGCTCAGTGTGAAAGGTGATTTTTCAAGGCTGCCACGTCCGGCGATCTTTTTTTTTTTTTTCGTTTTGTGTATTTTTTGTTTTTGAGTAGTGTTATTCCCAGCTAAATGTTGTAAAGTTCTTAAAGGTTTCACAATTTATGAATTAGATTGTTGAGCTTAGGTGCTAATGATTGTGGATACAACAAAAACAACAACACACATTTAAGATACAGATACAATCGTATTCACTATACTATTCCGGTTAGAGTTAACCAATTCAAACTGCAGTTCAGTTCAACTTGTTGTCAACTGACACAAAAACAAAAATGTAATAAAAAAAGTGTCAAGTTCTTTTTTTTAACGGTTCAATTAACACAATTAAGGAGCTTTCAGTTTCTGCACGTATATATCTCGCATAATAGATGCCACTAAGAGATCACGGGCGTGTTTAAAATAACCCCGTGAATTCTTCCAGTGCCATTAACTGTGCCGAGATGCAGAACAACACGATAACAACAAAAAGCACTTGATAAAACGTTACGTTTTCTTTATTCTTTTTTTTCAGGTAGTAACTGTTGTTTTTTTTTTATTGCCAATTGAAAGATCTAGCCCACGTCTTGGCCAGATATGGTAGCACTTGAAATACTTACCATGTTCAATGTAGTTTGCAGGAGAGTGTGGACTGTTCTTTGTGCATCTGCTTTTAGCTTAGATCCAAAGATCTATCCCACGTTCACCTGTGCTTCTGTCGTCATCGCCTGATAAGGCAAATGCTGCTTTTGCTTTTGCTTTTGATATATCCCACGATTTAATCAAAAACGCAAATTTCTTCTCCTCCGTCGGCTCGCGGATGTTGTTGTTGTTGTTGTTGTTGTTGTTGATTAGGGTGGGGCTAGAAGATGTGGAGTTGGGGACTTGGTGTGGCGGCAACATGCGTGGGAAACACTAGTTCCCACCTTAGTGTTGCATGCTCACATGTAAGTTGTTGTTTCTTTCTTTGAAGTGGGAATCTGTGGGGAGCTGTTGAGGCAAGCGGAAGCTAAAGTTAAAAGCGCTTGGAACGCTGCGGTTGGCCGCATAATTCGTTGTGAAAAGCTTTTTGTGGCTTTCAGCCATGCTGCGTGCTGCATAAAATTACAATTCAATTTGGGTTAAGAAAATAAACAAGAAGCAAAAGAAAAGGGTTTAAGTTTTAATAAGTGAGGCTCAACACGATACCCTGTAAACAGACATAAAAAACAAAATAACAAAACAGATTATTCGAAACGAAATGAAATATATACTTAAAACTCTTCTTAGTTCAAACAACCCACTTAATACCCTTTAAATACATGTTTAATGGCCATTAAGATATGATGAAAAGCATAAAAGAGGAAACGAAGCGACCAATTAAAAAAATAATAATATAATGCTAAGCTAACTTAATTAAGATGCGCATTAAAAATTGTATTTCATGCGCTGATTCAGTACACAACAGACCAGAAAATGTAGTCAGGAAACGGATAGGGGTGAAGGGGGTGTTGCTGTCAGTCTGAAGTCTGCTTTCTGCTTGGCAAATTGGGTTTGCTTGGCAGCAGAAATTGTAACAACGAAAATTGCTTTGACTGCAAACGAATTACAAATGACCTCTGGCCTCTGACTTTGGCATCTGAGACTGGGAAAAACGTCGCCTCAAATTAGTCACGAAGAAAGCAAAAAAAAAAACCAAGACGACGACGACTGATGGCAAATTGTAATCTGACTGAAGTTTGTTGCCTAAGTCTCTCGTTTCGATTCGTTTCGTTTCATTTCATTTCGTTGCGGTCAATTTATGCAAATTTCGAAATGCCCAAAATACCAAAATGTTGAATGTTGAATGCGGCTGCTGCTCCACTTTATGTAATTGCCACTTCTTTTTTGCTTATCAGGCAACGGTAAATCAGTACGTCAGTACGTCAGTCAGTCAGTCAGTCAGTCAGTTAGGTAGCCAGCCAGATGTCATAGACATGCCGAGCATGCGCCGTGAGGCGACAGCCATCAATCAAAAAGCGCTGTAATCAAAGCGACAGCAAAGAAAATAAATAAATTTAACACACAACAACAACAAAAGTATACCAAGTGTGAATATGGCAATTGCAAGCAACGATTAAGATATACACTGTTCAAATAAATAATTCAAATATAGAAAAAATCAATAAAAAGGATCGTAAAATTAAACAAAAGGCTTAAAAATCAGAAATTAACAAGAATTAATATAAAGCATATATAATTTGATGCTTTCAAAGAGATTTTGGTGGGCCTAGCAGCAATATCTTAATAAATTGTATACAAAAACAAGCATTTGCTGTTGCAATTTTATAGATTTTTGAGGAAATATGAGAAGCAGTTAACTTCTATTTAAATTTTAAGATAGTATTACGATAGTAATAACATTTAAGGAGAATACTTTTATGCAGTCAAAGAAACAAAGTGTTTGACTAAGTGTCCTTTAACACTTTTCTAGCTTTAAGCAAAACAAATCAAACACTTTAATACTCTTTTCCCGATCCTATGAACAGTGTATAAAACACTTGAATATCAACAGCTGCTGCGCGAAGAAAATCGTAATCGCGTGTCTCTGTCAACAGCAACGTCTGTTTTACCCCCAATTCAACTCCAACTTTCCCCGCCCCCCTCCCCTCGCCATCCGCATCTGCAGCGCGATCTGAACATGATTTTTAACGACAAATTTACGCGCTTAATCTCTGGCCCCGGCAATAATCATTGTCGTCGTTGTCGTCGTCGTCGTCAGCGAAACGGCGACAACAAAATATGCAAATGTGAGCAACAACAACTCCAACAACTACAGCTTGCCCCTTTTACCCCTTTAAGAACACAACAACTTGAACGTGTATGTGTTGTTGTTGTTGTTGTGTGTCTTTATTTCGCATCCACGCGCATCTCATCGAATCATTAGCGCCAACACTTGATGCTGCAGACGAACGATGCGGCGACGCGGCGAGGCATCTCTCTTAAATGTTTAAGTGCGTTATTCATTAATTGAAATGGTCAATTTGTTGCCAGCCAACAGAGATAAGAGTCATTTGCAGTCTACTTGCCACTGCTGCCACACTCATTGATACTTACGAACGACTAACTTAACACAATCTCCTCTCTTCCTCTAACTATCTCTATCTAGCTCGCTCTGTGCTGTGTTCGTTTTTAATGTTGTCCAAGAGTTGCCCTAGATGGCAAACACTTCAGTTGCTGTCGCCCGCCGTTCACTGGCGCCAGTTCAGTCGAACCAGCATCGAAGATCTGCAGCTGCCTTTCAATACGCTCATTCATCATGGCAAAGGCAAAGCGTCGACGACAAACCCATAAATATTGATAGAAATGCTTCATGGACAACGAAAATTCAAGAACCGAAGATTCGAATGCACTGCAAGCAATTATTTGTTAAATGTTTTTTAGGTTTCGTTACTATAATAAAATAAATAGAGTTTATAAGCTTTTTTATGGTAAATTAAAAAAAATATAAAAAAAATATATAATTTTCTAACATTTCTTCTAAATAAAATTATATATAGATTTTTAGCATGAATAAAAAATTAATTATTTTTAATTTGACACTAAACTTATTCTTTTAATCGAATTATCTTTCTGAAGATTTAAGCACAAAAGTTAATTGGTTAACATAATTATTTAATACCTATTTTTATAAGCTTACGGCTTTTTTTTTAAAGAAATATTTTTTTAATTTAGCCAAAACTCTAAAAAGAAAGTTTTATTTATTATATTTTTGTGTTATTTCTTCTTATAGAATCCAATTTATTATTTATTGTTAACGGTATTTTTTTTTTTTAATGCAAATAAATGAATTTCCAACTTTATAACAAAGTGAAACGAAGAACATAAAAAGTGTGAGCAAAACATTGAAGACAAGACGAGACGAGAGAAAAAGAAACTAGTCATGGTCTTGACCATGTAATGAAACCAAAGAACCGAACAAACGGTAAGCAGGCAGGAAATTGGTTGCCACAAACACACACACGATCGCACACACACACACATACATATATGGTTAAAGGTAACAGTTATTGAACGAGCTGAACAACTGTTTATCGTTTATCTAGCGGGCCTTTTTAAGCAAATTGTAGTCAAATGCCTTGCTACACGGGAATCAGAGTTCCAGTTCTAATTGTCTGCAATGACAATGCAAACACGAACAAATGAAAAAAAAAAAATAAGCAATGAGATTGTAGATATATATCTATCTTTATATATATATATAGTACGATTGAAGAACTCTTACGCAGCTTTAACGGTAAGCATACAATGCGCGTTTTCAGTTTGTGTTCAAGCAACGTGCCTCAACAACAACAACAACAGCAACAACGAGTCACAACTCCAACTGGGATCTGTGTTTGGATGAGAAGCCCCAACAATTGGCATTTCAATCACGCATCAATCTGGCACGTTTTTATGATGCAGATCACAAGGCAGTCAGGCAGGCAGGCAGTCAGACAGGCAACAGAAACCAGATACAACAATCTTGAGTATAACGAACTGGACACAGCACGCGGCATTCACATTAAATGCAGCTGCAATCCTTCATGTACCCACCCCTTCCTCCCCTTTCGTTGTGATTCCGTATGAAAATGAAATTTTTATTGGTCGGTTATGTTTTCGTTACATTTCGTGGATTGTTATAAATTTCATTGATAATTGCCCATATATTGATAGCATGATTATGTGCATGATTGTCTGATTGTTGCCAGTGGCTGTTGTTGTTGCTGTTGTTGTTTTTATTGTTATTGTTTTGTTGTTACGTGCGTGGCATATGCACTGCAACAATTTTCAGACTTTTGCCCATTTTTTCTTTCCCTCATTTCTGTTTCGCAAATTGTTTTCAACGAAAATTGTTGCACGCATTGCATTATGAACACACGTACACTAAGTACAGATCTTATGCCACATATATAGGTCAGCGTTGCGTGCAACAAACATAAAGCAGTCAACGCAAAAAGGCAATAAGTGTATTTTGAATGATTTTCAAGTAGAAATGTAAAAGCAAATGTTATTAAGTCACTTTAACTACTGATTTATGTTCAATGTTAAATATCCTTTTACTATTAACAATTGTTGTTCTCGTGATGAATGTTTTTGCTGTTTAAATCTTTCACTCATAAATAATGCTGCTGAAAGGCAACAAATGTCAGCTAAATGCCAAGTTATCTGTCCAAATGCCAGTTTGCCATAGAAAGTCACAACAATATATATATGCCCCAAAATGGTCTAATGCTCGTAGTCAATGGCTTAAAGTAATAGTTTTTTGTTGTTGGCCATAGCTAACGACAAACAAGCTTTCAATATGCAAATTGCCTGAATAACTAAAAAGTTGAACCAATCTTGTGCTCTTATCATGTTTAGCTACTGACTTAAATCACAAAAATAATTGACAACAACAATGAAAAATGAGCATTGTTGTGGCGTGAAAAAACGACGCATTTAATGTGCCACAAATTGTGAGGTTGACAAAATCATTTCGACTCTGATAAGATACTTCAAAACGAGTCCATTGACTTCGAGCCCAGTTTTTGTTAAGTGCAGCGTGGGCTTATTGAAGATTCCTTTTTTTGGTTATGCGCCCACACCAAGTGCTGCCAAGTTCGTTGCCTGAGTCTTTTGTTATGTTTTTTTTTTTCCCCCACTGTTCAATTGCGACGCATTTCGTTGTTGTTGTTGTTGGCCATGATTCAGTGCTGCCAGCAAGCAAACGAAACGAAACGAACGAACGAACAAGCGAACGATCTGAGCGAGTTGAGCGACTGGCACGACCACCGCAATTACATCCGGTCATTTAATGTAATTTTATATATGTATTTCATTTCAATCACATGCGATACGATACATATCTGACCAAGTCACTTTCAACTCTAGATACTATTTTTATAACTGTACTACTACTACTACAAAAAAAAAAGCACAATATTATTATGCACATGTGTCTCACTTGTTTTTTGTTTTTTGTGTTTTTTGTCGCCTGGTTAACATTTAAGTTTTATCTACAATTAATTTGTATTTTCTTTCGGTTAGCGGTCTCCTTTGAACTTAATGCCTGGCAAAATGATTGATTACTTAATTTCACTATCCACTGAACGAAAAACAAAAACGAAACGAAAAAAAAAACAACCTATAAGCCAGGTGCAGGTTAATATGAAATTTGTCATGTATGCGATCAGATGAGTTGAGTTGAGTTGAGATGAGTTGAGAGCTGTTTCAAAACTGGAAACACACAAAAAGAATAGGCTTTGTTAACATTTGATAGAAGAGAAGATTCTTTAGAGTCTAGCACTGAGTCTTATAATTAATTGCCTAAACGTTCAAACAATGGACAAAAATAGTTTTTTGTTTCTTTCATTAATTAGAATTTTGTTGTATTTTGTTGTGAGACCATTAAACTGGCTCGGATCGCCTCGACTCGACTCACAACGTGGATAACAAAATGGCCCAAAGATTAATAAGCGGCAATTATCGAAAAATCAAACAAAAATCACTAAAAAAAAAATATTTTCAAATGGAATTCAATACCAAAAAAAAACAAAACTGTTAGAAAGAGGTGTTGCTTAAATGATTTAAAAACGCATTTGTGTTTTTCTTTCACTCAAAAAATTTTTGACTTAATTATGCGTCGTCGATTTTGGTGTTCAGCGTTTAAATATCTTTTGCTTTTTTTTTTTTGGTTTTTGTGATGGGCCACCCTTAAACCATTTGATAAATTAGTCGCGCCAGGCGGTCAAAAAGGTCAAGGTAGCTGTCGGGGTCAAAACAGAGAATCAGCATTGTTTTCGCCATGACTAAAGATCAATTTGACAGGCACTGAGTCTCTCTAGCCTCGTTCAGGTATCGGGTATCAGCTTACCAACAACAACAGGAAACATTTGCCTCGCCATTCTTTAAATCCAGCTTTGCTCCGGGCTGCTTGATTGACAAGTTCTACTGTTCCTGCTGCTGCTGCTGCTGCTGTTGTCCAGTCGCAATTTCTGAAGAAATAACAGAGCATAATATACGAGCATAAGTATCAATGAAATTCATGTTATTGTCAGCTTGTGCGAGGGTTGCTTCACTAGAAGTTTACTCTAACTAAAGTGAAGAATATATTTAGTATTATTTCATTATCGATCATCAGCATGTATCTTTATAGTAGCAACTAGCAACTAAATTTATTCGTTTTATGAACTTTTTGTTACTTTAATCTTTTAAATAAGCTCATTTATTTCCCACTTACAATTAGTTCTGCAACTTAACTAAGCCATCTGATTGCACGTTCAATTAAGTTTTCCTTTTGTGTTTATCTTAACTATATCTAGTTTTTTTTCTCTCTGTGTATGAACTGCTAACTAACGCGCTGCTCTACATAATATGCGCACACACAGGAAACAACAACAGCAGGAACAGAAAAGAAAAAAAAAGGTAGCTGCCACAATCAAAGTACTATAAGACCTCTCCGCCTGCCTGCCACTTGAGTTATAGAGGTATGTGTATGTGGTCAGTTTTTGAATGCTGGAAGAGCTGAGAGAGTCAACAGGCTTAAGTCCCAAGGCGCAGTTGCAGGCCTCAAGGAGAACGCTTGTAGGGTGGCTGCTGTTGTGGCCAAGGCATTTGACAATTGGCCTGGTTAGTTGGTTGGTTGGTTTGTTGGTTGGTTGGTTGGTTGGTTGGTTGGGTTGCTTGAGTTGAGTTGTGGAATGTTGTTTTGCAGCTGCAACACAGTTGGGCTACACAGTTTTACTCGGAAATGAAATGCCAGACATAGCTCAGTTTGCAACTAGCTGTCAGGTCTTGCAACTAGCGACTTGTAACAACTTTGCTATACTTGCTGCTGCTATTGCATTTTGGTTTGGGGTGTCATCACATGTCGCCACAGGCGCCGCTTAAAGTCATTCAACAAATAAATATATATATATATATATGTATATATAGAAAGATCGCGCAGCTAGTAAAGTGTTGCAAATGATAAACTGACAGGCTTATGACAGCATTACGCAAATTAGCCGAACCCCGACTCAGACTGAGATGCGAAAGCAGACGCTACGCCGCCTTGCAACCAGCAACGAGCAGTGCAGTGCAGCTCGATTGGCTTTAATAAAATGATATATTAAATGCGATTAAAAGCGCGACGACAACGACAACAACAACCACAACAACAACAAGAAGAAGAAACAAAGCAGAAGCTGAGACTGTTGCAATAAATATATTGTAACAGCTACCGGATTGTGTTCTGGAGTCGCCTTTCGTTGCGAAGCGCCGCCGCCGTGCGCGGCACGCTGATAAAAATGTTCATTAATTTAATGCAGTTGGGCATAATTAAATGCGTGTGTGTGTGTGTGTGTGTGTGTGTGTGTATGTTTGCTCCTGGTTGCCCCCGATTGACATTAAATATGTTTAAACATGCATAAATAAATACGTGTAGAGGAAGAAGACCCAGGCAGACTACATGCAGGCAGTTAAGCTGTCTTCAACCTGCCCAACAACTTTGGCTTGCTCGCTGACTTTGGCTGGCTTTGCGCTTGGCGCTGATGTTTTAATCAGGGCGTGGATTTAAAAAAAAGGCGCTGACCCAGGCACTTGTTGCACAACTAGTTAAATTAATAATGCAACATAAGCCAGACAGCAAACAACTCTGGCTTTAGTTGCAAGCCTAACTCGCTAAAGATTTACGACAATTGGCAGCTGTGGAGCAAAAGTTTTTTTTTTCTAGCTTTTTGGCGACCAAACGATAAATTGTTAAGTTAATCGCTTGTCAAAGCTTTTGCGAGCACATTTATCTACCCGGGCGTCACAGTTGGAGGAGCTGCGGAAGAGATCCCGAACAGCCGATATATGTAATCGTTGCGAATTTATAGCCCAAGCAATAGAAGCAACATACAAGGCCAAGTTAAGCAAACTAGGCGAACTAAATAATGTTCGACTACTGCCTTATAGCTGAAGCTGAGGTCATAAAAAATTCGTACAAAACGTATAATCTGTCTGGTTTGGGCTGTATTATACTTGTACATTTACCACTTTGATTGATAAAACTCATAAAACTGGTTTTAAACTTCGCATCCAATGTTGTAAATTGAAAAAAAAACTTTATTGCTCATGTTGCCAAGGTTATAAAATAAATATTACAAACTCCTTTCTAACCATATACTATATCAATTGGAAAGGCAAAGAGAACCCAAATCGTTCTATCTCCCTCTCTCTCTCTCTCTCTCTTGTAAGTTATTCTGAACTAACAAAAATCATTCACAATAACTTAAGCGGTTACTGCTTGGGAATTATAAACAAATAGTGAAATAAAAACTTTAACTGCTTGAACAGTTACTAAGGAAAGGCAAAAAAAAATTATGTAAATACTGTTGAAAATAAAGTCTTCAAAGAAAAGATAGTTAAATTGATTTTAGCTTTGAGTCCATTCTACTCTGAAAGACAATAATCCAAACAAATGATTTATTAGTTAGCGATTAAGTTGTAGATACTATTGTCTGACTCACAACATAAACAATCTAAAAACTTGCACTGACTTTTGAATTGAAGCGTTCGACGCGTTGTTGTCTTTGTTTATGATAAGGAGACACTTGTGTAACCGAACTGACTTCTAACTTATCAATTATTTGGCCTAGTCAAACGGGTAATTACAGTTGTGGCAGTTGTTATTGTTGCTGTTGCCAATTGAAGGCAAGAGACAGCAAGCGACAACAATTGTGCATTTCATGAATTGGAATTGCAGTTGAAATTGGAATTGGAATTGTTGTTGCCCATTGTTTTAATGCCATTCAAGTCGCAGCCAGTTGACAAATTGTTAACTGATATGGGAAATGTTGTGTGTAGCTTGGTAGCACACTTAGCAGACAGACAACAAACGGGTAACGGGCATCGGGCAACAGGCAACATTCAAAGTGAGTTTGTGGCCTATGTGTAAACATGTTGTCGTCGTTCGAGCTACCTTTACCGTTTACCCAACCCCTTGTTGCCCCGAGACTGTCACTCAAAGTGCTCTTTGAATATGCATAAGTTAACGAGCAAAAGATTTAGCTCTTGTTTGCCTGCGGTTTTATATGTTGTTGTTGTAGTTGTTGTTGTGTTGTGTTGTGTGGCAATGTCTCAAGTTCAGTTCACACGCTTTCACTGATTGTGATATCATTGACGTCACTTTGAATTGAACCATTTACTTTTGCCATTCGCTTTGATAGCGCCTTTTGACAGCCGAACCAAAATGCATAATTAGCCAAGTTAACAGCATACTGGCACAAAGAAAGAGATTAGAGCTTAGGCCGCTTGATTTAACAACATTTTCTGCTAATGAGGCACCACCAATTTTGCACTTGCCACATTCTCTCCGCTCCTGCAACCCTGATCTTAATTACAACCATAAACAGAACATTCGCTTACCTAAGTTGGTTTGTAATTTGTTCCACACACACACACACACACACAAAATCACACACTCCTGGGAAATGTCAAATTCCGAAGCGATCTTTTGCCTCTTTGATGATGATCTTTAGCCACAGTTGTTGCGCTGCAATGGAAAATAACAAATTGTTCTTTATTACATCAATGTTTAAGACAGAGAAAAGAAAGAAAGAAGTCCAATAGTATATATATAATTATTTAATCTATAACTTAAAGAACATTATTCTTCGTTCTACCAGTAAAAGCCTCATCGAATAAGCTGCTAAATAAAAATATGTTTTTTTTAATAAACTAAGCTTAGCTTTTCAATTAAAAGTTGATGTTAAGAAATAAACTTTAAACATAAACCATATTTTATTACCCATTAATCAATATTCATTGATTTTCCCACTCAAACAAAAAAGATCAAAACACATTGCATGGTAACAGTATTTAATACCAAACAAATTATGAATTCGGCTTTAGTCAGTTTATCAATATAAAAAAAAAAAGGCCACAAAAAAGAAGTTTTGTAAGTTTCCTTTGGTACGGGCCATAAATGTCAGTCCCATGGCAAGAAAATCATAATTGCAAACATGGCCAACATGGCCAACACTTGGTAGTTGCTAGTCAGCGTGGGCTTGTCAACACAGCAATACTCAGCAGCAGCAGCAGCAGCAACAGCAACATAAGAAACTAAACAACAAACAGTTGGGTTTCCTTTCCATTCCTCCATTCTGCTGAACGCCTTGTGAAAACATTAAAAATTATGATTTAACGCAAATTTTGTAATTAATCTTGACAAATAAAGCGCGGCCTGCTTGCGCACCTGCCCCTTCGTGCCGCCGCCCATTACTTCAGGGCGAAGGAGTTAACTTTTTAATGCCAATTTTTTCTGCTGCTGCTGCCAAGAAGATTTTGTATTTATCTTCTACACAGCGAAGCCGTTTTTACATGCATAAATCTTGGCGGCACTTTTAGGCACGAACTTCTACGCATATGACTGCGGGCGGAAAACAAAATTAGACAGAGATAGAACGCGAGAGAGAGAGAGAGAGACAAAGAGAGAGACAGAGATCTGTAAGTGTCTGCTAGCCAGCTTGGCGTGCTTTCTGCTGCTGCTGCTGCTGCTGCTGCAACATCATCATCATTATCCTTCATTATTATTTATGATATTTCTCAGTGTAGAGTTGAGAGAGTTGTGAGAAAACGGGTTTTGCGTGGTGAAGCCTTTCAAGTTATTTAATAATTGTGCCAAGTTATTCACAAATGCATAACTTTGTTGCTGTTGTCTCTCGTCTTTATTTTATTTTTTTTTTTGGCTGCCTTATTTAGTAAAGTTATTGCGTTTTAAATGTTACAAACGGAAGCAAACAAAAGCTGATCAAGCGAAGGGAGAGCAAAAGGAAAGAGAATCTGACCTATACAAGGTGCTTGGCAACTGCTCGATCTTAATTATATGTTGGCAAACTCACGACGCTGTTGCTGTTGCTGCTGCTGTTGCTGTTGCTGATCAACAGTAGCAATTATTTGTACGGGCCAGCACTCAACACTCATCATTCACACACTAAGAGAGAGAGAGAGAGAGAGAGAGAGAGAGAGAGTGAGACGAAGAAGATGATATATAGTCATATTGCGTATACGCTGGCCTTAACTAATTGCCCAAGAAAGAGTCAAAGTCAATGCCGCAAAACAGTATCTGGCTAGCTGGTGGAAACTTGAAGCTGTCATTAAGTTGGCAACCCGGCGACGTGTGAGTGCCAATGCAATGCTTGACCAGCAAGCAGCCAACAGCAACAACATCATAATCCCCACAAGAAGCAGCTTACACTGTTACACATACTATATGAAAGTATATCTCTCTCTCTCGCTCGATCTGTCTCTCTATCTTTCTCTCAGTTCTCTTTTTGTGCTGTGTAAGCAAAGCTGATGAAGCTGCCACTGTTTTGTTGTTGTTGTTGTTGTTGTTGGCTGGCCTTTTTTGGGTTTCTAATCTGATTTTTGGAAAGATGTTGTTTCATGCCTGCTTTGTTGCTGTTATTGTTGTTGTTGTTGTGATTTCTTGTTGCGATACAATAAACTCATATAATATTATTTCGTTCCTACACGTCAGCAGCAAACAGAATAAAATATAACAAACAAACAGACGGCAAAAAACGTGACTCTTAAAAACACAAAAACAAAAAAAACAACACAAAAAAAGTCGTGTATATAATTTTAGTTCTCAGTATGTACATGTGTGTGTGTGTGTGTGTGTGTGTGTGTGTGTAAAAGAGGCGCTCAACAACAATAAAGCGAACAATGCGTTGGCAAAGCTTTTTCGAAATTGACAATGAGAACAACTCGTTGCTATTGTTTGCCTTTTGACTAATTTTGAGTATCTTGGTTGGTTAATAACTATAGAAAAAACAACAACAGTGAACACATCCACACAATAATAATAATAATGAGCATTTCCAATGGCAATGGCATCTCTCTAGCCATCTCTTTCTATTTTCTTATCGTTTGTCTCGCTCTTTTATGCTGCTGTATTTCACAAGTTTCTCATCTTAGCTTTTAACTTGGCGCCTTAACTTTGTATCTTTTTTAACACACACATTGATATAAAAAAAAAACACATTGAACTGAAAATAATATCTAAAACGTGATTTAGTTAATGCCAATAAGGTGATTAAGCAAATAGTTAACTATATTTTATCAATTGAGAATCGCGTAATGCCAAAAACTTGAATCATCAACTAAAGTACAATAAAATATAATAAAATCATGTTTTAAGTTTTTTTAAAAGGTTTTTTTTTAGTTGTATTCCTTATGCTTTACTTGTAATCTGTTTTTCATTTGTTTTCCAGTTTAAAAGGTTAATCAATGAGTTGTTGATTGCAAGTTTTAAGAAGTTGCTTAGCTATTAAATCGAACTGTAGACTATAATTCGTTTTCGGGTTATTTGATGTAACCCCCCTCTCAACGACGCCGCCCATGTTCATATTTCGACAGCAACAACAACAGCAACAACAACAGAGTCTGCCTGTCTTTCAGTTAACCAAAAAAGAGCGTGGGTGGGTGCAGCTTAAACAAGAAATATATATATATATACAAACTCAAGCACAACTTGAGAGAGTTGAAAAAGGAAGGACCAAATACAGCAGAAACACAGTGCAGCTTTTTTAGGGGCAAGTCTGCCCACTTGTTGGCTTGATGGGGTAAGTAGTGGTGGGATGGTGGGGGAAGGGGGGTTTTATTGGACGCTTAATCAATTAACTAACATAATTTCGTGCAAATGTAATTAACTGTTGCCCGTTGCCTCCTGTTGCGACCGACAAATGTTTGCTGTCAGTAGCGTTTAGTGTCATTCATTTTGCAACTAGTTGTAAACTTGTTTTGTTTCTTTTCGTTTCTTTTATTTTTGCAATATGCTGCACTTATTTAGTTGCAATGTGTAACTCTATGAGTGTTCGTGTGTGAGTTCAAAGATCGAGGAAGGATGTGAATAAAAACTTCCGCAAGAATCAAAAATCAATACATAATTCTTTTGACATGCCAATCGCACATTTGTGGCATGCAACAGCTAAACAACGACAACATGTTTGCGCGACTCATTCAGATAAAAAAAAGCCCCATTGCAGCCAACAGCCTTCCGAAAGCTGCTGGATGAAGCTGGATAGAGAGTAGCTGGAAGCTGCTTGAATGTAGCATGAACAAAACGACGACAAGCACCCAACAACAACAACAACCACAACAACTGGCAACAGTTGCAACCGTTCCTCGAGCTGCACCTTTTCAAAACGAATAACAACAACACCAACAACCACAAAAAAACTGACAGGGCCCCAGAGTTGAGCGTCGTCGACTTTGGCGAGCTGGCAAGCAACAGCAGAAAGAGAAGAAAAAAAAGTGAAATCTGCTAGAATTGATCTGGGGAGTCGTCGTCGTGGCTTGAAACTGGTTTCCACATCTGTAGAGGAAGTAAACAGCGAGAAGAGCAACAGCAACAGCAACATCAGCAGCAGCAGCATGACCAGGCCTGCGACCTCTGCAGCAGCGCTCCTTTCATTCGCTGTCAGCATCAATTGAAGCCAGCCGGCAAATGCCCCATACCCCACCTTGCAAAGCCCAGCTGCCCTCCCTTCCCTTGCAAGTGTATGTATGTTGTGACTACTGCCCGCTGTGCACCTGCGAAAATGGAGACTTTGTCTTGCAAAGCTTGACTTTGACTTTGACTTGGCAAAGCTGGCTAGCTGGCTAGCTGTTAGCCATGGCTGTTAGCTGTTTAGCTGGTAGCTGTTAGCTGCATATGCATGTTGATGAGCAGACAAAATGTGTTTTTAAATGATGCCATTTGTTATATTTGTGTGAATGCAACCAGTAGCTGCAACTCAACAGACAAACAGACAGACAGACAGACAGACGAACCCTTTTGCCACAATTGATTGCCTATTAGAAAAATGTGTTTGGCCGAGAACAAAAAAAACAACAAAATTACCAACAAAAACTTTGCCCAGCGGCAAACATTAACGTAAAAACATTTCTTGCTGACAGTAACAGTTAAATAAAAAAAAACAACCAAAAACAATCAAAGAACACACATTAAACAAAAAAGGTCAACGCTTCTGTCATGTTAAAAAAACAACAAAAAAAAAACAAACAAACATTTGTATTTAAATAAGAAACATAAAATGTGAAAAAAAGAAAAAGAAAAGAGAAAAAAAGAGATTGTTGCCCTGCCCCTGGATCATTCCAGGAAACGCCACAACATTTTCAGAAGTGCTTGACAAAAAAACACAAAAAACTGAAAAAAAAAAAAATTAAGAACAAACTCAACTTTGATGCTTTGGACTCTTCGCGACTGCACTTGGCCATTTGAAAGTTAAACTAATAAAAGCTGAATACTGAAGGAAAAAAAGTATTGCAAAGATTTTAAAGAGATCTGAGATCATAATAGTACACTAAGCTTATGTTAAACGATAAATGTCTTGGAGCATGAAGCTATTATTTGCGAAAACTATCTATATAAAGTATTTTGAATGATTTTTATGATTTTTATATGATTGTTGAATGTTAACAATAATCAACGCTGAATAGCATTATAAATATTATGATTTATATTCAAACAATACTAAAGAGTTGAGATCATAATTGAAAACTAATCTTATTGATTTTGTTAGTGCATAAACAATAAATGTCTCGGCGAACTTTCTTTTATAAAGTATTTTTAATGATTTTTGTAGGATTGTTGGATGTAACATATTATTTAATCAAATAGTTAGCAATAATTAACGCTGGGTAGCATTATAAATACTATGATTAATATTCTATTTAAGGAATTTTATTTGGGATAACAAACTATTTGCCTTAAGTCTGAACACATTGCATAAAAAATCATTTACTTCAAGGAATAAATCGTTAAATGAACTCTAACAGAGACAATCTAAGTTTCTATTTCATTAATGTTTTCTGCTTCTGAGAATTCTTCGTCTTCCACTCACTTGTAATGCCATCTAACCATTTTGTAAGTTAGTTCATTATACCAGTGGAAGTTTACCCACCCCTTCGCCTGCCTGCCTGCCTGCCTGCCTGACTTGTTGCCTAGTTGCATTTCTTGTGTAATTCAGCTGGATTGTCGGGTGGCAAAAGTTAACATTCTCAAGTAGCGATCGTGCACAAAACGAAGCGCTCTCAAAAATTGTTGACGTCTCGCACGGAGTGTGTGTGTGTTGGTTTGCCTAGATCAAAAGGAACTTCTAAACAAAAAATTAACTGAAATGCTGAAGTCTAAGTTGGTTTTGAAGACGTTGCAGCAGCAGCAGCAGCAACAGCAGCTTCTACTTGACCTGGCTAGCAATTATCACAGTTGGTGCTGCGATGATGCTGCTGCTGATGTTGAACTGGTGGCAGATTCACACGACTTGGTTGCATGGCTAAGTGTAGTGACTTTGACTGCAATTAGACGTGCGCAACTGCCACCAACGGAGGCAGCAGCAAATTGTTCTTGAGAGACTAAAGAAGCTGAGGAGCTGAAGATGAGCTGAGCACTTAGGCACTTGGGAGAGGTCAACAGAATGCTGTCTGCCTGATGGATTGTCGGTGGCTTGAAGAGCAAAATGAAGAACAAGAAGAAGAAATCGCTCTTCGTTTATCTCTCTTCCTCTCCCTCTCTCTCTCTCTCTCTCTGTCTCTCTCTTTCTGTTGCTCTTCGTGGTGGGGCGCTCAAGACACAAATCACGCACATTTAGGCAGAGCGGACTATACCGGAGCAGTGCGGCCTTTTAAGGCTGCCCCTGGCTGGGGCATGAGTTTGCAAATTGTTGTTGCTGCTGCTGCTGCTGCTGTTGTTGTTGCTCGGGTTTCCTGCTGCAAACTTTATGGCTGTGCAACAAGAAGCTGCAGCAACAACAACAACTGTGGCGATAGCTCTGGGTCATTTTAGGAGCGCTACAAGTCCAAGGCAAATGCAACTTGAAACCTGCAGGAGCACTCCATCTGTGTGTGTATGAGTATGTGTGTGTGTGTGTGTGTGTTGTGCAGGAGGTGTCCCAAACAGCAATGAGTTTATATACATATGTACATATATATATATATATATACATTTACTTCTTCTTTCCGTTGATGCTCGTTGTACTGTACTGACAACAAAAACTCAGTGAGGAAACCAGTTACTGGCTCCACTGACTGCTCCTGTGGCATGCTGTAATTGATATTGCAACTGTATGTGTGTGTTTGTGAGTGTGTTTGTGTGTGTGTGTGTGTCTTGCGTTAAGCTTAGCTGTGTACCGAGTTCAAGTTTCAGGCCAATACACGTGTTGGTAATGAGACATCGCCTCAACATCAACATGAACAACCAAATCGGCTAACACACACACAACCACACACGCACACACACATCGTCTTAACACTGATAACCTAATAAAGTCATAGCAATTAAGCCCAAAGAACCTCTGACTACAACAACAACAACAACTCTTCGAGTACAACTTGTTTGCCAAAATCGAAAAAAAAATATAAAATAAAAAGTTAAGAAAAACGTTGCCTAAAATGATGTCACTTGCCAACTTGGCTCGCAATTATAGCCACATTGCTCCAAACTTGCCTTTTATTATTCCATTTTGATTTTTATTTTTTTCATCTTTAAAGTCTTTTGTTTGCAATATAATTTTTTTGGTTTTTTTTTTTGGGCCTCTTTGCCTTTTGTCTGGGCATTTTATTTATTTTCAGTTTTGAAAAATCATTATTTTAATCGTTTATTGACTTGTTTAAAGCGCCGCTAAATGTTGTTTTTTTTTTTTGATTTTTTTTTTTACGCTATTATGCTACAAATTATGTGAAATGATGGCGCAAAAAAAAACTCTTTGAAAAGAAAGAGAAGGGTTTTTATTTTTTGTTTGGTTTATTTCGGTTTTATGGATTGTAACTATTAGTTTTTGAGCTGAAAGACTTCTCTAATTGTAAGCTGCCTATAAAACAAGTTCGTACTGAGTTCAATTATGATCACGGTTTTAACACTAAGCTGGACGAAGAAGTTTTTTTTTCTTGTACATTATTTCTTAAAAAAGAATATTAAAATAATAACTTAAGAAACAAATCTTACATTATATTTAATCTTCAAAAATATATATAACTTAACATTTTAAAGGCTTTAAAGTTAACATCAATGGCTAAAACATACATTTTTACCCAACAATTCTAGGATTGAAATTTTTAGAAATTTACTTCAACTTATTATAAGTATATCTGAGTATCTTTTTGACTTGAAGTTCTAGAAAGTTCATAAAAAGTATTTTGTTAGCATTTTTAAAATTCTAAAAGGATAAAATATCAAAAATAATATGATTTTTCTAACGTTTTAAAAATATTTTTATCTTCTCAATTGAGTTTTATACATTAAACAAAAGATCTTTAATTTTTCATGACAATCGAAACCTTCTAAAACCCTTGTTTTAATGATGTTACCTTCAATTCTGTTCATTATCGTTTCTACAACTTTTAAAATATACGTTTCTTACTCTCATATCTAACCCAAAAAAAACATCTATTAGAGTTAAATGATTAATGATGCATAAGAGAAAAGAAAGAAGAAGAAAAAGAACCGTATACAAATGAGGAAAGCAAAGAGAAAAGAAATATCAAATATTGAACTCACCTGCCCTTTTAGGGGCCAAGGACACGAACGAGTCAGCTTTGTTTTTGCTTTATTGTTGTTATGACTTTAACACTTTGGGAAATGTGTGTGTGTGTGTGTGTTGTTGTTGCTTTGCCATTCGATAGGGTCTCATTTTATTTCTATCTCTCTTTCCTCTCTGTCTCCACGCTAATTTCTTGCTGTGGTTGTTGTTGCTGTTGCTGTTGTTGTTGTTTTTGTCTGGTCTGCGTGTTCGTCTCCATTTCATTTCATTTCATTTCATTTCGTACAAATTTGCAAGTGCTTACTAATAGAACGTTTTGTGTTGTGTTAATGAATTCGAGAATTTTATTGACACTATTCTGTCGTTTTAGACGTTGCGCATTTACTTAGTCGTTGTTGACGTTGTTGTTGTTGTTATTGTTGCTTTTATAGTTCTTTTTTTTTATAAGTTCTTGTAGTTTATTTGATTTCATTGTTGTTAAGAAATGTACATTTACGTTTTAGGTTTTTGCGCCACGTTTCTGTGTCTTTTTTTTATACATATATTATTTATTATTTTTTTTTTTTCATTATCAGTTTATCTAACACTTTGTGTTTTGCTATCTTTTCGGCTCTCTTAGCGATAGCTCCTGTTGTTGTTGTTGTTGCGACTGTTGCGACTGTTGCTGAGGCCCCGAACTGCGCGCGCCGCTCACTGACGGTGCACTGATCGGATCGTCACAAACGTGGCCAACACGACAGGTAACCCCAAAAGCGACGTACACAAAATAACACCACCAGCAGCAGCCGCAGCAGCAGCAACAAATATACAAGGTAAGTCTGACAAAACTCACTAACTAACTACGGACTGAGTCACAAGGCCAATTCTCTTCTCTTCTCCGTTCGCTCTCTCTATCGATTCTGGTCACACTGTTAGCGATTTTTTATTTTTATTTTTTTTTGGTGTAAAAAGAACGCGACGTCGCTCGCTTGCGTTCCAATTTGCGACTTGTCTGGGTTCGTTCATGGCACGGGGTTTTTGTAACCTCGCTGCGGTGCTGGCTTTGCTACTCTCCAATAGAGCTGTGTACTATATTTGTCTCGTTTGCACACTGGTGAGCTCAGTGAAGCGTATTAGTACAGGTGTAATTACCTGCTCATATAGTGTCATCTCGTTTACACGATCGCTCTCTCTTACGTTATTAAAATCTATTGCTCTCGCTCTTGCTCTCTCTGAGCTCAATTGCAATGATCATTAGCTGAGTTGCCTCGCTCTGTTTTCATGACTCCAGTTTCGTTGGCCAAATGATCGTCATGTGGAACTTACCACCGCACTCTCCTCTGGCCGCTAATTAAGCCAGATATTGCTTAAGAGCAGCGCTTCCGACATTTCACCAGAATTTAAAAAGTCTTCGACTTGACCCCCGGTTCCATGTGAACTTGCTTACAGAGAACACACAAACATACAAACACACACACACCACTTCCGCTATAAGCAACAACATTACAACGATCGTTTAGAGCAATCTTCTTAACAGCTCCCTTATTAAAGACTTACCGGAACTACTAGCTAATATGGATAGCATAAACATTATAGATACGCATACCATCGATTGAAAATTGCAATCGGATGTTGCCACGTGTCGCCACCAAAGGCTCTAATTGTTCAATATGATGTTGATGTTGTTGTTGATGTTGATGTTGCAATCATATCAGTGGCACTTGGACTAAGTATCGATTGAACCTTTTCAATGACCGCCACTTCCGCTGTTCACAGATCTCAGCTCGTGCTGCAAAAACAACAAAAACAACAACACCAACAGTAACAACAGTTGCATTCATGTGGAAACTGTTTATTTTTTTCGCTACTGTTACTTAGATTGTTTACTAGGTGCTGTATGCTTTGATTTGGTTGGAAAATCATTATGCCGTTTTATTGTATTATTTTCTTTATCATAGCTATGCAACAACGTCTGCTTAACGGAAGCAACCGTTAGACGATCTGTTCCCGGTGACCGGTGACTAAATGCAATTAGTTGCAGCAACAAACTGCAGCTGTTGCCGCTTCTGCTGAACGCTTTTCGCGTTTCTTCGCTTTTCAGCAGCAGCAGCTGCTGCAGCAGCAAGCAATCGCCAAGGAACTGAAACTTAATCAGGCTAAATATTTATCTATCTGAACATCAAAGCCATTAATCCTACCAAAATATATATCATAAATATTCTTTGAGCTTTTTTATTAACTTTTCTTGAACTTGTTTGAGAAGTTATTAGCTTTAAGCTACAATAATTATTACTTTTGAATCAAAATAAATTGAATAATCCATATTTATTTTATTAACTGACAAGTATTTATTATAAAAGCATTAATCCTACCAAAATATGTATCATAAATATTATTTAACCTTTTTTATTAACTTTTCTTGAGCTTGGCTTAGAAGTTCTTAACTTTAAGCTACAATAATTATTATTTTTGACAAACTTTTATGTCCAAAGTGTATTTTACCTTTTTGAACCTTTCAAACCTGTAGAATTAACTATAAAAACTTGATACAAAGTTATTTAGTGAGTTGTTCTAGCTATTGTCATTTTTATTTGTATTAGTTTTGAATTTCTCGTAAACTTAAAACTAGACTTCTTTAAAAGCGCAAGCTCTATAATCTTAACATTTTAGAGATACATATATAGTTAACTCAACTAACAACGCATGTTAGTAATGCGTTTAAACTGTTGTTGTTCGTTGTTAACTATATTGTTAGCTAAGTGTTAGATTCTAAATTGGCATTTTGGCCAGACAACTGGCAATTTCTGATCATTTTATACTGTATATACGAATAGATATGTATATACTGTCGTCTGGCTCAGGTTCACTACATGAAATGTTCAGAGCTAATGCGTCTATATGTTTTTTTTTTGGTATGCCCTTGCCGAAAGAGTTCTAAAACTATTTAAAACAATTTAGTTGAAGTCGAATATCGAAATGGATAAAGATTATAAATAATGGAGACAAAAGTTTTTGAGTTTTCTCAATTATTTATGATGTTTATTCATCTTCATTTTCGATTTAAGGTTTCATCATTTATATAAAATTGTATGAAACTTTAAAAACAAAGTACCATCAAAATTTATAAAATATCGAATGGACTCTTGGTTCGCAAGAGCGTATAATCTTCGGCTTCTAACGACTATAGCTGTAATTTCTGGATAATTTTTTGTGTGTGTGTTTTTTTTTTTCCACATTGTCATCGAACCGTGACGACGCGTTGTTATTGTGGGCTGTGGTACGATGTCGATGTGATGAACCTGTGCCTAGACTCGATGCCAAATGTCTGTCACTCTTACCCCCCCCCCCCCTCTCCAACCCCCTTGCTCTGATCTGATCTAAGTGTAGTGTAGAGAACATGCGATAATGTTATATGGCTCGACTCAACTCACTTTATAGGGGTGCGCTATCAGCACCTGCATGAAAAAAGAAATTTTTTGTTGTTTAACTAAAACCTAGAAGAAAACGAAATAATAAACGGAGCACAGTAGCCGGATCCGGTGTGGAAGCTAAAGGGATAATTAATTATGCCGTGGGTGCTTGCTGCTGGTGACATCTCGGTCTGTGTGTGTGTGTGTGTGTGTGTGTGTGTATTGTCTCTCGATAAGGAAATGACGCGGCAATAAAAAATAAATAAATATAAAAAAAAAACACAAAACGAAGAGAATACAATTTCTAAACAGTTAATGCAAAAGCATTTTTTTTTTTTCTGTCATCTCAGCACTTTGTACTCCAATTTCAAACACACACAGACACACACACGCACACACATTGATGCATGATATAGTATGGTATATAGGTATATGATTGGTTTCTGTTTATAGCATGACTCAGAGAGACAGAGACATTTTGTGTCTTTCGACCAAATTGTGCAATTTTGTTTGCTTTTTTTTTGCTATTGTTTCGTTGCATTTGTTGCAATTATTGGCCAAAACAATTGCAAATTGCATTTTGTTTGGGAAAGCTGTGGAGTGGTGTTTACTTTTCGGTGAAAGTTGCAACATATGGTGCAACAACAGCACTTGTTGTTGTTGTTGTTGTTGTTGTTGTTGTTGTTGTACAATCCTGCTGCGATTGTGTTCTCAATTACATAAACTAATGAGCTTTCACCATAACAGGAAAAATCATTTTCAGAACTTCCCCAACTTAACTGCTTAACTAACGGAAGTATTCAAGCAATAAACAGACAGAAGGGGGTGGGGGGGTGCACACTTGGGTCAAAAGCAATTGACCGCCCAGCCCAAGTACACCAAAAAGGGCCTTTAGTTAATGTGAAGTTGGCACGGCAACAAAACTGTTGTCGCGTCGCAAGAACAAGCCAAAACACCAAAACAAGTTGACATTTTGTCAACTTAAACATAAAGAAAATACTAGAAACAATAATAATAATAATAATAACAATCCACATGTATATGACCATTTTGACTTTTAAGTGAAGTCATCAAAAAAACACACAAAAACTGAATTCTGTGAAACTTTTTTGTTTTTTTTTTTGAACGCTGCCCGACATAAAACCCACAATATAAAAATAAAAAATAAAGTTAAAAACAGAAAGAGGATTTCTTAATTACTAGGGGCAGCAAATGCTACGTTTAGGGTCAGTATCTTTGTTGTTGTTGTTTGTGTTGTTGGTGTTACTATTGGCCTCATCATAATTACAGGGCAGTTCTTGCTCCATAAGCCGTGGGGCCAAAGTGATACTACTTTACTATGTACGTATGTATGTACGTGTATGTTTGTGTGTATGTCTGTATGTATGTACATGCTATTGCCAGCTTACCAACTGTCTCCGGATTGTTGTTTCACGTTCCTCTAATATGAGCCGACAATTATTTTACAACCTAACTGAAAACAATTCTAAAACAACAAACACAAAATAATTCACAATGCCCAAAAACTGGGTTTGAGCCTCAATACCCATTAACAATTTGTAAAGTGGGTATATTAAGTTATGCCAATGTTTGTTATGACACGAAAATGGAATAATGTTCATTTATTGTGTATGCAAAAATCAATCTAGATGTCTATACATTTTTAGAGATTTTTTTTAAAGTTTTGATAGACAATCTTTATACAAAATAGCGACGGAGTTTAAATATAATGCTCAATATACCTTATGTATATAGTTCTCTTATGGGTAAAGTGTTAGTTCTAGACATTAGCTCCGAATTTAATTACTCTCCATTAAGTATATATGAAAAGTCGAACTAGATTTATTACTCGATCTTCGACTTTTGTTAAGTTTCAAGAAAAAAATACTTTATTCAATATAATGTTTGTAGTTTACTATTACGATTAATATATATAGTTATGTTATGGGTTAAGGCTAACTTCTAGTGATATTTTTGTTAGTTTTGATTAGTTTCAATATAATATCAAATATAATGATCAACAAACCGAATAAAAACAGTTTTGTTATGGGTAAAAAGGGTAACTTCTAGTCCATAACACACATCTGAAAGCAAACTTCTTTTTAGTTTTGGTTAGTTTTATGTCAAATTCTAGTTAGACGGTCAACGTTACAGCTGGCTGCCTCAACAGATCTGCGATAGGCGAAATACATTATTTTTCTTTTTATCATTTTTCATTTTTTGGGTTTTTGGTTTTTTGTTAAATGCTGCGCATGTGCAGCGACATCCACAAAATATCACCCAAGGCATTAATATTATTGTTGTTGTTTTGGGAAAAGCGTTAAGTTTTGACGATTTTTCCAGCTTGTTTTTGGACCTTTCGTACAGTTACACACAACAAAGAAGTCGCATTTCGTGGCTAACACTTGCATGCAAGCTAGAAAAAGTCAACGGAGCAGAAAATCGGAAAAGTGCAAAGGCAAAAAACATAATACAAAGCAACAGGTCCGCATATATATCGTAGTAGTAGGTACGATTGAAAGAGGTCCACCGGTTGGTTAACCTGGGCCCTATGAGTATGATAATAATTCAGACGCTTATCTCTGCAACATGCAATAAGCTGAACGGGTGGCTGCTTCAATAATGTTGCAGAAACAACAACAGCAACAACAGCAACAGGCAACAGACACAGTAACAGCTACAACGACGACGACGACGACGACGAATGGGTAAAAACTTTTCGCTGCCTGCATGGAATTGTGGAAAATTGTGGAAATTGATGTGCCAAACACGCAGCTAGTTGCAACAACTGTTTGGTACAGTTACTGCAAAAGCTTAAGTACATTCTTGGCTAATACTTATTGGTTAAAGAACTGTGCAACAAAAAAAACATCATTCAAAGGAACATATATATATTAAGAACGGTTTTACCTCGAAAACCTTATTAAGAATCGCTCAGATTAACTAAAAATAGCCAAGAAGTTAAAGCAAAAAAGTTGTTAAAGTGATTTTGATGATATAAGTTCATAAATAAGCTTAAGAGTAGAAGAAATCCTTAAATGTTGTAAACTAAACCTGATGTATAAAGTGTTAAAACTTGTAACAATAAAGTTTATGATAGTTAGAATAAAATTGTTGGCCTTGCAAACCGGATCCTGATTAATTTAATGCTCCCAAGATCTTAAACAGATCATTGCCTATAATAAAGTTAATTTCTATTACAGCTCAATAAATGTAGGAGCATGAGCAGTGCAACGCTGTTTTGTAGTACAGTGAAGCCGACAGTCATTTCAATTAAGATGCAATAACAACTCTATTATTGTCCAATAAGCCAATATCAATGAACGTCATCGATTTGCCAGCTGTGAGCTGTGATGACGTGAGATATGAAACGCTTTAGAAAACAATAAAAGCTGAAATCAATTTTGACTTGAAAGTGCCACAGCGTCAACGTGCAAACGGTTGTAGCACAGACTGTGGCAACAGCAACGGCGTTGCAATGATGCGTAAACGTGTTGAGGTTGAAGTTGCTGTATTATTGCTACCGATTTTGTTTCTTGTGCGATCGAAAGAAGACTCACACACACCTTAAATGGTAGATGCTACTGCCACGGCAAGCTGACAAGCTCTAGCAATCGGTAGAGACTCAGTGATTATCTGAGAAATATTTATGAACTCAACTGATGGCTAAAAAGCGCAATCATTGACGAGGATGCTGCCGCTCTTTGCCATTTGCTGTCAATGGAAACTGTAGCGATCTTATCGCATGGCCTTTAACTAGTACTACTACTACTACTACGACTAGCCACTGGATATTGATGGGTATTTTCTTTACTTTATTTTCAAAGGCATAGGCCACACCAAGTTGTTGATTGGTTAGCTTGAAAGCTAGCAGGAAGCACGCTTTGTAAACTATAAGAGTTATCTTATAAAAATATATATAAAGGGGTCGTCGCTTGGCTAAGCAACAGGTGTAATAATTGAAACTGGACGCATAAAGAAAATGCTAATCACGCTCAGTTCAGTTCAGCTCAGCTCAGCTCAGCGAAATTATGAGCCATGGTTTGGCGCGGCACTTGGAGATATACATTCTTAAGTTTATGCTTTGCGGTTACGCTCGAGCAATGCTCAGGCAGCAGCAGCAGGCAGCAGCAGCACTCTGCTCTTTTTAGTTGAAGCAGCAGCTGTAAAATTACATTGCCACAAGCGTGTGCCCCTCATCATCAAATGTAGCTTAAACTAATTTTCGAATACAGAGAGAGAAAAATTAAGAATAATAAGAGCCTGCTCATTTAATGTACGTACGTACGTGAGTCCTGTTTATTGTCAACTTTCCCACGCTCCTTGCGCTTACCTTCGTTAATTGGTGTGGCAGTCAAGCGTTGCCACATGTCGCACCTGTATACCTGTGTACTAGTTGCCACATTTCTATCTTTTTCTTTTTTTGGTGGTTGCTTTCCCAAATGACTTACGCAAAATGTTAAAATTTACATATCAATTGAACAAAGAAAAGACTGCGCCTCATCCTCATAATTATCAATGTTGGATAGTGTGAATACCCTCGCGATTAGATTGGATTGAAGAGGCAGGGTTGCACACGAGGTCACAGACGTTGCACACACTTAAATGCAACAACAACACTAAACAATAAAATTTGGTTACAAAATGCCAAAGACTCATATCTCTAAAAATGTCCAAATAAAATAAGCTATAAATTATTTCAATATTTTATAGCTTTTAGGTTAAAAAGTATATATAGATTAGATGTAGATTAATGTGAGTTTTATGTTAAAGAACCTATTAATATTAACTTCTTTCTTTACATTAAATTCCGTTCAATGTTCTAAACAAAAATCTTTATCTTACTTTGTTCTAGTTTATGAGATTCTTATTAAAAGAAACCATTAACTAACTATTTGGCAACTATTTTATTTAACTCGGCAAAGAAAAACGATTTTCATATAGCATAAACAAACTTCGATAAAATATTGACAAACTAGCCAAAAGGAAACTTAACATTCTGTTAAAACCTTTAATCTTTTAAAATTTGGAATGTCTTGGAATACTTTCAGAAAGTTTAGATTAAGAACAAAAAAAAAGCTGGTTTGAAAATACATACGATGAAAATTTGTTGATATTTGCACAATAATATCTTTGAAAATTTGTAGAATTGTTAAATTAAATTAAATTTAATATTTTATCATATGTCGACTGTTTCAAAACAAGTTTCTGCTGACAAATAGTTCTTCGATCTTTAGTCCCGATTGAGTTCCAAGAAAGAATGCTGACAGACCCATTATTTTTTGTTCCCAGTCACTGTCCAACTGTAACTTATGATTTAATTGTTGTTATTTAGGAATTTTGTTGCATAGTGTAATTTACGCGACCACGCGACGCGTGAGATCAGGCGGCGGCGACGACTTTCGGCTTACCACCTGTAAGTTTTTATATGTGTGTGTGTGTGTTTGTGTTTGTGTTGCACACAAAATAATGCAAATTATCGGCTAGAATTGCACGAATGGTCAGGTGCATGCTGATGTATATGTAGATGTAGATGTGTTTGAGATACAGACGATCTGAGCTCATAATTGAGTTGCAAATGCGCCGCTCCCTTCTTCCTCTTCCTTCTCCTTCCCCCTTGTCCAACAATCCAGCTCGACGTGTCTCGTCTTGGGTTTGGTTCCCAGGCTACTGGCTGGAGTACATTTGCAGTGCGCCTAATGCCATTTAAAATGGCAACAGCGAACAGCAACATAAATTCAAATACGCCCTTTCACAGATAATCATCATAATTATCGTGCAACAAACAATAAATGAAATACTAAGATTATATATCTAAGCAAATTACAACAATTAGGCAAAGTTTCGGACTCCCCAAAAATAAACACCCAACACAATCTTAGGCTCCAGGGGAAAGTATAACTTAACTACAATCTATTTATATATATGTATATATATATGTATGTGTATTGTTGTTTTGTATATTTAACATTGTACATTATACTATCTACTACATAATAAACATAATTTTCACACGCGTTTCATTTTCGGGGCGCACACACACAAATTAGGCAGAAAAACACTCGCAAGACCCACAAAGACCACAAAAAAAACACTAAAAAAAAATGCGAGCAAATGCTTGCGCTCAATTTTTTGTTGTTTTGTTTTTTTGGTTGCGAGGGCTGTTCTAAAAATCCCTTTTTAAACATTGCTTAAAAAGGAGTTGTACAGATTAACAAAACACTTGTTAGTTAACCCATCTGATATTTTAAAATATTTTTTAACTGGTAAAAGCTTTCTAAAATGCTCTTTGATAGAAAAACAAACCTGTTTGGGAGAAAATTTAATTTTCCTCTCTCGATCTTTATTCCTTTGAAGTCTTTTTAAGGTTTTCGAGTTATTTCTTCCCGCTTCCAACTACGTTTAGGTTTTCTTCCCAACTAAAAATGTATTCTAGAGTTATTTTTTATTTTGAGTTTCCTTTCTGAATAAAACTTTCTTCTTTAGTTATGCAACTTACTATTGTTTAAATTGTTTGTACTTTGAAAATCATAAAAATTAAATTTTAATAAATATTGCCACTAAAAAGATTCATCGTTCATGCTTTCTTTTTGAATAAATCTTTATAGTACATCTTAAATAGATGTTTTTTTACTCAACTATATTAAAAGTGCTGACAAAGTATAAGTTTTGACTATTTTACTGTTGAAAACTCCATCTTTTCATATGTTAAGAAATAGAATTGGAACGATAATAAATTTCTTTATAATTGCTTATGAAGCCCTTTAAGAGATTCAAATCGTAGAAAAACTCTTCCTGTTTTGCTCTAAATATTTTCTAAGCTGCCCTCGAAACTAAGCATTGTTAAAAATGATTGTTGTTGTTATTGTTAATGTTAATGTTATTGTTGGTGTTAGTGTTGGTGGTGTTGCGTGGCGCAACGACGACGACGACGACTAAGCCCATGCCCAATGCCCCAAAAGCGGAAACTCATTGGCAACGCTTCGTTGCGTAAATTTCTCGACGCGACTTTTCGGGCAACAGGTTAACAAAAAAAACAACAACAACAACACACAAAAACGAGCAAAAATAACAAAAATCTGACGCCAAAACCGCCAACAAAATGGCCAGCCAACAACAAAAACAAGCGCAAAAAAAGGTAAAGTAAAAAAGAAAATAAACGAAAAAAAATGTTTTAATATTTGAGTTACGCTTCGGTAAGCTACGACATCGCGATAGGTAGGCTCTGCATAGACTTCTTGACATCGTACTAAAATAAGCAGCAACAAAACAACATGAGCATTTTAAATTGATAGAGCGAGACAACCCGAGCGAACGAGTGTTAGACAGAGACAATGCGTGTGGTTCGTGGAGAGGGTGGACGCAAAAACAAAAACAAAAAAACACAAAGGGTAAATCACAGACCCCATAGATCTGCACCAGATTCGGATCTCGTGCCAAAGCAACCACAAACTTAGGCAGAAGACAAACCAACAACGATGACTATGACGATGACTGTACCTCTAAGTAAGTAAGTAAGTGTGTGTGTGTGTGTGTGTGTGTGTGTGTTGTCTGAACACCTGTGCATTTCTTTATGGATCTTGAGCAGAAAACCTATCGCGGCGTAACATCATTAAAATTAGGTTGAGATATGCCGTAATGCTGCCGTAAGTTAAGATGTAGGGGTTCCCTACCAAAAAGACCCCCCTACACGCAACTGGCACAGCAAGCAAATCATGAGCCCATATCGGTAATATGTATGTATGTGTGAGTGTGTAGTTAGTTTGGTTCGCTCGGTCGTGTAGCTTATGGTGGGGCGGTGCCTAGCATATAGCCATATAGTTCTATTGGTTACGCTTCGCTGTCACAGCAAGGAATCGGAGCGATGTCGAATTTGATTTCGAATATACCTACTACATACGTAGGTAGGAAAAGTTTATGGTTCTTAATTTTCGCCACGGCTCTATAGGTTTTCTTTTAAAAGCTTAGCTGCATGTGGAGATTCTCACGTAATTAGTGGCAACAACAACAAAAACAATAGCAACATGTTCATATAATTAGCCCAGCTGCAAAAGAATTATGCACAGTACAAAAAACTAATAAAAAAAATATAAAAACAAAGTGGAGCATATGAGAAGAACAATTATTATTGAATAAAGTACGCAGGTGCTCGCTGAGTACCAATAGGGCCACCCTAAAGCACAACAACAATACGAAGAAGAAGAAGAAGAAGAAAAAACCTAACTGATGAACCCGCTGCGAATGTCAGTTAACCGTTTAATGACATTTCTTTGCCTTGCCATTAGAATTTTTCCCATTATTGTTGTCTTTCCATTCATCAGCCGCACATCTTTCACATCTTTCACATCTGTGCATCATGCCTAATTTTTGCTTTAATTATCCTACAATTTCCCTTCGTTTTTTCTCTCTCTTTGCTACTGTTGGTTTTTTTTTTTTTTGTACAGGAATGCAACTGGCTTGCTTAATGGTTAAGAACAAACAATGTGCGAAATTCTTTTTTATTCATACATTGTTGGAAAAGTTCTTTGATGGCTTTCTGATGATCAGCTGTAAAGATGAATCTTTTAATCCACAAATGGCCTAGAACAACATAGAGAAATAAAGTGGCTAACACCTTAAAAATAATTTTAGTATCTATCAAATCTAAACTAAAACGGATATAAACATTACTTGAATGCAATTTGTTAATCTGATGTTTCAAGCTATTAAATATGACTTCATCTATTTTTTTACACTGAGCAATGATCATTGTACGTACATTTTAAAGTAACTAGCTCAAAGTTACAGTCTTACAGTCTTACAGTCACTGTTCGATAAATTAAAACGCCTTCGTTAAAGCAACATTAAGCGTTTGCGTCTGTAATTACGTATGTTTAGCTTAAAGTTCCTAACTCAACGTTACAGTTTTAAAGTCACTACTCATTAAATTGTGACGCCTTCGTTAAAACTGCCTTTAGCGTTTACTGTAAATTTTACTACACTGTGTTTATTTCACTTAAATCAGCTGTTAAAAATTGCATGCCTTCATCTTTTTTTCTGACTCCTTTAATCTTACATCTTCTTTACATAAAACTAAACTTGACATTAACTCATCGCAAGTAGTTATAGCTATTAATAAATGAGATTGCAATTTTGAGACGATAAGAAAGCACTTGAGCTGAGTGAAAGCAACGAAACAACAACAAAAATAAATGAACAATATGCAAGCTCAGACTTATCAAATTTATTTAATCGGCAATACTTGCTAAAGTGAACTACAGAACTGAACACAGTTTAGTATTGCTCAGCCATTGCTTCAATGAAGAAGTAAAATGTTGAAATTATGCTTGATTTTGCTTATGGGATTATTTTGGAGCTGCTGTTCCGAGACACCAGAAAGTTATCTTCTTAAGACTGATAGGTAATAGTATAAAATAACTTCAACATTTAATAATCAATAAAATAAACATTTTTGCTCAGCCTGCCCAAGGATCTGAACTTTATGCCCAGCTTATCGAATGGTCATTTGGGCTATACGATTTTTGGCGATGCCATCTTTATGAATGGTGTCTACAATGGAGCTGCGGGGAATAGCAGAAGAGCACGTATTCCCAACTGGATAAACATTAATGCGGAGCTATGTGATCGCTTTGGCAATATAGATGAGTATAACATAACCTATGAGATGGATCTAAGGGATGGCTACTTTCGATATAGTAAAACTTATAAACACCATGGAATAACCCTCGAACAACGCACCTATCCACATCGATATTATAATCGAGCGCTGGTCTATGAATTGTTTGCTTTTAGGCAAACACGAAGTGAAGGTAAGATAATCTTTATTTATAAGTATTTCAAGTGCAAGGAAAGCGGTTATGATACAAGTTAAATATTCTTAAGCTATTTTAATACAATTTCTTACTTAAACTTTTCTTGCAGCTCCTCTGTTCCTTAAATTGACCCAACAGTCGGGCAACGCCAGCGATGCCTTTGACTTTGTGGTGCTTAACAATGGAAGTGATGCTGCTGGAGATTATCGTCAACTGCGTGGACGCACCAAGGTGCTAGAATTTGAGCAGTTGCAGCCAAAGCCTCATGAGATTTATGTGGTGTTCAGTGAGTCGCTGGAGCAGCCGCTGCAATTGGACTTTCCGGCGGGGCAGACAGAGTTGCGACATCGTGTCATCATTTGCATGGATCGTCATCAAAGTGTGGCACTTAAGGAACTGCAAGATGTGCTACAACTAAAGGACGATGCAGTGCTAGAAAGTCATCGTCGGGTGTGGCATGATTTCTGGGATAAACAGTTCTCCATTGAACTGATTGGCAATGCATTGGAGCTCTCACGGATTGTGAATGCAGGCATATTCTATTTGGCAAGCTCGTTGCCCACGTTGAGCAGCAATCAAGCGAATGAGCCGTACTTTGGATTAAGTCCCACGGGCTTGGCACGAGGCAATCTGGATGCAGACTATGAGGGACACAACTTTTGGGACACAGAGATTTGGATGCTGCCAGTAGCCATCCAATTTGGCTATAAATATGGCAAACAGTTGCTCGAGTATCGCTATACACATTTGGAAGGAGCCAGATTCAATGCTCAAGCGATGGGTAACAAGGGTGCCAGGTGAGTTTCGTTTTGTTTAGTTTTGAAAAGAAGATTCTTATTTCCGTTTCATAGATATCCCTGGGAGAGCGCATACACGGGCGCTGGTGTAACCAATCCCTGTTGCCCAGAGATTGCCCAACAGGAGATACACATTTCACCGGATATATCCTTTGCGCTGCAAAAGTTCTTTGCCCAATCCAATGATTATGCCTGGGCATGTGAACGTGCTTGGCCCATTGCCAGCGAGGTAGCCGAGTTTCTATTGAGTCGTGCCAAGTGTGAAGAGGCGCAGAAGACCTGTCACTTTCTCAATGTTATGGGACCGGATGAGGATCATGCCAGTGTGGATGACAATGTGTATACGAATGCGGTGGCCAAGATAGCATTGGACTTTGCCGCATGGCTGGCAGTCAAATGTGGCAACAATAGCAATCCAACACAAATTGAAACTTGGCTTAAACTAAAAGATCAACTGATCATTCTGCATGATGCGAAGCTTAATTATCATCCACAACATTTGGGCTATACGCTGAATGAGACCGTAAAGCAGGCAGATACAATACTACTTGGCTATCCCTTGCAGTTTGATACAAGGTACAAGGTATCCTTACACTACTACTATATAAGTTTATATTGATCTTGAAAATTTCTTTAAGTTCCACACATTTAAATGACTTACACTATTATGAGAATGTTACGCGTGTGAGTGGACCAGCAATGACCTGGTCGATGTTTGCTGCCAACTATCTGGCAACCACAGAGGATTGGCGTGCCCATGAATACTTTACGCGCGGCTATCAAAAATATGTCCATCCGGAGTTCAAAGTGTGGAGCGAGGCTAAAATTGGTTATGAGGGTTCAGCGAACTTTTTAACAGGCATTGGTGGCTTTTTGCAAGCCCTCATCTTTGGCTATGGTGGCATTAACTTTGCCCGTTTCGGCTCCTCATCGCAGTTGCAACTTAGCTCACCAAATGTGCCACCTCAAGTGACGCAGGTGTGGATCAAGTATATGCGATTCGCGCAATGCGAATGCAGCTGCTCTTTCCAATACAACAGCTCCAGTTTGAACTGCACTGGACCAGCGGATCAACGTTTTGAATTAATCCAAGGCAAACAGCGCACAATCCTAGGCAGAAACTTTAACGGTATTAACTACAGAAATGCCTTCATTAATCAAAATAATTTTAACAATTTTAACTCTTTATAGTGACACTAAAAAGAGGCGATCCACCAATATACATAAATACGCTGAGTTCAGGAAGGGAAATTTAAAAGGCCAACAATTTTAAAAGCCATTCGAAACAACTATATAAAAGACTTATTCAATTTAGCATAAGAACTAAAAATGTTTATTAATTTTAGCTTTAGTCAACTTTCACTTGACTTTGTTTTAAATAGTTCCTGATGGTTTCATAATAATCGAATCCTAAATAATTGCAATTTAAAATCAATTCAAAAATCTATTAAAAGATCTTTTAACAAAAAAAGATTATTTGAAATTTAAAACAATAACTAAAGTATTCTCTGTCTGCTTTGTTTTTATATGTGAATAATAGTAAGTAAGTTTATATTGTATATTGAGTAAATTGTTATGCTGCAGTTATATTATAAGCGGAGTTGTGTATGGTTCGGAATTCTAAACTTATGTTGTATATCAACTACAATAAGCATTTAGTTTGTGAATTTAGGAGTAACTATTGCATTTGGTTATTTTTAGATCAGCGATTATGTTTAGCGCTTTACTTAAACTTTGAAATCGAGGCGCCGCTAACGCCCGCATTGTTTTTGTTGCTGCCACTTAACACAACATAAGGCGTTTTAGTTTCCTTCTGCTTCTGCTGCAACATGGTCAACGTGCAGAGCGGCGTGTCCGTGGAGCTCATTGTTTTCATAAGCTGAAATTAAAAAAAGTAAATATGTACATTAAAGTGTGCTTTCAATAAGTAAAAGGGTAAGGTTAGCTTACGCCGTCCTGTTCCATTTTCTTGAGACGCTTTTCAATCTTATTTTTGCCCGGTCCTTTGCCATGGAACTTGTGCGACAGATAACGGAAAGCCTCTTTAAGGTTTAGAATGCGACCATTGTCATCAATATAGTCAAGCTTGACATTGGGCTTAAATGTTTCCTTGTCTTTAAAGTCCATAATGGGACCAGCATGGAAACGATCACGACGTCCAATTTTTTCATCCTCACTAAGAAAAGGAAACAATTTAATTTAGATATTCAGTTAATACAATTTACATGAAATAATTATCTTACCCAGCTGCTTTGTCTTCAATGGAATAGTTCTTGGCCTGCAGATGAGCCATTTTTGTATTGCTTGGTCGATTCTTTTCCTCCTTTTCCAAATAGCCCTTGGATAGGGCAAGGCGCAGGGCATTTGCGACGCCAGCACCAACATCGGGCTCCGCATCTAATATTGCTCGCTCCTCAATGTCATCGCCCAAATTATCTAAATCAGCTGGCTGCATTACTTCGTCAGGATTAACGGAGTTCCATGTGCCATGATTCAATATTGGCTCCTCCTGGTTAGTATCCATATGCTCATCCAATACATCATTCCTATCAAAGTTAAGCATATCATTGGAGTCCTCGTTACGATTGCCAGCCATGCCATAAGTGGGTATATCACCCAACGTGCGACAGAACTCTGCCGTTGCATTCAGCACAATGTTGCTATCGACACTGCCAAGCTCCGCACCATCAGCATTGCTAGCATCGTCTACGGGCTCTGGTTTGATATCGCGTTTAATCGATGCCACATCGATGGGCAGCGGCTTCTTAATGATGTTTTCTTTTTGCTTTAGCTTGCGTGCCTTTGACAACACACGCTCCAAGTCATCATCTTCATCTTCCAACTTGATTTGAGACTTTGATTCTTCTTTCATATCAACATCCTCATCGTCAGCTTCGCGGTAACGTCCATGACGACTGCCTAGATTTGAGGAGCCCGACAATTCTACAATTGGTTCTAAATCCTCAGCTTTAAGCTTCTGGCGAATTTTCTTAACCTTCTTCTTTGGCTTCCTAAAGCTGTACAAAAATGATTATAAATAAAATTTTAGTTAATGGATAATACACTACAATAAGTATATATATATATATATATATATATGTATGTGGATTTGTATGTTGCTTACGTTGCTAGCTCTTCGGCACTAAATGTATCAGATGCTAGTTGAATATTTGTATCCTGCAGCGTTTCCAAACGTTTGCCAGCTAATTTGGTTTTAATTTCAAGTAGCTTACGCCTATGCTCGCGTTCCTCATCCATATTTTCGCCAATCACAAAATTCTTGCGCTTCGGCGGTTGACCCTCAACATCGTCATCGTATTTCTCAAGTATGGAACGTTCGATGGGATTACCAAGTTCATCATATTGCTCCTCATATACATTATAGCCATAGCTTAGAGGATTGAGTTTCTTGTTGGCCACGTTCTTCTTGTAACGCTCATCGTCTAGCATATTAACATTGACTAGAGTATCGCCATCCTCCTCATTAAGCACATCCTGATCCTTGAGCGTTAGTATAACGGTGCGACCCTCACCAAAATCATCCATATCATGCTCAACGCGTAACCCCTTTAAATTCCGATCGACATAGGCCAATTGGCGTGCTTTTTTGGTCTCTTGTTCTACGATCTCGGAAACACCAAACGCCTCATCAAGCTCTTCCAGCTCTTTTGCCTGCAAAAATAAAAAAACATCAAGTTACTTCGGTTAATTAACTATGTGCAAGATTTTGTAGGATAAACTTACTTTTCGAGTCGCCACTTCACGCTGATCAACGACGCGCTTGTTGCGATCCACCCACTTGGACACATTGTCAGTTTCCTCATCGGATTCACCAAGCGTGCGAATGCGTGCCAAACGCTCCTCAAGGAAACGCTTCTCCTTGCGTTGTTTAAGCTTTTCACGCAATTTCTCAGCTTCCTTTTTCTCTTTGATGTTATCTGCTGGCTTGTGCAAAAACTCGCCCCATTCATCCTTGTACGCAGAGAGATCCTTTTCAGCGCCGGTTCTTTTGCTATCCTGTTGATTGTTGCTGCTACTGCTGGATCCCGTTGGCTTGCTTGGCCCCGTATCCATTTCCAGTGGTTTAAGCCCCAGCTTGGCACGCAATTTATTTGTCTCCGCAATGGAGAGCACATCACCGGCACCATTATCTGGTATGGGCGAATGGCTACGTGAACGCACACGTTCCCGTTCCCGTTCGCGTTCCCGATCTCGTTCTCGCCCTGGCTCTCGTTCCCTGTTGCCGCGTTGTTGAGAACGCTGCTGCTGCTGATACGATTGATGATGCTGCTGCGGATGATTTCCCGATGATGGTGGTGATGGTGACTGTGACCGGGAACGTCCTCGCACACGCTCACGCTCACGATCTCTCATCGCACGTCTGCGAGCATCGCGTTCCCGCTCAATTTCACGTTCTCGTCGACGCTCACGCTCATAATCCATATGCTTTGATATTTGCGGTGGGGGTGGAGCTGATATTTCATGATCCCGCTCCCTTTCTCGAATAGACTCTCGCTCTCGACCAGGTGGCTCTCGTTCCCGACCAGGTGGCTCTCGTTCCCGACCAGGTGGCTCTCGTTCCCGACCAGATGGCTCCCGCTCATTTTCTCTCGCTGGCGGCTGGCGTCCCTTAGCTCTGGCTTCTGGCTCAACGGGCACCTCGACGCAATCCGAACCTGCAAGAGATTTATGAACTTAGTACACACAGAAAATGGCTTTTTGTATAATTGTATATGCTTTATATGATGCCCTCTTCTCTTACACTCACAGTTTGACAACCTGCAAAAACAAGAAATGGAGAGAAGAGAAACAATAATGCTTTAGTGAGTTCAGATCACCATCAGTGCAGAGCCAGGGTAATTGCAGGTTATATACGAGTCGCAGTGAAAACATTTTATCGCTTTTCGTTTTACAGTTCTGCAGCCCTGGTATGCAATTACCCTTACAAATTGGTCTGCACAAACTTAACTTTATAAAAAGGGGAACCTTGCCCCCACTTACTGTCTGAGTCCGATTCCTCTAAAGAAATGACCTCGCTGGGTCGCTCGCGCTCCTTATGCTTGTGATGTTTGTGACGGTGCTCCTTGTGTTTTTTATGCTTGTGGTGTCTGTGTCGCGCTGACGACGAATCGTCTGTGAGATCTAGGGTAACCTCTTCATCTATACCGCGATTTGGTCGTTCCTGTGATCGCGATCGATGTCTGTGTTTCTTGTCCCTTTTATGCTTTTTACCAGACGATGAACCCATTTTTAACAACTTATAGAAGCTTTTATAATTTACAGAATTTTATAAACGTTTTCGCCTTCTTTTTTATTGTTATGCTTTGATGCTTTTCCAACACTGTATGGGAAACAGAGTGCGCAGCGCTGCCACCTAATATTTACTATCGACGATTGTTAGTCGAATGACCGCCACACAACATCGACGTTTATCTAAAAATACCTAATTTAAAAGTGTGGAATACTAAACATTTTATTTTAATTTACATTCTTATCATTCGAATATTACTTGAAGTAATACATAAATATTAGTATAAATATAAGTATGCAATCTTACGTGTATATGGAATATATGTATATCATTAAAAACAGAGCTTAGTTAATACGATCCCAGCGCCAAACGGTGCTGTCATCGCAAACGCATATTAAAATGGAGCCATCCTTTGAAAAGGAAGTTTGTCGTATGGTTGATGTACATTTGGGATGCATCAGTTGGCTGCATTTGGTCAAATTTGGATCGTTTGAGTCCAGCTCCCAAACGAAAGTTGTGCCCAGCTGGTTGCCAAGTGCCAGCACTTTTTGCCAGGCATTAAATGCAAAGCGCACAAACCAAATCTCGCACATCTTATAGTCAAAATGATGTAGTACAGTTGTCGAGTCCTGTGGTTTAATTTCATGCCGCTGGGCAGCCAGTTTGCCTGGCTTCCAGCAGACAATTGAATTCTCACACGACTTGGAGAAGACAAAGTCGCCGAACCACTGCACACAGTCGACATAATTTCGATGAATGTCGCGCGTGGAGAAGTCTGGAAAATGCTCTTTGATGGTTGGAAATGGAGCTGTATTTTTGCTGGCATTAAAGGTCGAGCTTAGCTCGATGGCCTCCTTAATGTCCGGCTTGTTCAGGCGCCACAACTTAAGTGAATGATCCATTCCGCTGGACATGATGCGATCGCCACGCAAATCAAAGTCAATAGATAGTACCTCATCGCGATGTCCCTCGACGCCGCCAAAGACAGCGACACAGACATCCGTTTGTATATTCCATAGACGCAGAGAGTGATCCTTGCTGCCGGATAGCAGCAGTTGCGGTAGCACTGGATGAAACTTTAACTCATTTATCGCATGTCCATGCCCAATGTAATTTTTAGCACACTGATGCTTGATTATGTTAAAGATGCGTATGACGCCACGATAGCCAGCTGCCGCCAGCACCGGGTCGCCGGTTATTGAATCATACGACCAAGCACAACTATAAAAACTTTCGTCTGTCTGCAAATTGATGATTATTGATTAATGAAATGATGATTGAGAACCAAAATTTATTAGAGAATGCCTTGGGAAAATAAGATTATTCGTACTTACATCAGGGTCTGCATAGACCTGTAGAAGACGTATGCCAATTTCATCGTCAGATTCGGACACCATAGAACTTTTCTTGACGCATTCATAGATAGAGACACGATCCTTGCCCACTGTTGCAAAGACGGCTTGACTTCTGTCCAAAAATGGATTGAACTGAACACCAAAGATCTGATGATTGTGATCCTCACGTACATGATAACTATAAAAATAAATTGATTAGCTAACGTCCAATTATTATTAATATCACCTTCTCACTTGTACTTGTAGAGCGGCTGCACCATTTTTGGCGCCTTCACACGCCGGCACAATTTTCGCAGCTTTCGCGTATTTGGCGATTTGCTTTTGCTTCGTGTTGTTGTCGTTGTACTATAGACGCTTGTCGAATCAACAGACAATGTGTCTTCAAAATCAATGCCGCAGCCGGCTAGGAGATGTGCAGCCGTATTGGCTATATCCGGAGTTGTCTCCTCCAGTGTCAGGGCATCTTTATTTAATGATTGCTCCTCTTTGCTGTTGCTGGAACTGTTTTCCGTCATTGCGAGACGCACCGTCTGGCTTTTCAACTATTTGTTTGTGTTGTGGCGGCAGGGTTGCCAGAGATGTGTTAAAATAATACCAAATTCGCAAAACAAAATAAAATACCGCAATGTAAGAACTAGTAGTTTATTACTATTTTAAAATGTTTACTTATTTCTTCACACATTTAAATATTATCTAACGACGTTCACCATCTGACTTCGGCTTAATAGCACTTTGCAGCTCATTAAGATATTTGTCTACTTCCTGGTGGGCTTTCAAGCTGTTATCTGTTTGCGCGAATATTTGATCAATCAAATAGATGCGCAGCAAATCCGCTTTTGTTTGTTGCAATTGCGCTTGCGCCTGTTGCACCTTTAGCTCATTGCTTAGTTGTGGACCCATCTTCAATTCAACAGCCTCCTTCATAAGCTCACACTTCTGATTACGAACCTTGGACAAGTTCTCCAAGCAGGCGCGCTGCTCCTTTTGCAAACGAATTATTTCCTGTTGTTGTGTCGTTAGCTGCACTTCGTCTCCCTTTCTTAACGCGTCTGGTAGTTCGCTGCGTATTTTATCGCCGAGCTCGGCAATGGGTGGGAGAGTCTCACGTAGATTGGCCACCAATTTGTCTCGCACGATCTTTCTGTCAGTGTAACTGAGCGGTGGAAAGCTGCTGCAGTCCTGTAAGCCTATAAATGTGTGTGCAAAGAGTATTGCAAATATAAATAAGTTGTAATTCGGCATTTGGCTTACCTAGCAAATGTTTTTGTTCATCGCCCAGACGAATATGATCAGCTACCGAAATTAGTTTGATGGCCCGTTCGATTTCGGGATATTCGGGTCCTATTTTCAAGTTGTCAATCTCATTCAATATCAAGTTTAGCTTTAATACTTTATTTAGGGCAGCTTCGCGCGCCTCCTGCACCTTTTTACTCTCATTGCTTTGAATTATTTTAGATGCATCATTCATTTCCATTGTTTATATTTGGTTTTGGTTACAATTTTAAAGTGCTTTATTTTACTTTTGTTTTGAGCCAGACTTCAGCGTTGATACCTTATACAAATATCGATAACGATAACATTTCACAGTGAAAGATATTTACATGCGTACGTCACAAAATCCAATTACCCAAAATGATAGGAGTTAAGCGCGTAAAAGAGATTTTTGCTTCCTCATGTAAGTAATAAAAATGATCTCAAGAAATGTGTATTTTAAAAAATTAAGCCAATTATAGTTTGTGTTCGCCACCCCACGTTCGCTAAATTCACAATTGGTGCCGGCTCAGCGTTTGCCGGCGCAACTTTGGCCAAAATCTTAATTTTTGCCATCGAATATGTTTGTGACAAGATCCGGAAGTGGCGACAGTCGGAAGAAGTGTGGGATATACTTATATTCAACGAATTGAGCATGCTATGCAATGCAGATCATCTTAAGGATAAGTCCTTCAAATGCACAAACAAATACTGCTCAAAACGTTACCTGCAACGCATCGTTGGTGAAATGGATCAGGCAAAATACTCGATCGATTTAGCGATGTATATATTTACCTTAAACGATCTGATGATGGCCCTGGAACGGGCAATTCGCCGTAATGTCCAAGTACGAATAATTAGCGATCACGAAATGAACTTTTCTGTCGGTTCGCGCATTTTGTGTCTAAGCAAATTAGGCTTAGAGATTCGCGCCCCAGACACAACGTCCATGATGCATCACAAGTTTATGGTTATCGATAATCCCATTCGAGTGAATGAAATGCTGCGGCAAAAGGATCGAAAGTTTAAATCATATGCCTATCGCAGTTTGGTTCTTTATGGATCGCTTAACTGGACCATGCAAGGATTCTGCGGCAACTGGGAGAATTGCGTTATTACCTCAGACAGCGCATTGTGCAGGCATTATCAAACTGAATTTAGTCGCATGTGGGCAGCTTTTGAATGTTCTTCATCCAACGTGAAGGCGAAGGTGTAAGTTTTTAATCTTAAGTCTAGTTTGTTTAAGCTTAAAATTACATATTGTTGGATATTATAAACTACTATTTAGCCAGTTGTTGCAATTTTTCCAGGCGACGCGTAAATGTCTCCTTAAGCGCATTAAGCCGCTCGAGTTCCGAACGCATTTCAATATATTCCAGATAAGAAACTTGAGATTTTAGTAGGATTTCATGCTTCAGTTTAAGCACGCGGCTTACTTCCTTGTGTTTGCGCTGAGTGTTGATGAGCTTAACTACCAGCGCCGTTTCTTTTTTCTTATGCGCCTTTAATTTTTTCGATTTCTGCAATTATAACAAATTTACAAGATGGACTTATCTAATAATTAATACAATTTGGTTGTATTTACCTCCATTATTGTCGCGTGCTATTGTTTGGTATTTGTGAACAGAGCGGTGATCATATGTGCTTACAACAAAGGGTGACCACACTTTTTATTTAAGAATCACCCTGTGGTGTTAAAAAATAATCGATACCATCTATTCCGAATGTCGCAAACAAAACAAAGAACTTTTCCTTTTAAAAATGAGTGAACTCACAGATAAAGTGCTGTTGACCAAGGATGCATTAGCTGTGGCATTGGGTGACAACTGGGAGCGCTACAGGGCGAATATGAAAAATTGGTTTCGCAATCGCTGGACCAAAGAGGAATTCGATTGTGAATCTCGCAAAATCATGACGCCCGATAAACTCCATCTGCACAATCAGTTTCTCCTGGCGCTCCTCAATAAAATCGATGCATTTGCACAGCCCGAAACTGTTGCCGGTATACAGTCAAATTGTTCCACGGGCAGCCAAAGCGGCAACAGCATCAACCGGAGACGAAAACGTCACTCGCGAGGCTATGGGTATCGGCATCACTTTGAGATGTACGATGTGTTGGAGTTCATCAAGGAGGACAATATGCAGCTGATACGTCCACCAACACTCGCCGGCGATCAGGGAATGCAACAACAACAACAACAACAGCTGCCAATGCAACGTTATTGTGCACAGGAATTGTTTTTACCTGATGCTGGCTTCATAATGGGACGTTTTCTTATCGGCGCCTGGGAGATCGGGCTCATCTCGGTGGATGACAGTGTGGCCGAGTATGTGTCCATAGCTGTGCAAGTTCTACTCAAGGATCTGCTGGCCGCCATAATCATGAAACGCAAACATTATAAGACCAGCGGCGAAGGCAACTTTTTCTACGATGTCGGCGCTGAAATTCGAGATCCCTCGGTGCGCAACACGGTGACACGTCAAAAGGTCGATGATACACCGCTGGAGCATGACAAGGAGCTAAACACAGCGAACTTTATGAGACGTCAAAACGATGACGTTGTCTTTCTCTCAGCCTGCGAACAAGTGCAAGTATTTCAACATTTTTACATAAACTGAAAAGTTTTTAATCTTTTTTTTTGGATTTGTTTTAAATAGTGAACCCTGCGAACGTGCTGTGATTACGCTCAAGGATTGCCTAAACGCTTTTCGCGATCGCAATCTCATTGGCTCCCATTTGGCCTACTCTATAAATATGGAACGCCTTAACATGCTGATGCATTAGTTAACAATTTCTTTTCATATTCTTTATACACTAACAAAAGATTTAGGTTAAGGTCTACAGTTTAGTTTCTTACAACAATTAACAGTTAAAAACTTCAAAGCAAAACTCTCTTGGTGGTGGCTTAAAGGGCACCTGTCCTGGCAGAAATTGTTCCGCTTTAAAGGCAGCAATTTCGTCTGGTGTCAAGTCCTCTATACGGCTATAAATAGACGAAACGTTTGTCTCTGGCTGCGTTTCCTGTTGTTGTTGTTGCTGCATTTGTTGCTGTTGCTGCATTTGTTGCTGCTGTTGTTGTTGTTGTTGATGCGGCTGCGTCTGTTGAAATGCTGCCTGACCAAAAAATCCATTTGGCGGTTGCGTGGAGGCCGCTTGAGCAAAAATATTTCCTGTATTTTGTTGGGCTTGTGCAACAGCTGCTTGGCCAAAAATGTTGCCACCTTGTGGTTGCTGTTGCTGTTGTAGTTGTTGTTGTTGTTGTGGTGGTGCAAAGGCAATGTTTTGGCCAAAAGGCGATGGATTGGATGACTGCTGTGACTGCGCAAAAGCATCAGCTGTTGCTTGCGCCTGTCCAAACAGATTATGCTGCTGTTGCATCTGCTGACCAAAGAGGCCGCTTGGATTCTGCTGCTGTTGCATCTGCTGACCGAAAAGGCCGCCTGGCTGCTGCTGCTGTTGCCCAAATGGTTGCTGCTGTTGTTGTTGTTGTTGTTGGGCGAACATATTTGTGCTTGTTGCGCCACCAAACAGATTATTGGTGCTGGTAGTGGAGCCACCGCCAAAAATACTGTTGCCATTGCTGCCATTGGCTACAGGAGCACTACCAAAAATGTTGCCAGCAGTCGCGCCTAATGTGGGCTTACTGAATATGGAGCTGGTAGTTTGGACAGCATTGTTTGTAGCGTAGCCAAATGGATTGTTATTGGTATTGGCTGCTGGTTGAGTCTGTTCTGGGATTTCGTATAGATTGATCATGACATCAATGGTTTGAGGTGTTGCCTGCAATAACACCTTCATTTTGTTGGTGGCTTCGAGCACCTCTCTGGAGAATTGCTGATGGAATTGCTGGTAGCAATTCTGACGGCGACTTTCGTACGCTTGCAAACGCACTTCTTCAAAGGACAGATCCTCTATGAAGTTTGGCAAGTTTGGCTTGTCTTTAAACGGTCCGTACACCGAAAAGGGCCACATTTTACCGTTAAGGCCGGACTCGATGTCCGTTTTCAAATATTGTCTGAAGGAAAGAAATTTAACAATGAGGAGATTAAATTTTAGATATGTTGTTGCACTTACTTCACATCGAAATGTTCGTTGTGGCACTTTGAGCCGAAGCGGCAGGTGCCTTGCTGAAAAAAGCGACAAACTCCCATGGCAATGGTTGTGTTAACTTATAAAAATGTTTACTTGACGACTCGGTGTGACCGTGCTTTGATTAAACAGCTGATTATGTTTACTATAGCGATAGAAAACTGCCAACCTGCGTAAATGTACATAATTCAATTTCCGTAGGCTTGGATACCTTGCTTTGGCTTTAACCTAAAAATAAGTTTGCGGAGACATTTAAATATGGCAAAGGATATGGCGCGTGTACCCGCTAAAACTTTTGACCTGGAGTTACTGTTCACCTTTCGATAGTTAAAATATGATCGATATGCGATGTTAGTGTAATCGACATGATGCTGTTAACAGCTGTTAATAACATTAACATTTAATTTGTTGTTGGAATTTGAGCGGTTCAGTCGCGTCGGTTCGTTGCGGATAAAAAGATATGTTGACTCTTGTACATTGTTGCAAAAATTCAACGCACGCTTCCAACACTCGCTCCTTTAACTAGTTTTAGACACACTAAGCCTAGTCGTTTGTTCGCAAAAGATATACAAAAAAAATAATAAATAAAAAAAGAAGCAACAGGTCGCTGCCCGTTTTGCGTCTGCGTCAGTGTCTCTCGAAAAGGGCAGGCAGGAAAATTCAAGCCAATAAAAGATACATACAAAAAGCCGAAGTGCGCGAAAATTGTGTCTGCTTGTGTATCTTTTGTGTGTATGTGTGTCTGTGAGTGTGTGTTGAGTGCGTGTATTTTGTCTAGCAATAAACAAACAAAACTTGTTGCCATCAAATTGTGTGAAAATGTTATGTTATTTAAACAATTAGTCGTGGATACGCCGCGCAGTGTTTGTTTGCTTGTTTGTTTGTTTGTTTGCAATCGGAATGCGGCAGCAGCAACAACGCGCATGCGTCCTACAAATATTTGTTGTTGTTCTCGCGACCATTTAACTGTGCAATTTTACACGCTAATTGCGAGAGTGTGTGTGTGTGTGTGTGTAAAAGTGATCAACGCTACCTTACCCAACACTTCCGCCGGGCGGCCCACAAAGCTCAAAGCTCTAAAGCACTAAAATCCGTGCAAATCACAAACAAGAAACATATACATATGTGTAGGTAAGTACATTTATCGTCGTCCCCTCCCACTGTACGCCTCTGCATTAGGGCAAACAAAATTAACTCATAGATTGGGAATAACAACATGTTATCTTTGCCCTGCTCCCTTTCCACACTCCACTCCTCGGGTTCTCTCTCTCTCTATGCACAAATTGCTCTATTCTGGCGCACTGTGACGCCTACTTGGCTGCGCCCACAGATTGTTTTGTTGTTGTTGTTTTTTTTTTTCTCTACTATTTTCTTGAAGGCGAGACAATAAAGAGTCAACGATATGAAACCCATTTTCATTTTCCACTTAACTTGACAATAATAAAAATCAATTTTCAACAAGCAAGCAGGACACCACATGAAAGCAGAAGATAAAGAAGAAGATCAAGAATTTTAACAGCTCGAAAAGGGTCAACTTTAAAATGACAATAACATCAATTTTGAGGCATTTATATGCGCCAATAAATTTCACAGTGAAACAAGAGACTACAAAACCAACAACAACAACAACAAACCCAGCAACAAGCAGCCGCAGCAGCAGAGAAGAAAACAACAACAACAACAACAAAAAGATGCACGACATCGGCTCAACAATAAGAGAAAAGATCAAACAAAAAACTGCAGTCGCTGCCGACGCTGTTGCTGTTGATGTTGCTTGTGTGCTGTTGCAACAGGTAAAACCGATTTAGCAGTCTACAACAACAACAAAAACAACACCAAACATCGCTGCATTTCGAAACGTTATGTGCAGCAAATCAATACGAAAATGCATCCAGTGAAAGAAAGACTGACTCAGAGAGAGAAAGACAGAGAGAGAGTTAGTTAGTTAGTTAGTTAACCTGTTGCGTCGGCTGCTGCAGCTGCTGAAAGCTGCTGTTAGAAATATGTTAAGTCCTGCTCGTAAATCGATAATGTGTGTAACTAATGCTAAAAACAGCAGGCAACAAAAGTTATGCAAAGTTCGCTTTTTGTCAATGAAACCGATTTGGCTGGGCAACAAAACTTTCTTTTCCTTCTGACCTTATCACGCAGCATCAGGCAACACGGCAGTAAATGCGTTGCACACCGACTTCTGCTGCTGCTGTTTCAATTTTTTCTTCTTCTTCTTCTTCTTGTTTACTTCTTATAATTTAACGCTGCTGCTGCATATCAGCTTTATGGTCCATTAAGACAATTTAGGTTGCCACTCCCAGTTGCTCTCTCAGCTCTGCGTGGGAAGCTTGGAATGTATGTATGTGCATGTGTGTGTGTGTTAGAGTTGCTGTCATCTTTGCTCCCATATTTGATTCTAACCAATTGAACGAACGTTCAACTTGCCGCAACAAGTGTCCCACTTAGAACACAACACTACAACTAGAACTAGAACTAGAACTAGTTTAAACACACTCCTGTCCAAACAACGTCAACATCCACCGCCAGTTCGCATAGCAGCACGCACTTTTCCTTTGGACTTTCAGTTATTTTTATAAGCTAACTGTTGGTTAACAGGAAATCAGAGTATGCGAAATATTCGAGCTTTGTGAAGCAAGAACTTTTTCTACTCACAGTTTGAGAGTGACTTGGTCAAACTGTTAAAGTTCTATCAAATGCTGTTAAAAACATACAAGAAAGTAGAGTATTGAGCAGTTGGCTATGTTGTTTTGCTGTTGCGGCGGTAACTGCTGCGCCTTCCCCATTACCGTTGGGGCACAATTTTCTCACAAAAGCAGCGAGCAGCAGAAAATGTTGATGGCAGCTTTTGCATTGGCGCGCCTTGGAAATGACAACGGCACTTGGTAAGAAGAAGAGAAAGAAGCAAAAGCGTCGACAAAGTTAAACCGACTTATGTGTGAGCTACAGCAAAAACTTGTACTATAATAAGTATATAGATACGCGACAAATTAAGATCAATCTTATTTAATACTTGCTTTCCTAGTCACCTTATAATAATGCATAACTGCATATAAGTAATGAACGTAAGTTTTAGAAGCACTGATATGCTCTGTTAGAATAACAAGTTCAATTTCCTGTTGCCGCCAAGTTAAGCCATGCTTTAGTTACAGTTATTTCAGCAAAGCCATTCAATCTGACCTACCATCTACAGTCAGCTACTAACTACTATCAAACAAAATCGCAAATTGCCCGCCTTCTAAGCGTAAGGCCTGAAGCGTCAGCGTCAGCTGCAGCTGCGCGCTGCTTTTAATGTGTGTGCAGTAGGAATGCTGCTTTTGTTTTGCAGTCGCTGTTAATGACAACTGTTAAACGAACAACACTGGGCGGATAAAGGCTATTGAGATTAACATAAAATGTAACTGGCAATGCTATGCAGCAGCGACAGCAACAAATTAAAGTTGCATTGGCTATTTGGGTAAATAGAATAAAGCATTAACACTTTGTTTTGCGCGTTACAAACAAGTTTGTTCAAAGAACAACAAGAAACAACAACAGTTAGCTTTGAAGTGTAGAAGTTGCAATACCCTACTTTAATGACATAAACTCTCAACGTTTCCAAAAGCACGATTGTAATTTATCTTAACACTTAAGTTCTGCCAGCAAGAACGTCATTTTTGTTGTTCTTAAATACCTTTGTTTTGTGTGTGTAAAAGCTTCCAGCAAAATGTGAAAGCATGTAAGACACAACCCTAAAATGCCCTGTAATAGAAAAATACATACACATAACATTGCCGAGTCATGTTAAGTAATTCACTAACATGACTTAACCATAACATAATTCTAACCTTTAATTGGATATTATTATAAGTTATATTTACGCATAACTAATGTACACGTTCTATCAATATTGTTTTTCTAGGGTATAAAGTAAACGGCAGCATCACTGACAAAAAAAAAATGAGTGTACATTAGAAATTAGAAAGTATGGTGTGTGGAGTATAACTCGATTTGTGTGACTGTCATAAATGGCGGAAATTGTGGGTCTCAACAGCTTTGGCTGACTGGGCTCAGAGAGAGACTGACTTTCTTGCCTACTTTCCACTCTGCCACACTGCCATGCTGCCACTGTTGCCACTGTTGCACTGTCACTGTCAAATTGTCATAGATAGATACTGCCGGTATTTAGCTGTGGTTTGCTTTTGTTTTGTTTCGTTTCGTTTCATTTATTTGCTTCCTTTCTTCGCTTTTACAGTTTTAGCTTGCGTTCCATTTGGTCATTTTCTGCATCTACTTCTTGTCAAGTTATTAGACTGCCCTCCATAATTAACTGCTACCCAATGTAGTACAATGTGGCATGGGCTTTATTAATTTCGCTTGCCTCCCGTTCGTTTTATCTGTTTTGTTATATTCAATTCACACTGATGATGATGTTGATGAAAACCGGCTCCAATCTGCGTTTATTATTACACTTAATGTGACTTGATTTATGAGGAGAACAGGGCAACAGGCAACTTGCAACTTGCCACATCTGTGTTGCATAGCTACAGTTACATGCCTCTCTTTCATCTTCAATCTGCCATGCTTCATTGCTCTTTCTCTCTCACTCTCCTTCATCTTGTGTATTGAATTACCTTTGAACAAAGATTTTGTACACCCTTTTTTTTTATCGTTTTTTGCCAGCTTCACGAACAACTGCCTTTAAATTAGTTCATAATGCATAAAAATCAAGTGTGGAGTGAGGAGAGCTTTAACCTTATCTGACCTCTGCAGTTATAGATAATCCTTTATGCATTGAACGAGCTAATTGATTACATTTAGCGCTTATAAAGACGCAATTGTTTGTTTCTTATACAATTACCTTTATAGTTCACATACACTCATTCCTTCCAATAACAATAGCAACAACAACAACAATAACAAACTCACAAATCCGGAAGTTTCTGTCGCAACGCATTATTCTTTTGCTTTTGGTATTATGATATCAAAGAAGAAGAAGAAGAAGAGGAAAACAAAACATAAGCATAAGCTGCTTTTGTCCATTAAAAGGAAGTTCAATTCCGTGGCAACAAGCAATTTTAATGGTTTCCGCTTTCATTAAATTGCCTACTACGTAAATAACAAGAAAAATACCATCAAATAATAGCCCTACATTGTGTATTGACTATTATGTATTGGTATTTGTATTTGTATTGGTATTGGTATTTATTGCGCATGCGCGTTGCCTTCTATGTCAATTGTTTGATGTTGTTGTTTTTGTTGCTGCTGCTATTATTGCTTTGTGGTTTGTTGTTGTTATATTTTATGATTCGTTCACGTTTGCTGTGAACTGCGTGTGAAAAGCGTGGCGCAGCGACAAAATAGGTGTGGGGGGGGGGGGGGTTTCGTTAAAGCACGATCAAACATTTAACAGAGAATTAAAAGTGTGATTATGTTAACATAATGATTTGTGATCATGTGTTGTGCAAACTGTGACTAACAATACACAAAGTTAATGCAAGAACTTATTACTTATTTCCTTACGAGCTACTTTCGGGAAAAATGTTTTCTGTTAAGCTGGAGGGATCACTGGTTTCGTATCTGTATTGTTAACATAATCATTGCTGTACGCAGCAGGCAGCTTGCTCTCTGTTCGACTCAATGTTAACTTAGTTGCATCCTTAAGATCATAACATAGAAAAGAATAAGAGACAGGTTGTCGTTAAACTTATATACTTAACACTGAGTTTTATTAGCAAAAGTCATAAAATCAAATAAATTCGATTTAAGTAAATATATTTTCATATCGATTTCGCTATGTTTGCAAATAAAAATGAAAAAAAATCCAACAACAAAATATTTTCTATCATCAATTTTGTGCTCAGTGATCAATCATATCGCTTTTTCTAGTCCAATTAACATTAATGCGATTTTATGTCATTTATATATATATATATACACAATATATGCATATATAGCGCTAACAATTAATCGCTTGACATAATGTGAACGGCTATATGGAGAAACTAGAGACACGAGACACTCCCCAAAATCTCAATATCATTATTTGTGGTCCAATAACTCGCTGTTTGCTGTTTGCCAAAGTTGCCTGCATATCATTACAAAGAACCGAACCGAACTGAAATGAACCGAACCGAACTGAACCGAACCGAACTGAAATGAACTGAACCAATCCCCTTAGAATGAATATCTGCTGCGCATTACAAAACGGTATCGGTATCGGTACCGAAAATTTCCATTTTCTAGCTGATGTTCAGGTTTTATGGCATCATTTGATTTTTAACGATCAATAAACATCTCGATTTTATCCACCATAACCAAAACCCAAAAAAACCAAAAGAATCAAAAACAACTCGCAACAAAGAGGCAAAAGTAGAAATCAACAGATTGGCCAGACCTATAAAAAACACTTTAGTAACAACTAACACAAACAAAAATCTATATATAAATAGATATATGTATATACATTAATCAGTAAATCAGTAAATGAAAATCTGTTGTTTCTTGCCAAACTCATTACCACGCCCTATCTACATTTGGGCGGAACCGTCACCATGTTGTACAAATTGCCTAAATATGCAAATACAACAACCAACAACAACAAAAAAAAAATGAAAAAAAAGGAGGCTGTAGTATAAAATACCATTAATCTTAAGGCCAACATCAAGAACTTGTTAAAACTAAGACTTGCCAAAAGTACAAACGGAACAGATGGAAAAAAACCATCACTATAACGACTCTTATGGTAATTAGTTTTGGTAGATGAAGTTTATTTTGCCTTTTTACATCATTTTCAACTTGAGATAAACAAATCTGTTCTGAGTATCGAAAGCTGAAGAATTATTTCTTTGTTTTTTTCAATTACTTTTTATTTACAATCTATCTTCTAGATTCTAGAATCTAGAATGTATTGTAGGGATTTATGTACAGGGGAATTTTCTTTTATGGGTAAAGAAAAAATGATTGCCTTTGTAAGGCCAAAGAATTTGCTTAAAAAATATTAAAGAGATGTTTGACCCCATAACCCATTAAAGCCAAATATATAAATATTTACAACATCTGGCAAACGAGTTTGTTATTATAAGGAAATAATGTTCTTTCGTTCTTTTAAATATCTTAATCTAGATAATTATCAAAACAATTTATGCTCTTTACAATTATAAACAATCCAAAATTGAATTGACAACCCTACACATAACTGTTCTTCTTGTAAATTGAAATTCTTTAGATTTCTCTTTCTTCTCTCTCCCTCTAACTCTTTGTTTAATCTTGTTTATTTCTGGAGAAATTTCTAGCCATCAAAATAGTAAAAACACAACCAAAAACCCAACAAAAAATCAACAAAAAAACTTGATTATGCTAATGTTTGTTGAAGTCGGCTTTGTTTGCGCTAAGTTTTGAGCCGGCTTCAACTTGTTGCTGCTGCTGCTGCTGCGAGTTGTTTGTTTGATCAGGCGTTTCATTAATTTGCTGCTGTTGAATTTCTTTTCGAGCTTTTGCCGGCTACTTTCGATTTTGTCGAATTTATGTTTATTGCTTTACAATGCCTCCAACCCTTTTACACACGTACACACAAACACACACACACACGTACAAGCTGTGATTAATTGTGGCGCTGACGTGGGCAGCATTTGGGACTCGAAGCGCCTGCTTTGCTTTTTTTTATTGTAACTGGTGTGCGTGTGTGTGTGTGTGTGATACACGGGATTATTGTAGACGCCGGATACGGCTTAAGAGTAAAACTGGAATTGTGGGTGGATATGCCTAGTGTTTGTTTATGACGTGAGCTTTATACATTTACACATATCTAAAAAAGTCAATAATTTGTATGCAATAAATATTTTTATTTATTATCTTGGATTTTGTTATAATAATCGAGTCGTTCTATTGTAGCTTTAACTTCCAACTCTTTGCTCTGATCGTACTCACCACAAGCTTCAATAAAAGCTGTGCTTTCTTCCACTTCTTCATTCTCTTCAATTCAAGCTTCTGACTGAGCTTTGCTCTATTTTTATTTCATTCCACACAGCTTACGTTTCTGTCGCCGCCCCTTCCCTAGCCCATGGCTTGACTAGAGAGCTTTTTTGGTAATTTGTCGGCTTTAGCTTTTTTTTTGCGCAGTTGTAAATTTCGTGCTTGGCTACACACACACACACACACACACACACTTAACTTTTATTATCATGATGGCATTTATGTTTGTAACATTAAAAACAGAGTAAAAAGAAAAAAATACCCCAACAGCAGTGAAAGAATTAAGCCAGTAAGTTCGTGTGTGGCCTTTTTGACTGATGGTTTTATAAAGGCGACATTTTAAATGTTTAATTAAGTGAATGCGAATGATACAATACACGTACGTATGTATGTATTTGGGTTACAATCGTGGGCATCCATTTCAAGACTATCGTTTTTCCTTCTTTGTGAACCGTGTATGTATGTATGTACATATGTATGTACGTATGTATGTGGAGCCAAAGAGCTGAATGCTCACGGCTCAGTGATTGATAAATTTAGCGGCTTTTCCAGTCACGGTGTCACGTGCAATTTAATCGTCTTATGATTCAATACTCTCTTCCCCCACACCACCTCTCTATATACATATATATGTATGTATCTTTCTCTCTCTCTCTTTGTCAGTTGATAAATGAGCCTCTCGCTGATTTGTTTCATTTTTGACTCTCTTCTTCTTTGTCTTGCTTCCTTTTGTTTGAGTTCATTCATGAAAATTTCGCTGCTTGCCTTTGGTTTGCCTTCTCTCTTAGATCATCTGACAGCGACTCTGACATCGATGTTGTTTGTCGTTTGTCATTCGATACAAGCGACGAAGGCGTTTTTTTTTCGAGCTACATTTGAAAAACGATATACATATGCACAAAAACACACACATACACGTGAACACATTTACCACGCGTTTTTGGTGCGTGCAATGCAAATGCAATGGAGCATATAGATTGGAGTATAGAGCAGTCGGCATCGGTTTAACTAACAGACTAACTTACAGTCTGCCTTTATGTCTGAATGGGGGAATGTGTGGGTGTTTCGTTTGTATTTGCCTTCTTTTAAAGTTTGCTTTTGTGTGCGGGTTTTGTTGTCATACAATTTTTGTGCGTTTGCTTTTAGCGACTGGCCTCTTGCTGTGGGTGGCTTCGATCAGGGTTGCTGCAAGAAAGAAACTATTAGTTGAAAATGTTTATTAATTGAAAGCATTTAGAACCTAAGAAGTAAAACATATTTAAATATCTTTAATTTCTTCAAGTTGCATAATGCTAAAATTTTTTTTGTTGTTTTAAACTCGCAATGAATAAAATTTGTGCATGTGCATAGTTGCCATCCCTGGTTGATCCTATTCACTCTCACACACATACATACATACATAACCTCGCAATCGCCTTTCTTGCTGTTTGGTTGTCAGTGTCACTGTCGTCGTCACCGTCGTCGTGTTGCTGTCGTCGTGAGGCTGAGCTTTACCTTTCATTACAAATTTCATTGTCTGTGCGCGCGGTCAGTTTTGAATTGTGTTGTTAAGTAAGTGTACTTAACCCACATGACTTGTGGTTTTCTCGTCGCCGTGGCCATTGCTGTTGTGTTATTGTTGTTGTCTGCCTGCCTGTCATCACTTCTCCAAAAAGCTGTCTGTTTTGCGGCCAGTGCGTGTACTGTTAAAACGATTTCTTAACCTTGAGTACCTTTTCAGCATATAATTCACATACACGCACTCACACATACCCACATTTAAACAAGCACACGCATTTTTTTTCTTCATTACGTTTCTCATTTTATTTATAAAGCAATTTTTATTTTGCTTATTACTTGTATACCTATATGTTGACAGGGCTTATGCAATGCACTATTTTACCAATAAAATTTAAAAAACAAAATGAAAATAATGATGACATATGTGTTTATGTGATTGCAAGGGTATTATCTCTTCGTCATATCCAAGCTATTTAAGCTTTTATGCGCGTGTATGTGTGTGTTTATTTATTTTGGGTCTACGTTCATTTCCTTAATTAAACACTTGTTTCAAGCTTCGTTGAGCAATGCCTATAAGAAAAAAAAAAAATCACAACCTCAGCAAATATGTATGCTGGCTGCTTAAAAATCTCAAGACGTCAACAAAAAATTGGAATTATGTATTGCGAAAATGAGCAAAAAAGCACGTACGCCTTTTTATACATAACACACAGGGCCAGAATGGGTCAGAGAAGGCTAGTATTGCGTCTTAGCACAAAATACGCGCACGTAACAGACACAAGGAGACGCGCGTGCGTACTCCAATCGCATGCACGTAAAGAGGAGAGAGGAGGGGATGACAACCCTTCAAGAATTCAATTTGTTCCCTTTGAGGTTTCACTTGTGAAGGATTAAATGTTTTAACTGTATATATTTACACATTCAATCATACAATCATTAATACCACAATGCTGTTTGGTTATAAGAAACATTTTTCATTAATTACATTCTCTTTAAATTTGGCACATACTTCTTGCTCTTAATGTTAACATTGTGCAAGTGATTGATAGCATTAGAAAGGTGAAAGCTTTTGGCATGCTGTACTCGTTTGTTTTTTAGCTTGTCTTAACAGATTATTTCACAGTTAAATGCTAGCTTGAGAGAATGTTATCGAAATTGCTGTACATTTGTAATCTCTTGCTCTCCTCTTTCTGTTCACATATGTTTGGCTGTAAATTGTAGAGTAATAACAGCTGGCATTATCATAGATATAGTAGTGTCTGCCCACACCCTATAACCTATTATATGAAGCTATTTAAGCTGTCAACTTGTCAGCCGAAAGAAATAAAACTTCTTTTTTTTTCTACTCTCTCCCTAAGGCGGCAACAACAGCTGCGTTAAGTGAGAGCGGTGTGCCCGCGAAAAGTACTTAAAACTTGGGCCCAGCAAATAACAACAGGTGTGAAAATATATTCCAGAACTTACAACGAGAGAGCGAGCGAGCGTGTGAGAGAGAGAGAGGTTAAAGACAATGGAACTAGCGTGGGGTAACCCACAGTTAACCACTTCCCCCTTGCAGTTTTAGCTGAAATGAAAACACAAAAAAACGGCTACGAAATAACAAAGGAATGCGGTAGGCAGGCAGGCAGGCAGGGTCTGCTGGCCATACAGGCTGACTGACTAGCCCTTTTGTTATTGTTGTTGTTGCTGTTGTTGTATTGCCCCACACAACGATTCGAGAGGGCCAGAGCCAGAGAGTCGATGAGTAGTATTCTGAAAGAAAACTTACAAAACACAAAAGGCAACAAACAGTTGTAAATCATCGAATTACCTTTAAAAAAAAAAAATAATAGCAATCGCAAAAGGCAACAACTGCAAAGAGAGTTAAGTCAAGTCAGACTTTTGGCTACAGTCAGACAAAAAAATTGAAATTGCTTAAAGCAAAAGCGCAAAAAAAGCAAAAACAATGCGAGAAGCCAACAACAACTTCAACTTCTCACTCACAAAAGCCACAAGGAGGGGGCGGGCAGCGAGGCTCATTTGTACGAACATCTGTATATATATTTACATACAAACATACATACGTACTTGCGTTAAGTCACACAGACTCCGTTACAGACAGACAGAAGAGCAACATACAAACACACATACATACATATAGTTGATGTCGACTTGCGAAATTAAGAAACCCTCCAAAAAAAAAAAAACAAAACAAAAACAAAAACCCAACAAAAACTTTGTGTGTCAGTTACGCTTAATGAGCACAAATATTGCTCTCATTGCTGTTGTTGTTGTTGTTGTTGTTGTTGTTGGAGATCTTGTGCTTTTGATTGCCTCGCCGTGAGTCTCAATATGAAGAAGGTAAACTCTGTGCTTGTGTTATTTTTTGCTTAGGCCTGTCCATCTGGGCTCAGTTTCAATAAAGACGACACTGGGGTCTTTTTAACGGAAATGCCAATACATATCTACATATGGTGGCTTTAACCCTTCAACCTTCAACTAAGCTATTTAATCCAGTCGCAGTCGTTGAAAGTCCGAAAACAAACTAGGCGCAAGCCAAATTACAAATAAGTATCTTAAGCAACATAAATGTTAAGCATTCTGTTAGCATTCTGTTAGCAACATAAATGTTAAAGTTGGCTTCTTCATATTAAGGATAGCAATTTATCTTACATAACAACTATTAACTATTTAAAACCATGGTACAACCGAGCTACCTGTTAATATAACTTTTAAGCAATGAACTAAAAGGACTTCTTAAGCCTCTTTTCATGCGTTTTAGATAAGAGTATTAGACAGTCGTTACTATCTAAATGCAATGCTCTTAACTTCATTTATTATAATTTGCACTCCAAACCTTGAACATGACAACAAATAACACTTAAACTTGTTAATGATTGCCATTGTCATTATCTTCGGGGCGGATCGAGTTTTAGCTACTTATAAGGCGTTAACTTTGTTTTCTGGTAGTTGGTAGTTTCTTCTTTATCATCATCACAACAATTAAATAGATGTAATTAGCGGTGAACCATCTTTAGTTACTAACTATTTCAAATCTGTCTGAGATATTGGGATATTGTCAGAGTGGCTTTCCCATGCTTAGTGGGTGGCTTCACAGACAGACTAAATTGTGGGAAATCTTTGTCTCAAAGTTTTTACTACTTTATAGTACAAATGAACAGTGGCAACAAAGGGTATGAAATTACTTGATATTAGATTATAATTATAGATATGTTGCTGTCTCATTTGACTACAATACCAAAAGCTGTCAAGGTGAATAAGGTGAATAAGGTGAATAATGTGCAAGAAGTCAAAAGAAATGGAATATTTCTTAAGCTAGAAGAAGTGAAGACTATTTTGGGATTTGTAATTGAAACAGATTCGTAGTGTAAACACATATTGATCTTAAAGCAAAGTCAAGAAAGTATTGAACATATATATGATAATTGTCTTGTGCCAAGCATTTTTTCCCTTCTTTAAACTCAGTGCCTAAGGGCTTAAGGCATGCAATCTGCTGTTCATCAGCCATCACCAAGCGTTATACATTTTATTTTCACTTTCAAGATCGAGCAATTTGATGAAGATATGATAGTCACACTGTTGAGTGATATATATATATATATGTATGCCAAGTCAAGTTAAACTGTTTGCTTGTTTTGCCTTTCAGTTTCAGAAAACTAAAAACGGAAACACATACCACACACATATATATATATATATATATATATAAATATATATGTATATATGTGTATCTGTAGAGTAGAGTCAACATACACAAAGCGAAGGCTAACGTTCGTTTAGTTAAGTGACAACAACATTAACAGTTGTTGTTTGTAACAATAACAATGACAGTGAAGTTGTCATTAGTTCGAGGGGCGTGGGGGAGGGGTTGGGGGAGAGAGAGTCATTCCAAGTTTATGACGCTTCGTTGCATTTGCGTCTAGGAAATGGTTGCAAGACTTTGTCTCTCTTTTTGTGGCATAAATGCGCATTTCACTTCTTTTTTTGTACTTATCAGCAGTCGTCCCGCCGTCTCCCCGCCCCCCCGCCTAATGGCAGTTTAATTATTGTCTCGTCGCATATAGTACTATAAGTTACAATTTTGATAAATGCGCTGATTTATTACAGTTTGCTTTCCATTTCTTTTCTTTATCTTTGCTTCAATATTTTTTTTGTTTATTTTTTTTTACAGTGGTTCATGCAACATGGCGCCGAGGCTCTAGACACTTAAAGTGAAGCAACAACAACAACAAACAAACACGACACAAACTAACAAGGAATCAACAACACAAAAATGTCCGTCAATCAACAACAGCAGCAGCAGCAACTACCACAAAAACAACAACAGCAACAACAGCAAAAGGCAACGACAGCAACAAGCATTTTGGGCAATAACTTAATACAAATTAATAGCGTTGACAAAAGTGTACAAAAATCGACAGCAGCAGCAGCAGCAACGACGCAAGCGATTAGTAAGCAACAACAACAACAACAACCGCAGCAGCAGCAGCAACAGTTTCAGCAAAGGCGCTCATTGCTACCAGCAACAATAACAACATCAGCATCAACAGCAGGGCAACAAAGCGTAACAGCAGCAGCAGCAGCTCAGCAATCGCATCAGCTGCAAACGGTGGCAACAATACATCAGCAACACTCAACGCAACAACAGCAGCAGCAACAGCAGCAACAACAAACGCAAGCAACAACATCACGTTTACCCATCCAACAGCAGCAACAACAATTGCTAGCTGGTAATTCTAAAGAGTTGACCGCCCACTCACATCTGCCGCATACGCGTCGCAGCTTCTATCAACTGCAGCAGCAACAACAGCAACAACAACAAGCAACGCTTAAGGCAGCTCATTTAAAAGCGCCCGCACACTCGATACCGCCAAGGTATCAGCCACCGCCACAGCCAGGGCCAGGCAGCGGTATATTGAAGCCCCATTTGCCGCTCAAATATCCGCCGGATATACCACAGCTAAGTAGCATCTATATACCCGATTCTGTTAAGCAGCAACAACAGCGACAGCAGCAACATCAACAACAACAGACGCGCTATCTGCAACAGCAGCAACAACATCAGCAGTCCGGCAAGGCACAACAGGATATGCTGAAGTTTGTGCGCAAACCGGAACAGGAACATCCGTCGCCAAATGCTTCGGTCACATCCAGCGTGGCCACCGGCATACCAACAGCAAATGGCGGACGTTTAACAGTCGAACAGAATCGTCAATTGCAGGTAATGTTAAAGAACTCTGTTAGGCATTTTCACACAAAATGTTAGTTAACATATAGACTCTTATACATAAGTATACATAGTATACAAAGATCACAAAGTATTCATACATACTTTTTGACAAAGATCGCAATGTTAAACATTAAATCTAATGATTCTGTGTGTTCGTTTCTTATAATTAAAATACAAATAGTCCCTGGTAAATGAACTCCGCTCGCTGAAGGAACAAAATCAGCGTCTGCTGGATGACAATCAGGAGCTGCGCGATTTATGTTGCTTTCTGGACGATGATCGCCAAAAGGGCCGAAAGCTGGCACGCGAATGGCAGCGCTTTGGACGATACACGGCCAGTGTAATGCGTCAAGAAGTTGCAGCATATCAGGTATAACTAATCACACTCTTACACTGTTATGTTAATGTTAACAGTTATGTTAATGTATGGATTTTCTTTCTTCAGAACAAACTACGACAGCTGGATGATAAGCAGCAGGAGCTTATCACTGATAATCTCGAGCTTAAGGAGCTTTGTCTCTACTTGGATGAGGAGCGTGCCCATATGGCAGCAAATGCGCTGTGCGCCGGCTGCGGAGCTACCACGCGTAACGCACTCCGCGACGACGGAGACGGCTCCAGTTCAAGCACCAACGCGGACGAGACAATAACAGCGTTGCGCAACTATGCGGAACAAAGACAATTACCGCCGGTAAGTGGCAAACACTTACCGCATATGCCCCTTAAAATCTGCCTAAAATAAATACCCCCAATAATAATACTCTTATTGTTTGGCAGGATTTACGCAACGCCCATACTCTAAACGATCAGACGTTGCAATATGTACGATCGCTGGAGCGACGCATACAGCAGCTAGAAGAGGAACGTACCACGCCAACAGCTAATCTGCAACAACAGCAGCAACAACAGCAACAACAACAACAACAGCAAACACAGGCGGCACAATCAACATCTGTAGCAGCATCACCAAAATCAGCGCCCTCGCCACACACACACACACATACACAACATACACAGCATACACATTCGCATACACACACACATACACAGCAAGATATCAGTCAAGCAATGGCTGCCGCTGCGGCTGCGTCCGAACCAATTTCCGGCCGTCCCGAGGCAGTTGTTCGCGCACTCCAAGTGCTAGAGGTTAGGGAGCAGCTGGAACGAGATCGGTTGGGTAATCTGGCTGGCAGTGCTCTCGATCAGATGGACGATGGAGAGAAGGCGCTTGTCCGTGAAATGTGCAACGTTGTGTGGCGCAAGCTTGAAGGGAGTCCACATGGACCCACTGCCCTTGAGCCGCTCTAAGCATTTAAACCATTAGACATACAACTAACTAACTAACCTGGCTAACACACACACACACACACACTACTTACTAAAACACACATTGTACAAAGTTTAAACTATGACTTAAGCTTGAGCGCTTTAAAAATTGAAAACAAAACATAAAAAGCAACAAATACTCAAAATACCTATTAATATTTTTTTTGTAATCCTTGACTGTTATTATTTTTAACACTGTTAGTGTAAACTAACATTAACAGAGCTTCATTCAGTAGCTGTTAAGAGTATCATATGAGCTGTCCTTACAAAAAACAACAACAGAAAAATACAATACAAACAAATATTTGTATACACCGAACGAGCTGCAGTTGTTTCTTTTACTTCTGCTTCTTCTTGCAAGAATGCAATTCACATATTTTAAACAAATGATGAATTAGCTGCATTTGCGCAAGCAATGCGCCAAATTAGCATACTCTACCCGCGCTAACAATGTACATATGTATGTATGTATGTACATATGTGAATATACAAATGTTCTAGTCTTGCCACTAGCCATAAAATTAATCACACTTACACCGTTTTGGCTGGCTGTGGTCTTTAGCTTTCTACGCTTTGCTGGCTCGCTACTTAGCAGACTTGTTTTGTGGTTCGTGTTGATGTTGCTGTTGCTGTTGTTGTTGTTGTTGTTTGATGTGAGACAAACGTAAATTACAACAGAGCTGTTTAACCTGATTTTACTTTGCCAATTGGATGGCCTTCTCCGTATCGCATTCATTCACAAAACTGGCGGCAACATCAACAACAACAACAACAACAGCAACAAACCATGATGCAGCACAAATGCAACCCAATTTCAGCTAATTCACGTATTGTGTCCAGTCACAAAAAACCTCCTCGCTCCAAACCAAAGTGTGAACATATATGAGTTAATTTACTGTCATTATATATGCAAGCTTTGTGCCGTCGAGTGTGTTGCCAATTGGATAAGCATCAGCCGTCCGCGTGTGAAAAGAATGAACAGTTAAAATGAGAAGAAGCACACCAACGAGAACAGCCCTAACATATTGCATACATACACAAATTTCGCAACACAACTAGCATGCTTGTGTTTGTGTTTGGTACAAATGTACCAAATGTACTTGACTGTGTACAGAACATTTTTTTTGTTGGGATCTTTATTTTAATTCTGTTAAATAATAGTGATTTGATTTTAATAGTACTGACTATAAGGAATTAAAGTTGTTTTAAGTTGAATAGACTTTATTTTAAATGGATTATATTCGAGCAGAACTAAAACTAAAATGAAGAAACATAAAGTTAGACTTAAAGTTCACATTTTATGCAGATATAAAACTAGTTGACAAAGAACTTGATGGATAATTATAGAATACACTATGTAGAGTTTATGAGCTTGCCATCCAATAACTCCTTGATGATTACCAATTTGTAATTTGATAAGGAAAAAAGTAATAATTTCTTACATACCGCAAAAAAGTCATTAAAAGTAAGTAGAACACTTCAGCTCTCGCTACGTTTCTCTTCTTACTTTCTTGCATTTGATTTAGCATCTGCATCGCGCGATTAATCAGGCTTAAGGCAAATGTCATTCAAGCACAAAACATTACCATTAAAACGGAGCACGATGCCCGAGAATAACAAATAAATAAGCACAGATTAAAGTCAAACCACAAACCAAGACAGCAGCTGCTAACACAGAATGCAAAAGAGAGAGAGAGAGAAATGCTGATCAAGCTAACCACGCAGAAGATCCAAATGTTTGTTTGTTGCATGGATGCTGAAGTTGAAGCTTGCGATTGGCGCACATTTAACGTTTAACAACGCAGCGGAACGCACGCTCAAAACCGAAACGCTTACAAAACAAGCAAAAGGAGCAGGAGACTGGAGCACATGGCACATGGCACATTGGCATTGGCATTGGCTTTGGCATTGTAGAGCTGGACATGGTTGGTGTTGGACTTAAAGTGTTGTTGTTATTGTTGTTGAGCAAGTGGTACAATCAAATCGTGACTAAAAAGAAAGTTATTGTCGTTGATGGTTGCCGAGCCGGTTGTTGCAACGTTGCTGCTGCTGTTGCTGCTGGTTTGTGGAACCTGCTGTTGGCTGTTTGCATATACGGTCAGCTGTGCGCGGCAAAGCCAACAGCAACAATTGCTGCAACAACTGCAAACGCCTGGCCACCCATGCACCATTATGATATCTGGAACGCAGATTTAAAAACGCCAACGGCCCACCAACAACAGCAGCAACAGTTGCAAATGGATAACGAACTATTCGAGGAAGAGGAGATGACAGTGCAAGAGCAATTGCTGCAGCAGGATGCCAACAGCAGCAGCAGCAATGTTGATTGGAGCAGCAACAACAATCGACGACCCAAGGGTAAGTTGAACAAGTGTTCCGAATAATGTTAACTCTGCAGTTCCGAATTATGTTAACTCTGCAATTGTACGAATCTTTATGTAACTACTAAAATAACCTTAAATGTGCCTTAGGAGTATCAGTTAAATGAGCTTTCAAGTAAGTTAGTTTACCTTCAGTTTAGTTAAGTAGTCAAAACTCTTTTAAACATTTATATATAAAGTAAATGTGCGAGGTGCTTATGCTAAGGAAACAGCGAATACATTTTTATAAAAAAATATGATCTTAAAAACAATTATTATAAGTGCGTTAGGTATAAAAACATTGACGAAGCATCTTTTGATTTTAACCTTATCTATTGAAAAGGTAAAGTTTGTTTTCTTAGCTAGAAATATTCACCCGATGCCTCATATGATCTGGGACAATTTTGTTCGGCAAACATGCCATAAGCTGTTCTTGAGCCGAACTTAATAGTTCGATTTTTCGATAACTTGTTCCACACATGAACCAAATACGATTCGTTTGAGCGAGCCATCGTCTCCTCTAGAAACTGCGAATCGAAAAAGTAACGCCACTTCTGATAGGGCACAGAATAAAAAGCATTTCTATCAAAAAACTGAAAGCCCTGACAACGTTCGCGATCATCCAGCAGCTGTGTAATGCTTGTTGTGTTACAAATCCTTTTCGCCATCCGTGTAATAACACCAGGTCCATTGTGAGCCCATTTCTGGCCATCGAAGTTTTGCTGAAAATCACGCAAACATGATTCAGCAATCTCATGTCCAATGCCTCTGGGTGCCATGCTCATCACGCCATTGCCAACGCTTTCACCAGATTGAACTCCTGCAAAGTTAAGTTGCACATCTTCCATACTGCGCAGCAACACAACATCCAAATCCAAGTAAATGCCCCCAAAGCGATACAAACTCAACAAGCGTAGCATATCGGACATATGATTAATCAGGTATCTAAGCCAATTTCCAGCTAAATATAATGAGTAAAGACAGAAAAGTGAATGATGCTTCTTACCTTGAACGAAATAAGTGGCCCTTTTTAAGCCAATCCTCAATGGGTGAGCCAGCTGCATATGTCCAAAGATTCATTTGACGCAGCTGTACATTCTTATAGCTTAGAACGGCATCAATCAAAGATCCATCTCCGTCTCGTTGGTTTCGTATCGTTTCGTAACGATAAGTTGGTCTTGCAAACAGAACGAAAACTTGTCGATTCGGATTGTGCCGAGCAGCTGACTCAATGGCACAAGCCTGTCGAGCTCTCAACTTTAAGATGTTAGGCTTGTCATTGCAGCTGGTCTCCAGAAAGAATATGCTACGTCCAAGTATTGGCTGTGGCTCCGTAAGCAGAACATCCCCAAGCTGTGTTTGTGTTGAATAAAACTTTGTTTGCTTCCATTCAGAGGCACAATCCAATTCTGGCTGCACTACATCTATATGATAATTGTAAATTATGATTATGGCGTTGAACAGCAGCAGGAAAGTCCCAAGTAAAAGCCATTTTAAACGTTTGTGCTTCGGCATTAGCTTGGCTATATAAAGCGAGGGGTGTAGCTCCATCTGTATGTCTCCGGATGTGGGCAAATACTGGAAGAATTGACTTTGCGGTACATCTATAAAATGTTTCTACCATGTAGGCACTAACCCCATTATCGCAAATAACTAGTACCAAGAATATGATGATATGAAAGTAACCTATTAAAAATGGGCAAAAAGGGTATAATGGATTCGTGAAAAAGTATGTAACAGGCAGAAGGAAGGCATCTCCGACCTCATAAACAGACTATAAGAGCAAGAGACTCCAGATTTGGAACGAAGGGTCGCCTTATCCCTAGGCAGTAAAAGTTTGTTTTTGATTTTCGATAACAAGAGATGTCATTTGAAAGATTACACGAAATAATGACAATCTGTGAAATTTTTATTGAAATCGGTTAAGAAACACTGGAGATATGGAACATTAAAGTTAACTCAAGTACAACTCACACACACACACACAAATACTTGCAAGCACTGACTGTACGCGTAAAGTATAGGGTTTAGGGTATCGTCTAGTCAGGATTTCTCGACTAGAGTTTCTTACTTGTTTTGTAATATTGTTGTCTCATAAAAACAAAAGATGTTTCCATATGCCAAGTGTTCAAACTATTGTGCAATAAATGTCAACAAAAACTGATGACGACAACTTACATCAATGTTCAATGTAATTGTATTAGGGCTTCCATTATCTCACGCTTGTTTGTGGGCACGTTTGACTGTACGCGTAAAGTTTAGGTTTCAGGGTATCGTCTAGTCGAGAGCCTTTTAATTTGTTAATTATTATCGCAAATGTATATATTGAATCGCCTAATGCAAATATGTGCAACTTTATTCCCCACTTGAATGCAATGCAGTGATACATCTATTTCCGGTGCCCGTTGACGGGGAATGCTTATCGGACGATGGTCGTAGACTGGGTAACTGTTTCAATCCATACGAATGTCGCCAGAAGGGTGGCCAGGCAAAGGGGGAATGTGCAATGGGCTTTGGTGTATGTTGTGTCTTTGTTGCCACTTGCAATGGCACCATTAGCAGCAATCTGACATACATTGTCTCGCCGGAGTTTCCCAGCTTTATGCCCAGCAATTTGACTGGCTGCCAGCTCAAGGTGAAGTTGATGAGCGAGGAGATAAGTCAGCTGCGTCTGGATTTCAATCACTTTTCACTGGGTCAACCCAATCGACGTACTGGCCATTGCGATGGTGATGTCTTCACTATCAGTGGTGGGCCAAGTGGCAACTTTACGCTGTGCGGCCAGAACAATGGACAGCACTGTAAGTATATTATCCAAAATGTATTAAATGTTGTCTTATCCTTTTTTTTAAATTCCTCTTATAATTGGCGCGCTTTTGTAATTGGTTGGCTGCTCGGCTAACAAAGGCTGCCAGACTGTTCAAATTTTTAAGCATAGATTTTTCACCAAACAAATGTAGATTAATGAAAAAATTTACTCCGTTTAGTGTACTACGATGTTGGAGTACGATCGCTGCCGCGTCAATCCGCATTGTATGGAAGCCTGCGACCTTCAGTTGCCAACAACAACAACACAATCAATAACAATGGCATTGAGATCAGTATAAATCTAACTGCAAGGTTTTTGCCCATACGATTGTGGGAGATTCGTTTGGCGCAGATACCGTTTAGTCAGCGTGCTCCTGCCGGCTGTTTGCAATATCATACGGGAGTTGAGGGCATAATGCAAACATTTAACTTTGCAGACAATGGCAGACACTTGGCCAATCAGCATTATCGCATCTGTATGCGTCAGGAGTCCGATAAGTGTTCCATTATGTATCAGCCCTGCGATGAGCAATCGTTTCGCATTGGCGGAGTTGCAGCACCGAATTTCGGTGCAAGCAGCAGCAGCAGCAACAATGGAGGGACTTCATCGAATGCTGGTCAGGCACTGTCATCCATGTTGGGATCATTCGTGATGACAACGAACCAACAACAACAACAGCTCAGCAGCAACACAATGCCAACCTCTTCCTCTACCAATGCTGCGGCAACAACAACAGTTGCAACACCAACACCATCAGCAACAACAACAGTTGGAAGCAGCAGCAGCACTGCAGCTATGACGACAGTGACAACACCAACACCATTACGATCCAGCACTGCTGCGTCCACTGCTGCTGCGGCAGAGAGCACAGCTGCAACATCGACAACGACAACGCCAGCATCATCGCCAGCATCGCCCGTCAATGATGATGCTGAGGGTTCGGGTGGAGATGATGGCGGGCCAATCTTTAATTTATTTGGCACCACACCACAGCCAGGCGTCTCAAGGCGTCCACGTCCAGTGGGTGGCGGTGGCATCCGACCCTCCGGCGGCTTTGATTTGATGGGCTTTCTACGGAGCGCCTTTGACTTGAGATTGAGGCATCGACGTCGAGAGGGGCGTCAATTCTTTAGCACCTGCACGGATCGCATTACGATGCCTTGCATCATTGAGGATTTCATTGGCACCGGACTGGGTCCCTTGCCCGGCTGTGAGCCGGTCCACTGTGGCGCCCAGTTTTGCTCCTCAGGCGTTTGGCCCTGTCGGATCGAGAGCACCGTAACCCCATTCTATATTGGTGTGCATTTTGGTGATGGTGGCGCCACCGGCAAAGGCAGTGCCGAGGATAACATTGGCGCCTGCCTGCGTTACGCCCAGGTGCAGTGCATCTAAATCGAAATTCATATGTAGTTGTTTTGTTGTTTTATTAAACTAGCTTTTAATTCAAAAACAATCTTACAAATATTCACTAGGCGCTACTCGAATTTTTAATCTTCAGCTTCTTGGAGCTTTTGTTCCACACATGCACCAAATATGAATCCTGAAATAATGACAATCTGTGAAATTTTTATTAAAATCGGTTGAAAAACACCGGATTTATGGAATATGCAGTTGCAATATGCGCGTACACACACACACACACACACACACATACTTGCAAGCACTGACTGTACGCGTAAAGTATAGGGTTTAGGGTATCGTCTAGTCAGGATTTCTCGACTAGAGCCTTCTTGTTTTAGCTAGAAGTATTCACCCGATGCCTCATATGATCTGGGACAATTTTGTTCGGCAAACTTGCCATAAGCTGTTCTTGAGCCGAACTTAATAGTTCGATTTTTCGATAACTTGTTCCACACATGAACCAAATACGATTCGTTTGAGCGAGCCATCGTCTCCTCTAGAAACTGCGAATCGAAAAAGTAAGTCAACCTTCCAACGGGCACAGAATAAAAAGCATTTCTATCAAAAAACTGAAAGCCCTGACAACGTTCACGATCATCCAGCAGCTGTGTAATGCTTGTTGTGTTACAAATCCTTTTCGCCATCCGTGTAATAACACCAGGTCCATTGTGGGCCCATTTCTGGCCATCAAAGTTTTGCTGAAAATCACGCAAACATGATTCAGCAATCTCATGTCCAATGCCTCTGGGTGCCATGCTCATCACGCTATTGCCAACGCTTGCAGTAGATTGAACTCCTGCAAAGTTGAGTGGCACATCTTCCATACTGCGCAACACCACAACATCCAAATCCAAGTAAATGCCCCCAAAGCGATACAAACTCAACAAGCGTAGCATATCGGACATATGATTAATCAGGTATCTAAGCCAATTTTTAGTTAAATATAATGAGTAAGGACAGAAAAGTGAATGATGCTTCTTACCTTGAACGAAATAAGTGGCCCTTTTTAAGCCAATCCTCAACGGGTGAGCCAGCTGCATATGTCCAAAGATTCATTTGACGAAGCTGTACATTCTTATAGCTTAGAACGGCATCAATCAGGGATCCATCTCCGTCTCGTTGGTTTCGTATCGTTGGTCTTGCAAACAGAACGAAAACTTGTCGATTCGGATTGTGCCGAGCAGCTGACTCAATGGCACAAGCCTGTCGAGCTCTCAACTTTAAGATGTTAGGCTTGTCATTGCAGCTGGTCTCCAGAAAGAATATGCTACGTCCAAGTATTGGCTGTGGATCCGTAAGAAGAACATCCCCAAGCTGTGTTTGTGTTGAATCAGTTAACTTTGTTTGTTTCCATTCAGAGGCACAATCCAATTCTGGCTGCACTACATCTATATGATAATTGTAAATTATGATTATGGCGTTGAACAGCAGCAGGAAAGTCCCAAGTAAAAGCCATTTTAAACGTTTGTGCTTCGGCATTAACTTGGCTATATAAAGCGAGGGGTGTAGCTCCATCTGTATGTCTCCGGATGTGGGCAAATACTGGAAGAATTGACTTTGCGGTACATCTATAAAATGTTTCTACCATGTAGGCACTAACCCCATTATCGCAAATAACTAGTACCAAGAATATGATGATATGAAAGTAACCTATTAAAAATTGGCAAAAAGGGTATAATGGATTCGTAAAAAAGTAAGTAACAGGCAGAAGGAAGGCATCTCCGACCTCATAAAGAGACTATAAGAGCAAGAGACTCCAGATTTGGAACGAAAGGTCGCCTTATCCCTAGGCAGTAAAAGTTTGTGTTTGATTTTCGATAACAAGAGATGTCATTTGAAACATTACACGAAATAATGATATTCTGTGAAATTTTTATTAAAATCGGCTAAGAAACACTGGAGATATGGAACATTAAAGTTAACTCAAGTACAACTCACACACACACACACAAATACTTGCAAGCACTGACTGTACGCGTAAAGTATGGGGTTTAGGGTATCGTCTAGTCAGGATTTCTCGACTAGAGTTTCTTACTTGTTTTGTTATATTGTTGTCTCATAAAAACAAAAGATGTTTCCATATGCCAAGTGTTCAAACTATTGTGCAATAAATGTCATGTAACAAAAAGTGAGCGCAAAAAGCGACGACTTACTTGCAATGGCACCACCAGCAACAATCTGACATACATTGTCTCACCGGAGTAAATATGCAAAATGTGTTAAATTTTGAGTTTGAAAACGTATAAGTTTTCAAATTCCTCTTATATTTAGCGCGCTTTCGTAATGGGTTGGCAGCTCGGCTAACAAAGATTGCCAAACTGTTCAAATTTTTAATCATCCGCATTGTATGGAAGCTTGCGACCTCCAGTTGCCAACAACAACAACACAATCAATAACAATGGCATTGAGATCAGTATTGTGGGAGATTCGTTTGGCGCAGATACCGTTTAGTGAGCATGCTTCGGGAACGATTGGGATAATGACAAGCAGCTGATTTAATGGCTCAAGCCTGGCGTGAGAAACTGATTTGTATCCAGAAAGAATATGCTGCGTCCAGGAATTGGTTGTGTTAACATTTCAAGCACATCATTCAATGTCTGAGGCACGATTGATGCAAATAAGAATTGTGCCACACGCAAGCAGCACATAGTACATCCAGAACTTGAATGACATCTTCATATTTTGCTGATGAAAATAAATAGTTAAATAATTTAATACTTTTCTTATGCACAACGAATCATAATTTATTTTTGCTGTGATTCACACAATCTCGTAAATGGCTCGTAAAACGCTTAAACACTCTGGTGCGTTCTATATACATATGTATATATTTGTGGCTAGAAGTATTTACCAGATGCTGCATAAGATCGGGGACAATGCTGTTCAGCCAATTTGCCATAAGCTGTTTGTGATCCGATTTTAATGCTAAGCGCCTTGGAATGCTTATTCCACACATGCACCAAATACGAATTGTTGGTATGTGACAGCGTTTGTTCCATATATTGTGGCTGAAAGAAGTGCAGCCAATCCCGACTACGCACTGCATAAAAAGCTTTGTCATTGAACACATTGAATCCTTGACAGCGTTCGCGATCCTCCAGCATCAGTGTCATGTTTGTTGTGCCACAAATCTTTTGTATGACACGTGTAATTACCCCAGGTCCATTGTTGCCCCACTTCTGGCCATCGAAATTCAGCTGAAAGTCACGCAGAAAGGATTCGCCTATCTCGTGTCCAAATCCCGTGGGCGCCAGGCCCATAACACCAGAAGCTATATGCGAATCAGATTCAACTCCGGCAAAGTTAAGTTGCACATCTTCCATACTGCGCAACAACACAACATCCATATCCAAGTAGATGCCCCCAAAGCGGTACAAACACAACAAGCGTAGCATATCGGACATATGATTAATCAGGTATCTAAGCCAATTGCCATTTAAGTATAATTAGTAAGAATAGAAAACTGAATGATGCCTCTCACCTTGAACGATAGAAGTGGCCCTTTTTAAGCCAATCCTCAATGGGTGAGCCAGCTGCATATGTCCAAAGATTCATTTGACGCAGCTGTACATTCTTATAGCTTAGAACGGCATCAATCAGGGATCCATCTCCGTCTCGTTGGTTTCGTATCGTTTCGTAACGATAAGTTGGTCTTGCAAACAGAACGAAAACTTGTCGATTCGGATTGTGCCGAGCAGCTGACTCAATGGCACAAGCCTGTCGAGCTCTCAACTTTAAGATGTTAGGCTTGTCATTGCAGCTGGTCTCCAAAAAGAATATGCTACGTCCAAGTATTGGCTGTGGCTCCGTAAGCAGAACATCGCCAAGCTGTGTTTGTGTTGAATCAGTCAACTTTGTTTGCATCATTTCAGAGGCACAATCCATTTTGGTTTGGACATCTGTGAGAGGAATGCTCGTCAAGATTAGGCCAACTGAGAGCAGGACAATGGAGACTAGTACAAGCAACCTAAAACGGTTTTTTGTAAGCAGACGTACTCCCATGTTGATGGAATGGATGAAATACAATGAATAGAATCTTATCCATATTACACGAATGTAAATTGCATAACTAATTTGATTTGATTTAGTCATAGGTATGGTGCTTAAAAGTATATAAATAAGAAATAGTTGGATTTTTACAGATTTCCAATGATATTCTTTTTTAGATATATATATATATATGTTTGAGTAACGAGATTCGATATAGTTTTATGCATTTATAATAATTCTTGTACTCTTTTTTTTTCTTTGGGAGTGACCTTAAGGAGTATATAAAATTTGTACATAGAATTATAATTATTGGTGTATTACAAAATGTGTGAATAGTATCTTAGATTCAGGGAACCAATCTTTAGTTTAATTCATTTTATATAACATTCATGTACATAGATTGATCATGATCGAATTGCTTTAAATTTGATCTGCAAAGGTTTGAAGGTATGGAGAACTACTATTTCTTAAACATTATAATCGATATTATTACAGACATTTATAAGCTCGTAACAAACACACACACACTTAAGTTTAATTTTTAATTTCAAAGTAATTAGTTAAACAAAAATATATCGTATACAAAATACTGCATTGCATTCACTAATTGTTTGTTGAGATTCGTTTGGATTTTGATTTTGGAGTGCTTACTTTTAAAACAATAACATTGTGAACTGAACTTATCGGATAAATGTATATATATATATATATATATATGTATGTATATATATATATATTTACATATATGTATAGTTCCTTCCCTATGCTTTAGCTTTTACTCTTTGGTATGTGTTGAGCATTAAAATACACTTGTTAGCTCTTAAAAATATTCACCAGCAGCCGCATAAGATCGGGGACAATGCTGTTCCGCATACTTGCCATAGGCGCTACTCGAACCCACCTTGATGGCCAGCTGTTTGGAGTGCTTGTTCCACACATGCACCAAATACGAGTCCTTGGTGTGGGCCAGCGTCTGCTCAAGAAGTTGTGGCTCGAAAAAGTGACGCCAATGCTTCCAGGGCACAGCATAGAATGCATTGCGTTCGAAGACCTTGAAGCCGAGGCAACGTTTGCGATCCTCCAGCATCACTGAGATGTCCTTTGTGGCACAGATATTTTGTATGACACGCGTAATGACGCCCGGTCCATTGTTGCCCCAATCACTGCCATCGAAATTTTGCTGAAAGTCACGTAGACAGGACTCGGCAATCTCGTGACCAAATCCGGTGGGCGCCAGGCTCATGACACCAGCGGCCAAATGTGTGTTGGACTCAGCGCCCGTAAAGTTTGGCGGCACATCTTCCATGCTGCGCAGCATTACCACATCCATGTCCAGATAAATGCCGCCATAGCGATACAGCGTTAGGAACCTCAAGAAATCCGATATGTGCGAGAAAAGATAGCTGTCAATCGATCAATCAATAAGAAAATAAGTTTGCATATTAAATCAATGTTTAATCAATGTTTCTCACCTTGACCGAAACAATTGGCCATCTTTAAGCCATTCCTCAATTGGCGTGCCGGCGGCATAGCTCCACAGATTCAACTGACGCAGATGAACATTCTTATAGCTAAGAATCGCATCAATAATTGGCTGTTGGCGTTGGATGCTGCTGCTGCTACTGCTGCTGCTATTAGCGTGATATCGGTAGGTGGGTACAGCAAATAGAACAAATACTTCAAAATTCGGATTATGCAATGCCGCTGATTCAATGGCACAGGCCTGGCGTGCCGTCAACTTCAGCATATTGTATTGAGTGTCGGGATTTTGACCTGGTCGCTGCCTTTTGCGCTTTGGCCGATGGCAGCTTGTCTCGTGAAAGAATATGCTGCGTCCGGGTATTGGCTTTGGATCCGCTAGCAATACATTGTCCAACATTTTTGGTTGTTGCACAATGCCGCTCGATGGCGACATGGACGATGACGACTCCGTTTGGTCTCTGTCGATGAAACAGAGCTGCGCATCCGTTTGCCATCTGTAACTGAGTAGTATGCCGCCCACTAGCAGCATAATTAGTGCTAGGAACAGCAGTCGCAACCGTCCATTGTGCAGAAAACGCATCAGCAGACGCAGAAACATGGCGATCAGATCAATCCTGAATATATAGAGTACAAACACACATTAATACGTACATATGTACATGCAAGTTCAAATTTGCAGAAAGCAAGAATGCATTGATTGTTGAAAAAATCTTGAACATTGTTGTTTACTCACTCTGTTTTTATTGTAGAGATTTCATTGCGTTATCATAATAAGACAGCTGTATAAATACAAATGATAATACATAAAAAACATATCTATACCGTCGAGGCACACACACACGCGCGCGCATACAGGTAAATACTGTTATATACTTAACAAATACTGTTATATGTTCAGCTGTTAATAACAGTGTGCGCAATTTTTCATGTTTCATTTGAACTAAGTTTTTCTATTTGTTTTTAATTAATTGCTACATAATTAAAAAATTGTAATTGGAGAAACACATTTGTAGCATGTCAAAGAGTATGTAAGTACTAGAGACGAAAAGAGCCGCCCCTTTTTGTTATCGAAAACCGCCAAGGCTACTGAGAGCTCGTGGGAAAGGGGTAAGCGGAAAAAGTAACGCATCTGCTTTGTCAACTCTTTCTCAACTCTCTCGACTCGTGAGACAACAATAATGATCGGCAATTTCTGTTTGCTATGTGTGGTGACCCAAGTTGAGATTGTCAATTTTCAACTTGGTTCTATCTGCTTGCTAGTGCCTAAAATGGAAGGGTAGTATGGATTTTATATGAACTTTGTGAAATTTTATGGCCAAACGTGAGATACTTAAATATGACTTCCATTATATACAGTATGCCCAATAAAGGTTTCGACAAGGCGAAAAATGTTGATATATTCACTTTAGAGATATATGGTCACCCTGGTTGTTGTTTTTTATTTTATTTATTATTTTTCATAAGTAATTCAATCAATTATCTATTAAACCTATTTAACAGAACTTAAAAAACATTAACATTAACAAAGAAACAATTAAAATACTAACAAAGGCACTAAATTCAACTGTCCAATAAATCTTGCGACACTCCGTTTTTGGTGCATTTTTGGTGCATTTTCGTTGTGAAATTCGTATTAAATGCTTGCCAATGAGATGAAGAATGATTGTGGAATCACCATATCTCGCGAATATAATATCCTCCCATTTAGGCATTAGCAAGCAGATAGAACCAAAAGTTGAAAATTGACAATCTCAACTTTGGTCACCATACACAGCAAACAGAAGTATTGCCGATCACTATTGTTGTTTCACGAATCGCACACTTTGAGAGAGAGTTGAGAGAGAGTTAACAAAGCAGATGCGGTACTTGTCCGCTTGCCCCTTTCCCATGAGCTCTCAATAGCCTTGGCGGTTTTCGATAACAAAAAGGGGCGGCTATTTTCGTCTCTAGTACTTCCATACTCATCGATTGGTAGTTTGTAAAAACACACTGCCAAAATGAGTAACTTTTGTATTAAAGGTATCGATGACATACGCAAGAAATCGAACAAGTACGTTCGTTCAGTTGAGTAGTTCAATCGAACAAATGTGGAACGATAAAACAATTCCTGTGGAAGCCGCTTCGAATTAAAGCGCATAAGGCCGTGATACGCAATTATTTATAAATATCTAACAAGCAAAATACATGTATTATCGAGGCATCGTCAATATTCTGTGTAACGCGAACGATGCCACCAAAAAAAGCCATTCCAACTCAGACAAAAATTAGCAAAACTCTGACCGAGAAAACATTCCATGGAGACTCTAAAAAGTCAGAACCGTCCAATCCGCGGAAGACGCGTTCTCGAACTGGACGTTCGGAAGAAGCAGCCGAGAATTGCGACAACAACAATATAGATAAAGGAAAAACAGTGTCAGGCAAGAGGAGCATAAAAGCAGTTGTTAGGAACAGCGTGGCAGAACCAACCAAAAAGAAATTACCAAGCAACATCGCGGATAATAACAATAACTATAATAGCATTGATAATATTGTAGAACCATCCGCAACTAAGATATTGATCGCCAAATTGTGCGCCGTGGAGCAAACCAATATGCCGACGCCAAATACAGACTACACAGAGGATGATTTAAAGAGCTTTCTCTTGAGCTCATCCATCGAATCATTCGACTTGAGTGCATACAGTACGGAACAAATTTTTCGGCGATTCATTGATCTCACATACAAAATGGTAGAGGTAACGCTGGCCCAACTGCTCGATCTGTATTCTCTTGGCATTATAATGCAGTCCTATAAACCGCTTGACACGCTGTGCAGCTCATACCGATCCGAACTGTTGGACGCTGTGGCTCAGTTGCCAGTGGATTTGCCAAACGATTTAATCGAGTTTATTGGCACTTGCTTATGTGATAGATTTGTAATTGGCAGTGGAATGAATCGCATGGAGCGGGTCATCAAAATGCAACACGCTCTTTCAAATCTTATCATAATGGGCGATCTAAATCGCAAAATTGCGATGAGTGTTCTTCTGGCCACAATCGTTAAGGTCTCGGGCAAGCAACCAAAACAAACCGAAACGTATATTATCAGTCAGGCGTTCGAAATGATCAAGCTCATTGATTGGCAGCAGCTGAGCATCACCGGTAATGTGGCGGATATGTTTATTCTGGTGCGATGCTTTTCGCTAGTCTTAAACACGGCTGACAATCGAACAGCACATTCCGACTGGAACACGGAACTGGGCCAAGAGATATATACTTATTTCATGCGTGTCCTAAGCACAGTTCGCCTCTCCCCCAATTGTGATTATTTTGAAATGATGGTGGAACGTTATTTGGCTTTTGGAGTTATATGTAACGCTAAAAACGTACAAACGTGATCAGAATTACCAAATGATTTACAAAGTATAGAAAACTGATATCTGTATTAATATAAATAAGTATCCTAACTTGCGTAATGTGTTGCTTCTCAAACTGTTGTCATTAAATGCAATGTTCATGAACAACGTGTAGTTTTTGACCAAGAAATGTCTTCGTACGCAGCTATTTACTTTTGGAGTATTACTACTATGCTATTAAGTATGAGTATTTATAAATATTCTTACATTTTAATTCTCTGAAAAAAGGTTTTGTGGCCCTGAAAAGGGCCTTTTGACTTATGTACATCCAATTGAGTTGTAATTTACTTGGAGCTTGTGTACTTGGTGACTGCTTTTGTTCCCTCACTGACGGCGTGCTTAGCCAACTCTCCGGGCAGCAATAGACGGACAGCGGTTTGGATTTCCCGACTGGTGATGGTAGAGCGTTTGTTGTAGTGGGCCAAACGAGATGCCTCGGCAGCAATACGCTCAAATATGTCGTTCACAAAGCTGTTCATGATGCTCATCGCCTTGGACGAAATGCCGGTGTCAGGATGGACCTGCTTCAACACTTTGTAAATGTAGATGGCATAGCTTTCCTTCCTCTTGCGCTTCTTCTTCTTGTCAGTCTTGGTGATATTCTTCTGAGCCTTGCCAGCCTTCTTGGCTGCCTTTCCACTAGTTTTCGGCGGCATTATTATTACTTTTATTCACTCACTTCACAAATTTGTGGCTGTCACAGAGAAGTTGCTTGTTGTATATACTTTTATTTGAACGACGCTTTCATGTTAAAATTCGACACAACGCGCACCGTATTGTGCAGCCGTTCATCCCTAAGCTGAAAAAGTAGGTAGCTTAAAAAAGTATAAATACAATGACCGCTTGCTCGGTTGTCACAAACGATTCTCATTCGATTTTTGTGTTTAATCAGTGTTAAAGTGAACTAAATAAAAATGTCTGGTCGCGGTAAAGGTGGAAAAGTGAAGGGAAAGGCAAAGTCGCGTTCCAACCGCGCTGGTCTTCAGTTTCCTGTTGGTCGTATTCACCGTCTTCTCCGCAAAGGCAACTACGCCGAGCGTGTTGGTGCCGGTGCTCCTGTGTACTTGGCTGCCGTTATGGAATACTTGGCCGCCGAAGTCTTGGAGTTGGCAGGCAATGCTGCTCGCGATAACAAGAAAACTAGGATCATCCCTCGCCATCTGCAATTGGCCATCCGCAACGATGAAGAGTTGAACAAACTACTTTCGGGCGTTACCATTGCCCAGGGAGGTGTTTTACCCAACATCCAGGCAGTTCTCTTGCCCAAGAAGACCGAAAAGAAGGCTTAATTCACTTCACCAGCCGTCTTGAAAATATCGTGTACATATGTAAAAAATTCACACTTAAAACCCAACCGTCCTTTTCAGGACGACCAAAAATATTTAAAAAGAGAATTAAATAATTATTCATTAAAAATCTTATAGAAGTCAAAGTAATATAAATTGGCAGTGTCAAGAATCAATAAATGTATGCAAAGTACAGTCACTGACAAAACAACCCCAAGAGAGGCTATTTTTGTACATTGAAATGCAACTCGTTTCATTTTGTTTCGTTTTGTTTGGGTTTTAAGCCGATGGCATTTGCCAACGACCATACTACGCTGAATACATCGGTTCTCGTCCGATCACCGAAATTAAGCAGCGTCGGGCGCGGTTAGTACTTAGATGGGGGACCGCTTGGGAACACCGCGTGTTGTTGGCATTCGTGTCTATCTACACTTTTTTTTCATACAAAAATGAATGTATCGAGCTCTAACAATCTACAAGTATGTATCTAAATTTCTTTAATATATAAGATTTTCTACTCTAGCATTTGGTTCGTTAGGGGAACAATTAAAGCCAAAAACATACATAGATAAATAAATCAACTTGCTCTCCTCGCATTTTATTGGTTTTAGTTAAGAGTTGGATGGAATGAAATGTTTTTTATCTCTTTTAAGAAATTTTTGGTGGTCCTGAAAAGGACCGATTGGTATGACTGTACTTGTACACAAAATGTAGGTGTACGTTTGTTTTTAGCCGCCGAAACCGTACAGAGTACGGCCTTGTCTCTTCAGAGCATAAACTACATCCATGGCAGTGACTGTCTTCCTCTTAGCATGCTCGGTGTATGTAACTGCATCGCGGATAACATTTTCCAAGAACACCTTCAACACACCACGTGTTTCTTCATAAATGAGACCAGAAATACGTTTCACTCCACCACGACGAGCTAAACGACGGATGGCTGGCTTTGTGATGCCCTGGATGTTATCACGCAACACTTTGCGATGACGCTTAGCGCCGCCTTTACCCAAGCCTTTTCCACCTTTACCGCGACCAGTCATTTTTCACTTATTTTTTCTTCTTTACTTTACACTGCACAAACGTCAGAATGAAACTAATGCTTGCTCCGTCACGAGCGCTTCTATTTATACGAAAATGGACGAAAACTAGAACGGGTACATAGATATTTCCATCCTGCTCGCACACTACGCTCGCAACACGAGCAGCCACCACCGATTTTTCTATAAAAACGAGACACAAAACGAGCGCACGATTATTGTGTTTTCAACAGTGACAGTGTGAAGTAAGAATTGTGAAAGAAGAAGAAAATGGCTCGTACCAAGCAGACAGCTCGTAAATCGACGGGAGGCAAGGCTCCTCGCAAACAGTTGGCAACTAAGGCAGCACGTAAGAGTGCTCCAGCAACCGGTGGTGTAAAGAAACCTCATCGCTATCGTCCCGGTACTGTTGCACTGCGTGAAATCCGTCGCTACCAGAAGAGCACAGAGTTGCTTATTCGCAAGCTGCCGTTCCAGCGTTTGGTCCGTGAAATCGCTCAGGACTTCAAGACCGATTTGCGTTTCCAGAGTTCGGCAGTTATGGCTCTGCAGGAAGCTAGCGAAGCCTACCTGGTTGGCCTATTTGAAGACACAAACTTGTGTGCTATCCATGCTAAGCGTGTTACCATCATGCCCAAGGACATTCAACTGGCCAGACGTATTCGTGGCGAGCGTGCTTAAATTGTACCTTATAGCAAATGTAAACAAATCGGTCCTTTTCAGGACCACAAAACATTTTTAACAAAGATATTTTGAGCTTTCATGATGTTTAACTTTTAAATATAAGCAATATGGAAGATAGAATTATAAAAAGTAGAATACCAAAGTATTGTTTGTTTAATAATTCAACAAATTAGGTATTTTCTAAACGAAATGAGCAGTTGAGACTTTTTTAAGCTTTTCTATCTATAATTTCGTTGTTACGTTCAGATGTTCCTATAAGAAAGCTACACTTCTCCTGTTTTGAATATTGTAGTTAAATGTATTGCTTTAAAAATCTACTTTGTCCCATCTGCTTGAAGCATAAAATTTATAATTGATTCAATGTGAATTTACCGAAAGAAAGATCCTTGATATGTTTATTTTCAATGTGAAATTAGCGAAAGAAAGATCCTTGATATATTTATTTTAAATTTCGATTACGTTAATTGTACTTTTTTGTGTTTCTTGTTGGCAGTCTTTTGGATATTCGAATGTTGCATGTTGAGCACAATTAATTCGTAATTATCTAATGTTTTGGTGCATAATATATATTAAACATGATTTATTAAGGACTTTATGGTTTGATTTAATATTAAAAATCAATGATTTATATTGAACACCGATTTATATTTCTTCAACACATTTTTCTCTTGTTGCCTGACTTTTTGACTAGGTTGTTTTTAACAGCTTATGGTCAAACAAAAGTCATGATATAAAATCGAATTTATTGGTTATGTACTTCCTAGTTGTTGTGTTTAATTAAAGAATACTTCAAATATTATAAATAACATGACAATTCGGCTAGGTTTATTATATTTATAATAAAAAATCATTGTTATTCACAATCAACAGCTAACGGGCGGTACACGGTTGAACTTACGGCGGCTGGCAAGCGTCTGTCATGTATAAAATCAAAACAGAACAAAATATATATGAAAGCTTAAATAATTAACAAAGCAAATGCATTAACAGTGTATTAAGTTTCTAAAGTTAAACAGCTTTAAATGATAAATTAACAACAAGGTGAAGGCAAACTTTCGCATAACAAACGTTCAATGGCGCAAACATTCTCATTCGGCTCTCCTCCTCGATTCTCACTGAATCGAGTGACCAAATTGCATGAAGAATTCAAGTAAATTGCGATTTAAAAAGTGTAAAACGTTGTGAAAGTGAAGTGTCACATAAACATGTCTGATTCAGCAGTTGCATCATCCGCCTCTCCTGTGGTTGCAGCACCAGCCGCAGCCGAGAAAAAGGTGGCCACTAAAAAGGCAGCGTCCGCATCAGCATCAGGATTGAAGGCAAAGAAGATAACTGCTCCACCATCACACCCGCCAACTCAGCAAATGGTAGATGCATCGATTAAAAACTTGAAGGAGCGTGGTGGCTCATCACTAATGGCTATCAAGAAATATATCACTGCTACATACAAGTGTGATGCCCAGAAACTGGCCCCGTTTATTAAGAAGTACTTGAAGACTGCAGTTGCAAGTGGAAAGCTGGTACAAACAAAGGGTAAGGGTGCATCTGGTTCGTTCAAACTGTCTGCATCAGGCAAGAAAGAGCCCAAGCCAAAGGTTTCCCCCGTTGAGAAGAAACCCAAGAAAGTAGCTCCAACGGCAGCAGCAGCAGCTAAAAAGAAGAAAAGTGCATCTATTGCAACAAAGAAATCGGCTGCTGCAGCTGACAAGAAGCCATCTAAGGCGGTAGCCAAAAAGAGCGTTGAGAAAAAGAAGGCAGATAAGGCAAAGGCAAAGGATGCAAAGAAAAGTGGTACCGTTAAGGCTAAGCCCACCACAGCCAAGGCCAAGCCAAGCGCACCAAAGGCAAAGGCACCTAAGCCCAAGACTACAAGTGCCAAACCTAAAAAGGCAGCCTCTGCATCGACACCAAAAAAAGCTGCTGCTCCTCCTGCTGGCAAGAAGCCAAAGGCAAAGGCAAAGACTGCATCTGCGACCAAAAAGTAATTTAACAATCATACATACGTACTCATCAGAGTAGTATATATAGTATATGCGAATTTCTTAATTCTGAAAGTCGTTTATTTACCTTACCAAAGCCCTTTTCAGGGCTACAATTCTATGTATTTTCAAAGAGACCAAAACTTTTCAAATGGCTTTAGTATTTAATACTATCGACAGTATGATAAACAAGATTTTGTTTATGTTTGTAATCCAAGGGAAGCACAATTCATTTCATAAATTAATCTAAGGTTAGTTTTTCTTGTGTGTTGTGTCTTAGAATTGAGTTTCCTTAAATATTTTTAGTAGTCTTAATTGATTAAAGAAACGCATTGTGTCCGCTCATCATGTTATTTATTTTTTGAGTATTCCTACTCTGCAACCACGGCATTTAAAAATTCAATTATATTTTAATTCTTTGAAAAAAGATTTTGTGGCCCTGAAAAGGGCCTTTTGACTTATGTACATCCAATTGAGTTGTAATTTACTTGGAGCTTGTGTACTTGGTGACTGCTTTTGTTCCCTCACTGACGGCGTGCTTAGCCAACTCTCCGGGCAGCAATAGACGGACAGCGGTTTGGATTTCCCGACTGGTGATGGTAGAGCGTTTGTTGTAGTGGGCCAAACGAGATGCCTCGGCAGCAATACGCTCAAATATGTCGTTCACAAAGCTGTTCATGATGCTCATCGCCTTGGACGAAATGCCGGTGTCAGGATGGACCTGCTTCAACACTTTGTAAATGTAGATGGCATAGCTTTCCTTCCTCTTGCGCTTCTTCTTCTTGTCAGTCTTGGTGATATTCTTCTGAGCCTTGCCAGCCTTCTTGGCTGCCTTTCCACTAGTTTTCGGCGGCATTATTATTACTTTTATTCACTCACTTCAATTCACTTCACAAATTTGTGGCTGTCACAGAGAAGTTGCTTGTTGTATATACTTTTATTTGAACGACGCTTTCATGTTAAAATTCGACACAACGCGCACCGTATTGTGCAGCCGTTCATCCCTAAGCTGAAAAAGTAGGTAGCTGAAAAAAGTATAAATACAATGACCGCTTGCTCGGTTGTCACAAACGATTCTCATTCGATTTTTGTGTTTAATCAGTGTTAAAGTGAACTAAATAAAAATGTCTGGTCGCGGTAAAGGTGGAAAAGTGAAGGGAAAGGCAAAGTCGCGTTCCAACCGCGCTGGTCTTCAGTTTCCTGTTGGTCGTATTCACCGTCTTCTCCGCAAAGGCAACTACGCCGAGCGTGTTGGTGCCGGTGCTCCTGTGTACTTGGCTGCCGTTATGGAATACTTGGCCGCCGAAGTCTTGGAGTTGGCTGGCAATGCTGCTCGCGATAACAAGAAAACTAGGATCATCCCTCGCCATCTGCAATTGGCCATCCGCAACGATGAAGAGTTGAACAAACTACTTTCGGGCGTTACCATTGCCCAGGGAGGTGTTTTACCCAACATCCAGGCAGTTCTCTTGCCCAAGAAGACCGAAAAGAAGGCTTAATTCACTTCACCAGCCGTCTTGAAAATATCGTGTACATATGTAAAAAAATTCACACTTAAAACCAAACGTCCTTTTCAGGACGACCAAAAATATTTAAAAAGAGAATTAAATAATTATTCATTAAAAATCTATAGAAGTCAAAGTAATATAAATTGGCAGTGTCAAGAATCAATAAATGTATGCAAAGTACAGTCACTGACAAAACAACCCCAAGAGAGGCTATTTTTGTACATTGAAATGCAGCTCGTTTCATTTTGTTTGGGTTTTAAGCCGATGGCATTTGCCAACGACCATACTACGCTGAATACATCGGTTCTCGTCCGATCACCGAAATTAAGCAGCGTCGGGCGCGGTTAGTACTTAGATGGGGGACCGCTTGGGAACACCGCGTGTTGTTGGCATTCGTGTCTATCTACACTTTTTTTTCATACAAAAATGAATGTATCGAGCTCTAACAATCTACAAGTATGTATCTAAATTTCTTTAATATATAAGATTTTCTACTCTAGCATTTGGTTCGTTAGGGGAACAATTAAAGCCAAAAACATACAAAAATAAATAAATCAACTTGCTCTCCTCGCATTTTATTGGTTTTAGTTAAGAGTTGGATGGAATGAAATGTTTTTTATCTCTTTTAAGAAATTTTTGGTGGTCCTGAAAAGGACCGATTGGTATGACTGTACTTGTACACAAAATGTAGGTGTACGTTTGTTTTTAGCCGCCGAAACCGTACAGAGTACGGCCTTGTCTCTTCAGAGCATAAACTACATCCATGGCAGTCACTGTCTTCCTCTTAGCATGCTCGGTGTATGTAACTGCATCGCGGATAACATTTTCCAAGAACACCTTCAACACACCACGTGTTTCTTCATAAATGAGACCAGAAATACGTTTCACTCCACCACGACGAGCTAAACGACGGATGGCTGGCTTTGTGATGCCCTGGATGTTATCACGCAACACTTTGCGATGACGCTTAGCGCCGCCTTTACCCAAGCCTTTTCCACCTTTACCGCGACCAGTCATTTTTCACTTATTTTTTCTTCTTTACTTTACACTGCACAAACGTCAGAATGAAACTAATGCTTGCTCCGTCACGAGCGCTTCTATTTATACGAAAATGGACGAAAACTAGAACGGGTACATAGATATTTCCATCCTGCTCGCACACTACGCTCGCAACACGAGCAGCCACCACCGATTTTTCTATAAAAACGAGACACAAAACGAGCGCACGATTATTGTGTTTTCAACAGTGACAGTGTGAAGTAAGAATTGTGAAAGAAGAAGAAAATGGCTCGTACCAAGCAGACAGCTCGTAAATCGACGGGAGGCAAGGCTCCTCGCAAACAGTTGGCAACTAAGGCAGCACGTAAGAGTGCTCCAGCAACCGGTGGTGTAAAGAAACCTCATCGCTATCGTCCCGGTACTGTTGCACTGCGTGAAATCCGTCGCTACCAGAAGAGCACAGAGTTGCTTATTCGCAAGCTGCCGTTCCAGCGTTTGGTCCGTGAAATCGCTCAGGACTTCAAGACCGATTTGCGTTTCCAGAGTTCGGCAGTTATGGCTCTGCAGGAAGCTAGCGAAGCCTACCTGGTTGGCCTATTTGAAGACACAAACTTGTGTGCTATCCATGCTAAGCGTGTTACCATCATGCCCAAGGACATTCAACTGGCCAGACGTATTCGTGGCGAGCGTGCTTAAATTGTACCTTATAGCAAATGTAAACAAATCGGTCCTTTTCAGGACCACAAAACATTTTTAACAAAGATATTTTGAGCTTTCATGATGTTTAACTTTTAAATATAAGCAATATAGAAGATAGAATTATAAAAAGTAGAATACCAAAGTATTGTTTGTTTAATAATTCAACAAATTAGGTATTTTCTAAACGAAATGAGCAGTTGAGACTTTTTTAAGCTTTTCTATCTATAATTTCGTTGTTACGTTCAGATGTTCCTATAAGAAAGCTACACTTCTCCTGTTTTGAATATTGTAGTTAAATGTATTGCTTTAAAAATCTACTTTGTCCCATCTGCTTGAAGCATAAAATTTATAATTGATTCAATGTGAATTTAGCGAAAGAAAGATCCTTGATATGTTTATTTTCAATGTGAAATTAGCGAAAGAAAGATCCTTGATATATTTATTTTAAATTTCGATTACGTTAATTGTACTTTTTTGTGTTTCTTGTTGGCAGTCTTTTGGATATTCGAATGTTGCATGTTGAGCACAATTAATTCGTAATTATCTAATGTTTTGGTGCATAATATATATTAAACATGATTTATTAAGGACTTTATGGTTTGATTTAATATTAAAAATCAATGATTTATATTGAACACCGATTTATATTTCTTCAACACATTTTTCTCTTGTTGCCTGCATTTTTGACTAGGTTGTTTTTAACAGCTTATGGTCAAACAAAAGTCATGATATAAAATCGAATTTATTGGTTATGTACTTCCTAGTTGTTGTGTTTAATTAAAGAATACTTCAAATATTATAAATAACATGACAATTCGGCTAGGTTTATTATATTTATAATAAAAAATCATTGTTATTCACAATCAACAGCTAACGGGCGGTACACGGTTGAACTTACGGCGGCTGGCAAGCGTCTGTCATGTATAAAATCAAAACAGAACAAAATATATATGAAAGCTTAAATAATTAACAAAGCAAATGCATTAACAGTGTATTAAGTTTCTAAAGTTAAACAGCTTTAAATGATAAATTAACAACAAGGTGAAGGCAAACTTTCGCATAACAAACGTTCAATGGCGCAAACATTCTCATTCGGCTCTCCTCCTCGATTCTCACTGAATCGAGTGACCAAATTGCATGAAGAATTCAAGTAAATTGCGATTTAAAAAGTGTAAAACGTTGTGAAAGTGAAGTGTCACATAAACATGTCTGATTCAGCAGTTGCATCATCCGCCTCTCCTGTGGTTGCAGCACCAGCCGCAGCCGAGAAAAAGGTGGCCACTAAAAAGGCAGCGTCCGCATCAGCATCAGGATTGAAGGCAAAGAAGATAACTGCTCCACCATCACACCCGCCAACTCAGCAAATGGTAGATGCATCGATTAAAAACTTGAAGGAGCGTGGTGGCTCATCACTAATGGCTATCAAGAAATATATCACTGCTACATACAAGTGTGATGCCCAGAAACTGGCCCCGTTTATTAAGAAGTACTTGAAGACTGCAGTTGCAAGTGGAAAGCTGGTACAAACAAAGGGTAAGGGTGCATCTGGTTCGTTCAAACTGTCTGCATCAGGCAAGAAAGAGCCCAAGCCAAAGGTTTCCCCCGTTGAGAAGAAACCCAAGAAAGTAGCTCCAACGGCAGCAGCAGCAGCTAAAAAGAAGAAAAGTGCATCTATTGCAACAAAGAAATCGGCTGCTGCAGCTGACAAGAAGCCATCTAAGGCGGTAGCCAAACAGAGCGTTGAGAAAAAGAAGGCAGATAAGGCAAAGGCAAAGGATGCAAAGAAAAGTGGTACCGTTAAGGCTAAGCCCACCACAGCCAAGGCCAAGCCAAGCGCACCAAAGGCAAAGGCACCTAAGCCCAAGACTACAAGTGCCAAACCTAAAAAGGCAGCCTCTGCAGCGACACCAAAGAAAGCTGCTGCTCCTGCTGCTGGCAAGAAGCCAAAGGCAAAGGCAAAGACTGCATCTGCGACCAAAAAGTAATTTAACAAACATACATACGTACTCATCAGAGTAGTATATATAGTATATGCGAATTTCTTAATTCTGAAAGTCGTTTATTTACCTTACCAAAGCCCTTTTCAGGGCTACAATTCTATGTATTTTCAAAGAGACCAAAAATTTTCAAAAGGCTTTAGTATTTAATACTATCGACAGTATGATAAACAAGATTTTGTTTATGTTTATAATCCAAGGGAAGCACCATTCATTTCATAAATTAATCTAAGGTTAGTTTTTCTTGTGTGTTGTGTCTTAGAATTGAGTTTCCTTAAATATTTTTAGTAGTCTTAATTGATTAAAGAAACGCATTGTGTCCGCTCGTCATGTTATTTATTTTTTGAGTATTCCTACTCTGCAACCACGGCATTTAAAAATTCAATTATATTTTAATTCTTTGAAAAAAGATTTTGTGGCCCTGAAAAGGGCCTTTTGTGACTTATGTACATCCAATTGAGTTGTAATTTACTTGGAGCTTGTGTACTTGGTGACTGCTTTTGTTCCCTCACTGACGGCGTGCTTAGCCAACTCTCCGGGCAGCAATAGACGGACAGCGGTTTGGATTTCCCGACTGGTGATGGTAGAGCGTTTGTTGTAGTGGGCCAAACGAGATGCCTCGGCAGCAATACGCTCAAATATGTCGTTCACAAAGCTGTTCATGATGCTCATCGCCTTGGACGAAATGCCGGTGTCAGGATGGACCTGCTTCAACACTTTGTAAATGTAGATGGCATAGCTTTCCTTCCTCTTGCGCTTCTTCTTCTTGTCAGTCTTGGTGATATTCTTCTGAGCCTTGCCAGCCTTCTTGGCTGCCTTTCCACTAGTTTTCGGCGGCATTATTATTACTTTTATTCACTCACTTCAATTCACTTCACAAATTTGTGGCTGTCACAGAGAAGTTGCTTGTTGTATATACTTTTATTTGAACGACGCTTTCATGTTAAAATTCGACACAACGCGCACCGTATTGTGCAGCCGTTCATCCCTAAGCTGAAAAAGTAGGTAGCTGAAAAAAGTATAAATACAATGACCGCTTGCTCGGTTGTCACAAACGATTCTCATTCGATTTTTGTGTTTAATCAGTGTTAAAGTGAACTAAATAAAAATGTCTGGTCGCGGTAAAGGTGGAAAAGTGAAGGGAAAGGCAAAGTCGCGTTCCAACCGCGCTGGTCTTCAGTTTCCTGTTGGTCGTATTCACCGTCTTCTCCGCAAAGGCAACTACGCCGAGCGTGTTGGTGCCGGTGCTCCTGTGTACTTGGCTGCCGTTATGGAATACTTGGCCGCCGAAGTCTTGGAGTTGGCTGGCAATGCTGCTCGCGATAACAAGAAAACTAGGATCATCCCTCGCCATCTGCAATTGGCCATCCGCAACGATGAAGAGTTGAACAAACTACTTTCGGGCGTTACCATTGCCCAGGGAGGTGTTTTACCCAACATCCAGGCAGTTCTCTTGCCCAAGAAGACCGAAAAGAAGGCTTAATTCACTTCACCAGCCGTCTTGAAAATATCGTGTACATATGTAAAAAAATTCACACTTAAAACCAAACGTCCTTTTCAGGACGACCAAAAATATTTAAAAAGAGAATTAAATAATTATTCATTAAAAATCATAGAAGTCAAAGTAATATAAATTGGCAGTGTCAAGAATCAATAAATGTATGCAAAGTACAGTCACTGACAAAACAACCCCAAGAGAGGCTATTTTTGTACATTGAAATGCAGCTCGTTTCATTTTGTTTGGGTTTTAAGCCGATGGCATTTGCCAACGACCATACTACGCTGAATACATCGGTTCTCGTCCGATCACCGAAATTAAGCAGCGTCGGGCGCGGTTAGTACTTAGATGGGGGACCGCTTGGGAACACCGCGTGTTGTTGGCATTCGTGTCTATCTACACTTTTTTTTCATACAAAAATGAATGTATCGAGCTCTAACAATCTACAAGTATGTATCTAAATTTCTTTAATATATAAGATTTTCTACTCTAGCATTTGGTTCGTTAGGGGAACAATTAAAGCCAAAAACATACAAAAATAAATAAATCAACTTGCTCTCCTCGCATTTTATTGGTTTTAGTAAAGAGTTGGATGGAATGAAATGTTTTTTATCTCTTTTAAGAAATTTTTGGTGGTCCTGAAAAGGACCGATTGGTATGACTGTACTTGTACACAAAATGTAGGTGTACGTTTGTTTTTAGCCGCCGAAACCGTACAGAGTACGGCCTTGTCTCTTCAGAGCATAAACTACATCCATGGCAGTCACTGTCTTCCTCTTAGCATGCTCGGTGTATGTAACTGCATCGCGGATAACATTTTCCAAGAACACCTTCAACACACCACGTGTTTCTTCATAAATGAGACCAGAAATACGTTTCACTCCACCACGACGAGCTAAACGACGGATGGCTGGCTTTGTGATGCCCTGGATGTTATCACGCAACACTTTGCGATGACGCTTAGCGCCGCCTTTACCCAAGCCTTTTCCACCTTTACCGCGACCAGTCATTTTTCACTTATTTTTTTCTTCTTTACTTTACACTGCACAAACGTCAGAATGAAACTAATGCTTGCTCCGTCACGAGCGCTTCTATTTATACGAAAATGGACGAAAACTAGAACGGGTACATAGATATTTCCATCCTGCTCGCACACTACGCTCGCAACACGAGCAGCCACCACCGATTTTTCTATAAAAACGAGACACAAAACGAGCGCACGATTATTGTGTTTTCAACAGTGACAGTGTGAAGTAAGAATTGTGAAAGAAGAAGAAAATGGCTCGTACCAAGCAGACAGCTCGTAAATCGACGGGAGGCAAGGCTCCTCGCAAACAGTTGGCAACTAAGGCAGCACGTAAGAGTGCTCCAGCAACCGGTGGTGTAAAGAAACCTCATCGCTATCGTCCCGGTACTGTTGCACTGCGTGAAATCCGTCGCTACCAGAAGAGCACAGAGTTGCTTATTCGCAAGCTGCCGTTCCAGCGTTTGGTCCGTGAAATCGCTCAGGACTTCAAGACCGATTTGCGTTTCCAGAGTTCGGCAGTTATGGCTCTGCAGGAAGCTAGCGAAGCCTACCTGGTTGGCCTATTTGAAGACACAAACTTGTGTGCTATCCATGCTAAGCGTGTTACCATCATGCCCAAGGACATTCAACTGGCCAGACGTATTCGTGGCGAGCGTGCTTAAATTGTACCTTATAGCAAATGTAAACAAATCGGTCCTTTTCAGGACCACAAAACATTTTTAACAAAGATATTTTGAGCTTTCATGATGTTAACTTTTAAATATAAGCAATATAGAAGATAGAATTATAAAAAGTAGAATACCAAAGTATTGTTTGTTTAATAATTCAACAAATTAGGTATTTTCTAAACGAAATGAGCAGTTGAGACTTTTTTAAGCTTTTCTATCTATAATTTCGTTGTTACGTTCAGATGTTCCTATAAGAAAGCTACACTTCTCCTGTTTTGAATATTGTAGTTAAATGTATTGCTTTAAAAATCTACTTTGTCCCATCTGCTTGAAGCATAAAATTTATAATTGATTCAATGTGAATTTAGCGAAAGAAAGATCCTTGATATGTTTATTTTCAATGTGAAATTAGCGAAAGAAAGATCCTTGATATATTTATTTTAAATTTCGATTACGTTAATTGTACTTTTTTGTGTTTCTTGTTGGCAGTCTTTTGGATATTCGAATGTTGCATGTTGAGCACAATTAATTCGTAATTATCTAATGTTTTGGTGCATAATATATATTAAACATGATTTATTAAGGACTTTATGGTTTGATTTAATATTAAAAATCAATGATTTATATTGAACACCGATTTATATTTCTTCAACACATTTTTCTCTTGTTGCCTGCATTTTTGACTAGGTTGTTTTTAACAGCTTATGGTCAAACAAAAGTCATGATATAAAATCGAATTTATTGGTTATGTACTTCCTAGTTGTTGTGTTTAACTAAAGAATAGTTCAAATATTATAAATAACATGACAATTCGGCTAGGTTTATTATATTTATAATAAAAAATCATTGTTATTCACAATCAATAGCTAACGGGCGGTACACGGTTGAACTTAAGGCGGCTGGCAAGCGTCTGTCATGTATAAAATCAAAACAGAACAAAATATATATGAAAGCTTAAATAATTAACAAAGCAAATGCATTAACAGTGTATTAAGTTTCTAAAGTTAAACAGCTTTAAATGATAAATTAACAACAAGGTGAAGGCAAACTTTCGCATAACAAACGTTCAATGGCGCAAACATTCTCATTCGGCTCTCCTCCTCGATTCTCACTGAATCGAGTGACCAAATTGCATGAAGAATTCAAGTAAATTGCGATTTAAAAAGTGTAAAACGTTGTGAAAGTGAAGTGTCACATAAACATGTCTGATTCAGCAGTTGCATCATCCGCCTCTCCTGTGGTTGCAGCACCAGCCGCAGCCGAGAAAAAGGTGGCCACTAAAAAGGCAGCGTCCGCATCAGCATCAGGATTGAAGGCAAAGAAGATAACTGCTCCACCATCACACCCGCCAACTCAGCAAATGGTAGATGCATCGATTAAAAACTTGAAGGAGCGTGGTGGCTCATCACTAATGGCTATCAAGAAATATATCACTGCTACATACAAGTGTGATGCCCAGAAACTGGCCCCGTTTATTAAGAAGTACTTGAAGACTGCAGTTGCAAGTGGAAAGCTGGTACAAACAAAGGGTAAGGGTGCATCTGGTTCGTTCAAACTGTCTGCATCAGGCAAGAAAGAGCCCAAGCCAAAGGTTTCCCCCGTTGAGAAGAAACCCAAGAAAGTAGCTCCAACGGCAGCAGCAGCAGCTAAAAAGAAGAAAAGTGCATCTATTGCAACAAAGAAATCGGCTGCTGCAGCTGACAAGAAGCCATCTAAGGCGGTAGCCAAACAGAGCGTTGAGAAAAAGAAGGCAGATAAGGCAAAGGCAAAGGATGCAAAGAAAAGTGGTACCGTTAAGGCTAAGCCCACCACAGCCAAGGCCAAGCCAAGCGCACCAAAGGCAAAGGCACCTAAGCCCAAGACTACAAGTGCCAAACCTAAAAAGGCAGCCTCTGCAGCGACACCAAAAAAAGCTGCTGCTCCTGCTGCTGGCAAGAAGCCAAAGGCAAAGGCAAAGACTGCATCTGCGACCAAAAAGTAATTTAACAAACATACATACGTACTCATCAGAGTAGTATATATAGTATATGCGAATTTCTTAATTCTGAAAGTCGTTTATTTACCTTACCAAAGCCCTTTTCAGGGCTACAATTCTATGTATTTTCAAAGAGACCAAAAATTTTCAAATGGCTTTAGTATTTAATACTATCGACAGTATGATAAACAAGATTTTGTTTATGTTTGTAATCCAAGGGAAGCACAATTCATTTCATAAATTAATCTAAGGTTAGTTTTTCTTGTGTGTTGTGTCTTAGAATTGAGTTTCCTTAAATATTTTTAGTAGTCTTAATTGATTAAAGAAACGCATTGTGTCCGCTCATCATGTTATTTATTTTTTGAGTATTCCTACTCTGCAACCACGGCATTTAAAAATTCAATTATATTTTAATTCTTTGAAAAAAGATTTTGTGGCCCTGAAAAGGGCCTTTTGACTTATGTACATCCAATTGAGTTGTAATTTACTTGGAGCTTGTGTACTTGGTGACTGCTTTTGTTCCCTCACTGACGGCGTGCTTAGCCAACTCTCCGGGCAGCAATAGACGGACAGCGGTTTGGATTTCCCGACTGGTGATGGTAGAGCGTTTGTTGTAGTGGGCCAAACGAGATGCCTCGGCAGCAATACGCTCAAATATGTCGTTCACAAAGCTGTTCATGATGCTCATCGCCTTGGACGAAATGCCGGTGTCAGGATGGACCTGCTTCAACACTTTGTAAATGTAGATGGCATAGCTTTCCTTCCTCTTGCGCTTCTTCTTCTTGTCAGTCTTGGTGATATTCTTCTGAGCCTTGCCAGCCTTCTTGGCTGCCTTTCCACTAGTTTTCGGCGGCATTATTATTACTTTTATTCACTCACTTCAATTCACTTCACAAATTTGTGGCTGTCACAGAGAAGTTGCTTGTTGTATATACTTTTATTTGAACGACGCTTTCATGTTAAAATTCGACACAACGCGCACCGTATTGTGCAGCCGTTCATCCCTAAGCTGAAAAAGTAGGTAGCTGAAAAAAGTATAAATACAATGACCGCTTGCTCGGTTGTCACAAACGATTCTCATTCGATTTTTGTGTTTAATCAGTGTTAAAGTGAACTAAATAAAAATGTCTGGTCGCGGTAAAGGTGGAAAAGTGAAGGGAAAGGCAAAGTCGCGTTCCAACCGCGCTGGTCTTCAGTTTCCTGTTGGTCGTATTCACCGTCTTCTCCGCAAAGGCAACTACGCCGAGCGTGTTGGTGCCGGTGCTCCTGTGTACTTGGCTGCCGTTATGGAATACTTGGCCGCCGAAGTCTTGGAGTTGGCTGGCAATGCTGCTCGCGATAACAAGAAAACTAGGATCATCCCTCGCCATCTGCAATTGGCCATCCGCAACGATGAAGAGTTGAACAAACTACTTTCGGGCGTTACCATTGCCCAGGGAGGTGTTTTACCCAACATCCAGGCAGTTCTCTTGCCCAAGAAGACCGAAAAGAAGGCTTAATTCACTTCACCAGCCGTCTTGAAAATATCGTGTACATATGTAAAAAAATTCACACTTAAAACCAAACGTCCTTTTCAGGACGACCAAAAATATTTAAAAAGAGAATTAAATAATTATTCATTAAAAATCATAGAAGTCAAAGTAATATAAATTGGCAGTGTCAAGAATCAATAAATGTATGCAAAGTACAGTCACTGACAAAACAACCCCAAGAGAGGCTATTTTTGTACATTGAAATGCAACTCGTTTCATGTCGTTTGTTTGGGTTTTAAGCCGATGGCATTTGCCAACGACCATACTACGCTGAATACATCGGTTCTCGTCCGATCACCGAAATTAAGCAGCGTCGGGCGTGGTTAGTACTTAGATGGGGGACCGCTTGGGAACACCGCGTGTTGTTGGCATTCGTGTCTATCTACACTTTTTTTTCATACAAAAATGAATGTATCGAGCTCTAACAATCTACAAGTATGTATCTAAATTTATTTAATATATAAGATTTTCTACTCTAGCATTTGGTTCGTTAGGGGAACAATTAAAGCCAAAAACATACAAAAATAAATAAATCAACTTGCTCTCCTCGCATTTTATTGGTTTTAGTTAAGAGTTGGATGGAATGAAATGTTTTTTATCTCTTTTAAGAAATTTTTGGTGGTCCTGAAAAGGACCGATTGGTATGACTGTACTTGTACACAAAATGTAGGTGTACGTTTGTTTTTAGCCGCCGAAACCGTACAGAGTACGGCCTTGTCTCTTCAGAGCATAAACTACATCCATGGCAGTCACTGTCTTCCTCTTAGCATGCTCGGTGTATGTAACTGCATCGCGGATAACATTTTCCAAGAACACCTTCAACACACCACGTGTTTCTTCATAAATGAGACCAGAAATACGTTTCACTCCACCACGACGAGCTAAACGACGGATGGCTGGCTTTGTGATGCCCTGGATGTTATCACGCAACACTTTGCGATGACGCTTAGCGCCGCCTTTACCCAAGCCTTTTCCACCTTTACCGCGACCAGTCATTTTTCACTTATTTTTTTCTTCTTTACTTTACACTGCACAAACGTCAGAATGAAACTAATGCTTGCTCCGTCACGAGCGCTTCTATTTATACGAAAATGGACGAAAACTAGAACGGGTACATAGATATTTCCATCCTGCTCGCACACTACGCTCGCAACACGAGCAGCCACCACCGATTTTTCTATAAAAACGAGACACAAAACGAGCGCACGATTATTGTGTTTTCAACAGTGACAGTGTGAAGTAAGAATTGTGAAAGAAGAAGAAAATGGCTCGTACCAAGCAGACAGCTCGTAAATCGACGGGAGGCAAGGCTCCTCGCAAACAGTTGGCAACTAAGGCAGCACGTAAGAGTGCTCCAGCAACCGGTGGTGTAAAGAAACCTCATCGCTATCGTCCCGGTACTGTTGCACTGCGTGAAATCCGTCGCTACCAGAAGAGCACAGAGTTGCTTATTCGCAAGCTGCCGTTCCAGCGTTTGGTCCGTGAAATCGCTCAGGACTTCAAGACCGATTTGCGTTTCCAGAGTTCGGCAGTTATGGCTCTGCAGGAAGCTAGCGAAGCCTACCTGGTTGGCCTATTTGAAGACACAAACTTGTGTGCTATCCATGCTAAGCGTGTTACCATCATGCCCAAGGACATTCAACTGGCCAGACGTATTCGTGGCGAGCGTGCTTAAATTGTACCTTATAGCAAATGTAAACAAATCGGTCCTTTTCAGGACCACAAAACATTTTTAACAAAGATATTTTGAGCTTTCATGATGTTTAACTTTTAAATATAAGCAATATAGAAGATAGAATTATAAAAAGTAGAATACCAAAGTATTGTTTGTTTAATAATTCAACAAATTAGGTATTTTCTAAACGAAATGAGCAGTTGAGACTTTTTTAAGCTTTTCTATCTATAATTTCGTTGTTACGTTCAGATGTTCCTATAAGAAAGCTACACTTCTCCTGTTTTGAATATTGTAGTTAAATGTATTGCTTTAAAAATCTACTTTGTCCCATCTGCTTGAAGCATAAAATTTATAATTGATTCAATGTGAATTTAGCGAAAGAAAGATCCTTGATATATATATTTTCAATGTGAAATTAGCGAAAGAAAGATCCTTGATATATTTATTTTAAATTTCGATTACGTTAATTGTACTTTTTTGTGTTTCTTGTTGGCAGTCTTTTGGATATTCGAATGTTGCATGTTGAGCACAATTAATTCGTAATTATCTAATGTTTTGGTGCATAATATATATTAAACATGATTTATTAAGGACTTTATGGTTTGATTTAATATTAAAAATCAATGATTTATATTGAACACCGATTTATATTTCTTCAACACATTTTTCTCTTGTTGCCTGATTTTTGACTAGGTTGTTTTTAACAGCTTATGGTCAAACAAAAGTCATGATATAAAATCGAATTTATTGGTTATGTACTTCCTAGTTGTTGTGTTTAATTAAAGAATACTTCAAATATTATAAATAACATGACAATTCGGCTAGGTTTATTATATTTATAATAAAAAATCATTGTTATTCACAATCAATAGCTAACGGGCGGTACACGGTTGAACTTAAGGCGGCTGGCAAGCGTCTGTCATGTATAAAATCAAAACAGAACAAAATATATATGAAAGCTTAAATAATTAACAAAGCAAATGCATTAACAGTGTATTAAGTTTCTAAAGTTAAACAGCTTTAAATGATAAATTAACAACAAGGTGAAGGCAAACTTTCGCATAACAAACGTTCAATGGCGCAAACATTCTCATTCGGCTCTCCTCCTCGATTCTCACTGAATCGAGTGACCAAATTGCATGAAGAATTCAAGTAAATTGCGATTTAAAAAGTGTAAAACGTTGTGAAAGTGAAGTGTCACATAAACATGTCTGATTCAGCAGTTGCATCATCCGCCTCTCCTGTGGTTGCAGCACCAGCCGCAGCCGAGAAAAAGGTGGCCACTAAAAAGGCAGCGTCCGCATCAGCATCAGGATTGAAGGCAAAGAAGATAACTGCTCCACCATCACACCCGCCAACTCAGCAAATGGTAGATGCATCGATTAAAAACTTGAAGGAGCGTGGTGGCTCATCACTAATGGCTATCAAGAAATATATCACTGCTACATACAAGTGTGATGCCCAGAAACTGGCCCCGTTTATTAAGAAGTACTTGAAAACTGCAGTTGCAAGTGGAAAGCTGGTACAAACAAAGGGTAAGGGTGCATCTGGTTCGTTCAAACTGTCTGCATCAGGCAAGAAAGAGCCCAAGCCAAAGGTTTCCCCCGTTGAGAAGAAACCCAAGAAAGTAGCTCCAACGGCAGCAGCAGCAGCTAAAAAGAAGAAAAGTGCATCTATTGCAACAAAGAAATCGGCTGCTGCAGCTGACAAGAAGCCATCTAAGGCGGTAGCCAAAAAGAGCGTTGAGAAAAAGAAGGCAGATAAGGCAAAGGCAAAGGATGCAAAGAAAAGTGGTACCGTTAAGGCTAAGCCCACCACAGCCAAGGCCAAGCCAAGCGCACCAAAGGCAAAGGCACCTAAGCCCAAGACTACAAGTGCCAAACCTAAAAAGGCAGCCTCTGCATCGACACCAAAAAAAGCTGCTGCTCCTGCTGCTGGCAAGAAGCCAAAGGCAAAGGCAAAGACTGCATCTGCGACCAAAAAGTAATTTAACAAACATACATACGTACTCATCAGAGTAGTATATATAGTATATGCGAATTTCTTAATTCTGAAAGTCGTTTATTTACCTTACCAAAGCCCTTTTCAGGGCTACAATTCTATGCATTTTCAAAGACACCAAAAATTTTCAAAAGGTTTTAGTATCTACTATTGACAGTATGATAAACAAGATTTTATTCATGTTTATAATCCGAGGGAAGCCCAGTGAATCACCAAAAATCATTTAAGAAGCGTATTAATTCAGTTCCTTGCGGGTACTGTTTTAACATGTGTACAAACCATATCTACAAATAAGGTTGGTGCAAATAAAGTTTACACTAAAAAATATTTCCATAGTGTTTCTGCTAAATACATTAAAAAACTCAAAGGAACAAGAAATAAACTACATTCGATTAGTTATGTTTTTTAGTTTTTGCGTACATTAAGTATATTTAAAATTAATTTTTCAAATGGTTGTAATAATTATTGACGGCAGTTTTGATATTAAGTATATTGGGAAGAAAAACTATATATGTTGTATGTTGAAGTGATGTAACACTTGGAACCGAATAGCTTTCGTTGTATAAATCACTGCGGGATTCGGTGACGAAAGTGAGACCACTCCTTTTGATAATACTGGTACAAAGCAACTGGATCGCTTCGCGGAACCTTTGGCCTAGACTTTGAACGAACTAAAAGGATCAGATAGATTAAAAAGATGTTAGCTAAGGTTCAGATATTTTAGTATCCATACCCTTTAATGATTTGCGGCTAGTACTACGCGGACGACGAGTTTTACGCGACAACGGCGGCACTGGGGATTTCTCCTCGCCACTAGATGCATCTCTGTTCCGCACTTTTGATGCACCTCGTATCCTGCTGCGACTGGCACGTACCGACGAACCGCCTGATTTATCTTTTGGCGCTTTCGGCTCATCTAACAAAAGTTGTTTCCGAAACAAGGCTGCTATGGCCGCATCGTCTAGTCCGCTGACCAAACGTTTCGGATCCGACAACTGGAGCTTGCTGTTTGATGTTGTCAGGTTCTCCTTATCCTTGTCACCTAGTTTAGCTTTCGAGCTGACTGTGTTGCGTTTATGCAAACTACTGAAATAGTCCTCCTTCGGGTTCTTCGCCAGACGCTCCTCATGTTTGATAAGCTTGCGCAAGTCTAAATAGGATCAAAGAAGTTGCAATTAGTTTGGATCGAATGCTTTTAGTTTAACAAGAAATTGTGCTTGAAATGATAAATGCAGTCAGTGTATATTTAAATGGACTCTCTTTTTATTATTAGGCCTTTACAATTGCTTTTGGTTGGTTTTTGTGTGTATTGTTTATTATTCTTGTTATACATAGTTTGAGCATGATCTTGTTTATTTTTCATTAGTAACAAAATGTATTTTTTTTTTGTTTTTTGCATTTAATTTAAATGTTCTACTTACATCATTCATGCTTGCAAAAGTTTAATTTTCTTTATCGGTTTTTGTTTTTCTTTTTTGTTTGTTTGTTGTCAGCTAATTGGCGCTTTAAAGGAGCACGGAATTTGTTCTAAACTAAAAATTAAACTATCTTATACGTATATTTTAGGATTTGTGTTTGTTTTATGCTGATCTTGCCAAAGAAGAAAGGCAATTGTGTAAAACTTTGAACAATGGCAATGAATGTGTGAATGTTTAATAATTTACAGACAGTGTGGAGAATGTTTTGTTTGTAGGTGCATTAATGCATTAATGAATGGGAGGAGGAGACATTGTGATAAACGTATGATACTGTAATGCTCCACACTGTTTTTTGTTTTTTTTCAATGGACTTCACAAATTTTTTACACTAAATACTAAACACAATAGTTATATCTATTTTTAATATCTCTATATATATATATATGTATGTGTTTTAATAATGATGACAATGGATGATGGAAGTTAATTATGATCAGCGACGATAACGAAAGCGGCGAAATGGCGCACGAAGTCGCCGGCATGTGACACGCACCTCCTTTTTCAAAAATTGTGATATGGCCAACGATTTGACAGCTGCCGTTGCGGCCGCTTCTGCTGCACAGCTGCTTGCGGCTTTACCATTGTTCGGTGGCGCATATTTTGAGATGTCAAACTTGCGTTTGGGCGTTGTCGTTTGATGTGTGCAATGATCCAACGAGTCTCCAGCTTGAGTATTACTCAAATCCATATCAGTGTCGAGGCCATCGGACGAAACGGTAAAGATATCTGAATTATCACCCAATTTCTCGCTGGGTGAAATGCAACTGCCCAAACTGCCATTCAATTGTTGTGGCGTTCGCGATTGCGATGATTGCTGTTGTGTGCTTGGCGTCGACGTTGCACTCAAACGATTATGATGATGATGATGATTATGATATCCATTTGTGATCTGTAGCGTGAGCAAGGATGACTTTTTATTATCGGCTGTATTTTTCACAGGCGTTGTATCGTACGTAATACGAGCACGTTTCTCGGCGGGTTCATTCAGTTTGTGATCGCGCTTTATGTTATCATCGCCATAAGCATCTTGATACGCATCATCATCTTCCTCATCATCATCATCATCATCATCATCACCGTTATTGTTATCTTCATCATCATCGTCGTCTTCTTCTTCAACATCCGCATCGGTTGCCTCGATTTCCACTTCCCCATCCAGTTGTTGATCAATTGAATCAGCCATTGTGTCATTATCATCATCTTCATCATCATCATCATCATCATCATCATCATCATCATCATTGTCCGCATCATCATTTACACTAGCAACTTCATCGTCCACATCTGTGGCTGGTGGTGTCATAACAGCGTCCTCTCGTGTCGCAGTTGTTGTTGTTGTTGATCGTGTCTTCTCTTTATCAATTTCATCCTCATCCCCGCCACCACCATCAACATTCGCATCGGGATCATCATCACCGTCATCACCATCCCCATCATCATTATCATCCGCATTATCATCATCATCTTTTTCTTTTCTTTCGGTCGTTGTTATTGCTGTTGTTGGCGTTGTTGTTGTCGTTGTGGTCGTCGGCTCTTCTTCAGTTTCAAGCGACTCCTGGTTTAAACCAGCCGACAGCAGCTCTTCCTTCACAACCGTTTCTGTATCCAAAGCTCTTCTTCGCCGGCAACTAACACGTTCAACGGGCAACAATCTCGCCCCAGCTGCTCCACCACGGCGTCTTTGTGGTCGTGGCCAACCCGTACGATTTGATTTCAGGTATTTGCGTTTACGTTGATAGCTGCAATACAAATTGATGCGACTGTTTCGACGACAACCCACCGTGAACCTATCATCATCATTGTCATCTCCACTGCCCGCACTGCCGCTGCCGCCAAGCAAATCGCACAAATCGAAATCGCTGGTGAAACAGCAGCCATCAGTTGGCGGCGGTGTTTGAGGATTCGCATTCGCTCGAGCATGTTCCTCAACGTGTTCATCATCGGCACTTAGATCATATTCGCGTCCCGTGAGTTCCAAATATTTATCAATTTGCCAACCGATTAGCAACGGATTCACGTATTGCCGACTAGCGTCTAGTTGCTTCAAAGCACTGCTCTCCATTTCATATTCGAGTATGCCCTTTTTGCTGGGCAGCTTACGGACACCGGCAACCAGACCCAGGCCTGGTGGCTGCTGCATGCCGGATGCTGTTGCCGTTGTCGTTCCCAATTGTCGTCGCTTATTGCGCTTGGTTAGCAATCCAATTGCTTTCGTTGCTTCGAGTCGACGAGAATAGCTGGCGGCAGCAGCAGCAGCGGCAGCTGTCGGACGACGACAACGTGTTGGTGGCATTGGTGTTGCTTCGGGTATGCGGGGTGTTGTTGTTATTGCGGCTGTTGGGGCTGGTGGCAAGTTATCATATTTATTCTGTCCGCGACGCATACGTTTCACCGTCTCACTGATTTCGGTGGCAAAGCGCAACTCCTCGACAGGTGTTGCCGCTTGGGAGCGTGTATTGTGCGGCGTTGTTGATTCCGGTGGTTGTTCCTTCTTAAGCGGCGGCAATTTGCAACTTGCAACTGTTGCTGGTGTTATTGGTAGTTGTGGTGTTGTTGGTTCCTCCGCCTCTGAATTGGTTTTACTCTGCGAATCCTGCCGCTGGCGTATTATGCAACTGACCAACGCCAGCGTGGATGCATGTTCCCGTGGTGATTTACGTGGCGGCAGCTCGGCAATGCGTGCCAATTGCTTATTGCGACACGATGTTATGTCACTCTTTTGGCTATTGCTGCAACTGCTGCTCGAGTTGCTTTGTGTTGATGCGGCACGAACCAATTCCAACATGTTCTCATTGAGTGCGGCAAATTCACGTTCCAACAGCTCCGGCGTACTCGCTTTGCTATCACATTTGGCTATGGGTAATATGGCAGTGTTTAATGCTTGTTGCTGCTGCTGCTGTTGTTGTTGTTGTTCTTGTTGATAGCGTTGAAGCAGATTCAGCTTTTTGTGCTTATACATGGAGGAGGAGGAGGATGTTGTCGTTGTTGTTGTTGTTGGGGCTGTTTCAACATCTTGCTTTTCGAGTTCAATTTTTTCTGTTTTAATCACTTTTGCCGTCTTCGTCTCTTCCTGCTCCAGTTCCAGTTCCTGCTCCGCCTTCCGACGACACATTGTGCAGTTGTGTGAACTAGTTCGCTCCATGGGTATGGGTCCCAGTTCGTAGGGCAACTTGCGATACTGCGTCGTTCCATAGTAACTGTAGTAGTGCTCCTCGCCAGCATCTTGCCGCTGAAAGACACGATGCCACAAATCGCTGCCAGGCAACTCTTCAAATGCATATCGCAACTTTTGTAAACGTTCACTTTTGCTCCAATCATAGATGAGATCTGTTGTTGCACTTGTCTTTGTTGGCGTTGTTGTTGCTGTTGCTTTTGTGGTTGTTGTCGTCGTTTTTGTCTGTTGCTGTTTGCTTTGCTTGACGGCTTTGGATATTGAAAGCTTTTTTAATTTGCCACAGCGTCGTGTTGGTGACTCTATCAACACCTTCTGCTGCTGTTGCTGCTGTTCCTGCTGACACTTCTCGAACGTTTTAGCTCCAGTGCATCGCTTTAGATTAACTGTCAAACGGGATAATCGTCGCGCCGCACGTTCTTCGCGCGTGTTTAAACGACTCGGTGATGTTGGTGGCAAGGTGGATTTAATCAATTTACCACTTGCCACATAATCTTTATCGCTGCCCGATGAGCTAGAATCAGCCTCCTCTTCATTTTCCTCCTCCTCCTCATTTTCCTCCTCCTCTGCCGCATTTTCATCTTCGTCTGTTGTTGTTGTTGTTGCCTGCTGCTGATTTTGATTCTTTTTTGTTCCTTGTGCTTGTTGTTCCCCCATCCGATCCTCCAAGTTGCCACCACCGCGACTGCAGCTGCTGCTGCTGCCACCAAGTGTTGTCTCTGTGCGACGACGCAGTTGCAGCTGACTGCTAGTTGTTGCCGCCGTAACAATTGCTGTTGCTGTGCGGCTACTTTTGCGCGTCGCCAACGATTGGCGTTGTTTCTTTTTCGATTTTAGCAATTGTTGTTGTTGTTGTTGCGGTTGTTGCATCTCTGGCTGGATGGGGGCGTTTGGAAAGCACTGCTGCTGCTGCTGTTGTTGGCCATTATTACTGCTGCTGCTACCAGTTGATATTTGTCGCTGCGCCGCCGCACCCTTTCGTCTTCTTCCCACGGCCGTTGCACGCTTGCCAGGCGTTACAGTTGTTGTTCTTGTTGTTGTTGTTGTTGCTAGCAGCTCTGGCTCTTCGCTCGTGCTATCCAAGCTAACGGATGAGATACTGGTATGGCCACCACCACCGCATCGCACCACATCTGACGTCGTCTGACGATCCACATCGGTGGGCAATTCGCTGCTACTTCGCGTTGTTGTCGTTGTACGGGGAAACATAAAGTTCTCCGCTTCCCCGTTGAGACGTTGCAGCTCCGATTTGCGAACTTTTTGGAACTTAACTATTAACGAGGGTGAATCCAGTGCATTGGTATTATTAGCTCCTCCACGCCTCCTTTGTGGCGTTGTTGTCAGTCCATCGTTATTTGTTTCCACAACCTTGTAGAGGGACGAGGGCGGCAGCATTGCACGTATCGGTGGCGATAATACCGAATTTTGGGTCTTACGCCTTGTTGTTGTTGTTGGTGGTGTTGCTATTGAATGCTCGAGAGGATTAAGAAGAACAACAGGCGGCATATTGGTCTTGTGGCCAGGCGAGGGAGGAGTCTGTGGAAACTTTTCCGATGAATGCTTGCCTTTGGTAATACGCTTGGATTTCTCACGCAATGCCGGCGATGGTCGTTGACGATTGCTGCTGTTATTATTGCTGCTGTTGCTGCCGCCGGAGATATTAAGTTTGTGTGCATTGGCATCGGTTTTAGATTTATTAAGCGATTTATTGTTGCTATGCAGCTCATCCACATCCATGTCTTCGTCTTCGTCTTCGATCTCGTTGTTTGGTTGTTCCGGCAATTGTTGCTTCTGTTCCCTAGCGAGAAAGTCGTTAACACTAGCCGACACCTGAATCAGAGTGTCGAGTGCAAGAAAATTGTGCGCGTTTTTGGCAAATGACTCGTGCTCCTTGCTCTGTAAATGTATGGTCAACGTATCGTATTCGAGTTTGCAAATCTCACAAACACCGCACTGCTTATCGCTCGACTCTTTCAGGTCGCGACAATGCGATCGTGGACTATCGGCTGGAGCTGTTTGCTTCTTCTTTAGAGCTTGAACGGCAGCGTGTTGCAATGGCAACGGTTGCGTTGGCGTTGGCGTATGCGGCGTCTGCTGCTGCAACGTCTCCCTGTTATCCTGTTGACGTTGTGAGCTGCGTGAACCGAGCGACTTACGTGTCATACTCCGGACATGGACCGACGCCTTGGCTTGTAAACAAAAGGCACTGTCTTCGCTGCTCAAATCGATTTTTGGCCACTCCTCGGGCAGTTTAAGCAAATGATAATAGGGTCGATTATTGCGTTTAATTGATTCGATTTTGATGTAATTACCCTTAAGTTGGATTATGTTTGCGGACGATCCAGCAGTTTGTAATGCACCAGCTATTGTCGTACCGCCTGGCACCAAATACTGACGCAACTCTTTTTGTATGCGCTGAAAGAATCGTAATGCGTATTCAGTCTTCCAGATCGTATAGTTGCCGCAGCTTTCCTTATGGTTATTATTATTATTATTATTATTATTATTGTTGTTGTTGAGCTGATGTTGTGGCAGTTGCTCCGTTTGAATGGAAGTTCTTGGTGGTGGTGGTTGTTGTTGTTGTGGTTGTGCGGCGCGCACACGACTCAATATTGCATCGGCGCGCGTTTGCCGACTCCGTCGCTGTATACCGCTGCCATCCTCCTGGATGGGAGTGGGAGTGTTTGGCGTTTGTGGTGTTTTCGGTGTGCCTGGCTGACTGTTGTTCTTGCCTCGTGCATCAAGCGACGACGCTGTTATGCTTCTGTCCTTGTCGGTTATGAAATGTGTTATGCTATCGTTTAGGAAGAATTCGAGTGTGCCGCCAAGCGCTTTGATTTCAGCCTCAATGCGTTTTGTTAGCTGATGATCGCATATATCCAAATAGAATTTAAAATGGCAAAGTGGTCGCTTGCTCTTAATAACCTTTACTTTTGAGCGATGAGGAGGAGGCGGTTTTTGTTGTTGTTGTTGTTGTTGTTGCTGCTGCTGCTGCTGCTGCTGCTGAAGCTCTGGCTGGGGCTGCTGTGACTGCTGTTGTTGGTGTTGCTGAGTACTTGCTCTTGCTGTTGCGAGTTTGCTTTTGCTAGCACTTTGCCTATCCGACTGTGGTTGCATACCTTTAGGCGCAATTGAGCTGTATTTGTTGTTGAACCAAGAATTAGAGATAAATAAATGTAGAAAAAAATTAGTTACATTTAAAATGCCATCAGCAGCAGCCACCAACCAATTCAAAATAGCATTACAGCATCCGTCATACTATTTTTTCCACTCTTTCCATTAGTATTTATTTAAACAATAAAAAATATATTAGCAACACATATGTGCATTAAGGCGTTGAATTAGAAATTAACTTAAAAACAATAAAGTGTACGTAAATTTAAATAAATAAAAAAAAAAACAGACAAACGAAGTTTCATTCGCAGCTGATCGTTAAATAAAAACAGTTGTTTTATTTGATATATTGATTTGTTTTTATATAAACACATTTAAATTTTGCGCTCAAATTTAATTTTGTTTATTTTCCAGGGATGGAACTTAATCTTTCGATATTTAATGATGCACTTTTGTTTATCGATTGCTTGTGTTTTTGTTTACCCGTGCTTATGGCCAAACATTAAAGGCACTCATATTTATAAGACAAATCAATTTAAACAACATAAGCAACAATTTGAACTAACGATGCGAAAAATGTACCAGTAGTGGGAAGTATGCTTAGCAAGTCATCCCTACAAAAAATCAACAACACATTTGTATGTACGCATTTGTGTATATATATATATATATGTGTGTGTGTATCTTCGCATCGCGTGCACAGACATATATATATATTGTGTGCAGGGTTGAATGCGAGCCATCTCAACAGCCGCAACAACAACCACGAGTCGGTGACCGTTTGGCTAACAGAATAAAGAGCAGACGTTTTAATTTTATTAAACGAAAATGTATGTACACGCATACATGCATATATCTACGTCTTATTTTTTGTTTTCTTTTCGCAGCTGCTTCGCAATCGGAAGATGACCAAACATTATTATCATGCAAAGGCAGCTTAAATAAACCACATAAAAATACTGCTGCAGTTTTCGATAACCAGCTGTTTTGCAAGCGGCTGCCTTTAAAAACAGAAAAGCGATAAGAAAAAATTGTGCACATAACGTAGACGGCAAAATCGGTATTTGATTTCACCTCGGAGTATTCAGAACACAACAAGCGTTAAAATGGATAGAATAAGAACATATAAGCAAAAAGAGCAAAGCAAAGACAACAAAACGTTTATATGTATGCACAATTACAATACACAGGCATATATGTATGTGTGTTTATTTGAAGCTGTTGCTGCGAAACTTCAGCAACTATACCTAAAACTGAATATTGTATACACATAGGTACGGTTTATACATTTATGTATGTTAGTAAATATGTGCGTGCGTGCACATTTTACATGTTTCGTATGCGATGGAGCCCGAAACATGTTCACACACACATGCTAACCTAAACACACACACGTACACAGATACAGTGACAGAGCAGTTGCCACCACAACGACCAAAGCAGCGGCAAACGGTGGGCATAATAACAGCAACAAAAACGTTTGCTGTTGTTGTTGTCGTCGTCAGTCGAAAAAAATGCTTTGCTAAAGCGCTTGCAATCGAATGTACATACATTTATATATGTATGTTTGTACATGTGTTCGAATGTATTCGTATAAGCCTCAAGTACACAAAGCACTATGGCAAATTTTTTTCGTTATTTGTGCTGTGTTATTTACAATTTACGAGTAATACTCGTTCATTTTGCATTACACACAGCTACGAACTTCTGTCGCCGTCGTCGTTGCTTGTTTCTCTTGTAATTTTTGAGAACATAAGAATAAGAAAACAAAAATGGTGACGAATCGTTTGTAAAAATTAAACGAAAACAGAAATAAACTTTCTGTAATTCAAAAAACACTTCTAAATGCTTATTGCATTCACTACACAAACTATACACACACACACAGACGTCACATGCAATGGCGGGAACGGCTGCTTTTCAGTTTGTTTCTTACCTTTTAAAAATTCACGGAGTTGTTCGGCTGATATATTTCTGTAGCCCAATTCATTTAGGTGTTGGAGTATAGCCCGCGCATCCAATGACAAATGTGACATTTTTCCAGCACAAGCATTGACTGATAAATAAGAGTTGTACTATAAAATTGTTAAGTTTTTGTTCGTAAACTATGCGCACACACAAACACACACACACGCACACGCTGAGCATACACGACGACGACCAGTAAATAGCGTTTCTCTTGCCTTCTTTTGTTGTTGCTCCGTTTCTTTGCTGTGTTCACTTTGTGTTTTGTGCTTCTTCTTGAGCCCGCTTTTGTGCTGCCGTTTGCTGCCGACAATCGGATTGACAAGCAAGAAAATTTTCACTGTACTTTTTTTTTCATTCGATTTGTCGCTTGCTTTGCACGTTGAGTGTATTTTTCAGGCTTTCGTCCAATCGCTTAAATGTATTTAGTTGTGGAGAATTGAATAGGATTCTGTTGCCTATCAAAGGTACACAACAAAACGACTGTAAATGAGCGTCGTCGTTGTCGCGTCACTTTTACGTGTGTTGTTTTTCGATTTTTTCAACTAACTGAATGGCCGTACATTTTATGTTGCAGCACAGGTGGCATGTACATGAAAATATAGCTAATTTGTGTTTTTCACATAATTGTTCAATGATTTTATAACAATTTCCACAACGTTAATGCACACGCATACTCAACTCGCACTATAACTCTTGCAATGTACAACGTTGCAATCGATAGCAATCGTAGATAGACGTTAGCGATGGCATTCACCAAGTATCGATACTTATCGTAGTGGTAAAATGGTACTTAATTTTCTTGTTTACGCTTTTGTATGCATCTGCGTGTGCGTCCGTTCTTAATTTTCTACTACTAGTATTTACTATACATATACATATATTAAATATGTCTCGCCACAATAATGCATATCTCTTGTGTCTGCTCGTTGTAGGTAAGTTCGAACGAGTCTCATTTAACGGATAGAAAAATTTACAAAAAAAAAAAAATTGTTGCATTCTTCGTGTTTTTCTTTGTCACGTACACAGCCTCCAGTTGTTTGATATCTAACGTGGAGTGCTATCGTCGCGGATACCAGCGAGGGTCGGCAACAACAACAACGCCAACACCGCCGCCAGCACCGCAGACACCCAAAGAGTATTTGGATAGCAAATCGAGTTTCTCGACTTTCGGAATTATTGCCATAATTTTCACATTTATTGTGCTCTCGCTGGCATTTTACTATGGCATAATGTGCTATCCGCTGCTGTGCCGCGATGACAAAAAATATCGCTTCATGGACGTTTCATCTACAATTACCGCAGCTACATCCCGTTCCATACAATCCATAGAGAACTATCCGGTTGATCAGAAGCACCATCATCATCAGCTTGCCTGAGTAAATCCAAAAAAATACCCTAACTGATCCACATTCATATATCGAATATTTACAAAGGAGAACGAGAACAAATTAGGTCTTAAACGAAACGAGATTTTTTTTATACATTTACACATATATATATATATATGAGCTAATTATGATTCATACTCATTCCAAAAAGGTTTTAGTGTTGAGTCACGCTTAACATTTTGGCAATTCTTTGTTTTTGCTCAACTCCCGCTGTGAATCTGGAACCTTAAGACATATACAAACATATAACTGACGAATAGTTTTACAAATTTTTACAAAATTTTACAATTAGCTTTAAGTGAATCTGAATACTGCTCACAGGTTGTACTTAAAAACACCGACGTACTTAATATACAGTCGAACATCTCTATGACGAATTTCTGTACAACAAAGATTTCTTTACAACAAATTCGGTTAAATTTTATTTTAATTCTTTATTACGAATTTGCATTATAAACAGGGTTTTCTTTGGCCCCTAGAGGTTCGTTACATAGAAGTTCGACTGTAGCTACTTTTATATACCATTTTTATATATAGAAATAGTTAATATTTAGTTTAGTTTAAGCGCGCCAAATTTTGCCAAGATCTTATGCATTTATTACTGAAACTCACTGAATATTGATTCCAATTTTTAGATTAATAAATATATATATTTTTTGACAACTGTATTTTCTTCAAATTTTACATTTATTTAAAGATGATTTTTGGGATAGTAGAAAAAAGATTAATACATAGTATTTAGTAGTTACAATTGGCTGACTTGAAAATGCAATTTTATTTGTTTATTTTATTTTTTTCTGTGCTGCGATCTTTGAGAAATTTGAGCGATGGGCTGCAGTCTTGATGGGAATGTTTTTGTGACGTTGCCTTTATAGCTCGTCCTTCACATCGTCGTCCAGATCAATATCGCTCAGATCGATGTCTTCCTCGGTGGGCAGCTGGCCATCCTTGCCATCCCAGGCATCGACGCTGATGATCTTTGGTTTCTTTGCTCCGCGAACTGGAGCCGTGTGTCCACGTCCATAGGAGATGTCGCGCAGGAACTCGTTGATGCCATCCTTGGAGAAGGAACCTTTAAGCACGGAGAACTTCATTTTTTTAAAGTTGACCACAGCCATGGCGGGATAGCCGAAGCCACCAACTTCAAGTGATTCCTCTAGAGCTGGTTGTTGACCACCCTCAGACCAGGCCCAGCCCCACAGCTTCTGTTTGAACTTGTCGCCCAGGGTGCGCAACGTGTCTAAGAACTTGTTGCGGCACTTGGCATCGCAATCCAGGATATGGGGCAACACAGAGACCACGCACAGTGGCTTACCCTCGCAGGCGCCATCGAACGTGGATTCGGAGGTGATCTCAATGAGCTCTGGTGGTGGCACATTCTCCGTATGCTTGTCACCGGCCCAGGCTATAATGTCCGATGCAGTGCGTCCACCATTGTATTCCTGGGCATCGCTGGCGCGATTCGAGTTGGCTGGGAAGAACTTAATCGTTGGATAACCACGCACATTGTATTCGGCTGCCTTGTTCTGATGCGCTGTGGCATCGAGAGCGCCCAGCTTAACCTTGCCCTTCAGCTCCTTTGCTGCCTTGGCCCATTCCGGTTCCAGATTCTTGCAGTGACCGCACCATGGAGCAAAGAACTCAACGAGCCAAATGTCTTCAGAGTTGAGCACCAATTGATCAAAGTTATCTTCTGTCAGCTCGATGACGTCACCTTTGCCGGAACCAGATGAACCGCCTCCGCCCCCGCCGCCACCTAAAGCGGCTTGTACCTTCTTTTTGGCCTCAGCTAATGCCGCCTCCGCAATTCCGCTTGCTGTGCGCTGTCCATTGAAATCCGTGGGCGATTGTTTGCTGGCACCAAAGATTTTAATCGTGGGAAAGCCACGTACATTGTTTCGACCGCCCAGCTCCTTATGCTCATCCGCATTGATCGAACCAACTTTAATTGTGCCTTTGAGCGCCTTAGCTAATTTCGTGTATTCGGGCACAAGGCTTTGGCAGTGTCCGCACCACGGTGCATAGAATTCCACCACCCATATGGAATCGTCCTGCAGCACCAAGCGATCGAAGTTGGATGGCGTCAGTTCGACAACATTATCGGAAGACGAGTAAAAGGCGCTTCCATTGGCTAATAGAAGCATAAATATGCTAGCTGTGTGGGGGGGGCGTATAAATGTATATTTTCAAGTTAAACATATAACAGTTACTTACATGCATATAACAGCTGCATCATTCTTGCTTTGGTCTAATTTGTTTAAGAATCTTTAATGTACTTTAGATTTTGCTTCAACTATAAATGATGTGTTGATTCTGATTTCTAGTCAAATTGCCGACTTACACGTCACTTGCCTTCGAATGTGCTAAGACGGCGTTAGCCAACACTAATCAAAGTCTGTGGCCACCCAAAAATGTAAACTTTCGCGCGTACTTTTATGCTTTTGAGCGTGACAATAAACAAAACAATGCCAATGGAGTTTGAAACGTTTAATTTAAGGTACAAATAATAATGCTTAAATTATCAATACTTTTGACAGAAATCAAACAGTATACTTTTATGGAAGCAACAGCACTGTCTATGTTTACCTGCTAAGCCGGTAGATGGCATTATAGCTTTGGGTTGAAAATAGACATTTTTTCGAAGATCTGGCAACGCTTAGATTTGCTCGACACACAAGTTTGCCTAATTTGCAACGCACCTATAAAGAAGTGTTTCTATTCAAACTAGAGAATTGCAAAATTCGTAATTTGCTTGGTGGTCTGAAACCTTAGATTTTTTTTATTAATACAATATACAATGTAGCTACAAGGCTTGATCATGAACACAGAGACCAAAAAAGATCACATTTGATTGTTTTTCAATCGACAGTAAAAACATCAGCTATCGTTTATGTATGAACCTTTTTGCATTCGAGCGAAGCTGTTTTCTGATTAAAAACAAAAGTAACAAGTAACAGTTAGTTAATTTCATGTGTCTAGTTGGAGCAGTAATAAAATTTACTTGCAGATTGCTTTATACGCCTGTCGCACCAATTACGCCCCAAAGAAGTCCCATCCCTCCCACCAACACTCGCACACACACACAGAGCATTGTCTGGCATCGGTCTGCGTGTGCGTGTAAGATAAAATATGTGGTCAATTTCACTTAATAGCGACTTAGTGGTAGTGTTGCTAAGATTTATGTGACGTTAATATTGTGTGCAAAAGAACGAAAGCGACTTCATGCTTATTCGATGTGAATGTGTGTGCGACTGACATTTGTGCGTATGCATGTATGTGTTTGTGTGCTTTTTTTGCTTCTGCTTTGATTTGTTTTCCGTGTGAAGGGTTAATTGACAGCTATTTTGTTGGTTTTATTTTATGATTATTGAATTTTAATACACATTGAAAATGGGCTCATTGTTCTCGTATAAAGATTGAATGTCATAAATTGCAACACCAAAAAGGGATGGATGAGGGTCGGGGAAACCTTTTACAACCACACAGAAATATATATACGTACGTAAATGTCAATGCCACATTTGCGTTGCACTTTCCGGTTAGCTGACACTCTAAACATAAAAAGCAACAATTTTACGCTTATACACTTAAAAAAATATAAATAAACATGTTGTATGCAAGTTTAAACAAAATATTTAATCAACCGGGTTTTTTTTAAAGCTAGAAATGAAATAATAAGTTCTATTCTGTGATGGCATAAAAAGTTTAATGACTACGTCACAAGTGATCAGCTTTACCATGTTAATAGCTGCTTGCTATAATACTTGCAGCTCCTTGTAGCTGTCAATTGAATAGAAGGAATTTTAGTTTATCAATTATTTCGTAAATATATATTTTTCTCTCGGTGCAACACCCACACACTTACATTATTCACAGACTTTAGACAGTGCGTATGCCCTGCAGAGTAATATATTTTTTTTTATTGATACTCATCTGCGATGTGAGGGTGTGCAAAATAACCCCTTACTCAAGACTTGACGAAAGAACGAACACCTTTGTCGATATGTGAATGTTTGTCTGTCAGTTGACATAAGGCTGTCGAAAGGCGTGTGTGTATGTGTGAGTGTGTTTTTTTTTTTTATTATTTTTATCGGCAAATGCCATTTTGCTGTGTGTCGCATTCACTTTGCGGATTTTGGCCATTATTCACTTGAGGATGGCCTTCTCGTTCGAGTGCCTTTTGCGGCTTAGTTTAAAGTTGATTTTTTGACACGCTTCTTATGTTTGTTGTACCCTTCGTAACCCGTCCCCCCCTTCCGATTGCCTTGTTGCTTTGCTTTGCAAATTTTTTTTTCTGGCGTTATCTATTTTTCTATATCATTGAGCTGTTTTTTATGGGATTTCGCTTGGCTTTGCTTCTGTTTGGGTTCAGTTACCTACGACCTCTCTGGGGTGTGTGAGTGTTTGGGTGTGTGTGTGTGTGTGTGTGTGTGTGTGTGTGTGTGTGTGTCAAAGTGCGTGAATATTTGGTTGATTTGACGTTGACTTCTTATCGCTCATAATGCGACCGTTGTGTGCAAATATATAAAAGATGAAGATTGAAGATATTTGCGTTATTTGTTTGTTTATTTTCGTTTTTCGTTTTTAACGGTATTCGATTTTATATTTGAGTGCACTTTGCGAAGCGGAGTGTGGGAAAAAAACTAGCAAAATAAAAGGAAAATTTGCAAAATATTATTGAAAAATGTTTGAATAAAGTCAAATTGTAGCTATTTGTTATGGTATCTTTGAATTGTTAACTTAGGGTTCGACTTTAATATGTCTTTACTTCATTTAGTGATGATACAAAAAAAATTCGATAGTTTAGTGTTTGCAGGAGTCTGTCAATAGCTGCCTGCTATACAATTTTCTTAAAGCTCAAATATTAATTAAATCGCACTGTTGATTCTCACGGATATCTTGCATGAAACCAAAAACGTGATCAAACATAATTTCAACAAAAGGTATATGCCCCAACGAGGTAAAGAAGACGAAGAAGAAGAAGAAGAAAAGCTATTAGCCCAACTATTTGTATGAGTATTTTAGTGGGTGACAAAACTTGTAATTTTCTTATGAAATAAACTGCAAATAAAGTGAATTTTATGCAAAATATGTTTAATAAACACAATCAACTTGGCGACGATACCAGCCGCCATATAATCACGGTGACAACAACAATGACCAAATAAAGGGGTGCGTTGGAAGGGGGGGTTGGAAAGGCAAAAAAGGATATCAACGCCTGTGCAAAGGTTTTTAATTGCCTTAGAAAGTTGTAGTTTACTGGGGAACAATCTTCCCTCGTATGTGTGTGTGTGTGTGTGTGTGTGTGTGGGTGTGTGTGTGATGTCACAGCTTAGATAATAAGATTGTGAACTACGAAAAGGACAATAGAGGAGTTTCGTTCCTGGTTTATCGAATGTGTTCTAAGTCTCTTTGTCTCTTTCACTCCACTCTCTCCCCCACCCTCTGACCAAACTGCTTATCCTCAAGGCCTACCACACACAGATTTCTCTCTCTGCTTTTGCCATTTTTAATGTCATTTCAGCTACTTTACAGCCCCAACAAGCTGTTTTTGTAGCTTTTTAACACTGTCTAAGAAAATGTCACAAAATGCCAACTCATTACAATTTGAATTGGGTAACTTTCTTGTAAGACAATCTTCTCCTCCTCCCATTAAAAACCTCTCCACGTACTTGCCTAAGAAAATTAATTGTTTATATATATATATATATATATACGTATTATATATCTATATCAGTCTTTGGTGACTTTGTGCTTTTTGTGCTGACGTTAACTTGAAAATAATTTGATTATTTTCAATTAAAGTTTTCAATGGATTTTCCAATATTAAGGCAATCATTCCTTTCGCTTTTTAGCGCTGGCTTGAAGGCAGTAAAAGCCAAAAGTTGCCTTAAAATAATTATTTAACATATTATCTTTGCAGTTTTATAAGAAAACATAATTCTCTCAAAACTCTACCGATTACCTTATAATTCGTTGGTTAGTTTATTTTTGGGACAACTTTTACCTTTAAAAATAACGTTAAAGTATTCAGTTTCAAAGCGATATAGAAATTTTTATTGATTTAATATGAATTGAACTTCCTTTGATTTTATTAAGTTTTTAATTATCTCACTTTGATTTGTTATCAAATTTTTATTCCTTTCTCTTTTTTGGTTGATAAATTACAATTCAAAGTTTGAAAAGTTGTCAATTTTAATTTGCGCTCAAAATAATCGCCTTTTTTTTACCTCACTCCGCTGCTCAGTTCGTAAACTTGATTATTTTATAAAAATATTTTGTTACGTAAAAGAATATTTTTTCTATCAGTTTTGTTGTTTTTGTTGTTGTTCCGTGCTCCCCTTTTTTTATCCCCATTGTGAGTGCAAATTTTCTTTTGGTTTTTTCATTTCTTTTTGCGTTTTCGTCGATATTAAATAAAAACAAGAAAAAAATTATATTTATTGTGCTGTCACGAAGATTGTATACCCTTGCTCATATATTTACAGTTGTTAGTTTGTTACACTATTTAAGTATATATATATTTTTTTTCAGTAAACTAATATTAGTTAAGTAATAAAATTACTTTTAGTTGAGCTTTTTATTTAATTTCCACATGCAATTAAGCAACCCCTTGTAAGGGTATACACTGAATACTTCGAGTCTTCGGTTTTTGCTGCTACTTTTGGCGCATTTTATACCTGTTTAGCCAGGTTCTTGTTGCCCATCTTTTGTTTTCATTTTCATTTTCATTTTTCTTCATTTTTCTTTTTTTCCTTTAAATATTTTTCAGCACAAAATCAGCTTAGGGGCTCATTATCCTTGAACGTTCATTCATGTAATTTTTAATTAATTTTGCAGCGCCACGAAAAAATCGAAAGAGAAAGAAAACAAATTAATATATATACATATATACGATGGAAGAGTATTGTGTAAGTCTATATATGTATATGTATGTGTGTGGTATATGTGTACGTATGTATATAATTAATGTTGTATATCTTTTGGCTGCCAGTAACACTTTTCGATATTTCCTTTTACTTTGTGACTCCGAAAGGGTATATTGGTTTCGTGCTGTCTTTCCAAACTTCTTTAGACACCATAACTAATATACCCTTTTGCTTACGAAACAGGGTATACATTAGAGTTTGCAAGGTGCTTACTATTTAATTATTTTTGCCTTGCAAATATGTTTCCTTTATAATATACGTATATATAAAAAAATAAAACAAAACTAGACTTAAGTTACCAGTGATTGGCTAAGAGATACCCTTTTAAAAGTTTTTCTATTTTATTAACGTTTCTTTTGAGTATTTATACTCAACTAATTTTTTTTTAATGCTTGTATGAACTAATCGAACAGAAGTTCTCTTTCTTTGCTTCTTTTAAACTCTCTCTAATTAATTTCCAATGGTTTCAGGGTATATAAGAAGAAGAAAAAGTATCAGTACACCAGTAAAGCGAGCAAAAGCGTTAATTGATTTTGTTGTATTCTTTTTTTATACCCTGATCCCATTAAAAATGGGAAATAAGGGTATCATGAAGTTGTGCAAAAGTATGTAACGGGCAGAAGGAAGCATCTCCGACCCCATAAAGTATATATATTCTTGATCAGGATCAACAGCCGAGTTGATATAGCCATGTCCGTCTGTCCGTCCGTCTGTCCGTCTGTCCGTATGTATGAACGCGTCGATCTCAGAGACTATAAAAGCTAGAGAATCCAGATTTCGAACTTAAGCTCGCCTAATCCCTAGGCAGTACAAGTTTGTTTTCGATTTTCGATAACTCATCCCGTTTTCGATATACACATGTGATCGATAACAACAAAATCTTGAATTTGAAAAATCTTTAGATGGCATTTAAATTAATAATCAAAATAATAACAATCTGTGAAATTTTTATTAAAATCGGTTAAGAAACACCGGAGATATGGGACATTGAAGTTGTGTATGCAGTATGCAGTATGTGCGTACATACAAACACACATACTTGCAAACACTGACTGTACGCGTAAGGTATAGGGATCAGGGTATCGTCTAGTCGGGATTTCTCGACTAGAGCCTTCTTACTTGTTTTTTTTTGTTCCTGTTTCTATGGTTTTTTTCTTTTTTGAAGCTGCTGCGCGGTTTGTTGGCCGGTTTGTTGTTTATTTGCCACCCTCTCTTTTGGTATCCGGGTTTAGCCTCTTCTCCTTTCATGCTTAATTAAATATTCATCAAACACTAACACACACACACACACACATACAATGGAAAACTTTTAAATACTCATCAAGTTGCGGCTTTCTCTTAAGACACACACAAGTAAGCTTGTATTTTTTGTCTCTGTCTCTTTGTTTGTGCATTGTAGCCATATTCTTAGTCTGGCTTGTGTCCTTTCGTCTCTGCCTCTGTCTCGTTTTCCTTAAGGCACGTCTGCTCTAATCAATAACAAATCACCGTTTACTTTGTGTTTTAAATCCGCTTTTTTGCTCATCTCACAGCCATACACACACACATACACACATACATACATACGTAAATATGTATATGCAAAGATGGATTTACATACGAATTCCCCAATGGTACATTAAAATCTCGTTTATTCATAAGCAAACTATAAACCCAAGACCGGAAACTTAACCCTTTTCTGTTAAGCTTAGCATTTCTTGTTTTGTTTGCTGAGTACATACATACATACATACACACATAAATATGAATCTATGTATGTGTTTGCAACAACAATGAAAACACCAAGAGTATTGTGATCGAATACGGGATACCCAGAAAAAAGTTATTATTTCGATAGATTTTCTTTGCTTAGTTTCTGTTTGAGTGCGATCTGCATATCGACAAACCGCCACAAAGAAATGAGCACACAGCTGATTTTATTTAATTCACAATAGATGAGAACAGTAAATACTTTGCTTGTTGTTAATTACAATCACTTTTAATCAACTTTCAAACTGTTCAAATCCAATTCCCGAAGCCCGAAGCTACAGACACCTATTTAATTTGAACACACTCTGTTTAATTTCAATTGACAGCTTTTAAAATCACATTACTCATCTGCTTGTGCATTCAATTTATGAAGATATATATTTTGGCACATTTAATTGATTTCTGCCAATGTGAGATGCACAACCCTTAAACGAGACTTTTACCCAGCTGGACTGCAGCCAACCAAAGTGTAACAACAACAAAACAAAAAATAAAAATAAAAACCCCTTTAGGCCCGAATGCAATTAACCAGCCGTGACGCCCACACACATTAAGCAAGGAATCCAGTCCATCCCATAACTGCGAAAAGGAAAACAAAGCCTTTTTGATGTCAAAAAAATACATCAAACGTTGTCCTCGTCGTCGTTGTCGTCATATGTGACATATTTGGAATATGATGAACATATCAGAATCATGGATCACACAATTTATGGAGCCCAACAGCAATTACACACACTAATGTATTTAGAGGCTAAATGGAATGTTTTAATGAATTTATGTTTCCGACTGCCAAATGAGGGTGAACAAGTGAAGTGCCATCATTAATACATACATACATACAACATAGACTTATGGATGTACAATTATTTTTGGTATGTTGCCCCAAAAATAGAGCGACCTGTGGGTACCTTAAGGTAGGTCGTTGAACTATTTGAATTTTCTTCTTCTTTTTCCCCAAATCTATTGTGGATTGAATCTTTTTCGTCTCTTTCCAGTTGTGCAATGTTTTGTCAATCATTCAAAAATAATATTGAAATATATGAATTTAAATTTGAATGGATTTGTTAAGGAGAGGAAGCGTTAGTTAAGCATAAAAAAATGACCTAGAACTTGAACTGGTTTTGCCCGATTCGCAAAGATAGCAAAACCATTATAAGTTCGACAAATACTTTTGTAATATTTTTGCATTGTACATTATTCAATGTTTATACCTTGTGAACACCATTTGCATAAACTTAAGGCTCATAATGACGCAATGAAAAAAAAATGAGGAAATTAATGTAGATAAGGTTTTTTTTTAGACATTATAAGTCATATTGAAGTACATATATATTTATTTAATATTTTATTTTATCTAAATAGTTTTCAAGAAATCATTCCATAGCTTTAAAAATATTTTATTGATAATACAAATAATTATATTATGCAAGAATAATTTTCGAAAGTGAACAGAATTTATTTAACTTAATGTTAGTATTTTTCGAGCTTAATAAAAAGTGTTTTGTTGAATTTTACAATTAAAAAAGTGCTTAGAAGCAAATATTCTAAGAATAAATTATAATAATTTTAAATCAAATCTATATCGATTGAAAATGATAAAAAAATAAAATCATAATTTTACTAGCATCTCGTTTAGTTTGTTTTCAAAGGCGGAATCCAATATATATAAATATATATATATATATTTGTTTTTCAATATGAAGCTTTAAAAATAAATTGCTGAGAACAGATCGCTGCTGTTGCTGCCTGTCTATTGTGTATGTGTGTCTCTGGTGTTCGGGAAAGAGCTATAAAAGGTGGAGAAGTTGAGGCTTTCGTTATCAGTAAACGACATGAATCGAGCATCGTTATATCAACGCGCTAACCAGGTGCAGAGGCACGATGCCAAGATGATATTGGAGGAGTATGCAACGATGTTGCAGTGGCGTCCAGATGGACACGATAGTCTATTGGATGTGGGCTCGGGTCCTGGGAATGTGCTAATGGACTTTGTGCATCCATTGCTGCCAAAAAGCTATGAGCAGCTAGTTGGCACAGACGTCTCCAACAAGATGGTTGGCTATGCCAACAAATTTTACGAGAGCTATGAGAGAACCCAATTCCAAGTGCTCGATATTGGTTGCGAACGTTTGCCGGACAATCTGCGTGGTCGTTTCGATCACGTGACATCTTTTTACTGTCTGCATTGGGTGCAGAATCTGCGGGCTGCCTTGATCAACATTCACAATCTATTGCGCAATGAGGGTGGCGATTGTTTGCTCGTCTTTCTGGCCAGCAATCCAGTCTATGAGGTGTACAAAGTGCTGCATGGAAGGGAGAAATGGTCGGAGTACATGCAGGATGTGGAACAGTTCATTTCGCCACTGCATTATAGCACCGATCCTGTCAACCAATTTACTCAGCTACTCAGCGAAGCGGGTTTCGTTCATCATAACGTTGAGCTACGCAGCGAAGTTTTTGTTTACGAAGGTGTCCGCACATTAAAAGGTTTGAAAGATATTTTTTTTTTTATTGTTCTTGTAAAGTTCTCTGATTAATAAGAATCCACTTTTCGTAGATAATGTCAAGGCGATTTGTCCCTTTTTGGAACGCATTCCTGCGTCACGGCATGAGGAGTTCTTGGATGATTTCGTTGATGTTGTTATCTCTATGAACCTGCAACAGGATCTCGATCAGCATAGCAAACTAAATCGCTTGGAACAACGTTTCTTATCACCCTATAAACTAGTCGTGGCCTATGCCCGCAAATCATCCGAGTTCCTAAGCAATGTACTTAATGACCTGGACATGCCAAAGGCTTTAAAAAAAGGTCTTGAGTAGGTTTAAGATCTTGCAGTTCCTAGCAGCATAAAGGGTTTCTCTTGAAACCATTTGTTAAATATATTTTTTACTAGTTGTTATTAGAGTTATATTAACTACGTTTCATTGTTAATTATTGTATGATTGTTTCGCTGAGTGTATTTATTCAGATATCCTGTAGAATATTTCATATCAAAATTACTTTAAATCGAATTTTCTATAAGCATCGAATCGACCAAAAGATAAACAATATGATTTTTTTTTGGACCCAAAAATTGTTTCACGCTAAAATATTCTTAAGCTGTTAAGAAATTGAATTTGCCTTGGGTTATCTGTTTCATATATATATATATATATACACATATATATATATAAATTTATAGTATAAGTAGTTCATGTTTATGACAGACTAATTATTGAAAAGAGTTTAACCCCTTACCCCATCCCTTATCCCACACCCCAACAGCGAAATCTTTGCTAATTTTTGCTGCCAGCGTGACCTCCTCTCGATATGCTTGCAACACACAGGAGCCAAAGCTTGCCGCATTTGACAGCATCGTGGATATTGTTGTTGTTCTATAAAAGGGTTGAAATCGTTTTAACGTATATATATATAGAAGGATTTGGCAGTTATAATTATGCGCTACCTGAGTCAGGCAAAAATTTTAATTGTTTTTTCGCCGAAATATGTACAACCATAAGTAGCATGCAACGTTGAACGTTGCCAATGGAATTTTCAAATGAGTTATTAACGTCGCGACGTTCATCCAACAAATGCGCATCATGTCATTTATCATGATGGAAAAAGGGCGTGCGCAGGGGGCGGCAGGGCGTGAGGCAAGTTTAGAGTTGGACAAGACCTTCAACGCTTTCAAGGATTCAATGCCTGCTGGAAAACTTTCGTTCCTTCTCGGTCCCTTCTCTGTGTGTTGTATTTGGGGGGGGTTTGGATTTTTGGAAAAGTAGTTGAGTAGTAAATGTTTGTCTTAATCTTTGATTTTTGTTGCTGCTGTGTTCTGGCAAATGTAAACGACAGGAATTAATTTAGACAAATGATTTCTCAAGTGGAGAGAAAGACTTCAGCTTCAGTCGCAGTTTTCGAAACGATTTGATGGCTGTCAGTTTGTCAGTTGTGCCCCTCATTCTCTCCCTCTCCAAGGGGTTGTGCGAAGCTCTTGGGCGTGGCATGCGATTTGAGCCTCCTCTCACCCGGCTCTTAGTTGTACCCCACTCGAAATTGTTTTCGCAAACACACACACAGAAAATGTTCGTATTGAAATTTGATTTATTTGTTAATTTGTTTGTAATGAATTTTCCGTTTGCTTCGCTGCGTGCCCCACAGGGTCATGGGGCATCAAGATGGGTGCGAACTGAGCATCAACATGCTTGGGCGCCATTTAATTGCCTGCCCGAGAGGAAGGGGAGCGAAGAAGACTCTGCGCTTGGCATTTGGTTTTGCTTTTGCATCATTTGTTTGGCTAATTTCTTAAGTTTGAAGACGAATTGACTTCACTCAACAACAAAAACAACAACAACAACAACAAAACATTTTTGTGCTTTGATTTGGAAATAACAATTGAAAAATTGAACTTTTATCTGTGCGGTATTTGCTTTTCTGCGATTTCTTTTATGCATTTCGAGAGTGAGAGATTGAGTAATTGAATGAATGAGTGAGTGAGTGAGTGAGAGAAAGAGATAGAGTGAGTTATTGAGTGAGTGACATAGAGAGAGAAAGCAAGTGAGTGGGCTAATGAGTGAGTGAGAAAGAGAGAGAGAGAGAGAGAGAGAAAGAGAGAGAGAGAAAGAGTGAGAGAGAAAGAGAAAGCAAGTAAGTGAGTGAATGAGAGAGAGAGAGAGAGTGAGTGAGCTCATGAGTGAGTGAGAAAGAGAGAGAGAGAGAGAGAGAGAGAGTTAGTGAAAGAGTTAGCGAGTGAGCTAAGGGGTGAGTGACATAGAGAGAGAGAGAGAGAGTGAGTGAGTGAATGAGTAAGGGAGAGAGTGAGTTAGAGAGTAAGTGAGTGAGTGAGAGAAAAAGATAGAGTAAGTAATGCACTGATTGAGTGAGTGAGAGAGATAGTGAGTGGAAGAGTGACTGAGTGAGTGCGAGAGTGAATGAGTGAGTGACATCGAGAGAGAGAGAGTGAGTGAGTGAGAAAGAGAGAGAGAGAGAGAGAGAGAAAAAAAAGAGAGAGAGAGTGAGTGAGTGAAAGAATGAGGGAGATTGATTGTGAGAGATCGAGTAAAGTAGTGAATGAGTGAGCAAGTGAGTGAGTAAGTGAGTGAGTGAGATAGTGAGTAAAAAAGTGAATGAGTGAGTGAGAGAGTGAGTGAATGAGTGAGTAAAGTTGTTGAAATGAATCTTTAAACATTTCTGGTAACATTTTTTTGCAGTTCCAGCCAAAAAGGAAAGCCAATTACGTTCACATGCTTACATATTATAATTAGAGCTATCTTTGTGTGCCTTTTTATTAAGTATTCCACATTAACAAGCTGCTTTTGTCTTTGTGCCTTTGACATACTACTCATTATATGGCTCAACCCAAATTACATATCTAATTTCGTAATAAATGTGAATTTTAATAAATTATAAATGTAATATGACAAAATAAATATACAGCCAAAGTCTCTCCAGCTTCACTTCTCTACCGCTCCTCATTAATATTTCAACTCATTTTTTTAGTCTTTGGAAAATGTTAAAAAATGTTTTTGCTCAGCTAATTATGCACAACGTTCGTTTATAATGTTTTTTTTCTTTTCTTTTTCGTTCCCAAGCAAGCCCACGGGATAGCAAAGTTAATCCTTTTTCCCCAGTTTTGGCCACTTCATTACGTTTGCTTTGGCTTTGGTTTATTTTAATTTCGTTTTATGATTTAACTTTACACCTGCTTGCTTGGCAGCAAAAAAAAAAAAAGGTACAAAAGAAAACAATACCGGAAATACCAAAGACTATATACCTGATCCAACTGCAGCTTCGCTTCAATTAAAAATCCTCGAGTCCTCGCCAGAGAGGCACTTAAGTGCTTTTTACACTCCTTTTCCTCTCTGAGTGAATATTTTTCTTTTGCCGACAAAATAATTTGAAACATTTTCTGATGACGTCAACGACAATGTGAGCAACTGGGCAAACCACCCAAAGGGACGGCAACGTCAGTAATCTGAGAGTACTCTGAGTACTGTAAAGTGAAGACTTCTCTTCTTCTCCTTCGTCCGTTCGTCCGTTGGTTCGTTCATTCGGGCAAGTAGGCATGACGGGTCAACGGGTTATGGTTTCGGTTTTGGTTTTGGGTTGGTTTGCCTGCGAAAATCTTCGTGTAATCGGATAAGGTAATTGGAGGCTTTGTCTAGACATTAAGTGTACATAGTAAATTTGTTTTTCAAGTTGTTCGAATCGTGCGGAGAACTGTAGCTAACAAAAACAAATGTGCACAGTGGAGCACACCTTTTCTCTTCGTTTTTTTTTTGCACTTCATTTAAGTATTTAATCAAACCCTTTTTTAATATGAAAATTGTCACACACAACATTCAAATCTTATGAACTTAAGCAAGAAGATTTTTTGTATAATCCGTAGACGGTTTTATATGTATTTGTTCTCAATAATTCTCTCTCTGCTCCTTTAAATAACATAAACAACAACAACCAAAGTGTCATTTTGACCAATAACCTTTGCTTGCTGTACTAGTTGGAATATTAAATAACCACTGTGCACAGTTGGCAGCAGTTACATCTTTTGCAGTTTAATGAGTAGTTCGAAAGAGCCGGTTTTCGTGTTGGGTAAAGTTTTTGGTAACATATGTGTGTCCGTCTATGCACAAGCGGGACCTTTTCGCAATGACAACAACAACAACAACCACAACAAGGTGGCTTTTAATAAATCGATTTAAATTTTTGAACATATTTTCATCTCTAGAGAAATTTAATAGTTTTTTACAATAACATTTTATGTGACCATCTCTCTCTCTCTCTGTCTCTCTCTGTCATCTCGTCCCAGTTGTCCCCAAAAAGCTACGAGTGCAGTTAACTAAAATAATAACAGCAACAAACTTGATACAGCAGCAGCAGCAGCAGCAGCAGCAGCAGCAGCAGCAGTGAAAAACAATAACTTGAAGCTCTTTGGTTCAAGTCCAAACAAAGAAACTATAAAGTTTACGGGTCACACGATGCATGCTCCCAGGACTCCATGATGGCATCGTCGTCTCTGCCGCTTCCTGTGCCATGGCAATAAAATTGCTTTAGCCCATAAGTATGCTACAGTTTTCATACCCGGACAATAGTGGCTTATGCTGCAAATAGTTTTCAGCCACGCCCACTAACACCACCACCACCACCCCCACCAGCAGCACTAGCGGCACGACAACGTTGAGTTTCCACGCTTGCACACACAGAACACATCATAATTAATGCAAAGCTAGCAAATGTATGCAACACCTGCGGTTTGTTTTAAAAGACCGCAAGCAATGCCAAAACTCTGTAGCAAGTGCTTGCTGCTTGCACCCTGCCCTGCTTAAACCCCCCCCCCTTCCCTCTGCCCTAGCCACCTTTTTGCCTGGCGATCCGCAAAACATGTTTTAGTTATTGGCATTATTTTCCAAGTCGCTGACATTTTATGTTTATTTAATTGCAGCCTAAAAGCAGACAACAATTTTGTGGCCCTCACAAAATCAGCCCACGGGCCTGATGTGGGGCTGCCACATCGCTTTGCGGCCAACAAGTCCAATCAAATTTCAATTTAATTTCAATTTGGCATTTCAATACGCTTCACTTTTCGATTTCAATGCATTGCCGCTGGCATTTGCAATTGACTTCAATTTTGTGGCAGCATATTTTGTTGTGGTCAGCAGGACAACTGCCAAACGAGAGCAAGACACATAGATAGAGAGAGAGAGAGAGAGATAAACAGAAGGGTCATTTGACTTATACATATGTTGAGGCAAGTTTGCCTTTGGAGTCGATTACGTATCATCATTGCGGTTGTGGTTGCGGATTACTTATAATTATAATCCAGTAAGTTGTTGTCGCATTGCCAATTGTCAATTGTTTTTAGCCATCATTCATTTAATAAGCAGTTGCGTTTCAACAGTCGATCAAATGAGTAGCTTGTTACCAATACTTACATTCACAGCCCACTTATATAACTTAATGCTGTGTGCCAAAGCCGACAGTTGCTAAGGCATTAAGATGCTAACTTTGACATGATAAACTTCTTTTTTGTTTAACAGCTGACAAGCAAAACAGACAGCAGGGAAATTGATGTATTAATCAAAGAGATGAAAATAAGACAGTTTTACTGTTTGATTAACTCTTAACTTTACAACCTAACCTCCTGTACTTTAACGTTAAACTCTTTTGGGTACCAAATCAAGTAATATTCGTTATTATTTAGTTCATATTGCTATTCCCAATTGTAAGTAATTATTTGCACTTGAAGTTATCTTAAATTGAGGAGACATGGTACTAGATGGAAAAACATGCTGTGGCCACTTGATAAACTCAATTAGATTCATTACGCGCAAATTGCGCAAGTGTCCAATCTAACTTTGACCATCACAACGTCCGGTTGTCCTTGTCCTAGCTTCCTAGCCCGAAAAAAGGTCAGCAGAAATAATAAATGTGCGGCACATTAAATAAATGATTATTACCGAGAGACAGACAGACAGAGAGAGAGAGAGTGAGAGACTTACACACGGAAAATAAAAGTACAGCAGAGAGAATTTATTTTATTTACAAAGGACACAAACACGAAAGGAAAGGAAAAGGACACAAGTTGAGGCCCTGAGTATCGCAATATCTGCAGGCGTTGACATTGGCCAAACGGCAAATAAAAATTATCAACGTGTTCGTTGCGCAAATAAAACTCACATCATATGAAAGAAAATATTATGATTGCCTTCAACTGAATCCAAATCGTTCGTTCGTTCGTTCTTGGTCCATAAAAACAGATTATGACAGTTGATTAGATTATTTTTCTTTGGCTTTTATGCGCGAGAGACAATCGTATAAAGTCGATAAATACATACGATATGAACAGACTATATATTAATGTTTTTTTTTGTGTTGTTTGAGCGATTTATGATCTCTCTGTGTCATAAAATATAAATATATATCTATTTGGAATTTTGTGACAACCCTTGGTTTGTTGTTTTGTTTGTGTTTGCGCGCGCGAAAACCATAATTATAATAATTTTTAGGAAAAACTTAAGACCTTGTAATTATAATTGTCAGTTTTTCAACCCTAGCCACACACACACACACAAGGGTAAAAGCAATCGCAAGCAGCGGGGGGCTGGAGCGGGTTCTGTCTCTCATTAAACATAATTCTTGTGTAAACAAAAGCAAGCGTAACTTGATAACAAAATCGATGCGACGTCTGCAACATGCGGAATGAGAGCCTTATTTGGCGGCAAGCAGCAAGTAAGTAATTATGTGCGGCGTTTGCTGTTCCATCTTCAAATGGCTCCCATTCCCAAGACTCTATGAATAACTAAAAAATATGCATTACTTTAATCCTAGCTGTAATTAAAATACAACTTCATAACAAACCATACCATACCATAATTTTAAATTAAAAATTTGCCCAACAAAGTATGCAATAGAAATTAATAAAGCCTTAGACTTGGCTTACTGAACAAAAAAAAAATAAATAAATATTTCCAACTCATTGATTGCCATTTTATGTTTTCGGGGTTCTTATGTTTGCATATTTATGCGCAGAAAAAGTGAACAGCAACAATTTGAACGCTTCATATGGGTGTGTGTGTGTGGATAAGCGTGGCATGTGACGCACTCAACTCCGTCGTAGTCTATGAAATAATGAACGCATGAACGATTGCCGCACAAAAGCATTGCATACTTGTTGGCTGTTTATGTTGCCGGTTCCATCGCTTGATTCGATGCCCTGCAAAACAAATGAAAGAAAAACGAGCAGACCTAAGTCTGATTTTTTCTGTTTAAATCTATAAAATCTGAATTATATTGGGATTAAAAAAGATAAAAGTTTATTAAAATATAATATAATAAGGATTTAGGTTTACCTTTGAAATAATTGGGTATTTTTTGCCTTCTTGTGATCTTACTACAGGGTACAATATTAGTCAAGCACTCAGTAGCCAATCAATTGTACTTGATTTCTGTTAGGTATTTGCTACTCCTCTTGCTGTTGTTGTTTGGTCTTTTATGAAAAAATACCAAAATCGGTTAATGTTTATTGAAAAGGCATAAAATTCGTTCTACCAGAATGGAAAATATGCTTTTGATACAATTATTGTGCCTATCTGCAGGCGCCAGTTACAAAAAAAAAACGAAAAGAAACCTTGGAACGAAAACCGAATCCACCCTGAACCAAAAAATTCACAGACTCACCCCAACAAAAAACAGAAAACCTTTCCCCCTTCTCTTTCCTCTTCGCACATTGCATTTTTTAAAAAAAATAATATTTTTTCTCTTTGCTTTCAGTTTGTTTTGCGTCTGCTGCCAACGCCAACGGCGTTTCAGCATAAGCCATTGCCTCGCCTCGCCCTCCGCTGCCCTGAGGCCAGGAACAGTTATATGGGTCGCTTGCCGCTTGATAACAATTCTTGTAACCCAGAACAAGTGTGGAGCGTCAAGCGGAAAGCAATTTCATGGCTATGTGGTGGAACAATGTGGAATTGGCAAAGATGATTTCTTTTTATTACTTATCTATATACATATATATGATTTCGCTGATCTATTGTTCAAGATGAATAGTTAAATTCTTTGAATTTACTTTAACGATTTCTTTTACAAATTTAAATATTGTTTCCTAAACCAAAGTAAAAGCAATTTGTAAGTTTTATGTTAACCCAAATCACTTTGCGGAAGTAATATTATTAAAAAATTAACCATTCGTGTACAATTAAAAGTTGAACAATGTCCCTAAGAGTATTGCCCTTAACAAACACACAAAAATGGATACATAAATATTCGCCTAGGAAATAAAATGCACCTGCGGGCCCCCAAACACTGGATGTAAAAATCAAGAAAAACACGCAAAACAATTATTCTTAAGATATCTCTGCGGCAACATTAAAAGCCAATTTCACTTGATGACAATAGAAACAAAGCGCAACAGCATCACCTGCCCTTAGGGGCCAGCAAGAAGTAAAAGGTCGACATCAGATATGCTAAGAATCAGCAAAACAAACAGAAGCAGAAAAACTCGCGAACCGCTAAAAGCCTCACAGACGATTTTTTTTTTGTCTTTTTTCGTTTCGTAGGCATCGACATGAAAAATAATGTCACCCCCAGCGGTCGTCTTTGTTGTTGTCGTTGTTATTGTTGTTGTTTTGTTCCGTTTGGCGCCCCGCAACTTTTGTGCATTTAAAAATTCGTCTTAAGGCTTTTTTTTCTTAACGAAATTTTTGTGTCAACGCCGCGTGTTGCGCGTTTGGGTAAATAGTAGGTTGTTGCCTCAAATTGTGCTAGAATCCAAGGTACAACAGTTATATCATGAACTTTGTATTCTCTTGACTATAATTAAAATTCTACCAGTTATTATGCAATATACGATCCAATCTTACAAACACTTGGCAAAGAAAATAGCTTCAAGTACCTAAGTAATAAGGTATATAGATTGTTGTTAAATATCTAATGATCAGAAGTAATCAGCTCACCTAAACCCTACTACAAGTCTGTTTTAAATTTTCGATAACTTTCACCGTTTTCGATATACACATGTGATCGATATCAACAAAATCTTGAATTTGGAAAACTTTCAGATGTCATTTAAAACATTAAACGAAATAATGACAATCTGTAAAGTTTGTATTTAAATCGGTGAGAAACAGCGGAGATATGCAACATTGAAGCTAAGTCACACATGTACCTTTCATCATTGACTGTACTCATTAGTTATAAGGTTCGGGGTATCTGCTAGTGGGGATTCCTTGACTGTACTTGACTTCTTACTTGTTTTTTTGTTTTCAATCATGCAACAAAAAATAATCAAAAAACTAAGAACAATTTTGTCGATAATCTATTTTTGTTTTAATCATCTAACAAAATGAAAAAGAGCATTTAAAATTTGTTGATTTTTCTGAATTTCTTGATGTATTTTTTTTTTGGATTTGGCTTGTTTTCTATTGCCCTTGAGTTACTATTTTAAACGGACGCCGGAAAGCCGGAAAAACTTGATAGCCTCTGACCTAATGGTCTTTGGCTTGTTAGCCTCGGCTTAGCCTGAAGGCAGTGGGATTCTCCCCCCCCCTTTGAACTGAAGCATTGGGTTTTCGTACGAGTATAATTGTCACCATGGGTGTCAGAGTTTTGAACGCTTTTGGCTATTTTGAATTGCCAAATCATTTAAGCGCAAATTGCAACAATTAAAAATGAGTTCTCTCGACTGCAACAAACAGATGCCAACAACACGATAAGCGGTTGATCCAAAAAAAAATATATATATCATAAAGTATGTAGTATATAGCCAAAAATGTGTATCAGAAACGAGAACGAAAAGCAATTTATATGCAAATGTGGCACAATGTAAAAGCAACTACTATGAAGCCGGTAATGACAGCTCGGACTCGGAGTCAAGGACGAGGAGGAGTCGAGTCGAGTCGTCAAGTTGAATTGATGAATTTCATTGCATTTATTTTGTGGGCAGAAGAGCATGAAATATATGAAATGAAATATGTTTAGCCCTTTGGTGGCTAATACTTTTGAATTATGCATAAAAGTGTTGAAATTAGTTGCCCAAAAATGGCAGCCAAAAAGCAAAAACCGAAAACCGAAAACCGAAAACTTTACAGCGCCATTTCAATATCAAAGCGAAGTTTTCCTTATCGCATTTTTGAGTTCAATTTCATTTAAATTTTAATCGCATTTTGTCCAAAGGAATGAGTTAAAATGAAATAAACATAATTTGTTTAATATGAAATATTAGAAATTATTTTTTTAGTGTACTTTAAAATTCCATTAGGAACTTTCAGATAATGATTTTAGTTCTTCAGAGCCGCCATCTTGTTTGCTGTTAAGCACTAATCAAATCCCAATGGAGTACAGTCAACCGTAAAATGTTAGAACTTAAAACAAAGCCCAACCAACAAAACAGTTTCTCAATGAATAAACATATGAGCAGATTAACAGTTACAGTTAAGCCACCCCTACGACGAACCTTTTCGGAGATTATTTCCTGTATTTCTTACGCACGTGCTAAAACATACATATACATACATATAAGGTTAAGTTTCAGTGTGTAATTATAAGCATTAATACGCGTGCCCATTTGAACTGAATAAATCAGAAATATGATGAATACTAAATAAATGTACAATGTTAACGACACAACTCGAGCTTTTCGGGATTTTCTCCTTTTTGGAGCATGCATCATGGGCACCACAACAATTTATGTGTACAACAACAACAACAACAAGAAACTCAAAAAACCGGTTTTTAATTAAGATTAAATGAGCGAAACGCACACATGTGGATTTAAATTTGAATGAGCCCAGGACCAGAGAAACGGAGAGAGAGAGTCCTTTTTTTTTGCCTGTGTCTGTTTGGGAGCTCTATTCATTGAGTTCATTAATTTAAGAGAATAAAAACCCTGTTAAATTATTCATTTATATTCTTAAACCGATATAATGCGTGTGCTTAAAATAAAAAACGAATAAAGGGGAAATATCCGAATTAAACTTGGGTAATTCACAAGATTTAAAGTAGTTTCAAGCCTTTTGTTTCACTTTTCAATTTTACTGAGAACTTTTTTTTTATACCCTGAACCCATTAAAAATGGGAAAAAAGGGTATAATGGTTTTGTGCAAAAGTATGTTACAGGCAGAAGGAAGCATCTCCGACCCCATCAAGTATATATAACCTTGATCAGCATCAACAGCCGAGTCGATATAGCCATGTCCGTCTGTCCGTTTGTATGAACGCGTCGATATCAGAGACTATAAGAGCTAGAGACTCCAGATTTGGAACTTAAGCTCGCCTAGTCCCTAGGCAGTACAAGTTTGTTTTTGATTTTCGATAACTCTTCCAGTTTCCGACATACTCATGGGATCGATAACAACAAAATCCTTAATTTGCATAACTTTGAGACGGTGTTTGAAACACTAAGCGAAATAATGATAATCTGTAAAATTTTAATTAAAATCGGTTGAGAAACGCCGGAGATATGGAACATTGAACATTGCGTACACACACACACACATACATAAGAATAGGGTTCAGGGTATGGTCTAGTCGGGATTTCTAGACTAAAGCCTTCTTTGTTGTTTTTAATTCATTTGCTCTTTCGCTTATGTTTTTGCATTGCAAACATCAAAGAGTAATAATTTGCATTTGTTAGGGATATTCCTTTTGTACATTTTGTGGTATTTTTTGTAAATATTTATAGACTTCTTTTGTCAGCAGTTTTTTCAATAACTTATTCTTTTTTTTTTATTTTAATACCTACATATATTATGTCAATAACAATGGATGTGGAATAAACGAAATTGCTTGGATGTTGCCAGATTATAGGCAAAAGTTGTGCAAAAAATGGTTAGCTCAAACAGATACTTACACACACTCAGATCATATCATATATATATATGTGTGTGTGTGCTTTTGCCCCCCTTTGTGACGGGGGGGAAACGTTGTAATGAAAAGCTCAGACTGGCATTTGCTTGGGCAATCAAACCGCACTTATCTGCGATTATGACTTTTTAAAATTACACTTTTTAGCACACACACATACCCAGCCGAACAAGAAGAAGACAACGCAAATTTATTGATGCCCAAAGAAAAAAAAAAGAGAATAGAAGCGAAAAAAGAAGAATTTGCCACACATCAACACATTATGTTCATATCCATATCAGCATATCAGCATATTCACACATGCCGAATCTTATATGGTTAAGCTACCTCAATTTAAAACAGGAAATGCCTCTTGAAGTGATGCGCTTATTGGTTTGGGGGTTGACTTTGATTTACTTTTATTGATAGATTAACAATGTCAAAAGGTATTCGCTTACCCAACGATTACGATTTTTGAGCAACCCTCAATCGAAGACTTTCAACACAAGCTTAACTCCAATATACCCTTTGTAAAAGGTTCATTTGTTAATACTATATATGCTTGTATTGCTCAAAAAATAGTTCTCTAAAATACTTTTATCAATGTTTATTCATGATCTACTTTGCATTATAGAAATGTAGCAGGTCAACACTAACAAAATAACCTTAGTTATACTGTTATACTCAAAAGGTACTGTTAAGACAAGAAGCGCTAGAAGCGAAAAAGAAGGGAAGAGAAGATAGTCCGCTTCAAAGATAGTTAGCTCATTCATCCTGCCACAAAAGTTATGTTATGTCTTGCAGCTTGAAGATAGTAATATTCCTTTCACAATACTTATGATTACAGGGTATAGAATAGAACCATATGTGATTTTATGCATATGAGTGCGTAAGAAATATTCTATAAATTTTTATGCCACATTCTAAATGTCACATTTGATGTTTATCTTTTTGGTTATAAAATTGTGCATTGTTGTTCGAATTTTCACAGAACTGGCGACAAAAAATAAAGAACCCAAACGTTTAGATTGTGTCAAAGTGCGTTTACCTTACGAATATTCATAGCCAAATGGCAGAGTTTAAGTTAAGTTAACTTGATTGATTTTTGTACTTATTTCGTACAGTTGAACACGAAAGAAAAGCAGAAAGAACTAAAAATATCATTTCAGTACCATTTCCACGATTATAAAACCTCTTCTATACCTTTACCGAATGGTTATGTTCTCTGTGGAGTGTGAAAAATAACCTGAACTTTTGTATTTTTAATTAATTTTTACCCCATATATACGTACATACGTATGTAACTGCCATAGAGAAGTTCTCTTCATCCACATAACGTATCTTTTGGGGGGTCTTAACATATAAACAAGAATCAGAAATGCTATAAATTTTATGCCAAGTATAATTACTTGATGGCAATGGGTATTGTTGTTTTCATTTGTGCTCGAGCTGCTCGCTTTAATTGCCTCGTTTTGCACCTTGGGTTGCAGATCCCAAGACATATATATATATATATACAATATACATAAACAAATGTTGGAGCTGTAGCAACACAATAACCCGACAATTATACACCACATACAAAATGAGATACACCATCTCGCCCCCTTCCCCCTCACTCACTCATCCTACAACAAGGACTCTAACAAGGACACCACACCGACAAATTGTTTGGTCGCCGTTTGTCAAGTAGAAAATTGAAATTAAAACACAAAAACACAAAAAAAAAAAATATTTAACATAGGGTGGAAAGTGTGAGTGAAAGAAGTTAGAAGAAGTTAGAGGGTTTGAGGGTCGGAGAGATGACGACGCTATGGGAAATTATCGCGTTTTTTGGTGATAAATCACGCAGGTGTCGTCGTTGCTTGTTGTTAAGCCTCTAACGTTCTTTCGTTCTTTCTTTTCTCATACACATACATAGTACACATTGGCTGTGGTTCTATTTAAAATGCACCAACTTGCTACAGCTAACAAAACCCCAACCCCCAACCCCCAAAACCGAAGACCGTTGAGCAACATTTTAATATTTGATGTAAAAAGCGCAAGTAATTAAATTCAAGGAAAAGTAACAGCCAGAGCAACAAAAACAACAACAACAACAACTACTTCCTCTTCTTGCGCACATTTTGTGTGTGTAAAAATTCCATAATTATACGCGACTACATGTCGTGTGGGCTTAGAAGAAACGTTTCAAACATACTCCGTACTCCATACTCCATACTCCATACTCCGAACTCCCCATACGCCAAGCATCATAACCTTTAACAGTCCGGAACGTTCTAGACTAAAAGGTTACAAAGGGGTATACAAGACGGGTAGATATATTGCATAAAGCATATTGCAAAGGTTTCTGCTTTTCGCACTTTAGTTACCAATCCAATAACATTTTTTCTTCCTTTAAGTTGTGGCTCACATAAATATGTCATACATATTATTAAAGGGCATACACATTCGTGTTCACAGATTGTATTCACATTTTTGGGCTTTCTTGTGGTGAATACAATTACGCTTTTTCGTGTCTGAAGAAACCACCCGGTTAGGCAATGCGCTAAGAGGGATGCGTTCGTACAACGTAGACGGGCGTCTTAATCCTTTTCCCATTATTATTTTCATAATTTTTATTTACGTGACGGCAAACGTCTTCTCCATCGTCGTCGTTGTCGTTGTTGGCTTGCTCCTTTATTTTTGCCTCCTTTGCTTTCCTTTGCTCTGCTTGCTTGCTTGCTGAGATTTTTTGTCAATTCTTCTTGAAGCCATCCCCCCTTGCCTCCTCGCGTTGAAAGTGCCTGTCTCGTTCGCTTTTGCTCCTTTTTTAATATTTGGCGAAAAATTATTTTCTTATAACTGAATTATTTACTGATTACCGTGCCGTGCGCCAGCGCCTTTCGCCTTCTCGCTTTTGCTTCTTTGAAACCCAACCCCTTCGAATCCATAGATCTTATGCAATTTATTGCTTATACCTCCTTCAGGCAACAGCTCTGCCTATTAGCTGTAGCCCATGCCTAAAATTTCAAATATTTTACAGCTTTTTCGCGCTGTTATTCATGAAACTATTTTTTGATAGTGTTTAAAAGTAAAAGGTGGATTAAGCTGGGAAGTGTGTATATATATATATATATATGTAGCAAAAATTAGCATGTAAGACGTCTCTGTTCTTAAAAGTAAAAAGCATCTTATTGTAATTACAATTGTAACAAAACAAAGACTTTGTAAAGAAGGCAAAACAAACTGAACGAAAAAAATCGTTAAGAGAATAAAAAGAAACTGTAGCAGACAAATACTAACACACAACCAACTACCACAACCAACTTAACACTAATAATGTAATACTCAAAAAGTACTGTGAAGACAAGAAGCAAGAAACGCTAGAAGCGCGCCATTCTTGTTGTGATCGTGGAAGAGAGGAGAAATGTCGAGTCGCGTGTCTTATATAGAGAAATATGTATAACATAAACATTCGCAACGTCTCAATTGTACAATACATACTTCTTACTTTTCTTGAATTTTAAACGCCTTTCCACTTAAATCACTTTAAGGTATACATTACTCTAGGAACCATTGGAACTCTGTTAAGGTCCAGTCCCTCGCCTCTGTTAGAAGCGCTCATTATTATGCTTTCATTTCTGTTTGCCAAGTGTTTGCATTAGGCGCGTGCTCAGATGCGGCGTTGGCTTTGGCGACCGTTGCAACCGAAAGTCATCTCCAGAACCCAACTAGGAGCGTTTGCATCGATAATGTTGTTTACCTCCCTCCCGCCCGCTAGCCAGCCTGCCTGCCTGCCTGCCTGCTTGTCGTCGATGTTGGTGATGATAACAGTTATACAATTTGCCCGGCAGTTGCGCGGCGTCATTTTACCTGTACAAACTTTGATATATGCATGTATGAGGTACGAAGGAATGAGGGAATGAGGCGGCTGATGCAAGCCGAAGGCAAATGTCCAAAAACTCAAAACCAAATGCAAACCAATGTTTGGGCAGGGGTTCAACGGGGAAGTTCAAACAATGCAATGCAACAACAACAACAGCAGCAGCAGCAGTAGCAGCAGTTGCAGCACTCCATGTAAACACAAACAGTGAGAGGGGTGGGGTGGGGTGGGGGAATATGACTGTGTTAAGCGACCGTCAATTGGCAAGTTGGCACTCGAATGCAATTTCAGTAATGAAAATAAACATTGTGACCGACTGAGTGCGCCAGTGGTCAATGGTCGGTCGTTCGGACGCCAGAAGGAGCCCTATTCCAGTTGTAATATTGTCATTATTATCATTCACTTCGACATATCATTATCGGACCACACACTCGGCGGAGACGCAACGTCAGATAGCAATATTTGCAACATCACAACGACGCTTATTTACACTTATGTTATGAAATCAGTCGAATATAAGACACCACTGTAATAAACAATCATTAACATTTCTCTGTTAACATAAGTGTAGCACACCGAAATCTTCGTTAAAAACGTATAAGGCAGTCTCGTCGGCAATAAGTGCGAACGAAATAATATAGTGGGTGTCATGCAGTCTCTCAACAAGCAACCATGGGCTGACGATAAGGGACAAAACGAGCGAGCCGACGAGACCAACTTATACTTAACTTATACAAAGAAAAAACGATCGAAGCGTCAATCTATGTACGATAGCAAACGAGAACGTTTGAATGCGTCTCATTTATACATTATAAGATCTTTGACAAACTTTATCAAATTGCGCAATAAAACTAGTTTCTGTGCTTGAAGTTACATAAAAGATCAACCTTAATACATCATAAACGTAGAGGACAAGTTAATATACTTCACGCTAAGAGTGTATTGTGTCCCCCAAATCCCGAAAGTATGCAATGGCTTTTGTGACAGGGCTAAACGAGAATTGACTTAATTAAATGCAATTTCGGACTGCGTTTTTGGTCATTTGACTGCGCAATTTTGTGTTTTGTGGTTGGTTTTTGCTCTCTCTCTCTCTCTGTTTCCTTATGTGGGTCTGAGGCCATTACTTTACCCCACTTTGATTCCTTTTTATGTTTGTTTAATTGTCGATGCGTCGCTTTATGCTTATTTATGATTTAATTAACTGCTGAACAGCCGCAAAATGAGCATGCAAAAGAACACTGCAGTACATTTCAGTTCAGTATACGAGAAGTTTTGGTAGGGAGTTAATATGGTATGTATGTATGTATTGCTTGCGTAGGGTTGCATTTCCATCGATTGTGGCAAGTGTTTGTTTTGATTTCGAGACGTTTCTTGTGACAGCCATAGCACATCACATTAATAAAGCCTTTGGTTAATGAAGCACATAAAGATTGAAGCTGCTACACTTTTTGCCTTTAAATCGATTGAAAACGAGTAATAAATCGGCTTAAATTACAGCAACTTAACTTAATTGCAGCTACCACATTTATCCGTAGCCTAAAACCTATTTTTCAATATGTTTTTTCATATTTTTTCTGACCACAGAACACAGTTCCCTAATCAACTCTCAAATTGCTCACACTTTGATGCTGTTTTTCCGTTGTTACTGAATAATTGAATTCTTCCGCTTGATGAAACACACAGGCAAGTGCATAACCGAATGAGTTGATCAATCAATTTGAGTTTAAAACACAATGGACGAAAGGATGTGTGAATAACAAACATTTGTTAAGGTGTGTAAGGGAAGGGAAACGCATTGCCATCAATGAATTGAAGTTATGAATTCCCTTCATTTTTTTTGCTTCACTCGAATCAAGCTAGTTGGTATCTTCTTATTAATCTCATTCTAAATACACAATAGCTAGTTATACTCAAAAATCTTCAAGTAAGTTGGTTTGTTCTCATTAATCTCATTCTAAAACACACAAATGTTACTTACACTCAGAAATCTTCGCATCCATTTAGTTCGTCACGGCGTCAGAGTTGTGCTTTTGGCACTTAATTCATTTGTGAATGTGACAAGTGGCTCAAACGACGCTAAGCCATTGAGCTTAAGGCCACGAGCTGTGACTGAGACCATGATAGCTTCTCGAGAATGAGAATTGCAGAGAGAGGTAAAGTAATGTGAGTGTGTGTGTGTAAGTAGTAGAAGCGAGAGTTGACGACATCGCTGTCAACGTTCAGGTTTATGTTGATTACCTTTTTTGATTATGTCTAAGTGTGTGAGAGCCAACGGCACACGGCAAAAAGCTGGCAAAAACAATAAACATAAACCAAATGACGAAGCAGGACGACAACGACAACGACAACGACGACGTCGAAGAAATATGATTGAAGTCGAAATAAAACTGAGCAACTGAGCAACAAAGTATGAGAACAACCACTTGAACAAGCCCCATGTGTCGAGCATTCGACTTCGACATCGACTTCAATGGGGTGGACGTCGATTTGGTGCGCAGGTGACACGACGGAGGCCACAAGGGACACAATCCGAGTTAAGGTGCACCTTCTCTCACACACAGGACATAATCACTTGTGCCATCGCACAAAATTAAATCCAAGTTATATGCACAAACACACAGCAGCAGCAGAAACCAGAGCAACCAACAACCAGCTTCTGTCTTTTGTATGCGAAATATTCTAATTGCAATAAAAAGCGACATTTCTCTCTTTGTGTGTGTGTGTGTGTGTGTGTGTGTGTGTGTGTGTGGTGGAGGGAGGTTAGGAGGTGGTATAAGTGGCGCACTCAAAAACTGGTATCCCCGTTGCGACGACTTTCTCTCTAATAATCATCGAATAAATTATGCAAAAATCATTTCTATTGTTGTAAGTGGCTTGTCGTCGTCCTCGTCGTCGTCGTCGTTGTTGTCCTCATTTAGCTCCTTCCAAAACTCGTTTCTCTAACGCATTTGGTATCGCATTACATTTGAGTTTTGGTTGAGTTGGGTTTGGGTTGGGTTGGGGCTGCAACATAGAAACAAACATTTTGGCAACACTTGAATTTTTAATAACTATGCGAGGCTTTTAACTTTTTTTTTCCTTCGAAAAATGTTTGATATTATAAGTAGACAACATTTTGTTATAAACTTGTTCGATGTTGTAAATAATAATTATGTTTAACAGTCATTAAAAATGGTTCTGTTTCCACTCTGTTTAGTTTGTTTCCACTTTAAAAATATACACCATAAGCCAAAAGAAATGATTTTTGCATTATAAAAGGGATTTCGAAACGAATCTTCTTCGACAGCTTGTACATATTATTGATCCCCTATCAAAATCACCTTAACATAATTCCCCCGTAAGGGCATAAGTCAGCAATTGGCCATTGTAAGACCTGTGATAAAAAACACATTTAACATTGAGCACAACCAAATTTGTTGTTGTTTTTTTTTTGTTGTGCACTTTGTGAATGTGTATTTATTTAAATTTGGGTGTGATATTGGCCATGATAACAAGCTGAAATCCATGAACTGTGGCTTATCGCTTGCTCAGCTTATTTGCACAGGCGATTGCTGAAAACCAATCGGCGTAAAATTGAAGCCCAGCCGCATGCAAAAATCGTAAACACGGTTCTCAGGGCGGGTTTTTCCGGTGATTTTAGTTGAGACAGAGAGAAAGACACACACAGAGTGTGAGAGAGAGAGAGAGAGAGAGAGAGAGAGAGAGAGTGGGAGCGAGAAGCATGTGCCACAGCATAATAATAAATAAAAAACAAATAAAAAAAAAAATGTAAGAGAAATGAAAGTGAAGGAAAGTCAGTCAATTTTTTGCCAACTTATTGGGCGACGAAATATGAATTTCCAAATTAAACATACCGTTGGGAAGTGCAACACTAGCGGTGGAGGCGAGAGGTGGTGGCGGAGGCGGGAGGCGTAGCTGCCAAAAGCGAACATCGATTGATTGACGCGCGATTTGACACGTTGAAAATGCATTAAAAAAAAAAGGGAATATGAAAATAATGGCCAGCCCTGTGCTGTGCTGTGCTGTTCTGCTTTGCCATCTGTAATTGTTGCAACAACCCCAAGAATGATGCTGTTCGGGATTTCGCGTCATATGCAAATCGTGAACCAGCGGGGTGGGGGCGGAAGGGCAGCGGGAAAAACCGCGTTGTTAAGCGTGAAATTTGTTTTTCCTACTCGTTTGACGGGGTTCACGCTGCTTCAAATCGAATTTCAGCTCGAAAGTCATAAGAAAATATTTGAATAAAAGAAAGCAGAACGAAAAAATGAACTCTACTTTATGTTTTGTGGTGTCGTGGGAAGGAGGGGGAGGGGGGTGAAAGAGAGAGAGAGAGGGGGGGGGGGTGAGACACCAGCCAATCCTCCTCCGTTGACGCAGTTTTTAGTCACATTATGTAAAATCAACATGCAAATAAGGTTTGCAAAATTGGCATACAACATTTGTTGCTTGTGCTCGTAACTCCCCTCAACGTAAAAAAAAAAAACCCATCCATATGCCACATTGGGGAACAATTATGTGCGAGTTTAATTTGATTGCTAAACGATTTTTGTTAAGTTCATTTTGAGAGCTCTGCGATTGGATGGGTATGAGGATTGCATACTCAAATATGTAACCAAAACAAATAGAATCGCTTTGGTGGGGAGGATCTGACGTTTAGTTACCCTGCGATCAAGTATCGAAGCTAATCTTTCAAGATATTTAAACAAATCAAAACTTTAAGCTAAGTTAAATGTTGAGGCTCTTTGGAATTTATGTTATATATAAGGTATATAATATTTTTTCATTAGAGTATATAATACATACTTAAATATGTATCCAAAATAGGTAAAAAGGCTTTGGTGGGGAGGATCTTCAATATTTAATCGAAACCTCGAATACCTCGCGATTAAGATATTTAAACAAATCATACTTTGAACTGAAATTAAATGTTGTGGCCATTTGGAATTTATGTAACAATATATATAATACTATTCATGGTACAAATTATTAGCATGTAAAATGTTAAGCAAGACTTATTCAGTTAATTCGTATCGCATTCCTTTCTCTAATACCACAAATAATGATAATAAATGACAAACGAAATACCAAAAATTATGCTTCTTTTCTTTTTTAATATAAAGAACCATACTTTATGGCACTGCACAACCACCCTTCTCCTCCTCCTCCTCCTTCTCCGCACCCCCCTTCCCCACCAAAAACATCCTGCTTATTATTGTTGATATAGATACACATTTCTTTTCTTATGATTTTTGCTTGTTTCCATTTTGAGCCCCTGCCAAAAGTCACAAAAGATACCGAGGCACGTATAAAAAAAAGTAAGCTAATAAGCGAAACAACAAAGAAACAAGCCAAAAGACACCCAACGCTTAGATAAATGAATGCACAAAGTCAAGGAAACACACACACACACACACAACTTGTACGCCCATCTTTTCAGTCTGATACAGATACTTTGCATACTTTTGGGAGCATTTGGAATATGAACGAATTGGAGTAACAAGCGTGAAACAGAAACAGAAAGAAAAAAACCACAACGAAAAAAAAAACATCAACTGCGAATTATGTTTAACAAAAAAAAAAAGCCAAGACTAAAAAAAAGTGCTTCGTTGAAATATATAAATGGCTTTTTATGTTGATTTCATGGTCGCAGCTGTTTGGTAAACGGCTTTATTCCTACTCATAATTTATTATCTTTTACTTTGTTTTTGTTTTGATGAACTTTAAATTCAAATTTGTAAGTGAGAAAGAGCAGACATCAGAGTCGTTCTATTCGAGTTTTTTTATGCGAAACTATCAAAATATAGAATTTTACTTAGTGCAAATTCAAATTTATCAAAATATTTTCATATTTTCGTGCATCTTAAATGCTTTGGGCTTAAAGGTAAATTAAAAAACTTTCTCCTTTATTTTGTATCGTTCTAATGAGCTGTATCAAACCGTATAAAATCTATAAAAAGAAAGAAAAAAAATAAATTCCCCATAGACGAAAAAGGAGTAAGGCAAAAAGTTCATCTACGTTCATGTTTGGGCATCAATATAGCATGACTCTACTTTATATAATCCTGATTGCTGCAACCCTTGCCTTATCCTTAGTAGCGACATGATAAATGACCGGTGTTATTCAAATTAATTGATCAAATCCGAATGTCAGACTGAAATCTGCGAGAAATTGCCAAATTACGGCATCAAATGATTTAAGTGGCGCACGGCGGTAACGCTTCTCACACATAACACCCGGATGTACGGATGTAGGAGGATGTGCGGATGTGGAATTCGAAGAGACGGGATTGGTGGAGCAGCTGGAAATTTGCATGTGTCATGAAAGTGTTGAAGAGTGTGTGCGGCAGGGAGTGTGTTTCATATGACACCCAGCAGCCAGCGCACCCGAACAGACGGATGCATGGACACAGAGTTGTAGAGCAGGGATTCAGGATGTGAGGGGGGGCTATGTGAGGTATATGTGTGTCAAACGGTATAGCTTCCGGTTGAATGATTGAACAAATGAATGGCTTACAAACGAACGGACGCAGGGACTTTGCGACAGGAAGCCACACAAACACACACACACACACTCGCACTCACATGGCCAGCGGCTATACTGACCAAACACGTCGACTGTTTGCGGTTTTGCCAAGCCCCTCCCCCCAGCCTCTCTCTCTCTCTCTTTCTCTTTTCTGCAGCATTTGGATACCAACGGAACCACAAAATCCCCGCTGGCATATTTTTCGGTGCTAAAAATTGTACTGAAAATTGAAATGGGAATTGCAAATTAACAGCAGCAGAAACGATTTATTGCCAAGTGGACATGACATTCAATTGGAGTCGAGAGTTGGGAGTTGGCAGTTGGCAGTTGGGAATTGGGAAGTGTAAAAGCCATCAGTTAGTCAGTCAATTGAGTTAGATTAATTGCATGTGCTAAACTGATTGATTCGATGAGATTTGAAGAGCAAAACAACACTTGAGAAATCGTATTGAAGAGCTTAAAGGTGTTTCAGTTTGTTTCATTGGCATTTTCCCACACACACACACTTAACCAACGCTGACTGGCAAGTGACATTGCCACTTAACACCCACTCACACACACACATACACAGCCAATCCGCTTAAATTAAATACCCGAAAGGCTAAACAAAAAAGAAAACCGGTAGTGAAAACCGCCAAGCCACCACACTCAAAAAAACACAACAAAAACAACAACAAAAAAACTCACGTGACGACGAGGACTTTCTGCAAAATTTAACAAAAACAACAAGGGCGACACCCAACCCTGCTTAGACGTTTTATTTTCTTTTTTTTTTCGTCCACACTAATCGTCCCTTTATGCGACGGTTTTTCCTCTTAGACAGGGTTGTATTGCCCTCCAGAAGTGTTTGTGTGTTTGTTTTTAAGGGCAAGCCACCACCAAAAACTACAGCCAAAAAAGCCTTTGCTAAAGTTTCAACTTGTTGGTGTGTGTGCGTGTGTGTGTGTGTGTGGGTGAGCTAAAGAAAAGGACACCCGTTGCGGAAAGATCAGAGCAACAAGTGCTTACTCGAATAAGAAAACAAAAAAAAAAAGCAACCTTTTATTTCCCCAAAAAATAAATCAAGCAAACGATTGTGGATTGTGAAGTCAAGATGCGAGAAACAAAGCCACTTTTCGAGGGCTGTAAGTGTTAAGCCCATAACTATGTCGTATATATTTACATAAGTCTCCGTGAATCGGATGAACATGGCAGAAAGCTGCTAAAAGCAAATTGAAATACACAAAGAAATATGTTTTTTTCTGTCTTAAAATTCTGAAAGCAAGAACAGATACTACATAGTAAAAGAATTTCAATACTATTTAGTATAAGTAGAATATGGTATTTTATTTATTAAAATTTTTTTATTGGTTAGTAACATAAAATATTCAAGGAAAGCTAACAATTTAGGTTTTTCCTTTTAATATTAATATTAAAAAATTAATCTTTTTACACATAACTCATTAATTATTATATCTTTGTTACCCTCAACCTTTAGTTATACTCGAAAAATCATTAAATAGTGTTTTTATATAATAAATCTGGTCAAGATACAGATTAACATGCGAAATCGAATCTCAATAGCTTTCAGTTATACTCGAAAAACCTTGCTTGGCAATTGATACTATATATATATTTGGTGGCGTTATCTAGAGTTCCCTTCCATGACCAACATGATTTTTTTAACGCTTCACGCAATTTGCTGACCATTTCTCACACTTGTCAAAGGGGAATTGGGTGGAACAAAGCAACTTTGTTGGCTGACCCTCTGTCTGGTCTCACTCGAAACTGTTTACCTTAGCATCAATTTCAACTTGCATGTGTACATTCCAAGCAAAAACAAAAAAAATAAAAAGAGGTAGAGAATAAAAAACACACACAAACACACATCACAAAACGCAATTCAAATTTAAAAGTGTTTATGGCAGCGAAATGTAAATTTGTATTTGCTTAAGCGAACGAGTACGCTAATATCAGTAAGTGTATGCGAGTATATAAAAAAGAAAAAACGGCGTGCCAAAACTGAAAACCTTTTTTCGAAAAACGCAAGTCACCCCCAGTTATGGTCAGCTTTGTTGAGGTTTTCCAGAGTTCATATGCGGTGCGTTGGTAAATAAACTTTGAGCTTATCACTAAACGGCAGCTAGCAAATATTGCTGGCTTTTGAATAGCTTAACGAAGAGTGTAAGCAAACCTAAAGATATTGATTTCATAGTATGCAAAAATGTATAACTTTATAACTTTACTTATATTCGAATATTTTTGAGCACACTGCAAGATTTTAGAGTAATATTTTCATACAAGTAAAAGTGTTTCATTCAGTTCAATCTTACCCAAACAAAGAACCTTAAAGAAAAGTGAAAACAAACCCAAATATATTGATTTCTTAATGTGTTAAATCTTAATTTTCCAATAGCTTTACTTAAATTTGTATATTTTTAAAGATACTGCAATACTTTAAAGCTATTTTTCTATACAACTCAAAGTGTTTTGTTCAGTTTAATCTTACCCTAACGAAGAAGCTTAAAGAAAAGTAAAAACAAATCCAAAGATATTCATCTCTTGTTGTACAAAAATTAAATTTTCTAATAGCTTTACTTATATTAGTATTTATTCGAGCACCCTGCATAATTTCAAAGTAATTTTGCTATACAAGTAAAAGTATTTCATTTAGTTAAATCTAACCCAAAACGAAGAAATTTTGTGTATGAAAATCCTGCAGAGCATGAATAAACCCATTTGTTTTGGGTGCAGTAGCTTTGGGAATGCAATTTGCAATAATAGCTTGGATTGAAACTCGTTTATGTGGTAATTTAATATCGCGTTGCATACGTGCAACACACACACACACACGTTGCAACCAACGAACGTAACGCATCATCGTCTGCAGCTGTCGTCATTGTCGCATTGGATGTGGCATGCGTTTGGGCTTTCGGGGTTATCCTGGTTATGGCCAAAAAAGCATTTTGCCGCATTTAATTAATTGTTCAATAAAATTAATAAACATTTGTGTTGACTCCAGCCCCCCCACCACCACCAACATCTACCCTACCCTACCCTATCCTACTATACGTCCCTAACAGGACAATCCCTTTGCTTTTGCTGGCAAAATGCATTGGATTTTTTGGGTCGCTGCCTGATGACATTGCACAAAATAAGTGAACTGTCGAACTGTGTTTTGACTGCACTGTGTGTGCAATCTGTGCAATGTTTGTGCAAGCCTCAGAACAGAATGGAACCGTCCTCCGTACACCAACACCAACCAAAAGTGGAGTTGGAGTGGCAGTTGGGTCTGCCTCGAGCGTTTGGAGTATGTGAAAAAGTCGTTTGGATGTAAAAACATTTTGTAAATTGCTTCATAAATATCAATTTGTAAAATAATAATTGTTTGGTCGACTGTTTTATTTCCCTTGTTTTGTTCTCTCTCTCTCTCTCTCTCTCTCTCTCTTTCTCTTGGGGTATGTCGTTTTTGGTGCATGCCTCAATTGACTGCAACGCAGCAAGGACTCGACTCGCAACATGTTGACTGCAACCTGCTGTCTAATGTCTGCTGCTGTTGTTGCATCCTCTTCACTTCATTTTCGTTACTCTTGCAACAACAAGCGTCTGTCTCTTTATGTTTCTGTCAACAATGTGGCAAGTGTGTGTACGTGTGTGTTTGTGTGTGTGTGTTTGTGTGTGTACCTGTGATGTTTTCATGTCATGTGGACAATTGCTTCATAAAAGTTGCGGCGCAGTGTAAATAGAGTTTAGCTTTCGCTGTCTGATTAAAGTTTTAGTGGCTATAACCAAGCCAATTGCCATGTTGCACACATGTTTGGACTCACAAAGTACAGCATAAATGATCGAAAGACATTTCAAGGGAAGTAAATTATCTCAAATGAATGTTGGAAATATTATTTCGAGTCTGATACAAACTATATGTTAAAGAAGATGTGTATACATTTAAGTTTACTTAACTATATCTAATCGAAGATCAAAAGAATATATATATTTAATTCATTTACTCGATAGATGAAATAACTTGAAATGATATCGATATCTTGTTATCGAAATACACTCTCTCAGCTTGAACTCAAACCTAAAAGCGAATGTACGCACTTTAAAGCATTATAATTTAAGCTATATAAATCTTAATAATCTATCAGTTAGTTGAATATGACAAAGATAATGTTTTAAATAATTGATAAGAAGTATATCTAGAAGTTTAGATGGAATAAAGTGTGAAAGGTCATTCGAGATATATATATATATATATATATATATATATTTATATATATTTGTGTTCCAACTACTTGAATACTTGAAGCTTTCGTCTTGTCACACACTAAATGCCAAAATGATTATACCCTGTCGCAAAGGGTATCTAAACGCTTTAAAAAGGTTTGCCTGCGGGCACTTTTTGACGCTTGCCTAAAGTTTTTGTTGGTGCGTATTTCAATTTCAATTTCAATTTATGTTTCATTTCATTTATTTTACTGTCAGAGCTCTGGTCCCACTTTCTTTCTGTTTGTCTGCTAATGGGAAAAGTGTTGCTCAAAAGTGCATAAATAATTTGGTTTGTGAAATTTCATTTTCGTTTCTCCTCTCTTTTATTCCAAACTTTCAACTCATAATTCATATTACATTTACGCATTTTGTTGTAGTCCTTTTTTTTATATATATATATATTTTTCATTTGCTACCTCGACTGCCAAAATTGAAAAGTTCAAATTCAATTTGAATTCAATTTGCTAGTACTTGAACTTAGGTGATGCGAACAGACAGACAATGAACAAAAAAACATAACACACAATTTGACGTATGTAATGGGTAGTTTACAGGCTGCAGTTTGTAATAAACGGCACGGGGGTAAAAGGTTAGGCATAAATGGTACTGTTTGCCTGGCAAGTGGCATGCATTGAAAAATGTTGGCTGAAGGGTTCGAGTAGTAGTTCTTCGTTTTTTATACCCTGAAACCATTCAAAATGGGTAAAAAGGGTATAATGGTTTTGTGCAAAAGTTTGTAAAAGGCAGAAGGAAGCTTCTCCGACCCCACTAAGTATATATATTCTAAATCAGAATCAACAGCTGAGTCGATAAAGCCATGTCCGACGGTCCGTTCAGAAACTATTAGATTTGAAGGCTCCAGATTTTAACATAAGCTCGCCTAACTCCTAGGCAGTACAAGTTTGTTTAAATTTTCGATGACCTTTTCCCGTTTCCGATAACACATGTGATCGATATCAACAAAATCTTGAATTGGAAAAACTTTAATACGGCATTTGGAACACCAAATGAAATGATAACAATGTGTAAAATTTTTATTGAAATCGGGTGAGAAATACCGGAGATATGGAACATTAAAGACAAGTCAAGCATGCATTATATGCATACACACACACATACTTGCAAGCACTGACTGTAAGCGTAAAGTATAGGGCTAAGGGTATTGTCTAGTCGGAATTTCTCGACTTCAGCCTTCCTACTTGTTCTTGCTGCTGCTGAAAAATATTTTTTGCAAGCAAAAAAAAAATAATAGGATTTGTTTTTTGCGGAATTTGTGTTATTGACTGATGTTCGATGTGAAGAAAAAATTGAGCTTACATTGTTTGTTTTTCGCATTTTCATTTCGGCTTGAGCTTAAAACTAAGGAATATGTGAATTAAAATGAAAATATGATGAAAAAAAAGCATTTTTAATTGCATTTTTTATAACTTGGCTATCTATTAGATTTTTCTATCTTTTTTGTACAGTTTCGCATTTATAGAAATATCTATATTGAACGACCTATATATATAGGTTTGTTAGAGCTACACAACGCAGACATTATAATTTAAAATACTAATGGGTAGGCACATAAATTTCATTAAAAATGCATTTACGAAAACTTTTAAGCAACCCTCAACTTTTCAACCTTTCAAAAGATTTTACCAGGAACAGGAAACCCAGCTGCGACTCGGCCAATTTTACAACTCGCAACAACGTGTTTCTGTTATTGTGGCTTAATATTCATGGTAATTGCAGTATGCTGGGTTCAGCTGTTTCTCCAATACTTTACTTTAGTAATATCTAAAAGGTAATATGCATCCATCCCCTTTGGAGCCTTGAACTCAACTCGAGCATCATCAAAAGTATAAAAGCTAAAAGAGATAAATATTTACCTTCATTTTTGTTGTATTTTTGTTAACATTTCTTTTGATAATTTTGCTGCATCTTTGGTGTAACTGTAAATTCTAGCTAATGAACTGTTGGATGGTTTGGGGGCGAAGCCTCAAGAAAAAAAAGAGGAAGAAGAAACTGTAACGAATAGCAAAATTAGGATATGAAACAGGACACAGGACACAGGAAACAGGACTCAAGACGTGACAGAAGCAGAAGCAATGGACACAAATTAGTCGCACCCCGCCGCGGCAAATGTCTTGAGTTACATTTTGATGACTTCTTTACCTTTTTTTTGTTGTTTTGTTTTTGGGTGCGTCTCTGATCCCATTATGTAACTACGAAACCCAAAAAAATTACAGCTTTTAAATGTTAAACATTTCTTCTTCTTTTATGACAGTCGACACACGGCGCGGAAATTTTGTGAGGGGGGTGGGGGGGGGTTTTCCATTATTTGTACTCAGCAGTTTTTTTGTTTTGAAAAGATGTTTAGCATAAAAATGCAATAACCATTTTAAACAGATTTTCTGCCTATTTCGTTAAGAAGTTGTCTCAACTTTATAGGCCAAAAGGTGTTTTTCCCTTTTGTGAGGATGTAAAAATGTTGATGCAGTATTTTCAACGAATATTTATTCGTTAAAGTGACATTTTATAGATAGTTTGCTGTGTGTATAAAAACAAAATGTTTTATTATTATTTTACCTTTACCCTTAAGTCTCTCCAACGTCGCGACGCAGCCCAATTTCATTAGACTATAATTTTTAATTGAAAAATGTATATCATTTCCAAAGCTACACACAGACTCAAGGCTTCAACTCACTCCTTTACAAAATTGCAACAACGTTGTGGATGGAAAATATTTTATAAGCAGATTTATAGTTTGGAAAAATAATAATTATTTGCACAAGGCCAAAGGAGCACAGACACACACAGAGAGAGACAATATCCATCCTTGCATCCAGCCAACGACAGGCAAAAGGCTTGACAACAAGCGTCTCCAACCACGCCTTCCCCATACCCCCATACCCCCGCCAGCTGGGCGATGCCATCCACCGCATAGTAGACCCTCTAATAACTGTAACTCTATCAGTTTGTGTGTGTGTCTCCCCCCCCTCCCCACACTTCGTTTGGTATTGCCTGGTGCTTAATAAAAGGCTTTGGACGCAGATTAGTTTATCATTTAATTATTTTTTGCCTTGCCACCCAAAAAACCAAAACCAAAAAAAAAGTGGCAAGAAAATAAAACAAGCTAACAAATTTTCATGTGCTTGAGACTTATGTAAAAGTATTGATATAGTATATAGTATGTGCACAGTTTTCACTTAATTGTATTAGTTTTGCCGAAAAATGATCAAATTTGTTGTTCCGAGAAAATTAACTAAAACCTTAACGAATTGCTAAACTAATCCCAGTGGTGCTTTCATTTGGTTATCTTTCCAAAACGAATTATAGGGAAAAGGATTAATTTAGTGATTTTAACACGTTTCCTTATGCAGATCTCACCTTTAATAAATAGCTTTCCGACTGTACAGAAAGTGTTAAATTTCAAATTGGAAATGGACAAAATTAAAGTTCAACTGTAATCAATGGTCAGATTTTGATAATGTCAGCCAACTGGTTCGGTCAGCAGCTTGAACTGTCTAATTGTTTGGGCTCCTTTGTGACCTTTTTTGTAAGGTGTCAAACGCATTTGCCGCCAAACCCTCTACAGCCCGCCCCGCCCTGGCACGTGCGTGACTTTGATGCCAAACAACGCAACAAACACTTTATATAATATATATATATATTGAAACTCGCTTCAAGCTGACCACTGACTTTCACACATATGACCATTGGGGGGCGATTTTCATTTAGCTTTTGACAACAGTTGCCTTTTAATTTCACTTCATTAACATTCGAAAAAAAAACCAAAGAGTGACCGAAGCAGAAGCAGAACATATCTACTCTTTCCCGTTCTTTTGTAATTGCTGTCAAAATTTGTTTGTTAAGTGTTGGTCACACCCTTCTTTTCTGCACACATGCACAACGCTGTCTGGATCCCCAAATGAATATATATATACATATATACTTTTTTTTTTTTAAATGTTTGCTTTGGTTTTTTTATTTGTTTCCATTAAGTGACATTCGTTGACTGTTTCGACTCTTATTTCAATAACTTGTACGTAATGTACCATAAAATGATATAATAAATACAAATTACAGTCCCACCAAATATAATGCAATGAATATTTCTAATGGCGCTCAGCAAGGGCAAAAAAACGAATCTAATAACATTAATGACCGCCAAGAATCACGAGCTGGACTCAGTCTCAAATCATTTTGCAAATCTAATGAGCCTCAACGGCATAAAAAAAAAAAAACGGAGACAAAAATTTGGTAAATGAAACCGAAGTAAGAAAATGATTCCAACATTGAATTTTAGGTACTCTGTCTGCTTGGCTATTTATATATATATATATATATATATAACTCTCTTTTTGTTTAAACACTCTTTGATTAAATAATTCTTTGATATATAAGTAAGGTAAGTAAAATTCTTTTGGAACATATTTAGTCTTCATAAACTTCATGCTAGAGTATAAAAGTAATAGCTAGGCGACAGACATTTGATGTGCATGAAAGCATAAAGCGCGAAAAACTGTGAAAACTGTTCGGATGTTGTTGTGGTGTTAGGTTTGAGGGGTTTGGGTTTGGGTTTGGGTTGGGATGTAGTTGCCAGCTATCCGACTGGGGTCAGCTGTCAGCTGGGGTGCGAAATCAGGAATTAAAACGTCTTAATGGTCTGCTGTCTTTATGAGCTGTTTGTCTGCCTAACACAAGGGTGGTTTCCTTCCTTTCCTTCTACTTCTTCTTCTTCATTCGCTTCTTAGCGCGTTCCAGTCGTGAATTCCTTCTTTTTTCGTAGCGAAAAATTGTTTTTCGGCGACTTCTGTGAGTTAATTTGCATGTAAATTAAGCAACAAAATGTTGCCTGTCCTCATTTTTATTGCTCTAATGTTTCAATTAACACACTTAATTTCTATTTAAACTTTAATGAGACCGGGTTGAGAAAAAGCTGGTGATTGTTCTCATTCTATTGTTGTTATCTCTTCTTATTTGTTGTAGTCAAAAGAAATTACCATACTCAATAAGCAAACTGGAAAAAAAAATCGATTGTTCAAAATTTACCCACTTTAAAGACAGAACTAAATCGATTTCAAGGCTAGTTTTAAACGTTGGTCTAAACATTGCAATTATAATTGCTTCAATTGTTTATTAATGCATTAATTAATAACTCGAAATGTTTGTTTTTCGCTCGTTTTTTTATGCATGTTTTGTTTGGTTTTTGTTGATTTGTACGCTTTGTCGTCGGTTCGATAATTTTAATTATTTTCAACCAAGTATTTTACTGGATTCCATTTTTAATTAGTTCGCCATATATATTTGTACGAACAATCAACAAATTAATTAAATGCATTCAAGCATTTTTAATTGTTGTTTACGCTAATTTGATGCTTAGGCAATGAACTCCAGCTCCATTTTGTAGCTCCGGTCACAAAGCAAAGCTAATTCATATTTTATGTGTTATTTCGATTTGCTCACTATATGGTTGGGTTGGATTGGTTGCTGTTGTTGCTTTGTCAAATGGCCGATAGGGTTATTATTATAAATATTTGTATTTGACATATGTTAACAATGACATTGGCACAAAAAACTAGATTGCAAATACATACATTTAAAATGCTCTTAGAAAATAATATTTTTTTACTATAACTATCCTAATTTGAGAAACCCCATTAAATGGGTAGAATTGTGCGAATGTGATGAAAAGGCCAAAGGAAGCTTTTCCCACCGCATAAAGTTCGTTTTTAGCTTCTAATTATCGATAAATATTCCGTCTTTCGATAAACAAATGTTATCGATGGGTGAAAATGTGAGAATATACGGAACAGACAAAAGTAAGCTTTCCGACCCCATAAAGTTCGTGATCGGTATGAAATTATCGATAACTTTTTCGTCCTTCGATATACAAATGTTATCGATGGGTGAAAATTTGCAAATGTATGGAACAGGCAAGAGTAAGCTTCTCCGACCTCATGAAGTAGTATCGATAACTCTTCCGTCTTTCGATAAACAAATGTTATCCATGGGTGGAAATGTCCAAATGTATGGAGCTGACAAAAGGAAGCTTTCCAACCCCTTAAAGTTTTTTATCGGTATCGATAACTCTTCCGTATTTCGATATAAAGATGTTATCGATATTATTGAGTTTTGAATTTGGAAAACTTGGAAACTTTCTGAATAGCAATACTCAAAACAATGAAATTTTGTGGTATGTTCATCGAAATCGATGGAGAAACACCAGAGTTATCGTAGTTCACAAAGGTTAGACTAAGGGTTCAGCGTGTCTTGTAGCCCAAATTTCTCAACTAGAGTTTATTTACTTCTTTTGAGATACACTTACCAAACAAACTATTATTGACATTACCAAACCCAATTTATTTCTTTTGCCACCTGCATACACTGAAAACAAATGCTAAGAATGCAACCAGCTGCACGTGCGTGCCTCAATTTGTGTTTGCTTGTCTTGTGTCTGCTTCTGATTTTAACTAAGAGAAGTATGCATTCTTTCGTTTTGTTAACAATCTGAGACCTCTAAACTGCCATTAGGCAGAAAAGTTGCTTGAAAATTGACAACGACGAGCAGCTAATAAAGTTTCGAACTAATGCTAGCCGACAAACGTTATTATTATACACACAAGACTGGCCTTTTGTTTGGCCAACAATGCAATGGCAAACAACAATTACGTGAAACACTTTCAAGAAGAACCAACCAAACTCACCCACCCACACACCTCTCCTCCCCTTCGTCACTCTGGCTGTAAACATAGTGCAAACAAAGGTGTCAGAGCATTTCTTAGTCAAACGGAAGCCAAACAACCCAACAAACAGACAGACATAAAAAAAATATATATATATAAATGTATAAAAGCAGGACAAACGGCAGGCAGGCACTTTGATGGCAAACAGCGGCAGTAACAGGAACCAAAAGGATATCGCGTGCCACAAAATTCACCAAGTAAACACACACACACACACACACACGCACCGAAGACAATGTGGCATGCAACTACGTAAAAGCTTTCAACGTTTGATTTCATACAACCCAAAATGTGCTACGTTCGTGTGTGTTGTGCTGCTTTGTTTTATTTTATTGTGATTTTATGTGAGTCGTTTTGTTTTGGCATTTTGGCAAATATTAGTTTCATACATTTCACATTTAACAAATGCCATGCTATTGGCTATTGTGTTGAATGTCGACTTAAATGGGGCCAACATAAAAGCTATTTGTGCATAAATCTATTTATGTTCATTTAGGTTTGTACAACTGTGAAATATGCTTATTCAGCAATCAGTGTTTATCGACGAAAGAATAATTAAAACAAATCTTTATAGCTATAAGTTATATATATTCAATGTTTATTGTTCGATTTTATTTTTTTAAAAATATTAAATTAAATTTAATATAAAAGCTAGGTATACAAAAGTTGATTTTAAGCATATAAATGTTAAATGTTATTGATTAAATATTTTCGCAGTAGACTTAAAAAAATATGAAATAATTATAATGTCGTTCAACTTCTTCACTTTAATCTCTTTTATCGCTTGGAAAAACTGCAATAAAAAAAAAAAAAATTATTTAGTTACTAACATAACGTTTACAATGTCTAAAACTAGTTTAAGAAAAACTGAGTTTTTTTTATAATTATATTATTAGTTGTTGTAATTTTATGTATAGTAACCATGTCAGTAGCGAAAAGAAAATGTTAAGCATATAATGATTTATTTGACTAAATTACAACTCCCTGTTTAAAGCTAACAAATCATTTCTCAACGCTGACAGCTGCAATTTTTCAACACAAGAAGTCATGCAACATTTGTGCATTTAAAATGTGCATAAGCTTTAAAGCAACAACAACTGTAACACACACATACACATACACACACACACCTGCACACATTCACACACACACACACCTGCAATTGCTTGCCCCTCGCACTAAACCAAATCAATTAAATTCAATTAAATTCGTAAAACCACAAGCCAAGTGCATTTCTCTTGGCTAGGCGTTTAACCTTATCGCACAGCCTCAGTCAGTCAGTCAGTGGGAGCCTCGTTGCAGCCAGCACGCCCAGTCATGCCACATGCCACATGCCACATGGCAGTACGTCCATTGTTATGCTCTTGCACTGGACACTGGACACTGGACACAAGGCACTACTCAGTGCTTAGCTGTCAATCTTATTCTAATTGAAATGCTCACACAGCCTCCCTCTCTCTTTCTTTCTCTAGCTCTCTTTCTCTCACTCTCACTCTTACTCTCTCGGAGTGCGTCAGCTTCACAAATTGAGTTTAACGAACAAACAATTGAAATTGCAAGGTTTAACGAAATATTCCGACAATCATAGAGCTACACTAGTTAACAAAAAACAGATAAATAAAATACAAAAAAAATCCGAATACGAGAAAATTTATTCTAGTTAAGGTATTTTGTTTTAAAAGTACTCTGCAATATCATTTAATATATATTATAATTTTTTAATTATACTTGAGATTTATTTTAGGAAGGGTAATTTGTGTTATTAACATTACTCTTGAACTCTTGTAAAATCATTTAAGCTACTTTTGAAGAAAGAGAGATAAATAAAAATCACCAAAAAAGGCTATTTGAGTATTATTGTAAACAATTTCCTCATGGTTAGCTTAAAAGTAGCTGAAAATGTAGAATTGAAAGTATTATCAAAACAAAAAAATATTTATTACTATATAATTGTAAAAAGAAACGATAGAAATTGCAAGGAATATTCCGACAGTCTTAGGGTTACACTAGTTAACAAGAAATAAATGTTTATTACGTATATGAGAAATGTTTGATTTTTACTCTTGTACTCTAATAAGGTCACTTAAGCTAGTTTCAAAGATAGAGAGATAAATGAAAAATCACCAAAAGGGCTTATTAAGTATTTGTGTAAACGATATTCTGATGGTAAAAGTTAGCTTCAATGTTGCTCAAAATGTATAATTGAAAGTTTTATAAGAATAAAAATAATATTAATATTTATTACTATATAGTTGTAGTTGTGCATTGTTTTCATCAAACATTTTTTCCTGCTTACCAGTGTTATGAAAATCAACAAGTTAACTGCATTTGCCTGCACTTTGATTGGGGTTTGATGCATTGCCCCATTGAAACCCCCAAACGTCATTCATTTCAATTTGTTTGTTTCTCAAATTCTAATTGCTCCACTTGACTTTTGCTTTTGTTAAGGGATACCAGACAGACAGAGAACATTTACCTTATCCTAGACACTGGATAATTGCCAACTCGCACCCAAAAAAAAAAAGAGCCTTCGTTTTGCCATTCTTTTTTTTGAAGCGTTACAAATTTTTATTGTTAATTAATTAAAAAAGTTTTTTGCACCTTTCATATTAAATATTTTATATTATATATATATGTATATATACATTTTTATTTTTTTGCCGTTGGGTTAAAAATGTTAACAATTTATATTTCGCACACAGCTTGAGCTTGGGGTTTGATGCATGCCTTGTTAAAATATTTGAAAATATTTAAATTGACATTTTTTGTGCCATGTTTCTGGGCTGCATTTTTTTTTTTTTATTCTTTGTCCATGTTATGAATATGAACAATGTCAATTTGTCGGCAAAGTCGCCTCAAGGTAAAAAAGGTTTACAGCACATTTTTTTGCGTTGTGTCTTTTTGAAATCACAGTGAAAAACGTTTCGCATTTCGACAGGTCGACTTTAAAATTCCAATCGCTGTCAAGAGTTGCATGCCAAACACTTTAAGTTGCATTTGCAACATGCTGCTGCTCATCCTACTACCACAACAACAACAACTACAACTACTACTACTATGAAAAAATCAACTCTACAACTAATCAAAACAAATTCAATTAAACGAGACAAAATTCGGGATGGCCAAAGTGGCCCAGCTCCAAGCTCCAAGTTAAAGCTTCAGGTTCAGGTTCGCAAGTCGAAGTCTTTGAAGGCCTTTTGCATGCGTTCTTCACTCGCTCTCTCTGTGTTATCTGGCAGCACAATCCATTAAAATTGCACATCGTTTACACCAAAAATCAATTCGCCAAAGCATTTAGGCATTACAAATGCCAAGCCAGCCACCGACTCTGACTCGGACTCGAACTCTCTCTAGCTACAATCGAGTCGAGTCGATTCGAGTCGAAGGGAACGACTGAGTCCACACACAATATTCACGCTCGGGCCGAACAGTTGTCGGTGGCCCGCTTCAAAATCAACGTTGATGGCCATAAATTTTCATATACGGCGTTTGTTTATTCCTTGCTTTCTGGCTGCTGCTGCCGCTGCTGCTGCTGCTGCTGTTGTTGTTGTTGTTGTTGTTTTTTGTCGTCTGCCCTCGACAATGCGATAAACGCAGCTTATAAGGCTGCAGCAACGTTCAGTTGAGTTCATTTGGTATTGCTTTGAAATTAATCCGCCAGATACTCGTACGTTTGGTCCAAAATAAAATTAAAGCCCAGAGAGTTTTTGTACGTTATGTTTGTTTGGATAGAACATTGGGTTTTGAATACAAATCGCTATCAAACATAAAAAGGCAATTAAAGTAGTGAATTCTCTTTCAAATAGATATGAAGAAAGGTTTAAAGATGTTTTTCTGTGTTTTTGGAACACCTGACCTACATTTATTTAGCCTGCCCACTCAAAGACTTTACTCACTTTCAGTTCTAACAAACATCACACTCTTTAATACTCTCCAGAAACCTTCAACTCTTATCATTTGCACTCAAACATGTCACACGACAAATAATGCGAAAAGAATTCTGAGTAAGCTTGCATTTTGTGTATAGTGTGGTCCTTTCATGCCTGCGTTTTATTAGTGTCACCTCAAGCAGCAAATTAAGATTAGAATGCCGACGCCAAAATGTGTGTGTCTTTCGGACTTTCAGTTGTGTCCATGAGTTATAGCATGCATTAAAGGTTCTCGAAACAAAATATTGATATTGAAGTCGCTGATAAGTTGGTAAGTATTTGTAGAAGGAACTGAAGAAACAAATACATAATAGCGAATATTTATTATGTACAATTATAATATCGAATATTTAAGAAGCGTTTTTCCGCACAGCTTTGAATATTCATTGACATGCAATTATCTAAATTGAACATCAAGTTTTGTTCTTGACATTTATGAGTTGTCAACACCTTCAGACCCACATCTTTAACATAAACGATTTTCCCATCCCCCTCTCTGATTTCTTACAGTATGTTTAGCAGCAATAACAAACGTCAAATGTGATTTACATAAAGAACGAAAAAACGCAAAAACAGGGGCGATGGTTTAGGGAATATTTCCTGTCAAGGTTGTCTTCATACATTTTTATCATTGTTGCTGATAGCGATCTGAACACTGAGTTAAACTGCATAAATTACCTTATATTTCATTGGGATTGTTCAACTTTCACTTACAATCTGTGCTTCGGCAAAAGGAACAAACCAAACTTAGGCATTATTAAATTTGACATGTTGCGCTCGTTGCTTGTTGCTTGTTGCCATTAATGGAACAGTAACCGATGAACAAACGAACAAAGTTTTGTACATTTTTCAAGATTGAAAACATTTGAACATCCCTTGCTACAAATCACAAGATAAATTGTTATACTTCATGATTTATATATGTTTATAAAAATATGTGAGACCCTTCCCAACATCCCCTTACTTACTCAAAGCAACAAATATTAATATTGTTTATACATCTAAGTGAAGTTTTATTTCAAGGGAGAGGAGAGAGTGAATTTAATATTGCGAAATGTGAATGGAAAGCGTTATTGATTTTTATGCGATGTTTGACAGTTAAACGAATGAGAAACGACTAAGAAGTTTCACTTACCTTCTAGCATTATGCTTTTTAGTTCAGAGAGTTGACTTGCTTGATACGATGCTCGAAAACTTTACGGTTAAGAACCTCGATTAGTTTGCCCGGATCATTGAGCTTGTTGCAAGTTTCCTTGGTAGCAAAATGCTCAAGATACTCATCACGTCTGCAATAGAGACAGACACCATTGATGAACTCCTCGACACATATCGTTGCATCTGTGGCACGCATCCAATCTGCATTAGTTTGTTGCTTAAAAACATCGCCCACATAAATGCGTGCTGTTGGTATTGCGGTAAAGGCATTCGATGCCACAGTTGTTATAGGATTGTATTCCAGATTCAAAACCAACAGATTCTTAATTTTATCAAAGAGACCACTAAGAAACAAAGAGAGAAATCTCAAAGATTGTTGTAACGATAAGCGATAACTCACCCTTGAATGCGATCCAGATTGTTGTAGGCCAAATGAATTTCAAGCAGCATTGGTGAATGATGAAAGAGTTCATCGGGTAATCGGGCGATATTATTACGCTCCAAGTGTAGCATTAGCAGTTGCTTTTGTGACTTGAGGAAATCTCTGCCCAAATAACTAATGTTGCTACGTATGCCGATATACGATAGGTTTTCCGATTTCCAAAAGAGTTCAGCTGGTACATTATCGCCACAATTGTGTAGATCGAAGCCGCGCAACTTGGTCATGTGCCAGAGTTCCTTGGAGCTGAGCAAAGACATCTCCACACTGCTGTTCTTCAGCGAACAGTCAAGCGAGAGTTGCTCCAACTCGGTTTGCTTCGCAAATATCTCGCTTGCCACACGAGCCAAGTTGCGAACAACAATCGATAGACGCTTGAGTTTGGTGAGTGGATGAAGCAAAGTGCCAGGTAAATCACTTCGGCCTTTGAGCGTCAGTTCGGTAATCTCTGTGACATTATCCAAGTAGCCAGCGGGCAGCGTTGCTCTAAAGCCAATTAACGAGAGTTTCTTTAGCCCCGGGTAGTTTGTAAAACGTTGCTTCAGTAGCTCTTCGCGCTCGTCACGCGTCTCAAAGTAGTTTGAGATCTCCAAATCAGTGTAGTTAGTGATGCCCAGCTTTGAGAGCAGGTGTCGTATGGTCTGTCCATTGGGTATTGCACAGTTTTCGATGCACAGCCTGCCAATGCGTCCCGCCTTAAGTGGCGGCAAATAGCCAAAGCCGCGTGCATCGAAAATGCTGCAACTGATGCTATACAGCTGCTTGGAGCTACTCAATGTTACCATGCCACACTTGATGCGCTGATCCTGGCATTCGCATTCATTGCTGCCCTTTAGCAATGCCTCGCAGCCCTCCTTGGTGGTATATGGAGCTGCTGGTTCTTCTCCAACGGTGACATTCGACTGCAAGCTGGCCACAACAAGTTGTTGTTGTTGTTGTAACAAGAACAGCAGCGACAGCACAACCAGCAACAACATTCTCGTCTCTTGCTTCAACATCGACTGCAACGAGAGAAAGAGTGGTAAAAGGTTTTGCACTCAACTTTGACCAAATCAATTGACCTGCTTGTCCAGCAAGCGTTTAAAGTTCTGCCTCAGGGCCTTGTTTGCTTATTTCACCTTTCAGGTAAGTCAAAATTTCAATGGAAATTCATCATTCACAGAGTAAGTAGTAGCGTTAGCTGCATTTGACACCCTTGTTAACAGTCTAAAGGTATTTTTAGAGACCGACAGGTAGGTTCGAACCAAAACGTTTGCATATGTCCTTGCACTAAACAGGCAACTTGTTTGAACTGAGTGTTTCTTAAAGGATTTTTACTGTTTTGATAACTTTTAATCTCTGACAGTGCTTAAAAATCGTTTTTTGCTGTATTAACTTATCTTATCTTCCCACATTGATGATGAGTGGCTAAAGTTCAATGCGCTTCGCAATTTAGCTTAATAGTATGAGAGAGCAAGTTTGAGATCGTTCTTTTTGCGTGGCTTGATTATAAATATGGCTGCTTGGGCTTGAAAAGGGAGGAAAAGAGACAGAGAAAGAGAAGGAAAACAAAATTACATTTCATTCTGGTTTTCAGTTTCATTACAAATGCAAAAATGCAAAATGCAAAATGGCAAAATGGCAAAGGCAGCCATCATTATCATCATTTGGGTCTGTCTGTTGGCTGTTGTTGATCGATGATCGCTTTGCCATCCACATCAAGTCCAAGTCCAACTTGGCTTGGATACATGGCCTGTTTGCTGTTGCCCGTTTCTTCATCTTCTTCTCTCTGTTCGTTTTCGTTTTGTTTTTGTTTTGTATCGTTTGAGGCGTTCATGCGTAAATGGCTTGGTTGCCCACCTTTACGCAGTTGCATTCACATATCTGGCCAATAATGCATTTGAATTTCGCTGCCGCCAGCCATATGATCAACATCGACATGAACCAATCAAGCCAAGCCAAGCCAAGCCAAGCCAAGCCAAGACCACTTTTCAGCCTTTTTCGCTGCTTGGCTCTTTGCTGCCATCGGCTTCGGGGCAGGGGCAGGCAACACACGGTGGCAAACAGTGTTTTTTTTCTTTCGAATCTCGCCTGGTTCGTATTCGTATTCCCAAGAGCTAAATCAATAAATTACGTGACAGGCATGCAGAAAACTTGGCTCCTTCAATAACAGCACTCAAAACACTGCACAGCCGATCTTCGTGTTCTTGTTTTGTTCATTTTGATTGAATCAATCAAAATACATATATATATATATATTTTATTTAAAGGCAAAAGCGCGCCATATACATGCATATTTATTATTATTATTTCAGGCAGATCTTTCATTTCGCCATGGCCATGGCAATAAATTGTTATTGTGGCATGCCACTAAAAATTGCCCTTGGCCATTAAATATATAAAGTTTTCATTCAATTCGCATTAAAGTAAGCTTTAAAATGATCAAATTAACTTTATGCTTTATAGATTACATTAAATAAATATCTTTCGACTTTTGCAGTTTGCAGTTTGCCTAAAACTTAACTTAAAACCAATGCCTTCAACGTAGCTGCTCAATCAATAATAAATATTGTTGGTTTTGTTAAAAGTTTTCAAACGGGGGATTCACTTGGCTCGAAAAGTTTATGAATCCTGGCAAGCGAAAGGTGGAGAAGCCATTTTATTACAGCCGAATACTTCATTGTTGCCACAAATCTTCATTGATTTTGATTTCTTGCACTCGACGATGATGGCTAAATCGCCTTATGCCAAAACCTCTTTTTCAGCCAAGCCGAACAATGTTGAATGGTAAATACTTTTGTTGTGACTGCCGCACAATATGACAGGCAAATAGATGTTCATAATCCTGGTCAGACAAAAAGGGCTGCCTGCATTTTACAAAAGGTCTCTCTCCCCTCTCTCCCCCCCCCCCCTCTCTTTCAGCTAATAACTCACTCTCTCCTTCTCTCTCTCTCTCTGTCTCTGTCTGTGTTGTCTGGAGGAAAAGTTGGGGGCCTTTCTTTCTTTTCATGCGATTTTGCATTTGATTTATTTATTGTAAATTATATGCCGCATGCAAATTGGTAGCTCTCTCTCTCTGTGTACAAAATACAAAACACAAAACACGAAAAATTATTATTAAGTTGTTCCAAGAATAAACGTTTCCCAGTTTACGCTAAAATTGCCCGCAAGGCAATTTCGTTCTTCGTTCTTCATTCTTCGTTCTTGCTCAAATAATAATTCGCTTCAAATTCGAATACGCACGTTTCGTAACTAAAATAATATACTATATGTATAAGAAGGCAGTCGAACAACAACAACAAAAAAAGTATTATTATTATGATTGCCCGAAGCGCCCACGCAATGAGAAAGCGTTCCCTTTCGTTCCCCTTCTCGCTACTCTTTCTCACTTTTGATAAAACCCTTTGCCCAAGGCATGCCACGCCTCCACCACCCCCCACCTACGCACAGTGGCAAATCAAATAGACGCATGAAATTGAATACTGCGTACCATTTTTGACATTTGCCTTTGAAAACAAATGTAAATGCTGGCAACAACAAACACAAAGTTTGGGCACTTCCAGTTTCCGGAGTAAGTGGTAAATGGGCCTAATGGGCAACGCTGGGGCAACACTGTGGCAACACTGGGGCAATGCCAAAGTATATTTCATTGCGAGTTTTTTGTTAGTTCTGTTCTATTTGGCTTATTTGTGTGTGTGTGTGTTGCCGCCTATTTATTTATTTTAATTAAAACGGACACGTGTTGCTGTATTTTCTTCATCTTCTTCTTTTCCATTCCATTCACCAAGGGCAACTCTGGCGCGACAAGAAAAAGGGAAAAATTGTAAGAAACATTTTATGTGTCTAAAGAAACTCAACTCAAAATATGTCTCGAAATAATTTGGTAGCCAAGCAGCAAAGGAAAATAATATTGGGGAAAAGTTTTTCTAACCCCTTATATATATATATTTTGTTATGAAATCAAGTAACATCTATTATTCAACAATAATATTCATTCACTATTACTCAAGTGATTTAAGTTTCACAGCTAATTAAGTTTTCTACTTATTTATGTACAACTAATGAGCCATAATAATGGAGATATATATTCATAAGATATGTAAGCGCGATTTCACAAGAATATTATTTGCATTCAATTAGTATTAGAATTTTATTTGATTAGTACATTTCACTATTCGAACTTTTGTTAAATAAAATTGTTAGCTAACAGATTAATATATATAATTATAATAAAGAAAACACAAAGTCACAAGAAATGTTTGGAAGTTTGAGAATATCAGTTTGAACTACATTATATTAAAGATAAAATATTTAGTCATGACATTTGATCGAGCTATGACTTCGAAAACACTTGGATAGAGTTGTATCATGAATTTCGAGTGAATATTATGTTATTAACTGGAAATGCAGAACTAATCTAGATTCTAAGTGATGACTTTTAAGGTATTGCATTTGAATATCGGTTAAGTTTTGAGGGAGTTATGACTTCGAAAACTCTTGGATAGAGTTTTATCATAAATTTCGAGTTAATAACTGGAAATGCAGTATTCATCTAGATTCTAAGTGATGACTTTTATGGTATTGCATTTGAATATCTGTTAAGTTTTGAGGAAGTTATGACTTCGAAAACTCTTGGATAGGGTTTTATCATGAATTTCGAGCAAATAACTGGAAAAGCAGAACTAATCTAGATTCTAAGTGATGACTTTTAAGGTATTGCATTTGATAATCGATTGTGTTTTGAGGGAGTTTTAATACCATTCTATCTGATATAACTCAATCTCTTGAGAAGAATTATATTAAGTGAGTTTTTGTAGCTTCTTGGCAACATGACAACTGCCATTGAGTAGCAACTGCAACTGCAACAGGAACGGCAGCAGCAGCAATAACAACAACCAAAAATGGGCGTGACAATTCATGTTGCACAGACTTTGCATATGCAACCGCCTACTTTTTGCAGAAGCAGAAGCACTTCGCTGCAAGCAGAGAATTGAAGCTCATAACAACAGCAACAACAACAACAACAACAACTAAAAGCAAGACCAAGCCAGGTTTGAAATGCCCCTAAGTGATCTTTGTATAAAATTGCGCTCGAATATAGTACTACTATATTGCAATATGCCCCCTGATCATAATCGTGTCTAGAAAGTGGCTATGCTTCTTAGCAGACTAAAAAAAAAAGAAGAAGCTAAAGCAGAAGCTAAAGCTAAAGCAGAAGCCAGTAGCTAGTAGCTGGACCAAAAATAGTTCAATGCCTGCCGTTTCGATGCCTCGATGTTGAATAATGTTCACTATGAGGTTTTTGTTTAGTGCTGCTTGCACTTGCAGCTATATCTTAAAGTGCGTAGCAAATCATTAAAAATGCCTACCGAACAATTCTTTAAACGTTTCAAACGTTTCAACATCAACGGGGCACTAATTTGATGCAATTAATTGAAATTATATGAAATTATGAGTAGATGAAACATTCAACAATCACCCAGGACAACAATCAAAAATCAACTACAACACACACACACACACACACACACACACAACAACACACAACCAACATTTTCGTCATCGTTGGTTGGTCGGCGTTTTTGGCATTTTGTACTCATTGCTTTGCCAAATGAAAGAAAATTACATTTTTCAACGAAAGCTTAATTGAAACATTAGCCAAACATTTTTATCTACTGCTTTCTGTTGTTTCTCCATCTGTTTCTACCCCTCACTCTCTTTTTGCCTTTGCCCTCTGCGTTCATTTACATTCAAATTAACTCGTAATGAAAATGAGTTCAAAAACTTTGACTTTATTGCGCGTCGAGGTTGGGCATGTGGGGTGGGGCGGGGCGGGGCGATTGGAGGGGGGTAGGAAGAGAGTGGTTGTGGCATTTAATTAGTTGTTGTGATTGTTGTTGTTGTTGGCCATTCCGCTTTGGCTTAGTCAGCTCAATTATCTACGCACAATATGCTATGATTTTTGTAGCCAAGCTTTATGATCTATTTGCCTCGGACATTATCCAAATCTCATTTGTTGCATTTATTTATTTAAGTTCAGGATCTGATAACAATACAGTTAGGTAGAGACTTTTTATAATACTTAAAAAGAAAAACTGTTTTTCAGGCTGTATAAAATCTCTCTAAAGGCTATAAGCTTTGAATTTAAATAATGTTCAACTGCCACGACTAAGTAATACACTGTTTTACCTTAACAAATATATATATATTTTGAGCAACTGCTTATAAAATTAACACAATCTGAACATACTCTTTCATTTTTATATAGAACAGCGATATTTTATCATACAAGAAAGACTCTATTTATGTTTCATTTATTTATTTGTTTATTTTTATATTTTCTATATTATATATATTATATTTTCTAGTTTTTAATCGAAAGAAGAAGGTTTTCTATTATTTTTATGAATTTATTGATTTTTCTTTAAATTTTTTCAATAGTAAATATTTTTTTTTTCATTTGGGTTATATTTTGTTTTACTTTTGGGATAACTTTAAATCGATATGAATTAAGCTTGTAGACTATATCGTAGCATTATTGAGTTCTTTTATTCTTTTATCAAAAATATTAGGCGGATTTAAACGGTAAAAGTTTTAGATAAGTAAAACGCATAAGACATATATATCGATTAACACTTGAATTTATTTAAATGTCTTTTTTTAATGCTCGTTCTACTTAAATCTGCCGAAACAGGAATACATATAGCAACCCATTCCTCTAGACAACAAGAAGAAGAAGAAGAAGAAGAAGAACAGAAGCAACAAGATTTTTTTGCAAACACTGCAAAAAATGCAATTGCAAAGTCTGCTGCATCATCTGAATCATCTCTCTCTCCATCTCTCTCTCTCTCGATGTGGAAAGCCCAAACACCAACTTTCGAGGCATTTTAGCACTTCAAATTGGCAAACAAACAAACTCACGTTTCAAATGAAATGTGAGCATAAACAGACATTTTTCACACACACTCGCACACACACACACACACACACACATTGGTTAAGGTAAACAACTTGAATGCGGTCGTGCGAGAAGGAATCAAGCATTGCTCAAAGAAGAAGCAGAGGAATAGAAATGGGGGGGGGGGGGGGGTGGCATATTCACTTGACACGCAAATATGCATAAACAAGGCATGAATATTCATGCACGAAACGAGACACACTTCTCTGTGGCATGAAAAGGACTCATTCTTGATGTGTTTGTGTGTGTGTGTTGGTGTTTGTGTGTCCTGATATCTCGACTTAGAGATGAAATGCAATGCGCATAGAAAAATTTGCAAGCAAATGTTTGCACAGTCAGAGAGGTTGAGAGGTGACTGAACCGAACCGAACCGAACCGCACCGAACCAAAAGGGTGTTGGATGTTATACATAATACGATACGTTATGCAATCATAACAGCATTTGAATGAATGCCTTGGCCATGTTTGCCAAGTCTCCGCCTTCTTAGGCACAATCAGGTCGTTCACTTCGATATTAAAATTTTTCAAACTGAAAAAAAAAAATGAAAGAAAAAAAGAGAAAAAAACATTTACACAACAATCATAAATCCTTGTCAATCACACGCGTTGACACAATATATCCCCAGCATCATCATCATCATCATCATCATCAGAAGTAGCAGAAGCAGAAGCAGAAGCAGAAGTCTTATCCTAATCCTCATTCCCCTCGACTACTATATAGTATATGACTCTTGATGCTGGCTACTAGCATTAAACATCTATTGACGCTAGTTGCAACTTTTTGTGACTTGCGTAAGCGGAACTGATTACATCTGTCGTCATCGTCGCCAACCATCGCCGAACCAACCAACGTTTTTGAAGGCTGCGTGACAAAAATTTTTGACTTCAGCCCGTCCGTCATTTATTTCATGATGCGTTGTTGCTTTGACAGCTGTGTCTTCGATAGCGACTTTTCTCTTACCACTCCCACCCACCCACTCTCCCCCCTCTTCCACGTTTGTATCTGGCTGACAAAAAGTTTTTGGCCATGGTCGATTGTTGTAGCACATACTTCAACAGATAATTTCAATGGCATTGGCTTTTATTCTTCCTTTAACTTATCTCTCTCTCTCTTTCTCTCGCTCTCTCTCTCTCTCTCTCATTCTCTCTCTCTCTCTCTCTCTTTCTCTTTCTATGTCTGGACAACAAACAATCAATCATATATATTATATTTATTAATATATAAAAAATACCTTTGTGGTTTTTCCTTTTCATAAATTCGCGTTCAATATTTAAATTTCTTGGCCTTAAGATTTGAAATACGCACTTAAGCCAAGTAAAAAGGCTCTAGTCGAAAAGACCCGACTAAAAGATACCCTGAACCCTATAATTAACAAGTACAATCAGTGCGTTCAAGCAAGTATGTGCGTGTGTAAGTATACTTGACTTAACTTTAATGTTCCATATCTCCGGTGTTTCTCAACCGATTTCAATAAAAATTTGACAGATTGACATTATATTGTCTAATGTTTCAAACGCTGTTTCTAAGTTTTCCAAATTCAAGATTCTATTGTTATCGATCACATATGTACATCGAAAACAGCAAGAGTTATCGATAATTTGATACAAACTTGTTCTACCTAAGCATAAGGTAAGCTTGTGTTCCAGATCTTAAGTCTGTAGCTCTTGTAGTCTCTAAGATATGGCTATATCGACTCGGCTGTTGATGCTGATCAAGAATATATATACTTTATGGGGTCGGAGAAGCTTCCTTCCTTCCCTCCTGTTACATACTTTTGCACAAAACCCTTAATTCCTTTAATAACGATTTTCCATGGTTTCAGGGTATAAAAAACGCATTTTGATATCCGTTTGGAATTAAGTATTAGTTTTAATATCGTTTCAGATAATGAGAATGGCTTAAAGAATCAGCTAAATATATTCATTATATAAATAAGAATGTGAAATTTGCATATAAAATTATACAAAAAAAAATATATATCAAAATCAAAAGAAATTCACAAATCCAAAAGCTAATCTCAGCAACAAAATGTTGCACCAAAAAACCGATAACAACAACAACAACAACAACATTAGCAGGAGCAGAATCAGAACAGTAACAGTAATAAGCGTCTCGGCCTTGGGGCAAGCATTTAAGATTTACTCCACTTAAACGCTATTTAAGCGTGCAACAAATGCAAAACCCCGAAAAAAAAGATATTCAACATAACGATTTGTGTTGTTGTTGTTAATGCGTTTAGCGTGTCGAAGTTTAAATACACTTTCCCTTATCCTTTCAGTGTTATGAGTAAATAATTGGCAGGTTCAAACATTTCATGCTAATACGAACAGTTTAAGCCTGAATGTAATCAACTTTTGAGGCTGGAAAATGTTTGGTAAAAGGTTTGGAATGACTTTTCAATACAACTATATATATAGCTATATGTATTCAAATATATGAACGTAATAAGATTGAACATTGATATTGTTATATTAACAGAAAAGTTCTGTATGTAAAGCAGTTAAATCGTTTTTAGCCGCAAACCCAACAGTAGCTACGTTTTTGGCTTTTGTCGGCTTTTGACGAACAAACGGACAGAAAGCGAGAGAGAGATAGAGAGAGAAAGAGAGAGAGAGAGAGACAGACGGCATTAACCAAATTATTTAATTTGAGCAGCTAAATTGCTTGGCAAGAGTTAAAGTGGCTAAAACCACAAAAACACAACAACAACAATAACAGCCGAACCGAAACAAACCGAACCGCAACAGTTTACGGCTTTGCTTCTGCTCCTAACAACATCTCATTGTCAGGTCTAAATCATGTTTAACGATCAATAAAAAAAAAAAACAAAATAAAGAACCAACTCAAAAGTTCGCTCACTCTAACTCCCACACTCCCTCTATCGCTCTCTCTCTCTCACTCTTTTGGAAATTCTGGTTCTTTGGAACTTTAATCATACGTCGCTTTGTGTGGGCTTCTGTTCCAACGTCAGGTTCAATGTGTGAATATAAAGAGCGAAATGGAATTGCCGCAGCGGAAAACTTCAAAGCTGAAAAAGGCAACAACATTGTTGCCACCTTTTTGTTGCCTTGTTTCGAAAGCCCTATTATTTGATTGTCATTGTTGCACATATTTAATGTACATGTAGCCAAAAATCAACACTAAAACAGACAGACAGACATAAATAACTATTGTAAGTGGTAAAAAACATTGTAAACATTTCTATCATTGCTTTTCTATCTATCAATCTATATCAGTCTGGTCTGGTCTGGTCTGCTCTACTCTGGTTTGGTTTGAGGGCTTAGTTTATTTGTCTAGTACTTCAAAACGACAGCTGTACCCAAACTCATGCAATAAAGTAAGAATTTAATGAATTTATCGCTAAGCACGTGGAAATCAAATTGCAATCTTCTTGTTCCAAACAGCTGTCCCACAAAAAATAGCTAAAACCAACAGGAATATTTGAAGCGGATATTACGATAGCATTATTTCCGCTCATTTTAATTTTCACAAGCGTAAAATATACATATATATATATATATATTCAAAAGATAAACACACAAATCAAAGTCATCCAAAATGAAACTGAAACCCAAAGAAAAAAGAAAGGAAGAAATATAAAAAAAATTCTTAGCATTTTTTTGGGGTAATTTCTGTAGCAAATTTTTATTGGGTGAAGGTGGTGGGGGGTAGAGCTTATGAAGGGCAACACGTGCGGGGAGTTTTCATAGATTTTGTTACAAAAATACCGCAAAATCTTATTAGAAAATTAAACGACTTGTTTTGGTTTTTGACTTTTTTTTTTCCCCCCCCAGCTAAGTAATTTTTTGACATTTGACGAGGAGAGGGTGCGGGGTGGGTGGTGAAGCAAATGCATTTATGTAAATATTACAAACAACTGCACTTATAAGTCATAATCAAAAACATAAAAAACAGCCGGGCACACAGCCAAAGCCAGTGTTAACCCACTGTGCACAGTGGGTAATGGTTGGCTAACAAGGGGGGGGGGGGGGGGGATGTGCTGAAAGGGGAAAGGAAAGGAAGAGCAACTAATGCATAAAGGAAATTATAATAAGCACAGCTTTTCTTTCTTTCCATGTACAATTCGACGGAGTAAGAAGAAAATAATAAATAAAAAAAATGTAATGTAAATCGCCCGATGGCCTTTGGCTTTTCATGTTTTGCTCATACTATGCTTTTTATCGGACAAATAAAAAGGATTTTCGTCGAAGAAATGCGAGACGTTTTATTATACGTCAGACGGTAGGCGGTCTATGTGCGCGTAGCTTTACTATACCCATTACCAAAGAGACGGTAAGGGGATAAGCAGTGACTACAAAGAGTCGATGGAAAGACTAATGAAACTCTATGTGATAGCTGTGACTACAAAGAGTCGATGAAAAGACTAATGAAACTGTATGTAAATATGTTCTGTTCAACTTTTATTAAGGTACTTACTCAAGCATAGTTTAACTAAGGTTAAATTAAGTAAGTTCAATAAGTATGGTTATTAAATATGTGCGTATATTAAGTTAAAGATTTGGTTCAGTGTTAAATTGAATTTGTTATTGCAACTTTGGCTTAAATATATATTTTTCAAGTTCGATCTGCTGTTATATATGTTATATTCTGTTCAACTTTTATTAAGGTACAAATATTTGTTCAATAAGTTATCGAATATGCGTGTATAGTTAATTTAGATATCGTTCAATGTTACGATATTTATATTTATATATTTATTTCATATTTATTATTATTTCAAGTGATTATTTGCCAGAATGTAGTATCAGATAGGATATCTACTAGTCGATCTACTATTTTATCTAAAGTTTTCTCTTGTTTATTTACTAGACTTGTCATATTGCAACGGCCTCACGCCTGGCTTATTGTATTTGTTTTTTTTTTCCCCCTTTCCTTTTCATTTTCATTTTCCTCTTTCTTTTTTTTGATTGTTGTCGACAGGGTCGTTTTGCATTGTACCGTTATTGTAGCTTCTATAAATGGATTATGGCAATTAAACTGTATGTGTGTGTGTGTGTGTGTTGCTGGCGCTATGTAGGGTGCCAAGAAGATGTGTCTTATACATATATTATACAGAAGCACGAACAGGATGAGCAAATAAATGTGTATGTAGCTCGATTGACCTCAATTCATTACGAAACGAAAGGAAAAAATGTTAAAAAACCTTTTGATATTTATGATTTGAGTGTTTTAGATTCGTTTACTTTGAGAATTTGACACGGTTAGCTTTGCTAGTCATTTGAAAAAAGTAATTAAACAGCCGAAATCATCATTAGGCAATGCCACAAAATGATAATCCAAATGATTCGGCTGAATAGTTAACACGAATTTCACAGATACTACCAGCAATAATTTATTAACTAGATTGCCATACACAACAAAACAAATTAAAGATTTTGCTTTCGTTGTTGCTAACGCCACGACTAACTAATACACTGTTTTTACTTTAAACATATATATTTCTTACAACTGATTTATAAACTAAACACCATCTTAACATACTCTCCCTTTTTCAAAACAGCGTATCGTGTCTTTAAAAATATGTACCGTGAAATTGAACAAATAATGTACCAATAAAGTAGGCGACTCAACTTCAAACTCAAAACATTTCTGATTATTAATGATCTCTAGCTCTCTCGCTCTCTCGCTCTGTCTTTAAAGTATCAATCTGCTTTCAGGTTAGGCACATGTAAAACACACGTTAAACGTAACATAACTGTAAAGTGGCAAACGTATGCGTTTTTGGCTGCTCTCTCTCCCTTTCTCTCCCACTCTCACAGCCGTTGCGTTGTTTGTTGTATTTGTGTTATTTGTTGTACATTTTCTGTTATAGTTTTACGCAAATATGTGAAATTTAAACTATTATAAATACTTTGGATGCAAAAGCACAAAATGCCAAGCTCAAAACAACGAAAAAAAAAAACAAATTCATTTGGCATTGTTCGGTGCCGAGAATAGTTGGCAATTGGGTTTCAAACACATGTGTGTGTAGTGGAATAAGAAACAGAGAGAGTGGGAGAGAGAGAGAGAGCTTTTACAGCTACACAGCAGCCCATCAAAAGACATTTAAATATTTTGCGGTTTATTGTGCATGCCTGAGCCGGGACAATGTAAAGTGGAAGAAGCAAAACAGTGTTCACTACTTTTCTCTCACTCACTCTCTCTCTCTCTTTGAATACGGGACACATGCGACAGAGAAGTACATATTTTCTTTCATTTTTTTTTCGTTTTGCGATAGAACAACAACACTTAAACCTAATGTGAGATTTATGCTAGCATTTTATACAGAGTCAGCAGCCGCCCTTTTTGCTTGACATTTATGAAATTTTGTGCGGAATTTCAACGACGAACGAACGAAAACTTAAAAGCAAAATCCCAAGTAGCAAAACAAGAGATGAGGTTAACAAACTGTTTTGCTCTTGTTCTTCCTGTTTTTGTTGTTGTTGTTATTTTAGTAGACGTTTCTCATATTATGATCAAATTATGAACGAGTATGTGTGTGTGTGTGTGTGTGTGTCTTGGTTTCTTTGAAGCTACACTTAAGTTTTAATTTATATGTAAATTAGCTGTTTTTTTCGTATTATTTTTTGCTGCTGCTAGAAAAAGAAGGGCACAAAACTGCAAATAATGACAGATTGAGTGATATTTGATGACAATTCGCTTAGCTAGCCATGTTGCAACGTGTTGCAGCAGGTGGAGAAATATGTTAGATATGCAAATGAAGCATAAAGAAACTAAGTTTTTTATATCCAACTCAAGTTTGTAGTTTTTTTTTTTTAGAACAAATTATTAAATATAATAACCTCTGTGTAGCACGAGAAATGGATTAATTAACGTCAAAATGTGAACAAAAAATTGATTGAGCAGCTAGAAAACTTTGACCAATAATAATATTGATGATCTTTCGTTGGCGCTTTCAAGCTTTTCCCACAGTCTGCACAGTCTAATGATGACCTGAAGCTGTTGCTTTTATAATTAAAACATTAATTAAATGTTCAAGCTTGGGAATACACACAAGCTGCCTCCAACCAGACAAAAAAGTAAATACACAAAACAAAAAAAAAACACACAACTAAGTATTAAACTATTACAAGTGTCAAAAAGAAGTGTGGGCTTTTATTGACTCTAAGCTAGTAGCTGCAAACAGCAGTTGGGAATTATAACAGTTAGTTCACAATCGTAGCCGTACAATGATCATAATTTATGGTACCTGCTGTCGCATTCCACAATACCAATCACAAAAACAAAAAAAAGCCACGACAAAATTGATAAAAACCACACAAAAACAACAACAGACAGCAGGCAACAGTTATTTATCACGAAAACGAAGCCAGTGGCAATTGGAAAACGACAAAATTGCCAACAGAGGCGCGGGAAGAGTGAGGTAAAGCTAAAAGCAATGCTTGTTGGACAGCTGCCAGCATTCCCACATCATTTAATTTCGATTAGTCAAACAGACAAACAAACGAAAACAAAACAAAACAAAACGGAAACGAAACAAAACGAAACGCAACTTGTCGCTGTTTGAGTATTGAATAAGCGCGGCAAATGCTTGCGGACACCTGACCTCGTACTCGTCTCGTCCTCTCTGCTCTTGCCGAACTCAACCCGAACGTAATTGTCACCTTCGATATGTACGAAATGCCTAATTGACGCCTAAAGGGCGCATTTGATGCCAACTGACTGACAGGGGGTTAAATAATATTGAATGGGGGAGCAGCCGGCAAAGTGCAGCCAACTTGTCGCCTCGCGCATTTCGATGGTTATAAAACGTGCAACATTTGGTGGCATTTACTAACAACAACAACAAAAAACAAAACATAGTTATAGGAAAACTGGTTTCTTAGGGTTTTGTACTTGATTTACCTTCAGCTACTAAAGATCAAAAATGTACCAAGAGATAATAAATATTTGAGGGGAACTGAGTTGCAGTTTGAGAGTTATTGCCCATGCTTGAGTTGTACACAACAACTAAAACTGTATTTATGTGTTTGGTGTGGCTTTTTAACCGTTTAAAAACTTAGATTTATATGCTTTTTATGCCTTTGTGCTTAAGCTTTCAATTACTTTGCCTGCCCATTTCAATTAGTTGTGCACCGTTAGTTTGGTAATTTATTAATGTGCAGCGCAAAAGTTTGTTGCTGTTCTGTGGCCTTACTTGCGTTCTATTCCTCTCTCTCTCTCTCTCGCCTTTTTGTGTGCTTGTGTTTGTGCGGCTGTGTGCACTGCTCTGATAAAAGCTATTATTGTTGTTGCTGCTCGCTCTACTCAATTGTTGCTTTTGTTGTTCACAACTATTGATTTGAGCTTTGACTATCTTATGTCTTTTGGAAGTGAGACGTTTAGGCTTGAGAATATTTATTTAATTAGCCTAAAACTGTAGCAAAGACAGAGATGCCTAATGAGCGCGGGGCAGTCTAGTGCATGCAGAACTATAAGGCTAGGTCAGTGACTCTAAAACCTGTCAAGTATTTATTCTGTATTACACTGAGCGGGAATTTGTTAAGGAATATTTCAATAAGCTAAGCTAATGGGATCTTAAACTGTAATCAAGGCAATGACTCTTAAACCTTACTTTGAACGACTGGTGGAGTCTGTGAAGGATAATTTAACCCTAGACTAGTTGCTTTAAAACTGTTAACGCAGTACAGTTACTTAGAAACTGTAAATTTAAGAGAGGCTCCTAGCATTTATTTTCAAAGCATGTAATATTCGAAATTTAAAGTATATATATATATATATATATATAAATAGTTGAGTTATCGACAAGTCTCAAAACGCGTCCGTGCCACAAAAAGATGGACATGCCGGAGGCGTTGTTGCGACAGGCAGCAGCCAACATGAATGGCGGCGGGGCAGGATGTGTTGCTCGACGAGAATGATGCCTCGCATGCCTCAATGCGTGGATGGTCAGGGTTAGGGTAAAGGGGTAGGAGGAAGGATACGCAGGTAGTATATGTGTGTGTGTGTGTGTGTGTAAGTTGGGCTTACACGAAAATAGCTGTGGCATTCCTTTTGAAGTTTACGCACAAATATGAAAGAGAGAGAGAGAGGAGGGGGGGGAGGGAAGAGGTTTGCTGGCCACGAGGCAGGATCATAATTAACGCAATAATCATCGATGAATGAAGGGAATATGAGTATGAACACGCTGGGGGAGGGGGTGGGAGGGCAAAGAATGACCTGTTTGGCATGATGAAGGCGTTTAACACATTCGCATTTTTGTTGTTGTTGTTGTTAACTAGGCATGTGTCCAAAAGGGCTCCCCCCAAATGTATAAAAAGGCTTCCCAGCTGCCTGACTGAGCAACAACACCAACTCCAACCCCCCTCAAACTGTATGTATGTGTGTGTGTGTATTTGTGTGTTGCGCGTGTTCATTTCTCGCAATTTGCGTAGGTGATGCCATGGAATTTGATTTTCACACGTGTTATACCTCTATATCTACCCACCTCCCTCCCCTCTCCACCCACCAACATCACTTCCATTTTTGTTGTTGTTGTTGTTGTTAATAATAATAATAATAATGCAAATGCGTCGCTAGAATTATTTTACACTCAATGATTTCGCACACACACACGCACACAGATGCACATAAAAATAGAAAGCCAAAGCAAAGTTTTTTCTGACCTGATAATAAAAATAAGTAATTATAAGAGCTTGGCAACTCTGCTGAAGTTGAAGCTCACGAGTTCAAGTTCGAGTCAAAGCATAACAATAATCATAAATTCAAACGATGACAACTCTAAGTACTACACGCTCTATATTTATCTCCCTCCCTCTCACACACACACACACAAAGACAATAATTGCGCTGACAACCAAAAAACTGCTTGCTTTAAATCACGCAATTGTTAAAAAAGGGAAATAGCAGGTTCATCTTTTCCTATCTCTTCTTCCTCTTCTTCCTCTTCTTCTTGTACTGTGTCGCGTGATCTTGAGTTCTTAGGCTGGGAAAAGAAGAAGAATGAAATTGTTTTGCGATTGCCAGATAAGATAAGATAGTATAAAGATCAGAGACGATTTTCATTTGAAAACTTTGTTGACATGACTCCACTTAAAAACTAACTACACTTAGTTAGTATATACCCCTAATACATACATATATCTAGGTTCAAGAAAGTACACTTGCAAAAATCTATGAGCTACAAATAATATTAAAGCAATCAGACTTTTTGTTACCTATTTTTTGGGTATCAAGCTATATTGAATTTGTTAACTACTTAGTTTATATTACTAGATAAACTCATTTTTATTCACAATTGTTTTTTTTAATCATATTTATTTAAGAAATATTAATTTTTTTCGTATTTTTATTATTTCTAAGCGAAGTTAACTTTTTCTTTTTCCAAATAATTGTGCTAAAATTTTTTTTTTCTTTCTTTTTGTCTTAACTTGAACATTATTGATATTCAAATAAAGTTTCTGGAGCTAAAAACTATGCTTGGGTATAATTTTATTAAAGTGTACATACTTCAGTGTATGTATATATGTGTGTGTGTGTGTGTGTGTCGGAAAACGGAACACGAGCAAAGCGATTCAAAAAAACAAAAAGAAAGAACAAAGCGGCTGACGAATTGCATTGTAAAACGCTAACAAAAACCGAAACCGAAAGAAAACTCACAAAAAAACAAAAAAAAACATTAAAAAGCACGCAATACGAAAGAGTATCGTGTTGTAGTAGTAGTGTTGTTGGATTGGTTGATTGGATAGGTGCAGACTTGGCCCCAATTTTCGATGGGTGGAGGGGGGGCAGATAAGCATCAAAAGACCGCTCGGCCATTTTGTTTAACGAAAGAGTCTTTGCGTGTGTTATGCAATTTATCAAAATCCATTTGATTTAGTTGTAAGTTGTATGTTGCAAGTTGCAAGTAGCAAATTGTATGAAACATAGCCAAGCATAATTTCTCTCTTCCTCCAAAGGGGGCGAAAAAACAATGCAAATTTTTGTGGCCAGTTCTGGCGATGTTATATATACGTTTGGTGAAACTTAATATTAACTTTAGGGTTTATTTTCATGCAAAAATTCAACAAAAATCATTTTATTTTGGTTTTAACACTTGGAAATAATCTTTAAAATATTTGTCTGCATATTTACATTAATCAAAACTTAAGATTGCCTTTAACTCAACCCATTTAAAATGATATATATATATATATTTTTTTTAATGACATTCATTGCAAGTTTGTAGCATTTTCTTATAATTGCTTGCTATAATTTTATGCAAAAGCAAAACTAACCTCGACATAAAAACTGGACGTAGATTTATGAGATATCACAACACACACACACACACACACACACATACATGTGTACATAGTATTATATCGATATATCATCGAACAAGAAGAAGCAGTAAAGAGGCTGAACGTTGGGGCGGTTCGGGTCCGGGTCCGGTTGCAACAGTAGCAGAAGCGTCAAATTATAATAATAATAATAATAACAATAAAAAATCAACCACAAATACTGACACAACATTCAACTTTAAATAACAAAAGGATTTATGATCCATCTAAACACACACACACACACACATACGTGTGTATGTGTCTTATTTTTGTGTGTCCGTTGTTTTTTTTTTTGTTGTTTTTGTTTGCATTTATGAGTTACAAGCAAGCGAGCGTTGAAATAATCAAAAATATTGCATCTGCAGTCGCCGCCGTCTAAGCAACAACAAATTTGCAATCCGCAAGTCTCATTTTTATTTTTTTTTGGCAACCAATGCAAGAGCCGAACGCCAACTGTTTGTGTTTTTTTTGTTGCATCTGTATGTGTGCTTGTATGTGTTGGTTCGGTTGAGAGCTTCATCCATGCATTGGTATTTGTATTCGCGACATTCCCGCATTTCGCTCTCTGAGCGTGCGTGCGTATGTATGTATAACTGTATCTCTCGCTCTCGCTCTCGCTCTCTCTCTCTTTCTTTCTGACTGCTTGCCTGTGTGTGGTTGAAATGGTTGTTCAATTTCCATTTCCATGTTTCATTGCTTGGCTCCGCCCTTAAATGCGGCGCTGCGCATGTTCCATTTGCCATTTCGTTCCTTATATACGAAGCGACTGCGCTGTGTTTTTACAACAGTTTTGTCTTTGCTGTTGCTTTTGCATTTGCTTTTGCATTTGCGCTGCCTTTGCACTTTTCCCATTGCTTGTAAAACGTACTCTTTTCATTATTTACTTAAGAGCTTTTGCCTTTGTTTTCGAGTGTGTGTGTGTGTGTGTGTGTTATGCATTTGTTTATGCGTCTCGTTTTAAAATTTAAAGGCATTTCCTTTGGCTGGCTTCCTGCGCATTTTGCACGCCCCTTTTTCGAGTCGCAACTATAAAATATTGTACTATATTGAATAAATATTTTGCTTGCAAGGTAAAAACAATATTTTCCTTTTACTCTCTTCTCCTCTCCTCTCTCTCTCTCGCTCTCTCTCTCTCTTTTTCCTACTTCCCCCACCTCCCCTCGATATAATTTGGGTCTGCTGCTGTCAGTTTTGCATTTTCGGACTAATTTAAAATTTATGCTTTTCAAATTTTGTTTGGCAATTTGTTGCAAGTTGTTTTGCGGCATGAAAACTGTATGATTATGGCTGAAAATATAGTATAGTAAAATACATATAACACATTTCTTTCATTATTTTCTTTGCTTTCTTTACTTCGTTTTTTCTTTGTTGTATCTGCAACATTTTTTTTATTGCTTTCTTTTCTCAACTTTTTATTTGCAATTTTCTTTTCTTGCTTGCATTTTATGACTTTTTCTTAAGCTCTTCTTAACAGCCACACCCACACACACACACACACACACACAAACACCAATACCAAAACCAACACACACACACACACACACACATTTACAAACATTGGCATCCGCCATCCTTTGCCAATTGGCAACATCTGCGTAATGCAATTTTCTTTGCTGGCTAGTGAAAATTTCTTTCTTACAAACACTTACTCTCTCTCTCTCTCTCCCTCACTCCGTCTCTTTCTTCTTTCTTTCTGTCTCTTTCGCTCCGTCTTTGGGGATAGCTTCTTAGTTCTTTTATTAAACTCCTTGATGCGAATGCATTTGCCTCCACTTTCGGGATTTAAGTAAGGAAAACGACGCATTAAGCATACAGGCAGCATTGCCTATAACGGACACAGCCACAGGCGAATCCCTTAAACCTTCTTTGGACAGCAAATACTTAATATTTGTTATAACATTGTTACAATGTGTTTTCGCCCCATAGATTTGCGCCTTGGCGTATGCTTTAAAAAATGTTCTTTCTTTATTTTACATAACAGCTATATGCAAAAAGTAAATGTATATATATACCCGAAGGACATTACCTAAACATACTATTTTTCATGTTTTATTAGCTTCCTTTTCACATATCAAACGATCTTTGTCTACATTCCCATATATGTTTTTGTATGCATGTGTGTGTGTGTGTGTATGTGTGTGAGTGCCTAAACCTAGTTTGAGTGCTTGGCCGCATCCTGAGTGTCCTTTGTTGCAAGTTTATGACCCTGCCTAAGTTTCACAGAGACAATAATTCAAACCTTATACAAAAGACCAGCTTTAGCTTCACCTGCAAATTTATGATCAACCCTCGCCTCCACGACCCCCCCCCCCCCACAACCCCCTGCAAACACGCCCCCCTTGAGATAGCTGCCCACATCCGGAGCATAGGAATTTTTTCAGTTTCAGATTTGGCAAAAGGACGTAATTCATAGTAAAAGAAAGCTCGTAAATACCTGCGAACTTGCGAAAGCTTAAAACCTTCGTTTCAATAAAAAAGAATGTCCGAACTGTGTGTACCCTGTAATAGAAAGAATAAGCTAAGGGTAGTGAAAGAGTAGTGAAAGCGTAGTGAAAGGGTAGTGAAAGGGTAGTGAAAAGGGTAGCGAAAAGGGTAGTGAAAGGGTAGTGAAAGAGTAGTGAAAAGGGTAGCGAAACGGTAGTGAAAAAAGTAGTGAAAGGGTAGTGAAAAGGGTAGCGAAACGGTAGTGAAAAAAGTAGTGAAAGGGTAGCGAAAAGGGTAGTGAAATAGTAGTGAAAAATGTAGTGAAAAGGGTAGTGAAAAGGGTAGTGAAAAGGTAGTGAAAAGAGTAGTGAAAGAGTAGCTAACGATCAGCAGCAACAGTCAAAAAGATTTGGACTTAAGAAAACTTGAAAACGAATCTTTAAAGTTGTTAAAAATATATTCTTTTGTTAAATAAAATCGGTTTAAAACTATATACTTATTTGTTATTTGATTTTTTCTTGATTTCCCAAACATATTAACAGTTTACAGGGTATTCTGTAGTTCCTGATTCTCAACTTCCTCACTTTTTTTGCTCATCCTTTTTTTTCCGATAATGTTGCGTCCCGAACCGAACCGAGCCCCAATTTTATTATCATATTTGTTTAATATATATTATGAGAATCTTTATAGAATAAGTTTCAAGCATATAGTTTGTGTATTTGTCCACTTTCAACCCCTAACCACAACACATTCGAATATTTTTTTCTTTTTTTCGTTTCGTGTTTTTTTTTCTGTTTTTTTTTTTTTATCAGTTTTGCTGACTGAGTTGTGAAAACTTTGCTCAGCAGTTTTTGACATTTTGTATGATGGATTGCACTTTATGCTAATTGAGCTTAAACACACTTACAAACATCACACTTACATACATATATACATGCATACGCACGTACATACATATGAACATCTTTTTACATTGCTCTTTCTATCTCTCTTCTTTATTTTTTAATATTTTTGTTGCAGTCATTTGCTTTAGAAACTTTTGCTTTGGTAGTATTTGTGCACCAGCTGAAATGAGTTCGAAAGGAGGAGAGAAGAGAGAGAAGAGAATGTGACCAATAGCAAACTTATTTGTTGTTGCTTAGACAAATTGTTGGGGGCGAGAGTGGACAGTGAAAGGGTTCGATAGTTCACAAATGGTTTGATATATTGTGTGAATGCACTTTAATCAATAAAGAAATGATAAAAGATCTTCTTGACTTGAACTTAGGCAATAGTATCTTTCTTTAACATAAGTTCTTGAAACTTCTGCATGCAAGTAATTAAGTAAACAGCTTTGTCATACAAATCCTCAGAAGTCTTAGTCTAATAAAGACTTCTATCCTATAAGTTAGTTTGACCCCTTCACAAGATAGAAATGATATAAGGTTTCTCATCTTCGAAATATGTTAGTTCTATACGATCTTAAACAATAATTTCATTCCTTAGTAAGAGTTCTGGAATTTGTACGTAGTCTTACTTTTATATAGTAAAGCTCTATTGAATTCCATCCTATAAGTTCTTCTGAGCACATTACAAGAGAGAAATACTCAGAAATACTACACGATAAAAGATCTTTTGTTAGTTTTGACTTGAACTTGAACAACAATTCCATTTCTTAGTATAAGTTCTTGAGAGTTTTAAACTAATAATTCTTACTTTCCTTAAAGTCAGGTTTAACAACTTCTTTTCTATTGCTTTCCAGTGAATTTTTGACCACATCACAAGAAAGAAATGAAATAAGTTTCCTTAGAAAGACTTGATGATAAAAGATCTTCGAAATAACAAAATATTGTATGCTTAGCATGATTTTTTAAAGGTTCTGCAATGTTAAGAAACCAAAAATTTCTTACTTTTCCTAAAATCATGCATTAATCATAACTTCTTTCGTATTACTTTTGAGTTTCTTTTATTTTTTTTTGACCACATGAGAAATCCCTTAAGGGGTAAACTATTAACATAAATCGCAACGAATTTCAAACATAATGCTTAAATGCGCATTCATTAAACAAATTGTCAAGAAATTAGAAAATTATAAACGCTAAAACCGACTACAACAACAAAAGGAACAACAACAAAACAAAGTCAAATATCAAACATGGAAATGTATTTTTTTCTTTCTTTTTTCCATTTTTGGCTGATGATGATGATGATGTATGATGATGGATTGTCAACTTAATTACAATGCCAAACAAAAGGCAAATTGCATAAAACACTTTTCCACACATTCCACGTATGCGTGTGCGTGTGTGTGTGTGTGCGTGTGTGTGTTATGCCAACTGCCGGCCTTTTTTGGCTCAAATGCACGATGCGTATGCAAAAGGCAAACATTGAAAGCAAAAAAAGGAGGAAGAAGGATGAAAATACACACACAATAGGACACGGGGGCAATGTGGCACGCAACAGTGGCAAGACCAAAAGGGAGTAACGGCTTAGCTGCCTAATCTTGGCTGCAATTGTTCATCAGGCAGCATGCGGCATGTGGCAAGGCGGCAGCTGAAATCAGCTTTACAGCTAGCTATTTTGCTATTTGAAGCATATTCTTTATAGCGCCAGCCACGAACGAACCCAAAACCGCATAATAATTACACTATCACATTCCACGCACAAACACACACACACACACACACACATGTCCGGCATCCTTTCACACACTTAACAAGCATACAAGGCAAGCGAGAGAGAGAGCGAATGAGAGTGAGAGGGAAGCATCGTAAATTAGAATGTTTTTGCTTTTTCACACAATTAAAGTCAACATTACACGCGAAGGGGATGGTAAGGGGGTGGTGGAGGGGCGGGGGGGGGGGGGGGTGTTAAAGCAATTAAAATTTTCCATAGCCTTGCAATGTTTTTACCCATTTAGTTTTCGCTTGTCATGTGATATATGCATATTGCGTGTGTGTGTGCGACATGTGGCATGAAGATATAAAGAGACGCAACGCGTTTCTATTAATTAAAAGTCAAGACAAGTTCATTTGTGATAACTACTTGGCTTCTACTATCTTGGCTCATATCTCTCCACTTTACTTCATTTCACTAAAATGCGCTCAATCATTTAGCTAATCGACTCGCTCGCTCTCTTTCTCGCTCTCTCTTCGTCGTGTTGGGCAAAATGAAAAGTTTAAATTCATTTCTCAGCCACAAATGTTTCCTGCGTCCAGCCCCGAATTCTTTTATTTTTTTCTATGCCCTTTTTGGTGTTGTTGCCTTTTAATGGCATCAATTAAAATTTTGCGTACGTGACAAGAATTTTGTGCAGCAGCAGCAAAACTTCACTTTTGATGTTTCTCTCTTCATCTGCTTCTTGTTCTTATTCATTTCCTTTTGGCCAAGTTCATATTAGAGAGCCACAAAAGAACTTTAGCTGAAGTTCATCAACAACCAACCAACCAACAACAACACAAAGCGTAAAATTTTAAATTTTCAAGCGTAAAATTAAAAGCAAGAAGACGAGGCAAGAAGTGCAGAGACGAGGCGAGAAGAGTCGAGTTGAGTTGAGTCGAGTGATGACCTGAAAAGGAAAAGAAAAAAAGTTGTGGGCGTCGCCAGGTTTTGTTGTTGTTGTTGTTGCACCAATAACAAGTAACAATCAAAAAGGGTTTGCCAATGTTCCCCAAAGTCTTCTCAATGATGATTATGTTGACGATTATAATGGTAAGGGTATCACTAAATTATAAATTAAATCGAGTAGGAGTTCTTGTGAGATTTAACCAAAAACAATTACTTTCATTTAAAAACTTCTTACAAATGTGACCAAAATTAACTTAAAGAAATCACAAAAAGTCTCAATGCACTTAAATCTTTACTGAATGCAACTCTGTACGCATATTTTCACCATGGCGTGGTTAATTTATTGTCAAAGGTGAGTTAACTTAAAGATCCTTTTGGCTTGGAACTTAAAGAATTGTTTCTTTTAACATATTGCCACAAATTTCCAATTTAATTTTAAACTACTCAAATTTCATTATTTAATTTTAATTTTAGTAGTCGATTCTTTAGCTTAAACTTTTCGAGCTTCCAATAAATTTTCTACGAATTTACAACATGTTAATAATTACTATTTTTGCCCTTTAACAAATTCTAGGAACTTTCTACAAGATTTTTTTTTTTTTGCTTACAAACTTTTCAATATTCAATATTTTGTGGTTTCCATTTTAACCTTTGACAAATTTTCGTTCAATTTTTTTCTTTGCAAGAATATACAATATATATTTTTAACCACATTTTAATAGTTGAAAAGTTTTCAATAGTCTTTGATACATTTTTTTTTTCTAATAATAATTTACATTATTTTAATTTTATTTTATATTTTTGCTTAATTTTTTTAAATTTTAATGACTCTTTTGTTAGTAATTTATTATTATTTTATTTATTGTTTTTATTTTTTATATTTTTTTAAATTCTTTAATCTTAATGCTAAGTTGTTAAATTATTTTTCACTTATTTTTAATCAGTTAAATTTTCTCTTTCCAAATATTATTTTATTGTTATGATTTTTGTTGTTAATTTTTGGTAAGATCCTTGATTTCTTAACAAGATTTATTTTCTTTTTCCAATAATTACTATATAATTAATTAATAATTATTATTATTTTTTGATTTTATTTATTTATTATTCATTATTCTTTATTTTTTTGGTTAAATTTTGTTTACCCTCATGAATATTCTTCTATTTTTTTATTGCTAAACATATTCTTTGATTTTCCATCGATATGTTTTTGTATATTTTTCCTCCCTTCCCCCCCACGCACCGACCCTCCCACATTTTAATCACTAAACAAATAGGAAAGCCACAACGCATTTATTTGTGCAATGGCGCGTGAAATAAATGTCAACCGCAACTTAAACCGCATATGCTGATATCGAACCCCTACCCTCTCCCCCCTCCTCCTTCTTTGCCACCTTCTTCTTGTCATGGTGGTGCCAAACCACCCGAGACGCCCAAGTTACACATGACCCAGACGTTGGCACATGTTAAGAATGAGACAGAGACAGAGAGAGAGTGAGAGGGAGGGGGGGGGGGGGGGTGGTGTGTGTAAGGGGAACGACATAAGCCAAGGTTTTATCTTTTTATTGGCTGGCGTCGTCACCATCCATCGAATCCCCCAGATACAAGGGGAGAAACCTAAATAAGTGCCACACTCCAAATATATTTTTTTTTGTGCCATTTTTCCAGTTCATTTTTCATGCGATTTTTTGTTTTTTTTTTCTTATTATTTGCGCATCTTCAACTTGCTGCTTTGTGATTATTCTTTAATATTTATAATGGTACACACACACATATATGATTCTTACAGTTGATGTGTGAGCGTATGCATAAACACGATTATGTTTTCGCTTTCGATTTCGATTCTTTATTTGCTATATCTTAAACACACATGGGAGTTGAGTTGAGTTGACTTCTGGCTGTTGGATAGGGAGATGGAGAAGAAGTCAAGGCAACGAATGTTGCTAATAAATTTCAAATGCAACAAAGTGTCGAAGCGATAGACAACTATGCGATGGGTGTAAGCGCGTGTGTGTGTGTGTGTGGACAGAAGTCCAACGAAGATTGATCTGGCGGAATAAATGGAGCTACACGAAGCTGGGCAGGCAGCCAGGCAGGCAGGCAGGAGAGAAACAATGGACTGCAGGCGATTTCATCGTTCGTATTATTCATTGTTCTTTCTGTCTTTTTTGTCGAGGCATGGCAGAGACACCCTCGAAAAAAAAAAATGGAATGTGAAATAAAAAAAGTTTAGCCAGACGACGGCGGCGGTGACAAAACGTAAATAAATTGTCCAGCGAAGCAGCCATGAAACCGTTTTGGGTACGAGGAACGAGGCTTAAACAGACATTTAAACGTTTGTACAAGCCAGCCCATCAAATGATGTCCTTGCCTAGCCTATGAAAGGACAAAAAGCCGAGAAGGACACAATGTTTTGGCCAGAATTGGTCAGAACTGGGGAGTCAGTCGACCGACAGCCAAAGCAACATTTAGTCAGTCAATAAAACTTGTTAACGCCGTAATTGCCGGCAATTTATTTATGTGGTTTATTTCGTGGGAGCTTGGGCTCTGAATTTAATATCAAGTAGTAAATTTTGTATATACTAGTATATATAGAAAGTTGATCGAATCTTATACTTTGGTTTTACTTCAAAAAATAATTAAAAATTCATTAGAACACGCGCACAGTTATCGGCTAACAACACGCAATGTTACACACACACACACACACACACACACACATACATACACATATGTATTGTGAATGCAACAGCTCCCGGTTGATTAATTTAAATGGCGTCTCAGACCGCCATGGAAAACCTTTGACTCGAGGGAAACGGAAACGTGGACTTTTTGCATGTTACGCAAAAATTAAGTTGTAGCAACGTTGCAAGTTACAAGTTGCAACTAGCGAGGTCGTCTTCTCAATGTGAATGGGCCATGACGACAACAACAACAACAACAAAAACAAACACCATACTACAAGTCGAAAGAGGGAATTCTAATTGCGATTGCAATTATATTTGATAAAAAAAAGGGAACAATGGCGTTTAAACAATGCCATGGAGTAAAATGCAAATGGCGATATGTTTGTGGTGTTAAAAACATTTGTTTAAGTGCTGTGCAGTGGTGTCCGAAGGTGTAAGGGTGTTGGTAAACACAACAAACTAGCATTTATCAAGTTTATTCTATTGGAAATAAATAAATCTTGAAGAATTCTTAAGTTAAACTATTCGTGTTCCTGTAAAAGTTACAACAAATGTCTCGATCTGTAGTTTAACTAGTGACACAACTTATAAACTATCACTTATCGAAGTTATTGCATTGGAAATGAATCAATCTTAAAGAGTAAAAGTAAAATAATTTCTATTCTTTTTTGAACTAGTTGAACTTGTAACCTATAAAAGTTAAGAAAATCTTTTTGTAAGCTTGTTAATGATATACATGAATAAGTAATCTTTAGTCGGAATATCTTTGTATGTGTAAATGTCAACACCATGTTGAATTCCAGCTAAATTTAGCTTGAAATAAAAGAGAAGATATTATTATTGGTTCCATGAAAAGCCGTTTAGCTTATTGCCAACTGTCTCTCAGTTGGCTATCGGCAAAGATCAAATAACTTCGATTTGCATAAGCATTGTAACAACCCCCAACCAGCCCCCAAGCAGCCCCCAATCACCCCCAACTACCCTTAACCAGCTACCTGCTAACCACCTGCCACTTCAAGCTTCATCAAAGGGGTGCTAGAAAAAACAGAGCGCAACATTTGAAAAGAGCATATGTTTCTCCTCCTTTCGCTGTTCGCTGTTCGCTGTTGTTGTTGTTGTTGTTATTGTACCCACTTCCCGTTAACATCCCTATGCCACAACCCTTTAGCCGCCCCTTCACCCGCACCACCATGTCACCATGTCTGTTTTTCCAAGCTAAATGTTCGAGCAAAGCAAAGCATTTTGTTTCATGTGTCAAATTTAAAATGACAGCAAATTTAATCGATTTATGCTTTTGTTGCTCTGATTTCCGCGCTTCCAAAAGGGGGCTGCTTCACATAAGTGCGGAGGAGGGGGCGGTGAACCTCTCTCTCTCTCTGTGTTGTTCTCTTTCACTTTGGTTGTGTACAATTAATTAAGGCGACTTGAAAATGGAAAATTGTTGCATAAAAGTTCTTTATCTTCTTCTGGGGCATCCAATGAAAACTTTTTGCACAACGAAACTTAATTGAATTGAAATGTCTGCTTGACACGATACCACACATATATACACATATATATATAGATATCTGCATATAGTAAAAGAAAACAACATAACAAACAACATAATAACATTGTTGCCATTAACATAAGTTATTGTTGTTGGTTGTAAAGGGGTTTCCATTCTTATATTTAAGTAAAAATTGCCTTACTAACTTAAGAATTATATGCAAATATATATATTTTATATGTATATATACATATATATTAATATTGGTCATTAAAGTTGGTTTTGAGGGCTGCAAAGCAGTTAACTTAAAGCTCATGAAATGTTGTGCATAATTTTTGTATAATTTTCTTATATTTTTTCAAAGGTTTTTTTTAACATATTTTATGCAACAAGAACTTAGACACAAAAGTATTTTAACAATATCTTTCAGTTAGAAAATAAACAATGATTTTCCGCCTTCGATTCACACTTTCTCTCTCCAAGCATTCGAGATCTTAACACACAGATAATATTATAGATGAGCAACATTTTGTTCTTTTACAAATAAAAACTAACTTCTTAATATGCCTGGAAGGGATCTTTACCCATATATAAAGTATGTTTATATATAGTTGAATACATAAATATTTAAAGAGCTTTAATGGCCGTGACGTTTTAGCCATTAAATTAATTAACTTGTCTATCTTGCAACTTAATATGATTACTTCAAAGTGTTTGATTGTTCTATATATATATAATAAGTAAGAATGCTCTAGACGAGATATCTACTAGACTAGAAGATACCCTCAACCCTATACTAAACACGTACAGTAAGTGCTTGCAAGTATGTGTGTGTGTGTGTGCGATTGTACTGCTTTATACTTGACTTAACTTCAATGTTATATTTCCGCTTTGCTATATCTCCGGTGTTTCTTAACCGATTTCAATAAAAGTTTCACAGATTGCCATTATTTCGTTCAATGTTTCAAACGGGTTTTCAAAGTTTGGCGAATTCAAGATTTTATTGTTATCGTTCACATGTGTATATCGGAATCGGGAAGAGTTATCGAAAATTCGATATAAACTTGTTTTGCCTAGGGGTTAGGCGAGGTTAAGTTCCAAATCTGGAGTCTCTGGCTCCTATAGTCTCTGAGACATAGCTAAATCGACTCGCCTGTTGATGCTGATCAAGAATATATATACTTAATGGGGTCAGAGATGCTTTCAACTGCCTGTTACATACTTTTACCCTTTTTAAACATTTTTTAATTATTTAGAAGTTTTCTTTTCTTTTAATTTCCTATTAAAAATGATTAAAATGTATAGAAATATTTTAAGTTTTGAGCTTGCTAAAAATATTAATATAATGCACTCAGGCAAAAGGGTCCTTTGTGTGTGTGTGTGTGTGTGTGTGCGGAAGCATCATCTGCATATCTGCAACTGTCTCTCTCCCCCACCCATTCCCTTTGCCAACTCTGTGCTCCATCTCTTAGTGTCTCTCTCTCACTCTCTCTCTTACCGAATGCAATTCATAAATTTTGAGCAATGATAATCGTGCTGGGCATGCTGGCTGAACGGGTGGGAGGGGGACGGGCAGATTACTAGCCAGCAACTGTAACATATTGCCAGGTCCACACACACACACACACACACACACACACATACACACACAGACGCATTGCTTGATTGGAGTCCTTGCATATGCATATGCATTGGTTCTTTATAGCTGCCAGGGATGCACTGACACTGGCAGTGGTAGTGATAAGGGGAGTGGAGGGGGGGGGGGGATATGCATGTAAGTGGTAGATTGGAGTGGTGTACGTAGAGACGCGTCGCACACCCAAAACAAACACTCGACGCTTTTGTTCTTGCTGATGGAATTATTTGTTCGCACATTGTCAACTTTCCTGACAACCCACTCCGACTCCCGTATCTGGCCATGTGCATCTCTCACCTCCTCCCCCACCAGCTACCACGCAGTAGCAGCAACAACAGCACGACAGATATCAGAACAGGTCGCATATATGCAATATGCAATTTGCTGTCAAGGATTTTTTTATGGGATGCATGTGTGTGCGTGTGTGTGTGTGTGTGCAGCTCTTGGTGCTCTCTTGGTGCTTATCTTTGCTTTCATTTCATAAACCAGCGAACTCTTGCACACAAAAAACACACACACACACACACTCATATCCCGCATCCGTTTATTGTGCTTACCCTGAAGCATTTGGTTACAGTTTTCAGTACGAAAATTTTCGGGAACGAACAACACGAACTCTCGAAAACTGCAAACAATGAACTGCGAAACACATTTTGCTGCAACTGCAATTGAGAGACTAAAATGTGTTGCCCTTGTTTGTATGTGTTGTGTTGTGTTGTATGTGGGGACTGCAGTTCGTTCCTGCCACACATTGTGTCATCAGATTTGAACTTTTGTGGGGCTGTCATAGCCAGAAATTGGTTGCATGCAGCCAAAACTGGCCACAAATTTAGCCAGCCAGACGGCGACTTGATTTGTGACTTCATTAAGTGTTCCTGTACATTCTGAGTCTTACGCAAGGGGTCAGCTTAAGGGTGTGAGAGAGAGAGAGAGATAGAGAGAGGTATGTTGCTATAAATCAAATGAATTGGTTTTTCAACTTAAGCCTTGGTCGACTTTTTTGTTGATTTTTTTTTTGCCAATGGAAAACCAATTTAGTCATTATAATTTCCTTTTGAAAGCAAAAACATTAGAAAGAGTAAAGTTGTATTGACAAACTAATGTTGCTCTGTGGCATGTTCTTTGCGGCATCCAAATTGGTGGGTAGGAATATCGAACTATGCCCCAGAGTAGACTTGATATAATGCAAGCTGTTGAATAGGTTTACTAAACTTTGGAATCATTTGAACCACAAAACTTTTCCATCTGTCCGTAAAGTAATCATATCTAATAATGCTGTTAAATATGTTAGTTATGTATTTTGTTGAAGAACATATGTATAAATTTAAGTTTACTAATATATTTGTAATCGAAGATCAAAAGAATATATATTTTTACTTAATTTATTTGATGAATTGAATAACTTGAAATGATATATGATATTTTTATTATGTTATCGAAAGATACTTGAACTCAGCTTGAACTCAGAACTAAGAGCGAATGGACGCTCTTTCGAATATTTTAATATAAATCTAAGTAAATCTTATTAATTTATTAAAAATAAATAAAACTTGTGCTAAATATGACAAAGAAAATGTTTTAATTAGTATATCTAGAAGTTTAGAAGCGGTCAAATAGAATATAGTGCGAATGGCATATGGAGAAGTCGATCATTCGAGACGGATAATCTGTTTATATATATACACGTATATTTGTGTCCCAACTACCAGATAACTAGCCCCAACATACATTTTTTTTTTACTTTTAAATGGTTTAGTAGAAGAAAATTAAAGAACTAAAACAAATTATGTTTTTCTTCTTGAATATATAGTTTTAATATACATAAATAATATGAATAAGAAATTGGTTTGGCTTGAGGAATAAGTACTAAATAATATACATATATATATGCATATATATATATATATATATATATATATAATAATATGGATGCATCTAAGAAATGAGTTTGGCTTTTGGATCTAATACTTAATAACAATTTAACATGCAATTTGGCTATTTAAAGTTAAGTTTAAAAGTGGAACAAAAGAAATTGCCGCAATTATTTATTATTAATATTATTAAGCATTCGTTGTTTTCACTTCTTTTTTAATAAACATAATTTTCCACATCAACAAATAGAGTAATGATAATGAAGGTGAAGATCTTTGATCATGTTTATATATATATACATATATATATAGAAAATCTTTCCAATTATAATTCTCACATTTTTAGCTGGAATTTGTTAATGTGACTAAAAGTTTTTGAACGTGTTTTGCATACCTAAAATTGCTTTTGATAAATATATTTTTTTTCACTCTTTTTCTTCGTTGCATTCTGGTCGTTTATCAAATGCAAACATGCCCCATTGGTTGTTGCACTTGCCACTTTGGCCAATTCGGTTGTGCAACCTGCTCGCGGCACTCACTCAATGCTTCTTGTTCATTTGTTGAACTATTGGAACACACACACACACACACAACGAAAGCCATATTTTAAGCATGCAAGCCAAAAAAAATTAGCATATAAATGTGAAAACACATTCAAACTAACAACCAAAAGAGGCAACGTTAAGGCCAATGGACATGGACGCGAATGTGTGTATGTGTTTGTGTATGTGTGTGTGTGTGTGGAGTGGACTCCAAACGAGGATGCCGCTTTGCTGCTTTCGAAATGGGGGCAGCTCCAAGTGCAGTGAAATAAATAAAATTTTTGTTGCGAACGGCCATCGAAAATGTACGAAAAAGTAATTACTTTCGGACCCGCTAAAAAGCGTTGGGGTGGGGTGGTGAAACTACTACAACACAAACAACCACCCCACAACCCCACCTATCCCCCTCACACCATTATTCTTTAGCCATTCTCGCACATATGCAAATTTAGCACAAATGCAATGCACTTTTGGCTATTGGTGGACATCGACGATGTCGCCGCCGATGGTTGCCGCTTGTTGCAAGCAGCCATTCGCATAGCTCAATTGCATGCGAAAAGAGTGAAAGAGAGAGAGAGAGAGAATGTGTTGGACACACGCCTCTCACACCCGCCCGACAAGTACGTAGCGCCCATTGTCGACAAAATTATATCATTTTCGATCAAAGTAATTATTTTGCTTTGGTCTACAGCATAATTACGGCTTCTACGGCTTGTCCAGCTTGTGGGTTTGGATAGCGAGGAGGGTAGAGGGGTGGGGGGAGGCAATGCATGACCAACGCTTTGGTTGGCTGACTGCCTCGTCTCCTACCAAATGGCGGGCCAAACAACCAAACAACCAACCAACTGGTTGGCTATTTTTTCGTTTTACTGCTAATGGCCTCAGCTCATGGTTGACATTTTCCAAACAGTTATGGCGGCCATTTTAACGGCACACTCTTTCTCACTCTCTCTCACTCTCTCTCCCTCTCTGTCGCTTTTTGTGTATGTTGTTTGTTGTTTTCCAAATACAAAAATATGCAAAAATACACAAAGCAAAGCCATTTTTTTTTTGTGGCTTTGAGTTACTTAGGGGCAACAAAATTGCACTAACGTAATGCAGGAAAAGACTTTAAATAATAATATTATAAGTATTCAGCACATTCACTATTCTGATTCAACTTGGCAACTCTTAATCATTAGTTGAAGAATTATAAACTTATAAATTCGACAATTGCTTTATATACTAGCTTAAGCTCGAAGGAATTAACAATCAACAGTAGAAGGCAACAACAACAACAAGCTGTAGCTGTCCAATCTGCATACTAAACTTGCAACTTCTTTGCTCAAAGCATCTACCAAAAAAAAAGGAGAGAAAAAAAAACAAGAAGGTAATCAAAATGCAAGAGCGCAACCGTAGTAGCGGATGCGGGAACAGCAACATCAACATGGCTGCGGGCTATTCCACCAAACTGCATTCCAAATCAACAACAGAAGCTAACAAAACATGCATCAAACTCATCCACAACCTCATCAGCAGCAACAACAACTGCAACAACAACAGCAACAAGCTTGACACAAAGTAGCACTCGAAAATGGACTACGATGAGATGATGATGATGATGATGAAGGCAAAGGCAAAGGAGGCCTCGGTTCTTCGTTCTCTTCATTGCCTCCTCCTCCTTCTAAGTCTGCAACAACTATTCCATCAGTTCGACAACTATTACAGCAACAACAACAACAACAACAAACCCGATTCGTTTGCTTACTTACTTACCAAGCAACTCTGGCCGCTCTTGTAATGAACTTGAGACATTTGATTTACTCGACTCGCGAACTGCGCGACTTGCAACTTGCAACGCCATGTTGCAATGAAAAATCGCGGCACCAGCAGTCGCCTATGAATGAATGATGAATTCCATATTCCCAGTCCCAGTCACCAGCAGTAGACAGACAGAGTCTCTACTCTACTGTCTCTCTTTCTCTTTCTATCGCTATCTCTATCTGTATCTGTATCTTTCTTTCTTTCGCTGATGCTGTGTGGCAACATGGAAGCCACGAACGCTGCTGAGCAATATCTAAATGTGAATTTTAAGTATTTAAGGTGAGTAAAGGCATAGGCACAGTGTCACAAAATAACACTAGAATTAAATGGGAAATATAAATAAATTACTTGTAGTTAAAAAGATTAAGAAATGTTGTTAAAAACAAATAAATAATTATATATACAGCCATCGAAAAGATAATCGTGTATTTATAATATTTTTACGTTATGTCCATTTAACCCTTTGGGTATATTTGAAAAGTGAGACTTGTTATCGATTTTAAAAGTTTATCACTGTTCAAAATTATTAATTTTAATCTTATGTTAGCCAATATTATAATCATTTACTTGTTTTCTGAATAAAACTTGATGTTGGTTATGTTTACAAAATGAATTTATTCATCAAATCTAATAAATCGGGACTCAAATAAAATATATATTAAATATTTATCGCAATGGCAATGTTTGCTTTTTCATGCTTCTTTACTTAATCATACATTTTTATGAATGTTATCATAATTTTCTTTCATGTTTTTATTTTTACAGTAGTTCAAATATATTTAAACGTATACGTAATATTATTTATTTGTCTTTATAGGAAAGATTCCTACTAGAAGCTTAGCTAAACTGTTGTTGGAGTTTTGCACATATATCTTTTTTATGATAGTAAAATTGTGAGTTCATCCAACTCATTATATATTATAAAAAAAATTTTATTTTAATTGAAATATAATAAGTTTTGACACACTGTGCAGAAACGTAGCCTGGATGTGCAGAACGAGTAATCCTTGGCGTTTCTTAGCGGCATATACAGACACATAATATACATATTTATACTTATTATATAGAAAAATATATATATATATATATATAAAATGCCTGTTGTTGTAGTACGTGTATATCATAAAAGAGCTTTAGGCGCGGCACAAAGCTAGTCAGCTGCGGCAGATGGCAAAAAGATGCAAAGGTGATGTATACATATATATATATATATATATATCGTGGAATGTACATATGTAGGTGAGCAGCAGAGAGAAGAAACGAAGAAGACAACGTCTTTTGGACGGACGGATGGATGGATGGATGGATGGACGGACGGAGTGCAGACATTGCCAACAATTTCGCGTACGTTTTGTGAATTTGTAATTTTAAAATTATTATTGCCAGAGTAAAGCAACGAGCTGCAGCTGAAGGTGGGAGACGTAGATGGGAGACAGAGGGGAAAGTAGAAGTGAAGATCCTGCTGTTGATGGCGTTGATGGAACTTAGCTTTGGCTGACTCAAACACCATTTTTCTTTCTTTCTTTCCTTCTTTCTTGTTTTGCTGTGTTGTCTGATTGGAAGTTTGTTAGCTGCACTTTTGATTTGATTCGCAGACAGAAAGAAGGAACAAACTTTTGGGCGCTAATAACGCTGGCACTCTGCAATATACGAGGTGTTTGAGTCCTTTTTTGTTTGGTTCATCCTTTGGTAAAGTATTTCCTTCATTTTTTTTTCGTATGCCAACCAACCAAATCAAACGCATCGACCCATTAAATGTGCTTTTGAGCCTTTTTCCCGTTGCGCTGGCGGTTATTTACACGAGTCTGCTCATGTGGCTACATTTGAATCGTATAAAGATACGGAAGCTGCACTTAACATACCCTATAATATATTTTTTAATAGATTTCCTTTTCAAAAGTATCAACAACTAAGAGTTAGAGCATAACTTTTAATGCGAATGAGATACAAATTTTATTATAGTACGCACTGAACATTTTTTTACTAAGAAACTTATCTATAAATACATGCGTTGTGTTCCTTTATACTCTATATACCAAAAAAAAAAAGAAGAGAAGGTTCTTTGTCGTTGATTTACACGAAACCAAACAACAACAAAGTCCGCGCCTCCTCTTTACGAGTTCAACTCAACTGTTTACTCATGTAAATAATTAAGCAAAATAATGCCGCTGCTCCGCCCCAACCCCCCCAACAACAAACATCCAACACGCACACACAGAAAAAAAAAGGATCTTCCTTCTTCATGTGGCTGTGATTTTTTTTTTTTTGCACACACACATATGTTGTGTGCGTGTGTCAACAAGAGACAATGTAACGTTTATTGTTTGGCCTTTTCGTGGACGCATCCACGCCCTGTCCTGTCCCGTCCTGTCCTGTCCTGGCCAGCTTTTAGCTTTGGTTTCCTTTCTACCTTTGTGTCCGTTTCTACCTTCCATTTCCACTGTTTCTCCTTCTTTTTGTTGTTGTTTGTTGCGTGTCCTGCGTGTGAAAATATTGAGAATGACCACATTGCCACATTGTTATGCATTCAAAGGATATATTTTTGATATTGTCACGATTTGTGTGACATTATAAAGGCGCAACCTTTGTTGTTCTTGTCATATATATATATAAAAAGACCTGATTACAGGGTATCGAATGAATGTGTTGCGTTTGCTAAAGTCCTTTTAGTTGTTTGTATTTTGAGGCAGACTCAATTGCACATGTCCACAAATGTTCATGAATTTTTAACAAATTTTATTGAGCGTAAGAAATTTATAAAAAAAAAAAATTCATGCATATTCGTAATTTGTGTGTTTTAACTTAGAAAGGCAAAAGGCAACCTTTTTAACAATAGGTTTAATACATATAAATTAAGGTTTTTATATCAAGAATACATAAAATAGTTGATCAAAAGCATTTTTAAGCTTTCAATCTTGAATAATGAAAGATATCTCAAGTATTAACTTATTTCCTATACTTTCAACTATTTCCCATTTATATTCAAGTATACTTTCTTATATCTCAACATCATTTATGAACATCCTTCCATATGGAATAGTACACCTAAATATCTATATAGTAAAAAAACATCTTGTAGATTATGAAAGTTTTATTAAAAGGCATTTATAAGCTTTCAAGTCTTAACAATGAAAGGTATCTCAAGTATTGACTAATTTCCTATACTGTCAACTACTTTCCACTTGTATTCAAGTTAATATTCCTATATCTCAACATCATTTATGAACATACTTCCATATGGAATAGTACACCTAAAAAGATCTACTTAATACAAAACAAGTAAGAAGATTCTTGTCGAGAAATCCCGACTAGACGATACCCTGAACCCTATACTTTATGCGTACAGTCAGTACCTGCAAGTATGTGTGTGTGTACGCGCATACTGCTTACTCAACTTCAATGTCCCATATCTCCAGTGTTTCTTAACCGATTTTAATAAAAATTTATCCGATTGTCATTATTTTGTTAAATGTATCAAACGCCGTCTCAAAGTTTTCCAAATTCAATATTTTGTTGTTATCGATTCCATGTGTACATCGAAAACGGGAAGAGTTATCGAAAATCGATAACACTATCCTTCCATTTGGAATAGTACACCTAAAAATATCTGCATAGTACAAAAAAAACACACAGCTTGTAGCATGTATGAAAGTTTTGTTAAGCTGTCGTCGAACTTCCACCAAGTTTCAATTTGCTGCTTAAACAAAAAAACACAAATTGGTAGATGTGCTACCACAGAAAGTACGTTAGAAGTAATTTGGTTGTATTTACCTTAACGCAAACAACATTTGCCAGCTGAAAAGTAAAATCTAAATGAATTATTGGATCCATTAGCAAAATCCATTTACACAAATTTAATGCTAAAGCAAAAGCAGCTTCTCTCCACCGAAAAAACAGAAAAACAGAAAAACAGAAAAAGAAAAACTTTACACACTTCGTTGAACTTTTTGGCAGTGTTTCTGTAAGGGTGGAGAGCGGCGGGGTTATGGTTCCAGGGGTTCTTCGCCTCTAACGCTAAGGTTTGGATGGTGGGGAGAGGGTGGGGGTTGGGATAAATAAAAACTTAACAATTAAAAAATAAGCACACCAAAGAAAACATTTTGAGATTTACGCATAATGCGTAAAGGGTTGCCACTCAACTAAGTTCGACAGGGTCTGAGTCTGAGACCTTTAGCAGTTGCATGGCTAAGACAATTAATACCACTCGACTGTTTAATACCCTGTTTATTAAATGAGGTCGAGGGAAATGATTAGAAATGGAAAGCTTAAATCCCTCAGAAGAACTATATGTTTAATATACTTTTTGTTGTTCAGAAACAGAGTATATATATTGACAAATGTTAATGTCTACGATGCTGGTCGGTTAAGCATATTGGGCTTGCTTTTACTTAACGTTGGTGGCAAGTTGGGCAAGTTTTGGGGTTGGTTTCGGCAAAAGAAAATATTATTTTAACTTTAGCAACAAGCTTAAGTGAAACTAAGTATTAAGGCGCTCTCCTCTCACTATTTACTTCGTCTTTCATAATAATGCGTTAAATAAAGGTTAACAGCCAAAAGCAAGCTGCAAACTCGAACTTACCAATGCAGAAATAATTGCTACAACAGTCAGATTTCAATAAAAGAGATTTTAAACTTAAGTTAAGAGAAATAACAACATTATTTTACCTAATACTATACTAATACTATATGTTTGAATATTGTATATTAGTTTAAAATATAAGTATTTCATTATATTGTATTTAACAACATTTGAAAGCAGCCACAAACAATATTAATTTACTTTGTTGTTTTAAAATGTGATTTATTTTTCAACATTAACCACAACGTTTGGACTTAAAGCAATGTACTTTATATATAAATATATATATATATGTGTGTGTGTGTGTGTGTAGTTTTTAATTTATTTACAAACCACTTAATTTATTGTTATTCTGTTTTAATTACATTCTGTATGCGGCGTTAAATATGAAAATTAAAAATGCATCCGCTTTTCATTGTGAGTTAAAAATATTTTTTTTTCCATTCTTCTTCTTTTTGGTGGAATGTGTTGTGGGTGTTATGAAAGCCATTGACATTAATTAAACAAAAAAGGTTTTAAATACATACAAAATACATTTACATTTATATATATAGATTGTTATTAAAGCTTGTGGTATTGTTCAACTATCGGATTTTTAAGCATTGTTTTAGTTCAAACTGTTTAAAACTAACAAAGGTAAAGAAAAATGTTCAAAAGATACTTAATAAAATATTTATATAGTAAGTTAAAGTCAAATCAAAGGGTATTTCCAAGTCGTGTACAACTTTTAGTTCAATTAACATTGATTTTTTAATACTTCTATATTAATTATTATTTATGATGTCATTTAATATACATACAATATTTCTATAGATATGTATTTTACTTAAATCCCTGACTTTTCTCTACCCCAAAAAACATAATGAATAAGTTAATCGTGGCAAGAGCTATATTTAATATGCAACATGTGTTTAATTTTGATTTTTATTTCTCAACCAACTGGCGTAGAATTCTGGACACATGTCGTTGCACATAAGGTTTCTTTTGACACTTGATCGCTATATCAAATCGAAGCGCCAAGCAGTAAGAGAGAGAGAGAGAGGAACCTAAGCTAATACCACAGTTAGTTGCATGTGGTGAGTAACTGGTGAGTAATCCAATACCAAACACCCAGACAGAAAGCAAATTGAGCGGAAAACCAGAAGGCGCCTGCTCAAACTTGATCCTTTTAATATATGTATATATGTATATATGTATTTTGACATTTGCCGCCGTTTGTAAACAACAGTTATTATTAAGGCTTATAATGAATATGAGCAACAACACGAAGGTCAAACCAAAAGTGAAGTCCTTCAAGTTTTTGGCTTTCATATATATATATATATATATATATATATGGAACCCATTCAAGCTGAGAGTGCATAACCAAAGTAATTTTATCTCTGCTGGCTTTGCTTCCTGATGACGATAAGCAAACAAATTCCGAGCAACAGCCAAATTAAGTTTATCAAATGACATTTCCTGGCACACACACACACACTTCAATAATTATGCTTGAATAGTTGAAAGAATCGCACTTTGACCTTTGGAAGCAGGCATTAAAAGTGTTTATATGATTGTAGAGTAGAAAAATCAATTAATTACTTTAATTATTACATCAATTTCAAGTTAATTCTATCATTAGAATGTATTCATATATATATATATGTGTTTCAATTCACCTGAAAGAAGTTTTTATTAAGAGTACATTTTTCTTCTTCTCTTTCTTTGACTTTCTGTCAAAGAACATTCCAAAATCGACTTAATACACTTACTTTTTTGTTCACTTTTTCAATTTTTCCTCATTTTTTTCTGTTCTATTTTTTTTGTGTTTATTTTTTCCGTTCGCTTAAGTCAACAACAATTGTTAATTTCATTTTTCAAACGTCCCTTTGATACTTGAATGCCGCATTAACACTCTCCCTCCCTCTCTCTCTATATATATATATGCATCTTCTCATCGAATGACTGACGAACTGCCCCTTGGCTCAAAATTTGATATGCCTCGCGGGGGAGGAGAGCAAGGGCAGGGCGAAGTGCTTTAATTTTATTTGCACACAAATGAAGGAAACATTTTGACGTTTTTTCGTGTTTCGTGTTTCGGTTTTTCGCTTTTTTCGCTTTTTTTGTGGCCAGTGCAAATAAAATTCATTATAAATTTCTAATTATATCAGCCAAAAACCCACCCACCCAACACCCAAAGAAAAAAAAGCCCCTCAAAAAAAGTTTACATTTTTCACCATTTTTTTTTTTGCTGGTAGCGAACCTTAAAAAATGTCAAGCCACATTTGACAATGATGAATCTGCCTTTTTTTGAGGGTGGGAGGGGAAAGCAACCCTCAAGAATATATATATGTATATATAGTGTATCCGAATGAAAACTCAGCTGATAAACTGATTATGCACATCAATTGAGCCAGTTTTGAAAGTTGTGGCAATTGTTTTGTGAAAATTGAATTACCTTTTGTATCTCATATTGCATTGAAAGCTCCGAGCCGAAGAAGGAGAAGAAGTTGGTGGCTTTCTAATTACAAATAATAAGTAAAAAGGCAAATGCTTTGCGGCTTTTGTGCACCTGCTACCACCACCACCACCAACAACAACACCACCAACAACAAGAACAAAAAGGGAACACATAGAACATAATTATTAAAAGGTGAATGGTGGAGCTACCCCAAATTGGCAAAGGTATTTGTTTAAATTATTATTGGACTTAATTATGCCAAGTCTTCGGTTTGAAACAAACAAAAAAAACACAAGAAGAAGGAGCAAGAAGAAGAAGCAGAATACGCGTATTGTTAAGTGAAATGAAGCCAAACTAAGGTTCGAGTAAGAAGAAAGAAAAGCGAAAATGATGATGTACAAGGACAAAGCGAAAAGTAACTTTAAGTGGCAAAGTAAAATTTGAGTTTAAAATCTTAAGTATTTATTAATTAGAATTTTGTAATTGTTATGTTCACTAGACCTGAAAACAGATATCTTTGTGTGTGTAATTTAATTTAAAAACGTTTCACTTGAGTTCTTTTAGCTCTGCACTTCTTTGTTGCTATGGTAATGACATAAAACACAGATAAGGCAGTTGGAAAGAGTAGCTCTTCAACTGTAGCCAAGCATAATTCACCACATCAATGACTCGCAAACTGTATGTTAGCTTCCACAATTGCTATTATGATTTCTCTAACTGATTGATTGATTGATTGACTGATTATGCTTGCCTAAAGCACATACCAACCAGCTTATAAACAAAATCAGAAGCATATAAATATATATATATATATGTATGAGCAAATAGCTGCTGTCCATTAGTGACATATAAACTAGTATGTGTAAATATCAGAGATTAGTGACAAAAAAAAACAAAACCATTGAGATCTATAGATGTCAACAGTTTTATGTTACAGATAGCTATTTGGTTAACCTATTTTGTACGCACAAAGACCAAAAGTGCCGAGTTGTGCATTCAATCTCTAAGTAAATACCCGGACAAGAACTAAAGGACATGCGGCGACAGCTATTTAACTTGAACACAGCTCTTGCTGCTGATATAAATCAAACAACAATAAGAGCCAAACATAGATATTAACACGGATATTACATACATAACACACAACACAACGCACTCTGTTCGTAAATCAGGGGTCATTGCAGATTAACTATGCGCCTCTTCGCACACACACACATACTCTCCACTCAACTCTCCGCATTGTGATACACGCCCCATTGTCAACGTTAAGCAGCGTGTGAGGATTACACACACTCTCTCTCTCTCTCTTGCTCTCTGTGTTTTTGGCATTCTTTTAGCCGTAACGTCCCTCGCAGATAATGCTCACAATGTCCTCTGTCCTGTGTATAATTGGTGGTGACACATGCGAGCGCTTCTTCTTCTTCTTTTTATTATCATCATTTCTTTGTAGTGTGTAGTTTGTTGTCCTATATATATTGTTGTGACGCTTGTAATTAGGACCCCGCACTCAGATCTACTCAGTGTAATGTGTATGTATGTATGTATGTAAGTAAGCCCACAAATATCTGTGTAGTTATTTTGTTTCGAGGTATTTAATGCTTCAATTGATTTTTGATTTAACAGCAGCCTCCCCGCTGTCTCAACTGGCAGCTGTGTTGCGTTTAATAACCCGCCCCTCTTTCTCTTTCTCTTTCTCATTCTCTTGCTGGCTGTTTAGGTTTTTAAAAGCCCAGCAGGTTGCCTCTGTCTTGGAGCCAGCTTAAAGATCATTCACAAAACAATACTTATGAAGAGCAAGAGGAGTGAACTCACCATACTGAACATTATTTTTGCAAGACTTTTTATTTCAATAACCTTTTTCATAATCTTTAGGTAGACTTATTCATATAACAATAGAATGAACAGAAGGAAATCAAGAGTACTTAAAATTCGTTGTCACTTAACAGTTTGCAATCGATTTTCAAGACATTTCTAATGTTGAATATAGCAACGTAATACCTATAAAACTTGACAAGGTCCGTTATCATAATGACAAATATAATGCTGCTCATCTCGTTCAGTTTGCGATAAGCTTTTGATGCTCAACGCGAGAATCTTAACTCGCAACTCAGAACAGTTGCAATTATACATTCCGAAAGTTAAGACGTATTTCATTCTAATAGATACTTTTTCGACACAGAATGAAGCTATTAGCCTTGAGCTTGCTGGGCGTATTGAGTTTAACACACGCCGCTCTTGATAATAGTCCAAAGTTGATTTGTTATTATGATTCAAGCTCTTATCTGCGCAAGGGTCTGGCCAAGTTGGATGACACCAGCTTGGAGTTAGCCTTGCAGTTCTGCACACATCTCGTCTATGGCTATATGGGCCTTAAGCCAGATACTTATGAAATGTTTAGCTTGAACGTGGACTTGGATATGTTTCATTTCAAGGATATTACGCAATTGCGTGACAAGTTTCCAAAACTGAAAGTCTTACTGAGCATTGGCGGAGATCGAGATGCGGATGAGTTGCATCCCAATAAGTATGTGGAACTTCTCGAGGCAAATCGCACGGCACAACAGAACTTTATCGATAGCAGCATGATTATGTTGCGTCGCAATGGCTTTGATGGCTTGGACTTGGCCTTTCAGTTGCCCAAGAACAAGCCGCGTAAAGTGCACGGAACGATTGGCAGTTATTGGAAAGGGTTCAAAAAACTGTTCACTGGCAATTTCATTGTTGATCCCCAAGCCGCAGAGCACAAGCAACAGTTTACAGATCTTGTGCTCAACCTGAGACAAGCATATCAAACTGCCAATCTTATGTTGAGTTTAACAGTGTTGCCCAATGTGAATTCCACTTGTAAGTATGGATTTACTTATTGACTGAATACTTTTGAATACTTTTTTCCTACTTCCTTTTCTAGGGTACTTTGACATACCGAAGCTACATCCTCAACTGGATTTCATCAACTTGGCAGCCTTTGATTTCATGACGCCCTTACGTAATCCCGAGGAGGCAGACTACGCGGCTCCAATTCACTTCTTAGACGAGCAAGAGCGCCTGCCACATCTAAATATTGAGTTCCAGTTGAACTATTGGCTACAGCACAATTGTCCATCTCAGAAACTGAACTTGGGCATTGCCAGCTATGGACGTGCCTGGAAGTTGACCGAGGATTCGGGCTTAAGTGGCCTGCCAGTTGTGCCATCGACCTATGGACCCAGTCCGGGAGGTCCACAAATTGGCAGCAATGAAGGCTTACTGAGTTGGCCCGAAATATGCTCGAAGCTGCCAGTGAATCAGACAGCTGTCCATCGTGGTGCAAATGCTCCGGTTCGCAAGGTTACAGATCTGACACAGAAGTACGCAAACTATGCCCTACGTCCGGCTGATGACCAGGGGGAGCATGGCTTGTGGGTGAGCTACGATGATCCCGACTTTGCAGGCATTAAAGCTTCGTATGCCAAGAGCAAAAACCTGGGCGGAGTTGCAATCTTTGACCTGAGCTACGATGATTTCCGTGGCCTGTGCACGGGTCAAAAGTATCCCATTTTGCGTTCAATCAAATACTTTTTTGGCTAGTTTATTTCTAGCTTTTCGTAAATAAATGAAATACTTAATTCTGTTATTAATTCTAATCAGGAATCGCGTTTCAATGTCACAATTCTGGCCTCGTTCACATTTGAATCGCAAACTCAATAACTTTGCTTACGCAATTCAATTATCGTAAGTAAATAAAACTTGACTTGACTTGAGTTGAGTTGAGTTGGATTTGCTCGCTCTTCTTGTAAGCTTAAGTATTAAGCTCGTCTCTCGCTCTATGGAAGCTTTTAGCTATCGTCATCGTTCGTACATTTGTTTTTTTTTCTGTTTCTGTTTATTTCGTTTTCGTTTTCAGTTTCAATTTCAGCTTCAGTTCGATTTGATTTAATCGTTGTTGCGGTTGTGTCTTTATCTGCCAATCTGACTTGAGGTGTTAGAATACTGCACAATGGGGCAGTTTGTGTTGCTATCGTTAGTTGCGGCTACGTTTCTTGTGGCTGCCACAAGTGGCGCCTCTAACTTGGTGTGCTACTATGATTCAGCCAGTTATATACGTGAAGGTAGGCAACAAATATTTTAATATCCCTTTAATAACACAGTTAAACACAAAACACGACACAGATACATATTATTTGTTATTTATTGTTGTTTTTATGTACTTTATATACTTTTCGTATTACTTTACAATGACATGTTCAAAGTAGGTAAAGATCGAGACTAACTATCATTGAGAATGACATAAAAACCAGTTTTTCCAGACCGAAGATCGATATTACGTTCTTTGTCTGTATCAAAATGAGACTGATTCGTAGAGTATTTAATAGTCGTGCTACATATACAAATCTTTAAAGCCTTTTAAGGGTTTTCACACTCCAAGCGCAGATCAAGTTTAAATCTGCTTTTCCATAACTTAAAGCTCATAAAATATTGCATTTCAATCTTTCAGACATTGCTAGTGGGGGTATTTCCCCCATAGACCCGACACGATTGATAAAAATTCCTAGAACTATTTTTCACACATCAAATTTGGTTTTGTTTACGCAGTTTAAAGTCCATTAATTAGCATCTTCCAAAGTGTCAATCCGATCTAACTACTATACTTTATCATCAAGCATAGAACACAAATTTAACTTCATAACAAAATAAACTTAATTTAAAACGCTTATCGCGAGAAAGAGAGCTAAACTGTGTACAAGTTGACTATAGCGGTCCGGAGGTCAGTGGCTTATCAATCAACACACACAAAGAGAGACAGACAGAGAGAGAGAGAGAGAGAAAGAGAGAGAGAGATTTATCTGGCTCTTGAGCCGAGCTCAGTAACTAATCAGCTCTCTCTTACTCGCTTACGCTCTTTGTCACTTATGTTTTTCTGTTTAGCACTAAATTGGCTAAATGGCAATTTAAGGTGTAAACAATTAAAAAGCAAGGTCAGACAAACAAACAAACAAACTTACCAACAACAGTGAAACAACACTAAGTTGTACAAAATATTCGCCGGAAAAAATCTTCCGATTTCATATACATATATATATATGTAAATCAAAACAATGGCTTGCAACACACAAACACAAGCACAACGCACAATTCCACGCACTAGATACAGAAACCTGAAGCGTACAACTCACCACGAGTCCAGCGAGACAACTGCCCCAGCAACATTGCCTCTGTTGGAGACCAAACAAGTGACTCGATTTTGTGACGCATTAATGAACAGTGGAACAAAACAAACCAAAAAACAAACCATAACAGATTTGTAACAATAGATTGTAGAGTGTGGAAATAACATTATGCGTAGCTAAAATCAATTTAAAGTTGTTGCTCGAATAAACTTTTTTTTGCTTTCATTTAGTTATTGAGATCAGATTTCTATGGTTAACTTTGTCACATGTAAGTTTTGTTATGTGCCATGACAATTACTTTTCAACAACTGTTTTTTACGTATCTCAAAATACAATTTTCAACAAGTTTGTTGCTTTTATTGTTATTGTTGTTTGCTCTTAATTGAGTCACTGCAATTGCACTGGCGTGGAAGAGGGAGAAAGAGAAAGAGAGGAAGACACAATGATCCCCACAATGCAGTAGTAGTAGAGGCGCCACAATAACTTACATAGTTGGTAGTGCACCCGTACCCTCAATTTATTTATTTGATTTACTTTACTACTTGCCTCTTGCCTATGCTTCTTTAGGTCTTGGAAAGCTACTGAATCCGGATCTTGAAGTAGCTTTACAGTTCTGTACACATTTGGTTTATGGCTATATGGGAATACGTGGTGATATCTATCATACATATAGTATGAATGAAAATCTGGACATCTATAAGCATCAGTTTTCGGAAGTAACAGCTTTCAAGCAAAAGTACCCTCATTTGAAGGTACTCCTTAGTGTAGGAGGTGACCATGATATCGATATCGATTATCCAAATAAATATATCGAACTACTCGAAGGCGAGAAAGTAAAACAGAACTTATTCATTCAATCGGCGTATTCTTTGGTAAAGAGCTACGGTTTTGATGGTCTGGATCTTGCCTATCAATTCCCCAAAAACAAGCCAAGGAAGGTCCATGGCGATGTTGGCACTTTGTGGAAGGGTTTCAAGAAGCTCTTCACTGGTGATTTCATTGTTGATACTAATGCTGCGCTGCATAAAGAACAGTTTACAGCACTTGTTCGTGATGTTAAGGATCGGTTACGCAATGATGGTCTTCTGCTTAGCTTGACGGTACTTCCGAATGTCAACTCCACTTGTAAGTTACTAATCGAAAGTAATTAACCTTTATTGTTGAAAAACATCCGTTTCTCTTCCTTCCTTCCGTTCTTAGGGTACTTTGATATACCATCACTTAACGGTCTTGTTGACTTTGTCAATCTGGCTGCCTTTGATTTCGTAACGCCCGCTCGTAACCCCGATGAAGCTGATTATACCGCTCCACTGTTCGAACCTGCAGGACAAAACCGTCTACCCCACTACAATGCTGAGTTCCAGGTGAACTATTGGCTACAGCAAGGCTTTCCCGCAAGCAAGCTCAACTTGGGAGTAGCTAGCTATGGAAACGCCTGGAAACTGTCAAGCGAATCGGGTATAGAAGGTACACCCGTTGTTCCCCACACCGAAGGACGCGCTGCGGAAGGTCTGCAAACTGAAAAGGCTGGTCTGCTCAGCTATCCGGAGATCTGTGCCAAACTACCGAATCCACAAAATCAATATTTTAAGGGCAATAATTCACCATTGAGACGTGTAACGGAACCCTCCAAGCGTTATGGCAACTTCGCCTATCGTGCGGTATCTGGCGACATAACTGATGGCATTTGGATTAGCTATGACGATCCGGAAGTCGCTTCCAACAAGGCTGCCTATGTACGTGCCAAGAATCTGGGTGGAGTGGCCCTCTTCGAGCTGGGCTATGATGATTTCCGTGGCCTGTGCACCAATGATAAGTATCCCATATTGCGTGCTATCAAATATAAACTTTAGATCTAACGAACAGAAATGTTTAAAAATAATAATAATAAACTGCAGATTAACACTCTAACAATTTGTTGTGATTTACAATTCAAATATTTGCTTGTCTCAATTATAATATTTTATTTAAGCTTATCACTTAACGAAAGAAATCTTTCTGTTTTTTGTTTATTGAGCAGACCACGAACAAGCTTTAGGTACATACATACATATACACTACTGTGTAAATTACCCAAACTGAGTGATCTCATTGACCTCGACGTCATTTATCACTGTGTAGCACAGTGTACACACACAAACAATTCCCAGAAATTTGTTGATAATATACATTTGTATATTGTTCAGCCTCTAGAAAGCTCTGTTGATGCGATTTCCGTTGTCATTTGGATTTCAGTGGCGGCTTGTCTCTCGTTACGTGCGGTCGTATTCAATTGTGATCTTGTCGCCCCGTTATCCCTCTTTGACACTCTCTCACCTACATACTAAAAATAGTTGCTCTCTCCAAAGTCTCCAATAATGCGCTCTCTATGGCTCAGTGTAACGTTGACTGTGCTGCTCTCCGCGCAGCTGCAGCTGAGCGGAGCTTACACTCCTCATATGGTCTGCTATTACGACTCACGCGGCTTTGAGCGACAAGGTATGATGTGCTCTCTCTCTCTCTTGCGTTTGATTATGTGTTAATGTGTTTGTATTTGGTAATTTTTCATAGGCCTTGCTCAGTTCACACTTACCGATTTGGAGCTGGCATTGCAGTTTTGCACCCACGTGATCTATGGCTTTGCGGGCATCAATCCCGAAACCTATGAACTAAAAAGCCTCAATCAACCGTTGGACTATGACCGACGTCATTATGCACAAATAACTGCGCTTAAGGAAAAATATCCGTATGTTAAGTTCCTATTGAGTGTTGGTGGTGATCGTGATTTGGAGCAGGAGGAGAAATATATCAAGCTACTGGAGGCTGGCATTCAAGGTCAGAGACGTTTTATTGACTCCGCCAGAGATGTTGTTCGTCGCTTTAACTTTGACGGTCTGGATTTGGCATTCCAGCTGCCACGCAACAAGGCCCGTAAGGTTCACTCTGATGTCGGCTCGGCCTGGAAGAGTTTTAAGAAGCTCTTCAGTGGTGATTTCGTTGTGGACCCCGAATCGGAGACACATAAGAGACAGATGACCGGACTAGTCAAGGATCTAAGCAGTGCACTCAAAGCAAATGATTTGTTGCTCAGTTTAACTGTTCTACCCAATGTTAATTCCAGCTGTAAGTTGATAAAACTTTTCAATCGTACCTTTACTTACTTTTCTGTTGTTTTTATAGGGTACTTTGATGTTCCTGCCGTTTCTGCAGCTGTTGACTTTGTCAATCTCGGCACCTTTGATTTCTTAACGCCTACTCGCAATCCCGAGGAGGCTGACTACACAGCTCCACTGTATGAGGTCTTCGACCAGAACCGCCTCTCACACTACAATGTTAACTTTCAATTGGAACACTGGTTGCTGCAACGTGTGCCAGCCAGCAAGCTGAACATTGGTATCTCTACCTACGGACGCGCTTGGAAACTCACCGAAGATTCGGGTAACACTGGACTGCCTGTTGTGGCATCGACGAATGGACCAGCCCAAGCCGGACGACAAACGAAGACCGAAGGACTTTTGAACTGGGCCGAGATCTGTCAACTATTGCCCAATCCGAACAACATGAATGAAAAGGGATCAGCAGCTCCCTTACGTCGTGTATCCGATGCTACAAAACGTTTGGGTAGCTATGCTTTTCGCGCTGCCGATGAGAATGGAGCACATGGCTTGTGGGTTAGCTACGATGATCCGGATACGGCTGCCAGCAAGGCGCAATATGTGCGTGCAAAGAATCTTGGCGGTGTCGCCTTGTTCGACTTGACGCAGGATGATTTCCGTGGCCAGTGTACCGGTGATCGTTTCCCCATGCTGCGGGCCATCAAGTATCGACTACTCTAAAAGATCGAGAGTTTCTGCTTCAATTGTCACAACTGGAGCGGTCCACTGTGTCCGTCTCTGTCTCTGTCCTTTTGCTAATTAATTACAAAGTTGTAAACTAAAATGCGCAGCAAATTAATTCATTGGCTGGGATATTGGGGAAACTGAACAACCTAACGACCCCCTATACCATGGCATTTGACTTGCCTTGGATGTGGCTTTAATTGTCTTTGCATTGGTTTTGTTGGCACCCAGCGGTGAAGTTCAGTTCGTTCGCTCGCTTTATGTTTATCGCCTTGCTACAATCTTGCTAAAATGTCATTTGAGCTCTTTTTTTTTCTCTCTTTGTGGTTTGTCGTTGCCTTTGGCTTAGCTTGATTTGGCTTGGAGATTTACTCCGCTTGCGTCGGCGCGTCAGACAATTTTTATCCTGTGCGCTCATTAAACGAATAAAAAGGGGTATATTAACAATTGAGTAAATGAAAGGATATACAATATAGTGAAGAAGTCTAATTAATCTTAGCACATAAAGTAGTTTGAACTTATCATTTACTTTCCATACTGTAAGAGTTATTAGTACAGGGTATTTCCTAGTCACCGACTCTAGATTTCAGCACTGATACTTGTTGTTTGTGTAATTGGCGCTACATTCGATCGTGGTCTATATACTCGTATGCGTTGTTGTTTCTTTGACCGGTAGACACCCAACCCTTAACCCCTTCTTGCCGTTCCCAGCTAGGACCGTCTACTTACCGAAACGCTGACATACCACCCGTGCCAAGAGTTTGGTTCGGGGCAACTGGGAAATCAGTTAGCGAGCGAGAGAGAGAGACGCCTGTTGGCATTGTTGGCTGCCGACAACTACAAGATTTCAGACAACTAAATTAAGTTATTGTTTCTGCGAAATTTTTTGTATGTGACATTCGCTGCACAGGGTAAGGAAAGACCTTGTTACATAAGTAGAAACCAAACGAAATGCAATCAAAAGGTAAGTTAACAATACAACTAACTAATGTTTACACATGTTAGTAATTACATATGTATCTTTCGAACCTATGCCTTATCAAAGTTCAACACGAACAGTATTCCAGCTGGTAGCTCCTACAACCATTCTACACATACAATCTGTGCAGCTGATCTTTGTAAATCGTGATCTTATTAAGCAAAGTACACTCGAAAATTATTTGCAATTGGCGCAATGCCCTTTTGGAATGCAAAATATGCCATTAGTAGGCAATTGACCGTGGTGGCGTCTTCTTCCCATACCTTAATCCTTAACAAAAGGGCAGTCTACCCAGTCTAGTAGTCTACGAAATGAGTAAAAAAAAAAAAAGTAAGTTGTAAACATGGTATTGTTTAGCAGTCAGCGTCGCCAGTCTCTTGACTATGTGTATGTGTGCCATATTACATCGAAAGAAAGATCGTGTCTGCTTTTTCCCCCGACTGCTTTCAACTGGAGTCCCTAGCAGCTTGTCGCCTCATCTAATTAAGGCGCACTGACGGTGGTGGTGGCGCAACAACACAACACAACACAACAAGACCTCTTGCATGATATTTGCCTTGCGATTATTGCACAGCCTGCGCCCCATGCGAATGACAAATATGTTGCTTATGCCACTCCATGCTCCATGCTCCTCCTGCTGCATTTTGCTGCAACTACTGCTGGTGCTGCTGCTGCTGCCTTCTGTGGAAGAAGGCTCAGAGTCGCCAGAGTCTGGACTGGCTCTACCTACTGCTACCGTCTTTAAATAAAGATATTTTCGACCTCATTACGCTTTGTGTCCTTTTGTGTTTTGTGTGTGTGTGTTTTTTGTTTTTTGTCTGTGGCAACCGATGAAGTGTCGCTGATTGCGCGTTGCATTGTTTTGGTTTAGTCAGAGATGTCTACGATGGCGATAAGAAATGCATGGAGCATAGAGAGATTACTCCAAGCCAGGATTTGGTCAATTTGCGAACATTTCGGACAACAACTCGGATATTATAAACTGCTGCAACGATTTTTTTTTGTGTTTTGTGCTCAACGTATGTAAGAAGTAGTACGTACTATCGATTGCTGCGTTATCTTTTGTTTTGATTCCAATAATATCTTAATGTATCTTTAACGCAATTATGTCCATACGAAACGGAGATGCTGAGAAAACTATAGTTAATCAAGTCTTTCCTTGTTCCGTGGAGCCAGCATCATTAATTAATGCTTTGATGCTGCTGTAGAGAACTGGTGAAGAGAATTATATTGGTAAAGGCTTAATACTTGGTACTTGGAAGTTGAGGAAAGTCTTGGAAACATTTCTTTATGGTTAGATTGACACTAAACTCATAAATTTAAATTAAAAAGCCAATCAACCCAATCCCCAAAACATTTTATTTACAATTTTGTTTGACTTCTTGAAATAAAAACACTAGAATATTCTTAAGCTGGTTTCGATAACTTCTTAACTGATGATTGTGTCCTTAACAACGAACTTATGGCTTAAATAATTCATTGTTACGGTTTTCTTGACTTAACTCGAGTCTTTTGTTGTTTTATTGCTTTGCTCAGTTTAAAAAAGCCACACTATTTAATGGCCTTTGGCACTGTTCGAGACATATATGTAGTATATGTAGCTATATATAAGTTTATGTTTTCAGCATCGTTAGTCGACTTAAAAGTTATTAAAAACTTTGAATTGACGTGTCGTTTGCGATGTTGGTTCTCATTCAATTGTCAGCGGGTTGTCACACAAAATGATTTAAGTCCAGTTCATGCCACATTGGGCATGGATTCCTCCTGATCATCATCAAGTGGCGCCAAACAGTGAATCCTGCAAAACGTCTTCGATTCGTTCGAATCGTTTATAGATTTTTAACGCCCTGCTCGTGCTTAACAGGCCCATATATTATTTTATTTTAAGAAGCTTTTTGGTTATTTGCTGCTGCTTGTTAGCGTTGTACCCTGTAAAAGTGTGAAGTAAAGGGGGATAATAGATCTAGACAGGAATGATCATAGGTTATTTATGGTTTACTACTTTTGAACACAGAAACTTTCCGTTTTCTCTTGTTATTATTACTTAATATTCCGAAACATTTGGCTGTAAAAATGTTGCCATAAACGGTGGCAAGCTGCACAAGTTAAAGTTATTGTTGCTTAATCAAATAAACAACTCATTAAATTATGCTACACCAAAATCAAAATTGAGAAGAAGAGTGTTAAAAACTAAAAGTTTTTTGTATATTTTTCTACAGATTTTTCGCGCCATTTAAATTCAATTAGCTGTCGGCTACGCTTGGCGCTATTTTCTATGTGATGTGGATAGTATAAAACTGTGTATGTGTGTGCCACATCTCCACCCTCTAATGTGTGTGTGTGTGTGTGTATGTGTGTAGGTGTTGCCATATGTGTGTGTAATGTCCGTAGCGCCACTGCGTCATAAAAGGTTAGTTTAAATAAATAAACACGTGGAATTAATGAAGAAACGTGTGTGGCAGTTAATAGCTTGCTTGTTAAACAAAACATAAAAACGACAACAAAAACTTACAAACCGCAATTCTTGTGCCGAACGAAGATTATATACCCTGATATGCAAATATCAATCAATTGTTATTGAGGACAACTAGTTATTATGAAAACAGGATAATAAACAGCTTAACAACAAAGCTGTTCTAAGTGAAATGTTTGTGTTTCTGTTTAGAATTAGTTTAACTCACATTTTTGAGTTCAATTTGTTCTTGCATTGTTTGAATGAATTGAAAACAATAAATGTTAATGAAACTATTTACTAGTCTATAAAAACAAAATACTATTTTGACAGTGCAAACTTCGAACTTGCTGCAATGTTCCCCACATGATCCGAGATGATCAGATTCGTTAGATGAAAACGTAAAGATGTAAACGATTTGCCCTCGTCTTGTGGTCACCAAAAGAATGAACATAAACATTTTCAACTTTTAATTGCCGCACTAAAAGTGAAAACAAAACAAACTACAATCTACATGATTGAAGACAAAATGTGTGAAAACTGTTTGAGATTAAGAGCGTCTATTTCGATGCAACTAAAACTAAAGAATCGCTAAAGGATAGAAGGGGATGGTTGGGTTGGGTTGAGACTGAGACTGAGACTGTTGATGACGACGCGCCTAAAACAAACAAATAAACGCCAAAGTTAAATGGACAACAACAACAACAAGAACAGGAAAATCGTTGCTGGGCGGCACGCTTTGCTCTGGCTTAATTAAATCGAGGCAAAAAAACAATAAAACTATACATACACACATATATATAGTACAACCCCATCCACACTATACTATATATCGTTCAGTATTGGGTCCGGGTGAGATTTTATTACGCGCTCTGTGTGCGAGATGCAATAATTCAAAAAATACTTGGCCGTATATCATTAAAATCAAAAACGTTTTTACAACAACGATAACAACGACTACGACGACTACCACCCAGCGTGTCGAATATTTGCTTTTGGGGTATCCAAGAAGAAGCATTACCGGTACCCCGAAGACGGGACCGACGTACGGACGGTTGGGACTTATGATTTCCCATTAAAAATGTTTAGACGCACAAATAAACACTCGTAAAAGCACCCCACTGCCAGTTGGATAGTTGGTTGTTTGGTTGTTTGGTTCTTGTATTTCCATTTCGACTGTAAACATTCGTAAATTGCGAAATTTTGTGCCAATATAGTAAAAACATATACAAAATTCACCGATACTTATCGATTCAAATTAAACGATATGACAATTAAATTAAATGACAATACGCGACGAATCCAAGTTGGTACCTTTTTAATTTTATTTAAATAAGGCAACTACTGACAAGTTCGATGAATACTTATTTAAATTGAATCGATAAATTATAAAAGATTTTTCAATAATCGATATTTATCGATTTAATTTGAATTAAAAGTATTTCTATCGCTCTTTACAATACGCAAAGAATCCAACTGGCAAGTAAGATGAAAACTTATTTAAATTATATCGATAAATTATTTTATGTTTTTCCATTAGCAATATTTATCGATTTAGTTTAATACTCAAATAGAATCGATAAATTATTTTTGATTTTTCTATATCGATATTTAACGATTTAAATTAAAAATATTTCTATTAAAAGTATTACAATACGCAAAGAATCCAAATGACAAGTAAGATGAAACCTTATTTAAATTGAATCTATCAATTATTCTAGATATTTCCATAACCGCAATTTATCGATTTAATTTGAGTCAAAAGTATTTCTATCGCTCTCTTAACTTTTACTATACAATATATACTTTTTTAATGTTTTTTAAATAAAGCAACTAACTGACAAGTTAGATGAAAACTAATGCGTGCCAATATTTCACGATTATGTCAGTCGCTTGTGTTCGAGCCCCCGCGTGGGGTCTCACCAAAGCAAGAAAGAGACAGACACAAAGAGTGGCGTCGAGTAGAACTTAAAAGAACTTGCGTGCGCACGCGTACAGCGCCAAAACGAATTAAGCCTGATGCACCAAGCGCTGATAATTCAATTTTTCGTATCTACAGGGAAGCTGACTGTACATAGTGAACAGTGAACAGTGAACAGTGGAGAGTGGAGACATAGAGAGGGAGAGACTGTAGGTTTGTGCTTTGCATTCAATTTGTACAACAGTTACACACGCATCGCATATCAACAACAATTTGGCAGTTCGATTTGTGACTACATGAGAAATCTTTCCCAAACACGCAACGAACGAACGAAGCAACGCAACAAAGCAACGAAAAGATTGTGAGATTGTGTTTATGTCAAAGTGTTGTAATTGCTGTTGTTGTTGTTGTTGTTGTTGCTGTTGCTGTTTGTTGTTTGTTTGTTGAGATTCTTGCAAATCATCAGAAGTGTAATCTCAGCTACTGTTAGAAAGCAATCTATTGTATGAATGAATGATTAAAGTTGACTCAAACGTTGATTGTATTAATGCAAGACAATTTATGCGAAAATCTAAGCCAAAGGGCTAAAAACTCCCTTACTTACTCAATCTCTCTCCCCCTCTCTCTCTCACATTCTCGAACCCTTCATCTTATCGGCTGTCAAATTTGCCAAATCACGATGACGTATCACAAAACCGCGTTTGACATCCCAGTCTTCTTCCTCTTTTTGTTATATATATATATATAAACTTTTTTTTATCATTTTAAAAAGGGGTTGCATGTTAATTTCCCAAAAATAAAATAAAAAAGAGTTTCTAACTCTATTTTGTGTGTTTGACATGTGAGAATGTTGAGCCAAGAAAAGAAACGAAATGGAATCGATTACAAAATTATCAAAAATATAAATATATGATATATTAAATACGCCATCATGTATTTTAATATCCCTAAAGCAACTCTCTCTCATATATTGCTTAAATTTAAATTGAATTAAAAGGATTGCTGTTAAATCCCCTCTTACCATTTATCCAGGACACCATCCATCATTGTTCTGTGCGGTGTGTGTTTGTGTGTGTGTATGTGTGTGGCGTCATCGATCAGCTCAGAATGTATACAGCTGCCTATGCGCCCAATTCTATGCAACACGTTTCCTTCCACACACACACACACACACACACGTCCATCGTTGCTGACAAATTAAAATGCATAAAAAAACGACTTGAGAGAATTTCCCAAAACTGATGACGAATGTTTTATGAATTAAGATGGATCACTTGTGGCATGACTGCCACAAAAGGGATAACAAAAAAAACAACAAAAAAAAGAAGCAAACCGAATCAATTGAGAATAACAGAAAATAAAAAACAGAAAAGGATACATAACGATAGCCAAATGAATATAAGTTGAAAGAAGAAGCCAAGTCGAAATGAAGAAAGACAAGCCGAAACATCTCAACGGCAACTTTGCCATTTGATGCAGCATGATGTGGCACTTTGATTAAACCTATCGGCAACGGCATTCATGTCACTCAGAGTGCGTCTTAAAAAGAGTTTCAATTCAATTGAGTCGAGCAAAGTAAATGAAACAAAATGTTTCTTATTGTGGCACAGACTTAAATGCCTTAATGGTTCATAGTACGTATATATATATAAAGGAAAAGATATAAAAATCAAGTCATGGCGCCACTACATATAAACCAAACATACACATGAACATATGGACAGTTTAAGTCCCGGATATGAGCCGACAATCATTTATAATGTTTGAATTTTTCTTCTTCTGTTTTTTTTTTTTGTTTGTAACAAATATTTGTAGCTTCATAGGGAAAAAATGCTTGGAATGAGGGTTTAACCCAAACCTGAATCCTCGAATCCGCCCCATCCTATAACTTTTCGAGCTCTTCTTTAATCAGCACTGGAATCTGATACTTGTACAAAAGGCTTTTCTTTGTAAACACACTTTTATAGAACTTTGCCAAGCAGCAAAAGCTACAATAACAATAACTATGACAAGCATACTCACCCCCCACCCCACAACCTCCACCCCCCATCACCCCCTCCCTCCCATAATGTATGTAATTGGGGGGTAAGGTCGTTTATTGTATGGATTTTGCGCATATTTACACATATGTAAAACATGTTAGCCAGAAAATTAATTATAAAATTTTCAAAAACCTTAACAATGTCTACAATATGGCGTTTATTTTACTCAAACAAAAACTTACTAACTGCTACACACAACGTGGCATGTGTGTGTGTGTGCGTGTGTGTGTAGCAACTTTTATACAGGCGCATTCCATTTTTGCTATGCGGCATCGCTTGGGAAAGCATTTTTTAAAATCAATAGAAAACCTTTTTTATTAAGACCTAAAAATAAAATAAAAATAAATTCAAATAAATATTAATATTTTAAAACATAAAATGGAATTTCATTAAGGTTGTATCAATTTTGAATATGATAAAAAATGAGATAAAAATCCTAACCCTGTTAAGATACAAACTTGCTCACCCTGTATAGACAAGCAGAAATGTTCATTCTTATAAGACTTCGTGATGTCTAACTAGTGTATGTTGTATACATACATACATACATTGCTTAAGGCACAAAGCCGAGACCCAATAAAGGCCACAAACCATTGCAAGCAGCAGGTCCTGAAGCTGTAACAGGAACTGAAGCTGAAGCACAACACAAAAAAATGAACCCGTAATTCATACTTCCCATAAGAAATTTAACATTTCTTTTCTTTTCGCATGGCTCGAAGGAGCAAGACGCAACCAACCAACTAGCTGGAATGAGTGGGGATATGGATATTGTGATGGTGGCTGCTGTGAAATTAAACACGGCATTTACATACTATACACATACATATATATATATATATATCTTAGAAATTGAGAAAACGTGCACAAGTTGCGGTTTTTTGCCAGCAGCTCAAAAATAAGCATATCATCTGTTCAAGACGGCACAAGATGCATAAGCTTATATCCTGTATGGAGAGAGAGAGAGCGAGAGAGAGGGAAAGTCTCCAACACAATTGTTAACTGTAAAAGTTGCTTCTCTACACTTTACAGCTGTTGTCACCTGTGTCCAGGCATCATGTGTAAATCACACAATTCGAAGCTCAATGAACATGGCAAAAAAAAAAATAAAATAAAATCAGCATAATGTATGTGTGTGTGTGAGTGTGTGTACGTGTGTGGTCTGGTCACACATAACGGTAATAAATAAAGACCCAAGTGCGGCGAGCAGTAAAAATCTTACGGTTAAGAGCACAAAACACAGATAAGAGCCCGCAGACACCAGAGAAGGTTGTGCACCAGCCAAAAAAAAAACGGATAACGGATCATATTGCATTCACACAAAATGTATTATTATATGATCTTTTAAACAACAACTTAAAATATTCAAGATATATATATATAGAGAGAGAGGAAAACCTTCGAATCTCAGTTATGAAAAATTATGCAAAAAAAAAAACGAACAAAAGACAAGATGAAGATGAAGCAGAAGCAGAATACTGCTGGTTGGCGCATTTCTTAAAAATAAAAGTATCGAATTAGCAATATAATATCAGATATCCTGCGCAAAAAACAGAGCAAGGGCACATTCATAACTACTACTACTCCAAAATACTACTACTATTACTACTACTACTTCATGGCAGTTCCATTTCCACTTGAATTGCCAGCCGGCATGCTGCTGAGGCTCAGGGCTCAGACGAAGTCTTCTTGGGTTGGCGAGCCGATTGTATGCTCATTACCTAAAAGGAACTCTTTTCTAAAAGGCTACCAAAGCACCAGCAGTTGCAACAACAACAACACGAACAACGGAATCAAACCGCAATATCCGCGCCCCCTTTTTTGACATATGTAAGCCTAATTCCTTACAGTTGCATGTTGTTGCTACATTTATAAGTACATATACTCCTCATGTATAATGTTGTTCCTCTTTTTTACTTTTTTTTGCAAGCGCAACCGCAAAAAATAAAAAACCGAACTTGGTTCGCCTCAATGCATTAGAATCGAGAGAATGAGAGTATGGGTTACTCGTGGATTTATGGAATAATGGACGCAAAATATGGTTTTCTTTTTGTATATATATATATATTTTCTATTCTTCTTTCATGCAACATATTCGCAAGGGGAGAAATATGAACAAAAGGTGATGTTGCACAATGTGCGCGGTTTTTTACTTCATGTTTTCATTTGTCTGTGTGTGTGTGTGTGTGTGTTGTCCTTGTTGAGCGGATTTCAACTGCAACTACGGCCGATTTCATACAAAAATAAAAAAGTGGTTTGGCAATGGTTTTGGCCAACATAAGCACCTGTCGTCGGCTAATCTTTAACGTATATGGATAAGCAGTTCCATCGAATTTTCAGAGGTTTTTTCATATTTGATATAAAACAAAAAAATATTGTCAGTTCAAGTACTTAATCCGCAGAGAACTATTAGATGTCTTTTCGATTTCATCTTGAGAATTCAATGTGACATTATAATACAAATTTTCACATACAACAGAATTTTCACCTTTCCCACACACATACAAATATGCCGGAGATATATATTTATGTTAAGGCATTTGTTTCAACCACATTTTCCAGGATAAATCTCTTACATAGTTTTATTTGATAAAGGTAATTTTTAATCGAAGAAATAATTTTTGATTATTTTTATTTGTGTATTAAATTTTTTATTTTTTCTTTCATTTTAATATATAACTTATCTTTTCTAATCATTATAACAATCGCTCTGGGAAAGAAAGGTTCTTTAATAACAATATAATGTACAATACTACTTATAGATAAAATAATGTCTGAAAAACGTTATCAAAAGCCAATATAATAATTAAGCATTATTTGTCATTGTTTATTCTACATAAGGGAACGGATGCGAAACATAACTTTGTCAAAACTGAACAGATTTTCAAAAGGAAAGGCGTTTTAGTCATGACTTGATCTCAATAATAAAACTGGATTCATAGTTGAAAATGTTTGAATCTCTCTTTATTTTGTTATTCATCTTTATTTATCATTTGAAGACAATTTCAATAAAACTCTTACTCTCTTCCCTCAGTAAATTCTTTTAAAATAACCCAAAAATTATTTGAAAAATGAAATTAATATAAATAAATAATCATTTTCTTATTATATTATATTATGTGCAAAAAAAATGTTTACACATCTTTGAGAAAACCTTAGCAAGTTATAAGAGCTCTCTAGTAAAAGAACCTAAAAATTAGCTTGATCCATAACTCACTTAAGTTTCATATAAATCATCTTAAGTATCTACATACCACACCGTTTGTGCTGTGTTACTTGCTGACAGGCAACTGTCACCACCTATGTTTATATTTTGTTGTTGCTGCTAAGCTGAACGAAGCCTTTGCCTTTGCCCTTGCCTCTGCCTTTGCCTTTTGGCAAAAAGTGCATCTTTCGTTTAGCTGCAATTTTCAACACAAATAAGCCGCCCCTCCCCCCAACGGCCAACCGATCCGAACCGAACCGAACTGAACAACCTGACAGTAAAACAAGCTAAGCAAGAAACAAAACGTCAAACGGCCAAGACACGAAAACATTACCCAGCAACCAGAAAAAAGGGTATAAACTATAGCATATTGTTTCTATCTCGTTTACTCTGTTCGTTTGAAGCTTTGGTTTATAAATCAGTTGCGCGTCTTTTAATAAATTGTAATTGAGTCGCGTTTCGCCATTCGCGAAGCTCATAGATACATTTGTATCTTTGCTAGTTGGTTAGTTGTTGTTGTTGCTGTTGCTGTTGTTGTTGCGATTGCGATCGCGTGTGGGAATGCAGACAAGGTGATGTCGATCCTTATGGCTTAGCGGCGACCCTAAACAATCCTTTTGTTGTTATTGCTGTTGTTGTTGTTGTTGTTGTTGTTGTTGTATACATGGTGCTGTGCCGGCTGTCGCCACTTATGGCGCTCTGAGAGCATCTATACTCTTCATACAACAACAACAACTCTCCTCCTCCTCTTCTTCTCCTTGGTTTTTTGTTGTTTTTTTTGTTCATGGCATGCTTGAAAATCACGTAATGAAAAATGTTTTCGAGTGCAATTTTTCTTTTCATTTCATCGTTTCGTTTCGTTTCGTGCCACTTCTCCAACCCGCTGTTGCTGTTGTTGTTGCTGTTGTTGTTGTTTGTGTGTTGAGCAGCAATAAAACTCATTGAACATGAGTTGCTTTTGAGCAGAGCAACATGAACAATTAATGCAACATATGTTTGCCGGCGACCGCACCGAACTTACTTCATACTTTACTTCTATACATCTTTCGATCCTTTTGTGGATAGTCAATGCTGTTGCTGCTGCTGTTGCTGCTGCTGCTGTTGCAAAGAAATCGAATTAGTTGGCAACGCGACTTGCCGCACTGTTTTGATGCACATCACGCAATACAAACAGCAGAACAGCATGTTGAAAGAAGTTTTAGAGTACAACTTAGATGAAGATGAAATAATCCGCATAGGGAAATCAACAATTAACAAAAGATAAAACGTTTTCTAGTATCGTTCATATAGATAATTATTGTTAGATTCAATATAAATCCAAGTAGAAAGGTTCCTCTGCAAGTCGTTCAGTCCTTTTCTGCTTTACAAGGTCCATGAAATTTATTTGAAAAAAACGCCTCCTCAACAAATTCTTAGATCAATTGCACAGATACGAATTAGCCCAATGGCACAACCAGTTGCTGGGGTGTATGCCACAAAATCCATACACAGAAACCGATTGCACACAATTAAATTGTGTCTAGGCGAAACGCAATAACAAAATTCAATTGGCTTTTCTTTTTTTTTTAATTGCATTGAGACTTTGGTGTATTTGTTTTTTGGCTAAAGGACGGCGCCCTTTGCAACTTCTGGTCAAGCGTGTTTGAGTGGGAGTGAGAATAAAGTAGAAACTAGTAAGGAACAGGTGAATCTGTGAGAAAGAAAAGTATCTTCAAGCATAATACCTCGTAGAATTCTTAGCATTAGCTAATACAAACCGAATATCAACTTATCATAATCATATAAACCAAGATATTGATTGTCAAACTATTTTAAAGAGTTATACAACAGTTTAAACATTGGAATGACGCATCAGATAGAAAGAGATATACGAAATTGAAGGCTTTTAACATTTAAAATATGATTGGCAAACATATTTTTTGGGCTTTTCATATTGATGGGAAGAAGACGGACAAGCAACGATCAGCGATCAATGATGAATGATGAAACCAGCTATCAGCTAAACGTTTCACGTTTCTTCAACTTTAAATTAATAAGAATTAAGGAGATCTGCCCACCTAATACCCAATACCCAGCAATACAACATATGCTGCCAAAGTATCACACTGTCCGAAGCCCAATAATCAAAAGCATTCCATTTAATTTCAGAGAGTGAGCAACATCGACACGAAACTAAACGAAACGAAACGAAACGACACGTACCATCAGGACAAGAGGCAGATGAAGCGAGGAGGCGACGAAGCGAGGATTGTGGCACTTAATTCAAAGAGTCCAAATCTAAACCAATAATAAACTTAAATCGATAATTGAGGTCAAGCGAGAAAGGTATTTTTATTTTTGGCTGCTTGATAATATTTTTTTTGTTTTTTGTTTTAAATCGCAGGCGTCTTTTTTGGTGCCTATATAACTAACATACGTGATCGTTTAACTGTAAATTAAATATAATTTACCAATAATCATAATTACAATACGTAGTTTTATTTCATTTTTTTTCGCATCATTTTGTTTCGTTTGGCAAATCTCGCATTGAAGTTCAAGTTTAAGTTTGACTTTCAGCTGATCCCTTTAAGCCAAACCAGACGCATAAATCATCAAACTTGGTGTTTTTTTTTTCATATTCTGGATCGATAACTGTTCACGTCTGAGCCGTTTATGTCTAAAAGAAAGAAACAAAACAAAAAAAAAACCGTGAGAGTTGCCGACAAACTTATCCATCCGTCTGCATCAAACGCGCGCCAGGCATCTAATATTGGTTTATCTTCTTATTTTTTGTTGTTCTTTTGTTGTTAGTGACTCTTAAAGTCTTTCTTAGTCTGTGACTCAAAACATTTTAAGCATTATATATACTTTAAACTTACGTTTCGTTTTCTTTCAAGTTAAGTTTCCTTTTCCATAAACCACATAGGATAAAAATTAAGAACAACTTTGATCATTTAATGCTTTTTCAATAATAATTTATTATATATTGTTTGTTAAACTTGTTCACTTTTTCGTTATGTTTGTTCTGTTCTCTAGCTTTTGTTTTTGTTTTTATTTTTTATATTTTTTTTTTGCTGTCGGCTTTTTTGTTATTACTTTTAATGCTATTTATTGTAATAATATGTTATGTTTTTTGCAGCGAGCGACAAATGTTGCACAATAAGTTAACATTTTTTTTGTTTTTTTTTCATTCAATATACACTGTAATAAGCTTAGCTGCATTCGCTTTAACTCAAAATAAGTCGATCTTATTATAGATTCATTTAATTGCAAACTTTTGCCTGATGGAAAAAAGTAAAAAATATTTTTGTTTTAGCTGCAGCTAAGCAAATTACAGTGTATTACTTGTTTCGGTGACTATTATGTCTAAAGTTAATGTTATGTTAATATTTAAGTTGTTTTTTTATATATATTTATATATATATATAATAGCATATGAAGCGTTTAAGTAGAATATTTAATGTCGACTTTTATAACACATTTTTGTTGTTGTAATGAATGGGCGCGTATTTTAATACTAAATATCATTTTGTTATTTTTCTCATTTCTTGCATTAAACTACTATATAATATATGATTTATATATACTATATATATATTATGTATTATGTATGTGTGTGTATTGTTAATCGTTTAATCGATCTAAGCATTTTGTGTGAATACTTTTAGTGTTGTTGTTGTTGTTTTTTTTTTAATTTTATAAAATACTATGATTAGTTTTTCTTGTTGTTGTTGTTTTTTCTTGCTCTTAATGCGCTTCTCTAAGCTAATAAAAAATAAATTAAAAACATTACTAACTGTCTCCCCCCTTCCCGCTTCCCGCTTACAGAATATCCGATTTAAAACACTAAAAAGCTGCTTTAAAAATGTATTTATCGAATTGAAGACATGCTATAGTACTCTATATATATATATATTCCAGTTAGAAGCAATGTTGATTAAGTTAAATGCTAAGTATGCCAACTAGTAGTTAGTTAATTAGCCCAATTAAGGCAGCCAGCACTACTTTAAAAAGTCTTTGTATGCCCTATGTACAAAATATGCTGTGGAAGCTAATATATCTTGTATATATCTTAAGCGTACAACTTGGATTACATATATATATCTAATATGCATATTATGTATTCGTATCGAAAGTATTTCTTTCAATTCTTTTCATCATTATTTATATTCTTTACTATGTTAAAAGATCTCTATTATTATGTATATGTACAAAACAGGGTATTCCAACATTTTTGCTTCTCTAATATTCAATACGTATATATATTTACATATGTTTTTTTTTTCCCTCTCAATATGTTGGAGTAGTTCTGCATTTTGGTCTTCAACTTCCAATTTCCTCTTCCACTTCTTCCATCTCTCTCTCTCTCATTGCACTTTGAGATCAAATATCCTTTATGGGTATTTATGCTGGGCAGCTTTATTTAGTTAGCACTACCGAATAGCACCGAGTTCTTGTAATATGCCGTTGGTCTCTCCGACAATGGACTTTTAACATCCCTCTCGGCATTCGCCGCACGTGTCTTACGCTCCATTTCCAGTTCCTGTGCAAGCGTTTCTTTAAGTATAAACGAACAAATCAAAAGAGAGCAAAATACAATATTAAAGCTCGGTATGCAAGAGTTCTGCGCTTAAAACAATTCTTAGCTTAGAAAGGAAGTTCTGCTCGTTTCTAAAGCAACTAAACTTGAAAGTTAACCGTCTAAACATTAATAACTGAATGTTCACATAAACATAATTGCTTAAGCTCTTCCTTTGTAATGGTCAAAAGCTAATTTGGTCATAAAAACATTGTAAAACATTGAAAATTTGCCAAGCAAAAACAAAATTCCGCCAATTATAATTAGCTTTATTATTAGCATAAACATAAACAGTTTGTTCAAGCCAGTTTAAACGCTGAAATCGAACATTAAAGTTAATTGTTTTAAGTTTCGATTAAAATTTAACCCATAATATTATAGAAAATAAAGACAAACCTATATATAACGACAAGGTATGAATCTTTTCTCTGACTTTTCTCATATCATATATGTGTGTTTAGACTTACCAGAATAGTTTTGCCAGAAGGCGCCTGTGGCCATCAAATCGATGCCTGGATAGCTCCACGGACCCTTTCCATTGCCGGCAGCAGCAGCTGCAGCTGCAGCAGCGGCGGCTGCCGCTAAACTGCCCTCGGCAGCAGCTGCAGCAGCGGCGGCGGCGGCAGCAACCGAAGCTGCATTTGGTTGGTTTGGTTGATCGCGATCCGAGTCGCGATCTCGACTTGAGCATCGATTCAGTGGTTCAGTGTCACGGACGCTGCTGCTGTTATTGTTGTTGTTATTGTTGATGTTGTTGTTGTTGTTGCTGTTGCTGTTGCACTGCTGACGTTCGATGGAGCCCTCGTGATCGGAGTGGGGCTCACGTTTAAAGTGGGTGGGGGAATCGGAACGGGTGCCGGCAGCGGATGAAGCTTGTCCAGGCTGACTTTGACTGGTCACATCACATGAGGAGCTTGAGCTTGAGGATTTCTCCGACTTAACACTGCCGCCCCCCCGACTGCCGCAATCGATATCTATGGGTTCAAATGTAAAACAGAGGGCGCTGTGTTGGTTATCAAAGCGTTAGGCGCAGGGAAGGAGCGATAGAGATAGAGAGAGATAGATAGAGATAGAGAGAGAGAGCGAGAGCGGAGTGTGGGCGGAAAAAAGGGAGGTTTGGGAATATATATATATATATATATGTATGTATATTGTTAGCCTTGCGTTATGGTCGCCTCTGCTATGTGTTGTTGACCTGGGCACACTTACCTTTAAGCGCCTCGACGCCTTCGCTGCTGGCACTGCCACTGCATTTGCCATCAGCATTGGCAGCATTGCCAGCTCCACACAATTCAGCATCGCTGCAGCCAATGCTATTGCCATTCGAATTCGGGTTGCTGCCCTTACCACTGCCAACCCCTTCGCCCAGCTGCTGTTGGAAACGAATTCGTATCTTACGCTCGCGTCTAAAACGTTTTTGATACAAAACTGCAAATAAAATGAATAATAAATTGTATTTGTTTCATTAATTAATTTAACTTAAAACAACATTAATGTCATATATCTCATTGTTTGTGATTATAAACAAGAAATAAAATTCCTGAAAGCTTTAAACTTTACTTTCCAAGAAAATTCTGACCTAACTTCCACTTTGTTTGGGTAAAACCTTAAGAATTATTAAGAATTCAGTTAAGTTAAGTTATATTTTCGATTCGTTAACATTTTTATTTATCCCCAAAGCTAAATCAAAGTCAATTATCTACTAGAAGTTATATGATTTACTTTTGTTGCTATCTTCGCCTCGATAAGCTTAAAATAAATCACTTTTTGGCTAACTGCACGACAGTTTTTGGAGTCTATTGGCAGTTTAAAGATTGAAGAATGGCACCGATCGAAATCTGTTGAAGTCAAATCGGATTGATCGTTGATTGTTAAACGTTGCACGTTCAATGTTGAATGTTGAACGTTGAACGTTGGCTGTGGCAGCTCAACTGCGCATCCGCTCTTGTGTGTGGGCGCAAATTGAGGTTGAACTGAAAGCCTGTGGAAACATAGAAACATATACAACTAATATATAATCGAAACGTTGATCGAGTCAGTGGAGCGTGGTGACAGCCGTTTTTTTTCTTTTCTTTTTTTTTTGAGGGTGTAGCTGCAAAAATTCATCCAAAACGATGGCTGTTGTTGGCTTTGGGCTATACGAAGATATTGAATTACATTCATTGGTCATTTAGCAAGCATGTGTAGAGTAGGGGGCAAAGGGAAAGGAACTGAGAATCCAAATAAGCAACGTTGTTCTTAACGTTGTTGTTGTTGTTTTTGTTCTTCTTCTTGCGCTGTTGCACTCACGTTCCCCGCATACCGCATTCCGCGCTTACCGCTTGAGCCCAATTTGTAGCGTGTTGTACAACAACAACAACAACTTCTAGATGTTTATCGTTTTGCTTTATTATTAGTTGCAATTAGATGTCTGTGTGGCTTTTTGCATTGTTGCGTGCAATTTGCAGCAACAGCAACAGCTGCAACAACACAATATGGCTATGTGGGAGGGGCCCAACACAAACAACAACATTTCAACTGGCTCGCCAAAAACATTTCTAAATGCACCTCACTTCAATCTACTACTGATTTATGTGCTCCAACTTGAACTCCCAATGCGAATGCGAATGCTAGGACCTTTAAGTCGCGCCAAGGAACTAGAACTGACTCCAAAAAATACAGAAAGAGGATATAAATGGTGGGGCTACCCACAATTACACTTCAAAGTTTACAATTTTACTAAAATTGATTGCGGTTTTTGAGAGGTTTTGGTTCAAGCGAAGGCGTTCAAATCTTTTCTAGCTGGCCAGCAAAGTGGACCACACGTAGAAGTATAATTTTCAATCTTATGCAACTACTTTAAAGTAATCAAAGAGCTTAAATCAAGAGGTTAAGTAGGAAATATTCGGAGGAAGTGTTGTTTTCAATCTTATGCAACTACTTTAAAGTAATCAAAGAGCTTAAATCAAGAGTTTGATCAAAGTAAGGTTAAGTAGGAAATATTCGTAGGAAGTATAATTTTCAATCTTATGCAACTACTTTAAAGTAATCAAAGAGTTAGCAAAAATCAACAGATTGAAATAAGTTAGGTTAAGTAGGAAATATTCGTAGGTTTGCAAGTACCAAGATAAAGCTTTTTCCTAGAATTTAAAATCCTTTCTAGAACCCAAAGTGATTTCTTTTCCTCTTTGCCAAGAAACTTTCCTTTTACACTTAAGTTGAGAGTGTAGAATGCATGAAATAAAATCTTAACAATATTTTAGGAATCATAAAAATAAACTTTTGGGAAATTTTGAAAGATTTCAATCGAAGCAAACATTACTGAAAGAAAGCTCGATTTAATAATATTGCAGAACCTTTAGTTAACTATTTCGATATTGAGTATTGTTACTTTAGGCACATTATTTCTCTAAGTGTAGCATTTTGTTTGGGTGAAAAGAAATCAACAAAAGATATTAATATTATTATGCATGCATGCATTTTAATGTGTTATTCGATCCATTGCCAAATAGTACAAGCCTGACTAGTTTCAGTAAACGTATCTTTTATTTGTTTAATAAACCCACCCACAAAAGAGACATTCTGCGAATGTTATATATACCATACTATAAGATATTTAATGGACGTCATAGTAATTGGCTGAATGATATCTTATTTCAAATAGATTAATGTACATTACAATGAAATATAATGTTATGAAATGAAATGTAAGACAAAGATATTTTCGACTCGGCTCACCCTTAAAACGGTTGCGTTGCGTAGCTTTTTTCGAAAGCGAAAGTTTGACAACCCTTTTAGTCATCATCATAAAATCATAATAACAACCAATTAAAAGATCTTTGTGTTTTGTCTGTCTGTCTGTAACCAAAAGCAACTCAAATTCCACACGCACACACCCCCTCTTTTTCCACCCCACCCCCCACATCCTCAACTAATGGAAGTTGAAGTTAAAGTTTTGCTACTTTTGTGCCAATCGCTGGAGTGTAACTAAATAATGAAATGATATTAAATTCATTTGAATTGTGATTTCTGTTCAAAAGGGTCCCTTCTACTTCTCTTAGCAAGCCCCTTTTCTTAGCCGACCACCAAAGCGCCACCAAAACCAACGAGAGAGAGAGAGAAAGAGAGCGAGAGAAGGAGTGGGAGACAAAAGAGTTCTGTCGACGAGATATCAGGTGTCATTGTCATTTGAGTCAGTTTGCATTAAGCGCACACGATTGGAGTCGGCATAGGCCCAAGCCCAACAAGATGAAGAAGAAGAAGTATTAGTAGAAGAAGAAGCAGAACTTTGGACACTGCTCACTGCCTGCTGTCAAATTCTTGTTGTTGTTCTTCTTCTTCTTGACAAAATGCACAGAGGATTAAAACGAAACTTTGAATAAGCATAATAAGCTCGCTGTATTAATCTAAAATGACAATTATACATTTTTTCACAAATGAATCTTGAATAGTGAAATAATATAATAATCGCTATCGAAGGTGTATTCGAAAGTTTTGTGGACGAAGATTTGTCAAAACAAAACTCGTTTGATCAAAAAAGACAAACAAGTAAAAAGGCTATAGTCTAATCCCGAATAGAAGATACCCTTTACCCTTTACTTAACGCGTACAGTCAGTGCTTGCATATGTATTTGTGTGTATGTGTGTTTGTTTGTCTGCATACTTGACTTAACTTCTATGTTGCATATCTCCGGTGTTTCTCAACGAATTTCGATAAAAATTCAACAGATTGTCATAATTTCGTTAAATTTTTCAAAAGCCGTCTTAAAGTTTTGCATATTTACAATTTTGTTGTTATCGATCACATGTGTAAATAGGAAACGGGAAGAGTTATCGAAAATTTGAAACAAACTTGTACTCCCAAGGGCTTAATCGAGCATATGTTCGAAATCTAAAGTGGCAAGCTCTTATATATATATACACTTTATGAAGTCGAAGATACTTCCTTCTTTTTTTCTTCTTCTTTCTTCAGTCCTCCCATATAAAACTAAAAAGTTTTACCAACTTATGTTAATACTTAAGTAAGTTGTGTAAGTTGTTAATCAGTTTGAAAAATACTTTACAACACTAATTATTCAGTTGCTAACTTAATTGGAAAAACAAATTGTTAAGTTCCACTTGAACGAACCGTTTAATGCGTTAGATATGCAATTATAATTATAGATACTTGAACATTATTAATATTAAATATCATGAAGTTCTTGAAACTTACCACGCAATTTGCGTTCATCAACAAGCTGCCTTTCCAGCGTATCTTTACCTTCGCGTTCGCGTAAAACATCCATCTTAAGCTCAGCTAAAGAATGAGAAAGAGCAAAAGATAGAGAGAGAGAGAGAGCGAAAGAGTAGTGAGAATTAGTTGGGGTCAGGAATATCACGTTTTACTTAGCATATATCATGGAATACATAAGCGTAAGCATGTTATCGTTACTTACCTTTCTCATAGCTTAACTGACGCTCCTGTTGCCGGGCATTGTCGGCGGCAACTTTCAACAAACTTTGTATGTTTCTGAGCAGCGTTTCCGTTGAGCTGGCGGGCACCACGCCATGCGCATCCATGCCCAATGGACCCAGAGCCAAGCCACCGGCGAGAGCAGCAGCAGCAGCAGCAGCCGCTGACGAATCTGACGAATGGGCCGCCAACAGTGCCTCATTGGGCGTGAGAGCGCCAACGCCAGCCGAGGCTGCAGAAGCACCAGCAACGGCAGCACCATTCGCAACAGCAGCTGCCGCTGCCAGCTGCGAGTAGTTGAGAGCACGCTGATGCTGCAGTGCAGCGGCAGCGGCCACCTCGGCTGTTGGCGAACCATGTTGGCCAACAACAACGAGATGATGTGGCGGTCCGGTTGTATGCTGATGTGTGGCAGCGGCGGCATGTTGATGCAAATGTGCAGCGGCGGCAGCGGCAGCGGCAGCAGCGGCCGCTGAACCCGTCGACAGATTATCACGCTCCGTGTCACTCAGATCTGTTAAAGACACAAACAAACACACACGCACAGACAGAGAGAGAGAGAGAGAGGCAAAGAGAGACAGATCGAGAGAGAGAGTTAGAATGTGTATTTTTGTTATCGCATTAAAGAGTTAAAGTAAAGTTTACTAACCTTCGTCGTCTTTGGCGAGGCAACGTTCATCGACTTCGGATTGGTTGTCATCACTGAGATTCTCCTCCTCCTCGTCATCCTCGACGCCAATGATGGCACCGCCGCCAACGCCGCCGCCAACACTTCGGCTGCCCTCGTCCAAGCTACGTGAACCGTGGCGTGGCGATGCTGCCGCCGAGAGGCAATCGCTGCGTTCGCTGCCTGCATCACAGTTGCTGCCACCATGATCCGTATTGCCGCCGGATTTACTTAAATTCAACACTGGACTCTGACGCGTGGGTGAGCCTGCAAAAACAAAACACACAGACAAATCAACACTTAACACCTTCTCCTTCACCTCCTCCTTCTTCCCTCTTACAATTGCGTGAACTGAGATCCCTTGGCTTTGAGTCGCGCTCACTGATAATGCTGCCACAACGATCAACACAGATTGCCTGTTGCCTTTCATCAGTGCGCTCCTCGCGCAAACGTTCCAAGTGCTTAACAATATCCTCGTAGGCAGCACGACAATTCTCCCAGATGCCCGAGCGAGCCAGTGCATCCATATTGGCAGCGGACATGCCAGCATTCTGTGCAGCAGCCTTCAACATTTGACTCTCGGGACGCGCATGGAGTCCGTGTGGCGGCATGCCAGGCGACATTAATGCCGCTGCACCCGGATGATGAGCATTGATCTGCATAAATGCCATATGGTTAATCGGCGGTGGATTATAGCCGTTGGCCAACAGCGGCGATTTCTCCATACGATTCATATCTGCAAATCAAATCAAATGTCAAAATCAACATGTTATTATTAATAGTTCATATTATAATGAAAATTAAGTTCAAGTTAATTTAAGATTTAACGTTAGGTATAAAAATATGAAGATGTTATTCAATTCAAAGTTGATTCTTGCATTATTGGAATTTATCATTGCCTTAAAGAATTTCATTTCACATATCTTTAAATCCAACTTGTTTAAGTTTTCGAATCCTAAGCGATTATTAGGATAGGTTGATGTTATTTAAAGTTCCTATTGCTCAATTTGTTATAGAAGTGAGCTGAAGTATTTTAGAAGACCCTTATCAACACCTTAACACGATTTCGAATGGATAAACCTACTCTTCTCAAATATATTGCACTTGCTTTTTACAACTGAAAAATATTTCCATATGACAACATTTTGGGATTTGATTAAATATTAAAGTCAAGATAAAACTAGTTTGTGTATCAACTAACTAACTAAAATAGATAATCATACTTATAATAAGTTTAGCTCACAGACCACAAATTAAATTTTCTAAATTACTTTAAAGTTCTGTTTCATAAAATGCTTTTGTTCAAATTAAAATTTAATGAAACTTCACCCCCTTTGCCACCTGTTCATGCTTAAGTATGTTCATGACATATATACATATATATATATATATATATGTGTGTATGTTTGAATGTATCTGTATCAGTATATAGTTATCTAAAGCTTTTATAATGACTGCACGCCCAGACTAAACACAACAACTAAAATAACAACATGATACCATTCGATGTTCGTACTTAAAGTCAGCTATTTGTTTACACACACACACGCACACACACACATACACACCGAGTGTTTTCTATGTTTATGATTAAAGTTGTGTTATGCGAATAACAATTAAAAGTTTCGAGTCGAGTTTTAACACTTTAAGTGCTTAAATCCAATCGAACTAACCGAAAATGCAGTTTATGCATTTGTGGCTAAGATAGAGAATACTGCAATATCACTCAAAAATCAACGCCCTATAATCCGAAGTAAGTATTTTCCAGCTGGCCTTAAAGGGATAGCGGAGGCACGCATGACTAGGCAAAAACGAAACTAGATATACTATATATATATATATGTATATATAGGAGATGAAGAGGCGCCGGCGGCGCATAGTTCTAAAGAAACATAAATGTTTTTTTTTTCTTATGGATGGCTGGATGGATGGATGATATATGTATGTGATATAGTACTACTATATTGTTGTGCGTCGCGTTTCAGACACATTAATAGAAATGGGCGTAGACGAAAGTTGTCAGAAGCATCAGGAAATCAGATTTCAGAGAGTACCACAAAAAAAATAAATCAATAATCAATAATTTTGGTTTGTTGCTTTTGTTGTGTGCAAGTACTTATAATAATTACAATGCCCACAGAAAATCAGAAATCACAAAACACAAATCCACAAACACACACACATATATACGATATACAAATAACATAGCGTTCGTTCGCTGAGTCTGTCCGTTCGCATAATGTTCGCAGTTGAAGTTTGTAACTCTCATAAATGCGATTTCCTGTACAAATCACATGTTGGGCACATCGACAGCAAAACGAAACGAAACGAAACGTTTTCGATATGATTGCGCCTTTCGAGAGCTGGACAAATGGCCATTTATCTGAACTTGAGAGACTGAGAAACTGCGAAAACCTCGAGTTGTTTGTTGTAAGGCGTTTGGGAACCAAAAAAAGCAAAAGAATTGTGCAATTGTCTATCTCTCTTTGTCTCTCTCTCTCTCTGTCTGAGTTGAGCAAAGTTATAATCAAGTCAGCCACAAATCACAAACATTTCTTTAACCAACTTTCAATTGGCTGCACGAACGAACAGTTTTTGAACGTTAGGGCAGGCAGGCAAAAGGAACCTACAGATTCGATTCGATACCCTAAGAGCAACGGGTTTGATGAAATGATTTCATTACCATTCGAAGTGCGTTTTGGCAATTCAAGTTTGGATCGTGGTTATGGCGGCGCTGACGGCCATAATCACATTACAATAAATGACATACCAAATGCCGAATGCTCAAAATGCTCAAACGCCCAAATGAACTGGCAAATTGCCTGAGAATGCAGTGCGATGGGTCAAGAACAGAACAATACACTTAACAAAATGATGTACTAAGTGGAAAGAAATGGTCATAGATGGACCTTAGCATAACGCTTCAAAAATATTTGTTCTTACTTTTCGTATTTTTTAAGAATTTATTTAAGTTACAAACTGTTGAAAAAAGAATACATCTAAAAAGTCGTCTAACTAATTGTCAAAGCTGATATATTTTTGTTTAAAAAAACTTTAATTATGTGTCAAAATCTTGGGATTCTTGTTCAAAATTCTTTCAACGTAACAAATTTTTATTTCAAATTCGTATAAACAATTAAACTTGTATTCATACAGAAAGTATTTATTCTTGTGTTGCCAAAAATCATAAGAATCGTAAAAATAATGCAGAAACATTAATTTAAAGAAATATTTAATGAATTTCCTTCCCTTTCCTTCCCTTCGTATTCAAAAATTTGATTTTGAAGCTCTTAAAAATAAATGCTTAATATGTTTGTAGATTAGGTTCAAGCATTTCTGACTTTGAGATATTTATTTGTTTAAGTGTTTGTCTTTGAGTTATTATAGATGATTTTTGGTTGTTACTTACCACTTATATGGCCATTCTCATAGGCATAGTCGCCGTTGTCCAGTCGATGCTTCTTCAGCTGCGGATGCTGGGTGAGATGGGTGGGCGGCAAGGAGAGGCCAACTGGGCCACGTTTTGGCGGTCGACCCGGTCTAGAACTGCGGAATTGCAGAGAGTTACTGTTGGGTTGAAAGCAATGACAATTGTTTTGGTATCAGTATAAAGCAGCAGCAGCTTGTAGCTCGTCGCTCGTAGCTCGTATATATCACAACGCGATTATAAAACTTTTTTTTTTTTTTTGTTTTATTTTTTAGATAAAGCGTTGAATACGTACAATGCAGTAATAGTATCATAACAGCGCAAGTGAACTAATAAATAATAGAACCAAACCTCACACTGTATATACAAATGAGGACTTAAAACTATATCTCATATTGCGAGGGGGTCTTCAAATTTGTCCAATTGTTTTGGCAAAACCCTTTCGTTTTAATCGCCTTAGAGGCCTGGCAGGGAGTAAGCACTTTGCAAGAATGCTGTGTTGTCTTTTTAACCGTTCGCTATATCTGCTAGTGTGCCTTCCAATCTGTTCCTCCACTGTGTGTAGATTCAGGTCACGATGAAGGGTTGTTCCACGTACATAATATGGGCAGTTTGTAATGGCAAGCATGGCACGGTTTTGCAATACCTATATGCAATTGTAGTTGGATTTTGCAGCAATACCCCAGATCTGCACTCCGTATAGCCAGATTGGGGCTACACAATGAACGTATACTGCTCTTTTGGCTCGGAGTGACATGGTGCTTCTTCTATTAATCAGCCACCTCAGTTGTTGCATTCTTTGACCACATCTCCGAGACGTAGCTTTCAAGTGAGGGCCAAAGGTCAAACGTTTATTTTTTTATTTATAAAACTATATAATATTTAGTTAATTGGCTTTACTTGTTTGTGCATATGTGCTGCATAAATATGATATATATATATATATATATATATATATATGTTTGTGTACTGTGGATACTAAAGCTTGAGAGTTTTGTCTTTAAGAGCGAACTTATTAGTTTTCCTTGTTTTAAACTAATAGAAAAGTATTCTTGCGCCCCGTTGATTTGACCATTACTTGGCTGGGTTACCAATTTAATTATCAACCATTAAAAAAAAAAAAAGCTTTAACAAGTTAAGAAAACAATAAAAAAAACTAAAGAAAGAGGAGAGGAGTGGAGTGGAGAGTAGAAACTATAATTGGAGTCAACGGCAAATGGTATTATTTGTTTTTCAAATATTTAAATAAGCCTTTAACAAATACTTGACGCACGTTCATACATACACAGCGATATGTATTTATTATAGTTGCCACAAAAAGGCATAAACAAGTTTGCACAGCAGGCTATGACAAACAACAACCGCCGATGCACAGATAAAGCTTTAAACAAATAAAACATTAACTCAAACTCAAACTAAAACTGAAACTGAAACTGCGTCTGCCCCGCAAATACTTGAAAAAAAAACAACTAGATGCAAATACCACCAAAAGCAACTATAAAAAACAAGTAAGAAGGTTCTAGTCTCGACTAAACAATACCCTGAACACTATACTTAACTCGTACTGTCAGTGCTTGCTCAGTGCTTGTGTGCCTGTGTGACTTAACTTCAATGTTGCATATCTCCGGTGTTTCTCAAGAAATTTTAATAAAAACTTTACAGATTGTCATTATTTTGTTAAATGTTTCAAATGTCATCTCAAAGTTTTCCAAATTCAAGATTTTGTTGTTATCGATCACTTGTGTATATCGAAAACGGGTAGAGTTATCGAAAATCTAAAACAAACTTGTTCTTCCTAGCGATTTGGCGAGTCTAGAGTCTCTAGCTTTTATAGTCCCTGAGACATGGCTTTATCTACTCGTATGTTGATGCTGATCAAGAATATATATACTTTATGGGGGTCGGAGATGCTTTGTTTTGCCCGTTACACACTTCTGCACAAAACCATTATACCCCTTTTAGACCATTTTCAATGGTTTCAGGGTATAAAAATGTATCTTCCTCCCAACACAACAACACAGCACAAAATTAAGAAAATTACTCGAATTAAAAACAAAACTGAAAGAAGGTTTTTGTTGACTTGCGGCAAACAAAGTGAATAAATAATAAACACAGGTAGCTAAAATGTGGGCACAGATTGAACAGTTTATAATTGTGCGTGGGCGTAGGCGTAGTATAAAAGCGTATATAATGTAGAATCTGGAGTTGCAATCGGTTAAGAAGATTGCAAATATTTACAGTTATTTCAACAATAAATAATAAATATTTGCATGTAAGATCCAACAAGCTCAAGATTTAATTGTGCAACAAAAACAACAGCAATAATAATAATAATAATAACAATATTGTTGATATGGCCTGGCTCATGGGTCATGTAAAGACAGGGCCAACCAACCAATGAGTAATCGTTTTAACGAACGTTTATCTAGGCGAAAGTGTTTTTTTTTTTTTGCAGCCTAATCTATGACGTGCAAAATGAACATGATCTGTGTCTCTGTGTCAAAGTGTCTTCGGTTAATGAATTTATGAGAATTTTCTGCAAGCAAAAGAAAGCTAAGAGAAGACTTAAATCAACAGTTAACCAAAACCAAACGAACATCATTGATAAGGGGGCGCCACACATGCCACTTTAGCTTTTTCATTGGAAAATTTACGGTTCTGACAACTGTCTTCTCTTCTCTTGTGTTCTTCTGTGTTCTCTCTTCATACATTTGTTCTTGTGCGAGAAGAAATTCGTATTTCCTGGCTATCTGTCAGTTGTGAACGTTTCTTGAGATAGATTGTTTGCTTTAGGCCACAGATTGAACAGATGTTTTGTGAAAGATAAATAGTTGAGATACTTTTGGTACAACTTTGCATTATTAGATAGTTTTGATATGAATAAACATTACAGCTTAAGATGTATATTAACTATTAGCTTATAACTGGAACATTTAACCTACATTGAACATCTTTTGGAGCTTACTTTAGGGATAGGTTCATGCACTTGTCTACGCATTTAACCCAATTTAACTTGCACCAAAACTGACAAAAACGCGACATATACATATATATATGTGTGCAAATGATGTATGTATGTATGTATTTATGTTAAAAGAAACGTTTAGTCAGGTACAAAGAAACAAGAAGTAAGCATGAGGCTAAACCGGTTCGCAGTAGCCAAAGCATAGTAGCTACTTACAACTGCCACCAGAGTGCAATTTGCTCTGAGGGCGTATTGAATGTTGCCTGAATGTTGAATGCTACCAGCGAAGTTGCAGCGAACCAGTTTGCAGCTGTTTGTTTCAATAATCAAGGGATATAGCGCTTTTAGCTGTTCAACTCCACAACTCCACAAAAACAACAACAAACGGCGCTAAATGTTTCCAATCAATTGGCAAAAAGAAAAAAAAAATGTGTATATATCCTACAATTGGCAATTGCAATCGCAACTAAATGGGCGTCAAACAAACATTTGTCAGATGAAGAATTCAAATAAAAAACGAAGAAACGAAGCTTAACCCACTGCCCAAGGGGAGAGAGCTCTATGTGTCTATGTGTGTGTTGAATTTGTTCATTTGTCGCTTTGAAATTGGCAAATCAATTAAGTTTATAGCCGCGTTACCACCTTTAATCGAATCGCTAGCGGTTTTTTTCAATTCAATTCAGTTCAGCTCAAAACAAATCAATGGCAAAACGTGAAACGGCAATTAAAGTTTTGTATAAAATTTCCATATTTGAATTATGCAATGTGCGATTGCTTTAATTGAATCTACAAAGTTAATTGATTTTTATACTATAGAAAACCACTTCGATTCAATTTGAATCGATTTGAATTGCATGCCACAAACGTGGGGCAAAGAGACTCATTGAATTTCTTAGAAGAAGCCGTCGTCTTACGCTTAGAAGTTGGCTCAAATTTCTCTTAACTTAAACTCAAAATACACGTGAAGTATTAGAATTTGCATGTTTGTTTTGAAAGTTGTTTCTATTTCCATGCTTGTATAGCTTTTTTATATACATATATATATATATATACATATATATACGCAACAATCAAAGCAAAGCAAAGCAAAGCGCAGTTCCAATGCTTGCTCAGGTTTTGAACTCAATTGTAAATCGACATGCAAATGCACAAATGACATGGAACATTCACCACATATCATTTCAACGTACGTTCATACACTACACTTAGCAAAAATGTCTAAGAAATTATGTCATGAAAGACAAAAATATAAATATTCTTTGTTTTTTGTAAGAAATCATGAAAAACAGATACAAAAAGTTACTGAATAAAGTTCTTTAAAAATTTTTTGTGATTTCTCACTTTAAGAAACAAAGTATTTAGCACAAAAATTCTATTTCAAAAATCAACTTTGCCTTGAGAGGCTTTAAGGGAGCTTTTGTAAAGCTTATGAACTCGATTTGCTTAAACAACCTCGAAAAATCCATTTTCTGATACAATTATAAATAAATTATATGAAATTTATAGTCTTGAAATTTATATATTTTTATTTTTAGCTAATATTTTATTATAAAAAAACTCATATTAAATTCTGAAGATTTTTCAAAAGTTTCCTTAAACTATTTCAACCCTTTTCCTATAATATTCAACTATATTTGAGAGTAAAAAAGCTATAATCTAATTATCTATGTGTAATTATTACCAAAATCCTTTTAAATTCCGAATATCTTTCAAAAGTTTTTCACTAAACATCTAAAGTATTTAACTATGTTTGTAAAGTGCACAGAAAAATGTTTTAAATCTAATTTCATTAAATTTTAACTTAAAAAAACTATTTCAGTTGCATCTAAATAGTGTAGATCCTTTTTAGCTATATGTGATTATTAAAAAAACCTATTAAATTACGAATATCTTTCAAAATATTTCCATTAAACAGCAAAAATATTCAACTATTTTGTAAAGTACAAAATTTAATGTTTTAAATTTCATTTTATGAAATTTTAGCTTTAATAAACGCACCTTTATTTCTCTGAGTGTAAGCATATTAACTTAGCCTACAATTTGGCCTGAGAGAATGAAAAATAAAAAACAAAACGGGGAATATACACAATGGTAATTGTTGGCTTGCATTGACAGCATAATACCGAACTATATAAAACAACTTCAGCTTCAAGGAAAGTAAAGTAAAGTAAAGTAAAGTAAAGTAAAGTAAAGTAAAGTAAAACCAACTGTAAATGTTTTGCAGTAACAGTAACAGTTACAGATACAGATAGATTTAAGGAATGGCTACCGTAAACTAATCATTTTTCTGTGCAATAGGTCAGTTAATTATTTGTTAATCACAAATTGAATGAATAGAAAAAAACCAACCCACCCACAAAACTTAATAAAATAAACAAAGCTACGATTTTATCTATCTATTTACAAAGTATGGAGTAGAAAGAAGTTGCCCCTTCTCTTCCCTACCCTACCCTTCCCTTCTCTCTCTCTCTCTCTTTCTGCTGCTCTTGTTGTTGTTGATGTTGTTGCTTCTTCTGCTGTTTTGCCGTTCGACTTCGAATATTGCAATTGGCGTGCTAATACCTCATTTAGTTCTCGTACTAAAATTATCAGCATGCTACGTTTTTTTTTCCTCCTTTCTTACAAACTGCACCTATTCAGATATACGTATATATATATATATATTCGCTCTGCCCTCTCCCCTCTCACCAACACATTGGAAATTGCTCGTGTGATGATGTTGTTGATGCTGAGAGAATATTAGTTGCATTTTTATTTATATATTTTTTTTTTCCTCATTCTTTTTTTTTTCATTTTGGTGTCTGTGTAGTTATTAATTATAAAAATAAATTGATCTATTGTTGCAACATTTATATACGAGTTGCAGTGTTGCTTTTATTGTTGTTGTTGTTGTTTGGTTACACTCAATTAAGTTGCATTTGCAAAATAAAAAAAAAATAAAAAATTGCTTCATTAACAATAATAAAACCAAGTCTAGAAAATCTCACATCTTTCGCGCGAGAGCCCAGCAAAGAAACAGAAAGGTACAAACAAAAATTATGTTTTGCGAAACTCAAAAACTTATTTCGAGAGTTTCGAGTTTGAAGAAGAGACAAAAATTGCGATATTTAACTTATTTCTTATGTTAAAAACAATTTAAGAAACTACAAAAGAAATTTGAAAAAAAAAATTTAATAATGATTTAAATAAATCTCTTAAATTACAAAAAAATTTTAGATGAAATTAATTTTTTAAAATAAATCCCTTAAGCGATTCTACACATGAAATACATTAGCTCAAAGTTAATCACTCAATTTGAATACTCTGTTAATAGCTTAATTCAAGAATCTAAGACTGTGCACATAATTGTTTATAACAATTTGAACACAAAAATCAATTTTTTTTGCCTGGACCTTCAATTTGCATAGTTGTTGTTGTTGTTGTTGTTTTTGTTGTTTTTGTTGTTTTTTGTTGCCCCAAAAGCATATCAAATTTTGTTGTCTAAAAACGAGGTGTGCCCCATCAAAAGCGAACAATATGTTGTTGCATTTATCCTACCACACACATTAGCTGTATGTGTGTGTGTTTTGTGTGTGGTGTGTGTGGTGTGTGTGTGTGTGTGTGGCACGCCTCCATAACTCACTTTGTGAATGCCGCGCTCAAGCTCAAGTCTAAACGCTCGATTATACACTCAATGTGGCAATGTTTGCAATGTGGCAGAGTGGCAATGTGGCAATGTGGCAGAGTGGTTAAAGGGGAGACAGCCAACTGTCAAATGAGATCAACTTCAGAGTTTGCACACAAACACGACAAACTAACTGATGGACTCATCAACTCTGGCAACTCTTTCACGACAAATCGAGCTGATCGAATAAACCGCAAAAATATTCAACACACATTGGCAACATCAACAACAACAACAACAACCATTGCAAGGCCCACAAAAAAGAGGCAAACAAATATAATAATAATAAAAAAAAAGAAAATATGCCAAAATATATATACATATATATATATATAGATATATATATAAAACGGAATGAGCTCAAGAGTATTTTAGAGTGAAAAATAATATAAAATAATAAAAAAAGACAAAAAATTTCTAAAATCCGATAAAACTGAACGAAAAAAAACTTTATCCACCGATTTGACCCACATCTGTACGCATTGTTGGCCCTATTATTATGCATTATCCTTTAACACGCTCTATTTATTTTACTGTTTTTTTTTATTATTAGTTTCGGGTTCCTAAAGGGAAGGTTCCTTCCGCTCGAAATCGCATTTCCTCATTAAGTTATTTATTAAACATATATACTATATATAAAAATATTTATATTTCCGCTCTAAAAACTCTCAAGTGCACACAGAACCGATCGATTATCGATATTATTATTATAATTTTTTAACAGATTGCCATAGTTTTTTTTTTCTCATTTTTATTATACTTTTGTTGTTGTTTACCTCTCTGGTGGCTTGATCGATAGGCATCTGCAATTAAAAAGAGAAGAACAAGAGACAAGAGTGAAGTACATACATACATACATAAAAAAAACACACACACACACATACATATGTGTGTGCTTGCGTGTGTGTGTGTGTGTTGGTGTGTGTTGGTGTGTGTTTAAGCATCGCAAAAGGAAAAGGAATGCAATTTTAAAAAAATTTCAAAATTATGTTACATTTATGGGACAGACGAACGACAACGACGAAGACGATGACGGCGGCGGTGGCGGCGGGAAAGCGGGTGTGAAAATGCACACGCCTCAAAAAAACCCCGCCGCAACACACACTCACACACACACACACAGAGAGAGAGAGGGGACAATAACAGCAACAACAACAACTACACTTTATAATTACCCCAGGTCCCAGACCATAAACGCAATGGGGTGCACACACACACACACACACACATACACATACACAACCTGAGCCTCCGTCCTTGCACAATTCCCCCCCTCCAAAGCCCCTGCCCACCTCTAAAGCCAGACTATAAAACAACTGACAACTGCCTTTAGCGGTTTTGCAAGTTCGCATTTTTAGCCTTTTTTTTACCCTTTAGGTTTTTTTTTTGCTTTCTTCGTTCAGTTGATGCGGACTTCGTCGGTTGTATTCCCTCACAGTTACCCGTTCCCTGTTCTACGTTCCCACAATTCCACACGTTTCACCCGTTCCTCGTGTTTCTCTCTGTGTGTGTGTGTGTGTGTGTGTCTCTCTCTCTGTCTGTCAGCGCCCAATTCAGTCTACTTGTTTCAATTTAACGCAAGTCTCTGTTTTTCGAAGCTAATAATAGGTTTAACCGCATTTTTAACTGTTCTTCAATTGGTTGAACGCACTTAGCCCTTCCAAAAACGTCTCCTGCTTCTTCTTCGTTTTGGTGGTACGTGTGGTACAACAATAACAATAATAACAACAAAAGAAACAGCGCATGTGCACTTTTGGAGCAATATTTTCCATAATTAACTATATAGTTTATCATGGGCTTATCATGGGCTACATACATACTATCTGTCCCTGTAGAGTACATCTATGGTTGAGCACCAGAAAAACTGTTGTCGTTTTTGTTGTTGTTGTTGTTGTTGTTGTTAAAACAATGATTATCGCTTTAGGGTGGATCTGTTTTTATGTTTCATGAATGAAAATAGTTGAAATGGAACAATAACACTATAATGGCTTATATAATTTGGTTTGATCATGAATACAGCTGATATGGTTGTACTCTAGAATGCAATAAGCTTAAAATAAATAAAGTATAGGCAGCAGAAACAATGTTCAAGTCTTTGAAAGTAATAAAAATCCTCAATCAAAAATCAAATTCATTTTAAATGTTGTTCAACATTGTGAAATGGTTCAGAGCTGCATTTTAAAATGGAATTTACATACAGTTGTGCCTAGCTATAGTGAACGAAACATTGCAAAAACTATTTGCAGTCATTTTTGGGCATTTAGCTTCAGGTTGTTGGAATAAATATCTAAAAATATATATTTTATTAAGGATCATAACTAATATGCAATATAATTGATCAATAAACTCTTAAACAACTTAAATATCAAAGATTTATTCAAGTTTCCTTTTTTCTAACTTTTATAATGTTATTTTCGTATCTGCGTCAAGGTTTGTCTGAACGAAAGAACCTTACATATAAGTAATAACTGCCCCGATTCGAGATAGAACTACTTGAAACTATAAGTTCTACTTTACAGTTAGCAAATTGTAAATGTTTTTGAAGTCTTTTGTGTTATTGTTATTGCTGTTATTTTAAATCGAACGAACGGAAATGATTTGACAAGGCAACGCACGCGTCGAATATGTTTTTAAAACCCAACAACAACAACAACAGCAAGAACAACAACAACTGAAGTAACCAACTATAAAAGCCTACTCGAAGAACTGTTAGCCAACTATTGTTAGAAACGTTAACAAATTTACGCAATTGTTATGGGCCCTCATCAACAATTGACTGCAATAAACAGAAAACGCTGTCAATGGGGCAAAGGGGTGGCGGCAGGGAGAGAGGGTTAAACGAGGGGGGGGGCAGAGGTAAGTGGAGTTACGTTTGCATTGCGTATTTCCGCCAAATGTCAACAGAGAGCAAAGTTTTGTTGATTAGTTGTTCCAAAGACGTTAAGGAGGAGCGGTTCAAAGGGTTTCGAATAATAGTTCGAAAAGTCAATCGATATCGTTATAAACTGATTTGCAAACGAACTATTTGCATACACTCACAAAAAATATAAGCCAACTCTAGAATCTATATAGAAAAGCTATATTTTTGTTTTATATTTGACAACTGGATTTTTCCTTATCTATAGTATAATTTTATTAACAGCTAAGGATTGTGAGTTTGTAGGGGTTAATCTCTGGATCTACTGAGCCAATTATATATATTCTTATACATATAGAAAGCCATATGATTTGTGAGGGTAAAAATCTATAAATTTACCCGACAAAGTAAAAATCCCATTTTCTAGCAGTTCTTAAAACTTTTTCCTGAACCAAAATGCATTTAAAATTAAATTTTAGAATTTGTAGGGGGTAATCTCTGGATCTACTGAACCAATTATATATATTCTGTTACATATAGAACGCCCTGATATTTGTGAATGAGTAAGTCTATATATTTACCCGACAAAGTTAAAATTTATATTTACTATGAATTTTTCCTGAACTAAAATGAATTTTAAATGAGTTTTTATTATTCAAAGAAATATTTTTCCTTATCTATAGCATAATATTATGAAGATAATAAGTAATCTCTGGATCTACTGAACCAATCTAAAAAATTCGTTAACCAATAGAAAGCCCTGATATTTGTGAAAGCGATACTCTATATATATATATGCACGACACGATTATTCTTTTAAAGCGTACTATTTTTCTCTGAGTGTAGTAAGTGCGTTTTTGATTTTCCTTGCGCTTTCCAAAGCTCAACTCACGCAATTGTAACCCCTCCTTATCCCCTTAAACCCCTTCCCCAACCCACCTTTGCACCCACTTTCGACTCCGTAAATGTAAAACGTCAACAGGAAATAAGTCAAAATTGAAAGAAAGAAAAGAAAAACATTTGCAAGTAAAGAAACGATTTATTGCGTGGTTGTTGTTGTTGTTGCTGGTGTTGTCGTTGTTGTTGTTGTTGTTGTGTGGCATTTAGGACGTACCTGGCCGTTGTGCAGTCTCTGTAGAGCACATCAAAGTCCTTGCAACAGAGCAGCTTGCAACGATTGACGCCCGGCTGAATGGCGCCCAAGCCACGCAATATTCGCACCTGTTCGACATTGCAGACCAATGGAACAATATCCAAACGCTTTAGCTTCGTATAGACGGTATGCAAGCCGCCAACGAGATGCTTGAGGAAGAGCTCGAAGGCTTGGGGCAGACACAACATTGTCTCGTTGCTGATGATGAAGGCGGCGACCTTTTGACCCCGATACTCGACAAGCTTGCACTCGTTGGCACTCGGATCGGATGTGGAGATCGGCGGCGGTGAGTTATATGAACGTGGTGGCACATGATGATGCGCTGCGGCCATCAGTTCAAGCGGCGAGGCATGATGCATCATTTGCAATGAGTTGAGCAAGCCGAGCGAATGCGGCGGCAAGCCGTGTGGCATGCGTGGCGCTAAGCCTGTGCCAAGTCCACCCGTTACATGCGGCGGCGGACTCAATTGATGATGTTGCTGCTGCTGCTGCTGTTGTTGTTGCTGTTGTTGCTGTTGCTGTTGCTGCTGTTGGTGTTGCTGATGTTGCTGCTGTGCCATTTGGGCCATCATTGAGTGATTGAGCGAGCTAACGGGACTCACGGCACTGCCGTGCCGCGTCGGACTGCTGGCTGGGGAGCAGCTGGAGCCGCGTCCGTTGCCCGTATGTGAGTTGCGTCCATTTGGTCGATCATCGGTGGCGCCACGTGAACTATTGCTGCCGTCGCGACCACCATTCTGTTGCTGATGTTGCTGTTGCTGCTGTTGCTGTTGCTGCTGTTGTTGTTGCTGCTGTTGTTGTTGTTGTGCTGCTGCTGCGGCTGCGGCGGCAGCTGCTGCTGCTTGTTGTTGCTGCTGGTGATGCATAAGCATCGCTGTCGTATTCATATTGCTGCTGGACAGTAGCTTATGGGCACTAAAGTTGCTAATGTGATTGTTATTAATTGCTGTTAAACTATTGTTGTTGTTGTTGTTGTTCAACGAACGTTCGTCGATTTGTTGTTGCTGTTGCTTTTGTATTTGTTCACTATATTCACTTGTCACGGATTGGCTATTGACATTGACAGAATCCATGCTTCGTCATTGGCTCAAATATATATATTTGATATCTTTGCTTTTTTGTTGTTGTTGTTGTTGTTATTGTTTAATAGGGTTTCGTTAAGTTAAGTTGTGTGTTTCGGTCTCACTAAAAAATAGATTAAACATTTTGGTTGTTGTTTTGCATAACTAATGAACTTTTAATTCATTTTTAATTATTTACTTGCCTAATGAACAACTCAAAATCATAAAAGGAATACAAAAAATTCATTTGAATATCTTTAATACTCATGGACAAATATGAAATCTTGCGAGACGAATGAATATAACTAATAAAATAATACATAAGAAGTTTTCTCAGAAGCTGTTTGAAAATTTGAAAAATTAAAAAACATGTTCCTCTACTTTTTAAAATAAAAAAAAAATATTTAAAATATTTTTAAATAAGTTAGTTTTAAGTAAATATCAGTTTAATTGATATTTTCACTGCCAATAAACAAATTTCTCAATTATTTTAATAAACTTGCTTCTAAAAATATTTTTTCAATTCATTTTTGCAGTGATTAAATGTTCTTGTTCCTCTATTTGTTTTAAAACACTTTTCAAAATTATTATTTTCCTAGTCCTGTTTCGAAAATTTACCTTAATAAATTTTGAAAATCATACAACGCGTTTTATTTATTTATGAATACAAATATTTGTTAGCGCGCACTTGTTTTTGGATTGATTTGTTTATTTGTTGAATAGTTTAATTGAACTTTCTCGGATTGCATTCGCAACCCAACTGAATTCTCGATGCGTTTTCAGGCATTTTCAATCAAATAAATGCTTCATCGCACCATCTCATCATCATCTCATCTTTTTTTATTCAACACAAATCAGAATGAATGCGAAACGACCGACCGACCGAAACGGTGTCTCAGCAAAACGCCAATTGGCTGAGTGAGAGAACGTAACTGTTACTCGTTACCGTACCGACGGCGTGTCATTGAGCTTTTGCGGGACCGTCTGATGCGCACGAGAGGACGACGACGAAGACGACGGTGACGGTGACGGCGACGGCGACAACTGCGCGACGACTGCGACTGCAAGAAATCAACGAAACGAATTGCATTCGAATGGGAATCGTCACTCACTCGCACACCCTCCCACACACAAAGGCGCATTAATTGGTAATGCTGTTGTTACGCGAGACCGACCGACACACAGATAGATAGAGAGAGAGAGAGAGAGAGCGCAAGCATAAACGTACACACACACACATACACACACACAGAAATCGAATGTTATTTTTTTTGTTTTCTTGTTGTATTTTAAATACACTCACACCATGTGGCGCCCGATGTTCCGTTATATACCGAGGTACATTTTCGTCAACGATGTCGCGCGAGAGTCGAAAATGGAAATGCGCGCGCAAAAATTTTATTGCATTACCTTCGCTTACGAATGACAAATTCGTAATGAAAGGCGAGCCAAATGTGTTTCGTTTCGTTGCCAGTTTCCAATGTTCGAGCCGAGTCTCGCCGTCCGCAGCGCCAGAGCAGTTGTAGCTGCAGCCCCATCTACATTACATATACACATGCATACATTGATATACATTTGTAGCTGTATGTGTGTGTGTGTATCTCTGTTGTGTATCTGCGATTGTGCAAAACCCGAAACTATACGTATACGATTGTGTTGCCGTTTGAATTGTACACCAATACAATCAAAAAGTGGGAGTGGTATACAATTCGTACCTCTGTATTGCGCGTATGTGTGCGAGTCTGAGCATCCCCGAAAACACAATGACAAACGTAATAAAATACAAACAAAAACAAACACAAATGAAATGAAACACACAGAAGCAGAAACGACAGAACGAGAACGATGGCTGAGACGGAAGAAAATTAGCAGCAGCAGAAGCATTCACACATACACATACGTTTGAGAGTGTATGTGCACATATACTGACAGGCGCTCTCTCACTCATACTTTTGTGAATGAGAACGCTGACGTTGACGTTGCTGTCGCCGCCCAACACAATACACACAGTAACATTCGTTTTATTTATTTTTTCATTTCGTTTGTTGGCTTGGCGTTTTTTGATTGCGACGATTTCATTTCATTTGCGTTTCAATTTCATTTCGTTTCAGGCAACAGTTCGCACTGCTCCCTCACGCTTATTCTTATTGCCGCTGCGAGCATCGCTCTCGCTTACACATCAGGCACATACTATACAATCGTGCACACAGACAGAGCAGGTGGCTTGCAACCAATAAACATGAGTGAGCGTGAGCAGCTCATTTACATATTTGCATTGTATGTGTGAGTGTGTGTGTGTGTGTGTGTGTGTGTGTGTATTTGAGAGTGAGCGCTGCCCAGTAGCTCGCACTCACTCACTCCAATGGCCGACATCGCTTATATAAACAAATGACAATTGTTTTGCATTTCTGTTCGTTGGCTGCCGTTTTTTTGTTATTTTTTTTTCCGTCTTCTCTTTATGTCAAAGTAAATTAAAATAAATGCACTGCATTTACAAAAAACTTCGTGTGCTCTCCCGACTTACCCAAACTTCGACTTCGAGTTCGAGTTCGACTCTAACGTTTTGCGCAGCTGCTGCTTAGCGAGAACATCTTTTGCTTTATTTTCCATTGCGTACAGCACATCGTGTATTTTATTTTATTTTCTTTCTTTTTTTTTCGTATTGGAAAAGCATTTTAATTTCAATTAAAAAAGTAAATGACAAAGTTTTTTTGCATCTTCCCTTACCTACCGCTCGCTCTCTCTCCCGCTTAGCCCACGCTCGCAATCGCCTTCACCCGATCCTTATTAAGCTCAACTTTTGGGCGTGCAAGTGAGACAGCTGCTGCTGGTGCTGCTGCTGCTCCTGCTCGGTCTGATGGCCATCTCACATCTTCAATGGTTCTTTTTTTTATGTGTTTTTTTTTTTTTTGTATGCTATTTGTGGGTTTGTCAACCGTTTTCCGTTTTCGTTTCTCATTCGTTTCACTGTTTCCATTTCATCTTCGTCGTCACATTTATATTTCTTCTTGCAATTTTTTTTTTTTGCTTTGATTCTGAACAGTTCGGCAATATCTCGCTTGCACACACACACTGACAGTTTTAAACTTGAAGTGCTTTGTGTATGCGTGTGTGTGTGTGTGTGTGCGAGAGCAGTTTGGGTGTTTTTGGGAGGGTGGGCGAGGATGCCTAGGAGTACGAATGTCAGACTTTGGGGCTGGCCCTGGGCGTTTATACTTATAATAAAATACCAAATACTTCTCGTTGTCGCACCTTTTGGCATCTGCTGAACACACACACACACACACATACATATATGTACATATGAACGAAAGTATTTGTATGTATGTTATGTTCTATGTGCATTCGGGGCGTTAATGCTGCGGCTTCTCTTCTCTTTTTTGCTTGCTCGACTATTATTTGTTCTCAGTGGATGCCGATGGCGATTCTTTCTGTTCTGTGTTCTGTTTTCTGTGTTTGTATATCTTATTAAATTTCAGTTGGCACAACCAATCGGATATCGTGCTCTTTTCTCATTGCTTGCTTTGTTTGTCGCATTTCTTTTTTTTAACTTGTTTTTGTATATTTGGCTACTAACATACATATGCATACATCCATATGTACATGCCATACGTATATGCCCGTGAGAATGTGTTTATGTATGTATTGAATACATGCATACATATGTTGATAAATGTGTTCATGCTTTTTTTTCAATACTTTGTATGTTTTCTTTTATATAAATGCTTTTTTATCTCATGTCTACTAAAATTTATAAGTAAATATTAATTTTTATTTGTTTTGCAGATATACGTATCTATGTAAATATTAATCCATAAATATCTAAATAATATTCACGGTTCATATATTTACTTATTGTTAAGTTCTATCGATTTTGGTTTATATTTTGATGCTTTTAGACCTTGAAAACTTAAAGAATTTACACGTTCAGCGTTTATTTCATTTTTAGACCTTGATTCTACAATAAAAGCCGTTTAAAATTTTTATAGATAAAAGATTTCACAATGAATTCATAAACAATTTTCATGTTATTTAACCTTAATAAGATTATATAAAATCCTGAAACTAGTTATTTACTTTCTTTTAATTACTGAATAATTTTAAGGTATTATTATTTGGAGTTCTTTATTTCTTCCCAGTTCATTAATAGATTCTGATAATTTTATTAAAAGCAGAATAATTAAACTATTTATTTAATCAAGTTTCATAGGAACAATAGAAACTAGGAATGAATAGCAATTATTTTTTCATATATTTATTTATTTTTATTTTATGGTTTTATAAAAATCAATTCCTTAAGGCGTTCCATGGACAGCACATCCTTTCAGACCGATTTTGACTTATGTTACTAACTGATTCTGTTGAGAAGAACTAAGCTTTAAGAGCTTAACATCTGTTTCAAGTACAAGACAGCTTTGTTCCAGAGATTTTGAAATGTTAAACGACAAAAGAACATAAAAACATTAACGATAACAATTAAGTTATTATCTAAAGAAATTAACATTATTTTTAAACTCGGATAAGCCTTTTTAATAGGTTTAATACTTTACAGCAACGTTTAATTTTTGTCTACGTTTTGAGATGACTTTAAATGAGATTTAACGGACATAAAACTGTCTGCTTTTAGAATAGCGACCACAGCTGTGCACAGGTCTGAGTAAAGTTACAGTTTAACTATTGTACACATGCTGGAATTACAAGTTAATAATTGCCTGGCATCTGCTGCAGGCCGCTTTAACATTCATTGATAAATAGTTGCTAAAGTAAGTATGAAATAAAGTGAATATGATGCAAAATTATTTGAATATTGAGCAAGTGCGCCAAACACTAACAGCGCAAAGCTGAGTGCTACACAACGCTTAGGTTGCTCTTATTAAAATGCAAATGGTCACCCTAAGGTGTGAGCTCCATTGTACAAAACAATTTGGTCACCTTGGTTTCTTTCACTCTTGCTATTTTTCGTATTTAAGCAAGCTGTGTGTTTGCTTACAATAAGCTATTTTCGATATCAAAATTTATTAACATAAGCCGTGTCGTGTTATTTAATGCTAAATAATCTGCATAATAAATACTGGTGTTTTGTTAGCAAGCATGCAGCTGTGTTGTCTAAATGGCATATTACGCGTTCATAAGTATAACAAGAATACGTTGATAGTTATTTTGAATTTAAATATTTGATTCAACAACCATTTGGCATTTTTTGCAACATACGATAGCATATATCGGTAAAAGGCAATCATCGATATAGCATCGATTCCAAATACTCATTCTTTCTTCCATTTCATAAGCACGCTGACGCTGCCCGTCGGGTCAAAATTTAGGATTAATTTAATAAATTGCTAATATGCTGCAATAATATAAACTTAACTGGCTTGTGCACGACAAATCGGGCTCTTCGGCAATCACAAATACTAATACACTTATGTGGCTGCAAATAAAATTCAAGTAACGGAGCAACACACATACATTTTTACATTGGACTCAACACGGAAGGTTAACACACATACAAATACAAATACAAACACATAAAACATAATACATACGAAATTGTTGCTGACGCAAAACAAAGGAAACGCAAAAAGAAAGCACAGGTTATTTTTTACTGCGCATGGACGACGTCATTGTAATAAGCGATAGCGAACGCGAGGAAACCTCAGATATGGAAGTGGAGCTGCCCGAAGAAGTCGCCGATATTGAGCAAATAGTGCCAAAAGATGCCGCAACGTAAGTAAATGACATTTGGATTTGTCCTTGTTCTTCTTCGATTACACGTGTTCGTGTGTGTCTGTGTGTGTATGTATGTGTGTGCTTTCAAGTACTTTTTTAGTTGGCAAGTCGAGTAACTATTATTATTTGATCTGTGTATATCTAAAACCTGTTCTTTTCGCGTTTTTCATTTCACAGAAATCTATAGAGAATGGACGCCAACGCAAAACGCCCAAACTCATAATTGCTTTCCCCTTCAACCTCTGCGCCCCCCTAGTCTCTTCTCGTCTAGAGCGAACCAATTAAATTTGTTTCTTTCGTTGAGCAAGTTTTTCGCATGGGATTTAAAAGTGTGCAAAGCATTCGTTAACTTCAAAAACGCCATGAAAAAGTGTTACCAAGGATTTTTACGAGTTGAACGCTTTCTTAAAGCGTCTAATGAACTCATTTATGGAATGAATCATAATATTTGTTTTGTAATTTGTGTATTGATTACAAATACTATTATTTCATATTCAATGCACTTCACGAGCGTCTCTGTTTACAAACAATTGTTTGTTTATATAATAGAAGCTTAATTAAACAAATATTGGCAAATAATATATTTATTGATTCGAGAGTGTATCGTTCTTGAAGTAAACATTTCTGAAATGAAATGATATGATTTATTTTCCTATAAATATCCCAAAAAATGGCGTGTTTTTTCCCAATAAATTGAAATTTTAGCAAAATCTCTTTTTATTACTCATGCAATCATCAAAATTGTGTTGTTGTTCAGTTATAATGCCCGTCGTAGACGGGAAACTTGTTGTCTGTCATATGACTCATCTTCTTTTAACCAGTTAGCTAAACGTCAAGCCAAATTGGTTAAGTATCTTTGCCTATATGTTGAACACTTGTTGTTTGTCTTTCCTAATTTCTTAGTTGCGAATTGAATTATTGACTGAAAGTAAACAACAGTTTTGTTTGGCCTTAATTGCAACATTCCAAATGTGGCAATAATCAATTTCGAAAATACTTCCGCTACAAATTAATCAACACGTTTGAAACCTATCAATAATATATATATATACATATAAAGAAAGTCATTTCGTTGCCTTTTTTGACAGCTTTATTAATAGAAGGCGGAGGATTGACAACGAAATACACTTGACCCGAGCAAAGCCGTAAACAAATTTCGCTTTTTGTCTTGAACGCTTTTTTCAATGGCGTCCAAACGATATTCAGGGCCAGCAGTGCTTTTTTCTGTTTAAGATTCTTTATCTAAAAACTTTGTTATACACTTGCCGAGAGTACAAAGATTTTGTCAATCAATTTGTAACCTTTTCGAAATGATTGACGCCATAAAGTTAGCATTATTTATGAGTGTTTTATGTTAGGGTATGAACTTCTGCAAGAGAGCACCGCTCTCAGGACATGCTCTCACAACAACAAAGAAGCTTTCAAAAAAGCTTCTTGTCACTTGTAAATGGTGTGATACTTACGATCGTGTTGCGTTTTATTATGTTCCCGAATTGCATTCCGTTTGCAATTTAATGTGTGCGCTCTCACACTCTCTATGCTACATACATACAAACATTTGGGGTTTCGTTTGCGCGCGCTCTCTCGCTCTCGTTCTGATAGGTTCTTCGTTAGGTTTTTGCTTTGCAAATATTTATGTCTGCATTTATTCGCAGTGCGTTTTTGTCATCGATGTAGTTCTCGTCGTCGTTGTTGTCGTCTTCGTCGTTGTCATTCGGTAGCTCGGATCGTTTTCTCTTGACTGGGCGTAATTAATCATAGCAAAATACGAACTAAAAATTGCGGTTACTGCCTATAATAATATATATATATATTTTTTTTTTTGCTTAGCCCACGCGTAAAGATAACGCTGATAGCTTGTTGTTGGTTTGTGAATAATACTTGCTGTCGCTTGTGGCTTTGCATTAAATGTTCAAAATACTAAAGGCAAAATTATAGTTTCGAAACCGGGAAAGTGTGTCAAACGGCTGTTAGTTAAACAAAAACAACAACAACAACAATATAAAAACGCACAGTTCAAGAGGAACGAATCAAGGCTATTATAGCAACAATTAAGCAGTTTTATCAATCTATAAAAACTAGCACAAGATCGAACAAATAGGAATATGTTTTAGTAAGTTACGTTTGTGTGTTTTGCTCAGTGTACTCACATATGTATGTATGTATATGTAGGTACACACACACATGCATGTACTAAAATACAAATTTGAATCGACCGCAAAGTTCTTTGGTACTTCGGACTGGGTAAGAGTATATATATATATATATATACATATGTGAGTGTGTGGATCGGACCACGTGTTAACGTGTGTGTAATGAAATTTAGAACATTTTTTTTTTAAAGAATTTTTTTGTAGTTTAATTATGTAAAACACAAAAGGGAATGCGAAAAGTAAAGATAAAATGTTTAGAATTGTACTAAGAAAAATATATTAAATAGGTTAACACGCCTTTAAACACATTCTAGAATTGTGTAACTTCAAACCAAAGGTCATTCTTGAATATCCAAAACGATTTTTCAGCAACACAGCTGTAAAATTTCTTGTGTGTCTCGTTTGAGAATTTTTGGGTGTGTCTTTTGAAAAATGCAACCTAAAAATGCAACAAATAATATGTTGAGGTAGACACATATTCATTTGCATATATCTTTAATGGAATTCCAAAAAGATCTGTTTTGAAAATTCGAATGATTCACAAATATTCAAATGTTTCTCTACATCTCTTAATCAACATTTATAAACTTTTTTTTTTTTGCTTTTCTCATCCCTTTGCAGCATTGCTGAAGAGAAAAAGAAGTTGGGCAACGATCAATATAAAGCAAAAAACTATCAGAATGCCCTCAAACTGTATTCAGATGCAATATCCTTGTGCCCCGATTCGGCTGCATACTATGGCAATCGTGCCGCCTGCTACATGATGCTGCTCAACTATAATAATGCTCTAAACGATGCTCGCAATGCCATTCGCTTGGATTCAAACTTTGAGAAAGCCTATGTGCGTGTGGCCAAATGTTGTCTGGCTCTCGGCGATATCGTTGGCACGGAGCAGGCTGTCAAAACGGTTGCCGAACTCGATCCACTGAGTACGGCGTTGAGCGTTGAGGAGCAGGCTGTCAAGAAGTTGCGACAACTAGAGACAACAATACAAAGCAATTATGGCTCACAATTGTATAGGAATGTGGTCTATTATTTGGATAGTGCACTCAAGCTGGCACCAGCTTGCCTCAAGTAAGTCTCTATGCGATATGCTACCTGTAAACTGTTTTTTAACAATCCGCTTATAGATATCGCTTGCTGAAAGCTGAATGTTTGGCTTATCTGGGACGTTGCGATGAGGCGTTGGACATTGCTGTTGGTGTTATGAAGTTGGACAGCACTTCGGCAGATGCGATTTATGTGCGTGGTCTGTGCCTGTACTATACGGACAATCTGGAGAAGGGCATATTGCATTTCGAGCGTGCCCTTCAACTGGATCCCGATCATCAGAAATCGAAAGCAATGCGCAGCAAGAGCAAACAGCTCAAAGAGATGAAGGAGAATGGCAATATGTTGTTCAAGTCGGGACGTTATCGTGAGGCGCATGTCGTCTATTCGGATGCCCTCAAAATCGATGAGCATAACAAGGATATCAACTCAAAGTTACTCTACAATCGGGCGCTGGTCAATACCCGGATTGGTGCATTGCGTGAGGCTGTTATCGATTGCAATCGTGTGCTGGAGTTGAATTCACAGTATCTGAAGGCATTGCTCTTGCGTGCACGTTGCAACAATGATTTGGAGAAGTTTGAGGAGGCGGTGGCCGACTACGAGATGGCACTGCAGATGGAGAAGACGCCAGAGATTAAGCGTTTGTTGCGTGATGCAAAGTTTGCGCTCAAGAAGTCAAAGCGTAAGGATTACTACAAGATTCTAGGCATTTCGCGCAGTGCCACAGAGGATGAGATTAAGAAGGCGTATCGCAAGAAGGCATTGGTTCATCATCCAGATAGGCATGCCAACAGCAGTGCTGATGTGCGTAAAGACGAGGAGCTCAAGTTCAAGGAAGTTGGCGAAGCTTACGCCATTCTGTCGGATAACACCAAGAAATCGCGATATGACAATGGCCACGACATTGAAGACCAAATGCAACGTAAGTATTGATTGAAGCAAACTTTAACTGATTCTAATTTGAATCCCTTTTTCTTTGTTTACAGCCGACATTGATCCGAACCAAATGTTCCGGTCATTCTTTCAATTTGGCAACAATTCAGCTTCCTTCAACTTTGATTACTGAACACAAAAGTAAAAGAAAAAGGCAGCACAGCAGCAGGTGATCCACATTGCCACGTTTATGTGCGTGTTGCGGCAACTTGATGAAGCACAAATCAAAAAGTCTGCATTTTACACATCAAACATTTTGTTTTGTCTTAACACAAACCACTCTTTAAACCCTTTAAGCCTTCCTCGTCATAAGACCAGAGATTCAATAATATTGCTGGGTTTTTTTTATATATATACATATATATAAATATTTGGTTTTTTGCGATTAGCCCTTAGCTTCCACTCACACTTGGGGCTCAAAAAATAATAGTTAAAAAATATCTATATATATATATATATGATAAATTGAAAAATAATTAAAGCTTCAACATTTGATGATTGTAAATCTAGGCTATTTGTGTATAAGTGGGATTAACAATTGTTAATAACTAATTTAATTTTTAGCAGAGTCAAGATAAGTTTTATTATTATGTTTAAGAATGGAAAAAAGAATCAAACAAAATGTTTTAGGCAGCAAAACAAACAAAAAAAAAAATCAAAACAAAAACAAATAAGTTCAACTTGTGTTATTATATTGAAATATAAATCAACAAACACAAATAATAAAAATAGTTAAAATCATTTTTTTGTCATTTTTAACTTTTTCAATAACTTTCACATTTTTGTTAATTACTTTTATGTGAAAACAAACGGAATAAATCCTTTTATACTTTTTATACCTTGAACCCATGGAAAATGGTTTAAAAGGGTTGAAGGTTTTTGTGCAAAAGGATGTAAAAGGCAGAAGGAAGTATCTCCGAACCCCATAAAGTATATATATTCCTGATCAGCATCAACAATCGAGTCGATATAGCCATATCTCAGAGACTAAAGGAGCTAAAGCCTTCAGAGCTGGAACACAAGCTTGCCTTATACCTACGTAGTCCAAGTTTGCATCAAATTTTCGATTACTCTTCCCGTTTCCGATATACACATTTGATCGATAACAATAAAATCTTGAATTTGCAACGCTTTGAGTCGGCCTTTGAAATATATTTAACAAAATAATGACAATCTGTTAAGTTTTTATTGAAATCGGTTGAGAAACACCATTATTATAATGCTGAATACGAGACTCTAAGGCTAAGTAAAGGGTTTAGGGTATCTTTTAGTTGGGATTTATCGACTAGAACCTTCAAATAACAGATAATATATAAAGTTTATCTTTTCTATTTCTGGTATGAATTCTGCATACCATTTAATAATCAATTTCAAACTAGTTTAACTTTTTCTCAAACCTTTTTTAAACCCCAAAATAAGCAAACAGTTGTTTATATTTTTTTTTTCTGATTTCGTCTATATTTGCACCAATAAAACACTTAATAAGTTTTTTTTTTAAATGACTTGACATTTGTATATATAAATGTGTGTGTGTGTGTGTGTGTAAGAAACTTGCTTCAAACGCAGTGTTGGAAAGTGTTTAAACACAGTTGGGAACATTAATTTCATTTAATTTAAATATTTGTTTTGCCATTTTGTAGTTATTTGTTTAAGCATCTTTTTTCTCTCATTTACATGACTAATTTTTGCCCATTTTTGTTTGTTTTGTTTTTATTTAAATTAATTTAATGTATTTCTTTTCATTTCAGTTAAATTTATGTTTTGTTTTGTTTTGCTTTGCTTTGCATATCTATAAAACTACTTAAACATTATGCAAACATCATTAAGACCTAAATAAAACATGCACGCAAAAAATGTACAATAATAATGTTACAATATAAAGTTTATATATATGTTTTTTTATTTATAATAGTGTATTTTGTGTATTTTTTGTTGGTTTGGTTTTTGTTTTCTTGTTTTTCGATTTCTTATTTTTGTTATTAACAAACTAGTGACGACGTCATGCATAGCTTTAGTTATACATATATATACATATACATAGACATGAACATATTTATTTATTTATTTATTCACACACTTTATTTATTATACGTTTTGTTGTATTGGTTGGTATCGGTTGCTGTATTGATTGGTGTTGTTGTTGTTGTTGGTAAGTTAACGACCAGACTTAAATGACTAAAAAAACATTTCATTTTGTTTTTTGTTTTTTTTTTTTTCAAAATAAGGTACAATGATATATATATATATATATATTTAGATTTAGATTTAGATTTACACATCCATCCATACATATACATATATAAAAAACGAGTAATATTTTAAGTCTAGTCGAGAATGTGTCCGACTAGCAGATATCCTGTACCTTTCAAACTGTCAAAAGTTGTAAAAAATATTCTTAAAAATTCTAATTTTTAAATTAAAAAAGCTTAATGTCTTACAATTTTGAATATCTAACGCTATTTCGCCAATCGATAGTTATCGATAACTATACAAACACAAAGGCAGAGTTTGCAGGCTTAGGTTCAAATGATTTTGCTTAGGTACAGAATATATATATAAATATACAAAAAAAACATATACATTTAGATATATTTATTCATAGGTGTTTATATATACAAAAGTGCAATGATTTTTTGTTTTAACCTAATAACCCTAAACATATATATATGGTGAGCTTTTCATTTTTGTAATCTACCAAATTCAGCACTTTTTACCCTTTCAACGGTTTTTCTTGTTTTGTTTTTTTCTTTTTGTCAGTTTCTTTTTCTTTTTTTGTCTTTTCGAAATTGGAGTAAAGAGTTGATTCTTTGTGTCCATTATTTAGTTGTTGTTATCTTTGAGCCTAGTAAAATATGGCCGGATATTATGTGTTAAATCGGCTTTTCCCCTTCCACTCCGACGCCTTAACCCAACATGGCAAATGCTTTTCCTGTAAAAGTAGCTTTTCTTTCTATGTTATTGTAGGTGGTATATATATACACACATATCATATATATATATAATGTATTTGTTTTGTTTTTGTTTAAAAGTAATACTGAGATTCTGTCAGTTAGTTTGTTTTGGGCTATAGTATTGAAGCAATTTAGTAACTGTTTCCCAATTTTGTCATCTTCAAGACTTGTTTTAAGTCTGTCAAACTTTTCGGTTATTTATCTAATTTCTATGTTTTTTTTTTTGACATTCTTTTAATTTATTTCCTTCTAAGTAACGTTGCCCCCCAATCTGCTTTGTACCGTTTATCTAACTAAAAGTAAGTTGTACTGTTTGTTTTCGTTCTTTTTTTTATTATTATTTTTGTTCATTCTGTTCTTTGAATAAGCTTGCAAAAAGTATTTGAAGTTTGCTTGAGAAGATTCACATCATTTCCTAGTAAGTTAAAACATTTTTATGGAAGAATTTCAAGAAAAATGTTCAGTTGAAAGTTTTAAAATTCTAGTACTACTTGGTTCAAGAGTTTTACATCTTAAAGTAAGTAGGAAAAATTGAGAATTTCATTACAGATTGTAAGAAAAGAGTTTTTCAAGTATAGTTCTACTTAGTTCCAGACTTTTACATCATAAAGTAAGAAGAAAAAATCAGGAATACAAATAAAGTTTTTAAGTTAGAAGTTTTTTAAGCTTTGCATTCTTTAATTCCGAACGTTCTTCCATAAAACTTTCTCATAAAATCAACTTCAAAACATATTGCAAGTGTATTTAAACTTCGGCTTGCCAAAGTTATCTAAGTTTTCTGTTTTCTAATAGTTTTTTTGTGTATAGAATAGTTTGGAATTATGTTTAAAGTTAACAGTTAACAGTATTATTTGCCATGTTGCAAAGCCAATCCCAATCCAAATCCCAATCCCAACTACAATCCCATTCGCAATCGCAATCAAGGTGCCATCATCATCATATCCATCTTCTCCCTATTACCCAGATTTAAGCCTACTAAACCTAAACTATTACTCGTCGTCCACTTGCGCAGATGCCAATGTCACAGTCACTGTCACTTGGGCTGAATGCAGGCGGTTCGCTCCAGTTCATTGAACTGGCCAAAGTAGAGCACTTCTCCGATGAGCTTCTCGGCAATGATGCGCTGTGTTCGATCCATTGTGCGCAGCTTCATTGACACGTTCGATCCAATGAAATCGCAATCGTCTCGACTTAGGCTGTCCGCGTAGAGGGCGGCGGCTGCCGCTGCCGCTGAGCTGGCATCCTGGGCGGAGGCGCTGCTCTTGATGTGGCCGGGACTGGCTGCCGATTCGGTGGCCTCATCCCCGTCCCCATCCGCATCCGACATGCTCTCTCGAGAGCTGAGCAGCGAGTTCATAAGCATGTGGCCGGCGGCACTTGAAGCTGCCGTCAATTTGCGCATATTTAGTGGCATGGATGTGGCGCTACTGCTGCGAGGGGGCAGGACAAAGGCACCAACGAAATTGGCTTGAGCCTTGGCTTGGGCAACGCGCAGATCTTGTGCCATGTCCGAGTGCAGGCGACTCTCCTCGCCGGCGGAGGAGCTATAGGAACGATGGGATTCGGGGGGTGGTGGCGGTGCTGCTGTTGATCCCGAGACGGACGGTGCATGAAAGTAATCGACGAGCTCCTGCTTAATGTCCAGCTCATCTGGATGATGTTGGCCAAGATGTGTGGGATGTGGATGTGACAGATGCTGCACGTGATGCAGCTGCTCGTGCGCATGCCGCGGCGTTGTTGCACGTCCCGCTGCCGACGCCGAAGGACTCGATTGCAGCAAATGATTCTTATGCGCCTCATGCATATTGGTATTGGTATTGGGTATGGGACTAGAGCCGGCCTCACTTAAAGCCGCCGCAATACCACCGGCTGGATCATTGCCCGATTCGACGCCCGATTCGTTTAGATTACTTATCCTGCCATCTATGCTACCACTGCCTCCGACACCTTCTCCCCCTCCTCCTCCTACGCCACCGCCACCACCAATGCCTGTCCCAACGCCGAGTGGATTGGTGGAATGCGGCGATCGTCGCTCCACTTTGGCCGCCAGCTGTCCCAACGCCGCCGCCGTTGCCTCGTCCCTTATATGGTTATCCTCGTTATCCGATGTATCGATGGTCTTGTGAGGACTTTGCTGGAAGTCGCTGCTGCTGCTGCCACCGCCACCGATGCAAGTGTAGGGTGTGTTATTCACACCACCATACGACATTGGCATCGAGACGCGCAACTGTTGTTGTTGCTGTTGTTGCTGCTGCTGCTGAGAATTGGGTGCACCACCTCCTCCTCCGGGCGGTGAGTACTGACCGGCAGTATTCCAGCTATCCAGCGTTTGACTACTCGCTATAAGCAGTGGTATATTAAGGCCCATCTGCAAACAAGAAACAAGTTTTTATTTTTGGAAAAAAATTTGTTTATTTTCAAACTTAACAATATTTTTGTGCGCCTAAAAATCAACCCAAAAGTCTTTCCTTAACCTCCATTTTTTGTTATACTATGTTGGAGCTTTTTTTTTAGCAGCAGAGCTTTGAGATAGCGTTAAGCTTCTTTAATCATAACTAAACTCATGTTCTGCATAATTTACAGTAACAAAACTGATCTACCATAACAAACAGCTAAATACAATTATTTTTAGTATGTAAAAAAAGCTAAAGATAAAAAAAAAAGATCAAAAGCACTTAACTTGAGCAGTTTTACAAATAACTGGACTTTGGAAAAAAAATAGTATAACAGAAAATATAACAATTGGCCGAAGGATAAGTTTGAAGAGCCCTGCATTGCTGCAAACTATTAATATTATTACATTATACACAATAATCACGTTAAAAAATAAATATGTTTAAGCTTTGATTGACAGCAACAAAAATCATTTTAAAACACAATTCTTTTTCACTGCGCATCCCGCTTAAAACGACGCATCGAAAAAGCCACTGCAATTATCAAAACAACCGGCTGAGCTTTCAGAACATGAGCTTTTTAAACAAGAGCTTCAAAAACATATTCACACTCACACGGCAAATAGAAAACAACAACAACAGCAACACATTTTTAAGAATGATGTCAAAGAGTGTCGCAGAAAAACATTTGCTGTTGTTGAATATGTGCAAAATAATATTTGTTATGCATATTTAGTACAGTTGTTGTTGTTGTTGTTGTTGCTGCTGCTGCTGCTTCGGCGCTGATATCAGTTATGTTTTTGCGCTGATTGTTGTTGTTGTTGTAACTCATAGTCCTAACATAAAACTTGAAATCAACAATAAAATATATAGAAACAATATATTATTGTGGACACTTTTGTTGCTGTTAAACGACGCGACGCGACGACGACGACAACGCAACTTGAATTGTCGAAAAATTCTAGCGGCGTAGTAAGTTTTTTTTTTCGAAAAGCAGCAGAGGCCGACAAACAGCGAAAATGTGAGCGAGAGAGTTAGGAGAGCGGCAGCAAAACAGAGAGTGATGCAATGCGTTGTTGTTATTGCATATGTATGTGCGAGTATGCGTGCTTGCGAAAAAGAGGAAGAATGAGAGAGAGATAAAGATTGGGAGCGTACCAGTGAGCGGCACTTAACGGTTCAAAGATTGTATTTTTAATTATACTCTGTTTCCGAAAAAAAACAACAAATGGTGTATATTGGTTTTTCAGCAAAATGTGAAAAGTATTCTTCTGGGTTTGTATATTGCAGAATTGTTAACATATTTTTTTGTAAGCAGAGCGCTTCATAGTCGGAAATGCCCCACTTTTCGTACTGTTTTTTGATTCTAGAAGTTGAGAAAATGTATTTACAACACACATGACGAAAACGGAAAAATATGAAAGCCTATGTAGCAGCAGGTTCATTAGTATTAACAACCTACCCCACGGTGATAATGGTGGCGACATACTGCAACAACAAATATGTTAATGACGATCATCGAGTCGACCATTCTCTCTCTCGTTTCCCCTTTTACGCTTTCAAACTTTGGATCGTGGTGCTGCTGGCGCTGGCGCCTAGAACTTTCTACAATTCACAAAAACAACTCGTCGAGTAATATTTTTGTTTTGTCGTTTTGCTATTTTTGCCTTTGTTGTTATTTTTATTGCTGCAGCTGTTTGTGTTGTTGTTTACGTATATTTAAAGCCAGCGTGTGTTTCTGTATGTATGTACGTGTATGTTGTGTGTGTGTGCGCGTGTCTGACTTGTTTGCGTGCCCGCAGCCCAAACAAAAATTAACTCTCTCTCTCTCTTTGTTACTCTCACTCTATACTTTGATGAACAAACGTACTGTGTGTTTGTCTGTGTGTGTGTGTGTTTGTGTGCGTGTGCAACTGAAAAATGTAAACAAACTGATTATCATCCAATCCAATGAATAACAACAGAAATGGCAACAGCAACTACGATACAAACCACGTCAACTATTCCTTTTAGCACACCATGCATACCCCTCAACCACCTACAAACAACACCCCTTCTCTGCAACTCTCCAACTCCAACTCCTCACCTCTCTATCTGCTTCATCTTTCAGCAAAGAGTGTCGCTGCTCACGCAAATGTTTATGAACTACGATACGATATTTTTGTACAACAACGCACACAAACACACCTACACAAACAAACTCGCACATACTCAACTGATACACTAACATTAATGAAAACTTCATAAAACCACAGCTTGTGCATTTTGCCGTTTTACGTCGCGTAAATGTGAATGAGCATCGTCGCCTGCTGCTGCCATGCTCTTCGTCTCCGACGTTCTTCTTGTCGTTGTCGTCTTTGCCTTTTTGTGTATGTGTGGTCATGTATTCCCCCCGCCAGTATTTCTCTAGCAAGGCGTTTGACAGGGGGGGATTTACATACACACTCAGTTGGAGGGAGTTGTAAAATTAACAACGCAGCAATGGAAATGTAAGTTGACAATAATAGAGTTGCCACCTCGGCGAACAACTTGGTAACTTGACTGTTAGAGTGATGTTAAGATAAATCAACTTAACTTTAAAAACAACAAAGGATCGTTATTTTTAAACATTTTTAAAGGAATTAAAATCGGTATTGTATATTAGAAAAGTGGGGATAAGAATCAGAGTAAATATTCAACTAACACCAAAGCTTGCAAAAAATTCAATGGGATATTGCATAATTTCCTATTATTATTCAGTCAATTCTGTTTATTTTCACTATGCATTGCTTCTTTTGTTTAAAAACAACACGTGAATGTGTGTGTATATATGTTTTCTCGACGCGTCCTTCTGCCATTTAGAAAGATGCCCACCCAAATAGTTGCACCTTCTTTTACTCAAACCAAAATAACCCAAATTCTTGCGAAACTTTCACAATAACAAGCTTCTCCCTTTGTATGCCATATATACTCATTAGAAATGTGAGTAAGGGGTATAATAAAGACTTACAATTATTCCAGAAAGCAAGCGGATGTCTTAAGGACATTATTATTTCTACTTTAAGGAATATTAGAGACATTTCTTTGAGGTTGTGTGTTATCGGTAGCCCAACATACAACGTTCATCAAAAACTTTAGTTTATTTTGATTTGGTTAAATATCGACATTTTAAAATTTTTTTTATCATTATCTTTTTTATTTTTCTTTGTTTTCCCAGTACTTTACTTTAAACACATTTTATTAAAGCGTATCTTGTAGTCGAGCATGCTCTACATTCGCACCTTTACCCCGCCAACCTCATCCATCAGACGATTTCCAGCCAAGCTGGCAACGCTGCGCGCACAGCTAAACAACTTTGCAATGAATGAGTAAACAAAAACAAACGCCGACGTAGTCGTTGCAGTCGCAGTCGACTTCGCAGTCAGCGTCTGAATTGCTGCTGTGGCTGCTGCTGCTGCTGCTGCTGCTTTGACGATTGCTGCATATTTGCCTTGCACTTTTCAGACCCGCCTCACCGCAGGGGACTCCAAAGCAGGCATTTTAAAAAGCGCATGCGAGAGAAAACAATAACAACAACAGCAGCAACTGTAAACGAAAACAAAAATTACAGACAGCGTAGCAATAACAATAATAACAACAACAGTTGCGACTGCTCCAGCTACAAGGACAATAGGAAGCAGGCAATGCATTTTATAAACACAAACAAACTGGAAAAAAAAAACTGTGTGGATTACTCGAGGCTTGGCAAGAGGGGTAGGATGGGGAGGGGAAGGGGGTGGAGTAAGTTGATGTGTGTGTGTGCAGTCAACGCGTGTGGCGAGCATCGCTGCCAGCGTCGCTGCTTGCTGTTCTTGTTATTGCCGTTGTTGTTGTTGTTGTTTTTGTTATGTGGTGTCTTGGAGAAAATGCCGCAACAAAACAGTTGTAAGATATGAGCAAAAAAAATAAAACATACAAACAAACATACACCACATAAACGCATGCATGTATGTATGTATGTATGTATGTTGCTGCATAAGGAGTGGGCGTTTGTGGCATCCACACGCAAATAATAATAATGGCGGAAAGAAACAAAAACAAGACGCCCATCCACCCACCCATCCAACATTCAACTGAAGATTGTAACTGTAAAAAGTGCAAGCAAGCAAGGTGCGAGAAATTTGTTGTGCAAAGTAAAAACCCTAAAAGAAGAATGGAATTTTTTTCGCATTGTCTGCATGTGCATGTGCATGTGTGTTTGTGTCTGTGTGTGTGGTTGTGTTCTTGGCAAAAATAATATGAAAAGTCCATTGCGCTCAGCCACATATTAAGAAATACAAAACTGACCGACATAAACCAACAAAAATGAAGAAGCAGAGTAAAACAGGTGCCACGCTTAACAACTTCTTTCTTTATATTAAAAGACGAAAATTGCATTAATTTTCTAGAAATAACAACAGCAAAGCGCAAATGAAAACAGCAGTAACTATAACAATACTCTGGCTGCTTGGCATTTTGTTTTGATAACTCTGGCAAACAGCAATAATAACAACAACATCAACAACAACAACAACAACAGCGGCAACAGTAGCAAAACAGTAGAACGAGTGAAAAACCGCAGGCACAAGTAAAAACAAGTGTTTTCCTGTCCTGAATGCTCGACGAGGATATATCCTATTCGCTGAAAGTTTCTTAGTGTCATTTTACAAATAAAACTTTTATAATTACGAAGATATGTGTAAGAAAGGTTTTAACAGATCGTGAGATTAACTGCTCCAAAAGTTTTATAAAGTTTAGTCTCCATTGCACAAAACTTCCTTTTTACCTATTTAATGCAGCTACAGGGTATAACAAAAGTACACAAGGAAAACGAACAACAAACGAATCACAATCACTACACACACATACTAACACATCACGCACGTAAACATAATGTGGACGTGAGCGAGGGGGAGCGAGGCAGAGAGGCCACTAGGCAACCACAAAACAAAACATTACAACAACAGCAACAACAACAACAACAGCAACAATAACAATAATAAAGCTGGCGCAAGTGCTACGCGCATTTCGCCGTGCAAAACAAACATTTCATCACACAGACGAAAAACAGAGCATGTGAGCGACAACGGCGACGAAATGTCAGCAGCGTTCCCTTGTCCCAGCCCCCCACCAAACCACCTCGCGCACCCACAACACGAAAGCTTGCTTGCCTGGCGCGACTAAGCAAATACATATGAACAACAACAACAACAGCAGCAGCAACACAAACAAAACACACACACACACACGCCGTACCTACATTTATATTTAAATACATGTGTAGATGTATGTATGTATGTATATGCACAGATTCTCGCGTAACTGAGGGCAATACCTCACGCATACAGCGCCAAGTTCCTTAGAAAAATTTATGCGTAAAATTTTAATTCTGTTTTGATCGTCAATAACAAAATACATATGTACATCAGCAAACATACACACACACACACACCCAGACGAGTCAGACAAACGATTGAGAGAGAGATAGCGAAAAAGAGCACGAGAGAGTCGCACATTCGGTGCTCTCGCGGTATCGGCAGCAAAAAAAAAAACAAAAGCAAAAAAACAGCAAGTCACTTGCGCACATGGCATACCGTTTCGCTCTCCCGTGCTATTGTTGTTGTTCTTTTTAGCGAATTCAGCTTAAAACACAGTTAACTTTTCGTCTTTTGATTGAAATTAACACCAGAAAGGCATTGAGAGTGCACAAATGAAGCTTAACTAAACCTAACCTACCCAACTATTCTAACAAATGCTTTAATGCTATAAGTGCTTGTAGCTCAATTCAATTAAGAATTATGTTTATTGCGATTTCGTTGATTTGAAAAAAGTTGACAATTAAGTCATATTGCAATAAACTTATGCACTTTTCAAAACATGTGGCTATATTTTTTGTAAACAAAAAAAAAAAATCTGCTGCTTGTGAAATACATATGTAAATTAAAAAAATTAATTAAAAATTCAGCATTAATCGTTGCAATCCATTAAAAAAATATTATAATAACAATAAACAAGCTGGTCAAACAACATTTGCAACAAAGAGCTTAAAAAGTATGTAAGTTATGTGCTCCTGTTTTAAGGATTTCTTATTGATTGACAATTTCGGTCAGCTTAGGGTTAATGAGGCTGTTTGGATAGTCGATGGACGCCGACGCTTTTGTTGTTGTTCTGTGTCACTCACTGGCATTGTCTCTCGTTATGCTTGTGCTTGTTGTTGTTGTTGTTAGTAGTATGGGAAAAATGCTTACGCATTTGGTTATTTTTGTGCCCTGCTTACTCACCGCTCCAAAATATTTTAGCTCTTTGGTTTTGATGCGTCGGTGCTGCGATGCGGGCGTTCCTGTTCCAGTTGCTGTTGTTGTACCAATTGGACCGGTGGCGCCACCATTTGCCGCTGCCGTTATAGTGCTGCTCTCGTATGCAGCAGCAGCAACTGCTGCCGCCGCCAAGCCATTCAATCCATTGTGCGTGCCGCCCGTACCCGACGACGACGACGACGATGATGTTGCAAGTGCAGCAACGGTGGCACTTCCGCTAAGACTACCGCCGCCGGCTTCCATAAAATCGAAACGCTTAAAGGCATACCATTTGGACGGATTCGGCTGGATGCCCTGATAGATTTTCACAAACATCTTGTGCTTCTCCCGCCTGTACTGTGTGAGCAGGACATTCATCTTGCGTTCCACCTCCGCCTTGCTGCAGCCAAAACGTTCCGCAATCTCGGACCACGCCCGAAACCGGCACAGCTTGTCCTTGTACTTGGGATCGGCTCGATTCCATAGCTCTGTGTGGCAGCGATACTGTTCGATGAGCTCCAACGCATCGTCATTGGTCCATTCCATGATTTTAGTTGAACTATCTCCGCCGTCGCTGCTACTGCCGCCGCCAGATCCGATGCCCAAACCAATAGCCAAATGGCCACTGTAGCTGTGTGGCACTGGTATAATGTGGTGCGGATGCGGATGCGTATGCTGCTGCTGCGCCTGATTCTGATCCTGATCCTGATCCTGATGCTGATGTTGATAATGTGGCTGTGGATGGTGATGCGAGTCTTGGACGGTTGCAGCTACACCGGCTGCAAAGCTCTCTGGATTGAAGTTCATTTGCTGTTCCACGCGAAAGCTCTCTCTCTCCTTTTACTCTCTCGCTGGCACTCTCTTTTTATCTAAGTTGTTTACTTGGTGGGTTTTATAGCGCTGAGCTTTTGTTGGCAGTCATTCGCTTTTAATTTAGCTTTTTGTGATCCTTGTTTTCTTGTTTTTGTTTTTGTTTTTGTTTCGCGTTATGCACTCAATTTACATTTTATGTTCTGTGTGGGTTTTTTTGTTGGTTCATTTATTCACGACACTGTAATCGATGGAGAATTAAGTTGAATTTAGTAAGTAATATTTACTTATTTACTTAAGAAAGAAGAAATTTATAGCCAATAATCAAAATCAAGCAAACAAACATTCATTTCAAGAGGTGCTAAATAATTATTGAAAGCTTTCTTTCATATCTCAGCGAAATCAGCTAAAATCAAGTTGCATAAGTTAAATATGCCTTTGCCTTTAACCCTTAATTAAAATGTTAGTTTGTCATACTGCCTGTCGGTGCAATGGAAATATTGGCAAAATTGCGACGCTTTTTTATTGGCATGAGTTGGCATTTTCGAACAAATAACGGAATACGCGTGTGCAAATGTCACAATTCATGGCAACAACAACAACGACAACAACATCGATAACAGTCTAGTTATTCACAATAGACGGAAGCTATTTCACACAAACTGAAACACACACACACATACGCATACATATACACCGAGAGAGAGTAGAGGACACGTGCGTTTTCATTCGCACACATTGCGCGCTTGGCTATGTATTGGCGGCATCTCGTTTTGACATCAATCTTTGTCGCCCGATTTGCTTCCTGGTAAGTTGTTCTTCTTAATACACACATTTAGTATGCATTTAATAAACGTTTAAGTGTAGTTAGTACATGTATGTATTATTTATTATTGTTATTGCCTTTGTTTAGACATTTTTATTTGCGCAGAACGTAAATGCTGCTGCGCAAACAGCTAAATGAATCATAACTGTAAACGAATGCACACACACACACAAACACACATCGTTCACACAAAGAATGAGAGTGCACATCCCGTTATATTATTTTATTTGATATTTTCTTTTTGGTGAGTTTGTCTGTTGTTGTTTTGTTCTTTGTGCTTAGTTGATGTTTAATTGTTGGCGTTTTTCATTTTGTAGACGCGACACATTTTTTGTGTGTTTTTGGTTTTGCTATTTTTAGAGATTTGGCTTTTACGCACTATTCCGTGTATCACACTCACTCACTTTGTGCCTTTTAACTAACAATTTTACTTTGTTCAAAGTGATTTATTCTTCTTATTACTATTATTATTATTTTCTCTATGTGGATGAGGAAATTGGCTGCGCTTCTTGCGGGATTTTATTTGTGGCCTTGATGTGTATTTAAAAGTAGCACAGTTTTGAGGGATTTGGGTTTTTTTTTCTCGTTTTAAACTTTTTTTTTTTTTATTGGGATTTTTCACAAACTTGTTTTGCTTTTTGTGCATGATTAAGAATTGGGAATTTTAATCCAGGTGTAAATTAAATCTTACGGAATATTTTTGGCTGTCACTTTGATGTTTGTTCACTTTGTTTTTTGTTTTTTTTTTTTTGTATTAATAAATCTTGACACTATTATTTTAGATATATTTTGCACTTTTATGAGTCAGCTTCAAACATTTCGAATAAGCAGATTTTAAAAACAAACTTATTATTATTCACAATTTTTCCGTTCTATTGAAAATAACATAAAACAAGTACATGACAATTTGCATACAAATTTGTTGTTGTTTCCACTTCTGTCATTTTCGAAAATACAAAACAAAGTAAAACAAAAAAAAACAACAACAAAAAACCACTCATAGAAAGGCAAAACAAATAAAAATAACAACGCAAAAAGTAAACAACATAAAAATCGAATCAAAAACTTAAAAATACATTTCAAGGCGCGTAAAAAAACAAACACACACACACATACACATAGATAGAGAGAGTGAGAGAGACAAGTAAATGAAATAATATTTAAAATATATTATCAATACGTTTTTTTATACTCGTGCGTACTTTTTTTTTTTTTTTTGATTTAACACATTTAAATTTACAATTTGTTGTTGTACTTTGGCATTTCAGTTTGAAAAACTGTAACAAAGCCGTTTCTCCTTGTACATATTTGTTTTTCCGTTATTTGTTGAGCAAACAACACACAACACACACACACACAATAACAACAACTATAATAACAGCGGGCAGAGGGCTGCTGTTTATCGCATCTCGCCTCCCCCGCACTTGCGTTTTTGCTTGTTCAGAAGCACCGAACAGCGGAGCGATGTTACCGTTAACGCGACTTTCTTCTGCGCGCCCAAAAAAAATCTCGTACTCTTTCGAATGCACACAACCGCTCGCGAACAACGACGGCTAACGTCTGAATCTGTGAACTGTGCGTCGCTTTTTCCCGACAAACACTGACAAACTTATCGAAATCGATTTGTAACGAACCTACAACTGCGACAGAGACGGAGACGGAGACTGAGACTGTGACTGCGACGCGTTGTTGGCTGGGCTGCGTATTGAAATGAAATTTCTTGGTGGACGTTTGAATGAAACGAGCGCAACGTACGTACGCACACATACACACACGTACATACATATGTATATGCACAGAGAACAGACAGTGCTATCACTGCGCTGTTGACGTCTGCAGCGGCAGAGCAGCCACGTTCGGTAAACAGTTGTTTCGTGGAAAAACAAGCCGAACATCATAATGATGTTGCTGTTGTGAAATTGTACGGTGCTTTGTCATGCTTAAAAAACAACAGCAACAACAACAGCGGACGATCTGAGTACGCGCCAAAACACAAAAACGAGGGCAGCTCCCTTAGATTGCGGTACGATTGACCACTGTTTAGAGTTGTTTGCATGCGCGTACCTATGTTAATTGAATATTTACAAAATTATTTCCACTATTATAGATGTTATCTTTTGATGTACATTTGAATGTATTTTATATGCATAGTATGTATGTATATGCTTGCTCACCTTCGAAAGTTCTCAAAGCACACGTGACAGCCCTCGCAAGAACTCTTCTTGGCACCAACACATGCGCAGCGAGTCAAACAAACAAACAGAATGCGAAGCAGAAATGGCAAAAAATTAAACAAACAAGTAGACAGGAGCGGTTCAGGTTTGAATCCAGACGTTAGGGCAGCGGGTGTCGGTTGTCGCGAGGTCGAGTTGAACGAACGAGGGCACAAAAATAACGCTATAAAAAGGTGCGCGCCAATATCGAAAAAATGTTTCTACTACGACGTAGTAAAAATTTCGAAAGGTTTATAGAATTTCGCCTCAATCTGCCATTGCTTAGTTATTTGTTTTTGTTTAGTTGTGTTTGCTCGTTAGCTCTGGCGATAGCTCGAGCACACAGAGGGAGAGGGGCGTTGTGGCTGGCAGTGGTGCCAGGCAGGTGCTGCGCTCTACGCTTGCTATCGCCCCATTCAGCAGCTTTCTCACTCACCGCAGCGCGCTGCTTGCTTGCTTGCTTGTTTGTTTGTTTTTCGTGCCGTGTTTTATTGTTGGTGTTGATGTTGTTGTTGTTGCTGTTGCTTGGTGCGTAGTTTTTACGTTCGTCATCGTTGGTTTGGTATTTCCGTCTTCTGCTAAGGCTGACGCTGACGTCGCCTTTGGTTGTGTTTTTATGTTTGCACATACATTTGTGCCTAAATATGTACGTACAATGTACAATACTTACATTTATTTATAAGCACACATTCTGACAGCTTCAAACAGCACACTTTATGCTTAATTATCATTAAAAATAAGCTTTTTCGATGCACGAAATAAGTTGTGAGCTACTGTATTTGTGTCGTATGTACAAATAAACATACATACATACATACGTACATATATGCGTACATACATTCTACATACAAACATACTCACACTATTCGCTTGTTCTCCTTGAATGTCTTCCTCATAGTAAATTTGAAGTCGTCGCTGTTCTACAAACAAAATGCATTTGTACGTATGCACATGTGTACATACATTAATAATTTAAATTGTTATTGCTTACGTTTCTGTCTCAGCCGCCGCAGTGGCAGTGGCAGCGGCAGCAATGTTGTTTTTGTAGTCTCTAACAGTCGGCGCTGCTTCCAAAGTGCATTGCGTTCTTACTCTTTTGCGTGGGAGGCGTTGGAGTTATTGCTCTTGTTTTCTCTTTCTATTTTCCTTGTCTTGTTGCCTATTCTCTCGTGCGCAAGCTCTCACGTGTGGCTGACCAAGCGATTGAGCGACAGAATATCAAAAGCTCGCTTGTTCAGTTCTTTTCTTTCTTATTCGCTATTATTATATTACGTTATTACGCATATCTAATGTACGACGGAAAAAACTGTGATTCAACAAGTTAACTTAACGAATACAGTTTTGTTCGTAGAACAAACTTGAAAAGAAGACAGAATCTTATAGAATATTTAGGTTATTAGCGAAGTCAGTAGCTAATTTTATTGATTTGGGGGTATAAAACCTTTCGTAAATACAATATCTTTTATTAATTTTCATAAAACGTCAATTATGCCCATTGTGGTATTTTTAAGCAATTCAAAATGCAAATGATTACAAATTTGGCAATGCTTACGAACAGCAATCGACTAAGAAAATATGTTGGTGGCGTTATTTGACTTCGAGTGTGGGTGGTCTGAGTAGGCTGAATCGTGTTTGACAGGGACGAAGCTGTCTCTGCCGGTTGCGACGCGGCAAACAAACACTTGTTTGCACAGGAGCGCAAAGGTGGAGAGTGACCGACTAAGAGACCAGAGAGCGCATACGCCATAGCTGTACACACACATACTCATATACAAATGAGAGCATTTGCAACTAGGAAGCGCCGTCAACGGTATTGCGACGCGAGCAGCGCAGTCGCTGCTTGTTTACTACGTACATGTGCGTGGGCGCGGAGAAGAGAGCGTACAGAAATTAAGTCGTGTGGGGGGCGTGCAAAGAGACCTGACCCGAGCAACAACCAAGTCAGGCCAAACAGCCATACAGCGATGCCGACTTGACGCGTTGCGACGTTAGCGTCACTGAAGGTCATTATGCCGACGTTGTCGTCGCTGCTTCTTTTGAGCATTTTGCGCTGCTTGTTTCTTTTTTTATGGTTGGACTTCAGCTATGGAATTGAGTAAACATCGTTGGCAGCGACGGTGACGCAGACGGGGACAGCGACAGCGACGCCAACAGCGCTGGCGACGGCAACAACAAAAACAATGGCAAACGCAGGCATTCCAAGTAAACAAAGTGTTTTTTTTTTGTATTTTCTGAGCCAGCGCCCCCTACCCCCTGTCAGAGGCAATGCAAGAAAGTTAAGCAGTGGTATGGGGAGGTACGAGACAGAAGCAGGCCACAGTAAGAGTGAGACAGAGACAGAGACAGATTTAGCTTGAAAGAGAGACAAAAGGCAAGGCAAGGCAAGCAGCAGACTAACGAAAGCAGGGCTAATGAAGATGAGCCTGATGTGTTGTTTTTGCTGCTGCTGCTGCTGTTGTTGCTATTGTTGTTTACTTTTAGCCGCTGGTCGCTTTCGTTGCTGAGCTACAAAAATATGCAAAAACGACAATAACAACAGCAACAACGACAACGGAGGCAGCGGAGAGAAATATGCAAGGCAGCGGAATACGCAAATAGAAGCAATGAACTTAATTATTTGCTGCTGTTGTCGCAAAGCTTAGTGAAAGGGAAGGTGAGCGAAATAAATACATACATAACGCGTTATTATACATCCGTACACACACACACACACACACACACATACATATTTATGTACTTGCACATGTATGTATGCATTTATGTATACACTTTTCTACATTGCTTTATTTGTGCTTTATTTATTGTTTAAACATTAAAACTTTTGATTATGCTTTAAAAAGTTCTTAAAAACAAGAAAACAAGACCAAAACAACTAAGAATAAGATCATAAGCACTTTATGAAATACTTTTTGTAAAGTTGGTAAAAATGTTGAATTTATTTAAATTTTAAAAATTTCTTGTGATTTTGTTTTTTGTTTTTAATGCTTGTAGTATTTAATCGATTAAGTAAAGATAATATTAAGAAATTTTTTGATTTTGATTAATTATATTATTAATACTCGTAAGCCTTGTTGATGATAAGGTTTCAAGTACATTATTATTTGTTGATAACTTCTTTCTAAATTATAATGATTTCAAGTTATTGTACTTTAGCGGTATTTTACTATCTAGTTCGAAAACAATATACAAAAAACCTCTAAACTTTTTTTGCAGAAATTTTAGACCAATTTTTAATATTTACAAAAGATTTTGAGGTAATTTTTTTTTAAGTTTTTGAAAAGAGTTAAAAAAAATCTGGAAAAGTCTTTAAATATTTTAAAAAAGTACAAAAAGAACTATATTTTTCTAAACATCAATAAAATTAAGTACAACAATAATTTAAATAGAGAATAGGGGCCAGAAATGTTTTTTATTGAAAACTTGGATTAGTTTTTGAGTTGAATAAAAAGTTCATTTATTTTGTAGCTTTCAGTTTTTGAATAGTTTGAAAACTTTTGATTTTGTTTCAAATTTCCAAGCATAAAAACAAAAAAAAAAAATGCAAATTTAGAAATCTGTACAAAAGAATCAAAACTTTAAACGTTTTAGCCCTTTTTTTGCAAAAGTACAAAAATCTGATTCTTATTCTAGCGAAGAACAGCAACAAAAGTTTTAACTGTTGTTAAAACAGCTTCATGGCCTTTGGCTCAAGACCTCCGGATACAAATACACACACACACACACACACAAGCACACACAAACACATTTATGTATTTGTTTTTCGTAAGAAAAAGCGAAGTGCAAATTGTAAGAACAATCGAAGGCAAACGCAAACTGAAAAGCGGAAGTCAACAATTTTGTTTTTTTTCTTTCTTTCTTTTCATGCCTTTTTCGATACTCTTCGCGAAGGTATTTCAACTTAAACAGCCAGTGTGTAACACATTCAAGGACAAGGGAATTACATCACCATATCATCAAATTTCCTTTTTAAAATTAAATCTTTATCTAAAGATTTTCAACTTTAACTTGTTGAGAACTTTACATAAAGTTTGCTAACGTTAAAAAAAAACAAATATTATAATCATAAATTTATATTATTAAGTAAATATGTGAAAACTGTTTTTTGAGCTGCTATAATTTTTTTAAAATTATTATCAAATTCAATTAAATAAATTAAGTTATAAGAAAATCATTAATAAAATCACATTTGTATTCTAAACAAATGTTAGAGTTGCTTCAAATCAATGAAAACTCAAGAAAAGTTGTATAACATTATCAACAAACCAGCTTAACAATTTTTTAATATGTTTTTGCTACTTTTCTCAAACGAATATGAAAAAAATCTTTAAATTTGTACTCTTTCATACTGCAAGGACATTTGCTTGCTCTGTTAGAGTATCTAAGCTTCGTTGTTCTATTGATAGTTCTTGTTGCAATTTGCGTTTACTTATTGACATTGTTATTATTGTTGTCTGTCTGTCTCTGTGTCTCTTTCTGTCTAACTGCGTAGCTGTATGCAACCTTGCGCCTGTTTGTATGCAACACTTTTAGCACATTCCGTTGACTACAAAAATTTGCGCATCATCATTGCAAAATTTGAATCGCACAACTGCGACGCAACTGTACCAATGTGCAACGCAATTATGATAAAAACAATGTATTTTTTTCTTCTCTTTTTATTGTTGTTATTCATTCCCCTTTTGTGTGTGAGTGTGTGTTTGTTTATTTATTTTATTCTGTTTGGTTCGGTTCTGTCTATGTTGACATTGATTTGACGAAAAATAATGCTTGTCGCATTTATTTACTATCCAATTTGCTGTTGTTGTTGTTTCTTTCTTTGCTTCATACACTTGTGTTGTTGTCAGCGAAAATTTCCATTATTGCTATAATTTTAAGTTTAAGTACAGCTGTTAACAATTGCATTGACACACATATATATATATATCAACTTAAAAAGTGTCAACGCAGCTTTAAAGCTCCGCAAAAGAAGTACAAAAATTAATTAAAACCAAAACAAAATAACACGTGAACTTTGAGTGGGTGGGTGGCTTAGTTGTACTCGACTTTTTTTTCGCTGGTCTTTAACCTTAGCTGTTCTATTTTTCGTATTATTTCGTCGTATTGCAACAATTCCAAATGCAAGCCAGGGTTATTTTAGAGGGGAGGGAGGGAGAGCCTTGAATTTTTGTTATTGACATTGTCAGTTATACAACAACCGATTGTTATTGGAAATATATGTATGTATGTACATATATATATATATATACTAGACTGCCAGCTAGCTAAACTTTTCCAAGTAAAAGTATTTTATTTAATTTTTATATATATATTTTGGAAAATTTCTCAAAACCTTCTTATGAAAACATTGAAAAAAACGTAAAATGTTTAAAGGTTACTTTTCAAGTCTAAAAAACTTATTATAGCTTTAATATTATCATATCCCATACAAGCCGTAACTTTATTTTTTTTGTTGATCTGGCAACCCTTATTTTGGGCATTCCAAAACGTTTCCTTTATCACAAAAGACTCTAATTTGTTATATAAAAATCAGGTTTGGTCATTTTACAGTTCGAATTCGTCTACATAACGGCAATATTGTATAAGGTTTGAAGGAGGTGGGAGAGGGAAGGAAGATGTGGAGGTGGAGGTGGAGAGAGAGAGAGAGAGAGCTTCGTGGTAGGTAAAATAAGCATAATGCTAACGAAATATTGTTTTCTTTTTGTCTTCTTCTTATTTTTGTACAACAGCCAAAAAGGAATGTGGCCATGCTATCATAACAATATCCGAAAAAAAGTCTCCACTCCCACAGAGCCCCAACAACAAAAAACGGGGATGGGTAGCAAAAAGGAACAATAGAAATAATATAGAGGCTGTTGTTGTTGTTGTTGCTGTTCGAAATGAAATACAATAAAATTTTAAAACAAACAAATGCAAACACACAAACAGCAGAGAGAGAGAGAGAGAGAGAGAGAGAGAGAAGCTGTGGGGATGGGTGGAGAGTTACAAGTACATAATAAAGAGGATTCTGAATGCGACTAATGAGCACCGAAACAAGAACAGCAACAAAAACAACAACAACAACAATAAACAGTGGAGCGATGTTAGCGTCAACAACGACTGCGCTGCTGCTGCTGTCGGAGCTTTGAAATAAACAAACAGAACTAAAAACAAAAAATAAAAAACATGCTGCTGAATGCAGCACAACCTTTAAATACCCTTGTGAAACCAAAAAATTAAATAAATATATTTAAGAAAGCAAAAGCAAACAGCGGTTTTTTGTTTTCAACTTTAAAAAAGGCAAAATGTACAACACTAACACCTTGAGGATCTGCCAGGCTGCTCTCATCACCACGGCTAGAAACCCACCACGATGCTGTTGTCACCGCTTAACTCGAAAAGGTTTGTAGCAAAATACATGATATGATTATACCCCACAGCAAGTGTAAATTATCAGAAACAGCAACAAGGACAGTTTGTTGTTTTGTTCTTGTAAAATGCTTATTTACGCATACAGTTGCATTGTGAGCGAACGAGAAAGACAAGAACAACAACAACAACAAAGAGAACAACAAACGACGTCAACGTGATGTGATGTGAGAGAGGGCGAGATCGGAAGTGTAACTTTGTTTGTAGAGCGCACAGAGCAGAAGCAGCACGCACACACACAATTATTTATGTATATATGTGTGTGTGTACACGTTTTTGTGTGTTTGGCCTGAAACTCAAACTAAAATTTGTACCACCCAGCCTCCCCCGCTCCTTCCGGTCTGCCAACCACCCACCACACCGCCAGTTGCCAGCTGTCCCATTGCCTGCCAGGCTGCATTAGCTATTTCGTTTTGTTGCCCCAAAAAGTTTGTTGAGAACATTTGCAAATGTTTGTTTTAGCCAAACGGTATATGCTTCGTTTGCTTAATCATCACCATCACCATCATCATCATCATTATTATCGTCATTGTCATTATTACCGTTGCATTGCCTTGTTTTGTACAATTTCATTTGCTTGTTTGTTTTGTTGCGAGTGTGTGTGTGTTTGTGTGTGTCTTGCTTTGGCTTCTTCCATTCCTTCATGCTTCACTCTGCCCTTTTCACGCTGCTATTGTTTTTGGTGCTCCTTGTTTGCCATCGCCGTCGTCGTCGTTGTTGTCGTTGACGTCTGCCTGCTACTTCTGCGTAGTTTTGTTTATTTTATTTGTTTTTCTTTGTTTTATTTTTGTTTATTTTTGTTTGATTTACGTTTGGCCATACCGTTGCCAGTTACTCACCCAACCCAACCCAACCCAGCCCAAGCCAACCAACGCAACACCCACCAAACTCACCACCCACACTCTTGTTCTTCTTCTTTGTTTTACTTGGTTTGCTTCTTCCGCTCCCTTCTCCCCAGTGGATTGGCGACTGTGGGTTTGGGGGGTTTGCTTTAGTTTGCTGCTGCTGCTTCGTTTTGTATTATTTTGTTTTGTTTTCTTTGGCTTTTTTTGTTGTTCTGTTGTTGTTGTTGGTTTGTTTTATGTGTAGGTACTGTATTGACTTAAAGTTTGTTTTACTTCTTTGTCTTTGGGTTCGGCGTTGTTATCGTTTTTTGCTTATTGTCCGCAAGAAATGCCAGAAAATTCTTTTGCTCTGGATATTGATGTGAAGCTAATATATAAAAACGTGTAGCCTTAGCTTTAACTAACTTTCAAATATTCTCGTCAATTAATAACGTCTCTTTGTGTAACTATTTTTAGTTAACGAAATTTCTAGTAGCAAGTAAAGATTTTAGCTAAATTATGGCAGCTTTGGGAAAACCAAAGGAATGGTCACGTGCCCTAATCTGCAGGCCCAAAGATAATCTAACAACTGAGGCCGGTATTCGGGCACAGCAACATGTAATGGTGCCAACCGTTGAGCATGAGGTGAGTTCGACGAATAATACAGTTAGAAATTGAACTCAATTTCATTTTACTTTTAGATCGTTCCTAATTCGATGTCATTGCTTATTGGAATGGAGTATGGAAGAATGTGGTTGAAGGACCGCGATAATTTTGTTAAGAAGCGAGTTTCGCACAGTAAGACAAAGGTCATCAAGAATGATTTTGAATGGTGGCTAAAGCTGCGAAAGACGAACAAGTGTTTCTGTGCAATTTAAAAGTTTTCCCCCTTTTTAACATAGAAATTCAATTAAATTGGGCTGCTAACCGACAAAAAGCTTTTGTATTTATAACGGTATAAGTAAAGACACAAACCGCGCAGTGCCAAGCTTTTGACCAATTGGAAATTGCGCCATTTGGCGCAACTGAAATGTCTTGCAAGCTTATTGTTGTTGCTATTCATCAGCTGCACTCGTTTAATGTGGAATTTCAGGTTTAGATAAATACCATAAAGAAATAAAGGTGTATAATTAATAGTAGAGAAAAATTGTTGACACATTAAAAACAAGTAAGTAATGTGATTTTGTTAATTGGTTAACTTGCCCCTAAGATTTGATGGCGATTAATCATTAATTAATTTTAAGATGTGTACATAATTAATTGTTGCGTCGGTCAAGTAATATTGCAAAACAGCTGTTGAATTTCGACCGGCAATAGCAAGAAACAAGAAGATAAAAAAAGCTCTCGCCGACTGCCTTCACACAGGTTGTAGTCGCATGCTCAACTGTGCGCTCTGTCACTCTCCCATGTCTTACTGAGCGGTGTCTAGCCACCCACATATCAAAAGAATTTGCATGAATATTTGCAGCGCTGCTCTCGCGCTCGACACTGCTCCCACGCGTATAGTTGCTGCCGTTGCGGTTTTCGCTTCGTATGTTCGTGTGTCGGTCGGTTGGATGGTCGTTTGGTCGGCTCATTGCTGCTCATTGCTCGTTGTCGTGTTTTTGTCTCGTTTGCAGTTTTCCATGCTAGCACAGCGTCAATCAAAATCAAACGTTTGCCGCGTTTGGATCGTCGTGTATATTAACTGTGTGTGTTTGATTTTTCCGTGGCGCTGTTGTAAATGCTTCAAAGAGCACAGCAAATGCCAACAAGTTATACCACAATAGCTAACTGAAAATTGCAAACTTGTTACGGTATTTGCAAAACAAAAATAAAACACACAAAACAAAGCACAAGCTAAATAACACCAAGCAACAAACAATAACAAATTGTTGCTGCTATATTTTCGCTGTTGATTTTGTATTTTCTTCTTCTTCGGGTTCGCGTTCGCGTTCGTGGCGTATGTGTATGTTTTGAAATTTGTCCTTGTGTGCACATTGTGTGTATGTGTGTGTTGAGTGTGTTTTGTGCGAAATAACAAAAACATTTTCTTGCTCTTTCTTTTCGCTGCAGCAGCTGGTAAGTTAAATGCAAAATGTTGCAAAATTGCATTTTTAATAGGTTTTTTTTATTAAAATTTAATTGCTTTCATGTGTAGCGGCTGTTCTGCAACATTTTATTATGATTTTTATGCGTGAAAATCTACAAAAACGGCAACAATATGTTAGCTTCACACATACACACACACACACATACACACACACGCATACAAATGTACAGACACTCTTGCTTGTGTGGGAGAGTGTGGAAATACCAAAGCAGCAAAAAGTGCCAACAATAGTTGGCTTACAGGTGCATATACAACACCGAAGCAAAGCAAAGCAAAGCGACGCAACCAGTTGACAGCAAAAACAGCAACAACAACAACAACAACGACGACAACAACAACAGTGTAAAGCCGGCGTCGCTGCTGCATGGTCAGGGCTTCGCAGCGGGCAGAGCAAAGTAAACTTTTTCATACTCACCATGCGCAAAACGAAAAAAAGCAAAAGCAAAAGCTGAAGCCTTTTTGGGTTGAGTATGTCTTGCTGGCAGTTAGCGTAGCCGCCGTTGCCCCTGCTGCTGTTGTTGCTGTTGCTGCTGCCGCCGATGTTAACTGTAAATTGCGCTGCTGTTGCACGTCGACGTCGTCGTTTTTCTATGTCTTTTGGCATTTTCACAATGTTGAAACATGCATATGTACATAAATATTTATGTATCTATGTACGGTTGTTGGTCTTTGCTTTTGCTTTTGCTTTTAGGATTTACTTTTCATGCGTTTGCAAAGTCTTATTGCGTTGTTTCGTATCAACGCTTGCTTATTTTGTATTTACTTGAATTTATGTATTTTTGACTGCGTTGCCGCGTTGCAAGTTTACGCCAAGCATATGCTTTGCAGACATTTGAAATTAAGTTAACCGACAAAAAGACTCAATTAAGCCAGCTCGACTTGAAAATACCATAATTTATCAAAATACCAACTCCTAAATCTTTTAAATCACCACACAAGCTTTGACACAGACACAGTATGAAATGCAGTCGCCTGTTTACCTAAATACATACACAAAAACATATGTACGTACATACATACATAGGCGAACCGTATTTATGCCAGTATGCCGAATGGAGGACGAGAAATAATCTCACTTTTCGCTATGTTTAGAGAGCATCACGCCCACGCGCCAGAAAACGAAGCCACCACAAAACCCACGCCATCAAGAGCACGTCCTTTCTATCGCCACCTCATTGTTGGACGCTAGAAACATTTGTTGCACTCTCGTTTCGACACCAAATTCAACACGCGCTCTCGTTACTCACCACCCCACCACATACATACATTGACCACGCATGTGCTTGTGTGCTCTCTCTCTCGCTCTCCGTTCTCTCGCTTTGCCTAATGGTCGCTATGGTAAGCTTTTGGAACTCTGTTTACGTTGCATTGCCTGAGAGGGAGAGAGCGCGTAAGGAACGTAAGGAAGTACGTCATCGCTGCCAAGCAAACGACGATTGTCTGGACGGTTGTGGGCGACTCTATTGTTGCTCTCCTCTATCAGCCATATGGTCAAATGCTCGTGCAAATTAAAAAATTGGCAAATGCGACGCATCATTTGGCTTTCAAATTGAATAGGAAACGAAGCGACGAGTCGCGACGCGACGCGATGCGATGTCGTCTCCTTCAGGATGCTGAAGTTAGTTCCGCTAATTGAGACATTTGTCAACTCGCATAAATGAGTGGCCATTTTTCACAATCTTTCTTTTCTATTATGGCACAGGGTATAACAATTCTCACGTATTTTCATATGTATTTGAATTTTTAAAGAGACAAATTTTGTTAGCTGTGCCCTTTGACCTGTGGCATAAGATTTAAATTTGTATTCTTTTATTTACCAGCCAGTTAACAAAACAAAACAGATAATTTATCGATAACACAAAACGAGTCAAGTTATTATTGTCAATTTTGAGACCGCTTCGACTTGCGAAGCATTATCGATTGTGGTGGCATCAAAGTGGTGCTCGATACATGATCTGCCACCGCTGGATTATTCTTTTTATGTTGACTCTTCTTTGTCGAAAGATCTGTTGGCGGCTTGGCATGCAGCTTTGAAGCCTTCTTATCCAACTTTGGCTTCGATTCGTGTTTTTCCTCAATTTCACTTTTGCAAGCGCTTTCACCCGCCAATTTAATTTCAGCCATAAGCGTTTCAAAGCTCATAGGTAGCAAAAAGTATCTACCTGCAAAAAAAGGAAAGAAGAAGAGTCTCAAAATAATATTTGTGAATATATATATATAATCATTTGCATCTCACCATTTAGTTTTTGTAGATAACCCATGCGATGACCCGATTCCAGGGTCTGTTTAACGGGCTTCATAAGTTCGTCCTGTGACAAATCCGTATTCTTGGCCACGATGCCAACAATCTCACGTAATGTTGCCGGAGTTTTGATTAACTGCAACGTGTGCACAATGAGAGCTCCATTAAAATTGGGCATTATGTTTCTGTTGTTGTTTTCCTTGTTGATTCTTTTTGCACAGGTTAGTTTTAGTTGTTATATGTTTTGGTTTGTACGAACTATTGAAAATGAACAGAAATTGTATATATATGTATATATATATTTACTTGTGATTAATAATGTACATGTTCAAACTTCTGACTGTAAATTCAATCGAAATATAGTTGAAACAAAGTTGATATACGATGCGTATATATTGATTACATACGAGCTAAACATATGGTTCGAAATAAGTTTGAACAACGGCTGATGTAACATTTATATATATATACATGTAGTATTATTGTCTGCATTTTCATGCTAAATGCTTATCACAAGATGAAAACAGTCAGCTCATATCTATTTCCGTAATCCATGGCAACAACAACGATTACACACAAAAAGGAGATTCAACAGCTAAAATTTGAACTGTGCCATTTGATATGTTGCTTCTGTTGCTGTTGTTGTTGTTAATCAGTAAAAAAAGGTCTAAAAATAGAATGTCGTCAAACGAAGAGAGAATCCCCAAACTGCTTGACAACTTTCTATTGCAACATATGGCCAAATTGGATGTTTAATTAAACTGCCAACGCAAAACGACAAAACGAAAAACAAATAATGCCAAGTATACGTATACGTGATACCAATAACATTTAAAGATAGCATATTGTAAGTTGCGGAAACTATTGAACATATATATATAACATTATATTATTCGTTCTGCATACACAAAATGCAGCATCTGGAATGGGTGTCTGTGTGTGTGCGTGTGTGTGATAATGGCATTTGTTAGACATTATCCCTGCCGTATGGGACGACAGGGAGCTCAACTCTATGGCTAAAAATAAACGCAGCCCCGTTAAGTATGCTTTAGTTTTTTTCTTTAGCGTAATCTCACACAAAGTTTTGCAGCTACGTTGTCGATGTAGATGCGGGTGTTTTTGTGTGTGTGTGGTTTGAAATTTCGTTTAATTTCCGTTTTACTTACATATAGAGATGTGTGCGCATAGATTATGCAAATTTAACGTGAAAGAACAGAATTTAGCTTTGGTTTGTAAAGTGTGTAAAGCAATGTGAAAACAAATCAATAAGATTTTTAATTTGAATGAACCTGTTGTCTATTGAGTGATGAAATATACAGTTCCTAATCTAATGTATCCCTAAGAGTTATCTATAATAACCTATAAGTTCTTGATTGCTAATCTAATCTAATCCTCAATATATATACTCTGTAGAGTTTCTTAAAATAACCTACGAGTTCTTGAAAACCTTAAATCAAAGCAGTTTCACCTTCATTCAATGTTCTTAGTTGATTACAGGGTAAGTGTTTACTGGTAATCAGGTTTCTTAACGTTTCTGCTTCTCTTCAATTCTAAATCTAAAATATTTCTTAGAGTTACTTGTAATAACCTAAACCTTTTTGAAGACCTTAAAATAAAGCAGTTTTGACATCAATCATATACTTAGTTGATTACAGGGTAAGTGGTTACTGGTAATCAGGTTTCTTAAGGTTTATGCAATTCCTAATCTAATGTATATTCTCTAGACTTACTTAAAATAACCTTTAACTTTTTGGAAAACCTTAAAATGATGCAGTTTTGACACCAATCATATACTTAGTTGATTACAGGGTAAGTGTTTACTGGTAATCAGGTTTCTGCTTCTCTGCTACATTTAATTGTCTGCCTTGCTTCATTTGAATGCAACCAAAAATAATGAAGACAATGTAAAGTGAGGAGCCAAGGGGTGTGGCTGTGGAACGGGGAGTAGAATAGAAACTTTTTACCCACTTTGCGTCCTTATTTATTACACTGTCTGTGTGTACACAACCACAATTTTGTTAGCTTGGCACACGACTTAAATCCTTAAGCTTCTTTCAACTGTCTCGCTCCTTCTCCCACTTTCTCTCTCTCTCTTTCGCTCTGTGTGTGTTTTTGTACGACTTCAGTGCGGAATTATACAAAGGAACTGGGCTAAGCGGCTGCATTCTGTTACTTTTTTTGCCTATCAAGTTGACATAGCTTAGGTAAATATCTTTCTCTGTTTCTTGGAATATCATTTTTAAATTGGTTATACCCTGTTAGTGTCTGTCTGTCTGTGGGATTGTTTCTCCTACTTTACAGTCAACAAAGTGCGGCATATATCCAAAACGTTTGCTCTTTTATATTAATCCATTATTTGGTGGCGTCAGTCATTACTCATACGTGCTGTGTGCATGGAATAATGATGTGCCTAACAAATGGTCTTTGTTCGCGCTCACGTGGCGTATGCGCAATGAAATACAACTTTAACACATATTAATCATACGTCGCGTAGGCCAAATATAAAATATTAAAAGGGCTAATAACGAGCTTAACCTCCAACTACCTGCTGAATGTTGAATGTTGAATGTTGAAAGGGCAACAGATTGTAGCAGCTTGAATGAGACGAAATTTAACATGATTTTTAAACCAAAAATACCTAAAAGCATTTTTCTATTTTATAGCATTATCAAATATTCAGTGTACCACATTATTCATCCTTTAACGAATCATATTTCAAACAATTTCACTTTTATTTGTGGCAAAAGCCCTAATGTTTGTCATATGTCAATACCTTTTCTATACTCTATATACACACACAAACTCTTTTAGCTTTAACCATAAATATTTTCTCTGACATTTTTGATCAACTTTTTCAATTAAATTGAATTTTTTATGACTTTCAATTTACAATTTTTGCTTTTGCTGGAAATAAATAAACTTTGTTTTCAGCTCTTTTTTTTTTTAAATAATTTATTAACTTGCTTTATTTCTTTTACTTCCAGGTTTGATGAAAGGTTTCAATTGTAGATATTCAATAAATTGACTCTACGTATGATATATATGTCACAAAAACAACAACAACAACAACATGTCGCAACACCACAAGCAGGAACAACAACAACAACAGCAACAACAACAAGCAGCCCAATTTACGCCTCTTATCGTCATGCAGTTAATAATTAATCCCAGTCTAATTGGCAAGTAACAACAGTCGCAAACATTCTCAGCTGGTGAGGCGCACATATATTTATATATGTATATATATATAGACATTCACACCGATATAGTTAATTGCAATGGCTGCAGCCACTGTTAGTTCACACTTGAAGGCGCCGTCGTCAAATGATTTGATGTGCGACGAATGTGTTTATTATGATGGTTGTGAAACAACAACAACAACAGCAGCAACAACAACAGCAACGACAACATCAACAGGAGCAGCAGCAACAGCAGCAGCCGCAGCCGCAACAGCTGATGCAGGCACAACCACAACGATATACACTGACAATAGTACACAAACTGACGATGAGCTGGAATACGATGAAGAGGAGGAGGAGGACGAAGAGGACGAAGAGGAGGACGTGGATGTGGATGTGGAATACGAGGAGGACGATGAAGATGGAGAACAAGTTAGGGAAAGTACAAGATCATCACGTTCGCAACTAGAGCAAATACTTGAAGAAGAACAAGATATCGAAGAAAGCGTTGTCGATAACAATGTCATCGAAACACAAAACTTATCCGAAGAAGAAGAGCAAGAGCAAGAAGAAGAAGAAGAACAAGTTGTAGTAGTAGCTCTGAACCCACACGAACCCAAAGATCTAAAGGAATATTATACGAATGATGTCAATGCGAATGGCATCGATAACGATATAGCCAGACTTACAGGCTTGGCGCTTGAGATGGGCTATGCTCGGATTATAGATTACGATAACTTGCGCATAATCGAGCATGTGATCGAGAGCGACGAAGATGATGATGAGGAGAAGGCCAAAAAGTTGGCAGCAACACAACAACAAGCCGAATTGCAACAAGCCTGTCAAGATTTGGTTTCTTTCATCGATGAAAGCTATCAATTAATCAACAATGATATGGTCGATAGCAACAACAATCGAGATATTGCTACCGCACCGGAGCGCAAACAAACGATTGCGATTAAAAAGTCCAAGGATGTTAATCCACAAACCAGCTCATCATCATCATCAACATCAACATCAACATCCACATCCACATCAACAGCAGCAACATCGAAGAACAACATCAACAACAGCAACAACAACAGTGCTCTGGTTAAGGCATATCAATCGAATTTAACGCCCCTTGCACCACCCTTTCAGCCAGCCGCATTAAAGGCTAACTTGCTGCAACCAACAACGGCCGGAACGAGCAGAAGCAGCAGCAGCAGCAGCATGTCCCTGAACAGGACTCAGGCAACGAGTACTTTATATACGGCATACGAACAGACAACGGTTTATTATCAACAACATGCACTATCCAGTCTACACCAACAACAACAACAACAGCAGCAACAGCAACAGCAGCAGCAACAACAACAGCAGCAGCAACAACGGCAACAGCTGTCACCGAAGCAACATTGCAGTCAGCACGGTGGCATACCACACATTCATTTGCAATCGGCGACGGGAGCTCAATTGTTGCCCGTGCAATTAGTCACATTGACTCCAACAACAGCAGCAGCTGCAGCAGCCGCAGCAGCAGCCGCAGCAGCAGCAGGATCAGCCGCGGCAGCAACAACAGCTGGCGCGGCAACAGCAACAACAGCACCCGCAGCTCCTGCTGCTGCTGCTGCTGCCTGGCCACTTGTAGAGGCGCCCATCTATATGGATATTAATGGTGAGCTACGTACCTATTGTCCAGCTCACGGACCACCAGCAGCAGCAGCAGCAGCAGCAGCAGCAGCCGCGGCAGCAGCAGCAGCAGCAGCAGCTGGCGCCAGCGGGCAACCATTGCTGTCAACGCATCATCATCATCATCATCAGCAACAGCAGCAGCAGCAGCAACATAATCTACTGCATGTACAACAGCAACATCATCATCATCATCATCATCAACTTCATCAGCAGCAGCAGCAGCAGCAACATCATCATGAACAGAAATTGATACAGCAACAACATCCGCAACAACATTCGCAACAACAACAACAATTGACACCATCGTTGGCCGTTGTGACAAATGTTAATGGAAATATCGGACAGGCAGAAACAACAGCGCCGCAATTGCTGCTGCAACTGGATGCGGCTATACAACAACAACAACAACAACAGCAGCAGCAGCAACAGCAGCAGTCTCAACAGCAACAACACATCCAGCAACAGCAACAACAGTTGCTACAGCAACCAATCGTTGCTGCTGCTGCTGGCAAACGCAACAAACTTTATCGAGGTGAGTGTCCGTTTTATGACATTTTTCCTGCACACAGTTTGTGTGTGTATGTGTGTGTGTGTGTGTGTATTTTTTATCCTTGTTTCCGCCCAAGGCTCTTTGGCTTAGCATCAACATTATGTTTGACTTTATAACACCATCAGCTTTACCACTCCGTGTCCTTGCCACTTTTCACGTCTCTTTGTGTACGTATGTGTGTGTGTGTGTGTGTGTTTGTGTGTGTGTTCAGTGCCATTAAAGTGGAGTGGTTAATCAGCTGCTGATCCTAAATCCCCAACTTGCTGTGTGGTCAAACAGTTGAGTGGCGATTGGTTATGACTTCTCAGCTAAGCCTTACGATTTTCAATAATATCTTTGATGGAAACGTAATGTGAAAGCTAACATTTAAGAAAATATTTCAAATATCATAAACATAATGCAGTTCATTCCGCACAGCTTTGTGTGTTAAATAAACATAAGAGCTTAAAAAATCCTTTTCAAATGAAAGTTTATTGTGTTTATAATCCGATTGTTGAGTATGTTGTGCGTTAAAGTTTGTTTAGTTGGGCTTGTTAGTTACTAATGTGTTCAACAATATTCCCAGACAAACATTTGAATATTAAAACAACTTGAACTGGTTTTAACAAAAGTTTCAATCCCTTTAACTGTCATTAACTTTTGTGGCACAAATGTGCTACACGTTTATGTACTTAAAACATTATTTTATTTTCGTTGTAGCTATATAGATGACATATCAAACATTTTAATTGGAACTAAATGCATCTTTCGACAGATATCGCTTAAAGTCAGCAAAGTTTCGTTCGCTATTTTTGCTGTGCGCCAATTTCGACCATATCCTGCTGTGTTGCAACCGATGTTTATGCACATGCAGCTTCATGTGTATGTGTGTGTTTGTGTGTGTGGCTGTAGCATCGCAGAGTTTCGCAGCTTTATGTCTGATGTTTCATTTTCTCTCTCTCTCTCTCTGTCTCTTTTTTTTTTGGTCAGATAGCTATAAAGTGTGGCGAACATTTTCTCTTTGTTGGTTTTGCATTTTTCACAACTTTTTTACTTATAGAACACACAAAAATTAAATGTTATAGTTTTTTTTTTGTTTGTTTGTTCGCATTCGTCTTCTTCTTCTTTTTTAACGTTTTGGTAACAAGGCTTGTTGCCAAAAAATATTTTTTGATTTCTGCATGCTGCCTGCCGCCTCTTAGCCCTACATTTAATTTTCTTCCTTCTTCTTCTTCTTCTTCTACTGTGCAGTGTTGCCATTGTCTGCATTTTTTTTTCTTTTCATTTTCGTGTTTCGCTTGCGTTCTGAAAAACATTTTCACCAACAAATCAACGAACAACTTTTAAGTAATACTTTTAATGATCATTTAAGAAACATTTAACTAATAGTTGTAATAAAAAAATAATAAGTGAATGAAATTTCTTCTATAAACCATTATATAAATAAATTACAAGTAAATTAAAACGTTAAAATAATTATTTCAAATACATTTGTTATAAAATTGAAAATTATTAAAATTTGATGAAAAGAAAAAAGTTAACAACAAATTTATAATTAAAAAAAAATTTTACAAGAATCTAAAGATTAATAAAATTCTTAAGAAATTTAAAAAATATTTTTTTAATCATAAAACAATCTTTTGTGAGGAAATCGTTGATTGGACAAATAAAAATAAATATACAATAAATAAATAAACTAAAAAATATTACAAAGACATAATAAAATTCTTAAGAAATTTTTATATAGTTTTTAAATGAAAGTTGTTCATGAAAAAACGAAGAAGAAATCGTTAATTGGAATTGCAATAAACGGCTTGTTAATGCATTCTACCCATGTGTTCGTTATGCTGTGTGCATGTGTGTGTGTGTTTCGTAAAGTGCGTAGCATGTAGCATGCAGCATGCATCATTTGTCTGTCCCAACTGTCGTCCTTCTCAGTCAGTTGTCGCCATTGCCATCGTGGTCAACGTTCAGATCCTTTTGTCCATATTCTCGCTTTACTTTCAGTGTTGTCAGAATTTGTGCCAATCCCTCCATTTGCTTGCCCATTTTCAAATTACCATTTATGGCCCCGTCCAGTTGCTCCCGGCTCGCTGGCAGCTATAATAATTTTCACACTCACTGTGTGTAAGTGACACACACACACACACACACAATAGTTTCATTTTGCATGTTGCTTTGCGACATCGAAAAATGCGTTTCAGAGTTTTTTTCTGTTGGTGCTTTTTTTGGCTGCCTTTCTGTTTGTTTGTTGTTGTTGTTGTTCTTTTTGTTGTTGTTGTTGTTTCAACTCTTCGCTTTTTATTGGTTGAGCATTATTTTCATTTGCTAGCTACGGTTTTTTTTTGCATTTTTTTGTTTTTGTTTTATTATTATGCTGTTATTTATTCTGTGGAATTTCCTGATTTTTTTTTTGGCTTTTTTGGAATCTTCTGTGTTTATGGCCTGTAAGTTGTTTATTATTAATGCTTGGTTTATGCTGGCAGTTTTTTGGCCGATTTGTAGTCAGTGTTTTTTGCACCATGTGCCCAGTGCTCGAAAAGGGCGATTAATTGTACTCTGTTATCGAAGGTAAAGGGTATATTGGTTTTAAAGAACGTAAGATTCTTGGACTGCTCTAAAGATGGAGACTCGAAACATATCGTGGTCCATGTTTGCGATAGATAAAGTGTCAATGTGCGGGATAATCGATAACAAATCGATACACCTAGTCGATGAAGCACACATATTTTCCACATTTTAACAGCTAGAGTCACCAAATTTGGTATGAAAAAAGCTGTTAGCCTTCCCAGAAAAACTGCATCAAAAGTTTTGATCCTTCCCCGCCTTTCAACCAAGTTAATGGGTATAACTTCTGCAGTTTCTGAGCTAGCGCCACCAAATTAAATAGTATAATATCTGGTGACAACCCTCTAAGATCTCCATCAAAGTTTGAATGATATAGGTGTTGATCTACTGGAAGTAGAGTATTCTGTTAGTCGGTTACGTCCGCTTGCAATGTTTTAAATAAAAGTCTCAATAAAATCAAAAAAGTGAATGGAAATCAATTTTGAATACGCAAAATAAATAAAATATCTTTTTTATAACAAATTCGAGTTGAGTATTATGTATTAATATAGATTTATTTTACATTTGAAAAGTTGTAAATTTGTTGTTTAAGATATTTAACAAAAATATATATATTTTTGCACTTTTAATCAAGACAATTAGCTATATATACAATATATGCCTGGCTCAATGGCTTTTTCTTTACACTTTTTTTGGCAATCTTCTTACTTACTTTCCAGTTCTCCTTCGTCTCTTCAGTTGAGTGTCAATTTAACTCACCACCTACTTAAGGGAAAAACTTCAAATTGTTTTAAGTTTTAAAGATGCTCCTCCATTCATTCTGACAGCTTCAAGTCGCTTGGTGTTTTTTGCTTTTTTTGGTTTGCCATCTTTTACATTTTCTTACTTGTCGCAAAAGTTTTTCGTTTACTGTAGTTTGTGGGTGCGGGGAAATGAGAAGATTGGGGAAGTTTGAAGCTAAAACTTGTGTCAAAGTAGCAAGCAATGGGATTGCAGACAACGCCCCGTTTGACACGCAATGATTACAAAGCAGGTTGCGAAAAACTTTTCAGATTAAATATTCAAAATATTGGCTCAACTTAAGGCTAGACTGGGACTACGGTTTGCGGTTTGACTGATTGGCTATCTTTTCGCCTTAGCATGCCAAAGCGAACACTAGGAGAGAGTGAAGTGAAGAGAATTGTAATATATAGAAAGATTTCTTGAGTTTATGGTTGAAAATTTGTTAATGATTTATCAAAGTCAGGACTCAACATCTAGATTCTAGTTTTCAGATTTAATATTCAAAATATTGGATCAACTTAAGGCTAGACTGGGACTACTTGCGGTTTGACTGATTGGCTATCTTTTCGCCTTAGCATGCCAAAGCGAAAACTAGGAGAGAGTGAAGTGAAGAGAATTGCAATATAAAGAAAGATTTCTTGAGCTTATAGTTGAAAATTTGTTAATGATCTAGATTAAGACTGAATAACTCCCTCAAAACTCAACCGATTATCAAATGCAATATCTTATAAGTCATGACTAAGCATCTAGATTATACTTTATAATAGAATTCTCACTCGAAATTCGTAAGAAAATTCTACCCAAAAAATTAACCGAAGTTTTAACTCCCTTAAAACTTAACCGATAATCAAATGCCAATACCTTAAATCTCGGCATCTAAATTAGATTGTGAACTGCCAGTTTGTAACAGAATTTTCACTCGAAATTCATGAGAAAAACTTTATCCAATAAAATCAATGCATATTTTGATACATGGAATAAACGCCAAGCTTTTATTGTTATAAAAGTTGATTAAACATTAAATTTGTTTAATATTTAATATATTTAGATATTATCCTGGAAAAAAATTAAATTTGCCCACAATTTACAAAGGTTGAAGTTAATTTATTATATATAGTATTACAATATGTTGCTTAGCTAAGAAAATCAGAAGAAACGGAAAAAGATAGAGTATAGATTATCCTTGTTGCATGTTCGTTAAGCTAGAGGAAAAAGCTTGTAAAGGTCACGTCTGAACAATAGCTTCAAATAAAATATCTTACAGTTTAAGAGCCATTGCATTAAATGCAAACATTCAAAGTCAAGCCTCAAGCTCTTGCAAACAGTTTTAGAAGCACTTTACGCTACAAAATAGATTCAAAAACTATTAAAATTAGATTACAATTTGGTTAAAGAGTTCACTTTCCAAGTGGGTGCAGGTCAAAAAAAAACTTTTACAAACTATTCATTATATATATATATATATATTGGATCAGGCGCATACTTAAATTGCCGATTCATCGTCGTTTGGTTATGAACTTTACTTTCTACAAAAAAAAATACCAAAAATTATTTGCAAATATACGTTTGACGTAAACTTTCGATTTGAGTTAAGCGCGTGCTTTGAACCGCCCAAGTCTCAAAGACTTTCAACATAAAACTACCAAAAAAAAAACAAAATTAAATCCAAGTTGACTTCAAAAGCGAAAGGTGCCGCGCATCGCAACGTTTATGATAATAGTACAGTAAGAAAGGTTGTTGGAAGTTACAGACGAACGGGAGAGGAAGAGGAAGAGGGGGAGAGGAACGACGGCAAGACCCAAAACAAGTTGCACGTACTTGAAGCAGGCAGCAGCAGCAGGCAGCAGCGTGAAAGGGAAAAGAAAAAGTCGCACTAGGAAAAACTCACTTAAAAAAAAAAAAAACAACCGCAAATAAATGTCACGAATAAAGTCGATGCTTCGAGACCTGATGCAACAATTGTCGACAGGGAAGCCAGGGATACCGAGCAAATGCGGGTTGTGAAGGGGATGGGGGGGGAAACCACTGCATTGTGCGGAAAATCCGCTCAGCAAGCGAATGACAACGAAGAGCGAATAAACGAAAAAAAACAAAAACAAAAATTCAAAACCTGACTAAGAAAAACATAAAGCTTTTACTCAAATGCATAATAATATTGAATGATTGAACGGCTCGAAACGTTAAGGCAATGACTTTAAAACTGTAAAGTATGGTTTTCAGTAAAAGTACCATTTAGACTTGAAACCTTTTTTAAGCATAAAGAAAAAATCACTTGATTAAATTGTAACCAATAAATTTATAAATGGAAAAAAGTACTCAGAGATTTTTTTTCTCTTTAAATTTGAATTGCTTTTAAAACAAATTATGTATGAAAATAAAGTTCTAATTTAATTTTGACTTGAAATATGTTTTTTTGAATCATGTAAAATTTGACAATTTTTTAGCTACCGCAACAATTAAATCAGAATCTTGTCGACTTGTTTCCTGTTAAGACCGGGAAACTTTTGGCAAACTCATGTCCAATGCTGTGATCATAAATTAGCTACTTAAATACTTACGAACATATATATATTAAATGTTGTGCAGCAAGGTCTTAGTTTGCATAAACACAAACGAGAGCTAAAGAAATGTGAAACATTTGACAATTTAATGCTCAAGTTCATAGATTATTAACATTTTACACGCAGCTCGGTTTTTTCAGTTTTTTTTTTCGTCTGCCTGCATTCTCACTGATTTGAAGCTTTAAAAACTTTTTCGCCAGCCCCCCAATTATGTATATATATATATATTTGTTTGGAGGGAGGTGAAAACTTTTGAGAAATTTGTGTGCCACAAAGACTTTAATGGCAATGTGTGTGCTTAAATGTAGTAACCAAATACATGACTTTATATGTTCTTGTCTCATATTTTTTAAGAGCTTAGCATACATTAGATGAATTTTATTTAATATGTACCAATACTTGTGTTAAGAGTCAGAAAAAAGGTTTGCCATTACGAAAAGTAGCTTAACTTTCAAAAATAAATAAGCTTATTAGTTTCTTAATTTGTTTTAAATTAATATTTCAAAGCATTTTTTCTATCTTTTATTCAGTTGACTTTGTCAACTATCGGAGTCTAACGGTTCTTGTTTCAAAATTCCTTGTTTCTTTGCTCGTTTTCTCTCATACTTTAAATTATAAGACTCTAATTGAGATGTGTAAACGTAGAACGGAACTCTTAAATGTACTAGTTGACAAAATTCCTTGTTCCTTTGCTCATTTTGTCTCATACTTAAAATTATAAGACTCTAATTGAGATGTGTAAAAGTATAACGGAACTCTTGAATGTACAAGTTGAGTTATAAGAGTCTAATTGAGATGTGTAAACGTATAACGTAACTCTTGAATGTATAAGTTGACATTGTTGCCTTTTAAACAGTTTCATCATTTAAACAACTAACGAAATTATAAAAGCTAGAAGCATTAAGACATTAATTGTTCAATAAATTAAAAAAATTAATTAATTTGAGACCTCAACATTTTTTTTCTTATTTTTGTAATGAACAAATTATAATTATTTAAATTTTTTTTCTCTCCTTTCTTTGCAGGTGAGTCTAATGAAGAATTTTACTCTATATTAAATACTTATTTAAGTAGGTAAGCTTTTTTTAATGACAATTTCCTTTAAGCATAAATCCTTAACTGGGATGCTTAGTATCAAAACCTTTCTCATATTCTGCTGTTGTTGTTATTGTGTCTTCTAAAAGAAAAATATTGTTAATCAACGTGTTATTAGTGCATTTACACTCATAAGCATAAACAAACATACGAAACACTACCACTGCATTTTAAGAGAGTTTGCTCAAATGTGACTCTTTCTTAAGACGCCGCTCTTATACGCGCTCGTTACTCTTATACTTTGTAATGATGATCGAGTGCTGTTAAGTCGTACGTATACTACTTCTAACTGGCAAACTGACTGGTGACTGTGCAGCGGCAGCGTTACGAGTGTGTTGAACCTGTGGCAGAGCTCTTCAGCGCCATTCCAATTGAAAACTGGAATTGGTTTAACTGGAAGCATTGGTATGCGAATCTCGGAATGCCGGAATGGTCCATGGAAGTCTGCCAAGAGGTACAACAACTGAAAACAGCAATAATGATAAACGAAAAAAACCAACAAAAAAAAAACAAAAACAACAAACAAGACAAAATAATAATTGAGCACTTGATCAGTGCAAGAGCGGGCAAGGGGGCGAGGGAGAGTGCAAGAGTCGAGAGTCGAGAGTTGAAAGGAGGCAACAAAAATTAATATGATATTTTACACTCTTAAGTACGCAAAAATATGTTGATGTTTGCATTCCAGACATTCAAGGCATTAACAAAACCAATAAAAATATAAGCGAATCAAGTCTTATACTATATACACTTTCTTGCAGTTTTTAAGATTTGACAGGAATTTAAACTTAATTACATTCACAATGTCTTCAGCTCGTTGTAATGCAGAATGGCAAATCGGCAAATCTCAATGAAATCGCACAGGCAGAGACACAAAAAGAGAGAGAGAGAGAGAGAAACATAGGGAGAGCGAGGTTTATGGAGTTTTGCAATGTTGTTCCTACTGCTATTTCTTTGATTCCAATGAGCACTCAACAAGTCGATTTACAACAGCAAACACACTCACACACACAAGCACACACACACATAGAGTTACACAGATAGTCTTATGCATACAAAGATATAAATGCAGCAGCACGGTCAAGTGGTTTCCAAGTCGTCAAGCGGCTAGATACACAAGTGTGTATGTGTGTGTGTGTGTTTACTTGCCTTTGTGTGCGTTTCAAACAAGTAATGAAAGCAATGCACTGGAAAAATAATGATTAGGTCTATGATGATGTTAAAGAAAAATAAGAAAAAACTTCAAAATTAGTTGAGAAGGGAAAACTCTGCTTGGATAGAAAAATGTGCAACGCAAAGAAAAATGGGGAAAAACTCGATTTATGAGTTTCAATTCAGTTTCTTTTTCACACGCACACACACTACGACGCTAACTTACAATAACAGTGTGTGTGTGTGTATACAAGTGTGCTTCTCCAAGCCGGGACTGTGCACACCAGAAACAAAAATATCTCTTTCGCTCTCTCTTGTTCTCTTTGACAAAAGCAATATACGCCTTTTAAACATTTTTGGGTACAATAGTGTCACAAATCACATTCTGTTCGTATTGCCTTTTGGGAAATCCCCTTTTGAGTTGATATTAAAAAATAAACAACACGTTGTTCGTTGTTGTTGCTCACCTCGTTCTGGACACACCACACGAGGGAGTTACCCCAGCCAAGGTCTTTTTAATAAAATAAGACTAAAGGTAATAAAGGTTGGCCAATTTCATAGTGGGGGTGTTTTAGGTTCGCTTGTGTTTAAAAATAGCACGCAAAACATATTTTATTTGCAAGTGAGACCATAGCCGACTGTTAAATACTCTGTTTTTGTGTGAAAGATGGGCGGGGTGAAGTATCAATGATTTTATAACTGTAGCAAATATGTAAAGAACTAAAAAATTAGGTTCTCAAGCAACTTTGAAAGTTTTTAATAATTGATTTTACTTCTTTTCTATTTACAAACATTCCACAAGCCTATATACCCTACTCTTTCCTTAGTGTAATCAGTGTGTAAAGATCTCAAGTAGTCCACATGGTCAGAGAGTTGTTGTGGTGAGAAGGAGAAGAAGGTGAAGTTGTGGCCGATGGAACGAAGGTGAAGTTGAACAACGAGGAGACGAACGGGGCGCAGCATCGTAAACGGAACCACAAAAGCGCAAAACTGGGAGCGGGAAAGAGACAAAGGAAATATATGTCTGTCGTTGTTGTTGTTATCGTTGTTGCTGCTGTTGTTTATTTTTATTTTCATTTTGATTTTATATTTTTTTTTTTGCAACAGCTTGCAAAACCAGCAAGAAACGTGAGCTAAGGCAAATTGCACTTGGTATATATGTACATATGTATATGTAAATATATACATACATATGTATGTAGCTTATATGTAATACTTTTGTGTACACAGTATATGCATTATTGTTATGGCCGACAGCAGAATATTTAGAAGTGTATTAATGCCATTATTACCTTGAAGTCGTCCCGCCAAGGTGAAAGACAGCTGGAGATGGAACAGAGAAAACATTAATTATATGCCTGCATGTTGTTGCAAGAGAAGACAACCTTGCCACTGCCACCGCTGCTGCATTTTAACAATTACTACTCAAAAATGGCTGCAGAGTCACAGAAGTTTCGAATGATAGCTTTAGCTGTGTTTCGGCATTCGCTTTGACTGTCACACAAAAAGTCTTTCAACTCTTCTTCTTCTTCTTCTTTTTTTATATTTATTTTCTATCTATTTTTCGTTTTCTTACTCTTTCTCTTTGGTGCAATTGGTGAAAGTTTGCAGTCTGCAGCCATTGCAGCTATTTCATGATTTTTCAAGGTCTTTCCGAAGGTGTTGTTGCATGTAGTGGCGACTTACATACACACACATACACACATACATACATACGCTTACTTATCTTATCGATGCAGTCAGCCACAGACGGGAACAAGCTGGCGAAAACCACTTCTGGCGTCAAGTGAAACGCTCTTATGCTTTCTTGCCTTACTGTGCGAAACATAGAAAGAGAGAGACAGAGAGAGAGAGAGAGAGAGAGACGTGTGTGGATTAGATCTCTCTGTCTCCTAGTCGAGCTTTGCAAGTCATCTTCGTGTGGCCCATAAAAATGTGAGAAGCAGATAATTGCACTGAATGAACAATTTTTATAGAGTAGAAAGAATATTCATAATTATTGGAAGGTTTCGCAATGGAGATTTTTCATGAACATCTTTCCTTTCCTTTAGAAATCAATATCACAAGCTAATAAAAATTACTTAAATTCGTTTCAAATTCATGAATATCGACTTAAGATTCTTGACAATCGATAAATATCGGTTTTTTGATATAATAAATAGAAAATATGTACTTTATACTTAGTTAAACTCTGACAAGTATCGACTTTTAATATAATACGCACACACAAAATACTTCAATCGATAATATATACACAACAACTTAATCAATAACTTTTTAATAAAAAAGTTTTTAATATTGGTCATTTAACATATTTACACACCATCTTAAAAAAACTGAAAGCTCTTAGAGTTTTTGAATAAATCGATAAAAATCGATTGGTTTTCTTATAACTTAGGCTGGAAAATGTTTGATTCTTAGAATAAAAATAGAACTTTGATTTGAAAATCGTTTAAATAATAACGAAATTGATTATGGAATATTATTTTTTAATTTATGAATATTATATATAGAGGAAAATACAACAAAAACATTGAAAACATGTCATTGACTTGATTTCGATTTATTTGAATTAAACAGCGACTTTTGGTGTCAATTACTTATCACTCATAATATTCATATATATATTTATATATATTTATATATATATATGTGATTGTTTGCCACATTTGACATGTGGCATGCCTAGCACAATCGTAAATTCTGTCTCTCATTCTCTCCGTCTCTTTCGCTCTCTTTCTGGCGTTGGAATATTTATTTTCTGCTGCGTTTTAACGAGGCTTTATTGTTTTTATTTGTGCACACTCCAATTCGCGAGATTCGCCTGATTCGCCTGATTCGCTTTGGGTTTTATAGTCGGTAAGTATCTGCCAGATACTTGCCACAGAGCTGCATCTTTGCAGCCTCATTGGCCTCCCGTTTAAGTTGTATTTATACCTGATGAGCATACACATACATACACACATACATACGTACATGTACATCTATGTGTTTATGTGTGTGTGTGTGTGTGTAATGCAGCCTGAGGCGGATTTTACCTCATTTATACACGTTCCTGTTTCTTCTTCTTCATTTTTTACTTCTTGCTCATTTTTTGTTGTTGATACTCCCCACACTTCTCCTTCTTCTACGCTCCATTGCGGGTAAAGTCAAGTTTTCGCTGTTGTTGTTGTTGTTTCTTTCCTCATCATCTTTGCTTTATTGTTTTGTTTGCTGTTGTTGTTGTTGCTGTAATTGTTAGACTGTAAAACTTTGGCTCTGGTATGCACTTTCTCCTCTAATACTATTTTTGCTAACATTGTGTTATTTTTCGTCGTCGTCGTTGTTGTTGTTGTTGTTGTTGTCGTCGTTTGTCAGTCTTTGTCGAGCCGTTAACAGTCATCGTCTCTGTTTCCCCTCTCTTTGTTGTTGTTGCTGTTAGTTGGTATTGTATCTTTAACTTCAACATCTAATTTGCGGCTTTCCTCAATTTTCGTAGCACTTGCTTCCGTGTGTCATTCATTATGCGCCCGCCTACACACACACACACACACACGCACACACAAACACACATACACATACACTATATCTTTCTTGTTGGAATTTTCTTTCATTTTCTTTATGTGGCTTTCTATTTCAACCTTTTTTTTCCTTTTTTTTGGGTGTATTTTCATTGTTGTGGTCTATAATTTGGCAAGGCGACTGTGAATTAAAATACTCTTGTCAAATATATATATATATTGTGGCAGGCGGCATAAAAGAAACATTCAACATACACACAAGTGTGTTTGTGTGTATGTTTGTGGCATGTTCGTTTTGCTAAGTGATGCGAAATTTCAATTTGAATTGCATTTGATGTGCAGCTTTTGTTGCATGCCTTGTGACTTGTTTTGCGGCCGGAGCAGCCGGAGCACTCTTAACTTGTTCTGCCAGTCTCTCCACCAAATCGAACCGAATCGAACCAGCCAAAACTAACCAACTAACCAGCTGAGACCTGGTCTCTGCCTCAGCCTCTGTCTCTGTTTGTCTGCCTGCCTGTCATTCATGTCATTTGGTTTTTCAGTTTGCCTGGTTGCGAGTGTTCACTGAGGAGATATGTTGAATGCAACACAAATACAAATACACACACACACACACACAAATCTATTCGATATGAAGAGCAAGTTTCATGCGTGACTCCCTCGAGGCACATACTCAAAAGCCACATCTTGATAGCATATTTGATATTTGTTCGTATCTGACTTGTGCCACATATATTTCGATACTTGCTGTCATCCATCCAATATCAATTTTCACTCGCAGGCTTTTCAATTTCAAACTTTTTAAAGCCTTGCACATATATTTGAAGCTTTTTTGAGTGATTTAATCACAAATGTTCATAGTTGCTCACGATTTGGATTTATTTTAGTTAAACTAACTAAATTTGTGGGTCAACTAGTTGGTAATAACCTATTTGAACATTATGATTTTAGGAATTTTTACAAATTTTATTAAATTCAACAAAACCAAAATATTTCTTAATGTTTCTTGTAGTTTCTGAACCCTAAAAGCACTAACGATTCACGGATAATCGATAGTTATCGATTTTTTCTCGATAATATAAACAGAAAAGATAGCCTTTATGCTTAGATTATACATACTCTGAGAAGTATCGAATTTCGATATACAAAATACTTCAATCGATCATACCTTTATCAATAACTTTATAATGGAAAAGTTTTTAATAACACATTTACACGCCATTTTTAAATAAACTGAAAATTCTTAGAGTTTTTAAAACAAATCGATAAAAATCGATTGTAACTATTGGTTTTCTTATAATTATCTTCTATAAAGCCCAAACCCCTGCTGTCCATTAACATTTCTCTCAGTGAACTGCACTGCTTTTGCGTGTATAGTTAAAGCATCCTCAAGCGCTTGGCTTGAAATGTATGCCAAATTGATAAGATAAAATAGTTGAACACTCCAAATCCAAGCTAGTATCACGAAATTAACTCAAATTGCCTTAAATGCCACCCCATCAAGCAATGCACTATGCACACACAACAACAACAACAACTAAACAGCATACAGCATACAGTATCCAGCATCCAGCATCCAAAGTGTGCAACATCCAAAAGAATCCAAACAAAGTCATGCTGTAGCAACAACAATTGTCTCAATGTTATACAGCTGGTCAAACACTCCAACAACCAGCTGGTTGCTTCTCCCTCTCCTCTCTCTCTCTCTCTCTTTCTTGTGTTCTTTGTGTGTGTGCGTGTGTGTGTGTGTGTGACTGGCCACATACTCTGTTTGACCAGGCCAGCTTCAGATTCAGATTCAACTTTAGCTTTAGTTTGGTTTGCTTTGCTCCCCGTCTCCCTCTCCCTCTCTCTTTTCCTCTCCATCTCTCTCTCACTCTGTGTGTGTGTGTGTGTGTGTTATCCCCGTGTAAGAAAAAGTTGCATTGCAATCGCCGCATTGCTAACAAAGCCACTCGACAACTGCAAAAATGTGGCCACTCCAGCTTGGAAGCAGTGGCAAGGTGGCTTTGCTAGCGAACGGGATTGGGGGCATTGCCTAGCTGGCAATTTGAAGATTTTTCTCTTCATCTTCTTCTTCTTCTTCTTCGCTTTTCGCATGACAAGTGGCTGACAACAAAATTGCTGCAGCCAGCAGCAGCCAGCTTCTACTAGCTTCTACTTGTTTATAGTGCCTAATAAAAAAGCATTTGCCTGGTTTCTATTTTGATTTTCCGTCTTGCAATTTCCATTTCTCGAACCCCAAAAAAAAACCTGCCACTCACAACTCTGCTTTGGACAACAAACATTTTTAAAAGCGTTTTCATTCAATTTTTAGATCTATTCTTCACATTTAAAATCTTTTTCCTTAATTTTCTACACAAAAGAAAAATGTAAAATTGGTGAAAAATGTTTCAAATGCAATTTTTAAACGGAATTTTAAATAATAATCATTCTTAAATAGAATTTTAAGACTCATTGCATACAAAAATATCAAAAAGAAAAATCTAGGCAGCAGTTTTTCGCATTCTTTTCAACTTTAAGGTGTCGATTTCCCAAAAGTTGTTCAATAATATTTTCGCGTATTTTTTAATGTAGCTTAAAAAGCATTTTTTTGAACGTATTAAACTATTTTTTTTTTGGGTTTGGAATTGTATTGAATAAAAGTAAAACATATTTTAGATTGTACAATAAAGAAAGAAAGAAAAGAAAAATCTATAAAAGACTTGTTACCAAATAAATTATAATTCATATAAAATCAATAACTTCCAAAAGAAAAAACTTTAAATTTTGTACTTTAAGCCGATTGGATTCAAAACAAAAATAGTTTAAAAAAACAATTTTGTTTTTATACCTTGTGCAAAAGGATGTAACAGGCAGAAGAAAGCATCTCTGACCCCATAAAGTATATATATTCTTGATCAGCATCAACAGTCGAGCCGATATAGCCATGTCCGTCTGTCCGTCCGTCCGTATGTATTAAAGCGTCGATCTCAGAGACTATAAGAGTTAGAGACTCCAGATTTCGAACTTAAGCTCGCCTAATCCCAAGTTTGTTTCAAATTTACGATAACCTTCCCCGTTTTCGATACACACATGTGATCGATAACAATAAAATCTTCAATTTGGAAAACTTGAAGACAGCATTTGAAAAATTTAGCAAAATATGAAGTTAAGTCCAATATACAGTATCCGCGAACACACACATACACACACATACACACATACTTGCAAAGCACTGACTGTTCGGGTACCAGGGTATCTTATAGTCGGGATATCTCGACTAGATCCTTCTTAGTTGTTTAAAATACAGTTTTTAAGCAGCTTTAAAATATGATAATATAAATATAAAAAATAAAATAAATAAAAAATAAATATAAATCTGGAACGACAATCAGAAGCAGGAAACAGGAACTTCAAACCGAAAAACATCAAATAAAAAAATAAAAAAAATATATGACAAATTCAATAAAAACTATTGGTAAGCATAAACATGACGTTGACAGCCAAGTGGGGGTGGGTGGTGTAAGGGTTAGGGAAATAGATATATAGATAGATATGAAGGTATATGTAGAGTATATCAGAATGAAAAGTGTTTTGTAATTTTGTGTATTAAAGCATGTGGCATGTGGCATGTGAGTAGAATAGTCTGAATATTGATTTACGCATTCATAAATGCCACAAAATACAAATGTGCCAGAAACAACAACAATAACAAGAACAACAACGACAATAACAACAGCAAAAAGAACAACAAAAAAGTTTTTGGTGCTGAAATATCGAAATCAATTGCAGTTTTGTGAATAATTGGCGTGACCAAAGCAAAAGTTCGATTTCGTGCACATATATATATGTATACATACACATACTCGTATGTAAATATATACATACATACACGTATCGAAGTTGTTGTTGTTGTTGTTGCTGTCATCGCGCCAAACAGCGGCGTATGGCATACTATTTAAAATGTTATCCAAAAGAGATATATATGCAATATATATATATATGCATTACACATTACCGAACGTTGCTGCCAAGTCTCTTGGAAATTCCCTTCACTGCATTCTTTCCCACACACACACACACACAAGCACACACACACGCATGCAGAGAGCGAGCGAACATTAAGCCAGTATCTGAGAGATACGTTTTTGGGGCCGGCTTTGCTTGCTTGTTCTTGTTGTTGTTGTATGTTGTTTGACTGCAGGGCTTATGTCGCCGTAGTCATTTACAGTGTCGTAAATTTTATTAGAGTGTACCCCATTCCGAGGTTGCCTGCCACACAAGACCTACTACTAGTCAAGCAGGCTTGGTGAGCAACTTTAACATCATAATCATCATTTTATGCAGCAGCAACAGCAACAACAGCAGCAGCAGCATGAGGCAAAACGATTATTAGTTTTTTTTATTTTCGGTTTTGCAAGTTGCAATCAAAATGCGACCTAACACAATTTTTACTACGTTTGCATTTTTATGTGTGTCTTTGTTTTATGTGAGTCGTTACTCATTTCAAAGGCCACACACACACACACACACACCATGCATTTTAAAAGTTTTCAATATATTTTCCTTTTTTTTGTTTTAAGTAAAAGTCTGATTTGACCCGCACATTCTAGTTGCTATTGTTAGAGACTAGACATTGCCATTGGGCATAATAATGAATATATGTATTGTATGTACATACATATATATATATATTTATTACTATTCTTATATGTTAACGTGCGGCGCATGTTTGTTGGCAATTCATCTTCTTCGAGTACCTCGAAAAACGTCGAAAAACCTCGAAGAGAGTCTAAAGTTCAAATGCTATCGCTACAAATGGATTTCTCGTTATTGAATGTAGGTGCATACATACAAACAAAGTGATAAAGTCGCTGGTGCTGATGCTGATGCTAATGCTGATCTGTGGCAGCAACATTCTCTGAATTTGGTTACTTTTTTTTTTTTAGCTGTTAACCTTTTGGGGTTATCTGTGAGCTACATATATATATATACGGAATACGTTTCAAAACAGTTTTTGGTGTATTATAGAAATTTTAAAACATATATAATATTATATAAACATAAGTTGTAGTTGATACTACCTCAAGAGTTTGTACTACAACGGCTGAGACTTTAGCTTAATGACGAATTTGCTTGCGTTCGTGGCATTCTTGAAACTGAAAATGACAGCGTCGTAAACTGAGTGCAGCCCACACAATACAATAATAATTCGTAAGCAAATTGCAAGAGAGCAATGCTCTCTCTCTCTATATCTCTTAAATTGTGTGCTCTCTTCACCCACACACGCACGAAAAATATGCAGCGTAGCCGTTGTCTTTACCGGTTTTGCTTTTACTACGAATGACGAAGCGCGTTCGCTCAGTTTCGTTTCGTTTCGTTTCGTTTTGGTTTGGTTTTGCTTGTTTGTTGTCTTTTTTTGTCTTTACTATCTTATAGATAAATTTGTATCTAACGGTTGATTGCAGTAGTAAACGCCGCTCAGCTGTGCTGCGTACCGGCCATATGTACAACATAGTACAACATTGTCCGGTTATGCGGGCTGCGCTCAGCAAACGACGACGACGAAGACTTTGACTTCGAGTTCGGCTCCGGTTCGCTTTCCAGTTTCAATTCCAGTCGGTCTGTCTTTCGGACTGCTGGTTACAAAGCGTTCCAACGAGAGCGGCCATGCAACATCATCACTGCTGCTGCTGTCGCTTAGCGTCCGTTCGGTTCAGTTCGTTGTGTTTCGTTTCGTTTCGTTTTGTTTGTTCGTGATTGTTCGAGGGAATAGTGCCAGCGTTCCGAACAGTCCGATATTCACACTCAAACTGTACGGTTTGGCGGCGTATCCCAACAACGAGCCAAAGGCAGCGCGTCGTGTTTCCATGTTTTTATATACTCTGCCACTGACTTAAACGACACAACAACAACAACAACAATAACAACGACAACAAATAACAATAAGCGTAGTGCAATAAACGATTGTTGTTCCAAAGTTTAAACAATTGAAGTGAGTGCGCGAAAGCGATATACGTGATAACGCAATACAAATTCGACAAAATTAATATATATACATATAATACAACATAAATATAATTTTGTGTAGATTTGTATATATGCAAATGTATTATGTTTGTTTTTGAGGGCAAAAAGGGAAATTAACTAACTTAAGCTGTTATTGTTATTACCTCACATCCTGTTCTTTGTGTGCATTAACATACATACATACATACATACATAGCTAGCTGTACATACATACAGCTATACTTTGAGTTCATATTCGCAATTTTATGGCATACAACAAACGTTTTTAGTTCGCGACAACAAAAAAATATATTTTGGTTTTAATATACACCACATCTGTATATTAATATACCCTGTGTTCTTTGCAAATACGTTAAACGGGCATATCGCAGTTGTAAGCTTAGCGAGCAAACAAAGTAAATCGAATTAATTCGATCGCAGAAACTATATCAGATATATCAGAAATCTAGAATGGTTTTCGAAACTTAACCGGTTCAACTTTGTACACGCTTGCAAATTTAAATAATTGACCTAAGTTTCCAACGCATTTACAGGGTATCCGTTAGTCATTCGTTGTCATTTAGATCAGTTGTACTTGTTTTTGTGTAGATTTCTTCTTTTTTTTGAATCCGCGCTTTTCAATTGTAATATCCGGTGTAGCGGAATTTTTGGTTTGTGTGTGTGTGAGTGTGTGTGAATCTGAACTGACACACACACACAAACATAAACTTTAATAAGCAAGTGTGTGTGTGTGTGTGTGTGCTAGAAAGAGCGATTGTGATATACATTAAAAGGCTGAGTGAAAAATAGAAAATTTGATCCCAAGAAAAAAAAAATATTGAATGCCTTTGGAGCCGAATTCTTTCTGTTCTTTTTTTCGTGAATTTTCTTTTGTATATTTGATACTTGTGTGTGTGTGTGTGTGCGTGTGTGTGCCATTTAGGTTATAGTATAAAGATTATTAGTTTAAATTGACAACAATACATTTCCTTTGTTCGATTCCGAGAATCGCATATGTTTTCCAGCTAACAAATCTCAAGCCATTAGCCACATTTGTTATTGCAGGTTTCCTAAGAATATTTATTTAACATTTCTAATGCTGGCCACAAGCAAAAATATCTAACAATTAGTTTATATCTTGCAGTGTATAAACAAAAGTGCAATAGTTAAAGAATAACAATTTTTTAACCAATCAAAAAAAATAAACTCGTTTAACGAATAAAAAAAAAAGTAAATAATTAAGTTAATAATCAAAAAGTGCAATCAATTGGTGAAATAAAATAAAATATTGATTGTATATATATATATAAATATATATCGCCGCTGTGTTCATTGTTTTTGTAAAAATAAATCAATATTTATCGCGATATAAACAAACAATTTTTGTATAAGAACCAAAGCATATACGTGTATATCTATATATATATAATAAATAAACAAAACTAAAAAGTGCAATTAATAAACATAACCAAATGTTTAATCTTAAAACCATACATGTTTAAACATTTTTACAACTTAAAGCTGGATTTCTAAGAATCAAAGTGATTTAAAGCTTAATAATAAAACAATTAACAACAATTAAAACGTGAGGTTTTATTCTACTTGGACTTTGTATAAATTGTAAGTACTTAAATGATTCATTTATTTCGAAACTGGTTTGCGTTTGCTACTTTCATATCGAAGAACTATAAGAAATGTTTGAAACACATTTTCTAAATGTTTGAAAGACTAAAAAGTTGAGTATAATTCGAAAACAGGTTTTTTCCATGCGAATCCAGTTAAACAAGGTTAATTTAGGTATTCAACTTTAAGAAATGTTTGAAATATATTTTCTAGATGTTTGAAAGACTAAAAAGTTGAGTATAAATCGAAAAGAGGTTTTTTTCCATACAAATCCAGCTAAATAAGGATAATTTAGGTATTCAACTATAAGAAATGTTTGAAACATATTTTCTAAATGTTTGAAAGACTAAAAAGTTGAGTATAAATCGAAAAAAGGTTTTTTTTCCATACGAATCCAGCTAAATAAGGTTAATTTAGGCATTAAATTATAAGAAATGTTTGAAATATATTTTCTAGATGTTTAAAAGACTAAAAAGTTGAATTTAAATCGAAAACAAGTTTTTTTTCCATACGAATCCAGCTAAATAAGGTTAATTTAGGTATTCAACTATAAGAAATGTTTGAAACATATTTTCTAAATGTTTGAAAGACTAAAAAGTTGAATATAAATCGAAAACAAATTTTTAATAGCTAAATTAGGTCAATTTAGGTATTTAAGGGTATACAAACTGCGGTCTAAGATACTAGAAAATCTTTTCTTTGTTTATAAAACTTTTTTTTATGAGCCCGGGGGATTTGTTTTTACTTATCGCTTTTTGTTCAAAACAGACAATCATTAAATTTTATAGTGTATATCAAAAAAGTTATTTTATTGTATATAAGGTAGTTGAGATTGATTGAAATTAATTTTTTTCATTTGTGTTGAAATCACACACACACACACATAAATATAAATAAATATAAATGATATCCATTAAGTTTTGTTTGTGTTTGTGTGTTGTGTTTTTTTTTTTTGCATGATACGACAAAATCTGCGCTCAATATGTCCATCAAATAAATTTGTTGGTGTCGTCTCCGTTGTTGTTACTGATGCCCGGTTGTGCCTCTTGACGTTGCGTTCACATGAATGTTGTTGTTGTTGAGGCTTTTGTATAAAGTTTTATCTACGCTTAGATTTATTCAAACACACACACACACACACACAGAGAGAGAGAGAGAGAGAGGAATAAACACTTGCAAACACTTAGTTACAGTGTGTGCTCGTCAAATTGATTGTTTTTGCTCATGATAACAACAACAATAACAACAACAACAACAACAACAACAACAACAGAACATGCAATTTTGTAATTATTAGTTTTATGGTCTGTTTGAGACGATTTCAGCTGATTGTACACACACACACACACACTATAATGTAATGTACAACACGGTATATTTTTCTTTTTTGATTTTTCTACCCTGCACTTGACTTTTTTTTGCTGCTGCTAATTTAATTTTTGGCTTGAATTGTTCATCCGGTGCATTCCGCATTCCGCAATATGTCTTTGTGGTCTGCACGCGTTTAGTTTTTTTTTGTTGCTTTTGCTTTTGCTGTTTTTGTGTCAGTGTCTAAGGTCAGTGAACCCCAAACCAAACCAAACCAAAACCATTCACAACAACGGAAAGTTGCGTGTTTGCTTAGGCTCAAAATTCAAAAAAAAAAAAACTTAACAAAAATAAATTACACACAGCGCAAAAGAGAGACAAGTTTTGTGTAGAGATATGTGTGTGTGTGTGTGTGTGTGTGTGTGTGTGTGTGTGTGTGTGTGTGTGTGTTGGGAACGGTTGCGGTTATTGACTTTCCCTTCTTCTGCGTTAGCCACTTCAATCATCATTGCCTTTTGATGCCACCAGTTCAGTTTATGAGCATTGTTTGCGGTTTTGATTTTGATTTTTTGTGCGATCGTCCGACATGTGTAAAATAGTATACATATATATATATATGAATATAAACAAATTTGCTTTTGAGGCTGCAAAAGTAACACGTATGACCAAGAAAAGGGTATCAACATCGTAAGAATACCCAGCACGATGTTATGTTAATTGAGCTTATTATGAAAGTTTAAAGATACTTTTAAAAAAGCTTTAAGTAACTAAAAATAACCTAAAACAAGTAAGAAGGCTCTAATCGAGAAATCCCGACTAGACGATACCCTGATCCCTATACCTTACGCGTACAGTCAGTGTTTGCAAGTATGTGTGTTTGTATGTACGCACATACTGCATACTGCATACACAACTTCAATGTCCCATATCTCCGGTGTTTCTTAACCGATTTTAATTAAAATTTCACAGATTGTTATTATTTTGATTATTAATTCAAATGCCATTTAAAGTTTTTTCAAATTCAAGATTTTATTGTTATCGATCCCATGTGTATATCGGAAACGGGATGAGTTACCGAAAATCTAAAACAAACTTGTACTGCATAGGGATTAGGCGAGCTTAAGTTCCAAATCTGAAGTCTCTAGCTCTTATAGTCTCTGAGATCGACGCGTTTATACATACAGACGGACAGACGGACATGGCTATATCGACTCGACTGTTGATGCTGATCAAGAATATATATACCTTATAAGGTCGGAGATGCTTCCTTCTGCCTGTTACATACTTTTGCACTAATTCATTATACCCTTTTTTCCATTTTTAATGGGATCAGGATATAAAAGGCATAATAAATCGTATGTCTTTAATGAAAATAGAATGAGAGACCTAAACGAAAGGGTATCAAAAAGTAGGTGTAAGAATCAAAAACATGCTGGAAAATCTTTAAAACAAAGCTTAACAATAATCTTAATAATGAGAAATTAAAAAAATCATCGTGACATATATCATATATACATTTGTCTGTTGTGTTAAATGAAGAAATAGTCATACTTAAAAAATCTTTGTATGTAGTAAACATTGGAGTGTTACGCAAAAACTTTGTTATTGTTTTTCGGAATTCCATATTTAATAATAATAATAATGGTGATTGTGCCCATTAAAATGTGGTATCCACACGCAACCATTGCCGGAAATATCAATTCGATATTATAATGATTTGAAACTAGATAACTAATTTAACACGACACACAAAAAATGTGCTGCGGCAGGAATGGATTGCAACTTGGCACACGGGATGACGGTTTCAGGGTAAAGGTGTTAAGTAGACCCCGTTCATTGACGGATGAGTTCAATTTATTGCGACTTCGTAGATCATATCAAATAAAAAGGTGGAAACCCGTTAAAATAAGCGAGTCTGACCTCTGGAATGCGCGTAACAAGAAAATTATCCAACAGTTGGCAAATTCTCTAAACAAATCAATGAATGAAGTCAATAAGATATTGTTTGAACTAACGCTGCAGAACTTTAGTCGCATGATCGATCCCAGAGGCAGGGGCTGGAACAATTGTCGTGTGCCATTCTCTAGCGTTGCCGTCTGTGATCGTTATTTGAATATCTTTGATTTGAATGGAAATTTGCGCGAACCGCAGAATCCGAAGAGTCTGTTTAACTTGCTAAATTTAATTCAAGGCATTGTCCGATTTGATGATTATGATGAACAAGCGGCAATAAAAGATATATCGAAAATCGTTCGAGGCAGTCCGAGAGTCGTTCGACGCAGACCGAAAGCCAACCAGATCGACGACATAGATTGCCAGCATGAGGATTCCGATGAGTCTTCCAATGGCAACTCAATCACAAGGCGCGGCAGCTTACCTAGTTCATCTACTAGAAAGTCAACGTCATGGAAGAACCCAGTAGCACTCAGGTCATCCGATTTGACTTTGACGGATAGTAAAGGAAGACGTCGTGGTCAGGGTAGCAGGCAGTTAGATACCTTACGTTTCGCACAAGCAAAAATTTTAAGGGAAATATTTAGGAATATGAAACAGGATAATCCCGATAAAATTCTTGATGCTCTCTCCGAAGCCGAGTTGTTACCAAATAAGGATCGAAAACTAGTGAAGAAACCGAATGCGGCAAAAACTGCGAAAGACCTCTCGTCTTTCTATGCGGCAGCCGTTACCCAACAACCGAAGGGTTCGAAACCACACAAAACTTTAAAATCAAGTATAACAAAGCAAGTAGGGAAATCAGAAGACGTTCGACAAGAACCTGAACATCAGTCCTCAGGCAATATACTTCCCTTAGTTTTCCACATTCCGTTCGATGTAACAGTCCGTAAGAGTTCTTTGCGTCAGGATTCGAGTCAGTTGCGCATGCAGGAAGACGCCCAAGTGCAAAAATCTCATGTGCATCACGATAGGCACAAATTCGTACACAACATGAGAAGCGTGCATGCGCATAAACCGAAGGAGACGCTGGATAAGAAACCTGAATACCGTCGAATCTTTTCATCCGCCAGCAGGACAAAAACAAAAACAGTTCAAAATCGGTTAGACAATGTCTAGTAAGCCATGTGTTTCAGTCGTAAATAAATTTAATAGTCAAAAATTTTTAAGTACTCGATTCGGACATTATTTTATTAATCTAATTCTTTTTCTTAATGTACTGCACAACCCGCTGCAATCTGCCCAACAGCTTAACGCTTCGGCTGTTAAACTGTGAAGCTGTCACTCAACCCATCCAAAAATGTCGGGATCGCAATCCCCATTGGCAGTCGACGGAGAGGCGTTGGTGTCTAACAAACAACGTCGTACTTAGATATATGACGAGCGTGCTCGAAAAACCATTGCTTGATGTCTGCAACTTTCTGCACAATTTGACGCTGCAGAAGTTTGGAAGGATTCTCAATCCGCGGTGTTCGCAGTGGAACTATTGTCGGATTCCGTTTGTTCGACCCGATACGTGTGCTTTGTATGATAGTATTTTTGATCACATTGGAAATCTACGGAATCCCATGCATCCATTTATAATGCATTTATTGCTTATAATATTGGAACACTTTTTGAACCTACCCTGTGAGCCAGCCAAGGACTCTCGCAATGTGACAGAGGATATCATTTTTGGACCAACGGTTAATGCGTGCAAGGACTTTTTGAAAGAAGCAATGGAGAGTCAGTCGGTTGAGAGCTTAAGGGATTTTTTCAAAAACTCTGGATTTTCTTTTGACAATGAATCCGATGGGGATGAAGAAAATTATGGAGATAAAGATGACAATCGTTTCGAACACGATTCTGATGCTACTGATAGTAAAGATGAAGATGAAAATGATCACAAGGACCAAAAACCAAAGCGAAAGGGAAACGAAAACGAAAAAGGAATGCTGGATATGTTAAACCCAATGGGAAATAAAAAGAGAAAGGGAAAACCTAGCGACGGAAGACAAAGTGGAGAAATATCCAATTTGTACTCCAATGGCGTAGAAGCTAAGAAAAAACTCAAAATCAAGAAAACCCCGTTAACCGGAATGCAAGATATGTTAAACCCAATGGGAAATAAAAAGAGAAAGGAAAAACCTAGCGACGAAAAACAAAGTATTGTAGAAATATCCAATTTGTACTCCAGTATCGTGGAAGCTAAGAAAAAAGACAAAATGAAGAAAACACCGTCAACCGGTAGACAAAGTATTGAAGAAATATCCAATTTGTACTCCAATGTCGTGGAAGCTAAGAAAAAACTCAAAATCAAGAAAACACCGTTAACCGGTAAACGAATTGTAGGTATTGCCCTACCCGTTTTGATGCATGAGCCATTTGATCCAAACAAACCATGGACCTGGATTCGAAGACATCCCGCACAGACTCGTGTGCTCGAAGGTCAACGTCTGGGACGTGCCAAGGTGCGAAGGTATAGGTATGGATCCACTAGAGCCCAGTATCAAAAGACAAAGGAAAACGCCAATAGGGAGGGCTTATCGATTTATTCGTATCGCAGCCACGCTTCTGTTGCTTCCGGTGAAATTTTTGATAATCCAAATGCACCTAAGAAAGCTCAACGATTGCTTAAATCCTTCAACTATAAGAATATAACCCAAAAGGCCAGCGAGTCCTTAGCACGGACGACAATACATAAAACAAAACCTTTAAAAACGCCAAAATTTCGAAAAGGAAATATGTTTACAAATAGAAATTTGAATATTGTTCCTCAAGAATCTACTATACTCGCGTTGGCTAAAGTATTTTATTCAAATTAACGATGGCGGCATTATCTAACCTATGCGCAAGACAATGGATATGCCAACACTTATCTGCAGCTGCCTCAATCCAGAACATTTCAAAATTTAGATCTAAATTTGCTAACGTTAAGAATAACTTCTAATTTATAAAGTCTTGGTATTTACAATGTGGTTGAGGTTTAACCACTTTAAGTTTTCGTACGATCGATAAATAATGTATCGATCCAATAAAAGATTCGGTTTTTCAGAACATAAACCGATTTTGGTTATATTTTATGTTTATTATTCGAAATTGATAGCTTGTTATATCGATTCTCTTTGAAACTGTTCACCTGTTTTTGATCTTTGTTAAGATAGATTAGATAGTAAAGATCTTTCGTCGTTGTAAAACACTGCTAACATTTGGTATAATGTTCAATCCCAACAAAGGTTGCCAAAGTTTCTAATTTCTTGTGCTGTGTCTGTGTTTGTCTGGCATCTGCCAAGACTTATGCAAGCACCAGCGTCTTATTCTAATCATGCTTTAACTATCCCACAATATTTCTACCAACGTATAAACTATGTAAATTATTTGAAATATATCTATGGTTTTGTATATATACTTGGGTTTGTCCAATGTATTTGGCGCTATTATTCCATCTACCATTTGGTAGCGCTCTCGCGTTGGGATTTTATCTATCGATTGCAAACGACTTTAGCGTCGTGGTAGCAGGCAATTAGATACTTTACGTTCCGCTCAAGCAAAATTTTAAGGAAAATGTTGAGGAATATGTAACAGGATCATTCCGATAAAATTCTTCGCTCATTCGCAGTTACCGAAGGAGACACGGGATAAGAAACCTGAATACCGTCGAATCTTTTTATCCGCCAGCAGGAAAAAAACAAAACAGATCAAAGTCGGTTAGACAATGTCTAGTATGCCATGTGTTTCAGTCGTAAATAAATTTAATAGTCAAAAATTTTAAAGTTTTCGCTTTGGTTTTTAAAATTGTAAATTATTTTTTTATTATTTTATTTATTTGATTCTTTTTAATAATGTACTGCGCAACCCGCTGCAATCTGCCCAACAGTTTAACGCTTCGACTGTTAAACTGTGAAGCTGTCACTCAACCCATCCAAAAATGTAGGGATCGCAATCCCCAATGGCACTCGAAGGAGAGGCGTTGGTGTGTGACAAATAACGTCGTACTTAGATATATGACGAGCGTGCTCGAAAAACCATTGCTTGATGTCTGCAACTTTCTGCACAATTTGACGCTGCAGAAGTTTGGAAGGATTCTCAATCCGCGGTGTTCGCAGTGGAACTATTGTCGGATTCCGTTTGTTCGACCCGATACGTGTGCTTTGTATGATGGTATTTTTGATCATAATGGAAATCTACGGAATCCCATGCATCCATTTATAATGCATTTATTGCTTATAATATTGGAACACTTTTTGAACATGCCCTGCGAGCCACTCGAAGAGTCTCGCAATGTGACAGAGGATATCATTTTTGGACGAAAGATAAATGCGTGCAAGAACTTTTTCAAAGAAGCAACGAAGGGTATGTCGGGTGATGGCTTAAAGGGCTTGGGACTTGGCGATGGGGATGGAGATGGTGATGATGATGATGACAAAGGTTTGGAATACGGATCATCTGATGATTCTGATAGTGAACATGGGAAAAAAAGAAAGAAATTCGAACGAGAAAGTATTCAAGAAATTTCCGATTTGTACAACGATGTCGTGGGAGGTAAACGCAAACTCAAAATCAAGAAACGAAAAATGAAGAAGCGCAAATATGGTGATAAGCGATATATGGGTGTTATCCTACCCGTATTGGCGCATGAGCCGTTTGATCCAAACAAACCATGGACCTGGATTCGAAGACATCCCGCACAGACTCGTGTGCTTGAAGGTCAACATCTGGGACGTGCCAAGGTGGAGAGGTATAAGCGTGAAACCCTTCAAATCCAATATAAAACGGCAAAGGAACGCTCCCGAAAGGATCGCTACTCGCTTCATAGTGGATACAGCCACGAATCTGTGGTTTCCGGTGATATATTTGCTAATCCAAATCCACCTAAGAAAGGTCAACGTTTGCTTAAATCCTTCAACTATAAGGCTATACAGCAAAAGGCCAAAGAGGCTTTTGCACGTTTATCAACACGTAAAAGTACAATTCCAAAAATTATTTGAATAACACTTTGGATTATACTTGCAAAGGGGAAATCCGTATGGCCATAAGACTTTGGATATTGTTGCCATATGAAACCTGCTCAAATCTCGTTCGGTGATGTATTATTTTATACAAATGGACGATGTCGCCATTATCTAACCTATGCGCAATCAATTGTTTGTCAAATATATCAAGCTAAACCATATCCAAGCTAGACAATGGATATGCCAACACGTATCCCGCAGCTGTCTTAATCGATAACATATCAAAATTTAACCAAATAAAATTGCTTAAGTTTATAATTATTTTCAAAGTATAAATCTCTGATATTTTCATTGTGGTTGTCAGGAAAAAGTAGGAGTAAAAAAAAAATGTAATTGGGAGAATATAGTATATCTGGCTAATCGATATTTTGGGGCTTACGCACTTAAAATTCGTTTTCAATCGATAATATATGGTATCGATTCAATAAACGTTTTGCTGTTTCACAACATGAACCGATTTTGTATTCCATCTACCATTTGGTAGCACTTTCGCGTTGGGATTTTATAGCATAGCATCAAATGTTTCTCCTTTCTTTCTTTCTTTCGGTTTTTAAACGAAATTGTTGTAGATTTTATGCCACCACAACTCATACTTGGTTCTTCGTTTTATGCTCATTTGTTTCGACCGCGACGTTTGCCAAAAAGCAAGCCTGTTTGTCCATCTTTGCAAGTATGTTTGGGGGGTGTGAATCTCCCTCCCTCTCCCTCTCTCTCTCTGTCTATGTCTCTTTGCCCCTTAAGTCCCATATCCACTTATATCTAGTGCGTATGTGTGAGGCCAAATCTACTTAAATCGATAAAAACTATCAAATCTGTCCGGGGCGTTTATGCCGCTGAGTGCTGAATCAGAATCTTGCCGTTTGTCGTTTTGCCTTGCTGTCTCTTTTCGTCACTCATACGCCATGTGCGCCCGATGATGCGCCACCAAAAATCGTCTCCCATTTGCCTTTTGTCTGTCGTTCGGTCCGTCTGTCTCTCTGTCTGTCTGGCTCGTTCGTTCGTTCGTTCGTTCGGTCTGTCTGTTTGTCTGTCTTTTTGTTCTTCTTGGTCGCCACTCATTTTTCGCCCATGTTGCGTATGCTGTCAAATCTCTTCCGTTAGAGCCTTCGATGCTGCTGCTGGCATTTTTTTTTCTGCTCCTTTTTGTTTCTTGGCAGCAGTTACCAAAAAATTGTTCCAGCCATTGTTGTTGCCATGTCCGTTCTGGCACCAACTTGGCCCGCAGGCCTTCGCTTGTGTTCATTTAGTGTGAGCAAGCGGAGTTGGTTTGGTTTGGTTTGGTGCGTTAGGCAGGACCAACAACAAAATCCGACAAACCAGGCAGCAGTTCCGTTCTTCTTCTTCATTTTATACTGTTGTCATGTTTGTGTGTGTGCGTGTGTGTGTGTGTGTGAATGCGCATAGAGGCGCCGCCATTAAAGCGTCCCCAATATATAAAAACTAAAATGGTATGCAAAAAAAATGAAACATTTAGCTACAGTTTGTAATTTTTTGACCAGCCTGCATACTAAATTATAAAACAGAATACACACACATATGATTAATTGTTAAAAAAAAGTTAAACGGTTTTTTCTGTATTCATCCCTTTATTTCAATTTCAATGTGTTTCTAAGTCACGCACTTCTAAGGTCATTTTTTTTATATGTTTTGCGTGTTCAGATTTCACAATGAGCCATGACAGAATGCGAATTCTAAAAACAACACAAAACAAAATCACTTCTAAGCTGTAATTATGCAAGAGTGTCACTTAAATCGTTAGTAATATATATAATCTGCTCGTTAGATAGTTATTTACACAGTCTGACCCCCAAATTGTTCTAGCACACTATACTTTATAGTCTTGACAAACAAACTAATTGTCAAGTACCAGATTTTTGACATGAAGTGTGATTCCTATAAAGCATTAAAATTTCAAAAATTTAATGCTTTAAGTATTACATTCTTTGTTGCTGTTGTTGTAGTGTTAAGCAGTTATTAGTTTTGCTTGTTGCGATTAAATCTCGTTCATTATATTATATTATTCTATTAGTAGTAGTTTCTAGTACGTTCAAAAAGCTCTCCTAATTCGTTTTTAATTGCTAACAAACATGCAAATCTAAGTACAACAAACGATACTCTGTATTTGCTGTAAGAGAAAGCAGCTAAAACTGTTATCTGAATTACAAACTTAATGGAGCATAAAATATTCTGTCAAAATATTCCAACTTAAGCAAAAGGAATCAATAAGCGGCACACATCAGAGATAAGTTCTTTTTAAACTTTGTTTATGCTTCTACTTATGACTTATGAGTTATGACTTATGACTTTTTGAGTTGAGTGAAACATAAGACGAAAACTTACATTTAACCAATTCTATATCAATCAATCAATCTCAACTATTTTGAAGTGTATTCAACTGGGAACAGAGTATCGTTTACTCGTCATGCTTTTAACTACAACACGCTATAACAAATAACTTGTTCTTCTTTTCTTTCACTTGTGCAACTGCAAATTATAGTAATAATAAAATGGCGTAATTAAAATTTCTGCCAATTAGCGGCGCTGGCGAAAAAAGAACCCTTTTATTTATTATGGTGGCAAGCAACGTGGAATGAGTGTTGCATAAAAGCTTAAATGCGAAAAAGTACAATTAATGAAAACTCAACTGCACAAAATACGCCCCACTCTTTCATTAACATAGTCAATAGCAGCATTTTGACTGAAACCATAACACAAATCTGTTTAAATAACAATACAGCCGTGTGAAATACCCTACGAATGCGTTTAAGAATTGTACTATAATCTTTTTAAGCAAAGGCTATACAATTTTAATCGTTTTAAGCTCTAAAAATACTATAAATTAAATCAGATAGTTAGCTTATCATCTTTACAGATATTAACAAGATATTATCAACTATTCGAATTTTCTATCGCACAGTTTTTTTATTTGTGCATTGGGTTTGAAATCATTTAAACTCTAAAAACACTATAAATTATATGTACCATGAACAGTATATTGCTTAAATCAGATAGTTAGCTATCATCTTTACAGATATTAACAAGATATTATCAACCATTCGAATACTCTAACACAAAGCTATTACATTTGTGTGCATTGGGTTTTAAACCTATTACACTTTTTATTATCCATTATTGCATTTTTATGCCATTTTATTATGCCCCCTCGTGTGTGTGTGTGTGTGTTTGCAGCATGATTACAGCTTCTTTTTTTTTTTACCGCCAACAACAATTATATTACATTTTAGACTTTATAGCCTCGGTTGGCATTGTGGCTTTGCTGCTTGCACACATTCAACATATATCTTGCACATATTGTTTGCTGCTGCTGCTGACGCCAAACTTCAATAAATTCTAATAATTTATATCGTTGCTAGAGTTTGCCTTGGTGCACACACACACATGCATACATATATATATAGGGGATAGCAAGAGTTTTCGTTTTTATTGTTGCAGTTTTAAATGCATAAAACTGCAATTTTTATGTGAAGAATTCGCTTATAAAAAGCATATGTGCAAAATGCAGCAAAGTTTTTTGATAGTCTTGGCATATAGTATATGCATATGTGTGTGTGTATATATAACAGCTTCCAATTCGAATCATTTTTTACTTTCACACTTTGCATGCGAACACATTCAAGTTATTTGCATATCTGTAAACAAAAATGTATATCTATCTGTACATTAAACAATTGCTGCTTAAGTTTATGCAATCCTCCGTAATTAGCCATACAGGCAAAGTTTTCTTATTGTTTTTTGTTTTGCATTTTTACATTTTTACATTGTTGTTATCTGCCAAAAGCAACATTATGCAAGCAAGTGTGGACTCCCGACGGCGAATCGAAAAGTTGAAAAGTTTTTTAAGTTTTTTTTTCCTCTGTTTTGCTACAATTTGTGAACAATAACCAGAAATGGCTGAAATGCCAGAAATGCCAGAAAGAAACCCACACCAAAAAAAAAGATACCATTAACATAAGAAAGCAGCGCAAGTCTTTGTCTTGTTTGAGGCTCATTTTGTGAAGAAGAAGAAGAAGAAGATGTTGGTTGTTGCTTTTCTTTTTAGGGTTATATAGAAAATTACACTTTGTTGTGTTGTTGTTTTATTGACTAACAACAAGTCGCATATTGAATCATGATGCAATGCAATTAACTTGATTGGTGAATGTGGCAACAATTTACATGCAACTGCAACTGCAACTGCAACTGATTGACTGACTGACGACGACGACGACGACAACTTATCTTGTTACCAGTGTGAAACCACAAATTATTGATCAGCAGTTAGCTGACTGTTAGCTGAGGCTAAATTAACCCAAAAAGCATTTAGACGTAACGGCACATAGCTACACATACACATACACTGCAAAAAAATCTGGCTGCACCCTCGCTCTCATAGTGTGGCCAAGTGAAACGAGCACAAACCAGATATATACATATATATATTTATATATATATAAATGCACACCTTACTATTGTCGTTGTCACAGCAAAACAGTTAGTGGAGTCATCGTCTTATTGGTTAAAGAAAGCTGTGAAATGTGTGTGCCACACATTGTATTGGTTGCACTTGTGCTGCCGCACAGTTTGAAGCGACTGTTTTGCCTTTATTGCTTATGCGTTAAGCGCTTATTCATGGCTCTCACTAACTTGGCCAACATGTCTATTAACGGTAACAAGGTAAATGTTAGAAATTTGCCGTTAGAAAATTGCCTCGCTTGCAATTGCGGTTGTTTGTTGCTGTTGTTGCTGTTGCACTATTGCTGCCGTTTGTGGCCAACATACACAAAGTAAGCCATTTTTAGAGGCAAGAAGCAGAAAACGATCGCAAAATGTAAAAGTAGAAAACGACGTTCGGCTTCTTTTTGCTTTTCGTGTCGTTTTTAGTTGATCTTGTTATAGAAATTTCTAATATATTTCTAGAAAATAAAACCTGCTATTCAAAAGTTGTTCAAATCTAATCAATTTATCTGTTAGGCATTTATTTATTGTTAGCTAGTAAGGAATATTAAGCTTAACTCAAACTTGTTTACCAAAAATAATAATATCATTATTATAGATTGTCTTTTTTGCCCCTTTGGCCAACATTGTAATTAACAATTTGATTTAGTTTTTCTTAACTGCTAACCAAAACTCGATCAGGAAACCTTTTTCTTGGATTAAGTTGTTGATTCCTTGTGAAAAATGCACGAAAAAAAGATTTGTTTAGGTTGATTATTTCCTTTTTTTTTTGAACGTTGTGTTGTTTTGTAGATAAAACTTATTACCCTGCAAACAGGAAGTTTAGTGCCACATTCTTAGCCAAGTTAAGATGTACATGTTAGGGACAGACGTTGGAGTCATAGATAAAGCTATTACCATTGACAAATATACGCGCTTTTGCAAAACAAATGGTCTCATCAAGCGGCTGAAAAGGTGTCGCAAATGCGTTGAGTGGTTTCCCCCCTGCGGCGTCGTCGGGGTGTGAATTCTCCTTTATTTCGAGACTTTTCTACACTCACCCACTTAATGACAGTCGGTCTAGACAATTCTGACACAAATGTCTCTAAGAAACTCGGTAGCTTCCAGAAAACTCTGTCTCTCTCCGTCTCTCTCTCTCCGCCTCTCTGTCTGTCTGTCTGTCGCTTGAAAGATAGAAAGAAAGGCAATTGCAAAGCTGCGTAAATTTCCGCGTGGTATTTTGTCGTTGTCGTCGTTGAACGAACAACAACAACAACGAACGTTGTCGTCGTTTGGCGTCATATTGCTGACAACAGTGCGTGTGTTTTTTATATTGTCTGGAACCCTATCTGACTGACTGAGTTATGCAGGTGTGAGATACTTGAGACAGTTGTGAGAGCACATATTGAGACAGGTGAAAAAGGTTGTCTCTTACTTATCGTTGTTGTTGCTGCTGCTGCTGTTGTGAGGGTGGTTGGATGTTGCCACTGTTTTTTTTACACCACTTCTTCAAGTTGCAACAGACGCACTATATATATATATATATAAATTGTGGCCATAAAGTATCTATTAGACAACTAGACAACGAATAAAAACACATTCACCCATTTAAGTTGGGGCCAACAACAAAATATGATAGCTGCGTAAGAAAAACATCAACAACCTTAAACAACCTTTTCAACACAAATTCATCATGTTTCGCCACTGTTGAGAGAAAAATGAGACAGAAAAAAACAACAAAAAAAAAGAAGCTTTTGTAATAAGACAATGGCCCAAAAGGCGGTATCTGAATGTGGCCAACTCTTAAATGACTTTATGGTAGAGTAACCCAAATAAAAAGAAGCCATAGATTAAAATAAATATAGCAAAATTTTACGTAACTGGCATTAGAAGGCATTTCCGCCTTCAAACAAGTTACAAACAAATTATTAATAGGGCTAACAGCCGAGTCGAGTCGAGCGTACAGAGTCTTAAAGCTATAAACAAATAACTTAAAATTTATACAATTTTGCACATAGTATTATAATATTGTCCTGAAGCGTACAACGAATGGCATTTCAAACAATATGTAATGTTTTTTGGCGAAAGAATCGGTTTTTTCGTTTGAAAATCAAAACAAATTTGATTCGAAAACTATTTTTGTGGGAATAATGTTATTAAACTAACCTATTTACACCGGAAACATATAGATGATTCATGTATTTGAGGAAATCATAGGAATAACTAAACTAAGTTACAACAATAAACATATATAAACACACACATATATATATATATATATATATATAAATAGTTTCTGTACTATAATTCATAAAACATTTTTTTTTCGGAATTGTAAAATGAAAAAAAAAAAATTATTGAAGTATGCGTTTTTTCTATATCAAATAAGCTTCTTTTTTTTAAAGTTTAAACAATATTCACTAGTTTCGATCAACTCGAGTCAAGTCAGAAATAATAAGATTTCCAAATTAGTTAACAAAGTTTTAGGAGCAACAAACGCAAACCAAGTTTCAACATTGGAACAATTACAACAGTTATTAATTTGTGGCAAACGCATGCTTGCCATCTTCTTCTTACCTTGTTTTTGTTACAGATAAACGCGTTTAGACATCTATTCGATTCGTAGAAAAACGACATTAAAGAATGCTGCAGGCTGATAAGCCTCAACTGTGAATATATATCTGTGAAGAACCAGACAAAAAAGGGGAGCTGGAGAGAGGGGTGAGATACGGTTACTAGATACAACCGAAAGCCTTTAGTATGGTGCGACTTAATGTTGCCGAACAGCAAACTAACGTCAACAGCAACAATAATAACATTAACAACAACAACAACAACAACAGCAGCAGCAATAACAACAGCAACAGTCACAATATTGAGAGCAGCAACAATGCGGGCAGCAGCTCATCGACAACATCGTCGACGACGAGTTTGAATAGCTTGAATGCCACTAGTAGTAGCAACAACAACAACAACAACAACTCGGCTGCTTGCAACAACAACAGCAACAATATTGTAATGTTGCAAACTAATACACCGGTCCCAGTTGCAACCACACAGCAGCAGCAGCAGCAGCAGCAACCACAGTGGCAGCAACAGCAACAACAACAACTGCCCTTGGAAGGCGCTGCGTTGCCAGCATCGCCGCCACTGTTGCAACAAACAGCGACACCGCCACAGGGTGCCCAAATAGTGCCACCAGTTTGTGCGCTACATCATCCACAGCTGCTTGCGGCAATGCAACACCATCATCATCATCATCATATGTTGCAGCCAGCGCCACCGCCGCCGCCCTTGCACCATGGCCAACCACTGCCACCGCCATCAAATCCAGCAGCAACAGGAGCACCCCAACAACAACAACAACAGCCCCATGAGAATGGACACGGTGGCATCTCACCCAACGGCAGCTCCGGTGGCGGCTCCTCAGCGAGCAGTGTTAGCAGCGTCTCAAGCAACAGCGGTGGTGGTGGCGTCGGCGGTGGTGGAGGAGGTGGAGGAGGTGGCAGCCATGGCAATAACTCAAGCAATGGCACCAATGGCATCGGGCCACCAGTTAATGCACCCCCACTGCCACCCGGGCCACTCTATATACAATATCCCGGCGAGTTCTTTCCCTCGGAATACTATATAGCACCGCATCCGCACGAGGGCATCTGTCCACAGCATCCGCATCATCCGCACGCGCATCAGCATCATCATCAGCCCATGTGCGCCCTATCGGCGGAATATGGTGAGTTTATCCCCTAACCGAACCGAACCGTAAGATGCCACTGATGCCTGTCAATCATGCACAGCTGTTGCTATAATCCTCGACGCATCGAAAACTTGTCAAACAATAAACTTTATCCCTGAGCCTTGAGTAGGGTGGTAGAATCTATTGTATAATAAATATCCTGACAAGAAAGGCTCAAGGCTTTAAAATATTGCTAACGCCTTGTGGGACTTTAAATATATATATATATATAAAACAGCTTATCGCTTTATAAGCTAAATACATACTATTTAACAATTAAATTGCGCATCTGCTTTACGTATTTACCTAATCGCTTTAGGCCAAATAACTGTTTCAACAGCTTCTAACGCTTTGAAGGTTAATTTGCAGAAAATTAGCTTTACTCGACTTTGTGAATTTAATTCGAAAGTTTGTACAAGCGTAAATAAAGCAAATTCATAAAAGCAAGCAAACAAGAATGCTTTTGCCGACAAAGCTTGACTTGCAGATACCCTGCATTAATCTGAATCTAAACTAAATCTAATAAAATAAATAACTTAGCAATAAAATCAACAAAAATATACAATAAAATCGCATGTTTAAGTTCTTTCTTATAAGATAAGTCTCTAGATATATCTCAACCGACTCTGTTGCTCTTTGACCTCATCTATCCTCTGTTTAACAGCTTCATCATACCTCACTTCATTCGTTCATTCTGAAAGGGGTAAAAAAACAACAGTATCAGTGAAAAAGTGGAAATACCAGAACCGGCTCTGAACATGACATGAACATTACGCCTACACAAAGAATATTATTGTGCACACGAGTTTCCGAACGCGAGAAGATTATTTTAAATTGAAAATAGCAATAAGTGTTATAGGGTGTCGATTTTTATGCTATCTGCTTGAAATTCATTTGGGAAAACCTATTAAATTTATGTTTAACTCATTTGCATCAGTTCCATCAAACATTTATGTTTATGTGCTCTAGAGACCATACCGCAACACCCTGTATGTGCACATATGTGTGTTGATATATGTCTTATCTATGCAAATATATCAAGTCTACCAAATACCCATAGAAGTCACATTCATTCCCATTTGAGAATGAGAGCGAGAGAGAGAGAAAGTTCAGCCCCACTATCAATGACACCCACATGCAAACTGAGCTGTTTGGGGCCAAACCCAAATTGCTATGATTTTCGTTTTGCAAAAACCCCCAAAAGACTTAAGAGTGTCAACAAGAATCGAAGATGTATTTGTAGAAATAGTTATTTGCTTTTGCTGATCGAAACAAACAAACGAGCGAACCAACTAACTGGTTGAGTGGGAGGAAGAGCCACGAAGGCAGGAACGAAGAGTGTTGACAATTATAATTGAATTTAAGCAAGTTTGACGCTCAACCCAGAAACCTCAATAGCCATCATTAATAATTTATCAGTGTCATTAACCTTAATTGGGTTGCGTCTGGGAGGCTGTTGCTTCCAAGAGAAGAGCATAAACAACAACAGCAACAACAGCAACCCGATGATAAACCGACTCTGAATCTTAAGTAGACACACGCACACACACACACACACACACACACACACACACACACACACACACAGAGAGAGTGAGAGCAAGAGATCGAGTATCTTGTCTGTAAACATGCATAATGCCAAAAACAATAATGAAACAGCAACTTGATATTGTTTTCACAAGTTGACTAATTAAATTCAATTCCCAACGACACACGTGTCAAACTTTTATCTCTGTATTTGTGTGTATGTGTGTGTGTGTGTGTGTGTGTGTGTGTTTGGCTTAGTGTTGCTCTATAATAGTAATTGAATTTGCATGTGGCTTTCGGATCTGAACTTCCACTTCCTGCTTCCTGCTTCCACATTTTTCAACAGATTCAAAGTCTTATCACAAAAAAAAAACGAGTTGAACGATAAATTGCGAGCAGCAACAAAGTACTACATATAGAAAATAATAGGAAATATTAACTGAAACTTAATAATCTTTAAAGTTTATGTTTGTTTTTTTTCGTTTAAGGGTTGAGTTATAAGAAACTTAAATATTACCAATAACTCAAATGCATTCGACATTATTTTTTTTGAGTAATTCATAGCTTATAGCAAAAATAATGTAGATCTACTTAAATTTTTCTGATTTTTCCGTTAATAATAAGCTATAATGTGATTAGAAAAATTTATCTTATATTTTTTTTTAATATTTCTCTAAATTAGAGTTGATTAGGAACATGAATTTCTTCTCTTTTTTTTTTTGAGTAAATAGAGAAACTCTAAAGTGCACCTGTGTTTTTTTTTTGAGTGTAAGCACATGCTTTTACTCCAGCTCGTAATTTACAATTACAAGCAAGTGTAAATGGCTGACACCCCCCCTTATACCCCCGCCGGTTCAACAAACCCCTGCGATCGTTAGGCAAATTAAAAGAGCGAGAAAAAATGCCACCCACCCACCCACAAAACAATTTTCCTGTCCTCCCCGTCCAGCTACTGCCAGTTTTGTGCCTGCCCTGATTGTTGTTAATCGAATAAACTTGCAGAGGAAATGGCACTAAATGCGTGTTGGGCTTTTGGCCTCTAATGGAATTTGCTCCCGGGGCGGTCCACTCTCGACAACGACAACGACGACGACGACGACGCTATATATATTGATATGGGTTGTGGAGCATGTTATAATTATAAGAATGTAAAGTATACGCCCCTCAGTTTCTCCCTTGGTGTGTGTGTATGAGTGTTGGTGGGTGTGTGTTGGTGAGTCTGTGTGTGTGTGTGTGTGTGTGTGTGTTGGTGAGTCTGTGTGTGTGTGTGTGTGTGTGCAAAAATTGAGTCGCATTTCTCTTGTTTGCTGTTCGAGTAGTTCGTAGCTAAGTTTTTGGCGTGTCAATTGTTGTTTTGGGTTGCTAGTGAATTAAGTTGACATAGTTTTGATTCCATTGTCCAAGCAATTGTTTTTTTTTATCAAAACGAAAAGTTCCACTTAATTTGCTATGCCACGCAAATAACTAACTAAGAGTAAAAGACGAAAGCTGATAAGTTGTTGTTGTTCAAACTGAAAGCTTTTAATTATAATATGAAGAAAATATTTATTGTCATAATATTTTGTTGTTTCTCTACATCGAATCATTGCACAAAAATGCAGAGAGAAAGACAGAGAGAGAGAGAGAGAGAGAGAGTGTGGCCAAAGCCAAAGTTCTGCAGTACAATGAACTTGTTACACTTTTCGACTTTCCACTCCAATTCGATTTGACTTTTGGCTCTCTTTTGCGAGGGATGGCAATGTCAGCAATCAAACTAGAACAATAGCAACCACATTAAGCATAATATATACATATATATATGAATATATATAGGAAAATAAGAAAAGCCCTCTTCAACCAAATAGATTCCATGGTCATAAATTATATGATAACATAATACATAATGTTTCTTTAACGTTCGCCCGGTCTTTTGCTAATCTGTTTGGCAATAATTCTTAATTAACCCATGAGCAAAGCATGAGCAAAACAAATGATGCTTCCTCCATCCAGCTTCAGTTTCGTCTTTTTCATCATGCTAGTTCTTCAAAAGTATTTTCAAGTATTTTTGTGGATGTTTCTCGTTGCTGCTTGTCGCTTTGTTTGGCTCCCTTTGTTTGTGTGTTTCTGTGTGTTCAAGCATAATTATGTCAACCCTCTGCACTTTTGACCTTTTCAAATGCATTGAACTATGCTTTAATCATTTTAAGTCCGAAAAATGAATGAGAAACATGCCTTAAGAGCACTCAAATAAAATACAAACTTAAAGCACAAATAATTGCATTTTTGAGTCTTTAACACTTGTTTAAGTGGCTTATAAGTTAAGTCAAAAATCGAATTACTCTTTTATAGTAAACACACACACACACGCAGACAGACGTACGGTGTTTGTCTCACTCTTTCTTGCCCTGTCTTCGCTTCTCGCTTCGTTTCACACTTTCTCATCACAATTAACTTTCTGGCCAAGTTGCAAGTTTCACAGCATACAAGGTCAATGCTCGCTAGCAAAACCGCACCTGATGTAAACTGTGTCACGGCAATATTAAGAGAAGAGAGCTAGGGTGCAGAATAACACACACACAAGCACACACACACACATAGATACACATATACACAATAGAATGCAACCAAAGATCTTTTTTATCTGGGTTGTTGAATCTCGATTTCCAAACAATGGCTCTGGCCACACTCCGCTGGGCAAATACTTTCAGCTCACACACACAAACACACACACACACACAACCATGGCGCAGCATTGCTCCATTTTAAGTTAGCTAAGTTTGATGGAAGTTGATTGTCATCATTACTGCATTGAAGTAAATGCACACATTGAGAAACACACAGCGAGAGAGACACACATAGAGAGAGAGAGAGGGAGAGAGAGCTTCTCGTAGGTATTTGTAGTTACTTTGCAACCGAAGGCTGATGTCATAATGCTTCAGATCAAATGTCTCTTCAAATGTTAGAAATCAGGTATGTGTACACAAGTTAGTTGATGTACTTAAGCCAATGTCTCATTTTCGTTTGCCGACCCAAACACTGAAGCACTGCAAACTGGTTGTCTCCCAACACCTTGTTCAACTTTTGAACGATAGTGCACATTTATTGATTCAGCTTTATTTAATGGTATGTTTTTTGTTTTTGTTTTTTTTTTTTGTTGAATGAGCTCTAAGCAATATTAATAATATTAAGTGTACTTACTTTTTATGCTATGCCAACAGTTTTGAAGTATGCCGAATTATGATTGAGTGTAAAAAAAGAGTTGTTGACATGCTGCAAGGTCTGTCGAGCTAATGACAAACATCAACATCAACAAGCACGAAGCCTCCACTCGACTAGAACATACCCTGAACTCTATACTTAACTTTTGTGTGTATGTTGGACTTGACTTCAATGTTCCATATTTTGTTCAATGTTTCAAACGTCGAATCAAAGTATTTCAATTTCAAGATTTTGTTGTTATCGATCGCATGTGTATATCGAAAACGTGGAAAGTTATCGAAAATTTGAAACAAACTTGCAGCTAGGCGAGCTTATGTTTCAAATCTGGAGTCTCTAGCTCTAATAGTCTCTGAGATCGGCTTGCTTAAATATACGGACAGACGGACATGGCTATATCGACTCGACTGTTGATGCTGATCAAGAATATATATACTTTATGGGGTCGGAAACGCTGCCTTTTGCCTGTTACCTACTCTTGCACAAAACCAATATACCCTTCTTAACCATTTTTAATGGATTCAGGGTATAAAATTGACAAATTACTTGCCTCCAGTTGTGGCAGTTTTGCCTGATGAGATGGCAACTTAAAAAAACTAGAGAAGCAGATGGAATTAAAAAGGAATTCAAAGCCATAAAAGCGTCAGCAAGCTAAGTCTGCAGTTTCTAGAAAAACTGAATATGCACAACTAGAACCATTTTAGCAAAAAAGCCAAAAAGAATTCCAATTGCAATTCTCAGACGGTTATCAAAAAATTCATCATTTTAGTCACATATCATGCATATGGCAAAAATTCAATCAGGCAAAGAGAAATATGAGAAATCCTATTCGAATCGAGCTCTTTAATCTCTCTCTCTCTCTCTTTTCGGTGCTTAGACAATGCAAAACAACACAAAAGAAGCAAGAGAACAAAAACAAATGAAAGAAAATAAAATGACAATTGCTTAAAACGTGTGCCGCAATTTTCAAATTAATTCCCTTTTTGTTTTGTTTTCGTTCATTGCCTTTTGCTTATTTTTGTGTGTGGAATTTATATTTGATTTTTGAAAGAGTAAGCCTTTTCCAATTTGTGATTGAAAACCTTAAAATGTTTCAAATAACTGAACTTAGTTAACATTGTTTGACTTTTCAGTAAGTAAATGAATAAAACTTATTGTTTTTTTCATACTTTTCATACTTTGAATCTGATTAAATGTGAAGAAAATGCTTTTTAACAACTAACTTGAATATATTTATTTAACTTTCATATGTTAACCGATTTATAACAATAAATGTTCTGTTTAAGCTATTTTTAAACACTTAAATTACTCTGCGAATAATGTTTATCAAAGACCAAAAAGTACTTTTATAAATGTCTTATAAATTTACATTTATTTATGCATCTTATAAGCTTTTTTTCACTCAACAAAGGTGTTGATTAAAGCAATCAAATATAAATATATATTATTATTATATATTCTCATTAGCTGTATGCTATATATACTAGTTATTGCAGGCATACGAATTCTAAGAATCACATCTAAAATGAAGGCGAGTCGCTCTTTAAGCATCTTGATAATTGTGATCCTGAACTTTGAACGCGACTGCACAGCACAAACAAACAATTACAGTAATTAATTTGTTATTTAATAAAGTACTACGTAGTACTACCATATATTTTACACACACACACACACACACACACACACACACACACAAGCTTTTGTTCTGTTTTCTCTGTATTCAGTTTATGGCTGTGTTTCTGTATGGCTGACTCATGCATATTGCTGTCAGTTGTACTCTCATTTGCATATGATCTGTGCTCGAAGCGGAATGAATAGTAGAAAATTAAACAGAAAATTGATTAAAATTTCAATTTCAGATCCCATCAAATGTCATTAGCTTCAATCTTCAAAGTGCAAATGCAAAGAGTTGCGCTCTCATCTCAACTCAACTTAAATTTATATGCAAATTTCTATGTGATTCTATCTAAGTTGTTTTGGCAAAGAAGAACAAGAAATATTTATATATATAATAACTTTGCCAATAAAACAAAAAACTATCTTAACTTCTAATTTAATTATATATATATATATATATATATACGTATATGTTTTCTTAATTAGAACGTTATCTAAAATATGTTTCTCAGTGTCAAAGTCAATAGAAAGCGCTCGTTGCCTGATAATAATGTCAAGAAAATGTGTGTGTGTGTGTGTGTGTATTCTATTAGCACACAAGCTTTTGTGTGCTAAACTCATGCTCCCATGTGCGTATACGTAATGTATATGTATATATTTATCGTGCCACACACATATACACATTTGCAGCGTGCAAATAGAATATGTTATTATATGTCTTAGCATCGACACGTGTGTAACGAATACTCTTTAATTGCCTTTTAATGACTGAGTGCCACAATTGTGTATTTGTATCGGGGAGGGTAGTAGTAGTAGTAGTTGTAAGGGAAGAAGAGGGAAGAAGGGGCCAACAACAGCGTGTCTAGACCAAAAGAGAGCGAAGCAGCCATAAAATGTGTCTATGGAGACATTAGAGGGGGAAATTAAACAATATCAGTTGACAACATTAAAACAGTGCAAACATAAATCTCAAACACACACACACACAGAAGTATCCACAAAATGGCGTACAATAACTAAAATGTACATTACACATGTATTGTATGTGTGTGTGTGTGTATTTGAACATATTTTATGTGTCTTTTGAATGTTTTCTATTTATATCGTCGCATTTTTCTTAACTCTGCTAAAAAAACCAAAAACTATACATATATATATATATAGTATATATATTGCAGCCGGAACGGCAGCGCCAGCTTTCATTTGATTTGTGTTACTCTTCCCGTTGTTCTTGTTGTTGTTGTTGTTGTTATTGTTGCTGCTGCTGCTACTGCTGTTGGCTAGGGCCACTTATGGCCGTAGCGCCCAACGGAGTTCAACAACCGACAAAAAAAGGAGGAGCAATGCAAAAAATTGGCATCAAACAACAGAAACTTACTTTAGATAAACGGAGCGAAGGGTTGACTGAAAGGCATGACGAGCATAGCATCACACAGGGACAGGGGGACAGGGGTAAAGGGTGGGGTAGGGCGAAGTATAGAAGTGGCAGGCAACATACACACACACACACACACAAACAAACACTCACATGCACATGCAATGTGCATTAAAATTGTAACTATAACAGCTTCCATCTTTCTCTCACACAGAAGGCAGCCCCGTTTCCATCTATCATCTCATACTTTTAGCATTTTGCACAAGTTAAGTGCAATTCATGTGACTCTCGTTTTTTCCCCAATGTTGCCACTGTTTCACTGCAGTTTGGGTGTGTGGCTGTCTATGTTTGTCTATGTTTGTATGTGTGTATGTTCTCAATATGTTTCTAAACTTTTTTCGGGCTTTTTCATATTTATTTTTTATTTTTTATATATTCATTGCAGAGATTGTTATAATTTTGTGAGAAATGCATAGCCTAACACATTCGAAAAGTTGGGTTTTGTTTTTTATAACCTAGATGATATGGTTTATTCGATTTAAAACTGCAATCTCAAACAAAAGTGGTCGCAATTATCTATGTCAAAAAATCTTTTTCCTAATTGGGATAATTTTCCCAAAGCCATATCTTTATCGAAACTAAACCCATTCAGTTGATTTTATGTTTAAAGTTCTTAGACAAATATCTGTCACATATTAAATTTAAGTTTTCGCATAGTATAGAAAGATAACTTTGCCAAAACTTCATCAATATTAAAATAATATATATTTTTTTTGACTAAACTTGATTTAACATACAACAAATTAAAGATATCTGATTTATGCATAGCATAGCAAACTAGAATATTCTATCTGCAAAAGAATTGTGATTTTATCTATACATTTTGATCACATGACTATTCGCTTCTAATGCTCGATTTTTTCTCATTTCTTTTCTCATTGCAGGTAAGCGACAATCAAAACTTTATTCGTATTCGTTCGTTCGTATTCGTAAATTTGAGATGTTCAAGTGTGAGTGCAAGTGACAAGCTGAACGCGCGCTTTCAATTGGCGGCTGTTGGCCAAAAACTTTAGAATTCAATTCAAGAAACCCGTCGAATAGTTCTTGTGAACTAACTTAGCCAAGTTAAGCTGCTGACAGTTGGTGGTTTGGTTTGGTTTTGGTTTGGTTTGGTTGTTCGCGTACAAGGTTAGACAGACAGAATGCGTTTCACGTTTGTTGTTGTTGGAGTTGTTGGAGTTATGCAATAATGAGAATGTGGCATGCCACACAGACACACAACCCATCTACATGCATCTTCTTCTCCATCGGCTGCTTAAGAGTTGGCAGCTCGAGTTGTCTCCCACCTTTTTTTCTTTCTTTTTTTTCTTTTTTTTTTTTCTTTTTTTATACATTTTTTTTTATGGGCACGTGCAGTTTTGCGGCAAACGGAACGAGGCCAGGGTGAGGCCATATCTTGTTCTCCGGATCATAGGAGTGGCAAAAAACTACACACTTACACACACACATACACATATATATGCATATATATATATATCTATATACCGGTGTGTCTGGATGATGTCACAGCTCGCTTAGTGCTAAGCATGCTGTCCGTTTTAAGAATAAGAAAAGAAATCTAACTACACACACACACACACACACACACACACACATTTAGCAGCTGTCAATATATGGCAAGTGTAAAGTCTTTTTTGACAGCTTCTTTTAGCGTACTTTGGCACTTGTTGCCCAGCGTAAAGTCTACACTAAAGACAGCTGACATTAGTGTTAGTCAACGGGGTTACGCCTATCAATTTTACTCAAGCAGACTTGCAAGCCAAGTTAAATTGCAAATGCGGCTTTAACAATGCAGTAAGAACTCTGTTGCACTCTCTCTCTCTCCCTCTGTCTCTGTCTCTGATTGATTCTAGAACTTAATTAGGAAAAGATAGATCGTTGTTAAAGTTGCTGTTGAGATAAATAATATATCTTAAGTTGATTAATATTAAACCTGTTACGTATTTAATATTTCATTTGTTCAAGTCTTTATGATTAACCATATAATCAGTAGCCTCTATTTGCCTCACTTTGTTTGCTCTTTTAGTCACCTTAAATGCACAACTCGACCGCTGACTCAGATCGTCTGTTTAAGTTGATTGTTTATTTACATGCCTGATTATCCGCAGTGGGTTTTTTTCTCATTCATAAAAATTCATTTGACGCAATCGTAGCTGTCAACGATTTTTGTTTTTTTTCGCCTATCAAAACATATGTAAGCTTTTAGAATTAAAGGGAATTTATGTATAATCCAAGAGATTAAAGAACATTTGGTCATAAAATAATCATAGTTGATGATTCATTTAGGCAACTAGTTGACATGTTGCGAATTAAACAGAGAACATGAATTATTTTCCTCCAGCTTGAAGCATTTAGGCTGTGAAAAGAAACTATTCGATAATCAATATTAAATTAATGTTGCCGCTGCACAGAAGTTCAACCAACTTGCAACAAATGTTGTGACCAGGCTAAAGGCAAACAAACTAAGTCAATTTGCACTAAAAGGTATTCTATAATGCATATGGATAATCTTATGAAATGCGGTTTACTGCATTATTAGTTCGGTAAGTTGGCCATTTACCCGTTAAGCAGCATCAAGTCGTCGTTGTTGCAAGTATTTGGGTCATTTGCTGCTTCGTTGCAGTTGCACCAATGTTTCTTTTTGTGTGTGTTTGGCTTATGCAATAAGTTGCGAATCTCAATCTCAACAATCTCTGAACCGAACTGCGAAAACGTTTAAGTAACTTAATTTAAAACGTTTTAACTTTATCAATTCTTACAATTGAAGGCAAACAAAACGTTTTTCACACACACACACACATACGTACGTACTTACGAAAAGCTTTAAATGATAAAGTTCTGCCATATTTCATACTAAGGCCAGATTGTGGAGTTAAATTTGTTATTTGGCACAGAAATCAATTCTAACCAAAACAAAACAAAACAAAACCGAGAGAAAAAAAAAACCTCCAAGTATCGATTCTTTACCTTTAAGTTTGTTGTTGTTTGTTATCTGTTGTTGTTGTTATCGAACTTTTATATCGCGTTTGTCTGCTGCTTGAGTTCAAGCTTGGGATTTACTCGTTTGTTTTTGCTTTTTCTCGGCTTTTTTTTGCCTCTGCCTCTGCCTTTGCCTTTGCCTTTTGTCCTTGAAGTATCCTTAACTGTGTCGAAACTGGCGCTGCGTCCTTATAAATCTTCCCTGCCCAAAAATTGCGCAGCGTCGCCATCAAACACGTGTTTTTTTCCGCTCCTTTGTCCAACTCGCATTTTTATGTACACCATGTTTGTCTGTCTATATGTCGGCTTGTCTGTATGTCGGCTTGTCTGTCTATGTATTTAAGTCGCCAAAAATTTCGAGCAAATAAATTATTTGCTGTTTGCCGTCAGCTTTTGTTGTTGCTTTTGTTGTTTTTGCTGCTTTGCTTAGCAAACTTTGTTTTCGGGCGATGTGTTTTTATTTTCTAGTCGCCGTGCTGCCAACTAATTGCGTTACCCAAACTCACCTCCCCCCCCTACCTTACCACCCCTTTCCACACGTCTGAACAATTTATTACCATTGCCATGGCGGCTTCAACCAAAAAAATGAACAAAAATCAAGAGTGCAAAAGTTCGCTATTGTTTTTTTTTTCTTTTGGGACGAGCATTAAAAGAATTAAATATTCAAGAAAATGCTGAAATTTGCAAATTTCAATTTAAAGACTCTTTGAGTCTTTGAAATCACTTCACAACAAAATAAGATCAAAATCATTTCAAGGCCAACTTAAAACGTTTGTGCTAGAAAAGTTAGAAACTTTAATTAAAACTTTATATTGCTACTACAATTTAAGCAAATATATATATATTATCATATCAGATTATATATATTATCATTATATATATTCATATATATATATATATATATATATATTTGACATCAAAGTTCTACAAATTATCTCACTTAATATTTAAATACCACTTTTAACTAATGCTTATGCTTAAAGCTTTTTGTTTGAATAATTATTTAGCTACTCAATTTATATGGGAAGCAAAAAAAACTAACTTTTTTATTTGCTTAACTCATTAAATATGCAGTGCATATTAAATAAATATGTTAATAGCTAACAAATTGTCAGTTGAACACAAAAATATTCATAATAATTCCAAAAACAAAAAAAAACTATATAAATAATACATATTTTTTTTAATATAAGCAAAATGATTATAATTAATACAAAGATTGAAGAAAAACAGCTTTTAACTTTGTTAAATTGATTTTATTATCTATTCTTGGCAACTGAAACTTTTTGCTTTAGCTTTTGGGTATACTCTGTTTGAACAATCCCCTTCTTATGCATTTTTAATAGATACCACTGTTTTTGTTAAGTGTAACTAGTTTAGCCCCTAAGCTGTTTAGCATTAATTAAGTTTGAGTTTAAGTGCAGACAGACAGACAGACAAACGGCACTCCGACACATTTGCCCCGTAGACATTTTACTGTCTGCTGGTCAAATGTTAAGCTTCACCACCACCACCACCACCGCCACCATCACCACCACCACGATGATCGCACCACCCTTAAATATATCCAATTCTAAAGACACTCTCAACATACTCAGCGCTCAACTAATTGCTGCCTTTTAACACTTGACGCAAAAGCCCAGCCTAAGGTGAAACATTAAGTTTTTCTATGTGTGTGTGTGGTGTGTGGTGTGTGTCTCATTTTGTGGTGTAACTTACATGCACCACACAGACAACAACCAGACGTAGACAAAACCCCTGACTACTTATTAAATGGATTGCATTTGTTGTAGTTGTAACTATCTGCAATTCTACTTTACAACGTTATGCGTCAACGCACTAAGCCGACATTTTTACACCTAAGTGGAGAAGCGTGGAGTCGATGGTGCAATGCATAGGGAATGGAGGAATGGAGGAATGGAGGAGTCCGATTGTGCATTTTACGACTGATTAGGTCACGAACCAGCAGCATTACGTATATTTATATTGCCTTGCATTCGCATCGACTGGCACAAACACTAAAGACTTAGCCTTGTCTTGTAGCATTAAACCATTTTATGTTGGCTAACTAGTGTATATTAGGGCTGTTATCTTTAAATGCATTACGGCTAAAAGAAGTTAAGGCATTTTTTTTTGTTGTTGTTGTTTGTCTCCACAGGATATTAAATGTGCCAGACATTGGATTTATGTTTCGACTTTTATTGATTCACTTATTTAAGCAAGATGTTTTCAGGATTCATTTTAATAATTCGCAAAAACCAACGTGACTTTGAGTCTTGACGAATAATATCATAACTATTGATTGTTTGTTTTAAATTTCTTGAATATTTGAATATTTTATTCTTCTCAACTGTTTTCACACACGCGTCAATAACTGTGTATACTTATAGTATCTGCACATGTGTGAATTAATTCGCACTAACTCAAAGTGAAAGAAACCGCATATGAAGAAGATGAAGAAGAAGAAGAAGAAGTCAGCATCGTTGACACGACGCCAGAATGTCGCCAAACATTGCTTTCGGTAGTTTTGCGTCCTCCAAGCATCAAATCATCTCCGTACTTAAGTTGTTGTCTTTTTTTATTTGTTTTTGGTCTTTTCTTTTTGTGTTTCCCTTCTTACCATAAAAAAGGATAGAATAGAAATGGTGTAATAAAGTTGTCTTAAGTTAATCCAACAGGTGGAGCAAGTAGATTGTTCTTTCAGTTCAGTTCAGTTCAGTTGAGTTAAGTTGAGTTGATTTGAGTTGAGTTGAGAACACGTTGCCATGTCAATCTCTTTGATTTTATAACTTTGAAATGCAAACAAGACAAGACTCAAAAGCAAGTTTTAAATGGTTTTATTTGCATTAACATTGATGTGTTTCTTTTTTGCGAAGTTCTTTGAAAATGAAAGCTTTTTTGGCACAACTTAGAGCTTCATTTGAATGTTGTATTTGATATTAACGCAATTTCTTCACTTACTTAACTAATTGCAGGTCCAGCGGCTGTTCAAATGGTTTCCCACAATCGACCGCCACAGACGATGACGGTGCCCGTACCTGTACAGGTGCCACCCTATGTCAACGAAAATGGTACACTGACCCATGTGGTGTTGCCACCGCAGCAATACCAACAATTGCATCCCGGACAGGGACATCTGCATGCAGCGCCATTTGTAAGTACACCCTAATGTTTGTTCATTAAGATACTCCTTAAGGTACGAAGTTATATTCATATGATTGCATATATAATGCTATTAAGAATTTTCTATTCAATTTTGTTATCTGTATCTAAGTGAATTTCATTATAACATTATGTTTACCAAATATCCATTCGCTAGAAAAATGTTGCGTTTTTCCCCCAGAGGCGTTCCAAACATTGTTATTGTATGCTGATAAGAAAAGGCACGCGCTCAGCCTCTGCCTGGCCCTTATCAACAACCTACAAATAGTGTAGCAGATAATTGTGAATCAATTATCAACAGCAATTAAAATGGCTCTTAGAAAAATAACTGGCAATGCTTACAGTGTTTTCCAGTGAATTTTGAAAAACGTAAACAATAACTGGTAATAATTTACAAGCTTAGATTGCTGAACTGGGAGATGCCACAAAATACAGATTGAGAATAATTGTTCTAGCTTACATTATTTCTATGAACTAGTACTTGGCAATATATATATATAGATGTTTATTGATTGGACGAGAACGTTTTACTTTCTTCGTTATTAAGTTTTGCAGCTGTTGCCAATACTTATTGCTCTCTCGAGTAGCATTTAGTCTAGGGTACACAAAACAAACAACTTTAGCTTTTAGATTTAACATTTCCATCAAACAAACCGGATCCAGACAGCACAGCAAAGCACAGCACTTACAAGACTTACGCGGCGATGCTTTCCCAGAAACAGTCAGCGGGTTTTACCCGTCCAGCTGTTAATTTGTCGTGTCGTTAGAGAAACAATGGCAACAATAACTCAACAAACTGCAAATGCAAATGCAAAACATTTCTCAAATGCAAAACAAGCGCGACATACCTACATACATACATACATACATAGGTATATTTGTAAGATGCAGTAAGCCTCTCTTCAAAATGTGCACTTTGAAAGTTAAAAAGTTACTTTTTAAAGGCAAGGAAAAACTTTAAAGTTTTGCTTAAAAGCTTAACCATATAAGAAAGTTGTCAAGCTTAGTTTTGCTTTTTAGTTTTCTTTATTTTAACATATATGAACATTATTTTCACAAAGAGAAGAGTATCTTGGTCCAACTGCAACATTCTGTCACATATATCTTTTGATGTCTGTTCTCCTTAGCAAATTTACATGACTTTACAAATTTACTCAACTCAACTAAACGACAGTTTCCGTTTCTAATTACTATGTCAAAATCTAATTGTAATATGATTGTGTACTAATTTATAAAGTCAAAGAGTATCTGCGTTAGGCCACGTTATTGAATTTGTACACTAATGTGTATTAAAATATAAATAAACTTAGAAAAATACATATATCAAGTACTTTAACCAGTATTGGATACCCTTACACGTTTTGTTCTATAAGTGTTAACTTATAGTTCGTTATAAACACGCTACAGAGAAAATATCATAAGTTTGACATCTTTATGAATGCATATGGACAATTTGATTTTATTGTCAGTGTAAACGGAGTAAAGCTAAAGTGCCAAAAACTAGGTGATGCATTTTTACAATTGCTGCCCCAAAACCCTGTCTCCAAAGACCAACCAACAGTTTGGCAACTCAAAGTGTACAAGCACAATCACTTGGCACGCAGAACATGATATTTACATAATGTTAGTGCAGTTATTATTTTTTCTTCTTTTTTTTAAATAAACCTATTAAAAAACCGGTTTGTGTAATATAGCTTTGTATATATGGCGGCGTCATATTTGGCACAAAATCTGTTTTTGTCATTTAATTGAGCAATTTTCGCTAAATTTATTGCGGCAAATGACACTTTGGTTTAAACACGCCTGCAGCGTTCAACGTTCGAGTGCGAACAGTTTTTACTTAATTTAGCATGGCTTTGAATTGCGCGCGCCACAAAGAAGAGTGTGGCCACTTTCTAAACTAATACGTAAACGATGCTTCTAGAAGTGTTGCCAGAAACTGTGTGCAGCGATATATTTGTATCGATAGTTAATTGCAACGCGATACTTGAGCGAAAAGGACACAAAAGAAGCAAATATATTTTAAATAAAAGCAAAAATACATTTTAATAACAAGTAATGGTGCGAAATAAACAAAACTATCATAATTAAAGCAAACGCCACCATAAGCGCACTTAAAACCATTTTTTTTGCTGTAATTCTAGCTTTAACGAATCAATTGCAGCACAGCAGCGGGTTAACATTCTCAAATCAAAATAGTTGTCTGTAATTACTAGTTGAAAGATAACGAAAAATTCATAACTACAAAACAACAAACTCCTTTTTCAAAACAATTACCAAAATTTGAAAGTTTTGTATACAAGCCTAGTTGGGCGATAAGAGCCCAAGTTTCGTTGTCTATGCGATTGTTTATCAGTGCACAATTGGCTTTAGTTTATTTTTAGTTTAACGTTGACGTGGTAATTTTTTTTATTTTACCGCAGTTGCAAAGTGAAATGCAGGCAAAAGGGGCTAAAACAAAGACGACAACCACGTCGACAAAAAAAATCGATGTATTTATTTAATAAGAAAACTGTACGCCAACAAATTTACTAAGCCTTTTTTGTTCCTCTTGCAGATAAGCAGCAATGGCACATCGCATTTTTATACGCCGCTGCCCAGCTATTCACCCGGACCTGGGCCGGCTGGCAATGGACCACCTCACTATCATATGCCACCACCGCCGCCACAACCACAGCAGCAGCAACAACAACAACAGCCAGGCGTATCACAACAACAGCAGCAGCAGTCGACGGCGACGTCAGGCGTTGGAGCACCTCCATCGCATTTACATTCCCCGCACTCGCCGTCGCCGCCAAACTATCGGGATGAGCGCAGTCAACGTCAGCATACAAAGCTGCTGCGTAAGCTAGAGAAACAGCGAGAACTGAGTAAGTACGATATGATATCAATACTAATAACATTAACTAATCCATGAGTATCATTGCTTTTAGACTCGAGCATGTCCACGCCCACGCATTCGCCTTCACCGCGTCGCAATGACCTTAATGGACACTACAACAACAACAACAATAACATTAGCAACAACATTCCAATGCAACAGCATCAACAGCACAGCAACAACAATCACATGCACAACCATGGACGCCGTTTGCCGCCCCACCAACAGCAACAACAACAGCAACATCCACAACAGCAACAGCACATTCGTCAAACTGTTAACGTTCCTAGCACACAAACAACAGCAACAACAACAACAATTGCGGGCCAACTGCAAGTGGCTGCCACAAACCAACGCACCGGCAGCTCTGTGGGCACCTCAGAAGATGGTGAAGATACGTTCAGCCTTGCTGCCGAAGATGAGGAGGACTATCAGGCCCAGATAGTGGAGCAGATCTCTGCTATCGAAAAGCCCGAAGTGATTGATGTGAGCGCACGTACCGCTAAGATCATTTGGGTACCCCCATCCATGACGGATGAGATGCTGGTGCAGGATCTACGCTATCAGGTGCTGCTCAGCGATACAGTGAAACAGTGCAAATACAAGAGTCTCTATCGTGGCGAGGCATACGAATGCATTGTGCAGGATCTGCAACCAGGACAGGATTATCTGGTGCGTCTTCAAGTGCACTATCAACAGCTCCAGGGCAATGTCAGTGAACCCACCGAGTTCAAGACGCCTGCGTGCGAACCGGATCAACCGTTGCCACCAAAGCTCGTATCTCGCACCAAAAGTTCCATCAACTTGCGTTGGACGGCGCCAGCGGCGAATGGTGCACCCATTCAACACTATCTGCTGGAGTACGATGTGGGACGTGGCAGTGCCCTGCAATTTGTGGAGCTGGCCAAGATTAAAGCCAAGCATTATGTGCTCACCAAGCTGCAGGCGACAACTGTTTATAGTTTTCGCTTGGCTGCCGTCAATGAGATTGGCCAATCCGCCTACTCCCAAGTGAGCAGCTATAGCACCGCTGGCAATCCACCCACAGCGCCCATGGCACCACAGCTCCAAGCATGCGGCGCCAGTTCGTTGCGTCTGATCTGGGAGCGGCGGCCACAGGACGGCGACTTTCTGCTGCAGCTGCAGGACGCCGACTCTGGACATGGTTACCTGAACAGCTACAAGGGCGGCGAAACGCACTATGAGTGCCAGCAGCTGCGTCGCGCCACCTGCTATCAATTCCGTCTGCGTGCCGAGAACGATGCAGGCGTCTCGCCCTGGTCCCCCGAGGTCAGCTATAGCACCGTTGCCGAACGTCCCGGACGACCTGGCAAGCCACATGTCAAGGGAAAAATCCATGGCACACACTTCAAGGCGCGCTGGGAGCCCCCATCGGACAATGGTGGCTGCGATGCATTGCTCTATCATCTGGAATTGGGTTTGGGTGCCAGTTTTGAGCGCGTCTATTCGGGCAGCGAAACGGAAGCTATGTGTGATCGCCTCCAGCCGGGTGTAACCTATAAGTTGAGAGCCTGCTGCGAGGGCACCGCTGGCGTCAGTCCCTTTTCGGACATTAGCCATGTGACAACGGAGGCAGTGGCGCCAGGACCGCCACCACCACCAACATGCGATGGGGACCCAACGCCTTTTGCGGCGCTGCTGCGGCTCAGCTTTCCGGAGTATAATGGTGGTGCACCAGTGCTGGAACTTGAAGCACAGTTGCGTCATGTGGACGTCTCGGAGCAGGCGCCGCAGAGCGTTTATCGCGGGCAGCAGGATTACTTTGTGGCACAGCAGCTGCAACCCGGTGGCATCTATGAGGTGCAAGCGCGTGCCATCAATCGCATTGGAGCAGGCAATTGGTCACAGTGGTTGCGTTTCACAGCAGCCGCTGCACCACCCGGCTGCTGCGACGGTCTCCAGGTGCAGGTCAAGTCAGCCACACATTTGAGCGTCACCTGGCAGCCACCCAAGCTGCTCAATGGCACACCAGTGACGGGCTACACGCTCCAGAGCGCGAGTCAGGCATTGGACGAGCCACAAGTGGAGCCAGCAAGCACACAGTTCCATGGCTGCTATCAGGGCAATCAGACCACCGTGGAGCTGCGTAATCTGACGCCATATATGCGCTTCTATTTGCGTGTCCTGGCCAGCAATGCGGCCGGCACGGGTCCACCCACGGATGCGGTGTGCATCTCGACGCCCTCAGCTGTGCCGGGTGCACCGCAAATGCAGGGCTATGAGTTCACCCACCAGGAGGTGACCCTTAACTGGACTCAACCGGCGGCACATGGCTCACCCATCTGCAGCTACAACATTGAGTATGGTGAGAGGACGATTGCCACTCCGGATGCATGCACCAGGTATACAGTGCTCGGCCTGACGCCGGAGACCAGCTACAAGTTCCGTGTGCAGGCAGTGAATGACATGGGCGCCGGTTCCTTTAGTGCCTATGCCAAGCTAACGACACAACCAGCGCCGCCAGCTCCTCCTCGACTGGAGTGCAGCGGAGCTGGTCACAACTACATCAAGCTAAAGTGGGGCGAGAACAGTAAAACGGGCAGCACATCGAGTGGCATAACCAATGGTAACTCGGCTGCAGCTGCTGCTGCTGGTACCAAGTACCATGTGGAGATGTATGTGGCACGAGCGAAACAATTCCAGACCGTCTACTCGGGCACCAACTGTATGTGCAAGGTGCACAAGCTCCAAGAGCGCAGCAGCTACACATTCCGCATCTATGCGCATACGGATCGTGCCGGCGATGGTGAGTATTCCGAGGATTACATCTTTGAGACGAGCGCTACGCTGCCGGCGAACATTAAAGCACCACGGGTGGTCCACGAGAGTGGTGTCTGTGTGCTGGATCGGGCCAATCAGCCGGCGATGCAACTGACCCTCGAGTGGCAGCACTCAAAGAACAGCTTCCAGGACCGTGTGGAGTATGAACTTCAGTATGCGGTTGTTGCCACCGATACGGATGCTAGCAACTCGCCTAAGGCACGCAGTAGCAGCGGCTCGAACAATGCTGCTCCTGCAGTGACACTGAGCAATCAGGATTATCGCCAGCTGTATCGTGGCACGGAGACCAAGTTCACCATTGATAATCTGGCAGCGGGCACTTGCTACCAGTTTCGTGTCTGTCCCGTCCGTGTGACCGGCGGTGGTGAGCTCTTCCATGGGCAATCGTCGACGCCATTGCGTTACCAGGTGCCCAATAATCTGGATGCGAGCTCAGCAGTTGCGTCACGTCATCATCTGTTGCATGGCTCGAGTGTGGCGCCAACAAATGCCACACAGCGCTCAAGTCGCAAGTTATCCACAAGCAACAATGGTTCCAGTGGTTCGGGCACGGGCTTGCATCTGCGTTCCGTGAGCGCATCAGCTATAAGTGGCAGCAGCGGCGTTGGCGCCGATGCTCAGGCCATTGGACGACTGCAGCAGGAGTTGTCAGCAACTAGTTTCAATACGTGCGGGGATCCACTGCATCATCACCATCACCACCATCATCATCATCAGCATCCGGGTTGCCCAGCTGAGGCAGCAGCAGCAGCAGCGAATGCCTCCAATCTGGCTGCCCTACCAGCATCCTCCACAATGCTGCTTAGGGGCAAACACATGCATCATCAGCACTTGCACCATTCACATCATATGCATCATGCGCATTATAGGCATCCCTCAGCAGCAGCTGGCGCTGGCATCACAACAGGCAACAGCATCCTAGGCAGCAGCAACAGCACCACCAACAATGGCAACTGCCACACGTCGCATGGCAACATTGTGCGAAGAGTTGTGTCCAAGCTGACGGCATTATATTACAATCGTAAACGTCTGACGGATCAACAAAAGGCTGTCTTCCTTGTGGTTTCGTTTGTTTTCGTCACCTTTCTGGTTGCCATGCTGGTGCACATGCTCTGTGGCTAAGCTAATCCCGTCTCTCTCACACTAACGGTTCACAAATATTTCAGTGTCACAAAAACAAAAACAAACAAAAAAATCTGAACGAAGAAGATTATAAATGATTATGATTGCCTAGTTGTAATTTAAAACTTGTATTTGTATCTTTTTATATATAAATATATACATATAGATGCACATTGTATGTAAATCGATGTATATGTTAACAAATCATATAATCAATCCAAAACTCCAACCTACAACAACAACAACAATAATGTCATCCAACAATTGTATTAAATGTACACACAACAACATTCTTTATGAACTTTTTGTCGATAAATTATACACCTATATATATTATTCAAACATACATACATATATATATATATATATATTGACGGTTGGGATACGAATACATAAATGTTTGTACTGGTATTGTTGTTACTAACTACATGTTTAAAAAATACAAATCACAATTATACAAAAACACAAAAAAATAGGAATACAAAAACAAACAAAATCTCCATATGTGCTATAGCATTTTGTGCAACAAAAATGAAAATTCAAAAAACAAAAACTTCTCAATGTACATAAATTTCAAAGAAACGAAAAAACTTTAACTGTAATTTAATCCCAAGTAATACTACTTAAAAAGAAGAAGTAACTCTTTATTTAAATGCTTTTTAAACTGTTTAATGCATTGTTGTTGCATGTGAAATATATATATATATATATATATATAAATTCTATAAATATGTATACGTATATGTATATGTGCATGGCATACATAGCTAAAACGAAACAAGTATGAAAAAAAAAAATGGAGAAGATTAACGAAAAGTATGAATTTATTAGACTATGTTCTATTTCATAGTATACTACTGATAACTACCAATACTATAAATACTATACATATAATAATATACATATATATATGTATAACTATGCAAATATGTTTATATATATATATATGTTGAATATCTGTAATATCTGTCTCCAAACAAACACAAAAAAAAAACTGTTCTCAATGGCCAATCTCTGAATGTCGAACAATTGACATTTGTTTCAAGACAGTTTAACAACAAATTAAAAGAAAGAAAGAAAAAAACAGACGCTTCCTTTTCATTCTCTCAACTCTTCATATGAATTATTACATAATTAAATTACACAATTCTATATTATATAACTAAACTAAATGAAAAAACAAAACACAACGATAATATATGTACATGCATATTGCGACATACTATATATATGTATAAACGATACAATTATTCCAGAGCTTACATGATCTATGTACTATGTCGTTGTTGCCCCCAAAATTTCGATCCAAAAACCCCAGCTAGGCAAAGCTCTCATATATATATATATATACACACACATATATATATATAAATCAAATACAAAAAAATACACAATTATATACACAACACAAAAAACAAAAAAATACAAAAACAAATATATATACATACACATATATACATAAATAAATAAATAAATATATATTTTTTACACACAAAAATACAAATTATTTAGTATATACATACATCTAATAATGATAAACAAAACAAAAACAAAACAAACAAAAAAAACCAGAAAAAACAAAACAAATATTTGAAATTTATAGCCTAATGCAACGCAAAGTGATTTATTCCAATTATTATTATTTTTCTAATTAAATAAATTAATGTAATCGTTTCTTTCCATAGTTTCATATGAAATTAAAAACAAAACAAAAAACAAAAACAAACAAAAAAACACAAAAACGAAATAAAAAACAAAAATAAATGTATGTTTATATCGGTAAATGGTTACAATATATATAAACGTTTATATATTAGCAAAAATATTGTACTATTTGTCGAATTATTTGTTTATTATACATACATACCATATGTAATACATTGCAAACATTAAATCAATATATATATATATGTATATATATTTATAACAATTATTTGCAAAGTATTTATATATATATATACATATATATATGTTTAAAATAAATGCGATTTACAAATACTGAAACTGCAATAAAACTTTATTTCAAAGCGAAACTCTTTAAAGGTTTGTATTTAAATTTCTTTTATTTTCCGTGCAAATAACATTTCCTTCTTTTTTTATATATATATATATCTAGCTTTATTCATTACTATAATTATTTTACTCCTCAAACAGTTTGTCTTAAAAGTAAACACACAATGCAGGTTTCGATTAAAAATAATAAAAGTATTGTGCAAATAATACTTCCCTATCAACAAGAAGTTTATTTTGACTTTAAACAAGTTTCTACTTCTTTTGTTTTCAATAAGTATGAACCAGTGTTAAACTTAATATCTTAACAACGTTTTATAGTCGGACGTTATGGTATCTTTTTTTGATATGTAGATTATATAAATTCATGTTTATATAACATTTAGTTGAACTATCGTGTTTATTGTATAGCTATTTTTTCTTGATTTTCTTTAGTTTCGATTATGTGCTGCTGTGGGTCACAATAAGTTATGTTATACATAATAGATAATACTAAAGTCTAAGTTATTGCAAACCTAGCAAATAAAGCTTTAACTAAGTACTATAGTATAAGTTAACAATTCGTTTTGATTGAAATTAAAACTCTTCTAAAAATTATTTCTACTACAAACGTTTAATAGTCGCTAAAAATCATTAAGAGTTTTGCAATTCGTTTATTGTTGTTATTGTTGTATTCCTTTGATTAAAATCGGTGTATAAAATTTATGATCTCATTTTTGTTCTCAATTACGTATGGAACTTGAAAATATATATTTATATATATATATATTATTATTATATTGTTCAAATCCATTCAGAAATTAACATCACACAGCGCTAAACACTAAATACAAGTTAAGTTTAAATTTAATGATCATCCAAAACTTGTGTATACAAAGTATGAATATATATATAGATATTTGTAACTGTAGTTCATACAAAAAATATTTCTCATGCTAAGGCAACTTTTCAATATCGATATGGGTTAGTTTATTTTGTTTGGTGTGCGATTCAAATTCGACGGCATCTCTCTGTGTAAGCATTTAGATACAAACACATGATATGTGGAATATATGTATGTATATATATATATGTGTATTTTTGGTTTTATGGCCAGTTGAAGCAATTAAAACCTGTCCTAGTGAGCCATTTTTTTTTTTTTTTTGTATTTATGTCTGTATGTATGTAGTATAAGATTGTGTGCGTGTTCGTTGCATTTGTTTATCGTTGCTTTGTGCCTTGATTAGTTAGTAGTCTAGTTTGTATCTATGATAATGTCATCCCCGGATATCAATTTAATAATATTCAGTCATTGGCCGTCATGGCGGATACGCAACTGCTGCTTATCAGTGGCTCTCGCGAATTGACGGACGTATTGGATGGATCAATGGACAAGGTAAACTCCGTTGATGCCTCTACAGAATCATGCTGACTCTGAGTTTGTTCATGGCGACGTGGTCTAACCAACTGAGCTGGATCCTTGTGCGGAACTCCGCCATCAGCCGTAGCCGCTGGATAGCTGGAAACACGCTTGAGGGTCTGCGAGTTTTTTTTTGGAACAAGAAGAATTCGAAAATATAATAGTTATGCACTTATTTATGTATTATTCAATACGCACCTTGTCCGTCAACAGTTCGGCAATATTGACAGCATTGGCAGCATTTGTCGCATTTGTTGCCGCAATTGATTCGGTGACGGGACAAATGTTTTTACTCGATGAAAACTTTTTGCGTTTACGCTTCAGTGCAGCAATTGCAGTAAGACCTGCAAAGAGGAAAAGAGGTTTCTTTTTATTTGATAAATGAATACAAATTATTTTAAAAGATCAATTAGTCATTTTCTAGTATCTCAATTGATGAACTATTGGTAACTCATTGAAGATCTTTTCAGCTACAAAAACTTTAAGAAATCATATGTATGAATACTTTTATAACCACATAATGTAATGTCGCGTAATGTAAATGTGCCAAATATATGATCTTAAGATGAGTATAATACACACCCGTTGTTGTATGAAAGAAGTGTGTGCCAACGCCCACGTGAGCGTGCCCCATGTTGCTGGCGCCATTTAAGGCTGAGGGATGTGGCAGCGAGTTGACGCTTGATGAATCTCCGCCATGATAACCATATGAATGCTGTGGTGAACTCTGAGCATATTTAACCCTCACTTGGCCATGCACAGGCGTTGAATTCTGCGAGGAATTGCACACAGAGTCCTCGGATTTGGAGCGTCCAAGCATTTTGCTCATGTTGCCAACCTTGGCAGCCTCAATGAGAGTGCCTAGAGCAAAACATTGATTACTTCAGTGTAATTGATACAAGATCACGACTTACCCCAACGCTTCTTGTGTCCTGCAATGCGTTTGTTGTACTTCAGTGTGGTCTTATTGTATTTGGTAGCACCTGGCACCGCTGCTGGCGTGGATGCTGCCGATACCTGTGTTGGGGAAGTTGGTGACTCTATGCCACCAATTGCTCCAGCTGTTGTATTCTGACGCCTATGCATAAAGTTGGGTGCAAAGAGTGTGGAAAGCGTTGAGCTGAGAATCTCATTTTGATTATCATAGTTGTCCAACGATGTGGAGAACTCAGCAACGGGCGCCAACGAGCCTGTGGAGCCCGGTGGCGCAATATTGAAACCTTTCATTAAGCGACGCTCCTTCTGACGATTCTTTTTGCCGCCGCCACCTGTTAATCAAGATGTTCGGGATTAGGTAGACTCGAAAAAAGGTCAAATGTCGTATTACCTCCACCTTGACCAGCAGTTACGTTCGTGTCCATTCCACTGTTTTTCAATATCTCCACCAGCTCGCAACGGAAAGCGGATATATCCTGTTTGATCTCATTCACATCGTCCTCGGTGACACCTTGGGATTCGGCCTTCCGCTGCTCCACAGTCACATAACGACGCACCAGATTTCGCATAATCTGCTGGTATTTAAAGTCCCGATCACTGGCCTGCTGTGCTTTACGCTGTGTAGAGAGAGAAGGGTTTCGAAATTATTGTACTTCTCCTAGTAAAGTTTCCCTCATCTTTTCTTAAGTGTTGTACTTACGCGTATTGTCTTGAGATGTTCGCGTCGAGCTGCAGAGGAGCCGCTACAAAAGACCTGACGCATCCACTTGAAGGCATACCATATAGACTTTGGTGTAGGTATTATGTTAAATGGAGGTGGACAAGTGCCACCCTCCTCAAAGTAACTGATCCACAGTTTGGAACGAGCGAATTTCCACTCAACATCAGCGCGTTCCTGCAAAGAACTAACATTTAAATTTTCTGGAACATAAACCATACTGAAGTCGACTTACCGAAATCAGTTGATACGAATGATTCATCATAGCAATCAAGAGATTGAGTAGCACAACGATATTGATAACGGAGTAGGTACCAAACATAAGCATGCCCCAGAAGCGCGTGAAGATCTTAATGCCATCCAACTCGAAGCTGTCGAGATCAATGAGTCCAAAGACAGCCCAAAACAATGTTTGCGTCGTCTCAAAAAGACTGTAAAATGTTCAAATTGTATGTTAATGTAAAATAATCTTTATAAAAGCGATCTACTTGCTTTGAGAAACGACGCCATACAATGCAGGCATTCGGATCATTTGTACCATTCATGTTGAGCAGTACACTGGGCGAAACTTCTGGACAGCGTTTCTTCTCCAGATCGGAATAGTACCTGAAATGTAATTATCGTTATAGTACATACTATATACTCAGTATTGAGAATTAAACACACCACAACAATTGATTGAGGCCGCTGCCAAAGGCAAACAAAACTAAGACGTATAGGAAAAAGAATTTCATAATGTCCATCACCATGCGCGACAAGGACACCTGCAGTGGCCCCAAGTGTGGGTTCACCGAGAAGATGTACACCAGCTTGAGGCTACTGAAAATGTTTGCCGCACTAAAAAGTCCCTCAGAGATGAGCATTGGATCCCAAGTATCCCAACGTTCTCGCGGTAAATCCGTTGCCTGTGAATTGAAGATCATTTCCTTTTTCACCTGCAAAAGAATAATAGATGAATAACTTTTATTTTGTAGGGTTAAATTTGAAATACTTTACCTGAAAGAATGAAACCACTCGAAGTGCAACTGTTGCAACGTACAATGAGTTCGTGACAAAGTCAATAACATTCCACATATCATTTAGATACTCCTGCAGTCCAACATCCCACAGCTGCTTAACCTCACTCCAAATGAGACCGCTAACCCAGGCAAGGATTAGCCACTCAATAAATGTTGGCTTTGCTCCCCGCTTGGTGGGCAATTGGAGTTCTTCCTCTGCCACCTGATTGAGTATGGTGCTCGAATCAGTCCAGAACCAGCTGCCAATAAACGACTCAATGCGCTGCGAGGCCAACATGAGCAGGAACAAGAATGTAAAGTACGAGGCACTGTGGCAAATGAACTTGATGAAGGGTTTCCTCATTGTCTGCCCAATGGCCGAATATGGTGCCAGTATATAGGCCAATGAGAATATGGGAAACAGTATGCCAATCCGAATAATGTCCAGTGCTTGCAATGCCATATTCTTCCTCCTAAATCCTGGCAAGCCTTCATACCAAATGCTGGCCAACAACTGTTGCACATTCGAGTGTGCAACGAACTAAGAAATGAAAAAGAGTTTAAAGATTCGAATATAGTTTTATAGTATGAAACTACCTTCTTTTGGCGCAGCTTGATGGCCAGTTTTAGGCGATTCAAATGCATTCGTTCACCATGCTCATAGACAGGACCTGTAGGATCATGATTTAGCAATATTTCAAGCTCATGGGATGTCCTCGTGTGATCCAACAGAGCGGTAGCAAAATCCTGACACTGTTTCCTCAACTCCTGATACTCATTCTGCAGTGATTAAGCATTAGCTTGGGAAACTTCAAACCAAGCCACATACCTTGAATTCATGCTCCAAAAAGCTTAAGCGACGCAATTCCCAAGACAACTCGAAGGCAGTGAGAATGGGATCCTTTGAGGAGAGCGCTATAAGACTAGGACTAGCGAGAGCGCGATAAGCATTGATGCGAGAGCGAGAGTGACGAAGAGAGTCCTCTTGACGCGACTGTACACACTCATCACAGCCACAACGAACATCGTGTGGCATGGGTAGAACAGCGCCACGATCCAAAAGTATCTTAATAATCTCATAGTTATCTCGATGTGCGGCCAATATCAAGGGTGTGATATCCGGTGTAAAAGTTGATGTTTCCTCCGATGCAGATTCCCAGCTCTAAAGATGAATATAAAATAGAGAAACTTACATATAACTTCATAATATTATAGTCGAATTTTTGTTAGTCAATCAAGGCAAAACGGTTGATGCCAAATGTATGATATTTGGCACAGACACAGCTGATATATCAACTTTAGACTCACATGATTTCCCTCAATCTGAAAGGTGACATTCTCATGATCGAGCAACACTTCAACTGCCTCAACAAACTCCTCTGAGATGGAGTGCAAGAGTGCATCCTTTGTATCCACATTATAGTTAATGAGCAGCTCAACCATTTCCAGATTCTCATTATCGATGGCCATGAGTAGAGCGGTTCGACCCAACGGATCAACACAGTTAACATTTATATATTCCGTGTCCTGTGCCTTTTGCAACATCCTGCGTGTGCCCGCCATATCACCTCGCTCCACAGCCAGCAGGAACTTCTTCTCCTCCAGCGTCAGCTGTCGTATCTCCTGATGTGGTCGTATTGTATTCTCCTCCTCCATCATGCCGTGTATGCTATGGCGCTACAATAAAAATCATTTAGCTGACTACCCTGCGAAGTTAATCTCAAAGTGAGTATCTCACCTTTACACGCCTGGCTGGTTCAATTTGCACAGCGATATGGCCACTGCCGCTACTCTCACTGCCCAACTTCTTGTCACCAATATCTGCAGCATCCATACCATTTTTGATCTTATTCAGAATGGGTGCTAGGACAGATTTTCGTCGTGCCGGGCTAATAAAATGTAGTTTTTTTCCTTCGTCTGTTCAAATGGTTAATGAAAATAAAGGAATTACATTATTAAAATATCTTCTATTATATTATCGTCGGTTAACCTATCGAAAGGTTAAAAGTAAACCATAAACGAACAACATTATTAACTTAAATCAAGTTCGTGGCCCATATTATCTCAGTTTTGTTTGATATTCTTCAACTTAACTTAACATATTAATAAATCTCCCGGTTAATAACTACGTTAGGTAATTAATCATCTTTCCTTAATTGTTTTTAAGGTAAATAAATATTTAAAAGTCTAAGCTATTGAAATTAAGTTCCTAAACAGCATAGAACACCTTTATTTATGCGACAGGACTACCCCAACTAAACTTACTCTACCTCTCCACCAGTTGGCATTGAAAATGTAGATGTCTAGAACAGATAACAAAGTTAATCGATTTTAATTTTAACCTTTAAAACAAACAGACAGACTGAGAAGCGGAGGACGGAGACAGAAACAATACAGCCAGCAAGCATAATGAGTTTATCTCCTCCCATCGCCATGCCAATTGACTCTCAATTGCGTTAGCGCAATTCAAGGATTGCAAGGTCAAAGTTGGTAGCTATGTGTGGATGTCCTTGGCTGAAATCAAAGTTCCATTTGCTATGCATTGATTTCAGAGAGACAGAGAGAGGGAGAGAGAGAGCGGGAGGAATCGCAATCAGAAACGCATAAACAACATTCGCTTAAGCAACAGCATCAAATTAAATTATAATCTACAAACGTAAATGTAAATGTAAACAGAGATCTGAAATGCAAGCACACTCATTTTAAGGGATAACTAAAAGGGGGGGGGGGGGTTAGAGGGGTTGTTGTTGTCGTAGGGCGGTAACGTTGAGAAATCTGGGTCAATAGCTGCTTGCTTTTGCATACACACAAACACACACACATGCATACGTACATGTGTCAATATATCTTATATATGAACTCATCTCCCCTTGCGTGATGGTTGTGTGTGTTTGAGTGTGTGTGTTGATAGGGGAAGAAGAAGGGTTCAAGCGATGTGTTGACAGTTTTCGACATTTAATTCAAAATGACATTGATGACATTCAATATATATTATATAGTTCATATTCATGCTATCAACCTGAATACTTTGCCATTTTCACATACTTCAAAAACCATCTTCTTGCCCCTTTGGGCTTGTTTGTTAAGTCCTTGCATATAAAAAGCGAATCAAAGACTTCATGTTTTGTGTAAGTACTTCAGTTTGGTAAAATTTATGCCGCGATAAGTACTTTCGGGCAGACCATATCAATGCATATACAATGCTACAAACAGACACACACGACCTTCACAATTCACACACACACACACACAGATATGGACAGACACTGTGTCCATGCCACGACTTGTGCATACCCTTTCGTCATGTGATTCTATCTTATGAGAATTTTTAGAGCTTAATAAAGTAAAGCTCTTCCCTTTTATACTCTATTAAATTAAGGATTCTAGCAAGTAATTGTAAATTAAAGGATAAGGATGCTCTTAAAAAAGCGCATCTAATATTCGTTCATACTCTTTAGTTGTTTTGTAGGACGAGTAGTAAGTTTGTCTTCATTTTTGCTTGCATGTTTTTAGTGCAGCGAACGTTGAACCTTCATTGATTACACACAGACAGACGACTGTATATGTATGCAATTATGTGTGTGTGTGTGTGTGCGTGTGTGCGTTGAAGAAAGTGAGACTGCGCAGGACATTACCTAGGCACATTGCATTCTGGTTGTCGTAGGTCGGGACATGCAATGCTCTAAGGCAGTAACAAAATGGTCAACAACACGACTTTGGTGTCGCCGCCATTTTGTGCACGATACAAAGCACACACACACACACACACACACATACACACTCTTTACAAACAACAAAAACAAAAAGTGCGCCACCTTTGGCGGCTGACATAGCAATCACAAACCATTGAAATACTATTGATTGACCTGAAAACAATCTACAAAATATGCACTAAACAAAAAACCACTCGAAACAAGCAAAAAAACTGTAGCAAACTGATTTTGACCTGCTTGCAGTTGCCAAGTTCCTAAAAACTGGCTGGAAAATATTATTACTCAGCATGGGTTAAAAGTTTCAACAATTGACTAGAACTAGAGCAAGAGAATTTAATGAAAGCAAACACAGCAAACATTCATTAACATAAGTGTAATATGAGCAGTTTTTAGTTTGTTTTTCTGCCCTTTATGTGAGTGTTTTTATTTTTTTTCTTCTAACACTTACCTTCTCCCTCCTCTCCGGTCTTTGCATCGCTCCATTTCGACAACTAGCAATAGAATAAAGCAAACGAAATATATTTGTTAGTGCAAAGTTAGTTGATTAAGATTCAGCAGCGCATTAAAGTAAGTTTTAGATTGTTTAAACTTTGTATTACATGCAGTAAAGATTTTTTTGCTCTTGCAATGCTTAAACATTAGCTTTTAAACCATTTTATTGGATCGATTAAAGACGAAAAGGAACCAATTATTGAATACTTGATTAAAGTCATCGAGTTTATATATATTCGAGCAACTAACTTATGATTTATTGATTGATTGTTTTAAAGGTGTATTGTATCTATATGTTATATGTCTTTAATCAACTTATTTAATTCTCTCTTAAACTTGGTTTGTGTACCCAATAATGCAAGAGTTTTCTTTAGTCTTTCTGTTATATAGGTTTAAGTAACTTATTTATATCCTTTTTAGCAAATTTATAATACAAATTTAGTTACTATTGTGATAAAATGCATTCTTATACCTATAAATATTATATATTTCAACTTTAAAACCATTTGCACAGATAACAAAATTTAATGTCGCAAGTAGATTTATGTGCAGCTTCAGGTTCACGTTCGTGTTACTTTGCCACCAGCGAAGTCTGGCCAAGCCACATTCGGCTTAGTAGATAAATGTTAAATGGCAGCAACCCAACAGAAGAATTCAAGAGACTGCAACTGCAGCACGCATGGCCAAACCAAACACACAGACACCCCCTAAAGAGTGTCCTTGTTTGCGGATGCCGGCAACGGCATCAGGCAATGTCCTTGGCAGGTGCTGGGTGTACTCTTGATACTCTTACGACCCTTAGATATAGCATAAAGGCAACGTGACGAAGGACAAGTTGCAAATCCGGACAAATGTTGCAGAAATGTTGGCAATTGCAACCTGCTGTTTTTTGGTTTGGTTTGTTTTGCTTTTGTTTTCTTTTGGCAAAAAATGTAGGACAAGAGTGCGTGAGTGTTGCCAAGCTTCAAAAAAAAAAAAGAGGAAAGGATGTTTGTTGTTGTTGTTGTTGTTGTTGTACGGTGGGTGCCAAGGCAACGAGAATTTTTAGCTGCTTTTTTAGTTTGTGGCATTTGTTTATTGTAGTATGTATGTGCTTTTGGCCAAGTTGTTCGTCTTGCAGTTGCAAAAGCAACCACAAGCTAACAAACATGAAAACTTTATAGAACACACACACACATACACACGTACAAACACACATACACATGCATAAGCATACATGCATGGGCCAGCAATTAATAACAACTTTGCAGCAGGTTGTTGCTATTGTTGTTGTTGTTGTTGTTGCTGTTGCTGTTTTCGCTGTGGCTGCCATTTGCATTGTTGCAGCTGTTGTCCTTGAGCGTGTTTTAATTCAGGGCACTGCACTCAGCCGGGATGACCGCAACGCCCCTACCCCATCCCCATTACCATCCGCACCCTTCAAAACAAACTAACCCCAATACTACTTTGTGGGTGTTTTGTGTGTCGTTTACTATGTTTAGTTTTTACTTTAAGTGAAATTCATATTCATGTGAAAGTTGTTTTTTCTGTATGTTAGAAGAAAAGTTAAGTTAAGACCACCCAAACGCACTTTTTCGCTTACTTATTATTTTATATTATTTATGAATTTCTTTCGTAAATTTCAGCTTTGTTCAAAGTTAAATTTAAGTTTTTATCGGATTTTATGCTAGAACTATGACTCTTTCCTTACTAATTTTGAAAACTATTTCAGATCTGTTGTCAAGAAACTACTTTTAAGATATTTCTACTCAGAAATTCTTAAGGAATCTTTTCTATCGTTATTAAAAAAACTCTTTTCTGACTCTTAAAGATAAAACATCTTAAACATCTGGTTTCTTGGTATTCGGTATCTTTCCCCCCTTGTTTATATCCCATCTTCCACTTACCTTGAGTTGAGATTTTCTCTTGAGTGAGGCAATTGAACGGGTTTGTTGCCGTAGCACTTCCAGCGTTGGTTTTGGTTTGGTTCACGTTTGGTTCACAGCAACACAAAATGATATTCAACAAAAAATCGAAGGCGATGGAAAACTAATTGAGAACCGCGCAATAATTAATAAATCGACAATTAATGAAAACGCAACAATAGTTTATTTGTATAAACAAATACAAATATAAATATATATATATGGTTTTTCTCTGCGTTTTGTTTATGGATCGTGACGAACCGTTCGAATTTTCAACAATTCGTTAAATTTATTATTTGTTTATGAATAAACAATTTAAACATAGATTTCATATATTTGTTTTGATCGTTTTGATTGGGTTTTCCGTTTAATTTTATCACACCATTCAGGGCTACAAATATTAAAGATTACGCCATTAACGAACGCTTCCTAAGTACAATTCTCTAGGGTATATGTTGTTTGTGTCCTGCAGCGAATATTTTCGTTACGTGTGCAGCAACCGGAAGTATAAGTAAGCATACATATACATGCATTTGTATGTATATAGGTCTGAAGCTAGTTTTAATTCAAAAAGTTTAAAGAGGGTGTTTGACCTATAAATGAATTAATGCACAGTCGCAGTAGTTTTGGGGTCAATGGTTCGCCAACAACGTACAAAATTTGGGTTTGCCGCTGCTAATGTTTTTTTAGTTTACTAAATCGAACATTTTTATTTCATTTTTTGATTGATAGTTTTTACAGAACACGCAGACTTTCACATAAGGACAACACTTATAAGGATTTGTTGTTTTTTTTTTTTATTTAATTTCTTTTTAATAATACATTTTTTTCTTATTATGATTTTCCAAAATTTTTCACTTTCTTAACTGATTCGTTGATTTTTGTGTTTCACTCGTAAATCATTGTTTTCCGTTTTTCGTGTGCCTTGGCCAGCTGTCGATTTGCAACTGGGAGCAGGGCGAATGATAGCCGAATGCAGCAACGTGGGCGAAATCGCGAAAGGCGAACCTTGAGTTTGAGGGCGAACAGTGTAAGAATTTCATTAACGAATATGGCGCATGTGTAAAGTAGTAAAAAAAAAAAGGTTGCAAGGCAATAAGGACAATGAACCTTGTCGGCGCAAGTTGCAACGACTACGGTTGCCATATGCATAGGCGATTACATTAAGGACTGTTTTATTTAAAAAGACTTTAAAGCGGTGATGATAACTTTATTTTAGTACGTGTTTAAGTTCAGTGCGTACATTTAATTTCCATATAATTTACCGCCAAGCGGTTTAAGTTAGCAGCGCCATTCAACAATCGACATTTTAATTTAAAGTAAACATTTTCAGTATTTTTCGTGAGTTATCATCTGGCCACCACAAATATCGATAGCTCACCACCGCCATTCGCGTTTTGCTAGTCGTATACTGTCACACTCGTCGTAAAGTTTGCCAAATGTGCAAAAGAAGGCGACGGCAGCCTTTGACTAAATGCTCTCATATTAATACAAATAAAGTGTGCATTGATGTTAATAGTAGTAAGAAATTGTGCTTAGCCAATCAAGTTTTTGATTTCTGTGGCTTAGAACGTCGTCGTAAACCAAGCAGTTGAAGTAGAGGTGTGCGAAAAACGCCGCTGCAAGTGCAAGTGCTTCCGAAGCGGTAAGTTGTATAATTTTATTTAAGTCAATGAATGTTAAATTGTGCGCAATCAATTTGGATACAAGGCAGCATCCATATTTACTGTCTTTGAGACTTTCTTTGTGTCTATTTTCTTTGACTGTTTTGGCGCAATTCCTTCGGCATTTTATTGCATTGCGAATAGAAAATCCTGGTGTTAGAGCGAGACAAATATATGTTAAGATTTCTCTGCTGTAGGGCTGCCCAATGCAGATTTTTTTTTTGTGGTTAAACCTTTGCGTTGTTTCATATCCTAAATTCGTAGATAAAATCTTCGATAATCGTAATTTATAATACATTCATTTAAAACCTGTGCTAATATCTCGTTTCATTAGATAAGTAGCTAAAGTGCTAAATATGACTGAAAACCCGTTTTGGTTGAAACTGATTTGGTAACTCTGTCATATACAAAACCAAATTCGAAGAAAGGAAGAAAATTTTTTTCGCTTTCAAACGATTTACATAAATTGTATAAATATTTAATTGCTGACATATTTGGTAAGTGCATTTTATTGAGCTGCAATTGATCTGTTGAATGATTTTACCTGTCTTGTTGCCGGTGGTACACCGCATACTGTTGTCAGTTTTGCCGGCAAGACCATACATATTCTTGTACAGTGTGTGTGTGTGCATATGTATGTGCATGGTATGCGCGTGTGCAGCTGTATGCACAAAAGAAGGTTATGTTGACGACTTAAACGAAGACATCACCAGCAATTAACAAAAGCCTCACAATACGTTTAGAGTTATGGCCTGGGCTCCATCTAACAGCTTCGAGGAGGACTTGGTTGCCTATCAACCTGATTTCCATTTCATACATGGACAATTGGCGTATGAGCTAAAACGTAAGCAGGAGTTTATTTCTCGTCGAGAGTCGACAAATGAGCATCTGGCCAATGGAACTAAGCGCAACGAGGAAATCGAAATAGCAAATCCATCCAAATCGACGGCAATTCGCGATAGTCTGGCAATGATGGAGCGTTTACAACAGATTGCCGGAACGAAGCCATTGGGTACGCATGCTTCCATGTCCGATTGGGATGACACTAGCACTGTTGAGAGGGAGGCGGTAGCTATGATGCGACATTTTGACATGATGTCCATGGCGAATGACAAACTCGAGCCTTCTAAAACTAAGCCTTTGCCGCAGCTCAAAATTAACGTTTCTCGAAATGGATCGAAAACATTTCCAAAAATCATGGAACCCGCTTACTTTGAGCCTGGCAGAAAACGCAAGGACAGTAACATTGATAGCTCGATTACGAAGAGCAGTAATATGAGTACGGACAGCTCATATTTCTCTGCAGACTCACACTTAGATGATACCAAAGAATTATCGCTCGAATCAAAGCCGAATCCACCACAAAAACAGAAGGCTTGTATATGGAAGAAATGGAGTGGGCCGTCGCAAGCTCAACGGCGGGAGATGACACCAAATAACATAAATAATTGAAGCTTATATAAACATAAAACTTTTGCACCACATACTCAGTGGGTTCAGGTTATAGTTAGATAATGTGATCCCAAAGAATTCACCTTTGAAACACAAATTGGAAATATGTGTAACATATATCTGTACTTATTTAATGAATTTTTTAATAAGAGTGAATTCATTTAACATAAAAAAATATAAATCTTATTATTTTATGCTTATATGCCAAAAGAATTCCCTTTGAGAATATATTTTCTTTAATATCATGTGGCAACCAATTAAATCTAATATGTGTTGTATACCAGGTGCAGATAGATAAAAAGACGACTTATACGACAATGGGACTTACGCATGGAGTCGTAGTGACAGCTGCTTCTCTCTCCTACCTCAAAATATTATTGCTCTTTAGTCTTTAAAGCTTAAACATCAAAAGCAAAAACACACTTATTTATACTCTTATACAGGGCAATACTATTATCATTTGGCAATACTATTATCATTTGGCAAATTCAACATTTTGATTTACGTAGACTTTGGTTCCCTTTGACCAAATTCTTTTTTCTTTTCAAAACTATTTGTAGCTTTAAGGGTATCATGAAGTTTTTAATAAGTATGTAACAAAAAAAAATAAAAATACTTTATTTTTAAAATCTTAATTACTGTTTTAGGATTTATAAGAGCTTAATATGATTGAAAATCGTTTCTTGCAACTGAATACGGAGTATATGTTAGTCGAACATTCTCGACTAAAATACTTGTACCTGTGTTATGTAGTTGCTAAGCGTCACCTTTGCTGCTGTGGGATGCTGTCGTCTTATTCATGAGTACCACAATTGCTGCTGCTACGCAGATATTTGTGCGCGTACCTACATACATATTGTTTATTTGTATTTGCACGCATATTTGTGTGTAAAATACTGTCAATGCCGTAAACACACACACACACATACATACATGCTTCGGTATAGTGTGTGTGTAAGTAAACGAGTCCCGACGACTGCCGGGCAGAGTGAAATAGTGTAGGCTAAAAACAACAAAAAAAAAAACTAACAAAAGAGAAACCAGCTATCGTGTGGTGAGAATAAATACCCTATTCTGAAAGCATCCATTAATGCATTACCGTGTTTGAATGTATTCGAAAAGAAAAAGTTATGCCAATCTTTATTATACCGTCTTAAATTTTGAATTTTTACAGAGTATGCACAGGATTTCACCTTTTGTCTTATAACATGCTTTATTAAGTCATAACTAAATCAAACATACTAATGCGAATTGAGTGTAGCGAATGAGGCTTTTATGTTTTTACAAAAGGAGAAGTTATGCATACGTAAATATACAGTTCAAAAGTCATCTTCCATTTTAAAAGGAATGTACAGGTTCAGGAACAAGAACAAGAACTCTTTCTGTGATGAAGCTTTAAAAAAAGTTTGTGTGTAAAGAAACACTGCACGATAATGAAATTTCCATAAACACATATGTGTGTGTGTGTTCATACATAACGTATGTTTGTATGTATGAGTACAGATGCAAAGGAACAAAAAGAAGCAACAGCCCTTCTCACTTAACGACTAGGGTCTGAGAAGCAACAGCCCTGCGCTCTCTCACCGGCTATTGCTGTCTCCATCGCCGGCTTTGTCCCAGCTGCTGCTGCTTTTAACTCAAAGAGAGTCAAGTTAAACTTGGAAGCTGTTTGGAGCGCATACAGTGTGAAGGAGCGAGAGAGAGAGTTACATCAACTACCACCGAAAACGTTGCGAACTCTGTTGCTTCAACTTCTTCTTTTTTTTTTTGGCGCGCGCATGCGTAAGCTTTCTCTCTCTTTTATTTTTTGCTCTCTTTGGCACCTTTCGCTGGAATTTTCAAGTTGCCTGGTCCATGTCATGAAGATTATTCATGAATCGAGCGCATTTGCAGCGCAGTTCGGTATTAACGCTGGCCCAGGACGAACCGCTATTAGTGACACGATAACTTTGCTCCGTTTAAATTATTTACTAATGTTTGCCAATGTTTAACTAAGCTTAAGAAAAACTTAATTAAATTAACGAATAAGCGGTTAAGTTGTGCACAATTAAGAGCGATATAAGACACTTAGAAAAGAGGTTCAGGCAAAAAGGAAAAACGGACGTTTGGCACTTTTGGAGGTGTAGATACAAATAAAACGATACCGGGCTTTGTGTATTTGTGTGTGTGTGTGTGTGTGTATATATATATTTATGTGTATGTATTACGCGCCGCATTCGCGAGTTGATGACAGTCTGTGAGTTTTTTTTTTCAGACTCTGTGCGCCTCAGAGAGCGCCTCCGAAATTTTTCCATTAATCGTGACGTTTGACGTCGCTTCGGTATAAAAATGGATGTGGGCTCCCATCCAGCAATCATTGAATACGATACGAAACCGAAACCCCAAACGCGTACGCAAAAATCGCGTAAAAAAAAAAAAAAAAAAAAGCACAGATGCACATGAAGAATAACATTGGAAGAGAAGCCACAATCTAGGTAAACCTGCAAATGTTAATGACATTACATTTAACTTGGCTGGCAATTTAATTTGCGAGTTGTCTGTGCAGCACACGCTGCACGCGGCTGCCTTTTTTTTTGTTAAGCTTCCGCCACAAGACATAAAAAAAAAAAAAAAATACAGGAGAGGTTACGAAAAAAAAAACTGGCTATGCTGGTCTGGTCTCGTCTGTCTATCTGCCAGCCTGTTATGTCCATCTCCATTCCGGCCACAGTCTTGATACCCGCCTCTTACCTATCTCTTATCCGCTACCGTCCTTGGTGACTGCCAACAGAGAGTGTTGTTGTATTTAACTTTTTTATTTTTTCTTCGTTTTTTGTCCTAGCCATACAATATATATTTCATTTCTGCATTTTTTGGTTGCAGAGCAGCGCCAGTGGGGCGAAGAGGGGCCAGAGTGTGTGGCAAGAGGAGCTCGACTCTCCTTCATGTACAGGGCGCATAAAAATAAACCGGGTCTTAAATAAAAATACTTTACGAAACTCGTATTTGCTTAGCCGCCTCACCGACAACCGTGAACAGCAGAGTAGAGAGTCACCGTCTCCTCCATTCCCACAAGGCAATGGCAATGGTGTCTCGGTCGGTCTCAACTTAAAATCTACAGTCGCCGTGCCAGTTACAATCCTCCTAGGCACCGACAAGTTTTTTTTTTCTTTCTTTCTTTTCATTTATATATTTTTTTGCCTCTTTTTCATCGCTGTTGCTATGGGGCGACTTTCAAGCTAGTCTCGGGGATAAGCAACAGGAAAGGCTGCTGTGTAACTAGCTTTAAGCAGTCTCTTGTCTTTTTTCTTATAATTGGATCAGGCTGCTGCAACCGACGAATGTCAATGTAATTTCTTACGAATTAGAATTTCCAGAAACTTTTTATTATTTCTCTCATGTTGTATAAACCTAAAATATGAAATTCCGATGATCGCTGACAAAATGATCCTTAGCACGAACAAACTTTTCGAAAGGACGGCAAAGAAGCGAAGTATAAGCTGTAGGTGCCGTAGGTTCTCGGGGGAACTTTAGGGGTTCACGCGCTTTGATGTGTGCGTGTGTGCGTTTGTGTAAAAGAGAGTGTGCAAGTTCACTCTGTTGAATGTAAATTGCGAGTACACACGACAAATATAATAAAACGAAAAGTTTTAATAGTGGCCTGTTGAACCAGCAGCTAAGTGAGCAACAGCGCAGCAGCGGAGTAGCGGGGTGGGAGCATCGACATCATCAGAGTCAGCAAATGAGCTTTTCACTACCGGAAGAAAATAAGTCGCAGTCCAGCATTAGAGTACACAGAATCGCATCCCCGAGGATAAGAGTGTGAGAGAGTCAGAGACAGAGAGAGAGAGAGAGAGAGCAACGGCAGTAGTCTATGCTTTATTTATCTTTGCCTGCCTGCCGCCTTCCTGTTAAATAGAAAAAAAAGCCGAACGTCATGATGATGCGAACGATGACAACCACAGCAATAACACTCAAAAGGAGCATCGCAATAAAGAGAGCGAGAGAGATAGCTAGATAGAGAGCGTATTGTACGCATTATACTCATTTGCGAATTGCAGGCAGGAATCATTTTTATACGTTATGTTCTATTGATGCTGTTTATTTTCAAGAAATGACGATAGCAAATTAGACTAGACAGTAATTCGATATATAAAAGACAACTCCCCAAACAAAACTGACATTTCAGCTTATATTTAATTTAAACATACACACATAGGTTGTTTTTTCTTAAACATCGTTGATGTGTCGAGTTGTATTCGTTTGATGCGAATTTAACAGCTATGTCATCGATTCGAATCGTGCTTGCTGACATTTCTCTAATGTATATAAAAGTCCATTAGGATATGTATGTATGTATGTATGAATGTATGAACATTTAAAGGTATGCGTTGCGTCTGCACATTTCGAGAGCTTTGATTCGAGTTACGCTCTTTTAACGAAAGCTTTCAGAGCGCATGTGCCTGTCGCAGTTGAGGTTAGTTATTTGAGCGAACCATGACCATGCCAAAAGATGAAATGTTAAAGCATCAAATAGAAAAAAGTTGGTTTGTACATACTACATCCTATGTATATAGTTTGGTGTGTGTGTGTGTGTGTGTGTGTACACCACGAAGTTTAACAACAGCATCCCCGAAGTAATAGATATGCGTATTATATTAAATAAAATTCAATGCAATTGACATACAAATTTTAACAAGCTATATTTTTGGTTTAGTTACAGTTTGCGCTATGCTTGTAAACGCACACACTCGCATCACAAACGGATGATAACGGCACATGGCGATAGTATACGTTGACAGAGGATATTTAAGTGCCTAAACACCGATAGATCAAAGGATGGAGATGGCGGCGAATGGAACAGTGGCATCGACAACGTCAACGGCAACCCGTGAATTTGTTGAGGGATGGACACTGGCGCAAACCCTCGGCGAAGGTGCATATGGCGAGTAAGTGAAATTGGGGGATGGACAGATGCAGTGCTCCCAAAAATGACTTTCTACTACTGCATTCCAATGCATCATATCACACATACATTCAAATATCACTCTCATCGCTATGCAAGTGTGTGTGTGTGTGTGTGTGTGTGCGTGTTGAAGTCAATAAACCGGAAATGCTGTAAGGCACATAAAAAACGCATTTGTCCGGAGTATTTGCTTGCATCTCTGCAACTGCATTCCCTGCCGCCCACTTATCTAGCATCCAGCTTCATAGCTCAAATTAAGTGGTGCGCATGCACCAAAAACTACTACTCCAAAGCAAATACAAAAGAGCAACTAAAAATTGGTAACAGGAGCACTGAATGCACCTAACTAACCCGTTCGTTACGCAGACAAAGACAACGACAGAGACAGAGGAAACGGAAACAGAGTGGAGTCTCATCTCACTTTGCAATAGTTTAGTGACCAAAAGTTTGCACTCACTAAAAACCAAAACCAATTTGCTCGTTGTTTTTCTTTTATATGACACAGAGTCAAGTTGCTTATCAATCGCCAGACGGGAGAGGCTGTGGCCATGAAAATGGTTGACTTAAAGAAGCATCCCGATGCTGTGATCTCAGTGCGCAAAGAGGTGTGCATACAAAAGATGCTACAGGACACACACATCTTGCGCTTCTTTGGCAAACGTTCGCAGGGACATGTGGAATACATATTCCTTGAATATGCGGCTGGTGGAGAGCTATTCGATCGCATAGGTAAATAAATCCATTCATTCAATTCGTCTTCTTCTTCTTTTTGTTTGTTTATTAACGTTTTCGTTATTATTTTGTAGAGCCCGATGTTGGCATGCCGCAGCATGAGGCACAGCGATACTTTACGCAGCTACTCTCCGGTCTTAACTATTTGCATCAACGTGGCATCGCTCATCGTGATTTAAAGCCGGAGAATCTGCTGCTGGACGAGCATGACAATGTTAAAATCTCTGATTTTGGAATGGCCACAATGTTTAGGTATTAGGTACCAGCAAATTAAATACTTCTCCAACTATCTGTTCAGTTTAGTATACAACAAGCTTCCAAACCCACACACAACACTCATTTATGCTAATGCTTAATCATTGATTTTATTACTAATTGGTTATTCGTTTTTGTTCTTGTTTTGTATATTCTTCAACATTCTCTCACATCCATCCACATCGCACACTTTGATGTCACTCTCAGATGTAAGGGCAGAGAGCGGCTGCTGGACAAGCGTTGCGGCACCCTACCCTATGTGGCGCCGGAGGTTCTATTGAAGCCATATCATGCACAGCCAGCGGACATTTGGTCGTGTGGCGTCATATTGGTTACAATGCTAGCGGGTGGTAAGTTCCTTCCTCTACAGCATTTCAATTTATGCACATTCAAACCAAAATGAACAAATGAAAAAAAAAAAAGCATTCGCATCGCATTTCGTATTGTTTTCTGTCGCCTTTCATCGCTCGTTTATAATATTAACTAAATCTCACATATAACGGCACCAAGTTACACTAAAAAAAAAAAAAAAAAAGCACACCACAACACACAAACCACAAACAACCAAGTTATTCGGATATATGTCATGTGTTTATATCTATATATGTTGCTCACTATGTTTTATATGTCTAATTACTTTCATTTTTGCTGTTTCTTTGGTATTCTAGCTGTAGATTGTTTTTTACAAATTATATTATCTAAAGCTTTTATACCAAAGCTCCAGCTTAAATTGCTTGCCACCGTCCCATGCACCCCGCAAAACAACAACAACAATGGAAAATATGTTTACAACAACAATAACTGTCGAAAAGCAACAGTATCATTAATAGTGCACGATCTAACTATTTTTTTTTTTGTCAAAGGCTTCTCACTTGCACGGACCAAAACTTGCCACAAAGCCATGTTCTTTTTTATTAACAATTTAAATTATCTTTAATCGATTTACTTATCTGTCTTTAATCTGTATAGAATTGCCATGGGATCAGCCATCGGCAAGTTGCTTGGAATTCACCAACTGGAAGGACAATGATCGCTGGCAAACGCAAACACCATGGAGCAAATTGGATACATTGGCCATATCGCTGCTACGCAAGATGTTGGCTAGCAGTCCGGGTAGTCGTCTCACCCTGGACAAGATCCTCGATCACAAGTGGTCCAACATGCAGTTCGCAGAGCATGGTAAGAGTCAAAACAGTCTTCCAAGTCGTCGTTTGGCTATTTCGTGTGTGCGCGAGCTTTATCAGTGTCGAAATGTTCAAGACTCAAATTGCACATTTTGCTGCTCAGGTACTTAGTGACTCTCAATTTTGTGTACTTTGAGGGTCGCTCTGTGCCTGTGCTGCCCGTGTTGCACCAACAGCGAGTACCGTGTGTGTTTCTTATAATAAGTGAAATGTCGTGTCGTGTCGTGTCGTTTTATTAGTGCCTGCTGCATTTCCGTCGCTTTGGCGCTTTAGCTGTATGATAGATTTGAATACTTCATAAAGCTAGATTACCAAAGCATCGGCGCCTGTGGCCAGCTTAACAATAGTTTCTTAACAAACATGAAAATATGTATATATATATATATATATGTTTATAAATAAATAGTCTAAATAGTTGATAAGTCTTATGCTGTTTTTCTTTTTTGTTGTTTTTGTTTGAACTTTTGATTTTGCATATTATTTGTTCTTTGGTGATTTTAGCTGTATGGTGTTTGTAGAATCCATAGAGCTTTATCACCAAAAACCAAATGGTTTTTGCATTGCTTTCTTTAATTATGATTATTGTTTGAGTTTTGTTTTTTTGGCTTTTGCCGCGATTCAAAAGCTTCGTTAATCATATGTTGATATTATTAATTTCTAACGTTTCTTACTCTTCTTACAGATCGTTCCTATGACCTGGTTGATTCGGCAGCTGCCATGGAGATTTGCTCACCGAAGGCCAAGAGACAGCGTCTGCAGTCCAGCGCACATCTGTGCAACAATCTGGATGATTCGGTGTCGAGAAACTATTGCTCCCAGCCGATGCCCACAATGCGCAGCGACGATGAGTTTGATGCGCGACCACGCAACGGACTGCTCAATGGCCTAGAGGACGAGGCCAGGCAGACGCTGGCGCAGGAGGCACGACTAACCTACTGCTTCTCACAGCCAGCGATGCTCGACGACCTATTGCTGGCCACACAAATGAATCAGACGCAGAACGCGTCACAGAACTACTTCCAGCGTTTGGTGCGGCGCATGACGCGCTTCTTTGTGACAACGCGCTGGGATGATACGATTAAGAGGCTGGTTGGCACCATCGAGCGATTGGGTGGCTACACGTGTAAAGTTAGTGACGAGGGCGTTGTTACCATCTCGACAATTGATAGGCGAAAGCTGCGCTTGGTCTTTAAGGCGCACATCATTGAAATGGATGGCAAGATACTCGTTGACTTCCGTCTGTCGAAGGGCTGTGGTTTGGAGTTCAAGCGTCGATTTATCAAAGTAAAGCATGCCCTGGAGGATATACTGCTCAAGGGACCAACGACTTGGCCCATTGCGATCGCAACAAATTCGGTGCCTTAGTTATATAATGTTAGCTAGTTAAGACTCATTATTAGCTCTCACTTGTGCTAAACTACTCTTAAACACACACATTTTACTGTGTTCTTTTTCAAACACATCACTTTCATTATTGCTTGCTTTCATAGATTCTTAAGTACAACGAAAAGCTTTTAGTTTTGTTAAATGTTGATTGAGTATTTTAATGTAGTTAGTTAAACGTTATGAAATAATAAACTGACATTGATTTTATTACTGTATGTAATTTGGGCGAAAGCTAGGCAATAGTTAACGTTCCTACCTTTTTAAAAAAAGGGAAGCCGAAGTCAAAAAGGTGTATTTCGAAGTAAGGGAATTCGATTTTTAACCAAACGTTGTCATTTAACACAGATCTTTACAGCTTGATCTTGTGGTGCGCTTGACCAAAAAAAGAGTGCGCCGCTCTCAGCTTCTAGGATCGCTACATAGGTTTTAAAAGGTTATCAATTTTTAGGTAAATGTTAAAAGTGTCTGCTAATTGGTTTTCTTGTTCAATTAGGAGGGCCCATTGCTGTAGAACAGCGGTCGGGGAACCTGGTTAAATTACCCAAAATTGGGCAAAAATGCAATCTTTGGGGGTAAAAATGAAACTTTTGTGAGTAAAAAGTTCATATTTTTCTTCGCCCTGGGGTTATATAGACTTCCACAAAAATATTTTGGGGCAATGATTAAAAAAAGATCCCCGACCGCTGATTAAAACGAAATTAAAACTCAAAAGCGAATTCAAAACTCAAAATGCATAAAGTAATAAAAAATATATATAAAACAAAAAAAATAATAAAAATATGTATAAATAAATAAATAAAAATTAAATTGACTTTAACATACGGCCTATCCCTTAAGCATTGATTTTTGTTAAAACGAACTCTTGGAAAAACTGTTGTTACTAATTTTTAAGCACTTTTGGCTTTTTTTTTAGCTTGTTTTTTTTAAGAAAGAAGGGGGCCTCCTTACAAATTTTATCCTTTTATTTTATCGTAATGTCGCACCAATTGAATATGAAAGAATAAGCGATCTGCCTAAAAGTATGTATACGCCACATTATTTTTAGAGGCCTTGGGAAACTTGTTTAATTATTACCCTAAAAAATTTTTGTTTAAGTTGATATTACACCATATTACACAACGATAGCTCCGAGTACCAAGCGAATTCAATAGCAAACTGTCAAAAAGTATTCGAAATATTATAAAAAAAACTTCTAATTTCATTTTCAATAGCATTTTAAAGATAAAGCCTAAAGTTATGCCAGCCCTTGGCTGAATTGGCAGGCCTATATCATCGAAAATGCTGAAAATTAAGGGGGGAAATGGGGAAAGGATGGGGGCCCATTGTTGTAGAACCTTTAAAATACACAAAGCTAAAAAAAAGGAAAAAAGTAGCTTAATAAAAAGCTGGGAAAAAAGCCAAAAGTGCCTAAATATAAGTAACGGCAGTTTTTCCAAGAATTCGTTTTAACTAAAATCATTGCATACGGCATAGGCCGTAAAAATATATACTTTTTAGTCACAAAAGGTTCATTTTTACCCCATTTGTGGTAATTTACCACGGTTCCCCGACCGCTTGCATGGGGTGGTATTTTAAATTTCACACAAAATTAATGAATTTTGCTTGCCCGCATAATAAAATAATAATGATATATATATTTTTAATCGTAATTTTCGAACTTAATTCGGATAATTTAATTTAACAAATCCGTGCCACCCACAAAACTGTTTTTTTTTTTAATACATTCAACAATATTTATTTTACATCTATTAACGCTTTTTTGACTGAAGTTAAGTGCGCCTGCATGTTGGTTTTTAGAACATTTTATAGAGTTAAACAATTTGATGTTTCCATTAAGTGTTTCGATCGCTTTGCATTTTTATTACAACTGTGGAGTATGTCAATGTCAGTGTATGTCAATCCGGGTTTTACAATGATATTTGTGTGTCTACAATCTATGTAGAGAGCCAGTACAACTGATTAATTCAAGTAGACCATGCATACGTTTATATTAATGAGAAGATCATAGTAATTGTATAACAGTAAGTATAATGTCTAAATAACGAAGCAATATTATTGAATATTATAAACCGATTGCTTTTGTGCGCCAGACACAAATCTAAGGGTTGACGAACACGTACACCAAATTGACACCACTTCACACTTGCAATTGCTGCTGTGGGTTATTGTTTTTTATTTGTCTGGGTGCTTGGTGCTGCTGGAATTGATAAGTAGCAACGTTTACTGTGGCTTCCTGAAGCTCTTGCCGGCGAACTTGACGCCCTGTCCAATCTCCTCCTCAATGCGCAGAATCTGGTTGTATTTGGCCAGACGCTCTGAGCGGCATGGAGCGCCAGTCTTGATCTGACCGGTGGAGAGACCCACAACAAGGTCACCGATGAAGGAATCCTCGGTTTCACCGGAACGATGAGAGACCATTGTGCCCCAGCCGTTCTGCTTAGCCAAGAGATGGGCCTGAATAGACTCGGTAACTGTGCCGATCTGGTTGACCTTCAGCAAAAGGCAGTTGCAGGCTTTCTTCTCGACAGCGGTGGCAATGCGTTTGGGATTTGTCACAGTCAAATCATCGCCGACAATCTGGATAGTGGTGTTTCCAGTCAGATTGGACCAGGCATCCCAATGATCTTGATCGAAGGGATCCTCAATGGACACAATGGGGAAATCCTTGATGAACTCCTGGTACATATTGGCCAACTTTTCGGGCGACAACCATTGTGCCTTATCACTCTGTGGGTTCTTGAAATCCAGATCGTATTGGCCATCCCTAAAGAACTCAGAGGCAGCAACATCCATGCCGATTTCAATCTAAATGAATAACAAATATATAAATTTAGGTGCATTGTTAGCAATAGAGATTCAATTGCTCACCTTGCCGGTGTAGCCAGCCTTGGCGATGGCATCGCTGATCAGGCACAGAGCCTCCTTGTTGGACTGAATATTGGGAGCAAAGCCACCCTCATCACCCACTGCGGTAGCATCCAGACCGAACTTAGCCTTGATCACGTTCTTCAGATGATGGTAAACCTCAGAGCCCATTTTCATGGCCTCAGTGAAAGTGGTGGCACCAGTTGGCAGGATCATGAACTCCTGCATGGCCAACTTGTTGCCAGCATGGCTGCCACCGTTGATCACATTGAATGCGGGCACAGGCAAAATGATTTCCTTGTTGCCAGCCAGATCGGCAATGTGTTTGTACAGTGGCACGTTCTTCTTGGCAGCGCCAGCCTTGCACACGGCTAGAGAAACACCAAGAATGGCGTTAGCGCCGTACTTGCTCTTGTTTTCAGTGCCATCCAGCTTGATCATAAAGTTATCGATGGCAGCCTGATCGGTCACATCCAGATTGGCCTTGAGTACCTCAGGGCCCAGGCTGTTGTTCACATGGCCGACAGCCTTCAGCACGGACTTGCCATGATAGTTGGCCTTATCTTCATCGCGCAGCTCCAGAGCTTCATGCACACCGGTAGATGCACCCGAGGGCACGGCGGCACGGAACAGGCCCAGATCGGTGGTCAGATCGACCTCGACGGTGGGGTTGCCACGCGAATCGTAGATCTGACGTGCTTTAATCGACTTGATAGTCATGTTGCTTTGGGAACCGCAAACAAAAACAAAATATATTTGCGGTTAAAGAAATGTTTTTTAAATGATAAGCTTGTACATTAAACAAAAACAAAATATATTTGCGGTTAAAGAAATGTTTTTTAAATGATAAGCTTGTACATTAAAAACTTCCAGAATACTTTTTACTAATCCAGGCGAATTTTTCAAGCATTTTAATGAATTTATTTCAAAGTATAAATAAATATATTTAAGTTCTTGTATACGTATGAGCTTTTGGTTTATGTTTCCACATATAAAATGTATTTATTAACTTGGCACATGCATAAATTACAAGATCTATTTTATTGTCCCCGTCAGGAATTTTATAAAAAAAAGTTATACGAGTAGCATTTTTGTACACTCAATTGTTTTTTCGTCACCTATGCCGGGAGAGTAGAAACCGCTCGCCATTTGTATGTATGTATGACCTCTACGCAGTGCTTAAAGGTCATTGCAAATGTAATGAGCAAAAATTGACGCGATGCAACGAAATATAACTTTTAAAAAAGACAAACTTTCTTTTTACAATATTGCATATTATTTCACTATTTTATAGTAATCAAACGAAATGCACAAAGAATAAGACGTGCATACATTTTTACATCTATATATATTTTTTCAGCATGCACATATGCACGTAATAAAATCTGTTAGATAACTTTAGCATTTACAGAGATAATCTACTTTAACAATTTGTTGCAAAAAAAAAAAGCCGAAAGTCGATTTAAATTTATGAAATCGCACACACAATTTAACCTACACTTATACATACCAAGAACTTTTAAATTTTATAAATTTAAATCCAGACGAGAGCGACTGTTTCGAGCTTCCGGCTTGGCTGGCTGATTTGCTACTGAAAGCAGTTGTCGAAGTACGCGACGAGAAAACGAGCAAATTCTTTGGGCTTGATGGCTTCGCAGTCGGCACCGATGAGTGCAGTGAGGGGAATACACGTAGAGCGCGCGACACTAATATGTTTGCCATTGTTGTTGTGGATTGTGGAACGTAAACTGCCCAAAGCGACTAGGCTTTCGTCCTCCAGGGAAAGTCTGGTGGATGAAAGTTGTGGGCGTTTTCGGCCTACCGGTATTTCAGCAGGGGTATGTATGTTTATATTGACCTTCGTACAAGGTTATAGGTAATAGCATCCACAAGCGGCCTCCATGTGCAGTCGAACTGGAAAAGCTTTGGGGGAGCAAACAATTTTACCTTTACATATATACACATTTTAAAAATAAATAAGTAAATAAAAATAGAAACAAGAGAATTCTAACATTCACAAAGTGCGGCGCTTTTCAGCACTGACGTTTTTTTTGCAAACATATCGATATATCGATAAAATAACAACAAACTTTAGAAAACACGCGGCCGGCGAAGTTTGTTATTATGTCCGAAAATACAAGAATTATTATGCCCGGTGAGCGCGTCAGCGCTGTCGAAGATGTGGCTAAAGGCAAGCGAGTCATACTGGGCCCAGGACTACGCAGAGTGGACAACACAGTAGTGGCTAGCAAGGCAGGCCCACTCCGCCACAAGGAGCCAAACACATTTTGGGTAGACAACTATCAGAGACGTTATGTTCCGGCGCGAGGAGATCTTATTATTGGCATTATAAGAGCCAGAGCTGGCGATTTGTATCGAGTGGACATTGGTGCGGCAGACACGGCTTCCATTTCTTATTTGGCTTTTGAGGCTGCCACTAAAAAGAATCGTCCCGATTTAAATCCGGGCGATTTGCTTTACGCTCGCGTCCTCAATGCCAATGCGGACATTGAGCCGGAGCTGGTGTGCGTCAACTCGAATGGAAAACGCGGCAAGCTCGGTGTGCTGCAGGATGGATTCTTCTTTAAGTGCAGTTTGAATCTGGGCCGGCTGCTATTGCGCGAAAACTGCCCAGCTCTGACAGCTCTCAACGAAGAGCTGCCTTATGAGATTGCAGTGGGTGTCAACGGACGCATCTGGGTGAAAGCCCATTCGACACGGGAGACAGTCAGTTTGGCAAATGCCTTAATGACTCTGGAGAATGCTGGCTATGCGGAAATTGACAAAATCTGTGGTAACCTTAGCACTGTCTTGCAAGCATGATAGTAATACCACATTTAAATTAAACTACTTACCCTTGAATTTGGGTTTAATTTTTGTTATTAATCTGAATACACTACACAATTAAATTTTAAGCTTTGACTAAATGAGAGATGATTGTAACTCGGCACCTATTTTAAAAAATTTCATTTTGGCCGGATGGTTAACACCCAATTAAAAGTGTTTAGAGCTGGATGCGGGGTATTTCCTAGTTAGGCACTTGTTTTTATTATTGCAGACGATATTTAGTCGTATTTCGTTTCGGTTTATTTTTCAACTCTCTTTCAGAAAAAATCGATAATAGGCGGGAAGTCAGCTGATCATTACGACTTATATACTTTTTTCATCTCTGTATTAGCATAGATCAGACAAGTTACGCCTAAGTGCAAAGGGCTAAAAAAACATGACTTTCCTAGAATTTTTATTCCTACTCCTGGTGCTTTATTATGTTGGCTATGTGATGCTCTGGATAGTTCTCGACTGCAATGTGGCTTTGTGGTTCAAATCGCGCTTTGGCGTCTCTTTGTCCTCCATGCGCGGACAAGTGGTTTGGATAACGGGGGCCTCGAGCGGCATTGGACGCGCTCTCGCGGTAAGCTTGGCACGCCAAGGAGTGCGTCTGGTGCTGAGTTCACGTCGTACTGAGCAGCTGAACCAAGTTCAAGCTGAATGCTTGGAAGCGGCGGGCGGACTACTATCGCCCTATGATGTGATGATCCTGCCCATGGACATGTTGGAGCTGGACAAGCATCAATCGCATCTGTTCACGGTACTCAATCACTTCGATCGCCTTGATGTGTTGGTCAACAATGCGGGTCGCTCGCAGCGCGCTAATTGGACAGAAATCGAAGTCCAGGTGGATCGTGATCTCTTTGAGCTGGACGTATTCGCTGTAGTCCATCTGTCGCGTTTAGTTGTGCGCTACTTTCTGGAAAAGAATGGCGGCCGGGGTCACATTGCGGCCACCTCAAGCGTAGCTGGCTTCTGTCCGGTTCCATTCTCGGCAACTTATTGCGCTGCAAAGCATGCATTGAATGCATATCTGATGTCGTTGAAAGTTGAGCATCGCAAGTTGGATGTTACCATCTTTGCGCCGGGTCCAGTAGCCACCGATTTTTTGCTTGAGGCATTCACAGGCGCAGAAGGTGCCAAGGTAGGCAGCAGCACGGCCAATCAAAAGCGCTTGAGTGCAATGCGATGCGGATACCTGTTTGCAGTCGCACTGGCCAACAAAATGGACCTCACTTGGTGCGGTTTGTTTCCGGTCAATTTAATGGCTTATTGTGCTCGGAATGCAACTCTTCTCAAAATTCTTAACCAGTTTATGACCGAAAAAGCGATAAATAAAATTCGCGACGGTAAACAGTAAAAATTATGCATCTGCACACATTATAAACATTTTGAACATTTAAAACAAATGTACAATATTACAAAAGACTTGAAGTTTAATTATAATGTTTACCATTTAAGCTTAACAGGGATTAATTTGTGCTAAGCGCAGCTTTAACATGTGCTGCAATCTTTACTCGTTTTCTTTTCGCTTTGGTCGGTGTTGTGTGCTCAACGCCATGCAATATGGGCCGAATTTGCTTTTTACTTTTCTTGCAGGAAAGAGGATTCGGATTCTTAATGCCCTTGGGTTTCTTTTGTTGAGCGGATGTAGTTTCTGCCTTTTTCAGTCCCTGCTTTTCCTTCATATACTCAATTTTATCTGCTTGCTTGCCCAGCATTAAGTTCTGTGCGTGTTTAAGCACCCATTTTTTAGATGCATCCGAGGGTGCTTCCAACACGGGCGTCGCCTTGTGCAGATAGAGTAGACAGCGACCGGGCACTTTGCGCAGACTTGCTTGCAGCAGGCGATCCTGGGAGGCAACTATATAGCGATTGTCCTTTGTCTGCAAATTATGATTTTATTTTATTAAAGGGCTTTACATTAAATATACAAATATCTCACCATCGATTTAAGGCACTCAGCAGCTGCAACAGGTGTTCCTTCATGGCCGCATTTGTGCACATGAAACTGTTTGACAATTGTTATTGCACCTGTTAAGGAAGCTCCTAGCGCCTCTGCTTCCAATATGACGCACTGAGTTGTTAATAATTTGACATTACATTGAAAGTATTTCCTAATCTGCTCCTCAATGACAATTTTGTGCTGAAATCAGAAGAGAATGAAATCCACTATGGCCGTGCTGATGTATGAAAAAACATGCGTACCCACCTGTAACGCGGCCTGACAAAACGTTGCGTCAATGAGCACTTGATATGGCTCACGATAATCAAAGTTAGTGGCAAAAAACACTAGCGTTTTGTGCGACTTTTTAAATCGTGAGATTTTCATCACGTTGCTTCAATTTGACAACAAAACTCACAATTACCGATTACACAAAACCGATACATCGATAAGTTTTCCAGCTAATTACAGAGTTGGCTATGCCAACTTACGTTAAAGAATTGTTCTCTTGCTGCACAATAACAGTATGGCATTTCTAAATTTCAATCAGTGGCGCGTCGACCCAAGCGCAAACAGATAATCGTGTGCGTGTTTCAACCACCTTTTAAGTTTTCACCCTTTGCTGCAGTGCTGTGCCGTTGTGTTTGCGCTTATTGTATTTCTATTTCAATGGCTTAGTTATAATTTTAGTTCAACTGCTGGCACATTGGGTATGTTATGTGCGCAATAAAAAAATATGTGTTTTATATTTGTTTGTGTGGAAGAAGTAAAATAGTTTTGCTTAAGCTGAATCAATACAGTAAAACATCTGTCAGTCGATCGTTGCTTGTGCTTAAGTTAGTTATTTAAAATGATCTCCAAATATTACTTAGTTGCAACCTGTGTGAGTAAATCGAAAGCAAATCCCTTAGTGGCTTATATAGTGTGTGCAATTTTATTAAGCACTGCTAGTAAACGCCTCCTTTTATTTATCATCCCAATATTCATTCACTGACTATCGCCAGCTATAAACGCGCAGTTGCCATTTGATTAAATGTGTGGGCTCTGCAATTTGCCACTAGCTTTGGATAAAATGCTTATCATGCTGACACTAGTTTATGTGGAAGGAGATTGGGACTTTGGCATGATTATTGCTGTTCCTCTGTGGCGTAGTTTTCAAATGTCCAATATTGGTCAAGTTTATGACTGCCTCTGTATAACTTTGTGATAAAGTCAATATATATATATATAACGCTATGCGTTTAGCACTTGATCCAATTGTTATTGTTTTTCCTTACACTTTGCGAAGGTTATCCCTGGAAATTTTGCAGCTGTTGATTACGAATGCAACTGACGGGCATAACTGACTTCTGTATAACCCAGCTGAGTAAAATGTTTAATCGTTAATCCACAGTAATAAATGTTTTATGTTGCTTGATATTGCTGCGTTTTGTAAAGAACGTATTACAATTTTTTATATATTTTTATAGCTATTATTTTTTCTAACTCGATGTCATGTAAATATGTTCTTTTGTATGTAAAGTTTATGTTTAGTTGTCTACTTATTTCAATATATATATATATATATATTGGGTCTTCACAGATCAAACAATTCACCATCGTTTGTTGCTTATTCAACTGCTGGCGATTGACTAGTTGAAAGATTGTGCCTCGCATACTGAATGATTGAATCGTACTTACGTCAAAGGTGTCTTGGCATCCGGTGCGACGTGTTTCGTCCGCTTAGAACTTTGTTTATAGGCCAATGAAAGTCGCACATGAGATTCAATTCTTTAATAAACTGTACTAACACATTTACAAATCAATTTAACTTGATAAGTGTATGAATATTTTTAGTAACACCTTTAAAATAGTCAATGCAAACTTAAACTAATGGTAATAATTATTCTATCAAATATTTGCTTCCATCTAAAACACTGCTACGTTTGATCTTTTTTTTTTTTATTTGATTAATTATATTATTTTGTTTATTAAGAAGGCAAATAAAGCGCAGAGCAAAGCAAATATAAAAATAAAATTATTTTTTTGGGGTTTTCACCAACCTCTTGACATCAGCACAAGTGTTAACTTAACAATTAACTCGTTTACTCGTTCGCTTTTATGGTAAGAAGATTCAAAAGGCAGCGTTCTTATTATTATTATTCTTGTTTTGTTTTTTAGTGTGAAAACTTAAGTACTCTTCTTAAAATTCTGCGAATTTAATCGAGAATTTCGTTTACTCTAATGTGACTATCAAATATGGTTGCTTTGTGGCAATAGAAAAAAAAAATAATTGTCTGTTGATACTTAACAAAAATCTTTTTTGTGAATTACAATTTGTTATTGCAAATTCAACTAAAAAAAATAATAGAAGAAATATGAATCAGCCGAATTTTAATGTGACGACAATAAGTGAATTTACATTAATGATTATGTAAATATAATTTGTTTACATACGAACAATTAGTTGTTCGCATCTTATGACAAACAAAAGTATTAATTGATCACGAAATCGTTTGATTAATTTGTACACAAACGTTTTATAATTGCCCCAGAATTATTTATACAGATAAGGCGACTTAAGTTGAAAGTTTCCTTATATAAATTAAACAAAATTAAGCTTATTATTATTGATTCCGCATCGATTTGAGTTGCGATGCGCACTTTCTAAAAAGGCTTAACAATCCGATAAAATATGGAGCAATCAATTTGGTTACGATAAGCGACGTTTTAATCATATAGGTAAAGGTATATATTCCAAGAAAATTGTATTGATAAGTCTGCCTTAGTCTGCTCATCATTTGCACTTTATACTCAGATTCTGAGTCAGATGACGTACTCGTAATGCTCTCTCTCTCTGTCTATACAGTGCTCGTCTTTCATTCATTGAATGACGGCTCTCTGTGTTGCCCTACCCTCTCCGTGTGTTGCTGTCTGCATACCAATCGATTCAATCCGCTTGTGGGCTGACTGTCGTTAATCGTCATATGGATTAATTAGTGACCAAATGATGTGTGCACTTTTGATCGATTGATATGGCTGACTACGGCTTCGAATGTTATTCGAATTAACTTGTACCTTACCTGCAGCTAATTAGCAAACAGTTGTCGTGCCAATTTGGTTTTTTTTTTTTTTTTTTATGTGCGAATTCAAGTGGAATTAAATAAATGAATATTTTTACTTTGCAGCTTGTGTTGGCAACTTTTTGAACACTACTCGCAAAATGTGTCTTAAGATTTAAGTATATATATTTATATAACTCATAACTGGCATTGAACCCATTGACCTCTTGTTTATGACATTTTATTAGAATGTATTTGCGAAAACACTTCCCTTAAGTATAAGTATGACATACATTTGAGAAATTGTTTGCATTATCACTCAGCAGCCACATGTACCAGATGTTATCAGCTAGAACCTACTATAGCGATGTTTCTATACTTGATTTTCTTAGATTTTTTTTCGAAATTCCTTATCTCAAAACGTGTGTGACATTTCGTAAGTGTTCCGGTTATTTGACACTCTAAATTTCTTTGGTGAACTTAAACAACATTTCATTCAGCTATATTTAGCTCTTAAAACATCATTAGGCTTTAAGCTCTATGTTAACAAAATACTTTTAAAAAAAATGTATATTGAATGGCTTTTATGTTCCGGTTAAAACAAGTAAATTACTATTTTTTTTTTGCGTGATGCAAGTCATTTGTTGATATTTAAAACGGGGTCAAAGTTGACAAACACTGGTTATTAAAATACATATTCATAACTCTTTTAATATACACCTTTAACCAACTGAACAAATTTGATAAATAGCTTGGGTCCGTTTAACTGGCGCCGCTTTAAAGTTAATTATTCTAAAGTATCAAAATATATACATTATAGCTCATTAAGAACTGTAACGCAAACTTAAATTATTATATACGCTCATTCTGGGCTATATATTTACTTGATTTCATTGCAAGCAAAAACAATAAAGACAACGTTCAAAAAAACTATTTGTGACTTTAATGAAATCTAATTGGTAGTTAGACTTACCCTATTTAAACGTTAGTTACTGCTTGGTTCAATGTGCCGACAGATCAGATCGGCAGCAGTTCAGAGCTGCTTGACACGCGAAACACCACTCAACACAAATACACATCCAAATAGCTAAACAGATTAAACATTAGCTAACAAATACTTTCGCACAATCCTTTTATGTACACAAAAGTTTTTTCTTACATCTTCTAAAATTATATGTAAATATTATTTTATAATATATTATATTATTTTTAGTTATAACATGTTTGTCATCAAGCTAATGTTCTTGCAAACAAAAACTCTTTATTCTACAGAAATTTTCCTTTTTTTTTTAGATTGCAGTTGATTGTGTTTAGTTTGTGTGTTTTGTAGTGTTGTTGATTGATAACTATTAAAGCTGTTGCTCAATTGATCAATGGGCAAGAAATCAGCCAATTGAGATGTTAAGTGTACAATTTTAATAGTTACAACTATTTTACGTCAGTCGTAAAGTAAACACGCTCTCTCAACCGAGATTAATTAGTCACTTATTTAAGAGCTTATAGCCCTGCAATTTACATTTTACAATCTATCTCTTTAACGCTTTTAAAGTCTTTAATTTTGTTTGTTTAATTAAATATTTCTAGTTTACAATCTACCATAAAAAGCTAATGAACTTTATTTGCTACTGACATTTAACCTTTTTAAGCTTCTTTTACAATAACGAATCTAAGTTCAACAAGTTAAAAGTTAAAGTAATAAAATCTTAAATTATTATTGACGCACATTTATTTGAAAATATGACTTTTTGTGATCCTAAAAAGTAAAAATGATTGATTTAACCAAACAAAATTGATTCAGATATAAAGAGACAATATCAAAATATAGTCCACCCTTCTTCCCACACTTTGCGACATTAGCGGAAAATAGCGTACAAAAATCAGCTGTATATCTTATAAGGTTCAAGGTGTGCGTTCATTATACCGATCAATCGGCGATTTAGTATGCACAAAAACTTTTTCATTTTAAGGTTGCACTCAAGTGTAAAAACGTCATCGGGGAAACTCTTGCTTCATCCAGACAAAAACGGTAAAAAACTGTAACGTTAATTACACATCTGCAGGTTAAAAATAAAACTAAAAAAAGCCACACAGTGCAGAGAGTAAAATCCCAAAGATTTGCAGCGGGCTGGCAAGCAAACGTAAAAGTATTATAGTGGAACACAACATCTGTTTTTTTGTTGAATCATATTTCATTTGATACGTATTTGCACAATTTATTATGCATACCCTTTTCTACTTATTTTTAATGGATACTGAGAAATGGAGGTCATTGTTTAAATGACCATTACAATTTAAAGTTATGTATTTACATACATTTATGTGTTTGCGCAGACATTTTTAAAACCGGCAACATTTAAAAACTCATAATATGATTTGCAAACAACGGAACTGCCCGAAAATAACGTAAGGCATTACAAGACCCGGCACAGGAGAGAATTAATAAGAGAGCATATTTCAAAGAGAGAGAGAGAGCGCAAGCAAAAGTTTTTCGATCACAGGCGTTGCACAGTGGGCATTTATATTTTATTTAAGATCATTTTAAGCTGACTAAGAATAAATTAAAAGGAATAAAAACATTTTTCTAAACACAGAGACTTATATGGAAAATGTATATTCGTTTTATCTGTTTTGTTGAGGTCTTGTTTATTTTGTTCAACTTTAGCTTACACTAATAAATATTTATTGTTTGTGCACCTATGTACATATATAAAAGGTCAAACATCAAGCTATGAGGTATCTTCTTATACAGCTCTCTCGATTTGCTGTTCATAGAGTGTGTTTTAGTCCACTGTATGCCGGCACAGCTGAGCGAGCATCTGGATTGACTAAGCTGGCAGTAGTATAATAAAAAGCCGTTGGGAGCGAGTTCTTTAGTTCAACGGCAGCAAGCGGCTCATGTGGAACGTGCAATAAACCGACGGAGACGCGCCAAAGTGAAAAACATAGAAGTAAATAATATAGAAAGAGTGTTCGAGCACACAATTAAAATTCATTTACGCGTCGTTGATCTGCATAAGTTCAATGAAGAACGGGCCACAAAACGGAGACAGCGACAACGAATGACATCCATATTAAAGAAGACAATTGCATTTCTTATACAAGAAACAAAGCGCGAAATGAAAAATCCGGCTCCTAATTAGCTATTGTTTCTCTTAATCCTATATGTAAATTTCAGTTAAAAGCACACAAGTAGTATATGTACGTATATGTTTGTATATATGTAAATATATAAATTGGCTGCAGCTCAAGTGTAACGAAATATTGCTGTCAACCAAACACAAAAGAATTGCCGCTCAAAATTACAATCAAAATTAGCAAAATTCGCAAAACAAAAAAATTATACGAATGCTGCCAGCGATCGCGTGCTTAGTGCGCAAATACTCAGTGCTTATCTAAACAGTCAAGGCTCAGCAATTTGTCTTCTTTATACATAAATGTGCTTAAATATTGGTAGTACAGTTGCATTAAAAACGTTTCATTCGTGTGTCGAAGTTTTTGGTTTTGTTTTTTTATTTAACTCGTCAACTTATTGTTTTAGTTTTTGTTTGCGCGCGCCTTGCTTACAACCAAAAATCAAAATCAAAACAAACATAACTGCATCCAAAACGAACGAGAAACAGAAAAAAAAACACAAAGAACAGGTTCGTTAACTTGACCGTTCAAACACTGAACACTGAAAACTAAATAACTGCACATGTGAGCAAGAGAAAGAAAGAGAGTCAAAATATTTGGATCTTGAGGGAGCACTATTGTGGCTAGACGGAGAGAAGGGAAATGAGTGTAATAATCGCTGCACATTAAAAATTCTAAATGAAATTTTGCTTGCAGCTGATTTGAATTATATTTCGTTGCTTATAATCTGTAGCATCACGCAACAGAACTCTTTAAGTAGGCCAGCCTCCTCCGTCTGTCGTATCTATCTGTTTAGCTATTTGTTGTCTCTCTTTCTTTATCTCTCTGTGGTAATCACAGTTGTAGTTTTATACGTGCATATGAACACATCGAAGAACTGTTTCTAGAATATGAATCTTCTACGCAGTTCTTATACTCTGTTCTCAAACAAAGCGAAAAGGTATATTAACTGAGCTTGTTCTCAAATTCTTTGTAGCTAAACGTGGCAAAGCCCCCTTCCGCCCCGCGCATCGTTGTAAACAAAATCCCAAACGGTCATAGGTTCACTAACCCCATTAAGAAGCATTTTTCTTATATAATGAATTGCGCAGTCGGTTACGTGTAAACTGTTGCTTGTGTTGAGTTCCTCATGGATACAGGGTAAATAAATAAATAATGACAAAACCGGCTAATTAATCCAGTATAAATAAAGCTTCCAACGACTACAAAACACGAAAAATAAAAGACGTCGCATGCTTATGATTTATGTGTATTCATGTGTATTTATGTGGATATATAAATAAAATGTTCCGACCGTGGTACTGGTTCCTGATCCGACATGAAAGCGTTCGCTTTCAGTATGTTTTTTTTGTTTTTGTTATTTTTTTGCCGATCGCCACGTGCTGACCTTGACGACGTCATTTTTTTTCATTATCTCTAGCTTGATTCTACGGGTCAAATACGTTATGTTTCTCTTGCTTCAAGTCCAGTTTACTTGTGTGTATATATATATACACTTTACTTTGTATTATTATTATATGTATGTAAGTTTATTTACATATTGTGTTTATCGTGCTTTGCCTCTTTTATATTCCAAGCCGCATATTGTTCTTAAAACTTGTGTGTATATTGTTTTTATCGTTATCATATTTGCAAGGCATACAGATAACATTTAAATTTGTTTACTTTACTCTTGCACAACTTAATGATAAAGCTTTCCACCCATTACCAACGAGTACAGGGTATGAAGCCCATTAGTCATGAGCTCAGTGAGTACATTCCCGAGAGTGCAATAAATTTTTTTGAGCGATTGTATTGTTCGTTAAAAGGGGTAAGGGGACGTCACTAGGAGGTTGCCTCGATACAACAACCTGAGAAGTTGGTCAATAACCCCAGAGATGCCTTAACGATCGTGAATTTCAAAAGCGGTTACAGTGTGTTTACCCTAGATCTTTAAATGCTACCATATTGTACTTGTTAGCCACAGGGTTTCTTTTTAATCTAATCTTACTTGATATACACTTTTCAGCCAAATACACTTTCTCTTACTAAACTAGCTTTGATCTTATAATTAGATAAGCGTTAGCTCCAAGCCCAGCTCGTATCCTTAAGTCTTTCGTATACCAATTAATTTATTGCACAATGATCAGCCGCGAAACCTTAAACGATACGAACGTCAAGTTCAATTGACATTAATTCAATCAATGACTGTTTAAGCAAACTGCACTCAAACTTGCCACAATCAATCGGCCTCTGTAGCTTTGGTGGCAACAGTTGCAAGAGTCGTCGTAAATGGCAATAACTACTAAAACACGATTACAAAGTTTGGCAAACGGCAAGGTTTTGTGTCTACTCTGATTCCCAAATAAAATAGTAGTGTTTAAGTTTGGTTCTTAAAGATAATTGCTTTAAAACAGTTACTTATTAATATTTTGCAATCTGTGACAATGTAAACGAAGGTCAACTATCATAAATTTGACATGGTTTTAGCGTTTTTTAAATCTGTTTATTGCTAGTAAACTGCGTTGGCCATGTCTTTGGTTTTGGTCTGTTGGCAATTGGTTTGCCACACCCCTTTTTTGGTTTTTGCTGTAATTTACAATTATTTTTTAAATTTCTTGATTCTTTTATCCGGTTTCGGCGGTGTTTTCAAACAGGTTTTTTTTTGTATTTTGGTCTATTGAATTTTTGGATTTCTTGACTTACTAGCAAAGTCAATATCAGTCTTAAGTGTATACAAACTATAAAAAGAATGCCAGAATAAAAGCAGTGTGATAGTAAAAGTTTAAGTGTAACTGCTCTTTAGGCCAGCATAAATCAAACAACATGCAATCTTGTGAGAAAGATTGTTGCGATGAAATGAATAGAGTAATACATATATATTGTCCATTTATTTGTATAATATTCAAATACATATTATTTAATAAACAGAACAGAATGCTCACACCTCTTTTCTTACTTCAATTTATAGTCTGGTTTATAAAGCTGACTTTGTTTTTGTTTTTGTTTTTCCCCCGCGGTAACTGACCTATGCCAATGGTATGCAAATTAGCACCAGCTAAACAATTTTATTTGTTTAACTAACTAGCGAATGTAAATTTAAAAGATTTAAGTAGGTTGTGAATATTTCAACAACTGAACTAGTTTCTCAAAAATTAGTTTCATAAACGTGAGAAAAGGGTATCATATGGGTGTGATTTCGTTATTAACAGGCACAAGGAGACATCTCTAGTCACAGAAAGTATAGATAATTAACCAGCTTGGAAATTAATATTCAAATCGTATGCTCGTTTAAAAATCCGCATTATAAATCTTTCCCCATATAAATCTGCTGTCTTAGAATTCTTTGTAATCCAGTTTATTGGAGAAAAAACAGTATATATTTAGCTAAAAAACGATATATATATATGATAACTCACATTCTTAAATCTATGTTTGTCACAAGACAACGTTTGACTTTTAAGATCTTTTTAGAATCTCTGGCTTTTGAAATGTGCTAATTTAATGTGTACTTTAGAATGTTAAATATTGTCTCAATGTTTTGTTTACCTGTTTAGCCAGTAGGTTGATGAGTTCAAACATTATCATTATCATTAAAAACTAGACGTTAACAAAAACCCGTATTTATTTTAATAATTTTTGTGAATTGTCTTTACAGTCTGCCAGAACAAAAAGAAGCAACTCATTAAAAAACGAAGTTAAAGTGGAACTTTGTTCCATTTGATTCAAACATAAATGACACTCTTGCCAGACTTAAAAGCCACAGACACCTCCTGTTGTGGAGGTGGTGATGCCAGCAGCAGTGCCGCCAGCACTGGTGACAGTCTTAAGGATCATTATCATGGCCAACATAAGGGAGGCTGTGGCTGCCTGGGCATTAACTGTTGCAGCCTAGCCGCCGGCTCGGAAACATCAATTAGCGAATCCGCCTCATCGATTTCGGCCACGTCCAATGCCAAAGTCAATAACAATCTGACAGAGTTTCAGCCACATAATTATCACGATGCTGTTGCACATGCTAATTTTGCACACTGTGATCCGGTTAACATTAATTTTTCCGATGTACGCTATGAGATTCGCAAGTTTTCCTTTCCCGAACGCAAGTTTGGTAAGTTCACTGTAAAGATTTTCGAATAACAAATGATTTCTTGAACTGCTTGATCTTTTCACAGTCACTAAGGAGATTCTACACGGTCTACAGGGTGACTTTCGATCGGGTGAGCTAACAGCGATAATGGGTCCATCTGGAGCAGGCAAGAGCACATTGCTTAATGTGATGTCAGGTTTCTGGTGAGTTATCTTCTCAATCTCTCTTAATTTAATATTATTCAGAACTTCTAGAGATGTCTTTGTCTATTTGCTTTTATTAATTATTACGCGTTACAAAACTGGAACTAAAAGCGATAACCAATGATTCATCTAAGTCATGTTGCTGTGATGCATGCATAATGAATTGCGTAATTTATTCAAATTCGACTTTGTACGCTTTGTACGTTCAATGAGTGCACTGGAAAAGTCGTCAGCTAGTACTAGCTACAAAGAACCAGCATAGCATCATTAATCTAAAGCTCACATGAACACATTGATACTGTCAGAAGATGAAAGATGAGCCGAAGTCCAAAACAGCTTCCACTTATCAGATTCATTTCTCTTTCGCGCTTTTTCTTTTGTGATGTAAATGTAAATGTAATATAATTGTGCACATAAATTTGATTTAATAATTCTATATGCATTATAATTGCCTCAGAACGAATGCAATTTACAATATGCACAGATGTGCGTTGATCTACATTACTAGCTAAGTAATTCAAGTAATATTCTCTCGTCTGGTTATACAGTTAATCACCATACTTACACACTTTGTCATTTAATGCTTATCGGTCATTACACTACGAACTTGAATAACACACACATGTGTTAATAATTACATGTGAACTTATATAGCTGATACATTAAGTTTATTATACACACACACACACAAACTTTAACGCTATTTCACGAGACTTCAACTTGTTTCTTGCGTCTTCTCTTCTTATATTTCAGCGCTACGGGCGTCACGGGCAACATACAAGTCAATGGCAAAGTGATGGCCACAAGCTCCGACAGATTTCGCCAGCTCTCGTGCTACATTCATCAGGATGATATGTTGCGTCCACAGTTGATGGTCGGTGAAATAATGCTACTGGCAGCACACCTTAAACTTGGCTTTGAAGTTAAGAAAGCTGAGAAACTCACATTGGTAAGTTCCCTTTACAATTGGGTTAACTTTTCATTAGACTGACTTTAACATAATCTGCTGTTGCTGTTTACTTTTTCTTTTCTTTTTAGATAAAACACATCTTATCGTTGTTGGGTCTAGATCATCGCTATAATGTCCTAACTGGCAAACTTTCTGGTGGACAGAAGAAGCGTCTCGCCATTGCTCTAGAGTTGATAAGCAATCCTGCCGTCCTCTATTTGGATGAGCCGACGACGTGAGTAACTCATTAAAATAAGTACTGAATAATCGATAGGCTATATGATGATGACCGATCGTTTAAATGATTATCCTCAAGATGCAAACTCAAACACAACTTGAAGCTACTTATCAGTAGTGCGTTTTAACGCTAGATTGCTTTTAATACATATGTGTGTATATATGTAGTTAGTTTAGCATGTACATATATAGTAGAGGTATGATTTGTTTGTTTTGTGGTGTTAACGATGCGGAAATTTAATGAAATGCAAAAGCATTGCTGATAAAGTCTTTAAAATCACTAAGCGTAAGAAGCGCTACGTTTAATTAAAGTAGTTTACTTTGTTTCAAAAATTACCCCCTTAAAAAATATTTTGTAATACTTATTGCATCATTATTGCTATGGAAAGCCAGTCATGCTAAATAAATGTTAATAACAATTTCTCCTTAACGCATTTGACAAAGTCAATTTTGTAGTATTTAAGGTTCGAAAGTTTATTTTGTTTTGTTTAAAGAAATCTACTTTCCTAATTAAATGATGTTGTTAGGACATAAACAAAATAAAATAAAAAGTTGATTGCATATTATGTTGTTGTTTATGTTTTGCTTATTTGTCTTAGTGTTATGTTTTACGCATTAAATGAATTAAAAGATTAGGAACAACAAAAAAAGTGGTGCAATGGGATGAACTTAACCCTGAATGCTTAGTTAATCTGCTCCCGTTATCATTATGCTATGCAAAATAATAAATTAAATAAAATAATTAAATACTTTATGACCTCGTTGAGTTGACAGTATTTCCTTGTATATTATTTTCGCACGCTGAAATGCGCAAATGAGTTCAACAATGTTTTAAAATGCAACATATTTGCATACCCTGCAATAATTTGTTTTTTTTTTTTTTCTAATTAAATTTAACGACATTTTTGATAAGCCCAAATGTTTTGTCAATTGACGCACAAACAAGCCGTAACACCGCAACACATTAAGGGAATTTTCCATTTATTTTCAGTGGCCTAGATAGCTCCTCGTGCAGCTCATGTGTGGCACTGTTGAAGAAACTTGCCTCCCAGGGCCACACGATTGTTTGCACCATACATCAGCCCAGTGCATTGATCTTCGAGATGTTTGATAAGCTCTATACGGTGGTAGATGGACATTGCATGTACCAGGGTAGAGTACAGGAACTGGTGCCGTTTCTTGCCGATCAGCAGCTAGTGTGTCCCAGCTATCACAATCCAGCGGATTACAGTATGTTTGCCACTGTTCGGTTCTATGAGGAAACATAAATAACTTGATCTGTTTTTTTTTTTTTGTTTACATCAGTGCTGGAGGTGGCCGTTGGTGAACATCAATGTGATCTTAATAATCTGATAGCAGCAGCGAATACAAAGTATTATGGGGATGCCAAAAGGGACCTTAACACTGAAGATCTGTCGAAGATTATAACAACCATAAAAGGTAAGTTACAATATATAAATTGCATGGATTGTTGTACAAAATAGAAAACATAATAACGATTGAATAACATTCTTAAAGACAATATGCGCTATACATGCATGCTTGCCTTTCTGATAATCCTTGACTCTTTTACAGTCTACCCTTCTTTCCCGTTTTTAAAATTATATATTAACATTTTCATGCCTTTATTTTTAAGCACTCAACATGCATTCGTTAAAAGCTTTACATTAAGACAAATAACCAATTAATTGATTCAATTACAGATACAATTGACAGCAAGCAAATGAGTGCATCGTCGGCGAGTCTCGATAAATTTTCAAGTTATGGTAGCTACGTTAAGCCCGCACAACAAGATCTGGCACTGGAGGAGATCAAAGCACTTAATAGCCCAACGGAATCACTCGAGCAGTCACTTGCCAATGCGTCAGTTGCAGTTAAAGGGCTTGCCAATCGTGAGACCATGATGCCAATGGCGACATCAGAGCAACTTAAAGGCGTCGTTCCAGCCTCGTTTCTTATGCAATATCTGCTGCTGATGCAGCTTATATTAATCTGTGCCAGACGCAACTATGTGAGTACTAAATCTATATATAAAACAACATGGCCATAAGGAAATAAGGTCAACTTTCAATTAGCCTTGTCAGAATTGAAAACGTAAAAGTATCTATTTCAAATGCACCATAAAAGACAAACAAGTTTATATTCCCGATTAGCAGAATGATTTAAGATAATGATTACAAATGTTGACAGTTTTAATCAGTCTCTATTAATAAGTCAGTTATAAGTTAGAATATTTCCTAACATTACTGAATGTATGTTTATTATCTGTTAACGTGTTCATTAACGGTAAACACTTATATTTACTTTGTTTTTTTGCAAGTGCCTGTTAGCGTCTTGTAAATTGATTTGTTATTCTTTCTACATTAAGGCATTATAGACTTAGACTAAAGCTCATACATCAATAAGTGCATGTAAGCGCTTGCATAAAGCTTGATGTTGACCATTCAACTGTGGCTATAAGTTACAAAAAAAAATCACAAATAAATACACAAATTTACGCGACGACAACCTTCACACAGATAATGCACCACCAACAAGTAGTGTTTAAGCTGCGCCTTTGGATATGGCATTCTAGCCAACCCCTTTTGTATGCACATTATACATAAATCAGTCTACTATTAGATAAATGTTTAAGTTAAACCTATCAAATATGTGTGTGTGTGTGTGTGTGTGTGTGTTTTAAATGGCTTTTCAATTTTATAATTTGCAGTTTCTGTTGCTGGCTCGTATCATTTCGCATATATTTATTGGCGTTATTTTCGGCTACCTCTATTTGAATGTGGGCAACAGTGCGAACTCTGTGCTTGGAAACTATGTGTATCTGTATGGATCCACACTACTATTGGTGTATACCGGAAAAATGGCAGTGGTATTGACCTGTAAGTAAATGCCTAACACAATGATAACTTTTCAATAATGAGTATGTATACTTTTTGGCTAAGACCTGTTCTTGTGCTAGCCAACTTTGTCAACTAGTTGCTTTTGTATATACAAAACATAAGATTCAAGCATAAGGCTGCGCCAAATGTTGTTACGTAATTTTAGTAACAATTCGCGGTAGCTTCGCAGCTGGAAGTTTTTTTTTTTTGGTATTTGGTGATGTAATTTGTACTTGTTTTCCTGTGTCCCATTTATAAAGAAAAATGTTAAGCAACAAAGTAAAAGACACAAAAAGTATCTACCTGGAATTTAAATGGCTATTTCTTGTGTAGAGAAACCACATTCACCCTAATGCAGAAAATTTCATTAGTTGTGGTTAAGAAAAACATGCGTTCAATTTAGATTTTTCCCATGCTAAGTGATTCAGCGCGATAAGTTTCTGTAGTCTGGGGAAGCAGACCAGTTGGCCCCGTTTCAAATTTACCGCTGCCTGAATCACACAACTCAAAGTGGGTGTGTTTTGTGTACGTATTTAAGTTTTTATCATTATTGATAAATAAATATGTTCGTATGTTAAGTACAAACTTAAGTTACGTACAATTTATTTTGTATTTAAAACCTACTTGTTAGTGTGTCTATTTGAACTAGCTCCCAAAGGGTTACTGTCTTATGAAATATGTATTTGTGTAATTATTAAGCGTAATTACTTGAAATGAATCATAAATTATCTTAAAATTGCAGTTCCACTTCATATCCATATGCTGACTCGAGAACACTTAAGTTACGTACAATTTATTTTGTATTTAAAACCTACTTATTAATGTGTCTATTTGAACTAGCTACCAAAGGGTTACTGTCTTATGAAATATGTATTTGTGTAATTATTAAGCGTAATTACTTGAAATAAATCATTAATTATCTTAAAATTGCAGTTCCACTTCATATCCATATGCTGACTCGAGAACACTTCAATCGCTGGTACAAGCTGGGACCGTACTTTTTATCGCTAATCTCTTTCGAAATACCCTTTCAGGTAAGTTTTGGCAATCAGTTAAAACGTGTCAAAGACCTTTCTGAGCTATTATAGCCATATAATGTAACAGTTAGAAAGATCAAATAACATTTTTTATTAATAATTTATTAATAAGAATGTCGTTTCAAACCTTTGGTATTGTGTTTTGTTTGTTGACATAGGCACTATTACTTCTAGAACTGCTGTGTAGCTCTAAGATAGTACTTATAAAGTGATCTTCCGAAGTTGTCTAAGCACCTTATTAATATTCAAGCTGCGTACTTATAAAAAATCGAATTTTTTGCACGATTCACTGCTTTGAACATAACATGACGATTCAACAATAACAATTATTGTGTTGTTCCTCTTACTTTCTAAAATCACTTGGGAATATGTTTGGTTTTTAATTAATAGCTGCACGTATCAAATCTTTAGATTTAATTTATGACTTTGTCTAAATTTCCTTTAGTTTCAAATGGTATTCTATTTGATAGAAAAATATGTCTATGGTACACAATATTCCTAGGTCTAACTTTTTTGTTGCTACAGAGTATTAAAAAGTCAGAAGATACGTAAGGTGTATCTTTTTATTACGCAAACACATTTGCAATTTGTTGTAGTTTTACTTCTATATCTGTTTATCGAATAAACATTATTCTAATTTGTACAATCTTGTTCTAATAGAGCTTTTGCACCGCCTTGTACATTATGATCAGCGTACGGCTGACGGCCAATGACAGCGTCGACTCTTTCCGGATCTATTACTTTATGTTGCTGGCTATATTGGCGTCTCTTAGTGCTCAAGCTTGGGGCTTCTTTGTAGGTGCCACGCTGCCCACGAAGGTATTTAAAAATATTTTATTTAACTGCTTTGATTGATTACTAATCGATATATATATTTTTTGCGCATTTTTAGCTTGCCGTCTTTTTAGGACCAATATTGGCTGTCATGTTCTCAGTGTTCGGTTTCTGCACAAGGTACATTGATATAACGCCGCTGTTCCGCTGGATGTGGCATTTGAGTTACTTCCGTGCTGGTTTCCATGGTGCTTTAAATGCCATTTATGGTATGGATCGTCCGTTCCTGGATTGTCCCGACAATGTTATGTACTGTCATTTCCGTAGTCCCAAAGTGTTTCTTAAGTACATGATGATCTCCGATGTCCACATGTCCGACTGTATCATCCTGATGGCCGTTGTGATTGGTGTAATGCATCTTCTAACAGTGCTAACGCTCTGGCGCAAACTAAATAAGCGTTAGAAATTATGTGTATACGTTTCGATTAGCTAAGTGTTTTGGTTTTTAACAATTTTATTCATGTTTATTTGTTTTTCTACTTTGTTTCAAAATTCATTATTCGTTTTTTTAAAATTTCTATCTAATTTAATATTGCTAATTTTTTAGTTTACCAATTTTAATTTGTTTGTTTTGTTTTCAAATATTCCAAATAACTTAATTCATATTTAACTTAACTATTTATTTACGTTTAGCTTAAGTTTTTTGTTTAACTCTAACTTAGTTGTACACAAAAAAGGCTTTAGGGTGTAATTTAAATGGATTTTATTCTTCCAATTTATCCTTAGGCTATAGTTATTTAAGTGCTGAGATACCAAAAAAAAAAAAAAATGAAACGAACTAAACTTAAATTGTATTCACCCCACCACCACCATTATATTTTTAATAGTTTTACTAAATTATTAAAATCACAAAATTAAAGCTTGCCGTTAATATAATTTTGAATTCAACATATGATTAAATAATCCTAAGGGATTTTCAACAGTGTCAAAACAAACCAAATATTAACAAAATCACAAATCCATATCTGAATATATTTATAAGATATAAGGTTAACTAAGATCTAAGCGCAAGAACTTAAAACATTCAACGGAATTTTTTTTTATGGATGTCAAAAAAAATAAAAAATTGGTAAATCTATAAAATTGCAATGTTTTGGCTTTTCTTAAATACACAACTTTTCGTTCATGTAAGTATCATTATATCTTCACTCCAAATTCATGATAAAAATCTATCCAAAAAGATCAATTGCAAGATGGGCCAGAACTTTTCGAAGTCATAAGTCAAAATTTAAAGCGTTGAAAAAATATATATATTATTAGATACATCTTACATTAATGTTATATTACAATTCTAACAGTTAATTTTATTAATGCAAAATCTAAATGCAAACAAAATAAATAAATAAATGTATGGAGCTTATATTCTATATTCGATCCGTATTCACATGGTGGACATTCGCGCATATCCATATCTTATAATCTGGTCATGGTTAAGCGGAGCATCTGTGCTCAGTTCGACTCGCTGCCATTGACGTGTTTCATTCGACTTTCGTATCGCCTCAACAACGGCTTGGACGTATAGGCCATCCTCAAAGGTGGCGGCGGTGGACACAGGTGCCTTTATCCAGCTGGACTCTTTGCTGTTAAAGGCTTCTTTTAGAGCACCGACCATTTTGCACATACCCTTTATATAGGGACGTGGCAGCAACGAGTTGTTGGTATTGAAATGCAAGTCCTGAACATCCACATAGACTGCTTCTTCCTTTTGATGCGATTCCTTAAGCACAAATAGATCGCCGCCTCGCACGACCAGGTGACCCTTGCTGCCATAGACGAGCACCTCTTGCGAAAATGTTTTCGTAGGCACTGTGTGGCTATGTAAGGCCACAGTGACAAGCGTTCCACTGGTCAGCTCCATTTGAAAGTTGCAGAAATCCGGTGCTGTTATTTGGCGTATACCATTAATGGCCGCTGTTGTTTTTGTATGGGCACGCAGAACGCCATGGACACGCACTGCCTGCTGTTGCAACAGGAAGTTCACCAAATCCACGACACTGCCTACTAGATTGAGAGCGCCACCGCCCATTTGTGCATCGCACATCCAGTTGTACTTTTCGGGGAACAGGGTGCCCATTTGCACACGCACATCCATTAGAACAACTTCGCCCAGCGGTCCAATTAGCTCATCTAGCAGGCAGCGACGCATTTGTGTAAATGCGGGCAGAAACCTCAAAGGATGATTCACCAGTGATATAAGCGTTGGATAATACTGCGAGGCTCGAACCATTTTCATCGAATCCATCTGATGCAATCCGGCTGGCTTGTCGCACACCACATGCTTGCCAATTCCTAGTGCCTTGACTGAGATCTCTGCGTGTAGGAATGGTTGGCACACTATAAACACTAGATCGACATCTTTGCGCAGGAGCACTTCGTCTATGACGTTTGTGTAAAATGCGACACTCAGTGTGTTGGCTGTTTCCTTCGCCTCCCGCAGAGTGCGTCCCCATATGGCTTTGACTTCAAAACTCTTCTCTCGTAGCAGCGGCACCAGAACATTGGCAATTTCACCTGTTCCAAATACGCCAACGCCAGGTAGCATTTTTGTTTTATGTTTATATGAAATGCAACCGGTGTGACCAACTTAAGCGATTTGATGTGACAAATATCGATATATCGATTAATAGTTTTAGTGCTGCCACCTTGCTATGAAATTATACTTGTATATACCCATGTGGCAGCACCAAGCTGTATTTGTTAACAAAAAATAGCTGTTTGAAAATAAAAAAATTAAATTAGCGTTTATTTTTCAAATCGCTTTGAACCAAGTAAGCTAATAAAGGGATTGTACATATTACTATTGTTGCCAACTTCGATAACACAAAAAGTTTCAAAGATAGCGCATTATTAGGGATCAAGATATTTTATTATTTATGTATTAATTCAACAAAGAAATGTATTTCCAAACCAATAATGTTATGGGTACTTTAAAGCTGTATGGCGGGTTCTATAAAAGGCAGCTTTTCGTAATCGTTGCAAGGATGCGCCAACATATCCTCCAGCATGCGATTCAATGACTCGGAACCAAGCATGCAGTCAGACTTAATAATGCTGGGCACATTGCCAGCATTATATAGAATTGTGTTGCTCAAACCTTTTTCGTCGCTGCTGAGTATTTGCTGCAATGCTGCGCTAATCTGTTCAGATCCCATATTGTATGGCTGCTCCAATTTGCTTTGAACTGCCGATGTTTCCATTCCAACTGCTATACGCGATTCTTTTTCTTCATTCACTACCTTTAACATGTTAATTGATTGTGCACCCATTAAAATTCCAGCACTGAAGCTAATCAGCCATTCGATAAGCGATTTCATTGCTTCCACAAATTTTGAACGAATGTGTAGAAATATTGTGTGTGGCTTGTAACTTACAAGTTGAATTTTTCAAATATATGTGACTGCTCTAAGCATCATTATAAAGCCAACTCCTTAAATATAAAACTTGTTGCTAATTCCAAACAGCCTAAGGCTTTCAATTACAATTATAAGTGCATATGAATATCTAAGCACTTGATAGTTGTTAAAACAAACGTGACTAGTTGCCGAATGTGACTTGTGTGTGTGTTCGGGATAATAAAATTGCGCAAATTTAACAAAAGCAACGCGCAAGCAAGTTGTTTGTACAAAAACCACAACACAAAATGGCAGCCGAAAGCATATTCACAATTTTCACAACTGTCATTGAAATGTCAACATACATCTACTGACAGCTTGCTCATCCAACTTCCCCTTTCGCACCACCCAGAAGCCAGCCACCTTCCCTTGCTTTAGCACACCAGCATGTTGGTGCTTTGGGGCTCAGCCTCTTGCGCGCTGCGTGACGTAAATACTGATGAATACTTCTCAGCAGCAGTGTGAAATCCTTCTGTTAAGGATGCCAAAGTGGAGTGAGAAGAGAGAGAGAGAGAGAGAGAGAAAGAGAGAAGGAATGAAAAAGAACGCTCGAAGCTGCTTACAACGCCGTTCAACTCGTTGTTGTTGTTGTTTGTGGAGTTGTTGTTGTTGTCATGCAGATTTGTTAAAACGTGAATATCCGCGGTGTCCTCGTTGTAAGTTTCAGCTTCAAATGTGGCTTGTCAGTTTTGATGAACTATCTTTGGTCTGGTCGTAGTAATGCTAATAATGCCTATGACAGAGATCTATGTGCGGTCTGATTCATTGCTGTGTCACTCGACGACTGAGGACGCCCCAAATATGAGGTCACGTACTCTAACAATGGTGTCAACGTTCCGTTGTTTGGCTTAATAAATGTAATTCGCCATAATACATATAGTTCGTCCTGTGCCCCCGCTAAATGTATGTGGATATTAATTCATACTAAATGTGATTAATCAAATGGTTTAGTTTGCCAGCCAGGATACAAAAATGACTAATGAAAGCGACAAAAGTCTCTGTTGTATTATAAATGCTTAACAGTTGGTTTTGTCTTAATGCTTATTAAATTCTCACGGGATAAATGTCTCGTCTCTACCTGACATTTACAAATATCTCGAGGATTTCTTTGACGGTTTCATATGTTTTGTTGGCATAACTACTAAAACTGTTAGAAACTTAACTTAAGTTTATTTTGTCATTCCTAAACGCTTTAATAATCTATCGTAATCGTCTCAAAACTCACGAATCGCTAGACAAATATGCATAAAATTTTAAGTTTAATATTAACTTTTCAGTAAGCATTTTGCCAGCCTACAGTTGTAAGATGTCAGCAAAAGTTAAGCTAAAAAGAAAAAAGAATTTGACTTGATGTACAAGCTTAAGCAACATGTTGCACAAATTACTTTTTAACTAAAACACACATACAACACACAGACACACAGCTGGTTGTGTCTTTAGCTTAAAGTGTATCCTTAGCTTAACATAACTGCAAAAAGTCAACTTTTGTTAGTTGCAGAAAGCTGTGCTAAACTTTTCCCTTTCCGGCTTGCCTTTTAGTTTCATAAACATAATTATAATGCAACTGCATAAAATAAAAAACACATTTTGTTGCTGCAGCGTAACAGCAGGAAATTAAAGAGAGTATGTTGCGTTGTGTTTTGGATGTCCCTTGCTGGTCAGGATTAAACGATATAGTTGTTGTTGTTGTGAGTAGGTCTCGTGACTTTTTGGCCAAGTCGGCGGTTTGGTGTCATTTCCCAACTCATCATATGTCACTTTTACGCTTTTACGTCCTTTCACATAATCCTTGTGTATGGCGCTCAGCTCAGCGCTTTTTACAGCTCCAAGGAGTTGCAACACTTAATGCGCAATTTAAATTCAAAGCCGCTTATAATATTTTAACGCCAGTCGCCCGCCGCATAAAATTCCATTCCACTCTCTAGTCAATTTTCGTACAATTTATATGCTAGGCAAAGCAATTTAACTTTCGCCTAATTGGGCGACATGCAAAATTTCTGAGCTAACTGGCGCTGGATTACAGACCCGGATTGCCGACTGCTAGTAGTTGTTGCTGGCTGGCTTAAATGCTACATTAAATGTAACTTTGCTACTCTTTTGGTAGTCAACGGAACCTGCGACACATTATATTTGATCCCGCCAGGACGTGCGCAAAGCAAATAAAATTTCTTTCATTGCGATGTTGCAAGTTCAAGTTATTGGATTAGTTTATTAGATTTTAATACTACCGTGGTAGAAACAGTAGCAACAGTACATCAAAGTGGGTGTAATGGAATATTCCCTGATTGCTTTCATAAAAGCGAGTTAACCAAGCTGAAATTGCTTGACAAGATTTTCATAAACTATCTACGCACTGTAAAAGTACCAAAAACTCGAAATAAGATGTCAGAATTTTGCAGCAAGTTAGCAAATCATTTTGGTAAACTAATAATGTTGTTATTGAAGTGTTTATCTCTCCGACCAGTACTTTATGGCTGTTACTGTGCAGCTTGTTGATCTCTAAGTTGACATGGCTACAGCAAAACATGCTTTTGTTCAATATTTTCCTTTATTTCAAATGAAAGCTACAATGTTCTTTCATGTAATACAAAAACAAATTGGCCTTAGGCGCTACAAGTTCAACTGTCAGGCAACATACAATTCATTCATTCATTGAACAGAATGATTTAAGGTGATTTTCACCTTGATAGATTATATTTTGCTTTCATTATTCATTGAAGGGGTGCCAAAGAAAACAATAGACAAATGGGTTTGCATCGATGTCATCCCCTTTTATCTTACGGGACCTTGATTTACACGATGCCATACATTACGGGAAACGTGACGTGACAGTTTCCGACCTTCCTCACATGCGATGCAAATGTGACTGTTGGAACAGAACCAAAGTCGCAATTTACATTTATAGCGAAGCAAATAACTCGGAGAAGTACAACCACGATGAACAAAGCTTTTCTCAGGCTTATCTGAAAGCGCCATAAAAGTTGCTAAATGTCAGCAACATGTTGCCAGCGAGCAGCTGTTTCATGTTGCTGCAGCATCCGCCACGTGGCAAAGGACTGCAAAGATTTTGTTATTGATTTCTCGCATTGTTTCTTGAATGGGAAACTGACGAGTCATGTCATTGTCTCCTTGTTATCCAATTTATTTTTAGTTTCTTATTTACGTCTTCTAAAAAAAAGAATAACAAATCAAATTGTTAAGGCAATGACCATTTGGGGGCAAAATATTCACTAGTATTCATAATAAAGTAATATCCTTGCAGAGGGCATTACAATGTTCTAGAAATTGGTTTATAAGTTGCAATGCAAACTGGTATCTGATACTAGTATTATGATAATCAGTCACGAAATTTTATCTAGGAATATTTAAAGTACGTGTATCATCGTTGTTGTTGTCTTTTGTTATGTGTCATCGCTGTGTTTAAAAGCACACCTTTATGATTATACTATATGTATGAGAGTGTGTGTGTGTGTGTGTGCATATGACATGTTGTGAAGAGCATTATCTAGTCAAGCACGCTCGATTGCATAATGTCCACTCACCATCAAGGTCACAATAGTCAAAATAAAGGCTACCAAAAAAATTTGGCATAAATATGTCAAATAGGAAAAATGTTTTACATATTTATTTTTTTTGGCACACTTGAAATCAACAAAGCAGAAAGTAGTGAAAATGCACCATTAAAACGGTTATGTGTATGTAGCTCTTACGTATTAAGTGTTATTGTGATTGCAAGAATTTAAAGGGTTTTTTTTTAAGATGTTAAATCTTTGATGCCCAAATCGATTGTCGACCTGTTTGCTTTTTTACTTATTTGAAGTAAACGTTTTGCTTCGACCTGGCTAAAAGTTAATGAGAGAATGCAGGTCAAATTGCTGCTGAAGGCGAATATTCAACATTTTGCCTGTTTTCTGTGCTCAATGGAAAATGAAGTTCGCCTGGTTTTGTCAGCCATTTTAAATTCCAACGACTCGCTTTGGATGGCCTTGCACTCAACTGCATCAGAATGCGACGGGGGAGTAGGGAGAACAGCCTGCCAGATGCCAGAGAAACTTGACGCTTGGCCGTTGCAACCGCTGCTAACAACAACAACGACAAAAGCCCCGAACACAGCAATTTGTGCTTCAACTCGACTCGTCTCATCTTAGCCTGGATGGGTACAGAGTTGTCAGCACTATAATCATTGCCAGCGTTTCTGGACGCGGCGCATCCTGGCACGCTAGTTGATTGGATCATTTTTCCAACAACAGAGGCTCACTAATTTGACTCTGCTGTTCCGAAGGACTTTTACAATCACGGGAGTTGACTACAGCTGTGGAATCTATTCCATTGCAAAGCGGAAGGTTCATGACACAATGCTGATTATAATCAACTGGCCCAAGTAGATCACAACTAAAGTTTATTTTTTGAAAACTCTTCAATATTTTGTATTGATCCATAAACTTTACGCTGTTGCAAATATTATTTAAGAGTTTAATAGTAATAAAAAAGCAAAAAATGCATTCTGGGGGCCGATGAAAACTTCCTGATAGAAGAGAGACACGTTGCGACGCTTAACTTATTATGGTAATGGTTGTGCGCGGCATGTGCCCCATAGCTAAAAGAAAAGTTTATGCGGCAACTTTCAGTTGCATGTGTTGCATACTTCATCATAACGTGGTAACCTGCCGCGCAAGAGAGAGCAACAGAGTTTAGTGAAATACTGAAAACTTGCAAAACTAATTTCTCTGACACTTTTACAAGAAGAAGTCGCTTAGTTCAATATAACTTAGCAACAACATTTTTATTTTTACAAAATAAATATTCTAAGAAATCTATGTCTTTGCAATAAGTTACAGGCCGATAGTTGTAATCTAATCAGTGATTACCACACTGCCTAGAATGTGGCGGTATGGCGATGTAGCTATCGATAAGTTAAAAGTTTTGCATTAATTGTAATAAGACAAATGGTCACTCTTATTAGTAAAAGCAACGCGCAATAAATAAAACGTGATCATATATTGAAAAAGTGCCTATATTTGTGTAATTTACTTAACTCATTGATCTTTGTTAGAGTATTCACTTCACGTCACTTTAAAGTCTAAATTTCCGACCTGTTAATGTCTTAAAAAGGTGACTGGTAACCGGGTAAAATGAGAATTTAGCGTAGAAGTTTCGTTGCAGGCGTCATTGGACTCCAGCTGAACTTAAGCCAACATTATTTATCGCTTACAGAAATAAGTATAGCAAATGGAAAAAGCTACCAAAGTGAAGGCCACAGTGCAAGTAAACTATCAACAACTTTCGATTGGCAACAAATATATATTTCCAATTTCTTAACCACATTTTTACTATACCCTGGATTGATATAAAAGAAGTGGTTTAACTTGAGAAGTTGAGATTAGCTTGAACAGGACAGAAAATATATAAATATCCATCTATTTGTCAATCTACCAAACATGAAGACTTTTCTGTTCTGTTTCGTATTTTTCCCTTCTATTTTCTCATAAAGTACGTGCTCTTCGGCAATATCCCTTAAGCTACAAGTTTAGCATAAAGACGCTAGCATGTTTGAACTAAAATAAACTTACATTATTATTAGTATTGCTCGGACAACTGGAAAATGTGCCTGAATCACGTTCTATTTGAAGGGAGGTACACACGAAATGTAACCCAAATTAAAGGATTGCAAATTGTGAGAAATGATTGCACAAATGCTAATGGCATTGTTGGCTTCAAGCCAAATTATAAAACAAATTGCAAAATAACTTGAACAATAGCAGAAATACGTTGTGCCAGGAATTGAATTGGATTTTATGTAAGTATTAAAGCATTAAATCCAGGGTTAGCCTATATTGTAATCTATAAACACTATAATTAACAAGTTAAGCAATATATTTTCTACCTCTTCGTAATACTACTTTAATAATAACTACAAAGTAAACTACGATTCAAACAACTAACTTAAGTATGTATGAAGCAACCATAATGAAAAGTCTCAGGAAACTTTCCACTGAGCCAGCTTAATAATTTTGTGCAACCACAGAAGCTGCCTCAGTTAATTTTCCAAACATTTATCTCTATCTGAAATGGTAGCACTTAAACTTATTAAAAAGCTGGAAAATCCTAATTTGTAATTCAAAAGATGCCAGCCAGTGATTAGGGACGAAAGAACATTACTGCTACCATCAACTCCCAAGTACAAATCCAGCTCTCTGGGCCTCGTTCACCTTGCCAGATTGTCAACGTATTAACTTTTTGGCCAACAGGCATTTTATTTGCTTCACGTTTTTGGCTTAAGTTGAGAATTATGTGAATAGCTAAAATGAAAGAAAACTACAAAATTCCGCCGGGCGTAGCCGTAGACAAATTTTCAAACTTGCACCGCACAATTACATGAAATGATGAGAAAACTTTTGGTCCGAAGACATTTAAGCTTAATTTGAACTGCGCAAACAAATTTCATATTATAAATGTCTTCATAAAAAACGGTTTCATAGTTTGTCATCACTGACGTTTTTTTAGAAGCTTTGTTTTAGGGCGTAAGTTAAAAAAAAAAACAAATAAAAAATGATAAAAAATTAAATGCTGCTGCTTAAAGTTTGATCAGGCCTTGTATAAATTTAAAGCTTACCAACTTTAAGTCTCATATAGTAGTATAATGTATGTTATTCGAGTACTTTATATTTCAAATTGTGTAATTGCAAAAGTCGATCCCGGCTCAACAATGACGGCAACAGCTGCGTCTGTCACATTAACCTGATATGGCAGGGGTTGGCATTTTTGGGTGGGCTAAGAGCTTAGGGGATGTTGGGTCTGGGTGCCATTGAGCGGGAATGTGTGTGTGGGGGGAGGGAGGCAGTGTGTTTGGCTGGTTTTTTGGCCCTTTTTACTTTTGGCTTTGCCTGTTCGCGGTTAATTATGTTTTTTGTATGCTCGACGCATAGTAAAAATGCTTCGTTGGCATCGTTCTTGTTTAGCAAAGCATTTGACCTGGTCTTGTGTGTGGTGGTGGTGTGTAGGTGTATGTGTGTGCTTGTGTGTATGTGTGTGTGACAATCGTCTTTAATTTAATGTATACTTTGATGTGCAACATTTGCTAATTTGGCTATTAATTTTACCCTGTAAGCACAAATACGGCTCTAAGACGCTATCATTAGGTAGTGTATGCTAAATGTAGATGGTATCTTATGAGAACTTTAAGTAAATCCGTGGAGTTTTTATATATACTTAATCATATAGGAACAAAGAGTACGAATACTTTTGATTTCAAGAAGTTTCTTAGCCCAACTTAACATTAAAGAGTTTTATTATGCAAGTAATATTTATTTTTAACACTATACTTACTTATAAATATAATATAACAGCGGAAAAAATATTTCCATTATCAAAAAGACAAACACGAAATATATTTAAACGCCCATATTCCCCATAGTGCCCTTTGTTCCACGTAAGCTTTCGTTTGTGTCATATTGCGCAACATTTAAGCCTTAATTAGTGCTTTGGTTGTGACAGTTTTATGTTGCTTTGGTTACAGTAATGAGTCTGGGCGCTGTTGGAGCCGTTCGTAGGGAAGCAGTAAAGCTATTGTGGTTTGTAATGCGTATAGTAGGGTGTATGTGTGTGTGTGTGTATATATTATATACCCTGCACTTATTTAAAAAAAGGATTAAAAGATTTGAACAAAATTGATCTTAAATAAGTATACTACTACTTAAACTATATCTTTCTTATCTTAGCGTGTGCTTAGGCTAGTGAATTTCTGGCTGTAAGTGTATTTAATCTGAAGCTTGAGAAAGCATTGCTTTTCCTTAATTGTTTTTCTTTGCCAGCCTTGGCGCACTTTAATTAATTTTACTTATTTCAATGTTGGCCATTTTACTTTTGGCACCCCTAAACGTGATCGAACTTTGCACATCGAATAACATTTGTTGCCTGCCGCTTATCGACAGAGACATCTTGCTTGCAAGTTCAGGGCCTGAAAAGTTGTTTTTGGCCGTTGTGACTTGAGTGTTGAATTTTGTACATGCCACCGATTTTTAAGAGTGTGCTTAAAACTTTTTGACAACTTTTTTAAATTCCTCAAGCACGTTCGTATACAGTCCAAGCATTGTTGTATTTGTGAGAAAAAAAAGTAATTTTGATTTTATTAGCTGTATAGCACCTGATGGGTTTGATGGCTCCTTCTGGTATCACCTGCACCTTTTGCAGCAATTCAATTTCCCACTGTTGCCAATTTAACACAAAAGGAACTTTGCCTCTACATAGTAGTAAAAAAAAGGGAGCTAACAATTTGTTGTTATCGTTGTCGACGCCTTCAATGGTTTACTTGCTTGTCAAATCTAAAAACATTTTAGCCAGATGCCAAGCAGCCAGCCAATCATTGAACTCGAAACGATTGTTGACAATGGCTAAGAGAGAGCATATTTCTTTTGAATCCTCTTTCAAATAAATCTTTTAGTTGTCTTTAGTTTATGCTTGATAGATTGGGCTGTTGTTTTACTAAATTGAATCGGACATCGAGCTTAGGGTCGTAATCCTAAAAGCATGTGTCATTTAAATCGCTTTTCGAAGTTTTTTTTGTTTCAAGATTGCACTCGAGTTACTTTCACTTGTTTGGAGATAAGCTTGCTTTGAGCTTGACAAGGCACAGAAAATAGAATTCGTTGTACAATCTTTGGTATGAATCTTAATGGTAACCTCCTTTTTTTTACTCATTCTTAAACTTATTTCAATATCAGTTTCTTGTATATCCCTTCCATTATTTATTCAAACCGCAAAAACGAAACTTTATTTGCAATTGAAACTCAATTGCGTTAAAAAGTACATAGTAAATATGAATTTTTCATTTCATATATATAAATATATATGTATATATGTAACACATGCATGTCTGCTTTTATAAAATCAATAACCGAATTCTATTTTACTTCAGGCTTTCAACATTTTCAACCGTTAAGTTATCATTTGTATTGTCATTGATTTCGGATGCATCGCTTTCAATCAAATAGCCAACAATATTGAATTCAGCATTGAGGCATCGCTCCCACCTTTCAATGGCATCATCAGCAGCAAAACCAATGAAGTCACATGCAATATTGATCACTTGATTGGCATTGGCGCCAGCAAGCAGTGAAAAGAGTCCTGGCTGCATCCGTGATGAAGTCAAATCATAAATGTTGCCATTTAGTGCCGTATACATCGGCTGATTGTCATGCACTCCATCGTATGTGCTCAACTGTTGCAGAGTTAGACGCAATGGTTCAGGTTCTTGAGGCAGCTCACTGATGGCCAAAACATGGCAGGCTTGACTATCAGTTAGCTGCCTGGGGAACTCTAACTTCGAGCGCCGCTTATCGTTTTCCTTTCGAATGATATTGGAAATCTTTGTTGTGGCATAATAACCCAACACAAATGAGATGACAACTTGAAGAATCGGACTGTTAAGCCAGGGACGCAGAACTTTTGTAGCTGCCAATATATTGGGATGTTCTTATACATAAAAATAAGTTGGGTGAGTATTCAATTTGTATTTAAGCAATGAAACTTACTTGTTAAGGAAAATTGTGATTGTCCCAGTTTGAGCAGCGACATTTTTATATTTCCTGCACTTTAAATTGTTTGTATTGTTGAGCATTTGCAGGAGAGGCAACAATTTCTGTTTGACAAACATATAATTTTGATATTTGTGTGTTATACATTTTTACCCTTACTTACTAAGTTTTCTCTTAATCCTTACAACGTTTATTTTCGCAAATTCAAAAAGTGATTAGGTAAATACCTGCCTCAAAGAGTTATCAACATGGGATTTACGCCAAATTAATTTGTTTTATCTTTAGCACAAAAACCACACTCCACCAATTGGGTTTAAGGGGATTTTCAAGGATCAAAAAGTTGAAAAAAACAAAAAAAAAACACATAAAATGCACAATTGAATATTATTTATTAGTATATTCGCATATGTTTGTTTATTTATATTTAAAGCCCAGGAAGTATGTCGATGTGTGTGGCATACATTGTGGATTAAACATTGGGTAACTCTGGGTCTATCCGAGAGCTTAATATGAGCTTGTTAACACACATAGCAAGCGAGCAAGCTGGCAAGCTGGCAAACTGGCTCAATTCAGATGCTGTTAAGCCATCTGTCAGGCTCATTTATAATATGCACATTCTGGCCAGCCGTTTGCTATTAACTTTATGGCCCAAATATGTGCGCTTGGTGTGTGAGTGCTTCACAAACATTTTCACATTGTGCCGTTTGTGTTGTCAGTTTGTATTATTATACCCTGATCCCATTAAAAATGGGAAAAAAGGGTATCATGAAGTTGTGCAAAAGTATGTAACAGGCAGAAGGAAGCATCTCCGACCCCATAAAGTATATATATTCTTTATCAGCATCAACAGTCGAGTCGATATAGCCATGTCCGTCTGTCCGTCTGTATGTATGAACGCGTCGATCTCAGAAACTATAAGAGCTAGAGACTCCAGATTTGGAACTTAAGCTCGCCTAATCCCTAGGCAGTACAAGTTTGTTTTCGATTTTCGATAACTCATCCCGTTTTCGATATACACATGTGATCGATAACAATAAAATCTTGAATTTCAAAAAACTTTAGATGGCATTTTAATTATTAATCAAAATAATAACAATCTGTGAAATTTTTATTAAAATCGGTTAAGAAACACCGGAGATATGGAACCTTGAAGTTGAGTATGCAGTATGCAGTATGGTCGTACACACACGCACACATACTTGCAAGCACTGACTGTACGCGTAAAGTATAGGGATCAGGGTATCGTCTAGTCGGGATTTCTCGACTAGAGCCTTCTTACTTGTTTTTAAATTGGTTTTTGTACTTGTACTTTAATATGACTTAATAAGCTCATTACAAATATTTTGCGCTCTTTCGTGCCGCAAGTTGAAACCAAATGTAACTTTACGCGTTAACCAAACACATATGCACAATGTACATGTGTATGCATGTATGTACATATACATTTATGTTAATATCGCCGCTGCAAGGATGTGGAATATGTTGCTGAAAATAATAAAAACCAGAGAATTCTGCTCCCTTTAGTCTTATGCTCAAAATGTAAATTTGCATAGCGTTGCCGTTGCCGTTGCCGCCGTATGTATCTCATACATGTTACGGCTACAAGAGCAGCTCTCTAACGAAATTATTCATTACAAATACGTTGCAGATGACGACATTCTACATATGTGTGTGTATGTTTGTATAGCCCTTGGGCGCTTGGGTCCCTGGGATTTTTGTTTGGTTTCGTTTGGTTTCGTCGAAATAATGTCTGGCATTTTTATTTTAATTTTTATAAATATAAACATTATTTGCCTGCTGTTCAAATATAATTACATTCACTCTGCGGGCCATACTCTTTGCCGTTTTATTAAAATACAAAAGAAATTTAATGCACACACACACACACACACACACATACATACATACATATATATATAAGACTTTGTTTAATGTGACCCGCAAAATGTTTGCTTCTTGTCGTCCATTCCCTTCCCCCTTTTGCGGCAATCGTGTTTGTTATTAATAAACTTTTCAATTTTCCAGCAAACAGCGGGACAGCTGTACACATTTAACTTTCAGCTCTCTCTCTCTCTCTCTCTCCCACTCTCTCTCTCTCTCAAGTTTCTGTTTATTGTATTTGGCCTTTCTATTAGCTTCGTTTGCGGAAATTTTCAACTGCCGGCATCAAATCACAAAGTAAAAGCTTATAAAGCTAAACAAAAAAAAAAAGTTTGTTTACAAAAGGCGAAGCGCCTTTTACAGATTGCAGCTTATTAAATATTAAGTTAATTAAAGCCAAATTCAAAGGATTTTTAGATACGAACACATTCGCTAATTATACGCTCTGCACATAATATGGCTTAAAAAGGTTTAAAGGACTTTGATGTGTAACTAAAAATGATTTTGATATACGAATATTAATCGGACACGGCAACCTTTTTAAAGTATTTGTGTATCCAGTTTTTAATTTCTTCCATCTTCCATCCAAGCATTTAAAAATATTTTTTAATAGGCTCTTAAGCGATACGTTAAGTCCAAACCATAGAGCCACAGAAGAATTGCATGAAAATCTTTAAGAAGACAAAATTTAAAGTCAAAAAACTTTTCATGTTCAAAGCTGGCTTCAACAACCTGGTAATTTGTTTTTTGAAGCTGTCATCCGGCATTTCCGAATGCACTCCATAATTACGGGCACTGTCAAAATTAATGAACTCGAAAATACCACGGCATGGTGAGGTGAACCGAAAGACATTTCATTTATTTTTCGTTGTTTTTTGACAGCATATATAAACGTACACCGAAGAGCACCAAACGAACGATTGCAATTAATGAGGAAAACCAACCAACCAACCAGCCTGCCAACTCACACTTTTGGGCACGTTCTCAAAAGTTGTTGGCTCGAGGAAATTTTTGCTTGCTATGCAAGATGCCGCTCGAATTTCTCACATCGACTCGATAATACTCATATGCCAGAATAATTACCGAGCATTTGTTCGTGCTTGTGCATTTCAAATTGTTTGTGCAGACTCAAACGAACAACTAACCGAACTTTAAATGATTCATACATATATATATATATGTGTGTGTGTGTGTGTGTACTAATTACGCATACGACGTGTATTACACAAATAAAATGAGAATTCAAGTATTTAATATATTGCCCCAAATGACGCTCGATGTCCAAGTCATTTCAATAAATTACACGCATTATTGCTGATAGCAACAATAAAAATGAGGTGTGAGGTGTGAGTTGTGGGTCCTGCCAAAATGAAACAAACCAAAACAAACAAAGAACAAACAAACCAAAGCGGGGCCAGACGTCAATCCTCTCATATCCACTTAAACACATATAAACATAGTAGCAAGTCCTTTTGCACACACACGCACACACACATAATCCACAGACATTACGGCGCATAATGAAATGCTTTGCTTCCCTGTGAGCCCCGGACACAAGAAGAAGCACAAACGATGGCATGGAGAAGGGCGTAAGGGGGTGGTGTTGTGTCCACAATACAAAGAATACGCAATACGGTGAGCAATCACAAATAAAACGCTGCACGGACGAAAACAAAATGAAAATGGCCGCCACAAACACACACACACACACAGGCAGTGGGGAGAAATTATGGCAGGCCAAGAGGGGCCAACATTCTCGTTCCTTAATATAACAGCTGATCTCCCAAAACAGCTGTATTTCAATGTTTTGGGTAATTTAAACAAATTTCTCGCATATTTTCCCAAAATGCTCCAGATCCCAAAACACACATACTGTCCGATGTGCGCATGTTGAGCAAATGGACCAATTGAGAGAATTCTCTCTCTCTCTGTAGGGTTTTTATGGTAGTTGAAAGCTTTTATCTGGAGCAGAGGCAGCATCCATTGCATTGCAGGCGATGCCGCTTCAGTAGCGGAGCAGATTTCAATCGTCACGGTTGGTTCAAACAGCCCCGAAACTTGAACAACTAACTATAAAGATATAGGCAAGCAGTGTAATAGAGAATGCATAACGGGACATCTAATCTTTAATTGTTGTTTTGCGGCAAAGTTTAAATTGCTTGACATTTCCCAAACATAACGATAGTTTCGGCTCTTTTAACTGCCACTTCAAAAAGTTCAGCTGCAACTCAAGAAGGCGCTTGTGTATGTGAATGTAAAATTTTGTATTTAAATAAATAACTGTTAAAGTAACTTAATGAAATGAGTAAAGAACTAACTGTCTCATTTAAGTGCTAAACAAATAAACAAAGTACGTTAGTTTAATTAATTGAATGTAAAAACTTATTCGATAACAATTTGGTTTTTAAGCTCTGAAACTCTTGAATGTTTGGAGCTCCTGTAATGGCTCTTAAAAACAAATGAAAAACAAAAAAAGCCGGCGATAAAATTTTCAAACAGTTCAACTAAACGTTACCGTTACTACATTCTCTCTTTCCTGTGTTTTATAAGCTGAATATATTTAAATACTTACTTTAAGAGTGTGACTTAAAAAAGAAAATATTTAATATTCTGCTGGTGACAGAAATAATGCTAGGAGCTATTATCATTAAGTATTTCCTGCGGAAGCAGCGCAAACTAATATAATATAAATCCATCCTGAGTCTTGGCAAGTGTGAACAAAAATGTCTGACGACAAATAACTTTTAATGAATTCAATTCAACGCATAAAAAAATAAGTTACAACATTTTCAAGATTGTTGATAAGGCAGACAAAACTGTATAAGAACTGAAACGCTAACCTCTTAATGTGCATTTCCATTTGCTGTTAGTTCCCATCAACTGTGGCCTCTAAGTTTTGGAGTTGCCGTCGTTAAACTTGTCACAAATTCTTTTATTGTTTTTTGCTACAGCATTTGGGTTAAGTTTCTATGTTGACAGAATCCTGACTTAAATTGTTCAAAGGATAGACAGCATAGCTCTTAATAGCTTATGGTTTCGACCTACTAAATATAACTTGAATAGAAATGGAAAATTGTAAAAAATATTTAAGGAAATTATAACTAATTAAAGTAATTATACAAAATTAATGTTGAATATAACCTTTTCTGTAAACTCATTGGTTTTAATGACTTTAAATAATTGCCTCAAACGCTTAGCAATTTAAATGTAATCTTAAACACTAGATTCCGATCCGAGCAGTTGAGACAGCGCATCCGTATCCGTATTGAGTGGTCGCCAATATTTCTTAGACTTGTCAATGCCACAGATCGCTGGTCATGTTCCATGCCAGTAAAAGCACCGTGTGCTGAATAGCCTTGGGACGTAAGAAAGCACAAAAGCGTTCAAGTTGGGGATGGTATATTTGTTGGTCTATGTATTGTTTACTCCGGCCAGCAGAAACGTTAGACAGCAGCAGCCAAAGCAACTGAAGCCGCCACAAGCGCTTCTCCTTTACATGGATGAAATTATAGGATTGTTGTGGAGGAAATAAAACCCTACGGCACCATATCTTACTTTCTCTCTCGCGCCCTCTACCTTTTGCTGTCCCACTCACACTTCCATTGGGAATAGTACTGAAATAGCGAGGCTTCCGTGATTTGTATGCGTTGCCACCATTGGCGTTACCGCCATCAACATGCCTTGGTTAATGTTGGCATCTGGATGCGGTGCTGGTGACGTGATGTAGCGACGCTGTGGCGTCTCCGTCAGTCACCACTTTTGTGGAACAGCATACGTCTTAGACATACTAGTATAGTAGTATGTGAACTAGGAACGTGCCCAGTTTTTTCCCCTAACTCCATGCCCTCTTTCTAACTCTCTTCACGTTCTCAGCGTCTTTGTGGCATAAAAATAAATGTGAGTTGTTCACAAAGTAGCACACTTTATACAAGACCCACCCAAAGCAACAGTGGTACAAAAGTGCATAGAATTTTATGATAGTTAATCAGATATTTAACTTGTCAACATGTATCTAAGGCGGAGTGAGGACACTAAGTGTTTTAAATGTGCACACGTTAGTAATAATAACGGAAAGGGCATAACAAAGTTCAGTAGGTTAGGGAAAAGGAATTCAAATATTTACAAGAATATTTTGACAACTCCCCTAAGTACTTACAAACCAAATCTAACGAGATTTCAAAAGTTAGACAACTTCTTAGTTCATTTTCAACTTTCATAAATAACTTAAAGCATTAGTTTTGTGACAAGTACGCTTTGCAGTATATTATTCACGTGCTTATCAATTATTAAGCATTTTAACTAGTGCTTAAACCACGGTTTAGCACACCTTGTTTATGCTATGACTCGAATAGCAATCGTTTTTTTTTACAGATGAAGAAAAAAAGAAAGAAAACACAATGAGACCACAAACATGCTTACATCTAAAACGGAGCCCAAAAAGCACTTTGGCTTGGAATTTTTCTAGCTCAAAAACTGAATAGAAAAACCGCGTCGTCACCGTCTTCATGCTTGTTGTCCCCAGTACTACTAGTTGGCAATGGGGGCATTGGAGGTGGGGAGGCAGAGACCCCTTCTTCAAAGTGTGTGTGTGTGTTTGTGTGTGTGTGTGTGCCTTGCGGTCGTGGAAGTATATTATTTCGAGGTACTTTTTATTTTAAAATTTTTTTTACTTTGCGTTACACCAAAAAAATGCGGGCCACAAACATAAACATTTCTAATAAAACGAAGGAGCTTTGCATATAGAGGAAAACGATTTCGTCGTCGACACAGGTTTATCTACAGCATCCTATCGCTTCTATTTGGTTCTATTTTTTAAACCCCTGCCCCCCAAACCTTCTTCATCCATCACTTAACTGTATGTGTTGTGCGTGTATGTGTGTGTGTGCATACATAGATATAAGTGCTTACTTACGGTTTGAGGGTGTGAGTGAATACCATGCTTTGTCGCATTTTAAATTAAGCTTCGTTATACTCTGTACGCATTTGCAAGCGGTTGAAAAGGGCATCATAAAATTGGGTTAAATTACGCGACAGGCTGAAGGAAACGTTTTTTTTAACCAGATAAGGAACATATTTTTAACATATCTTGATTTTTAAGACTAACAGATAAAAATAATAATAAGAAAATCACGTTATAAACTCATCTTAAAAAACATTAATTAATTTCACAAAAGTTATTTTTATAAGCGTTTAGGGGGTGTGTGAGTGTGTGCGCTTTTTGACTTGTTCATTTACATTTTCATTCTCAACATTAATATTTTGAATAGAATACTTTGTTTTGCTTTGTTTGTTTTTGTTTTTGTTTCCCATTCCGTTTCGGGCTTTCAGCTAAGTAAAATGTTTGAATTATCTTTTATTTGTCTTGCGCTGCTTTTTTTTTTGCTTGACTCATTTTGCTTCTTATTTTTTTTTAAAGCTAAGCAATTTTCTTTTTTCCTTTTTTCTTATCATATCCTGTTGTTGCATTTTTTATAAGCATTTTTTTTTTTTATGTTAAATAGGCAGTTTTTTAAGTGGCTTCTATGTTTCAGCTGTAAATTAAACTTGTGAGCCAGATTTATGCCTTAACATTTGGCCCGGGCAGGCAGATAATAAAATTCTTAAAATAGCAAAAGGCATAAACCGTAAATGCTAAGAATTTAGAAGAAGAAAAGCATTTAACACTGCCTGTAAAAAATATGACTTCCGTTAAAAAAAAAAGAAAAGGAAAACTCTTTTATTACAAAGCTTCATCAGAATGGCACAAAGGACAAGTGATGCACATTTGTTTTCATTCTTTACAGAAATTAAGTTATCATTTCTTTTCTTTTTTACTCAGAGTTAAGTTATCTGTTTTTCAAATTCCCTGTACACAAAAGAATTTGTATAAATAGGGTATTAAAACACGAGGACAAGAGATTGCATTGTCTATCAGCTTTTCGTGGCTAAAGACTTTACAAGCTTGGTATGTTGACTTAAAATAGCATCAATACTATATATACCAAGTATTATCTTCTCCCTTATCCGCAAGCATCTCAAGAGTTCTAGTACATGTGCATAAGTAAGTAGAAGCTGGACGATAGGGCATCTGCAGAGTCGGCGTATGCCGATTAGAGCACACACTTACTTGTTTATTAATGGCCGGCGGGTATTCAGACAGCTGCTTTTGTTTGCTTTGAGACGTGCATCTTTAGAGTACAGACTTAGAGAGTGCTCTCGGGATGAGTGCTACAGATTCTTTTTCGTCTGCGTCTTCTTCTCTCTGATTTAAAAACAAAAAGAAAGAAAAAAAACTTAAGAAGATTTCGTTTCGTTTGTTTTTTGCTTGAGTTGCCTGGTGCTCTCACTCATGCTTTTTTATTTAGCTTTAAAATTTCTTATGGCATTAGCTTTTGATGCTTTTTAAAGCAGAGCACCGAGAGCCAAGAACCGAAAGCCGAGAGTTAACGCCAGATCAGTCGAGCTTGAAATGTGTTTTCATTTTGTGCCGCCAGCTTCAAAATGCAGAATATTTAATTTCAACTGAAATAAGTCAAAGCACATACAAATACAAACACAAATACATATACAAATGAACGTAATATATATTTTCATGCGGAAAATGCTTTTCGTTTGATGCCTGAAGCGAGCAATTCATAGCCACAATTCATCAACAGTATGCAATATTAAAGCAGTCACAAGAAACCCGAGATTTTCATATATACATGCGTTATATATTTACATTCATATTTTAATTAATTTTATTGTTACAATAATTAATGGGACCCTTGCTGCATCAAGTGGAAACATATTTTATTATATCTACTTACCAAAAGTAATATGCAACGGCGGCGAAGTTTACGACTCGACATACTGTTGTTTGCCCCAAATGAAATTTGTTAAGCAACTGCAATTTTGTGTTGAAAAGTATGCAAAACATTTTAATAAACATAAAATTTGAAAAATTGCACAAACCACAAGAATTTAATTGCTTGCTTGCTTGCTTGGTGGCTGAGATTAATATGTGAAAGCGTAGTCGTTACGTTACGAGAGTAACGTAGAGAGTATATTAAAGTCAAGTACTTTTTAGCAATAGCAACAGACGTTCCACTTCTTTGAACATACAAGGAGGGCGGGGCAAATGGTATGCTTAAAAAAGCTCACAAACTTAACATGTAAAAGAGAATTCCTAAACGAATTCAAATGGTAAATAAAGTACATAGTTAGTTAGATGTTTGATAGAACTACTAGTAACATACAAGTAGAGCATTGATTACCCATAGAATCCAACACATGTATCCCATGAACAAAGGGCTCAGCCCACACACAAAGCAGTTTGAATGTTCTTGATACATGCTGGATTAGGACTTAAAGCAGATAAATCTGGCACACCCCCCACACACACACACACACACACATACAGTAACGAGGAGAAGCGTTAGGACTTGGGACAAGCTCTTCGAGTGCTATATTCATCACAGTGTACGCCTTTTGTAGTACGCCACGCCCACATAAGGGTAATTCATGAGGCGAACATCGTTTTCGTTTGCTTGACAAACTACATACAGACAAAACTACATACACATTGTGACCATATCCCCTTAGATAAGAAAGAGCGCATAACGAATGCGCAACTCAACCGGATGAAAGAATGAATGAATCACACACCAAAACTAACTTGTGTCCACCACTGTGCAATGAACTGAAACGAAGCAAATAAATGTATAGAAATAAGTTCATTTTTGATGTCTCAGCATGTCCCAAAAAAAAAAAAACGATTTCTATTGCCATTGTTAACGGCTTTTGGCAATTACATAAAATTTTACAATCAAAATGCAAATACTTTTTTTTTGAATAGTCAATTGAGCGTGATGCTTGTGGTCTTGTGTCTTATTATCAATCGTCCCTGTTCCAATTATAAAATAATAATATGCATTTGTGAACATTTATTATTCTCTTGTTTGTGGCTTATTTGCTTGAATGCATAATTAAGCGTATTATTATTGCGTTATTGAGCGTATTGTTCTGTTATTTCATTATCAAACAATATCAAATATACCGGGCAAGAAATATAAAGAGCTATTATAAAAAAACTTCATTTTAGTTTGCAAATAAACTGTAATAATAAACAAGTAAAAGAAACTGTTATATTTTTAACAAGCGCCAAACAAACAGCATTCAAAACAGACATCAAACAAAAAACAAAGAAAAATTCATTTTTGTAATATTTTGTACATTTTATTTTATTTATTTTCACAGTTGTCGCAATGTCCGGATGAGCTAAAAGCAGATGAAGCCAAATCAGCTAAAGGAACAACAACAACAACCACATTTATACAGTAACATACAACAACTGTAATAGCAACACAAGAAAAAACATACATCCTGATACTAGAGATATTTTGCCAAAATGCTAACTATGAAAATACTATTGGCGAAAATATGCATTTTAACATTTGTAATTGTGCCTGCTGTTTGGACAGCAACAACAAGATCAACACCAGCAATTACAACAACGACACCAAAAACAACAACATCATTCGCTGCAACAACTCTAACCAGAACTAATGACTCGAATAGCAGTTACGCCCCCGATGGGGCCATAGGCGGCGAAACGAATCGAAACGCAAGAGTTGCAAAAACTTTAGCGGAAATCCAGATTGGGCTTGTGGGCGTAACACTCACCACCGCCACGACGTCAACGGCCACGCCCACAACAACAGCCACAACCAGCACAACGACAGCAGCAACAACAACAACTGGTTTAGTAGCAGCAGAAGCAGAAGCAGCAACGGCCAACGACAACGGAAATGAAGCGGGCAAACAAATCAGTAATGGAAATGCCGAGATAGCAACAGCAACAACAACAACGGAAACAGCTGCAGCAACCAAAACCGTAACAGCAACAGCAACAACACCCGAGCGTGAAGCAACTACGAATGGTGCAACGACAACGACGGATAAGTTAATGACGACAAACGTGCCGCCATTTGCATCACTGGGCAGCGTTTTCGACAGGCTCTATCGCATTAAGCTAACCGAATCGAAACCGGAACGGGAGCAGGAATCTGAGCCGGAGCTAGATACCTCTGAGCTGGACACCGATCAAGATTCAGATGCCGATACGTCAGCTTCACGCTTACAGATACAAATGCAAGCAGCAGAATCATATCAGGTAGCTGAAACTCTAGCTGATCTCAATGAGGAGGAGCGTAAACGTTATGGTGTTTTGTTGGCTCAACAGCCCGTGGCAAGTAAACTCAACATCGTTGATTTGTATCCGTTGCAGTTGCAAGAGTTGCAGCCTAATGATGGACAGCTTCAGACAGTGTTTACACGCCCGGATAATGCTGACGAGTATCGACAGAATCTAATGCCCAATGAAGTGGAAATGCAAGCTGTTGTCAATCAACTAACGACGAAGACTCAAACCGCAACGCCAACAACAACCACACCTCTGATAACTACAACGGGAATTGTGGCAACTACACCAAGTTATTTCACCGGCAAATTGCTGGCTGAGCAGGATGAAATAATAACGGAAATCGAGCGTAAGTTTCAATTGCAAGAAACCACAACCACAGCAGAAGCAGCAGCTACTTCTACTTCTACTCCCACTCCCATTCTCACTCCGAAAACAACAAGGGATACCTTGCCCAAACTGGCACATGGCGACACCTTTATAGATCGACGTGTAAAGAAGAGCTTTGAGTTTCCCATGCAACATCGTGCTAGTGATGTTATGGCACTGCCACACATTGACTTTGCCAACACCAAGTTTAATACGGATGCTAATGATAATCCCAATGCCAAGACAAACTCGATGGCAGCAGCAGCTTCAGCAGCATCTGCCTCACATCCAGAATTCTCCACCACAAAGTTCTACAACAGCAAGGAGATGTACAACGAAATGTTGTTGCTACATAAAAAACACAACTTAATGAAAGAAATTGCGACGACTGCAGCAAGCGGCAGCAGCATCAGCAGCGACAGCATTATAAAGTCATCAAGGACCGCAGCGACGACGAGTGCAGAAGGGTTGCAAACTTTGGAGCAACAGCTTCAACGTCAACTCATTAGAGCTAGCGAAACCACAAAGTTGGATGGCAGCACCAGCACGAGCACGAACCCGCCCACTCGACGCGTGACTTTGATGTCCACAGAGCAAAGTTTTGACGGCGCAACAACACCAAGTACTTTAACTTCTACGACTAGCTCGACGACTACGACTACGACAACGAAAACGACTACCACTACAGTAAAGCCCAGAAAATACGAGAAGGAGCTTAAACGAGCTAAATTATTGCTTAAGGCTCTAACACCGCCCATTGTCGACCAGCAACAACAACAGCAGAAGCAGCAGCAGCGGCAGCAGCAGCCGCCGCAACAACAGCCTCCGCAATTTGAGCAACTGGAAGTGGTGGCAGCCAAAGTCAAAATAACAGCAACTGCCTCAACACAAAGTCCAATCATGGAGAGAGTAGCGCATCAGACCGCCAATCTTACTAAATCGCTATCAAAGCCAATTGCTCGCCCGCGCATTTTAAGTCGCCTGCAGGAGAAAATCAATTCGCTTGAATGTGACATACAAAATGTGCCGCAGGATTCGCATCTGTGGCGTGGCAACGAAACGCATGAGCTCCTGCTACCCATTGTGGTAAGTTTGCCAACAGTTGAGCTAGGTCTTAGTGTTTCGCGGCCTAAATATACACTGCCGACAGCTTAGAGTACAAAAGACTTAACGAACTTTAACAATCATTTAGTTTTAACTTGAGTTTGTAGTTCATCACTGATATAATTTCCGAACATGACTGGCAGACTTTGGGTCATGACTCAGCCTGTAAAAGATAATCAAGAGTGTACATGTGTGGTCGGATATGCCCTCTTCTGGCTGTTGTTACCTACATTTGCACAATTTCTGGCTTGACTGGCCTTTGTACACATTTTTTATTTGCTACAGGGAATAAAAAGTCAGCATAAATATTGTGCAAGGCACACGTTAAACCTTTTCTTTTTGTTCCCTCTACCTATTAAATGCCTTTTTAAAAACGAGGCCATATATGATTTGTGTAAGGTTATTATGTATTAGATTATTATTGACCCTTTTAACAATTTTAAGGTAATATATAGGTCAGCTGCCTGCATGATGTATGAAAGAATAAATAAATTGCAAATATGGTTTTGGTAACCGTGTAGCTAGGAAAAGGGTATCTTGTTGTCTAGTTTGCTTTAGTAAAATCAACTTATCTGTTGTTTTTTTAAAATGTATTTTTTAAGTTAACATAAAGCCGGCAGGTTTTAATTAAATGCATGACAAGCAGAAAAAAGTTTAGCCCACTTTCACTGATCAAAGGTAAACAGAAAATCAATTTGCTATCTTCTTTTTGCTTTTTCTTTTTATTTTTGTTGTTCTGTGTTAACAAAGCAAATGATGCCTAAAAGGCCTGCAAATGTTAATTAAATACCTGTGAAAGACATTCAAAATGCCAGTATCAAAGACCAGTTAAAGATTGCCTTGGGAATAACTAAAGTGTACGGGTTTTGCTTCCTTCAAAGGCTAAAGTCCTTGTGATATGCCCCATTGTGAATGGCTTGATTTACGGCAAAATAAACAGGACATGCAAAGGACATATGCACAGAAAAACATGTCTCTCATACGGGCAACAAGAACTAAGCATTGAAAAGTCCTTTTTTAGTTCCCCCTTTTAGTTTGACATCAACGAATGAAAATAAATTATTTGTCTTACATTTTATTTTCACATTTCACATTTTTTTCTTTTGGCATTCATGCAAAAGGGACTTCCGACCCGCACAGTATATCCGTTAACTTGTTTGGGCTCTTCTCTGCAACGCAGCTTCCTTGTACACATGTCACGACCTTATGTATAGCTAAACAAAATGTTGATCAATAATTTCTGTTGGCAAGCAAATCTGCTTGCTGACTGGATAACTTATGAAACGATTACCTTTTTCGTTTTTCGTTGTTCGTTGTTCGTTTTTTTCCAATCCGCTTGATTTGAGACTCTCAAATGTTTATTTTCTATCTGAGTGATTGACTGTCCAATTATTGGCTGTTTACCCGTTGTCAAAACAGCAATCGGTGCTTTTTCTTGCCTATGCCTGATTAGAAGGCTCCTTAAATGTGAAGAAAATAAAACCCTCAAATATGTATAGTTATTAAATAAAAATAAGTAAGAATTGTCTAGTTGAACCCATTAAGTGACGATTTGAATATCTCGGCAAGAATAAGTATTCACCCTAAATACACACAAAAGCATGTTTAAGGTTAACCATTTCCGTCGTTTTTAGCATTCTTTAGCATTCCGGGCAGTAAAAAGACCAAACGCCGCAATATATATATACGATATACAAGCCATTAAAATGACGTAAATTTGAGCATAGACAAATCCTCGAAGCAAATAAAAACTAAACCGCTTCAAATTGAGCAAGATATTTGTAAATTTGCAGACGAGACCCTAACCAGATGCCCACAAACGCACACACACACATTTCTTTTTATACCCTATGATAAATGGATACTATAAATTGGCCATAAAATGTGTAACGCATTTAAAAAGACGTTTTTCAAACACATCAATATAAACTAAATATGCAAAAATTGAGTAGTTGCTTCATTTAGGCCAGCTAAAGGGGGTTTAATCTTCGGTAACCCGTTAAGATATCTCGTCTTTATTGTTATTGTAACGGATGTTCGGTGCTCAGAGGCAACTTATATCTGTATGTGTATGTGTGTGTGTGTGTGTGTGTGTGTGTATGCTTGCTGTGTGTTTGTGTCTGGCTTGACCCAAACTAATAAAAAGTATAATCATTCAGTGGATCTATGCATATGGTGAGGATTAAATGCTTTCGCCTCATCTCATCTTATGTGCCTTAACCGGATTTTGGCACAGGAAATAAACATAAATCCTGATACCGGCAAGACCGGACAGGACAGGATAGGACAAAATGAACCTTGGACAAACTTTATTAGGTTCGACGTGGTTAGTATGTAAATTTGTTAGGCTTTGTATAACAATAAGAAAAAATGAAAAAAAAAAAACAAACAAAATAAAAAGGGTACCAAAGACAACTCTGCTTTAGACAAGGACATGAAAAACTAAAATTAGAAAAGTTGTTAAATTATTCAGTTAACCGTTTGCCAGTTTTTCCCCTTTGCCATTTGCCATTTTCCATTTTTGCCTTGGGGGTTTGCTGTGCTTTGCGGTAAGCAAACCACACCAACAGCAGCAAATGCCGCTCCAAACCGAACCGAACCGAATAGCAACAAACCTTTTAGTCCCTTTTGACTGTTAACTTTGCCGAATACAACACATTTGCGGCTTTTGTTTCAAAAAGCCCTATACTTATTTCACTACTGATAATATTTAAATACGTTAGCAATTTAAAACATTCTTCTTTCGTCTTCTTCCTTCCACAGACCACGGAACATTGCAAGCCCGGCGAACATTGTGCCCCCAACTTTCTGACGTGGGACGGCGAGGCAGAAATTCAATCCGGTGATATTTTGATTGTTGAAATCAATGATGCAATGCTTAACACAGCCATAAAACAAAATAGCACAAACAGGTAAATTTTTGTTTTGCGGGGAAGTTAACTATTGGCAATGCATATAAAGAAATAAAATGAAAGGGTTTATTTGTGTTCCTTAACTGATTTTATCACGTTTAGAGTAACTCTTTAAGCTTATCTAATTAAAAGATGGTTTATCAGCTCATAAATACGCATCTAAGTAGTAGTTATGTAGATAGCTGGGGTAAAAATGATAAAAGAAAAAGTCTCGTTCATTAAAACTGATTTAAAATGTATGCTCTGGTGTATTATGCATCATTTCCATTTTGAATTTTAACTCAAACGCAAACAGTCAGCTTGTTTTTTTTCTTGCTAAAAAACATGTGGCAACAGTAATTATCGCTAAGCGCGTTATCTAAACACAGTTTGCTGAGAAAAAACAAAAAATAAAACACTAGGGAAATTATGCTATAGCATGTGTTGACGCAACATAATGCAAACATTTTAGAATGTTGTTCTTGTAGGTTGTAAACGACTAAGAGATACTCTTTATATAGTGTTGAAAAAATGTACCATATACCTAAGTTAATGCAATCTCTTCAACTCGATCAATTTAAATTTAATTTAAACAGATTTTTTGTGATTTTCCCAAAACAACTTTTAAAACTTTGTTTTACGCAAGCTAACAGTTGTTTATAATGCCATGATTAAACGCATTAGCTTTAACGGCGGCGAAAAACTGCTTTTAAACAAACCAACAGATGGCTCCTGCTTAAAAGCAAAATGTATTTTTCTTTGGAAACTGCTTTTTAAAAAGTGGAAACATTGCCATGCAACTTTTTTCTCTCTCTTTGTTTCTCTCATTTTTTTCCTTTCTCATTTGCCAATATGCGTTTTTATTCTACTACTATTGTCCATAAGCAAGCATGACTTAATTTTAATTATTTTTCACTTAACATCGATTCCGCTTGCTGTACAATTTGACAGCAGTTGACTTTCTTTGTTGCAAGTGCAGCAAATATTGTATGCGAAAATCAATTTTGAGAAACTCATTGATGATTGTATTGCAGGATAATTGTTCAATGATCGTTGCCATGACAGTTATAGCATATTTAAAGTGCTTGTAGACTTCTTTATGTTGTTGTGGATGTGTTTTTAAAGTATGTTTTAATACGTGTTTGTTGTGCAGCTTATTATATAAAAACATCCATTAGGGGAGCTTTTTATTGATTTTACTTCCAGCACGTATTGCGCAAAGGGCGCACTATATACGTATACGTAATACATGTATGAATGTACCACGTTTAGTTCACTTGGTTGGTGCACCCAGATCTCGACCTTACAGTTCCACAGGTCGCTATTTTGTGTGCATGTATGTGTGTGTGTGTGTGTCTCAGACACGTTCTGCCATTACCATGCCCTTTTTACAGTTTATTAAATTGTTTTTTTTTTCTCTGTGCCTTCGGTGTCCCTCTTTTTATCTGGTCTTTCTCCCGTTCCAAACGCATTTCCCCATTACTGGTCGATAGATGTGTGTGTGTGTGTGTGTTTGTGTGCCTGAGACAGTATATGTAGATTGCATATTTTTGCTTGCTTTCTTTCATTTATGTATATTTTTCTACCACGCTCTTTTTGTTTACTGTATAACTCTGGCAAATCTCTTACAAACTGTTTGAATTAATGCTAGTCGGTTGCTTTTCTAGTCCGACATTCCTTTCTACTCACCAAAGCCACCTAGCCAGCTAGCTACATAGCTACCTACATACTTTCCGCTGACCATTAGTCATTTTGCGGGTCAGAGAACGGGTATCAAGAGTCTCATAAAAAATAAAATAAAAAAATAAAAAAACGCGGAGCTCAGCTGCTGGACCCTTTGCTGTTAAAAGGTTGTGGCAATTATCACGTTTTTCTCTCTTTTTTCTACATTTTTTTTATGTTTTATTAGTTGTTTGTTGTTGTCTCTTCGTACGCTTATCTTTATCCTTGTACACGACACACACACACAAACAAGCTTTTGAGTTGCGTTATATATTTATATTTTAAAAATAGAAAATAATAAAATTGCAAACCTCTTCAAAAGAGATAGCCGCTGCCTTTTGAACTCAGAGTTTCAACAAATTAGCCGAAGGGCTCCATAATTCAGCGCACAGGTTCAATTTAAGTTGCTTAGGGGCCGAATGGCGACCATTTACAAAGAGCGCCTCTTGTATACATTTATCAAAGACCACACAACAATTTGGTTACGTGTGAGCATTGTGCAAGTTAAAGAATGAATGAAGCACAAGCAAAAGGAAACGAATATGAGAAGGAAAAAAAATGTAGCATACAATTGAGCGTGAGCAAAAATGAAAAGTTGCCAACTATGAAAATGAGATGTCAAAAAAGTTTTTATTATCGATTTAATATGTGTGTGGGCGACAAAAGGGGGTTAGAAAGCACAGCTAACAAATGTGCGGCAAAAAAAAAGAACAGAAAAGAAAGAAAACAAAATTGTGAAGCTACGCAAGTGAGATTGCAAATAGATTGCAAAATGCTGGCAAAGAAAAGTTTTGAGGAGCCACTTTTCAATCTTCACCCCGTCTTTTATAGTATGTATATAACCACAGAGACTGAGACAGTGACACGATGCTTCTTTATGGTTATATCGCCTATATTGCTACAATAATGAAACTGAGTTTTATTTCCATTATCCACTTACTTGCTGTATAACGAACTGAAAGGTGGCAAAATAAAACCAACTTGTTTTTTTTTCTTAACACCAAATTATATTTAAGTCAAATAAACGTTTCTCTATATATATATATATATATGTGTGTAACAAAACAAGACCACAGGCAGTTGCAAAAACATTTACTTATTGGCTGCATGCTGTTTGCCAAATTGCAAAGTTTTTATTTCTGTTTGTTTTCGTGTGGTTTTTGGGACACTGTGCTGGGCTGTCAGCTTGCAACCAAAGTGTCAAGGTGCGAGTGTTGAATCTAGCAAGGTGAAAAACTTTTTCACAATTTGTTTTGGCTGTTGTTTGTTTAGAGGTTTTTTTATTTTATTTTTTTTTAAACATTTTTAATGGCACGAAAATAAAATTTGACAAATAAAAACGATTTAAATTATTAGTTTTTTGCCAAAACAAAACTGAACTATGCATTGTTTGCTTGTTTATTCATAGCTACAAATTAATTTGCACCCTAAAGAGCAATTATAATGTATATATATGTAGTTACATTTTGCAGTTGGTTGTTACCAACTTTTAAGGCCGTAAAGTAACATGATAGCTCATGAATAGTTGTTGCCCGCTAATTTAATTTCCGTCTGGTGCTATTTAATTTCCGCCAACAACAACAACAACTGCAGAAAACTGTGCAGGATATGCTTATAAATAAATTTCAATTAATTAAGTATACAGCGAAGATGAAAGACGGGTAACAACTCAGTTGAGTCTGAGTGCGCGCCATCATATTTATAACTTACTTTTACCTCTTTCATTGGCTGCTCTCTCTCTCTCTCTCTTTCCTCTCGGTCTGTGTTTTATGTTCTCACTCCGGTTGCTTGGTACACACCCCTGCGGACATGGTTACACCACCCAACCCATCTGCAATTCATTAAACTATGTGTAGCCAAAGCGCCGCTCATGCCGCTCAGGTATACCAAGTAACGCGTTCGGGACACGAGCATTGCGATGTAACCGAGGGTGTGCTTCTGGATATAACGCCGCTGGTGGTCGATGGTAGGAAACTGGTTACGCTGTATGACAAGGACCTTACCGAAGGAGTTAACTTGTTAATTGGTAAGTAGACCCCTCGTCTCAAAAGTGTTCATTAATGCGTTTGCTTAAGATGATACTCTTGGCAAATTCATTCTCAGTTTTCGTTTACTTAGGGTTAACTTTGACTTTAACTTTCATACAGAACAAACAAATTGTTATTCAAAAATTTAAGAGTATTCATATACTACTCTAAATTCACTGAAATATTTAGAAAAATAATAATAAAAATAATTTTATCATTCAACTATGTATGTTTGAACCTTCATTAAAATATGCAAAGTGTATTTTATCTATACAGATATTATATAATATTTGTAGCGCAACCGAACGTCGACTTCATTCATCTCTATTAAATTTCTTGTGTTTTGCATTTCCCTTTGGGACAGTTTTTTGCCTAGACCAAGCGACGGCTTTAATTAATTTGACAACCTTTTTTTTCATGCTGTTTTTTTTTTACTTTTTAGTGGTGTCCGAGCTGTGGGGAGCGCAATGTGTACGCCTAAAGGTGACCACAAAAACCGACAATTGTGGCGAGAATGCCGACTGCTCTGGCAAGGGTATATGCTACTCGAACGGGATCATGGAGGAGTACGAGTGTCAGTGCTGTGGCGGTTTTGCGGGTCCACATTGCGAGGAGATCGATGCCTGCAACCCCAGCCCCTGTACCAACAATGGCATCTGTGTGGACCTCTCGCAAGGACATGAGGGCAACAGCTATCAGTGCCTGTGCCCATATGGTAAGGTCATTAGTGTGTTGAGAGACTCCGTTACGTTCCGTACCGTTTCGTACATTGTAAGCTAATTTTGGGTAATCCGTTTAAATCCTCTTTTGTGTCGGCACTTCTCTTTTGTCTCCGTCGACGCACACACACACGCAGGCTATGCGGGCAAAAATTGTCAATATGAATCGGATCCATGCAATCCGGCAGAATGCATGAATGGCGGCAGTTGTGTAGGCAACTCAACTCATTTTCGGTAAGTTAAAGCTTAAAGCCTCAAATTTGGTTAACAAGCACAACAATATTAACCTTTATAATGTATATGTATACAAATTTCAGCTGCGATTGTACACCGGGGTATACGGGTCCTGTGTGCCAGCATAGTTTGAATGAATGCGAATCTTCGCCCTGTGTCCATGGCATTTGTGTGGACCAAGAGGATGGTTTTCGCTGCTTCTGTCAGCCAGGTAAGCAATAAATGTGCTGACAAACAGCTTTTAAGAGATTTTAATTTGTTCACAATTTATATTCATTCAGCGAGAGAACCTTAGTAAAAGACCTCAATTAAATAGAAATATTTCAAAGAAACTTGATGCATATATTTCAATTAATTGAAATTGGGAAATCAATGTCTGTCTCTGTCAATTTCTGTCGATTTCTATCACGATTTACAGTGTGCGATGCTACCCACAAGAAAAAAATTGGGAAGAAAATGTGGCAACATAGTCGGCACTCAGGCTCATAAATTATTTCATTGGCACAAACACAATTTGCATAAATCGCCCTCAATCACAATGAAAATAAAACAGAATATATATAAGGAAAATAAGGAAAAAAGGTATCGATTGGAATCCAAGAACGAGAACGAGAACGAGAATGAACGACAAGTTGCCAACTCTTGAGTGTCACAGTTAGACAGTTTCTCACTTTCTTCCTCGCTCCCGTTGAAAAATTTCCATTTCATTTATTTTGCACATTTACATTACGCCCAACTTCACACACACACCCACAAACACACACACACACCCACAAACACACACATACACAGGAACGAACAAACACTCTAACACCAATTTTCTATCCACTTGCAGGATTCGCTGGCGAACTGTGCAACTTTGAGTATAATGAATGTGAATCGAATCCATGTCAAAATAACGGTGAATGTATCGATCACATCGGCAGCTACGAGTGTCGCTGCACCAAAGGCTATTTGGGCAATCGTTGCCAAATGAAGGTGAGTGCCAAAACGCCAAACGCCAAACAGAACAAATCTGAAACACAAACTGCCAGAGAAACAGCGCAATGCGACACAATCTTAATATTATACACACTGCTCAAAGTCTTAAGATACCGATACCGTATATGTATATGAAAGTAACAGAAAGTAAAAGCATTTTGTGGCGTGCGTGCGTACTTAAGAATATTAAACAAAACAATTATCTTATTGAAGTGTATTCTCAGTTGAGTAATGTTTATTCACAATTACGTACTCGAGTTGAGCCATAATGTTTCAATCAGAAGTAACAATTTATCTTATCGCTACATTATCAAAATGAAATTTTCTGCGAAGCCAGTCAGTTTTGTCCTCTGAGATTTTTACCGCCTCATGTGCAAATGTGAACTGTATTGCAAATTAAGCAATCTAACAGTTATCTGAGATGCGTAGACGATTAAGATACCCTAGCACTCAGCTGATAGATGCATACGAAAAAAAAGAAGATAGTTACAGTATTCAAGTTTAATGAGTTAGATAGCAACTTACATATCTTTTAGTTTATCATGAAGCACATACTTGAAGTATTCAAAGTTATCTTGCAGTTAGACTACCCTTACAAATGGTATTCTTTCAAAGTGAAAATACCATCTGTCTAAACAAATGATATTGGCTCATACTCATTAAACTTTTCGTGCCACATACTTGCTTCCCACACACACACACACACATACTCATACATACACACACCCATATGTCAATAAGCCTGAAATATATATACGTAAGTTAAACAGTGTCCTCGTGGGGCCAAAAGAATATACAATTTTTGAATATGTAATAAAGTTCTGACTGTGTATGCATATGCTTTGACTTGTTCAATTCCTGCATTCGCTCGCTGGTTTGTTTTAGGTTGATTTCTGCGCCAATAAGCCGTGCCCCGAAGGACATCGCTGTATTGATCATGGAAATGACTTTAGCTGCGAATGCCCAGAAGGTCGCAATGGACCGGATTGTAATCAAATGCCACGAACGGTAAGTCATGATTTATGCACTGAAAGCTTTGCAAGCTCGCTCTCTCTTCTGCCAATGGTATCCTCTGTTTGTTAAGACCGGCTGTACACAGAGTGGTCGTAGGTCGGTGGGTTTGTTAGTCGCCAGGGGGATGAGGGGGTGGGTTTCGTTCTAAATGGACATGCTAGCATGCTGAAGGTGCTGGAGGTGCTGCATAACAAAAGCCCAAAATACACACAATTTGGCTGGCAATGGACTAAAATCTTAATATATACACACACGACATACAAACATATTGACACAGTTATACACTATATATACAAACGCATACATATGTATGTATATAGTATAGTGTATGTATACGTGTGTTGAATGTAATGGTTTAAGGTTCTGCCCAATGCAACTTTGGTAATTGTAGTCCATTTCGTTGGCTATTGTTAAATGTTGTTGTTGCTGCTGCTGTAAATTCTTATGGCTTGTTATATTCGTGTTCTGTGTGTGTATTTTAAGCTGATTTACGACTTTAGATTGTTTTCTATGTAATACAAGATGCAATCACTTAATGTCTTCTTTGCCCTTAGCTTTTTGAGGACGAAGGAAAAAGTATCATTGTTATCTAATTGGGTATTAAATATAAATTAAATGATGCTATTTCCTAAAGTGACAAAGATTCTTAAAAACCCGACAAGACACAATAAATGACGTGCTATACTGTAAAAAGCATAATAGAAAGTATTAATTTCAATACCTTAAAAATCCTGATTTGAAGTTGGCAACATTAAATATTCAAGATACATTCCTTAAAAGACATTTTTATTCCGTTTGCTGTCCGCCTTCTTCGTCGGCTTTTAAGCCATATATAATGATAATTATGCTTTAATGACATGGCCAAAATCACAAATAGTCTAACTTGCCTTAATTAAAGACTTTGTTTGCGGCCAACTCCTGCCTGTTACACTAATTAACTAAGTAGACTTTCTGCCACGCAGCTAGCTGTATTGACAAGTGAAGAGGCGGGAACTGAAATGTATCGTAATAAAGCCGCGCATGATGTCCATAACAGTTAACAAACAACCCACTTCATAACATTTAATGAACACTCTATGACTTGATAATTTGTGTTAGCAAAATAGAACTTAACAAAATGTACATAAATTTAGCTTCAGTCAGGCCACCAACCATAATTAAAGCCTTGAGCTGAGCACTACCATGATGATGATGATGATGATGGACATGTCCTCTAACTGCGAAGCGGCTCGAGACTTAACTTGAGGCATCAGCCAAATCCATCTCTTTAGCGGTGTTTTTTTTTTTCGAGCCTATCCAAAATTCCCAACGACAGACAGATGCCAACATCAGTGTGACAGGAAGAGAGACAACGGTTAGTCGGAGTTGTTAGAGTCTGTTGTAGTTAGTTGGTAGTTGTTTGATGTCTCGTTACACTGTTTAGAGTGATGGGATGAAGCCTCCTCTGTTTTCGTTTCGTTTCGCGGTGTGGCCAGGCGTCAGGCAAATTAATTATATTTTACTATGGCGCAACATTATGAGAGCGCGTTAATATTTAACATGCCAGCAGCACACATACACACACACACACACACATAGAAACACGAGCGCAAAGGGAATGAGGCCCTAAATTAATTGTTAGTTAGTATAGCGCAAATATGCGTACATGTGCACTTAGAGAAAATACATTGTTAATGATAAGCGTAGAAAGTTCTTTTTAATTGGTTCTTTTCATAAAGCTAAACAAACAAATTTGATAAGAACTGATACTGACTGACTAACTGCTCTTAACGTGAATCTTTGTTAACACTTAACTTACTTTAATGGTGTCCATTTTGGCGAAGCTCCTTACTATGTATACTATATAAGTTAAGGCCATCTTGACATTGTTATTTACATTTTAAATGTGTATAAATGATAGAAGTAAGCGAAACGGATAACTTTCTCAGTACTTTCAGCAGTGTAGCGTAAATCCGTGCACTCATGGCGGCACCTGCTGGTCGAGTGGTGATAGCTTCTACTGTGCCTGTCGTCCCGGCTACACGGGCACAATGTGCGAAGGTAAGTGGTAAAGTGTCCATGCTGTGCTTATTAACACAACAGTGGCTAAGCATTTAGTTCCCAAGCGACTACTATCTCTAAGCCCGGCCCGGCCAGGCCATGCCATGCCAGGCCACACCAGTCGCGATCTCCAAATGGCAAACAAAAAAAAAATGAACTAACCATTTATATTCATTTCTGTGTGTATTGGTTGAACCGGCAGATGAGTTTGTGGTGGAGACTGTCGTGAGCTCCAGTGAATTTATTGTCGACGATGTGAACGCCAGAAATTTTAATGACAAAACTTTCGGTTCATCGGCTGTGCTTAAGAGTCCCATTGAATTGCATAATGCATATTTTGCCGCTGGTGTTCTGGCGGCCGCCATTTTCATCGTTGCCGTTGTGGTAAGTTTTGAAACACGCACACACTTACACACACACAGACAGAATTTACATTTACTCCTTTATCAAGTGGAAGGGAGAGAAGGATTGGCATACGGGGCTGACCAACAGGGAAATTGTACATTGCGGTTTTCCAAAGTGCGCAAGTTGCCATTGCATATTCATTTCCATGTTTTTGAGTTTCTGGTTACTTTAACATCGGCATCCAGGAGTAACGAGAAGCAGCAAAAGCAAACCAGAAGCTGTACAACTGTAGCTGAATTCTTAGCCCAAAAAGTTAAATCGAGCAGCAAGTTTACACAAAAATATATGCAAATTTATGCACAAAATATCTTTGTTGGTTATATATACTATACTATATTATACTATGTATATATTCTTATTAAATAAACCCAACGTTTAAGTGTTCGCACTTAGTTTTGAAAGTCTACTTAAAATGTTAGCGGCTGGCAATTAATGTCATAAATGATTTTTGCACAATTTTAGTTTTGATTGACGTTTGAAACTTATAATTTTTGTATAATAAACCTGATTTAAAAGTTCGCATTTCGGCAGCACAAACGTAGCTTGAATAAGAATGATATAATATGTTTTTTTAGCCAATAAAACTAGCAACAATAAGTCAAAACTTTCGCAACTTAAGCCAATTGCAAATGATTCATTCTTGTTTAGTTTTAGCTACACAAATTTAAGAACGAATCAACATTTAGCCATTAAATAACAAGACTTTAAACCTTAAATATTTAATATATATACACCAACTTACATTATGCATTTTCTCTGACTCTTTGCCAACCGATATAAACCAGGTCACCATTTGCCATTGCAATGTGAATCAGACGTATCGCAAATTCTCCACGCGTTCCAGTTCGTTTATACCCATTTTGGGATTCAGTCGACGACAAAAGCTCCAAGGTGCACTCAATAAGCATTGGCTAAGTGGCAAAGGACTCAATGCGCCCGCTGCACAGCGTGATGCAACCTCTGCAACATCATCAGGAGCAGCAGCAGCAGCAGGATGCAATTCACAAACGGTACAATCGACGCGTCATTTGCCCTCGATGCCAAATGGCAGCAGTTCTCAGACACAAACAACGCTCGGTGGACAACTGCAGGAGCGTCCGTTCCAGCGACATCTGGCCATGAACTTTGAGAATGATATGTACTATACGGTGGACTTTGCTGAGAATTCGCAAAACTCGCCGCTAATACAGTGAGACTTGGCTAACGATGGATCGACAGTGGCAGCCGTTGCAACGGAAAACGATGGCTGGTTAGTTAAATTTACAAAGGAGCGCCATTCACAGCAGTAGTTGACTTAATTTCGCTACGTGAAAGAGCTGCTCAATCAAGTTTCGTATGATAATTAATATTAATTATTATTGTGCTATCTCTTGCAGTAATTCAAAATAATATTGACAAGCAAGAACCGTATTGTTATTATAAACCTTAAAACACACATGCATACAAAGACATAGTAAAGACATATAAAGATGTCAGCAAATGAACAATATGATAACTCTCTATTATATGAATAGGCTTAACATTTTGTGTACTTGCTAACCTTTTACTTGAGCCAATCAAACACGAACACGTACACCACAAAATATATACATACACATATATATATATATATATATATAGATACATATGTTTGATTGTGTAACTGAGGTTGCGTTTAGATCATAATATTTGGTTATCAAACACCAAGTTATGTAAATGCTTGTAGTGAAACTGTGTGTGTGTGTGTGTATGTGTGTGTGTGTGTGTGCATAAAGTAATTGCATCATCGTTCGGCATTTCATGTCTCACTTACATTTAAGAAATGCAATCTATTTCAGGAGCAACAGACTTTTGACACAAATGTATGTTTGCTTTGATAGTAAAACCGAAAAATAATTTATTTCATTTGACTTCGAGTGAGAGCTGGTGATTGAATTTATATAATAAATATTCGCAATGTTCGCATATGTTACACAAAAACGTATAAATGTTTTTGGTTTTGAAATTGCATTGAATGGTGAACGTGTTTGGAGCTGCTCTAAATCGATGCTTAACTAGTTCTAATTAATTTTATCACACTAATAAATTGAGTTCATTTGTATGCACCGGAAACTGTTATAAATTAATTTTGTGGCATATAACAGAGATTACTGTCGCTAATTTTGTAGTCGAGCAAAAAGCATTAAACAAATATAAATATAAATATACATATACATATATGTATTTAAGCTGTTATTGAGCATTAATTAGCATACATTAAACATTTTGTTGTTTTTCTTCACGTTTTCGTTTTCATATTGAAATGTGGTTCATAATAAATGTGTATTTAATATCAGCATTGCATAATATGCTAGATTACAACCCTGTGTGTGTCCCGTTAGCTGTTAGCCACATACATACAAACATGCACACATACACGGATGTATTGTGGTCGAGATAATTTAAAGTTGATCAAAGTACATTGAAAACTGAACACACAATTTAATGAGCTCAAACTAAAAACAAACAAAATATATTAACTTGTCGTAATTGGGAAAACTTTTGATACAGCTTAACAATGAATGAAAGTTTAGAGAAAGAAAATATAAGGAAAACGAAAAATAAGTTTGTAACTAAAATACTACGTTGATTTAGAGATTGTGACGATCAACAAGATCGAGAAACAAAAATAATTATAATAATAATAACTTACACTGAGCAAGCTTTAGCCTAATGAAAGAAATTTTCAAAAAATCTGATATGCAAAAAAAAAAATGCGAAATTAATTAAAACATTTTTAAATTATAAGCAAAAAAGAAAAAAAGAAAACTTATATGTACATTCAATGATGTAAATCGGTTTTTGTTATAATAACAATTTATTTTAAGCAATGGAAAAATAAAAAACAGTTTCAAGCAAATAAAAACGTTGACTTTTCTTCAACAACTATATATAGTTAGAATTTATTTGCAACATTTATTTATTATACTCGTAACACATGTACAGCTAACAATAAAATAATAAGTTTATACACAAGAACATTATACATCATATATTGTTTTGTTAAAATGTAATTTTAGTTTCATTCGTTAAATGTCACTCTTTCGCACAGTGTACGCAATCGGGTGCCTAATGCACGTCCATCAATTGTCATCATCCTTCAAAACCTTCCCATTCCCGTTCCCGTTTCCATTCCCATTGGACGGAGATGTTGAGAGTGGCTCCTCCACAGTGCCTGCCACAGTTAGTTTGGACGAATTTAATTCCGTTTCTTCTGGTATTACCTTCGGTCCCTCCTGATCCTATGTGTCAGTCAAAAAATATATGTATATATATATGTGAGCAAGTGAATAAATTACATATATTAAAAGTTTCACTTTAGCGCATGCCAAATGCAATATGTTATATATATAAAAAGTATGTAAGGATGTACTTATATACAAAACAAACTTGGTTTAACATAAATATATATTTGTTAGTAGTTTAAATATTCTTGCTAGGAATGGAAATATATCAAAGGATGCTTTAATGCGTTATATGTTTCACCATGAATATAACATGCCCACTAATACAATTAAAATGTATACACTTGCCGATTTTACATAAATTTGCTTTTACTAACGGTACAGCTAATAATTAAAAGCAAAGCAATTTTGTTTGTCTGTTATTATCCATACTTTATTACATTTACCTAACCCAAATAGCAAAATAAAAATTTCAATAAATATTAAATGTATGCAAAACGTGCCAATTTATTATTGTTGCCAATTAAAATATAAAGCAAATAACAAACACACTTTTCCTTTATTGCCAATTATTTATTTACAAGAGCTTTTAAGAACTTGTATGTTGTTCAAACTGAGTTAATTGAAATATATATATATGTTTTAATTATAGCAATTTTGTTAAGCGCAGAGTTATTTTGCTCTTCGATTTCATTATAATGAACAGCTTTATGATTTTTCCTTGATTGTCTTTTTACTGATTTGTTATTTGGCTCTTTAAACGTGATTAGAATCTAGTTAATGGGCAGCTTTGCAGTTGCTTTAAACGAGGTAAAAGTTTAAAAATATATAACTACAAGTAGTAGAGTAGAGTGTAAAAAAAAGTAGTGTGTAGTATCCGACTGTGCAATGCACTGTGATTAGTAAAAAACCTGTTCGAATGAGTTCAAAAAGAATCCAGATTAGCTTGATTGAACTCTGTAAAATTTAAACTGAATGTAATTAACTTTTAATTGTATATAACTCTGGCACAACGGAAGCTGTGATTTTTTTTGCAAACAAAAGGTTTACCAAACCAATATACCCTAGTTTTCCGACCCTTTCGATACAGCGTACAAACAACCAAAGGCAATCAAATCGCTTTGTAACGCAACATGTTTGTTTGTTTATTTGTTTGTTTCGAGTGTTGTTTTTTTTTCTTTTATATTGGAAATTCAACAATTTTTCAACATGCATGCTAATTTTAACTCATACACATTTTAGTGCCAAACAAATCGAGTTTTAAACGAATGCTAACTGATGCAGATATTCCTTTTCTGCCTTTTTTTTCCTCCTGCATTCGAGGGCTTTCATGCGGTAAATATGCACGAATAAGCCGCAGTTTTTGTTCGTATATTTGTGAACTAAAGTGGAATCAATAAGGTATAAAACCATTTTGTAAAAATCTTTTGTTTTAACTATGTTTTGTGTTTTTTTTCTTTTTCTGTGTATTTTATTTTAAAGTACGAATTTATATTTGTTCCATACTGCCGTTTGAGTCGGTCATAATATATTGGAAACAGTGTAGTAAGCAGTCGGAATATGTGCAAGATTTTTCCTTTTAGTTCACGTGTGTATTATTTTAATGACGAAAGGCCAATAACGATTTCTCGGCCTTTTTTGCATTTGCATTTTTGCTCTCATTGGATTACCAGGCCATTAAACTTTTGGCATAAATCCCATGCATCAAAAACACTCGCAAAGAGCTGTTTGTTTATTGAGTTGAGTTTTATGCTAAAGGCATATAGAGAAGGACCACTTCAAAGCAAATGCAGCTGAATGCAGCACAAAGTTCTACTACAGCACACACATATGCATATGGCTTTCTAGAGTGCCAATTGGGCTCAGAACTTTGGTCTTTAAATAGTTCTCAATAGTTGATTGCGTTAATGGTTATACCCCTTAATCTAACATTTTAATTTGGTTCGCTTTTGTTTGGCTTTTTTTTTTTTGCTCGCGCCCCATAAAGAAACATTATTCACGCGCAATTTCGCACTCACTTCTAGTACATTATGCAGTGTAAATTGGCAGTCGGGGTTTGATTTCGTTTTTCTTGCCAAATTAAGTTGTTGTCGCCCAAGTTATACAATGATAAACATTGCCCAGCCAACCAACGATATTAAATTAGATGGCATTACATTTTCCAGAGGGTATTTCCATTTTTTGTCAACAAACTGTTCTGTGCAGTCAAGGAGACTTTCCTTTTTTTCTTTTCTTTTTGTTGTTGTTGTCTTACTAAGTTATCAGGAGAAAAAGCTAAGTTGATAAATGAAGCCAGATGTTGGCATTTATTTAAGTTTCGTCTCTGTTTTCGTTGGTTAAAGTTGCAACAGAAGTTACGTATTTCTTTTCTTTTTGGCTATTGGCAATTTACACGTATTAGGGTATAAACGTAATCGGCAGTAATAGAAAATCTCTGCCCCACTTTATATTTAGCCATCTTTCTCGTTTATCGATAAATCGTTTTGTTTGCACCACAAAAACAGAAAAAGAAAATCAAAGCTACCAAATTGTGGGTGGAAAAAAAAAGTTTTCAGTTTGTTGAGGGGGAAAAAGCTAACAGGAAACGAAGGAAAATTCGTACGTGCCATTAAAAATTGTAAAATATTTGTACGGAATCGGTGTCGGAATACATACAGTGTGGCAAAGCAAGATAATTGTTCAACTTGTTGTTGAATACTGTCAAAAAATGGCGTGAACTAAACTATAAATATTTACAAAAGCTAAAACCAATTTTATTATACCTAAAAGGGTTCCGAAACATTTGAATAAAGTGCTCTACACATTTTTGTCACGCCTGTCAAATTAAACAAAAAAAATATATTTATATATTGGTTTTGGTATCTAAATAATTTGTTTATGTATTCGCTTGTCAACTTTTCATCAGTTGAATTTATTTTGGCCCACTAGCTAGCATTGAGTGCTGTTGCTGCAAAATCGGTTCGAATTTTGCGCTTCTTTGTTTGTTTACGTTACGGCAATGTATCTTTTTCCACACTATCCATCCTTGTCATCCACCCATTGCCCATTGCCAGTTACAAAGTACTATTACTACAATATATATATGTATATATGTGTATGTTTGTATGTATGTTTGTATATGCTCTGGGCCAAGGCAGGCAGCAATTCATTGTTGCTTTTGCAACAGCTGCCATTGTTATTTTTTGTCAACTTGTGCTAAGTTGAACAACAAATCATTCGGCTTAAAGCGCAAACAAAATCAAAGCGCACCAAAAAAGTAGCAAAGCCGACAATTTTTAACGTAGCATTATTTTTTGTACTTCACATTTCATCCTAGCAACCCAACAAATAAAAGGAAAAGCTTCCAAAAAATATAAAATAAAATAAATATTTTACTTGAATTTATTTATTTACGTATTTCAATATTAGGATGCGAATGTGAAAAAACCCTGATGAATTTAAGTGCAAATGCATCCAAATTTAAACTAAAGTTAACTGAGCATGCATTTAGTGGAATAGTAATAGGAAAGGGAATACTATGCTAATGCATTCTACTGATATTCAGTGGTGCCTATCAAAACGAAGTGGAGTCAAAAGCCAAAAAGCTAAATGGTGCAAGTGCGAGTCCTAATTTAACGCAATAGCTAAATGCCCGAGTGGTTTGGCGCACGTAAAGCCAGCATCAACAACTACAACTACAACTACTACTACTACTATAACAAAAATCAACAACAACAAGAATGAGAAAAGAGAATAAACACAAACACAACTACAACTAGTGTATACACATTCAAAATGTAGTTAGCCGCTAGCTTGGGCGTTTACTTGTCATGCAATTTCATGTTCACTGATGTGAATTCTCTGGATTCTGGATTCCATGATGCAAGGATTCGGGCGTCATTCCAATGCCAATGCCATGCGGTTATTTCTATGTTTGTTTGTTTATATGTATGTGTGTATCGTACAATTATGTTTTGTAATTCAATACTCTTGCAGCTGAAACATTAGCTGAATAAATTATTTTTCCCTATTCTCGGTTTTAACAAAAATAATTGATAAATTATAACAGTTAAGTTTCTTTACACTTTATTGAAACGTGCTTTATATACAGATATGTATGTATATATATTTTTTTTTTCGTGTATGTAAAAGTTTCGAATAATCAGTTTCTTCATAATCAGATATATTTGAAAAATTTTGTTTTTGTGCTTTCTATCTGCAAGAGAATCTTTTAGTCGACTTTGCCGAAACTTTTTGTATTGAAAAATGTTTTTTTTTGTTGTATTTTGTCGATATTTTTTTATGTTGGATTGTACATTACCATTAACATAGAGCTGGGTATAACGGATAAATCCACAGCGGGTATGGAAGTTAACAAACCACTTGGATACTTTTTCATGCGGCTCGGAAAAAATGTTGATTCCACGCCCTGTTTTGTATGTGAATATGGGCATTTTTGTTGTTGTAGCAGAGATTTTAGTACAGTCTACTTATGATAGAAATGCACTTGCATACTAACTCACACACACACACATACACACAGATGCACTGTTGCTCTTTTGGTCTTGTCAAACCTATTTTACACGAAATGAAGAAGAAGAAAAAAGAGGAGCCAAAAAACATAGCTTTGGCTTCTGGACATGGCTGCAATTTGCAAACGAATGAACGAATAAACGAACGAAGGAACGAAGAACTCCCTGCTGTTTTAGTGCTGGCTTTTGCTGGCTTTTGTTCCCTGCTCACTGATGTGCAGCAGCCCAACACACAGCCCAGGCCAGCAGCACTTTTGAGTGTCAGTTTGTCAGTTTGTCCGTTTGTCTGTTGGTCAGTTGGTCCACTCATCCAACGAAATACGCTTGACAGAGAGAGAGCGAGAGAGATGTTGGTGTTGGTGTTTTGCAGGCTGCAAATGCCAGGGCAAAGTTTGGCATGTTCATAAATACATTAATTTGTTGCTGGTTTTATTTATGTTGCTCCTTCTTGTATGTTGCGCATTTGTTGCAACCACATTTGATTTATTGAATTATGGTTGCCAGGCTGCCATAAAAGCTCGCTTGAAAGCCTTAATAATTAATTATGAAATTAACTGCGGCAAGCACACTATGCTTCTACCATGGATGTTAGCCTGTCTAATCGATTGTGGCATATATCATTAAAGTTTTTTCATTAAATATTGATTTGCAAACGAACACAATAAGATTTTTTTCTGTTCATAAATATCTCTATCTTTATGACTTTTAGTATTTACAGCTACGAAAAATGTTTTTCAACATGATTTCTTCATTTACAATTAATTTAAAAGCATATTTCCTGTGTTTTTTATACTTTGAAATAAACAGTCAAAAGAAGAGGAAAAACATTGATATTGTAAAGCCAACTTTGGAAAATAATTTAATTAATTATTTTTCACTTGGTTGTTATTAAAAACTCGGATCAATACATTTGTCATTTTCTATGTCGTTGTTCGCTTTTATTTTTCTACGTTAGTGCTTAACAAAGTCAACAAAATTACGACTTAAAGCTGTTTGTCTTCAAAATAGAACAGCGCAAACGAAAGATAAAGAAAAACGCAATAATAATATTGGAATCCACTGCGAGTTGAATGCTAGCCGAATCGAATTGGAAGCTATTCAAGCAGCAGAAGCAGCAGCAGTAGAAGCCACCAGCAGCACGCAAAGGAAACAAATGCCAAAAGCACACGAATAAACTCGGAAAATGAACAATAGACGATAAACGGCGAGCAATGCGCAATGCATTGGTGCAAAGCATCCGGTTGTCAAGGCGGCAAGCAAGTGGAAAAAAAAATCAAGTAGTCGAGAAAGCCCGACTAGACGATACCCTGATCCCTATACTTTACGCTTACAGTCAGTGTTTGCAAGTATGTGTGTTCGTATGTACGCACATACTGCATACTGCATACACAACTTCAATGTCCCATATCTCCAGTGTTTCTTAACCGATTTTAATAAATATTTCACAGATTGTCATTATTTTGTTTAATATTTCAAATGATATCTCAAAGTTTTCCAAATTAAATATTTTGTTGTTATCGAGATCATGTGTATATCGAAAACGGGATGAGTTATCGAAAATCAAAAACAAACTTGTACTGCTTAGAGATTAGGCGAGCTTAAGTTCCAAATATGGAGTCTCTAGCTCTTACAGTCTCTGAGGTCGACGCGTTCATACATACAAACGGACAGACGGACATGGCTATATCGACTCGACTATTGATGCTGATCAAGAATATATATACTTTATGGGGTCGGAGATGCTTCCTTCTGCCTGTTACATACTTTTGCAAAAACCATTATACTCTTTTTCCCCTTTTTAATGGGATCAGGGTATAAAAATGTGAAAAACACAAAGCAAAAGCGAAAGAGGGAAAGGAGAAGAGAGAGAAAGAGAGAGAAAAGCGGCAGGACAAACTCTTGGGTATGCTAAAAACTTATTGGAGGCAACAGCTGCTGAGAATTTTAAAACTCACGAACCCTAAACCGAAGAGCAGAAGGCGCCACCCAAAAACACAAATCAAAACAATTGACGGCAATCATCGACACAGACAAAAAAAAAACAACACAATAACAAATACACAAACACACACACACACGCACAAATACACGGTGAAATTTGCAAGGTGGAATTGGATGGGTGGTGGGTTTTTATATCTTTTTTGAGACTATGTTGTTGTGAACGCAAAGCGAACTCACCTCCAAAACGACACCCTCGAGGGCGGGTTGTGAAATATTCTTTAGATTGCTGTGATTCAATTTGGGCGCACTGTCGGCACGATTGCGACCCAGTGATTGATTTGACGTTTTGTTATCGGCTTTGCTCAGCATCGAATTGTTCGAGGACTTGTGATTAATTTCCAGAGCCGAGCGCAAAATATCCACCTTGGAGGCACTGCTGCCAATGTTGCCATGCCTCGGTACACCCCTCAGCGATTCCACATTGTAGCTGCTCCGACGCACCGACAAATGGTCGTGTATATCCGCCTAGTGGACAAGAAGATTTTTCAATTAAAAACTTTCCGACATTAAGCAAGTTGTAGAAAGGCGAGGCGAGGCGCGGCGCGGGGCAGGTCAGTTGTACTAACCCGAGAGCCGCGCGGCAACGATGACAAACTGCCAATCTGATTGTATTTGATCATGAGACTCAAACGTTCCAGAGACATCGATGTGCCCTGCTCCTTGGTCGCCGGCTCCGTAAGCTTCTCCGTTTCACCCGCCTCGACGGCCTCGGCTTCCTCCTCGGACTCATCCGTTGTGTGATCGAATTTGCGCAGCCAAATCAAATGCAGAAGACCATACGCAATGCCACCTACAACGGCCAGCAGACCCATATAACGGAAGGCATCACGTGTGCCAAACTGACCGATAAGTAGGCCACCCGTAAAGCTGCCACTGCCGCGTCCTACAACACGGTAAGTTTTTCATTAGACAATGCTGCGTTCTTAGGGATTCGAGTGGTCTGTACTTGCCCAAACTAAAGTGAGCCATGCCCAATACACCAATCAGTGTGGCCAGCAAACTCTTGGGCGCCAATATGGAGCAATATGTGGCTGCAGCCACCCACATCAGATGGCAGGAGAGTGACTCCATGGCCTCAAATGGAAAGCACCACCAGGCGTTCCTAGTATTGGCAAGAGGGAAAACGTTTCGATGCCATTAAATTACATTACACACGAACATGCCAGCCACACACACACACACACGCACACTTACTCAATAAATGAATATCCCACGAGGCGTCCGGCGTGCGAAAAGAACGCAATGATAATCAAATTAACGTGCCCAAAGATCCGTGTGATTTTCTCGGCACCATACAAAAATGGTATGCTGCTCACAGTGCCTACAGTAATTGTAATGCCTGCAACAAGAATACGTTAACAAACATCAAGCATCAATAACATGAAGTTAAAGCTGGTAAGCTGGGAGAAAAGTTGTGTAACCTAAGACACTTTTTCCTCTGAGTGAACGAACCTAACAAATAATTCGGAGCACCCAGCTCCTTGAGATACAGAAATAGAAAGCTCTCGATGAAGCCCCAGAAATTGCCAAGCACAAACAGAAAACAGATGAATGCTATCACGTGCGGCATTTTTAATAGATTCCACAAATCCCGAAACACGTTATCCGCTGGCAACTTCTCGCCCAATGGCATCATTAACACAGACATGGTCGATATGACGAGCAGCACATCGTACGTATAGAATGCAGCCGAATAGTCCGTATAACCCAATCCCCTTGATGAATAGTCAATCATGATGCCTGTGATGGGTGAGAATATGGCCATGCCAATGCTTGAAAATAGACGCTCGCGTCCAAAGTCACCGCCAAACTTCTCAATCATTGTGAGTGCAATGGGATCCATTATGGTTACACCGGCTGACAGCATGGTTGTTGCTAGGAAACTGTAAGATACAACAAACAGATTATAAACAATGTAATGTAATAAGTTACTCTCTCTCTCTCTCTGTCTTACCGCAATAAGAAATATACCCAAAATATTGTATCATCAGTTTCCTTATAGTCTGGTGGACATATCTCGGGTGCATTCAACGTGAACGTGCAACGTTGCATCATACACTTGACGGCGCCTGCATTCACATAGGATATATTGGTGCGTCGGACCAATCCACCACAACGCAGATCCAAATCATCCATATCGGTCAAATTGATTTGCATTTTCACCAACTTATCCTCACCAAAACGTTGCCTTATATCCGTAACGGTCTCATTGTCATCCTGTTCAATTTCCATGCCCAACTGTTCGGTGGGATCGGCCAAATCTGGATGCATTTGCAGCATAAAGTATGTGGCACCCTCATTTTCCGAATGCACCCAACTGCTGTTCTCATCTAACGTATTGTTTGCAGTGCCTGTGGAAACTGTGCAAAGAGCCGCATGATAAGTTTGTTTGTGTATAATAATACGGTTTAGATTTAAGCGTTTAAGTTGGCTAAAAGCACACATCAAGGAACATAAATGGCTAGAAAATTAAATCTGATAATTATCATTGTTTCCATCATGTCATTAACACAGTTTTGACTTAACTTAAGCAGCTTAAACAAAGGCCACAGAAACTTAACCATCAAAATAAGTTAAAAACTAAAAATCAACATTATTATTTTGAATACTGCGATATTAACTAACCAACACAATAAAGTTCTACAATTTTTAGCTTACCCGACAATCATGTATTCATATTCAATATTCATATATTCAATAGTAAAAATAATACTCTTATGGAGTATTCTGTTTGAATTTTGCGAAATTTAATGCTACAAAAAAGCGTTTACAACTTTTCCAGCAAAACTTTCAAAGTTCTCAAAGGCCGGATGGCTTTAATGATGACAGCCTGACTGACTCTCTGTCTGATTGGTGTTTGGTTGGTTAGTTGGTTGGTTGGTTGGTTGAATGCCTTCTGCATTTCATTCGAAGTAAATTTGTTTTCGTATTTGCTGTCGAACAGGAGCTTAACTCGTTCCTTGGCTTTTATGGTTGAAGTTTTACCTCTCGGCTTGGTGGAAAACAAACTAATAAAAGTAAAAGAAATAACAAGTTGGACAACACAAATGTGGACAGTGCCAGATCGACTTGTGTGCCCGTCATTGACGCGGTTGACAGGATTATAAGCAGCGACTAACAAGCAATACAAAGAAGAACAAGTAGAAGAAGTAAAAGCAGCAGCAGCAGCAGCAGTATTGATAATAGAGCTGACGTTGATAAATGTGGGTGGGAATGAAATAAGAGGGGAATAATAATGTGAAAGTGTCACTTACGATTCAATCCCTGCATGGACATGGCTGATAATTCAGCAATTGAAGATAATAATGATGATGATTGCGATAATGATGTCGAGGGCAATTGCTGTTGCAGCTGCAGCAACGACATTGCTGAAACGTTTTCCAGTGGCGGGAACATGGTCGATGACATATTAAGTGCATCTTGGTATCTGCTTCTCGTTTGCGTTGCAAATAATGCTGGTAACGATGATGCAGGCGAAGAGGTCGTCGACGTCGTTGTCGTTGTCGTAGTTGTGGTCACCATTGTTGGCTCCCTTGTTTCTAAGCCCGGACTGGACATAGCTCTTGTCGTTGACGTTGTTCTCAATGTCGTTGTTGTAGTTGTGGACTTGTCGTGCTCCGGCAATTCGGTGTAAAGTTTTGGATTAACTTGCTCCTGCATTAGACAATAGTCAACGCACTCGTGCACAGCCAAATCCAGCTCGGGCTCCTCAGGGCACTCTCTGCTTGGGCAGGGTGACCACCAGACCTGCACAAAACAGATTACAAATATTAGCTTATTCTGTGTGTGCTGCAAAAACTTTTCGAATTTCCCCTTTTTTCTGTTAAAGATACAAATTCGAAGAAAACAACATTTAAAATGTTGTTACAAGAATATTATAAACAATTTTGTTTGATACGGATTACTTTTTACTCAAAATCAGTCCGCCATACTTTATTCATTGGTAAAGGCTTTTAAAAGTTTCACTGCTTATGAAAAAAAGATTTGTTTTAGACAAATATATCAAAATAGCTTTGAAGCTTATAAATAGGAGAAGTAGGCCATTACATGAATACGTTTGTTAAGGTCTTGGAAAATCAACAGTCTCATACTTTCAATCCCACAGCAGAGAACAGCACAATATAATTTAAAAAATTTTTTTTTCAAAAGTTTTATCTTTTTTCCACTTAGGAAAAAAAATAATAATGAAAGTAATACCAGATTCGGAGAGTAATTATAATTGGCGTACGCAGGTGCGTGATTGGATAAGTTCTCCATTGGGGATTGCAGCAATGTCTTGCTTTGTGGCGTATTTGGCCTTTATGAAAATACGAAGCCAACAATATCCCACCTACGATGACGATGATTACGAAGATCAGGTTGAAGTTCCGATGCGGGAACCCGTGAAAAATCTTAAACTGACGAAGAAGCAACTCTTTAAATACAATTCAACAAATCGCGATGGAACATTATTGATTGCTTTGCTGGGCACTATTTTCGATGTGTCGAATGCACCGAAAGATTTTGGACCACGTGGCACTTATCGATATCTAACCGGCACCGATATCATAGGTTGGCTGCAACGCAAGGCGCATTGCGATAAGGTCGCTTTGAAAATCATCTTGGAGGAATGGCAAGCAGTACTCGATGATCATTTCTTTGCAGCTGGTGTAATAATACCAGACGAAGACGAAGACGTAGACGACAAAGAGAGGAACAAGAAGAACAAGAAGAACAACAGCAATAACATCAGTAACAACGATAGTGCTGAAGACTCAGACGAAAACTCGGTCTATGATTCTGCCATTGATGATTCTGAGTACCAGGAGAATATAAATGAAACTGCTTTTCCCGGAGATGCAACCGTTTTGGATAGTTCCTTTTACAATCTTGAGGAAGGGGATAAAACGCTCTTGGCCCCCACTGATGTGGATAAAACACTGACTAACTGGAATGATGAGGATCAAACCGTTATTCAAGCTCAAAAGTAGTTAGCCTTATAGCTTTTAACACCATAACTTAAGCTCCAGTCCCAATAAGGCTAAAGCAGCACATAATAAATAAATATCAGTCAGATTTGGGTTTATCTTTCTAAATGCAGGCCAAGCTGTGTATCGTCCACATATGTGCATGTATGTAGTTTCGTGTACATGTACATGCATTGCATACATCCATTACGAAATTTTAATGCGATTTCAATAAGGTCAGAAGGAGCAGAGCAAAATAGTCTTCGTCGTCGTTGTCGTCGTCGTTGTTGGCCAGCAACGTCTGCAACAATAAAATGGTAATTTCCGTTGCTGCCTCGAACATCGAGAACGGCGATTGCATATAAATTTTGTTGCTGGCATACACGGGGGCGAACACCAATCTCCTTGCCCATAATGCCATTAAATAACAAACCGCAGAGCAAAGCAGAGACCAAAGTAGATGGCCAAAAACATACTACAAAGTAGCCAAATGACAGTATGCAGCAATGCGCTTAAACAATTTCTTGTTGCTATAGGTGAGCATAGTTCAAAGGATACTAGATATGACGTCTTATGTGTGTGACAAGGAAAAGGCTAAAGGTTATTTCAGAGTTGTCAGGAATTATTTTAACTTAAATAACAGTTGAAGAATTTTCTGTTATTTTAAATGCCTTAAAAGCAAGCTAAGAAGTATTTTATCTTAACTTTTTGTATTTTTATTGTTACTTCGCTTCGCTTATTTTTCTCTCGTTCTTTTGTATGGAAATGTTATGAATAACTTATTTCAGTACAATACCAAATGCAAGTATGAAGAAAGATACTTAAAATGAAGTCAGCTTGTTTCTTTATTCAAAAGTTTTGATATTTTTCGCTGACATAATTACAAATTTTACTGCAGTTATGGCAAGCAAGCAAGAATCTTTTTGCGCATGGTTAAATAAGTGATGAAATTCTTGAGCAGAAAAGTTAAAATTCGTTGTGTGTGTGGAAAAGTGTTATATTGAAGTCTGCTAAGCGTAAATTATTGTTGGCAATCAGTGCAGCTTAAAGCTTTGTTGCTGCTTCACTTCACTGCAGCTATCTTAATGACGTTATTGTATTTTATGTGCACGTCATAAATACAAATTCAATAGCGTTCACATGTGTATTTTTGTGTGTGGGTGTTTTTTCGGGTGTGTCTGTGTGTGTGCGTATCTGAAAGATACAAGATACTTTGCGCAAATTCTCATTTAATGTGCGCAATGCGTGCGACTGACTCTAGCAATGGTCGACAAACCACAAACGAGGCTCTTCACACGCAGAGGTCCATTGCGTTTCATTACGACTAACGGCAATGGGCAACGTAACACTTACCGTATTGCAATACACAAACGTATGGATATATGTGTGTGTATGTGTGTTGTTAGGGTAGCTTAAGTGCTGCAAAAAGACACAAAGATAAATGTACGTGATACACAACATTCACAGCTTACACAAACTAACACACGCACACACCACACACACACACACACACACACACATGTGAAGCTGACGTGCACTCCAATTTAAGTGTATTTTTCGGCTCGCTTAGAAGTTCTCTCCACAGCACTTCACTTTTACCTGTAGTAGTAAGTAATACGGCTTCTATTGCTTTGTAGTTGGCTGTCAGATGCCTTAGCTGCTAATGGGTTAGCAAAATTCTACAGCAGCAAGCCTGCAAAAGCAACTTGAGTGATATAGCAGGCAGAGAGATGCTTTAATTGAATTCAAAAGATCTGCAGTTGATCTGGCAATGCCATTCAAAATGTTCCTTTAACTTTTCACATTTCAACAAAACTATGCTGCCAACTCGATTTTAAGCATTCTTTTAAGTTAGCTCGAGAGCAAAAACAAAAACGGCTTTATGCTATAAAAGAACTCCATTAAAGATTTGGGGATATAAAATACAACTTACTAATAAAAAAAAACGCGCTAGATGAAAACAAACAGACTTTTGTTTTCATCTAGCGCGTTTTTTTTTATTTGAGTTTAATGTTTGTTAATATTCGCCATATTTTGAGGAGCTCTGTGTTCCAGACGCTTAAGACCATCTATCATCGATGTTTTTATAGCCCGACCTTTCGAAAGCCCTTTCAGCTTTTCAACTCTGCCCCATGAACACTGCCACGTCTGCTGCTCTGTATATTAGCAACAAAAAATGCTTTTCCGGCATTTCAATGACAATTCAGTACTAAAATTTTTATTATAACAGTGAAGAGAAAAGCAGCAGAAGCAGCAGCAGCAGAAGCCGGACAAACATAACAAAAGCAATAATGACAGCAACAACAATACATAACTCAAACTATACATATACACATACAAACATTCATACATAAGCATACAATACACAGAATCCATAAAACGCAAGCAAGAAAATTATGTTTGCTTTGGCAAGCCGAAAATTAGATACGCTCAAAGTTATCATAGAAATAAGTTAGAGGGCAAACAAAAAATTGTTAAAATATGGTAGTTCAGATAAAATATGAAGTTTTTATTAAGATATTTTGAACATTTTGCTGTTTGGTTTCAAACTTTTAACAAGTTTTCCTTAAACTCTATCCGATGAAAGTATACAACCCGACTGCAAGGGTATGCATAGAAAAATATTAAGGAATGGAGTGGAAGTGGTGAGGGAGGGGAACACAAATTTGCTCAATGCCATTTTTGGACCATCGATGTGTCGAGCATCAGCATTTATAAGGTCCAGTATGTCAGACACCCCACACAAAGCGGCACATTTGCACAGATATTTGCTATATTTGAAATGGTTTTACATGACACAAATTTATGCGCATGCAAATATCGAGCCACGGAACCAACAAAAAATCAAAATAAAACAAAAGTAAAAGAAGAAGGCAATTTAAGCAGCCTGCATCTTTGGCACACACACACACACACATTTATATTTATTCACAAGAAGCGAGAGAGAGTTGCACTGAAATAACGGTTACAGGGTGACCCAAACACCGAACACAGTGTGTGTGTGTGTGAGTGTGTGGCGTATTTTTGGTATGTGTGTGTATAAGTGAGCTAAATACTACGTTTGTGTGCTCACCAACGTGTTTCAACGTGATGGGCTCGCAGCATTTCGTAGTCGAGTTCAAACTTGTTTCCCCTTTCTGTGTATTTATGTAGTTGTTGTAGTGTGTGCGGCTGAGCTTTACTTATAGCGCGAAATTCAACACTGATTCGCACACACACACACACATACAAACATACATACATACGCACGTTGAAAGAGATAGAGCGACATTTATAACCTTACTTGTTAGCCTTCTTTCTGTGTGTGTATGTTTGTGTATGGTGTGTGTTTGTGTGTGTGCTTGTGCGTTTTATGGCTTTCTGTGCCTGTGTGCCTGTGTGCCTGCGTGCCTGCGTGTGTGTGTCGATGGGGCGTGTGTTTCTTAGTGTATCTGTCTGTGTTGCATGTGACAGCGTTATGGCGCCTCAAATAAATGCCGGCGTTTTATGTACGTTGCTGCTGCTGCTGTTGCTGTTGCTTGCTGCCGTTTCGCCAAAAATGGAGACATGCAACCGGAGACCAACGACACACACACACACACACACACATACATATACATAAACATATACAGACAAACATACATGTGCGATGCGTGTGGCACAATTGAATACGTGTCCGTTGCAGTAGTTTGGGTTAAGTAAAACATTCCCTTGGCAATAGTAAATGTTCTTGTACATGTTGCCATTCAAGCATTCAATTCGTATTCACATACAATCGTATTTGTCTTTGACGACATGATTAATTTAATTAACTAATGTGGATGATATTGATGGGCACAGACAATAAAAAACGTCTTAGCATTATTGATTTCAATTGGCAAACATTTATTTAAGATTTAAGACAACTTAATTGTGTTGATATTTGTTGAAAATCAAATATTTTCTCTCGTTTATCAAAAAACCACAATATAAAAGATATCTTAGCAATAACCATACATTTCCAATAGGCTAACACAATTTTCGTTGCAAATTCCAAGCCAAAGAATCGAAAGTTGGCACAGGACCAAAAATGTTCAATTGCCATAACTTTTGCCTACACAAAAAACCAAAACAAAAAAAAAAAACCCTGAACCAGTTTACAAAATCAATGCATTATTAATTAAGGTTGCGTCTGTGTAAAGTTCAGAAAAAAATTTTGAAATTACTTCAGTGCTCGTTTAGTTACTGAAACAAATCCCAACTGTCGTTTATTGATAGCTTAATTATAGTTGATGTTTATGGGCGAAACTTGATGGGAAACTGGGAAACTCATAAAAATCATAGTTGCAACAGACAGCTATTAAATTGTGAAACGAACCCTTTCGCACGAGTTAATCACCTTCAACACTCTCAACACACACACACACACACACTCATAGAGACACTTTATCTTTGAGCTGTTTTTTAGCAACTCGTTTGCTACTTAGCTTTACCCCAACTGTTGTCATAGTCATCATTACGCTGTGGGTGCATCACTAACAAACAAAAAACAACAAGCAACAAAAGCAAGTGAACATAAAGCAACCGCATTAAATCTACCGTGCAACAGCTGCATGCAACATGAGAGGCCGTTTTGGTGTCGTCTTCTTTTTCTTTTGCTTCACGTCATCATCGTCGTCGTCGTCGTCGTCGTCATCGTAGTTCTTGTTTGCAACTTTGTGTACTACATTTAATACCTGCGATGTGTGTTTAAGTGTGTTTATGTGTGTGTGTATGTGTGCGTTTGTGTGACAGTTAGTGTGTGTACTTATACTTAGAGTGCAGACTGTTCAGCAGACTACATAAAAGCAAAGTCACATCCCATTTTGTTGTGGCAACATAATATTGCTCTGAACAAAACATTATCTAAGTTGGCAGCATTTGAGCATACTTAAAGCTAGTTTCGCTGATTTCGCTGTATTAAAGGCACTAGCTAGACTGATTCTCGCATTTTTATTTGTTGCATGCAGCAGCTGCAATTCAATTTGCAATTTGTAAAGCAAATTTGTCCATTACGATTACGAGGGATCAAAGTAATTAAAGAGACAATTTTCAACAACGACAAACTTGGCATACTTTTGTTGTTGTATGTTGTAGTTAAAAGATAGTTGTAGTTGGGGCAGTAATGCTTACCTCGATGTCGCCGCTGTCCGGGTGTCGTAATACAAACGCTGATGGCACCACTCCGGGTATCTCCTGTTGCGGAATGAAGAGCAGCGAATGATGAAAAACTGCATTCAGCAGTAGACTCATCACAACGACTGGTTTATATTTGCCAAATTTGTCAACGAGGAAACCTGTACAGAACCAGATTGAGAAGCAGAAACACGGAGAGAGACAGAGAGAGAGAGAGAGAGAGATAGAAACAGTACAGAAGTTAAAGCTCAGTATAAAAGTGATGTGTACGATTGTGTTTGTTGGCTCTTTGTGCATCTGTGTCTGTGGGTTGGCAAATCGTTGGCTTAAGTGCGCAAGCTTTATCAAATAAGAATGTTGACTACAAGATGTCCCTTTCCCATTTAACAAAGTGTAACCATTTATCATATTTGGATGAAGATGAATTAGATTTTGGTCAGCATTGAAACAAAAAGCAAACTATTTGTTTATTCAAAATTGTAAACTAAGCTTAAGCTCCATTGTGTTTTCTTCTATTTTATAGTTTTTATCATATACTCAAAGGAAATAGATTATTTTACCTGTCTGCCCCCTTAAGTATGCAATATATTTGTATTTTAAATTGAAATTCAATTTCTTCAACACTATTTTTCACAAAACCTGTAACGCAATGATGAACAAATTTCTCTTTTTATTTGTTTATCCCATTTTTCACAAGCTGTGCAGCATATACAAAATTTAGCCATGAAAAATTGCACTTGTTGGCAAAACCAGGGATGAGTAGCAATAAAAAATTAATGTTGAATATGTAGTTTGTGATTTTCAGAGAAAAACTAAAGACTGTTCGATACACTGCTGAAAGGTTAATGTTACTGTAAGTAATCGTTGAAGAGTTTTGTGATTGAAAGCATTTAACCACAAAGAAAAGATTTTCCTATTACTTGACTTAAATGCAAGCGTAAACTTTTATTTTTGTGTTTTTTTTCCCACAACTTTCCTATTTTCTAGCAACTTTAGTTGAACAGACTTTGGCTTTTGGGCAAAGAAGAAATTCAACACTTATGTGAAAGTCAAATATTCGACGTTGTAGTAAACTTGTCTTTTGCTAGCTTTACTCCGCTACAACCGCCTGCCTTTTTTTGAGATTTTATCTACATCATTATTTGGCTTTTGGCAGCGACTGCAATCGACGAACGCACTCACCTGTTATCGGTGGACTGAGAAATGTTGTAAACGGCAATGCCAAATAGATAATCGCAATCTCCTCCACCGTTAATCCAATCGACTGCATGTGTATCGTCAAATAAGGCAGCAACGATGAAGTGGCTATTAAAAAAAAAAAGATAAAGAAAGATAGAACGCATGAGTACTCAATCATATATATACATATATATATATATATAAATAGTTATGCATAATACTTTGTACATAAGCCATATTGCATATTTAAGCTTTTAAGAGGTTTAACTTTAATTTTGTAATCTACTATATGCACATTAAAATGTCAAACTGTATTAATTTAAGGTCTTTTTGTATTTACTCAAAACAAACTAAACAAAAAAAATGTTACATTTTATTGTATAGTTAAAATCAATATTTTTTATTAGATATTTGGATTTATTTTTTATTTTTTCAAAGGTAAATACATTTTAATAAACACATTCCATAATTTTTTATGAACTTGGCTTTAAAAAATATTATTTATCTACTGTTTAATACATTTAAATATTTTTTTTTTACTTGCACACATTTAACGAATAAAATTACTGAAGCAAAAACAAGCTAAAGTTCCTTATCAAATAAAAGTTCACAATACTCTTTCCAAGCAGCGAATTTCATTAATTATTTATGGACACACAATAAAACAAGTGAAACGTGTTCAGGTGATGGTGCAGGTGCAGCAAGTAGAGAGATTTCCAGCGACGGCAAATAATGACGTCAAATTGGGCGTAGATAAACCTCGCAAAAGTCCCTCGTGCACCGAGGATTGCAGCTGGCTCTCGATGGGCAAAGAGGAGAGGAGCAGGAGAGCAGAAGAGCTGAAGAGCAGATGAGCTGAAGAGCAGAAGAGCAGAAGAGCTGAAGCCTTGACCAATTTCAATGCAAACAACAACGAACGCAGTTGCACGCAATTGAATTGTGTATGTATGTATGTTTGTGTGTGTGTTTGTGTGTGTGTGTGTGTGTGTGCGTTGTGCCATGAATGTAAATTGCTGTTAAAGTACCATTCACCACTTTTATCCATTGCTGCTTAAATTCGTTTTTGCCTCGCTCGCATTCGCCTCAGATAATTAACAATGTATGTATGCTTCATTAAGAGTGCATATATAGGAGTGTGTGTGTGTTGTGTGTGCTTGAAATGTGTGTGTTTGATTTTTAAAACAATATGTGAATAGCAGGAAAGAAAACAATCCCTTGTGGATGCAACTACAGTCGAACTTCAATAATTCAAACTGTTAAACGCAATATTTTTCAATTTCTATTTAAAATAAAGTAACAAAAAACTTATTAAAGGAAATTTAATACAATTCCATATCGAAAACTTAAGTTATATATAACAAGTATAGTTTGAAAGAGAAGTTTCACTGATTTATCAAGCAACACATGGAAAGAAGGTGCAGTTATGCAAGGCATTAGGGTGACCATTCGTCTGACTATTATTGTTTGTGACATTGTGGTGGTTGGTCGATTTCATTTCTTCCGCACTCATCAATTGAAAATCAATCCAATTTTGTTTCTATCACATTCACACTATTTTAAGGTGAATATTAACAAGAAAACTATATAGACCTGTATGGTAACACCACAATATATTTCGTAACTCGGTCGCCTTAACTTCACTTAGCCCGATCATAAAGGTGTAACCGTTTCCGAGAATATTCTGAATGCATACGCAACTGGAAATGGATGGGCATTAAATGCAGGTCGGCAAACTGCATTAACGGCGAAACTGCTCTAGCTTGAAACAGTTATCCTCACTTGTATGTCTGTGTGCGCGCACGTGTGTGTGTGTGTGAGTGTGTGTGTGTGCGTGTGAGTGTGGTTGTATCCTTAATGTAATAACAATTAATTGCTTTATGTCTGCGTGCGTGTTTGTTTTGTTGTAGTTGACACAGCCAAACGGAAACGGAAATACATTAATTTCAGGGTTGTATGGATCGGCGCACATTTTGCACCAAACGTCTCTCTCGCTCTCTCTTTCATGTGCTGTTGTTTTCGCTTGTAATTAATTTCAAGCCAGTGTCCTCTGCCGAGTTCCGATGACATATTTATATGGCTATTTATATATAAAAACTTAGCTGTTATGAAACGTTTGCACTAACGTTTTAACGAGTTTTGTATTCTTTCTGTGCATTTTATGATAAATAACTTTAAAAATTGTTTTATATATAAATTAATCAAATATACTACAAAGATTTTATTTCTTTCATTAAAGCTGATTAAACATTATTTTTTAAGGGTTGTGCATTTAAATTACAATTTAAAAACAAAAAATAAATAAATTCTTCATTTGAGTAAAGTTTCCATTAAAAGGTTGAATTCTATATATATATAAGATCTAAGCTACTTTAAGGGGTCAACGTTATATTGTACTTGAGACTGCTATAAAAGATATAATAGACACTATAACGACTTTATCCACTTAAGATATACCCTATGAAGGCAATGTTAATGGCTGACAGCTTCAAAAATGAAAAAAAAAACATAAAAAATAAAAATGGCGTTAAATATATATTAGACCAAATAAAAAACGCATTAATACTAATATTATTTGCGGCAATTTGACTTTAATGGCACAAAGACAACATGAGACCAAATAACTGTCAAACGGAGGTCGCATTATGCCTAGAGAGAGAAACAGAAGAGAGAGAGAGAGAGAGCGAGTTGGCGAGAGAGAGATAGATAAAACAAGCTGCAAGTAATCGCAAAATGTTTTTGTCATTGACCGCTAGCAGCGAAAAGCCGCAGCAAACAAAAAAAAAAAAAACGGCGCACGGTCAGATGACTTGACTTGAGTTTAGTTGAGTTGAGTTGAATTAAGTTTAAGATACACACATACATTAAAAGATACATAGATACATTTAGTAGATACTTGAAGGCAACAAGCAAGGCAAAATGAGACTAAACCTTTCTCAAGCCATAAACTACATCAAAAAGATTTATATACAAAAGCCACACACACACACAGTTGTAGCATTGTGTGTGTGTGTGTTTCTTAATTGCCACATGCTGGGGCAACTTATATCAAAAGATGCATCATCTCTTTCCTTCAAATCTCATCTCTCTGGGGAGTGTTTGTGTAACTAAATTTATACAAATGTGTAACACATTTTGTTGTTGTTGTTGTTGTTGCCTGCTTGCTGCCTGTTGTTGTGCCTAATTGATAACTTCCGACCAGCCTAGTCCCCCAGTTTTCACAGTTTACCCAGTTCTACAGTTATATGTAGTTGTAGTTGTATAGATCGTCACACGCACATCAAAGATACTACATACTAGATACAAGACACTTGGCTGCGGAGGGGCAGAGAGAGAGAGAAATATATGTTGTGTGATAATGAATTCAAAGATTCACTGCCAGAGCCTAACTCGATCTCATTGTAGGTACAAAATTGCGATGCTTCACTGTGCGTGTGTGCATGTTTGTGTATGTGTATGTGTGTGTTGTGCAAGTGTGTTTGCATGGTAAAATTAATTACGTTGATGTATAGGTAAAAAAGAAAAACAAAATTTACTTGTGTTAGATTCTGCTTAAGTTTTAGTTTCCCATTTTCAAACAATTTGTTAAACAAATATCACTTTCGGCATACGATTACAAAATAGATTGATGTAAAAATAAACTTGCAAAAGATTTAAATAAACATTTTTCATGCTTATTATTTGATAAAAAATGTATTGAAGAAACTCGTATTTAATTTTTCTAGTGAGGGAAATTCAATTCAAGTTTCTTATTTGGTTTCGTTTTCTTCTTTTCATTTATGTTTGTTTGCTTCTTTGTTTTTGTTTTCTTTGTTGCGAAAAACGCCTTGATCCTTGAAAAATGTTAACCGTAATATGCATTTTAGTCACGGTTCAGAATTTTCACGCTAGCAATGTTCAAAATAGTTTTCAACAGACACACTGCCAGAGATTAAAGTTGAAACACAAATAAATAACATACCGGGGGGCAATGTTGGCACGCTTGAAATGCAAATTTCTTTCAACGGATTTGGACATTTAGCAAAAATATTTAAAAGGTGCGAAAGATTCAACAAAAAAAAAGAAATTGTTGAATGCTTGATGCATGCATTGAATTATTTAAACCGAGAGTTTAAAAATAATAAACCACATTTTGGAGTATGTAAAGAATTTAAATAAGCGATTCGAATATTTAAAATAGTGGCAAAAACTGCTTTAATATTCAAACACTTTAAAAAAAAAAGAAAAGCTAAATCATGAAACACATAAAAAAATACTTTGATCTAAAATGAAACATAAACCGTATGTTGTTAAAAAACAAATTGTGCCCGAATGTTGTAAATATTTGTATAGACATGAAGAGATTATGAAAATCTACCCACAAATAAAAGTTTTTTATCTTAAACCAACCTTTAGACAAATTGCACATAAAAATAGTTGCAGATAAAAAAAAGTATAAACTTTTTAGTTGAAGAAAGTTGCAATTTTTCTCTCATTTCTTAAAGTATTAACTTTCAACTCGTACAAATCTACGCATCTAAAAGTCATTAAATCTCACAACTCTTGCCACAACTCTTGTATGTTTTTTCCGCTGCTTTGCTTATCATAAACAACAGTTATAAGCCCTGTCATAATTAGGTTAAGCCATAGCACCCAAAAGTGTCATAATATATATATATAACTGACATTTGTATTGTGTTATCAGCATAAATGGCTCAAAGCATTTCACAGGCCAAAAGCAATTCGACATCAAGTTAATTGCACGTCACGTTTTTATACACACACCTCGTTGTTCTTCGTTCACCCCCTCACCCCCTCACTCCACCTTCTCCCGCACCACCCACTTATAATTGGTTTTTAACGAGATGTTCTTAATTATATACATTCTGGTTACTTACCGCCGTACATGACAAAAAGTGTTATCTTGAGCATTATCAAATTGGGATTTATGCCTCGACGCTGGCAGAATTCGCCGAAACGCGACAATTCGATTTTGTCCGTGTTGACGGAATCCGTGACCGTCTCCTCGCTAGCCATTTTGACCATTACCCACAAATACTCTCACACACAAACAGCTGTTGCGGTTGTTGTTGTTGTGGCAGTTTTGAAGTTCGTTTCAATGAAAATGCAGCCGCGACAAATTGACTGGCTTAGTTTTGGGTTTCTCGGTCAGACTCACTAACACACACACACACACACACATACATATATATAATAGATCACACACTTACACACACTCATATGTGTTGTGGCTGACTTTTTCTTATGCTTTTGATTAAATCCAATTGAAATTTGTGATAATAAAACGGCGCACAAAAATCTTTGTTGTTGTTGTTGTTGTTTAGTGAATTGACAAAAAAAAACGTCGTATATATGTATTATATATACACATATATATAATGTATACTCATTACATTGTGTCTCACTCTAAAAATAAACTATTAGCATTTAGTTATATCCTATTTAAATCGATCAAATTACTTTGCTTGACTTTTTCTATGCATTTGTCTTGCTATTTTTTTTTTTATCACTTTTCAAGGTTTCCTTTGTTGTTTTGTATTTGTGTATTGCACTTCACTTCTTTGCACTCTAATCACATCTTTTGCCTGCATTGCGTATACGTAATTTGTATATTCTTTGTACTCTGACAGTTTACTTTGCTCGGAACTTGGCTTTTTTTTTGTACACTTTTTATTAGGAGAAGATTTGTTTATTTGTTTTTGGTCCGTGCGCGTTTTAAACTTTCCAAGTCGCCGTTCGCACTGAGACTGAGAAATCTGAGAAACCCCAAAAACGATTTGTGTGCTAACTATATCTTTTGCAATCTTCACTCAAAAGTCTATATATACATATATGTATAGTATATAGTATAGTAGAGGCAGGCTAATCTATGCAGTCGAAAAGGTTGCTCACTTCCACACACCGCTAATGATGATAATCTTTTGCCATCATGATGATCTTGCAAGATGATGATCATATTTTAGCTTATAAATTGGACCAGTTACCGTATCGTTTGTATCGTTCGTTGTACTGACAGTTGCTCTCAGCTGTCTGTCTGTCTGTCTGTCTATCTGTCTGTTTGTCTGTCTGCTTGATGTGATCTGTGCGAGAGATAATGTCGTTAGTCTGTTTTTCTTGAATGAAGATAAAAGATAAAGAACTGACGCGCAAAACTGTCACGCTGAGTGACAAGCTGAACGACTTTGGAGAGGATAGGCCAAGGTTTTTGACTTTCAAAAGGTGTGAGATGAGGGCAAAAGCAGAAAGAAAAGGGTTCTAATTGAGTGAGTCACGTTCCTAATTCTGATTTCTCGTTCATCACATTACATGTATCTACTGCTTGTCAGCCATATTCGTAGGCCGTTTCGTTAGCCTTCAAGGATTCAAAAGCTATGATTTGCGCAAGCGATTGAGTTTCGAGACGATTTTCGCACAACACCGAAAAACTTTTACACATTTCGTTTGAAAAGAACTGTTCGCAATAGAAACACGCAATGAACTGTTGAATGCATTAAAATCGAATGGTATAATAAAAAGAACTACATTTATGTTTATGGAACCGTGCAAATTGCCAATCACATGTGGCTAAAACAGCAAATGCCACTACAACAACAAAAAAGTGTACAATTAGCTGATAAGTAACATTGATTGATTGATTGATAATCGTCAAAAGGGTTTTAGCTTGTCTGTCTGTCTTCCTGTCAGTTTGCCTGATAACTGTTCAACATGTGATTTAATTGAATTACATAAGCCTCTATGTTTGTTTGTATTCATATTCCAAATGGCTGCAATATATAAGCACGAATGAACAAAAATTTTGTTAAAGTTCACAACATTATCGATAATTGTGGAGGTTGGTAAATACGGCAAAACCAAACAAACCATCTGCTATCCCTTTTGCACCCATCAAATCCTGTATCCTGCATAGTTACACCTTGAACCAACACTTATTTTCATCTCTTTCACTCTTCCTACACCCGCTTTACAGACACCTCAGATTTTACAGTTACACGCACTATCTGTCTCATCACAACGGCATCGAAATAACAAAGTTGGCAAAACCCATTTCGTTACATGTATTTTTAGCGAGCGCTATATAAGAGATATACATATCTAGTATAAAATTGTGATATACGAATCGAGAGCTGGTTGGAAGGTTGTATAACGACATACGTAAGTCAATTTAACATCAGACTGATAACGTTCCTTGTTATCACATAGATAAAATCAGCTGGACGATCAAGATGATGCAGAAAAACGAGAGCACAAGTCGTAATTTAAGTGTTATGCAAAAACAGTGTATAAAGATATATGAGGAAATTGCAGATAGACTTTGCTTTTGGGCTTATAGAGATTTAACTATATTAATACACACAATGTGGCAAATGAATGTTTGTGAAATTAAAAACATGAGATAAATTGAAATACAATCACATATAATAATTATTGGGAGAGTAAGAAAAACTAGCTTAAAGTGCCATCTACATGCCGATTTGTGCAACGTATATCTAATAGCACTCAGCTCTTGCGGGTCAGCATAAAATAAAAAAGTTAAGAGACATCTATGGTTTTGAATCAAAAATATTGCTATCAAGTGGCTTTTTTTGGTAGCTTAGTGTTGGACCATATCATTTAGCATTTGTCAGAAGCCACAGATTAAGTAAGCACCATACTAGGCAGCTATAGTCAGCAGGCAATTTAAACACAGCTCAATTTAATGTATTTTAATTTGGATAAATCACATTTATGCCCATAGTGTTCATATTTATGGGTGCCAGTTAAAATATCTTCGAATCAAATATAGTTTTTGTTAGTGGTGTTTTATTTAAAATAGCGGCAAATTATACGGACCTACTATGTTTGGCAAATCGATAATTGCTTAAAAAATACCCTAAGCACAAAAATACCAAGTATACTACGTTTTAGCTACAGGGGCATATTTGGTTTGTTTTCGAACGTGTTGTTGTTTTGACGCCGAAGAAGACGCACGTCGAAACACGGCTATTTGCAAAAATTAAATTAATTACAAAAAAAATGTGAAGTGTATACAAAAAGGCGACAAAACGCAAGATAAGAGCCTATTAAGTATTATCTAAGCGTGGAAAGTAAGCAACAAAACCAAGATTAGATACCAAGAAAATCAAAATAAAGCCAGTGAAAAAGCTACAACTGAAGCCAAACAGCCGCCGCGTGCAAAAAAAGAAAGAAGAAATATATATATATACGTAAAGAAGAGTAGAGAGAAGTTCAGTGCCAGGTGCCAGCGTCCGCATCGTTTGCTTGCCCCTCTGCTGCATGTGTCTGCGCTTCGTGTCCGTATGCGTGTGTGCATGAGTGTTTGATAGTGGTTTTTATAAATGTATATGTGTGAGTGCACCTGTCTGCCCGCCTTGGAGAACTTACTGCACATCCAACGACGAGACAACTACATCAAAATCAACATCAACAAGAAATTTCGCTGACCGACGACAACGACGACGCCGCCGCCGCGTGTGTATATTTGTTTATGTGTGTGTGCGAAAATGTCATTGTCAGTGGCGACGCTGACGTCGCAGTTTAGATAAAGATAAAATCGGCGAACGCGCGCTATTCAACAAATAAAAAGTGAATTAAAACGTCGCCAAGAGAGAAAAGAGTGCATGTAGAAGAGCATTCATTTGATCCGTCTTACTGCTGTTCTCATTGCCTTACATATCGAAGAGAGAGCTTCTTAACTTTAGCAGCAGCATCAACCATAATTGCCACTCAATAATCAAACGTCCAGAAGAGAGGTCGCAGTAAAATTCCTGTTTACTTTTTTTTTGCTTAAAAGAGGTGAGTTTATGAATCCCGTTATTTGGCGCTTTTGTGACACAGTTCCTCATCATTAAGTGAAAAGCCAATTTGGGGTTGAAATTCCTTTGGATGCTGTTGCTAAAGGCCTATTTATACTGTTCTATGTGCCGTTATTTCATTGTTTTTGTTGGGGCGGGTGGCACTTAACTTGGGGTGGTTTTTTGTTATTGCGCTCGCTCAGCTGTTATGTGAATGTATGTACCCAGCATACACATACACTTACACACATTCACATAACAGCGTGTCTAACCTATGTATGTGTACATGTGCTCACATATCTCGAAGCTGTATGACTTTGAGTGCGGACTTTTTGCTTTGAAGGCCATTTGCGGCATTTTTTTTTCGCAGCTTTTCTGCGCAAGCAACAACCGTTAGAAGCAACTTGGTATAAATAAAATAACGTGGCATTTGCGTATTAGGGCTAAAAAGCTTGCAATTAAAATTAAACACCCACAAGTGTGCTAATTATTTAGCTCCAAGACCTTGTCATTAAATGTATCATTTGAAAATGATTAAACATTTCTGTGTTGAACTTGACCCAAAGTGTGACCTTAAAAGAAAGATCTCACACGAAGTCCGTTATACATAAAAACACACAAAGTTAACATGAAGACTGGCTCATTAATCACAATGACTATTTAGTAAATGATTAAGTTTATAAGAGTTCCCAAGCTGAGAATGATGGTCACTTTAAAGATATACCATGTTTTGTAATCCGATTATACTCTTTCTCTTCATAGAAATGTAGAGTAGACTATTAGACCATGACATGACCTTGCAACTTGGTCAAAAGCTTAATAGGAATCAGAGTATCTTGTAGTCGAGCACTCTGCACACTTACTTCTTAAATGTGGACTTGTACATTTCTAACTAACAAATGCTTACTTCATTGTTCAAAGCAAATCGTAATGCGATCAAAACGTCCACGATTCCCATAGAAATGTGTTAAAGCCGCGACGACAAAGTGACGGATAGAGAGAGAGAGATAGAGAGAGAGAGCACTCTGCACTTTGCCTGTGACAGGTGAATTTTGGTGTGATTTCAGTTCTCTTCTTTGTTTTGTTATGCTTTGCACAGATTTCGTCTTCATTCAATCTCAGTGCGGCATTTTGCTTGTTTTTTTATACCCTTGCGGAAAGTACACCTATTCCTACAGTAAGTGCATACCTTATAGATTAAATATCAAGAAGATATTATCTTCTTTCTTAATATTTAGACATCTTCCTCAGCACTGATAGTTTTTTGTTTATGTGGCTAGTGAAAATCATGCTTTAAATCAGTTAACTATATCTGTTCATCATCTGTTTGCTTGCAAGGGTATTCAATCTTCGCCTACTTAACACTCATTTTTCTATACATTTTGTTTTTCTTTCTACTGCTTTGCTCTCTGGCTACCTGCTGGCTGTTTGTTGTTATTGTTGTTGTTATTGTGGGTTTCTCTGCTTCTATTTGCATTGCTTTGTCGTTGCTGGACGACACTAAGTCGTTGCTTTGCTACGGCGTTTACCTGCAGCAGGTGAAGTGCTGAGATTATATTTTATCTTTCTGTCTTTCTTGTTTGCACCTTCCTGTTTTCTTTCTATTTACGTACTTATTGCTTATGCCAAGCAGAATAAGGATTCATCTTGCTCTATCAATAGTTTCCTGCTTCATTTTAACATCTCATCTGATTTAAGATTTTTACCTTAGTTGGCTGACAGCGATTCGCTGGGTACCTACTGCCAGTCACCAATTAGTCGCAGAACCTTTCTAAGTATAACGTGACTATACAGATAATAACTACGGCTTCTTAATGAATTGCTGGGTAGCATTGAAGCAAAGCGAACGTGATTTAGAAACATTTAAGTTTAGTGGCATATTTCAATTGATACAAAGTTATAAAAGAGTGCGGATCAGAGAAAGCTGTGGTTCCCATTAAGATTTTCTGAAGACTTTCAATATCTAAATATATTTATACAATAAAAAGCTGAACTTAAAAGTAATCTACATTAAAATCTTATTTCCAAAAATGCATCTGCTAAATTGTTTACGAAATTGCAAACAGTGGTGAATTCCACTAACCGTTAAATATAAATTGTGACTGCTTGGAGACCTAGAAGGATCTGCTTGCTAGCTATACACATAAATTCCATCCACACTTCTTCTCTCTCAAGAGGTTACTCTTTTTGGCAATTTGCAGTGTTGCATTGCTGCAGCTCCATTAACCTGCCACAAGTTGAGAAGTAACAGAAGAAGTTGTTGCTGTTATGTGCCGGCAGCAAGTTGGAACATTCTTGAGACGTTCTTCATTCTTCTCTCTCTCTCTCTCTCCCGCTCTATTTATGTAAACTTGTGTGTGTGCTATGCTTTTTTATGGTGTCTACTTCTTTGTATTGTGTATGGTTATACTTACCTCTGTATGTATATGTACATGTACCTTTAACTGTCGCTGCTGCTGTTTCTTTTGCGCCTTTTCTTTCTTATCTTCTACGATACACCACATGAGTCAAGCGAGGGCTCTGTGAGTAATACTGAATTATAAGCTTTGAGTGATGGCTCATAAAAAAAAAGGTTTATTTGAAATAACCATTTCATTAAGCAATTACTTAACAGAAACAAATACAATTAATCAAAACATCGTTTATTTGTAATTAATAAACAACAAAATTAAAACGCAAACACTCTCGCAAAATGAAATGACAACCCTAAACATCTTTGCCTATGCACTTTTTTTTATATCTTGTAACTTGACGCTTTCTCAAGCTGCTTACATTCATATACACACACACACACATAAAGTTCTTGCAGAATTTTGCTTAGACAAAATACCCAAGAGCATACACATACAGTCACACGAATGCATGCATGTGCTTACATGTGAGAAAAAAAAGTAAATGCCAGCTAGACTCAATGAAAGGTGCCTGCTGCTCACTCGTGAATCGCTGTCTTCTCTCTGTCTTGCTGCTCTCTATTTTGCACACCAAGAACTCTCTCCCTGCGGACGAAACACATGTTTATGTCTACAATGCTGATAAATAAATAACAGATAACAGATATAAATAACAGTTTGCTCCTGTTCCCAGCTTTCTTTTCAATTGTTTTCCATGCTGCGTTTTTATATATTTTTTCGCAACTTGGTTCTTACGCTCTGAGGTCGTTTTTAATGAGCTGCCTTTTCTCGCATGCTACTTTAATTGGAATTCGCTTCTATGGCTTACACTTAAGTTTGCTTTACAATTTACTTCTAAATTATGGATTTATGTGGGAGCACACAAATATAGCTCATTCTTGAGAATGTTGAAGCACTTACAGCAAGGTCAAATGTAAAACAACAAAACAAATAAGTAGGAAAGTCAAACAAAGCAAAAAAGCAAATTTATTTAACGTTTGCTAAAAGAGATCTATATTAACATATTATATTCGCATCAATTTGAACATTTCTTAATTTGAATTCGCTTCTTTTGATTGGTTTGCTTTTGGTCGCATTATATATTCCATTATTTCCAAGTTATTGCACTCCTTGCTGGGTCTAAGTTGGCTGCTACTACCCAAGTAGTATACATACCCATCATATTTACATATTTACATAGCTAGCGATGCGTTCCTCAATTAAGCTGCGGTTTAGTTCTGGCCCAGCTGCGAAAAGTTTCTGCCTTCATAATTTAAGAAGCTTTTCCTTTGCAAACTTAACACTTGATGATTTGCCAAATGTCAAGTCTCTTATACATATATATATATATATATATATATAAGCGAAACAAATTGTGTCATAAGCCATTTGAGAATTGCTATTGGACTGCATTGACAATTGGATTGTTTTAGACGGTTGCCAAGTTTTCTTTCTCATTTTCGCTAAGGCAATGAACTACCAGCAATGCTTGAGAGGAAATCATTTACATGACTAATGACACAATGGGAAGAATATACACATGGAAAAATAATACACACTTAAAGAAAAAACAAAGCTCAAAGTGTACTTAACTACTAAAAAGTGAACCCTGTTTCTCCCATAAAAAATTTTTAGTCAGTTTTGCGACATTTCCACAAATAGTTTCAAAAACAATTTCAAACTTACCACCAAAATATGTTAAATGTGTCACGAAACTAGCCATAAAGTTTTTATTGTTTTTAATTTGTTTGCCTGTCAGTTATGAAAATGTGCAACTTGTGCTCTCCATAGCTTTGTGGCTGGCAAGTGGCCAAAGGCAAGCGTTATACCAACGTAACATAATTATAATTTATAGTTCCGATTTATTGTTGCAGATACAACCAATTCGTAGCGGAAAGTGTATGCAGAATCAGTTGATTCTTTAAAGTTTTAAGTAGTTGAACGCAATAATTGCTTTAAATAAATCTGACATATTTTGAAGCTAAAGCTTTTATGAGCTTTATTTGTTATTCTCGTCATTTATTATCTAATATGTCAGCTTCTTACATTATGCACTTAACTAACTCTAACAATATTGTCGCGATTCATTCAATCAATCAATCGATCAACATATTGTGCACATGTGATCAGAGCAAAAAATAACCTCGATCATAGATTATTATGCCTGACCCTCAAAACAATTTTATTATTTTATTTTTTTTTTTACACCTTTTGAGTTGCGCACTAAATACTGATTCCTATTCATTGTTTATCGGCAATTTTGCTTATTTATCGTTTGTACTTGCCGGTGGCGTTTTTTTTCCCCCCCTCTTTAAATGCTTTGCGTCTTATTAGTTTTATTTTTCTTCGCTCTCCGCACTTGCGTCATTCATTTGTATACACTTGCGGGAGGTGTTTCAGTTATGTTAAATAATACGTAACGCAATCGAATTAATATGTCTGAGAATGTCTCTCCAAGTTGAACTTTTTAATCAAAAGATTTGTTTCAGTTCTGTCACACAAAAAAAGTTATACGCTAAATAAAATGTATAAGCACGCAGTTGTGTTTTGATCTTAAAGAGTATTTGATCTTCTGGTTGTGGGGCTTTGCTTTTCTATTGTGCTTCTGTTGTGCTCTGTGTAAATCAATCTGCACTCGTATGTTTTGCTAAGCGAACACACCTTAAAACAAACAAGATAAAATATGTGCTCGTATCAAGAAGTGACTAATTTGTAAGACTTGTGCTCTCTCATTGTTCTTTGACCTCAGTTGTGTGTGTGTGCGTGTGTATGGTCTGTTTTCAAGAATCATAAAGGATTGGGTAATGGGCGATGGCAATTAAAAAGAACAAAATGAGTTGTTGTCTGAATTGAACTAGAAATGCTCCAGAGAACCGTAAAACGCTTACAAATTGTCAAATTTATTGTATTTACTGTTGTTTTCAACTGTTTTGTCGTTGTTGTTGCCTAATGAAATGAAACTAATGGGTCACTCTCTTTTTTATCCACTCTTCTTCTTCCTTCTCTTTGCATTGGGTTTTGTTCAATTGTCTCGTTGTTGCCTTGTTGCCTTGTTCATTGTTCATTAATTTTGCTGACCCCCAGCAAAAATGTAAAAAAAAACCTATGTAGTAACTTTTGTTGTTGCTGTTGTTATGATATAACTCCTTCCTTCTAACTTCAACTCATCGTTTATTTTATTGTTGACTGTTTTGCTGTCTAGTTATGCCACATACATAACACATTCTGCAACAAAACAAACTATAACAAATAAAACTCCGTCCATAGAATATGAGAAAAGCGGAAATAAAAAATAGACATAGTTATATATATGTATATATATTATTGTTCAACTTTGACTTGTTGTTAGAGTTTATTGAACTTTAATGTCTGAAAAGCAAACACAATTTATGATCATTGTTATGTTCTAAACGTGTCTTGATACTTAATAGAATGGAATAAGGTCTAAGAATTGTACACTTTAATATGGAAAAGTTTTTAATACTTGTACAAATCTAGTAAAAACTCAAGTTTCAAGTATCAAGCCATTTGTTATTGGTGTACAGGGCATCAAAAGAGTTTTGAAGTTCGTGGAATAAACCTATCCAACTATCACACCCATTTAACAAAACTAAAATCTAAGTAATCTAAATGAAAATTAATTGCCTTGCAATAAAGTACTTCAAGGTTCATTGTTTCAGCCATGATTTGTTTAAGAGAGTGTGGCACGCGACGTTTTAGCCAAATCGAAAAGCAATTGCTTCGCACTAACTCTTGGCTAATTGGCACACCTTTAACCTTTGCACCTGCCACAAAATTGGCAAATTAACAGCAATTACTCAAGTACGCCAAATGGTACTGAATCTTTTTTTTTGTTTGTTATTTTTTTTTACTTTTACTGATTCGCTTTGCAGATTGCAAATCAACCAGAAAAGAAAGTCGTTTGGCTTAACATGATGTTAAATGTTTAACCTAAAAGCTTTATTAAAAAATGCCAACCAGTATAAATATATAAAAAAAATTGTTTAAAGATTTTAATAGCTAATTGTTAAGCAGATATTCAGGTTAAGAGATTAAAGTGAGCAAATAATTAATTTAAAAGCTTACTTTATCATATATTAATGCAAATTATTATTTATAATGTTTAACAATGAAGCGAACGCATAATTAATAATTGTGTCTAATTATTAATACATCATTTTAAATCATGACACAATTTTAATTTGAAATGTTAGCTGATTTCTATAAGATAAGTTCCTGGAATTAACTTTTGTGTGTTGACATTGTCACTGTAGCTGTGTTATCTGCTTAACGGTACTAAATAATTTAATCAGATAGTTAAACACACACACACCAACATGTATTGACTGAAAGTTGAAGCTTTTGTTGACTTTTGTTTTTTGTTATTTTGAAATCAACATTTGAGGGGCGTTCGTTTTGCCTCATTAAACACGACGACAACTTAAAAACTTTTACCAGTTACCGGGTAGTTTTTTGTTGCTAATGTATTGTATTATTATTATTATTGTTTTGCAGTTTTCACTCATGTGCGTGTGTGTGTGTGTGTGTGTGTTTTAGAGAGGTGCTTGCACACGTTTAGTCAATTTAGCTCGGCATTTTGTTATGTTATGCTTAAGTTATGATTAGCGGTTTGTCATTGTCATCGCTTTGCCTGAAACGCTCATGTTCAACGTTATTTATGCGTTAGCAAACCTCCAATACACTAACCTCACCACATCATCATCATCATCATCGTCATCATCATCGTGATTATTATCATTCCAATTTGAAGTGGGCAAACGTGACAGACGCTCAGTTCAATTGATTTGCCTGGCTAACAACAAAAAGCAATATTGGCAACGGCGACGACGACTGACCAATGACTATTGAGAAATGTGCATAGTTTGTTGGTATTGATTGACTTGAGGTTCGATGTTATGATATATGCATTGCACTTTCCCAATGCGGTAAGCGCTTCCATCCATCCATCCAGGCACAACTAGCGAAAGTTTTCTCTTCACACTTTTCACACGGTTAATTAGGAACATTGAAAGCGAAATGATAGGGGGCGAGATACAGTAATAATAAACAACACTAAAATGCCTTAGGCATTTAATTAAAAGTTGTTAACGATTTGTAAATTGCTTGCAATGTAATTGGATAACCATCATCTTTTAAGTGGAAAATCTTTGTTCAAGTTTTCCCCATCTTTGTCGATAAGGTATCAAAGTGATTTAGTTAACCAACATTTATTTTAATAGTTTCGAGCTATTCCAACCACACAACCTTGTCATTAGTTTCTCTAACGTTTCACTGAAAATGTTTTGAACCTAAGCCAAAAACCTTATGCAATCTTCCTTAACTTATGCCACATTCGAGTGCCTTGAAATTCAAACATTTGGCCAGCCGAAAAGCCATATGTTTCAGCCATCGCTGTTCAATCTAACTAAAGGTTTTGTTGCGTGTCCAATTGGCATTAATTCAACAATACTATGTCATTTTTTTTATGCCCTGAACCTATTAAAAATGGGTAAAAGGGTATAATGGTTTTGTGCAAAAGTATGTAACAGGCAGAAGGAAGCATCTCCCATAAAGTATATATATTCTTGATCAGCATCAACAGTCGAGTCGATATAGACATGTCCGTCTGTCCGTCCGTATGTATAAACGCGTCTATCTCAGAGACTATAAGAGCTAGAGACTCCAGATTTGAAACTTAAGTTCGCCTAATCCCTAGGCAGTACAAGTTTGTTTTCGATATCGATAACTCGTCCCGTTTCCGATATACACATGGGATCGATAACAAAATCTTGACTTTGGAAAACTTTGTGATGGCATTTGAATTATTATTCGAAATAATAACAATCTGTGAAATTTTTATTAAAATCGGTTAGGAACCACCGGAGATATGGAACATTGAAGTTGTGTATGCAGTATGTAGTATGCGCGTACACACATACACACATACTTGCAAACACTGACTGTAAGCGTAAAGTATAGGGTTCAGGGTATTGTCTAGTCGGGATTTCCCGACTAGAGCCTTCTTACTTGTTTCTTATAGCAAATACACAAAACTATTATTTATACGCGTCGCGTATTTTAACCAAAATGCTTTCCGCTTCTGTCAATTACTTAGCGCCTTTCGTCTGAACATTCGTTTTGTGAATAATTGTTGTTTGTTTTAACGTTTATTTTACTTTTGTTGTTGTTGTTGCCGTTAATGAATTTGTACAGGCGCTTTAAATAGGCTAAAAATACAAAAAGCAAATAACATTTTTGCGTTACAAAACTTAAAACGCTTTGTTAATTACGGGAAAAAAACAAGCAAACAAACTATTTGGGCACTTTGAGCTTTATTTCAATGTGTGAGTAAGTAGCTAGTTTTGAATTAAGTAGCTTCTTAGTGAGCGTGAGACGTTAATAGCACTAATGCCTGTACTTGTAGGTCTTTGTTTACACTTACAGTCATGTCTGGATATAGTGAATTAAGCTTAAGCACTGACTGCTTACAGGCTTCAGGTAATCTTAGTTTTATTTGCAAGAGTCTCTTAATGATTTTGACCCAAAACAATATGTTAATATCATTAACGAATACCAAATACTCTGTGTGGTAAGAGCTTCTTACTTGCTTAGGGCCCTTTGTCTTTTGGGGAAACGCTAACTGCGTCCTAACATGGTCAAAAGCGCAACTTGCAATTTTCTAATGTTTTAATAATGAACTTTAATTGCATTGTTGCCTTACAAAGACAACCGACACGCGAAAACATAAAAACAACAACAAACACACACACACACGCATTTATTGATTCAACAATCACACAGGTCAAACAAAAATAAAAAACAACAAAAAAGATGTTGCCTGCCCGCCGCCTGCTGTGAGTGGCTACAAAACGAGATTGTTTGCTTGTGCTTATGAATATTTTTATTAACTTTCTAGCCATATAAACTGTAAAATCACCATAGAAAGCCAGACCGGAGGCTCAATGAAATTGAAAAGCGTACAAGCTGCCAAATTTGGCACCGTTTGGCAAGGTTAATTGCGGCAATTGCGATACTGTTGTGAGCATTGTCAAAATCAAGCTATCAGGAAGGTAAACCAGTGGAAGGAAGAACAAAGTTTTTTTAACCTTAAAACGTTCGATAATTATAGTTTACTTTAATTGAAGGTGATGAGAAACTGTTCAATAACTGAAAGCTAAGCTCCGATAATGAGTAAAAAAAATACTAATAAATATATATATTACTTAAGTATTTATTTAATACATTATTCATTAATAACAAAATGTTTTTTGCGACATTTTCATGTGTTTAAAACGTGTGTTCGTTTGTTAAAGCAGCTAAGTAAATGATCTGAAATTAAATAATAATAAATATTGTTGGATTTCATAACCATAGTTTGTTTAAGTTGTTGTTGTTGTTGTTGTTGTGACAGTTAATGGTGTAAGCATAGAAAAAAACTAGGTTAATTTCTATGAACTAAAAAACACACATTGACAAAGTGCGAAGGAGATAGAGAGATATGTGAAGAAGGGGGGAGGGGTGAAAATTGATGGCAAAGTCTGCAAATGAGCAATTAATTTTAATATGATGTTTAATTATTATTAATATTGCAATATATAAATTTATCTGTCATGTTTGCAGTGTACTTTTATACTATTACTCAATAATTCATTATGTTCATATTTTTTACTGAATATTTTTTACTTATTTTATGTCGCTTTTTGTATCTTTGCAGGTAAACGAAACTTAATTATCAAACGAGCTTCAATAAGGCGAGTAATAATCATTGCTTTAATCGTATAATTATCCGAGTTATAGAGTTAAAATTGTGGTTTTTTTTCTGAGTTAATCTTTGCACATTAAATTTGTGTATCCTTTTCAATAGTTTTTGAAATTATTCAGTGTAAATACTTATGTATGGTATATATCAAATCAAGTAGAGTGAATTTTTGGCTCTGTTGCCAGCAGAAACCAAAAAAAAAAAACCAAAAAAAAAGAACATATTCAATTACTTTGAGTCTGTGCAACGTTTGACTGTTGACACCCCCACAACAACAACAAGTTGTGCAATGAGTTTTTTAAGTTGCATGTTTCTGTGTTGTTGTTGTGTTTCCATGTGGTTCAGTTATTCCTCGAGCCGCATTTAACACAGACATTTGTAGCATGTGTATGTAGCATGCATAATCGTCGCCTCTGCAACAACAACAACTTATATACACAGGTGTTCGGACAAACACAAACACACACACACACATATATTTATATTATATATATATATATATATGCATATATATGTTTATGTGGGCGCACCTTCCTCTCAGGAAACTGTGGTTGCACTCAAATACTGATATGCTCCCGTTCCAAGCACACCCATAAAACGAAAAACGAAAAAAAACAACTACTGAGCATAGCTTATTGGGGCGGGCTGAGAGGGGAGCTGGGACATGGGTGATAGACTCGTTGTCGTGTCTCTCATGTCAGCCGGACATGCAACTTTATAAATAATACACATAAACAAAATGGGGTTGATATTTTTCGACTCGAAAGCTCAGAACAGTCATTTTGGGAAAGCCGCTCCTCTTTGTTGGTTTTGCCTTTTTCCTGACGCGCCCCTCTCGTTTGTATATGTGTTGGCCCCAATCCTCATTCTCTGATGACCAATATGAAAAACTTTTGTGTCTTTTTTTATGCAAAGTGCATAGAAGAAAGTTTTGCTGTTAATTAATAAAATGCTTTTACTTACCAGTTTCTTACAGGGTATCTGTTTGTAGACCAATCTTGTCTAAATCACTATTATTCGTTCCACTCAACCGCCTACATTAGCTTTTTGGGAACCTACTTTTGTGGTTATTTGCATGTTTACCGGTTAGGAATGTTGACACTAGCAAACTTTTGTCTACGTTCTTATAACCATTATAGCCTGAAATCAAATATACGCTCTCCTAATAACAGAAGCAAGTCAATTGAGCCATAAATTTTTAACATTCTTACGTTAATCCCCAACGATTATTAAACACCCCTGACTAAATGTCCTGTTTGAGTAAGTTTTCGGTTGAAGAATTTGTCTAGGAGTAGTTTTATAGTGCCTTCCAGACAATCCTTAGTTTATCTAGTGTCAACTCAGTTTACTGGCAACGACCCAAAAAACAAAGTTTGTCGCGGTTTCCTAGTTGCTGTAAGTTTTTGCTGGCGTGCTTTTGTGACAACGCCCACAGGTTGGCTGGGTTGTTTTCCTGACCAGGGTTGCCAGGGTGGGTTAGTTTGTTGTCTGGTTGCTTAGTGAAAACTCTCTTTTTGTCTTACTCTGAAAACTTCTCGTTCCGTAAGCAGCAGTTGGTAAACAGGAAACCCAACTAAAGAATATATATACTATTTACACTTTCAAAATTCTCTTTAAGCGCATAACAGATCAAATCTATTTTAAGTTAGGTTGTTCAAAGCTTAAAAGTTGATAAAAAATCATACAAGGTAACTCAATTTATTTATTTAAAATGATTTATATATTACTGCAGTTTATATGTAATCTACTGTTTGTCAGAATTTAAATTCAAGTATCAAATTCTTAGTTGTTCGCGACGTTTTAATCATGATATCTGATATGCGTTGTCAATTTGTAAGGGTATGAGCAAGCTTTTGTTGTCTCTGTTCGCTTGTCAGACATTCGACCTTCCCGTTATGTGGTCGCTGTTTCCTTTGTTGCGTTTTTTCCCCAATCCCAGTCAAGTTAATGATGATTCAAATTTTGCCTCAATTCTGTGGGTTGTCTCGATATACTATATGTATGTATGTATGTTCGTTTGTTTGTATGTTATGCCCGCTTCCTGGACTTGACTTTCTTCATTCTTGATGAGCATTGTGCTCATCATATTAACCAAACAAATTATTCTTGTGAACAAACTTTAGTCTCGTCTAATTTTTGTGCTGCTTACCAAACGTGCAAATTAAAATACCACGATCTACTCGTATGTATGTATGTATGTATTTTCCCCCTTGTTACTCATTTGCATATGTCGAAGTTTGTGTTGTAGTACAAAATAATTTTGGTTATGGAGTTCTAAGCATGTCCACAGAACCGGAAACGAGGTTAAGACACACAAAATTTAGTTCTGCATCATGATGAGGTTTGAATCCAATTGTTTTTTTGACTTGACTTGAGTGACAATTTGCACAATGTGTAAAAAGTGACTGTGGCATTCAATTAAACAATTATATTTCTCTTTAAAATCTTGAAGCTTTCACTTGCCCAGTGACATATCTTTGAACGTATTAAGTGAGCAAGTCTATTATATATATTTAATAGGTTTTTTTTACACATTTCTCATGACTTTCGGAAAAAGTTTGACGTATTTAGCAGCGGTTCGAAGCATTGATGTAAAGAAAATCTTGTGAATCTTTTGGTTAATTATTTTGCATGACTTTTAGTTAAAGTTTCAGCTACTAACCAACGCAAATTGTTTGTTTTTTTTTTTTGTTACTTTTGCATGACACATTTTAAAGTTTTAAACTCTTTACTTTCAAGTAAAACTTTTCTCTTTTCTTATAGTTGATTTTAAATGTTTTGTTCTAAAGGCTGACTAGCATTTACAAACTTGTAATTATTTAATGATATTCCGGTTTTTTGCCCTGACCCAAAAACCATGAAATGCAAACGCCAATGACCTTCACTTAACCACGGTTCAAATCTGTGGCTAAAATTCTGCCAAAACTTGAAGTTTAAATGTATTTGTTGCTTTTAAAGCGAACAAAGATCAGTGGTTCGTTAAGTGGTGCCGGCGACGAACCGAAACTTATTTGTGGTGTACGCGTTTAAATGGTTATTTATTTGTTTGGCTGCCCACACGCAGCTATTTAGCTGTTCGTTCGTAAGTCATAAGCTGACCGCGATGAGGTCGCGACAGAAGCAATCCATCAACCAAGCAACTCTTAAAGATGTTGTAAAAGTTTGTATACAGTTCCATTGATCACTGTTCACTTAGCAGCTGCAGTCACACTCTTTCTGTATCTGATCTGTAAGGAACTTACTTAAGTGCTTCTCCTTTTGTACTCTTCTTTAGTGTGAGTCAGCTTCGTTACTCACTTCAGAGTTAAGCTGTAATGTTAAATGGAATGATAACTTAAGCTACTTAAGGTAGTACATTTACTCACAGAGAGTTAAATGAAGCAACACTTAAATATAAATTGCATTTATCTAGTTTATTAAAGTACAAATTTGAATATACATGTTTTGTGCTTTGTACATATTTGCATAGCCCATTTTAAAACAGTTGATAAAACTATAAATAAACTGGTTTTTATGGATATATGTACACTAATCTTTATTAGGTTAGGCAGGCAACATGGTAGGTGTCAATACCCAGTTTAGGTTTGTGTCGTAAATAATAAGTTACAAAGTTAACCAGACTGGCCGGCCAGTCGTTAAGATTAGCCAGCCAAGTCTCGCGGCACGATTATGGTCAGTAGTTTCCGCTTGGGTGCCACGAGTTCCGAGGGTGTTGCATGGCTCTACATAAGGGAATTAAAGTGGGCTCCGCTGCATGTTTTGCTCTGTTCTTAAATGGTACAAAGAATAAAACATCGAAGCTTGGATGCTCTTGTGGAAGGTATCTTTCCTGGTTACTTTTAAGCAATGAAAGCTTGATTTTCAGTTAATATTCCAATTGTTATGCTTAGGTTTTTTATACACGTAACTTACAGGTACATGTGTGTAAGGGTATATATAGTATTTAGCTGCATGTGTATCGTTATGTGCATATGTAATTAGTATTTATGTAAGCACATTGCATCTAACCGGTTGGCTGCCAGTTTTGTTTATTTGGTTGTTTGCCAGTTTGTTTGTTTTTGTTTGTTTGTTTGTGCGTCTGTCTGTTTGCATACACTTGAAGGTTATTTGATATGAGCAGTCATCGGTTAGTTAGCAAGGCAGCTCAGTTCTGTTTTATAAGATCTTAATACCGAGTATTGTGGGCAAGCCTCAATCAAAGTAGTTGCAGTTGTAGATATCTGCTATTGACGTGCGATAGACAGGAGGTGAAGAAGGAGAAGGAGAAGCCTACATTCATACAAATCCAGAAGCGTATAACAGATACAAAAAAAACAAAAAGATACTTGGCTTTTGTCAGCGGGGTGCTAAACAGCTAAACAGCTAAACAGCCGCACATATTAATTACATTTATCGCAATGCCGGCAATGTTTACAGTCCGTTGAGCTTTTCATTTAGTTCCTTAACATTTAATCAACATTGAAAACTTTACAAGTTTTAAGTACGTCCAGTTAGTTAATGAGCTACATTAAACCAAATTATTTATAGTTATTCATTCATTTCTTGTAAAACGCATAATAAAACCATTGCATATAGATTTTCCTTCATTCATTCGTTGTAATCAATGTAAGTTAAACATTTCCTTTTCAAAAATTTAATTGATTTTAGGCCAAAAGTTCACTTTATGCCCGATAAGCTTTAAACGGACTATCAATTAAACAGTAACCACAAATCAATAAAGGCGCCAGGTTATCTATCTTATATGGAACGCAATAAAACAATTTGTGGAAGTAAACGAACCGAAAAGGTAGGAAAGGTCGCTACTCTACACAATTTTAGACCATAACCGACAATAAGGGAATGTTATTATATCGAAGATAGTCTTCGAAAGTCTTCAATGGTACTCCTTACCATAGGTTCTGTTTCCAACTGATCTATTCTCTTACTTAAACAGAGCATTAAGTAGTCTACTATTCCATTAATAGATTTCTATTATTGTGTATTTGTTTTGTTTTTTTTCTGGTTTGACAAATGCGTTTTTTTTTTCTGTTATTTCTCTAGTTGCTATCAAGCTTTTGTTTTCAACGCCATTTGATAAGTAAAGTCAAGTTATAAATGGCAAATGAGTTAATGCCATATAAAAATACAACAACAAGAACAATTTGCAACACCACTGATAACTAAAAACTGAGGCATTGGCATGACGTCATTTCACAGGCCAAAAGCTAGCTTCTTGTATATTTTTTAATGGGTCCCCATTTCTACTATTATGAAACTTTGCGCATTTTGCTTTTTTGTTTTTTTCGTTTTCTTTTTTGTCTGTTGTGTGTTGTTTGTTCTTTTTATTTGCAGCTTCTCTTTGGCTTTTGTTTTACCGGGGAACGTGCGCAGTTGAAACAAAAAAAAAATGCGTCAATTTTGCAGAATTTTCCACAACAAAAAGGAAGACAGTGAAAGAAACATGTGATATTTATGCTTACGGCTTTAAGCTGATGTCTTGGTTAAAAAAAAGGTCGTTGAACCGAGTAGAATAATAATGCAAATTAAAAATATAAAAAAGAAGAAGAAAAGAAACAAACAACAAAAAACTTAGAATATATTAGAATAATATTGTATTAATATTTAACAATCTACCAACCATCTAGTCAAGATCTATTGTTTAACGCTTTCAGAGATGCTTTCATCTGCCTGTTGCATAACTTTACTCCATTGCTTAATGTCTAAACGATACATAATAACCGGTAATATTTAGCATTTTAACATTTTAATATGTTTATTACTTAAAGAGGCTCTCTTTGGCATTACCGCCAAATTAATTTGGCAAGTTTAACGCTTATTTAAGTTCAGCCCATTGTTGCACTTTCGAAATCCATGGGTCTCTTTTTTGTTTTTGCTTCGAAATATGCAATGCAGTTATGCCAGCCGTCACTCCGTATGAACACCTTGAAGCTTCCGCGATGTTTGAGGCACATGTGTGTACATCTAATGTGTGTTTGTATGTATGTATGTATGAATGTTTGTGTGTTTGTGTGTTTTGGTGCGATTTCTGTAGTCTCATTGTCTACGGTCTGTATTATTTTCTGCTGTTGTCATGCTTCTTCTGTTTTCGGATTTTTTTTGTTGTCTTCATTTCCATTCAAAGTTAGTTAGAGTGCTTAAGTCGAGAATGCTCAAACTAGTAGATACCCTGCATGTTCTATACCTAATATACACAAAAATTCTATGTGCTTAGCTTTTAAATAAAAACTGTTCATTTGGCATTAATATATAATATAATATATATATATATATTGTAAAAAGTTTATAGATTATATCAAATTAAAGATGCGTCCCTCATACCCTTGATGAAGATTTTGTTTTGAGCAGTGCTCGTATTAAGTTTGTTAATCTTTTAATGTTAGCCGACAAAGTACAACACTAAGCAAACAACTTAAACACCTGATTTAAAGCAATATTAAATTATAAATAACTTTATTCGCTTAGACTTTAATCAACATTTCCTTTTGAACTGTGGACTTGAGATTCGTAAAGGTTTGCTATCATATGTATGTATTTTTAGATTCACAAACTAGCCACATTTATATTTCTTTCAGTGTATTTTGCAAGTAGTTTCATATGGTAAACACATGATGCATTCCATAGCAGTATTTTGTGTTGCATGTATGAATGTTAGTAAATAATATAGTATCTGTAGTTCGAGTCAGGTTTCTCTGCCTTCATAGCCTGGCTGTTTCGCTATTTGACTTAACATAAATAAAAAGTTTTATGCGGCTATTAATGGGCTTGGAATATTTGGTATTGAAAGCGTATAAAACATTTCCAAGCGCAGAGCTTCGCAGCAGAGGTTCGACTCAAAAAAAAATACTTTGAAATCAGTTAAAGCTTCATTAATTTGAAACCCAAGCAACTTGCATCATTAGAGTTAACAACTTAGTTAGCAGGAAAAAGCCTTGCAGCTGTTTTTAGTTTGAGATTTGAACAAACCATTTAACAAAGTGTAGCGACCTGTTTGTTGTTGGATGCTGTACTTGCAGCTTAGGAGCAACATTGGCAGAAAGAAATGCAATCATCTTCATACTCGAAACACATTGTGCAATACTATGTGTGCTTGCTGCTGCAACAAAAACGATGTGTAATGTGTGTGTGTGTGTGTGTGTGTGAGTGTGTTTTGGCACCGCCCCATTTCCTTTCCCACCTTTCCTCCCCCGCTCGCTTGGAACACCTTGGAAATGTTGGATGGTGTTGCGGCAAACTTAACAGCAATATTTTATTAACACTTTTCAACCGCCAAACTCATGCAACGTTCAACGGTAATATACTCTCTCTCGCCCCTCTTCCTTTTCCCACTCTCCTCTCCCTTTTCCTATACGCTTGTTGCAACCGTCTTTCATTTTGTGCTTCGTCTTTTGATTGCATTTCTTGCCATGTTTTTGTTGTTGTTTGAGGCGAGGTATTTGAATTTATCAGCCTTCTTCGCCCTCTCCTCCAAACTGTTGCTGCAGATGTTGCAGATGCTGTGTTCGATTGGGGCGTTCTTATTATTGCTTATTGCCTTTTCCTTAATTACACTAGACAACAAAATTTAATCACACCTTGCTGCACATTCCTACACATAACATCGCAATACAATCATATCGTGAACTTACTATAGTCTTTTAGTATCTTTGTTTCAGCTGCATTCAGCTCTTTAAGAATGTCACTTGGCTTCCAGCAGCTGTCTTATGGAGTAGCCTTGAATTCACTCAGGTTGTTAAACTGCATGTGTTAATATAGATGTATATAAATAAAACATTTTAGCTGCAAGCTTTTGAAAATAATCCAAAATAAACTAGATACGCTTTAGGTATCTGGGCAGATATGTTGTTGAGTGAAGTTCTTCAAGAGATAACAGAATTTGCATTATAAAAGATTCTTCTTTTTAGGTTTTTGGTTGGTATTAAACAAAATTTAGTAGTTGTATGTTTAATGCCTCTCCGCAATGAGTTTTATCTACCCTATCCTATCCGAATATAATAAGCCAAGCTGTCTAGAAATCAAATTGTATAACTAAACATGCGAAAGTGATGAAAGCTTTAATAAGAATTTTGTGTAAATATTTTTGATGTTAATTGATTGCGTTAATAAACACTCGAAAAAAACTGTTGACACAAATTCCATTGAACTCGATTTACGTTTAAGTCATTGTGCCCCCAAATGTCAAAGGCCTTCCATAAAAGTCGAATTCGTCTTTAATTTCGAGTCTGATAAGCAATTTTAATGCCTTTCTGATTTTGCAGCTGCTGCTGCTGTTTTTCTTGTTGTTGGTGTTGTTGTTGATCTGCCCCCATTTGTTAAATCATCCATGAATTTTGCAGACCCCAATACTGATTGCCTTTCTAGGCTTGCAAAAAAAAATTACAATCTAAGCAATTACTTGCCACATTTATTATTATTTTTTTTTATGTGCACTTATGCAAGAGGGTATTATGGTTTTGTCAAGAAAGCTGTAACGCTTCAAAGAACAAACGAAAGGAATTTTTAAAAATATTTCGTCAAATAAGACAAAGTATTTTTATTTTTCAACATACAAAAAGTATTAATATACATATCCAAAAGTCATTCAACATGAAATCAATTTCAAAATGTATTGTAATATTAATTCTTTGAATGTTAAGCGCACTAAAAACTTAGGTTATAGGGTATCAGTTAGTGTGATAATGAAATATCAATATTTGAGGCATGCGTATATATTCCAAATTCTAACGGAAGCCAAGAACTGCGTATAATTAAGTTTTGAATATTAAGGATAGCAAGAAATTGCGTAAGCAACCAGCAAAGCATAACATAAACAAATTGTTTAAGGCGTGGAAAACATTTTGAAAACAGCATTTGCCCAGATTCATGCAATAGCTTATATATCAGTATAGCTTTAACCTCACGCAACGCACTACGCACAATTCGAGCCAAGAGGAATAAGGTTAGTTGAAACTTAAAGGCAGTCTTGTTAAATCCACCCTTAAACCGGCAAATGAGCTAACAATTGTTGTGTAAAAACAAATTGTTTTTCAGTCGATTAGCTTTTGAAAATAATTGTGGAAGCTTATAAATTGACACGTGTCCGACTAGTTTCGAAAAATTCTAATTATGTAAAAAGGCTCAACAACAAATAAATAAAATGTTAAATGTAATACTTGTTAATAGTTACTAATTGATGTATAAAGTGTTTATCATAAATGTTATGACTAAATTCTCTATAAGCTCATTAACTAATCAGTTTATTACATTTTGGTTTCGAAATTTACATATGTCATTAACAAAATAATTGATTATTGTGAATAAATATTAAAATGGGTTTATTAATGATGAAAAGTTTCCAAACTGACATCTTCAACTCTTTTCATTCTAAACATCGATTAATTGTTAAGTTTTACTTAATCGAATCATTATAATGAAAAGATTTCTATATGGCTAATAACCTATCTGTTAATTGTTAGTAAGATACTTAGCCATATATGGGAATCTAGGTAATTTTATTGGCCAAAACGATTTCACACACAGCTTGATCATTGAGGTTTTTGTTGTTGTTGTTTTTGGCTTTGCCCATCTTATCGTGCGATTATTCTTATAGATTCTGTCCGGCTGTCTTTTGTTGTTGTTGCTGTTGCTGTTATTGCTGTAGTTGTAGTATCTTGCGGTTATTATTGTCAGCGCTTTCAGAACAAGTTTTTCCATTGTGTGTGAGTCAATTGACCCAAATTACTGAGCTCTCGGTCTTTGGGTTTTTTTTTTTTTGTATATGTCTGGTCTCTTGGCCTGGCCCCAGCTTCAGAGACTGTCTTTTGTCGTAGACGTGTCGTTTTTGCTGTTCTTTTTTAGTAGGTCGCACTTACGAAAAAATACAACAACAACAAAATAAACCGCTTGAACTTTGCTAAAAAAAAAGAGAGGAACAACCATATACTTAAGACGAAAAATCAGATTAGTTCGAATAAAAAAACCTAAAAAAAAACAAACGAAACAAATTGACAATGGGTGTAAATCTTTAGGGCTGTCTTTTAACGATGTTTCATAAAAAAAAACCCATACATTGTTAAATTTTCCAAACGATCTTAAGATCTGAACGTGTGAACGTCTGATATTAGTTAATCTTGAATGTAAAAATCATAAATCAATGCTTAAAGTCATAAAGCAATTTGCGAATTTCTTTAAAACGAATAGTTTCATATCACTTTGTGCTTGAAAAGTAATTCCATAAGGAATAAAGTGGTTTTTATAAATAACTAATAATAAATCAGTTTAATTTGAACACTCAGTCTCAGCTTATGAGTATTGCTAAACATTCATTCATTCACTAACAGTTAGCGCTTTAAGTAGCCTTATCTTCTTGTTAACCATAAAGCAGCCCCAACACAATACTCTCAGCCAGTATTCAGTTAATGATCTTATCTTTTTACTCGCAAACACTTTTTCACACTTGCTCTTCTTCTTCTTGTTGTTGAATGCATTTTCTGCACTTGGAAGTTATGCAAAATGAAAATGCTGCAATCCGCCCAACAACAAAAACAAGAAGTAAACCAAAAAAAAAAAATAATCAGCCTCAAACTTTGTTCGTTGTTTGTTGCATAAGTTTGGGTACTCAGCAATGGGAATAGTGGAAACCCAAATGTATATATTCAACTTTTGTTAAATTAAACGAGAATTGGTTTCAATATTTAAGCTTATGTCTTAATAATAGTTTGGAAAATATAACTAGGTATACTTTTGCATTATATATTGTTTCAAGGCAATCTTTATGTGTACAATAAGTCCTAGGGTATTTGTTAGTCTATCTCTTACTACTTTATTGTTATACATTGTATCTTTGTTAGCTTTTGTATCTTCTTTCAGGTGTTTGCTTTGTGTCTGTAATCACTCAGTCATTGTGTTATTGTTGTTGTTGTTGTTGCATAGTATTGTCATTGATGTTGCTACTGTAACTGTTGTTGTTGTTGGTGTTGTGCTTAAATGTGCATAAATTACGCATATGCATTTCCTTGTTTCGGTTTCTTCACATTGTTCAGTTGCTGTTGCCCTAAAAGTGAATAACTTGCATTAACTTAAGCACAGCTGATAAGCGACTTTTGCCTTTAATTCCAACTCGTGTATTTCGAGTGTATGTGTGTGTGTGTTAGTGTGAGTGTGGGATGAAAAGTACTTCAGAGTCGAGTGTTGCCTATTTTGGATCTGCAGTTTGACGATTGCTTTGTTTCCTCTTTTGGCTTTTGAATCGAAAACAAATCTGTGTTGTGCATATTAATTAATTAAATTAACTGTTTCAGCATTTAACTCGTTCTACGTCACTTCGAAAGTAAACGCGGCCTTAACAAGAACTATACAAAAAGTAAAGAAAGAAATATACTTGAATATATCCAATTATCCCATAGTGACAATACACAACCTCAACTTGACACACACATCACGTTTCGAATTGCATATGCATTCGAATCTAGCTGCAAATCCTATTTTATCCTTGACCTTTCTCACTAAAACGTAGCTTTTCTTCTTCTTCTTCTTTTTATTGTGTTTGTCTCGCCATAAATCGCCCAATGCTCATTGTTGTCACTAAGAAACTTTGGCCTTACTCAGAGAAACGACAAAAAAAGTTTCTGGCTCAACGGTAAAATATTCTGCAAAGCTTTGCACATTTTTTTTTTTTATTTTGTGTGTTTGCCATTCACAAAAGCCATCGCTGATATGTGCAGATAATAAATTTTATATTGGATTTGTGTTCGAAAAATCCTGTTGATTGCTTTTAAATATTAAAAGCCTGTTTGCCAATTTGGCTTTTTGCATGTTCATTGAAATTCGAAAATAGTTTACCTTTAAACCTGAAGATTAAGTTAAATAAATTAATTTTAATACAATTTTTTCTATTTCTTATCTCTTGCAGTTTGTTTTTAAGCAATTCCTGCGCAACTTTTGCTTCCAAATAAATATATAAACTGCCATAAACGCATAAAAAAAAACTACACTAAAAGGATTTTAAACTAAAACAAATAGCGAAAATATACTACAAAAATGCATGACATCAACATGTGGAACTTTTAGGTTATACAAATAAGGTGAGTATTATAATTTTTTTTTATCGTATTAGTAGTAATTTCTAAACTGCAAGCGTAGTTAAATACTTAAAACCAAATGTGGATCGCATATTAGTAATGCTCAAAACGAACAGAATGTGGAACGTGTAGTCGTGACACCAACCAAACAGCCAATACTCACGACTTTTATCAAGCAGCGACTGAGCGCGTATAAGACTAACGTTTAGGTTCGTGTCTAAACTGATATTTACTCAAACTTATACGTATGCGAGTTTGTCTGAAAATGATTTTTATCCGATCGGCTTTAAAGTGTTTGTTTAAGCTCTAAAAAAAATGTTATGAATTAAACTGCATCGTCTTCCGTTTTGAATTAAGTTAATACTGATAGCTAGTTCATGTTCATGTATTCTATGTGGAAGCTGAAGCTATAAAGTTTATTGCTCAGTTTGTCTACTTAAAGTTATTAAAGTTATTTAATGTAACTGTATGTATGTTTATGTCTGTACACATGCTCTTTATTTATATGCATGAACGTATGCGTTCATGTATGTGTATCTCTGTTGTCGCAACTTAATGTGGAAAATTAGTTTGAGGCTGCAGCAGTTGCTATGAATTAGTTTTCTTTGTTGTCCAGCAGCCAGTTCTGAAGAAACTCAAAATGAAACAGAAATAAACATGTGCGGCTTACGTAATTGATCAGAAAGCTGAAGTGGAAAGAAAAAACAAAGATTAAAACAGATACAGCAAACTGAAATAATGCATTCGTATTATTTTAATGCTTGAATTAAAGTTAAAATTAACTCCGCATGGCTAAAGCCCATTTAAGCCCATCCTGGCCCGAGCGAAGCCGGTTAATATCTGTAGAATCAACAAACTTAATCGTTTGAGAGCACTTTTTTCCTAATGCAACTAAATTTTCATAATCTTGCTCTCAAATTATATTCTTATAATTATTTTCTTCTTCTTTTTTAGCATTTTTGCTTTTGATTAGTTTTGCTACAATCCTGCTTTATACACACAAGACACGGACATTTGGACGCTATGGACGCACCAGATGCCGGACGTAGCATAATCCGGGCGCCAGCTCGCCGGAAACGCAACGATGAACAATTAATGGACAGGGTAAGTAATTTTTTGATACTCCTAGCTTAGTGGGTCAGTTTTATAAGATTAAAGATTTGTTGTTGCGTTGCATTCCAATCCAGTTGACAACTTTTTCACTTTGTCAAATCACTCGCTTGCGTTTTGTGATTGTTTGTTTTGATTTCTTTTTCTCTATGACGACGTTTCATTGAACTCAATCACGATCTATTTAAGGCCTGCCTGCCTGCTGTGTGCGATCCAGTTTCCACTCACACTCTCTCTGTCCCACACACACACGCACACATAGAGCAAGTTTCCCGCTGCAGAAAACGACATGTTATATATCCATCAAGCAACAACAAAAATGAAAGTTATACTGACGCATTTAATACACACCCGCTCACACAAAAAACCAAAAACCAACCTTTTCAAATGCATGTATTTCATTCGAATTGCTTCGAATTTGATTAATTAGCTGTGGTTTTTTTTTGTTTGTAAAGATTTAAATTCCCCTTTGTAGATAACCCAGTTTTTCAACCTTTTCTGCCCACTATCGTTTGACATTCACCACCCACCCAATCAGCTGTCAAGTTCATTAACATGGCACACGAAAATCTTAACTTCACCACACCCAACACATTGCCCGACCTGCCTGTTGCGTCTCTTCAAGTGTGTTCACAGACAATGTAGTCCACAATTAACGCGCATCAAATTTCACGCAATTAAAAATACAAAAAAAAAAAAAATAATAATAATAATAAGAAAACAATGCAATGCTACAAACAATAGCAACAATTAGTTGAGTTTTGTGTCAAGTTCAATGCACGCAGACAGACATCAACACCCACGCTCTGAAGCTCCTCAATATCAAATGTGCAAAATACTATTAAATAATAATCAAAATCAAAAGCAGAGATTCAACTGCGAGAGAAAGAGAGAGAGAGATAGAGAGCGCACCCGCTTAACAGACTTTCTCTCTTTGAGGGAATGAAGAAAAAACAAACACTCACACTCACATCAAAACAAATAGAAAAAGCTTCTCGGCATGACCTTTTATCCCAAAGCCAACTTCACCACAGCTGCAGCTGAACAGCTGAGCGCTAGCGCTACAAACACCAGTTGAACAACGCCTGTTTAAAGTTTGAGCAACACGATCATGGCTCGCTCTCAATGCGCGTTGCTCTCTCTATCGCTCTTTGAGCTGTGCTAAAAGGTGTTTGTGTTTTTGTTTTACTACATCAGCAAGCCTGCTGCTGGCTGCTGTTAGTGTGTCGTTGTTAGTGCCTTTTACTTACGGCGCACTCACCGACTCTCATCGCCGTCGCCGACGCCGCCGACTCTGCTCGCTCTGAGCATTGGCCAGCTGCGCCATTGGCTCTGCGCCGTTTGACAGCCGCTGCGCTGTTTCAGTTACAATTTGTATTTTGACTTGGTGCGCGGTTTTTCTCGCCGCGTTGCTCCGTTCATCGCTGCCGCTGCAGACCAACCCACCGCCCGCCCGATCGCCCGTATTGTGGGCTGGTGCGCGCATGCATTTCGTTTTCGTTTCGTTGTTATTGCAATTTTCTCGTCCAATTTTGCAACTTGCAAGAGGCAAGCACAGTGCAAAAAGGAATTTTGTGTGCTCAAAAATCGCAACTGAAATTCTGTAAATGAACCGCGACCTGCTTTTCATCATTATTATCTGCCCAAAACAAACGTTGCGCTTTTTTTTCAATCGGCCTTCGGACATATTCGGTGCGTGTAATTCGGTCGTCGTCGCTGCCAACGCAGTCGACGCTGACGTCAACTGAGACGTAGCTGCAGCATCGACTGTGCTCAAAGTTAATTAGACGCGACGAGATTCTCTCGTCCAGATTCGTTTGACCAAAATGACGTAAATACATAATTCGTGAACAACACGAGCGAGCAACAATTGTGACGGATACCAACCACCCCCCAAACAAACTCAACCCCAAAATTATATATATATATTTCTGCAGCAGATGGTTGTTGTTGTTGTCCTCTGTTTGTTAATCAAATGAAATGATTAGATCATGAGGAAGGGGCAAAAGTTGAAACAGAATTTGCAAAGCAAAGCGAGAAAAACACTAAAAATGTGCAATTAGAATTCCACTGACAATTTAAATAAAGAGCAACAGAGTGAGAGAGTGGAAGAGCGAGAGCGAGAGACTTTCGAAAACAAAATGACAGTTTTGTGAAAACGCAAAAACTAAAAGCGAATAAACAATTAGCGCACACAATTAATGAATGCGCATTAATAAGAATAAGAGATAAAAAAAGGCAAGAAAATTTATAAGTGAGGTAATCGACTGTACAATACTCTAAAACCAGAGTGGTGAAAAGGAAAATAGTAAAGAAGCTCTCTTGATTATTGAGTTAATTATTCTAAAACTGTGACGGTGAGGCAATGGCTCTCAAACTGTTGAGCTAAGCTGTTTAGAAGAGTTATTTCGGTAGAATTAATTGGTAATTGATATTTAAAACAAACCCAATAGAGGTTATAGAATCAAAAAATATAACTTTTATACTTACTTCCTGAAGAACGAAAGTAAAGTCCATGATAATGTTTCTGCTGCTGTGTGTTTTTGTTTGTGGGGCTATTCGCTGATAACGTAAATTTAAAAGTGGCAAACATCACATTGGTAGTTGATGGGGAAGGGAGAAGAGCAAAGGGATACAAGTTAAAAATACTATCGAAAAAAAAGACACACTTAATGCTGATAAGAGATAACGGAATAAAAATAAACAAAAAAAAAACGTACAAAAGAGAAACGAAAATTGAATGAAAACAATACTAATGCTAATTGTAATAAATGAGAAAACTAAACAAAAGCAAATAAAGTAAATAAAAACAGTTGTTTAACACATACATAAATATATATGTATGTATATGTATAAATGAATGTTTGTTTGTATGTTTTTAAAGGGTGTTCTATTATTTGAGAAACGAATGAGATAATCAACAGCGAACGGTTTTCGAGCCAAAATATTAGTATTATTCAAAGTAACTGGAACGTAACATAATGTCAAGCATCAATTTATATATGTATATGTATATATATTTGATTTAGTAAATGTGGCGTGCAGAGGCCTAAAATAATTATAAGACCACAAAAAGACAATAGACATTAACATGTTCGTACATTAAATAAAAGTCACAGGGCAAACAAATAACAACAACAACAACAAACAATGTAACGGTGCTGCTGAACTGTGTGTTTGGAAATTGTATAAATCGTCAAGTGTTAAATACCCAACAACAACAACAACAGCCAACACATAAAGAGAGTACAAAATTAGTTTTATTGTTTAAATCAACAACAACAACAACAGCAACAACAACAATAGCAACAATGCGCCATTTAATCATGACCCCAACGTCGCTGTCGATGTCGACGCCAACGCTGTCGTCGCTACATCATCAACGTATATCGCTGTCGCAGTCACAGTTAGCGCTGCAGTCGCAGTCGCAGTCACCATCACCGTTGACGCCGCATTCGGCATCACCATCGTTTTTTGGCTTACCCAGTTCACCGCAATTTCCAGCCAACTATCAGCGCAGCGAAAAAGTGAGTTGTTGTTTTTATATTTTTGCCAATCCACCTCCACCTCCGACTTGAACCATAAGAGTAATGCGCGTGTGTGTGTGCGAGTGTGTGGTGAACTCTTGGCAACTGTAAATTATGAATGAAATGACACTCAACTGAGGTCGCGTTATCTGAGTGGATTCCATTGCAGCTGTAATTAAACCAGAAGCTCTTTCCCTTGGGTGTGGTATAATTTTGTCAAATCTGCTTTAAATCTGTAAGCTTTTTTGGTAGATGATATCGGTTTAGTATGTTCAGCTGTTGTATGACAATTATTTTGGTTTTCTTTTATTACATTTTTCTTTTTACATGACAGTCTCAAGTTTTTTGTTTGGCAATTAAATTTCTATGTTTATGGAACTTAAGGCCATATGTGAGATGTCATATGTGCGCTTTTCTCACCACAGATAACATTTTTTATTGAACCTTTTTCATTTTGAATACATCATGCTCTTAGTTTGTTTATTGTCTATAACTATTTAGTTTCTTATCAGCCAAAGTTTTGTCAAAATATAGATAAAATGTAACTTGATACCTTGGTTTGGTTTTTAGTGGTTTTTTATGGGTTTAAATAAAAGCTCACTAGCTTTGGGAAAATTTACAAGCAAAAGTGAAAACTATTTTGAGAAGATCCCCCAACTTCTACTTGAAGATCCCCCGACTTCTACTTGATACAGTTTTACTTCCTTCAACGTTTGACCTTTGAAAAATAGCGAAAAATGCCTTTGTCTAACCCACTGAGTTAACTCAGTTAACTATTATCCCTACAAGTTCAATTTTTGTGTTTTTTTTTCTTTTGCAATTTGATTTGAACTTTTTCAAATGTCAGCACCGCAATTTGGCTACTCAATTATCTATTTGTTGTTACCCTTTTGCGATTGCCTAATGCGCAATAATAAGTCACACAAACAACGAACAACAACGATTCTAAACAGAAGCATTAGGATTTGGAAACTTTTTAGAAGCCAAAGTTCAAGGTTCAAGATTAGATGACAACAGTAAATGCTATTTTCACATGCAATCTTTTTGTGTTTGCTTCATTAGTGAATAGATTTATGCAAAATGCAAAAAATTTCCACTTTCATTTTCATTTTGGCAACAATTTTTATTTTGTTGCCACCTTTACCGGCTTTTTTTTTTATTTTGTTATTGGTGAGAGAAAAAGAAATAATAAGTTTCCAGTCGCTTTGCGCTTTTTGGAGCAGAAAACATTAAGAAGATGAATAGAAAAAAAAAATAACTATAAAAAAAACTGCATTCGTTGGGGGATTTTCCTTAGCGCATAGCAGACAACACTTTTCTACAGCTACGTGTGTGTGTGTGTGAGTTGGGTGTGTGTTTGTGTGTGTAAATATGCAGATACTTACTTAGTAGATACACCTTCTCTCTCCCAAACATTTGTGAGACGGCATCTACATACATAAGACTGTTAATATTTTCTACACGAACGATGGACATAATTGCTATGGCTCAGCTGTAACGCCCACCTCCCCCACGCACAAGCAACCAACAACAACAACAACAGAAACAGAAACAAGACCAACAACAACCGACAATTAATTAGCAGGCGTAATTGTTTTGGCCTATATGTGTATACTTATGGATAGGAGGCCTCATATGAAAAGCACATTGCGCATACGCCACGTTTATCTCTCTTCATGTTGCCAATGCATCGAAAGTAAATTGCAATGTTAATGGCCAGCTAGTAGTGCTAGTAGCCTCTACCACTCCCCCCCCCCCACTATTTGCTCTTACTACATGTAAGACAAGCAAAGAAAGAAACTTGAGTTAAGATTTCCTTTTGTTTTGTTCTACTTTTTGCATAGTTGTCGCAATCTTGTCGTTGTACTTGCGGCAGCGTTGTCTGTGGCCATGGTTTCTTCTAATGACCGTCAGTTCAGCATCTGCTGTGTGTGTGTGTGTGTAAGTGTGTGTGATGGATGGGAAAGTGCTATGCATCTATCTATCTGGTTTCTAGGCCTGTGTCGTACGTATGTACGTAAGTCGTTTATGATATTTGTCATTAGTTGCGCGAGACTTTCTAACCGCCTTCGAAAGACACAAAAGATGCTTAAAACGTTGTGTGTTGTGCTCAAACGTTACGTTTAGTCCAAGCAAATATGGCTAACACCAATTACTAAACATTTATCTTCTTTACCTACAAGCAACGAGCTGTTGAAAGTCAGACCAAAGAATGATGTTGATGATGGCTCTTTAGCGAATTTCAAGAAAAGTACAAAAAATAACCGATTGGTTAAAATATCAAATATGAAATATGCGATATCAATTTCTTTGACAATGATCAAATACTTTTATTTATTCTCTATTTATATTTAAGAATGATGACTTTCCATATAAAAGTACAATAGATACGAACCCAATCGAACAAAATCCCTGTTGTGTTTGTGTTGTGTGTTTGTGTGTTATCTAGAAGACGTTGTTTGATTAAAGGCTGACATCATGTAATTATTTTCGAAAATGAGCATTTAATGAGCATTTGGGCAATTTATGCCCCTAACAGTTGAACAAGAGGTGGAGCTAATCACGAATCGAATCGAGTCGAGTCGAGTATCATGTTTTACTATTTAATAACATAGGGTAGCTATGCAATTGTTGTTCCTAATACTCTTTGATTTTTCAACTCATTTGCCACAAAACAAACAAACAAAACCGATCGAATCATCTCTTCAAATCGGACGAGTACTAAAAACTGGTTACTGATATTTTACTTTTCCAAAGTCGCAAAGTTAAAAGTTGTTGTTGTCGTTGTCGTTGTTGGTTAAGGCAAAATGTTCCTGTTGCCTCTTCCCATTCTCTTTCTAAGCTTTTGCTCTTGCCACACTTTCCACTTTCCTTTTGGCGTTGAAAGAATTGTTAATTGAATGATGACTAGAAATGATTTATATACTACAATCAAATTACTTTGTGCAGCTGACATTTTTCCGCTACTTATTTGGTTAATTAAAATGGCAAGAAAAAATCCCATTTTGACCACCTCATCACGAGTGTTGAATGGTGGGCAGCCACAGCCACAGTCAAAACAAAACCAGCAGCAGCAACAACAACAACACCAACTTCTGCAACTAACTTGCCCACGACCAAATCGACCACAAACCCCCCCTTAACCGCTGCGCCCAACAGAGTCCATATATCAAAATGTAGCATATGCACACAGCATTCAGATATATATAGTATATTTTTGTGTATACTGACATATTTGCTGAACGTTCTACATTTTGCAGCAAGTAATAAAAAAAGGAAAAAAGAGGTATTGGTATTATATATATGTGCGGCGATTTCATGACTCAGAAACAGCCGTTAGGCATTTCCCCAACCCAATTTGACCTCAATTTAATATGCATTCAATCAAAAACTTGGCTATAACCAACTCTGGTCAGTTATTGTTTAAGATTCAGCTTGATCATTTCAATATTGGTCCATATTTGTGATTAAATTGCTCGAAAATCATATTAATATCATTGCATACTTGATTAATTAGAGTAAGCTACTAACAGTGACGCTCAAACTGTTGTTGCACGAGTAGTGCGGAAGTTATTTGCGTTTAAACTTCTTCAACATGTTTCGCTTATCTATGAAAATTCTTTCGCACCAACCGAAAATGCACAGAGAAGTGTTTCAAAAAATATTTCATATTTTTAGATTTTTATCTAGTAAGATAAAGATGATAATGAAGATGAAGATAAAAGTCTAACGAAACACGCTTTGAAGCAGGCAAGGTCAAAAAGACAGGCTAGACATAGAAAGATACAGTATGTATAATAAATAATAGTATAATCTGCACGTATTATCGCTTATGTTTCCTATGTTTATGTTAATATTATACAGTTTGTTGTTCATACATATTATTTAATTAAATACTTTGATTGCCTTAATTACTTTCCTGTTATTAAAGTTCATGTTGTTTAAGTTGTGGCACAGCTTGTTCATATTTGTCGGTGTTGCCCAACGTTTTGGCTAGAGTGTTGTCTGGGTTAAAAGCTAAATTGGTAACTGTTGTCATAGCCATAGCGTTGCTAGCCGCATGAAAACGTGCGCTTGTTTAATTTAAAGCCTTTTGGACATGCGACAAGACCAACTTTAAGCTGTGCTGGTGTATTGGTGAACCTCTCCCTACGAATAAGTAAAATATATATATTTTTGTATGTGATATGACTGTGAGAATATTATATATCTTTTAGCAAGTAAATTAAGCTATGCTATGTTTTATAGGGTATCTTCTGCATGGGCTACAAACACTTACTCAATTTATGTCTGCTTAGCAATGAAGTCAAAAGTTGCAACGAACAAGTTGAGAGGCTTTTTTTTTTTTAGCCATTTGGCTAATGTCTGGCGACAGCTTTGCCACCCTCTATCTCTCTCTTTCTCTCTCTCTGTGTGTTGTTGGGGGCTGGTGGCACACCCACGCTAAAAGAAAAAGCGAACACAAAAACGAGAACAGACCCGGAACATAGACCGGTCCGGTCCGGTCCATAAGTAGCAGCAATTGCATTTGTCTCCATTTTACTTTTACTGCGAAAGTCGCCTCTCTCGCTGCTGATGCTGGTGAACCGTAATAGGGAAATGCTTTTCCTTTACTTTCAACTTTTGCATGTCGCTTTTTTTTTTTCTAATGCTGTATTGCACTCTTCCACCTCTCCCCCCTACCATGTTTGAATTTTGGCTTGATGCCTTTGTTATTGAAATTTTATTGGGTTGATCTTGTTGCTAATTTTTGTGCGTCGATGTGGAAAACGCCGCTGCTGTTCGCTTGGTCGACTTGACGCCTTAAAATTGTTTTCCCTTTTTCGTTTCGTTTCGTTTCGTTTTTTTTTTTTTTACTTACTTGCTAACCATTTTGCATTTTCCGTGTGCCGCCTCGGGCGCAGTCACCCATGTTGCAAGAGGCTTAAGTTACTCACTTTTCTGGATCGTACAAAAACGTGAGAGATGAGAAGTGTTGGAGGCCATTAGCATGATTAATGTTTTGGGCTTGGTATAATACATTATTATTGTTGTTGTTATTGTTGTAGGCAACTTTAAGGTATTAACAAGGCTATTAAGTTAAATGAGTGCAACATTTAACAGTAGATGTTTCAAGGCTGCATTGCTTTCCACAAAAATGTTGCAAAAAAGTCGATTTGTTAAAACTTAAACATTTGCATAGATAGCGAAACCAAATTAAATTAATTTAACTAAACTATACAAATTTTACGTTAATAACGATTATACTTTAATCGAGTTAGTACTGTAATTAATAATATATTTAAAGTAAATCTTTTTGCTTCCCATTTTGTATGTCGCACTTGATTTTGAAATCGTTTAAGTGCTAAATACAATTAAATAAAGTAGAGCACGTAAATTTTCCATACTCTCCCCAATTGCAACACTTCTATGACACGCACATACAAATACACAAACAAATTGCGTGACAATTGAAATAGGCAAAGCCGCAAAGCGGTAATTCTAACACATTTGTATATAGTATATATAGTAATAGAGTATATAGCATGTTGGGTGACCCCTGCTTTCCCTCTTTCCTATGTTGAAAGAGCGGCAAACCTTTATGCCACAGACCCCATTAAATGTTAACTGTTGCACCACAACACACAACTGTTTGTTGTCACTTTTTCATGGTGTTGAATGTTGTTTCCCATGTTCTCGCATAGGCACAGGCAAAGACACAGGCACGATTCAACAAAACAAAAAGCGACTCTGCCCATAAAACAATGCAAAACAGTTAGAGCAGAGAACTAATAACAGTGTGACAGAACACATATATATATATATATATATATGTACATACCTTAATGTAAAGCGTACACAAATCACATATATATATGTACATTAAATTATAACCAGCAACAAACAAAATGTCAATGAACTGGTGAGCCAAAAAGTTTTAAAATATTGCGTTCTGTTAATGCAACTGTTAATGTTAATGCAGCTGTTAAATGCTTGACATAAGTCAAATATTTTAATAGAACAAACAAACCTAATAGAAGAATATACCAAAAAATGCTCAATGCTTGTACCTTAAACAACTTTAAAGGCAAAGTTATTCTAGAAAAAGCTTTCGCTTATATATTCAACCATTCACACAAAAGCCAATCACTTAATGCTGTGTAACTCTTCGGTTCATTTGCATAATTTCTATTTCTATTTTAGCATTAAGCACAAGAAAAGCGTGACCAGTATCTTAATTGTGCCCAAAGCTTGTCATGCAAACTGTGTTTATGTATATGATTAGATTTGCATATAAACTATATGCTTGTTAAGATTACTTTTAGTGCTTTAGCTTATTTGCATCTATAAAGTTTTACTTTTCAAAACAAAACAAGCTGAACTTTTAAAACAATCAACAGTTTGGTCATTTAAGATATGGATTTAAAGTATATAGATATAAAAGCAATGCAATTCTACTTAAATATTATTTTATGCTAGTTGTGTGCATCATTTAATTGATTTAGTTAATGTTTTATTAATTTCATTTCAATTTTTTATTTATTATTTATGTAATACTATATTATAACTTGATTTGCTTCACATGATATCTGCTAGTTAAGTGTTTCTTAACTTTTTGGCATAACTACTAGTTAGTAAGTGCAGCTCTATCAAATGACCGAAAATAATAGAGAAAAGAGACTTGCACGATTTTCCCAGCCACTTCTCTTGCACTTGCAAACCGTTTTTTTTTCCCCACTTTTAGCTTGGAGCTCAAATCGACTTTTAAGCTTTTTATGCAATATTCAAGTTGAAAGCGTGGAATTAGGAAAAACACTACTGAAACATATATATACACTATATGCAGATGCAAATGCGCTGCGCCATGTAGCATTAAGAAAAGAGAGCGGTGTTTTAAGAATTGGCAACATTTGCCACTCTTAACAAAGCTTTTGCAGTTTTCTTTCGCTTTGGTCTCTGTTAACTGTTAACTGTTAGCCGCATGATTAAATTGCAGTCTTACACTTCTTTATTTTGTGCTTATGTCTTTCTTTTTTGCTTTTGTAATCAGATTCGCGTTGTTTTTTAATGATTTTTGTTGTTGTTGTGTTGTGTTTTGTGTTATATCATTCGTATCACTTTCGAGACAAACAAATTAACAATTAAATTAAACGCAATCAACATTTGTTGTTATTTTATTTACCCGAATTTCGCAAGTGACAAGTTGATGAAAAAAATAAAAATAAAAAATGTTTGCTAATGTCTAAAAAAAAATTAGGTATCTCTTTTTGTGTTAATAAATTCTAAGCTCGGGAATTTTTTGTTTCTTAATTCTGTTTACTTAACGACTTAACGACGTTTCTTATACCCTCTTTTCAAATGGCTTTAAATGGGTATCATGTTATACATACGAATAAATGAAGAAAAGGTCATATAAAAATGTAATACAGGGTATCAACTAGTCGATTACTGCCGTTTAGATCACACAAACTTTTAAATTGATACTTTTTTGAATATTTTTGTCTTTTGGTAAAGTTGCAAACATTTTGTTTGTTTTTTTTTTTCGTTGAGTTCAACCCACATGATTAAGAAACATTTGATTGATGTTCATGGCACTCAAAAGTAAACCTTTTTGTATGCTTTGTCGTTTGATTTTCTGTTGTCATAAGGTGTGCGCAGCTTATATATATATATACAAATATATACGTATATATGTGTGTGATGTGAGTTTTATATGACTACTGTTTTGTACACTCAAAGCGACGCTTGAGAATCATCTGCGCTTGCGGCAATTATTTAATTATCTTTGAAAAAACAATAATCAATTTGATATACTTGCTTTTTGTTAACTGCATTGACAGGTTGGATTAATACATAATATTTGCTATACGATATATTGCTTGTTATTCAATTTGCCTTTGGGCAACATCTGTTGAGCACAAAAATGAAATCGTGACACTGTTTTGGAAGCTAAGTGGCGAATAAGATGCGACTAATTTGCCTTTTTCGAATGCCACAACGCTCCTGATAAATCGATGAAATGAAACAAACAACGCCCACAAATAAAGCTGCTTTTTACACCGATTTCTTTTGCAGTTTGCACTTGCAGCTTATTTCGAAAGAAAACCTTCAAACCCACGCTTGGCTATTTAAACAGTTTGTAACACAAGGATGTTGACTAAAGATCATATTACTATATACAACACTCAATATCGTTGAAGATAACAAACTTTAGTTTATGAATTTTTGTTCCGTCTTAGCCAATTTATTTGCTTGTTTTTTTTTTTTTGCATATTTCGCGGCTTGTTCAAGGTATTTGTTTTCGTAGTTATTCCATCGAATGGCTGTGCTGATTTATCAATTAGTACAAATCACGCTAAAAATCGCAACAACAAAAAACAAAACAAATAAAAAGGTTTCAGGTTTCTAACTGGCTTTGAATATTACAAATGCATTTTTAATGAGAAACGTTATGATTGAGTTTTTGAGACCTGAGATTCTTACTACTTGGTGAGAGTGATGTCAGAAGATGATGTCAGATATTATTAATATAGCTCCTTAGTTTCTGTTTCAATTTTGCTCTTCGCTTTAGTCGAAACGACGCAGAATGCAATATTCAATATATATACATATATATTCTAAGGCACTTAAAAATCAATTTTTAATACTTGTTCTCATTTTTGACAGGCTTTAACTCATGGTCTTAGATTAAAGTTTAAGTCAAAACGTTATCTGACTTTAAACCAACCAACAGTTTGTGGGCGTAACTGCAAATATTTAATGAGATTAATGCGCTGCGATGGCAATCATCATCATGGTTTGGTTTTGGTGATGTTGACCATGAGATACAAAAACTGTGACGACAGCCAACACAAGTGACTCAAAAATGTTGTTGCGAAAAACTCTGCCATCTAAACTAGTTACAACATTAATTATGCTGTAACATTGTCGCCCATAAGCTGTCAGATAATCAGCTTTAGTCTTAAATACTCATGGGACTTACTTTATTATTTATAGTTATTACTTTGGCCATTAAATGAGTTTTCAGCAGAGCCTGCATAACAATATAATTACACTCAAGCTCAAGCTTAAAACACTTATTTAAATGCCGGAAACAAGTTAAAGGCACCGACTACTAATCTATTTAATATCTTTAGATACATAACAACTAAGTACTTGAAATTTATCACCACCACACACACACAAAACTGTGCCAAAAGTGCATATTAAATCTGTTCAAACCGAAAACATGTGAAAAGCTTGCTTACATCAATGAACGAGTAGGAAATACTCTGTACTCTAGTAACATAATAACAGGCAATAATGTTTGTTATATTTGAATAATGTTTGCTGTAGCTTACCGAAAGTCAATCATGCCTTCACTCACACTTAAACCAAGCCATAATTAATGCATTTGAACAGTGGGCAGCTTTTGGGTTGGCTAACTGACACCTGTTACTATTAGACATAGCGACTGTTCATGCGAATTGTTTTCGCTGTTGTTGTTGTTGTTTTGCGTCGAATTGTAGCAAATTTCTTAAGTGCGTTCGCGTTGCACATGCAACGCGATTGATATTTTTTTCTTGTTGTACTTTAACACAATTTATGCGCATTTTTCGCTCAAACATCAAGCTGTCTGTCTGTCTGAGTGTCTTTCTGTCTTAATGTCTCTCTTTTGTAGATCGTGGGCGTCCCTATTAAATAGCGGCTTAGTTTGAAAACGCATTCTCAAGTGATTGGTTGTTGTTGTTGTTGTTGCCACAATGTCTGGACTGTCATAAAAAAAAATCAAAAAAAAAAAAACAAAACGAATCGACAACAACAGACAACAAACTCCTCTGCAGCATTTAGCAGCACATAAAAAATGTTTTTGTAATAATAATAACAAACACGATGTCAAATACTTAAATCTTACAACGTTGCCCATAACCGATTTCCGACCACACACAAAAACGCTTAGCCATTATGTAATCAATAATCAATCTCAAGCATTTTTTGAAGCTCTTGATTGTAATATAACACCGTTAATTGTGCAAGATATATTATCATCAGAGTTGCATTAAAGGCAAACGAATTAACATTTTGATTAATAAACGAACTGAAAATTGAATACTCTGATTTTTATAAAACTGATTTTAAGACGATTAAGATTGAGTTTCAATCGAGCTTAAGATGATGATGATGATGATGCTTACCTCACCATTTTTCGACAGCAGTGCAATTTATTGAATTCATTTGGACAGTCGAAATTATTGCGCGATAGATACCCATTGATTGACTGTCAAAGTGTCGTTGTGGCTCGCTTTGTCTAAGCTTTGACAGGGGTCAAGCTGAAAGTCAGGTTATTAATTGACTTGTTTGTTTTGGCTTTAATGAATTTGTTTTAGCTTTTATACTTTGTTCCACATTTAAGAAAGAGTTTGTGCTATTTTCTCCTTCCTTTTCAAATCAATAAAAGTTACCATCATTAGTTAAGCACACATAGAGCTGTTAATATGAAGGTCGTAGCATTTGCAAAGAGGCTAAAATAATATTTACTTACCATGACACAATCAGGTCTTGATCATTTATATATGGATTTATTAATAATAAAAATTATAACATTGCCAATGAATTGTAATTAATTTATATATATTTGTATAACAAACACAAATGACAAATGGCGTCATAAAACATTTCATCGTTGGACAATTAAGCAATAATGCTATTTAATTGTCAGACCCAACACAGCGAGGGCAATAACAACAACAACAACAGCAACAAACAGAACTGCAATCCGCAATCCACGTTAAATGACTATACATAGTTATAACAGACCCGGCAACATTTTACGGCGCAAATCAAAGGAAAAAGGCGGCCAAGTGGCAACAAAAAAAAAACAAAAACAACAACAACAACAAGTTAGCTGCATTCATTTGAATATGCGCCGCATGCAGTCGCCAGTCGCAAAGTCTAATCTATCTTTCTATCTTTCTATCTATCTGCCTAGCATCTGTCAGTACCGTCGCTTGTAACTTTCCCCCATAAACTACAACGACGACGACAACAAACAAAACAGCCACACACCAAATAGAAAAAATTGACTGCAACATTGAAGATCTATCTCTCATACTCTTTCTTTCTGTATAGTATGTGTGCCCTGGTCTCAGTTTTGGCCTCGAGTTGAGCTTTTTGTTGTTTTTTGTTGTTGTGATGCATTCAAGTGCGTTTGACTCTTTTCTTTTTCGTTGTCTTTCTCTTTATTATTGGGGCAAATGGGGGAGCGGGAATGTTAACAATACATTTTGTTTGTCAATCAGTCGCACTCTTGCACTGTGTGTGTGCGTGTGTGTGTGTGTTTGCCTTGGTTTTAGGCCTGCAGATGTTGTTCGTTGTTGAATTTTGCACTTGATTTGTGTATTATGCAAATTGATTTTTTTTTTTTACTGATTTCGTCAACATGTGTACAAAAGAAATTCATAAGTTCTCCAACAATTTGATTTGCATTTGTATACAAATTCACTTTTTTCAGTGCATTGTGAAATTTCATTATGATTGCAGCAAAAAAGATTTAGTTCACTTAAATGAGTTTTAATTGTGGGTTAAATGCATCTGTGAATTGGCTCTTTGTTGGAAACCCTCAAAAAATAGAAGGCGGGTTACAATATTTGACATAATCTATATATAAATCGAAGAATATATATTAAAAAATCTTTCGCTAAATTTTATAAATGATTTTTGAAAACTAACCTTTTAACACTGACATGAACAGTTTGAGATATATCTGCGTAACTCCTTACAGATTGGAATTAAGAACTGCAGCAATAAAATAAAGCAGTTCTATGGCTGCTTAGAATCTTAATTTCTTAATCTAACATATCATAGTTTCCTATACGATACGATTATTTAACCTATGAAGATCTGCATCAATAGGTTTGCTGATTTACTAAATGTAAAGTTGTATTCTATTGTTTTCAATCTCTTTTGCATATATTGCGCAATATATATATATATATATATCTATTAAGCACTTATTTTGCTTTATCTTGGGTGCTATAGTTCGTTATGGTGCTGGTTCTGTTCCACTTGGCTTTGGCCCATGCCAATGCTGATGATCTGGTTGGCTTCCTCTGTTGACTATTTGTTGTTGTTGTTGTTTGTTGGTTGTTGGTTGCTGCTGGTTTGCCTAATCTTGCGATTGTTTACAAGTTTGGAGCAAACGTGTACGCCTACAATTGTATATATCGATATCGCTTTAACTCATAATTTATTGCATTTTGTGGGCAGTGCAGACAGCGTCAGAAACAGAATCAAAAAACAAATATATACAACAAATATGTCAAATACAACTTTACACTTGTGCAACCACTTAGAATGAGGCCTTAAATGCTTAAGCTTGACTATATTAAATAGATACAATAATATATATTGAATGTTTTTCCATACATATTCCAATTGATTCTTTAACTTATTTTCATGCTCTTTTGCTAGACATTGGGTATGTTATTAATTTAAGTGTGGGTGCATCAACAAATAATTAATTACCACTTGTCTCGGATTTTCCTTGCATTGTTCTAAAGCTGTTGTGCTTTCTCAATTGTCATTGTTGTAAATGTTGTAATCGCGTGTTAGAATGCTAAACGTGAGTAGATAGATATAAATAACAACAACCAACCAACGCCTTCCTTCGATCGGTCAAGCGATCAAGTCGCATGTGTGTCTTTCGCTTTTGACTTCAATCCAAACCAAACACAACCAATACAAATACAATCCACGCCCGCCGCAAACTTGTTTGTGTTCAAAATATGCAAATTTAATTGCGCGGAGCTGCTGAAACCGATCGCCAAGATACTCACAAACATATAGAGATATTCATACGCAAAGAGCTTTCAAATGCCGTCGTCTCTCGAATGCTCAATTCGAGTCCAGAAGACTGAGAAGCTAGCTCTAATATATCTCTCTCTCTCTCTCTCTCTCGCTCTCGATGACTACGTTGTTTGCTTGGCATATTGTAAAAATCTCAACAGTTTCTTTTGAGCCGCGCTAAAAACGATACGTATCCAATAGATACGCAACGACGGTTGACAACGACAATTACAACAACAAAATAGCAAATAATAAAGCAATCGATTAAGTTATTGTTATCTACATGTTCGTGGCAAAAACGCAATAAATGAATTAACCAAAACGTAAAACGAATCAACAAATAACTGAAGTTGAATATCTTTGCTGAATGTGCTTCTATTGTGAATTTATTAAGAAAATCACACAATGCCTATGCTCAAGAAAATATGAAATATTGAATATATATATATATACGTGTATATATATATTAAACGACCTTTGACAGTATCGAATTCTTAACACGGCATTGAAAACGAACCGGATAAAAACACCAACCACAACAACAACGAAGAAAAAAGGCAGCAAAATCGTAAAGCATGCCTAACAAACGACCTTGAAAAAGTCACAGTTTATTGTCGACACTAGTCATCATTTATACAAACAACAACAACAACGAACAACAATTAAACAAAAACCGAAAAGTATTATTAAATGTGTACTATTTATTGAATGTATTGAAAAACAAAACACAACGCCCCTAAAAAAAACCGAATTTATAATTTAGACATACAAGAATAAGTACTAAAATTGAAGGGGTGTTCTTTTTATCTCTTCTCTCTGTGTGGTGCCATAGAAACATAATAATAATTAGGTAAAGATTGAAGTGTGCCACGATATTGTTGCTGTTATGTACAATTGTGCAACGATAAAATGTTCGCGCCACGAAATTCATCGCCAGTTGCTGTCTATGGCAAAGAGGAAGTAGCTGCCTATGAGGTAAAGGTGCAATACTTAAGTAAATATATATTATACTGCTATACTATAATGTATATATATTTAGTTGTCTTAAACTATTTACGGCTGCCAAGTGTTGGTGTCTCCCATAGAAATTCAAACACAATATGCTCGGTGGCATGATTCATTTGGTCAAAACTTTTATCTCTCCCCCTTTTTTAATGAGTTTTTGTGGTTTTCTCTTGTCAGTTCTTATTCCATTGTAGTTTGGCTTTACTGTTGTCTCTCTCTCTGTGTGTTTGTAAGTGTTTGTGGCCAGGCTAAGCTTACTCATATAAATATTGTTTGGCCATTTGCTTGATTTGTTAGCTGCCGCATGTAATTATAGACAATTACCCGATTGCCATATATTCTCTGTACAGTTGCAGCGGCATCTTCTAAAGCAACAAGGAATGCTGAGACAATGACAAAGAATCTGGCGAATGCTAACTTTGCAATGCCAGTGAACAGAGATAGGCAAACAGGCAACAGGTCTCTATGGCTTAAGTATTTCATGGCAAGTTCCTCTGCATACCGTTTATTGTAATTTCAATCCACTCGCTGCCAAAAACGAACTTCAGCCATAAACATTTTGCTCACGTACTTGACAGTGTGTGTTGCAATGATATATCTGTTTATATATATATATCTCGCTAAGATATACACAAGTCTTGTATATACTCGTACATATTGTTAGACGACGGCAAAAAATAAAAGCGAGTGAGAGAGCAAATTAGAAATTCGCAAAACGTGCTGACCAGACAAGGCATAAAAACGAATGAAATAAATGATCATAGATCTGTTATTATTATGCAAGCGTAGAATAGGGTTTTATGACTGTAGAGTATTGTTTGATGCAAGCTATTTGTTTGTTATCTTTGTTGTAATCTTAAATACGCCCGTTGTACCGAAAAACATTCGAAAAACATTTGAAACGCTGTAGCATGTAGCTTTAAGTTATAAAAGCATTTGTCTGTAAGACAACAACTCAAAGCAACTTCCCGTATTTGCATTGACAGTTCGCATAAAACATTTTTGCCGCTTGTCCAAATTTGTAACAAAGTTATTTAGTTACCATAAAAACTGTTTTGATAAATAACATGCGCGGTCTTCCGGTTAGCCTATGAGTAAATCTCAAAAAACATATCAAATTAAATACATTTTGCTGTAAAAATCAACACAAACGTGTAGTTGGATGGTTTTAATGTGCCAAAAGGTTTTGCGGTTGAGGATACCCCTACTGGGTATCAACTAGTCTAGTACTTGTTACTTATTTAAGTATCTGCCTTCTCGCATTGCCTATTTTCTAGGCACGCTCTCGCAGTGTTTACAATTTCACGGCATATTATACTCATTACGAATGCAAATATCAAAAGACAGCTTATAGAATCAAACCGGTTCACAAACGACCTTTTGCATTGAGACATATTTGGACGTTGCGTTGGTGTTGTCAAGTTGTTGTTTTTTTCGAGTGAATTAAGCACAACACACAAAAAAAATCACAACTCTTTAAAGCGCAGACGTTAAAGTGAATTCGCGTGTACTACTACTACCAAATACACACAAAATAAACAACGAAGTCAACAACAGCTTCGCACATTCCTATCATATATATATCCTATATAGTATGCATACACTTCTCGCCGGATGATCTCAGCTTGTTTGTACGCTTTGTATCTGCGACGCAAAAACCTATTCAGCTGCGGGTGTTTAATGAGTATCTTTTCGTAATACCCATTTTATTTTTGCATGCCAGCGAATATTATTGAACCATTATATTTAATTGGTTGCGATCCAAGTGCTAGTCGCCCACATATCGTATGTACATATATATATATATCATTATATCCAGCAAGTCCATCAGTCCAAAACTTGAAGCGTCTGTCATAAAACACTTGACTCGTTGCTTCCTCTACTTATAATGTATATTATATATATATATACAACTACGTTCCCTAATTAAGTGCTTCGCAGACTTGCTGCTGAAAGTTATTAGTGCTAATTTACGAGTGGGCGGAAATCAATGCACTACTTATTAAATAATAGTAATATAACTAACACACCCTTTTACCATTGTATTTCACAATATCTTAGAGCTGATAAATTCTTCACTTTTATTTTCATGCAAAATAGCCATCTACAAAAAGCAACAAGTTCCTTCAAAATGTGTGCTTTTATTTATTTTCGCAAGTTTTTAAGCCCAACCCAGCGACTTAAGTTAACACTTGTCTGTTGTTTTGTGTTTTTTCATTTGTAACTTGTTCGAACACAGATACAAATACAAATGTATCTAAAGATATGTATTTACTCCCTATACAAGCTTGTTGCGTATTTGCTTAAATAATTTGCGTTGCACGCTGAAATCACACATTGAATACATTTAACTGGGATTTGATGTTAGCTTATGTAATTTACCTTGACCAAACATTTATGAGTGATGTAATTCCGAACTTATGTGAAATTCTTAACTTTTTTGTACTTGCAGATTAAACTCAAAAAAGTTTTGGGCCTTACTGTTTGCAGCAATGCAGCGCTTGATGTGTCGCCTGTCAGCGGATTGCTGGCCTATCCAGCAGGGTAAGTTTTTGATCAACTCAGCTAACACGGAGCTAAGAACATATATACTTATTAAGTCACACAATGTGTATGTGCATTTGTCGCTCAACAAGTTGCGTCCTTAGACATGGAATTTTTGTAGTGAGCTTTGCAAAAAATGACAAGAAATCAAAATTGTAGCTTAAAGGTTAGAATCAGTAATGGTACAATATGCGCTATAATACAAAACGAGGACAAATGAGTTGCAAGCGCCATCAGAAAACATATTTAGACATGCACGCTGTGTTAGCTGTCGCTCATTGCCTTTTAGCCTAGCCAAGGGCGCTTTTAACCATATATATTGTCATATATGTACTACATATTCTGCATTTTTCGTTTTTCTCGTTACCCCCAACAGATGCACCGTGGTGCTATTCAATGCCAAGCGAAATACACAAGCATATCTGGTCAATACCTCGCGCAAAGGATTCACATGCGTGGCCTTTTCGCGTTGCGGCCGTTATGTAGCCACAGGCGAGTGTGGCATTAATCCTGCCATTAAAGTCTGGGAACTGGAAACGCCCAATGGCAATTTAGAAAATTGCAGCGGTGGCAATGTTGTCGCCGAATTTGTGGATCACAAATATGCCGCCACATGTGTGGTAAGCACATACTAAAGTTAATTGTACTCCACACTTTTTTAATTGTATTCCGTTCATCATTCATCAACAGGCATTTTCACCCAACGGCAAGTACCTGGTATCGGTTGGCTCACAGCATGACATGATTGTGAATGTATATGATTGGCGTGCACATCTTAAAATGGCATCAAACAAAATCAGCACCAAGGTGTCTGCCGTTTGTTTCGCTGAGGATGGCAGCTATTTCGTCACTGTGGGAATGCGTCATGTCAAATACTGGTACTTGGAGGGTGCACGAAAGGTAGCAAAACAAACATAAGTTCAAGCAAACTTATCATTAGAAGTAATTGATATATTTGAATCATGTTGCAGTACAAAGATCCGGTGCCGCTAATGGGCCGCAGCGCCATTCTGGGTGATCTACGCGACAATGACTTCTGTGCGGTGGCCTGCGGCAAGGGCATCTGTTCGGAGAGCACGTATGCCATCACACGACAGGGCCATTTGGTTGAGTTCAGTTCGAGACGGCTGCTTGACAAGTGGGTGCAATGCCGCACCAGCAATGCCAGCTGCATTTGTGTCAATGAGCGTTTCATACTTGTTGGCTGTGCGGAGTCCATTATACGCATCTTTAATGCAGCAACACTCGAGTACGTGACGACGCTGCCTCGAACACATTATCTGGGCGTCGATGTCTCTCAGGGTATTCAGATTAATCACATTATGTCTGTGCCCCAACAAGCCAAGTTTCCCGATTGTATTGCCATGGTATTTGACGAGCAGCGGTCCAAGGTATGTAATCATCTACTATTTTAGATGAACTGATTATTAAGCAATCATATTTGATTTCATGATATTTTGCAGGTGAGCTGCGTCTACAACGATCACTCGTTGTACATTTGGGATTTGCGCGATGTGTCGCGTGTGGGAAAATCACACTCATTCCTGTATCACTCCACATGCATTTGGGGCGTGGAGACTGTGCCATATAACGTTGAGCGTGAGCCGTCGCAAACTTTGCCCGAGGATTGTTTTGTTACATGCTCCTCGGATGATACGATAAGGGTGTGGGGCTTAGAAAGTTGTGCCAACAATGAGATATATCGCAAGAATATCTACTCCAAAGAGCTGCTCAAAATCATCTACAGCGATGATGAGTTGCAGTACATCAAAGATCAGGGCTCATCGCTCGTTGACAAGACAGGCAACTCTAGCTATGATGGTCGCAACGGTGTACGTTGCATCAAAATAAGTCCCGAACTACAACACTTGGCCAGCGGTGATCGTTGTGGCAACATACGCGTCTACAGCCTAACAAATCTCAAGCTGCTGACCATTATTGAGGCGCATGAATCGGAGGTGCTGTGTCTGGAGTACTCCAATGAGAGGATTGAACGCAAGCTGCTAGCCAGTGCCAGTCGAGATCGTCTCATTCATGTGTTTGACGTCTCACAGAATTATCTGTTGCTGCAAACCTTGGATGATCACAGCTCATCGATCACGTCCATCAAATTTGTGGGCTCGGGCTTGAGCTTTCAAATGATCAGCTGCGGAGCAGACAAGTCAATTATGTTTAGAAGTTTTCAGGTGAGTGTGCTTATATTGCTTATCAAAAGGTGCAATCTAATGCAATCATTAACTCATTGTAGGGCAACATATTTATGCGCGGCACGAACACCTCGGGAAAAACAACGCTCTACGACATGGAGGTAGACTCAAATGCCAAACACATTATGACCGCCTGTCAAGACCGCAATATACGCGTCTATGGCACACAGAATGCAAAGCAAACAAAAACCTTCAAGGGCTCCCATTCGGACGAGGGCAGTCTTATTAAACTTAGTCTGGATCCAAGTGGAATTTATGTGGCCACCTCCTGCACAGATAAAACGCTTGCCGTCTACGATTACTACTCCAGCGAATGCATGGCAAGAATGTATGGACACAGCGAGCTGGTTACGGGTCTTAAGTTCACCAACGATTGTCGACACCTTATTTCGGCCAGTGGCGATGGCTGCATATTCATTTGGCAGGTGCCGCACGATATGATTGTCACCATGCAGGCACGCATGTCCCAGCAGCGACTGAGATCGGGCATTGCACCGTTGCAGCGTCAAATGGCGCCACTTACGCCGCCGGATGCAATTGTGGTTGAGTCGCCCACAAGTGAGCTGGAGCATCAGCAGCTATCGCCCAAGTTCATTGTGCCTGAGGAGCCGCAGCCAAATCGTAATGCCTATCGACTGTCAGATGTTGGCCAACTGCCACAGTGGGCCATGCGCAAGGGGGCAACTGGGAACTCCGAGAGTGGCGCCTTATCAATACCGACACCAGTCGTTAGCGGCACATCATCTGGCACTCTACAAACGGCCTCGTCCATGGGCAACCTTAGTTCGGCGTCCAATCTACCGTTGGGCATTAAGGCGCCACGCCCGCGAGGACGCTGGTCGCAGCGTAGTCAACTGGAAACAGAGGATATGCGCTCGAATTCGGAGAGTCCGTTGGGCACTGTCTCCTCTGTGGGTGGTCATAGTACAACCAACGTGCAAACCTCCGATTATAATAGCGCCTCGTCCAAGGACATCATGTTTAATCAGACATATCTGAGCGAGGACTCATCCATTGACTCGGGCATGGATACGCGGCGTGATCTCATGTTCATTGGGAGCAACAACAATGGCACCATTACCAACGTCTCAGCCACTGCAGCCAGCAATGGTGCCCAGGTCATTGTGGGTGTGGGTCAGCAGCGATTGCCGTCCGACAAAAGAAAGGTTGGACTGCGCTTTGACACGCACAGTCATGATCACGATGGCGATGTGGAGGACATATCGGATGGCGAGCGAACCAGCTCGGATCATGGCATGTTCTATAACAATATAATGCCAGGCACACCAACGTAAGCCATCATATGGAAACATTGCATATATATATATTTAACTTACTTTGTTTTTTCTTACAGTGACTTCAAGGTGACGGCCATGAACGAGGAAGAGCTGCGTAAGTCGGTGAGACGGGGAAAGTTCGAGAAGTCCGGCCTACAATTGGTCAGCGGTGGCAATGGCAGCACACACACGGCAAGCACTGGTACAGGCACTGGAACATCCGACACTGAGGATGAGGGATCCACGCCCAGTGCGGAAAATGCCGAGCGTTCGTTAGCCTCAACGTTGGGTGGCAGCTCTGAGAATCTTCCGCAGAGCAGTAATAGTTTTCTGCATGCGGCATTGCCGGAAGGACCTGGATTGTTGCTGGAGCGAGGCACAAGTAGTATGCACAGTTTGAATGGGCTTCCTTTTGAATTCGTTGTAACGACAATTGTATTCTATTCTATTCAAGGTCGTCGCAGTATTAGTGCCAAACACAACACTGAAAATGGAAAGGTTGTTTCAACGCCGCCCACAATCACAAAGTCATACACAAGCACCAAGAAAGAGGAGCTGCTTCAAGTCATCAACAAGGTCAAACAGCAGCTGGAAAATGTTAGTAACTAGAGCTTCTTCTGGTTATATTCGAAATATTTGTCACCTTTGTTTTAATTTATTTTTGGTTTTATTTGTTTACGTCTTTCTTTTGTTTCCCCTTTTATTTTATGTTTAATTTTTTATTTGGTGTCTGTCTCGTACCACATACAACCAAAAACATACAACCGGTGCAAAAAAAAATACAAAAAAATACCCTTCCTGAACATTTAGGGTACGCGCAAAAATGACATTAAAAAGTTACATGTTATAGCTGAGGTGAGAAATCGAGTTATTTAAAAGTTAATTGTTGTTGCTTTTTCACAACTGATACTTACTGATTGCCTCGTTTCAATTGCTTCTCATTATGCTTGTATAAAAAAAGCAAAAGCTAAAAAAGTTTGGATTCCATTAAACAACAACTAAAATCAAAGACATTCTGTACTAAATTGATTGTGTAATATTATAAAAATTCCTTAAAAAGCAAATAATAATTAAATACTTAATCGAGCCTAGGTCACCCGCATGGTGATCCCTGTTAGTAGTGAAAAGTCTCCCGATTTCTAACAACTTCAGCGCACTCTCTAAAAATAAATACCATAAAAAGCATAATTATAACAGATATCACAAATACGTGTCATTAAAAACAACTCGTTCCTCGCTTGCTAACAAAAAAAAAGAAAAAAGAACAAGACTCCATGCCTGCCAATCAGCAAGATAAATAAAACCAGCGCAAACTGATCAAAAATGATGCAAAGAACTGCACTCCGGTTTGCTAACTCATTTATAAACTAATGCTACTAACACTTGATAATATGATATGTTTATTTTGGCTAACTAGAACACGTTTATTGCTCTGTAATGTTCTCAGGTCGGGCACAGACCCCTGCGAGGCAGCCATAGTATATCGGATCTGAGTCTAGCGGGCAATCTGGATGGTTCACGAAATTCAGGGCCAGCACGCTATCAGAAGACAGGTAAGAATGCGTTACTGAGGTCATGAGCCGATTATAGACCAAATCCTGTATAACTGTAGGCTAATCCGTCAACTTTGCGATATATTTTGTTTGCCTCGTCCACTCTCTCTCTCTCTCTCTCTCTCTTAATATCTTTGTCTCTTTTTACTAATTGCTCTCCTTTGCGCTCACTATGTTGGTAATATAATGTTGGTAAAAAAAAAAAAAACGAAACATAAATCATCCGCAAAACCTTAAAACATATTTGTAATTTTGCTGTTGATTATTTTGAATAACCCAACCAGTTGATTCCCATGAATCTCCACAGTATATTAGTAGGCCCTCTAACCAAACCGCAATGCAACAACCACCACAAGAACAACAACCACAACTCTCTGTTCAGCAATTCTTCAACTGTGCCGCATCCAAATCGAAGCTACAACAGAACTTTCAAACCATGCGTCAAGTACAACAACACTATCCACCCTATCCACATCATGTGGGCGTGCATCAGATTCACCCGCCACCGGGTGTTCCCTTCGGACACGGCAACCACTCTTATGTGACCTCCACCTCGAATGCTCCAAAGCATCAACATAATTACACAGCGCAAACAGCTCCACGACTGAGTGCCGCTAAGCGTAATCCTGCTGGCAACAATCGACGTACGCCAAGCATTCTTAAACACTACAAATCCTGTCCAGTTTCGCCTGTGCACGAGGAGGTGGAGTGGTCAGTAGAGTCCGAGCGTTCAGTACCCACAGAACCTAAGCGTCATTCAGTTTATGCTGACGATGCACGCACCATTCTGGACATGATTCATGCTGACACCGAGAAGATGATTGATGAGATTACACGCAAGTATGGAGATCTTGATGAACCATCCAGATATGCTCCGTTACCCGGTTCCGCCTCAATGCCGGCCAACTTGCGAGCCTTGGACAGCTCCACTGGAGAATCTACGCCAACAGCAACACCACCTCGTGGTGGACGCACTCAGTATTATGTCTACCGAGAGATCTATCAGTGTGAGAGAAAGGTCTCTCTGTCGGACATCCTAAAGCCGGATCAGATGATTGCTACGCAACAGCAGCGTCTAGACGAGGCACGTTTCCTAGAGACACAACGTCATTCGAGCGCCAGCTTCTTCCTCAGCAGCTCTGGCCAGCTGCCGCACGAGAACAGCCAGGAATCGTTGCTTTCCGACGGCGGCAGCTACTGCAACAGCCTTGAAAGTGTGCTCTCCGACGAGAGTGACTGCAAGAGTGCTCCACTCGAACCTCCGCTGCAAGCGATGCAATGTCATGCAGGCATACGTAACTTTATACTACACGGCCCGGTCTCCAAATCGTATGGAAGCAGTCCCAATGCTTATGGTAGCTTTGATTATTATATGCGACAGGAGGCTTCGGCCAGAACAGCAGCTGCGTTTGATAGTTTCGATGTCACTGGCTACAATCTGCAACCACTTAAACCCATACCTAGCTCCAAGACTTTTCCTCGTCTAGCGTCAATTCAACCACCAGCTGCAGCATCTACAGGAATGGACAATATACCCACAATGCGTTCCAAGAATAAGCAATACAATTCGGGAGTTAATAAAAGTCTCAGCACAGACTTTGCACAGCAGCGTCATCAGCGCAACTCAAATCCCATTTCACAGTCCCATTCCCACACCCACACCCATTCCCATTCCCACTCTCAACCATATATTCAAACTCCAACTCAATCCCACCAACAATACCAATCGCGATCCAATAACCAGCTGATGTTTGTGCGCAAACAAATGCCCAAGCCTCCAATACCAGCTAAACCTCACAATCTAGTCTCAACTCTGACTTGCAATGTGGAGAAGAAGCAAACGTCTTGTGTCGGAAACTCTCGGACTGCCAGTGTTGTGCGTCAATTTGAACACAATCTGCTCAAGTTTGAGCGGGAGAAACAGCGAGCACAGCAACGCCCTGTGCCGGCCATGAGAAGCTCTGTTAGCAGTGGAGCCTTAGCTACGCACAGTTGTCTGAAGAAAGTCTCACGCTTCGATACCAAAGAGAACAGCAATTGGCGTGCATCCAGTGTGCGGCAAAAAACACGTCCAAAGATTAGTGTACGCTTCAATACTGTCTCGCAAATCAAGTATACGCCTAGTGCCAAGCGAGAGCAGGCCAATCTTAATGATGTGGACAGCAATAGCAATAGCAACAACGAAATGGATTCGGAAATGGATATGCAGGAATTGGATACACATATTGTGGGTAGCTTGCCAAGTAACTATGGTGGAGAGCGTAGTTTTGAAATGTTTTTTGCCGAGAACGGCAATGCTCCGGAGAATCTAGAGCACATGCAAAGCCTGAAGCTATACACAAAGCCACAACTTCAGGCCGTTGTTGATGAGGTGCAACTGGAGCGAACCAAACACAAAAAGAACATGGACAACAATGTGGAGCGTTGTTCGGGTAGCGGTAGTTCCACTAGCCATCAGTGCCAGAACATTGCCAAGAAGATTGACATCATTGAGAAGCTAATCGGAATGGAGGAGCGCAAAATGGAGCAGATACGTATGGCGACAGAGACACGCTTGCGTCCCTTTGCCTGCAACTCAAAGCAAAAGGGCTACGTAAAGAGTCTAACAATGAACTTTGATATGCTGGCTAGGGCCCAGGATCAGGAACTGCAACAAGAGCAATTGCTGCCCTCCAGTGATGCGGATCTATGTGCATATGCAAGACACATCCGCAGGAATTGCAGCTTACCCGATGTATTGGAGAGTGCTGACTTTGGCTATCTTAACAATGAGAACAGCGGCAATGATGTGGAACTGGCCAAGGAAGTTGTTGCCGACGATGATGATGATGATGATGTTGATGACAATGGTGATGCATACCACGAACGAAATGAAGATCATGATGAAAGTGATGATCGTCAGGAATTGAACATTGAGCGCCTAAAAGGTTTGAACGTTTAAGCCTCGATGTTGTACCACCAATAACTACAGAACAAACAAATCAGCACAATGATTATTTTTACGTTCCACTCATCCATATCATTTTGTACTCGGGATATATCCTTGATATTAGTGCACTCATTGTTATTTTATATTTTTGTATAGAGCTTTTTGGTTGACGTTTTCATAGTTGCAAACCTACACAAAAAAAAACCATTTATGTTGCACCTTTTGACTAAAGCATGCTCTCGACCCACAACTAATAACCGTCTAATGCCTACTTACAGGTAACAATCCCAAATTGCTCAATCCCATACCAATTGAGGAGTCGTCGATTAGGCGCGCCTGCTCCTTGAGTGATCTGCATATGGGCAACTTTGGCAAACGTAAGGGCCACAAATTACCTAAAACAGTTTTATTTTGCCTAAGCATAAACATATAATTCATACTTCTCGATATCGTCTAAACAGCAAGCAAACCCAATGGCACACCACAGAAACCAACAGCTCAGCATCGTAGCGGAAACGTTGCTCGATCCGCCAGCAAACGTAATAGTCTGCAGGGTAAATCGGGACTGGGCGCTTCCAGCAACTCAATGAATGTGCTCAACCAGGTTGTAAGCGACACACTAACAGATTTATATATTTTTCAAACTAATGCTCTCCACATCTTAACTACAGAGTGACTCAGAGCCAGAGGACAGCAATCGATTGCGCAGTGCATCAAATGGTCAGAGTCGTAGCAATGGACCCACGGGTATGTTTTAAATGTTCCTGCTACAAATGTTCAACAATACATAACTCGTTATTCTCTTTTTGCTGAATTATTTCAGCTGCGAATCGACAGTACAACAACAAGATTAACAACACAAACAGCAATCGACGCAAGGCGCCTACATTCAACAATGGTAAATGATTAAAGATCTACCTCCAAAAACAATTAATATAATTTATACATTTTTTGTTGACAGGCACAACAATGCAAGACGACTCCAGTTCGGAGGAGACACCCAATATCGTCGCCAATAATAAACCCATTGTGCCACCGAGGCCGCGCAATTTGGGTTTCGATCACAAAAACAAACTGAACAGCAATACTCCCAATAATGCGGTCAAGCAGCGAGTCGGCAGTGTTGAGGAGTACGAGGTTGCAGATTGTAAGTAGCACACTTTATAGACTCGAGCATTTGTACTTACGTTGTAAGTTTTTTTGTAACACAGCTGAGGCCCAGGTACACAATGTGATCAATAAGCTTTATACGACAACGCAGGCGGCAATGAAGCTGCACGCAAATCTGAAGAACTCGTTGCTATTACAGGAACTGGAAAAGGCTGTGATTATGTCCCGTGATATGCTTGGAAATATTACTCACAGCCGGTATGGTTTAACCACATTTCAATAACTAACTGTTCAAGTATTAAATTTAAGTTTCTCAATTACAGTCAAATCGAGAAAAGTCTCCCAATCAATAATCATAGTGGCGGAGGAGGTGAAATCAATCGTGAGCAGCAATCAGGAACAGGCAATCTTAACAATGGCGACTATCTGATGATGGTCAATAACTGTGCCGATCTTTTAAGCAATTTGCGAATTAAGCACAAACCCGATGACTATGAGAATACCTCCTAGTGTGTAGCAATAGTATTAGGTTAACTAACAAATGGCAACTAAATGGGTTTAAAACTAACTAATATTTATTAAAATCCAACAAAAACTCAACCATTTAACTGGAAAATGACAGAAAACAGCGACAACACAACTAAATTCAGCACCTACTACTAATTTGTAATTAATATTCATTAATAGCTATTGTAAAGATTTATGTATTTCGTTTTAAGTCAAGTCTTTTAGCACTTAAGTATTTGTTTATTTGTGTGCGTGCATTTTTGTTCGAGGCCCTTATATATATATAATATGAGTTCAATTCTTAACGTGTTAAGATCAAAATGAAATATGTTAAGTGTTATTTTAGTTTATGGCGTTTAAAAAACAGAACTGTACAGGACGCTCAGCTTTTTGTGTGTTCTATTTTTGTTTGTTTGTTTACTTAAACTTTTTTTTTTGTTTTGTTTAATGAGTATACCATGAATGCGTATTCCATTGCAAATGTTGTGGCAAAACTGTATATTCCAATATATTAATATATACATATATGTTTAATGAGCCAGGCAAAAAGAAAAGCAAATAATTACAGATTTATTTGACATTGAGCTATTAAGTGCTTATATTGAGATGTGCATTTGAATAATCGCTGATGACTTCCAAGAATAATAATGTATGTTTATTTCTGATGCAAACACAACTTACAATAATCAATTTCCAAGCACTCTGTTCTGTACATTAATAGTTAATTATTTAATTGTATTTACAACACCTATATCTAAACTTGCAACTAAAACTCGTTTATAAATATATTAGACTTAAACATAAACAATAAAACAAAAACAATAATGTAAAACTAAATACAATTTACGAAATTAACTTATCTTAGAACAAATGATAAAAACAATTTATTTATGTTCATTTATGCTCCCTATTCTATAACTAAAGATTACTAATTTCAACGAAAGTAATATAAAATGCATAACTTTCAAAAATAACAAGATCGCTTTGTATTTTTTATCTCTCATACTTTTATTAACTTCTTAAATGTATTCAAACATCCGGCAACTTTGTGCTAAATTCGATTTAACTCCCAAGTTGCTTAGCAGTTTGAGTGGCGTACAAGATGAGCTCGACCTATGCAATAAATATATATCATTTTGTGTACAAAATGTTTACTTTATATGATGGGTTGTGGCAAAACCAAATAATATCAACTTACGTTATACATGAACTAAAATCGATTATAAAAATAAAATTAAAAAAATAATTATAATAATAAATAAATAACTTGATTTTTGGCAGTGACTTAAAATGGTTCCGTTTTTATTTAAGAGATTTTTTTGATTCGAAGTATAAATGTTCTTTGGAACAAAGTTTCTTAGAAACAAACATTGTCGACTACAATACTCTCGTTTTTGTTATGATCTAGTTAGCAGTATTCATTCAAATTTATTTGAACAAACAACATATTTTAATAAGACAATAGCTAAATTTTTTAGTCTTTTTTACAATATGTATGCCTGGGGCCATAGGGAAAGCGAGGATGTGGTATATCACACTGACTGGGATAATGAGCAAACGCGTCGTCATTTTATAAGTAAAGTGTGCAGCATTGTTGCCGTAAGTGCAACGTCGATGGTTAAAGTCGTATACATTACTGTAGTAATACTCTCTTTTTAGATGCAACTGGCATTTACTGCTGTAATAGTTGCCATTGCCCTTTTTGTTGAAGATGTTGCGATTTGGTTAACGCAAGAGTGGTATTTATATTACGTGGCTATTGCAATATGTCTTGTCATAATGATGATACTAGTTTGTTGTGTAAAAGTGTCGCGCAAAGTTCCCATCAATTACATACTGCTAATAATATTTACATTTTTTGAGTCTATAATGTGCAGCTATATTACCATTCGATTTTCCACAGATAAGGTAAGTTTAATATTCGATTACCTTAAATACATTTTTTTATGTTGTGTGTCTCTTATATGTAAGGTACTTCAAGCACTTGGTGTCACGGTTGCCGTGTGTACAGGTCTTGCTCTATTTGCAGTTTTTGCACCATGCGATTTTACTGGATGTGGACCTTATCTGTGTGTCCTATCAATTATTTTGGTAATAATGGGCCTGCTTCTGATTTTTATAAAAGGAAAAATACTGATTTGGATATACGTTTGCTTCGCACTTGTTGTATTTTCATTGTATCTTGTTTATGATTTACAATTGATGGTCGGTGGTAATCGAAAAAATCAGTATGACGAGGAGGATTATATAATTGCTGCGCTAAGCATTTATGTCGACATTATACAAATCTTTATACATATTTTAGCAATATTCGGCTTGGTGGATGAGTAAATTTTTGTAAATTGTATAAAGCTTTATAAACTCAAAAAATGATGTGTTAATAGGCTAATAAAATTTTATGCGAATGCCAGCATTAAATCAATATCAATTGTATTGAAAGCTGACCATCGCAGCAGGTGACAGATTCATCACCACACTTAATACTCAAAACTCCACTTGAGTTCGCTTTTAAAAACTGTTGCGTAACTTTGAACCCAAGAGTACGGTCAAGTCCTGTTTCCGTATATGTCCCTTTTAGCTGGCAAAAGTTCCCTTTGGTTGTTCAATTAAGTTCATTGTTGACCCAAAGTCAAAGCGAGTACAGACGTCTATTGATATTACATACGCATTTGGGTTCAATTAACTTGTGTCAATATTGGACTCCAGTTCCAGCTCGTAATTGACGGAGGGCTTGTTCCAGCAAGGTTGTGTACACCTTTAGACCTTACTTTCACTTTTTATACCCTGATCCCATTAAAAATGGGAAAAAGGGTATCATGAAGTTGTGCAAAAGTATGTAACGGGCAAAAGGAAGCTTCTCCGACCCCATAAAGTATATATATTATTGATCAGCATCAATAGCCGAGTCGATATAGCCATGTCCGTCTGTCCGTCCGTCTGTCCGTCTGTCCGTATGTATGAGCCAACCGATCTCAGAGACTATAAGAGCTAGAGACTCCAGATTTCGAACTTAAGCTCGCCTAATCCCTAGGCAGTACAAGTTTGTTTTCGATTTTCGATAACTCATCCTGTTTCGATATACACATGTGATCGATAACAACAAAATCTTGAATTTTGAAAACTTTGAGATAGTATTTGAAATAATGAACAAAATAATGACAATCTGTGAAATTTTTATTAAAATCGGTTAAGAAACACCGGAGATATGGGACATTGAAGTTGTGTATGCAGTATGCAGTATGTGCGTACATGCAAACACACATATTTGCAAACACTGACTGTACGCGTAAAGTACAGGGATCAGGGTATCGTCTAGTCGGGATTTCTCGACTAGAGCCTTCTTACTTGTTCTTTATGCTTTTAATGCTTTTTTCTTTCAAAAAAAAAAAAAATATTTTGTTTGGCCATAACTTTGTAAAAATTTAGACAATAAGCATTTTAATGTTTAAATCATTCATTTACTTTATATTTAATTTCGAAGCTTCGAATTGTCTACTACTTTATTCAAACAACTTGTAAAAGTAATGCAGTCTCAACATTCAAATAGATAAAATAATAATAAATAATAAGATACAATTTTCAAAAATAGCAATAATCAGTTAGATAAGATGGGCGTGGCTGCATTCAGTTGATCAAGAATATATAGCAGTACAGTTGAGCACACTTTTTCTAGAGCACTTCAGCTTCTTCCATCCTTGGGAGATGCGGTTTGCTCAACTAATATGTTTTAATTAAAATGTTTGCATAGAAATTATGCCCACAAATAGAAGAACATATACTCATATGTATGTGCTTATTTCTGAAGTACAGTTAGTTAGATATGGATACTACACATACACTATCATCGTCTAAAGCAAAGCATTCCTACTTGTGTATTTGTGTGCAGCTGGTAAGTATTCTTGGGCTTACGTGCTGAAGAGTGACTGGGGGTCAGAAAGAGGAAGAGAATGAAGCAGAGGCAGTTGTTCCATTTCCCAGACCAGAACGAACAGACAAGATAGATATGTACGTGTGTGTGTTTGTGTGATGATGTTGACGTTGATGATGTTCCATTGATGCTTGGCAACACATTGAAATGCATTCAACTTAATGTAACGCGGCTCAATTAGTTCGGTTCAGCAGCTTCCAATGCAGATTTCCAGCGATCCGGGATACCATACAACGCCGTCGCCATTGTCGCCGCATCGTCAGCTTTATGTCAACTTCTTACACGCTTTTTCACACCAGGGCTCATAAAAGGACACGCCCAGTCATTCAAACAGTCAGTCAGTCAGTCAGTCGCCTTGCTGCCCATTTGTGCTGCCTGACGAGTTATGAATATGTTTTATATCTATATACACTTATAATATATGTATGGCTTGGCCTGGCTTTCATGTATCTATCTGTAGATTTAGTTGAAGCATCTTATCCATGACGCACTGAGAGTTGAAAACTTTCGTGCTGCTACAGTTTGACAGGTTCATTATTTATGTAATAAGTTCATATAAATAATAAATAAACCTTGTTAACTTTAGTCTTATGTGGAATTGTGTGAAGAAATCATTTCAGATTTTCATAGTATGCAAATAATAAAGCAATTTCTTAAAATTATAAAGATTATAGAATTCCCTGCAATAAATCCGTGTATTTCACCATTTGTATTTTTGCAAGTTACAAAACCCTTTCGTTTATTTTGAAGTACGAGTAATATGACATCAATGATAACATTCTAATACTTAGATGTTAATAGGCATTATGTTCCTTGAAGTATATTAATAAATTCACACCTTTGTGCTTTGCCAATGATTCAATCTGCAACCCCAAATGCAACAAATGTGACGGATTAAGGGACGCTTTTTCGTTTAGCTCGTCACTGAATGAAGACTTTATAACTTTTAACTGAATGAATAATATGTTTCGAATACTATTCTCTAACACTTTACACTGTCACACCCTCACATTAGGTAGATAGAAGGGATATAGTAGAGGTGTAGTGTCATAGGTGAGGGGTTGTAGTGTCACCTTCGACAATTAACGGCACAATTACCAACAATGCCAAACATGTTGTTGACAACAGCAACGTTGAACCAACCACGCCCGTGGCAGCGTTAAGTGTTTTTGCCAGCACATTGTTGTTGGCGCAGCAAATGATACACTTTCTTTTATTTTTTCTTGCTTCATGCCCATAATCATAGCGCGAGTCTCAAGACTTGCGTTGCGTTCGGGGTCCCTCCGTCATGAGTCCCTTTTATATCCTAAGCTCCCTATACTAGTCGAGAAGACGCAACAGTCCTTGTAATTCAAAGGAAAATGCAGCTTTAGCTTTTTAAAAAATTGTAATCACAACATATTGCACAACATAAGTATGTATGATGATGATGTACTTGTGCACTCTTCGCGCAGATAAAGATACAAAGCTGATAGGTCACACAGCATTTAGCCAAGATGAGAGCGAGAGACAACAATGCCTCTCCTCCTTGTTCTTATTCTCCTGCTGTCCTGTCCAGCTGTCTGACTCAGATCACTTAAGAATGTAATCATATCCGGAAGAGATTATGCTTGCAATTTGCGCTTGAATACGCCGCAGCACACACTTGAGTGAGGGGTTACCCCTCACTTTATTGTCCTTGCAAAAGATGGAGGAGGAGGTGGAGGTGAAGGAGGACTCTTATTGCTCTCCTCATTGTTGTAGGTGATAAGCGCAGTCGACACTAACAGCGCTATGCAATTTTTCATCATTCTGTTTTTTCCCGTTCATGTTAAACAATGGAATTGGATTATATATATATATATATATACATTTTTTTTTTTTTTTTTCAAGTGCTTAACCGCCGCTGAACGAGAGGACATGTTGTTGTCTTTCATTGTTTCGTGTTCGAGTTGTTTTGATACAATTTCTCCTCGGTTTTTGCTTTTCTTTTTAGCATTTTATCAAGGCAGGCGTGGCGTAGATTGCGCTCCGATAAAAAAATTATTAATATGCAAGGAAAAGCAAAAAAAAAACTGTAGACATTTGGAGCAAATGGTTAAGCAATGGCGCCTTCGGAATTGTTTATGCGATGTAAACAATTTGGGGGACATAAACAAGCCTTGGGAGATGATAACAAATATGAAGTGCGATACATATTAAGATACAATCAATGAATACTGAAATCGGTTTATTTTCCCTAGCTTACTATATAATCCTTAGCTAACTATTTAATCATCATTCATTTAACTCATCATTTCACTACAAAAAGTCTTAGTATTTATTCATGTAAATCAAAAATATTTTATTATTAGTTTTATCTACTACTGCACCTTACTGCATAAAGTTTACACGCACTTTCACAGCACTAATACCACACATCAAATAATTAGCTTAATTAATGCCAACAACCAAAAGAAGCGTGGCGAGTCAGTTGGGCAAAAAAGTGTCAAGTATGTTATGGTTAGGCGAATCGAAAAGTGGAGAATTATCTGCGTAAGATCTACACAGTTGGGGTTGGTTAAAGGGGCAGCCGGAGAGAGCGAGAGTCTTGGTAGAGACTTCAATTAGCCAAATAAGGGGGTTTTGTGTCAATGGGATTGCGGATTGCGGATTCTAGATGTATGATGTATAATGGCTAACGGATGGTTGCAATAGATGAAATGGACCTGTGGCTTAAGAGGCCACTCAAATTGTCGTTTGGGCGTGCATGAAAAGCAAACATCAAAAGGAATCAAATCAGCGCCGCGGACAACATGACAACAAGTGAAGGACCATTGACGTCACAAATTTGGGGGTTGGCCAAGGCGAATGATGCTGAATGATGATACAAATCATCATCGCAACCAACTGGAGTCAAAAGAAATGCCGCGAGGCGGTGTCAAAAGTCATCTGAATTTATTTTTATTATTTTTTTTGGCACAAGCCATACGCCATTTGTCATGCGTTTGCCATTCAGTGGGTTGATCTCTCTTAGTTGTCAGCAACTGGAGTGCGACAAAGAAAAGTGACAGAGTGAGAGAGAGAGAGATCCGGGCAATGGATATCCCAGTGGGCGGTGTGCTTAGGCATATGCACGCAGTTAGAGAGCATTCGCATCCACATTTGCATTTGCATAAAGTAATATGCCTTTTGATTTCGCTTTTTCGTTCTCATTTGATTTGATTTCGTTTGAATTATTCATATGCTAAAGCAGCAGCAGTTGCATGTAGAATGATATGTCAACTGAAGTGGTAACACATGCGCATACTTCTTTTCATTCGAACCCTGTTAAATAAGGCAAGTAAAGAGGAAATTTTTTATGTCAAAATCATAATACTTATCTGTCAAAATAAAAATCATCAAATCCAAATACTTACAACTCTCAAATAATCCTTAAAAATACATTTAGATTATTAGTCATGAAAAAAAAATAAAGAATATTATCGAAGAAAATCACTAGAAAAACTCAAACGTTTTGGTTTCAAAGTCTATCATTCATTTTATTGTCTGACTCCTTGGCTAGTTGTTGGACTTAGTACACATTGTGCTACCCAAAACTCCTTGTGGATTATATAACCACCTAAGATAAAAGTAGAGCAGGTGTGGTTGCCACACTCAGCGTACACACTCTGTTGCATTTTTATGAGCAACCTCAAGTGCTTGAGTCTCAGGCAACGTCGCCATTTTCATTTTTTTTTTCTAACAGATCAAAGTGAAATGCAAATGGGCGGGGCTGGAGGGCGGTGCAGAGAGCACCATTTGAGTGAGCAACCAGCTCGCCAATAATTAAGTTGCGAATATGCTATGCTAGACGAGTTTTGTCTCCCGATTTGACAGCTGACAGTTTAGAGCCCATTAAAGCGCCTCTTACGCAAATGCCGCGTTAATTGTTTTCATTAAAAAAGCGACGCATTTCATTTGCATTTTAAAAAATGGAGACGCCTCCAAAGTAGACAGATTGAGTGGTTCATTTAAACAAATTAAGAAGTAAAGTGAGAGTGAGCAAGCTGTTTTTTAATATCTAAAAAACTCTATTAAAGAAGTGCTTAAGATACAATAACACTGAAAGTTTATAAAAAAAAAGGAATAGCAACACCAATATTATGTTAAAGAATTGATTTATTGCTTAAACATTATCAATAATATCACTTAGGGGCTAAACAATTGTAGTGAGTTTGATAAAATTTGATGCCATTTTAGCCAATCCATAAATACATATATAAACATACATATACTTAGTTTTATGCCAATACATATATGTATATGTGTACTTGTCAATTCTACAAATCCAACTGACACATTTACAATTCGCAATGCAGATTTAAACTTCCTGTTTGCGAATCTATTCTACACATTTGGTACTAGCTAGCTGTATATATTATATAAACACAAATACACCTAATAGATTGATATAATGTGCATCTTAAGGGTCTAACACTTAGTCATCAAACAATTAGATACAGTTATTTGAATTATTTACAACTTGTATACAAATAAAATTGACATAAATTCGCTCAAGAAATCACACATACTAAGTATATATTTGCGCATGGCCTATGTGCACAGGCATACAAAGATCGCTCGAAACGGGATTGCCCTTCCTAATTGGATTGGTACTGATAATATATATATATATATATATATATATATATATATGTGTATATTGCACAGGTTATTGTTGAAACCATTTGGTGGGTTTGCTGGTTGACAAGTAAGTGGATAATTTCCGGCCGCATCCTAAAAGAGTCCATTTAAGGCACGCACAGCACTACCCAAAGTAGTGCAACTGAGCTCCGATGAGGTAGCTTCAAGTTCTTGCGTCAATAGAGTTGTGCTTGCTTCCTGTGCAGTTGAAACAAACTGCAGTCAATCGATCAACAGATCTGCACTACACAAACTAGTTGCAGACTTTGACGACGATGCTTTTGAGACGACAGCAGCTGCTGAAGCTGTAGATGCTGCTGTTGATGCGGTTGCCGTACAGCTAGCCAGGTTTTCCGCATAGTATCTCTGTCAAAATACCTTGGCTATGAACGGCACATTCTCCAGAGCAGCTGCTGTCAAGCGTTGCTGCTGTTGATGTTGATTTTGCTGATGCTGTGGATGTTGTTGATGCTGCTGTTGTGCGGGATGGGTCAGTTGAAGAAACGGAGAGCTACCGGCATAGTCACCATGCAACCCTGCTGGGGGAGCATGCAAGTGTTGCAGATGGTGATGAAAGTTTGTGGGTGGCGGCGCTGCTTGCGACGTCTCTTGATAGGGTGTTCGCGTCCAAGAAGGGTTGCTGGCCTCGCCACTGGACAATGGTGGAGTGGTTACATTAATCGGTGGCGATAGGCTGCCAGAGGAGGAGTCCGGAGTTAGTTGACTAGTCTGACTGTAGTTGGAGAGCGGTTCCCGTCGGGTATAGACCCGTCGGCGTTCGTATGCCGGTGGTAGGTCATCATCGAGGCAATCGTTGCCAATCTCGTGCAATTTCCTCATGTGCTTCTTGAGATCAAAGTTGCGGCAAAAACCCTTGGCGCACACCCGACAAGTGTAGGGCTTTTTATCGTTGTGCGTATGCATGTGGAAGGTAAGATTGTAGATCTGATGGAAGGCCTTGTTGCAGATGTTGCATTTGTATGCCTTCTCGCCACTGTGCGTCAACTTGTGATTCTTGTAGTTACCCTTCTGGTGGAAACCCTTGCCACAGTACTCACACACGAACGGCTTGTAGCCGGCATGGATGCGAGAGTGGGTGTTGAGCGTTGAGCTGCGATTGAAGGCCTTGCCACAGGTCTGACACTTGTGCGGTTTCTCCGAGGTGTGTATGATCTTATGGCGACACAGAGTGGATGCCTGCCTGAAGCCCTTGCCGCACACCTTGCACACAAATGGTCGGGCTCCCGTATGTACCGGCATGTGCCGAGTTAGATTATAGTGTGCATTGAAAACCTTGCCGCACTCTAAACAAGAAAAGGTCTTCGGCTTGCCACCATTTGCTGAGCCCGGACTGCTATTGTCCTCCAGCGAGCCATGCGGGGATGGTGATCGCGAGCGTGGCGGCTGTGCATTGGGTGGTGCCAATGTGGGTAGGTTTAACGGTAAACTCAATGGCGGTGTGGTAAGATCAGTTTGTGGTGAACGTTTGCGCTTGAGACTAGTATGTTGTGTGACATGTGGCGTACGTATCGGAGACTTCTCCAGACTTTGTTGTGTTGGTACTGCGGATGGTGGCTGTTGTTGAGATTGGGCGACTGCAGCTGCAGCAGCGGCAGCAGCCAAAGGGTGCCCCAAATTGCGACGCAGCGACTGTGAATGATGTAGCGTGGCATTGAGGGAGGCCGTGAAGCTGCTGATATGTGCAGCACTTGCCAACGTCTGCTGTTGGGCAGTCAATGCGGCATATTGAGCAGCCGCAGCAGCACACATAAGCTGATTGGGTGCGTAGTAGAGGAGAGGGTATTGCGAGAGTAGCTCTTGATGTCGGGTGCTAACAAACTGTTGCACAGCCGAAGCTGAGGCTGAAGCCGAAGCGGAGATTGTAGCTGAACTGGCGCTGGAGCCTGGCACATATTTCTTGAAGGCCGAATCGTAGTTAATGGCAGCCATGGCAGCTGGTTCTTCGTCATCATCACCAGTGACCTCAATGGGACTGGAGGATCGCTCGGAATCAGCATACATATCTGCATTGGGTTGATCCTCCTCGTGGAATTGTTGTTGCTGCCGCTGCTGCTGCTGCTGCTGCTGTTGGTTGTTTATAGCTGGTGGTCTATTGTCCGGCTCCATAATCTTGGCAATGGAGAACTTCAAGGGACAAGAGCGCTTGGCATCGCTGCTAGCTGTACTGGTATGATTGCTGTTGGTTTGATTGCTATCACTGGCGGCGGTTTCCATGACTGGACTCTTCGATGGCGGCATCATAGCGACAACTCCCGATGGACTACACGGTTGCATGCCACGCGGACTCTGCAAAAATCAAGTAAGAAAGAGAAAACAAAGGTAAGTAAGTCACAGCATACAGTTGGTGTGTATGCAAATAAGCAACGGGTTATCAATTAATATAAAGCATACGCCTTCTCCCAGCTGACCCACTCAAGTAGAACTAATCGAACGATGGCAATACAAACAAACGCAGCATCGTCGCAGGGGCGTGCCATGACTTAAGTTCCCATTCCCAATCCTTTTAAAATACATATATTGGCAAATCTCAACGGGAGGACACACACTCTCTACACTCTACTCTCTTTGTGGCTGCCCAGTCAGCGGGTTGCAATTAAAACAAAACCACGCACACACAGCTCATGTAAAAATTATGTAAAAACGCGACTAGGGAATGCGTGTATTTGTGGTTATATTTTTGTTTGATTCTTAACCCGTGCTTTACTTTCCCCACGCTCGACTAAACCTGAACAATGGACACAGCCAAGTAATCAGCAGGCACCAGGTCAACTCTTTTAACTTTCAACTCTTGCACAGCATATTGCCAAAAATCATTGCAGTTAAATCAATCATAACACACGACATTCAGTTCCAAAGTCATAAAAACATATTTTTTAGCGCGGGTCTTTTGCTAAATTCTTGTTTTATTTGCACCTCTCATCAAATTGTTTACACTTGACTGCAAGTGTAAAGTCTACCATCTCTGGCTCGTTCGCCATCTCCATCTCCATCTCCGTCTCCATGCTTGCTTCCTCAAGTGTTAATAATGGGCGACATCCGTTTTCGGTTTTGGTTTTATGCGCTTTAGCTCGGGTATTTAATTTTACCACTGAATGTGGCCTTACACATATAACCCACTGTGACTGCCGTTTTTAATTAACTTGATTTGACGCCTCAGTAAGTAGCTCCTCCTTAATGCTGTTGCTGTTGTTGTTGCGGAGCTGGGAATAGTTTCCCGTCTGTCTGCCTTATTCCCAAGTGCTTTTAATTCTATTAAGTTGCGCCTTATGAGGGCGGCTCAATTTTAACCCTGATCTGTGCGTTCAATTGGATCTTGGCACTTGGTTTATTTAAACATACACATATTTGCATGCTTAGTTGGTGTTGATTTAAATCATATAAGTGTTCCATTGGCCACTTGTAAGTTCAAGCTGAAAGTGTCTTCAACAATGCCCTTTTTTTATAAGGGAAATAAACTTTTACTTTAACATCAGAGGCTCTATAGCTGACAGGCAGATATTAGAGTTGAGATGCAGAAACAGAAATAATGGTTGTATGAGGCGAAAGTTTTAGGATATAAAGATATATGTTTTTTGTAACACAAACTGGGAATCTTTTTCGAAGCATATACGATTTTATTTCATTATAAAGTTAAAACACTTAATAAACTTATGAGCTGTCATAATAAATTTTTGAAGATAAATAGCTGTCAGGACTGCTTGTTGATTGTAAATATTGCAGGCCTTTTTAATTTAAGCTGTTAAGTCTGTTAAAACATTGATGATTTAAGGTTTAAAGAATATAACATTGTGTACCAAAGAAGTCAATGAATTTTTTAACTAGGTCACTTGATTTTATACCAATGCCGTCGCATATAGTCCACTTTAGAATTTGTCACCATTAAATATTGTTAAGATACGTACAAAGTAAACCATATTTAGGCGCTGCCCAGATGTATCCAATTTTGTTTGCGCTGCTCTGATTTAAACAGTATTTCACTACTTCACATAAAACTTTAAACACAATTAATATGCCGAAGATCTGTTTTTTGTGTTTTTTGCAGTTGTTGTGTTCACTTGTTCGATTTTTCTTAGCTTCAAAAGTTTTTTGTTCACATACATATGCTTGTATTTACGTAAATTTCGAAACACTAACGCAATGAGAGTCCAAAGGAAACAATGTTCCGCACAGACTGAGCGACCGAAGCGGAATGAAAGCAAACACGACGCAGTGTGGCCTTAAGAATTATGAAAAGGACTGTCGTCGCAGGACTTTGAGTCTGACTGGGCCTGTTAACTGAGCAAACTCGTACTTGAGGGGTGCGGAAAACCACCCCTATAAATACATGCAGTGTGCTGCCATTTGGTTAAAGCGGGACAGCATGAGCAATAGTAGCAGGCAAAAGGACTACGGCAACATCATAATGACGTTCAAATTGGATGGGACAACAACAAAACGTTCGACGTTACTGTTGCTGTTAACGTCGACGCTAACGCTGACTCTGACGCCGGCAGCGACGTCAACCGCCTTATGAATTTCACACACAAAATGTCGAATTGGAATAATATACGAATACTACCACTACCACCGCTACTACAACAACAAAACACAACACAACACAACAACAAGAGCAGAGCGAGCTGAGAGCCCGCCCCTAAAATATTTATATACACGATGCGCAGAAGTGCAAGTGAGTGAGAGAGATTAAAACGAGTGAGATAGCTGGATAAAAGAGGCTGGCTGGCTGTCTGCTAAAGGAGAGTGGTCGAGAGTGTTGCCTTAGGTAACGAAACGTATCCGTGACATGGGGTGCTCCTTGTCGAGCGGGTGGCATCCACGCAAAGTGGCAACCAAAAAAAAAACACATAAAAAAACAGAGAAAAACAGAATAAAGAGCTTGGCCGTATTCTGTTCACACTTGATTTGAGCTCCCCGTACGCCCCCAAGCAGATTCTACGAGCATCCAAAGCAAGATGCGCAGCCAGACACCGAAATGGCAGCGCCTCTGGTCGCCCACTCAAAAGAGTTGACGTTGCCTCTTTTACTTGTCCAAACGAGCCAAAGCCATAGACCGAGCCCAGAGCCCATTCCCATGCCAATGCCCGTCTCCGTCTCCGTCGTCGTCGTCTTCATCTTCTTCTCCTCCACCTCCGCCGTCTACAACTCTGATCCTCCAGTGTGCAATGTCTTTGTTATGCATTTCAATTGCCGTTTGGCATTTCGTTTTATCAGTGTCTTTGTTTGCTCATCTCCTTCTCTCCCTCTCCCTCTCCCTCTGCCTCTGCCTCTGCCTGTACACTGGGCGCATAATAGCAATGGCGTCCACCTTTACCTTCTCTTCAAGCTGAACTTCTCCACAATTCCACATCTAAAATGTGCTCGCTCACTTTCTACCCGCCTTGGTAAATATAATCTTATATTCATTTTGATGATATCGCACAGCGGCAACGTTGAATTTCTTGATTCTGTTTGCTTTTGGAGTCTCCCGTCCACGTCCACGTCGAAAAGGCAGCGAAGTAGCGCGTTGCGGCTATTCTCAAATCCTCACTGCTGCCAGAGTCAAGGCTGTAATGCGGCTGCAGTTAGTTGAGCAGCTTGTAGTACAAGCCAAAAGCACAACTCAGCAGGGCCAAGAAGTAGACAGAATGGCTGTCAGACGTTAGTGTCAGCAGCGCCATTTTGATGCATTATTACGTAATCGTTGGGAGAAATACATTAGCAAATAAACGAAGAAGCTCAATAGTTGACATTTACACTCGATACATTTTAGCCAAATTGAATTGATGGCCTGATTGTGTTCAACAAAGAAGACTTTGAGTCAAGATTAAGATAGCTTAATAACAGAGAAGCTAGCTTAAATTGAAACTGATTCTGTTTGGGAACTAAGTAATTTTATGAGATATATGTTTACTTAAAGTAAGTTCTACACATTTAGATAGAAGTTTAAACAGTGAAGAGAAATCAAATTTAAACTTAATCAATTTAAAACCAAAACAAAAAGAAATATTACACATCAACTTAATCAAATGACAATAACAAAGAAACCTTACGAAATGACCATTTTAGGGGTAGGGGAGATAAACAAAAAAGAGATCCCAGTTTCCTACCATACCTTTCTCTCGCTCCCTCTCTCTCTCTCTCTCTCTCTCTCTCTCTCTCTCTGTGTGTGTGTGTATCAACAAATGGCTTGCCCATCTGCTCTCTATCGCATTTGCACTTTTCATATTTTATTTTTGCACATTTTGCAGCAATTTTCAAGTTTTGCATTTGTGTTTGCAATTTACTCATTGCATCCTTTCCCAATCCTTCCTGCCTTCACATCCTCTCCGCTCTGCATTCATGCACGGAGTCTAACCGCCCATTTGGCTTTCTGTGTGGCTCTGTGTGTGTGTGTGTGTGTGTGCTCGGCATGTTTGCACGGCTTTTGTGACCCGGCGCATTACTGAGGGAGAGTCGAGGTGCACGACCAGAACTCAGGACGAAGCCCGTCGAGGCCCTGGAGAAGTCAGCAGGCAATAGTCGGCCATCAGCAGTCAGCTTTTCAGTGTTGACAGTTTTGTTGTTGCTTTTTGTGTGAATGTCCAGTTTGTTCGTTGTTGTTGTTGTTGTGAAACATTGACTCGTCATTTTATAGTGCAGCTTTTATGTGTATGCCATTTTGTTGCATATGGTTGTGAAAGTATTTAGCTAACTAAATGCAAACTGCACATTTCTGTATAACGATTAACAAATGGAAATGTGTTTGAACAGCATGAACTCTTTTTGGGTTCAAGGTAAATTTGTATGAATTTATAACTTTAGCAATATGTTTAAAACAAAAAACTATTTTTTTCTTTAATATAACTGCTGTTTAGAATAAAAAGCGTACTTTATCAAACAAATTAATAGCTACTTTTGATATCCTGCCATTAAGCATATTTTAAATTGTTAACAAATATCAACACACACAGTAATTAGGCTACTAATATGTAGTACATACATATGTATATTGGCAGCTACAAAAAAAAAAAACAGAAGCAGTCTTGTATGCATTAGCCTATTCAATGAGAGATAAATTTGTGGGTGTTGTGAGGAATTAACCTCTTAATGAACTAATTTACTAAAGATTAGGACAACAAACAAAGGCGACCACAGCTAATTACAAGCCAGGCAAAAAAAAAAATAACACAGGAAAAGAGAGAGAGAGAGAGAGACAGAGGAAGTAAGAGGAGAAACAGAAGTTGTAGTACGTTTGTATATGGAACAATCAACAGACACGCAAACCTGACTCAAAGCCTCAAAGAGAGAAATGAGACAGAGTCGTCCTAGGTAGATACTACTGCTGCGATGATCTGAGATAGGAACGAAACAATTTGCAAGGCGGTTAATCTATTTAAACGCGCCAAATACTCGCGACACAATGGGAAAATCTGAGAGAGAGAGAATCTCGGTCATAGAAAGAAGACGGGCATGGTCGAGTGCACAGATTTAAGGATAGAACGGATCAAACGGATCCGAATGGCCGAAATGCGTCTATTGAAAACAAAAGCGTAAACTCGTCTAATTGCGCTCGTATGAAGGACCACAGGGCAACAGAACCTGCCACGCATGCTCAAAAGCCGATTGTGAGACCAAAAGGAAACTCAGCCAGGACTAAGCGAAGAAGAAGCTGCTGGCGAACATCCCTTAATCTGTGTCGGTAATCGTTAAATGCCTACATTGAGCGGGCGAAATCTTTTTGAACTTTTACAAGCGAAAAGAAGGTTAGCAAAATATTATTATAAACCTTGTTGCGGGGCCCGCAATGCTCGTGTGTGCTGTTTTCTCTTGAATGAACTCAAAACATTTCAATTTCACAATCGTAATATGCGACACAGTATTCACAATAGACAGCAGACTCCTCTACTCCTCGTCGTTCTTCTTGTCGTCGCTAATATAGCGATTTACAGGATTACATCAATTGTGAAATTGGTCAAACACCGCAATTGTTTCATTTGCTAAACGGATGTTAGTTGCTCGGACACAAATACACCCACGCCACTTACACACAAACACATATGTAGTATGTCCACCCATCGAGTAGTCCTGCCCTGTCCTGCAGCTGTTGAGTTTCCCTGGAGTATAGAGTATAGAACTCCTTTGTGGTATTGGACCCTATAAGCAATGTGCATTGTAGTTTGGGTTTTTTGGGTCTGTAGCTCACATGGTAACTAACACACATACACATATGCCTGCAAATTTCAGCTTGACATATATCGCAAATGTATCTCATGGATACATTGCCTGCGTTTTCTATCTTATACAATGCCTTGTAATCGCCATGGCTTACTGCAGATTATGCAAGTAACTGGACGACAAGGTCCATGTAAATTTGCTGCATTGTTTGGCAACGCTTTGATTGTGTGTATTTTTTTCATTGGAAATTGTAATTTCTCTAAGTAGAACTGGATTTCAATTTGAAGATTGATTTTTTAATGGCTCTGGCAGGTGTGTTGAGCAGTGGGCTAAGGTGCGAATTATAAATTGTTTTAGTGGTTTAATGGAGCGGTATGCGATAACGAATTCGGAGATGAACTTAAGGGCGGAACTGTGATAATTCTGTAGCTTAGCTTTGATTTAAAATAAATGGCAAAGTCCTGGGATTCTTTAACGAAAACAATATACTTGTTAAATTAGTTTTAAGTGTTAAGATATTTCAAGATTAACCAGCAAATGTCTATATAGTTATAGATAATTGTTAATGTCTTATAAACTATTTGAAAGTATTAATAATCTTTTTTCTTCTGGCTTCAAGTTCTTAAAACTCTTAGCGTGAGATTTAATCTCTATAAATAGCTCAGTAATAAACATAATGCACAGAAAGCAAGAATTCGAAGAAAACAGACTCAGGCTGTTTGAGCTTCTAGCAAAACAAATTCACATGGCTAAATATGGATAAACTGACATTCACAACTTGATTAAAAGATTTTTTAACCAGTTTGCTAAGTAATCGCATAACAAAGCAAAAACCTTATTGCGTTTGACATTTGCAAAAACTTAAAAAAAGGCAGTAGCAGGGAAAATAACTCATATTACGGTCAACCAGAGATAAAACCTTCACACCCAGACATCAGAAATACGAAATATGTTTTTAATTGACACTAATAGGCTTAAAGCGCATTAGCATAATTTGTGTGAAAATGAAATGTGGGACAAAGCGAAACGCGTGACCAGAAACTTATGGAAATAACAGTACTATAGACTTTAAAGCTCCCCCGCACTCAAAAGTCGAAAGCATTTGGAAAATTGAATCACCCAATTTATTGATCTTGACAAGGTTTAAAGGGTTGTTATAGATCCCTTAACCTGCCTTGTCAACCCTCGGTCATTTCTTAGCTCAACTTATTTTTTTTTTTTTTGCAGTGGGTGGTTTTTTGTACTGTGTTGTTTTGTTTGAAAAGTACTTGTTTAATCGGTTTGTTTGTGACATTTCTATTGCTGCCCCTGCCAGCGATGTGAGTGTTAGGTTTGGTTCTTGCCAGGTCTTTGTTTACTTAGTGGTAGGCCTGACACGCGTTCAACGCGCTCAACCCAAACCATCCAACAAACACATGCACGCCCAGCCACCCAGCCACCGAGCAGTCAAATACTGAAAGAGTTTTGCTGCTTATTGTCGGTTAGTAGGTGTGTCTGTTTGTGGGTTTCCTCTGCTCATCACCAAAACAAATCCTGCTCACTGCCACAGCGTACACAAAAAGTTTTGTGCTCTAGTCGTCTGTCCTTTTTAGTATGGGGATGGATTGTCCTGCTGGGGTGGTTGGATGAGGGGGCGTTGCTTAAGTGCTGCCAAACAAAAAGAACACATTTACGGGGATATATTCAACGACTTTTCCCCGGGTCTCAAATACGCTGCAGCATCAGGCTGCTGTTGCTGGGAGAGTGTGAATTGTAATTACAGTGAAATCAGCTTTTGGCACTTGTTCAGATTCTTCACGCAAGCAAGCTGTGAACTGTGATGTGGGGTTGTCTTTAATACTGAAGTAGTACTACTATACATATATATATATATATATATGTGTGGCCATGGATTTGGCTTTGTTTGAGCGGTGATGTCCTCGAGTCTATATGGAAGAGGCGTTGCTCAAAGTAGAATTCGCACACATGCCACGTGATTTATTTCTTCCTAATTGGCTTTCCATGCGTATTTAGGCATTTATTTTACTCCTCCTCCTGTCATATTTTCAGTGCATACGTTTTGACAGCCAAACTCTTGATTTGATGTGTTGACTGTCGCGACAGTCCACATAGGGGGCGTTGTTGTGGTTCTGGTCTTTCTTTCTTTCTTTCTTTTTTTTTTGTAGGTGTTACCGGAAATTGTGGTTAAGCGAAGGGAAATTAAACGTTTTGACATCGGTTTACCGCTGCGTTGGCAAAACTTATTGATTATCAAAATTGAGTGTGAAGATTCGTGAAGAGGGTAGGTGGGGGGGCATCTGCTCGGAATCTCTTAAGTGGACTTATGAGTAGAGAAGCTGTTCACATAAGAAGCTTACGCCGAATTGCCAATTATCTTTGGTTCATTTAACTTTGCCTAAAATATAGATATTAGTATAGATTACTGTTACAGCCACCCTAAAGAGATAAGGAACATTTTAAAACATTTTATTAACTATGTCAATAGTTTAATCTTTTCTCACTAAAATAACGAAATCTGACATCGATCTCTTTTCAAGTTAATTCCTTTTACCACTAGACAGTTTCTTTGGTTCTCATGCCTGGTTTTAACATTTTCCCAAATAATGCTCTTGCTTTGCCTTTTCATATTTTGCGCTTTGGTTTACTCTGTTGTGTAGTTTATTTTTCCTTGCGGCTATACGGCTGATCGTGTACCCTTTCATAATTTAACCAAAATATTTAAAGCAAATATTTTATATGCTGTGCATACATTTAGGCTCAATTAAGCAACTTATCATTGAAAACTACATGTCTAATCCTTTTGTTGTAGGTAGACCCAAATCCAATAATTACCCGGCTAACAAACACAATAGCCAACTTAGGAACTAAGAGCATCATCCTGATGGTCCTGCACCGACATTTAGGTAGCAGACACCATTGTGTCGGCCAGGTTCAGAGTTGAACAAAACACCTTTCTTTTGGCTATTGGAAAATGTGCAGACAGTATTTTGACAGGCAAGAAATGATGCCAAATGAAGATGGGAAATTATAAAACATAGTTTCAGCAGATCAAAATTTTCCTTAAACGATCTTTTGGCTACGGTTCGACGGACTTTCTTCAATTTGCAACATTTTGCACATTGTGCAACCGAAATCGATTTAATTTATGATAACTTGGCTAATTGCAGTTTATTGTTGTGTTTGACCAGCAGCTGTGGTTTTCGCTTGAAGAAATCTACGTAACAATATTTTATGATTATCATAACCTAAGAAAATCTAATCCTGCACCCCAACAAAGGTATTATATAAACAATAAACTTCCCACAAACTATATAAGAAGAATCTTGGAGTGAAATATTATAAATCAATATACATACACACTGCGCAAGTTATTAACATATCACAAACACTCCCAACTTTCTAGTTCAATATGCTGTTCACGCCCAGATTGAAGTGGATGTCAAAAAGCCATCTGAATGTGTCATAAACAAAACACGCCAATAATAACTACTTAAACATCATTATGGTCAATGATGTCCTCCCCATACAATGTCCTTATACTAGATACATGACCGGAAACAAGTAAAAGCCAATAAATCACCCACAGAAAAAATACGGCAAATACTAAAAAAAAAACCTTGTAAGCGTGTTACGAGCAAAGTATGCACCAGAAAATACCCTGTAAAAAAGTTATGATTATAATTCATAAACCAATGATACAAATAAAATTATTCAACATGTTTTTGCATTTAAAATAAATAAGCCAGGAAGAAGAATATAACCAACCACTGTGCTATACTCTACATTTTTAAGATAACCTTACTGTTAAGTTGTAAAAGAGGTTAAAGAAAACACACATCGAATGCGAACTAGAGGCGCAAACAAAATGTTGGAGGACTAAACAAGTCAAACAACAAACATCGGCCGGACCTTGTCATACACCCAATCCACATCAATGGGCGTTTCCCACTCCTTGTCTTCCCCAACCCAAACTTCATTGTTTCGGAGTACGACTCTGAGGCTGAGTCTGAGTTTGAGTCTGAGCCTGCGCTGGCTACCGGAAGATGAGCTAATAGAACGCGTGCCGGGAGCGTCGTTCAATTTGTTGCAATTATAATTGTATTGGCTGTTTTGGTTCTTTAGTCGCGTGTCGCATATTTATTGGGTAGGCGAATGTCATAATGTTACGTAATACGCTTAACCGCAGTTCTTTAAACGGGGGTAGACTTCAAACTTGGGCTGGGAGCTGAGCACTGAACATGGTAATAATGTCCTCGGGGCCACGACAAAAAATGTCGACACGCGCTTTGGGCTTGGACCGTTTGACTTGTCCTGTTTGCAGGTTGTTAAGGATTCTCAACCCTCTCAAAAGGCGACAGGCATTTGTCACGCGGAAGTGTTAGTGTTGCTGTTGTTGCTGTTGTTGCTTTTTATTACAGGAAGTACATATTTTTCCGCTTAGCATTTTTTTTTTTTTTTTTGAGCTAGCCGTCAAATTTACTTTGTTATACATTTATTGAAAGTGTGTGAGTTTTTTTTTTTTGTGGAAATGTGCGAGAATTTCGTTGAACACGATAAGAAGATAAATATTTGTAGAGAAAGAGGGCCAAAAACGCTGGGAAGCGTGACGCCAGTTAATTTGGTTAAATACTGAAAAGGAGTTAACAGATTGAGAACACAAGGAATGTGTAGGCAATTAGAAAGCAAGCAAACAAGAAGCGGTAATTTTTAAGAATCAAAGGTATCGTGGGAAGTATGAGATCATTGAAAGAACGAAAAGTGGATTTAAATTAATCTAGATGCCAAGCCATTACTTATTAGATATTGAAGTCAATAAAGTTATGGGAGTTATGACTTCGGAAGGTTCTTACCTATCTTTAAGTTGGTTTTTTGGCATACATTTATCTGAAATAAATACCAATTTCTGAATATTTAGATTTCTTTTTGGCAAATAGCAATATAGAACCAACGAAATCAGCCGATTTATTGACTTAGCAAGCTTTACATCGATAAGCAGTTTTACCTACTATCGATAACATTTGTGTATTCATACGCTTGTACTAAAAAAAAACTCTCATTCGTCAAGCGTTAATTTATCGGCGATTAATTATCCATTTCGCATCTCTAACGTTTGCATCAACGAAGAAAAATCAGAAGCTTGAGCGAATTTAGCACGTGCCAAATTGTAATCTAAAGTTCGCGATGAGGGCGACAAAACGACAACGAAAGTAAAGTACACACCAGAACCGACAATTAATGAGCAGTTGTTCCGTATTTTCAAAAGCACAAAACAAAGACACACACACACACAAACACGGAGTGTAGGAGCAAAGGACAAGTAGAGCAACTGACAGCACAAAAGAGAATGCTAGAGAGAATACAATGCAGTAAGTTAAACGCCAAAAAAAAAGAAAAGAAAAAACGCAAAGCATATGCATTTAATTTAATATTGAACAAGGCAAACAAATGAAAGCATAAAATTTCGCTTTCAATTACAGCGGGACCCTCACTGATGGCAGGGGTTGGGGGAGGTTGCTTGCTTTTGCACATTTTGACAGTTTATGTGAATATAATTAACAGGAAGCCAGCACACGCGCCAGACGTAACCGCTGAATCCAAGTCGTTGAGTATCTTTGGCGAGGATCGCGTGTCAACAACCGTTGAAAAATGCGAGAGAAAAAGAAAAAGCGTTTCCGCTGCCGAAAGCGAAATCGAAATTGAAAAGCAAAGCAATGCGCAAAGCGAGACAGCGAAATCAAATGTCAGAGCGAAGGACAAGGTCTAGGTAACGCCCAAAAGACGCAACCGGTTTCTTAACAATAATCAGCAAATAATAATGATGATGATCGTCAAGCATTAAGAGAGGAGTAAACAAGTACAGTGTGTAGAGTAAGCCACCATTTGATTATCCTTGCCCACTTTGGGCAGCTGCGCCTGTGCCAAAGAACAATTGTTCATCCGCGCACATTGCTTCCTGTCTTGATGTTCAGCCGGCGTATTGTGTGCCCCGCCACCGGAAGGATCAACAACATCAGCAACAGACCTACCACTACTAGAAGTTGAAGCACGAGGGTACCATCGGAATCTCGTGCCTTTGGAGGCGTAGGCAGAGTGCGTGTGTCGCATATGTAGCAATTAAAATCTCTGATGATGATTATAATGATGGAACATGTGCAAATCTCAGCAGCAAATGTCCTTGTCGAACGCGTGCCACAAAACGAGTCTAAGACGGGTTTCTTGAGGAGGTGGCGTCGTTTTGGCAATGGGCGTCTACGTCGGGGCGTTGTGACTGCTGCATAACATTTGCTCAAGACTGCAGTCACCCTATCTTATTGGATTGCCTAGCATAACGGCAGCTGCATTTATTCAGATTCATATATTTTATAACCGTACAGTTTCAAGGATGCTTGGAAATATGACCGGCTTTACAAAAGATTTATCTTTAAAAATTCAAGGTAAATGTTTTCTTTTTTTTAATCTAAATTCTTAAACCAAGCAAACCTCGCTAACAACAGCACGAAAAAACACTCTTTCCACGTTTACTTAACTCTTCCTCCATCCATTTTAGACCACCTGCCACTAGCAGAAGCCAAATGCACATACTTAGCATTCCGATTAGTCCAGGCTAATTGACAATGCCGACTACTTCAATGCTCAATGAACATAACAATTGGGCAAAATTCCCAACCCAAGTCAAAGTCATGGCAACAAGAGCAATAAAATTTAATATCCGTTTCGAGTGTACGATTTGCGTAAAAAAAAAAACGTTTACATAATCTGCCTGGACACTGTTCAAGAAGCAAGGAGTCCAATATAGTAAAAACGTCGGAAGAAGCAGATAAATCACGCAGCGAAATGTGAGAAAACTCCCCAAAAGGGGACACTGCTGCACAAAACAAAACAAAAAATAACAACAACAACAACAGGCAATGAGATAAAGCAGAGATAAGAACTTTGACTTTAAGTCCGAAGAGAAAGAGGGTTTTCACATTTCGACGATTACTCTATTAGGCAAGGACTTGCGCTTAGTTGTGTGTGTGTGTTTTTATACCCTGAACCCGAAAATGGGTAAAAAGGGTATAATGGTTTTGTGCAAAAGTATGTAACAGGCAGAAGGAAGCATCTCCGACGCCATAAAGTATATATATTCTTGATCAGCATCAACAGCCGAGTCGATATAGCCATGTCCGTCCGTCTGTCTGTCCGTATGTATAAACGCGTTGATCTCAGAGACTATAAGAGCTAGAGACTCCAGATTTGGAACTTAAGCTCGCCTAATCCCTAGGCGGTACAGGTTTGTTTTCGATTTTCTATAACTCATCCCGTTTTCGATATACACATGGGATCGATAACAACAAAATCTTCAATTTGAAAAACTTTGAGACGGTGTTTGAAACATTAAGCGAAATAATGAAGATCAGCGAAGTTTTTATGAAAATCGGTTGAGAAGCGTCGGAGATATGGAACATTCATATAGGGTTCAGGGTATTGTCTAGTCAGGATTTCTCAGCTAGAGCCTTCATACTTGTTTTTTTTGTGGGTCTGGTGTTCGAATTGATTAATTTGTTAACAAACTAAAAGTAGCAACAGCCACAATACTAGAACAACAACAACAACACAACGTTGAGTAATTGCAAGCAGTCACGTTACGGAATATTTTCGGTGAACAACCCTGAATAAACTGAAAACTCACCAAGTATCTATCCTGGGTGTGTGTGTGTGTGTGTGTGAATTCTATAGTACTTATTAGCCAAAAGCGCATGAAGATCACAGAAGGCGATAAAAGCAACACGGAACCGAACGTAAAATGCAAATGAAAATGAAAATTTCGAAACGGGCAAATTGAGCACTTGAATGCCCCGAAGAATTTTCCGATAGTGCTGCATAAGTTAAAATCCTTTTAAAACCATTACTAACATACTATTCCTTTATATCGATTGGCTTTTCAAAACAATGCTGCAGCTGCAACGTTAGTGTAAGTGTTCAAGTTCAACTATACTTATTTATAGCGCAGAAGTTCGTTTCTATAAATATAAAAATACACACTTGTACGTACATATTTAAATAGCTGTTTCTCTGGCAATTTACATAATGTTATGCTCTAAATGGTTTGTTTACAAAACGAAGCGTTGTGAGAAATGTTTGAGGACGGCTCTTATGTCAATAACAATGTGATAAAAGTAATATAGTTTCTTAACAATATACTGATATTATGCTCTTGTTGTAGCAACTTCGTAGGTGCTAAGACACAATGAGATAATTAGACCCTTTGGCGCAGCGGATAGCGCGTTGGACTTCTAATCCAAAGGTCGCGGGTTCGATCCCCGCAAGGGTTGTACAAACACTAATGTATTTTTTAAAATATTTTCATAAGGCAAGAGGTAACTCGAGTACTTTTGAAAGGTTAACAAAACTTTCTAATTATTTTAGTACTAAGTAAATTAACATCAGCCAGCAATCCAATTCAAAGCATACCTCATTAAATAAAACAAACAAGAAATTGCATGTTTCTGGTTCAAATTTTTCAATTCAAAGCCTCGACAAGCATTATTAGTAACAGATTCTCGAAGTGGAAAGCGCTAAATAAACTATTTGGCTTGCACAAATAACATGAATAAGGAATATTCAAGATACAAAATCTCAGCGCACAATCAACCAACCAACCCCCCGAGACTCAAACACAAATAGAGGAATCGGGTATACATATATATATATGTTCAAATATTCGTGGATTTAGATCAAGCGTAAATTGCAACAGCTGTCAAGTGGCTGATGAAACGGCGGTTTTTCCATATCTGTTAAGTACACACACAGCAACTAACAGCCTATTAAATTGTTTACATGCCCAGGACAAATATTGACAAAAGATGCGCGCTCCATAACGCATATAACACCAACAACAGGGGGTTGATTTCTTTGTATCGGAACAAAGACAGCACACACATACATATATATTTATATGTTGCATCTGTTTTTGTAATGATACTCAGCGATAAAACTAAAGGTAGCAATTTGTTGTCGCTCGTCAAATTATCTTCCTTGCACGCGAAAAAAAAACTAACACGCCACACAAATCACAAATCAAATGACGCCGACGCCATTTTGTTCGACTTCAAATGTGCAATTCGCAGCAAGAAAAAGACTAGTTAGTACAACTACAACTATTATATTGCTCAGTATACCAGCAATTTACAGTTGCCATTTGCTTTTGTAATCCTTGTTGTTGTTGTTGTTGCGTTTAAAAATAAATTCCCATTTATTTTACTGTAATTTGCCGACAGGCGGGCTTTGCCTTTGCTATCCGCCCCGGATAGATTGTAATTTTACATTTCACCTGGTTGTCTGCCAACTGTGTTTATGGCCATGTTGGCATGCATGTTGCAATGAAGTCAGCCAACAAAGCATGTGGCATTATACGCTGGGAGTATTTTAAATAAATCACAAAAAAGAGCAGCTAAAAGCATTGTTCCTTTCGAAACCAGAATATATACAAGACCGAATACAAAAGTTTATTTGCAGAACGTATGGATTATAATAACATCATAACTGTTGAGTAGGGGTAGATATTAATAAAAAGCTCTAAAATTCCCATATGATAAGTCTGTAGTTCTTAAGACAACGTTTCGGAAACAACAATCAAAGAGTTTTATAATAAATCGAACTAGATTTATAATTACATAAAATACGAGTACATCAAGTATTCGCCCCGTGGTAGCAGCATGCATCAAAAAAGAGCAGAGCCTGCATGAAAATGAAAGCAGCTGCAAAAGGAGCACACAAAAGGCACACACATTAAAAGAGATGGAGAGAGAGAGAGAAAGAGCGCAATGGAATCAGAGTAACTGCAATTACGCGTAATAAACAAAAGTTACACGGATCGACGACAACAGCAACATGCAGCACAACAAAAAAAAACAGGGGCGGACTCTGTACAACAACAAAATCGAAAAAAACGCATACTTAATTGCGGGTTTTTCAAACGAACAAACGCCGCTGCAAAGACCCGCTACTATTAAGTAGTCATAGTCGTTGTTCTTGTTGTTGTAGCAGTTCAAAACCTTTTTTGCGCACTTGAAACGCCAAAGCGAATGCGTTTTTAAGGGTAGTCGTCATCGTCGGTTCAATGGGATCGCCAACGGAGCACAGTTGTTGTTTCCAGAAAAATGGCTACACACAGAGCGATCCCGAGCGATACAACGAGTATAAGATTGCAACAAATCGTCCAGTGCCCTCAGCAGGAGCAGAAGCTACATTGTGCCCCGTTGCCACATCAACCCCTTTTGTTGCACCCATAAAAAAAAAACAGAGCAACTGTTCATAAAATGGTTGACGTCTCGCATTATATAAATTTTTTATTTTTTCTCTCCCGTCTATTACATGAGCATCGAGAGGCAAGCATTAAATGGTGGCGCGTAGAGGGAGGCAGAAAGGTTATAAGAGTGCAGCATTTAGCATTTAACTGCCAATGTAGCCGAAAGGCAAATCCAAAGAATTTGTAGCTAATAAACTTCCATATGCACAAGTCTATCAATGCCGTCCCTTATTAGGCATAAATGTTTGTTGCTTCTTTTTTTGATAAATGAGGGTGCCTGCCCATCAAAGTGTTGTTGGTGTTGGTGTTGGCTGTTGCTGCTGGTTGCTATTTGCTTGGTGGTTGCTATTTCAAGTCCAAATTGTTACACTTTATATGACTGTTGCTCAAGTGGTGCTTGCGAGAATTATGTTTTTTTTATGGTTTATTAAATATTGATATATTTTGATAAGCTATTTTAATTAGAAAGGATTATATCTTATGTGTATAAGCTGTGCACTGAAAGCAATGATAATCAAATACTTAAATATTTATTACATAATCAAATGCTTGGAAAAGATTAAACAGATTGAAGCATGGAGATTTTAACTCACACTAATACTAAGAAGTTGTAAATTATTTTTTATTTAACAAAACGAGCGAGATTCATTTGTTCAATATTGCTAATTTTCATATTAAAAAGTATTTTTGTTAACTAATGTTATAAAAAAAAAAAAAAAAGATTAATCTAAAGTATTGCTGGCAGTCAAGTTTTCTTTTCACAAATGTTTGGAAGGAGTCATATGTGGCATTAATAAAAATAAATAATAATGAACTGTACTGAAGCGTACTTCAAATGACAATCAAAGCCCAAATATTTACATTAACCAACACACACACACACACACACAACTGTATATCGAGGTTGAAAAGGAAAGGAACGAAACAGAGAAGGATGAGAGCTCGTTTGCATTGGGATAAGTACTTACGAAACGAAACGTAAACCAGAAACTCCTCACCCGCAAATCTATTGTCAAAATATGGAAACTTCAAAACAATTACCTCGGCCAAACTCGGCAAACTGGCAAGCACTTGAGTACATAGTACTATGCATATACCATATACCATTCGAGTAGCAGAAGTAGTTGCTCCTGGTCGTGGTCGTGGTCCTGGTTGTGGTCCTGGTCGTGGATATGTAGCCACCGCATGCGCAAACATCGCAAATAAACAATTAAAATGTCACAATGATTGCCGTCGTACCCGTGTCAGGAAATCAAAAAACCACGAAAAATCTCTAAATATGTATGTTGAACCCCTTAAAAAAACAAGAAGAAGAAGAGAGTAAAGGAACACACAGCCTCAACACAGAAGCATTTTATTTACTTATGTGCCACGACTATAGAAAATGTACAATGTGTATTTGAAAAGCGCATTTGAAGCAACCACGTGGCGATGACGCCGACTCGACTCGTCTCGTCTCGACTCGATTCGACGGCGACTAAGCGTAAGACATTTTAACCACTCAAGCGAACCGGGTAAGCAATTTGCGAGGGAGCATACTGAATGGTATAGTAAGGAAGTCCTTGCAAACAACACGCCTGAAGAATGGCAGCGTCAGAAATCCCAATTAAAAATTGAAAAGCGCGCGAAGAAAAACGACATTTAAATAGCAGAAATGACTCGCAAGTTGTGCAAGTTGGGCTACCATGCTGAGTGTACAACTTGTGCTCGTCCTCCAACATCCTGCGCCTTGCACGCTGTGCGTCTGTGACATTAACAATTGATGAACGACGACGACAACGACGACGTCTGACAGACGACAAATGCATGGCTCTGAACTGAACGCTGAGCTCAGCTGTAAGCTTAGACACTTTCCATTTCATTTCATTTCACACACACTCACTCACTCACAAATACAGCCACAAGACTCGAGTCTCCACAGGCTTCTTGTCAAGAAGTGCTGTCGACGTGACTTTTTTTTGTTGTTTTTTTTTGGTGCGACAGCCCAAAAGTGGCCTCGGGGGCAAATGAAAAGAAGAATGCAAGTGAATAGCTTAACCATAAATGTGTAAGTGTTTGTGTCATCTTTCGAAATAAGCCATAAACTAAAATGTTTTCTTTTATACACACAAAATCCTTCCTTGAGATTAAATGTTAATAGAGGAAGTTAAAAGATTGTTTGTTTTGTTTTACTCGGTATCCTGTATCCTGTAGAAGTAGAAATGTTGATCCAAAACACAAGGATCTTAAAAACCTTAATAGGAATTAAGCTCAAATTAAAGACTTATATTTGTACTAGTCTAGAAAAGTCTGTAATTCAGAAAATAAATTAAATTGAACTAAAATCAATATTAAGAACTATTTCTGTGTACTATTTTGACTTAACCTTTTTGCTAAACACTGTATTTGAAAATTTAAAAAGAAAAAATGAATGGAATTATGTTTTAATTACTTTAAGATTTAATTGCGCAACTTCAACTAATTATTTAAGCAGTATATATATTTGTATGTAATAATGATAACAGGTTTAAGATTTTTTATTTGGCTGTAATTTGGTCCAACCTACACTAAAATTCTCAAAAAAAAACTCATACTATTGAAGTTTGTTTGTATTTGTTATGTCAACAATCAATTTAAAATTGATTAAACAATAATTATGATAGGTAAACATAAAATTGAACTTACAGCCAGATCTTCAAATATCCTATGGTATTTGTTTGGTTAATTAAAATCCGTTTTTGATGTGTTTCCTTCAAAAAGTACTTGAAAGCGTTTTGTGGCTCCTCCTTTTAAATTGGTGCTGGCCTAATCAAGCCACAAAGTGCTGCAGGCCATGTTGACGACAACTGTTTGTTGGTTGATTTCGTAGCTAGTATTTCTTAAGCAAATCCTCTTTCATATACATAAACACATAACATATACATAAACACAGGCAGGTGAAGCCACACCTGAGTGAAAGCTGTCCGTTTAATTTGCGCCGGAGATGAACCCTCGATGGAACCATTAAAATTGCGACCGCGCGTTTAAGACGTCAATTTCGTAATGTAAATATTTTATTTGTGAGTCAAAGGAAGTTAAGGCAAAACTCAAGCAGGGTACAAAGATGTGTATGTATGTTTGTATGTACATTTGTGTACACGAAGTTTAAGTCTTCGGTAAGGTTCTTCAAGGTTTTACAACACGTTTGCTTCTACTTGTTTATGGATTTATTTGTTAATTTTTTTTCCAAGCGAGAACACAATTCTTTAGTTAATTATAGCTTTTATTATAAGTTGCTATTATTTAATGTAATTTTAATATGCAAATTCAAATCATCACCTTTATCAGTGAGACAGAACTGAACAGTAATATATTTTACAAATACTTTCGATTTGCAAATAGAGTCGTAATAAAATTGTCAACCGAACTTGCAAGTTAATCGTTGTGTCAATAATTTGCGAACGTTTGCTTTCTCGTCTTTTTCTCTCCCACGCATTTGCAAACTTAATACATACACAACACATGCATACACAAATTCGATTTGCCGACGGCATCAAACGTCAAAAGAATAAAGTGCGCGGTCATGCTCTCTCACTCTTACATGACAACCAACTATCGTTATGAAAAAAAAAATGAAACAAACACGCAAAGCGGTTGCAAAACGTCATTATCATTTATCAACGTCATTACGCTTTGCCTTCTCGCTCTCTATCTCTCTCGCTCACTCACTCTCTTTTGTTAGCACCAATAAGGCAACAGCGCAAGGCTGAGCGAGGCGCAATATGTCTGCTATACATTAAATGTGTTTGTGTGTGTGTGGCCGTATGTCTCTCTGTTGTTTGCGTGTGTTAGTGTAGCATTAACGCCATCGCAGCGCATCAGCTATGGATGGGATGTAAAGTCTTTCCTGTGTCTATGTGTGAGTGGCAGCTGCTGTATCTGCAGACTGTCCTTTTTCAAAGCAGTGCGTTCGTCCCTACGTCTGCCAACCCACACCCTTGATGAGAGTACATATTTGTACTGCAATTTGGCGGCGCACGCTCCTCTTATGATTTGCCTCTTTTTGCGTTCTCATTTACACAAGTGAGTTTTTTTTTGATTATTTTGATTTAGGTGCCCCCTGTTATGATAACCTTTCCCACTGCGCCATTATCGGGAGAAAATGCTCGATGTTTGTATGCTCAGGGCATGTGAAATGCGTATACATAAATGAGAAGTCGATGCACACACATACAAACAACATAGGTACAAATGTATAAAGGTATAAAATATGATTTCGGATTCCACATTTCATACCCTGTACCAACAATGTCAAATAGGTTAGTACATAAACATACCTACACACTCCCTGTGTGTGCGCGTGTGTGTGTGTGTGTGTGTGTAATGAAGATGCTGTGCATAGCGCAAAAAGAGGCTATGCATTGTCCCTGTTCACCCTGGGAGATTTTTTAATCAAATAATAACTATAATTAGAATGCAAGGGAATGCCTTCATATAAATAGCAATGTACCAATGCTTTTAAAATTCCCATGCCAACAAAAGAAGCTCAAAAATAAAGTGAAAGTTCTATTATTTCGAAAAAATACTAATAATAGGTAATATCTTTTAGTCTTCTTGTTTCAATTGGCGTTATTTTTATTTTAGATATTTACCAATTCGTTTTAATTCAATGTTATATATATATAATAAAGAAATAATAGCAATACTGAATTGTATTTAATTGGTCGACTTAGTTAAATAAAAATATAATAAACTTAGAAAGGTTCAATTTATCAGTTGCTGAGAATACAATAAGATTTCTAAGACTCTATGTAAGAGCTTATGTACATAAGTGTGCACATTTCTATGTAAATACAAACACACAAGCATACATATTTATATATATACATAAATATACCAACAACAACAAAGTGAGCGAGCAAAACGGCAACGGCGACAACAAAATGACATCACGCCAGGTGAGTGCAAGGCGCTGCAAAAGCTCAACGCGTAAATAAATAAAACATCTACTATACGTTTGTCAACAGCTACTAAAAACAGGAAGGCACAAACAACTTCATAATGAGCAATGGCCATGTGGGCGTGTATTGTTGCATCCCTTGCCCCTGTGCAACACTACCCTGTAGAGGCAGGCAGCGCATGCGTCTCTATATCTGTACTCGTAAGCAGGCACCCATTTTGCATTTAAACGGTGGGTGTGGTCTTTGCTCACTCACACAATCACACACACACTTACACACATTTTTGGCATACCTACGGACTTAGAAGTCAGCACTCATTGAACCGGTCCATAAAACCACTTGATTAGCTCGCATTTTTACATATCTCTGCTCTCCCTCTCATCTTCGTGGCGCTATCCCTTTTTCTCCCACATGCTGCGAAACACAATCAATTCATTATGCAAAAAATATTAATATTTAACAGCCAAAAAAAAAAACACATCCAGTTCCTTCTCTTTTTCTTTCCTTAGTGGCTTAACTCCATTTTGACTCGTACATCGGCATTTATGATATAAATCCACATAGCATCTAGTTTCAAGAAAAGATATTATAATTTACATTAATACTTTTAATTTCTTCAAAATATTTTGATTTCTTATATTAAAAATCATTAAAAGTAAAATTAAAGTCAGTTAAAAAAGTATATTTGTTAATTTGTTGCAAAAAATATCCTTAAAATTTATGTAACTGACTGCTACAGACTGAAAAAAATGACAATTATTTAACTTTGGCTTCGTTTGTCCAAATTAATTCGGCACGTCCCACTTATGAGTGCAGCAAATTGGAAAAGCGCACATTTTCAATTATACAAATGTGTGTCCTCGTGTGTGCAATAGTCTCGCACCACTGCGTTGCGTTTGTTTTCCATTGTTATGTGTGTGTCTTGCCTATCTTGTGTGTCAAAAGTCCAAATTACGTAAAAAAGCAGGGTAGCTTTGACCCAATTCATAACACCATATTAAAAATCAACCAAATATCCGAAAACAATCAGAAATGTTCTTTCTTTTGTTTTTTTTCCTTTTCGTTCTATAAAAGTTAGTTTGTTTTATTAACAACTATCCCAACATTGTAATATGGTACAGACTTTGTAAACTAGCTTCAAACCAAAATTAAACTTTTACGCGCCATCAAAATAATCGAGCTATCGATTTGCTAATACTGATAGAAGCTGCCACATAGTTAAACTACACACTAATGTATTGTCAGATTTTGTAGTGTTTTTTTATATTTATTATTGCGTAACGCGAGCATACTGTTGCTTTAATATTGTTAAATTAATTGTGCACAAATTTTTTTTATTACGCGGTAACTTCGGGAAGGTTCAAAAGAAAGCTGCCAGATCCGCGAAATCAGTTTGCTGTATCTGGCGTTAGTGCATTTTGGTTGCGTGATTGGTCAATTAAAGTTTTTGGTATTTTCCATATTTTTGCGTGTTTTTGGTGAGGCAACACTGCTTGTAAAAGACACGTAAATCAACAATTAAAAAAGTACAATAATTTTACGAAATAGGGAAATTGAACATTGGACAGGATGGACGCTGGGACATGGTACAAATCGTTGCCCCGCCTTACCCGCTACTGGCTAACAGCCACAGTTGGCATGAGTCTTTTATGTAGATTCGGTCTGCTACCAATGGAACATATGTACCTCTCCCGGGAGCTGGTATTTACTCGGCTACACCTATGGCGCTGCATAACTTCATTGTTTGTGTTTCCGCTGAGCGGAGCCACTGGCTTTCATTTCCTAATCAACTGCTACTTCATAACACAATACAGCTCGCGATTGGAAAAGGATCAATATGCAAGAAGTCCGTCGGATTACATGTATCTGCTTATCATTACGGCAGTGCTAGCTAACCTCGGTGGCTTTGTTTTCAATGTTTACTTCTTGATGGACATGCTTGTCGTCGCGATAACTTACATTTGGTGCCAACTGAACAAAGAGGTCATTGTCAACTTTTGGTTTGGCAGCCGTTTCAAAGCTATGTATTTACCTTGGGTGCTGGCGGGTATCGAGCTGATTTTCCACGGTTCCTTAGCCTCACTGGTGGGCATTTTTATTGGACACGTCTACTACTTCCTGAAATTCCAGTACCCACAGGAGCTAGGCGGTAGCGCCTTTCTGGAAACACCTCAGTTCTTGTAAGTAGCAACCTTTAGACCTATCAAACAGAATTTCTAACTTTCATTCCCTTTTTTTTTTTGTAGGAAACGCTTTGCCCCCGATGTCTCCGGCGGCATCAGTGGGTTTGGTGTGCCACCAGAGAGCAGAGTACCGCCACCACGTCAAGCAGCCAATTCACCCTGGGGACGCGGCATGGCCTTGGGTCGCAATTAAATGTTTAATCATTAAGTTTAGTTTATTTACACAACCGACAAGGTTACACCGTTAACTGTACTGAATTTCCAACTTTACTCGATTTACTCTAAAAACTCATATTGTTTACCTTGAGTTAAGTTAAATAATATGCTAGGCGGCGAAAAGGGTTTAGCGTAAAATAATTGAAGTTTCAACAAATACACTCGATGAATAAAAATATGTAAATAGGTCTTCGATGTTTTTCATTATAGGGCGAAACCGAATTCATGCCAAATGGAGAATTATTCACTTTGGCTTTCTTTGTAAATAAAATTTTTTAATTGTTTTTGGTTAAAAAAAATTTCTTTTGATTGAGTTTGATTTTAATAAAACTTACTCTTTGAGTTTTTCCAATTTTAAAGCTTAAACTTAGCCTGAAACCGAAGATGTAAATCAAATACGTAATTTGTTAATATGTTTGCATTATATTTATTCCATTTACAGGGTGTATGTGAAAATTTTTACAGCTGCACGCATTATTTAACAATATTTGTGTAATTACATTTTGTTTACCTCCGGGTGGTACGCTTCGATTGCGATTCTTATTTCTTGTCTAAAAAATACAACATTGTTTAATGATTAAGATTTACAAAATCGATGCACAAAATACTTAACAGCTAAACTACTAATTAGTAGTTGCGATCTAATTTTGTTTTTTTTTCAACTTTTATTTTTTTTAACTTATTGCAACTACACTCTTTACAGGATACATTTACATAAAATTTTGACTTAACGCAATTTTTTGAAATTCTTCAACTTCTTTTCTTCTTATATTTACATTGATTGTAATTATAGCGGCCATATTTGGGAAAATAACTAAATACTATAATCTCATTTAAAACACTTTTTACTTATGACTGACTGGCTTGATCTTCTGTTCTCCATTTTGCAGTAAGGTAATGAACTTAAAACGCTACTTAAATGATATTTACAATGTACACAAATATTAAGGTATTTCGATGGTGGCAGCTTGAAGAAGTCAATTAAAAAAAAAAAAAAAACACCATTTTATTGGCTGTTAAAAGACAAGCTTAACAAGGTCCGAAAAAACAATTTTGAGCTAAACCAATGTTTATGATGTATTCAATTGATTTTCATAAACATGTACTTTCTATTGTGATAATGTTGCACTTTACTTTCATATCGCGAAACGCGGTAAACTTAAATAATTAATTTTAAATAAAACCGGGTGTTTGAATATGAATATTTCGTTTGTGCGTTCCATAACCGATTAGTTAATGAAAACCCAAAAGAGCAAATTCAAAAACTAATCGTCAAATGACTTAAAATGAATATTAAAACATTGTCGCCTTTATCGTTGTCGATTCTGCTTTTGTTGCTGTTGTTGTGGCGTCAACAAGCTCCTTTCGCTCCTGCACTATTGGTGGCATAATGGTGGCCTTGAGCGATGTGGTTGTTGTTGTGCTACCGGTAATTGAATCCGGCGATATGTTGCTTGTACATTTGATTTCAATCGGCTGTTCTATTTCCATGTCCATGTACTCAATGGCACTGTCGACTCCATCGTGCAGTTCAATGACTAAAAAATACAAATTCGAAAATTATTAAGTATCAGAATAGATCCTTTCAAACGGTACTTACTGCGTTGTTTGAGTTGCGAGCTTGCTTCTTTCATCTCCTCTACTATATGCTCCAAAGTAATATTATCCTGCGGCTGTTTGTCTTTAGAATCATTACATATGGTTTTTGTGGGCGATGTTGTGGTGACACCAGTTCCCTTGGATGCCTGATCCAGCTCCATTTCCCAATCAGTTGCGTTAAGCACCATCATCGGCGCTGCCTTAACTGCCACCTTTGGTTCTGTTGTCCCATTGTCTGCCACAATGATAGGCATATTGATGATATCGATGGGAGTATCCTCTGTTATAAGTTGATGTGCCTTCGTTTTTCCCAAGACGGACGTCGTTGCAACCTGTGGTGTTTGAGCATTACTGGCTACGTTGGCAGAAGAAGATGATGGTCCTATGACAAGGACATTGGGCTTGGCTGCCGGCAGCTCAGCGCCGGACTTTGGCTTACTGGAAGCCAGCGTCACTGCTCGCATACTGCTCGTGGGTAAAAATACCAAATTATTCTTACCAACACCTGTTGAACTCAGGGTCAGAGTGGTGGGTTTGAGCTTTGTGCCGTGGCTGCTGGCAATGTTTGAGCTGGACACGACGCTGACGCTGCTTGTACAAGCGCCAGAACTCGAGATCATTTGAGTGGGCGTCAGCAATTGCATTTTCTGTATCGTTATTCGCTGCTGTGGCGATTGTGGCGAAGTGGGTGTAGCACTGCCTGTAGGCGAAAGAGCTGCACTGCTCACAGAAACACCACTGCTGGCAGTCATACTACCAGCTGGAACGAGATTCGCCGCACTGATTTTGTGTATAATGCCAGTATAGCTTGGTTGTAGCTTGGCGGGCTGAAGGAACACTTTGCCATTGGGTGAACAGATTTTAAAATTGCGCAGTGCACTGCTAGGTACATGCTTTATTGCGCTGCCGCTGGTCAATTTTATGTTGCTCAGTATCTGTGGCGCTGAGAGTGAACTACTGCTCCCTCCTCCGCCTGCCGCCGTCGTTGTTGTTGCCGATGCAGACGCCTTACGAAATATTGGCGACACAGGCGTTACCGGGCTGCTGAGTGGTGTAATCAGCGTATTGTTTAAGCTACTGGCCGGTATATTTTTAATAATATTCACAGCGGAGGCGCTGCTCAACGGCGTTCCAACACTCTGTCCCTGGCCGGGCACACGATCATCAACAATGTACTTTTGTACGGCTGCAGTGGCTGGTGCCTTGCTACCTGCGAGATTGCTAATGGATGGTAATGGGATTGGAACCGGCTGCTGCTGTTGTTGATCTATGGGCAGAAGACGCACAGCCGTGTTGGACATGGAAGGCATTTGCTGTTTGTCAAGTAGATTAATTTTCTTGGGCGTCAGCTTGGTACCCGTTGGCAGTAAAGTGCTGCTTGCTGGTATCGCTCGCAGTTTCGGTGGCGCTGCAATCTGCTGTACACTTATTATTTGTGGGGCCAGTGGCAGATTGGCTGTCGAGATGTTAGCAGGAGTAGTAGTTGTAGTTATAGGTTGAGTTCCTAAGACAATCGACTGTCGGTCCTCAACAATGTACTTCTTAACCGGCGTGCTTAATTGTTGCTGCAGCACAGGCACTGGCTGCGGTGTCGGGGATGACTTGTCCTTGAAAAGAATTGGTGAGTTTATGAACGCACGCGTCGATGTTGGCGAAAGCACCTCTGGTGGTCCATAGACAACACGAGCAGAAGGTACCGGCTTCAGTTTGGTAGCAGCCACCGATTTAAGTGCTTCGTCAAGTATGTATTCTACATGGGGCTGCACCAGGTGATTAGCATTTGGATGTGCGACTGGCTCAGCTGTTGTTGGCGGCTGTGGTACTAACGGGTATAATACTTTATGTTGCTGATGCTGTAGCTGTTGCTGCTGTTCTTGCTGCTGCTGTTGTTGTTGTTTTTGTTGCATCTGCTGTTGCAGCTGTTTCTGTGCTCGTCGCCTTCCACTCTTTGCAGGTTTCGTGTTGACCCCGACACTTGCAACGCCGCTGTTGGAGCCAATCCTGTTGCTAGCGCCTTTTTTGCTTGCCATTCGTTGCTTGTGTTTCTGCTGCTGCTGGTAGAAATAACGTTGCTGCAATGTACGGGCGTTAGGGCGCTGTTCCAGCGGCGCCATGTGGCCATCTTCATCTTTGCCACTGCCTAACTGTGCGGAAGACAAATGCTGAGTGTGCTGTTTATCAAGCTGTGTACTACGCCTTTTGTTCGGTTTTGCATCGCCCGCTTCGTTTTCCTTTCGCTTCAGGGTCGCCTTCTTTATTTCGCTGGGTAAATCTGGTACCTTGAACTGTAACCGTTTATTATATAAAAAAAAATGTCAGGAACTTGATTAATATCATTCTAATAACATCCTCTTTTTTTTAAATTTAGTACGGCATAGATTTTTAACATTTTTATCAACATCGATTAATGGATCATTGGTTATCGAAAGGTAGTTGCATGTTAATTAACAGCATTCTGATGCTGTTAAATTGTGTTGCCTGTTAGCTGTCGATGCGAACCTTAATCAAATTTAATTAACTTCACATTAAACTAAACAACATTAGGGACACAATTTCACAGCAAAATAACTGCAACAGTATGCACAACATGGAACACGGACTTTTTTGATAAAAACACATTGGCTCTGCTAACCAGCTACAATTCCAATTAGAAAATTTGACTCCCAATTTGTATGCAAGCATACACAAATACAGTTTATATAGTATTTGTGTTGTTAGATCTTTGGAACACTTATCAAACTCACTACTAACTCCATCATCTGCTCTTGTGCCAATGCGTTGTTCCATTTGCGTGTAGTTGAGTATGCGACCCAGGCGCAGACTGTACTTTCACTACTGCCCATACATTTGCGCACACATGTATGTACAGATGTAGATACATATGCATAGAGCATGATGGCCAGGTCAAATCAAGTTGAATTATATAATGCAATCGCACTTACCGGCTCATCCATGACCACATGCGGCTCCTGGCGTTTGTGCAAGCCATGCCTTAGATTTGAATAGGTTGCCTGGTCCAGAAGAGCATCGCTATAATTAGCGCCAGTGTCGTACGGTGCAACCAGTTTAGCATTTTCCGTATACGCTTTGGCAGCTAGATCATTAGCTACAATGGCTAGCGCTGTTTGCGGATTTATTCGTGGCAGCATGGGATACGGGCGGCGACCTTCACGTGACCACTCCTGCCATGTGTTCGGTCCGCAAACACTATAAATTGGATATACAGATTTACACATACATTTACACTGGTATATAAATCACAACTCAATGCAATTCCTTACTTTTCGGCAATTGTGCAAAGTTGTTCATCATTCGTAGCTCGGCGCACCTCTGCACGATGCCGCTCCTGCGTTATGTGAAACATTTGGCGCAACTCTTCAAGCAGTTTGGCTTTATGGTCGCTCAGTGAGCCTTGGGCGCGAAAAACGCTTACGAGATGCGAATACGATTCGAGCTCTGCGCGAACAATACATATAAATAGACACCAGTTAGCATTAGGTCAAGATGAACAGCAGCTCTGAGGCTGCAGCTGAATAAAAAGGAAGAGCTCCTGGCACTGGCTGGAGCAGCATTTCACCTACCAAGTCGACGCAGCATACCCCGACACTCGTCGCGGGACATTTCCAGCGTTTGCGGCCACATGCTGCGTTTGTTATGAACGCACTTCCTTCGTTGCGCTCCAATCCGTGTAGTTGCAAATGAATTGAGCTTGTTTTCTTAGTGGTTTTTGCGAATCTTGTAACTAAAACAAACCAAAACTCAGCGTTTGCTGGTGCTGCTGCTGCTTGCTCTCAGTGCTGCAAAATCATCGATTACACCATCGATATTATGCATGGCTGCGATGGTAGTATCGATAAGGCAGTTGAATAAATCTCTTCCGAAATTTACCATTAGTGCGATCTTTCTTTGTTTTTATTGACTGCCACGACGTTCAATTTTAATTTTGAAATATTTTCTTACAATTTTTGTTGACCTTTTATATTCAACCCACTTTTCCTTTAAGATCTTTTAAATCAAACTCACATCAAATTTGTTTTTATTATTTTTTATTTTATTTTTATTTTCACTATTTTAAACACCGCTTACTTTGGAATGGAATGATTATGCCATTGAAAGGGAAAATAAGTACATATATACATATATATATATTCCTGATCCTTGGTTAGTTTTAAATCTTTGCTGCGAGTAGTTTATGTATTGGAATTATTAAGTCAAATTCTTGTGTTCTAAGTCCAATTTTCCAATCTTTACTTAAGCTCAGAAGGTTGTAAAGAATTAAAAACATCTTTGGCCTACACAATCAAAGTCTTATTTGAATGCGAATTTTGGAGTCAATGTTTGCGTTACTTACCGATTTAAACCAAAATGATGGCATATAAAAATTTATCCGATCAAAGATTCCCATTTCTGAGGCAGGTGATATTCCATGTAGATGCAAATGCGCTTGCGAAATAAACGGAGGTATGTGATAACCAATTACTGCATTTGATAAATCTGCATCTTTTGATTTAAGAAACTGGATCATTCCATTTTGCATGCGCTCAACTACAGATTGATTATAGGTTTGAATTTATTATAAATTTAATATGCAATTTAACTTACCTAAGCCAACATGAGATTCATTTAAGACCTTAATGCTATCAAAGTGTTTCTTTGGAATCGCCAAATAATGGTGTTTTGCCGCTGGTCTTTTATCCTTGAATATTACAAACTCATCGGTTTCAAATTCTAGTTGTGGTGGTGACCTCCTTCCGTTGGCAATGTTGCAAAACAAACATTCGGATATCGACGACGGTGTAAGATCATTACCGGCTTCAGTCGAATATTTTATAATTAATATCAACAACAAACATAATAATGGACATAAAAAGAGATACCTCTTTTTCAAATACTTTTTAGTGCACGAGTCAGATTTGTTAGACATTTCATTCCACAAATAACAAAAACAATTAGCGTATCTAGAGGTGATCTCTACAATATCGATATTCTTATCGCTTGAAATATCAAAAAGCAATTAAATAAAAATTAAATGAAAAAAGATTGGCATAGATCAATGGGTAGATATTCTCATTTTCAAATACGTGTGAAAGTCAAGCTTTGAATAGGGCGAGTCCAATTTGCCATTTAAATTGTTACATTCATTTAACCCATTGTTGTGAATATCAGTATTTTTTAACAGTATTGATTTGAGGATTTTTTTATGAGTATCGATATATCTATATTATCGATGTATAGTTAGATATTGCAGTGTTTGGCCGCAGACTATGGCCAAGCACTATAAATTCTAAAGTGTATTCCAATGCGAACTAAATGGTTAAAGCGTAATCAAAATGTTCTTCCGATCAGCTAAAAACAAATTTGAGACAGTGGATGTAGTGCGCAGAGTAAAGCGTCTTGTCGAAGGCACCCTAACGTCCTACCGGCGATTGTTTCTGCTTTTGTTGTGCGTTTGCATAGTGTTTTATATGCTACCGCCAATCTTTCGTTATTTATTTTTAAGCCCAACAGAACAGAAAGGTAACGTCTTCGCTTTTTACAAGGATTTGCTTTTCATTAATAACACTTGTTTTTAGATCCGCATAGTATGTGTATGGATGACCGCCTAACGCCCTACATATTGCAAAACTATGAGTATGATGCAAACATACGTCACGTGTCGCCGCTGCTGCCGGGTGAGCGCGATTACACACCCTATGTTGGTAATGGTTACATTGGTCTAGAGGTGGCCGCCGACGCAGCGTTAAACATTAAGCATGGACGTGCAATGCAACTACTTATACGTTTTCAACCAGTGCTTTCGGTTTCACAAAGTGGATTGACGACTTGTGAGAAAGAAGCAACTGTCGTCGAGTATTTAACAGGAATGGTGCATCGGTTTCAATGTTTTGCCGGATACTTTGTATCCTACACAATGTACGCACATCGCACACAGCCGAATGTGCTCATGCAAGATGTGCAAATCACAAACACACGTAATATGGTTGAAAGTATTGAACTTGTATTGCCACGCAATCGTTTGCCTAAGTCCACAAAACGCATTGTGCCTCTCAAGTAAGTTTACAATTCCACAAATTTATCTTACAAATTTTAGCAACGTTTAATTACAGCAATGCAGCGCAAATAGGAATGTTTACTTATAATGAACTAGAAGTAACCACAGGAACTATTCAGCCTTCGTTGGATGATCCCAGTAAATTAATTGTAATTAGTATTGTTAAGCCACAACTAGATTCAAAACTACAGCTGCGCAAACGCGGCACAGTGCGCATCATCTATCCACTCATCATTGAGTATTCAAAGCCGGTGGCAGAGGCTCAATTAAAATCAACCACAGAAAACATTGAGCAGCACTCAATTCAGGCCATGACAAAGCTCTTACAAAAGCTCAGCGCCAAAGCATCCGGATCTAATTCGCAATATAGCATCAATACATACAGGCAGGAGCACATTAATGTATGGACTGATCTTTGGGCGACCGGTTTCACGATAAGCACATCTAAGGCAGACAACAGCTTAAATGGTGATCGCATTAATGCCACCATGTATGCGGTGCTTTCGCAAGTGCGCAGTTTTGAGTTCGAAGAAGTTGGCGCCTTGGTCGGCTCGGGAACGGCAGGTTTGCGCGAAGACATTGCTAAGGCATTGACATACGCGGAGGGTTGCTACGATTCATATCATACACTACAGGCGCAAAATCTTTGGCGCGACATGTCAACTCTGACTCAACTCAATTTACTCGTATCCTCGTGGATGCTTACGCTGGAGAAGCAAGGATGCCACAATCTGATACGAGCCGGTGCATCGGGTGTCATACAAGCGATGACACTTAGCTTTGGTAGCTTTCGTTTTAGCAATCAGCATCTGGAATGCAATATGCATCCCAAATTTCTGCATCGAGACTTTCACTTCAGACGTCTCAACTATGGCAACAAGACGCATGTGAATGTCACAATCATTGTTAAAGAAGATAACAAGGCTATCATTAATGTGGCCTTAGATCGTTCTGATCGTAGTTACTATGCATGCGATGGTGGCTGTCTAGACGAACCTATTCTCTTGACGTAATTATTGAACACGGATTCATTTTGTTTTTAATATATAGTGTATAAAATTTTCTCTTCTAGTCAAAGCCGTCGAGACTTCCCTGTCAAATTGACTGAACCATTAACTGCAATATTATATATAACTGAGGATAAGCAACACATGGAAGAAATTCATCATGCAATACACGTTAAGGAAGTAGTTGAGGGTAAGTTGTTATCTTTGATTATTAGATTAATGTTATCTTCATATTCTATTGTAACTTGCAGCTCCGGCACACGAGCAGCATCTTATTGCGCTGCACAAGCACGGTCATCAACTTGGAGGCCTGCCCGCACTTTTCTGGGTCTCAGTGTGTGCAATAATCATAGTATTCCATATCTTCCTGTGTAAGCTTATTATCAAGGAGTACTGTGAGCCAAGCGATAAGTTAAAATATCGTTATAACAAACCGTGATTCTAGTTATATATACATACAAATACAAAAATTACATAAGTATAATCAAATTGGACCGAAGCAAGAAGCTAGCAAAAAACACTTTAAACCAAATGTCGAGTTTGTAATAAGAAATAAATGTCACATATGGATATCAAAAGTTTGTAGAACACGGATTATATTTTTGGGTGGTCTATTTATGTAAAAACTGCAACTTTACAGCTATTATTTTTTCTAGGTTTAAGAATTAAAGTATTGTGTACATATATTCCGTTGTGATATGTCTATATAAAATGCTTTAGTTTTAAGGCAGATTTTGAGCGTATATACAAAGAATTGTTCAGAAGGAAATGCAATTTTGTATCCAAAGTCGTTGCTACATAAATTTATGTTGGTCAGGTGTCGCTAAGAAATTTTTTTCTATCCATTCATTAAAAGATTTATTTTGTCACCTTATGCATGCTCTCGGCAAGGTACTCAACATTCTTGCTAGTCACACCAGCCATGGAAATGCGACCATCATTGGTAAGATAAACACTGTGATTCTTGATCAGGCTATTCACCTGCTCGGGCGTGAGACCAGTAAAGCAAAACATGCCAATTTGATTGACAATGTGCTCCCAGTTATGTGTGGAACCGAGTTTTTCGAGATTTGTCTTGAGCTTAGTGCGCACATCAATAATACGGTCGGCCATCAATTTGACATCTTTAAGCCATTGACTACGTAGATCTTCATTATTAAGAATCTCAGCTGCAATGCGCGCACCATGAATCGGGGGATTCGAGTACAGGGCACGAATAAGAATCTTGATCTGTGATAGACAACGTGCTGCCTCCTGTTCATCGGCACAGATGACGGAGTAAGCGCCAGCGCGCTCGCCGTAAAGACCCATGTTCTTGGCAAAACTCTGCGCCAAGCAGAAGTCATGACCTTCGGCCTCAAAGATGCGCACCGCCTGAGCATCCCCGTCAACGTTGCCGGTGGCAAAGCCCTGATAAGCCATATCAAAGAATGGGTACAGATTACGTTGCTTAAACACCTGCGAGAGTTCACGCCACTGCTCAGCAGTGGGATCCACACCAGTTGGATTGTGAGCGCAGGCATGCAACAACACCACCGACTTTTCAGGGATTTTCTGTATAGAAAAAATATACAATAAAAATATATTCCTAACTAATTGCACTATTTCTACACTCACCTTTAGATCCTCAACCAACCCACTAAAGTCCAGATTGCAATTCTTTGGGTTATAGTAGCGATAACGCTTAACCGGCAAACCAGCATGCTCAAAAATGGGCACATGATTGCCCCACGATGGCGACGGCAGGTAAATCTCGCGATTACCCTTCCAGAACTTGCTCAAAAAGGCAGCACCAATACGTAACGCTCCAGTGCCACTGATTGCCTGTGTGGTGCAATTGTGCTTAGCTTGCAGACGCTTCGATTGCTCACCCAATGCCAATTCGATTGCCTTGTTATAGAACTCTGGCACACCAATAATTGTCGCATACTCCTTGTCTAACGCACGATTCACAAGACGTTTCTCTGCCTAATAGTTTATAGTTTAGTGAATTTGTTTAACTGTTAATAATAAAAGGTTTACACACCTCACGCACGCTGGGCAACACGAAGGGCTTGGTGTTGTCATCGCGGTAGGCACCGGCTCCAAGATTGATCTTCTTTGAATTAGGATCCTTCTTGTAGGCCTCCGTTACACCCAGAATGGCGTCCGGAGGACCCATTTGCACTTCCGAAAACCATGTAGATCTGAAAAGTAAAAATGTGAAGTTATTAATTGAGATCATAACCTTTAGATTGTCTAAACTACATTTAAAAAAAATATATACATTGAACACCTTAACAATAGATCAAATATATATGTATAAAACTGTTTATTGTTATACAGCTCGTGTATAATTGTGATAAGCAAGATAAGATAATTGTGTTGACGATGATGACTACGTTTGGGTAAGGTCTATTACAAAGGTTAAAGTTAAAACACTATCACAATCATATTTCTGCTTATGAAAGCTGAAAATCTTATCTTTTAAATAGGGTTACTTTGACTTGGCACTCTTTATTTTGTAGACGACCGCTTCCAGAACTTATCAATTAATCTATTTATTATATGCCGTTGGCCAGTCAAAAAAACCGATATTAGTTAAAAATATAGTTTGATACTTTGAAGTCAAGTTTGAAAGTCAAGTAAGGGTAAAAGTCAGTATTTTCACACTCCAATCAATACCAGTTTGTTTTCCCAGTAAGCGGATCGCTTATCGCAATCCGTTGTAAACAAACCTTGATGCGTTTAATACAGTTCAATTAGGGTAACGCGAGCAAATTTTCTTGATTGCCTTCTTTTAGTCACTTTGTCTCTTTTGATAGTATATATTTTTATTTTTATAAAGATACCATTTAAGATACCAAATAAAATTAATTATATTTTTTAGATAGTTATTCAGTTTCTCAGAATACAAAACGTTAATTAAACGGAAGCAGACTTCTGAAATGATATGAAATATGAAATCTTACACTTGAGAAATTTCCGCTCCGTATTATTTGACAATGTTGTCATATATTATCAATCTTTAACTAATATAGCTACTCTAACTTTTTCTACCATCTAAAACGTACGCGCACACAAGTTAAGTACATCTTTCACAGCAATATCATATTTTTACGTCACAGTTTGTTACACATTAAAATGAAGCGAATTAAAAATATTATAATAAAAAAACTATTTTATATAACAGTCAAAAGACAAACATAATCTAATGACTACAAGTGCATTGATAAAAGTGTATGTATGTAAATACATTTCAACTAAACTTCCCAACATTCAATAACAGGCATGTATAAAAATTAAGTTACATTTCTTATCGCAAATAAGATAAAGTCAGATGTGTGAGGTTATTCTAATAAAAGCATACATATGAATGAAGTATTTAAATAAACTAATGTGCATGTAGTAAGCCCGTACGTACATTGTACGCGTACAACAAAGCTGACATAGTAAAAAACCTCAACCAATTATAGAAAAAACCAAAATAAAATTATCCAGCATGGGACAGAAACTAGAAATGGACAAAACAAAAATAAAATTATCCAGCATGGGACAGAAACATAAGTATTATACACACACGCACACTAACACAGACAGCCAATAAGAATAAAATAGACCGGCGTTTACAATGACCTTGGCAAATGACACTGCACTGCTTTGCAACGTGTTACATGAATCAACCATAACAAAAGTAGATTCAACAACATAAAATAACACTTACTTGCAACGAAGAACAGCTGGTGCGTTAATTGCTATACGGTTTGCCGTTAACAAGCTTTGTCTACAAATCTGTGACATTTTTTCTATATATATATATATATATGATTGTAAATATGGAAATTATCGTAGGCTGTTCCAAATGCCGCCAAAATGCTGGGACCACCACGGTTGAAATGAGTTTAACTAGATGCTAACTGGAATCAATAGCCGAAGCTTTCCGATAGTGATGTTAGATGGGGCAGGCATCGAACAAAACTGTTAAGGTAAATGATTATTTGAGTACAAAAGCTTAACTCTGTTAACTTAACAGAGACGATTATTACCAACGAGTATGTAAATACGTTCTCGTTGATTATTACTAAGCATTGTCGATGATTATATCGAAAGCAAAGCTCTCATCTGCGTTAGGCGCGCAGCTGATTTTGGCTTTTGCCTCCGTCGCTTTGCTTTTCATATTTCAGTTGTTGCTAAGCCATTGTAGAGAAAATTATACAGGTCTTCTGTATTAAATTTATTAACGTCTGTACTTGTAATTTAATTAAGCAAAATTAGAGTCATGTTTAAATTGTGCGTGCTTATCTTGTCGCTGCTTTTGTCGCTGCAGCTGGGAGCTGCTCTTGAATTTCAAGATTGCGGCTCTAAGACGGGAAAATTTACTCAAGTCATCATTGAAGGTTGTGATACAACAAAGTCGGAGTGCGTTCTGCACAGAAATACAAATGTATCAATATCAATAGACTTTGCTTTGGCCGAAGTGGCTTCAGCCGTCAAGACGGTGGTGCACGGAAAAGTTTTGGGCATTGAAATGCCATTTCCGCTAAGCAATCCCGATGCTTGCCTTAACAGCGGCTTAAAATGTCCATTGGAAAAGAATGAAACATACAGATATACGGCTAGGCTGCCCGTTCTAAAGAGCTATCCAAAAGTCTCGGTACTTGTCAAATGGGAGCTACAGGACCAGCATGGTGTGGATATTGTCTGCGTTGAAATACCCGCCAAGATACAATAAAATAATGATTATTGAAACGTCTACTTGAAACTGTTAAATTTGCATGACTGTATGCTTATTGTAATCTAATTTAAAATAAAGAGAAAAGATTAACTTGAATTTGTATGAGTGCTTGCGAGGGCGAGCTATTTTTATAGGCCTGCCATAATTTGTCTTGTTTGCTTTTTATTGCTTTTTCCGCTTTATGTAAATATGGGATGAGAAAATAAGGTGAAGAAACTGAGAAATCTTAATTTACAGCGTGACAACTTGTTTGTGTTGTAATAACAGCTGTTAAGTCTTTTTCATAGTTCTTGCTGTGAGAATTCAGTATTGCGATGCGCTGCACATTATTAACTAGAGTAGTTTTAATGAACAAAACTCTACAGTTGATCCTTGCTAAACTTATTAATAAATTTTAATTTTACCACCCGAAATGCGCCTTACTCAAAAAACAATGCTTTTGTGAGACCGCCGGTTGCAGATAACCTTCTTTGTTTACAAAGGCAACGCAGCTGATAATGACTAACTGAGTATGAGTAAAATATTTACTTGTGACGTCACGACTACCCGCACAAACACCATAATGACTGATAAGGCGTGCGAAATCAAATGGCAAAACGTACAAACATACGTATGCACATAAAGTTGGGCAAAGCAAAATCATTTCATTGCGTTTTTTTTACGGAAAGACGCTACGCCTACACGTGACATCCTTAAGCACTCATATCCATGCACCCTACAGGCATTTAAAAAGCTAGCCACATTCTACATGCAGCCGACTGTGGGATACTCTGATACAGTACAAAAATCGGGGGTTAAGGCATTTAACTTTCTACTTGTGACGTGTCGACAGTGTCGACAAAAGTTACGGACAGACACCGTGACGAACATTGCACAAAACCAATATGCTCTTTACCTTCGGTATCAGAGTATAAGAATGTGGACAGATATGGACTGACACTGACGCACATTTTATACATTTTATACATTTTATACAAGCTAGAATGTGTTTGCAATAGAAGAATTTTTTTCTATACATCCATGCCACACACAGTGACCTTCTCCACATTGCCTGTCGCATAAATGGAAGAGTACATGCCTTTAGTTGGAAGCTTTATGAGGGCATTTCCAGGGACATGAATACTTTACATGACAACATTTTTACTATGATTGTTGATAGAAAATCAAAAAATAAATCAAGTGCATCGATGTTATAAGTTAAACTTATCAAGGCTTTTAAGGTGCCTGTAAGTCAGATGTCCGTTTATATAAAGCAAAGTTAAATAAAGATAGACTTAAGTATTCGAAAATTGTAATATTAATATTTTTATACAATTAATAGACCTTCATACTTAGCTTAATTATTTGTTGAAAAAAAATATAACACACAACAAATATTTGTCAGAACACGAATAAATCCTTGGATTGTCACAAAAAAAAAAAACATATTTATATATATAAATAATATAAAAACCAACAGCCTGACGGTGATAATTATGGAAAGCTTGTAAAGCAATATGTCAAAGGATGATTTTAGCGTTACCATAACCACCATAGCCAGCATAACCATATTCTGTAGATTATCCAATTTTAGTGGCACGGCATGTGTAATTTTATTAAAATTAATCAATTGGTGTATGCTTTTCGCTTTATATGTTTGACATTTAGTTAATGTCCAAATGGCTGGCATTATTGTAATTATTACCCATTACATTTAAATTTGTAATGCACCTTAATGTGGATGTCTGTGCGGTAAAAAGATATTGAAACTTAATTTAAAATGTTCGTGATTGAAAACACATTAATTATAATTAAATTACGCTTTCATTTCTGTTTGTAAATGTACCTGATCTGACAGATTTACCTTTTGGATAGCACATAATTTAATATTTTTAAAGTACTTAAAAGAAACTAAAAGCATCAAAGGCATTTTCATTCATAAGGGTAACAGGATTTTTCTATGTACATTTTTTAGACCCACTGACATATTTAAATACCCTTTTGACCCAACAAACACATGCTGCTAAATTTTACATATTCCACATTTGCTGGCGATTCACTTTTCCTTCCCTTATGTATTCAATTGAAATGCGTTACACATATTCATTTTGCTCCACATTTTGGCACTTAAAAACTCGTCAAGGTGAAAAACTTTTGTGTGTGTGTGTGTGTGGGTGTGTGTGTGTGTGCCAGGTAAACAAAAGCAGATGAGATAAAAAAGGCTGAAAAGTCTGTTGAATGTGCCAACAATATCCAGGCATTTTCTCAAACTCACACATGTCAATAGATTTTGCCATATAACTGTTAGCATCTAGATATTAGCTTTTTTTTTTTTTATTTGACTAACATCTACTTCAAACAAGTATTTGCATAAGATCTCTTGAATAAGGGAAGACGACTATAGAAACCTTTTTTTTTTTATTTAAGACCTTAAAAATGAGTATGAGGGACACAATGTGGTATTTCATTATGGGTAGTCTATATAGTAATTAAATTTCGGCTTAGATTTACACGTGCAAGAATTTATTTTCATACAAATGCAATTCTATATATATGTATATACTGACCTACACAGCCACTCATCCTGAAATATACACAAAGCCGCAATCAATTTGAATTATCTATGAGCTTATTGGTTTTGCGTCTCATTAATAAGTTATTGAGTAGTATTAATAACACCATTCGACAAAGTTGCCTAATTGACAGTTTAATGATTTGTTGATGACCTGCCGTTTAATTTCCTCTTATTACTATTACGTAAATCAAGTTTTGAAGAATGTTTAAAGGATATTTAAGTTAGTTATCATAAGCGGAATCAAACATTAAAAACTAAAATGTGAATAAACGACTTCAAATCGATTCAACATAATTGTTATGCCTCAGAGACACACAGTTTTAGTATTTGATTTTTTTATGTTATGACCATCAGCATGAGTGCATTTATTGGCAGTTGGAGACCGTGGCACATGTCTCCTGATTTCACTCTCCTGACTCATTAAATAATAATTGTAAATTTTAATTAAAATAAACCGTGACGATTACATTGGAAAGGCGAAGGCCGGGATGAGAGTTCGCCACTATAATATTTGTAATACAGATTTTTCCCTTTGGTCCGACTGCCTGGCAAACAACAACAACAAATATCGTTTGTGTGCGTGTGTGTGTGTGTGTGTATGTATGTGTGTGTGTGCTGCGAGTATTATCAATAAAAGCCATTACTGGGCATGTAAACGGTGCACATGAGGAAGCACTATGGTAATTGTGAATAATGGAAGATGGCCACGTAAATGCATGATGTCATTTTTTTTACAGTTCCAGACTCCACTTCGAAGGAGTGTGGTTGACATGACATGAAATTGACTCCAATAATAACGAAAACCCTCTTTAAGTTGCAGTTGATCGTTGGGCAGTGTTCGTTTCAATTATTACCTGCACCACTTAGCGCCCAGGCATCAGCATAATCGAAGCTGAAATAACTTTGGCTAGCAATTAAAAGTAGATTTTTACACATTCAACTGGCTTTTTATTTCCATATTATTCATACACTCGGCTTATTAGCTATTTTCGTTTAAATTAAGTTTATATGAATGCACATTTATTGTTAATTTGCTATGCCTGTTTATTCATTTCATTTCATTAAACAAATGTTATTTGTTTGTTTTTTGTTTTTGTTTCATTAATTTGGACTTTTGTAAAATTCATCAAAGTGAGTTTGTTTTCTTTGTGATGGGAAGATCTTATATCTATAATAAATTAATTTATCTTGCATGAACAACATTGATGTAGAGTTAGGCTTTTCATTACATTTAACTAGTTTAAAGTAGAGTTTGACAATGCATATGTACTTATGTATGTATTTATACCTTTGGTTTTAAACATTGCTATATTTCTAACACAACAAACAAAAAAAGAAGAGAGAAATAAACAAACAAACTAGATGAATACAAAACGCGGAATGTTGGCAGCAAAAATTGGCAATGGGTGAACTTAAGTTAAGCATTTTCCTTATTTTGGATTAGTAAATTGCACAAAAACCTCTCTATCACAGAAGATACACATAAACACAAGGTACCAAAAATCAGCAACAATAATATACATATACTTAGACGTACAATTCTAACTAAGGCTAGAGTAGACTTGTGTCGTGGGCATCTAACGCCAAAGTAGAGCTAGTCCAATAATCGGCATCAGTGTGTGGAAGAACGAGAAATGCGGCATCCAACTTGAGCACCCTGCAGTGGCAAAAATCTTGACGTTACTCCACTCGCTAAGTCCAGCCAAATTGCGTGATGCAGCACGCATCAAATAAGTCGTGTTCCCCTCGAGATGAGGTATGAGGAATCGATGTCCTGGAAAAAATAAAATTTGTTAAACAATTTAACAGCTTTTTTGATAATGAATATCTCTTTAACTTACCACGATGAAAGGAAAAATCACGCTGCTTGGCATGACTCCAGTTGCCGGCGCTGTATTTGAAATCGCTTTCACTCATGTACGCCACACGATACCCATAGATTTGCATCTCATCCGACACATTAAACATGCGCGGCGTTCGCAAGTCCAGCTCAAAACCATCCGGGTAGAGACGCTTCAGTTGGAAACGTGTGGGTCCAATTGGCTTTGCGCCCAGTCGTAGTTTGACGACGCGTTCGAGCATGCCCAATGGATTAGCCACCTTGCATTTGTAGTCCCCAAACTGTGAGGCATTGCGTATGTGCAGTTGCAACGTTGCCCCATAGTCGGCTATAAAGATGCGATGATTGAAACCGACGAGACCTTTGCCATTGTGCAGCCACGTAAATGATGGTGGCGGCTCTCCCATCGCATCGCAACTAAGATTGACGGAACCGCCTACATAGGCATACTGTACCAGAAGCGTTTCGTTGTAGAACCAGTGAGGCTTGTCTGCAATGAGATGGTCAAGGGACGTGTTAGATTGGCATATTGGAATGAGTTTTCTCCTAAGCCCGCATAATAGTGTAGCTGCTACTGTTTGCTTACACTGCGAAAAATCTGGTGTCACTTACAACTTTGAAAATTTGAATTCACGAGCAGATCGTTAAAATATAAACAAATGTTCCTTTCGAGCTTTGCACTTTAAGTAAATTTGTATTTAAATCAATCGAATGTTTATGATATAACAGCGAATTGCCTACTCAATGCCAAATCTTTTTCCGAGTGCATATTTGCACACATGACGAAAGATATAAATGAAAGAATAGGAGCGCATGAATAAACCTCGTATGCAGTTTGTCAATTTAAGCCGCGCACGGGACATCAGTTACAGTCTTGTTGTTGTTTTTTTTTTGTTCTGCTTGCATCAACGATTTGAGCGTTACCCGAAGCAAACTCAACAAACCCAGCCACCCAGCTCTCTATTCAAGCGTAAGCTGATGACACATTTTAGCATTGGCTCGTTTCGTTTTTCCTTTCAGTCATCATCATCGCTGGGCGCTCATTGAAGTTTATTGCTCAGGAATAGCAAACATATACCAAATACTACATTGCACACAATCATACATATATCTTGCAGCGATAGCATTTCAGCATTTCAACTGGGCTACAAATTAGTTTCGGTTTCCATTGACTGCTATTTGCTCTTCAGGGGGGGGAAAGAGAGAGAGGAATTGAAGCTTACCCAGCTGTGGGTCATGGGTCAGCTGGGTCGACAAGGGGGTGGCTGGTCGGTAGTCATTAGTAAAATTCTGACGGCAATAGGCAGTGGCAAGGGAATCCCGTAAGAAGCAAATGAATGTTCGCTAAGACGGTTGGAGTTGGGTTATTGGCCATCATCTTTAGGCCGTTCTGAATGGGAAATATGTCTGTATGTCTAAGTGTGTGTGTGTGTGTAAGTAACTTATAGGCTTTTGCTTGTGTTTAAAAATGCAACATATGGCTCTTAGGCAAACTATTTTCTTAACAAACTGAGAATATTTCAGCTTTAACCTGTAAGCTTCAAACACTTAAAGATTTCTTTTTTTGAAAGAACTTCATAGCTCAGGTAGATTTGCAATATTCAATGATACGAGAAGTATATGTTGTGTGTGTAAATGATGTTTCCCTTATGAAATGCCATATACGTATATATATTGCATATTTTTTTGAATCGCTCGTTGAGAGTATGAAAAAAGATTACTTTATAGGAAACGAAGCATGTTTAAATAACTTTAACTTGCAATCAGCTCTTAAACGCAATTTCAACATAAGAAGTCCGAGAAAGAGAGAGAGAGAGAGAGAGAGCGAGAGAGAGTAGGTGGGAAGGGTATACTGGGGTGTAAGTGACAACAGAAAGATATGAATTTAATATAAAATACTTTCCCAAGTACAGGAGAAAGAAATCGTGTGTGTTTGTTCGTATATATATATATATATATATATTAAATTGCGATTGCAAATGGGAATCGATGCAAAGAAATGCAGCTGGCGTTGAGTTTCCCTTATGCCGTATGCATTGTCCCCCATTTTTCTCCGTATCGAAAATATCTGTGTTCTTATTTTGCCACTTACGTTGTATACGAAGCAGTATCGTTATTTGATCAGAATCCGAAAATGTGGGTGTAATTCGCATGGCACGACATGTATATTCTCCAGCATCGGATTGACTCACATTCCTGATAAACAGTCCGTCCGACAGGCGTTTGTGTTTCGATGAGTTCACAGCTGTAAAGGGTTGAGAAATAATAATAGATTTGTTGCTGTTTACTGTACTCAGTGTTTCTGTGTGTGTGTGAGTGTGTGTGCTACTAACTGTTGATGTATTCGCCATTAAGCATCCAAGAGACTTCCGGCACCGGCTGACCTTTGACAAAGCAGTTGACCAATGCATCGCGTCCTTCACGTACTGATTGCACCTGTTCCGTTTTACCAAAGGAGATTTTCTCTGTGTGCAAAGAAATAAAGGCAGAGTTCGTAAGAGTTATTTCTTATACTTTACAAAGTGTTATTCAATAATCCAACATGCATTCATATGCACTTTAGGTTCTTCTCTAGTTAACTTACGATTTACAAGCAGCTCAAAGGACTTTTTTGCCTCTCGCACTGCAGCTGAATCTAATTCGCAGGTCCAGTTACCCTTGTCGTCCAATGAAATGTGCTCAAACACCAGAGCGAGTAACCCTACAAAGAAGTAGCAAAAAGTTGCAAGTGAAAGGTTGTTGATGCGACACTCTTTGTACATCGGATACAGCAGCAGCATAACTCTTGGCATTTACGAGCTGTCTAGGACTCCAGTGCAAGGCAAGGCAAGGCAAGGAGTTTACACAGCTGCCTTAACTTACCCGTCTTCTTTTCGATGTGAACGCGTCCTTTGGTATTCTCGCGGGTCTGGCCTTTGGGATCACGCCACTTGGTGTCGATATCCTTTTGTACTGTTTTGCAGAAGATGATGAAGGAGTCATTTACAAAATGCGTTATTGATGGTGTCGATGGCGTCAGGGTGAGTGGAGACTGCAACAGTATGTCCCCGCCAACACCAACAATGGAGGTGCCATCGGGTTGACCGACTCCCAGGACTGCAGCAGCTGTAAAGGTTTAAAGTTATTTTCAATGCCAAAAACGTGGCTTACACATTTCTTGTGCTCTACCTTAACTTGTCCGATTCTTTGCAAAAAATGAAAATAAACAAGAATGAATAACTGAAATGCATGATGACAGGGTTTATATGTTGTAGCTATATTCAATTCAAAATAAACATAATCAAAAGTGAAGAATTTTAAATGAATAACACAAAGAAGTTAACTAAAGTAATATATTACAGAGCATTATGGTAAGTAAGTATAATTCTACATTAAATATTCTTCCCCAACAATACCCAGACATACATGCACATACATGAACACATAATATAAATATGTTGTGAAATTATCTTCAAATCGAATCATTTGAAAACGTTAGCTGGCTCTAAGAGCAATCCGAAATTGTAATGCGGCTATAGCTTTGCATTTGCAAATGGCCAATTACCCACAATATAAAAGTGAATGGCAAATGAATGTAACATGTGCAACATATCAAGTTCTGTAAACTCTGTAAGTTCTGCTCAAATTTGATAAATTTTATTTGATTGAACTTTATCAAGAGATACTTCAAGTCAAGTGTGGCACCATCTAAGCATTTACATTATTGGATTTAAATAAATTGATACTGTAGACAAAGACTGTTAAAGTTAGATTACATTTGCATACTATTCGTAAAACGAGTCGTTTTATTTAGCTTATAAAGTTTATATATATATTGTATTTTGTATTGACAGAAATTGACGAACAATGTAATGTTTTATTGTATTTACTTTTCGTTATTTTAGAAATATCACAAGCTTCAAAATATTTTTAAAACTCTGATTGAAATTGTTAAGCTTAAAGTCTTTATTCTTGTGTAAAAAGGTATCTTTTAATCAACCACTCCTGATGCATTTTTTGTGTTTTTTTTTTATATATTTCATGTCTTAATATGGTTATTTAACTTCAGTAGTGTTCCTCTGCATTAGTTATTTGATAAACTTTTTGCTATGGTCTGCAGCAAGGATGAGAAGAATAATTGCCTTTCTCAAAGCTCTCATCTGAGAGTGAACATGTGTTTGTGTTTGTGTTTGTGTGTAGATGTACACGTTATTATTTGCATAAATTTATTTGCATATACTAAAATAACTATGTACAAAGTATACATTTAAGGCACTTTGATCCTTGCAACACGGTAGTAGTTGTCTAGAGTTTGACTTTTGTTATGAATGTCTAAACAACATTTTGCCAAATTATGCAACACAATTTTGTGATTTTAATTAGCGTGTAATGTTAAATAATAACTAATGGTAGCCAATTTAATTTAATTCAATAAACAAACATTTCTTTTAGTTTATAACTCAACTGCTTTCAATATTAATCATAATTCAACAATATTGTACCGAAATTATTTTGTATTCGTTTATTATGTCTGCTGTGGCTCATTAAAGAAAACCCAGAGTTTGAGATATGGTATCAACTATTTTTTTTTCTTTAAATTATGTTCTTTGAGTACTATTACATATATGTTTCTAAATGTAAACGTAGAAATTTAAATTAGATAAAGAACAAACTCTACAAGAAATATACACTTATTTTTTGTTATTTATTTGATATTACTATTTGTCACATTTATGAATTTTAATATACATATGAATGTAAAATTAGTTAAAGCTTTTGCCAAAATGCTCTTGAACTTGTTTTATAAAATATTTATTTATTTATTTCGTTAAAATGTTGGTCAAACATTTTATTTTTGTAATAAATATTTTTCCCACAATTGCAGTTATAAAAACATTGATTTGTTGGTTTACAAACTGTTTTTGTGACAGATGCAATTAAAACCATTATTGCCACGCCCCTTTTTGCCAACCTGTTCGGAACGCCCAGCAAAAACACAATGAGCACCCGATTTCATTTGGGAACAGATCAACATTGAGAATATTTTAACACTTTGTCAACTCTCGAGTCATTGAAATGCCATAAATTGTAATATAAATAGAGCTTACGTTTTGTTTTGTTTTATTTATTTTATTTTTTTTTGTTTTTTTGTGCAACATTGCAACATATATATTCATAAATTCTTACCATTTCTTGCCAACTGTAGCAGGCAAAAAAATAAAATGAAAATATCCATTATATACATGTATATGTGTGGTTAAATCCTTTCAACGAGCTGCTATACGCTATACGGAGATTTGTAATCCTTTAAATATTTGCAGGCTTTGAGTAATACTCGACTTTTACTTTAATTAGTTTGAACGTTCTCACTTCGAGGATAATGGCACATGAGAGCGGCCGTTGTGGAGGTAACAGTGGGCCAAAAATGATTACTCATGTGTCTGCGTCTGGAGACGCAACAACAGCGGCAACAACAACACTTTCACTTTGGTGGACACAGCGGCATGACATCATCCGTGCCGAGGACAAAAACAACAACAGCACTGGTGATGCCACCATCATCATAATAATAATACTCGATTCTTTTTTTTCTTTGCCAAGTTTTCTACTTTATTTTTTATTCTTTTTGCTACTTGTTTTTTTTTCATACACTAACACTAGGCTAAGAACTGGCACAGCAGCAGAGATGACATTTCCGGCAGCATATCCTTTGCCTCACTACAACAACTGTTTTAGTCCCGAGTCGTCCTTTCGCCCTTAGGCCGAATTTTAATTCACATTCACACAAAAACTACGCCAAATGCTCGCGTTTCTACAGTTGACATCATCGATGATGTCCTTGGCTTGTTTCGCGATTCGTGATCCATTGCTGGCGAGCGCCAAATTTAGACTGAAACCAACACGCGATGGACGAAACAGGATATGTGATGCGGAGCCGCTTGCTTCGGCAACACGAAGTGACGAGTTTCCGACTTAACAGTCAGTTGTTGTTACTTAGGCCTTTCAGTTGATTTCGCTAGCTGCTCGCCCCGTTCCAAACAGTGCGAAATCAGAATATGTACTGAGGGTCCTTGTGCCTCTTCTGGAATCCTTTATTTCCGTCACTGGGTTGCAGACAACATGTCGTCATTAAAAATAGGGAACATTCACCTATATTCATATCGCATCTATTTCTTAAGACACATGTTTCTAACATGCTTAAAAACATTTCGAAATGTTGCAAGGGGAAATAAAGGTTGCTTAAACTTTCGATTCGATGAGGCTGTGGAGGTGCCAAGCTGAGCTTTTGTTCTTATACAGGACTAAACGGAATTGAATCAATTTCCCCTTCTATAATTATAACAAAAAAACGTATAACATATATATTCAAAATTTATAATCACCACACCCTTTTGTATAACACCAAGTTTCGGTCACCATAATTATTAGTTCTGTTTAAGTCCTATAAATGGGGCTGGTGGAACACCAAGTTTCTGTGTTAAATAAAATAGTTTCTACTAAAGTTTGATAGATGGCGCTTACTTAAGAAGCCATAATATTTGTTTGTTTTATAAATTCATAGATGGGGATAAAGAATTCATTGAGTTAGTATTGAGATCCAATAGATGGGTGCAAAATAAATGTGGCTTCCTCTTATACACAGATGGTGCTTTATTTGAAGTCGACTAACAAAAGCACATGCTCATATGAATAGTAGATGGCGGTGACATTCACAAACATAATTCTTTTGCTACATTATTAAGTGATTTTGCTGGCATACTTTTAGGCAGATTGCTTATTCCATCGTATTAAATTGGTGACGACATTACGATAAAAAAACTATTAAAATTGTAAGGAGGGAGCTTAAAAAATGATTAAAAATAAACAAAGTCTGCCTAAAAATGAGTAACGGCAGTTTTTCCAAGAATTTGTTTCAAGTAAAATCATTGCATACGGCACAGGCGGTATGTTAAAGTCAGTGTAGTTCAGTCGCTTTAAGATTATTGCTCTACCTTTTGGGTATGCAACTTTTTTTGCTGCTTGAAAAAAGCTGAAAAACAGCAAAGTGCCTAAATAAGTCTTGCGCGAAGGTGTGCTACATTTTTAAAATTTAAACGAGAGCCATTGCATACTCTTATGCCTAAAAAGGCTAAAAAAGCTTGAAATTGAGTAACGGCATTTTTTCCAAGAATTCGTTGTAACTTAATTGTTGCAAACCGTACAGGCGGTATAATAAGGTAAATTTTTGCATAAATTTTGACTTCTACTGTTTTTTTTGTTGTTTTTAAATTAAATTCGTTTTAAATTGGAATCTTGTTGAATAAGAAATCTAATAGGCAGACACTTTTAACATTTATCATTGAACAATTTTTTATTGTCAAAATGTGTTAATAAAATCAGCCATAGTAAACATAGGGTGATGCGTAGGCCACTGCTGGATATCCTGCCGAATAAAAGAATTGTGGGCTGGGTGCAGGATTCGGACCAGGCTCTGGAGCAGGAACAGCCAAAGCCAAAGCGAATAAGGCGACAAGCAACAGGATTACCTAAAAATAAACAAGATCAAATACTTTAAATTCTTCCTGTGGTCTGAAATTGTAAGTCCTTGCTACCAGTTTCATCATGATTGTAAATATCTCTCAGCTATCAACTTTTAATGCACACAGAAACAAACTGCGATTGAGATTCGTTTTAATTCTGCCTTTTATATGTCTCAGAACGAAGTTTGACCAATATTTTGGCTGATAATTTGACATCATCGTTTTTAAGAGGCTTATCCACCACACACTCCCTAAAATTCCTCTCATCTTCTCCTAGACTCGCAAAAGTCATTTGGTTGTTGTCATCATCATCTGCGTTGATTTTATATTCAATATGCATTCGATCGACGAGCTTTAATGTTTGGCTTCAACGACAGTCTAATGACACTCAGAACAATTGCGAGACTCGTTAGCTTGAATAAAAAAAGGAAAACAGAAAAACAACCAAAAAGCATTTCTACAAACCATAAAATAATTATTTTTTAATCCGCTTGCATAACTCATTTAGCGTGACATTCGATATTCAATATGGAGCAACAAAAGCATTTGTTCAAAATTTTGTCAACTCATTTAGAATAATATACCAAATGTGAGCAAAATAGCATAAGAGGTATGATGGTGGCAACAATGATTGTACGAAACAAAATTATATATCTGAAACTAATTTATAACCAAAACCAAAAAAAAATCAAAAAAAATTAGAAACAAAATATCTGAGACATTGTCTATTAAACGACTTTTCTGCTTTCGTTAATTAAAAGTTTAAAATATTTATAGATTTTATTTTCGCTATCTTTTAATATTCTTAAAAAGAAACGCATTCGGCTTCTGTTTTGTCAATTGCCCAACTTTTATTCGTAACAATTTATCATTAAACACTTTTATTGCTGCCAAATGTGATTTAAATGATTTGCTCAATGAAAAGTCAATTAATATGCAAGATGCATTGCACAGAATTTTTTGTTCGGCTTTGGCTTAACCAGACATCAAAATCCCAATCAGTTTCAAGGTCAGCCTCACAATACAGGTAAATACATGCACATACACACACATACCATACATTTTGATTCCACTAGTTCCTGAATAATGAGCCAGCAAAAAGAGGGAATCAGAATTCAAAGCTACTTTAGCTTGCCGACAAAACTATCAACAGCTTTTGAGAATAATTGTTAGGCAAGCAAAGAAAAAAAAGTGCCATAAATGAAAAAAAAAGTTAAAATCTAACACAGTTCTCGTCATCATAAATAAGTCATGAGAATCAGATTTTTTTGGGGGTATAAATAGAGACGGTTTTCAAGCAAACAGCATCAAAACTCAAAGTGCAATTGTTTCAATAACATCAAAAAAGCAATCCCCAAAAATCAATCAAAATGTTCAAGCTGGTGAGTACGCATATACACCTATATACATATGTAAATTGCAAGGTTTGTCTCAACATCATATTTTTAGTTCGCTCTTCTTTTTGCTGCCCTGTTCGCTGTTGCTTTGGCTGTTCCAGCGCCAGTTCCTCGAGCTGCACCTGTTCCAGTTCCAATTGCCAGCCCAGAGCCGGCACCACAGTTTTACTACGGTGCTAGCCCCTATGCCTACTCCGCATACTCTGGATATGGTTCCCCATATGCGTATTATGGTTAAATGTTACAACTTGCAATGAATATAGCTCCCGACAATGGACTTGTGATAATGGAAATGGACTCTGCGCGCGCTGGCAATTCTAATTACGTTTTTTTTAGTTATAAGTGCTTATAAAAAACACAAAAAAAAGAAATATACTATATTGAAAATATCAAAACTACATTTATTACAATTGATTAATACCACAAAAGATTGCTTTTGCAACTCAGTAAGTCATCAATACAAAACCATACATATGTTTATGTACTAATAACACTTTTGACACTCACCGAGCACGTGGTTCCATGGTGTAATGGTTAGCACTCAGGACTCTGAATCCTGCGATCCGAGTTCAAATCTCGGTGGAACCTGATGTAAGATAACTTTTTAATCAAAAAGACCTTAGTTTAGATGTTGTCTTAAAATAACTTTAAATAAAATTCAAATTACCCAACCGGTTTTATTGTTACCACATTGGAAAGCGTAGGCATTTTACGACTTTTGACAGCGAGAGAATCGGAGGTTCCATGGTGTAATGGTTAGCACTCAGGACTCTGAATCCTGCGATCCGAGTTCAAATCTCGGTGGAACCTAAAATTTTTTTATTTTGTTACTTAATTTTTATCTAAATACTATTGTACTTCATCGCTAACGCCTTTTTAATTTTCTTTAAAAGAAGATTTCAATCACAAATCATTTGCATGTGTGATTGTATTTACTCATTTGCATGTGTAATTGTATTTTACTCATGTGCTGGTTTGTGCATTTGCTAAACATGCTGCCAGACTGTTTGCCATAACTATGTGGCAACTTTGCTGTCAGCTGTTGAACAAAAAGCCAATCAGAAAAACACAAACACTCGTTTGCTGAATTCTGCAATGCTGTTTTGTGATTCTGTGCCCGATAACAAATATGTTCGCTTGCATTACTTATAATAACAGTAAAATCATTTAACAAGCTTTGTGTTGTCACAAATACACCTTAATACGGTTGTTGCGAGAACGGAAAACGGATGCGCTGCGCCGCTAGCGTCGTTGCAGTTGAAAGTCCGATTATAAAATATTTATCAAAATAATTTCTGTGCTATGAGTTAAGCAAGTGAAATACGCGCTTTTATTGCATTTATTTGAAACAATCGTGTGTGTATTATGTGCATTTATTTATTATGTTGAAACGCTCGCTAAAAGTGTTGATTGCAATCGTGTTGAGTTTAATGTTTACCATCTCGTTGGTAAAGATTGTTTTATTGATTTGGTCATCGTATCCGGACTGGCTGCATCATTATACTACTAGTCACGAGGAGCATCCACATAGCTTAACTGGCGACGAATGGCTCGCTTACAAGCGACTATTCCGTGATCAAGGTAAGATCTTAAACAAACTAAATAAAATCTGCAAAAATGCATACCCTTTAGGCTTTCCAGTTTATATTTAGTGTGTATGCATGTGGTTGACATCGAGCGTTGTGTGTAAATGTGTGCCTCTGCAGCATATGCAGTTTAAAAGCTCTTCGACAAAGAAACATGTGTTAGCAAGAAATGTGTAAATATGTTTCGATTAAAATGTGGAACTTAAAAGAAAATAAAAGGCACTTTATAGAACTCATTTTTATACTAGTTTTACAAAATGAAAATGTCAAATGTCAGGTTCCACCGAGATTTGAACTCGGATCGCAGGATTCAGAGTCCTGAGTGCTAACCGTTACACCATGGAACCCATATGGTCTTCCGGTTAAAAATAGATAGCAATAATTTAAAACTAATAAAATTTGAATTAACTGAGTAAGAGATCAAATAAAAAGGTCAATTCTTGCTGTTGGTGTTTTCGTGACCTATTATTCAAAAATTTTTTTAATCATAAGCAAAAAAAAAAAATTAAGAAAAAAATGTGTTAATACTAGGTTCCACCGAGATTTGAACTCGGATCGCAGGATTCAGAGTCCTGAGTGCTAACCATTACACCATGGAACCGCGTTGCGGGGTTGGTAACAAAATAGTTTTGTATCAACTAATAAAAAAGTGATCGACAAAACATCATTTATATGCAAACGACACTGAATTAAGTGTCATTCTGTCAAAACAGTATTTTCGTACTTAACTTTATACGGTTTTATTTTTTTTGCGATCGTTTTAAAATTCTTTGGTCTGCATTAAATACGTTCTGCAAAATTAGAAATATAAATATTATGTACCTAATGACTTTCGGTATAAAATCTATGCATTACCATAATTAAATAAATACCCTATGTACTTCATTACGAGCGTTAAGTACTATATGTATGCACATACTTTGTATACACAGGCTAGTTCAGTAAAAAGAACATTATATTGTAATTATAATTAGCACACACAAACTTAAAAACAACCTGCTGGAATAGCGTTTCGTTGTGGCAACGGCAACGGAAGCTTTTACTCCGAACTAACAGTTCGGGTGTTCACGTTTCGTTCGGCTTCGGTTCACAAAACGAAGTTTTCTGTGTCAAACACAGCAACAAACATGGCCCAAAGCAAAAACACGGCAACAGTGAAAGTACCAAGTCGGGTTTTCGGTATAAAATCAATCGTATATGTCCTTAAATGCTCAGTTTTGGTTAAACTTCGGAGCCCGCTGGTTGATTGTTAGTGAACAAGTCGCGATTCGCGTTTTCTTTTTGTTGGTTGTTAAAAAAATATATGATGAAAATCAAAACCAACAACAACTATGCAAAATAAATATGTAAAAACAAAGCCAAGTATAACGCTGTGCGTTTGTTTATTTGTTTGTTAAGTTTAGTTTGTTCTGTTTGTTGATTTACCGTCGTCATTAACCGTTTTGTCATCCTTTCCGTGACAATATACATTTTGGTTCCCTAACCTATATATGTATGTATATTTTTCGTGCACGTGGCAATGGGGTCACCACCTTTAACAATTATTTAATCGCAATGCAATAAATTTCCCGCCAAGAACTGTTGGATAAATAATTTTTGGTTAAATAACTTTTATCAGTGAAATTCGAATAACTTATATAACCCATTGTTGTGTGTTTATGACCTTAGTATTAAGATATGGTAGGGCTGACCTGCTTATTAATTCATCACAATCACATTAGAGGTCTTAAATGTTCAATTATTCATAAAGTGCCTTACGAATTCTGAATTGAAATTGTTATGAATGAGAAAATAATGAAATCTTAATGGCAATACTGAAACTTTTCCCAGCTTTCATATTTGGCATAAACTTTAAATGAAACCACTAAATTAAACCAAGCTAGTAAATCGAAGCATTGAAATAATTGAAACAATATTAAATAAATATTTTATTAAAATTTATTGTCTTATACTGACTTGAATAAAAAATGATGTTGAAGAGAATTAAAAAAAAAAATGTAATATCAGGTTCCACCGAGATTTGAACTCGGATCGCAGGATTCAGAGTCCTGAGTGCTAACCATTACACCATGGAACCTCAGTGATTGCTGGGCGACAGATAACTAACAAAATTTTACAAAATTGCATCTTTTGTTGATTTACTTTAATATATGTAAAAAAAAAAAAATGCTGAGGCAAACAGTTCGAAAAGTATTTTAAGAAAATCAGCTGAATAAGTAAACAGCAAGCACTTAATCAACAATAGGGCAAAACAATCAAGCAGTAAAACACAACTAACAATTACTTACAAAGTGGGTCCTGCAAAAAGGACTCGAGAAGGTTAACAGGAAAGAATATAGCAAATGCTCGCTCGTCCGGTAAAAACGTTTAAGTTTGCGCGACAAAAAAATAAAGAAAATATTTGGGTTGGTAAACATTAACCAGAAAGAAAATTTCCAGTAGCTGCCCGCTAAGCCAATTTGTTTGTGTTGTTAAGAGGAAATCGTCTTGTTCTGAATTCAGACTGTAGTATGTGTGTACATGAAATTAAAAAGATTTTAACTGCGGGCAATCGTTAAGAATGCCTCGAGTGGCAACAGTACTCTTAAAAAAGAAATATGTGTGTGTGTGTTTTTGTTTGTACTTGCGTGTGTGTTCGTCCATAACAAAAAGCCCTTTAATGCGTTGTCCTCTTTTGTCTCTTAGCCCGCTGACTGTGAGCTTACCCCTCACTGCCCTCCTTTAAGAACAGCAAAGCTGCAAATTTTTTTGTTATGTAGGCCAAGACACGAGACGTCGGGACAGAAGCTGCTGATGCTGAATGTTGTTGCTATCTCGCTCTGTCGTGTTGTTAACGCCATTGTTGTCGAAGGTTTTGCCCTGCTCTCGCACGCAAATTATCATATTGTGCCTTTTGTGGATATCCTTGAATTGAATACAAAGAGCATGAAAAACATTTGCGCATTTAAACGCAAAAAATAAAATTTCTTCTTGTTTCTGGCGACAGAAAATAGTAAGTAAGAAAAGGCAATTAGATGCCCGACTTACTAGATACTCTGTTGTTCAGCCGTTTAGTCTTCCATATTAAATTTGTTTTCCAAACTTTGCTATCTTTGCACTTAACCAAACTTTTAGTCGTAAAATTGTCCGTTTTGTACATATAGTCCTGTTTTAAGCATAGACCCGCATTATGACAATATAGAAAAAGCTTAGTGTGTGTGTGTGTGTTTGTTTCAAAAAAACGACAATGAAGCATTAACTTATCTTTTTATATACACTAATAAATGTATAATGTGTACATGTGTGTGTGTGTGTGTGTGTATGATGAAAAATAACAGAAGGGAAACCCAAATAGACGTCGGCCACTTGGCGACCTTAAAGCAAATGAACAGCTCACTTTCATTACAAATTCCGACGGTAAACACATACACACAAAGAAACATACACACACACGCACATCGATTCACATAGATGGCACTTATAAACACACACACACACTGACTATAGTGCTTATGACTGCAGACAAAGTTTGTCAGGTCGCATTACAAATGCCGACGGGAACAGGAAACCTCTCTCTCACACTCACACACTTTCAGATTGGCTAGCTAAGCAAACAAATGTGCGGGAAAAACAAAAATGGCGCCATCAATATCACGATGATGATGTGCGCCATGATGTGGAGGCTAAAGTAAGAAGAAAAATCTGCTGTTGTGACTTTTTCATTTGAAATTACTCAATCATACATATATATATATATAAATATATATATAAATATTGTGCTATCTTTGATCAAATAATTTATGAGAATCGATAAAGAACTTGCTCTTGAGTTAAATAAAGTAATCTTGTATTTTATTACCATTAATTTAGTTTCCGTAACGACATTAAACTCTTGCAGATGGCACCAAAATAGTTGTTCTTTTGCGAAAATCAATATTGGCACTGCTCTTCAATCGTTTGCAGCTACTCTAAGACTACACGCAAAAGTCATTAAGCACTTGTATGTATTGTATAAAAGGGTCTATCAGCTGCAGCTGCCAAAAGTTGCTTTAACTTCTCCTGAACACAATGGCATTTGTTATATTGTAAAAGAGAAAGAAAAAGTGGCCCTTAAATGGCTTATAAAACAAAGCAAGGGTAAACTTAAAAGATGATTTGTGCACCATTTTCTTGGCCAGCTATTTTCCATTGCGATTTCTTGGCAACCAAAAATAATAAGTTGTATTGCCTCTCTCATTCCTTATGTGCAATTTGTTGGCAGCAAGATTTGATCTGCTTGGACTTCCCGACCCCTTAGTTACTTTCTCTGCGCCTTCAAGGCTATCCTCAAAAGAAATTTGCGCAAAAGTTTCACGCCTACTTATAAACATTAATCCTACATCATTTACATTTTGAACTTGCCTTTTTTCAGTTTGTTTCGTTCGCCCATTTTTCTTTTCTTATCATGCAATGCAAAAGTCTTGCAAAACTACGCAAAACAATCATAACTCGTAACTGTCGTAGTTTTGTATGAAATATGTATAAAGTTTATGGTAAACTTTTTTAATAAATTCTAAAACCAATCTAATTAAAATCCATATAAAAATATAAAATTACAAAGACTAAAGTGCAACATGAATTAACAACTTAGTTATAAATAAATATTTTAAAACAACAAGTTCGTGTTTAATAATTGAATTATACAACAAAAAGGCATCTATCAGCTGTCTAAAAATATAATAAAAATGTGGTCGCCGGAATCGGAGATTAATTCCATTGCCATGGCCACAATGCGGCACTCGCAATCCGCGTCCTCAGGTGAGTAAGCATTAAGGGTGTGAGGGAAGGTTTGGACACCCACACTATTCGCTAGGGAAATTAAATACCAAAGCTTAAAGCTTCAACTAAAAAAAAATTCGAATTCCATGCCAATGCGACTTGAATTTTGTCGAGAAATAACCTGAGTAAAAAATGTACAGAAGAAAACCAGCTTTTGAGAATTGTTGGGTGTCAAATAAACTCTCTCAAATTAGAAAACTCAGTTTAAATCATATAATCAGTTTTTTTCATAGAAATGAAGATATGTTTATGGCAATGTTAAGAAATGTTAATCTAATGTCAATAAACTGAACTCAGACAGGTACGAAACACACAATTTTCATACCCAAAATTGCAATTTCATATCTTAAAATTGTGCAAGTTCATCGTTTGCTACATATATACATTATTCGTTAACATAAAGAAACCAACTTGTTAGTATTTGCCAGGCTGCCACTTTTGGTGCACACACAAAATTTTAACGAAACACTTGCATCCATGTGTGCATTAAGGCAAACGGAAACACGAACCGAGCCATGTTTATAGCTTTAACCCAATTAAGGGTTCAACATCGTTATAACAAGTTTGTGGTTGCGCTTTTTGTGGTAGTTCAGTTTTATGAATACATATACGTATTGCAGCATATTTTGTGGTCATGTTGCATTAACTTTACAAACCGGAATTTAGAGCCACCAATATATATAATAATCAACAATCTAACTTTTTTATAGTTAAGTGCTAAGAATACAAGGGCCCAAACCTTAAAAGGCAGCGTTTGCAGAGACAGCAAAAAAAGCTGCTATTGCCAAAAGCAACGTAGGCAAAGAATGCATCAGCGACCAAATAGGAGATAGGTCAGAAGTTTCTGAAATCATAGCTCCCTTAAACTCAACCGATTATCAATTGAAATACCGTTTTATTATCAATACAGCATTTCCATTTGTAGCATTATTTTCCCTCTAAATTCATGGTTTAAATTCTTCCCAAAAAATCAACTTTGAGCTAAAGTCACAACTATCTCGAACCTCAGCCGATTATTCTTACACAAGTGCACTTTTTTCTTACACAAGTCGCATTAGTTTTTAATGCACAGCATTAAAAGCAATGTATAAATAATGAGCATCACTCTCTCTCTCTCACATTGAAAGTAGGCTAAACATAGTCGCCATTGTTGGATTGGAAAGTCATGATTACAAAACAAAACTTAATAATACGTATTTTCATTGAAATGATAAAATTTGCATTTGCCTATATAGGCTAAACTATGCATAATAAATATAGCCAAACGTTGTTATATATAAATATGTTTGTGGAGTGTTCGGTGTTATGTCATTTATTTGTATAATTGTTATATGAGCGCAGAATCCGCCTGCATTGTCTAAACAATCGATGCATAATAGTCTGTTATATTCAATTAAAAGGCAACAAAAACAATATTTCTTGCATAACTGCTCAACAGCTTCGGGCTTATCTTAAACTTTTCCTTTTTCGACACGTGATTTTTTGAATTAAATTTAAAAACTTAGCAGCTTAGGAATTGAACTTCATAAAGAAGGCTGTGAAGCCTTAACTCAAAGCAAAAAACTTAAATTATTTTTGAAGCTTTTCTGTTTGTGTGTTTAAAAAAGTTGTGTTTATTGTTAACAAATTTATCAAGGTAAGAACTAAACTGAAAGCCTATTTAAGTGTAAAATGTTGATTACATAATACTTTAAACCTTTTGCTGCCTAAGAAAAATGTTATAAAGTATTCAAAGGTTAGCGATCTTGTTAGCAAAGATGAATGCACAGGTATTGGGATGTTTGGTTTACTTTATGTTTTACTATTTGGTGACCCTACATAACTACAATTTGCCTACCAAGTTGGCGTACATGGGTTGCATAAATAAGTACACACATGACTAAACATTTGTGTGGGAAAGCAACAAAAACGTTAAGAGAGGGTATGCAAAGGGAGTAGGTAGGAAAATTGGTTGTTCAAAAAGTTGAAAGGCGTTGCATTCTGCACATGACATACACACACGTACAACAAGGAACACAAAAAGAAGAAGAAAAAGCAGGAAAAACCACAAGTGTGTCTTTCTAGCTCTTCCCACTGCCATGATGACATTGTGTGCACACATTGTCATCGTCATCGTCATCATTATCATCATAGGGGCTTAGCTTTAGTCAAATCGTTGGCGAAAACTTGGTAACATCTTTGTTTAGTGATGTCGTTGTCGCTGTCGCCGTTTCCCTGCTAAGGTGTGAGTGTTTAAAATTCTATTGAGCCACTTATTCTATATACATACTACATACCATAGTAGCAGTTGCAATGGCTAAGACAGATCTGTGTTGTGCTATGAGATAAAATTTGAAAAGATTTTGGCTGCGGTCCAAAACAACGTCGACAACGTTGATTTGCAAGTTGATGCTGCTATAAAACTGAAATTGATTTTCTATTAAAAATGGTGAAATGCTTGTTTAGTATTTCAAATATATATATTATATAATTTCAAGTATATCAATAATGCATAAACGTATTTACATTCTGTCAAGTAAACAATGCTTAACTGTTTTTTTATACATCTCAGGGTCTTTTTTATGAACAAATCCTTCCTCCTTATTTGTCCTGTCATAAATGCATGAAAATACGTATACGTAATATTCGTTATTCATATTTTGACTACAGATTTGTTTTAAATAGAAAGCTTTGCAAGCAAAAACAGCACCGAGCGAGAGACAGAGACAGAGAGAGAGAGAGAGAGAGAGAGAGAGAGAGAGAGAGAGGGAGCAGGCCAAGAGGCAGTTTACTCACTGGTTGGGCTGGAGAGCACTTGGGAGCCCTAAGCACTTTATATATGTATGTGTGTAGTGATGAGAGCGCTGTGCTGTGCGGCATTTTCATTTGTGTGGCGGGGCTCACCTTGCGTATACGTAATTTGCAGAGGCTGTTGCCAAAGTGGCATTTGAAATTATGCCGCCACTTGGGGGCCAAACTGTGGCCAGAATTGCACTAGGCAGCGACGGCGTCGGCAAAGGTGAAGAGCTCTCTTTTCTAAAATTCAAATTAAATTTTTAAATATAATTTACGTTGGTATTGCTGTTGCTATTTCATTGTTTTTTATTAATTGAAGTCATTATGAACAGACTAAATAAGCGTGAAACATAGCTTTTGAATTGATTCTTTTATTCATGTAATGAATCTAAAGATCTAAATCCTTAACTTGCAAGTGTGAAAAGGCAAAACCGACAATGTAAACTTTCACCTTCACCTTACTTTCAACGCTTAAGCACACACAATCGCTTTTACGGATGCTTTTGCACATAGACCATGATGACCTTGCGGCTGCCAATTTCATCATTTCTCACTTTGACATAAAAACAATGGCAAAAAGGTTACACAAGCTATGTGAACATGAAAGTGTGAACGTTTCGGCTTCCAAATAGACTTTTTTACTTAAATCGGCAGATAAACATTATTTAAAATGTGATTTCCAGCAGCGCCGCACCCACAATCAATACATGGATAATACAAACGATTGCCAACAAAAGAGTATAAGCAATGAGTTTCGGGTTATTTAAAGACACAACAATATTTGTTTTATATACAGGGTATATTTCTGTTAATTTTAATTTTAAGAGCTTGACTCTAGAGAGTTTTTCATTGTATGGCCACATCGAGCAAGCATAGCAGAGACAACTGATTAAAAATTAATCGCAAAATAATTACAAAGAAAAGCTCTAATAAAGCCCTACTATTGTTGGCTGCCAGCCCTTTCACCCCTCTGCCCATTTTTATGGCAGGAAACATTTGCGTTTTATTTGTTAATCAGCAAACAAAGGATACTTTTTAACAAAGTAATCTTTGAAATATAATTTTCATACTTATTCATTATTGACTTATTTATTACTAAATTAACATACTTTTATTTATACTGTTGGGAACTTAATACTATTGTAAATTCACAAATGGCTAAAATTCAGTTGGCTCCCGAGGATACAGCAATGTATAAAGAGCTTATATTGCTTCGGGGTCGTGTAAATTTTAAAAATATTTTAAATCCACTTGACAATAAAAATGATTTGGTAATATTACTTTTTAGCATTCAAATTAGCTGGAAAATGAATATTAATTTTAAAATGATTTTTCCATTCGTTCATTTAAAATTGTGTTTAAATGACGCAAATGGTAAGTGTACAAGTTAAAAATTGTTAAGCTTTCTCGCATCGAATAATTATTAGCATTTGGACTACACATCACTCTCCATTCCTTATGTTGCTAACCAAAAAAATCAATACCTCCGACTTCCATATTTCTTTACAACTTTTAATTAAAACGATAAGGTAATTCTCGTTGAACAATTGACGTAAAACACATTCGGTGCAATTGTACGTAACGCTATTAAATATGCAACACTAATGCAATAATTACACACTAAAAGCTTTTATATTCTCGCACATACACATCTACGCTGTTAAGTTGTTTGAACACTGAAAGTAGCTTTTTCATTGTTTGCACTTTAGATTGTTCGGTATTTTAAACTTGCTTACAGAATCAACGAAATCAAGCGGAAGTTGCTCGTTTCGCACGTAATGTTTAAGTTAAAAGTTCCCGACTTGAAGATACCTTTAAATACAATCGAACTTGCAATTCTTTAACTAGTTAATACACAAAAGTTTGCTGGAATGGACTATTCTCCGAATCATATATTTCCTTTAATTGTGGTCGGAAATGCCTAGTTCTGGTAGCAACCAATTTATTATATTTTGTTTACCCATTTTTTTTATTGTCACAGGGTATAAATAGTACGATAAGAAAGTATTTAGAAGAAGGGGATGAGTGTTAGAAGTGAAAGAAATTGGTAACGAAATGAAAAGGTTTTCGAATGTCAGGCACGCAATCCTGACGTCGGTTGTACCATGTCGGAAGTAAATAACGGACGAATGCTCGTTGCTCGTATTATTTTTACATTTTCCTGGTCGCGAGCACAGACCGCGGCTTGAGGTTCTATTTGACTCTAGTATACCTTGTGGTTGGTTGTGGGTTTAAGTGTTAGTTGGGATATATTAGTGTTAGTTAGTATATATTAGAACGAGAACGAGAAAATATTTGCTTTCTTTTTTAAACTACAATTCAGATTTGAATCTCGCTCAAAAGTTCTTGGCAACAAGGTTTCTCATGACGCTTCGCAGTTTATTTTTACTACCACCTCTAGTTTATTTTTCAACAGTTTTATTCCATAGGGAAAAACAATGTAAACAAATTTGTATATGTAAAACTGCGGAAAAGTTGAATGTCGTTTTTATTTAACCCATGCTACATACCCAAAGCCTTTACAACGTAATGTCACAGTCGGGGGTAAGACTCAATTACTTGAAACAGTATTTCAAGTAGGGTTTGGTGGAGAAACATTTCATGTGATGCCAGACAACGATAAGCGATTGCTTGTGGCATATTCGGGGTCGAGTTTGGATATGCGTTGGATTCTTCAAGACCCTCCTCACTTTTGTTGGTCATAAAAATTGAAATATAATTGATTGGCGTTGTTGTCGTCAAAGTTCTGTTTGAATGCCATTGACGGAGTCACCTGGAAAAATTAGTTGGTCGTGTTTATTTTAAGGCACCATTAAACTGATTTTGTTTCCAATTTGAGAACACGCTCATCCGTGTTATCCTGACGATGTGACTTCGTCAAACTTTTTGAATTGCGCTTCAACTTGGGTCATTTAACTCAATAAGCAGCAACACCAAAAGTTGGTTTTGTTTGTCACGGTTATACGTGTAGTACAATAATATTTGACAATTATATTTTTTCTCCTTCGTAGGTATCTCATCGTTGTCCAGCTCTGGTGATCCGGAGCGTCTACCTGAACTGCCACCGGGCGACGAACAGCGTTTGCAACGTGCCGCATTGCATTTGCAACAGAAGCTGATATTGCGTGAATGGCTGCGGGAGTATCGTTTGCAACATCATTATCAACGTCTGCTTGCCGTTGAGGTGGCCTCATTGGAGGACGTTTACTGGCTGGAGGATTCGCGTGCCAGCAAGCTTTTGGGCAAGGATTGGCAGCTGTGGTCAACGGCACGACAGGGGCTGCCCACATCGAAGGCACAGTTGGACGCACTGAAGGCGCAGCTGTGGTCAACGGTGGTCAAGTCGAGTCAGCATCAGGACGCCTGGACATGGGGTGGCATGCTGGTAGTCTCCGTTTCCGTTGCCGGCCTGGTCACACTTGCCGCCATGACACAGCCATCCTTGGCGCCCGAGGCGCGCCACTCACTGCTACAATATGTTACCGGAAAGTATCTGCTGCCAGCGAATTGTCGAGTGCAGTGGGACTGGAAAGATCCTGCCCGCGTTGGAGGCACCATGTGCTTTATTGTGCGCTTCTTTCAGCGTAACGGCCAACCCTATCCCATCTGTGATACGGACCTATTCTTTGTGGAGGTCACCGAGGGCACCCGCAAAGTGGTCACAATCAGTGAGCTGGGCTCATCCACAGATCCAAATAATGCCAACATTGCCAAAGTCAAGTTTACGGTCCGCACAGCGGGTCAATACAAGATCTCCGTACTCATCGGTGCCAGTCACATAGCTGGCTCACCATTTGTACGCAATTTTCTGCCCGGTGACATCGATCCACGCAGATCTCGATTCATTCGCCCCGCTAGCACTGTCATCTGTTGTGCCAGTGCACCCACTCTGATGCATATTGAGCCTCGAGATGAGTTTGGCAATGCCTGCCTCTTCGAACAGTCCGATGAAGCAGTGCAGGTTAGTTCAATCATTCAGATAATAAAATTTCCATACAAACTAATATTTGCTCTTATTGCAGGGCTACCAAGTGGCTATCTATGATCTTCATGGTATTTCCGTTGAGAAACTCCAGCATGCGATTGCCTTTAGTTACGATCGCGTTAACTCACGGGTATCAGTCACAGCTCTCTTCCCAGAGCCAACATGTCTACGTGCGGTCATTAGTTATCGGGATCAGCAATTGCCCAATGGTGATTTTGACATAATCGTGCTGAGCAGTAAGTACTTACAACAGGAAAGACACAATATAATTCTTTGCAAAAACTTATCCGATTAAAGGTAGCGACACAACACTTGTACACAAGAACATTGCTTCCCGGAAGCACAACATTTGCTACGAGGCAAAGCTGCTGAGTGTTTTTGGCTCAACAAAAAGCAAGCCGCGCAAGGTCATGTGCTATGTGGGACCGAAACAAGTGAGTATCATAAAAAATTGTTCACTTAATTGTGCGATATGTTCAGGCTCAGAACTCGTTGATCTTTCAGGTGACCATCAAGGAAATGATATTAAAGTTCATACCCAAACGGATTGCGACTTTTCGATTGTGTCCATCGACCAAGTTCCACTTTTTACCTCAGCTGGTGCCACAGGTGCATGGTCCTGTATTTATTATCGATGACGGAGCGCAGCCTCGCATTGAGTTGGCTTCAAAGGATCGCAACATAATTGCAGCAACGTTTACACACTTTCTGTTAAAGAACATTGGTGGCTCTGAGACGTTTAAGGACAAGCAGGATTTCTTTTATCACGAGGTGCGCAAATTCCATGCCAGCTACTATCATGAAAAGATGGCGCTCAAGGTGAATCGCGAAAAGATTTTAGAGACCAGCATGAAAGCCACGAAGGGATTCTCCGTATCTGACTGGTGCGGCAACTTCGAGGTCACCTTCCAAGGCGAACAGGGTATCGATTGGGGTGGCCTGCGTCGCGAGTGGTTCGAATTGGTTTGCAGCTCTCTGTTCGACTCTCGGAGCGGACTCTTCTGCACATTTCATGACAAGCATCAGGCACTGGTGCATCCCAATCCAACACGTCCAGCACATCTCAAGCTGAAGTACTTTGAGTTTGCTGGCAAAATGGTTGGCAAATGTCTCTTTGAGAGTGCTTTGGGTGGCAGCTATCGTCAGTTGGTTCGCGCAAGGTTCAGTCGGTCATTTTTGGCTCAACTTATTGGGCTAAGAGTGCACTATAAGGTAAATCACATATTTGCTTCAAATCGTTCTACCTTTAAAGTGTGCTTTTTCTTTCAGTACTTTGAGCAGGACGATCCAGATTTGTATCTATCCAAAATTAAATACATACTTGATACAGATCTGAATGCCACGGATACGTTGGAGCTATATTTCGTGGAGGATCTATACGATACCAGCGGACAGCTGAGCAAGACCATAGAACTTATTCCAAATGGTGCCAAGACACGCGTCACAAATGCTACCAAAAATCAATATTTAGATGCTTTAGCCCAACAGCGGCTCTGCAACAGCGTTAAGGATGAGGTCGACAGTTTTCTAAAGGGCCTCAATGCAATCATACCGGACAATTTACTAAGCATTTTCGATGAAAACGAACTAGAGGTAACTATTAACTCATTTTACTTTTGATTATTAACTGAATCACTCCTGTGTATCCGTTGTAGCTACTTATGTGTGGCACTGGTGAGTATTCCATTAGTGACTTTAAGTCACATCACATTGCCAATGGGAATTCGGCTGAGTTTCGGCGTGTCCTTGCCTGGTTCTGGGCAGGCGTTAGTAACTTTAGTCAAACGGAAATGGCACGGCTGCTGCAATTCACCACAGGTTGTTCCCAGCTGCCTCCTGGTGGCTTCCAGGAGCTTAATCCACAATTTCAAATAACCGCAGCTCCTACATTTGGAAATCTGCCGACGGCACACACTTGGTAAGTATATTGTTGACAATTTAGTTTATTTCATTATTAAATGATTCTTAATGTAATGTTCTTGCAGTTTTAATCAACTCTGCCTGCCCGACTATGAGAGCTATGAGCAATTTGAGAAATCGCTTCTCCTCGCTATCAGTGAGGGCAGCGAGGGCTTTGGAATGGTCTAAGCTGTGGTGAAATCATAATATTTAATCGTTGTTTTGCTTAAAGTCTGCAACTATTTATATGTTCCTACGCTTTATATGTCATATTGCTAGGTGCGATTTCTACTAATTTGCGATCTAGTTTTTCTATACGCTTACATGTCTTTAAATTTAAAAGTTAAGCATAAAAAAGAAGAGAAAAGTAACGTAAAGCAATATTTAAAGTAGATTGTAATGCAAATAATAGTTTTTAAACGAATCAAAATGAAAATGAATCTACATATATCATCATCAAAAATAATGTGATAATTGTATTATAAACTAATGCAAGTTAATCGTAAAACATTTTTTAAAACAATCCACAAACCGAAAAGAAACAACTTTGTTGTTGTAAAATTAATTGGAAACAAGAATTGTGTACTTTACTTAAATGCTAGCCATTTTGTGTAGAACTATTTCCAAATACCATTACACCAGAAACATATGTATTTGTATGTTTGTATTTAAAATTCGAAATCAAGTAGAGATTTTATTGTGAGAATTGAAAAAAAAAAAACGCAATGTTAATATGCATTTCAAACATCGCTTGGATGAAAATAGCAGGGTTTTAAATAGAGTTCTCAAATGTCTAAATGAAAATTGTAAGAGAGATATATATATTTAAAAATAGAAAGCAGTAAAATTTAGAAATCTGTATGCAACATTAAAAGTCAAATGAATTCATTAAAAATAATTAGTTATAGTATAAATGAAAATCAATATGTAGTTGTTGATATTGCTAATCGTAATTGAATGAAATGATCTCTTATGTGTGATGTGAAAAACAAGTTCAACTAAATAATAACTAAATAAACGGTAAACTTTAAAACGAGTTGGATCAAAAACTATAAAAAGCATTTTAATGTGTGTGTTATAACAGTGATAATATTTCATTGATAGATTTCTTTAGTTCTCATTAGCATATTATGCTTGTCGCAAATATTAGGAACTTAATCCCAATTTTTTTTAACAGAATACCTTGAGTTACCTTCAAAACGAGCTGTAACCTGTTTATTGCTCTACAAAATTAATAATACACACTCGTGACAATTAATGTTTCACAAACTGGTGCAACTGGTGTCAAAACCACTTTCTTCTGGCATGTTAAGGGCTATAATTAAAACAGGATTTTATGCAGTGTACTCTTCGTTGATAGATGCTCATTGGCGTTAATAAACCTATTGCATATTACAATTTTAAGTCAAGTGAAAAGTTACAACTTTTTATTGTTAGTTGTACACACTAAACGATCATCTCTCAAATACATTTTTATGCGTGAGTGACAAATTAAACAGTCGGACAACAAATAAACATAGAGTAGAAATTTTTGAAGAGACGCGTGCATGTTTTTGTGTGCGTATTAATTTAAACAATTATTACACACTAATTGTACAAAGACAATATAGAAAATATATATATGCAATACATGCCGCCTGTACGCCTCATTTATATTGAAGGAGAAAGTGGTTTATATGTTGGACTAGTCAATGATTATAAAACATAAACAATAGCTACGGCAGCACACGTAACGATCTTGAAAACTTTGTTTAACCTGTGCACAAGTTCTTAGCTATAAATCTTTATACAATCCATTCATAGGGCTCACAGATCAGTTTTCCAATGGGTTTATGTTTTTCCTTATTGTTTGAAAAGTCGTTATGGTAAGTTATTGGTTCAGCACTCTCTACATAATCATGCTTGTTTTTGTTCACATGAGTACGAACGAAATATGCTGCATTTATTCCATAAATGAAAAGTACAAATTTATGTGCACGTAATAACCTACAAAATGAGACACATTATGAGCACTATAAAATAGTGAAATTTTCAACCATAGCAAGTACCTAAAATATAACATCTACATTAAGTGGCCTGGCACACATTTGAAAACAAAATACAAGCATAAGTTCATACGTACTAAATGTAGTATATAGTCTCAAGTGTGTCGAGTTTAATGAGAAGGTCATCTGTGCGCCAATTAAGAACTGGTATTCAGACACACGGGAGGAGGTGAAGTGCAATGAGAGAGAAAAGTGTGACACAAGGTCTTGAACATATGCTTTAGCCAGGTAGAGAATACAACATAACTTTCACGTTGACCCTTTGAGCCGCTGAAAACTTCTCTTTAAATAAAAACAACGTTTATTTTTTCAAATTTTGTTCGTTGCACAAATTTAATTTACAAAATTCGCCGCACGTCCGCTTACATTAGAATAAATAACTTATAGAAGAAAGCCTAAAGGTAAAATTCTGGACTAACCCGAACACTTGCTGGCCAAGGTGCATAAAAGTGTTCTTGGACAGAAGATCAGTGCCTTGGAGCAGGTCATCTTGTGTCCTTTCATGCTGCCTTGTGCATTCTTATAGCACACAAAGTAGTTGCTAATTGATGTCTGATCGGGAATCTTATCACCCTCCTTGCAGTAATATTTTCGTTTCTTAACGGACCCACTGTTGTTGCTTACGGATGGCGGCGTCGGTATTACTAACTGAGGACGTGATGTAGTGGTTCGTTCCGGAAAACTAACCATGTAGTTGTCCAAAAGACTTTGCTCCATACTTGAAGAACCTCCGGATGATGTTGGGAGTGCACTCGATTCCGGATTACCTCCGTATTGCTGTAGAAGATTGGCAAGACTAGATACTCCGGCAGCTGTTGCCGGAGCACTCATTTCAGGCTTACTGTTATATTGCTGCAGAAGATTAGCAAGACTCTGACTTTTAAGTGCCGCCTCCTGTCGGCGTTTCGCTTCTGACAGAACCTTAAGCGCATCCATCTGCAGTCGCCTATTTTCATCAATGGTGTAACCATTAAATATTGGCATATTTCCACACTGCGCATAAGTTGGAGCATCGCAAATGCGTGTCTGCTTATTAAAGCCCGTGTAGGGTGGACAAGAATACGACAAGACCTTCCCATCCTTCTTGCTACACACAAAGTAACGGGTGCAGTCTGTCTGATTGGGCTGACGGACACCTGTTTGGCAGGTTATAACTTCTACATTGCTCAACTCTGACATTGCTGATGGTGATTGTGTCATCAGTGGTAGTATGGACTTTCGGAACACATCCAAGCTTATAAAGTTCCCGTTGAAGTTGACCAGCTGCCCCTGTCCTGCTGAATACTTGTTGGCTAAAAGATTAATGCCATTGCCATTGCCATTCCCCATGCTAGAGCTAAAAATATTCATCTCCATATTACCAGCTGCATTACTATACATGCTGCTACTGCTCATGCTTGGTGTCGCCTGAGGCATATAAGTGGGGGCCTTAAAGTGATATTGATGCTGATGCTGCTGCTGCTGCTGCTGTTGCTGCTGCTGCTGATGCTGCTGTTCGTTTACCGCATTCTGGGACGATACATAGGTTTGCTCCATATACGAACTAGGTGCTAATTGATTGCTCATGCCCAATCTATCCGGTGAGCCGGCATTGCTGTAGGTTAGCAGGTGAGGATTGTGATGATTGTTGTTGTTACCATTACTATTTCCATTAATGTTGACATAGTTTGAATTAAACGCGTCATCAGCCTCCGCCTCCATGCTTTCGATTTTTTGTGAATTTGGTCGTATCTTTATTTGACCTGGATCAAGATGTGTCGGGTACATATTCTGTCCATCCATTGGTCGTGGTATATTCATGCTCATGGACGTTGGATAGCTCTCCGAGTGAAACACACGATTCACATTATTTTCATTCAGATGTGGACTGGGGGTGTAGTAGGTGGCTACAGTTGCCGGCGAAGGTTGTTGCTCAAAGGGACGTGGAGTTGTTTGACTAAATTCACCTGAATAGGGAGCTGTATATTGTCCCGTGTAATGGCCGCTTATTGTTGTCACTGAATTTGGACGCATAGTAGTCATTACCGTCATGAATTTGTTGTAGTAGTTATTGTTGTTACTGTCCAATTGATTATTATTATTGTTATTATTATTAATGTGTTTGTCTAGATTGGGAAAGTGACCTAAACTATTGCCGTAGGTATCGTGAACTTCCTTTTCGCCAGAACTGGTGCTGGATAGATGAACGGGTATTACATTGTTGTGAATGATTGTCGTACTTGGTTGCTTCTTATTGTAACCATTGGGTATCTTGTGATGAACATAGTGTGTCCGTGTTGGTTGCGATTCATAATTCTGCATAGAATAGAACTGTTGAAAGGGATTATTGTGAGGCGAGAGAATCACTGGCTGTAGAATGGGTGACGCGTAGTACGCACCGTTGTAGGCAGGATTGGGTAGCACTTTGGGCAAATTCTGTGCGGCAATCATCTGCTTGGACAACTCCAGTACCGTTTTTAATGTTTCCTCTGAGACCTTCGGTTCGTGTTCGCTGTATTCATGACTCTGAACCTGCTGGGTCTGCGTCTGGACCTGACTTCGATCGGGACTGGTGCCATACTGAGGTAGTGTAAACGTAACCGATCCCTCAGGACGATTGACCACAATTTGCGAGTTAGCATAGCCTGGACCATACGAGGAGAAGGGCTGCGTATTGGACAGCAGCAGTTTCGTCTCTGGTTGCATACGATGCTTTGATAAATGCTCCTGCAGTCGGCTTTTATTCACTGTTGGCTCCGGTAGTGGAATAATAGATGGTTTGGTCGTTAGAGATGTTGTTGCTGGTGGCATTGTAGTTATTGTTGTTAATGGTGTTGTAGCCGATGGATCTTTGTAGTTCCCTAAAGGATTCATCATGTCGAATCGATTCTTGAGGTCGAAATGAGCTAAAAATGCATTTAGCTGATCTGGGCGCATTTCCAGCTGAGGCTTATCTGTCTTTTGGTACGTTTGCTGAAGTCCATCAATCAGCTGTGAGAGACGCTGAAGATGCGCCGTGAGATTGGGATCAATATTGGATGCAGATGCTGGTTGCTTAATGGATGTCTCAGTAGGGTGAGTGCTTTGATTAATGCTTGTGTTCCCAACATTGACTTCGCCCTCGCGATTCTCTGTCTGCAACGGAAAACCATCCAAATCAACAAGCTCTCCATCTCCGCTTGAGTCAAATTGACCGATGGATGAGCTTTCAAATTCACTGGAACTCGGCTTTGGCAACACTGCACTCTTATTTACTTCATCATCCTGCTCCTCGCTGCTTAGCTGGCCATCCAGGACAATCTCCACATTGCTATTGCTTTCCTCACTGAGCAAAAGTCCTGCTTCATCTCCGTTGCTTACTATAATAATGTCGTTATCCTTATTTTCCATTTTTCTTGTGGGCGTCTTCGATGTGCTGCTCAACTCACTTGGTGTAATGCACTCCCAATCCTCGTCGGGCAGGACACAGGTGCCCACAATATGTTCGTACACAAGTCCCTCGATACACTTGGTGGGAATCCAAACGTGGGAATTGGAAGGCAGTTCGCGACATTTGTAGAAGGCATTGCAAAGTGTCTTGTGTGGTCTGGATTTTTCAGGGCATGGTTTTCCTGGCAGACAGCAAAGTTCATACAAAATAAACGAAAGAAAAGAAAAAAGACAGTTGTCAATATAAATTTAAGCACTTTTATTTTAGATCTGAAACGATCTCACAATCATCACTAATTTTTTTCACCAACTTTAAGTGATTCAATTTCAATCAATTAATCACTTTAACATTGGTTTATCGCACCTTCAGAAAAGTGAAAGATTCCGAAGACAATGCATAAATATATTATACGTCCATGCATATCGTTAATTGATTTCGATTATTGATATCCTTGCTGTTTACTCCTTTTTTTCGTTAGCCAAATCCGACTCGGAAATAAACTTCCGCTCAATACAAAGCGCGCGATACGAATGGCTGCACATCCAAGATTTCAACAACGTTAAATTTTAACAATTTTCACTTTGAGCTACCATTGCTGGCGTCGTTAGCGCTCAGACCCGCATCGTAGAGAAATGAGACTTGAATATAGAGCAAAGCGTGAAAAAAGCATGTTGGCACTCTCATCAAATGTAAAGCGCGGCCAACGAACAAACTCTATATTTATTCGAAATGTAAGGTACTAATTGTTTAAACAAATAAAATTAGCTTGTTGTGGCATACGCATTAAAATTGGCGGTGTTGAAATAATTTCACTTTTACATTAGATAAAAAGTGCGTAATTATATATACTTTTTATTTAATGTAATGTATTATAAAATTAAATTAGATCTTCTGTGTATTTGTTTATATTATTTAAGAGAGGTTTAAGTTTTCGCTAGTGTTATGGTCATGTTATAGAGATCATTGTTCATGTCAGCTTCTAATATAATTCTAAAAATAACCTAAGTTACATTCTCGACCAAATCAAGTTGATTATCAATGTTTGTTTTATTTAAAGTTTCAAGTTAAAAGTGATTTCGTTAATAGTACATTTTTAAAACTGTATCGATAAACTCTAATCGATAGTATACAAGTATTTTATTGTGTATTCATTTGGTACGTTAGCGCAATAGCTTAACACTGACAATAACAGTATTTTACTTTATACATATAAAAATATTAAACAACCTATCATAGCCTCTTTAAACAACAACTTCAATTTGAAATTTAGAAATTGGAAATGCATGTTCCTATAGCAGAGACCTGTTAAAAATATCATAATGTCATCAAATTCAATCAAATTTGAAGCTTTGGTATTTTATGGGAGGTCCAGACCAAGTTTTAAGTATTTTTATGTTTTTCGGACGCGGTAACACTCAGTAAAAACGAAAACTAAATTTTTTTGCCAATGCATTGATTCTGCCTTTTAAATAATACCACCTAAAAAACAAAATGCTAAGCACTATTCGTGTTTCAAGTGCAGCGTGCGCGTAATAAATTATATCAAACATATCGCGAAATAATTGTTTTTTCGTTAAAACAGTAAACACACACACATACACACTGCTAGATAGTGTATAAATTGTAGAAAAACAAGAACAGGAGGTAAGCGAAACATTAAGACTGTGCAGGTAAAGGTAGATAGATTCCATTTATAGTAGCAATCAAATGAACATTTGTGCATTGGAATGTGCGTCGCATTTTTTTTTTTTGTAGGTTTGCCAAGAATAGTGGGCGCTAAGCAAGAATCAGTGTCAGCACTGTCGCGACCTTTGCCTCAATTACAAACAAACAGTGACACACATACCCATACATACACGAACCAAACTTACATACATTCAATTCAATTTATAGGTACATTAGTGCAAGTGTAATAGTGTGCGGGTGTAGAACTTAAGATATAAACCAATATGTTTGCTTGTAATTGCTTACTCTTCAGGTGTCTCTTCGGATCCCCACACCACCCCGTAGTTGATCAATGTGCTTGTGTGTGTGTTTTTTAGTGTCAATGCATTTTTAGCTTTTTTTTCCGCTTGATTTCTTTTGAATGAGTAAATACAAAAAGGCTTTTACATTTATATGCAATATGTGTCCTTACATACGTACATTTATTACTAGATATTACTCAAATGCAGAGAGACGCAGCTGTTGTCTCGCTTCGCTGATTACATACTTATATGTGTATATTTGTATGTACATATTTGAGTTTCCTTTTGCCGATAAACGTTGCTTGCCCTCAAAATATAGTACATGTACATATGTTTCAGAATAAAAACACCACTCACATAAATGTTCATTGTACATGATAAGAGTAGCAACATATTATTTGAGTCTCGAAGTATATTGTAAATTTGTATAAATTCAATATATGAATACATTTAAGACAATAACTTTCCACGTTTATTTTACCTATCTAGAGTAAAATCAAGTGTTTAATTAAAAACAATTACTAATATGTGCTGCATTAATGACTATTTTGATTGACCAACAATAGAGACAAATTGCATCAAAATTACACGTATGCATGAAAATGTATCGAAAATTGTACTAGTGTACTTTTTGTTAGTGACTCATTGTGGCGATTATAAAATCCATTTTGGCAGGCAGGCAGGCAGGCAGGTAGTGGTAGTTGTAGTCGTAGTGGCAGCCTACAAATGCGTGATATCAAAATTATTCTATTATATATACGCGCGATATGAATACATGTACATACATACGTATGTCTGACAAGGGAATAATATAAACATATAAAAATACGTCAGCTAAAGGCACGTTCAACGCACAAACATTTTCGTGCTCAAAAGGTAGCATTGGGTTAACGTTAGAGAAAGTGTTTTGTCACAAATAATGTGCTTATTTAAACATAATAATTACATATCATATTATCTTCATTTTGCTTATGATAATGTTTATAACCAGTCAAAAGTTTGTTGATGTGCTGTGTTTTAAACAGAAGATAACTAATGTTATCAAAAATAAACAGTTTAACATCTACTGCGTCAAATAGATAATTTTGTTTTCTAAACGTCTTAATTTTCGTGCAACCACAAAGTTTGTGACTAAAACATGAGTTATAATAATTATATTAAACACATTATTAATAACGACATTTTCAAGAAAAATGGATCGATATTCCTAATATCGAAATGAAACCGTAATAAATGGAATTGTGTAGCAACATATTTATAATAACGCACTGTACTGTTTGATAAGACCCCGGTAACGGCCAGATTACTATGACCAAATACTTTTAGAAATTATTTGTGGATCCGTAAATAAGAATATTCTGGAAACTTCTTTGTAGTTTTTACAGTAACAAACGGGTAAAAGACGTTTTCATGCTGTTCGTCCTGCTGCATTTTTCTTTGTATTTTTCTCTTGCAATCAGCTATTATTGTACGAAATAAATACATACTTATGAATGATTGTGTGTCGGTGTCGGTGTGTGTTTATGTACGTAGCTTTGTGGATTGTTTTTTCAATATATGAGAACTGTTTGCACCTGGTTCTGGCGTACATATGTACATATCTTTATAGACATCCACTTCCTTTGCCCGCTGAATTATTGAACTGACAATCTTATCAACGTAGCTGTTGCAATCTTATTGTTTTGTTACCTTTTATAAAGTGCGAAAATTATTAATTCAACGATTCTCTTTCACTTTTTCGATGTCTCTCTACTTAGCCCCTAACGTCGGGCAATAAAACTAGGCGTGAAGGCTAGCTAGCAGGAGCTAGGAGCAGCGATTAAATGGCTGATGGTAATAGTCAGGCAGCAGGTGCAGCTTCTCGCGCTGGCAACGGTGGCCTTGACGACAACAATCAAAACCAAGCAGGCGCATCTGGTGGCACTGGAGCAACATCCCCGGCAGCAGTTGGAGCCAGCAGCAGCAATGTAGCAATTCCAAATGGCAGTGGCAACACCAGCAGTGGGAATAGTGGTAATCAAGGATTCTATCAATTAAGCGTGACAAGTAAGTGCTGATGCTAATTAATTTTGAATGTTTTTTAATCTTTTAATTAACTTTCTTTCGATTCTTTTCCACAGTTGAGGAAGCCTCGCTGCGCAATAATGGCTTTCTTAAACCGAATCCCTATGTGGAGCTATTAATTGATAGCAAGAGTAAGCGCAAGACAGATTTGGTGAAGAACAGCTATCTGCCCAAATGGAACGAGGAGTTTACAGTGCTGGTAAGTAAATGTAAAATGTTTTAAAAATGAAAACACTTGGCTTATTAATTTGAATTTGCTCAGATTACGCCAAATTCGACGCTGCACTTTAAGGTGTTGGACCATTCAAGTTTTCGCAAAGATGCAATGCTCGGCGATCGTGTTATTCACCTGTCCCACATATTGCATCATTATAATGGGCAATGCGAGTTCCTCGAACTGACCATCGATCTGTTTGTAACCTCCAAGTCGGACAATCGGAAAACAAAGAGTGGCGAGCTGGTTGCCATACTCAATGGCCTTAAGCTGGATATGAGCAAGGTGGCCCAGCTACAGCCAAATGGTGCCGCTGCCGTCCAGGCAGTTAATCCAGTTACGAGCGATGCTGCCGCCGCGGGACGAAGCTGTATGATCTATGGCGGAGTGCGTGCACGAATGCGACTTCGCTCTAGTAATGAGGAGCAGCCAGCGGCTACGCGTTCGCCAATACTGACCAATGGCATAACATCGGAACACCGATGTTCGGGTGCACCACCAGTTTGGGAGCAACAGGTTGCTCAGCCTCAGCAACCGGCGCGACTGGTTAATGGCAGTGCAGCGGTTGTGCCGCAAACAGCATCCTATCCACAGCAGCCACCAGCACCACCTCCGGTACAGGTGCGTCCGGTTAGCCAGGTACCACTTTACACGAATGGTCCGATGGAGAATGGAGCTCAAGCGACCTATATGGTTGGTGGTGCAATGGAGCAGCCAGGTTGTGGCACTGGAATACCCGTTGTTAATGGCACAGATCAGCAGCTGCAGACGCAGGCGGCGGAGGATGAATTGCTTCCGGCAGGATGGGAGATACGATTGGATCAGTATGGACGACGCTATTACGTTGATCATAACACACGCTCGACATACTGGGAGAAGCCAACTCCGCTACCACCTGGCTGGGAGATACGCAAGGATGTGCGTGGTCGCGTCTACTACGTGGACCATAATACACGAAAGACCACGTGGCAACGTCCAAATAGCGAGCGTCTAATGCACTTTCAGCACTGGCAGGGCCAACGTGCTCATGTTGTTGCACAGGGCAATCAACGCTTCCTATATTCACAGCAACAGCAACAACCGACGGCTGTGACGGCGCCCGTGACGCAGGATGACGAAGATGCGCTCGGAGTGCTACCCGATGGCTGGGAGAAGAAGGTGCAATCGGACAATCGTGTCTACTTTGTGAATCACAAGAATCGCACCACACAATGGGAAGATCCACGCACCCAGGGTCAAGAGGTGAGCCTTATTAATGAAGGTCCACTGCCACCGGGCTGGGAAATACGCTATACAGCTGCTGGCGAGCGCTTTTTCGTTGATCACAATACACGACGCACGACATTCGAGGATCCACGTCCTGGTGCGCCTAAGGGAGCAAAGGGCGTCTATGGCGTGCCGCGCGCTTACGAACGCAGCTTCCGCTGGAAGCTGTCCCAATTTCGTTACCTGTGCCAGAGCAATGCGCTGCCCTCGCATATCAAGATCACCGTCACACGGCAGACGCTATTTGAGGACTCATATCATCAGATAATGCGCTTGCCAGCCTATGAATTACGTCGTCGACTGTACATCATCTTCCGTGGCGAGGAAGGCCTTGATTACGGTGGCGTTTCGCGCGAATGGTTCTTCTTGCTGTCGCACGAGGTTCTCAATCCCATGTACTGTCTGTTCGAGTACGCGAACAAGAACAATTATAGCCTGCAAATTAATCCAGCATCGTATGTAAATCCGGACCATTTGCAATATTTCAAGTTCATAGGACGATTCATTGCCATGGCATTGTACCATGGTCGATTTATCTACAGTGGCTTTACTATGCCCTTCTACAAGCGCATGCTGAACAAGAAGTTGACCATTAAAGACATTGAGACCATCGATCCCGAGTTCTACAATTCGCTTATCTGGGTGCGAGACAATAACATTGATGAGTGCGGCCTTGAATTGTGGTTCAGCGTTGACTTTGAAGTACTTGGCCAGATAATACACCATGAGCTCAAGGAGAATGGTGAGAAGGAGCGTGTCATTGAGGAGAACAAGGAAGAGTACATTACGCTTATGACCGAATGGCGCATGACCCGGTAATTAAATTGTACAATTAAGAGTTTTCAGTGTATATAATATCAAATTTTCTACTATCAGCGGTATTGAACAGCAAACAAAGACGTTCCTAGAAGGATTTAATGAAGTTGTGCCTCTCGAATGGCTTAAGTACTTTGACGAGCGCGAGCTGGAACTGATTCTGTGCGGCATGCAGGACGTGGATGTCGAAGACTGGCAGCGCAATACAATATATAGACACTACAATCGCAACTCCAAACAAGTCGTATGGTTCTGGCAGGTAAGTTCAATCATGCATTTAACTTTTCACTTTCTCAACTACATTTTCACTTATCATTTTCAGTTTGTACGCGAAACGGACAATGAGAAGCGTGCTCGACTGTTGCAGTTTGTGACGGGTACTTGTCGTGTGCCTGTGGGCGGCTTTGCTGAGCTAATGGGGTCGAATGGACCGCAGCGTTTCTGCATCGAAAAGGTGGGCAAGGAGACATGGTTACCGCGCTCGCATACGTGCTTTAATCGTTTAGACTTGCCGCCTTATAAGAGCTACGATCAGCTGGTGGAAAAATTGACCTTTGCCATTGAGGAGACTGAGGGCTTCTGCCAGGAATGAGTGGCAGTCGGTTTGTGGTCGGTTTGTTGATTAATGTTTAATTCCAATTGAACGTCCCTCTGTCGTCCGTTACGTTGATAGTTACTGTTATTATTAAATACCCTACATATGCATACAAATATACGTATGTATCACTATTTTGTAGACACTATATATGTTCGGGTTTCCCTTTTGTGGGACGCATCCTATTTCTATGTTCGCAATACCACCTTGCCCAAAGTACACAATTCTTTTTAGGCGTTTTTGGCTCAATCTTTGCACTTCAATTGGAATTTTGGCCATATGCTTTATTCATTAAAATAGAAACGCCCTCACACATATGTTAAACACACACTCTTAGTACAAGCGCTAAATGCTTTGCAAAGTGTTTTTAAATGATCGAAATTTTAACTTGTTAGTCAGTCAAACGGTCCACAAATAAACCAATAAAAATAAAAATGATGTAGCTTGAGCAATATGTAAAGAAAAATGAATGTCAAGGCTTTTGTTATTTTATAGTTTTATACAAAGTTGTAAATAATTAAAATTTGCCGTTTTCATAAAGCAAACAACAATTTCTTTAACCATCAGTTGAATATTCTAAAGTGCAACTGTGAATGCAATGCGTAGATACAAGTTTTAATCTGTTAAGTAACTGTTTAGCACATATGTACACAAAAATAAATAAGAGAGAAGAAAATATCATGATAACTCTAAACACCGTAAAAGTTATATAAAATATTTGCAAAACAATTGTAACAACACACTTTAATCAATAACTATATCATTAAAATAGCAATAATTATTGTTAACAACATGTAGAGCAAAGAAATTTGACCGTAAATTGGGTGTGCATGACTAAAGGCAATTTGAGAACTATATACTACATATAATGTTGAATGTGAAGTTATGCAATCGAAAATTGTGTAATGGAGGCATATAAAGGTAAAAAAAAATTGTATGATGATTATATATATATAAACAATTATATATTAAATTAGTTTAATGCAACGTGTACTGTATTATATAAAATAAATGCAAAATTATTTAGTGATATGCGAAAAGTCTATTGATAATTAATTTAACAACATACAACAACAAAAATACATTTAATGTATATTGAACAGATATAAGTGATTAATATAAATCAATATACCAATCTATTTTTTAGAGCCTAAAATGCCTTAACGATCGTATAAAAATTGATCGTTAGGGAGACACTATCGATTACACAATTAACAAGGTGATAACTAAGGATACAGTTTTTCCGTGGTGGCAACGCTCTCTGCGCTTTGCGTCATGTAAACAAATCTCAGCATTACTAGAGATTAATTTTATTGATGTTTAGCTAATTTTGGGGAGCTCAGTGCGAATTTTGCTTGTATTCCACTAATTTGGTACGTAAAAATTAACGTCAGACTTTTTAAAATATAATAAATCATAAAGAAATTCAATCGACGCCAAGGCAAAGCAAAGATGTTGATAGATATCCCAAATTTTTTCGGTATGCGCGGATTTCTGCTTATATATGTGTATTTATTATTTTAGTTTAACACCTAACAATATTGCAAATTTAACTTCAAGGTCCCCTAAAGAATCTCGCAACACTAAGGAGTTGCTAAAATCGCCGCAGCTCAAGAAAAATCAGCTGAGACCGCGAATGCCGACTCAAACAACAACAATTAATGAAGACGGCGTGTCGGGACGCACAGAAGAAATACCAACGGCACTCCTGCCCTCCGCTAATGCAAACATTGCATTGGCGCAATCCACATCAAAATTTTCCTTGCTTTCAGCGTCAAAAGCAAACATTGTGCGACAATCGCCATGCAAAGAAACAGGTTCGATGCCAAGGCGCCAGGTTGATTTCAACAAACAAGCTATGTACAAAATGGAAATCTCAAGAACGATCGCAATTCAAAACAAAGATGTACCCAAAGATCCCATTTATTTACGGTATGCCAATTTTGTGCAATAATAAATTAACAACAGCACTTACATATGCAATTTCAACTGTAGTCCATCTTCAGAAATGTGCAGTATTGAGAAGTTAGATCAATCACCACGACCAATGAAAATTAGCTCGAATTCAACAAGCAAGGAGAATCAGCTTAGGCCACCTATGCCACCTCTAAAAATGCCCAAAACCAAAGACTTTAATTTAATAGAATCATTGTCAAAGAACATGCACGGTGTGCCGCGACGGACAGAGGAAATGCTTAAGTCACCACTGCACTGCGGCGTGGCAAACATTCGTTCGGCTTACTCCGCATCAAAAATTCCCTCGACTTCAGCGGCAATGTTGAAGACGATCGTAGTGCGTCAATCGCCAGCTAATGAAAATGTAATAAGTTGTACGGCAAGGAACAAGTTCAACAAACAAGCTCTGCACAAACCTGAAAACATCCCGCCGCCAGCTTGTCAAAATACTGATGTCACCAAAGACCCTGTACATTTATGGTAAATACATTTATTGTTTGATTAGTTCTCATTTAAACTTTTAATTGTAATTGTAACTTTAAGGTCGTCAACAGAACCTCACAGAATCAAGGAAACGATGCAAACATCACTGCAAGTGAAAAGCAATTTGAGCTCCAAGTACAAGGAAAATCATCTAAAACCGCCAATGCCTCCTCCAATTAAAAGCATTACAAAAGATTTCAATTTGATAGAATCAATGTCAAAGAACATGCACGGAGAGCCGCGACGTACAGAGGAAATGCTAAAGTCACCGTTGCACTGCACCAATGCAAATATTTGTTCGGTTTCCTCCACATCAAAAATTCCACCGGCTGCAGCGGCAGGCTGCGTGCCAAGACGCAAGTTGGATTTCACAAACAAACAAGCTATGCGCCAAATGGAGGAACGCATTGTTAGTTATCTCAGACAAATACGTGCTTTTCGTGTGATTTTAAACCGTGGCATGCATACAATGAATGTTGATGATTTTGTGATTATAACAAATTATTTGCTAGCGTTTAGTGGAGTCCAGCTTAAAACGTTGAACAAGGAAAATTATATTGAGCAAACGATTGTTGCGGCGCAGCTGCTAAAATATCCATATAAAGTAAACAAATCATGCTTGTGTTTGCCCAGTTCAGCTTTTCACTCTGTGCTGCGAATATTTGATTTTCTGCTGGACTTTGCACCACTGGAAGATGAGTGCTTGTTTAAGGACTTCAATTTTTATAGCGCGGAATATAAAATATGGTGTGACAATAAAACTAAATTACAGGATGAGTTATTCGGTGTTCTACCAAAGCAGGAAGTAGAACTAATAAACACTGATTCAAACGAACAACAGTTTCGTCACTTATTACTGGAGGAAGCTAGTCTGAAGAAACAACTTACTGAATGCCAGGAACAATTTCATGCCGTAAACCTGCGTTCTTTAGTGTGTGAACAGAAAATGGGCCAGCAGTGCCTTGCAATATGGCGCAATAATGAGCAATTAAAACAATTGAAAAGCAGCTTGCTAAAAAATACTAACAGCTGAACTATAAAAATTCAACTGGAGAGCTAAAATTAAAAAAACATCCACATATCCTTAAACAGTTCCACAACAGTCTTTGAACCAGGACATTAGAAAGACAAACAAAAATTAAGGTTAGTAAATCTATCACAGAGCTAAATTTAATATACTTTAAACTAATTTTATATTTCAGCAACAAAACTTACATAATAATTATATCGTGCATGCCATTTCATTTAGCAAACACAGAGTTTGGCAAATAAAATAAAAGCACAAGTACGTGAATGCTAGCACATATAAAATCTAAAGCTTTTAATATACCACATTTAATCAACTTTGTCAACGTTTCTACTGACGAAGCAGCGTCAACGAAGCTTGGTTCAATGTCCATCCACCTGCATTTGCCTCTGCATTCCAGCACATCTTGGCGACGCTTGACAATTTGGCAAACGACAGATTCCACTTTATGATGATACTGCACGCTTTTGTGGCCACCACGCATCAAGGACAAGTGGCACAGCTCTACCGCAGGTGCCCCTCGTGCTTTGCTTGATCGCCAATTGTAGCGTCAGTAAATTGTATTTGCTTCCACAGCTTGTAATAGCTGGCGCATTTGCCATGTTTGCCCGCTTGTTGTGTGTTGTGTGTGTGGTATTGTTCGTGTGTTTATGCACCATTTTGGCGCTTTTCTGCTGATTTATGCAAAACTGTGGAATTTTTCAATTGCGTTTTCACACGTCCTGCAGGACCTGCTTTTGCTGCTGTAACTGCCGCTGCTGCTGCTGCTGCTGTTGGTGCTGTTGCTCCAGTTTTCTTCCTTCACATTGCACTCAGCTTGTTTGTGCAAATGTGTGGCGCACACATTTCACACATTTGCGCAACTTTGCTTTCAAATGTGCAACACATTGCCGCGCTTGTTCTTGTTCTTGCATTGTTTGTTTATGCTCCACTCCTCGCTACACTGAGAGAAAAGCTAAGACTGCATCATTGCCCTCTAAATTCTTTAAAAAAGGTATGGTAAGATGTACTTGACTAAATCATATTTAGCTAATAAACATATACCACTATGATATTATTTGAGAAAAACAAAACCTATATATATATATATATATATTGTTTTCGAGTGCACATTTTTGGACTAGGTAGGGTGTTAAATAATGTGTGGGGGGGCAATGGGATACGTTAGCATAAAACAGGACAAATATCTGCAGCTTCTCTGCACGAGTTCCCAACTGCATTTTATTGTCGCACATGGGTAGGTGGTGTGTGTGTGCGTGTTGTGTTTATGTGCGGATTCATGAATATCCGGATGCACGCTTCGTTTTGCGCATTTACTGTCAAGTGATAACTTTCACGTGGGTGGTCTTAGTAGTTGTTGCCAGCATCTACCTAAATGTTTAGCATTTCCACTTATGGAACAGACTAGAGGGCAGACTTCGTCCTGTTAAAAAAAAACTACTTAAAAATTTTATGAACGAGATTTATATCTTCATTTTTTTTCTAGCACATTACATTTTATTGTGTTGTGTTTAGGACATGTTAAGAGCTTGTAATAGAATATGAATTTATATCATTATTTATGATAGAAACTATAAGCAAAACTTTAATAGCTGCAAATATAAATATAAAATACAATTTAAGTAGCAACAAACTGATCAATCTTCTTTGTCTATCTCTATGGTCATAAAAATTAAAATAAACATAAACGCAGGAACCACCAACAAAACGGTGCTTATTCGCGACATAAGTGCTGCGAATTATGCACTTCGCCAGCTTTGATATTTAGTGTTAATCATACATACTGTTCGCGCCAAATTGTATCCTTTATCCTGTTTGACTAACATTAACACTAACACTAAAACGCAAATGCACACACCCATTTAGTTAGTTATCTGCGGGTTATCTAACAGTTTGTTAAACAACGGCATAAATTAGCACACTGCAGTAAATAGCAGCTGCTGTGACTTAAACTGATGTGTATGCAAGTGAAAAGAGACCAAATTTATTGGCGCATAACTCAAGCAAAATATGAATGGTTGGATGCACTTTACAATTTATGTCGGCGACGTGATGGCAAATACGAAAGGAATGATGCCAGACAAAGTCTACTGCGATATTGAATTATAAATACTCAAAATGCAATTTTTAATAATCGAAAAATCGCAAAAATTTTAGAATAGCTTTAAAGAGCAGTTGTTAATGTAGCTAATAAAATAAAAATACATTTAGTGTAAACATTAAGTGGTTTTACTTGTAACCAATTTTGCTCCACAAGTTCCAATTTTCAGCTCTTCAGCATCATCATGGCAATACTCAATTGTTACTTTATGCTTGCTGTCTGGCTGTCGATTCATTTAATGAGAGGCCTTAAAAGAGTGTGTGACAGTGGGAGAAAGAGATAGATAAACAGTAAGATAAAATGGAACACCTGACAAGAGCTAACTTAAGTGTTACAATGTGTGTGTATATCTGCAGGGGTGGAAGTATCGAAATTAGGCCTTAGTTATATACTATGACAAGCAAATTTGCTGCATTGGATACTGCAGTCAAATAGGATTCACATGGGCAAATAAAATGAAATTATTTGTGTGGAAGCTGGAAGCTGAAGCTCAAACTGATTTTGAATATCTTTGCTTCTTACCTATGCAAATTGTATTTACTTACGGCAGATTGACATAGAAAAACGAGTAATTGTATCAAAGTAACAATCAACTACCAAACAAAAATCCAAAGCAGTTTTTCTTTTCACAGGAAAAAGTATATAATTACTGTTATGCCTTTTAAAAAGTATCTGTTTGTAACATTGTAGAGTCAACAATTAAAACAAAAAAGTTTGCATTGTAAGCGTTTATTAACTAAAAAATGTTTGTGCTTTGTTTAAAAGAACCTCAATGGATGACCATAATTATCTGCAGGAATTGTGGTAATGAATATAAGATGACGCACACAAATGCGAAGGCAAAACAGATGGCGTGACTTTGGCTTAGAAAAAGAAGGTGGCAGGAGCTGCAAATGCAAACACAAACGTAAGCACAACAACAATTAAAACTTTCAGTAAAGTACTATTAAGTTTAAGTGGCGTACACTAAAGAAAATATACTGAAAACTATAATTCATTTTTTAAAATGGCATCAAAATATTTTCAATTAATTAGTAGTTTTTAAAACCTTTAACTTAATACAAAACAAATTCTAATTTTCTCTGAGTGTAAGCAGCACTCAAACGCAGTGCCTAGTGGACTTCAACAGTTTCCGACGTCCTGCAATTAGCTCAAAGCATATAAAAAGCAACGCAAGTTGATGTTTTGATCTTTTGGCTTGAACATTGCTTGCAGCACAGACAACGTTCATTTCAAGTGTGACCAGCTCCCATCAATAGCAAGATCGAATAATGATTGGCAGCGTTGAGCCACCCATTCTGCAGAGCTTCTATCGGATACCAAGAATCTCAGGACTGATTGTGGGCATTTGGCCACAACACAAACGCACTTGTGTTAAGAATTTAATCTGTTCATTTAGTTTCATTGTCATCCTAATTGGTGCATATGGTGAGAATCTGCATGGCTTTCGCAATCTCGACAATTTGGTAAAGGCCTTGGAGGCATTCTGTCCCGGCAGCACAAAGGCTGTCTGTGTCTTTAAGCTGACCATATTCTTTCTGTACCATCGCGAGTGGTTTGCAATTGTGCACCGTCTACGTAACATTTTGTGTGCCAGCAATAATGTGAAAGCGCAGAAAACACTTGTTGATATCTCGACAACAGCAAATCAGCTAAGTTTGTTACTTCTCACAGCTGGAACAGCAACAAATACCGCCTTCAATGCTCAACCTTTGATTATGGGTATTTATCGCTGGTGTCGTGACTTGCCCGGTGAAATGGAGTTGCCCTTTAATATAGCGTAAGTTGTAATCACTTTAAATACTTAATTAAACTAATTCCTATTTCGTTTGTAGACTACCCGACTTTGCCATTGTAAATCCATATTTTCCCTTCACTTATGTGGTGTTAACCGCCTCGGGTGCCTGCACAGTGTTCACTTTCAGTTTTGTGGATGGTTTCTTTCTGTGTAGCTGCTTGTACATAAGCGGCGCATTTCGTGTTCTGCAGCAGGATATTCGCTTTATTTTTGCCGAACTTAATGCAGGTAAATGAAAAAGCCGTCTTGCAACATTTATTGTGGCAGCAGCTCCGATGCCAGCTTTTAAATTTCTGCTTCTTTTTCACACACAAACACACACAGTGGAATATTTTACGCCTTCGATGAATGCCGACATAAGAGTTAAACTTAGCCATGTCATTGAGCGACACAATGCGATTATCGATTTGTGTTCGGATCTGTCGCGCCAGTTTACCGTTATCGTCTTAATGCATTTCCTGTCAGCGGCTTTTGTTCTCTGCTTGACCATTTTGGACATCATGTTGGTAAGCCGACAGACTGTATTGAAAAAAAGTTTAAATTATATATATATATATATATATATATATCTTCTTCAAAAAGGTTTTCAATAAAAGCCTTTTAAACTGTTTTTCGTCGCGGTTGGAAAGCTTTAAGACGATTGAATATTAATCATTAACGAAGAAAACACATATTAACATAACCTACTTATTTTACTTATTTATGTCTTGCATATGATTTTGAAGCAATTTCTGCAATTAGACATTATAACTGATTATCTTGTTAGCAGACACTTTATTTGCAATTAATGCCAACTCTTATCTTATCTCCTTACCTTGCAACGTGCAACAACTCCTTAACATAATATCTGCTGCAAACTGGACCAACTGGAACGGATTCAACCATGGACAGAACACCTCGTCGTTGAACGGCTTAACCTACATTTTCTATGGCGTTGCAGCCCTGACGCAGCTATTCCTCTACTGCTATGGTGGCAATCATGTCAGCGAAAGTGTTAGTTTTGTGTTGTTCTTGTTGCTGTTGTTTGTGTGTTTGTGTGTTTATGCCATCGTTTGGTCATATCAATTTCACGCCATAAGAAATAATGTGCGAGAGCACAAACACAAATTGCACTTGTGCTAAAATTTTAATTGCTCAACAAAAAGATGTTGGCAGCTGTCCCCTTGCCAATATTTCACCTCCCTCTTTTCTGATTCTTTCTGTCTCTCTCTCTCGTTCTCCCTCTCTTTATCCAACCCACACAGAGCTTGGCCGTGGCTGACACTTGTTACGACATTGAGTGGTACAAATGCGATGCGAGTACTAGGAAAATGATTTTAATGATATTGCGACGCTCGCAGCGGGCTAAAAGAATTGCGGTGCCGTTTTTTACGCCCTCATTGCCGACATTCAGTTCGGTATGGCGAGATTATAATGATTATAAATGTTGAAATTGTTCACTCTTTTCATTCCTTCTTTCTTCATTCTGTATCACTTTCAGATACTAAGAACAACCGGCTCATATATCACGCTTTTGAAGACGTTTCTGTAAGCCTATGAGGCGTATGATTGATATGCGAATGTGGACGCCAATTAGATGTCAGTTCTCGTTTGCGCACAAGTATATATTCAAGTTATTGTCATTGTCCTTGTTGCTTCTCTTGTGTCGCAACAAGTTGTCCAAGTTTTGGAATTGTAATTTATTTTAATATATTGTTAGCTTTGTTCTTTTATTTTTGACATGCGAGAAATAAAATGAGATGCAATTTAAGAGCCCGCAGACTGTCTCATTAATATTCAGCTGACAAAAACTTATAGAAGTACTAAAAATAATGAATAATTATTTTCATAATTACTATGTAAATAATTTATGATGGCAACATGCCAAGTAACAAAGTCTGGAAGTGAATTGGTAAATAACAAAACTACATTATTAAGAACTTTATTTATTAAACAATTATTTTATTTTTAATACATCACATACATACTTTCTACACACATTATTTAAAATCTGCTTCACTTTCTTACAGGTATTAAATTCATCATAATTCATACAATTATGCCATTTATTTTCATTATCATATTTTACTGTCAAATTGCATACATAATCATTTGGATTCACACTTCTGCACTTACAAATTAATGTTTATCATATCTCATATCCAGTTTAGCACCCAATATGAGTAAGCAAGTTTCTTCGTTTTTTTGCTTTCGTTGAAAATAATACTATATTACAAATTTTAGTCTTTGTCATGTGTCAAAAACTTATGAGCCGAACTGTCGTCTGTTTCTCATGTTGTATTTTTTGAGTTGAATTCAACTTCAACCTTGCCACAGGATCTATTTTTACTTGTCTGACTTGTGGATTGGTTTTACAATGCTCTACTTATTTGTACTTTTAACAACACAATGAAATGTAAATACTAAAAGGAACACGGAAATGAAAAATAAAACTGAACATGACTGAGACAAACAAAATGAGGCAATGTTCACTGTTGTTTGTTTGTTCTTTCCTTAGGCAATTTTTTAAAAACATTTCCGGTAGCTATAACAATTTCAATGTAAAAAAAAAAAACACTTTTATAACTAAGTTTGTCAGCTTTCGATGGAACCATTGTAATGTGAATGTTGTTTCGGCTTCCTTTAGTTTAAACTGCTTCCTTTTGGCAGCTAGTTTTTGGTCAAATGTGTTGCCAGCGTAACCCAAAGTATTAGCACCAGAAGCTGCTGCAAGTCCTTGCGGAAACAAGATGTTGCCGAGCTCTTTTGCATCGCCGCGGGATTCTCATCTGAAAAGCGCCAGAAAACAAATGAAATCTTAGTCGACTCCGACCTAATGTAAAGCCAGCACATTTAAATTAACGATAAGCCAAGACATCTTTTTGTGGAAGATACAAATAATATAATATGATTGTGAGATTTATTCCTTTGCTTGGCTTTACTTTCTTGCTCCCCATAGAGACGGGCACGCCTACGGACAGAATAAATAATCTACATATGTGTTGTCTAATTTTGTACGCCACAATAAGAGATTCTGCTGCGTATGTCGAAAGTTTTGTGATCCTTTATCTATCTTATAACTCGAAGAGTAAACAACATAAGCAAAAACCAGTTTCTTATGCTCCTCTTATTTTATTTATGGTACTAAAATATTTGTAGAACTTCTTCACAGTTTAAATTATTAACCTGAACACATTTACATTGAATTTTGCAACCAATACAAAACTAGAAACAAAAGATAAGAGTGTAAAGATTTCGGTTTTCAGACATATCTGACTTTTCTCCATCCCTTTCCATTTAAATTTTACATTGCATTTGATTTATTATATGTATTTAGGCATAGGCATATGGTTGTGTCATATAAACTCATTTCCTTATTTTCTATCTGTCTCATGTGCTTTCACATTTGTATTTCCTTATGATTGTGAATGCCAAATGTGCCACACGCTAAGGAATACGACTATGATTAACTGATTTTTGTTTGGGAAAGTTACTTCTGACATATTATCATATTTACTATGAGTTACATTCTCTGACTCTTTAAAATGTAAATTTTATAAATTGCTAAGCTTATACGTTTTCGTACAATAAGATTTAAGTCAACTTAACTGCTTAGCTGCTGCGCATTAAATTCAACACTTGACATGGCCATCAAATTAACGTACTTCAATTTGCTTCAAGTGCGTGCCATAAAACCAGAAAGGGACACAGAACGCGTCAAATTTACGATGACCAGTGCCCAGTGCTTGTATTTTTGTGTTTGTTATGTAGTAGTTTTGCACAATATAATCTCAACATTCCTTCAAATTTATGTGCGAAATATGCAAAGTGTAATAGCAAAGTTGCTGACTTGTTTACTTGAAATTTGAAACTTGAAAAATTGGGACACACTTGTTCTGTACGAGACAGAGAGCCTACGTTTTAAGTTTATAGCTCAGACTGAAAGATATATAAAGACTTGGCAACGAATTTGTAACAAGTATGCACAAGTATTACATTACTATAATATAAGCTAGGGTTTTCGTAAGTTTAAAATATCACTTAAACTTATTTTTATACTCATACAACGTCCAATACATATCTTACCTACTAGTTTACTAGTTTATTAGTTATCTGATCAATTGGGTTAGCTTACCATCTATGACATGCACCACAACGCTGGCACTACTCGCAGTCGTTGGCTGACACGTGTAGATTCCAGTATCCGTTATTTGAGCATTAGAGATGCGCAATCTTTTAAGAAATATATGTTTATCACTTTTAAATTAACGTTTAATCAAACACTACCTCGACTTGAGTGTGTCTCCCAGCTGGGATTCCATGGCAATGCGTGTAGTGAATTCCTTTTGCAAGTCTGTGCTCAAAACTTCGTTAAGCGATTGATTTAATTGGCCGGGCAGCAGTTCTTTTGGCGTTGCAACATCGTCATCATCCTCCTCTAGGGGAGTGATCAACTGTTCGCCACGATACCAATAAATGGGTCCAATGTCCTTCGAAGTCGGCTGCTTGACTACGCAGCTAAGAATAATGGCACTTCCCATCTTGAAATGCAGGTCAGGTGGTCCACTGATAACGGCTCTGGCATCGGGTGAGATTTCTGTAGGTATATACATATCAAGTTGATTACTTATGTGTCTAAGCTGTGGGATTCAATTATTATTTATGCAATTGCTTTTGGCAATCATTTGCGCAATTGACTGCACAAACTTTTAATCATACAATTTTATGGCATATGTTTTAAACTCCCCTAAATTGCAGCTATAAAAGTAAAACGACCAAAATGAAAATGCAGACTTTCAACACACACATATTTCTGTAATGCAGAACGATTGCATATGTGTTTGTGTGTCTGTAAGGGTATTTGTAAAACTGGGTTAATATTAATATTTATTATGCGTTGGCTTGCGCAAAAAACCATAATTAAACAAGTTTGAGTATTGAGTGTAGCCGTCGACTCAATGCTCTGTTGAAATATATGTTCACTGCAATAAAAGGGCAAAATCATATTTTTCAAAAAAATAACTGAATCAGTGAGTTAAGATCAATATCAAGTGACTTAGAACTCTGACTTTTTAAATGAATTCTTGCACACATCAGAAACAATATTCCCTCTTCCCTTTGTTAACATGAGTTTAAGAATATATATATAGCAAAAAATGTGACCCGCAAAAGCAGAAGCGGGAGACAGCAATAAGCACTCAAACACAGTACAATGGAGCGGCAGAGGAGTAAAAATAAAATTGGTTACTGCCTCAAACTGTGTTATTACACGGGCTGGAATTGGGGAATATTGTTGTCTGTGTGTTTACACGTGTGCAAAGTTCCAGCTTCACGTAGCCAGTAAACCCAAGGGAACATATCAGTAATTGCGATTTAGTGAAGGTTTGCATTAACTTTAATCGTTTATCTAAAGAATAAGGAGTGTTACTTTGACACTTTAATAACTACTTTAATATAATCATTTAGGGGCTATGCCAAAATAAAGTCGTTTTATTAACAATTTAAAAAGTCTATTATGTTTGCCACTAGTTTTAAGATAGTTAATCCGTTAATTTTTGTGAAAAATAATCGTAAGTAAGAATATAAAATACTTAAATCTTATTGCATTACTTTTCAATTATCAGCAGGCACAAAAAACATACACATACACTTTCATTTATAGCCTACGCCCGAGCTGAATTAATGGATGGAATAAATCTTATGGCCCAACAAAAAGGGAACGATAGCGATTGCATAAATTTGCATTATGACATTAATCAAATCCAACCCAAGAAGCGTTAAGCATCAGCCAAAGGCGGTTTTAAGGATACTCAACACACAACGCATATGCCGATAATGTCATTAAGGACAAGGCGACAGTGTCCAGCAAGCAGTATTATGCTTGCCACTGCTTGGCACTGGCCTTTTGCAGTTTGGTACTTGCCACTTACTGCTTGCTGCAGATGAAGGTGCTCCGCAATTGTTTCGTTAACGTAAATTAAAATGCATACGGTGGCAAAAAAGAAGAAGGACAAAATGTAATCGGAAATTCGTTTGTGAAAAAAAAAGAACAAAAAAGGATGTTGAGCAGGTTAAAACAAAGTTTGCACTGAAATAACGTTAAAAGTTGAACTTTAGTCGACTGCTAAATACTCAGTTTTGAGGAAAACCCCATTGGCTTCTTCTGTAAGTAACTTCGACCTCAGAGATACTATAAAAATTATAATCTTATAACTTATGTTTTGGATACAAACACAAATTAATTTATATTAATTATTTTTTAAATCATATTTTCAGGTCTCCAAAGCGAATGTCACACTAAAACGAGTATACTCTTTTTATGTGTGTTTGTTTTGCTGCGTGAAAAAAAAGAAGATTGCAAACTGATTTGCATAAGTGGCTAAAAGCAGCTGCTGACACTCAATGGCAACGACATATTGGCATTTCCTACAGCTGCTGTATACTGCATTTAATTAATATATAGTTTTTTTTATAAAAATTCATTTAATTGGTTGCTTTGTTTCGAATAAAGAAGACTTAAAAGTGCATTATTGAAGGATAACGATTATGATTACTTTAATACGCTTTAATACTGTATTGCACCAATATTATGAAGAAACATTTTGAAACATCATTTGACTAATCTGCTGTCGCATTAAATATGCTCACATTATTACGAACTAATTATGAAAACCGTGCCAATCGAGCGGCAACTTAACTCCTTTAGTTCCCACGGGCTGACGTACTTATTAGCTCTCTTGTGAGCTTGTCTAAACTGTTGCTTTTGGCCACTTAAAATTGCGATGCTACCTAGGTGTAAATTGAACCTGCCTGGTTTGAGACTTGATCCTCTCCTCGGTGTGCTTTTATTTATTTATGACAAAAAATGGGAAATTAAAAATGTATGCCTGCCAGACACATTTGCTTGAAAATGTAGCAACGCGTTTTATATATACTATACATATCCGGCAGGAAGGTTAAACAAATGAAATAATCATAATTGTGTGCTGTTGCCAAGGTGAGAGCGGAATTACCAAATAGCAATTAAGCAATTTAACAGCTCCAAATGCTTACCCAGCATCGAGCCAGCACGACAGCAAGTGGAGAGTAGTAACTGACTGATCAATACTCTATCTCAACTTGTAAAAAAGTTAACTATTTAACATAATAATAGGTTAACTACTTAACTTCAAGTTTCAAGTATGCATCTAGTGTTTACTTTCATTGGTCAGACTCTTAACATAATAAGCATACTCTTTTCTACTTTGCGAACGTTTAAATAGTTACTCACTCACCAATAATATTAAGTTGAAATGCCATGGATATTTTTGGCTCTGTGTTTAGTTGGCATTCGTAGATGCCGCTGTCCTTTGCCTGTGGCGATTTAACGTGCAGTGTCCATTCACGCATATCCTTTGATTCCGTTACCTGCAATATACTCCGTTTCAGTTGGCGCTAATTCAATTTGCATGCTTTCAGTTGAAAGTTCGAAAGAAGTACCTTGTTAGGAACCGTTATTAAATTATCTTAAATTTTAACCTTTTTTAATTATGCCAGTTAATATTAAAAAGTCAGCTACTTTTAAGCCGTTCAACAAAAAAAAAAATATATTTATATATATGTGTGTAGGTGGTTATAGCTTGCCTGGAATCGTTTATCTGATGTGTATGTAGCAGTTCCAACAGTTAGTATGTGTAGATCACGTTTTCGTATCCAGGATACCTGTGTAAAATCAAATATTTGGATAACTGGTTAACAATTGTGATGGATTAGATGTGTTGCACGTTGCGTAAATGCAATTTTTTCAATTTGCTAATGAACGAACCAAGCGAATGCAATGCAAAAAATCAATACCAGATTTTTTTCATTTCAAGTAAAAGCCAGCATAAATTTAAAAGTTTTTAAATTTTCATAGAGGTATTATTTTTGAGGCATTATTTTTTAAAGTAAAGCAATTTTAGTTAATTGGTTTCTTGCATCGACTTACGGACTTGTCATGCAGTTTATCCACCCTGCATTTAATTGTTGCCTCCGAGTGTCCGGTGCGTCCTGTTATGTTGCGCGGCATGCCAAAGTCAAATATTGGCAAGGACTGTGCTAGTTCCTTTTCCGCAAAGCTATCCGTTTTCGGGGCATAGGCAAAGGAATCATTTTCGCTGGCGTCGCTGTCAAGAAATGCTAAGCTCTTGAAAGTGTTGCTCGTGGCTTCCGTTTGTGGCAGCTTTGCAACCACAGAAGATGACGCAAACGCAGACGAGGACGATGAAGATAAGAATAACGGCGGATGGACGTCTCCACTGAAGACTTTCAAGTCAACATTGTTGTAACTCTTGCTCTTGCTGTGGATGCTGCTATTGTTGTTGTTGTTGTTGTTGATGTTGCTGTAGTGTGTTGCCGCTTCTGCACAGGGAACTGCAAAAACGAAAAAAGAGGGAGATATTGCTATGGCATCTTTATCCATCTCATCTTTCATAACTTCAACGGCATGTCGCACTTTTTTGTGTTCGCGTTCAAAGCATTTTTCAAATAAATTTATTACGATGTTCTGGTCGTTTTGGCTTTGTGTCGCGGTCATTCGTTATGTTTGCCTTTTGATTTGTTTTCACTGGCCAAATGCACAAAGTTGTTTGCACTCGTTTAACTTTGACAGATAGTTGGTCAATTTTAAATGCCTAGAAACCTTTATTTTCCAATAAATACATCCGTCAAAAAACTTGTCAACATCGAGAATCAGAAAGAAAACAAGAAAGGCAAACATGAAATCGATGCGCCGAAGATTGCATACCCTTTCTAACTAGAGTAATAAGATACTTAACAAAACGTATATATGTCATAGCTCCCTCAAAACTCAACCGATTAACAAATGCAATACCTTATTAGTCTTAACTTAGCATCTTGATGAAAACTGCATTACCATAAAATATACACAGTCCTCTTTGATGGGGTATATGTATGTACTAACAAACATTAACACCGCTTAACAAACTGAATCAGTGTTGAGTAACATTTCATTTATACGGATTTGCGGACAAAGCATACAATAACAAATCGTATCCTCTCTTTCTCGTCTGCTGCTGCTGTCAGTCAATGTGATCACATTAAACCAGCTCTTTAAGCGGTCGCAGTTAAATGCATCAGAGCTGCTACCGCCAACTATTTTGCATAATAGCATTAAAAGTTAAGGGTGCCACTAGTACACTATTTGTATTTATATCGAAAGGAAGTCGGCATTTAGCAGGCATAGTACAAACCTGAGAATTGTTTTGTAATTTTAGCATGCCTTTGAATAATATACGCTGTTTGTGATTTTTGTGTGACGTTTTTATTTCAGGTGGATTTTTGTGTTTTTGTTATGCTTTTTGATTCTATTGTGTATGAAGTCGAGTGGAGGAAATCACCGCAAAAACATGTTGACGGAAACTAAATTCAATTTGTCATTTTTTTTAGCTCAATTTATGTGTGAAGCGAAAGTAGATTTAACAAAGCTAACAGTCAGCTTGCGATGTCAACGTTATTAATGTATTTATTGCTAAGCTTTTAACCTCATGGAAACATATATATATATATTGTATTACAAACACACATTATACGTGTATTATTAATACATGAGCATGTTTAATTTAAAACTAATAGCACTTCTGTCAGCGCCATGGCTTCTTTTTTGAACAAATTAATGAAATCAATCATGTTTCTATGCAACAATATAAACCATTTCCGACAATAATATTTAAACGCTTGTTTCATTATTCAGTCAATAAAAACCATAGAAAAATGTATGGCTTCGAGTTCATTCAAATTGATTATTACATATAAATAATATATAAATGTTTTCATCATTATTTTAAAATTAATTTAAACTTTTAATCCAATCGATAGTTCTTTAATTTAACTCGGAAGGCAATTTAGAACTCTAATAAGCGTATTAACTCCCAAAAGTAGGTTAATTGAAAAACCCACACACACACACATACACACACACATGGAACATAACTAATACTAAACACAAAGTATACGAAAACATTATCTTAGGAAATAAAGCGGTGAGCCAGAAAATGACATGATACCAAAAAACAATTGAGGTTTAAGTCAGAAGAAGCACCAATAGCACCAATTTCAGATAATCAATTTTGTACCCATTGTTGATTTTCGTAGCAGTGAGGACCAAAAGCGTCAGTCTCAGTTTTTGGCCTCAACTGCTGCTGATGGATGTCCTTGGGGCAACACATCAAACCAAATTAGCAGTTTCTAACTAGAGAGAGCTGGCTCGCAAATGCACAAACAAGATTTAAGATTGACTAACAGACAGATAGACAGACAGACGGACAGACAGAGAGACTGACGGCTAGCTATGTTTATGCTTAGGTGCGTTGCGTAGTCAAGTTGCATGGCACAAAAAGTAATATGAGTGATTGGGATAAAGAGCAAAAGTGGGGTTTAGGGTTAGAGTGTGCACATTAGCCTGCTTGGGTGTGAGTGTATGTGTGTGTGTTTTCAAAGTGGTATGCTTTAAGTGCGTTTGATGTGCAAAGTGCGTCGAATGCTCAAAAACATTTCCATAAAACATGCAACAAAAGCATGTAAGGACGATAGCAACCAACCAAAATAAGTAAAGGGGTAGCTGGCAGCTCAAGCAGAAGGTTAAGAAGGTAAACTACTGTGTATGAAACGAGTAACGGTGTAGTTGATGATGGTGTTCATCCAAAAGGTACCCTATAAGGCTATTAAAAGGACCTCTTTAATATGTGTCAGTATGAAAACAATCTTCACTTCCCGCTTATCAAGTTTTGTGGCTAAGAACTTTTCAGTTTCTGAGATAAAAATAAATACTCCTTCTACAATTCAATATGTCTTTTATGAACTTATGTGCAGGGTATAAAATATATACATCTTTTGCATAAAGGCACAACAAGTCAATGTGTTTCGTGGCACAAAAAGTCGATGCTCCAAATGAGGCCAGGAGCAGTTCAAAGTCGAAAAAACAAGGCTCCCCTCTAAGCGAACAAGTTAAAAATGTACATCACTTGACAATTTAATGCTTAAATTTTACATACACAAGCCCAAAAGTGACATAGTAGTACTCTCCACATACTTGTTCTACGTACCACGTACGCAGGTATGCACGCGCCAAAAGCAGAATGAGGCTTTCATGCATTTGTGTACCGCAGAGCAAAGTTAAATCGATGGCAAAATTAAGCTAGTGTGTGACGGAAGGGATAAACACCAAAAAAAATAAGGACGAGTCGAAACCTTCGAATAAGCGTGAAAATAAGCTGAGCAATCTTGATTATAATATAGAGGTATATACTCTCTGTTACAGATCTCAACAAATGTGTATCCAATTCAGTACTCATTCTTAAAACTGAAGCTGCGGTATATATATATATATATATATTAAATTGAAAAGTAAAGCTGCTTACTGGCATTGAAAAGGAAACCTTTTACCAACTACAAGAGAAGTTCCTAAATCCCTTTAAGTGGTCATAATGACTAGAGGGAGAACTAAGGAAGATCTCAACAAAGGACAAAGAAGCGTATTGGTAAGCATGAGCATTAGAAATCTGTTCACGTTACCAAAGCGCACCATAATTACAGTACGTGTGCCATTTCGTGTTACTACACACTATTTTCGCAGAATGAGAAAATGAGAGAGAGGGAGAGACAGGTAGAGAGAGCTGAGACGGAGATGAATGTGGCAACCCGATTTGGGTTTCGGGTGGCCATCAGAACACATAATTGTATCTGCACACGGCCGCGACACTCCCACGGTCAGACAATTAGGTGCCCCGCCACCTACCGTCCGGCGGCATAAATCATAATTACTTCTCTGACTCCGTCGCACTCTCTCTCCATTCGCAAGCTCATTTGAGTTAAGACGTTTATTAGGCGCCATTAGCTCGGCATATAGAGTGCTCCGCGTAGTCAGAGAAGGACGTCAATGTTGAACTCTGTTCTTATACAATTGATTACAGTACATTGTTGCAGGTAAAGTAATATGTTGATTCTGAACAACTTATAACCAATTTTCATTGTTAGTTTTTTTTATAATGAAAGATTATGACCTAAGAACTTTAATAAGTTATATGAAAAGTTTCTTATTGATTAAATCAAATTGCGTAGTAAATTGTTGTAGAAGTGTTGAGCAGTTCTTGAATTTCGTATCGATAATTGTATGATATTACCAATGAGTATATAATAGAGGCAATGAGTATATAATAGAGGAGACGAAATTGGCACGCCCACTATCGATAACCTACCTCCATGCCTTGGCTCGACTAAGGCTCGTGTTAAGTTGGCTGCAGTCAGCAGCTGCTTATGTTTTGATTATTGCTTCTTTGCTTATACATCTGGGCCTGCCGCCATAATTGAATTTGTTTTTGTTTTCATTATGGACTGTTTTGTCGTATGTATTTGGCACTGTATGTTTGCTGAAAACCTAATATGTATGTATTTATGTATATATGTATCAGAGCTCATGCCAATGTATTCTCCCTACTCATGTCTTGAATGGTTTGTTTTGATTTGAGTTGTTGCTGTTTAATTCGTTTTGCATTGCATTGCTTGGGTGGCTGAAATCAACTGTTTGTACGTAAACAAATTTAAAATTTTTTTTTATTTTATTTAAGTTAATAAATGATAAGCAATCAAAATTATGGGAAACTGCTTTAAAATTGTAATAAAAAAAACTTAATCTAGAATTTTTACATATAACAATAATATGTGAATATTTTTTTTATTATTTTTATTTTTATGTGCGTACGCACCTATTGTTTTTGTTTAATGTCTTAACGTAAGTATATTATGTTTGTATGTGTGTTGTTGTATGCACTGGTATAAATATATAAAAAAATCTGATTGGTTATCTTAAACATTTAAAACTTTTAAAGTGACGACCGTTTCTATTGAAATCTCAAGCATAAAATGACACACACATTAAAAACAAGTAAGAAGGCTCTAGTCGAGAAATCCCGACTAGACGATACCCTGATCCCTATGCTTTACGCGTACAGTCACAGGCGGACATGGCTATATCAACTCGGCTGTTGATGCTGATCAAGAATATATATACATTATGGGTTCGGAGATGCTTCCTTCTGCCTGTTACATAATTTTGCACAAAACCATTATACCCTTTTTTCCCATTTTTAATGGGATCAGGGTATAAAAACAAGTAAGAAGGCTCTAGTCGAGAAATCTGAAAAAACTTGACGCGTACAGTCAGTGCTTGCAAGTACATACATATGTACATACATACATTCTCATAATATACTTTGCATATTCAAGCTTTTCTTCATATTTAGTAGCTGCAAAAAATCTAGAAAATAAAAAATTATGATTTGTCAATGTATTCATTACACATTTGTTGTATTCATACATTTATTTCATTTTTAAATAAAAAAGTATATGAGTACATATTTACATATATTTATTTTTTTATTTTATTTATTTTTTGTTGAAGTGCCGAAGGAAAAACGGCTGCAGGTGGTCTAGGCCCGTCATTATGTGTATGCATGTGTGTGCGCCTAACGGGAATAGGAATAGACAAAACGAAAAAATTCAAACAACAACAACACGGATGGTTGTCGTTGCTGGAACGCACAAGCTGCACAGTGTTATTTTAATACCCTTTATTACAATATTCAATTAATGTCAATGCAATTTTTAACATATATTTATTTAATATACGGACATTTAAGGTTAGGTATATGAATACAAAAATTGAAAAATTTAATTCGGCTTTAAGTCATCTTAAACCTGTTCAATAAGTTAATAATCTTCTACCTTATTTCCAATATATACATACGCATATATAATGGAATTCATATTTAAGTATCTCACGTTTGGCCATACAATTTTACAAAGTTCATATAAAATCTATACTACCCTCCCATGTTAGGCATTAGCAAGCAGATAGAACCAAAAGTCGAAAATTGACAATCTCAACTTTGGCCACCACACACAGCAAACAGAAGTATTGGCGATCTATATTGTTCTCACGCATCGCATACTTTGAGAGAGACATGAGAGAGAGTTGCCAAAGCAGAAGCGGTACTTTTTCCGCTTGCCCCTTTCCAACGAGCTCTCGCACGCATGGCGGTTTTCGATAACACCAAGGGGCGGCTATTTTCCTCTCTATTACTTGAATACTTTTTGGATATTACAGCACTTGAAATCAAAGTCACTTTTATTATCGAACTTACAAGCACGTGGGAAAGGCGTCAGTGTGATTTTAGTTGTTAGAAAGATGGCTGAAATTAAAAATGAAATTGAATGCCCAAAAAAGGATGACGAACTGTAAGTAAATATGATAAAATACCTATTTCACAATTCTCAACATCTGAATATAAGCAAAAACACATGTACATACATGTATTCTGCAATGCACAGCTTAATTGTTATATTTGTAGTTTGTGTAAATGTGACTTGTTAAATTTTCAACGATTATCTATACAAGCACACCAATGATTTGTCCAATTGTGTACACGAACTCGATGCCCTTTCCGGAACTTGGCTGCCATTTTTTAGAATGCGCCAAAACCCTGCAAGACTATGTAGAGGAGCCAATATCGTTGCCCGATTTGGAGTTGCAATATACCCACAACTTTAAGGGTCTTCACACGCTACTTAACATAGATCTGCTCAAACCCAATGCATTTCAAACTACAGCCGAGGGTCCAACAGAAATGGACGAGCAGGATGCGACACTCTTGGCTGACGTTGAGGCGCGGAGCACTGAGAATCTGTTGCCGGAGGTGCTATCGCCGACTTCAAATTCAGACTATATGCAAATGAGGGACCATCTAAACAAATGTATTGTCGAACAACCAATCTTCCCCATATCGCCGCTTGCTGCAGAGCCAAAAATTATCGACGATAATCAAAGCTTCCCAAAGTAAGTGGTTAAACTTAAATTAAATGATAATTTCGTATTGTATTTTATTCTATTCTATTTTAAAACAGCAAAAACATTCGCGCAAGAAATCAAAAGAAAGAAAAAATAATGCAGAGCAATTTTAAATAAGTGCAAGGCATACTTAAAGCGTTTAAATGCGGATTTCAAATTCGTCTTAATCCTTGCAAGTTTTAAAATTTTTTTTGCGTTTTTTTAATTTATACAATATACATATTGGAGTTAGATATAAAAATAACTTCCATTTTATGTAATTATACCATATTTCTAATAAAAACCAAGCTTTCACATAATATAAATAGTTTTTAATTTTATAGGAATTTATAGGAAATTACACTTTAAGCTTTGTCACTCGGCACAATCAGTTTTTGATACGCTTTCAATACTTTGCTTATCAATATTGAATGCAACAACTATAGAATGCTGTCCTTTGGTTGACGTCCTTACATTGTACAATATTTTGTTGCAACTGTCGCTGTCTGTCTAGTAGCCAGCATTGAGCCAACTTACATATTCGTATTTTTGAGGAAATACCATTATGCAACTTGTTTGCCAACGGATATGTTGCCAAGCACGAAAACTCATCCGCAGCGCAATAGAAGGGATTTAAATTTTGTGTTTTTGACATAAGCAAAAATGATGACAGTGAAACATAATCTAGAGCAATGAAACCACAAAAAAAACTGTCAATGGATTTCAAGTAAATCCATCAATAACAACGCGTATCCGAAGACAAACAAACAGAAACGATATTAAGTTAATTGAAAACTTTCTTAATAGGTTTAACCTGTAACACTAAATCATCCAAAAATGCAAGAAAGCTTTTTTGCTTTGAGTGATCTATGAGAAAGACTGATTTTATTATATTTAAATTTCTAATTCAAGTTGCGCATACATACAAAAAATACATCTTAAAGTCGGCCTTATTGCGCCAACTTGCATTTCCTGGGTCAAGTGTAAAGTTAAACAAAATCGCTTTACTCACTAACAGACAGGCCAGAAAGACAAGAATTTATGCGCTTCTCAAGATAACATTGCTTTTGTTGATCTTGGCGGGTGGCATAACTAGCTGCGCTTAGAAGGCCTTCGCCCTCGCCATGGCTTATGACGTCGAAACTGGCGGCCAGTAAGTAGACAAAAAAAATAAAAAGTAAGAGTGCAGTTGGGATAGGGACAACGACAAGCAGTGGCGATGTGCTTGAATGCTACTTGAATGCCAGCGACTATGGAAATAATGTCAAGTCAAAAGGAAACTAATTTCAGCGAGATGGCGTCAAATGCAGCACAACTTAGCCACTTACAAATCGACTAACAGCTCTTGCCCCAAATATTGAGTGCTTTTTAATAATCTTAAGCCAATTGAACACTTGTAATATTGCTTGAGTTGAGAAATTGGGTCGATTATGGTAAACATAGCTTTATATGGCAAAAAAGGAACTGCAAGCTGTTTGCGGCTCTGATCTAACTGTAAATTCTTCTGCCCGGTCTGGCAACTCTAGTTATGCCTGTTGGCATTATCTTGCTGCCTGCTATAAAATTCCATGTTATTTTCCACCTGACTGCGTTTTATTGTTCATACGGAAGATGTCACCTGCAACTGACGGAATTGTTTAACGTTTTACATTAAATTATGCCAAAAAAAAAACTTATAAAAATACTAAATTAATTAAATAATAACACATACTTAAACAAACACCACGTAAAAATAAAATGAATAAAATACAGTTGATAGAAGCTGTGAGACTACAAAAAAAATATTAAAAAAAACACCACAAAGTAAAAAAATTAACATGCCAATGATAAAAGCTCGTGAAAAAAACGAGCAGAAAATTGCAATTTAATTAATGAAATGCGTCGACGTAGCCTGCAGTAGCTGCAAAAACTATGCAATAAGGACCAGTCATAAATGGAGTAATAAGTAAGTGGGGGACTAAAAAAAACAAAATGGGTAAGAGAAACGTGTGGCCAAAAGCGACAGTTGGTCGTGCTAAAAACTCAACTAGAGGAAAACACTGCCAGACCAAAGTGAAAATTACTATAAACCAAATTATCCAAATTAGCATGCTGTAAAATTTGCAGCTCTCGACGGCAAATTAATAAAGTTTCACGTTACAAGTGCAATTTTGAATAATTTTTTTTGTGTTTTTTTTTTTTAATACTCTTCTAATAGTTGGCATCGCATTTGTCCAGCCACCAAAAAATGGTTGTTTTTGTTGTAGTTCTTGTGCTCAATTTAATATCGCTTGTACTTGTCTTAGGCGGTCTCAGCAAAAAACTTTTGGCCAAGTAACTTGGATGGTCGGCCAGCGATTTTATTGTGCATTTTGTAAATAATATGCGAAACTTTGAAGCCGACAAAACTTTAGTCGACAGTTAGGACTCCGCGAAACGAAACGAAACAAAACGAAACTCACTTTAATTTATCGCACCGGCTTTTCTGTAGTTTTATTGTATTTAAGTACGCATATATGTAAATACATGAAGATGCATATATTCAACTTAACTTTGACACTGGGCGCAAAGCCAACGAATAGGAGAATACGAACAATCATAAAAACAACAATGCAATATCCAACCACACAGCATGCAAAGATTCTTCGCAACGCGTCCTAAGCTCAATTGACCTAATTTTCAATGTATGCGTTAGTGCGAAACTGTGTGTGTGCGAATTCTGCTTTCAATTGCCGGCACACTAATGGTCGCCGTTTACTTTTTTAGCTCTCAGCTCAGGATGCAACGTAGTATAAGAGAATATCCCTTGACATCTTTGCAAATTGCAAATTTCCTGACATTTTTATTAGTTTAACCTTGCACTGGGTACTTTATTTTGACTGTCGAATTGTTGTGTGATTAGTTTTGTGTCGAAAACTTGACTCAATTAAAAGATTAACTAGAATCCAGAAACAAAAGGACATTTTGCAATAGTTATTTTTATGTTTCTTATAAGATAATGCTTGCAAAATGTTACAAGGACGCATTAAAGATATTTAATTTTCCGATATTTAAATTAAAATCGCAGCAAACAAAACTCAAAAGTGAAAATCATAAGTTCAAGGTCTTAAGTTTACGTTTTTATTGTAAGTATTGTAATGTACGTATTTCTTTTCATCTAAGTTTACTTAAGATAAAATAAATATATACAATATATTTGAATATTTCGAGCTTAAGACATATGAATAAAGATTTTTTATCTTAAATATTTATCAGAATTCCTCTTCCAAATTGATGCATTATACAGAAACAATTTACAATTTATAACGTGTGTTTTAAGGTGCGTTGCAATTTAATTAAAACTTCCTTCCGACACTTTGTGTTTTATTTGCTTTTTATGCACGCACGTACACAAATATAATTTGCATAGCTTTGAAATATTATGGCAGCTGCTAAAAGTATGAAATACTAATTTTTATCACACTACAAACAACAACAGCATGATAAGTGAAATTAGCTACTGGACCTGAAAAAAGAGAGAAAAAGTGTAGAATAAAAAGCACTTACCGTTACAGAATGGCCAGTGCAAAAAAACTTGTTGTTGTTGATGTTGCATTATGTTAAAAACTAACGCCATTATTATCGCAACTCCATGTACAGCCTTTGCTCTACTTTGCTGCCTTCTTCGTCTTCTTGCTGCTGACGCTGCTGCTGCCGTTTGTGCTCTTGGACCTGCTGCGGCGCCAACGTCGACCGCATTGATTGTATTTGATTTAGCAGCTACGTCGGCGACGACGCCGCTGCGACGCATACGCGCGCATTTATTGAAAACTTGCCTTGTGATTTGTTGTTGTGGTCGTTGTTGTTGTTTAACAATAACTATTGCTGCAGGCATTCAGCGTTTGTGTGTTAATAATTCCGGCACTTAGGTAAGTTATGTATCAGTTAATAAATACTTTGTGCAACTGCTCTTGATGTTCCAAGTGATTAAAATTACTCACTTGAATAAGCACACAAACACACGCGTATTACTTATTTGAAACTATTGCTGCCGCCATCGACAAACGGCAGCATGTGACGTCATTTGTAATAATGTTGAGCATTTATCAAATTGTTGTACTGCTCATTTAATTTTCGGAGTTAGCTTTAAAAATTTCTGCTTCCTTTTCGTTATTGAGTGTTTTTTCTACCCAAACGGGAAAAGAAACGCAATTAGTTAGCCTTATTTCCGTGTCAACACTTTTTTTTTTTTTTCAACACTGTGACTTTGTTGTGCGATACCTTAGCATACCTGACACTGAAACTTTTAGCACTTTCCCTACACTTGCTGTTCTCACTTTTATCTCGACTTCCATTTGTTTTTGCTTTAACATCTGCTGGAGTAACTTTCGCTTATTTTTTTCATATAACTTAATTGCATTTGTTGCCTACTTTTTCTTTCCTGTTTTTCTTTTTGCTTATAGACTACTTTGTCTGCATTCTAAATGGAATCCCTTTTACGTTTGCCTATTCTCCATTTCGCCTTTAGCTTATTGACCAGCTTAAAGCTTTGTTGCTGCCTTTTGTTGTATTTTGCTGGCTACGAGTTAATTTCATTGTCTTTCTACTGTAACGTCTTTTAATTCATATCAGTTAGCATGAGCTAGCAAGTGAAAAGTTCGTTATAGACAATGTTCATGCATTTTTGTTAGTTTTTTCCCTTTACACAGTAATAGTCTCATTTAAAAGCTTTTCATTCTTGTGATTACACACTATTAGTCACTTCAAGGTGAAAGCACAACTATATGACTTGGCAACTCTTTCTTTGTAATAACGATAAGATAAAGGAAATTAATCGATAAGCTTTTGTTCGATTGCTAAATGTTATGAGTAGAATGAGTATTTAAAGACATTTCAAACGATTAAGACTGCAGACTTTATCAACTTAACCAAATATGCAGAAAATTCTACACCCGTGTTGGGTGCTAAGAAAATAGTTTTGTGTGTGTGTGCGCGTGTATGTATGTGTGCGGGCATTGCAACTAACGTCACAAGCTTGCCAGCAGCCAACAATGGGGATCTTTCTGACTAAGCGGATTTAAAAGGCAGAAAGCATGTCAAACTTCCACCTTAGTTCAGGATATCTTCAGTTGATGGCATGAACGTTCATAATAGTACATGTGAGAAGGTGTACGCTCAGTCGCAGCTTAGACATCTGAATGTGTGGAAGTGTGTGTTTACATTTGGGTGTGTTTGAGAGACGCGCGTGCTTATGAATTATTAGTAGGAGAATTGTTGAGCATTAAAACAGTGACATATTAAATGCTAAACACACGTTGCTTATGATTATCGTTAGGATTAGACAAAGCGCATGAGACTTATGTTCTTATGTTCTTTGAGTTTGCCTGTGGCAAATCTACTGGTCAAAAAGTGGCTTACAAATGGGCTTAGTAATTACAGCAAATCTTTTTAAGGAGCTTTAACTGTCCAAATGAGGTTAGGTGTATTTATAACGGTAAATGTATATTAGTTATAAAAACTCGAATCGCTTTATCGGTCATAAGCTCCATTTAATCAGCTGAAAATAATAATGTAATATGTAATTTTATCGTTAACTTGTTTGGGCTCAAGCACAACTTTAATTAGCCAATAAATAATTTGTACAAGTTTATAATCGTCAGTTGAGTAACAAACCAATAAGATATGCCTAGTCAACAAAGTGGCAAGTGATATCCTCAAGGTATACTCATGTAAAGCAACCGCACTTAACACCCACAATGGATTCCAATTCCAAAAACCCCTCAAGGCACTTAACCATCGCACTGACTGTGTTGTCCATTGCGAAAATCGGAGGAGCCAGAGCACATTCATTCATATGTACATTTGTGAATATTTATGCGATACTTTCACACTCGCACACACGCACACATTCGTACAGAAACAAACATAATTCACATAATGACAGTTAAAGCCACAAACATTGCTCACTCTCACTGGTATCGCTTATGGCTTATTTGTTTTAACCACGCACGAACGAATATTGTGGCATCAATATAAAGGCGCGTTTTCTTTTCATGGCTAATCTGTTACAAATGTCAGCTGTCAATTGTTTTGCTTAATGTAAGCCTCTCAAGAGAATAGTGCTACAAACACACAAACACACACAAAATTGTAACGCTAATTGCAGTTGCTGGTTCGCGTCTTGAGTGTTTCTTGCATAATTTTACAATGCAGGTCGATTTAGAGTCGTTTGTTGTTAGTTGCCGTTGATTGACACAAGTTGTTTATGTTGACAGCTTGACGCCTAACCAACCGGTGACAGGCAAGGCGAAAATGTTTGTGACATGTTCATGAATTTTTAAATGCCGTGTTGTTGGTTTTAATGCGAATACTTAAAATCTTCACACACACGGCAAGCATTGTAGTTGAGCCTGCCTCAACTTGATTTTTATCGCGCTTTCCAAGTACTCGCGTTTTCGGACACTTGCGACATCAAAGAATTACTCCATCTATATGTATGCATATTAACCGTTAGGCACGTGTCGCAATGCCGATGCGCCGGGATACCAATAAGGATACACTTTCCTGCGATAGCACCCACTGCCAATTGACGGCAAACGACTACTAGGCATAGAACAAACGGTAGCCGAAGGCAGCAACAAGCTAAGCAGCAAAGCTTTTGCAGCATGCTCTCAATTCGCCGCCACTCCGAAAACTTGATTCGTTCGGCCGCTGTTAATGCGAAGGGGCGACCACTGTTTACATTAGTGTTAACAAAAAATGTCCTGGCATAACATATGTTATTAAAATATCCTTGCTCTTTTTTATTTAGATCATGTTGTTCTGAGGATATTTTCATAAAAAGGACCTCTGTTACGCTGAAAGTGCTTTGTTAATGTGCTGTTAAGCTTTTTCTATTGCTGTGAATTCTTTGTGGCCTATGTTATTTGTTCCTTGTTTTATTAGATAAATACATTTTTGTATATCTTAGTTGGTCTCTGTGGAAGGTTATTTAAAGATTGCTTTTGTATTATCTGACAAACCAAGAAAACCATGCGTGAAAAAATGCGATTTAAAATTTCATCTAGTCTGACTCAATCTTACAACCAATTTTGTTGCAAAAAAGCTATTGATGATTTCAAGGTAGCACAAGTATCCTGAATCAAAAGGAATGCACTATGCAAATCAATCAACCAAAAGAGTATTAGAAGCAGCCAACAGTTCTAATTGGAGCTTTGGCGTCAATGTCACACAATTGACAATCTCGGGCCGAAGAAAAATGTGGCGAATTGTGTCAGACGCATAAATTGAAAGCGCCACAGGGCTGAGCGAGAGTGAAACGTCTACATACTACTACTATATATGGGCAAAAATGGACGTTTGGCGTTATTTATGGGGGAGAAGGCAAGAAAAAAAATTGCCAATTTTTTTTCCGAGTTATTCAAAATTTAAGCAACAAGCTAAACAAGTTTTGGTTTAGATATTGAAAAAAGTTAAAAATAAATACATATATTTACGTGGAATGACTGTTACATAACACACATTTCATAAATACAAAAAAAGGAATTCAATATAAAAATTCGCTTGATATTTAAACAGTCAGCGTCGAAGTTCATTTGAGTGCGATAAATCAGCATCTAACATACAAAAACCCAGGCACACTCACTCACACACGCATGCGTTCACTCGCACACACACACACACACATACATACATACATAAACATACAAACAGACATGGAGGCGTAAATTCGGCGAATCCTGTTTGCCTATTTGAGCGTTGTTAGCTTAGAAAGAAAAAAAAAAACGCCAGGGCGGAGGGTGAGTTATGGTGATAGGGCTAAGGGTATAATATATATATCTTGGGCTATTGGATTGCAGATTTTTGCATTCAATACCAGATTTTCGAGTGGCAAGTGGCAAATGGCAAGTGTCATTGAAAATTTGGTTTTAACATAATAACTTGAGCTTCTATCAAGCAAATACTACACGTTTGCAAATCAGTGTAAATAGTTTAAAGAAAATAGATCTTAGATACTTATTTTTTTGAATACAATTTACGAAATGGGCACGAATAAGAATGCAAATTCCTCACACGTACTGCAATCTTCGCCATGGTGCAAATAAAGTACTAAATCTGGAAGTGTCAGAGGCACAGAAACATACACACACTATTATGCAAAGCGACGACAATGTTGCAGCTGCAAACACCTTTTGAACGAATGCTTTCACGTATAGTATAAAAACTACATTTTCTTTTTGTTTTTTTCGGTGAGCTTAGTTCTTTGCGGCATGGTGTATGCGTGTGTGTGTGTGTGTATGTGTGTGTGTTTTGTTTTTTTTTATACCACATTTGTTGTGGGTCCTTTTTGGTAAATTTGCATAACTAAAACGGCGCACGATGTTTCCATTTAACCTACTGAGCTCGTTTCCCGACGTCAAAAAAAAAAACAAAACCACAACATTCACAAAAACAAACACAGGCACACACGCACGCATTAACACACACCCACACATATACTTATTACTTACAATGAGACCTGTAGCGCGTTCATAAGTTGTGGGTGGGTGAGGGTTGAGGGGGTTGAGGGCGTTGAGGGGGGAGGGGCTATGCGGCTGCGGATGGTCATGTGTGCAGGAATTAACCTGGCAAACTTTCATGGCAACATTTTGCAGCTGACGCTAACGGGAACAGCGGCGACCCTAATAGTGCAACTCCTCTTTCCGTGTGTGCTAACACTTGCCATTTTTTTTATTTGTTTACTATCCTGCAGCTCCCTGCTTGTGTTGGCTCAACAAGCGAAATATTTGTTTGCGGAAATCATCAGCATCATCATCATATCCGTTATGAGCTTAGTTCAGTGGCTGTTTTAGAGAATGAAAGAATAAAATAGCTTGAGACTTTAGCTTTAACGTGATGCTGCCATACTCAGATTAAGTTTATTAAAGGTAAACACTCTTTCATTATAGATTGATGAACATATTTCTTAAAACTTAAATTATTTCCTACTTAAATTAGGGTCGGGAACTTAATAAGCCGCGTTTAATTCCTTACGTAGTAGTATATGCAAAGCTTTGTATGTGTGACACTTATATTTAGTAATGAGCTAATGCGACTCAGCGCTCATAATTCAAAGGCACGCAACAAGCCATGAGTCAAAGTGGTAAAAAAAAGAAATCTTAGTCGAAAAAAGAAAAACTAACAAGAAACGAAAAACGAGACGCGAACGCAAATTGCCAATTATAGCAAGAAACTGCACGCATTTACTGATTTATGGTACGAACGTATCTTGCATACTCACACATGCATACGTACATACATATATATATTTACAACATAATTTAGTTCTCTCTTTCTCTCTCCTTTTTGGTACCTTGATTATTGGCCCATGGATAAGTTCTTCGAACTGTTGTTCTTGTGTGTTTGTTGCACGTGTCGTTACTGAATTTAATGTTTCCCCTCTGCTTGGCATGAAAACAATTTATGCTGCTCCCATCGGCCAGCATATGCAATGCATTCTGTAATACTATTTGTATATAAATCGCATGGCTAGGCAAAAAGGCGCACTCGATCCGCTGACTGCTAGGCATAATAGAGATCCATATTTATGTATATTTTTTACCTATTTAAGACAAGAATATACCGTTTTTAATACAACTGTTTCAACATCATAAATATCCATAGCTTGTTAGCTACACTTGTACCCTGAGGATCGAAACCGGGCTTAGCAAATTAATGAACCTTAGCTGTGCACTTACAGTTTTAGTGTCACAATTTCCAATTTCCAGCCCAAAAGCAGTGAATTGTTCAGTCGACATCTTTTGATTGCAACATTCTGAATGTGTTTTTTTTATGTTGGTTCGTATGACAGTTTATACGCATTTAAGCGGCTTAACTCGCCGCCTGACTTATCGCATTGTCATCAATTTTGTTAAGTAGATTTCATACTGCCAAACCGATACTATTATTTTTATTTTGGCTACAAACATTGCAAAACGAGGGAGAAAGAAAACTGCTCCAACTGTCGGACCATGTTGGAGCTGAGCTCGTTGATTGAAATTGCCCTTGCTCCATCGAACTCTAAGGAAGGACATCTAATTATTGCATTGATTGAAAATGTGTTGACTGAGTGTCGACGGAAGCAAATTTTTGCTTCCTGAACAAAAACTATGGCCTGTCTGCACTTAGGCAAAATAATCAATCACATTTGTCAGGATAATTGTTTGGAGAGCCGTAGAGAGTGGGCTAATAGTCTCATTTAATTTTCAAAACCTATTACTAGCGCGCAATTTCCTTGTGTCTAATAACACACAATAATACAAATACATTTTCAGCTTTTATGTTACTTAAAGCTGACTATTAAATATTAAATAAATTTTCTGTATGTCTAATTGTGAAAAACGTTTGCTTTTTGAATACCTCGCAAACGACTGTGAAACCTGCTTCAACCAATGAACCACCGCTTGGAGAACATCTCTTACCACACAGCGGTCATTATGGCCAACATACTTAACAACCAATTGGCGCAGTTCACCTACATATACACTCAAACATGGATAATGGTCTATAGAGGGTAATTTGTGTATTTGTATTTGTTTGCTTGGCACACATATGGTATGTAAAAACGTTTACACAACAGCAATAAGGTTTTCGATTTGTATCTAGATTTGCTCTAGATTTGCTTATTTGCGCTCGTTTGGTGAATTGAAATTGCTTAATTTAGCAAACTATTTGGTAGCAATTTGATGTTTTTAGACAAAAACATACACAAGCAAACATGGAAATAAACGTAATTAGTCCGATTGTTTTGAAAAAACTGTTCTTGGCTTTTTGGTTTCAAAACACGCTTACAAACAATATTTAATTGTAAATAAAAATGTAGTGAAATTTATTGTTTACTTCGTATCAAATCTGGCCAAACGCATATCATCGGCTACAGTCTCCAGCTCATGTTTGTCGCGACGAAAACGATAGGTGCCAATATCCTTGCTAGCCTTTTCCGGTAACTTAACCTTGATACCTTTGTATTCGAATTGTCCCTCACGCTTGTCGGGAACCAAAAGCGATTGCTCACGTTTGTATTCATTGTCGTTGCCAATTTCGATATGTTGCGAATTACCTTGCACGGTTACATTCTCCTCATCGTCGCCGTAGTCCTTCCAACCGTCGATCTCAATAGGCACAATCGGATTCCCGTCTCTATCAAGCACGCTTGACGACCTATCATTCACGACGCTATCAATGGACGTTGGTCCTGCTGCTGATTCGCTTGTTTTGGGTTCTACTACAGCTTGCTCATTGATGTCCGGTGTGGCCGAGAAATCGCTCTTCGCGAGTGATGGCAGAGTTGTTAGGAAATTTCGCTTAAACTCCAAATCTCCTTTGGCCAGATTGTAAGCATTTATGTCGGTGATCGAAATTTGTTCATTATTTATTCCAGTTGGCTTTGATTGCAATTTTGAGCTAGTAACTAAATTAGCTTTAAGTGTGTGGCCCGAAAAAATAATACGGGGGAATAGAAAATTATGGCGCGTTCTGAGTAAATGCCGCAACATAATGAATAAAATTGTTATTGTTTTATTTTCAGATTAAATATTTATATATTATATATCACAATTTTATTTCTAAAAATAAATACGAGCTCACAATATGCCGAAATGTATGTCTGTTTTAAGAACAACATTTGAAGCGAGCAATTCTTAAAGGAAAAAGTGATGTCAATTTCATTGGCTACTTTAGTTTTCTGAATACAAATGTATTTAATTATATTGAAAACCAAACTTTTGTAGACCCTACTCTTCGGTATTCAGGATTCCATCCATAAATCACGCCGACAGTTAAGAAATCGATCTGTAAAAACATTAAATGGTGTTTAGTAACATGAACAACCCGGTCTACTTAAAACAACTTGAAATATAATCAGTAATATAAAAATTGATAAATCAGTCATAGATCTCAGATGTCCCTATCAAAAATTATCATCATTGTGGTTACAAATATAATTTTAATATCTTATAACTTGACTTACGAAAGCATCTCCAATGGTCATGTTTTGCCTTAGCCAAAGCGATTCTTAAGACACAGGAAGGTGCTCCAATGGACGTGGATTTTGTAACAGTTGTTTATATTTATTAGTTTCTTATGTGCGCATTACCTAAAATAAATAAAAGAATTTTCAATTAGAACTATAAATGTACTTAATTTTTTTTCATTACTTCTTAATATATAATCAGTAATCTTTTATTGATAAATCAGTCATGGATTTCAGCTGTCCCTATCACAGGTATCATCACAAAATATAATAACATTTTTAATATTTAATATATACTTACAATTCCTTTCATAATTGTAGTTTTTTCAATGCTACAACCAACCAATCTTTGTTAAATGAATACTCCAAATGCAATTCGATTTAACCAACATCTCTTCTATGATTTCAATCTTGCTTTAAAGCGCTTCCACGTGGAATTGTCTTTACTTCTTGAACTGGTATTTATTAGTGCATTTTTAAAATACTTGCTTTTGCTCCGTTGTTTAACACTTGTCCAGTTATTCAGGCGTAATTTTTTTTTTTAATTAAACAAGCAGCACTGTCAACTGCTGTTAACTTGGATTGGGTGTTTTTTTAAATCTAAAAAAATATTTGATCACTTTGTTGATTGGTTAATTTATTGTTTATTATTTTCATATTTACAACAGTATATATAACATAATCGAATATATATGTATTTCTTTATACAAAATATATTTATATCACTTCTGGTTTCAATCACTTGCTGTTCAATATCATTGTTATTCATTATTCATATACGTTCATTTCGCTCAATTACACTTTAAGTGGAATTAATAAAACTAGTCAAGCTGTAAGAGCTTAATAATAATCAAATATCATGACCCTAAATGGTCAACGTTTGCGTTTCGCTTTTGTGCCTGTAGCTTTGGAGCCAGCTTTGCGCTTTCCAGAAGGTTTGTCTTCATCCTTCTCCTCGTCTTCCTCTTTGCCAGTTCGCACTTCCCGATTAACTTTGTATGCGGCGGTCATGCGTTTGATGTTATCCTTATGGACGACATCGTGATTGACAATGCGATGCGGATAATCGACGCCCAGAACACATCCATAGCTGCGTTGCTCACCAAGTGTGGCTTTCCACGGCTCATAGATGCAGTTAACTGGGTACTTGGCCAATTCAGGTACATATTTCCTTATGTAGTCACCTTTTGGATCGGTTTTCTTGCCAAACGCCACCGGGCTGTAGACCCTGAAATATTGATGGAAGAAAGCAGAAGCCGATAGCCACATCCAATTTCCGGCATTTAATGCCCAATCCTGATCGAGGAGTAGCTGTTCAAAAACACGCTGACCCTCCTCCCAGCTGATCCACAAATCTCCGCGAGTCAGAAAACAGGCAACCGCATGACGCGCCAAATGATGAATCCAGCCCTCTTGGCGCAATTGTCGCATAATCGCATCTATAAATGGATATCCAGTGCGTCCATGCGTCCAGGCTTGCAGATGCTCCGCATGCTCCTGCCACGGGATTTGTAGGCTGTATGCATTGCCCAGCATGCGATCAAAATTGGGATCAGCTGCACCAACTGTATAGTAAAATTCCCGCCACATCATCTGGCCAACAAGGGATGTGGGCGGCTTAGAGTGCTTTGGCTGCCGTTTTAAAACCTCTTGGAGCCGCTGATGGTAGAGACGGGCGCTCAGGCAACCAAATTTTAAATACGGACTGAGCACTGTTGTGCTTGGCTCTAGGGAATTGGGAGCAGTGTTTGGTTTCTCGAATTTAGCTACCCAAAGCTCATCCGCTAGAGATGCCTCCATGCGACGCAGTCCCTCCGTTTCACCTGTTTAGTAAGTAATGAATTATGCAATATTAAATTAAGTAATTAAAAATCTTAACTAACCGCCAGGAAACTTATTAATGCCTAAATCCTCGGGTCGCTTGACCAACTGTTCCATTGTGGGGCACTCGTAGACATTTGAGTTTTCAACTTCCATTGCATCTGCTAACGGCTGCATTCCATCCGGCAGTTTGTCTGGCCTATCAAGCACTTTTGGCAATTTAAGCTGCTCAACAATGCTTAAGAACTTCTGATAGGTTATCGGTGCTTTACCCAGATTTCTAGCTATGACCAGTTCAGGATTGTATATAGTGTGCGAACAGTAGGTATCCACTTTAACATCATGAGAGGCTGCCAATTTCTGGACAGCCGTATCACGAGCGACAGCGTAGGGTTCAATATCCGTTTCGTAAGTCAGGAGCTGCACATTCCAGCGTCTAAAGATATCGGGGAAAACATCGACAGGCTTGCCGCGCACAACATACAGGCGAGAGTTAAGCGCCCTAAGCTGTTGATCCAGGTCATAGAGGGTTTGCTGCAAAAAGCGCCAACGGTTTGCGCCCACCTGCATCCAATCCAAAATACCTGGATCCAAAATAAATGTGGGTCGCACATAGAACCTCTCAGGAGATGCGCTGGCTTCATCAAATATTTTTGACAACGCTGGGTTGTCGTGTACCCGAAGTCCCTTACGGAACCAGTGCACAAGTGTCTGGCGTTGTGCAGACATTTTAAGCTAAGTCCCTTCCGTAATTTTTTTCTTTCGACTGTATTTTATTTAAAAGCCGATTCCGCCTGATGGTGCGGGACTGCCAACCTCATTTCAGGTTTGAGGAAAATACCATTTGGTATTTAGTATTAAGAACTAAGTGTTCTGGTATTCTGGTGCATAAGCACCGGTAATAATCTTTTTTTATACAATACACATAAAAAAATATATAAATAATCTAAATGTTTGCAATAACTACCAAAATTAGCACTTAGTTATACATAACAGTGCGTGTTGAATACCATAAGCAATATTTACATACAGCGCCTATGCGCAATCAGCAAGAAAAATGGATTTGCTTAACTCTATACTAAACTCTATGGATGCTCCGCCAACGACAAACGAACAACAAAAGACGCTGATCAAAAAGCAGCGGGAAATGATGGAACGCATGCAAAACAAACAAAAGGAGGAGCTTCTGAGATTTCGCAAATATGTTGAGGATAGGATGGGGCGCTTTGCCAAGGACGATCGTACATGCATTGAATTTCAGCCGCTAGACAAAGTGCATCGCTCAGTTATTCATGAGATAGCCGAGAATGGCGGCTTTATAGCAATGAGCTTTGGTCGCGAAGAGGAAGACCGCCATACGGTCGTTTACAAGAAAGAACATCCACCCAGCGAGGACGAGATAACAGCCCGCCGCAACGGCGAAGGCTGGAACAAGGACATAGCCAAAGAATACTCCAAGCGACGACAAGAGCTCTTAGCACAGGAGCAAAACCAATCCACAACTTCCGACACAGGCTGCAGTGCATCGAGCAGCACAGACCCAGTAAACACAGCCGAGGTAAAACCGACCAGCAATTACAAAGCAAAATATGCTCACCTCATTGGCGAATCGGCGGCCCTGCAAGCAGCGCGCAAGACCGAGACAAATCAGAGCTATGGCTTTGTGCCCAGCAAGAACAAAAAGGATATGAGATCTATCGAGCAAACTCTGGCTGATATACAAGCTAAGAAGCGCTTGAAATTACAACAGCAGCAGCAAGAGGAGCAGGAACATGATACTGCAGAGCCACAATAAATTATTAACGAAAATGTTGTGAGGAAATAGTTCATAAGAGATATTATGTATGTACGAATGTTTTGTTATATTCAAAGTTAATCAAGGCGGTGTGAAGACACGTTACTTCCAATGTTGACCATACATGACTGTATGTATCTGAAAGCAATTCAAATTGTTAGCCAGTTGTAATTGAAAGCATTAGCTGCGAGTATTTAAATCAAGTTATATCAATGAACAAGCAGTGTCCAATTAGCAATTTCTATTTATATAATAAAACAAAATTCTTAGTAAGTAGCAACGAAACTACAAGTGTTGTTTGTTTTAATAAACTAAAAATGACTGTACAAGTATTGGAAAACGGTGCAACATGAAGTATTTTAAATTGCACCAGATTATACCAGTCTAAGAAGTCAGGACAATTCCACGTGGAGTTGTTTTAGAGAAAATTTTGAGTAAAGGAGATTTCGTTTAAAATTAAGTGCTTTTAGTTAGTTAATCAAAAACAGATTGCTTGGTTCTAGCAATGAAACAACTGCACTAAAATGATGATAGGGACATGACTATTTTAGCAGTATCAATACTACTGAATATTTATTGATTTTAGTTGACCTGTACTTATTTTGTATGTTATTAAACACTCTTCAATGTTGTGCAGATTCGTTTGCCGAATTGACTCTGTGATTAAGCGGAAGTCCCAACACTTACTTTACCATTTCTGATCCGTTGTGGCTAAAACTGATCTAGAGCTATTAAAATAAATAAATGCTGCTGGAAAACAGAATAATGCATTTACTACTTATACACGTACACGAGCACTAAATGACATTGATAAGTAAAATAAACAAAACGTGTAGAAAACACAGCATGCTTAAACTCAATATTTATTCATTTTAAACAAATAAATTTTTGCGCCATTTGATTTTAAAATGCAAATGGCTATCAGCTGTGAGCATTCAACTCTATTATTACCATCAGCTGTTAGACAGCTGCTGTTTGTATTGCTAGCACTCACAATGTAAATAGCGAAAAACACTAAAAACTATTTGTTCGAAATAACGCATTCGTGGTCGTAGGTTATAAATAAGTTACCGAAAATGATGCCCACCAAATCGAATTCCCGACGTCGACTTAATGCCACCGTTTACTCAAGTATTGACAACACCAAGGCAGCTGAAGGTATCACAGAGCCAGATGGCTTTATAAACGAGCAGTGGTCAGCGCCAAATGAAGATGAGGTTACGCCATGGAAGACAATAGCAATCATATTAACATTGTTTATTGGTGGAAGTGTATGTATACCATTTTTGTGCTATAAAACTAGGTTAATAAATGTATTTTTTCAGATTTGCATCTGTTGTGCAGCGTTCGACTGGCTGGCAGTTCAAGAAAATCAGGATCGCTCAGATCGCATATGGGCACTAATAATAATTGGTGCTTTGACGATAATACCAGGCGGATATTACGTTTACATTCTTTCGTGCATAATGATGCGACGCAGGGGCTACTCAATGGATGATATACGTCGCTTAGGCTAATTAAATATTAAACATTTTATTGAAATTTCACATTCACTTAAAGTTCTTATGTTACTTCGATTTTGAAAAACTGCCACGAGTTTATGCATTTGTTTATTTTATAAAAATATTGTAAATTCATACATGTTATCAAATTCTGCATTGTTGAGACTTTAGTGAGCGAAACATTTGCTAGCTATATATATATATATATTTCACTTTTATGTCATATATGTAGATTATATAGAGCATGTGGTTTACATACTTATATTATGGCCTTTTCGCTATAAAGCATAGTGCGTAATTTGAGCTTAAATATATATGTACACAAGTAATGCTTATTCATTTATAAACAATTGCTTTTCATGTTACAACAAGTCTAAGCTATATATGAAGGTATATATATATATTGTGTATACACAGATTAACAGCGCTAACTCATAGACATATGCGGGTTTAGTACATACACAGTACTTGGAATACATAACACAGAACGAAACAAATACATATACAGATATAACGAAATTGAACTACAAATACGAATATACCCAATTACGGCTCAATAACTGTCACCTCAATAGGTGGTATGAACTTCCATATATGCGCCTGCTGCTCGTCAAGGCTAGATGCCGAAACAGTGTTTACATTGGCAGATGGAGATGATAACGTTTCTAATTGACTTAAGTTGGTAGCTTCTGGACAGGAACGGGTCAAAATACCGCTGCTTTGATGTTGAGGCTTGGTGGCACACTCAATGCTGGCCTTAAATCGACCAGGCGTAAAGAATATCACAGAGCAATTGTGTTGCGATTGCTCATACTTCTCCAAAACAGGTATTGTTATGCTATAGAATATTACAAAATTATTAAATTATAGCTTAATAACTCTTAAGCTATGATATTTATACCGGTTAGGTCCAGAAATTGCTACACGTGTCTCTAGGTTGTAGTTTTCCATTCCATTTAAATAGTCTTGGTAAAATTTAATCGTCAATACCAAATTTTTGAGCGGCTGCAGTGATTGATTGGTTAGATTAATGCTGAGCTGCGCACTCTGCCCAACAGTGCATATCATTTCACTGTGTGGCTGCACCGGTGTATCCAAATAGCTTATAGCTAAAAAAAAAAAAATATATTTATGACAATAAGTTAGACTTTTATAAAAGCAATGAAACTTACCCCACTGAAGAGGAGAGACAGTGGTCAAATCGACCATGTCATGTGATAGTACAATGCCACGCAGTGAGGCAACTCCTTTAATATCCGTGCCCGTCAGCAGCCAGTTAATTTTTACTCGCTCGGCTATGTGAGTTGAGCAGAGCTTACTTAGAGCATCGCTGAAGGATAGAAGTTGCGTTCGAAAACACAACTCTGTGAATAAAAATCTTAATCAATGATATGAAAAAATATGGGTTTTAAAAATATACCGCGCTCCAGATTCTCAGCAACTTCCGCTGCACGTGCGACACAGACCTGCTCCAATGAGCAGCGATCTACTGGAATGGGTACACGACAGCTTTCTTTGGCCTCAATGAGTATATTCTTGTTATCAGTATAATTGAGCGACATTTCTTGAGCGGTAAGATTAGATATGTCCAAGACTAAGTAAAATTGAGAAGGGCTGCAAGACAATTAAGTAATAAGCAATTGCATAAAAAACAACTAACTTATGTACATACATCTCAGCGGGCAGCACATCCCAGCTGGTTATCTGAGCACTGGGAAGTAGCTCCAAATTGAAAGACACAGCGCACTGACGACAATAGCCTGCGACCAAGGCCTCTCCTCCAGAGTATTTCAGACGCAATTGAGCCTCGATGTGTTGACTGTTCTGTGCTGGCCGTAAATTGGACAAGCCACCCGATTGCAGACTTAAGATAGCCGGCGATTGTTGGCCGCCGGATAATGTTGAACGAACATTAACATTGTGCGGCTCCTGTTGACGACGATGATCCGGTGAACTGACACGTAAGGGAAGACTGGCATGGCCAGATATATTAGTATATTGAGATAGTGAAGAGGCTCCATACTCTGTTGAAGTACCAGCCGCGTTAGAACGGATAGAACCGGTTGGGGGCAGTGGGCAAACAAAATCAGCATCGGCATAAATATGTAGTACAAATTCAATACTGGTCAACGGGGCTACTGGCAGCAGAGCCTGCGATGTATAAAAAAGGCAATTATTAATGAACTTTGTAAAATGGGATGTGCATTTATCTTACCTGTAGCGCCTGGTCATCGATGCAAAACATTTTCTTCTGTTGCTTCAGCTCCACATTTGAATTAATGTTTACTTCGAGATGCTCCAATGGCAAAGAATTACTCTCATTCCTTATCGTAATTGTGCAACTTGAGGATTCTCCATTGTATAAAGTCAGACTGGCTGATGTTACAACAGTGTCCGCACTGCTCATATTGCTAAAAGTGGCCGTTTGTGGCAGCGATGTTTGAATAGCGATACGTGGTAGAGCAGGTATAACATCCACCAGATAGTTAGGCGGCAAGTTGCGTCCTCGCATGTGCTTTAGCCGGCAGTTGGACTTGACGCCCAACATGTGAGTTGTATAGCCTTGTATATCCAACTGTCCATTCTCAATGGGCGTTCCATGCAAGGAGATTTGCGTTGGCACTTGCGGTTGTAAAATAATTGTTTGGGACAGCGATTCAAAAACCACACCATTGGTCAGTAGACGCATATCGGTCACTGGAAGCTCAAACGGCAATGGATTGCGAATAGTGACGCAAACCTCGCACAGATCATTTTGCACCCACAGAAACGCTGTTCGTCAAATGAATTAATGTAATAAGATTGTCTGTGATGGGTATTACTCTAATTAACTTGCCTATTTTGTTTTTGTTCTTCTTCTTGTCGCGGCTATCAACGGAATTGAAATGTATAGGTGTAAATAGAAACGGACCACTATCGGCTTTGGCAATCTTAATACGCTGTGGGCGCAAATGTGCTGGTAGATCCTTCACCACCACCTTCATGCAGTAAGGCAGATCAGTTAGATTGGCGGGTGGTATCACAGTCCCATTATCCAGCACCAAAGGCACGGGCGAACCTTCGCACTGTGCACTTAGATTCTACATATAAGACAAGATTAGTTTTGTGTATTACAAAATTAATAGTTAATCTGACACACCTGCAATTGCACAGCCATTTCACTTTGTTCCGTTAAAGACATGTTGTTCCATTGGGTTTGTAGCAGAAACGTCATGTGGCGTGTGGCCAAAGCAGAGTGCCCCAGACGTCTGGCGGCAGTTATGAGGCTCTGTACTAAATCTATTTGTAACGCCGGCCAACCAGCTGCATTCTCAAGCACTTCCAGTGAATCTAGAGATAGCAGATATCCAGTAAAGCTGCCCAACATTAGGCGATAGCTCTGAGTCCAGTCCGGTGCTTGACTCCCCTGTTGGACGTGCTTAAGCGCAGCGAGACGCTGAAAAAATGCCGCCTTGCGCTGATATCCGATTTGCTGATACAGCTCTGTGATAATTTCAAACTGTTTGACGCGCTCGGGCTCACTCATACTAAGATTAATATAGAGAATGCTTTGAAGGAACATGGCCACATCCAACGGACGATTTTGCTCAATACAAATGCGAGTAGCCTTCAATGCCGCCTCTGTCTCAATGGTGGCAGCATGTCGGTATTTGCTATAGTTTATTATCGCTTTACGATAATAATTGGGTATCTCCTCCGGCTTAAGTATATTGCCGGGTAGATCACCATTGCGCTGCCCAATAGGTGCTACCGCCGATATTGTCGACGTCGAAGAAGATGTTGACGTTGTTGGCGTGCCCGATGCTGAGGAATTATTTGTTAATATGGAGGACACCGATGAGCAGGAAGATGAATGTGAGGTGAGAGCATCTGTGCTTGCAGTTGTCGTTCCAGCTCCAACGACGGGCGTATTCACTTTCTTAGTCGCATCGCTGGCACGCCATTTCTCAGGTGTTTTTCGAAGTGGTGAAGTTCCTAAAATCACATTACAAATTTAAATTTTGCTTTAAAATAAATTGCAAGTAAAACTTGCCTGTTTCTTGCAAAGAAGCATTCCTATGTAAAGTTTCAATCTCACGCATTTGTGGATACAAAATGACTGCTGATGCTGCACACAATCCTTCCTCGCTTGCGCCCACCCACAGGGAGTCGCCCACTGATCGCAATGTCTCATTGGCATTGTGATACAAACTTAAGGCATCATCCAAGAGGCCTGCCTGCAAGGATAAATCCGCCAGGTTCTTCATTACACGGCCCACACAGCGTTTCCGATTGTTTCGCGACTCCATATCTAGACCGACAAAGTCCCGTTTCTCGAAGGGCGCTAACAACAGACTGACCTTCTCAGCCTTCTCGCGCGAACGTTCCAACCGCCTGGACTCAAGTACCCAAAATAATGCATTTAAAAAATCTCCGACTCGCGCCTCTAAATCCAAGCAGGTGTCCTGCTCACGATAGAAAAATGCCTGCGACTTGAAATTCGACGGCGTAGTGTACTCATCCTGAATGCGACAAGGTTGTTGGAATTCCTTTGTTTCCAAATCTGTTCGCACGGCATGCTCACCAATATGTTCAAGCACCGGCTGCGTATTGTCTACGACGCTGAGACCATTATTTTGATTGGTGATTGAATTGCTTTCCGCATCAGGCCCAAAAAAAATGGCACGTGACTCATATAGCGTGCTGCCGTATCGCACCTTAAGCGATTCATGGTGGCGGCACAGCTCATTGAGTTCCGTTTGATTTTCAAACTTGCCAATCGTTACGAGACCCAGCAGGCGACGATGCGTTTGAAAGTCACCCCAATCGTTGTGCTCCACGGGATGCTCGTGAATAAAGCGAAAATAAACTGTTCGCACATTTCCGCTTGAATCTGGACGAGAATTAGATCATCAATATTATCAAATAGCTCGATTCAAGTGTATACTCTTTAAAACTCTGACGTACCCGTTACTTTAATATTATTGACACGTCGCACCTTCTCAAAAGCCCGCTGTAAAATGCGGGCGCGTGAAGGTCCCACACCGCGCAGCAGCACCAGCAGACAGCTATGATGCAAGGCATTCTGCTCATAGTCGATGCGTGACATAACTGGATCCACGCCAGCATAAGATGCTCCAGGTCCAACTACGGCACGCATTGAGAGACTTTTCACTATTTCCACCTAATCTAGTTCTAGCTTCTCGGGCTCCACATTTCCAGTAACGCTTTGCGATCGTCGATAGTTACCGCTGCTTGAATTGTTTGCCACTGACGACGGCATCTATGTGTGTGCCTCAGTTAATTGCCATTGTGTCGCATTTAGATGTGGGCAACGTCGCAGCGGGCGATAACATTGGATCGCCTCCCCCTTTTTATTGATGCTATTTCTTTTACTGTTTACCTGTCCTTCCTGCTGTTTTTAACGTGCACTCGTATCGCAGTGACATGTGTATGCAAGAGTGCTAAAATATATTATACAAATAGCACGGAACCAACTGAAACTTAACTCAAGTTAAATTTTATTAGAAAGAAATCAGTGCTCAGCTGCGTGCCAATCACAGTGAATGCCAAAATTTGAAAGTGCATGCGAATGGTAACTGCTTGCTTTAACAGAAAGCTGGTACGAAAAACATTTAACAGAATCATTAGGGGAATTCTTTTGTTTGAAATTAATTTGCAATAGGAATATTTGCTTTGATATATTTTTTATAAATTTAACTATTGCCATAAAATATTTGATCAAATCAATATAACCACAACATCATCTTAGGTTAACGGGTGCGTCTAAAGCAATTAAAAATAAATTAATAAATTGAGTCTCACGAACACACCATTAATTTAATCGATGGTGATATCGAAAGTCTGATATCACTAGTTTAGCTTTTGGCAAAATACATGCATTTTTAAACGTAAACATATCTGAACATTAAATAATAAACAACTATAAACAACTGTTCGAACATGGATAATCAGTTAGGCATGTGTACCAGGTGCGAATTCTCAACGGATGATTTTACGCAATATATATTAGACGACCATAATTTAGCGGATTTTCTATTAACACACGGTGTCATTTGTGCTGAGAAACTATGTGCATCTTGCAACGAGCCTTGCCGGTTAGTAAAAATAAGAGACACCTTCGTGTATCGGTGCCGCAGAACGCATATTATTAGGATAAATAAAAAACGAAAGAAAAGAATATGCGATTTCATGCAAAGTGTAAGAAACAACACTTTTTTCTCTGGCTCAAAACTGTCGATCCGAGAGATATGCCAGTTCATCCATTACGAGATTGTTGATATTAGCCCCAAGACGGAGTTTTTGAAAGAAGAATTTAATTGTAGCACCGATACCGTAATCAACTGGAGACACTACCTTCGCGAGGTATTTGTCGAATGGGCAGTCAACTTCAACTGCGGCAAGCTTGGAGGACCCGACAAAACTGTAGAAATTCATGAGATGATGGTCAGCAAGCGGAAATTAAATCGAGGGATATTAATTGATGGTCAATGGGTCTTAGCAGTGTTTGAGCGAGATGCAAAAAAGCTCTACATTAAGCCTATCGAAAGCAGAACTAAAGCTGAACTCTCAGAAATAATACAAAATAAAATAGAAGATGGTACCACAGTTATCTCGGATTCCTGGTCATCCTACAATTTTCTTGACAAAGAAGAATTGCACCCACTTGAGGTGAATAATTTACTTTGCTTTGTGGAGGGACTTCCAAAAAATGTAGAAAATACTTCAAAATATGCACGCAAAGATCTGGAATACATTTCAAGTTTTGTATTTAAGGCGCATTATCCTAATTATCAAGACAGGCTCCATAATTATTTCACAGAAATAGCAAAACTATTTGATCCAAAACACGCAGCGTAGGATAGAATGAAGAGCAAGTGATCGATATGGAGATTGTACGAGTCTAGTCATCACCAAAGATATAAGCTAAATATATAAGGATAATGGAACCTACACTCGTCATGTAAAATGGCCTTTTAAAGCATTGCTTGACAGTGCCTTGGCAATTTTGCTTCAGCTATATTGCTAGTGAAAAATTAAGAAAAGAGCACAAGACAAGCACAATTGTAAGTTTACTATGAAGTAAACCTTTCCTTAAACTACTAATTTTATGGTATTATTTTTTTTAGCAAGTACACTAATTCATCAGGAGCTTAAAATATGTTTGTTACATGCCTGTTTTTAAACAAAAACCATGTCTTAGAACTTTAAGCTTGCATTGTTATATAAATATATTAACACAATGCAAATATTTTGCATGTCGAATGTCACGGCGTTGCTTAGGAAACGTTCAGCTGGTAAATAAACTTTTTTACGAATCTGGTAACACTGACTATCGATAGAAGCGATTTATCATTGTCTCTTCTCCGACCATCTGGCGTCGCAACTATATGGTAATTTTTAGGGCATTTAACAATAACATTAAAGCAGCATCAGGAGCACGGCGTTGAACTGACCAGCTAAAAACCACATATTTAATTAATAGCGTATTAAGAAAGCGCAATGAATTTGTTACCTAGAACGCGGGAGGAGTTTGGTCAAGCGGACTACTGGAACGAGTTCTTCAAAAAACGCGGCGAAAAGGCGTTTGAATGGTTTGTACTAATTACATATGTTTTTATTGTCCATGTGGACTATGCCGGCTTCACACGTTTAACAAATAGAAAGTAGTAAAAACTTTTTAAAACAATAATTTCTTACGCAGGTATGGAGAATACTTGGAGCTTGGTGATCAGATACACAAGTATATAAAGCCCGCCGAAAAGATATTAATGCTGGGTTGCGGAAACTCCAGGCTCAGCATGGACATGTATGACAAGGGATTCCGGTAAGTCTTAATATTTGTATATCTTTAAACTTAATTTTAATTAAATTTATCTAAATATTTATTTGTAACGAACAGCGATATTACAAACATTGACATCTCACCTGTTGCTGTCAAAAAAATGGCTGAAATAAATGCACGAACGCGTCCAGACATGAAGTTTATACAGATGGACGCCACGGCCATGTCATTTGCAGACGAAAGTTTCTCGGTTGCTTTAGACAAGGGAACACTGGATGCGATATTTGTTAATGATGACGAGAACACTAAGGCCACAGTACAAAAATATTTCACGGAAATATTACGCACTATGCGGTAAGTTATTATATTTCGAATAACGCCATTACAATAAAATGTTGGCATTGCTTGCAGCAATGGCGGTCGATACGTTGGCATATCTATGTTGCAGGAGCACATCCTTAATTATTTGCTCGAATTTTTGCCGCGCCATAATTGCATGTTGCGTATTGTGCACTGCCTGGATGTGGAGCGTGCAAACAGGGAAAGGTCAGAGGAGGCACTTACATTGCCCGTTTTCGTTATAATTGCCACAAAGTTCAAAAGCTTGCCCATGCCGGTGAGTAATTTCATACGTTTATTTTTAAAACCTGCTGTATATAACAAGGCCTTCCATAGATACTTGAATTTGGGTTGGGCAACGATAAAATGCAACGTTTTAGTTGCGCAACGGAACTTGTTAATGCTGTGGCATCAGTGCAGAAAGCAGCACTAGTCTGCAATGGATTGGCGAGGTCCAGCATTGTCGGCCATAATGAGGTAACCATGGACTTGCATCGGGCCACAGACCAAACGCCTCGGTACACAGTGCATATTTTGGATCAACCGCCATCGCGCGGACTTGGCAAATATGCAGCATTTATTGTTCCACAAGGACGAGAGATTGAGTGGCTCTTTGCGACTCCGGCTGGTCGTAAAAAGCTCCAAGCATCGGCCAAGTACCAACGTTTGGCTGTCGTCACAATGCATCGCGATCAGGTTTATAGCACACTTGACGAGGTGAAAAGTGAGCTCGCATATAGCATCACGAACCTGGCACCTTCAGGACTCAAAGAAAAAATACCTTATTTATCACTCGGCTCTGAAGTGGGAAAGCGAGAGACGCTTATTTGTGGATGCTCTCAAATATCTGGAGATTTTCGAATTGAAGAGGTCGAAGTTGGCGACAAAACTTTACGCCGCCTGATATTTTTAAGTAATCAGTTTGTGGTGCAGTCGGAGGCGCTTGTTAAAACAGGTAAAACCTAAGGTCTTAAAGATTGTTTGTTTATTAATTATCCTTTCGTTTACTAGTTAAAATCAAGGGCAAAAAGGATCGCAAAAAAATAGATTTTGGCTACCTAGCATGTCATCATCATCGCTTTATGTCTGTGGGCGTACAACTGGCTGCAACGATGCAGAGTTTGAAAAAGGATGTGCATAACGATGTGCTTGTGATTGGACTGGGTGGCGGTGGCCTTTGCACTTTCCTGCATGCCGCATTCCCGTAAGCTTTGAAATTGCTGCTTTCTGTGTTACCCTTAACTAATATATTATTTCCGTTGCAGTCAAACTCGGGTTACGGCTGTGGAAATAGATCCTATTATGCTGGAAGTAGCTGAACAATATTTTGAATTGAAGCAGGATGATCGTTTACATGTGGTGATCGATGATGGTCTCGCTTTTGTCGAACGCTGTCGTAATGAAGGCAAGTGTTTATCTTTCTTTCACTTAAAACACTTCGTAAATTGCATTCTAATTCACAGAGATACATTTTGGAGCTGTGCTTTTTGATGTTGACAGCAAGGATCTAACGCTGGGCATGAGCTGTCCACCACGAAGTTTTCTAGCCCATTCTGTGTTACTGCATATAAAGGAGATTATTGGACCTAACGGTCTGTTCATGTTAAATCTAGTGTGTCGAGATGAATCTTTGCGCGCCGAGGCAATTACCAATTTGCAGCAAGTATTTTCATCTGTGTGTAGCTATAAATTGGATGAAGACATTAATGAGGTTGTTTACTGTACCAACAATGAATACAAAAATGTTGAGCAATGGAAAAAACACATGGGCACTGCGGGTCGTTGCTTGAACAGTGCTGTCAGGGATCAAAAATTGTCCAACAAGGATTCTGTTGATGTTACAGAATTTTTAAGCGAACTGAAACTATGAAAATCAGCTTTCGTGTTGCGTTTAAATAAATGTTATATGCTTTTAATTGAAATAAAAGATAAATTTATAACTAATATATATATATATATATATACATATAATTGCTAATAAGAAACTAATGTGGCAAAGATTTGCTTATAAACTAAATTATTTAAAAAGAGAAGAAAACGAAAAAATAAGGCTTGGAATATTAAGTAAACTTATTTGCCTATTGTGTAAGTAATCGCATGGGTTTATTAATATATATGCAGCGAGCATTTGAATTACAACTAAAAATCTTGAAGGTATAAGTAAGTTTGACAGTCATTTGCATTTCACTGCAATACTAAGGAACTCTTGCGAGAAACGAATTGAATCTTTTTGCTCGGTTATTCTCTTTTTTTTACAAAACTGGCGTGTATCAATTTTTGTTTATTATCTACGAAAATAACATCAGTCCAATTGATGCTGTGGAACACATTAGAGAAAGTTACTCAGAAAATTAGTACAACATATATAAACACTTGATATTCGAAATGCCTCTATTAAAAGACTTTTCGAAAAATATTGTTAAAGGCACGCTGCTTCTTTTTTGTTGTGGATGATGTGGTACTAGCACCACTACTACTGCTGCTTCCGGCAGCCACATTGCTGCCACTGCTAGTGGCTTTATTTTCGCCAGAGAACTTTATGGCCTCACCAAATATGCGAAATGAGTTTTGCGGTGAATTATACGGAAAGTTGATCTCCGAAAGCGATGAGCTGTCGAGGCTGGCATTGGGCGTCACCGGTACACTTGGCACTGAAAACTGTTTAGAGTGTTTCTCGCTACGCTTCAGGCGATACCACTCCCAGGAAGTAGCCTCGTGAGCCGATTTGCTGCCCTTTACGCCACCAATGCCATTAAAATGGCCGCCTTTGTTCTTGCTTTTACTAAATGGGGATTTAAAGAAGGCCGGCGAGGAGACTCTTCGAGATTTCTTTGTTGACTTGTCAGACTTGCCATCAACTGTATCCACAATTTGATAGCCGGATGGGCCTTCAGGCATAAATTCGTTATAAGCCAAGTCACTGTTGGGTATAAAATTACACAGATCATCGTCATCTAAAATGAGACTTTCGTCAAAATCGCTTTGCGTTGGCTCTTCTTCCGCCAGGCTACTCTGCGTGCAGTTGGCAGGCGCCGACTCCTGACGCTTAAGCTCCTGTTGGTGCAGCTGCTGTGATTTCTTTTTGGACGCCTTTGGCGGTATTTTATTGTTTTTCAATGTATCTGCAGGAAATGAATATAGCATAAGTTGAAGTTTTCACTATTTTAATTGGCTGTCTCACTTGACTCACCCACATCGAAGAACTTGTCCAAATGTTCAGCACACGCAACCTGCGCAGAGTCTAGACTAGTGTGCCACGACTGCTTGGCTCCCTTTCGCCTGTGAAGCGATGTTTTGGTGTTGAACGTGTTTCCAGCAATGTTGTTGTTGCTGCCATAACAAACGGATATCTTGCGCTGCCTGCCACCATTGGCAACTTCGGTCGCTTCAGCCGATGCTTCATCACCGCAGCCATTGAGTATGAGCATAGCTTCCTCACTGGGCCGCCGCTGCTTTCCCGGCGACTGTTGCATCATTTGTTCGTATGATTTTCGACGACTTAACTTTTGCTTAGTTAACTTCGATGATGTCGGCGATGTTGCCAGTGGCTGGAGCTGTTGATTCTGGTACCGCAACTTGCGATAATAGACAGTGCCCATGACAAGCATAAGAAAGATGAATGTGCCAACAATAATGATGACGAGGATGCATGCCTGAACCTGGTATGTAAGCGAACGAACATCGCCAGCCAATTCGGCGCTTTGTTGCTGATAGAGCTGCTCCTGCTCGATGTAACGGCGACTCTGCTCCTCTAGCGTACGCACTGTTAGCGTCTGTTGTGTAAGCGTTTGCTGCAATTCCTCCACTTGCTTTTTGTAGCGACGCGACAGCTCTTCCAGATACTGGCCCGACAGCGACATATTGCGTTCAAGTGCCTGTGGAAGACAGAACGTTGAAGAAGAACATTAAACATCGATTGCTCGACTGGCTGGTTGGCGGCCACACTGATGTTGCCCCTAACAATGACGATGACAAGGCCAGCCTTGCGGAAAATGCAAAAACCCTCCAAACCACAAACAATTACAAGGAGAGCGTAGGTGCGCCCAATAAAAAAAGCTACCCTTAATAGCATGAAACACGCAAGGCAAGCAAAGAAGCTTTGAACATACGAAGTTTGTATGTCCTTTCATTTAATTTAAATTCACAGAGTTCATAGAACACATTTAACACTAAACTTAAGTCTGTATCTCATAAAGATTGATAATAATTAGAGTATAGCGTAGTCGGTTACGTCTGCTTAATTCTTACTTGTTCGCCAATGAATCTTTGAAAATTTGTCTATGGGCAATTTGATGAATCGCAACAATTTTGCAAACAACATTTTTTACTCGTTCTCTCTGACATATTGCAAAGACAATAAAATATATTGTCGATAATTTGTAGTAAAGAAATTAAAATCATACTAAGACCAATTTATTGTTAGGTCAGGTTACATACTGCCTTAAAGAATAAGTAATCTTTTAGCCGCATACGCTGAACTGTAACACTTTACCTAATTAGCGGGAAACTAAAAAAGAAATATGTTAAGCTTATTTATTCTTACCTTAATACGATTCGATAGCCGTATAAAAACGCTCTCCGATTGCGCTCCATTTGTAAGTTTTGGCTGCATATTAATGCCACCTGCATTAGCAGCACCTGCAGCTGCACCTCCTGCACTGGCTGTGCCTCCGATGTGTGCGTTGCCATTGACAACAGCTGCTGCGGCTGCAGCAGCTCCACCACCAGCAGTTATTGATGCCACCGTTGTTGTGAGCAGGCTATCAATACTCTCCCAGTTGGCAAGATTGGCCTCATCCAAACCGTTTCCACTTCCGACTAAATCTCCGCTCTCTAATTCAACTGTGGTTGCTGCTGTTGTTGCATGCTGGCTGGTTGTAATGGTATTTTCGGGTGTAGAAGCAACCTCCACTTCCTCGGAAACGGGTGGTACAGGCATTGGAATTGGTGCCTCGGGCACATTGCAGGCGGTTGAACCTGTTGTGGCCGCATCTTTCTCATTGTCCGTGAGTACATTGAATATATTTACATCTGAAGGAACCGCCTCGATTATTGCGAGTGGATCTTGACGGTCATCATTTGCTGCTTCTTTATTTGTTAACGTGATTTCGGCAGGCACTATTTCAAGGCTAGGCGTGGCGGTAGGCAAGAAACCATTTGGAACAGCAATTTTATCCCCTTTCGGTTCCTTTGTTGGATCAGCTGTGGTCACATTCTCAGTTAGTTGCTCGGGTACATTGAAATGCTGTTGTTGCTGCCCGATTGCCTGAGGCAGAACCACTGGCTGACCCACTGTTATGGTGTTATACTCGGCTTGTAGAAGCTTACACATTGCGCCAACATGCTCCGCTGGCAGCATGGACAAATATAAACTTTGTCGTTTATCCATGCCACTACACGCTTCTCGCACCTCCATCCTTTCTGAGCCAAAGCTTATGTTGTATTCATCTTGACAAATCCGTGTTCGCAGCAAATGCGCCCGTATCTGTGGCAGCAGAAGAAGCAACTGCAGTTGCTCCGGTTGACATGAGAGTAGATTGTTAACGCGTTCGACAATGGAACTATTACAGTTTTGGCAACTATAAACTCCTGCAGTGGGAGTATAACAGTGCTGTGACTCCGGCGAGCGTAAAAGTTTTGTTGGCTTTACCAGCACCTGGGCGGCTTTTTTAACCATCTGGATGACGGCATCAGAGGCACTTTGAAAAATGTTGCCATTGCCTTGCAATGTCTTATGTGGCTGCTCCTGTCCCGCAAAGTCATCGTCAAAGTCATCCAATTCATCGCTGTGCCGAATCTCCGTTTCAAATGCCTCAAACTCCGAGGTGCCAAAGACGCGAAAAAGTGAAATTGGACAAAAGTGCTCCTTGGAGTAGTGTGAATGAATATCCACACGTACGAACTTGCCAAAAAGATGCGGATGCAGTTCAAACGTTTGCACTGTGCGTTTATCCTCTGCTGTGAAGCGACCCACATTGCTCCAATCTCGTGTGGGAAAGCGCTTAGAAACTGCTACAGTAAAATTTTTGGGCGAAGAACTAAATAGCTCAAAGTTGGCCAATTCGACTTTTTGGGCTTGGACAGCTTCGCACAGCTCGACGACAAACCAAATGCGACTGCCACACGTGCTAAGCATATATTCATCACTGGAGTGGCTGAGAACTGCTCCCGTATTGGTAGCATCGCCGTTCGAGGCAATTATTTTTGCACCGCAATCTGGCGAGGCGTAATTCTTGGCACGGGACTTTAAGGATGCTTGTTTTCCACTGCCTGACCCCGTTGCATTGCGACGTTGTGCAGACGTGTTGACCACCTGCTGCTCTAGTTCCATGGCCTGCTCTCGACTTGCCTCCGCCTCCATTTGCTTCTGCGCCCACTCCGAAAAGACGGGCATTGGAACCTCCTCAACAGTGGCATTACTATCAGCAATCACTGTATCACCCGTCCCATTAACATCCACTTCAGCATTTATCTCGCCGCTCAGTTCAAGACCTCCTCCAGGATCATTCGTCTTTTGCTCAGCTAATTAACAAAAAAAACCAACATTAAATTAAATATAAATCAACTTTAAATAAAATTCTACTTACCATTTTGAATAACTTTCTCGGCACCTTCAGTAGCCTGACTTGCTTCTTGATTCTCGCTTTGATTGCTTGAATCCTGTGATGGTGCGCTGGGCAATATGACAGCCTCTAAGCGATCCTTGACATGCTCGACCTCAACCGGCAGTTCCGCCGTTATCGTTACGGCAGGCAATTCCGGGATTATCTTGGGCAGGCTGCAATGAACAGACAAAAAGTTTGTAATAATAATTATACAAAAAATAAAAGAAGCATTTAAACTTCGATAAATATTTAATACTTAATAATCTCACCTCATAAAAACCGTCGATATGACTATGATTTGTGAACACCATAAAATCCACAAGAATATTAAAAACATGGTTAAATTTCTTCTTAGCCTCTTCAACTCACAACTTATGAATTTTACCATCGATTCTGGCAACATTTTGCTAAAACTTTTAGCAATTCTAAATGAGTTTTGTTGTAGCAAATAAATAAAAATAATCAAACTTTTAGCGGCACACATATTAACGCCCTATATCTTGGTACTGCACTTATCGAGCCTTCAACTTTCAAAGGGGAAATATATCAATAATGAAAGATTCATTTCGAAAACTCTGTTTTAGTTAACTGAAGGGAATATACATATGTGCTTTATATCTGTTGAATAGGAATCGCGCGCAAACAAAACCGAACACCTGTGAGTACAACTACAAAAGAAAAGAGCAACAAAAAAGCTTAAACTTTCTTTGTAAACTGCAGCGTAAATCTATAAACAGGCAGGAAACATTCGGCACGAAAGAAGAGATTTCTCGACTAGGGAGTGTCTTAAATGGAGTTACATAATAAATTAAGTATAGCTCGTGGAAAAAAAATAATTCCCATTCAGCTTTAAGATTATAATGTTAAATTTTCTTCAGTTTTAAAATAATTATTTCAAAAACCATATATAGTTTCGAGACATTTTTGACCCGAGCTTAACTTGATTCAAAAAATTCGTTAAGTAATTTTTAAGATTTTTACATAAAAACTATAGAACTGTTACCAATGTTTAAAGTACTATTACATTTGACAATTAACAAAATTCGTGGGCGAAAGTGTATCAAAATATCTTTGGCTTCACCTCTTAAGGCTTAAATAATTTTTGGTTTGCACATTATGCACAGCCTTTACACTCGTTATAAACGGCATAGACTACCGAATTAGCTTATATCGTAATATGTCAAAACTTACGATCCTCTTACGCTAACATTAAATGCAAAATTGCCAACTGGCACTGGTCAACAATGCTAATTTTAACGCCTTGCTGGATCGGCTAAAGCTAAACCTAATAGAAAGCATGTCAAATACTTTTCCTGACTGCAGCCAAACGTTTTAAGTGTAGCCAAAGTTGTTAGTTCCCTGTTAGTATGCTACCTCTTTTCGTTCAGTATGCCCCAAATCACATTTTATATGCAGGAATTCTATGTAAAGTAACTATAAGCTGCAGCCACCACTCGTGTCAATAACGCCCACTTCGAATGGCAATAGCGTGGGGAAAAACTCCAAGTCTCCACCTGGTTGGCATATTTATGACTTGTCAGCCAGCATCAAAAATTTCAACCGAAAACTGTCTGGGTAGTAGGCAATATAGCAATGGTGCCCGGGTGCCAAAGTCTTTCCGGCAGTGGGCTACAAGTTTGGCAGGAATTTCTGGCTAAGTTTTTTGTTGTTATTTTAATGTATGTACATGAATAACTTAGCCATATAACGAATAACTTAAAACATTTTTAAATTGTCGCGCAATGCTGTGAAAATTTGCAATTTTCCTTTGAAAAAGTGAAAAGGTGTCACTTAAAGAGATTATTTAACAGCATTGTGATTTTTTGACATGTTGGTTGCTGTTAACTATATGTATCTGTTACACAAAAAGGATAGAGGAACTAAGTCGAAATAAGTTCTGTTAATGGTCTGCTAAAAATCTGCTTTAGGTAGTTCACTTTTTTGTTTGTTTTGTACTTTACTCTTTTACTCAAAAAGGGAACTCTTTTTTTGTTTGTTCACCTTTATTTACGTCAAGATGACGAAAATATCAGATGTTGATTTCTATTTACTACATTTGCACAGCTTAAAGCGGACTAAAAAAAGGTTTTAATTATATTGTTAGTTAGTTTGACAAACGGAAGTGCTCATCTTGGGTCTTAATAGACCCATCTATAATCTGCTGCGCAGATTAATAAATATCAATAACAATCGGCAGAGTACAAAAGCGTTTATAAATATTGCCTCAGCAAATAGAAAAAAGCTGCTGCGAGACCCCGAAAATAATTGCAATTAAGCGCTCGTTATTCATATATTTGTTTAATAACAAACATGCGAAACCACTTTGAATGAAAATGATCTACTAATGTGCTACTAGATGGTCACGGTAAAAAAAATAAATAAAAAACCGTTGTTGTTGGCAGAAAGATTTGAATAGCGTTTTCAATTACTTTTGAATACAATACGAATACTACTGAAATGAGTGCACTGCAGGCACATCATCTCTCTCTCACACACACACACGATTCACGATTCACGATTCTCAGGATAACAAGGATATTTGTCAATTTGTAGTTAATTAGATGGTCGCGCAATCGCGGACCCAACGAGTCAGCGTGCGTAGCGCACGATCGCACCACTGGAAATCGAAATGAGAACTGAACGTATTACAAACTAAACTCTTGGTAATTGTGGTCCAACTGTGTGCAGCTATTCGCGCCATATGTCGTGTCGTTAAGAGCGCGACGCACATGTACAACAGAGAGAAGTACCCACACAGGTGCAAAGAGAGCGCTTCCATCTCTCAGCTAAGCTTAACTCAACTCAGCATCAATACATCAGCAATTTAGCATTTTTAGTGCACTTGCAGTGTTGTCTCTGTCGTCGTAAACTTTGCGGCCGGCAAACTTGTCGCACAACTTCGGCTTTTAAGTGAGCGTGTGAATATATATTTGTGTGCGTGTGTACTGTTGTTAGTACTACTACTACTACTAATGTTGTTAGAGCTACTGCTAGACATGCCAAATTGAAATCAAATCAAATCCCATAGAGACGCAACTTTCACACTCTGTAGGACTTTAAAGTTAACAGATTTGTAACATAGATTAAACTGTCTATGTCCTCTAAAAGTGAGTAAATAAATTCAAGCATTTAACATGGATGCAAGTCACGAAAATCCAAATTTTTAACTATTTATAACCTGAAGACAAACTTAATCCTGCCTTTGATATCCAAAACTATTTTCAAAATTGAAAGTAATTTTTAATAACCATTTAAGTTAAAAGCTGCTGCTGCAGATCAAGCTAGTATTAACTGTCAATAGACATTTGGAGAAAAAAAAAAAACTTAATTATCGGTTTTTCATTTAGTTTTATTGCAAAAGGGTATAAAAAATCAATGCGATTTACAATGCAGCTGAAAGTGAAATTGTTGCTCAATGCAGCTTAAGATTTGCAAATAAAACAGCTAGCTAAGCTAGCAAATTGCAATGTGCCATAAGAGCTTCAAGCTTAAGCTAACAAATCGCATAAAACCATTTGGCAATTTGCGTGTAGTCTGTGCCGTAAAAAGAAATTAGGGGCCACCGCCACCGTCAGGCCAAACGCGACGCCTTCGGTCTTTGATGAGCAACTTCTTCTTCTTTTTTTTTTTTGTTTTGTTTATGTAAACACTATCGACAACATCGGCAACTCCTTCAACACGTCGATATCTTCGTTGTCGTCTTTGGTGTTATCCACAAACAACAGTAAAGGTTACCGAAAGTGACAATTGAATTGCTAGCTGATGTTGTTTTATCTGCTGCTTTACAGACGCCATTGAAAGATAAACACTTGTAATGGGAAAGTGTTTTGATGTCACAGCCGCTTACACAATGAACACCAAAACAACAAGTGCAACAACTGCAACAGCAAATATGACACCAAGCACACACACACGATCTGTTAAGTGGTTGAAGCAACCAAAAAAAAATTAAACGCTGAATTGAAGCCTCTATAAAAATTGTGTAGAGTTCAAAAATAAATTTAAGCAAAAATTATAAATCGAATAATTAGGAAATAATTAGTAATCCAAGCTTACACCACGACAAGTTGACTTAAGGAAAATTACTGCTAACTTTGCTTTATTTAATACTAAATAATATTTAATATAATAATATTTAATTATAAAAAGATGTTCAAGCTTTTTAATATATTTTAAAAATATCAAGTATACCCCTCTCATCAATTTGTAATGAGTAGAAGAAAAGTTTTAAATCATTTGCCCCTTCGCCTTAGTTTAATTCGACGCCTACGATACAAAAACTTTATTACAATCCGAATTTGAAATTGTATTTGCCAGACAACGCAAGTAACAATTAAACGGTTTAAAAATGCCGGCAAAACAAAAGGAAAACACCGACTTAAACCGGCTTGGTATAAACAAAGTAAAAACAACAAAAAAAAAACCAAACACTGTTGGCGTTTAATGGACAGCCTGGCTTCTACGTCACATGGAAAAAGTGCTCGGGTAAATGCAATCGGAATGTCGAATAACAAAACGAAGTGAAGGTGTACGACACGATTCGCAGATATCTTTAATATACGGCAATGTCTGCCGTCACAGGCTAATCGATGCAGCTTGACGAGATCATTGATCGGCGACATTGCAATCTTGGGTGATCAGCAGCAGCAGCAGCAGCAATCAAGCGATCAAATTGATTAAAAGCCAAAGTCAATGCGCGCACGCTCACAATCAATTAACAATATTTGGACATTGGGGTGGGGCGATCAGTGTTTTAGTTTTAGAGATAGATATCAATAATTTGACTTAAACGCGATCGCATAGTTTGGGCAACATCAGCTCATAGCTACACATAATAATCTCCCACAACATGTAGACTTAATCATTTGCATATAATAACGACTCAACGCGTTGCCATAAAGTCTGGTAGCGGCATTTGATAGCAATGTTGTTATGTTGCTGTTATTGGCGTGTGTTTTATTGTTGCTGTTGCCAAGTTTAATTATAGTAACAAGATCATGATGCATTTTCGAAAGCCTAAATTGCAAAATCTTATTCGCTGAGTCAAGTCGGAGTCCGAGTCCTTACACACATTCGCCAAAAGTGAAAGTAACGATCATCATTGGATGAGGCTGCTGCCGCTGCTGCTGCTGCTGCTGCTGCGATCACCTGCCATGTGTGAAATGTGTCTTAAAGGGGGAAAAGACGAAGACAGCAGTCTTGATGGGACGAAAAAAAAAAGATTTAGATTGCTTGATTGTGTAGATTCTGGCACACAATTTGAATGCGTAAAGCGAACAGACTTTTGTTAATTTTATTATTTATCTCCCCAAGATCTTGATGCAGTAAAATGGAAAGTCGATTTTGCACTGATAAAGTCATTGATGATGTTTATAGTCAACGAATCAAACTGTTGCACTTTGAATATGCTCCGCCATTTAACACTTTTACCAAACAGCAAAAAAGGTTATTGTAGTTTTGAAATATATACGTTGTGTAAGGCCTTTTAAGGATCGGGGCGATCATCGATCGGCACTGGCGTTGGCGTTAACTCCCACAGCGTCTTGTCGGCTCGTAAATAAGACAAAAAAAAAAAGAAAGAAAAAAATAGAAAAATATCAAGAGCCTGACGCAGTTTCATTTTTTTTTTTTTTTCCTTATGAATGAATTGGCCACCACACCAATAGATAGATAGATAGTCCAGACAGCTAGCTTGGAGATAGACCAAAATCCAAAGACGACTGCAAAGGCATTTAGAAAGTCGCTGGCCGACGCTCACACGACGCCGTTAAAGAGTCAGGGAAAATAAATTGAAAACTGTAAAGCAAATTACCGGTAAAATGCATTGTGACAAGACTTTGCGTGGGTGTCTTTTTGATTTTTTGTTTTTGTGTTGTTTAACATTCGCCATTTGGGATCACTTTGTTCATATATGCATATATATATTCATAGACATATTGCCACTAGTTTTACAATATACAAAGTTAAGCACCCAAATAATTACCTATCAAATAAATAATTCATTATGTCGACTTTTGATGTTGCCTTAAACTGCACTTACAAGTGCAGAATAAGTAACATTTGTTGAACACATGTTGTAGCTTAATGGCGACATAAACTTATTAATATCCTTTCAGTAGGTGTTTTCCACCAAGGGGTTGACTTTCTAAAACCACTAAAACACCTAGTAATTTATATTTTACACTTAATACATATAAACTTAAGACTGAATGGCCTTCAAACACCTAAGAGGATATATTTTATGACAATTGGCGGTGGCGCTCGTAAAAAATTAAATGAAAGTGTGGGTTTCAGTCGGCTTTTTTCTTTTAAGACTTTAATTACCAAAATCCAAAAAATGCCAGTTAGTTTATATAATACTATATATTGCATATATCTAGGAGCGCCGAGCTTCTTACTCTACATAAGTTGTAAATTGAAGATCAACTGATCATGTAAATACTTTATAAAACGGTCTTATACAAATAGTCAATACTAAAAGGAAGGCAACACAAAATCGATAAGTGTTGAGCTCAAGTGCGTAAGCAAATCTAAATGAGATATGTGAATGTTATACTATGTATATGAATATTCTTCAACAGTCCGTACAATCATAATAAACAAGCATTTATGTAGAAATAAGTCCAAGATTTAATCGGATGGTTAGAGAAATTCCCCGCATTATTTTTAATGGAGGGAAAAAACAAAGATTACATTATAGAAACAGTCGCGAACAGACGCACACTGCCGTTTCAAGTTTCTCTCGATTTTGCTATAGCTCTCTCGCTCTCTATTGAACGTCCAAGTCGAAGGAAAAATGTCACTTGGCACGTCTTATACAAAATACTTGTGTATTTGATAATTGTGTTTACGCACAGTTTGTCCAGTTATGACAGTATGTGTGTGCTTATGCGAGTGTCATGGAAATTGCGATTAAACAAATAACGAAAACATCAATAACTCACCTCTCTTCCTCATTCTGTTGCTGGTGATGCAGTGGCTGCTTATCGGGTTTTGTTATGGTCGCATCGACCTCATAATTTGGTTGCTGTAATTTTTCTTCTGCATCTGCATTTGCTTTTGTATTTGTTTTTATTTTATTTATATTAGATTTAACTTTGTTGTTTAATTTATTTTTTGGCACTTGGGCTGTCGCTTCATTGTTTGCATTATTATTGTTAAAATTTTCACTATGATGCACTAAACTAATAAACTCATTATCATAATTATTATTATTATTTACACTAGGGGGCAATGCGTTTAAATTCACTGACGTGTCGATTGCAGCAGTCGGTTCAATTGTTTTTGCACTTGTAGTAGTTTTTGGCGCGATGCCCAACTTCTTCATCACAATGTTATCTGCATTCTGACGTGTTGTTAGTTTTATGAAATTTGTTCTCAACGAGCTGGCGACCTTCTCCTCGTTCACTGCCCCTTCTCCTGGCGCTAAGGAGGGAACCGGTATGTGTGTTCGAGGGTCCGCCTGATTGACAGCTGCTCCGTTAGCATTCTCTGTTGTTGTCGTTGTTGCAGCATCTGCCGCGACAGCGTTGTCATATAGCCAGAAGCAGCAGCTGCAGATCCCAAAATGAAATCCGAGAAAGTGGTAGAAAAAAAAATAATTTGACGAATTGCAATTAACTTCGCCAGCAGATTCAGTTCTTACCTAAGTAATAGATTTATGTACATAAAGCGCACTAAATGTAATCGAATTTTCATCCTTTTGCTATCCAGCGCGCGTACGCAACACTTATAAATAATTAACTCTAGAAGGCGTTACAGAAATTAACGCAAGGATTTTTAACGTGTCACACACATCATAAGTAGAAATATATTATTTGTTGTACGTTATTACCGTTCGCTTACGTACGAAATAATGCGCACTTTAAAAACATGCACAAATCTGTCTTACTGTGTCGACTTACTAAAAAATAATATTAAATTGCTGCTAAAGTTGTCGCAGCGTAAAACAAAATATAACTAAGGATGGAAGCTGCACGATAGCGCTAATCGATTACTGGCTGCCGCGTGACTATCGTAATTCTCAACCATAGTTCATTAAAAATATGTTCATTAATCGCATGAATTGTACCATACCCAGCTCGTTTGAACATCGATATGTACTATCGTTCTATCGAGCCATAAGGAAAGTCTGTCTGTTTTTACTAGTTGATCAAAATAAATGTTTACCTTTGTAATTGAACGTCTAATTTAATTAAAAATGTCATTTCTGCGTGGTTCCCTGAACTATGTGTGGTGCACAACTAGCGTGCTCGGAAAAGGTGCCACAGGGTCTGTATTTCAGGTAAATAACAACAAATACTGTGTGAATGATTGTTTGTATATATGTTTGTCATTCCCCTACTTTTTAGGGAGTGAATAAGACAACTGGCGAATCAGTCGCTGTTAAGACATTCAACCCATACAGTCACATGCGGCCAGCCGATGTGCAGATGCGCGAGTTTGAGGCCTTAAAAAAAGTTAACCATGAAAACATTGTCAAATTGCTTGCCATTGAGGAGGATCAGGAGGGTCGCGGCAAGGTAATCGTCATGGAGTTGTGCACCGGTGGCAGTCTATTTAATATACTTGACGATCCGGAAAACTCGTATGGCCTGCCAGAACATGAATTCCTACTGGTTCTTGAGCATCTTTGCGCCGGAATGAAACATTTGCGCGACAATAAACTGGTTCATCGTGATCTTAAGCCCGGCAACATTATGAAATTTATATCAGAGGATGGTCAAACGATTTATAAGTTGACTGACTTTGGCGCTGCACGAGAGCTAGAAGATAACCAGCCATTTGCCTCGCTCTATGGCACTGAGGAGTATCTCCATCCTGATCTCTACGAGCGGGCTGTGCTGCGCAAATCCATACAACGTTCATTTACGGCTAATGTGGATCTATGGTCAATTGGAGTAACGCTATACCACGTGGCAACGGGAAATTTACCCTTCAGACCTTATGGTGGGCGCAAGAATCGCGAGACAATGCATCAAATAACTACAAAAAAGGCCTCTGGCGTCATATCAGGGACCCAGCTGGCCGAGAACGGACCCATTGAGTGGTCGACAACACTGCCACCGCATGCACATTTATCGCAAGGGCTCAAAACACTTGTCACACCTTTATTGGCAGGGCTGTTGGAAGAGAATCGCGACAAAACCTGGTCCTTTGACCGATTCTTTCAGGAGGTGACGCTTATTCTTCGCAAGCGTGTTATTCATGTGTTTTTTACAAATCGCGCTACTTCGGTAGAGGTATTCCTGGAGCTAGATGAACAGATTGACAACTTTCGGGAACGGATATTCTTACAAACCGAGGTGCCGCTGGAGAAGCAAATTATGCTTTTCAATAACGAACATTTGGAGAAGAAAGTTACGCCACGCACAAGCGGTAAGTTAGCTCTCTATGTTTATATGCTGATTTTAATATATTGTGTTTTGCAGTCAATGCATTTCCCAGCACAACCACGGATCAACCTATATTTCTCTATAGCAATGACGATAATAATGTTCAATTGCCTCATCAATTGGAATTGCCCAAGTTTCCAGTATTTCCTCCAAATGTTTCTGTTGAAAATGATGCGAGTTTGGCAAAGGTATAGTCACTCTAAAAAATACATGAAAATTTATATGGTAAAATGTATATCGTTTTTTTTCAGTCCGCTTGCAGTGTCGGTCATGAATGCAAAAGGCGCGTGGATATCTTTACCACAATGGACATTTTGATTAAAAAAGGAGTCGAACAGTTTATCGAGATGCTGATTACCACAATAACACTGTTGTTAAAGTGCGTAAAGACGAATGAAAGTAATTTTATGTTTATTATCAAATTTGTATATCAACAGAAAAACAGAAAGCTTTGACAATCTGCTCTCGACGGTGGTCGACTACGCTGATGTGATACAAAGCATGGCTAGTGTGGTAAGTTAATAGCACCTCCGCATCACATGTACGTAAAATCAGTTTATTTGCATTTCTACAGACAAAAAGCGATCAGGAATTGAGGTCAGTTGTTAGCTCCCTAGAAAGTGTTAAGAGTGAATTCGATGGAGCTGCTGATGTTATCATGCAGATGCACAAGCATTATGTCACAGACGATGAACTCAAGTAAGTCGAAAGCAAATAACAAGGCGAATCGGTTTATACATTATCAATCATTATAAAGTGATCAATGGTCGTCGTTGATGCATGGCAAGAAATGTCCGTGTCGCACACGTGCGAGCGCACAGGCAAAGTATTTGGTGGAGCGACTTCGCGACTCTTGGCAACACTTGCTTCGGGATCGTGCCACGCGTACTTTAACGTATAATGATGAGCAATTCCATGCACTTGAGAAAATCAAAGTGGATCACAATGGCAAGCGCGTTAAGCAGCTCTTACTCGACAACGTTAATCCTGCAGTCGCTCAAATGGCCGAATGTCTGGCTGATTGGTATAAACTTGCACAAACGGTGTACCTAAAGACGCAGATATTGGAGAAGGATGTGCGCGACTGTGAACGCAAATTGCATGGTATTCGTGATGAGCTATATCACATTAAGTCGGACCAGAAGCTGGATGTCGACACTAGGAATATAAACAGCAATAATCAATTGGCCAAAATTGAGGAACGCAATCGGTTGCGCATTATGAAGCAACAACAATTAGAAGTGATGGCAGTGATGAAGAAGAATAGCGATTTAATAGCTATGTTAAACAATTTTGGAGTCTGATAATGCAAAAGAGATGGGTGACTAGGTGTTAATTTTAATAATTGATACTCGTATTGTGTGTGTATATAAATAATCAGTATAAAGAAATACGAATGTGTTTCGATTTCGTTTTTAATTATTAACGATTTTAATGTGAATAAGTCTAATCGTGCTTGGCTGTTCATTTTCATATCTGAACCTTGAGAAAAACAATTGTTTAATCTTTTGAAAAGACTTCTTTTTCCGGTCTTTTATCTTTTGTTAATCGATAGTTGGCAAAACTGAATCAAATGAGCAGCGGCAATATCGATAGTTGTTAGTGAACTTGCATGTATCGGAGCATGGTCAAGGGCTGCACATAATTTGTTGTCATTTTGTTTGGTAATAGTTTGTTTACAATGTTTTTGTGCACACCATGCTTGGATTAGTTTGCACAGTCGCACATGTAATTGATTTATTGCTGCTGCGACCACTTACGGCCACTATTGAAACGATACTTGCGGCAATTTACTACTTTTTTGCCGGTAGTTGTTTTGTTGGTTATTGCCTTGTTCAAGGTGGTGCTCTTATCTTGAGTTTTCTGTGCGACGTTTACCGACTAGTTGCTGTTTTATCCAAAAAGTGCACGATTTTCTATAACAATCAACGTCTCATTGTCAGCGATGTATGGGACTACATACACGATGGAACCTTTGATGCATTGGCCTTGGCTCGCAACGTGCTGAAAGGAATATTTTTATTAATAGCTAATGTGCTTATTGGAATCGGCAATGGTGCATTGTGGATTTTACTTCTAGTGCCCCGATGCATCATATACATCTTGGACAATGTTTTGCTTCTTATTGAATACTTAGCTGCCTGTATTTTAGAGCAATTAATTTATTTATTCAATAACCTCTTTCGACTATCCATCGGCATTGCCCTGCTCGTGGTTCTCTATACGTTTCGTGGATACGTTTATTACTACGGCGTTTATTTGCTACGAAAACTCCGCCATGAAATCTCAACAAGTATGCAGTTTGCCTCACGATGGATGGACCAACAACTATTCTGGGTGGTGAATATATTTCAAAACCTGAAACAAAATGGAAATGTACCGACAAACCCAACAAATGCATGTGTAGTTTGCTTAGAACGCAAAAGAAACATTGTTATGCTGCCCTGCCGCCATCTTTGTCTGTGTCTTTTGTGTTCCTCTCGAATGCAGCTCTACCAAGGTGGGAATCGTTGTCCCATTTGTCGTCGCGCAGTGGGCACACGGATGATTGTCTATGACTGATTTGTTATTAATAAGAAGATTAGTGGCTTGTGCATTATATGTATGATAACTGATTAGAGCTAAACATGAAGTTTTAAGAAAAAACTACTTTGTACATATCTGTTTATTTCAATTAATGATTAACTTTATGTATGTTCTGCTTAAGTTGCAATTTTTCACCGAAGAACATGTGATGCCGTTATTTGTTTACAAAATATGTAGTATTTAACATCATCCATAGTCCAGTAAACCAAATAAATAAGACACAATTTTAACACTCAAGAAAAAGTAAACATTTTATTTGAAATCAGAGAAATCAGTATACATTATGTAAATTTGTATATGCATTTTAATAACTAATTTGCTCAAAAGGCATTTTTAAAAAATTGCATGCTTATTTGTTTATTTTATCGAAATTAATTGAAACTCGGCAGAATTTTCATTTAACTATTAGTTGATACTAAGAATATTAACTAAAACAATACAATTTAAAATTAAGATCGAATTACACAACGAACTTTATAACAATGCATTAAAGTTTATAGATATATGTATATGTATATATTTATATATGTATGTATATGTTGTTTTTTTTATATTTGTAGGTATACATAGCATCTTTAGGTATAGTATTAGTACTATAAGATTGCTGGTAATACGCGCATAATATATTTAATAGATCATGCCTGCAACTTTAACATTATCTTGTGCTATATATAACTAAATCAATGCGATGCAAACAAATTACATCAATTTTTGAAAGGATACTGTGTTTTGTCATTTGGCTAAAATAAGTTTTTGTCCTATTGAAAAAAAAATTATTTTTATTTTTGTTTTAGTCAAAAACTCCGATAATTTAAAAAAAAACGTTCAATTTGTTTTTGCCATCCATAAAGTTTCATGGGCTCTTAAGAATAAATGTATGTATGTATTTATAACATTACTAATAGCTTAACTGCTAGGTAAGTACATAATAAAATATATGTATGTATATGTATGTGTATGTATATATTCAAAATATGCATTTCTATAGTTATATCGTGTATGTATATATAAATATTTGTATTGAAAAGTGTACTAAAACTCGTTTCATTTTAAAATGTATCGATTGAATTCTCCAAAATATGCACACCATAAATTTTCATACCTTATATATGTATATGTATGTATGTATACATATGGTATGTATGTACATATAAAATTACAAAAGAACATTTAATTTTTATGGATACTTTAGTTAAAGCTTCCTGTAAAAGTTCTCTATTCAAAATATATATATATATTTATGTTGATATACAAGTATACATATATATTTGAAAGGTACAAAGTATGTTTTATGTATGTACATTTATATATAATTGGACTTAATATGTATATGTTTGCTAAGCGAACAACAGATTCTCAATTATTCTATTATTTGCATAAAACAACGGACAGAATTTTATATGTTGTTGTATTGTTTTCAATTTTTGTATATATTTTTTTATTTCGATATGTAACGGCTAGATAATGGCAACATTTTTGGATTTTGAATCCAATTTTAGCTAAGTTTAGTTTCGAACCAATTTGGGAACATTGTATGTAGTATTACATTAATTAATTCAAATATTCCTAACCGTTACTTAAGATTAGGATTAACATTTAATAAGGTTCACACAAGTGCTTTCTTATTCGATACTTATCAGGGATACACTCTTAACAAAATGGATTTTTTTCCTCGCACATATATCGTCGGATGTTTCGGAGTAGAATTAATTAACCTATGCTAACGGTAATTTTCAACAATTTATTTACAACACCATGTCACACAATGACACTGTTTTTGGGCAGTTATGCTGCAAACAACTTTTTCTTAAAACATTTGGGTCTCAAATTATCGAAAATTAGACTACAGTTTAATATTTAATACAATTGGATCTTTAAAAGCTGCTTGCAACCTGTACCACATTTTGGTTTATGCATAGTGTGATCAATGAACAGGAGAAAAAAAAATGTATTTTAAATTTATATAAAGGTATTGCCAATATGGTTATACAAAAATATGTAATTAACACTTACGATGTGTATTGTGCTCAGGAAAGCTTGAAGAGATATGTTTTCTTACTAGTTAGGCCTAAAAATGTGTTTGTAGTCTTTAGTTTTATCCATCGAATATCTTCATATTTTTAATACATATAAGTGGAAAGTTCATTTCTATAAAGGCTGTATGTATTTTAAATATTTGCTATCTAAGATTTGTATGGTTTTTGTTTTAAATCATGCAGATTAGTTTTTAAATCTTTTAAAGAAATGTTATTGGTATTAATGTATGTATATATGCTATAAAATATATGCAAGTCACAAAATAAATCATATAAAAAGTTGGACAAATATATAAGTAAGTGTAAATGAGTGTTTATATATATATGTATATTTAACGCCAATCTAACAAAAAATCACACAGATGGCCGTTTATCAAAAAATTACACATAGAGAGACACAGTGAGAAAGAGAGAGAAAGAGAGAAAGAGAGAGAGAGAAAGAGTGCAGAGAAGAGAGGAAGGGAGAGAATGCAATGATCTCTTCCTAGTTATTCTTTGAGAACATATTTGAAATAAGTATTATATTTAATTTATGAGTTATATATATACATATAAATTTTATGAGCGATTATTTTAGGTCTATTCTTAATTTTAAAATAGTAAAGAGTTTTTATATACAATTATTTATCTTATAAGTTAGTTTGTGTGTTCCTGTGCAGGTCTGTATGTGTCAGACACGAATCACATAAAGGTACTTAAACTCTCTTTGTGCACTGGGTCGTGCGATAAAAGTTCCAAAACAAAAATTTCATAAACGTCCAAAACAAAAGCCCTATATACTAAATCTTAGATCTATGTGTATCTGTAAATGTATCCGATTATTTATTAAATCTACCTTAAAACAATTGACTAGAAGTAAGCTACAAAAAGGCAAGGCGAAAGAACTCTGTGATTTGTACTTGAAGGCAAGTATAAATTGGTCAAATTGAAAAAAAAACAAAAAAACATAAGAAGGGTTGTAATAGTTACATTTGTACGTACATGTGTGTATATTGGGGTATGTGCGTGTTGTTGTCTATTGATTTTGACAGTTGGAATAAAACAATTAACGTCAACAAGTTGTGTGTGATTTCTGTTCCAGCAATCTGACAGACAAGTCACGAATGCCTTACTCGTCTATTCCAAGACAATTTATCGACTTGAACCAACTGAAATCTGAGCCCGCTGAAATTTTGTAAAATATTCATGAACCGGGGTTTTCTAATTGATGCCGTGGTCAATTTGTTTTGTGGTTAGTCCGGCTACGCGTGGATAGGATATTTATTAAATGGGTTTCTTCTTTTTTTTCCTACTTGACATACTTTTTTGTTTTTTATACTAAATTTATATATATATATATATATTTGTGGGGGTCATTCCTATCTCATTTTCTTTGAGATCACTTAGTATCTAGTTGGGGTATAAGAATATATATATAGTATATATACATAAACTACTTACGTAAATATAGATTTTTAATTTATTTATGTTATTAAAAGCTAAGGTTTAAGGAAGCAAAGTTATGTGATGTTATGTGTTGATTTTTGTGTGTGTGTGTGAAAACTTAAAAGGGCAATGTGGTGACGAACATGTTCTCAATTAATGCAGGAGCTGGCACCAAATCCTCCAATTTCAAATAGAATATACGCTGTAATCCTTGCACACTCAACGAACGCAATTCAGGCAATTTTCCTAGGAGGCGACTGAAATAATGTTGCTTCTTCTGTGCCTCCGCATTGTAGGTGACATGATCCCGCAGACTGCCAATAATCTTCATTTGTAACTGTTCCACTTTTTTAGGTTCACGCAAACCATGACGTTCTGCAAGGATCAGACATATATTAGCGACAGCCACAGTGGGTTTCACTGGGGAATCCTTACCTGTTATCAGTGTGAGTGCACACAGGCAAGCAAATGCCGATATGTCAATCTCTAGATTTTGGAGGCTGCAACTAAACTCCGTGATGCCATTTAACCATTCGCCAAAGGATCTCTGGCATTGATTACGATGCAGCACAGTGCCATTGCAGAAGATCATTTTGGTATCATCGCTGCGTGCACGATAGGATAAACGCAACACGAAGAGTTCTAGCGAGGCGGATTGAAAGAGCATCTCCTGATCCTCGGGTGTGAGATCCAAATAGCCAGGTATCTTCTCAGCGAACTGTTTAATCACATCCACAGAGTTTGTGAGCAGTTGATAAAACTGCTGCACTTTGTCCGCTTCACTCATGCCCAGCGCACTACCCACAATTGGTGGAGTAAGCGCATCAAGAGCTTCCTCGTAGTGTGTGTAGTCGAGGCACGAGGGATCTGGTGTTGTATCCACATGACTGCGCACCAATGCCGTTATGAGGGATATGGGTGGCGAAGGGGGTGACTCTTGCGGTGACTTTGGCTTGGAGGGAAGACGACCACGACGTCCCTTCAAGGAATCCGTTCGCACCACTTCTTTAACCATGCCAACAACCAGACACTTTTGAAAGCGACAGAACTGACAGCGATTACGTCGTCGCTTATCCACTGGACAACTCTTGTCCGCCAGGCACACATACTTGGAGCCCTTTTGTACTGTACGCTTGAAGAATCCCTTGCAGCCCTCACAGGTCCGCACACCATAGTGCTGACAGGCAGCCGTGTCTCCGCACACGGCGCACAACTGCGAGGAGCTGGCTGACTGAAGCAATCTACCTGCCTGGCTGTGGAGCAGATCCATACCAGCTCCACTCACCGGTGAACTGGCTGCTGAGTTGGGAGTTGAGCTCAACTGGAGGGCATGGGCGTGGGCGTGTCGCGGACCCAAACTCAACTTGGCCAACTTTGGACTATGTGCAGCAGCGGGCGAAACGCAACGTTGCACAGGCAAAGAGGCACGACGCATAGGCGGCAAGGAGGCGGCGACTACGGAGGCGTTGGAGCCTGAGGTGGCACCAGCACTGGCAGCAGCGGCGGCGGCAACAGCAGCATTAGCTGCCTCCAGCTCTGATATGGTGGGAAATGTGGGCAGGGAAAAACGTTCGCCATTATGCGTATTGTAATTCTGAAATATAAAAAGGAATATTATTTAAAACACTTCATTAAAGTAAAAAGGGAAGATTTTTACATAATCTAACAATGTAGATTAAGAAAACTGATTAATAAGAATGGTTCTTTCGAATCTTCCACATTTAACATTGTCTGTTTCAATTAAAAAAAGAAGCAATAATTCTTCCTTCAAGTTATAAATATTTTTCTATGTTTGTTTTAAGTTGCAAGTTTGAACTTACATGTTGCTGATAGCTCGGTTGTTGCTGTTGCTGCTGCTGTTGTTGCTGCTGGCCGTAGAATAAATCATTCTGACCATTGTACTCATACAGGGAGCTGGCTGATGAGCTGGGTGAGAATTTGGAAGCGCCATTGATGGCATTAAAGTGACCATGATAATTGTAACCACCACTGTTGCTGTTGTTGTTGCTACTGTTGGTGTTGTTGTTGTTGTTGGAATGTGAGAGGTGTGCGGGCTGTTGCAGCTGGTGCAGCGACTGCAGCTGTCCTGAGGAAGGACCTGAACTAAGACCCGCCATCACTTCCGCAGCGGTGTTGGTTAACGGGAAACAATCATCATCCATTTTGAGTGTGAGCAACTGATCGGAGGGCGTGGCTGTGGGAGGCGTGGGGCTGCTGCCGCTGCTGCTGGTATATTTGAGGGAATAGGTTTCCTGGAAACTGGGTAGGCTACTGCCACACGACAGTGGACCCCCTATGGGTGAGATCAGTAAATCGCTGGCGCCGTGGCGTTGCCTTTGCAATTGATGCACTGCCTGCAGATGTTGTTGTTGTTGTTGTTGCAGCTGCTGCTGCTGTTGTTGTTGGGCGTGAAGGGCAATTGCAGGATCAGAGCTAGAACGGAGACTGAGCAGGCAGATCGAGTGATGATCCTGCTCGGAGCTGTGGGCAGGCTGATCCTGGATGGAGGAGAGACGCTTGTCGCGCAGACAGGTCAACTTGGTAAGGTTCTCAATGGAGCTAGTTATGTCCTCGCTGCTGCCAATCAATGTCTCACTGGCCGGCTGCACATCTACCTGCGTGTCGGGATAGCTGGCAACCGAGTGATGTTCGAGCGCTGGCGATAGCAACGAGTTATTCGAATCAGAGGGGAAAAATAAATCCGAGAAGAGTTCTGAGTGCGTAACGGCAGCATCCGCCAGATTGCTTATCAACTGATCATCCTCTTGGGAGAGCAGCGTATCCTGGCTGGATGTGGGTAATAATAGTTGCTGATGTTGATGTTGTTGGGTCTGTTGCTGCTGCTGCTGTTGCTGTTGTTGATGTTGTTGATGCTGGTGATGGCGATGATTATTATGATTATGATGGTGATGATGATGATGATGATGATGTCCAGCACTACTCTCTGCTGCTGCTGCTGCCGCTGCTGCCGACGTTGCTGTTGTCGTAGTCACAGTTTGCGTTGAGAAATTGTCGAACGACGAGAGTGAACTAAAGGAGCTCTGCAATGCACAAAAGTTTGTTCAAGACTAAATTAGTAAGTCACAAGGAGTCTAAGCTTCTTGTCCTAGCCTAGCTAGCAGGGTGGAGTTACCAACAGGCAACAGTTAGACATGCGCGATGTAAAAAACAACGCTGATTGGTTCACAAGGATTGCAAGCAACCCCTATATGTTATGAAATTGACAGCCATCTAATTCTCTAATTGGTTATGCTTGACGCTCTAACTGTCTGTTTTCGGTCTGTCTGTCTGTTTGTTAACACTTATGCACATTTGTTACTTTTCTATTATATTCAATTAGATAGCTATTGTGGTTGTCTAAGTACTTTGATGCTAACATTCTTAATTCGTCACAGCGGGCAATTAACGTTGCCATTCAGTAAACTCATTTGTTTTGCAAAGTTTTCAAAATTTGCATAGATACATTCAGTAAGGTTGTATGGATTGGAATTCCACACAACAGCTGCTTAAAAGTTTGAAAAGGAAAGTACTTGGTTAAAGATTTGTATTACAATCAGATTTAAAGTAAATGATCTCAGTAGATCTACTTTGTCAAAGTAAACAATTCCAGAATCCTTAATGCTTCATGCCTCAAATGGCTATAATGGCTTTGCATATTAAATGGCTATGAACCTTTTGTTCCTTTATAATTAGACTAAAGGCCTTTAGGTACTGTATTCTACTTACGTTGGGTTGCAAAAGTAACATGCTTGTAGTCGCTTGGTTATTAAGCCTTACTTGGCTAACTTTAGTGCGTTCTGCAGTTGTTGTTGGTGTTGTCGCCGTCACACTTTCTGCAACTTTTGTATCTGTAGCTGTTTCTCTTTTGGGTGATCGAACTGAATGTGTTGTTGGTGTTGTCGTTATGCTTTCGCTTTTTATATTTTTCAATTTACTGGCGATTTTCGAGAATGGTTTGGAGCTTTGCTCTGTTGGTTTTGTAATTGGCGTTTTGCGGTTCTCACTTGATGTTGCTGTTGTTGTTTCCGCACCTGCAAGGATATTAAAAGAGGAAAAATGTGTTTAGCATTTAAATGCTTGGCTGGGAAATCATAAAGGCGTGAATGTTAAACGGTGCCTTGTGTATACTTAATGATTCTTAAGAGTATTATGTTAAAATGTCAATGATTCAAATAAATATATGTATATACAAACATAATACACATAATAAATGCTTATGGGAAGATTCATACTTGCTTTGGGAGCAAGATATTGCCAAAAAAAGAATATATATAAATATTTTGTTGTTGCCCAATTGTCTTGCGTTCCACACGCAAGCAACAACCGTATCGAATGTCTTAATTAGAAATGCTTTTGTGCCGCTGTCCCAAGTCACCAAGTCTATCTCTATGTATATGACACTAGACATAGATGTCAAGAGGGAGTTGGAGAGGAAGTGGGGACAGAGCTCACGTTGCCGCCTAAGAGATGGCTAAAGCGAGGTTAGAGTTGGAGCCAGCGCCAAAAAAACGAGGATCACATCTCAATCGTAGTTAATGCAGCACATTAAATGTAATAAATTTTGTTGTCCATTGCAGCACGTCGAGACATTGCGCTGCCTTGCCTTGCCTTGCCTGCCTGCCTGCCTGCCTGCCACTGCTGTCTTCCCTGCTTAGTTGCCACTGCTGGGTGCACGTTGCGGGTGTTCGGTTTTGATTATAATAAATATTATGGCTTATTCGGATTGCAAAACGACACTTTGACTTTTTTGGGTAGTTTCTTGTGGTGATGTTGTTGTTTTGGATTTTCATATTTGTGTATTCTACAGAAAATCATTTTTCACAATTTGTTTTGAATTAATTGTATATTAAGGATTTACAGTTGTGAAAAAGTCTTCTTCATCAAATAAAGGTATTCTTAGGTATTAGGTATAACATTTGAGACAATTTGGGGCATTGAGCTAATAAGACCAAAGAGTATTGATTCTTCGCCATATCAAACACTTCAATTCAATAATTTCTCTTTCAAATAAAGTTAAAAAGCTAACCAAATAAATGCATGCATTCTTTGTAACAAACAAACATATTTTTATGATATTGCCCATCATTTATCTATTCGCGGCCATCAGAAGATAAAACAATGCCATCGCACTACAGCAGAAACGATTTTAAAATCGAAATGAAATATCATTGCAATGGTAATAGCCGTGGGTCATTTAGAAAGCAATTGATCGATACCCTTTGAGCTATGTCTAACGAAATTCGGCAACTCAAAAAATTCCCCGCACCAAAGACGAAATACTACCGTGGGCTACTGTACAACAAATACAACAACAGCAGCTAAGAAATAATAATAAAAAAAAAGCTACCGGGAAGAGCGTGCGATAAACATTTAATATAACAATGTGCCATTGTTTTTATTGCCCATGGGCAATAATCATGGCAAACATGATGCTCATATTTTGGGTTGGGTTGCCAATTGGCTGCCAGTTGCATCTTCAAAATGTGCATCTGAAAAGCACAGGACTGCCTGCATTTTGTTTTTCTAATTGTTTTTGATGTCATAGGCAGCAGCATAAGCAATTTCTTTTGTTTACAATCATTGCGGGACTTACAAATTTATTGCAAATGCCCAAAAAGCAGCCCGAGTTGCAAGTTTTATCGTGGCTTCTTCTCGTTGCATAAGCCATCTAATTTTTTTTTACCTTTTTTGCATTTTTCGGTTTTTTTTTAAATTTTTTTTATATAAGTTTGTTAATACATATTATTTTGCAAGCGAAGCAAAAAGACTGAAGTCTCTTGGCATGTACTTTGAACTGCGAACTCCGATGCACGCTTCGCGAGAGCCGCGATCAATGGACATAGACATATGCATCTGCCCGAAACTGACAGACCAAACGGGTGGTGGGGTCTAAGACACACACACACACATACATAGCTAGAGACATAGATACTTTCAGACGGGGACAGACGAAAAGCTTGCGCAGTGACCCTAAGAAATGGTAATGCGTCTTGGTCGACAGTCGTCTTTTCGTCTTGGCGCACGGGTCAGACTCTGTCTCTGGTGACTCTCTGTTGACTAGTCTCTGGCACTCAGTCATTGAGTCAGTGGGTGCAACAACGTTGCACCAGAAAACGAAACGAGACGAGACGAGACGCGACGCGACGCGACCAGACTCTAGCTGCCTTGGGTACGGCGCTTCGTGTGAAGTTTTGTGAGAAGTAAACAAATGGGCTTCAGGTTTCGGGGCAAGGAATTAGTCATTTTGGTTGGTCTGCAGCAGGTTTTGGCAGCGGAGGCGTCGATGCTATCGCCTTTTGAATAATCCACGACAACCGTAGACTCTAGACTCAAACGTAGACCTGCGCCCAACTTCCTGGCAGTACCTTTGATGATGATGCCCCATTGTTGTTGTTACTTTTGGGTACTTGTTTAGACTTTCACTATTAATTGTCGATTTTCATCGATGGGCTGCTTTTTGTTGTTGTTGTTGCTATTGTTGTCTCTGATGCAGCACACTAAATGTAATACTTAATGGGCAATGGGTAATGGGGTTGGTATTTAAAGTTGTGCAAAAAAAAAAAGAGAAGAAGAAAAAACCAAACTAAGAAGACAAAGAAAAAAACCCAATTTCTGTGAAATTCATATCGAAATTGGATCTATTACTCAATGCTCGTCGAGTGAGAGACAATTTGATTGATTTATGCAATCGCATTCGCATTCGCAGTCGCAATCTTATGCTATGCTAGTACATTATAGTCTCCTCCTACTCCTTCTACGCCTCTCTTTAGCTCGTCCAACTAAAGTAATTGCCTGCGTCTTCTTTAACTTAACCAAGGCTTTTTGCTTGCATTTTAGTTATATCATGAATCACTTTGTTTTGACCTGATTATGTGTCTACATATGTATGGGCTTAATGAGATGCCCCCTGCAGTCGATAGACTAATATCTAAACTCTATAAACTGGATTGCTTGCACTCGATTTTAAACTCTTTATGCGTTTTCCGGATAAATTGATAAAATTTATTATTATTGTCACTATAAAATATCTATTGTCTTGAACTTTAGTTTTCAAAAACTTTCAATTAATTATACAACAACAAGTTTCACAAAAACCAGAAGATACCCTGTAAAGTATTTACAAAATTACAAGATTACTTTACTTGACGTGACATGTATATTTTGACAAAGGTAGAAAATAATAAGTTCTTAGGTATCGAATGAGAAAGTAAATGCTGATCAAGATTAAATATTCTGTATGATGTCAGGGATATCTTCTTTTGCTTACAACGTATGTACATTTACTTTTTTGATACCCTTGTCAGGCAATTTTTGATGGGTATCGGGTACTAAAACAAAAAACATAAACACAAAAAATTGCTTGCAACAATTCGTTAAAATGTACACTTTAAATGCTAAGTAAACCACTGAGAAGAAACCACAACGACAACGACATCGAAATCGACATACAACGGCGGCGTCATCGTTTTTTAATCGCTGCAAAGTAAGCAAACCGAAGGCCATCTTGGACATTTTATAGTCAGAGAGCCAGAGCCGTAGCCGGCCATCCGAGGGGATTGAAGTCACTTAATACGCGCGTGAGCGCATCTTAACCAGTTGGGACACCAACTCACCCTCGCCTCCACCTACACCTCTCTCACTTGGTTGGAGAACTGAGCGTATTGGCCAACAGTTTTGACTTTGGCACATGGCGGCGGCGGCGGCGGCAAATGTACTCTGGAACTTAACCGGACGGTTAAAAACCAAAGACAGCTGCTGAGGCTGCTGCTGCATTGGTCATCGCCATCCGCTCAGATACAGAGTATACAATATATATATATATATATATACATATATGTATATATGTGTAGCTGCCCAGCGTTCATAGCATTTTGCAAAAAGCGGATTCATAAAAATCAACTGCAGGCAGCAACAACGATGCCGATTTGTGTCTGTTTCCAAAATCATTTGCATGAAATTCTAATAAAATATTTACCGTTTAGTCACTTAGGTGTTAGCCCGAAGCAGACGCAGCCTCTGCTTAAGTACTTGTTCTAAGCTCAAAACTGGTTTAATTCGAAATTGGAGTGTATGTTATATCATCTGTGAATATGTGAAACACATGCTTTGCTTTTTGGATCCACCTCGCAGTTGTTAACCAGTTCTAAAGTCTCATACCAAAAACTAAAACATATAATATGCACTTGTCTGAATATTAAGAAAACTGACTCAAATCAATAAACACAAATTAATATTTCCCTTTCGTTTTCGTTCAAACTAGTATTCTTTAATTTTTGAATATTTCTGCAGCTGCTATATCATGAATATAATATGCTTATATAAATGAAATTTATTTAGAGGAATTAAGAATGGAATGCATGTGAAATCTCATAAAACTTTTATATTAATATTTAAACGAAAACTTGCCTGCTTTGAGCATTAATAAAATGAAATTTACAAGTGTCGCGCCAAAATTGTTTAACCATTTGTTAATTTGCATCTAATTTACATCTTTAGTCTTTAGTCTGGCTGAAAAGCTTTCGGTTCGACGTTTAAGCCAGAGGAAGACTAAAGGCGGGTCAAAGGTGCACAGACTGCACTGCATCAACGTCTAGGGTGAGTCGCCGCCTGATTGACATGGCTGAGACAAAGATAAATAAGCTGCCAGTTTTGGAACGCCGCTTACATAATTGGCAAGTATGCATATACACAGCATAGCTAAGCTTTTCTTTCTTGGCCACGTTTCTAAGCCAGACAGCGAGCGAGCGCGCATCCAAACATTAAAAGCCCAGCACCCAAAGAAAAATAAAGAAACAACCAAAAATAAGGTGCAGCCTGGGAGCGGGTGGGAAGCTGGCCAGCCAAATAAATAAAAATTTGACACAATTTTTTTTTTTTTTTGGTATTGTATTTGTTGCTACTGCTGTTGCTGCTACTGCTTGGTTGCATTGTTGCCAAAATAGTTGTTGCAACCAAATATCAGCTAGTCAAGCTTAGGAAAGCTATCAAAACATGCAAGCGCAAACATGCGAATATCTTTTTTCGACCCACGAGGGTGGCTTGTGAGACATTAACCCAAACCGAATGTATGCAACAGGTTGTTCTTGGATACAAAAGGGTTATTTTTAAAACATTTTTATTATACATACAAAATTGGTATTCTAAGAATCTTTTTAACTGATATGTATATGTATATATAAACTTATACAAAAAATGTATCGTGATACAATGCGATTTTTTAGCATCTTAATTGCACAATAAACAAAACAAAAGGCAAGCATTAAATCTGATTTACTCAAAAATCGACAGTTCATTTGTACCCCATTAAATATTTTTCAAACTGTTTCCCCACTTTCAACGTGCAAAAAATACTACATTTTATTTATGCCCAAAAACGCGCTCAATAAATAAGTATTTATCCTCCCTTAAACTTCTTCTGCCATAAAAGCCGCATTCGAAATCGAATTAGTGTTAATTTCGGTTGTCGACTTGGCTATTGTTGGCAAAGTGCACGTTTTGGGAGTTCGAAAAGCAAACAGATCCGAATTGCTAGATCGGGACACAACGATACCAAGCAGCTGGGAGGAGCGAAAGAGAGAGATATATAGAGAGGGAGAGATGAGGCTTGGTCTGCAAACCAAATCGATAGCGAGCTAAACAAAGCGAGCGGCAGTTTTCCCAGCAGGTTGCAGCAGCACCGGCTTCTCTAACAACAACAACAAAAACACCCAAAGGCAACAACAGCATTAAATCACCAATAATGCTTTGTTTGTATGTATGTATCAATATGCAAGTGTGAGTAACTGTGAGATGCAAACGCCAGCTCCCAAAAATCTTAACCTCATCGTTGCTATTGCTTTTGTTGTTGTTGTTGTTGTCATTGTCATTGTTGTAGTGTTGGCTGCTGGGACACAAATTGGGCCTAACCCATTTATATTTATCAGTGTATTTGTTGCAGGCGTGCTTATGAAGACTTTTTGATTTAGTGTGCGGGGCACCAACGAAATCGTTACTTTACTTTTTTTGCATATCTAAATTTGATTTTTGTATCTAACACACAGATGTGCATAAGTGCACAATGCAATTTTATATATTCAAAGTATGTGTGTGTGTGTGTGTGTGTGTAACGATAACAAATTTGTTGTAGTTTAAGATGCTGGGTGAGAAAAATCTATTAATTTATAAAAAATTAATAGTTTACTCGCAAAGGGTTTGTGGGAAAATCTTTTGACACTTTTATTTTTACATATCCACCAAAGGTTGAACAATTTTTATAAAGAGTCTAATTAAATAAAAATAACAAGAAAAAGGTTAATAAAATTGGTTACACATTAAAGTTTTAAGTGAGCATAAGACTGTCAACAAAAATCGCATTCAGGAAATCTTTTGAAGTGTTTCAAACAAATTAAGTGTTAGGTACCTTAAGCCAAAACGAGTTACTTTAAAGTTTTTTTGCAAGCTCATTAGTTTTATTATCTCTACATTTTCAACTCTCTCTTTAGCACTAGCAAAGGCCATATTGGAACGCCTACACCATTTGTCGATTGTATACAACTAAATATTACCTAATGTATTGCTAAGTGCCATATGTTCATGCCCCATTATCAAAATAAACATTTTTTGCATTGCTGCCATGAGATATAGAGATTTGAGTAGCATAAAAATGATCATCATCTCTCCATATCCCATTTCCCATACACATATCAACATACAAAAAGTTAAAGGGCTCTAGTTGATAAAGCTCGACTAGGAGATACCCTGAACTCTAGATTAAAAGCTGTACTAACTAAACTAAACTAAACTTCAATCTGCGATATCTGCAAGGTTTTTTCAATAATATTAATGAAAACGTAAAAGATTTTCATAATTTTATCCTTAGCTTATTTAATCGTTATCGATTAAACGTGTGAATTGGAAACGGGAAAGTTATCGATATTTTAAAACAAACTTATACTTCAAAAAATCTAAAGTCTATAGCTTTTATAGTTTCTAAGATCGACTAGGCTGTTATTGCTGATGAAGAATATATATTTTCTTTATGGGTTCGAGGATGCTTCCTTCTGTGTGTTACATACATTTAAAAAAAATCATTATACCCTTTTCAATCGTTTCATGAGTTCAGGGTATCAAAACAACATCTATTCACATCCCATCCCAAATCATGACATGGTTTAAATTTTCATGGATGTAAGAAAACACTGAAAAAAAATACTTTGCGATCAAACTTAAATTGGACTTGCCATTAAAACCGTTTAACTATTTGAAAATAAAGATTAATTATTAAAAGATTAAATATTTGAAAACTCTAATTTCGACAAATAGTTTAATGTGCCTTTAACTTTTTTACAAGTGTATTTTGTGTGTTTAACAACTCTGTTTTAGTTTGTTGTTGTGGATTGGCATCATGGCATCATCATCCTAGGCATGGCAATAACGACTTAAATCTGACTCAGAGGCATCAGGCAAGTCAACTTGCTGCACACGCTTCGACTACAGTTTAAACGTGTCTTCATGACGGTTATTAAATCAATAATGAAGCACACGAAAGGCACCAACCAACCAACTAGCAAAACCCCCAAAAAAAACGCTACGAAATCTTATACAGGCAAGACACCAAGCAAAACTTCATTATGATGATCATATTGTGACCGAAGCTCCGGCTACATCATTAGCACTAGTCGTTGATGTTGTTGGTTGGTTGTTTGGTTGTTTGGTTGCTTGGTGTCGCTGTCGTTGTCGGTGTCGGTGTCTGTGGTACGCCGGCTGACACACAAACATCGTGGAGTTCACGGAACGCACCCTAAAGCCAAGCTAGCAGTTTTTGATATTAGACGAGCTTTGTTATACCCTCGAACCATTTCAAATGGCTGAAAAAGGAGTATATTCAACATTTTGCGAAACTAGCAACAGGACTTTTTAGTTCGATAGAGTTTGGATGAACTAGTCATCGTAACAAATTTCGATTAACAATAAGATATAGCTTTTACATACGCTTTCATCTCAACTCGTACCTTAATTAATTTTTTCTTTATTAATTTGAAACAAAGGATATCTCTAAGCTCAAAATATTTTGACCAGATCACTCTCTACTTGTTTTTGTAGTTTGGTGTTTTTTTGGTTGTCTATTGTCAGTCTTGAAGTTACGTTTAATTTTGAGGCGCTTCTCCTAGTTTTTGGTGTTTTTTGGGTCTTGTCTCAGGCAACGAACGTCTCTGCCCAAAAAAATCGAACTATTAACTTATTGCAAGCAGTGTAAACAAAGTTGGTTCGACGCGTCGCATCGCTTCGCGTTTGCAATTCTTCGACCACATTCCATGGCATAAAAGGCCCGTCGTTTTGCGTTCCATTTGCCGTTTGCAAGGTGTCGAGGGTTAACTAAGGTGTGATAAATTTTTGTCTTTAGCTACGATGTTGCCATCGATATTCGAAAAGGTCTAGCTGTGCTGATGTCTTTTCGTTTTGTTTTGCTTTTGTGTGATCCTAATGCTGAGGAGAGCAAGTTGCCATAATTGTTTTATTATGCGATGGTAACTCTGGTGCAGCATCGTGACGAGGGCCTGCATAAAGCTGATTGCTACAAAATCATTGCATGTTTATGGCAAATCCTGCAAAGTTCTCACACACCAACAACAACAAAAATCTTATTATTGTCTGAGTGTGTGTGCGTTGTCATTTTGTGTATATTTTTGCGTGTTTCAACAGTACAAATTAATTGCGACCTGTGTTGACCGCTGTTGAACGAAGAAGCGGATCAGCAGCAGCAGTATTGCTAATATTAAGAAGCTTACACCTTCAACAAAACTGTTGGCCAACTACTATTTACTTAGCTTTGTATTTATTTTCATTTCGGTAAACTACTATTTGGCTTCCTCACCCACACAACACAACACACACAACTTTGTTGATTTTTTGGCGATAATTAATAGGCGAAAAAAAACAGCTACAACAACATTCGGAGGGACAAAAGCAAAGGCAGCTACAACAGCTTCAAACAACGGCCTGCCTGCCACTTGTGTATAAAAATTTGTCTATTGAATAGTTGTTGTTGTTGTTTTTTTTTCTTCTCATTTTTGGTGTTGTTGGCAGCATCACACGCAAGACGACGAGGCGGCTGTTTTCTGTTTTGCCTGCGACTTTGTGTCTATTACTTAATTGCTGGCCAGTAGCAGTTCAGAAGGAGTGGGGCGCAAGAGTCAGGGGGAATTTTCCCGCCATAATAACAATTAGCGTGGCATTTTAATATGCATTATTGTGGCGAAAAGATCGAAAACTGATTTCAGCAGAGTCAGCAGGAAAAGAGTCACGATTTTAAGCCAGGACGATGAGGAAGCTGCAACAGCCAAATGCAACAGATGCTAGTAAAGATGCTCAAGTCGTATAGGTATAAGTGTGTGTTTGCATACTTGCGTTAAGCTTGTTAATTGTTGTTTGTCAATTTGGGCAAAAATGGCAAAAAGCTTTAACAGCCAACTAAACAAGAAAGAACTGTTATCTTTGACATGGCGATAATTAAATACACACGTATATGGATATATAGTAGAGAAGATACTATACTTGCTCCTGTGGGAAGATTATAATACACTGTGATGCGAATTGTCACCTGTGCAAAAAACGATAGACAAATTTCGACATACGATAAATCTATTACGATAAATACGATCGCAACACACAAAGCTGACTGATCTGTAATTACGACCATTTGAAATAACTTGAAATGGCAATAATAAAAATTACCGCTTAGACAATTAAAAATTAAGTTAACACTTAAAAAACCACATACCAGCATTACTAAAACTGTAAGTTTTATTTTATAGTTTTAAAGTCGTGAGCATGTACTGCATAAAACAAGCTACAATAAAAAAAATATGCCGGTTCATGCATGTCATCACTTGGTAAAAACAAAAAAAAAATTGCCTGAATTTGACCACAGTACAAAATTAAATAACAGTTGACAGCTCAACGAGCACAGCACTTATACAAAATATAAAGCTATACATTCAGCACTTTTTCGTTGTTTTTTTGGTCAGTATGGAAACCTGTTGAAGATCTCCCTCTCTGCATCAGTTTCCCATGGCGGCAACATCAGCAGCAGCAAACGAATACACACTAAAAAAATTGATTACAATTTGTAGATGCGGCGAATAGCCTGCGCTTAATTTAGTCAAATCAACAAACGCTTTTGTTGCTTTGCCCGTGTTTCTAAATCTTTTGTTTGCTTAGCGCATTAGCGGCATTCAAACTGGTAAGCGCATAATACTCGTACTTCTACTACAACAAACGAAAGCGAAAACCATATCACCATAAACAAAAAACAATTTAAAAATCAACGAAAATAAAATTCAATATTCGTGCACACATTTAGCATCACAATGCAGAGTTATCATGCACAGTTATCATACAAAACAAGCAACTTTGATCGTTTCAATTCTGCATTTGATAGAACTTTTGATGCCCTCGATGAAAGAGAATGAGAATCTATTCATTTGGATGTCAGTTCATCTATCTCTCTATCTATCTTTGTACATACATCATCTATTAGCTTAACCCTAACCTGCCCACTTATCAGTTACATTTAATTTTATTTTCACACACATTTAAAAATGATTTCTCTGTGTGTGAATCAACACTCTTTTTTAGATTCTGCTGTAGAGTATCTTAGCAAGCGCCGCGGCGCATGTGCAAGTGCTTAATTTTAAGTTTATTATTTAAAGCTTTTATTGTTCTTTTATATATATTCCCTTGCGGAGAGTATTCGAATTATGTCATCAAATGCTTTGCCTTCATCTGACCAACTTCCAGATTAAAAAACAAATCAAGCTTCAAACTCAATACAAATTCCTTTTGGATGAGTTTAATAATGTTTTAATTGTGACACCATTTAAAAAGATCCCCATAAAACAATCGAACAATAAAATCCCATCTATGGTTGTTGACACCTCTACTTAGTACATTAATTAATTCCCTTTAGGGTATTTCATCTATGTCATTCAAAAGCTAACTGTTCTTTCTTGCTTGTATGTTCTGGCATTGTCTGAGCTTTTATGGAACTATTAAAACAGCGTTCAGATTTGTATCTAAGATGAGCGAGCGTTTGGTGCTGCGACGCCGTTGTCATAAATTTAGACGATTACTAAAGAAATAGAATTAAACGCGTCGTCCAAGCCGAAGCCGGTGTCGAACCGGTTAAACCACTTTTACTCTCATCATTGGCCGCATCATAAGCAGGCCAGCAGTGTCCATATCTGAGATCTGAGCCAACGATTCTATATCTGTCTCCGGCTGCTGTGTCCGTCTCTTGGATGTGTAATGTGTCATCGCGCAAATGTTGCGCCGTAAACCAATTTTAATTTATGTTAATTGTTCAACATTGTGGCAATAGGACGGCGGCAAGATGCGAGAAACGAAACTGAAACCGAATCTAAATTCAAAATTTGTAAACCCAATAGAGACAATATTGTATCCAGATATATGTACTTCTTCTCATATAGTTTGAGAGAGTTGATTCAAGATTTGCACGCATTTTTCTTTTGGCAAACTGATTTACAAGGTCTCGACTTCATTTGATCGATGCACAATTGCCGGCAACTGATAGATAGACAATTATGCTGATTGGCAAGCAGATCGACAGGAAAAGAGGAGAGCAGAAGGCAGCAAACAGATACAGAAACAGAAAACTTGCCCCATAATTCATCGTATTTTATTTATTTATTTTGTGTTGCTTTTTAACCTGTTGTTTTGTTGGTGCTGTTGTTGATGTTTTTATTGTTATTGCTGCTGTTGCTGGTATCTAAGGTGTGTGTGTGTATTTATTTCCATGGCGTGTTAAATGCACAACAAGGTTCTTATTTCATCCGTTAGATCCGTAATGCTTCAAACGGCTATCGACAAAATGACTTTTTATTGTGCCTTTTTACATACTGTTTCTCTTATTCTCTACAGCCATAAATCATTTGATGCTGTGGGAATCGAGCTGTATGTATATGTAACTGTGTCTGTGTTTGTAACTATGTATCGTTGTGTATTTGCTGTACAAAAAGTTCAATGTTAAAGCAACAAGCAGCACACAAAAGAATTTGCCACAGTTCAAAGCATCTCGTTCATTATTTAACTCCAAGCTCCAAGTCCAAATCGATTTCGGGTCTAAATCCACATCCAATTGGCAATAGTAGTAGCATGCAGTCAGAGATTGCAAAGTCAACAGTTAACTAGGCAAGTCAAAAAAGCCAAAAGGTTTAAACAAATTGAATATCGAACACACAAACTGGGCCAATCTTTTTTTGGGAGGGGGGGGCTTGCTTTTATTTTGTTTGTCTTTCAAGACGTTCAAACGTCTGACTGTGAATTATTTTTAAATCAGGGTTTGTCCAAATACTTTTCGAAAAGGATGGGTGTTGGTTTTAATTGGTAGAAAATCGAGTATGATAGCTTCTTAGTATTGTTTTGGCATTAAAATAACGAAAATGGGTTCAATAACGGGAACTTCTCATAAATACTATTTCCCATTAATCAAAAATAACTGTTTTAAAAATATCATCATATAAAAATATTCTTAAAACATAATTAAAATACCCTTAGCGATTACATAAGAGCTGAACTTTTAAAACGCTTTACAACTGCTTGAAAATGAATGTATTAATTAGTGGCGATAAACATGAAGAACTATCTGTTAGTTAGTTAGTTAGTTATATATATGTGTATGTGTGGATAGAAGGCAAGAAAACATCACCTCGGGGAATATAGATTCCCCCAGTTGCATCAAATTGCAATCACAAACAAAAGTGAAGGCTTCGTTTGAGACAAGGTGCAGCTGGGGCACAAGATTGCGGTGGCGGTACATCTGCTGATACTTATTTATTATTACTTTTAGTTTCAGTCAGACACATTGCACGTAGAGCAACATCTGCTGCGTGGCAATCTTTGGTCAGTCAGTCTGAGAACTTGCAAGATGTTTTTATGTTTTCTACTTTGCAAGTAAAATTCAATTAAGCAATGAGCCCATAAATATACTAGTTGTGACTGTATACGAGAACACAAGTCTTGTTCAGTTTTATAGTTATTTATTTAAAAGAAGATAAATTTGCAACTCGCTAAGGGATATACAAATCTATTTGGTTATAGGAAAAGTATTTCAAAACTTGCTTAAAACCGCTTGAATAATAACAAAAGGAAGACGTTTGATCTGATCTGACAGACAAGTTAATCCACATCTTTCTACACATTTTATGTGTATGCATATTTATGTACTGCATTTATCTAAATCTTTTTGTTGTTCTTCAGCCTCTGCCATTATTTATTTTTGCCACATACCTAATTGAAATATATGGCACCAAACAAATATGCAAATGAGCATCAAATTATGTTAAATAGTTAGTATTAAACACATTCATTATATGCAATATTTAAATTGATATATTATATGTAGCTGCTAGCAAGCTGCCAAATGATTCGCGAGCGATCGTTGCTTGATGTTACTTTATTTTTTGTGCTATTTGACAATCTTGTCACATTATTGCTTGTTGCTTATTGAGATGCGATCGAGCTCAATCTAGTTGTTAGTGTTGCGAAAATATAAAAACATTTATTACATATTTTTGATGATGCAACAGTTGATTAACTATGTTGTTGTTGTTATGCAACGTTAGAAAACTAAACAAAAAACTTTCAGAAAGTATTTCTTCTTCTTACTCTTCCCTTTTTAAGTTCTTAAATTTGTCCATTCAATTATATTACAGAATAACACTGTTTTTATATTATACAAAGAGCACGTGGTATGCGCTATAATACGCATACGCAGTGCTGGCAGGACAATGCACGCTGATGACAAGAAGAGGGACAGAGAGAAAACTAGCAACGAGGGCAGGAAGGAACTGAGAGTGAGAGCGAGTTTATTTTGTACGCACACACAAAACAATCTGACGCGTTTAAAGGAGATGCTTCGTCTCGCTTCCTCGTTGACGTCATCAGTTTTATTTCGGACACATGGCAACAAGCAGCAATAGCTCGCTTTATCGATCCACAGATAGAAATACATATATGTGTGTGTGCGTGTGTGTTTGCGCAGGACGAAGAAAATGAGAAACCAAAAATGGAATGGAATGGTGGCCAGCTGTGAATACAGTAGGTGTGTGTGTGTTTGTGTTGTAGTCAAAGCCAAGGACGTCACGATTTTCAAGTGCGTACATATGTGTATGTATTAGTATTTATGCGTGCGTAGGTACATAAAGTTATTTTCATGGCAAAGTAAAGTAAAGTATGGAACGATGCGTTGATTTGTGTTATCCTTTACTTAATAATATGGCAACAGAAGAAGGGCTCGCCACAGAACACGCATCGGGGAGAGTGTATTTATGTCATATACCACTATGCAGTATATACAATTAAATAAATCAATTGTTTATCAAGTGAAAGATTTATTTTCCTTGAGGCTAACCAAACAGATAATTATTTATTTCTTAAGTCTAACGAAACATTAAGTAAAAATTCTTAGCAGTTAGTTAAAAGAATAATTTTTATTGCACTTAAAGTTAGCTTAAGGAATTGAAAATATTGTTCGAAATTGAAAAAGTTCCGCAGATGGATTATACATAGTATATCATGTTAACAAGCAATATCCTTAACAACAAAAAAGATTATTTGTTAATTTACATCGAAAATTCATATTCATAGTCATAGTAAATACTTGAAGCATATTTGAATATGAATAATTCCAAAATCGGAAATGTGTTCTTTCTACACATTTCTTATTCACACTTTAAATACCCCTTGTAAAAGGGTATTAACCATAAAGAGAAAGAATTTCTTGTATGTAAAAAGAGGGCGTGTAGATAAGAAAAAAAAACATTGTAACGCTTGGGGTTTGAGTTACGGTTTGTTGGCATGTGTGAAATCATCATGGGGCGTGCAAGAAAGCACAAGAAAATAGAGAAAAGAAACAGAGTCAGGCAGAGAGAGAGAGAGAGAGAGAGAGAGGTAACGAAACGACCTTGAAAGCAGCGGAAGAGAAAATACGAGCGTGTTTCTTTTTTATATATATCGTGAGAGAGTAGCGACTCACTTCGGGGGCTCAAACATTTCCCTTTCGTTTTTATTGTTGCAGCTGTTAAGCACACAGATACACACACACACATGCCCTAAGCATTTGTTTGTATGTGTGATATATATATATATACAAAATAGCGACGACGACCCCGACCTACAGCTGGTCACATACTAAATGACGTCACAACGCGTCTGTGGACTATTTTTGGTATCTCGGTTTGAAACGCACACACAAACACACACACACATACACATACATACATTGAAATAAAAAGTTTTAACTTAGATTACGCCATCAAATACGAGGTGTAGTTTTTAGCTTACACCCAAACACCCCCTATACCCTTTCCAAAATTCCCTTTTTAGGTTTGAGCGTTGCGATTTATTTTTGCACGTTTTGTTTTTATTTTGTGCTTTTTTGAGGTTTTCAATGAGTTTCTCGTGTGGATTAAAAATAGTTAGCTCAGCTAATAAAGGTCATAGATTGGTTTTTTTTTTTTTTGGTAGTGTTCCCCGCTATTATTAACACATTAGCTACTTTTTGTAGGCTACAATTTTGTTGTCACCCAGCAAATTTTTCACATGTCTTCTTGCATTTTTGTTTTGACTGGCTTGATTGTCAATCAAGTAAACGCCGTTGCATTGTCAAGAAGCACCAACAACAATCAAGTAACACGAAACAAGTTAGGCGCCAAAACAACAAAATAAACAAGCCAATTGGCTAAAACGAAAAAAGAAAAAAAAAAACAATACATACACAACACATGTCCAAGTGCAACAAAAAGTTAAAAGAAAAAAATATCGCATAATGTTTAAATATTTCGATCTTTGCAAAAGCCAAAGCAACTACAACAACGACAATTTGCAGCGCTTCATGTTTCGGTTGCATTTTTGCTTTTTTTTTTTAGCAAATTTTCCTTCAAACAAGAACTGCTAAAAAGCAGAAGCCGCTTACAAACAATCTTCTAAGCAGCAACATATAGCGATTAGGAAACACATTTTTTTATTGTATGTAGTTTTAGGCACAAACATTACAAAACACAACTTGTGATTGAGGCAGCTAGCTGAAAGCTAGCTGGATGAAGAAGCCGCGGAAGCCGGGGAACTGAAACTAACAAAATTCAACCAACAACTTGTTATCGGCTGCTTCTCAGATATTTAAACAATTTTACACAGCGTTTATTCTGCCAGCTGATTGCAGTTTGCATTCGCTATGTGAATATAATAAAAATAGTTATAAGCTAACAAAATAAAAAAATTGTGTAGATGAAAAAATAAAATAAAAATCGTTTAGTTTATTGCTACTACGTTTTTTTGTTTTTGTTTTTTTTTTCTAGCTCATTTCTATTGGCAAGTTATAAAAAAGACACAAATATCTTAAGCAATCAACTCGTAATACATGTTAAAATAATTGTGAAACTTTTTAGTTTTTGACTTTAAGATTTATGGTTCTGTTAGAAGAAGATTGCTAAACATGTTTAATAGTGTTTTATTTTTTTCGCTTGGACATTAAACCAAAAATCAGTAAACATTTATACATTTTGTCATAATATAACTTGTAGGAAAATGTGAGCCAATATGTTTGGTCTTAATATTCTTAACGATTTTATAAGTTTATATAAATGATGAGAAGATTTAACCTGCAGTTAATGTTTGACCGTTAAATCTAGCACAATCGCATTGGCATTGGCTCATCAAGTGCAGCAGTGCAAAATGAAGAAATAAACAAAAAATTAAATAAAATTATCAACAAAACGAGGCAAAAGAGAGAGAGAGAAGAGTCCGCCAACAAACCAAACGACTAGGCAATCCAATCAGTTTCAAATTAAGGTTTACATATGTTGCCCCAAGCAACAACCAGCTACAGCAACAGCAACAAAAAAATTGACCAACAGCCAACAAAGTAACCAAAAATCACCAACAACAACACAAAAACAAAACAAAATAATAATAAAAAAACATGAGGAAAACCTGCTAGTTGCTGTTGAACCCTGGTGACGCCTCAAAATGCATTCCCATGCCCCGACAACTACGTTGGCCGCGCCGATTGGTTCTCAGCAGCTGAGGATCTTCATTAATGGATGCAATCGTATGCATGCTCGAAAAGTGTGACATCGCCGCGTGATCCGAGGACAATGCACTCGCGAAATTTAAGTGCAATTTAATTGAAAGCGAAATCAAACACACAAAACTATGCGGAATCGATTGCGAGCCCAAAGTGAAAACAAACACAACATTTTTGTACAACACAGGCCCAAAATCTATTAATGGCCATCCTAAAACTGTTTGCGAATTAAATATGTATATGTTTGTATCAGCAATATCCCATAGTAGCAAACAAATTTGCGATATCTAATTTTAAAGCAATCCGTTTAAAGTAAATACAAAAAAAAAACAATTTACAACGCAATTAGAAATTATTTGAGCAATGCACACGACAAGAAAGTAGATAAAACAAAGAACACGAAATGTTTTCCGTATTTATTTTGAAACTAAATGAAAACGTTTTTGCCAACCGTACGTTAATAGTTTGTTCTCAGTGTAATTGGGCAGGAGTTGAAGTATTTCTTTGAGCATGTTTCAAAAGCGTGTGAACCAATTGAAAACTCACAATTCAAGTGTCAACAGAAAGCGAAGCCAATTAATGGCAAACAAAACGAAAGACAATCAATGCAATAAACACATACAAATAATAAATCCAATCCATAATTATTACGTCATTAAGGTTGATTCGCAATTTCAATGATTGTATTGTTTAAAATAAAAATAAAAATAGAGTTTCTATTGTTTTTGCAACTAAAACTGGACGTCTGGTTGCCTATTCGATGTGATGCTGTAGATTTGAACTCAGATACTCTTGATACCCATTGATAATGATGATGATACATGATGTTGATGATGATGATGTGATATCTATGCATCGATTAAAGACAATAGAAGACATCCATCCATCTCTCATCTCGTTTGCTTGTGTGTGTGTGTGTGTCTGCATTTCTTATAAAGTTCGCATAAATCAACACAAATAATTAAGTAGTGGCCAGCGTCAATAATAATTATAGTTATCAAAGCCACAGAAAATAAAAAAAAATATGTTGGTCATATTTGTGGTTTTTTGTATGTTTGTTAAAGAAGAGCAAAAGTTGATGATGCCAATAAATATCAAAGTTTGGGGATTTTGTAATAATAAAAGAAGACCCCAAATAAAATGAAATATTTTGTTGACTGTTTTATTAGACTTATAGAAAGAGTGTGCGATTTATATACATTTATTTATTTATTAGTAATAAATGTTTTGTTTTTTTTTTGTTCATTAGTAAAAGAAGGCTACAAGCAACTTAAACATTTTAAAAAAATATCGAAAAGTATTCATAACTTTTGACTTGAGCTGCATAAATAAACATAAATACAAATAATATACTTGTCATATGTTTTTTTAGATATTATCCTATAAATCCTTCAAATATAGAAAATATGCTCTATAGAGTCAAAGATGATTTCTTGTAACAGTTTTATAATTTCAAAAGCATCTAAAACTGATTGTTTCTATGATAGCTTTTTCTTGTTATCGGATACAAGATTCCAAACCTTCATTTATAATGAACTATAACGCCCTCACGAAAAGGGTATTAGGAAAAGCGTGTGTGTGTGTGTGTGTGTGCAATGAGCAGCGCACAAATTTAGTTGTTTTTTATACCCTGATCCCATTAAAAATGGGGAAAAAGGGTATCATGAAGTTGTGCAAAAGTATGTAACAGGCAGAAGGAAGCATCTCCGACCCCATAAAGTATATATATTCTTTATCAGCATCAACAGTCGAGTCGATATAGCCATGTCCGTCTGTCCGTCTGTCCGTCTGTCCGTCTGTCCGTCTGTCCGTCTGTCCGTCTGTCCGTCTGTCCGTCTGTATGTATGAACGCGTCGATCTCAGAGACTATAAGAGCTAGAGACTCCAGATTTCGAACTTAAGCTCGCCTAATCCCTAGGCAGTACAAGTTTGTTTTCGATTTTCGATAACTCATCCCGTTTCCGATATACACATGTGATCGATAACAATAAAATCTTGAATTTGAAAAAACTTTAGATGGCATTTTAATTATTAATCAAAATAATAACAATCTGTGAAATTTTTATTAAAATCGGTTAAGAAACACCGGAGATATGGAACCTTGAAGTTTAGTATGCACTACACAGTATGGTCGTACACACACGCACAAATACTTGCAAGCACTGACTGTACGCGTAAAATATAGGGATCAGGGTATCGTCTAGTCGGGATTTCTCGACTAGAGCCTTCTTACTTGTTTTTCTCTGCTTTTTCTAAGACACAAAACAACAACATTTTCACACGGCAAAAGAGAGAAATAAAAACAAAACCGAAACGAAACGAAATTAGCTGTCGGCTAGCAATAGTCAAATATATGTATAAAAGAAACAATAATGACTTTTGATTATTTTTTTATACATAATATAAAATGCAATCTCATAAGGCAAATGTGGCAACGTCATCAACACGTGGTCCACTCAAATAGATCAAAAAATACACAAACAAACAAGATGTATATATGTGTGTGTGTAGATGTGCGAATGTGATATATATTTGTGCAGTCCTGACGCATTTGAATCACTTTCTCAAAATATGTTGTCTTTTAGAAAGGCACGAGAGGGGGTTCAAGTTCAAAACGATTCGGTTTAGGGGCCGACAATCATGATGATGACGATGATGACAATGACGTGCCCCATGCTGCATGCTGTTATTGCCGTGTCCCGCCCGTGTGCCGTATAAACCGTGAAACTGCTGTAACGTTTTGCATTTGGCTAAATGGCGTCGTTGGCGTCATGGTTTGTCATCTATATTTTGCCGGCCACTTTTTCGGTTTGTTTCTTCGCCGCCAATCTACTTTGTTACGAATAAGTATTGGTGGCAATAATAAATAGAACGATTGAACGATGCTGCAATCACGGGGCAAATATTTAAATATATAATCTATTCAATTGCATGGTTATTTTAAGAATCCAATGTAGATTGAATTTATTAAGCAACATTTGAAATGGGATTTGATTTGAATGTTGAGTAAAATGTTCAGAAATGCTCAAATATTATAATGAAGTAATATCTAACATCTAATTTAGCCATAAAAGTGTTTTTATGTACTTTATGTTTGTTTAAAGGATTCTTTTGCTCACATGATGAAACAAAAATTTAACACTCAATAAAGATTTGTAGAAATGGGAACTATAAACCATTTATAATATGTATTTCTCGCTTCAGTCAGCTTTTAATAGATTTATTTTAAGATAGCAAACTTTCAGCGATTTGAAAATGTTTTATTTTTAATAATAATTTAACAACTGTACTTATAAAAAGAATAATATTTTTGTTATATTCGCAAAGCAAAAGGCCATAAAACTTGGCTTTCGAAAAAAAATAAATAAAATGTCATAAAAAGAAAATCGTTTTCAACGAAACCTTTTCTATATACTGTACTTTAATACTTTTTATGGTTTTGTTAATAAAAGTGCAGCGGACAATGCAAACACACACACACACACTCACACATGTATGTATGTTTGCCTCCGTTTTTATATGTGACTAGTCATGTTTATTGTACACATACAGTTTATAAATCATTTTGCGTCAGACCCTAACTGTTTCCGTGTGTGTGTGTGTGTGTGTGTATGCGTGTGTGTGTCGCGCTCTGCCTCTGTTTGCACCGCTACAGTCTGACACAGTGGCTGCTCTTCTTCGCCGTCTGATGCCTTTTGGCGATGCTTTGCTGACGCTGGTAAACATGTGGTATGTGTGATAAACCATTGTACGTATACGTATATTGGTATATGTACACACAAGCATGCACTGCAGATACGAGACTATAAAATGGGCAAAACGACCAAACTCATATTTCTATTATTTGCTAGATATTTCACTACGCTTTGATGCAAATATTTATGTCGTCATTGTGAATAGTTCCCCCCCAGCCCCAACCCCTTAAGCCATTTGTTTATGCGTTTTCTTGTCAGCGTTTAAGATTTTTTATTTCTTGTATTTATATATAAACATATATATATATATATATACTGACGATTTTGCAATGCGTAATATTGCGCATACGCAACGTGCAAATAGCAATTAGAAAACCATCACCAAAAGAAGAAGGAGGAGGAGTAGATGGTTGTTGTTGTTGTTGTTGTTTATATACATACACGTGTGTATTCCGTTGCTATGCCAACTAGCAGCACTCGCATAGAACCCGGTTCCAGCTAACTGCTGTTGCTGGCAGGATAAACCGGAGAAAGTGGAGGAGGAGACGGCAACGGTGGCGGAAGTGTTGACAGAGCAGCTCAAATGTCCAATATCACAGCCGTCGGGAAAGAGATTACGGCATGGATAGATAACAGCAGGAAAAGTAACGGCTGCTGCTGCTCCTGTTGATGTTGTTGTTGGTGTTGTTGATGTTGTATGATTTGTGGCAACAACATTTAGATTTTGTCTGTAGCATGAATTGTTATTGATCTCATAATAGATGTTGCTATCGTAGGATGGAAATGCATAATGCAACGATTCGCATTTGATGGCCGGCAATTGTTGCAGTTGCTGCTGCTGCTGCTGTGGCAGCATTAGATCATTTTCAATGTTTCGACTACCTTTGTTGTTGCTGTTGTTGTTGTTGTTGCAACTTAGCGACGGCGTCGCCTCTTGCTTCACCACAATCAGGGAGGCAAGACGATCGCGCATTATACTTAATGAAGTTCAGCTTGAATTGTGCGTTAGATGTGCAATGAGAATGATAAGCATACATATATGATGATAATAACAGCAACATTGACAAGACACACTTAGACACAACAACATCAAATATTTGAGTAGGATTATAATAAACACCTGTATGGCGCACGGCAACGTGATGGAGATCCAGCCCGAACAGTCGAAAAACTTCTTCTCTTCTTTCAGGCACTTGGTTTGTTTTTGCTTTTGTAATGAGACCTTGCAGTTTGTGTTTGTGTTTGTGTTGTTGTCTTCATTATCTATGTATTGCACATGCACACTCGCGACTGTATCGGTGTGTGTCCTTGCTGCTTATTTTTGTATGTCCTTAGACTTGAACTTGTACCCAACAAGCCCAACAACTTTACAATTTAGCGATTGCGCAGTTTACCCTGACGACGTAAGCAAATTTTTGACGACGTAATGACTTACTCACGTTTCGAATATGTATGTACTACGGCGTATGCGTGTGTATGGGTAGGCGGGTGTGTAGTAACTGTAGCACAAGGACTTTAGCACTCAATGTTATTTTTGTTGGCCTGCAAGACAGCAACAAATCCGGAAAGTAGCTATCAAGTACTACTAGAAAGAAGTATGTAACAATTGTCAATTGAATTGATTTTATTTATGTTGCAAATTGCTTTTGAGCATTTTGCAATTAGTTCACATTACACATACGCACTGTGTGTGTGCCGCACTAGAAGTACGACAAAATGTTAAACGGTTTGTGTGGTTTTTTTAACAAATAGTACGCATACGACGCGTTGACAATGTCGGCTTCCGTTTCCGCATTGGACTAGACAACTTGTTGCAACTTGGAAACAATTCTTAAAGCGCACACAACTGATAAATATGTATGATTATTGTTATAATAATTATTGTTTTAATACTGTACGCGAATAAATAACAATAACGATTTGATATTGATATTGAAAAAGTGCCGTGCCGTTAGCAAATTATGTTGATATATTCTTATTTCTTGATTAGTTGTTGATTTGTTGTATATTTTATTAGTTTGTTGCTTGTGAGCTGATTTAAGGTTTTGCGAATAATGTTGTTAACAATGCGGCGTCTGTGACGCGACTGAACTTCTCTTTACGGTTACACGCGACTATATCTAAACGGAGGAGCACACAGACCGAACTGCCAAACCAACAAAAACCGAGCCGCAATCGGTTTTTCGCTTGCCAGCTGGTCTCTATTTGTGTCTGTCTCTGCGTATGTGTTTGTATTTGTGTGTGTGTGTGTGTGTGCGTTTTTGTTTCGGCTGCACCAGAGCACACGACCTACCTTGTGCGCTCGGCTTTTGATTGTTGCTGTTGTTGTTGTTGGTTGTGGTTAAAGCTTTAGTGTAAGCGCTATTACGTCATTCCCGAACCATCATCATCTCATACTCTCAAAGCAGGAGCTGGGTGGTGGACAACAACAGCTTGTGCTTGAGCACAAAAATCGATGACGTCGTTGTTAGAGCGCCTGCGCTGCTCACACACACACATGCACACACGCATTCAGAAAGATGGGCAGCAGCAGCAGCGGCGGCAGCGACGCGTCGAATGAAAGCGAAGACGGAAATAATTTGCGTCATATAAAAGCTCTGCTCTGCTCTTTTGGCACTCGCTCGCTCTATCTCTCTTGTGTTAAATGGCTACGGGCAGGTGACAACAACAACAATAATAATGGCAATTGATTTTTTCACCTCTTGCTCTCGCTCTCGCTCTCTCCATCTATGTCTCATTTTAGCTGCACACACACGCCCACATCGAAATCATCATCCTTTGCAAACAGAAACCGAAACAGAGCCGGCTTGCGGTTTCATACATGTACATACGAATACCGGAAAGGGGCTCTCCTTGCGGCCAAATGGTTAGGCCCATACATTATATTATATATTTTCACATGTGTACAATGTACATACCTGCCTCTGCATTGTAAGTTTTGAGGGTTTGTCAGTAAAGTTGATATACTTAGAATGAGTAAATGCATAATGCATAATGCTAAAAATGTGATTCTTAAATGGACAAATACTTGCATATTTAGTATGAAATGTATGAAAGCTTAAATGAGAAGCTTATTATAAGAAGTTCTATTTTTCGTATTATAAAGCAAAGGTAATTACTTGTATGTTTCATTTTTATCAACTGATAATAAACTTAAAACCATAATTTACCATTATGAATCCCTAATTTCCCATTTAATGAGAAAAGGTTGTGAAATTAGCTAAAATACTCTAGGGTCAATATTATGCATTGATCTGAGCTGTTACTTAAGTAATCATAAGCGATCAAATCGATGTTAAGTTTTTGCCAACGTGTGAAACAAGACAATTATTAAAGAATCGACGCCTTTAACATTTTTCCATTTAACGATCGCCGATTAACTAAAACTATTATAATTATATTAATTAGCAATATAAATGCACTTTACCATTGACACCACTCTCAGTTTTGCAGCTCATAAGCTCACGAACATGCAAACGAGTATGTAAGTAAAGTAACGGCAAACCGAAACTGAAAGCAACAAGTGGGCACCCACACACATACACACATAAGCTCGGCTCACAATCCTCTGTGAGAGACTGAATTGAGTGGGAGAGTAAGAGTGAGAGTCGGCTTTGGCTTTGGCTTCGGCTCAAGCAGTGTTTGATTTCCAGTTTGAGGCGTAGGCATTAGTACTATAATAGAGAAGTAGGTGAGGCCAGTAACGTTTTCGTTTCGTTTCGTTTTTGTTCGTATCGTTTGTTTTTTTTTTGCTAGTTCGTGCTTGTGTGCTGCGCTGCATTCGTTGTGGCTATTTTTAGACAGATTCCAAGCCACGTTTTCTAACTGTTGTTAGCGTATATGTATAATGTGCCGAAGCCGAAGACTGAGTCTTACCTAGCTCTCAAGACAAACGTGAGATCGTCGGTCAGCCGACTTGGGCGCAGAGGGCTGCTCTTCCTTTCGATTTCGCTAGATACAATTTTTTCGTTTTGTTCCCATAATGCTTTTACGGCTCTAACGGCGCTCTAACATGGGCTCTGCCTTCAGCTCTAGCGTGGCGCAGTTCACCTTAGTTGTGCATCATGTTTGTATGTGTGTGTGTGTGTGTGTGTGTATTAATACAAGTTGAATTTTTGGGAGCGACGCAAGTGGAACTGGTCTGGGGGCCATGCATGCGCTGATCGTGTTGTTGTTGCAATTGTTGTTGTATTTATTTAGTGGTGCTTCTGATGTTGTTGGTGTTGCTGTTCGCTGACCCGCTCGTGGCCCCAAAAAGTGCATGCATAGAGGCGCTCAACTTTGTCTATGGACAAGCGTCGCTTCCAAGATGTATATTGTTGTTGCTGTTTCTTTTGTTTTTGTTGTTGTTGTTGGTTTTATTGGCTGTATTAAGCATGACATGCCAAGCCAAAGCCAAAGCCAAGCCGAATAGTTTTTTGTTGTTTTTTTTTTATTTGGGCACTCCTTCCTTTTGTTGCTGGCTGCCACTGCCTTTTCTTTCGCTTTTGTGATGATATTCTAAATGTGCTGCGCCAAATTTACTTCGTTTTGCTACGTCTGTTTAGGTTTTTTTTTGTTTTGTTTTTGTTTAGCTGCTGGCTTAATGCATGTATCGTTTTCGCATCGTTGCTCAAAGTTCGTGAGTTTAATTTAAGGAATTTTAGCTCTTTTTGATTGCTATTTAGGCTGTGATTTTGCTGTTTCTGCTAGTGTATGTCTTATGTCTCTCTCTCTCTCTCTCTCTCTTTCTCTCTCTATCTCTCTCCTTCTCTGTCGCTTTTGCCAAATTTCAATTAGCAAGCGGCACTTTGCGTTTTGTAGCTATTGCGAATTTTTTTTATGCTTTTGTTGTTGTTGTTGTTGTTGTATATCGCATTTGTGACGGCGCCTTTTGAATCATTTGCATAAATTGCTTTTGGTTTTTTATTTTTTTTCTTTTTGGCCAACCCTTTACCTCTGCTTGGCTTTGCAACGCTTTGGTTTTGGTTTTTAGTTTGGATAGCTTCGCTTCGCTTTACTCTTTATAAATTTTTTTTGGTTTTTGTGTGTTCCCGGACCTGTAGACATGCCCATTTTATCGATGACCCACCTATCCATTACCGAGCATAACAACTATAAGCCAAGCAAAGAAACCCATAACATCCTATGCTAATTTTGGACTTGCGTTGCCTGCAGGTGCATTTTGTGGCGAATTATTGTCATTAGTGTAGATATACTTGTCTTTATTTTCTTATATATATTTTTTTTTGTGGTGGCAGACTTCTTTGCAGTTTTGTAATACAACATAGTTTTCGGTATTGTACACTCTGATTTGTACATCAAGCAATTTATGCAATTGTTAAAGCTATTACGAACGCGCGAGTCAGTAGGTATACGTCATAATATCACGTATACGCACAGTACACAGTTAAAATGATGATAACAGCAGCAATGGGTAAGAAGTTGTTGAAATTCATTTGCTTTCTAAACGATAGGTACGCTAATAAATAAATAACAAAAATCTATAAAATGTCAATGAGAATAAATTTTAGTATTCACTTAATAACCTTAAATAAACCATAACTATACCTTGATTTTTTCTGTATTCTAATTTTCAGACCTTCTTCTTTTTTTTACAACCCAAAATGCGTTACATATGACGACATTTGGAGGTGTAGCCGTATTGTCATTTAATGCGTATTATCATTCACCTATGCTCTAATACCAGACAGACAAGTTAGTCAAGCAACAAACGCAACATACGCAAAGAACAAACGTACCTCCAACTTGTGTGTTATGTAAGTAAGCACGCGTTTGTTTACGTCTATCTGTGTACCTTTTGCCTATCCTGTTATCATCATTCTGCCCACCATAAAATATATGTAGGTCCACATACGTAGAACGTTGTTGATGTATAAAATGTATCTGACAACAATGACGTTGACAACGATTACCAAACTTTGTGTGTCTTTGACCTCAACGGACTAGAAGCCATCATGATAGGCACGGCACGTTAATGTTACGTAACTACAAAGTCAAATAACATAACTCCTAAGGAGTCTCCTTAAGCAAAAGCTGACATTGACATTGAACTTACTTTAACTTCAGCCAAAACTTTAACTTAACATAAGCAATTAGATGAATCGTTAAGCAGAAATATATATTATCCTTGGCCGAGTATTATTTCCCAATTGAAGTAGCATAATTAATATAGATTCACATTGTGGGATGTGGGCAATAAATTGAAATACATACCTTTGCCCACCGCACGATTATCAATATTCCTGCGATAATTAGCGTGCGATTAAATATAGCGCAACGTTTTTCCGGCTCGTTTGGCTTTGCGCTTTGGTTTTGGTTTGAGTTCGCACACGCAGTGACGTCGTTGAAGCATACACCAGAAAAATCAATAAACAAAGACGTCATCAAGTTGGGTGGCAGCCGACGCGACTAGACGCGTGCCCGTGACGGGCAAAAACATGGACAACATTGGACAGACGGTGAGACGGACTTGCTGTGCGCGCAAAATGAATGAAAACTGCCAAGCGCACATCTGGTGTTTGTGCAAAAAAAGAGAGACAGAGAGAGAGAGAGAGAGAGAGACTAAGCGAGGCAGAGAATGCGCAGAGATGAAGAGAGAGGGACAGGTAGATGGAGAGACATAGACAAAACGCCGGCCGGCGCAATGGAGGGTTTTGCAACGTCAGCGTTTTGTGCTCTCTCTCTCTCTCTCTCTCTCTCTCTCCCTCTTTCTCTCTGGCAGCTTGCACGTGCGTCGATGACGTCGCTGTTGCTTTCGCTCTGCTCTTCACAATGCTCGCTCTTTCTTATACTGTCTCTTTTCATGTGACGTCACATTTGGCCGACACCTGCTCGACTGCTTCAATTGAGAGCAGCTGTACACTTCGGTAGCGCCATCCCTTTCGCATTGACGTCACATCACGCGGTGCATGCGTGGGCCTCCTTTTTATTTTAAACTTAATTCGCTGACGATGATGTCACCACTTTGCACCATCTTTGTGTGCACTCCTCATGCCGAATGCCTGCATGCAGGTAAAAATAACCAAAGGATAACGACACGTGCAGGTAGTTTTTTATGCAACCACAAAAATAGTTTGCAGTTTGCATATCTTTAAAGTGATTTGCTTTTCAATTTATGGGAGCAGGCCATTTTTTAAATGTAAGCCAAACATTTTTTAGGCAAATCGGAAAGGTTTATAGTGGACATATTTATAAATTTAAATACAGAACTTGCTTAAAATATCCAAACACCTTAAAGAAATAAGCTCTCAAAACACATAAAACTTAGTAAACTTATTGGGGCTCAAAGACTATCTGTTAAATGCAGCTTGATTATTTTTTTTGTAGAAATGAAAATTTCTATCCCTATCCAGCCATTTCCACGTTTTTAATACTCCATTATATCCATTTCTTATTTGTTTTTCTCCATATCTAAGAAGTTATAAGCATAATATGTAAAGTTTTAAGTGAATAAAGCTTGATTAAATAGTCAATCTAGTAAAGGGTGCATGCCTTTTTATCCTCTTACATTATATATAAAAAGTTAAAAACCAATAAGATCCGGGTATATATTGTTGCCAACTTTATAAACGATTTCTTTCTCTTAAAATTTGTTCTTTTTAAATAAACAGATCTATTTTAATAGAGATATACGAATCGAGTAACTAAAGTGCCTTGAGAAAAGTTATAAACGCAAAAAGATATCTATCTACACAAAAGAATTCAATAAAAAAGTATATAAAGTGCTTTGCCATTTATAAGGAGCAAAAATGGCAAGAATGATGTTTGCACCGCTTTTAATTGTAAATGCAAAAAAAACAAATACACACAAGAAACCAAAGCCGGCAAACATCCAAGCTGAATCTGAGCAGCATCCAAGTCCAACTAACTAAACAAGCAGGTAATCTAAAGTCACAATGTTTAAAGCTTTTTTCGCACCCGTGGCGCTGCTTGGACAGCTGCTTAGTTGGTTCTCTATGCTCTATTCTATGCTCTGTGATCTGTCTTGACCTCGACCTGTCCCGTCTTCTCATGCTCAGAGCAATATGTGTTATGTGTTGTTCGAACTTCGAAGTCTCTCGGCAGATTATTTATGGACATTCAATGTGAAATACTTAGAACTAGAGAGACCAGCAGACTCGGCTCGGCACGATTAAGTCTTTATATACTAAAAATTGTAGAGATTTGTATCAACTGATAGTTGCGTGTAATTTACCAGCAACAGCAGCAGCTACGATCACCACAACCAGACACCACTAGCCGCAAAGCCAGACGAGACATGCACCTCGGTCAACAATTGAAAGGCAGCAGCAACAACAATAACACCAACAACATGCAATTGTTAAGCCAACGGGTTTGTCAAACTGAAGACAGCTACATACTTCATACATACATACATCGACATAGCTTCCATAGATCTGCTCAGCATCATCCACAACATCGGCAATATAGCCTTATAGCTTTAGCTTTAGTTTGACTTGGCACGGCACCTTGACAAGCCTGCACACGTCTTCACCAAATGCCACTTGGCAACCAACAGCTCACAAAAAAAATGATGGAGCCAATGATGCTGTTGTTGATGATAATGATGATGATGTTGCTGATGATGGGGGAACGTTAAAATTGCAATTGCAATTGGAGTTGCAGTTCGAATATTGGAACTGAAGGTGAAGTTCCAGCTAAGAGCGATTGCTTTGTAATGCTAGCTTTAATTGTTACCATTCTTAATGTCCTAAATCGATTTTTTATTTTAAAATTTCCCTATTTTAAAACGCCCAAAGCCAATTTATTGCGTGACCATAAACCAATTTTGAAAAATAATAAAGTTTATTAAAGTTAAGTGTGCTATAAAACAAAATAATAAGAAATATTAAAAACTAACTTTTAAACTTATTCACTACATTCTAATGCATTCAAAATGTACGTAGTCATTTTTAAAAACTATCTGACTGAAGCTAACCATTGTATTGTAGTTCCGTTAGCGTTAGAACTAAGCCAAGCTCAGCCCAAAAAATCATGTTGCTATATAAATTTGCTGTCTGTTGTTGTTGTTTGTATACAAAAATAGGGGAGTGTAGTGTTAAATTAACATGCAGCGTTATTAGTTACTATGATTATCTATACGCAAACAACATGAAGATGTCGTGTCAAACATCAAACATTAATAAACATAAATGCATACATTAGTACAACTCTTTTAGTGTTTATTATTCTTAGGTATATTACCTAGCTGTGCCTATTAATTATAGATATTTTTATTCAAAGTATTTCTCGATAAAGTGAACTTCAAAAATATGTTAACAATTGCAAAGCATATCATGATGTTATTCATTAAAGCTAAGAACCACTTCCAGAACAAAATCATAATTATTTATTTAAAAGTAAATATTTTGAGAAACTTCTATACTATATATATATATAATCATCGACATCTGGAGTTTAGTTTAAAGACAAGGTGTGCTCCATGCAAAAGCAATCTTCCACAACAATTCCACAACAACTAGTGTCGATTTGAACAATAACACAAAGCCAACCTCAATGCATTTTGGGATTGTAAGTAAGAAGATCGAAGAACAATTACAAATCTGAATTGTTTCACATGGCGCAAGAATGCGATCATCCATAGAAAATGTCAACACAAACGAACCCAGAAGAACTCCATACATACATAATTAGTCAATAGCAAAGGCAAGAAGAGATACCAGACACCTGAACATGTCAAGGTGATTTATTTACATGATTCGATAAATGTAGCTGTATCTGTATCTATATATGTATATTTATACCCGGCAGGCCAATGCGCGATGTCAATGGGTTAGTTGTAGTACTACAACAAAGTCAAAACGATCGCTATTTAAGGAGACCGAGTCGAGGTCAGGCCAGCAATTGTGATTGTGAATCAATGAGTGCAACTTGGTTGGTTCGGATGACTAACCATCTTGAGATTAACCATCGTTGACCATAGGTGAGCTCTAATTGTTGTTTTGACTGCACAATCGGCTCAAACTGTGCTAACTGGGCTTCCTGCTGGCTAACACAGACATCATCTGACGCAGCCAACAACAACAAACTACAACATCGGCAAAAGTTCAAGCAAACAACAATTGAATGCGAAAATTTATTGCAACTAACAACTGATACTCGATTCCAAACGAAACGAAGCAAATCGAATCCATTTGAGTTTTTTTTTTTGTACGTATATTTTTTTTGTTTAATTATTTAATAAATGGCCAGTCCATAATAGTCAAGCGCTGGCAATTATTAGATGTGATTTCAATCAATAATGGAGCATTGTGTGCGTGTTTTAGATGAGCACGATGCTGTTCAATAAATCCAGTCTTGCCAACTACTTCCTTGTGGATGAACACCCAATAACTCAGACCTACAGATTCGTGAAGTTTAGCTTGACGTTGTGTTGCGGATAGCACTTTTGATTTAGATAACTGGGATGCTGTGGATAGTGCAAGGGGAAGTTTAGTTAAAATGATGATGCGATACCCTGTGTGTCTAATAGATACAGGGTATACAAAAACTGTCTCATCTTGCCTTACCTTGAGCATTTCGTCTGTGATCTTAGTGTGTGCCACATTAAAGACCATTGAACGCCCCGTTCCCCTGTCACAGCAGTTGATAGCATTGAGGATTAAATGATCGGTGATTTGTATACAATGATCAATATCTAGCCGATTTAGTTGCGGACATTTTTTCATCAAACTAATGAGTCCCATGTCCGTAACACCACCACACCAGGACAATCTGACCAACTTTAACAGGGGTAGATCATTGAAAAGCTGAAAGTGACTATCCTGCAGGACGTCATTGCCACAAATATGCAACTCCAATAAAGTGCTCAACTGTCCCAAGCATTCTGCATGTTGATTACTAATCTCAAACTGTCCTGTTAGATTCAAATACTCCAGCTTGTTTCCACGCTTCTCGGCAAGATTTGAGAGAAACTCCAGGTTAAGCTCATTGGAGGATGATATATAGGTCTTAAGTGTACAACGTTTCAAGTTGCCCAACTGGGCAATCATCTCGAAATGCACATCGCAATTCGAGAAGGTCAAATCTTCCAGATACAAACAGCAGTTGGCGATCTTCTCATAGAGCGATTGATTCATAACATCAAAGCAACAACCTTCGATGACGAGAACACGCAACTGTTTCAGGGTGATGCCCAGCTCACCAGAGTTCCAGAGCAAACACTCTCGAAGTACAAGTGTCTGCAGTTTGGGAAAGCCGCACAAATGTTTGCCTAAAGTAGTTTAGTTTATTATTTATTTACATGCTATTTTTAATTAACTTACCCGTATAGCAGCCATTAATAAGCTCAAATGACTCGAGCTCCTGATTGCTCTCCAAATCCAAACTCAATACATCCTCAACTTCGCTGCAATGGATGCTTACTCGACGCAAGTTCGTCAATCTTGGCAACAGTTGTCCATACCGAAAATTATCTGATACATTACTAAAGTTAATCACTTCCAAGTTCTTGCAATACTCTGCGATAAATTCAACAATCAATGATTCCTTATCGAACGAAGCACTGTTGACCGTCAGTATAGTTATAAATGGTCCGGCCACTTTGAAGAAAACAATTATATCGGTCAGCGACATCTCTTCCACATCCTGTGCATTCAAAGTGTGATTTTTTTGAGCCCGGGCCCAGCTATCGAAAGCGTTTCGAAATTTTGGTGCCACATACGCTAAACGCACCTTGTCGCTTAGTCGGGGTATATAGGTGAAAATATGGCGTATGATATCCTCGTGCAGGCACAATATAGAACAACTATCCTGATTTGAATGCTGCGACAGCGTTCCAGAGTTTCCAGACATACTTTCGACATATACATAAAATTTTCAATGCTTCATTGTTGAAAAAAAAAATAAAGACTTCAAGCAAAACTGTTAATTAATGCAATGATAATATAAGGTCTGAACTACACAATACAAAAGTTAAAATCTATAATATATATATTTGTATGTTTCCTACTGTCGTTACAGCTGCAGGCAATTTTCATTCCTCAAATTGAATCAGGTAATAAACAATTGTGTTTGTTTTTGTTTGGCAGCAATTAAGTGCATAATTGATTGCATAAATGCATAAATCAAAGTTGAAAAAACAACAAAAAACAATACAAAAATTGCGAGTACAAAAAGATATTGGTTGTACAGTTATACATACTATATCATGACAAATACGCTATGCTAGCTAGCTGCTACTTTATATACAATTATATTAATTATGTACAATTATATTAACTAAAATATGTGTTTATTACCGGATATTCTACCATTATTGTACACGTATTTTAAGTGTTTTTGTACGGATTAAAAACTGTAGGTTCAAGTTGTGTGAATGTAAACATATATAAATTTTATATAGATTCGGTACTGACAATGATTTTCTTATTTGCTCAATTGTTAATATTTTGTTGTATAGAAGAATGATTAATGGATGAAATTAATTTTAAAAACAAAATAGTTTTGAAGTTATATCGACACCATTTAAATGCTTTATTTGTATAGTTTATTATACTTTAAAATGATTATTTGTTTAACAGAATATTTTGTAGTGAAATTGATTATATAATATAGTGATTGTACATATCTGTTATAATATTCGTGCTATATTTTTTTGTTTATATATATATATAGAACTGCTCTTTACAGTTATATTACACACACATTTACATTTAAACACACGCACATAGAGATAAACTTTTAAATCCAATGAGTCAATTGCATGGTGCCATCGTGTGTTTTTTGTGTATCCATAACGCTCATTTGGCGCACCAAGCGCTTCATGGAACTGCGATGTGGACGACCAGCGCTTCCACTACTACCACCCATCTCCAGTGGTGTGCTTTCATTAATGCGTCGCTTTTGACTACGTTGACCACGACTGTCTCTTAGCTCCAGCTCTACCTCCGAAGCGGTATTTGAGGAACCGCCCAGCACATCCAAGTTCTCATAAGAAGCTGGAGGAGATTGAACATCGCTGTAAGCATAAATGACGATGAAGATTTTCCACAAGTTATTAAGCCTGCTTACTTACGGTTGGGGCTTGCAGCGAAAACAATCCTTAAACTGCCAATTCTTGCCAAACTCTTCGCCTTCCTCAATGGTTTGTGGCAGACGATGATGCAACGTTTCTGGCAAACGTAAGCCGGTCATGCCACCTAACATAGACACAAAGCCCATAATCACAAGAGGTAATTTAAGATTTTCCTTGCCCAGATAGGTAACAAATGGTATCACAATAAGTCCCAATCCACCTATGTAACTAGAGGCACCAATGCCAATGCCTCGAACTTGTGTCGGATATAACTCGCCAGCAAAGGGATAAATGATTAAAAAGGAAGCCGAAAGCAAAGCTTTGGATACAAGATAGAGTATCAATGTCTCATCTACTGCATCATCGGGCAGCATTACAGTTATGACACAAGCAACGCCGCTAGATTGGATTAAAAAGAGAAAAAATTAAGTTCAATGTATCATAAATCAAGGCACATTATAATTACCCCAATATCATTGATAAGCTGAGTGGCCAACGCCGACCCCAAGTGTCCATTAAATACCAACAGCAAAGATAACTTGGCAGCTCCACGACAGCCGATAAAAAAAAGCTTACATACTGATTGGTGCCCAGCGATGGTCCATAATAGCTGAGACCCAGATAAACAGTCTCATTGGCAAACCAACTCAGCGTAATCAAGATCGTCTTTAGTCGCATGTTGGGCGTACGACACAAATCCATAAGACCCACATTGGCCACCTTTTTCTTTTGCTTCTTTAGTTTGTCTCGGACGATTTGCGCCTCCAGTTTACTATGCACTGCTTCCGGAAATTGTCGGCCATTGACGCGTGCCATACGCTCGAGGATTTTCAATGCTTCCTCCAAACGACCACGCATTAGAAGCCAACGTGGCGATTCTGGCATGATAAATATGTACAGAAAATACAAATAGAATGGTATCGACGTGTAATAGGAGAGGCGCACCCAATCCCGCTCCCAATAGCACACCAACGACAGCAGCATTATGCTCGAAGTATAAAAAGTGCAGGTCATTACGGTCACAAATGATCGATACTTCTCTCCAACTAGTTCCAATGCTAAAAAACAAAACAAAGCCGTAGTAAAATTTAAATTAACGAGTGTTAATACTCACATATGATAAAGGGTATTTGATATACAGCCGGTATTGTCAACCCAACGATCACACGACTGCCAGCCCATGTCCAGAAATCTGTGCTCAGTGATGTCATTAAACTACCCGCCAACAGTGTGGCCAGACAAGTGAAATAGGAGAGTCTGCGTCCTGCTCGATCATTGAGCAGTCCAAAGAGATAAACACCCACGGGTCCACCAGTATTGAGGGCAGCAAGTCCAATGGTCGGATATATATCTTGATCGCATACCAGATCGAACTGTTAACGGATGCAACAGTTGAGTAAAAAATTCATTTGCAATGGGCTTGAGCAAAGTATGATGTGTGAGGGGAAATGATGTTGATTGTTTAAAAGAGCTTCTCTAAATGAGGCTTAATGTGGTTTCAATTGAAGCTTTTGGTTAAGTCTTTGAAATCACATCGATCACAATCGAGGACCAGACACTGCTCGTATTGTAATCCCAGCCTTGGCTGCACTTAACAACTGGCCAGCTGCTATTGGGCTCCAGTAATGTGACATAATTTCCAGCACTGTCAACAATTGAATCCAAAGATTCGAATAACTGCGTCCAATTGACACCGTACATAAAACATTTACTATAAACCAGCTCATCATTTTCCTAAAACAGAAAGAAACATGCATTAGTAATACAGATAAACGTTGTATATAAAAAAATTATCACCTGTTCCTGGGGTATGGACAAGTATTTGCGCTGCTCGAGATCCATGTCCAGTAGCTCCGGAACACGGCACCAATAGTCATTGGGTGTATCGGCCATGAAGAGTTGATTGAAGGCACAAAAACCGCATGGTATACAAGCAGGTAGACAAATACCAAAGACGAGCAGTTTTTGATATTTGCCAAATTCGCCAATGACTGGAAGCAAATCATCCAAATCAAAGGCTTCCTAGAAAGTAGAACAGATACAAATACATATTTTTGAAACGGAATCCATTAAAAGTACTAACATCCACGGATTTCTGTGTTTCGGGCTTGTTTCGTTGTCGCAACTCCGATAACTCATCGTATTCATCTTCACTATCCACAATTTGGCTTGTCATTTAATATAGATTCAATAGTTTTTTGATTTTAACATGCAATATTTATGACAACAATTTTTGCACACTTTCAGCGGAAGCCATAAAACTGTAAAACTGCAGTTAAGAGGGTTGCAACCCTTGATTAAAATACAGCTCTAGAGGGCGCTATTATTTTTTTTTTTAAGTTTTTGGTTGGTTTTTTAATTTATTTGTTAGTTCCAAGTTAGTATTAATTAGTTTAAACTAAAGTACATTTTTTTAAAATATTACACATATGAATCAGTTTTATGTTCGGAATCTAAGCCTTAATTACAATCAATCAGAGCCATTGATCTGATTTAACGAATACACAAAAAAGGGTTAAAGTATTTCAAATTACAAATCAGTACATTATTTGCACGAGGTGTGGAGTTTAGGTTCAAAACATAATAAAATTAATATTAGCTTTCTTTATTTATGATTATTATTATTTAATTTTTTATTTTTTTTTTTGTTTTTGCATTGGAAATGTATTTATGCATAACGCGAATTGGACGTTACATTGAAAGATTAAATTTCTTGCCAAAAATTTAATAGATTGTTTTTCAGAAATGTAAACTACACAATTCATTTTCACCCTTTCTCATACTTTTCGTTTTTATTATTAGTTTTTTCACTTAACTTTATTGCGCGCATCGGTACAACTACGTACTCTCATATATATATATATATATATATATATATAAATATATATGTAAATATACATACATATTTATTTAGTTTTTGCATATTAATAGGTTCATTATAATAAACAGAAAACCGGCTGCTTTAAGCACAGCGCAGAAATCACACACATTAGGCTTAAGTGTAAATTGTGGCTACACATACAAAACACACGGGCGGGCAAGCACACACGCAAACACATACACATACACACATTGTATAAATACGTGTTGCATTTGCTGAGCCTAATCCACCTTGACAACGCTATAGATTTTCCGTATGAACCAGAAGCATGCGAAGAATCCAATTGTGCCGGTTAGCAAGAAGAAAAGGAATACCATAATGGCCGTATATCCAAAGTAGAGGAACGTCGACGCGCTGTCCTTAATCGATAGCTTAGTGACAAAGTAGTGGCAACAATAGATGAATAAATAAACAGCTGTGAAGCCCGATGTGAGAAATGATCGCCACCACCAATGATAGTCTTCCGCACATAGATGAAAATAACATAGCAAGATCGTTGTCTCCGAGCACGTGATGACCAGAATGAGGAATACGAGAAACAGAAATCCGAACATATAGTACATCTGATTTGACCACAGCGAACTCAGTATAAAGAACAGCTGAATAAAGATGCAGCCAAATGGTAGAACACCGCCCATAACAATGCCGGGAATTGGTTGCGTATAGATGGATTGATCCGGTATTTGGCGAGGTATTTGATTTGTACGCACAGGATGCTCTAAAGCCTGCAAAACATCGAGTTACTCTTAGTACAATTGAATAAAATTAATTAAAAATAAAAAAACTTACGCGCTTGCGGAAACCAAAGTAGGCACCAACAAAGGTCAAGGGCACTGATACACCAAACCAGAGGGCCAACAAGGCAATCAGTGTACTAAATGGCACAGCGCCCGAGCTGCTCTCACCCCAAAGCACAAGATTCATCACAAAGAACAGCGAAAATACGACTCTATACGAAAAAGGAATTAAAAAACAATAAGTTAGCAATTATTAAATAACTATTATTGGTATAAACGTACCCGGGGCATACAATCGAAGTAAGGATGACATTGCTCTTCCATTTAACGCCGCCAAAACTCTTGTAGATTCTTGCTGAAACATAACCAGCGGGCGTTCCCAGCGATACAAACAAAACCATGGAGCAGGTCATTAAAGCGCCACGATTTGCAGGCGACAAGAAACCAAGACAGGCAAATGCCAAAGTGACCATAGACATGACCAACACCTGGACTCCAGAACCAAGAAATACAGACAAAAGCATTCCCTTGCGTGGCGGCCGGAACACATCACCGTGCACCAGCTTCCAACCGAATTCCTCTTGCGCATCCTCTCCACTGTCCATTTGGTTATATCTTGCAATATCCTTGTGCAATGTGCGCAACATTATCATCGCCACCATTCCACTCAGGAAGAGTACAATGACCAAGGAATTCAGAATCGAGAACCATTGAATATTCGTATGCGGCATTGATTCCAAAATGTAATCCCACCGAGACGACCATTTTACATCATTGTTTTGTACGAATTTAACGCTGTACGTGTAAATTATGGACTGGATTTCACCACTTTTAAGGGAACTCTCGCGAATGGCCAGCGGTTCGGTGCCCAAACAGTTTGGGTTCTTGGGATCGGCATGATTCAAGGACTTCGGTGTTACTTTCACAGATATGATGCGACCACTGCTGCCACCAAAGCCCATGCCCCAATCCTCGCGCGCGCCACTATGATACGTTATCTCCAAATCCACATGATTGAATGGATAATAGTGCGATGGACGGTTGTATATCGAATTGATGGGGCAACCGTCACCGTCGGTGCGTACTAAGCAGCCCATTGGAAAGCCAATGCTGCAATACTGCTTACCCGTCTCCAGCTGATAGCACCAGGTAACAGGCATGTTATCCACAATCCAATGGTGCTGATAGTTAAGACTGATGCCCTTCTTAAGCACCATCATTCGTCGATCGCTGTCACCAACGCCGCCAGTATAATTTTTGGAACAAGCCTTTCAAATAATAATCAAATATACTGATTTTCTGCTTTACATATTCAATTCATTATTTACTTACCACTGCGCAATCTACATCCTCCATAAACTGTATGCGGTAGGGTCCCGGACGTATACGCTCGCCAAACACCACTTGTCCTAGATTCTCAACCGGCGAGTTTTCCTCTTTTCCCAGACAGAAATCAAAGTGATGATACTCATAGGGTATTACAGATTCCTCGGTATTCAATCGGTTCACGTACAAAATGACATCCGACTAGAAAATAGTATGTGTGAATGTTATATTAAATATCACGTGTACCATTTTCGTTTGTTTGGATTTTTTTTCATCGAAAGCACGAATGCTGTTATTTCATTAAGGAAAAATCCAAAAATGGGTGTAATAAAATTAAAAGCCTAAAGCTACATATAATCTAAAATATTATATTTGTTAATAAGTTAATTAATTAAATACTTACTCAAACTGTAAGACAACGAATGCCTCGCATATGCTTAAATATCGCATTATATTATGTGTGTGAATATAATCTATTCTGATCTATTCACAAAATATTTGGTATTCTATGGAACGAACACTTTTTGCTATTAAACTGCCAACCAATTTACTAAAAACTCAATTTAAAATAATGACCAGTTGTTAAATTTCTTATAAGCTGATATGATGTAGAAAACTACTCCATGTCGAAACAACGCGAACAAACATCTTGATATCCAACTGAGCTAACACACAAACACAAATACATATGTATGCTTTGTGAGTACACATTTGTGCGGTCTAAGACAAACGATCTACGTCAGCACAGGCCACCTACACAACATACCACGGAGCAATATCACCAAGCAGGCAGGCAAGCCGCTTATCACTGCTTCCGTTGACAGAACAATAGTTGGCAAAGCAATTTACTATGAACACCCACATATATACACATGTATGCGCATATAACCAATAAACTTACCTTGCAAGTAGTTGACACATCAGATTTCTTGCAAAAGTTAACCGGTGCGAGACCAGGTAGATAAAAAGCTTCGCAGGCACCCAAAAATAGCGCCAGCAGCCCCAAGAAGGTGCAACTGCACCGTGAAGATAACATTATTCCTGGTTGATTCACAACAAAAGCAGGAGTCACAATTACAATCAGGTTTATTGGCAGCCAGCAGGGACTACGAGTTAATGTTCACGTTGGTGTAACAACCGTTTACGAATTGATAGCCAGACGTGGCGTTACCACTAAATCCTCGAAGTTGTCTGTTTGCGCCGCAAACGCAGTTTAATTGTCAGGTTTTTGTTTCGTTTTTCTTTCGGCTTATTTCTGACTGACAAACGTCAGCACTGTGCAATTGCAAAAACGGCGTTGCCACCTAACGCGGCTGCCAACCTGCACGAAATGCAAAAGGATTGCGACTTTATATATTTAAGTTTCCAGAAAATGTTTCTTTTCAAATTGTTAGACACAAAAAATTACATTAATATTACTATAATTTACTGAGATTAAGTTCGGGTGCTTTGTTTTTAACATTTTTAGATGACGCGCATCAACTTCAAACGCAACTGGCACCTATGACTGAACATTGAGTTGCCACCGTGCAAAAAGATCGACGCTCAGCAATTTTCCATGTGAGGTCGAGTATTATTCAGAACCGGCCTGTTTCTCATTCTTTTTCAATTCACGTTTTATTAGACACACAAATTCTTGTTCCAAGTTAATTACAACTAGAGAACTTAACGTTAGTAATTTAAGCAAAAGTTGCCCTCGTCCCGCGTTTTTTGACAGTTCGCATAGCCAAAACGAAATAGCAACACAGCATCAGCAAACGCTCAGACAAAGGGGAAACAGAGACACGCACTGTGAGTAAGTCAAAAAGCTAAAAAATCAATTTTAGGACGACGCAAATATTCATAGGTCGCTGTGCGCCGCGTTTTTGGTCATAAAAGGGAAAGGTATCAAATTTTTAAAGTTAAGGAACACAGTCGCCTTCGCCACGTTACTGATGATTTATAATTTAATTATTATTGTGCTGGCACGACAACAATAACAATATATAATAGTAACTACGCTTTTTATTAAATCATTTTGCAGCTGCTCGGTATTGTCTATATATTCACGCATACATACAAAAAGCATAGAAAGCAACGCGATTACGAAAAATTTCCACACATTCGCGCCTTAAAGAGCTACGACATTAACACGAAATCGAAAGTAAGGAAAGCGAAAAAATGACTTCAGACATAACAAGGCAATTAATTGCTATTTTGGAGAAGACAGTCTCACCAGGTAAGTGCTTAAAAAAATCCCTTAAACATGCATATCCATTCGATAAGTTGCCTAAGAAATGAATTAAAAGTTCAATTGCTCAGGGCCAGCCAGAAAGCCATTTTGTTATAGGCTGCGATGCGTCGCGACGTTGGCGGCGACTGTGACTTATGTATGTATGTATGTTGCGCAGGGTTGCAATCGAGCATAGGCGTATGTTTGGTTGCTACACACACAACAATCACATACATACATATGTATGTCGATATATATTTTTATGTATGTACAATTAGGCGCAAACATATGCATCCACACATACATTTTAGCAACATATAGCAACAACTCAGATTTAGGACTTATGAAACATAACCTCAATTTATTTGTATACTTCTTGCAGACAAAAATGAGCTGCTATCCGCGAAAAACTACCTGGAGCAGGCGGCCGCCAGCAATCTGCCAGAATTCCTTAAAGCACTCTCAAAAATCCTGGAGGAAACAACAAATAGCGCAGTGGCACGCATGGCAGCCGGTCTTCAATTAAAAAATCACTTAACAAGCAAGGATGAGAGTATTAGCCAACAGTACCAGGAACGGTGGCACCAGTTTCCCGAGGAGACCAGAGAGCTAATCAAAAACAATGTAAGCATGAGACTTTAAACAACGTGTGCTATTCATGAAATCTTTAATTTAACTTTTCTCTTTTAAATTTTTAAACAGATCCTTTCTGCTTTGGGCACTGAGAATACGCGACCTTCATGTGCAGCACAGTGTGTTGCCTATGTTGCTGTAATTGAATTGCCTATCAATCGTTGGGGGATACTCATCCAGACGCTGGTGAACAAAGTCGTTAACGAGGGTTCCAGCGAAACGCACCGCGAGGCTGCGCTGGAGGCTATTGGTTACATTTGCCAGGATATCCGATATGGCGTTCTTGAAAATCAGTCCAATCAAGTTCTGACGGCTATCATACATGGAATGCGTAAACAAGAGCCAAGCAACCACGTGAGATTAGCAGCCACGACATCGCTGCACAACTCCCTTGAGTTCACCAAAGCCAATTTCGAGAAGGACATGGAGCGCAACTTTATTATGGAGGTGGTATGCGAGGCAACGCAGTGCACGGACACTCAGATTTGTGTTGCTGCATTGCAGTGCCTTGTGAAGATCATGTCGCTCTACTATCAATTTATGGAGCCCTACATGGCTCAGGCACTGTTCCCAATAACACTGGAGGCCATGAAATCAGACAATGACGCCGTTGCTCTGCAGGGCATTGAGTTCTGGTCTAATGTTAGCGATGAGGAAATCGATCTATCCATCGAGAGCCAAGAAGCAACTGATCTAGGGCGGCCACCGCAACGCGTTTCCAAACATTATGCACGTGGTGCTCTCCAGTTTCTAACGCCGGTGCTTGTTGAAAAATTAACCAAACAAGACGAGTGTGACGATGAAGACAGCTGGAGTCCGTCGAAAGCGTCATCAGTTTGTCTTATGTTGTTGGCCACCTGCTGCGAGGACGAAATTGTGCCACATGTCTTACCATTCATTAAAGAAAATATTGAATCACCCAATTGGAGATATCGCGATGCCGCCGTTATGACATTTGGTTCTGTACTTAATGGCCTGGAACCGAACACGCTCAAACCACTAGTTGAGCAGGCAATGCCCACTTTGATCCGACTTATGTACGATTCTAGCGTCATTGTGCGCGACACTACAGCATGGACCTTTGGCCGTATATGCGATGTAAGAATAGATTACAAAAAAATTTGATTCACATAAATGTAAAAAAAAAAAGAAAAAAACTCAACATCTCATTTATATTTCAGATTATCCCTGAAGCAGCTATCAACAAGACATATTTGCAAACATTGCTTGAGTGCTTCGTTAAGAGTTTGAAATCGGAGCCTCGTGTAGCAGCTAATGTATGTTGGGCGTTCATAGGACTGTCAGACGCTGCCTATGAAGCCGCCATTGTCAGTGAGGGAGAAACACCGATGACGTATGCACTATCCCCATACTTTGAATTTATTATCACACAACTCTTGGAAGCCACCGACCGTTCGGACGGTGCTCAGGCGAATTTGCGTAGTGCTGCATATGAGGCATTAATGGATATGATTAAGAATTCACCACTGGATTGCTATCTGGTCGTGCAGCGCACAACCATTGTCATCTTGGAGCGACTTAATCAAGTTATGCAAATGGAGTCTCATATTAGCAACCACAGCGATCGCCATCAGTTTAATGATTTGCAGTCCCTGCTCTGCGCCACTCTACAGAGTGTGCTGCGAAAAGTGCGTGAGGAAGATGCTCCGCAAATTTCGGACGCCATCATGACGGCTTTGTTGACCATGTTCAGCTCTAGCGCCGGAAAGTCGGGTGGCGTTCAAGAGGATGCCTTTTTGGCTGTCTCCACATTGGTAGAGCTTCTTGGATTCCAGTTTGTCAAATACATGCCGGCCTTCAAAGATTTTCTCATAATGGGTCTTAAGAATCATCAGGAATATCAGGTTTGCTGTGCAGCTGTTGGACTGACTGGTGATATTTGCCGCGCTCTGAAACATTTGATAGTGCCGTACTGCGATGAGATTATGTCCGTGTTGATGAACGATCTTGCTGAACCGAACCTACATCGCAGTGTTAAGCCACAAATTCTGTCTGCTTTTGGTGATATGGCCCTGAGCATCGGCAGCGAGTTTCTTAAGTATTTAAATGTTGTTTTGGAAATGTTGCGCGCTGCTTCCAATTTGCTGGTAAGAAGAATCACAAAGATATCATTGAATACCATTTATAACATTTATAAACCACAGGTGGATAACTCTAGCTTTGACATGAGCGAATATATCAATGAGCTGCGTGAGAGTGTTCTGGAAGCCTACACCGGTATCATTCAGGGCCTTAAGGGTGTCGATCAAACCACCAGCCAGGATGTATTCCATATGGAGCCACATCTAATGCACATTATTAACTTCATCAAGCGTATTGCGCAAGAGCGTGAGGTCTCTGATTCGATGATGGCCAGTGCCGCTGGCTTCATTGGTGACTTATGCACCTCGTTCGGACCACGTCTCTATCCATTGTTGGATGATGTAGTTATCACACAATTCCTTGCCGAGGGCAAGCGCTCCAAGGGACAGCGTACAAAAATGCTATGCACATGGGCTGCCAAGGAGATCAAGAAAATGAACAGCCAGGTCACTGCCCAGTAAATTGGGTTGACATTTTAGTTATATATGTACGCAGCCAAACTGGTGAGTAGAGTGTTGTGATTCAAACAAAAATCACGGCATTTGACTTTAATTTAGCTATTTACACATTTTCTTACAGTTCAGTCCGAATTCGAAAATTCCTATCTGCTGTTTGTTTGTCCGATTTATTGTTGCTGTGCGACACCTAAAGTTTAAGATAATTGTGTTTATACATTAATAATAGTAAGCCCAAATCCTGCTACGATTATAATATTTATATTGTTATTTTTGTGTGAGCTCATTAGTAAATTTTTCGATAAATCCTAAGATGCGTAATCAAAGTCCCACTATAACTATAAGCACTATGACAACATTTTCGTTTAAGCAGCCTTCTAGCACAACAATTTCGATTATGACTTCATTTAGAAACCGATTTTACACATTTAAAAAAGTGCAAACTTATTGTTATCCGAAATTATGTCTGTCTCTATTGAGTTGTTAAATATAAGTCGAAAAGTCGGTATCAATATAAAAAAAATTACATAAATCCAACAATACACTTAAAACAACATTTTATACACAGAAATATTGGATAAATCATTATTTATGGCTGCAAATATAGTTTTTAAGATTTAACAATGTAAAATCTTCCATAATGAACACAAAACAAAAAAAAAGAACTTAATGCAGGTTCTTAAGTGTAAGTGAAACTCTTAATTCTATTTAATATATGCAAATGTGTTATTTAGCATAAAACTGAGAGTTACACTTACGTGTGTGCGTGTATGTTTAGTTGTGCGTGTGTGATATGTGTATGCTATATTGTGTGCGAATATATGTATGTAAACTTGTGATTCTATGAATGGGTATGCCATGAACAATTTTGATGAATGCATTGAATGCTTGAGAGAAATAGTACTAAGTCTGAAAGCCCGATTTGTGGGCTGCGTTGTCTGACTGCCCAAAACCAAATTTCCAATAAATATCCTAATTGATTACCAAATCTCCACGTCTATATCTATAGTGTGAATCTTTAGTATGTGGATGTCAGAACTGAAACTAAATGGTTTGTGATTTTGAAGTCTTATGAGAGAGAGAGAGAGAGCAAAATGAACCCACTCTCTGCTCATAACAAACTTCAAATGCGCGCGTGTGTAAGCGTGTGTTGTGTGATATTACTAAATGTAAGTTTTTTCTAGTGATCAGTAACCGTTATTGAAATATGTATGATACGAATGACTTAGTTGTAAGCAAATTTAACAGCAAATTATCAACGGCACAAGACACCAAACTTAAAATAATAAACACCAAAAACAAAAAAAAAAACAAGTAAAAAAGATTTTAAACGGATGCCAATAAAAAATGGCAATTACAGAAACGAAAAGAAATAAAAAACACTCATAAGAAATCAAATAAGGAAAACATATAATTAAGTAAACAAGTTTTTGAAAAAAAATAATGATTTTTTATAAACACTAATTAGTAACGCTCTCATTGATTCCAAATTCAGATAATGACGCTTAGTTTGCAAATTGTTTAAAATGACAAAAAATAGCAATATGAAAAAATCAAATGTAAAACAACGAATACAGTAACAACCAAACAACTACCTGCAGCGTCTTATCGTATTGTACTCGTATTTAAATACATCATAGTTAAACAAACAAACACTAATTCAACTACTAAACTAACGGAAACGGACCAGGGTAACACTACAGTACTTCACTTTACATACTATTATACTAGTAACATTACATAGACATACATATAAAGACAACATATAGGACTGTTTAAGACTTAAACACATGACGTTTGTTAACTAACAATAAATTAATTTTATTTTTAAATTTTTCATCACACAAGAAAATACTTACCAGTGTTGCCAACGATCAAAAATTATAGGTATGTAAAAGTATTTGAAAAAAAAATGTTTTATTTAAGGAAGTTGTTGAAAATAATTTACTTTAGGAAAAATAATAGCAAATGTATGCATTAAAAAAATAGTTTGGCAATGTAAAAAAATTACTAGGCACTGTTTAAATAGGTTTCCTCACTAGCAAGCGAATTAAAACACTAAATTTAGCATTAAACACACCAAAATGGCAACACTGACACACAAATAAATACTTCCAAAAATATTTGTACATTAAAAGTATATGTCAAGCACAATTAAATTCAAAAAGAAATCCCGTTTAAAATCTTTTGACAAAGCACATTAAAATGAAAAGATACAATATTCTCGGATCTAACCGGGACTTAAGCTTAAGTGGCAAGTGTGCCTAATAGAATGAATCAATTTGTTTGTCAATCTACCCTAATAATTTCTACGATTTGTTCGTATTTATCTACAAAAGAATTTGAGTTAAACCTTTGTCAAAACAAATGCTATTTCAAGGATGATGTTCTATTTTAATTAATTCGATTGGTATTGATATTTGATTTAGTTTAAATATTATACAGCCGTCCAAAAATTATGTTTTGGTTCACATTTTATTGAATATTTTGGAACTTCTTTGAACTGGCAACTGTTAAATTGTCAACTGAATTCGATTTTATTTTTTTAATAAACACAATTTGAATTGCCAAAATAAATTAGAATAATACTACTACAACTAGTTTTAAAACGGTACTACTACTGATGACGGAAAAATGTTGATGTATGAATGTCTGCCGCTTCAGCGCTGGAAAATGTGAGAAACCTAGACGCCAATTGGAACATGGATGTTAATGGCTGTGCTATGCAAACGTAAGTTGCATAAATGATATACCTAAATATTTTACATATACACATATAGATAGTTAAGTATTTAAGTATGTAACTCTGAAAACGATTAACCTTAAACTGATGTTTAATTCTTTTTACAAATCTTTATTTTGCAAACTTTTATAGGTGTATTTTGATGAATGATACGTGATGAAGGATGAAACATGTGCTTGTGTGATGATTCTGATGACAATGGATGTGTGGAATATATTTATATAAAGATATATATATATATATATTGAGAAGCGTGACTGCGTGTCTGAAAGTGGCGCAGTGATAATTTTTCCGAATGATACCTGTTTAAAGACTCATCCTGCACAAATTTACTACATATATGTAGATGAATATTATTAACGAAGTCTGTTGCATATGTAGATCAACAACTATGTATATTTGAGTGTGCAAGACTATGACTGATATATACGCTGTGTATGAGTGTGTCTGCATGTGTGAGTTGCTATCATTCCAGGCTCTTAAATTAATTTAAAAACCTAACATGAAGGATAAATGTATAAAGAAATTGTCTATGTGCTTTAGCCGTTGTATGTTTAATTAGTCCATAAGTAGCTATATAATCGGTTTCAACCGATATCTGTAAGTGTGAATTGTATGTTTGATGTGTTCGTGTGTGTCATTTTACAATGTATATGCGTGTTTGTGTAATTTTGTGTGAATCGTTGTTAAAAGCACCACGCGCAGCAGAGCAAATTGTAAAGAAAACGTAAAATATTTTTTGTAAGAATGTTAAGAGTAAAAGAAAAAATACAATTATTAGTGTAAACATTTACAAGAAAACAAAACAAAACAAAACAAAAAAAAAACCCAAACGACATGGAAAGTGAACGAAAACAAATTGAAAACGTAACAAATGGTACTGATTTTATACTGAGAACTGAGACTTATACAATACTACAATACATAATTACTTACAGTTACATAAGGACTATCATTAATTACTTTACGCTGGACGTACGAAAACTAACTAACTAACGGAAAAATAGTAAAATTTACACAACATACATATAACAAAAAAAAAAAAAAAAAAAGAATAATAATAAAAGAAACGAAACACATGTACGATGTACACATTTACACATACATACATGAACATAAATTATACATAAATGAATGAACGCATATTTACATATACATATATCTAAAAAATTGGTAACGCTGACGCGCGGTGCTTTAGCCCAAATAAACAAATGAGTTTAAAACACAAATGTTGTGTTTGTACCAAAATCATGTAATAATTGTGTGCGTGTTAATTTATGTTACTAGGATGTTTTAGAGGTGTGTGATTGATGAATGCAATCTGAAATAAAACAAATTATGTAGTTTGGTTTTCTTAATTTATGCTTTTAATGAAGTTTTATGTCTAACCCAAAATTGAATTCCTTTACAAAACATAATGAGAATTATTTAGTTTATGTTGCCCTTACTACTTTTAAGCTAAAACAACAAACATGTATGTATAAAGTGTGGCCTAAATGTTTATAAAATGTATGACTGATAGTTTGTACGTGATGAATATATAAATTGTAATTGTATCTGTGTGCAAGAGAAAGAATAAAAGTATTTTGAATGCAAGAAAACGAAAACACAGTATTTTTATTTGCATTTTGCCTACAGGCTAGGTTTAAGGTGCAAAGTCAAAACTCCATCCTCTTGCAGTTGACGCAGCAGCTCCGGTTTCAGGTTCAGTTCATCAAGTAAGGACTTCTCGTCATTTTGTCGGATTTTGCCAGGTGTACGGCTTAAGCGTGGCGCAGGACGAGGCGCCCAGACGTCAGCGATACGCTCAAACGATTCCCGTTTAGCGTTGTGATGATGATTATGTACTTTTTGCCACTCCACTACAGGGTAGACACAAGCGTCCACATCTTCAAATATCGTTGACCATTCGGCTTGTGTTTTGGTTAGAAATATATCCGTTAATAGCTGTCTGCCTTGGATTTGAGCCTCCTCTCCGTACTGCGCTAATTCGGCAGGCAATTGTAAACGTTCCTTCAACAGCTCAAAAAATTGTGGCTCCAATGCAGCCACTGACATATAAAGGCCATCTTTTGTCTTGTACGTGTCATAGAAATATGCACCACCATCAAGCAGATTAACTCCACGTTCCTGACTTTGACTCCAAATATTGAGGTTCCTTGACATAAATAACCAACTGGCCACATAGGCAGCGCCATCCACCATAGCTGCATCCACTACCTGACCCCGTCCGGATTTGTAACGTTCCAGCAATGCCAGACAAATGCCCATGGCACACATTACGCTTCCACCAGCAAAATCAGCTATTAAATTGATTGGCGCTGTTGGCTTCTCATTCTCGCGGCCTAGCATTGAGAGCACTCCCGAAACTGCAGCATAATTTAGATCGTGGCCAGCACGTGCTGCCAAGCGACCTTGCTGGCCAAAGCCAGTTAGACGTGCGTAAATTAAGCGTGGGTTATCAGTGCACAGCTTATTGGGGCCCAAATTTAATTTCTCCATGATTCCGGGCCGGAACGGCTCAACTATAACATCATATTTATTGGCCAGTTTCTGCACAAGCCGCTGGCCCTCTTTTCTCTTTAGATCGACGGCCATGGTGCGTTTGCCACTTTGCAGCACATCCAACGGATTCTCTAGCACCTGTTAAGAGTGCACATGTTGATATTTTCTACAATTTTATTAGACTTTATTTACTTGTGTACATACCTTGTCAATGCGCGTTACACTCGCACCAAAATCGGCAAGTATTTTGCCACATAATGGACCAGGCGCCAAGCCCACAAATTCCAAAACTTTAATGCCACTTAATGGCATTGGAAAAAGATTCAAATAAATTAATAAGCTGACCTTTGGCCAATAATAATATCAGCACCGCGAACCCAAAGTGCATATTGATATTTTATGTATTTTGTCAATTAACAGACCCAATATAACATGCAGTATTTAAATACCAAATACATGTTGCTTAATAAAGCAACAAATAAGCTGAGAAGACAGCTGTTTTGCTCACTAATAAAAAAAGGGGCGTACTTCAGAATTTCAAGCAAACATCGATTAATGAAATTATATTGCTTTTGACGCTACAAATAGGCGACATTTAAGCAATTTTATTAATAAATTGACAAATAACTTGTTACAGTAGCCGTCAACTTTCTTATGACAATAAAAATAAAAATATTATCTGTGATTTGGAGAACGTAAATAAAGTAAAAAGATATGCAATAAGAAAAACCATACATTGGTTACAATTAAATGCCAAAAAATATCGTAACGCCTTCAAATTCAGGATTTTGCCAATAGCTTGACAAACAAAAGTGCGATTTGAATAAAGCCAAACAAGGTTAGTAGACAAAGGTAATTAAAATATTCTTATTAAAATTAGTAGACAAAGGTAATTAAAATATGAATAAGTAATGTGTTAATTGGTTAATAATGCTATAAAGGTATACCAATCACGGATTAAATTTCGAAATGCCTCAGCAACGACGAAAAGTGGCCTTTAGTGGCAAAAAGAAGAAAGATCAATTGCTACAAAAGCGCAATACAAAAGGTAAATAAATAATTGAATTAAACCAAATCAAGTTAATGGGCCATTAACTTGTTTGCAGGTCCATCCAAGTACTTGCGCAGCAATCAGGAATCATACGAGGATAGCGATGCGCCAGAGACGACTGCAGACCGGAAGGTTATGGAGCAACCATTTCCACGCGGCGGCGGTGGTCGCAATAAAAACGTGAACCGTTACAATCTTCAGTTCGTGCAGGAGACCAAAAAGGAGATCGAACTAATGAAAGAAGAGGGATTCAAACCGCTGGAAGTGCTGACACCCAAACAAAGTGAAATTGATTCGAGCTTTTTCAAAGATTACGATTTTCCAGTGCGACCGCCTTGGAACTATGAGCAAAGCAAAGAGCTTTTAGATCGCAATGAAAATAAATACTTCAAGGTATGAGGAATTGGTTAATAAAACACAATTGAAATAATTTTACTTACCGTCATGCCTTACAGGAGTATGTGGATAAGCTGATGGAAAAGCACAGTGATATTAAAGGATTATCTCTCTTTGAGCTTAACTTGGAGACATGGCGTCAGCTTTGGCGCGTGCTCGAGATGTCTGATATACTGCTTATCATTGTGGATGTACGATATGCTGCACTCATGTTTCCACCTTCACTCTACGACTATATTGTGCACAAGCTGCAGAAACATGCGATTGTTGTGCTGAATAAAGTGGATCTTGTTGCTCCCGAAGCTGTCGTTGCCTGGCAACACTATTTTAAGGAACATTATCCGGAGGTGCATTTAATAGTGTTTGCTTCGCATTCGGCACGCGGTCGCAAGGGTAATCAACGTGGTCGTCATCACCAGAGCATGGAGGGTGTGTACAACATCTATCGGGAATGCCAGCGCTATGTCCAAGGCGAAGTAGATCTCTCAGCATGGGAGCAAAAGATTCGTGACGATATGCGTGTTGGGGAGCTTGATATGGACGATACCCCCGCAAAGACGCAAGTCGAGGGCGAGTTAAAGATCAGTAACAGCATTGATACCACACCACATCAGCATGAGAAATACAACAGCGGCATTTTGACCATTGGCTGCCTTGGATATCCCAATGTGGGTAAATCTTCGTTGATTAATGCACTCAAGGGACGCAAAGTGGTCAGCGTTAGTCGAACACCTGGCCACACCAAACATTTCCAGACCATATTCCTTTCGCAGCATGTTCGTGTCTGTGATTGTCCCGGTCTTGTGTTCCCCTCCAAAACGCCAAAGAGTTTGCAAGTGCTGCTCGGCAGTTTTCCCATTTCCCAGTTGCAAGTCCCTTATCGCTCGCTTAAGCTAATGGCTGAGCACTTGGATGTGCCCCAGTTACTGCGGTTGCCGCTGCCCGAGGATTATCCCGAGTGGTCGGCTGTTGCCATTTCGGATGCCTGGGCTTATAAGCGTGGATTTCTTACCGCCAAGGCAGCGCGCCCAGATCGTTATCGTGCAGCCAATCATATCTTGCGGATGTGTTTGGCCGGACAACAAAAGTTGGTGTTGCAGTTTTATCCACCCGGTTACCACGAGGAACACGAAAAATGGCTGCAGCATCCTGACCTAGCAGAGGTTAAGAAATATCAGCACGTAGATGCCGATGAACAAGATAGCGAGACCAACGAAGACACATCTTCTATTTGCTCCGATAGTAAGTAAAACATAACGGATTTAATATTATATGGAAATAAATATTTAATTTTACTCATTATTTTATGCAGCTGCTGATAGCGATGATGATAACGAGGACAGCTCCAACGACGAAACCAATGCCGACGAAGATGATTGCGATAAATTGCGCTCTCGAAATGTATTTGCGCTCCTTGAGGATGCCTAAGCTTTGGACTTTAATCAGCTTCAAGATACATATTTATATACCATTTTAATATAACTATTATGAATAAATATTTTGGTAACATCACACAGTGATCTATTACACAATAAAGCTATTTATATACAAGAGTCAGTTCAAATGTTATCAATCTCATCGGAATCCATAACATCGTCGTCGTCATCATCTCCCATGCTTTCGTCAATCGAAAGAAGAACCTCAATAGCTCTGTTTAAATTAAAAATATAACATTTAAAACGACGCAGTTATTACTATTAATACCAAAAAACAAAAAACATACTTTATAAGCTTATTTTCATCACTGTTCTCTTCGATCTGCGCTGGATTCAATGCCTTTTCAAGCAGCAAAAGGGCCAAGCTTTTTCGTAAATCAATTACTACGGATGCTGTCTCCTGATCGCACTTGAAACTAAAACAGAAAAGAACAATTACACTTTCAAATAATATCATTTGCAATTTAAACTTACTAGTATGTTTTGGCTACCGATATATATGGCTTGTGGTCTATGACACCCGATTCGACGCCATCTCCAAAAATGATAAGCGCCATGGGAAACACCATTGTGGCGTCTAAAAGATACAGCGCTGTTGATAGTTGCCGTTGAAAGTAAACAAAGTAATTGGAATTAAATCCACTTTCGCCGCTGTTTACTGAAGAGGGATGAAAATTACAACGACGACCATCATCGGTTGACATGTTGTGAATTGCGCGAACATGATTTCTTATTTGACGAGATTTGCTAAGAAAGAAAAATGAAACTTTATTGTAATTGATGTAATAACCAAGAAATTACCTTAAGTGTGCCATGTTTGGATAGAGGCCACCTCCAATAATAGCACGTAGCAATGGAATCTTCTCTGAATTGATGTTGGATGAGTCATGCAAGCAATCAGGCGATGTAAGGAATCTGTGAAAAGAATAAAATATTAGAAAATAAGATTGTGTTCATAAAATCTGTTTTATAACATATGTACTTGTAATTGCATAGGAGCTCGGCAAATTGTTGCTTCATCCGCTCTAGTTGCTGAATTGTTCGCTGGCTAATGAAATGATTATAACAAAAGTCCCGATCGCGATGTACTTCGTAGCTTTCACGATAGGCACATATGGTGTTGTGCACCATTAGATGATCACTTCGCATCTGCCGCGACATCTTGCGCTTGGCTTCGTCCACACGTCGCTCCTGACCCATTGGCGTATAGAAGGGGCTCTTAAAGGACAGAGCAGCTGCTGCTGATGTAATCGGATCCAGGCAACGAAACAGTGCTGATATTAAAATCATTTTTCCCATTTGCGGATCGATGGGCAACTTGGCCAAATGCAGACCCAACGGCGTTAGTTGGCCAGCAGGATCCAGTGCTTCAATTCTAGGTGGAAGAAATGTGATTTAAACATAAGCAAAAAAATCAGCAGCACTCACCTTTTAAGTACATTAACTGCATTGCTTACGGCCTTCTGAACAGGTGCATCGATCATTGTTGGAAAAAACGCATACGGATCTTCGATGTGCAGCAATTTGAGACTGAGCACAATGGATTCTAGTTTGCAGCGCAAAATCTCTGGTGTGGGCACCTCCGCCATTTTAGCTTCCCGAGCCCGACTGAATAAGTTATAACAAATTCCCGGCTGTACGCGACCTGCGCGTCCCTTGCGCTGTTGTGTGTTTGCTAACGTGACCCAACATTCCTCTAGCGTCTGAATGTTTGTTTCAATATCATAGCTGCTTACTTTGGTGCGTCCCGTATTGATGACATAGACAACATCATCAATGGTCACTGAAGTCTCTGCAATAATCGTTGAGATAATAACCTTTCGCTTATCCTGTGGTGCTCGTCGAAACACTGACTGCTGCTCAACAGATGGCAGCAAAGAGTGCAATGGGTAGACAATCAAGTGATCCCGCCAGCGTTGACCCAGCGCCGAGCGGGGATTTGTAAGTGTGTTGTGCAGCTGTGAGATTTTTTCATAGCCCGGCATAAAAACCAATATGGCACCACTTGGTTGGCTTTTGCATATAAAGTAGACGAGATCGGCAATAAAGTCAATGTCCTCGCAACCCTCGGATTCGGGCTGACGGAGCTGATTTAACACTTTCTCGTCGTAGCTGCCACGATGGCGTCTTATATATGGCTCGATCATGGCTCGATGCTCAGGTTGATCTCGATTCCGGTTCTTCTGGCGACTAATAAACTGATAGCCAGTTAGGGTAAGCACATCCTCCAGGTAGAGCATCTTAACGGGATGCATTACACCTTCAATGCGAAACATTCGACAATTGTCGAAATAATCACAGAAATCCTCTTCCCGCACCGTTGCACTCATTAAAATCACTTTCAGCGAAGGCCGATGGGGCAATATTAATTTGAGCAATGCCATTAACAGATCAGTTTCCACGCTTCGCTCATGGATCTCGTCAAGGACCAACACACTTGCGCTGTGCATCAACGGATCCGATTGCAGTTGCTGCAGGAGCACTCCAGTGGTGCAGTACGTGATAGAGGCGCGTTCTCGAGGCTTACGGCTCTCCAAACGGATTTGATAGCCGACAGATTGACCAAGAGATTCCACACGCTCATAGCTTACTCTCTCTGCTACACTAATCGCTGAAATCCGACGAGGTTGGGTGCACACAATGCGACAACTAGATGCACTGCCTTCTGCTATACAAGCGTCCAGTAGTAGTTGGGGTACCTGTGTGGTTTTTCCGCATCCGGTGCTGCCCACAATTAGTAGCACCTGATGTTGATTCACAGCCTCGAGTATATCCGCCGCATGTGACATTGTTGGCAATTTCATGCGCTCCTCGTAGCGTGCTCGAAGCTCTCCAGATTGCATTCGTTCCTTTTGCTGCCTTTGCAGGTGTTCATCTAGGCTGGGATTGCTTAGCTTCAAGTCTTCATTTTGCTTTTTCGTCTCCTCAATGAATTGCTGAAAGTTTACACTCAGCAAATGCCGAAACTGTTGTTTGAATTTGGCATCTAGGTGTTCTTCCTTTGATTCGCGTGCTGACTTAAAATCATCCAGATATTCAGTAACACGTCGTAGTATTCCTGGCGGTATGCTCACATCGCAGCCCAGACGAATTTTGGGCTCATCACTTTTGTTGTCATTATTTTTGCGTTGGCGCGCCCGATTTCTGTAGAACAGGCCAATCTCCTTGCCAGTGAGTCCGGGTGGACGAGCGTGGGATTTTCCTCCACGTGAATGTGATTTTCCATTGCGATGCATTCTTAACACTTACAAAAGTCAATTGAAATAAATAAAACTTGGGAATTAAAAACTAGCTTGATTAGGAACATAAGGGAATAGAACACACTGTGCAACCACCAAACGACTGTTATCATAGAATAATAAAATAACATAGAGTCGATTCAAGCGCTGTTATTTCCAGAGCCATAACATTGACACATATCTGAAGGACCAGGCGGAAATTAAAAACGACGAACAGTTTCGATTTTGTATCCGTTTACCTCCTCTGCATACTTTGATGATTAAAAATATTGTGTGTTTTAGTTGAAAAAGAACCCCCAATAAAAACTTGGTTTTTTGAAATTATTGTACATTTTATATACGAATATATATATTGTAAATACATATAAGGAAGTAACAAAGTAGCTCTATTGACATTTATCTTTAATAGTAAATATAAATATAGATATCTATATATATATATATATATATATATATACATATGTATATGAATTCTTTAAAAATTTTATTTTATAACAAGCAAGTTCTTTGCAAGAATCTTTTTCAAAATAATTTACCTAATGCCAACGCCTGGTCGGAACAGCCATTGAGCGTCATTCACAAATGCGATGGACATTTAAAATCCAATTTACGCTGCTTGTTCATATATTTACATATTGTATTTGTTGTATGTAGTTAAACATGTATGTAGGTATGCATTTAATCTAAGTTAACATAAGTAATGTATATATATATAAATATATGCTTTTCATTTTTATTACGGCACATTCTAAACTGCTAAATAACATCTTTAGTTTAATGAATAACGAATGAGAAGTTTTGAACTCCTCAATTAATACAGTTATGCTGCGTGACTGTGGGATTATTTGAATGTCGAATGCATATTAATAACGCAATCAAATACAACAACAATACAGTAAAAACCAAACTTGTGCTCACATTGGTGAAGTATATAGAAGTATCCGCTACTATTATAACTTTTTTTAAGACTTCAATTTGAAAAAAAATAATTATAATAATAATAAAGATGGGAATTTAACTATTCAACCTTAGTGTATGCTGAACAATAAACAAATTTAACATCAACAAATTCTTAATTATGCTGCAATCATAAGCATAGTTTTTTTATGTCATTTTAAAGGAAGTAGAAATAGGGGGTGGATTTGCAAGCAATGGTGCTTAATTTCGCTTCTTAAGTACGTATTTTATGAGGTAATACATGTGTAATATGTGTGTAATCATTTCTGGTTTTAAGATATCTGAAGAATATTATTTTAATTTAAGAAGACAATATGGAAACCATTATTGAAAAGGTACTATTTGATTTGTATCTAAATATAAATTTCTAACTCAGTATTACAGAGTAAGGAAACACAATTCTAGTCAATTTACAAATTGAGGTCGATAAACAAGCAATTATATAACTATAACAATATTTAAGGAAAAATGCAAAGCAAGCATATTTGCACTAGAAGAACTGTGAGTGATTCTTGTGGAAAATTTCATTTGCGGCAGCTAGGTCTTAATGTAGTGGGTTCTCCGAAGACTGTCGTTATTTAGGTTTGCTTTGATTGGAGTCATTATTTTTATCTTCCGGTTTTGGCAAAAGCGGTGAGGAAGCCGCAGTTCCATCCCTGTCATTGTTTTCACCATTTTGAAGATCACCACCCACATCTGAAGTAACCAGACTACTTAATGAACCATCTTCCGTACGCTCATGACCAGATCGATGACCTGCGTGAAGTTGGCCACTAACGCTTTTACTTTTATCATCTTGTGACAGATCATTGTTGAGGGGTGACGATGCTCCACTCCGATTTGGCTTGGATGAACGTCTTGCATTCTGACTGGCTGCCAGGAATCGGGGCTTATCATCTTCAGTTATAGAATGCAGGAGACGTTCCACTTCATCATCGAATGTTTCACTTGAAAACGTTCCCGATTTGCGACTCTTTTCCAACAGAGTCGCTTTCTTTGCAGTAAGGTACAGACTACGTTTAATGGCAATATATATCACATCCCCTGAAGCACGAACCGAGTAATCAGGAACGAAAGTTTGCCTTATTTTCGAATCCATATTTAGTGATTGTAACGATCCCATCTGAGTTGGAGAATCTATAACATCTGTTTTTATTAGTAAATGTAAAAGGCTATATAATTTTATATGCTTACCCATTACAACATTTTGTACCAATGCCTGTGTACCAAAATAAGTAAATGGTCCACTATCAAACAATAGACCCTCCTTGCCAATAGTAACTTCAACACGCCCCTCCAATATAAGTACAAAATAGTCAATTGCTTTTCCCTGTGTAAATATGTACAATGAAGGATCATCCTTATTCTTTCCCTTTGATTTGATAATGTGGAAAACATCTTGATTAAGTAATCGCCGCAAGATTGGTTCGGATATAACATCTTTTTTAAACGCATCAACAGCTGTAAATTAAAAAAAAATAAGTATCTAACATTCAAAGCGAGATAAATTTTCTTATTACCTGTACTTAAGTACTGGAATGTGGCTAATGTCAACTGAGGAGATATTCTTACAGTTTGAGTCTCACGACGCTCAGCGAATGCCGAAAAGTCGGCTTTCTTATAACGACTACGTCGAGTTTTTGTGCGATTATCGATAAACACATCGGTTTCATCAACAATTTCAGCTTGAATGAGCTCCTCAATTACATCTTCCAATGTAACCAGACCAACTGTTTCATAAAACGGATCACCATCGCCTTCATTGTTGACGCGGTGTACAAAGGCAATGTGACCAATTGTACCTTCCTTGAACTGATTGAACATAATATCAAGAGTGTAATCCTCAAAAACAAAATGAACTGGATTCTGGTAAAATTCACAAAGTGTCTTCAACGGTGTATTATCATCAGTATCAACGAATGCCAAATCCTTAATATACAATAATGTAACAATGTTCTTTCTATCGCCATCGTATACTGGAATACGTGAATAGCCCGAGTTCATTATATCAGAAACAGTTTCAAAGTCGAGACGGGCTTCCAGTGAAAGCATATATGCGTCGTTAATATGTGTCATAATATCGGCCACGGTCTTCTTACGCAGCTCCAAAGCTCCAGAGATGATATTGACTTCATTTTTATCCAAATCATTGACATCGTTGGTAACCTATGTCAAGGACGAAACTGTGCTTAGATTTTGTTTACGCATCAGCAGAAAGTCATAGTTAACTTACACGGACAAGTTCCTTTAGGCGTTCACGATTGAAAACGTTGCCAATCTCTTCACCCAAAAGTGCATCGAGAATACATGAAATGGGATACGATAGCGGTGATGTTATGGCCATAACCGTTCTGGTTATCACGATGGTTTTCGCACCAATAGCCAAACCGTGTCTTGAACAAATAGCCTGTAAGCAAGATAATAATTAAAAAATTAATGTCTTTGAATATTTTATAAGATTTCTTTACGATTGAAAGATGAGAGTGGTAGGTAATAGCATGATCAAATCAAAGGTTTAGGTTAAAAAACACGAAATTATATAATAAAACATTATTAGATATTATAATGCGCATATGAATGTTGTAAATATATAGATGTGTATGTATTTCACTTTGATTGAGCATGTAACTCTTACAGAACCACACTCATCGAATTAAACCTAGCACCTACCTGAGGTGTAATTTCACCAAAAAGAACGATGGCCAGGGTGGAAAATATGACAGCAAAAAGTCCAGAGGTCAAACCATCCAGTAGAATGGTAAAGGTGGAGTTAACCAACACATTACCCAAGAGAATACTGCACAACAGATAATTACCTTGATCTCTTACAGGTGCAATTTTCGCAGCATACTTTCTTTCTTTAAGCGTGCCAGTATTTTGTAAAATCTACAATAAAAAACCCTAATTCAATTAACCATTTATTTTAGTTATTGTATTCAGCTTACTTTTAGTTCTGTACGATCCAAGGACATTAGGCCCAAGTTAAGACCCGAAAACAAGGCCGAAAAGCACAGACATATCATAATGATGACTATGGCAACCCAAAGAGGCAACAATGGCTGGTGCGTTCCAATTTTCATCCATTGGGCATTGCCTTGATGTTCTAGCGGTGTTGTATTTGCTGCACTGCTGTGCTGTTAATAAATAAAAACATAAATGGTAGTTAAAGTATTGGTAAAGTAAATGATTGTTAATAAATGTAGCTTACAGCCAAGTCCTCATCAATTTTCGCACAGACATACAATACGCTCTTGGAGTATGGAACTTTCACCGTATATATTGCCGTAACACCATCCGATGAGACCTCTTTTGGCTTGAAAATTTCTGTGGCCGGCTTTAGGCATGGCCCCTGATATTCATTCTCCTCATTTGTAAACACAATAACGGTCTTTTCTTGCAATCCAACACCGAAAACACGTAGCGTTTGCTCCTTATCGCTCAATACACTTGGTACACCATCATTAGACTCCTGGCTATCATCTTCCAAACGCAAGCCAATAATGCGAAAATTTTCTTTTTTTACTTGTCGTGCTTTGCGAACTCTATAATTCAAATACATTTAAATAAATTATTTATTGTGGGGAATTTTTTATTTTATTTAATGTTCAAGGCAGAAATACTTTAACAACTATTCAAATAAAAACAATCTACAAAGTTCTGCAGTCTGCTTTGCAGTTATTTTTTAAATTATCTTATGTTTAGTCACACTTTTATCATTCACCATTTATATATTCAAAACTTAAGCAAATATGTGGCACGGTTCATGAGTAATTTTGACCTAACTTAACATACTTATTTACTATTTTGTCTTACTGCCATTTGAACCATTGAAAAACCTTAGACCGGACTTGGATTAGTCATCAACTAAATCAAACAACATTTGTGATTTTGGCCATGCCTCACTTAAGTGTTCTGCAGTCGTAAGCACAATATCGATAAGACCAATAATAATAACCCAACGCGAGCATTATTTTTAGTCAGTCAGCAAATTGATTAATATCTGTATGTCACCGAATGATGTTTAAACGTGCAACAGAAACCATACAAAACTAATTTCAGCCGCATCCAAAATACAGATTATCTCACTTGAGTTGGCCACAAGATTTGTGTTTGCGTCACAAGCGACATTGTCTTGTCACTTTTAGCTTTATCATCGGCAATCATTGTAGTATATATCTCACTCGATCGAGACACTCTTGTTTTTATTTGAGTTTCCAAGGTTTGAACAGCGCCCCAGATAAACGACACTTAAAAGTCTCTTGACTAGATTCGAACCAAACTTTTCTAGAAAATATTTAATTTTTAATCTTTCGTATCTCGATGCACGTGTTACTAAAATGATTTTTTATTAATTGATTTACCATTTATAGTATTCAAGGGTTTTTCTAATACTTCTTATACTCCTTTAAAAAAAAAGAGAATTTCTCTTAATTTCCATCTTAAATCATCAACCCGCTACACTTTACTCTTTTTATACCCTGATCCCATTAAAAATGGGAAATAAGGGTATCATGAAGTTGTGCAAAAGTATGTAACGGGCAGAAGGAAGCATCTCCGACCCCATAAAGTATATATATTCTTGATCAGCATCAACAGTCGAGTCGATATAGCCATGTCCGTCTGTCCGTCTGTCTGTCCGTCTGTCCGTATGTATGAGCCAACCGATCTCGGAGACTATAAAAGCTAGAGACTCCAGATTTCGAACTTAAGCTCGCCTAATCCCTAGGCAGTACAAGTTTGTTTTCGATTTTCGATAACTCATCCCGTTTTTGATATACACATGGGATCGATAACAATAAAATCTTGAATTTGAAAAAACTTTAAGTGGCATTTTAATTATTGATCAAAATAATAACAATCTGTGAAATTTTTATTAAAATCGGTTAAGAAACACCGGAGATATGGAACCTTGAAGTTGAGTATGCAGTATGCAGTATGGTCGTACACACACGCACAAATACTTGCAAGCACTGACTGTACGCGTAAAGTATAGGGATCAGGGTATCGTCTAGTCGGGATTTCTCGACTAGAGCCTTCTTACTTGTTTCTATATAAGTTAAACTCATCCGCACAAGGGGCAATTACCTTTGTTGACCCTAGATCTTGAACTGTGTGAGAAATCTTTTCTTATACTAACTTCCGCACACACTTCGTCTTCATGAATTTGAAAGAAAGAAGCGCAAAAGATAAATGTAAATTGCTTTCAATTGCTGACACTCTCACAATTGGATTGAGCCAATCCTAACAATTCAATTAATTTGCGTCTCGAAATACAAATAAATTTAGTCAGAGCTTTGAGCCAAAAACTTACGGGTAAACGAGAACGTAACTAATTTAGTAAACTGATAACTCAACAAAAATAAAATAGGAAAAATGTAATGCGTATGTTCGTGCATTTTTATATGTGTATCCAAAGAAGTCGTCACTAATTACAATACGTAAAAATATACATATATACATCGGAAAACAATAATAAAAAAAAAGAGAAATAAAAATCTTCGATTGAACCGCCGCAATCCAGATTGATTTAGATTGGTTTGATAGAACAAAAACAACATCGCCTGCAGCAGTGTTGTTGTGTTTGGAAGTTTTCAAAATATAATAAGTGTGTACGTACAAATAGATATATGCATATGTATATATAAAGTATGTACGTATGTGTATTGATTTTGGTGCGGCTTCGCATTAATACATACATATAAGGGTACTCATGTTTGTACATACACTTGTGTACTACGAGTAGGGTACATATGCATGTGTGTGTGTTAAGTTTGTTAGCTTAAACTTAAACGTGCCTCACGACGAGACTATGATGGGCTAAGAATATATTTGCGGTTATGTGCAGTAAATTGTAATCTGTGTGAGTTGGCTTCGGCGGCCCAGACTGGTAGGTTTTTTTTTGTTGATTTTTATATATGACTAATTAGAAAAGAACGAAAAACACAACATAATGAAATTAAACAAGTCGAAGGCTCTAGCCGAGATATCTCGACTAGACGATACCCTGAAACGTATACTTTACTCGTACAGTCAGTGCTTGTAAGTATGTCTGTGTGTGTACGCGTGTTGTAGTTATCAATCGCATGAGTATATCGGAAACGGGAAACAAACTTGTACTGCCTAGGGATTAGGCGAGCTTATGTTTTAAATCTGAAGTCTATAGCTTCTATAGGCTCTGAGATCGACGTGTTCATACATACGAACGGACATGACTATATCGACTCGGCTGTTGATAATCAAGATTATATGTATATACTATATGCGGTCGGAGATGCTTCCTTCTGCCTGTTACATACTTTTGCACAAAACCATTATACCCTTTTTGCCCAATTTGAATGGGTTCAGGGTATAAAAACAATATTTGTGAGTGATTTATTTTTTTACTCAGCAAACAGAACATGCAGGCGTACATAAATATGTACACATATGTGTGTGTGAACACTTAAAAATACATACTAACAAATGTAGGCACAAAAAAAATATGAGCAAGAAATGGTGATGATTTTGCATAGGTTAAAGTTGCTATTTTTAGAACTAGGCAGTCAAAACAAAAAAGATACAGACAAAATGCGTGCATACGTATAGTATGTAAACATGTACATATGTATGTATGTTTGTTTGTATGTTGTTTGTATACTATAAGATTTCTTTGAGCAAGTGCAAAAAAACTATGCTTCAAATTCAAATGCAGTTGTAAATTAGCACGTGAATTAAATCTAATATATACAAACGTGTGTGTACTAACTTACAAATATATATATGTGTTTATATATATGTACATATATCTAGAAGTACGCATATTGTGACCTCAATAATTTTTGTCGATTTTTCTTGCACTAAAAGTAGCAATAAGTCAACTTATTTTTGGACGCAAATCTAAATCCAATCAAAACTCTTCTCACATGCTCACATTGTAAATATGTATGTAGTATGTAGGTCCCACATGAGTGTGTTTATTTTCTGTGTAAATGTGTGTGTGTGTTTGTTTTGTTCGTTGATAAACATTGAATGATAACAACACCAAGAAATTGAGTCAGAAAGCCAGCCTTTAGAAAATAAATGGAATTAAATAAATAACACAAACATCGGGAGCGCATGAAACACAAACAAACAAAAAATATTAGAAGAGGACTGAGAACGAAGATTCCGTGGCAGTTGCAAGCAACAACAGTAGCATAAAAAATATGTTCATACTCGGATTCACTCTTCACTTCTTCAAAGATAAAACAGAGCATGCCGTCGGGGTACAATGCAAATTTGAACAACTTGCAGATTTGCAAGTATTGCAAAATTGTCACAAAAGAATTTGGCATTAAAATAAGTGCTAAAATCTCGATTTAGGTGATGAATAAATAATTAAAATAATTATTTTTTAAGAAATTAATATGTATTAGATACTATAAAGTTCGCTTATAGACAGACAGCACTAGCCGCTTTAACAACAAGTAAATTGTACACTTAGATAAAATGTTTATTGATAAAAATTAGTGCTTTACAAATAAGCTTTTCAAAACAATTTTGCTTTGACAAAGCTACGACAAAGTTATAAAATCATGACTAATAGATATACGAATAGAAATACTATATACATATACATTTGAAGGCAGTATGATCTCGGTTAAAGCAGATTGTCCGTTCAAAAATCGGTATAAGGCGATGCAAAGGCAAATCAGCACAGATAAGCTATCTATAAACAACAACAAAAGACACTTTTATGGGGGCAACCAGTAAATAATGTTTCGACTACTTTTGTGTGAGGAATGTATTAATTATACACTTTGTCTACCAAAGATCCCTCGTTAATCAAAAAAAATACATATATATAAAATGCACAAATTTGATCGATACATTTTCTACACACATATATCAAGCAAAGTATATTTCAGCAGTTTTTTGTGTTATAGATTTTTTTGTGTAATTTGGTTGTGTAGTGTGTACTCTTCCATAAAGAACTAGTTAGCAACAAGGTGCTGAAGTCTTAATACTTTTTCTGTTCATATAAATAGAGGTATTGGCAATTGTGTAATTTTCTAACATTTATCTAATAATAAAAGAATAACTAATTAAGCATTTAAAAACGATTATTTATTTTCTCCGCAATTTGTTGCATTTAATTACTTGCTGAACAAAGAGAGATCTTATATGTATATATATATATTTTTTTTTAAGGCAGCAAATAACGTCATCAAAACGTATTTTATCAAGGAAATTTTGTTACTGAGTAATATTTATTGTCAATGCTGTAAATAAAATGTTTTTGATTTAGAAATGTGTTTCTGTTTGAGAAACAAGATCGTTTCACATAAAAAATTATATTCTTTGGACACAGAAGACCTTGCTGTGAATATGTTCATACGTCAAACTTCATACATTATTTTAAAAAGTATATATAAGTATATTTTTAACACCCGTAAACGTATGAAAATTTCGGATTTTAAAATATTTAAAAACAAATCAAACTATTGCTTTAGTCATTGGGTAAATTAATAACGTAAAATATGATATTTCTTTTATTAACTTGACAAGCATTTTAGGAACTTATTCTCTGACTTATAACCATAAATATTTTGATGCACAATATTACGTACGTATCTATGTTTATATCTACATATGCATAAGTTTTCATTATAGTTTTGTCTATTACACACGCACACACACACACACACACACTTTTTCAACATAGAAATTATTTGGAATTTATGCTTCTAACTTGCCTTATTTGTGTTTCTGGCTGCAGATTGTTTATTGAATTCAATGTAAGCGGAGCATCGCTATCAATATCATTTGCATAAGAGCCGAGGCCCAGTTGTATACAATTCGTGAACGTTAGAATTGCAATTAAAAAGACAAAACAAATGCTGTTTGTTGTCGTTGGACCTTCCCAGGTAGCACATAATTTTGACCGTGCAATTGATTTTCCATCTCTCACACGCGGCATTCGCAAAATCGAGTTGACGTTAATTATTTTTGAGTTTGACACTTTAGTCCGTTTATAGCATTGTAGCAAGCACTTTTCACTTTTTTCCATAATACGTATTTGTTATGATTTATGCTCGTAGGATTTGGGAATTCGATAATATGAATTTGACAAAGCACCACCAATAAGCGACAATTAGATGGCACAAGTAATGTTAAAAGAAGCAATATGACAGCCCGTGCTGTGCGCGTATGTTATAATTAAGAAAAGTGTGACCGTGAAATAAAAATAAAATAGCAAATAGCTTAACAGTATACCTGTTAAGAGTCATGTGAATAATGGATTGACAGACTTTAAATTGTTTATTATGGATCAAATACATTAAATGAATCTTCAGGCATATTAATCTTATATAATTGATTGATTTTAATTACTTCACTTTTCCCATTAATCGTTTTAAAAAAAAACACAGAAAATTTAGATTTTTTTTGCTGTTTGACTTACTATTTTTTTTCTTTTGTAAATTCTTATCGATCATATATGTTATAATATTCGATAGTTAAAAGCACTGATATACATCTGCAAGTATCGATAGGTTTTTATCACTAATTTTTCTTGTGTCAAATTTCCACTCTGGTTAGAATAAATAAAAAGTAAAGCTTAATTATGGATTGCTCAGAGGATCTGACCGCAATCGATATTGTAACTTTCCTCACTGAGGAATTGCAACAAAATTACCGCAGCCACAAAAACAACAGAGCGAAAGTGTTTGAGGATTTTTTTGGCCGATGGAATGCCGATGACAAGTCCATTGCGAAGGTGAAATCTTTACAATTTGAATTCGATTGTGGTATGTGCAAAGTAAATTGTTATTATGTCAACACATATTGATAAATATTTGTATATGTACTTAGATTTGGATTGGTTTAATGTCAGTAGGCCGCTGACACTTGCTGGATTGCATGGAAAATTAGTTGTGTTGGATTTCTTTACCTATTGCTGCATTAACTGTATGCATGTTTTGCCAGAGCTGCGCGCCCTTGAAGAGAGATTTACCGTTGAGAATGGCCTTGTTGTTGTTGGTGTACATAGCCCCAAATTCGAGAACGAGCGAACAGCTGCAAACATTCTGTCGGCAGCGCAGCGTTATGGAATCCAACACCCCATAGTAAACGATTCAAAATCATCATTGTGGCGAGCAATGAGCATCCGGTGCTGGCCATCGCTCATGGTGTTAAGTCCGAGCGGGATGCCAATGTTGCTATTGATGGGCGAGGGACACAGCGACTTTTTGCACGACTTCGTTGGCGCAGCCTTATCCTATTACGGACAGCAACAGAAGATCGACAATGCCAGTCTGCCGCTGCAGCTGTCAACAGATCTTCATCCGGCATCAAATCTGCGCTTTCCAGCTAAAATTGCTAGATTCGGTGATCGTTATGCCATTGCTGATGCCGGCAACAATCGCGTTCTAGTCGTGACAATTTCAGGAATCGTAGAGCATAAAATTGGAGGTCTCGATGTTGGTTTTGTGGATGGTGATTTAATAACAGCGCGATTTAATAATCCTCAAGGAGTTGCATTTCTGGATGAACACACACTCATCGTGGCAGATACCGATAATCATGCACTACGACAAATAACTCTTAAAACTGGTGTTGTGGAAACGTTAGCCGGAACGGGATTTCAGGGCAATGAGCGTGTCGGTGGAAAATTGGGACAGTTACAGGCGATATCATCACCATGGGATGTTGCTGTGTTTCGCACTCGGGATATGGATATGTCTTTCCACGCCGACGAACAAAATGTACCTGAGAAAACTATTGTCCTCATAGCGATGGCTGGCACCCATCAGATTTGGGGCTATTTTCCAGAAGGTATTATTTGGTGGAAGTTCCGCAAATTCGAGCCCCGTTGCTGTGTGTCCCTCATTGGCAACGGGCTGGAAGAGAATCGTAATAACTCATATCCACAAAATGCCGCATTTGCCCAACCATCTGGATTGGCTATGACTAGCGATTATCTTTTTGTCGCAGACAGCGAAAGCTCCAGCATACGAAAAGCTTCAATGGTCGATGGGAAAGTGATGCCAGTTGTTGGTGGAGATCGCAATCCGTTGGTAAGTAGTGTTTACCCATATGTATTTTATGTATAAATGTTTTGATTCAACTCTTTTTTTAGAATCTCTTTGCATTTGGCGATGAGGATGGAAAATTGTACAACGCGAAATTGCAGCATCCATTGGGTGTAGCCTTTAATCATATCGATCGAAAAATATATGTGGCAGACACATATAATCACAAGGTTAAGGTTATTGATATTGATAGCAATATAATTTCAACTTTGGTAATCAAGAACCAAGATGGCAGCATCCTAGCACTCAGAGAGCCATCTGGGCTTTGTGCAGATGCTAGTGGAAATCAGTTATTAGTTGCTGATACAAATAATCACACAATTCATATCATTGATTTAAAGACGAATACGGCCCAACGTTTTTTGTTAGATTTTAAGCAAATTTCGTCGTCGACAAGCGAAACCGATGCACCTGTTAGTGCATCAAAGTCAACTGGCTTGCAGTTGGTTAAAAATATTCCTCTGCTACGGCATAAACGCAGCACAATAAATTTCGTCATTAAGCTATCATCAGACTTAAAGTTCACACAAGATGCCCCACAAAAGTGGTTAATGAGAAGCATAAGTTCTGCACTGGAAATGAAACAAACACGTGGACAACTTACGGAGGGCAAGTGCAGTTTGCAAATAAAGCATTTGGAAAATGTTGTGCTTGCGAATAAAAGTCCAACTATTCTAGCTATTGAATTTTCATTAAGTCTTTGTGACGCAAAAAGCTGCCTTATAAAAAGATTTACGGTTTCCATTGTTAGTGATAAAGATACTAAAACCAATGTTGATGATAATCCGCTAAGCACAGAAATTTCTATACATTTAAATCATTTAAATATTAGTATGTGATAATGACATCTTCATAATATATGTTTACTAATACGATCTTTTTGTGTTGACTAACGTACGTACTTTTTATATTTATTAATTAATTGTAAAAATCAAAAATAAATTGATATAACAATGGTCAATTAGCAAATTTTAAAGTTTTTATATTAATATTAGTTTATGTGTAAAACAATTGATCTAATGTTTGTTGCAAATTGTCTCAGCCTGTTGCGTGCCACCAGCCGCTTTGCATACTTCGCCAAGGAGGTCTTTTAAAATGGATGCTTGCCTGCCTTGCGAACCATCCAATGTTATTGTGGGAATGAATGTGACTGGTGGTCGAAGTGCCGATGTGGCATCACCGTTCAATTTTAATAACTCCGCACCATGATTGCTATCAAAGCACTTCTGGATAAGATCAATGTTCTCAACATTGTGCTTTTTGGCGCACTGCAAAAAAAATAAGGTAGTCTTATAGTTACAGACATGGTAATAATGATTTAATAACAAACAAACCTTTTGCATAGCTTCTTTGGGTAGACGATTATCACGAATCATACAGTTGACCACTTCTAGGCGGATAAGTGGATCATCGATAATTTCTGCTACGCATGCATGATAGATGTTTGCTTCGCATTCCGTAGGTCCGTGCTGACAGTCAAATATCAATTTACCCTCGTTATCGATCGTTGTGTGTGCCTTAAAACCAATATACATATGTGTACAAGTGTACTATTATTTGTTGAAGTATTCGTTTTTTAAAATGCTTACCTTGCCATAAGGCACAAGCTGCACTTCCATAATTGGGGCTGCATGTTTGTACGTCGGCAGTAATTGCTTGGCAATAAAGTATTTGGAGTCCGGACACAGAGCTTCATAAAACACCATCACCAACACCGGCAGTGGTGTTCCTGGGCTCCTACGATAATTTTGTTCCTCCTAAAAGAAATCGGAGGCAATTAAAATTAGAACCAAAACATTATTCAAATTGATATAATTATGTGTGTTTATAAATATATCTTATCATAATGATAAATCAAAGATTAAATAAATACAGGGTACACGACAAAGAGTATCGATGATAATCAAAAAAATTATACTTTTTTTTTTGAATATTAATAAAAAAGCCGACGTGTACATATATATATGTTAATAAGTGCTCATGATAAAAATAACATTTACTACACTACATGTACGTAACTGTTGTGTCCAGTAATCATTTAATCACTTACCTTCAAATCCGGTAGTGGACGATTGAAGAATAGAAAACGCAGCAAGAGCCCCAGTGAGGCAATTAATAATATAACTATGAAAATGCGTTTCCTTGTAGGTATCATTTATCCAATTCATCGAGTAAAATATTATTTGTGCAGTATGTGCAATAACAAAAGACGTTAACTAGTACACATTTAAGCCTAAAAGAGGAAAAAAAAAATTGAATTAATAAACCAACATTGTGTCAATAAAATACTTCTATAGGCTCTAAAATCCCGAGATTTGCTCAGGTCCTAAAATATACCAAATTCACACAAATACCAAAAATGGAACGATTATATTTGCTATGCAACACTAAATTGACTATTTAACTAAATTGCTGTTCAAACGTATAAGTCTAAGCGCAAGTGTTGGCGCCAAAAAAATATAGTTTTATTTATTTATTTTTATATATTGAGTTATTTTAAAAATTTATAATATTAGGAAATGCATAAAACGCACAATAATATAATTTAAGGACACTAGGTTATATCATTCCATATAAATAAGAGAAATCCCTTGCAGATTATTTGATTTGGCTTAAAAATTGCAATATTCAATCTATTACAGTAAAAACATTGCAACAATTTTTAAATCAGTCCAATAGATATCTATGTAATAGATACTCAACATTTCTATACACCTATAATTGCTTTAGTCTAATTTCTGATTTTCAAATTCGGTTTTAAACACACTGGATATCTCATTAATCATATCACTGGCCACTAAACTACGTCCCAGCTTTTGAAATGCTGCATAGTTTAATTTTTTTACAAAATGACTAGAGGCGCAAGCAGCTAAATAGGCTGGATTTGGTTGATTGGATTGCAAGGCCCAATAAAAAAACGTTGCCAGGGACCCGCTCAATAAATCTCCCTGACCACCACAGCGTCGCCCAGATCCACCAATCGGCATTGCATATACTTCGTTAGTGTGTGGTATATAAATCTTGTCATGTGCTCCTTTTTCCAGGACCACAACACCATCACCAAGTGACAGCATCTTTTCACTTGCAGTCGATGGATCCTTGCCAAATAATCTTTGGAATTCGACTGCATTTGGGGTTAAAATTACGTCACGTTTGCCGCATACCAGATCGATGTTATCGTTTAAAATAAATAGTCCATCGGCGTCTATTACAATTGGCTTGCCAATGTCCAGGCAAAACTTTATCACATCTGTAGCAGTTTTCAAAATACCAGCATCCCTTCCCAAGCCAGGTCCAATAACCTAAAACAATAAAAATGCACTATAAATATGCCATGAAAATGAAACTAGGCTTTGCACATACAAGAACATGTAATCGATCGATCCAAGGTTTTATTTCTTCTACTGCATCCTCGCGGTTTAGAACAGGGTGCACAATTAGGTCGGGACTGTAGGCTTTTATAACAGACGCCGCATCGGCATGACAGAAAACGTGGGCAAGATCTGCTCCGACTCTCATTGCAGTCATTGCTGCAAAGTACGGTGCTCCAGTATATTCCAAGGAGCCACCAATGACACCGATACGGCCATACTGACCTTTGTACTTTCCATTCGTCAGTTTGGGGATAATTGTCCTAAATATAGTCAACAACTTTTGTGTATTTACTGAAATCTCAATTATTTTAGACATTTTTGCACAATATCAATTGGTTTTTTGTGAAAAGTTCGCTGCAGCGAATCAGGTCGATTTGCTCTGGCACTTGTCGCGTTTATTGTGGGTATGCATGACTTCCAATTCGATTATTTCGTGGTGATGGACAATGGTATATCGATATTTCATCAATATTTTGCTTATTGTGCGCGGACAAAGGCTCAAATTTGCAAATTCCTAAATGAGCACACTATATTGTTATACCTTAAGCCGAATGTATAAATACCAATTTAATAACAAGGCATTTTATTGTATTTTTTTTTTCAAGCTAGATGACCACAAAGGAAAATTTATAACTAAAACCATATGTTACTGTGAATCTGTTATGGCTGGTGTGGTAGCCCCAATGCCATCTGATCGATGTGATAGAACGCTTATACATGTATTGTATACAATGGCACATGCGCACATACAAACACATTGTTCATACGTATTTTGTTGCGCAATAGTGATAAGAGAGTTTATTTAGTATCTCTCAAATCCCTTCGTTAAAGTTAATATAAACAACCATGAAAGTATCCTCACTTACCCGCGGATTGTTTAGTGCAATCAAATTTAATGCCGGATCTTTGAGCCGATCGCATTTTACTTATTACCCGACGAAATTCACTGAGGGCAGCAAAGATGTTCAAAAAATGAATATGTTTCAGGCAATAAATAATGCAATGGACTTGGCTCTAGAAGAAGACAAGTCAGCATTATTATTCGGAGAAGATGTGGGCTTTGGTGGAGTTTTTCGGTATTTGAAATTGAGATTTTACTATAACGTGATAATAATGGTTTTATTTGTAAACAGTTGCTCAGTTAATCTGCGGGATAAGTACGGAAAGGATCGTGTTTTTAATACCCCTCTGTGCGAACAGGGAATAGCAGGGTATGTGTTTTATATATTCTTACCATATATTATATATTTTTAATGTATTTTGATATTCGGTTAGGTTTGCCATCGGAGTGGCTAATACCGGGGCTACTGCCATAGCCGAAATCCAGTTTGCTGACTATATTTACCCTAGCTTTGATCAAATTGTAAACGAGGCTGCGAAATTCCGTTATCGAAGTGGTGGTCTTTTTGACTGCGGTTCGTTAACGTTCCGAGCTCCGTGTGGCGCCGTCGGGCATGGTGCGCTATACCATTCTCAAAGTCCCGAAGCGTACTTTGCCCACACCTCTGGTCTTAAAGTTGTGGTGCGTACCTTAAATATTCAAATATTTTATTTAAATACGCTTGACTAAATAAATATACCTTTTTTTTTAGATACCCCGAGGTCCGATCAAAGCGAAGGGACTTTTATTAGCCTGTGTTCGTGATGCAAATCCTTGCATTGTATTCGAACCAAAGACATTGTATCGTGCAGCAGTTGAGGAAGTTCCTACCGAATCCTACTTAGATGAGTTGGGCAAAGCTGATATTTTGCGTGAAGGCAAAGATATAACTCTCATCGGTTGGGGAACACAAGTTCATGTTCTTTTGGAGGTAAAAATAAAATTTTATAAAAAATGTATTTACCTTAATCGATCTTCTTCAATTTCAGGTCGCCGAAATGGCGAAGAAACAATTTGACATTGATTGTGAAGTCATCGATTTGGTATCAATTCTGCCATGGGATACGGAATCCATTTGCAAAGTAAGACACCAAGTCATAGCCATTTTTAATACTTTAATTAATGCATTTAACTTTATTTGCAGTCGGTTAATAAAACTGGTCGCGTTTTAATAGCCCATGAAGCTCCATATACTCAAGGCTTTGGATCGGAGATCGCTGCTTATATACAAGAGAAATGCTTCTTGCGCCTGGAAGCACCCATTAAACGTGTAACTGGCTGGGATACACCATTCCCCCATGTGTTCGAGCCATTTTATTTGCCTGACAAGCACCGTTGCCTTGCGGCTCTAAAGGAAACCGTCAACTATTGATCCAAGATCAGAAAATATCATGTGGAAACGGATGCATTTATTTACAAGCTAAGCTTAATAATTAATAAATAGTTTTGAACTAAATGAGTGTGTTTTGCACATCTCTTTCTGGCATTGTTTTTTTCAATGAAAATTTTTTTTATTTGAATAGCTTTAATAGAATATGCGGCAATAATTAATAATCAGATTAATAATTGTACGATTTATTTCACTAACATCTTTGGTGATGAACAGGGAATATCACTTTAAATATACAATAGTTTGCTACTAACAATGATTTATTAGCTAAATATATGTATGTAATTAATTACAAGAAGAAAAAACAAAGTTTGCAAGTAACCCACGTCGACATTGTGATAGTTGATATATAGAAGTATACATATTGGGAGGGAATTGCATTCCGTAACGAACTCTATCACATGATTTCACTATTTATCGCGTTTTTGTTTACTACAAGAAAGGTATAAAAATAGGTTATTTCAACAACAGCTTAGATATTTAATTTTTTATAAATTAAATTACAACTAAAATTGTCTTTATAAATTATGATATTCGACGTGTAATTTTGTTTATGGACAAATCGTGGATTTCAAAACCAAACATGAAATGAGATGAGGAATATTTATAATTCAAATTTGGAACATTTTACTTTCTAGCCATTGCTATTCCAAGTCCAATAATGCCACCAAGCACAAGAGCAGCTCCTCCAGCAACGGCCATTCCTTTGGCAACCTCCTTGTCGCTTTGTTTCTTAATGTGCTCCTAAGAACAACGAAATTTACAAGTGTTGAAAGGAATCTTTGTTTGACTTAAACCTTACCTCCAAGGAACGGACTTGATCATTTGATTCAATATCGAGGAATGCTCTGCAGTATTTTAAGCCCTCGGAATAGTTTTTAATTCGTGCGTTTCCAAATGCAAGATAATAAATATAATCGCGTCTTCCATCCGGATGTAAGCGAGCCAGTTCCTCCAAAATCATAATGCCCTAAACAAAACATTACACATGCATATTTGAAACATAAATGTAATTTGTTGATAAATAATATACACATACGTATGTTTAAATGTACACGTATGTATTACTGTGTGCTTATTAAATGTGTTTGTAATGCCACTGACTCACCTTTCTAATGTCATTGGTGTACCGACTCCGAACCAGACAGAAAGCATATCTACCATATTGGAAAATATATAAAATGGTGTTTCTAATATCTAAATACAATTATGAAAAATGTTAATACGCACTCAAATTTCGTTTCTGTCGAAACTTCGCCATCAAGTTCATGTTCGTGTTGGTATTTCCTTTCGAACCTCTGCAAAAATATTAGCAAATGTTGAAAAATTCACTAGAGATGTCGCTATATACACACCTCTAAGTCTTCCTGGGGCACTACTTCGTTTAGCAGTTCCTCCATTGTTTGTTAAATTTCACAAGTCCAATTGTTTTATATATGTGTATTGTGTATTGTATTAATATGTATATGTGAAATTTTTTTCTAGCGACAGTGCTTCGAGATGGGGCTTATAACAGCGATGTGCGATATTCGTGCCATTGTAACTGCTACCTGTATTCATTCAATTGTAAGTGGCTACCAATGAAGTTACAAAACTGTTAATGACTTTTAACTTGTACTAGTACTGGCTCACTACAAACTTATCGGTTTTATTTATCTGGCCTGGTGCTGGAAACTAACGTTTTTATTGGAAATATGAAATATATTGCCATTTTTAATGGATTTATTTCTTTTACGAACGGCTTAGTTTGACATTTGACAAGTTGTTCTTTTTGTGGTTCGCTCAAATAGTTTATTTTAACAGCTTTTGCTTCGACCCCACAGGTAGAGAAGAAATGCTAATGAAACTGAGAAAAATACCTCTGTGAAAAAATACATACGTCAATTTATTAATCCAATAAACGAAATATATTATAACTGTATAAACTTTTTTATTTATTTTTGATTTTTAAATCAAATTTTCGTTAACACAGTATTTTCTTCGATATTTACTGTTAGGTGATTTGATTTTGACAAAAAATGTTCAAAAATTGGTTGTATGGTCTTACACAAATATAGGGATTTTCTTAATCTAACTGTCTTTTAGTACGTTGATATTATTTAATACATATTATAAATAATGACAAAAAACATATTAAAGCTTAGTATCAAAAATCAAGTTTATGGGATAGTTAAATGTTAATATAAATATTTGTGGATGTATAGAATGTCTTATAAGTTTTTTTTGCCAAATATTTTGTTCACGTTAACCACGAGCGAATTGCATCACCTTGCATTGGCTTAGCCTTTATATCCATTACCAATCTTACTCAGTTTCTACGAACCGATCTTGAGTATCAAATTGTGCATTAATCACTTAAAGTATGCAGACTAGATGATATATTCCTTCAAATGGAAAAACCGCATTGATGGTTGTCACGGGCAGGTTCAATGATTTGAGTTTAAACGTTCGAACCTGCCCGTGACAAACAACTTTGTGGATTTGTTATCTTCAGCAAATGTACAGCTAGATCATCAAGATCATCATATACCGATGGTGCACACACGGTGGTCATGGCTACACGCCAAATTGATAAGGAAGATAAAGAGTCGCCAACTACACAAGGTGAGTTCACACGAAGTTTTCCGACCCGGAATCTGACACCGTTTTGGCCTGTCGCTCGAACTTCAAAAATATATCTTCTAAAGTGCACTCACTCACTGAGTAATATTCAACAAGGTCATTTAGCTTTTGAGCTAAATAGGTTTCCGTTATTTTGAACACTTCCGACCACAGTATTTGTTCCTCTGTTTGAACAATATAGGTTAAAGTGCCAGCATGATTCTCCCGCAATTCCAAGGCCTCAAATTGTCCCATGAGCGCATTGGTAATTGTCGCCACATTTGTTTCCGTTTCTGTGTCAATTTTCATTTTCAATTTAATGGTAAAGCCGCTATGTCGCTTTAATGCAAGAATGTTGTTAAGGCATTTAAATTTGCCTTTCGCCATGATGGCTAGACGATTGCACAGTTCTTCGCACTCGTCCATGCTGCACATAAGGTAAGTGAAAAAGGTCAATCAAAGCTTACGCAGTAGTATAAAAGCATGGGATTTTTTTAATTGACTTACCTGTGGGATGTGAGCACCACAGTTCGATTCTTTGCCTGGAAATCCTTAATGCACTGCCACAAAAAGCGTCTCGATATAGGATCCACGCCAGTTGTCGGCTCATCCAGTAGAACCAATGATGGTGCACCAATCATAGCCATGGCTGCCAGCAGCTTGCGCTTCGTGCCACCCGAATAATTGCGCACTGCCACATGTCGATACTTAAGCAAATGCATTTTCTGCAACCAGAACATGACATTATATTCCACACCAGCTGGGTCATTGGCTTTAAGGCTTAGTCCACGCAAAATCGCCATCAATCGCAAGCATTGCTCGGCGGTCATGAATTTGTTGAGAGCATCGTACTGCGGACAATAGCCGAACTGCTGGCGATAGGCGTCTTCATTAAGGCGTATGTCAGCGCCCTCAATTTGAATTCGGCCACCGTCTATTGCCAGATTGGCTGCAATCATTTGAAAAGTGCTCGTTTTGCCGGCACCATTAACGCCCAGCAGTCCAAAGCATTCGCCACGTTCCGCCGCAAAGCTGATGCCGCTGACAGCTGGTTTTCCATCATAGTTTTTGCGCAGATTACTGACAATCAATGGAAAGTCATGTGACGACTGGGGTTCAGTGCTGTCGAGCAGCTGTTTTACACGCATTTCCTCACTAACGCATTCACTGACGCAGCTAAGTGCCCGCAGCGGACTAACAGTCGGACTACTATTTTTAGGTGGGATTTTACAGGTTGTGCCGCTAAAGAAGTCGCATAGTTTCTGGCAACGGTACTTGTGCTCTAGCACAATGGTAAAGAAACCCATAACTACTAAGTAGACAACCGTAGCATAGACAAAAAACAAGTCTGTCGAAAGTTCCAAGGGCTTTGACGACTTGTGTCGTTGCGCTATTAGCTTCTCGTTAATGATGCGCAATTGGTGATTCAAATTGAAATCGGGTAGAAAGCTGAGAAAAGCGATTTTTGTCGCATGCAGTTTCATCGCCTGAATATTGTTCGAGGTAATCAGTGGTGAAATTTCTACAAGAAATAGAAAGATTAACAAGTATTACAAGTATTAGTTTTTACAGTTTAGTTCGAAGTTTTGGTCAATAACATACCAGAAACTATAAGCATGAGCAGCAGATATGTGGTTATGGTCGATATGGATTTGAAGCTATTGCCCAGAGCGTACAAAATGGGCAAATAGCTGCAACCGTAGAAGAAAATACTGATGACTATCATCTTCAGTTCTTCAATTTTATACAACTCCGACGGCATTATCAGTTGCTGTAGTATAAATAGTGCCAGGCACACTAGTGCGTGCAACAGCATATCAAATACAAAAGTAGCGAACCAATAAGTGTAGCGAGACATGGGCTGCAGCTGGCGAAAACCGTTAACATGCTCCCGGAAAGGCAGCGCAATGTAATAGAACATGCTGAAGAACATCGCGGCAGGGACTATAACTGCATAGTATTCGAGTCGCGTGGAGCTGACGTCACTTACAAATCGTTTTATAGGCACGTAGGTGGCATCAATTTGCACGTCCTGGTGTCCACTGGCTAATTGCAGCATGCACGTGTCCAGCATATTAACGAGCATCACGCTGCTGTGATAGCGATTGCTTGCATAGTTAATCTCAACATTTGGCATATTTCTTAGGTCTATCAAGCCAATAGTATCCTCCAAAAAATCTGCCAAATTTTCACGCTGCATTTGGAGTAGCTCTGTAAAAAAAACCGTGGCACAATTTAAGCATTGTTTTATTTTTGTATAATCTGGAACCAGAAAATATTACCTTCCCGCACAGTGTTGTCGCCGCGTAACGTTAGAGTTCTGGCATTTAGGTTACTCTGTTGAATATATTGACGCAGCTGCTGCTCCACCTGATCGTTGTGGACGGTTGGATTGTAAACATAAACGCTTCCAGTCTTCAACTGGCTGAGCTTCATTGGCAATTCCGCCTCATTGGTCACAATAGACATAGAATGCATCAATAAAATGGTGGCAGCGACTCCAATAAGCGGCAAGCTCAACTGCAAGAATTATGATTAAAACAGCTAATATAATATTTTTTTTAAATATAATATTTTTGCATAAAATTATGAATTATGCTTTGCATTATATGAAATGCATTTAGCTTGGGTTTGTGAGTCAATCGTTTGACTCAGCGTTCCCAAGTTATATATATTATACCACCACCTTTACTGGTTTGCTTATCTAATGTACAGTTGAGTGTCAAAAACATACTGCTTGTAAAACGTAACGTTGACTCATTTACCATGCAGCAGGCGTATCGCCATGCGTTTAATAAAAACGTTGACTTTTTGTAGAATATTGCAGCCCATTGTTGGTATAAATTGGTCACATTATGGTGTAGGCGTTTGTATTCAATCGCAAGCAGAGGTGCATCTTTGCGCGTTCCAACATCTGGAGTATCAACTTGATCGCTTTCGCCGGCGCAGCTGCCAATACAAAGTATTAATTTCTATGCACGCGATATTTAATTCTTTTGTACTCACTTAAGAAACACAGTCTCAAGCGATGTGTCTGTGATTGAAATCGTTTCAATGCCGAAATTAGCCTTATTGGCCTCCAAACTGAGTAGCATAACATGAAATTGTGATACTTTGTCATACGGTAGACAAATATAGACCGTCGGCTTTACAATATTCTGTTTGTGGATAAATAAATAACAATTAATAAATTAAAAATAAGTTGAATTTAGTGAAAGCAAACTTAATCAGTAACTCACAAGCACTTTTGCATTGGGTATAAATTTGCATATGTCAGCTAATGTTTCTTTTTCCAAAAACCGTGTATCATGGGCCTCCAACTTTAGTCGATAACCGCTCCCAGATTTACGTTTCAGTTCGAGGGGAGAGCCATTTGCCTGCAACTTTCCGTTGGCCAGTATGCAGATGGTATCACCTAGCACCTCGGCCTCCTCCATATAATGTGTAGTAACTAAAATAGCCTTCTCTTTGCGCAACTGCAACAAAATGTCCCATAGTTCGCGACGTGATTCAATATCCAGGCCGGATGATGGCTCGTCCAATATTACAATTCTATAAATTAAAATATGCATAATGTAATTTAAAAACGTGCACCAGTAGATTAAGTAGAATATTACCTGTTATGAATAATAAAGATATAAAAGAATAAGATTAGTTTCTTATTATAACAACTACTTACTTGGTATTACCAGCCACAGCTATTCCCAGCGACAGACGACGTTTCATGCCGCCAGACAGTTCGCAACCATACTTATCGTCTTTGTCCTCCAACTTAAGTTTGCGTAGCTTCTCCTTAGCCCATATGCGAGCTTCGGATCGTCGGGCGCCACGTAATTGGGCAAAGAACTCTAGATGCTGCTGGCATGTCATATAGCTCATAAAGACGCTATGCTGTGGACAGAAACCGATTAGGTGGCGATATGATGACACATCGCGCTCGCTGCAAACGACAATTTTGCCAGCATCCTTTGGCACAGTGCCTAAAAAATTTTCAGAGTTTTAGTTACTACAGTAATTCACACATTAAATACTAACCCATGATCATATTCATCATGGTTGTCTTTCCAGCGCCGTTGTGGCCTAGAAGTACAGTGATCTCCTTATTTTTGATTGTCATGTCTAGGTGGTCAGCTATGTGGGATTCACGTTGGCTTGTCTGAAACTTCTTGCACAGATCACTAATGATGATAGCATCGGTGCCACGCGGTGACGTTGTGTACTCATTGCGCTGTCGCTTTTTATATGTATCGGGCTGCACATGTTAAAAAAAATAGTGCTTTTAATAACAAAATTGCATGAGCGAGGGTTCGGACTTACATTAAGAATGAACAAGAATGGGCGTTTAAGTCCGCCGGGGCCGGGAAATACGCACACAAAGTAGTTGTACATCAACGCATACAAAATGGTCTGGCAAATAAGTATAATATAAACCGAAATGACACGACTAGAGTCATCTTTAATAACTCGAAAGAGATCGGCGCCACTAAATCTTCGATCTGCAAACGAGTTTGATTGTAATACAATTCAACAATACTATTGTTTGCAATACTAACGTTTATTGGAGAACGTCTGCAGCACTTCCAAGCCCTCTAGAAATGAGTTGGTGCAAAACAGGTAGAAGGAGACTTTGGTAAGCCAGCTTCTCACAATACTAAACATGTAGGGTATAATGAGCATGATGAGGCCGCCGATCTTAGCATAGAACACTGCCAACCATATAGGTTATTGAATATAAAAGAATTAGAAACATGCATATAAGCTTACCCGAGTGAAAGCAGACAGATATTAGATAGGCATACGCCATGTTTGCAACAATGTACAACAAATATAAGATAAACACATAAACAAATCCAATTAGTCCCAGTGCACCATACATCCAGGCAACAATAAGCGTAACTATAAGGAATGCCGCGTAGAACACAAATCGTATGAGGGAAAAGGTAAGGCCGTTTAAAAAGCTCATGGGCGTGACAAGGTTAAGGAACTCCCTTATGCCATTCTGCTTCTCTTCCACAAACGGCACAACAAATGTACTCAGCAGCAGTGTGTTAAATAATATGCTAAAAAGTGTGCCAAAATTGGTTAGACTATAGCTGTCCGTAGAGCTAACTTCCAGATTGGGCATAGCGTTCAGCAGCAGATCATAGTTAGCATTAAGTTGCTGATAACGCATATACTGACGGTCAACAACGTGCTGCAGGGTGAGAAAGCCTTCTCGAATATATTCATCGTCACCTACAAAAGATTACAATGTGTAAAGTATCACAAAGGCGGTACAAAGTTTATTAAATACTTTTCTGATGATTTATTTCCTCGTCATTCACAAAGCGCTTTGTTGGTGAACTCCGCAATCGGTTCGAGCTTAGGCTATACTTAAAGTTCCCATTCATTCTTGGTTCAGACAGTGCCTGAAAATTAATGGCAAAACAGTTTCCTTTGCACAGCTGCTCCATATCCGATTGCATTTCGCCACTGTTATTGTACTCATGAACAACTAAAAAAATTTTAAACTTAACTGGAGTTAACACAAAATGTTAAATCTTACGTTCTCTGTTAAGTTGCAATTCTTCCAGCACAAGATCCATGAGCGTGTTCGCATTGTCGCTATAGGGTGCATAGTATAGAAAATCTAACTCATTTCCTGGATACATTTCTTTCAGTGTATTCTAAGAAAAAACAGGTGTAAAAGATTAACAAATAGAAATTTAATTGAACACATAAATATATATGGAATTATAATATGTGTGCAGTTTTTAATGTTTATTTTAAACTTAAATATAATATAAGTTATTTAATCTGAACCGCATAAAAACATTTAAGTTTTACTATCAACTTCCGATCCATTTTTTTATCACCACTGTGGTAAAAATTTGCTAGTTTACAACAACCTTTATATGGTAGGCGAAAATAATAAACGATTAAAGCCCCTTTCACACAAACCCAAAAGAAAAATAAGTTTAAAATATTTAGAATTTGCCATTTGTCCCCTATCATATTTTGTTTTTGCACAATTTTAGGGGAATTGTCATTAGACGGAAATGACATCAAGCAAAATATTTTGCTTTTAATTTGCGATTCTTAATCAGAATTTTCTGGGAAACAGTTCCAGCCAGCTGCTTTGGTGTTTACGCCTTAAGCAAAATAAGTGTACATACACATTCATGACATGCCGACATATTTGATATTGCATTTTGCGATTCTTAATCAGAATTTTCTGGGAAAAAGTTCCAGCCAGCGCTTTGGTGTTTACGCCTTAAGCAAAATAAGTGTACATACACATTCATGATATGCCGACATATTTGATATTGCATTTCGATTGTGTGTCACTTACTCATCCATATAAAGTGCTTTGTCAATGAAAGCAAGCAAACAAATACTTATCTACATAATATAATGTAGTATGTATTGTCAAACGATAAGAGGTAAAAAGTTATTTATCTGTACTCACATAATTCTTGGCGTCGAACTCTTCGATCGGAATCAAAATAGATTTGTTTGTCCAATGCAAATATCCCCATTGTGCTCCAGTCCACATACAAATGGTGATGCACAATGGCACCCAGTTATACTTTAAATAAAGTAAATTCTTACGCCAAAACACATAAAACAGTGGACTGCAGCTGCAAGACATTGTTTTTGTGTTCCCGATAAGGGTATCTAAATTATTTTTAAAACTAAAGCAAAAAAATACATATCAACTATTTGATTGTGTGTAAACTTTCTTTTTTTCTTTGTGTTTTGACGCTGAATTCTGTTATCGCAAATTTTAGATAACCCTCTTTATAAATTATCGATATAATATATCGATGATGTGTTATAAAGGGGATTTGCGTTTGTTTGTCAACAATAAAATGTGTTTACTAATATAAAGAAAATGAGCAGCAAAACAATATTTCCTATTAATTTGGATAAGCTCACAGCCGAAGAGCGTCATAATTATATAATTAATCAATATGTGCTACCAACGGCTGCTGAAGGTGCATCTCGCAAGCACAAACGTGATATTGATGTAATCCGGGAAAATCATCGCTTTCTTTGGGACGAGGAAGATGTAGACATTGCCGCACTTAGCTGGGAGCAGCGCTTAGCCTTGCGCTATTACCGTAAGCTCTTTAAAGAGTATTGCATTGCCGATCTCAGCCGCTACAAGGATAATAAAATTGCTCTTCGCTGGCGCACCGAACAGGAGGTTGTCACCGGCTTGGGTCAGTTTCAGTGCGGGAGTCGGCATTGTAGCGAGCGCGACACTCTGCGCAGCTGGGAGGTGAACTTTAAATATCTAGAGCACGGCGCTCCGCAAAATGCGCTAGTTAAGGTATGATGTTATGTAAAATGATAATTCTTAGCTTCGAATTAATGAGGAACTTTTAAAGCTTCGTCTTTGTCCTGTGCATACTGAGCAATTAAACTATCGAACTAAGAAAAAGGAGCATAAGCGCCAGCGACGTAGAGAAAGAGATGAACGAAAAGCTGAAAAAAGGCACAAGAGACGCAAAGTAAATACAAAGAATCAAGAAACTGATAAATTGGAGGAGCAGACATCGGAGCCGGAGCAGCAAGATGATGCAACCTCAACCAGTGATGACACTGCCGGCAAATCAAACGAACCAGTCGACCAAGATCAAATCTGGAGCAAGCAGCTCGATCTTAGTAAAGAGCAACCATCACGCGAACAGGAATTCGAACGTTATTTAGAAGACCTGTTATTGTAATAACATGATGTCTATGCCTAGGACTGACCTGCTTATTAAAAGAATAATAGTCGTGTGCTCCTCAAAACTTGTTTGAAGGAATAATTTGTTTTTCATGCTGTTCATAATCTTGGACGCTTTTTGTTCATCCTAAAAAGATTATTGTTACAAAATCAGGCTTTTTTTTTTTTTAAATAAATAACTATTATATCTAATTTCTTTTTACAAAATAATGCAGTGTTTTTGGTTTGGACAGGACTTTTGTAAATACAAACAAGAGCACTTTTATTTATACAGAGCGTAGGCTCTTCTATGGCTACAGCTACCGTCCGCATTGGTTGGTTGGCCAACCGCTTGACTTTGTACACTATACAATACAAAAAAGTATACTTACATATATACATGTACAGACATAGTTAAATACCAACACCAAAAGAGTTAAACTGAACATTAAGGCTGTGACTTTCGTTTTAGAAACAGTTACAAATTATGAATACGATTACAATTGGACACCATCCAACTAACAAATAAGTTTGTAGCATCATTCATTGACTTTTTGTGTGCTCTGCCGTCAAAGAAATCCACCTCGTCTATTATTGGGCCTTTGGCAAGAGCTCAGCGAAGGCAGGTGGCGGCTTAAACTCGCGCACTGCCTTGAAGACAGATTCCTTCCACTTCTCCACGGGAAGCTCAGTCTCCTCGAAACTCTGATCGTACAGCGTTGAGGTGGCCTCATCGCTGGGGTCGTGCCACTTTTCCATATAGGGGTGAGCCAGGGCCTGTTCGGCGGTAATGCGCTTCTCCGCATCTAGCTCAAGCATCTTCTCGAGCAAATCAATGGCCAAAGGATTAGCACCACGGAACACGTCTCTAAAGCTACGATGTGGCATCACCGGCAACGAACGTATATAGGTGCGAGCGCTATCCGATGAGATCTTGTTCATGAACTCCTCGTTTGGTGTGCCCAACACTTCCATGATAAGATTCAATTGGTGTATGTGATCTGTGCCCGGGAAGAGTGTGCGTCCAGTTAATAGCTCAGCCATAATGCAGCCCACAGACCAAATATCCACGGTTTGATTGTAGTGCATCCAGTTAAGCATGATTTCGGGTGCGCGATACCAGCGTGTGGCCACATACCCAGTCATCTCGCTCTCTGTGGGCCGAGCCAAACCAAAATCTAAAATACGCAGCTCACAATCCTCATTCACTGCCAGATTGGAGGGCTTCAAGTCGCGATGTATAACACCAGCGCTGTGTATGTACTTGAGTCCTCTCAAGATCTGATAAACCAGGAATTGCACATGCTCATCCGAGAGCTTTTGCGTGCGAATTATGTTATTCAGATCGGCATCCATTAGATGCGTCACCATATAAACCTGCTGAAATTGCTCCAGGGAATCAGCAGGCTGCCCAGGATGAAACACATCCAGCAATCCAATGACATTTTCGTGATCCATGTGCTTCAGCAGACATAGCTCGCGGTACGTGCGCTTTGCATGCACCGCAGATTGAAAGGGACGGGCTAACTTTTTTATTGCCACTTTGGTGGTGGTGCCTCGCACCAGTGCTTTGCACACCTGGCCATAGGCCCCCTGTCCTACGGGTTGCAGGTTCTGGTATGTTTCCGGTATTTCCCACTCGGTGCGGTTAATGTCAAGTTTATAGAACTTCGGCATTTTCGTTGTAGATGATTGTCTTACACGCCCTGAATTTCTTAATCCCTTTTAATCTATTTGTCCAGAAATTTCGCGTATGGAAGAAGCAGTCTTCTTTTAGTGATGTAAAAAAACAACGATGCACCAATATATCGATGTTTCGATAATCGATTTTGTATAGCATTCGATATGCAGCCACCCGATTAGTCGATAAGATTGACAGCTGATAGTTGGAAGCTTTTCAATCTTCGTTTGAAAACTTTGCGCCAGCCCGCAACAGCTGTGTTATAAGCTTTCAGTTTCAATCGGTCGTTTGTGAGCGCAGCAACATAAGTGCGGACCACGCCACTTTGAACCTCGACGTTTTTTGCACGAGTTTTTTCTTTACGTATTTATTCATTGACAAAAACTCAAACTGCGCTGCATATGTGTGTGTGGTTACGCGTATTTGTGAGACCGCTTTTTGCGTGAATTGTGCAAGTGTGTGTGTGCAGCTCTGTGCTGCTTTGCGTGCAAAATAAATTTTTTCCACAAAAATCAAGAATATGTAAATTCATAATTAATCAACAACAATAACAAAATTTATGAAATTCAAACCTGCCTTGCGTCTTGCGTTAAAACGCAACAGTTTAAAAATCAGCTTATACTTATAAATACAAACATACATTTCCATGTTTAATTACAAACAAAGCTTAGACAAATAGAGGAAGAGAGATAGAGACAGCTTCCATCAGCTCCTTTAACAGTGATCACAACGACCGCAAGGGGCTTTGCGGCTGCATAGAACTAGTGATAGAGCTTAAAAAACCGTTGCGTCGAAACAAAATGGCCACGACAGCGGCTGCCGTGGCAGCGACTAGTGTTGTTGTATTGGATCGTGGCAATAATACGACATGCACAATCAACTTGCATGGTAAGTAAACGCGCTTCTGTGTGTGTGTGTGTGTGACTTCAAAAATATTAATTAATCATAATTAACCAAAACATACAGCGGTACAGCAACAACAATTCACTAAAGATATCTTCAATTTTGGTGTTTAGAGCTTTTAAAAAGTGGTTGGCGTTATTTTTAGCGTATGATTAGCAATACATTTTTTGTTTTTATTTTTGCCAACAAAATTGGTTAAGCATTTTATGAACTTTCGTTTTATAGCGACTTAAAATTCGATCGCTTCGATCGTTCGACAATTCATGCAACCTCTAAAGGTTATCATAAGTTTCTACACTTAGAAAATAATCCGTACAAAATCGATATTCTTGAATATATACATAGATTAAACGTGAACTAAAAATTCTCTTGTTCTCCTATAAAACAACCAATATTAAATTGCTTTATTTAATATTTCATGGTATTTAACAAACAAAAGTTAGTTGTTATTTTTTTTAAGTGCACCATTATAAAGTTAACCCAGTTAACCTTGCTAATGGTGTATTAAAATGGATTTGTTTTGTTCTTATTTCAAGCGATCGTGTAGTCCGCTCAAGTGCTCGACGTCATATCTTATCAGCATTGTCCCAATGATCTATCTATATCTTAAGTTGCCTCTCTTTCTTTTGGGGACATAAGCAGCTAGCCAAAAACGGTCTCAGAGAACGTAATGTGTCTGTGCGGGGCTCCTACTCGCAACTTGATTTCGATTAGGCGTTATGTATATGTTTGTATGTAAGTATGTATGTATGTATGTATGTCTGTCTGTCTCTATGTACAGAGCGCACTTTCAACAATTACGACTCGTTCGACTCTGCCCACGTTTAATTTCAACGCTGTTTGAGCCATAGCCAGAGCCACCATACATTTGCCACCACAAAAAAATAAAACAAAATAAAGTAAAATAAGAGACGCCAGCCAATGCAAATGCGATCCCAACTCTGACAAGTTTTGAGTGCGCTTTGCCTAAGACACAGCTTGATGGTTTTTAACCAACTTTGATTTCTTCCTTCATATTATTTGAAACTCAAAATTTGCAAGTTATGGTCGATGCGAATAAAAATCTAAGCTGTTAACATTGCTTAGACGTAAGGCAAGCTTTGGGGCCAAAAACAGGCCCAGACGCACACACACACGCACACTTAGACGCGCACACCCACACGCAGCTGTGTGTTGCACCCACCCAATAGTCGAATAGTCAAATGGCCATTGCTTTAACTGTACTCTGGAGTTGGAGCTGGGAGTCTTGCTTGCAGAATCTGCCCTCTGGTAAACATATGTTTGTGTGTTTGTGGGTTAGATAAGTGCGTATGTGTGTGTGTGTGTTTATGTGTGAGTCATTGAATGGCAACATTTAAATTCTATCTTTAATTTGCATATAAGTAATTATTCGTTGATTACTTTGCAAAAGAAAACTTTGAAATAGAAAACTTACAAAATATGCTAAATCTGTAAATAATGTTTAATGTTGAAGAGACGTTCTATAAAAACAGGTTTTGAATAAAATGGAAAAATTTGTGAATCTATTTGCATGATTTTTTCCATATTCGAAAAAACATCAAGACCCTAAAAATAAAGCTGCAATGAAAAATTAATTATTTAAACGATTTTTAGATAACGTTTCTAAAATCTATTCGCTTGACTAACGAAGAAGTTTCTGGATGATTCTTAAATCGAGACTCTTAATATAAAAGTTGAAATCTTAAACAAAATGTCCATAATTATTCAATCTTATAGCTCTGTGCTACATTTTTTTCCAAGTATCTATAATAAATTTGCTTTTAAATGTGTTTTTTTTTCTTTGCAGGTGCCACAGTTGTGTCATGGCGTGTTAATAATCAGGAGCAGTTGTTTGTCAGGTGAGCTGCACATATTTTTTAATTTAAGTTTTTTAAATAATACGCATACGCCACTTTGGAAGCGCGCGCTTTAAGTCCAAAGCGCAGCCGACAGTCGTTAGAAGTTGAAGCAACTTACGCAAGTCGACGGTAACTAACGGCATGCAACCAAAAAAGTGTTTGGCAAAAGTTTTTCAACGGACGCACACACACACACTTGGACGTTAGCTAGCCACAAAGGATGCCCTGCAGTTAAAGCCGTCGTTGATGATGTAGTGAAGTGAAAGGAATGAGTGGGGGGCGGATGGTGTAGCCTTAACCATTCTGTTTGGCGGCAAAATGTTTTTGTTTGACGCAGCAACAAAAACAACGGCAAGCCCCAACAAAACAGCGTCGAACCAACGAACCGCACCAATACTAAAAGAGACGCACACACAAAAAACAAAACGCACACTCAACCAAAGAGAGAAGCAGAGCGAGCGTGAGAGTGAGAGCAAGTAAGTGCGAGAACTACATGCAAGAGAGAGCTTGCTGCACATGCACAAAACAGGCTGCTGTTGTGGACTGGGCAGCTTTGAGGGCCTCGTGTGTTTTTCTACTCTTTGCGCCTGCCTACACTATCCTGCTCTACCAAACAACAACAACAAAACAACAACGAAAACAATGTGCTGGTTTTTATGAATGGAGTTTTTTGGCGCGGCATCTAGATCGATAAATCCCGACTCCGACTACATGATGTGCCATGTACTCCGTACATTGCTCGGACAGTGGTGCAAATGTTATTTGATTTTGTTCTAAAGTTCGTACAACTGCTTTTGCTGTTGATGACGCTTACCACGCTGATTGCATCTACAATACCCTGTGACAAGTAGAGCAAAATTTAATTGTCGTTTGTAAATAGTTGATATACTTAGTTCTAAAGTAAGAAAATTAAGCAAATCTAATTTAAGGATTTGTTGTTTATATGATATTGATTAATTTATAATTTGGGCTTGAATTTGTATATGAAAAATATATATTTGAAAATATTTAGGCAGTTAATAGTTTACCAGAACCTTGGACAACTGTGCTCGTAATGTTTTTTGATAGTAATATTCCTAGCGTCTGTTTGTCCGAATGTTCGTAAGACACTGCGTTGTTTTTTTTTTTTTTGTAGATTTTGTTTATTTCTATGTATTTTTTAGTGTTTTTTTTTCTCTGTTGGCATTTGGAAACCCAGCAACAACCGAGGAAGAACTCTGAAATGCTGCACACACAAAAACCATGCTGCGGGTTGAGATAAAGTTCAGTTTTAAGGCAAAAAGTTGGGACACAGTTTTGTTGTATGTGTTTGTGTTTGTGTGTAGTAACGTGCAGCTTGGAGCCAAAGGAGCTACTGTAGTACGATATGGCAACAACTGTGACCGAACCATATGGGCAGGAGGGGAAAACAGAAGCTGAAACAGAAACTGAAACTAAAACAGAAATCAAAGCATAGAGCTAATACTTAAAAAGCAGCAACAATAAATGCCACTTAGATGGATTCCACAAAACGGTGCAAAATTCCCAAGTCAAAAACTGATCCGTTGTGCAAAACTACAACCTGACAATATTAATGACACAATTGCCCAGGCTCAAATACAATGAGAGCGAATCAAGACGAGAGAGAGAGAGAAAGAAGCGAGGGGAAGCAAGTTGATGGATGCGTCGGCAAATTAGCGCACGCAAAAAAAAACAAAAAAACAACAATCTAAAAGACCAACTGACTCAACGGAATCATCGAGCAAAAAGTTGCCAGCCAAACGCCAATTTCCAGACACTTTTTTGTCTCATCCATCCCATCGAGCAGAAGATTCAGAAATTTCTGAATGTCTGCTAAGGTTTTTATACTCATAGTTATTAGCCGCTTGCCTCTTCAAATATATATGTACATATATTTTGTCAGCTCAAATGCTTGAGGTCGGCTGCCGGTTGTCAGTTTCTTAGACATGATATATACCCAAAAAAAAAACTACAAAAACCAATTGCAGTTGGTTGCAACGATAAACTTAAAACTTATAGTTATGTGAAATCGTTGCGAAAACTTAAATTTCATATTTCTAAATGCAAGTGCAAAAAGTGTTTTAATAATTTATGAAAATGTGTGAAAAGAACGAAAACGATAAAATAGGATAGTAAGGACACCTTAAAAAATACAAATTTAAAATTTGAAACAAAGAATATTCAACCTTTTAGGGACTAAAGTTATACTTTTAATTCAAAACTTTTCTATATTTTTTGTCCTTACAGCAAACTGGCTTCTTTTGATGGCAAAAAGGCGATACGAGGTGGCATACCTTTTGTGTTTCGTAAGTAAATATAGATTTGAACGCATTCGTGCAAGTTGCATAAAATATAGTATTTAGCTTTGAATCTAACCAATATCTCTCCTCTATATAAAGCTCAATTTGGACCCTGGTCCTTTGGTCCACAACATGGATTTGCGCGTATCACTCGATGGCATTTGGATCGTGCACCGGAACGATTGCACAATGGCGATGTGGAGGCCATATTCTCGCTTATGGACAATGAGTTTACACGATCTATATGGAACTACCAGTAAGTGTACAATGGGAAATTAAGCTTGTTTTATTAAAGAAAACTTTTGTTATTGCACGAAAAATTAGATTTCGCATCACTTATCGTCTGATACTGCGCGAAAAGGAGCTACACTTTCACATTGGTGTCTATAATCCTAGCAAGGATCTGAGTTTCACCTTCAACATGCTGCTCCATACGTATCTCAAGGTGCCAGATGTGCGGCGTTGCCAGATAACTGGTCTACAGGGCTGTCACTTCATAGACAAGACACGCGAGGGCGCATTGTACCAGGCATGTAAATTTAAGCTCTCCTTTATGCTCTGTTGTTATTGAATATTTTTATGCTTGCCTTCGTGGAAAAGGAGGGACGCGAAGTGGTTACGGTTAACGAGTGGACTGATCGCATCTATCAACATACGCCACAGGAGCATGTTATTACCAATGTCGTTTCCGGCCGCAAAATGAGGCTGCATAAATACAATTTTCCAGATACGGGTAAGCTAACAAATAAATGTTCGGTTTTCTTTTCGTTCGATTTCAAAATAAAAATATTTAGGTTAAGAATATTATAATAAATTCAATAAATTTATCGTTATATAGTTTCTTTCTCCTTGTCATTGCCTTAAAAAATATTTTATTCGCTATAGTTTTAACGCTTTCTACGACTTAAACTAATACTTTTACTGCTGCTACTTGTGTAATACAATTTCAACAAATACTGCTATTACTGCTATATTATTTGCTACTATTTATGCCGTTGCTACTATTTGTTTTTGAATACTACGTATACTTTTGCTACAACTACTACTACTACAATTTTTACTTTTACTCTAGTTCTACTACTTTTTCTACAATCATTTCTTTAATTATACTGCTTTGACTTTGAATATTATTTGTAATACTTCAACTATTTAAAAGCGCGTCATTTCATAAACATTTTTATAATCGGTTTGTTTTTTTTTTAAAGTAATTTGGAATCCTTGGATTGATCGTTCGCGCGAGATGAGCGACTTTGGGGACGACGAGTTCCCCAACATGCTGTGTGTGGAGGCTGGCAATGTCAGTTCACCCGTCATTCTGTTGCCTGGCACTTGTTTCGAGGCTAGTCAGATACTACAGGTACCTAAAATAGTATTTAATAATAACTAAACAGTTAAGCTAATCCTGTGCCCGCAGCAATTCAAATGTCCCTATAATTTACCCTATGCACCTACGAAAATAGTTCAAGATAAGCAAACAACAGATGCTCGTGATCACATATTTTCAAAACATGTTAAAATTGTATATACTTAACATATATTTTAGATCATCATCGAGGGCAATGTGAGTCGTAAGACTAAACGGAATCGCTAGCGTTTAAAGAATCGGAACCCGCTGAGGTAAACCGATTCGCAAATATTAAATTGAGATCCTGAAGGGTTTTGGACGTTTGGATTTAGTAATTAGCGTAAATTTTAAGAAACTATCAAGCCCAAACTAGCAATATTCGGCCCAAAAGTTGTAATGATTTGTCAACCTAGTGCTATAATGCTGATCTACATAATTATATAGATGTTCAAATTAATCGCTCACATTAAATGGGTTCGTGTCGTCTCCATACTAATTAAATGATAAACAAAACACTTAAAATACATATTTAATGTGCATTAACTAAACTAAATGAGCTCTAGGCTCGAATAGGTAGTATGTCTAGGCTGCAGCTTATAATAGCAAATGTGTATACGATTCGATCTAAAGATATTTTACAACTTAGTTTTAAAAATCTCTGTGTACAATACTAAAAAATAAAATATTCAAAATAAATAAATTAACAATTATTTTTTGCTATGTTTAAATATTTTTATATTTATATAGTCGATTTATAACGAATACAAAAAAAATGTATTATATATGTTGTTATACGCTTAGTTATTGTTATCTTTATCATCATCAAGCAACCACATTGGAAACATATTATTCATAAACAAAAACATAGAGTGGCTGATGTTTTTAAGAATCTGCTGTTTGTCGGAATGTCGGCGCAACTGAAATATAGTTATTATTCTTAAAGTGCACTTTTGATAGCTGCAATAAATTGTACTCACTTCATAATAATCATTAAACATTTTATGAGTTAATATCATTTGCAGACTAAGAAACGCCAAGACGAAAAGCAGGATAATTTTTTGCATTGCGTACAATATTTATGGAATAATTGTATCCAACTCCAGCGACTTGTTTATTGCGACTGATGTAGAGCAGTCTTTTGCAAACTATAATATAACAATTCCTTGAGAGCGCAGCTGTTGATCAGTTTTATGTTACAAGTCGTCTAAGGCAAAGTAAACATTGTTGTTTATTTCATTTTTAAATTATAAGAAACGAGCTCTAAATAAAACCATTTTACTTAATTACTTGGTCGCCATCTCTACACTTAGCTTACATTTATTAGATTTCTTGTTTATGTATAATCTTAGATTACATTTTCTTTTATTTTAAGTTTTTTACATACATATATAAATTAGGCTTTTCTATAATGTACCCGAAAGCTCTCGCGAATCGAGCGACTTTATATGGTACGACATATTCTTCTTGTATTAACGTTATAATTAAGTTTTTCGATCGGTTGATGTCGGTGTTTGTATCTTTTTAATAGTAAAAGCGTAGCAGCAGGCAAAAAATTCACTTATAGCACACTTAGTTATGAGTTGAGAGCAGTTGCTTCGGGTGCTGTTGAGGATTACCATGTGGTGCTTTTACAATGCTAGGCTCTTTTTATGTATAAATATTTATATTATATAGGCAATAAGTATTATGATCAAATGATATTGCAGGGATAGTTTGGTGTACAGCGTGTTGTGTGTGCCTTTCAGCTCCGTAGAATTAATCAATTTTAACGGCACCATAGATTTTCAGTATGAAAACATAGGCAGCAAAGAAGCCAATTGAGCCGGTTAACAGCCAAAACGTCAGCACCATGAGACCTAAAATATATTAAATATTTTGTTGATTTTAAATAAGTCCATAGCAACGACCGTGTCAAATGAACGATTCGCACCTGTGTAACCCAAGTAAAGCAATGTGGGTATAAATTCAGTTATCTCCAGCTTGGTAAAAAAGTAAAATATGCTATAGAAAAGCACATACACAGCCGAGCCGCCGGAGACAATAAAGCTGCGCCACCACCAGCGATAATCCTACAAATCAAACGAATATATTAACACAGATTTAAACAGGATGTTGAGCATTATTTTTACCTCGCCGCACAGCTGAAAGTAGGTCATAACAATAGAGATTTGGGCACAGCTTACGACCAGAATGCAAAAGACCAAAAACAGAAAACCAAACAAATAATAAAACTGATTCTGCCATATGGCCGTAAAGACAAAAAAGAGCTCTATAAAAACGGCGCCAAACGGCAAGATGCCAGCCATCAAGGTGCTGCAAACGAAGTTTAAAAATGTTAAGCATAGACTCAATGGAAATCGAAAAGTAAACTTACCTTAGGGCAGCATTCATATACCAGTGCTGAGCGGGCACCTGACGTGGAATCATGTTGGTGCGCACTGGATGCTGATAAGGCTGCTTTCGATATCCAAGATAGAAACCCAGATAGACAAGCGGCACAGAGATGCCAAACCAAAGCAACAGCAGCGATATCATTGTTGTAAACGGCACTGCGCCACTTGACGATTTGTCCCAGATGAAAAAGTTTAAAATAAACCCGGTGCTAAGGGACAGTTAAATAAAATTATATTAGTATCAACAAGTAAAACAACTAAATAATATTACAGCTCACCCAAAAACAATGCCCGGATAGAGTGTGGCTGTTAGAAAGGCGGCACGCTTCCACTCGCGTCCCTTCATCGTCTTATAGAGACGCGCAGCACAGTAGCCGGCAAAGTTGCCCGCAAACACATACATAAAGATGCCAGAGGTCATTAGGGCGCCACGGGAAGATGGCGATAGCATGCCCAACATGGCAAAGAAGATGGTAATCATGGCCATAAAAAATATTTGAATACCACTTCCAATTATTGCAGAGAAGAGACGCGTATTTTTGGGAGGTCGAAAGACATCGCCATGCACCAACTTCCAACCGGTCTCCTCCAGCGTATCCTCGATATTATCATCAGTATTATAGCGCGCAATGTCGCGCCTTAGTGTGCGTATCATAATCATAGTGAGTATGCCAGAGAGGAAAAAGACTACAACCAGCGAATTAATGATGCTGAACCAATGGATCTGCACATCCCGCATGCCCAGATAAATGTCCCAGCGTGAGGCCCAGCTGACTTTGGACTCTTTCCACACAACAGAGTAAGTGAAATATAGCTGCGTTTCGCCCGAGGGGTTCACCAGCTGTGGGCGCGGATTGTCTGGGAAATTGCAGCTGTCGTCCTCAAATTTGAGCTCCTTGTGGCTAACAGAGCCCGTAAAGACTTCAAATCCAACCACACGATATTTATCCTTAGTGTACATATGATACGAAAGTAGAAACTTCAAATGGTTGTTAATATAAATATTGTCGCCTTCCACTTGGCCCAAACGATATCCGTGCTCATAGTTGATCTCAGCTTGATTGTTGACATTGACAATGCGCGTGGCCACCGGCAAATTATCAACGAGTAGATGCACAAAATACTCGTGCTGTATGCGCTCGGCCACCATTGCCGAGTCCTCTTTGCTCCAGGTCATGGGCAAATCTTTCTTATTGCACAGCAGCTTGCAATTAATATCCTCGGCCATTTGGACTTCATACGGTGTGTTTACAATGCGATCGCCGCGCAGCACTTCGCCCAGATTCTCCGACTTGAAGATAAGTGTGCCATTCTTTGGATAGCAGAAGCGTAACGAATAATACTGATATGGCAACTGTGTGCGGCTGCTTGTCATTTTCACTGCCTTAACATCGATTTTTTGACCACGCAAGAACTCAACGGGCGCAACGCCAGGCACATAGAAGCAATCGACGACAATGACGACGCTGCTGCTGGCAAGCAGCGCCAACAGCACCAGCCACTGCAACAAAACAAAATCAAAATAAACAACATAAACAAAATGCGTACAGAGCAGCTGCAGCAAACAGCGATTGATTGCGTGTCTATTTTGCCAACGTTTCGCTGTCGGCGGCTCAAGTTGCAGTTTGGAGTCGTCTTGTGCCGCTGCTAACGTTGCTGTAGTGCATTGACAGTGTCAGACTTACCTGCATGGTTGAAGGCGGGTCTGAGGTGTAAATGATATGCACTGAATGTATATATAACTAAAAATTTGCCAATTTCGTAAACTAGCTAAAAAATATATATTTTTCCTTCTTTTTTCTTCTTCTCGCTCGCAAACGTCTCACGCTCGGTGTTGAGCAGTTCTCAAATGTTCTGTCTAAACATTAAAAGTTATTTAGTATTTTCTGTTAGAATCCTTAACATCTGTTACATTCAAAAATAATGTTAAAAAAAAGTCAATGTTCCAATTTAATTAGAACAATCTTTATGCTTTTTAATAACAAAAGGTACGAAAACTATGGCAGCTTTTTTTTATTTAATAAGTATTTACTAATATTTTAAAACCCTTTGTGACAATATTCAATTAAGTTAAATGAAATTGTTTACATAAATTTACCTAATATAAGAGCAATAAAATTAAATCAATCAAATACTGAATAAAAAATACGTTTATTTTGTGGTCAGTGTTAATTCGGTATTTAGTTATTTAAAACATTTTTCATTTATCATTGAAGCTGTAACCAATTTCCAACATAAACAGTTATGACGGAAAGCATATTTAGCTATCTAACATATATATTTTTAATTGCACATTCTCTTAGACACCATCCTCCCATGTTAGGCATTAGCAAACAAATTGAACGAAAAGTTGAAAATGTTTTCTGTTGAGCGGATGGGCGCGCTGGACGCCTCTCTTGGTTATTTACATTATCTTTGCCCGCTAAGACACTTTTTGATCATGAACTAGTTCTTTGTTTTGCTGGTAAATGTTCCTTCGCTGTTAAATGAAATTTTCCACAACCGCAGCCAAAAAGTTGGCAGCACCACCTGGCCTACAAGCGAAGTTGTGTTGTCTCAAACAGTGCTCAATTGTTGCAAATCTCATTATCTTAGTTTTAGTTTTGAATATAAAAAAGAAAAACAACAAAAGCCTACTCAACTAGCTGTTCGCATGCCAATCGAAAAATTTCGCCATCTCAGCTTGTTTTTGTTGTTCTTGTACTTGTTGTTTCACCTATTTTGTGCAAGGACGTTTGCGCTGGGACGCTGTTGACGTTGTCCTCGTCCTCGCTGGCTAAGGCGCAACAATTAGAACGCGCTACAAGGCGGGTGAGTTTTCTGTGCGTGTGTGCGTGGGAAAATCAATAATAGTCAAAAAAAAGAACTGCATACAAAAGCAGCGTTGTCTGTTTGTGAATGTGTGTGTGTTTGTGTATTTGTATGTGTGTAGTTGTGGGTGTTTTCTGTACTAAACTTTCTTTTTCTATGAACAGACAGACACAACGGCAGAGAAGAAAATACCAAAAAACAAAAAAGAAAATACCAAAACGTACTATAGCATAATATGGAAAACACGCACAATGCAGCCGCTGTCACCGCTGCCGCCGCCGCTGATGACAATGATAGTGATAATGATGTGGTTACCGATTTTCTAAACTCCAATTCCAACGACTTGTCAGATGTAAATCCCGTGGCTTTTGCTCTCCTTACTAATGGCTCCTCCGCTAAAACTTTAGCAACAACGCCGCGCGTCACCGTGGAAAGCCAAAACTATTGTATACCTGTTATCAATGCACCCCCTGCCGCTGTACTGCATAGCAACAACAACAACAACTATAGCAATAATAGCAGTATTTTACACAACACCAACAACAATAACATCCACAACATGATACCCATCATTAATGTGACGCCCCACAGCCCCGCCTCGGCTACCAAGTACAATAACATCTTTGAGGATACGCTCAGCCAGCTGCAAAACATACGCGAAACAGTGCAGCAAATGAAAAATTCTTCCAGCCAACACCATCCGGATAGTTTGGCCAACAGCTATGGCCTATTGAGTGCAGCCATACTCAGCGCCTCGCTGCCCGATCTCAGCAATGCGGGCAATGGCAACGTAGGCGTCATGTGGTCGGCGGCACCTCAGCAATGCCTGCTGTTGCACACAGACCGTCGTAGGTCGTGGACAGCGGTAGATGATGCGAGTGCTGGTGGCGATTGCACCAACAAGAGCGTAAGCCTGTCCAGTCTCGACAGCGAGGAGCAGGAAACCATACGCGTCACAGAGCAACGACGACGCTCAGCACGCAACAGCACAGGCGGTAAGTACTTATATATTGTAGGTGCGGATAGTTGCATATTTCTATAATTGGTGTTGTTTACTGCGTGGGTTGGTTTAATGGTGCCATAAAAATTGAGTACAATAAGCTGATAGAATTTACTGGCCTTAAGGCCAAGTGAATGCACTGCAAGTGCCAATGATGATCGTTATAATCAAGTATTTTCATTTATTTATGTTAGCTAGTGAATTTCAAAAGCTTTTGATATGCAAATTTATAAATGCTTGCTTTATGAAATGACTCAAGAGCCAATACTATCAGTTTTGATATAAAAAGAGTAGGTGACTTAAGATTAAAAGTTGGTAATGCGCTTTAAGAACTAAGTAAATCATTTGAGTCACAAATTAGACGATTTTTTGTCCACACTTTTGAGATCAGGTTATTTAAGTTCATTAGTTGTGTTCAGAAAGCCAGATTGACTTCTCTATATAAAACGCAGTTGATATGTGCGAAATATCTAAAGAATATTGAAGCAGGTTTACTAAATCGTAGCACAATATTTTGAATATTCATAAAAATATCAAGCAAGTTGGATTTTTTTTTGTTATTTAAACGATGGAATTAAGAAAAGTCCTTTGGGATTACTTCATTAGAAAGTCAAATATTTTTAAATTGGCCTTAAACTCAAAAAAAGTATGTTAAATAATCAAATAATCCTGATTTTAATTACTTGAAAGTTTTAAAATTTAAATTGAAAAGCATAAATAAACCCATTTACAGTTGTAGCCTAAGACCTTAAACCTAAAAACAAAGAATATTTAATATCGAAAGATATCAAAAGAGCCAAAACACTTGCTTAAAACTAGATTTCTGTTGAACCACATATTGATTTATGCACCTAACAAACTTAACAATATGAAATTTTTGGCTCAAACGTTACATGGCACTGATAAGCCGCAACTGGGCCAAGTTTTTGTAGGGTGCAATATCGAAGTTAGTTTTGATTCCGATAAGAAATTCCACAAGAGCCCCGAAGCGTCTTATCAGCGCTGCCAAGTTACGGAGTCCAAGAATACTAATGCAATACTTAGAATAAAATTAATAATATGATTTTCATTTGGTTAAAAATTTTTCAGGCATATCGACGCATTCGCTGAACGAGGCGGAGCTGGCTCGAGATTTCGAGCGTATAGCGGCAAAGAGGAGTCTGGCAACGGAGATTATTAGTCGAATACCGTTACAGAAGAGCATCTCAACGTCATCAATCATAGCCAAGGAGGATATCAAGGCGATTGCGCGTCATCTCACGGATAGTGAGGATGAGAATCAGAGTCTGTTGCGTTCGCATGCCAAGATCGAGGTGTACGATCACGTAGAGAAGCGACCCAAGCGTGGTTCACTCTTCTTTCGCAAAAAGAAGCCCAAGGCTAAGACGAAGTCGCTTGTGAGCGGCGTTCAGCTCAACGCCAGTGACATGGAGGCGCATATGGAGAGAAAAAAGCTGTCAGCGGGTCAGGACTATTGTGATGGATCCGATGCGGCGGCTGCGTTGCAACTGCAAATGGATCAGGAGGACCAACAGCCACTAATACGTGCCGCCGAGTTGCAATTTCTCAATGAACCGCCGATTGAGGCGCAGGATTTGGGTGCTGACCCAGCGCTGGGTATAGTGCTACAAGAGCCTGACTCTTGGACACCAAATGTGCCCAAGGAGCAGTTAAAAACGCTCAAGGAGCTGCAGATCAAGCGGCAGGAGCACATCTACGAGTTCATTATGACCGAGAAACATCACTGCCAGACACTTATTGTTATGCGTAAGGTGTTCGTGGACAGTCTGGAAAGACATTTCCCAGCCCTAAATACACACAGCATGTTTCCGCGCCTGCAGCAGTTGACAGAGCTTCACACCTGCTTCCTTCGCCAGCTGCGTCAGAAGCAACGTGAACATCTCCTCGTGGACAGCATTGCGGATATTCTGCTCGAGTTCTTCTCATTGGAGCAAGCACAATGCTTGCGTTTGGCCTATGGCGAGTTCTGTGCCAATCATCGCAGCGCCCTCGAGCAATTTAAGCAGTGCCTGGCAGAGCCCAGCTTTGCCGAGTGGTACAAGCACTGTCTGCAGAATCCGCTGCTCAAAAAGAAGGGCATACCCGAATGCATACTGTTTGTTACGCAAAGGCTTACCAAGTATCCGTTGCTCATTGAACCATTGCTCAAAAGTGCCCGAGATAATAAGCTGGAGACGGACAAGCTGCAGCATGCTTTGAATCTGGTTAAATCTTTGCTTGTTGATGTGGATGCATGTGTGGCGGAGAAGGAGCTGCGAGAACGACAGCTGGAGATCTATGCGCGAGTCGATGCCAAATCTTTTGCTATCTACAAAAATAAACCATTTCGCAAGACGGAGTTAGGAGTCGAATCACGTCGTCGCCTCAAGTTTGATGGCCTGGCCACATTGATGCAGGGCAGGGCTAAGACTCAACTGGTGCTCGTCGTTGTGCTTACGGATTGCCTGTGCTTTCTTAGCGAGAATTCGGCACATAATAAATACGCCTTCTTCACACCAGAGCACAAGGCAGGCGTTGTGCCCCTGCAAAAGTTGTTGATTAGAGAGAAGGCTGGCACTGAATCGCGTGGCATCTATATTATTAGCTCCAATCCGGATTTCCCGGAGATGTACGAGCTCAAGGTACAGACGCCCAAGGATAAACAAACGTGGATACAGACCATACGTCAGGCTGTGCTTGATTGCCCCGCCACGGATATAATCGAGGCTGAAGCCTTGACGGCTGAGGAGAAGTTGCGTATTGGCGTCAACAAGCGTGAGACCATTGAGAAGATGCGTCAGAAGGACATCGAACAGGCACTGCTGCTCGAGGAGAAGCTGCTGCTTCAATTTAATTTGCTAAAGCAGCAACAACCCTTTGGGGATCTCAACACCAATGCTAGCAATACGAATGGCAGTGCTGCCAATTTTCTGGCCGCATTTGGCTCCTACAAGGAACTGGTCAACACGGACTGCGACACGGCAGAGCTATGGCGTCGCGTTCTCAACACCGTGCAGGACATAAGCCAGTTGGCGGCGAGCATTTACAGCGCCGCCACCGGGCTGCCCGTCTCCCGCACGGTTAGCAGCGTTGGTGAGAAGCAGAGCGTGCTCTATGCCTCACCCACGCTGCCCAAGCGAGCGGAGACCTTTGCGGGCTTCGATGAGAAGCGCGGCAAAGTCGGACGCGATGCCAAGCTCAATACGTTGCAGGCGCTCACACCGCGACTGCAGGAGCTGGAGGAAAAGCGTGAACTGAAAACGCACACACAAACAGCACTCCCAGCAGCAGATCCCACACTGCAGCTGCATGCGAGCACGCTGCCGGGAAACAGCAGCAGCAAGGAACAGCATTATGCTGTGCTGCAGGTCTCCCATCATCTGCACACGTTGCTCTGCATCATTTCGCAGCAGATTACCTGCATACAGAGTCTGCAGCTGCAGTTGGCGCTGTATAGGGAATCGCCAAGAAATAGCAGCAGTGGTGGCGGTGGTGGTACTGGTGCATCTGCATATACGCACAAGGATCAGCTGGAAGAGTTGCGTAACCTGCAGGACAAGCTGCAGGAGGAGAAGACTACTTGGTTGCGTCAGAAGCAGCAACAGCTCGATGAGCTGGACGAGATGCGGGCACAGCAACTTCAATTGCAGCAGCAGATCAAAGCCGAGCAGGAGGATGTGCGTCAGCAGCGCGAGCAATTGTATCGCAAAATGGAGCTGCTCTCCAGTCAGGGTTTACTGCTGTCGCCCAGCACACCGCTGCCCACGCTTGCCCCAGTGGCGCTGCCCGAGGAGGCACACGAATTAGACACGCCACCGGGCACAACGCCAACCACAACAACTGCCTCCTCAACGATTGATCGACGCAAGGAAAAATGGCTGAGCGGCAACTCCAACTGCAAGACGACGCCAGTTAATCTGATCAGCGCCAACAACGCGCCCAAAGCAAATTCAACGCTTGTCAAACAAAAGCTGCCCATGAAACTTTCCTCGTTGTCGTCGGGCGCTCGTGTCGACAAATCCGCCAGTTTTAATAACAGCTCTTCTCCAGCCCCAACCACAGCGAGCACTGGCGGTGTGCAACAAATATTTCCGCTAAAGCTGGCCGACAAGCAACGGCAAATGGCCACGTCCACAACGTCGGCACCAACGCCTCAACATTCCCGAACCGGCAGCTCACCGGCCATCATTCAACAAACAACAACGCCAGCAACAGCAACAACAACGACAGCAGCAGCCAACTCAACGCCAAATGTGTCACGGCAGGATGTCCACTATGCCGGATATGGCGGTCATCAGCAACAACAACAGCGTTTGGTGCAGACGCCAACCAGCAGTAGGATTGCTCGGACTACAGCTGCTTCTTCTCTGGGTCAGGTGCCACGCGGCAAAGCCGATGAGGAGGAGATTTACTTCTGACGCAAATTCACGCCAGAGGTCGAAATTTAAAAAACCCCAAAAGCAAAACTTCATTCATTCAATTGCAGCTCAATAATATGGTATAATTTGTCAAGTATTTTAATCAGATATTTTTTCCGAAATTCATAACGCATTTAAGGCTGTTTGAGTTCTTAACATTTCCTTGATCATGTTGTGTACGTCATTACAGCATTTTCCACAAATCATCCCAAACAGTTATTTACAAATATTCCAGCATTTCATGAAAGACTGTAACAGAGATTATACTTTGATAAACTTAAAAGTATTCTTATAAATACAAAGCTGTATTTTAAAAGATTTAATAATGTTATTTAAAACTTGTGTATTATCTTACTAGCAAGATAAATTTCTATATAGGTCTAAATAAAATGTATTTAATTTAAACTAATTCTTGATTGTACGCAACAAAAACATGCCTGCGAAAATTCATAAAAACTTTTTTAAACTTTGCAAATTATACCTTAATCCAATCATCTCAAAGCGTGCAGTCTACTCGGTTTGTTGAGTGCTCGTCCATAAAATTAAGTAATCCCAAGTCTGTGTTTATCAATAATACTATGTACTTAAAACGTTCCAATTAGTCTTCTTGGCATCTCAAAGAGCTGTTTTATGTGTAGGCCCCGAAACAAATTATCTTTTGCAGTTACCTTAATATAACATATTGTGCAAAAACAAAAGCTGTTTTAGGGGCCTTCCGTAAGATTGCTTAAATGTTTCTTTATGTGTTCTTAATGCTTTTATTAAACTATCAAGTGCATTTTTTTTTTTATCACTTTCGACATACTTTATACCATATTTAATAATCAATTGAGCAGTTTAAACATAAATGTTCTGAACGTAATTATTTATTCATTCAATGTAAGATTTATACTTATTTAACAATTATTCCTGATTTTTAAAAAACTTCCAAATGCAACTTATATGTATTAAAAAAATTATATAAATCTTTAGAAATTAGAATTGGTAACGATTAATTATAACGGAAACGAATATGTATGTAAAAAAGTAATGTTAAATTTACGCGCGCGACTATATAAAGTTTTAGTTTTTAAGCATATACACAAATAACATATATACAAAATTCTAAACGTGTTCTTAACATCCTATTAAGTAACTTTTCTGAAAAGATCTATACGTAAACGCTTAAACATTCACAAGAACAGTTCGTCCTGTTTTGGATATTTATTTAAAATAGTTTTTATTTCGCATATATTATTACTTGCATTTTACGATCAGTTTTGTTGTATTTACAATTTAAAATCTTTTCTATACTTTATTTACAAATTTAAAAACATGTTTATGATTACTAAACAGTATATCGCGAATTTATAGCTTATTTTCACTTAAAATGATCTTCAACGAACGCGCCTATTATATATATATATATATTTTTTTTTTAATTACGATATACATAATCGTATGTACTGAATGTGTACCTTAACAAATGTGAGTGTATTTTACATATCCTTTCTTTTTCGCGCTATACATGCTATAAACTAAAAGTTAGTAACCCCAACCCTTCAAAGGGTTGGACTATTTAACCAATATCTGTTGCTCGCTCCAATAAATGTTTAAAACTATATTTAACGAAATGTACGGAATTGTTTATATTTTATTTCCTTCAAAAGGTTTAGAAATCGAATTCCGCCTTTCGCGGGCACTTGTTGCGCGTGTGTCCTTCTCCCCTGCACAGACCGCAGCGACGGGCTTGACGACTTCCGCTCGCTTCAGTTTTATTTTGCTGCTTGCCGGATCCCGATGCGCCGCCAGAGCCACTGGATGTATTTGAGCTGCCTGCTAGAAGCAATAAAATTAAATATTTAGTAGATATAAAACCAAAACTTTTATAATCTTTAAGCTTATGATAAAAAAAACCTTGATTTAATTTTCGTTCATCAAAACTTTCAAGTAATTTTATATATTTTCATCCTTACCTTGATTTGCATCCCCATCGCCCCATTGAAAGAAGCCGCAGGATTTCTCGCGTGTTGAACACGCATAGAACGGACGTCCATGATTAGGTCCATCTTTGCGCACGGTAAGGCTGCTGGCGGGCTTGCCGCAATTGCATTGGACATTGGCGGATTTTGCAGGCTGTGTAATGGTGACAGTGCTGCTTGAATTGGAGCGCATGAAAGTGCTGGTGTTGCCTCTACTATGTGTATTGGTAGGTTGCTTACTGCCCCACGCGGAGGTTGTTGTCGAGTTTTGACCTCCCCACAAATTGGAAGCCTGAGGAGCACTTGCGGTTTTATGAACAGCTTCGCTTGTGATACGTGAAGTAGAGTTGTTACCACGGCTCCATAAAATGCTTTCGTCAGAATTACTAGTTCCTTTGTTGCCCGAAGCAGATGAGTTATTGCCAGTGCCCCATGAATCAGACTTTTGTTGGGTCGATCCACTACTGCCCCATGTATCAGTTTCCTGTGATCCTCGTTGAGTGGCTCCTTTTGTGCCCCATGAGTCAGTTTCTTGAGAATCGCTTGCTCCTCTGCTGCCCCAAGTTGAACTGCAGTTTTCCTGAGAGTTGTTTGTGCCCCAGCTTAAGGCATTGTTTGTTGGTGCTGTCTGCAGCGCCTGATCATCCGCCCACTGAAAAAACTTGCACTCTTTAGGTTTGGGACACTTGTAGAACTGTCGGCCTTGATTGGGACCATCGCGCCTAACAGTTTGTAGACGCGCCGGCTGATGACAGCCACTGCAACGCACCAACTCCGAACTGTCAGCGGTGGAACTGGTGGGAGCTGTAGCAACATTCAGTCGCGGTCGTTTTGCAGCCGGCTGGGCTTCGGCTGCGATACGCGCTTGTCTACCCCAAAGCATGGGTTGCTCCTCGCACTCGTAGGCGCTGCGCACCCGTTGCATTAAACTGTCGTCTAAATCATCAGCTGGTACAGCTGCTGGTGTATTTGTATTGCCGCCTAGATTAACAAGCGCCTCAAAATCTGCATCGTCGTCGGCAGCAAAAGCGGCAGCAATATCCGCATCGAGTTCAGGAGGCGACTCTTCTGTCACAGTGGTTAACTCTACCATGTCAGCTGCAGCGAGCATTTGCTCCTCAAGACCATCGTTGCTGTCAAAGAAGCCATCCATACTGGCTGTGTTTTGGCTTGGCCCTGTAAAGTAGCTCCTTATGCTCTCAGTTGATTTGGTGCGCTTTGTTCTCGTTGCCTTCTTGGCGCCAGTTGTTGTTCCTGCCGTTGTAGTCGATTTAGGTTTCTTTTCCTTTGGCTTGGCTGCTTTTTGATTGCCTGAAGTACCAATACCTGAGCCCCAACCACTGCTGGAACCGTCGCCGCCTCTTGGAGGCCCACCGCTTCCTCCTGAACTGCCACCGCCGCCACCACCAGGTCCCGGACCAGGCCCTGGACCACCTCCTGTTCCTGCCGCCGGTCCCACAATGCCACCGACGCGCTTTACCTGATCTAGATTGATGTTAAAGGTTCTACGGAACAGTTCATCACAACGCAGGCAATTCTTGTACCAGCCATGTGGCGCATTAAACAGACCACGATAATAGGCGCTGGTCAGGCGAAATTTTAGCATTCGATAGCCATCGCCGCAAGTGGGACAGCATTCATCCAGCACGGTATATTCTTTGCACTCTTCAGGCAGCCACACAACATTTTTGCAGTCCGGGAAATTAAGGCATCCAATGAAGAAGCTTGTCTGATTCTTCTTTGGCTTGAGAGCAAGTGGCGCCAGGTTGCATTTGGGGCAGGGGAAAAGCTCAAGCATCATAACATTAGCTTGCTCCGGAAGATTGTTTGACGCACTCGGAGTTGCTGGTGTTTCATTAAGGCGTTGTGATATTTTAGCATCCATGGCGGTAATCTTATCTGTAATCTGTTGATATGCCTGTTTATACTTTGCTATTTGCTCGGTTAGAACCACCTTGGGATCCTTTTCGCCCAAGCAAATGCGTTTTAGATCCAGTTCGAATTCAGCACGAAGCATCGGCTTGGCCAAAGTCAACTCCATGGCATCATAGCCCTCATAGAGGCCCATGCCAATAACGCCAGGCACAAGAGCACCCTTGTCCACAACGCCAATATAGCCGCGCTCCTTGATGGTATTTATGTGCTCTGCATGCGTTGCATCTGTACCAATGCCATGTTTATCCATTAACGCTATCAAATCCGCTTCGGTAAGCAACGGTGGCGCCGTTGTCGCACCCTCGTGCAACATAATCTCGGTGGGCTCAAACCGCTGGCCCTGCGTATAGTTATGTATTTGCTTGGCGCTCCACTTATCGTACACATACACATCCAAATAGTTGCGTTCGTGTATGACCAGACCATTGGCGTTGAACTTTTCACCGGCAATGTCAATGTTAACGATTGTCTCTGATCCAACGGCATCCTTACTGATGCAGGCGAGAAAGTGACGTACGACCAGCTCATAGACGCGAGCCTCGTTTCCCTGGAGATCTGAAATTAAGAAACAAATTGTTTACATTTTTACAGTGAGGTTTTATTCATCGATAAACTTACTTGTGACCAGCTTGATGGGATGTATGGGCGGATGCGCTTGATCAGATTTGCTGCCATTACGTGGATTTGTTCCCCATTCCAGCACACGCTGTGCGAATGCACCCCATGCCTCGTGACCCGTCTGCTGCTCCACAAGCGGAGCTAGCGCAAATTCTTTGGAAAATTGATTGGTCTCTGTACGCGGATAGCTAATGAAACCCTTGCTATAGAGTTTCTCGGCTATGGTCATGGTCTCCTTGGCAGATAGCTTTAGTTTGCGAGAGCCCAGCTTTTCCATTTCCACGGTATCTAGTGGTGTTGGTCGCCATTTGTGCTTTGGCTTTACTGTCACACTTTCTACAGTAGCACGCGGCTCTGGCTCAGCCAGACACAGAAGTAAATAGTTTTCGCAGGCTTCCTTGTCGAACAAGCGATTGCGTGCCCAATTAAATTCCACCGTCAAATCCTCTATGGTGTGAGTAACTGCAATACATAAGAAATTATGTATATGATTATAGAACTACAACATTATGACAACATACCTTTGATCTTCCAAAACGCCTCGGAGACAAATGCTTCGATCTCCTTGTAGCGCTCCGCGACAAAGCCTAGAGTTGGTATCTGACAGCTGCCGTATGAGATAAGTTTATTGGCAATCTTTTCAGGAAAAAGACGCTGTAGGCGAAGTGTTTGAAATCGTGTGATGGATGCACCAGTGCGCAAATCTAGCTCCGTCCGCACATCCACTGCATCGCTTTGTCGTTTGTCTGGCTCGCCCAGCTGCTGTAGTGCGCGGCGCACTGCTGCTGTCGTAATTTCTGAGAAACTAGCACGATAAACCGTTAAATTTGGCTTAATAGCACGACAGACGTTTATTATTTCAAAGCCAATGTTCTCGCCTTCGCGATCACAATCCGTCCAGATGATCAAACCCTGACAACCACGCATTTCGCGTTCCAGGGTCCGCTTAATGGGTTCATAATTCTCGCCGACTGTTTTGCGTATGGGCGCATCAAACAGCGAGCGAGGATCCACATTGCGCCAGTTGCGATACGATACCAGAAATTCCAGTTGCATCAAATGGCCCGAGACTGAGGTCATAACCATTTTAGCATTCCGACCGCGAACAGATGCCTCGAAATCAAACACCTTATTGTACACAGAGTATCCTTCTCGCTGCAAATTGTTTTATTTAGCTATATATAATACATTCTAGACGTATAAGAACTAATAAACAATGTTGTTTACCCGATGTGCTGCGCCATTAGACAGAAGGCCGGCGATGGTTTTCGCCGCATCGTTCTTTTCAGCCACGTTTAGAAATTTCATGTCATTGGGTTGCTTAGTGTAGTATCGGACATATTTGGCCAAGCGTGAACATTTTATACGGCTAAATAGCATTGAGTATGATTACTAATGGGAAAATCCATTTGTTCCCGCCACTTATTTCATTATTTTTCTTTAGTGATGAACCCAGCATTCAGTCGATAGATGGCATCGCAAGAAAAGGATATCGATATAATGTAATAAAAACATCTTATCGGCGGACTTGTAGAAGTTTCAAAATATGCTCTGCTTGCAAGGGTATGTTTTCTTTGGTGCAATTATTGTATTTATTGCTTTAAGTTGAGTTCCATGTTGAAAATAAAACAAGTTTAAGGTTTTTTTATGTGAAATTAATAGCAATTACGAAACTATTTATTTTATTTATTATATTCTCTCTCTATGTAACTTTTGCTTTTGTATTCACGTTTCCATGCTTTTTGTTGTTTAACTTTGATTTGTTTTACCATTTTTTTGTTTAGTAATTTTTTTTCTTTTTCTTTTGTTGTGTTTTTTTTTAAACTGAACATAAGGATAGTGGGAAAAATATGTAAATACAAAGAGTAGTACCTTATATAAGATGCTTAATTAATGCAATTTAGTTGCATTTTTAACGCATAATTGTGTAGTTGTTGTATCTGTTCTGATGTTGTTGTTTTGTTGTTATTACTGCTATTGTTAATTGTGGACTATAAAGAGCCGCTAGGCCAAATGCACTCGTAGATCGAATGCAATTTACAAATACATTATAACTTATATATTCCGTAAACATTAGTAATATTAAGAGCGATTTCTTTTTTCATATATATAAATTAAGACGTTTAAAGATTATTATGTTTTCTCTAGGATTTGCAGAAAAGCTACCAACAGTATTAAATGTCCAGTGTTTGTACGTGTATGTGTGTGTGTAGTGTATATACGAGCATTTGTGTGTGTGTGTGTGTGTGTGTGTAGTGTATATACGAGCATTAGTGTGTGTACTTTAAAATATTGTACATATAACATAAGCGTGTACTTTGTTTTTGTATACAATTAACGATCTCTCCCTTCCATGCATACATGTATATGTATATTGTTTGTATACGTAACTGTGCAGTTTTGGTTATAGAATAACAACAAATAGAAATACAATAAACGCTTCCTAACGATTATGAGCCACATGAAGCTTGCCAGCCACTAGGAGGAGCTATGTGGGGCGTGACATCAACGACGCCAGGAACGATCCTCAGACTCATCGTCCTCTTCCTCATCCTCTAGTCGCAGCTCTGGTAGTGTATCGCTGCCCAGCAGAGATTCACTCTCGCTGACCGATTGCAATAGGTGTTTAGGGTTATCCGATTTATCGCCAGCCGGCAAGGCAACAACAGTCGGTGCCTTATCAGTGGGTGCGCCCATGGGAACTACAGATGCAGGTGCCGTCACCACGGGTGCCCAGGATATCTGTTATGATTATATTTTATCATTGATTTACCGAACCAAAAATTTTATTATAATTATTCTCTGAAGTTGCTGACTCACCTGTAAGCGCTTGTCTTTGAACATTTTACCGCGGAGCACCGCTTGCTCGGCATTCAAACGCGTAGCATAGGAGAGTATTAGCTGAGGAATCTCACGGTCTACATTATGTTTGGATATCTCTCCAAAGTGCTAAATAGAGTACACAACAACAACCCACAATATTTAGATATTTTTTTAAAGCAGGATTTTGAAAGTACTAACCTTAAAGTGACCCAGCACAAAATCGGCTTCTTCAGCAGCAAAGCCGGTGACAACAATCGCCTTTGGTCGGCGATCGACGCGTGTGGGGCCTTCGGGAAATGTGGCACGCTTACGAGCGCCACCACCGGGTTGCTTAGCGTTACCGGACTGATTGCCACCGCCTAATGTGGCAGAGAGCGTGCGCTGCAGCTCCTCCAGTCGTTTCTGAATGGCCGTTGTGTCGTTACCCTCTTGCTGCTGGGCAAACAGTTCCAGTTCCATGTCGAGCAGATCCTTTTTCTGTTGCTCTTTGGTTTTCTTTGCGGGAAGCGTTTGTTGTTGCTGCTGTTGGATTTGCGCCTGCAATTGATCCTGATCGGCATGCACATCCTTTCGCAGTCTATCTATGGTTGCCTGTAGCACTTTAATCGTCTCGAGCGTCGGCGCTCTCTGTGCATCCTGCTGATCCATGCGCTCCACCAGCTCCAGCGCCGTTTTCATTTGTTTCACATAGCTCTGAAGCAGCTCCTGCTTACGCTTACGAAGCCCATTCGCCAACTGGTGCATTGCTTTCTGCTGCTCCTCCTGTTTTTTACGTATGCTCGTCGCATTTGCTGCTGGCATCAAAGCGCGCGTCGCCCCATTTGCAGTAACATTGGGCGTGGCATTTGTGTTTAGTTTAAGCCGCATCGATGACGGCGCAGCGGTGCTCGCTAATGCCTGATCTGAGCTGGGTGCTGGCTGTGCATTACCGGCTTCAGTAAGAGGCATTATTTGACTTGCGTTAGTGCTGCTGTTATTGTTGTTAATAGTCTTGGCGCTGTCTGCATTTGGAGTGGGCACTGCGGGCACATTATGCAAATGATATTGACTCTTGCGATTCACATTTCCCATGGCACCACTCGCTGCTGCCTCATTGTTGTTGTTATTGTTGTTGTTACTGCTGTTGTTGTTGCTATTGCTGTTATTGTCGTTGTGCCAGAAGACCTTGATGAAGCGATTGTTGAGCACCGCTTCAGTGCTACGATATGCCACATTTGCTTCTGCATGCGTCGAGAACGTCACAATCGCCGCCTCTGGGTCACCCTCGTATGACACTTGAATATTGACAATTTTGCCAAACTTGGCAAAATGATTGTTTAGATGCGCAATGGTGTTCAATCCGCGCGGCACTTTGCGCAGCTCTAGGGAGCTATTGTGCTGCTGCATATTGGAATTGACACGCGGTCCAAGTCGACTATTGATAGGCACCTTGCGCATCTTGCTGGGAACATCAGCAATGGCCACACTATCTTCCAGTTCGAAACGTCGCTTGCCCATCTCAGCAGCTAAACCACCGCCACCACCGCCATCCATTACGGGTATGGGGATAAGCTGACGCTGAAGCGGAGTAGTCACTGCTGTGGGATTAAAGGGAAATGGCATCATAGGTGGTGGTGCGTTCACGGGTGGCGCTTGACCCGGCTGGCGTGCATAGTCAGCTGGATTTGGAACAACCGACGGCGCACAGGCACGCACATTGCCACTAAATGGATTAATGCTAGTCTGTCCGTGCTGTGGCGGCACCGGCAGCTGCTGCTGATTGCCTGCGCCAGGTGGTGCTACTCCTGGCACTCCAGGTGGACCACCTCTTCCCCATATCTCTGGCGCATCTGGATTGTACTCCCGCATAGACATCATCAAAGCCGAATTGTGGATACCTTCAAAGACTACTGGATTGATGCCGTGATCCCAGGGGCATGTCTCACCCCGCACACAATAGCCTTTTTCATCAAAGTCGCGGCAACGCTGGCGCGGCATTGCTGGCACTGGATTCGCTGATGCCGGTATCGCCGATCCTGAAGAACAAGCGGCTAGTTCCATGCTACGACGCACATTCCGTGACTCGGGCGAAATGGAGCGACTGCGTGGCGAGTGGCGTCCTTTGCTACCGCCAAAACGTTGACCGCGCTCATCCATATTGTTGTTGTTGTTGCCAATGCGACGCCTGTCGAAATTGCTGTTATTGTTGTTACGTCTGTGACGTTGGTCACTGGCGCCACCCGGCGGTGATTTATTGCGCAACTGTCGCTGGCCCTTCTCACGCTCATTGACGCGACGATCCCTTGACCGCGATCGTCTGAACGAGCGATCATTGGATCTTGAGCGGGAACGCGAACGGGAACGCAGGGAAGCTCTACGACGTCGACTATCGCGGGGCTGATTCTCCTTGTCAGCAGCATTGGCGCCAGCAGTTGGGACACCGGTGCTGCGCAATGGCGGACTAGCGCTACGAACCAGGCCCGCAACGCCGCTGTGTTGGATTTGTTGCTGCTGCTGCGGGTCTTTGTGAGAGTCTTTGGTTTTGTGCTGCAATTTGGAAGGAAATGTACATTATCGTTTAGTATACTCTATCAATAGTTAAAATATAATAAAAAAAAGTATAAGGAACTTACATCGAAGGCTGGCTTGGTGCTTTGTGTCCCTGTAGTATTAACATCTGTGGCATTTGAGGCACTGCTGCTCCCGCTCACGCCACCGATGGACGCATCGGACGCGGGCTCCCTGCTGTTGTTTTCGTTGTTGATTTGTTGTTGCTGTTGTTGCTGATTGCCGTCGAGCTTTATCACATTTACTTTTGGCGGGGGTGGCGGTGGCGGCGATGACGCTGCAGCCAATACAGCCTCAATATCGGCCACAACGTCCAGGTCATGTTCCAGCTCTAGTTCGGAAACAACTGACGTTACCACTGGGTTGGGAGCGGGCATTGTTAGATACTCCTCACTGGTGATAGCATCAAACAGACGATCTACAAAACTCGTTGTCTCCTCAGAAAGAAAGACATCCAGTTGTTCGACCATTATGCGCTTGAGATCCTTATCCGATTTGTCTTTTTTCAGCAGTGCAATTACGTATCGCGCTAAAGCCGAGGAATCAGCATCACAGCTAATAAATTACAGCAAATAATTCGTATTTGTTAATAATTTTTTGATGTTTGTAGTAACGAGTGGCAAACGACACAAATGTCATTGACTACTCAGTTTGATTCAATTTTGAGTACTTACAGTGGCTCGAGCACAACGCTCAGCCAATCCTTGAGCTTATCCCAGTTTTCCAATATCATTTTGTTGAATGGCCCCAAATGTTGTATTAATTTGCTTCCGTTGGTCTTCGTGCTGCTTTTCTTTGCTGTGGTTGCTGTTTTTTTTTTTTAGTAGTGGTAGTGTGGAGGCCAAAACTATACTTATTTTTAATATGACCTCTGCCGCTCACTTTTGTCACTCGCTGTCTCTGTCTACCCAACGCGAAGGGTGTGCGGACGCCTGCTGCGAGTAAACTGCACTATATACTATATATATATATGTACAATATTTACTAAAATGCTGAAAGACTGATACACAAACAAATCGGATTTAGTAAGTTAACACTGATAATAAGCAGAGTTGTTGCCCATCTTATTAATTGTTAATTTTGGCTAATGAAAAGCAACGAACGTGCTTCTTCTTTTATTACAGCGCTTATCACACACGCTGCTACCAGCGAATTTTAGTTTATAATGCTATTTATTCACGGTACAAGGACGGTAATGCAGGGTTTTAATCCAATTCAATTTAGGCTGGGCACATTTATACATATGTATATTTTTTAGATTTTGTTTTAAACGATTTTCGTACATTTTTCAATTAAAGTATGTTTACATACGTATACAGTGCCCTCACCACTATGATAACCACTCGTTTGTATATGTTCCAATAAGAAAGTTTCTCGATTTTGCTACCCGATACTTTTGCTTGCGTACGAGAGTTGCTTCACAAACACACACGCACACATTTACAAGCAGACATACACACAGTTACAAGGAGCACCTAAATTTTTGCGCTAAATTTTCATTTACTTAAGCAACGTTCCAACACGTTAACACTTTTTAGACATACCTTATGCACTAAATTAATCTTATGCAGTTGTCTGTTGCAACAAAATATAGTTTTAAATAGTTATTTTTATATTTTTCACTGCACTTAATTGATGGCGCAAGGTTGCTTCAAGACGTGTTGGCTACATACGCATTTACTCGATACCCAGTGATATCGAAATCTATAGCAACCGTGAATCCGGCTGCATTAGTGATGACATTTTGTTAACCATTAAGTCCTATCATTAATAGGTACACGCGCCCAATCTTGTAAGAGTTGACTTAATTTCGTTAGTTGTTGAAACATAAGTTTAAATGTGCAGCATTGGCGAAGATGATTTTGGCGATGAGGGTCCCACGCATGCAATGCTCCCTAGTTCATCATCCACAGAAGCAGTTCTCAGTGCTGGGAGCTGCAGCAAGTGCAGTCTTAGTTCTAATGATCTATACAAATTAAATTTTCGGACGGCTGAATGCCAGCAATGCTTTTTGAGTTATGCCAGACATAAATTCCGTGCCGCTCTTGGCGCCGCCAAAGCATTGCCTCGCAGTTCTGAAGTTCTGCTGCTAGTGGACGGCAGCGCCGCCTCCTTAGTGTTGCTGGACATGCTCCACTTTGCACAGACGCAAAACACGTTTAAGCGATTGCATTGCAATGTCCGTGTGCTCTACATAGATGATCATGGAGATAATTCACTGCCAGCTCTGCATAAGCTACACAAGCGCTATTTGCCATTTGAAATCTATGTGATACAACTGGACGCAGAAATCAACAGCTTGCAGCTTTTAAAGGATTATAGTGCGCCCAACGTAACAATCAAACAACAGCTGCGCAGCTTGACATCTCGCCAAGACTATCTACTGCAGCAGCGAAAGCGGCTCATTGGTGGCGTGGCCGCTTATCTGCGATGCACACATGTTTTCGAGTCTAGCATAAGCAGCATGTTGGCCACACAGTTGTTGACGTCTGTTGCCTTAGGACGTGGCGGTAGCGTTGCCTTGGATGTTTCGCTGCTGGACGATCGCTTGCAGGATGGTATCAAGCTGTTGCGTCCCTTGAAGGACCTCAACGAACAGGAAGTTCATTTTTATGTGCATGCCCAGCAATTGGAACCGTTTCTCTTGGGTGGCCATTCCGCTGCTGGGAGCCTGCAAAATCTGACAAACGCCTTTGTAGCCAATTTACAACTTAATTATGCATCCACCGTCTCTACAATTTTTCGCACCGGTGATAAAATTGCCGCACAGCAAAAATCTATCGAAGATCCGTCTACGACATGTACACTGTGCAATTCCGTTTTGGATAGTGATCTCTCCGACACATTACTGGCTATTGAATACTCACGTGCCGTGTCAGAAATGGGCGTGGCTCTGCAGAAGGATAAAATGGTCGCCTTAGAGCAGTGCGCCAAAGAGCGTTTGACAGCAACACAGGATTTATGTCATGCATGTCGCAAAATACAAGAAGAGTTAACTAGTGGTACTTTAATGTAGTTCAGATAAGTTAATGTTTTTATTTAAGTACAAATTACAAACTACAAATCGTTATTTATGACAAAATTGAATGTAATCAAATCTAACTAAGACACAAGGCAAATGTCAAAATACTAGTAGACATATATACAAGACAAGTTTAAAAAAATGGTTGCTATAATTTTGCAAGACGCTTATTGACAAGCGCTTGCAGCGGCAGATGGCCATCCTGGGGAATAACATTGCAGGCAAAGTCCACCTTTTGAAAACCAAAGATCATATAGCGATTATATCTTTTTGTTTGAGAATTAAGTTCATTTATAGAAGTTTCCAGGATAATAGATTCAGTGCAATTTTGCGGCTCATCTACATAAAGCTCATCGCCGGGTAAGACGCCAAGGAGACAATCACTGGTGCGATAATAGATTGGCTGCACCAGCATGGAACCCCGGGAGCTACGATGCCGAGCAAAGTGAAGAAGCTGTTTCCATCGCTGCAGGTTCATTAGACGCGCTGTCTCATAGAGCAGTATATACGGCAACCAGATGTCGCCCTCTTGCGAGGCACGCCAGCTGTCGGCAGGATGCAACCAATGCGCCGACGCAACCTCGCTGGGTTCCAGTAACAAATCTACGCTGCTTGATTCCAAAGCGGCAAAGTAATAGACCGTGTCGTACTTTTTACTTGATGCTGAGGCTGGTGTTCGCCAAACAGACCACTCGCTCAGTGCCCAGAGATCGGGTATGGCTGACAAATGGCGACATAGCGCCAAAAACTGGTGTGCATCGTTGTGGACGCGCTGTTGCCAAAACACTTGCTCAAATGGCTTCATCAACACCTGTGCCGGCTGACCAATGTCCAAGTCTTTTAGATTGGTGCGACACAAGAGGATTCCCACCTCTTCGAAGGTTTCACGCAGCGCGGTAAGACGCAGAGAAATATCTCTTGTAAAATGTTTTCCACCGGTCATGAGTTCTGGTCTCCCTATGGTTTGCCGACTGCTCAAGAGCTCAAGTTGTGCCTTTTTTATGCCACATTCCTGGAAGTATGTCAACCAATCGAGAGACTCATCTGCCTTGGGATCAAAGACGCCGCCAGGAAAGACGCAATGATTAAAAGCAAAAGCTGTGTGCTCCGTGCGCTTGATCAGCAAGAGCTAAGTACATTCGATTATTCTTCTTATTTGATTTAATAAATATGAAGCATTTAAGGGCTTCATAGACTTACCCTGTAATCAAACTGCTCTTTTAACGTAGACAAATGTCTGCCTGCTAGTATTAAGCTAGCCGAGGGTCTGTATTCAATCTGGGTGTTCTCTGAGGAAGTCATGCTGGGATCCAATTAATGCGTATGGTTAATCTTGCCAACAAATTAAGTAAAATCATTTTGGCTGCCACCTTTGCACCCTGAACTTAGTTGAAATCAGCTGATATCTCGATAGCTTATGGCGCGATCACTCACACTAAAATATCGATAGTACAAGCACAAGCATATCCCTTCTGTTAACGATAATGTAAAGTATTACATAGTCATTGCCCTTCTGTTAGTCACATTAATAACAGCATCCGCGTTTTGTTTTTGTTATCGTTGTTTCATCTAAGCCATGTCAAAGCAGGTGGTAAACAACATACGTAAATCGGCCAGCTTGATTATCTTGGCCAAGGACAACTGTGCTGCACCATCAACCTTTGACTATAATGTTTGTATATGTTGCATAATAATTAATGGGGCTTAATAAGTGTTTGTTGGTTTTCTATAGGCGCTGCTGTTCACGCGGAGCTCCAAATCCAGTTTTATGCCGGAATCCTCTGTGTTTCCAGGAGGGGTCTGTGAAACGATAGACAACTCGCCCGCTTGGCTAAAACACTTTCAGCGTTACGACATGAGTGCTGCGAAGCTTGGTGAGCTATGCCAGGTGTCTACTCCACTGGACCCAAACCAAAATATTCTCAATAGGTAAGTTATTAAATAATAAAGTTTTACAATTTCTACAAATGTGTTTATTTCTTTAGTGACATATCGCTGCGTCTGACTGCCCTGCGTGAAACGTTCGAAGAAATGGGTATTTTGTTGTGCCGGGATCGCAAAACGTTTACATCTACCGAAGGCTACGCGCAATTTAATGAACAATTTGATCGTAGACATTGGCAGCAGATGGTCCACAAAGATGCGAGCAAGTTCCTTACACTCTGCGAAGAGCTGGATGTGCTGCCGGACCTGTGGTCTCTGCACGAATGGTGCGCATGGCGCACACCCTCGACGTTTAAAAAGCGTTTCGAAACTACGTTCTTTCTGGCAGCACTTAAAGAGCATCCCCAAGTGCTTAATGAACCCAATGAGGTTAAAGATTATGCGGTTAGTATATTGATATTCCCCATACCTACATACTTACCAAACCTATTTTTTTACAGTGGCGCTCTCCCTTAGATTATCTGCAGTCTGCGCTGAAAAAGCAATTGTGGTTGCCACCTCCGCAAGTTTACGAGCTGTCGCGTTGTCTTAACTTCCAATCGTTGGAGCAACTGCTTCAATTTGCTCATCAGCGAGCAGCTAAGCGCAATGTGATAACCGCACATCCAGTCTTGTACAAATGCACAGATGGATGGGTGCAACTTTTGCCTGGTGATGACATGTATCCCGAGAAGCCGGATAGCAGCAGCGATTCAATCAAGACTGATATGAGCATTGAGGCTTTTCGGGCTTTAGCTAAAAAGAATTTACATCGTTCCGAGCATAAAAGTCAGCATGACTCACATATGCTTATTAATTTTAATCTTGCCGATGGGCAAGTTAACCCCATAGATCCTAGGTCGTTTGGTTTGAAAACGGAATGACTACAAATTTCAGTTGATATTTAATCAACAAGTAAGTTTATCAACAAAAAAATGAAACTTCTTATTTTTAGATAAATACTTAATACAATCTACCAAAAGCTTTAACTTCAAGTGCATTTGTTAGTTAGTAAAAAATTTAATGAACTGTAATTGTTTTTAAAAGACGAACACAATGTATAAATAATAGAAAAGTTAATTATGAAATTAAGAACAAAGATGAATAATGTATTAAGCCTTAGCCTTAAATTTAAATTAACCACATCTATTTGTCATGCTTGCTTTATCAGAGCTTACTCTAATGCTTATGCCTCTTCGGCATCGGCATAGCTGCGCACCTCTGTTAAGCTTTTAGTCGCCTACTCGTAAAGTTGTTGATGACCAGGCTAATTCCAGTAATCCTGTGGATAGTAATTCTTGTGCGGCTTTTGCGGACAATTCTTGCACTCAATCACAGCACGCTCAATGTTCTTCTGGGCGGTGAGAAGAACACCCAACTTATTATCTATTTGCCAAGCGGTTATGCCCACCTGCTGCACACCCTGTCCAATAGCTGCCAACTGCTGTTGTGTAGTAGCATTGATGGAACGCAATCCTTTCTCCAATTGTTGAACGTTGCTTGCTGTAATGGCGCTCAGTGCAGTGAGCTCATCCAGCCGGACAACCTTGCTTTCGATAGCTGTTTGAGATTCCTCCAGTTTCCTGGACGTTTGCACAAGTGCAGCTAGCTCCTTAAGCACTGACTGCTTCAGCAGATTGTCTATACCAGCAAGGTGTAGATGCACGGACTTGGCCACCTCCTCAAGAGTGCGCTCGTAACGGTTTTGATTCTCATCCACCTTGCCGAGCACCTGTTTAATATCCTTCTGTCCGCTGCTTAGACTTGCAATGGCAAGATCAGTTCTATTCTCGGCAGCTCGTATGCTGGCTGTGAGATTCCTAATGCTGTCGGTAGTCGACAGGAAATTGTTATCTGTTTTGCGTTTCAGTTTCTTGAGCTCATCTTCAATGCGTCCAATGCCGTCAACATCTTGGCTCAAATCTATCAACTTTCTCTCAATACCCTTTTGTGAATTGCTGATGCCATCGGCTTTATTGTCAATTTGTTTCAGTGTCTCACTGTTCTTCTCAAGAATGCGAAGTATTTGGGCGTTGCCGGAAGCTTGGTCCTGAAAACCATTAAGTTAAATTGTATAAGAATTGAGTGACATGGTTGAACTTAACAGTGAACGGTAAGTTTAAAGTGCAAAGGATATTAAGAAGCCAGCTAAAAACATTTTAGCATTTACCGAATAAGTGTATATTTTTAGGTAAAACAAAGCACTTTTAGTTAATTGTTTGGTCATAGAGTTACCTGATTATCCTGACCATAGACTACTGCTACAAAGCACAAAACAGGCACGATTAAATAGGTATTCATGACTGACCGTTCAATTGGCACTGCCTTCTGTTGGCGTGGGTTGGTCTTAAATAGTCGTAATTGTGCCCATTTTAGCACGTTTCTGGTATACTTTTAAATTAATCAGCTAAATTATTTGGTGCTAAGTGTAAGCAAATGCTTCATGGGAAACACAAAAAAGAGACTTGATCAATTTTGTTGTAAAACACAGAATCTGAAGATCTTAAGATTGTCTTATCATTTAAGCTCAATCAGCTTTTAGTCTATTAACAAAAGGTGTGACTTTTATTATCTGCAAAAAAAAAAAAATAGTTTAACGACTTCTTGACTGTAATACATATTATGTGTTGAGTCACGTCTTTACATTTTTCGGAGGTAGCGAACATTTTTACCAACATTTTCTGTGTACATCCAAGTATAAACGTGCCCAGACATCATTAGTTCCGGCAAAAACCCAAAGCTCCGAATACTGATCAACTTATGAGAATTCATTCAGAAATTTTGTTTTGATTATTGGTCGGTTAATACCTTCAAGTGGCGCAACGATACTAAGCAACGGCTTGTTAATAATTTTGAATACGCATACATAAATATATACATTTTTATTATTCAGTACTGCAAAAATAAAAAATAACATAAGAAATTCAAATATAAGATTTAATTATTTAGTTTGTTGTTTAAACACTTTTAAAGTACTCAAGTTCAAGAGGATTTTAACACCCTTATGTAAGTTAACAACATACAAGAAATTAAAACACTACAAGGGAAATTAAAACACTACAGTTCTAATTGGGATGATACATATTCAAAGATTAATAATAAAAGAGTTGTCAGAAGAACTATGATAATAGGTCTGCTTTTACCAAAGACCTTGTAAATTTATATAAAAAAGAAATTAACGCCATATAGGTTAAGCTTTTTTAACTAGTTATATTTTAAAATTTGTTTATAAATTTTATATTAAAACGAACAAAAAAACTTAGTTATAACCTCAACCACACATCTATTAATCAAACTAATACTATTCCTATTCAATTTCTGTCATTTTAACGTTGTTTGCTTAGTTAACACCTGAAACACAAGGAGCTACCAGCACAAGTTCAAATAGTTTTGTTAAAAGAGTATATCATTTATTACATTATTTATTTACAAAAACTCGGTTTTATTATTTATTATTATTATTATTTTTGCAACATTTACAAAGTGTTTGTTCGTTTTTTAGTAGCTGTCTTATTGGAAGATGGCGCCGTGCCTAAATTAGTATTGGACCTGAAGGGGATTGATAGGCAGCAACGGCTTCCCAGGGCAGAGGCTGCTGCCAGGAGACGGGCTTGAAGGGAGCAGCAGCGTATTGGATATGTCTGGGATAAGAGGGCTTGCTGGGATGCGGTCGTGATGAATGGTTAACTTCCAGATCCCATTCAATGCGTTTCTGTGAGGTGATTAGCTCATGCAACGCACATTCAATCTGCCAGGTATTCAAAGGCTTCAGCTTGGAAACTTCATGCGACAGAACACACAAACGTTCGCTCTGGGTGCGATTTACGGTGACCAGCTGATCGTCTAGAGCAATTAACTTGCGATTTGAGTCCTCAGTGATCTCCTTGATGCGCGGCAGTGATTGAAGCTCTACTTCAACATTAATTTGTGAAGTCTCCAGGCTGTTGAAGGAGCTCTGAAGTCCATTTATCTTTGGCAATACAGCACGAGTTATCAATTTGGTCAAGTCGACTATGTTGTTTTCAATGCCGCGAACATTTTGCAGCACATGGTTCTGATAGGCATCCAACTTTTGTTCCAACCCGCTTATCTGTTGTTTTGTGGAAAGCTGCAGGCGAGTCAAGGCGCTCAGCTCCTTGAGTACACGTTCCACATGAAGACCTGACTTCAGCGTTACGTTTTGCAATGCCTCCACCAGCACCGTGGAATGTGCATCGAGGAACATGTTTAGTGTCGCCAGTGAAGCATTTACATTATTGATGGCATCTAGCCAGCCGCGCTGTTCATCGATGCTAGCCTTAATTTTATCATTTGTGCTGTCGATGTGAAGCAGTAGTTGCTTGGTATCGCTTAGCTCTTTGGTATTCTCCGCCAACAAATCCTCAATCTCCTTTACCTCTGTATTAGTAGCAACGACTGCCAGGATGCAGCTTAAAATTAAGATAGTATTTACAATTTTCATTTTAAAACACTTGCTTTGGTACTGAATATGCAAATGCGAGTACTTTTGGCTGAGCGATGCGATGACCTTAAATACACTTCGATTTTATGCACCAGCTGTGATACGTGTTAAGGCGCATATTTAGCAATCAGCCAAGTGGTTTCCTACTAGGAAAATTCTCATTTATTTGGGTGATTGCTTAAGTCGCGGCTGGCCAGTTTACAAAGTGCAGGAATTCTAGCACTTAAGTTGATAAATGCACTTCAAGCGCTTATTGTCCGTTACACTGCAGGAGCAACAAGTACCGATATCTTGTCCACAGCACCGATAACCGACTGCTTTGCATTTTCTTGGTCAATGTCAGCAAAGATGCTTGTTGATTCAAAAAATAAAATGAATCAAGCTTTATTGCTTCTAAGAGATTGGTGGTTGTCTATAAAGCATATGTAACAAAAAAAAAAACAAAACAATCATTTTGTGCTCGAAATTATGCAACAGTGTTGATAAATATGTAAAATAAATAACGGATGAGCAACAAGTAGCGATACTACTTTCTGTGGTGTCGATAGCCGATTGTCCCATAAGTTTCTTCTTCAGTGTCAGCTGTCAGCTCGTCGACTTTCAGCTGTTTCAGGCACAGGTACAGGGTGAAAAAAGCATTGTTCTAGAAAGAGAAATTAACATACTGTGTAAAATACATGCAATATTCATTTGCTTGATTTGGTGTGTCTGATTGGCGATTTACATCTCATACATAAGTGCGAAACATATATACATATATATATATAGAGTGAAGGAAACGCTGCTGGCAACTGCGTGTACAAAGTTCAACAATCAACGCAAAAATAAAATTTTAAGAAGATGGACGCCCCAAATACAATTGAGGCTGATGCAACAGCTGAATCGTCATTTCTGGGATCCGCATTTCGAGAAATCTTTTACAGTCCCATGAACCTGGCTTTGCTCTCCATAATTTGCTTTTTGATCTACAAAATTGTGCGTGATCGATGCGAAGGTCCAGGCGCACGGGATGCGGCTCAGCAACCGGCTGAGCCGGAATTGCCGAAATTACGACGTGATTTCACCATCAAGGAGCTGCGTGCCTTTGATGGTAATCAACCAGATGGTCGTGTACTTGTTGCTGTAAATGGAAATGTTTATGACGTCACCAAGGGTAAACGTTTTTATGGCCCAGGTGGACCATATGCTACCTTTGCTGGACGCGATGCATCTCGTAACTTGGCCACATTTAGTGTAGTGGCCAACGACAACGATGAGTACGATGATCTGAGCGATTTGGGTGCCATGGAAATGGACTCTATACGCGATTGGGAAATGCAATTCAAGGAGAAATACGAATTTGTTGGTAAATTGCTGCGTAATGGCGAAGTGCCGGCAATCTACGATAACGATAGCAACGATGAGGATGAAACCAACAAGAAGGACGACTAAACGTAGGCGTGGTGGTCATAACAAACTACGTTTTGTAACGATGATTGGCACAAAATGTGAAACTTGAAGTTCGTTCAGATTTTGCGATCTAGTTACAATTCACACACACACACACACACTTACACGCATGCAAGAATAGACACATGTACACAGGCAAAGGCAAGCTGTAAAAACATTTAGCAATTAATGGATTAATATATAAGATTTATATGTATGTTTTTAAAACCCAAAAAAAAAAGTTAAAGAAAATATTGTTGTTGGTAAATCAATATATGTGCACCAAGACTATGCTTAACTATCTAGTTAAAAACAAATAAAGATTATACTGGCATGATCATTAATGTACTGCACACCCACATACAAATAAAGCCAGAAATACCTAAAATGTCAAAAGCTGATTAAATATATACATGTTGTTGGGGAAAAAAATGTGTGCAATACTGTATTGTTATCGTTGTTAAACAAGCAATTAAGGTTTTCAGGTGCACCTTTACCCAAAAAGTATTCAAGTAATAGAGAGGAAAATAGCCGCCCCTTTTTGTTATCGAAAACCGCCATGCGTTGCGAGAGCTCGTGGGAAAGGGGCAAGCGGAAAAAGTACCGCTTCTGCTTTGGCAACTCTCTCTCATGTCTCTCTCAAAGTGTGCGATGCGAGAGAACAATAGTGATCGCCAATACTTCTGTTTGCTGTGTGTGGTGGCCAAAGTTGAGATGGTCAATTTTCGACTTTTGGTTCTATCTGCTTGCTAATGCCTAACATGGGAGTGTAGTATAGATTTTATATGAACTTTGTAAAATTGTATGGCCAAACGTGAGATACTTAAATATGAATTCCATTATATATGCGTATGTATATATTGGAAATAAGGTAGAAGATTATTAACTTATTGAACAGGTTTAAGATGACTTAAAGCTGAATTAAATTTTTCAATTTTTGTATTCATATACCTAACCTTAAATGTCCGTATATTAAATAAATATATGTTAAAAATTGCATTGACATTAATTGAATATTGTAATAAAGGGTATTAAAATAACACTGTGCAGCTTGTGCGTTCCAGCAACGACAACCATCACGTGTTGTTGTTGTTTGTATTTTTTTCGTTTTGTCTATTCCTATTTCCGTTAGGCGCACACACATGCATACACATAATGACCTGCAGCCGTTTTTTCATTCGGCACTTCAACAAAAAGTAAATAAAATAAAAAATAAATATATGTACATATATACTCATATACTTTTTTATTTAAAAATGAAATAAATGTATGAATACAACAAATGTGTAATGAATACATTGACAAATCATAATTTTTTATTTTCTAGAAGATTTTTTTGCAGCTACTAAATATGAAGAAAAGCTTGAATATGCAAAGTATATTATGAGAATGTATGTATGTACATATGTATGTACTTGCGAGCACTGACTGTACGCGTCAAGTTTTTTCAGATTTCTCGACTAGAGCCTTCTTACTTGTTTTTATACCCTGATCCCATTAAAAATAGGAAAAAAAGGGTATAATGGTTTTGTGCAAAATTATGTAACAGGCCCATAAAGTATATATATTCTTGATCAGCATCAACAGCCGAGTCGATATAGCCATGTCCGCCTGTGACCGTACGCGTAAAGCATAGGGATCAGGGTATCGTCTAGCGGGATTTCTCGACTTAAAACTTCTAGTTGGTTTTTTTGTTAAAATTTTAAAGCAATTTCCCATAATTTATTTTGATTGCTTAAATAAAATAAAAAAATTTTAATTTTGTTTACGTACAAACATACGATTTCAGCCACCCAAGCAATGCAATGCAAAACGAATTAAACAGCAACAACTCAAATCAAAACGAACCATTCAAGACATGATTAGAGAGAATACATTGGCATGAGCTCTGATCATATATACATAAATACATACATATTAGGTTTTCAGCAAACATACAGTGCCAAATACAAATACAATACGACAAAACAGTCCATAATGAAAACAAAAAAAAATTCAATAATGTCGGCAGGCCCAGATGTATAAGCAAAGAAGCAATAATCAAAACATAAGCAGCTGCTGACTGCAGCCAACTTAACACGAGCCTTAGTCGAGCCAAGGCATGGAGGTAGGTTATCGATAGTGGGCGTGCCAATTTCGTCTCCTCTATTATATACTCATTGCCTTTACCCACCCCTACCTTTTGTTTGTAGCTGCGCTTATCACTTTGTAATCGATTCCAACAATTATCGCAGTTATCTACGGTATATATACGGTGGCTTGTTAAAGCGCAACCAATTGACCAGGCGTGCAAACTGGCCATAAACACAAACTGTAAATAATTAATACAATGACACAGAGTGTAACAAACACAAATACTCAATGGCGTATATCGGCTAGCATTATTGTGGTATCACCCGCAGCAGCAGCTTGCGAGGATTACAATGTAAGCAAAATAAATATAGAGCTCAAAAGGTCATCTAAACAAACTTGTTTTTCGTTTCCATAGGTACTGATGGTAAAGCGCAGCGATGCTACCGCAATGGTTTCTAATCAAACTGTGTTTCCCGGTGGTCTACTAGATACGGAAGGTGATGAAAACGTCGCCTGGCTGCAATATTTTGAGCAATTCGGTGTCCCTCAGGAGGCCCTGCGTCGCCTGGTGCTGATCAGTGAGCACCGGCCGGCGATATTGGCGCCACAGGGCAACGGTTGCTATGATCGCTTCTTTAAACGTTCAATTTGGGCACGGTTAGTTCAAGGTACAAGCATCAGATAACCGATTGCGTCTAATCATTGTGATATGCATATATTTAGTGAGATAACGCTACGCTTGACAGCATTGCGTGAGTGCTTCGAGGAGGTGGGCATTCTATTGTGCCGCAGCCGCAAACAGCTGGAACAGTTGGACCAAGTTTCTTTGACTGCTCAGTTTCAGCAGGACCATCCCAGTTTTGATCGCGAGGCGTGGCAGCGGCGCGTGCATAACAAACCTAGTGAATTCCTGGAGCTATGTCGTCAATTAAAAGTGGTCCCGGACCTATGGGCACTGCACGAATGGTCAGCCTGGGCTAGTCCAGCGGTTATTAATAAAGGGTCAGCAAAAAAACATGTTTCTGACTTTCTTCAATTTAATTGTATTTTCTTTAATATTTTCCAGCTATGAAACTGTCTTCTTCATGGTCTTTTTGGACTCTCAGCCAAATCTGTTGGTAGAGCCCACTGAGGTCAAGGAGTGCATGGTAAGCTAGTATAAAGTATTCTTTAATATCAAGCTTAACATGTCCTTATTGAACATCTTTGACAGTGGCGCTCACCTTTGGAATTGTTGCGTATGTATCAGCATAAGGAAATTTGGTTTTTGCCACCACAAATCTATGAGCTCTCGCGATTGCTGTGCATCAAGAATTACCACAAGCTGCTTGACTTTACGGCACATCGCAGTAAATTGGGCACAACCATGCTACTGCCCGTTGGTTACAACTGCACCGATGGTGTTTTGTTTGTCTTACCAGGTTTGCATTATATAAATTGACGTTTGCTTAGGTTATCAAAAAATGTTAATTTGAGTTTCTTAATCAGGTGACGATTTCTATGTGCGTGAGCCACATTTGTCCACTATGATGATAGAGTTTGCAGGCACTGTCGCCGAAATGCGCGCTCGCTCCAAATGCATCCATCGTTATGAGTTTCCTGAACTAGCACTCAGCAAAGTGTACTTAAATTTTCCACCTTTAAATGGTCACTTGCCGCCACAGAGTTTGCCAGTGGAGCATAAACTTTAAGTGTCACATAACCCACAATTCGACTGTAAAATAAGTATCGAAATTTGATAGCTCAAAATGTATGACTACAAACAGTTTTGAAAAACTTCACCACGGAGTAACAAAGAGAAATTATTTTAATGACTAAGCCTCAAAATGGAACTAGTCAAATAACTATTAGAAACACGTGTACATAAACATTCTTTTCTTAGTGTTGTTTTTAAATTTTAAAGAGTTTATCAAATATCTAATGATTGGAATTAAATTCATTTATTTTTAGCCAATTTGTTATGTACTTATGTGATATGCCACAAAGCAAAATAAATTGTTTCCAAAACAAATATTTGAGTCATTTCTAATAGTTCTTATTTTCGTATGTTAAAATATAAAATAGGGATTTTAAGGTGTAATAAATTAAATAGGCTTTTAATAATTTGCAGCGAAAACTATACGGTATTAATAGCAAAGCACTTTTTTTTAGTGACTTTTAATTTGTGTGCTCCTGCTTAAAATTAAATTTTAGTTAAGAAGTTTAAAAAAAAAAATTAAGATAGCTTTATTCACACTTTATCCCATACCCATAAACTGATATAACCTAAGCTCTCTATTTATTCTCGACCCCTCTGCCGCTTTTGTATCCCTGTCCTTCAAAAGGTTAAGCTGTTATTTGCTGGGGTCAGTTGGCGTTCAAAGAAAATGTGAACTCTGCTTAGCATAGATAAGAATTCTTAATGTGACCCATAAACGGAAGTCGCAACAAATTGTTATTTTGTTATTATTAATTTAAGCCGATTTCGTGGGTCACGCACCGCTTATGAAATTCTAAACTATAATTAGAATTTTGTAGGCAAGGTTTTATAATTAAAAAAGGAATTTAGTTTAAGACCAGCATAAGTTTATCTCTAAATGCAGAATATTTTCTGGTGATATTCGCAAGTGCGCACATCAAAAGCGCAAGTGTATGCATATTCATGACTGCAAAATAATGTTGGAAAATGTTGCTTGCCCTTGAGCTGGGGTGCTGAAGCCATCGAAACCGCAAATCAGACCGAGCACATAATTTCATCCCATTAAGAATGCATTTAAATCACTTTGCGGTCTATCATCCCCCGCCTGGCTCACTGCCGCCACCTGCCGTGTGACTTTGTGCGCTTTACGACAGATTCTCCCCACCCCACATTCATCTGTCGTGCTGCGCTTAAAAATCAAAAACTCTCAACGAGCTACCCCACCCACGAGACTGGTGCGTGTCTGGGCTACTCTTTGTTGTGTGTTGTGCGCCAGCCCTCCAGTAAGGAATAGAGCTTGAGGGGTTGGCTGTGTTGTCTGTGCCGGTAACAATTACTACGTTTAATTTAACCTTTTGTGGGGTTTCCGACGTTTATTGTTGTGCCGCGTCTGCCCGGTGATATTGTTCGGTATGTTCATTTAATGTCGATTAATTATGCTATTATGTTCACAGGAAGACACCATTATCAAGCAATTAGCATTACGCCACACTATCCTGTTAAGTTGGTAGCGCCACCTGTTAGGTAGGTGGCAAAGCTGCTCATAAATTATAAAATAAATTAAAATATGCGACAAACGTCGTGCAGCCAAGCAGCACGGCAATGAGTTATGGAACTGCTTTTAGTTGCTTGGGTTGCTCCAAATCCGCTTAAAATGTGTAATAAGACGTACGCCTGGCTTGGCAAAATTATGTATGCTAGGACGACAGGTTTCTTGATTTATGCAGGCGACTTGAAACACACTTCCCTTCCCCTATATGGGTATAATTGAATTTTCAGCTCATTTTCATTTCGGTTTTCAACATAATGCTGATTTACGTGGTCCACTGATAAGTTTGGTGCCAGGAAATTGGCTTATTAATTGCCATGACGTAGACAGACCCGATAACTGAAATGCATATCACGTACATTTTTTGCTTTTGTCAAACCAAAGCCCAATTATAGTGATTATTGTAATAGGCAGACTTGCCAACATACATATTTATATACAATACATATGCATGTATGTGTTAACTTAGCCAATGCTGCAAGTGACATGAATACCAAAAAATGTTGGGATAATCAATGCGACATCAGGTTGAAAGTAATTGGCAACTTTCAACGGACATTGACAGCCATTAAAAACGTCGCCACAGACGACTTCCCACGGGTATAACTAAACACACTTGTATCTAACGCCAAAGAGACTCCCTCCTCCGCTTTTTCCTGCTACCAACCAGTTGGAGATTTATTTTTATTGTGTGCATTGTTTGCACTCGACTTGAGCATTGTGGGCCACACACACAACTCCCACTGTTTTTCTCGGGCGACTAAATGAGTATTACCGCAATAAATCGCCGCAATTCATTTAAGGGCGGCCAACCCTTAAATCAGCAACTGCAAACTGTTGATGAGCACACACACACACATACGCACACACCATCAACACCGCAACCCCGCAGAGATTCATGTACTGGTAGTACTTTGTACACCCGGCAGACCGTGAACCTGTTACGGCATTTTCAACTCTCATGTCAAATTGTCACTGGGGACCCAAAGAAACATGAACCAAAAAGGAACAAGGAATAAGAACCCAAAGCCAAGGCGGCGGCCCAATTGCCGGCAGCTTGTTGAACAAATTGCATCAATTGACTTGCGTGTTCAACATTATGGCAAATTGTGGGTGGTGCCGACAGTTGGACTAATGTGCTACACGATTTTCTAATGATTTCTTTATTTTGGTTGCTTTTATTTACTTTCTGTTTAGCAAGACCAGCAAAGTGTTGAAAGCTCAAATTGATGTCATCGTTAATATATTTATCGATACGCATATGTGCATTTATGTGCGTTCTTGTGATCAGTTGGCAATGCGGCGAACTTACACGAAGTGAAGGTGGGGGCGAAAATAGATTTAGCACATTTAATTTGCGGACGTAGTGTAAACAAGCATGTAAAAATTCAAAAACAAGAGTGATACACAACAATGGCGCATGCAATTTTCAAGTGTTGGTTGTGATAGCTTGCATACATTATTAAATCGAAGTCCCTAAATATACATACTTACATGCATATAAATTTTGCTTGTTACTCTGGTCGCTGTCTGAAGTGTAAAAGAGTAGCATGTAAATTTATGCCTTCCATGAAACATAGTAATTGAAATATAGTAATCGCTGTGGGAGCGAAAGAGAAAGATTTGCACGCATACTAACGCACTGAGGGCGTTGCTGTTTTTGTAAAACATGAATTACGCGCTTGCTCCAATACACGTGTTTTTTGTTCGCTTCTCTTTGCGTTAATTCTTACGACTCTCTTGTGCGTGTGAGCTCTCACCTGAAAAAAAAAAAACGAAATAAAACAGCAGCCGTGGCCGCCATGATTGTGATTTACATTTTGCTTGTGTTCTTGTTATTGTTGCAGGGAGTTTGACTGCTGTTGCTCTTGTGTCCCTACTTCGCAAACACTTGTAATTCGTTTTCCAGTCTCGGGCCTGCGCAAAAGCAATGCTGGAAAACCTTTGTTGTTGTTATTGTTGTGTTTTTCGGTTACATTGGGGTAGGTGGTGTCTGTTGAGGAGACGAGCCATCCCCACCTACCCACCATGGCATTATGTTGTCAGGGATTTCAATTGCATTCCATGGAAGGGTTACACACACATTGACACACCAGCACATTTGTTTCTCATGTGCAAAATTGCAATTTTGTTAGCGTCGGCGTCGCCGTCGACACTTTAAGAATTTTTCCCTTGTCTGTGCAAAAATTGTGACCTTGTAACTTGGTTTTAATTGCGATTGTGAATGCACATTTTTTTCGGCTTGGCGCTCCGTTTGAAGCTTCAATTGGAAAACAAGTCGCAGACAATTTTCCACATATGCCCGCTATTTAAGCCATTCAAAAAAACTTTCATATATCGCCCCACTGGCATCTTGTCATAAACTTGGACAAATGTCTAAAGTTTTAACCAATCGAATTGCTGGCCACATCTAAGGAACTGGCCAAACACACATAGACATAGAAGTTAAGACCCTTTTCAAAATCCATTCAATTTTCCGTGCATAATGCGTAGCATGTGCGTCTCATATTTCCTCCAGGGGTGAAGTGGGGGTTTTGGTAGCATTTAAGAAACCATAAATTTGACAGCAATAACGGATAAAGTATGTTTATTTCGATATTAGGCTAAGCAGCAAACGGAAATGCTCGTAATAAAAGGGCTACAAAAAGCCAGTGTAAAAGAAATTGCGACATTGTTAAGGGTTCAAGATTTTTTCAACTTCCTTCTCAAAACTCTTTAACACTTGATTTCACTTTCTGACTATGTCATGCTACAGTTAAGAGGGAGAAGGGGGAGTGGTGGCGTGTGTGCGGCATATGAATATGAATTGTAATAGATTTAGATAGGGATCAGAGCCAAAAACTCTGAAAGGAACAGTCGCACCGTAAAATCTAACAAATTGATAAAAAAAAAATAAAGGAGAGAGAAAACTTTCAAAGTGTTTTTGTAAAAGCAGCTTAAGGAATACAAAAATATTGTAAAAATAAATGAAAAGAAATATTTTGCTAGAGAAAATGAATTTCTTTTCATAATGAGAAATGAAAAGATTTAATCGAAATGAGTTTTGCTAAACGAGGAAAGCCAAAGAAATGTTTTTTAACCTAAGCTCAAACGTTTCAAAAATTGAAAAAGCCTAACAAAAATATTGCAACAATTTAAAGCGTATCTTATTTGACACTTGAAAAAACTGAAAAGTATAAAAATAGAACTGTGTAATAAAAAATATAAAGTAAAGACGTTGATATAAATTATATGGCACTTGCCACGTGTCACTGATTGTGCAACAACAACAACAAGAACAACAGCAGCAGCAGCAGCAAAGTGTGAAAAACAGGAATGCCGGCAATGGGCCTCAAGGACTCTATAATATGGACAACACGCCCCCGTTTGCCCAACGTCTTCTTGTCTGCCAGTTGATGCGTGAAATATTCCTTCACTTTTTTGTTCGTTTTGGCAGAAAATTTAAGCCGTGCGGAAATTCAGTCAATTTAAAAGGCGCTACACACACAAACACACACACACATAGAGACACACATGCACATGCGGAACGTAACAGCAAAAGAATGTGGGCGTCGCCCTTTGGCACGCCCACTTTGCTAGCGGGGTTCATTGTATCCGTATTGTAGCCGGGCTGCTTAATCCGTTTTATTGTGGTAATAAAACTACAATACAAATTGTTTGAATGAGATTGAACAACATTTGAATTGAGCATGAAATCATGCCCGGCTCCTGACATCGTTCGCCTCAAGGATTCCCAAAAGCAGTCGTCGATATTTATAGATTTTTTGTTCTAGGTTTTGCGACCAGCAGCGTTCAACATTTTCTGTGGTTGTTTTTCTTCTTTTTTTTTCATGTCGGTTGCTTTTAACATTTTTATAAGCTTACAATTTGGAATGCAAGTTGAGATTTGTTGGTGACACCAGAAATGTATTTAGTTGATTAAAGCTTAAGTCAAGAATAACAAACATTTTTTGTATTTGTTAAGAAACTTTTGTGAATAATAAATAATCGGCACATTTAAATTCCATAATTACTTTATTTTCAATTTAAAATTAAAAATATCTTCACTTAGAGGTTTCAGACATATGTAAGAAGCTTTTTAAAGCTTCCAAATCCCTGGTCATTTCATGCTAAGAGTTGAATGTGGCTTTATCAAGTTGTTGCATCTCTTAAAATTTACAAACTGTATTCATTTAAACCAATTTAGGTCCATCGCAAATATTTGCACCCTTTTATAACTGTTCAAAGTAGTATCTTTTAGTAACTAAATATATTACAGGCCAAAATCAGTAAATTAGTTTGATCTAAACTATGTAAACTCATAAAATTGTGGCATTAATTACATTTTGAAATGCACTGGGCTGAAGTCCATTAAAGTGGTCCCATAAAAATGTACCAGAAACAAGGTCAAAAGGACTGTGGCGAAACCTTTTGGTTATTTTTGGTTAACCATTGGTTGAGTTTCGTGTGTGTCCGCTTATAATCTACATGTTTATGGCTATTTGCGTTTTGACCTCCGCTAAGTTGAGATAAGCCATAATTTGATTAAGTTCCCCCCTTTCCAAAGGAGGAAGGGGCGACTGTGTGTGTGTGGCAATGTGTTAAGTGAATAAAAATATGTAAAGCATAATTCAAACAAGGCAAAGGCTTATGGCAATTCACATAAAAATGGAATGTGTGCTCATACTAAACGGGTTGCGACTTTTCCAGATACTTTATCCCTCCACCTTCCCTTTCCCGTGCAGTAAGCTTGACCAGGCGTGTGTGCGGCCTTGTTTAACCAGCGATTATGGAAATTGTTATCCAGCTGGGGGTGCCGGGGAGCAAAAGATTTGCAGTGCCAGATAGGCCAAATGACACGTAGCCCGTGGCCAGGAACTGAAAAAGGACCCGCATAAAGTGGTTGACACCCTCTAAAAAATATTTGTTCACACATGTGGACAAAGGATGGAGCAGGAGCAGGAGCCAGAGAAAAAGCAGCCATGGCCCTGACTTTTATGTTGACTGACCAACAGCTCTGGTCGCTGCAGTCACGTGTGAAGTTTTCTTTTTCTCTTTTTTTCCTACCACACACATAAATTGCATTTGTGTCGAAAGGGAGGCAGGAGAATGTAGAATGTCCCACCCCACCTCGTGTCGCATCCTAAGCTTTGTGTTATTTAAAGTAAATCAAGTTCCATAATATCAGAGCGTACAAATTGGCAGCCAAGTTGAAACTTCAACAGAAGACCATAAAAATAATCATAAACGTTTATCACATGGTCCGAGAGGACAACAAAAGACCAAAGAGACAACGAAGCATGAGAAACGTGGAGGTCGATGAAGATGAAGATGAAGAGAGACACGAATTTGATGAAAATGATACTGCACACGAAACGTGACGTTCGAAACAAAATTCGGTTTCTTTTTCCTTTGTGGGTCAGCGTGTTTGCTCGCAAGGAAGATGAAGAAGTGATGAAACGAGTCAAAAAAGCCAATGAAAGTGGAACGCAGAGATTAACTAAGTATAATTATGAAAAGCGGAAGTCTTAAGAGTATCAAAAGTCTTATAGTAAATATAACATATATGCCGGATGATGTTGAAAGCTTTGGAAACCATGACTTTATATCTTAAACGATAAGCAAATGTAAAATGTAAGAAAGTAAAGCTTGATTTTGATGATAAATAAGATGGAACTTAACGATATAGATATAATAGGATTATTCATGAGTTTTTTGTTTAAGCCTTTGCCATTTAAATTTGTTATAAAATGTATATTTCTGCACCTGTTAAAAGATGAAAGTTAGCAAAGCAGGAAAATCCAAATCTCTGCAATATGGAATGCATGAAGCAAGCTCAAAGCTTCATAGATTATAATGTAGCTTATGGTTTTGTAGCGTATATGTGTATGTAAGTGAATATGCATTTGTGTCCATGTACATACATTTTGAATGTGATGTAATTCGCCGACTACATATACTTAAATATCAACCCCTTTTGAAGCACTCAAACCTTAAAATCGATAATTGCACTTAAGTGTTGTTTTAACTAGCAACTTCCGGTTGTAGATTGTGCGTGAGTCTGGTCACATTGTTGTTGAAACAATGTGCACTTAATAAAGTAATGCAAATGATTTCACCTATTCAAACACATGCCTCGAAGTTAACCACACATGACAAGTCTTCTGGTCTCTTGTTCGCAATTAAATATTGGCCAACTCTCTTCCCCGCTCCCGCTCCCTCTCCCTAATTCTCTATCTTTTCCTCTCCAACCCTCAAGCCACTTGCTGACTGAATCGTATACCCGTGGCTGTAGTATTTACATGAAATGAGGGTCATTAAGTTGCCCAGTTCGACAGTTTATCGATGAGAATTGTTGGTCCACCCAATCCACCCACTACTCTCTGCCTTCTTCGTTGTTCCCAGTTGTTGTTGATGTGTGCTAATCTCTTAATGCGTTTAGCGCACATTTCTATTTGCTTAATGAATTGTTACCGAATACATTCATTTCGATTCTTTTTCCTGTATTCGCATTCGCATTCACATTCATTGATTCATTTACCCATCTCTTTGCTGGGTCATTTGTCGACGTTTGTCTTTTGACTTGCTGCCGAACTGGGCAGAGGGAGAATGGTTGGGGGGTATAAGGGGTCAGTTGGTAATAGGCTAAAGTTGTTGCCTGATTTCAAAACGGGCCAACTGTTAGCCCAATTACACTGATTGGGACATGGTCAGTGTCAAGCTAGCGAGGCAAGACAATCGAAAGGTTATCTTTAAGATACAATTTTTAAAAACAGGTTTTTGACTTTTTATTTGGGTACATAATAAGTATGTCTGAGAAATTGAATACAATTTTAAAATAGCTATTAAAGTCATTTTATTTTCCCTTATATGCATTCTGTTCGTTGCTTGGCTTCAGCGCACAGTAACAGTAAAAGAAAGTAGCCCAATTATCCAACCACATATGAGATGTATCCTTTTGTATCTTTGTATCTTTTAACTGCAGCCGCAACATATCTATAAACAATAATTTTATTGCCCTTTCTGTTCAGTGGCCGCGACAGAGAGGATGGGTCTGATGTGAGCGATATGCAGCCATTGGTTACGGCATAAATTACAATCAAAATGAATTGATATGCGTGTTAATAAAGCTGAGATGGAGGGGCGGAGAAGGTAAAACAACTATACAACAGACAGACAAACAGGCACACGGTCGAAGGATGAGTTGCAGGACAAACAGGAAGTCTGAAAGTTTGGCAACAGCAGCCACCACGAAATGGCGGCATTTCGATTTTACGCTTTTATGATTTCTCGATTTTTGGGCCCAGTGTGTCGAAGGGCGCTGAAGAAGCAGAGTAGCAAGTAAGAAGAGAAGAGAAGCTTTCTATATGAGCCAAGAGTTTGGGTAAGAGACTCACTTAATTAATAAGTTTGTGTGTGTATGTGTGTTTGTATGCTAAATATTTGCCAGGCATAAATTAAAGTCAGAGAGATTTCCCTGGTTAACAACGTATTTTATAGGTACAGTTGCCGCACACACACACACACACACACATACACACATGTATACCATTTAACAAACATTAAAATGTCCGTTGATTGTATAATTGAACAGGGGCGGCGAGGCCGTTGCAGCAACCATGTGTGTATGTAATTCAATACATTAATTAAAACATCAAAATGCATTTTATGCCAAGCACAATAAATAAAATCAAGCGACGTTAAAGAACAACACCACTTAATGCTGATCTCGGCAATCGATTTTTTTTTTTTTTTTTTTTTAAATGCAGATACTTTTCATTTGGTTAGTGAGTATATTCATTTAAAATTAAATACTAAAACGAAATCTGGCTTTATTTGCTTGTAATATCATATTTATGACAGACCAAATTTCAATTGCAATTGTTAAATTGAAAGTTAAATAAGATTTGTGAACTGTTTATATTTTTTGAAATTTAGATACATAGTATAATATATTAATAATTTTAATCCTCTTACTTGTAGATATAAAGAAACACAAATATGTAAGGAATCTCTTATCCTTTTTGAATTCTTAGATGCCATAAATTGAGGATGTTTCATCTTACTAAAGCTTATAATACTTTTCCATGAAGTTCATGCATTTTAACCAGGAAAGTTTATAGTCGTTCAGTTGATTTATTTCTCACTTTCTTATTTCACCTTTGCTCTGGCTACCTTTTAAATGATTGCAAATTCAGCATTAAAAACGATTTGCGAAAACTTTTTTTTTATGTTAACTGTTGTTTTTTTTCTCGGTTTGATAACATTATGCTGTCGAAATTGAAATGCAATTTATTATAAACATTTTATTAAAATGCTACAAGAAGAATTGCATTTAATTGTAACCTCATTTAGCTTTGAATTCATCGTCATTGCGACGCGTGTATTTTGACTTTAACTTGTAGAGCTCATAGAAATAAAATAAAGCTAAATATATATAAATATATATATGTGTGTATGTAAATTCAACCTGAGTTATTAAGTGCAAGCGTAATCAGTTTTTTTATTTTAGTTTTCCGCTAGCGGTTCATTGACCGGCACAGACGACCCCATAATGCTGACACGAGCACTTCGCAATACGCTGCCCCGCGCATCTTGACTCTCCCTTCACCCAACAATTCTTCAACGTTTTGCAATTGCAACGTGTCTTTCATTTAATCAGCAAAAAATTGGCAGGTTTACAAACATCACCCTTCCACAGCCGCTTAATTCTTCTAGACATTTCAAACAGATGCAAAGATTCGTTTCGTACATCTTGAGGTTTGTCTGAAAAGCCTAGCCCTGATGAGTGTTTTAAGACATTTGTTATGAACAGGTTTCAGTTGAAATTCTAATTGTTTACAAAACATCAGGCATTGGCCAGCGTTTTATTGTTTATGTTCCCACGCTTCTGGTTGACAATTTGATTAGACTGTGAAATGTAGAACATGACACGGATTCTAAACAATAATTGTGTTGATTGTTTTGTTATTGTGGAAAGTAAACGAGTCTTAATCATTTTTAGATACAAGAGGAAACCTTTGAATTTTGTATTCTAATGACAAAATTATACTTATATTTTTGTTTATATGTATATTTGAAGCTTTAATTTCTAGATTAAAAACTAGCTTTTCGCAATTTTTAAAAGGAATGTTTTATGCTTTTCTTATCACACGTTTCTTCTGGTTAAATTCGTCTCTTTGAAATATATTCAGACACATTCTTTGCGGTTTTCCTAGGAAACTAGCAACATAAAACTTTTTCCTAGTTGTACCTATAAGAACAGTCTTTTCGAGCTATATCGTATCATATATGTATATATTGCGCTATATTTTAAATATATATGTATATATATATATATATATATATATATAAGTGTGCTCATTACTCATCTACTTTTTATGCTTTTTGGCTTGTTTTTTTTTGGTTTGTTTTTGTATAAGAACCAAAACAGCGACATAAATCTGCCAATTGGGCAGAAAGCAGACACCCAAAACAAAAAGACCAACAACATGCAATACTTAAATATATATGATGAAAAAAATTAACAATATAATATATATATATGCACTTGCTACTACTACCTGGCTATGGTCTGAAGCTACCGCATTGGCATCAAATTCGGCTATGTTCTAAATGCTGCTCAACCTTCCTCTTTCGAAGGTTGGCCCAGAACGAGTTCTTAAAGTAAACCAATGTTCCCAAAAACTAGGCGAAACCTTAATTTTCCAACCAATTCGTAATGGTAATAGTTGATTTAACTTGGGAAAGGGGCAACCAAATCTCTACCCCAAAAAGCAGACTACAAAAAAGGAGAAAAAAGTAGCAAAGCCGAAATGTGATTTAATTTATTATTACAAACGTTAAAAGGAGTCGAAGAAGTCGATTTACGGCAGCGCATCAATACGAGACAAAGGGGAGGATTGGCAAATGAGTTCCATTTATATCATTGGTCATTACGGAAATTATGCGAGCCCCGTTAGACTATCTATGCGACTGAACTGGACTCGACTCGACTGACCCGTACGAAGGCCGGCGCACGGAAGCGGTATAAAGCGATAAAGATACATTGCAAACGGAAGTGGATATGTGGATATGAGAATCGCCTTAGGGACAGACAACAACTGCACAACGGCGTCCCAATACAAAATGAATGTGCGAGTTTGAATGACACAGAATTCAACTGTCCGGACCAGTTCAGTTTAGTTCAGTCCATTGGGCTATGGGGGGAAGTCGTAAAAAACAGCACAGCAGCCCATCAATAAAAAAAATGCAAGACAATGCCACACACACACACACACAAACAGGGAATGAGGCGCAACCAGAAAGAAAAAAAATAGTACCAAAAAAAGCGTGTCAGACATGGGCACGAGCAAAATGCTCACAAGTGGGTTTATTTTGAATGGTTTTTATGCTATTACGTTCATGATGCCAGCCGTAGATAGTGGTACAAAGAAAAAAAAAGCGCCTAGATATTTGTCTGATATTTTAGATTTTAAGTTTACATGCAAGTGATGTTATACAAGGACTTGGGCAGAAGATTGTTTGGTATGGTTATTTATATATAGACTATACATGTTTGTAAAAAATCAAATGACTTTAGTGTAGAGTGTATCCTTTATCAAGTTAAATTCTTTGCCAGTGTGATCAAATCAAAACACGTTCAACAATCATAGTTTCTGGTTAGCAAGCAATATAGGTTTTTAACGTGTTGTACAACACTTGTTATTGTGAATACATCAACAATATCTAATATCTACTTACAAAACTGTTATGTGAGGCAATAAACTAACAAGAACATAAAAACTTTATATAAATGAGCTGTTAGAGAGTTTTTCTCCCCTTTAGCACCGAGCACTAAGAATTTTTCTCATTTTCCACATACGTCAATGATTGATAAGCATTGGCGAAAACTTTTTGGCATTTGTCCTTTTAGCGCGATAAATTTCGCTTCTTCATGCTTGCTTCGAATGAGATTTACGAGCATATTTTGCAGCAGAACTTTTTCCCCACACAGCATACAAAAGATGAAGAACAAATGCGTCAACTAATGAACTAATGAGCTTTTGAAGCGCCACCAAAATGTTGCAAGTGGAGCGCTTCATTAGCCTAATGAGTGGCTCAGTGGCAAAGCCGTGAGCTGGTGAGGAATGACGCGGCCAAATGAGTGGCCTGGCTGAAAGATGTCTTAACGATTTAAGGTTAAAGTCAGTACGGGTAAATTGGAATACCAGCACAAGTGAGGCAACACCAACCCCAACCCATAGCCTCAGCCACCACTGTTCGCCCTTCTACAATGTCGCCGCTACGTGTGCCGCATGCAAACATGATAAAAATAGACACACACAAAAAAAAGAAACCAGGAAGCCCCCAATCATGCGATTACATGTGTGAACTATCGATTGAATTAAGACAAAAACGCAACGAGCAGTGAAGCAGTAGGGGGTGGGGTAGGTGGCATGTAGCCACTTAAGCGCGTCGCCGTCCACTTGAGGCATAAAAAAAGGAAGCAATACAGAGACAGAGAGAGAGAGAGAGAGAAGCGAACAACCCCAGATCTCTCAAACCTCATCAAAGTCAACGCCACGTCGCACTGCAGGCATAAAAACAGTACGCAACATAATCAAACCGACTGTGTGCGTGTGTGTGTGTGTGTGTGTGTGTGCGAGTGTTTGTGTAATAAACGTTGACAACTAGCTTGGTCACCATCCCACTCCAGCCTCCTGTCTCCACCATCAATGCCCTTTGGCTGTGATTATGCTCACGAACCGGACCGTGATCTCATGCCAATTGTCATTGCCACTTTTTGCCGTGTCGATAAATATCATATTTGACGAGCTGCGTATTGCCACCCAACCCTCAGTAACCTCTTAAGGCACTCTTCTTTCACTTTAGCCACAGGCAGGAAAAGTTCGAGTCCTCGGCTCGATTTGCATTAGAATTCAATAATTATTGTTTAATATGCACTTGAGGCAAAACCAAATGTCGCAGCTTAGAAAATGTTGAAGAGCCTCAACATTTAAAGTATGCACATGAAAAAGCAATAAAAGACAATGCCTAAGAGAAGATCTTCAATGGGTTTTAAGAGATTAAGTATGTAAGAGACTTGTAGATTATTACATTTTGAACAAAAAAAGACAATTTGATATATGCATCAACCTTATCTATGGGATCTTCTAGATTAATCACATATCTTTATATCTGTACTGTTTCTTTAAAGTGATTGAAGCCATCAAATCAAATGTTTGTTATTTATTTGTGGTCGCTTCTGGATCATTGCATGCGCCGCTTTCATGCCAAAATTTGTAATTCGACACTTCCTGCTGGCCAAAGCCGACAGAGCCAGAACCAGAGCCATAACCATAACGACAAGTAAATAATAAATAAATAAAAAAAATCAAAAGAAATCAAAATAAAATGGCCACTTGATGGACACTGCCAAGGCAGTCATTATACAGCGCCATTATATAAACATTCATACATACATATGTATGTACACATACATTTGCAATAAATCAAATTCGACAAAAGAATTCTTGCGCAACTTTATCGCGTTGTCGTCGTCTCTATTACATAAAGACGAGCCGATGTCTTTGGAGTTTTTTTTTGGCTTAGCTGGAACACAGGAAATTTACAAAATATGCTCAGAAATTGGGGAAAATAAATGATTGATTGACTTTGTGATACTCTTTGGCCTAAAGATGATTTCAAGTATTCAGGTATGAACGATTTGAAAATAATTTTAATTTTCTACACGATTATTTGGAAAAGATTAAAAATATTAAAATGAAATGAGTAATAATTTTATTAAAGGGTATTTGCTATCAATCAGCATATTCTAACGTCATCAAAAGATCATTTTGATCATTACAGGGTATTAATGATCAAAATGGTCTTATGATGCCGTTAGAAACAGAAAAAACAGAAATATAACCCAAACTCAATCCTAGAGAGCGGAAAAAACAACTGCTGCTTAAGGAAAATAAACAATTGAAAAAAATTTCGGCATCACATATTAATTTAAAGATTTTTAATATTGAACTTAAATGGTTTGATCTGAACTTGAAGCTGAAGTCTTGGCGACCACTTCACCGAATTACGCCAAGGCTTCCCCAGCTCCAAGCTCCAAGCCCCGAGTCGGGAGCGGTTTATAAACAAAGACGTCGTCGCCTTTTGTTCATCTGTAATACAATGCTATAGCTGGCTTCTTAAAGATCGTACATTACGAGCGCAAGTGGCAATCGTTGATATTTGTTCGTTTGTTTGTTGACACAATTTTGGACCCTTGCACTTGGAGTGACCATCCGCTGGTGATGCCATTGATGCTGTACATGCTGGACGGCGTCGCAGTTGGTTATTCATTTTATTTGTTTACTTTGGCATATCGAGTTTTGCAACTGTTGCTTTGGTGGTCGCTTTATCAATGCCGACAGACCACACAAAATTGGTTCCTTGGAAACTATATGGATGCTGCAGCTAAAGTACACTTAAACCTCATCTTTTTTTAAAGTCAATGATTTCATTGAGTTTAATATGAACCAAACTTGCAGGTATGTTGATAAATTTATTTTTAGCTTTTCTATCTCTCAATAAAACTCAAAAGATTTACTTAAAGACCTGATTGATTCTAAGCCTTTAAAGAAAATTAAAAAACAATTAAATATGATTAAGTTAATGTACAATTTGTTGGTAATTTATTTTAAAAATCTATCCATGGTTTGGTATACTATCTTTTTAAAGGCTCATAAACGTTTACTTCTGTTTTAAATGTAGTAGGAATGTAGTAAAGTCTCAGTCAAAGGTCAAAGCAGTCAGTGTCTATATATAATAAATACTTTTTTTAATTTTAAACTAAGAATAAATCATTTTGTCTAGGAATCAATTGCTTATCATTGTGTGATTGATTACCTGATTTTAAATCGATCACATGATTTATTTAAATTTGATAATTCGTTATAGAGAGTACAAAACTCTAGATTTAAGGTCTTTTTATTTAAGGTATATAGTATATATAAATGTCTGTTTCCTAATCAAATAAAGAATTAATTAATATTAAACTAATAGAAGTTTAAAGTTGATTTTCAAATTAAATATGAGAAACCTTTAATTATATCTTTAACTGATCTGATCCGTTAAGTAAAAAAAAAACGCTTAAAGTCACATCCCAAAAATTCCTACAACATCAATGTATACTTACAATGGCTGAAATATATGCAAGTAATATTTAAATAAATATCAAAGATTCCAGAGATTCCCATTTAGTTTCAGGATCTTCGAATAGCTTCAAACTGGAGTTAATTCAGATGTCAAATTATAAATCTTTTAGGATAAAACACACTTGGTAAAGTTTTATTTTTAAAGTTTTTCTTTTTTTTCATATATTACTAGTTTCATTATGCACACTTAATAGCTATTCACAATTGTTGTCGTATTCAGTATCGTATTCTTAAACATTTTGTTATTATTTTTAAGACAGACATCGAAGTTTAAGCTTAGAATTTATACAATTTGCTTTGTATTTACAATATTTGTTAATTCTTGTTGCTCTCATTGAGTTAATTACATGTATAGGATTTGTTTTTATTTGTAGTATTTCCAACAGATTCGAGTGCTTGTGTTTAAAACATAATACAACCTTTAGTTTATAGTTATATGTATTTTCATTTGCATGGAATGTGTGTGTGTGCGTGTGTATGTGTCTGTGAGTGTGATATGGAAACCAAATAAAAGCGTCTGCTATGAAACATGCTATACAGCTAGTATTTAGTATAACCCCTGTATACATAAGTATTTATAGGGTATACGATATTTGTTTTGTTTATTATTATTATTTTTTTTTTAATGCTTTTCATTTCTCCTTAATACTATCAAAACTAAAGCTATAACTAATCAACAAATAAGCGTTTGTTACTAACTCGTAATTTGTAATACAATGTTGCGATCGCTCGATTGATCATCATTAATCAGCAGCTGACAAAAATGTTTGTTCTATGTACTTTTTTTTTTAGTTTTGTATTTCATTTACTATAATCATAATCAATGATTTGAACTAAGTGTTCAGGGTGTGCGATCTTTTTTTACCTATTCTCTTCTCTCTTTATGTTCTATTTGATTATCAGCAAAACTTTGAATCGCATCAATCGTTAACTTAACAAGAACTTACAAAATAAGTTGATAAACTCTTATTGTCAAAAATTTAAAATAATAAAGAAAATTAAAAAATTTAATGTGTTTGGGTTTTTTAAATGCTTCAAAATACCTTTTGCAGTATGTTAATAGTTTAGGGAAACGTTTTTAAATAATCCACAAAGACAAATCTTGAAAAACATTCCAAAAACATTTTTGTTCTTAATTGTTGTTTTAGAAAATTAGAAATTTAGATTTTTAAAAATATATAATTTAAGATTTAATTGAATTAATAAATTTCCGTTTTTAATTTAGCTTTATATTCTATGTGTACTTAATAATTTTCCATATTTGAGTAATACGGTTTTAAAACTAAAGTTTAAAATGTATCGAAAGAATGTAGTTTATATATTTTAATAAAGGGTTTGGAGCCCCCGGGCAATATTTTGAGGTAAAGTGTATATTCGCTTAAGACAAGTGAATTGAAATATTTGGGTTCGTATTTCTGAGGTAATTTTTGAAATTGATTAAAGAATATTATTATTTTCAAATCATTTATTACTAACAAATTTCCGTGGAACTTATTTAAAAAAAAAACTTGCGTCAAAAAGAGATAATAATAAAAACAAAAAAATGTAAACTCTTTGAAAGATTATAATTATTATAATAATAATCTTAAGTTTAGTTCGTAACCTTAATTTTCACTTGTGGATTATTTAAATGGTGCCTTTTTACCGGATTACTTAGTTGACCACCTGCTGCGGTGGCCACTGCGAATGTGGATGCGAATGCGGATGCGAATGGGAATGGGAATGCGAGGCACGATGCTGCGATTGGTGTTGCTGCTGCTGCTGCTGTTGCTGTTGCAACGAATGCGAGTTATTGTTGTTGGAGGTGGAAGCTGTTGAGGCCGCCGCCAGCTGGCGTCATAGGTAAAACTCCGGTGAACTTTGACTGTCAGCGCCGGCGGCAGCGGCTCCTGTCCGCTGCTGCTGTAGACGTTGCATGAGCGTGTCCCTCTCCTGGCAGACACGTGAATACTCAACCTTGAGCCGATGCAGATCCTGATTGAGCTGACGATTCGCCTTCTCTAGTTCGTGACGCTGATGCAGTCGCTTAGAGCGGCAATTCTGTGCATAGCCACGATTCTTAAGAGTGCGACGCTTCTGCTTTAGACGCACTACCTCCTCGCGTGGACAGCCATGGAGTCTTTTGTTGAGTTCCCTTACTGTCAGCGTTGTCAGCATATCATCGTTGAGGCAGTCTTCGAGCGTTGCATTGCTGTAGGCGCCGGAACAGGTAAGTGGCGAGTTATTTGAGCTGCGCGTGGAGCTGGCGGAGAGTGGGCGACATGGCTGGAGCATAGACCGCACGCAGCCACGTGAATTGGAGGCACTGCTAGCGCCGCTACTGCTCCCAGCCGATGGCAGTTGTGGGCCGCAATTGGAGAGCGTTGTGCAGAGTTGGCCGCCGGAGACAGGACCCGGACTGCCAGCATAGGAATTGGCGGGATTCGAGTGCATGTTAATGGGCAGCGCATGCTCCAGACTGTGGAAATGATGATGCGAGGGATGCGATTGAGCCTGTGCCATGTGCCGTGCCTGGGCATGATGAGCATGATGATGATGATGATGGCTCTGCATTAGAGGATGTCCATGATGATGATGTGCTGCAGCTGCGGCCGCATGCATAGCATACTCCCGCTGCCTTTCCCACTCCTCGGCCTCCTCCTGGGAGCCGGGACAGGCAAGCGGACGCAAATCCAACGGCTGCTGTTCCGCCCTCATCGAATTTGGTAGCCACATCATCTCCTGGCTGAGCCCAACGGCAGCAACATTGGCTACGGCGGCAACGGTAGAGTTGGAGCGCCCAGCGTGATAATGATGCGCATACGCCTGACTGGGGCAGCTGCCACTGTCGGTGGGTGAACCTACCACCGGCGGCGTCTCGGGCGGAGTGGAGGGCACACCGCCAGGCACTGCTGAGGATGCTGCTGAGGCTACCGCTGCTGCAGCTGCTGCCGAGGATGAAGTGGAGGAGGTGGTAGAGGAGGAAGTTGTGTTAACGAGCACCGCTTGACCGCCCATGGGACCGCCAACATAGCCTTCGGGCGGTGGACTGAGCGGCTGCAGCCGGCGTTCATCTATGTGCCACTGATGACCCGAAAAGGAGCGGAGCTTTATATGCGACACGGAGGCCAGTTGAGAAACATCTCCTCCACCGGCTGAAACTGCTTCCGTCACAGCGATAGGCAGCGGAAGTGGATGTAAGTGTTGCAGTGGCAATGGTTCTGTCTCATCATCCGCTGGCGGCTCCGTTGTCCATTTGACCGGCTGCGGTGGACTGTGATCCTCGCGCTTCACACGGCCAATGGCGGCAACGGCCATGGGCGTCAGTGTCGTCACCGAATTGCCGGCAACGCCGACGCCCAAATGATCCAAATTAAATTCCTGCACGTATGTGTCGGCAATGGTGGGATCTTCCATTTTCATTGGATTGCCGGTTCACATGCAAGTGCTTCGGGTGCAATATGATTATTGGTGGTGGTGATGGGGGATTAATTAACCGTTAAGTTAAAGGGGCGAGGAAAAGTCACGCACACAGGCACAAGGCAATGATCGGTTATCGGTTATCGACTTTTGTTAGTAGTTTTCTTCACATTCACTTCACTTAAATAATATTTTATTGCTTTTTCAATTGCAATTCGATTTTCCAAAATATTTTTCAACTTGTTTGTTTAAATACTTTTATTTTTGGCGCGACCGCATCAGAATAAGCTATATCTGTGTTTTTTGCCGCTCGCTGCGTCCAGTTTCAAAGAGTTAACAGTGGCGACTGAGTCTGGGTCTAGCTGATACGACTGACTGAAGGGTGGCCCTGGCCGCAGAATGGCTGCGCGACGCGCGCATTCCCTCAATTGTTTGCGTATGTATTTGTGTTGGCAAAGAGCAAAAGCAGCAGTAGCAACAGCAACGACACCGCCAGCTCCACACGTTGCCAGCTTGCACGCCATTCGCTGTTTAGCTCCTGCTAGAATTGCAAAAGCTTGTCATAATAACAACAACAACAAGCATAAGCTGAGAGAGAGAGAGAGAAAGCGAGCGTGAACATTGGGCACCCTTTTAACCGTTAAAGTTTCCCATTTGCCTTTGGCGCTCTCTCACATAGCAGAGCAAATATAAGTGCCTCTCATCTTATGCACAGTGACACGCAAAATGGCGAACATTGTATCGCTAACAGACTGTTGAGTTAATCCTATGAAAAAAACAAAATAGCATTATTTATTTGAAATATTCGTAGATGACTTATAGTCCACACATTAAATAAAATAAAATTTCATACATACCAGATAAGTAAAATATATATTAAAACTAATCTGTTTTTTAAACCTTATTTATATGAGTTGTGCCCTTTTAGTGTATGTGTTATTAGATTTTTCATGGACGTGGTGTATTTACTAAAAAATTATTCGATACTTTCAATATATTTTTGCTTAGAGTTTGTCACACTGTACAGGAATACAAAAACACGACTCTATAAAAAGCTTTGCTTTACTCTCCCTTCAGCTTCGGCAATGTTTGTTCGCATTACTGTTAACTTCGTCGCAGTCATCGTGGTTTTGCCTTGCTTTGGTGGTGGTTGTTGTTGCTGTTCTTGAAGTAGGCGTTTTTGAATTGCCATCAAGCACATAAAAAATGGCACACACACATACACAACATAAAGTGACATATACACATACAGGCGCACCTTATGCTACTGCGGCTCCGCCCACTTGCTGTTGACCATGGATTACATAGGTATGTGTGTGTGTGTTTGTGTGCGCGCATATTTATGAGAAACTACCACAGATATTCCTACAAAGCTGACTTTTCCAGTTGTGAACAAACGTTTGGTTGGCGCTTGCACTGGAAGAGCAGCGCACGGTCTTGGGGAGACATTGTGAACATCCTGTTTGGGGCATCCATTGTTCCATTTTCCAGTGCATAAGTCAATGGGAGATACTTTAGTGCTGATAAGTCGCTCGATTTGTTTTGCTTGTATGTGTATGTATATAAAGAAGTCCCAGCATATAAATACATAGATGTATGTACACCCATATGTACATACACATTTTCCGGTACTGTATTTGTGTTTGCTTTGGCTTGGCTGGTGTAAAGGATTTTGGACTGGACTGCACAGGTGCATGGTGCTGAGACAGCACAAAATTTTCTAGTCCCTCCTTTAGACTTCGGACCTGGCTCATTTTGGACATGGGCGTTGAGAGTTTTGCTTGGTTTATTTTAATTTGATTCTTTTCCCTGTGCAAATGTTTTGTCTACCGAAAACCAAACAGATTTTCCGATTCTCTTATGTAATATTGTTGTTGTCCAGCTATGTATATGCGAACTGGGAATTGTGTATTTTATGGACACAAACTTTTGTGCAACAAGTTTTTTTTTGCTGAGTGTGGGTCGTCTGTGGGTGTTTGGCCACCAGGGTACATCAAGAATGTGGGCTACCAATTGAATATTGATAAAATATAAAAAAGCGAAGGTTTAGCATATTCGGGTTAAAGATGTTGCTGCATATAATAAAAAAACATTTCATGACTTGTTTCAAAAAATCAAAAGTTGGAAAATTTATTTTAAGTGAATATTCTGATTAAAACTTCGTAAGTCTGCGCTTTCAATGCAAAACTTAATAAATATAAGGTATTATCTTCATCCCGATAGAGACTTTATTTTACTAACCGAGCTATATTAGACAATTTAAATTAATAAACAATTTCGAGTTGTTCATTCTTTAATTCTGTTTAAAATACTTTTTCCTTATGCCATTCCATAAAAGCAAACCTTTGGAACATAATAGATCTTCAAATATGATTAAGTTCATATAACAAAATACTTTTTTGTGGTGTCTTTCCATTTGATGACTGACACTTAACAGAGCTTAAGAACTATCTAACTATACTCATCTCCGCTAAGCCACATAAACTGACCACAAAAACTTTTTGTGGCTACTGCTGTTGTCTTCAATCCCAATTCTTGGGTCTTACCCATAGAGACAAACCACCCAACTAAAAGTCGAAGGGAGGAACAGATCGAAGTATTTCATGCCAGCAGGAAACATAAAACAAAATCAAATCATCTGCCGCCTCGCCCAATTCTTGTGCGGTGGCAAACACACCACCCACACGGAGGCACATCCTTTGGGCTTGGATTGCTGTGCCATTGAAGCTTGTCAAAATTAAATTGAACACAATCGAATTATTCTCCGGTGCATGCTCCATTTGGTTTTCTGTTTGGGTTTTTTTCTGTACACCCTATAGACAAGACAAAAGAAGGTTGTTCTGAAGTTAAGTAATAGTTGTCTAAAGTTTTATAATTCAACTATCTGAATGTGTTGTGGCTTAAAATAAAAAACAAGAAGTTAAGTTGTTAAACTTAAGTTACCTATATTTAAGTAACTTAAAGCTTTGTGATTAATGTAAAAAAATAGTAAGTTTTACTCTTTTAATTTAATATTGTTTTGTAATCTTAGTTTCTTCTTGCTTACTACTAAAAAAAAATTGCATCATTAACTTTTTTCATTATTTTCACAAACTTCAACCAGCAATTAAATAATAAATAAAGTAAAAATAATTGGTTTATGAGATTTATTCAAATAGTATGAGTACCTTTAAATAGTATGAAATAATATGTTGATTATTGTAACTTCCGTTAAGTTGCAGAGCATCTTACAGTCGCGCATGGCTATTCAACAGTTTTTTCTTCCTATTTCGTTGGCCTCATTCGAAATGACTCGAGACAACGAAACTGCGAGGCTGCGGTAATTTAACCGTTGAGGTTTCTATGTGGCCGGACAAGAGAGAGAAAGAGGGTGAAAGAGTCAATATTAATGCTGCAAATAGACAAACTGCAGCACTTTGGCATATTAAAAAGGGTTAAAGGTGTGCAAATATTTGCCAGCGGCCAATTAAAATATTGTAATAACCAACTGAAATCCAGGGGAAGGGTATTTAGCCAAATTCTCTCTGCCAGACAGGTGGCGCACAAGACACGTGCCTGATGCTGAGCGATGATTGTGAGCGAGAGGGGAAGTTGTGCCTCAATGTGCCTCGACTATTTGCTTAAAGCCGAAAAGTATGCCGCGGTTTTTTTATACCCTGAACCCATTGAAAATGGGAAAAAGGGTCTTACTTGTGTTTCACTGCTCATTTACAACTAATTCGCGGCTGAAGTGCCTCGACTTTCGTTTGTTGACTTAGACTAAGACTCTATCTCTCTGTCTCTCTCTGTGTGTGTGTGCGCATGTTGTGTTTGTGTATTATTTGTGTTTTACCCATTGTCATTTGCTGTATCCTGTCAAATATTTGCATGACAAGTTCTTTTCAATTGCATCTCAATTGATTCCCGCATATAACGTGAATGTTTATTACGCCGGATTAGGCAGGCATTAAAAGCGCATAGATGTCCTCGCATGTTATCCACTCCTCAATCTGCCTCGCATCTTCAGTCTGCCATGTGATGTGATTGATTGTCAACCAGCGTGCTCTTCCCGCCTTCTGTATTTACTCCCCTTCCGCGGACATCAGCTACAGCTCCTGGAGTGCACTTTAAACAAGTGGAAATATCGTGTTTTATCACAAATAATTTCTGGTAAATCAACAGAAAATCGATATTAGAAGTCGACATCGACTTGCACAAGAAATTTACATTGCCATCTCCCCTGTATTGTTCCGGACAGCGGGTTGTCTTTGTGCAAGCTCCACGGGCGGGTTTAATGACATGTGCGGGAAATCGTGATTTAATATAGGGAATCGATTTTATAAGAACATTGGCAGAGCTAAGCTTAGCAGGTAAGGTTAGTAACTGTGCAAATAATACTGTTCTGGCTGTTAGTTAAACTAATGCCAAATCAAGTATCGAATATTCTCATTTTAATGCATTACTTATAACGCGTATCTTTAAGCTTACACTCTCGACTAAAAACCCCTTTAACGGATTTACACAAGCGTAATAACAGCATTTAACTATGCTAAGCATATATTAATTACAGGTTCGCTAAGACTGGATTAATTAATAAACACACGTGTTATTCACTATTAATATATAAAATTTACTGAAGAGTTTTTTTTTTTAAGAAAACGCTAACTTGCATAAGATACAATTATTGAAGCTAGTTAGACAACTTTTCAAAAATCTATTTTTGTCTTCATATAATTGCTCTCGACAATCTTTGTCAAAACTAAACGCATAACTTGTTTGATGAAATGATTAATATCACCAAGTGTGTTTAGTGTGTTTAATCTTCTTGGCAGCGTCAATATAAACTCTTTCTGTCTCTTCACTTCACCTCATCTTTATCTTTAAAACTTAAGATTATAATATATACTGTTTTCTTTTAATACCCTTTTGCCTTGTCCTTATTTTTTTTCTTTTCGCACGCGCAAATTAACCATATTATACAAGCGCCACATTTGTGGGCGTAACCCGACTGTCAACTGTCAGTCAACTCTGACATTTGGACATGCCGTACCTGACCTTTTTCACACTTACACACACACACTTAGAGAGAAGGGTGACATTTGCTGGCAACCCTAAGCTGTAAGTGTGTCTGCCTTTTGTAATTGCTTCCTAATGAGCTCTATAACCAAACAACCACTCACACCCCTCTCTCTCTCTCTCTCTTTCGTTCACTTTTGGCAGTTGTCTCTTCTAGTCATCCATCAGCCAATGTTGTTGGTTATCAGGCGTCACAGTATATCTTTCACTCATTGGCAGAATTCTTAGCCAAATCACACAGAACACAAGGACAATAAATTATGGCCAGCGATTTGTAAACAACATGCAGTCAGCCGAATGGAGCGAAACTGACCCCGGCAAACCAACGAACCCATAAATAAACGGGCTATCCAAAATAATTGAAATATCTGCTGTCAATGTGTTGACTTCCGTTTGGCGTCGCCATACACCCGACTCCGCATCCGAGCATCTTCCTCGGCCCGGAGGCGAAGGTGTAAACTGTATAAATGGCGGCTCGTTATGGCCCATGGTTAACAGCACAGACACCGTTGTGGACATAACACTAGAGCACAACCTCATCGATATGTGGGACCACCATGCTTGATAAATGATTGCAAAATATATACATATATCTTTTTCATTGGCTCTGTGGATGGGGTGTCGTCTGTGTGCGTGCCAAAGAAATCATTGTGGATTAAGCTGAGATTGAGTTATAAACGATGTTTAATGATAAGGATTTGGCTTGTTTACTCAGAGTGTGGCTTATGATTATATAGTTAAGCTGACTTGAAGAAATAAGCTAAAAGGCTCTTAGAGTCTTATAAAAAACATATGTTGAAGTTACTAACAGTGAAAATTGAAATCGATTTATAAAGTAAAAGAATTTCTAAATATTTATTTCTAACATAAATATAAAAAGAACAGTCTTCTCATTTCCTAATGTCCTAGGTCAATGTATTATTGTTGACAATCCAAAAAGTAGTGAAAAACATAAATGTTGTTTGTAAATTATATTTCCTTTCCCAAAAACACACAGTTTTTAGCTACATGATAAGAACTATTATTCTTTTTCGACACCACAAGTCAGTATTATTAAAAAAATGGATTGTTATGTTTATTCAATTTCCTTTCTTTTCTCCGACTTATTCGCATATGTGACATATGTTGGATAGCACAGTTTTGGTGGAAAGACAATACCGCTTGCCCATGCCACGCCCCCTGCTTCTTGTCGCTATCAATGGAACAGAAATAAATTTACTGTTCGGCTGCCATAAATTATATTCAGTTCAGCCTTTGGCTCGCACACGTGTTACTCTGAACTGAGCTAATAACGGGACAGTTTCCGTGAACCCATCCCTTTTCCACACCCCCGCTCACAGATGTAGGCTATGTTTGTGCTAGCTGTGTGTGTGTGTTTTTGTCTCTTTTTTTGTTGGGCTACTGTCCCCCATAAATATTTGTGCAATAAATTTTTTAATCTTGTCGCTTTAATCGCACAAATGGCGCACACATACAGATTATTTGTACGCGGGGGTAAAGAACCAAAGCTCTGAGACCAGAGACCCCTTGGCACCAAAATCAATTTCACTATCGTTTGACCGTTTGAAGAAGAAGGACAAAAGAAAAGTAGGGGTGATGGGGGGGGGGGGGGGGCTGGCAGGGATTGGTTAACTTTTTTACTGTTTGTTTGTGTGAGACGACAGCAGTTTCCGGTGCCAACGAATTCAATAAAAAAAAAAAAAATCAAACATATTTGTAACGCTTCACGAGAAGAGAGCTAAAAGAAGGGAGAGGATTGAGGCAAAGGCGCAAAAATATTTATGTGACTGTGCTGCATTTTATGCGTTGTCCAACACTCAATTACCATAACGGTCAAATCACAGCTAGCTGCCATCTCGCTCTAACATCTAGTTCATAATACATTTTGCATATAAAATACATAAAACGAACATGTCGATGTCGATGGGTTTGTTCCTTCAACTGGATTCCTTGACCGGAACTAATTTCCATATGGAGTTGCTTCCTCATTTGATTTTCCTCTGCTTGTTGTTATTGCCTTAGGGGGCAGTTGTCATTTTGGTTATGTTGTGCGACAAATGTGCGGCGCATTAAATTTAATATACATATACCGGATCTAACCTCAAAATTGTGCGTTACCCAAACCTCAAAGTGTTAGATTCCTTAACCTCAAATTGTTATTTGCTTTTTGATTCATATATGCCAAGTATTTGATTACCTATCTTTAAGAGGTCGTAGGTTGAAGATTTAAAATAACATTTAAGATGAAAAGAAAAAATAACCTACGAAAAGCCAAATGCATTTATAAAAAGTTAAAGAATTTTGATAATTTCTAATCGAATACAAATCCCAACTGCTCCATCTCCTTCTGAACACCAGTAGTTGCACATTGATGCTCCAGCATATCCAACCAGAGCTTGTAGGAATAATCATCATGCATGCCACCATAACTAGAAGATTAAAAGAACAGATGTAAATACTATTGAATCTACTGGAATACCCAACTATGAACTAACCGTTTGGGCAGATGTTCTGGATATATATGTTTGTGGAGGGAGCTCATATCACTACCGTGTATAAAAAGACGCTCTTGCATTGAGGCACTGAGAAAAGGCTTAAATATCTTGAATGCAGCATTAAAGAGCCAATTTTGATTAACTATATGCAGGGCAGATGTGCGAATCGGCATAGAGGTCTAATTAATAAAAAGAAGAAATCAGTTTAACACACGATACAAAACAGTTTCATCATCTTTTTGACTTACCACCAGCAAGGCAAGCATTTTCTGTGCCACACTTGGACTCAAATGTAGCAGATGCTCCAAGCCCAAATCCTTCATATCAAACATGGCCACACCGCCCATTATTTGTGAGATGGGTTCTAAGGAACCAAGTTCCTGTAGAACAATCGTTGCCCTAAAAATATCATCGACAGTAACGCGATTTGGCCGCCATATACCAAAGCGATAGATGAGTATGCGATGTCCAAGCTGATCACGATATGGTGTCACAGTTAATATATCCTCATCACCCAGATGCCGCAAATCCATGGGACGCACCTTCTCATAAAAGTTTTTATTCTCCTCACGAAATTTATAATAACTACAGAGCTGTGGAGAAGAATGTTCTTAGAAACTGGAGACTAAAATTTGGAGAACATATTAAAACTAACCAATTTGTAGCTATTTTCTAGCTTCCAGAATCGAGCGCGCAAAAACTTTTCCAGATACCTATCATCATTGCGATGTGGTTGACAATTGTTGTGTTCTAAGAAATAAAATTTATGAAAATATGTATTATTTTTTTAAGTGAATAATAAGCTAGAAGATACCTAAAATATAATTGCGAAACTGAGCGATTGTTTCCTGTTTGGTCTTTGGGCATTCTCCTTGCTCTTCTGCAATAAGACGTATATTCTCCGGTATCTCCTCCTCGATGTTCAGTTTGTGTTCTATGGCAGGCATTTTGCGTGCAGCTGTTGCCTTTAAAGCAATATAAAAGGGTAAATAATAAGAGAAAGTAATGTCTCTTGTCACATGTTGCTAGCAACAATGTTGCAATGCCAACTATGCTTCTAATCGAAGCAATGTAGCTTGCTCTAAAATTGAGATAAACTCTTCGTTTTTCACATTTATTCATGCGTTGTTTTCTTATACCCTGATCCCATTAAAAATGGGAAAAGGGGTGTAATGGTTTTGTGCAAAAGTATGTAACAGGCAGAATGAAGCATCTCCGACCATATAAACATAAGCATCAACAGTCGAGTCGATATAGCCATGTCCGTCTGACCGTCCGTCCGTCTGTCCATATGTATGATATGGAGATTTTTCCAGATTTGGAACTAAAGTTCGCCTAATCCCTAGGCAGTACAAGTTTGTTTTCGATTTTTGATAACTCATCCCGTTTCCGATATACACATGGGATCGATAACAATAAAATCTTGAACTTGAAAAAAATTGAGATGGCATTTGAATTATAAATCAAAATAACAACAATCTGTGCAATTTTTATTAAAATCGGTTAAGAAACACCGGAGATATGGACCATTAAAGTACACACACACATACTTGCAAGCAGTAGTCGGGATTTCTCGACTAGAGCCTTCTTACTTGTTTTAAATAGCAAAACATGTGTAACACGCAATTTAATGCTGATATATTTCAAAACATGTTGTTTTTGGCATACTGCTGATTAAATTGTTATGATCTACTTTTGAATAGGTTTAATTATTTATTTATTTTTTATTTTAATCGCTTCTGTAGAACGTCTCGCAGTTGTTTCATTGCTTTAAATAATTGCCTGTCTAATTTTATATATATACTTAGATTAAAAAGAAGATAATAATATATTGGCAACAATTTTAAAAATATTTATGGAAATTTTTTAAAAGTGCACAACATTAGTACTGTTATATTTATTGTTTACTATTTTTTTCAATTTTAGATTCTTAAAATTCTAGTCAAATAATATTTGAAGACAATGTTGACAAACTGATCAAATCAATGAAAGGTTATAATTAACAGAACCGATTTAACAACAGCAATTAGGTGTACGAGATTCAAATTTTAAATACATTAAATACATCCATGAATGTATGTATTTGTCTTTAATATGTATTGTTTATTTCAATCAAACCAAGCAGTTAGCTATCACGGTTGCAGTCACGCTATCATCCCTAACTGATCATTGCAAAATTGCAATTGAATGTTGCTAAGTCAACACCCACTTGTTGCTTGCGTGTTGCTTTACTGTCAATTGAACATTGACATTAATCGGTACGATATTCACACGGTTTTAACCGCAATTAAACACATGTTTGAGAATATTTACATTGTATGGGACACGAATGACACATTGTAAACCTCACGTGATTCATTGTTAGCAACATTTTTGAAATGTTGCCTGTAATTGAACCTGACATTGGCACAAACGACAAAGACATCGCGAAAACCGTATGTACCGTAAGTATTTTGTTGACACATTTAACGTAGTATCTTTACCATTTTGAAAACGTTTGTTTTGTGTTTTTTTTTTCTTGTTTCACGTTCGACTTCAAGTTTGAAACTGAGTCAACGAATGGGCATCGACAGGAGGCCAAATGTTTTTAATCCCATGCAATTTATAATAAACCAACAACAACCACAGCACTAAACTTTGGTAATTTTTGCGATAACACAAAAAATGAGTCGACAGAGCGGCAATGATTAGCGCGCTATCCCAGTCCGAAGCTCTTCCTGAACTCAAAACGAACTGAACTCAACCCAATTGCTCAACGAGTATTGATAAGAGTAACGTCTCTCCAATCTGTGACATTGCACATTGTATTTAATTTCTCTCCGATCGCTTTTAAGCACGTACTAGTAAATTTCGTACTAAACGCTCATCTTAAATTTGCATTGTGACAATAGAATACGTCAAATTCAGCTGTAATTAGCTAAAGTGCACAAAGTACATAAACTAAGTGTCAAACTTCATGTTTACAAGCGGCATTAGTCTAAGAAGCTTAAACCTTAAATAGAGATGATGACGAAAGCCAACAAGGGGCAGAAAATAAAAAGTCTCGTCATACTGTATAATAAATTGTAAGTATTAAAAACAAATTAGCTTTGGTTTTCTGTTTAAATTATACAACCTAATTTGTTTGTTGTGTTTGATAATTTATACTTTTACTTTCATTTATTGTTTAGTTGTGTTGTTTTTTTTCAAATTGCTTAATTGCATTCCTTTAATCAATATAGGAACTCTATTTGGAGCGTTACATTTCTTAATTCTTCGATTTAAAAGTTAATTAAACTATAAAACTTTTTAGCTTATCTGAATAGTTCGCATTAAATTTTTCGCCAGAAAATTATTTTTATTAACGAATTACAAAACACAATAATAAAAATTATTGTAACTTTTAGAAAGTTGTGTTGCAGTTCGAGGTCGTTGAAATTTCCCGAGAAGAAAATTATATCAAAATGAACTTTAAAACAGCCGAAACCAAAAATCAGCTAATTGGCAAACAGAACAAAGTTCCAAATTCAAAGTCACAGGTTTGATTCGCAAATATTGCGATGCGTTGAGTTTTATGTGTAATTTTTTTCTGAGCTGTATTTGTTAGAGAATGCTGAACAGGCTCTAATGCGTTTTAATTTTAGGTTCAAAATGTCAACTAACCTTAATTGAATTTGAATGCGATAATTCTGAATGCACTTAACTATAAATTCTACTCCACTAACATTTCTTTTTTTAATTTATTATATATTTTGTTCCGGCTTCCAACAAGCCAATCACACTAATCAACATTTGGCCTTAACTTAACGTTGTTGTTTACCAAACGAGGTACACAAAAAACACACGATGCTCCAAAAAATTAAATCATTTTTTCTTAACAAGTATGAAAGTTGTAGACAAGTATTTAATTATAGTCTGTATTAGAATTAAACACGCACAGTGAGACTTAATAGAGAATACTTAATATAGTTTTTTTTAATTACATAGAATTCAAAACAAACAGCTACAAGTGCGACAAGATCGACGTCGCACAAGCTCGTATCAAGACTGACTTAAAGTTTGTTTAGAACAAAACGTTTTATGCCCCCAACAACTCAGAACAACACTCACAGAAAACCCGTCTCCAAGCCGGGTAACGAGATAAATTAAAATCATCAAGTTATATGCATTGCAAAAAACAACAAATAAAATTTTTCAAAACCTGCATACAAATTTAAATCATTTCCAAAAAAAAATCTTGAAATCTTTATAAAAATAACATTTTCGAGTTCTAATTAAGTAAAGTTAATATTAAGTAACTTTTATATTGAAAGCACACATTAATTGCAAGTGAGAGTGAAAATAATATGAAGCTAAAAACTGACATATAATCGTAAGGCCAAAGATGGAGGTCAGAACCGGATGGTGAAGATTGTGTTGCAGGGGAGATGTCATAGAAGATGCTGTGCAAGTTCAATGAGCTTTTAAATGACGTCACATTTTTAAGTGTAAGTGTGTGGATACATCTGGGTAATTGACCTAAACGATTGTAAAGATCATAACCAACTGATTTTAAGAGCAGCAAAATTTGCACTTTCATTTCTGGTCATTCTGATCCAGAACATTCGTTGATTACAATTTCATAAAAACTAGTTTTAAGTTAACAACAAAAGCGGCGACAGAGGCAAGTGCAACAAACCTCATGTTGCCGTTGGTCAAGGTTATGTAGCAGGGCTGCGTGAAAAACATGTTTTTAGCACAACAGTCCATCCAAACATCATTTGCTTATAATTTACACTAATTTGGCTTGAAGTAAAATTATAATTTGCCTAGGCTCGTTTCATTTAAGGAAATAAGATACGGCTAACTAACTTAAGCATAATGTGCTCATAAGCAAATCTTTTTAAATGATAGTCTATGGTTCTGCAGAATAAAACTACTTTTTTATTTGATATTTTTACAATTTTAGCGTACAAACAATTTATTAACAAAAATAGCCGCCAAATATTATTGTTTGTTATCGATTAAGACGTTGAACTTGAACATCGAACAGAACAACGCGCATATTGCAGCCCTCGTTCGGTTAACCTCTGTTTTTTAAGTATTTTTAAGTTTATTGTTGGCCGAGGTCTGGCAGCACCTTTCAAACCTTCCGATATGTATCGAAAAACAACCATAGGCTTGGGTACGGGTGTTTTGCGGCCAAGAAATCTTTTCATTTCATCTGGTTGAATTTTATTGTAAAGTCCGTTTTATTCAGTGTTGCAATTAAATAGTTGCGTGTATTATAGCTATAAGTTTAACTTTAAAACAATAACGTACAGCCACAAGCGTAGGTGGAGCACAATCAATCTGTACGAAACATAGTGCGGCGGCGTCTACTGTGTGTGCAATTTTTGCGTTTGTTGCCGCGCGTTGGTTTCGCCAAACGAGCTACGAAATTTATACAACTAAGTGAAAAGGTAAGATAAACGGTGTCTGACGAGTATAATTAAGCGCGTCTATATTGATTGTTGAGTGTGGAATTAGGTAAAATTGACTTTTTTTGGCCAGCGGCATCGCATTTGCAAATTAAAAATGGCGCTGGCAATTTTGGTAGAATTTCTGAGCGTAAGTTATGTATACGAAATGATGCTGAGGGCTCCAACAGCCCTAGCATAGGTTTTTAAGGCTTTTTTTTGTGTTACGTGGGTAAATTGATATTTTACAAAAATAGATGTGTATTGTATATACATACATAATAATAACGTTAAGCCGGCAATCTCGTTGCACGTAGATACATACGCACATCCACAGACGTGTAATTAAGTGTTGCGCTAAGCATGGTTTTTTTTTTTGTAAAGTTTTATTTGTGAGCCATTATTGATAAAATTTTTAGACATCATAATACCAAAAGATTTTCAAAATGTAACGATCTTTATTATAATTAATTTTTAATTCCGGTAATGTAAGTATTATTGTTGGTGCGTGTGCTAGCCGGCTCAACTGCTTTTAGAAAGACAGGGTTGTAAAACACAGACATTGCGCGCACTCTTTTATTTTCGTGCACGGTACGCTAATCGCGATCTAAACGAAAATTGATCCAAATAATTAAAAAAAAAATTATATAATACTAAAAAAGGAAAGAAAAAAATATTAATCTTATTTATGAAAACAAACAGGTTCGCCCATGTTGCTTATTTATTATTAATCATATACCAAATTTATTAAAAACTGTTTATTAATGATTTATTGCAGTTCATGCTTTCACTTTAGATTCGTAAAAAAAAAAAAAAAAACAGACTTGAAGGTCAATTTATGTTATTTTGTTATAAAACGATATATATATATATATTTAAGCAGGTCCAACACAACAACTTCATCATGCAGAACGGTAAAGGCGGCATGTCCATCGAGCAGATGTACCAGAAGAAATCGCAGCTGGAGCACATTCTATTGCGTCCGGACTCGTATATTGGTTCTGTAGAGTTCGTTAAGGATTTGATGTGGGTTCATGATTCTGAGAAAAACCGAATGGTGCAGCGAGAGATATCGTATGTGCCCGGTCTGTATAAGATTTTCGATGAGATCCTGGTGAATGCCGCCGATAATAAGCAGCGTGACAAATCAATGAATACTATAAAAGTTGACATTGATCCCGAAAAGAACATTGTCTCTATTTGGAACAATGGCCAGGGCATTCCGGTAACAATGCACAAGGAGGAGAAAATGTATGTGCCAACCATGATATTTGGTCATCTCTTGACTTCTTCCAACTACAACGATGATGAGAAAAAAGTTACTGGCGGTCGCAATGGCTACGGTGCCAAATTGTGTAACATCTTCTCGAATAGCTTCACTGTGGAAACATCCACAAGGCAATTCAGAAAGAGTTTCAAGCAAACCTGGGGCAGTAACATGGGCAATGCTGGTGACCCAATCGTAAGTATAACAAATTTAGCCAGATTTATAAACAGTATTCAATTTATACATATCGATCTGTAAAAATGTTGTTCATTTTCATTTTGCAACGTTTCTATCAAATTCCTTGTGTTGCAGATTAAAGAAGCTAGTGGCACCGATTTTACACGAATTACATTTAGTCCAGATTTGGCCAAGTTCAAGATGGATTCGTTGGATAAGGATATTGTAGCGCTTATGTCGAGACGTGCCTACGATGTCGCTGCATCCACAAAGGGTGTGTCTGTAATTCTGAACGGCACTAAGGTGCCGGTCAGGGGTTTCAAGGATTACATTGACTTGTTTGTCAAGAATGAGGATGATGATGTTGGTCAGCCCATTAAAGTGGTTTATGAGGCGTGTGGTGAACGCTGGGAGGTCGCTGTTTGCCCATCGGAGCGTGGATTTCAACAAGTCTCGTTCGTCAATTCGATAGCTACGACCAAGGGTGGTCGCCATGTCGATCATGTTGTGGATAATGTCATAAAGCAGCTAATTGAGGTGCTTAAAAAGAAGAACAAAAATGGTATTAGCATTAAACCTTTCCAAGTACGCAATCATTTGTGGATATTCGTAAATTGTCTCATCGAGAACCCCACCTTTGATTCGCAAACCAAGGAAAACATGACACTGCAGGCCAAAAGTTTCGGCTCCAAATGTGCTATGTCCGATAAATTTATTGGACAAATTGCGAAGTCAGGAATTGTTGAATCTGTGCTCGCATGGGCCAAGTTCAAGGCACAGAATGATATTGCCAAAACCGGCGGCAGGAAGTCACACAAGATTAAGGGCATTCCCAAGCTAGAAGATGCCAACGAGGCAGGAACCAAAAATTCCATAGATTGCACTCTAATTCTCACTGAGGGTGACTCAGCTAAATCCTTGGCTGTCTCCGGCCTCGGCGTCATTGGTCGCAACTACTATGGCGTGTTTCCGCTGCGCGGTAAACTGCTCAATGTGCGTGAGGCCACCTTTAAGCAGCTCACGGAGAATGCTGAAATCAATAATCTGTGCAAGATCATTGGATTGCAGTATAAGAAAAAGTATTTGACTATCGACGATCTCAAGACGCTGCGCTATGGCAAGGTGATGATCATGACAGATCAGGATCAGGATGGTTCCCATATCAAGGGTCTGCTAATTAATTTCATACACACCAACTGGCCGGAACTGCTTCGTCTGCCGTTCCTCGAGGAGTTCATTACGCCCATTGTTAAGGCAACAAAAAAGAATGAGGAGCTGTCCTTCTATTCGCTGCCTGAGTTTGATGAATGGAAAATGGATACACCCAATAGTCATACCTACAATATAAAGTACTATAAGGGTCTCGGTACTTCGACATCTAAAGAGGCTAAGGAATATTTCCAGGTATGTTTGCAAAAACAATTTGATATTTTGAATCACTTAACGAAAACTAAATACTAATCTCGTTATTGCAACATTTTAAAGGACATGGATCGTCATCGTATATTATTCAAATATGATGGTCAATTGGATGATGATAACATTGTAATGGCATTCGCCAAGAAGCATGTGGAATCACGAAAAACGTGGCTAACCAATCACATGGACGAGATAAAGCGCCGCAAGCAATTGGGGCTCCCAGAGCGGTATTTGTACGCGAAGGGCACCAAGCAAGTGAGCTACTCTGATTTCATCAATCTGGAACTGGTGCTCTTCTCAAATGCGGACAACGAGCGCTCCATTCCCAGTCTAGTGGATGGCTTAAAGCCTGGCCAACGCAAAGTAATGTTCACATGCTTCAAGCGCAATGATAAACGCGAGGTTAAGGTGGCCCAGTTGTCGGGTTCGGTGGCTGAAATGTCTGCGTATCATCACGGTGAAGTCTCGCTGCAGATGACCATTGTGAACCTGGCGCAGAATTATGTGGGCTCGAACAACATTAATTTGCTGGAACCACGCGGTCAGTTCGGTACACGTTTGACTGGCGGCAAGGACTCTGCAAGTGCTCGTTATATTTTCACATTGATGTCGCCGCTGACGCGTCTTATTTTTCATCCATTGGATGATCCACTGCTGCAATATCAAACGGATGATGGACAGCGCATTGAGCCACTTTGGTACATTCCTATTATACCAATGGTCTTAGTCAATGGAGCCGAGGGCATTGGCACTGGTTGGTCAACTAAAATAGCCAATTATAATCCACGCGAGCTGATAACTAATTTGCGTCGAATGATTAATGGCGAGGAGCCATTAGCATTGCATCCATGGTATAAAAACTTCAAGGGTACCATGGAATACGTCGATGATGGGCGTTATGTGCATTCGGGAAATATTCAGATTTTGCCAGATAGTCGTATCGAGATAACTGAGTTGCCCGTTGGTGTTTGGACTCAAACCTACAAAGAGAATGTTTTGGAACCATTGTCTAATGGAACCGAAAAGGTCAAAGCGATTGTCAGTGAATATCGTGAATACCATACGGATACAACGGTGCGCTTTGTGGTATGTTTTAACCCTGGTGAATTTGATCGTCTGCGCCAGGAGGCTGGCGGATTCCATCGCACCTTTAAGCTTAGTTCTTCGATATCCACCAATCAAATGCATGCGTTTGATGAAAACAATTGCTTGCGTCGCTTCCCCACACCTAGAGAAATACTGATTGAGTTCTTCAAGTTGCGCACGGAGTACTACAATCGTCGCAAGGATTATCTTGTCGGCCAGCTCACAGCGCAGTCGGATCGCCTTAGCGATCAGGCCCGTTTTATTCTCGAGAAGTGTGAAAAGAAGCTGGTGATTGAGAACAAGCAGCGCAAGGTCATGATTGATGAGCTTATCAAGCGTGGTTATCGTCCCGATCCCGTCAAGGAATGGCAGCGCCGCATCAAAATTGAGGAGGCTGAAGCAGCCGACGATGAAGAGGAAGAAGAGGAGTCAGGTTCTGCGTTTACATCTGGCAAGAAGGTCAAAAAGGAAGTAGATCCAGAGAAGGCATTTCAGAAGCTCACCGAGGTTAAGAAATTCGACTATCTGCTGGGCATGTCCATGTGGATGCTGACGGATGAGCGCAAAAACGAGCTACTCAAGCAGCGCGATGCCAAACTGATCGAACTGGATAATTTAATGAAGAAGACGCCACAACATCTGTGGATGGATGATCTTGATATCCTCGATCAGAAGTTAGACGAGATCGAGGAAAAGGAGCGTAAAGAGGAGTTGGGTATTAATCTGAAACAAGCAAAGGCCATCAAGAGTCAAAAGGCAACTGGCGTCGGTCGTGGCAAAAAAGGCAAAAATGCCGCAGGCAACGATGATATCTTTCCCGATCCCATTGGCAAAAAAGTGGCGTTCAAGATCACCGATGATCTTATTAAGAAATTCGAAAATGCCAAACGTGCTGCTAAGATTAAAACTGAGAAAAAGGAGCCAGGTGAAGAAGGTGATGATGATTCATTAGTCGAAGGCGGCACAAAGACATCACCTAAATCAAAGAAAGGAGCTGCTGCTAAAAATGAGCCCGTTGATGTGGTCGATGAGTTTGATGCTTTAGTCGAAGGTGGTGTAGCGAAGACAGCAGCGCCAAAGCCGAAGAAAGCGCCTGCTGCGAAGAAGGAGCCCGGCGAAAAGAAACCACGGACAAAGAAGGAGAACGGCGACGGTCTCAAGCAAGCCAAACTGGACTTTAGCAAATCAAAGGTGAGTGTCTTAAACTGACAAAAACACTAAATGCTTTGACTTATTATTGTCTTCCAAATAAGGCCAAAAAGCGCAAGGATGATTCAGATGATGATTTAGAAATCGAGGGTTTCGATATGGAGGCAGCACCACGTGCAGACCGTCCTGGTCGCCGTGCCGCAAGCAAAAAGATTGATTACACTTTTGATGATTCGGATGAAGAAGGCACCAACAACAAAGCTAATGATCCCCCAATCGACGATGATGAGGAAGATACACCCATTAAGCGTCCGGTTAAGCGTCAACGCGACGAGGACAGTAGCGGCGGAGCTAAAAATATGTCTGTATCGAATAAGCGTCGCGCTATCATCAGCGATGATGATGACGACGATGATGTTGCTTTTGTGGACGATGAGGATGATTCCGATTATGAGGCTTAAGCTGTCTGTACACAGTCACTAAGGCATAATAAGCCCTAAACCGAATACGCTCATGCATTCGTCGTCGTTGTGGTCCTGATCTGTTCTGGTATATTATTTCAAATATTTTACCAAAGAAAAGAATGGAAACGGAAGAAGCCAAGAAAAAAAATGGAAATTGTATTTGAGGTTATATTCCCAATTAATAAATAATAAGTATTTATAATATACCACTTTGCCGAACGGCAATAGATATAAAAACGAAATAAATCGTTATATATATAACCAAAAATGGTGAATTTAAAGCATTGTTTATACACAACATTAATTACCATCCTAAAATTCGAAACAACATATAGGCACACACATAAATATTTTAATCAACTTCGCAACATTCTCTAGTTGTAGATTTTAATGAACAAAACTAAAAGCGATAATCCACCAACATATACAATAGAACACAATTAAATCATTATGTTTTTTTTTTGTGTATTTTGTAGTCGCAATCAAAGACTTTTTCATGTAAATAAATTTGTTTAAAGCAAAAACATTTTTTTAATTTACAACTAAACCAATTGAACAAGAAAACTAATGATTGACTCCAGTTAAACTATTTAGTACTTATATAACTTTTTTTGTAGCTGCACTTAATCAACTGCTCTGTATTGAACCTGTATGGATTATTGGAGAAAATTCCTTAAAGTTAAATAAAATATCTTTATATAAATTTCATGGTGATTCTGATGTATTTCTGATGCGCATTACATCATTTGGCTCTACTAGGAATAGGCAAAGGGACTATTTACTATCCCAATATTTTAGAGATAATTAAACTTTTGGCTTTATTTAAAACTTTTTTTTTTTACTTAATTAAATCATTTGCATAAAAGGTTTGCAACGAAGCTGATTTAAATGATTAAACATGGAACGCTAAGCATCGAGTTGATCGAGAAACACTTTAAAGGTATTCCTTACAGTGTCATTGGCGAACTGTGGTTTGGAAAGTGCCTCGCGTAAAGCAAAGCGACAGCTCTTCATATCGTAGGCAGACTTGAATGGTTCTTCGCTACGGAGTAGTCCTAGTTGTTTGAGGTAGTAGTCCACAACTCGCGACTCCTGCTTCGTTCTGATGGCATAATCGAAGGTGGACTCTATGAGTGAAACAGATAAATCCAGTGCTGCCTTAGAAGTCTGTGACAGATGCGCACACTTAAGCGTTGTGAAGATGAGCAGCAGCACGTGATTGTCATCGCTGAACAACTGTGGCAAAACAGAATTTTAGTTGAAGTATTTAATTTTTGGTGGGTTTGATTCGTTAAAAAATAAAGTCGTTGTGCCGACCCCTGCATCTTTATTTTTTTAATTAAGTTATACACGTGCCTTAAGACGATCTAAGCTATTTTATTTTGTGTAATCGTGTCTTTTCTGAAAATATCTGATTAAGTACTGACACATAATTTTATATTTAAGATTCAGTACTATTATTTTGTTATGAATTTTGACTCATAGTTAATAAAAATTTTAAATTCTTTCATACCTTAATTTTTCTAACACAAAAAAAAAAACTTAGATCGTCTTAGGAAACGTGTTTAAATTAATTAAAAAAAAAAATGCAGTCAGTGTTTTTTTTAAACAAAAAAATGTTCAATGACCACTCTAATATATACATACATTAATGACGCCTTCCAGTGCTTCCAGTTTGTTTTCTTCTTGAAGAGAATTAAATTGTTGCAGCGTGCATGGCATTCTGCTCAGGCAGAACTCTTCTACGGTGCAGTTATTATTGGTTGTTGGTTTTTCGTTGTCATTGTTCGCTAGGGTCAATGTGTTCATGGCTATGTTGCAGCTGGTCGTGTCGTCAACAACCTAAAAAAAACATTTTATAGACTTAGAATATGGCTGTATACTGATCAATTACTGATCATAAGACACATACGATATTAGCTGGAAAGGATTTGGTGGACAAGTAAGCTGTCTCTTCGGCCTCATTTTCATTAACATAGTCCTCATCATCATCGTCAACTTCCTCAGTAGTATCATTTGGATCGTATTCACCATCATCACCCTCGTCTTCGGCATATTCCTCGTCTGTGTTCTGCATTGTTTCATCACCATTATCCTCGCCACCGCTTGCCTCGCCCTCCTCTTCAGACACAACCTCTTCCATAGACATCAATGCCTGAGGATTCTTACTTTTGGCCATTTCGGCAACGATTTGCGCGACACCTTCTTGCCCAAAACAATTTCCATCAATATTGAGTACCCGCAACTTGGGCTTGTTAAGTATGGCTGTCACTAGCATTAGACCGCCGTCAGAGTTGATATCGTTAAAGCCCATATCAAGCACTTCGAGTTGTGTATGATTCTTCTCCAAGGCCTCAGCAAAGAGATAGGCGCCATCGGTTTTCAACAAACAATCGCCAAAGTTGATTTCCCTTAAGCTGTTCAAGAACATTGTTTGATAGTTAGCTTAATAAAATGATGACAAAAAATTGCAATGCACTTACAGCGGCGTGTGCATAAAGACATCGGCTATTTTGGAGGCACCCTTTACAGTTAGCGTGTTATCGTTCATATTGAGGATGCGTAGGTGGGGATTCTTTTTAAAGCCCACGGCTAGATCAGCGACGCCAACATGGTATATGGAATTCTGTGGCATCGTTATCTCCTCCAGCGTTTGTAAACGTTTGAATGTTTTTGATAGGGCCTTTGCGCCTGCATTTTCAAGCCGATTGCGGCCAGCGACGAAAACCCGCAGTTGAAGAGGTTTTCCAGCTGCTTTGGCATTCTCGTGCAGATCAAGCAGTGCCACGGACAGCATACGTCCACCCTCGGGTCCCAAGCCACAGTTATTTAAATATAGCTCCTGCAGTGAATAACAAACGGGTGAGCGCAGAAACTCCTCCAACCCAGTCATGCCATTTGGACCCAGCGCATTATCGCTAAGATCGAGCACAGTCAATTTGGCGCCCGCAGCTATTAACCCAGCGCCGAGATGCTTCAGTGCCAATGGAATTTCGGACTTGAGGCGCCGCGTAAATAAATTCTTCCACAGTGCCTTGCGAAATTCTGGATGGCGCGTCAACGCCTCCCCAATCGCCTGTGCTGCCTCCACGCCCAACGTATTTCCATCGAGGTTAAGAGCGTGTACTGTTGTCTGACCGTTAAGCGCATCCACAACTGCCTTTACTGCAGATTTGCATAAACGTTTTCACTCAACATACAATTTTTTCATCAGGCTCCATTCTACTTACCGTGTTCGGCATTGTCCCATGTTTCCGCTTTGTCCTGAAATGAAATGCACTGCTCTTCGCTAGCCTGTGCCGACATGTTAGCGAAACTGAAGTTAGCCATAGCCATTTTGTATTGTTTTTTAAATATATTTGAATACAATGAATGTTAATGGAAAGTTTTTAGCACTGTACTTTTTTTGCAAATTTCTTCTGCGATTTTATTGTCTTAACCTAGCAAAAGAGCGGTTGAAGTGACAGCGGCATCGGCGTTTGTTTGTAGCAGCTGCACACTCTGGCAGTGCTGCCACAGTAGAGTTGTCTCATTCTGACGCGTAATTTGGACGCTTTACAGCACTGTTTAGAAACAGCTGTTTAAGATACGGTCAACAACATTGCAGCACAGTAAATAAATGTGCATCACGAAATAAACAAAAAATAAATAAATTGAATATCGAAAAAGCATTAAAATGTGTGCGGCCTACGCAGGTGGATCTTGGATAAGCGCCGTAATTGATGAGGTTGCGCTCGAAGGCTTAGAAGGAACCACACTGCCAAGTAAGTAATAAAATAATTTAAGGAAAAACTCAAGCTGTTGCTGGTTGAACAGTGTGTGCAAGCAGTGTTTGTACCACATTCAAAATAATCCATAGTGCACAAAAATGATCACATTTTTAAATTAAATTCAATTATAGATCTTTGGTCTTTGTTGGGCATACGACTACAAAATGGCCAAGCTCTGTCGGCCACATTACAACAACAAATATGGACTCTACTGTTGCGCTCTACAAACAAGGTGAAGTTCTATGAGCTGCCCGAGGCACGTCCCCTAATGCCACCCTATAATCGTATTAACGACGAGGATCCGGAACTGGGTTTGCCTGTGGTCCCAGATAGCTGCCCTTTTTTGCGCTTCCCATATGCACCCGTACTGGATGGCCAAATAATGGGCAACTGTGCGCATTACCATCAACGTAAGCTCATAGCTGTAAATGTTCTGGAAGAACTGACTGTTGCAGAGGCCACTGAACGGTGGAATCAAACGTTAGTTGTGGTTGCCAGCCAGGATGAGCGTCTTAAAGCACTGATGCCGCCTAATCTGTTAAAGCCTCGCGAGCTGTCCGTTCAGCAATTCATATTCTGGGAGTGCATTGGCCGCTCTCGCTACAATGGCGAAACCACAAGGGGTCCCTGGTCATTAACTAACTATTTTAAGGAGTCGTGTTTCTTATTCTACACAAAGTAAGTATTTTCAGTTTTAATCTTTATTAAGCAAATCACAGATATCTTTACTCTTCGCAGAAACAAATTTATAAAGATGCACCTGGTGGTTAGTCAGCCTTATACAGAGCGTCACAATGGACGCACCATGTTGTCTTTGCTGGTGATGTTGCCACGCTTTTATCGCATTTACAAGAGTCACCTGCAACGCGTTATAGAGCAGGTGTACATCGAGGTTAAGGCAAGTCCTGAACAGTATGTGCCCACAAGTGAAATAACGCAGCGGGTAAAGGGTCTTTCGACGTCGAGGCTGAAGAAACTTGTTCTCTCACACAACTTTCGCACGTTTTTTGAGACGGCACTTATCTATCCACCAAAACCAGCTGGCGACAGTACATCCAAAGATCAAACTAAGGGACGCAAAATGTCGGTTACACGTTTGCGGAACCCCAACACAAAGTTTGAAGAGCTTACTAAAGTGGACGCCAACGCTGACAAAGAGGAGAAGTCGACGGATGATTTTCTTAACCAACGTCACTCATTCCTTAACATGCCCATCGAACTTGAAAGCTTGCGGGCCATTAAACGATTTGGTGAACGCGGCATGAGTACCGTCGAACTAGCTCAGTATACATCCATTAATGTACAGTTAGCACGTGGTGTAATTAAGCACCTTATGGCCAGCAAAAAGATCACAAAATATACGGATACGGTGGGTAAAATACGCATCGTACGCTACGTGGCAATTGCATCAACGATCGTGACAGAAGCCGGTATAAAAACGGAAATGGAGGAAAAGACTGTGGAAAAGCTGCAGTGCAAGGACGAGTTGGTAAGCATAAGTTTTAAGACGAGGAAATGCCATTGATGCTATTACTATTTTCTTAATGAATACCTACCAGTACAGTTTTGGATGCATTGAATTCACGATTAAGTCAAACGAGGAATTTTTAATGCCATTGTAGGATTTATTTTTAAAAGTATAGACGTGTTTGATACCACAAGTTTATTGATTTACTTTCAGTTATGGAATATTAACAACTGTGTGATGCAATTTATATATTCTTTTCTTTATTTAAGAACTTTCCGCCCAACATTGATATTGTGGTCAATGATCTACCGAATATCAAGGCAAATATACGCCACATGAGTTTCGCAAATTTCAAAATGGCCAGCAATCCGGAGAATGAGACGCGACGCCAGTTGGAACGCAAGAAACTAATTGTACAACAGGTTGACAAGACTTGCATTGTCCATGCCATTGATGTCATACATGCAATTGCACAGTCCGAGCTCAATGTTGGATGGCATGGAAAGATTTGTCGCAAATCAATGTTTCGGCTGCTGCAGCGGATGCAGCACGATAAAGTTGTGAATACGTACGAGGTGACGCTGGAGTATGAGCATCTGGTGCGTCTCTATCGTTTCGTCACACATCCCAGCATCGATATCGACCACGAGCAATTGCAGCGTGAGGTGTTGCGTCTAAAGAGCAATTTTCGCTTGCTCAGTGAGGAGCGATTGTTACGTCCGTCCCAGTTAAAAGAGAAGGAGAGGCGCGAGGTGCTGGCACGCAAGAAGCTACGCGCGGAACGTCTGCAATCGGGCATCAAGATTAAGCATACGGCTCCTAAGCTGCTGTTGGCGTGCACGCTGCATGAGTTCCTGTTCTATTTGGTGCGGGAACAACAGCCAGAACAACAACCGCTGGAGATGAATGTGGATTTGCTGCAGCACTGGCAGCGCACCGAACCATCACTGCTTACACGACAATTCCTCGAAGAGTGGCAGGAGAATGAGTCTCAGGTGCTGCCATATACACAGGAGATAAGCTGGCGCACTTTTATACCTCCACTGCCGCGGTATGCAGAAAAGCCTCCTGGTTGGCTCTATTTCATTGATGCACTGGAACGCATGCCGCTTTCACTGATGCTGCGACTTTTTCGCGTTGAGCGTGAAGTGACAGAACAGTTGCGTCCGCATCTGCAGCATCCGGTGAGGCAGCACTATCTAATTGGACAGTTACAGATAACGAATTTGATACCACGCTTAAATCTGCAACAGAGACATCTCAATACACTGCGTCTGTTGAATAATATGGGTCTGCTGCAGGTAAGCGAACGTCAGCTGGGACGTGATGCACTGCAGCGATGGATTTATCTGAATCAACGCAGCAGTCTGTTAGACACGACGACCAGCAGTGGTCACAACTTTAAACGTGTTAGTCCAGAGCGCAGCTATGAGAAATTAGATTTTGTGTTTGAGACACGCGCACAGGTCGCTGAATATTGGGCTAAGCTGCAGAACATATGCATTTACACTAAGCTGGGATTCCTTAAGCACAGGGAGCGCAAGGTGGGCAGTCGCAAAGATCAGCGTTTGCCGCCTTTGACTTTTGTGCGTACCGTGGAATTTGATGAGGCATTGGCATTGGACGATGGCACCGTGCCCGGTGATCAGCAAGGCTCAGCTGGACTAACCTCCTCGCTGTATGCACATCAATTTCGTCATTGGTCCTGGGTCAAACGGTCATCGGTTGCTGCGACCCGCACAACGGCCAGCAATGCCCGGCCATCGACATCACATTATCCCGTACGCAAGCGTCTCAGTCTGATGCGTCCCAAACCATTGCCCAGATTTGGTAAAATGCGCAATGCCAACTCGACTGGAGAAATGCGCAAGCGTAAAGGTGGACCCCGTGATGATATCGACCGGGATGCTTTGCGCAATATGCGCACATTGCGCGTCACCTGGTGTGCTGCCGAGGATCGTCTGCTTAAGATGGGACGCGCTGTCTATTTGTTTATCGATGCCCCATTGCCAGCACTAGCACTGTATAATGTGGGCACCATTTGTCGGGATGTCATCCGTCAGTACCTGGGCATAAATAATAAAACGACGCAGGCGTGCGTGCGTCGTCTTCAGTTTCTTATACGCATGAAGCGAGATCAGCCGGATGTACGCAATTGGATCTATATGATGCAAGCGCAACCGGAATTCAATGCCACCTACAATGAGCGCTTTCTGCCTGAACTTAAGCGCGAATATCCCGTCCGTAGTGATCAAATCAATGCACTACTCATTCATTTTCTTCTCATCCTAAACAAATTGCATACAATGATTCTCAATGAGGTAAAGATGATATTACCACCATCTTAGAGATCCCCCAACTAATTATGTTTCTTTATTTAGGAGCATGTGTATCGTCAGTTTTTGTTGCCCGACAATCTAGAGGATTATCATCGTCGGTTTAGAGAGTTTACGCCATTAAATGCCGAACAGGATACGCTGCTCTATGCGAATCCCACCAATGAGACAGATCTGCAAGTAACCGTTGTGTTTGGTGTATTGCACAGCATATTGTGCTGCAACAGGGACAAGACGCTCTTTAATTGTCAGGCATTTGAGATCTACAAGCACTTCTCGGAAGATGTACTTAATTCTGCTTTCAATAAGGCTCGGGCTGATTCCCTGCTGGTGGCTGTAAAGCGTCGCAATATTAATCATGTGAATCGTCAGGTTTCGGGACCCGGTCACCTGCTCAGCTCCAAGTACAAGTACCGTTTGATCTTTCAAAAGTACAACTATATGCTTTATGATGCGTATTGTGCGTTTGCGCAACACTTTAAGGAGCAGCAGGAGTTGGACAGTAAAGTACAATTGGCTTCACCCACCTTTGCCCAGTTGCTGCTTCTGACCGAACGGTTGGCCAATAATCGCTTAGGCTTGTCGCTGCAGTTGCCAGCAAATATACTCACAGTGGACACCACATCAACGTCAAGACAGAGTGGGTCCTCTTCAGATCGCATATTGGATCATTATAGCAGTATCTTTGACAATGCACCACAAACGGAATATGCCAAGCGGCTGGAAAGTGTCTGCAGTGGCCGTCAGGCGGCTCGAGTACGTTTCCATCCAGCGAATCTCACATATCGTGTGCCATGCAGCGCGTATAATCTGCTTAACAAGCTGCCTCTGCGCTCCATGCATTTTTTTTGTGCCTTAGATGCACTGGGGCAGTCGGTGAATATCAGCTGTGCTCGCTTAGAGCATGGCGAATGCCCTTTTGGTTGTATTATGCGCAGTGGCAACTATCTGAACGCTGTGGAGCGCATAGTCTACGAGCATCGTGCCATTTTGCGTCAACTGGTTGCGGATGCATTGCCTCAGTCGCCGTTGCAACTGCAGCTGGACAGCTTCACTTCGAGCAGCACCACGTTGACCGTGTCGACGGGTAATCTACTTTCACTAGTCAACAAATTGGAAAAGTACTGGCGCCAGCAACAGCAGCCGCTGGAGCAAAAGGATCTTGGTAAAGTGCTGGCCGACATCACGCTACACAAGATCACAGACTGGCATATGTTGTGCAATCGTTTGCTGGACTTTGAGGCGGGCAAAGAGGAGACGGAACGCACTCAGGACTATGAGCCGTCGCTGAACAAGGAGGAGCGTGCTAGGGCGCAGGATGTATTCGTAGTGCACCTACCCACCATACACATGGAGCAGATAGAGCAGGAGCCGGTGCAGGATGACCAGAAGGCGCTGCACAAGACAGTGCTTGACATGGTGTTTAAGTAAGTATAGTATTTTATAAGATCTTTCACAATTTTTATTCTTGTTCTTCCGTTTTCAGAGCCACCTATTGGCGTTATACGGATAATACGTTTGAGACGTTGCTGCCAACTCTACAGGAGAATCGAAACTACGATGCAACTGCTATACAGCATACCAAGGACATACTAGAATATATACACAATCGCCCATTGGGCGCTGAGTGCATAGAGCTTCGACGCGCATTTCCATTTGGCAACTTCTTGCTGGACGCTCTACAAGAACTGGAGGGTCATGACTTGATTAAGCGTGTGGGCGTTGCCAGCCATATGTATGTGCACAGGGAGCACATGCGCCACTGGGTGGTCCATACGTTTCACATAACGCGGCTAGAGCGTGAGCGTATGCAATCCATGGTAGCTGATACACCGGCTACGCCGCAAGCTGTTGTGGTACAAAAGCGCAAAATATTGGAATCCAAGGTTGAAAGCGATGAGGAACAGCCAAGCACCAGCAAAAAGGCAAAACTTACCCAGCAGAGTAATGTGGAAAGCGGTGACACCGAAGACGATTATGATGCAAAGGCGTTAATGCCACCACCAAAAGCCCGTCGCTCGAAACGTGTAAAGCCCAATGAGGACGAAAAGGTGGCAGCAGTCACGATCTCAACAGACCTGGCAGCCGCAAGGGATGTGATTGTCATGCGTCCTCAGCCATGGATACGTATAAATGCTTCTCTTAATCGTCGCGTTCTCGACCGCTGGATGGGTGCTGTGCTAAGCGAGTGCATCACTCGCAATGGCTGCACTGTTCACAGTTTATTCCTGCGCTTTCCACATCTGCTGCCCGTGGATACGATGCTGCTGCTAGAGCTGCTGTGTAAGCTGGATTGCATACATCTTATGGAGTTGCAGCCGCCGAAATTACAATTGGAGTGTAGCGACGACGTGGATTTTATGGAGCAACGTGTGACGCTCCTCTACGATCCGACTTTTACCTATGTTAAGGTTCATTCGCATGCAATTGAACAATTTACTAACTTTGTTGGCGTTAAGACGTACAATTCGGAGTTTATTTAAACAGCATTATCAAAAAGCTGACTAATATAATTAATTAATTGGTTTTATATTATGGACCAAACTAACTGAGAGATGAATCGGTACGGAAGGTTGGCTTCTTGATTCTAAAATATACTTGCACAAATTAATTTTTTTAAAACGTCTTTTCAATCAAGACGTTTTTTATTCAAAAACAACCTTGAAGAGGAGTAAAGGATTGTATAAATCGAAGCGTCTGGTACATACGACCTGCAAGAGATCGTTTCTTTATGCACTTCTCACTATGTGTAGCGTTTAACAAAAATATAATACAAAAGTTGCTAGGCGACCCGAGAGAAACAAAAACCGGAGGTTTTTTTACAACTACGAACTTGCATTCGTAGCTTTCGATTTTAATTAGTTTTTCCACTATTATTTATATCATTGATGTAAAAACCGCAGCACTACACTTTTTGTTTATGTTGTTTATCGCTTGCCGCCGACGCGAGGAGCAGCCTTTTGTGTGACCTTGGTGGCCTTCTGTTTGGGCGCTGACTTCTTGGCGGGAGCTGGGGCGGATGCCTTCTTGGCTGCCTTAGTGGCGCGCTTCTGTTCCTTGGCGACCTTAATAGCCTGATCGCGCTGTGCCTTACGCACCTCTGGTTTCATGTTGCGCTTGGCCATGATTTCAGCCAGGGAAGCACCAACAATGGCGCGCTGGAATTTCTGTGTGCGGCGAGTGCGCTTCTTGGAGGCCTCCTCCTCGATACCCTTGCGGTGCTTGCGACGGTACAGCACAGTCCATGTCACCTTACGGGGATTGCGCTTCATCAGGTAAGAGCGCTCGCACTTCTTGTCCAGAAAGGTGAAGGTCTACACAAATAAATAAATTTCAATTAGCTAAGAGCCCATATAAAATTGTTGTTTACAATTACCTTGCCATCGATTTTGACCATGGTTTTGCCATGGCCAGGGTAAATTTTGTACCCACTGAATGAACACAAACCGATTCTGCAATGAAAACGTATTGTTTATTAGAGTTGATAGAGAAAATATCATAGCATAACAGCATTGAACACCGTCAATTGCATCACAAGAAACGATAGAATTGCATTTGTACTGTGATGTTCGAAATTTTCGAAAATTAATTAATTTTTTACGTACTTCATCTTGCTGGTCAAAAGTGAAAAGAAACGGAAGTGGACGCGTTGTTTGACAGGCGCTGTCACATACAAACAGCTGATTTTCAGTGTTGGTAACCGTATTCAAGCACTGTTGCATATGTGCTGTGCTTAGTACTTATTTTAAGCAATGGTTTATCAGCTTTTATTCGTTTTAATTTTTTTAGATCAGTTACATTTTATATGGCGCTAACATAATGATATTGCTATTTCCTTCACCTGCAACAACAATGGGTGGTTCCTCAACAGACGGCAAACGGATTAAGGCTTGATGTTCTTTTGTCCGCAAACGGTTTAATTTTTTTATTTTATGAGAAACTAATAAAGATACGACCAGCAAAGCCAAATTGGCTGGTGCATTGTATAGGATAAAGTACCAGGGTATTTTTTCTTCACGAAGTTCTGCTATCCCATTAATTTCAATCATTTCTATCGAGCTAAAATATAAATGTTTGATGGTTGAGTGATCCAGTCAGTTCTTTTTGTAGTCACTTGGATACCTGTAACAGAAGTATGATATTTGAAAACAAACAAATTTTTGAGAACAATTCATGTAAACTTCAAATATTTGACAAGTCATTACAACCTGCCTAGGAAAAATAATAACCTAATTTAATAAAATCAGTGAAAAGAAACCAAATGTGTCTTATTTATTGTAAGGTGTTTAGTTTGGTTTCGAATTATGCCAAAATACTTATAAGTTTTGTTTTGCACACCAGTGCGCAAACAGTTAGGTAGACGATGTATTTAATTGTAGTTTACTTGTCCCGCTCTGACCAGGGCTGCATTAAAGTATGACCAGCTATATGGGTGATTCGCATACTTTGCAGCACTTTTTTTTTAGCTTTGTCGCTCAGTTTACAGCCCTAGATTCGCCGCATAGCATTACAAGCAAGCCCGCAGAATACTAAACAATTTCGAAATTATGTTTATGTCTTTAGTTAAAAATATTGTTAATCTGTGTGTCTTAGTGTAAGAAGGTTTCACATAGCGCAGTTGCTGTAACGAGCTGGGAAGTTGTGCGAGATGGTGCGTTGTGTGTAAGGAATATTTTAATTAGCTCGCAGTTATTGCGCTGCAATCAGTGCTGACATGTTTGGCTTGCCTAACAGCATGCTAATGACGTTTGAATAGCAATAGTAGTTTTCAATAAACCAATAATAAGTGTTATGATGCATAAATCAATTTGTGCCATGTGAATGTGTAAAATATATTCAAATGTTTATGGTATGCAAATAAAAGCACTTTATTGTCTAGAAAATAGCTGTATAGTTCGCACTATATATAGCAAAGACAAAAAATGCTTTTTTTTATTTGAAGTAACAATAAACGGATGTTGTTTTTGTTTCATACAGGTTGCAATACCAACATGGATCTGCAGCAATTTTTATCGCTGGAACGCAAACAGCTGGAACAGGACCGCCAGCGGCTTAGCACAGCACTTGGAAACAAAAATAATGCCCAAGAAACTTGTCCTGCTGCCGTATTAATGCAAATGGAAAACTTTGTGCCGGTGCAATGTCAGCGCTCGGCAAACACAAGCAACGAGTGCAATGAACCCACATTGGCCTCGTCCTCAACCTTAGCAACGGCAATACAAAACCCTGAGTTGCCACTAGAGCTAAGTGTTGAGTTGGAAGAGCAGGAGGAGCAGGTGGAAGAGCTGGCCAGCACGTCGCTGCTAAAATCGGCCAAGGAATTTGTGAATCAACGCGAACTGCTCATTGGAAGCGCACGACAATATAAATCGCCAAATGCGTCGTATCGCGATTTGGAATGTGAGCGGCCGCAAAGCGAGAATCGTTTGCCAATTGAGCGTCGCAAAGAAGCGGTAAGTAATTTGTATAGAGTAGTAGTTTCAAAATGGGGGTGTGGCGCCCACATGCTGCCAATTTAGATATTAACGCTTGATTGGCTCAACGCCCAAAAATTGGTCCCGATATTTGCCATAACTGTGCCAATTTCTTTACGGCTCGTTGGGCCTCTCAACGCGTCGCGCTTTGTTCGACCAGCTGCCAAAAAAATTTGAAATTCAGTTGTCCACAGCTTCTCATAGTGTTTGAATTGTGGTTTTCTTCTTTGGTAAGAACAATTTCCTTATAATTTGAAAGTAAAAGTGTTTGCAAAAAATTTCAAAAGATAAGTTCACAAAAGAAATACAAGTTTTACGTACCTAAACTTTAGTATTATATTTAATAATGTTCCAAAATCTACCTGTAGAAACTACAAAAAAAAATAATTTATATTTAGTAGTATGTTTCTCTAAAAATTATTTTCAACCAATTTTTCAAAACTTAGATGCAAAATACTGGTCTATATGTTTCAATCAAGAGTGTATACAATTAGTAAGCACTCTACGGAAAATAACAGAATCCAATTCAAATAAAAAAACCCAAAAATACGACGATTTTCATTACTATAAGTTCAAAGTTCCCAACAACCATTGTTGACCCTATCGCTTTTTTCAATATACTTTTACGTTTTTAATATTCGCTGTTTGCGCTTAAGGCGAGCATGTTGTCAATAATTGTACACACTAAATAAAAAATGTTAGTTGTTCATGTTTGTAACTAGTGTTACTATAACTAGGCTATAGAATCAAGGTTTGAGGTTTTAATTATTAAATAATTCTTTTGTCAGGTTTGAAAGTTGTAAGCGCTTCGGCATCCATTCGCTCGGCCACATGAATCATTTATGCCCTATTCGCTGTTGTTATTTGTTGCTTTTGCCGCTTTTGTTGTTGCTGTTCTTCGTGCTCCAGTTAGCATTTTGGCTCTGCATTAGCGTCCATTCATTTAATGAATTTCGCTTGCGCTGCTCAGTTGTAATTTGAAGCTCGTTTGTTGCGTTTGTTGCTTTTGTTTTGGCCTGAACTTGAAATTTGTAGTACATTAAAAAACCACATTAAATACGAATCAACAATCACCAATTACGGATTACTATATATGCCAACTACATAATTATATATTTATATACATATATAGGTGAGCTCGGGTCGTAGCCTAAACAATTTTCACTAATTAATATAATATATAAAACGGAACAAACACAACAATAAGAGTGAATTTTAATTGCATAAATAAAGCAAGGCAGAGCTTAAATTATAACTTATAACGTTGGCAAAATAGTGCAAACTTTAATTGTGTGCAAAATATGTAAAACGCCGGTGGTAAAAATAACGGAGAGTAAAAAATGCAAAGCCAACAAATTGACCAAAATTAACACGTGACTAGAAAAATTGCTGCGTGTCGCAAGTTAAACAAACCTTTACAATTAAATACTCTACAAAATATAAAAATTCGTTCAGTTGACAACATAAAACAAATTTTATTTACTAATATGTGTTTCTAAAGTATTTTTAGTAAATGGCTTAAACAGAAGTTTAAATATTTTATGATTTCTTATGTTCTAAACAAAAAGGTTTTTATTAACTTGAATCAATTTCTATATAATCTCACAAATTATTTACTATATTCGTGTTGTTATTTATACAACACTAGGCAAAGTTTTAAAAAGAGTGTTTATGGCCTCGAACTTTATTATTGTCGAATGTTTTGCCGACGATATGGTTTGTTTTAGCTCAAATAGTTTTCATTTTAATTTTGTAGTTCTTATGACCAGTGCATGAAAACTGAAAGCGTTGGTCATGCAATTTCCGCCAGCAAAGTGCATTGTGCCATTTTGATGTGGTACGAGACTTCCTCTGGCTGGCGGGTTGCGGGTTTGCCGGCTGAGCGCGGACCTGTGGGGTGTTTAGTGCCTAGTCATTTCCGCGAAAGGTTTTCTTTCTTATTTAATAGCTAATGACAGTTTTGTATGTGGATGATTGATGAGTTGGCTTCGCTCATCGACAGTTTTCACAGGTCACTTAAGTCATTAGAACCAAAAAAAAAAGCAAGAAAATACGCAGCACGACTTTAACAAGGACAGGTCAGTTATTTCAAAGCCTTTAATTAATTAGCCAGCTTTGTGTGGCCTTCACGATTGTGTTTAGTATAAGTTTCGTTTCTTTCGATTTAGATTTTTGTCGCTTCATTAAAACTAAGTTGAAAAACGTGACTCTAAAAGCTTTCTATTTTGAGAGTCAGCAAAAGGTTTTGCATGCTTTTAATTTACATATGAGATATATACATGCTTAAAATTCAATTACATGGCCTTGAACTTATGGCGTCGCTACGCGTTAGCATAAAGTGCCTTTAAGTAACCCTGAGCGCTTTCTACCAACTACTCTCTTTGTTGCTGTTGTTGAAGCTTTTAGCCCTGTGCGCTGCTTTTATACGCATTTTCATTAGCTTTCGCACTTTTTGCGCACACCAAAACGAGTTTACCACTTAGTTAACCTAATTCGAACGAGACACGCAAGTGGCGCCCCTAATGAATGAACATCGTAGTAAAAATTTAATAACGCCAACACAATGCTTGTAGGAGTTGGTTAAGCGAATAGAAATTGTAGTACAAGCTTTTATTTAGGTTAAAGGATTAACTATATGATTTTTGAGGTTTAGTAATGAACTTGAATAACTTTTGACGATCAACTATTATTTTTGTAAGGATTTCATTTCTGGGTTGATGAAGTTTACTTATTTCTCTACAGTCAATTTTTCTGTTGGATGAATAAGCAGATAACACAATATGCAAACTGACGTGAATACTGCAAATATAAGTTTTTAGAAAAGCTATGAATAAAACCATAAGTTGCAAGCTCTTGACCACAATCCTGTTAATTTGTTTATTCCAAATCAGTTTCTGTACCGGCATTTGAGCATTATAGATCCACACACCTTACAATATACTGTAAGTCATCTTTAAGCCCAACCCATGATGAGAAAAAACCTTGAACTATTTATTTGTTACCTACAATGAATTCGCTAAGTATTATTATTACATTATATACATATATTTTTGTTTGATAGTTTCCTTGACCTCAATAACAAAGTGCGAGAGAGAGTATGCAAATTATTTGTGTTGAGTGTTGACGAAATGCTAGACTAATAAGTAATAGCTGCCACTCAGTATTTGTGTATTTACTGCTCTTTATGGCAAATTAGCCTTTAATTGTTCTGAGAGCTTAAGTATTTAATCCACTGACAGAAATGGTCCCTGTCAAGTGATGAAATTGTTAAAACGAATTTTAATTAAGGCTAACATCAAGACTAATTTCAGTCAAGTCGAGTGAAATGCATGCAGCTAATAAATAGTAGTACTCGGCTCTGAGGCCCCGACAATAATACCAGCCTGGGTTTCCAAGAGCTCGGAACAGCTCCAAACAGCTGAACCTTGTTGATAAACTGCCATTGGAAACGTCTTTGACTTGCGCTGATGACGTCGTTATGGGTGTTACTTTTACGCTTGTTGTTGTCGTTGTTGCTCTTTGCCTCTTTGTATTTTTATACCCCTTCGAGAATAATTATCCAAGGAGCATACAATATTTAAGATTAATAGTTTTTTTATTCGTATTTTTAAAGACTTTTTATCTTTTATAAGTTTTTTTTTACTCTTCAACTTTTACTTTAAGGTTTTCTTTTCTTAGTTCTAGTTATTCTCTTTATGCTAAAAGTGCTAGAAGTCTTCTACTTTAAGTTTAAGTGCTGCCACATAGTGTTAGTATAAATTAATTTGTTTATAACTAAATATTTTTTGTAGCTCTAGGATATCTTGAAAGTCAAACTGATTCATAATGCTAAAAATGTTACCTGATTTTCATATAAATTTTGATGCCAACGCTGCACGCGATTTGCAACGTCGACGTCAGCGTCCCCGGCATAAAAATTATGTGTGGCAAAAGTGGCAGTAGGCAATGTGAAGCCCTCGCTGGAGCAGCTCCAGTCGCTGGCTATGAGCTGTGACCCCAAAAAGAACGAAACGTTGCTTTGCCAATAATTTGTTGCCTTTAGGGTACCCCCAATTTCCTACACGCCCCTTCACTTAAAGGGGCATCGTACAAAATGTACACGAGCTTCCTGCTGGTGGTTAGTGTCGCCAAAAGTCTCCCTGCGAATTAAGAAATAAATATATGTAACACTCGACATATAATCGTAATACTAACTCGCAATTTCTTATTCTCTCTCGCTCGCACTCGCTTTTGGCAGGATGATATGGAGCAATGGGTTACGGACACATTTTATTCGTATTTTCCCGGCTTTAACAATGAAAATCAGAAACGTCAGAATTATTTGCGTGAGCGACAGCGCGAGAATCAGCAGAACTTTCTCAAGCACCAGGTAAGTGGGCATAAGGCATAATCAGCGTGAAATTTATAACCAGCGAATAATTTAATTAATGTATTTTCTTGTTGCAGATGCTACATCCGCCTGTGGCAAAGTCGCGACGTCAGCTGAAGCAAGCAACAGCGCCGCAGCCTCAGGCAGAGGAGTTGCAAACGGCGCGCTCGAATCAATCGAGCTCAACCACATCCAATAGCCGAACGGATAAGACTGACCTAGAGTTAATTGTAAATAGTAATCCCAATTACGTGCCGCCCAAAATACGGCCGAACACCAATCGCCATCAACTGCTTCAGGATCTGGGTCACGTTGAGCTCTCCAACATTGTCACCGGCGATGGCATCATGGAGCGCAATATGCGCAGCGCCGAGCTGGAAACGGCGCGCAAAAAAGATTATCAACGGGACTTGATGCAACAGATTGAGGAGAAGCGACGTTCCATTGAATTAATACGCGATAGGGAACGGCGCCAAGATGAAGCCCTAACCAGGTAAGTGCTAATTGTGTACCTTTTAACATATGACCAAAATAATAATATTACCATTGTTAACAGGCGGCTGGAGGCACAGCTGAAGACCATTCATTTGGAGGAGCAATTGCAGACGGAGCGACGACGCGCTGAAAAAGTGAGTGTATTTAAATAATTACAGATTTAATTCACTTTCAAGCGCAAAGAGAGTGGTACACAGAGTACTAAAATAACGTATAGAAATCGAAAATATATATATTTGTTAAGTTCTCTTCTTAAAAAGTTAATCGAAATTTTAATTTCTGCAAATTCTTCTTTAATGCTTGAAAGTGTGTTAGTGTCCAATATATTTGTAATTTGTGTGTAATTTTGTTTAAAAATCCTTTAATAGGCACGAATTGAGTCAGAAGAGAATCGTCAGAGGCGCGAACATCTACTGGCCAAGCTGGAACAGGATGCGCAGCTTTTAAGTGCCAAAGAGCAGCAAAACAATTTAACCGCAGCGCCGAGTAGAAGCAATCTCAACGGCAACAAAAGCAGAAATAACAATAACAACGACAACAACAACGACAACACAAAGACCAATAAGGTTTACAAATACTTCAGCAATTCGGCCCATCATGAATATAGACGTGGAAAGCCTTTGCCAGCTGGCGTTGAGCTTGATTTTAACTTGCCTAAAATGGCAAAGATCGAACGAGAGTGCTTCCATTTGTGCGAGAAGATTTGTCCACTGTGCGATGAGCCCTTAAAAAGCTATGAGAGCTGCTGTTTGCGCTGCCATCGCAAATTGGCACTGAAAATGAAGCAGCAGAGCAGCGAGGATACAACAGATTCTGCTACTGCAGCTGCGGAAGGTGAAATGGAGCCAGCAGATGCGGTTGATCACAATTGCCAGAATAGCTATGCACTGGTCTGCCTCAAATGTGAGCGCCTCTATGCGCTGTGCAGCCAGTGTCTGGTGAAGAGTGACGTCTGTCGTGCCTGTCAGCGAGAGCGAAATGTGTGCATGAGCTGCCGTCGAAATTTGTGTTCCTTTTGCTTGGAGGAGATAGCCTGTGGTCGGGACACGGAACGCACGCACATCAATGAGCGGCCAGACCGAGAGCAGACAGAATCTGATGACGCATTTCGTGTGCTGGAAGTTAATTATGCGGTGCCATCGCCGGCTGCGGAAACGAATGCCACAAATTTAGCTAATAGCTCGCCACCCTACTCCTTTAATATTCCACTCGATTCGGTGTTCCATGACGACTACAAGCCCTCGCCGGTAAAGCCAATGTCGTTGGATGAACAACTGCCCACCGCCTCTGGCAGCGCAAACAACAGTTTTGAGCTGGATAGCGCCGATGAGCAGGCCATGGAGCGTGTGCGTCGTCAAACTGATCAGCGCATTTCCCGATATCTCAAGAACTACGGGGATTTGGCTGCTAAACAACAACAACAGCAGCAGCACCAGCAGCAGCTATTGCGCAGCAAAAGTGAATCACGTCATCGGGGCACACAGACGACACCTCTGTCGCTAGGCAGGCGTGATGTAGTGCTTCACGAGACGCCTACACCGAATTTATCCATGCCGCTGCTGCGTGAAATGCCTAAAATGACGCGCAAGGAAACGGCAACCTCGCCGCCCGCCGAAAATCGACATCGAAAACTGGATAATCTCAAGAAGCGCTGGGAGGTAATGCATCAAGTTGTCGATACAACTGATTGGTGTTTTATAAACTTAAAACATTCTTTTTTCATATATGACAGGTGCCCGCTGTGCAAAAGTTGATGATGTCTACATCGTCACCCAAGATATTGACTCAAGTTGGAGCCATACGTAAGCAGCTGCAGGCGGCGCGTTTCTATGACGATGTCCAGAAAAAACCCTACGAGGAAGACGACGACAACGATTACTGAGCAATTGCTAACGGCAACTTTTCAGCTATTTCCGAAAAGTTGTTTACGTTTAGTTCAGTTTCAGTTTTTGTATTTGTATTTTCTACGGCACCGACAAATTATTCACCTTTTACTATCCTTAAACTCATTTCATTTCTGTTTTGGCTTTTTAAAAACTACCATTTTAATGAGATACGAATAATGATATAATACCATGTGCTTCTGCTGTTTCGTACAGCATCAAATTTGTATAGTTAAGTCATAAAGTTTGTTAACGTTTTTACAAATATATTTATTTATACATACATTAAAATTAAATTTTATTATAATGATCAATATCCTAAGTGCATTATGGGCATTATTTATTTTAATCGCTGCTAATTATAGTTGACAATAAAAAACTAGCTAGTAAATGCAATTTTAACTATTATAACATTAAACGCCTGTTATCTGTAAATTTTTTAACTGATTGTTAGGGTACATACATTTTTAATGTTTATAGATATCGATGATATAGATGTTTAAATAGGTTAGCTGCCTTAGAAAACAGGAGTCTTCTTAGATTCCTTAGCTCTTATACCCTGAACCCATTAAAAATGGCTAACAAGGGTATAAAGGTTTTGTGCAAAATTATGTAACAGGCCAAGGGAAGCATCTCCGACCCCATAAAGTATATTCTTGATCAGCATCAACAGCCGAGTCGATTTAGCCAGGTCCCTCTGTTCGTACGCGTCGATCTCAGAGACTATAAGAGCTAGAGACTCCAGATTTGGAACATAAGCTCGCCTAATCCCTAGGCAGTACAAGGTTGTTTTCGATTTTTAATAACTCTTCCCGTTGCCGATATACACATGTGATCAATAACAACAAAATCTTGAACTTGCAAAACTTTGAGGCATTTGAATTATTAAACAAAATAATGAAAATCTGTGAAATTTTTATTAAATTCGGTTTAGAAACACCGGGGATATGGAGCCTTGAAGTTGAGTATGCAGTGTGCACGCACACACATACTTGCAAGCACTAACTGCAAGCGTTAAGTATATGGTTCAGGGTATCGTCTAGTCGGGGTTCTCGACTAGAGCCTTCTTACTTGTTTAATTGCGCTAACTGCATTTTTAAGATTCCCAAAGAGTAATGAAAATTGTTCGGTGCAGTGTTAAATATGTAAAAGATTCAATGGTTGATTGTTATCAAAAAATGATTTTTTTATTGTATTGCTTTTGTAACCGTAAGTTCAGATGGGCTCAGAGATGCAACTCCTTACCACTGCAGTGGACGGGCAGCGTAGACGGGAGCGTACTGGGAGTAGGCACCGGCGTTTCCGTAGCTGGGAGCTGGAGCGCTGCATGGCACTGGAGCCAAATTGGGCTGGCAGCTGAAAAGATAATTCTTGGGGCACGGTGGAGCAGGAATGGAGACGGGTGCTGGAGCTGGTGCGGAGTAAGATTGTGCAGCTGGTGCGGAGTAGGATGGTGCAGCTGGTGCGGAGTAGGATGGTGCAGCTGGTGCGGAATAGGATGGTGCAGCACCTCCATACGAAGAGCTCAACATCTTATCGTCCTTATCGGCAGCAACGGATATAGCCAAGAGGCAGGCAACGGTGAAAACAGCAAAGAATTTCATGTTGGGTTGGTTTGGTTAGATTTGCTGAACTTGGCTTGAAGCGAACTGCGATATTGAATGAAGCACTCTTTGGGCTTTATATAGGGCTGGCCACCGTTCGTTCAATAAAACTGCAGCGCCAAGCACTGACCAACTTTGCAGTTGCCATGCGTTGACCAAGTCAGCGGTTTTGTTTGATTCTAAATTTGCATTGCTAAAGAACTATTCGCTTTTTTTTACATTCAACTTACATACTTATTACTTTCCTTTTTTAATCAATATCCGCTGCGTCTTTCATTTTATTAAGATTATTAAAAAAACTACAAAACAAGTTTAATCATAGAACAAGAATTTTTTGGCTTACCATTGCTCTAAAATTTTTTTTATTTTAAGCTTGTTGCTATGCGGTTTAAAATATCGGTTTTGGTTATGGGTGCTCGTTAATTTTCAATGCAATATTATAGAGAAAAAACAGAAAGAAACTTAAAAGCTATAAGATTGCCATTTTAATTTTACATTAACATTAAGATACCTTCAATAGAAACATAAATACTTAATTATCTTTGAACATTGTAAAATGACATAATTCAATGCATTTTCATTGGTCTATTATCTGTGATTTGTTGTTCTAGTTATCACAATAGCTAAAAATGTTTTTTCTGTTTACATTGTTTGAAATAGAAAAATTTCAACTTATTTCTTATTGTGTTAATACATTCTAAGCCCAACTTTTAAAAACGACCTGTTCTAAAAATGTCAAAAAAAATTATACACATTTTGGTGTGTTAATGGAAATTTTGCTTAATCAAAAAAGCTGTCACAATGATATATTTTCAACAACACTTGCCACGAATATGCTGGCAACATGCATTCAAATCGTCGCGCTGCTGCCACTCGTCGACTAAAGAAAAGGTTAAGGGCAGCGCTGGCCAGCAATTGGCTTCCAAGTTAGAGCAGTCGGTGGATATAATAAAGCGCGCTAGGATCTTATATAAGCCGGAGGAGCTACTGCTGTGCTTCAATGGCGGTAAGGATTGCACAGTGCTCCTGGATATGCTGACCAAGCAGCAGATGTGTTCAGCTCCATTGCGTGCCATTTGCATCAAGTCACACGATCCATTTGTGGAGGTGGAACAGTTTATCGAGAACTGCACTGAACGGTTTCCCATAGACCTGAGACGCTATGATGGCGCTCTTAAACTGGCCATTGAACAGGCTCTGATCGACCAACCTCAGGTGCGTGCTGTCTTCCTAGGCTGCCGCCGCAGTGATCCAGGCTGTGCTCAGCTTGATACGTTTATGCCCTGTGACAAAGATTGGCCGCCATTGATGAGAATATTCCCGTTGCTCGATTGGAGCTATCATAACATTTGGCATTATCTACGCAGCCAGCAGCTGCCCTATTGCTGTCTCTACGATCGGGGCTATACATCGCTGGGCGAGAGAAGCAGCACAAGAACCAACCCTAGCCTGCTTTTTTATGATGAGCAGCTAGGCAAGCTGATCTATCGTCCAGCTTACGAACTAAGCGATGATAAACTGGAGCGTGCCAATCGTGAGGATGCACAAATTGTTAAACTCCAGCAACGAGTTCCGTAATATAGTTTAAATATAATATTATGTATTAGCTTTAACATTTTCATTAAAATGTGAGTCATATTTGTATTTGGCATTGAAAATGTTAATTCTTTAGTTTTTTTGCTTCTTATAAGCACACAATTTGCAAATATATTTTGCAATTGGAGTAGCAAGTGTCCAAATAAGTGTGCCAGACACGCATACACTCATATTCACACTTATGTGTATGTAATTGCTTGGCCTTGTCGCTTATCAGCTAAATTGGTAAGCTGTATAGTTTGCCCACCCAAATAATATGTTGTATAAGAGCACACATGTTAAGTGTCATTGAAGGGCATGTGTATAAGAGAAATTGAGAGGTTTTGTGGAGTATAATTCGTGTGGGTGGTGAGAATAGCATACTGTAAAAGCACCTTGATTTGATTAGGTAAAATATCAATAACTATATCAAATAGCATTTTCTTCTGTTTAAATAAACCCCATACTTGGTTGTCACAATGGGGAAACCAAAGCGGAGTTAATTATAAAAAAAGAATTTTAAACTTCAAATAGTTTATATTTATTTTTATTTAGTAAAATTATTATAAATCAATGTTAGAATAAAATGTATAATGTAATAAGAAACCTCTTAGTAGCATATTCGAGTAACTTTTTTGAGTACTTAATTCTAGGTGAATCATATTACCTTAATCATTTATTTAATGGTTTATGTTGTTATTGACAACATTTTTTCAATACATAATTAAGTATAATATAATACTAGTATCATATGCTACTAAAATACTTTTAGATTAATGTACTTTAAAATGGATTTGCGATTATTTCAAGCCCTTGATGAAATAAACAAAATTCTTAAACATGGTTGAATCGCTACCATTTTGTCTATTATTAGGAGTGGTGTTTTCCGACAGCTCACCCACTAAAACCAATGGTCGATTGGCGTCGGCTTTAAAATTTCTCTCATCAAAATCGTTATCCACATCAATTTCAACTTTGTCCACGTTGCGCTTGTTTTTCGATTCCTCATCACAAAAGTCCTCGCTGTCCAGCAGCTGATCATACACCTTTAGCAGATTATGCTCCTCGGACTTTTCCAAAAAGTTTAGCATTTCTTTGATGGTCTTGTCATGCTTATGCGGCAGCTGTGCATCGTACGGTGGAGATTTTCTTGTGGCAAACTGAGCACGATATCCAGACTTGTTGCCTGTTGGCGTTAGGCGTACACGATACCAGTGTTGATCCTGCGGATCCTGTCCCAGCAGTGCATACTCAAATTCTGGTCCACGAGTTGTCGATGTCTTTTTCGTTGTCACACACAATCGATCTGTGGTTGGTGCATAGGTATTGTTGTAGCCACTGGAGTTGTTCACTGGTCGCGGCAGCTTATACCTGAAATAGTTCAGATTTTGAGTTGACCTCAAGCAGACTTTGCAGTTGTTTGTGCCTTACCCCAGTTGTTTATATCGAGTCACACCCACAGGCAAACCACTGCACAAAGCTATCAAAGCGTAGATGATTATGCTCAAAGTTTGCTTCTTGTCCATATTCTTTAGTTGCACTGACTGTTGACAAATTGTGGCTTTGGCTTTGATTTTATAGCGCCAGCAGCATTTACTTTGTTCTTATTGGTATTAGATTCCAACAGTTGGCTTCGAGTTCGCGGTCGGCGTGCCAATCACCATGTAAATGTAGCGCCAAAAATATTTTATTTTGGTTCTACAGCGGAACCACTGAGATAAGTTTTGTAAACTCTTGCAGTCACGTTTGAAGTGTCTGCATTTCGCTTTGCAAATGCTTAGAGACGTGTTTATATTAGAGTCAATCATGTAAATCAATATGCGATTCTGTGTATGAGAGAGGTTGAATAGATTAAAGATATGCGGTTTTTAAAATAAAATAAGCTAAATCCCTATTCCTACCTTAAAGTTGAAGAGTTTTATTGGGAAAAATATCCTGCTTATAAATATTATTGTTTTTCATTAATTTCAAAACTTTTTTGTTATGTTTTGACCTTATTAAAAAAAAACCTCAACCAATTATCAAATGAAATAACTTATAAGTCATTACTCAGCATAAAGATTAATACTACATTTCCAGTTTAAAACATAATTCTACCTCGAAATTCATGAAAAATCCCTTAAAAAGAATCAACTTTGAGGTAGGTCAGAACTTTCCAAAGTCATAGCTCCCTCCGAACTTAACCGATAATGAAATGAAATACCTTATTAGCCATGGCATGGCATATATATCAATACTGCATTTCCAGTTTATAAACTATAATCTTTTAAAATGCATTTTTTTAGGCTAACAATTGTTTGCCCAAGGAAATTCCATCTACAAATAGGCACTTCCTGTCTACAACTATTCTCGAGTGGGCAGCGCAGCAAAGGAATAAAATGACCTGCAAATAATGCTATCTCTTTCGTTTACACGCTCAATTTTGGTTGAGAGCATTGCCAACAGCAATGTTAAAATTATTATCAGTGAATTTGGCGACCTTTCTAATGGCTATTCACCATTGAGTGATTGTAAAGGTAGGGAGAGAGGGTTGGGTAAGTTTGCTCGAGGAGCGTTGTCTCACACTCGGCTGTTAATCAACCAAAAATACTTTCACTTTAACTGTCCTGGACACTGTGCGCGTGCTCTCTCGCTCTCACTTTAGCAGACATTCTCTCTCTCTCTCACGGACGCTTTGGGTCTCTCTCTTTAAGCAGCTGGTCGGCTGCTCAGCTGTTATAGCTGACATTGCCATTTGCCTGTTGTGTGCAAGCGTTGGCAATTTGTGCGCGCATTGACCAACACTGTACGACACGAACACACGCACTTCCCCAATAACACACATACGCAACGTTGTCCGTGAAACACTAGCAGCAGCAGCAGCAACAGCAACAGCAGCAGCAGCAGTAGCAGCAGCAGCAGCAAAGCTCTTGCTTTGGCTTTGGAGTCGCTCGCTAGTACGACTCAGTTCGTTTGGGTTTTTTGGTTCGGGCCAAGTTTTGCAAATTTAGTAGACAATCTTTCCTCATTTCGTTAACACACACAGACACGCAGCACAAATAAAAAAAAAAATATAAAACTGGCTTCAAAACAGTAACAAATAGAAAATAACAAAATAAATTTATCAAAAATTACAAACCACAATATAATGCTTAAAGAACGTAAAATAAATATTAAAAATAAATAAATCTATCGCTAGTGTTTAGAGAGCTTAACTGTGCATCTGTCTAACGGTCGTGTATATTAAAATAAATGTCACTACATAATGTAATTAATTTAATATAAATCATACATAAAATGGTAATAAATATTTGTTGCTTAACGTGACGTTCTCGTTAAACAATGTATCCTGCTGTGCGCGTATCCTTGTTGTGCTTCTTGCTCTCAATGTAGCTCCGAAACGAAAGTACGTAAAAAAAAATGTATCTCTTATCAGCCAAGTTATGCGTAGCGCTTTAATGGCCAAATAGCAGCACACAAGTATGCTGATAAAAATGCTGCCAATTGTAGAGTACGGCAATTGCATGACTTAAGTCCGTGAAATAGACTGTGAAATACTTAAATTCTTAATAATGAATAGGATTATAGTATTTCCATACTCTGTTATCCCCCAATCGCTTGTTTACATAGTAATTATTGCCTTTGACTGGTTGCCAGCCTACTTTTTACACAGTTCAACTAATAATGACATTTTAATTGACATGTTTCTTTTGTCTTTCAAAGTGAACTGTCAGCTGCACAAATGAAGCTTGCAAAACTAACAACAAACAAGTATTTAGCAGAAACTTATTTCTTTTTGTTTGTTTTTGTGAAAAGTTAAAGCAAATCATATTTGAAATATTTATTTTATTTTTAAATCTACTCTGTGAAGGAGAAATTCTTTCATAAGTAAAAGAATTTAAAATTATTATTTGAGCTTAAACATTTTTTTATATCATTTCCAACGCTTTGGATTGGCATTTTAGAAGTACACTTCAAGTATATTTTACATAATTCATATAAAAACATAAACTATTTTTTTTATGGGCTCTTAATAGATCTTTAAACCTTAAAACGGCTTTACTTTATGCCTAATGTGTTAAGTCTATGTTCTTGCCATTGTGATTTTTGTTTAGTTTTCCTTTCGCATTTGATTCTTGTTATTTTCATTTAATTAAATGTTCAGCTCATGTCGAGTCTGGAATAACTTTGCCTGCGTGCTCAAGTAGCGTGTAAAGTAATTTACTCACCCAACGAATCTTTCGTGGACGTTTAATTTTTAGCGTAAAATAAATAAACAATCGCAATAGGCACGAGCCAAATGGCAGAAAGTCCAACAAAATGAGTCAAGTTGAGTTTCCCTTGAGTGAAAAAAGTAAAATGAAGCAAAAACGTAGAAACGGGCAAATGGAAAATACTTACTTTCGCTATTTGCTGCCTTAAACTTTTGGTACTTGCCATTTGTTGTTGTTATTGTTCCTGTTCCTGTTCCTGTTCTTGGCTAAATCGAGTTGAGGCGCACATTCGTACATACATATATTTAGATCTGCGATTGTGTGTGTGTGTGTGTATGTTTCTGACTGTCCTTCAGCAATGTTTGCAATCGTTGAACTGTAAGAATTATAAAATATCAATATATAAAAAATTTTATATATTTCACTCTGTATTTATTAAATTTTCTTGCATTTATTTTTGTGTACTTCAACCTGTTAGTTTTTAGTCTTAAAGTTAAAGCTAAATTCAATAAAAATAATGAAGCCAGAGATATTTAAGCTATCATTTATTTTCTCAATACATTAGTTTTTATTTAAGAACAAGCAACGGTTTAATTATTTTTATTTGATAAAGTTTGTAAATTGTTTGTATTTCTATTAAGCAGTTCACTCACAAAAGAAACTTGTAAAAATTCAGTAGTTTTTTTTTTATTGTTAATAAAAAGCATTGGGATACATCATAAAATCGACTCATTCTTTTATATTAACTACTTTTGTCAATTTTTGTTTTTGCTTTTTCTTCTATTATTTTTATGTTCAATGACTTTTCTTTTATTCACGGCAACTTTGAGTGTCAATGTGTGGGTGACTATTGCCCTATCTTAATCTGTGTGTGTGTGTGTACTTGTGTTTGTATAAATTGGTATGCGTGAGAGCGTTTTTTCTATAAGGTAAGCAAACCGTAGCAATAAAAAAAACTGGACCTGTTTCCTTTGAAGTCGTAAACTGTTTGCAGTTTTTGTTGTTGCTATTGTTGCTTGTTTGTGGTGGTGCTTGACTCGTAATGAATATAAAACGGGCATTTAACTGCCCGTGTTCTACATACACATACACATACACACAAACACAAGCAAGCACAGACACACTCTGTGCATTTTCTTAATATAATTCGAATTTGGCCACAAGGCGAGCTTTAAATGATGGCTAAGCTTTTTGTCCAACAAGAAACTTGTTGAGGCATTGGTCAAATTCTTCTTTTTTTCCGTTTCTATTTGGCAACGAGCAAACAATAGAAAATCAGGAAATAAAGAAATACTCTAGTATTTGGCCATGCCAAAATCAAAAGTACAATTTTTAAGAAACTTTTTTTGCTATAAAAAAATAAAAAATCAATGGTAAAAAAACCAAAAGTTTATTTCGACATTTCACTTACAATTTCTTGCTCCAAACCCAGTTGGCAACCTTTCCCAGGTTTTTTTTTTTTTTTCGTTTTATACTTAAAAATTCGATTTTTTTTTTATTCTTCTGCCATAGCAGTCGCAAAGCAACCAGTGTTTCCTATGAGATAAGCAACTTGTGGACGAGCAGGGTTAGGGGGTGAGTTGATGAAGCAGGCAGCGCAGCTGCACGAGCTAAAGCTTGCGGCACTGGCACAAGGCACAAGACACAAGGACACGCCAGGCTTCTTTTCTAACTTGGCCAAGCGGCACGTACAAAAGCCAGATGATAATTTCGTTGTACATCTATCTACATGGCAGACTCGCATACACATCCATATACACATTTATATATTTATGTATATATGTTGTATATAGATGAGGCAGGAGTGTGGGGTGTCTGTGTAGGAGGTCTTCAGAAGGCGTGTTGTTGGAGTGTTGTTAAGTGTTGAGCTGCTATGCAAAATAGATTATAGCTTCAGCTTTGGAAAAGCAAACCTCAGTGGTACTTATCCAAAGCTACTTCTATAGGTATAGTCAAACAGTTTGCAAAGATATATTCAATCTTGAATTAACAAACAAATAGAGTTGTGGCTTTGAAAGAGATACAAACAGTTTCAAAGTCCGCTTAAATTATAATTATTTATTAAAACTTCAGTTTAGAAATTATTTTGTTATCATTTATGTATTAACAAACAGCAGATAGTTTATAGTTAAATTAAGTTCATAAGTTTTTTTTTGTTGGTTGCTAAAATTTCATGACGATTTTTAAGTCAAGGATCAATTTATAAAATTGTAACTTTGACAGGTTAATTGTTATACTTTGTTATATTAAATTTAACAATTAAATATATGTGCGTACTCAATATAAATAATATTTAGTTCACTTGTTTACGTTCAATCAAAATAGCCGAAACTCAATTTGCCAAGTCAATGGATTGATTAATATTAAGCTGAAAGAGTGTTTGTGTTTGTTGCCTGCCTGATAAGCCATTTATAGTGAATACAAATGCCCAAAACATGGCAATAAGTTTAGCGCTTTAATGTGTCTGGTCAATGCCAAAGCCAGATCCCAAAGCCAAAGGCCGCTATGTATTTCTTCCAAAGTCGTCATCATGTGGGTGGCTCACAAAGGTTGTGTGGGTAGAGCCAAGCCTTCGCACACATAAACACACACACTAGCACAACTCGCGACTTGTTTGGCAAGGCCCAGCCATATGTGTGTCCTTTCCAACGCCTAACTGTCTCAGCAGCAAAATAAAAAATAAGAAAAGCAACCAAATAGAGCAAAAGAAAGAGAGAGCATAGAAATCTAAGTAAATTCCTTGAAATTAGTTGAAAAAATTGCGACCCATGCATCTTGCCAACTTTTAAAAAGTTCAACTTAAGTGCAGCAGCAGCAGCAGCAACAATAATAACGACTATGACTATACACTTTATTGCTGCGTGAATTCTTGTTGTTGTTATAAACAAGTCCGGAACGAAGCCAAAACTCTCCCAACGGCTATTTTCTCTCTTTCTCTTTGGACGCCTTGCGCGCGCATTTTTAACAAAAGAGAGAGAGAGAGAGAGCACACAGGAGCGACAAACACTCTTCCCACAGGAGCTTAGACGCAGCTGCTCGGGCATCTGGTCTTAGTATACAAAACGCCAGCAAGCAAACGAGGCGCGTGCCACAGGCAGCAGCAGCAGAAGCAGAAGCAGCGGCAGCAACAGCGACAGCAGCAGGTGAAGCAGCGCCAAAAAAGGCCCGACAAGTGCTGTGAAAAGTGAAAGTTGTGCAAGCTTCCCTTTCACATTTGGGCGACCCCATGTGGCGTATGTGTAATATTCCAAGGTTGGCTTTCACAACGTTTCGCACTTTGTCAACGAAAAAAAAAAAAACAAATGCCATATTTGATAGCTGCAATCGTTTTGCGTACTTTTGGCCTGATTACAATTTTTAATGCCGCTCAATAAACATCAACACAAATTTGTGTGAAAAGCAATCAACTAGAAATGTGCGCGTGACAAAATAAAATACAGGGGATTTATTTGTTGAACCTCTCTCACTCTCTCTCGTTAGATTAATATCAAGTGCGGACTTATGTTTTTTTACTTTTGAACAGTGATTGAATGTTAAGGCGAAAGGATCTTGCAAAATGCGATTTTCTTAAACAAGTTTAGTTGCTAATCAAATAAGATGTCCATATTCGATTTCTTATAAGCTCAGTGGCTTAACGGAACCTGTAGCGCATTTTAAGCCAGTTTGATTCAAATGTAAGCCAAATTTATTTGGATACAACTTTTAAAAGTGTGTCGCTTTTATAAACCATTTTTTGAAGTTTTTCAGTTATTGTGTAATTTTAAATAAAACTCGGAGTCATCTTCTGTGTGCCCTCAATACTTCCGATTGGTTTATATCTTTGAGCAGAGGATTTTGGATTTAAGTCCCTCCCATCCTGTCTATCACAGCCACATCTTCAGTCTTTTTTAGGTCCACCCATTGTTTCTTTTTATCAATTTTCTTTCTTTTGGTGTTATAATAGGTGCTGCTATTGTGTTTTCGCAATTTTCTTTTCATTTCCGTTGAACTTTTGTGGGAAGACTTAAGCTCTGAGTATTGAAGGTTTTTCTTTGTTGGCATTGTACAAAAAATTGAACGAGTTGATTAAAAACTGACCTTTCATTTGTATTTATGGGTCTCCTCGTGCCTCAGTGAAGTTTATGCAAATTATACGCTTAGCAAGGCTAAGCTACAAGAGAAACTAAAACTATAACTGTAACTTAAACTTTAGTAACTTTGATAACAAACTCAGCCAACCAAATAAAAACTGAGCTAACGGCAACTGTGAAACTGTGGAAAGTGCAATCAAATAAATTTTTTCTGCTGACACACCAAAAGGTCAGCTTAGTAAAATGTGCATTAAAAATTCCGCCAGCATTCAGTACGGGGGCAGCAGCAGTAACAACAATAACGGTGACGACAACAACAACAATAACAACGAGGATAAAACGCCAGATGACAACGTCAGCCAGTTGGAGTTTCAGTTGCATTTTCCACCCAAATCCGCCAAAGGCGCCAAGTTCTCAAGTTTTAAAATATTCATGTGCTGTTGCTATTTTATCATCATTGTCATGTTGATCTAAGAAATAATTGATTCAACCAAATGCTTAAAATACAACAATAAACGCCAATAATACTAAAATCAAATAAACGCAACCAAACAGAGCAATTGCTCTCAAACTTCAGCAGGTAAAATTGTGTTGCCTACTTTTAGGTTTGATATTATCTTGAATTTCAATGTTAAACTTCGGTATTGCTTTGAACGTAATTAATTTTTTTTCAAACTAACTAAAGTGTTTTCACTTCAAAAATATGCTTCCCTACAATAAGACACCCAGGTAAATGGCTTAATACCCAGTAATTTACTGCGGAAAATTATAATTAGCCTCATGTAAGCCCTGGTTGTCTAAGTTGTATACACTGATCCGATTCAAAATGAGAAATAAAGAGCAAATAATAATAATTATGTCATTGCCAACTTTACTTGCAGTGTATGTGTTAGTCGATTTGTATTTGGTTGCAATTGCCCGTTTGTATTAGCCCAAAGTCATATTTGGTTTTTGTTGAATGCGACATTTTTGTTTTATTGAAATTAGTATAAAATTGATTTATGCCGCAATATGTTAACGCCACTACAACAACAACAACCACAATGAAAACAAACACGCATTCGCCACGTTGGCCGTTGCTGCCTTTGTTTGTTTGCTCGCTGATTACTCATACGACGCATGGCTCAGTTTAATGAAAATTGATTTTACAGTGTGACAAACAACGTACAAAGCACTCAAACAATCACACGCATACACACACACAAACACACACACAGAGCACCTCTGCATGCATATGTGCTGTAATTCATTGTTGTTGCTGGCGTTTTCATGGCTGTTTTTCAGCTCAACACTGCTGACCCACATTTCCACTTGTTGTTGTAGTTGTTGTTGTTGTCGTTGTCATTATTGTTTGTGTGGGCGGAATATATTTTTTTTTCGGCCGGCATTTTGTAAAAATTATGACACTTGGCCATACATTTACTTGTCCTTGTTCAATTTTTGTTTTGCCAGGAAATTAATTAATCCAAACGACCACACTTATTTTTTGAAAATGTTGAATGTATACGTGTTTTAATTTATTGGTGGCTAGGGTCGGCATTTTAATAGCCTGTGAATACAAAAGTGTATTGGTTTTATGCTTAACAAAAGATATCTAAATATGCAAATGAGAGATAATAAATCTTTTGCATGTTTTAAATGTATATGTATATATGTTTATTTATGTATGTACATTTTTCTTTATGTAAGTGACAAATAATTTTTTTTAGTAACTGTTTTATTAGTTTTGAGATCTACGATTCTGTTTTAAAATTCATACATTTTTTTTTTTTGTGTTTTCTGCTCTACACACAAAATTCAATTATGCCGACTTTTCGAAAAGATTTTTGATACCAGACACCAAACGGCAAATGAAAATATTTATGTAGCCATTTTTATGCGAGCCATAAATGCGATGGGCCCATAGCTTCCATATTCGAGTGTCATTTTAGGGATATTGTATTTCGCTCGTAAATGCAGAATACTCCTCCATTGATGTCAACGTAAATTTATTTTTATATTATCGAAGTTTATAGCTGCCCTAAAGATGCATTCAGTGTTTATTCTTTTAAGATCTAGTAGGTGGTTTTTGCTTCTTTTTATCTTTTTGATGTTTATATTTTTTTTTTAGGTAACATGCACTTACTTGATTTACATTCAACATTTATTTGTAGGTATATATTTTCTTATGACGTGCAGATGTATATATTTATGCAAATTCTATTTAAGCGATCAATAAGTGAATTAAATATGTGAACAACGTGAACTTGTGCAATAAGCAAATATAGAATCCAGAAAAATCTCTACATGACAGTGGGATGATAATTCAATACAAGTAGATGTTATGAAATATGAAAAATAATATAATACTCGAAAATTAGTTATAAATGAACGAAAACGATCCACTGTGCCCACATTCTATTTGATATTCCAAAACAAAAACAAAAAAAAAATTATCTATGCATACATAGATATTTTTCGAGCTTTGGATGTAAGGCTAAATTCTTTTATTACATTTCCCGTTGGTTGAGCAGACACTCACGACAAATGTATTAAATTGTGGTTGTTGTTGATTTTGATTATTGTTATGGCTTGTTCTCTTTGTTGTTGTTGCTGTTGTTGGTGTTTTTGATATCGTTGTCTAGCAAATCGGTTGTGTTATAGTCGCTTACGCATGCATTTACAATAAATTAATGGGGAATTTTCACTAATATTGAGCCAGGGCTATAGATGGTATATTAATATGTGAAAAAATTAAACTAACGGAATAGTTTGTGTAAATAAAGTAACTATTTTGCATTGGAGTAATTTTCTCAAGTTTTTTTTTTCTTTCTTACTTTCAGCTTCAGCCGCAGAGTATAATTTTAACAGTTAAACCTAACTTTACAACTTGCTATCGGTGTCTATAAAAATATCGTGTTTAACAATCGTTGTTTGTGCGTGTTTATATATCAGATTCAATCACCTTTCAAAATAGCTAAAAGCAAACCTCTAAAAATATATATTAAAAACCACATTGCAGTGTTTTGAGTGTCTATTGTAATATTTGCAATAAGTGGTTATAAAAACAATAGCACAATAATTATAATAAAAATCACATAATGCTTTTAAATGGAAAATGAATATTCCAACTGAAACAAGCGAAATAAAGGATTCAGTTGGCGGCAACTTTAAACATAATGCGCTTCTAATGTAAGTACATGTTAAGCTAACAAAAAATTATTGATTTTTCTAGCAAAGGTTGTTTCAATCAATGAAAATTGTATTCTAGTATATTTGGTCATTTGTATATAAGTAATTATTCCATTATTGAAATTATTAGAATTAAATAATATCACGTATGCTCCATTTTTTAGCTACAAGTTGTTGGTCATAGTAGAATTAAAATACTTCCGAATAGCTTTTAATATATATGCAATTTAAATATACTTTCCTTTAGCAATCGAATCAAATAGACGTCTCAATAAAACATGTCTCAATTTTATGTATCTTTGTGAATAATATTATTTCGTATGCGTAATATTCATCATGTTTATGAAGCTGCTCAACGAAAATATTTACCAAATATCAATATTTAATGCCACGCAAATTGTCAAAACATTGACATAAATACAGCGAAAATGTCCAAGGTAAAACAAACAAAAAGTTACCAACTGAAATCATAGACAGTCAACAGTTCCAACACACATACGTATACGTATACATATACACATATATGTGCCTGTGTGTTTATGTTTGTGTTTGTGTGCTTACCAGGCTATTGACGCTTGTGTGTTTGTCCATTCTGCCTGTGCTCTTAGTCAATAGCAGACACAGTTTTAAACATGATGGGTAATTGTTTTATGACACTCAGAGGGCACACACATAACAAACACAAAGCCATGCCCATAGGCACAGACAACAAAAGAAGATATAGGCATTATTCTTAAGATTTACGAGGGTAAACATAGCTCAAATTATATGAAGACATGTTTTGGGAACGATGGCCGGACAGTTTGGCTTATCAAACAAAATGTCGCAAAACGGGACAATAAATTATTCAATAGAACATTTAGCGAATGGAAAATCGAAAAATACACTTCTAAAAGCAAATAGTCTAAACATGGTTCTTCACTTATAATACTAATAAGTAAATTTTTATGTAAATCTTAAACTAACGTACTTGAAGTGAGCTGATAAATATTGTACTTACTTACTTTAATAATATAGCTTTAGTTTCTTCAAGTACATACGTATATAAATTGGCTCACGACATTAAGCCCGTGATTTATTTTATTATAAGTAGAAGTGAAAAAAAATTGTACGAAAACTTTATTTCTTTAGCCTATATGAAAAAAAGAAAAAGGAAATTTCTTGCAAGCCACAGACATGTTGACAGTTCTTTTTTTATTCCTGTGGCGCAGTGAAAAATGAGGCATCTAATTGGCAAGTCTACGTATTTTACGATGCTAATGGCATGTCAGCCTATCACGCTGTCTGTCAGGTTGAGAGCGGACCTTCAAGGACAGCATGGCGCTGACAGGATTCGATAAAAAACGCTTTAATGTATCGATTCGCTTGTCATTTCATTAAAAAGTTACGCACATCTAAATTTGTATTGCACTATACTATTACAATTAAATGAAATGTACTTATCATTCCTTTTTTCGGCTGCCCTCGGATCGTAGGGCTGTACCTACCTGAAAAAGTGAATATTGCAAAACCCAGCCAAAAAACACCACGCCACTCATTCACAGAAGCCTGCAATAAACATAAATGGGTGGGAATTTCGCTAAACTAAAGCAAATCTGAATTACGTGAGGTGTCATTAGTCTGACAACAGGCGGTGAGAACAAGCCAGAAAAAGAGCCAAGTCCGTTCGTTATGGCCATTATAGTGCCAGAGAAGGTGGGTGACATATCCAATGGCGTCAATTTCTGTCCCCCATAGTAGGGGCCCATACAAAACATTGATAGTAAAGAAAAACACAACCACAATCTTATTACAGCCAGAATATGATGCTATTACCATTAAACTTCCTGGTCCGAATGCCCCTAAGTTAGAAAAATTAGTTGGCCAAATAGTTAAGTTTGTAGCAGTTAGTTTCGTGTTGCACTTACCAATAAATGTGAACAATTTTCGTTCACATGTCATGCCCATCCATTTTGTGCGTATAAGCCAATCGGCTATCGCGCCACTTATTACTGTGCCAATAAACATGGAAATAAAGGTAAAGAGATAACGTAGTCATTGGACCGAATGGAAAACTAAAGTACATCAGCCCTATACTTGGACAAAATGGATGACATCACATAATAGCCCCAGTCGTGTTCAATTTGGCTAACGATCAACGCTGCCATGGCTAAGCTACAAAGCATTTTCTTCTAAGTTTTTTTTTTCGGCTCTTTGGTATCTGTTCTCTTAGATAAGCCAGCTCTTTTGGCTGAATGAAGAAATGTGTATCAGGTGTGCTGGTGCATAATACACAATTTGATCATTCATTACACTTACAAATATGGCACACCATGTAAGTGTTGTAAGACCAAGCACATAAAGTGTCACCGACCAGTGACAGTAGTGAAGCATTTGACCGGAACTTATGTTAAAAACGACGGTTTGAAAAAACAAGTAAGAGGTCTCTAGTCAAGAAACCCCTAGGGATTAGGCGAGCTTAAGTTCCAAATGTGGAGTCTCTAGCTCTTGTAGTCCTACGATCGACGCGTGCATACATACAGACGGACAAACGGACATGGCTATATCTACTCAGCTGTTGATGCTGATCAAGAATATATATACTTCTTGGAGTTGGAGAAGCTTCCTTCATACTTTTGCACAAAACCATTATACCCTTTTTACCTATTTTTAATGGGTTCAGGGTATAAAAAATGCATAAGCACAGCTATGCATCCTTACTGCTCCTGTTGTGTTTCTATATCTTCAAGCTGTCATGAAGCCAATTAAGTTTTTTTTAAATTTAATAGCTGGTTGAAAAAAGTTTCAAGAAATCGTTAACATATGTGGCGTATGTGTAATCTCAAAAAACAGCTTAAATCGCATTCACTTTTATACATGTTTCTTACAGCTTTTGCCAAAAATCCTTTCAAATTACCTGAACTGTTTGCTTTTAATTAAAATTGGTGCTCATGTTGGATATGTGTGCGTCTGTGTGTGTGACTATTGTGGTTGTCCGGCCAAACTGACTAGCTGACGCTTGTCATCATAAATCAGTCGAGTGGAATGCTAACATACTTTTCTAGGCTCGTCTTAGTAGCTGGCGCTAAAAGCAAATTGCTGTTAAAGTAAATACGAAATCGTATTTCATGTCAGCCACTGGCATACAAAACAACATATGTAAATGTGAATCAAGTATGTTTGTGTGGCAAATGTGGGTGAATTTAAGACTTTCGTAATACACTTGCAAAAGCTATACAAAAATTTTGTTGTATAACATTTTTTTGATTAATATCTTTTTTGATGATCGAGGTATAATTTAAAAAATTAATTAATTAATTAAAAATTGTATATATACATATATAAAGTGTTTTCGATATTAAACTGTGTTAAGCTTCGTTGTTCGCCTTAATGATTAGTTACGTTTTGTGAAGCAAGCTTTCCACTAAACCTACTGTACTGTAAATGTGAGTTCTACATTATTAACATACTTCAGTGTTTCATGTTTTTATAATATATTTACACTTAATAGATTGCAAATAGGAACTTTATAAACTAATTTTTAAGTTAATATCAAGACAATCTTAAGATTCTATTAATTCTATATGGTAATTTATTAATCGATAGCTTGGCAAACAGTCTGAGCTGGTTCTAGTTTTTACGTTCCGGCTCTGAATCTAGTTTTTACTGTTGTCATGATGATGTTTTGTTGTGTTTGTAGCGCCTCGCACAGGAAACGGAAGTGTGCACACTAAGAAATGTGGCAAGTCAAAGTCGTCTTGTTGTAGCCAAGTTGTGTGTAGTTGAGTAGCTTGGCTTGAATAACTTCAAAGAGCTTGTCGAAGAAGTTGGCTAAGATGAGAGTTGGCTATGCGCCGCGAGCCACTTAAATACCTGCAAAAGTTTTGCACAGTTCCGCCGGAAATTGCTGCACATGTGCCAGAGTGAGACAGACTGAGAGGGAGGGGGCGTTGCGCAGCCTATCAAATCTTCTCAAATGCACAGCAAGACAAGTGAATGCCAAAGGAATTTCATTTTCTTTTGAGTCGCAAAAAGCTACACAACACACACACAAAAAACCAAGTTTAGTAGTCGAAAAGAAAAAGACAACAGCAACCAAAAGGGGCCTTTGAGCCCGTGCAGCACAAAATGTTGCATACAAGTGCTCGACACTCGTTGAGCTGCGCAAACAGTAAACACAACAGCAACAACAACAACAACGAGAGCAACACCAAAGCAAGCTCGTTAAAATTACAAATAGAAGGCAAGTGGCAGAAAAGTGCGCTCAAGGACGCATTTGGCGTCTTAAGCCCCCTTTGTCCCTGCCCCATTTTACTCGGCTAGGTGGGTTCTTTGGGGGCTGGGCTGCTTCTGTGGGTGGCATGGCCTTTGTATGTGGCATTCGAGTTGCATGCATGCAATTGCAACGAATTGGCGGCTGCAGCAGCAGCATTTGAATTTATCACGACGTCAAAACTTACGCCTGCCACAATTACTGAATGTAATACCCCTTTTACCACAGCACCCCTTTATTTAGAGGTGGGCGTGGCATGCGTGTTTGCTTGCGCATTAGCTAGGGTAGAAGAAAAATAAAGTGCCAAATGGAGAGAAAACAAAAACTTAAAACTATTGTTGTAGTTTGTTTGTTGCTCGCTGACTGTTGCATACAAAATTAGCCATTTTCTACGGTATTGCAGTTCCCAAGGCAGCTCAAGGTTATACTATTAGCTGACATGCTGAGTAGGCCAAATGCAGGCCAGGCTAACTGTTAGCCATCAGCTTAGGTAATCACATGCTCAATCAGCATTACTCCTACCTACATAGGTAACGTTCACGATATTGATATGTCCGTTTGAATATTTTTTACAATTCATTAAAAGCTTTGTATTTAAAAGCAACTTAGTAGACTTTAAAAATTTTTTTATTTTTACTCCAAAAATTGCAGAGACTGTTTTAGCTTCAGATCAGTCCACCCCTAAGAACTAACTAGTTTTTTGTGTTATGAATGTTCTAGAGCGATAAGCATTAAACATGTTTTGAAAGTTTTATGATTGAGTCGTATTTATCTCATGGAGAAAACATAAATATTAAAATATTTCGATTATAGTCTTATGTCCATTTTTTATAAATAAATGTTTATAATAGTCAATACAAAGCATTGGGCACGTTTGAAGCCCAGCAAACATTTTATTGGAACTAACACAGTAACTACGATTGTATGGGCTAGTTATAGGGTATCTATGATCAAAACCTTATAGCTCAAGCACTTGTATTCCATGAATAAATTCATTATAAGCTGGCTGCAGTTCACTTTTTAGTTCATGCTGTTAACTATAGCTGAATCTCGCTATTGCGCGCCTGTCCAGCTCAATTAGCAAGCAAATTAACAACGCACTATCCTTGATCTACTGCACTCCATATTCCGGACAGTTCGAGGCGACAATTTTTGGGTAAGGGGGCAATGAACAATCCGCCAGTGATTTGTACTGACAAATTATGCACATTTATTTTTACATGCTCGTAAAAGCAAGGCAAGCGTAGCCACAACTGGAACCATTGGACTCTGGCCGGCGTTCGACTGCAATGACGCCAGAAAGCACATAATAAACTTATAATGCGTGACAGTATAATTCGTTGTGTGTGTGTGTGAGGAAATAAGTAGTTGTGCCTCATTTAGCACTCGATGCAGCCTTTATTTATGTGAGTGCATTTTTATTTAAATTTAATTGATTATATATATATATATATTCCTGGGTCCCATCAATAATGATGATGATGCCTGTTTTAGTCGTTATTCGCATTAAGTTCCAGCTTATTTTGCTTATTTATGACTTGGCAGCTTTAATGTTCACCCATGTGGCGTCAATGGCATCAGCCATAAACTTTAATTATATATACTAGGATCGCACATAGTGCTTATATCTTGTGTATGTTTATAAAAATTTTAAAAGGATACGCTTTTATTAAATAAAATGAATTTTTTTCATATTTGTTTTAGGTCTAAATTATTCCAAAACAATAAATATAATTTATATATATATATATGTATAGCCTTATTTCATTGATTTATAAACTTTAAGTTTATATTATTTGTTTTTCTCGCAACGCTCCCCCGTAAATTCCGTGCGGCACACACATCCGTAGGCAGGCTTTCGGGCAACGTTAATCGTAAAGCATTTTCCCTTGTTCTGGCAATGGGTATTTGCCAAATCAATGGGGCAAGCACTATGTTCTAAAATTTTGGCTATCAAATTGGTATAGGTAATTTTGGTATTTGTACACTGTAGAGATAGGAATGTCACAATCAGAGCCAGTTTTAGACAGTCCGTCAACATGATATTGCTTGACGTAAAAACGTTTTCGTTTCACTCAACTATGAAACCTTTGAAGTTAATGAGGCAGTACAACAATGCCTCTAGTAATTATGCGTGACAAATCCATTGAAAACTAATTTATTATGGTTATACAGTGGATGAAATCTAGTAAAAATGACTGAAAAGAGTTTGCTTCAATAATCTTTTCAATATAAGGTTTTAGTTTTGGCTAGCTTATTGGGTTAGTATTAATAACTGAATGTTAGTATTAAATAATATATTTTTGGTTATTTATTATCAAATAAAAGTGTGTAACAATGGAAATAATTTTAAAATTTTGCACAAACTGTTTTGGATATATATTTATACATAAACTAAACTTTTAGCACCAGTCTTTTATTAGTTAGTCAGACACAATCAACAAGTAGGTTGAGTTGACTTTTAAATACAAGAGTAACGAGATTTTTTTCTGTAATCACAACATTATCTGATGCCTTTATGAACAAACACAGTTTTAACAAAGGCACGTACCAAGTTTAAAGCATGCTGTTATTATGTCGTTGCTGCTGTGTGTGTTGTTCTGGCATCGTTGATGCGGCAGATATGACATGCATTATTATGGCAATATAGCAAATATGACCGAACTTCTTGAGCTGCTTACTTACTTAGCTCAAGGGGTAATGATGCGAGATGGGGGTGCGAATGACATAATCGAGCGCTGCAGTTTCCGCCCGTTGCCAAAGAGGGAGAGAGAGAGAAAGAGAGACAGAGAGTTGGGTGCTGTGGCAGCTTCCTGTTATGAGATGACGATGTCAGCTGCCATTATATAACCCAGTACTACGTGTGCATAAATATATACAAACATTAATACACACACACACACCCCCGACATGTACTTTAATATGTGTCTATATATAATATTTTTTCTTTATTTTTCCCCGTTTGAGTTCGCTCTGCAAAGTTCTTAATTAGGCTAGCGAGCTAGTAAGCGGGTGATAGCTAAAAAGACAACAAAAAAAAAATATTGCAAAGTTTTCGTTGTCGCAGCTAATTGCATTTGAAGTTGCTGCTTGTGCGGGCTTCTGCTGCTACTGCTGTTGCTGCGGCTGCTGTTGATATAATGATGATCATAATGCTGATAAGACTGACGTTAAGTAGGTTTTGGTTGCCAGTTTTTATGTGTGTTGGCCAGGTCAAAGTTCTGCCAAATATAATATATTATTTTTCGTTTAGTTATTGGCAAAAAGTTTGCAAAAGTCCTAAGTGGTTTCGATGCAAAGCAAAACAAAATTAATTCAACAACAATTTCGTGGTCAACTTGTTTGTTTTATTTCTTACAGTCAAACAAAATAGAAATTAATCATTGAACAAATATTGGAAATAGAAAAACTGTTTTGCTGTTTTTTTTATAAAACAAGATAAATGTTATAAAGATTTATTAAGCTCTTATCATATTTATGACTTTTTTTTCTCGCAAAATCCTTTAAAAATATAGCATATAACATTTTAATTTAAACTTTTTGACTAATCACATTCACAATTAATTTTTTTCTGTTAAAAAGAGTTTACAAAAAATATGCTTATAAAATAAATTAAATGTTTGTTCATATCGCAAAACATATTTAGTATTAAAACTATTTAATATGTGTATATTTAAGATCTATTTTTTTTCTCTTTGGACCGCACACAGTTCTAATAACATCCAAATGTTATTTATTAGCTTCGAGCTCATTAGTTATGCACAGGCAAATAAACATTTACTCACATTTTGACTTTGCTCTGACTCACTTATTTTCAACTTGCTCCATCCCACACACATCACTGCGGCAATAAATTAAACTGCAATTAGAAGCAGTTGCCATCCTGCTAACTTTCTGCTTCTCTGGTAGAAAGTTCCAAAGAATAAATATTTTTCAGTTCGCTGGATCGAATGATGCAACAGTCGCCGTAATTTAACTGTGGAGGGAACTTGAATCATTTCGATTCGCTCTTGCAGCACCTTTTTACGTCTCATTAATTTCCACTAGCATCAATTGCATGTGTTCATGTGTGTGTGTGTGTGTGTGTGTTTATGTGCTCGTGCTCTTCTTATGTGTGGGCTCTTATAATTTATTGTATGTTTGTTTTACGCTCGAGCGCATGCGAAGTGGGCGACGATAGGGGGGTGTTTGGGGGTGATTGGGCGGTAAGGCTGCTTGACTTGTGGGGAATTTGTATTTTATATGGGCGACGTAAAGGAGGTGGGGGTACACTGCACCGGCTAGCCACAGGATGAGTGCAAGCAGCATACGCAACAATTTTTTCTTACAACTTTGCTGCTTATGCAAATTAAAGTGCCAAAAGTTGCAAAAGATGACTGAAAGCTGTACAAACACAATCACATACATATATATATATATATATATACATGTATAAGTGTGTGTGTGTGGCAGATAGTTTGCACAGGTGTGCGTTCATGTATATGTATTCCTTGCTCTTGGCCAAGCTTGCATAATTTATTCGGTGCAGTTGTTTTGTTCAACAGTTTCAATGTTCGTGCTTTTACAATTCGCACTGTAAAATGTATTCATTTATTTGTGCATACTTTGTTGAAATCTTATTTGTCTTCGAATCTCTTAACTTAAAATATTTTATTTAAATATTTTTGCAACAATAAAATATATTATTATGCGTGTTTATTTTCGATAAATGATAACAATGACATTATCATATCATAAGATTTGCAGTTAAAGTTAAAGTAAAAATTAGCCAGCTTTTATTAGTTTGTTTGTAAACTGTCAATTCATACCCATTGTACTTGGCGAGCTTCATCTGATGTTTAATGGTCTTCTCCTGCTGCGTAGTTGGTATCTTGAGCATTAAGTACTAGTTTTTTTTGATGCTCGCCGAATTTTAAGTAGTTGATCTTTTGCATCAGATGGACGCCATCCAGCTATCTTTCTTTCTCTCCCCTTCTCTTTTGTTGGCCTCCAAATAGAAAAAGTTTTTCTGCTTGCCCAGTTACTTAGTGTTTTTGTTGTTTTTTATTTTTTTCCTAGTATTTTTTGTTTTGGAACTCCTCAGTCGTTATTCAGGCCAACAGCTTTCGCTCATTGCGCCACAGGTACATGGAATACTAACATAGTTACATTCTATATAGAGAGCTGCATACTATATAAAGAAACAAGCTGTGCGCGAGATCCACATGTAACGTTTCTGTGCGAAGGGTGTCCTTTTTTCCGGTTGAGTTTGTAGTCAGATTTGCAACATATCCTGTGTGCATAAGCCGATGAAAGTATGCTAACAAAATGCTATAGAAATTATTGAAACAGATTTCTTAACTTACGATTAAGGCTATTGCTGATAATATGTAAGTATCTTAACTTGAGAAGATAACTGACGTATTGCTAAGTTCAAATATGTTTAACTTATTTTCAATGGGTATCTGGAAAAAGTACACTATCCATTTGGGTTGTCAGTTTGTGTTTTATGTATTTGTTGCTGTCGCTGTTGCAAGTTCTTTATTTCGTGTTGCTTCATGCGTCGTTGCATCTGAACACTTGCAATGTCGCCTGCATCTGCATCCAAAAGTTGAGAGTAACGCGGCAATGGTAGCAGCTGTGTAATTTCAATGTTCTGTTCCTGCAGCGAATAGAGAGTGTGACAGGTATTACTATTTAAGTGAATAATTTGATACCCTATAAAAAGAATTGAAAGTTGTTGTAAAGAAATAAGATGCTGTAAATATTTATGATAAAAATTACAAAAAGACAATGACAATGGTTACATATGTTATGTTTCTTCCTACACGGTATGTCCTAGTTAACCACTCTGTTCATACTTTATATTTTATCATGTAAGTGAGTTGCGTGTGTGTATGTGTGTGTATGGTTCTGTGTGTCCTTGGCGTGTGCAACGGTAGCTGCAACATCAACGCCCATGCTCATAGCCCCCAAATGGCATTTTTTCTTGCTTTTGTATTGCGGTCTGTGTGCAGCTGACAACAAAAAAAGCATAAATAAAAAGTTAAATAAAAGAAAGAAGAAAAAAGTCCGTCTACTTAGTTCGCTTTGAACTGCAGTTGAGCGATAGATTTAATAGCGTTGGTTGCTTCTGAATTAAAAATAAACCGCTCAGGTTAAAAATTATTCATTTCTTGTTGTGCACACAGGTGCGGGATTTGACGGAAAGCATCATTAAAAATTTCTGTGGGTCGGCAACTTCACATCAACACAGCAATCCATTTTCATCTGTACGTCTGGGTTACTATGATGTTTTTTTTTATTGGGATTAACCTTATAAATCCTTAAATTTAAAAACTTAAATACAAAATACTACATTCATGTTAGTTCAAAATATTTTCTTGTGTTCATAGCTGTTGAAGTATTTTCTCTGCATTCCTTAAGCGCTTAATTATGTTAAAATATTTTTATTTGGTTGGTATTGCGTCTACTTAACATATTTCACATAACTCTTATGAGTGGAAGTTTTCAAGACTGCCAAAACCATTGTCGCATTTAATGTAGCGAACAAATTGCCAAATGCAATTTTTCTAGCCAAACACATAAAGTGCTGACCGGGTTTTAGGGCGTGGCTTGCTGCTCGAAGGGTAAACAAGCGGCTTGCTGCAGGAAATGTTGACAACTTTTTCGCACACAATAGTATCAAAGCAACAAAGTGACAAGAAAATATGATGTAAAGAAGATGAAAGCACACACATGTTTATAACTACTCTAACACAGAGAGACAGAAAAATGAATGGGAAAAAACGCAAAGCGGACGTGCAACGCTTGCCATTTGCTGTGTCATTTTGACAATTTGGATAGGGGAGTAGTTGCGATTTTGTGGCTAAGAACTGTACTTTTATCTCGCATCACCAGAAACACACACAGCGTATACTTAACAACCTAGCATTTGCTGCCACGCTATATATTGTTGCGCAAGAACAAGAAACAATGCTTTAAGAAAACCAAAGGGGTAGCTGAAAGAAGAGATGAAACTGTGCAACGCTTAACCATAATCTGAAAAGCTTAGAAAAATACAAAGAAAAAGATTAAAAATATTATAAGTGATGAATTCATTGGACGGAAGTATTTAGCAGAAAAATATAATGGCAGAGAAGGAAAAAGAATGAACAAAAATAAAATGAAACGGACAAAAACCTTGCTCAAATGGAGTAAGTTTCTAAGAAAAGTGGTGGCAATGGCAATGAAGAAAAATAAGGATAAACAAAATGAACGAAAAATGTAGGAAATAATTAATAAAGGGAAAATGAAACAAGATATGTATATAGGTATAACGGAACATTATAGAATTTTTCTTAGAATTTTATGTTATAAGCGAGGTTAAGAAGAGAACAATTCTACCTTATTGTTTTGAGGACCAGAGTATTAAAGCTATTAAGGATTAAATATATGATATACGTAGGTTTTTAATAAAAAATAATTAAATGAAAGGATATATAAAAGAGTTAATATCTGAACTAATTCAAAATATCTTCGACATAATAACTTTTGTTGTGAACTAGCTAATATCCAGCATTTGCATTTAATATGACCGACAGACTATTTGGACCGAATGTTTCCACACTGATTCCGTTATGCAAATGTCGGATGGGGTTTTTTTTTGGTGGTGGCAATAAGAAACGCTTGAAAGCCACATCAATCAGTTGGAGCTTGGACCACTTAAAAGGACATTTCACATAAATGTCAACACTAAATTGCCGCATACCCAAAAATACACACACATACAAAAGAGAGACACACCCACGCATACCACTCAACTCGTTGGTTAATTTATGTCTGTGCTTAACCCTGCCACGTGGCAAGTGGCAAAGCGAGAGGCAAGCGGCAGCTGCCAGCTGTCAGCTAATGCAATTGTTATGGCAGCTTAGCCCAGGAGGAGTAAACCAACCACCCACCCACCACTCATCCATTAGTGCATATAAAATTTGGCATTTTGTGCAACTCAGCCAAAGGAAATGCATTGCAAATGAAATCAAAATATGTACACAAAGCAATGCCTGAAGCTAAATAAGCAGCAGTAACAATGAAAAGAACAACTACAAAGTTTTGTCAGACACAGCCACAAATGAAATGCATTTCCCTCGCTTTTCAGCTAAACATTTTGTGGATTATCTCTTTTGCTCTTTCTCTTGATCTAGTATCTGTGCGCTGCACTCGAAAAAATCAAATTAAATTAAATCTGTCAGCATTGTAAACAAGATCAACTTCTAGTTGCAAATCAATAAACTTGTGCACAGCCAAAGCAGACTTTGAGGTACTCAAAGCGACAGCAACCCTTGCAACACCACTTATTTAATAACATCTGCAACGTTGCGTATACGCAATATGGCAATTTGTAAGCTGTCTCTTATGTGTGCGACTTGCTTTCTAGGGCATGAAATCAAAAACGCACACACACATCAATTGCTTTTGATACCTACAATTTTGTTTTCTTATATATCGTTGGGGTAGAATTTTGTCATCAAGAATTGAAAGCAAGTATTAAAGTTAAATGAACGAAATTTAATGGCCAAAGTTTTGAAGGTCAACAGAAAGTATGAGAATGCAAGTGCTTATAAAGGATTGAAAACTACAAAAGCGAATAACTAAGCCCAACATACATTGTGCTAAACCGTAATCTCTTTAACCCCTTGAGTCCCCATTTATTTGATTTTTTTTTTATCACAGTGAGGGTATTTAATTTAACTGTAGTATCATCAATAATATTATCAAATCACTGGTCAAATGTACCCAAAGGGTTAATCCTTGCATTTTTGTACAGTGAAAACTTTCATAAACGGACAGCGACCGTCGAAGAGGGTGACCGCCTAATAAAGGTGTTCGTTAAGAGAGGTTTCACTGTAATCACTTTTTTAAAAATGTGTATGCAGTAATTAAATTTCAGGCTTATTTTTAGCACTATGAACGCTTTTAACCACAACCACAGAGCCGCGTTAAGAGTATTACTCAATCATGTAAAAACGTTGATAAGTCCAAAGTGCAACGTGCAACGTGCAACACGCTAGGTATGCGTTACTTGTCGCTTAAGTGAAGGCAAATAGGAAAGAGGGCGACTCACCCATTTAAATGCAGTGTACGTGAGAGTATGAAATTGCATAACTTGTTCAGGGCTCCGTTTTGTTGTTCTCCACATAATACCAATAGGGAGGTTGATTGTGTGGCTCACTTGCTTAAAAACGGTTAATTGAGTTGCAGCTGTGAACGCAAAAATGAGTTATGAAAAAGTTTTTTTGGAAAGGGCTCAACTTTTACGTGGCTGCCAAAAGTTTGCGAAAAGTTTTGTAAGGACTCCTTCTGTGTAGTTGGCTTCTGCAACGGCGTCCTTGGCGGGTTCAGGGTCAACTGTTATTCCTGGTATTTATATGATTGACTTGGCCTCGTAGCGCTTTAATTTTGAGTACATACTCATATGCGTTCATATAGGACACGTCTAGCGTCTCACCACCTGCCCCTGGTCTCATTCCCAATAACAATTCCAGACCTCGTTCGTGTCGTCTCGTCTAAGGCTTTTCATACAATTTTGGGCGTGGGCCTAAACGCTGCTGTCAGCGCTGTGTGTGTGTGGTGGGTGTGGCTTTAAGCTAAATATTATGGCCGCCTTATTGATTATAGGCATGCATGCAAGCGTTCTCAGACGTATACAAAAAATTGATATACAAAAATATTTATTAAAGCTGTTTTTTGAGGTCAGTTGAACAAATTCGAAAGAGCTGTTAAATATTGAAAACTTTTTATAATTAAATGATTAGCGATTTAAAAACTGTACATTTGTGAATGGCCTAACTTGATTTGCTTTGTTAAAATAGACTCCAGTCTTTTTTCTATAATAAATATATATATATATATATATATATATATATATATATATAATCGAATTGAAATTTATTTAAAATGTTAAGGTTGAAGACTGTCTGTACCTGTCTAAATGATAACAATCAATGTTTATGGCTCATTTGAAAATTTAATTGGTTTTTTGAATTCTTCAGATAACAGTTCTTATCAAACATATTACTACTATCAATAACTTTTGTTTCTCAAAAGTAGGCAACAACATTTCTTATAACAATTGATTCACCGAAAGGCACTTATAAATAGACACGACATTTATTGATAAGCTAACAGGTAACCAAACGAGTGTAAACAAAAATATTATCGCAAAAGTGAGAGAATTGGATTTCTTTTAGAGAGGCTTATATAAAAGTAGAAAGACAGCAGTCATAAATTAAATAAGTAATTTCGAAAGTGATTAGATAGTGCAGATGAGAAACCAATTTAAATTGACGAATGGCGTAGTCAACTGGTCAATAACTATGGTCAACTCATCAAGTAAGATTATGCGTGATTTGATAGAAATCAGAATTGAAAATATTACTCTTAGTGTAACTAGATTATAATAATTTAAAGAAATTTTAGATCTATAGCTGTAAAACTCAGCTTTTATATTTCTACTTTCAAAAATATTTTGATAATTTTGTAAAAGTTAATGTAGTTTTTTTTCGTCATTATATAAATTATTATATATGTACTAACTTATACGTACTTATAATCAATGCAATTCTACTACAATAATAATCTTTGCACCTATTTTCATAAGACATTTAAGAGATATTTTAAGAATCTAACGGATCTACGACAAAAGTATCATTATTAAGTATAAAAGCGGGTTTAAACTTACTTGGAGCTCACGATGCCATCTCTATGTGTTTAGTGTGTATCTATCGTATGTACGTTCCCACAGAAATATGTATGTATGAAGATATGGGTATCACTAAAGAAAAGACTCCAGAAACCGTTCGATACAGACATAGAGACCCAAGCAAAATATTCCGTTCCTTAGTCACAATTGAGACGTTGCTCGCGCGAAAACATTGGCGAAAAAGTCGGAAGAAAGCAATGTGTGACCTGTAGAGAGTGTGAGTGTGGAATGTGGAGAACATGTTCTGCTATCGATATCTTATCGTAATGTGTGCGATAGTGAGCACAAGCGCTCAGATCATACCGCTATCAAGCTATTGCCATCAGGTGCATGATTGGTGCAGTTGTGAACCTCAATCGAATATAGTGCGAGTCCATTGCCCAGATGAGTACGCCATGATAGTGCAAATAACGGATACGGGCACAAACATCGCTATGAGCTATTATTCCAATGGTCCGGTTCATTGGCTACCGCGCTTCAATGTCAGCCAAGTGGCGAAGTTTGAGTTTGACGCATACATTTACTGGTCGAAGACGTTCTTCCCGGATCTATTAAATGCACTTGGAGTACAACAGGTGCTCAACATAGAGTTTCGAGATCGCAGCATGGAAGCGGAACCACAACCCTCCAATGACGACGCATTTGATTTAGTTGAAGATTTAAAAAATGCTAGCAGTTGGATTTTTGGTCCAGTGCCTGCGTTGCAGTATTTAAAATATGAGAGTCATCAGCGGAATCTGAACGAATCTATTTTCCATGCCTTTAACAACCTGACAACACTGGAACTGCGTTTAGCAGTGCGTTGGTTGCCCGTAAGGCTCTTCTCCACCATTTCGCACAGTCTGCAAACGTTGTCCATTAAAAATCCACAAATGTTTAAATTCGAGCCAGCTATGTTGCGGGAACTGCAGCAATTGCGCAACCTAAGTCTGAAGCTAACACAGTCTCTGAATAATCGTTCAAATCAGCAGCACAGACATTTTTTCATCTCCATGTTGCAGCTGGAAGAGTTGCGCTTATCAAGTGCCACCAACCATGTGAATGCCACAATGCTCAAAGGCAGCACTAATCTACTCATAATTGGCATCAATAATAATATGGGTTTAAGCGAGTTGCCAAGTGAACTGTTTCTGGATCAAGGCAAGCTCAGACTGCTTGATCTATCCTGCAATGCGTTGTCTAAATTACCAGCAGATCTTTTCAATGGACTGGTCAACCTAAAACTTTTGGATCTATCCAATAACAGACTTACGAGCTTATCAAGGTGGGTGCCAATAATACTCGTGGTGATTAAAAGATGGCGCGACTTGTGATAAAAAGAATTCAAAGAATATATAAACAATATAAAAGTGTCTTAGGTTTCGTGGCTTACAGTGCTTAAGAAAAGTTATTGATTTTTTAATAGTACACGAAATATTTGTTTCTTCGAAGAAAAACATTGACTGTGTTCTTAACACCCTAATGACATGCACACCTTTCATGTATCGTTCGATATTTGCACTAGATAACGACGACAGATATTAATAATAAATGTTTCTACAAGTGGGCTAGAGTAGAGTTGAGAGTAAAACAGATATTCAAAGTGAAAATAAACCTTCAGAGTTGTTTATAGGTATTACATACAATATATTTATATTTCAAAGCTAATAACAAGGATTTTATAAACTATTAAGTTGGTTCAGTCTTACTTTATTACCTATGTAATCACCTAAAAGGTTTATTTATTATTCATAATATTCATTTTTAGCCATATAAATACTAGGGTGATTCGCAAAGCGACTTTTAACCATTTTAAACTTGATTGTTTGATTTAATGTAGATAGTTCAAAGTCATTACATAAATTAAGTAGGTTCCCAGTTAAGTTTTTTGCTAGTTAGATTGACAAAACGCTTTGAGCATAGAATTAAAACCTTGCTTATTTTACTAACCCAAACTGTTCCACAGTGATCTATTTACATCGCTGACATCGCTATCGAAACTGCTTATCAATCAGAACTCGTTGACTGCGCTGGATCCGAAAACATTTGGAAATGTGCGCAGTCTTAACTTTATCGATATGCGTGGCACACAGTTCTACGGGGTGCAGCTTTCGATGCCCTTCGAGGCGCTGGTGTGCACAAACGAGGACATCTGTCAGTACAAGTCGGAGTACTGGGAATGCGATCCTCAGTGTATCTGTTGGGTGCAAAGAGAAGGCCTACAACTCTTTGTGGATTGTCGCGGCGCAGCGTTGAAGGAATTCCCATTGTTGCCACACACGACGCTTGTAAGGACAACGCTCAAGATGAAGAACAATAGTATAAGTCAACTGCCCGATGCCGATGGAATTGTGGGTTATGCTAATGTGAGCAAACTTAGTCTTGCGGATAATCAATTGATTAGCTTGGACGGAGGGAGGCATTTGCCAAATAATCTCAGTTTACTGGATGTACGTCGTAATCGGATTAGTGTCTTTGATGAGGACTTTATCAACTATGTGGCAAATAATACTATGAGTTTAGCTCTGGGTGGCAATCCTCTAATTTGCGATTGCTCAGCTCTACCTCTGCTCGGATTTCTGCGTGCTCAGCCGCAGCGTGTTGAGGATATGGCTGATATATACTGCATCAGTCATCCGGATAAACCATTTCAGCAGCTGGAGGTGTTTGAGCTTTGTCCCTCGTACGTCCTGCTTGTTGGCTGCATCTTGGGTGGCATGGTGATTGTGATTTGTTTGATCAGTGTGGTGTATCTTATCTATCAGCAAGAGCTTAAGATATGGCTATACAATCACAATTTGTGCCTGTGGTGGGTGTCCGAGGAGGAGTTGGATAAGGACAAGACCTACGATGCTTTCATATCTTATTCACACAAGGACGAACAGCTGATTGTCCAATTGCTGCCCAAGCTCGAGGATGGCCTGCACTCGTTTCGTGTCTGTCTTCATGGACGTGATTGGCTTGTCGGTGATTGCATTCCCGAGCAGATTGTGCGCACTGTCAACGATTCAAAACGTGTCATCATTGTGCTCTCGCAGCATTTTATCGATTCTGTGTGGGCGCGAATGGAGTTTCGTATCGCTTACCAAGCTACTTTGCAGGATAAACGTAAGCGCATCATCATCATCCTTTACAAGGAGCTAGAGCACTTCGAGGGCATCGATAGTGAACTCCGCGCTTATCTCAAGCTCAACACGTATCTCAAGTGGGGTGATCCACTATTCTGGAGCAAACTTCGCTATGCCATGCCCCACAATCGACGCGTTCTCAAGGGACAGAAGAAACATGCGGGTCCCCTTTTGTGATCTGTTCTTAAAGCTCACGTCTATGTTTACTAAGATACTGTACAACAATATAATAATATATGTAGTATAATTAATGGTTTATTAGACAATTTATTTAAGTTATACACTCGAAGGTTAAGTACAATTCCAATTATTTTTTGGTGGTGATTACTCAAATTCTAAATTCTCTTTTAAAGAGTTATTCATGTAATAATGTAAGCGATTACAAATCGCAATGCAGCAAATTTTATATTAAGTTGTGAAAAAATATTTAATAAGATAAATTTTAATCTTTTGACATTTAAGTTATAAATAAAATTTAAAATTTTAATGAAATGCAAATGAAGTATGCTTTCAAATATATAAAAACCCCAGAATAGTAATTGGTAACATGTGAATTTATTTTTATTCACCTAAAATGTAGGTATTTCCATTCAAATAATGTTGACAATTTTGAAGTCATAAATCTAACACTGTAAAACAATTCTACGGATTAAGTAATATATTTCACATTTGGTTTGATCCTTGTGAGTAAACCCCCCTGCAACCTTGGGAGTTAGCTAAGCTGCCATAAATTTTAATAATTATTCCAATAAATAATCTTGTGGCTGCGCTCTAGCTTAAAGTTAGAACAAAACTTTGATTTGATGGTTAAAATGTAGTCTTTCTTAACTAAAATCCTTCGTAACTATTTATTGCAACAAACTTTATTTTATTGATTGACTATGGAAAAAACAAACCAATAGCGATTAATTTAATTATCAGCCTTTAATAAAAGTAATCAATCAATTCGGAAATATGAAAGCTGTTACACTCCGCATAATACAATATATTCATTCGATCGTATCCATTTTATATTGTCATTTAGCCTAACAGCTCTTTAGACTTTGTATATGGCTTTCCGTTCAATAAAGTAGCTTAGATATTTATTGAGTCACATGCTCTAAAAACGGGCCTAGCGCCAACGTCAGACTCTAATTATCCACTTCAGTAATTGTGCTGGCCTTCAAAAGGCGTCGGGTTATAGTTGCGAAGGCAAAAGGGTAGGGGGTATAGTCCATGTGAATGCCCATGGCGAGTGGCGGCCAATTTTCAGCCAGCAAGTGAATATAATGGAAAAAGTAAAAAATAAAATAGAAAAAAGAAAAAAGAAACCATTTGGCCAAGTTTTGCTCTTACCCTGTCAGCCCTTTTGGCCGCAATTGCTTGGCCTTTTGGGCATCAACTTGCTTTGAGTATGTGTATGTTTGTGTCTGTGTTAGTGTGCGTGTGTGAGTGTGAGAGAGAAAGTGTTTAAGTGGGTCTTGAAGATTCATTGCCTGTCCAAATCTTTGTGGGCGTTTAAAAGTGTCATAAAGCAAATGGCATTGAGGCGAAGACAAATAAGCAAGTTCACAGTTTAAACTCATAAAATACATAATATTTTCAGTATCTTATACTGACATAGTATATCAAATATATGTATAATTATAATTATTCAATGCCATTAATGAAGTTGTGGCGTAAATGAATAACTTAATAAAATGCATAATAAATACAATTGACATTCATTATGAATAGTAATTAATTAATTGCGAGTGAATAATATTATCTGCTCAGTGCTGTGCAAATTTTACAATTCATGCAACTTTATTGCAGCCATTAAAAAAACATGCGTACATATGTATATCTGTTTAATTTAAGCAAAGCCCAACGAGTCGAAGCTACTAATGGAAATTGATTGCAGAACTCACACTTTACAGCTGCTGCCAAGCGCAATCATTTCATCTCATTTTTCATATACCCAACGACAGTCCGTTCCTCTGTCGGCTCGGCTCGTCTCGTCTCGTCTCTTTTCATTTTGTTTTCCTCTCTGTCCGGCGTAGTTATTACAAACATCTGTTCGCAGCTGCTCTTCATTTATCATAAGTTTCAAAAGGGAACTATAAAAATCTGCTTGTAAATGCTAACGATTTTTTTTTTGCCGGCCTTCTGCCTCATACCTTAACAGTATGCGAGGAGTGTACGTGACCTGGTCGGGCGTTTACTATTTGTAAGACTGTAGCCGATGGCCCAAAACAGTGGCCAATAAACTGCCAAACCTCGAGTTTGCAGCACGAAACTGGGATGCATGACACACAAGGGATTTAAGCCGGCATTATAAGTTTCTATATACATACACAAAAGAGTGTAACTGTGTGTGTGTTTGTGTGTGTGTGTGTGTGTGTGTGTGTGTGTGTGTGAAAGGGACATACTATATACAAAGCATCGACAGCGCGTCATTTGAGACATTCAACTAGCCTCAAACACACACACACACATATATATAAGAACTCATAATAGACGAGCATGAAAGCGTATATGAAAATATATGGTATGGTATTATATTCGATATTACTCGATTTTATTTGCTGACAACTGCAATTCTGTGTGTGCAGCAGTTGGCTGCAGTTGCATTTGATTACATTTGATTCAATTGCCGGTTCTCAATTGCATTTGATAGAAAATTTCTGTTGGTTTCATTTATCCCTAACAAACCAAATTTCATTGGCTAGTTAAAATTTATTGTCAGCCTGCATTAGTTTTGGGGTGAAATGCGAAATCAAATCTTAAAATCAATGGAAATTCATTGAATGCAATGCCATTCTACTATATCATATATGAATTGAATAATTATTTTGTGTGTCATGAAAGCAAAGAATATTTAATTTATGTATTATAAATATGCTCTTTGAATTATAAATATATAATAGATAGTATAAATAATATAGTAAGCACATTACTACTGCGATTTCAATGAAGTCATTAGCTACTTTCTAAACTTTAATTGGAATTATGTCATCTAATTTGTAAAACTATTATCTGTTTTAATGCGTGTGTCAGTTATAAGTTAGACAATTAATTTTGTGAATTTCTAATACAAACATGTGCCACAGGCAGAACATTTTTCAAGGTTCATTTACCAAACAGCAAACCATTTAATACGCAAAAAACAATAATTTTTGTCGGACACATTCAAATATAAATAGAAAGATTTTCACTAAATATAAAAAGTGAGATATCCCAGTCAAAAAACAAAGTTCATGAGATTATCGCAGCATATAAAGTATAAACTCAAAAAATCAACAAGTAGCAGAAATACAAGATGGCTCTGAAAACTTTAACCGCAGTTGGAGTCAGTAGGTTGGTCATGAAGGTTTTGGAGATATGCGTGGAGAATTCTTTTTTAGACTCGAGAAAATGCATTTATTGACCAAATGAAAAGAACATGAATTGTATATTTACCTAAATAATTTCAATAACAGTACTCGATATGCAAGATACATTAACTGCCTGATAGGCAACAAATCCGAGTTGTTCGAACTGAAAATACTTGGCGATTATTCTGGGGATACTGATAATGCATTGTTGCCATACATTAATTATAAATTCTCTACACCGGACAGATTTAATCAATTTAATTGTGCCGAAAGTTTTGAATCTTGAAACAATTTATCACATCAACAGATATGTTGTTGATTCTTCTTACTTTCTTATAATAGTAGCAACTAATACTATTTAATTAGCATTAAGCCCAATAAGATAAGAATATCATATTATTGGTTGCCATATAAATAACTATTTTTACGTATTCACAAATAAGTTTCAGTTAGGGGTTGAGGTACTTGCCCTTGCGGGAACCAATTAACTTTGAGTGGCCTCTACATAAACACAACCCTTACTTTCCCCCACAACCCAAATGCAAACTCACTGCATTTATTTTGAATTCGGAACATTGCAACAACTCATATTTTATGATTACGTTGCAAGTCCAACTGGTCAGTTAGCTGGCTCTCTTTCTCTCTCTCTCTCTTTCTCTTGATAAATAAACCAGCTTAGTTACTACTATCGGGAGTGCCATAAAAATTGTAGCCACAGCGATGAGTAAATCAAAATTTCAAATGACTGCTGACGTCTGCAATTGCTTCGTTGTAAATCCCAACCATCTGCCATTCGACATTAATCCACGCATTTGTCTTTGCCATCGCAAACTGTAGCAGTCAATGTCCACAAAAAGGGGAAAAAAATCAATCGCTCTGACCACACGTACACACACACACACACACACCTTTTCCTCACCACCATCATCACCTACTATGTAGTATGTGTGGAACATTAATCAAAAACTCATTTTGGGTGGCGAAGGCCTCGCAAGTGCCTCCAGTCTGAAGTGGCAAGTGATTAGTTGTGCGTTATCCTCGCTGCAGTTCGGTTCGGTTGAGGTTTTTTTTTGTTCGTTTCGGTTTGGTTATGCATGGTTTTTGGTTCTTGTTCAGATGCGCTTGCAAATTGCTCTGAATTATTCATTTTTGGGCCACTGCAGACGATATGCCTCCTTAAATACTCTGTTTTCAGAATATGTAGCAGGGAACATTTATTGGATGCTCATCCGTAGGATCTCAGTGTTGAAGTTAGAGCCAAACAATGAACATTAGATGATTTCAGAGGTAGTAAAGTTTTGAAAAATGAATGAAATAAATCAAAGTAAATAATTGAAAGAATTTTCACAAAAGAAAACAGAAAGAAAATTGAATCTTTGATTTGATTGTAATTAAAACTAAATATAAAAATAGATTCGATTAAAAATATTATTTCAATATAGTTTCAATATAGTTTACCAACGCAAACAGAGAATTAAATTGCCTTCATTTTTGGCTCGCCCTTTTTTCTCCAGTGTGAAGGTATGTGGGCGAGTGCTGTTGGCATTCATGGGGTAGTGGTGACTTTTGGGTGGTGGCAGCAACAGCACCTAGGCAATTAATAGCGCCACTCTGTGGTATTTATCTTCAGTGGCAGCCGAAATTCGTTGCATTTTGCCGCACTCGCCTCGTTTCGAACAAGAAAATAAGCGGCAACACAAAACGAATTGATTGACACCTTAAACAAAAGCAATTTACCAAGCACCCAAAATACATAGGTGCTCATTTATTATTGAGTGGCTATATCCCACACATTATGAGCCACCAAGCAAATAATTGAGCTAAGGCAATAAAGAAAAGAAAACCAAGCTAACATAACCAAAAGTCAGTTATCAGTTCGAGTGAGTCGAGTGTCTTGAACGGCAGTAACAGCGGCAACCACTTGTCTAACGCTCGAGTGCAAATTGGATTAGCCAGCCAAAGAGGACAAAAAAAATTGAAGAACAATTTCGAAAATGTTGGAGAGGATGCTGAAACTGAATGCACGAGATCTAGTGGTATGTGCCTGTTTTGTTAGTTCTTTTAGAGAGCCGCTAATAGCTAAAATTTTTAAATTCTCGTAAAGCGCACTAAATATATTCGAAAAAGTTTGTTAGGTATACTACCCATAACGTTAATATGCATATCTACATGCCTTTTTACATATATATATAAATATATATTTTATATTTGTTTGAATCAAAACAATTAACAACTAAAATAATTAAAAAGTCATATAATAAAATCTTTTTTTAAAGTATTCTTAACTTAAAGGAACATTAAATCGAATCGACCCAAGTAAATGTTTTAACATCATACTTTCTTCACGCTTATTGTGAACGAATATAACATTCAATGATAGTCAAAGATTAAGGTTAATGTTAGTATTTAAGAAATAATTTTAATTCTTATTCTATACATTATTTTTAATGCAATTTGTGTGAGTGAATATCTTGGCTGTGCATTTAAAATACATAAAAGTAACTGGTTTAATCAACTGATGGTTACAGTTGAAATATATTACATCAGTTGGTTATTTGTGGTTAAGTCGTTACTTTATATAGACTTTAACTACAATAACAGAGCGAAAGATCGTTTATCATATTTATTTATTTATTTTTGGGATATTTAGTTTAGTTAGTTTTTGGTCGACCGCGACCCAGTTTCTTGGCACGCAGCTTAACCATGTGCGTCATGACCAAATAGCTGCCAGGCAGAGCCAGAAGCATCATATAGACTTTCACAAACAGCACCATGTCAAAGGTCATGTTCCATGTGTTGGGCATATCAATGCTAAAACGTTTTGTTTCCTCCAAATACGGTATGCTGCGCAGCAGTACGACAATCTCTCCGACAATGCCCATGGGATACAGCGGTATCCAAATAGTGTAGCGTAACCACGTTAGTATGGCATAATCTCGCTTCAGAAGTTGGCAAACATAGAATGGATACCTAAAAGGCACAACAATCTGTTAGTTGTTTGTCAGTTTAAAATTCACATTTCGTACTTACCGCACCAACTCCACTAGCACCCATATGAAGAATAAATAGGTGACCACTGGTTTAGTATACATACGCTGCTCCATTTCAATCATAAAAAAGAGTATAAAGTTGCGCCCGGAGACTTGGAAAAATGACACTAGGGGGCTACCCTTTGTGAAGCCAAAAAGAGGATGCATCACCTCCATATATTGCCAGAGCTGAACAAATTTAAACGAATTGCCAACATACTCGTATGTATGGTTGCTGCCAGCAGGATAATCGCGAATTTGAAGCACGGCCATGATGATCATTATGTGCAGATAGCCAACAAACATGGCCAGATTATAGATGACCAAATAAACTTTCATGGCGTTTTCTGTAATTGTATAATGAAAATAATTATTAATATTAAGAGGTAGATTACAAGCAGACGGCTAAATATGAAGATTTCGAAGATTGACACTTTATTTCAATTATAAAATAGTCACCTCGCACATAGCCGATTTCCTGCTTCTGCAGATTATTGTACTCTTCTTCATAATCCTCGCGAACATCTCGCGGTGGCTCGTTGAGCTCACCGTCGTCCTCGGTACGCCAGCGATCAAAGTCAACGCGCAGCCAGTGTGGTTTCTGTGGCGTTGAAATCAAACGCACCCACCATGCCGGCTCCGTCTTGCGTATAAGTAACTCAACCTTATGGTCTGTCACTGTAAACGTGGCGGTCTCAACATCGATCGGCTGGTAGAAACGCACCTGGAACTTGTACGCATTTCTACCGCATGCTCCATGGCCATCGGCACTGAACGCAAGTGACTTGGACGTAAAGTCCGCAATGACGTTCTGCAATATTTGTATTAGAGTTAGAGCTTATCTATTTTCTTTGATTACAAAGTAAAGCTTTATGAACTCACTTGTGCATAATTGAGGTCTACTTTCAGCAGTAGTGTGTATTTGGTTTGCGACCAATAAACAAAAGGACTTAGTGCAGTCTCGACCACTGGAGTTGCATTGGACATGGGCGACATATTCCCTTCCTTTTTTTTTTTCTTGTGTGTACTTTGACTTTGACTACAGACTTTGAAGTACAAAATCGTATGCGCAGAGAACGTATATAGAGTAATTTTCCATACTATTGGTTGTTACCAAAAACAACAACAGCTTTTAATTCACTTTCAACAGGTCTTTTATAATATTTATATCAATATCCAATTTTTCTGTGATGGTAAATTGTCGGATAAACGATTTTTTCCGCACACAACTAGAAAATTTATATGCATGCGCAATCGAACACTGAGCTCAAGAAAAACATGCCAGCCCTGTCGATATATGCTGGTAATTGCGATAACCAAAAGTCAGCTGTGCCCTGCAGTCCGTTAGCAGCTAACTGCTATGACACTCGCTGTTATGTAGCATGTGTCTTATTTGGTAGGCGCCAACATTTAAATATTTGTGTACACAAAAAAATATGAAAAATATATTTAAGTGCAATTATTTATGTTTAATATATAACATAAAAATTGCAATAAAAAAAATAACTTAATCATTGTCAACAACATTGCGTCACTGGAATTTGTTTATAATATATATATATATATATATATAATATATATGACCTATCCATATTATGGATATTATGACCTATCCATATCTGCCTATGCCTTTGTGAGTGGGTGCAGATGTGAGTTTGGGTTGTCTGTGTGTGGTTTTGGGACAGTTTGATTTATTAGCCGCCAGCGGAAGAAGGCACACCAAACGACTGAACAGCTGAGGGCCTTTTTTGTTGGTCATACGGGCAGCTGCTCAAATTTTGTAGCCGGTTTTGCTTGTTTGTATTTCTGTTTTTGTGCTTTTGTGCTTTTAATATCCTTCCGCCGTTGACTTCCTTCCTTCCTAGCATGTTACTAAAACAAAAGGCGACAACATGGCAAAAATGTTTTGCAATTCATTCAAATGCGAAAATATCAAACAATGGAGCATACGTGTTATCAGACTTTAAGCTTTAAAACTGATTTAGTTTGTGCTAATCTCTTTCTCTCTATATTTCCCTCTCTGTAAATTTGTATACTTTGCAGGCATCACAACGCACATGTTCACATACTATAATTTATGCACACACACAAAAAACTGTAACAAAGCCAAAATGTTGCGTTTCCTCAAGAACCGTTAGATATGGAACAGTCTGCAAACCGCCCGCCCAAATCTATCTGTCCAACTATCTATATAGCACCACATATACATGTTTAGTCTATGTGTGTGTGCGCGCTCACTGTAATGACGTCATGCTGTTGGTGTAGCTCGCTAAGCGCCTAAAATGTCATAGAAAAGGTAAGTGAAATGTACAAATAAATATGATCTATTTACACACCCCAAAAACATCGTTTCCCTTGCAAAGTTCTTATTGATGTTCCCAATTATTTGTAATTTGTGATATGTCATTTATAAAAGAAACAAATATAGGACATAAATAATAGTTATTAATTTTGATTAACTTTTTTAAATGCTTTCGTTGATTAATTTTTTAAGATTTGTTTAAAATATTACTTAAAACCGTTGAAATTTCTTTCACACAAAGTGACAACAATAAATATCAGGACTATAAAAAAATATTAAAATGACCTCCACTGCAATGTTAACCATTGCGTATACGTTTTTAAAGGTTTTTATCTTGGTTAATGACGTAGCTGGCTAAACTGTAAATACAATAACAGACAGATACAGTGTCTTGACTCAATGGCGAGCAAAATGAAAGCTCTGCTCTTTCGGCTTTGTTTTTCGCTCAAAATTTTTTTTGGCTGTTTGGATATTTTGTTGCTTTTGTTGCTGTAGCTGTTAACTGGCAATGGCAATGGTTAAGGTCAAGTTAACAAGTTGGTTAGCAAAGGGTACTTTCTGTTATTGTTGTTGTTGTATGTATAAATATGTACGTTTCTACATACATACGTAGGTACATACATATGTGTGCCTGCGTGTTCATAGCAGTCAAATTATAATTGGCGGCCTGAGCGTAGCAGTAAATAAAATGACAGTGTATGCACTATACAAACTGAAAAGATATATTAACCACACAGCAAACAATGTTTTAGCTTAAAAAAACAATTTATTGAAATAAGCACAGAAACATTTAGCTAAGTTTTCTAAAGATTATAGAAATAAAGTTTGACATAATATTCAAAGTTTTAAAATATTTATCAACATTTGAGATCATTTTCAATCAAACGAAATACTTAAATAAATGTGTAAATATTTATATATATATATATTATTATACATATAATAAGTATTTATTATAGGCTATCTGCAAGTCGCATTTTGTCTGTTGTTGTAATGTGCTTAGCTTGTGTGTCCTTTTGATTGCGCCACAAATTTATTTTAACAACAAAAATTACATTTGCGGCATGTTTTCCGCTTGTTTTGTAACCCAGAGTATCAGTACATATTTTGGTTGTTGTTTTCATTAAATGTCTTGTGCACGTGTTGGTAAACTAATACAAACACACTGTCACCAGTCACACACACACACACACACACACATACACATACAGACACGACACAGCTGACAGACAGTCGCGTCGGACATTAATATTTACGTTAAAGCAACAACAAACAACATCAACAAAAGTCTCATCAAACATGCAGCATTTAATACGCAAACACACATACACAAAGTCGCACACACACACACACACACACACACAAACTCATTCAAAGAGCGAGAGAGATAGCTTAGCACAGTGGTGTGTTAATGTAACAAGAATTGTTCTGATTAAAATGTGATGAACTCGAGTTTGTTTCAGTCTATTTAAAAAATAAAATCAAATTAATACAAAATGTGTATTTGATTATTAAAAAAACAAAATACTCTATCTGCAAAAATGTATTTATGTGTGTAAGAGAATATTAAATAAACTTGGAAACTTACAATTTTTAAATATCGTAAGCTAATGAATATAAATATAAACAAAATAATTTTTGACTTAAATATTTTAAGAATTATATTTTTTTCTTAGAACATTTTTATTTTGCAAGAGGTTTTAATTGCTTTGAGCCCACTGTTCTTGTTAAGTTTGTGTGCGTGTGTGTGTGTGTGTGCTAAAGCGAGATAGAGAATATGAAACATGTGCTTTTGGCTGGCTTTTCCGGTGCGTTTCACTGTCGCTGCCATGTTTTCCGACGCGACGCTTTTCAGTTTGCGGCGAGCGTTTTCTTCGATCTAAACGCGAGCAGCCTTTTGATTTTATTCGGGTATTTGGGTTATTCTTGTGAATTCTGTTAGCTTGTGCATCCGTGTTTGTGTGTGTGTGTGTGATATACGGTGGCAAGATGGCTCTTGTGGCACATCGAATGATGCTGCCGGCGCGCAATCGTCGCATACAACAGCAGGTGGCACGCAATAAAGTGGGTGTCCTTTTGGTGCCCAGCGTGGCGGACTACTATAACAGGGAAACGGATCAGCAGCAGCAGCAGCTGTCGCCAGTTGTTGTCACAGCTGCCACGGCTGATAACAACAATGCCAAAGTAAGTGCAACAAGTTGCAATAACAACTTGCTCCGCTAAAAAAAACAAATCGTGCATTGCATGCCAAGTTATAAGTATTGCCCAAAAAGCTTCGCCTTCTTAAGCCACTTCAAAAACATCCCTCGGCAAAACAGAAAAACAACAACATTTTACTCCCTCCCACTCTTAACGTCTGTTTATCTAGTTTTGCTTTCTCCGTTTTCTTTTGGCTGGCGCCAACTTTATGCGGCTCATTGTGCTCAAACTTGAGATGTTGTTGCTGCTGGTCAGTTTTAGTTAGATGAAAATTCCAGTAAATGCTTAAAATATTTTCTTTTGCTATGGGAAAACAATTGCTTATCAAAATTAAAAGCGAAAAATAAATTAATAAATTACTAAACAAAAATTAATTACTATAATTAAAAGGTCAATTTTTTCCCTTCTTTATATTTTGTGACGAACTTTTTTTTATTTATTCAAAAACTCATTATTTATTTAATTGATTATTTAAAAAACTTTAGGTGTGAAAAATAGTTTTGTCTAACTTACTTTACGTTTCATCAATTATAAGTTATATTTTGAAACTATGCACTATACACAGTGATATATTTAGTCTATTGTCCAAGTGTTTAATTGACCAATTGAATATTTGATGTTATTGGCTTTCGTGATTAGCTTTGAAAACACCGTAAAGTAATTTGATGTCGTTCGATTACACCAAAAACAAAAACGAACAATTTTAATTTCTCACTCCATGCTCACTGCTCCGACGGAATTGTTAATGCTACGTTAAAGCCACCTAATTGAAGAGGTGTTACTTTTTGCTTTGGCTTCAGTAACAATTTGCGGCTTCTCAGTTGAATTTCCATGAAACAAGAAACAATAATTTATTAAGTAGGTGGAGAGTTGTCGCCCTGTTTAACAAACTGATAGCATGTCGAGCAATCAATATATATTAAGTCTTGGCCTTGACATGCTATATATATATATATGAAACAGGATTCTATATATATATGTATAGTTCGTTCGGATCATTGTTAAAATTGCTTGCATAACAGTTGGTTGATGTTGACTATGCCATTTATGATTGACAATTGATAATTGATTGTTCCAAAACAAAGTGACAGTTACGGGTATTTGGAAGGTGGTTTGGAAATTTATAAATCTAAGCAACTTGCATGTTAACATGAACAATCATTAGCCATCATTTCACTTCAATTTATATTTAAGTTGATTATCAGTTATCTTCCTCGTTACACTCGACCTTAAATATTCTAACCGATTTTCATTGGGTTTAACATATTGTTAATGATGTATTTATTTGTTTCTGACACATCTTAAAAAATCGAATTTTAATTTAAAAATAAATATTTAATAATTATTAATGGAAATTTATTTTCGTTATTTAAAACTTTTCATTAAAAGAAGCTTTTCACTTAATTTACTAAGATTTTTATTGCGTTTCTTGAATATTTTAATTTGTTTTTAATGTTAACTTACTTAACATACATATTCGACCTATTGTCCGAGAACCTACTGCAACACAAAGTAACGAATTCCTCTCAAAGAGCCGTTAGTCGAGACGACAACCAACAAGCTTTTACAGAAAACTCAACGAAAGCAACAACGAAAAGCTTCAAAAGGGTTCAAAAGCTTTATACGCTAACTCAAATGGGACCCTCCCCAATTAGTTCTTAAGCCTTTAATGAACTGCTAAAGATTTATGCCGCGCTAAAGATTTGGCCTGGGCAACTGAGAGGCCTTAGCGCCCAATGGTTTGTCGAAATAATATATCGTTTATTGAAAATTGACACAAATTGAAATGAACGGCTTTGCGGTGCGAAATTGAGTAACAAGTCAACTTGTTGATGTTGCACATTTGCTTTTGTTTATGGCAAACGTTAAGCGAAACGGGGAAGCATATTATTTTTACATATGTGCGTACATACATGATATCAATTGTTTGTTTTCATTGGAATTTCGCTGACTGGAATCGAAGCAATGTCAACCTGCTGGAGAACGGGAAACGATTATTGTGTTCAGTTTAAGCAGAAACTGCAAGCAGCAACAAACTGGCCAGCTTGTGGTACTGTCTCGAGATCGCCGCCTATGTGGAGGTGCCTAGCAGCTGTGGTTCACTGCAACAGGAACATCAGTCAGTTGGTCTGGAAGTAACTGAGATTATCAGACAGGCAGCGCTGGAGCATGAGACCCAGAAGCAGCAATGGTTTAGGGAGGGTCAAAATAAATTGAGTCAGACTGCAAGCAGAATCAAGATCATGACATCCAATAATGTAGAAGCTAATGGAATATAAGACTTATAACAATTTTATCCCAAGAATAAAGTTTTGTAGGAAAGCTTTCCATAGAAACAAACAAATTAAAAATAATAATTCCTTTGAAAAGGAATAAACAAAACAAGTGCTTAAAACCGATTAATTCTTTTAAATTATTATCGATAAGTAGGCGTTACAGTTAACTCAACTTTGCTCACACGATGAGTTAGCAGGCTTTGACTTAAGTTTCAATCTGTCTCTACTTGTCAAACATAATTCGGAATATTATTTTTCTTACTTCTGTAACTTTGAAAATAACAATGTCTTACTTAAAACAAATATCTGGACCACCAGCCGCTTATGTGGAGGTGGATCACACCAGGGAGGAGCCGCAGTTTCAAAATGAAAATGAGCAAATCGGTGTGGAGATTAACCGTATCATAAGACAGGCGGAGGAGGAGCATGAGGTTTTGACCCATGAGCGACGTATTGCGGAGATGATCAGAAGGGAAAAGATTATTGCAAGAACTAAACCACCATATACAAAAGATATGACCGTTTTGAGGGCAGAGTACGAAGATGAGTTGAGATATTTAATTCAATTGTTAGACGAGCACTTCGATGCAAAGGATGTGATATATCTTCGTAAGCTTCAACGTGATTTTTCAAAATTAGGCAAAAAAACCTACAAGAAGCAGACAAAAAATGTATCACACAACAAAATTAATATGTCGAAAAAGCTCAAGAGTAACATTAACAAGAGTAAAATTAAATATTAAAAGCAAAACACCAAAATGTCAAGCTATGATTATTTGAACTTTAGAATTTATGCAAATAATCAACTAATCCTTAGAGGCTGAGTAAATTACCTAAGGATGATTATGGAACAGTATAAATAGTTAAGATTTTGTAAGCATCTTTGCATCTAACATTGACAACTGTCATAATTTATACAACTCGAGTCGGGCAGCGATTTGTTTCTTTCTGAAACTTTAATTAAGTTGAACTTATATTTGCGTTACACATGAGACCAACCGTCTTGCTCTCTACCCTCTTACTTTTTCACTCTGCTTGGCTCGCTTTCAGTGTCTGCCTCTTTGAGTGTGCACGCACACGACACCAAATGTGCTCAAATATGCAAATGAATGTGGCGCTGGCACTTCAAATGCGACTTTACACCCCCCTCCCCCCCCCACACACACACTTTCACACACACAAACATAAACACACACCTCTGGGAACATGCATTTTGGTCATGTTTACAATGTCAGCTAGGATAACATGCAGGCACATGAATAGCGCTCAATGCAGACGAAGCTTTTTGGAGAGGCGGCCTTAGCAATGTCAGCAAATTAGGGCAACCCAATATGAGAACAAGAGCACAAACAGCTGTTTGTCGGCCACAGAGAAAACATAGCGAGAGAGAGAGTGTAAAAGAACCGACGAGCGTACATACACATTCAACGCCCACACACAGCAGCTGATTGAGAGGAGCAAGCATTGAGCTTTTAACGAGCGCTGACTGCCTCGCTCAATGCTCGTTAAGTTACCTGAAGCACAGCTTCGCGTGTGTGCTTGTTTGACATGTAAACAAAGCGCGCGCTCTGCTCCTGCTGCAATGCAGAGCGAACGAGCGACCCACTTCGTGTGAGACGGCTTTCAATTTCGTTCAACCTAAGACACGACGGCGTTTGCCATCGGCCATTGAGATCGGGTTCGCTTTCAATTTCGTATTTTGTAATTCGTTGCTGGCCGTTGGACGGCTCAGTCGTGTTTTTGTTGTAGTACCTCGCGCGTGTCTCGCTGTCGTCGTTGTCGTTGTCGTCGCGGCGTCAGTAGCAGCAGCAGCAGCCGCAGCAGGACTTAGCACTGGGAGTGTTGTTCCGAGGCTGGGTCCGTGTTCTCGCTTGCAGTTTGCACGCCGCGTCGCGTTGTCCTTTGCCCAACAAACCCAATAAAAATAATATATATATATATATTATATATATATATATTCACGTATTTATAGAAATACTATAAAAATCAACAACAAAATTTCTACAATTTTTCTACTTATAAAATTAAACGCAAGTTGTTCAATTCAGTGCAATTACAAGTGCAATTCTTCAATCCGTAAATTGAGTTTAAGGCCTTAGCAATAATTTCGTGTGTTAAAAATCGCCTTACAACTAAGCAACAAGGAGAAATCCCGTTAATAATTCAACCACAAGAAAATTGCTGCCGATGCGAGTCCTGTGCATTATTTATTAATAATGCTTCATTTACAGTGCAAAAGTATGGCCAATATTAAAGCATATACGTATAATATATGCATATTAATATATTTATATATATCTACAATAAACAACAACAGCAAATTGCTGCAATTGGTTCTCCATTAAAAGGTCAGCTTTGTCGTCCTGGCCAATGGCGATTCTTGAGTGACAACTCCCAATATGCAGAACAACAACGCAACGTATAAAAATAATAATGTTTATGTCCTGTGTCCATTTTACATCAAGCACAAAAGATCCGCATAACAAATTTTTAAATTGATATCTGATAAATATTCGCTACGAATACAATTATCAATCTTTTTCAAAGTGGTTTTAAGAATAACAATAAAATACTAAAATAACTACTTAAAATAAATTAATAAAAGATTTTTAAATAACATTGTTCATTGAATCTAAGAAAAAATAATATAATTTTTTTCATTTAATACAAAAAATACATTAAATATACGTATAATATATATATGTTTCAAAACTTAAAACCAAATTTGTTTTTCAATTTTATAAATATATATATATATTTTAAATTAATAAAATACTCATACAAATTTGAGTTATAAATTTTTTTATAACAATTCATATAATAATGTTATAACTTGATGACCAAAAAATAAAAAATAAATAAATAAATAATTTTGCTGTGCAAACATAGTTAATTTATGATTGATGATAAAATAAAAAATATATTCGCACAATATTAAATTTTTCGGAAATATAACAAAAGCCATAAAATCTTCTTTTTGTTGATAAAAAATTTAACAAAGTTTGATTGCGTTTTAAAACAAGTGGAATTGGCAAAAGAAACAAATATATATTAAAAGTCAATAAATTAAATTTAAAACCAATACATAAAAAATAACATAAAAATGAAATTGAAAAGCATTTTGAAGCAACTGCTGCTCCAATTACTAAGCTATATTTTTATATAATCCCACCAAAGTGCATATTGCATACATTATACGAAAAAAGAAAAATAATAACAAATAACAATCAAAGCCTAACTGAAATTGAAAACGTGCAAAATAAACAAACAACGAAATATATATATATATACGTATATGTATGGATTAGAAAGGACCTGGTATATATATATGTAAGAATAGATGGCAGCTAACGCTGCCACATGTCAGCGGCAACGACAACAACAAAAACAGCAACAACAACGCTATAACACTAGCTACAAGAGGCAGCAAACACCACAAATCAGCAATAACAACAACAACAACAAAAACAACTATAGCAAGCCATAGTAACAACAAATTCAACAAGACAGCGTGAAAAATGATAATGTCAGCCGCAACTGTGGCAGCCACAGCCAATGCGAAAAGTGATTATATATAACACAAAAACAAAAACATATATATATATATATATATATATATATATGCATACATACATACCATCTGCTTATTGTTGAGGAGGACAGTTAGTGGTTGTTGAATAAGTTAATTACCCACACAAAGGATAAAACTCGTGCATCGATTTTACTTTATTTTCTCTCCATTAATTGCAAATTATAACTAGCTACGCCCGCAGCTACTAAGCTCGACCCAAATCGCGTATACGCCATGCGATGCCTCGCGGCATTGCTTCGTTTCTTATTACCACATCGCCCCCATTTAGAAGCAATTACGCTAATATCTGCCACTTAATTGGGGAGTCTGCACTTCAATGCGAGACACAACAGCAACAACAAAACAAAAAACACAAAATATATATATGTATATATGTATAAATATATACATGTACACAAGCAAACAACAAATGCAAATGTGCAAATTTTTGTTTGGCATAAGTTTTGTCGTATCTTCTGTTGTTACTGCCGCCAGTTATATAGTTGAGGCAACTTTGTTCAGGTTCTTGTTGTTTGTCAGCACATGGTCCTGGGGCTTTTCCTCTTACGCCCACTGAAATGTTTTTTTGAAGTGTTGCGGGGTGCGTGTGTGTGTGTGTTTGTGTGTGTCTGTGTTTGTGTGTATATGACAGAAACTTAACTTACCTTTGGCCTTTTCGGCATAGCAACGTAGCAGCCTTAAGATATATGCAGGTGCTCTTTCCAACACTATGATAATGATTTACATAATGCTAAGTACGTAGAATGTGAGTAAGTGAGAGATAAAAATCGCTGAAACAAAAGTAAAGGAAATCCAAGAAAGTTTTTTATGTTTTTTTCTCTGTTTAAACTAAGCCTTGTTTCAGTCGAAGGAATTTTTTCTGAACAGAGCAGCATAATACTTTAAAGTGTCACATACAAATTGTTGAAATTTGAATTAGTTTATAAAAATAATGTATATAGTTGGAAGCATTTGTATTCGCGTTTGATACCTCACAAATGAAAAAGTAAAACAGAATTCGAATGAGGATAATCAATAAGTTGTTATAATAAAGTGTTCTAAAATGATTTAAAACGAAAAAAGCAAAAAATAAATATCATACTTGATTATAATGAAGCACATGACCTTGACGCCCACGTTTTGCAGTGGCCAAATGTGTATAGATATATACGTTTATATTTTTTCAGGCTAAACCTTTGGTCAGTTGACCTTCAAGACATCATATTTTGTCTTTGCTTCTGCATTCATTGTTCATTTCGTGTATGCGAACCATATTTCAAAATTATATTTCAGACGAGCAACCAAAGTAGTGCAAAGTAGCCAAAACCAACAACACGCAAATTAAACACCCTTGTGAGAGGCAAAAAAAACAACAAAAAAATCTAGCTGGACATGCCTAAGGCGTGGGCGAATTTCATGTGTGGTCTTTGGGGCAACCTCAAAACGCGCCGGCTGCTTTGGTGAACGTGGTCATAATTCAAATGATACGCCAACTAACTACTTAATGTTATTAGTTATGTGTGCAAGTCTTTGGTGAGAGCCCTTTGCCACGCCTTCCACAACGCCGCTACTCACTTGTCGCAGACATTAAAAAACTTGCACAGTTCTGCTTTGCGATTGTGTGTGTGTGTTTGTTTGTTTGTTTTGGTGTTGTTGTTGTTGTTATCCTTGTCTCTGTCAGTTAAGTTTATGTTGATGTTGTTGATTGCAGATGCGGCTTTGAACAGTGGGTCGTTTACTATCCTAGCAGAAAGTAGCACTGCATTAAAGAATATCTAATACATAACGAAAAACACACTTTTTAATGTTAAAGAAACTGTTATGCAAATTTGAAAAATTATTTTTAACAACTTTAATATCTTTCTTAAAGATATCTGCACTAGTTTCTATTTTTGGTCAACAAGGACCCAGTAAAAAATGCTCAGTAGAACTAAATTTCAATGCATTTCCTGCGTTTATTTAATAGTTTGAGTGCAAAAAAAGACAGAAAGTTGTTCAATTGCAAGATATCTATGGTTAATCGCCAGAATTTCCTGTCACATCTTAGGCATGCTAATTTTTTAATAAAAGCTATCTTGTAATTTTACAAAATCTGTGTACATTAAATATAAAATAGTAAAAACATTTTTTTCCAGCTTCACCTGGATCAAGAGCATTTTAAAATTGCAAAATATGTAAGCTAAGCGGTTTTTTTTTTTGTGTATTTTTCAATGGTTTTTGCTGGTCTGTGTGCTCAGCTTACCATCGTTGACATTTTGTTTTCAACGTTTTTCGCCATTTCTCTGTATATGTATATGTGTGTATCTGTGTATCTGTCCTTAGCTTCTTGTTCTTTTCGAGGCTGTTTTGCTGTGGCAAGAGAATGTCTGAGCTGCAGGTGCTGCATTTAAAATGAAATATGGCAGACATTTTTGCGGCTGAGATAAATGCGACGCAGTTTGTTTGCGTTTTACGTTTTCTGCTGGCTTACTTATTAGATTTAGCCATCTCTCTGTTTCCGTTCCGTTCCGTTCTCGCTTCCTACTGTCAACTATTTATTTCATGTCTCTGACAGTTGCAATTTTGACTATTTGGGCCAAGTAAATCTTATTAGAAATTGGCTTCTTAATTGAAAGTAAATAAAATTAAGTACAAAAAAAAAAAATACTAATTTTGTGCAATCCGCTTTCAGAAACTTCCTTTATTAAAGTTTTCCAAATGCAAATTCCCAAATATTTTAACTAGCTCTCTCCTTGAAAAATATTTTTCAATTAAAAGCCCGTACAAATATTAAACCCATAAACTTGTAGCTAAATGAAAAGTGCTTGCTGTGCAGCTCTTCTTCTCTCTCTTCTCTCTTCACTCTTCACTCTTCGCCCTTTGGTCAACTCATCCATGAAGGCAATTAGTTTAAATCACAGGCACTGGCAGCCAATCAGGCAATGTGCTGCACTTAAAAACTTTATACAACTTGAAATGCAATGGAGCTCAGCGACCAGTTTTACTTTAGCCCAACCCCTCCCGCCACCCTCACCAATCCCTTTGTCTAGTTAGCTCTCCCTGCCAGAGGAGTGTTAAGATTCTTTTGCAATGGGGTCATAAAAATCTATGCGCCGTAACAACTTGGCAGCTACCAATTGGGTATACAACAAGCCCAGTTAGTTGAAAGTTAGCTTGTTGTTTTTCTCATTTTTTGCATACCGAATAAAAGCCAAAAATAAAATAAATGCATTGGCTCTTCAGTTGGGTATCTAAATTAAAGGCTACTCGTTAAATTTTATTGCTAGCATATTTATCAGGTTACGCAGTTTGTTTGTTGAGATTTTAATCTCGCTACGGATTAGGGCAAGTACCCCAACAAAAAGAAAAGATTTTTTGTTTTTGGCAAATTTACGCTTATCGACAACAACAATGCTAGTTGGGGACATGGTAAATGTTTTTAATGAATCAGCCTTAGCCGGGAGGGGGTCGGGGCTCTGCTTGTGCGTTTTTCGGGTTGTTTATGACCTCAGTTTGCTTGGAGCTGTGTAGATAGGCCTGTCATTTATAAACTCGAATTTACATTTAAGCCTTGCGGCTCTCAGCAAAGGATTGGAGCAAAGTTGGCCTAAGACAACAGCAGTTAACATTGCTGAAACTGAATAACCACTAGCCAATGCACACGACTTAGATAAAACACTTGTTCCATAAGAAAATAGTGAAGCCTGGCTTTGTTTGACTTGTGAAAAGTGTTTAGATTAACGAAAACATGTTCTAGCTATTAAACAGAACAGCTTTTTTATATTAAATGCATAAATTTAGTTTATTTGTCATATTTCTTATGTTTTGTATTTTAATTTCATCTTAAGCAGTATAATGTATACCTGAATGTTACTTTTAAAGAGTCTTACCTCAACCGCAGAGCTTTGTTTCACAAAAAATCTTTTCTTTGTCTCATCGTTCAAGCAAGCCAACAAGCCATAATGACTAAGCACCTAATTCACAAAGCGTAGACTAAGCATCTCTTTAGTCAATATGAAACCCAAAAAAGCTAACCTATTCTTTACCTTAGCCCGATTTCCGCGCCTTCGTTCGTTACATTACCCCTTTTCCCGTTCAGCGAGACGCTTTACGTTTGCTTGGACTTTTAAGTGTTGCTTTGTTTTCATTGCTTTGCGCAGCTCCGCCCCTATTCCTTATCCTCCCTTTGCAAAAGCGCTCATTCAAGCCTACTTATGAGTGCGCATTCCATACACATACATAAGCTGTTGACACTGTGGCGGTTGTTTTTGTGTAGCAGGAAGCAAACACTCTTTACCGGTACTTAAAGCTGTTTTTCATTTTATCTAATATACCCTGTAAACAAGATAATTGATCAAATAAAGGGCATTAACAACTCTATAATAACTCAGCTTGGAAAATCAGTGATATTACACTCAATATATTTATTAGTATTCAAGGTATAATCCATTTAGATTTATCCTTATATCCTTATTTACTTAAAAACAGTGGAAATTTATATTTCTCAATATCATTATACAACTCTTTTTTGGTAACTTTCGACTTTCTTACAGGGTATCTTCTTGTTACACATTCTGCTGTCAAAAAATATTACATCGCTTTTTTTGCAACTGGCTGCTGCAGTCTCAGGCTCAAGTGTGTCGCCTGCCCTCAAACGCTGCCAGGGTCATTTTATTTCATTTCATTTAAGTCCTCATTGTTTGTCATTTGTTCATTTGCATTCGCAAGACTTTCGTATTTTGTCTTATGCATTTTGCATTTGTAGTCTGCATTCTTAATAAGTAAATTCTGTTGTCAGCGTTGTTCGTGACGTAAATGCAAATGTTAAGTATACGCCAGCCCAAGCTCTGTTGGCCATGTCCAAGCCAAAGAGCTTGTCGCCTGGCTAATGGCAAAAATGAATTGGCATATGTCGTGGCTGGTCTGAACTAATTGGGTTATGTGCTCCCATAACACACAGGTGGGCAGCATATGGCATGTAGCAAGCTTTGAGTACTTGCTCTAAGCCACCGCCTACCCATTGGCAATGACGCTGATGGCACTTAAAGCGTACTCGATTTGCACTCAAACACACACACACACACACACACATACACATGGCAATCTCAAAATCAACATAAACAACAACAAGCAGCACAATCATAGATACAAAATCGCACACAGCCACAGATACATTTTGAGGTCAAGTGTTTCTATTTATTTGATACGTCTCGCAATCTGTCTGGCCAATTTCTACTGGTTTATGCAAAAGCTGAACGCATACCTGACATATTGAGTGCTTTTATGATCAAAAACAGAAAAGATCAATATAGATTTCTTATTTATGCCATTTTGATAAACTATGCCTATGATTAAATGTATATTTTTCATAGACCTATATTAATTATTGTTTTCAAACCTATATATTTCAAGTTGTTTTATATATATATTTTGTTAATTGCTTGAAAGCTTTTTTTTGCTGAAAGATACTTGAATTTTTTTTTAAGTTCTTATGTTAAATATTTATTGACCACTTTTACGATAAGGCTTTACAATTTTAAATGTGCTGTGTCGAGATTTGCATTAGATTTCTAGCAGACAAATGGCTTTTTTTTGAAGCCTGAATTGCAAGTAGTACATCAATCAAATAGATTAACTTGATGTCGATTGATGCACAATTGCATTTGTTTACCTGTCCATTACACACATGCATACACACACATGTACTATTGTTGTTTATATCATGTTTGGATCGGTGTTTTTCCATCTTGTTAGGATATGGTGAGTGGATGAGTTGGGTCAACATGACGCTTGCAATGTTGAATGTACAGCAAAGCGTCAACAAGATAGCAATTTCCATTTACCATTTAACATTTGCATAACGCGTCGCTCTTCCGATTTTCACGTGGCTGCCTTTCTGACTTTGACTGGCAGTTAGCATTGTCAATGCGTTGAATGGTAGAAATAGATAAAGTGGGGGGTGCAATGGAGCCGGGGGAAGAGCAGGACACACAATGTAGTAGATAACAATGACAATGACAAGGTTTTCAGGTTATGTCTCTGTATTTACACAGCAATTTATTTGTTTAGTTGAGGTTGTCTCAATTTTTTCACTATCTCTCTTTTTATACTCCGTTTGTACACATTGTGGACATTGTGTGGCATTATCATGTCAAATGCCACTTGGGGCAGTTGAGCTTTAGTAGTTGCCTTTGATTTGGGGCGTGTGAACTCAACAAGTTGGGGTTCACTATTAATTACACAGCATAATTCTAGAGAAGCCCATTAAAGTTGGGTCAACATGATAAGAGTAGGTAGGAGGACTAGGGAAAATCAATCATACGCCAAGTGTGCCAATATGTCAAGCATTTTCTGCTGACCCGTATCGCAGGCTCTTTGTCTTTTTGTTCTCTCGGTTGTTTTGCCGTTGTGTGGCCGCCAAAAGGTTATGCATAATATTTTATCCGCCTCCTCCCGTTCGATTGTGTTTTTCCTCCGGGTCATGCCTGTCTAAACAAAACTAACCTCGTTTTTTATTGGTCAACACAAAGCAAAGGCTCCAACAAAACTGACCTCAATACACAAAGCAAAATAAATTGCGAAATTTTCTGAATGCAAAACGATGCAAAATAAATTCTGAGTCTCTTCAACACCCACACAAAAAAACACACATAAAGAACAAAGAGGTCAGCACAAATGTGAGACACAACTAAGGTATTGTCTCTCTCTCTTTCTCTCTCTCTGTTTTCGTTCACAAAGAGGAGTCGGGTGCAACTGTTTCATTTGACCTATGCAGGCAGGCAAATGCTTGTTCTTTGTTTCTGTTGGATAACCATTTATAAAAATAAAAGAAGTCATTATTATAACTCTGCGTCCTTGTTATATTATAAACTATCAATTGAAAAGTAAATTGAGCATAAATAATATCATAAATATTATAGCTGTAGCGCATTTAATGCGCTTGTCATTTGGTAAAAATAAATTGTCAATATTCAATTACTAAGTCAAGTTAATTCGTTTATAATGTGATTCGTTTAAATTACTATAATTGTGCTGTGTCAGTAATTTTGTTATTTCCGCCCAAATGATTTACAATATCAAACATTATCTTAAACCAAAAAGTTGGACAGTTTTTGTATGCAAAGAAGAGCTTTTATAGCTCTTGTTGATTAAATTGCAAGACTATTCAAGTTTCAATTGGTTTTTATGTACTCTAGGCTTAGAAAACTCGTAAATGTCGCGAGATGTCGCTTGCCTTTCATTGCCCCCATAAGTAGGCAACGTTTTTTTTTTCGTGCACAACACTCGAAACTGTTGCTTATTGTGATCAACTGCAACAGTAAGCTCTAAATGTAACTGCGACTGCAACTGTGACTGCGATGGTATTTCAGTTGCAAATGGCAATGGCAGACGGGGCACAAAATGTAGCCATTAAGGCAGCACACATAAAAGGCAATAAACAGAGTCGCTTCCTAACGTTCCTTATGCCACTTTACAGCGAGCTCAATGTGCGCTTTAAACCGGCCGAAACGGTTAAATGGCAAACACGCCACCCTTTGGACTGTTTGGGGCGATTTTAGCACTGTAACGCTTTTTGCGCTGCCTTGTACTCTATTGTGGTGTTGTAATTTATGTGAATCTCTTCTCGTGTTGTTGTTGCTTTTATGTGATGTTTTTGCCTGGGCTGCCTGTTGCCGCTTGGCTATTGCTTATGGAGCACACAGCCATAGCCACGGCCATGGAATAGGTGCTTTGTCTTAATCTGGCGCCCATTCGACGCAACATTGCGCTTTCCATTGGCCTTAACGGCTTCAATTAAGCAGAAGTGATAGCAAATGATGTTATGTATACGCCCCGTGGCTACAAGCCATTAAGTAATCGATATTTGGGTATTATGTATACGCCCATTTGCCAGTGTGCAAAACATAGTTTACAATGAAGTTTATATATCGTTATGGACCTTTAATAGTTTGATGCCAGCATTGAACATAAGTATCAATTAGTTATTTATTGTATTGCAGTGTAAAATGTCTGCCAACAACAACCATTAGTATTAACGAATACGAATACGAATATGATTCTTATTGACAGTTTTCGATTTGCTTAAGGCAAGTGGACTTCAACAGATTTACTTTGATTTAATTAATCGATTTATTTATTAAATTTCATCAAAAGTGGTTCGTGTCTGTGTGTTACAATTTATCACAGCTGCCAAGTGCAAATTCCATTGTAATTCAGATACATAAATAACAGCTAAAGTTGAGACATCTTGTCATCACTTTTACTTACAATGAATATGTTAATGCTAAGCTATATAGATATATATATACACATATATTTGCAGCAAATATCAGAAATGTTTTGTTAACGTTAGCAAATATTTCCGTTTCAAATCATTTTGTTTACGTTAGCTTTAAGACTTTTTTTAATATGTCTAAAACTCAGTTGCCCTAAATTGAAATATACATTTGCTAACTTGTTGGCTCAATGTCATTGGCAATTGCAAGCCACGCCGAGTGGACGGCAATTGTTCAAGGATGTGCCACAATTGCGATTCTTGCAGCCAGTTAGTTAGTCAGTGAGTCCGTCAGTTATTTTTGGATAACACTTTAATTAAAAATGTGCCTAAATTTGATATAAAAAACTGAAAACTTATGAATGACAGCAGCCAACTTTCACAAAACCCCCTCCCCACCCTTTGCAATTTGTGGCCTTGCCAACCAGCTGTCTGCGTCAAGTGTTGAAGACGACAACAAAAAACAAAAAAAAAATAGGGGAAAACGCGAACGGAAACGGAAGTAGTCAGCCAGGCAAGCAGCTGAAATAGGGACAGTCACATGGCAGGAAAGGAGTGGAGAGACGGATTGTCGGTGGAGATAGCTGCTTATTAAGGCAGAAGCAACAACAACAAAAACAGCGAGTTGCGTTTTGCCACTTGCTCCACTTACATAAGAAATCAAATGGCTTCTTTTGCCAAAAATGGAAAGGCAAATAGTTGCTATTAAATTGATATGTTTTCTTGCACATGTAGCGCGTGGCAACAGCGAAAGCAGAAAAGGTTCTTATAAATGGAAATGATATAATAATAATAATAATAATAATAAAAGTATAAAAGGCAAATAAACGTTTAGCGTTGCGATAATCAATAATATTTCCGGTTCGCGTTGGCTACAAACATTTCCGACCTATTCTATTTAAGGACGAGCGCATACGTTTGCCTGTCAGGCATTCAATTTCAAAAATCTCCTTAGCTTATCTGTCTTTCTCTCTCTTTCTACGTGTGTCTGATTGTCAATTTTATTGACAAATTTGCATGGCAATGGCTCTGAAATTGTTTGTAGTAAATATCAACAAAAAATATTTTTTTTACGCCCTCGAGTGCTGTCAATGAATTCGCAATATGTATTACCTTTCTCTATCTCTCTTTCTCTGTATAATTTTTTCAAACTGGCTTTCATTATATATGTCTTATCAGTGATTTGTTGCAGCAGACGGCAACGAGTATTGAAAAACAGACTCACTGGCAAATAAAAATCTTCAAAACAACCTGAAGAAAAGTCAATAACCTGCGATTTGTGGATAAAATATTGAAACTAGGTGCTCCTTTCAATCAGTAAATGTATATATGTATATATACATGTATATACTTTAGCGTAAGGCCTTCAGTTTCATGCCACATTTAAGATTATTACCTTACTGCTTATGAAAACATGATATGATGATATAATTCTATGCTTAAATAAATGTTTATAAGTACAAATCTAGAATGAAAATCTATAAAGAAAGAAAATGTTTTAAATTTTCTAAGTTGTGTGTCAAATACCCCTTAAGCTTACTCACCAATGTTCTATTGTGAAGACTTCGTTTAAAATTTTGTCAAATTTAACAATGTTCCCATAGAAGTATCGTTCACTTGTGGTCTCAATTCCACTGCTGCCAAACGAAATTATGTTTGATCAACACTCATCCAAACATCCGCCTAATTAACAATCCAATGGCAACTTTTCGTGTTATGTGGAGCATTTAGTGGCGCTCACTGAGCGGAAACAAACAAAGCGCTGGCTCACGCCACAAAAGTCAACTGAAAATAAATTTTAAATTTTAATTTCAATCTCAACAGGCGCACACAAAAGCCCAAATGTGGCAGAAACAACCGCTTGCCGCTGCTCGCTCCTGCTGGTGCTGCGTAGACAACTTTGCGTGCCACAGCTGCCACTTTTTGTGTGTGTGTTTGTGTGTGTCTCGCGCTCTCACTCTTTCTCTGTCGCTCTGTCTCTCTGTATGTGGTCTGACAGCAAGCATTGGCAGGTCCCCACTGTGTGTGTGTGTGTGTGTGTCGGTGTTTCTGTGTGTGTGTAAGTGTGTATGCATATTGCACACCCGGGTAAACTGAAGCATAAATGACTTAATCGCTTCTGTTCCACAATACGAAATATATACGAAACCACCAAGCGTTTTCAATCGTTAAAGAAACTACTTTAAAGTCTGCCATAATATTTATTTAAGTTCTTGAACTAGAGGTAATCATAAGAAAAAGATTTCAATGTTTTAAAAAGCTAAAAAATCAGAAAGACTTTCTCGGAATGCCCTCATAGCTTGTGACTTTTTTGTGCTTTGCCTGTATGAGTGTATTTTTTTTTTTTCTCTGTTAGTGGGCTAAGGGGATTGTGTCTGTGTGTATGTGGCTTTTAGATATTCATGTGCCATGAATGGATAAAGGAAAATCGCTTTGGCTGCTTGCTACCTTTAGCTGAATGGCTGTTCCTTTGCCAGCCTGTATGACGTATCCGCCACGTTGTGTGACTCGAACGTGCAGACTCTTGATAGAATGTCTCCAGAGGGCCAGTCGGCTCGCTCGATTCGCGTAACTATTCACAAGTTGACTCATTCACTTTAATCGTCTCTTTTTGTGTGGGTGTGTACATTGCGTAAGGGTGGTTTCTTTTAACCATAATCATACTCACGCCTGACCAACAGCATCAGAGGGTATGTAATTAGCTAACTTGCATAAATTAACTTCATGTTTTTTTCGTTTCGGCTTACTTTGTGGTCGGTGCATGCGTTTTGGGAAAACGCCTATTTCGTAAGCCTCCTAAATTGTTATATGTTTGCAAGTATATTGATTTTTGGCAGCAACTCGGCTGTTGACCGCCATTTCGTAGCATTTTATTGTTGTCATCTAAATTCGAATTAGGCCCTACTTTAATTAGTGGTCAGCACGCAAAATACGTATATTTAACAATTAGCGAAATGTTTTAAGCTCAATTTTGTTTCTTGTATCCTGACTTAAATTGACAATAGGATAAATTTGGAATAGGCTCTGTTGCTTGGTTTTAGTTGAGAACAAATTCAAAATGCATTCAAAAAAAAACTAAATTTTTTAAAAATCACAGAATATTGGAATATTCATTCCTTACAGACAAATAAGAATCGTCTTTAATACATAATTAAACACAATACAACTCTTTCCACTCTCTCTCTGCTCCACTCTTAAACAAATCATATTCAAAATGAAAATATTTTGACAAATTATTCATACATTACCTTTAATATTCATGAGAATGCTGATTGCTATATATATGGAATATTTTGCTCTTCAGGAAAGAACAGTTTAATCTGCCTGTTAGCGAAAAGTTAAAAATGTGGCAGCAACACGTCAGCACATTTGGGCCAACTATCATTTATCGTACCTGGGCAGCTGGCATAGTTGCAACAGCAAAAAAAAAAATATTAAAAAAAAAATGGAGAACAGAACAGAACCTCCTATAGTGCTCGTCATCGGTTTGGGCAATAGCTACGCCATTTATTATTGTTGGGGCGTTGCCTAAGTCTGAGTTTTAATTAGCCTTGAGTGCGTGTTTTGCGCCAAAAGGCATCAACAAATTGTTATATAAACCACACGCCCAACAAAGCGTTTTAGGCGCCTAAACATTCCAGTCACTTAGCAAAGCATTTGTAGTTGACCAAGTTACACTAAAAAAAAAAACAAAAACAAAACTACATACAAAAAGCTGCTAAGAAGACGATTTTATCCGGGCAGAAGTCGTGCTGTTGGCTTGTAAGAATATGTTAGCGCTTATTATGACCCTGAATGTTGTTGAATGTTATGCAGAACAACAGACCTGGTTCTCGCCTTGCCATGGCAAATGTTAAGGTTAGTGGGTTGGCTTACCATAAGAGAACCTGATACCAAACGTTTTTAATTTGCGTGTTTACGACAATATTGCATGTTGCCCGCATTAAAACAAACAATGCAAACAGCGTGTAAAAAATAATACTCATGGAATACAAATATTTTTGGAGAACATGAAAATATCAGCAAAACAATTTTTAAAAATGGATACGTTAAAAAGTCAAACGAATAAAATCTATAAGTTACAGCAACCTTTCGCTCTTCATTAAATTCTGGTTATGGCTGTGATTTCACACACTCACAGGTTTAAAAAATTTAATAATCGTTACTGCACACTGAAGTGTCGATCCGAGTGTCTCTTTATTGCACGGCTTTTTTTTTTGCTGCCATAAGATGAAATTTATTTTTGCATTCGCTGATGTTAAACTTTATCTGCGAACTTGAAGTGAAAGTCGAAATAAAAAACGTTTGCACATTATATTGTTTGTAAAGGGTGTGGCCAGTGGGTGTGGCGATTGTGAAAATTGTTTTCAATAGCTTTCGAACTCTCTCTCTCTCTTTCTCTCTGTCCCTTTCTCTATCATTCTTTTACTTAGTTTTTTTTTTCTTTTTGAACAAATCATCCATAACGAGTTGTGAAATTGATTAATGATGGATGAGTTGGAAATTGTTAGCAATTGAAGAAGAAGAGAATAAAATAAACTTTTTATGCGGATAATATATAAAGCTTTTATTTTACTTGGTCAGCCTCAGGAACTTTGTTTTGTTTATATTATTCTTTATTTCAGAAAGTTTTTGTATTTATTGAGAGGTATATAAAATGTTAAATAAAATACCAACCATTTTTTACCTCTATAATACTCTCTTATTTGGTCAAATTATTTTTTTTGGGGCATGCCAATGAGAACTTTGCAAAAACGATGTATTTTATTTAAGAAACTGTAATGATATTTATACTAAGTATTTTCCTATATATTCTTTACTTCTTTAAACACACTTTTTCAGCTTAGTGATTAGATTGTAATATTGTAACATTCTAGATATGCGTCTACCATATATTTATATTATTTTAAGTAATGTTATCATCAATTATCGTCGTGTTCCTTGCAGAAATTCCGTCTGTATGTATAAGTTTAGATAAAACAAACCAAGCAAAATCTATAGAAAATGTTGTGCAATGCCGGATATCTAAATGAAAACAAATCCCAAAAAGTAATTTTAATTTAACGAGTAATAGCCACAAAAATATCGAAAATGTAGTCGAGCTGATATCAACTAAGGATTATCAAACGTTGTGTGTGTTTGCGTGTGTATTTCAACTGGCCAAAAATCTGTGCATATGTGTATGAACATAAAACTTAATAGGAAAATTACGAATAACTGGCTTTAGAACGCTTCCATGTCAAAACGCTGCTGAAAGCAGCTGCAAAAATTCAAACGTTAACGAAAATACTCAAATATTTTAAATAAATTGTGTACATTTCAGTGTTTGTGTGTGTGTGTGTGTGTGTGTATTTTAGAATTTAAACGCTTTTTGTACTCTAATGGACACTAGTTAGACAATTACCAAACAAATGTATATATATATGTATATGTGTACATGTATACTTTAACGTGAAGAACATTTTATAAATATAATTATAATCCAGACAGCTTTTAGCAAAACGAACAAAAATTAAAAAAAATAAATCTAAATGTTAATTAAATTTATTTTTATCATACGGCCCGAGCAAGGTACAGCCATAACAAAGAACACACACATAGACAATACACCCCAAAAGTATGCAATTCGATTGTGAGCAGAACATAGTTTTTTAAATGTTTATGAGCAGAGAAATCGCAAAAAAGTATTTGTAAAAACAAAACAAAACAAACCCAAAATATAAACATATTTTTTAGTAGACACCAAGCGATAACAAATTTTTTGACATATATATATATAAACATATATTTTTTGATAAGCCAAAAACAACAACAACAGCAAGAACAAAGCAAAATGCACAAAAATATATTATCTAGCCTAAGTTAAGCAAATTTAGTTTCTTCCGTTGAATTTAAAAAAAAAACACACACATATAGTTCATAAATTTAAAGATTTGTTAACAAAAACAAAAACATTTACTTTTGATGGTTTCAAAAAGGTTTATTTCTAACGATTTTTATAATATATGTCACTCGGTTGAAGCTTAAGTAAGTAATCCACAGTACAATCATTTTTGTCAATACAGACACCCAAAAATAAAAACTCAAAATCAAAAACACCACACTTAAATACCTAGATAAAACAAGCATAACGAATTGCAAGGCATTTTTTTTTTTAAAGGAGATTATTAGGCATATATACAGGGACAGACAGAACAAGCACAAGCACAAGGACAACAACAAACATAAAACAAAACTTTTTGCTAAGAATTTTAACATTTATTTTACAATACACGCTGTATAAAAGCAACTGAAAAGTGCTGCCAATTGAGGTTAGGCTTGATCAGAGTGAGGTTATGTTTTTTTATGAAGTGAATAAGAATTGACAAAAATTCAGATAATATAACTTTAGAAAAGTGCAAATTGTGTTTAGAACTGCTTAGTAAGATTAGAAATTATCAAATTGCTGTTAGAAACGTAGAAAACGGAACACAAAACATAAGAATATATTAACAAAACAAATCCGAACGAATGTTAATTAAGTGTAAAAACTTAGTTTGTAACTAGTGAGCTACACCTAAGCGAAAAAGCAAAGAAGCTAAAATGTATGCAGCTGCGGGCGGCGCATCGCTGGCCTCGCGCCAGGCGCGTCAACGTCAGCGACAGGAGAAGAAGAACAAATTGATACAAGCGAAACTACATCCACCGAAAGCACCTGGTCTGGCCGTCGATCCTGGCGCCTCGACGCCAACACGCGGCCAGTCCCGGCAATTCCATCAGCTGCCTACAAACTATCTGCGCGCCCCACAGCCCCAAGGCCGTAAACTGAGCGCCACCTACACGCAATCCCGTTCGCTTTTGCCCATCGAGGAGGCTGGCAGTGATACTCAATCTGTGCTGCAGCTGCGCATGCACCCTCAGGGACAGGGACAAGGGTTGGGTCATGGCTATACCAGCCAAATTGGTCATGGGCATAGTCATATGCATCATAGTCATCTGCATGCGGCACCCATGCAGACTCCCTATCAACAGTTTGCCTCATCACACGGACGCGTCTCACCGAAACTTGTGCATCGGCACAGTGGCAGCAGCGCTGGCTTCTCACCATCAGTGGCAGCGGCGGCAGCAGCAGCAGCAGCAGCGAGCGGACAGCTTCATAAATCGGCAACGGCATCGTTGCCGCTCGTATCCCAAATGGAGCCAACGCCGCCAACTTCGCCAGCAACCGTTGAACTGAGCTTGGGCATGCCAAGCACATCGGCAGCAGCAGCTGCCGCCCAAGCGGAGCTGGCCCTTTTTGCTGGCCATCATGATGCGATCATTGTAACGCCAGCCACGCCAATGGCCTCCCCGGGTCATGCAGCAGCAGCGGCAGATGCAGCAGCTGCTGTCAAGCTGCGACGAGCCGATGATGATGAGGAGCCTCACGATTCGGCGGAGCGTCAACCTCTGACCGCGGCGGAGGTTGACGATGAGGACGAAGCAATGCAGCCACCAAGTGGGCCATTGGAGCGCAAATGCAGCGTTTATCGCATGCGTCGCAGCGACGCCTTCGAACAGAGCGATGGCAGCAGCACTGAAGGTGGCGGCGTCACTGGCGGCCTCAAGCGACAGCTGCGCGAACTGCAATTTCAGCAGACCCAATATGAGCCGCTGGTCAGTGATGAGCCGCAGCTGCTGTTCAAGGGTTTGAACAACGGACGCAAGTGGCAGATATGCGCTTACTGTGAGGAGGGCATTTGCGTCTGTGAGCACATCGAGGTAAATCCGGATAACTTCATTTACTAGGTTTGCCTGATTGTGGTTATTTTCTTCTTCTCAGTATGTGTTAGTGTGTGTATGTGTCTATATATATATATATCTATATATATTTTAGATAACTGTGTTTTAAGTATAAGCCTAACATAATATTTATGCATGTTTTTTTTTCGTGTACTCTAAATGTCAACTATGTTTATACTTGAGTAATACTGCAAACATAGGCATGCCCCAAAATATTTAATATAATATACCTTGTTTGTTTATGCTTTATTAGTTATGTGGTGAAAAGAGATATGTTTAAACATATGTGTCTATAAAATATAATATATGCTGTACATATATATTTTTTGAAAGGGTATATTCAAAGTTTTATGGCATTTACAATAAAAGAGCTCTCCATTATTGATGCAAGCGTATTGTTCCAATGCATAAAAGATCGAGACATTTTACATCATTTAACATATGAAAGAAATCATTTCAATATTATCGATTTATTTAAATCCATAAGGCTTTGAATTTAAACAGGCAGCTATAATCTGTTTTCTAGTTTTTCTTGAAAAAAATTATTGCTGTTGCCGTTTTAAATCGTGTAATTTACCAACATTTTGTAGGCACTGGGCTCTATAGCCTGTATATCAAATACAACTAATTTAATTTAAAACTTTAATTTAATTAAATATCTTCCGAAATGTTAGCTCGTAAACTGAAAATTTAGTTGATAGATTCAAAAGCAATACAGTTGAAAAAGATTTTGTAGAAAATAGCTGCGTAATGGTTCATAGCCATTAAAGATTTGGCTTTATCTTGAACTTTTCTGTTTCATCTTGAAAAGCTGCTGCCAAAATCAACAGCTTCAATTGACCCACTAGACTCACAAGTGGACGGGCAGACAAAAACGTGGCATTTTCGATTCGTTGGCTTTGTCGCTCGCTCGTACAGCTTTTCCTGTAGCTAACCTCATTTTGTTGCGATGCCATAACAGACAACAACAGCTAAGCAAAACAACAGCAACAAATCGGAAGCGCATAATGTGCCTTTGTATCGGCCTGATAATGCGACGCCCAAAGAAAAAAAAATGCTTGGCAAGCTCAGACATCGAATCACCCACGCCCATGGCACACCGCCTGCCTTGTGCCGCCCCTTTTAAGCCAGATGCCGTTTGCCAAATGTTGTGTAAAAGGCAAAAGGCAAAAGGCAGCCAGCTCGCAATGTGTTTCATAAATGTGCAACATCCAGTGGCTCAAGGTGAGTCGTGTGGTGCGGCAAAGCGAAAGTTGAGTGGTTCAAGCTTTGAGGCTTTAAAGTTTCCTTCACACTCTCTTAGCGAGCGAGAAACGAATTAAAATCCTTAACGCAGTGCAATTATTTGAGTTGCAAATGAAACCATAAAAAATAAACAACGCAAAAAAAAATATGGTAAAAAAAGTAAGAACTTTTTAACTGAACGTAACCGACATCCATATACCCTTTTCTACTAGAAAAGTTAATCCTTGAGGCAATAACTTTGTGGTGTTTAGATAGTATTATTTTATGAACGTTTTAAAAACAAAAGAATAAAAAAAAACAGTTTAAAGCTTTCAGTTTGAAAATGTTACAGATGGCTGCTTTTGTCAGTAACTAAAGTCTAAATATACTCCACCTTTACAATTTTATTTGTACAGGGTATTTTAAATTGCACAAATTAAACAAAACTGTGCACAAAGAAAATTCTCTGTACCAAGAACTAAGGCAAATGGTTGCAACGCAAAAAAAAAATCAAAACGAAACAAAATAAAATAAAACAGAAAGGAAACAGCAAAAGCGACTGGCGGCTAAAATTTATTATATTCCGCGCCCACTCACGTCCCGCACTTCTCCCTCACCCATCTCTTTTGCACTTGCTGAGTGGCCACTCAAGTCTCTAAGAGAGTCATAGATATATATGTATGTATTATGTACTTATAGTATATATTTTTATGTACATATATACTTGCTTTTGCTTTCGCTTTCGCTTTTACATAGTTTTGCACAAAAACAACGGCTAGTAAATTAGCTGGAAAATAGTGGAAAAAGTGTGCGGCAAAATGGCGGACGCCAAAAATATGAAAAATACACAGCGAATAGGAAAAAAAAAACACAACGTCATGAAAATGGCAAATAACGTGCTAGAAAGGTAAAAGGGCGCAACGAAAGGTGTAAAAATATGTGTTAAACTGGGTAGTTATAGGCTAGCATGAATAAGCAAGATGACGGCATTGAAATTGAGATTAGCAACTGCATTAGCTTTAATTGCCGCCTGCCACCAGGGTGACCATATTTACACTTTCCAGTAAGCTTTAATTTAATTGTCTTTAAATGTCTTTTAAATTTTAGCTGCGTTTCTTTTTTTCTCCTAAGACAACAGTAGCTTTCTGATATCATATAAAAAATTTGGTTTTCTTTAATATTAGTTCTTTCCAAAATTATCAACTTAGAGATGAGTCAGAACTTTCCGAAATCACAATATCATATCAATTATAAGTCATGGCTAGGCATCTAGATTAATACTGCGTTTCCAGTTGATAACATAATTTTCACTCGAAATTTATGATAATATAGTATTGACATTGTGTAAAAGGTGGTATAACAAAGAAGTAAGCATGAAGCTGTTGTACCATAACTATATTCTCCGATCGCTGACATGGGAAGAAAGAGATGTACATAAATCTTATTTTTTGCACTTTATCGTTGATTAAAAATCGCATTGACAAGCTTCAATGCAATTTGCTGTCCCCGAGCTATTACATACCACTTAAAAAACCTGAACAATAAGTTCGTCTGAGCTCTCTGGCATTACGACTGAACCAAATCGTTAACGCTCAAGTGCACAGCCTCCATTAAGTCCACACATACACACATACATACACACATACACATCTCAGATATTGTCATCGAGCAGCAATTTAATTTTCAATTACGCGAAGGCTGCCAAAAACAAAATAGAGTACATAAAAAAAAAAGAATTGCGGGCTTTGGCGTTGGGCAGTCCAAAATTGCAGTCTCAATAATTACTCAAACTGTCGCCTGTGGCATACGATCTGTTGCCCCCCATCTACTCAACCTCTCTTTCTCTCAGTTGTTCACAGACTCTCCATCATTTGCCGCTGCTTGTTGGGCGAGTTGACCAAACCAGCCCCACAGGAGACTCATTCTGTATATTTTTTTCATCCGTTTGGTTGTCGTAATTGTTTGTCAGGCTTGTCGTTGCTTTCTTTATTGTTGTTTTCGTAATTGCATGTGACATATTGAAGTCCCAGCTACACCATTTGGCACACAAGCCATCCCATTTCCTTCCTTCGTTAGCCCACTGTCAATGACAACTCACCCTTAAGTGACAATCAGTGGGTCAGTTGTGCGGCGCTTAGCGTTCTTTTTTTTGTTACATACATTGTGGCTAAATAAAGTGAATTTCGCTTGCATAATTCATTGTCTCTCTCCCACACACACACACACACACTCTAGCTTTGGAAGATAAACGCATATCGTTTATTATAAAGCCACATTTAAATTCATTTTCGATTTTTGGCTCGCTGTGTTTCTTGTTTTTTTTTTTTGCGCGTTGTCGTTTTTCTTGCTTCCTTGTTGGCTAACATTTATTTTTAGTGTTTGGCCATTTTATATCAATGTGTGCGTGTGTGGTTCGCTTTATTCGGCAAATAACAGAGATAAATGCGTGTGTGTGTGTGTGTGTGTATCCTGATTGTTGTCGTTGCCATCGACAATAAAAAGCATTTAAAAAGACACAAATTATAACGTGCTCCGCACAGAACTCAATTGCAGTTGACATTTTAATGGGCCTACGAATTATTTGTTGTCTGTTCTGGAAATCATTTTCGCCAATATAATAGTAAAGTATCCAGAACACAAATAATTTTAGAACTCAAACAATTTCTTTTCAGATTCGCTTCAGGAAAAATCGTAAACTAATTTTGTTAATCTTTTAAATATTGGAATAGTTGATTTTTTATTGATTGTTTGGCTAATAAGTTATTTTGCTTATGGGAATAATATCTCAGAAAAACTTTTCTCCGATTAATGTGTGATTTATAATCAATTTACTGGCCGCAAATCAAACGCCACAAATGGTTCAATAAAGTGGGCTCAATTAACGCTTGGCTAGTCGGCACATTTGGCTCATACGGTCGAATAAATAACCGTCAATACATACACGCACTAACACAGTCACATGCACAAAATGGAAGATATATGATTGCCTTGGACAATCAAATAACATGACTTTCCACGAGGACAGTTGGCATTGCTCACGTGTGGCAAGCTGCACGTGGCATACAGCATATGCAAATTTCTCAAAGCGATTCACTGGCTTTAATTACCTGTAGACATGGCACTCGTAACACTTCCAACAACCCCACCCCCCTCCCTCCCCCCTGCAATATCCACCCCTCGTAAACCCAGTTGACATGTAAACAAGACAGCGGGCGCCGTGCCATAAAAAATATTCCCACAACCAAGTCGAATGCGAATATTCAATTCGAGTAGTGAGTATACGAATACTAAATACTGAATATGAAGCTCCCACTACCACGAGAGCTGGCACTTCGAATTAATTAGAAAAAGGGCTGCAACTTTGTCGACTTGATGGCAACCACTGACCCCTCGTGCAACAGTCCCAAGTGGGCGTGACTTAGCGTCTTATGGGCACTTGGCTACGGTTTTTATAGACCCTTTTCGCATATGCAAACAAATAACCTTTTCAGCTATTATTGATTAACCCATCCACGACTTGAGTACAAAAACTATTTGCAATGACATTTAAATGTGAAAGTCGACCATTATAAAATTATAAAATAAACAACTGGTATAAACTGAAGGTTAAGTCGTGAAAAGTTAACAGAAATGCAAAATAATGCTAGGTTTTATTATCATAAATAACTTATTTTTACTTTTTCCAAGTCCAAACACAAGTGACTCCAGTTCATAAACACTCAGTTAGAATGCTAAAAGACATATTTACCCCATATACATTGATTCTTAGATATAGGGTATATGGTTGTCATTAATTAGCATGTGGGTCCATTAAAAATCTGTGACTTGTTCAGATTTTAATAAATTCGAAATGCTGACAATAATTTTTAATGCACTCAACAAAATTGGGCCATTAAATGCAGGCAGGCAACGTGCATTGTTTTACGTAATTCGTATTAATGAAATTTGTAAATACTACAACAAAATGTGATATATAACGATATGACATGGAGTGTCTTTATTCTGCTGTCACGCACATTGGCAACAATTGTGGCAAATTAATTTTCATTGGAGATCTTAAAGCGAAAAAATTGTCAGCATGCGACATTGTTACTGCAACATGCCAAAAATCATGACTGAACATGTATGTATGCATGTGTGTGAGTGTGTGTTCGCGCTTGTGTACCTGTGTTTAATTGCAAAAATGTTGCAATCTTTTAGGCGATGCCAGCGAACAGCTTTTGTTATGTCAGCTGCCGCTGTGTTTGTATGTGTAAGGAAGGGTCTCTGTGCGACATGTTATTGTCTATTAACGGCCCTGACTGCAATTTTACTGTATGTATGCATGTATGGGTGTGTGTGTGTGTGCGTGTGTGTGTGTGTATGTAGCATGTATCTGTATTTCATTAAAATTTCATCTGCATCGTTCAACGAGTGACTTTTTCCGCTTTGCGCTGTTGAATTATTGAAATTTTTGGGTTTCGCAGTTGCCAGCTTCGCTCAGTCGTTACGCTACCGGCTCTAAAACTATCAAAAAGGAAAACAAAAAACGAATTCAGCCACAACAACAAAAAAAGGGATGCCTCAACTGCATTTGCATATAAATTCCAACAGCTGCAGCTGTTTCTCTGTAACTTTTGTGATTTTGGGGGCCGCGAAATGGTCTCTGACAGATTCATACATATAGCATGCTCGTACTTCTACACACACACACACACACACACACACACAGACACACACAGAGAGATGTTTAGGTATGTATGTGTGCTGAGTAGCTGTATCTCTTGGGCTGGCATTTGAATTATAGCTTAGCAGTGCTGTAACATGGCTTATCCTAGCCTTGGTCATAAATATTTACTCTGTTTGCATTACTCAGAAGATTTTTCTTCGAGATTTGCAAACGGCCTGCAAAACTTTGTATCCGACATATATGAAAACTCTGAAAATTCGAATGCAAAACGAACATTGCAAATTGACTCAAGTAAAATATTAAAATTTATCAAATAGATGAGTTTTAGATGCAATGGCCTGGAAACGTTGTAGCATAAATGCATTATTTTATCTAAAAAGGAAATTATGAATTTCACATGCATGCACTTTCGAATGTTCACTTATGATGCCAGAATATCGCTAGACAGTTTCTACAAATTGCTTAAAAGCAGCCATGGTTAGATAAAATCACATTTACATATATTAAGAGGTTTTAACATGAATAAACCTTAAGCTTGAAAAAATTCATAACGAAAATCAAAAAGCACATTAAAATATAAATGAATTATAAAAGATAAAAATAAAAATAAATACGAAACGAATAATAAATAAAATAACAACGGATGAATACAAAAAATAATAAAAGCTAAATAATAAAATAATCGCTTTAAAGACTAACAAATAAAGATATAAAAGTATAAACACCTGTAAACTTATCAACTTAATGTCGTGTTGTAATTTTTAATCCACTTTGAAGTATAAAATCGCTTAATAACTCACAACAAAGATTGAAAATTGGATTGGGTCATATTTGGAATTTGGCTTGACATAAAATGGACACAAATCAATAAGCATATAAACGTTATTTAACAAATATTTCTACTTGTATATTTAGCAAGTATTGAAAGGCTTAAAGTTACTATGCATAGTTAAAATAAATACACAGCTACAAAAAGTGAAAAAACAAAAACAACTGCAACATATGTGATATGAACTAAACTAATAAATAAATTAAATTAAAATATATTCTAAAACATCAAGACAGCAAGAATAATACAACAAAATAACGAATGTATTTGACAATTGGAGAGTTACGACAAAAGCTTTAAATATATTTTCTACTTGTAATGAAACTGTAAGCAATGATGAATAATAAACACAAACGCACCAAATGTGATCAAAAATGATTAAACAATGAACAAAAACAAACAAGTTACAATAATTATAGAAAAATAAACACAACGACATTGCCTTCTTTCATTTACACTGCAATACGTAAATCGAAATCGTAGCTTAAAAACAAAAACCAATACAACTGAACCTAACAAAAAACTTAATTAATAACGTTAATCAATAGGATTTGCGAAAGAACATAATAGCAATAACAATTTTTCTACGTACGCATTAGATTAGATTAGTTAGGCAAATGCATAGACTAAGTGTGGCAATCAATTACGGTTACGTGATAGTGCGCCTACGTTAACGTTACGCCAAAGGCCGCTGTCAATATATAGAAATCAATAAATGATTATAGCTTTTAATGCCAAAATTAAAACGAAAATGAAATCACCAACGAATACGTTGCCGCGTAACGTAAACGTGGCAACGTAGCAACTCAGCAACGCGTTACGTTACGCTACGTATCGGCAAAACAATAGACGCAAAACGATATCGCCCAAACAATCAACTTCAACATCATTGCCATATTCAACTAGTTGAAACAATCATCACTCCGTTACGTTTCGTTACGTTACGTCACGTCACGTCAAGTGCGCGCATCACAACGTCAACGGCAGAGTCAATTTGGACAGCGAAACAGTAGGAGCGGCAGCAAGCGCACTTCATCGCTGGACCCGCAACAAACACGCAACAAACATCAACAACACCAACGACGTAACGGAGCTAGAACGCAGAGCCGACCACTGGCAATCAACGCAGCACATCCTCAGCCCGCCACTCAGCTGCGCCAGGAACTAATCACTGACGCAGTTGCTCAACACCAACAATAACAATTGAGAAAATCAAAATACTCTGCTTCTTTATAAATATTTCTATAATCCTCCTCCTTGTGCCTAATCTCGAACGTGCGCTCATTATACGTTATCTTTCTTTCGTACGTTGCGTCAACGTAGCTGTAAGCATAACGTTAACAACGTTAAGCAATTGGATGCAGCGACAGGCAAATCGATTAATATTGATTGTATTGATTGATTGACAAACGTGACATTTAGTTTTGACGTAATTAAGCTCCTAAACGTAACCTGTATCATCCCATTGATTTTGTAACGTAAACCAAAGTTAAGCGTAACGCAAACGTAAACAGATACTGTTTATATTTTGTTACGAGTACGCAACTTGACTGTTTGACAGTTGGACCGTTTAAAACCGTACAACAAGCAAAACAACAACAACTAACAAGATGCAGGCCGCATTGATGCTAAGATCGAAATCTCGGGTGGCGAGAAGAAGAAAGCTACGAAAATTAGGTGGAAGACTTGAGTTGCCTAGTAATGTAGCAACTAAAGAAATAGCTCCATTTCCTCGTTATCCACCTGAGTCATGGGTAATAATATAAAATACCAAAAAAACTATACAACAATACTAAAAAAAAATATATATAAATATAATTAATTAATTATATACCACACTCTCTCTCCCTCTCTATACAATAATAGAAAGGCAAAGTACTTAAACCATTCAATTGCTTCCTAAACAAAACTTATCTAAACGAATAAGCAACGAGCGCAAACTCTATTTTAAAAGCCGTCAAATGAAAATCATCAGCTAAAATGAAATTCTAAAGTCCCGAAGCCTCTTCCCGATCTCTATCCAAATCCATTTCAACGATATACGTTGAACCGAATACTTAATAAATCCAAGTTCTTTATACTACCTGACTATCTTTTCAAGCAATCTATCTCTCAACCTACCTATCTCTCTCTCTCTCTCTCTATCTCTCTACTATACTTTGTCTGTCCCTCTGTCTCTCTCTCTCTCTCCCTCTATCTCTCTGTTTCTTTCTTCAAGACACATTCAATTTTGATTTTGTCAAACTTCCCCAACAGTTATTCCCACAGAGCATTTGATTTAGTCGAGTAGTGTGCCTAGAGGTGAAGCACAAGTTCAACGCTAGGTTTATCTAGTTATTTTTTAATCTCCAGTCTTGCAGTTAACTTTTAGCGTGTTCCCAAAACTGTATGGCACTGAAAGCATATTTCCCAACAAGTAGTTGATCTATTTAAATGCTTTGGATCGTACATAACCTAACTTTGCTCTGTCTCGTCTAGTAGTGATTTAAATAATATTAAATATATTAAAGTTTTAGCTATATACAAATATTTCAAGTCTTGAGCGCTCTGCCAGCCAACTACTTAATGCGCTGTACAATTAGCTTAAATTCACCAACTATTTTTCAATTATTAATATTTACATACTATTAAATCTCTCTTTATAGAAACTATATATATATTTATACGAATATATAACTAGCGCTTTTGCTCTACTTCTAAGACACACTCCCCACCCACCTTTCTCTATATATATCTCTCTCTCTCTATCTTTGCGGCTTTAACTCTGTTTCTCTCTCTATATCTCTCTCTGTCTCTCTCTCTCTCTCTGTCTAACTATCTATAAATGCTCTAAAAACTATAACCCAATCTATCTGTCAATGTCTTTCACCCCACTACACCTAGCTTTAAATGTAGTTGCTAAAACCCACCAAACCACCCACCACCCCACCTAAATATCAAACACTTTCGCCTACTTTGCACCTGCTTCAAACTAACTGTAAAGTAATTGTCTGAGAAGACTCTCACTCCCTCTCACTCTCACTCTCTATCTCTGTCTCTCTCTCTCTCTATCTAAGTAAATAAACAACGTGTGTAGTTCTTCACTCACTCACTCCACAACAAATTATTAAGTTAAACAACAACTGTTTAGTGCGCTCTTCCCAACAACAACAACAAAAACACACACGTTGCACCTTAAAAACCTATTATTAACAACCCCTGTAGTACTTAAAAAAAATCAACAACGCTTCTAACTATATTCCACATAAACTTAACTTAAAACTAAATCAACCAGTAAAAACCGAGCTATGACATATCAAATACAAATTACCTACCTAAAAAATATAAAGCACATCAAACAATTTGCGATCACACAAAAAACACATACACAATTGGAAGAAAAAGAAAACGCATTTTTTTAAGTTATCCACATGAACCGTAGATCTTTGAATAAACTCAAACGATCTATGCCTCTGGCTCCACTTATCCACTTACACTTACAATAGAATAATAGCTCAAACCTCTAAAATCTCTTGTTTTTTCTCACCCACATATCTATCGAACATATCTATTCTGTATCTATTCTATTCGCGCTGTCACTTTCGCTTGCTGCTACTTACGTAACGTGCTACGCATACGTAATGTGCGTTACGCTACATTCTCAACATGACACAACAAAACGCGCAATTCTTTTTTACGTATAATTTACGTTATTTTACGTCTTAAATTCACTCTTCCTTTTGCGTCTTGATGTCGTTGCGAAATACGAAAATCGTAAAAAAAAATCATCACATTACGTTTACGTAACTCTGTATACCAATTGCGTAACTAGAAAAACACATACGTGACACCGCCACCGGCGCCACTGCCAGAGCCGCCGCCGCCACCGCCGGAAGTAAGTGATAATCATAAAAGGATTTTGTAAAAGAAATCCCCCAAAAACTCTCCCTCCATTCACAATTCCAAAAGCATATCTCTTTTTGCCGTTACGTGTTTTATTCCTTTTATTGTTTTTGTATATGTAACGTAATGAACACTTACGTAATTGCCGAAAAACGCAACAACGTTGTGCCGTTTACGTTGCCGTCTTGCAGTTGGTTGTAATTTGAAAGTACAATGAAAATGCCTGTAAATAAATCCAAATGCTTTTGCCTTGAATTCTTTCTACACTACTCAAACTTCTGTAAAATGTAAATGTCTAATTACACACATCTATCGCCAGTATTTTGTTTTCAATTTTCCCTCAACGCATTTGCATATAAAATATTCAAAATATTTTGTTGGTCTGCATTTGGTGTGAATCTTGTTTTTGTTTTTGGTTTTTTTTGATGTCCAGTTTTTCGTTCCTTCTTGTTTTTTGATTATGCCAAGAGCCAATAACATATTTTAAATATTTTATATACTGCAAAGCCGGGCCGTAGCCAAAAGGAAATCGCCCAAGAAGCAAGAAGAAGCATAAAGATTGCATTGAATATTTACAAGCATTTTCATTGCTCTGATTTGAACGACCCATGTACATACCTGAGTACGTAACTCTCCCCCCAAATGCCATGTAGAGCGCAAGCGACTGTACTGCAAGAGCTGCCAACTTAACTTAAGTCACACGTGCGAAACAATGCCAGACTGCCAACTCATGACATCAACATATTTTTGACTATTACGTATAAGTAAGAAAACTTAAAAAACGCACACAAAATATTATTAAGGCGCAAAGACATCAGTAAAATCCTGTGCAATATTTAACCTTAACGAATTTTTAAATAGCTTACAAAATTTGTACGTACATTAAATGTAAATGTCTAGAATTGGTTGCGTCCCCGCTCCAACGCTACCGCTGTGGAGAATTCTCATTAGTAAGCGCGTTAATTAGCGCATGCAAATGTTGCGCGCGGTTAAATTAACATAACATCATTTTAGTGATTAGCATAAATCAATTTGACTACTCAACAAGTCGGAAAGCCACTAAATGAACCAATTTCAATTGCAAATATTTGTAAATAGTAGCAAAAGTAGCAAATAATATTTTGTGTGCGATTATTGAATTATGCATTCAGATCAGTTGAGTTTATAATTTATATATACAAAAAATATATATATTTATACACACATATAGTTTACGCTCATTTTAAAGCTTTACTTTAAGTTGTAGTCATACGAAACAAAACAAAACACACAACATACAAATCAACAAATCCAATGATAAACTAAAAGAAAGTATGCAACATTAACTAACAACCAGAACAAACCACCATTCAAAAAAATACTTTAAAAAAAGAAAACCTTAGATAAAACAAAGAAACACACACATAAGCAAAAATATGCATTTAAATCTATAAATATGACAAATGGTATCAAGTTTTCCCAAAATGATTCTGTAAAGCTTACTTGCCTCTCATTCCCGTTTTCGATCTAGGAGCTCAACTTGATTCAATTGCGAAAATTGTTCCACAAAGCCAAATATAGATAATATATATATATATATACAAAAAACAAAAAACAAAAAACTCTGTGAAACGGAAATCGTCACAAAAAACAACAAAAACAAATCAATTTGAATGTTTTACAAAAAGTATTTAAAAGTAATTTTCGCTCTGACAACCCGAAAACGGTTGCCAAAACGGAAAAAATACTTTGCCCCAAATTGAAATGCACCATTTTAATTTCGGATTGAAAAAAGCTTATTGAATTTTTTGTGGAACATTCACACGTTGAAGCAAGCGCTGAAAACTAAAAAATATATATACAATACAAAAATATACAAATAATACAAAAAATAAATACTCTAACGTGTACGCGATAGCATAAGTTAAACCAAACAAATTAAGGCTTTGGGGGTTTGTTTTTCATGTTTTTGTTTGGGCTCTGTAAGTTTTTTGTTTTTGTTCTTAATACTATCTGCCCAATTGCAGCAATCTGGGTAAGTCGGAGCTGACGTATTACCTACATATAACTTAATATTATAAATACGTTATAACGAAACTGTGTTTACGTAGTTTAGCAAACCTTTGAGTTTAGCTTTGCCGGCCCATTCATATGTACAAAATTCAAAACTGACCCCGAAACAAAATATAATGAACTTAAAATAAGCCCGATGATATCAGCTCGTTATAAGTAAATCGCATAAAATAATGTTAAACTTATTGTTGATTTATGAGTTGATTGTTAACGTTATAAGTCCCTTTCTAAGCTTATTTTTTATTTAACTCTCATATAAAAGAGTTAAAGATTGCTCATTTAGAGCATATTTACGATTATGAAGCAGTGCTTTGCATTTAATCAAAGAGTTTGCTGCATATAAATAATATTTTCCGTACTTAAGAACTTGACTGATGATGAAAACTACTCGTAACGTGCTAACTAACATCACATTCACATAAACTATGATTTTGAATTAATTTGTATTTAAGTTGTTGTGGACATTTTGTGGCACATTCGAATTGCGCTTTATTTAAAATGCTTTTATTTTATGGCGCTCATTTTTAAGCTGTTCTTTGACACATACACGAGAACACAAACAACACTTAACACATACACAACAAATTGCTTATCGTTTCTTCTATTTTCTCTATTTCTCTTACACTGTCTCTCTCTCTCTCTCTCTCTTTCTACCACTTATATTGGAGGCACGCACAAAAATCGAAAACAAAAAGCTAAAAAAATAAACCAAAGAAAATACACTCACACTTACAAAAAAAAAACACACACACACACACTTTACACCTTACTGTTAATTTTTTTTCTTAACGCAGGTACGCGACATTAAATTACAATTTATCATGCGCTCTCTCTTTCTCTTTCTCTCCCTGTATCTCTCTTTTTTCTCACCCCCACCGCCTTAAAGTACACGCGTTTGCCAAACAAAAAGTTTCAGATTTAATCCAGCGAGAATTAGGTACAGTCTAAAAATTTAAAGTAACAAATAGTTGTCAGCAAGTTTATTTATATAAATATATTGGTGTCTAACGTCTAAACGTTTAATCGCAATGCTCTCTCACTCTCTCTCTCTCTCTGTGTGTCTCTGTCTCGCTCTTATTATAAAATATTGTATAACTCTCTATGTCTGTCAATCTCTCACACTCTCTTTCTCTGTGCTGTGGCCCGTGCTCTTTGTGACTAAGAACTTAGTAGCGTGCTAGGTTTAGTAAAAAGCTTATCTAACTATGACTTAATCTGGCTGTATGTGTGTATGAGTGTGCGTGTCTGTTTGTGTGTGTGTGTGTGTGTATGTGTAGCATATGGAAAGTATCGTCAAGCCGAATAACTATCGTAATATCGTATTATTTACAAACCAATATAAATATTGTCTATTGCATGCTTGCATTGCCTGACGCTAATTTTATGTTCAAACAACTGCAAATAGTAATTGTTGTTGCCCTCACTTTTTCTCCTACTCTCTCATTATCTTAAACTTAATCTGCCTCTGCCTCTGTCTTTCTTTTAATATTTCCGTCTCTCTCTTTCGCTCTTTTTCGTTTACTCCATTTGCTTACTGTTTGTGCGTCGCTCGCATGCGCTTAATTATAAAAACAAAAGCCAATTATATTTAATTTTATTGTATTTCTTTTGGTATTTGCATTTGTTGATTTTCGGTTAACAAGTGGGCCAGCCAATATTTGCATGACAATTTACGTAATGGCAGCTACGGCAACTGGGGCTGCCAACTTGCAGCTAATACTCACCTAACAGTCTCTAAACCTTATGCACCTACTAAAAAAAAATAATGCTTTTCTTTCTTTCTTTGGCCTTGGCAACGTTTTCTTGAAATATGTTAGGGTAGTAAATAATTATTTTTGGAGAGGTAAAACAAGTATTTAATAACACCATAAACAAAGTACTTAAACAAGGTTAATCTACATAGAATGGCATCTCGTACTTCACTTAGCTCATGTCTTCCATCAAATACATACAATTTATATAAATATTCTCAAACAAAATCTTGAGATTTTCGATGTAATTCTTCTCGCTCGCGCCTGTATATATTCGTGTCTTTACATTGTGGTAAGCTCGAGCATAAACTAAAATTATTTTTCACGTTCTGCAAGTAAGTAAAAACCAACTCGATACTATATTTAACACATTTCTACAAAATCTTTAATGGAAGCCCTCAAACCAAATCCGTTAAAAAACAACTTTGACTGCTACTGCTGTCAACCAGCAAAAGTTTTTTTTTTCAAGTCTTATGCCATTTCCTTTAGACAGCCAAAATGCAACAACCGAACCGAACTGCAATCAAATGGAACTGAAATAACACCCTACCAACACTATTTCGAACCCAATGCCTACCTCTCAATTTCTCTATCGAGTCTCTCCCTCGCACGTCACTTCTCGGCATTGTTCTGCTTGAGAACTGTTGAGTGAGTTTTAGTGCTTGGCGCAGCACTTTTAAAAATTTTATAGCGAACAAATTATGTAGCATATTTCTCAGCGTTTACTTTTCTTCTCACACTCTCTCTCTTCGCTCTTGATTTATGAAAGTCGCGTCGTCGTCGCCGCTTAAATGTGTAATTGAGCGCAACAACCAAAGGCTGCAACTCTGATCGATGGCCGTTGAGTCTTATTGTTGTGCTCAGACCATTGTTAAATTCTCTTTAATCAACCTATGGCATTCGTCCAATTAGCACCGTCATTTTGACAGCGAATGGCGACTCGACAGCCATTTGACATTTTCATTTGAATGAAAAATGTACACTGAATGAAATTACATGACTAGCAAATACCTTCATCAAATTTACAGATTTTCTTTAAAAAATCACCTCCGTGACAAATAAGCAAACAGGGTCACGTTTTGAATTTAGTTCTTATGTATGGGTGTTGTAATGTCTTAAGAGTTAGAATATTAATTGTTAAGTCTATTGTGTAATATATTTTATAATTTATAGAAATATTGTTGTACAAGTGTTGACCATTGCGAAAAAGGACATTGAAACAAATATCAATTTGTCAAGTTTTCTTGTTTAAAGTTATATAATACAGTTCCTTTACTTTAAACCAATTTTCAAACATTTGCCAAAGTAGAGGCTACAACAAATAAACGCAAAAAAGCTTAAGCGACGTTTGCATTTCATGGCCGGAAGTGCCACAAAAGAAAAGCTGAAAGAACCGTTTGTTTCCGCTGTGCGTTCGCACTGAAACAGTAAACTTATACAGACACACACACACACACACAAAGAGTAATACACTTACTCACACACTTACAGTCTGTGGCGCATTTACCCACAAAACGGTTTTAATTTGCGGTGTCCATGGGGTAGATCCTTCCATGGCCCCAAATACAAAGAGAAAAACCAACCTTTCTACTAAGTCAGTCCTCATGCCATGTATCTAGACTATGCGCCGCTGGTCGAATTCCGATTCCGATTTCATTATACAATCGGCGCTGTTGCCTTTGCTTCCTGGTTCCGTAACACAACTTGGCCACTTTCTTTCTTTTGTGGTTTTGCTTTCAAATTGTTTTGTTGGACGCCATGTGCTGCCCCTCTTTGTGCTCAGCCCGTTTGCTGCATCTTTTATCTTTAGCTCTGCGTTTCTAGTTTCAACCTTGAAATCTACACAAACGTTTGTGTATCTATGTGTGTGTGTGTGTGTGTATGTGTGTGCCTCATGTGTTGCATGTGTTTTAAGGGATTTTATACGTTTAACGCGCACTAAATTGAATTTCAAGTGATTTTCATTCGATCTGACCATGCGGCTTAAAAGGATTCCAAATACTACACATGTGTCTTTGAAGATTTGTTTATCTACGTATTGAAAACTTACAAGAGAAACGAATTTGCTACCAATTATACTGTCAACATTCTAGCACTATTTTAACTTACTTTAATACTCAAATTATTTACTTCGTGAAATATTACAACGTTTCCTAGCATTCAAACCTAGAAACAGTTGACTTATTTATTTTATTGTTGTCAACTGTTAAAATGATGCTCAGTTCATATGCTGCAGCATCATTGACTTGAAGGAGCTTCGAGTACCCCTTTTGAGCCTTGCGGTTGTGCCCTTTGAAGTGGCCCATGGCATTATTGGCACTAATGAACTGCTCCTGAGGCTGCATCTAGACCTGTGCCTGGACCTATTTAATGCTGATTTGTGTCTCAAATTAACTGCAAAGCCTCACAAACACATGCCCCCAAACACTCTGGCTCCGTGCATGTCGGTTGCTGAGAATTGGTCGATTCTTTCCCCGTTGTCCCTGGCCATGTGCCAGTTATATGGGCTGGTTTTAGAGACAAAAACCCATTCGCCGCACGAGCTGTAAACACCTTGAGGCTTTTTTGCTTCAGGGCTGCGACATCTAAACAAAAGAAGCATCAACACGCTACTGAGCGCAGGGAAAGTGCCAAAGCAGAAATGGGAGTGGGGAGGGGTCGAGGCATTCAGTGTCATTTAGTGAAATTGCCTGTAATGTCTCACTGTCTCTGTCCCTGAATGGCAGCCGAGCATCTACATCGCTCACTCACTCTCACTATCATTCTCTTTCTCTGTCTCTGTGTTTCCCTTTTCTGGCCAGCTGCATTGTCTTAGCGTCACTGGAGGGTTTTAGGTTTTTCCATTCTTTATCCACTTTTTCGTGTGTCAGTGGCAGCTGTGGCTGGCACTGCTACAGCTGCATTTTTCATTAGCCTGCGCACTTTTTGCTTACAACACGAGCTTAACTGCCAGCCCACCTGTAAAACCGACCATCCCCAGTCCCTCTAAGTTACTTAGATTGTTGATTTTTCAAGTGCACTTTGCACTTTGATGCAGACCAGCTCTCAACTCAACTTCACTCAACTCAATTCTACTTTTCGAGCGTTTCTTCCTTCGAGCTGCATAATAAAATTGCACACATGCCACATGGTTTTAGATTTTGTAGTAGCTGCCGACATGAAAGTGCACACTTCGTTATGTATGCTGAATTATGATCTCAACTTAGGGTATCTTTTATACCTATCTATCGCTATTTGTTTGCTCGAATTGTGGTTTGGTTTGTCCATCGATTATTCAGTTAAAGAACTTGTTTTCTCCTAGTAAAAAAGGGTATTAAGGTAGTTTTAATAAATATAATAATAAGAATTATTCTGATAAAGGATTTTCGTTAAATCTAAATCAAAACATGCCTCAATTGATCTGCATTTAATAATACCGTTTATTTTGAGTTATATTTACCGAAAATTGAATTAAATTCCAGTTTCGATATAAGCCTTTGTTGTCTATGAAACTGACATGTCAACATGCCCATATATGATTTATATCTTATGTAAAACTAGGCACAGCTCATATACTATTCTCGACAAGTATTAACAACAAGTTAACAGCAAACAAAATCCCCAAACAATAACAATCGCCAACAATTCAGACAATCAATGAGCCAAATAAATTGCTGTCATTAATGGGGTACATTTCCTGCTAACGCTAAGGAGTATGATTTCAAAATACATATTAATTTGTGGCAGCACAACAATTTATTATTGTTATGCAGCAAATCGATTGCGACACTGAAAGCAGGTAACAAATTCAAAACCAACAGCTAATTACATATCATTATTAAAAGTTGCGCTGCAATTAACTTGAAGTCCTCCAAAATCGTTACAACTTAATATATATACACGGTAACAGAACTTAAGCGAAACATTTTAAGCTTAACTTTGTTATAAAAGTTTCAAAAGACTAACTTTTGTAAATTAATTTAGCTTGAGGATGTAGATCCGAAAAGCTACACTTTTCAAAAAAATCCATGTTGAATACTGTTTCAATTTTTACTTGTGCTTAAGAAAAATGTTAAAGTGTATAACATAATAATGCAATTGCGTTTTATAGCTTTCATTGTGAGGCTTTGCTAGGGTTACCATCTATTTGTGAGCTGCAGGTGTACATCGATTTGCCATAAAGGCATTGAACACATAACATAAAAATTTGTAGCGCACTTTTTGGGGCAGCTACATTTTTCGGCATCAGATTGAGTGCCGTTAGCTTCCGTGTGCGCTGTTCATTAGCGGTTTGTCACCCACCTACTAATCACAACAACAACACCACCAACATCAACTAGCAACAGAGTGAAGCTTAAGCCCAAATATTCTATACTAAACGTTTTTCAGGGCTTTGCAGTAATTTCTACACCATTTTTGACTACGTTGCGTGTGCGTCGCGCGCGCTATGTTGTGTGTGTGTAGTGTGAGGCGGAAGAGTCTTAGGCTTTAAGGCGTTAACTTGTTTTAGTTTGTGTATATGTATTTATAAATAGCGTCAATATGTTGTGAAACGTATTTTATATGCTTAACGATTAGTTGCAAAAGGTGAAAGTTTAATGAACATCTAGCGTGCCAAAATCAACTCAATATTTTATAAATGTAGTTATTTAAAGTGCAAAATTTCGCAATTAGTTTTGCGACACGTGACGCTGTCTTGCAAACAATAGTAATTATAATTATATATCTAGGCTTGAAATTGGTTCTAGCTCTTGCCCGCTGAGCAAACACAGCTGACAAGTGTTGTTGCTTTATTGGGTCAACTGTTCGGCAACAATATTTTGTTTACCCAACCCTTACAGATCCACGCCCCACTATTCGACTCCCTTCACTTCTTTTTTGTGACTGCGTGAATGCTTGCCAGCTAGTTTCGGGGAAGTTAGAGGGCGCCTTCGTCATTCGTCAATCAGCGTCGCAAATTGTTGATTACACCTACAACTACTTGTTCAACATCAACAAAAAAAACAACAAGTCAAGGGCAGTTACAGTTACAGCTCTGCTTTATATATGGAGCACACTTAGTTGGGGCAATACAGTTCCGATCGATAGTCTCCATGTGGCTGCGATTTTGCACACGAAAAGCAAACGAAACCAAAAACGAGATACACAGCCTAACAAAAAAGAACTAAAAGCAAAACTCAACTCCGTAGAGCGTGCGACCTGAGGCATTCACATACTATACCAAATGAAATGTATATATACATTTATATATATACATACATATACAACGCCAATATATGTATGTTTGTGTCTAGTTCTGTGTATATAGGACACTCTGAGTCGACGTCATTTTATTTGCCTTATTACTAACACGCAGCATATTTAGTAGCTGGCTTAATAATAGCGGCAGCGCCTTGTTCATCATATACAGTCTATATACTAGCTTTGAGGTTTGCAGCGCCCACGAGTCGCGGCTCACAATTCGCTTTCACTCATTAGTATGTTTTAAATGTAGGTCTGTCTGCGTATGGGTGTTTATTCTCTCTGTCTGTGTGCGACTTTTTGTGTGTGTGTGTGTGTGTGTGATAGTGTATGTGCGATTTAAAATGGCATTGACTTTTGTTTGGCTGATTTATCGGGGAGCTTACTTTAAAAAGCAAATAAATAAATCATATATCGTATATTACGTCAATTATGTGCCCCGACAACAGTGGTCAAAGATCCAAAAAAGTTTAAATCTATTCAAATTATTTTATTTTATTTTATATAAAATGTTTTTGATAAATTAAAATTTTGGTAACATTTTTATAATTAATTTTATTTATTATTTAATTTTTTTTTTTTGACTGCTGATGGTTTTTTTATTGATTTATTTAAGTCTTAAAACTTTATAATGCTCAAAATGTTTTCTCTGGGCGTGGTATTAAAATGGAGTTTCTCTATTATTTTGCTGCATGAGTGATATGATGAATAAAATATTTTAAATATACCAAATGGCTACTAAATACTTATGTCTTGCTGTGAGCTTAAAAAACTTATAATATATCTGCTGCGGCATGAGAAGAAACATATAAAAATATTTAGTTATTATACTTAAGCATATTAAAATATGCAAAATTTATTTATACTCTGAATGCAGTTCAAGTTCTGTCTTGCCGTGTTTTCCAATCCCCTCTTAATTAATTATTTATAACATTGAGAAATGTGAATTAATTTTGTTTGTTTTTTTCATTTTATGTTTGTTTATATGTTGACAACTTTCACTCCTTCTACCTTACCAAACTACTATATTCCCCCCGTTTACTTGGTGTGTTTTTCCATATTCTGTTTTCATAACCGTTTCCTAACTGTTAACTGTTTACTCCTATTTAACTCTATGTGTGTTTTAATACCTTAAAAAAAATACTTAAGTAAAAAAAATAACCAAAGACAGACTGAAAACGAAGTCTTTATAATTGGCTGCTAAGTATTTTTATATTGTTGTCGTAATTGATGGTGAATCCGTAACCCAAAACCGCAAACAACTTTATGAAATTGAATATTAAATTGAGAATTGAAATCGAAATTATAAATTTGATTGCTTTTGCATTAGTCGTTACTGTTGTGAGATGACTTGTACTTGTTTTGTTTACTATTTTTTTTTTATCTTTTTTTGTTTCCTGTATGCTTTTGAATAAATATTTATTAATATTTGAAAGAAAAGAAAAAAAAAAGAAATATATTTTATCCACCGAGCGCTGCTCTCACACAGTTAAACTAACCACAGTAACTGTATATATTTTCTATGCATTTGCCCACCACCAACACCAACACAACCAACCAACACCACCAAAAACACCAACGCTACCACGACCGACAACAACAACATCCACAAACGCACTGCGCCATTTTGTGTGCGTGTGTGTGTATGTTTGGATGTGTTGTTCTGTGCGTGCGTATGTGTGTGTGTGTGTGTGTGTGTATGTGTACGCGCGTGTTGTATACGTCGCCATCGATATCGCCTTTGATGTTCGTGCTCGTTGTCCATATCGATAACCCCGATCACTCCGATCACATAGTGCGCTCAGGGACGCGCCGCATGGCTGGAGCGCGGCCGCCGCTGCAGCGTACAGGAGCAGCAAACGCAGCAAGCCACCTGCCACAGACGCTGGGTGAAGCGCAACCGAGTAAGTTCATCACGTAGAGCCACTCACAAAACGCAGTGTACATATAATCAACATATGCTAACAAAAACAACCACGTGTTATCGTGCAAAAAAGAAAAACAAAAAACTATCCCTCTCTCTATCTCTCTCCCACAAATACTCACCTTTTTCCCGTTCAACTGCATTATTTATGTATTTCTTTTCGATCACACCACGCTCTAAGTAAACGTTCAGCGCATTTGACGCTAGGTGGCGCAGGATTTGCAATAGTTGCCATTTTATTCGAGAACAAAAAATAAATACCCAAAGCCAAACATATTCATTTTAACTGCGATTTTCATGCCCCTTTCAACATTATACAAAATACATAATACAAACAAATTAACAACGTTCGAGTGCTGTCTCTACAAAAATAAAGAAAAATAAAATATTCATTTAACAACCAACTTTTTTAACTTAAGTTTTATGTATTCGAGTCAAGATTATCTCGAAAGGTTTGCATAGGAACAGCACTCTAGTCTTAAATATTAACAATAGATAATAATAAATATGCTTTTTCGTTGCCAGATACAAGATGCCTCATTGGGCGGCTCCTCGGATGATGAAGATTTTCTGGGCGTACTACGTGGACCCAGCACTTTTGCGAATGCCTTTCTTTATGTCGGCCTGGGCACTGTCGCACTGGGCCTGGTTATTGCATTTGTCGGCACTGGCGAGAAGGGTTTTAAAACAGTGGAGCTAAGACTTATAGGGCCCTCTCTCATAGGCAATATACAATTGTTTAAACCCATCCAATTATTATCAACTTACTTATTTGGGTTTTATCTTGTTTTTTTTTTTTTATTCAGGTTTGGGCCTAATTTGTTGCATTTTACGCATTCTCTTCTGCATTTGTCCATCACACTGCATCTCATCCAGCAAGAGGACGCGTAAGAAAAATGGTAACAAAATCGATGCGGATCACACGACCTCACTGCTCCGAAACGAGAGCAAACGCGTTTCAATAGCCAGAGGACCCACTATTCAGGTATGTCGATTTCGAAAGCAATCTTCTTCTTATATAAAAGTCTTTTTAAAAGAATGCTGAATGTAGAAATCCTACTGAAGAACAATTGAAGAATTGACCCAAAACATTTGATTTTTCAAACAGACAAAGTATCCGATTGCGCATAGGCGCAGTCAAAGCAAGATGCTTAATGAGGGAATGGAGGCACTGCGTCAAATAGCAACCACATCGCTCTTCATGCAGAACGAACAGAGGACGGCCATTAATCGAGTTGTTCCCATCATCAACGAACCAGAGACTATGGACCATTACATGGGTGAGAATAAGAGAATAAAGACAATTAAATCGCATACATGAAATCTGAAACTTTTAATTTTTCGCAGCGGATGCACCGTTGGAGATGAAGAAGTTGCAAACGGCGTTAAATTTGTGCGAGATGAGCGATGAGGAGCAGGAGGAAACGGACGCGAAAATGGAGCAGCGACGGAAACAACAGCAGCAGCAACAACAACAGCAGACGGTGCAGTTAGCCAAACGTGCATCAGCAACAACATCAACAACTGCCGTTACGAGTAGTACCACCAAAGCCACAACAACAACAAGAACAACAACGCCAACAACAATAGCAACACCAATCCTAAGCACTGTAGATGAGAGACCCAATAGCAAACTGTTGCGTCAACGTGTTGCACTCCAACAACAGCGACAAGAGCAACAAAAGAAGCAGCAGCAGCAGCAACAGCGACAACAGGAATCGGAACAATCTCAATCGCTATCATCGTCGTCGACGATCAGAGATTCACTAGATGGCGGTGTAGTTGTAGAAGAAGAAACCTCATTGATGGACTCAGATGTGTCGACGATAGCACCGTTGCCGAGCAGCTGCAGCACTAGCGCAATACCCCGGCTCAAAAGCAATGCAAGCACAACGCCCACACAACGACCGGGCATCTCAACGGGTGCCACGCCCAAGACAATGCCCACCACGACCACCGCCAGCTACAGCAGCAGTTACAGCACGCGCCTAACAAGTTCCCAGTCGCATCCGACTAGCTATGATCTGCCGCCGGCGCTGCCGCACACCTATTCCGCTGCGGCGACGGTACGCGGTCCGCTCGGCATGACGCTGACCGGTTCCAGTTCCGTATATGCCATGCCTGCCAGCAGCAGTCGGATAAGTTCGTTTGCCGCAACCATGCCGCCCACCACAACGACGATAAGTCTGCTGCCGCTGCCGGCGCCTCAATTGGCAACGAGTGCATCCAGCGCCTCTGCGGCAGTCAGCATACCCGGCCAGGTGCCGGAGCCAATGGGCATGGCCACCACAAGTCTGAGCATACTGCAACCGATGCGGCCAGCGACGGCATCCTCGATAACAGCCACATCATCGTCATCCATATTTGATAGCATGATGGTGCACAAATCACAGCCGTCATCCGCCGGCGCAACAATAATGGGGCGTGGCAGCAGTTTGCTGCTGACGCCCAGCAAGCTCGAGCCGGAACTGGTGCTCAGTCCGGCCAAGCTTGGCCAGTAAATGTCACGTTAGTTACGATTTTAGTTAGGATTTCATGCAGCCACAAAAACTATAATTAACTACCTTGTATTGTATAATGTTTAGGTTCCATTCGGTGTGTATGTGTGTGTATGTTTGGCAGTGAATGTGCGGGTGTGTGAATTTAAATGTGCGTCTGCGTGTGTGTGTGTGCGTGTGTTTGTGTGTATGTGTGTGTGTGTCTGTGTAGCTATCAAACACTCTCTTTTGAATGTGCCACAACTTAAAACAAACGAAAACTAAAACACTAAAACCAATTCTGTAAAACGCCCAACAGTCATTTTCTAAATTACAAGAGCTTATGCATTTTTGAAAACCTTTAAAGTTCAGCGGTTTTTGTGTATATTTGTTTTATGAACATTTACTTTCAATAATAAATAAATAAGTTTTTTTTTTCGATTGTTTTGTGAATTTGAAGCATGACTGCAAATACTACAAAACATTGTGCAACCGTATAAAGCTTTCAGTGTCTACTTCCTAAGGGCTTGCTCTATTCAAAAATATATGTAAACTTTTTGTTTGCCAATTCTTAAAGAATTCGCGAATCCTTTAGGAAATTTTCGCCCTTTTCTATGTGGCAACAAATTGGCCAAGTGCTCAGCAAATGAAAATTGGCAATCCGCGTTGTCTAAAGCTATCCCTAAATTAGTCAGGGTATTATGCAAGTTTGTATACCAACATATCGTTAAATAAATATACAAAATTAATAAATAAATCGAATATATTTATAAAAATAATAACTGAACGTTGATGATATAGCAAGAAGAGAAAGCCGTTGTCCCGTTAGTCTTGTCTACATGGGGCATAATGCAAAGCTTAAAAAAAACATACATACACGTACATACATATATGTGTGTATAACTAATTAAATATTTACTATTCCGAAATTGAATGTCGATGTAGTTGAATGTAATAAATGGATAACAAATGCAATGGCCCAAATCTAACAAAAAGCAGCCACAAATCCCAAAAAAAAATTCTTAAAAATGTTTTGAGAGATCTGTTAAGCAATATAATAAGCGAAACAACAAACAAACTTTTGTTCATATTATTTAAATTTAAAAGATTTTTCGACTTCTTGAGGCACTTTTTAAAAGCTATTGCAACATTCAAATTAAAAACCAAAAAATCCAGAACTCTTAGCTTGCAAATTCAACAAGAAAAAAAAAAAGACCGGAAATCAAAATAAAAACATAAATCTAAAACTATTCATTGGGCAAATAATAGAAACAATGTAAAACAAAAGAGACAAAACCAAATGCAACTAAAAGAAAACTGTAATAAAAACGATATATGAATTAGTATGTATGTCAATATATGTATGTGCAGAATAAAACCAAAATGCATAATGATTATTTGTTGTTTAGTTTCAATTAAAGGCGGAACGATATGTTTGTATTTGAATTCAACAAAACTGTAACAAACTCACCTCATAAGGGTGAACTGCTTGATTGTGGTGGATGGGCGATGTATTCACAGATTTGTATTTTATCGACCGATATTTAAGAATTCCGATAACAAGCAGCAGATTTGTTGAAAAAAAATATAAACAACGGCGTTGCACGTGCGGCTTTCCATTCAAACATATTAATTAAAAACATGGCTGGGCGAATGGAGCTCCTGAGTGAACAAGGGTTGCGTTTAGACGGCCGCAGGCCACATGAACTGCGCCGCATCAAGTGCAAACTCGGTGTCTTTGAGCAGCCCGATGGCAGCGCCTACATGGAACAAGGCAACACCAAAGTTTTAGCCGCCGTCTATGGACCACATCAGGCAAAGAACAAGAAGACCGAAGGCAACGAACTGGTCATTAACTGCCAGTACAGCCAGGCAACGTTCTCCACAGCGGAGCGCAAAAATAGACCACGAGGTGATCGCAAGTCGCAAGAATTTAAAATGTATTTGCAGCAGGCGCTGAGCGCAGCCATTAAATCAGAGCTATATCCACGTTCCCAAATTGATATATATGTGGAAGTGTTGCAGGCAGATGGTGCAAACTATGCAGTGTCTCTTAACGCTGCCACACTTGCCCTTATTGATGCGGGCATTTGCCTAAACGAATTTGTTGTTGCCTGCACCTCATCGTTGAGTAAATCCAACATTCCGTTGACGGACATCTCACACATTGAGGAGGTCTCTGGTGGCCCGAAACTCACCATTGCTGCATTACCCACCGCTGAAAAGATTGCATTTATGGAGATGAGCGAACGATTTCACATCGATCAACTGGAAACGGTGATAGAGACCGCCATGGCCGGTTGCCGGGAAATTCGCGATATTCTCGAAGCGGCTGTCAAGGAGCATCTCATCCACATTGGCAGTGCAGCCGACTGGGCGCGTGTATGTTAACATAAATATATATTTGTATACAAACAGCAACAACTATTTTATCTTACATATATATGGGCAACCTTAAGTTTAGTTCTTATCGGATACTTCTTTTTGCGACGTCGGCAGCTGCCACGTTTCGAGAAGCTCCACTAGCTTCAATTTGCGCTGCTCCAACTGCAAACGTTCAATGAGTGTGCTGAGCTGCTGGCCACCCGCGAGAAAGCCATTCAGATTGTGCAATGTGCCTCCCTGCTGCACGCGATGATCTGTGACACGATCCTGCACAAAATTGTACGTTCTAATCTTCTCATTTCTATTGAGATTACCTTGTTGTGCTTTGCGTGTGGCCTGTTTGCTAGCCTCGGCGCTCTCCAACTGCTGTTGCATGAGCTTCGCCTGCAGACGTTTTAGTGCCAGCTCCCGGTTCTTGAGCTGTGACCGTTCAGACTGCGATTCGACGGCCAGGCCTGTTGGCAGATGCACAATGCGTACGGCGGAATCTGTGGTGTTGACATGTTGACCACCGGCACCACTGGCGCGTTTTGTCTCAATTTTGAGATCACGCTCCGCTATGTGCACATGCGCATCAGCCGGTCGTGGAATCACTGTAATTGAGGCCGTGCTAGTGTGCATGCGTCCTGATTTTTCTGTGGCGGGGACACGCTGCACCCGATGGACACCTGCCTCGTAGCGGAGCCAGTTGTAAGCATCAGGATCGTTGACCAGAAGATTTGCATGCCGCAACCCACCGATGTCGGTGGTCTCATAAGCAAATTCGTCGTATTCCCAGCCCATGTGCTCAAAGTAACTGGTGTACATATCGTATAGCTCCTGGGCAAAAAGCATCGCCTCCTGTCCGCCAGCGCCGGCCTTTACCTCAAATATTAGTGCCGGATAGTCAACATTGTCTGCCAGTGTGAGAAGATCCTTCAGCATCGCTTCCTCCTGTTTTCGCAACAGATCCGCGTACACATTATTTTCCTCTAGCATGAGAGCACGCATATCCTCATCCTTCTCGGCGGCCAAATCCTGTTCAGGTGTTATGTTTCGCTGCAGCGCACGATGCTTCTCAAGCGAATTGACAACAGGATCCAAACGAGAGAGGCGGGCATACAGGGTACTGTTGCCGGCTGCGTTGACGCGCAGCGTGTAATATTCCTGCCGCAGTGACTCCAAATACGATTGCAGTTTCTCGTTCTGCAAACTAAGTGGATCTTTGCTGGACAAGCGTCGCACTAGACAGTTTAGGCGCACATTTAACAATTTCCGGACCATCATTTTGAAAATAAAAACAATAACAATATGTTTGGTTAAATAACTGCAAATATGGTGCTCGCTAGTATGAAATCACATAGCATTTAGGTTTTGAAAGTGAACAAACAGCCTTCAGCATATCGATTTTAATAATAATCAAAATTGTCTAATAACACAACAGCTGTGATTATGTCAAATAGTGCTCAATAATTTTAATTAGCGTGAACCATTCGCAATTGAAAAGTCCCATTTTTCTTAAAGGTAAATTCATTGCTGGCAAACTGTTTTCGGACTTTATGGCATTTTTAAACCCACTTTTAAAGTTGTTTGAAAACAAAAATTATGAAGATTTAAATTGTGCGCGCTGTGTAAACATTCAGGCAATGTTACTTTTCTTGGGTTACCACAGCTTGTACTTGGAGCTGTTAGTGTTGTGTAAAACATTATCGCTCACCAAAGTGAACATGTTCACTTAAGAGAAACAATTGTTTAGTTAATTTATTATATTTAGTCATATCAGTGCAATAAAAAATTCTTGCCAACGCAAGTGCCTACGGACCAAGGATAAACATCAAAAAACAACCTGTATAGAGCAATATTTACAAGCAACCTGCTTAGTTATTTTCATCTCAGCACTTGTGTTTGTGTGGGTCTGTGCGCCTTTGTGTGTGTATGTGTATGTTGGTGCTTGATTAATGAAAACAGTTATACTCGTAGTGGTGTGGTAAAGTGCAACAATAGCAATTAAGTTTAATTAACTCATCAATTGAATGCGAACAAGCTGCCACAGTGCATTTATATAGAGCCAGCAGAAACCGTAGAAAGAGAATAACGAGATGCCACCGCTGAAAAGCTACTCTATACACCATGAATTCAATGCAAATTGTCACAACGGCAATGAGAACACCACCGATAACGATAACGATTACTTCAACCAGCCTGCAGCAGCAGCTGCAAGCACACAACGCACAAATCTACCCTCGTACTGCAACGCCCAATATCCGTTTAAGGTGCTGGCCAATCTCAATCAACTGCGGGAGGAATCACGCTTCTGCGATATCGAAATCGTTGCAGGCGAATCAACATTCAATGCACATCGTGCAGTCCTAAGCTCAGCCAGTGCCTATTTCGAGGCAATGTTCCGACCCGAGCTGGGCCTTAATGAAGTCAAACAGAAATCGGTAGTGTTACACACAATTGATGGCGACATATTGCACATTCTGCTGGAGTTTGTCTACTCAGGACGCTGCGAGATAACCCAGGTAAGCAGCTTGTGCTTTTCTCGTAGATTTTCAGACTTTTATCCATTTATTTTTTCTTCTTCAGTCCAATGTGCAAGAACTGCTTGCTGCCGCAGATATGCTGCAGTTAAACGAGGTGGTCGATGGCTGCTGTGAGTTTCTCTGCCGGGAGTTGCATGCCACGAATGCTTTAGGCATTTTGCGCTTTGCCGAAGCCCACAACTGCGAATCACTAGCTAAAAGTGCAATGAACTTTGTGCAAGCCAACTTTCCAGCGGTAAGCAGCACAGCTTTTTGTATGATTTAGATAATTAAAGAAATGTTGGAAAATAAGTCTTGTTTCCGCCCGGGTTCGAACCGGGGACCTTGTGCGTGTGAAGCACACGTGATAACCGCTACACTACGGAAACCATGAAATGTAATTGAATTATAAAATTACTCGTGATACAAGGTGCGCTTTTTGCTTAAATAATTTTAACTTGGATATCTACTTGAATGAAAGAAAATTTGAAAGGAAAAATAAAACCGTTCCAATTAGTTAACTTTTGAATTTAATAAGTAAAATGATCATTAAATGCATTAAATTATGGCCCAGCGGACAAGTCCAGCCAGGCACTACTAAAAAATTCAGTTTAGACTCATTAGAGTGCTCCTCTCCACGGAAATCTTTAGTAAAAGGCGAAAGATTTATTCGACAACTGAAGAGAAGCCAGAGTAGTTTGACTGCATACACGATTCTACCCTACTATCAAGCACAGCTTGAACTTGTTGAGAATCGTAAGGTAAACATGCATGAAATATACACCCTGAAGTATGCAATGCAAATGGGACAAGGCTGAGCGCAGGATAATTAGTTTAGAATGCACAGGATAATAAATACAATTCCCAACTGGTTCTGACTGTGTGCGGGTCTACTGTTAGAGTGTTTGGTAATTCAAGTTATCGCTTCTCGGCCTTATGGCTAAGATCAAAGTGTAGTATCTGTTCTTATCAGCTTAACATCTGATAGTTTCTCCATTGGAGAACAACAAATGTTAAACTGATTTTTGGAATCAGACGGAGTGCTAGGGGCTTGCTCCACCTCTGTCGCGGGTTGGCCCGGTATTGCAGTACCGCCGGGATTTCGGCCCAACTAAATAATACATAATTATAATAAAATAAAAGGATATGGTAGATAAACCACTGTTCTGGTTATAGTATAAAATCACCAAATGATATATTGACCGTTTAATTAGATTTTATATAGTTTTATTAACGTCCTATAAAATGTCACCGCAGATAACGCTGGAAGATGAGTTTCTGGAAACACCGCAGACTTTGTTGTCACAGCTTCTTAATTCGGAACTGTTGCGCGTTGATTCCGAGTCGCAGGTTTTCCAGGCAGCACTACGTTGGATCAAGCACGATGTTACGCAACGTCGCTGCTATGTCTTTGATATACTATCGCATGTTCGCATGGCTCTTGTGCCCGTCAAGGTAATCGATAAGGCGCTAAAAGATGATTGTCGGGACATGTCTGTAAAGATTGCATTGCGCTCTATATGCCGGGACATTGCTTCGAAACGCGGACAGCTGGTGCCGCTGCGCGTCTGTCCACGTCAGCTGGCCAAGAAGAATATTTACATCATTGGTGGGTCACATCGTGACACTCCACGGACTTGGAACTCTGCGGATTGCACATTCGAGACGGTTGCCAAGTTTGATATATTCCGACGCGACTGGACTGAAACGGCGCCCATGGAAGTGGGACGCATTCTGCCGGGCGTATCGGCGCTAAATGGCAAGATCTATGTGGTGGGTGGCGAGCGGGGCTCACAGATTCTGGCCAATGGCGAGGTATATGATCCACAAAACGATATTTGGCAGCCCATTGCACCGATGATAGTGCCGCGATGCGAATTTGGCTTATGCACCATGGGTGGAAATTTGTTTGCAGTGGGCGGCTGGATTGGCGACGACATTGGCGGAACCATGGAATGCTATGATCCCGAAAAGAATAACTGGAAACTAATCGGCAGTATGCCACAGCCGCGCTTTAGCATGGGCGTCGTCAGTTTCGAAGGACTCATCTATATAGTTGGTGGTTGCACAACAACCACTAGGCACTTGCCAGATTTAATAAGGTAATGCAATATTACAGAATGTATTCTTGAGAGTATAACCATGGTGTTATCTGTTCGCCCCACAGTTACAATCCCGTGACCAAGGAGTGGACGCAATTGGCACGCATGCAGACGGCACGCTGTCAAATGGGAGTCGCTGTGCTAGATCGCTATTTGTATGTGGTTGGCGGGAGCAGCATTAGCCAGGACATCTTGAGTTCTGTGGAGCGTTACAACTTTGACGATGACAAATGGTCAACGGTCTGTGCTCTGAACGTGCCTCGCGCCATACCCGCTGTGGCTGCAGCCGACGGTTTGCTTTATGTGGCTGGTGGAGATCAGGTAGATTTTTATTAAATATCTTAAGATATGTCGGTATTTAATCTACGGCTCTATCATTTCAGCCCTGCGAGGCAAACTTCTATCGTGCCCAGGTCACCATTAGCGCTGTCGAATGTTATGACCCACTCTCCGATACTTGGAAGAATTGCCCAGACTTGCCAGTCAGTCGCTCCGAGGCAGGCGCTGTAGTTGTATAACTTTTAAAATTGACCTGCCTTAAATCAAACAACGTTCTCTTACGCACTTTCAATATACTACACTAAACCCACTCATATACGCCCGGATCTACATATGTGTAATTCGTGGCACACGCTAGAAACACACACATTCAAAGAACAAAGTCTTAATTTTTATGTATATGAAAAGTTGAACGTAGTGCTATCCAAATATATAAACCAAAGCTAAAACGCTTTGCTTGCAGTAAACTTTCTCGAAATGTAGCTCAGCTATTCTCACACCCAGTTAAGTATTATTATCTAGTAGTTAGTCTGTCATGTAAAAGCAGCATCAACAGAATCAACAGCCGGCCTCTGATTGTTATGTATTAGTTGAAAGTTGTCCTTTATATAAAAGCAAAAACCAAAAACCGAAATTCATATGGCGAAATAAAATGATGTATATCAACGTATCGTAATTGCTGAAAACACAATTTATTCAATCCGAGCGCCTAATGTTTATGTTAAAAAATCCATTAGGCATTAAATATTTATATAAATATATGTGAAATCAGAGATCACATTATTCAAAAGTGCGTATCCCATTGTATAACTGTATGATTTAAATGTACCAAAAACGAACAGCAAACATTCAAAAAGAACAAACTGTATTAAAAATAGGTGTATTTACCAATAATAAATGTACGACTAACTAAAACATAGTTTTGATTGCTTTAGAACCATAAAATTGTTTATTTTATAAATCCTTGCGGAAAAACTTTTGAGACTCAGCCAGGAACGAAAAATCCAAAACTTTTACAGTTTCAATTATTAGCAAACTGAAATTTTAACTAATAATTGAATCAGCAACACATTGTGCTAAAGCAGTTGTTGCCTGTAAAAAAAATGGCACGCTGCTCGTTCGTGTGATATCACCTTTTATTTAAAATAAAAATTTTTTCACAAACGGCTAAGATCTACAAAAAAGCTGAAAATAATAATTATATTTGGTACTCTTATCTTTGATGTTTAAGCAATCAGCTATTATGAAGTTGGCGAACTCTCTTTATTGTACTTTCTATTATGTATTATTTAGTTGGGCCGAAATCCCGGCGGTACTGCAATACCGGGCCAACCCGCGACAGAGGTGGAGCAAGCCCCTAGCACTCCGTCTGATTCCAAAAATCAGTTTAACATTTGTTGTTCTCCAATGGAGAAACTATCAGATGTTAAGCTGATAAGAACAGATACTACACTTTGATCTTAGCCATAAGGCCGAGAAGCGATAACTTGAAATGCCAAACACACCAACACTAGACCCGAACACAGTCAGAACCAGTTGAGAATTATAAGAGTGTCAAACGTAAATTATTTAAAGTGGGGTGAGTGATGCATGGAAATAACAGCTGTTCACGCAGTGCTGTACAATGTGTGTAAAGTGCTGTGAACAGACTAAAAATGCACAAGCGAAAATGGCTTTAATTTAAAAATAACAAAACTAAGGAGTCAAGTTAAAAATTCAGATGTATGTTACAAATAGTTTCGTTTAAATATACATTTGTAGTCCGCTGTTTTCAAAATTATGTTGTCCTAATAACATCTCTTGAGGTTTCACAATGCAATCCATCAGTTCGTCCAGTGGCACAAATTATGGCTTGGATGCTGAGTCACTACCAATAAGTGGCGCCAGCAAACGTCGTCGCCGCCAAGAGAAACGACAGAAGCGTTTAGCAGAGACAAGGCACATACTGTTCACCAAGAATTTCTCTAATTATCGACTGACTGCACCTGTGACCACGACAGATTCAAACATCGTGCATCTAAGCCGGTATGAATCGTGTAATGATCGGGCCCGACATTCGTCTTTGCTTTTGTTACCCGACCCGAAATCAAAATGGGCAAAGTTGAAAATGATTGCATGTCCTTGTCACGGCTGCTCTTGTACCTTAGACCCAAATGCTTGGCTGGCGCACTATTTGAACAAACATATGTCTAGGTTAAGGCTGCCATATGTGGAGTTGCCGCATCCCATTGAAAAGCAAACTTTCCGCGCTAACTGTAATGTGGAAAGTCTCGACTATGATGTCAACACCCTAATGGGCGTATTTGGATATCAGCGTCATGGATTCAATCCGCTTAACTGTTCACGCAATACGCTGCTCCCCAGGGAATATCGCCAATATTCAAGGCATAATGTTCTTTTACTCTTTGCGTGTCGTACACATCACTCGCTGCTATGGCAACGCAAACAGATGGACGATGTGGTTGTCGTTTGGGCATCGACTCCATTGCAGGGCGTATCTGTTGCCCTGCGTTGTGTGGTGCAGCCCTCCAAATCGACACGATACTATGCCAAGTGCTTAAAGGCTTATTCATTGCCGACAACAGCAGTACAAGCGCTTTCATGCCGTGAGTTCATCAAGACTGACTGCAATGTCGTTCTAATCAGCTATCAAGATTTGGGTCAAGAGCAGAAACTTCTTAATGTGGAGCTGCACGTAACGGGCGAGCAAAAAATTTAATGTACTTACATTTATATATGGTGGCGAAAGATCAGCATTTGCAAGAATAAAACAATAGGAATTGAGGCTATAAATAATTTTATTGTTTTTGGCAATAGTATTGTACATAACTTTATAAAACTAAACATAAAAACATATTGATACATATACATAGATTTGAACTAAGGAAATTATAAATTTAATAAGCAAAATTATTAATTTAGAGATTACAGCTCGACAAAAATATATATCTTTGGGATGGCTCCCTTTGTCATTGGGATCTCATCTTAGCAACACATTTATTCATAACTGAGTAAGGAAGTCTTAAATACATTTAAGAATTCCACATACATTTTTCATTTTCCTAACAATATATTTCGTACAATTTGGTCGAGTTTCCGCTCGTTACACATAAAACATACTAAAAGAATTTACAATATTTGAACCTACATACATACATAAAATTTAGATTTTCATGAGCTATTCTATACATACTATATTCTATACATACATATATAGTTTGAATATAACTCTGTGTGTGGGTAGGGGCATATAGCAAGAAGGGCCGAAGCACTATAAATTGCTTAACACATAACAAAACAATAATATGCAATATGCAAAAGAATCGAAAACGATAAAACGAAATAAACTAAACGAGAAAGTTGAGGGTTGGGTGGTTGTAACTAAAAACATTATCTATCGTGGTTAAGTGTATCGGGGTTCTAACCCGCCTTTTGCGTTTTCTTTTGTCGCTGCAGAGCCTCAAATGCCTCAATTTCCTTCTTTTCTTTGGCTTGATTTCGGCGCTCGTACTCGAGACGATGTGAGATGATGCGCTCTACGATGCGCTCTGTTGTCATATCGTTGCCCGAGTCCAGCAGCTCGAACATGGCACGCGTTTTGGGTACTGCGTACGGATCAATTTTTCCAGCCTCGAGTGCGATTGGTGTGCGACCATGGCACACAATATCAATCTTAAAATGGTCCAGCAACTCTTCTGTGACATAGTATGGTGCACCAATAACTACCTCGTTGACAAACTGCAAAAGTATTATAACTTTAGTTAAAATGCTTCTGATAAAGATGCTGGAAAATTTACTTTGCAGGCCAAAACGCTAAGCACACGCTCGTGCAGATTCATAATGGGGTAATTGCTGCCTTTGTATGAGTTGACAACGGGATCTGTGTGCAGGCCCACAATCAAGTAGTCGCCCAATTTGCTGGCCTTTTCCAGGAAATCCAAATGACCCACATGGAAAAGATCAAAAGCGCCGGCAACATACACCTACAGAACACAAATATAATAGATATATTGATGTAAAAGATTTTGTATGGTATATATTTACAATCTTATCGCCGGGATTTGGTGATTTGCCATCGCTGAACTGTATGATCTTCTGGGTTGTGGGCAAGAACTGACTGCATCCAGTCCAGGGACTCTTAGCTGCTGAATCCTGACCCATGTTTGATGAACCTAAACGGGATTGCAGTTGTTGGAGTTTTAAAGAATGTTCTGTTTCTGTTTATCGGATTGATTTTTTTGCAACAGACATATGAGCAATACATTTTAGAGCGCATTTACAGTTAGGTTTTGATTTGACATTTTGATTGCAGTTTTTTTTTGGTTTGAACGCGGGGCAGCAACACGCACGGGATATTTTGATATTTTAGTTCAGAGGTTTTTGATTTGATTTTGATATTTAGTTTTGGTTAGTGGTAAACAGTGCGTACATAGAAATAAAAAGAAGAGAAATAGTAAAGATGTAGAGAGCAAAATAAGGCAAATGTATTTTTTACGTTCAAAAAAATGCTACGGGCTATAGACAAAGTCTAAAGGGAAATTAATCAAACCAACAAACTGTTGTTATGTGTTATGCGTGCGTGGCCCAGGTTCATATTATATTGTATGTATGTAAGTTTATCTAAACAGTAAACAAGTATTAAGCTTTTGCTTCTCTCAACATGTGCGTGTGCGGTTGTGTGTGTGTTAGGGCAGCATGCAGAGAAATAAAAAAAATAGAAAGTAACAAACATAATAGTTGCAAAGTGAAACAAGTATTTGTTAGTTTGGGTTTAGTAAAAGTAAAAAGTATGGACAAACTGTGAATAAATGAAAAGCTAGCTGATGAGAGGAAACACATTAAAGAATGTAATTTAAAATAAACAAAATCGGTTTCGTAACTGTAATTGTAACAAGCTTACGCTACCTTCTTTCTCGATAGCATATTCGGCGGAACCCTGACGGAAGTGATTACGCGTAAGCAGCAACATGCGACCAACAAGATCTGTCGTAGAAACGCCAGCAGTGCGCTTTACTTCCCTGTGAAAAAAAATAATGACAATAGTTTAGACGTCACATAAATAAACAAAAAAAAGTAGGTCACCACTTACTTGTAACGGTTTGCCCACTTGACCAAGTGATAGGTGTCCACACCTTCGGCAGTCATTGTAATATCATCTGCAAAGATTAAAGGGTTGTTTATTTTAATCATTTTATTACTTTATGACTGTTACAAAAATGACTGCTAATATTTGGAATTTTAATTGAAACTTAAATTAACAAACTTACCGCCATGCACACAAAAATCACAGTTATTTTGGTCGAGAACTTCCAGAGTGGTCACATATGGCGCACCGAGTACCACCTCGTCGACCCATTTGATTCCTTTAACCATCTTGACGCGCTCCTCCTCGGTAAAGACGGGTGGGCCCTTATGTTTGGTAATCTCTTCATCGGTGTGGATGCCAACAATTACTTTATCGCCAAGTGCTTTGGCTTGTCGCAGGGAGTTGGCATGTCCAAAGTGCACCATGTCGTAGCTACAAAAAGTAAACAGACATTTAAATTAATAATACTGCATATTCATGTTTCAAGATATAACAATCTTTATATGTACAAATAATATGTTCTTTTTAATTCAAAGTGCTCTCTCTAATTCAAGCTGCATTATCTTATCAAAAACAAACGGAATAGGACTAGTTGTGAAACAAGCAGGAAATGTCATTTTTTCTTATTACTCTCAAAATGGAACGGAAGGGAGATACTAATATAAACAAGCGTTGTTTGATGTTTGTCCTTATCACCCATCTTCGTCAATTACCATAGCGCGTGGTAAACGAAAGTTGTTGGTGGTGGAGAGAAGAAAAATCAATGCATAGAACTGACCTTAAAATATTTACATAAAACAATGACGTCCTTTTAAAGACCTAGTAATTTCAAGGTAAAATTTTTATATCAAGCTAATTATCAAAGCCATTTAGCATTTATTCGAGCTTGACATTTTACAAAAACGAACATAAACAAAAGCAATTTTAAACTGGAACGACCTTGCTAATGACATAGTAATAACATGCGATGATGTGATCCCCGGGTGCTGATTCATTGGGGATAACACAAGCTCAAAATGTATCAGATCACCAAAGCGATTATAGCACTTGTCTGATAAATATATTTCAATTCAGTAAAAAATATAAATTCAGTAAAATATATATATTATAGCATTTGTCTAATAAATATATTTCCATTCACTAAAAGTGTAATAAACTGTAACCCGTAGCCAGGTTTAGTTAGTACCTCAAAAAAAAGTAAAGTAAAAAATAAATGCTTGAAATAGATTGACATGCGGGAAACCAATCAGGGCTTGTGTGATTTTGACATCTTTCAAGTACTAAAGATTCAATAACAACAAATTGTGAATATTTGCGCAGTTAAGATTTTAACTACATTACTTTTTGTGTGTTGTGTAAACACACAATCAATATTCACCATTAGCGCAAGGCATTTAAATAAACAAATAAACCAAGTAAAATCGCATTCATTGATCATACAAGTTGCTCAAAGTTCGATGAACAAGCTCAGAGAGCTTCTTGTTTCTTTTGCTTTTGCTTTTGCTGTTGCTGTTGCTATCGCTATTGTTGGATCCCCTCTTGCAAGACGGACGCCGTTTGCTCTACTTTTTCTTTCTTTACAGTGCCCCCCATAGTCGTCGCACTTTGGACACGATCATCAGGTTGTTGTGCATTGCCACATACACATATATACACACACAAACGATTAAGACGATGCTGCTTTCATTGATTTCTACACATAGTGTACGTCTAGTATGTGAATGTAGTACTATATATATATATTTTTATGGCTTTTGATGACTGATGGAATAATGCTGGTATCGCGTCACAATAATAGGCAAACGCGTGCCTAACTTTGGGCAGCAACCGCTTGCGACGTGTCGAGCCACACAAATCGTAGTTTAATGTCATATTTTAAGATCGTGCCGTATTAACTGACACTCTTGCGAAATGGTCACACATTTGGGTAGTTATTGTAGTAATTTTGTTGTTACTTTTGAGAGCTTAACACGCACGAAATGCACATTTAATTTCTAATTGAACATTGCAATACCTTATAAGTCACGGCTTAGCATCTAGATTCTAGATTAATACTGCATTTCCAGTTTATAAAATTTCATTTTATTTTTCACTCCAAATTCATGATAAGACTTTAAACAAAAAAATCAACTTGAAAATGGGTCAGAACTTTCATAATTCATAACAGTCATAAAAACCTTTACTGAAGTTTTTATTAGAGCTTTAGAAAATATAACCTAACACAAATTACATACATTAGAATATGGATAGTAATTATTGCCGATGATAAGCTCAATCAATTAATCTTCTTTGCTTGCAACGAGTTCCCTGGAATTGTTAACAGGAACTTAAACGTGCCATAAGTTATCAATATATGTATGTAACGAAGCTTTTATTAGCTTATATTACTCAGCCAAAAAAAAAGCACAAGTGTAAAATATATTGATATGTAACCCACACTCGGCAAGAACGCAATTGGTAATCAGATTCCAAGCAATGGCTAGTACAAATTTATTGATAACAAGGCTAAGACGTCACCTTTATCAAATCGGCAGACTGGCTAGCCTGAATACTAACACAACAAGTAATTATTGTTGGGCCAATAACATTATGTAAGTCACCAAAATAAACAAACCAACAAACAGGTAAACAAGGTAAACAAACTATATAAGAAACGCCAAAAAAATTAAAAATTCTATAATTATAAATTGATTGTACAACTTTATTGTTTCACTTGACGAATGACCACTGTAACACACACACTCAAATATATAAAAATATACTTCTAGACATGATCAACAACATAAACAAGTTCTATGGAAAAGTAAATCGTCGGCAAGGGGGAAGTAATTTTAAAAAAAAGCGACAAGACCAAAACGAAGCGACGTCATTCAATCATAATCGAAAATATTTATTAACGAATTTGTAGGAAACTGATAAGCGAACAAGATGGGTACAAAAGCAAATTCCAAAACTGTATCTATGTAGCCAGCAGTGTGTGGGCCATTCATTCAGAGCCCATGGAAACCTTTGCTCCCGGAGATTTTGCTACACTAAAGAAATCTATGTCGAATGGATGGATGAACACACACACTCAAGTATGTATTCACATGTGTAGGATCAAGTACATCACACAACTTACTGGGGCCCCCTTTATCAATTGATTTAACGTCGAGCGTTGCTGATTAAGAAAATATCACGCGATTTAGAGTAGAATTTGCGCTCTGGCGATAACCAAAAGAAAAAAAGCAACGAAATATTATAACTTGCATATATACATATATATAAATATACTTATGTACATACACAACACACTTTCTGGGAGGCATCAAGTGCCTCCAAGGGGTTTACATTTGTTTTGAAAATGATGTAGGGTCTCCTCGCAAGAGTTCATTGACTTGGCGTCACAACATATATATATATATATATACATATTTTGGAGCTACCCATTATACTGACGTGATGCTTGCGTCAATGATCTTTGACATCGATAGGAAAACAATTTTATATTTAGGGGTTAATGGGCCGTGATTTGGTTTTAAACACACACACACACAGCATATGCATTTATTTAAAACAAACTGAATGGATTTTGCGTGATTATCATTATATATTATTATATTTCTTATCAGCGTTTAGCTATCCCCACGGCAATTGACCCATCTAACCTGTACTCATTTCGTGGCACTATTCATCAAATTGTACCCGGAAATAGATTATATTCGGACATGTTTTCTAAAAATTCACATCAAGAGGTATAGTTAATTAATGCACTACCGAGGATGCCATCTCTTCACTGTCATTTTTGTAAATTTTTTTAAGCTATATTATAAGAGAGACATTATAAGATCCTAATTGGCTAACTTAATTTTTGACACATGCTGTTTCGAGACTTTGACCTTCAGTGAATTGCAAAATGTCAATTTCATTATGCACAAATGCACATAAAACAAAATATCCTGGCTACTCGATCTGAAAATACCCTAAATACTTTTAACTATGAACATTTTACACATTCTATGAAGATTGATACCTTATGACCAGAATAATTTGTGCGTTCATTTGGGTGAAGCTCTATAAAATAAACCAATTTAAAACAAGTGTTAATTTCACCTTAATCCGATAGTGTGAACATTTTTATTTTTACAGGGCATTTAAAATTGTACTCATCAAAAAAAAAATTCTTTAGCAATGACGTCGCCGATTTTGCCAGTTGGGTCAATGGCGCGCTCGGCGTCGACAAAAAAAAACTAGGACGCCTCCCTCAACGCCGCAGTTGACATTTTGCTGGGGAGCATGCGCTTAAATATAAAATCACGTGATGTTTGGGCAGACGCCGGACCGGCCCACACTCAACATGGGCCACGTAAACCTTCACAAATTACTAAAACGTGTAGACGATGAAATAAAAGAAAAATATACCGAGAACGAGTAGAGGAAGCTGCTGATGGGAGGGGTATGAATAGTGGTACACTGCTGCAAGAGCTATACAATACGTTTTGTACATACAGAGAATCATCCGATGCTTGGGCATCATACAAAGGAGAGAAGGGGAGGCGATAAAGGAAAGAGAGTACATAAGCAGTTGGTATTAATGTACGTATGTATGTGTATGTGTGAATGCGCGAGCTATTCCGGAAGTCTCTTTTAATTGATATGTGGTGTAAATTGTGCGTATATAAATACAAAAATATGTACAGTATTATCTATTTTTTTTTTTTTTTAACATTCATTTATAACATTTTACAGTTTTTATGACGACTGTATTTCGATTTTGAAATCGAAAAGTTACCATTAACGAGTAAGCCCTGTATTGCATAGAAAAGTGAATCGTCTAGCCAGATCTGCCGATAAACCGGTCAAACAGGCTGCGTTGAAAATCTAACAATGTTAGTCAGGCACACTGTGCGCCAATTAATTAGATAAATTATTGACTATTGATGCCGATCATTTGCAATAGTACTATACGAATGCAATTGTGTAAATAAACAACGTAATACAGCTAATGCATTTAAATCAATGACAGCAACAGATTTCGATTTTAGTTGACCTTGAACCTGAAGCAATTTAAAATCATTTAGTAAGCTAACCACATATGTATATATTCTTACGCACATACATACATACGCAAGCGCTAAGTGGTGTGGGTAACCAGCGGAATTTATACGAAATTGCCAATGCCGATAATCAACAAAAAGAGTGACGCAATGGAAACCAAACTACCGTTATACCAGAAAGAAAATATTAAATATATGAACGTAAACACAGACCCATTTGGTTAAAAATGCCCATTTCAATGTCAATAGTTATGTTATATACATGTATGTATGTATGTATGTATGTATGTAGTTGTCAACTGACTCACCAGCCATCGCACCATACGCGTACTTCCTTTCTTGTACCGTTGAATTTGTTTTTGCTGCTGGCATCGGTGCTGCCGTTGCAAGTACCGTTCACTAATTTTTTACTCATTATTTTTTATTATTTTTTTTTTTATTTTTTTTTTAACTATACGTTGACCTAAACGAGAATCACAAACTTTGCATATATTGAAAATATATATGCCGATTTTTATATACACTGAGAATACCGAACAATTATGAGCACATTGATTATTATACGAAAAATAACATAAGCGACGTGCACACTTCGAGCGCCAAGTTTTGTTTGCGCCGAGTTGTGTGTTCGTTTAATATTTTTATTTCGACAGGCTCGCAGCAGCTACTAAGTTTTGGTTTTGCTTATCAGCGCGCGAACGCCTCGGAGTTTTTTTTAAATGTGTGTAAATTTAGTTGTTCTAGTCGCGCTATATATATATTGCTCAACTCACGTTCCCTTAAAAAAACTACCAGCTGACTGCCAGTGTGACCGCAACCAGGACAGCACGGTAATACCTAAATGACTATTCGCACAAAATATATATATATGGCGACTAGTTAACTATTGCAAATTAGCAATACATCTATATATCTATCAACTAATGCAGGTTCACTTTCTGGCTAAATAAATAAAAGGCTTTTTGAATCAATTCAGATGCAAGAAAATAACTGTTTTGTATGACTGCTATCGAGTTAAGGGTCATCGCAAAAACAATAGTAGTGCTTCTTCTTCACAAACCGACAAGTGCCGCGATTTGTTTCTCCCAATAAAATTTGTTTTTAGTACGTTCTTAAGAAAACTTAATAAAACCTGAAGACAATGTGCGCGTTCGGATATCAATAACAAAACAAAACAGTCAACGAGAAACATGTCCGTTTCGATTTCGGCATTGTGTTCTAGACATTGTCGAAAGACTGATTTATTTATTTAAATTTCACGTGCTAAATTCAGTAAATAAAATAATATTTTTGGTCTATATCAAGTTTGCTATTTACATTCGTCGCAGCACCGCGAGTGCATTTCGCGCTGTTTAGTGCTCAATAGTCCGAACATAATGTCAAAACGGAAACCAAACACGGGAGCTTCGATGCGGGAATATGCTGCAGCTGAGGAGCGTTTGCTTAACATTTTCTCACCGCTAAACAGTCCACAGGCAGCCAATGTGTCTAATGTGGGAGCTTCGATGCGGGAATATGCTGCAGCTGAGGAGCGTTTGCTTAACATTTTCTCACCGCTAAACAGTCCACAGGCAGACAATGTGTCTAATGCTGCTAGTGCAGCATCTACTGACGGAATGCAGGTACCGTTGTATGAGGTTAATCCTTCGACGGACAACATGGTGCCATTCATATCAGATGACATAGATATACAAAGCCTGCTGGCAAGTTCCGATGGCAGTCCATTTAAGGGTTTCGATGACGATCTGTCAAATGCTCGCGAAGACGTACATGCTTCCTTAAACCGAACGGATCTTGTGTTTGGAATTTGCCAAAATGTCAGGAGTGTCCAAGTTTTAGAAGCCCAACAATGTCAAGGCTGCGCATCGCCAAATCAGGCATTTCTCAATTCCTCGATTGCAGGTGAGTCGGCTTGCTGTTCACTGGTTCACAATCCTCAGTAAATATTTTACTCTTAGGTTCGCCCATGGCGCTGCTGGAAGCTGGAACATCTGCTACAGGCTACACGCAAATCATAAATGGAAATCTCTGCGGAATCGAGTCTGTGCCATCGCATGAGCAGCGGCAGCATTTAGATGTGAATTGTCAAAATGTTATTGATGGAGGGCACGTAGAATGCGTCATCTATGATGAGGATGAAAATGTGGTGATGTTAAACGATAATGATAACTGCTGTGAGATCATAGTGTCTGCCCACGACGAGCAAATGGAACAGGATAATGAAGATTCATATTTGATAGGCCTACAGCACGCTGTCAAAAAGAACGATCAGGTAAATAATGGTGTCAACTATGGTAGTGAGAAGGAGTTAGAGCACATAGGCGAGCCGCATGTATACCTTAGCGATGCGGCATTAGATCATCAACAGCAGCATCATCATCACCATTACGAGCAGAATCGCCAACAGTTGGAGCATCAGCAGCATCTACAACTCGATGTAGCCGACGAGGATGCCAATCAGGATTGTGATGCGTTTGTGGTTGATCAACCAGATATTTGTGAGGTTTACGAACACGAGCTAGAGGATCATGATGATGAGCAGGAAGGCTGCTTGGAACTGCCAACGCAACAGCAGCAGCAGGTGGCCATGGAACAGCTAGAGATTCGCAGTGATCAGAACCAACAGGAAGAGGTAGAGGATCAAGTTGATGCCACTGCTGCTACAGCTGCAGCCCTACACAGTAGCACCACAGAGTTTCCAGTTAGCTCCACATCCATGCCAATTGGCAGCGAATATGATGACTACGACGATGAGCTAGGCACTGCCGAGGAGCAATCACCGCCAGCGATGCGCAAGTATATGCCATTGCTGAAAAACTCATTATCCGCGGATGCTACGGATCGTCGATTGGCACGAATTAACCAATTGCAGCCGCAGATGAGCCTAAGCGAAAAACTGGCCAATTGGAATTGCTCAACAATCTTCGAAGTTGTGGAGGATGTGGAGAATTTTGAGGCTGAATTCGCAGCGCTAGAAGCTGAGAAGGAGACAAGTTATAGCGACTTCTATGAGCAACTGTGCCAGCGTTTAATTAAAATTGTACAGGTGCCAAGAGTTGATGCAATAGAAGCAAATGTTGCACCGGATACACCGTACTCCAGCGAGGAAGCAGCCTTGCAAAAGAGGCCCAGTTACAGACGTTTACTGCCGGTCATTCCGCCCGTCGAACAGATCGAACCCATTGAAGTGGATGACGACGATGACGATGATGATTGCTATGAAGTCATTGGTAATCCATCGACAGAAACGCTGGTGCCAGATCAAGAGCAACAGCAAGGTCGCAGAGGTCAGCAACCAATCGTAAAAACAATACATACCCAAACGCTTTTGTCACTTCCTCTGGAAACAAAGCTGACATATACCACAGATCTGTCCCAACGAGAAGTGCCACCTATTTCCCAAGACTGCTTAGAACAAAAAGAAATTCCAAATACTGTAGAGTTGAATGAACAAGACGAACACGAAGAGGAAGGTCAGGACCCTGGTAAGCTTAATAGAATAAAATAAACAAATTTAATTTCGCTAATACATAATTCTTATTATCCAACAGTTGGCTCTCTTGGAAGCAACAGCGGTCCGCAGTTATTTGAGCAGCACGAGTTCTGCAATTATTTGGGTCTTACCGAGCTGGCAACGGCTAATGCAGTAGTCTCCGCCATGAAAGAATTGGCCAGCACCAATTTGGCACGTCGAACGCTTCGTGTACGGACACAACAGCAGTTGGATCGAATGCGTAACGATGTCCGTGGGAAAAGGCGAGAGCGTAAACAACGAGAGCAGCAACAGCAAAATCATCAGCAAGATAAAAACCCTGAGGATCAGGAGTTAAGTGATACGAGCAGCAACATCAGCTATGTCAGCAGCTATAAGAAGTGTCTTTCACCGATGCGCAATTTATCGGCTTTGGACACACACTCAGCGGTTCCGCCTAGCAGCAATACGAACTGTTTATACCCTTATCCCTCCACAATGAGCACCGTTCCAGACACCGCTCAGGCAAATGAGTTATACTACAGTACCAATGACGATTCGATGCAGCATTCCCTTCCATTGATTACCAACGATTTTCACAAAATGTCCTTAGATGCAGCATTTGCAAAAGTCTATGCTGCCGCAGCGCCTTCCCAGAAGGATCTCCATGCGATAATGCAGGAACGTTTGCGGGAGTCACGTCAAGCCCAGCCTGCCATTTACATTGTAAAGGCCGTAAACAATGCCATGCAGACAAGCCTTAGTAAGCCCGCTGTTCAAGTCAGCCTGCCACATGTCGTGACAGAGCGAACACAGGACAACGATAATATACCGGAGCAATCTTCTCCTACCAAAGTAACGCGCAAGACCCAGAAAAATGTGTCGTCCAAGTCAGCCAAGCGACGGCGCACCACCGGCAACGCAATGACTGCTCAGACTGAACGAGATTTGGTCACTCGTTCGACGACGCACATGAATTCCAAGTTGCTGCGCAATCGCAAAGTTAGTCTGCTCAAGAGCTATGAGCTGTCAAATGTGGGTACGCATGGACGTAGCAAGCATCGCCTTAGTGGTGGTTCTCAGGCGGCTGTCAAACGTCACAACATCGCCACACCCAAAATAGACAAGCCAAGTTTGGAGAAAAAGATAACACCGCCCGAAGATGTGGTAACTAATCATCCGCCAATACAGCAACATCGTTTCAAATTGCAACAGCTGCAAACGACGTCACCAAAGTCAAAGAAAACATCAAAAGCGACTAAAACGCAGCAACAGCAGAAAGAAGGACAACGAAAAGGTGTCGTTAAGCGTAAGCGTTTGCGTACCAAATCTCTGCCCTCAACATTGTTTGTTGGCGACTCCAATGTGGTACCTTCAACGCTCGATCAGAGCCCCAATACGCAGACGCCCATGCAACTGATAGATGCATCAGCGGAGTCTCTCACTCAGCAAAGCATGGTTAGTCCACCCCATTATAGTGCTGCTGTGCGTCGTTATGTTAATGCTGTGTGCAAACCAAACGAACAAAATCCATCACAACAGCAATCACAGCCACCTAACAATGCCCTCTATGAACTGTCCGCATCCTATGCGCAATTGGCAAAGCCATCATTGATTCAATACCCACCATTATCCCCACCAACATCGCAGCGTGCACCACACTTTTCTCGGCGTGTACGCCAAGTAGCCGGCACCACAAATGTGCCGACAAGTGTTCAAATGACAACGCCACCAGGTGGACTCTTCTCCCTCAATAGCGGCTCAGTGGCAATGCGCAACCCGCTGGCGGGCAAGAATGGCAAAGTGCTGTATATGTACTATGAGCTGGATCAGCTAATTGTGCTGCAGGAGAAGCTCGTTTCATTCTGGAAGTACTCCAATATATTCAATGTGCTTCGCAAGGCAACAAAAGAGGCCAGTCTTGCTGCCGGAAACCAACAGCATGCGTTCAACATTTTCGGCATAAATTCAAACTCACCTAACAACACAACAAACACCAAACGGAATTCACGTAAGACATCTACGGACACAAATAATTCGGATGAAAGCGATGCACAACGCTGGGACTATTTAGGTGGAACAAGACGTATAACAAACGGTTAGCATACATATTCATCTCTTCAAATACTTAATAACTAATTTTATCACTAAAAATTTCGAATATAGACATTGAAGTACCTACGCCACATTGTAATCGTCTGTGTGTACACAACTCGACTCCCGTTTATATTGAGCTTCGCAGCCATCCGCTGGATCATCACAAGCGTGAAAGCAAGTTGTCATCGTTGTACGTAAATGTCTACTATTACTGTGATGAGGAACAGAGACCCAAGATGCATTCAGTGCATCTAGATGCCGTCAATTGGTAAGTCTGCTATGATATGCTTTCATTTCATTTCATTTAACTTTATATTCTCTGACCTTGAAGCGATCCGAGCGAGGTAATCTATACAAGCATTGCGGAATCGCGCTACTTTGTAATGGCCTGCCAGCAAGAGCTGGTATTAGGCAAGGCGCGAGCTGGCATTTGCAAGTATTCGCTGACGCCCACACTGGATACGCTGGCCAGCATACGCGAATTCAAACAGATGCGCCATGTTCTCAATCATATTGAGTGTCTGGCGGAGGACCGATTGATTGGATATGGGCAGACGCGCATAACCATTTGGGATCATCGCAGCGGCGATATGTTGATGAACTATGATTTTGGCATTGAGCTCGGTCACAATCTGGGCGTTGTGCATTTTCCCAGCTTCGACATGGATTTGAGTAGCATGCTTGTTCTCTATCAGCATACCAAGGAAGCAAACACATGTCCCGAGTTGCGCATTATTGCCTGCGAGCTGTCGCATGCAACACCTTCGCACCGCTTGCTGCACGTGCACCATCTGCCTTCACCACAGTTTGACTCTCAATTGGTGGCCATCAATACGGGCGATCATTTAATACTTAAAGCGCCAACGGATGATGAAATATGGATAAGTACCTCGGATCCATGCCAGCTCACATATCTAGCGCCGCAGAACACTCAGCGCTTCTACACACGTCAAAAGTCGCAAATCGTTATAATGACACCGACCACACTCGCTGTGCATAGCATTGCCAATCATGTACTGAAACTAGCCACTGGGTATCAGGAAAAGATTATCATGTCCTCGTCCCCACCACACCTACCCGTAGTCGTGTAGACGATAAAAAAAATTCAACATAAATGCACCGCGAAATTCCCCGTATTTTTAAATGCAGCTTGGGAACGAAGACAAGTGAATAAATATTTTTTATTATATATTTAGTTATTTAAAAAAAAACCTTGATTACCAAAATTGTTTGTACCGCCTTAATCTAAATGTATAAATATCTGATTCTCTTGAATTGGTATCATTACTTTAGGGTTTAAGTTAAAAACCTTGTAGTTATAAATCTGTGTATTACCTATATGGCATAAAGATATATGTTATCTTTACTTTTATTAATTTCGTTGTCTTGAAACCAGTTGATTTTTATTTTTTTTTTAAACTGTAATCTACGCGTTCAAGTTTAACGCAACCTGTTTATTTTTAAGTTCTTAAAGTAAAAATAAAGCTTTAGGCTTAATATCATTAAAAAAAAAACACCAAAATGAATGAAACACTTTATAGACACAAATAAAATCGAAAACTATATTAAAACTTCTTTCGATGTAAAACACCAAGGTAATAAATTGCAAAAACATGGTTTAAGTAGTTTGAATGATGTATTTTTAAACGCATTTGGTATATAAACTAATAAAATTCAACTACATATCCATTCGATCATTAGAAATACAACTTTATGAGCTATTTATTTTTTATTACAACTATTATTATTATTTAGTTTTTTTAACTGCTAGTTTTATTTACACAAGATTTACTTACACGAAAGAAAAATTCATATAAAAGTTGTGAAAGTTTAGAGACTACATTTACAAAATACAATTTACATGCGTATTCATATCGAATCATACAAATCAGATACATACATACATTAGGCATATAAATAGTATAGCCCGGACATTGCATAACGTGTGTTGTCGTTAGCTGCTAGGAAATCTAATGCTAAGCTAACGTTCAAATGCTAAAAACTTTAATCCGTAGCTTCAATTAAGCTGATGATGTGCATGAGCATCTCATGATTGGTGTTGTGAGTCTTATGCTTATCAGTAAAGTACAAGATTTTTCGCAGGACTATGCGAATGAAGCTTAGAAATAACATATGTACACAAGTATATGCGTGTACAATTAGTGAAATGTTTATCGAAAAGCACTTTTAGACTTAAGCTGGCGCCATTGAAGCATTATAGCGAGGGGCCGGTCCTTTATTAAGCAGTCACTACAATTCCTTGTCTGGCTTTTTCTTTGGCGTCGCCGCCGCAGCTGCTGCTGCTGCTGCCGCTGTCTCATTTAGATGCGCCTCCTTAGCGAGCTGCCAGCGCTTGAACTCCACCATTTGCATGATGCGTACGAGCATCTTTGGACGACGTAGCATCGCTGCGGACAGCTTGGTAAACTCTAAGCTGTACATGAAGACAACGGGTATGGCGACATCATCGTTACCATCACCGGACATGGCAAACATGGGTTGCGTTTCCCCGGAAGATCCAGATATATTATCACAGACGATCAACGCCGTAGCGCCCGCTTTTTGGGCCAGACGTGCTTTGCTAACAAACGTGCAATCGCCACGCTCAGCCACCAGAATCTTTCCCGCCACATCGCCGGCGTTTTCCAGCGAATCGTCACAGGCGCGGAATGGATGGGCCAACACAATATCGCCCTCAACAAACTGCTCGCCAATAAGCTCCGGACTGAAGTGCGATGGACCGGCCATCAGCGCTGTCCAGTCCTGAGACTGATCATCGAGCGCATAGGCAACTGCCTATTATTGGATATATAAAATACATCAATTAGTCTTGTATGAAATAAATTAAAGTATTTTACATTCTATTAAAAATCGAGTTTTAAATTAATTAAATCTTACGACTAGTCTTAAATCGACGTTGTGAATTAATGTTAGCTCTACTGATTATTAAATAGACATTTATTTGTATGGCTCTTGCGACAATCTCACCATTAAGACATTCGGAAAGTTCTCTTGTGATTTACGCACCTGCAGCTGTGCCAGCTGATTCATGCTTTGCATTTTGGTAAGCTCTAACATTTCTTGCATGAACTGCAACCCCATTTCGCCTTCCTCCTGACTCTTGGCCTGTTAAAGTAATGTATAATAAAAGATAAGAACTAAGGTTTGCGAAAGCAGATTAAGCTTTTAAAAATGTTAACCAACAAAAAACAAATTTGGCTCAAGAGATCGAACATAAAACTTACATTATAGAAACTATGAAACAGTCGCACCTTGCCTTGGCTACGGTCGCCTACCGAAACCATGGTGATGCCCATGTCGTATACAGCTCGCAGATGATCCGCATTGCTTGCTTGAAAATCCAGGGCGCTGAGTCGCTTACCGGTTGTGGTGCGCGGGCACGAGCCCGTAATGAAGTTGCGCAATGGTTTGCGTACTTTTTCAGGAAAAAGCTTATTGGAACTGGGGCAGGTTCGCATGAAGTCAAGTACATTGTGCTCGTCCGATTGCCGAAAGCCTGATTAAACAAAAATTATTATTAAAGCAATGACCACATAAAGAAACAAGTTAAACACTCACTAAACGTGGAATTCCCTAGTTGCGCAATGGACAGCGGCAACAAATGCGCCTCGGTTGTGAAAACAAACTCATCCACATTGATTATAAGATCCTGCGGCTCGGAAAATAACAGAAACAGATACTTAAATGTTTCGGAAAGCACAAACGAATCCATGCGATCCTCATGTTTGCCGGTGCGCACATCATTGACAGCCGCATAGCCACAGGCAACTTTAGCATGTTTCTGCAGCGTTTTCAGCGCACGCTTGCCAACTTGCAAGTAGTGATGATCACCTGTGGCACGGTACAAAAAGTACGTGGACTCAATGAACTCGGGCCGCAAATGATGCTGCCCCCAATGTATTTGAAAATCTATCGTCCACGCCTCCGGAATGAACGTGTGCATCTGCATCACCTGATAAAGCATCTCGTGGGTTTGCACTGCCGGTTTTAGATCACCCGAAAGCACCTGCAGACCAGGCCAGAATGCAAGCAGCGAGTCCATGAAGTTTCGCGACTTGGCATGCGGTCGATGCATAAGCACATCCAGCAGCATTGGACCCTCGCTGACGTACTTCATTACGGCGTTGTAGTGGCGATTGAATCGAGCCAAATACTTGTCGTCACCAAGCAGCACATACGATTTGAAGAGGTACTCGTAATAGCTATCGATTCCAGCACCAACGCCGGAATCACGACGCACCCAATCGCCAGAGTGGACATTTAGCACGGTGCCCATAAGATCGGAACCGCGATGCCGCAGTTTCCACAGTGCATCCATGGCGGCATGAGCACGTACCTCGAAAACAGGATCACCCGTCAGACGCGACAACGCGGCAAACTCCAACAGAATAGTACCTGCACAGGCTGTACATGTCTCCCGGGACTTCTTAAGCTGTGGATCCTTCATGCCCAGTCGTAGATTGACTCGTGCATGCGGTATGCCTGTCGTCGTATTAAACGCCGGCAGCAAACGATATCCCAGCTCGCGTGCCATCTCAAGCATCTCACCCTTGTACCAGTGCATCACATCTGCCTGCTTCTGCAGATACTCGGCTAGAATGTGTGCTGACAGCAGACCACCCACCATACGTATGTTCGTCTCGAACACCGATACAATGATGTCGCTATCAAACTGCACATCGGTTATGACCAGCTTGACGGCATGCTCAAATTCTGCAAAGTCGCCAAGCAGCACAAGTGTGTCTAGGGTATCTACCAGCGTCATGGAGAAGCTGCAAAAAACGATTTGAAATTGCATATTAGAAGCAAATAATAGAATTTATGAGTGGATAGTTAATAATAGATATTGACAGCGTGACTGTTAACATTTTAGCCATTTGTTGCAACAGCTGGAAACCACAGCGTACATTAAGCATTAATATAAATTATTAGAATGTTTATTCCACATATGTATTTTTTAGTGTTACATTTATTGACACATTATTAGAACACTTATTCCACCAATGTATTTTTAGAGCATCTCAACGAAAAGAAAAACGGTTTCAGTTATAATTTTAATTTTATCATTAAAATTATTGCTAGCTTATCTAAGATAAAGGCGATTATTTCAGTTTTACCAAATTTGGTTGGTTGAATATTTCGCGGAAAAATGCTGATAAACTGTTTTTAAATGTATGTTTACTTTTTTTGTACTCACTTGCCCAATATGTCGTCCATGTCGCCGCGAGATGGCGTCACGCCACGGTAACGTCCTTTACAGGAGAGTGGCATTAGTTCATCAGCGGGATAGGCGTTCTCCATATAAGCGTGATATGCATGATAGAACATTTCGCGCGACTCTTCGCTACAAAATCCAAAATAATAGATTTGAAGATCGTTTAAATAATGTAATTATTTAATATATATGTATGTATGTTACCGCAATTCAATGCGCTCTTTGTGCGACATATTTTGTGTGGGTATGGTGCTGCTGTCATCGGCGATTATAGTAATAATTAGCACGAGAAAGACCAGAGAAGGCAGCCACAGGCGCTGTGCCACAATTGAAGAGGTCGAGCACATCTTATAAATTTAGCTGGAACTGGAAGCCCGATGGTTTGGCAAAGTGCTAGCTCCGATTCCAAGCAGCTGGTGCTGTTCGTTTTTTGAGTTGGGCAGCCACAATTGCCGTTACTTGTCACCTTTTGGTTATTTGGTGTTACTCTGTGACGTTGACCTTCACTTTGAACGTGTTATTTGTTGCTCTTGGGCAAGTATTTGAATTTATCGTGTTGTCTGCTTTGATTGCGTGTTTCGCTTGCTTTAAAATTTAAACTAGCGTCTCATTTATATTTTTGGAGTGGTAGACTGGTATAAGAAAAATAATTATTATATGATATATGTGTTTATGTCCGCACACATATTAACATTTTGTATGTATGGTATAATTAAACTGTTATGACTCTTCTCACCCAATAAAAAACAATTTTGAATATGTATTGCACTTTTTCTTGCATTTGTAAGTTAGTGACGTGATCGGCAGCGATGGTTGCATGTTTTTTTTCTCTTAAAGTAACATTCCGAAATAGTTTATTTTTAATCTTGTTTGCTGCTTATGCAGCTCCAATAACAAAACACCACGACTGCAAATTGCCGAAACCCAAGCAGCGACCGCTCGCTGCAATTTAGATTTGTACGCTGAAGTCGTTTATTATGCAAATATTGTATTAAGTTGAATAACACATATGTAAACTTATTAACCGTACGTTATTTCGCTGTGTTGGCAGTTGTAAAATTAATTTAGTAGTCAGTTCTTATCAATTCTATGAAGTAAAAAATATTGCAAAAAGACTAGTGTTGTATAAAATACATAAATGTATCGGCCCAAATTAAGCAATCTGGTCACCTTAACTTAAATATGATGGGATGACACTTTTTAGATTTTGAATTCAATTGTAAAATGATCGATAAGTGATAAGCAGCTATAAGCCAAATAAATAGCAAGTACCGGTGTTGGCGTAGGAAGAATCAGTTAGAAAGCTTAGTGTACCGAATCGAATTAAGTATCATTCTAGCAGTGCGATTAATGTGACCAATGGTTAGCAAAATTCACAGTGCTGTAAAACTTTTAGTTAACAGCTGATTACCCCGCGCTTTTAAAAGTGATTGCAAATTAAGCGACATAAAATGGTAAGAAATATTGTGCATAGCATTAAATTAAAAAAAAAACAATTAATTGCTAAACTTTTTAGAGACGCAGCTTGGCTCCTAGTCAACGTCTAGGAGTGCGCATTAAATCGAAGAATGCATTTACTCCGCCACTGCTGAAGAAAAACAAACGAGCATGCCAGCAGGAGCTGGAAATACGTAAAAGCGCCTTACGGGATGCCACAAACGTTGTCCAACTGCCGCTGCCCATACGCTTTACGACCAACAGTGAATATGAGCAGGCGATTGCCAAGGTTCTAGCGCGTAAATTTAAAGTCCCGATTGCAAATTATGTGCCGGATTATGGCGGAAATCGTTCACTGGGCGTTCGTCGTACGATAGTACGACGAGCACTGCATGATCCACAGGCCTGCAATGCTCTGGTGCTGTATACGCCGCCCGTATACACGGAACATGAACGAATGTCCATGGACCCAAGCACACTAAAGGTACATGTCGTCGTAGATCCGCTACTTAGCAATGTTCTACGTCCACATCAGCGCGAGGGTGTCCGTTTTATGTACGAGTGCGTAGAAGGAAAACGGGGTAATTTTAATGGATGCATTATGGCCGATGAGATGGGTCTGGGCAAGACGTTGCAGTGCGTAACATTGACATGGACCCTGCTGCGCCAAAGCGCCGACTGTAAGCCAACCATATCCAAAGCCATTGTGGTGTCACCGTCATCGCTGGTGAAGAACTGGGAGAAAGAGTTTACTAAATGGCTACACGGTCGCATGCACTGCTTAGCCATGGAGGGTGGATCCAAGGAAGAAACGACTCGAACACTTGAACAGTTTGCCATGAATACGTCAACCCGCTGCGGCACTCCTGTGCTCCTTATTAGCTACGAGACGTTCCGATTGTATGCACACATACTCTGCAAAACCGAGGTGGGTATGGTCATCTGCGACGAAGGTCATCGACTAAAGAACAGCGACAATCTTACCTATCAGGCCCTCATGGGTCTGAAAACCAAACGACGTGTTTTACTCTCCGGCACGCCTATTCAAAACGACCTTACTGAGTACTTCAGTTTGGTCAACTTCGTAAATCCGGAAATGCTTGGCACTGCTATCGACTTTAAACGTAACTTTGAGAACGCCATTTTGCGTGGTCAGAATGCCGACTCTACTGATGCGGAACGTGAACGTGCACTGCTCAAGACACAGGGACTCATCAGTTTAGTTAACCAGTGCATAATACGTCGCACAAATCAGATACTAACCAAATATCTGCCGGTTAAGTTTGAAATGGTTGTTTGTTGCAAGTTGACTCCGGTGCAGCTACAGATTTATACGAACTTTCTTAAATCGGATCAGGTGCGTCGCAGTCTGGCAGGTAAGTTGTTGACCGAGAGAATTCCCAGCTGATAATTGCTACAAAATTTAATGGTTTCTTATTTACAGATTGTAATGAGAAAGCATCATTGACGGCTTTATCGGACATTACCACGCTCAAGAAATTGTGCAATCATCCGGATCTAATCTACGAGAAACTAGCTGCACGCGAAAAAGGTTTCGAGGATTCACAGAACGTTTTACCGACAAACTACAAGCCAAAGTAAGTGCAAAATCTATTTTTTGTGTTCACCTATGTAAGTGTATAATTTTAACGTTAACGTTTTCCGCTTTCCATTTGTAGAGATATTAATCCGGAGCTGAGTGGAAAATGTATGCTGTTGGATTTCATGCTGGCCGCGATTCGCGCCAATAGCGATGACAAAGTTGTTCTCATCTCAAACTACACGCAGACACTGGATCTGTTTGAGCAGCTAGCGCGCAAACGCAAATATAGTTATGTTCGTCTGGATGGCACAATGACGATTAAGAAACGTTCGAAAGTCGTAGACAGATTTAATGATCCCAGCTCGGACTGTTTCCTCTTTATGCTCAGCAGCAAGGCTGGTGGTTGCGGTTTGAATTTGATTGGCGCCAATCGTTTATTCATGTTTGATCCCGACTGGAATCCGGCCAACGATGAGCAGGCCATGGCGCGAGTCTGGCGCGATGGTCAAAAGAAACCATGCTACATCTATCGCTTGGTTGCGGTAAGTGTAATGATTCAAATTGAAAAGATACAACATTCAATTAACTTTTCTTATATCACAGAGTGGCTCCATTGAAGAGAAGATACTGCAGCGACAGACGCATAAAAAATCGCTATCGAGCACGATTATAGACAATAATGAGTCGTCGGAAAAGCATTTCACACGCGACGATCTCAAGGATTTGTTTAGCTTTGATTCAAATGTGCTATCCGATACACACAACAAGTGGGTGAACTTCTTCCTTTATAAGGCTTATAGCAAATATTTATTCTTCTGATTGTTTTTGTTATTAGATTGAAGTGCAAGCGATGCTTCCAAGATGTTCAGCGGCAGCCGCCACCAGACAATACTGATTGCACCTCTCATTTGTCGCAATGGTTTCATTGCTCTAATAATCGCGGCCTGCCCGATAGTGTCCTCTCCGAGGCCTGGACAGCGAGCAAGTGCGTTTCGTTTGTATTTCACCATCGCTCCCAGGCGGAGGCCAATCAAGCTGCTAGCATCACTGAGGAGGACGATCAGTCGGAACAGCAGCATACGGAATCTAAACGCAAAGCTAAAAAAACTAGCGTCTGCATCGATGATGATGAAGACTTTGAGCTAGATTGTAGCAGTGGTGAAGAATTCAGTGGATTTTAGCTGCTTTCAATTTAAAAATAATTTATTGTATTAAGCAGTCACGGAACCCGATTTAAATTAAAGTCTAGCCTATAGCTAGTTCTCGTTCTTTATTTGTTAACAATTAACCTAAAATACATAAGTAGTTTAACATTTAAAATATATCTCACCATGTTTGTCTGTCATTTCCATAAACACAACTACAAGCGACTAAAGTACCTTAACCTAAGTGCACATTTCAGATTTATAAAACACTGATACAGTTGTACATACATGTGTACATGTATGTTTATAAGTAGTGTATCAACGCAATGTTAACACAGTCAGTAGAACACTTTTGTGTGTGGGTGAGTGTATGGGAGTTAGACATCAATAATTTTATGTTCCAGTTCTAGCCAAACATTGCTCTTCTCTGGCGGTTTTTGTAACGGAGATGGCTGTTGTTGTAGCTGAAGCAGAAAGCCTCCAATGCTTTGATAGTAACTACAAAAAATATAAATTAAACAATAGTTCAATTTAAATTGTGTTTAATATAAATAAATATATTTAATTAAAAAACTACGCATTTCCCAACGTTTTATATTAGTTTTTAAGGTTATTTTAAGCTTACCCTTCGACTATCCACGTGTCGTTGTGTGACCCTCCCGGGATCTCAATCATACGTTTCTGTTCGCTACCGCAATTAGTATACAAGGCACGCATCATGTGCGGTGGCACTAGGTTATCCGCAAGGCCCGATATAAATAGAAAAGGTACCGAGCACTTGCTTATCTTGTTAAGTGAATGATACTGGAAAAGAGTAGGAGATATGATATAAATTTGAATCCAATAACTAACTCTTATGAATCACCTTATTTTTATATAGTAAATTTGGTATATATTTCACAGTTGGATGCACTAGCTCCACGGCCATATCACGTATGCTGGTAAAAGTGTTTTCCACAATTGCGCACATTATCTTCTGGCCATAGACAGTGTCAGCGGCAGCATCAATTACAACAGCACCGCCCAATGAACGGCCAAAAAGTATAAGCTGTGAAAGATCCAAGTCGTGACGTGTCTGCAAATAATCAATTGCAGCACGTGCATCCGTAACCAAGCCACGCTCTGAAGGTACACCCGTCGATAGACCATAGCCACGGTACTCGACCATTAAGATATTAAAATGGAGATGGTGATAAATTCCCCAAACCTGTTTAAAAGTTAACAAATCCATTATGAAGCAGAGAATAAAATAACTTATTTGGTTTGCTTGTATTACATTCTGCATGCGATGCCCCATGTTGCCAGCATTGCCATGAAAATAGAGCAATGTCGGCACGGATTTACAGCGCTCCGCTGGCTGACTGATCCAGAACGCGTGTAGCGTCACACCGTCAGGCGTCTTAATGCTAACGGTTATATGCGGCAAATTATGCATGGTTGGGATGGGTATATAAATGCGTGAGTTTGTTGGCAAGTCCGGATGATACAACAGCAGGTCCTGTGCATGGTAGAAAATAACTGCAAGTAAAGTAAAGACTGTAGAAAATTCATACCATTGATATTATCATATACGTACGTAATAGAATGGCAGCAAAGAGCGTTAGCGTCATGTAACCTCCATAAAAGTAATAGAAAATAAAAATTAAAATTAATGCTCCCACAATGCCTACTCCAACGCCTCGCGATTTGGGCAACGCTATGCCCACTTCTTTCATCTTAAACACGTTCTTATCTCTACACAAGTGCTACATGCTGCAATTTTGATAGTTTTGAAGGCAAAAACACAAAAATGCACAGAAAGTGGATGTGACGAAAAGCGTAGACGTAGTTAGTGTAAATGCTGCAGGACTGCCAACTTATTTTTGCAGCCTATACACAATTGGCAGCATACGAAATCAGCTGTCAATAATCGAAAACAGGTGTGTGGGATGCGATGAATCAATCGAATGACTCAACTCGGAAAACTCGATAGGTCCCAAGTACATGCGACTCTGCTTAAAACAAAATGGCGTATTTTTTACTGTAATAGACTAAGACGACGTGAACATCTTTTGTGTGGTTAAAAACTGCATTTAAAAACAAGTGTCTCACATCAATAAACAATATAAACATTAGCCAAAACCGTTAAAAAGTGCATTGCATGTTTAATGAGCGCTACAAGGCAACTCAGTGTGCTTTCACGAAAATATAATGAGCCAGGTAAGTGGGCCTTGAAAAAGCTGTGACAGTGAACGTCGTGTAAGAGCAAAAAGAAATAACAAGAAAACTATGAAATCTTTTAATCATTCAAAACAATCCGTTGTAAGTCAATCGAAGTCAAGTCGTCGTGTGAGTATACTTCTCAAAAACTGTGTATTTAAATTCAAGACTGCTTTTGTGGGTGTGGCAGCTATCAGTCACATAGATGGACCCAAGAGGTGCCCCCCCGTTTGAGACTCCGTCACTTGTATGGCAATTGGTGCAATAGACAGTGTGTTTTTACCTTTAAGTGCTTAAATCAAACATATCCAATGTTGTTTCACCGTTTTAACAACGCCAAACGATTCCTGACTATCCTACGTGGCAGCCAGTGTTAAATTTTTGTAAATCCATTGGGTACCCATTTTCGCAAATTTCGTTTGAATTTGGACATTTCAGTTTGTTTTGGTTGAATGCCGCATCAAAAATGCACTAAAATGCAGTTTTCCTATACAATTCCAGAGGCATTTAAAAATTTTCATCGATTACGTAATCACATTTTGTCAGGTGCAAAGTTTTCCTCGTGCTCCAATCCATGGATTTTTGGCCAATTGTCGTGGGCAATTAGCCCGCCAAAAGAGACCTTTTAAAGCAATAACCATATTTTTAAACAATTTTCATATAAAATTTTATTTAAAATTGTAGTTGCCCAATATATGTGAATTTTTAAAGGAAACTTGCATTTTGGGAAAGAAAATTCGATCAGAAGCAATCAATCCGCGTATTTGTGATGTTTTACCGGCTTTCTTGTCTAGGATTATGTAAAAAGTGTTTTTTCATACATTTTTGTGCTGTATATCAACCTACCGTTAGCTGACAACATTATTAAGCCACGAACTTTGGATATTTATAACAAAAACGCATTCTTTTAGGGCTACTAACTGCATTTCTGGAGAGGATTGACCATAAGTATGCTGTATGCAGCGGCGATTGTCATTGCACATTGCACACATGGTTTCGTTTGCATCCATTATTAAGGCAACAATAGATTTTTCTATACAATATGTGAATTTTGAAAGTATTATACACATATAATTCTCAGTTTCGCTCTAATTCTTGGCAGGATTAAGTCTGTTTTAGAGTTCCCTTATTGTAGCATTTATTTGTGCGTAGAGTTTCGACACCAGTGTGTGATTAGTTCTTAAAATCGTAAATGGTTTTAAAATTATAAAGTTGTTGACTATAAATGTAACCAAAGGATGTACCTGGTTGAAGCTGGGCAGGATTAGGTCCGAATACTGTCAAGTCACAGCTTACAGTGTATTCATCGTAAGCAATACAGTAGGATCGAGCCTTATTCGACCGTAAGCTAAAATTGCTATGGGAAGTTTGAAACTAAATTACAGTTCATTTTAAATATGGCCAGGATTACGATTGCGTTTTTTGCAATCTTGTTTCGTACATAGTTTTGTAAATCCTGCTTTATAGAGCTCAAGTTTAGTGAATGTATGAATAAACTTTTAATTGCAATTAACGGTATGACAAATACAATTATAATTATTTTAAATCAGGTTCCTTGCAGATCTATAAAGAATTTACCCAGTCCTTAGACAATTTAAGAACAATTAATAACGACCCTAAGATTTTCAGATGAAAATAAGAACAGTAATCGGAACGCGTACAATTTACTTTTAGTTTATGCGAACTGGAGTGTCCTTCAATAAGACTTTCCTTTTTAACACACAGGCACTCAATGAATCGGCGCAAAGTATAGGCTCAGACGAACAAGATGACACACGTGAAGATGCAAGTGGCAGCGGAAGCGGCAGTGGAAGCGGCTCATCGGGCTCCGACTCCGATTCGGACAGTTCCTCAGGTAATTCCAGCGATGGACGCAGCTCTCCGGAGCCGACGGTGGCCAAAACGGCGGTGGCTGGTTTTCCACCAACAGCAGCGGCCGCGCAAGCAGATACCAAAACGAATGGCTTTACTGATGATAATGAAGACGAAAGCTCCAGCGCTGATTCCAGCGCAAGTGATTCCGATTCTGAGCCGGATGCCGAAGCCCAACCGGATGGAAGAAACAACACTAACAATACCAACAGCAGTAGCAAATTGCACACAAGTAGTAGTAGTAGCTCGTCGGGCGCAACGCTGCAAAAATCTGCTAAGGAGAATGATGAGGACGACGTCGATGACGTTGAGGATGAGGATGATGATAGGAACAATGAAATGCAGCAGCCGCAACAATGTCCGGCCGCCAGCGAAGCCAGCGTCGAAGAAGATGATGCCAGTGACAGCTCCGCCAATGTCTCCCCCACATCCTCCAGCAGTAGTAGCAGTAGCGTAAGTTCTTTCAGCTAGTCCGCCAGTAATGTACTTACAAGATGAAAGTTTTAACTTTTACGATAGGAAGAAGAGGAAGATGATTATAGACCGAAGCGATCAACGAGACAGCCTCGCAAAGCACCGCCACCAGCTGCTGAAAAATCAAAGCGACCACAGCCTGCCAAAAAGAAGAATAAGCAAAAGTAAGTTCCCTTTGTTTTGTTCATGCGTAATACATTTTAAGCCATTTATCCTAAACGCAGTTGGGACTCGGACGAGAGCGATGAAAGCGATGATGCAGACAGCGATGAGACGCCGTTTGGATCACAGAAACGCAAGTGCAATGCCCGTTCCAGCGGCAACAAACAGTCACAACAACAACAGCAAAGACGTCGTGTGAAATCCTTCAGTTCAGACGACAGCGATGATGATGGAAGCAAACGGTAAGTTAATAATCCGCTTATATATTAAAAAATCAAACGTTTAATTTGCAAATCTTATAAATTAGATGTGCTACTCGTCGGACAGCAGCTGCTGTTAGTTATAAAGAGACATCTGAGAATGAGGCCACCGACTCGGAGGATCTGCTAGAATTTGAGTACGATGAGAGTCAGGCAGCAGCAAATGCGGCTGCCGCTGAGGAGGACGAGAAGTGTGAGACCATTGAGCGCATACTTGCGCAACGTGTGGGCAAGAAGGGATGCACCGGCAATCAGACAACGATATATGCCATCGAGGAGACCGGCTGCGATCCAAATGCGGGCTTTGATGAAACACTGGAATCGTCGGAGGTGCAATACCTAATTAAATGGAAGGGTTGGAGCTATATACATAATACCTGGGAGTCGGAAAAAACGCTTCGTGATATGAAGGCCAAGGGCATGAAAAAGCTGGATAATTTTATCAAAAAGGAGCAGGAGACGGCTTGCTGGCGTCGCTACGCCGGTCCCGAAGATATTGATTACTTTGAGTGCCAACTAGAGCTGCAGCATGATCTGCTTAAATCCTACAACAATGTGGATCGGATTATTGCGCGCGGAACTAAACCTGATGATGGCAGCGAGGAGTTCCTTTGCAAATGGCAATCGTTGCCGTATTCAGAGTCCACATGGGAGGACGCAACACTTGTGCTTCGTAAATGGCAACGTTGTGTTGAACAGTTCACAGAGCGCGAACACTCCAAATGTACGCCATCGCGTCACTGTCGTGTGATCAAATATCGTCCCAAATTTTCACGCATTAAGCTACAACCAGAATTTCTGTCCGAGGGTCTAACCCTTCGCGACTATCAAATGGATGGTCTCAACTGGCTGCTGCACTCGTGGTGCAAGGAGAATTCAGTCATATTGGCAGACGAAATGGGTCTGGGCAAGACCATACAAACCATATGCTTTCTCTATTCGCTATTCAAGATACATCACTTGTATGGTCCATTTTTATGCGTGGTGCCACTCAGCACGATGACCGCCTGGCAGCGGGAGTTTGACTTATGGGCGCCCGATATGAACGTAGTTACATACCTGGGTGATGTAAAGTCACGCGAGCTAATTCATCAATACGAGTGGCAGTTTGAGGGTTCGAAAAGACTGAAATTCAATTGCATACTGACCACCTATGAGATTGTGCTTAAGGATAAACAATATCTGGGCGCGCTCCAATGGGCAGCACTGCTGGTTGATGAGGCACATCGTCTGAAAAACGATGACTCTCTCTTGTATAAGTCGCTCAAAGAGTTTGAGACGAATCATAGACTTCTCATTACAGGCACACCCCTGCAGAATTCGCTTAAAGAGCTGTGGGCATTGCTGCACTTCATTATGCCCACCAAATTCGATACGTGGGAGAACTTCGAAGTGCAGCATGGCAATGCCGAGGATAAGGGGTACACGCGTCTACATCAACAACTCGAGCCGTACATTCTGAGGCGTGTCAAGAAGGATGTAGAGAAATCGCTACCCGCCAAAGTGGAACAAATATTGCGCGTGGAGATGACATCGCTGCAGAAGCAGTATTACAAATGGATTTTAACCAAAAATTTTGATGCCTTACGCAAGGGTAAACGTGGTTCCACCTCCACCTTCCTTAACATTGTTATTGAGCTGAAAAAGTGCTGCAATCATGCCGCGCTCATTCGACCTTCAGAGTTTGAGCTGTTCGGTCTGCTGCAGGATGAGGCACTTCAGATGCTGCTCAAGGGCTCCGGCAAGCTGGTGCTTTTAGATAAGCTATTGTGTCGGCTCAAGGAGACGGGTCATCGTGTGCTCATCTTCTCACAGATGGTTCGCATGTTGGACGTGCTCGCTGATTATCTGCAGAAACGTCATTTTTCGTTCCAGCGGCTAGATGGCAGCATAAAGGGCGAAATGCGACGACAGGCACTGGATCACTTTAATGCTGAGGGCAGTCAAGATTTTTGCTTTCTTCTGTCCACACGTGCTGGTGGGTTGGGCATTAATCTTGCCACAGCCGATACAGTCATTATTTTTGATTCGGATTGGAATCCGCAGAATGATTTACAGGCGCAGGCGCGTGCCCATCGCATTGGCCAAAAGAATCAAGTGAACATTTATCGCTTAGTCACTGCACGATCTGTTGAGGAGCAAATTGTGGAGCGAGCCAAGCAGAAAATGGTCCTCGATCATTTAGTGATACAACGCATGGATACCACGGGACGCACGGTGCTCGACAAGAGCGGCAATGGTCACTCCTCCAATTCAAATCCCTTTAACAAAGATGACTTGTCGGCGATACTTAAATTTGGAGCCGAGGAGCTATTCAAGGATGAGCAGGAGCACGAGGAGGAGCTTGTTTGCGATATTGATGAAATACTGCGTCGCGCAGAGACACGCAACGATGATCCCGAAATGCCCGGTGATGATCTGCTTTCAGCGTTTAAGGTAGCCAGCATTGCTGCGTTCCAAGAGGACGAGCCCAGCGAGGCGAGCAAGGATCAGCAGGCGGCCGATGAAGAGGATGACAGCAAGGATTGGGACGACATTATACCCGAGGGCTTCCGCAAGGTCATTGGGGATGAGGCGCGTGCCAAGGAAATGGAAGATTTGTACCTGCCGCCGCGCCGCAAAACAGCTGCGGCCAATAAAAACGAAGCCGGCAAACGCGGTACAGTCAAAAGCGGTGCACGCTCTAAGCAAGGCGACGATTCAGCCGATTCAGATTATGAGCTGGGCTCCGATGGCAGCGGCGCTGGTGGCGAAGATGGAAGACAGCGCAAGCGCGGCCGTCCCGCAATGAAAGAGAAAATTAATGGGTTCACTGATGCCGAGCTGCGTCGCTTTATACGCAGTTACAAAAAGTTTCCGGCACCGCTGCAGCGATTGGAGGCGATTGCATGTGATGCGGAGTTGCAGGAGAAGCCGTTAACAGAATTGAAACGCATTGGCCAGATGCTGCATGATCGTTGCGTGCAGTTCCTAGAAGAGCACAAGGAGGACGAGGTCAAGACTGTCAAAGAAGAGGAGCAGCAGCCGGGCAATAAACAGCGACGCACTCGAGCCACCTACTCAGTGAAATTGGGCGGAGTGTCGTTCAATGCAAAAACCTTACTCGCCTGCGAGGAGGAACTACAGCCACTTAATGAGCTGTTGCCTAGTTCGGCGCACGACCGACAGCAATGGACGTTCAACATAAAGACGCGTTCGGCAAACTTCGATGTGGAGTGGGGTGTCGATGAGGATACTCACTTGTTACGTGGCATTTATCAATACGGCATTGGCTCCTGGGAGCAAATGAAACTCGATCCGACGCTTAAGCTAAGCGAAAAGATATTGCTCAACGATACACGTAAGCCACAGGCTAAGCATTTGCAATCCAGAGCCGAATATCTGCTTAAGATAATCAAGAAGAATGTAGAGCTGAAGAAAGGTGAACAGCGACGTCAGCGACGACCACGCAAGCTAAAAACCAACCTCAACACAAGTACAACAGCAGTCGGAACGCCGGAGCGCAAGGATATTGCCGAGCAGGAGGGTAGCTCCACCCTCGCTTCGGGCGATAACACGACCAGGCAGACGGCTGATGGCACCAACGTTGTTACCTCACCCATTGCTGCAACCGTGGCAGCGGAGCATGCTGCTAGCGCACAGAAAAAGAAAAAGTCCAAGGGACGCAGTAAAAAAACAAGCTCATCCGACAATAATGGAAACAAGCCAATGCATTTTACAGCCAACAATGAGCCTCGAGCCCTGGAAGTGCTTGGCGATTTGGATCCGAGTATATTTAATGAGTGCAAGGAGAAGATGCGACCGGTGAAGAAAGCGCTCAAGGCTCTTGATCAGCCAGATGTCAGTTTGTCTGATCAGGATCAATTGCAGCATACACGTGATTGCCTGTTGCAGATCGGGCGACAGATTGATGTTTGTCTACAGCCATATGGTGAGACGGAGAAGAAGGAGTGGCGCAGCAATCTGTGGTATTTTGTGTCCAAGTTCACGGAACTGGATGCCAAGCGCCTATTCAAGATCTATAAGCATGCACTCAAGCAACAAACGCAAGCAGCCACTGCAAAAGAATTGTCAAATTCTGATAGCGGTAAATCAAAGCGAGCACGTACGGAAAATGGTGCGACCGTTGAGAAGGAGAAGGAGCGCGACAAGAGTGGTAAAAAAAAGAAAAAGGACAAGGATAAAGAGCGACAGGGACGCTATCCCGGTGCTCCAGTTGAAGACAAGTCAGCTCGCAGACGTTTTACCAACGACTCGCCAATTAAACGGAAACGCGATGAGAACGATGCGGAAGCCACCGCCATTGGCATGAACAGTGCTGGCATTAGTGACAATCTCAAATCAATGTCTTTTAAGCGCCTGAATATAGATGCAACCGCCTCATCGCGACATGGGAGTCACGAGGATCAGCGTAAAAAGCATCACAGAGGTGATGATTACTATGCCAGCGCTGGTGGCGGTGGTGCACCAAGTGGCTATGAGGGCAGTAGCGCACGTCGTTCGGGTCTCAATTCACCATCAACACTCGGCAGCAGTCGGCGCTATGAGCCACCACCTGTGGGCTCCAATTATCCAGCAGAAGCGGATCGCTGGCATGCCCGAGATCGGTACGTGCCTTGCAAATGGAAGAGTATATTTTTAATTTCCTATGTCAAAACATATTTTTTTTTACAGGTACAACTTTGATTACAAGCGCGAGCGCTATGACACGTTGGCATATCCGCGGAACAGCAGCGGTGCTGCCAATAGCGGATATCATCGGGAACATCGTGAGCGTGATCGTGAACGGCGACCTGACAAGCGCAGGTAAGTTAAAGGCTTTGCTACAAGTAAGATGGCTTCATTTAAAAGAGCTTCAATAAAACGTTACCGAATTACAAAACACAAAAGAATCAAGTCACGGTTTTTAAGCCACTCACATAATTTGACTGGAACATTCTTACTTGTTTTCTAATGTCTTTCTTCAAGTTCTACAATTTAATTTGAATTGATTTAATTTTTCTCATGCAGATACTCTTCCGCCCTGCCATCGCATGCCTACTCGAGCCATTACCTGCCGCAAAATTACTATCTGCCGAATGGCATGGTCGCCGGGTTGCCGCCACCGCCACCAGGCTATCGAAGTGAACCACGTGGCTACCCGGTCATGCCGCGCGAGTATCCCGCTGACTACAGACGAAGCGAATATGAACGACGCACGCAGACGTGAGGAGTAAACTACGTTAACAAATGTATATAAATTAGAACTATGTTCGTTATAAGCTTGGCTGTGGTGATTGTGTCGCAAGCGCTGTTATTTAATTAGTCGTTTCGTTACGATCGTGACACATCGCATAAGCAATACAGACACACACACACACTCACACATACATACAAAATCAACACAAACGCAGAGAAGTCAAAAAACTTACGTACTACATGCATGATATATATTAATTACCGTAAAGAGGTAAAAATAACATAATAAGTAATACAAATAAATATATTTAGCAGCTATTTATAAAATGTAATATATAATTAAATTATAAATTAACCGCATATTATGTAAATGGCGCCGTTTAGGCAAAATCACTTGAATAAGCTAATACTACGATTTCCCCTGTATAAAGCATAGGCTTTAAGTTTTGTTATTACTTACACATACAACTTTTTTATACTGTAAATGTAGTTTCTTGCATATGCCAATTTAATAAGTCCTTTGAAAGCTTTTTAAATTATAAAAACAATAAATTCTCACTATATTTATAAACACAACCGTGAATAGATCGATTATGTTAATTACAAAAGAAAGTAAAAATTAAACAAAAAAAAGAAAAGTGCAACAATTCGGTCTTACATACCAATATATAGAAATAACGCCAGAGAAGTCGTGTACGTTATTAAGTTAAAATTAATCTTTATAAATAGTTATATATCGTATGTTGTAGTGTCGCAATCATTAAATTATAAAATACATGGTTGATTACTTAATGCGAGTGAAAGGTAAGGCATGAAAACCAATTAACGTTTGTCAGCTTCAACAATAAACAAAGCACTTCATTTTTATTGTGTGTATTATTCACACTAAGCCCAAGTACATATTTTTTCACTCATTACAGTAAACGTAAAAGTAAACTTAATTTAAAAAGTTCCACAAATGTTACAACATCTATTAATTTGCATATATAATTTCAAAAGCCGACTTTGAAACATAATTTTGTAAAAAAAATGGTGTATTACATGTATTACTTTTTGACATTCAAATAATAAAACTGCTGTATACTTTAGGCATCATTGAAGAACTACAAAATTTAAAATTTTTTTTTTAATTTATCTGTCCTTCTAAATAGAAACATTACTCGTGCTAGTTGTTTACTTACTTTTTGTTTTGCGTTTACGAGCACATAATAAGTTGTACAAATCAGCCGAGTCTTACGGAAAATATTGACCGGGAGGTACTGATAGCGATGAGGCCACACAGTGACAAATGATTTTTATAGTTTCGCACTGATAACGTTAATTAAATAGATTAAAACACACTTGAGCATTTGCGTATATTAGCAAAATACGAGGTTACCTCAATAGTTCCCATATATGTTCATGGGCACCTCCTTAACATATTGTAAAACAAAAAACAAATCAATAAAGATGATTGATTGAAGTATGCAAATTTTTGTTTATTTCGTATATTACATTTTATAAGACATTAAACACAAACTTTTTAACGCTTGAACTATATGTGGAGAAGAAAAGAAAATTTAATAATATGCCTAGTACAGCAAAAAAATGTATGCAGGCAAGAGGACAATTTAAAGTTATATTACAGAGATACAAACATACGATTTCGTACTACGATTATATAAGTATAACGAGCTAACGAAAAGCTACAAGGCTCTTTGCTTGGCTAGGAGCCGCTTTGGAAATGTTTCATTACAAATTTGAATTTGAGTGTCATATTTGGGGATCTCATTCAATTTCTATACACAAATCGTTGCTACTTAAAGACGTTCTGACTGAATGTTGTTCTGTCGATGGATTATATAAGTCTGGCGAATTGTGTTCAATATTAAAGGTGTTGAAGAACGGCAACTCAGGCACTCCTGATAGAGGCGATTCTGTCGAAATTGGCGTGTGAGCATCTATGAAAAAGTCTGTAAGGCAGTAAAAATTACTAGAATTAAGTAAGTTTACAGTTTTGTTTAGTAAAAAGAAAAAAATTAAGTGCAAATCAGGTTAGTTAAGAGCTACCAGAGGCAAATATACCTGACAATGATATTAAGTTTTTTTAGCTCTTATGATTGCCAATTCGTTACTGTGTGAGTGCGTGAGCGAGTGCTTTAAAAGGCGACATCGTGTAATTCAGGTGTTGTGGGCATTATTTGTACTGTAAGAAATGGCTTGGTAATTTTGTGTTTTCTTATGAAGGTAAATGATTTTGTTACGACATGAAATGTGCATTTAAAATGACCCTGTAATACTGACCGGACTCGACACCATTCCATTCGCTGACAACTGCATTGTGAGAATGTGACTGGCGAGGGTTCGGATGATCCTCAACGGATCCCTCATATAGCTGCAAATCTGTAGCCAGCTCACCATGTTCCGTCATTTCATCAAAATCAAAAATTTCAGTCACTTTGACATGATTAGTGCTATTATCGGTGTAATAGTAGGCATATAAGGCGTCATTATGAGTGCTCATCTTCAGAACATGTTCAAAATTATCTACGTCCACATTTAATGGAGTGGCACCGCTGTAAGTAAATAACTCTTAATTTACTGAATATTATAAAGGGCCTAGAAAGTGACTGACCATTCATCAACTAGTATTGAAACGCGCGGGCCATATAAACGACTGGAGTGCAGCAAGCCTGTGGCATCAAAATGTGGAGCATCGTAAAGCGTAAATTTATTAAAGAGGCGCAATTGAATTGCAGTATTGAACTGTGCTACCAATTGTCGCATATGCTTTGTCAATTTTGGTGTCATACTGGTTATTTTATATACGGTAGCCAGCAAAAAATCCATAGGTACTGTAGCTGGCAGCGAGAGCAATTTTATACCACGATGCCTGAAGATCCAGTTGGCCAATCCTTTGTTTGCCTGCTCAATATAATCCTGTATTACATCGAGCACTGTTTGTGGCATATTTGAACTCAAGGCGTCCTGGAAAATAATTTAAAACATTAATTTATTTACTGAAATATCATGTGAATATTTTTGTATTATATTTACCTTTCTATGCTTCTTACACTCGCGGCACTCTGGATCAAATTCTGGTGGTTGAGCTATTGCTTCTGATACAACAAATGTGGATTGAACAGCCACGCAGCGTCGGCAGTTAATAAGATTGTTGCGATGAAGAAATTGCAGTGCATCGTCAAAGCCTTGCTGACAGAATTTGGAGAGAAACTCGGGTCGGGGCGGAAATAGAATGCGCACAAAGCGATTTACATTTTGACGTGAGATCTCGATGCTTGTGTTGGCCCAGTTAAAATGAAACAGCTGTGAACTTTGATCACGCGGACATATGTCACTCTCGCCGCAGAAGGGACTAACCGTAATCGTGTTTTCGTCTAGAATAGGTAGATTGTTCGAAAAGGCGCCGTCCATGTACCGCACACCGCGAAATCGTGGCGGCAATATTCCAGAAAATCCGGGTATGAAGCAGGCGCAAAGCAGCGCCTGAAGTACCTCCTCACGTGACTCAAACTCGGATATAATGACGTTTTGGCCATCGAAAACGCTCGTCAGCGATATGTGCAGGCGTCCATTGACACGCTTATGTGCGTCCTCCGGCAGATGCTTCTGCAGACCCTCAAGCAGGCAGGTCTGTATATTGAACGACGGACTGAAAGGGCCCAGAGAGTGACGGCGCGCTTCGTTTACCACCCGGAAGAAATCGGATGTCATGCTGCCCAATGGCAAATCGCAGAGCAAACAACAAGCTGCCAACGAGCCAGCCGATGCCCCACCTATTTTTTCTAACAATAGATGCGGTGCATAGTTCTTAAAACACACGGCCACACCGACATGATAAATGCCCAAAAAACCGCAGCCAGCGAAAGATAAATTCATAGTTCACTCTTTAATTTTCCTAATGCTTTTGGCAAGTGTCGTAACTGTTTTATAACGAACGTATTTGCTAATGATTACACCACCACTTGTATTTTGATCTTTGTTCTTTTATCTGTACTGTTTTTCGCAACGTATATTGTTCTGATTCATTCTTTGTTTGGGAACAGCTGATTTAGGAGCAGTTTCTCGCGCCTATGAACTTTTAACTGTGACTGTGCAAGCTATCGAGCACACAATGAATAAATACTTATCGATATATTAATATACATACGTATACAAATGGTTAAACTTTTTAGAAAAGTTAGCTTGTTTTTTTGTTGTATTATTTTTAGCCTTAACCAAAACACAAAGGAATTTTCGAATTCGTAATTTTTTGAAGTTCAACATGTATCATATCATGCAAACCTGAAACAACCGTGCAAAAACAGAAAAACATATGTAGATCCAAACTCAACCCATCTTTTAAAAAATTAATAGAATTCAAAAACAATTTGAAAAACCCTTCAAGTCAATTTTTAATTTACGCTGTATTATCATCAACATAAATCGATTGATATCAATATGGAAAAATCACAAATGATTAAACACATGTCCGTAATTATATTGAGATAGAAATTACTATTTTAGCAGGATTCAGTTTTCCAAGCTTAATTAAGAAAATTTAAAAGGTGTATTATTTAAAATGCCTCACATTTTATATATTCTTTTTTAATCAAAAATATAAAATAAACAAATATATATATACATTGCAACTTACAAATATAAACATGCAAATTTTAATATCAAATTACACTGAAATTAATCATGCAATCGCGTTAAATATAACACCAATATTTGTTATATGAATTTAAAAAAAAAATCATAACTACTTGGGAACTTTTCCCCCAAGAGGTACAACATCAGTGAATGGAATGGCTTGCTCCTCGGCAAAGGCTAGAAAATCAACACCATAATGTTGTATGAGCTTTGTGAGCATAATTACATCGGACTCGGCTTGATGAGCATTTTCTGCCGGCTGCTCAAAGGTTCGCTCATACAGTGGAGCTAATCTATATAGTCCGCGTGGTGGGTAACGTTTAGTTTGTGCACATTTCAAGCCAGTAAATAGTTGTCGGCGTGCACCTAAATCTCTAGATACACGCTTGGCAGCTGAACACAGTCGGCTTGTTTCCTCATCATCATCTGAATCGCAATCCTCATCATTAAAAATTTTGCGCTTTCGTTGAGCGTTTTCACGAGTCAATATGGGACGCTTTGGCGTGGTTTCGTTAACTGCCTGCCAGTTTGTGTTTGGTTCGCAAATCTGCTTCGGGTTTGTATTTAATTCTGGCTGCAAATCATATTTTTCCAGAGATACTATGTCGCACTGGCTATCATCGATTTCCAGGAATGCACGTAGCGAGTCCACACATGTCATTGATGGTGGCAAGTTAATATTTAACTTTTCAAATACCTGTCTGACAATGGGAAAATCAAAAGCCCAGCCATTGTGAGCTATCAGACACACTGGTGGACGCAAATGCTGCAAGAATCTTAGTAAAATTTGTGCAGCATTCTCGTTTAGCTTTGACTCGCGTTCCAGTATGTAATTGTTTAAACCTGCATAGTACAATCAATTATAATGAGTCAACAAGTAAATGAGCATAGTGATTTTACCCGTAGTTCTCTCTGCATCCGGGTGCACCATCATTGACGGTTGAAATACTAAATTAAGCTTGTGCATCACTCTGGGTGACACTGGCACCTTGTTGGGTGGTGAGTCCAGTGGTCTTGGCTCCAACGTTGTAGCATTATCTTTTAAAACGGCAGGATCGAATGCATAAATGCATATTTCCGTAATGCTAACCCGATTATTGTTGTATGCTGGCAAATTCGACGTCTCTAAGTCAAGCACTGCAAACGTCGAGATTTGTTCTCTCGACTCGGTCATTGCATTTGCATTCGTTGCATTTAAAGTAATTTAATTTTTGTTAAAAATAAACAGCGCGTATTTTTGTAAACAAAGGCAGACCAGCAACATTAATATGTTTTACATAGAGCAGTTAAGAAATCTGTTAAAATATGAGTCAATTGAATTTAACAGCTGTCATCTGGCTTTAAAAGATACTACTGAAATTTATAACAGAACCGCTCTGCCATTCACATGTTAATTGTAATTAAAACAATTTATCGACAAGCCACCCTGTTTCGACTATGCACCAAGCCATTTAAAACAAAAAACATTTTCGAATTTTATGTTAGAAAATTAATTAAATGAGTTTATTTGTTTTTATAAGCATAAAATGTTACAATTTACAAACATACAATTTTCTACAAATGAATACATTTATTGTAACAACATTAATGAGTATAGTCGTAAGTCAAAATGTATGCTGTTGGATACTTGAAGGATTTGCAATCCTTACGTGTCAATAGCTTATTAATAGTTACACCCATATGCATATATTCGAGTAAGTAAAGAATACTTTTTTTTTGTGACAATGGCACGCATTTGACCCAAATAATGTCTACTGGTCCTAAATAACGACGCTGCTTAATGATTGAGAGTCCTCAGATCTTGCGTCGCCATCCTTTCCTTGCCCACGTTTGTTGGCCGAAAACTCTAAATAGTTAACGCGTGTGGCCGCTTCGTACTCCTGGACGAGACCATCTACGATCTCCCGGGATTCGTCCAATTCATTCAAATCATCCTTAAAAATATCCTCGCGCCGAAACTGATCCAGAAACGCGCCACGCTTTCTCAACTTATCATACTGGAGTAACGTGCGTTCAAACAACGAACAAATGCTTGTATGGTTGGCTAACATCAAGCCCGAAACACGATGACTGCTCTGCACGTACGGCGAGGAGCGCGACAGCGCCACTTGTATAGATGTTGGCCCCCACGGTATGAATTGTGCCAATTTACGCTCTCTTATGCGCTGTAGCGATTTATGAACCTGTGTGGGATCCACCTCGCCCTGTATGATGTTCAGTATAGAAATGTAGCAATGATGATTGCTTTTGTCCGGTCCGGTGGACACCATCATGTTCTTTGGCTGAAGCAGACGCCGCATCACGTCCAAAACGGTTGTCTTTCGAACGTTAACGGCCTGATGCGAAGATAATGGATTATGCTATGATAATTGTATTTTGACCAATGTGAAGTGAAATTTAGCAGGTAACCAAATAATAACAGAGAATAAAATAAACAAAATCGAAAGATTTAAGAAATAAAACAGTTGGATTAAACCAACTGCAAAGAACTTACATTGTTACTGAGATTAGAGTCGCTTGTCAGAGGTGTATAACCAGTCATCAGAAAGTGAAGCTGCGGCGTTGGGATTAATGGTGCTGTGAGGCCAATGAGATTATTGTTCATATATGATGGATATCGAAGCGTTGTTGTGCTCACGCTCATAATAGTTGAGACTAAAGTATTGATTTGTGTAAAAGTTGGATTATGTATGTGCAAACGATCGCAGGCAATACGATTAAGTGCCGTATTGTCCAATACGACTACGCTGTCGGCAGCGGTTGTCAGGCGACGAAGGGTCAGCATTGAGTTATAGGGTTGCACTACAACATCACTAATCTCGTCCTGATTAGGGAACACGCTGTACGTTTGGATGAGTTTTTTGGGATAACGATCTGACAGCCGTTCCATTAAGAATGAACCCATACCCGAACCGGTGCCGCCTGCGATAGAATGACACAGAACAAAACCCTCAAGCGAATCGCTTCCGTCTGCCTCGCGATCGATTATGTCAAAAATCTCCTCCTGCAATTTCTCTCCCTGACTGTAACCGGAAGCCCAGTTGTTTCCAGCACCGCCACCATGCTTAGACAGGTACACGTTCTCTGGATTGTAAAGCTGCATAAAATTGTATTCGATTTATATATATCATCTAAGAAATTCCATCGCTTTGCTAATCACCTTGGAATAAGCAGATGTCATAATAGTATTTATCACACGTGGCTCCAAATCTAGCAACACTGCTCGTGGTATATAATGGTCATCATCTGCCTGATAAAAGAACACATCCTTTCGATCCTGGCCATCAGTGGCAAAGTCTTCCAGCACGCCGCTAGGTGAAATACCATGTTCTAAGCACAACCGCTTCCAAAACTCAAAGCCAACTATAAATAATAGGCTTTAGTTACCAGAATTCATTTACAAGTACAAATTGTTCTTACTTTGATTGCCGCATTGACCCAGCTGCAGCGTAATAATTTCACTCGGCATTTTGCGAGATGTAATTTCGATAATGACTGATGCGGGGTTTCTTTATATTTTGTGCTTAGCTATGCGCCTTGTTTTTAAATGCTGCTTAGCTCCGTTGAATTTTTATGGTTATCGCACTAAAAACACTAAAATTTTTTACCGAAACAAATTGTTTATATGATAAAACTTAAAAAGAAGATACAGCGGGTAGTGCTGAAAAGACAATCAAAAACACAATCGATGTTATCGGTAGGTTGCTTCTTTTGCTTTTTTGTTATGGCTTCTATCGATGTCATTACTGATTATGGGTATCTACTTCTTAAAGGCTTGGTATGCAGCTCCCTGATAAAAGCAAATTTTAAACAGTTTTTGCAAGAAATAACTGCAAAAATAACTACAAAAGTTTAAGCTCTAAGTATACAAATATATAAAATTAAAGTGTTACTGATTGAATTTATGAAGTGAACCCCTATGGTGGCTAAGCGCATGCAAAACACTATGTGCATAATTAGGTCATTTTCTTAGGTATTTAAATTGCTTAAATGATGCATATCAAAGAACTATCGAAAACATCGTGTGAAAGCGATGGTTGCTAACTTCACGCAAGTTAAAAAAGGTGCCGGCTTGTGATGGCATTGCCATTGCCCGCGCAGAGCTGATGGTCGATTGTCTGCGTCTTTTTTGGTTGACATTGACATTTAAAAGCATTAAAACAAATACAACTAATCGTGAAAAAAAAGTTTCTGTGTGTAACATACTCAAAGAGGCAATTTTTAACTGCAATATAGAAAGAAAAAGTTTGTTAAATATGCCACGCGCAAAAGTTGCAAAAAAACAAACGGCGTCAGAGTTGCCTGCAACAAATGGCAATGATGCGTCGTCTTTAAATGAGACTGCGGGTAACACTGAGGTCGCTAATGCTGTTAAACAGCCAACTAAAATCAAAGCGCGCGGTAAAAAAGTGCCAGCTGCAACGGCTGCTGGTGAAGCGAATAATGTACAAGGAAAGGAAGTTGTTGCAAAGAAACTAACGGTGTCAGAGTTGCCTGCAACAAATGGCAATGATGCGTCGTCTTCAAATGAGACTGCGGCTAACACTGAGGTCGCTGATGCTATTAAACAGCCAACTAAAAGCAAAGCGCGCGGTAAGAAAGTGCCAGCTGCAACGGCGGCTGGAGAAGCGAATGATGTACAAGGAAAGGAACCTGTGGTAAAGAAGACTGCCGTGCGGGGAAAAAAGAAGGAGACTGAAAAGCTTAACATCGCCGTAGAGGTCTCAGAGCCACCCAAGCATTCGCGCCACCTCAGAAAGCCCACCACAGAGTTGAGTGATGTAGAACCATCGAAAACTAAAATCATTAAGCCGAGAACTAAAAAAGAAAAAGTCCCAGCGATAGAAGAGCCTGAGGTAGTTAGTAAAGGTCGCGTCAAGAAAGAAAAAACATCCCTTATTGAGGAAGCCATTGTCATTCCGATCAAGGAACCTGAGACTAAGTCGCGCGGGCGCAAAAAGAAGGAAACTGAACAGAAAGATCCGACTGAGGCAGCTAAGCTACCGCCTCCTACAAAAGGGCGTGCCAAAAAGGATGTAAGTGAGGCAGACACCAACGAAAGTGCCAAAAAGCTTAAGACAGATCCTGTTCTACCGCCACCACCAGCTATAACGAACCGTGCACGCGCCACTAAGCGTTTAGCAGACACAGAAATTACAGAATTGTTGGAGGCCGAAGTGGATCCACAGCCAGAACCTGAAGCCGAGGTAGCAAGCAAGAAGCGTTCTAAACCAGCAAAGAGAAACAATGAAAATGTTGAGGTGCCTGCCAAAAAGCGTGGCAAAAAAGCAGATAGTGTTGAGCCATTACAGATACCGATAAGTGAAGCCGCCGCGTCTAGCAGAAAACGAGCGCAAAAGCGTGGAAATGATAATCCAGATGAGGATCTGAATGCGGCAGAGCCTGCGCCAGAGAGCAAACCAGGTAGGCCGTAATAAACTACAACTACTTTAATGATTTTCACCTATAAATTTTTCCTTTGCAGCACGAGGACGCAAGCGTCAAGTTGCACTCATCACAGAAGAGAATGGGGATGCCAATGCAGCCGACGCAGCTGATGGCTCGAAAAGTACGTTGATGGAGCCCGGCTGTGGCGGTATGGTTTTAAAAAGTTTGCAAAATGTGCTCAACTTTTGTTTTCCAGCGTCCAAGACCAAAAAGACAGTTACACAAAAGGTGGAAGCAGAGACTGAAGGCAGCTACGATAAAAGTTTGTTTACTTCGCCAACAGACAAGACGTTCAATTTGAAAATTTCCAGCTGGAATGTTGCTGGCCTGCGTGCATGGTTAAAGAAGGATGGTCTTAAGTTTGTGGAAGTTGAGGAGCCAGACATATTTTGTTTGCAGGTAAATAATTTTAATTTGTATACATTTCACAACATAAGAAAGTCAAAACCAACGCTATCTTCTTACCTATTGATTTACAAATTTCTAAAAAATGATTAATTCTTTGCAGGAAACTAAGTGCGCCAACGATCAATTACCCGATGAGATGACGCGTCTGTCCGGGTACCATCCGTACTGGCTCTGTATGCCTGATGGATATGCTGGCGTTGCTATCTACAGCAAAATAATGCCCATAAATGTAGAGTATGGCATTGGCAACGATGAGTTTGATGATGTGGGACGCATGATCACAGCTGAATATGAAAAGTACTTTTTGATCAATGTGTATGTGCCAAATTCAGGTCGCAAGCTGGTTAACTTGGAGATGCGCATGCGCTGGGAAAAGCTATTTCAGGCCTATGTACAAAAACTGGATGCACTTAAGGCAGTCGTCATCTGTGGCGATATGAACGTTTCACATTTAGAAATTGATTTGGCTAATCCAAAGACCAACACACGCAGCGCTGGCTTCACAAAGGAGGAGCGAGACAAGATGACTGAACTGCTGTCCCTGGGCTATGTCGATACATTCCGCCACTTGTATCCCAAACGCACTGGGGCCTACACATTCTGGACTTATATGGCGAATTCGCGATCCCGTAACGTTGGCTGGCGTTTGGATTATTGCATCGTTTCGGAGCGTTTCCTTTCACGCATTGTAGACAATGTTATGCGCAGCCAATGTTTGGGCAGCGATCATTGTCCCATAACTGTGTTTTTAAATGTTTAATCACAAGTACACAAAGCCATTAACAGAATGTTTTTGTTCAATTCAAAATTTTCTTTTCGTACATTTTAGTCGTCTGCCGTTGTTTTGGTTATTATTCTTTTTTTTGTTATAATGTATTTTCTCTTTATTACTATACTATATTTACACATAAATGCTTCAATATTTGATTTCATACTGCATTTCAATAAAGTTAAGCCCAAGTACTCCCGAAAGTAGACACGCTAATTAATTTCGTTTATTTTGACAATTTTCTGGCAATTTAGGCACGAATAAAGCTCATCATAATAATATATGACATATAACTGTTAACTGTACTCTGATTTTTTATGGTCTGTCCGTATGTTGTATGTAGTCATTTAATCGTGTGTATGATAAGGATCAGCTTCACAACGAAAGAAATTGGAAAAGTGTGTAAAAATTCAAATTAGAAATGAGTAATATTAAAAATTGATTAGTAGGTAGGTACTACGATACGAATTTTTGTTATTTTCCCGGGTTTTATCTAGATCGTACTATCTTTATAATGTACACAATTTAAAACCTGTACAATACTTTAAAGAGCTTTGTAGCGGTATTGTAATAGGTTAACTTCCGCATGCTGGAACTGGACTGAACATTCATGAAGTAAGCATTGCTTTATGCTTTATAAAATGAAATGATTGTTCAAAAATTCTGTACAGCTGTCCTAGTTTTATTTCGTGTGTCGGATTTAGTAATTAGCACTTTTATATAATAATTTGCTAAAACGAGAAATCTGGTTACCAATCAACATTGTCCAACCATGTGTCCCAATCAGGATGTCGAACCTTGCCTCTTGCCTGATTGCCAAATTTCCAATCGCGTGCTCATGTATTCGATGCTGCATGCACTGCAGACTCAGGATCGGAGCACCGAGCAGATGGACGAAGATTGGCGTGATCGTTTTGATGTGTTCCGTCAGGTGATGCACAACTTTCCAGTGCCGCTGCGCGCTAGAACCAACTATGACTACGTTTATGAAGAACTGCAGGAGCAGCACCGAGAATTTCTAGCCGATGCCCCAAGCAGCACCTCTATGGAGAACAATGTGAGTGGTTCGAGTAGTGTGTCCAGTGTTAGTTCTGGCATCAACTTATTCACTCGCTTCAATAACTTCGATAATGCTCAGACAAACACAAACCAGGACATGGAAGAAAATCAATCAATTGACAGCGACAATGAAGCAAACTAAATAAAATAAAAACAAAAAAATCGTTTAGCCAAAGCTGCCTTTATTTTCGTCTGTAAAAGTGCGATAAATAATGGTAATCACAATGAAAGTAAAATTTACAAATGACTAAAAAAAAAAGAAAACGAATTAGCTTAGTAGAGGCATACACATTATACATACGTACATACTATATGTATTATTGCTTGTAAAAAATTACGTTTGTGCAATAAAATATTTTAATGTGCATTTTGTCGCGCTTGTTTTCATGTTTAAAAAAGTGGAACCGTCGCTCTGGTCAGTCGGTCGCTTATCAAACTCCAAATGATCTCATCCCAAATATTTTAATATAACATATGTACACATACATACATACATGCACACAGTTAAATTAACTTAAATAACTTCACTCGCGTGGCGAGAAGAAAGTTTCGGTTGTGTGGAATCAAAAACTGCGCTACAAGCAATAAAAAGTTTTTCTGTAAAGAACAAAAATTATATTAAGAATTGTAATCAAATATAAATAAGCGAGTGAATGGTAGGAATATTCAAATATATGTGCATATAATATACAATATATAATATATACAACATTCTTAAGTAAATTTTGTTTCAAAATTGTGTCATGAATACAAACATACTCATAAATATTTTATAGCTTTCGTAAATTAAATTATTAAATTGATTTATTTTTATTGTATTGTTGTATCAATTTTATAAAATCACTTTTGAATTATTCAATTAACTATATTTTCCATATTACTGGCCATAATTTAATTAAATAAGTATTCTGCAACTAGCTATAAATCCCATTGAATTAAGTTATTATGGAAAAAGTGCAGCTAACTGTCGCATCATTTACTCATAATGCCCTGCCCTCACAGACTAGACGCTTTATAACAAAAAAAAAAAAAAACCTAGCTTTGCTGCCCAAGCATTTAACTAAAGTTTTTCTATTATATATGGTCGACCACAGTTCTGTAATGTTTGTAATAACAACAAATGCAATGATCCTCATGCATTAAAACCGCATACTGACTAATGACTATATATATATATATATATATGTATTTGTATTTATTTTCTGATCCACATATCATTTTTATAAAACACATAAAACGATAGCAACTCATCTGCTACCGAAGCAATAAAAAAAAACCATCTAAAATCTAACAATAATAAAATAACAACGACAACGTGGAAATGGTCGCGAATTGAGACCAAACTGTCATGAAAATCAGTTAATAACCAGCAAAGAGTAAACGAGTAGCGTTTGCCCCCACCCCACACCACTTGGCCATTAAAATTTCGTTTTCATTTGGCAGCACGATCTTTAATAGCCAGGTCCAACGTCGAGTCGTTTAGTTGAAAAAGTTTTGTGAACGCGCACGGTTCGAAAGTAAAATTAAAAAGCGGGAGTTATGTGTTAACAGTTCTAACTGCATTATATATATATATTTTACAATTCATTTAAAAGTTATATCGCCTAAGTGTTTTTTAATAATAATGCGATCGTTGCATGTTACTTTATTCATATTATGCAATTTATTTGCATGCATTCGAACTGAAGCTGGTGAATTTGGTAGGTCATTTTAAATTGTTAGACCACTTAAGAGAAGAACAAATGCCGTTAGGAACTTAAAGAAAAATAACATTAGTGCTCGGAGAAAAAATATATGCATTTAAAATGTTTGAGAAAAGATTTCCTACCAGTCTCTTGTTCCATTGATGACATTAAAATAAAAATAAGTCGAGTCATCATAAAATAATCAAGTTTATAAAGCAATATAAAAACAAATATAATATAAAAACAAAAGTTAATATTTACGGCTTTAGTATTTGGAAAACATTTGCAGAGATTTTTAAAAAATGTATTTCTTTGTTTTTTTAGAATATATTCTTAAATTTTAATAAGCAATTCTTAAACAAATTCATATTTTACGCACAGAAAAATTAGTTATTCCACCAACTTATGGTGGAGTATCAAATGGAAACGCAAGTGGCAGTCACTCGGTGTCAGCTCGCTCCTATATCGGTGGACAGTCATCCAATAAGGAGTGCTCCTTTGGTACGGAGTGCACTCCGCTGCACGATTGTACGGCAATGATCTATGAGGTGGCCAAGAATTGTTTTTATGGTGACAAGTCGCTTTACTGTGGTGGCGGCGAGGAGATGCCATATGTCTGCTGTCCCAGCAGTCCTCTGGAGAAAAATCAGGTTTGCGGCAAATCTCTGGTACAAGGTCACTTCTACAAAGGACTTGGCTCGTATCCTTTTGTGGCCAGAGTCGGCTTTAAGCGTAAGTAGTAAACTGACTGGACCTGATCAAGAATACATATACTTTCAAGGGTTGTTGAATGACTCCTACTGTTTTTTTCTGTCGGAGGAACTTCTTATAATATCTGGATCTTATAAAATTAATTTTATATTAAGTTTTGTTTTTTTTATTAATTCTTAAATCTTGTTGAAAGCCAAATTCCTTAATATTCCGATCCATTCGACTTAGATAATATTCAAAATTTAATTCAGAACAAACAGGAACTATCATAAAAAGAAATAATAACATATCTAGTCAAAATGATTTTAATCTTTATAATTTATTCTATTTCTATTGCAGATGTAAATACGGGCGCCTTTGCATATCCGTGTGCTGGTTCGATCATTGCTCGACGGGTTATCCTGACTGCAGCCCATTGTGCTTTGGCCAAGGCCGATGGCCACCGACTGTAAGTGTGTCAATCTTATTGTCAATCGATCTTTCACTTCTACACTTTCACTGTTTTGCAGGTCATCGGTGCGCGTTGGTGAATATGACACGTCCAGTGATCCGGACTGCGCCACAACGGGTTTCTGTGCACCGCGCTCTGTCAATCATGCCATCAGTCATGTGATTGTGCATCCCGACTATAAACAAGGCCAATACCATCATGACATTGCGTTGCTAGTGCTGAAAACCCCCCTTAACTACTCGGGTAAGCGAACGAAGCGGGGCGGGGCGGGCATAGGGGCGGTTACGCTTCACAGTGTCAACGTTAATTAAAAATCGTTTTGCTCTATGATACTGTTTTCGAGTGTGCCTGCCCAAGTTCAATAATGTCAACTGAGTCTCTCGTATTGCATGTCGCTAATTTGAGGTTAGATCTCCAATTTCAACGCACAGTTCAAGAGGGGTCTTCCGGGGCTTAACATAATTCCCCTACAGCTACTAGCTATCGGGTGTGTGTGTTTAGTGTAGCAAATAATGAGGTAAAAACATTGCTAACAGATAATCTATTTTCGATTTTAGCTACACTTCATTGAACATGGACTTTGTATCGTTTTAGATTAGTCATTAGTTTTACAAGAACGAAAAAACTTAGAACAATTCGATTAATATAAAATTCTTTGCATGCTTATACGTCAAACTGTATTTGTCACCGTGTAAAATTTATTAACATATTATTATTAACAATTAGTAATTTAAGTAACGTGTATCTTTGCCTTTCATTTGTTTTACCATTTGAATCTATCCCTAAGGACACAATGATTCAACTGTAGAGCTATTAGTTTTACCTTTATTAGTGGTTGAACTAAGTTAAGCATGTCAATTAAGTAGTGATTTGGTCCGAAAAAAAATATTTAGGTAGTTACATAGAATAGGAATAGGATATGCAGTAAATTATATTAGTTGATATACTTATTTATTAAATCAATGCTTATTTTCTCTGCAGCTGGTTATGAAAGAAAAAACTTTGTGTCAGGATAATTTAAATCAAAAGTAGTACCAAAAATGTTAATTACATTTTATGGCGTTAATGTTACAAAATAATATAATTGGGTCCGGATGGAGATGCTAACAAGTAATAAACAACCCATTATCTTCGAATACAACAAAACAGTTGCTCGACTTATCCAGAGGCGTTATTTAAATTGCTTTTCTCTTTGCTTGTTTGCCGGCGCTCTTTATGGCTTTATAATGTTTTATTGGCGTACGTGATCGCTGGCGAGACAAACTAAAATAAAATTATTAAAGCGAACATTGCGAACAGCGCAACAATGTTGCTTATCATTGATACTGAATCTCAGAGGCTGGTCAAAAACGTATATGTACAAGTGTATATGGGTGTATTAAGCAATATTCAGTGAATCTTGTGGCCAAATGAAAAATTTATTAACGATCCGATAATGGTTTTTTCTTTGCAGTGGCCACTCAGCCGATCTGCTTGCAAAAGACACGTGCCAATTTGGTGGTGGGTAAACGTGCAACGATTGCTGGCTGGGGCAAGATGTCCACATCGAGCGTACGTCAGCCGGAGATGTCGCATCTGGATGTGCCGCTTACGAGCTGGGATCTTTGCTTGCGCAACTATGGCTCGACGGGCGCCCTCGAATCACCCAATTCGATTGAGGGCCAATGGATGTGTGCCGGTGGCGAGGGCAAGGATGTTTGTCAGGGCTTTGGTGGTGCGCCTCTGTTCATTCAGGAAAACGGTATCTTTTCACAGGTATGCAATAAAAATTAGTTGGCGCCACGAGAATCCCGTCCGCCCCAATAACCGCACATTTTTAAATTGGAAACAATAGTTTTCAAGCTGCAACCAAGATTGGTAATAACGTACCATTAAAAAGTGCATCAAGGGTTGAATGCCACTGCTTTTAACACGAAAATCCCCAGATCCCTTCTGTCAGAGTGTTCCGTACGCCTTCGACTGCAACGTTTTCACTTGTTTTTAAAATTTTTTAAACAAAATTGACTCTTTAAATCGTTTAAATCAAGGAAAACTTATTTTTTTACACGTTTTGTTTTTACAACAAACAAGAAAGTTTTTGGTTAAGGTTTTTTCTTAAAGTCAAGAGAAAATTAAATTTAATTTCTAGTTACTGATTCGAACGTTTTTTTAACACTTGTTTGCAGATCGGCATTATGTCCTTTGGCTCGGACAACTGCGGAGGTCTGCGCATACCCAGCGTATACACAAGCTTGATCTATTTCCAGGAATGGATACACGACAACACGCCACCGGAATAGGTCCAAGCATACCCAAACATTTTATAAGTTAAGCTTTTAATTTAAAAAAAAATAAATAAAATGAACGTATATATATGTTTTTATACTGTGTAAAATTTCGTAAATATTTTATTTTGCAAAAACCAACCATTCTGTTTTTCTCTGATCATTAAAATACGAGTGTTCGTCATTTTATGTGTATATATATGAGTGTTCTCCATATGTATAGATTGATAGGTTCATCTGCGTCTGACCAACCCATCCATACATCCACTCAATACATTTACGCACACAAATAATTTAATTGAATTAATTGAACTTTGACACAAGAGCAGCGGGTATAAAAACTGATCTTTCAAACAAAAAAAAAAAAACAAAAAATGCGTTGCAGAAAAAACCACATGGGAGATTTTCTTTTTCGAAATTTGAGTACACTTTCGTTGAAATTAGACTCGAAAATTGTGTTCATTTATCAATAAACTATTACAGCTGAGTTTATTTAAATCTTTTTTGAGTGTACGAAATGATATTTAAACCTTTAAATAATTATAAATACATAATCCAATTTGTATATGAAATATATATTTTTATATTTTATTGAAAGACAATCTTAGGCAATCTACACACAAGGTATAAAAAATGAAGTCTTTCTGCTGAATACTTAAAACTTATATAAGTATTATTTTTAAAACTGAAATGTCAATATATTAAAATAACCAATTTTATTTTTGCGCTGATTTTGAGGTAGTAGGAAAACCTGTAAAAAAAGCATGTCCAATTAAAAATGCGAAATCCAATTTGAAAAAGATCTGTCCAGCTATAAAGCATCTTCTGTATCCTCTTTTAATTTGTTTTGGCCGTCCTTTCGTTTCAATCATTAATGTTAATAGCTGCGTGGCCTCAGCTGCTTGCCTACACGAGAATTCTCAGTCTTGTTTTCCAGTTACATCCTATATATGTATAAGTGTGTGATCTAAAAGGCCGGTGCCATGTGGCTAATTGGGAGTCAGCTGTTTTTTTATGTGCTAGGCAGATCAGCTGGTTGTTTGGATGGAGAGCGACAGCTCTGTGCACTGGAAGAAATTATAACCTTGATCGTATATGTATCAAAATTTGTGTATGTGCACTTGATCTATATACCATACACAAATTACGTAAGAGCTTCCGATACAGCTGACCAGATGAAAAATTCATTTGTTCGCTCTTCTTCAAAACATCGAGGACAAATCAAACGCATTTTAAATTAATTTACGGCTCTCTGCCTCTGAATGCCACATGACGCAAAGTCGCCCCGCACATTTATCAAGCACGACTCGCACAGTGTAGCTCCAAATGAAAAATCAATTTGATGGCTCGCACAGATCGTTACGATTCCGGCTCAACGACGTCGACGACGGTCCCAGACTCTTTGGGTTTTGACATTGGCCGGCAGTCGGCAATTGTTCGTCGGGGCATCGAGATCGTCGCGTGAGCGAATCTCTGTTAACTTGTCGTGTTTGTCTGTTTCATTAATTTCGAATTACTCATACAAAATTGCTTTCATTAAACAAATAAAAATCAAATTAAAACTAATAATTAGAATTGAATTTCACGTAATTATAATTTAAATTGTTTGAATTGTGTGTAATCAACTTAAATGTATTAAATATTTATTTGTTTTTTTTTTTTACTTATGAGTATGTTTATAGTATTCCTCTCGGGATTTGGTATAAACTTTAAGTCAATCGTTGCTTAATTTCCCTGCATTCAAAAACTGAAATGATACAAATTAACACACACAAAATTTGATATATTATTAAGTCAGTTCAAAGTTTTTTAAAAATTGGAAATAGAAAAATAAATAACTTCTTATATGTTTAAATAAAAGAAAATATATAAAAAGTGAGAAATGTTGTGTGCTGTTATACCTGACAGATTTAAAGTGTTTGTAACTTTAATATTTGTTTTAACATTAACGTTATTCACTTTATTTTTCAATTTCTTTATGTTTTTGTTTATAAATAAGTATGGCCTGTATTTTTTTTTAAATTTAATTAGCAACTAATTAAAAACATAATAAAAATAATTCAACATTTTAATAAAGTTTAGATATATTTTAAACTAAATAAATTAATTAAAGCTGTCTCAAAAAGTGCGGATAAAAAAAAACAACGTTAAAATATATAAATAAACTTTATAATTATTTTCAAAATTGAAATTGTAAAGCATTTTGTTTGTTAAATCGCATATAACAATCTTAAAACTAAACTAAGCAATTTAAGCTAACTAGAAAAAAAAACTTTTTTCCGATAAGTTTGCTTAGGTTACATCTAAAACAAAATTATCCACTTCCAATGACTGGACTCCAATTAGTGATAAAAGTGGCAACCCTACGAACTGAAAAATTTTGCTGTAAAAGGAGACCAGAAATAGGCAAATAATATCAATTCGAGGTTTACCCTCGGGACATTCCTGCCGCTTTTAAAAACCCGACCCCGTGATGTTTTTTTGCGACAAGTTTTAACAATTTGTTTTTACTGTGTTTTTATGTGAAGTGCGCGTTAAATGTTTGTTTGTTCACATTTTTAGATAAGTAAGCGAAAAAGCCGTGATAAAAAAACCCTTTGTGCGATTTGCGCTAAAGATAGTGTGCCAAAAAGAAAGAGAAAAAACATAAGCAAGTCATAAATTGCGGGTAATCGGGAATTTGGGGAGATCGATCGCAAAGCCAATGCGCTAATTAGGCGCAAACGCTGCTTAAGAGCAAAAGGAACGGCAAATGCAATAACTGTGCACAGTAAAACAAATAAACAAATTCGATAAAAGTGCAAAAAGCTGAGCAATGTTGAAAAGACGTCGATGTAAACATCAGCAACAACAACTACACCTACTACAGCAACAACAACAAAAATAGCAGCAGCAACACCAGTCACAGCAACAATTATAAGCACGCACATTATCAGACAATTTGCAACATGTTGCTGAACATTGAGCACATGTTGCTAGCGCTTGCTGCCATCTCTGTGCTGGCAACACCGCAGCCTAATTTGCAAAATAAGCTAAAGGAGTGCACAAGCATTGACATACGCAATGAGTGCAGCAAAATGAGTCTTCTGGACGACTGTACAGTGATTACTGGCTATGTAATGATTACCCTGATGCCCAATCAAAAGTGTAACTATTCGGAATATTCGTTTCCCAAGTTGCGCGAAATCACCGACTTTATGATATTCACTGAGGTGCGCGGCCTCACTGGTATCCGGAACATATTCCCCAATCTCACTGTGATACGCGGCCGTAGACTGTTCCTCAATTATGCACTGGGAGTTACAAGTATGCCCGATCTAGAGCTGGTAAGAGTATAATATATTTGTCAAAGAATGGGTTCTGAACTTTTTTTTTTTGGTCATAATTGCTGTGTGTGTTTTCATTTTTTGTGTTTTATCCCTTTTTGAAATATAATGTACATTGATATAAAGTCTACCCTTTTAGCTGGAGTTTCCGTCACTGGTTGCCATTCAGCGCGGTCACGTCTACATTGGTAGCTGTCAGAAACTATGCCAACTTAATGGAGTAAGTAAATCGCCACAAACATTTGATACGCCAACTAAGCTCTCTATTGTTTGCAGATCAATTGGGATCGACTCACCTTGACTGCCGGCGAGAATCACATCGTTATTGGGCCAAACAATAATTGCACGAGTAGAGCCAGCTGCACGGGATGCGCATCTAACTATTGTTGGTCCAATTTTACTTGCCAGCGCTTTGAAAATGATGACGTCACTCATTATAGTCGGTAATTTTGATTTGCATAGCCATCAGTGCCTAAATTTTAGCCTTTAGAAGCAACTGCACTGTTAAATAGAAAGTTTTTTTCTGGTATGCATACAAATATCTATATAAAAGTTCCGTTTACCTATAAACATCTGCTTAACAGAGAAGGGAAATTATACTCATTGGTATATAAGACAGTTTCAATATTGTGCCATTCTTTTACACATTAATCAGCATTACAGATTGGTTTAGTTGTTAAAGTCACTTGTTTGCCAATTCCCAGGAATCTACAGAGCTGTCACGAGGAGTGTCTAGGTGGCTGCTACAATGTCACAGCTGCGGGCTGTGTGGTGTGTCGTGGATTAACCGATGCCGGTAACTGTGTAAAACGCTGTCCAGCCGACAAGTGAGTGAACTGAGCCACGCCTGGTCGTGGGCGTGTTGTTGATTACCACTTAGTGTTAGTCCGTTTGCAGGTATATACTGGAGCAGTATCAGCGCTGTTACACTCGTGACGAGTGTGTCTCGCATCATGGCCACTTTACGCATGGCTTCGACTGTGTTTCATTCTGTCCCAGCGGATACAAGGCAAATGCACAATCGGATTGCGTACGCTGCGGTTCACAGGAGCCCTGCGTTAGTGTGTGTTCGCCGGAACACAGGGATGGCATGATCGCCATTTACAATTTAGCCGACGCAGAGGATCTTAGAGGCTGCCAGATTGTCAACAGCAGCCTCATTATCACCATACGCAATGAAGTCAATGAGCTGCAGCTTGAAAACAGTTTGAGCAGCATACGTGAAATACGTGGTCATCTTAAGATCTTTCGGTGTGTGATTTAATCAGTTTCAGTTTGATATATATATTTATATATTTTTTATTCTGTAGCTCCTCAAAGTTGAGCAGCTTAAAGTTTTTAAGCAATTTGCGACGCATTCACGGTGATCCACTCGAGAATCGTTATTACGCCTTTATACTTTACGACAACAAGCATTTAACTGAGTTGTGGGTGCCGTCAGTACAACTAGAGTTTGTCAATGGCGGCATGTTTATGCATCGCAACAATAAACTGTGCAACAAACACATGATGGACTTTCAGTCACAGGTCATACATGACAAGGTGTTGGACTCGCTGCAGACAAGCGATCAGGAGGTGCTCTGTGGTCCAGCTAAGCTGCAGTTATCAGCACAGGTGAATCAAGTTCTCTTCATTCGATCGATAACTTTCGATTAGCGATAGCAAAAACACAAAATATTTCTCTTTCCCTCTCTCTATGTAGGCACGTTCGCACCGCACACTACAACTTAGTTGGCCCAAATCACAGATGAGCGTGGAATTGGAGCTGATTTATAGGTCCATGCCGCCGGGCAAACAATATTCAGAACCCAGCGAACTGGAGGCGCCTGTGTGTACGCGTATCAACTGGCAGCGTTTGCTACTGTTTGTCGATGATCTACAGGAAAATGGAACACATTATAGCTACCAGCTGGGTCAACTAGAGCCGAACACACGCTATGCCTGCCTGTTGCGCACCTTTGGTGGCGATGTGCAGCAAGAGGCGCGCAGCGATATGATGTATGTGCAGACACAGCTGGATACACCAAAGCCACCAACCTTGGCAGTCACAAAGAAAATGGATAATACAATGACACTAAATTTGGGTGGCCATCAACTAGGGTTGGAATATTATTTGTTGAGCATTTACGAGCTAGTGGATGATGCTGCCTATATAGATGAGCGCAACTACTGCCGACAGCCGCCATTGCTGTGGCAGGACATGGATGCTGCACGTTGGCGTTTACTGCAGGAACATGACTACGATGACTGTTGTGCAAATCAGGCAGAGCTTGCCGATGATCAGCTTTTCAAAGTGAAAATGGCTGAAATGTATCGCTGCAGTTTGGATGTTCCCGCAAATTGTGGGGAGACATTAAAGCCGATGCAACAGTTGCGTCTGCCTTCAAACACAACCGTATATGAGCTGCGACAACTGGAACGCTATCGCTTGTACTCGCTGCAGTTGCAGTCATGCAATGCAATTGGCTGCAGCAGTCCCACAACGATCAATGAGCGGACAAACTTCACATTGAGTGCGGATCTGATGCCGCAGGTAAGCGCATGTCGTGTGCCCAAGACACTGGAGTATATGGTACACTTTGCTGAGCCGGCACAGCCGAATGGATTGATTATCAATTATGTGCTGCACTATCGCAACAGTACACAGGAAAACGATACACATCTCAGTTGTTTAACGCGACTTAAACATGCCCAGGCACATTATTCGCGTGCGGCTACATTAAATAGCAGCTATGATGAGTTCGCGGTTCGTGTTCACTCCTTGGCTGGTGATGTCATCACACGGTATGTGCCTATCACTTTGTGCGACAAGGAGCAGATCAAGCTGGCAACGGAGCTGGAACAGCTGCAGCTTAAGCAAAAAACCGATGCTGTGGCAATGGCGTCGGCGGGTCAGCATGAGGTGAACACGGAGACGCTCTCACATGCACGTGGCATTAGTATATTTGTGCTCTGTTTTCTGTTTGGAATCTCAGTCGGATTTATTTGGATGCTTTACAAGAGACGTTGCTGGCGCAAGTGGCCGGGATTGCGGCGTTATGTGCCGGTGCGAGAGCAATGGCTGCGCGAACGTCAGCAAACCGAGGATCGTGAAATACTCGTCGATGGATTCGAAACAGTGCGTTTTCAAAATAACAATAGCAACAACAACAATAATAGCAATGATGAGTACTAAATGTAATTGTAAAGTGTTATCGTGTAATCAATGTATATGTACTAAATATAAAATGTCGGACTTACCATATATATACTATCAAATCTATATTCCTTTTGTAGCGTTGTCCTTCGATGTAGCAGCGTCTCCATCCACTTCTTTAGTTGCCAGCAAAACTGCCGGCACACTGCTAGACCGCTGCACCATGATATCGCTGTCAGAGTTCGGCGTTAGGGTGCGTGGTGTTGTTACCTGCTGGCGGGCCTTGGCACGTTCTAGCTTGGCCTGCTCGTACTCTTTAAGCTCGGAGAGCTTCAGTTGTATAGTTTGCAGTTCCCGGCGACGCATTTTTTCGCTTTGTTTTGTTTTGGTTACTTTCTTTACGGCTGGAGATGGGCAAGATTCGATCGATAATTTATTAGAAGATATCGAACGGCTATCGACTTAACCTGAGAATGGCAATAAGGTCACAATATTTAAGAACGAATTATAATATTTTTTTTTCAAACTTAATTTTGTAATATTTTTTTTTTTTATTTATAACATTAACAAATAAAGTTAAATAATGCTAAATTTGTGCACACAAAATAATTGGTTATTTAACCTCCTAAATCCTATCTTAAGCTCACTTCATAAATTATAAATTTAAATAATTCGTATAAATTCAACTTTATTATTCACATATTATTAACATCATTTATCAGTCACCGCCATCGAATAGACCACCCCATTCAAGATCTTCCGTCTTCTCGTTAGACAATTTGTCGGTTTTAAACTCTGTGAAATATTTTCCATCACTTGCCGCATTCCAGCCGTTTTCCACAGCCTCGGCCGCCATATGTCGCGCATGTTTTGGCGGTGTGAAATGATTGTACGTACAATCTGTGTAGATGGCGTGATGCGACGATCTTGAGGCACTTGGACCTACATTATAGTGCTCGGCTAAGAATTCCAGGACCTCTGATTTGCTGCCAAGGCTATTAAATTTAACGCGCAGCGCCCGTTTCATTTCGCCGCTCCACATAAATGTGAGATGGTGATGGAAACATTGGAATTGTAAATGCTCACCAGCAGACTCGGCAATATCGAGCCACTGCTGGACACAGGTCTTGGGCGTTGTCGTTGCCAGCGGATAGTCACTGTTAAAAAGAGCCGGATTGGCAAGTAAGCCACGGGCAGCCATCACACCAGTTGCTTGTGTCTTGGCGTACAAGTCGTACGCATCCTGATAGCTCTCCACGTTTCCATTGACTATCAGAGGAATTTGCAAAGATTGTGCCACTTCTGCCATTGCCGCAACATTCAGCGTATCCTTGGAATGCTTCTGTGCCGGCGTGCGTCCGTGCAATGTCAAGAATGTGACGCCACAGTGCTCCAACTGCTGTGCCAGCTCAATTGTCTTCTGCACTGATGTCCTACTATCGCTGCCTTGGAGCAGACGCATCTTAACTGAGACACTGAAATCCGTGGGCAGCGTCCGTCTCAAGCACTGTACAATGTCCCGCACCTGCTCCGGCTGTCGCAGCAAGCCGCAGCCATAGCCTTTGGCTATGGCCCAGCTTTGGGGGCAGCCGCAGTTTAAATCGATGCCATCTACATAAGGATAAATAAGCTGTGCTGATGTCACGAATTCTGTAGCATCCTTAGCAGCAAACTGAGCAATGAGCGGCTGGTCATCGGGACCAGTGGAGAACTCATTTTGTCTCGCCTTCTCACTATTGTTTATTGAATCCGAAATCATCATTGGCGTAAACGCCAATTGAACGCCATTCTGTCGAATCAATCGTCGGAATTCTAGCTTGCTGTATCGCACCATTGGTGCACTGATGCGAAGAAAATCCTTTGCATCTGCAAAGAGTGCTCCAATGTCATGATGCGGTCTTTGTTGTGGCAGCTCCATTCGTATGTCTCAATATCTTAAAGTTTTTTGTGATTTCCTTGTGCGTACACATACACATGTGTTTTGTTTTGGCGTTCACGTTTTTTTTTAATGGAATATCTCACAGCTGATTTTCATAAATCAGCTGCTGGATCAGCTGCGCCCCACAGCATAAATTCAACTGATTTAAAACGTCTAAATATTGTGGTTAAACAAAAAATAAAAAGAAGCTTGTTTGTGGAATTAAGAATTATCCCATTTAATGCCTAAAATTTGAGAGTTGTTGGGCGGGTAGCAGATGCTGTAAGAATCATGAATCACAAGCAATATTGGGAAATAACTTAATTTAACTGTCGTTCAATCAATTTCAATTTAATGGGTATTTGAACTTTGCGACTTTAAATTTGGTTGTTAATTAATCAAATTCATATAAAGGATCTGAGATCGTGATCGGCCGTCAGGCTGAAATTTATCGACAGCTAAACCGACTTTTAACTATCGAAAGGCCAAATATTGTTTGTCACCTCTAGCGTGTAGGTGAAAAAAACTCACAATCGCAATTTCTTTAATTAAATGATTTAATACATGTACAAATCAAAACATAGTGACTAATTGGCCAACAAAAGGCAAAGGACGTCAATGACGCACAAGTGTAATGCAATGAAAGAGTGAACGCAGCAGGCAGCAGCGTCCCAACAACAACAACGACAGTGTAACAGCAGCAACAGAAAAAAAAAAATGCATTTCTCAATACCAGACACACAGGAGCAATATGTGGATGGAAACCTTGGCTCGCCCACATACACTGTGTTTAACATTTATATAAATGGCAACTTTCACTGCTGCCTGCGGTACAAGCAGCTGCGTGCATTGCACGAACAGCTGCGTAGGCGTTGCAAAGACACTGCTCTACCCCCCTTTCCAACTAAACGCCTGCTGCCTCTAAGCAACAGTCAGCTGGAAACACGACGCGCTGCCCTGGAGCACTATTTGCAGATCATTGGACAGGATGCACGAATTGCACGCTTGTCTTATCTACAACAATTTTTGCAGCGCGCCCAATTGGACACAGCGCTTGCCGAGTGCACAGTGGGCAGCGAGGAGGAGCTACAAAAGTTGCAGGTAGAGGTCTACAGCAGTGGAGCAAATGGTGTACAGTTGCTGGTCAATTGTCATGTACAGCAGAATTCAAGTGCGCTTCTGCAAAGCGTCTGCCGCATACTCCAGCTTCCCGATGAGCTTATGCAGTTCTTTTGTTTGTATCTAATGCGTAAAGGGGATGGAAACGATAATGCTGCAAACACATCCTCCTCCTCGCCTGATGATCCACCGACAGTGCTGCTACTGCGTCGTCTGATGGACTTTGAGTCGCCGTTTATAACACGTCTGCACGCCCAGCCATGTCAATTACAATTGCGCACCTGCTACTGGAACGCACGCTGGGATGCCAAGCTGTTGAGCAATAGTGTCGCCCTCAATTTGCTTTACCATCAAACGCTGGCAGATGTGGCCCGGGAGTGGGTCATTTGCACGCACGAGATGCGGCGGCAGCTGTACGGATTACAATTGCAGTCGCGACCCTTGCAATATTTAGAGCTAGTGCGTCAGCTGCCCTCCTATGGTTGCCTGCAATTTGGCGCCGCCCAGGTTGACTATCCGGATGTGGACACCACAGCACTAGTCACCATTGGCAATCGGGAGCTCAGCTTACGGACGGCGCGTGGTGCCAAAATCTATGAGACGAAATTTCGTGTAACACGCATGCGCTGCTGGCGGGTCAGTGCCATGCACAATACCTTTGAGTCACGAGATCAGCCCACGCAACTGCAGCTATCCTTTGAGTATCTGATGTCAAAGCAATCGTTACGCTGGATTACGATCACCAGCCAGCAGGCAATGCTTATGTCTGTGTCGCTGCAGGCCATGGTCGATGAGCTACTGCACAATGACAACAGTGGCGGCGGTGGTGGTAGCGATGATGAACAGGAGGCAAGCACATCGCGGGCTGCGTCGGAGTCAACGTCATCGACGCCCAGCTCCGTTTCATCCTGCACATCAACATCGACATCAACCACAGCAACAGCCGCAGCAACAACAACTGCAGCGACAACACCGCCGGTCAAGTTTCTAGCTGAACGTTGCAAGAAACAACATAAATTAACAACAGCTCGAACTTTTGCTGCTGTTTTCTTTCGAAATGATGATAATGTGGCTGCGGTACGGAATGAGGCATTTGAGGGCATTGGCGACGATGATCTGTAAATCTACATATGTATATGAATACGTTTATAAGGCCGTACGTAAACTTCCTTGTAGTTGTGAGAAAACCATCGATAACTAACAGAATTTTAGTCCAAATCTCTACAGCAGTGGTTGCTTTTAATCTTCCTACGTTATTGCTTTCGAACAATATAGAATATTTTGATTCCCAATTCAATTGGAAACCACTTAATTTCAAAATAGCACTTATATTTTAGAAGTTTTCCTCTGAATAGAACCACGTTTCCTTGATCAACCACTCTAAAATAACATTATTACACTCACTACCCCTAAAATAACTCTTATTAATGGGTATGCTGTATTTATCGATCGTTTTCTAGCACTACTACACTAGTATGTATGTATGTATGTGTGGTAAGTGTAAAAATGATTGTTGTTTACTTCTTTTGTAAACAGCGCGTTGCCAAAATAGTTTTTAATTTAATTATAACTGTTAGCACAAATCTAACCGTTATAAAATATTATATATGTATATGTATATGTGCAGCACATAGGCATAGAAGTTATTATGAACGAATCGAACAAATCGTACGGTACTTTTTCAACCCTCCCTCCCTTCCCATGGTGCTGCCAAATTGTAACGACAAATATGAAACTCGAAATGTGCATTTTATTCTGTTAAAGACAAAAGTAGATTTATGATCAAAATACATATATGATCATATTATCGACATGATGATTGATTCAATAACATTGCGTTGTGTGTAAGAATGCTCAGTAAGGACTATATATGCACGGCACTTGTGTATGTATGTATGGTAATTCTTTTGTAAATTACTTTTTTTTTAAATGATGACTCTACATTTCCTTTTAATATTGTATTTATGTGTAATTGTGCAGGTTTTTACGATTATTATTAACAGTTGATCAAAATATATATGTTATGCATTTTATAAAAATAAACTTAAAACAAAATTGTGAAAAAATTTAAATGTAATTTTTATTCATAGCGTATACAGCAACCAAAAACTATGCAATACATATATGCAATACACATATGTATTACATAGTTTTTGAACACAACGAGTGCTGTTAAGCCACTGTTAATAAACCGGCTTATGGGGCTGCTAACGCTCTTGAAATATCGATATTTCATGAGCCATCGATATTACTGTCAATGCAACAACGAAAAGAAAAAAATAGCTCACAGTACTCCCAATAATAGCATTGGGATTTTTGTGATAAACAAAAACAAGTTGCTGAATCAATATTTTTGACAACGCAAATACAAGATGGACCGCAATAACGGGTAAGTATCATATTTATTTGTACACTAACAAGATATGTTAATGCCAAGCGATTCTAATGACGCATACAAATTGAAAAAAAGTAAACACACTGTATGAAGGGTGTTTGCGTATGTGCGTGTGTGTGTAGACGTGAAAAACTAGGTGATATACATACAAACGTATGCAAGTGAAAAATAATTTTTCTTAATTAACGTTTTACAGACGTTACCCCTATATACGCCGACAGGGTAGCGGTAATGGATCGCACAATCATCATCACCACAACAATGCAAACTCCTCGACAACATCGTCAACATCATCATCGTCATCATCTTCGGCATCGGCAGCAACAAACTCATCGCATAGTACACAGTACTCCAATAATAGCATTAATAATGCGCCAACAAATACAAATGTGCAATATGCAGCAGCGTCGCAACCACAACAACAACAACAGCAGCAGCAAAGTGTACCAATATCACAGCACGATGAATTAATACGTTACATTCGCGATGCTTGGCATAAAGTAAGTCAAAACATATAAGTAGCAAATTACGAAATGTGCAGCATTTTTTTCTCGTGTGAAAGGATATATTTTTATGCTTTTATTATATCTACTTATTCCTCTCAGGTACGTGAGCAGGACACACCAGTTGTTTACTGCAATGAATCTGATAATCAATTGAAAAACTTCAAGCCATTCAATCTGGAAGAGTATTGGGGCCAACGCCTGGTACAGAACATACACGTTACCACAACACATCAGTAGAAACTTATATACTTAATCAGAAAAACACAGACAATGGCGTTTAAAAGCGCTAGCATATAAACTAAGTACACACACATTTGTATAATGATATATAAATCGCAAATGTTTTGACAATTATTAGCAAACTGGTATATAATGTCAGCGGGATGCAGTTTCCACATTAAATGTGGTTTTTTTATACATTTTTGTGAGTTATGGTTTCGATTTGCTTTTGTATAATTCGCATTTGCTTCAAGATAAAATATGTTTAAATATATACATATAAAAATCAATATTGTTAACACTGCCAGCTGCAAGGCAAAAAATTCAAATATTTATGACTTCTTCCATGAAACGGCATCCTATAAAAATTAAAAAAAAAAAACAATTGTTAGTTGTTGACGCATTTTTGTCCATTTTAAAATTGCGCTAAGCCAGATTGTTAATGGTCAACACAACCAAAAATTCCATACAATTCTGCAAAATATTACAATATTAATAAAAACACGAAAGGTTAGTTTGATTCCCCGTTCTAATCTCTTCAGCAGTTAATAAATATACAAAACTAAGTAAATTAATGAAAAGTTTCACTCGAAACTTCTTGGATTAGATTTGATTATAACTAATTTCTTTACATCAATTCCATTTTTTTCGTTAAACAAAGCATAAGCATGTGAATTATAGGTCAAAAAACTAAAATAGGTTTATGAATTTAAGAGCTATTGTCAATTGGAAGATTCATAAAAAACTGAATGCAAAGATGCCACACACAAGGAAAAATATCAAAAGGTGGCATCACTTAACATTTTAACTGAAATGCTAAAACTTTATTTTTTTTTGTCTTCCCTTTTTAAATGATCATTCAAACATATTTTTAGAAGCTATTTTCTAAAAATAAAACTTTTATATATAATGTTCCTTCTATCGATATATCGTTTGCCAAACCTCTTATCTACACCAAATTTTGCAATGCAACATTTGCATTGCATTGTGTTAGTGCATTTCTAATCATTCTCTTAAAGCGTTAAAATACTATGAGTTGTAAGTACAAATCTACGGCGCAGTTTCTTATGTAAGTTGATGAAAACGAATATTAAAATTTCTTTTTTATTTTTGCATTTTCAAATGAACCGTACTCTTTTCATCATGGTTGTATTTGATACTTCTTTTTGGCGGGATTTTTGGCTTCTGGCGCCGATATTAAAGACTTTACTGGGAAAACAATTTTTTTTCTGGTTGCGGTCAGACGTCTTAATTTTTTTGTTTGTAAAAACGGTTATAAATATCCAAAAATGGAATGCACCACCATTTTGTCACCCACGAAGTGCTCCAACAGCAGCAATGTCGCAGTTTCGCCGTCAGATGCGCCAACCGATGTTGGCATAAAAGAAAATCAGAATCAGTTGGAAAAGCCCGTAAACAAAGATGAACAGCAGTATTTGGAATTGATAGATTGGATTATAAAGACGGGCGATAAACGAATAGATCGTACACAAGTTGGTACCTTATCAGTTTTTGGCACCCAAATGCGTTTCGATTTACGTGACTCCTTTCCGCTGTTGACCACCAAGCGTGTCTTCTTTCGTGGCGTTGCCGAGGAGCTGTTTTGGTTTGTGGCCGGCAAGACCGATGCCAAGCTATTGCAAGCCAAAAAAGTGTACATCTGGGATGGGAACAGCACGCGCGAATATCTTGACAAGTGCGGTCACAAAGATCGGGCTGTCGGTGATTTGGGACCCGTGTACGGATTTCAGTGGCGTCACTTTGGCGCGAAGTATGGCACTTGCGATGATGACTATACCGGACAGGGCATCGATCAGTTGCAGCAAGTAATACACACCATTCGCAATAATCCCTCGGATCGTCGCATTATTATGTCGGCTTGGAATCCAATGGATATACCACAGATGGCCCTTCCACCATGCCACTGCCTCGCCCAGTTCTTTGTGTCGCAGTCGAGAGGTGAGCTGTCGTGCCACTTGTATCAGCGCAGTGCTGACATGGGTCTGGGTGTTCCCTTCAACATTGCTTCCTATGCACTGCTCACCTATATGATAGCACATGTGACGGGTCTGAAGCCTGGTGACTTTGTACACAGTATGGGTGATACTCACGTCTATCTAAATCATGTGGAGCCCCTCAAGGAGCAGATGAAACGTGTACCACGTCCCTTTCCAAAGCTTAACATTAAGCGTCAGGTTACAAATATTGAAGATTTTCGCTTCGAGGACTTTGAAATCGTTGACTATAATCCGTATGAAAAGATTCACATGGAAATGGCAGTTTAACACTATTCATTTTTTTGCATTCTTTTTTTTTAATAAAATATAATATTGTTTTAATTACAATATTGATTGTAATTCGTTTTCACATCGCTTGCATTAGCTTTTGTTTCGACAGTCCGTGAGATCAACAGCTGAGTTAATGTAATATATTCTACCAACAGAGATATAACATTAATGTATTGTATTCTGCCAACAGAATTAATTACAGAATATGTAATGAAATGTCATATCTCTAATAATCTTTGACGTTGTAGAGCTCTGTTAAGCGGGCGGGCGCACTGGTTTCTAATCTAGGTTGTTTAAAGAATCTTCGGGTTAACTGGCTTATGTATTTTTCTTTGCATTAGAGCAGCTGTCTAAAACTCCAATTGTTGTATTTAAGATAAGCTTTTCATTATTGGCCATATTGATTCGACACTTGATGGTATTTTAAGATGTCTGCTGCGTTAATTTATTCGCCCGCAGCAAAATCTAAATCTATGCCGAATTGCACGTTAACATAAAGTCGACACTAGATACTTATGTACCTTCAACAGTTAAGTTAAAAAACACTTGATTTTGTGAACGGTATTTGGGTACTTTTAAAAAAAGAGTTAATTTTATTTCTTTCGCTGTTGCCAGACCGTTTTATGTTTTTTAAACTATTCCATTGCAAAGCACTGCTTCTTAGACCATCTTGCGCAGCAGCCTGTTGATCTTGTCCTCGCGGTTGCCGAAATCACCACCGTTGACGTAGTGATTAGCCTTCTTGCGCCAGCCACCGGTGGGTGTGTTCAGTTTGAACGGCCACAGGAAGTTGGAGGCGTACTTGAAGTTGGGTCCAACGGTAAAGATCTCGTGCACCAAATCCTCAACGCACTGAATGTTGTGCGCCTTGCGCAGCTTGCGCTCAATTACAAAGTTATCGGTGATGGGCACACGCTGGCGGCTGTGCTTAACATAACCGCGCTTGTAGATCAGCTCGCGGACCGACTTCAGATTGGGATAGCCCCAGGTAATGTAGGGCTCAGCAATGCGAAGCATGTTGATGGTAGCCTTGTTCAGCTTGATGAACACACCATTGTTGATTTGGCGCAGACGGAACAGCTGCAAAACTTTGCGGACCTTTGGTGCAACCTTGTTGATACTGCAAAGCAATAATTGAAATTAGCAACAGCAACAACAACACACATTGGTGGCCGATGATAAATCGATGACTTACCCACGGATACGTGTGACAAATGCCAATTTGGCTTCGGCAGGCACATAAAACTGGTTGCGGCTCTTGGCCAGACGACGCAGCTTAATCTCGCGCTGATCAGCCTTGATGTACTCGTTTTGATACTTCTCAGCACGCACCAGATTCTCCTTCTTGCGCAGCGCTACGACAGCGGCACGCTTCAGGCGACGTTTCGTTTCGGAAACACGCTTGCTGATTTGTTTCTTGCTGAACTTAAGCTTGGACTCCGGCACAGCGGGCAGCTTTTTAGCTGCTGGTTTCTTAGCGGCCGGGGCTGGCATCTGTTTAAAGCACAAATTGACAACATTTAAGCAGTGTTTTTGTTAGCAAAATTGAAAATGTTACACTAACCTTTTACTCGACACTATGCACGTTGGTAAAAGAAAGGGAAAGAAAGAGCGGAAGCTTGAAGCACGCCATGTTGCAAATGTCAAAATATAGTCAAAGCAACCCTTCGTGTCAGTGCTGTGCAATGTCACATTTGGGCTAGGGCTGCATTTCGATAGCTGAACAGCTGTTATTGGTGATGCCAGCCCGCGCATTTCACGATATCACCTAAATTGTTTGATATTTAAGTGTATTGTTAAAATTAGTTACAATGCAGAGTCCCAGCAGTGTCGTTTACAATACAAGCGTCGAGCAGAAACGGCATGCTCAAAATGTGGCCAAGCGCCATCGTTTGGGCACACCAAAATTGCGTGATCTTTTACGGGAGGTGAGTGGTTTATTACTAAATTTGCTACAAACAAATCTGGAATTGTTTAAATAATTTAAAGAAATGCCGCATACGCATTATTAATGCACGCAAGGACAACATCGATGGCAATCGCACGATGCAGCTGGTAAGAGATACACATGAAAATATTTGTGTGATTTAAACTCAACTCAACGATTGCAGTCCGAACTGGAGCAGATTTTACGTTTGGAGCTTAATGAGCTTGACCAGGATTTAGAACTGGAGCAACATGTCTTCGAGGAGCTACTCTCAGATGTGAACGAGTGGTATGCTCTGCAAGAACAACACTTGGAAGCACTATACACTGAACCAAATGCTGATCCCAAAGAAACTTCAATACTCTGTCCCGTTTGCTTGATTAAGTCGCTTCAGCGCAATAAACTCCAATACACCTGTGAGTGTGGAGTAAAGTTTGAGCATGCGGCAGATATGCCACAACTACAGCAGCTCATACAGCAGAAGATCAACGAGCACGAGATCAACTGCACCCAAGCACTGCGTTTCTTTATAGAGGCACAGTCAATATCCTCTTGCCTGTTTGCCATTTGTGGAAGCTGTGATTATTGCTGCTCAGTTTGACTTTTTAACATCATTTATTTTCTTATGCTTGCTGCGTCTAGCACACAACAATTTGTATTTGTTTGTAAGTTTGTTATATAAGTAAAAATATTATATGTATGTGTAATTTGGTCCTTTTCTGAAAATCATTTAAATTATAAACTTGCACGTTTTTTCAGTTACTCTCACACAGTCTCGACTTCATCTTCGCCGGGTTTAAGGCCGCAGTGCAACTGATTTTCCTGTTGATACGCCCATGACATAAGCGCGGATGTGAAGTAGATGCCCAGCTGACCCCGATAATCGATGGCTATAACGCCAGCTGTTTCATGGAAACGCTTAGTCATCTCTTGGAGCACTTGCTCCGTTGCCTGCTGCATTTCCTCATTCTCGTGCCGCACCAATGCTAATATGCGTGAGGCGACATTGAATCGCATTATGGTCTCACCATGTCCGGTGGCCGATACGGCACCCGTCTCATTGTCTGCATATGTGCCGGCACCTAGCACGGGACAGTCCCCTACTCTACCTGCCAGCTTTCCCATTACGCCGCCCGTTGATGTTGCTGCTGCCAAATTGCCACAAGCATCAATTGCTACAGCCCCAACGGTGCCAGGCGGTCCATATAACATACTATTATTCTGCGTGGCTACCCAGTTAGCCTTGAAACCCTTCAAAGATTTTATTGCCCCTTTCGTGACCAGTGCACCTCTGGGCAGCAAATCGAATCCTTCAGCTTTAGCTAGACGCATAACACCCTCACCTGCAATATACCGATGTCGCGTCTTCTCCATTACCCGTCTGGCCAGAGATATGGGATGCATTATATCACGTACAAGCGAAACGCAACCAGCATTAAGTTCTGCTCCATCCATTATAGCCGCATCCAATTCCACATTACCCTCCCTTGTCAGTACGGCTCCATAGCCCGCATTGAAAGTGCAATCTGCTTCCAGAGTTTTAACCGCCTCCTCCACGGCATCCAACGCTCTGCCCGTTTTCAGCAATGTTCGAAAGCCCTTGCACGCCGCTATCTTCACGCCTAGCTTGTTGGCAAGCACAGTTTCATCTGGTATTGACCCGGCACCACCATGCACCAGCACAATGGGCTTAAATGCTCCAGAAGCCGAAAAACATTTTTTATGCTGTATCTTTGCCTGGCTGATAAAGTTTTTGATAATTAGAAAATTAGCGGGATTTCTCAGGCAAGGATACATAATAAATTTTTAATATTCAATATAAAAATTGTTAGTCTAAATTAAGTAAAATGTGACACTTTTTAGAAAGACATTACTTTGCTATGTTCAGTTTGTGAAACTGTTATAGTATTTAAAGCAAAATTTGTTTTGGTTAAAAAGTTGCATATCTTTATTTTAAAGCACAACAAACAGAACAACTTATTATAATTTTTTATCAAAAATGTTAATAGCAATTCGTTACCTACCTGCATCATTCCTTACTAACAAATGGCCAAACTTTTCATTAACTTTACATTTACAAGCGCTTCAATGAATCTATCTGCTGCAATTGACCGAAATTAAAGCCGGTTTATTTGCATATTATATGTGGTTTGACATGCGCTGAGATTCTCGAACTGTAGGCGAATTGGAACCAGAACTGGAACTTGCCGGCATTTAAAGCAAAACAAAAATAATAAACATAACATTAAACAAAACAACAAGAAGCTTGCGCAATTTAATTGGGAGTGACCGACTAGACAATACCTACAATATATATTTTAATATTTGAAGTAGTAACAACTTGTAAAAATGTTGTTCGTCGTACCTGTTTACCAAGACGAGTTTTAATTGTTCTTTGTTGTATCTTTAACGTTGATGGTGCTACCGCAATCATGTTGTTTTTGTTTTGTGTGTTGTTATGAATACCAGTGTCGACCAATAAGAAAACGACTATTGCATTAGGCTGTGCAGGGTATAAGAAAAAAAAGTAAGTCGCGACAGCTTTTACACGATCTTGCACGTGCATGCTCGCTAGCTCGCTCACTTGTCTGCGCTCTTTTTCTCTCACGGTCACGCACGCACAGCTTCTTGCCGAGAGTTCTTTTTTGAATGTTTACCGTTTCTTTCAGTACGTTGCGTTCCTCGGCTGCAGACGGTTAGGCAGCTAATTCTATATGCGAATACTGCTAACGGGAAAGTTTTCGGACGTTCTTCAGAATCACACAGAACGTGCGCATATTTCTTTTTAATGTCTCGCCCGTTTTGTTTATATTCACAATAATTACTATAAAAAGTTGAGAAAAAAGTCGTAATTAAACGTTAAACGTAACCGCGGCATGTGCTTAATATGAATGTATTAAGAGTACTTACATACAAATGTGAATTGTGTGTATCTAAAAATTAAAATTGCTTTTGAAAAAATACAAAGAACAATACGTTCGAGCTAATTAATTAGCTGTGTATATTTGTAATTGCGAAATAATTTGTTTACATTTTCAAGTTTTCTTCTGTATGTGTGATTTCTAAATTTTGGACTTTTCTCCGCACAAAATCTTTAAGGGATAACAAAAAAAAAACGATATAGATACAGACAAAAAGAAAATAATAAATACTTGAATGTATAATGTAATGAAATTTGTGAATTAATGCATTATAGAGTGTATGCAACAAGTGCTGTGGTTTAAAAACAAAAAAAAAAAATGGCTCAATTCTATAATCTTATACGCTGCGATCAGTTGAATGGTTCAGCGCGTGACACATATGATAATTTGCAAACCGATATTTGTGGTATAGATCGTGTTAAATACGTTTTAACATGCTTTTGCATAGTTGTGCTGATTATTGTATCAATTTTTGTGTGGAGAAGATATAAAAGGTGAGTTAAAGATTTGATAAATACCTAGAAAGTAAAAACTTTTCGTAGATATAATTTAAGTATCTTTGATTCAAGTTGTTCATTGGCAATTTTCGACCAATAGATACAATATACATATATGTATATTTATCTGGACGATATGTGACTTCTCGCTCATTTTTGTTCATCTCCAGCCGAAATTTTGTATTTAATTTAAGCTAACGAGCAATAAATCTGAATCTCATTGATCAAAAATCTGCCCTACATTATAAATATGTAGATATATGTGTGTGTGTGTATATATAAATTATGAATGATGAAAGCAGCTTAATTTTTCATTATTTTATATTCATGCTGTATCATTGAAACCCATTTAAATTAAAAGCTATTTTAAAAATACATTGGAATATAATTTCGAGAATTTCGTGACTAATTGATTAAACTGTTTCGTGAAAAAAGATTTCCTATTTACTTAGGGTTAGACTTTATAGAACTCTTTGGAAAGTTTTCAAAATGACTAGTTCGAAGTAGACCTTAAAAGTCAAACACCGGGAAAATTAGTTTCAACGTTTTTCTGCCAATTTTGGGACGTACGCTTATTCCAGAAGTCGGTCGAAAACTTACACAAAGCCCTTCAAGTTCTGAAATAATGCAGCAGGTTTTAATGAAAAATGATATAGTTTGAAGTTCTCTGCCATTCCCAATTGTGATACCCTGAATTTCCTTCCCATTGAAGGAATGGAAATATATCTATATCCATGTTCTTAAACTCAATATGAGAAAAGTGGCACATCTTGTAAAAAAAAATAGTATTTATTTCAATATTTACAATATATATGTGGTAATAAAAACTTTTAAAGCACAAGAACCACTTGTTTCCATAAAGTTCTCAGCTTAAAAGAAAATCACCCTTTTTCGCTGTGCCACAGTGATTAAAGGCCATATAAATATTCTGGACATGTAAACAAAAGAGAACCATTTTTTTTGTTTAAATATAGCATATGCGTTTATAAACAATATGCAAAAGACAGCAAGTCGACGCAGTGAGTTTTTTTTTCTTCTCTTGTATATATAAATAGTTTGTGGATGAAGGGGTGAAGGAGGTGGTGGTTACTCATGTGGCGCTAGGCCAGCTGTTGAAATATATGTATTAATGTGCATGGCGGGCTCCAAAAAAGCGACAACAACAATAAAGCATCACAAAAATTTGCTTTACATTCGTACGTATGTACGTATTCATTATCCGTATTGTATTCTTTGGCATGCTGTTTTTCTTGGTATATCATTTTGAATTTAGTATTTGTGAAAAGCCCATGGTGAGCTGTTTAAAATTGGCCTTTATGCGTCCCCAGACACTTGCCTAATGACCGAATAACTAAATGACTGAATGACTAAATGACTGGCTGAATGCATGACTATGCGACCAAATCGTATGCGCAGATGCAGATACACAGAAGTAAATATATAAAAGATACATGTCGAAAGATACATTCTCATTTAGCACCGACAACGGCGACGACGACAACAACAACAACACAAACAACAACAACAACAACGACGACGTCGGCACAAAACATGAAATCTAAATCTAGTTGCAAAATCATTTGAATTATTTACTGACAGCCGTGACATAAGTCAAACGAAAAATAGTCTAACAATTTCATAAATACTATATAGCACGTCAATATTAATTGTTAAAGTCGACGCTACAAATACTCTTACTCAAATAAAAGGGAACAGTAATGACTAATTATTTCTAAAAGATATTCCGTTGTTGATAATGTAGGAATCATTTTAAAATGTGTTAAGTAAAAGAATTTTTAACTAATATTAGATTTCTATTGTAGTTAAATTATTAGTTATTTACTTACTTTATTACGTTACACAATGAAAATATATTAATAATAATATTAAACATCTAAAACGAAACTCTTTTTAAATTCAAAATGAGATTAAAAAAAATAATAAATAGTTTGTGTGTTAAATTTAGAACAAAATGTCATAAGATAAGATTTAAATTGAAGAAATACATTTTTCCCATTCTTATGCATAGTTTTTCAGAGATTTTTCATATGGTTATATAAGATTTTATTGGTATTTAATATTTTCTGCTATTGGCAAGTGTATAAAAAGGCGAATACTATATAATAGTAGATCAATGAACGATGTCGTAGAAGGTGGCGACGTTTAGTGGCTTTGCCACTGATTGTGGCGGTGGTTGGTGGCTGTCGGCTTGTGGCGGTATTTGTTGCTGCACTACGACGTCATCGTCGAAGTCTTCTTGTTGCATGTTTCTGTGTGAGTTTGTTTTTGTTTTTTTTATTTGTATATGTGTACACAATGAACCAGCTCAATTAATAAAAGTTTACTCCAGTTTGCATACAGATATTTTTGAACATATATATGTAAGCAAGCATGTAATCAAGAGGCGCACAAGTTTTCATAGGAATTTTGTTGAAAGTTTGTTGTTTTGGACTGTTGTTGCTGTTGTTGTTTTTAGGTTATTTGGTCTTGTCATCGGATCCACTGACCATTGAACACTCGTAAATGAAATGAGCGGCATGCTGCATGGTCGCATGGCAAAATGCTTTTTTTTTTCGAGTTGCTGGATCATTGGTCATTGGTCATTCAATATGCGCATATATCTTCATCATCTGAATGCCGACAGCAGCTGCAAACAGAGCCAGCTAAACATTAAACAGTTGTTTGCATTGTCATTTCAATATTTGTTGATTTATTTTCTTATTTATCTGTGGTCGATGCAATGCACTTAATTGAAATAAACTTTTACTCTCTATTGCCTAGGAATGTGCCACAAATATTCATGCAGTTAAGATCTACAAACAATTATGCTCTGGAATTATTGCACTCTTTGATATTTCTAGCTTAGTGTATTGTAATACTTGTTAAGTAAGTTTAGTTGGAATGAAATATTTATTTATATACTTAAATTGTTTTGACTTGACTTGACTTATTAATTACTATAATGCTTTAGATTTGTCTTCTTTAGTTTACCAGAAAAAGAGTTAAATAGTTCAATTATTTTTTTTAACATTGTTTGACATTTATTGAATTGGTTTGAAGTGATTAATTTCTCTGCAATTTAGATTTTAATGTCTGAAATAATGTTTTTGAGAAATAAAAGAACTAAATTAATATTTGTTTGGTCTTTAGTTAAAATAATTTATAAAACAAGATTCGTTAAAAATAATCTTGGATTATTTTCAAATCAAAGTAATATAGCAATAAACTGAAGTATACATTAATCTTCTTGAACCACACACAAATTCGAGGCACTTTCATTTTAATTCAAAGCCACTCGAACTCATTTAAAACATCATTGATATCCGGAACTAATTGAACTTATAGCACTATCTTAAGTGCAATAGAATAACTCACACCCCCAACAAAAAAAAAAAAGGATGCGTATCAATAAACAGCTTGAATCAAGTGCATTAACAACAACAACTGCAGCAGTAGCAACAATATGTTGCACACACTCGTAAGTGCACCCATTGTGCTTGGTTCATTCATAAAAAATCAGCTACCAGCTAATCAGCCATAATACATCCGGCACTTGAGAAATAGAGTCCCGTGCAAAGGCGAGAGCTACAAATGCTGCAGCAGTAAGAGCAACAGCAACAGAAACACCAACAACAACAACAACAAGTTGCTACTGCAACTGCAACTGCACTTCAATGCAATTTTTTTTTTATTCTTTCTTATTTTGGGTATTTTTGGAACATTTTAGTAAACAAATCAGTTGCTCCACTTTAAACACACGCCGAGGTGTGTATATTTTACTTATATACATGTGTATCTAGACCTGCTTCATTGAGCGAGTGTAGTCTCAACTATTTTGAACTTTATTTGATTTCTTTATTTGCCACTTCACTGCATTACGTAAACCGGCCAAGAACAAAAAGTTTTTCGATCGAATGCAGGTGTGTTTTTTCATTAGAACGGGATAGTAAATTACAATTAACATATGTGGCAAGTGTGTTTTGATATTACTATCTGTTATTTTAAGAATATCCAAATATTGAATGGATCAACATGTTTTCGTTTTAAAATATATATTCTCTAAGGTCTTGTTGAAGTGTTCGACGATTAAAAGGAACCATAATCAATGAAAGTGTTTGATCATAAAAGTTCCTTAAATTATAATAGTAAAGTAAACCTTCTTGGTTATTGAATAAATACTAGGAAAAAATTCAGTTTCTGAATTAACCTTGCGTATTTAAAAAAATGACTGACAAGGAAGGAAAAATGCTGAAAGAGCTGGAAGAAAAATAAAGTTAATCTTTTAATAATTTAAAACCTTGATATAACTATTAAAAGATAATAATACATAAAATATCAGTACAGAAAACTCCCAAATTAATTTGGCAGAAAAATATTAAGTTGAAGCTTTTCTTATGATGTATATTTTCTATTAATTTTTTTTTTTGTTTTTCTAGACCTATTCGAGAGCAATAATTGTTTACTATTTAATTTTTCAAAGTCAATCTTAAATACTTTGTATGAAAAATGTTGCTATTAATTTTACAGTATATAAAAACCTAAACCTATTCTGTATTGAACATAAAAGAAAATTTTTTGCATGGCACTTAAATTTTCGTATTGTGTTTTTTACAATTGAAAATGCCAAACTGAAATAATTAACTTTGCATCATTTATCATTTATCAACTTTTTGGGATACAGCAACAACAAAATTTGCCAACACACTCATATACAAACCTACATGTATTTATACACACAAACAAATCTTCAACACACAATTTATAGAACTGTTCATGTTTTCAATCAACAACTATTAATTTTAAATATAACAACAAGGGCTAACAAATTGTTCAGCAATAAAAAATATTGCACCTGAACCAAAACATGAACAACACAATAAAAAGAAATTGAAAATTTGGAAATGGTTTGAATTTTTATTATACTTTTTGGTTAGTTGCATTTAAATGCACATTCGGCCAAAAAAGTGAAGAATAAAAAAATTCCCAAAAATGTACATTGTGCACAATTTTTTCAAAAAATATTAAAATCAATTATTCATGCATTTTTAGAGCGGTCAAAAAAGTAATTAATATGTAAGCATCGTTGCCGTTATGTCGTCTGTCTTTTGTACTCTGTGAGCCTCAGCGCGGCTGTCAAGGCAGGCATTTTTCATGAAATTTATAGACGGTCTGTGTGCACAATAAATAAAGTTCTCACACCCCCTAGCCCCTACACAAATAAAGAGAAAGTCTACAAAAAATACGGTGGCGCGCTAAAAAATTAAAATCAAGCCACAATTGTTGGGTAGGTTTCCCGTACCAAAATATTTACAAGCCCAAAAAGCTACATACATATTTCAACTTATAGCTATATATAACTACATATGCATATATGTATAAGCCTTCTTGTGTGCATTGAGCACAACACTGCGCCAAATAGTATGCAACAGTATTCGTAATAAATAATATTTCAACGGCATTGCGGACACAGGTTAACTATATAGCTTTTGTATCTGCCTGCTTGCTCTCCCCTTCGCAATTCTAGTCGCTGTAAGGTTTATTTTTGGTTCCATGTGCAAACGTGTAAATGTTCACGTTCTGCAGCCAAAAAGCATGCTACATTTTTGCACATCATTAAATATAGTTTGAGTGATAAGAACTAGAGAAAAGAAAGAACATTTTTGTACAGTTTGTTTTACAAATGTGCATAAAATTCTCTAAAAACTTTGCTAGTTTTTAATTCCAAGAAAACATTTTTAAAAAAGCAGGTTAGAAAATGTTAAAAGAATTAAATTATAAATATTTTTTTCAAGTTATACATTTGCAAAGTATTTCTTTTTAGTTTTTGATGACAAGAAAGTATTGAAACTATTTTTTAAAAGTTACTTAAAATTCGCTAAGATATTTTGCCAGTGCATTTTAACTTTGGCTTAAGTTAATAATATCAATCGAAAGCTACAATAACATCTTTGTTTGTTTTAATTATATACTGAATAAGCATGTATATTTTTCTTTTATTATGCTACTTAACTGAATAATCTCAAGGGAAAGTCCAATTTCAGTATATATATTCTAAATAGACTACAGCAACTCCACTTTATGGCAATTAAAAGTTTGTTAGCTTATTTTGAGTACACAACCATGGCAATGCAATCAAAAAGTGCGCCAGTCAAGTGGGCGCCATATATCACACTTAAGATTATGGCCCATCCAGCCAGAGTCGCAGGCACAGAGACAACTCAGCAAACAACAAACAGACGTGCCAGGAGCTCGCTCAGTGGAGGCGTGCAAGCGGAAACTGAACTTCATTCAAAGGCCAGCCCGTGCAGACGCCTCTTGACAAAGAGAACGCGTCATAAACACTTGAATATAATTGTGGCAATTACAAAGAACACTTGAACACAAACTCACACAAGTAGTCACACACATACATACATACATACAAACAAAGGAACGACTGTCTGGTCCTTTGCCTTACTAGTGGTACGGAATCTCTCTACCTGGTCGTCTGCCACTCCACTTAATTAAACTCACAATTGTTGATATTGTGATATTTATGCGAGCTGAGCTTTGTCCACTATGTACTTACCTAGCAGTATCTACTTAACGGTATTTTACGTACACAGTAAAGCAACTGCTCGTTAAATTTAACATAAAAATGGTACTCAATACGTTTAAGATTATTGTAGTAGGTTGATAGTTATATTAGCACTGATCAGTGATTGCAGCACTGCCGACTAATGTGGCGGTATGTCGATGCAACTATCGCTTAAGCAAGTGACGCGATAATTTGAATAAAATCTAAGGTCACTCTTATTAGTAAAAATAAAAAAATATATGTAAAAATCAGTTTTTGTGCGCAGATATATAAAAAAAAAAAGATTTGATTATGAATTGCAAAACCAATTCTTTTAGTGTGTGTACCTGTCCAAACATTTTCTATATTCCACTGTTCGTTGGTTCTTTTTTCTTGTTTGTTAATGTTTGCGCTTTCTCGTTGCAGGTGCCATAAAACTTTGCTGGCATTTCACAATTTGCGCGCAGCTGTTTTGCTGCTATTGCTAGCTGTTAATAGTCTGGAGCTGGCCAGAAGTCTCCTGCCCCAGCGCAATGGTGAGCAGCTAAAGCGGCTCTTTGACTTAACGCCTAGGGAGTTGAATGTTTTGATTATCATCGGCGATGGCGCCGTATGGAATGCTCTCGCCGCCATCCTGTTGACAATTATGCTAATGTGCTATCATCGAGTGCTCGAGCGCAAAAAGATGACAGGTGTGTGAGTGCGTACACTTGTGTATGCATGTGTAGAACTGATAATTTGATGCCGGGTAAATTAATCAAACGCTGTCTCATTTCACAGTCTACTTGTATGGCAGCATCGCTATGGAAATGTTGATTTTTCTACTGCGCTTTGATGAACTATCCGAAGTTGCCTACCACGAGGAGATCTTTGAGCTTGAGATATGTCTGGTCACCATAACGGTGCTTTGCCTATTGACACTCGCCGGACTCGATGGATACACTATTTATAAGGAGGTAAGTCAATCATCGTGCATTCGAAGTTTTTAAATAACGAACTCAATATTCAAAACAAGGTTAAAATAGCTAATTTGTTTTTTAAATTTCTTTATCTTTTAATTTATAATAATAAATCAAATAAAGATAGATATAGATATTTTTTCTCTTAGACGATCTTTCAGTATTAATGTAACAGCTTTAACTTTTTCTGCTGTTGACAACAAAGTTAAATGTAATTTAATTAAAACTTTAACGAACATGTAACAGATACTTGCCATTCTTGGCATATCTGCACTATTTTCGACACGCATGATTTTAAATCGCGTTATCGTATTAACATGCTTGCATATTGTATAGCCCAAAAGATATTTAAATATTTAAACGGGATAACTACAAGGACAAGCAATGTGAAAGCCAAAGGATGCCGTCAGTCGCACTGTGCCTTCTCATGCTTGACATTATTTCCGCTTGAGACCGGAAATCCAAAGTTGCCACTCAGGACACACAAACACACTAAGAACTTGCCACACACATGCACTAACAAACCAAGAACAACAACAAGTCTAGAACTAAAAGAGAGAGGCGCAAAGCAATAATCGCCCTAAAGTAGCAAAGCAAATAAAAACATGAAAGTTACATTGGGCGATTTGGTTGCTTACCCTTTTTATAGTGCGGCCATGCAAAGAAAATGAGCTAAAGCGGGCCAGACAGCATGAACTTCATATAAAACTTGCTTGTTTATGGTTTTTTATACAGGTTTTTTGCCAAGCGCAGGTGCTGGCCTTTTAAGCCATAAGCGAGCCGGCGCCGATGTCGTTGTGGTTTGTGCCCGTGCCCCACTCATATCTTGTATAGCAACTTGTGCCCATGCTGTACAGCCAAATGCACCAAAGCTGTTGCATAGTGTAAGGTGAAAGCGCATATGAGAGTAAAGCATAATCTGACATTGTCTGCTGCATTTTTTTGAGTGTGTGTGATTTAAGTTTTTCGAATTATATGTGGATATCAAATATTGATGGCAAGTGCACAGATTAAGTCGCAAAAAGGTGTAGCATACTTATCGGCAGTGTGAACTATACGAATATACATTTGGTTGCCGTATTGTTCAAAATAAATTCTTATATTCTGCCTTTCGTAGCAGAAAATGTTAAGAGTTGCAGTTTTCTTTATATTTTTTTCGTTAAAAAAATATTAAGAACTAAAACAAAACCATAAGTAATTCTGAGAATTTACTTACCTTTTAGTCCTTTTACAGCTTTCAAAATTTTAAAATAGGCATAATGTTATCTTACTGTACATATATATATATATATTTTTGCTTCATTCAATATTCAAGTTATTGATTATTCCTTGGTTAAATTTATGTATAGGCATGCTTCGTATTCACTTTACTAACAGCAGGCTTCTTTTTAACTTTTTCTTTGACATATTCATACACATGTCGAATGAGTGATATTCAAACATCAAATGAATGCCAGCTGAGGTTCAAAAGCCAATTGAAAGGCAAACTTTGGCCCAAAAAAACTAAATATATATGTTTGGCTAAGTGTGTGTGTGTGTGTGCTCACACGGAAGACGTCCTCGAGTGTGCTTTATATTTTATAAGTGGTGTCTTATAAGAGGATTTCGCAAGGGCCAAATGCAGCCAATGGAATAACGTTGCATAAACGATACGGAACCCAAACAAAATAGTCTAGCTACAATTGAGCGCTGGGCATTTGTCAACATATCCCTAACAACCCCCTACCTCTATTCCGACCACCATTCATAACTATGAGGAAACGGATACTGTGGCACTGACAAAATGCCGCTTCACGTGCTTTTACTTTATTTGCAACGCTTCTACTCGAGAGTCACGAGAAGACCCAACCTAATTTGGGTGCCGCCATGCACTGCATAATTTTAATAAAGCACAAGTTTGTGGCGGGTGCGATGGGGTGGCGTAGGTTGGGGTTTTGTGCGAAGCGTTGCTTCTTAAATGGAAAGTGGCAGTTGAGGAAAGAAGGGGGCAGAGAAGGAGTGAGCAAATAATGCCATGCAACGCTAAGCACAAACCCGAAAATACAAACAAATTGTGAGAGTGCTTTTTAAGCGAGTTTGTTTGACAATTTAATACGCTATAGTTAAAATTTATTAAAATTATCAAATTGAACATATAATTCAGTTTATTAGATTTTTTTGTTGATCAAAAATAATTCGATTCTTATTCAAATTAAACTTGCTTTTGATAATATGTGAAAAATTTAAGTTAATCTATAAAAATCATTATCATAAAGTAAATCCAAAATTGCTTGCTTTTAAAAAAATGCTGTGATTATATATGTGATAATTGTTATTTAAAAATATTTGACGCATAAATTAACCAGAAAACCAAAATAATTTGAAACTTTTAGTTTTGTTTATTTAAACATGCTAGTTATACACTGAAAACTTTAAGTAACCAATTCAGAGCTACCCTAATATTTTTTTTTTTAGGGCATATTACAAGGCGGATGCTGATTTGGTTGTTGATATTGTTGCTGGCGGTGGTATTGTTGTTGTTCTTGTTTAAAACGGATGTTGGGTTAGGCGGAGGAATGTGTATGTGTGTGTGATTGTCTATCTGAGAAGGGTTCAGAAGAGCAGGAGGGTTGAGCAAATTTTCAGTGCAGTTTGCATTTGCATTTTGGCAGAGAAGGGAGTGAGAAAAGAGCGAGCGTTAAATTAGCTAAGCAAATAGCCGTGGAAGTGAAAGCAAAGCGCTTGCCTATCGCTCACGATGACAATGCAAAAGGTTTATTTAATTTACCAGGGGATTAGCATTTGTTGTAACTAGGTGGGGATGGAAAGAAGGGGGAGGGAGAGGATGGTTGTGTGCAGCGACTGCAACTGGATTTTAATATGTTTACATTTTAATTGAGGTTAAGCGCAGATTTGCTGCACTCAAAAGCGCTTTTGCGCTTGGCAAATATTTTATTTATGTCAGTTTGCCAAAGCGTTTGCATACTTCAAGGCGTTGCGTGCTTGACCGCACGTCGAGTGCCACAAAAACGACTGCTTTAGAGACTCTTAAGTGCCACAAATGCCACAACAACTGCTAGCTGGCCAAAACTGGCACCGGCAACAGCAACAGCTACAGCAACTCTTAACAATAGACTGGTAAGAAGAAAAGCCAAAAGACTGCCCAGACGAAGTGCCATTGTTAAGGCGTTGAGCAGCATACAAAACGTGTTGCATTTCAAAAGCAACAACAAAACTTACCACTTTAAAAAAGGAAAGAGAAGAAAATAATATATAATAACAAGTTGAAGCGTATGTTAGTGCTGGGGGTTTACAAAATACCCTGTATATAAACTTGAAAAAATTCTTTTGATTTTTTATTTGCGATTTTTTAGTTTTTAAATGCTAATCTGTTTACTTAATCCGATTATTTATTTATTATTTCAATTACTGCCAATAAAAGTTCATCAACCATATAAGTATTTTAATATATGTATTTATCGGTATTTTGAAACTTGAACTAACATAATTGAGAACCGTATTGCTTTTATAACAACATTAGATATCTAAAATCGTTTTTAAATTTATTTTAGCTTTATCCTTGATAAACATTAATAATATAGTAGTATGTTTATTCTATTTGTGATTATATTTATTTAATTTCTTAACAGTTATTTTTTATAAATTTTTAAATTTTAACTGAGTGTCACAAATATACTCTTGTTATCCGCTAATATACCTTTTTAAGATGAGGTAAGGTGTATGCAACTAAAAGTGACAGTAACACATGCAAGCTACAAGGCTACAAAATGCCAACTTGTCTTTTTGTATGCGGCACTAGACAAACGCGGGTGGGTGGGTGTGTGGTGGGTAAAAAACAGCGAAACTGGCTAGCAGGACTTAAGACTATTTGCTAAGTTGCTTTTGAGTTATGTTCTAGTTTAGGTTGGCTTTGTTTTCTTCTGGGCATGAAATGTGCAACAAAAATAAAACTATGTGAGCTGACACTTCAAGTGCAGAACTCCATTCCAGATTAAAACTGAATAATCTAAAACATCTGGAAAATATTTAAATTTATTCATCCTTTGCAGCGCTATCGAGATGACTGTCTGGAGGATTATGATCGTATTGGCTACAAACACACACTTGCCACCTTCTATTCCAAAACGTGTTTCTGGTGGCTTACATCGCTGTTGTGGTTAGGCTATAAGGAACCCCTTGAACTGGAAGATCTGGGACATATGCGTTTGGAAGATAGCGCTAGGGCGCATTATGATCGATTCTTGTACATATACACAGAGAAAAGGGTGAGTTAAAATATTTATTAAAGTCATATCTTAGCTTGATAGTTTTAAAAATTTCAAATAAGCCGGACCATTAACGCAAAAATATATATTATCTGCGTGTGATACTTATAGTTGAATATAATAACCAATTTATTAACGCATTAAATGAGAACGAGACGCATTAAGCGGCATTTAATTAAAAGGCATACATTTACAAGAATGGAAGTAAAAATAAATAATTAAATGCCTCTGGCCAAAATACTTGGTTACAATTGAGACTTCTTTCCGGCTTGGCCAGTGCCTGGAACAGCCCAACTGGCTGCTCTGTTGAATTTCCATTAAGAAAATATTGTATTTAATTTGCAAAAAGCACAACAAGCAAATTGCTTAATTATTTATTTAAATGCAATGCCGCCGTGGGCCGAAAGCAATAAATTATCAATGTAAATTAAATGAAAAAAACATTTATTTTATTATGTATATATTGTACATATATAGGTATGCAAAGAGAGATCCTGCCGATAACTTGATAACAAAGTGAAAGTGTAGCCTTTGTAAATTTGCTTACTTTATTTGTGCCCTGTACAAAATCGGTTGCAATTATTGACAAAGTAAAAGGCATGCATCTTATAAATGCAATAAACATTGTTGTTTCAGATATAACATACAATATTGAATAAGATTGTATTTAATTAATCAAAAACAGGATAGCAGCGAGTCGAAATGTATTATTTAATTCGAATTTTCTTACATGGTTGATTTTTTAATGTTAATTTATTTACCGCATTTTGTGTGCAATTTTAATGAGAAAACGGCTACGGGATGTGTAAATTATTATAGAACGGCCAGACCAGCCAAAGCAGCCAAAGAATATATATTAAAAGTCTGGCATTAATGAGCCTATTTATTATACTTAATACAAACGAGACGCGGCATAAAAGTAATGTGTAAAGTGAAACATGGAAATGTGTATGCAAGAATAAGCCATCTGAATGTATCCTTTGATAAATATCTGCTAGTGTGGAAAATTAATTAGATGTACATTGCTAAAAAGAATTATGAAAGGGGAATATGTACTCAATATGTTTTTTTGTTTATTTTTTTTTAAACATTTTTTTGTTTAAATTTTATTACAATTTAATTGAAAATATTATGTTTTATGTTTCTTTCTAGCAGAACTATATTTTTTAACCATATTGAGATGAATATATAGTTAGCTGGTCAAAAGACTAAGCAATCAATGAAAATTTCTAATGGAATATATTAATTTTAATGTTGTTGATTATATTATTGAACACGTTTTAAAAAAAACCTTCAGTTTACTTTATACAATCTATAATATACTTTTCCTTCTGTTTGTTTTTTTGCAGAAAAAATCGAGCTCACCGCCATCTTTGTGGTATTGCTATGTAAAGAACAGTTGGCGCATGTTTGCACTGGGCGGCATTTTGAAGTTGGCCGGTGATTTATTTGCATTGATTGGTCCACTTGCCATCCAGCAAATAGTGCAGTACATTGAGGGACTCTATGCGGCAGCGGCACAGGAACATGCAAAGGCATCAACACAATTGGGAGTTGGGTCGACAAGTAGTCAAATGCTGGGCCCTAATGCGGCCACAGATGGTGCGGCCGATGTTGTTTACTATGACGATAATGATAATAATTATGGTGTTGGTGGTGATAATGATGACGCGGTATACAGTTTCGGTATTGGCATTGGCGATGTGAGAATTTACTATGCCAGATGGTCGGATTTGTTAACAAATGGCTGGAGCATTGCTTGGCTGGTGCTGTTGGCTGCCTTGGCACAGGCCGCATTGTCGCAGGCCTCCACGCATGTGCTCAACATGACGGGCATCAGGATTAAAACATCGCTACAAGGTCTAATTTATCGCAAAAGTTTGCTTCTAAATGCAAGCAGCGGTTGTGCCAACAATGGTTCCGCTGATGTTGTTGACGACTCTCGTGTTGCTGTTGATGCTGCTGTTGTGCAACAAAATGGCAACATTAGGTTGACTCCCAATGATGATAAGCCGCCTGCCGAGGTGGAGAAGGCCACACAACAAACAGAGCGTTCAAGCGGTGAGTGTTTGGCTTTTGTCAACTCCCTTTCCTTTCCGTAACCACCTTCATTCCTCACCTAAACCTTAACCCTTCTCTCTCTCCCTACCTTTTTGTTTCATACTCCACTCGTGTTTGACAGAGGTAAATGTGCGTTTGGTGTTAATTGAAAGTTTTACGGCTGAAGTGATTTTTGTACCTACCAGCGATATATACACAGCACCCAAAATGTCCACGTGTAATTGACTTAAGTGGGCGTGGTCATTTCATTGCGCACAATGAAAGTTTCGTGCTGATAGCTATTCGTTTTAAGTTGCGATTAGAGTAGGGCTGCGGTTAAGACAAATTGCTTTTCGATTGGCTTAGTCTGCTTTCAGAGCTGGGCTTTTTTGACAAATGAGGTCTTTTGATGAATATAAAATTAGATTTAATGGTAAGAAATACATATGCTGAATTTAAGTGGATTGGTTTTTTTTTGAAATGCGAATTGTTTTGTTGTAACGTGTGTACATGTTGGTCGTGGTATGTAACTCTTAATTTTTATGTGAATTTTGATGTATGCATTAACAATGTAATAGCACTGATCACAAAACTGGCGATGAATGTGGCGATGTGAATATCGATATGTTGTGAGAGCGATAATTAAAATGTAGGGTCACACTAATTAGTAAAAGCGACGCGCTCAGAAATGATTAAGCACAAAGAGAATAAGAAATTGAAATATATTCGACAATCAGTATCAGTATGTATAAATAAGAAAAGGATCAGTTTCAACTCAACGATACAACTAGAACAAGTGCCTATAATTAATGATGTTTTCACAATTTTTGCCAACCAACTAACACATTAATTTCCAATGGCGCAAACATGCAATGTTAAATGTAATTTATTTGATATTGCTTTTATTGCATAGGCCTCAGTGACATTGGCGCCATCACGAATCACATGACGGAGGATACACTCAATATTATGCAATTCTTTTGGATCGCTCACTATGCTTGGGCCATTCCATTCAAGGTTCGTATAAAAAGAGACATGTTATTTACGAGCATCTTGCGTGCTCCTTGAAAGCTAATTTATAACACTTGCTGGCCGTGTAGTTGTATTGCCAATTTATATTGTTGTGCAATGGCTTTAATCACAATTTGGATTTATTTCATTTAATAGCAAATCGCATTTGATTTGTGTATTATTTGTGCAATTTCTTTCACAGCTGCATGCAAATTTTGTTTGTGTTTCGGCATTAAGTGCGATTCGGAAAGCGTTGTGCAAATATTTGGAATTGTCTCTTGAAAAAACAAATACTTAATTTAAGGCTAAGGGATTTTTATGTAATTAAACAAACTTGTTAATGATTTAACCAAATTCAAATACACTTAACACACATTGCTCTCCAGGGTAAATTTATACACATTCACACAAGCAGGCATAATTAATGCGTATTAAATGTGAATGTGTGTTTTGCTTGTGTGTGTGTGTGTGTGCGTAAAATACGGCATAATTAGCCGTATAGGTCGTATTTACTCTGGTGCTGGTTTCAGTTCCAGTTACAATTACAGCTTCAGACCAGCGTTGTCCAAGCATGAATTGATTTGTAAATGTTTGGGCGACTCCGGCTCGTTCTTGGCGTGTTTTCGGATTTGTGGTGCAGATGTTGGTGGGTGCTTGTGCTTGTGGTGGTTGTGATGGTGCTGCTGTTGTGCTGTTCAACTGTCATGGCAACAGCTGCATTATAATTAACTCGTTTGTATGCAGTCCAAGTCGGATTTAGCAGGCAGGCAAATTCGTATCGCATCATGTTTATTGTGTAAAAAATTAATTATCATTTAAGTTTCAGGTATTGGCCTTATTTCCTTTCTCTCTCTCCATTGTTTCGCTTGTCGTAGAACAATAATCACATATATCTTAGGAAACTCAGCAGGTATTGCTTGTCGGATTAGTTAAAATCAGCAATGAAATGCAAACATTAAGAGAACGAATACTATATCAAGTAATATTCAACGATAAGTCGAAGACAATAGTAAATTTCTTCAAAACACATAAATATTCAATAGCAAAGATAGTAAATATTTAATAAGATCAAAGCCATTTGGTTTTAAATTAGGTCAAAGGAAGCACGTAGATTTCACATAACAAATACAATAATGATAACTGGAAAAGGCTAAAATGGACATTGTTTAAAGTTGTTTAAATATTTTTGTTATTTACCTATTTTGTACACTTGTAGTTGGATAAGCCACCTCAATATTTTGTTTACTAACTCTTAGTAATAAATTTAAATTATTTGTATAAACACAATGACTGTAAATAAAGTTAATTTAGCAATAAGTTAATATGTGGCACAAATGTTCATACCACAAACAAACCTGTATAAACACAAGAAGAAGACACAAAAAGCCAGTTTATATATGCAAACAATTTATTAGTATAGCTGCTGCTGTGTCGACAGATTTGATACAGGTTTAAGCTTGTGTGTATAGTTGTAGTTTATAATAAAGCATAACTTGTGCATTTTCATTAAATATGTGGACTTTGTTTACTGCATGCTTGCACTTTATATTATATATATATTGTTTTATACACACAATATTAATAATTTCTATCATTTGACACACATGTCTAGCTTATTTTTGATCACAATATTGATTATTTCAAATAATTTACTTACAACATAATTATTTGCAATGCCCAAAGCCACATAACAAACCAATATTGCAAAGACTGCATGCACAAACACAACAAATTAATTGTGTTCTAAAATCACACATTAACTCGTTTATTTGTGGTATATTGCCTTACAGATAACGTTAGTCATTTACCTGCTGTACCTGAAGTTGGGCATCAGTGCTGTGATTGGTGCCATTGTATGCATTCTCATTATGACTCCGTTGCAGTTTCTCATCGGCAATGCCATGTCCAAGAACGCCGAAGTCATAGCGGTAAGTAACACAATAGATTTTCAACAGACTATAGCTCTATCAATGCGATACACATACAAACATATGTGTGTACTTTATTCTTACTGCTGTTCAATTTAATTAGAGCTAGGACAAAATTAATTTAATTTTCAAATGCGAAATGTACAACACTTTGAGTAGAATATGCCAAAGCTCGATTGGGTCACAATGTGTTTCTCAATACGGACATTGTGCTAGGTCAGTTTTGTTTGCTAAGAATTTGTTGTTTAGAGTTTGCTTTCTCGAACTTGCTTGTTGTTGGTGTTGTTCTTTTGCTGTTGGTTCATTAAAAAGTTTCTTGAATTTCGGTTTTTGGTCATTTTGAGGTTTTCTTAACTGACTTACCCGAACTCAAAGTGTTAAACTAAAACCGCTGAATTGTAATTTGATAGATGCCAGGTTGTGAGAATTGAACAAAATTCAAGTAAATTAAATTGGGTTAAACAAATAGGCACACAACATTTTATAAACTGTGTGTAGCAAATCTGAGGTACAATCTTTGTTTTGTTTCAATTATAATGAAATAGTACACAGTGCATGGAAAATGTGTTAACGGTTTAATTTGCTTTTGGTTTTTAGGGTGTACATCTAAAATTTAGAAATAATTTCAAACACACAAAGCAAACATCGAAAGTAAACAGTTTCACCTATAAATAATACATGATGGTTAGAGGGTAAGCAAATGTATTCGACGTACAGCAAACCGTATCTTTGGTGTATTCTTTAAGAGCATACAAATTGGTATATTAATTTGAATTAATTTAAAATGTTATTTCTTTTTCTGTCCTTACTAGAAATATACTGATGAGCGACTAAAAAAAATACATGACACATTGATTGGCATTAGGATTATTAAATTGAATGCCTGGGATGAAGTTTTTCTACGAAAGATACAAGCAGCACGTAAAAAGGAGCTAAAGTATCTTAACAAAGACGCCATGTACTGGACCTTAATGAGTGAGTTATGATAGTCTTGAACAATTAGTGCAATCAATTTTCTAACTTAAATCTTTTTGAATAGCCATTTTGACACATATTTCGACTGTGCTAATCACATTCGTAACCTTGGCTGTTTATATTTGCCTGCCGCAAGATTCACGTTTAAATTTTGATGCGAGCCATCTGTTTGCAGCATTGGCATTGTTTCAACAGCTAACTGTGCCACTGTTGATCTTTCCCATCACAGTGCCCATTATAATAGCAGCTCGAGTTTCCACACGTCGCTTGGAGCGTTTTCTACATGCTCCCGAAATTCAAAAGCAATTCGAGGGTATAAGGAATATGGCGCGCATCTTGAGCAAAAGTGATGCCTCGCTTGACATGTACGAGACGCAGGAGAAATCCAATATGACACTACGCACCGCTCAGGCAGAGAATCGACTTAATGAACAACGAATGGCATTGCGCATTCGCATTCCTGAGGAACAGGCTCAGCCGCAAGCTCAACCTCAGGCTCCAGCAACGCCACCAGCTCCTCTAGCTCAATCGGAACCAATAACGCCGCTGCTGCAGAACAACGGAGAACCAGCAGAAGATAAGTCACCTGCCTACTTTGCCCATGAGCTGGGCCATCACAAGCTTGTTCAGCAGCGTCGCGAACTGTTGCGCAACACACCTTATGTTGCAATACGTCCACCCAAACTGTTTGGTGGCACCATCGAAAAGCCAATGGAGTTTTCGGTGTTGCGTGCCAGAAATACGGATAGCTGGAGGCGTGATTCCCTGCTGCTCAAGATGCCCGATGACATTGCCGTTTCCATCAATGATGGACTCTTCACGTGGCAGCCACAGTGTCATCTGCCAAACGTGCAGCTTCATGTCCCAGAAATGGCCATACCCAAAGGCAAATTGACAATCGTTGTGGGTAAAAATGGCAGTGGGAAAACATCGCTGCTGTCCGCTTTGCTCATGGAGATGCCATTGCTTGCAGGGAATATGTTTTGGCATAAGTAAGTAAATATCGCATTTTATTCTATACACAAATATTCATAATAATTTAGTATACATTTTTGGATTAAAATAATTAATTCCCTTAACAAAATCCGCTTAACTATATCAACAAAAAGTATTTTGTGCTTATAAAAAAGTATCCAATAACATATTTTCAGAAGGCTTTAGAAGTTTTTAACCCGATTGGCTATCGATAATATAGTTTACTTTCTGTAGTTGGTTCAATGCAAATTTAATTTAAACTTTCTTTTATAATACCATCTGCAAGAGTATAAAAATGGGTTAAAACATGCAAAAGCTTAAGTGAATTGTATGTAAATGGCTGCTTAAAATGTCAGTCAGCAAATAAATAAGGCAACCAACCAAGGCACTTAATATACATTCCCATTTATATATATGTATACACATATGTGTTTGTATATCGAAGTGCAGGAACACATTGATATCAACTTCATTTGCCTTTTTTGCCTTTTTTGCATTTTTTACATATAAAACGCATATTATGGCAATGCAGCACCAAAATGTAGGCAACTTCAACGATGGCGTTGAATTACCGAAAAAAATATATTGAGAAACTTGTGAATTGAAATGTTACACACACACACACACACACACACACACACCCAGATGCACTTGTATGTGCTGTGGTAAGAGAATTTATTGAAACTCAGAGTATGGGTTATAGTGGCGGGTATGCGAGCTGGTTAGAAATTGAGTAAAATGGCAAGCAGAAAACGCGAAGCGTTTATTGCATTTTATTTATTACACAGTCAAAGGCCGAGAAAACTTGCTCGAGCGCCGCTTTGTATGCTTTATAAAATTGGCAGCAAGCAAAAGTGTAATGTGGAAGAAGAGGAACACTTTCACACTCACACACACACTCTTTACATAAGCAATTGGAAAACTTTAATTAAACGTAGCCAACTTTGTGTGTGTGTGTGTGTGTGTGTGAAGGGTTTGAGTGCGAGAATTATTTCGCCGCACCTTCATTGTTGATTTAAGTGTTGGCACTAAAACATATTTGAGTGCTATTTAAGTTTTAATGCGCCCAAAGCAATGACCTTGAAACTAAGCACAAGCACAAGTACAAACTTATACAAAAGCTGCGGGTTTGAGCGAGAAATTGAATGAGTCGTATGTACCCAAATGTCAGTTAGCTAATTAATTTGAGCGCACCCCTTGAAAATTATGCAATTAAATGCCGTTAAATGAGCAAACAAACTAAAAGGCAACTTACCTTTGGGGTATGCAGGGGCAGCAGCAGAGGCAGTGGCAGTGGCAGTGCCCCTGTTGTTGACACACCACAAAATAGCACATAAATTATTTATATATTTACATGGTGGGGGCGTGTCAACGTTGCCCAGAACTCTAGTTGCGCTGTCCTTGTTACTCGTTGACTCCGCTTGCGGGCACACAACAAAACGTGCGTAATCTGACGTAGCAACAGCTAAAATGGCAAAACGGACAACATGCAACATAACAGCAATCACCTCAGGGTAAATGGCAACTAAACTAAACAAAAACATGCAGAAATAAATTAGATTATACAAAAATATTTAAATATGCAACTAAACTAAATTTACATTTAATTAAGAGCATTATTTTAAAGATCTTTTAGCGTCTTATAATAGCTTAAACAGTTGCTTTTGAACACAAATTGTTTGCTATTATAAAGTTTTTGGTATAAATATAGTAGTTTATTTAGAACAAGTAAGAAGGCTCTAGTCGAGAAATCCCGACTAGACGATACCCTGATCCCTATACTTTACGCGTACAGTCAGTGCTTGCAAGTATTTGTGCGTGTGTGTACGACCATACTGCATACTGCATACTGCATACTCAACTTCAAGGTTCCATATCTCCGGTGTTTCTCAACCGATTTTAATAAAAATTTCACAGATTGTTATTATTTTGATTAAACATTCAAATGCCATCGTTAGTTATCAAAAATCGAAACCAACTTGTACTGCCTAGGGATAAGGCGAGCTTAAGTTCCAAATCTGGAGTCTCTAGCTCTTATAGTCTCTGAGATCGACGCGTTCATACATACATACGGACAGACGGACAGATGAACATGTCTATATCGACTCGACTGTTGATGCTGATAAAGAATATATATACTTTATATGGTCGGAGATGCTTCCTTCTGCCTGTTACATACTTTTGCACAAAACCATTATACCTTCTTACCTTTAAAAACCGAGAGGTAGTTCGAAAAATCAAACTCTTTTTATAAATAAGAACTGTTAAGGCATAAAACTACCAATAATATAATATAATACCTTGGTTCAACCATTGAATATCACAACTGAAATGAAGCTTAAAATAGCATCTAATTAGTGGTGTATGAGTTATTAAACGTTTGCTTTTCTGTCTCATTTCATGTATAAATGCATTAATTATCACAAACGACATGCATAACATTTCAAAGCGACTTGCAACAAACCATTTGCAGGCCATACAGAAGCCGCATGACTTTTCAGCTATTAAAACTCATCACGCATACGCAGCGTTGAGCAAATTTAAATGAATTGCATTGTGTGCTCAGGCTAAAAAAGGCATTTGTCGCAGTGTCGAGCAGACAACTTGAACGGAAAATGAGCAAACTCGAAAATGAATGCTGGGAGACAATTGTGATAGTCAGTCAGTGAGTCGGCGTTGTTGTCGTTGTCGTCAGTGGCATGCATCTTGTGGCACTTAATGGCAGCTCAACAACTTTTTTCTTTAATCACAAATTCACTTTTAAAAGTGCAGAAAATTAAATGTAGCCATTGACATTGCAGTTGCCGTTGCAGTTGCAAGTAGACGTTGCAGTTGTTGCCGCAGTCATTCAACATATTTTTATAGTCGTTTTCAGGCACATCACGTGATGCGGTAATTTATCACAAAATGTCTGTATATGTTAATTTTATAGCACATAAAATAAACGGAGAGCCCTTTGCCCCTTTCTCGCCGTCATGCCACAAACTGGAGGCGTGGCTGCCATATAAAAATGCATTTAACAAGCTGAAATCGCACACAGCAGGCTGCAACATACAAAAAAAGAAGAACAAGAAGAACAAGAAACAGTGCCACATCTTTGCCAGGATTTCGCCTTTCTTCTTTGCTCCTGTGTTCTCTCACATTTTGCCTTGGCAAACGCAAAATGTGCAATAATTTCAATTACTATAATAAATGTCTGTGTTTCCCAGCTCTGTGTGTGTTTCTCTCTCTCTCACTCTGTTTCTGTTGCTCGCTCGCTCTAGGTCTTTCTGTTTCTTGTTGCTCATTTTGGTTTAGAGATTTATTATACGAGTACCACATCTATATGTATGTACAGTTGTATGAATTGCAGGGGTTGCGTAAACTTAACGATTGTTAAGTGTGAGCAGTATTTTGATTTTTCAGCTGCCACACGATACAAGAACTTGCCACAAATGCTAAAGGCGAAAGCGAAGTCAAACTCATCTATATAAGGGGAGAATGCACAAGCAGACGTTCTTTGATATAAGGTGCAAAGTGTGATTTAATGGTGGTGTACATTGCGAGTGTGTGTGCGTGTGTGTGTGTAGTTGGGTTAAGCGGGTCAACAGGGCGCATACTTAATGCGAGTTACGTGCAGAAGCAAGCGTATGCAAGTAAAACTCTTTAAGTTAGTAGCATTTAAAACATAAGTATATATATATATATATATATATTTTGTAGTCTTCATAAAAAAATACTTAATTCTAAGGTTAAGTCTTTGGCTTTCAACTGCTGCCACTCTAACCAAAAGCGTGCTTAAAACTTAATCAAGCCACAAATTAAGGATCTTCAAAAATATAAAAATATTTTTTAATACAAGACTAAAAACAGAAATGAAACTATTAACTTTAATATTTTCATCACACATAGTTTTGGCTGACTTGTGAGGCGCCCCTGGTTGCAATAATTGTAAATTGAATTATCTAAGATTGCGTACAACCGCAATAATGTGAAAACGCAACACATCTAACGAAATAAATTAATATAGCAATAATTTCTATGTTTAACATTTGACACAATTTTGTGGTCACCATGACGAACCAATCATCTTATCTGCATTTCACTTAATTATGCCGCAAGTACGCGTGACGCGTGTGTGTGTGTTTGTAAGTGTGCGGTATGCGCGTGTTTGTGTGCGTTAGATTGTGTAGCTAGGTTGCGGTTTATAAGCTTGTCGACCGAACGTGGTTAAAGTTATTATATAAGCCGCTTAACTAAATTGCAGCTAATTAATTGAAGTCACTTGCATTTACCATAATTAGCGATGTCATGTTACAGCAAAAGCTTACATATGTATGTGCTAGCAATTAAGGATCTCGATGTGTGTTTGCGTGTGTGTGTGTGTGTGTGTGAGTGTACTATATGTATGTCTGCCATGATTAACGATCAAAGTTTATAGCCTCGACAGTTTAGCAAAGCAGATTAAAAACTTTACCTATGTAAATCAAGTTAGTTTAGGCATTAACTTGTTCATTATCAGCATTATAATAATAAACTGTAGAATAATACGATATTGTGTATAATACCTAAAAATTATTATTTGTTAACTTATAAGCGCATTTCAACAGTCACAAAATTATTAAATTATATATTAAATCTTCTTCTTTTTCACAGAAACTGCACCATTTCGTATGTGCCACAATGTCCATGGCTGCTTAATGACACGATACGCGAGAATATATTATTTGGTGAATCGTTTCGTCCCAAGCGTTACGACTTTGTGGTGGATGCGTGCGCACTTCGACCGGATATTGAACTAATGCCCACAGGCGATTTTACAATAATTGGTGAGCGAGGCATCAATCTGTCAGGCGGACAGAGGCAACGGATTGCCATAGCACGTGCAATTTATTCATCGGCTAACGTCGTCATAATGGTAAGTAAGTTAATGCCAAGGACATTGCTATCGTCACTCTGTTAACTGCAAGCCAAACCGTCGCCTGCCTCAGTGCACTTTATGCGAGTGCATCCGATCATAAAATTCACGTTACGTTTAAAGTTCGAATTGGCTACAAAAAACTCGACACATTGTGTCGTTGCGAAAACAAGTTTTATGGCCGCGATACGGTGCTTGCCATAAAGTATAAGAAAAAGAAAACTTGTTAATAATATGTGACTTAAACTAAAACAATTCAGCTCTAATCTAAAAATTTGCGTGGCATTTCTTTGATGAAAAAGAGTATAAGAACTAAGTTTTCTTTTTATGCTTTGCTTTCGTTAAGTTTTTATGCACAAACATCTAAAGTATAATCTATTTCTCAAAGTTTTGAACTCATGATGTTATGAACATGGCAAACTGCATAGATTTTGTGCTAATCAATAAAATTTGAATACCAAAGTACAAATCATATTTTCAATAAGCTTTAAATTGTTTCTAAAACAAAAATATGGTTTTTCACTTGTCGATCTTTTGATACACGTGAAATGCTGAAACAATTGCTGTCCAAAGTCGAGCTATAGAAAATAAATTAAAGCAATATTATTTGCATATTTGAAAGGCTTTAATGATTAAAGTAAATAAAATCGATATTCAAAGTTTTTTCCTTGTTATATTGACACATTTCTTAAGATGCTTGTCATCTTGGCTTCAATGTTTAAAGTAAATAAAATCAATATTCAAAGTTTATTCCTTGTTATATTGACACATTTCTTTAGATGCTTGTCATCTATGATATTGAACTGAAATATTAATTTTCAACTTATTTTCCAGGACGATCCGTTGTCATCGCTGGACAATGATGTGGGAAGTCATGTCTTTGAACAATGTGTGCGTCAAATGCTTTTGAAGTCGAACCGCAGCATCATTCTGGTGACACAGCAATTACAGTTGATCAAGGAGGCGGATTATGTAAGTGGCCCTGTCGAAAACTGTGCGAGAGTGTTCGCCTTTGGGCCAGACATCATTTCATATTTAAATATCTCAACTCTGACAAACTGTCCGGTTTTCAGTGAAGTTGCGTTGCAATTCGAATTGGGGCTGTGGTTGCTTTTTCTTTCTCTTTCTTTCGTCTGTTCTGCGTCCTGTGCTTTTTACTAGCATCCGTTTGTTACTTTGCCGGGGCCATTTATCGCCTTTTGGCCATAAATGCAATTGCCTGGAAAGACTATTTGTTGCCGGTCTTCTGGCGCTCACTCCACGGCACCTTCTTCCCCTCCTTCACACACATTTACACAATTATTTGAGCAGCAACGGTCGAAACTACTGCAACGACGGCGCATAAGCAAAAAAAAAAAAAAGACGGCAGACGCAAAAAAATTCAAATTTAAATTTCGAAATTGAATTTATTGCCTTTTGTACTTTACCTCTTTTCTTTAGTTGTTTTGACTTTTTTAATTTGGGTCCATGCCGTTTAAAAGTTTTGGAGTAAAACTGCGCGTTTAATAATAATATAATAATAACAATAATTGGAAAATTCATTTAAATAACTTATTTATTAATTGGTCTCTAGAAAGATATTTTTCGAAGATTTAACTAAAACAAAATTTTGAACTATTATATAGTTGTATTATCTTTTTACTCCTGAGTAAAGTGAGCTCATGACGTTAGAAACTTTTTAAATGAGTATTTTCCAATCGAGCACTTAAATAACATTTTTTTACTTGCTGTATGCTTTAATATTTTTTCTTCATGCCTTTTCGTTTCATTTCGGCAACCTTTCAGTTAATTGTGATGAAAGATGGTCGCCTGCAAGCTTGCGGCAGTTATAAGGATATTGAGCTAAAGCAACCGCAAATAATCGCCAAATGGAACTCAATAATTGCTAAGGCAAATGCAATCGCAAAGGACCAACAACAAAAGTGAGTACGACAAAAAACCAAAATAAAAAAACTGTGTGAGTATGTTTTCTTTTGCAAAAGGCTTAGAATGGAATATGACTGACAGGAGGTGGCATTGTCATCGGCTTGTCCTTTTGTAAGGCAGAAAGAAGTGAAAGAATCCTTGCAGCGCTTTACGTATACTTCAACACAAATCTTTTTTTGTATTTGGGCCATGCTTTTTGTGTACTTCGATAGCCATTAAAGTTCATTTATGCCAAAGCATCTGTTAGAAAAGATCGAATGCCATAAAAAAGAAATTTTATATTGCCAGAGGTTGAGCAAAAAAGTTAAGATAAAGAAATAAAGAAAGCGTTGGTCAAAAATAAAACGACAGATGTCTTTGGAGTTTTTTGTTTAACCAAAAATCGATTTCAAAATCAAATTAGCATTCATTAAAATCAAATATGAAACTTACTGGCTATGATAAAATTTAAACAATATTTAAAGAAAATTATTCCCATATTTTATTTTATTATGCCAACATATTTTCTTTAAACCTTTTGCACTTGCCATTGCCAGAAATAATAATAATTATAATAATAATTTGCCCAACTGTTCTGAGTCTGTAAATACTTATATTAAATATTTGTTTTAAATCTTTTATCATCCTGTTCACAGTTCCGCCGAGCGTACGGCTCGTGAACGCTGGAAATTATTTAAGAATGTGAGCAAATTGGGTTTGCAGCGTTCAATATCGATTACTTCGGAAGCAGGTGGATGCAGCGGCTCAGAGCTGGATTCTGGTTGCGGAGATGGCAGCGCATCAGCGTCATTTAACAATGCACTTAACAATCCTGTCGAGGAGCATGATGAGGACGATGATCTGCCGGCAGTGAGTAAAGTACTTAATGCAATGTATTTTATTTAAAGTGGTAGATATTAAAATAAATTGATTTAAGCGTGAGTAGAATGCAATTTATTTTTAGGCCAACATTAACATCGAAACGTTTGACAACATAATAAACAATTTGATGAAATCCAAAATGGGTGACAAACATAGACATAATGAACGTGTATGGAGAATTTAATATGGTCTGATTGAAATCGCTTTATAACAATTGCCAATTATAACTATTTTTTTTAACAAAGATTAGAATATTAGCATTGAGTGCATTAAATAAATGCTAAAGCTTGCACTTGTTTATTTTATGCTTTAATTTCTAAGAATGGGATTCCTATCATTTGTCTTAAACTTATTTTATAAACTACTTTTTAGAACTAAAAAAGAAATACCTTACTTTAAATACCAAAATCATTAAAAATTGATTCATTCAATTATTTATGTATTTTACTTTTCGTTACTTAGTCACTGTCTTTGGCTAGTGGAACTAATTGTGGCCTTCAGTCGACGGGAAGCTTTCATTTGCAGCGCAAGCGTTCCAAAGTTTATGGCTCTCGACATTTGATCTTCGATGTGCCCCTGCCCATCGATGAGTGCCAGGGGGATGATGTAATTATGCGACCGCGTCGACGCCATACGTTGCAACGTCGTGGAAGTAGCGCCAGGTCAAGAAACTCGTGGCATCGTCTTAGCGGTTTAAGCACAGCAACGGCAACATCTACCTCAAGCACCAATAGTGGAGATCTGTTGCGTCGCAGCGTCTTGACTGCTAGTTGTAGTAGCTATGCGGAGAGCAGTGCGGATGGCGGAGATTCGATGACGAGTGGAAGAGTAACACCACCACCCGATCTTAATCCACGTGCACAGTCCTGGCAGCCACCACAGAAACTGCATCAGCCCGTAACACGAAATGCCTCTTCGCCACCAGCCATGGAGGCAGCTGGAGATGTGGGTAAGCCATTTCCAGCTACAGGGGAGGCAGTTTCAACGAGTCGCGGCAGTTTTCAGCAGTTCCTGCGACGCATGTCCATGCGGCGTTCCAACAAACCAAAGCTACATCATCGTCCTCTCAGCGCTGCCAATTCAATAAGGTTAATTATGATTCATTTTCAAAAATATAATCAAAAAGTAAATAGCTGACAAACAAGTTAACTTTATTTTAACATGAACTTAGTAAAGAATTTTGATAACATTTCGTTTTCAGAATGAAACTGATAGGCTTCAGTTAAATAAGAAGGAAACAAAATTAATTTTCTTAAAGAAATATACAAAAAAAGTAGCTACTAACAAATTCATAATAAATTGCTATCTCCTTTCTTTATATATTTTTTACTGAATGCAACCTTATCCCTTTTTCTAGGAGCATCTCGGAGGAGTCCAGTGCCGCAGCTCTATTGCCAACAGTCGAGCTTAGTACAGTGCCTTCATCGCCTGTCATTGACATATCCAATCCGCAGCCAACGACAAATTTACAAACAACTGCTGACTTTGAATTGAAGGGAAAGATGCAAGTTGAAGCTACTTCTACACCGCCTCCGGTTTCCGCTGCGGAGACACCAGTGAAGCGTAAGTTATGCATCTGGCATGTTGTAACTACTACTAGACTGCTAGTTGCCTGGTTGCCAACTGGCTAAAGTTAGTCCTGCTCCTTGCGTCACGCTTCAGCAACATTTGTATGCATTGAAAGTTGCTCTGCGCCATATGGGTCAACTTAATCGATGGCAGACAGTTCTCATACGTGCTTTTCTCTTTAAATAACTTTCGACTGTTGAAAATAGTGCTACACATTTTTTGTTATTAAATAATAATTAATTTGTTATGTAATTATATTGGCTTGCCTCGCAGTTTGAATTTTTACACACTTGCAGCTTATTAAATTTTATAATTTAAATTCTGATATTTCTAAAGAGCAAAGTATTATCAAGGTTAAGCTGTTCAACGCTTAATATGCCGGTTTTTGTTTGTAAATTTATTATTATCAGCAACTTTTGGTTACATCTAAACGTTGATAGCAGTCAGTCAGTCAGAACAATCAATCATTTTTGGCTCGACCATTTTGATTAAAAATTAAAGTTTCGTTTCCATTTGTGTTAGCAAATCTTTTAAGACTGTTACCTATATGCTTGAACTAACTAATGCTAAACAAATTATACCCAGAAGTGGAAGGCAAAATAAAAAAGAAAATCTAACGACTGGCACTATTAATAAACGTTGAGGAATGTGCAACAAAATTTTCCAATAAATGTTGAATGCAAAAACTTTTTGTGCAAACTCTTTCTTGAGCGTTAGCTTTTCTTCTGTTGTTAGTCTATTAATGAATATTGATTAGGTGGTATTTATTTGGCTCAGCAGCCAAACTGCATAATAAATACGGAACGAGTATGTAGCTAAGATGTTACAAACAAAATATTGGCATATTTATCAATACCTCAATACGTACGCCATTTTTGCGAACAAAGCAATTTGCAAAAGCCCAAGCCAGTTCAACAATCTTTATGTATTTGTGTGTGTGTGTATGTGTGTGTGTTTGTGCTAGCAAAACTTAAATCAAGTTTGGTTTTCAAAGATTTGAAACTTCCGGCGGTGAGTCAAAGTGACAACGCGTCCTGGTTGCGGTCGGTTCCCGAAGCTGTTTGGCAGTTCACAAAAGTTTTTCTCAACCTAATGCATTGATCTATCTACGCGTTGTCAATACTTGGCTGACATCTTGCCGAGTTTTAGGGCCTGCAGTGCGAAACGCGTTCGGGCTGGCGACCTTGAATGAATTGCAATGAAAACTGTTTGCACTCGAGTACTCCAGATTGATTTAAAAGTATTTAGCTTTTAACAGTAATTCAAAACAACGATGAATGTTCATTGCAATGATTATTGAAGATGCAAGGCAAACTTTTATAGCTTCGTCAAAATTGATCCGATTTTTTAAAGTCATATCTTAAAAGTCATGGTTTGATCTTTACAATAAAACAGCATTAAATTAAAATTATTATAAATTATTATTAAATTGTTTCACAACTTAGTCAAAATTCGATTCCAAAAAAAATTTGTCAAAAATGCGTCATATCTAGTTTTTTGTTTTTATAATTTATTTATTCATTATTCTAACGATAACTTTATTTTCTAATATTAAAAAGATCCAACCAATAAATGTTGATTTCTTTAGTCGTGTTTTTTTAATGAAATCAATATATTCATCCATGCATTCAATAATTTCTTGCTTTAACTGGAAGCAATTAGTAATATTCGTATATGTATGCACTACCATTTTCATGGCTATATCGTGTGTTGGTCAATGTTGATTGCAAACATGTTGCATATTGCATATTGCAAACGAGTTGAAATGCAGATCCACACACAAAATATAGAATAAATACAGAATAATAAAAAACAATTTTTTTTTTTCGATTGCCATGCGTGCATGAGTGTGGGTGAGCGTATATGAATGTGTGTGAATGCATATTAAATTGAAGTTTTATTGAAACAAACATCAGCGAGGATAGCTTACTGATAGCCTGACAGGTGGAAAGAAACGCCACAATGTGTGTCCTCCCAATGAGAAAATAACACAAATATTGTGACACACATACATTTATGCTTTTTGTTTGCTGTTGTTTATTGGTATAAATTTTTTGTGTAAGCTGAAGCAGTATAACGACCTTGACGTAAATGCTAGTTTATCAAATCACATATTTTAAGCATTATTCTTTTCTATCTGCAGATGTTAAAATTGACTTCAATGCATTGCCAACAAATGGTCGTAGCAACAGCAACAACAACAATAACAAGCCCAATAATGCGAACAACGAAACCTTTGTGGATGAGAATGACATGGATGACGTTGTCGACGTGTCAGACGTGACGTCGCTGTCAATGCGACTGAATGTGAAACAAGAATGTCAGCAGCAGCAGCAGCAGGCAGTGGAGGAGGACGTAGAAGAAGAGTTAAAACAAAAAGCCGATCGGCATCGGTCAGGTGCAGTGTCAACGACAACGGATGTTGAACGCAAATATGGACAAATATCGCATCACATATATGTATTGTACATGCGCGCCTCCGGACTGCCCATAATCATTGTCTTTTTTATCACCGCACTAATTTGGCAATGTTTGCGTGTCTACACGGACGTTTGGCTCCAACATTGGAGCGACCATCATGTCGCACTAAAAGTGGAACATCAGGACAAGCACACAGATACAGACACAGTCATGGATATGGATGTCGATATGGATAGCGACGAAGTCACGTACTATTTTCGCATGTATGCAACAATTTCGTGTGTTTGCATTATAATGGCCATGATATCAACACCGGCCGGACAATGGGCCGGCTGTAATGCGCGCCGTAATTTGCACGATAAACTGTTGCAAACGATTTTGCATAAAACTTTGCATTTTTTTCAAGTGACGCCGCTCGGGCGTATTGTTAGTCGTTTCAGCAACGATATGGCGATCATTGATAAAGTAAGATTTGTTATTGTTATTGTATTCGTTATTGTGCTTTTTGTTGTTGTTGATTTTTGTTTCCTATACCCTACCTATACCTATACATATACTATACTATAAATATCGTATAGTATGTCTGCATTCGATTAGCCTTCTCTTTTTTTTGTATTGTGCGGCATAAAATATGAGCAAATTTGTTGTTGTTGTTTTGCGTTCGATTTGACGCTGATAAGCACGCATTATGCACATGCTTATGTGTGTGTGTGTGTCAATCTAAGTATGTGTGCGTGTGTAAAATATGAGTTTGTTGACGCCATTTTTACGGATGCTTTCATTATAGTTTTTTTTCTTTGCACATCATTTGATATTTTTGCTAAAAATTCAGTAAACTTTGTGTGTTGTTTGTGTTTGGCTTGATTGAACTGAAAAAGTTGATTGATTTTTGATGCAGTGGTTGGAGTTATATGTCCTTTTTATAAATTGAGATTTATCAACTATAGTTAGTTATATACCCTTGAACATTGTTGAAATGTCAAAGTTACAATAAAACTACAAAGAATATCTAAAGAATGAAGATATATTAGTTTTAGCTAAAACTTCAAAACCAATAATCAAAGCTACAAAGCTTAAATAATGTAATCAAAATCAAGTTAGGGAACACCCTTTAAAAAAATTAATTAAAATCCGCTTATAATTAATAAAAAAGAATACATTAAACTTTTTTTATGGCATTTGCATGTTTTTAATTTATATTACGGCATTAACAATGTGTTTTTTTAATGTAAATTAATTAAAAATTTGAAACGTAATGATAAGAAGAGAAAAACACAAAAGACTAAAATTTAATGTTGTGCAAATATATTGATGTTTTGTCGCTCATCAATATTGAATGCTTAAAATTGTTGCAAACTTATTTAAATTTGTATGCTAACAAAATTCAGTGATAATGGTGTCATTAATGTTATCATGTTTACGACGTCATGTAAGCATATTTATTAAATATTATTATGTATCATTAATGACAATCTATCATGAATATGCTTACAACTTTTTTGCTAGTTTTTCACCCAATATTCAATTTAATCCTCAGACCTATAGTAATGTTCTTAAAATCATATAGTACATCTTATTAATACTATTTTCGCTTTCAATTTAAGTGTAATACACTTTGTTATTCTTAGCATGCTGTAAATCGCAAAGAGCTTAAATCGGAATATGTGTTTGTGTTTCCCAAATAAATCTTCAATTATTGTACACTGTTGTACAAGTGGTCGGGCACTTTGTAAAATCGCAGGCAGGCAGTGTGCAAACAAAATTTGATTATGAAACATTGCTGGCTGAGCGTTTGTGGCACACATTTGTCAAAACGTGAGCTTGGAATACAGATTCATTGGATTGGGCTTATGGTGCCTGACAGCCTGCCTGCCTGCCAAACGACATGCCTTGTGCTGCTACCAGACCAGGGGTGGGGGGTGGGGGTTACTGGAGCGGATCGCCTGTGACATACACAAATTTAGTCATTTGTCAATTCGTGTTGCAAACGAGCAAAAGTCATTTTAAAATCTCTGACAAAAGAGCCGCAGAATTTACCTGGCTACCTCTCTAGTTGCCACCAGTTCATGCCCATGTAGAGCAGCCATTTTCAGTAATATACAGTCAGAAAAAAATCAAACTGCATTCTTTTTTTTTGGAGAAGCAATTATTTTTTAAAAGAATTTGTTTTTTTTTCAGTACTGAAAATGTTATTTGTTATTTGCATTTGATTTCAATTCGAAACACACATACAAACACACATATATAATGTACACGTATATATGTATTTGCATATGCATATGAATATGTTTATTTTGATTTACAGAAAATCGCTGCAACCAGTCAACGCTTGCTGCAGTTCACGTTACTCTGCCTGTGCGCCATATTGATAAATGTGAGCATTACACCCTGGTTTCTGGCCCTCACATTGCCCATTTGCTTTGCCTACTATGCCATACAGAAGTTCTACAGGTGTTCGGCGCGGTAAGTGATGCTTTTCTTTCTTTCCTTTTCTTCAATTTTGCTGCATATTAATGCTAACAAAGCGACATTCATAATTCTTGTGTTAAGTGTAACAAATATGCATATGTCTTTATTTTACTTAGGAACACAAAATAACGCTTTAAATATTCCTTTTTGTGTTAGCAGTGTGGGTTATGTTGTTTACAAAAGTTGAGAAAATCAGGCAACGGGGCGTAAGGTTGCGTCAACATGTTGTTTGGCCCAAAGCTTTTTGGCCATAAGCACTTAAACTTTGCCATAACTACGTATTTACTACTTTTGGCTAAAATGTTTGGTGCCGTTTTGTTGTATCTGTTTCCGTTTAGATAGTGCGAGTGGCACTATTAGCAGATTTCTATCTTTGTATTTGTGGCTTATAATTGTCTTTCGAGCATATTTTGTGCAGACCAAGTTTACTGTATTTTGCCAGCATTGCTGACTGTCAACTGGGTGAAAATTGTTGTGGTTTTAAGTTGATAGAAGTTGTTGCCAAAAAGTAAGGAAAATATATTTTTTATGCAAAATATGAAAGCAATTTAATATTTGGGCTATGTTGATTTTTTTTATTTGTCTATTTGCAAAGGAAAGTCTTTTAAGTCCTTACACCAAACATATACCTCTGATATAAACGATTAGCTGAGTTATTACTTTCATAAGACTTTATTATTTATTTTTATACTGTAGTAGTTTTTATTACAAATAAGTTTGCTTTAAAGTTACGAAAGTACTATACGACTAAAAGAATACTTTTAACTTCAACTATTTACTATTAAAGTGCTTTACACAAATGAAAGAATCTGCATTGGCCGAGAATGCCATTTAAATGCAGTTTACAACGCCACTCAAAGCCACTCACACAATAATAAATGCCAACAAATGTTTCTGTCTGCCATTACAGTGAACTGCAACGCATTGAGAATTCAACAAACTCACCGGTGATATCGCATCTATCGGAGACAATACAGGGTGTGACCACAATACGTGCATACAATCAACAATCACGTTTCACCGAAATACTCTTCAAACGTCTCGAGGCGAACACAATTGCATTTACCATACTGAATACGAGTAATCGTTGGCTGGGCATATCATTGGTAAGTAGTCCTTTGTGTCCCAACTCATTTCTATGTACGTACGTATATCTGCTGTGGTCAATATAGCAGCTATGCATATTTGATTTCTGTACATTTTGTTTGTGTTTGCATTTCAATTGTCATTTCACTTAAACAGACGCGTTCTTCGCAGTCCAGCATTCCGTTGCAATTGTTGTTGTTGTTGTTGTTGATATTTGTTAATGGGCACAAACTTCACCTCAAGGGTAAGGTTAGCCTAGCTGCCTTTGGTGCGTTAAGTGGTATATGTTGGGCAAGTGACTGTTATGGATTTTAAGTGTTCATTGATTAAACTTCCAAATTGGGGTGCATATCTGAGTGTGTGTGTGACGTCTACCTTATGTTGCATCCAAAAGTGGGCGCAACATGAGGACTCTATTCTGCTTGCTATATTAGGTTTATTGGCAGTGCGGTTTACTTATGCTGTATACATAAGGAGAATCATAATTCATGACCTTAATGTGTTGACTATGTGACAATGTGACATCTTAGAGAAGCCCCAAACCGCATGCACTACATCAATTGAATGTCTAAAGTGAGATAAGTTTAAATATTAATATGCAGAGGTTTTGAGCATAATAGTCATGTTGATGGCATTATGAACTCTTTGGATATGTAATGCATGAAATTCAACAATAATAATTTCAAGAGTGACAAATGTTATGCAAAGAATGCGTTGTAGTTTCCATATATATTTAAACAATTTTTTGAGGCTTCAGCTTATTATATTAAACAAATTTTTAAAAGGTATCTCTGTCTGTAAGCGTGCCTCATTGCTTTTATCAAGTCAAAGTAAACAAACTTTTCATGTTATTTTCTACAGGTTGTTGGTTAATATCAAATTACACAACTTTAACAACAATAATTCAGAATTCTTGTTAATTCTCGATTTCACGCAGAAAGTTGATCATTCTCTTCCATGAATACCAAATTAAATACCGGCAAGTTTGCAAGAAATAACTTACATGAAAGAACGCAAAATAAAATAAAGGTTGACACAAAGGGAAACTAAAGTACAAGCGGCAAGGCACAGTGGTAGAAATTCACATTTTGTATCAGAAAATGCTTATTACATATATATATATATATATATAAGCTTTAAATAATAATAGTTTAATAGTTTAAATTAGTTTACTAGTTTTACGATGTTGGACATTTTTAAGGCAAGTCTATTGAAAATTATTTTGTAATTAGTGAACAAATTGTGTGTGCAAATCGATTAAATATCAAACAAACTCTAAACTAACTAAACTATCAACGACTCACTTTAAAGTAATGCGCCCATTGCACAAGCCCATATACAGACACGGCCTTCGCACACACACAAATTGGTGTGGATGCCAAAAGCAAAGTCAAAAACTATGGGGCAACAAATGCAACAGCTTTGGGGGCCCCTTTCGATGGCTTATAAATGCAAACACACACACACACACACATATACTGACATACTAGTACTAGTAAGGGCAATCAAGCCAGCGAGTGCCTCAGTTCCGCAAAGAAGCAAACAAAAAACTTTTCAATTGTGGTTTGGCAGCTACCCGGTAAAACTTTCATTAAGATGAAAGAGAGTTGAAAGTTTTTTTTTGCCTCTTCTGAGAGCCGAAATGAGAGCTGACGGGATCCGTTTAAAGGACCTTTCCAAAAAGCAAAAAACAAAAAAAAAACGCACACGTGGGATGATTAAAAAGTCATGTGCAAGGAAAATCTTTAGCAAAATGCCAACACTAACAAGCACTCATCATGTCAGGTGCTCTTTCTATCATGGACTTACAATTCACACCGCCCTTTCCCTTTACATTACAGGATTACCTAGGAGGATGCATTGTTTTTGTGGCGATTGTAACGGCACTGGCAACGGCAAGCGTCAGTTGCAGCCGGTACGCAAAGGAGGCGACGACAGCAATGTCAGGAACTTATGCCATCAATAAAAGCGCCAGCCCCAAGGAACTGACACCAACACCCTCGCTGGTCGGCTTGGCCATCAACTACACGTTGTTGGTGCCGATTTACCTTAATTGGGTTGTAAAACTTTTGGCCGATATGGAGATGTATGCGGGTTCAGTCGAACGCATTGCATACTATGCACAGGACCACACCACGACGATGCCGATGCCGATGCCGATGCCAACTAGGGACATTGAAACGGATGCGGAAATCAGCAATGAAGTCGATAGGTCGTCCTGTACGAGCACCGTTGACAAACTTTACTCAGACTCAACGTCAGCTGCCGTTGATGCCGATGGAGATGTGAATTTGGATGTGGATGTGGATGGAGATCAGAATGCTGATAGAGAGTCAGACCAAGAGCAAGATGCTGATAAATTAACTGCAGGCAACGCAAGCAATCACTTAAACTTTCAGCACACAGCAGCATCAGTTGTTGACAAGCAACACCAACACCAACACCAACAGCAGCAGCAGCAGATGCCGACAAGTGCAGCAGCAAGGACGTCAATGATTAAAGATAAGAGAATGACAACGTCACTTGGCGACAAGGTCGTCGCGCCATCTAATGAGCCAGCAAAGCGCACCAAAACTTGTAAGTACCAACTACACTTAGTCGTATACAAATTTTGAAAGTGAATTGGGAAAGTTCTTTAGGTAGTGTCATTTTAAATATGCTGGGCATTCATTTGTACATGTGATTGAATTGTTTTTCTGTTCTTGTTCATTTTGTTGAAGAAAAAGTCGTTTTCAATGTTTGTTTTTTTATTTTTAGAAAGATTTTATCAAATTTATTTGCTCTTCTATTTTTTTTCCACTTGAATAAGATATGTTCCTTGAAAGTTTTTTCGTAAAAGCATTTTTTCGTTAATTTAAATATGATTTCTAGTAAGATAACTATTTGATTCGAATTTTTTCTAAGTGCACAAGTGTGTCTGAATTAACCTTTAGCACTTAATTGTATGCCAAGCATATTATATGGCTCATTGATTATCAATTGACTTATGGCACTTTGCAGCTCAAATCATACTATAAGCACGTTTACGCAATTAGGAGTTTACTAGCTATTTAAGCGTCTCGATATCAACAAAATGATTTAGCAGGTCTTACAGTTTGAAATCGTCATAAGGCAAAGAAAAATAAAACACTTGAGTAAAATATTCTCTTACATGCTTTTTGTCACTTACTACAGATTAATTGGTTATGGTAGAAGCATATCTATTACGTTCTGTGTTCCATTCTTTGTAGCTGGGAAGACATGTAACAAATTCTGTTGATTTTGAACATGAATAAATATTTGTGAATTGTTTTTGAACGAGCTACATCTCATCTGTTATCTATACATACACATATCTTTTATAAAGTATGTAGTTTCAACACCGCTACTAAGATTTTAAGCTCTTAGAGCAAATGTTTTTACTTTAGTGTCATGTGGGCATTAGTCCTCTCTAACCACACGCTCAAACTACTTTTATAGTATTTGCCGAAAAGTTAACTTTTAAAGCATGCGCTTAGCTGCGTGCCACAATGCTGCAAAGGATCCTGTTTCATGAAGTTCTTTTTTATGTGTGTCTGTGCCCTCATCACTTTTTGCTTAGCTGGCTTAATTTTCTAGGTTTTATTTGTGAGAAATGCTCAACTGACAGTCTATCTGTGAAAGGGTCACAAAATTTCATGCTTTGTTGATTTGGTTTTAAAATTTAATATAATCATTGTTTACATTTATTTTGGTATCCGTTTTGTTTGTTTGTTTGTTTGTTTTGTAGACCAAAGCGTTCCAATTTCCTGGCCACAACGCGGCGACATCAGTTTCCAAAATGTCAGCTTGCGTTATGAAGGACAAAGGCAAAATGTTATCAGCCACCTGAATTTGAAGATACCAGCGGGTCAACGGGTGAGTAACTATAAATATTTTTCTATCTATCTTTCATGTTTACTTGTTGTTCCCTGAACAAACGAGAGAGTTTGGTTCAATGTGCGCTGTATTGTAAATAATCGGACAGAAATGTTTGCAATAAAGGAAATCGCATGAATGATGCAAGTAGCCAACCTCAGGGCACAACAAACTGTGTGTGTGTGTGTGTGTTTTGAGTGTGCACTTTGGCCGCAAACTAACCAAAGCCACACAAATATAAACCGGTCGACGGAATGGCAATCCTGGCTAGACAGCGTAAAAAGTCAACAGCTGATTGAAAAGTCTACAAATAGTAGCAACAATCATAAGATACAACATGTTTATAGATAGTACACAACATCCATTATCATTATGGTAGAGTGCACACACAAAAATGCATTTATCGTCGAGCAAGTGAATCGGTTAGAAGCCAATATTAAATTCTATCGCAACATACTGTTTACATTTGCAACAATATCAAGTATCAAGTATATATATACATAGCATATAGTACATAGTATATATCAGTATAATGGCCAAGTGTTGTCCTTCACTCAACACTTATGTAGGTGTTAAATGTAAATTTCGAAACGCAGAACTTCGGTAGAATTTATTTAAAATTTATAATTGAACTCAATTACGTTTAATTTATTTTTTAAAAGTTTATTACACTTTTCTCGAACAGAATTCATACAGTTTATGTTTGTGTCTGTGTATATATTTTAGTTGTATATAGTTTAGTTGAGTTGAAAAGAATTTGATACATAATTTGGGTTTCAAGCAATATTTAATTTAATTTAATATTTAAAGCTAAAATTAAAACACATTTATTTTTATTTGATTCCCAACTCTTCAGGCATATTTAAGCCATTCAGTCATAACACTTTAAAAATATAAAATATCTAAACATTTTATTTGGGTCAAATGTCAAAAAATTTTATGTTTTTGGATTATGCAAACGGGGAAAAAAACCAATTTCCATATTTGGAATACCTGCATATGTGAACAGAAAGTCATCGAAAATAATACACCAAATAAAACCTGGATATTATTCAAACCGAATAAATTTCGATACAAAATAAATACAAATTAAATAAACGCAACAATTCATTGGAATTGTTTGCCAAATACAATTTAAGAGATAACCAACGAATGATTAATGCTCTATTGAAGGTATATAAAATAGTATGAAAACCGATTGTGTACTGTATTTAAAAAATCGTTATTATTGAAATTCATCACATTGTGATTGACACAATATAATAATTGCTTTTCGAATTGTATTTTTGATATACGATTTGCGATTCTTGCGATTAGCATATTTATTTAAGTTAGCTAAGTGAGATACAAATAGAATATACATTTACATATTTTTGACAGTTATATGGAATGCTGTGATTTTTATTTTATATTTATAAGTGGTTTGCCAACACGACTTTTTGATGTTTTAGCAGGCATACTTTTGTTGAAAACAATTCCCAATAGGTAATAAACAAGTCAAGTCATAAAATTCTGACGTCCAAATAAATGCAATATTGCAATTCAATTTGTTTGTCATTTGGCATATTTTTGTCCAATTTCATAAGTGATCAGTAATAAAATTGTACATATTGCTTTGAAATAAATAAGAAACATAAAAAAGGATTAGTTTAATAAAGTATAACCCAATTATTCTTTTGAAATTATGTATTCTTTAATGTATTGGTTTTGAATGACCGTTTCAAGATTGTCAAGCTAGACAAGCATATATTTTATTTGAATCTAATTTTACAGCTAAGGGATATGTGTAAACAAAGATGTGAGAAGATAGAACTAGTTGCATTTGTTATGTGATATATGCATTTATTTAAAATTTCAAATGCTTATAGAAGAAGAGAAAGAAACATCCCTCAAACTTACACTTACCTTTACCTTACCTAAACGCTTTATTACTCTTCCTTCTGCAGATTGGCATCTGTGGTCGCACTGGCAGCGGCAAATCCTCATTGGCCCTATCCCTATTTGGAGTGCTAGAGACGACAAGTGGACATATTCGCATCGATGATATGGACATTGAACAAATCCGACCAGACGAGCTGCGTACGAGATTATCGATAATACCACAGGATGTACATTTGTTCAATGCAACAATACGTGAAAATCTCGATCCGCATGGTTATTATTCGGATTTGCAACTGTGGAATTGTCTTGAATTGGCACAGCTCAAGGAGTTTGTCAAAGTGCAGCTGCCACTCGGTCTGGGTAAGTGTGTGTGTGTGTGTGTGTGTGTGTTCGTTTGATTCTGAGCACAATACAATGCATCGCCCTTTTTTTGTTTTCCAATTTTTAGAGATTTTTTTTATGTTCGCGCAAAACAAGCCAACAACAACTGACTGAAAGTTTGCTAGCTAGCTACTGTATACACTTAAAAAAAATTAATTTCTTCTTTTAAGTTTACGGATAAACTATATTTCCTCTGATGAAAGAGATTATATTTAAAGAATTAGAATTTTGTTAAAAATAATTTTTTAAATTATAGTTTAAGGTTTTTCTTAGAGTTAGTCCAAAAGTAGCTTTATGTTTCTGTCTTATGAAAAAAATCATGTTTATTTTTGGCAGCAAACATGACGTATGGCTTGGCCGCATCGCTAGCTTTACAAATCAACCCCCCCATTGGTCTCCTACCCCCGCTTCCCCACACTCCCATTCTAGCACCCTGCCAGACATTCAGTCTGGCAGTCTCCCTGTCTAACTTGTCTGTTTGATGTTTGCTAAGCGCAATAAAAAAAAAACGAAAATATACGTTCATGCATGTTTGATTTTTTGTGTTGATTGGCTCACATGTGGCATACATTCGCATAAACATACTCGTACACACAAGTCCATCTATCTATCAAACGTATTTGCGTGAAGCGATGTTGATTAGCCACTTACACATATACACACACATATCTATGTACATATGTTTGGCAATTGGTGGCGAACTGGCGGTCTACAGTCGTATACTCGATATATGTGTTTGTGCCATAAACCATTTTAGTTGGAAGTTAAGCGCTAACTCGTCGTGTGTGTACACATGTTGCATAGCTATAAATATTGAGTGGAATGTTGGCATAAATAAATATAGATATCTACCGATAAATATATGTTCAGCTTTAATAAATATTAAATATATATTATAATAGTTGTTAAACAAGACTACCATAGTAGTAGCAATTAAAGTATAAAATAAAGCAGATTTAATCTGTATAATTCTAAAATAGCATTTAATAATATTACTCAATGACAGTCATCAGCTGAGTTTCCCAACCAATTAATTCTGCTTCGAAGAAACACGCACTCTGGCAACAATATTCTCCTGCCACACACAACATACTTCCATGATTATCTCCACCCCTTGCTTAATACGCCGCATTAAGGTCTTAAGGCGCACTAAGCCAAGCGGCTATAACGTCATGCTTATTAAATACCATTTTAATTACGCACTTAAAACTCTTCATTTTATTACACACACATATATATATATATATATATATATATATATATTTATAAGTATTTTTTTTCTTTTCTTTGATTCTTACCTTGCAGACACTGAAATCAGTGATGGCGGCTTGAGTTTTAGTGCCGGACATCGCCAGCTTCTATGCCTGGCACGTGCCATCTTACGTGGCTCCGTCTGTTTGGTGTTGGATGAAGCAACAAGTACGCTGGATAGCAGCACAGAAAGGGCACTGCTCAAGGCTGCAGACAAGGCATTCCAGGGACGAACAATTATAACCATTGCCGTGAGTTGTCTTCATTCGCATTTCTTTTTCTTTTACAATTTTCTCTTTGTTGTTTATTGGCTTTTATTTATATTTACAGCATCGGTTGAGTACCATTCTGGATTATGAACGCATTATAGTGTTGGAGCAGGGTCAAATCGTCGAGGATGGTAACCCGAGGCAGTTGCAGAAGCAGTCAAGCTCCATTTTTCATGGACTACTGCACAAAGGCGAACGGTTGAACTCTTAGTTATACCATAAAGAATGTCTTATATATATATATATATATATTATCATTTGTAAGCACAATTTAATTGTCTGACAAGGAATTGCTTAATTGTAGTACTTAATGCTAAGATCAAAAATGAATTTATAGTTGTGTGTATGTGTGTGTGTGTGAGTGTGTGAGTATGTCTCTGTGTTTTTTTGTAGGCTAAGTCCTTTTGATGTTGTGCGCCCGTGTGTGTCAAACGTGATTTATATATATCTATACCATATTATGTTATTACTTCAAATGTGTACGAGCATTTTGAGCAGTATTTTTTGATTCTACTTTGTATTATAAATAAAATGGAGTTGTTGTGTCAAAAGCAAACATTAAATTTCTACTTTCTAACGTCGTCCATCTGCCAACTATGCGTATGAGCTACGTGACCACGCGACAGTACGTACTTGTAAGTATTGGTATGTATGTGTGCGTGTGCGTGTGTGCTACCAAGCTGACAGCCATATGGTTTGTGAACTGAACAGCCGCAATATACAATGTATGTATGAATGTTTTTGGCCACGGATATTTGATGTTTTTGTATGCAACAGATAAATATGAAAAATACCTAAAGCAAAATTGTGACTTTTTGGCTTATTTGTTGCAAGTTGCAATATATGCTTGTGTTTTTGTAAGTGTTTGCACTCAAACCATTAATGTTAGAGAGAGAAAGAGAGACCAACATTTGCATAGCATGTGAACGTGACTTTGGCCAACTGCAAGGGAGATTCAAGTCGGAGGCTTTGCATAAGCCACGGATACAAATTTTGACAATATAAGTAGTGAATAATGGTGTAAAAAGTTTCGAAGTCAAGGTGATATAAGCTTGAAAATAAATTACTTTTTGTATATTTATTTAAGTATAACAAAACTTAAACAATACTATTTTGATATTATTTACAACCATTCAATATGTGCTGGGTATTATTTAATAAGCAAATTTACCAAAAATCAACACTTTCCAAAAGTGGCAATCAAATAAGTTGCATTGCAATTTTCAATTGGGCGATTGCCATCAAAATTAGTTAGAGTGTGTTTGTTAAAGTGTGTGCAACATCCGCAAAATAAAATAAAATGCAACCAAACATTGCCAAACACAACACGAACACTACACAACAAAAAATACAATGCACAATAACCGGCAACAGTCGGTATCTAAATCAGTCCAATTAGAATCAAAATTGGCATCGAATCGGAATCGAAATCGCTTTGGTCTGCACTCAATAATTGCATGAATATGCAACGAAATGTTGCAACAACATTTATGAATATATGCCTCTCCTACACCCCCGTTCCTCTTTTAACCCAACCCACCACTCAGTTGGTGTTCACCTCAAATATTGCGGGTCGACTGGTTAGTTGTAAAATCGAGTTGGCCACAAAAGCAATATTATTGTGGAATAAATTGATTGTTAAACGGGCCTGGGCCTGGGCCTGGGCCTGGGCCTGGGCCTGTGCCATTTCAGCCATCCATTTTTGGGGCACAGCGAGGGGAGGGGTGAAGCATTTTTTGCGATTTTGAGCGCTTACTTTGTATGCATATATTTCAAGTAGTTTGGCTTGAGGCCATTTAGCCTGCCAGGCAATTAAACTTAATTGGCAATGAGCTGCCTGCAAATGGGTAAAACGATTGCTTTCTGCTCTTCTGTTTATTCCTCCTCATCAGTTGCTTTGATTTTTGAAGTAGTGTGTGTTTGTGTGTGTGCGTTAAAGGGGAGAATTTGGTTTAACTTAGACCCAAATGGGTTAATTGATATGCAAAAAGTGGCAAAGAGAGCGATTTGCGATATGAATATAAAGGGCGTTTTAATCAAATTCATTAAATTAAAATACATGTTTTTGCGAGGGTAAAAACTTTTCTGCATGTATTAATCCATGATGAAGCTTATTATGTTTGAACTTGCTTTTATAATTTTAAGTTTTATATACAATTCATTCATTATACAACGATAAATGTCTGCCTGTCATAACACTTTTAAAGCTTTTTACTGTCTTTAAATAGTTGAAAAAAAAGAAAATTATTTTTTTCTTTTTAAGTTTGTGCAATTAAATCAATTTCAAAATATAAACCTTATTACATATGCCTTTAGACCATAAATTATTCGCTATGCACACACACACACACACACACAAAATTTTGACACGTTGCGTTCGCATTAAGGGCGTGTTAACTGCTTTTGACTAATTGCCGAAGCGTCGCAAATCGCTGCCAAAACTTTCAGTTCTAGTCCCAGTGATGGCGTCGCGACGCCTTCCACTCAAACCACTCCAGACATCCCAACCAACCACCATTGAGGCTAATCCCCATAATTGGCAGGGCTACTGGCTCCCTCAAGCTCAAGCTCAAGCTTATGCTCATGCTCATGCTTATGCTCAAGCTCATCTGCTTCCTCTTCCACATTCTTGTCTTCATTGTTGACGTCGTCGTCGTCGCCAGCGCTGTTAATCACTCATGCCCGCTGTCAAGCAATGTTCTATGTACACATATATACGTGCAGTTTTATATAGGTATGTATGTAGTAGCTATATAGCTTCATAGCGTGCTGTTGATGTTCAACACATGTTTGTGCTTGTTTGAACGACTCTCTCCTACTTTCTCCTCTCTCTGTACTCTCACTAACTAACATACATACGTGCACATACATATATGTTTACTATGCATGTGTATAGTGACTAATTCATTGTGTTAGACGCGACACGCGACGAGACTCGTTTTAGTTAGTCTTCGTTAAGTTCTTTGATTTGTTGATTTATTTGTTGCTGAACAGCGTTTGCTTGTTTGTTCGACTATGTGATTGTGTGCGTATACGTAATTTTCTTATGCTGACACACTCATCAAACTTTGATTCTTATTTTCTTACTTTCTTGAGGAGTTTTCGTGTTTCTTTATTGCAAGCTAAGGGTTTTTTTCTTGTGATGATTCAACAATGAATTTTTAAATGCTCTATCTTCTGTATCAATATGATTGGAAAAGAGTTTGAATAATAAAAAAATAAATTAATTAACAATAAAAGCTTATGTAGAAAGCTGTCAGCAAAGGCTTTCTGTGTGTTGAAAAAGTGTTGCAAAACAGTTAAAGAAAATAAAAGAAAGAGAGATTTTTGTGTGTGCTTAGCAAAATCAAGTTGAGACGAGCATTGATTCAGTTCTGTGTAATGCATTGTGTAATTATAATCGGGACGTTCTCCGAATATTTATGTGGAGCCAAGCAGAGACCTTGACTTTATTGCATATGGTAGGCAAGCGCCTTGAAATATGCTACACTTTTGCCTTTGCCTTAACTTTTTGCTATTGTTTCTGAAGAAATTAATTGTTTGCGTGCGAACATATATGCAAACATAGAAATAGCAAAGTGTATATGTGTGTTAGAAAGTGCTAGAAAAGCACTTAAGCTCGAATAAAAGCTGCAAGTTAATTATTCCATTAATTAGGCAACCTTACACAAGAACAAGAGGAAAAGAGAGAAACACGCGCTTTCAGCTGATGTTGATTGATACGCATAACGAAAAAAGTGTGAAATAAAATGAAATGGGATTTTGTTCACAAAAAATTGGAAAGATGTTTTTGTCCCTTTGAGGATTTTGTTGGCTGCATTGCAATGCAGCAAATCTCATCTTCATGTTTTTCTTATGTCCCTTTTGTGTTTGGCTGTTTGATAAAACGCGCTCAAGTGCGCAACGTGTTTTATGACGTCTTTGTATGATTTTCTTTTTATATCGCCTTGTTTCTCGCTCTCGCTCTATTGCGGCTTGTTTTTATTAAATTTCTCTAACAACTTCCACACACACACACATACACACAGACACTTGCACATATACGAATGGCGTATACAATTGAATTTGACATGCTTGAGCGCTTGGCAGTCGTTTTAAGCAGTATCTGTCGCTTTAATAAAAAGGAAATCTGTCAAATTCAAACGCTCGTAAATGTCTTTCACAGACTTTCTAACAACACAACAATAACAAGTCAAACCTGTCAGCCCAGAAAAACCGTTCCGTACCGTTAGGCTCCTGAACCATTCTTTGGTGTTCTCAAAACAGTTTATCCTGTTTTGAACCCACAACCATTCATTTCTTTTCTTCACTTTCACTCATGTTAGCTAATCATGTTGTATGTTCCTCAGAAATTGTTTACAATTCAATGCATTTGAGTGTTTCCCCTTTCATTTACCCACCCTGAACAATATCTTGTTTATTTATTTTTTACTTCATTTTGTTTTACTCTTTTTTTACGTTTAAGTTTGGCATAAATCTTATACCACAGCATGTGGCTTTATTTAATGAATTCATATAAAAATTAGAAAAATTTCATTTTTTTTAACTACTTTCAAGTTTAACTTTTATCAACTATTAATAAAAAAATATTTGTATAATAGAAACTATATGTAAAAGTCAGATTTTTAATTTCTACTTATTTATTTTAGAAAATTTCAGTATGCAACCATTTTCTTTTCTGTTTATTTATTTTTTAAGTAAAAAATGACAAAAATTACAACACAATAATATTTTAGTAAAGAATATTTAATTATTTAATTTTAGGCTCCAATTTGTAAAACGTAAGAAATTAAATATGATAAAGAAAAATTCAAAATATAAATCATATTTATTAAAATATTCAAATTTAAAGGTGAATTGAATCAGATCAACAAATGCCTGCATAAAAATCCACTTAATGTCAATTCAAGCAACTTGACTTTATCCAATTTTTGGCCATGTAAGCAGCTGGCGTCGGCTTCATTGATTGCGTGCACCTTCGTGTATGCTGCCTAAAATCTAAGATGAAAGCAAATTTAAGAGCAACAATATCTTCATGCCAAATGACAACGAATCGAATTTATTTGTAATTGTAATTGTAACTGATTGGTTTGTGTGCGAGATAGCTTACAATTGTATTGGTCGAATGATTTCTACTTGAGCATTTGCTGCTAGACCAATAAATATATTGATTTCATGTGCAGACTCAATGGGAATTAACCTTTCATCCTTATCCTTTTTTTTTTGCTAGCTTATGCGATCAGCGCAATAAATGAAGTTAAAGTTTGACCGCAGCTACAGTGCAGTCAAAAAGTGTGCACACCATGCTTAAGTGCTCTTTGTGTGTGGTATACAAAATTAAAAGCCATGTCAAAGCTAAAAGTAGAAGCGTAGATAAAAGCATCAAAAGCCAAAAACATAAAAAGGGGATCGAATAGAATCAAAAAGTAATTCACAAAACCGGCAATGTAAATGCGGCATTGACAATGTGAAGAGCCTTCTCACACAGACACGCACACACACACACTGACAACGAGCAAACAAAACTGTATATTGACCCACTGAACGAGTGACAAACTAACCGGCATGTGTCCGTCTAACCATACACACACACATGTGTGTATTCTCAACGCTGTATCTGCACAGGAGAGCAAGCAAAGAGAGCGCTTCTCTCAGCATCCACGCGGAGCCGAAGCTTACAGATGCCAGCTGACACGAAGTACAACTCGATGTCGTCCTTCGGCTGTATAACAGCCCCGTCTATGTTGCGTAGCACTTAATGCTGTTGCGCTTGGCATCAGCAGCATCAAAAGCAGTAAAAGCATTTTACAGTCGCTGACTTTCGAGCGATGCTTGTAGAATTAGTTGTTTCGTGTCTGCCAACGCGTGCGGTTATCCTACGAATCACTAAGTCGCGTTTTCTCACTTTGCCAAAGCGCGCGATTTTTGGCGTGATTTTCACTTGCAATTAACACACAGTGTCTCGTGTCGAGTGAACGTAAGTGTTTGTGCAAACAGTGCGGTGCTTCAAAAAAATATTAAAAAAAAAAAATATATATATATATAAGCTAACCGCGTAAAAATATATAAATTGTCCAAGCTGCAAAATCGCATCCTCAAATTGCGCCATTTTTTTTGTTGATGTATATCGCGCGGCACTTTATGGCTCTGACTGTGACCCAACTCAAGCGTTTGCTGCGAGTCAAAAACAAAAAAAACGCCTGACACAAACTCACGCAGAAAAACGTGAACTTTTCATTTGGCAGCTTTTGGTCTTTGCGGTCGTTTTGGGAAATCGCTTTCAATGGAGTTTCGGCTCGTTTGACTAAATTGTGTGGCGCTGATTTGTGATTTGTGATAAGCGAACCAATCATACGGCCTGAAAAGAATTTTTGACACACAGGTGAGATAAATTTTAAATTGAAAACACTATTTTATTTAAATGAAGTTTGAAATAAATTCAAAGATTTGATTGTTTGTCACTTATTTATCAAAAAAAATCTGATTTGGCATTTTGTATCTTTTGGTCTTTTCAATTTATTAATCAACATTTATTTACAAAATTAAACGATTAAACGACACTTGACGGACAATTGAAAAGTTTCGTTGAATCCAAGAAAATCTTTTTGTTGTTGTTTGCTTTTATAAATTAACTTTGTGTTCTTTTGTTCCGTCACTGTCACTAAATAATTTGAATTCATTATTTATGACGTAATGATACTGGGAAAACTTGACAAGCTTTTGCCTTGCTAAAAAAAAGCATAAATTTATTACGACTGGCAGCACTTCATAATTACGCAAATCATTTGTCATCATGATTTAGCACTTTACTTTCAGCTTCAGCGTTGGTCTTTTCAATAAGTGCTCCTCTTCATTAGTTGGTATCCACGGGATACTTTTCTATCTTTTCTACCTATTGTCTGTTGTCTGACCAGTTTTTGTGTGACTTCAAAAAATATGCTGACTTATCAGGTGCACAAATTTACCTACAAAAATCAATGACTAAGCTCATCTTCAATTATTTCTTATACCTGTGCCAGACTTCACTGAATATTTACTGAGAATATTGCTAAAAGAATCTTTGAGTCTGGGAATTTGATTGTATTTTATATCTGGAAATGTTATTCTTGAAATGTAATTCAGCAAGGAATATTCTGCAAAAGTATTATGAAATACAATATGCAGATGGTTCAAGAGTTAAGGAATTTATTAATTAAAACTTTTTTAGTTTTTATATCCAGACTTGACTTAATTTAAGGCGGTATTGTATATCAAGAGAGTAAAATTTCGTTTCAAACTTTTTTATTTGGGTTTTTTTCCTTAACATTTTAGGAATATTTTGTTAAATAAATAGGAGCTTAAGCAATTTTGAATATTATTTTAACTAATAAACACTTTTATTAGCAGAAATAAATCAATTTAATTACTCTAGCAAATCAACCTTTATTAATTAAACTCGGTTTAAAATTATTATTTTTTATTTATGCACAATTTACGAATATTAGAAATATGCAAATCCCGTATTTTAAAATATGTTCCGCATCGAACCAAAATAAATGCAATTCAATTACCAAAAACACTTTATAAATTATACAAATAATTTGTTTCTAGAAAATATTAGGATGATATATTCAACAGAACTCTCTTAATATATTCAGCATGTGGCATTGAACAAAAATTAATTCCTGCAAAGATTTTTGTTATCTAAACAGGTCTAATTTTATATGCTAAATAATTAATTAACAAACATAATTATTTTTTGACAAAACTACGCGAATATATTTATAATAATTTATTCAATAATAACTATTTATAAAGAGTTTAACTAATTGAAAACGCAAACTTTTGTTGTGCTTAAAAAACAACACACAAATTAATTAAAAGTGCTTTCAAAAATAACTGCAACAAATCACGTTTTAAGTGAGGAAATTCATATGCAAGAAGTTGTTGTTGTAAGGGTTTTCCACAGACACACATGTGCTTAACAATCAGCTGCTGCTGCTGTTGCACTTTTGCATTAATCCACGTCTAATTAGAATTGTGTGCTTTACCAATTATCAGACGAGGGTTCTACCCTACCCTTCACTGTCGCACTTATTGCGTGTGCCATGGTTTTGCCCTCGCTTTTCCCTAAAGTAAAAGTCATTAAATATTCGCACACACAGCCGAAGAAAGAGAATGAGAGAGAGAGAGAGAGAGAGAGAGAGCAAAACAGAGACAATGTTAGTTAACTAGTTGTGCTTGCATCGCAACACGCCACATCATTTGAATTTTTAATTAAAGTCAACAACAATGTGTGAGAAAAATACAAACAACTTCTGTTCTATTCTATGTGTGTTTGTGTTCGTGTGTGTGTGTGTGGGTGTGGGTGTGCAGCACTAATTAATTTACCTAAATTTAGAAAAAACAAGTACATGTTGTAGGGTAAAATTTTGCCTCGACTTGACCCAAAATAGAAGTCAAATAACTTTCGCCAGTTGACTTAAGGGCAACTAAACACCTGTAAGAGGTGTATGTGTGTGTGTTAGGTTGCATTTTGCATTAGCATAATTAAAATTCAACAACAAATAGCCTGACAGCAAACACACACAACACAAGTGCACATTTGTGTGTGTTGTGTGTGTGTGTGTGTGTGTTATTAACTGGGCTGCCAAAGTCGACATGGGCAAAACTTGACCCGCGGGCTATGCGACCGCAAAGTATGCAACAAACTCTAAGGCATATGAAGGAAAAACATACACACACACACACACATATATATATATATATATATATATTTATATTAGTGTATGGGTATCCTTGAACTTTATTGTTTTCACATCAGTGGTTCTTGGCCAAAGCTCTGTGCGTGCTGCGTTTTGAGTCACACACTAGCAGGCCTTCAACACACACACACACACACACGCCCTCTTTTATGAATTACCAACTGAGCAGAGTGTATTTTTTTATTGCATGCTGTCAGGCACAGCAACATATCGGTTTACCATTGAAATATATATGCGCGCATTTTTCAGACAGTTTTCACAAAATTTTACAGAACGTTATATATATTTTTTTTTTATTTATGTTTTCCGTGTGTGCTGCCCTCATTTTGGCATATATATATATATATATGTACTTTGTGTGTGTGGGTGTGCTGCCGAGAGGCTTTTCTTTCAATACTGCTGCTTACTGGGATGAAATTAAGCTCTATGAAAGCCGCAGTTAATCACAACTGTGGCAACAATAAACGATTTTAAGTTTTTCTTTATTTTATTTCGGTTACAATTTCATACAATTTATAATGAAATGCATCGACATGTTGTTCGTTCATTTTGTTGCTGGCAAATTTGTATTTAATTATCTGATTATGATTTCTTTTTAATCAAGTTGTGATTGAATCAATTGGTTTTCAAAAATACAATAAGTAAATTTATAACTTGTCAAAAAATCAAACAATTATTTAAGCTTCTTATTTCGGTTGACTTAAATGTGCATTAAATTTATTAATTCATTTTTTATTTCAATAAATGGACTAAATATTAAGACTCGAGAAAAATTGCAATTTGACAAAGATTAACAATCAATCAAATATTTCTTAGTTTTCACACAGAGATTAAAATGCAACATTTTGCAAACAATGCTGTCTGATGTTAAATATAATTTTGAAAATGGAATCGATTTAACTCAGATGCGTTTATATCTAAGACGATTACGTTTTCAACGCACAATTACAGGCTTGGGACATTGACATTGATTGCTCACAATTGATTACAAGCCCAATTCGAGTTGAATGCATGCTAAGACAAATACCAATCCAATTGCCAGGCAATTTGATATGAAGCTCACTTTTTGCATACCTCTGCGACTATCCACTACGAACTATACATACATATTTATGACCCTGGGTATTTCTTTGTGCCTTTTGTATGACGTATATGTACAAGTACAACTACTTTTGTGTGTGCATTGAAATATTTACGGGAAAACTACTATAATACACATGGGCTGTGTGTTCTATGTATGTGTACTATATATATTTTTGAAGCATTTTATGCTTGGATGTTGTTGTTGCTCTTGTTGCGCGCTTGCTCGTTTGTTGCACGCTGCTGCTGCTGCTAACCAGAAGTTGCACGTTGCACGTTGCATTGAAAGTGTTTTATGCTTTGCACACTTGCGAACAGGTTGCGCTTACACCTTAAAATAATACCTCAACTACATAACTATATAAGTATATATGTGAAAGTATATAAGTATATACTACGGTCGTATAGTTTTGTTAAACATTTTCCTCCTTAACTTGGCAAGTCGCGTCAGCTTGATAGCTGCTTTAAGCACTTTGTGTACTCTGTAAACACTTTTATGAGTCGCAACAATGATTTTTGTTAGAGCTCAAATATTTCTTCTTGGTTATTAGCTCAGTTTTTTTTGTTAAATATTCATTTGCTTTAGCTGAAAGCTTACCCATATACGCTATGTAAGATTTATTGGAGGTGCAGTTACATAAATACGATACTTAATTGCTTATATAAATTTCGACTTTTGCTATTGTGAACTCACTTTGAAACTTCTCATACATAAATAAAAAAATAAAAAATAAATAAAATACTCAACTGTGAATATTTATTGAGACGCTTCTCTGATTACATCTGCACTTAAGCACTAATATATCATTTAAATTACATTTTTATTGGATATATAGATTAAAAAGTGATTTTTAAACTAGTATTAGTTTCTTATAAAGCTATAGGGTATGTTTGATTTTCGATTTGTTAGATACTTGATACTTGTTCTTGCTGAGGCGCTTAACCTGGTTTACTTTCAAGTCACATAAACAATGCGCATTTGTGCGTCAATATATATTTTATATGTATATAAGTTTTATTTTTATTTACTTACTTTGTTTGTTGTTTATTTGTGGCGAAAGTTTGTCTGCACAGCTACGCTGAAAGTTCAATTTGTTGAAACTGTCTCATACCCAAAAATATAAAAAAAAACAACTTAAACTATGTAACTTTTATTTATGTTCCTATCTATCTCATTCTCAGTCGTTCTAGGTGACCCGCACCAAAGAGAAAACTGCCTAAACTAAACTAAACTGTGGTATAATGCAAATGCATAAACAGGCAAAACGGCAACAAACGCGTAGCTTATTAAAACTCGCTTAGGTTTTACGCAAAAAGTTATGCATACGCCTCGCCCTCACCCGAGCCGCCCGTAAAAGTAACACACAAAATTAAATGAGAAACGTGCGGGCAAAAGAACAATACGAAATATGTGTATGAAATTTTAAAATACACCCAAAAAAACCAAGAAAAGAAAAAAATAACAACAATAACAACAGTCAAAATTGTACGAAACAATTTATATGAAAAGCAAACAAAGAGGCGGCGCCAGCTGCTGTTTAAGCAAACACAAAGTTACGGCTTCGTGTACTATATCTATATTCAAGCGGGTATGTGCGCGTGTGTTTGTGTGTGTGTGTGTGTGACTTTTCGTGGTGTCCACAGTGAGCCGGGTACTTCATAATTACACTTGCTTGTATTTAAATTTCACTGGCGGTGCGCCACAGAAACAGCAGCAGTAACAGCAGCAGCAGCAGCAGCAGCAGCAGAAGCAAACACAAAACAGCAACTGAACGGCGATTGTGTTTTTTGGAAGTCGACGTCGTCGGCATACGGAACGTATACATTGGCAGCATACATGGCGTATGCTTAATGTGAGTAGTGGACCAACTTTTTACACTGTGGCTTATTTGTTCGTACATCTTGTTTTTTGGATTCTGCTCTCTGGCATGGGATCTAAGCAATGTGTGTGTGTGTGTGTAGTCCGGAATTGCTTAGTTTGACTTTGCCTTGTAAGGATGGTGTGTGTTGAAAATCCAGTGGGAAATTTCAACAGGCAATCAAATGATTACAATGCTCTAGAAATTGCTTGGGGTTCTATTTGTAACTATTGTTAAACTATGCAAAAGTTAACTAGAGGAAATCTCATGTAACTTTTATATAAGTACTACAAATCATCAAGTTTTACAACTGATATTCTTTAAAAATATACAAATTTAATGTTTATTTTCTAATTCGAAGACTATTGTTTACCTTTGGATTTATTAGCTAAACATAAATTGACAAGCCCCAAAAAATGTTTGGTTAACGCCATTGAGCAGAGTATTTTTTAAGAATAATAATAATAGTTAAATGAACCTAAAGAATTGAATAAAATAATGCTATAAATTATAGATAAAGTACTTAAATATAAAAACTTAAATTTGTTTTATATGAATTAATATGTATAAAAAAATATATTATTATTATACATTATAATAAAAGTTTTTATTTGTTATTTTTTATAAATATTTATATTTTTGTGCTGTTTGAACACTATATTTGTTTCAGTGGTACAACATTTGTTTTAGCCTTATCACAGGACGTATTCGCTTAGCTTTTATCAACTGCAAAAATTAGTTAAATGCCATTTGACCCTTGTCAGGGATCATTGCGAGCCATTTGCCAACCCTGTTTTGACGCCATGCCCATCAATAAGCAATTCTTATGTATACAATAATAAGTATGAACGAAACAAATATTTCTAAAAGCCATTCGCCGTTAGTCATAAGACTTAAGACACAACTTGACAACAGTTTGGGCCAAGAAGGCAGGCACTCAGGGTCTTATCCCCTTCTTGGTTAAGCTTTAAGCTAGATGTTGGCAAGAAGGCAACAGAATTAATTATTTACTCCAATCGGGCGATGCCGCAGCTAAAAATTAAAGCCGACTGACCAGACAACTTACGAAATGGCCGACAGAAAAGTTTTTTCGGTTTACATTTAGTTCTACTTGGACAAATTTTTCGTTTATTTTCTTAGCCTTCTTGGATGGTGTTGTTGTTGATGTTGTTTTTGTTGTTGCTGGTCTGTGCGTTTGAAATGTTTTACGTTTTTATTTGTCATTCATTACTACAAAGTTTTGCCGTTTTATTTCTGAAGTTGCTGTTGCTGTTGCTATTATTGTTGTTGCTGCTGCTGCTGCTGATGCTGTAGTTGCTTTGGATTTGGCTTTGGCTTTGGCGATGCGGGCTTTTCGCAACGGCGACGTTATCTGAGCCCCTTTGTCTTTTTGGCCACACTCTGCAAGGGCACAAGGGAGACAGGCAGAACAGTTAGTTTGCCAACGAATTTTGTGCGAATAAGTAAGTTCAGCAGAAGCATACAGAACAGCAAAAAAAAAAAAAGAAAACCAAAAAATAAAAACCGAAATCAGCTTTGAGCAAAATGAGGCAATAAAGATTTATCTCGAAAGTACGCCAAAGGACACCGCAACGTTAAAAAAAAAACACGAACGAAAAGCAAAATGAATACCAATGCAGCAGATTTGTCAAGGATTTGCAGCTGACAATTTATGTTAGCCGTTGGCTTAACATTCCCCTTTCCCCCACCACCAGCAGCAAGCAACAATGAAACGGCATGAGTTTATAACATATACGATACATTGATCTGCCAAAGAAAAGTAATCGTTGAAGAAAATACAAATCTGTAATCTTTATGCCGCATGCAACCAACATTCATAAATTTTAATTAAATCATCAACTTTGCAAACATTTTGCGTTTAGTTCTCAAACAATTGAAATTTATTTTATTTTTTTTTTGGGTCAAAATTAAAAATGTTGCTTGCATAAAATTTATCAGTTGCTACGCAATGTGAATGTTGTTTTTTTCCCCAATTTATTTGTATATTCTGCTTTTGTTCAATTATTTGCTCTCAAAAATTATAAATTCACAATGAAATTTTTGCATCTGGGCTGAGCCTTGACATCTTTAGGTTGCTGCTAGTGTATGCTTTAGAAAATGCCACAAGCAAATATATACAAAATACACAAACACATTGATATTAAGCGGTTTTATCGTAACAAAAGCAGCTTGCTGTCTCACATTTGTTTTCGTATTTGTTTAACATCGGCAAATAATTTTGTTTACAAGCTTTTGCAATTTTTTTTAAAGCTATACTCTTTGACATACATTTTTTGTTTTAAGCAATTTGTATATTGACATGTATATATACATAGAAAATATTTATATAATGCATACAAATATTAAGTTGAACCTATTATATGTGAGTATTGTCTTGTTTTATCTGTTTAAGCAGCTTATTCAAGGCTTTAACTATTTTGAAATGTGTTAAGTCAATGTTTAATCTACTTTATTTGTTTTCACTTAAAAACGCGATAATTGTTATCAATTTCCAATACAAGTCAATTGCTATAAAACGTTTAAGCACTTATTCAAGTTAAATCAGATATCTAAACTATTTTGCTATGCAAAAAATGTATTTTTACTGCACAAAATATAAATTGTGTAGAGTTTGTTAATACTCTTTTTGAATGATGAACTAGCAAGTAACATATATGTTGTAACATTAATTTTGTTGACCTATTTAAACTGCATTAAACCTTTTAAATATGAAATTAAGTGCTTGCTTTGAGTTTATCATTGCAAAGGTTAAATAAGCTTCTGGCTAAATCTAACCAAAGCCAAAATATATGTTTATTTAATTTAATTTTCTTAATTGGTCAATAGTTGCTGTACTCTTCAGCATATTTACGCATTTAGGACATCAAATATACATATTAAATTAAGCTAAAGGGAAAACGTTTAGAAATTTATGCAGCATGCACGAGCTTAATATTAACATTAATTATTAAATTGTAGGGCTTAATATTATATAGAAAACACTAATAAATATTTAAATATTTCAAATAGGTAGGTAACTGCAAAGTTAAATGAAAGTGTACTTTAAGTGATTATTTAGTTAATCTCTTCGCACAAATCGTTTACTAATATTGAGGTTTTTGTTCCTCAAATTGAGTAAGGGTTAGTCCATATTGTTGCAAGTTATTTATTTAGACTAGTTTAGCATAGAAAGCATTTTACAGCAACTTTCAATTACGCACTTAATGTGATTTTAAAAATTTTGAAGTTCTGTCGGAGAGATGAGAAAGTTTTCTCTTTTCTCTTTTTGCCCAGAAAGTTTTGCAAACTTTTTACACATATGGTATGGCTAGAATGGACTAAACTGGTTATGACAGCGGTAAAAAAAACAACTACTTTAAAGCCAACAACAACTGCAAGGCAATTTCCTGCAGCCAGTTGTTGAAAGTTGCCATCTTCGAGCAAGTTTGTTTTTTGACAGTTTTAGCCGCGCTCAAAATTTAGCGTCACAACATTCAATTTCAATTAGAAGTGCCACACAGTCCAATCAAGGGCCCAACAAAGATGTGTTAGAAAAGATTTTGGAGTTTGGTATTCATATTTTTCCCCATTTTTTTCTTACCGTTTTCACTTCTTTGTTTTTGTGTTTTTATTTGTTGCCTGAAACGGCCTGCTGTGTTCGTTGAATTCTTTGCGGATTCTCATTCTAACAAGCCGAATGACTTTATGCTTTGCTATCATTTTTTCTCTCTCTCTCCTTTTATTCTCTCTTAATCTATTTTGTGTGTGTGTGTTTGTGTGTGGGGGGGGGGGGGTTGAGGAGGGGTTTAACTTTGCTTTGTGCTGTGCCATCAGGTTTTATTGAATTATTTTCTTTCACACACGTGGCTTTGTTGCCTTTTAAATTCACATAAAAATTGCGCAATCTTTGCTGAATTTTAGCAGTAAATCAATTTAGCGTGGAGAGTACCTTAAAAAAATTGACAATAAATCGAGTGTTTTAATCTTGTGATACCATCATACGAGTTGGCTAAGAGCGCCAAACGATTACTAAGTGACCAGCAAAACAAAACATAAATAATAAATGGCCAGTGGGTGGATAAGAAAGTCAACGAACAATAAAAAAAGAAGCAACTGCTATGGTAAAGAAGACGTGGCTATGAAATATGCCGTAAAAATACTTAAATTAACTAAACAGCTACTTGAGTATTATTATTCAATTAATTTAACAAATTTTGTTTTACCTGCATCAAATAAATCTTTTTATAAGTTTTTACGTGCTTTGTTAACTAAATTTTCTCTTTGCTCTATGTTATAGTATTTATAACACAATAAATAATAGGGTATAGCAATACTCATAAAATGTCGGACAATCCTCTGACCCAAAACAAAATTAAAGCAAACGTCAATTTAGTAGGGCCGCTGATGTTCCATGGGCTGCTTTGTAAAAGATAAAAACGTGACCGCGAAAGCATAAAATATATAAAAAGAAGAAGAGAGGAGAATGACGTCGACACTTCAGCTGATTTAATAGGCCGCGTTTAGCATGAGCGCAAACATTGAGAAAGATACTACACAGAAAGCAAAAAAGTAAGAGTGATAAACTGTGGCATACTTTGTGGCGCTTGTCAGCTGCAAGTGGCGCCATAAATCAGGAAAAGCGAGTTGGGCGCCAAGCACAAACAAAAGTCAAGTCAAAGGCGAAGCCACAACAAATGCCACAAACTTGAAAGCAATTTTAGTTTTAATATGACCAGTTTGGGGGGCTTTTGGGTCTGAGTTCACAGTTCGACTGGCAAGACTAGACAAAAGAAGCAGAGAAAGACGAAAACGCGTTGCGAATTATTGATGTCTCATCGCTGATTGCTTTGCGTTTACGCCATTTGACACAAAAGCTGCTACAGAACTAAGTCAAACCTCCTTCTACCAATTTCTCATTCTAACACGGTTTACTTTTAGGCATAAACAAGTGACGTTATTTGGTATGTCTGGCATGTACTCGTGTTGGCTCTGATAGACGTAGCTTAGACCGCATACACTTCACACCCTTCCCCCCAATATTCCTTCATGTGGCATGTTGTTATTATTTTTGTTTTCCGTTCTTTTTTATGAGGTGCAGCTCGAAAAAAAAAACAAATATCAGTGCACACATTGTCAGCATCTCAATTTGTGGGCACCCTCTCCACCAAAAAAAACAGTTTCTTTTCGCTTTGCTTTACTTTTTCTCTCGTTCCCGGCGCATTAGCAAAGTTTATTTTATGTTTGCTTGTGTCTGGTGGTGTGTGTTTGTGTGTTGGGTGTTGGTATCTGTGCACAAAATATGGCAAAACAATAAACGTTATAACAATTGCGGCTGCGTATAATCGCATGCAAGGCGGCTAAAATGTTTGACAGCTTGGCCTAAGTGCTTTGTTTGGTTCACTTAGCTTCCTAGCCTTAGCTGAGGCAGTAGCTAAAGCTGAATAAATTTTAAACAGATTTTCGTTTTAGTGTGCATTGTTTTCATCCGCATAATGAGCTTTGAAAGTTTTTAATGTTGTGGTTTCAACAATAACGATTACATATCTTTAAAGTCGCAAGAAATTTCTACTCTCAACAACACGACTATAAAGTTTAAGGTTTTACGTTTATATTTTGCCATTGGACTTTACGACATTCCATGAAATTGCCAAACGCAGATAACTTAAGTGTCTGCTAATAAAAGTCGGACAAGCCTGATTACCATTTAGCAGCTGAATGATTTGATTTCGTTTCCTTACTTCATTTATAACTTTTAATTACTTTTTTTTAAATTTATTTCATTAAGATAATAATTTTTTAACGAATTTATTCACTGCATAAATAGTAATAATGTAATAATATTTATAACCTATATAGAAAATGAAACAAATCAAAGCTTTAAGACTTGGCTTAAAAAAGATTTTGTAACTTGCAATATACAAAAAAATTAAATATATCTTTTTAAATATTTATTCAAATAATTTGTACACATACAATATTCGTTCTTATCCTTATGTAATGCGTATACTTTTACTCTATTGTCACATTCAATGGAGCTAAATCAAGATCTCACACTCAATTTAACTCCCCAACACTTCGTAGCGCATTTCATATCCGTGTCATTAACCAAAGGAACAGCTTAAAGTCTCTGGCAAAGTTAAGATAATTCTCGTACCCAGCTGCTTCACGGCCTTATCATCAGAGCTAGCCAAAGAATTTTGTTTGTGTCTTATCTCAGCGAGTCATTCAAAAAGGCTTGTCTTGGGGTAGGCTGAAGCTATTAATTTAGCACAGAAATAAAAACACAACTTGTTTTTGGAGTAATAGCCGCGTCAAATTTTTGACAGCGACGCTGCCTATTAATTTAGTTTATGGCGCTGGCAAGTTTTTGCATAAGCCGTCGTCAATGTCCTTGGAAGGGCTTAATGAACTTTTGTGAACAAAATGCCAGAGCCAAGAGCTGAGTGGGAAATCTTTTCAATTTTAAATGTTGTGCCATAAAAGCGAAAAGTGTGTCATAATTTAATGTTAAGCACACCTCGGCCACAACGCACAGAAAAAAGGTGTAGAGGAAAGGGGACTTGCAGTGAATGTTCCCCTGTTGGTATTTGTTTTTGTGCGTCCAGGCTGCTTGCCCTGTAGGATTCCCTTTCTATATTCTCAGGGGGCACGCATTTCGACGCATTATAGGGCACATGTATTATATTTACGAGTGTGTTTATGTTGATGTTGATTATTAATATTTATACAAACACATTCAAGCTCGGGCGCAAAAAACATTTGAATGATTTTTATGCGCACAGAAGTATGCTATGCTTTTTTTTCATCCGCACCCAACATTCAAGTTTAATGTTTTGTGCAAAAGAACTTTGCATAAAAACAAACACACAAACGCGCACACACGCACACTTTGTCACATACACTCATGTGCGTGCATTATCAGTGTATGTGTGTGTGTGCGTGTAATAAAATTTAATTTTATTTATTTGTTTCTGGTCTCGGAACCAACCACATAAGGAAAGGTAAACAATTTTGTTAGCTTTCGTTTTTTTTGTGATCCACGTTCCACAAGTCTCCGGCGCTCATACCATCTAGCTTTATTGCTTTTGTTTTTGATAATTCAATTAGCTGTGTCAGATAAGCCCGATTTATGGACCAACTTCAAGCTTTCACCTGCACTGGCAATGCGTTGACATTTGCTTTTATTTATTTATTAATTTTTTAAATCTTTATTTCTCTTTTTTAAGCTTTAAGTGCATTGAAATTCTTCTGTTTCATTTAAATTACAGTTTTTTCATTAAAAAAATGTGTGAATATGTGTGCAGAGTATTTTTAAATATTATTTTAAACTTTTTAAATGGGCAACATCAAAAAATACATACAAACAAATAAATGTAATGATCAAACGACATTTACATTCCTTATTACCCTTATTCATAAACAAGTATTTATAATAAAATGATTATTTTTGCTTACGCTATTACCCATATTTGCTGCTTAACAATGTTTAAATGATATTTTTTTGGCACTGTGTCCCAATGCATTAAAGATGATCTACACTGAACCCAACCTAACCCAAGAAATAAACACATACTAGAAGCAGACAGACCCAAAAAAACTACGCAACCCATCAACAGAAATTATAATGTATTATAGCCGCACTATTCTATCGAAATCCTTTTAGGCAATTCACTAAAGGGTACAAATATATATATATCTGTATGTTGTTGTGTGTAAATGTACATATAAACCCATTTTGCGTCAGGTCGTTTAGTTGTAAGTTGCGTTTGGGCCAAGACTCAGGATGGCCATTTGGTCGTTTTGGCGTTGCCTTTTTGTGTAATATTTATAATTTATGGAGGTTTTTTTTTCGCAACATTCTGCTGGTCTGCTGCTACCGTTTGCAAGCTGCTGTGTATAATTTTCAAAGGTATTTTGGACAATGTTAAAAGCAGATCGCAGGTTTATTAAGTAAATTGTTTCCTTTACTTTTCGGATATCCTTTGAAACTTTGACTGTGTGTGGATTGTGGTGTAGTGTTTTTGATGTGCGGCTGCTGCTGCTCTTAACTCTCCACTCTCTAAGGCAGCATCAATAAAAAGAAAAATTAATATATTTATCATATATAGATATATATCCGTTTCTAAAGGGAGCCACACAGGAAGTCAAGCTGAGAACTCTTTTGCTTTGTGGCACTTTGGAGCGACTTATTGACTGACTGGGTGCCTGGCCAGTCCATTCATTAAAGCAATTTTCAGTGCCAGTAATTTATGTGTCAATGAATTTTGCCAGCTACGCCTTTGACATCAATTTTCTTTCGGCCTCTTAGCCTGCAAATTGAATTCACTCGACAGCCAGCCAGTCTGGCAGTGTGTACAACTGTCCATCTGTCAGTCAGTCAGTCATTCAGTCATTCAGTCAGCCACTCTGCAGTTGTCGTCGCCATTTAGCTCGTAATTTTTATAGCCCGTTAGGCCTCATTTGGTCACGAAACTCAAATGCGGCGCTTTACGAGTGTTTATTGCTCTCGATTTTTTTTCTTTCGGTTGTTTATTTGTTGAAATTTTTTATTGTTCGTATTCATACGATTATCATAGGCTGTCGTCATACAGCTTAAAAAGAATACGACTCAAGGTCACTTCATTTTCTACTCTACTTGCAAAGAGTTAAAGGTTATATTAAGTAAATGCTTAAAGCTATTTTTATATTTGAAGAATTCTTTATATGTGTGTGCTTTTTTTTTATTTATTAAAAAACGTCAATAAACATTATTGATCCTAAAGTTTACTAATGTTATAGGAACAGGAAGTTAGTAAGTTATAGTTATAACTTTAGTTATAACTCTTGTAAAGGAACAGGAAGTTGTGAAGGTATAAACGAATAGGAAGTTTGGAAGGTATAAACTAACTTCCTGTTCCTATAACTTTAGTAAACTTAGGAACAATAATGTTTATTGACATCGTAGCATCCCCCTAAGAAGTTTTATATGCATAACAACAAATTAAATACATTTGGAAAATATCTGAAGAGGGCATAGCATAGTCGTATGATTTTAAAATGTCGTTAGTTGGCTTGTAAGTGGTTTTATGACTGCTGCAGCACTCAATTTATAGACAACTGTTTGAGATGTGTACGGCTGTCTGGGCAGCATTTGCAGCTTATATATCGTATATTGCTTTTCGTAGCATGATGCTCTTAGGTGGTAAATAAATAAACTTAGTGTCTGAGTTTTGGCGCAATTACCAAAGATACACAAATATGAATAGATGTGTGCATTTGCAGGAATAAACAGCTGTGACCATTCAGTCGCACATAATTTATGTGCTCTGCAATGGAAAGATATACTCTTTTGCTTACATAACGTGCTGAGAATGGAAAATCCATTTGGAAATTTAACAGATATTAAATATGTGATGTAAGCAAGTATGATTTTTGGCATCATTATGTTGAAGCTAACAAATATGCTTTATTTGCATACTTTATCTGCATACTATATCATTTTGCTGTCCCAATCGTTAGTAGTAGTTCTTGCTAACGGTAAATTAAGCAATCTACATATAAAAGAAAAATATCGAATCTTACAAAATACAATAAAAAAAAAAAATAAGATCATGAAAGTGTTTATTTTTTTTTTGCCATGGTTTGCTGTAACTTCAACTTATTTTGGTTATGAAAAAAAATAAAGAAAATACAAAAACCATGTTGGCTAGCAAAATGCAAATAACGGCAAAATGTTGCCGCTTCCTGTTAGCTACTTGTGGGCGGTCTACGAAGATAATAGAATAGCTATTGTTTGCAAATTATTTGTATTCGTGTTTTCGTATATCTATATATTTTTGTTTTTTCTTTTTGTTTTCTCTCTTGTCCCGTTTGCCTTGGTCAGCGCCTTGTGCTGATGCCCAAGTAACTTCCGTCCGCCGACATATAATCTACGTCATTTCCGCTCTAAATTATTTACATAGGAAATATGCCAGGCTCACGTTACTCGAATGGACGCTGACTGGCTTTATTGCATCTTCACCGCTCCTTCACTTGTTTTGATTTTTGTTGTTTTTTTTTTTTGTTTGGTTGCTTGTGGCTGGCGTTTATCTTTGAGATTTCATTGTTGGTGTAGCCGCTTTTTATTGTGTGGCTCCTTAGGCTTATGGACGGACTCGACGGATTGGCCAATGATATGCTCAAGTGGAATAGCGACTTATATTGCGCATTTTGTACACTTTGGGCCACTTTATGCTGTTGTTTTTTTTTGTTATTGTGTTTGCGTTGCAAAAGTTTTGTTTTTCTTTTGTGCGGCTGGCAATGCAATTTTTTGATTTTGCGCTTTTTCAGCTGCTGGCTGTTGCTCTTTTCCGGTGCTTTTCCGTCGTAATTGAATTATACGCTTGATATGCGCTGGTCCTGCCAGTGATCCCCGACTGACATTACGAAACGAAATACTACTACAGAAATAAAAAGAAAAGAAAGTAAAACCCGCAGCGCTGTTAAAATGTTTTTACAATTTTTGGGCCTGGCATTTGCATTGAGTTCTTCGTTAAAGTTTTATTTACTTTTTATTTTTTAGTACGCCTCAAAAGTTTTTACATTTAATTACATACATTTATTTTTTATTTGCGTTTTGAGTAGCGAAAGGAAATCATTAACATATATTTGCATAAAGCTCAAAAAACAGCTTTTTGCCTCAAACTAATTTTTGTAAACAGTAATTGGCTAAGTGTAGGCTTTTACGATAAAATTATAATATATTTATTGCTATATTCTTTTTGGGTAGAAGTGTCTAATTAAATGATAGTATTTATTTATTATGTTGAAGAAAATAAAATGCTCTCAATAATTTTTCATACAAAAATAATGAATAATTATGAAAGCAGAAAGTAATTCTGCTTTTTGTTATTTATACATTTTTAACTTTAACATATTTTTATATCATTGTGTTACAATATGTTTTATACAGTTTGTTAGCCTTTTACACCTAAATAAATTTAATCATATCATTAATTTTATTGTCCATATAAAAAAAGTATCACATAAGCATAATATTTCTTTCATTTTTATTGATCATTTTATTTGCATTATATTTTTTTTGTATTAAAACTCCTATAAATAACATTAACAAATTCTGTATAAAATTTATCATATAATTTCAATGATATGCCACTTTACGTCTGTTTTGATTAACTACATCATTTAATTAAGATTTTTTATTCTACTAATCCTTTTAAAATGCTTTAAACGCATTTATAAATGAGAAACTATCAAAGCGGCACGATAAAAAGCCAATTTTTTTTTATTTATTTCTTCAACGAAAATCGTGTGTCTAAATTAATAATTGGGCGATTAAGCAGAAATTTATGTATGCTATACGCTTTACTCATATAATCGTACAATTATTATGATAATATGGTCCATACTGTCTGTGAAACTATTTGCGACTCAATTTGTGTTTTGTTTTTTGATAATTCCATATCAATTTATAGATTATTTCCTATATTAAGTTATTTTGTAAATCTGTTTTGTCGCAATATTTAGTAGAGTTGGCAACCTTTTTGCTCAATTCATTAAGCATCAGTTGAGGATTTTGGGTTTTGCAATATGCCAATTTGTGACAGTCGAGAGACTTTCCCCCATAGTCGGGCCAATAGCAAACTTGAGAACATAAAAGACATTTGTGTCATTTTAAAACGTACCCGAAAAACGCACTAAATCGAAACATTTGGTATACCCAACGCACAAAAGTATGCTACAAAAATAAAAACCAACTGAAATGATTAATGCATAGCAACGATGCTCATAGAGTGGAATTAAGTGAAGTCCTTAGTCCTTTCTTATTTGCAATAGGGAAATATCCAATGCAAAGGAACACGTTTGAGTTAAGTGTGTTTATTTGATATCTCTTTTTTTGGAAATTGGTCAAGCTCAAGGAAAATTTTAGTTCTATGAAATCAATTTTCATTACGCGCTTAAACGGCTTGGGTCGGTCGCTCTTCATCCGAGGAGTGTCGTTAAAAATGTTTTCATGCATGCGGCAGCACACATGCACAAAGCCCAGTTTGTGTGTGTGTGTGTGTCAGCGTGTTAAAATTCACTTTTGTTGGCCGCGTCCAGGGAGTCGTTAAAATGCAGTTTAGAAAAAACCCCAATGCCACCAAAGACAAAGTGCCTGATAACGAGCGCCCTGGACATTCTCTAGCCTGGCCGCAGCTTTGGTATTTTTTTAACGGCATATTTCAGTATTTGTATTTTATCTGTTTTTTTTTTTTTGCTTCATGCGAGTCTTTTTTATGCGATAACAAAATTCATAGCGGCTGCATATAAAATCAACTTACTGACCAACAACAACACAAAGAGGACGCAGTAATACTCCTATATATATACAGCTAAGCTCTAGCTGCAATGACATTGAGCGCGTAAAGCTTAAAAGTACTGAAAAAAAATAATGTACAATAAAATTTCGCGATTTGGCAGCAGAAAATGTATATTGTGGAAATTGAAGTAAGTTGGCCAGGATTAATAATAGCAAGAGCGCTTCTTAACTTTTGAACCAAATAATTCGATATTTTCTTCGAGTGTGAAAATAGTTTAAGACTGCTTTTTGTCTTAGTGGATATTTTTATAACACACACATTAGATTTCCTATTATTCAATTAAAGTATGCAAATATTTATATTCACCTTCAGTTTTTATTTTAACGCCCATATTTAAATAATTTACTTTGAATTAACCTTAAATCATATTTTTTATTTACTTTTACATTTAACATGTACCTTCTCCAGTGTACAGCTGCGTTCTGTGTGTGTGTGTGTGTGTCAATGCATATTTTTATTTTATATTATATTTATATGCTTTTTACGTATTTATGTATATTCCCGCAGCTGGCAGCTGTTGGAGCACAATTTGGTTTCCATCGGCTTAGCGCTGGGTTTTTGTCTGCCTTGGCGTGTTTTCTTTTTTTGCTTTGCTTGTATTTTTCTTCACAGAATGTTTGTCCCAGTTAAGCTTGGTTATGAGTTTAGCTTTATTTTGATGAGTTGAGTTGAAGTGCCGACAGAGGTCGTTACCTAAACATTATGTTTAATTTTAATGTCTGGCATTTAGTGAGCCATTCAAATTTGCTGTTGCTTGTGCTTTGACATACTACTAGTTGAATTAAAGTAAACGCAATTAATTATAATTAGTTTTGTGTGTGTGGTAAATAGGACCTTTAACTAACCGGGAACTGTTAAGGCGTATTCAAGCGCAATTTTATATAAAATATTCAAATTCTATAAATGCACTCATATAGACGTACATTTATGGTTCGTAAATGTTCCTTTATGTTTGAGTGTTAGAAAAAGCCGAGGAAAGTGCTAAAAATCTACCGCAATTAGACGACAAATCGTATTGACGCCAGCACTTCTACTATCTCGCTCTGTCTGTCTGTCTGTCTCTTTCATTCAGTGTCTATCACACGCTCTGGCTGTGACGTCAACATGGTTGAGTGTGTGGTTGTGTGTGCTTATGTATGTTTGGGTTTGTGCCTTGTGTCTTTAGATGTGTATAGGGGCATTAAAGCATGAAATTAATGCACAAGGCATAGCAAATAGCCTTAAGGACATGCGTGCCAAGCGTACCAGAATACCAGAGAGTGGAAGGTAGGGAGGGGAGGTATGGACACATTAACTTCCTTGAAGCAGTATTGGGCCAAAGCAACCGCAACCGACTAATAAAAATTGTGGCAAGTTAATTTTTATTTTTGCATCTGCTGTTTGTGCTTAGAAATTTAATTTGTCGCACACATGGTGTATGGGTAATTTCATTAGATGGGAGCAAAATCTTCATGAATTTTATCAAAACAATAATGAATGCCATATATTTTGCATGGAGCATCATTTAATTTTTGCCTGCTGCGGGTTTTATTTTTCCTCTTTCAAGTTTACTGTGCCTCTGGCTGGCACTGAAATCTTAGCCACGTCAAATAACATGACAAAAAATTGTCAGTGGAACATTTTAGCTACTTACCCCATCCATACACACACACACACACACACACACACACATACACGCAGAGAATGTACCGCAAATTCATGAAGTTACTTCAATTCGTTATGCTTCGTTTCTGCATTTTTAAAAAGGCTAAGTGAGAAGCTAGGAATGACAGCGAGTTAAATTTAAAAAAGTTTAAAGAGAATGTCAGGATTGCTACGAGTAGGCAGAACATAAAAAAACTAAACATAAGAAGAAGTGGTTAACAAATCATATATGTAAAAATTAATATTAATATGGAAGATTTATTTTCATTTCAAGAAAGTCATCACTAAAACAAGTAAGAAGGCTCTAGTCGAGAAATCCCGACTAGACGATACCCTGATCCCTATACTTTACGCGTACAGTCAGTGCTTGCAAGTATTTGTGCGTGTGTGTACGACCATACTGCATACTGCATACTCAACTTCAAGGTTCCATATCTCCGGTGTTTTTTAACCGATTTTTATAAAAATTTCACAGATTGTTATTATTTTGATTAATAATTAAAATGCCATTTAAAGTTTTTTCAAATTCAAGATTTTATTGTTATCGATCCCATGTGTATATCGGAAACGAGATGAGTTATCGAAAATCGAAAACAAACTTGTACTGCCTAGGGACTAGGCGAGCTTAAGTTCCAAATCTGGAGTCTCTAGCTTTTATAGTCTCTGAGATCGACGCGTTCATACATACAGACGGACAGACGGACAGACGGACATGGCTATATCGACTCGACTGTTGATGCTGATAAAGAATATATATACTTTATGGGGTCGGAGATGCTTCCTTCTGCCTGTTACATACTTTTGCACAACTTCATGATACCCTTTTTTCCCATATTTAATGGGATCAGGGTATAAAAATGAGACAAGTTGGCGTTGACAACATTTTCAAATTAGTAAATCTTTGAATTTAGATAACGTTTTGAATTGTTGAGTGGTTGAATAAATGCTGGCCACCATCGTATTGGTAAACAGTTGTGGTTGGCAGTAAAACAAATAATGAATATTACAAATTTATGGGTATACTTTTAATACACATTTGAGACAAAATTTCCAACTGAAATCCCCTTTGTGCAATATTTTTTTTTTAATTCGTCAGTTGTGGCTTTTCTGGTTACTGACCATAATGTGTGTGTATGCCTGTGGTGTAAATTGTAGTGAATTATGTTGGCAGATGCTTAGCATAGTAGTAGTTTCGCCCATTTATACTAATTTCTTTGAACACATCTTCTATCTCTGTGGGCAAAGTTTGGCAAGTGCAACTTTTGTTTGGCCAGCTTTGTCTTGTAATTGCTCTCCAATACAAGCCCTCAACTTGGATTTTGAGCAACTTTCCCCTCAAAAAATGTTTGAACAAGTTTTAAAACTGTGCTCACATTCCCCACTAACTCTTCTTTCTTCTCTCCTCACTCAACGATTTCCACTTAATGGCCGTTAGCAACATTTTTAGTATTTCTATTGCATTTTGCTATGGCTTTTTTATTCTATGTTATGTTACTTTACTTTGCAATATGTGCAGTTGAATTTTTTTTGCTGGTGTACACGACGTGTACTTGATGCTGTTGGTTGGCAAAAAGTTTATTGAATGGAGTGCAAAGCACAGTTTGGTTATGTAAATAGACCATGATATGGTTTTTGTGTGGTTATGCAAATGTGGGAGAATGTGTGTTTGTTGTTGTTGCTTTTGTTGTGTTGCAATAGAATTGCCGAGTGGTCAAGTGGAAATCAAATGTTATTCAAATCGGCTATAGAATGCGGCTTTTAGTTCATTTCTGGCATAAGTAAGTATTTATTGCAGATAAATGCAATTTCAAATCTCTTTAAATCGCTGCAGCATAAAGATTCGCTTAAGACTCTCATAAAATATAAATTCAATGCCGAAAAGCATTTAAATACGTTTAATTCTCAAAAATGTGTGCAAAACCAATTTTCATTAAGCGCTGTGCAACAAAAATAACTAAAGCTCCGTACTTGTTGACATTAAGTCCACTAACATTAAGTCCATAACTGTCAAATGTTGCAAAGAAGAAGATTAAAAATAAATAAATAAATAAAACGAAAGTAAACTGGCAAAAAATTACAAAAAAGCACAAATCATACACACAAAAGTGCGAAAAGAGATTGCAAAAAAGTGCAAACACACACACATGTATACATATATAAACATTTGCATAATACCCTGTCGTATACATATAGAGTTGACATTAAGTTGCCAGATGAAGCCGGCAAAGCGGAGCTGCGGCTTAAGCTCCTTTTCAGCCGATCGCCTTGGCCATAACTCATTTCAGCAATTTTGATTGCGTGCCGCAGCAGACCAGTAAAGGCCCCAAAGAGCACACAGCAGAGGCTTACAATAAATCACAGCTGTCTCTCTTGGTGCTTGGCCATTGCAAAATTAGCAGCTACCTGTTAAATGGTCACACACAATACAGAATACAGAGCAGAGCACATTGCATTTTCATTTCAGCTCAAATTTACACTTAAGCTATTTTATGCGACTTTCGCATGTGTTTTTATCTTTATAAATATTTGATCAGGCTGCTTAGTATGCGTAGGTAGGTGTCATTCTGAGTGTTTGTGTCTGTGTGTGTGTGTGTGTGTGTGTGTGTGTGTTTATTTGGTGTTTCACAACACTCGAAAAGTATACTAAAAGACACACCTACGCGTACAATACATATTACATGTCAGCTTTGTCGAGGATTTCGCCTGTATGCTCTGTCATGCATATTTTATTGAGCCCCTGGATATACGTATATATTTTCAGGCCATTCTCTCTCTCCCTTAGCTTGAGCTTTGAGTGCTCTGATTGCTGCACTTGATTATTGTAAAATATTTAGTACATAAAATGTGTGCGGTACACTCGTATGAATAGCACTCTTTTATAATAGTGCTTACATCTGTTTATGAGTTCAAGCACAGTTTATAGTTGAGAATATTTCTTTGCAATTCATTTTCATTATTTTTCTATTGTCCATATCAATATTTTATAAAAAAGCTAATTTGGCTATTGCGACCTTTCTTTAATAAAAACCATATTTTGACTCTTTTTAAAAAATATATAACAATATACCGATTTTTGATAAAAAAAAAATAACAACCAAAGTCGAATTGATTAACATTAAAGACGGCTCTGAATCCTTAATCCTTAATTCTTACATAGCCGCATGAAACGTTTCCTGTATTTAGTTTAAACGATTATTAATAGTAAATTTATTGAAAATTGCATATTCAAATAATTGGTAAGAAAACGTTGAATATTTTGAAGGCTAATAGCTTTTTGTTTTTAAGTTAAAAGTTTTACTTTCCTCTTTTTATTGGCAACAATAAATGATGGTGCAAAATGTGCAATTAAAACAAAGGCCAATGGGAAGGCAACAAAGCTAATTAAATCCTCTTGACCTTTTTTTTTGTTGCTATTTCGTTGCCTTGAAAATCAGTTAACAAAGAGCGTAATAACATTTACTTTGTCAAGAGAGCAGAAAATTTTGGCTCTAATCAATTAGCAATGAAATTTGGACTTATGTAAATAGTTTTAGCGCTTGATGCTTATAGAGAGAATTGGGATTTATATGGAAAATGAAAGCAAAAAACAAAAAAAAATTTCAACGATTTTTCTGTATTCATTTTTGGATTTGTTGATGTTATTTTGTGTTGATGCTGTTGTTGTAACCTAGTTGACCGGCTTGACCTCATTTTCACCTTCGACCTGGGTAGCCATATCTTGTCGCATAATCTGAGGCAGTAGTGTTCATTGACAGGGCGATCCAACGAAAACAAAATACACGCATACAAATCCCGGTTGCTTATTATTTTTAGTAAATTATGAAAAAGATAAGCCTAATGCTAGCACGACGCATGCTTACCCCGTCCACCCCCCACCAACAAACACCAAACACATGTGTTGCATGTGGCACCGTCTATAGACCAGAAAGAGATAACGAAGCAAAGTCAAATCAAATGGCATAAAAATGTTAGCATTGCTCTAAGCATTCGATACGACTCGACTTAGCTGCTGTGCTCTATGCTCATTGCTGTTAGTATGTATGTGTGTGCCTGTCTGTGAATGTGTTGACGCCATTTTGTTTAATAAGCCAACTGGCTGCTAGTGGGCACCGCATGCCAGCGATTATCTAAAAGACATTAGCATTCTAGCAGTTACTACTGTTATGTCGTACAGCTAGAAACGTAGCATGTTCTCACCAGAGTCTGGATCCAGCCGACCTCAATTTTGGCACTCCCCTAAGCTGGAAATCTACCTGAAAAATATAAAATATTAAAAAAATTCTTTTTATTATCTTAAATGTTTTTTTTTTGCTTCTTTTTTTTAGAACTTAAAGCCTTTTTTCACGAATTCACAATGATGCGTGAATATGGAGACAAATTTTTTTCCCCTACTGACTTTTCCTATGGTTTTTGTTTCTGTTTGTTCTTTTGTTTGGAATGCCCACGCGGTTGGGCTTACGTTTCGTTAAACTGTTATGGTACGTGCTCTGTTGCATTGGTTTGCATTTTGCATTCGCATTTTGAAATGGCATTAATTTAATTTGGTCTCATCGCTGATATGATTGCAACATTTTCTTGCCCCATGTTCACATTGTTCAATTGCAACTGCGACAGTTTGTTCATACCCTTCCATTTCTCTTGTTGATATTTTCTATTGCAGCTGCTTGTTTTTGCCAGTTGTTATAGTTGGCATCGAAACTATCTTCAACTGCTAGTTCTTGCAATTGGCACGCACGCACGTTGACTATCTAAATCAGTGGACGGCGACAGTGTGGCAATCCAGTTTAGTCCTAGCTTGAATAAAAAAAAAAACTTGGGAGAACTTTTCTTAACCAGCATAATGTTAACATTTTTCAGCAGAATTTTAAGAGTTTAACAACGAGCTCTTCCTAATAAGGAAATTTAAAATATGCACAATTTTTTTAATGTCTTTACTTATATACTTTGCAAACTTAAACTCACGTTTTTAGAGTTTAAAAAGTTATCAAAAAAAGTTTGATTCAGTGGAAAAAAGTATATTATATTAAATTGCTTATCTTTTTTTTAAGTTACACTTCTTATACGATTTAAAGATCTAAAAATTCTTTGAATATCGTATAGACAAGTGAATATAAATATTTTTTTTGTATATTCAAATCACAATTTGATAATGGACTTATGATTCAATTCATAATAACGCTAGAGAACCATAAATATATGTCTGGCTCCAAAGTTTAATATCAAAGTCTTTATTTGAAATTTTTAACGGTGATTAATAAGTGTTTTGCAATGGCACACTTGCCACACCCCTAAACCGTCTCTTTGTGTTCGCTGTTCGCAGTTTCGGGGGTAATTGCATTTCGCTGTACATAAACACCTTTGCACATTTGTGCTTTTGTAAATGTGCAATAAATCACAAATACGAGAAGAGAATAAGAAGAACCAGCAATAAAATAAAAAAATGTTGAAAAACTTTTGGCTTAAACACATAAAAACTTTACTTAATTTATATAGTTTAGGGTCAACGATAATCCTTTAAATTTTTAAAACAAAAGTACAAAACTCTTAAGTGTAAAACATTTAATTTTCACATAGGCTTTTAAAATATAATATTATAAGTACTGTTTAAAAAAGAAAATTTTAAAATTTAATAACCGTTTCAACCAAAAGATGCTGTTGTGAAGGTGGTGTCAGTTGCTGCTGTAGCTGTTGTAGAGTCAGTTCCTGCAGCCGCCGTCGTGGTCGAGCACTGTCGTTATAATTGGGATTAGAGTTCCAATTTAAAGTAAAACAGGTCAAATTCCGTATGAAAATAGAATAAAAATCAACAACTTCAACTGAGTAAATACCCGACTTACTCTTCAACAAATTAGGATTAACAAAATATATATTTTTATTTACCTTCTCTTTCTTAACGATTAACAAACAGTCAGAATTTGACAAACTCTGTTCTAGTTTTTTAGTAGACAAGTCAACATAAGTTTAGCCCCAATTTTCGAATCAGCTGAGTAAATTTTGCGAATACCCAAGAATTGCTATAAAAGCAAATGGATCCGGAAGAAATGGTATCACTTACTTTCCACCTATTGGAACACGATGAGCATCAAAGGTATTGCATTGAGTTGTGCCCTCTTGGCCATATGTCTTTCCTACATACCGTACAGCAGACAGCAGAACAGCACTACCACCGCTGCAGGTGACACCACCACCGCTGCAGGTGACACCACCACCGCTGCAGGTGACACTACAACAACCACTGCAGCAGCTGACACCACTACCACCACCACCGCTGCAGGTGGCACTACAACAACAACATTAGCAACTGACACCACCACCACCACCACCGCTGCAGGTGGCACTACAATAACAACATTAGCAATTGGCACCACCACCACCGCTGCAGGTGCCACTACAACAACAACATTAGCAACTGACACCACCACCACCACCACCGCTGCAAGTGCCACTACAACAACAACATTAGCAACTGACACCACCACCACCACAACAGCATCATCTCGAAGATGCGGTGGCAAGATCAGGATAAAGCGCAAGTATAAAAAGACCACAAAGAAAGGCGATAAGACAATCAGGAGGCGCCGCAATGAAAAGAAATGGGGTCTAAAGAAATATGAGTGAACAGTAGACCCAAAAAAAGGAAACGATTAGGAAAAACTCAAAAACGGATATGAACTGACTTCGTATTATATTTAGAATTAAGAATTTGTTACATAGTGCACTTAAAATAAACATCAATAAACATAAATCCAAATTATTTTTTATTATATTTATTGGCAATCACCGACCGCTAACCGAACTAAGTAAGTTCTTAAAAAAATGATTTGCAAATTAAATTTCGCTTTAATATTTTGTGTTTTTTAGCTCGCGAAATGTATTCAAATGAAACTGTTTGTTTACCGATAAGGTTAAATTTAACAATAACAATCCATATGAAAATTCTTAAAAATGGAAAACTGTTATTTAAATCAAACAATGTCACAGACACGTCACACAGAAAAGAAACATTTCAAATAGTGTATTTAACAACATAATTCACAAATGATTACCTATGGTTTCCAACTTAAAATGTTAGTTAATGCTTTAATACATTAGGTGAAGAGTTTTCGGGTTGTAAGATAAGATATTGATGTGTTAGGATAAACAATTTCCTGATAACAGCAAATAAATAATGCAAAACATTGTTGTTTTCCTATGTAAAATTTATAAAACACCGAGTAACAACTTATTGAAACTTAGTTGCCGTATACCCTGTAGTACAGAATCATAATATCCATTTATGAGTTTGTCCTGATCGATTTCTTGTTTGTGGCTAGTGTTCATTAACCCCTTGTGACCCCAATCGTTTCTGTGCGGCGCCCCTTGATGATCGTTTTGCATGCTTTCCTGACCTCCTCAGCAATGGATAATTAACCCTTATATGACGGATATATTTATAGCTTTTATAGCATTTGTGTTTCAAAATGCTTGCTTGTCTACTGAAAAAGTGGAACAGAGCTTCTCAAGTTTTGATTGTTTGTTAACTATGAATTGAAGTTAGTAAAAATATATATGTCTCGACTTTCTGTTTGTTTTTCGCAAATATTTATCTTGTTGGAACTGTTAGACTTTGTTTGTACAATGTCTGTTTTAAAGTGAAACAAATAAAAATTTGGATATTTATGTCACAATCTTCGTCTTCATAGTTATGAGAAAAATGCTTTAAAATAAAGGAAATGTGAATTGATTACGAATATCTCGTAATCTATAAGGCCTTTGGTTAATTATAGCAGTTTTATCGATGTCTCATGATCAATAAATGTAGTTTTTGATTGTTACAATTAACATATGTTAATAAACTAATTATGTGGCATAATGCCAGATTCATTTATAAAGAATTTTAAGACGCAAAAGTAGTAAATACTTGTATTAATTAAGTAAATTGGGTCAGTGCAAATAAACCTAGTGCGATTCTCTAAATTCATTCTTAATTTAAGTAAGTTTTAATTACTTGAAATGGCTCTGAAAATACATACATGAAGTATTCTATTTGTCTGCACAAAATCTTTCTAATTATGACATATTCACAAAAAACAATGTGGAAAACTATACATGAAGGTACATTTTTGGTTATCTCAAATACTAAAATTGAAACTTTAGAGCAACTGTAATTGTAATTTGGTTATTATTCAAAACGTAGGAATGAAACAAAAACAACTTCTCCTTAGATTGGATAAAAGTTTTTGTATAACCAATCATTTATTGACTAAGGTAATAATCGCAATTGCAAAAATATTTGTATTTAACTTATGGTATTAGAAAATGGTAACTGATAGACATTATAAGCCCATCAAATCAAAATACAAAATTAGTTTCAGCACCAATGTTTCAATTAAAATAAATATATTTATTTTTTGTGCACTTAATAACAAATCTTAAATTTACAGATAACTAAAAATCATTCATTAAGTCCATTTGAAGTCCATTTGTCCATTTTGAAGTTTCGGTAACTTATTTAGCCAGATCTGCGACTTCCTTTGCGTCCACTGCGACTTCCTTTGCGTCCACTGCGACGACCTCTCCGTCTGCTATTGCTGCTTTTATCGAAAATTCCTTTTTTTCCATTGCGGCGCCTCCTGATTGTCTTATCGCCTTTCTTTGTGGTCTTTTTATACTTGCGCTTTATCCTGATCTTGCCACCGCATCTTCGAGATGATGCTGTTGTGGTGGTGGTGGTGTCAGTTGCTAATGTTGTTGTTGTAGTGGCACTTGCAGCGGTGGTGGTGGTAGTGGTGTTCTGCTGTTTGCTGTACGGTATGTAGGAAAGACATATGGCCAAGAGGGCACAACTCAATGCAATACCTTTGATGCTCATCGTGTTCCAATAAGTGGAAAGTAAGTGATACCATTTCTTCCGGATCCATTTGCTTTTATAGCAATTCTTGGGTGTTCGCAACGTTTACTCAGCTGCTTTTGAATTTGCGGTTCTATTTTAATTTAATTTATCTTTTTGTCGATCGCAAAAACAAGTGCACTGTCGTATATGAAATTTGCCATCTCACTACAAAGATTTTTAATTGGGATGAGATCTCGGGACTAAATGCGAAAAGTATTAAATGTTAATACTTTGTGTCTTAAGCAGGAAACCATTTATGACTATGTGAGTAAAATACTTTGTGACATTACAAGAAAAATTTTGGTTTCTATCTGGCCTTGTTGCCAATGTCGTTTCTCTCAAGTCCCTACGCCTCCGAGGCGTAAATTAATTACCAATGTTATGAAAACATTTATACATGTGACAACTTTAATATTTGATCCAATTTAAAGTAAAACATGTCAAATTCCGTATGAAAATAGAATAAAAATCAACAACTTCAACTGAGTAAATACCCGACTTACTCTTCAACAAATTAGGATTAACAAAATATATATTTTTATTTACCTTCTCTTTCTTAACGATTAACAAACAGTCAGAATTTGACAAACTCTGTTCTAGTTTTTTAGTAGACAAGTCAACATAAGTTTAGCCCCAATTTTCGAATCAGCTGAGTAAATTTTGCGAATACCCAAGAATTGCTATAAAAGCAAATGGATCCGGAAGAAATGGTATCACTTACTTTCCACTTATTGGAACACGATGAGCATCAAAGGTATTGCATTGAGTTGTGCCCTCTTGGCCATATGTCTTTCCTACATACCGTACAGCAGACAGCAGAACACCACTACCACCACCACCGCTGCAGGTGCCACTACAACAACAACATTAGCAACTGACACCACCACCACCACCACCGCTGCAGGTGCCACTACAACAACAACATTAGCAACTGACACCACCACCACCACAACAGCATCATCTCGATGCAAGATCAGGATAAAGCGCAAGTATAAAAAGACCACAAAGAAAGGCGATAAGACAATCAGGAGGCGCCGCAATGAAAAGAAATGGGGTCTAAAGAAATATAAGTGAACAGTAGACCCAAAAAAAGGAAACGATTAGGAAAAACTCTTCTTAAAAAAATGATTTGCAAATTAAATTTCGCTTTAATATTTTGTGTTTTTTAGCTCGCGAAATGTATTCAAATGAAACTGTTTGTTTACCGATAAGGTTAAATTTAACAATAACAATCCATATGAAAATTCTTAAAAATGGAAAACTGTTATTTAAATCAAACAATGTCACAGACACGTCACACAGAAAAGAAACATTTCAAATAGTGTATTTAACAACATAATTCACAAATGATTACCTATGGTTTCCAACTTAAAATGTTAGTTAATGCTTTAATACATTAGGTGAAGAGTTTTCGGGTTGTAAGATAAGATATTGATGTGTTAGGATAAACAATTTCCTGATAACAGCAAATAAATAATGCAAAACATTGTTGTTTTCCTATGTAAAATTTATAAAACACCGAGTAACAACTTATTGAAACTTAGTTGCCGTATACCCTGTAGTACAGAATCATAATATCCATTTATGAGTTTGTCCTGATCGATTTCTTGTTTGTGGCTAGTGTTCATTAACCCCTTGTGACCCCAATCGTTTCTGTGCGGCGCCCCTTGATGATCGTTTTGCATGCTTTCCTGACCTCCTCAGCAATGGATAATTAACCCTTATATGACGGATATATTTATAGCTTTTATAGCATTTGTGTTTCAAAATGCTTGCTTGTCTACTGAAAAAGTGGAACAGAGCTTCTCAAGTTTTGATTGTTTGTTAACTATGAATTGAAGTTAGTAAAAATATATATGTCTCGACTTTCTGTTTGTTTTTCGCAAATATTTATCTTGTTGGAACTGTTAGACTTTGTTTGTACAATGTCTGTTTTAAAGTGAAACAAATAAAAATTTGGATATTTATGTCACAATCTTCGTCTTCATAGTTATGAGAAAAATGCTTTTAAATAAAGGAAATGTGAATTGATTAGGAATATCTCGTAATCTATAAGGCCTTTGGTTAATTATAGCAGTTTTATCGATGTCTCATGATCAATAAATGTAGTTTTTGATTGTTACAATTAACATATGTTAATAAACTAATTATGTGGCATAATGCCAGATTCATTTATAAAGAATTTTAAGACGCAAAAGTAGTAAATACTTGTATTAATTAAGTAAATTGGGTCAGTGCAAATAAACCTAGTGCGATTCTCTAAATTCATTCTTAATTTAAGTAAGTTTTAATTACTTGAAATGGCTCTGAAAATACATACATGAAGTATTCTATTTGTCTGCACAAAATCTTTCTAATTATGACATATTCACAAAAAACAATGTGGAAAACTATACATGAAGGTACATTTTTGGTTATCTCAAATACTAAAATTGAAACTTTAGAGCAACTGTAATTGTAATTTGGTTATTATTCAAAACGTAGGAATGAAACAAAAACAACTTCTCCTTAGATTGGATAAAAGTTTTTGTATAACCAATCATTTATTGACTAAGGTAATAATCGCAATTGCAAAAATATTTGTATTTAACTTATGGTATTAGAAAATGGTAACTGATAGACATTATAAGCCCATCAAATCAAAATACAAAATTAGTTTCAGCACCAATGTTTCAATTAAAATAAATATATTTATTTTTTGTGCACTTAATAACAAATCTTAAATTTACAGATAACTAAAAATCATTCATTAAGTCCATTTGAAGTCCATTTGTCCATTTTGAAGTTTCGGTAACTTATTTAGCCAGATCTGCGACTTCCTTTGCGTCCACTGCGACGACCTCTCCGTCTGCTATTGCTGCTTTTATCGAAAATTTCTTTTTATACCCTGATCCCATTAAAAATGGGAAAAAAGGGTATCATGAAGTTGTGCAAAAGTATGTAACAGGCAGAAGGAAGCATCTCCGACCTTATAAAGTATATAAATTCTTGATCAGCATCAACAGTCGAGTCGATATAGACATGTCCGTCTGTCCGTCTGTCTGTATGTATTAACGCGTCGATCTCAGAGACTATAAGAGCTAGAGACTCCAGATTTGGAACTTAAGCTCGCTTAAGCCTTCTTACTTGTTTTCCATTGCGGCGCCTCCTGATTTTCTTATCGCTTTTCTTTGTGGTCCTTTTATACTTGCGCTTTATCCTGGTCTTGCCACCGCAGTTTCTAGATGATGCTGTTGTGGTGGTGGTGGTGTCAGTTGCTACAATCGTTGTTGTAGTCGATGTCGTAGTGCAAAGATCATTAGAAGAGTTTGCTGGATCATCACGATCGACACATTTTGCTGGTGTGTCAGGAGCCGTGCAAAGCTGCTGTCCATTGCTGTACGGCAGGTAGGAAAGACATATGGCCAAGGGGGCACAACTCAATGCAATACCTTTGATGCTCATCTTAATCCAATGTGGGTGAGTGATACCATTTCTTCCGGATCCATTTGCTCTTATAGCAATTCCTGGGTATTCGCAAAGTTTACTAAGCCGGTTTTAATTTAATTTGGAAGCTTGATATCCTTATATAATTTTATTCACTTACATTTTTAAATAATGATTTGGAAATGAATATTTGTTCTGTTGAAGTTTCTTGTCGAAATTGTGCTAGATAACTTACCCGTGTTAAGTGTATTATTCTAAATTTGGTATAATGACTTTATCGTGACCAGATTTGAAAATTGTAAGTGAGTTAAATTTGTGTAATATTGATGTTATCTTGGCTTTTAGCTTGGCAGTAGGACACCAAATTGGACATAAAGCACGTAAAGCGACAGTGCTGACAGTTCTTACCAAATATCCGTCTCTTTTTATACCCTGATCCCATTAAAAATGGGAAAAAAGGGTATCATGAAGTTGTGCAAAAGTATGTAACAGGCAGAAGGAAGCATCTCCGACCCCATAAAGTATATATATTCTTTATCAGCATCAACAGTCGAGTCGATATAGCCATGTCCGTCTGTCCGTCTGTCCGTCTGTCCGTCTGTCCGTCTGTATGTATGAACGCGTCGATCTCAGAGACTATAAGAGCTAGAGACTCCAGATTCGGAACTTAAGCTCGCCTAATCCCTAGGCAGTACAAGTTTGTTTCCGATTTTCGATAACTCATCCCGTTTCCGATATACACATGGGATCGATAACAATAAAATCTTGAATTTGAAAAAACTTTAGATGACATTTTAATTATTTATCAAAATAATAACAATCTGTGAAATTTTTTTTAAAATCGGTTAAGAAACACCGAAGATATGAAACCTTGAAGTTTAGTATGCAGTATGCAGTATGGTCGTACACACACGCACACATACTTGCAAGCACTGACTGTACGCGTAAAGTATAGGGATCAGGGTATCGTCTAGTCGGGATTTCTCGACTAGAGCCTTCTTACTTGTTCATTAATCAAAACTAATAGCGCTACAGATAAGGCACGAAAAAGGGCGCAGGCGAAACTAAAACCATTAAAATCAATGGCAATGAAAATGGAAACAAAAAAAAGGAGTTGAATATGAGTCTGTGTCTCTCGCTGCTGCGGGTAAAATTAAATTTATTGATGCCAAGAGCGAAAAGAAGTCAGGTCAAAAACCAAAACGGCAGCAGACAAACAGCCGTCGGGATACGGTACGTTTGGAAACATACTCTGGGGCTACTTAATGAACGAAAACAACGAGCATATTTTTAATTGCGAACATGTTTGTGTATGTGTGTGTCTGTTTGCAGCCTACAATTAAATTAATAGCAAATTTATTTATGGCCTTTATAAGAGCATTTAAGAGCCGACGCCTGTGTTGTCGCTGTGTTATATAAAAGCGTTAAAGTATTTTTGTTTAATATGAAAAGAAACTAAAGTGCGATGTAAACCAAATAAATTTAGTAAAAGAAATATAACAAAAAGAATTTTTTTTAAATTATTCTTGAATAAATCGCACTAAATTTGATTGTTGTTTACATGCCCCACATTGAAATTGATTTAAACAGCTTATTGGGCACATTTTAATTGATTTTAAAAGTATTTGGAATCTGCCAGTAAATATATGGACTATGAAAATCTATTTAATAATGCTTTTAATTTTATGATCTTCAAAACAAACTAAGCATAAACATAAGAACGAAAAATTTGCCAGCATATTATAGGCTATCGCATTGACTGCTAGAGGCATTCAATGAAGAGAACGCCAAGTCAAACAAAACAAAAGGAAATTGTGCGGGTAGCAAACCATAAATTGACTTTGGCCCAACAAAGAGGAAAGCAACAAAGCGAAGTGAAACTTTTGCTTTTATTCTTGTTTCAAATGCACGAATATATAGTACTTGTTTGTATAAGTAGATAGATACATATATATACGTATGGGTGTGTAACTTTAACGCATGCTTTGATCTCACGTTTTAGGAATGGATTTGTGTTTGAGTTTTGCCAGGACTAACATAAGATGAGCATTAGACGTGTCAGGCAAATGTTTGACAATGAGGCAAAGTCTAACACCTTATCCCAAATCCCGCAAAGCAGATGCCAAACAACTGCATTGAAGCGTAAATAAACTTCTATGCATTGAACACTCAGACTCAGCCCTTGTCTATTTCTTTACTTTTACTCTCTCTTTCCCTCTCTCACTCTCTCCCTGGCTTTAACTTTTTATACCCTGATCCCATTAAAAATGGGAAAAAAGGGTATAATGAATTTGTGCAAAAGTATGTAACAGGCAGAAGGAAGCATCTCCGACCCCATAAAGTATATATATTCTTGATCAGCATCAACAGCCGAGTCGATATAGCCATGTCCGTCTGTCCGTCCGTCCGTCTGTCTGTCCGTCTGTCCGTATGTATGAGCCAACCGATCTCAAAGACTATAAGAGCTAGAGACTCCAGATTTGAAACTTAAGCTCGCCTAATCCCTGGGCAGTACAAATTTGTTTTCGATTTTCGATAACTCATCCCGTTTTTGATATACACATGGGATCGATAACAATAAAATCTTGAATTTTTAAAACTTTGAGATGGCATTTAAAATAATGAGCAAAATAATGACAATCTGTGAAATTTGTATTAAAATCGGTTAAGAAACACCGGAGATATGAGACATTGAAGTTGTGTATGCAGTATGCAGTATGTGCTTACATACAAACACACATACTTGCAAACACTGACTGTACGCGTAAAGTATAGGGATCAGGGTATCGTCTAGTCGGGATATCTCGACTAGAGCCTTCTCACTTGTTCTTTTGTGAGATAGCGCGTATGAGTGATTTTTGGTCTGTTTTATTTTTGCTGTGTAGTAATTTACCCAACTCTCTTTCACTTTCCATCTCACACTCTTTTCAAACTTGGTTTTTTATATAAATTATCCATTCAAATCTCTATTGTGTTCGTCAATTCGTAAGCAAGTTCGATTTTTAAGTATCTTTTAAGGTTTCGCCATTTGAAGCTTCAAACACACATTTCAAAATTACCTTTTGATTTATTAAACACAATTTAGAGCTGGTATTTAAATTAAGTTGATGCTTGCTGTTTCACACACTATTTATTTATTTTTTTTTTTTTTTTTGGAAATTACATTGTTTTACAATATAACTTAATTAAGTTAGCACAACATTTATATACTAGATGCATTTGTCTTCAAAGAATGAGCGTTGTATTTAATTTATTGAATTCTGTTAATGTTGCAGCAGGAAAATTAATTGGCAATTAATGTCAACAACATTCGGGTCAGCCAAACGGATATGTAGCTTAAACTTCTTCCCATTCTTTCTACCCTCACACTCTGGGTGTTTTTAAATAGTAACATTTATTCGAAATTGCTATCGTCTGTTCATTATTGAGTCTAGTTTAATGGAAATGTTCAAAATGAACAGACAAATAATATATATGTATGCAAACATACCGGAAACCTTGTGCAAATTTCAATTAAATTATAATATAATCAATTTACTGTTCGTTGAAAATAATGAATAATTAAAATTAATTTGCATGCCTGCTATAAACATAGTTAATTTATCCTGAACGCTAGTTAAATCGCGTTTAGTCAAAACCTTACAAAAAGCTTAAAACCCCAAAAATCAGATGCGCTCGAAATTTTCAATAAGATCCCTATAGCTTACGGACCTTACGGCTTAAGGTTAACTTAAATAAGAAACAAAAGAGTCAAGGGCGTAATTCAACAAATTGTTAAACACCTTAAATAGCCAACTAAGACCGAAAGTGCTTGCCCATAAATATCAATAATGACTCTATTAACCAAATTCATTGCCTGCCAATCTTCGATTCTGAACTCGGACATTGCTAACATTGCTTTTAGCTAACAATGTGGCACATTAAGAATTTAAATCGCCGTTGCCATTATCTGTTAGCAACTGCAAATAATGTGTGAAAAATAATAAACTGATGCAATCAGCAAACCCTTAAACACACACAGTCTCATAATTATCTGTAAGACTGGACAGCGAGTTGGGGTTTCTTTTTGGCTGTTTTTTTTTTGTTCGAGTCGTTTGGTCATGCAGTAAACACGGCCATAACTGCGGTTTTAGCTCATGGCTAAAGACCGTAATTTTTATGGCTTATGGCGTGCTGTAAAAAATAATTATACATAATTGTGCGCAAATGTTTTAGTGGCAAATACAAACACACACACACACACACATACAAAATGCTGCTGCTTACTTAAAGGGTTTTTGTATTTTGATCATTTTATGAGCATTTGGCACAAGTTGAGTCAAAGAGTTTACTCTAATTTTACCGCAAAATGGGGTTAATTCAAAATTGTATTATTTCTCTGGTAAACGTTTAATTAATTTTTTTTCAGATCTGCGTAAGTTATTAAGTTGTTTAGTTTTGGAATTTTAAGGACTAAATGTCCTGTTAAAATACTTTCAAATATATATATACCAATATAAATCTTTAAAATTGTTGTTTTTTTAAAACATTTTTTATTTCTTTATTTGCAATAAAATTATATATATATACATATAGATTTAATCGTGAGTTCTTTTCAACTGGTCGTTTGTTTTTTCTGCCAAGAAATAAATATTTAAAATTAATCATAATAATATGTATGTACTCACACTCCTCCTTCATTTGTATTCATTTAAAAATCAGAATGTTACAAGGATTTTATTATTACTTCTAGTCAAACAAACAAACAACAAATATGTTAAGTGTAAGCTTTGTCCTGGTTTTAAAGAAAAAGGTATTTTAGTTGCATATTAAACGCTAACGTTCTTGAAATATATATTTTTTTTACGATGCAATTCGATTGTATTTAAGCCAACTCGAAACTTAATTGGTAACTCAATATTAGTTTAAGCATAGTATGATTTGGGTTGAGAGTAGAGTAAAAAGTATATCATTCGCAATATAGCTTAAAATACACGTACAATTGAATACGCTGCGTATTAAGCTTTAAAGCGAATATGTTTCTATTTTTTATTTCATATGGTGTGGTCTTATGGTGGCAGCGCTTTCAGGCAGCTGACGCAAAATGTATTTCTTTACATTTATCTCTGCAGTTTTTCCACTTGCAAATGTCCGCACTCATACAATTATAAATTTCCATACGTGCAGTCTGCAGTATGCACGCATGTATGTGTGTGTATACAGTCGCAAGAGAGTTTGCTTCAGCTGTGTGCATTCATGTTCAAGTGTACACATGTGAGTCTCGCATTCGGGGCGCAAATTTATTCATTTCAGCAGACAGGTTGCTCTAATTATGCATGCCATCTACGTTCAGTATAGGAAAGTGGAGAACTACCATCCTGCCAGCGTCCTTGTTGTCAGGGGGCAGTGATTTATATTTTAAATTTGTTGCATAGGCCTAGGCGGCAACGCCTTTTGCCTTTTGCCTCTTTTCCTGTACTCATTAAATTCCTTAGAATGGCAACTGTCATAAAGTTGTTGTGTGTAATAAAAGTCGGCAACTTATCTGAATACATACTTAACAATTATGTTCCTCTTTCTCTGTATACTATCACTTTAAAACCACGTTTAACTATCCAATATTATTACATTATAAAATAAAAATATAATAGAATAATAAAAAAAAAACCGGAAAACATCACTTGTATTAGTAGTAAGGTGGTATTGCCAGTAAATAAATAAAAATAGAGAATGTTAATAAAAATTAAGTATTCAAAACGTTTAAAAAAAAAGGATTTGTAGCATTTTTATAGCATGTGGAAAAAGTTTTTGTTATATTTTAAATAAACCTAAAACTTAAAAAGAAATATTTTTTTGCCATTTAAAACCTAGTTTCGATATCTGAACATACATAATACATATATATTAATGGGTTTTTTTTTTTAATAATTACTAAGTCCCTAATTATAGAAATTTATTTTTAAGGTTTGTTGTGGAATATTTCAGATGTTTGTTATGTGCGACCCTAAGCCCTAAGCCTTGTGCATAAATTATGACTGGGGCGTGGCATCGTGTGGCTGTGTATAAATCATAACGCCAAGGAAAACAGGAAAAGCGCAAAAACAATTTGTACATAAACAACATAAAGCATTGCCAGCCCTTAGGCTTGTGTAACGAGTATTCGTTTTTTATGCTTCGCTTTTTTTCCTTTTCCTTTTTTTTTTATTCTATAACAGTGCAAATAATTTATTAGCCGAGAGAGAATACACTTTAGCCACATTGCCGACACCGACAAAAAGTCGACAAGTATGGCTTATATAATAAGTCAATTTTGTACACATTTTCAGTTTGGCGGCAACTCAATTAGATAATTTAATTACGATATGAAACAGAACTTAACATTCTCAATTGAAAGTTGATTTAATTGATTTTACGGCTAGTGTAAAAGATTTCGTTTTTTTTCTACAAAAAAATCCAAACAGTTTCTTCTCATCGTTATATCATTATCATCATTTTTCGAAATCAATGGAAGGAATCAATCAAAGTTAAAGCCTCAATAACTCCCAATTCTTTACGCACTCAGCTTTTCACTTTCTGATGCATGTCAGAATGAGCTAATCTTTTTCATTTTGGCTTTGTGCTTGATTTTCGCCTTTTTTATGATTATTTATTTATGTAGTTCTTTGTATTTGTATTTTGGACAGTGCGTAAATTGTTTGTCTGCCTTTTGAACCTTACTTATTAGTCAGGCAGGCTGCGCCTTTTGATTGATTAGCTTTATACTGTTGGTATAATGAGGACAAAGCCCAAAGTTTCTGAAAATTGATTTTGAAATAGATTGGCGCCGTTGTTGGAATTTCGAATTGAAATTGTATGATTGGAGAGAATTTTTTATGGCTCCAACTTTTCTACGCATTTATTTTCATTTGGAACTTAACGTATTTTATATTACTTAACTTTCAGTTTGCATTTAGCGCAATATTTGGTCTCGCTTTTGACCCTTTTACACTTTTCCGGATAATTAAGTAATGCAATTAGGTTTACGTAGCCTTAAATCATTGAAGAAACAGAAAGGCAACTTGATTTAATTTTAAAATAGACCCATATAAACTAAAAGCCTAAATGCCACAGCACATTTATAATTGTGGAAGCCACGAAAAATGCCTCAACAAATTGTTGGCCTGACCTTGCCCCGGCCTTATTAATCAGTCCGTGATGCGAACAAGAAAATAAAATCAAATAAGTGTGCCGGAAAAGGTGCGAGCTATTTTGCTACTGGAAAGTGGTTTAAGATTGATCCTTATATATATATATATATATATATATACATATATATGTATTTTGAAGGCGCTCAATCAAGCGCTAAGACCGCAACATTGAACAATGGACCCTTTGATAAAGTTTCCATTGCACCTTTATCTTATTTTTATTTATTTTATTTTTTCTGTGTCTTGGCAACCTTTTGACTTTATGGGGCCAAGACGCAGAGAACAAAAGTTTTGTGGCGCTAATTTGTTGTTGCACGTGGCGGCACTTGGTCCCAAATGGAAAGCGTAATTAGTAAGGGGCCAAGACAAGCAGCCTCTTTTCTTTTTCGTCTTCATCTCATACTTTGATTACCAGTTACAGGTACAGCTCCAGGTTCTTCTTGTTCTTTTCGCACGATTTATTATTAATTGGCAGCAGGCAAAAAGTTGGTTTTGACTTGCCTATTTGCTTAACAAGTTGTTGTTGTTTATGTTGTTGCTTTGTTGGCCAACAACAGCAACATTTTTGCAGCGACGTGTATTTCAATTTTTAACACTTGTGCGGCAACATTTCTTTCCACCTAATTGTTTAATATTTTACAGCAATTTCGGGTCGAGAACGTACCTTTTTGTTGTTATTGATATTGTTGTTTGTTTGTTCGTGCTCTTTTTATTTTTCCTTAAATGTTGCATAAATATTTTCAATTTAATTAAAACTTTTGCCGCTTTCTAATTGCAGACGCCAAACGGGAGGAAGCCACAGAAAATTCCTTCTTCTTCTGAGTGCCAACATGATTGACGGTGAGTTGCAGTTCAAACACATAACTTATAAATTCGAGCACATTGAGAGCATATTTTCAAAAGTGTGTGTGAGGGACATGGTGTGAGTGTGTGTTTATGCATATATGCATGTTTATATATGGAAACTTCTGGTTCAAGCTGATTAAATTTGATAAATAAACATGAACTTGGTGACTTGTTCAAAAATACTTAAATTATATTAAATAAATAATTATCAAACTAAGTTAGTTTATAAATTATCAAAAGGTAATAAAGTTACTAAGATATTTGCAAAATGCTCACTTACTAATTATTTTTAATATTTAAAGAAAGTATTAAAAAGGTAACTAGGTGACCATGCATAAAGAACTTATTGTTATATAAATCTAAAAAAGGACGTCTCAAATTATTAACATAAATTTAAAACTTTTTTTGTGACATATTTAAAAGCTTTCGTTAAACGATAACCGTAGATTTATTTAATGAGAAAAAATAAACAAAAAAAAGAATGTACAAACTATTATTAATAAAATATGCAAATAAAATTAACGATATGAAACAAAAAGAGCAAATGTAATTAATTATGACAGCCTTATTGGAAATAAACTAATTTGACCAAACATATTTCAAATACGAAGCATTGTTTAAAATTTAAAACGGCTTAAACGCACACACACACACACACTCAGCGGCAGACACACACACACGTTCACATACTTTCACATATGACGCGGAGGAAATGAAATTAAAGCCTTTTTTCAGTTGCGGTTACAAATAGCATTAATTGTTGCTGTTGCCGCAAAAACTGAAAATGTAATTGTTGTTGTTGTCGTTGCCCAACAACCATTAAATAAGGCTAGAACAACAAACTGCATTTTTGTGTGTGCACTTAAACCCACACACAAAAAAAAAAAAAAAAATAAATAGAATGTGTATTGCATTTAAGCGGATTTGCTTTGGTTAGCCCCGATTGTATTTGTTTATGCTTTAATTTAGCATTGAATAGAATGCGAATCATTAAAAGGCAACTGCAATCTGCATATAGTCCATATATGAGTGCAGCCACGCCCCCAACCACAAACACTCACATAGACATCAACTGCCCCTGCAAAGAGGCAAAGCAGCGAGCCATCCATGATTTCCGGCTGCTTCAAATGCTCTGGCCATTATTTCTTTGTAGCAGAAGCTGAAGGCACAATGGCAAAAAGTGCTTTGTAAATACGCAACCAGTCGCGTCATATAGTATTTAAAGAGGCGCAAGTTACACCCCCTCCCCCCACCACCTTCACCATCTACTACACTTACTGCTGCTTCTTTAATTGTATACGTAAGCATGTGTGTGTAAGTGCTTGTGTGCTTGTATATCAGCGTCTTTTTATGAACTTGTTAACAATCTAACGACCTTTTCTGCTTATGCCTCTGCTTTTGCTTTTGCTTGGCTGCGTTGAAGGCTCTTGCTGTTGCTGTTGTTCCTGTTATTGCTGTTGTGGCTGCAAACGTTTTACTTAACCGGGCAAATCATATGTTTGTGCATAACAAATATTTGCATACTTTTGGGAGGCTTATGGAAATAACATAATTTGATTCCGACAAGATTCTGTGCGGTAATGGGATTTAGTGCACATGTGTTTTTATTTGTGTGTGTGTGTATGTGCACTCATGTGTGTTCGCCCATAAGACCTTGTAAGTGTGTGTCTATGACTGTAGCAGCAGCGTGATTTGCTTGACTCCAAGAATAGATCAAATAAATATGAAATTATATGGGGAAGAAGAAGTGATAAACACAAATTTGATTGAAGAAAAAAAAAAATGTGTGGTTTCAGATTTAAGGAATCTAATAACAAAAGTTTTGGTAGAGTGCAACCAAATACAAATGCTATGCTGAATAACACTGCTATTTTCCAAAAGTCGTTTGCTGAAATCACTTTTAAGAATCTCTTTCAAAGAGCTCTTTAAATCATCCTCAAGTATCAACTTCTCAACTCCAAATGGCTAATTGAAAAATGTCATAAAATGTTTGGCAATGCATTTTCGAAAAGTTCCTGCTTTCAATTTGACATTCATTTTGGGAAGTACAGTGGGCACTCGTCTTATGTGCTGAACACGACTACTGCATGAGCCTATTGTCTGGGCAGCTTCCAAAGGATGCAACACAAAAGCAAACAAGCAAACAGCGATTGTTGCCAGCCTGTTTAAAACTTCTCAGCAACAGCAAGTTGACCAGGCAAACGACACAAAACACAAAACTCATTAATTATTCATAGTATTCAGCACCAAAGTGTTTGTGTGGCAAATGCCGCTCAGCCCCCGCCATTGCCCACAAAATGCGCCAGCAGCAAGGACACGAAAAGGGACTCCAAACAACCTGGCACACAAAAAAACCCACAAACAAAAAACAAAAAAAAAAAGAAGAAGATCTACAATATATGCAAATTTAACATTTCTCGACATAAAAATAAACTAGCTGGCTGGGCCATTCTTAGCCCCAGCCGTGAGTGGTCACAAAATTGACAATATTGTTAACAGCTTCTTTTAGAACGAAGCTGATTAGATCGAAATCGAGTATCGTCCAACCCCGGCGAAAGGACAAACGTTTGTTGTCCTTGTTGGACGTTGCTGTTGCTGTGATACACAACAAATCCATACGTGCTAAACGCACATCTGAAAACAGAACAACAACAACTTTGCATTTGGTTTGCTTGTCGATTGCCATTTGTAAACATTGGACGGCTGTTAATGGTAAAATTTTAAAGCTTATTTGCTTGGACCCCGCACACGTACGTTGTTACGCATGTTGTGTACGCGTATTGGTGTGCGTGCGTGCGTGTGTGTGTATGTGTGTGCGTGTGTGAGTGCCTTTTGTGTAAACCGTTATTGAATGCTAGAAATTTGCAATTGCACCCAGGGCGGACATTTTGTTGTTGTATTTTGAGTCTTGTGTAAATGGTCAACGTTGCGGCATTTTTGGGGCATGGTCCCCGTTGATAGGAAAAGGATTCAGGGCGTTCTCTGGCAACGTTGATGATTTGTGTTTGTTTGTGATTTGAATGCAGCAAAAGGATTTCAGTTTGATGTTAAGCACATCAGCGTGCATGTAACTGTCAATTGGGGAGTAATCTTTATTTCGGCCAAACTGATGGATTCCCTTCGCCCCACTCTAAATAACGACTATTTAGTGGAAATAATGAGACCGATTCGGCCAAACGGATTGTTTTCATCATTTTAAAGCTTTGTTGGTTACTTCATTATTATTCTCCGAATAATATTGTTGCTCACTATTTGATTTGTCTTTGCATATTTTGTGCTTCATCATGATAACAATGTAAGTTAATAGAAGCACATGTTCAGTCAATAAATATAATGGGCTTAAAAAACTGAAGTTTTGTAACATATATATGCATAGTAGTTGCCGTCATCAGATATTATAAGAGTGTATAATGTAAACAATCGTCGCTTTGATTGGGGTCAAATATTTTGTTTATAGCCCCCTGCAATCAGATTGCGGGCATTTAAGTTGTACAAGATGCTGTCATGTTGCCAAGTCCTTAAACTTGGTTGGCTCCAAAAATTTGCATTGGTAAGGTCCAAGTTGTTAAGCGGCTTTTAGTTTGCTGTATACGTCTGCATATATTAGGCCTATTCTCTTGACTTTTTGGTCATAGTATGGCCAAGAGTTCAAACTACAATAAAAAACACAAACTTTTGCTCTTTTACTCTTTTTGTGTTTCTTGGCACTCACAAGAAGTTATAAATTGCTTGTTAGTCGGCTTTTGACAGTTTTGTTTCTAAAGATTTTTACAGGCACACATATGTGCCCTGAAGGATGCTCGCTTTTATTAAAACTTCAATATTTTCACGAGTATTTTCTTTCGAAAAGGGTTCGGTTTGCCTATGCGTAATATGAACGAAGCACCTAAATCGATTTAAATATGAATGAAACTTATTCTTATTCTATGCTTGCATTTCTAAAGCCAATGTAAAATTTGTTTGGGGTCATCATTTAATTATAGTTTTAAGATTGGACACTTTTGCGTGACTCAATTGGCATTCAATTTGATTAAAACCAAAGCCGAAATACAAACTCAATTCTGATTAAATTTAATTGCGATATTGATATATATATATATGTGTGTGTGATTACTTTGACTGACCAAACGTGCATGTCGAAAAAGTTTCGTTATCAATAATTTACCACAAAATGCTAAGGATGAAGAAAAACCCGGGAAGAACTCGTTACTCCTTGCTTAGCTGGCTGTTACTTTGTAGACATTCACACTCATTTAACAATTTAACACTTCGTTTAGGAAACCGTGAGCGGGATTCTGGGACACTAAATCGACCCGGTTCTCTTCCGTGCTGCGTTTTTGAATCAATGGTATAAATTTCTCTACGTATGCATAGTTTTGAGGCATTTTTTCTTGGAGAGCAAATAAAAAACAGGATTTGCATGGTTCGTTCTCTCAGTTAACCCTTTTCCGCCCAGGTTGCTCGCTCTGTTTTACTGTTAACCTAGACAACGTTCCCTTCTTCTCGTTGACGGTTGAGCGCACATCGTTTCCCCAACGGAAATGATGACATTTCGTCCAACTTTGTTCGCTACGGTGTTTGTGCGTCTGTGTGCAGTCGCATAGAAATGCTGTGAAAAGGCGTTGTCTGAAGGTGTCTAAGAAAATGTATAGAAAACATTTTGCGACAGTTGTGAAAATGAAAATTTTCACTTGCCGGCGTCGGCGATGTTGACGCAGTCTGCTTGCAGGAAATTGTTGAAATGTTGCTGCTGCCACAAAATTGAAATTGTGGCCAAATGCTGTCGCCATCAGTTTTATTGATTTCCCTTTACATACTTTGACTTTTTATTTTTATTGTGACTCACAGCGGAAGGAAGGTAGCAAAACGTTATTATCAATTATCATTTATTATTGTTGTGGTATGTTTTTTTTCCTTTTCCTAACCGTTTTGTCTTTATGTTATTTTTTTTCTATTTTTCTGTTGGAGTATTTGTGCATTTCCGTCATTTATTAAAAAATAACCTGAAGCGATTTTTTTTAAGGTGATTGGAAATGGTATTTCCGGTTTATTTTTGTTGGCTGTTTGAAAAAAAAAATTCTTTCCATTGATAGGATACTTATGTACTTAGTATGTATAACTTATGTCTTTTTTGCTTGAATGTTGAAAATAAAGAATTTATTTTATTAAAGAAATGTTTACCTTGAAACAAATAACCTAAATACCTGATTTTAAAGTGTATTTTAATTGAAAATATTTTTTAAACAAACATAAATAAAAAATTAGTTTGCATCGGCCGGGAATCGAACCCGGGCCGCCCGCGTGGCAGGCGAGCATTCTACCACTGAACCACCGATGCTTATAATTTAATCAACATAAATTTTTAATTCAAAGTAATTTGTCTGTGAGTTTAAATTAAAAGCTCAAATATGTGAACGCACATGTTGATTAGCAAGCATATTTATAAATTTCTTCCATGGCATAACAACATTTTAATTTACTTATACAGCTGTTTAGACATCTGACATTTGAGTTCGCTCCAACTTTGGGTTTGAGCTTGTTAAATATTTGCTTAAGTTAGATACAGTACGAAGACATTTAGTTAGCATTTTTGCACTTGACTCCGCTTCATGTTTACACACAGAACATGATGAAAAGTTCGAGCCTGGTTTGTCAGTTACCTACTGGAAGGAAACCTTTATTGTTCGCAAGACAGCTGCTCTTTATTACTATGTATGCTTGTATGTTAGTTCAAAAAGAACAAAGTTTGTCTCATTTTCATACACAGCATGTGATGCCAAACGTTGCATCGTAGAGATAGAGAATGCCACAATGCACACACAATGCAATTATGTTGAATGTGCTTTTTAACAGCACATCTCTGCATGATATACAAATGAATGTCAACGGCGCATGTGAGCAAAATAATGACTGCTGTCAGTTAATGATGGCGACAGCACACGCTCAAGATGCCATTCAGACAAAAAGGAACAAGTGGATGATGGTTGCATATGTCTTTAAACACAAAGCGTGCTCTTAAAACATCAAAAACTTCGTTAAGTTTAAAGCTACCTACAAAAAATCGAGTAAAAGTTCTGCATCTTGTTATGATTAATATTTATGCGTTTATCGTTAAGCGAGTCCGTACTGTACCTATGTATGCATATCTGCACAAACTTTGGTCATCGTAGATTCTTGTTTGTGTGTGTGTGCAAACTTTGAAAACATTTCGCCACGAAACACAAGTGAAAATTTTGCTGAGAGCGCTTAATTGAAAATGTTTATTTATTCTGGTTGCTTGGCCAAATCGAGTTTGGCTGCATGTCTGTATGTGTGGACGCGTTTGTAACTGCTGGAACTGCGCTTTGACAAACAACAACAACAAGTTTGCGCTTCTAATTGAAGTTGCAGAAGCAAAACAGCGCTTGATTGAACAAAAGAGTGAATGAAAAAAAAATAGGAGAAAGAGAAGAAAGAAAAAGAGGTAACTTAAGCTAGATTGCAATATAATTGCAATTCAGAATATTTTCAAACAAATTAGAACATTGACTGTAAAGTTTAAAAAATTGTAATATCAGTTTATTTACAACTTATGAATAGTAGTTTAACCATAATATTATAGTTAGTTAAGTAAACTTAAAGCTAGTCAAATATATACAACAAATATCTGCAGGAATATAACATGATTGTTTTAAGTTGACATCCTAAAAGTCCTTATCCCAACCGCTGAGCTCTTCGGGCGGCTCATAGTCATCATTACCGCCCAGCGGCATAAAGTATTGTAAATCTGTGCGGCCCTTCAGGCAACGTTTAATCGGCGACGGCATCTGCTTCTGTCGCAATTTTATCCAATCCAAATTGTCAAACCAACTGTGCCGCTTAATATCCGCAATGCCCTTACGCTGATAACCCAAACGCTCTGCCGGCAACTGTTTGCACAAATGCCGTACCAGATGTTGGGCGGATTTGGGTATACGTGATGGCATATGGATTACATCGATGCCACTTAGGATGTTCTGATAGATCTTGATTTGATTGGCGCCCCGAAACGGTGTTTTACCCACCAGCAACTCATATACGAGAATACCCAATGCCCAATAATCGACGGAGCGATCATGTCCACGATCCAAGATTATCTCTGGTGCCACATATTCAGGGGTTCCGGCAAAGGTATTTGTCTTCTCATTGGGACGCACATACTTGGCAAAACCAAAGTCCACCTAAAGCGGGAGATACAAAATTTAAATTAGTTTTTGTGAGAAGAACGCAATCTAAAATGATTTTCTATTATTGATATATCATTCACATGATCATTCATCTATCGTAAGACAATTATAATTTGAAATTTCTTACCAGTTTGCAGTAACCATCACTGGTTAACATTAGATTCTCAGGCTTGAGGTCTCTATAGATGAAGTTGTGTGCGTGCAGAAAATCGAAAGCTTCCACAACGCAACCAGCTATAAATTTGGCAGTCTTATCATCAAAATACTGACGCTTAGACATTACAGTCCAAACATCGCCGCCCATGCAAGCCTCCATCAGGAAATACACATACTTTTCATTGCGATACGTGCGATAAAGTCTATAGATATCACAAAACATAAACAAAGTCAATATTATATTTGTTTTAAATTTAACTTTTACTTACTGCACTATAAAAGGTGATGCACGGCATTTGATCATCACATTCTTTTCGTTATAGACATGCTCGATTTGATCCTGTTTGATCACCTCGATCTTCTTAATGATCTTTAATGCGTATGTTTGATTGCTGTGTGTGACCAGATCCACTCGTCCGAAGGCACCAGCGCCCAGCGTTGCCACCTTTTTCAGATCCGATATGGCAATGTGTGCATGCTCATTGTCAAACTCGGCGCTCTTATTGCTCGATCTTCCATTCTCACTGGCCTGTTCCTCAGGTTTCTCGCTCAGCTGCCTTATAGTGCCCAGATAACTGATAAAGGCTCTAAAAACAGATAAAGATTGCAATATAAAGATTTCGCTTGTAAGGCATCGTTTTTGACGCACTCTCTTTCCAGTTTGAGCACCTCGGTGCCAGGGGCATCTGCATAGACACTCGCCTGTCGCACATCTGCGTTCATTAGTGCCTGCTCTCCGAAGTAGTCGCCACGTTTCCTTTTGGCCACTATTTGCTCCTGACCCGCATCGTCCTTCTTCTTGATGGTTACTGTACCGCCACGTATAATAAAGAACTCATTGCCCACCTCACCCTCACGCACAATGCAGCTGTTGGTCTCGTAAAATTTCTGCAAGAAAATAACTTAATTCAAATTAAATTGCCTATAATTTTAAAGTAATCAAATCAAATAAAATGTTTATGGCTTCACTTACCCGCTGCAGAAGATCCACAACTTTGTGCAGAAGACTCTCCTCCAGTTCCTGCAGAAATGGAGCCGATCGAAGGAACTGTAAGTTCTCCTCTTGTTCCTTGGACCCAGAGATTTGCATAATGGCACGAAACGTTTCACGTGCAATCTTCCAAACTCGCGCATCGGTGGCAGCTAACAAGCGAAGGTTACTTTCACTTACGATACATTAAATGAAACTTAAGCCTCAAGACAATTACCTTTTATGGTTGCTTTGCGTGGTGCGTTGTAGAGTATTGCTAGCTCTCCGAAAACTGTGGCTGGTCCAAAGTTACCCACATGTTTACCTGCTTGTATGACGTCGTAGTAGCCCTCGGCAGAGACAAAGATCTCGGAGCCCTCGTCGTGCTCATTGATGATGTAACTGTTCTTTTTGTAGCTGGCGGGTGCCATTGCATTGATGACCATCTCCTTGCGCTCCTTGTCCATTAGATTATTGAGGAAATCATTGCGTTCGATGGCATTGAGTATGAGATTGCGTGTACTTTAAAGGATAGAAAGGGAATAGTGTTTAGAACAATTGTTGTTCCGGTTTAGCTTGGCCAATCAACCGAGAAGAGAGAGATAGACAGATAGCTTGTTTGCTCAACTTACGCTTCGTCCTTTGCATTAAATTCGATTTCAATGTTCTGCTGCACGGGCAAATTTGGTCGCATATAGATGAGGCCACCTTCTACGCGATGTGTTTTGGTTGCTGAGCCACTGCTGCTGGTTCTCCTTCTGCTTCTGCTGCCTCTGTCGATGTCCTCGAGCTTGGTCACTTCATCCTAATTGATGTGGTTGATTTCGGACAATATTAGACAAATAAAAGCGAAAAAACACCAAGTGATTTAACTGCTTGTTTATCTCAATGTTTTTACTTGATGGTCAACTGGTCTTTGTGGTTTCTATTTTGACAGTTTAAGCTGTGTTTCAGGATTAAGGTTGACCGAACATGTTATTGATATTTTGTTGATACACATATCTCAGCTTCTTCTCCCTTTGGTCTGTCTCTCTTCTTAAAGTTCTAAACTTTCAACAAACTACAAGATGTCTATGCTTTAATATTTAGTTATGTTTATCAACCGATGAAAAATAAATTATTTTTATCTATTCCAACTTATTTCATTATTAATTTAATTTATCTGCAACGTTTATTAAATAAAATAAACCGCGTTGTTTCTGTATCTTAGCTTGGTATGCTTACCTCTGCTACTGGTAAACACAGCCATTTTCCCAATTGGGTTGGGAAAACTGAGTTTTCAGCGAATTAAAGATTTTACGAGCGTAGAGTAATGCACTCGACCATGGACACGAAGCGGATTGTTTACCCGCGAGGTTTAACGGACGCTAGCTATTAAATATTTACCTCCACTTACACACACACACACACACAGACACAATGGATTCGCAGCCCATTATAAGCATTTCCGGTGGAGAAACTATCGTCGCCGCCACAGTTTGTGAACGTAGGTGGCTCGAAGGATAAGGTAAAGTCTTACAATATATATACATTAGGCTGGTATCTTACAAGTCGCTACATCAGCCAAAAGTTAAGGTTTAGGCTGTGGGTTGGCAACAAAATTCGCTGTCTCAGCAACAGTTAGGATAAAGGAAACGAGTTGGAAAGGGAGTACAGGAGAATGTTAAGGAGCTTTCAGCCATGTTTCTGCCGGACTGTGTGTTGTAAGAGCGGTGTGTGAGAAATAAAACGATCTGCATCTAAACAGGTAAAACGTAGATGGCAAATGGCAAGCAACATTTTTATCTGTTGCCTGTTCTAGTTGTTATTGTTGTCGGCCAAAAGTTAGAGTTCATGTCGGTTGCCAAACAATTAACATTTCGTTTGTAATTAGTAGCATGTCGAAAAGTTTTCTCGTTCCCTGCTCCCTTGATGGCCAGTTTGTATATTCGTTACGAACAATAATTTGCAGACTTTTTCTCAACTGTTGCTCTTTTTGTTTTGAACATTTTTGCTTAGTTGTGTTTTTTGCTGAAAGCGGATTATTTAATTAGCACTGAGTACTTAATTATTGCCCACCTAAGGTTAACAATGTTATGTTATTTTGTGATCTACTTTTAGACGTGCTCGAGATAGAAGTGGGACTAAAGATTTGTTATTATTTAGATAAAGTGAATTGAAAGTTTGTTGATCAAAATTTTCAATAAAAAAAAAACTAATCAAAGATTTTTAAATGTTTCCATTATTTACTCCTCAGTAGTTTGCTTATTAAGACACAATTACAGAAAAATTTCAGCACACATACAAGTTTCAGTAAAAATTTTAGAAAAGCTGCCTTTCAATAACACTTATATGTCAACCTACTTACTAATTTTTAAAAGCATGCAGTTTGCATACTCGAAACTTGACTTCAAGCTCGAAATACACTTAAAGTTTTCAAGTATCATTCAACTCATTTCTACTTTCAAGTATGTCTGAAGTTCTGCCAACTTAAAGCTTGCAAAAAAGTCACAACCCACATGATGCAACCACAAAATACATTGAACATTCCAAACTGTTTCACTACCTACTTGACTGTTCGAAGCATCCAAGTCGGCAGGCGGGGTTTTCGGCTCTCTTCGACGGTCTGCGCTACGCTTCTTTCGTAAATGCAACGGTGTAGAGGGCTTGAGAAGCTCCAATGGTGGTGGCGGTGGTGGTGTTGGTATGTTAATATCGGGCATGGTCGACACACGCCGACGTTGTCCAGTGTTGGTTGGTGTTGTTGGCTCCATGTTGGAAATGGTGCTCTGGGATCTTCTTAGATAATTGAGTGACACATTGTTGCTGCTCTTTGCATAGGGCTTCGTTGACTCCGTCAATCGTTGTCCAAATTCATTGCCTTTTTGGTTCAGTGGCAATGTTCCATTTGTTAGTTTATTGCTGTTACTCTTAGTGTTGTTGTTGCTGCTGTTGTTATTGTTGGCATCGTTGCTGTGCCAGGACAAGGTGTCATCAGAGTGCTGTTTCTCGGCATTAAGTTCCTGTGTATAACCAATGAAAAATTTTACATTTGCCTTTGCTGTCGTTGGTGTTCCTGTTGGTGTGAATATCGAAGGCGTTGGGGTTGATGGCGTGTTGCCAGCCTCATTGTTGTTGCCACTATCATCAATTATGCCATTCACATTCACTTTGAGTTTTGGCCTGCCGTCCACAACATCGGCATTCACCTTCACCTTAAGCTCCAGCTCCAGCTCCTTCTCCTCATCATTGTCATCATCCTCATCAGCACAATGGGCGCCATTCATGTGGGGCGCCTCGGTTGGCAATGCGGTAGGTCGTCGTTCTTTGACGGGTTTTAATTTGGAATTGGTACGTGTGACATTAATTGCACTACCACCGACTGTCGCTATCTTGTCAGCTCCCTTCTCTCTTTCCTCAGCCAGAAGTCGACTTTTGTGTGAACGAAACTTCTTCTGTTTTTGGGTTTGCTGCTGCTCCCCCTCCTCCTGCTGGCCATTGTCATTGTCGCTTGCGTTTACCACATTTTCGGTTACCGACCGAAGCGACTGGAAATTCGAGGAGGAGCTGGAGGGCTGTTGTTTTAGGCGCTGCAGCTGTGCCTAATAGGTCCCATGTGGGTGTCGATGGAGGGAGCCAGGCAGGTTGGTGTGGGCGGACGTACACCCAAAAACATTTACAAAGACAAACAAAGTGTGCAAAAGGTGCATTGGTGGGTATGTGGGTGTGTATGGGTCCATAGGCATTGTTTGCGTTGTTGTTGTTATATTGTGTACATATTTACAAGTGTTTTTTGTGTCAATGTTGTTGTTGTTGTTGGTGGCATTTGCACCATTTTCGTTTGAAAGTATAAGAAACATGTGTGCAAATATTAATTGAGTTTGGCAAAGACAAGCAAGAAATACGGTCGAATAGATTGAATGGTTTGCCAAAGGACCCGTGAATTTTGTGCTTTGGTAAACGGTGCTATGGCAACAGGTTAACCAGTATAAGCAAAACAGACAAAATGAAAACAGACTTACCTCACTGGCACTGGGCGTTATGATGGGTGTGTAAAGTGGTTTCTCCTCGCGTCGTATGTAGAGACCAATTTGCTGGAAAAACATAAACATGGATTAACATGCATTGAGTTAATGTGTTATAGACAAATGTAAATAACTTAAAACACAAATTCGGTAACAACTGTTTGTTATTTGTATCTTTGCTATATACATATATATTGGTAAAAATTGATTATACCTATCGGTTATACCTATACAAAACTCAAACCCGACAATCGCTGGAATTTGTGTCGAAAATAACTTAACTTTATTACGTTTGGAACGATAAATCGCGCCAAACGTCAACAGGTCTTCTAACAAAAAGAATATATAAGATGTATATATATATATATACAGCGAAAATAACAAAAACAACAACAATTACTTCTGCTTGCTACTCAGCTATTGCAATCAAAAAATTACAACCAAAACAGAAAAGACAGAATAAAGCAATCTGTAAAAATAAGCAAATAATGCCGGTTGCTTTACTTGTCTTCGGCTCTCTCTCTCGCTCTCTTACACTGTGTGGGCTAGTATGAGTGTGTCCGTTAGCTTTGAATATCAATCTGATGCTGACACTGCTGATAAATGTGAAGAGCCGTGTAACTTAATGTCGGCTAAAGTTGCCAGCTTATCCCGCCATTGAGTTCCAATAAACAACAACAAATGGCCATTGTGCTCGCTGGTAATGTTGTTGTTGTAACTTTGTATCGGTGAATATATCTTATAAATATGTTTCGCATTATATTTGTGTGTGTGTGTGTGTGTGTGTGTGTGTGTGTGTGTAAGAAAGAGTGTGTGGTGTGATGTGATTTTTCATACTTTTGAGCCCTGCGCTTTATGAATGTAATTTTATTTATTTTTTGAATCCGACTCGCAGCCAAAGTCGTCAACTGCCTTTTGCGACGGGCTTTTCCACACATTTTGATTATAAATGACAGCTGAGGATTTTAAGCTTAATGAGCGTTGAGCGTACATAAAAGTATTTCATGCAAATCTTTTTATTACTAATTTTCCGTTTTTTTTTTTGACTGTATACAATTTTATTGAGTTATTTTCTCCGTTGCTGTGCAAATGGGTCACACTACTATTTTTAACGAATATTTAATTCACTCTATTGACTTTTGCCGGCCACATCTTGATAGCATCTAGACCCCAACTTGGCACACAATTTTATCTGCATCGGTTTCTTTGTTTCCCAGCTTTTATTTACACACACGTTGCTCAAAATAAATAATAAATATTGCTTGTATACATGCATAGATGTATAAATGTATGTATGTATGTATATAAAAACATATGCACAGATACGAATAAAGTTTGTGTACACGTTGCCGTAAATACATTCGTGTTAATTTTTGTATTTGTTTTGTAGCCTAGTTTCGTTTAAAAATGTCAACGTATGAAATAAACTTTACTAGAAATTATTTTATTTAGAATAACCAATAATTGATCGTCGATGTTTGTAAAACAAGTTCGATAAAAAATAAATTTGTTTGAAAATACAAATAAATAGTAAAATTTTCTTAAAAATTTTACATTTTTGTACTTCAGGTATCTTGCGGCTTATATCTAATTCGATCAGCTAAAGCATACGATTAGTGAGTTATCCTTTGGCTTAGGATTGGCTTTCAAACGCTTTTTTTTCTTTTTTACACCTAAGTCACAACTTGCAACCCGTCTTATCGCTCAATTGGCAGACAGGCATGTGAGCAATAAAATATTCAGACCTTTTGGGGTTGGGGAAGGCAACAATTTCGCTACGTTATTGTCATTGTTGTTGCTGTGTTTGTTGTTGTTATTGTTGTTGTTGTAACGGCAGCCAGCAGAGAAGCCGCACATAAATAAACACATGTCAATATGCAGGTCGCGTGGTTTGTGCGTCTGTCTGCTTTGATATGCTAATCAGCCTTAAACGACGACATTTTGACAGGTTTTCCGTTTTCCCACGGAAACCGCCAAAAGCTCGATGTTGGTTTTAGGATGTTTGAATGCTTGAATGTTTGATAGTGGCGAGACGTATTCTTCCAAAGCAATCGCTTTTTGCGGTATACGCAATGAATAAGGTTTTTTTCGCAATGTCTTAATCGATGCCTACAAAGGGTTTCGGCTAAGGTTAGATAGTATATGAAGTAAGAGCTGGTGTATATCAAAAAGCTAAGAGAAATGTGTCCTAAAAATACACAACATACTTTTATTGTCTTTCTGCTTAAAAATGTCAAACGCTTTGCATTTATGGTCCCCTTGGGAGCTTTTTTGTGTGACGACATTGACTTGGAGCTCTCTCTCTCACTCTCTCTTTAAGACGTGCTGGTTGTGACGATCTTTATCGCATTGTCACCTTCTGACAGACATCCTCGCAGGAAAGTTCAAACCGGGGGGCCATATATAGCTGCTCATCTACGGTTTGTGCATATTTATGTGTCATTTGGCTTTGTGACTTTGGTTTCGATATACTAGTACTCATCTCACATCTAGTTATATATTTTTATATGCGTGCTTATCATATTTTTTCATATTTAATGTGTGCTTGTGTTCCCTGCTGAGATTGCAAATACTCAAACGATATTTGTTATTGACTTTGGTAATTTGATAAATTCAATTTGCAAGCAAGTCGCATGTAAATCAAAATTGCCTGATAATAAAATGCACACGGTATCGGCGCTTGTATCCTAAACACAGTTAACACTTAACATATGGTGACACATAAACCCTAAGACCCAATCTAGTATCATAAGCCAAAAAACTAAGCCATCAATTGTAAAATCATACTAGTGCCATATACTTATGTGCTTATGAATATTATAGATATGAGGAACGCGTCAGCAGCTGATAAACATTGCCACTAACTATCGAGTTTTTAATGGCTAATATAGATAACAGAAAATAACAAATGGAATTATTGCCTAGTTTTTGATTATGCATATTTTTATACCCTGAAACATTAAAAATGTGTAAAAAGGGTATAATGGTTTTGTGCTAAAGTATGTAACAGGCTGAAGGAAGCATCTCCGACCCCATAAAGTGAATATATTCTTGATCAGCATCAACAGCCGAGTCGATATAGCCATGTCCGTCTGTTCGTCTGTCTGTCCGATCTCATAGACTGTAAGAGCTAGAGACTCCAGATTGGAACTCCACATAATAACTCATCAATGACTATCTGTGAACACTTTAAAATCGGTTGTGAAACACCGGAGATATGGAACATTGAAGTTGAGTATGCAGTATGCAGTATGCGCTACGCAGACACACACACATACTTCCAGCACTGACTGTACGCGTAAAGGGTATCTGATATTGCTTAGTTGGGATTTCTCGACTAGAGCCTTCTTACTTATTATTTATCTATATGTATATATTTAAATTGTACACCCAGGTTGTTCAGGTTGATCACGGCAAGTCTCAAAGAAAACGTCACAGACGGCAAAGAGTTTGATAAGCTTGCCAAGCTTTTTGCAGCACACGTGATTTTTTGGCTTTGTTTTTAGCCAGCGTTTGGTAGTATTTGGTTAGCTGTTATAACCATTAGTTGTGACACTTGTTAGTCTGCCAGCCTGCCTGCCTGCCTGCCTGCTTGTCCCTTCACGCCTAACTTAATTAAACACTTGATCAACTTATCAGTGCTGCTTATCGGCGCAACAGCTAGCGCAACAACAACATAATGTATGTGTGTGTATGTTTGCTCTCTCTCTCACTCTCTCTATGAGAGGTATTGTAACTCACCACGGGGCTATCTTGTGTGTTGAGTATGGTGTCGGTGTTCTCATCTTGTGCAGGCGTAAATTTGTTTTTACTCCGATGATGAAAGAGACGCGGAAAGCAGGCCATGTTTGCAGGGCGTTGGGTGGATGGGTGGGTGGTACGTTTGGTTTGGTTGTGAGGGGTTAAGCCTCACACTTTGGTATGTTGGGTATTCAAATAGTTTAGGCACTGTGTTTACTGTTTGATGTGGTAAGTTGTTAGCTACTATTTAGGCATATATACGTATAAATATATCGCACACACATAGTTTGTTATTGTTGTTATTATTGTTGTGATTGTTGCCTGCAAATAGAGCAGAGCGGTTAACGGATTCTATAACCCACTTTTTGATAACTATTGCCGGAATTGTGATTTATGGCCGCACATTTAATTGCCGCTGTAAATTTGTTGTGGCTGCAATTGTTTTGTAACTCACGAGTTTCACGATTACCATTTTTAGCACCGAATTTCAATTCAGTTGTTGTCCCGATTTGAATATATATGCGATTTTCACACACACACACACACACACAAACAAACTGTCATCGGAGTAGTTTTGGTCGTTATCTGACCAGGCACAGTGCCTTGGCCATTTTATACGGACCACAGATTTATATGTGTGTGCATGAGTGCTTGTTCAGATATAAATTTTCTTTTAAAATTGATTATATTTATGACGGCGTATTTGATTTGTTGCGCTTTTTCGATCCGAAACATGTAAATATATATATGCTATGCATTTATATTGGTTCTTTAGCGGTTTGATTTGGCCTTAATGCAGCTGTCCTCAATTTTAGTTTGTGTTATTTACGTGATTGTAGAATATTTATTTGTTGCATGTAGCAGACAATTTTCAACACATTTCACATCACAGCTTAATCCTTGCTTAGGTTTTTATGCTTCTGTTTTAGAAATGCAGACCTAAATTAAAACCTCCAGTTACTTGGATTAAATGGTAAATTCAAGTAAATCTAGTTTTAGGGATCACAAAACAAAGAAAAGGCATTTTTAATACCCGCTGACAACTTTTAAGCATTTCTGTTGATCATGATTGCTTATCAAACTTGTTGTCAGGGCATGCAAAAAAGTCGAGCAAAAGTTCGCTTTGCATCAGATATATTTATTTGTTTGTTGTGCTTATAGACAAAAGTTGCAAAGTTCACAAATTTTACACATCGCCAAATGGCTGGGTCTAATTAGCCAAAGACCCGGAACCTTCTCTTTTCCCCTTTGGCCAGCTTCTGACTTGGTAGTTCCGCTCCCGACGGCAATGAGTCACTAAGGAAGTGAGTTTTTAAATATTCGTATTTATCTTAAGGGTCTTATCGTTTGAAATGCTTAATTGTTTTCTATTTATGCGGGGGGATTTCATTGTTTGGCCAATAGCTTTGGGGCACGAGAAACGGACCGCTTGGCCTTTTGGCCGTGAATCAAACTGGCTTCTTATCAGCTAATCAGACCTTCTGGCCAAAATCCTCACTGGCGCACAGCTAAGTTTTGTCCGATTGAAGCAAATTTGCTGACTTGCTTCAAGTACAAATATTTCTCGAGTACATATCAGCTTTGTATTACACGACATCTACTGTATAGATAACAATGGGAGAGAAACACAACAATTGTTTATTGCAAATCGAAAACTTTTCTTGTTTTGACAACCATTCGAATTTCACTTTTCTTGCCAACCATAACAACAACCGACGAGTGTTCCACAAGACGAGTCACGAGTCCGTCACTTATATTATTTTATTGACATTTGGTTTTTTTTCCTTTTTTTTTTGCAGCTATCAGTGGAATGTGTTTTTTACTTTATACTGTTGTTGTTATTGTTGATATGTTTGTTAATTTTCACAGTTTGTTTTTCTATTGCATTTCCACGTAGTATTACAATGCGCATTAAATTATTGTCATAACATTATTGTTAGTTTCTAACTTGACCTCATTACTGATACAAATAGTTTAAAAGTCAATAACAAGAATTCCAATGGGGTTTTTTTTTTGTATGTTGTGTTTCTTTTATGCTTGATAAGCTATAGTATGAACTTTAAGAGCTTAACCAGATTGCAATTAATTTTTTATTTTTTTTAATAAAACACTTGAATTCTGCTTGCAAGTAACAAGAAAAAATAACAGTAAAAACATTAAGTTTATTTCATTTTGATTAGATTTCCATATCTGTGGCGCAATGTGATTGATTTGCACGTTGTTCCATTTTTGTTAGTTAAAATACATGAAACACAACAACAATAACAACAGCAACAAAGCAACAAAAATCCATTTAAAAGCACAGATCCGAGCTCTAGCAGCCAATAAAAAAAAACCGAATTTCTTATCGAATTTGCTCTATAACTTCATGGACAACCGATAAGTAAGAATTTAGGCACTCGTAGCACTCATATTCACTCTTTTTTCTTGTCGAATTTATTTTATTCAGTTTTGAAGAAAAGCACTTGAAACGGACACGCCATTGACTCATGGTATTTATTGATATTATGCAAACATTTCCGTTAAGATTGTTTTAAATTATTTTCACAATTAAGCACGTTACAATTTCCGCCTCATTTGTTATAAAAGTCACACCAAACTACAAATGTAATTGTAATGAATTTTTACCGATCCGATCCATATGTTCAAACACTTAGAACCGTACCTCGTATGCTATACACCTGCCGCCGTGGAGGCTGATAACTCGACTAATTTAACGCGGACAATTTAAATTGGCAATTTGCTCAAAGTTCCGTCGACGTCGCCGTCAGCGTCGCCGCCAACGTTAACTGAGCACACTAGCTGACTCTGGTGTGGGCCCTGAGGTTCTTTATCATATCTGAGTTGAGGTTGAAGTGCCTAGCAAAAAACAAGTAAAGCGCCAAACGCCCAGCCCGCTCCGTTACCCGTTATCATCAAGGGGCAGGTGCATGGCACGGCAGGGCGGGTAACGCGTCACCGTTCTGACGTGAATTTGTTTTTCTCATGCTTTGGAGAGCTGATCTTACTGATCGGTCAAATCCAATAAAAATTATAAAAAACTGATAAGATATTAAGTCTGAAAGGGTGTTTCCTCTAAGTTAAACTAAAATGTTATCACATAAATCATGGTATTTATAATTGAATATTAAAGGAAGTTCACTTATAAAAGTGTACAAATAATTATAAAGTGTACATAAATTAATCATACATATTAATTTTGTTTTTAAATGTGCAACGCATAAAAGGAAGCAACGAAGACCCCTTTGAGCTATCGATTTAAAAGTTTTGTCAGTTTCTTCTTATTTCTGCAGCCGGATTGTTTGTCAAAAATGACCAGGTCGGAAAATCAATCAATTTTTGGACTCACTACTTTGTCAAATTTGCTTTTTACTTTAATTTTTAATTGATTTAATTAAATTTTAATATATTTTTCCTTCGCAGTTTTTGAGTATTGTACGCAGCTGCCAAAAAGTATGCAACGTTTTTCTCTCATTAGGCCGTAATTGAGCTTTACACTTGCATACTTAATGCAGACATATATAAAAGAATTTTTTTTGTTTTTGCTGAAAGAAGTGTGATAGCTACAACCTGTCTATATAATGCTACAATGCAAGGCAATAAAGTTATAAAACTCTCTTGAGACTTAATGTGTGACTGGGCGAGTAAATTAACTTTTTGCTGACACACAATATTGAGATGCCAAGCACTCGACAATATTATTCATTATGCTTAAAACGCGTAACTAAAGTAATTTGCAAGTAAAAATCGCGCACTCTCACGCACTCTGCCAAAGATGAAGAACAAAAGAGATGGGGAGGTTTCTTTTGGGTTTCAAAAGCCTACACTTTGCGTGCGCACATGTGCCGCCAGGGTTGAAGGGCCCAGGGCCCAAAAACTTATCGTAGCCAAAAGCGCCGTCTATGACTTTAGGTCGCTCAAATGCTCAAATGTATGCACGTGTTACGACATTGTCATTTGATTAAACTTGTTAGCGTACGCAGCAATAACAACATCAGCACAAGAAGCTACAACAACAACAAAGTTTAAACACCTTCTTTATTTGGGTTGGGCCAACTCTCAGAGATTGCCTTAAAGCCAAATGCGACGTGAGCGTATTACACATATTCAGGCCCGGTTTAACAAGACAAGTGACATTTAGACACAAATTACGCAAACAACAAACGATATTTTCGCCGTCAGACTAAAACCTAAATTTATATTTGTATATCACGCATCTTTCGTCCAAAAAGGATTTTTAAAAATTAAATAGTTGTATACGAAAAAGCTTGTAGCAGTTTTCATTTAATATGCTAAAGTACTTCACTTTACTTTAAAAAAGAACATTTTCAATGTGTAAGCAAAGAAATGCCTTTAAACATTCAGAATATTTAGATGGGTGGAGAGAAAACAAAAGTAAAAAGTGTAACATAATAGTTTAAATTGTATTTTGTATATACTGTTTTTCGTTTAGCATAAAGTTTGTTTTGCTTCAATCCGTTCTTTTCACCCGACTCTAACTTGATGTTGTCTGCCTCAATGCCGCATCTTAAGTCTATTAATAATTGTATATGCAATAATTATATTAGACACTTAACTCACAAGGTAATTGCGGCAGGTAATTTGGTTAATTAACATTTGATTTGGCTTTTGTTGATCGAATTACTGTTTTGTTTTCTGAATGTGCTTTGTTATGATCTTATTCTGTGCTATTTTCCTTGTATTCAATGAGATTGACTTGTTGATTTGTATCAAGCCTTAGTTTAATTGTATGTGGTATTGTGTTAATTAAATAAGAAGCTTTCTGTTTGCTTGATTGATTGATGTTCTATGTTGAAGAAATCAGATGCCTTTGAATTTGGCAATAATAATAAATGAAATTCTCGCTTTAATTACGTAATTGAATAACATTGATAAATTACAATCAACACAAGTTTAATTGCTCATTCCCTGAAAAGCACAAATTTAAGTAATTAGTTTCTAATAATCAATGACTTATATTTGTACGAAGCTCTCATTGTTCCTACGACAAATATAAGAAATGTTGCACTGTTGAGTTAGTACACATGTCTTAAAGAACTAATTTTATTATTAAATGATGTGGTGTTAGAAATCCTTTAACAGATTAAAGTTTACGTTGAATATTAAGCGATTTGAAATTTAATAGCATTGTGCAACCACAAACAAACATAAAACATATATGATTGTCACCCCAGCAGCTCGTCTGCGTTTTAGACTTTAGTCCTCAACAGCAGCTCACTAGAAGCTTTATGTTGTTTTTAGGCAAATCCAGCACTAAGACCCCAACACACAAACTACAAAAGTCAACCAGTTGAAGAGCTTTCGCAATTTGGGTGCTGAGAATGCTGCGGGGCTGAGCGCAACTGTATGTGAGACTTCAGAAAAAAAATATAAAAAAAAAAATATAGAGAAGACAACAACAACAATAACTAGTTCACAACAATATATGGGAAAACAATTTGAAAGTTGACAAAGAAATGCGAGCTCGAGTGTCAAGCGAGAAGCATTTTGGGCCTTTGTTTTATGAGCAGAGCACGCTTCAGCGTGGCAGCCCAGAAGAGAGCAGAACCAGGAGTAGGACCATGATTGATGCGTGGCATTGCGCTTTATTTTTAGTGGATTTTCAAATTGCTTTTTTACGCTGACAGTTTACTATTTTTGCCAGTGTTAGTGCATGTGTGTGAGAGCGAGGTGTGGGTTTAGGTGTATGAAAGGAAGAGTCCGGGAAGGGGGTGGTTGGAGGGGCAAGGGTCAGTTGTTTGAATTGGATAAAACGACAGCTGCAGTTATTCAAATGCAAACGACAGCTGTCAAAAATGATTTTTTCTTTTTTTAAGCTCTATCTCACTTATTTGATCTATGTCTAATATCGTTATCATTTTCTGTTCTCTATCTTGCAGTTGGCCTAAAGCCAATGAGTGGCTATAATGGAGCAACAAAAACAATAATTAATTCAAATACTCAATGAATATTGTCATTAGCCAATTGATGATGAGGCGGCATCAGCTGAAGGAGAAACAGTAAAACCGCTGTGAGAATTGATATAGAATTGAAACAATAGTTCTCAAATGTCGCTGCTGACAACCGTCAGGTTGTTAACAACGACATTGCTGCTGTTTATGCTGCTCTTGCCATCGGCGGCATTGTTAACAAACCAACAGCAACAACAACAACAGCTAAAACAAAAACAAAATGTTCGCCACAAAAGAGAAAACAATGCGGAACAGAAATTTTCGCTGCCTGCGGTACCGTTGCCACCACCGCCCCCCTTCCCAGGGATTAAGCATAACTTTACCTTGAATGCATTTGCCGAGCATGGAGCCGGTTCCAGCTTCAGTTCCAGTTCTAGTTCTAGATCAATCTCATCAAGTTCCTCGTCGTCTGGCTGTGGCGGTTTGCTCAAATCACGCTATGGCCTGATCCAAACACCAAACTTTCCACATCGCTTTGCTGCGCCCATCGAATGCGTTTGGATTATTGATGCCTCCGAGTTGCCAGCAACGTCTCACGGCAATATCTCGATTGTGGTCTATTTGACGCAACTCTATGTGCTGGGTGGGCTTAAGTTTACGGAGTACATGTACTATTCGGATGACTTTAAGGTGCCCGCTCATCGTGTCTTCGTCTTGAACGAGGATGATGTCACTCAGGTAACCTGGATGCAGTTCAATAGTCAGTATCTGGAGATTCGATTCACCATGTCTACATTGGATGGCACACATTTGCGTGCTCTCGATCGACTGCTCGACGTGTACGGTTTCAATATAACCTACGAAGTAACGCATGAGGTTAAGGCGACCCAGTGCAATACTCTACAATGTCGATTCCTTGGCGATTGTTTTGCCAATGCCGATTATAGGTGAGTTAATATAGCTTCAATATATAACAAATTATTTCAATATTCAGCTGTTTATAAGAGTAAAACATAAAGAATCGTTCATCAAATCGACTTTTTATACAGACTAAACTATTATGCCATTATTAAGCAATTCTTTTGGAAACAAAAGCATAGTTTTAAACTGCAATTTTCACTGATCTAACAAACTATGCACGAAACTGCAAGCTCTATGAGCATTTATCAAGCAATGTGTTAACAATGGTGTTGGCTTCAACCTTCTGTCTGCTTTCTCATTGTGCACATAACTATCTCACAAATATTTCATCAATCAATCAAGCCCAGCAGCAGTCAGACACTGTGTCTGAACCTAGGCCATGCACAAATGTGCACAGTTTTTCACACCTTTCTACACAAAATCGCATGTATGACAAACTCAATTGCAGAGGTTATTCATAAGGTAGTTTGTTGAAAAGGGGAAACAGGGAAAAACAACATAGGACAATGAATCAAGTTTTGTTGTATTTGTTGTTGATGTTGCCTTTCAATTGACTTTTGGCGTATATAAAGTTTTTATAAATGATTTTGTATTTTTGGGGCTTTGGGATTTACTTTGGGGAACCGGGAAGCGAAGCACAACGAAATACAATTCTCTTTTTGGCAACAGCGTCAGCCACTGTAACATGGCCAAATGTATGGCTCCCACTTGGTTTAGGCTGAGACAGAGACATAGACAGGGAGATATAGCAAAAGAGTTTAGAGATCAAGAAGAAGAGCAAAAAACAGGAGCACAAACAAACACTTTCAGAACAAAAGGCAAGCTACGATATATATGCAAATATTTAACAGTTTTGATTTTGTTTGCGATTGTTGAGAGCTGCTCGATGTTGTCCAATATTGGTTGCCGTTGGCACAGTTAATAGTATGCATTGACCGGAATTGAAGCAAAAGGGGCAAGCACAATTTTGAAATCAACAGCAGTAGCAGAAGTAGTTTGGGGCAGCAGCTGAGCTGCGCTCCATTTCAAATGTTTATAGCGAAAGGACTGGAAGTGAAAGGAAGTGGGTGAGGGAGCGGTACAAAAGTTTTGGCATGCCTGTTAAATATGCGTGGCAGCCGGACGCAGGTTGTGCAGCTGCCAGTTTTCAGTCCCCAGCTCAATTGCTGCCCCACGGGTTGTTACGTTTAGAGCTCCTTCTCTCTCTCTCTCCCTCTCTCTCTTTCACTCGCATCTTGGCATGACTTATAAATGGCAGCATATGCGAGCGGCAGCAACACTAATGTGCGCCCACAGTTGGCTAAAAGCAATAACATTTGTTTGCCAATGTCGAGGCATTAATGAAGGTTACAAGAATGACGAGTGTGTCGCAGAAGTCACGTTGAGAATACTCAACTCAGTCATAAAACTAATGAGACCTTCATCACAATATATTTAACCAACACCAAAGGTGCTTGAGGTGAAGCAAACTAACATGTGTAATATGTGTACTAATTCACCTTTAAATTTATGCTTTAAATTCACTTGACAGAAAGATGAGAATAAGCATGTACGCTGTTCAGATCTGTTGGTATTACATTAATGCAAAGATGATATTGTATATTTAGGTACTTTAAGTACTTAAAAAGGTCATATGTGTCCACTTCGACTAACTTGTAATATATTTCCCACCTGATTCTGAGATTAGAATGTAGACCAGGAGCACGACTGTTCACAATATAGTTTGTAAAAAAAAAGTTGTATTATTAAACAGCATTCTAGTACTTTTCTCAAAGTCTTACGTTCACCAACTTTTGGCATAAGGTGTAGGGTGTAGACTGTATTGGCGTAAAGCTGTGCCCTAGCAAAATGTCAGCAGCTTCAAGACACGACACTCAATTAGCATAATAAATAGAACAGAACACAGGCACAAAGGCGCAAAGGCAGGAAGGCAGGCAGGCAGGCAGGTTATGGGCCAAATCGAAGAACTTTTTCAATAGCTTTGTTAATTTGAATTTTAACGCTTACAAATTTGACAATTTGATGGCAATTAACAGGCCACGCCATTGCCATTTAAGTGGAACAAATGTTATAAAGGACTCGAAGCAAGAAACACGAAAAGGAGACAAATCAATTTTATACTTTTTGTTTGGAGACTGGGTCAAGTTTTTGGGATTTATGTGCCTGACAGAAAGGCGAATATAAAATGTTGTCAGCAATTTTTGAACGCAAACTTCCAAGTGGCGTCTACTACTTAGCATAATTAACATAAATTGGACGGCCAGGCTAATTGAAAATTAATATTAATGTCAAAATGAAAGCGAAATGTGTTGCCTAGAAATTTAATATAAAGCTCTGACAGCTTCCGATAGCTGAGACGAAGCTCTGCTAACTACCCACTCATTCAAATTCGGTTTGTGGCACGTAGACTTCTATGACGCCAACTTAATTAACAACCAGAGGCAAATGAGGCACCAAACTTGGCTTTCTTTGCGTACGTGTTGTGAGACAAACAACAACCTCAAACACAAACACAAAACTAAAAAGGCTGCGAAGAACTCAATCTCTCTCTCTCTCTCTCTCTCTCTCTCTCTCTCTCTTTCTCTATCAGTCTCTCTTTTGTCGAAATGTAGCTAAAGTTAGCCGTTTGTACAGAGTTTATAGTTTATGCCAAACACAACTGCCGCTTGTCTGTCAGCTGAATGCCTGGAACGAAACATGTTTGTTGTCATCCGACAACCCCTAGTCAAAACAGTAGAGCTTCTCCATCCCTTTGCCTCTCCCTTTTCGCTCACATTTCATTCTTGCCACACAATTTCTCATTGCATTTTTATGACTGTCGTTCTTGGCGCGTCTGTTGAGTGAATGTGCGAAAAATTGCATAACATTTTAAAATGTCAAACGGCTGATAACAGCCAACTGTGCGTCGAGGAGTATGTCACACAATGAGTATACTTCACAATCTTTTTTTCGCTTTTCTTTTCTTTTGTTTGTTTATTAATTTCACTTTCATAGCAAAGCACACGCTTGGCTTTATGTGGAAAATTTTAATAAGCAGCGTCACATGTGAAAAATACAAAATAAAGTAAGCTTTGGGGAGGAATGAAGTGGAGAGGAGAGGAGTGAGGAGAATACTATTTAATTTTCATGTTTGACTAGCTTCAAAGTTAATGAGCAGTCTTTTTATGGGTTATGCATTAGAGCAGCGATAACACGCAGCAACGCAAGCATAAAACAGCTGAGAAATATCTCTATTGAAAATCCTCTTATAAACAAAATATCATTGAAGTACTACTAGTTGGAATTTTAACCATTTGATACCTACTAGTTATGTAATAATGACTGTCTCCAGTGAACCAATGCTCAAAGCAAGAAAAGAAAATGTTAAGAAGGAATAGGAAAATTAAAGATAAGCGTTTGATCCTGTTTCTATTCCTTCTAAACTAAAGAGCTAAGGGGCTAAAATATAAACGATATAAAGATATAATTTTTAAATACTTATCATGAATTTGTTTGCTTTTCATAAAATAATCTTTATTTATACATTTTATATTTAAAGAAACGAAAAAGTAAGTTCTAAAATCCATAACTTTGTTATATTTTGTAAGTAAATTATTTCGTTGGTGCGCACTGTTTGAAGGACAAGTACCGCGGCTGTTTAGCACTTTTCAAGGCACTGCTGACTTTTTTACTGTTTCATTTATCCATTGCGCTTTTGTGCAGCTCATTACAAGTGTTTGGCAGCAAACTTCATTTGACTGGTAATAAAGTTTTGCATAAAATATTCAAAATGTTTGTGGATTTTGTTTCGGGTCCTTGAGTCCGAATGGTCGTCTGGCACAAAAACTTCCACAACAACAATCGACAATAAGCCATAAACAATTGGCCAGCCAGCTAGCCAGCTGGGCGGCTCTTTGGTTTCGGGTTTTTGTAGTTGCTTCTTTTTGCTGCTGTATATAAAACAATACAAACAGGCATTAAAATAAAATACCACAACTAACAACAACCGAAAAAAAGAAAAGAAAAAAGAGAAATTGTGTATATGTCTTTCAGTGCATTTTCCATTGAGTTTATATGCGTAGCACAGATCAATTTTGGAGTTTACAAAAAGCTGTTGCACTTCACCGCAAAAGTTCGATTCAGCTGCAGAACAATTTATGTTTCAATATTTTTGGTGTATTTCTTTTTTAACGCCACCATTTTTCGATAAGGACCTTCTGCAGTTTGTTATTCGGTTGTGCTTTATAAAAAGAAATGTTTAATTGAAAAAGTTTTTCGCTTTGAGGCGCATCAAAGAAGATTTTTTCATTGAGCTAATGCGGGTATATTTCACTCTCTGTCTCTCTCTTTGTCCTTGTCTTTCATTTTCTCTTACTTACGTTAGTTAAAAAATGAATTGTGTGGCTTAAATTGACAATGTCCCTGGTGAAGTGTGAAGTGAATAATAATAATGGTACCCAATTAATTTTTGTTTATTCACGCTTTAAGAAAAGTTCGAAGTTGTGAGATATTCAAACAAATTAATTTTCTAAAAAAATTTTAAATAAAAGTAATATTTTAAGCAGGCCTTTAGAAAGTCTTAACCAGTCTTTATTATTATGACACAGGAAATAATTTCGACGAGTATTCAATAATTTTAAGATAAAATACCCTACAAAATGAGTGCACTGTTTAACTTTCAAAGCTTACTGTCGGTGATCCTGTTGCTCATTTGCACCTGCACCCATTTGCGGACAATTTTTCCCAAAATCCTAGATCGCAACACTTCCGGCTTAAGGTGCAGCCTGTGGAAACTCGCGAGAATTGGGGAGCGGAAGTCGCCTTGGGTTTCAGCAGCCTGCTTGATAATGGCTATAATGGAGCTACTCTCAAACTAAAAAAAGTAAAAACGTTTGACAAAATTGACTAAATGTGGACAACTTTTATCAATACTTTGTGCTTTGTATCAACAACACGACTCCATGACAAGTTTAAATTTAAATTATTAAACAATGTGAAATATTAAGATGACTCCATTTAATTCCAAAGTAACATAACCTTGTCTTCTTGATTGGCGTATATCATAAACCTTGAAACGTAGAATTCAAACCTTCATTTTGTATTATTATAGCCTCTTCATTTTAATGTGGTGGTCATCAGCAGTTTCAACTCATAAACTTTTCATATCAAGCACTTAATGAGTTTATGAGGCAACCACCAACAGACACAAAGCCAGTCCCGTACCATTTCCCCTGCATGAACAGGGCAAAAAAAATGGAGAAGAAGAAATAAATGTGTAAAATACTCACGTCAAAATGTCAAAGCCAACAAGTTATAAAGCGAACCTGGCCCGGACGATAATCAGAGTGCAGAGGACAACAAAACGAGATGAACTAAAATTAGGCCACGTTCAAGCGGTGGCAAATTGTGTGTGTGTGGATAAGGAAGGGGATCTGAAGTGGGTTGTGGGTCTGCTTGCGGCAATCAATGTGCAGCGCAGCGCAGCACAGCGACGTCTCGTATTATTCCTATTTTGTCGCATTTCATTACAAAAAGCACTGCTACTGCTACTGCTGCTGTGGCTGCTGTTGCAAGTTGAGCAAACAAACTGAGAGACCGTTAAATGAGATCAGGTTCAGTGCGAGAGTAAACAGATTCGGATGGTGGGTGGAAGGGATTGTGGGTAGGTAGATACGTGCAACATAATGGTAAAGAGGACAATGTTGTTGGGCGTTGCATGTGCAATGAGTCGGTTGACATCAGCCTACCAGCACCTCCAGCCCCTATTCTCCTCCCTGCCTTGCCACATGACTGCAAATTGTGTCAGTGTCATTCGCATATGGCTAGCAGACATGAATGAGTCAGTGTAAAAGAGTGTAAGAGAGGCAAGTGCGTATATTGTTTGTCTTGTCAAACATTGTCATTTATCCAAAGTCGACGAGGAGGCCAACTGAGAATTGGATTGGGTGGGTGAAATGGGAAACGGAGGCCTGTTTTGGGCTGTGGTGGTTACGACAGGTGCTTTGCATATTGCAATTATGTTTGCTTTGGCCAAAACTTTGACCTGCCTTTGACACATCATCTGACTGACTTACACACACACACACTGAGAAAGAGAGAGAGAGTCTACCATCACCTACCCTTTAGCTCAATTAAAAGTTTACTCCTTGTGTTTGCCATGTTTGCAACTCTTGTGTGGCAGTTTTACTTTTAATTTTCCTGTGCTTCCATCTCTTACGAAGACATACATTCATACGCGTAGCTTAACTGCAGACTTGCGTCATCCTCTTCTTTTACTTGTCAGCACAAAACTCATAAATATAATTGGCTTTTGTTATTTTCAGCAAAAATTGTTTACCTTCTCTCTCTCTCTCTCACTCTCTTCTTTTAGTACCCTGAACCCATTAATTTATTATTTTTTTTTTTTTTGCAGCTACCGAACTTGTTTTCAAGTTGTTTTTCTTTTTGTAATTTTATTTCCAGATACGCTATATTTGAAAATTAATTTCTACACACACACGCAAGAGATAAGGGCTATAAAAATGCAAATGGAAATGTATTTTCTTTCCATTTTTTAACAGCACTTTTTAACGATTGTCCGGTCATAAAAAACAAGCAGCCGTAAGGCAATTGTTACAATCAGCTACATTTTCATACATTCAACATTCTCGTTTCTAACCCTTTACACACACACACACACACACACATACACACAATCATGCTCACTTAGACGCACCAATCAAATTTAATGGCATTTAATTTGATTGCATTAGGTGAATAGGTAAAAGCTAAAATTGTATTTGTCGGTTGGCGAACCCACAAACAAACACTCACACAAACACACACCGCACACGCGGAAAAAACCAATTTGTTGTAATTTGCCATTACGATTCGTTTTCATTGTGTTCTATGAGAAGAGAAACCCTTTGGTTCACTATTATAACCGATTTTTTTGATATTAAAATCGTATTCAATTTAATGCATTTTGATTGGAATACATTTATTTATTTATTATTAAACATATGTTATTGTGTATATTCAAACAATTTAACTAAGATCTTTATCGATTTGTAATTTAAAATGCTGAAACGCATACATTTTTATTGACGCAAATGCTTTTCACAGCGTTACAAGCAAGTTGTAATTTCAAGCACCCATTTGAGATATTATTGGCCGCTTTTCATATTTTCTATGACTCTTGGCACTGCCATGCTTTTTGGCGTTGTGTCAAGAAGTCTTCTTGAAATGTTAGACAGCGCCTCAACTCAAACCTAAAGAGTTCTGCACTGCGGCAAAATGCTTTAAATAAATAACAACAGCAACATTATGATATAAAAGAAAGAAAGCGATTCAAAATGAATATTCTTTATTTATGGCAGACAGATAAGATGAATTTTTATTGCATACTTTTAAGCGCAATAAAGTAAATGAAATTCCGATTTTATTCAAATTTCAAATAAAAATGTCGTTTATTTAAACGAAAGTCATTAATTACTAAAGATTTAACTTTATTAACTCACAGATAAGATGCTATATAGCACTTTATTTATATATCAAGAAATAGCAGTATAAAATTTAGTTTGAGCAAAATATTTGTGAGAAAAGTATTATTAATTGCATTCATTTCATTTCTCAGTGTACTATTGAGATTTAACTTGTCTGTCTTTTATGTAGTTTGCTTACTGTCTGCTTTCGCGTAAGTGCAGCTCGTAGAGTGAATCTTGGCTGCTGCTGCAAGTATGACATGTTCATGGCATCTACGCGCCATTGGCTGGCACACACAGACATATGTCTCTCTGTGTGTGTGTGTGTGTGTGTGTCATGGAAATTATTGGTCCTTTCTGCATTTCGCTGAGTGCAGCCAAGCAACTGCAGTCTGCACTCTGTACTCTAATGTCAGCATTTTTTCGAGTGGCAGTCCATAAAATAAAAATGTAGAAGAAGCACTTGGCACACAGTTTTAATTGTTTAGCAGCATTTGAAATTTAAATGAATTAAAAATCACCATTAAAAAAAAAATCGATTTCGTTTTCAAAACAATGCAATTTTTGTTTACAAAAAAAGTCTGCTAGGCAAACTAACAAATGGCGACAAACAATCAAGCTTAAATTGAAAGTGCTTGGAATGGAAATACCCTTTAAAAAGCTTAGTAGTATTTTTAATAATAGTATTTTCCCACTTATTCTTAATGTTTGAAAGATGATTAAATACAGCAGTAAGTTAAATTCATCACTTACCAATCTCTATTCATTTCCGAACACTTGTCTTTACTATCTCCACCCAATTGAACGAGTAAAAGGGTATAATTTAATAAAATTTAAAAAAATATATGTAAGAATGTGTGTGCCAACATTTCAGTTTGGTGGAAAAAAAGAATTGAGACCTCAAAAAAAGTGAAAAAATAAAATTAGTCAAATATGCAGAAAAACTACTGCGCACGGGAAAACAGCTGCAGGTGATTTTTAACGAATAGTAGAAAAAAAATCAATAAGTCTGAAAGGACTCGTTCAATGACAATTTTTTGTTATACACTTACCATTCAGTATGGAATGGAAAAAGGTTTAATATTTAGAATATACTTTCGATGAAATTTTATAAATAAAAAACTGAAAGCCGTTAATCCTACTAATTGTTATTTATATTTAAAGTCGCATTGAAACTTACAATAGTGTGAATTTCATCATGTATGCCATCTGTTGTTTTTGATCAACTCTTTTTATTTGAGGATTTTTTGGTTGTTTTAGTTGGTCAGTCCTTTTTGTTGCTCAACCATGTGGCATTTATTTGTGCAAACGTTTCCGTCACAGGCGGCAGGACAAGCAAGGACATTTTGGTTTTTGCACGCGTCTTGTTTTCGTTTTGGTTTTTGGTAGGCAACGCAGATGCCCGAACATAAAAGGCAATTAATTTCCGCTAGACAAAGGCACAATTACTTATATACTTGAGATACACAAGTAGGTGAAGAAGAAGCTGCAGAGAACAAAAGCAACAACAACACAAACATCGCTGACAGTAGGTCAATGTGTGTGTGTGTGTGTGTGTGTGCGCGCTTAACAATGTGTGTGTCCCTAGCCAGGCATGCATATATTTTACAAACAAACAAACAGCGATGTATGATATATAGTTACAGGCAACAAAAGCAGTTGCTTTAAGCAGTTCGAGTTTGGGCCGTTGTGGTCAACAACAACAACGATATGTGCTTTTAATTTATGGCTCAAAGAAGCAGGAGCAGGGCCAAATAGAAGAAACAACGCTTCAAAATGATTACGCCATACCAATGTTGCACAACGAGGTCTAATCAAAAATTTATTGGCCCCCAACACACATCAAGAAAGCCCATTAAAGTGCAGAAAGTCCAAGCAGTTCAAGAAGTCCAAAAAGTGAAAGTTGTACAAGAAATGTGAAAGTAAAAGTTTTCTTGTCGCCTTCCACTTTTGTTTTGTTCTATTTGGTTTTTATTTTTGTGTCGATCCCCTGGGCACGTTTTGATTTCTTTCGTTAAAGTTATAGGCGTAGAGAAAACTTTTTCGCTTTCAGTTCTTTAATAGCCTGAGGCGACCTCGGCTATACTTAACATGCATTGAATATACACCACATGCGTCTAGCTATCGGCTAATGTGTATTGCCTCTAGTCCTAATAGCCGATCAATTAGTTAGTCTTTTATTACACTTTGAAACTGACAAAGAAAAACTTTGACATCACAAATAATAAATTGACTGTTAATTTGCAAATGGTATTGCAATTATTAAGTAAATGTTAAGATCTATAAATATATATATTCTGGGTTAATGTCAACAATTATAGTTTGAACATTTTGAATGTTTAAAGTTTAAAGTTTTTGAAGCTTTTGATTATTATTTCTGTTTAATATATGGCTTTAAAATTTATATTTTCATCACATATACCTAAAAGTTTTAAAAACATTTCCTATAATCTAATTTCTGTTGGCATGTGTCAACCTCGCAACAACAACAACAACAAGCGCTAAACAAAACAAAATTTGTGATCGTTGGCGCTAAAAAACGAGCGTCACACAGTCAAAGCGACTGTTGGACAGACAGAGGAAAATAGAATAAATGGAAAAGGATGCGCAATTATTTAGCAAACAAATTGCGACCTTTTGTGCTTTTTCAACTTTAGCTAAACTGCGTACCCCAATTAAATTGTCAACGGGAAATATTTTGTTAGCGTGAATTAATTTCAGTGATTTAAAATGGAGCTGTCATGCAATTTGCAGCCGCTTAGTCGGTTTTTATTCGTTGCAAAATCCATTTGAAAATTGAATTTGTTGGAAATGGTAATTAAAAGGTTTTGGATAGATAAACAAAACAACCAGACTTATTAAATTGGAATTTTAAATTTATAAATTGTTAAAACTTTTCACATTGCTCTCAAAAAGTCTCAATTATTTTCTACTTAGTTGTTAGACATTCATTGTAAACATTTATCGGCTTACACTTTGAATTGCCTGGGGCTGTGAACTGTCTACATTAATGAGCAAAATGTTAAGAAGCTCAAGGACTTTTATGGCCTGTATGCGTAGTTACTCGTAATTGAACCAAACAAGTGTTGCAAAGCTCTTTCTCTCTCTCTCTCTCCCTCTCTCACTCTCTCTCTCTCCCTCTTTTAAGGGTGCCCAAATGACGTAGGCGATTTTTCTTTACACGCTTTATGCGTCTGACGTTCAGTTGGCGCCAAGTTTTCAGAAAAATTATTGCCTAGGGTTAAGTGTGTTTGTGACCTTAGCATTTAGCTCTAATGATGTTGAGATGCTTCAACTCTGATAGCTCAAAATGAGCTTTCCCAACAAATATTCGCTTAGGCACGTCCCAGTCAACAAAAAATTACCCAACAAACTTAAATTTTCCACATATTCACATACTTGAATATTAAAAAGAACCAAGATAATAATAGAAGACAACTGGTGTGTGTGTGTGTGTTTGTGTATCTAAGCAGCTGACAAGTCTGTGTTTGGTGCCAAGCCGCAAGCTAAGAGATATGCAGCTGTGAATTCTAAGCTGACAACTGCGCCATTACCTATCTCCAAGACTTGACAGCTTATCGGAGCCACAACAAAATTAAAGTCAGCCTTAACCTTACATAAGCTAGAAACAACAACTTAGAAAGTATTTACAAACGTTAATATATCATTTTTCTATGTTGGCAACTATCTTTCGTTGCAGCTCTTATGGTTGTGCCTGTTTTGCCGGCTTCAGTGGCAGCGATTGCGGGCATGGTCCACTCTGCAGGGATGCGCACACAAACATTTGCCAAAATGGTGGCACATGCAAGTAAGTAAAGTCACTTTAAACAGTTAGTTAGCTCAACTTAAGAACTGATCTTATTGATAATTGCAGGCATATTGGGGATGCGGCTATTACCTGCCACTGTACAGCGGGCTACAAAGGCACCAAATGTGAAATACCCGAAATAATCGAATCAACTCAGGGTAAGTAGAGAAACTGGAATTTAATCAAACGTTACAAGCAGTAAAATATTGAGTGAGAGTAAGAGAAAAAAATAAGGTTATTTTTAAAATAATTGGACAAAGGAAAAACAATAGTAACAAGAGAGAATGAAGAGTAAAAAAAATTAAAAGATTGAAACAAAAAAAGGGTTGCTGAAGCAAAAATTTAATTAAGGAAATAATTATGCATTTAAATTGCATTCAATGCCCGCTGTGAGGCAAACAACAACGCACAGAGTTAAGCCAAACGGACTGTGATAAGAGTGAAGGATGAAGTGAAAGAAAGGGAAAGGGTAGTGGTAAGGATAGGAAGGAAACCGCGACATTTTGTCGCAACATTTAACGGACAACAATGGTATACAAGCTGCAGGTTGTCTCAATGGTTGCCATGCCACGCCCATAATTAAGTTTGTTGCCACAATTGGTTTGTTTCAGCTGCAACATTTGCAAACACGCAACAGTTCCAAACAATGTGAGAGTTAATAGTTGCCTTCAAAAGAATTAGAAAAGCTATTTTGCGAAAATGTAATACATTTTAACTAATATTTCTTGAAAGTATTGGATAAAATAGATTAAGTTTGGTTAAATTAGAATCATAACTCCCTCATAACTTAATAAATTATTAAATGCAAAACGTTATAAGTCATGACTAAGCTTTTAGATTAATACTCCATTTCCAGTTTATAAAATAATTTTCACTAGAAAATCATGATAAAAACTTAATGAATCTTCAGGTGCCAAGAACTTTTGTCTTTTTCAAATAAATTACAAATTTGTCTTTACCTTGTGCTTATCTTTTATTATCAAATTTCTTTAAAACAGCTCGCACCTTAAGTTTAGCTACACATTCTTTGTTTTGGGGAAACATAAATAATATGAGACTTGACATTTTGAAAGCGCAACAATATGAAACTATTCCAGTGAGTTTCTTGCTTCTACTACACCGTCATAAGAAATCCCATTTTATATTCGTTCCCCTGGCAACGTTATCCCAAAATGACATTGTCATCGAATTTGACATTCGCTTTTACCAGAACTCGCCAAGGGTCACTAAGGTGGGAAATGCATAGTAAATTTGTTGGACACAACGAAACCTAAGCGAATCGTCTAGCACGGCAAAAGTGGGTTATCCTTGCTGCTTGTGTTCGTTTGTTCGGCACTTGCCTTTAACATTTCTCACATTTTTCATGTGCTGTAATGTCCTTTATTGCATTTTTTACAGACCTCGAGGCGGTGTGTGGTAAGCAATCTTCAACGCTCTTTGTGTGACGATGACAGTGCAGTAGAGTCTCCCAATCCCCTATTTATGCTTGAACATTATTAAATTATTCCACTAGGGAGTTTCTGTTCGATATCATGTAAAATAGTACGGTATAGGATTTAATAAAATTAAGTCCCTCGGATAAACTGAATTTTTTTGTTTGGGCTTAATTTCCTTATTGTCTAAATACACATAGCTATACTTATTATTTGATTTTGTCATGTCATTTTAATACTCTTTTAGGATGCATTGGAAATGCAAGCGCTAGTACTTGCCATCGTGCTTGTGAATTTGACAACAACAACTTTGGCTCCAGATCCACTTTTAGTGGCAGTTCCGGCTATTTTAACGTGAGAGGCAATCGTAATGCGGCACGTAGTGGCAAGACACGATACGAGGTAACCATGCGACTGGGCGCCAATCTCACCGGATACTATCGCAATTCGGAGCGCGAGCAGTTGGCTAGCGTCATGGAGCGACAGGTGAGTGGGTTATAAAAGCATTAGTACCATATCCATACGTACATACATACATATGTATGTGTGGACAACTAATGGAGTGCACTCTAAGGATTGAATTAGGATACGAAATCCATACATACGTATCGTAGTGTATGAACTACATTTATATGTTTGTATGTGGACCACTTAGCAGGCTCGTGCCCAACGTCGTTGCGTTGTTCCAAATACCTGTAACCGTATACGTGACTAACATTTGTTCATACTGACAATTATACTTGAGCTTACGTAGTGAGTATATGTTGTTAGTTTGAACTTCCTTAAAGCAGTGCATTTAACCCTCAAGCAGTGCATTTTGCTCAAAGGGCTGACACTTATTATTTTTCCATTTACTTCCCACTGCATTAGCACTTGTGTAGGCCTGGCAAATTTCGTCATCATTACTGCCCGACAACCGCAAGTGGCAGACAATTTCAAGCAGCTTCATTATTGTCTCCCTTTTGGCCATCAACAACATCAGTCATTATTCAGCTCATCCAGGGAGTGTAAATGTTAGTGTCTGTGGCACTTTGCTCGTATCTCAGATGCTGACAGCATGCAAACATCAACACAGAAATCATCATCAGTCACCGTTGAGTGCAGCTCCCCTTCAATTGCGCACTCCATTCCCTCAAAATTATTAACTTTTACTGTCGGCCAGTTCAAATTTAGGGTCGTTGTAAAGTGCTCCTTGCCCGACACTTGCCTCTTAAGCGGTCAAGATTCACTTGAACTTAGGGGATGCCAAATTAAATGTATTATGGACTCAAAATATATATGTAAAATCAGTGGTACTAAGTGGGTTACTTTGTGAAATTTTTTTGTTTTGTTATGCCCCTGATAAGCTTATAACGACAACAAAGCGACACTGATGTACAAATTATTAAACAAATTGTATTAAATATTTTGCTGGTAACTTCTTATTAAAACAATCTATTTAAAATCATAACTTTTACGTTAGTTTAGTTTACGTTTAAATAAATACAAATTAAGAAATTCAACTTTAAGTATAATTATTGATGTGGAATAGATATATAATAAAACACATATGTATATGTATGCGTTTTAAATTAGCCAACATAGTTTTGTGTCAAGTTCAGCTCATCCTCCTGTTCCGCTGGCGAGCCTGTGGTTACCTGACCAATGCTATGCAACATATTCCTAACAGCTCCGGGCGTGCGTTCCAAAGAGGCAGTCCAATTATTTTGCGACGGTTGCTGTCCTGCATTGTTTGGCGTTGAGCTGCCAGCACTGCTTTCCATAATTGTTGGCATGTTGGGTGCGTGCTGAGCCAGAAATGCTTGATCATTGCGCTCCTGCAGCTGCGTAAAGCTGCCACCTCCATAGTCTCTGCTGCCGCCACGCTTGAAGCTGTGCACCGAACGGGACATGGGACGCCAACGATTGAGTTTCTTGGAATGCTTTCGCTGGCCACCTGGCGGCGTTCGTATGCCTGCTTCCATATCTTTGTTGCCGCTACCGGCGCCAGCTGCATGCTGCTCCAAAAGGCTGGTGACCAGCTTGTCTAGGACCTTTAGATCGACATTTAACTGGGAGTTAGGTATGGAGTTCATCCGACTTCCAGCCAAGCTATTTGATCCTGAATGCATCGCTCCATCTCCATGACGCGTATTGATCCCAGCAATCTTAGCGAGGCGCTCCGTAAGCTGACAGATAAAATGACAACAAAAATAAATAGTTTCGAGTTAGTGGCAAAATGCTTAGTATTTTTTTCAATAAAATAACAAGTATAAGATACTAATAATAAATGTTGTAATTGGTATGCAGAAAAGTCTGCTGTAAATAAATATGTAACCAAAAAAATATATATGTTATTTAAGTAATGCCCAAGAATATGTTGTCAAATTCAGCGAGAGGGTTCCGTGAAGTATTAGTTTAAGCAAACAATTTCAAACACTGGGCTAGATCTTATTTTGCGTTAAAAAAAAGAATAGACAGGTATCTGTCTTAATAAATATACTTTAAAAATGCACTCCTCATATTCGTTAAGGTTATTGTTGATATAACAAAGATCTGCAAATGGTACATTTTATTTAATTCCTTATTGTTCATTTAAGTTTTTAACTGAATTCGAGACTTTTGTTGTTTGTAATTAAAGCAAAAATATTTATCTCAGATAGTATTTGGTTCGTCCTTGTGCTGCCGCAGTGCAGCCAAAAGAAGCAAGTGAAAGCCGCATGCCGCATTTACTATAAAGCCATAAACCAACGAAACATTTGACCCTTTGCACTCCGAGATTTTGTGCAAACTTACAACTTACGAAAAGACGCTCGAAGGGTAACACATGCGGGGCACCCATTTTCATTCCAATTGCCCAGATTCGCCGCAATGTCAGTCGACTACCGCAAGGATTAACAATGGCGAACGGAAAGCAATATAAGAATGTTTGTTTTTTTCTTGTTTGGTCGGTGAGTGCACCCACCGTGCAGGAGACATGGTTGCCAGAATTTCTCGCGCGACTTTAATTGATGTTTCATTTCCGTTGCAAACTGCTTCCGCTTTCCTGTGCTCAACATCCGACGTTTGTTTTGTGATCACTACAGCTCTGCCTGCCTGACTGCCTATCAAGTTCGAGTGGCAATAACCCAAAAAAAGCTCAACAAAACGTTGGTAACCTAGCAACCCATTTACTAGTAATTGAGTATCAATGCGGTTAAAAGTGAAAAATACTGCAAGAACGCCTTCCACATGCCACATACTTACAACTACCACTCCACACATACTTATGTATATGTGCTCTACTTGAAACTCTTCTCCTTCATTCTCCCTGGCTTTAGGGCCCACTCCATGGGCAGCCATTTCCGTTTGTAATCTTTTGCCTTGATTTCAACGTTCGTTATTCTCGTCTCAGTTTCTGTCTCTGTCAAACTGTTGCTATCTCTGTCTTTTCAATTGCCTTGCGCTTCGACAAACGGGGTTAATTGAGTTTTAGTGGCCGCGACTCAGTTTAAATGGATTACAAGCTGTTCAGAGTCTAAACCGCTAACCTCTTCTCTACCCCCGCAACAACTTCTCAAGTTTTCTTTGCACTCTTTACCGTGCCAACGCCTCAAATATTTGGAGCATGTCTTGTCTGTCACTCAGTCAAGTGAGTTAGTTTCCTCTTATTCCTCACTCTTCATACTCGTTTTTAATCTCATTCGCGACATCGTCTTTCATCTTTCCAAAATGAATTAATGTTCAAAGTTGATTTGTGGCAATTGATGCTTGGTTAACAGTAACTTTGAAATGAGGCGCTCGTTATTTTTGCTTAACAGGAAATTACGAAAGTTCCTTACTACTTTTCGCGAAACAGTTGCCTTTGATAATTATCTCGATTCGCGTATATTTCGTGCTGTTATTATATTTTTATCATTTCCTTTTTAGCATGATGTTATTTCCTTAAGCTAATAACAAATAAGCTTAAAGCTAATTTATTATAAAACTTTTCTGATGGATACAAATTAAACACCTTTATTTTATCTAGCCTTTGACCATAAAAGTTTCATATCCTTGGGTTAACTCACGTCAATTCTCACTCAATTTTCAAGCTGCAGTCCTAGGAATTCAATCTTCACAGCGCGTACACACAACATCAATCGCAAGATGCCATGCAAAAACAGTTTTGGAAATACTTCTTCCTTCGTGGATGAACTCGTTGCAATTGTTTGCAAGCGTTTGTTTTTGCTAGCTGCAAAGGCTTCATCTAGTTCGACCATAAATTTCAGACGATTCGTGGCTATAAACATGCAGTCTTCAGTTTTTACTTCGCGACAAGGGTGAAACTGCTGTTGACCTCTTACCCTCCCTTTTCTCACTGTGCATTGATTTATGACCCAACCGACTAGCTTGATTATCCTGTGTGTTGGTGTGTCCTTGGAGTCTCTAGCCTGACAGCTTTTTTCTGTCGCTTTTGCTCGCGAGCTAGCTCTTACGTAACCAGGCACTGCCACGCTTATCAACTAATGATTGAGGTCAGTTCTTAATGCGCACTGTTAGTCTATTTTCCCTTTTGTAAATACTCGTAATTGTGGTTCAATTACTTTAAATGCTGTCCCACCCCGTTTGTGTGTGTTTGTTTTCGTTTATAGCGACTTGACAAATGCGATTAGCGATCTAGCATTTGTTGTTATATTCATTGTTTTGCTAATTTGTTCTTAAGGGTTGCTTAGGAAATTTTAAGTAAAAACTCACTCTATTTAAGTCATTGCTTTGTAAGTCTCTATGAAATAAATATTGTTAAGACCATCTAACATTACATTTTGATTAAAGTTGTTTTTCTTTTAAGATTCAAACTATAATTACTAGAAATATATTTTTCTCTATACGACTTACGATAAAATTGGTTTTGAAGTAAAATTAGAATAGTCGTAAGACTATTTCAATCTCGTTTACTTGAGCAGACCCAAAACTTTTCACACAAAGCAAAATGTATGCAAATAATAAATATAATTTTTTGCTCTCTGTTATATTACTTAAAAGTAAAGCAAATAACTGTCATGGTACATTTATAATAGGCAAAAAAACCAACTAGTGTATTATTACACCTGTCTGTTGCGCGTTTTCACAACGCACGGAATTTTTTCTATAGGTTTGTTTAATAAAAGCTCCAACTGAGTAAATAACCAAATTAACAGTTGTAAAAGAATATAAGTCGTCTTCATTTGTTGAATAATAATTTAATTTACATTGCAAATATGTAAACTGCTGAGTAAATTTATCTAAGTATTCGAATATCAAGCGAAGGAGCTATAAAAGCCCAAACTTGAATTCAAAATTTATCAGTCAAGATGAAAGTTAAGACCATTACATTGAGCTTCGCCGTTTTGGCCGTGCTTCTGTCATTCGCCAACGCACAGGAATGTGTTGGTCCTAACGATCCCGTTGGTTGTGTTGAATCGACGACCACGTCGACCACTACGACCACTACGACCACTGCGACGACCACCACCACAACGCTAGCAAATACGACCACAACGGCCAGCTCGGATACTACAACAACATCGTCTTGCGGTGGACGAAGGAGGAGGAGGGTTGTTGTTAGGGTACGAAGGCCTGTGCGTCGAATCCGCATCGTCAACGGAAATGGCAATGGCAATGGCAACGGTGGCAGAAGAATTGTCAGAGGTACTGCAAATGGTAATGAAAATGATCGAGTCTTAGTACGTAGAACCGGACCTATGCGCGTTCACCGTAACTAATCCGATAAGATATTTCGCAGCAACAAACTAACTATTTAAACTACAACTTGTGTACCTTAATAAAAGCATTCAAAGTTGATTCACAAACTTATTAGTCAAAGTAACAAATAATAGCTACATTCGAGTTTCGAATACTCAGCGTTGATCTTAATATTAAAAATCGTTCAACACTTACCTCACCAGCGGCATTGCTTGAGTAACTCATTCGTTTGACCTTCTTGAAGGTAAAATCGCTTTCGGCCTGTGCAAGAGCTCGCTCCAAAGCTGTATCCATTTTGGCACTACGCGCTTCATCTAGGCCATGGTAATTGGCACCACTGTTCGGTTAAGATATAGTTTAAAAAAAAAAAAGTGTTAGTTACAACACAACAGGTTAACAATAACTCAAACGGCTGTCATTGAATTCATAAAGGTTTTTGGTGCAACTTTAGACACAAACAAAAAAATTGTTGTTGAAAACAAGTACACATAAGTTTTTTTTTTAATAATTCTTATGTTTACGCTACAAAGCTCTTCGACAAATTTGCATTCAGTGTTAAAATAAAAACTTTTGTGCTAAAACTTGTTCAATGCGCTTTTGTGTGAACCACGGGCCATTCATATTTTTTTTTGTTGTGGTTTGAATAAAAACATTGCGCTTAGTCAGCGTTAAATTAAAAACGCCAGCAGCTGCTTTACTAATTTGCCATATGAATTTTAAATTGCGATATTTCAATTGTTTTATTATTGACAAAGTGCTTCTACAACAGCCCCAATATCTTCCTTAAATAAGGCTAAATTGTAATATGTTGCTTAATATCAATTTTGAATAAAAGTTCCCAATTTACAGTCAAACAAGTGAATTTCATGAATAACTCTTAAATAGTTTTTGATTGTGTGTTAGAATTTTTGCACAAGAATTTCATAAGTTGTAGCAGTGATTCGAATTATGCGATAAATATTTTATATCCAAAACGCTTCAAGAGGGCGGACTGAGGCCGAGCATCATACGTATAAATACTTTTCTTATTTATCTCCTGGAATTTTTTTGTGGTTCCCATTACACCTCTCAGGAAAAGAAAATTGCGTCGGCCCCAGGGAATGTCATGTGCAGACGTACTCACTCTTACCCCCTTACAACCTCCCACACAAGCACACTTACGTACATTCGCAGCGATACACATGCGCTCAATTACCGCAACAACAATAAACAACAATTGGCAAATCATAAATTTAAACGATTTCGAGAATTGGAATTTCAAGCAACGCAATTTTTGTTCCTCTTGCACTTACCTCATAAGCTTGTCAATACCCCCACCTCCGTCGCGGAGCGTTCCTTGTCGTTGACGCATTGTGGAGCGATTCGTTTTGCGAACGGTGCGAAGATCTGTTTCCCAGAAACTGTAAGGAAAGTAAGGAAGTAAGGATTGAAATTAAATCCAAACAAGAAATATAATATTTTCCTTAAAAAAAATTAAATTTGCACGGAAATATTATTTAGATGGTAATAAGAATACCTAAATCTATACATGTATACATAGCTTTCATCACAAAAACCATTTCCCATCAAAACAGTTGTATTTATTTTTAAATTGAGTACCTCTGACATTAAAACCAAACAAATAAGCAACAGAAAAACAACATTATGTTGCCGAAAACGAAGCGCAAACAAAGCATAACATAAAATCATGCACTCTATGCGTATTGCAAAAATCCCAATCGAAATTTAAAGCACATAGGATACAAAACCCATCAGCTATATGGATGTGCTGCCCACTCTTCGACATTTATTTGAACAGTAGTTGAATGAGAGAGCCGGGACAAACACAAGTATTGCATAAACAACTGTTAAATGCGCACAGAAAACATAATATAAATAATACCATAGTTGCAATGATAAACGTGATGATACCATGTAGTTGGATAAATGCTTTTTTAAAACTATAAACTGATCCAATTGTTAAATGTCTCTGTCAAGCAGTTTACAGTGTTAAGAACAATAATTTCACTGCTTGCTTCAAGCATAAGCTTAATATCGATATATCCCTTTAGAAATTTGTTTCGTACAGGGTATAAGGTGGGTGGAGCGACCCAGAGTGAAGCGACCGTGCGCTTGCCTAAATGCGCAAAATTTTGCAGACTATAACAAAAACTGTATGTGTGGCATTTTATTCTGCAAGAAGTTTATGTCGCATGTGTTGACAAAGCTAAAAGAGCAAAAAAAAATATAAAAAATAATAAAAAAAAATGAATTGTTTTGTGCACGCTTCAAGTAATTTAATGCGTCACTTTATGATATTGAAGGCGACGTAGACCAGACCAGACATGTGCCAGCCTTCGAGTAGCAGACATTAATGCGTACAGATTCTCAGAATCAGGCCAGACTGGGGGATGCCGGGGATAAGGTCAGTGGCGTCTATTGGACTTAGACGGCTATTTATTAGAGTCGAGCGGTCATTTATTTCCATTTAGCAAATGTCCAGAAAATTTGCTCGACTTATGAGTAATTTCTTATGATATTCACGTAATAAGCCAGTTAATTATGCGATTTGTCAATCTCAATATGATTTTATGGACTTAAGGCTAATTAAATAGATTAAATCTTTTGAGAGTCTACCAAACATTTCCGCAAGCACACAACTGAAACTTAAAGATAAATTTTAACATTTATTTACATTTAAATAAATCAAACACAAACACTTCATATATTAACTCCCTCTCTTATACAAACCAAACAGATAAACATTAGTTGACTTATGCTAACGCTAAGTGCACTGCTTGCTTTAACAGCCTAAACACAGGCAAAATGTAATATCGTTTCATTTTCAATTCACAATAGTGCCTTTAATGATTCAAATCTTAAAAGTCAAAAGTTTGAAGTATGCGAATCTGTTAAGCACTTCAAACATAAATTCAGCTTATCATGCTCATGGTTAAACAGAAACTCGCTTCTTTATGCCAATTAAATGAATAGCCAATGAATATTATTTGTACTGGTGCTGTTGTTGTTGCTGCAGATGCTGTTATTAATTACGTTTACAAATGGTCGGCTGGCCATATAACAGGCGCACATAACGGAAATGATAAGCTTAAAGACAAGTGTTCTGCCATTAAGCACACTTCGGTGCATATCACAGAGTCAAGCAGATTTTATTGCTGTGCTGCCACACAAACCGTTTCGTAGTATTTTTGTGGTATGCACTGAATGTGCCACTGAAATCTCTTTCTCATTTTGCTTATCGTTTCAAAAACTTGCTCGTATGAGAGGTGGTGAGGTTGGAGGTAACTTTACTTACCGCTTTAGATCCGGACTGGCCGTATATGGTGCTGATACTTCCTTGATTTTAAGCACTATAATGGCTGTTATAAATATGCAAATAACATTCACAATTGTCAGACAGGCAGATACAATGCCATTGATCAGGAACTCGGTAGGCAAATAATCCGTATAAAGGAATGGATAAGCGCTCGTTGAATTCATTGCCTCGTTTCTTAAGTGTGGTATACGCTTCTCCGGATAAATGAGCCATATGCAGGCCAATGACCAAAATAAACCCTGTTTAAATGAAAATGAAAAAGAAAACCACATGCGTGTTAACTAGAATAGATGTATGCGAATTAACATAGTGTATATTAAAATAGAGAACGCGTCGCGTGGACTTTTTTCGAGGTCATAAGGTCGTTGCGTGTCGCATTGCCAAATTGAAATTGAAACTGGCACGGCCGTTGCTCTTAGCATATCAAATAGTGATCACGGCCTTGAATTGTAATAAATCTCAGCCCACACAAACAAAAACACAGAGAGAGAGAGAGAGAGAGAGAGAGAGAGAGGGAGAGTCAAACATAGATAAAACTTCATTGTCGTATTGTCTGTCTGCTCTGCGCCTTTGTTTTTTTTCTTCGTTTCTTTTCCTTTTCAAATTTTTGCTCATGTGCTTTTGCTCTTATAAACTATAATGACTCAACGCATGTGAAACACACTCCGGAAGTGTGTCTGTGTATGTGTTTTCTATCCTTTTTTTTTTTTTTGCTGTCGTATGTGCTTTTGGTTTCTGATGCGTGTTTATTTTCTATTTATTTCTTTTAAATTTATGGCAGTTTTTTGCTAACTTATTGCTGCTTCCAATTGGACTCGAAGGACAACAAATAATGTGTGCTCCATAAAAATGTAGTAAAAAAAAGTCTATTAAGAATTGAATGTTTTAAGTATATAAAACTGCAATTGTTCAAGTATACTCAAGAAACAAAAGTGTACGATGTATATTGTGTACCAATAGTCAAAATGAGCTCACTATTTCAAGATAAACATTATTATTAAGCATCAACTAACAAAATTCATTTTGGTTTTTATTGCACAATCAACGGTCGGACTATGAGTAATGTGAACTGCAAATAAATGTAATTACTCATAACCTGCATGTCTGCCTGCATACAATTAATTGTGTCACACTGAGTTTTTTGGTGGGCGATGCAGTTAGCAGATTTTAAGTTAAAAACGTGCAACTGCTGCCTGACAAAGCGACAGAGAGGAAAGATTTTAAGTGCGCGTCTCTGATTTATTCAGCTCATATAAGCCAACAAAAAAATAGTACCATACTGCAAGACGGGCTAAGGCGGCAGGGGGGACGTTGCAAGGACATTTAACATCCCGGCCGGCAGAGGCAAGCACACATGCTCGACCACAGTCGTCGGCATGATTAAGCGATCTCAGCACCATTGTTTCAGCACATGCATTTTACCCAGAAGAACCCAAAACCAGAAGTCGGTCTGCGACGGAACAGGGAGCAGACAGCAGGGAACGTTTCCATAATTTGTTCTCTTGCATCATTTTGTCATGCTTGTGGTCGCCATTTCGACTTGCCCCCAGCCTCCTTGCTTCCCTCTGTTTGGCATTGTCTCGCTCTGTCAGAATTGATAAATGTCAGAGAGAATGTCGTGTCGCCGGGAGTTTTGTTTGTTTGTTTGTTTGTTTTGCTGTCGGCCTGCCTTTTCCGTTGTGCAAGTTTTTGCATGCATTTCCTTTTCCCCTCACTCTCTCTTGCATCTCTCTTGCAACTCTCTTTCTTCTCTCTTGCTGCGTGCTCTTGCTTAATAATTTTACGCAAAATCCGCTTGCCTGAGTCGGGCCCGGCCTGCAACGCAATTCGGACTTGAAAATTGGGTTGAAATTTATGCACTCGTTGCGGTTAGCTGCCACAAACTAGGCAAACAGCTGGGCCTCTGACTTTAGCTGCAGACAAAGCCAGAAAGCCTAAAGAGAGGGAGCTAAGGCCAGGCAATCGGTTGGATGGATTTATGACCAAAAGTTTTTATGCCTTGCACTTCAGATTAATCAGCAAATTGTATTTTGGCCTAATTTATGTTCAAGTCACACAACTTTTTCCCCTTTCTCTCTGACTCGGTTGGCACTTGGGACTCGTCTCAGTCAACATAGTTTTGGTATTTTTTCAGCTTCAAATCAGCGAAATATTTTACAATTCTTTTTTAACTTAAGCTGCAGAAGAGTGTTCACAAAAATTTGCGGTAAAAGGAAAGTAAGAAAGCACTTGACAGTAAATATTATCGTAATGCAAAAACCACCCAAAACATGACGAATTTTAGATATCCTCTCGAACAGTTGTAATAATAACGTTTAAATCATTTTTTATTTATATGTACTATATCTACAAGTGGACTAATGAAAGAAAGCTGGCGTAACTTTGCTTCTTTTGTTTTTTGAATATATATTGATATTAATTTATAACTAGTTTAAAAATAAACAATCTTAGCAAGTTAGAGTATATTATTTGAGCATAAATAAATCTGTACAAACAATTTGAAATGCGCCCTCAAAAGCATCAAGCTTTTGCTTAAACTCAAAACGATATCTCAAGGTCGCTTAAATAAAAGCAGGCGGGCGCATTGAAAAATAAGTAGGAGGAGTTTTAGTTAGATTATTTTGTTTACGTCAAACTGATTTGAAGTCTTTAATTGCTTTTTCTTCAGTTGGAAATCATAGGAAATGTTTTAGCAAGTTTATTAACTATAAATAGGCTGAATTGCCTGACAACATGGCCAATAATATTTTGTTGCTATCAGCGACCACCAAATTGCAGATTTGTAGTCAGAATCAGTTGTAAGAATCAGCACCAGCTTACCAATTAAATAATACTTTGTTTTTGGATTTTAGTCTGTGGTTTGCTCAAGACACTTACACAATTGACAACGGGGGGCAGAAGCGATGCTGATATGGCAACGCCAATCAACGGTCCCGCTGAACCCTGGAGTAGGGCCACGGCAACTCCAGTGCCAGATGTTAATGCCCAGAGTACGCCCATCCACAAAGCACGCACATTGCCTCTGTGAATTACAAAAAAGCAAATCTAAATTGAAATTATTGAAAATAGAAACACAACACAAAAATTAATTAAAAAAGCTCACAGTGACCAAAAATGACAAGTGCCAGCTGTGAGCGACCGAAGCGAAACGGGTAACGGTATTCGGATATATTGAATTAAAGCTAAGATCGGCCTAGGCAGATGTATGTATATATATATGTATCTACGTTTATCTGCCCTGTCAGCTGGACATGCCGCCAGGTGGCGCCAATTTTCACTTGCTGTTTTTTCAACTTTGTTAAGTGTCAGCGGCTTTTATTATCATTTCCGGCAAAAGCGACCTTGTTGCCGCTGCTTCTGAAGTCATTTCGTAGTGAAAAATGTTTTGGAAACTTTTCATTGTGCTGTTGTTTGATTCATATACCTCATTTAAGTCTTCACTTTGGCTACACGTGAAAAACTCATACTTCTATTTCCTTTCTTTTCCTTTCTTTTTTTTTACCACTCCTCCAACTTTGCTTGATTAATGGAGCTTGACTTTGGTTACACCTCGAGGTGTTGAAAATTTGTCCTTACTATGTGTAAATTTCAGCCAAATTATTTATTTCACTTTTTATCAAACAACAACTTTATTATGCACAGCAGTTTACGCTCAATTATTGTTGAACTTAGAGTTAGGCCCATAAATTTGAGAATGTATATTTGTAAACCTTGTCAAAGGCCTTAGCATTAATATATCAAACTGTGCTGATGAATTTGCAGCTAAATTTTACGTTATTTAGGCTGAAAAGGTAACAGTTTAAAGCTAAGTTTTATGTGACCATTCGAGTTTAGCTACAGTAAACAACGTCTGAGCTACAGTAAATACAAATCATATGCTACTCCCGCTAGCTATTATCTAGTTCACTTTAATTTCCTGTATATATATATTCTTTTGGCTTCAACTGATGTCGCCAGTTGCCGATTTGCCAAACAAATGGCCCTAATTCAGTGGGCAGTGACAAAGCTATTTTCACGCGCAACGTGCCACAATTACGCGCAGGGAATGAGAGGAATAGAGAAGAGAAGAGGGTAGCAGCGATCGAAGCGAGGCTTTCAGGCAACAGGACTTTGGGCCATTAGAAACACATGCGCTAGATGAGATATATGTATATGCAGTTGTATTTGTATTTACAGTGAATTCTAGTTAGAGCAATAACGCAATCAAAGAACCAAAGCAAGCTTTTTCGGCTCTCGTTATTATTATGATGATTTGTATTTGCACATTTGACCATTGTGTGCTGGCCACTTTGGCGCATGCCATATAGAACTGTACATTTAGCTGTCAGATTTGGCAGCTCTGTCCGTTCGTCTGTCTGTGTGCGTCTATCTATGTGTCTATTGTGGGCATAGTCTGTCCTTCTGTATTATAATTTTAACAATTTACTTTGCGCAATTAACACAATTGCCGACACACATTCATTACACGCATAGCTTCCGGGGAAGTGCGTCTGAGCTTTATTTATTGTTGCTGCCTGCGAGTTGAGTGTGGATGGAAGAATGTTGGCGTGGCCATAAGCCTACATTTGGCCCCCTAGACTGGTGTAAGAGATTTACGCAAGAGGCGCGTGGCAAACTTCAAGATTTGCGCATTGTTTTGTTTAGGTCTGGCAGGCAATCTGGCAGGCAGGCAAGCAGGCAAAAAACGATGCCATAATAAATGTGTGGCTCATATACAAAGTACTACTTGCCAGAAGTCTATGCCAGTATCTTTGTCTGAGTGGGGAAGGACATACTTCGGGGTAACCTTAAGAGTGTTTGCCTAATGAGCGTATGCCTCACATTTCGGTCGAGCGGATCAGATTAGTTGAATTATTTGCAAGTAATATATAACGTTAACGTTTCGTATTCGCTCATTTAGTACTCATTTTCCCAGCTGACTTAAAGTTGCAGCCTAACTAAGCATTATTTACGTAAGCTGACGCGTAATTAACAAACTTAATGGATTTTCATTGTCTCAAAGTAAAAGCTGTTCAAATAGATGCCATTCCATGCCTAAGAAGTTGACGAGCTAAGCTGTGCCCAAAAAACTAAACTTTACTTCTTAATGCTCTTTTTAAAAAAACAGAACGTAATGACTTTAAGTTTCAAATTTGTAATATAGAGCTCTAAGTTGATTAATCATATTTAAGTCAATAAGATGTATCTGTAAATCTCATAAATAGGTATAAGAATATGTATTTTATATATTATATTTGTTTTGTTTTGTTTTCTATATATAGTCTGTAGTTTTTTGAAAGACAAAAGAAACATAACATAACATCTGTCATTTGTTTATTATAGCATCTGTTTAGCTAAACATCTTTCAATCGCAACATAAACTGATGCAAACGCACAAAATACTGACTTGCTGCATTTGAACTTTACTCTTCAATTTTACAGCTACTCAGCTTTGCCCTTGATTGTCTTAAACAATATGCTCTTAAGTGCAAATATAATGTAAAGTATCTCACATGATCAGAGCTATTTATTTGTTTCTCAAAAACACGTAAATAATGGCAACAATTGAAAAGAATCTACAATAACATTTACCTTTAGCTCTTTTGGGAATGGAAAATCTGTTACAATCCAATTTAATACTCTTGCCAATTTGCATTTGGTCAAATATTGAATCTGTTCTTATTTTTTCGGATTGATATGGATTAATTTGAGCTTGAGGGTTACTTACCTGCCACGCATCTCCTCCGTTGGCCAATCTGAATTTTGACCCCACGGCATTTCGGTGGTCCCCAGAATTAGGCCGAAACAGAAACCAAAAAGACAAGAGATTAACATGCCCAGACCCAAGCATAAGAAGCCAACGCGCTGAAAAAATAAGCAGATTATTCAATTCAAACACCATAATATTTGTATTTGTCGTTGGGTAAATATGCGTTTACTCTGTTTTTTTTCCCAAAATGTTGACGTATGCTTAAATTTTATTATTATTTGTTCAGTTGGTAATGCTTTTTATTTGCTCTGCTACAATTCAAACTTTGAAATGCGCGAATCATACTTTGAACTTACCCACACTTATAAAATAAACATTGTACTGCGAGAACCACAAGTAAAGTTAGTTAACAGTTCATAAAGCAATGTGTTAAGCAAAACAATCTGACAGATAAGTATTTTTATATTTGGTCATTTATTTTTGGCTTAGAGAGTTTTTAGAAGTGAACACAGGATAAAGAAAAAGGCATGGTCAAACAATATAGTTATTTTTGATTTGGAGCAGGTGTTGAATGAAGCCGAATTTAATATAGAAGCTTTGAGCACATAAAGCACATAATTGTTATTAAAATAATAAGATAGATTTTACACTTTTTTAGATGTATATTTGTCTAAGGATGAACATATTTAAGTAGCCCAATGATAAAAATTAACAATCGCACCATTAAATATTCGTGCATTTGCTGCTGCTGCATTGCGTTTGTTAAAGACTAAACTGGACCTACAGAAAGTGACATGGATGAATATACATAAAGAGAAAAAGAGATAGAGATATATACATATAAAGAGAGAGAGAGAGAGAGAGAGAGAGAGAGCTTGAGTTGTCTGGTTTGTGTGTTAAATGCCAAGTGGCGTCAGTCAGCGACACTTTAAGCGATAATGTAGCATACTTTTCAGCGAGCATAGTTGACAAATAAGATGTATGAAGAAGAAAAGGAAGAGTTTCGGAAACGGGAAAGAACATGAACAAAAAGCGAGTGGGTGCGTGACATGTTAACCCAAATTTTGCAACCACGCAGCGTAAACTGCTTTTGGCAGCTGCACACAAAACGAAAATGTTTTAATGTCAGCCAGCTGATGTTGTCTTCGTTCTTCGTCTTGGCCCAAACCTCAATTGATGCACAGCGCATGCAGCACACACAACTTGTCGCCAACAACAACAACAACAACTTGACAACTGTTTAAATTTTTTGAGCTAAAAACTTTTTAAAATAAAATGGCGGTAAATGCAGTTTAAAGAGTCTGCCAATGCAATTCTGGCAACTAACCGCACTAAAGTAAAGTGAAAAAGATAACTTGAAAGCGGTGTTTGTTTGTGATAAGTGATCTTTTGTTTTTGCCAAACTGTTTTCACTTTCAGGTATGTGTTTGGGTGTTAACATTAAAAGGGGATCAACTCACAGTGCGTATGAGTAATGTGTGTAACCAATTGCATCAACTTTAAATGGTGTGCAAATATTTTATAGCTCACATTCAACGCATTTGCAGAATTTTTTTAACAATCATATTGAACAAAAAAGTGCATTTCAATTACATTAATCGACTTTTGGCAGATGGTGACATAAATATTTATGTACATATAGACAAAGCATTTAGTTTTTATTTTGTAGCTTTATGATTATTTCGTAGTCGGTTTTTTTCGTATGTCAATATTTGTTTTATGCACATTTTGTGGATATCTGCTACTGGTCGGAATAATTGGCATTTTATGTGTGCGTGAGCGTGTGAAAATGGCTTAAACAACATTCCAAACACTCACAAATATACTTTTTTAAATATTTACTGAACAATATATTTCTGAAACTTTTCATTGACAGTATTTATTAGTCAAATAAGTAAATGTTGCATTCAAAATAAAATAAACTTGCTTTAGGGTGTATCAAATTATTATTTGTGAGACACCCTGCTGTGGCGTAGATTGCAACCAGAGCCAAAAAGGCGACAAAAATATGCTTGTAGTATATTCATTTCAATTAAATTTTAATTGAAGTACACTACACTACACACACAAGACATGTGCTTAAACACCAACATATTTATCTAGAATGAGAATGTTTCGGCTCTGTGTGAACACAATTTGTAAAATTGTGTCAGCAGACAACAAGTTGGTGCAACCCAGAGGCAACCTCATACCGAAGCGGACTCGCTTGGTTTTAAGCCTGGCTCTCACACTCATTAAAAGTGTTAGCTAAAATTGTTTGCCTTTAAATTTTGCTGTCGCAACTTTATTTTTTTGTCGCCTTTGTACATTGATAGCTTTAATTTACTTTCAATTGTGATGTCTTACAGGTTTTTTTAAAGAATGAGTTTATCATAAAGCCTTGCGACATTTATGAAGCGCAAGTCGCTTTTAAAGTCTTATCTGTTCCATAGAATAAGCTGTCGTTGACAGCGGCGTAATGAAAGGCAAGTGCTGTAGTTGCCAGTCGAGTTTTGGATAATTCCTTGAGTGGTTCTTTGTTTTAATTTTCGGTAGCTTAATTTTTGTTTTCCCACGCTTTTTGTTTAAGGCTTTTGGACGACTGGTCGACCGACAGACGAAACAAATGAACTCGTAGACCGTTTTTAACTATACATAAATGTTATATTGCTTATATATTATATAAATGTTCTTTCAGGAAAGTGATTTCTGCTCGATCAAAAAACCAGCTCTTTTGGTTATGGTTTTGTCGTTCAGTGATTGGTTTTCTGTTCGCTTTTAACGTGTTATTTTTTAAACATATTACTGCAGCACCGCGATGCAAGACGAGTCCTCAATAACTTTTATTCATAGACATTGGCCACAAAAGAACCATTTAACCACACATCATCGAACTGTCAACAAAATACTCAAGAGTTCTAACCAATTTCCATATACACAAGAGCGTTGTAAATGTGTAACAAGTTCACATCCGATAACTTGTCGAGCTGCATTTGACTGCTGCAAGTGGAGAAAGTGGTAGTGAGAGGAAGAAAGAGAATTTTTTTGTGGAGTCGAGGCATTCAATTCCAATTCAATTTTGTGCCATGCAACATACCACTGACTAGCACAGCAATTTTGGGCAAAAATGGCTTTTGTTATTATTATTTTCATCTGTCACTTTTCTCATACATAAATCACACCACAAGGCTCAAAAGTGAGCTTTCAATGGGCACCAAAAACTGCATTCCATTTTTGACTCTAGTCTTTTTTTACTCTTGTTTCCCGGCTGTATGCAGTGCATCGCAATGTTTTGTTGGTAGTTCTAGCAGAGGGCTGTGCAATTTGTTGCCCTTGCACAGACACGAATGCGAATTGAAATGGTTTGCCCAACCGCAGACACAGCAGCAATACCTGCAAAAATATAACAGCAGCTGCTAGTACTGCACACCACTTACCATTAGCTCTCTGTCCGATATAATTGCGCCGAATGTAATCGACATAACGGGACCCATAAGCGGTGAAACCAACATGGCCGCAACAATATTTGGTGCATTATTCTCCACCAGGCCCAGAGCAGCCAAAGAACTGTAACAAGCACACTTTCTATTAAAAAACTCTGCAAATGAAAACCAACTAGCAGTTAACTCACTCGGCGGTTACAATTAGCAGCAGGTAATCAAAGGATAAGGAGCCACCGGCTCGGACTCCATCCACCACCTGCTTAACGGTTAGTTTCGACTTAATTGATTCCACAAAATTGTTCCATCTCGAGGCTTCCTCGACATCGTCGCTGCAAGCAGTAACAATAAATACAAAATAACAATTACACAATCATAAAATGCAATGGCTAATAAAACTAATGTGTGGCTAATGTGGGAACTTAACACATCTGTCTTTTCCTTTATTAATTCAAAATGCTGAGCTTTTTATAGAGTTGCACATAAACTGAAGTAAGGCAGTTGTTAATAACTGTTTTCCGTTTATATTTGTATTTCTTTTATTTATTTAAAGTTTATTATCCTCTAATGCTTTTTTTTCAAACACACCATATTTACAAAAACAAATATGCATCCTTAAACTTACATTTACTCTTCATTTTTGAATTTACCCCAAACTGTACTCTTTAAAACCTCAAATCTCAATGCAAATCATATTGATACTGTCAACACAAATGCATTTAGCACTTTGATCGAAATAAAGTCATTTAATTCTTGTGCTTTCATATGAAAATTTTAACGTTATCACTTTTAGCTTAGGAACAATGCTCTTCGTTTGAAATTTGGGTGCAGGCCAAGCACGAAGTACATGAATGTATGTGAGTATGTAGAATAAAGTTAGCACAATACAAGTGCGAAGTCTTGTGACAAACATTGCCAGCGGCCAGACAAACAAACACTGAAAGTGAAAGACAGCTAGTGAAAGTTAATGATATGACAAATGCCTTTGAATGGCAAACAGTAAAAGAATCTTAAGCTCTGAAATCCGTTTGTTCACAAAGAAGTAGTCAACTTAAAAGCGACGGGTCGGAGACTGCCAAAGCTGGCTCATATTGAAACTATACAGGCTCATAACACCTACTCTGTTTTGAGTAAGATTGTCAAGCACACGGTACACTCATATCCATTTTTACATACCTGTAATCATCTTGTACGTTGGACGCATCTGTGATGGCATCATAGCTCACGCTGCAGGGTAGAACACTGTAAAAGAAAACTATAATAGAGACAATACCACAGGGAAAGAACAAAGCACAATGCATTTGAGTATGGAAATACTGCACAACTTAAGCAAGTCATGCATGCAAAGCTCTGGTTGTTTGGTGCATTGTTCACTTAGTTAATTTGCCCAACACACATTGACAAACTTGCTCTTAACTTATTTTTATGTTCGTATTAAAACAAGAAGTTTAGTTTGTAACTCATCCTAAACCATTTTCTTTGAGTGCGCTCTTGGCATACCAATCCGACAACTGTAAAACGCTTGCTAGCTGCTGCATTCTGCTTAATCCCCAAGCTACTCCAGGCTACAAGTTGCTGGCTACCAGCTACAGCTGCTCCAAATTACTACCCACTGAATAGCTAGTAGTTAGTATCTTCATTCTCCTCTTAGCTCTGAAACTTAATTGCATTCTGTGCACATTAAACAGCTTAAATATCACTTTTCTCATCGAAAGCGTCCTTCGCTCCAGCTACCTTTGACCTGCCACTCACGCCAAGGTAAACAGATGCATTTCATGGAGCTGAGCTGAGCGACCGTTACTTCTTCTTTGCCCTGCTTTGTTCGCCCCCGTTAACAGCTGGCCACACCTTTGGCTGCATTTTAATGCAGCTGCTTAATGCCATTAAATGATTATCACACCTGCTCGCCCCCGTCTGTCTGTCTCCCCGTTTGTCTGTTCCAGCTTGCTGCTTACTGGCATCTTTTTGTCTTTGGCTGTTCATCTTTAATTTATTTTGTACGGCTTCTTAAGACACTTCATTGTTTTTGCTTAATGCCAAGGCAGCAGCACTGTTTCTTATTTCAGTCTCAGGAGAGATTGTCATGCACCAACAAAGTGGAAGGCGTTGATACTTATCTGTCTGATTATAATCATTTGGCATACACAGACTTACTTCACCCCCAAACTTAAGGTCTGCTCTTTTCAATTAGTTCAATTACCTTAATTAAAAGGCGTTCTTATTACAGAAAACAAGCTAGACTATTCAACAAAACAAACCTACTGTTTACAATAAGACACAAATAATTTTCTTGTCTTCTTCTCTATCAGCTTGCGTACTATGTATCAATTGCCCTGAAAACGCTCTATTAGAAAAGCCAGTCAAATTTCCTATTATACATACTTATATATACATATTAGGTATATAAGGTGACATAAGTTGTTTAAATAATCTTCACAAAAAGACTTTCTATATCGAAGCTAAGTTTACTTAGCTTGCCACAGCTTTTGACTATTTCGTTATGAAACACTGCTTGCCACTTCATTTGCATTTCAATTGCATAAAAAAGGGTAAAGCTTGATCTCTTTTTTGCTTACCGTTGGCTTAGTAACCAATCTTTGATCAAGTCGTTTTTTACCACCATTATCTAGCACTTTCCACTTTTATACCCTGTTGCCATCCAGCAGTTGCATAGCAAATCGAAGCCTTAAGGTAGAACTTAACTTTTAGCTTTTCGCTGGTAACACAATTTTCGCCCGGAGGCAATCAAAATATGTGAACTTGCCTCTCCAAGCCCTTAAGACCTTAACAACTGCATGACCCAGTCCCCAATGCTGGTGAGCTTAAGCTACGCTGCATATTTTATTAAAAAACTAACAGAATAGGAGTCGCCACGAGTCAGGAGTAAGGCGTTAGGAACTAAACCAGCTGTTGCATGGAGTGGCAGGCGACTTGTTGGCTTGCCCGGCACGTTTGCCGTTTGCTGTGAACTAAGAGCTGAGAGCTGTTTGGCGGCGCACACTTTCAATGTCTCAACTTACCTGACACTGGAATTCAATTTAGTGCCAATGCCCAGCTCTGTTAGACAGTGTAGTGTTGTCTCGCAGGCATCGCCCGCTTGCAGCGGGAAAACGACGTGATGGAAATAACCTTTTTTACTAGTCGTCCAAGTAACGTGCTCAATTTCAAGCTTGACAAGTAACTCCTCAAGTACCTGAAACAAAATCAGAAGCAGAACAATAATAAATTCTCGAGGGAGCTTAAAAAACGATAGCTTGACCCTTAACTTATGCATCTAGTTGGATTTTCTTGTGAGTTGAGAGAGTGTGGGAGTCTCACAGTTAAAGTAACAGCTACGATATGTTCCCTATCTCTATGGCTTTAAAGTTGACAGACATCAATCTTGTGTCGCGCTTTTTCATCTTGCTGATTATCTTTGTCTTGGATTCAGTTGTCACACCCAGCTGGTTGACCATCATTTATCAAAATCAGCGCATGAGTTTAAGCTTTGCAAGTGGTCATCCACTCAACCACACACATACACACACAAAGACAATACAGCTACCATTTTACATTGTTAAACCCGCGCTCTCTCTCTCTATTTCTCTATCTCCATCCTTCCCCCTTGAGTATGCACTATGCTTTAGTCACGTTCCTTCTGGTTAAGTGCATCCGCAACAACAAGAACAACAACAGAACTTAACTTTTATGTGTTGCGAGGGTCGCTTGTCTCAATTGAGAGTGGAGCATGTTAAGTTAGGTGGTTGACTCACCTTTTCCAGTGGCACCACTAAATTACGTCTGTCCAGTGTCACAGCAGTTGTTCCTCCACCCGTTCCCCCATCTCCTCTTCCACCTGCTGGAGCAGCTCTTTTCGCAGCTGCCGCTGCTGCACCGCGTCCCGGACCAGCACCACGGCCAGCACCACCCACGACACCACCACCACCGCCGCGTCGATACTTAGGCACATTCTTGTCACGTAATTCAACTTCGAGTCGTAGTATTGCGTTGTTATTTTCCGGAAGATTGATGTTTAGATTATTATTACCACTGCCCATAGACTGACGTTGGTTATGGCCAACCCCCGCACCTGTAGTCGGCGACTCAGCTATAGCATGATTTGAAGTGCCTGCAAGTAAACAAAACAACAAGATGATAGAAATACTACACATTTCTTTATGAATTTATAGACATCTTATGATTGTGCATCTATAAGTTGTCAATTGTTGTAGAGTTGAGTAAACAGAAAATAAAATGTTTATTTTTATTCAAGGCAATGCTTAATTTATTAATCTTTTAACTCAAATACTGCGCATAATATTTATTTATGATAAGACTAAGACATAAGACTCATTTAAGTCAAATAAATGAACAAGGTAAATCAACTGATTTAAGGGAAAATTAAAAACGGACTTTTTTACACGCATAAGACATATTTACAAATACGTTTATCCATGGGAACTGAACAAACATATTCTTGTTGGTGCCAAAAGTTATGAAATTAAATAAATATGTCGTTAAAATAATGCTGAACAGAAAGAAAATATTTCAAAATATTTACAAAAGTCTATAAATAACACACAATTGATAATAAACTACAACACTTAAGCCACAAAATAATATTGATTTATTAAAACGAATTTATTTGCTGCAATTGCTCTGTTTTAAATCAGATTAAAAAAGTTAATTTTTTAAGACAATTAATTTAAATCCTTTTAATTATACAACTTATTTTGTAATTAGCAATTAATAAATATTTACTTTCGGTACGAACAGGACACAAAACAAAAATAGGGAAGTTAAATTGTGCGCTTTATTTAAAAAGCATTTGACCACAGCGATTTTCCGGTTTATAGCTCTGCGAAGAGCAATAATAATTAAATTGGTGGCTTAAGTTAACAAACGGCAACTGTTAATTATATAATTAATGCAACACTTGTTGCAACCACAATTCGCTGCAGATCGAACATTCATTTAATAATTAAATTATTTATTATTGGGTATATTCTTCTTCTATTTCTTTGAGCTGCAATTAATTAACGCACTCCAAAGCGTACATGTGTGGGCCACATCTCAACTCGCGCTAAACAAATAAAATGGCAGGCAGGCAAAAATCAAATCAAAGGCCTACACAAAAAATCACACCAAGGATCACAATTTATTACTCCAATACAACAGAATATGTATATAATATATATTGAGTATAGAAAGGCAAGAGAAAGTAAGAGTAAGAGAGACACATCAAAATGTTATATAAATCCCCGTGCATTGATAAATGCCAAAATAAAGCTTAAATGAGCTTAGGTCAGGGCACAGCATCAATTTTAGCTATGAGTTGCCTAGTGTTTGCTTTTGGCATGGTTACTTTTAGGCCAACTGGCCTTAAGCTCCGTCCACTTGCTCTCCCTTATGTTCTCTTTCTCTCTCTCTCTCTCTCTCTCTCTCTTTCTCTCTGTCTCTCTGCCTCTTGTGTTTGTCATTTTCTTGTTCCTGAACTTGAAGACTTTTGTAAATTTTTGGGCAAACGCTTTGGCATGGCATTGAGCCCTGTGATTTATGTCTGACACCTTCAGCATGCTCCTCAATGACTTGACACAAGTATGTGTGTATGTATGTAAGAATGTATGTGTGCATGTCAAGATGTTGCTTCAGTTTCTTTTCTATTTGTTCTTTGTTTGCCAGTACTTCTGCTGCTTCGACGACTACTTCTTCATCTTCTTGATTCTTTGTGTCGTTGTTTTTCCAACAGAAAGTTTGTTTTTAAGCAGCATCACATCTAAGACTGCCCAGACCGCATGTTTATTGCCTACTTTGGCATTGGAAAAGTCATTTATATTACTTTGACTTTGACTATACGCAACTTTGTTCACGCCCATCAGCAGCTGCCACAGCTCCCTAGCTCCCCCGTCACTCATAAGCTTCATTGTCATTATACGCTAGAAACCTAACCATCGTGACAGACAAAATTAATGATGATGCTCATTGATGACCAACTTTTCTCTGTGTGTGTGTGTGTAAATGTATATCTTGGGTACGTAAGTATTTAAATAAATATTTGATTAATAATTGAAAGTTGCAGGCCAACAAATGCTCCTCACACTTCACCACACCTCGAACCTGATAGGCTGACATATTTTGTTCTTTCTTTTTGTTTTTCGTTTCATAAATGTTGGTATTTGATAGGTTTTTATTGTCTTTGATTATGATAAATGAAAAGCACTTGATTTTTTAAGTTGTTGTGCCAAAAATTAATATGTGCTTTATCATGTTTTTTATGTTTTATTAATTTCGGTGACAAGGCGAATAAACAATAATAAATATAGCCACTTTGGTTGGTGGATGTTTCAAGGCTTCGAAAAATGAATATTTATTTATTTTTATTTGACAAATTGGTATTTTAAGTACACTTACCGCTTCTGCTAAGCATATTAAATTCATTTTAATTTATTTCAGTTCATTTTTCAAACAGATTTTCGCTTTCAGAACTTTCAAAAGGTGCAAAATGAAATTCAATGGAAACCAATTCCCATCCCGAACCACCTCTTTCAATGTTAACAAAAAAAACAAAATAAAATTTACGCAAATTAATTTGATGTGCTTATGCAGAACCAAATAAATTTGATTAAGTTTCCCCGCGCTGTGCTTTGAACAAATTCACTTTGCTCTCCAACCTTCTAGCCTTACTCCTCCTACGCTCAAGGAGAGCTAAACTTTAACTTCTCAACTGCCTGATGACTTGGTGTTTACATATTCTGCTTGCGAGTAAATAAACATGCCACATGCCATATGCCCCGTGTGCCACAGCATTCATTCCACTTGCCAACACTTAACCCCACTCAGACTGGCTAATTAAAATTTAATATTCAATTTTTAGACAGCAGAATGTTCTGGCGAATAAAACCTCTTTAAACGGACGAACAGAAGAACACAAAATAAAAAAGAGAAAGGATATAGCACGTATGGGTGTGTGTGCTTGTTGTGTGTTGTGTGTTTTGGACGTCATTCGAGGCATGCTTTTAGGCGCTGTTAAAACCGTTTCACACTTTTACGATGTCATAAAATAATTAATAACGCCACTAAACAACATAATTACGCGCCTAAGCACCACCACATGAGGAGCCACCGGCGCAGATGAGGAATTGTCAGGGGAATAAACATATTCTGCCACTAGTAGGCATGCCTAGGCATGCCACATGCTGCAACATTGTGCCGCATGTAAGGCGAGAGTGTGGCAAACAAATTTGTAACTTTCTATTTAATTAGCTCCTCAGCGCTCATTCAATTTCTCTCGCGCTTTTTGCCTACTTACCGTAAATTAACTCGCGTTCAAAATTCGCCGTTGGCACAACGATTAAAAAGACAACGCCCGGCATTTTTGGGGATGATCCTCTTCAGCTGCTCCTACCTCAAGGTGCGTTTCGGTAGCGACGAAACTGTGAATGGAAAGAAGCGTATAGACAAATGGCCATTTTAGTTAACCAATTGTGCGCTTTTATAAAGAGGGAGAGAGAGAGATAAAGAGAGAAAGAGAGAGAGAGAGATAGAGAGAGTCTTGGGGGAGACTCTGTAACTGGATATTCAGAGAGAATACATTAACATAAAAGCAAACATTTAAGGTACGAAACGACGCCTTAATGTAGGCAACACCAAAAACTTGCTGGAGACGAAGCATTGTCAAATCCAAAATGAATGCATATTCCTTTGGGTGTTTGCATGCGAGGGTTAATCAAAATGTTTCAATACCATTAAAAATCTGTTAAACTGCACACATATATGTCAAAAATTCCAATAACAAATTTTCGCTTAAGTCTTTCACATCCTAAATTAAGCCACAGATCAAGAGCACATTGCTTACGATTTAGTAAAGAAATTCCGTGGTCCGAAAAGTAGAAGTAACTATTTTAGCTAATGTAATTAAAGGACCCTCGAGAAAGTTAGCCAGCGTTGACGGCTTTAAACTCTTAACTTTTTGCCAGTTAAGTCCTATTGGGTAACAAGTTTGCAAACAGGTGTAATGGCCAAAGAATTTTTGTCAGTTGCACAAAACAAAACAAACTTGGTATCAAATATCCTGCCTTACACTTTGTAATTCTTTTCCGTATTTTGTTACAGATGTTGCCAACTTCTTTCTCTTCTTTCTCACCGCACACATAAATAAAGAAAAAAACTCTTTATTTTTATTGCTTTCTGCACTACACTTCTCGTCTTAATTATTTCACTTGGCATGTTTCCAATGGTAATTTTGCTTTATCAAATATCAGACTGCTGTTGCTGAGCACACACATACACGCCAATCTCCCGGCAACTGATTTAACTTCTCTCACGCTTGTCTGCCTGCTCTTTCGAATGATGAAATTAAAACGCCATTAGCACAACGTTGAGATAAAAACGATATGAGCCAACAAGAAGCTCGTTTTCAAGATGTGTCCCACTCTAGGGTTAAAGGTCTTAGCTGCCAGGAACTGCTTGACAGCTGAGTGTATAATAAAGCAGTGCAAGAAGGATGCAAGGGGAAGCAAACAAATATATCGAAGGAGTTATAGACCTTAGGCCAAAAAAAAAAGTCAAAAGTGTATTTAATTTAAGGCATTGTAAGCTTTAAGATTTTAATTCTTTAAAATTTTTGGCTCTTAATAACATTCCATCAACTACATTCAGCTTAAATTTAACTAATCCAATTCATCATTGAATTAAATAATAAAATATAAATCTCATAGTAAAAGCAGTATAAGCTGATTGTCATTTCTATTTGAGCAAGCCCAAGTCAAATAATACCATCCGCTAAAGTTGCAAGTCGTTGCTGAAAGTTTGGGGTTTTCCATGCTCTTAACTTGAAATACTTTGGCCAACAGGCGCAAACAAATGTCCCGGCCGATTGGCAGGATCCGTTTGTTCTTACACTTCTCCCCCCCTACCTTGTAAACTTTAAACGCCACTTTTCAGCACAGTGACTTTTGCACATTTTTTTTACTGCTGGTGCTGAGCGCTTGCAAGTTTTCGCTTTGTGCAATGTTTATTTAAAAACAACGGCGAGAATGCACACAGCGGCAAACGCAAAATTTTCCGAAAATATTTATTTTCCTACCCCCCTCCCCCCCTTGGTTGTTTTTTTGTCTTGTGGTATTTCATTTTAATTTTTCTCCCGATGTGCATTTTTTGATTAATTCCGTATCTATATATTTACGTAAGTTGAGTGAAGTTTTTCACCCACTGTTGATGACATTGACGTTCGCTGCTGAAGTGGACACCCGGAATTGTTCCGTTCTTTACTTTACACTTCAGTGTGGCCGTTACTGTGTTTTTGTTTTTGTTGCTTTCTCACAGCATGTTGCACTGTTGATTTTTGTGCGCTATGTAGCAACGGCTCGTTTGAGAGTGATGGAGCTAATTTGTTCATGTTGCCCGCTAAGGCTGAACGAAAGCAGTGCCCTAATTAGAGCAACAAAATTGCATTACTTTTGCACTTGTGCGATATAATTGCAAAGTGCACAACAACAACGAACGTAATAGATATATTAATAATAATTATTATTATTATCAAAAGGCTAACGTAGTAAGAAGCAAGTCAAGTGCCTCTCAAGGGCACACGGGTCACGTCGTGAAGGCGTGAGCTATAAAAAGGAAAGTATAGAAAATATTGTAATAACTATAATAATAAACGGATGATTGCCGCCACGTTTCGCGTAGTTTTTGGTTTCTCTAGAGTTGACTTCACCTTTCCTTATTACTCGGCAGTTGCCTTTTAAGTCTACTTCTTAAAAGGCAAGGCAATTTAACTTGTGCTGTCAGCTTTGATTTCATGGCTGGCCTCCTTCGGTTGCAGTCATACTCTTGGATACTTTTCTACTGCTACAATTTTTGCACTGCTTTAATGTTGTGTTAATTAAAAGTGCTAATTGCTAACGTCTGCTTCTATGCTGTGTGAGTTTGTGTGTGAAGTGTGTGTGTGAAGTGTGGTTGTGTTTTAGAGCTCAAAGTTTTAAGAGAAAATACACTTGCTTCTGCTAAAACAATAGAGTGGCTGCGTTGTTGTTAGTTTCTGCTGTTGTCAGTTTAGGCAAAAAAAGATACTTTAAGGTAACATAGTATATGTTAAAGTTAAGATATTTTGGCAAGAAACTACTCTCTTTCATACATACTCACACACACGTTATATAAGAAAATGAAATCTTGGAGCTATAAATAATTCTTATTTAGACATTATAAACAATTCAAAAGCCAAGATGAAAAAATAAATTTGTGTATCTATTTTTAATTCTTTATTCTCAAGATAATCGAGAGAGAAACCAACAGAAATCCGGATTTACTTAGCAGAATTACAACGACTTAAAATAAATATTATCATAATTTAAAGCTTAATTTAAGAAAACTGAAGAAGTTTCTTTCGTTTTTCAGACTAAACTATTTTTAACTCTGTTTGCTTCATTTTCTTGGTTTCCTTTTAAACCAACATTTTTCTTCATTTTTAGGTAGTTTTGCAATTACCTTATTCTTTTTTTTCCCAACTTTCTGCCCACTGAATATTTTTCAAATTGCATTTCTGGTGGCTTTGGGTTTTTTGGCCGTCCGCTTTATGCTGCTCTAGTGGCAAATGAAGCGTTGCCACACTGGCCTTACCTTGCCAAGTTAACAGTACTTTTAGTGACAGTTGCCAGCTTAAAACGAACGTGTGCAACAACAAAAACAAAAACTCTTAACTCCCATACTTGTGCTAGCAACTATTTGAAATGTTTTTTACAAACATCGCTGCTTACTCAAAAAAAAAAAAAAAAACGGGATTCGTTGACTTCAAAGCCTGCAACACCATGAAAAGCAGATAGCTCAATAATATTAATATTTAAGTAAACAGTTGCGGACCTTTGGTTCTCTGGTTCTCTGGCATACACTGCAAGAGTTAGCCAACTTTTCGTCAGAGCAATGACCCTTGGAATGGGACCGACGACCAGTAGGGAGCAAACGCCTTTAACATAATTCATAATCATTTAAATAAGGATACGCCAGACAGTGCACAATAACCCACACTGACCCCACATAATGATACTCGGTGGTGCAACGAGCAAGAGAAAATTATGCAAACTTTCGTTAGGCAAAAGCAAAATTGCGTTTCATAGCCAATTTCAACGAGCAAAAGAAAAAACTTTGACTTTAAGTTGGCTAGATAAGCAGAAGAGCTAAAGAAAAAGTACGTGAACACCACTTCAAGTGGTTTCCTGCGTACAAAAGAAACTCTTAGTTTTTATTTTTTTTCCGAAATAACTTTAATAAGGGAAAGAAATATGAAAACCTTTTTAATATATGTCGAGCGTATGCGTAACATTTTAATAACATTTTCAAATTTTTTAAAAATGTTATAATTTGTGAAGAATTAGTTGATTTTTTTCCCAAAAGTGCATATATATAGAAATTTTCGACATCTGTATTGTAAAAAATAAGCATTTCTTTAAAGTTGGTGTGCTCAAAAAGGATTAAATAAATACTTAAGACACTCTAAATAATAATGCATGAAACTAGGGAATCCCTTGAAAATGGTATTAACTTTTTCTATCTTACATTTTATATGATGGCAACTTTTTACCTTTTTGCCGCGACATTCTATGTATTTTGTGTAATGCGTGCCCAATGCTCAACGGTGCCATTCACTAGAATATATTATCATTTATTTCGTATGATGAGAAACTTGCGAGCGAAACCGAAACCCAAAGCATTTGGACATTCAGTGCTTAAGTGAGGAGCAAAGCTAGTTGGGTAATAAAAATCAATGTCATGTGCTCAGAAATCCAAATGCTGTCAATTTGCCATAATGAACTGCTGACTGAGTGCGTTTTGCAAGTAATTCAATAAATCAATAAAATTTATGATAGCTTAAATCAAGTATCATTTCTATTCAATCATTTATTTGCAGCTAACACGCGTTTTGCGCAACTTCAACATTACGAAAATAAGCGACTTAGAGTTAATTTCAAATACCACCGATCGCTTGGATATCACATTTCATTTCTTTGGCATTAAAGGCGATTCGCAACGCATTCGAGAGGCCATTACCCGAATGGTAGAACGTGGACGTATTGGAAACTTCACACTTGTCTCCAATTTTCATCATTTCGACGAAAATCCACCGTTAAACATGTTGGTGAGTATTAGTTTATTGAAAGTGGTATTTTTTCATTTCAAGTATATTTTTTCAACTCTCCATTAATCAAAGAAGTCTAAAAAATACTCAAGTAAAGCCGCAGAAAGCAAAGGTGGAATAATAATGCATCAATTATTGAAGTCACTGCCATTTAATATAAAATTCGTTCATTATTTTAGGCGTCACTCATACGAGCTTTGGTCTGCTTAATTCAACTTAATGCGTTCTCAATCAGTCGAAAACTGGATCCATTTCCAATTCATACTTAGCATATAACAATTGTTTTCAATGCCACTTCATGCAATGCTGTTAAATTAACAATTTGACACCTTTTTTATGATGTAGGGTCAATCAATCAATCATTATTTTATTGCTTTCTGCTCTTTTTAAAATTAATATATTAATAAATATCCGTCTGTTAATGCGAACACGATATATATGCATATGAATATATACTAGGTGTCTCTGGTTTTATATACGTTATAAATTGAGCATTAATTTATTTACTATTGTTGCCACACGTGTGGCACACGCACTCAACACAACACACACATACACAAAAATAACAATATTCGTAATAAAACAATGCAAGTGCAGTGTGAACAAATATGGTCATAAGCATGTCAACAATGCGGCTCTTGTCGCTTGCCACTTGCCACTTGCGAATCAAACAGTAAAAATAATTGTTTATTAATTGTGGCAAACGCATATATATAAACAATTGGCTTCATCAGATGGCCGGTCTGCCACAGCAACTGCAATTTGGCTTGCATTTACATAACTGACAAGCCGGAAACCCGATCTCTACCTTTCCTTTATCCACTGCACAACTGCTTTTGCTGCTGCACCAACTTCAACTGGCTATCTAATTAGTGAACACTTTGTGGTAGTACTCTGTACTGAAACCAGGTCCTGTGGTTTGCTTTTCATTGCAGGCCTTGAGCGTCAATCAACCACAGGCAGCGGTTCGCGAGGACAGCGAATTTATAATATCCTGCACGGCCCAGGGCTCATCACGCATGCAGTTCCAATGGTTCAAAGATGGCAAGGCTGTAAACGCCACCAAGGCAACAAGGTAAGTCACAACTTCTACTTTTGCCGTTCCAGAAAAGTCAGTCACACCTGACTATTGAAACAGAATAAAACAACGAAATTGAAATACCAAATGCACCCACTTCAATATACCCTGCCCTAATAATTTCCCCTCTTTAAGATTCTTTATTTAAAAAGAATATTCAGAACTCAGCTGTACAATTTATATTTTGCTCGAATCAAAGACCATGTAAAAAATGTTGTTTAAAAAAATAAGAAACTGTAATCGCAGACTGCGCAGAGGGTGGTACAAATGTAATTTTTTTGCAAGCAGAAGTGTTCAATCTGAGTTTATGACTTTTACACATCAATAAACATGACATAAAAAGCCCTGGAAAAATAAAAAGCCAAACGGCCAAAAAGGATAAATAAGTCAGGACATACAGATAAAGATTTGTCAGAGACGAGTCAAGAAAAGTTGCTAGTCGAAGACTAAAACGAGAGAGAGAGAGAGAGATAGAGAGAGACAGAGAGAAGGTTATAGGTGGAACAACCGTTCTAACCGCAGTCAGCCAAGGCAAATGATTGATCATAAACCCCCTCGAAAGGAGAATGCAGAACACTTCTGTGTTGAATGCATACATACATATGAATTCCACACACACAATCCCTAAATCGCCCCCCTCTCTTTGGCTTTCTCTTTTTGCCTGTGGTGTATTACATTAAAAGCATATGGCCGTAACTAACGAGGGGTTGTTACTTGGACGACTGCTCGACTTTTGGAGGCAGCTTTTAGAGAGGCTTAGCTTCAGCCGCAGCTAACGGGACAATCTAGCCTTGACAATTTAAAGAGGTCTCACATGGAGGGAGGCCTTTCAACATTTGTTGCATAACAATCAAGAAGCAATGCTTAATATGAGAGGGGCGAGGTTTGAGGTGTACGTGTGGTGGAATAACAAATGTACTCAAGCATGGTGTGAATTGTTACGCGTTTTGAAGGTCATATCTGCAATACCAACAACAAAAATATGCATATTTAAATAGTTGGTTTTTGTAAAATGTTTAATATACCTATAGGCATTCATTCAAACTGTACACATTTTATAGTTTTTCCTACAACTAAAGTCAAGGCAACCGCAAAAATGTTTGGTTAATGCATTAAAACTTTTAATTATAAGTCAAGCTTTAAACTATACATACATGGCTACATAGCTAAAGATACATGGCTACAAATACTTAGCTACAGATACATGGCTACATGGCTACAGGTACATGTCTACATGTCTAAAGATACATGGCTACAGATACATGGTAACAGATACAAGGGTACAAATACGTAGCTACAGATACGTGCCTACAGATACATGGCAACATGGCTAAAGATACATGTCTCCACGGCTACAGATACATGGCTACAGGTACATGGCTACATGGCTGCAGATACATGGCTAGAGATACTTGGTTACAGATACATGACTACAGATACATGTCTACATGACTACAGATACATTTCAACATGACTAAAGATACATGGCTAAAGATACATGGCTACAAATACTTGGCTACAGAAACATGGCTACATTGCTACAGATACATGTCTACATGGCTAAAGATACATGGCTACAGATACATGGAAACAGATACAAGGGTACAAATACGTAGCTACAGATACGTGCCTACAGATACATGGCAACATGGCTAAAGATACATGTCTACACGGCTACAGATACATGGCTACAGGTACATGGCTACATGGCTGCAGATACATGGCTAGAGATACTTGGTTACAGATACATGGCTACAGATACATGTCGACATGACTACAGATACATGGCTACATGACTAAAGATACATGGCTACAGATACATGGCTACAGATACGTGGCTACAGATACATGGTTACAGATACGTGGCTACAGGTACATGTCTACAGATACATGGCTAGACATACGTGGCTACAAATACATGGCTACAGATGCATGGCTACAGACACATGGCTACAGATAAATGTCTGCAGATACTTGGCTACAGATACATGGCTACGTGGCCACAGATACATGGCTACATGGCTACAGATACATGGATACAGATACAAGGCTAAATAGCTAAAGATACACGGCTACAGATACATGGCTACATGGCTACAGATACATGGCTATAGATACTTGGTTACAGATACATGACTACAGATACATGGCTACATGACTAAAGATACATAGCTAAAGATACATGGCTACAAATACTTGGCTACAGATACATGGCTACAGATACATGGAAACAGATACAAGGGTACAAATACGTAGCTACAGATACGTGCCTACAGATACATGGCTACAGATACATGGCTACATGGCTACAGATACATGGCTACATGGATACAGATACATGGCTAGAGGTATTTGGTTACAGATACTTGGTTACAGATACATGGCTACAGATACATGTCTATATGACTACAGATACATGGCTACATGACTAAAGATACATGGCTACAGATGAATGGCTACAGACACATGGCTACAGATACATGTCTGCAGATACTTGGCTACAGATACATGGCTACGTGGCCACAGATACATGGATACAGATACAAGGCTAAATAGCTCAAGATACATGGCTACAGATACATGGCTACAGATACATGTCTACAGATACCTGGCTACAGATACATGGGCTTTATAATAATATATATATAATGTGGTTTATTTTTACTTAACAAACGTAGTTTGCGACCTTGCTTGACTCAGGGTACTCATTAAGAGATATGTTCTCCCAATCCCAATTTTTGTAGCTTATTATCATTATTTTTATGTCTTTGAGATCGACGCGTTCATACGTACAGACGAACGGACGGACGAACGGACATGGCTATATCTCGACTCGGCTGTTGATGCTGATCAAGAATAAATGTACTTTATGGGGTGGAAGATGTTTCCATCCTTTAGCCTGTTGCAAACTTCTGCAGTAAACCATTATACCCTATTTGACTATTTTCAATGGGTTCAGGGTATAAAATAGGGTAAAAAATTAATATAGTGTTATCTAGAGATATTTGAAAGAAATGTTTATATGCAAAATTGTATTGATTAATGTGTATTAACTATTTAAGCACAATTAATTGAAAAATATTCCGGAATCCTTATAAATTCAGTATTTTATACTTTAAATAAAAACTGCTTTCATAAACTTTAAATTTTATACATGCGCGCCTAATATATTTTTTTAAATATGTTACATTAATATATGGAAAATTTCTTTTAAGGTTAAATGTATTCGATTTTGTATTTGTTTATAGCTATGCGACATTTCAAAAGGAATGTTTGAGGGCTTATGCAGCAAATATGAAATTTCATTTTATAAATTGTTTCCGATAAAGCCGCAACACATTCATAACTCGGCAAGTAGGAATTTATGAAACCTTTTTCAAATTTTTGATTGGCAGTGCTTCTATTAAAGATGAGTATGTTGTGTGTGTGTGTGTGTGTGTGTGTGTGTCTGTCTGTCTGTGTGCACCACAAACTTTTGATTATCGTTATCGTATGTAGTAAGTTGGATATGCAGAGTATTACATGTGTTATTGGTTGAGTTTCCTCATCATCCGACGAGTGAAAAGCATTGATGTGTAAATAATTGTTCCGTGTAAAAAGAAAATTGAAGTAAACCAACCACACACAGAAAAAAACACATGTTCGCCGTCACTCCTGGGTGTGCAAAATATGAGTAAATATTTTTTAACTAAAAGTCATTCATTTGGACATTTACTAACTTCGCATTACACAAGTGACTAAGCACTGGGTCAGTTCAATATCCAAACGCAAAATCCATTCTCAGCTCCTTGTTAGAGTGGCTGACTTTTGCTTTTGCGTACTAAAATAACCGGAAGTAAGTGAATTTTGAATGCATGATTTCACTTAAGCTGAGGCGGCAGTTCAAATTACCCGGGCAGCAACTATTTTGCATACCTCCTCAATGGTGCTTCACTTTAATTCCAGTTGTGACAATCTTAAACTGCCCAATTCTGACCCAGTTAGTAGCTGCTCTATTGGAATATTCATATTTTCAGCTTCAGTTTGAATGCGCGAGGCGGCAAATTAATGCAATTAGTTTCCAATCACGTTGCTAAAGCATCCCTCTTCTATCGGAACTTAGCCAAGCCGACACTTTAATTAACAAACTTGCGCCCCAACACTATTCCTTTCCAACCCCCCTCACACACACTCCGTCTAGCCACATAGTATGTATGTAAAATAAGCTATGCCATACGCCATGACCCGGCGGGGTCATTAATATTGCTCCTTATCTTGTGTGGGATAGGAAAGGACTCTGATTAGGTGTCACCAGCGCTGTTTATTCTCTTATTAGTTCAAAACTTAAAAGGGTTTGCCAAAGTATTTAACACGTCGATTTAACGTTGTATGAATTTCGTTGTTAATTGGATAATCAAAATGAAATTTAAGTTTTTTATGTATACAATTATAGGTAATTAAACGTTTAACACTCACGTTTTTACGCAGTAATTAAATTTATTTATACTTGCACCCGATTAAATATTTTCAATTGAATTAATTCATTGTGGAAATATCCCCTATTTAATAGAGCTCACTTATATTTTTCGTATCCGTGAATAAATTTAGTATTATGAATCGCTTTGCAAACAGCAACAGACTCACCGCGATTCACAAAACCACTTGACTGGTTAAGTTAAAGATGATTATTTCCAATGGCCATATTATAACAAGATCATGCTAATTTCCGATACACGTGCGGCAAAAAACAAAACTAAAAGGAAATTAACAGATGTACAACGTCATTTGAATAGAGGCGTTAAAGTTCATACATTTAAGATAATGATTTCTTCGATGTCTACGAGTTAGATTTATAGTTCGCTCTATCCTGTTTAAATAAAATAGTTTCAGCTTTGCAATATAATTTTTGTAACATATTACATGTTAGATACCAAAATAAATCAACATTTAAGAAAAGCTGCATAAGTTTATTTAAATCTGCTTAAGGCTTAAGATAAGGTTTATGTACTTACTTGTTGTTCATCACACTCTTTGCTTTCTGGTCCCTTACCAGTTGTTTCATTTACAACATTTTTAATTAACTTTAAGTTAATTGTGTTTCTTACCATCGTCACAAAAAAGCTTAGCAGAGAAAAAAATAAACAGCTTTTGTTTTAGTTAATATTTTTCGACAAAACCCGTCAACACCATTTCCGTCTTCTGACTTTTGACTTGCTGCTGGCTTACTTCTTACTTCTTCTTCGTCATGCCAGTTTACAGCCAATCTCTTAAAAATAAAACTTTCCAGTTGCATTCAAGTGCACAACGTTCTATCATTTTGCTGTGTCAAGCTGTAGTCACTTTTGGCTCGTTTGCTAAAAATTTGTCAAACTGTAAAGCTAACAGCAGAAATTCAATTTTCAGCAGCCAAGCTGCCGCGCTGCTCAGCAGCCTGACCCCAAGCACGGTATATATGTATATATATATGTATATATAAATATGTATTTTGTTATTTTACAAATTGGTTCAACCATGGGGCCAAAAAAAAACGCAGCAGCAAATTTCTTCACAACACCAGTGTTGTCTAGGACAATGCAATGTTTTCTTTTATTTGGTGTTGTATTCGAATACCTTCTCATGTGTGTCGTCTACTACAGGGTGTTTGTTTTGTCCCTTGAATATGTTTATACTTTTAAAAGAAGCCAGAAATACTATTTGTAAGCAACATTAACCAAAAATGTTAACTGTGCAGCTTTCTTTTAGATGCATCTTGGATAAGCTATTATTTTGCGAAAAACTAAGTTCCAATGTAAATCGGGTACACGTATTTTAAAGTATAGTTAACGTTAAATCACACATAATATTAAAGTGAAGTACCCTGTACTTGTTCTACTTGCACATATGTGTGTGTACATGCTATGGATGTGTCAAATTCAGTCTCATATAAGAGACGTGCCGAATGGGGGTCACGATTCTCATTAGTTCCATTTGGCACAATGCTCATGCTCGCTTTTTGTATACTCGCATCGAAGTTAGTCGACAATGCCACAATTAGTTGCATAAAGTCGTTGTCCCTGCTTCATAATGTTATTGAAGCATTATCGCATAACTGTTTGCCATTGCTAGGAGGAAGAATGTTTCCAACTCATTGGCGCCCTATTGTTGGTAAAAATAGCTGTAAGGGTTGCGTTTGACAGTACTAAAAAAAACTACATTATTGATCAAACAAATTGACGATTGGGTCGCTCCACTTTTTACGCCATTGTTGGGCGATATTTATGCGTCCTTCGTTGGGAGGAAGGGCGATATGGTATGAAATTGCAATATTTTTGCGAGGCAATGGAACGATTTCACCAAATGGCTTGGCGCAGTTGCTGCCTGGCGCAGGGCACCATCGAATCGTTTTGTCTTGAATAACTTTGCATACACTCGACTCGAGCGGGTCTGTGCAGTAAGTTAGTTAACCACAGTCGGTTAGTTAGTTAGTAAGAGTCGAGCAGGGTGGAAGATAGCCGAGGACAACGGTTTTTTTGGCGTACCTAGCCAAAAATCAACGCGTTTGCTCCGTGTGCAACGAAACAACAACAACACACATTACACACACACATCGCACCAACCAACGAACGAAGTAGGAATCGCACACCATGCCCATACACTGGGATTGGGACTGGGAGCACGAGCACGAGCATGGCGCAGCACATTATCACTTTCCGCCGCGCAGACATTGGTCTGCTGGTGAACCGAAATGTCGACAGCGTCGCTACTATCTCTCCCACGAGATGGACGTGTGCGCCCGAGAATTTCATCTGCGGGTCGATGACAGCGCCTGGTGCCATGGCTCCTGTCTGGTAGGACGTGTGGTCATCGAGACTGGCACGGAGCCCGATTCGTTGGGACGTGGCACCTTCAAGGTGGTGCTAGACGTCCATCACTTCCAGTTGTCCGAGCTGACGGTCAAGGCCAAGAACAGTGACACCATCTGCGTCGAGGGAAAACAGTCGGATGATCGAGCAGACAAGGGACAGTTGTGCATAACGCAAGAGTTTACTAGATGCTATAAGCTGCCACGGCACTATGATGCAACACTGGCGCGTGCAACATTCTCGGCGGATGGCATATTGATGGTGACGGTGCCAGCACCACCCAAACTGGATGACGTTGAGCGTGTGGTGGAGATTGAGCCAACTGGCAACTACTTTGGCAGCATTGCGGATCCCAGTGCGGCCAAGGCCATTGAGGCGAACGCCACTTCATCCCAAGATGGTGGCGAGGAGAATCCTGCTGGCACAGCGACAGACAAATGAAGCTGGCGACGTCTGGCGGTTGCGCCTCTAGCCTGGCGTCCACTCTCCAAATGGAAGAAACGCCTCTTGCAATGTGCTTAGCCCGTCAGAGTCAGTCGCTTAGCTTGAAAGAAGCCTATAAAGTAATAAGTTTGAAGAGTGATATACTCTTATATGTACGTAGCTGATGCAGACAGCATTCCTGGCAAAGCCAAAGCTTCAAACGCACAAATACAATTGTACACACAAGTAGTCTAGTTGGTAATCGAATTGTTCATTACGTTCTTGTTGTAGCACTCATCTAGTCAAATTGTTATAAACGTTATCAAATATGGCTCCCCTTCTAGAATCTTTAACTCTTACTTGGAATTTTCTTAATGCCAATAAAGGACTTTATCATAAGCACAATAAATCAACCTTATCTTACTTATTTACAGTGTATTTTGAATAGGTAAGAATATACAGTACGGTATTACTTAATCATGTCAAATTCCCTTTTGCAGCGCAATCAGAAAAATTTTAGTTAGAACTTTTCCTATGCGAAAAACAAAACCTATATGCACACACAGACACTTTTGGATTGTCTCGGTGCCATTTGACAACCCTGTCACGTGCCATTTCATTAGTGTCAAATTTGAATAAAATTCACTAACACCTAGATCCCTCCGCAGGCAAACAAAAAAATTGTCTGTCCCAATAATACGCACATCAATAAAATGGGCAAACAAAAAAAAATGCAGCTGCTTGTCAGCAAAAAAAAAATTAAGAGAAAAAAACGGAAATGCTGCTGCAGGGTTAACCTAAACAAAAAAAAAAGGCAAATGCCGGCATGATAACAATAACAAAATATATTCACAGTATGACAGCAATATGCCGAGGGGCAAATAATATGAGAATTCGTTCATAAATATGTGGGGCAAGTGGGTGGGTTAGCAATCGGTATGTGTGTGGCGTTATTTTAGGAACGACAACGAGCAGTATGCTTCAAAGCTTAGCATTCAGCTGTTAAACCAACGAGTATGTAAGTAACGTTTAACAGTTTAAGATAACTTAACAGAGCTATGTTAAAGACTATGTTGAAAGCCAATCAAGCCTATGTGCATGACTTTCTGTCTAGTTATGTGCAATTGTTTTTTGTCTTTGCTTTCGCTTTTGCAATTTAGTTGTTGAGACACGTTTTCTTGTTACGATTGTAATGAAATTCGTAACAACTTGAAGTGAGTTGTGCCCGGCCCGAGTCCAAGTCTGCGCCTGAACCTGAGAGTAGCAGTAACGCAGAAGGACAAGCAACTGGGAAAAGCATCGCGTACTTTGTCATCGTTTTATTTTTATGTGTAGTTGCGTTTAATAAAGTTTTTATATGTGGCTCTTGGACCAGACTACGAATATCTTTTTGTCTATATTTGTTTCGCTCTTAAATTGTAGGGGACCATGTATCGTATTTCTAATCTAGTTACGATTATTGGTTCTCTGCAGCTTTAATGCATTGCTAGCACAGAACGTATGTATTGGATTGTATATATATTCATATTAACGAGCGTTAGAAAACACAAACGCATAAAATATTCATCACACAAGTAAGTTCACAATTTCAATTTCCCACGATAACTCGGCCACAAAAAAAAATGAGGGAATAAACCAAACGTGCAGAGTAAGCACCTATATGCCAGTTCTATGAACTCATAAAACCATTGCGATGGATTTGTATTTACAAGCCCAAAGGCTTTTTGCGGTGTTGGTCATATAAAAATCTAATCCTGTCCCGGCTTCCGTTCATCCATGTGACAACAACAAGAAAAAACGATAAGAACGAAGATCGCTTCCAGCTATCGTTTGTTGTTTTTTTATGGGTCTGCTTCAACATATGTTTGCTATTTATGCACACTTCCTCTTATATACATATGTGTGTATGTATATGGCCAACAAGCTAAATTTTCATGTGTGCGTTGCTTTTAGGGAAATATACGTAAATATATACGTGTCTGACATTTATTTTATTGTAACTCACATTTTTCAATCAAAATCGAGCAACTGTGCAGAAAATCTTCTTAGCAACTTTATTAAAATGAATACGTAAAACTATTACGGTCTGACCTTTCTTAAAAGATAAAAAGCAGTGCTGGAAGGCATAGTTCAAAAGCAGTGCGACATCTGGTCACTTTCTGTAATTATGTTATTAAGCACTTCAGCAACCCAAAAATCACATCAGCTTTTAAGTATGGGCATTGCCACTTATATGAGAATCAAAGCAAGCCTGCCAGCATCAGCACATGAGGGTGAAATTGTACGTGCACACAATTCCTCAACTCTTTTACCCTTTTGCACACTGTGTTACACACATGCCAATGCAGCTATCGTTGCATCTGCCTCAACACGTGCTACGAACTTACAAACGCAGCCAAGCACCACATAAAGTATTTTTCGAATGGTGATGTTTTTAGGGAAGAAACTGTGATTTTTTAAAGTTTATAGAGCGTTAGTTAATAATAAGAAATAATAAACGTTAAGCTTCAAAGCCAAAGATTCTTATGAGCATTAAATATCATTCAGATTTAATCATTTCCAATTGCTCACTTGTTTCCTTCTCACGCGCTCATCTCTTATTGTGTGTGAATGGATTCCTGTTAACTGTTGTTGTTGGTAGGGCTGTTCGCTTTATCTTTGTGTTGTGATTGCTCATGAGTGTGTGAGTGTGTGTGTTTGTTTACGTAACGGTTTAGTATGTAATTGTATTAGTCGTGGAGTAACCAGCACTAAGGCAGCTTCCTGTGCGTCATAGCTATTGTTGTTGTTGTTGTTTAAATGGTTGTTGTTGTGTTGCTGGTGTTGTTGGTGTTTGCTGGTCTTGCTCATTTTAGCGTAAACGAGGACTGAGCTTTGCTGTTTTTGCGGTTGCTGCTTTGCTCAGCTCAGCTCAGTTCGGCTCTGCTGCATTTAAGCGTTACGCACTTCCTGTAGAGAATGTTATTACTTCCGTTGCCGTTTAATTGATTTTGAAGGTGCGTTGCGACAGCAGCAAAATGAGTACATTTACAGGCAACAGCAGCAGGTACTACAAACGCTCGATGCTTGCAAAATCTTGCACCGCTTTTGCCATTAGCAAATTGTGGGTTAAGTGCTTTGTGTGAATATGTATGCCATGCCCAACATCCACCGTCCATTGCAAGGAACGCTGTTTTGGCCATTGCACCTGGTTAAATTGCTTGACGGCACTCAGTTTTTGAGGCCCGGTCTGTGGTTTACGGCGTTGCCCTTACCGCACTTTCGTTTTGTGCGGTTTTTAGGGGGTGGCGCTATTTTTCCAATGTTATGAACTACTACTGCGTTTTATCCAAGCTCTCGTTTGTTGCTTCAACGTTATCCATGCGTAAAAGTTATTAGTAGACTGCACTCACTAAGCGGTGCATTCGAGCACCGGCAACTGACAGGATGCGCCTCCTTCTACTACTACTGATTCCAAACCGCTACACTCTACAGACATGTTTGCTTACCCAAAAACCCCAAATCAGCACTTAAGTTGTTGCAAACTGTAAGAGTTTTTGGTTTTGCTCTTGGTTTCAAATTTAGATTGGGGCATGAGGCTGGGCTGCTAAGTGGCCAGTTGTTCTGTGGAATGTAGGATGTGGAGGAAGGGAGCTTAGCTCAGGTAAGCAAGCACTAAAATGCAGCAATCCTCAAACGATGCAAAAGCTTCCATAATAGGCTCTGAATATAAAAGTTATTTTCACTATTTACTGGGACTTATCAAATGCTGACGACGAGAGAATTCTCTAATTAGACTACAAGCATGATTACCATATGGTTAAGATAGTAAACTAGTTTGTTGTGTAGGGATTAAAAAGATTAACTTTGAAAACTTTCGCTTTGTGCAAGCAAACTTATATTCCATTTGTGAGTGTTTCTGCAGATTAAAGTTTTCACAACTTTCTAGAACTCCTGCGCTTTTTATCATCCCACATTAACATATTGATTTACTTAACTTAGTTTTTACCAATTAATCAAATAAATGTCTCAGCAAACTCTCAATTGTGTCTGTTTCAATAATTATTGTTTCAAACTAGTCTAATTAGGCACACATATGTGCCAAAGGGGAGCACATATCAAACAGTGAAAAAATACAATTTTATTTATGTCTAGCCTAAAGGCAGCCAAACGAATGTTTTGACCTCGTTATCCAAATCATAGTTTTAATTTAACTACAATGCCACTGAAGCGTCACCGGAAAACATTTTCAAAAACTTTTCACACAGACAACGAGAGAGGGAAAGAAGAGTAGGAGTGAATCATTCTCTCTGCTAATTGACTTCGAACCGCAGAACCCGCGATTGTTTTCACATTTGCAATGATTTTTCACACAAATACAAAACAAGTGAACAAGTGTGTGTGTGCGTGTGCATTTTCAGCACGGTTGTGATAAGTGAGCTGCAATGAGTAAGTCAATTAGCGAGGGAGCGGCATACGCTTCAATTCACTTTTGCTGCGGCTTCTGTGTACTGAGCGTAGAGAAATGAATACATCGATTGAAACGAAGTACAATGCGAAGGTAGCAGGCCACCACTAACACACATCACTAGCAGGTCATCACTAGCACAACAACCTTAGTTTAATGTTATACTCAGTAAGTACTGTAAAGAGATGCATGTTAAGTGTGACGCGCTTCAAGCGCGCCATTCTTATTGTGATCGTGAAAAGAGTAAGAAGTGTTGAGTCGCGCGCGTAATACAGAAATATATGTATACCATACAAATATTTGCTTCGTTTTAATTATCTTGCTGTCGTCCTGCCACACTAATTAACTGACTGTCGGAATGTATAAATAAACTGTATACTAATACATACTGAAACACTTTGCAGAGAGATCTGGACAACTGTACTGCCACCGGAAATAAAAGATGTGTATACAGCTATTCTTGGAGTTACCAAAGCGAGTCGAATCGATGAAGGTGTCTACAGTTGTAAGGTAAGTCAAAAAGCTATAATAACCTTATGTTTGCGTCTGATTTGATTTATAAGTTAGTGAAACTGAAGCTAACCCTACTAATCGAATTTCGCTATGATTTATAACTTACTTCGCTAGACCCATGTAGGAAACCTTTCTTCTCAATGTCAATAGCATACAATATCCCACCTCAAAGTCATAAACATGTTGTTTATACTTATTTACTATGGTTTCCACAGGCTTTTGTTGTTGCTGCTGTTGTTGTGGCATTAGATGTCAATATTTTTTACAAGCCATTTGCGTAATTTGTTACTTGCCAAGCCATAAACAAAAATGGTTACCGGCCCTGCCTGCCATCTGCTTGTTTAGCAGCCTTTTAGGTTTAATGGCGTAGAACAGTTTAAAGACTTAGTAAGTGATACTAAACCAAATAGAAAAAAAAACTGAAAACAAATACAATGCCATTTACTAAGCAGCTTAATATATGTGCAAACAATTGTGAAAATCATATAGATTAAAATTTAATTGAATGCATAAAAAAAGCCCCCACAAATCAAAATAGCCCACATTGCAAATGTTTTTTTTTTTTGTTATCTGATACTCCCACATTTTGCATATTTTAATTGGGCTAATTAAAAGCCACATTACAGCGCAAAAAAAAGAACTGAGAACAGAGAACAGCCGAAAAGAAGCGAGCGAAAAGTTAAAAATAAACTTTTCGTCGTTTTAGGAAGTTTGTTTTTTTTACAGCTTATATTGCACCCACAACAGGCTGACTGATAGACAGACAGACAAAGGGAGCGAGTGTTTGTTGATATGGCAGCTTAACGCATGGCAATTAAGCTGATTAGTCAGTCAAAAGTTTAAAAATGTATGCCACAAGCTGCCAAAAGACAATTAAAACGGAATTACCCAACATTTTTCCAAGACGGTTAAAACGGCATTTAATTGGCCTCATGAATGGATCACCTTACAAACACACCAATACACTCACAGTTATATAGACTATGTACATGCCTAGAAGTGCAAAGAGTCTTAGACAATAAAAACACTTTTAGCTTTTAAACGTGCATCAAAGTTATAAAAGAGTTTTAAAAATAAACATGCAAAGACAGTAAAGTAAGCTGCCAAGCATACGACTTTAAATACAAGATGACTAAAACGTTTTATAAAGTGTATATTTATTATCACTTTGTCAGCTTTGTCGCCTCTCTAGACAACAAGCAAATTTAGTCGTTGACAAAGTTTGCTTTCATGTTTTATTGCTCTTAAAATAAAAGCAATATTATTAAAAGTGTAATTTTAAAATGAAAAATTTTTTCTATTTATTTTAAATATCCAAAAATAGAGACAATATATTTTTTATTTTTATTTGCACTGTGACAATTTTATGCCCGTGCATGTTGTGGCAGTCCGTAAAGCTGCAATATTTCTCACTGGTTGCGGATGGCTTGAGCTGCAATTTGGACTCTATGCCATAAATTTTCCTACTTTAAGACCGCAATGAGCAGCAGCTGTTGCTCTCTCTGACAGTCGAGTCGAGTCGAGTCGAGTAGAGCGCTGAGCTAACGAGCGAACATTTTGTTAAAGCCCCAACACCAATTGTATTTAATGCCTTGTCCGAGCACCCCAAGGGCTTATGAGTTGCGTTGTTGTTCCTCTCTATATATATATATATATATATATAAGGCTGAGCTCCACCCCAACACTTTTTGGCTTGGCTGCTGCTGCTTTGTGCCTTTGGAACGCCTAGCGACTCTCACTTATTGCTGTCGCTGTTTGGTCCTCGTAATGGAAACGCTGCTGTTTGGTTCTTTGTGGCTTGTAGGAAAACACTCTGCACTAAACGGCTGTTAGCAGCTTGAAGAATTTCTCGTTAATCAACGTACTGTTCTTGCATATTTTTTTTTTCTCAGTGGACCTACCTAATGCACAATCCCCAAAGGTTGATTATGGCTGCTATTGACTTAAAAACTTAGAAAAATATATCCTTTACATTAAGATTTGCCTCAAGGTCCAAAGTGTTGTGAGGCACGTCAATGATTTGTAACAGGCTCTGTCCATTAGGCGCACGGGACCAGATATTCATGTCAATGAGTCAAACACTCACAAACACATGCCAGTAATGCCCACGGGACTGTATGTTGCGAAATCATTACTTATTTATTGATATTAAGTTGCAATTAGCTTATTAGCTCCAGGGGACTGATGGCTTTAATTACTATATTGGTCTAGACAGTTATATTTATCTCACGTTTCTAGTGAAGTTATTGATACGTTTAACAGGGAAAACTCTCTTGAATATATAAGTCTGCAAACATCTATTTTTAATGTGAAATATGCCTTACTGGATTGGCATTAAAATCATGCACAAGTATCAATTTCTTTGAGACTAATGCACATAAGATAGGAGTTATGAATTAAAGCTTTAAAAGTCTTCAGTTATCTACTTGATTTCATAGTTAAGTCTTGTTATAGATTAAGATTGATCAAGAATGTATATACTTTTTATGTTCTGATATGATTCTTTCTATGCGTTATACATTTCATGTTAAAATTAATTTTCGCTTTTTAAGTGTATAGTCATGAAAAAGTGTAATCAAATTTATGATTACCTTAAAGAAAAGCTTGGTAGAACATTATTAAGGTATGAACATTTATATTAAATCGTTGCAGAAACCACTTTTGATTATTCAATTTAAAATTACAATTGCAGATGTTAATCAGTTTGCAGTGGCGAAGCAGAAGAAACCAAAAAAATAAAGCAAGAATTAAAGATAAAGAGATATATGCTAAGTAACAGTTGATATTATGCACTTTTCAGTTCGTAAAGAGAGAATTTTATCTAGCTGAGACTATAAAAGGCAGCCATTTTCAACAGCGTCATTAACATGGCAAATTTTTTTTTTTTTTTTTTGTAGAAAGTGAAGCATTTTGCAGTGCTACCACAAATTTTATTGACTAGATAGAATCAGAAAGCGTGGGCGACCAAAAATATATTGGCTAGAGGGGATGGGGAAAGTAGAGGGGTTGGGTAAATGGCACTAGCTTTATTACTCGTGCAATGTGCTATTTAACGACTTTTGCTGTTAATTAGATGCGCGACTTTTAGCTGAAGTCGTTGATGGGCAGTAAAATCACATTTGGCCATAAAAATACTTTGCTATTTATGTGTGTGGCAGGAATGAGCTAAGGCGTCTTAATGAATTAATTGTCAATTGAGTTTTTGTGGCTGACAAGGATTTGTTGATGTTGCACAGTCATAAAAACAAAACCATCACCACTAAAAATAATAAAAAAAAAAAGTTAAAGCTGCAAACGGAAATTGCTATAAAAACTGCAAATATCTTCGATTTGCTTATACAAGTATGTTAGCCAAAAGTTTGTGTCTATCAAATGTTTCCGGCTTAGTTGCAACAAAGTGCTGCAGCAGACATCCCACCAACATACAATGGCAACTGTCATATGCAATGAGGACCCCAAGGTGTGATCATAACGCCGCTGCTCGTTAGTTTGTCTGCTTTTTTTTTTCTTTTAAATTTAAAACGGAAGTTCAACCGCCTGACTAACCAAGTGACTCACTGCATGTACAACATAATCATCATCATCATCATAATCATCATTATTATACACATTATCCTACTGCCTGTCGTAGTCGACAGTTGTGAATATCTGTCCCTGTACAAAAGCACATTGTATTCCCATGGCGAAGTATTTTCAAAATAACAACAAAGTTTCCCCTTGCAGTAGACGTTATAAGTGCAACACATTTGAGCTGCATAACAGTTTGAAGCTGCAGCTTTAAGTGGCCACAGCAAACAACGTGTGTTATCCCTCCTTCACACCGCTTTAAAGGCTTTCGTATCACTTGACAAACAAACATGACTCGCGCAATCTGCCAAAATCATATCCAATCAGCAGTTGCAACTGTGCCTAGTACGGAACACACACCGTATAGATAGAAGGAGATAGCGAATGAGAAAGAGAGAAGACCAAGGCAGAAGTCTATTAAATTCGAGTAAATGCCCAAGCAGCATCTGGCAACCATTGTTGACACATGGCAGACGCTTGGAACAGGACATCTGCAAAGGCTTTCCACTGACAGCTAACCAACTCTGTCTTTCTCTCTGTCTGCTTGTTTGTGGCCGTGCGTAAAGCCCAAACAACTCTGTTATACCCACCTCAAATGAGCAAGCAGGATAAAATCAAGCAGTGCAAATATATACGACATGTTAAATAAATGACTTTGATTTTATTTTTGATGTTATTTTTGATTAACATATTTTCATTTAATTCGCGACTTCTTAGATACTCTAACAAGTGCTCAGCTCTGCTAAGTTCAAAGATAAGTTAATTTAAGTCAGGCAAGCTTGACTTAGCCACTCATACTTGTTGTTGTTGTTTATATTTATCAGTCGTTGTAACAGTTGGTGAAAAGTGAGGCGCTCGAAGAGCTATCAATTCACAACAGATCTGAAAGCCATCTGCTGTTTTTGTTGTGAGTACTGAAGCCAATATATGGACTGAACTGTCAGCTCAGTCTGTCAAAACCTGTATTGTTAAACCAACACCTTCGCCTTTTAATGCAATTCATACATATATTTGTTCTGTCTGTTCTTTAATAGGTCACAGACTGGGACGTGGAACAGTGTCGGTCCCTGCACATTCACATCAAGTTGCCGCCACGTTTGCGCGTCGATCCGGCGAGTGTGACACTGCAGCGAGGAGATTCACTTCGGGTGCGCTGCCTCTCTCCAGGAAATGATGACATCAAGCGATATGCCCAACTGGGTTATAGTTGGACCCGTAACGGAGTACTCTTTCAGTCGGATGCAGCGACTGCCATGTGGGAGGATCTTTATCCGGACGGCAGCATTCTGAAGATCAATAACATTCAAAAGTCTGCAGAGTATTCATGCCTCGTGTCCAATAGCGTGCGTCCAGTTTCGAGGAGTGTCTACATTAATGTCATTGAACGTAATGCGATCCATGTTTGCATGGCGGAGTCCAGCTATGGCGTCCATTGGCCCACCAGTGCACCCGGTGCACCCATTATCACAGACTGTCCTCGAGGATTTGAGGGTCACTCCCGCAGGATTTGCGAGCAAAGGGATGCTGGCAACTCCAGCTGGCTAATACCAGACTTCTCGAGTTGTATTCGCGATGAGCTCTTACTAATTTACAATAGGTTTCGGGCACTTAGTGCTGGGTTTCAGCAAACCAACTCTTCAAACATCCTAAAGGCCTGCTTTGATTACACGCTACAACGGCGTCACAGCTTTTTACCAGGTGAAGCGAGCTTCCTTATCGATATGCTGCATGAGGTAAGTATTGATAAGTAATTAAGTTTTTTTTACACATTTTATTAATATTTAACATACATATATTATAGATTTCACTGCTTGCAATCTCAACTTTCTATGCGCTACTTAGATATGACACTTTAGTTTGCTATCCGCTACCAATTAAATTTGCATAGTATTGCTTCTTTCCCTATGGCCAAATTCAATTCAAACAAGTTTTTAGTATCACATCTTGGAACATGGACCGCAAAACTCTTGAACCCATTTAAGCCAGGAGTCAGACAAGCCCGTTGGCCGACTCAAAGTATAACAAACTACCTGGACCTGAACCTGGACCAGGGCATCAACCTTAAGATCCATCTTCAACTCCACTTGAGCAAGGCTTGGGCCAAAAAGAAGTCGGCAAACAAGCTTTGCCAAACTATTTTTACACGTAAATGAATACAAAAACGTGCCGAGTGAGAGCGCCTTGCAATTTTTCACACAATTTTCGGTACCAACTACACAGTCAAAGAAAAGTTTTACTCAGGCCGCATGGCAACAATTTTTCATTTTAATGCGCACACAAATTTTCCCAACTAACGAATGGTTTTGAGAAGAGTTTTCTTTCGAAACGGGGTTTCCTCTCACTTACTTTCGCTCTGTTTTATTTTGGCTAGCGTTTTTTTTTTTTTTTTTTGCTTACACTTACAACGATTTGTAGGCACTTGTCTGATGTTTGAGTATTTCTACTTTGGCTCTTTTGCAGCTCGACACCTATTTGCAACTGAAAGGCACACAATTGGAGCGTGAAATGGCGGCGGAGATAATATTGCGCATTCTTGATAAAGTCATGCAGAATGCACATTCCCTGAACAGTCAACAGGTAAGAACCAAAGAAAGAAATGAAAGAAGACTCTAAAGCACTGATACTACTACATATTCAACTATTATGTACCACTCGTGCATACACACGTACACATTTGTATGTATGTATGTATATTTGAGGATGCTCGCAAATTTGTGAGCTGCCTATTTGGCTCCAGTGGCGCATAAATTATGCGAAAAGAGGCAGTCGTGCGTTTGGGCGCCATAATTTATAACCTACAGCCATATTCAATATTTGCCAGCCTGGTTTTGCGGCTCTTTCCAGATTTATTACAAACACTCACACATGCACAGTCTCTAAATTGCACTGAGGAGAGGAAAGAGGTTTTTATTTTTGGTTTTGTTGGTTTGGTTGGTTCTACTTTTATTTAGCTTGTAGTTGGGCTGTCATTGGGCCACAATTTACATTTGTCTGCAACTGAGCGAGCGAGCAAGTAGAGGGTGTGCGGTCTACTAAGCCAGCCACAGAATTGATGTTCATGTTTGCTGGTAATGAATACCTTTTGCAAAATCTATGTATTTGAGTTTCTGTTCTTGTGTTTTTCAATGGTTTTTGGGGTTTTGGGCTGAAAGGCCAATTTGCTCGTTTGGCCAGCTTTTAGTTGGTAAATGGTGCATATTTGGCATTGAGATAGTGCTGAATGCATATGTTAGTTACACACATTCAAGCACAAAAAGGCAAATGTGGCTAAGTGCGAAATCCTAAATATATATTTGACTTATATTAGTTCGTACGTGCATAATTATCCCAAATTCGAAATTCGTGAATTATTCGTGCAAAACAAGGTTAAGTACGAATGTTGCATACAATAATTGGGGTTAGATACGAATGTGAATATTGAAATGTGTTGAAAATAATCACGGATTCAAATAAAACTTTTAATTCATACTTATATTAAGCGTAAATTTATTAGTAAAATGATTTAACATTTTTTTAAGAATCTTTTTTTTTGCTGTGTCCCATTAATTTACCGAATATCTGTTGGCCACACTTGCCTTTTACTTTTTTAATTAGATTTTGAAACTTTAGCAATTAATGCGGTTTTTTTAATTGTCAAAAGATATAAATCAAATGACTGTCTACTAGTACAGAATATAAAATATCGTTTTAAGTCTGCAGAAGAAAAAGCTGCGATTGCGTTTTAACGTTTATCAAACATCATAAAGCATTATTTTGGGTCAAATTAGAAACAATTTTAAAACGTTAATTATTTTATTTGTGTGTTTCCAAGTTCTTGGTTACAAGACAGTTATATTATTTTATTTATCTTTGTTGTAGTTTATTGGAAGGTTGAACTTTGAATATTAAAGCGGGACTTAATTACGTCTCACTTTATTTTGGCACACATTCTGTAAAACGTTTTACTTTGCTGACACGAGAATTCACCACACAATAGCCTAGTAACTTGGACCTAATCGTGCTGCTAATTAGCGGCTATCAAACTGAACACTTATGAGCAGACCAATGAACTCTCTCTCTCTATCTCTAGCTCTGTCTGTCTCGTTGACACCTGAGTGGACTGCAACGCAAGGTACCTAAATAAGGAAGTCCTTATGGCCAGCCACAGACAGTGACGGAGGACACTTTTGACCCTGTACATCTGGTTTAAATAACGTTTTCTGTTTTGGTCCTAAGGCGTTTGCAAATTTTCTTGAATGTGGACTCTTTGGGCTGGGTTCTTTTATAGTCCTATCATTCGTTGTTTCACACTCAACTTACTTAAGGTTTTAAGTGGGTTGTAGATAGGGGCTGAGTCTCATGTTTTATTCCTTGAGTACACTTTGTTTTCGCGAAGTGCGGCATTAAAGTAACAACGCAAAGAGCAGCATTAGGAGCAACCGGAGTTGTATGCCACATGCATCAGACTTAAATATTGGTATGCAAATTTATGTAAGTGTTGATTGCAACTGTTGTTAAAGTAGCTGTAACTCCACTTAACCACCACCAACCATAAAAGCAAAGTCAGCTTTAAGGGCAAAAACAGACTCAATGTCAAGGACCTTCAAGGAGTAACTTTATAAATGAGCAAACTTTACAGCATAATATATTAGCTTTCGCACACACTAGCCTGTTTTAATATTCATCTTTATTAGAATCGCGGCTGGAAGTGAGAATATGAAGCAAGTTTTTCTAACGCCGTCTGCTTTGCACATATTTGACTTAAGAAGATAAACTTTATAGTACTCAAAAAATTAATTTTGTTTTCCCTTGGAGTTTTCGCTGAGTTATGGCATTTCAATATAATGCGTCATATGAGTTAGAGAGAGAGTGAAGTTCGTCGAACACTTTTATGTTAAATGTTTTATTAGCTGACAAAGCGACTTAAGCGAAGAAAAACTTCACCATCACCATCATAATTGGGTCGATTAAATGCCAGCATTTCAACTTTTCGCAACTTGCCAAATAATTAGCGTCGTTTTTATTGACTGTGCCAAAACTTTGAGGTATTATATTGGACGTAGATGTACTAACGGACAGTACATTCAAGTGGCCCAACGATACCAAGCACCGGCTTGTTAACGCGCGGACCCAAGCATAAAGCGACCCACCTCCCGCCCTTCCGACCGAGGGGCGCACCGCATAACGTGCGGTTACGAAGATCGCGAACATGTAGACAAATGACGTAACACAATTTTTTTTAGAGAGCATGCAGAAGTGGTACTAGTAATAAGGTGGGAAAGATCGTTATATAATGAACATAAGATCCGAAATGGGTTATGGATAGCATAGTTAGAAAAGCAAGCATGCAGGGCTATTGGTAAAAAATGTCTACTACTTCTAATAGGTACAGCAAAGTTAATTTGGTTAATTAGTATTGGGGAATCTATTTCACCATTTATTAATTTGTGAAAAAAGGTTATTGCTAGCATAGTTCTACGATGATTAAGAGAGGGAAGATTTATTAGTAAAAGTCTACTGTGGTAAGCAGGTAAATTAGTACTATTGTCCCAGTTAAGACCCCGAAGGGCAAAGAGCAAAAATTGTTTTTGTACCGATTCTATTCTATCCTGATGAGTCGTGTATTTGGGATACCATATACAAGATCCATATTCAAGAATAGGTCGGACAAGAGACACATAAAGAGTTTTTGTTAAGTAGGGGTCGTCGAATTCCTTCGACCAGCGTTTAATGAACCCCAAGACACTTGATGCTCGATTTGAGATTAAAGCAATATGCTTGTCAAACTTAAGCTTTGGGTCCATTAAGATACCCAAATCCTCAACCAAATCAATCCGATCCAATGGTAGGTTATCCAGAAGATAGATATTAAAAAAAGGCATTCGCCTATAAAAAGACATAACTTTGCATTTTACTGCAATTGAGATGCAGTAAATTTACTCTGCACCAAGTTTGAAAATTGTCTAAGTCACTTTGCAGTCTATGACCAGACAGAAGACTTGCAGCTGACATGCATAATTTTACATCATCAGCATACATTAGTACCCGAGAATGATTAATAACAGACGGAAGGTCGTTTATAAACAGAGTAAATAATAACGGTCCAAGGTGACTTCCTTGTGGAACACCAGAAGTGACCTGCACCGCTTTAGATACTGAGCCATTAAAATAGACTCTCTGAGTTCTAGAAGTTAAATAATCTTGAATCCAAAGGATAAGATTATTAGGAAAGCCCAAAAGTTTAAGTTTATAAATTAACAGGAGGTGATTTACAGAGTCAAAAGCCTTACTGAAATCAGTGTAAATAACATCAGTTTGCAATTTGTCTTCAAAGCCCTTAATAACAAATGATGTGAATTCTAGTAAGTTAGTAGAGGTAGATCTATGTTTCATGAACCCGTGCTGGCACGGTGAAATCATAGATTTACAAAGATGTTGAAGATGAGAGGTTATTAGTTTCTCAAAAATCTTAGGAATAGCAGACAACTTTGAGATACCCCTATAATTTTGAGCATTCGATTTGTTTCCTTTTTTGTGCAAAGGAATAATATAAGACTCTTTCCAAATTTTTGGGAAAGAGCATAGCTCTACGGACATACTAAAAACTTTATGCAAAGGTTTTACAAGATCCTGAGCACAGTACCTAAGCACACAGCTTGGTATTCCATCAGGTCCTGGAGAAAATGTGGGCTTTATAACCAGAAGATCACAAAGTAGTGAGCTCTCTGTGATTTCCGGTATAAAAATGCAATTTGAGGCATTAAGCTGATAGGGATAAGGCGTGACGACTGGTTGAAAACAAGGGCTATAGGTCGTTTGAAAAAATTCAGCAAATAGATCGGCAATGGCCTGATCTGAATTGGCTTTCATTTTATCAAAGAATATATTAGATGGAAGAGTCGATGTCTTGCGTTTCGCATTAACGAAATCAAAAAACCGTTTAGGATCCTGCTGAAACTGTAATCTACACCTAGTCAGGTAATTCCTGTAACATTTGTTATTGAGGACTGAAAAGTTGGAACGAGCAATCAAGTATGCAGAACAAGCTAACTGAGAGCTTGATTTTCTGAAACTCTTATAGAGTTTCGATTTACGGTTTTTTAGAATAGTCAACTCTCTGGTAAACCACACAGGTTTGTTTGACCTGTTTGGCGTTCCATAAGGGACACACAAATCAAGTAAAGAATTTAAAGTATTATAAAAAATACTGATTGCCACGTCCAAATTGTCAGACCCGTAAAGGGTAGACCAGTCAGTCAGGGCCAGCAGCCGAGTAAGTTTTGCGAAATCGGTTTTCCGAAATTGACGTACTCGGCTTAAACGATTTCTACTGGGGCAAAGCCCCCGGTAGGGTAAAGTGATCGACACCTCCAACGTTGGGTGGTATAAATCCTCTGGATAAGATATGGGCTGTGATCGGGTAATGGATGAGGAGGACGGATCCAAAACAAAAACCAGATCAAGCATTTTATTAAGAGAATTTGGGATATCATTTATTTGATTCAATGATATCCCAAGTAAATCAATCAAGAATTCATTCTGTGCCGAGGGGGTCAGTGCGCCAGAGTCGGAACAAGAAATCCAAGTAACTTCAGCAATATTGAAATCACCGAGAACTACAAGGATATCGCGATCAGAAAGCATGCAAGAAACGGACATTATAGCAGACAAATGAGCATCGTAGACAGAGTTATCAGAGGTTGGGGGTATATATGAACAAGTTATAAAAACACCAACACCATTAAAAGTCAACTTAATAGCAACAAATTCTATATCCATAGAACCACCTACTATTACTGTCTCCGAAAAATAATTTTCATCAACAGCAATAAGCACACCTCCGCCACGTCGAAGTGTACGGTCTTTTCTATAAATACAGTATCTGTTGCATACTACTTCAGAATTAAGAATGTCATGCCTTAACCATGTTTCAGTTAAGGCAATGACATGAAAGGGAAATGAAAGGCTATTAAGGTACAAACTACTGAAGTTTGCTACAAATACCTCTAACGTTCTGATAGCCAAGTACCAAAGAAGCTGTTAGTTTTTTGAACTATCAGAAACGAGAAGAGTTTGAGGCAACGCTACTGGGGTGAGAGATACAATAGGAGACTTAGGCAAAGCTACTGGGGTGGGAGATAAAATCGGAGGCCGATTTTTTTTCCTGGCAGTATATTCATTAACAACAATGTGCTCCGGCCAAAACTCTTTGCAACATATAGAGCTAAAGTCCTGACTGTATGGCGGAATCTTTTCGAATGCACGGACTTTTAATTAGCAAAAGAGAAAAATAATTGTTATAGAGCGGGGCGCAATAAAAGAATTAAAGTTGAAAGTACTATGAATTAATAATATGGCAAATAAAAATATCGGTACAAAGAATGTTAATTAATTTACTATAAAATATTAAGTTAATTTTATATTTTCATTAATTTAATTTGATACATCGTTATTATGTAAAGTTTTATTGTCTTTCAACACATTCTTTTCATAATTTGTAATATCCCTTACAATAAACGATAATTTTGTCTCTTATTCAATTGACATGTTTTCAATACAAAAATAAAAATGCCAGACTTAAATATTCTGTGGGAATGGCTTTTGCATTTTATGAACAAAATAAAAATGAATGAATTATAATGTATTGAAATATCATTTAATTAAATTGCCGCACATATTGTCTTGTGAACAGCTTGTTGAAAGGCCGCAATGTCAATGGCAATGCAAAAAAAATTATGATTGCAATTCACTTGCTTGAACAGATTTCCAAGTACTTTTGCTGATTAACATTGATTTTGGGCTTGCATTCATTTCGACTCCGCTTTTGCAGATTTTGCAATTGAAAAAGTTTTGTTTTCAAGTATAAAAGTTGTGCAGTTTTCAATTGCATTTCAATATTAGAATGTAAAAGTTTATTAAAATATATACGAGTGCAACTTTCAATGCATATTGGCTCATTAGGGGCCAAGCCAAAAGCAAATGGCAAACAAAGTTAAGTGACCTAGTTTTTTAATGCTTATTTGCTTAAACTAATATCCAGGGACGGATTTGAGAAGAATAAAGCCAAGACCTTATTCGATTAGCCAATGCTTGAACTTTTCACATTTAAAAAGATTTATTTTTTATATTTAACCTATAGTTTTGCTTATTTTCTGTCTGTCATTTATTTGTATTTTATGAATGGAACTTTAGTTTTTTGCTTGTGGATAATTCGCTCCTGCTTAATTCCAGCTTGACCAAAAAACTTTAGACTGAACACCAAAGTCTGCAGATATGGGCCATTTAAAAATCAAATTTGTAAAAATCACGACAAATCACTTAGCAAAGATAAGTCGCTAAAATGAACGTGCTCTAAGGTCCCTCGGCAAAACTTTCAAATAAGCAAAAAAGTTTTACAAACTCCCACACACAAACACACACACACACACACACATACTCACATACAAAGTCTAACACATGTGCAGGATTTAATGCCAAGCGACCAAGACTACGCCCACACAGTTGTACGCCCCAGTGATTTGCCGGTAAACTGTTAAACGTGGCCAGGTCGGGAAACAGGTCGGAATTTGAAACTTTTTTCAGCAGATTTTTTTTTTCCTCCGAAAGCATTGTCTTTAAGGGAAGTTACACAAACGCCACAATTTGCATTTGCATGCCATTTGTAGTATATACGAACATGTATGTGTACATTTGTATATAACATCATCATGCTTGACTGATGTTACTTTTTATTTCTTTGCCTGAAAAGTTATAATAGAAAAGTTTATCCAATTGAACTTGTTTTTGCCCTCGATTGCAAATGGACAAGTACATAGAGCATTTATTTTCGTCATTATAATTTTTGATTTGCACAGGAAATTGCGCCATGACAGCAGTAAAATATCATCACCAAGAAAATAAATATATACACAATCCAAAAAAACAATCAAAAATATCGCATTGTAATGAACATCGCATTAAAATTGTTGCAAAGGAATTGAAATGGTTTTTATGGCCGTTCGGCTGCGGCTGATGCTGCTTCTTTAACTTATTGGGGTCAGCTTATGAAGAACCTACACACTCCCTTATCCCTTTTTTGACCTAACTCTTTCCATTCTGAACCGCAGTCAACTATGTTGAACTTAATAATTTCATGTTGGTTCATTGACTTTTGGCTTATATTGTTTTTTTTTTTGTTTTTGTTTATGTTATTATTGTTGCCAACATGAGCACATTGCCGATTGAGTTTGGCCAACTCTTTTTATTTCGATTTCCGCATTGTTTTGTGTGCAATATGGCCAACTTAAATGCAATTGTTGGCATTACAATGTGCACTGTCTCATGACTGGGAGCACTAAGTGAATAAACATTTTTTACAAGCACATTTCGGAGTATATTCCAGTTTCATAAAAATATTCAGAAACTGTTAAGGGTTATAAGTTTAATCAAAAATAAAAAAATACTTTCTGTAGTTAAAAAGATAAATGATTTTTAATTGTAATAATTGTTTACATTTAATATTTTGACGCCTCCAACTTACATCATCATTAAAATTATAATTAAGCAAATAAGTTTACTGGTGCATGTCTTAGCTAACATACAAATTATTTTAAAACCTCATTGTGTGAGTATGATGTGCTTCATGTGAAGGTTGATTACGAACTAACATGAACTCAAAATGAGCGACATACGCTCAATAACATATTATATATATATATATATATATAAACTTAACTGTGTATATAAGCTCTTTCGCATTATGTGAGCATCAATGTAAATACCTACAATGGATACAATATCAACAACATAATGTAAAAACATTATATGCTAATGCCAATTATATGTTTTTTACGCCATGGACCCCAAAAATGTTTTAAAACTTGATACAGAATCTTTAAAGGCCTCAATGGCAACAATGAATTACAATTGCGGCAAAGCAAACAATTATGGGAACGATAAAAATATGTTGCCTGTAGCAACAAAATGACTTGTTTGACGTTAAACCTCAAAAACATAAAATTAATGGATATAGTTGAAAGCTCGTATTTGAATGAAAAAGATTTTAATGTATGTTTTCAAAATATTCGTTTTTTTATAGCAAATTAAAAAGTTGCAACTCTTAACGCAATCTGCGGCACTGAACCGCGAGACAATTGCGGCCTCACAATTGGCCACATCAACGGGGAGCAGCAGTAGCAGCAGCCAGGCGGCATCCTCAGCAACCGCTGCTGACAGTTCGACAACTTTGACCGCACAGGGCAGCAGTAGCAGGAGAGGTAATGGAAATGGAGATGCAAGCATTGCGACAAGCAGTGCTGCAGGCAAATTGCAAGCCAATCGAGTCAGTGGTGATGCTGGTAATGGTGCTGGTGGAGTTGGTGGTGGTGGTGGTGGTGGTGGTGGTGGTGCTGGTGCCGCGAATATTTTGACAATCGATGAGGATACATTGTCGCTGGATCGACTGAATTCACTGCGCATTTATATGACCTCCGTGAAAACATTGCCTTTCAATTTACGCATTTATGGGTGAGTTGAAAACTGAATTGAATCGTTTCTGCTTAATTTATTCAGATTGCATGCAGTATTACAGAATAAATATTGAATTATTTAAAATATGAAAATATTAAATTAAAGGGCCCTAGGTGAGTTCCTTGTAGAACACCAGAAGTGAGCTCAACCGCTGTGGAGACAGAGACCTTAAAGTAGGCTGAGTTAAAAGAATTAAGTTATATTTGATCCAAAGAACTCTTGTGTTAGGAAGCTATTAATATATTTAATTTTATGGAAAGAAGCAATTAAGTTTATTAATGTCTTTTTTATTTTATTATTAATATTTTAAATTAATTAATTAATCCATTATACATTTCTTGATATTATGATGTCAGCTTTAATATTAATTAGGTAGGAACTTTAAAAGAAACTAAGTTGGTTATTCTCTGCAGAGTTTTGCCTTGCATATGTCAAGTGCTTCGCATAATTTTATAATTAGAAATAAAGGCAAAATGCAAATTGCTTCGCTTCGACCAAGTCCAAGTCCAAGTAAACAAGAACCTTCGCTTTTATGGCCGCTTGATTAATAAACTCTGGCAAGGGCGAACATTTTTGCATTTGCTTTTAATGGAAAATTTTACTTTATGGCCAAACATGAATAAAAAATAAAAATGAAAATGCATAAAAAATAAAACAGGCGCACGCGCTTTCTCACCATAAAATTTCTCATAAAAAATCAACTTGAACGACTTTTTACACAGCACTGGCTGCCTGAGATGGGAAAAAAGTTATCTTGGCACACAACTTTGACATCTTCAAGTGTCTTATTAAGCTAATTTAGTTTGCGGACTCTGCCTGTCATGACTTAATCTTTTGTGTACATGTTCTTGACTTTGTTTTCTTTTGCAGTGAGGACTTATTTTCTGACCAACTTTATATGGACATTGGACTGTCCTCACGTCTGCTGCATATCATGGCCAATTCGACAATATTCGCTTCTGTGATCTCCTATAAGAATCTTAAAAGTTTTCTGCCAAAAACTTACTATACTCGTGGCAGGTAAGTGGTTCAAAATAAAAAGCATTAACTAACCGAGATTTTTATTTGTTTTTACAGTCGACTTTCGACTACAAAATCATTTTAACGGTTTGTGAAACTTATTTTAAGCCAAGGAGAAATCAACCTAAAGCTATTAAAGTTATTCTCATGTGTTTTCCTTTCCTGTCTTTCTGTTTATCACACGCAATCTTTTCTTACAACTTTAAATATTACGTTCTATTTTAATTACGAAACAGCTAAGAAGATATATATTTGAAATTTCCGCCTCTTGCTCGTTAAGCTCCCATTAAGCTCCTTAGAAGAAAACATGTTTAATTTCTACGCATATATAATCTCGAACAAAATCCTTGAAAAGTGTGTGTTTGTGTTTGTAATGCCAACTGTTGCCAACGGTGGCTGCCACATGCCACATGGCCATTGACAGGATGAGTTTCCAATCTCCATGTCTCTTAAGCGCATTAGAACTCCTGCAAAATGCCATCAACAATGGTGTAATATTGTAAACAAAATGCAAATACGCAACAAGCAGCATGCACCATGCAACATGGAATGCATATTTATGAATATGTATGCAAAACAAAATCTGGTTATTCCACCAGAATGTTGTCAATATGCTGACAAATGTTGATGTAATTATTATACTTCATCTTGTATGTGTGTTCGTATTTGTGCGAGCGTATCTATTTGCGAATGAATATGTGTGTGTATGCGTGCGTGAGATTTCATAAGCATGCAATTCACATATGAACAATTTGTCCTTGTGTGTGTGTGTGTGTGTGCTGATGAGATTAGATTAGATATGGATTCTGTAATGACGTCAGCTTTATGAGATTACATTTGACGCAATGACAAATAGGAAGAGACATATAAAATATTGCTAAACTAGATTTGACGCTCCTCATTCTCAATTCACAGCGATCCCAAGGACTCGGACTATGTGCTTGCGTCACGCATTATACAAACCTGGCTGTTTCAATCAAACAGGTCCAATGACAACTTTCGCGAACCACTCGATCTATCTTTTGAGGCTGGCCATGTGGAGATCATTTTCCAGCATGAAAGTGTGCCCAAAACGGGTGATTGGGTCGCAGTCTGCGGGTAAGTTTAATATCACTCAAAGTTTACTCTTAAGTAATATTTATAAGTTACATTCAAAATACATATACATACATATTACAGTCACGACTACAAAGCTTCGTTCGACTCGACTTGGCGCTCGGATTTGTGCATCACAAAGCATCTTATGGAAAACATAACTCGTTGCATTTGCCCCTTATCCGGCACCTACGTCGTCATGCTGACAAAGAGGCAACATCATGTGAGTGTGGCCGAAAACAATATTATTCGAATTTTACAACAATTTTGCAAAATTGCTTATTGATTTATTGATTTATTTTGATGGCCAATACAGCTTGGTTCATTTTGTAACCTAATTCCTTTGTTTTTTACCTAAAAGCCAATTTCCGCTTTCTTTGCTCCGAGCAACATTTTCGATTGCTCCTTGCAAACAGCACTTTGTTAACTATGGCAAATTTTTATAAAATTATTTGAAACTTTTTCCTTTCTTCTTGCTGCAGTCAACACAATCGCAGGCCCCACAGCGTCCAATCTTTGTGATCGCCAGCTGCGCCTTCTGCCTGCTACAAGCCTGTTCCGCTTTCCTAATACTGCTGCCCATCTGGTGCAATCGCAAGTGTGCCGTTACCTTCCTCAAGATGCAGTTCTGCTTTTCCACATCGAGTGTGATGCTCATCTATGTGCTGGGATTCATGAAAATGCTGCCAGCGGTAAGTACATAAAATATTTATTTTATTAAAGGTAAAATATGTGATTAAGCGTATAGTTAATCAATAATTTTAAAAAAAGTAAAAATTAAAAAATATACAAGTTAAGCAAATTACACTTTACACAGCTTTTGAACATTAAATAACCAAATAACTGCAATAACTACATTTTTCATGGGTACAGAAGTAAATTTTGTTTCATTCTGCTTTGCGTTACTCTTTAAAAAAAATGTTGCACTGTAAAGTGCGGTTGCCTTGCTGCCACTCCCTACCACTCACGCGCACGCATACTTTTACTTTACCACAGTAAAAGCAACCAAAGCGTACAATTTAATTACTGTGAAATAAATATTCAAATAAATTGAGGCAAAACCAAAACCAAAAACCGAAGAAAAAGGCCAAAAGCAGAGTTCTAAAAAAAAAAAAAACGAGAACAGTGAAAAATAATAAAATGTTGCAAGCAGCAAATGAGGACCCAATTTCAATTTACACCCATACACGCCGCACCTGTTGTACCATAAACTCTTATTGAAATGAGGTTTTCGGCCCAATTTGAACTCCAGAACACAAATAAACCTACCTGTCCAGCTACATTAATAACAATCGTCTGTTTATTTTGCCAACGCCACAATATTTTAATTGTTAATTTTCACAAAAACTCAGGCATTTATATTAACCAACTTTTTCATACAGAAAGCAATCTGTAGAAACCACGGCTCATATAATCATCATCATCAGCAGCAGAAGCAACATAATCGTCATAAAAACAAATTAACCTGTCGTCAGGCCAAATAAATGCCAAAACTTTGCCGGGATTTGCGAATATTATAATTTACAGTTTCAGCGCAAGCAAATATTCATGAAATACAAATCCCGTTTGAGGCATACACCCACCTGTTGCCACAGCCACCCCATCGACCAGCAATTGTACAAGGAGCGGAAATTAAAAGTCAACAAAACACAGAGCCTATGTTCTCCCGAGAGTGAAATCGCTAAAGTCGAAATTAATATTAATAAATGCCGAAATTTTCAATTTACTCAAACTCCAAAGACTAGCAGGCAGTCGTGTGGCAGGACTAAGACTAAGAGTACGCCATGTTAGATGGCATATAAAATGCGAGAGATCGGTCTGTAAGACCGAAACAGAAACCCTTAACACCTAAACTCTAAACCTATGCACAAGCTTGAAATCCCAAAAGAATCTGAGAATCTGTTAAATTATAAAACGTAATATGCGCGTATAAACAAAAGAACAAAACAAAATTCTGAGCTGTCTAATCTCAGGAGTCTTGAGCGAAAATGTAAAAATAAAAAAAATAAAAAACAGAGAACAAGAGAAACCCCAATAAGCCTCTAACAAGATGTAACATTTTTGAATTAGTAATAAACTGGGCCGCAGTGGAAACAGCAGCGCAATAAACAAATGAAAAACAAATAAAACGCGACAAAAAGTAAACGAAGAAAACAAACCCACGGCACAAACAAAAGCAAAGCAAAAAAGGTTTAAGCAATTGAAAAATGTGAAAGACAATCTGAGTCGCGGGAGTTTTCACAAAAGTTGACAAAGGCACAGAATGCACGGGTAGAGGTACGAAAAATGGAAAATGGAAAAGGGAAAGGGGAAAGAAACGAAAACAGACACAAAACACAAACGAAAACTCAAAACTTGTGAACAATCATCAAAACAACGCCAGGGCCAAATTGTTGAAATAACACAAACATATTTCTTCTCGTACATATTTCGCTTGGCCAAACAAGATAAAGTTATAATTCCATCATCACAGAAGACGGGTTAAAGTTGTGGTTGTGTGTGGTTGGGGGCGCCAAATGTGTCTCTATTTAATAGCTGCACAAAAGTTGATACAAGTGTAATTGAAGGCAAAAGTGTCCAATGATGCCTCAAGGCGTCAAAACGCTGCCACAGTTTTCCATTTGTGTGCGTGTGTGTGTTGTGTGTGTGTGGAGTGGCCATTTTAAGCCCCTTTTTAATGAGCAACTTACGTAAACGGCGCTTGTGGTCAGCGGCCACGTTGTACAATGTATATATTGTATATATATATAAATATTTTTTAATCGTATTCAATGTTAAATTTCTGAAGGCAAGAACATTGACTTAATAATGCAACACACACACACACACGCACAAACACAGACACAAACACGCACATATTATTGCACATTAATTGCATTTATATGCAAAAGCGACTGCATTAAAATATACGAAATAAATTAAAAGGAAAAAAGTGTGGATGCTTAAGGTTAGGAATAGAGTAAGACTGCGGGATACCCTTTCCAATTCCTTATTTATTTCACTTAATAAAGAAAATTAATCATTTCAATGTTTATTTCAATAACTTTCACTCTAAAACAAATTATTTGAAACTTCTACATTTAGTCAATATTAACAATGTTATACTCCTGATCAAATAAGAAGCTATATCCAAAAACTGAAAGCGTTTAGTGCTTTTGATAACGAAAATATATGAATATTTTTTTTCAATTTTACAATCTTCAAATCTTATAAGATTTAAAATTCTCAGTTCACAGAGACAGATTGGAGAACCAACAAACGAAATTACTTGATTCTACAATACATATTACCTACAGCCTAAAAAAATCAAAGCACCCTATTTTTTCATAGGTACAGGGTATCGAAAAAGAAAAAACAACACTGCAACACACCGCAAAGACATATGCAAATTGTATGGTTTAAAACACGTGTCGCAGTCGCAGTCAGAGTCACAGCTAAGAGAAAACCACTGAGAGCCGCGCCCAACGCCCAAACACAATAAGCCACAATAAGTAAAATAAATATTTTTGCACATGTATTTCTGCATATAAATAAATATAATTTCAGCGCGAGTTTAAAATACATAATAAATAAGATAAGAAAAAATAAATAACATATGCCACAGTTTCCAGCGCGTAACAAACAAAACAGACAGTCAGAGTGAGAAGGGCCGAGCTCTTAAATGAAAGGCGAAAGCTTTTAAGCGCACTTAACTCATAATTTCGCAGAGAAAGAACAAAAACATAACGACGCCGCAAAATATTCGCGTGGAGGATTGAAAATTAAAAAGTAACGGGGCTAGCAGCAATGCAACAACGAGATGCTGACCTCCACGAAGCCAAGAGCAACTGTTCATAAGCAACCAAGTGCTTCACCTGTGGTCTATACTTGTATTATTATGTGTGTGCTTAAGTATGTGTGCTTGTGCATTAAGAACGAGTACAAGGCGGAATGCTGATAATGTAATGAAGTGTGTGGCAGGAGTATTGAAGCCGCAACTTCTTGGTTTACAGAAACCACTTCTCTTTTGATATTAGCTCTTAAATCAGAATCAGATGGTGGTATACTCGCGTAATTCAAGTGTATTAGCTTGCCATTTGGTTGTTTGGTTATGATGTAGCAATACCACATGTAAAAGCCAAAGTTTATGAAATCTCCTTGTGGTTTCAAATATGAACATAATTAAATAAGCATCCTGTTTTCGTGTCAAGTCACGTCATGTCAAGTTCTCACAAATCAGCTGTAAGTAATGCCTTAATTAACTTAATTGTGTAGCGAAGAAAAGAGTTTATGCAGTGTTACAATTATTTGTGGTATAAAAAGAGGTTAAGCAAGCAGTATTCAAGCAGTTCAATCGCGCATGAGTTATTATTCAAATGCTTGTTTAAAAGTTTCTTTCAGTTACAGATTACATTCATAAAGCCAATAAAATATTAAAAAATTAGCTACTACGTAAAGTCAAATGTGCCATCTAATATTTGACAGGAAAGTCTTATAACTTTATAATGAGTTAAGTCCAGTCACTGCAGGCGGGCAATGCAATGAAATAATTTATGCTTCAGGCACGCGTCAAATATTTTCATGTCGTCTTTATGGCTCCCAGAGCATTAAATAGCTGTGAAATACATAACAAAAAAGAAAGAATGAAATGTAAATGGTATGCTGGTTGCTGTTGGTGTTGATGTAATGTGATGACAGCTTGTATTTTTATATTTAATTAAAAATAATGATGCTGCAGCCAAAGGAGCCGCCAATCTCTCCCCCATTTGGTAGAGCATTATTAATGTCTCTCATAATATTCTCTCTTTGCAGAACTGGCACGCCATAATCAGCAGCACGCTGGCATCGCTGCTCCTGCTAGGCATCTCTACGCTGATTGCTGTTGCGCTGGTCATACACACGGAACTGGTGCCGAAGAAGTATTTGCAAATCGCTAGCAAACCCGCCACTCCAACCAAACCGAACAAGCGCCGCGAGAGTCTGACTAACATTACGCAAATCAGCGCTCAGTCTCCCGAGGCGACAGTCGCGAGGAGCAGGAACAGAACGCAGCCTATCAACTCAAACTCCCGCTCACGCTCCTTGGCACTCCAGAACGGCTCAGCGGGTATTCGAGGCGCCATTGGCATTAGTTGGTTATTGCCGCTGCTTTTTGCAATTGCTGCGCCGCTAATCTGCAGCATCGTGGGCAAGTGGCCGCGTCACTGGTGGCTGGAGTTGCTTACAACTCGTCTGGCGTCGGATGCTGCTGCGAGCGATGCGAGGGAGGACGAGTCGGCACCGGAATATGATGCTGATAGTGGTGGTGTCTATTATGACACGCATACTCTGCTCAATGGCGATAATTTACTGCTCGAACCGGAGGTGGTGCTGGGCAATGCAACGGGCAGACGGCGAACGCCCAACCTAACTGAGACATCATCAATGAGTAGTAGAAGCAGATTCAGCAGCAGCAGCATTGATGTGGCGTCATCAATCACAGACAGCAGCAGTAGCTCCTCCTCCTCGTCGAACTCAGACTTGGCTGCTGTGACAGCTGCGGCTTTAACTTGGCCACAACAAGAACAGCAACAGACTGTCGCTTGGAATCATCGCGCCGCCTCTGGACATGCACAGGCAGCTGCATTCACTTCCGGTTTGGGCGTGACGTCAACAACGCCCTCGCTCAGTTTGATTCTGTTCGTTTGCATTGATTTGCTTTTCATTCTGCTCTTTTTTGCGCTGTTTGTCATTTTAATGAAGAAACTTTTGTGGCTGTGGCATAAGAATCGCAATGTGCACACGCATCCGTTGGATAAATTCAATATGGCGCTGCGCAGGCGGTAGGTGGCTTATACTTAATACAACTTTTCATGGAGTTGGGTAAAACTACAAATTTACGATATTCCATTTAATTTACACTGCTTACCTCTACTGCTTCCACATAAAACCATTCGCTATTGATTGACAAATTGCAGAATTTTTGTTACTTCAGAAACTATCAATTAATGTATTGATTTATTCAATACATATGTCTGACATAGTTCTGATGTTTATTATTTTTAGTTTTCGCCAAAAATCTAATTTCCCTTTTGCTGTGTAAGCTCAAAATAGAAAATAACTGCGGTCAGACAAACGTCGAACCATAAAATCAGTTCACGTACCAATGAAACCTCTTTTAATTTCCTCTCTACAATTTCTCTTTCATTCTCACACACACAGACTTGGCCTACTTTATCGGGCGGGCGGTTTGCTGCTCCTAAAACTTTGCAGCGATGGATGCTTCATAGTCTACGTTAATTCGACGCCGGATACTTTGTGGGCATATCCGTTTGGCGTATCGTGCATAATATTGGTAAGTCTTAGAGTTAAAGCTAACATATTCTTTATTACATTGGCCAAGTCGCCAAGCAATTGATATTTAATTAAACATACATACATACCACGTGGCGTATGCCAGATTTGTTATGCAAGTTTTTATGGCTTTGGTTAGTTTTATGCTGATTGAGTTGTTAAGCGTTAGGAGTTCCAGTTTTTGGCATCTTGTCAAGAAAACTATTAAGGAACAGCTCCCTGATGGCTTTTAGCTCTTATGCAAATTATATACACTTTCTTTTTTGTTTCAAGGCTTTTCCTTACTTTACGTCTTATTTCGCGTGCATATTTCATCAAAGTGCAAAGCCTGCATATTTTTACGCCACGGCACACAAATTATGCATGCAAAATCAACAGAGACTCTTAGAGCAACATCAGCCAGAAGCCACCATTTGCCACGCCCACGCCCACCAAGCCACTTTCGCTCGTTGCATTAAGTTTTACCTGCCTGCTCAAAGGTCGCCACAGTCTCTCTTATCAAAAAAGCTTTTTTTTTGTTTTTTGGTATTTTTGTTATGTTGTTTGTGTTTACCTTGCGCTTGATCTTGGCTCCCTCAGCCACTGTTTTACTCCTTCGCCAAGCTTCTTATGTTGTGTTTGTGTTTCAGCTTCTTTTGCTTTGATTTTGTTCCAGGTTTTTTGTCTTGCTATTTTATTTTGTCAACTGATTTATATTGTAAACTTAATAAAAGCGTATGTATTTTTTGCTGGGCACTTTTATAAAAAAAAAAAACTCTTAATGTTTCTTATGGCCGTTTAATTTTTTTTTAAATGTGTAAGAATTTAACCAAATTGTGTTATAGTAATTGCTACGTTATTGACAATCTTGGCGTGTTTTATCTTGGCGTGCTTACCTTAAGTCATATTAAATAATTACGCAGATAGCATTACTATTTTATGGTTTTTATAACAAAGCACAAACATTCAATCCTCTAAGCACGCACAGAAATCAGGTTTATAACCGTCAAGGCTTGCAGCCTCATGTGTTTGGTTTGTTTTTGCGAACTAAGGCTATTAATTTGGCCATCGATTGGCATTCAGAAATAAAGCTGCCTGTGCTTAGTTTGGGTTGTTTGCTTGTTCAATTATTTATAACGGCATTTAAAGGGCTGAACACGCACGCGTGTTTCACTCCTTAATATGGGATTAACTGACTGTTGGGACGCAGATGTCTGGCTTGCTTTGAAATATTACTTGGACAATTGTTGCACTGGGTAAAGAGAAGACAGCGCTAATTATGTAAATTATATTCGCAGAATGCCTTTGCTACCCACTCATGTGAAAGCAAAGCACATTAGACATGTTTCTAGCCAGTTTGCTTGGCATCAATTTATGAACATCTTAGCTTTATCCATAAGGAAATTAAAGTCGAACATTACACAAAACACATTTAGCAGCTGAAGACTTAACTTTAAGTTAATGTCTTAATAGAACGCTATTTTGTAGACTGAATGCGCTCTGTAATATATGAACATATTCTACTGTGGCAAACGATTACGAAAAATAAAAATAAAAAATAATAATAAATTATCATACTTTCTTTATTACTTTTGCACTTTGGTGAGGATCAGAAAGATTCCACATCATAAGAATTTCTTTTATTGATTTGGTGCTTAAGCTTAAATTCTGTTAAATTTTTAAAATTGTTAAATATCCGAGTTATATCGATACTCTAATGATACATGGTGCGGATAACGCAAAACAATCTGTATGACATTTTTAGGAACTACAAAACAAATATAAATTTAAATGTCAATTGGTATAAATGAAAATCAAAATCAACATACCATAGTCATAGTTTCCATAGAAATATCCAAGAAAACAGTAGCCTTCAAGCACACTGGTTTCTGAGCACGTTGAGCCATAAAAATGAGCATTTTATTAAAACGTGGATCGCCATGCTGCCAATTCATTTCATAAACGGCTGCAGCCACACCTTCGCTCTGCAAAGAAGGTCACAGGAAGTGTTAACCCTATTTAGTTTCTCTTTAAAGAAGAAAATTCTCAACGCACCGAAACAATAAGCAAGTCGCTAAAATAGCAAATTAGATAAATTTCCGATACAGTCGATATCAAATAGAGAGCCAACTTTACAGTATGATCAGCACCCAAACCGAGCGTCATTTGAAAGCCAACGAAGCACACCATCACAGAGGAGTTGAGGAAATTCAAGAGTAAAGGCACTCCAAAGACAGTGTTCATAACATCCGATAGTCTGCAAGAGCAAACTGAACTAAAAGGTATTCATATTTGGACGCCAACTTACCTCAACAACTTATTGTGATAAAAAATCAAATCCTGCAGTTTTTTTAAATCCTTTGCATAACCACGTTTTACATCATCTGTTTCTATCTTAAACTCTTTTAGTGATTTTGAAAGATAGTCAAAGTGCATGACAAGCTGCATATTAACTGCATAGATGGACAAATCAGCCGAAATGTGTCCACATGTGGATGCATAAGCGCCCCACACTTGCATAAAATACATGAGATAGTAGCTCCAATTATCATGCCAATCCCACGGAGATGTTGAGAAATATGGCATTGACTTCTCGACATCGGGATTATGAAGTATCCAATGCTGTATGGCATACCTTGCATAGATATAAAAGCTATATGTGAAGACCAACACACAATAGAGTCCACTGAATCCCCTCATATAGTAAAGACCACGCTTTAGATAGTGATCAGCTTTGTACTTGTCCTGCTCCTCTCTGTTAGCAGCTGGAAATATTGATTCCATTTCAGCTACCAATTCATTTAACTGGGTCTTCTTTCTCCAAACGCTGATTGTCTTCAGTTGGCTGACAGTAATAAAGCCCAGATAACATATAGTCATGCAGACATCCACAATATAATCCATGTCGCTATAGTACAGCACTACGAACAGGCTCTCCATGACGAAATTAAAGTTTATAAAAACAACATTAAAAAGCAAATTCACATAGAGCCAGCGACCAGGAACTGCCTTGGAGCTAGGTAACTGGTAAGGATGAACTCCAATGGTGTGATAGAATAACAGTGGCAGACTCATAAAGTCATTACAGGTTATAAATGCTTTTGTCATTTCCGATTAAGTAATTTGGATATCCAAAGCTTTTTAATTCAAGTTCTTTACTGATACTTATTTATGGCGAAGGCGGCATATTTATAGTATGTGCCATAATACTTCGGTTTATTCTAAAAACCGCAAGCTATATTCAAACATGTTTCGTGACTAAAATAATATTTAATTATTAAATGAATTGACTGACGCTTATAAAGGCACCTGCAGCTGTTAAGAACCATGGCTGTTGAGGATTTGTTTAATCTTATAGTCCTATTATATACACTTAGTGTAACAAAATATTAAATCAGCATTTGGAAAAAAAGGGTTTTAAGCATTTAAATAAATAAGTCAGCTTTCTTAATTCCAAATTAGATCTCACTGAAGCTGCAAAGAAAAACTAAAATATTTTCTCTTTATAAGCCCATCTTTCTTAATTTTTTTGTTGCACAATTTTAAGCCAATTATTATACCCACCATTTGCCATATCCTTTTCTATAAAACCATTTAATTTTAAAGTAGGAAAACTCATAAAGTATCTCACGTCACAACAAAACAAAACAACGTAGGCAGAAACAAGCTGTGGTTAAAGTTCATGCATTATTCATGCAGAAAAATTATTGTTGTCGTTAAGCGTTTGCAATGTTGAGCAAGCTTTGGAAATCAAGTCATTTGTATAAATTACATGCTGGCCCTTTTAATTATGAATGTAACCAATTTGATAGCCATCTGAAAACCTGCAGCTGTCAAGAAAAGAGATCGATGAAAGCTTAATAAGGTTGCCAACTGGTCAATTCATAACTAAGTCCAAAAATTAATAACTAGTCTTGACAATCAATTGCAAGGCAGTTTGCTTGAATGGTAATATCTATGTAGGAATGTTTTGCAATTTAAAGACTTACGAAGAGGATGGCTTTCTTTCACTTAAGTCATCTATTCCTTTACCTTATTAACTAACAAAACAATCCGAGATATAATCATATAGCTTTATTAGAGTGCATAATATATTTTATTCATTTGCCTAATAACAATTTGAATTGTTTGTGCAGCTTCATAACACTAGTTTCTACAACATCGCGGAATATGACTTTAGTTTTGTGCAATGCAATTTATTATAAATATGTATTTATGCAAGTAAGCATCTTAATTACCAACTGGACTATTCCTTGCCAATAAATAGTTTATTGGTACATGGTACGAATCATACAAAAGAATTTGTACGTTATTTGCAAGAACTGAAAAAGGCATACATATTTTGTTTATATATTTATGTATCATGTTTTATGCTTAATGAACAATCAAACTTACCATTGTCATTGTCTGCATTGAAATGTCCAAGTAAACCGTAGCCTTTAGGCATACAGGTTTCTGAGACCGACATGCTACAAAAATGAGCATTTTCTTCATTCGCGGATCGGCCTCAATCCAATTCATCTTATACACAGCCATTGCCACACCTCCACTCTGTGAATTTATCAGAATAAATAATTGCTTATGTTTAAATACTTATACTTACCGCATTGATAAGCATATCACTAAAATAACACATTAGATATACTTGTGCTATTTGGGCGATCAATAAGATGGCCAGTTTGCACATATGCTCCGGACTTAGTCCCAAAGTCAACTGAAAACCCACTAAGCATACGGATATAGAAGATGCCATTAAGTTCAAGAGCAGAGGGAAACCAAAAACGTTGTTGATGACATCTGTAAGGCTATAGGAAAATTTGGAATAATAAGTGTTGTAAGGGTTTCTTTGGCCTAACATACCCAAGCAATTTATTATGATAAGAAATTAAATTCTTTAAAATTTCAAGATCCTTGGCAAAGCCATTAGCCACCTTGCCAGCTTGAATGTTCAACTCAACGAGTTCCTTGGACAAAAAGTCATAGTGCATAATGACCTGAATGACAACGGCATAGATGAGAGTATCACTAGAAACGTGTCCAGCTGTGCTAGTGAAACCAGCGAAAGCCTGGAGAGCATACATAAGACAAAATCCAAACGTGTTGTCCAAATTCCATGGCGATATTTGAATATAGGGCAGAGACATATGTGCACCTGGTAGTTGCAGAACAAATTTTTGTATGACGAATTGTACCACAATAAAGAGGCTATAGGTGACTATGAGAACCACAAAAAGGCAAGCGAAACCCTTGGTAAACAATCGACATCGCTGTAGATATATTTCCACTTTATATTTGCGTTGATCCTCTGTTTTCGATGATGGAAATATCGATTCCATTTCACGCACCAAGGCATTCAATTTGGCCCTTCGCAAACGAACAGTGACCATCTTAATTTCGCCCACGATTAAATAAACCATGTAAGTCATTACCATGCAGGACTCCACAAAGTCTTCGCTGTTCCTGAAGGACATGTACAGAAATGTTAGTTCCAGCAGTAGTCCAAAGTTTAGATTAATCATTTGAACAAAGAAATTGGCATAAAGCCAGCTACTCGAGTGTGCCTTGTTGCTAATCGATTCATATGGTTGCACTCCAATGGCGTGATAGAAAACCAAAGACAGATCCATGAAATCATTAAAGGTAACAATTGCTTTTGACATTTTGCTGTTGACAATGTTATAGTTTCGATTTGCTAAATATAATTATTAGTATATCTTGTGTGTGCTAAACACCTCTGTCAAATGACAACTGAAATCGAAATATATTTTAGATTTGCATTCGCTGCGTTTCCTTTTGCATTACGTGAGCCGTAATGGTCTTTTAATTGCTGAGTCTTACACAAACTATTTATATTATATATTTGCTTAGTACTCATAACTATAATCACTGTTATTTTCAGGGCTTTGGCATACTCTTCTGCTTTGTGATTAAGGCTGAAAGCCAACTGCGAGGACCACCCTTCCTGAGTAGCAATGGCAGCAGTCAAAGCAGTTCGCTTAAACAGACCAAATTCAATACGAGTAAAACAAGTTTGGATGAGAACTATTGCCAGACGACGACGGCCAGCATCAATAATCCACTGAGCTGTAAGTATACGAGTTAAGCTACGGCCAAAAGATACACAAATGAGGCGAAAGTTGAACCTTCCTTCTTATCGAAACTTCGTTTCTTCACTCCATTAACCATCGTTTGCAGTCTACACCAACCATGACAAGGAAAAGGAGAGTGAATGCATGGCAACATCAGCAGCAGGAGCAGCAGCTGGAGCTGGAATTGTAACAACATCCGCAGGGAATGCTCCGATGCAGCAAAAGCAAGGAGTTGAGCTGTCGGCGACAACAGAAGCAGCTGGTGGAGCCACGGGAGGGGGAGGTGTGCAGCTGCCGTTGACAATCATCTCGACGGCGCCGCGTTGCCAAGCTGCCGTTGTAGGCACATCAGAGACTCTACTCAGTGGACATCCGCGTCCACATCCTCATCCACATCCACAACATCAACAGCTGCCACTGACTGTGGCTGCCTCACCGGCTACACGATGTTGTGCGCTGCTAAGTGGAGGGAATGCGGAGGCAGCAAGTGCTCTGGGCTATGCCTACGATGCCTATACGTTGGGTGGATTGACGGGTAGTTTGGGTAGGCGTATGCTCCACCACCCACAAGCCAACACACACTATGATGAATTTGTGGGCGTTGAGACACTGGACATATTGCAAGGTCTGGCGGCAGGTAAGTGCATGAGGCAGCAGATGTTGCATTCTTAATGAGCCAAAGGCTAACCACAGATCAACTTGTAGACAGTATCATTGGCATACGCGCCACCAATCCGCACTATGTGCCACTGCAGCATAATCCATATGTGGACTTTGTGCCCAGCCAGCTGATGTTGAGCTTGCCACAGCAGCAGGGACCACAATTACCACCGCCACCCACCATTAGTGGTAATCTGAGTGGTGGTGGTGGTGGAGGAGTCATATCGAGTGCGACATTGCCCACGCCCAAGACACAGAAGCGTGTTACCATTATGGAGCCAACGTCACGCACCACTTTCGATCCACTGTTGCCCACTATGGTGGCTGCCGTTGTATCCACCACAACTACAACGGTGTCGGTGACGCCAGCCACACAGAGTGCGGGAGTGGACAGCAGCTGTAATAATGCCACACTGGATCGCATTACTCATGACCTGGATTACTTACTCAATCGGGGTAGTCTGGATGTGGATGGTGCGGCGACACCACCAGCTCCACCACCACCTGCTGTGGTGAGTAAGAAATCTGAGGATGCACAGCAGAGCAGCAAGTTGTAAAATTGGCACTTATTGAACTTAAAAAACCAAGTGTACAGTACTTTTTGATTCTTAACCATAAGCAGCGGAATTTAGTAAGGGTATTCACTAAAAAAAAAGGATAAGTGTAAATATTTATATCTCCAAAAAGCTAACTTTAATTCTCATCGTGTAAATAACTAATTGTTAGCATTTGAAATTTAATATTTAAATTAATTCATTAATGTAATTTAAAAATTGTTGTGACAAAATATTTTTTTGTAATATATGTGTTCTGTAAAATTCGACTACTATTAGTTTTAAAATCATCAATAATTTACATAATTATTTATACGATATACATAAAAAAGAATGAAATGAAATGAAAGAAAAAAACAGTTAGGAACTTTGTAAACTGATTACAGATATCGTTTGAACTTCATAACTAAATTTCGAATCAAATGTTCAAATCATCTTAACAAAATGAAAGAATTTAAACTCAACACAATTTTTTAGCTAGATATACAATTAAGCTCAAACAATACCTAAGCGAAAAGTTAAATATTAAACATATATTAATTAACCTTAGGTTAATTTCATGCGAGCACACCCAAATAAGAAGAGTGTGTTTAAGTTTTTGATTCCATTTAAAATTTTCCTAGACCTAAAATGACAAAGATAATTACAATGTAAAACAAAGAAAAACTACAAAAATACAATAATTGTAAAACTAAAATCAAATCAAAATATAACAGAACTATTTCTGCAAAACAAATTATACATAAAAATACATATATCTTTGAATAAACTAAAGACTCTTGTTATAAAAAAATTCTAAAAACAAAAACAAAAATTAAAATAACTTTATTACTTCTGTTTTTATTGCACGGTTAATGGTTTTGTAAGTTTATGACAAATTATTTATATTTTTTTTACAGTATGGCGTTGTTATAATTGCTGACTCATCGCTGCTAAAACCTAACCACATGCCCCAAAAAATGTGTCACGTTCTCCCCTCGGATGGCAAAGAAAAACGGATGGTCCGCACGGAAGAACTTTTGCCGCGAAGAATTGCTAATCACAATCGGCTTATAACCTGCAATAAAGACAAGTTGCAAAATATTTACTAATCTAAATTGGCTGTGGGTGGCGATTATTCTTCCAACCTGCTGCCGGCTGAGGTAATTCCGAACCAGAGCCCGATTCGTTTAAGTCAATTCGCAGCTTGTGAAGCACATCGACGATTGGCAAGTTGGCAGCTGAATGCAAATGTTTAAAATTTGCTGATGTACCGAAAATCTCCATGAAACCCAACTGAAAATTTAAATTTTTACTCAATAAGTTGTTAATAATAAAATAATAAGTCAACAATGCTACATTTTAGGCAGCCTGCAGTTTATGTTTTAAGTTCATATTATTAGCCTTCATTATTTACGAAATTGATTACGATATTTTAGCTAAGACACCCCGATGTGCCTTTTTTTTAAATTTTTTTGCCCCAGTTTAAGAAATCATTGCATATTTTTGTGCTTGTGAAATAATGCAGCAAAGTTCTCAACCAATAATTTTCTTAACTAAGAAAATAAAAAGAAAAAATTTCAAAATTGTCAAAACTTTTTGGACTTAGCGGATCGAGTGAAATAAAATAGAATAAACTTAGATCCGAATTGCAAAAAAAAAGGTGGGCAGTACTTGTAAAAAATAGATGTTACGTATTTCCTCACCTGTTTTAGAGCCTGCCGCAAACTACATTCAAAGTCGATACTAAACTTGGGTAAGAGCACTTGGACACTTTCCATTTGCATACGCTGCTGCAATGCACTCAGATCTAGGACACGAAGTTGAGTTTCCAACTCTGGCAAAGATGACGCATCACGCTTGTTGGGCAGGATTAAGAGCATAGCCAAGAGTTCATCTGCATGTTCATAAGGCAACTCTATAGCACGGGCGTCAAGTTCCTTTAGCTCGGCGTATTTTACAAACATATCTTCATCGAAGAGCATGGGAACTTGTTTAGGTGCATCGGAGGCGATACTGTGAAACTCGTAGAGACCTGTACGATAGGCACTGAAGGGCAAAAACCATTTACTTTGTAGCCGTGCAGCAAGCAGAAGCAAAAGCTGCGATTCCTGGCTGAGATTAGGTGGAAGTGACTGCTGCCAGTTGCCTCCTCCCGTGCTGGCCAAGATGTGATCGGTGATGTAGAGTCGCAGCTTCTCGGATTGCTGTAAGTCAAGGCACTCGGCTGCCGCATGAAAATACGTTTGGGCAATCTTCTGAAAGTCATCCGCAATGTCTGTGTCAATGCTAACCTGAACCAGCATCCGATTCTGCAGCTGAATACGTGTATCCTTATCACCAGTTGCTGCAGTGAGCTCGGCGGCAAAGAAGTTGGCCATTTTTGCATTGCTGGCAAACCTCTGCTTAAGCTTCAAAAGCCTCTCCAACTCCTCAGCTGTGGCACCATCGGAGCCAAGGTAAAGCAACGCCAGACTTGCCTCCAGCAGCAGCGGCGATATAATCACATTTTCTTCAGCCGCTGCGGTTGCAGTGCTGTGAAAAATCTCTGCACCAAGATTGATTTCCTGTGGCGGATTGAGCGCAGCAGCACTCATTCTGCTACCGAGCTACTGGGGATAACAATGGGTAGCTGAACGATAAAGAAAAAAACAACAACAAAAAGAAACTGTTAATAAGAAATAACAAAAAAATTTTATAAAATGTTTTAGGGAAAAGGAAAAACACAATAACTAAGAGCTAAGAATCTTGGCTTATCCATTTAATAAACGGTTTTCGTTAAGCTACTTATTTGAGGAAATTGTTGTTTTTAAGAGAAATGATTAAAAAAGAAGCTTCATTTTAAACAATAATTGTTTTTATATTCCATTCACACAAAAATATATTTCTATTAAACATATACATATCTATTAATTCATATTGATGAAATTTTCTTTTTAATACAATAATAAAGTTCCATCTATAAAATCTGTTTATTATGTATATGATTTTATATTCAATAACAAAGTAATTTATATTACATACATATATATAGCTATCATATGTTCAGAGTTTTTTAAGTTCATATCAATATGACCTTCAAGCATAATGTTAAACATCTGTGCTCAAATATTGATTTCTTTAAGGAAATTATAAATTTTCATTATTACATATATATATATATCAAAGTTTTGGATCATGACATGCCTATGTGCTTTTATTTAGAAGATACACAACAGAAATATAATCAAACTGCAATTGTATATTGTTTATATACGTATGTATATACTCTATTTTTATATCTTTCATCATATTGCGATTTTCCTAATGCGTACTAAGATTCCCTAGGCATTAGATGCCTTAAAAACAATTAAATTTTCTTTTCAATTGCCGAAAACTTTGACCGTGGCCTCAAAACGTTGTTTTCCAGTAAACAATGAACTTTAATTTATTCCATTTCAGTTGATAAGTTACCCAAAACAAAAGAAAACACTTTTCAGGAATATTTCTTGACTTGCAAATACCCTGCAACCAAGCCTTAGGTGTTTTGACAGTTTTTTTCATTGATAAAATCAAATTCAACAAATAATATGTACAAAGGGAGAACGGTCGACTAGTATGTACCCTGTAGTCTTCAATACCATGACATTTATCTTTTAAATCTTCTTGATATTAATGCTTTTTACGGAGATAACAGATAACTTATCTTATCATTACCCAAGTATAATAAGTTTCAAGTGGACAGGGTATACAAAGACAAAGAGATTCGCTATAAAAATAACCAAAAAGAAAAACAATGGGCAAAGACAACACAAAAAAACTTGACACTATTCTCGTTTAGTCAACCAAATACACAACAAACCGAAAAGGAAAAACTTTTTGACATTGCTTTGCTAAACAAACATACATACAGACACAGACATCCAACACACATACATTTATTCGGCAAGTTTTAATCTCACGCGAATTTCTATGTCCCATTGTACCGCAATATGATGTGCTCGCGTAGTTTGACGACTGCACACAAAAATAAAAGCACACATACGAATACACTACAATCGACATAATCCACAGAACTTTAAGCACTAAACCCAAAAGTGAACTAAAATGATTGATGTGAGTAATATAAAAATAATATGCACAACTATAAGATTCTATTCATCTTGTTACATTTTACATGTGCGCATTTATGTACAAATTTGTCTTCCAACTATTACAGGGTATAGGCAAAAGTTTTTCGTATGTTTTCTTTTACTTATTTTCTGCTCGTGCCAGCTGCACATTTGGCTGACTTTATAAGTAGCGCTACCCGACGTACACTCTTAAATGTTTATTGTTTATTTTGGGTGTGCCAATTTCGTATGTTTTCCTTTAGGAAATTAATTACATCATGAATTTGTCAAAAGTGTTTTACTTGGCGTCTTAAGCGCAAAACAAACTTTCCGTTTTCATACACATGTTTTTTTTTTGTTTTTGTTTTTTTGTATACTAGATTTGCAAAATTTGGAACATTTGTGTAAACAAATTGGTGCTTTTGACCAGAATGGCAGATGGTAAATGCTCACTAGAATTGTTCAATGGTCAGAAACATGAGGTCACAGCATCATTTTCGTAGTGATTATTATTATCAGCAGCGATAATAATGTTGATTTTATGATATTAAGAGCGCAGCATGTGTTGAAGATTCTTTACCACGCACAAATCGGATCAGATTTTGTATAAATTTTCATATATATTTATACTCGGAACAATAATTTAGTAATTTTTATTTTTTATTTTTGTGTAGGGACTTTTATTTTTAAATAAATTCAGAACTCTTTCAGATTGCACGCATTAGAATTCGATTTAATTAATATTTATTTGCAAGATTACCACAAAATGGTTATAAGTTAAACTTTTACTTGTCACTTCCTATTTCTATATACTATAAACATATTTTAGTTTGTCTGTACCTAATTATGTTTCCTGTCCACTTTCGTAGTCCACAAGTATTATTAAACTATTGCTAAATTAAATGTGAAACAAATCAACACAAAATAAAGATGCGTAAGGCGTATGGCGAAAGCAAAAACAACGAAACGATAAATAGAAAATGAATTCACGCCCGCACGCAGCTTCGCACAAATTGGAACTAAATGCTCAGTTTCGGTAAGAGAGATGTACGTACAATATTATATGAAAGAATCTAATTAAATTGGCCGTTGACGCTGTGTTCATTGATGACGACACTGCGACAACAAATGACGACGACGGCAACGAGTCGGAAACGGAAAGCTCTCGCTAAGTTCGAATTTTCTGCAACTACTGAAAAATGTAATCTATTTTTATAATTTCGCTCTGCCGCCACCGCCACCGTTTGACGCTTTTCGCTTTTCTCTGCCTTTGGTTTATTCAAACGGACACTAACGACGCGACGCGATGCGAAAGATGGAATTGTGGAACTGCAAAACTAAGCGTTTGCTGTCTACTGGGGGATGTTAGCTTCTGGGGGCCCCCATTAGTGTGTTGTTTTGGTGTTGAACCACTAGAATTGTCGCTGATTGGGATGCTGCACGATGCGACGATGCTTGATTGAATTGAGTCATCCTCCCAAACCGAGAGAGAGCGCGCTTTGTTTTCATAGCTTTATTGTCTAATCAGCTTATCTAATCTAGCGCATTTGGGTCGTTATACTTATGACATCGGCGCTTTAACTCGAAAGAAAAGTTTACAAATATCTGGTTCATTTTAATCTTCATAATTTGAATTGCAAACAGTTTTTCAATTATATATCAATAACATGCATGCAGAGATAAATTTTACAATGTGGATTTGAGATATTACAATTTAGTAACAGTATCTTACGATTTAAACAGGGACACATGCTAATCCCTTACAAATTCAGTTTCAGTTAAACGCTTAAATATATTTAAAAACATTATTATGACAAGGACATGTTGTAGAGTGTGTGTATATATATGTGTGTTTCAAGTTGAAAACTTGGATGGTGAGACGGCGTTGACAAAAAATGCATTAATGCATATATAAGTACAATAAATACTAACAGCCTAAATATATGTGTATCCGAAAATGATGTAGGGGGTTGTGTTGGCGAAATCAGCACACTCAAACAGAAACATATGGCCATAGAAAACGCAACAGGCTGCGTACTCAACTTTTCAATGTAGATGTGTGTGTGTGTGTGTGTTAAACCAGCACAGCTGGGCGGGCAAACGAGAGTAAATTATTTTTTGTTTAAACGAGAGTTGGTAAAACAGGAACGCCGCGCCTTAAATGCGTTTTCATGACCATATGCGACAGATGCACCACAATAGTAAATGTAAAATACGCGTATAGGGGAAGCGTTATTAACTACTTGCGTGTGTGTGTTAGTGTTCTTGGTAGTGTGTGTGCGGTCGCATTTATGTAAGGAACAACAATTATATGTGTACAACGTGTGTGTGTGTGGGGTGAGTGTGGGTGGTAGTGTATGAGCTTGTGTATGTAGATAGACTGCTGACTTGCGAATTTAAAAGTCATAGCCACCTTCAGGCACATTGGACTTTTTAGCATTGAACTCCAGCGCGCCATTAACCTCCTGCGGTGCTAGCTGCTGCTCCGCTTCATCGTCGCCAGTACTGAAGTATGTATCTATGATGGCAAACGCCTTTTTGTAGACCTCTTCGTTTTCGTGCTGCTGCAACGCTTCCAGCTTGTCAAGGCCACCAAATTCCTCCACCATAAGGCAAAGATTTTCAGTGCCTCCGAGCTTCTCGGCGAGGGCAAATAGATTGGAGAGACCTGTTTGCACCACTTTGATTGTGCGTGGATCCTTTGCATCCAGCAAATCGATAAATGGCTTTAAAATCTTGTACTTCTCGATCAAATCTACAATCTGCTCCGGACTGCCGGAGGTAGTTGTATTTGTTACCGCCCAGGCAGCCTCCTTTTGGGCCTTAAAATCACCCTTCTCCAGCACATGGCGTATTGGCTCAAATATGCCCGCATCAATGACGGCCTGAATCTGTGTCTGATTGCCAGCGGTAATGTTGCTCACTGTCCATGCAGCCTCCTTGACAATGTTGCTCTTGGGATGGTGCAGCAACATGCCAAGCTTTGGCAAGCCTCCAGCAGCAATGACTACATCCGTCTGCAATCAGAATGAGAATTATAGTATTAGAATAATTATACTTTTTCTTAACTTTGTCTTAACGGACCTGTTGGTCCGTGCCCGTTACAATGTTGCCAACGCTACGCAACGCTGGCACAATAATGCTAGGCTCATCGGTTTGCAGAAGATGGACCAGGCGGGGCACAGCTTCCGTATCCACAACAGCTTGTATTTTGTTGTTGTCATCATCTGTCACATAGGATAGCGCCCAGCATGCATCGGCCAGCACCTGTATATCCTGGCTGGTCAACAATTGGGACAGCACTGGCAACAGAAGCTTTACCTGCTCAAAGGGCGGCGATGGGTTCTTGTTGCGGCACAAATTCGACATAAGCCACACAATGTTGCGCAAAAATGAGAGTGGCGTATCATTGTTGATCAGACGTAGAATGCCATCGATTACATTGTGTTGAATTACAATGTCACGTGCCGCAGCGCCATCGCCAGCAATGTTGCCCAGCGCCCAAACGGCCTGCTCCGCCAAATTAATATGTTTCGACTGAAGAAGGCCTATAAAATGCGGCACTGCATTTGCTTCGATGACGCAGCGTGTTTGTTCCGATGTGCCGGAGGCAATGTTGGTCAACGCCCAGGCGGCCTCAAACTGTAGCATATCGCTAACCCAAACAAAGACAGATACTTGTGTTAGGAGGAAGAGTGTGCCTAATTGAGTAAACACTTACTTGCCAGTGTCTTGCAGGAAGCGTATGCATATAGGAACGATTCCATGGCCAATCATCAGATCAATAGGTGGATTACGTTCACGGCTAAGCATCTTGCGTGCCTGTTGCATGCCCAGAAACTGACGCTCTGCATCCTCGCTGTTCATGGCGGCTACGATTTCATCGACAGACAGCTGCACTGGCGATTGACCATTGAGCTCCTTGAGGGGTGAGGTTAGGTCATCGTCGTTAATGTTACGACGCTTGAACATCTGATCTTCCTTCTTCGATTTGCGAAGCTCAATGGTAACCTCATGACGACGCATGCGCGAGTCCTAGCGGCAAAAAAAATAAATTGTGAGGTTAAGTGCGAATGCAGTTTAAAAAAATCGCGCCACTTATTTACCTGCGTGTTTAGTGTATTTGCTTTGTAGTGACCCTGGCGAGCGCTTGCCTCGGACTTATTCATTTTAATTTTTTTTTTAATTAAACAAAATATAGCACGTTGTGTTGCGAATAAAACTGGAGGGAAAGTGCAAAGGTAAATGTAAAGGTTATAGTGAAGAGCTGCTTCCATTGCCTTGCACACACATACACGATCGCGTGAATTCGTGTGCGCACTTTTGGTATTTCTCTTGTACCTGGCAATTTTTTTCTTTTTTGTCTACCTTTTGCGCGGGTCCGTAGAGCCGGCTTTACAAGGCCAAGCCAGCAACAACAAAGGGAACAGCTGCGGCTGCTTTTAACTGCGCTCCGCCATTTGCGTGCCTTAAATTGTGCTGCTTCGAAAATCAAACATTTTTAATTTGCAGCACACTTACCTCTTTATTTTATTTAGCTAGTACTCTGTTACTCTGAATGAGAGTGCTGATATCTTGACAATTCTAGTTTAAAATATTTTTACATACAAAAAAATTTTGGAGACAATTTAAAATTTCTGGGCGTGTTAACACGTTTAAAATTGGATTAAGACTGCGAGATATTATAACAGTAAAACAATTTGATCCCAATGCCTACTTTGCGCTTTAGGAAGTTCCGTTTAATTTGAACAAGATGCTTAACTTGTATAGAGATGCTTAAATCATATCGATACTTGCTGGTGGTAAGCAGTACTCGATATTTACTTATTTAAATTCAAGCAATTACGATTTGACTGTGTGCTTAATAATTCAGCACTTGCATACATGCAGAACACTGCTTTTTAACAAGAACAATAATGCAATTGATTAAATCAACAACACAACGAAAAATGCCAACATATGTTTATTCAAAATGGTTATGATATTTTTAGTGATCAGTTGGCAGCGCTTTGTGATCATGCGGTAGATGGTGCTTTTTAATAAGATCAAACTCTGACGCAAAGTAGGTTTGCGGTAGGTGACGCTTTAAGTAGATTACATTTAAAAAAAAAAATTGCGGCAACACTAGCTGTGTAGTAATAGCTTAATACTTTAAAATATTTATATGTTTTACAAGAAATTCCCTATTTTTATTGCCTATTTAACGTTTGCTTTATGTATTCGGAACAGACACTCAATTTGAAATACAATCCACATATTTGCAGCGTGTACACATAGCATCCACATGAGCGGAATCTGCAAATTCAGCCAGGCAATTTGAAATGCCGCTTTCAGGCACACAATGGTCTGGTTCAACAAAGTTTTATAGAATCTTATAGGTTTTTAATAGAGTCAAACGAAGTAAAGCAAATATCAGATTTACCATTAACAGATAATAGCTCTTGCAGCAAGCTATTTGAGAAAAGATGTAAACAATATTAGCAACAAACTTTGCTTTAAATAAAACACATTTGCATTTGAATATAATTTTTTACGGTTTTTAATATCAACAAAATGTGTGTGTAATAATCAAGTGTCTATGGATGGATCACGATTTAAGCAGATTTCTTGTCCTGTTCCTTGGCTACCTCATTATTCTCTAAGACTGGAGCTGCTGTGGTGCTGCTTGATTCCTGAGCCGAACGTGCTTCAACCACATCGGAATCGGAGTCATCGACCGGAGAAGGTGAAGCAGATGGATAAGGTGGGAATTGCTGGTCCTGTGGGTAGACCTGTTGCTGCTGCTGCTCGGAGTAATCAACGGGTGCTGGTTCCTGTTGGGGTTGCTGAGGCGCCTCCACAACCTCGCTCTCCTGCTCGGCATTGATTTGTTGCTGTTGTTGCGGCTGGAAGAGATGTTGATGTTGTGGGTAGTAGATGGGTGCGGGCAAAGAAACAGGAGCAACTGGAGCAACTTGAGCAACGGGAGCAACTTGAGCAACAACAGCAGCACGGGCTGCCAGAACCGGTTCACGTTGAACCACCGCATTAAAACCATTAATGTCATCGGCTGTGTAAGTAACGGTTCTCTTATAGCCATCAGCATCGAGAACGCTGTAGGAGCCAACCACATTACCGCCATCACGGCTCTCCACCTGACTCTTGACATCTCCGGTGATGGAATCATGCACGCCATAGGAGAACTGATAGCGAGGAGCGGACTCTAGTTCCACATGCTTGACAACCGGAGCTAAAGCCACAGGCGCAATGGTTTTCACTACGGGAGCAACATGAACAGCAGCAGCAGGAGCTGCATAAGTTCTCACAACCGGAGCAACTGGAGCAACGTGTTGCACGTAAGGTGCGGGATGAGCATAGGTCTTGGTGTAAACGGGAGCGGCCACCGACTGGTGGTAAACCGCAGCAGGCGCCGCATGATAAACGGTGGGAGCTGCATGATAAGTGGCATAACCAGGCTGGAAAGCGGGCTGGTAGGCGGAGTAAGTAGCCGCAAATCCACCCAAGCAGCAACCAGTCAAAGCCAAAAGCGAAAGAGCAGTTAAAAACTATAAATAAGAAGTTAAAAAAAGAATGCAATTAGTAAGAATATGTTTACTAAAGTAACTGATTAAAATGCTTAATGAAATATTCAGACCAACATTATTAAACCATCATAAAAATTTAAATCATTTTACGTAATTGTAAGTATTTTACATCCTATAAGATAAGTTCATTAACTTTGTTAAGCATTGATATTATGTGCCATATCAAAGTAAAAAAGTAAAAAACATAAATAACTTTAACTGAAATAACTTTAAGTCGAAAACGTACTTTTAATATAGCTTTTATATTAGTTTAGTGTTATAAACTGTTCTTCAGTTTATTACAATTCACTATCAACTGGACAAAATTTGAGGAACCATCTTTAAGAAATTCGTAAAGTTTGCATTTTAAGAGGCATTAGATTTAAAGTAACGATAAGATAGTTTTCTGATGCAACTTCTGCTTGCAACTTTCTTGCACTTATTTACTATTTGATGACCAAGGAAACTTACTTTGCTTGCCATTTTGTTGTTTAGTTGGCTGCTTTGTAAATCACAAACACACACAGTACTATTTAAACCCGTCGCGTTTTGTTTCTGTTATCCTTTGACGTCTCGTCACGTGGCGCTCTGAACGACGCTGGCTTAATGATGTGGTTTGAACTGTACGCATGTCACTTTATATGGTGCGCGAGGCGTGTGCGCCTAGAATTGGCAGTCAGCCCAGACAGACATTGTCCAGTTGCACCCACACACATACTGACAACAACAACAACAACGAACAGCCAAACCGGTAATAAGTACCAACAGACAGCACACAAAAGATACAAACGTATCTCATAGATGCCAGTTGACAATTTGACAATTGCAAAGCAAACTGGTTTGGGTTATTTTTTTTGGTTCGTGTTCGCTTTGATTTACTTATTTTTTCAAGTTCAGCGCTATCGCCGCTTCCTTGTAGGCCTATTGACTATAACACTATTTAATTAAGCCGACAATGGTCAACAATGGCAACAATGTGCTCTGCCTGTCTACTTCTCTACTCCCTTCAACTCTGCGTGTAAATTCGCCATTCAATCATCCTTTATTCAACGCTTGGGCTAACCTCACAATTTTCATTAGGTTATTTTTTTAAACTTTTTTTGTGCACTTGAAATACAAAATTTACAGCATTTTGTGCTGTCAACCCATTGTCTGCCGTTGAGGAACTGAGTAGCTCAACCCGCCGTCCCCTATCCCCCCCTTACAGACCCACCTTCCTGAAGCTCCGTTGCCGTTAGGGTTTTTGTCACCATGTGCTCCGTCTGTCAACACCTTAGCTCTTTTTTATCTGCCCTTTACCCCGTTTGTATATCAGCCACATTTGCTTCATTTGCTGCATGATTTTCAGTTTCATTTTCACTTTCAGTTTGAGTAATGTTTTTTTTTGTAATATTTTCGTGGTTTTGTGTGTCCATGCTCTACATGCTTGTTAATTGTTGTGCATTGTATGATTCTTCGTTTTGAATATATACATACCATACATATATATATATATAAATGTATATGTATGCCAAACGTGTGGCAATCAATACCATAAATATCTTCAAGTCAGTTCAAGTTTAATCAAAAAATACTATTTTGCAGTAGGTTAAAACAGCAAATGAATTAACAACTTAATGTTTTATTTATCTTCAATTTACAATCTATGCTTTGATAAAAACTATACTAAAATTTTTTTGTTGTTGTTTAATTATGAAATGAATAAATTTTTTATAATGACGCCAATACTTAAAGCGATTGTACATCATGGAAATTATTTTTTTAATATAAAAGATTATTTGTTTTTTTTTTAATGCTTACTCCGATCATGTATTTATTTTCATCGCTTTTGACTGTTAACAGAATAAATGTTATATATTTTGATAATATACAAAGTTAAAAGAAGCAACACGGCTTTGTTGCTTTGACCTAAATATCTTGATTCCTGATATAAAGTACAAGTCATTTAATCTGTATCTTTTTTGTTGTATAATGTTTGGAATTTCCACAATTATTATTAAGAGAATCAGTCTCTCTATCTCTTTGGTATTTAGAACCAAACACTTTTATCAATGGCGCATGGCGCGGATGTTGCCTTCAATTGGGGCTTAAGAATTAAGCTAACAATAATTGAACCTAATTGGGTAAAATGTTAATTAAAAATCGAATTCATTCAAAACACTCAATATTGAAGGCTGACTACAGAATGATTTTTGTTCATTAGCTAAAAGTGTGTTAAAAAGGCAAACACAAAACAACAATGAAGAAAAATCTAAAATATGTCAACTCATTTCTTGGCAACAATAAATTAAATCAAACGAGACACAAATTCAAGGAATTTATTCAAGCCTATTCAATGGCATCGGCATCGACATCGGCATCGGCTTTTCTTGTTCTTTAAAGCACCTGAAACTCGAGCTGTGTTGTTTACATTCAGTTCATCTAAAAATTAAAAAGTGCGTTAAGCGTTTATAAGTGGATTTCATGTGCAAACGTACAACGTACAGTAAAGTAAAACAACTCCGGAGGTTGACGCATTATATTTTGCACGAGCATTAAAAGCCAATTACGGTATCCAGACACGTAACAGACCCCAATACCCATATAAAGATGCGTAGGCAGGCGGATTCAGCTTTGTTTGCGAAGGAAAAAATTCAATTCAGTGCGAGTAAATGGCAAACATTCATGGTACAAACGTACGATTGTACATACTTCCGTAGTAATGGATATGTTGAATGGATTGTTGAGGGCTTCGACTTGAACTCGAACCGAAAAGTAATGGCAAACTTTTGCATTGTGCAAGAAAAATGGCATAAAAAGAATTAAAGTACTAGATTGCTGTTCAAAGTTTAATTCAATCAATTTATACTTTACGTTCCGTCTATTTTCTAATTTTTTCGTTTTATATAAGCAGTCTGAGTGGGCAAAGCATTAGAAATAATATTATTGATTTGATTGTATTTTTGTAATATTGTTGATTTCGTTTGTAATATATAATTTTAATTGTGACTTAGTCAACCCTGCCAGATGAATGTCAAATTTTTATTCCACAATAGTACTTAGAAAATATATTTTCAACATTTTAATTAAGATTAAGTGAGTCAAGCAAATTGATATTATTGATTTCTTCCAGGACACAAACAGAACATATCAAATTTTAATTTATTTGAGTTCCCTAGGGAAAATGATTTCATTCACCATTATTTGCTGCAGTCGAAAAGGAAGCTGCCATTAATGACTTCGGCAAGGACATTTGCATTCAATGTAGAAGCCGGGTAGAAGCGGAAATTGCGGTAACGGAAATGCAACGATTGAAAGAGGAATTTAACGAGTGCACAGCGTGTGGGTTGGAGTATACTCATGAGTAGTAGAACGGGCAGACACTTTGACATTTGACAAATACTTAACACTATTTGCCTGGCTTAATAAACTCGTTTTCGTTGACTTTGCCACTGCCGCAAAAGTGTTGGATGGCAAAGAGATGGGGCAGAGTAGTACAGGACACATAGAGCAATGAAAAAATGGCAGGAAAAGGGTATTAGAATGGTGGAGATGAGAATGTGGGGTTGGGTGTGTGTCGGGCTGTAAAAATAGCAGAGATACGAGAATGGCGGCAATGATTGATTGCACGTTAAAGCTCGAGAGCATCACATCATTTCCTTTTTACACTTGACAGGAAATGCATTTTTAGCTAGCGAAATGAGCAACGTGTGTATGCCAAAAGAGACAGAGTGAGAGAATCGAGAGAGAGAGAGAGAGAGAGAGAGAGAGAGAGAAAGAAATAGCTGGTTTGAGATCAACGAGCTATAGAAAAGCACAGCAAGTAGCGTGAAAAGAGGTAAATAAAAGAACTTGGGTGCAGTTGCAAAAAAAAATAAATAAATAAACTAAAGAGCACAAGTCCCACAGACAATTTACACCAAAAAATCACACACACCTGACTAACTGTGTGTGCGTGTGTGCATTGAATTGGAAATGCTGTCAAGGTTCTTTGCTCCACAAAAAAAAGTAAATACATAAAGTAGACTTAAAGTCATGTTGCATGCCATTATTAAACAGGAACTAAGGCAAGTTTCTGATGCCAACTTCAAACATTAGAAGTTTAATCAACTTAAGCCAATTAGTTGTCAGGCGTTAATATACCTGCTCTCAGATATCCATTAAACATTCAAAACAGCAAATCCAATCTGCTCATAAACACATTGCCGTATTTATCATAGTGCGGCATAATTGCCAGTCAGCTGGCAAAGATAAACGACCTGAGACAAATCGCATAAATGGCTAACTTTATGTATAGTCAATGAGTTATCTACACTCCCAACCTTTCATCCCCCCCTCCACTACACAAAGAGATTTGTTTATCGCCAATATGCCGGTCGACACAATCCATCAAAATTGGCGTTGAAACGGAAATCCAAATATGAGCACGGAACCAACCATAAAAACGTTTGTGAAAGAATGCAAGACTTGATTTTGAGACTGTGAATGAGTTAAGAAAAACAAAGCTATTTTCACACTTTGTCTTTGTGTCTGGTAAGGAAAAGAAAGTCAGTCGAAAGCACAGAGCTCAGAAAAGTGAAATGAAAATGAAATACCAAAGAATGCTGGACTTGAGAGGTTTCATTATTGACACTCTTAAAGAATTTAATTATGGCAAAAGCAAGAAGATTCAAGCCAAAATAGCTTTGTAGGATTGCTTAAATACATTTGTACGTATAACAAACAAGTTGAATTAATTGTATGGCATCTAATAATTAAATTTGTTCTAGGAATTGCGCACAAAAACAAAAATCCAATCAGACTGAGTTCAGCAGCTGTTGCTCTCTCCACCTCCATTTATTTTTCGACTGTGATTGATTTGATTGTTTGTCTAACTATTCAAAAATTAAACAAATAACAATTACATCTTAAGCGTACCATTCTTTAACAATGCAATATGCGGCAAAACATATTTCTTATAAACAAAAATATTTTTGAATATCAAACTAGTTTTTTTGTTTAGAATATTTTAATTTTGCTATAAATTTGCATTTGCAGTTTCACGTTGACAATTTTTAGAGACACAAACAATAAAACGAAACAACGAAGTTAAACCAAAGAAAAAAAATTAAAGAAATATGACTTTAAGTGCGCCACACGATATTGGCAGATTTATTTCCATTGATACATACATATATGTACATGTGTTTGTATAGCACATTCGTATAGATAAGTTATTGTCGCCTGCCGTAGCCGACTAAGCCTTTAGGATTATGCAACATAAAAGACATCAACAAAAAAAAGCCGACCATCGATGACGACAACGACGAGTGTCTCACATGTTGTGAGATTGAATTGAATTGAACATGTCTCTTAGCTGTCGGCACCCACACACACACACACAAAACGAGGGCTAATTATAGGGTTGCTAAGCGGATTTTGTATTCAATTCTCCACAGAATGGTAATTGTTGGTATTGAAGTTGAGATTGATGCCAAATAGTAAACAAAGCTAAAATGCCACACAGTTGAGATAAGAAGCTTAGCAGGACACATTACAACCCCCAAAAATACATAAATAAATACTATATATGTACATATAGATAACTTTTATTTGAGAAACAAACATTGCAAGTTCTTAATTTACTGTAGCTTTGAATGTTTGTATATTTTCCAGCTTACATTTAATCAGACCAGAAAACAAATGAAGCTTACTTAGTAAATCTTTTTTGTGAAATAAAAGTTATCTATAAAAATAAGTAAGTACAATTGAAGAGTTTTAAGATTTGGTCAATCGAAAACATTTTTTGCCATCAATATAAAGTGATATAAAGGAAAAGTCTTTTTTTATACAATTAAATAGCTAAAAATACTCTTTATTGAATATGTTTAACTTTTAATAGTATTAAATACAAAGAAAATATTTTTTTTTAAATTAAAATGTTTTGAATAACTATTTAAACGCAAAATGAAGTGTTATTTTACTGCGCAAACTTAAGAAAGTTATCACAATTTTAAAGTATTTATTTAAAATTAGCAACTTTAACAACAATGACTTTATATATCCAAATAGATAGATATATGTATATATATATACTCTTATGTGTCAACAACCTTTCCGATCATTGTTATACTGATTGCTGCTGTTGTTGTGTTTTGCTTAGATATCGCATGTTGTTTTTTTTTCACAGCTTATTTTAATTAAAAGCAATTTATACAATGTAAAACAATGTCAACGCACAACAAAATAAAATAGCAGGGTGGCTAACCTAAGGGTATGCTTACCCCGCGAACCCTATATACAAAAACATCCATACATGTATATTGTATTCACTTTAAAAAGAAACAGCATCCCGTAGAACGTATCCGCCGCATGGCCCACATGCAGCTGTTGAAGTGTCAACAAATTGATGACGTAGGTGTCGCTGACAAGTTGGCGACTCTTTGAAGCACCAGGAGTCGAATTAAATCCTTAAATCCAACTGGTATTAGCTCAGACAAAACAAAAACCCAATCAATATGCAGAATAGTCAATATTTGAAAATTCCAAAAGTGCAGTGATTTTCACTCGACTCAACAGTCGATTGGGCGTCTGCCCTAAACTGCTATTGTTTGACTATTTGCTCTTAAAAAGGTGGCCCTCCTGGGGTGCGCGCAGCTTCAACTCTACAGGATGCACAGGATGTCGACGCCGGCCCTCGAGTGGCAAAAAGAGCCCTAGAAATTTTTAGGCATTAGCAAGAGGAGTGTTGAACTCATTCCCTTCTCCCATATTGCTCGTTGTCTGTGCACTTGGAATGTCAACGGCATTGTTAAAATGCGCCTCTTGAGCTTGGGCGTGAGCGTGGGCGTGGCTGTTGCCAGACAGACGCAAATGCAATCAATGCTCCCACTTCTTGCTGTTCGTCATGTTGAATTTGATGTTGTAGCTGTTGTTGTTTTGTTGTTGTTGATGCTGACACTCAAAACAATCAAGCAAGCCAAAATAGCATGCATGATGTGTCAGACAACGCATATTCTACTGCACTTTTTGCTAGCAGCACTTAGACGCCTTTAAATATGCAACGTTGTCAAGTAAAGTCGCTCCAGGATCAACAGCAGCAGTAGCAGCAGGTGCCACTTTGACAGCGACTTCTAGCACGGATTTGACATATACATATATATATATATATGTATATATACAAACATTCACACGCACATATGTATGAGCTAAGCAATTGAACAAACTGATGCCCAACTTCAGTGATGTGATAAAACTCAAAACAACTTTCAAGTGGAACTTCATTGTTAACGCACTTTCAAATTAAAAGTCGAATGCATTTTTGATAGACTGCATGTGAATTTCTTTTAAGTCAGGAAGTCAGCTGGCAACTAATAACAGAGAAACTTATAAAACTTTATTTTAAAAACCCTTTAATTTACCAGTCACCATTTTCACACATGTATACTTTAAATACGATGTATTTTCTGAATAATGCACGCAGTAAGTGCTAAGAGTCGTGAGACAATATCAATTTACAGCCTAGCAGACACAATTAATTTTCCGAGTAATGCTTAAAACGGCCACAGCCTGCAATTAGTATTCAATGTTATCCACGTGCCTCGCCAAAAAAAGCTGGCTTAAAGAAATGCCACAGTCCCCTGTGTAAAATGTAAATTTCTTGCATGATTCATACAAGCAAAATCCACATACCTTTGTATGCCCCCGATTTGCTTATATTAAGAAACTTATGCAAAATATTTTTTAACAATTATTTATTATTAAAAACATATATATAATAACAGCCGTCAATATGGGAATTTTTAGTTTGGATATACTTTAAGTAAGTTATTTATTTACAAGAGAGCTTAAACAGTTCCAATCTGATGCAGTTTAACAAGATATAAACAAAGCTAAACCTTAAACTTCTCACCCGTTTTTCTTTACTTTATTTTCCTAAGGGTATAATGATTCATGTGACAATTTATGTAACTAATAAATTTGTCTAAATAAGTAATATGTCAATGTGGTAAGGACGTTAATAACGCACAAATCCCTAAACAAAACAATTACCATAAATGAATAAGCTAAAAGGCGTGAAAGTGTTCACTTTTGGTCAACTAACCGCCCCGCTTTCTAATTGCATGGAAAATTAGTGCTCTTTCGGCGGCGATTCACATTTGGGGAGTAGTAACACAACACAGCGGAGTTAATTTCATTGCTGTATTATGACTCAAGGGCAGTATTACCATGGAAATTATGAACATGACAGGCAATGAAAAGTGACAAAGACTTCACAACAACCACAACATAGCGCCATAGCGACAAAAGAGTGAAAACACGATTACTAGAGTATAATCATTAGGAAGATACCCTGTAAAAGATGAACATTTTGTATAAATGATAATTCAAAGTTCTGAAAAAAAAGATATATATCTTTAAAATCAAACTTTTAATGTTGTTTGTAATATGTACAGAAACATTTATTAAACATGTTTATACCTTATACTTGTAACTTGCCGTTGCTATGCACGCGCGGATAATGATGTGCCATGAAAAGACTTTGTATTAGAAGCATTTATGTAATCCCAACAATGTGTTTTTAACGCATATTATTACATTCCCACTGAATTTATGTAATCCCAACAAAGTATTTCTAACGAATAATATGATTATTATCTTCCCACTGTCTGTGTTTTCACTTGTCTCCCACTAAAGACAGTATAGCAACTCAAAGCAACGTCATCATACAATATCTCTAAAAGTTATATCCTATGTGTTATTTGAATCTATAATCTATATTATTGTAAAGATTTATATTTACATTTAATGTATTGGTAGGATAAGATTGAAAATTCATGGACCACATCATCCCTAAAAGTGCAGGGTATAATGAAAACAAGGTACTAAAAACAAATTGCGAAACCGACAGCACAGAGTGCAACAACTGCAATATCAAGGGATGGATGCCTGCTCCTGCCTGGCACAAAAACAACAGCAACAAGAACAACATTTTTAGTGATTATTGAGCAAAGAAACCAAAAAACAAGTTTCCACAAAAAAAGGAGAGTGCCATGTGTATGTGTATGTGTGTATGCCAGCAGTGTGAATATTCGTATATGGTAAAAACTGTCCAAAAATTTAGCAGCAGCGGTGCATTTTAGAACTGGGCATTTGATGAAAGGAAATCTAGTGCTGGTCCCAGGCCAGACCTGGTCCTATTACGGTTTGGGTTTCTGGTCAACGTTTTGGGTTGATAACTGGCTGCTTGCATTGCATATTTTGCGGCGTTTAAAGTACGAAAACAATGCCCGAGACAACCGACAACCGAGAGAGAAACGTACAAAACTGAAAAACAAAAAAAATTAATAACAAAACTCTACTGCAATTTTATATATGAGGCCTTATGATTTATGCCATCATCATAATAAATTCAAGTGATTTATCTAAGGCAAAGCCAGCATTGGGCAACTAATTTTTTGCTGCGGTTACTGTACCAGGATGAAAATTGCCTGCACTTTAATTGCAATGCAATTGCCTTAGTCATGAATTTGTGTGCGTGTGTGTGTGTGTCTGTGCGAGAGATTGCGTGTGATTGTATGTGTATGTGTCTGTCTTTGCCAAATTCATAACTTTTTGACAGTTTGGGGTTGGCATATTCAGTTTACCCATTGCTTTGAGTTATGCAAAAGAACAAAATTTTGATAATTTATTTAGATCATTATTTATTTAACACTTTATGTTCTAAAACTAGAAATTGTTAGCAAATGTTGCTGTTATTTTACAGAAGATTTATGAATTGCTAATACTATTTATTCACTTCTTCTAGTGTACATTTAAGATTACTTTCTTAAATATTTTAAAATATTTTTTTGAGACTTTTGCTTAAAAACTATTGATAATTAATTAATAAAAAGCATAAAATTTCAAAGGTTATTCTCATCACATCGATAGGTTAGTACATATAAAGAATTTCAGCAAATTGGGGCAGGAAATTCAAGCATCCAAATATGCGAACTAAAGTTTCAACTCGTCTAGCATTAAATCACAAAACTGTTTAAGATGCCAAAACTTTGCCAACAAATTGGCTGTCAAGACGATTCAAAAGTATTTACGTCCAACTGTGGCCGATGTCGCGCTTATGAATATGCAAACTTCCAGCTACAGACGAGATGTGTCAGGTGTGACCAAGCAATTTGCACAAGCCAGTTCATTAAACTCGGGCAGCCCGAAACTGTGCAGCACTTAATTAGCTAACGGTATGTGTGGGTCCCGACAAAAGTTTAATGAACTTAAGAAATTGTGGGTGGCTGTGGGGTGGTTGACTGGAGCTAAAATCAAAAGGTTGGGTGCAAGGACAACGCCCCAAGGCGCGTCCGCACAAATTAGTTACAGACGCAAAGGCGCAAAAAGGATATGCGGAAGTGGTCAACAACTTCAAAAGACTCGAAATCTTCTGACTCAGAATCCGAGGCAAACGCAAAGGCGAAGGCAAACAGGCAGCAGATGCTGCAACAGCCTAGCAAGCCGGCAAGGAACCTCAATGAATGACATTTAATTATTTCATCAAGAAAGCAAATAGCCTAAGGAGCAAACAATCAACTTCCGTCCAGCATGAGGCATTGGCATAATCTCTTCTTAATTTTTTTTTTCTTTTCTTTTACTTTGCCCTCCTTTTTTTCTTATTTTCTGTGTTCTTTTTGTTTTTGGGGCGTGCCCACATTACGCAGTAAACAGACGTATCTATCAGCAACATTGTCCCACTGGTAACCGGGCTCAATGCTTTAGATGCCGGTTCAACGCTTGGACGTGTACATGGACAAACAATGTCTTAATTGTAGGGCTCGAGCAAAGATTCTTACCACCAAATTGAATATAATTCGCATGATTATTAACAGTCGGATTTGAACAGCATATTAAATAATGATACATTTATTATATTGTCGCTTTTGTGCAACGTACGCAGCAACAAAAACCTAAGTTAACCTAAAAAATTGTTTACAGATTAAATTATACAATTTTTACATTGAATACAAGTGAAAGTGAATTGTTTGTTAGTTTTTGAAGAAGTTGATAGTGAAAAGCCAAAATAAAGAAAAATTTGAATTAAACTAGTGAAACTTTTAACAAACGTTCATCTTTTATAAAATCTGAACAGCATTCCATCTATTAAAACATATTTGTAAAGTATAATTTCCTAATTTAGCTGTAAGCACTCACTTAAAGTCTTTACTTTAGTCCCAGTAACTATTTAATTTCTATATTATGAATATCTGCTGGTACCGTCCCTATCTGTGGTCATGCCATCAATTAGTCAACTCACGCCAGCAAACTAATTATGCAATATGACAATCAAGATTACGGAACTAGAAAAAATAAAAGAAAAAAGAAAACAGCAGACACAAAGAGAATGCGTCTCCCGGTTAAGAGAGCTTGATTAGTGATGCTTTGTAAGGGACACAGGGAACAGGACACAAGTTGAGGGCTGGCTATATCTACGATTCAAACTCATCGCGTCGCTTGCTGCTGTCTCTATGACAATTACGCAAATTGTTGTTGTCATTATGTAAACACTTGTTTGTGTCAAATTTGACATTGGCTACGAGTAGCAAGAGGGACTCATGTTCCATTTATCTGTGTGTGTTTGTTTGCTTCTGTGTTTGACTGTTTACCGTTCACTCTCCAGTTTTCAGTGTGCCGAAATCTGGAGTTGCTTAATGTTGGTTATTTTCCGTGACACATTTGCGTTTAGGTAGAAAATTATATATTCTCTAACTAATCACCTTCTAAGAATCTTTCAAATACAATTCGCTAAGAAATTTAAATCAAGTTTTTTAACCAATACTCGGAGTAAACAAAAAACTTAAGTTTAATTGCTAGATGTGGTTAGTGTCATATAATGTGTGTGTGCTATTTATTTTCATATTTAATTTTTGCGTGTCGTACTTTAAAATACCAACGCGTGCACATCTCTAGTGTCCAAGCATACACAAATAGCGAGACAGACATTTGTAAATGAAGGAAATGCCGCGACTCAATATGTCAATTGACAGGTGGGCTCTCGGACATGTTCATGTTCGAGAAAATGCTTTTTAGATGGCCCCACAACAGCAGCAGGTGTGCTCTGTCCTGCGACGCTTCGTTGGAGTGGATGATGAAGTGAGAAAGAGCAGGCACTGTTGAGAGAGACAGCGTGACGCCCGTTTGCACAGGGCGGCTTGAGTTGCCTCTGCGACGGACTGGCTGGCTGGCAGGCAGCCAGACATGCTTGATTAATTAGAAGCTAAAGCCTACGGGCTGACGGGTGTTCTCGTCCCGCCCCTCATCCTTGTGCGTGCGCCAATGACCGCGTCATAAGTCGCCACTGGGTGGACTCCAGCTGAATTAAATTGAGTTGAGTTGTGTTGAGTTAAGTTGAGTTGAATTGAGTTGTTCATTAACAACAAACACACATATATGTACGTGCGATGGGTGGAGTGCTGGTTTTGGTTAAGGAGTTTATCCTTGGTCGTGCAACTGTACGCTTAGATGTTTGGGTTAAATTGTTTGACCCGCACGTCCGAAGACTTGAAGTAAGGTATTTAATGGAGCAGTTAATTCTGTTGGTATTGTCTGGGATAAATTATAAGTGAGGCATAGTAATTATAAAACTTAAAAAAGATGATTTCCAATGCGGCAAAGCTAAAGGTTTTTACTGGATGTTTAGGATCTTTGTAGAGTTGCTAATTGCAAAGATAGTTAAATTAATTATAAGTTTGAATATGTCAATTACAACTCAAAATCCTCCTAATACTAAACAGGTCAAAGCTCAATCTCAAACTAACGTACGCCACATTGGACTTTACCAAGTGCTTAACTTTATTTGTCATTGTATATTCGATGTGGTCTGAAATTCTATTGCGTTGAACTAGTTTCTTTGATCATATTACAAATACGATTTCAACAAGCATTTATTGTTATCAATTTATCCTTTTACCAATGCCAATTGTCCTTCAATGCCAATGCATAAACAAATGCTTCGGCATTGCCAAGTGAAATGTCTCATCGTTCTCGTTCTCGGAGATTTTACTTTGCTACTTAAACAATACAATTTACGATTTCATCACCGCTTCTCTTCCCTTACCCTTACCCTTCCCCTTCCCCTTCCCATTCAATACAACCACTTTAAAACCCTGTTTTTATCCGCCCTGGTAATGGCTACTGTAAATCTTGTCTTTCAACTGCTCACAATTCTCACAATGCAGTTTCGATGCGTTTTATCGAATGCTTCTTGTCTGCCAAATGTCATACACATGTCTAATGCATTGTGTAGTTGTGTGTGTAGTGTGTGTGTGTGTGTGAGCTGTTGCTATTCTGTTGCATCTTTTGTGCACGCTCAACAGCAAATTGAATTTATGCAACAGAAATATATGCATTGATTTTATTTGGAAAAACGCAGAGAGTTTAGGCAAGCGCCCTTTCTAGATTTGAATCCAACTTGTTGGCGCCTGTTTGCGCATACAAATCCTGTTATTTTGGCAGCATTTCTAATGTTGTGCTCAATTTATTTGAACGCATTTGGAACTTGCTGTTGTTTTTTTTATAGTAATTGTCTGTGTGAAATAGACTGGAAAATAGGTTTTGACATTAGCACAATTAATACATAATGCGAAAATAATCATTACATAGCTTATAACATGAAATAATAGACAAACCATTTTAATTTAAATATTAATTGGAGATACAAAGCTCTTTCAGTTCATTTCCGATTAAATATCAATTATTCATTATTATTTTATCATCATGATAAGGTCTATCTTAAATAAATTTCATGAAATTAATAACTATTAACCTTCATAAATTAAAATGTGACAACTTTTCCTATTCAATTAAAATGTTAGCCCTAAAGCTCACTTGTTAAATGTGTGCCAAAATCTTAAAATAAACGATGTTCACATTTCGATTGCCTCGATTACGCAATTTAACATTTATTTGTTATGAGGAAAGACAAAACTTAAAAACTAAACAGTCGACACTTAAGCCAGTTACATTCACTTCTACTCTTCCTCTGGTTCCTCTTCTTTGACCACCTTGGCTTGTGGCTTGCGTCTGGAGGCGCCACGAACTCGTGCTGGCCTCTTGGTGGTGGTTGACTTTGGCTTGGGATTCTCCAGTTCATCAAGCTCGGCATCACTAAAGCGATCCTTATACCAATCAGCACTAAAACGATTTATATATAGTTTAATATTTTTAAGTTTTCATTTGATATCTCATTGAGCTTACCAATCTGGAACGAAGCGTGCCCAGTTGCACATTTTGTTATTATCATCGAAAACTTGGCCAAGTTTGCAACCATTGCGACGAGGCAGATCACCATTCACACACACATAAAAGAACTGACAGTCATCCGGATCTGCATAGCGTGGATGTGTCACAGCAATGCTCTCATTCACCTTAGGACATTCAAATTCAAAGATATCCTCTGACTTGCAGCCAGTGACGCCAACCTCATCGGGCCATGTGCAGATGCCCGTCTTGGGATTAAAGACCAGACCACCGGGACACGTTATCATATTGAACTTTCCATCGACGCAGAAGTAGAACTTATCGCATATGCCAGGCTTCTCGTGTCCAAAATAACCATTCTTGCGTGGACAATGCTGAGAGGGTAGCGGAGTTTCTGAAAACAATAATAGTTCATACTCATTAAATTAATAAAATTTAAATAAACAATTTAAAAATCATTTATATGTAAATGTTAATTGAATTTGTTATTTTGGTGGTTTATTAAAGTTGCCACACTGTAGACATTTTATTTTATTGATGTACTCTGTTTTAGAGCTGTTGTAAATTTTTACAGAAACTCGTTTGTGTTACATTTCTAAATACGAGTGCTGTGTCCCTGCCACATTCCTTGCCAGCTCTTGTTTATGTTCTGAGGAGTAAGTTTATTGCCACAGTTGTTTGCCAACAATGCAACTGGGTGCTCATAGAGTAATGAAAGCTGGACTCTTTCTTAGACCAAAATAGATTATGTAGAGATCCCCCAAAACAATAGAAGGAGTTCTTGAACCATATGCTAACTAAAGACAACGGCAACAGAGAGAATGTTTTTCATTAACTAATGTAATCAAATATTCGCATATTTAATAAGTTTTAATTGGAGTCCAGAAAGAGAACAATAATTGCAAATTGTAAGTATAGTCGTATTAAAGCTTTTTAACTTTGTACGAAAACAACATGTAAATTTTCGAGAAGATAGAAAAAAAACTAAAAGAGTACGTTAAAGCACATTGAGCGTGACGAAATAAAATAATAAAATCACAAATAAAACAAGTCTACAAAGAAATGTCTAAAATAAAACTGAAGCACCGAAAAGAAGATTTTAACTCTAACCTCAGACCAAAAACTTATTGACGACAACAATTTATGTTAACCATCTCGCATGCCGTTTGCATAATAAATAAGTTTGCTTTTCATGTGTTTTTTTGCTCCCATTCTCGTGTTTTTAAAGCGCGGAGGAAAACGAATAACGAGCAAATAAGTGCGAGTACGGTCGCGTTTATTGGTCTGATTGTGGCCAGGTTTAAACGAGGCACAAAGCGCGCGTTTGCCCGATGAGCAACACGCTCTGCATTTCTAAGAATACAAATTTAAGAACCAAACTCGGGTTTTATACTCACGCAACTTGGAACGCTTGGAACAATCAATGTTATACGGCAAATCACATTTCTCCTCGATGGGTGTGTAATCATTAAATACCATACCATCCGCACACAGCCTTTCTGTCGGCACACCATCTCTGCAATTAAGCAAATAAACATTAAGATGAAATCGTAAAATGAGAATACAATAAACTTGTATATTTTATTTTGTTATTAATATGCGTAAAGTATCTTATAGTGAAATACTTCAAGCCGCACCAAAGTATCAAGGGAGTATCTTATTCTCTAACATTTTGAAACGTTCCAACACCTTTCATTTTAATGTCCCCATAGAGCTTACACATCATCTATATTTTGTCATATTTTAACACTTTTGTAGCTTGTTTGAATTATTGATTACGCTCAGTTGAGGACCCAATGGTGCGAAAGATGAGCAAAGCGCATTTATACGCATCATTGACACCATAAAGCAAACACTGTCGTCCCCTAGGTGTTCAAAGTGATAGACAAATCAGAGTATTAGGCTAATGCCAAGGATAGAAAGCTATTCGTAAGCAGACTTGATTTTAAAATTTACCACATAATTGACCTTGATACGTTTTGAACATAATACATACTACTGTTGGAAATATTTAAGGTTCTCAAATATGAAAGTAAAAGATTAAAAACTTACAAACACGCATAATATTTATCGCACTGCTTGTTATCCGGATAGAAGCCGTTTGGTTCCGGGCACTCCTCGCTGGGCTCATACTCTTTCGCTGCCTGCACCTGCTTCCGTTTGGGCTCAACTGCCGCCTCTTGGACGGGATCACGTGTCCTGGGTGGAAAGTGACGCTGAGATGGCGGATGACCTGCTCCTACACGGAAATTGGCACGCTGAGCGAGTGTTGTCCCTTCGCAAAGAAAGAGAAGATGATTATTTAAAATCAAACACAAAATGTAGAGCAATAATCAAAAGGAATCCAAAGTATATTTTACAACTTATACAATAAAAAAAACGAATATTTAATAAATAATAACTAAATATATATATAATATAAATTAACGAGTGTTTAATAAATTTTAAAATATTATTTAATACTCGTTAACATTGAAATGTAATGTTAATTATCTGTTAACAGAAACTGCTTGATCACAGGGTGTGCTCAACTTATTAATAGTTTTAAAGCAGAGCAATTTAATGTAGGCTTTTATCTATATTATCATTATTTTGAGAACCGCGTGATTACCGCAATTTAATCGCAGCAAAAATTATATATTGATGAGCTTTGTTTTATTATAAAATAATTATCTTATGAAACGCTTACATGCTTGGATGAATTGTTTTAACAAAAATTATGTTACAAAATTCACTCTTTATAGTTAAATCACTTAAGCCATTGTCCCCATAATTTTGTTGAGTGTATGCAGCCGGTATTTATTATTGTCTTATTATTTAAACGCTACAAACCAGTTATGCGAACTTAAAATATGCTGATTATTGTCAAACTGGATTGCGGCATAGACAAATTGTGTATGCGACCTTAAAAGTGAAAGTTGATCGTATCAATAAAAATACATGAAAACACAGCTGATTTTGCCATGTTTACCATCAGCTGTTGTTTGCCAATGTGCACCTAAAATTGGATACAAAGCCAAGGCAGACTAGAGACATGCAGAGTAAAGACAGACTGGTTTTGACTCAGTTCAATCAATAGCAATTAAAAGTAAGCTCATGCTCTTCCGACAGAAGCTGCAACAACTTGCATACTTCATACTTCTTGAATGCACTTACAAGGTAAACCACTTTAATCAGCAACATTGCGAAAAACACAATCAAGTCATTCAATTGTAAGAAAAGACGAATTCAATTAAGTCGAGCCAACACAATAACAATGGCACGACAAGTTGCTTTCTGTTGGAGTGCAAGTACGCGGGCGGCCTGACATTCGCTTAAACTTTAATAAAGAAACAATTCCACACAGCAATTAGTGCGTAAAGTGTCGGGCAGCATGTAAGCCGATGTCGACGACGCAGCCGCAGCAACAGCAATAAGAAACAAGTTGTTGTTGTTGCCACTGCAGCTGCCGCTTGTCATTGAAACACGTTTCGTACACGACTTGGTCACAAAAGAAACAAAAAAAAATAAGTAAAAAAAATGAAGAGAGAAAAAAAAAAAAAAGACACAAAAAAGAAAAAGTCGTTATGACTTTCGTAGTTGATTTTGGTTATATACTCTATGGTGTGTTTCGTTTTTGTTAACTTTGTCAGTGGCTTGGTTCACTATATCGAGAGTTCACTGTATATTTGTAGTTGAAATTTCATCTAATACCTACTTAACCACTTTAGAGTGCTCTTAAACTGAATATTATTCTTATTTTTATATCAAATTAAGAGTTGCTTTGTTGCGGTTTTTTTTTTTTTTCAGCCCACTCAAGCGTCGATCTCACAGTTTGTCAACAAGTTTGTCATAGAATCCCGGTTTCCGACAACTCTCTCTGCCCCTGTCCTCTCTGCCCTTGTCCTCGGCCTCCTTTGACGCGGCTTTCAGTCCGGTTAAACTAGATTAATTGAGTTTCAAAGTTTCTGTGAGGCTTGCGTCAAGTTAAATTCAAGTCACACACACAGAATATTCGTGGGTGTTGGAGCTGTTGTCACAGAAATAAATGTACGTGGAACATGCGTGTTAAGTTAATTGAACATTAAATGAAATGGTTTAAAAATAAACAACTTGGCAAAATACTTTTTCAAATCGCTCGCTCAACTGTTAGGCAAATTAATTTAGCCCATTGAAATTTTAAGTTGTCTAGACGGTTTAAAGAGTCAAAGGAATGTTTAGAGATTCAAACTAACAAAATATTCATTTATTTGCGTTGCATATGTGATTATATAAATGTAAATGTTTGCATATAATTATTCTACTAATGGTACAATTCTGTACACACACAATATTGGCTTGTAATTATACACAGAAATTTCCATTTTTGACACCCACATTCGGCAAAAATGTTTGCTGATTTAATTAGGTGTGGCACAAAACAACAAAAATTGCCAATAATTTTCATAGCCATTTTGAACATAATTACAATATATGTTTAACACTCACACACGCAACAGTTGCCACCATATATATACATTTAACTTTGGCTAGAAAATTAACAAAATATAATTTCAAGTGTGTTTCTGTGTTGCACCACGAGAGGTGAGGGTGGTGGTCGGCAACAAATATTTAATGAGCTGCAAAACCATAAATATGGTAACTAAATTGTTGAATTTCAAAACCCAAAACTGTGGAGAATTGTTAAACAGCAATACGACATTAGTCAAATGTAACACGTCCAATTCCAATAGTAATATAATGCATCAACAAAAAAAATAAATAAAAGTCAAAACATGTAAACCAATCATGTTGTTGAAATTCTGTTGTCGACAGTTGACATTTGCTGTTGATTTATGGTGTAAAATATTTACACACTTATTATTGTATGTATTTAGAAAAACTCATTTTTCAGCTGATGTTCAATTTAATGCAAATTGTTTCTCATTTCGATAAAATATACTTATTTGAATAAAATTGCAAGCATTATATGTTGATGAGCATTTTAATTAATTGGCATTTGCAATTATCTGTTCCCACTTACCCACAAGCAGTGCAAATATGCATATTTTTATAGACGCCATTTTGTTATCAGTTGAACCTGTGCAAAGAGAAGTTTATTTTTTACTAATTATTGCAAATGTTGACGTCATTCACTAATGCCATTCACTTTTATACAAAAGTTGTTAAATGCTATTTTTCACATTGCTTGGCACTTTAGCGCTGTTTCAATTCCATTTGTTTCACTCTCAAGCTTCACTATTAATCGTACCGTCCGTTTTTGTTGTGCGCACGCGTCACCGTCTCAGAGCCAACTGTTTGCGTGGAGCTTGTGGAAAATACTTTTTAAATTTGCTGTTCGACCCGTTTCTGGTATTACTTTTGTTATTCCATCCGTATCTAATAAAGCGAATTGTGTTTAAAAAGCAAACTTTATGCAAAATGCATCTTGGCTCTCGCAGCGGCGATGGCGATGGCGGCGATAGCATCGGTGGCGCATGCGCAATTACCAAAACCGGCTTTGAGCAAAAGCTTATCATATTGAAGCTTTCGTCGCCTATTGATATCTTTACCTTTGTAAAAGCTTTTAGATCGTCATTAAGAAGAGTGATAAGTGAAAAGCTGATATTATTAAACTTGGGTATTTAAAAAATGCATAAGTACTGAGGGGAAATGGCAATTTAAAAGCTGCTCAAAACCAAACTATAAATTCCTTTTGAACTACAAAGAAAATTGTTAGAGATTTGGAATGCTGAGTAAAGATGAAATATGTATTCTAATAACCAAAAAACAAAAAGTCCAATACTTTTCCTACAAATACAAAATACATCCGTAAGCATTATGGAACACAACAAGAGGTCGTCTGGAGAAGGCAACAATTTGAATATGCTGGCATTGAGAAACAAAATGGAAATCCTACACGAAACGACCCATGAAATATTGCATAGTTTTAACGAGCGTGCAACCAATGAGCAATGATGCCAGAATTTGTCAAAAGGCTGACACTGCACAGAACACAGGACAAAAGCACGTATACTGCCTGTGGGACCATTTGCCTGGGCATCGATGATTTGCATTTCTTGAAATTAACTAAAAATTATGACAAAATGTGGCAAAACAATGAGAGGGTGGGAGGGGGGTGGGGGGCGGCGAGGCTTGCTTCAGGTGTCGTCACCGGCATACATACCATATACATCGACCATGTTTGCTGCATCATTTTACAGGACCCAGAAACATCGTTAGACTTGTCAGGACAACAGAAAAGACCCCCCCCCCCCCCCCCTCCCTTAACATTCAACCACCCAGCCCTAAGGCTGTGTTGGCTTGTTTTCCAGCTGCTTGGTTTTCATTTGCCTGTCATTTTCTGTGCGTAATAATTGTGATTGTTACAAATTGTCTTTTTGTGCAAAATTTAGCTTGCTTCGTTCGGCCACAGAACAACCGGTCCGGTCTGGGTAACAATAACATTTAAAGCGTACTTGTGGCCACACGTTTACCAACAAATGTATGCATACTAAATGCAAATTGTTGCCTTAAATGGCAATGGCAATATTATGTAAATACTTATAAATAAATATGTTTAGATAACTGATTATGGGCAGAAAGGCAACATCAAATGCGAAAAAATAAACTCAAAATTTATACAGCAGGATTTGTTTGTACCTATAAATAATATACTAAAAATGTAATAAAAAAAAATTATACATTTATTATATTTTGTAGAAAAAATAATAGTAATATTAGTAATATTAACAGAATAGCCAAGTTGGTTGGCTTAAATTATAAAGTATTGGTTATGAATGGATTTAATTTAAAAAAAACAAGATTTTTATTCTGAAATATCTTAATTTAAGCCAACTACACTTACAAATATTGCCATTGTGAGATCATTCTAAATTTTAACTTCATTCCACTCAAATGTAAACAAACACTTTCAATACGGTGTCAATGACAATTTTCTTTGTAATGTTGCCATTTCAAGCACAAACAAATTGTAATCCCAGAACCTGTTACCCATAAAAAAAAAAGCTGATGCATTGAAAATGAACACTTTATCATAATTTTGGTGGCATTATGAAGCGATTACACAAAGAATCCAACACACAATGCAGCCTCCAAGCATTCGACTGAAGAGTGAAATGCAAACGTTGCAGTATTTCGACTCTATTGTCACGGAGTGAGCACGATGGACGTTGCATGCGGCATGCGGCATGCTGTATGCTGCATGCTTTTAGAATTGTCCAGGGTTGTCGTGTACGCTTGAATAGCAACGGAAAGTGTTTAGTATGGCAGCTTTCAAGTGGCTGCTTGCTGACTACGTCGAAAACTTTACCCAAAGCTAATCATAATTTCTCGCTGATAGTTTGGTGGCACACTCTTACACACATACTGTGTACTATACACTCCCCCTATCTCTATCACTCTCACTTGTGCACGCGCCGCAGCAGCTTAAGTTCAGCTTTGCCATACACTTTTTATCAGCAGCAGCTTTATTTTTATATTCAATTTTTTGGTGGACCGCAACGCCATAAGCGCTGCGTTATTGTAATGTAATTGAATTTAATGGCAATACTACGAATACGGATGCGCATCCGGGAGGGGATGTGGTGTAGTACGCTGGTCATTCATTGTATTAGCCGGCGATTATCTGCCACTTTTGTGCTGCGCTTGCAACATTGGCAACAATGCGAGCGAACACTATCCTGGGGTTATGTTAGGGTACTCTCATTTCATTTTGTAGTATTATTATTTTAAAGTCAACCAAAACTGTTCACAATGCTTCCGAAATAAGTTTTTTTATCTGTCATTAGCTGAGTTAGAACATTAAAAAAAATACACTTCGTTCAATGTTGCATTTGTAAAGATTTGGAAACAATTGCTTTGAGTTTTTTAACACGGAGCAGAAGAAAAAAAAGAAGGTTAATGTACAATCCTGTTACGTTTCTAAAAGAACAAAAACTAAAAACTAGTGTAGTTATTCTCGTACATGAATCGGACGTGATTTATATATGAGGGCTAAAGGTAGTGTAATCCTGTCATACGCTTTGTTGATTTAATGCATTAACTTTGTATAGGGTTCGGGATCCCATCAGCGGCATCTGCGGCAATCACTGCCTGTCAGTCGTCAATCGATGCTGATGAAAGAGCTCAGCATTGTGTTTGTGTATGTGTGTGTATGCGTGTGTGTGTGTGTTTGTCATTGTCATAAAGCAACCGCCATAACATTGCAACAGCTTGTTGTTGTTTTCCCAATTTTAAAATAATGAGCAACGGCAGTGCGTTACACAAATTTTCACTTGTCATCGATACTACATGCTACGCGCGTCCTCATTCTCGGCTCTCTTTCTCTTCCCTCTGTTTTAATTTTCAGATGACAGAGAAACACAGCGACACAGAGGTAAGTGAACATGTTTGAAACTAAGCGGCTTTCTGGTCATGTTTGGCATTTAGTTTTGTCGATTTTGCGTCAGCTCGTTAGTTGGCAGGGCATCTGCATACTTAATTGGTTGAGTCTGTCTGTTTTCAATTTTTTGCATACACTTAAAAAAAACATTTCTGATCTATAGGTAAATGCTGTTATATTACACTTGAATAACAAGTTTAAACACATTTACCACCAATATATTTATACTATTTTATTTTAAAATATACTTAAATTTTAATCAAAGAGAATTATTGTTTTTAAAAACTTTTCCTGTTACATTTCATATATCTTTTTCTTCACATTAACTATGATTTATTTATCAAATCTTTTCTTTTGGTGTAATCAGCTATAATCAAATGACAAACTAAAAACAAATCAAATACCTAGTGTTGGTAAATATATTCGATTCATTACGCTGTAATAAGATGAAAGCTTATTTTGGGCTTTTAATCGCTGCCAAAAATGCTGTATAATATCTCAAATGTATTTTCATTTTGGGATCAACTCGAATATGCAAGCAGCATATTAAATACAATATAACCAAATTTGTTAGAGGCTGTAAAACAAATGTCATTTAGGAAAGGACCAGCAGAAGACAAGTAGAAAGAAGCAAAAAGCATTTGCATTTATAAATGAACTTTAATTGAATTACGCAACTTAATCTCACCACAGACTTGAGTGAAAAGCTAAGCGAGTGTGGCATGATTCTAGAATAGCATTTGTCTTTGTAATTGTTTGTACTTAAAAACTCATCAGACAAACGACAATGCGACAGAGTGCAACAATTGCAATTCGCAATCGCCACCAGACTGCTGCAGTTAAGAACCTAGTCTTATCAACTACTTGCAAAAGGCAAATACAAATATTATACTTGTTGTTGCTACTGTTTGTTGCTTGTTGTTGATGTTGTCTGTCTGCCCAAATGCCCAATGGGAGCGAGCATTACTTTAGTTCAAGTTGAATGCGTCGCAGAAAACAAGTTTTTAAAGTTTACACCCACCAAATTCCCTTGCACCAAACTCCACTGATCAACTGTCACTTAAAAGCCACTGACAACAGTAGTTAATCAACACACTGTGCAGACACAGACAACTTGCATCTGATTGCATTATAATGCTTAAGTTGCTAAAATGTACAGTCTGCATACAAATTAGGCAGGACGAGCATAAAAAAAATTCTCGCTTAACTTTCTCTATGTGCCTGATGAAGTAGAAGTCCACTGTGCATAGTACAGTGGTAATTCGACTATATATGGGGGAATGGAAGAGGAAAGGGAAGGAAAGGATTCGAGATATTTCTAATATAAGGCACTGGAGGCGACACTTCCACGTTTGTCGTTTGGCTGCGCTGGACTGATGTTGTTGTCTTTCACAGGTGTTGACCACTCTACCATGATAAATATATGAACATTAAACTATTATTATATTATATTTTATTTTATTATTTATTATTTCATTTATTATTTTTTCATTTTATTATTTTTCCAAAGAATTTCATTTCGATTTTGATTTTTTTTATTACAAATTATTTTGTTTTTCTTGGTATTTTTAGCATTTAAAAGATAGAGCCTTAAGTTATGCTAGACCTTGGCTGAATTGGCAGGCCAATAACCGTCAAACTGCTGAAAATTAGGGCTGGCAAAGATGATAAAATCTATAAGAAGAGGAACTTCATTGTTACAGAACTTTAAAAAAAAAAAAACCAAAAGGTGCTTAAACGTAAACGTAACGCCAGTTTTTCCATGAATTCGTTTTAAATAAAATCATTGCATACGGCATAGGCGGTATATTAAAGTGAAGAGTGAATAAATTTTGAGTTTTGAATTTAATTTTAACCAATTTAATTTAAACTTAATTCTTTTTAAAATATGGAATCCAATTGAACAAGATTGTCGCATAACTTTATGTGCTTGATGAAGTCTGCAAAGTTCACTGTGCAGCAAGCAAATTATGTATTTAAATTTTAAATGACGCCAACAATAAATTAAATTTACACCAGTTGTCTGAGGTTTGTGATTTAAATTGATGGCTTACGTTCTTTATATATATTGACTTTAGTGATAACTTGTTTAATGGGAGAGAAAAAAACCAGTAACAGTTTAATAGGTTGTTGTAAACAGCAATCTTGGAGTTTATTTGACTTTTCCAAAATGAGTTTGGGAAGTTTTTAAAGTTAAGTTTTAATAATAAAACCAATTTTAGCTTAGATTATTGATTGTACTTTAACACCAGCATAAAAAACCCAATGTTAACAATGTTTAATATTATTTTTATCATTTTTATAAACCGTTTGAAAAAATATAATACAAAAGTAAATGGATATATTCTGTTATGCCTCTTAAGAATAATGCTGAAAAAAACAAGTTGAAAGATGATGAATATTATTGCACTTTAAGAAATTGTGTAAATGGTAAAATGTGACTGCTAATTGAGTACAGACTGGCTCTCAGAAGCGGTCAAATTTGTTGCCAACTTGAGTGGCTGCAAGGGAGACAGAGCTGCAGGACAAAAACCAACTACGGTTAGGACAGCAAGGAAGCCTAGCAGACATATCCCTGGCTCGACCAGGCCACCCGGAGCCCGGAGTCATGCTTTGAACTTAATTAGCTGCACATTAACGAATTTTTACTGCATGTGGCAGTTGCTCGCGGTAAATGGTAAAATGTAGTTCAGATAGTCGTAGAGTAGGAAGTGCTGCAGATGGGCTGCAGATTGAGAGTAGTGGGTAGCAGCAGCAGCAGCAGCAAGGTAGTTACTTGCCACTTCCTTTTGGCCATTTTACTGTGCGGCTAATTTTTGTTTTCGACAACGGCAAAGGGCTGGCGCAGACCAACATGGAACAACTCGCTGGCCACTGCTAGGAAATGTCATACCGCAGGCTTCCAGGCAAAGAGGAAATGTTGCCGAGATTAAATGCCCGACAGTTGCAGTGCTTAACAGCAGGGTGGCAACAAGGGGCAAGCTGTCAGCGCGGACAGGTGAGCTAGTCTCTCGGTGTGTCTGGGTGGCCGCAGTTATGCTTTGTCTTTGGTGTTAGTTTTGGCTTTGGTATTAGTGTTGCGTGTCGGAATAAGCGAAATTAATTTACATTGCATACATTTTTTTAGAGTAACAGAAATTTTCCTGACTTTTTTATCATTGCATATAGTTATGCTTTAATTATGCCAAATAAACGAGATCCCTTTTAAGGTAATCAGCATTTTCTTCTAAAAATTCTCTTAGCTGTTTAAAGAACCACGTTCAGTTTAAGCGCTCTCTTTCTTAAACTTTTCTTTCTTTTATATGCTAACAAAACTTGCTGGACATGATTTATGACGCTTGAGATTGAGCACTTTTCAATATATATGTATAATTTATGTTAACCAGATCAAAGGCCACATTAAACGAGAGAAGAGAAAGCCCTGCACACAAAAACACAAAGCGATAAGCATTTTTGCCTCTGGGCAACCCCAACTGTCCATAATGTGAGCTACAAAATGTTTGTTGAAAGGAAAGTTCACCTCGTAGTGGTTGTTGGTAAATATCCAGTTTGCCGCAGCATGTTGACTTACTTTCTTAAAGGTAAAGTTGCCAATCGTGTCAGTGTAGTATTAGTAAATGCTGGCTTCTAAACAAAAATTGCATACTCCACAGTGGGTTTGATTTAAGTAAAACGGTTTTGACTTAATTTTAAGAACCCTAAATATTTGAGAAATGCATGCGAAATATATTTAAAATATGGAACAGCTATTAATATAAATAATTTGACTAAATTTTGCTTATTATGCATGCAAAAATCCATAAATTGCCAGCGATTTAATTTGTTTTCCTTTATAATAGTTAAATTTAAAAGAAAATTGTTTATAATTTTAAGCATGTGCTTAAAAATATACATAAAGAATATATACATGAACTTAAAAGTTGTTTATACCTTTAGAGTATCTTATTCAGAAGTATAAAAAATTGTAATTCGCTCTTAGCTTTCGAGTAGAAATATATGCATTATATTCAAACCGAATGTTGAAAATAATAGCGTAGATCCCACTATTGTCTTAATGTTAAAATAAAATCACTAAGTACTTATTGGTTTTGACAAATTAATAGGAAAATAAATATTTAAAATGTTGGCACGCAAAATCTTACGTTCCAACCACAATGCAGATTTCAGGCACGTGCATTTACACGCTGGCTGCCATAGCTCGACAGGCTCTCAGCGCCCTTTAGCATCTGTTCAATAAAGCAAAGTTATCGTTGCCTTCTTTGCTTGTGTCTCTGTTGGTAACAAAAACAGCAGCAACAACGACAAGTGGCAGAAAAATATCGTAAAATAATATAGCTTAGCAGCAGGAGAGAGAAAAACGAACACACAAAAAATACTATTTTGAAGTCAGTAGTATATCCGTTTAGGAAGCCAACAACTTCCTAATACATAAGTAGTGGTAAGCACATACAAACACCGACGCACACACACACACAGGAAATAAACTAGTGCCAGGCAGCAAGGAGGAGGATTGAAATCGTTGCCAGGACGCACGCCTCTTTGCTTTTCCCTAGTCAAAGGGCTGCACTTGAGCAGCTTTTCCATAAACGTTAAGCCAAGGCAATCGAACAAACTCTCGCTCCATCTCAGCTTTTCCACATTCTGGCGAGCACTTGAAGTTTTCATAACAAATAAGCGTATCTCGATACTTTGAGTAGCCAAAAGTTAAGTTAGCTCCGAGGCCACGTAGTCAGATAGAGTAGAATGCAAAAGACTCAAACGCTAGCTCAAACTTAATGCTGAAAAATAAGATGGATATTGCATATTGCGTATATGCCGCACGGATCAATGCCAATCTAGCTGCTCAAGTTCTGAACGCATCGTAAGCTGCAGCGCTGCGCGTACAATAAATAATAATGAGAAACAGTTTCCTCAGAAATCAAGCAAACTTTTTAACTTACACACTTACTTACAAAGAACAGCCTTTTGGGCCACCATTAAAATGGACTGTAAAGAAAAAATCGTAATTCTATTTTGCTTTTAGGGCTTTGATTGAAATATTTATAGTTACCTGTTTTATGAGTGTTCAACCTGCACTCTCTTAACTTATAAAAAGATATTTAATTTATTTTTCTTGGCTTTATTAAAAATGGATTTCCTTGAAAAACTTTGCCGAACAAAAAACTGAAAAAGTACACATTAAAAAAAAAAAAATCACGAAACATAAGAAGCTGCTAACTAACGAAGGGCTGTAACTAAAGAATGTGTAAAAATACAAGAAGTTTTTCCTAAAAGTTACGATTAAAGGTACGTGCATGACAAAGATACCTTATAAATTAATTTCCCTTTGAATTTCCCTCTGAAGCCTCTGAATGGGAGAATCAAACATTTAAGCTTCAGTCTACAAAATTATTGTTGTTATACATTAGCTATGCTGGTATACACTTTCTATTATAACCAACTAGGGCAATATATGTAGGAAAAAAAATTGTAATATACATAAGAACTAATTAAAAACAATATTTAAATATTTTACATGGACCGCCTTTATATAAAATATGTTCCATAGGGACATCCATACTTAAGTACTATATTCAGTAATTATTTTGCCCTTAAGCCAACTAGAAAATTTCTTAAAGCTACTTTTGGATACCCACGCAAAGTATGTGAAAAGTATTTCACACACATATTCTTTTTGACACCCGCTCCAATATTTATAGCCTAATGTGGATAGGATTTCAGTTCATGACTTGTTGTTGTTTTTGGGTGCTTCGCACTTGGCCGGAGGACTGCCAGAGCTAAATGCACATTGCAGCCACGTTTTTAGGCACAGACACAATAAAGGAGTCGCTCCGCATTTGTGTACTTTTTTGTTTTGAGCAATTTAACAGCTTTTGGCTATAATAACAAGCCAGGCTAACAGCAGAGCACAACACAACAAAACCAAACTCCAAATTCCAGGCGCAACCAACAAATAATCAAGCTCAACTTTGCGCCAGTGAACAATCTAAACGGAATGTAAGGCACTGTATGTATATATATATATATATATATATATATATATATAGTACGTGGAGTAAGCAGGGCAGGAGTAGAGATGCCTGTGCATATTTTTGCAACACAAAATAAACCGCAACAGCAGCAAATATTGCTGGTAAGTTTGGGATAGTTGCTGAATTTTACATGGACATGTGCACACACACACAAACAAACAAACAAACACACGCAACACATTTGACTAGACAGACGATCTATATGTCTGAGTATGAGTGTGAGTATGGGTATGAGTATGTTGTGTGAGTAACTGTGCAGCACTGCGCCATAATAAAATGAAATATATTTTTAAACAATTACCTTTAGAAGCGCTTTTATGAAAGCGGAAGTTGCTGGCCAACCAACAAAGCCTCAGCACTTGAATGCTGGGCAAACTAGGCAAACAAGCGCTGGCCTGGCAAACTATCACCCCATAAAATTGGCAAAATGTGCATTAAGCGAATTTTGTAAGCACTTTGGGCGCAATCATGACGCTTTTATATAAAATTTGACCAACGGGAAAAACGAATAAATAAGCACAATACCACAAAAACAACAACACATCATACTATTATTAGCCAAAACCTTATTTTTCTATGAATACTACACACAAAACTAAGATATTTTCATCAAGAAACTGTAATAATTTACTAGCAAACCGGATAAGCACATTGTGATTGTTAATACGTGAGCTCTCTCGACATGTCCTCACTCATAATTATGAACAAAGAACCTAATGCTAAAAACTCTATTGTTTTCATTTGAGTAAGTGCTTGCTTGGGTGTGTTTGGGTTACTGGCATCATTTGTTGAGTGCTTTTCAAGGTTGTTACTTCGCATAGGAGACCAGGGTCAGTGCTTTTGGTGCACCTTTTCAAGCTCCGTGACAACATTTTCCACTTACCGCAAGAAACTTCAAATGTCAGTCGGAGTCGAGTGTCACACCGAGGCATCGCCCAAAACTGCTGGAGCTGCATATAAAATTCCATTAAACAAGAAACATCAGCTCAGCCCCTTAAGGCGTGGCGGCTACGCATGCGTAGCAGCAACATTCGCAACATTTGCAACATTTTCAGAGCAACATTTTTCCCCCAATGAAAACTTGCAGCTTCTTGAATTATGAATTGCACAAATTTTGTTAAATAAGTAAACTTAAACACACGCACACAGCACTGAGCATGTTCTTTGTTGCATATGCCACATGCCAACACACATACTCACAAGTCACGTAGCTGCAACAGCAACATTGAGTTGAAGCCGACTTTTATATTTCCCGGCGCTCCAGCCAGGAAAAAAACTGCTAGACTGCTAGATTAACCCTGTGGATTTCTTTGAAAGTCTGCCAAAATAAATTTAGGTTTATTTTTAAGGTAACAAAATATATATATTTTTGTGTTACATTTTTCTCAGTGACGAAAATTATTTTAGTTTTGAATGTTGAAAGTATTAAATATTAACTAATTTTATTTAAATATTTGGTGTCATTGAATATTGTTAAACAATTGATCTTAACCAGTTTTAAAAGAGTTTTTACTTTAACCGCTTGCTTTTAAAATACTTTTTATTTTATTTTTTTAAATACATTTTTCCGAGAAAATTCATTGCCAGACCATTGACCACGCCTCTTTTGTGTGCGCGCGTGCCTCAAATAGCTGGCACCCATTAAATAACTGCTGCCCCATTCGCGTTTTAAATGCTGGTCAAATGCAATAAACGCCAACTAAAAGCCACGCCAACAAGTAAACTGAAAACCTACCAACCAACAAAAAAATAAAACAAAAAACAAAAACTGCAAAATAAAAAACAAATAAATAAAGAAAAGCACAGCCAAAAGGAAACATGCTGAAATACCAGGGAAAAGTAAAAATTGCTGCAAATGTAAAGGAACGAAAAAATGAACTGCAATAAAATGCCAAAGCTAGCAACCAAATTACTTTTCAGCTACCAGTTTAGCTTTCTCTGCAGCTTCCCCAATTGTAGTTATCGGCAGTTAAATCTATTTCAAAACCTACAATAGAACGCACTACACAATTAGGCGCCATTTTAATAGGTCTACAACTAATAGTATAAACTGTACATATTTTAAACACGAAAAAAGTATTTTTTATGGGCAATAGCTCTAATAAATTCTTGACAGCCGGCTTCTAAATCAAAAAATTGGACGCACGTACGTGCACAGTGGTCGTCTTGCCTTAATAATTTATAGTAATGCTTGATTTGGGTACACACTCGAACTCGAACTCGGACTCGGACTCTTTCAATCGTATATAAATTTGCCACGCAACGCCTTTGGCTATCCAATGAGCCGGAAATGCACAAAAACATTTCGCACAATGTCTGCGGCCAATGCGCTTTAAATGCGTTCTTTGACTTTAGACGTGCAGCAAGCAAAAGAAGACCTATCATTTGGCAATTGGCTTGCTTAATCGAATTAGATTTACATTAAAGCCAATGTCTCGTCATAGTACACAATACTATTGGCGATGCGCGAAGCTTAGAATAGTTAAGCATATCTTAACTTAATAATTAAATTTAAAGCACTTTTTTTATGGATAAAACCTTTCTGAATACTTAATTAAATCATCAGTCATAATACCTAAAATCAAAATATGCAATATACTAGGGATTATGCGAGATTATGTTCAAAACCTGGAGTCTCTAGCTCTTAAAAGTCTCTGAGATCGACGATAAGTCTTGCACTGCTTGCAGCGTCACTTATTGGTGCTCACCGGTACTGGTCTCGCACTGCTTGAGCGCCACCTATCGGTATTAGCAAGCACTTCTTAGTTTATTTTTCTACTACTCTAAGCTTTAAGCTCTAAGCTGCAGCACTAATACACACTCAGATATACTCAGACAGTTTCCCTTTTTCCTTATCTTGTTTATAATATATACAAAAACTTTGTGAAATTAAAATAACGGTAAAATTCTTTTATACTCAAGATTATTATTTTTTATATTGTGCACATTTATGTACATTTATTTAAACTTCAGCTTTAAATATTGGAATGTTAACAAAAATGTTAAATTTCACAAATTTAACAAACATTGGACAGACATTGTTTGGTGTTTTAAGCTTGCTTTATTAAAATAAGCAATTTTACACATATCGAAAATTTGACCAGACTTAAACATTTCTTAACATAAGAATATTGTTTCTAAAATAAAAATAATTAAAACAAAAATCACTCAGAAAAGATTTCAAAAGTTTTGCTAAGTTTTGTCCTTTTCTGTGCTGTATTAACTAAACGTGAGTTATTTATTTTTAACTTATGCTTACAATTTGGATACGCACTACACTCAGTAATCATTTTGTAGATCTTTTATCTATATAGCTTGGAAGGTTCTCAAATTGCTGAGTAGCGTTTGTTGTGCTGGCGGAAATGCGGATGATGTTGCAACAGTTGCAGCAAATGTTGCCGATGGCATAACAAAACTTGGAGCTGCTGTCATGGCCCTAGATTGTAGTTGCTTTTGCGGCTGCTGCTGCTGCTGCTGTTTGTGCGGAGGCATTGGGTATGGCTGAACGCCATCTAGCGGTCGGTACTGACATTTCTTGGCATGAGTGCGCATATTACTGGACTGGGTGAACGCCTGATTGCAATTGGGATGTGGACAAACGTAGGGCTTGCAGCCGGTGTGATAATTGAGATGCGTCTTCAAGTGATGCTTCTTAGTGAATGCCTTGGGGCATAAGGGGCAGCTGAATGGCTTGATGCCTGAATGCAGACGATGATGCAGGGTCATGTTGCTGCGATCCGCAAAAGATTTGCCGCAAACGGAGCACTGATACGGCTTCTCTCCGCTGTGCGTGCGCATGTGCTGCTTGAGTAGCATCTTGCGAGAGAATCGCTTGCCGCATTCGGCGCACTTGTGCGGCTTGACGCCCGTATGAATGCGAACGTGCATATTGAAGGCGACACGCTGATTGAACGATTTGGGGCAATATGGACACTCGTATTCCTTGCGATTGCGATGAATCTTCATGTGACTGCTCAGATAGCCTTTATCATTGAAGGTCTTGCCACACTCTGGACACTCGGCTGCAAACTCCTTCGTGCCACGATGCACGGACAGATGATATTTATAGTTGCGCAGTTGCGAGAATCCTTTGCCACAATCCGAGCATTCGTAACGCGGCGATTTGTGTGTCTTCTCGTGCGCCTTTAAAGAAGCAAAAAAGAGGAGAAATATTATAATATTTAAAACAATTTCTTAGCTTAGTTGATAAAATTATAGATAAATTATGTAAACGAGTATTGCCAAAATGGCTTAAAATATTTCCAGCTTAATTTCATTTCACATTTTAATGAATTTCATTGTTTTAAAACTAAGTTGTTCCATACTTGATATATTTAAACCGATTCAAAATGAATCTTAATCTTGTGCTTGTGAGAGTGAGAGAAAGAGATGCGAAATGCTGCTGCCTATTGGCTGGCAGCCATTTTGTTGAACAGAGCTATCAATTGCGCTCTCTTTCTAATGCCATGTGAATATGGGTGTATGTGTGCGCGCGCGTCTGTGTGTTTTGCTCTCTGCTGCTTGGCAGCCTGCACCCATGCGTAAAACCAGTTTTCTGTTCGCTTCTGTTTTGGGCTCCACCATTTTTAACGATCTTTAGCAACTTTATAAACATTTGCATAAGCAACGTATTCCTCTAGCCTCTAACCAGTTGCCTTCTCTTTTTCAACTCTTCTGTTAACTGGAGCTCCGCCTTTTTTCATCGGACTCCTCCCTTTAAGAATCTTGCTTTGAGCGTTGTTAAAATTGTGTTTGCATTGAATACATTTCATACAAAAAGAAGTTCCAGATGCCTTAAGATGTTTACCAAATATATACTTTAATTTCCCTTGTCGTTTTCGACTCATGACTTTTTTGTGAGTTGATAATTGTGTAAATTTGAATACACATTTTTTTTATATTTCATTTTGTGAACTACATAACAACTTTAATAAAGTTTGAAATAATATCTTTGCTATTTTAAACAATCTTTTAACTTACTGAAAAAGGTCTCAAAATCAAATGAACTGATAGCTAATGAAAAATGGCGCTAGAACATTTATTAGTCTCAAATAAAATATATTTATTTGTTTTCTTCAACTTCAAATAATATCTTAACATTGCCAACTTGTAGTTATCCTGTAATCAACAAAATGTTAGACCACATATAATATTATTATTCTTATTATTTTCTGTACATTTAATTGCCCTTCAAAATGTATATGCATATTGAAATTTTTAGGTTTCCTTTTGCTTGTTATTTTGTAGGGTAAGGTACGCAGGCTATAATATATAAATATAAAGCAATCTTTGGACTTTTTACCAACGGTTCCGTTGATTTGCAAAACTCTATTTAAATTCTGTCGGTGTCACAACTTTATGTGAGGTTTAATATTTTGGAGTTTCGGTTTTAAATAGGTACAAGTCTACAACGTGCGTCTTTGGGCTTGTTAGCAAACATATATTATTTGAAGGTTGAAAATATTTTAATTAAGAGAAGTAAATTAAGAAAATTTGGCAAATATATTTTGGCTATCTTACGGTCTTACGGATGATTAGATTTGCAAAACGTTTTAAAATTATTTTTTTTAATAAAAGTTTTAACAGGAACTATAGAGAGAGATCTTTCAGACGCCAAATAATATGATCATGATAGTTTTTTAATGTTGTTCGAATAAGGAAAGTATTTATGTCATCAAAAAATAGTTTTATGATTCGGTTGGGCCAAATTCTGTTTATTTCTTGGTACTCTTTACTTCGTATCACTATTCAATTCTAAACGTTCGATATTTTGTAGACAACAAAGTTGTTAAAAGTTGAGTCTGATTGTGTTGTTTGGTTTGCTTTTGAGTTTTCCTTTGTTTAAGGTAATCTTTTAACATTTAGTTCTTGAGCATTAGTCACGTTTGATCTTTTTTGGATTTCTTCTATCATCGCAACGAAAATTAAGACCATTTTAAGCTTGATGTATTAATATTTACATTTGTCTTAAAATTAATATATATTAAATACTCTATTGACATTAATTTTTCTAATCTGTTTTTATTTAAATTTAGTTTCAACTTAACGATTTTTAAATAATTGTTTTTCAGACAGTATGTAATAAAAACACAGATAAAAGTGCCATCATTCGTTTCCAACTCGAACCCTATTTTATATTATTAATTCAACTCACCTCAAGTGTTTCGGAGCATCCGAAAACCTTGTCGCATATGCGACACTTGTAGCTTATCTCTTCAGCTGTTGTTGCATTGTTGTTGATGCTGTTGCTCGAAACTAATTTGGATAATGCTGATGTTGGTGTTGTTCTTACAGGCGATGCTGTCATTGTGGCTGTTGTCGTGTTTAGATTCACATTTGTCACCGCGGTAAAGGAAATGTTTGTGGAACTGTGATTGTTCTCCCTGTGAATCCTTGTGCTGCTCGAGCTGCTCACCGAAGAAGCCGCCGGCGATATCAACGGTGTCGGCTTGTAGCCAGCACCAAATTGTTTGTAGTAGTCCAAGCATTCCAGGCAATCTGCACGGGTGCAGACACGCGTCGGACTTTGCCTGTTGATCACATAGGGAGCAAAGTAACGTTTCTGCTGCTGCTGCTGTTGTTGTTGATGATGTTGATGATGTTGCTGATGTTGTTGATGTTGTTGATGTTGCTGATGTTGCTGTTGCTGGTATGGTGAGGTTGGTGGTGTTGTCAAGCCGGCGGCAGCTGCTGCCGCTGCATAGGCAGGCAGCAAATGTGGAAAAAATTGTGCATAAAACTTTGTGGCACTGGCCATGGCCAATAAATCCGGTGGCAACATGCCGCCATAGCCATAAGCTGAATCTCCTCCCGCTATTGATGGCACGTTAACTGCAACTGTTGTTGCTGCCAATTGCTGTTGTTGACTGCTTTTGGAGAGATCCAGTATACTATTGGCGCCGGCAGCAGTCTGCTTAGTCGCCTGATCCTTATCCTTTTTGCTAGCGCTGCCCAAAATGCGACTTATGCTAAAATCCGTAACTTGTTGCGGCGCCACGGCAGCTGGACCAGGCGATGCGGCAAGTTCGTAGCTGCGTTGCAGCATTGCATGCTTAAAGCCCATACTGCTGCTGCGTCTTCTTCTAACTCTTGTTGCGGGTGTTCCGTTCATAGACACACTAACTGTTTGTTTGTTTGTTTGTTTGTTAAGAGTCAACTGTCGCGCTACGCGTCAAAACACGAAATGTGCGCTTGAAAGTGCTGCCAACGGGCCACAACGTCTTTTTGGCCAACAGTTTAGCTACAACAGCATTTAATTGGTCAAGAAACGGGTTATATGTTGTTTTTTTCTGAGCTGCTGTGATCTCTGCACTTTTCTCTCTCTCTCTCTCTCTGTATATTTCTCTTTCTCGCTCTTTCTCTTACTCTCTGGCTGCCAATTAAGCAGCCCTGGCTGCCAGAGTCGCGCCTCCAATTACGAGCGAAGCGAACCTGGCAACGAGAACTATTTGGTAGTAGCATTTAACTAGTCACATCTATCATAACGTTTTTTATCAACACACACATCACATCTGGCTCTCCCTCTCTCTGTGTGTTAGTTTGGGCTCTCTCGCTCTCTCTCTCTAACTCTCGGTTAGTCTCTTGCTCCATCTGATCTGAGAACGGCAGTGAGTTGAGGTTTCTTTCGGAGCGTTGTTTTTTTTTGTTATTAATTGCGGTAATAAAATGTAAGCATCGTTAAATTTTTAAAATGTATTTCTCCTATTTTTTTCATGTTGTTGTTGTCGTCGTTTTCCTCTTGGGCATGTGTGAATCTTACGGTTATGCCCACACACACACATAAATATGGATCTCTTTTTGTCCAGCTTAGCTTTATAATCTGTGTGTGGATAAAGGGAACTAGGAAACTATGACATAATCAGTTGTCCAGGCTTGTGTTATAGGCCAAACAGGAGCTCAGCCTTCTAGTTGTAACTAAGATTGAAGATTTGTAATTTAGGATAGAAAAGTTGGGCGTTGGTTATGAGCTCAGATTGTTATGCATACCGGAGTTGAACAATTAAAAATATATCTTATTTTTTTCGGATTAAAAGTATAAAACAAAAGATATATTTACATACAGTCGATTCTCCATATGGGGAATCTAAAGGAAACAAAAAGAAACTTCGTTATACAGAAAATATGAAATATATAATTGTTTCTTGACTTAAAATATATTTTGTTATATATAAAGTGTTGTTTTAAGAAAGTTTTTGATGAAAAAGTTCTGCAGTAGTATAACCTATTATGATCACCTATCTAAAATTGAATTAAAGCTACCCTGCTAAAATCATTTCATACAAAATTTTACTGAGCTCCCATGGGTATAAACAATCCTTCCCCAATAAGTTCAGACACTCACATTGTTTAGTTAACTTAAGCAAGGTTTCTTATATGACTACAGTCCATAAACATGGATATAATATCCAGTTTGGAAGCTCTTGCATAGCATCAGTAGCGCCCATAAAAATGTGCAAAACAAAACGCCCAACTTGATTTGTATGAGCCGAAAGGCACATAAATCGAAAGGACAAACGAACAAAATTCAAGGAACTGTTCGAGATATATTTATGTATGTAAATAAAGTGGTATACACTTACAGCTACAAGTTGGTTGAGTCAACAGGGAGTGAACGAAAAAGAAGAAACAGAAACGAGCGGCTTACAATTGCCGAGCATCCAATTAGAGTACAAGCAGCTACCAGGTCTTCGTACGCCTAATGTACGCCTATCTTGTACACGATTTGTCTGGGATCACTTACAAGAGTGATCCGTATCGTGGCGAAGCGTACCAAACGGTGGCAAAGGATTACCCGTGTTGATCTTAGGCAATCCTAGACTGATTGATGATTTTGCTTGCTGTCGACAAGCGATTGCCCTGAACTGCATAAATTATAATTATAAACGAAAACTACAAAAACTTGTTCAATTTATTTCGTAGAATTCCGCACAATGATCATTTACATACAACATATACGAATACGAATCTTATGCGAGCGAAAGAAACTTTAAAATTTTTAATTACACTCACTAAATCATCGAGTCGAGTTAAAAAGGTTCTCTCCTGCTTTGTTGTATGTTTTTTAAGGTCGCATGACTAATGTTTATTAGCTGCTAATGGTTTGTTTTACAAAAGCTACGTGGCTTGCTCAGAGCCCGGAGAGCCAAGCTGAGCCTGGAGTCTAGAGTCGGGAATCGGGAGTCGGGAGTCTTGAGACTCCCAAACACTCTACAAAGACAAACAAACTGTTTCACCCGTTGACATTTTGACAAATTCCCTGCTGCTTACTACCGTCATTGAGAGGGGAACGGGGGGTATTCAATGTAAGCTGATACCTATCTCAGATGCTTATATCTTTTTAGTATGTGTGTGCCTTACTGCTATTATCTCTCTGCCCCTCGCTCTCTCTCACTCTTTCGCTCACTCTCTTATGTATGCTTTATGCCGATCTTCGTTCACACTATTAATTTTCCGCTCGTTTTTCGCCCCACCTGTTGCTGGGCTTGATATGGTCATTGTCATCGTTGTCATTGCTCTTCATCTTCTTCTCGTTGCTGTTACTGTTGGTGTTGTTGATTTTTTTTTTGTTGTTGTTGTTGTTGTGGATCCATGGGGTGGTCGGCATTTATCACATTTTGTGTGCGCTTAAACTCTTTTCACTTTGTTTGGAACCTTTAATGTCATGTGTTATCGGTTAATGATCAGCCGTTGTCCACTGATTTTCTGTCAGCGGGTGTTCACCCATTTGCTCTTCTTCTCCCTCTCCGGTTTTTTTTTTGCTTAACGGTTCTCCGTGTGTCTCATTTTAGGTTCCTTAACGTTCGACTTGACAAATGTGTTGATTTTGCAAAAGAGATTTGAAGATGTTTTTGGTTTCCTTCTTGAATTAAGAACCTTTGATGATTTTTCGGGTAGAAAGTTCGGAAGAAATAAAGGAAATATTAAAAAAAAATATATATATATCTTAGTCACAAAAGGCACTTTATACTCAAACTTTTCAAGCAAGTTTCTCAATCCAACTTAAGTATTTGCAATTAATTTGACAATTAATTTTAAGCCAAAAATAGTTTTTTGACCCAAACTTTTAATGAAAATATGAAATATGTGGATTTATATCCAACTACTAAAATTAAAATAAAAATATGTATATTTTCCCTAAATTAATTAAAGTTTCATATTCCTATTATTATTTATAAATTTGTATTTACTTTCATTATTGAAAATCTTGTTATGATTAGATAAAGCTTAATAAAATAATTAACATTATTTTAAGTCGGTTGTAATATATGTATACAATTTAAGTTAAACAGATAATATAGTCTTCTCGTTAAAGCGGAGAACTTCAAATAAATGACAACTTTCCAAAAACAGTAAAGTTCCATTCCCTAAAACCCATGCAAATTCTACACACTAAAAGCGCCCACACAACCAATGAGATTTTAATGTTCTTGTCAACACTGCCGTGAGACATTAAAAACTAATAAATAAACAAAACAAAAAACCAATCATGAAAGTTCAAAGTGTGTCTGGCAACGCTTGCGGATCCATTTGGGAGGTGTTATACTATTGTGTATGCCATATAATTTATACGCATCTAAATAACAAACTGAACAAGTAAGAAGGCTCTAGTCGAGAAATCCCGACTAGACGATACCCTGATCCCTTTACGCGAACAGTCAGTGCTTGCAAGTATGTGTAAGTGTGTGTACGACCATACTGCATACTGCATACTCAACTTCAAGGTTCCATATCTCCGGTGTTTCTCAACCGATTTTAATAAAAATTTCACAGATTGTTACTATTTTAATTAATAACTCAAATGCCATCTAAAAAATTTTTCAAATTCAAGATTTTATTGTTATCGATCACATGTGTATGACAAAAACGGGTTATCGAAAATCGAAAGCAAACTTGTACTGCCCAAGGATTAGGCGAGCTTAAGTTCCTAATCTGGAGTCTCTATCTCTTATAGTCTCTGAGATCGACGCGTTTTTACATACAGACGGACATGGCTATATCGACTCGACGGTTGATGCTGATAAAGAATATATATACTTTATGGGGTCGGATATGCTTCCTTCTGCCTGTTACATACTTTTGCACAAAACCATTATACCCTTTTTTCCCATTTTTAATGGGATCAGGGTATAAAAACCGAAAACGAACAAAGACACGTGAACATTATCATACAGGCCAACAAAGTGATATTCATAAATTATATATATATATATATATATATATATGTTTGTGGGTATACAGAGTGTCAACTATATATAGGTCTGTGTAGTCGAATGGTTTGCCGAGTCGTGTTGTAGATCACAATCATTTCAATTAATTCGAACATAAAATACGAAAATACGCTCGAAATGAGGCAGACGAACGGCTTCGCAAAATCAACCGCATGCTTGAAATATATCAAATTTCAATATAAATGAGCCACAAGCATAAATCAAGACGAACCCCCCAACGACAGAAACGATCGACCGACCAAAAACAACACAAACAACGCTTTCAAATTGACCGAACACCAAATACGATCTTCGTTTTTAATACACCTAATAAAGACGAACACCTGAATTTAACGATCTGACGAAAAGCTGTCAATCCCGCATTTACTTCGTGCCCCACACCTCTCTCTCTCTCTCTCTCTCACTCCGTAAGGCAACTTTCTTTGCCAGTAAAATGTAATTTATTTTGTTTTTACAATTTCGATCAAAAATAAAAAACCAATAACACTAACTTTAATTCGACGTTAATTATGCTAATGAAAACACATTTAGAATGCAAGAATTAAAATCAAATTTTTCAATTTAAATTCGATCGCATCGCATGGACCATTTTTATTGAAAAACACATTTCATTGGAATCGCAAGCAACAGAGCGAGTAAGCCACAGAGTGCAAGAGAGTGAGAGAGAGAGAGAGAGAAAGAGAGAGAGAGAGATAGATTATTAGAGCTGTCATACGAGTTAGGATCTTGTTTGCTTATTGAGCAATTTTATGGAGCGCCCCATAAATCCCCCACATACAAAGTATGTTAAGATGTCGACAAACGTAGGCAAAGTTTTATTTATCCAGTTGTTGTTGCTGTTATGTTCGTTTTTTTTCTTTTTTTTTTTTGTGTTGCTTGTGTGCCAGAAAATGAGCGATATATAGCGACAAATTGGTGTCTAGATAAGACCTAATGCAACAGTGGTAAAAAAGCTTTTAAAATTATATTTTTCTATTTCATTGGAGAATGTAATAAATAAATATTCACCTTTAGTGTTATAGCTAGAAAAGAAAAATAATTTCAAATTGCTGATTACCATTAGATGTGTATAATATATATCATAGATAATAGATAGATGTTTTCATTAGCCTTAAACGACATACTGTAAATATGTGCTATAAATAAAAAATGCATCTTTTTATCTCTTCTATACTTTAACGAAACATTGAAATGGAATGATAACACTCCAATTTAGCTTGCTACTTGAACATACTTACTACGTATTTATCCTTACCTTGCAAAAAAGACATAAGGTTTATTAATTTTTTTGTCTAAATATCATATGTCACACACGTTTGTTGGACAAATCGTACCTTTTTATTTACCACTTTGGAAGCTCAATATAATCTAAATTAAGCTCAATAAAAAAATCCATAGTTAATTATAAGCTTAAAATAAATACAGTCCAAAAAGGTATACAACTTTATTCTTGTCAAAAATGTAAAAATGAATTAAATGAGTTTTATTTTTCTTTTTACTTTTATATTTGTTCAAGCGATCAACAACTTTTATAACAATGAAATTTTAAGTATTTCGACATTAATAAAAAATTCTTTTGAAAGTAATCCGTTGGATGAATCGACGGGCAACATTTTGAATACTTATGAAGCAAGCAAACGCTACCCAAAAGTTTTTCCTTTGCGACACTTGAATCGTTTTAATGGTCAACACATTTAAATGCGTTTCAGTCTCATTAAGATCTTGTACGTACTTTGAGTATACGATGTGTACAAGCCACATGCAGCTGTTTGTTCGGCTTCCTGATTGCTGCTGCTGCTGCAGAGTAAAATCAATCAAATTTAACGATGTGGCTGTATAAAGCATGGCCCTGCTTCCATCTCTGTCTTTGTTTTGGGTGAGGCGTTAACTGGGCGAACTTCGTTTTAAGCCAAACACTACACATTTAGCTTTGCTCATGGTGTTGGTTTATTGTTTTACGTGTCGGTTTTGAAGATGCCGCCTAACAAAGAGCTTGCAAATTTGCATAATTTAATTATGAGTTCTTTTTGTATTGGTATGTAAGTGTGTGTGCGTGTGTGGCAACTATTTGGGTGGCTCAATCACGATAAGATGTACGAGCATCTCTTAGCGATTTATGGATTTTGTATTGCCATACATTAGAAAGTTGTCGCTATTGTTTAGTTAACATTTCTGAGTAATTCTCTGCAGTCACGCCTAACCAAAATAGTAAATGCTCCCACCGAATCTTTCACACACTTAAAGTCAGATTGTAGTTTTCATTCACAAGTAGTTTTTTACGATCGAATTAAACGAGCTCTATGTGATTTTGTGTTATCTGTATTATCCGATTTTCACTTTTTCGTTCGTCTTCTAATCGACGCTCATAAATCTTTTGAGCACCCCAACTGCCTTTTATCATAACTTTTCATTTAATAAACTCCAGCGACCGTCTGCTAAACCGCATACTTACTACATGCTAGCAAATCCCAAGCGGCCAGTTAACTAATTATCTAAATGACAATTATTATTAAAGTGCGAGCATTAAAAAAAAAAACACAGTTCCTCGAGACATGACACAATGGCCCACAATTATCACAAATGACCATAATTATTATCAACAGATAATAAAAAAAACAGCACCAAGTACTAAATGACATTAAAAGGATCGTAAAAACTCTTTCTTCTCAGTAGCATCAACGGATATGTATTTAATGATGCTCAGGAAGTGTACTCACTTGGAAAAGAAAGATAAAAAATATGAATCTAGCTGGTATTGCCTGTGAAAGGTAGTTTAAATGCTAGCACAAACCAAAATTAAGTAAAGCCTCAGCGTACACTTAGAGAAAAGGATGAAAAGAATTTATTCTTAAAATTTTATTTTAGTTTTATTGACCCTCAATCAATTATCAAATATCTAAAGCACACAAAACAGAAAATTCTATGATCAACAACTTTTAAAAAGGAAAACCCAACTAAAAGAACTATAGTAAATTAAACACAATGCTTAAAGAAATCGTTTAATTAGTGTTTTTAGCCCGGTAAGCCATATAAAAACAAATACAAATTTTATTATATTTATTTGTAAGCAATAAATTTAAGTTTATTTGGTTAAACTGTTAAAATAAATTGCTTTATTTTAATAAATAAGTGGCTTAGAACTGAGAGTGGGTAAGATTTTTAACATTTTTGTATTTAATCAACTAAGACTCAAAACTGCGTTTATGTTTTGAAAAAGGTTTTTTCATACACCATACCATTGAGCGGACCTCAAAAGCAACTTATTTTTAAAGCAATTAGGTGTTGTATTTGAAGTTCCTCTGCTTTAGCAACTTATCCTTCCCATGATTGACATAAAAATGCTTAAAGTTTACCTTAAAACAATGATAGAAATGTTGCTTGGATTTGCTTTTTGTATTTGGCTGGTTTGTGGGGCACCAGAGCTGGGGTAGTTGAAGATCTTTTGTAAGGTTGGAGCAACTCAACCAACACCTGTCGTCCATTGTGGCGGCGTATTGCTGTTGCTGATGTTGCTGTTGCTTTTAGCTTGTTCATTAAGAAACTCGGCTTCTGTGTAAAACATTTTTTAATAAATATTATAAAATGGGAGCTGCACAAAAACCAAAATCGTTTACAAGAAAAGCAATTAAACTAAACACAAACAACGACAACAAGAAACTAAGCTACGCAGTTAAAGACCCTAAAAAATGTCAACTGCCGCTCACAGCTTAGCCAACAACTTGGCAAACTGGCAGCCTGACAACTGGAACTGTTGGGAGTCTGTGGCCTGTGGCCTGGGTGCCACATCGGCTACACAGACCTAGAAATCTTACATCTCGGGGCACACACACACACACACACACACAGACATTTATTCCAGCGGCGGTCTCCAACTCTTGTCGACTGTCATAAAACAATTAAGTTTAATTTTGCCACCGTGCCCAGGTAGACACCCAGCTGGACCCCGACTAGGCTCAAATCAGTTTAGTTGTGGCATCAGGCTCAGTGCTGCACGTATTTAACGCATGCATTGTAGTTGTTTTTTGTTGTTGCTGGTTTGTTAATTGTGCACCTGTCGCCGCCTTTTGTTATCATTGCAGTTGCACAAACAACAAATTGCATGCCACAGATGCTGTATGTCTAGCGTTTTAGTGCAACAGTTGCTAGGAAAAATCCGGCTAATGGATTTGCTTGAATTGCGATGCAGCCTTAAGACAATGCAATATTTGAATCTGAAGGTTATTCAAGTTTTCAGTATTTCATTTGTGCTCCTTTGGATACGAATAAATTTAATGGTCTCAACAACTGTATTTGATTTCTTCATAAATCTTGTAATTTTCTTCATTGAAAGTGCCTTGATGTTGGTCTCTTCTTCAACAACTTATCAAATTAAATTTTGCAAAAGATTGTTGTGTCTTTGACTTTTCGCTACACCCATTAAGTTTGGTATTTGTCACACTTTGCCCCACCCATTTCACAGTTTTGGGTGAAATATAAAAACCTCATGCAATTTTCATCATCAATGTAAGCTAATGGGAAGCAACAAGTTTTTATAGCTATGTTATGTTCATATATATACATATATATCTTAACTCCACAGCATTTACAACTGCCGCTTGCTTTGCATAATTGAAAGTTGAAAATTTTTGGAATTTGAGTTGGTGTAGCTTTAGTTCCGGCTACTCATGCGACTCACCCTAAATAACTAAGTCAAACAAATTAAAACCTAAAACAAAGTAAGGTGTAAATTATATGTTACTTGGACGCCAGAGAATCCCTCAAATTAACAATGAAACCGCTTTGTCTACAAACAAACCATCGGCTATGTTTATGCCCAAAAGATAGAGATGAAGAGAGAGAGAGAGGGAGAGGGAGAGCACCCACAACAAACGGTAGCCTCTTCGATCAAATGAAATATTGCTACACAATATACGTTTTGTGGTTAGCTTTTATGGCCACGTTAATGAAAATGTCTGGCAAAGTAGAAGATACGAATACGTCGCATTGTTCAGCCAGCTAACTAACTCCGCATTGGGGCTGTAAAACATAAATAAATAAATTCAAGACTCGTGACAATTGTAAATTGTTTTAGCAAATCAATAAACCCGATTTCATGGCTTGCACTTCTCTAGCATCGTCTCAAGCTATGTGATAATTGACAACTAATTGCACAAGTCAATTCTCGCAGCTTGCGAGACATCCCCAATACAGGACCGAAACAGACGCGCGTCCATCATCAACATTTTCCCTTTAGCTTTAGCTTGGGTTTTTTTTTTGTGTTTTTTGTATGTTCCGCATTTTTGCGCAGGCGCCCGCGTTCGTTGAGGAATCGTTTTGGATTCTCCCCAGCTGCTGGCCGTCGCCTCTTTGATTGATAGCGAAAATGTAACCGTCACTGGTTACATGTGAATGCTGACTGTGTCGTTGGAGAACTCGCCTGGGGTACGGTGACATTGGTCACAGCGAGAAACGGTGGTCCAATCCGGATGTGGTGTGCCGTGAGGATGTTGACGTTTAACTGTTTGCCGCTAATTGGCCGATTTTTGCTTTATGCTGCTACCTTTTGACAAATGACAAACTATCCAATGAGATATTGTCGTACATTTAACTGGCATTCGATGACGATGACGACCATAAGCTCCAATAAACGCTCTGCGGTGGGGCCAACTATTATCCAGTTGCACTTCCTATAACGCATAGCGGTAAAAGAGGTAAAACAGCATTGCAGAAATTCCTTAAACTCTTTAAGATACCCCATAATATCTAAACGCTAAGCCAAAGAAATTGTAGGTCAAATTATACAATAAAAATCGTCAGTTTACGCCGGTAAATGTCATTAAAACATTATTTATTATATTATGAGAAAGATATAGTTATATACTCAATTAACAAATATATATAAGATCTTGCAATGCAAAACACAAAATAATTTTTTATTCTACTATTTTTTAAACATTCAATAAGTCAACATTTAAAGTGTTGCGTAAAATAAAAACTGACAGCGTACATTTGTTTAAAAGCAAATCACGAATGAACTCAAGCATGTAAGCAAAAAGGTATTTAGGTATAGTTTATAGGTATACATCTGAACATTTATCATCCAGTGACAAAATGTCAACGTTCCCTCCAACTGAAAACGACTTTTCAAAAGCTTTGCGTGTTAAATGGAACTTGTTTGGCTTAAAGTCTAAAAAGGCGAGCGGCAAGAATGTTTTTATATGTCATTAAAGTTAATTGAATCTAATAGCCACACAAATATAATAAAAACACAACAAAAATTCTAACAGTCGTGAGTGCAAGTCAAGACCCGGTCCTAGCTTTAAACTGTAGAACTCTCATCTAGTGACAATTTTTGACACACTTTTCGTTGTTATATTAAAATATTATACATATAAGAATGCTAGTATAACAAGTGTAGCTTAATGTGAAAAACAAATAAAAAGTTAAGTGTAAGATAAGTTAAATGATATTGAAATAATAATCAACCCAAGCCCAAGATAAAAGTAGTTATATTTGTAAAGCTACGAAACTACAATTTAAATAAGTAAATAAAGGTTCCTTTAATATTCAAAATCGTAAATTTTTTAATTTCGTATAATAAACTTACTAATCCAAACTAAATATATCCAAACATATAAAATACTTAATACTTATAAATACTACTTTATTTATTTTCTGACAACTTTGCACTTCATATGTAGTTATTTTGTCTTGACAAAGACACACATAAACGAAGAAAAAAATTATGATTGCTTAAGTATCGATAGCTTATTTTGTATGTTAAGCATGATGTTTTTGCAATAAGTTGCTATAGATTTGAAATTACACTTAAAAACGTTTCTTAAACTTTTTGGTTTCTAAAACAGAAAGAGAAGTGTAAATATTATCTGTCCTATGATAGTCTCATCTTTAAGCTTATTGTCAAAACATAGTTTCAACTTAGTTTTTACTTCAAACAATAATAAAAAAAATGCTACTTATTATGTATATATATACATATTATATTTAATGAAAAAAAAAATAATTATTTTCTCTAACGATTTTCGTACACTTTTTATTTAGTGTTATAAAATGCACATAATTAAAAGTAATATAATTTTGATAAGCACTTTTCTAACATTAAGAAAATAACCATCTACCTGGGTACGAAATAAATTTGAACCAAGTAAACTTAATGTGTGTCAGTTAACACCTAAGTAAAACAGTTATTTCTGGTTATTATTGCTTTGTGTGGCATTCGTATAACCAAAACGTCTGTTTGGCTAAGTTAAGATCTTCATTTGAAGTGTGCACGCATAAAATTGTTAGCAATTTTGATGAAAATAATTGGCCAGATGTGGCCAGGCAGTGGGCGACGGCCGATTGGGCGATGGGGCGATGACGATCCAATTAAGGTGGCGACAAAATGTGTACGTGTTCATAAATATTGTCAATTAGCGGTGCTTGAGCCAACCGATGGCAGCCGAACGGCTAATTGCGAATGAACCTTGGCTAACATCAACAAACAAACAAACAAACAAACAATCACATAGGAACAACAAGTTACGCAACAATCATTGCAGGCACAGGTCGAAAGCAACATCATCGACAGCGACTCATCAATGGAATGGAATGAAATGAAATGAAATGGATGGATGGATGGATGGGGATTGAGTTACATTTACGAGCTTCAGTTGTGGCACAGTTTGCCCCGTTGGCGGCAGTTTGATTGATCAAACGGTGACAATATGGCACTTACGGGTGCAATCAACCAGCAACAGCTGCCTCCCCCTTTGCCACCCTTCACTTATCTTCTGCTTCTGCTCTCTGTCTGTCTCGCTCATTATTTTATAAAGCGTGCGGACTGCATAGCAAAGCGTTGCCATTGCCTGCATGCCGCTTGATTAGACGAGAGCACGTCTTCTTCTGTCATTTCTCCAATTTTGATGGTCTCCTTAATTCACATGGCATTTTGCCGTTTGCGCTCCATTGGGTGTCGTTTCGTTGTGTAATCCTTTAGTTAATTAAATTAATTAAATGAGCGCATTGGCACTTCGGGGATTTCAAATGCGTCGAAATTATGTGTTTAAAGAGTGCATAAAGTAAAGAGTACTTACACTTTTTCTTCACTTGGCTTAAAAGTTAATAGATTTCTTTGGAGCTAGTTGCTTTTAAAGTTTGTAAATATTAGATAGGATTCTTTGATGTTAGTTGACAGTTGAGTTCAGTAGAACAGTATCATTTATTGAATTTAACTTTGACAGAAAATGTTTCGTGTACTTACAAAAAAGATTCAATATTTTCAAATAATTAAATATAACAAGTAAGAAGGCTCTAGTCGAGAAATCCCGACTAGATGATACCCTGATCCCTATACTTTACGCGTACAGTCAGTGCTTGCCAGTATTTGTGCGTGTGTGTACGACCATACTGCATACTGCATACTCAACTTCAAGGTTCCATATCTCCGGTGTTTCTTAACCGATTTTAATAAAAATTTCACAGATTGTTATTATTTTGATTAATAATTAAAATGCTATTTAAAGTTTTTTTAAATTCAAGATTTTATTGTTATCGATCACATGTGTATATCGAAAACGGGATGAGTTATCGAAAATCGAAAACAAACTTGTACTGCCTAGGGATTAGGCGAGCTTAAGTTCAAAATCTGGAGTCTCTAGCTTTTATAGTCTCTGAGATCGACGCGTTCATACATACAGACGGACAGACGGACAGACGGACATGGCTATATCGACTCGACTGTTGATGCTGATAAAGAATATATATACTTTATGGGGTCGGAGATGCTTCCTTCTGCCTGTTACATACTTTTGCACAACTTCATGATACCCTTTTTTCCCATTTTTAATGGGATCAGGGTATAAAAATGTATCAATTACCATATCCATAAAAACTTTTACTCTACGTTTAAGGGAAACTCCAAGCATTATTAACAAAAAATTTCCCTTTTTTAAAAAGGCAGAACAATATATTTGCTTTTGATCTGTAGCTTCGCATATATAATTTATTTTTCGCATCCATAAACTAAATTGTTAAAATAGCAAATATGTGAGAGGACCAGGCACCAAATATTTCCAAATTAAAACTATACAAAACTGCCTAAATCGCCAGTTAGGGTATAAGTTGTCATTGATCCAAAAGTCAAGGAGATATTATTGCTTTAGACATCTTAAGTCTTCATTGAAAAAAAGAAAACACAGATTTTCTTGTTGCTGATACTTAAACAAATAGTTGTTAATGTGCTCTTTGACCTTAATAATGTGAGCCTGATTTAATCACCTAATTGTTGTCCAATTGTGGAGCACACCCAAGATGTCGAAACATTTGGATCTCTAAGCCAAATCTTTGTAAGCTCAAATCAAAAGGTGCTTCCGTTTAATTTGTTTAAGCGAGTTACATATCGATCTCTGTGGCCTGAGAACTGCGGCTTCTCTAAGTACATTTCGTTTGAAATTCAATTAAAAGATCTTATTTGACTTTTAAACGTTACATTCTCGAACGTCAGACATAATTAACGGGTGGCACATTAAAGCGATTTCTCAGCTACTTTTTGACTACTGCAGGTTCAGTCAGTTTTATGATCACTGTGGATAAACGAAAATTTAAATTATAAACCGTTTAAAGAGCACAAATAATAAAAATACAAAAAACAAATACTTATCAAAAACTTTTAAGAATGCTAGATACTCTCTACGAAGGTTATTGATTTAAAGAAATATTTATTTAGTTTGTTTGCCGATATTCAGAAAAGCTTTCAAGACGACTACAACACATTTTTAATAAATAAGTCTACGAGAAATTCATTAAATTTGTTCTTTTCCTTATTTTTATACCCTGATCCCATTAAAAATGGGAAAAAAGGGTATCATGAAGTTGTGCAAAAGTATGTAACAGGCAGAAGGAAGCATCTCCGACCCCATAAAGTATATATATTCTTTATCAGCATCAACAGTCGAGTCGATATAGCCATGTCCGTCTGTCCGTCTGTCCGTCTGTCCGTCTGTATGTATGAACGCGTCGATCTCAGAGACTATAAGAGCTAGAGACTCCAGATTTCGAACTTAAGCTCGCCTAATCCCTAGGCAGTACAAGTTTGTTTTCGATTTTCGATAACTCATCCCGTTTTCGATATACACATGTGATCGATAACAATAAAATCTTGAATTTGAAAAAACTTTAAATGGCATTTTAATTATTAATCAAAATAATAACAATCTGTGAAATTTTTATTAAAATCGGTTAAGAAACACCGGAGATATGGAACCTTGAAGTTGAGTATGCACTACACAGTATGGTCGTACACACACGCACAAATACTTGCAAGCACTGACTGTACGCGTAAAATATAGGGATCAGGGTATCGTCTAGTCGGGATTTCTCGACTAGAGCCTTCTTACTTGTTTTATAAGATTAAAACAAAAATATGAAATAAAAACCATTTGTTTGTGTATTTATATAAATCATTACTTAAACATACATAGAAAATATTGTGTTTTACCTTGGAGAATGCTGTTTTAAGATTGTTCAGGTTATGTTACAATAAATCTTTCAAACATGGGAAATACTTTCTTAGAATCTCTAACATTCCTACAACTTTGTATACCTTTTTGACAACAATTTTAAATGAGTATAGCATATAAAAAAACCAAACAAATCAAACAAAGGCAACAATAGAAGTCGAAACGGCAACATGTGTGCCCGAGCTCGATTTTTGGAGAGTGTTGTATGTTGCTGGATTTGATGGGGTAGGTGGGAAGGGGTGACTGGTAATTAAATGTAATTAATTTTCACATGCCACAAAATTAAATGCATTTAAATCGGAGCTCAAATGCGAACAGTGTGAGCTTTATAAATAGCGCATGCTTTAATAGCCCGACGTTTGTTGAAAGCGATTAAAAAAGTTTCATTAAGATTAAAATGAAAAAAAACACACACACAACAAAGCAACAACGGCTTCGTGTATGAGCAATAAAAGCAACAGCAACAGACAAACATAAGAGTTATTGCAATTTTAAATTTTAATTTTAATTTCAAGTCGACTATGACGACAGGTGAATAAACCATGGGTCAAGTCAACAAATGATATAAAAACAAAAACACAAACTCTTTATAAAAGCAACATTTGAGCCATTTACCGTTGCGCCCTCGAGGCGTGGCCATGTTTCATTTTTGAGGGCAACTTTAGTTAGCCGACATAAAGTGTTGCTTTTTGATGTTTGCCACTGAAAGCTGATGCTGTGATGCTGTGTTGCTGCCTCCATGCGTTCATTTGCCATCTTGCTCTCGCTTAACGATCACAAAATTCAACGGAAAAAATGGCGTTTAACTGTAACTGGGCAATGTGAAACACCTTTTCGGGTCAGGTGCTGCCAACGAGATTTCACCAAACAGCCAACGAACGCCCCACAGTTTTCATTATCTTACGGTAATATCGCTCATAAAGTTCGGACTTTTGTTGTATGCTGTTTCATCATCATCATCATCATCATCCTCATCGTGTTCATCATGATCATTTGGTCAGCCTTCGGTCATCTCAAGACACAACTACACATGCATATGTACAATCATATAGCAACGTCAGCTCGTTATGGTTTCCTACATGCTTTGTCTTCTCTTGGCCTGCTTGCTAATATTATCTACACGGTCGCCGTTTGCTGTTTTTTTTATTTGTTTCTTTTTGGCTTTTTGTGTTTCTTTTCGTTTGGTTATTGCGCAGATTTATCTTTAAGTTTGCTCTTTTGATTGGTACATTCTGTACAGTTTTTATTGTCGTTTTTATTGCCCGTTGTTTATTTTGTTGGGTCAACTGTTTACTGCAGTTTCCGGTGAACAGGGTGCCGAATAATACATTTTTAAATAAAAATTCCATTTTGTGTCGGCTTTAATCAAATACTAGGACAAAGAGTTGCTATGAAGAACGAAAAGCTATGCGAATATGTGAAAGTTTTAAATTGTAGAGCAAATAGTCAGCTTTGACCCAAATTGTTCAACTGTTTCAATATTTTTGTTTACTTGTTGTTTTTTTATAGTGGACTTAAAATTATGATAAATTGAAGGGTCTCCTAACCAACGCAAGTGTTTCCAATTTTATGCATAATATATTTTGCTATTTTTTAGATATTCAACAGTTAGCCTTTCAAGTAAAATCCCAAATGTAGGGACGCAAAAATAATTAAATGTCACAGCTTTGATAACCGATTAGACGTGCTGTAAAATTCCGATGCTGAAATGAACAACTTTTTTGAACTACCTGGCAACTGTGATTAATGTCAGCCTATTAAAATGACACATACTCGTAGTATGTTAAAGCATCCGTGAGTCAAGGATAACGATTGGGGTCACTTGAAAGTTTTCCAGAAAGCAGCTGCAACAACAACAACAACACCAATTTTGTTGTACACGCACTTCGGTTGCGGTTTAATCATTACGTTTAAATCTAGTAGATCATCCAGTGTCACAGTACTATCATATACATTTGTATGTTCCTGAAACTACCTAGTTATTTATCTTCTCTATGTCTTTATACCTTTCAAAAAGAAGCGTAAAATTAAGTAGTGCTAAAATGTATATGTAATAGCATTTCTACAAGTGTATATATTCTTCATCTGATGACTGATCATGTCAGTATGTTGGTCTTTCTTCCAGTTTACTGATTGTCGTTTGAATAAAAATCTTTAATCTTTGATCTCTTATCGTTATTATTGCCTAACATGAAATCCAATTTTTTAACTGCCAATATTTTCTCGCAAAGTAGTTGGTAAAGGGTATATTCTAGTCGAACTCTCTCTCTCTCTCCCTTGACTTGAGAATTCTTAATTGTTTTTATTACTTTTGTGCAACAACGTTTCTCATTTTGTTTTATAGCCAAGTGGAATATCCCTCAGCAGAGGGAGGGAGGCAAGTGTATGCAAACACTGGGGTCAAACTTGCACACTTGAAGCGCTCTCTCATCAACAGCAACAGAAAAAACACATGTCATTGTTACAGGTGAGTTGTCCGCCTGTGCTGCTGATTTGAATATGTTGATAACACAACGAGATCTCTGTTGCAGCCCGTTAAGTGCCTGGCAATGCCCCCACTTTCAAGTCCCAGCTTCAGGCCCATTTCATTTTGAGCGCCTGACAAAACGCACTCCGCACGTACCGCTAATTAGCGAGCGCTTTAAGGCCCCAAGCAGACAGGCAGGCAGTCAGGCAGGCGCACGAGTCGACGGGCGTTACGAATCCAAACATACTTATACATGTAGTGCACATTATGGGATGAGTTAGTGCGTCAACTTAGTGGCTGACTGAATGGCATGTTTGTTATACAAACTATGACAAACGATATGGTATTTTCATCTAATCATATTTTATATTTTATTTATTATCCTACTGTTAAGCAACAAAAATCTGGTTTTTAAATCAAAAGGTTGTTTGGTGAACATTAAAGATGAAAAAGATTATCCACTAGCGGCACTTACTTTGAAAATTGCTGTAATAAAGAATAATACTAGATCGAAATATTCAACCATCGAAGTATATATTCTACTTATAAATCAGCTGTATGTCATATCAAAAACTGCACATAGAAGCTCCGACTTTTTCAACATAAGATGAGATCCAATTGCTTAGAAAAACTGCCGGTACTCATTTTTAAGCACTTTTGGCTTTTTTACTGTTTTTTAGGTTTTTTTTTTTTGGTATTTTAAGGTGCTACAACAATGAGAAGGGGGCCTTACAAGTTTTTATCCTTTTTTTTTAACTTTTAGCAGCTAGATTCTAAATGAATACTGCTCGTGTTTTAGGAGCCTCCGTAAAGAATGCAACAAATCAGTAAGTTGATTTTGTCAAGCTGCAAAATAAACAACCAGCCAAAAAGTATGCTATCCCTTAGCTGAATTGTCAGGCCAATTTCCAAGAAACTGTTGGAAAAATTGGGTGCAAAAGATAAAATCTGGAACTTTAAAAATAAAAAAGGCTAACAGCTTAAAAAAGCGAAAAGCGCCTAAAAAATTAGTAACGGCAGTTTTTCCAAGAATTCGTTTTAACTGAAAAGGCTGTATATTAAAGTCAATAAACCTAAACCGCCCTTCTGAGAATCACTTTACATTTTTTTTTTTTTCGTTTCCAACACTAGGTCACATATAATTTGATTTATTTTATTTTTGTATTTCGTGTAAATTTCTCTTTGACACTTAAATGCTAAACATTATTTACAAATATCCATCGGTAGTTTTGTGTGTTTCGTCTTATATGTATGTGTATAGCTTAAATACACTAGTATAAATACTTGTGATTTGCTCAAGCAGTTAACAAAATAAAAATAGTTACACAAAGCTTCATGCTACATTTTTGCTGTATTCCAATTCTTGTAAATAGTAAAGAGTTATATCAATTTTGAAGCGAGTGCGACGATTATTCCATGTAATATTAACGGCTGGTTTTACTTTGTCTGTCCTTATATATCGTTTTATATGGAAGGAACAATGGACGACATATGCGAACACAGTTTTGTCGTTGTATATATGTGAGTCTTTTTTTAAATAAGAGATTACTTCAATGGGTATCGAAAGCGTAGGCGCATCAGTGTATATAACTGAACAGTCAAAAGCGTGCTTTTGATTATGAGTATTACGCAACAAATATAGTAATAATAAAACTAATTTTATTTTATAACTATTTAAATATCTGTTATAAGCAATAAGCTTAATAACAACATAAATGCAAAACGTAACATCAACTTTTAACAAATTTACTTTTCTTTTGTTTTAAGGTTAGCTATTTTAAACTTTTTAGCATTATGCTAAACAACATTTTCTACTCAAAAACATTTAACGACTAAAACGCTAAAGAAAATTCGTTTAATATTATATTTGACTAACATTTCTGCGATTTGCGAGTGTGATGAAAAAAGAGTTTAAGAGCCTAAAAATACTTTGCGATTGAGATTTATAGATTTATAGTGAAGTAGTAATGTTTTATGTTTTATCTTAACTACTTTTCGTTGGTTAGTTGTTGTTGTGAATATATCTTAATATATGTATATAAGTTATTTTGTTGCTTCCAAGTCTGGACAAGACACACATTCAGCAAATTGCTCATATCATCAATATGTTATGTTTTGTTTAGTCAAAGATCGTTTAAAACTGGACCAGATAGGTTTTTGCATAGAAAAAACTATTTACAAAGTGCTTGGGTGTAAGCTAAGATTTTTTTGCAGCCTTTCTTAAGCTTTAGTTTAGTTATCCGTGTGATAATGTTGCTGCTACTGCTGTTGCTGTTGATGGTGATATAAAGAAGATCCGGCTTGTGTTGATGATGAGGTCGATGATGTTGCAGGTTTGCTTATCGATGGCATAATGTCCTCAATTTGTATTAGCTGTTCGATGGGTATTAGAGACAATTCACCGCCAACGGGCTGAGGCATTGGCAGCTTCGCCAGAGCCTGCAATATTATAATAAAACAGATTTATTGACATATATATATTTTTAGGTCGTGACAACTCATATCTCTGCTTACCTTGGCATGCTCCACAGCAATTGTTGCTGCTTTTTCTGCCTCGCGCTGTCTTCGCTCCTTCAGCTTTAGTGAGAATATGGCCACAGATCGTGCACTTTTCACCAGTTTCTGTTTAAGCCGCGATTTCTTGGCCGCCAGTTCAGCAGCTAGCAAGAGAAATTTGTATGAAATGGGTTGGTTTGATGTTTCTTTTCGAAATAAAGTGGACTCACCCTTTGTTTCATCGTCTGCATTGCCAGATGCCGCCGGTGTCGATGCGGTGACAGCAGCAGCTGCTTGTGCCTGCTCCTGATCCCGTTCCCTTTCCCGTTCCTTTTCTCGTTCTTTTTCCCGCTCACGCTCTTCCTTTGCTTGTTGCTTCTGCTGTTGCTGCTGCTGTTTGTGCGATGAGCTTGAGGAGGAATTCGATAAAGCGCCGACGCTGGGCCGTGACTGTGAATTGCTGATGATACTGCCGCTAGCTATTGGACCGGCGCCACTAGGACTAAAGACACTGCCGCCGCCGCCCGATGACGATGATGATGAGGCGACAATATGATGTTGTTGTGGTTGCTGGTGTTGCTGCTGCGCGCCTGGTGGTGTGGCAAGCATCATGCTGCTCGTTGCACCAGTTTTAAGCGCCACATTGCTCCAAGAAGGCGCTGGCTTTAAAATATCCGTGGGTTCTGCACTGTTCCCGAGTTCCTTAAGTTATAAAGGTAAAGTGAATGTATGCAAAATAAAGTTAATTTTTACACTGTACAACCAAGGGCAATAAATTACATTTATATATTTTAATGTTTATGGTCTCACACTAAACACACAAACGCACACTTAAAGCTTGGTACATGCATATAATAGTAATGGATATTGTGAGTGAGTTTGAAGCCAGCGTGAAATTCATTATACATATGTGTGATATCAAGCAATTACCATGCCAAGTTTAAGCCTTTAGGAGAGTTTAGATAGAAGGCATATTTAAACTGCCCAACAGATTGCCAATTGATTTAAACTGTACACAAAAAAAAAGGTGCAAATGGATTGCAATCATTTAAATAGAATACATTGAGAACAACATTTATATCAGGTTTATCAGGCACAATCAAAACCCATATCGATTAAAATACATTTAATAGGGTTTTATGTCAGTTAACTCTTCACTACCTTGGCAATACAATCTATGCTTCTATGCAGGTTAGCATTATCGTTGACCTTTAAACGGGACATCCATTCAGGTGCGTGGTGTTTAATATGTAGTTTGTCCTTTAAACAGGAGAACGATGTTAGAGACACTTTTGAATTGTTTTGATTGTGTGTGTTAGCCGTATTTAGCCTCTATAAAAGGACCCATTAGTTATCCTAATCTTCACATGTTTATTTCAAATCACAAATCATAGAAATATGTTAGAAAAATCTGTTTGTTAAACAAATATTATAACAATCTGGCTGATATTTTATCAGCTTTCGTTGCATTTATTTTTGCATTCTCAATACGATAAATCTTTGCTGCTTGTCCTGTAGCAGTACCAAGATAAATTGAATAATGCAAGCTCTACAAAACTACTCACTGTTGAAAGCTACAAATGTTCTACATATTACACACAGCTAGCTTTATGTATTGAGGATTTTTGCTACGCACAATAAAAAAGTGTTTGTGTTGTGTTCAATCATTAAACCGAATTTTTTAGTTAGTTTATCTAGTGAATTGCCATAATGTTGATTTGTCATTTCTTACGCTCATTTGTAAATGTGATGCACTTTCCGCGGATACTTTTCGTACCTTGCTGAACGGCGGAATCTCAAAAATTTTAGCTGCCTGCTGTTGTTGATGCTGTTGTGATAGCTGCTGCTGCTGCTGATGGTGGGTTGACGGGTGTTGTAGCTGTTGAAGTTGCAGGTGACGAGGCATCGAGGCACGCTGCGGACTGCTACCCGTGCTGCTGCCAGTGTGATCAGCCGAGTCGCTAGATTTCTTACGGAACGGCGGTATATCTTGTATAAGCATCGTTTGCATTCGCTGAGCGTAGCTGGCAGCGGCAGAGTTCAAGGCTAGCGTGCTAGCTGAAGCGCTGTCAAGTGCCAAATGAGCAAGCGAGATCAAAAAAATAGAAAGAAAGATCAAAAAAGAGTGTAAGAAATTGTTGATAAACTTGAAGAAAGAACATTAAGCACTTGATAAAGTTGGTGTTCCAGTTAAGCTTTTATTAAATCTTTGATAAGTTCGTTTTTAAAAGTTTCAATAAACATTAACAACTGCAAAACCACTTTATCAAGTATATTATCAACAGCAATATATGTATTAAGATATATATATTTATTTACAAAACAAGTGCCAAATAGAAGCAGCTTGTAAAGTTAAGAGCTTTGCCAATGAAAGAAGAGTTTTTGCATAACAAATTTTGATTTTCGGAAAGCGGAAAAGATCAACAACACACACAGCACAAATATGGGATCACAGTACATTCACATATCAGTTTGCATCTAAATACCGCAACTATTGATATAGAAGATTTACCCGTAACTCAACTGTTGTGGCTGTTTCTGTTGTTGTTTTTGTTGTTGTTGTGATGTAAGAGCGCTCAAATTGCGCACCGAACTTCCAAGAAATGGCGGTATTTCCGTTATGAAGAATAGCGATTTTTTCTTACAACTTTTACAAGCGCTAAAAATAATTAATTTTTGAAAAAGAAATATGCATTTTGTGTGTGTAGGCAAAATTATGTGGAATAAACTAAAACTTAAAGAAAATTTATTTCAAGTATTTTAAATGTGCGTCTGAAAAATATATATATACATGTATGTATAATATGTATGTATTTTGTTGATGTGTGTGTGTTTTAATGTTGAACTTAATTGAGGTTGCGTGTGTTGAAAAGTACTTAGGTTGCCCTCGATTAAACTTTAATATTAATTCTTTGCCTTACCCATTGCCATCAAGATGCAAACTAGTCAGCGAGGCGCCACCGTGTGGCGGCGTCGATTCATGCAGCGGTCGTATGAGTATTGTGCTCGTCTGTGCAACACAGTTAAACAAAACATGGAAATTATTTATTAGTCCATTTTAATGGCTAAGACAGTACAAATTTTGAGCACGCACCTGCGATGGCGGTGAATCGGGCGATGAATCGCGACTCTCATAAATATTAACATCCGCCTCAATGCTGCTTCGGCCATAGCTGGCAGCCAATTCGTGGCCATAGAGCAGCAAATCCTCTGCCAGTTGACTCTCCATGGACGACTGATCGTGTGTGGCATTGCTGGCCGTACCCTCCTGCTCCGGCTGTGTGGATGTGGTTGATGGCGGCGTCGGCGGTGTGGGACGTGGCGAGGTGCCTTTGCATTGCATTTCGCGACGACAATGCTCGGCTCGAGCTATCTCCGCTGCCAGCCAGGAGGGCAACTCCGGCAGCAGCCAGGTCAGTGCCTGCCGTAGTCCAAGCATGATGTGCTGCGAGAAATGAAATCGTTAAACAACGGCGCAGAATTACGTAATTTCAACTTACCTCCAGTGTTACAATCAATATAATGGTCTGTGCTGTAGTCAATCCTGGCCACAATCGGGACACCTGACCGGAGAGACCAATCAGCGCACAGTTCACAATCACGGCTGCCAGCGAAAGAATACTCAAAGCATTTTGCCAGGTGCCAATGTTGGCCACACGCTGCCCAAACGGACGTTGATGCACATGCGCCAGCTTAAACGCATCCGAACGTATTTCCATCAGATTGTTGATCAGTGCACAAATGCCCGCCAGGGGAAAGGCAGCTGAGAAAAGCACCACGTAACCCATCTGCACCAGCATCTCCAAATGATCCGAAAACGTGCCATCATACTAGTTGTGTCGAAAAAAATAAGTTTATTGATCAACAATATTTGTGATAATAACTTTATGCTCTTGCAAATCATTTACCTTATACAACGAGCTCTCAATCTCTGCCTGTCCAATGTTGCGTTTACTTGTCGAATGCTGCTGCTGTTCCTGTTGTCCCTGCGTTGTTGTTGTACCAGCAGCTGCCTCAGCCTTTAGCTTTTCCTCAGCGGTGGCCAGTTCGTCAGCCAGACTGCGATTCACATTCTGGGTGGGACTGAGAGCGCCCCACATATTGAAGCTGAGCTTGGCTAGCTTCCATTGTTCCAGGAAATAGGGTACCGCTGATTCACGTAAATTGCCAATGATTTGACGGGAAATTAGAAGACCAGCTAGTTGCTACAATTGCAGAGAGTTAAGTAAGCGATAAAAGCATTTTATTATATTTGTTAACACAAACCTCTTTGAGCTTATCCTCATCACGCAAATAAAATGCAATGTAGAAGAGCGAAAGAAACGAATTGACGAATTGAAAGAGCGCTACTTTAGCGATCAAATGGTTCTCGTACTTTGATTGCAGACGATAGTTTTCTATAAAAGAATTCATATATATTTATAGATTATTTCGTGCAAATCTATTAGCCAAATAAGTCTTACCTCGGTCGTTGAGCCAAACGGCAAGTTTAAAGTAAGCCTCATCCATCAAGGTAATCGCACCAGCCAGCAGCACTTTGGGTATCACACTCAGACAGCATAGAACACTATCCTCCGGCAGCTTGGAGTCCCACCAATCCTAGCGCACATACAGAGAAACCAAATCAAACTAATGAGTGCATATTTACGCAAATTAACTATAAAAGCAGGAAAATGAAAGGCAGTCAATGTGAGCCCATTAACTAGCATTAATCAACAATTGTACATGTTGGCCAGGCCGCCCAACTTATTTAATACCTTTCAATTAATAAACACGCACTTCATTTAGCATATTCAGGCATTGTGTGCATTAAGATATTTCCGTTGTAATGTGGATGAATTTTATTGGACAGGGTGACGGGGAACTTGGTTTGTTAATAAATGTTTTGTTTGCAGTTGCGGTTCTGGGTGAGAATTTCAACTGACATTCGCAGTCTCCGGGGAAAACTCGGAACAATTAAGGAACGCTTTAATAGCCATCGCCAGTCATGGCATTGCCAAATTATGAGATATCCTCATTATCAAAAACATACTTATTCCTAAACAGCATTATAGCATAGCTCCATGGAGCAGAATTAAACAATTTGCTTTTTGGATTCGTTGTTATAACTTATACAATTATTTTCTGATTATCATTCTACGAATGAATTTTCTAAAAGCACTTTGAACATGAGATTAAATATTTTTACTTTCAAGACACCTATACAATATTAAGTATTTATAAACGATAAGTAAATTTCCTTACAGTATAAAAAAACTTACTTTACTCTCTAGAAGTGAAGACTTAACGAATATACCCAACAGACTGACATCATTACAGAAAAGCAGCACAATGATTGGCTACAAGCGGTCGCCCATTGTATGGCACAAACAAGAACAAAAGCAGCATGCGCTTTTTAAAGACAAGTCTGTCTGTGTGAGTGTGTGTGTGTTTGTGTGTATATGTGTTTTTCTATTGTGCTGTTGCATCATGTTCAACTTAATTAGCAGCTTGTTGGGCCAAGGTAGTTGGCTTAACTGCCAGCTAAATTTCATAATTTACGCAGCTCGTTATTAAAAACAGCAAAGGACAAAGAGACCAGGTCATAATGAATGATTATGACGGCAAAGCGTTCGCTTCCGTTTTTAATAATGGGGCATCGTATGAAAAGTAAATATTTCTAACAAGATATGTTGTATGCAAAGCTTTAGGTTCCAAACTGTATTAATAATACTGTATTAACTTTATTTTATAGAAAAAATATAATGTTTTCTTTTAGTAATGTTTTGATGAATTCAAAAACAATTTAAATTTGATGAAAATTTTAATTTATAAACAATACGTTTAGATATATAAATACGTTTTTTTTGTTTAACAACTCGACGCGCTAAGCATATTTGGACTTAAGATTCAGGTGAAGAATGTCAAAAATGTTTAGGAAAGTAGAGTGTAGACTTTAAATTATGATATTTCATTATGTTTGATGAAAATTAAGTGCATTCTTTTCGAATGTAGTGGTAGAAGGAACTGGTTACCAGTAAGTAAATGTCAGTTTATTTTCATTTAATACCCAAAAAGTTAGCAACGCATTAATAGTAATAGCATTTGGTTGAGCAACAAGGGCATCTGACATTCCCATTAGCAGCTTAGGAGGAGAGCGTATTTAACCTGACCACTCGGGTACTTTTACGTCCCTGGGCAGCTGGCCAACGTTGTGTAGATGACAGTTTCACACACATAAGCTTTGGCATGGCTTATTACTGCAATGCTTAAGCACTTTAAAGCCAAAATGCATTGTATGTGTTTCAGTTTTCAGTGTTAGTGTTAGTGCTCATACCTTTAACCCATTAAACCTAAAATAAACTTGAATGTTGAATAGGCAACGCAATGGAACCCGAACCCATTGAGGATATATAATCTTGATCAACATTAAAAGCTAAATCGATCACTCTATACTTAAAATTTTGACTAAGTGTTCAAACAAGTTTGAGAAAATCGCATCATAATATTTACTAAGTAACCAATTAGGAAGCCTAATTTATAAAGTTTAAGGGCCTCTCGTAACCAAACTTTTTCTTTAAAGTATTCTAAATTGATTGCTTTTAGCCAGGGTCCAAAGTTCTGCATCAAACAGCATGGCAACAAGAGCATTGTGAATAGTTTGAGTTGACTCAGTTGTTTGCAATTGTTGAAAACGTGTCCATAAAGTTTTAGCTCCATGGTGAATTTCATTGATAAGGTGGCAAAACAAATTTAAATTCAATCTGATTTAATGGTATTGAATCAAAGCTTAAGGGAATTTTCTTTGAAAGCAGGCTGCTACTATCAATTTTCAAAAACTATCTTTACTCATGCAAGCCACAAAAACAAGTTGTTCAAATAGTTTTGGAATCGCAAATACGACTAATTATGATGCCTATATTAAAACAAGCAAGTAAGAAGATGCTACTCGAGAAAGCCCTAAACTTGTGTATTACATACAGCTAATATTAATAATAATATTCATATAAGGCTGAGCTTTAATGATTTTTACCCAGGAAGCTTTAACAGTGCACTTAAAATCGTGGACATTTGTTTAACACAAAACATATCGCATATTCTAATACAATATTGTTTAACTAAAACACTCAATAACACAAGAATTAACATAGTCTGAATTATTTTACATTTTGGTCTATATAGTTTAAAAGGTTTTTGACATATAAACAAGTTTCCCCGACAATAGCAAAAACAAACAACTTTTCAACGCGACATCAAACATAAGTCAAGCAAAACATCGATTTTTCCTATGGAAGATGTAAGAATTAATGCTCTCATGTGACTGCAACTAAATGTTTTTTTTCTCTATCAAATTTGTATACAGTTCCAATTTGCCAAGAGCTTTTCACAATCTAACATGTTGATCTATCATTACTTATTCTATTTTACCAAAACATACAATCAAACCTTACATATGTTCTTTTATACATATCGAACAAAACAAAGATATATTTTCTCTTCTCGCTTCCACTAAAAAGATACATTCTTTCTGGTTCCTTTAATGGTTTGGTGTTCTTTCTTACTTAGACACTTGAAAGCAGTAGATGGACGATGTGGCTGCCCAAATGATTGCTCTTCTTTTATTTTAGCAGTATCTTTTGTTATTGCTGTGACTATTGTTAGCTCGTGTTGCTTCTTGTCGTTGTTGTAATTCTTGGCTTTCAATTATGCATGAAATATGGCAAAAGTCGAGCAATGCCTTTATCAATGTCCTCTTTTGGTTTCTATTTCGCTTTTCTTACTCCTACACTGACTCAACAACATTAAGGCCATTGGCCATTTTCTTTTTTTTTTCACCATTTGAACATTTTAATTAATACCAGCTGACCAAGTTTTCAGTGTCTGTGTGTGTGATTGCTTAAAAAAAAAAATGCGTATGCAAATTGATGGCCAAAAGGCATTGCAACAACATCTGCGTCGAAAGCGTATGGATAAATTTTTAATTAAAGTTCATCCAGTCGAACGCAAGGAAAAATAACTATTTAACTATTTAAGCTAAATGACAAAAAGTTGTGATGGTAAAATTCTCATCAACTATAAGCTTGCAGTTATTTGTATTTACATTATTTTTAAATAATCTATGTACTGTTATCTGGAACTTATAGAACTATTGGACCTTATGGAAATCTTTTACATTCTTTTCATATGAATCACCAAGAGCTTAAAAAACAAAAAAATATTTTAAATAGTAAGTAAAAAAAATCTTTTAAGCGATTACTTAAGTTTTGATTGACACCACTTTGAGTTTCCCTCCTCCAATCAAATTGTAATGCTAAAAGTACTGCGTGTAAGTTTAGAATGGAATGATATCTATAACTAGTGTGAGCGTTCATGTAGAAAATGTAAGTGTTAAGCTGTAAGCACAATGTTTCGATACTACAACAACAGGTACAGGTAATAATAATAATAATAAAAAGGTAGAAATGAATAAAAACCTTGTGCAAATTATACATGCATTGAGCAATTCCTTTATCGGGTATTTTATGATGATCCAGCCAATCCTGTGGAAAAGAAAAGCAAACAAACAAACGGAAAAAGAAAACGGAAAAAAGTAAGAAAATAATTCAATGAGGCGTGATGTATGTATGATCAATAACATTTTCATTACATTTGCTTCAACAGTATTTGTGCTTTGTATGTGTGTGTGTTTGTGTTGTTTTGCCATTGCAAATACGAAAATAATGAAATAAAGCGACAAAAAAGTCAAATGCCGCAGCGGCAGGAAGAAAAACTGAAGCCGGAAATTAAGTGAGCCAATGTCAGAGGTGTGCGAGTGTGTGTCCAGTTGCGAGTGCGTGTGTGCTTCTAGTATGTATGTGTGTGTGAGTTTGTACGTGCTTGTTTTGGGTGTGCGTGTGCTCAGAAATGTGCGAACAGGCAACAGACAGCGAAAGCGCTAACGTAATGCAAAAGGTTACCGTTCAAAAAATTAATATGAACCATCCCAGAGAAACAGACGCACAGCGTCGAAGGAATTCGAGACGTTTTGAACAGAATGTAATAGTTGAGCGAATCGCTCAAAGGTATTTGAGATACTCTTGCAAAAAGATCAAGAGGAATATTTAACTAATTATATAATACAACTGCAAATCGAACGTCTTTGTTTGCTAGGGTATATAGTATTCGGTAAGCCGAATGGTTAACAATTTCGTGCTCACCTGGAAGCGCAGCATGAGAAACATCACAGCAAATACCGCACACAGACAGAGTCCAATTACAGGAAAGCTGACCAAATAGCGAAAAGCGCGTCTCTGCCAGGCAGGCGCCTCTTTTGGCTCCAATCGACCTGTAACATTGTTCTCCTCTAGCGGACCCTATTGGCAAAAAAAAACCCGAATATCGTTTAGCAGTAAGTCAGGTAAATGAAAAGGTAACTACGCACTTTATAGAGCGGCCTGGGCGGCTCAAGAAGTTCGGGAGGCGTCGATAAAGTGCCCCAGCGAAAAGCCAACTCCACGGAATAACGCTTCCAGGCCTCCAAATACAGCGATGCCCAGGCGACATTAAACAGCGAGAATAGCACATGGCCCATATCCTGAGCAGTTTGTCCCTTGCCCCACAATATGCAATACAATATTGTTCCAAAGACGGCTGGCACGCCCAAAGCACAAGTGTAGTGACCCAACCAGGCAAAGTATAACGCAACCTTAAAGCCAAAGTATGCGGCAATGTCATCTAAAGATGAAACAGAACTTAGGATTATAAATATTTGTTTGCTTTACGGTACAAAACTCACCGAGCGGCTGTGGCGCAAAGATCTGCTTGACCCAATGTGTTTGCAGCTGTGTCAAAGAGCGTGTCTCGTGTAGCGGAAAGACCTGTGTGATTAGACCCGACTCCTGCCAGGCGGCCACAATGCTCTGACCCTCGGCAACAGCGGCGCGTCCTTGGAGCGCATCAATGTCACTGCAGCCGGCACGTAATCCCTGCAGCACCTGCAAAACCAGCCACTGACGCTCCTGTGAGGTAAACAACGCTGTGCTGCCCACATCTCCGCGCAGCTGCTGGAAACAGTGACTCTCGCGGGTGGTGAACTCTCTCAATGCTCCGCCCAAATCGGGACGTAAACGTTTCGGCAGACGTGCCTCTTCAGCAGCTTTGAATAGACTGAAAGCAATTTTATATTATAGATTATTTTGTGAACTGTTCTTGGCGCCAAATGCAATAAAATTATTTATTTGATGTCGTCTTTCCATTAATGTTTTAATAACTTACACATTAACCGGCGCACTGACATAGAAGGCATTGCGTCTGGAGCTCTCGTGCGCCTTAACTTGAACTAAGAGCCCCAGACCGGCTGGTGGCTGAGAGCGTATACGGGCCAGAAGCCAGCGCAGCGCATCATCTGGCGCATCTTCAGGAAACTCAATGACAACATCGCATTGCGTTGGTATTTTGTTGAGCCAAAGACGACGCGGCGTCATTAAATGACCAGCGTACGGAACTTTGCGGCGTATGTGGCGGGAAGCTACAAAAAATCAATTTAAAGGTTGTAAAAACAATATTAAAATTATGACAAGACATTGGTTATGCAATTTATCAAGTAATTTAGTACTGAGAATTTATCTATATGTATTTTTATTTAAAATGGTATAATAAAATCCCATTCACAACAAACTTTCTTATGTTAACCGAAATTTGTATATTTTGTCCCCATATTTTGCAGATTAATGTTGGTGTTGTTTCTCTTAGACTTGACTCTGCTTTTGGAAGTGCAAAAGAATGCAGCGGAAGATTAAGTCGAATCATGCAGGCAGATAGAGAAAATTTGTAACTAGCACAAACTAATTTTAGTACAGGTATCAAGAGTATCAGATACAAATCCGCATTACATATATATATATATAAACGATGGGTGTACTAAACAGTTCAACAGCAAGGCGTATATTGAGGTCAACTTAACAGTTGAAATACAACTTAACAGCAGCCTGTTAATAACTAAAACTATGTTACTATGTCACCTTTGACATTTACAGCGATACAATTAGCTTGTACTTATATGTCTAAGAGCAAGTACTTGCAAGCAACAAATTTTGAAACTGCGTTTTATTATTTATAGAAAAGCTCTCGAGCTTATGTTTGAAACAGTGGCATGGAATACACATGACGTACTTAGTTTAAATGCGATACAAAAAGCCACAGAGCCTGCAGCTTTGTGCAAACAAATTTCTGTGTTTGTTGCATAACCAAAGCCAGGTAGTACACGGAAACGGAATGGGACACAGCAAACAAACAGAAACACAAGGTGAAATAACAAACCGCAACAAAAAATTGCCACAACTTTTAATTAGAGAGGGCTGACAACCTGAACACAGCCAACAAACGGGCAGGAAACTTGAACACAGGCAACCGCTGAAAATTTGTTGATAAAACACATGAAAATATATCACAGAAATTGACTAATGATAGCAACGACAGTCACGACACACCAGAAAACCCAAATAGTGTACTAAAGGAATAAAAAACTTAAGTTTCCCTGCTTTTACAAGCTTGAGTATCAGCACCACCATTTGCCAGATACGCGAAGTCGCAATTAATTATGAGGGTAAGTCAAGGTCTGGTCCGTTGGTGATAGCACAAAAGGAACTTGCAACAAAGTCGCAAACTCTTCTGTATTTTACTTATCAGCAGCTTTTGTTCTATATTCAACTAATGACTTATTCAAGTTTGCACGTCTCAATGGTTCCTTTCTCTGAAACTATACAACTTAAAAGTAGATTGTGTAAGTAAGCAACGAGTATAACACTGAGCTAATTACTTTTACGCATTTATGAATGTACATCTTTAATCGCATTTGCTTAAGAAGCTTTCACTTTTAATTGTTTCTTCTCGAAAGTCTATCACAAAAAGTAATCAAAGAAATAATCCCAGTAAAACAACAACGTTCGATTGAAGTTGCGTCAAGTGCAGATTTTTAAAACAACAAACCCATTTATATAGATTTATTTTAAATTCATTACACAAACTGAGAAGAGGAGACAGACCGAGACAGAGAGAGAGAGGGAAAAAGCACACACTTTTAACATACATCCTAAAATCTCGGCAATTTATTCCTTTAACAAAATCAAGGGCATAGAAACATGCCACACCGATAAATATTAATGCAAGTATATACATATATATATATTGGTATTTAATGTGTTATTCCGGACTTGTACATCAGTACCGAAATAGAAATTGTTTAAATTATTTGTAGTTGTTGTTTGTTGACTGCATAACAAATGAATTGTAAATTTGTGCCACGAACCGCCAAACAAATTGCCGCCAATGCAAATTTCAGCCAATAAGCCCCAAAAACATGTGAAATGTGCGCTTGTCATTTTAATATGCTGTTCGCATAGGGTCTCTTCTGGGCACCATAGGGAGCTTGGATTTCATTGGTGACACGAGCCGCACGCTTCGCTCATAAAATGTAGGTATCACACCAAGCCACACACACACACACACGCACATACATCCATCGAGAAAGCCCTGAGCTTTAGTGAATGGTTAGGTAGGCGGTTTAATGTACATATTCTGCGGCAGATTAAAATAGGGCTTCTTCTGGCAAAACAGGTTTAGGCTGCCCAAACATATGGTAATAGGATAAAAAGGTTATAAATTTTTCATTGGTTAGATGTGCACATTGAGGGAAAAGCATAATGGAATAAGTGTGACCTGAACGTAAGATAAAGCCAATTGAATAGTCATTAGATATGTAATAAAGTATTTCAAATAATTGTATAATAATAGAGATAAGAAAAGTTTTTCACTAGATTTTATTTCATCCACAATGATATTTGGTATTTATTAATTATTTTTTGTGTATGTTTAAACAGGGAACAAATATTTCACCTAAGGCTATTTTTCAGCTAACTCCAATTACCTTTAAGTATTTGCAAACTTGCAGAGATTTATTCAAATAACATCAGCATAATTCATTAAATCTCAGTCAAAATCAGCTACAATTGACATGGTCTGCTGCTGTTAAATCAGCAGATTGTTAATATCCTGAAGTGAGAAAAAAGCGTAACAAGGGCAAAAACTGAAAGCGTGTGAGAAGCTGTGTCCTGAATAATTAATGAAATCGGTATTGCCCCAAGCGTTGTTACCTCCCACCAGGCAATTGGGAATGAGTTGCTTCATTTGTAAGCGTTGCGTAAGCCCAAATACCGCAGGCTACCTACGAAACAAGGCAACACCCAACCAGCCCAACCAGCAAATGACTTAAATTTAATCAGTTGCTGCAGCAACAACAACTAAGTTCAGTTCATGTTTTTGCGTAAGCCGTTAGATGGTTTCCAGTCATCAGTTGTAGGATCTACTTGATACCGTTTAGGTTTTAATTAGTCTACGCTGATGACATTGACGAGCGGATAAAATAGGGCAAAAAAAAATATCTCATTAGCAATCGTGCACTTAACGCAATGTGGCCAAAATGACGTAAGCTTAGCGTCTAGTTGAAAGAAAATTATGTTATGTGCTTAGCTTTACAGCTAGATATAGCTTAATGTTGTAAAAGGCACGTTTAATTCAATCGTTTGAAAATATTGTGTTAGTGTTATTGAAATAAATACTAAGTTACGCAGTTTTTGCACTTTTATTCAAGGTAGGTAAAGTAATCAACTGTAACTGTAAATCAACAACGTTACAATAAGCCAAAAACAATGGCTGTAAAAGGTTTTAAAAGGCTGTCAGTCAATCGAAGTTCGTATTAAGTGAATATAAAGAAAGGTTTACTAAACCGCCTTTAATGGAGAAGGGAAAAATCTTAAATTAAAAATTAATCTTAAAAAAGTTCTAAAAAGAAAGCAAAAGAAAGAAATATAGAATAGAAGAAAATCAGATAGATAGATTATAAGATTAATAAAAGTATAGCAGGAATAACCTTGATTCAGTAGAATTAAATATTCAATCAGCACTCAAAGTAGAAATTGTTAGAGTTTAGGTTTTTAGCTGACAGTTGGCTGCCAAGAATTTTATTTAACCACATTTTATATGCTAACATTAAAGCTCATAAAAATGCATAAGCATGGTTACGGTTTATCATGCAGAAAAGAATTTATATACCAACCACAGAGTCTTTTCCATAAATTTATATTTGCAAAAAAAAAAGAAGAAGAAAAACTCAACCAACCACAAACACTGAGAAAAATATGATGTTGAACACTTGACTGTCGCTGCATGCTGCCTTTCTGTTCGTACTGTGCACAAATGTAATTAATTTCTGCTGACCAAGCAATAGTCGTTGCTGGTCCTCGATTTAACTACTGCAGCAACATTGCGATGCTGCTTGTCCACACACAGCAAGGACGCGCCACATTAATCACTTCGTCGAGTTGTGTGCATCGATAAAAATGAACCCTTAAAGATGTTAAGTGCTGATGGGTCACAGGAACTGAACTCCTTTCGAATGCTCATCCCACCACCTCAATTTGGCAATCCACTGTGTAAAGTTCTCAACTAAAATTAAACAAAATATCGTAAAAATAACTCGTGACATGTGCTGAATATTTTTTAACAGAAACATACCTAAAGACACTAAAACGCTTTTAATAACAAGTAAGAAGGCTCTAGTCGAGAAATCCCGACTAGACGATACCCTGATCCCTATATTTTACGCGTACAGTCAGTGCTTGCAAGTATTTGTGCGTGTGTGTACGACCATACTGTGTAGTGCATACTAAACTTCAAGGTTCCATATCTCCGGTGTTTCTTAACCGATTTTAATAAAAATTTCACAGATTGTTATTATTTTGATTAATAATTAAAATGCCATCTAAAGTTTTTTCAAATTCAAGATTTTATTGTTATCGATCACATGTGTATATCGGAAACGGGATGAGTTATCGAAAATCGAAAACAAACTTGTACTGCCTAGGGATTAGGCGAGCTTAAGTTCGAAATCTGGAGTCTCTAGCTCTTATAGTCTCTGAGATCGACGCGTTCATACATACAGACGGACAGACGGACAGACGGACAGACGGACAGACGGACAGACGGACAGACGGACATGGCTATATCGACTCGACTGTTGATGCTGATAAAGAATATATATACTTTATGGGGTCGGAGATGCTTCCTTCTGCCTGTTACATACTTTTGCACAACTTCATGATACCCTTTTTCCCCATTTTTAATGGGATCAGGGTATAAAAATAACTTAATATTCGCAAAATCGTAATATTTTCAAATGTTTTTTATGCACTAATAGCAAATGTTCTATTTACATTTATTTACTGACATTTATAGGCATCTGTTTCGTTTACAGCTGAATCCGTACAATCTTTTAGACCCTGCCCCTTCGTTTTCCGTCATTCTCATAGCAATACCATTTCCTTCGCAGGGGAGAAACTCAAACCTTACAGTGCTTATGTTTTATGCAAAGAATTTTCATAGTCGCGCTTTTTATTATACACTTTCACGATTCTGACAGCTAAAACCACTCAAAGTGTCAAAACGCCCAGCAGAGACGAAGGGTTAGAGGTCATGTCGAAAGTACAAATACCAAAGATGAGGGTAACCCTTGAACTAGTTCTGTACTGTCTATTTATTGATTGAATCTGCATATAATTAAAGTGCACAAATGAAAATCAAACTGAAAGCCAAGTTGATGTCTCTGAGTGGTCAAACAAAGATGGTAAAATGACGTCAGATCATGGGCAAAAAGTTGAACTTACAAGATGGTGAAAGATATGTGATAAAAAATGAATACTCGTACACAAGCAGGAATCAAAATGTACTGAGAACAGAAGTTAAGCACAAATATTATTGTATGTATGAATTTAAATGAAAATTTAAAGATGAAACTATGATAAACTAAGTCAACAGACACTGAGCAATGCTTGCTGTAAATCTAAGAACGGGAGACGGCTAAGATAGATAAGACCCGCTCTGCTAAAATGTCACAACCCTTGCTGAACTGAAGGCTTCTGCTGCTTAAAAAAGCTTAATGAACGCTGACGGCAGCATGATGAAAAACTTTTTGTGCAATAAGTTAGCAAAGTGCCCCGCAGCGTCAGGCGGGCCAACTAAGTCGTTTTAATTGAGGGAGCCAAAAACCAAGAGGCATGATGTTTGTGAAAACTTTGAACACTTAAGCATTAAACTTGACCTTGTTCTTTCTTTCAACTATTAAGCTTAACAGTTTGTAATTTACTTTGGATTTGGTTTGAATGTTTAATAAATTGAAAGAACTTGCTTGAAAATCAATTAAATTTTTTTATGTATAACTTTTTTTTCCTTATTATCTGACATATAGATCTTATTTATTTACGAAGCTATAGCATATAAACCGTAGATACACACTGAAGTTGCGTTTATCCAAAATTCATGCGCAAGTGAATTAATTTGAAGGTTAAAGATATCTGCTGTGCTGATCTGGCTATAACGTTATGAGCAATTAACCCTTTCATTTACGTTTAAGCAGCGCGCAAATCTCCATTCTTGATATAATATGCAAAAAGTGATTTATTCAAATTTCAATTCAAATTGTAAGTCTTTCCTTATTTTTGTCTAGCTCCAGTTAAGAAGCTGTCAATTAAATGGCTTATGAAAATATGATTCGTTGACTTGATAACTTGCTAAGCGTGTGTATAAACATGGTTATATCTGTCAACTGTTAACAACATTAGCTTCTTGGCTACAAAAACAAAAACACTTGCAGCTGTCCCGCGGAATTTGTTGAAAAGAAGAAAAAAACACAACATAAAATCCATTTAACTGTCAGTTGGCATTGAGTTGCGTACGCAAAGCACTGGAGAGACGTGGAAAGCGCTGTTTAGTTCCCAACATTGCTGTCACAATAAGTATACGCAAAGCATTAAGTATACGCCGCAGAGATACATTGCGTACGTCTGTCTGCTTTTCGTGTGGTCTTCGCTTGAACCACAAGTTTGTGGGCACCACAGGCGCCAAAACGTCTTCTGTGCTGCACGCAAAATTAAATTGATGTTTATAACATTTATTTAAGGCAAATTATAATATTAAGCCCTCAAGTTCGTGTTGTTTTCTTGTTTTATTCGATTAAAACGCCAACGCTCGCCAACTAGAATAATCTTCGACACACACACACACACACAAACACACCTCTATTCATCATTCTTCTTGCTAAGCACTTCCTTGAGCCGTCTCCGTGTGCTGTCGTTCGTTTTGTTTCGTCCTAGCACTAAGTGGATTTTCATTAAAGATATTTGAAGCAAGATTTATTATTTAATTTGCGCGCATAATTTGTAATTATGTCTTAGCATTTACCTAACCTGACAAGCCTGCACAGGACACGCCTTAATCCTGGCAAGCCCTCATTATCGCATCAGCATGTTCAAACAGAGCGTTGAGAAAACGTTAACTTAACAGATTTTTGTTTCTGTTAAGTACGAGCCAAAAGTACTGAAGCCTATCGAAACTTTAATATCTTTCTTTTCTTGATTTGCCACACACGTAAAAATAAAAGTAGTAAAAGATGATTAACTACCATTAGACAACACTCGATAGATAGCCTACTGTTTAACACTTTATCTATTGGCCAACTCAATTACTAAGCCAGACCCCAATGTCTGATTAATTGCATTTACAAGCCATTAAACACAGCTTCCTCAAATTGAACAAGTTGTTAAGCTCAACACACAGTTATGGGCTTGTAAGCAACGCCCAAATAGGGTAACAACAATGGCACATGATTGATTGCCACTTTTAATAGCCACACACAGACGAACAACACATGCAACTACAACAACAACAACTACAACCAAATAGAAAAGTTTTTGGCATGACTAAAAAAAAAATTTGAGGTCCAACCACAAAACTGTGTCACGCAAATCACATTTGACGCTCATTAGAGTGACACACGTACAACAAACATGGAGACGACAACAACGCAGGCCTGTCTGATGAAACCTACCCAGTACCCAGTTAAATGTGTGCGGTCAAATGCCACAGGCATTTGAATATCTCATAATTTGTTTTGCTTTTTGCGGCAACAGTACAACGAAACAAAGGATGCTGCAGATTGGATGATTTGTTGGTAGATAACGACACATAGCAATTTTGCAGGTATGCACTGTCTTTTAGAGGTTAACATATACATATATGTGTATATAGCTACACATGTACACACACAAAAAAAGGATGAACGCAATTGATTTGCTGACACTCGAACATGTGTAAAGCTGATGGGCAAACACGAGGGAGGCAAGAAGAAGAGGAATAAGAAGTGACTGGAGAGCACGCAACAGCAAACAGCACTTAAAGGCCAGAAACTGTGAAACGTTAAGTATGTACTATATACATATTGTTCGTGTATACAAATGTACAGTGTAGACTAGAAAGTTATTATTATAAATAACTGTAATATAATAAAGATTAACAAGAGGGAAAAGCACACACAGTTAGTTAAAGCGGTTAAATAATTGTCTCAACTATCAAAAAAAATGTTCCAAATTTTTTTGTACACACTGTAGAAAAAGCGGCACAAACAAACTATCAGTTAACGGGGTTGTATAAACATTATGAAATGCCATGTTTTACGGTCGTTGGTTTCACGCAAACTGAAATTAGGTTAATAATTTAACGGGCGCAAGTATCGATTTAAAAATTTCACATTTACATACAAACATACACACGTATGTGTATGGCTGAAAATTTATCAGCAAAAGTGACAAAAATTCAATTGAATTAATGGTAGGGACCGCAAGAAGGACGACGACGACAACGACAACGACAACGATGATGATGACGTCGACGATGTGGACGCTGTCACATGGGGCGTATGATGAATGCCAAAACATTTTGCCGCGCAAGGAAGCGTTACGAGTGGAGCGTCAATGATAATATCATTTTTATGGCATGCGCGTAAGCAAAAATATATCAAAAGAAATAAAAATCATAGCATACTTTTCAGAGCGAATAATACAGCTTGTGATTAATGTTAAGTACAAATCTTAAAATTCCATTTCTAACTCATAATTAATTGCTTACTGCATTAAAAGAACATTAATCGTACAACACAAGCTATAATTAATCAAAGTAATGAAAAGTACAAAAATGTAAAAACAAAAATAAATAAGAAATTCAGAGCAAAAAAAAACTCATATATATTTTTGGCTTCCGCAAAATGAATTCTTTAAAATGAAACAGCTTTTTAAGGTCGCATTCAACACGCCACTCGCTCGCATTGATTTTTCCATTTGCCGCAATATTTTGGCCAACACTTGCAAGTGCAATCGTTCGCCACTTTGAGTGCTGATGGGAGCTGTGTGTAAGAGAAGCTAAGAAAACAGTTGCCAGTTTTTGGCTTGCTGCCAAAACTAAAAACTAAAAACAGAACACCTTCAAGGCTTGTCTTCGTGTTTCGTTTCTTTTTTTTTTTTTTTTTTTGGCAATTTTGCGGCCAACTGCAACTGGGGGGCGTGAATGATACCACGACAGACAGATGGTGATGTGGGGGGATAGCGACAATGGTTTCTTTTGTTGCCTAGACATGGGCATAAAAGTACAAGAACTATAATACGCCCACGGCAAATGCAGATTGATCGGCACAGATTGGTTTAGGGCGACAAGAACAAAAACAACAACAACAAAAAGATACTTTAACTCTTGGTGAAGTGGATTTCATTTTTGAAGTAGTATACGTGGGCTTAGGTGTAGGAAGTTGTTGCACACAGTTAACAGATGGATAGATAGCAAGAAAACTGGGCCACCTCGTGGTAAAGTAGTAAAGTAAGTATGTCCAGTTAAGAAAACTTAAAGGTTTAAGATTTGTTGTTGGAAATAATTCTTTTTTAACACAACTATAAAAAGGTACATACATAAGTCTACAATATTTAATATGTTAAATAAACTTGATCTAAAAAACCACTCTTTTTAATCTATAAAAAAATAATAAATCTTATTCCGTTGCATTTTGATTGTGATTCAGCTTTTAAGCTGATCCTAAATAATTGACCATGACTATATGGAAAACAATATCATGTATCTAGATATCTACACATACATATATATATATATATATATATATATGTAGCTGATAGTTAAGCATACGCTTAACGGAAATTAAACTGCCCAAAATATCACAAGCTGCTGCGCCTGATAATGCAGAGGGTCCTGATGATGATTGGGCTGAAAATATTTGAGGTGGATACAGAATTTAGCTTGGATTGATTACGACACGTGTTGAACATATGGAACAAGTAAGAAGAGGTTTATAAAAAAACAATATTGCAGCTGTATAAGCAGGTGATTGAACAAATTGGCACATTTGCTGGCAGGAGACAAAAAAAAAGTTTCATAGTGGCTTAGGCATAAAAAGAAACACAGCAAAAACTATTCTTTATACAGCAACCTGAGCAGCATATTAAAATTTCGTTTTGCATTTGCATAACTAGAATTTTATGCTAGTTTTGTGTAGCTTGTGCAAAACTTTTTATTGGCAAAACAGTTGCGGTTTTTTTTTGTGCCTAAAATGATGTTGAGCAATCAACATCAAGTTTTTATTTTACTAAATGACATTATCTATGAGCTTTGCTTGTACAAAGTTTAAAAGCTACAAACATATTTGAAATAAGTCTTAGAACAACAAAATCAATACTTTTTTGTATTTTTACTCGCATATAATTAAATATGCAAAGCTTGATTTGATAAAATTATTTAAGCTTCAGCAATTGACAATGTTTCAAACTTATTCAATACGATAAGAATCCTTTAACTTTTTATAAAGTCATTGTTCAGCTGTCAAGAGTTTTGCTTCTAACATATACATATGTTGATGTACACCCTTTCTCTCCTCTTAACACTTTTGAATAAGCCAAAAGCTGATTATGTTGGATTGACTGCGAGTTGTATATGTATTTGAGTAAAGGCAAAACAAACAACTTGAAATAATATTTGCATACAAATGCTGTATACCTCTTTTTGCCCGATGCTTGCGGGTTTAGCTATAAACATTTTTTGAACTTGAGATACTTATTTACATATAAGAGGCGTTAGCTATGGACCATAATCAGTTGTTGTACTTTTAATCAGGACTTTTTAAATTTGTTAAATACAAAAAAAAAAGAATTTAAACAATGGAATATGAATCAAGTAAGAAGCGCCGGAAAATTCAAAGACTTTAAAATACTTGGTTTAAATTGAACAAAAAAGATCTAGAATCTAATCGCCATTTAAATTTATTAAAATATATTGTTAAAATCTTAATTTTTGTAGAAATATAAAAAAAAAATTATGTAGAAGAAAATGTCAATTTTTTTTAAGAAGATTTTATAATTTTGAACGGAGCGGCGGTCGTAAATAATGAAAAAGCCATTAAAGCAACATTTTTCTTTCAAAAGCAATAATAAATGTTTCACCCACTAATGAATATAAAATGCACGTAACAAAAAGAGAAATTTTTTTCTTGGTTCTAACTTTGGGATTTAAAAAACAAAAAGCGAGCGAGTTTCGCTGCTGTGTCCGGCATTTGTGTTGTGCCTTATAAAAAGGACAACAAATATGAGAACACTAGAAAAACTCTGTATATAAAACCAGCTTTTATATATGTACATAAATGAAATTGTGTATGTGTGTCATGTCGTTGAGCCAAAAGACGAAAGCCATTAATCTAAAGAAAAGCCGGCCATATAAACATTTCGTATATGAAATTTTATCCTATTTTGGCTCGCACTCAAGTGAAAGTGAAAAAAAAACAAGTAAGAAGGCTCTGTTCGAGAAATTCCGACTAGACGATACCCTGATCCCTATACTTTACGCGTACAGTATGTGTGTGTGTATGTACGCGCATATTGCACACTCAACTTGAATGTTCCATATCTCCGGTGTTTCTCAACCGATTTTAATAAAAATTTCACAGATTGTCATTATTTTGCTTATTAAATCAAATGTCATCAAGTTTTCCAAATTCAATATTTTGTTGTTATCGATCCCATGTGTATATCCGAAACGGAATGAGTTACCGAAAATCCAAATCTGGAGTCTCTAACTCTTATAGTCTCTGAGATCGACGCGTTCATACATACAGACGGACAGACGGACATGGCTATATCGACTCGGCTGTTGATGCTAATCAAGAATTTATATACTTTATGGGGTCGGAGGAGATGCTTCTTCTGCCTTCTGCCTGTTACATACTTTTGCACAAAACCATTATACCCTTTTTCCCATTTTTAACGGGATCAGGGTAGAAAAACGAAAGTGAAACCTAAAAGCAGGCAATAAGTATATACAAGTTCACTGAACTAGCACAAGGGTCAATTCATAAAGAAGTTTTTTTAATCATTGATGCATGTTTACAAATATATAAAAACTAATTTTATTTACGCAATATACTACCATATTATATACATATATATATTATAGTATATATATAGAAATAATGACAACAATTCGTTAAGTGACATCGATGAAACGCAATCAGTAAAAACTAAGCCCATGAGGTTGTGGTTTGCCAGGAGCCGAAGCCAATCTGTGGAAGCTAACCAAGCCAAGAGCCATAAATGCCTGTGGGCAACGTTTCGATTGATAGCTAGGAGACGCCATCAGACGGCTAACAACAAAGACAATCAACAAAAGGGCAACAACACAAAGCGATAGTTGAACATAGGAAGGGGGCAAGGGCAATGTGACAGTTATGACAAAATGGAGTACATGATAATGAGAACAAGAAATTTGAGCTGATCGAATGAAAGGATGGGAGTTCGGATTACTGAAAATCATACTATTTATTTAATGGCTACCAGACATTATGGCAGCCAGAAAATCAATAACACACTTCTCCTCCACCCACCTCTTCTTGTCCTCGCCAAACTATTTCCACACCCACATTTATTCCCAATTTGCAGCCAAAAACTTTGAATATTTTACGCCAAGCTAAAAGCACGCGATGCACTCGCTTCTCCACTCGTCAGGGGAATAAAGTTTAGGTGTCATGCCCGCCTTTTTGAATTTCGCACACTTTCTAAAATAGAAACCAAGATTTAAAGTAGGCTACATGTATATATATATATACAAGGTTTGTTTATTTTCACGATGGAATATGATTGGCACATTGACGAAACTAGAACAAACAACAAAAAGTCATTATATAGAAGGTAAGGAGTTAATTTATAGTAAGCTATAAATATAAATTCAATAAATGTGGATTTGAAGTAAAGTTTCTTAAGGTACCAACATAAATTCTAAGCAAAATACTAAAAATCTTTTTAAAATATTTAATAATTATATAATAATGCTAAAAAACATTACTTTCTCTTTTCTTTAACTTGTATCTTTTATTTTAAATAGTTATTGGGATTGAAATCATTTAATAAAAGTATTAAAAACAGTATTCCTAAGGTTTTCGGTTTAAATTTATTACTTGGTTTTGAGTTTATGTTAAAATGATGATCTGATGGAGTAAAACGGACTTCAAGTTCGCATACATGGCTGTGTTGTTATCGATAGTTGTAATCGATTACAGCTCAACACTTAGCTCGAATTATTTGAATTGTGCATACATTCATTATTGCATTTATTGTTAATATTTGAACACTTAAACAACTATGTAAAGAAGCTAGTAAAGATGAATTTCTAACACGCACAACGACGGGGAATGAAAAAAAAACCACCCCTAATAGACATGTGAAATGCTTCTAATGCTGCAGCAAACATTTAGTAATATAATAGGGGCCAACCCTTATGCCAAGTATTTTATTCACACACGCAAAGGACTCAAAGCCTTGACCCATTTAATGGCTAATCAAATTAATTAACCAAACCGACAGTAAGTAAATAACATTAAAGAGTTTTTATCTTTTTTAAGCCGGAAGTAAAATGCCTTTGCGGGCATAAGAAAGTAATCAAGTGTCTGTGCAATCGATATAATTTAGGTAATGGGCCGTCAATCAATTAAAACAAAATCCACAACTGGGTACAAAAAAAAAATGCAATTACTATGCATCCATTGGCTGCCAGGATGCTCAAATATGCGATAGTCGACGACGCACATAAATAATTTAAAGGCTTTCACCGCCAGCATTCATTCAGTAGCAACTTTTGAACAGAGAGTGCAACACAATGGCTGTTAGTGCCTGCTGGCAACTAACTTGTTCTAGTGCCACAAGAAGCAGCATTACAAATAATAAAAGATGCAAGGCGAAGCGAGAGAGAGAGCCATTTGCCTTATTTGTCTACCGGCAACACTAACAACATCAACTGAAATCAAGGCTGGGGTGAAAGTTATCGCAGCAGCAGCAGATAGTACAACAGAGGGGAAGTACGTCAATCGGAAAATTATTTCAGTGTAATTTGATAGTTGCAACAAAGGTCAACAAAAAATAACTAGAAACCAAGCCTTATAAATCTTAAAGGTCTTAAACAACAAACGATTTTTGCACGTCTTAACAAAACTAAACTGACGATTGATCATTTAACCTTAAGGTATAAAAACAACTAAACATCTAATTGAGATATCTTACGTTAACAAAAAAAAGTATTTAAAAACCTTTATGGATTTAAGTGCCAAAACGTTGTCTTATTGTTGCCTTTGAAAAGTAAAAGAAAACATATCCATGGCCCGTTTGTTATCCGATATCCTATCGATAAAAGGTGTTTTTATTTGTTTATACTTTGTAGTTCCTTAAGACTGTGCTGTTATTTGATAACCCATCAAACAGTCAGTTAGGAAAAGCTATTTACTTGAAAGAAAATGGCGAAATCAGATTAAGTACACAAGTGATAAGAAGAAATACATTGCAATTGTCTGCTTGTTATTATTTCTTCCAGAAAACTTTTTAACTTTTGAATCACACACATTGTGCGTTTCCGTTGAAGTGGAAGATAACTCCACCCATTCGATTAGTTGCTTTTGGCAATTGAATGCCTGAAATTCGATATGGCAAAAAAATGTTCAGCGTTCTAGCCAAACAGAGAATTGTCTATAAAATATAGGTATATACATATTTATGTATGTTTGTAGCTTACCATTCTCAATAGTCTCCTTGGCACAGGATATTATTTTGCCTTTGCGTCGTCGCAAATTTGATTCAAAATTGTTATCCTCACTGAATTCATCTGCTTCCCGCGTCGTAGTTCCTGCTGCTCCTCCTCCAACATTATCGCCGGCTGGTGTTGTTGTCGTTGATTCTGGCACATCCTCAGAGGACTGATGCTCCTCATAACCTCTGCCACCCGCTGCACCGCTGCCGCGCATTAAGCCATCGAAACTTTGGCTCATTGTGTGCCAAAATTCAACAAAAAAAATACTTTTCAGTTTTTATTCCGTTTATTTTGATGTGTTCTTTTCTATTTGTTTGTTTTCGGTTCACTTTCGTTATTAGTTTTGTTGATAAATTGCTTTCGGTTTTCCTTTTTTTTTGTTTCTTGAAAATTCACAATTTTAATATATTGAAAAAGTGCATCGCGTTGTTGTTTTGTAAAAACGTTAAACCTTCAGGGTTTTTAAAGATAGACGACACAAAAACTAGAAGTAAGAACCCTATAAACCGGGAAAACAAACGTGTACTGCATCGGGCTTCAAATATATGTCTCTAGCTCTTATAGACGCTGAGATCGACGCGTTCATACATACAAACGGACAGACGGACTGTTTCGACTCAGCTGTTGATGCTAATCAAGAATATATATACTTTATAGGGTCGGAGATACTTCCCTCTGTCTGTTTCATACTTTTGCACAAAACCATTATACCCCTCTTACCCATTTTTAGGGTATAAAAACAAAAGTAAACGCTCCATTCAATAAATAAAAGTACAATTCCAATTAGTCTACAAATATGTAGAGAAAATAAAACTTAATATGAATATGAAAAAAATAAAGCCCAGACAAATGCCAGTTTTTTTATACACATTGCCGGCGAGCCTGTGAAAGGTTGCGTTAATAGGAAAGTTACAAGTTACTGGATCTTGCAATTCAGCAAACACACACCCCAAAAGCCCGCCAACATCCCCCTCGCGAAGGGTTCATCACCGTGCGTGGGCGGCTTCACGACTTGTTTTGCTTTCTTTTTGTTAACTGGGCTAGTTGCTAGCTTTGTTGTTGTTTGTCTGCAATTCTCAGAAGCGTTGACTTATTTCATAATCGCTAAAAGGCGATTTAGGTTAGGCTAATTGTCACATTACGTTTAAGCACTTGATTGAAACTTTAAGGCGCGACTCTCACTGTTTAATGAACTCTCGTGAGCTAATTTGGCTAGTTTCAATTTAATTCATTTATTAAATACCACCAAAAATGTTGTAACAATAATTTATTGCGCACGCGATTCGAAAGCGTTTGCACATTGGAAAATGCCGTCAGAGACTGAAATGACACGCAAATGCTTACTAGAGCCCACAAATTCAACACGGCTGCACAGAGAGAGCGATAGAGCTGGTGGTGAGTTTCTCAGTTATCGATTTTGCTGTTTGTGTGTGCGTGCGTACGTGCGTGTGTGTGTAAAAGGCGAAAACACTGAAACGCAAGATTTGTGTGTTGGCTTTTTTGTTTTTATATGCGCCTTTCGTAAGTTGCGTGAGCGCCTTGTAAAGGGAGCGATGCAGCAGGCATTCAAAAAGCCGGCAGATAACGAAGCAGAGAGCAGAGCACAAATAAAAAGAGAATGAACACACAAGCACACACCCACAAACTCAACAAAAGCAGCAATCCTTTTAAATGCAAACGCCAGCAAAAAGAGCAAACATATGATTTTGTTTTGTTTGTTTTTACTAAATATATATATTTTAAACATAGAACTTATGCGGTGTTTTCAAATGCATATTCATTATGCAAAAATAATAATATTAAATTTGTTTTTTTATTGAATTATTGTCAAACAATTAATTAATTCCAATCTTCTTCCTCTTCCAAATTATCAGCAGCTACATGTTCAGCCTTTGGATAAAAAGAAAAGATTTAACATTAGTATAAATAATCAATACATGCATAAGGAAATAAAAATTAAAATAATATATGGCAAAACTTCTTACACCGCCACGAACATCGACGCCACCAAATTGAGAACTCTCCAAGTTACTATTGCCGCCGATTTCCCGCAAAAATTCTGGAACCTCTTGACCGGAACCCTGCAAGATTTTAATCAAATCGCCTGCAATGGCACGATCCTCACCGGGATCAAAGAACGAGGTGGCACGTCCACTGTTGCCCACGCGACCGGTGCGGCCAATGCGATGCACATAGTCATCAATGCTCTTTGGCATGTCGTAGTTGATAACATGCTTCACGTTCTTAATGTCTGGAAAATAGATTATAAATAAATTAATTAGTAAATTTACACTTAAAATTGGATTTAAATCGTTTTGGAACTAACCAAGGCCACGTGAGGCTACCGATGTGGCAATAAGAACCTTCATTGTCCCAGCTTTAAAGTCACGCAAGGCCTGCTCACGCTGACTCTGCAGGCGATCACCATGTATTGAGGTGGTCGGGTACTCCGTTTCCGACAAGAATGAGGCCAGAAAATCAGCCCCACGCTTTGTCTCCACAAAGACAATGGTGTCTTCGCCAATAATTTCCTGAACAAAAAAAGGAAATACAACAAAACTGATCTGATCGAGATAACATGTCCAATTAAATCCTAATACCAATCAAACCTCAAAGAATTTTTATAAACTTAACAGCAATAAGACTTGAAGAGAAAAATTAAATTAAATATATAAATTATATATCTCAGTTCATTAATTTTCATAACAATAGTCTTAGATCTACCGAAACAAGTGTGTGTTTTATCAATTCAATAACTCTGAGAAAATAAAACAGTTGAGGGTCGGATCGATAAGACATAAGACTTACCATCAATTTGGAACGTTTACTAAATTTGGAAACCTCATAAATTGTTTGCTTGACATCGGAACACGCACCGCCAACAACGCCAATGGTGACGAATATATAATTATTTAAGAAATCACTAGCCAAATGCTGTATCTCCTGCGGGAAAGTGGCAGAGAACATCAAAGTCTGATGCTCCGGACGCATTGTTTGATGTGTCAATACTTTGCGCATGCTATCGGCAAAGCCCATGTCTAACATGCGATCGGCCTCATCGAGGACGACATAGCGCGTAGCCTCAAATGTTACGTGTGCGCGCTCTACAATATCAAGCAGACGTCCCGGTGTAGCAATCAACAAATGACAGCCCTTATTAATGCACTCGGTCTGATATTTGAGCGAAGTGCCGCCGTATAATATGTTTATCTTCAAGACGGAGTTATGAGCATACTTCCTGGCCTCATTGTAGATTTGACTGGCAAGTTCGCGCGTTGGCGACAGAATCACCGCCAGGGGCCGGCCAATCTCCGAGGTGTCAACATGGTCGAGTAACTTTGATATGATGGGCAACAGAAATGCTGCCGTTTTACCCGAGCCAGTCTGGGCGCAAGCCATCAAATCGCGTCCCTCGGTTATTACTGGAATCGACACCTTCTGAATGGGTGTAGGCACATTATAGCCCGACTTGAGCACATTCTCAAGCACAATATGGCGCAATTGTGCGTTCTGAAAGTCTTTGATGGTTTTTGGGACATCATCACCAGTCACCTGCCAAGATTATAAGCGTTTCATTAATCGATCTTTACAATATCATATAACTATTACTTACCTTAACTGGAATCATGTCATAATTTGCAAAATTTATGCCCGACGAGATGCCGGTGCTAAAAATTGCTTCTTCTTCAGTGGGCGGCTCGGGCGGTATATAAAATTCCTTTGCCTTTTTTTCACCACCTTCGCCGTTGGCTTCGTCGTGATCGTCCCGACGGCGATGATCTCCGTTGCTTTCACCATTTTTGTACCCACGGCGTCCTCCTGTTGTGATTTTCAATGAAAACAAAAAATAACAAGACAAGGAATTAAATTTCTATAAATTAAGAAACCTGAAAGAATTTTGAAGTTTCTTTCCTTAATGCTACGAGTAATGTTTTAATGTTCTAAGATCATATATAATTAAAAATGGTTTTGTTGAATCGTTGAAGTTAATTTATAGTGATATATTTAAATTCTAAGGTTTAAAAAAATGTATATAGTTGAAACAAGGAAAGGAAATATATAAAAAATTTAATCAGGAATTGATTTTTTTAAATAGTTTGCAAAACTAGAAGAGTATTAAATTTTTATAAAGTAAAAATAAAGTTAGTCCTATATATTAAAATCAATTAATAAAATCAAGTTCTTAGCTTCAATGAAGTACGACTTATTAAAAAATACTTAATTTTTTGTATATAAGGAACATCAAAATAATATTTGAAAGCTGTCATAAATATTTAAATATTTAACGACTAAAAAACATATATAAAATCCTTAAAATAATCCAGTTTTGATAAATATACGAAACTATTTTTACAAGATAGGATCAATTAAGAAAATTCTAAGCTCTAATGCTTTTCACAAATTTTGTAAAGAATTATAAGAAAAATCAAGTATAGAAATTAACAAATTTCATCCAATGGCTTTTTTTTTACAAATAGTTTTAAGAACTAATAAAGCGTAAAAAGAATGAAAATAAGTGAACCTAAGAATCAATTTGGATAAAAAAGCTAGCTTAATTTGAGTACAAATTCTTTTCCGATTTGGTTCAACTTAAAGAAGCGACGCAAATCGCGAATCATCACTAAGACTAATAATGTTGGCTGCTTTTAAGTCGAGCAGCACACGAAATGCAATGGCTGCCTCCATGCGCGTTTTGATGAACTGTGTGGAGCGCATGTCCACCCTGGGTAACATGACGAGTGCACCAATTAGGCTGTGTATGACACGTCGCTTCATTTCGGGCATGTCCAATATGGTTCTTGGATCATACGTATATTGAGCGGGCATTGAGATGTATCGAACGTTGCCTTCAGTAACAACATTTGTTGATTGTGTGCTGAAGTCGAATGTTAGGTGATTGCGTTGAAGATCTTCTTGTTCCTGCTCATCGCTTAGTTGCTTCTGGTGATCCACCATCAGACGCAGCATATGCTTGTGCTGCACTATAAAACTTAGATCTTCAGATAGCCCATTAGATCGTTCGATTCGCTGTGTTTGTATCTGCTCATTAGCTGATTGCTGATAAACTACTTCGCCGGATACATTTGGAATATCCATAGTATCAGTTATGAGTCGTGTTGAGGGCGTATTCAAATCGAATGATGGACTGTGCGAATTTCCAGCTAGATTGCACTGTGATGTCGCACTCGGCTGGAATATAACTTGCACGTCTGTTACTATAGGCCTTTCAGGAAGCTCACTTAATATCATGGGTAAGTCTAATGGAGGAGCAACTGGTTGCAACATTTCTACTACTTCAGGCGCTTCTTCGACAACAGCTGGCAATTCCGTTGGTTGCTCCCCTCCCTGTTGCCATGCGGCCTTAAACAGGTTGGACAAGTATTCAAGAGTAACTTCATCATTGCTCGCCGGCTCAGCTGCTCCGAGAGTCTGCTCAGCAGTTACTGCTGCTGCTACTTCCGCTGCTGGTGGTGTTGAAGCTCCTTCTGCTACAGCTGGATGTATGCGTCGTCCTCGTCGTCGACGTCTGCGTGTGGCTTGAACATTATTGCCATATTGAATGATAGCTTCGCGTGTTCTAAAAACGCATGACCAGTCGCGCGCCAATGAAGTTACTGGCGATGGAAATTCATTCATTGTATCAACTAATGCTGCTGCTTCTGCTGCTGCCGGTGCCAACTCCTCGCTCAACTCAAGTACACGTCCCATTGTTGGATTTCTTTGGCTTTGCCGTTGCTCCTCATCAATGGCCGGCAATTGGTTGCGATACGATTGCAATGGCGTCGATGCATGTGCTGCGCGTGTTCGCCACATAGCAAATGTTGAAGCATTGTTCTCCCCACCACCACCACCACTTCCCTCAATATCTGGTGGCAATGATGGTACCATCGCTGTAAGCAAATCTTCATCAGCTAAATTGCCAGCGGGATTGCCGCCAGACTTTAATTGCATTGATGGTAAGCTGTAAATTGTGTGAAAGTATTTTTTTGTTAGTGCTGACTTGCATCATGAATTAATGAGCAGTGGAAACGAAAAAAGGACAGCGTTGTAGAAGTATGAAAATTCTAAAAACATATACGTTAGATAACACTATGCAACAAAAGGAAAAAGAAACGAGTGAAACTGACTGACATTTGTAGGTGCGAAAACCTTAAGAACATTTTGAGGCCAAACAAGAAAAGTTTCTTATTTGATTTTGAAGCATATTTGGGTATCTGTTTTGGTAATCTGTCTACTCTGAAGATTAATAAAAAAAAAGCCAAGTCGTTAAAAAAAAAACAATACAAAATTGATTAAAAACAACTGAAACACCTTCAGAAATCCCTCGATTTTTATATAAGAACAAGTAGCTGTTGTTGCTTAGGTAAATTACATATATATACACATATGTAGACATATAAATATTTTCTTTTGTTTTTGGAAGTTGTCACAAATGATTGAAATGAGCGTCAGAAAAATGTGTTAAGATTCAAAGTAAATTTTATTTTTTGAAAGTGTTTGAAAGTTTTAAATAAAAATCTTGCCGTAAATTTGTTAGCGCACCTTCAAAAATTGGATGCTGGCAGCAGGTAAGCGTTAAATATATAAAGAAAGTTTAGCTTAAAGAGTTGCGACATAAACTATATATATAAGTATGTGTTTTCTACCATACCTGCTGGGTGTTGTTGCAATTGTTGGATTCGTATTCAATGGCGTTGCATTTGCACCCGCTGATGCCTCATTATCGTTTGAGTTCATCAGCAATCTCATCGCATCTGGAGTAATCACATTTTGCGATTGTTGTTGTTGATGCTGTCGTAGTGGATTATTAAAGCTGCTTGACTGCTCCTCATCCGGCTGCTGAGATGATCGCTGCTCACTGCTGTCGGCAATTGCCAAAAATGATTTCTGTTTTACTGTTTGAAATCTGCCGCACAACCAAATTGGTTCAGCTAACAATTGGAGCCACATCCGCTCCTTATGCAGTTCGTTTGGCTCACAAGCGCGCAGTTTACGCATCTCGCGTAGCTTCATAAAATTATTTCTTAGATACCGTGCTGGTAGAAATTGTTGTTGTAGTTGTTGGCACGATGAAGACGATGATGATACAGTTAATGTAGCTTCTGCTGGTGATATTGTTGCATCGTTTGGAGGTGGCACAACTTTTCGTTCAGCAGTCCTTAAGAGATTTCTTATACGTTGCATATATGATGATTGTCCATCATGCGATGATGTGTGTATGTCACCAGCAACAACTTGAAATGAAGTTCTCATTCTTGTTGGCGTCGTTGTAGCAGATGATGTTGCTGTTGTTGTTGTTGTTTTTGTTGTTGGCGGCATTTCTGGGCCTGGCACTACAAATGTCGTTCCACAACCAAATTGTTGTAGTTCAGTATTCAGTTGCTGTAGCTGCTCAACCATATGCTGTTGCGTTTGCTGCAATTCACCTTCATCATTATCCAACAGTTGATTCAACCGTGTAAAAATATGATCCGAACATTCAACAGCCCTGCGCAAGGCTGTCATCTTTCGCTTGCGCTGCGCGCGATCCGTTTCCATTAGTTTTTCCCATTCGCTGTTCACCAGGTGACTGAAAGAGGCCATCACATAGTCGCACTGTTCGCGTAACCTGACCAAAGGCTGTTCGTATAACTTAAAGTCGAGCTTATCAATAAATGCTAGCACTGTTTCGGTATCGAAGCTCTTCGGTACACTCAATCCGTATTGTAGCTGTTGGGCCACTGTTTTTTTTTTTTTTTTGTAGAATGATTGGGGCAATACCAGAACAAAACGACATACATTAACATATGTTAGAGTTACATATGTACATAAATATAATCGGCTATTAATTCTTTGTTACTAATTTTGGTGTACATACTTAGCTAATTTTATTGCAAAGGTTTTTTTTTTTATGATTATTTGAAACTTACCCTCTTCGCCATCCTCACGATGTCCACGGTAGCCGCCGCCTCCATCTCCGTTATCACGACGGCCGCGATAGCCACCGCCGCCACCTCCTTCGCCATCCTCACGACGTCCGCGGTAGCCGCCGCTTCCATCTCCGTCATCACGACGGCCGCGAAAGCCACCGCCACCGCCGCCGCCTCCTTCGCCATTCTCATGACGTCCGCGGTAGCCGCTGCCTTCCTCTCCGTCATCACGACGCCCGTGAAAGTCACCGCCACCACCTCCTTCTCCATCATCACGCTGTTCACGATAACCGCCACCACCGCCTTCACCACTACGGCGTCCACGAAAGCCGCCACCACGGCGTCCACGGTAGCCACCACCGTTCCGATCTCCTTGGTATTCCGACATTATTAGTTATTAGTTTTGGTTACTGCACAATGAAAGAAAAAGAAAAACGATTACGAAAAAAAAAAATCAAATTTAACGTTCAGTGGCAATTTACAAAGTGTACTAAACACAGCTCTGTTTTTTTGCCATTCACTGAAAAAGGCGACAAAACGCAAAAGTGAGCGTATGTTAATGTGGTGGCGCAACTCTGTTAAAGCGAAAAACGTGAGTTGCTCTGTTCTGTGTATGTATACGCAGCATGCTTGCTTTTTTCGCCTTGCCTTCTGGTAGTAGAACACATGTGCGCTTGAGTAGTATATGTATATGTACATGTTTGTGTGTAGCAGCCAAAGCAGAAACGCAGAAAATTAAGGTTAGAGCGCAGCCAGGCAACCACACGACGACGAAAAGGAAAAAATAGCAAAAAGCACGACTAAAAAACGTATTTCTTCTATTCCCCACTAAAACACACGCAAACATACACATATACCAATAACCATACAGGCGCAGCAGCAGCGACCAAACACACACGAGTTTTTTTTTCTGACAGAAACTCAGAAATTCTGTGTGTGATTTTTGCATAAAATCCGTCGTGTGTGGAAAAATCAATTGGCAAATAAATTGTCGAAAAAAAGGAGCAGTAGCAGCACCACAAAAACAACATGGATAGCGCCGGTAAAAATCGTTATGAACTTTTGTTCATGGACGACGATGTGAGCGATCCATTAGATAATCTTGTCGCGGCCAAGAAGAAGCAGCCAGCAACGACCGCCGCAGCGACCACAAAAACGGCGCCAACTGCAAAGGCACCCAAAGCGGCAGCAGCAACTGTGAAGAAGCCAAATCAAGCCGAAAAGGAAAACAAACCAGGTGCGCTCAACAAGAATGATGGCAAGAAAACTGCAACTGGCAACAACAATGACAAATTTAACAACAACAACAACAAGCAAGGTGGGGCTGCTGTCGCTGCTCGCACTTCAGGCGGCGCCGCAGTCGCTGCGGGCAAAACACGTGAAACTGGTCAAGGGCAGCAGCAGCCACAACAACAACGCAATGTCAATTTTCGTCAACAGAACGGTGGTGGTGGTGGTGGCGGCGGCAGCGGTGGCGAGGTAACGCGCGAGCAGCGCAACAATCGCCGCAACGTGCGCGAAAATGGCGCTCCAGGTGGCAACTCTGGCAACGCTGCTGATGGCAATCCTCGACCATACCGCAATACCGGTGGTAGCGGCTTTGGCAACAACGGTGATCGTCCACCGCGTCAGAATCGCAACTTTGAGGGTGGCCGTAAACGTGAATTTGATCGTCAATCTGGCTCAGACAAAACTGGTATGTACATACACATGCATATATATATATAAATATATGCCCTAACCCCAAAAACAACAGGTTAAAAAAACCTTTTTCAAACAATATCCAAATTTCTATACTCTTTCTTGTTTCCATTTAGTTTAGAAAAGAAAACTGAAAAAAAAATTATTTGTTGAGTAGCGGTGGCAAGCGCACATTTCAGTTTTCTTAATATGTTGTATAGAAATATGTTTAAAAATAGTTTCCTTCATAGGTCGTCGTCTCTCTACTCCCTCCCCCTCCCCCTCATTCCCCCTTTTTCGCTCTACAAGAGTGTGTTGAGGCCCACACAGTTTTTCCACGCCATGGAACATTATGATGGTGACGGGGGCACGGCAACAAGCCGTGTGTGTGTGTGTGCCCCGATTACTACTTATCTACAATTCCTATGTGGTTACCAAGCCACAAAAGTAACATGTTACTAAGCTATGTGTGTGTGTATGTATTTAAAAAAAAAAAAAAACAAGCATATGATTTCTTCATCAAATCTGCAGAGAATTCCCCAACATTTTCTAAATTTTAAGGCAAAACTAAACAGAATTTCAATTCTAGGCATTCACAGTTACGCCGTAGTGTGAATACAATTTACAGTTACACCTTTGTGTAATTATGCTTAATTCAACAGAGTTTAAAGACGCACCGTGGTATAAAGCAATACAATTAGAGAACAACAACATACTCTTTTTGGATCCAACATAATTGATATCATTTTCTACTTACCGATCGGTTTATTTTCGACTTACCGATCAAGTAGTTTAAAAACGAATAGGTTGCATTTTCAACTTACATTCAAATTTATCGTCATCAATGGAAATAAAAACTTTAGGATAAAATATATTTATATATATTTAAATATAACATTGTTGTTGTTGTACCAAACACAGGTGTAAAGGCAATTGACAAACGCGACGGAGCTGGCGCACATAATTGGGGATCTGTTAAGGAAGCCATCGACGATGTGAACAAGAGCAATGAAGGCGGTGAAACAAGTGCGACCAACAACAATAATGCTGAGGGCAAAGCTGACGAATCTGGCAATGAGCAATCGACCGAACAGCAGCCACCGGCAGAGGAGGAGACCAAAGAGCTAACTCTCGATGAATGGAAGGCACAGCAGCAGCAGCGAATTAAGCCCAAGTTCAACATACGCAAAGCAGGCGAAGGTGAGTTTCATTTAAAAATCTTGTTCACCTAATGAAGGAGTAACAAATTCTACATATAAATGAGTAACAAAGTGCCAATATTATATATTCTGACGACCTTATACTTAATTAAATTAAACATTTGAAATGCTTTCAGGTGAGGACACATCGCAATGGAAGAAAATGGTTGTGCTGACTAATACCAAGAAGAAGGAGAACGAAAGCGAAGAGGAACTTGAATACGATCCTGCCATGTATCCGCAACGCGTTGGACGCCAGCAGCGCGTCCTTGACATTCAATTTAATTTCAATGACGGACGTCGCGGTGGCGGTGGCGGCTTTGGTGGACGCGGACGTGGCGGTCCCCGTACAGGTGGCGGACCACGCAACGAGGGTGGCAATCGTGGTGCACAGGGCGGTGGCCAACAAGGCGGTGCCGGTGGCAGCAGTGGTGGCTCTACTGCCAATGTCGAAGGTGGCAACGCAGGCGGCGGCGGTGGCAGCGGCGGTGGTGGTGGTCCATCTGCCCATCGTCCCGAGGGTGGAAATCGGCCGCCAATTGAGCGTCGCGGCCTTGGTGGTGGCATTGGTGGTGGACATGCTGGCAAGCGTTTTGGCAACGAACGGCAACAGAATGCTGCACCCAAGGTCAATGACGAGCGCCAGTTCCCAACGCTCGCCTAAATCATTGGCGGTAATCAGAGACAGAAAGAGAGAGAAAGGGGGTGGACACAAGAGGGAGGAGATGGGCGCTCGCTGCTGCTGCTGCTGCTGTCGCAGGCGCCGGGAGTGCATTCAATTTTTAGTGTTTGGTGTCTGTATTAGGAGAAGGAGCAGGAAACAGTTTACCAATATCATCACCTACACTCACACACACATAAACACACTCACACACCCACACATATATACACATATACGATACATGAATACAAAACTGTAAGCGGAAAGCGTTAAATTTTCAATAAAAGGCGGCCGCAGCGCAGCCCAAGCCAAAAGCAACAAAAACAACACAATATTTAAAAACAACAGCAACAACAACAGCAGACAAAAAAAAAACAAACAAACACACGGCAAATGAGAGAAATTAATTATTATACAAACACTTAATAAATAAAAAATCATACTAAAAGAAAAAAATATATTAATTATGATAAAACAAAAACCAAACTGTAAAATCTAAGCAAAAGCAATTTAGAAAAAAAAACAAGAGCAAAGTTTCTATTTCTATATAAAACAAACTCACTGTAAATTTGTTGGTTCTTAAAATTTCATTTCCTGTTTTCTTTATTTTCTTTTCGATTTATTCTATCAATCAAAAGTCATTGAAATTACCTACACACATAATATACATATATATATAGTTATATATATAATATATAAATGGAAAAAGTACAGTCTGCTAATCCAGTGACAAAAATGAGATATCAAAAACAAGAAAGAAGTTAACATCACAAACTCCTCTCAATTGGCGAGTTTTTCATTTAAGAGGCAGTTTAAAAACAATAATAAAAATTGCATTTTCATTATTCACTCACACAAACAAACACACACACACGCATACTAAACCTACATATATAATTTTGTTAAAACATTTTTATATGCAACTACCACATATAAGAATGCATTTTTTTAATTTTTACTGTGTTACAATTGTATTTTAAAAATTAATAAATGATTAAAAGAACTCAAAAAACAAATCAAAAACAAAACAAAAAGAAACGTAAAACTCAGTAGTCCAGAAATTAGAGATGAAAAAATATATATATAAAAAAAAAAAGAAGGAATATTAAGTGTTGAAATCTTATAATTGTGTTTCTTACAACAACAAAATTAAAAGTACTATATATATATAGAATAAAATATATATATACGTATATTGCTTTGATGCAAACTCTATTACAAAATATTATATATATAAATTTAATCACACACTGAAAAAGAAACAATATAAATTTAAGCATTATTGAAAAACAAACAAATTTAAATTTACCATTGAAACAAAAATACCCTTTCAAGTAGAGTTAAACAAATACAAACACACACACACACACACGCGACTAATGATTAAATCAGTTGGTAAAATCGCTTTCAACATATAACAAACAACAAATATTCGACAAGAAATTATAGAGATAAACCAAATCCCTTAAGAGAGCCCTCAAAAATTGTATGCATTATATATATATATATATATATAATAAATAGATATGTATATATATTGTATGCAGCGTGTATTTATACAAACATATACGTACGTATGGATAAAAAGTTAATATTCAACAAAATGAAACTTATATACGAAAATGGCAACAAAACCTTTTATGACTAAATCACTTAGAGATGATCGAATACATACAACAAACATTTTTTGACTAATATTGTATTGTATTGTATTTTGACCCCAAAGAAATGGAACAGTACGTTGAGAGAAACTCGTTTAAAACAACAACAAAAAAACAAAGAAAAATATATATTAAAAAAAACCTAAAATCTATTTGATAAAAATAAAGAAAATAAAACACAAAAATTTTAAAGTTGTGTTTAACTTTGAGAATATCTTGAAACTAAGAGACTCTTGCACTTAAAGCTTTTTATGCAGAAACTCATATTTTACCAATACTTCATGTACAAAATTAAAACGACACAGATATTTTTTTCAGATCTATTTCACACAAGAAAAATTATTATGTTCAAAACCTAACTTTTAATTTGCCGTTTTTTTTTTCAAAACTTTACAGCGCATATCAAAACATGTAAGAGCAAACGCAGGAATACACAAAAACATACCAAAAACCGCATAGATGGTATTTTTTATACAAAATACTGATGAGCACAAGCCGGTAAAGTTGAAAATTAGAAACTAAAGAGTATTCGCAAAACTAAAATAAATCAAAAAAAATTTAACACGTGTAAAAATTAAAAATGTTTTAAGATGCGGACAGTGTGAAATTTTTTAACAGCTATGATAATGACTACAATAGTTAGTCCAGCTGCAGTCTACATAAATTAATTTAATTTAGACAATATTTCATTACGATTTATGTTTACTTCCCAAAAAGCATGAAGCAGGCAGAAAATTTACAAGTTTTTGCTTGTCACGAAAAGCATTCCAAAAAAATAATATAAGGAGCACAGCCAAGAACTGAGGCTGTCGACAGCCCTAGAATATTACGGCGAATTTAAAGCGAGACGCGAAAAGCGGCGTTATAGGTCAAAAGAAAACGAAGAGGTCTTCCGAAACTCAATCATGATGAAATTCATATTAAATCTACATTTCATTAAAATTTATATTTACTTTTTAAAGAGAATAAATCTGGCAAAAAAGCGTAAAATTTTTTGCTTTTCAAAACGAAGAACATACAAAAAGAAAAAGTCGACAAGAGACATGAAAAAGTTCACAATCATTGCAATTCTCAAATGCAAACACACTCGTCATTTCATTATTTTCTTATTGTTTCATTCAAAACTGCAAAACACAGTACTCACCTCTCAATATCCTCCTATGAGTAAATTTTACACAAGCCGTAAACACCAACGCTAGATGACTGCACCGGAATAGAGCAAGATAAAATGAAAGAATAGATCGGAAACGAATTAAATGTCACTTTTTTTTGGGTTGCCAACTGTTGTCGATTTAACCTAATAAAAGGAGCACAGCCAAAAACTGAGGCTGTCGACAGCCCTAGAATATTACGGCGAATTTAAAGCGAGACGCGAAAAGCGCCGTTATTGGTAAAAGAAAACGAAGAGGTCTTCCGAAACTCAATCGTGATGAAATTCATTTTTAGCAATCGTAATGTGTTCACACAATATTACATTAAAATTTATATTTACTTTTCAATAAGAATAAATCTGGCAGAAAATGTACACTTTGTTGCTTGTCAAAACTGGTCACGAAGAACATACAAAAAGAAAAAGTCGACAAGAGCCGGCGATTGCGAATAATAATGTTTTGAAAAAGTTCACAATCATTGCAATTCTCATATGCAAACACTCGTCTTTTCTTTATTTTTTTATTGTTTCATTCAAAACTGCAAAACACAGTACTCACCTTTCAATATCCTCCTGAGTAAATTTTACACAAGCCGTAATCACCAACGCTAAATGACTACACCGGAATAGAGCAAGAAGATAAAATGAAAGCATACATCGGAAAAGAATTAAATGTCACTTTTTTTTTGGGTTGCCAACTGTAGTCGATTTAACCTAATAAAAGAAGCACAGCCAAGAACTGAGGCTGTTGACAGCCCTAAAATATTACGGCGAATACGTTACGCGAAAAGCACCGTTATAGGTAAAAGAAAACGAAGAGGTCTTCCGAAACTCAATCGTGATGAAATTCATATTTAGTTAATGTGCGTACACACATAAATGTATTTTAATGAATGTATAAAAGCGCTTGTTATTTTACTTAATGAGCATATCTATCAATTTATCTGCATTGAATGTATTACTAAATAATACGACTTCAAGTTAATCATACTGTTATTTGAAAATAATTTGGTAGAATTTAATTAAACACTTTCCACATAACTTCACCTTGTGTACTCACAAAAAAAAAACACTTAATTAACTTTGCAAAAACCTACCGGAAAATTTATCAACGTGCTACGCTGCTCGTTCAAAACGTAAATGGCTGCCGGCAAATGCGAAAAATATAGATCTGAACGCACTGAATAAGAACAAAAATACCAAAAAATACACAAAGCGACTCAATATGGCGGTAAATGTTAAACTCAAAATGGCACTGTTTAATTGGAACCGAATGAAGTATTTGAACTGAATCAAAACTGAACCACACAGCTCTTGTGAATACAGAAAAGAAAAATTAGTAAACAACATTTATTGGAGGGAAATTAATGTAATTGTCCATTTATGTCAATATATTGTAGCTATCACTAAATTTTAACATCAAACCGCATCGAAACACCTAACCCAACTTCTGTTCTGTCATTTTAACTTAGCTTGCGGCTGTCAAAATGAGCGTCGAGGACGAAGTGTTTAGAATTCAGAAAAAAATTCTCAAAATATCGACGGCTAGCGATGGAGCTGTAAGTACATTGACATAAAATGCGTATCGAACATGGTGTTTATTGACTATATTTCCAACGCTTGCCTTTCGGCAGGGACAGGACCAGGCATTGGATTTGCTTAAAGCGCTGCAAACGCTTAACATCAATCTGGAGATATTGACAAAGACACGCATCGGGATGACGGTTAATGAGCTGCGTAAGAGTAGCAAGGATGACGAAGTGATTGCTCTGGCGAAGACGCTAATCAAGAATTGGAAACGTTTTCTTGCCAGTCCCGCGCCCGCAGCCAGCACAACACCCAAGGAGAACAACTCTGCCGGCAAAGATAGCGCTGCCAGCAAAGAGGGAGGCTCTTCCAGCAACAATAAATCCTCAGCGGGTGCCAGCAAATCAAATTCTTTAGCCGGCAAGGAGAAATCATCGAGCGGCAACTCTTCAACAACAAAAGACAAGCGCGAGGAAAAGAAATCATCCTCGTCCTCAGCATCATCGGTACAGACCAGCTTTCCAGCGGGTGGCGGGATGACGGATGCAGTCCGTCTCAAGTGCCGCGAGATGCTAACAACGGCATTAAAGATTGGCGAAGTGCCCGATGGTTGTGCCGAGCCCGATGAGCTAGCTGCCGAATTGGAGGATGCCATTTATGTGGAATTCAAGAATACCGATATGAAGTACAAGAATCGCATTAGATCGCGTGTTGCGAATTTAAAGGATCCAAAGAATCCGGGCTTGCGTGGCAATTTCATGTGCGGCGCCGTATCCGCCAAACAGCTGGCCAAAATGACACCCGAGGAGATGGCCAGCGACGAAATGAAAAAGTTGCGCGAGAAATTCGTCAAGGAAGCGATTAATGATGCCCAGTTGGCTACCGTTCAGGGCACCAAGACCGATCTGCTTAAGTGCGGCAAATGCAAAAAGCGCAACTGCACCTACAACCAGCTTCAGACGCGATCTGCCGATGAACCGATGACCACATTCGTCATGTGCAATGAGTGCGGCAATCGTTGGAAGTTCTGCTAAATAGAAATCCTTTATTTTCCTACATACAAAAATATATATTTCCCAATCAACATCGACCGACACATATACACGTTCAGCAAATACATTTTGTGGTTGTATTCCCCGACAAACTTCAATAATAAAATAAAAACGAATGATAATGGAAACACAATGAAATTTTCATCTTTAATCGTATCGATCGTACCGCTTGAATTTCTGATAATGTTGTTATATTAACAACAACTGGTACAGTATGCACGCACAGCAGTGCTGCCAACTGAACTATTTATATTTGTATATTTAGTGCGCGAAACGTGGAACTTCGAATCAATAGTTACAAGTAGGTTTTTGAAATACATCATCCATGCATATAAAAAGTTATAGCCAGCAACGCGGAGGTGTTTTGCAGACAACTTCATCGCATATTATTACTATTTTTTATTTAGCTTTAAATGTTTTAATTTTGCAAAATCAATTGGCAGCTTTAATTATTAATGTAAAACACCTGCCTGTCGTCAAAAACTTTAGTATTGACAAGCTTGGTCACATTTTCCAGCACTAGAATGCGTTATCCGCGTTTGGTCACACTACAGGCAGTCCACAATTTTTGTTTGCGACGATCGGTTGTGTTCGGTTTTTGTGCTCGGTCGCGTATTTTGGTTGTTGAGGTAACTACCGTTAAAAAAAAAGAAGTGAAAAAATCGCCCTAGCTAAAAACAAATTACCTCAACGCATGCGAACGCGAATGTGTGTACTTAACAAGTAACAAGTGACGAAAGTGGCAATAAGTAAAGTTCAAGTTAAAGTCCAAACTGCCATTGTTAACCTGTTGCGCGGTGCACTCGATGGTGCGTGACCTATTTATGTAACCTGTTTTTAAAGAATATACCGCTTTAACTTGGCTCCCAAGCTACAAGTTTTAGCTAGAAATGGGACTGGGATTGGAACTGGAACTGGAACTTAGACTTGTACTGGCTAGAAGTGGCCAAAGTGTTAATTAAATACTAGCAGTTAAATGCCGCAAAAGTGTATTCATTATCTAGCGCTGCTAAAAATTTTAAAGCACTTCTCTAAAGCTTCTATTGTGAAAGAAAAATGGGTGCATTCACCCTGTAAGCCATGCGTCTATGTGTTTGTGTGTGTGAAACTAAAAAAAGTGCGCTGAAAATGTAATAACAGAATCATTCTAAGCCAAGGGCGTAGTTATTTTTGTTTTTAAGGGTCACAAGTGAAACTGACACCCGACTTTTTCTTATTGTTGTGTATGTGTGTGTGTTGTGTTGTGTCAACAGATGAGCTGAGACGTGGCTGCATTGTGGCTAAGCCTCTGACCAAAAGATGGTTAGCTACGCTTCAGGTTTTGTTGTCTAGAACGGTACTAATATGTGCGCATAAAGATATATATGCACACACACACACACTCACTGTGGCTCACACACACATACTTGCGCACCTGCTAAAGAGCTCATAATAGAGTGAGAGAGAGAGCAAGAGCGCTTTGTGGAGAGCGGCTCAAATTGCATTCATGGCATCATGGGTGCTCCCCACACCTCGCTCTCTTTCTCTTTCTTTCTCGCCTGTTTGCACACATTTAATTCATATAGAAAAAAAGCGTCAGGCAACTCGCTCTCAACTCAAGCCTTGAGCTTGCGCTTGAGCCGGGGTTAGAATTCAATTTAACAACAACAATAACACTTGATTGGCCGGTTTGTTGCACAACGGGATATTTTGTAGCTTGTTTCATCGCTGTTTGCAGCCAGCTAACCCTTTTCAATAAAAGCGTTTTAAGAAAAAGCTCCAGATTGTGTGTCTGTTTGTGTTTTTGCGTCTGTTAACATAGTTATTATTGCTGCTGTTGTTGTTGTTGTTGTTACTTTGCAGCTTTCGCGACTTTTTAGCCGCACACGCAGCGCCAGCGACTGCGACTTTCTGTTTGTTTGGTGAAACTTTTTTTAAGGTCGGCATCGGCATAATAATAAAAGATATAAAAATATGGAAAAACTAATACTAATACTACGCACAGCTTTGTATGTATATTTTAGAAGATTTCAAAAGAGCAGCTGTGAATGCTCTCTTTAATGCACACACACACACACACAAAACGGAGCTGTTAATGTCAAAGTGAAAAAAGCAAATAATTATAATGTATGCAGATAGAAGATATTATACTTAAGCCGTAATGTACGTGGCAGCACCACACGAACTTTCACTAATGACTCTAGGTGAACTCTCACACACATACGCACACATTTACACGTGCGTTTTTCCATACGTGCTAAAATGCGTTCATTCATTCCAATCAGACTTATATAAATTTTACTTTTGTTATATTAACTTACATATGCTTCTTACTGTCTAAATTCTAATCAGCTGTGACTATGCAAATTCACCAATATTATGAAACTCTCCATTATTTTATTGGAACGTGCCTCAAATGAATAATGTCACCGAAATGTTGCTTCAGCGATAATGCTTATTTTCACCGTATTGTTTTTTTTTTTTTGTTCGTGTCGGGCGTCGCTGCTTATCAGTGTTGTTTAGTGATAACATGATTAGGCGATACATATTTTAAACACAACCTTTGGGAAGTCTACCTAATTAAACACATTCTCTCTCTACCATACACTCTCTTTACATGTTTATTGTCTGTGTGTGTGTGTGTGTGTGTGTGTGTTTGTGGTGAACGAGAGGATCGGGTTGTTGTTGCTTGCACTGTATTTTGATCGCCAGAGCGTAACCGGGCTACTTATATATACATATGTACGTATGTACATGTTTACTTATATGTGTGCCACAAAAAAAAAACGCTGTTTTAGTTATTCCGTCTGTCTGCAAAAAGCACACTAGTGTACATATATACATACATACATATGGTAGTACACCATATAAGTTTTCCCGAGTGACGTTTCCAGCCATGCAACGGATCAAACTTAGCTAAACGCTTGCATCAGTTTTTAAACAGATTAATTTCATGCCATGAAATTGATACTCCTCAAATATCTTATTTAAATGCAAATAGACAAAAAGTTTTAACAGTAGTCACTGGAAAAGTAAGATTGTTATATATTTATTAAATTTGTGTGTAAATAATTCAATGGTATTTTCAAATATAATAAAATACTTATTAAAATTAAAAAAAAAAACAAACACAAGAACAAAAAAGCTGAAATAACGAATGTTATAATTTTTAGCTCCATTGGAAACTACAATTTTGAGTATGCAACATTAAATAGCTTTCATTTGGGCCAAAAGTTTCTATTTCCATATCGAATGCATTGAGTATGCCTTTTAAGTAATGAAAGTAAATTTTTTGTATGAAACCAAATCAAATATCAAGAAGTGAGCATAAACAAATAATATTTGCATAACAAACGTAATGTTGTCGAACGACGTTCTGATTGGAATTGGAATAAAAAAAAACTATGGTTAAAAAAGTGAAACTTTTTTTTTGCATGTGTAAAGATGTTTTTGGCTTTGTTGTCATACGCTGTGTCGAATATTTGCATATGGCTTTGAAATTGTCAACGAATCAATGAAGGTTTTAGTTTTTAGTTTTCATTTATGAACGAACGAAAGTACAAAAAAGAAAGAAACAATGACGAACCTTGTCTCCGTAGTGTGTGTTAGGTGAATGCCAAAAAAAAACGAAAAAGAAATGAGAAAATGGGAAGAAAGATCGCAAGACATCTTTTGCCAACTAAAGACAAAACAAACAAACGAAGACGCGACGACAACTTGTAGATTCTATCAATTTACCGTAAACTTCACCTTAAATTTTTTTTTCCACCTCATCACTTTATTTTTATTTATTTTCTTTTTTTTTTTTTTTTTTGCTACAGCCGGTTATAAGCGCCTGCAGCAATTTGTTGATGTGCTTGTTTTTGTTTTTGTTCCTGTGTGATTGTAGCGACTTCTCTTTTTACCTTTTCGTTCTCTCTTTTAATAGCTGAAAGCGCGCGTGTATTGGTAGATGCCAGAGAGCCAGGAACAGTAAATGAAGGAGGACGAATATGGTGATTGTAACACGTGTAAGTAAACAGCGGAACCGATAAAAGTAATGATGACAGAGACAGAGAGAGAGAGAGAGAGAGAGAGAAAAAGATATACGATCTCTTGATAGTGCCATGAAAACTTTGCGTGGCGCACAAAAAAAAACCAAAACGGAAGTTCAGACACAAATATGTACATGTGATATTTTTTTTATATCTAATACACTGTTTATTGTTTTCTTATGTTATTCGTACGGAGTATATATAGTGTTGTTACATGATTTGTATTGTATATCATTCTGCATATATAAATATGAAGTTTCAGAAGCTTAAGTGAAACCTCAGTAATAAACTCAATTCCTACCCTATAAATAAATATCCGTTATTTATTGAATACATTCTATATTACAGAGTAACTGTAAGTCAATCACTCTACAACAAAAAACACTCTTGTATGGCTGGATAGCTCCCATGCTTCGTACATTTACTGTGTCTGTCCCTGGTTGGGGTTTTTTTTTTGTGTTACGCTCAAGTGATTCTTACAAAAAAAAAAAAAAAAAAAAAAGGCAAAGTTTTATGGCAATTGTGAAAATGTCCATGGCAACCCCATGACTCGTAAACTGGAATGTCAAATTGTAACCACTTGTTTTCCCATTCACACAAATTTGTGTATAGGGTGACTACATCTGGATAGAACCCGCATCGGGTCGGGAATTCGATGTGGCCATTGGAGCACGTGTCATCTCAGCGGAGGGTCGTCGCATTCAGGTGCGAGACGATGATGGTGACGAAGTATGGCTTGCGGCAGAGCGTCGCATTAAGGCGATGCATGCCTCATCCGTTCAAGGTGTCGAGGACATGATATCCCTGGGTGACTTACACGAGGCAGGCATATTACGTAATCTGCTTATACGCTACAAAGAGAATCTGATATATGTAAGAAAAGTAAAAGTATATATGTACCTTCGAAATCGCAATCTCTACTACTCTACATATATAATGAATTCTTTTGATTTGCACTTTTTTAGACGTACACCGGATCGATATTGGTCGCCGTCAATCCGTATCAGATATTACCCATTTATACGGGTGATCAGATCAAGCTATACAAGGAGCGCAAAATTGGTGAATTACCGCCGCATATATTCGCAATTGGTGACAATGCTTATGCGCATATGAAACGCTATCGCCAGGATCAATGCATTGTAATATCTGGCGAATCGGGCGCAGGCAAAACGGAGAGCACAAAACTTATCTTACAATATTTGGCTGCAATCAGCGGCAAGCACTCGTGGATCGAGCAGCAAATCCTTGAGGCAAATCCCATATTAGAAGCATTTGGCAATGCCAAAACGATACGCAACGACAACTCATCACGGTAAATTTATTGCATCCGCATACTTGATTAATTCATTTGTCTATTTGGTTTTTTTATTTTAGTTTTGGCAAATACATTGATATACACTTTAGTGCAAATGGCGTCATTGAGGGCGCCAAAATCGAACAATATCTGTTGGAGAAGTCGCGCATCGTATCGCAGAATCATAGCGAGCGCAATTATCATGTCTTCTATTGTATTCTAGCCGGTCTCTCAACAGATGAGAAGAGTCGTCTAGAACTTGGTGCTGCTGCTGATTACAAGTAAGCTAAGGACAGGCAAATGACATAACGAGATTTCTCTTTTTATACTATTTCGATGTGTATTAAATACTCGATTAGGGCGGTATATAGTAAATTACTATCTTAGAAACGGCTAGGTCATATTTTTATTGATATGTTTTAAAGGTAAATCAATAATTTTTTTGATCTTTCTTTATTAAATCCAAACAATATCAGTTTATTGTGTAAGAAATATTTCACTACTATAAAAAAAATAAGTTTTTTCCATTGGACCTTTATATTTTTTAAACATTAGTTTAATATATAAACGCGAATTGTTTTGATTTTAATTGAAGTCTAGCCAGCTTTAAAAAATATAAAAAGTTGTATGTTCATTGAAATTTTAATTTTTACACAGATACTTGACTGGCGGCAATAGCATAACATGTGAGGGACGCGACGATGCAGCTGAATTCTCGGACATACGATCGGCGATGAAGGTGCTGCTGTTTTCGGATCAAGAGATCTGGGAGATAATAAAGCTGCTGGCGGCACTGTTGCATTGCGGTAATATAAAGTACAAGGCAACCGTTGTGGATAATCTGGATGCGACTGAAATACCAGAGCACATCAATGTGGAAAGAGTGGCTGGACTGCTTGGCCTGCCAATACAGCCGCTAATTGATGCACTGACACGCCGCACACTGTTTGCACATGGCGAGACCGTTGTCTCAACGCTCTCCAGAGATCAGTCGGTCGATGTGCGCGACGCATTTGTTAAGGGCATTTATGGACGGCTGTTTGTGCATATTGTGCGTAAGATCAATACGGCCATATTTAAGCCAAGAGCGACGTCACGGAATGCGATCGGTGTGCTGGATATCTTTGGTTTTGAGAACTTTGATCAGAATAGCTTTGAGCAGTTTTGCATTAACTATGCGAATGAGAATTTGCAGCAGTTCTTTGTGCAGCACATCTTCAAGCTGGAACAGGAGGAATACAATCATGAGGCCATCAACTGGCAACACATTGAATTTGTGGATAATCAGGATGCGCTCGATTTGATAGCCATTAAGCAGCTTAATATTATGGCACTGATCGATGAGGAGGCACGCTTCCCCAAGGGCACCGATCAGACAATGCTTGCCAAACTGCATAAGACGCACGGTTCGCACAAGAACTATCTGAAGCCCAAATCGGACATTAATACCAGTTTTGGTCTAAATCATTTTGCCGGCGTTGTTTTCTACGATACACGCGGTTTTCTAGACAAGAATCGCGACACCTTCAGTCCGGATCTATTGCATTTGGTTAGCCAGAGCGCCAATAAGTTCTTGCGCCAAATCTTTGCCCAGGACATTGAGATGGGCGCCGAAACACGCAAACGAACGCCAACACTATCAACGCAATTCCGCAAGAGTCTCGATGCACTCATGAAAACGTTAAGCAGTTGCCAGCCCTTCTTTATACGCTGCATTAAGCCCAACGAGCTCAAGAAGCCCATGATGTTTGATCGTGGCCTATGCTGTCGCCAGTTGCGCTACTCGGGCATGATGGAGACAATACGTATACGACGTGCCGGCTATCCCATACGGCATGGTTTCCGTGAATTTGTCGAACGCTATCGTTTCCTCATTGCTGGTGTCCCACCAGCACATCGCACCGATTGCTTGGCAGCCACAACACGCATTTGCGCTATGGTTCTGGGCAAATCCGATTATCAGTTAGGCCACACTAAGGTCTTTCTGAAGGATGCTCACGATCTGTATTTGGAGCAGGAACGTGATCGTGTGCTCACACGAAAAATTCTAATACTGCAGCGCAGCATACGCGGCTGGGTCTACAGACGTCGATATCTACGTCTGCGTGCTGCCGCAATCAGCGTGCAGCGTGTATGGAAGGGTTATGCACAACGTAAGCGTTACAGGAGCATGCGAGTGGGTTATATGCGATTGCAGGCATTGATACGATCACGTGTGCTTTCGCATCGCTTTCGACATTTGCGGGGACACATTGTGGGACTGCAGGCGCATGCGCGTGGCTATTTGGTGCGGCGTGAATATGGTCACAAGATGTGGGCAGTGATCAAGATACAATCGCATGTGCGACGCATGATTGCGGTGCGTAGATATCGCAAGCTTAGGCTGGAGCATAAGCAGTTTGCTGAAGTTTTGCATCTGCGCAAGTTGGAGGAGCAGGAGCTGTTGCATCGCGGCAATAAGCATGCGCGTGAGATTGCCGAACAGCATTATCAGGATCGATTACATGAGCTGGAGCGACGTGAGCTGCAGGAGCAGCTCGAGGATCGGCGGCGTGTCGAGGTCAAAATGAATATCATCAATGATGCTGCCAGAAAACAGGAGGAGCCCGTCGATGATGGCAAACTGGTTGAGGCCATGTTTGATTTTTTGCCCGATTCAAGCAGCGATGCACCCACACCGCATGGTGGACGCGAAACGTCCGTGTTTAACGATCTGCCGCACGGTCAGGCAGTTAATCAAGATGACATTGCGCCCATGCACATATCGGAGGATGAGGAGGATCTATCCGAATATAAATTTCAAAAGTTCGCCGCCACCTATTTCCAGGGCAATGTTAATCATCAGTATGCCAAGAAGGCTCTCAAGCATCCACTACTGCCGCTGCATACCCAAGGCGATCAGTTGGCTGCGCAGGCACTCTGGATAACCATATTGCGTTTTACGGGTGATATGCAGGAGCCTAAATATCACACCATGGATCGCATGGACACCACATCCGTTATGTCCAAGGTGACGGCAACACTCGGACGCAATTTTATCAGGAGCAAGGTAAATAAATTTAAAAAAAACATTGTATTTAACTTAATAAAGAAATTTAGTATATTATATTATAATTATGTTATGATGCCAAATTGAAAATTTAATACTAAAGAGACTCTTCTGGTTTGTTTTAGGAATTCCAGGAAGCCCAACTGATGGGTCTCGATCCGGAGGCGTTCCTTAAGCAAAAGCCGCGCTCGATACGCCACAAGCTTGTCTCGCTGACGCTTAAGCGTAAAAATAAACTGGGCGAGGATGTGCGCCGGCGATTGCAGGATGATGAATATACGGCAGATAGCTATCAGTCGTGGCTGCAATCGCGACCAACATCGAATCTGGAGAAGCTACACTTCATCATTGGCCATGGCATATTGCGGGCAGAATTACGTGATGAGATCTATTGCCAGATATGCAAGCAGCTAACGAATAATCCATTAAAATCATCGCATGCACGCGGCTGGATATTGTTGTCGCTTTGCGTGGGCTGCTTTGCTCCATCGGAGAAGTTTGTCAACTATCTGAGAGCGTTCATACGAGAGGGTCCGCCCGGCTATGCGCCGTATTGTGAGGAGCGTTTGAAGCGCACATTCAATAATGGCACACGAAATCAGCCGCCATCCTGGCTAGAGCTGCAGGCGACCAAGTCAAAGAAGCCCATAATGTTGCCAATCACGTTTATGGATGGCAATACGAAAACATTGTTGGCAGATTCGGCAACAACGGCGCGCGAGTTATGCAATCAGCTTTCGGATAAAATAACCCTCAAAGATCAGTTTGGCTTCTCGCTCTATATTGCGCTATTCGACAAGGTCAGCTCGCTGGGCAGTGGCGGTGATCATGTGATGGACGCCATATCGCAATGCGAGCAATATGCCAAGGAGCAGGGTGCACAGGAGCGGAATGCACCATGGCGTCTATTCTTTCGCAAGGAGATATTTGCGCCCTGGCATGAGCCAACCAACGATCAGGTGGCCACCAATCTCATCTATCAGCAGGTTGTGCGTGGCGTTAAATTCGGTGAATACCGTTGCGACAAAGAGGAGGATCTGGCCATGATAGCGGCCCAACAGTATTTTATCGAATACGGCACGGACATGTCCATGGAGCGATTGTTTACGCTGTTGCCCAACTTTATACCCGATTTCTGTCTCAGCGGCATCGATAAGGCCATTGAGCGATGGGCGGCGCTGGTATTGCAGGCCTACAAGAAGTCCTACTATGTCAAGGATAAGATAGCAGCGCTCAAGATCAAAGAGGACATCGTCAGCTATGCCAAATACAAGTGGCCGCTGCTCTTTTCACGCTTTTACGAGGCCTATCGCAATTCGGGTCCCAATTTGCCAAAAAACGATGTCATCATAGCGGTCAACTGGACAGGCGTTTATGTTGTGGACGATCAGGAGCAGGTGCTGCTTGAGCTTAGTTTTCCCGAAATCACAGCCGTTTCCAGTCAAAAGACCAACAAGGTGTTCACTCAGACCTTTAGTCTGTCAACGGTACGCGGCGAGGAGTTCACTTTCCAGAGTCCCAATGCGGAGGATATACGTGATCTGGTCGTCTACTTTTTGGACGGCCTTAAGAAACGGTAAGTGGTACCGTACATACAAAAATTCCCCTTAATCTTCATTTCTATTTTCACTTGCAGATCGAAATTTGTGATTGCTCTGCAGGATTATCGAGCGCCATCGGATGGTACCAGCTTTCTGTCGTTTTTCAAGGGTGATCTGATCATACTGGAGGATGAGTCATGTGGCGAATCGGTGCTTAACAATGGCTGGTGCATTGGACGCTGCGATCGATCGCAAGAGCGCGGTGATTTTCCAGCCGAAACGGTTTATGTGTTGCCAACATTGAGTAAACCGCCGCAGGACATATTGGCATTGTTTAACATTGAGGAGGCGCATCATGGTCGACGTCTTAGCATGGTGTCCAATGGTGGCGCTGTGGAGCCACGCGATCGTCCGCACACGCTAATGGAATATGCATTGGATCATTTCCGTTTGCCGCCAAAGCGTACCATGTCCAAAACGTTGACGCTTAGCTCCAAACGCAGCGAGGAACTGTGGCGCCATTCCAGGGATCCGATCAAGGCGCCGCTGCTGCGCAAGCTGCAAAGCAAGGAGGAACTGGTCGAGGAGGCGTGCTTTGCCTTTGCTGCCATACTCAAATATATGGGCGATCTGCCATCAAAGCGTCCACGCATGGGCAACGAGATAACCGATCATATCTTTGACGGACCACTCAAGCATGAGATATTGCGCGACGAGATCTACTGCCAGTTGATGAAGCAGCTAACGGACAATCGAAATCGCATGTCGGAGGAGCGCGGCTGGGAGTTGATGTGGCTGGCAACGGGTCTGTTTGCCTGTTCACAGGGCCTTCTAAAGGAACTGTTAATGTTTTTGCGTACACGTCGTCATCCCATATCGCAGGACTCCATGCATCGTCTGCAAAAGACCATACGCCATGGACAGCGAAAATATCCACCGCATCAGGTGGAGGTCGAGGCCATACAGCACAAGACAACGCAAATCTTTCACAAGGTCTACTTTCCCGACGATACAGACGAAGCTTTTGAAGTTGATTCGTCAACGCGCGCCAAGGACTTTTGCAACAATATCTCGCAGCGCCTTTCATTGCGCACCAGCGAGGGATTCTCGCTGTTTGTGAAGATCGCTGATAAAGTGATTTCAGTGCCCGAGGGTGATTTCTTCTTTGACTTTGTTCGCCATCTAACCGATTGGATAAAGAAGGCGCGACCTATACGCGATGGCGCAAATCCCCAGTTTACCTATCAGGTCTTCTTTATGAAGAAACTGTGGACGAATACGGTGCCAGGCAAGGATCGCAATGCCGATCTCATCTTTCACTATCACCAGGAGCTGCCCAAGCTATTGCGCGGCTATCACAAGTGCTCCCGCGAGGAGGCCGCCAAGCTGGCCGCTCTCGTCTTTCGTGTTCGCTTTGGTGAAAACAAACAGGAACTGCAGGCCATACCGTAGGTGTCTTATTGTATTTTTGCATTTGGCCAACATTTGTATGTTATTCCATTAAACCTTTCAGACAAATGCTGCGCGAACTAATACCGTCTGATATTATGAAGATGCAGAGCACAAGCGAATGGAAGCGTTCCATTGTGGCATCTTATAATCAAGATGGTGGTATGAGCTCTGAGGATGCCAAAGTTGCATTTTTAAAGATCGTTTACAGGTTTGTGTTGTGTGTCTGTGTAAAGAACATGTATTGTTTACTCTTATTTTTTTTGATTTTCATAGATGGCCCACCTTTGGCTCTGCATTCTTTGAGGTGAAGCAAACCACAGAGCCAAACTATCCGGAAATGTTGCTCATTGCCATAAACAAGCACGGCGTGAGTCTTATACATCCAGTAACAAAGGTTAATATAAACATATTCACAATTTACTTGCACTATGTTAATAATAAATAATTATACAAATTTAAGGATATACTGGTTACGCATCCCTTTACGCGCATTTCGAATTGGTCATCCGGCAACACGTACTTCCACATGACCATTGGAAATCTGGTGCGTGGCTCGAAGTTGCTGTGCGAGACATCGCTCGGCTATAAAATGGACGATCTTTTGACATCATACATATCATTAATGCTAACCAATATGAACAAAAATCGAACAATACGAGCCAACTAGTAAACATATATCTTAATACGATATTGAAGGAAACACACACACACACATATATATATTTATAATAATTATAAATTATAAATGCAATAATTATATAACTAGTACTCTTAGTTAATTGCCCTATGTGCATCCACAAACTTTCCCACCCCCAACACCCTTTCTCCTATACCGCATCCCACTCTGACATGCTTAGCTATAATTTATGCGAATCCCATTTTCATATTTATATTGTTCCTTTCTGTTGTAAAAATTCGCAATCTTTTGTTTTTAGTATTTTATGGCACATTCCGTTTACTTAAATTAATAAAAAAACACATCAATTTAAAGGTCTTATGGAAGGTCATACGAGTATCTTATAAATAAGCTATTATATCAAATCATTTTGCAATCTGTACAACTTTCTGTATATCTCAACTGCATATCTGTACTGATGACTTTTTGTATCAAATACATAGAATGTTCAATTATTTAATAAATTATACATATACTTACACATTGCGTTCATCAACTACGGATTAATCTATTATTTACTGTTAATCTAATACCGAAACTAAGTACTTGTTTTTGCCCAAAAGTAATACTCGCTACATGCATTTTCTAACAATATTTTGTTGAACACAACATTATTTGTGTGTATTTCGGAATTATCGAAGTGCCAATTTACACAATAGCTATTGAGTCTTATACTTACTTAGAAGCTTTTTTCAGTACATGGAATATCGGAAAGTCGTCTGTATGATAGGACAGGTCGATCTCGAAAACTTTCAAAGCCATAGGACTCCAATTTAGAATAAATTCTATCTTGGGTCCTAGACAGATCAAGTTTGTTGCAAATTATCGATAACTTTTTATAAATAAATTACAATAAAGTTTTGAATTTGGACACATGGAACTTGATTTAAAAGCATAACACATTGCATTGACACCGGAGATATCGAAGATTTTAGTTAGGTCAAGAATGCATTATCAAAGTAGTTCAAAAGACTTCTGCGCACATATATCTCCTAGTTGAGTTTTCTCGGCTAGAAATTTTGTATTTGTTATATATATTTGTTACAGCTTAGCATTTTCTTGCACTTACTGAGTACATTCTAAATTTCAGTATTAGCCTTAATAAGTATAAATGCTTTAATACAGGCAGCTGGACTTAAAGATACTTTGAACCGTAGACTTTATGAATACACTCTTTGCTTGTATGTATGTGATTTTATAAATTTATAACTGAGGAATTTATGTTTTTGCAGCAGTTTAACTACATGTGGATGATAAAATATATAACATATTTGGACAGGTTTTGAATTTGTTGCAGTATATTGATTAAAACTCTAACATTGCTTGAAAATTTAGTTGACATTCTTAGTATTTTTAATGTTGTTATTTTCCCATTAACTAGAGCTCTTAACCACTTGAGTGGCGATTTTTTTTTAACACATTGAGCGTATATAATTTTACTGTAATATCATGATGAATAAATTTATTTTATAAACATTGGTTATGTAATAAAATTTGATTCTGAAAACAAGTAAATGAGTACAAGATTGATTAAGATAAACAAACATAAAATAAATTTTAAAAATTTTGATCAGTGTGAAACGTTTAAATGACCCAAATGGTTAATTGGGGTATCGGTACGTGGTATATCACAAAGTGAAATTTTTTCAATAGTAGGTCGCTCATCTGGATTTTGTTTCCAACATTTTTCTATCAGGTCTTTTACTTGCGAGCAACCTGGTATAGTTACATCACTCAATTGCGGTCGACCGCCTTTAACGATACTAAGCGTTATTGCAAGCCGATTCGGATTTTCCAAATGTCTAAAAGGCTTTCTGCGTGATAATACTTCCCATAGAATTATGCCAAAGCTGTAAATATCGGACTTTTCTGTATAGTGTGTACCTTCGATAACCTGTAAGTTGATATTTTTTGTAAATTATATTTATATTATTTAATATTAATATTAATTTATTAATATAATACCTCTGGGGACATATAAGCATCTGTACCGCACCCTGCTGTCATCGAAGTGGCCAATGCTCTTATAAGGCCAAAATCCCCAATTTTTAAGGTTCGAAAGTTGTCGGTCAATAATAAATTACCCGGTTTTAAATCGCGATGTATCAATGTATTTGGCTTCATTGTATGCAAGTGGGTAATACCCTGTCAAAGTAAAACGTAAATTAATTGTTCTTATCAATTTTTAACAACCGTACCTTAACACACTGAATCATCCAGTCAATAGCGTCTGCCATTGTATATGGTCTATTTTCTCTTCCGTGCAATAGTTCGGAAAGGGAACCACACTCTGCAAACTCCATGAGTAAATAAGGTGACTTCTTATCAAATGTACTTCCATAAAATTTCACAATATTCTCATGATCCATGCTAGAGAGATGTCTGACTTCTTTTTCAAAATTTTTGATTGCAGATTCTTGCTTGAATTTTTTTAACGCAATGTCTTTGCCACACCAAGAGGCATTGTATACAATGCCATAGCTACCTCGACCAATTTCTGGACCAATCTGTAGTGTATTATATTGAACAGTACGAATTGTTAAAGCCAAGAATTCTTCGATAGGAGATGGCGACCTGGTAAAACAAATACATTTTTTTTATTCCACTCTCAAATATTTTTATACTATGCTCAAAAAAACTTGCGTATAAGATGTTTTGTAAGGTTCTTCCTCGTCTAAGCTTTCAACCGACGACCTGTTAAAACAAATACATTTTTGTTAGTCAACAACTCTCAAATATTTATATACTTTGCTCCATAAAACTTGCTTGAGATCGGAGACTAATGGCATCAGTTTAAGTTTAAATTTAGGGCGCTTTGACGGAAGCTGATCCCAGCAATTTAAAATCAATGATTTTAGAGAATTTAATTTGAAATTCAAATCGAGTGAATTGAAGTGAGTTCTTATATCATCTAAATCCGGTCGACCACCTGCAAGATTTAAAATAACATTGCAAATACTTTTGGTATGATACAAGCAGCTTTCGCACCTTCAACGATTTGTTCCTTAGTCATATTTTTAAGGTGATAAAATGGTTTTTTCCGTGACATAATTTCCCAGAAAAGTATTCCAAAGCTATATACGGCACTCTCTTCTGTCCATATATGTGTACTGAAAACCTGCATATGTAAGAAGAAAACAAGAATAAACTGATTTCGAAACGTGTTAAATGATAATGCTCACCTCTGGTGCTACATAGGCTATGTCTGCATTGTATTCCAAAAAAGTATTTTTGTTGAACGGAACGCAATAGTTACTGATTTTTAGCCGAGTAAAATTATTAAAGAAAACAAAATTCTTTGGATGTATATTGTAAATGATAAATGGAGACAACCCCTTTAAATCGAAAAGGTAGCAGAAGCTCTAAAAGTATGAACATGAGAAAGGGATTTTTTAGTAATAAAGAAATAATAATTTATAAAGTTTACCTTAACGGCCTGTAGCATCCAGTTCAAAGCTTTCTGTACTGAATACTTCTTTTGCTCTGCATCATGCAAGTAGTTTGACAGGGATCCACACTCGGAGTATTCAGTCAGTAAATATGTTGATTTTTCAATAGAGATACCATATATACCAACAAGATAAACGTCAGTTAGCAAAAATTCTTCGTCAAATAAAAGCTTCCTAACTTGCTTCTTGAACATCTTCGACTCGTCGATAGTCTGCCTAAATTTTTCGACAGCTATATCTTTATTAAGCCTCGTTGCTCTGTAGTTATAGCCAAAGGAACCTTTTCCGAGTGTCTGTTGGATGCAAGTCTTTGACATTGAAAATTTTGTTTGTTTTTTGAAAATTTCGCTCACCTCGCATGTCTTAATATCTTTTAAGTATACAATGGCTCCGAAATCAGCACGTATGACATAATCCAGTATATTATCTTCGTAATGAACATATCTGTAAAAACGTTCCTACAAATTTTTTAATCGTTCCAAGTAATTTAAAAACTTCAATAGTAAAGACTTATCTTACGTTGATATAGCTGAAGCGACCTCTTTAGCTTCAATTCTATGAATCGGATCAGAATTCCAGCAATTCTTAATAATGTCTTTTATTGGATCGCAGTCTAAGTAATTTATATCACTTAGTTTTGGGCGATTATCTACGGAAAGCATTGTCATAAAATAAAAATCAACATTAATTTGCTTTAATTACAAATCGAGCATCAAGTGCCTTGGGGTTCATTAAGCGCTGGTCGAAGGAATTCGACGACCCCTACTTAACAAAAACTCTTAATGTGTCTCTTGTCCGACCGATTCTCGAATATGGATCTTGTATATGGTATACCAAATACAGGATTCATCAAGATGGAATAGAATCGGTACAAAAACAATTTTTGCTCTTTGCCCTTCGGGGTCCTTACTGGGATGATAGTACTAATTTACCTGCTTACCACAGTAGACTTTTACTAATAAATCTTCCTTCTCTTGCTAATCGTAGAACTATGCTAGCCATAACCTTTTTTAACAAATTAATAAATGGTGAAATAGATTCCCCCATACTAATCAACCAAATTAACTTTGCTGTACCCAATAGAAGTAGTAGAAATTTTTTACCAATAGCCCTGCATGCTTGCTTTTCTAACTATGCTATCCATAACCCTTTTCGGATCTTATGTTCATTATATAACAGTATTTCCCACCTTATAACTAGTACCACTTCTGCATGCTCTTTAAAAAAAATTGTCTTACGTCATTTGTCTACATGTTCGCGATCGTAACCGCACGTTACGCGGTGCGCCCCTCGGTCGGATGGTCGGGAGGTGGATCGCTTTGTGCTTGGGTCCGCGCGTTAACATGCCGGTGCTTGGTATCGTTGGGCCACTTGGTTTGTACTGCCCGTTAGTACATCTACGTCCAATTAACAAGTAAGAAGATCTAGTTGAGATATCCCGACCAGAATATACCCTGAACCCTATACTTAACGCATAAAGTCAAAGCTTGCAAGTACCTGTGTGTGTATAAAAGTACTGTCTCCGTTGTTTCTCAAACGATTTAAAAATATCATTGTTTTTTGTAATCGATCACATGTGTAAATCGAAAACGGGATAAATTATCGAAAATTTGAAACAAACTTGTATTGCCTAAGAATTAAGCGAGCTTATTTTCCTACTACAGACGGACGGAAGGACGAACAGACATGGCTTTATCGACTCGGCTGTTGATGCTGATCAAGCATGTATATACTTTATGGGGTCGGAGATGCTTCCTTCTGTCTGTTATATGCTTTTGCACAAAACTGTTATACTAGGGTATAAAAATGTCAGAAAGCTGGACAAAAAGATACAATGAACTCGAGATTGTTGCTCTACTGAGTGTTTGATTAAACCTTGGCCATCAATATCGCTGGTGTATTACAACCGATTTTGATTAAATTTTCACTGATAACCATTATTATCTTACTATTTACTGAAATCAGTTTAAAGTTGTTCAAATCCCAGACATTATTGTTTAGTTTTAGCTAACTTGAGAGCTAATCTAAGATCGACGTATTGATAAAGACGGACATGGCCAAATTGACTCGGCTGTTAAAACTGATCAACACATTTTTAATGAGTTCAGGTCCAGACCAAATAGAGTGGTCTGTGGTTCAGGGTACACAAAAATATGTAAATACCTTGTTCAATCGCATTCCCTTGTGGTAAAATTAGACGGCCTAAGTTACATAAAGGCGGCTTGCGGGTCAACACTTCCCAAAAGATTACACCGAAGATGAATACATAATTCTTTCCTGTCAAATACTTTTGTCCATAGATTTCCTGCGCGACGATGAGTGTCAAAAGGTTAATTGTAAAATTAAATTAATTAATTAAAATTTAAATTTAACAAAATTATTACTATAATAAATAGGTACCCTTAGCGTAAAATCTGTGGTATCCTTCAATAGCACGGTTTTAGGATATGGACTCAAAATTATCTTCAGGGAGCGAAAGTTGTTTGATAGCACTAAGTCGTTACTGCTTGGACACCATTTCCACCCCATGATATTTTGCTCAGTCAAGGAGGTAAGACCCTTAATAATAAGTATAAAATAAGTTAGTGTATAACTATAGTTTATTATAAGATGATTAACGTAATTCAACATATACGCACCAGAGCTAACTGATACATCCACTGAAGAGCATCCTTAACTGTATACTCTCTTTGCTCCTCTCCATGCAAGTAGTCTTGCAAGGATCCACAATCCTCATATGCCATGAGTAAATAATTTTTGGCAGTTCCATATATTTGAATTATATTCTCATGTCTGATACGCAACAATGGTTTTATTTCACTTTCAGGAAATGGTTCTTTAAAATGAATTGCCACAATTTGTTTATTTTGCCATTTAGCTTTATGGACCTTGTAGTAGTTGTAGTTTTCATATCGGATATTCTAAAAGATCAAATTCTTTAATTCACAAATACTTCGTTCACCAAAGTGTTACCTTTTCCAACTGTATGTCTCCAATACTTATTTTATTTTCCATTCTGTTTCATACTTCCGTTCGGCGTTACTAATTTAATAATTAAATGTGTATAGTATATATAGATAGGTGCACATATATTTTTAGCCGATTTTTACAAAATTGAACAGTTTGCTTTGACCAACCACAACACACTAAGAGTGTCAGCTTTTGTTGGTTGCAATTTATTGATAGCAAATGGTATCTTTTGTTGTTATACCCTGAAGCCATTGAAAATGGCTAAAAAGGTTATAATGGTTTTGTGCAAAAGTATATTCTTAATCAGCACCAACAGCCGAGTCAATATAGCCAAGTCCGTCTGTATATATGAACGCTTCGATCTCAGAGACTGTTAGAGCTAGAGACTCCAGAATTAGAGTCCAAAAGCTTGCCTAACTGCTAGGCGGTACAAGTTTGATTAAATTTGTTACTTTTAACGTTTCCGAAATACACATTCGATCGATAACAACAAAATCTTGTATTTGGAAAACTTTGAGACAGCGCTTGAAACATTCAACGAAATAATGACAATCTGTGAACTTTTTATTGAAATCGGAAACAGCGGAGATATAGAACATTGAAATTGAGAAAAGTATGCTGTATATGCGTAGCGTAGAAGCACTGAGTGCACGCTTAAAGTATAGGGTTCAGGTTATCGTCTTCTTATTAGAATGGTTCGATCGGAATATTTCAACAAGGGGATATAAAGAACCCAAGTCTAGTGTTCATCTCTTTTATATTTGAACCAGGTCTGCACATCGGCTTTGGATTTTTGACTTTTTAAATCGGACTATGAAGCAAACTTTTTTCGGCATTATTAAGCAAACAAGAACCTGAACCGATCAAATATGGTTAAATTGGTTTTTTTCGTTCTTGTAACGTTTGCCAAGTTGTTAATAGTGCTAGATATCTTGAAAATAAGAGCGCCTTTACATTGTCGTAACAAAACTAGATTTAGTTTATCTGACGACTTTAATTTCTTTCTAATCATCTCTAGCCGAGTCTATATAAATTGTTTGCCAACAAGATATTCGAACCAATATCACCACGAGTGTTATTCTGATCGGAGAGTATATAAGCAAATTTTTCAAAATTAAGCTCGTTGTGCAGGAAGCCTTTAAAAGCTATTTATTTTTTGCTCCTAATCAATTTATATAGAGTGAGGATAAAACGGTCTTACGACAATGAACATTTTATATTGTTCAAGGTATTTTTAAAGTTGCAAAGTAATTGGTTGCTTTAAATAATAGAAAATATATACTAAAGTAGCGTTTGATAGTTGGACTTTAATTGCATACAATTCCTTTAGGCTCCCACACAACCGGCTGGCGATTCCCACGCATTGTGTGGCTAGAATTTTTAAAAGCGTGTGAAAAACGGCAGCCGTCTTTAAAGTCAAGACTCCGATTTTTTGTTTCAAGATAATTAGTGCAGTGGGAGCTCCTGAGAACTTTTTTTTCTTCACTTTTAAGAATATTTACTCCCCGTCTTTCACCCATGGAGTGTAACGACCACAATCACCAAGAAACACCCAACACAAGTCACCTGTCCAACCAGACAGACCGAGGGGCAAAAATTATGCTCTCGAATTTGTGAATGTTCATTAAAAATGCAACTAATTTCATATTCAGCTTCTTATAAGATTGTGGCCTTAAGAAGTTGCAGTTCCAATTACAAAACTTGGTGGTGGTTTTTTGGTTTTTGTTTTACAGCTCAGACCCCTTCTGGCTTTGCTCATCTTGCACGCAACGCAACGAAAGTTGACGACGCCAAGTTTGTCGTTTGTGTCTTTCGTCTGCCATCTCAAAATTTCCCATCAAATGAGGGATGAGTTGCACTTGTTGCTTGCCTGCTTCACTGACTCTGATAAGACTTTGAGTCTCAGCCTCACAAATTCTAATAAAATACAAGTGAGAAGGCTATAGTCGAGAAATCCTGACTAGACGATACCCTGAACCCTATACTTTACGCGAACAGTCACTGCTTGCAAGTATGTGTGTGTGAGTACGCATATACAGCACACTACTTAATTTCAATATACCATATCTCCGGTGTTTCTCAACCGAATTCAATAAAAATTTCACAGATTGTCATTATTTCGTTGAATGTTTCAAACGCAGTCTCAAAGTTTTCCAAAATCAATTTTTTGTTGTTGTCGATCTCATGTGTATATCGGAAACGGGAAGAGTTATCGAATATTTAAAACAAACTTGTACTGCCTAGGGGTTAGACGCGCTTATGTTTCAAATGTGAAGTCTCTAGCTCTTAGCCTCTGAGATCGACGCGTTCTTACATACGGACGGACATGGCTATATCGAATCGGCTGTTAATGCTGATCAAGAATTCATATACTTTATGTGGTCGGAGATGCTTCCTTCTGCCTGTTACATACTTTGGCACAAAACCTTTATACCCCTTTTACCCATTTTTTATGGGTTCAGCATATAAAAAAAAAATGTCACTCAGAAAGTTTATACTTGGAGGTGCGAATCTAAAAAAAAAGTTGACAACCGCCTTACCAAAATGTTATTAATAAATGAACATGCCACTTGAGCTTCTGGAAATGATATAGTGATATGCGTAATTAACAGATTATTAGTTTAATAAAAATGTTATTGAACCCATTTCCGACGTCCATATCATTTTGGTTAATTAGTAACGACGAGTGACGAAGAATTTTATGTGCAAAACTTACTTTTGACAAGTCTATAAACAATTTTTTAGTTTTATGAATGTTTTAAATACCCAAGTGAAATTATGATTTGTAAATTGTATGCATATTTTGTACATCTTTTGCCTTTTTTGTGGATGTAGGGTATTAAAAGAAATTCTCAAGTTCGACGCTGTCATCCAAACGGAAGCGCTATAATTAATGCAAAGCGGCGATTGTTAATTTGTAAATCTGTAAGACAACAATAACAGCAATAGCAACATGGTCGTCTAACAAATAATGCATAAATATTAAACAAAGATAGTTAAGAAACAACAACAATAATAACAAAATTCACAGCCCTGGCCGCTTACTGTCGCCGCTTTTTGGGGCTGTGTGAATATTCTGTTCCTTTAGCTTCAAACGGAAACAATGCGGCGTTATATATGTACCTATATACGTATTATAGTATATATCTTGACTTTGCGTTTTTCGTAATGGCAGCTTAAAATTCAAATCGACCAACCAACTGTAATTAAAGTTGGAGAGGCAGCCCACCGTGGGAAGTGCTGCACTTGTTTTGTTTTGTCTCAAAATTGTTCACACGACATGGCAACATTTTCTCATGGCGATTTAAATCGACTATTCGCCATCGCCAAGGGTGGTTGGTGGTGGTTGGGTTTTCTTCAACTACTTTCCAACAGGTAGGTCAAATTAAAGATGAAGAGAAAGGAAACTAAACTTAAATATCATGCTTAAATCAAAACAATTGTGATCTGACATATTTTACGATTTTTTTTAGTTGTATTTATTTAGGTTTATCTTAGGTTTAGAACTTTTGTTATCTTACAAAATTATATGCTCTGATATATATGTATACATTTATCGTACATATTATCATTTAAAAAATGTATATGTATCATATATGTATGGTTATATGGTATAGAGCGCTCACCTTAAGTGAATCAAACGAGAACAACTCCAATGTTCTTAAATCCCTTAAAAGTGAATAGTTGCGTTTAAAAAGTGGAATGTTTTACAAGGTATTTGGCCAACGATTGCAACTATATGTTGATTCACTTAAGGTTAGCCACAGCACATACATTAAATGTTCCATATATACACATTAATATATATATATTAATATATATATAGTAAAATGTATATTTAACTAGATAACTAGTGTTACAGTTAATATTATATGTCAGTGTGCTCTTTCGAGTTATGTACAGTTATGTCTTGGATTTATACATCTATTGGTACTGGCTAGCACTACGAAATGAAATTGCTTAACTTGGAATGGGGATTTGTTTTTTTTGCCACACATAAAGCAAAACTTTTTTTTTTTCTTGTTAAATAAAGAAGCGTGGGAAAGAGATTGCGTTTGTGTGTATAGAACAATGCACATCTTATAAACTAAGGATGTAGTGGGTTAAAAACTAAATATGTGCTAGAAGAGCTTTAAATAACTTGGCATAAATAAATGTATATGGAATTGCAAATAATAGCAATAATGCCGCACTCAAGACAAGCCGCTCCCATGACTATTCCATTGCACTTCCGATATGGAGGGCAGTGTTTGATGTGACTGCTGCTGCTGCTGCAAGCTTTGTTGCAAACTTGAACTGCTTGCTGGTGAATTGCTGTTGTTGTTGTTATTGTTGCTGTTATTATTAGTATTGTTGTTGCTGATGCTTGTGATGTTGTTGTTGTTGTGACGCGTACGCATTACATCCTCAGCCTGATTACAATGCGATCGCGGTCCCGGCTCCGGCGTATATGTAAATGTTAGTCCAGTAGCATAAATGATGCCATCATTGCGGACCAAAGAAATCGGCACCTGCGTCGGCTGACGCACCTGCACGGAGGCGAAAGTGGTTAAACACACTTAGCCATAGAATTGAGTGTATCAAAAACTTACCCAAAGCCATTCGCCACGAAACTGTGAAATTTCGGGCACCACACAGAGCAGCGTTTCCGTGCATCGATACATGGTCTCCGCCTCAACATCGCCAAACCAAACCTGCAAATGTGGTGTAAAATTGTCGCCACTCAGCTCCAGCATGGCAACATCACCGCCGCCATTCAGATTAAGTGAGTTGACAATAGGCACAGGCGTAACCGGCGAGCTAAAGATGAAGCAAAAGTGATTTTGATCTTGTTACATATAGAAATTTCTTAAAAGTAATTATGTACACGTAGTTTATAGTTGTTCAAGCACTTACGCAACGGGTCCCATTCCCTCGTAAAACTGATATTCAGCCTTGTCCGTTGATATGATTGTCCAGCAGGCGCCATCGTTAATCATCTCCTTGTTTGGCTCCTTGGGACAGGGTGTGGCCTGAAACTGTATGATCTTCTCCTGTGACAGGCACAAGTACATGCGATCCGTGTCTTTCATGTAGAAGGCACACTTGTGCAGCTGCGAGACCGGATCATCAGCCTCCAGTAGTGCCATCTGTTTGTCCACCTTTCGTATGATTAGACGCGGCAATGCCATTCCTGTTACGGAGCACACTAGCTTAACAGTGGCACCATAGTGTATATAACCATCGCGCACTTGAAACTCCTCCGATTCCGATTCGTTGTCGTCGAGCAGATGTATCGTGAAGGCGCCCCATTGCGTCGATGAGGCATGAAAATGTCCATTCTCTACATGCAGATAGCGTGTGGAGACAGTTTGAGAGCGCAGGCGATTAAAGAGTGCCACATTTGTGCCGCTGGCTATGCACAGATCGGCATTCTTTAGCGATTGCTTCTTTTTGGACGGCTTCGAGATGACTTTGATGCGCTTGGAATTGAAGACGCCAATATCATGGCCATTGCCATAGAACATTTTAACCGATAGCATGAAATGCTTGCGCTTATCCGAATCGGATATGAACAGCGTCTTCGCGGCACAATACTGTTTGCCATTGAGATCGAGCTGCTGCATGTCCTGATCGCTGCTGCCAATGCCAATGAATGCACACAGCTGTGCTCCCTGTTCGCCCTCGCCCTGCTGCAGCATTTCCTCGTATCTTCGCCGCCAACCGCTGCCAAACAGATAGATGCAGGGTGGTGGGCAAAAGAAGCGCTTCTCATTGCCATAGGACTTCTGGGCAACCTGCAAACCAAAGCAAATAATATTCACATGTACTAGGTATACTATTTGATTTAGTCATAATAATAGTAATAATAATTATAAATAATCAGTGCATCGATTATCGACAGAGATAAATCGTAACAAAATTGTAACCGCAGCAATGCAGCTGTTAAATTTTCATATAATTAATTTCAATTATTTTATTGTGGCCGCCGTTTGCTTAATTTGCGTTCAGTCAAGTGTGAAGGATGCGATGCCTGGACGGCGGTCGCCGCTTGAAGATAGCCGCCAACAAACCGCAGCAAATGCCCCAGCAATGGAGCAGCAATTGACAATTGAGTTTTGTGAGTGGAGCAAACACACTAAAACCTGAGCCCATCACAGATTGATCTATATATATAATCGTATTATTATGTATTATTATATTATGTTTAAATACAACGTTTATATTATTTAAGTTTTATTTTTTTTATTGGTTTTATATGTGTTGATTTAAGTTTTTGTTTTTAAGTTTTCTTAGATTTGTTTTTTGACTAAATTTAAATTTAAAATTTAAATGTGGCAAGTGATATAAGCTTAAATCAGTTTATTACATCGAATAATACGCATTTTAAATACTTTTAATTATTTAAAATTTTGTGATGCATAATAATAAATAGTATTAGTAAGTATTTAATGTTCATGCAACCATGATGCTGTTTCTATAATATGATAAAGATTTTTGTATTGGGATAAGGTAAAAACTCCCAAAAGTAAAGTTAAACAAAAAATAAAACATTTAAACTAATCGAGATTAAAACAAATATACATTTTAAACGCAACCTCTTAGCTATATTAACGACAGAAACATTTTTCAATATTAGTATTTTAAATACTCAGAGTAAATATTTTACAAGTTAAATACACGGCAAAACATATACTATTTTTATTTTATTGTATTTTTATTTAATGGTTAATTGTCAAAAGATGCATATTACAGTTGTGACGTCACAATCGTTATTTTTGATTCTTTTTTGGCTATTCTCATTGAGTGCACTAACTTTTTGTTGATTGGTACTTTACACCAAAAATGCAACTTACCTTAGCATGCAGTATAACGATAACCATATCGTTGCGCTCTCGCATGTATTTCTCCATTGCGTCGCGCGTCAACTTTTTTTCTTCAATGTGCGACCGGTATGGACCTGGAGCTGGGACAGCAACCGGCAGCATGGATAACTGCATTTGTTGTTGTTGCTGCTGTTGTTGTTGCTGCTGCTGCTGCTGTTGTTGTTGTTGTTGTTGATGGTGCACTTGTAGCTGTTGTTGTTGCTGCTGCTGCTGTGGCGGCGGCGCACTGCCCAGTCCAAAGTGCGGCATATCCTGACTGAGACTGTGCAGCTGACTGCTGAACTCCAAGGAGTTGCTATTGCTATTGTTGACTGCTGCTGCGGCTGCGTTCTCGTAGACAATGGCGGGCGGTGCGGCGGCAACGGCGTTTAAATTAAATTGGCTGTAGCTCTTCATTTAAGCACATGCTGTTTAAATGCACAAGCACAGTTTGTTTTATTTTATTCTATTTTTGTATTAATATTTGGCAATTTGGTTAACACTTTGGCACTACTTTGTTCCAGCTTGAACTTTGTTTGTGTTTGTGTGTGTATATTTTTTTTAAGTCTTTGTATCCTGGCACACAGTAATTGAGAAGAGCACAACACGCAGCAGCAGCTGTCGTTTCTCACGGATTCGCTTTCGATGTTGATGTTTTGAGTTTTTTTTTTTTAAATTCTTCAAAGTGTCCACTTGGCCACCACGAACACGGGTAGTTTAAGGAACGCGTCTGCGACTACAACTGAAGCGCGCCACTGCTGGCTGCTGTTTAAACTGGCAACTAAACTGTGATAACTGATTTATAAAATAAATAAAACTAAACCGACCGACCCCACTAGCAGCAGCTACCAAACAGACTAGGGTTGTTGTTATCGTATCGATATGACCAGCTATGCAACTATCGATGTTCCATCCAAGGCCAAACGATATTTTAGCATGGATGCCGCTTATAGAAGATATCGCTTAAAACATGTTATAGAGTAACCAGATAAACAATAGTTGCTGTTCTTGTATAAACTTGTGAGTACTTAGCAACCGGCATCATAAAGCAAGTTAGCAGCTCTCTCACAGCTTAAAAACAAGTTGGCAGTGAAGTGTGCATTGTGTGCGCTCTAAAAATTGTTAAAAATTCTAGAATCAACTACAACAATGAAACAATTCAAGGGCATGCAAAAATCCCTTTACATATGGACTGACAGCGCTGACTTGGACAAACGCGTTGAAACACTAAAGTCCGCCACCGGCGGCGAGGTGGCTGTTGAAAATGTGCATCGTCTTTCGATTTGTAAGTGTTAGCACATCATCAATGACTCACCATGTTATTATTTAATTTCAAAATGCGTACATTTTAGCCTCCTACGCCAACTCAAGTTTCGACCTCATTGTGATCGAGTGCGCCCAACTAACCGACAATTACGTAAAGCTGCTGCACATGCTAAAGCCCAGCGGCAAACTTCACCTGTTTGCCTACATTGGACCAGCAGCCAGTCTGTTGCAGGAAATCAAGTTATCCGGTTTCATTAATTGCCGAGAGGATGTCGTTGCAAACACCCTGACTGCCGAGAAACCTGGCTACGAAACGGGCTCCTCTGCCCGTCTATCGTTTGCAAAAAAAGCCGCCACCGTTAATGTATGGAAAATCAGTGGTGACGATGAGGAGCTTATCGATGAGGAGGATTTACTTGATGAGGTGGACAAGCAAAAACCAGATCCAGCTGGTCTTAGTGTGTGTAGCACCACTGGCAAGCGCAAAGCATGCAAAAATTGCTCATGCGGACTTGCCGATGAACTGGAAAGTGAGAAGACAAGCAAAGCGGCCTCCGAGAATGCAAAATCCAGCTGTGGCAATGTATGTGTTTCGCATTTGCTGGTCGCTCGTTATAACAATTACAGCAAAAATGAAAAGTTCAATTTCATTGCAAAATGCTTTCAAAAATCAGATAATCAACATTAGGATCATTACAAAACTTTCCCACAACAATACGACTTCGATCTGCAGTTCTATTTAAACTGCATTTCAACTTAATTGGGGTGCTGTTATTAACTTTCGAGCGACCACCATCAATTTTAAATAACTTTTTCTCATGTTTTCGTTATGTTTTTCGATTATAGTGCTACTTGGGAGACGCGTTTAGATGTTCGACTTGCCCTTATCTAGGCATGCCGGCCTTTAAACCTGGCGAGAAGGTTCAACTGGCTGATAATTTGCTGAAATCCGATATATAGACTTGAACACACTTAAGAAGCAATAGGATAGACTTTAAAACTTTTATTAAGGGGAAATATAATAATTTCATATGTAAATAGAAAATGCATTAAAAATTACAAAAAATATATTGCGTACAACTGACGCCTCACAGTTCGCATGGTGTGCCCTTGATAAGATCACGATTCTTGCCAGTCAATATGCGATAGTTGACTTCATTGTGATCCAGCTCCTTGTACAGAAACGTGGGCATTCTATCAGACAATACCCAGAGCGAGCCAGTATTGTCGATTTTTAAGTCATTGGGAAATACCAAAGTGTGCGAATCGGAATCGATGAGTCCCTGTGTATCGGGCGTATACGGACGCTTCACATTCCAGCAGGCGATGGCATCCTTGTTGACCTGCGTGTAGAACAGTACACGTGTCTCCTTATCGTAAACCTCAGCCGTTGACTGTCCGTTCATGCCACGATCGCCAACAAATTTGAAATCATAATAGGATTCGCCACCATTAACATGACTCTCGTTTTGCAGGACACGATTGGAGACTTTGAACTCTTTGGTGCTGGCCAATGCATGGAAATAGATGTCCTTGGTATGATCGGGATTCAATGGGCCAACAGCCATGCCGAAAACACCATCCGTCCATTGGAAATTCACACCAGCCACATTAAAGTCACCTTGCAGCGGATCGAAATGGAAATAATTATGCTTAACGCGATACGATTTATTGCCACGCATCGAATAGACAACCACACCATAAGCACCCAAATCTGGCACATATGCATACGCATCATCGCACTGACCACGCTCCACATCAACGATCTGAAATATACATATTCATATATATATATAAATATTTAATTGTGTTGAAAAAGACAAGTGTACGCACTATGTTAGCAAAGAACGTGTCCTCCTTGGTTTGGGCAGCGGGTATGGCAAAGCGACGCAGCAGCTGATCCGTTTTCAGATCAAATACCAATATGGAACTGGGTGTTATCTGCTTGGGACTGCCCAGAATGTCAGCGAGTCCGGTGTCCAGCACCCACAGACGATCGCAAACATCTACCTGAATGCGGAACGTTGAAATGATGGTCGCATTATTCTTCAACTGTACATCCGCATTTTGTGCCTTATTCGCATCTAAGCGACCACCCGAGGGTGTCTTTTGCTCTTGCGGCTTAACATCAATTGGCAGCTTATTGGCCTCCCAGCTGGGATAGGGACGCAGCTTTGGTGATTTCTCAGTGGTCGATAGATCGATGTAGTTCAATGTCGCCGCAACGCCAGCCTTCCATCTGAGAAAGATAACGCGAATATCAGTTAAAGATGGCAACAAGGGGGAGAATAGATACAAACATGTTATTAACTTATTTTTGACACCATAAAGTAAATTGTATATAATTGATCACCACCACTAACCAAAGTCAATATGGTCAAGTAATTTTGTTTATATTTAAACTATTATACAATCCGTTGGTGGACTAACCAGTTTATAGAATTATTTTGCGACTTGCAATTTGGCATTAAATTTGAACGTTTAAAAAACAATGTTTAATAGATAGTTACGAAATAAAAATAATAAGTTTAAAATTTTTCGATCAGTCAATTTAAATTGAATTTTTTCCTCTTAATTTCAACAGACTGGTTTTTTTTTACCGAATTTTAACTAAATTTTGTACGCATCACTGTCAAACGCATTTAAATAAATGTTTGGTCAATTAACTATTAAAAAATAAGGTAAATCACCATGCAGCAATGACGTCAGATGTTAAATGTCTCTTTAAAATAGTAAAATATTCCGTTCGAAGAGTATAGGAACAGACATGTTTGTTAGAAATAATGAATAACGAGCTTGTTTTTTCTTTCGTGTAACCGTTTTGTCTAAGCATTTATCAATTTGTTTTCAAATTTGCATAACAGTAATAAAAAAGTATAATTTAGTTGGTACACTGAAAGAGCGAAAGAGAGCAACCGCAGCGAATCAAGCATCGATTAACCGGTTTTCCTCCAAGTCACGATGGGTTTTTCGCAAGCCCCGCTTACCAATACGCTGAACACAATTAATTACTTTATACAACTTAAATTGAAGTACAGCCCACCCAATGGTAATTGGGAATTTTTTTTTTGGCTTCTGCCTCGTAGCCTTACCTTGGCACAGTGACAAAGATTTTGTTTTCCCAGCGCTCCAAGCCGAGCGGCAGATTGTTCTCCGCAATGTAGTGGCCGGTACGTTTGGCCTCCGCTTCGGCCTCTGCACTTGGCCAGTCGAAGGTCAGTTGCTTCCACGAGAATCGTTCCTCTAGTTTGGCATCAATGGTCAAACAGCAGCAGCAGCTGATAAGGCACAAAGCCAGCAATTTAACCGAATTCATGTTGTTAGTTTTTTTTGTTCGTTTGGTTTGGATTTCCTCCTGCACTGTGTCACTGTTTCGTTTGAGCTGAGAGCGTTTACTGACAGACTCGAGCTCTGTTCAAAGCTTAATATGCTGACGAGAGCTTAAAAGCTTCCCAAAGCTCACATATGGCAAGCACCTAAAAGCTTCTGCACAGTGCAGGTTTCCATCTGTTTTTTGTTTTGTGGGTACTCTTCCAAAATTAGCTTAGGCGGAAGGGAAAAAAAGGTGAGGTAAAAATAATAATAATAATTTTGGAGCGGCTATTAAAATTGTAAGTGGCCTGCACATGTTTAACTCTTAACGGTTGCAAATTCGGCTCAAAGGCGAAATCAATAACCGCTCAAAACAAGCTTGGAAACATGAAAAACTTAACAGAAAGCCGGTTCCACTATAACAGCTAAAGGTTGCAAGCTGAACTAGCTGAAGTTGTTTAGAATATGAATAGCTGAATACATCCACTCTTGGACAGCTAAATAAGTTTCAACTTAGTCCAGTACGAGTGTTTGTCGTTCAAACACTTGAATGCTAATAATAATAAAAAAAATGTAATTCATTAAAATAAAACGTGTGGAGTTAAGAATTGCATAAATCAATAACACTTTGATAAAGATTTATGGAAATCGAATACAAAATTTTGTAATATGCATTTGTTTTAATATGGATGAGCTTTCAAGTGTCGGGTTCAAATGTTAATTTTTTTTTTTTTATAGTACCCACTTTATCAATTAAATTTCTTACATTATTCTCAGTTTTTTGTTGTTTTTATTCAGTAAAATTCTCATATTCCGTTAATTAGACTTTAAATTAATTCGTTAATGTTACTTTCATAAGAACATACCGAGTTTTCTTTTCTTCATATTGCTACAGTTGTTATATGTGTTTTTTTTTATTTTTTATCTTTTGCAACAATTTGTTTTGGGGAAATCAATAAGAATCTGGATTATTTCCTCGTATTTATACAAATATTAGCTTTGCTAAAGTCTTAATTATTTTACTTATTTATTTACTTCATTCGGTTGTGGCTTGTGGGTTTTTGTGGTTTAGTTTAGTAGTAATTGTTGTGGTTGTGATTGATAACCGGGAAAGCAAAAAATTAACGAAAATACTTAAGTTTTTCATTTGTTTTGTTGAATAAAAGTTGCAATTATCGCTTAGTTGTTAGCTTAACACGCTATATACAGTATAAGTACATGTTTTAAGTTATAGCTACCCTAACAGCATTTGCTATATGAATTACAATACAATTAAACTACAAATTCCAACGATCCTTAGCATATCAATGTGTCTTTTTTTTATTATTTATTTACTAGAGATGTCATTTTTGCAATGTGTACATTTTTTTTTATGATTTCCTTCATTCATTCTAGATCTATATTGTATATATTTTTATATAAATATGTAGATGTTTATATGTATGAAAATGTGTATGTTAGTGTGAGTGTTTGTGTGTGCATGTGTATAGTTTTATGTCATTTAACGGCTTAGATTTTAAAGTCTTTCATTTCGTAGGAATTTGATGTTGTCTATGTGTTTATATTCGTTCTTCTATTATAGCACTTTTCGTGATGGATAGGAGTGGTTGAATTTTAAAAAGTAAAACAACGTTTTCAATTCGATAAATTACAATTACACATGTTTGTTTGTATAAATATGAATGTATACGTGAATTTATTTGAATAGTTTTTCAGTTTTCGTCTTCGTTTTTTTATTATATTATTTTCTCTTCATTTCAATAATGTCAATTCCTATTTAAATAACTTCATTCACTATTTTCCGTCATTTCTTTTTTTTTTCGCTTTGTGTAAATTATTTATATAATTATTTTATAAATGCAATTTTAGAACTTACAGTATGTTCAAAAATTTTCCTTTTTTCTCAAATGTGTCATCATCATAACTTTTCTATGTATAACAGTACATTAAAAATTAAAATGTTGCTTGAGCACGTAAGCCAATCGGCCCATGCCCATCTCTTCCCTAAAGTAATACATACATATTAATTTTTGATACTACACTAGACTATGCCTATGTTTATTATTTATCTAAGATTTGCTATGCTTTCCATTCGATTTGTGCTACTTACGACTCACAGAAGTTTAAACTATTAAAATATTATTATTCAAGTGCATAATATTTGTTTGTTTGTATGTATAAGTACGAGAATTATTGGACAGGCCCCCAAAAAATGATTACAAACACACACACACACACACAAATGTACACACGTTCTATACAAAAAACTATTACTAGCTTAGACTAAAACTATGTGTTAATGAGGCCAAACTATTAAGGAGTTTGGTGCTGGAGTCTAGGAGCTCGTATTGCCACGGCATTGATCAGGATTAAAGTCCTGGGTTAAACAAAACAATAAATTATGGAAATGGGAAAGGCCGCCTTGGAAAAACATTTCTGTGTGTATATAAGTGTGTCTGTGTGTTTGTTGATGTTTGTTTTTAGCTCTAGGAGACAGCGCTGAGCAAAATAGGTTTATAGAAAATACTCGTTATACAAGAACATAGGTACTAACACAACAGTTTGTTTTACTTTTGCTTTAAAAAATTACTAACTTAACATGATTTAACATAATGACTTGACTATGTTTGGTTTTTATGTTCAACTTTAAGTCCTAACAATTTGGTTTAGTTCTCATTCTAATATCGTTAATTAATTAAATGTATTAAGTTAAAAGTATTTCGTTTTGTTCTTTTTTTTGAAATCTTAACTTCTTGCTAAACACGTTTAAGGTACAATACATATTTCAGTTAATCTACAAAATCGCTGCTACCGTTTCTCATATTTAGCTCAGCTTAAAGTTGATACAAAGTTTATTAAGTACATACAATAATTATTAAGTTTTCATTAAGCATCATCATTTTTGTATAATTCACCTATCACGCAAAGGAAATTGACAAGTTTTTTCATGTACGGTGCTCATGAGTATCTGAAAGAAAGAACGTTTTGTGAATTTTTCAGTTAAATTAGTTTAAATTTAAAATCATAGCGATGGACTTTAAAACGAGCTGACAACGCCAAGCGATATTCAACAAAAAAAAAAACATCGATATGTGTTTGAAACACATAAATATGAATACCCTTTTAACTCCATATTCATAATGCTCAATCAAATTTCTCAATGCCCGCAAACATGGATAAAATTTCTAATAAAAATTAAATGATTGGGTTAAACGGGTATTACCTTGTGTGATTGCGAGTGTAGCCGCAGGTGTCAAATGCCCGGAGGCGCTTGCGTTAATGACAGAAGCTGCCTGCGGCTGAACTGCCAATGAGGTTGTTGCTATGCCACCAGCGCTGCTGGCACCGGCGCCTGATGCTCCATTTAGCTCTGTGCTCTTTGTGTTGACGTCCCGCTCGACTAGCCGTTGCCGTAGAACTCGTATCTTTTCCTCTTTCTGTGTGTGAATGAAAAAAAGTTATTTATAAAGGTGCAATTACTTCTTGTAAAGGTTATTTACTTCTTCATTTGTACGTATTTGCAAAGGTCATTAAAGTCATTAAATGTTAACAGAAACATTTAAGGAATACAAATATTTATATGTTTCCATTTTTACCTGTGTTATCAATCGTTGTAGTTCCTCGTTTTCAGTTACCAATTTTTGATAACGTTCCTCATCTTCTTTCGATATGGCCGAGTCTGGATTGTACTTTGATTCGGCTTTATCCTTTGGATGTCGTATAACCTCAATAACCTAGTTAAATATCACATTAGTTCAAGTTATTGTTTTTTTTTTAATTGTGCACTTATACCTTTGGCACAAATATCAGCAGCATGCTTAGGAAACAACAGAATATCACAGCTAGTGCAACAAAGGCGAATGAAGCGTCCTGCTGCGATGCAATGACCATGCCTACCGGCGCCGTAATCAGACAGAGCACAACCACATTATAGATGCTCATACCCACATAGCGTGAGTCATTGATCTGTTTGACTTTAATGGAACGTGTCTCGTATGCCAAGAAAAGGCCAAATACAAGTATTAGACCTTTTACTCCATAAACGAGTCCTGAAATAACAAAAGCGTTAATAAATTAATGTAGAACTTTTTCGTTCTTCAATCAAAACATAAAAAGAAGCTTAGTTTTAAATGAAATCGAATAAATATTAAATACTATGTACTAATCGTAATAAAAAAAATCGTTGATTCATACCCAACCACATGGAATTGCGTTCACTTTCGCAATGCTCAAGCTCTGGACGTATTTTAATATCATCAGTTGTAGAAACTGGATCTTCGAGTGGGAATGTTTCGAGTATACGCTGCAGCGGATCAAAGATCTGCCAAGATAGTAATATCACTAAATCTATTGATAGAAGCCCTGAAACCATGGTGTATAGCTTCCAAGGTTCCACTTTTTTCTGTAAAGTCATAAGGTATATTAAATTAAAATCACTTATAGATAGAAACCAATTAATTACCTTTGGGTCAGTTTTCGCTTTTGTTGTAAATCGATGCACACGCCAGACTTTGCTGAACATAGCACCATATGCTAGTGTAAAACCGGTGGATAATAGCCAAGCTCGTGCCTGACAAATCTGTGCGAAAATATAATTAAGAAATAATAACAACAATATGTAATTATTGTATGTGTATTAAATACCTTTGGATATTCGTGCGGACTGACAAACCGTCCGTCCATGCCCAGCAATATGACTGATATAAGGCAGATGATGACTCCAATAAGCATTATGGTATTGCATACAGGATGTGAGGATTGTATTACTCTATTAAACGAATATACATTATAGTACAAATATTTATTTGATAAAGCCCCTTTGTTAACTTACCTTCTATGCTTATTCCATATGTTGAAGATTATTAAAGCAAAGGCCACGAAAATGCCACAGCTAGAGATGGTGCACATGCAGACGAATAACGGTAAGGATACAGTGCGCAGCACATGGGTAACAATCGTGCGATCCTGCGGCACCTGAAATATCGAGCAATTTAAATTTAGTAATGCATACATTGTTTATTATTTTGTATAACAAAGTGAATATTGGTATATGCTATGTTATTTATGTGCTATAAAAATATATATTAAATAAAAAGTCATAATGTTATTAAGGGATTGTTTTATTCGAGTGGTTTAAGTTCAAGTCCACATACAAGAAATATAACAAATACGAGAAATACTTTAATATTTTTGTGATCAGTTTTATTTTCAAGAAATTTTCGTTTTTATTAGAACATAGAAGACAACCTGTCCGAAATCGTGGCCAGTATGTTCGATATTAAATGCCCACATTTTGCAATTGATGTGCACTAATTTATTTTGCTGAAGATTTTTCAATTTGAGCGCTATAATGCGATTTATACCGACTTTGCCTTGAAATACTGTTTTCTGATTGTCAACTTTCATGTTAGTAAACTTCTCCGAATCAATGTATTTTGTTTTGAATGCCTGCTCCGGATAGAAACCAATAGGCATGTGCTTAATTGGCCAAGATGTACATGTTAACCAAATGCGATCCTTACGCATTGACTCGTCTGTTGTGTTTAATAGTAACCGTTTGAGGATTGCGTAATCAACATTTCCAATTTTGATTCTATTCAGATGTTCCTTCTTCTCATATGGCTTTGTGTGAAAGCCAAGTAAACGATTGACTTTTAGAAAAACGCACGGCTCCATTGAGTTATAGCCATAATTATCATCCTTTTGGCAGGGCCCAAACTTTTTAATTTGACCCTTAAATTGGCCGTGCTTTCGCATAAACTCGTTTAGCTTTATGCGATAATGTTGAGTATCGGTTCTATTTTCCGGGCTATATTCTATCAGTTTGTAGTTATTCTTTTGGCCAACTGGTGCGAAACTAAGATATGGCTGCGGCATCTTAATCTTCGGTTCTACCATATTTAGTCTATCCGTTATATGGCTAAAGATTAACATGTTTAGGATTAGAATAAAGATAAACAAAAAAACATAATAAATCGCCGAGTTACGCCAATTTTTGGCCGAACGCGAAAAGTACTTGTTCTTGGTGCCATCGAAAAACATTCTTTTCCAGTGTCGTATAATTGGAAAATGATATTTACAATCCTTATAATATTGGCGAGGTGTACCACTCAACGTATATTTATTTCCATATTTTGGAATTCTTACAATGCCAATGTGTTCATTTTGTGTCACATCAGCATTATTATTATTGTTGGCAATATCAATTTGCACTTGATCTGCGATAGTTACATTATTTTTTCTCTTCCCAAGTTTAGTACCAATACCTTGGCTTGTAGATGCTTTAAGATCTACTGATCTTCGGTGCAATTGTACGATATCGACGCTGCTGGCACTTTCTCCTGTTACTTTGGAGTCAATTTCTATGGATTCATCATTTTCAAACAAAGCGTCAGCTTCTTTCGGTGCAGAGCTGCCCGCTGACCTTTCAATCTCATTTTCGCTACTTGAAAGCCCACTTTTGATTGAGTTTTGATCTTTTTTATCCATCTTAAAAATTATTACTTACTACAAATAAGAAAAAGCCTATTATGTGATTTACCTTGCCCCCAATCCATTGCTCCATATTCAACCAGGTTAAGTTATCCAACTGTGTGTCATAATATCCCAGTTTTTCATATTTTCCCTTCACCATTTGTTCGATTTGTGTCAGCGCAATACGATCTCCCTGTGAACTGAATGCAACCACACCCTAAAAATAGAATTATTTAATAAACATTGTTATATTTAACAAACTTGTATTATTTTCTCCTACCGATACGCCCAAGAATTGTGTTGAGTTCATCGCCGAATAGATATCATCGGCTATTTCCTTGTCCGTATAGGTGAAATCTCTTAGTGATTTCTTGCGCGATGTTAGACGTTCCATTGTCTTATTGAATGCCAATGCAACACTCCAGACAGCATCATAGGCCAGTGGCGCCTCCTGATAACCCTCGGGATAACGACCATGATTAATATCGTAGTTATCCTCGATAAGCGCATTATTCAGTCGATGTCTGTTTCAAATTAATGGATAATATATTAAGTATTTAAGATCTTTGAATTTAGTAAAGCCTACCGAAATTCTTCAGCCGTCATGCCGGAAATTGTTGTCTGATTGTTTTGATTCCACATGAGCGCTTCTGTGGTCAAATGTCCCTCGGCAGCTATACGCATTTGTTCCACTGTGCAAGTAATGCCCTCAGTTCCGAGATTTTGCTCATACCAGTTATCCTCATACCAGCCTGTCAATTAAGTTGTCATTAAATAAACGTCCGTAATATATCTTAAATTATTATCAGAAACTTTGTTTTGGTTTTAACCACTTACAGTGGTAGCCGGTTCTTTAATATATTTTAATGTTTTATTATTTTCCTCATCCCTTGGCCTTGAATGTTCGCGTCGCTTTCACAAATTAAAGTGACCCTAATTATTACTACAATTACACGTCACTTATATGTACTCGATAGTTACATCATCACACCGCCACAACAATCGGAAGTGTTATTTATCAGAGTTATCGGCCTACTATAAAGTGAATTTTAGTTCAATTGCCTGGCAGGCCACGACAGATTATTGCATATGGTTGTTATTACGAAAACTTCAGTTTAAGAAAAACCACTGTGACCCAATATTTGAAAGAATTGAGAAGTTAAAACGATGTCGTACCAATGAAGAACCAGACATGCGCTCGACCATAGAGCTGCTGTTTGTACATCTCGCAGAGAACACGTCTCGCTGCTACTACATAGAAGAGTCCCACAATGATGCGGGCATCCTGTCGTCTTAAATTGCGTACGGCGTCTGTTGGATCGGATAGAAATGATTGTCTAGTTACGATTTCGATGCCAGCTTCCATGCAGCGATTCTCAAGATCTTCCACAGTCTGCAAACAGAGAAAGATAGCATAATAAAATAATTTATTTTATTTAATTGTAAAGTAAAAAGAAATACTTACCGATATGAACACTTCCTCTGCCTGTTGTAGAATAGCAACGCGAGACCAGCCAAACTTTTTCATCAGCTTAATGCGCGTTGGATTGTGGACCGTTGCCGAGGGATGTGTGCGAAATAGTGTTGGAAAACGCTTGCGATCGGATAAAGCGGGACTTGAAGCGCCATAGCAAAGCTACAGTGTGACCAAAAGTCAATAATAATGTTACATAAATGCATATACATATGAACGTATTGGTTCCGTTGTGCTTACCACAATTAGGTTCCACATTTTGGCTGCCTCTGCCACAGTGGTGCAAACCGTGCTGCATCCGGCCAGCAGCATTAGTTTCTGTGGTTTATTATACAGTAGATTGTACATCACACTGGCGCCCAAACCGGGCTCGCACTGTAACAAGATGGGTTGTGTGTAATGAAAAAGTGAATTATAAACGTGTACAAATGCCGTTTGGCAAAAGGCATGACCCAGTTTGTCTATTGCCAACAAACGAGTCTCCAATGCAGGTTTACATAATAAAAAAAAAAAAACATAATACAATAAGTATTGTCAACCTGGTCGCAAAATACCTATTAGACTCAACTAAAACATCATTTATATTAATTGATTTGATTTTAAAGATTATAATTTGCGAGCGCACTTAGATTCTAAACATTTTGTAGACTTAAATTAAGGATAAGCAGGTCTATTAAGTATTAACACTTTCAATTTAACATTTTAATGTTTTTTGTAATTATGAAATAATATCTTTTAAAGAAATGAATTTTTCAAGTTGTTAAGCTATTGTTGTTATGATATTAGGTAAATAGTTTATCACATTCTCGCTGAGACTTGCAAAAGCATTTCGTTAAGTAGCTCAATTACCATTAAGTATAAATATTTTAATCAAACCTTGAAACCTTACAATATTAGATATGTATATCAACTTCAAAATTAATCAAAAAGAAAGGAAATCCAAATCAAATCTTCAAACTTAAATCAATAAATGAATTTGTTTAGCAATAGCATATCGTAAAAACAACACATTTATTTATTATTATTTGAAGTTAAGTTTTAAGTCTCGTGACAAATGCACACATTTAACTAGATACAATGAATAATTAATGTGCTCAGTTGAATAGCCAGTCGTTTGTGTGAATGGCAAGTGGCACTCATAAAGCATGCACTCATTTACAGTTGTTGCATGCGATGATTCATTAATTTCTGCCTCTAATGAAAAACTCATTTACGCTTTGTTTAACTTGACTTTGCGTGTAAACAACCTTTTGTAATTGTTTGGCTTCGTGTCCAGTCGCATTGTATTCTCTTTTATGTGTATGTATATTATATGGTTTTTTTCTTTGTTCTTTTTTATTATCCTGTACATGGCATTACCAGCTACATGTTCCAACATATAAATCCGGGGCTCGCCGCATTATGAGCGCACTTGTTTAATCATTTCGGTGTGTGTGTGTGTGTGTGTGTGTGGGTACGCGAGCGTTTCTTGGGATATTTCACACATCAAAGTAGGTCAAGCAAATGGCAAAGGCACTGGCAAACCTAAAGCCAGCGGCAAGCATTGCGTGCAACCTCTGCGTCGCTTGTTGCCTTTTTTGGCATGAGGCAAATGATGATAATGATGGCCATGTGACACGTAGGTGGTACAGAGATGCAAACTAATTATGCAGCATTTAACGGAAACTGTTTGCCTAAGCCACAGCAACACTAGCCAGCATAGTCCCCATAGTTTGTTTGAATGAGTCTCTGCACCAAACTGAAACTGAACTTAATTCAAGCCTTTCTTAGCACGCTCCCCTTGTGCTTGGTCAGGTTTGTCTGTGTCAGCCTTAAATAAAAATATACTCAAACGATGAGCGCTTACAAAAGTGACCTCATTCAAAACTCAAAACAAGTTGTTAAGCTTTCGCTCACTTAAAACTAATGAGCCACGCCTATAAATAGACACCAAGCAACTATGTTACTGTAACTGTTACTATATTTACTGTATACGAAAAGAGTCCTTTCCCTTTTCACATAGATACACACATATATATTCATAAGTATAACTGCTCTCGCTATTTTGCAGCATTGATAACATTTTGTTAGAGTATGTTACTTTAGCCATTAATTATGAAAAATGACATTTATGCGAGTTAATAAACATTCAAATACTATATAAGCATTAATGTAGATATATTAACTTTAAGTTGTTGGTGGCATTCTCAAAAACAAGTTCACAATACAATAAACTTTTCCTTGTCAAGGCAACCCAAAACAGCACGCTAGCTATAGCCTTGACTTTTACTGTTGCCAGCGAAAATGAAAAACTTATTAAGTTTTGTTTGGTATTTCTGAATGTTAGGTTAAATTAAAAATAGTTCAAAATTGATTTAGAACAACTTTAGTTGTACTAAATTCCAAGAAAAAGAATTTTAAAAATATTAAAACTTAAATTGAACAGTAAAAAAAATATTCTAAGTAATTATTTGCAAATCTTGTTATGTTAAATAAAAAATCATTCGTTCGATACGTATAAGTTTAAATGGGGTATTAAGCTAATAATCATTGGGATTTGTTTTTGAGATTTAACGAAGTTCGAGTTCGTTGATAACAATAAAAAGTTGTTTTGACATTATGTTGAAATTGATTTGAAGAACTCTTACGACACTAATACCCTTTATGCGCAATATAACAAAAGCATAATAAAACGCAACTGTGTCTGTTTCTCTGTGTGTGTGTCACCCCCTAGAGAAATATGCTAATGAATGCCAAGTTCCCCTACAGCTCAGCCCATTCCAGCCCCCATAACCAAACGTAGTAACGAAAAACGCTGAAAAAAAAACGAATAACAAAACAAAACGCAAAAACGAAACAAAATAAGTGGGACCCAAGGGGTCGAAAGTAGTCGCACTTACAACAAATGCTACTTCTACATATATCTGGGTTTAGCTTATCATACATATTAGTGTGACATTTGATATGGAGAGTATGTGGTAGGTAGTTTTGATAGAAATGAACTCACCTCGCTGTCATTGCTGTGCAGGATGAGCTTGAAGCCTGGCAGCAGATTTGGCTCCTTGTTGACATCATCCAATGCCAGTCTTGCTGCCGGCATGCACGCCTGCCCACCCTGCCATCCTCCTGTGCCGGCAATTGGAAATATGCCGCCAATGTGCAGCTCATCCGGTTTGCCGGCCTCGCTGCCCTCCAGCTGCGGTGTGCCGATCAAACAAAGCAAAAATATCCAAAACGTAACAGCACCATCACTTGTCATATCCTGCAGAAAAATGTTCAAATGTGATTACCGCATCCAAAGTCCGAAATTTCATACACAAACACACAAATACACAAACACAAAAAGAAAATCAAACAAAACGACACAACGGTAAACGGGAAACGGTAAACGGGACAACAAGAAATAAAAAATAAAAAACATAACGTGCCTTAGGCACCGTTTTTTGTGTCCAGCACAATATTTTTATGACTCTCTTTGGTTATGTTTTTTTCGTTCTGGTTTCGCAAGCAATTTTGTACACTCCTCGTTACTAAAGCCAAAAAAAAGGTTGGGCCTCATTCGCGACAAATAAAAAAAACCCATTTCGGATTCTATCATATTTTTGCTGGCCAGATTTGTTGCCTTAACTTGTTAAAGTTATTTACACGGCTTTTTTTTGTTTTCGTACAGTAAGAATATGCAATTATATTAGCAGGCATATTATTTTAACTCTGGTTAATATGCATATTTTTTAATATAACTATTCCAGCTTATCATTGTAATAAACTGCGCATTAATCTTACCCTTTCATTTATAAACTAACATTTTTACATATTTTTTATTGTTCTAATTAATTTTAATTTTGAAATGTTTCTTTTTTACAGCGTAATTGATTAATAACAATAATTAAAGAAACAACCTTTTAAATTCTGGCTTCAGATTTAAGGACTTAAAAAAATAATGATTAAGAATGTCTTACTTCAATTCGAGTATATATTATTGAAAACACAATATAAAGACTAAGATTATCAAGAAAATTTGGCTCTGTTAAAAGCTAATATGCTCATATTTTTGTTTAGTTTTGACTATGTTGCGTTGTTGGCAAACAAATGCTGAATCTATAGTTGACTTTATTGTTGAGTCAACTTTAGTAAAAGTTGGCTTTTAAAAGTGATTGTGCAAGCAATAACTTCAAATCACGTGTCTAAAAAGGAAAGTTTCAAGTCTCGTAAGGTCAGAGTTCGAAAGTGATGCAAATGTGTCGACCCTGCATTTGAACATTACATGTATATATTGTCTATATAGCATTTGTATAAGCACTTAAGCAAGATTGATTTATATACTACAAGCTAAACTCGTTAAAAGTTCGTCTTTTTTTTTTCTTTAAGAAGTACCCTGAAAATGGCAGCACTTTGAAGCAGCACGTCTCGCAAAACGTACCGCAAAATGTTCCTTTTTTCAAATTGGCGTACGTGATAGGAGCAGGTAAACGACTTTTATAACACATTGACCTAAATCAAATTGGATTTTATTAAGATAATTTGATGTCTGCTCATCTGTTCTTGAAATAGATAGATTCATATCTGTTGTGCTTTGTTTAATAAGCCCCGTATCATTGTAAAAATATTTTTAATTTGCGCATAAAATCAAGGTAAGCAATGTTCTATTATAAGCCTACTCGTTTAATTGCAACTACCAATGCTGCTATATCTTATTTAAAGGTCAGCCGTTAGTTGCAACCAAATTTGCTTTGTCCTTAAACAGTTCAGTTCAGATTTGATGGCCAGTTTCTATTTTGTTGTGTTGATTTGGAAGCTTTTAGGCTCAGTTCAACTGACAGTTGTGGAAACAAATAAATAAATAATTAGATTCTATTTCTTTCTCATTTATTTTGTGTTTATTTTTACGTTTCCCTCTCATTCTTTCTCTCTCTCTGTCTCTTTCTGCCTCGTTTCGCAAGGTCATTCTGTTTAACGTTTCGTTTTTATAGCTTTAACCTCAACGCACACCCCGAACCGCACCGCACCGCACAGTCATCCTGTTCTAAACTTCAGCAAACGATTGCTTATGAGAAGCACACAAACAGGCACACAAAAAAAGCAGAACTGTTTTTTCCGTAGCCACATGCGGCGGCTGCTGTCGAATCAGTTGCGAGGCTACGCTTCTATGTCTGTGTCTGTGTGTGTGGGTGGGTGTTTGTATGCGAGGTAGATACAGATAGGCGCACAATTTCAAGTAAACAGCACGCGTGTAGGAAATATAAGCGTTGTGCTTATTGAATGACTGTGCGCTCAAAGGTAGGCAACATTTTTTCACATTTCGAACTTAACGCAAGCCCTTAAATGTAGGCAACAATATGTACTTGGCCATACAATTTAGCAGTCAATTCAAAGCTGGGACAGTATAGAAGAGAGAGAGAGAGGAAGATAGTGAGTGGGAGAAAGAGTTTAAAGTGTATCCTGAAAAGCGTGAATTTCACTGAGTGCTCAAAGCGTGGAAACACACGTGCTCCCCCACAAAATGTTGAAAACATTATTTTGCACAGCGTTCGACGCGTGCTCTCAAAGGCCTAGGTAGACAGCATATTAATTTGCGCGTTGATTATCGTCAGCGTCTGAAGCGTTAATCAGCAGCGGCAGCGGTAGCCGCATTGCTCTGACACCTTTTTTTTCGAAGAGCGAGTGAAAGACAGGGAGAGAGAAAAGAGTTTCAGATGTTGCCGTTGTTGTTGCTATGATGGGCTGCCGCTGCTGCTGCTGTTGGTGGGCAACTTCCGCTGACCTAGTTTCAGGCACACACACACGGGTTGAATAATTACGCGAGAGCTGCGAATGTGAGACCGCTGGTTGTATTTGTTTTTTGCCACTTAAACATTTTGATGCAGCAAACAGTCCGGATCATTTCTCCTTTACACTTAGCTTGCCCAGCCCAGAGTTCAGTTCACAGTTAACACGTTTGAATTTCACTTTTACTTACTTTGCGTATGCCGTTCAAAAATGTGAAGCGATTTTGTTGATTGCTGCTGCTGCTGCTGCTGCCTTGGCCGGCGCTTCGATTGTTTCATAAGACACTGACGACAAAAAAAAAGAATCCGTTTTAAGGGGTCGTAATGGGGGGCGATGGATGGCCAAAACTCAATGTTTGTTGTTGCTGTTCTTGTTGCGGCTTTGCTGTTGCTCTTGTTGTATTGTTTGATGACTGCGCATTACAATCGATAATCCCTTGCACAAATGCAGCTCAGCGCAACGGCATTCGCGCAAATCCATTTTAATGAAATGCCGTAAGCCGCATCGGATAATCCTTTAAATGATGATTATTAGTTTCTCTAGCACGATTTGTTGTTGCTGCAACACATCAACAACAACAACAGCCGACGGGGCGTTGGGCGCTTCAGAAACAAAATAATACAATAAGAAACGAAACGAAAAGCTTAAAGTTGAATTTTTGAAATTATTATAACCAGCAGCGTTTTTTATATACTCCTTCGTTTTTTTTTTTTTGGTATTTTTCTTTTAACCTTTGCGATTGCTTTTTTTTGTTATCTGAAGGTACTTGAAATTTGTATCTCGTATATATAATTTTCCTTTCTTATTATTTTGTTACAATTTGTAACGATTTGCACACTTGCACGTGTTTAGCAAACATTTTCTAATTTTACGCACTCACAGACACACACACACACACATAAACAGAAATACAGATGTGTTAGTAGTTGTTGGCTTGGCTTGGCTTGTTTTATACACACAAATTTTTAGATAAAAAACTTTTTTTCGCTTTGTGTTTGTAGGCGAGGCGCGATATTTTGTGTTCGTTGCGTTCCACATGTATCCGACGACTGGAACTCCATGACTGACATTCGCACACACCGACGACATTGGCTTGAGCCAGCGCGAAAAAACAGAACACACAGGCGAGGCAAGGCTGCGTGAGCTTTTTTACTGAGCACATAGTACCAAGCTTTTCATATGGAGCGACTGGAAGGCAACGTTGACGCTCTGCTTGACTGCTTGACTGCTGCCAGCTTTCCAGCTAGGCAAATGCGTAAGTGTTGGTAAAGTTGGATTTTTAGTGGGCGCGAAGTTGATAACTGTCAATTTTTCATTATGTGTATGTGTGTGTGTGTGTTGGTTGCACGGTAATTATGACTAGAGGCCACTTGGCCACAGGGCGTCAAAGCAGTGGCCGGCGTTTGACGCGCTCTTGGCTTAAAGTTGAGTTTGTGTCAAATGGCCGCTAAAAAACATTAAAAAAAAAATAAAAATTGTACCGCCAAGGACGATTGGCTTCAGCTTATGGCCAATGTCAGGCGGCGTTTGTTTTGAAAGCGAAAGCCACTTATTATTAAGCCCTGGCCCGGGGTTCTGGCATTGCATGCCAAAGTATTTTTTGGGGTCGTAATACAGTCAAACATGCAAACACGCACGGAGTCGCTGCCAGGCACACACACACACTAACACACACACGAACATAGGGGCAAGGTGAGGTCCTTGTCATTTAACTCACTTGCCGAGTTGACCTTTTTGTCGTGTGTGTGCAATTTACAACAAATATAACAACAGCAACAACGACGAACGAAGACGGAGACATAGTAACAACAACAAAAACAACTTTATGGATTGCCAGCTAATACTTGCAAATGCCACGCCTTTGCGCCACACTCAAACGTAAAAAAAAAAGTAAAAGAGTAAAAGAAACCCTGAAGACGCGAGGCACGTGCATGTTTTTGACGAGCTTATCAAGGCTTGAGCCTTATTGAATTTTAAGTCAATACATTCCCGTCTTAGCCAATTAGTTTTGCCTAATTGCACTGCATAAATCATGGCCAAGTACGCAATTACACCGACTACACCGAGTATGTATGAATACGCATACACGAATTACCATTGAAATTGTAGAAGAAAACCTTCCAAGCACTTCCATATCTGCATAGCACACATAAATACATACACACATACATGCATCTAAAGAATGCAGCTAAGGCTATGAATTATTTAGATAAAATTCTTGCAAACGGAATACAGGCGACAAATACATATATATATATACACATATATATATATATAAAGAACATGTAGAAGGTTATTTGCCAGATTGCAAAAGGGGAAAATATACAAACTTGTTTCCTTTTATACACCTGAAACCAAAGGCAGAAGCGTATATTAATTATATGGGCAACTTTTAAGTTAAGCTCTGGCTCAGAATATATATTATATCTTGTTACAAAGGCTGCCCAACATAAAGTTTGTAAAGTTTCAGAAAAATAACCAAAAAACCCGTTTGTCGCTTGTGGTAAAGGTTCGTTAAATAAAATAAGTTACTCTTGTTTTACAATACATTTTTTTTATTATTTTTTTATTGTGGTTTTATACTTTATTTTTTTGGTAAAATACAAATTAAAAAGTTTGAGTTGAGGTACTTTTGAATTTTTAGTGGCTGTTATGAATTTTTTTACTAGTTTGCTGTTTGCAGACTTGCAAATGTTGTAGAAAATTTAAGTACATACCTTAAAAGTTATAAGAAAATTTTAAATACGTAAAAAAAAATGTTGCAGAGCATTTTTGTTTCACTGTTACACAATAATTTGTGTTGAAAACCTTTTATATGCACATATTTAAATATCGATAGACTCGATGTTCAATAGATAATCGAATCAAATGACAAATATTGTCGTTTTAAATTTGAGTTTCCTTTTTTTACAATTACAAAATTCTGTAGGATTCAACTCAGTGATAAAATAAATAAATAGTTTTGTATCTTATTTAAATACTTACAGAGGCAGCCCTAGACTCGAAAAGAGTATAATAGTTTTGTGCGAAAGAATGTAAAAGGCAGAAGGAAGCATCTCCGACCCCATAAAGTATATATATTCTTGATCAGCATCAACAGCCGAGTCGACATAGCAATGTCCGTCTGTCCGTCTGTATGTATGAACGTGACGATCTTAGAGACTATAAGAGCTACGGACTCAAGATATGAAACATAAGCGTTTACGATACACACGTGATCGATAGCTACAAAATCGTTGAGAAGGTGTTAAAAAATTAAACAAAGAAAATAATGACAATCTGTGAAACTTTTATAGAAATCGGTTGAGAATTACCGGAGATATATAGCATTGGAGTTAAGTAAAATATGATGTATACGCGTACACACACACACACACACACATACTTGCAAGCGTTGACTGTACGCGTTAAGTTAGGCGTTCAGGGTATCTTCTAGTCGGGATTTCTCGACTAGAGCCTTCTTACTTGTTCATTTTGTTTAAAGTATTTCTAAGTAAAAACTAATAAAAGTTTTCCAAAATTACTCCACACTTAACTTGAACCAATTTGATAGACGCATTTTCTACTTATTTGTTTCAAAAGAAAAACTTTTTTACCACATTTTTTAAATCCACCCAACGCTTAGAAGGAAATACTCAAACAGTCATCAATTGAAACTAGCTCAAATGAGGCAAATTGTTCAATTGCTACATCAACAACGAAAAAAAAATGTAAATGTAGAGACATTTGTTTTTATTACAAATGTCATTATTGCTCGTCAGATAACTCATTTGTCGAACTTTAAAATTTGGCCAATATTTGTGGTTGTTGTTGTTGGTAACATCTCTGTTTTTATTCATATCAATCGTGTTTGGAACGAATAACTCATTGGCATTGGCAGGAACAAAAGTTTAAATTGTCTTTTTGGACAAGAAGCACAAAAGATTATCATGCGCTCAGCTCGGAAGGGCTCGTTCTTCTAGTCCTTGTGTACACACACACACACACACACACACGCACACACACACATACAGTCGCATATCTCTTTTAAATTGTTGCACGCCTTGTGCTTATACAGAGCCCCTTCCTTGTGGCCCCCACCCTGAGGGGCAATCCTTGTAAAAAGTTTAGCATAGCGCAAGGGAGCACTGTCAAGGGTTGGGGGGGGGGGAGGCGGTACGGTAAGGGGTTACAACAAAGGCAAATGCCTGGCATGCGTTTTTCACATTGTTCCATGCGGTTGAATAAACACAAGCCGTTACAAATACACACACACACTTATGCATTTTATGAGCTGCACATACAGTGGAACACTAACACACTAACACATAGACACTTATTCGCTCGCTTGCGTCGACAGGCTTACAAAATAAACATTGCGGTATGTACGTTTGTTCTTACACACTGCGTATACGTAATGTAAGGCCACTCATTTTGCCTACCCACCTGGCCAACAACACACAAAAGGTACACACACACACACACATTGAATGTCACGTAGTAGTATGTATATGCTGAAGGGCTGGCTCAGCAGCCCGGCAGGCCATTGTGGCAAAATGATTTAACCCGTATCCCAGTTGCTGTCAACTAAAGGCTCGCCACTTTTAATGGGTAAGAAATCAACTCGCAATATGCAAAATTGCAGTTAAGCTTATCTTACGAGATCAAAAAATCACAGCAATGCAATTTCGTTAAGAAGCTCTAAATAAACAATAAATTAAACTGTGTTCTTGAATGAATGTGAATTAAATTGTATCCAAATTTTAGATAAGTTCCTAACTGAGCATCCTAATATTCTCTTAAATTGTTTTAGTTTTAAGTTTCCTTTAATACAATAGTAGATTCAGTGCTGTCACAGAAATTACTAGCGATTTGCATCTCAGCTTTTTGTTACATCGCTTAAAACTTTTCGCCGCTTCCTGCTTTTTTTGTTTAACTTGTTCACAATTTATTTTAAACAATATTTAAATATTTTAATACAGATTTATCATCAGTTGAATAAATTTTCTTGTGATATAAGGTATGTTATAAAAAATTCTGTGTATTCGCCTCATTTAACACATTTCTGTGGCACAGCGGAACGGAATTCAAGCGGAATTTCGCTGAAGCGTCATTTGATTTCATTTTTTCGCTCATTTTCCAGTTGAATTCGTGGAATTTGTTAACATAAAATACATATTTTTTTAATAGTTAATTGAAATAAAATATTTCTACAAAAAAAAATATTTTTTTTTTTAAATAGTTTTTCTTTTACTTAATTTACTCGTTTCAAAACGCCAAAGAAACTTTGTGAAAGTTAATGAAATGCCAAAATCTGTTATTATTAACAACTTGATCCTTTTTGTGTGTGTGTGTGTGTGTGGTTAGCATTTGGGTTAAAAGTGAACTAATTTGCATAGACCACACGGAACAATGCGCAGGCGGCTTGCATGAGGAGGTAACAAAAAGATTCATTAGGGCCAATCAGTGCAAAGCGCGTCAGGGCGAGGGGTAGAGCAGGTGGGCAAGGGTGGCAAGAGAAGTGGGAGCTGAAAGCTGCGACACGAGCCGAGGCGAGTCCTTTGTGTGTGTGTAAGCGTGTGTGTGTGTATTTGTAAACAGTTTTGTTGTTTGCCTTCTAAATACGCACGTTGTACCTTAAACAATATGTATGCGCACACAAACACACACACACGTGCTGGTTTGTCGTAAACAACTAACATGTACATATTTTTGTACGTATGAACATGTGTGCGTGTGTGTGTGTGTGTGCAAAACAAATTTAAACTTTACGCCCAAAGTTGATTTTTATGAGCAAAACTTCAAATAATAAAACTATCTGACAAGAACTGAAGATGGGTAAAGCATTATACAAAGAGCAACAAACCGTCAGAAGAGAGAGGAGAGAGAGTAAAAAAACAGAGAAAAATCAAGAGAAAGTTATGTGTGTGTGTGAGAGTTTTTTGTTTCATACACACACGCACACATACACGGATACAAGCGTTTATCCGTTTTGTTAACTTCGCCCAAAATAAAAAAAAGAAAAACCCAATCAGTGGGCGTAGTTTAAGCCTTAATTTGCCCCATACACTCATTTGGTGCCTTTACGTTGCGTTATCAAATATTTATTTACACTCGAGCTATAATAATTCATTGATGCATTGAATGCCACCATGCACAGGCTCGCACAGGCACACTTGGTAATCGGTCTTGGGCACGACCCGGCAACGTTAACGTCAGGACTAACCTTTGCCCGTTGTCCTTCAATGGCGCCGTCGCTGTGAAAGCAACAGCTGTGCTGCGCTCTCTCACCTTAGCTTGCTCGCTCACGCTCTTTCTCATTCGGTCTCTCCATATTCACTGTCCTTCCACAGAGCTTTAAACTTCCAGTTTCGAATTTGCTGGCGGAAAGCTTCGTTATCAAAGCTGCCCAAATGTTAAGAGAGAGAGAGAGAGAGAGAGAGAGCAGCTTAGGTACTGTCAAAATTAAGAGGGTTGCTCCTTTACTTTGTACAAGTTAAAAGCTGTGCATGCAAATAAAAATGGACAGGCGAAAAAAACCTATTTTTAAGTTGTTTAGTGTTCATTAAAGTTTTGTATAATTCGATGTTAATGTGTTATTGTGAGTATAAATTGTCATAAATGACATTTTCCATTAAAATTGGACAATAAAATTGTTTTTCTTAATGCATAAGCTATAAATCCAGTACAGAAAAGTATACGGTGATAAGTATAAAGATTAGATATCGCAAAAGCTTTCCATGTTTATATTTGTTCTTAATTTTAGAACAACCCTAACACTACAATTGCAAACGACTTCGTTTTCCTATACTGTTTATGTCAACATTAAAAGCTTAAAACACATTCTTTAACTAAAACCAATAAAAATATGCTCGGAGTATGTTGGATAAAAAAATTAAGTTATGTTAACAAAACTGAAGCGATTATTTGATGTATCATAAGATTTGCTGCTTATCAGTCATCGAACTCAAAAACCGGCTTGCCATTAGCATCCCAGGTATTTTTGCATTTCTTGAAGGCACAAAGCAAATAAAGTGCTGAAAATAAATTTAAATAGGAAAAACGTTAGTATTTATGATTATTAAAATTTAAGTAATCGCTAAAAAGTTAATTTTGCATTGTTGCAAATTAACACGAAAATAATTGAAACAAAATTAGTTAATTTTCAGTGCGGTTCTGGTTGTAATTGGTTTTAGATGTCCGAGTTGTAAAAATAAATTATATCATATTAAAATTAAATATGATTTATATTTGAATATAAGTTTTTGAATATTAATATTAATAAGTCACTTATTTATATAAAATACGAAACATTTTAAATTAAATGCTTTTCTCGTAATAATTTCATTACAAATAAAATTGCTATTTAAACCTCGTTAAGTTTTAATTTTGAGTTGATCTTTGTATTTGTACTTTTGATTACTCACTTGTTGCCTCCCATTCGGACTTGGACAACGTGCCCACTGGTCGACCGCGCTGTGTGCCAAAGGTTTTGACCACATGCTCGAACTGATCATCGTTGGCACAGCGATGAGGTTGGATTGACTCCAGGCCGGACATGCGTTGCAACAAATGGCGGCCTTGGGGCAGCGTCTCCTTGTAGTATTCGGCAAACGTGCTGCGCCTGACCAGCTGCAGGCCGTGCTTGCGCCCAAGTTTTACCAACGTGGGAAAATGCACTAGAAACTCGGGACAGTCGACAACGCCCTCAAGATGAAATTGATACTTTGCCCCAAATAAGGGCAGCGGCTCTGACACATCGCACTCAAACTCAATGCTGTAGACATCGTTGCCGAAGCGACGGGCATCTGGGCCGGCAGCCTTTAATCTCCTCATGATCTCATAGGCATCCGGTATAGTGGCTATAAAGTAACCGCCCGGCTGCAGGCACTCGGCGGCATTGCGCATCATGCAATCGGCCTGCATCAATGACTCAAAGCAGTAATGGAAAGCAAACTGGCAGGACACCAGATTCAGTTGCAACGAAGCATCCTTGTAACGTTCACGTAGCCGTACCATTGTCGAATCGCAGGCAAAAAATTCAGCAGTAAATTTGTGGCCGTATTTCGATTTCTCAGCACGCTGCAGTGTATCCTGATAGCGACGCTGGCATTGCTCTACGGATACTTCTGCAATGTCTGTGCATATTAAATGCGAAATGAGTGCCTTTTCCCACTTGAGCAGATCGCCTCCCTTGCCGCAGCACATGTCTAGAACTCGGAGTGCATCGCCAACACGCTTCTGGTTCTTTATTAACGCCATATACTCATTGATTAGCTGGCTCTTGATCCAATTGTTGAAGTTGCGCATAAAATAGATTTTTGACTTGTGGCGTTCCCTCCGCCCGGCCTCCTTTAGCTCGTTGTAATGATGGGCAACGACATGTGTGTTGGCCGCACCACTGCCCCCCTCTGCCTCAGCTTCAGCATCTTCCGCAACATTCCTGTCACCTTGGGCGTCTGCTTCGGCATACCGTGCATACGATTGGTTTGCCGTGCTTGTGGCGTTTGTGATATGGGCGTTGTCTTCGCTTTCCTCATCGTCAGATAGTTTGACAGGCGCAAGAGCTTCATCCGCTTTGCTTTGTTCATAGCTCAAACTCATTTTTAATACCTTAACACCAAGCAATTAAATGCGGCCGCCGCTTAATAATGGAAAGTCTGGCCGCGGCACTCTCCAAACAGCTGACTTAAATATTTGTATATCTATCGATAGATTTCGTTGGTCTACAACTCTAAGCAATTGTTGGCAATCAAAAAGGTTGTCTTTAAGAGAAATAACATGAAGAGACATAGTGACGTCAAAATTTTACTCGTTTGAGTTTTTGTGTGCAAGCTTAGCATATGTGACGTTGTTGAACACTTTTTTATTCTTGTGCGTTACCTTGTCACCCACCTGTTTTACATGCGGTAAAGAAAACCTTTTAAATGCATTTTCGTGCATTCAACAGAGCTGTTTTTAAGCTTTTGTTAAAAAATAACGTAATAAAAGCCGCACAACCCAGACGCAGCATGGCCTGTAGCAGATACGAGTATGTTAAGACATACGAGCAGGACGATCGAATACTGCCAAACGTCTGGATTGTAATTCGTATCGATGGCAAAAAGTTTCACAAATTTGCCAATGTACACAATTTTGAAAAACCCAACGATGAGAACGGTAAGCTGTTAAAAACAAGTACATGCTAAGAACTAAAGTCTAATAATATCGCCATAACAAACCGTGTAGCGCTAAATGTGATGAACGCCGCTGGCATTGCTGTGATGCAGGAGTTCCGGGATGTTGTGTTGGGCTATGGCCAAAGCGATGAGTACTCATTTGTGTTTCGCAAGGATACGGCCTCATTTAAGCGACGTGCTGCCAAACTGTTAACGTATGTAACAAGCCTGTTCTCTACCAGCTATGTGATGAGTTGGTCCAAATGGATGCAACAGCCTTTGGCCTATGCGCCATGTTTTGATGGGCGCGTTGTCCTCTATCCATCGGATGAGAATCTACGAGACTATCTGAGCTGGCGGCAAGCGGATGTTCATGTCAATAATCTGTACAATACTGCCTTTTGGAAACTGGTCCTCGAGTCCGGTTTGAGCAATCAACAGGCCGAAGAGAGGCTGCGTGGCACACTTTCTGCGGAAAAAAACGAGCTGCTCTATCAGGAGTTTGGCATTAACTACAACAATATGCCGGCCATGTATCGCAAGGGAACCATATTGTTGCGCAAGCGTGTGCTGCAGTCAGAGCACAATAAACAGGATAAGGGCAGGCAGGCAATAGTACCATTGCACGAGGATCTGATAGGCGCCGATTTTTGGAAGAAGCATACAGAAATCCTAGGCAAATATGTACCAGGCAATCAGTTGATTTCATGTGAGCAAAGCTTACCCAGACTGCTGGAGCAGCAGTTAGCGGATCAGTTGCAGGAAAAGGCCAGCCTTAGCTGAGTTTCGACTTATGACAATAGTTTAATTAAAATTATTACAAATAATCATTACATTAAGCGCAAAGAAAAATGAACATTGTTGAACTTTATATCGATCAATAGTCATCGTCGTCATCATCATCGTCATCCTCACTGGGTTTGCTAACGGAGCTACCGTCGGGTTGCTGCTGCTCATGCTGTGGTCGCTGCTGCATTAACGCGTTATTTTGCTGCACGGCTGCTGCCTGCATGCTCATCCATTGCTGTTGCTCTTCGCGTGCCTGCTCTTCGCGGGCACGTGCAAATAGCTCCTGCTGCTGGCGCAGCAGCTCCTCCTCGGGTATGCCAAGGTTCTCCAGTCGTGTGCTTTGGCGTCGTCGTTTCGCGGCGACCTCCTTGCAATCATGCAGCACTGCCTCTGCATCCTGTTTGTAATCGCGAAATCCGAGGCGATCGAGTGCTTCCAGCACATGCTCAGCATTTATTGTTTTCTTGCTTTTTTGATTGCACACTTCGTTCGCCTCGGAGCTGATCAGGTGTATGAATTCAGAGCAACAGTTGAGGATCAGTTCGCGACTTTCGTTCGCTACGCGCACCGTGGGCACCAGTTCTTTTATTATTTTATTAATGCTAGCTCGTGGCAGTGTTAGCTCATCGTCCTCGGCACTGGGCGGCAGTAGCTCCTCTTGGGGATTGGACATTCCGCGCACAAAAACGTAAACAAAACGAGAGGAACGAAAATAATAAACAACGATACCACTAGGGATGCTCAACTAATATCGATAAATAGAAAAGCGCATTGACTGAAAGTGATTTTTGTAAAAAGTGTAGTGCTGGTAAACGGCAAGGAATGAATTTTGCAAAAATAATCGATAGTACGGCAAGACTCAATTTGTTAAATGCAAACGAAAACATAAATTAAAATTATTGCAGTTTATCAATATGGGCGACTATGATTCGGATGATGAAAAATCACAAGTGGAAAAATTACGCAATGTCAAAGTGCCGCGCGGCATGTTTGTAAGCGGATGGGATGACGACGCCGACGAACTGATCGAAGAAGACAAAAATCCACAAGGTAAGTTCACAATTAATAATGTAAGCAAAAGCTAAGAAAAATTATTTATCATAATGTAGCCAGCAATGAACGCATGATACTGTGGGCAGTCAACGAGAACCGCATTAGTGAAGTGCGTGAAATCCTCCAACTGGACGCTGAAACAGTAAATGCCAGGGATACAGATGGATATTCACCGCTGCATCGCGCCTGCTACAACAATTTCGTAGACATGGCCAAGCTGTTGTTGCAGTATCAAGCAAATCCAAATGCTCGCACCGAGCTCGGCTGGACACCGCTGCATTCAGCTTGCAAGTGGAACAATGCCGACTGCGTCCAGCTGCTGTTGCAATTTGGTGCCGACGTCAATGCCGAATCCGATGGCCAACAGACGCCTCTGCATATAACTGCAACCGTTTCCAATTGCCGCAACACGGCTACCGTGCTGCTGCTAGATCGCTATGTGCAGGCGCGCAAAGAGAACAATTCGGAGGAGACGGCTGCTGTAATCGCTCGTCGCACTGGAATGAGCTATGTCATCTTTGAGATTGGAAATGAGGCCTACGACTGCGAGACCGGACTGATTGATTAGTAGAATAAGTAGTGTGATTTTGTTTAGTTATTCGCATTTTAATAATAATACTTAATGTTAGTTGATTGCTTGAGTTAACTTTTTAACTGGCTGGCGCTGGAGTCCGCACAAAATGCTCATAGAATGACTTTGTATAGTTGACCATCTCGTCCTGCATGGCAGCGGGCACAAAGTTAGGATTACCCTGGCCGCCCTCAATACTACCTTTCGCTGTGTATCGCATATAGCTGGAAACTGTCGTCTCTGGCGGCAGCACTGCACCGTCCTCGATAACACAACAATCCTTTAAAGTGCAGCGACGTCCCTAAAAAAAAATTAATTCATCAAACATATGTTTAAATTAAACTTGGCTGAAACATACAATAATCGCATTCTTGCCAATGTACACAAATGAACCAATTATGGCCGCCGACACAACAGCGCCCTCGCCAATAAAGACATGATCACCAATGTGCATGGGAAAGAAGGCGATGCCTTTGCTAAACTGTTTGTAGGGCGGCCGTATCACTGAATTTTTGCTTATCACACAGTAGCGTCCCGTTCGCACATTGGCCAGATCGCCTCGAATGATGGCACCACTCTGTACAATCACCTTGCCATTTAGGACAATGTTTTGGGAGCCACAGAGAACCGTTTGGCGGCTCACTTTGTTACCGGATGCCTGTACACAAAAAGGAAAAGTGTATTGTGATGAGGTCATCAAATGCAATGAGTAGTTAAAGAGAGATACCTTAGATATGCTTTTTTCTTTGCTACTTACCGTTTCAACATATTCATCTTTGCTGTAATAGGTATCGGCTATTTCCATTTTGTTTTAATAACTAAAAAGCTAATTTCTCTGTGTAAGCAAATACTGTTTGCGTTTTCAGTTTTGTAAGCTCAGCTGTTTCGATGGTTTTACAATCGATATCTTGCATATGTTTAATGTATGCTTCGAGTGGCGTTGCCAACTCTCTTAGGCTAGCACACTTGTCGCCAACAAAAAGCTAAATGTTACAAAAAACGTTCTCTTTCCGTATAACTAATTCATAGAATAGAATTTCATATTTAAATTCGTAATTGCTTAGTTAATTAGCCGCACGCTATTGCTAACAATTTGCTTACCTATTGCTTACATTGTAGTTATCAGATGCGAGTGCATTGCAAATGCAGGTGTTTAGCCCATGTTAACCCTGAACTTTGCATGCAGTTGCCAACTGCCAGCATTGATTAGGCTAAAAATTATGTTTTTTGCATTTGTTGCTGTTGGTTTGTGCAACATCTGATGCTTCTATCGTCTGCTACTTTGTTTATTTGAGTATCCTTACTTAAAACTTAAGTATCTATTAATAAATATACGAAAAGTTACTGACTTTGTAAAGGCTTAACTTGTATTCAATTAAAAGTTGATATCTTCAGAAAATACACTTTTTAAATTTACAATTTAAAGTTTAAGTTTCATTTTTGCACTTTTAACGATGTTCTAATTAAATTGCACTTTATTTTAATATATATATAGTATTGGCCCTGTTAAGCTTGTTGCTAAGGTTGGCCTTCGACTTGGACGGTTTGCACGCTCGAGTGCCCAAAAGACCCTCCTCCTCCGCCTCCTCTTAGCCACATTCGCTAATTGGCAGGCAGGCTTTAATGTCGGGTTCTGTGCATGCAAAGAACGCTCATAACCATATTTATAGTAATCCATTATTATGATATGCCCACCTCAATTTGTAATACTACACACAAACCTATTGTTTCATGCGCATGCGGCCAGCATGTAAATAAGTTTGTTTTTTGTTTTGTTTTTGTTTTTGTTTTTCTTGCCATTTTTGTTTCAAGCCATTAGATATTCAGCTGTGTTGTGTTGTGCTTTTTGCTTGACCTTACCAATAAATTATTTGACCAAATGCTTAGTTGACCATTTGAACTTTTGGCCATTTTACTTACACACCAAGCAATTACCAACTTAAATTGAAACTAAATCTTCAAAATCTTTGTAATTATGCCGCCACTTGAAGGTTTTGGGGTGTTGCACCTTTTGCCATAAGGTTAATAAACTTCAACTTGAAACCAGCTAAGAGGTTAGAAACGCTGCTAATGTTCATTTAATAATTGAATCATGTTTGAGCCACAGCAAAAGCCATACAAATAGCAAACAAAGCAATGATTAACATTTTTTTGTCCCTTAAAAGTTTTTTTTTCTGCTTTGTGTAAACGATGTGGAGCAAGGAATTTAAAGTATTTTATTTTATATGAGTTATTGTGATTTTATTTATTTTTTAAAATATATATAATTTTTGATTTTATTGTTTGTTTAAGCAGAAAAAATAAAGCTGACTGAACAGATATTTTAATTTTCACTCTAATAGGTCAAGGAAGAGATCTTAGATTAAAATTGTTTTCAAATATGTAGAATATTAAGTGGCTTATTGAATTTATTAATAGCTTCCTATAAAAAATTTAAGAAAAAGCAAAAGAAAGAAAACAACAACAACAAAACAGTGCATTTTAAGCAATCATAAACGTCTTTAATCTCATTATTTGCTTTACACTTAAAATCAATCGATGAACATTTGCATTATGTTCATTCTAATCTTTTCTTGGCTTATCTTCAGACACTGAGAAAGAGAGAGAAAGAGAAAGAAATGAACGCCTAGCGGATTCGTTAATACACATTGTGAATGCATCATATGCATATTTGTACATTCACAATAGACGCGACTATCAGTTGGCGTGATTTTTCGCCCAAAAAATATTTGCTACAGTGATCACACACTAATTGCAACGTCTCAATTCCAAATATGAAATAATATTTGTATATATATAAAATTAGTTGATTCAATAAAAATGTTTAAAATATTTTAAAAATATTAAAAATGTGTCTGTGTTTGTGTGTCTGTGTGTGTGTGTGTCTGTGTTTTTGTGTGTTTGTGTCTGTGCGTATGTGTGTGCCTGTGCGTATGTGTGTTAACATTTAAACTAATATCATATATATAATCGCTTACCTACTTACCTCACATTTAGTTAAAGTATTTAGTTGTAAAAACATATTAAAAAAAAAATAAAAATAAATCAATCAGCTGTTAAGAAAACTTAGCAAACGCCATACCACTTTGACAAAGCTAGAATCAGTTGTGAATTCTAAGACAGGGCAGGTCAAAATTATTACCTACTGTAACCTATTTAAAAATTTCATGGATTATCATTATTTCATTTGATGTTTCAAACGCCATCTGAAAACTTTCCAAATTCAAGATTTTATTGTAATCGATCACATGTGTGTATCGGAAAAAGGATGAGTTATCGAAAATTTTAGACAAACTAGTTCTGCGTAGAGATTAGGCAAGCTTATGTTCCAAATCTGGCTGTCTAGCTCTTAAGATCTCAGAGATCGAAGCGTTCATACATACGGAAGGACAGACATACGGACAGACATACGGACGGAAGGACGGACAGACGGACAAACGGACATGGCTATATCGACACGTCTGTTAATACTGATCATGAATATGTATAACATATATGTATATGTATGTTAAAAATATTTTGACAGATAATTAAAATCATAAATTTAATATTATTTTGACATCTTACAATTGCAAAATATCAAAATAAGAGGCAAAACCTTGTAATAATATTGTGAAAGTTTCACTTTGCGAGTGACTACCGTATTCGAACTATTCGTGACATTATTATCACACATTGTTTGGATTTGGCGAATCGTTGTAACAAAGCAACATGCCACAGCTGCTGCAACGCTGTTGCTGATAAGCAAACTGAAAACTGATCTGTAATTGAAAAACTTCACATTACAACAATGAGCGGCAAACAGAGTGGCAACCGGAGCGGCAACCGGAGCAGCAGCAGCAGCTCCAGGAGAAGTGAATTGATCAGAGCCAGTCGGATAGAAAGGAGTTTAAGCCGTGTCATGTGTACTATCTGCTGGGAGAATTATAAGGTAGCGGATAAAATCTACAAAGCTAGCTGCGGTCATGCGTTTCACTTGCAACGTTGGAGGGAGGAATCGAGCAGATGTCCGATTTGTCGTAGCACCACGCAAGGCATTCTCCGGATCTATTTGGACTTTGAGGATAAGAAGGAGCATAATCAAGAATCGACGGCATCTGGTAGCCCAGAACATGATGAAAGTGAAAATGAAAATTTGCTATTATTATTATTATTATTATCATTATCATTATTATTATTATTATTATTTTTATTATTATTTAATTTAGTAACGTTAAGCGATTAAGACTAAATAGATACGATAAACAAGTAAGAAGGCTCTAGTCGAGAAATCCCGACTAGACGATACCCTGATCCCTATACTTTACGCGTACAGTCAGTGCTTGCAAGTAAGTGTGCGTGTGTGTACGACCATACTGCATACTGCATACTCAACTTCAAGGTTCCATGTCTCCGGTGTTTCTCAACCGATTTTAATAAAAATTTCACAGATTGTTATTATTTTGATTAATAATTCAAATGCCTGATCCCATTAAAAATGGGAAAAAGGGTATAATGGTTTTGTGCAAAAGTTTGTAACAGGCAGAAGGAAGCGTCTCCGACCTAAAGTATATACATTCTTGATCCGCATCAACAGTCGAGTCGCTATAGCCATGTCCGTCTGTCCGTGCGTCCGTCTGTATGTATGAGCGCGTCGATCCCAGAGACTATAAGAGCTAGAGACCCCAGATTAACTTAATTTAACTTAAGCTCGCCTTATCTCTAGGCAGTGCAATTTTGTTTCCGATTTTCGATAACTATTCCCGTTTCCGATATACACATGGGATCGATAACAATAAAATCTTGACTTTGAAAAAACTTAAGATGGCATTTGAATAATTAATCAAAATAATAACAATCTGTGAAATTTTTATTAAAATCGGTTAAGAAACACCCAATATATGGAACCTTGAAGTTGAGTGTGCAGTATGCAGTATGGTCGTACACACACGCACACATACTTGCAAGCACTGACTGTATGCGTAAAGTATAGGGATCAGGGTATCGTCTAGTCGGGATTTCTCGACTAGAGCCTTCTTACTTGTTTTTTAGGTTTATTTAAAGCTTAAATTGTATCAAGGGATGTTTTATAATATTAATTTTGTAAGATTTCATAAAATGTTTTTATATAATTATTTTGGTTAGTAAAAGTAAAAGTTATAAAACTGAGTTAACACATTGAGAAAGAATGTATATTCTTTCATCGTTGATCTGCATATGAAAATAGCGACAGACAAAAATATACTTGTTATAACTGCCACAACGCGACCTTGACCATGCTGTAGCAAGTATTGAGAGCTGACAATCTCCCTGGTGGCATCTATGTAAATATTTACAAAGCTACCACATTGATGACCTTGATGATAGCGTTAGCTTTTGGTATTTGTTGTTGATATTTTATATATATTATTATAATGCCCAAGAAGCTAATCAAGATTTAAATACACGCAGTGCACATCCGCCTGGGCAGACCATCCAATTCTTCCAATCTCACGATCTGTTTGCCATTAAAGTTGATTGTTTTTATTGTTGTTATTGTTGCGAGCGCGTGCTCAGATTTTATGTTTTTGTGTGAGTGTGTGTTTGTTGTTGTTGTTTAAGTTGTTGATTTTGAGCGTTTTAATCGTTTTTTAAGTTGCTGCGAGGCAAAAAACTCAAGTGCACCCAGGGGCAAATGAAAAACAATAAAATCAAAACACAAAAACACAAATACATAAATATATCATAAGTAAGAAAAAACTAAGAAGAATGCCTTAGACATATAGGTAGATATATATATATATATATATATATAACGATATCAGCCGATGTCGCTTTGCAAACAATGCAAAACGACAAATCGATTGGTTTTTTTTTTCGTAATTTTGTAATTAAAAATTAAGAAAATTGTTTCATTGAATTCTATTGCACACAAGGTGAGTTGGAGGGTAAGCAGCGGCAGAGAAACGAGGTAGACTAACAATTGCATAATTTTTTTTTGTTTTAGCTTTTTGCATGCAAGCGAACAAGTTTTTTGCTCAAGTCTTTTGTTTCAATGCAGCAACAAAATACAATAAATTGTCGCTATAATTGACAGAAGCTAACTACAGTATATAAAATGTGTTGTCTCAGCATGTAAATAGTATATGGTAGTAGCATATCATAGTATTGCTACAGAGATCTTAGGTTTTGTTTCAAATATTGAGTGTTATAACATTAATTCAATAATAAGCCTATAGGATAAGTAAATAATCAATTGTTTAAAATGCGATCAAAAATATTCAGATCTCTTTACAAGTTTGTCAATACATTTTTTATATTTAGATTTTAAAATAATTGTGTAAGCTAATTTTGTTAATATTTACATTAAAAACACATAAAAAATGATGAAATGATGCGTTCTAAAACAAAAAGTAATTTTCTTTGTAATAAACAATATCTTGAATCAACAATTTGAACATTTAGTTATAACTTCTATTCCCGAATATGTAATAGAAAGTAAAAATTTTAAAATGAGCAGATTTATTTAAAAAATATATGAATTAACCTTACTTATATACGATGCGTACTTATATTAAGAAAAAAGATCAAATTTAACGTTATACATTTTTTTTTATTTTGTCGGCCTGCCTATTTATAATTCATAAAACGTGACTAGAAATCGTTTCGGTTTTCGTTACATTTGCCTCCATATATACATTATTAAAAAATTATAAAAAACCAACATTGAGCCGCAACTATGCTTCAATTGCGACCACCGAATAAGGAAGTAATTGGTGCGAATGTCAATTACACGCAACGTCCAGCGTCATAAAAATATACTATATAGATTGCGTATACGCGATGTAAGCGGCGTTGCGTCAAGCTTGCCTTGGGTCGCAGCTCGTAAAAAAAAAATTGTCGACTACTATTCGAAACATACATTAAATAACTGAAGTTCAAGTAGCGACAGTAAATACGGCTCGAAATCGAAATCGAAATCAACTGTTATTGGTAGCGAATTACGCGGCACACATGCGACGAGGACAGGTGCCCCAGCGAACCCCCCCTTCCCCCCACCGCCCTGCCAGCATGGCAAGTGCCCCTTGAGACTGCTATTTATGTTTAAAAGTAATACGCTTCTAAACATAGCTAATGGATGTTGTTATTCTTTGATTTAATGTTAGCAAAGTGTTTTGGAAACTTTAAACTTGCGGTATTTATAATATTTGAATTTAAGTTGATGTTAGTTTTTATTATATATGTGCTAAGAATTTTTTTTAGGAATAACAATTATTTACATTTAAAGGAAGCTCCCAAAATTAGGGAAGCTCTCACCAATATTTGATAACAATTTATATAAAAATATGAAGAAAAAAATTTTATCTGCATTAAAAGTCCCAATTATTAACATATAAAGGTAAAATAAAGTAACTTAGTGTATTTAGGATTCGTATTGCATGTTTTGATTTGGTTTTCGCTTGTTTTGGCCCGGTCGCTCAAAGCCTGACCAAGGTCAAGTGCACGCTAAATGTGTTTTATATTGTTTCTAACATTAGTGGCAACTTTTTGTTGAATTAATTTTAAATATTCACCCAAGTCGCTGTCTGTATTTTTTTTTTGTTTTTTGTTTTTATGATTGTGACAAGCGGCACACAACTTGGGCGGTTCTTGGCTAATTGCAACGCCTGAGCTTTCAAAATTATGGCACTTGTGTGAGACGTCTGAAATATGGCCATGATAATGTTATACGATAACCAAGCTGATATTCTTATTAATTAAACACATAACACAACAAATGTTGATTTCCGTTGCTTAATTAAGTGAATTGTTTCTTTAAACATTTTGTTTGTCTGTCCAACAAAAACCCGTACAATATCTTTGAAAACTATAGCCCAAGTGCTATTTTGGTGTTAAGTTTAATTCAAATTGATTAAATAGTAAAAAAACATGTTCATAAACTTTTTAAATTATAATATTTGTGGGTTTTCTTATTGTAACTAGAAAAAGATAAATTAGGTTGACCTTTATTAAATGTTTGCTGGCCTTGCTTAAAGCGCACAAAGTGTAGAGAAAATCCCATGAATATTATTGAATATATAATTTGAACGATCGTTGTGTTTGGTTCGTCTTATCCGAATAGTTTTCGGAGCCACGCGTCTTATTGCAAAAATTGTTTTTCAATTAAGACACCTACAATGAGTAAGTAACTAACAACTTCCTAACCAAAAACGGTGCACACTTTGAGCCAACCTTCGAGTCAGTTGGCCATAATAAGCCCGGGCCAATGCTCTACATAAATGGTAGCTATTTTATGTGCTACCATTTCGAATGAAGCGTGTGTGTTTGTTTGTTTGTATTTTAAGATCTGACACATTCGCAACTTCATTGTCAATCATTGTCAATCAGACATTGGGCCACCCAGGCACTAAACAAACCAAACAACCCAACAAACATCATTTCGACAATGACACTGAGAGTGCCAAAGAAACCTTTAAAGTTCACTCAACTTCATAACTCAAGAGATTTAATTGGGTAGCGCTTTAAGTGCTGTTGTACCTATTAAAAAACCCATAAAATCAGCTGACTTTTTACATCTATAATTTTATTCCCTACTCATACAAAATTATTACAAAATGTTGCCTAAATCATTTTTCTTTAGTTTTTTTCTCTTTTTGCTTAGTTTTTTTTTCGAGAGATTATTGTTTTGAACTATTTAAAGGGTAACTGTTAATCAATCAATGGTTTTTTGGCTTGCCCATTCTGATTTATTAATTAAGGCTTATCAAAGTCGTTGAAATGGTCAAGGCAAGGAAGTCAAAGGTTTTTTTTGTTCGATTTGCCCATTCTGATTTGTTAATTAACGCTTATCAAAGTCGTTGAAATGGTCAAGGCAAGGAAGTCAAAACTCATAACCCATTTAATCTCATAATTTGCAATAGCTCTAATTGACGTACTGCCAAAACAAGAAACTAGACCCTGCCCAAAAAATAAATAAATAAAATAAAAACAATATCAAATGCTTCCCGCACCCCTCATCTCGAGGCTGTTCGCTGGACTTGCCCCTGGCATACAAATCCGATAAAAAAAACCCATACAAAAGAAAACAAATAGTATCTTCAGGCTCAAAACTATTAGCGCCCGCTTGCCAATGGCGATAAACCGATCAAAATTGGAACAATCTGCATGCGCGTTAAACAAACGAAATAATCAATAAACAATTGTCGGACTTGTTGTTGTTGTTGATGTTGTTGGTGTTGTCGTGTGTTGTTATTTTGTTTGTATTATACTCTTGGTTATTATACTCTTGGTATTGTAATCCCAGGAAATACAAATCTATTATCATCAGCTCAATATCTATCTATCCTTTATCAGGTTAGCAAACTTTCAACTTAAAATATATTCATTGTGCTTAGTTTATCTAAATTGTTGTTTACTCAAAACAAAGTTGTATATTAATAAAAAAAAAACCAAAAATCATTATAAGTTTATTATAGTTTATTATAGTTTTTTTTTATATATTTTATTTAACTTAATTTAAAGATTAAATTATGAAGATTATAAGCATTCGCGGATTAAATTCAATTTTCTTTTGATACCGCTAGTATTTGGCATTATGTTATCTTAGAGTATTAAAACTTCGTCAGCTGCAATTTATGATTTATATGCCATTTTGCTGTTGTTGTTTTTTATGACAGCTGACAACTTTTGCCTACCGTTTTATATAAAATGTGGTAGTATTTTTTTTTCTGTATTTGTTTCTGTATCTGTTTTGGGGCCACTTGTCTGTGTCTCTGTCTTTCTGTCTGTTGATATTTGGGCTTCTATCGATAGATTGGCATAAGCCGGTGCCAAATGCAAAGTCAGCCTCGGGGCATGGTTGGTGGCAATAATGTTTTAATTAGCAGTGCGAAACACGGAATGAAACTGAGGTCAACGAAGCTAAGACAGTTCTAGAAGGCAGCCACACCCCGTTAAGCAGCTTGAAATAAATATTATGTTACCTTTATTAATATTATTATCATAATTATAATCAGCCAGCTGGAGGCGCATTCAATACAAGTTTCACACAATAACTTTGCACATTTATTATTAGTTTTAATTTGTAGTTTGTGCGACGTTAAGTGCACACATTAACAATAAACCAAACAAATGTAAAATCTTAACTCATAGCCGCCGCGGCAACAGTCGAGTAATCGCCTCAGTGAGCATTTTCCCTCCCCCCCGCCTCTTTACCACCCACAACACTATACGTTTGTTAGTGATGAGCGCGTGTCACGATTTCATGACAAATGAAAATTACATAGAAAGGAAAAATAGCGACAATTTTTGTAGTTCTAACTTTATGCATACCATATTAAATATTGTGTTGATTTTAATCATTGAATAAGCTTTTTAGAAGCTCAAAATACCAAAACCTTAAGCTCAGTTATAATCAATTTTAAGAACCATAAGATTCAAACATAAGAAAATAAATCTTCTCCTTTGGTGTTTTCTGTTTTTCTCATACTTTTTTTTGAGTTAAATAAAAATAATGTTTGCAATGCATCTTTAAAAAACAAAACACTATAGTATAAAAATACACATATAACTTGCATGTATCAAAAACCTGTAAGAAAATGCTTGGTCAATCAATCAATATATTCAAGCGTAGACAATACGAGTTCATCACTAAATGCAACCACAAAAATCTCGTATATATATTGTCATTGTTTGGTTGTGCGATGTTCTCCAGTTTGCAGTGTTTAAAATACAATCGTTAGTTAGTTCTTGAACCCGACATGGGCATGAACGAAGCGCACAGCCATAACTTATCTGTGCTACTCGATTCGCATTCGTATTCGTGTTCGCATAGAATCTTGACATGAGGAAGCCATTTGGGTCGCTTTTGTGTAATGGCCGTAATTAGTGGCAACATATTAGTGTGAGCGAGATGGCGATTTACGATCATTAAATATACATGCATACGAATATAATCGTATATACAAAATGTGAAGAGAGCTTAGAATTTACACCTGTTAGCTGAATAGTTTTTGAACTCAAAAGCCTCCCGAGCCTATAATTAATTGACGTTCAAATAAACCTTGAATAAATGTACAGGAAAATATCTGTAGCCAGTTAGGCTTTCGAGTATGAAAAAAATAATCAAATAAATTATATACATGCATATATTATAATTTATTTGTAACACGGAATCTTTTTGTTAGCAAAAGTAAGCTTTCGCTTATTTTCTTTATTAAAACGATCATTCGCACATATTTTTCAAACTCTCTTATACCACATTTACAGATATCTATCAACATTTTTCACTCACACCCATTATTACATATCGCTCTTCTCCAAAATGGCCCAGTGACCGGTTCGTCATTCACCTTGAACTTGAGTAAAGTGCATTAAAAGCTCCGATTCCGATTCCCTTTCCCTTTTCATTTCGAGTGCTCTGTTTCTTTGCTTGGATAAATTGTTATTGCTGTGTTGTTGAGTTATGACTGTGTTTCATTCAGTTAAGCTTCTGGATACATATACATAGGTTAACTTAGTCAGTCGGAACAGTTGGCGCGTGTGATGAATTCTGAAGCTAAACACGTATTTTATATACTTATTTTTTGTATTTTTTTGGTCATTGGATTGTTGGTACGGGGCGGGGGTCCAATGACCGTCCTCGGCATGTTTTGTGTGCATTCCAAGTTTTAAATACACTGTTGACACATCCGTATGGCATTTGTTGCTATTTAGCTCTTCTCTAAGTTTCGTGTGTGTGTGATTAAAGTACGGTAGCTAAAATTGCGTAGCTCAGAAGTTAATTTTTTTTTTTTTGTGTGTTTAAATCTTATTTTTAATGATTGGATGGTTAATTTTATGTGCTCTGAGCACTGACAACAATAACAATTTTTGGCATTTTGCGGTTCTATTTGATGAACTGGTCCCAGTTTGCATCCAGTTCGCATCCAGTCTCTCCATTTGCTCTTCGGTTTGGTGGTTTTCAGTCAGTCACTGACCGTCACGACCTTGTGCGCCAATTTGGTTAAATTACTATACTTTGTGGTAGCAGCTGCTGTTGGCTTCTTAGTTTCTAGATTTAAGACGTATTTAAATACTGTTTATTGAAGTTCAATAAGTTTTATGCCGTCTCAAGGTATTAGTTTAGCATGAAAATGCTTCTAGAACAAAAGACTGAGGCAACGAACTTGACGCCGTTCGCGTTCGTTACTTTTATGATGGGCTCCGTTTGTTCTTGTCCTCCAATTTAAGTTATAAATCGATAATGTTGAAAACATGATTACAAATTCAGTCAGCTGACTTAAATGTAATCGTATACAGTTTATTGATTTAACCGTTAGGAACCAGTAACAAAGTAAAAAAGAATATCTAATAATAAGATTTTCTTTAATAAAATATTTTATTTTTTCACTTAACCGTGTAAGGAAAACTATGTTAAGCTGTCAAAATACGTTTAAAAAATATTTAGCTTAAACTGATAACATTTTCAAAATTTATGAATAAAATAAACTTAAGATTTTTAGTAGCAAGTTATGTTATTATGTCATTAAGACTTTAAAGAATATTTGTTTTGCTAAAGCTCCATTATTCAAATTTAATCGTGATGATAAATTTATATGTTTATTATTATTTTTGATTTCCATTAATTGCATTAAATTAATTTTTTTTTATGCAGAGTTTATCAATTAAAATTAAAAAATTTTAATTAAGTTATATATTTAATTTAATATTTTATGAAGAGTTTTCAAATCAATTTTGAAAGCATCGATATCATTAAGTTGAGTGTGTTTTAAAATAACTAAAATCATAAAAAAAAAACAATTTAAAATTCAAACCGCAATTTATTTACACTTATTATTAATGTAGATGGCTTAGTTGCTTCAACTAAAATGTATATATTTGCAAATATTTAATGCTTATGGGTGTAGGATCACCAAATACTTGTAGAAATAAGATTTGTGAGCATGTACTTTAGGGCGGTCGATTAGAATTCAGTTATTTTTTAAGCAAAAAATTTACCTAAATGGTCTTGTTTAAATTTAAAAAAAGATGCAGTTTTTTCGTTCATTAGAAACTTTAAAGGGGGCGCTACAAAGATTGTAATTTATTTAGGAACCACCCTAATGTACATTGTACATATACTATATGTTTTAATGGCTAATTTGGCACATCATAAAAGTTGCATCATACTGCTCGGCTCTGACTCTAACTACCGCATTGGAGTGGTTCTGCCTGATTTCGTGTTTGCCTGCCAAATTTGCGACTTCTGTCAAGATATTTAACGAAATGAATTTGTTTGTTTATGCATGTATGTATGTATGTTTGTATTTCTAACTATAGAGATACAAACACAGATCAAAGAGGCTAACAGTATGATTGCTGTTCGCCGCGTTGCACGGTAGCCGACACTAAAAATCCAATTAGTAAATTAAATATTAATTACATGCACTGCGGCGGTCATTTCGATGCTAATTCAATTAGCGTACGTCTTCAACTTGACAATGATAATTTTAGTTACTATATGTTTATATATTTTTGTTATTTCATTAAGTAACAGCTGCTTAAAGTTTTCTGTTGATTGTATATTTTATATTTTTAATTAATTGCAAATTCTTACCTTGCTTATTAATTTTGTATTGAGTGTGAGGTCGTCATCTCAAAGTGAGCGACTTTTTATAGTAATCAACTAAATGGCTAAACAGGCTGGCAAGGTCTCAGCACCAGGAGCAGCCCTCGGATCTGATCCAGTTTTATGTTTTTGTTTTATCGATTATAAGGCTAGATCATAAATTCACACTCACTTTGCTTGGCGACAGCGCTCAAAAGCTTTTGAGTTGTCAGAAAGCTTTCAGCGCTCTCCACAAAGTTGGATCTTTTTTTACGTGCTCGCTCTCTGTGTGTGTTTTGTCTTGCGCTCAACGCTTAACGAAACTCAGTTTTCCAACGACAGGCGTTTAATGTGGACGCGACCGGAACAAGTAAATAGCAACGCGACGTGAGCGCTGTGCACAGGCGCGGCCAACAGTTACGTACAAGATAAAAAGTGTGCTTTTTAGTTCGTTTGCTTATGTGTGGTTTGTGTTAAAATATATTTAAAACAGCAGTACAAAACAACCAATAAACTTGACGCCAAAAAAATCCGGTAAACAAAACTCGCAAAAGCTGCAGCCGTTGCGCTAAAATTGTTAAAATCTAAAAGAAAGAAACAAAACCAAACCAACACCAAAAAAGAAATAAAAAATCGACAGTAATATAACGGTACAAGCTTCTCTTTCTAGTTATTTGTATTTATGTCTTCGTCTGCGTCTGCGTCTTTGTCGCTGTGTGGTTTACATAAATGCCTTCAGTTAAAATTAGTATAAATGTGCGTGAAATAATTGGGCACAAAATTGTGTGCAAAGGCCATTAACGGCCATCAAATAAAATATATATAATTTGAGCTAATAAAAAATTGAGCAAATTGTTCGTGTAATAATGACAAAAATTAACACAAAATTTATTGAAGCGTATTTTGTAATATTGGCTGTCGTTAGTCTTTTGTAATTGTGCTTGCACAATTTGTGTGAAAACGTTAAGAAAAAATGTTGGCAATAACTTAAAAAAAAAATAAAAATGTAAAAACAAAAATCTCAATGCCCGTCAACAACAACAAATCACATTAAAATAATCAAAATTCAATAACAATCCAAAATTTATGTGTTTATTTTTTAAGCAAAACCAAAAAACCTGTCAAAACGTTGCGATAATCAATGATAAAAAAATTGAAAAATTACAAAATTATAAACTCATAACGAGGGGCTGACTATAAAACAAAAAAAAAAAAAACTCAACACGAGAACTCTAAAGCTTCTTGCTCATCTCACTCGTGCATTTCTCTCTCTCTCTCTTACTTTTAAGCACTCTTCGTTTTCATTTACAATGTAATTTTTACATGCATTTTTGTCTTTATGCACGTTTTTTTCTTTGCCTTTGTGTCATTGTCGCTTACTCAACGCGCGCTCATTTGTCTGTTTTGTTGTTGTTTTTTTTTTCGGGCGTCTGCGTTTTGTATACTTTACCGATTTTTGGCTCTCTCTCTCGCGTACATACACACATACATGTATATGAGTTTGTATTTTTGTATGCATCATATGACGACAGACACTCACTTGCGTTGTGTTGTTTTTTCTTATCTCTTTATCTTTACACAATTTGAGGTGCGTTGCTGCGTTCACTGTAGTTTTTGGTTACTTCATCTGCTGTTTATTTCCTATGTGCTGCTGCTAGCACATGTAACTGTAACTGACCCAAGCCAAAACTGACCAGCGCAAAAAGTGCAGTAAAGCGAAAAGCCAAAAAAAAACTATCCGTACAAACAACAAACAACAACAAAAATCGCACAAAAAGCCGGTTGAAGGCGACTCTTACATATTTACACGCACCAGCGCTCATTGAACACACACACACACACACACACACATACACATAAAGCAACATCAGCAACAACAAAAATGAGCAACACCAAGCACCAGCGGCAGCAAACAGAAAGCAAAAGCAGCACGACACAAAAACCTGTAACACTGGCAGCGACGTTGACAGAGCTTTTAAAACATTTGCAGTCCGTCGTTTCGATTATGTCAATTTCATGTTTACTTCATTTCCTCAACCATAAAAGCGCGCAGCGGCCCGAAGGGGGGGGAGAACAACAGTAATTTCACTTTCGTTGGACTTGAAATGTTGCACCGTTGCGAGAGTGAGAGTCAGAGAGTGTAAGAGCAGGTTGCATTGGATGCTGCTTCTGTCGCTGCTTCTGTCGCTGTTGTTGGCTTACTGGGGCGTTTTTGTTGCTATTGCTGGTTTGTTTTGTTGTTTCTTTCGTTATTCGTTTGCTCTGCGTCGCATAGTTTCGTTTTTATTTTGTAACTGTAATGCTTATTTCATTGTTGTAGTCTGCTGCTGCTGTTTGACAGACGCATGCAAAGCTTTTTTTTTTGTTTATTTTGTTTTTTGTAGTTTCTTCGTTAAGTCGTTGTGTGGTAGTAAATAACGTAATAACGTAATGCGCTTCAAGATTTTCATATGCAATGCGGCGTCAAGTCGCGACGCGTCGTCGAGTTTAACGTTTTGGTGCCAAGTCCAGCGTCGACGCCAGCAGCAAAGTAGTTGCATTGTTGCTGTTTTTGTTTTGTTTTTGTTGTTGTTGTTGTTGTTGTTGTGTAATCAAGTTAATAATGCGCTCGCAGCAACAGCTCCTGCAGCAACTATTCGAAGGTCAGCAGCAACAACACCAACAGTAACAAAAAAGGCGCCTCAATAAAATTTGAAATTTTACGTTTTTAACGTATAATTTTTTTGCTTATTTTTTGTTTTGCTATTAATAATTTTGTGCTGTACGCGCTGTCAGTTTGTGAAAAATTCTAATTATAAATGAAACAATTTATTACCGGGTTTTAAAAATAAAATTGCAGTTTATGTGCAAAGTCAGGCAGCGGTTGACTAGAAACCAAACCGGTTTTATGGCAGCACCAAAAACAGCAGCAGCAACAACAAACAAAAAAACAACAACAATTGCCATTTGGTGGGTGCAACAACAAAAAGAAAAACAAATCAAAATACACCAAGAAAACACATACAAAAATAAAGGTTTAAAACTAAATGTTTTCATATCTGAACCAGCAAAAATCAAATCGTTAAAAAGGCGACGCTTTCGCAAACACATGTTAAAAGCTGTGAAAACACTTAGTAAAGAAAAGTTAACAATTTTGCAAATTTTGTGTGTTTGTGTGTGTGTGTGTGTCTGTGTGTGTATGAGTGAGCATGTAACGTGATTCATTATCAAAAGTAATCAATTAATCAATTTAAAATAATTAGTGCTAATATTGTTACATAGATATTATTTAGTGGCTGCTGCGATTTTAAACTGCATTTAAAATCAAAAAATTAAAAAAAAAAAAGAAATAGTTAAACTACAAAAATAAATATATGCAGCATTTATACTGACAAGTTTGGTAAGTTAAATATGCTGGTAACATTTTTTAAATGTTATTTCTCTTAAAAACATTTTTAAAGTTCAATTTAATTATTAACCCTCAGTTAGTATAGAATGGAAACAGTTTTTGTTCTAAAGGGCATTGAGTCAAGCTGTATTGACTTGTTGCTTCATTAAATCTCTCTTAGTGGCATTGATTGCCCCTTGGGGGCATAACGACTTTCACAAAGCCAGAACTTGTATTCACCGTTTGGGAAAAAACCCCGTTGCGTAGTCACTTAAACCTACTTCAATAATGCCCAAAGACTGACTTCATTTACTTACATCCGCGTGCCAGCGTACATAATACGCGGCGTATGCGCAATTCATATTGTGTATACCCTGCACACTCCTTGTGAAGTGTGTCATATGATTTAATCATGTTATTTGCCACAATAAAAATCACTGTGTGCGGCTTTAAGTTTTTGATGTGTTGAGTTAAAACTTTGGCAGGAACACGATTATTATTTATCTCATAACTAACTTCATGTTCCGTGGAATTAACAAATTATTATTATGTTAAAATCGTTTCTTATAGTCCGTAAATGTTTCCTTTTGTTGTTAATAATTTTATAGCGTTTCTTTAAAATAAAAACCAAATCTAATTCCAATTTTAAATGTTAATATCAAATATAAACTTTAAGAGATATTATTATAATTTAAATGCTTATTGGTTGTCTGATGTTTTAAGCTATTAAATATGATTTCAATTACGTTCCAGTTACTTCCAATATAATTAACAACTAAAACCTTATATATTCACTTACTCGATAACATTTCATTATTAATCATAGAAACATATTCTCCGTTTCCTCATTTGTTTAAGTAAGGCTTTTGTTGTGAAAAATTGTTAAGATATATTTTTTTTTATTATTATTTTTTATTGTGTTTATATTATACCAGATAGCTTTATAATCATGTATGAAAGTTTAACTTGTTTGTTTAAACTTTAAGCCTAAAACACGTTTGTATAATCTATAGTATCGTTTTCTTAATGTCTGGTTTATTGAATTTGATGAAACAACAACACCTTGACGTTAACATTTTAATGAATTTTATACCGATAAATTTCAAAACCGGTTTGTTTAAAAACTTGAAAGTCTTCAAGTTTCAGTTAAGAGTCAGCTGTTGCAGATTTAATACTCACTTATCACATTTACCATAGGCCGCATTTTGGCTAGGGTATTCACATATTCGTCACGCTCAGGCCATTATTATTAATTTTAAGTTACTCAATTTGATCGGCACTTAATTATAACTTTTGCCTACGTCATTTTAATAACAGCTGATGATTATTGATTTTTTGGTTGCTGTTCCTATGTGTTGCCGGTGAGTTTTGTTTTGTTTGAATCCGGTTCTAAATCTTAAGTATTTCTGGTTTTTATGTCTTCGTATTTCGTTTGTTTTCTAACCAGAATCTTTTATTCTTAACAAGTTCTGTGGAGTGCTAAAAACTAAATTCTTTTGTTCAACTTTTTTTAGCTTGATTGTTAAATATTTTTATATTATTTTTGATCTTCATACTTCCGGTAAGGTGCGCGGGCATTAAAATCAGTCTAAGCTCTTTTCCTTGCTCTCTGTTTATCCAACTAATTTAGCTTCGTGGTTTTGTTGCATTAAGTTGCCTGCTGCCAGCCTATCACTTGTCTTTAACTTAGCCTCAATCATCTCAGTCTTCAGCTTAGATTATGTGTGTGTGTGTGTGTTTTTTTTTTTTTGTAGGGGGGCATCTGGAGCCTAAACGCTTAGTCACGAACCAAACTGAACCGAGGCGCAAAAGTGCAAATCCATCTGCCACTTGGCAGCTGGCAAACTGGCAGCTGTGGCATCTGTATTTTTATATCTATATATACTCTTTCTGCAGTTATTTCGATTTTGTCACAAGACGGGAGTCGTTGACTATTAATGATTTAAATTTCAGTTTATTTTATCTGTTTGCCATAGGAAAATATTTATACATATTTGTTTGTCAGTGTATTGACAGCAATATTTATAAATTCCTATTTAGTATTATGTCATAACGATTAAATAACATTAATACAATCTTTATGACTTAATTAACGATTAAATAATATTAGCACAATCTTTATGACTTAATACTTAACAGAAATATATATTCATGTCTAGTATACTATATATTTAAAGCAAGAGTGTTTAAGCTTCGGCAACATAAAGCAAACTGTTCTAGCTTGTTATTATTTTTTTTATGAATATATATTTTTGGTTTGTTAGTTGTCTTTACCCACGTTTGGTGTTCGTTTGTGTTTGATTAGGTTTTTGGTCTTGGCTTAATTAAGCATCGTTTTGAAGCACGCACATGAAGTATGCAAATCTTATTATTATTATTATTATTTTTAATTATGTCTTGAGTTCGCATCTCACGTCCTCAACAAAATATTGCAAAAGTTTTCGACAGACATTTCAATTAATAGTTGTGTGTTTTTTATTAACATCTTGGACATATTTTTTTTTGTTTTGCAGATACCGCCAGCATTTAGCACTTATATCCATACACCAGCATGAAGGGCTGGTTTGACGCATTTCGAGACGATGGCGGTCCAACGCTTTATTCCTTCTCAAATCGCACACCGGTCACTGGCGATGTGTCCATTGTTGCCGTTTCAGTGCTTTTTGCCACATTCTATGTGGCATTTCTGGTCATATTTCCGGGTGTACGCAAACAGGTGGGTTCTAAATATTGTCACATTTGTTTAGTATAATAATACTAGTCATAAATTTGGGGTTTCTTTAAATGACAAAGTGATTAAAATTATGAATGGTATCACATAAAATTCGATTTTACGATTCACATTAACAAAAAATATAAAAGTTTATTAAATGCTTCTTTGCTTAAGTATTGGCATCAACTTTTGATTATATTTAACTTATTAAATTCGATTAAAAACTTATATCAGAGTTAATAATTATTTTAAGTGATTTTAGTTTCTAGACATTTCTGTTTTGAAAAATTAAATTAATGAAATGATGATTGATATAAATATTAACAAATATATGATATAATATTAATATTCAAAGAAATTTATTTGCCGAAAAGTTTTATAGAAGCTTTGAATAGTCTAAATTAGTTTTTTTGTTGTACAGGAAACGCAACTTAGTTTTTAATAATCTTTAATTCTCGGGAGCTAAATGAAACACGTTTGTTTTGTTTCGTCAAAGCAGTTATAATGCTTATGTCAAGGAATAATAGCTACAAAGATTACAATGCCAAAGAAACCTGCTTTATATGCTATGTGCTCGGGTTTTGTGGTTCTATTTCACTTACCAAATTATATTTTAACTAACTTAATGAAAGCTGCGTCTAGTCTTGTCTGGTCGAAGGTGTGTGTGGAACGTGTTTTCAGCTGAGTTCCCACGCTGCTGCCGCCTTGTCTGTGTGCCTTGCGTATTTAAGCTGACGACTGTAATCATAATCGTCGGCACGTATTCAATAGATGTCTGGATATTAAATCTATAACCTGTTTGTGTTTGCGCCGCGCCGCGCCCTTTTCACACACTCTCCCTTTCCCTGTCTCTCACTCACACTGCATCTGTTGGTTAGCTTGGCCAATTGAGTGGCTTATTCAATTAGCCAAGTCGTTAGCCATAACTGGCCTTAAATCACATAGCACATATGTAGTTAATGCAATTATAAGTTACTGCACACGCACACACACAAACTAATTGGCAATCACATAAGTTATAATCATCCTTGTTAATTAAAATAATATTTTAATTTTTATTTCACAGAAATTCACAACATTCTCAACGGTCACACTCAGCCTCTTTGTGGGTCTAGTCATACTTAGTGAGTACTCGCTGGCCTTTGCATACATAAAACTTGTGTATGGATGTTATCTGCATACTTTTAATTCATCTTCTTGTTCTTAACTTACAGTTACCCGTTTGGGATCCGCATGGCATGTGGCACATGCAACCATCATTGCACCATACAAAGCATTCTCACGCGAAAAGCTGCCCGCCCGCATCGGCACCCACATTGGCCTCATGCACGTCAATGTAACACTCTCAGGTGAGCTGACAGTACAAAACATTTACATGGCTACACTCAGAGAAAAACGTTGTACAAATAAGCATATTCATGATTAATCCAACCATTCTCGCGACATTAATAATATGTCAAATCATCATTTATCTTAGTTAATTTAAGGTGTCGACGCATCAAAACTGATGGACAAAAATATTGAATATTTAATATTATTCATACTTAACTTTAGTTTTTCAGTTGTATTTATTTCCTATTTATTTGTTACGTTTTGTTTGTTTATTACGTTTAACTGTTAAACTATTTCCATAGTTGATTTTTCTGTGGCATTTTTTCTGAGTGTACATGTATATATATATTTATGTATTTATATACGTTTATCATATACGTTTTATTATAAAAGCTTAAATGTGTTTTTTTTTGATAACATGTTTTTATCTATAAAGTCCACAACAAATTTAAACCGAAACTATTTCTTTTTATTTAATAATTTGTTTTAAAAACAGTAAAATATATATACAAATTATTTGAAAGTACAAAAAAACAGTAGACTGACTATCTGTAACAATTATTCTGAAGTACAAAAATGATAAATTTTTAGATTTTGAAAGTTCTATACGTGAAAACATAAACACTTTGAGGGTCATATTTATTACAAGTCTCTTTGAATATCAACTTTAATTTATATTTATATATATAATAAATAAAATAAAACATATCTATTCCTAAGCCCAACGACAGTCTAATAAAAAATACAAGAAACAAATAGTAATATTTTATAAATTATTAAAAGTTGTAAGGCATTAAAAACACTATCTTTCAGTTGTCATATAATATATATATATAGGGGAATATTTATGTTTTATTTTTGTAGTTGATACAAATTATAACCAAAACACTAACAGCAGCACACAGTAGACAACTCTGTTAAAAGGGGGCACGCCCCTTTTTCGTGCTGCTGATTGAATTTCATTTGTTGGCTGCTTGTTGGCTGCTTGTTGGCTGTTTTATGATTATGAATATCAATATAACCAAAAATTCATGAGCAGAGATGTTTGTATGTATGTATGACTAAATAGCTGGTGCTGCTTGTGTTGTTGTTGTGATTTTTATTGTTCGTGCCCCTTTTGGCAGCTGATGCCAAGCGGAAGATAAACGGCTCAAAAATAGCTGCTTGAAAATGTCGCAAGCCGTCACAACAATTGAGCAATTTTCGTTCAAGATTTTGATCGGCAGTCAAAAAGATTTTAATTAAACTTTTTCGGTTAGGGAATAGAGCCAACAAAACAAAGTTGCAGTTGCAATTTGGCCTTTTGTCTGGGCTCGGCTAATTGATTTGCCTCTGTGGAAGTCGTAAAGATAAACACAACAACAACAACAACGTATGTATGTATTTAAAACCAACTTGTCTTTTTTTTTCGAATGGGGGGAGTGACGTCAGCAGCAGCAGCAGCTGTGTGTGTGCTCTATGGCCAAGTGGCAAGTCAAGCTGCATGTCACGATTCCCTCATAGACAATACCAATAACAACAAACACACAACAAGCAGCAGCAGCAACAGCAGCAACAACATTCAAATGAAATGCCACTCGACACCTGCGGAAATATTCGCACAAGCGACTGCTGACGCGTTGCCTCTCAACTATGTTTGTACTTAAACACATACACATACACAAGCACACATTTACAGTACATAATACTCAATATGTAGTCGTATTTGTTTGTTTGTTTGTTTGCTTCACTCACTCAATCGCACATTTGTTCATTCATTGATGCATGCACTAGACACAACAGCAACAACAACAGCAACAACAACGGCAACAACAACGTCGTCAACAATACAATAGAAAAGGTGAAATGCTGAATGTGTTCAAACTGCCGCAGTAAATCAATTGAAATGCCAAGCAACGAGTCGAAGCATTCGATGTAATCCTAGCCAAATGTTAGACCAACAAGTCACAGCTTCAAACTAACATACTCGTAAAATACACAAAAACTTATGGCCATCATTTAAAGTTGGCATTTTAAAAACTGAAGTTTAAATGCACTATAAAAATATTAATGTGTGTAAGAACATATAAAAAATATGCAAATAAATGAAAAGAGCACAAAATAAAATAAATATCAAATAGAGAGATCTTTGAGATCTTACTTTTATTATTTGATTCATTTTCTTAAAGAGTTTTATTTTCTTGATTTTATTTAACACTATTCCTTACGATTTTTTTTTATAACATTTACCAACTTAACAACAAATTTAATGCGACTCCATTTTAACTCACTTCTTCAAACTTTTCTGTCTCTATAGGAGTTTTTTTTATATCTGGAAACAATTGCTTTTTGGCTCATAGCTGCAAGCAATCTGGCTGGCCAGCGATTATGTCGCTTACCATATTGGCTTTTTGGCTATAACAGATATTTTTACCCATTTCCCTCGTCTGAATTGCCTCTCTTCTCTCTTCCTCATTTCATGTGCACTCTTTGTTGTTTCGGTAGCAGCAGTGTTACAATCCGATGCTGTCAAAAGTGCTTGATGTTCATTTGAAATCGCTTCAACTTGCCCATTGTTGGTTGCGCTCTTTGTAGCTGCTGCCATTATTGATGTGTGTGTGTGTGTGTGTGTGTGTGTTTGTGGGCGTTGTTTGCCAAAAGGGCAAGTTGACTGGAAAAAGGCAAGCAGTACAGTCGGAGTGATTTTAAGTTTTTTGCCGCATACCATTTTGGAATATTTAAATATGATAATTACGTATGTCAATTTGTGGCAGGATGATTATTATTGAGTAGTTCAGCATAGTCCAAAACTGACAACTTAATTGTTGCCTCATCTCAAAATGGGTTTCACGTTCGCAAATTCAAATTGTAATTGAAGCATTTTGAATCAATGTCAAATCAAAAAAATGTATCTCTATTTGTTCACACCAAATATATAAATGTCTTGGGTGTAATTATTCGAGTTGCGGCTTAAGCATTATTATTTTTATTGTTATAATAATTACCATACCAATAATGATGATAAGATGCTGATAATTATGCTGTTGTTAATAATAATAATGATGTTGTTGGTATTTATAATAAATGATCATTATATTCCAGCTCCATAGTTATATATATGTGTACTTTATGTTATGCATTTCGTGCAATGGAATTTTTTTTTGCTATCGGTTGTTGGTTATTGGGTGGGTGTGTGTCACGCTGTATTGTCAGGGGGAGGTTCTGAGAACTCGACTTGAGACGCGCACCTGGTCTTAATGCTATTTGCAGTGGCTCCAATCGGGCGCCTGTGATCATTTTTTTTTTTTGTTTTCAGACCTTATATAGCCAGGCTTTTGATTGCGATGTGTGTAATGCCAAAGCCCCCAATCAAATGACTAAGCAAACAATTTTATTTATTATGTTTTCTTTGTATTTTTCAACTGATACATAATTATGCAGTCAAATGTTTTAATAATGTTAATGCAACTTTATATAACTTTGATTGAAGTCAATTTTGAGAACACAATACAGCATTATTTAGGTTTTTTTTCTTGTTGAACTATTCAATTAAAGATTGATTGTAAATAAAGTGAAAAAATATACAACAAAAATTAATTTAAATTAAATAAACGTTATAAATTTTTTTTTGAATTTCATAAAACTTAAATATTTTTCATAAAAGTTACGGCATTAAATTTTTATAGGGAGCAATCCAAAAAAATTTTTTTAATAAGTTTTTTAGATAAATTGTTCTACAAAAATATTGTTTGCCCTCATTAAAATCTCGAAGATCTTAGTACCAAATTGGTGAATTTTGTATACTATTATTATACTTTATTATTAGAAAATCTTAAAAAAAAAATTATAGCTATGTCTTATAACTACGCTAGGAATTGCCATAAAATTTTTTACTCAATATTACACGTTATATATATTTTTACATGAGTTAATTGAGCAATAACTCAATATTACTTGTATAAAACCTCTTTTGTTTTTAATCAGATCAAGCAAATTTGTATTGTTACTTCATTCATGCATACAATTTATTTTCTTTTGATAATATTTCGATCAAAACCAACTTAAGCAAAGTAACCTTATTCGCTTTTCTTCACAGCTTTGTTTTGCATTGACCTCTTGATAAGCCAATACAACTACAAAACTCTATTCGTCGCTTGATCACGCCCACGTAGCCCATGTCCATCTAAAAATCTATTTAAATGTCAAACAATTTACATGCACATATTATTATTTCGATGTTTTTTTTGTTTGTTTTGTTTTGAGCTATTTTTGAAATGCGTCAAGTTCTATTTGCGAGTTCGTATTGTGAGTTTGGACATGCGACACTCGAGAGTTGTCAAAATGATGACAGATGCGGAACATTCATTTATTTTTAACGCAACAGCAAACAAAACTTTCATACCCTGAGTCCATTGAAAACGGGTAATAGGGGTATAATGGTTTTGTGCATAAGTATGTAACAGGCAGAAGGAAGCATCTTCAACCCCATAAAAGATTTGGAACATAAGTTCGTCTAATCCTTACGCAGTTGAAGTTAGTTTTTAATTTTCGATAACTTTCCCCGTTTTCTATATACACATGCGATTGATAGCAACAAAATCTTGAATTTAGAAAACTTAAAGACGACGTTTTAACCATTAGACGAAATAATGATAATCTATGAAATTTTGATTGAAATCGGTCGAGAAACACCAAAGATATGGAACATTAAAGTTAAGTAAAGTATACAGTATTTGCATATACACACACACACACACACACACACAGACACATACTTTCAAGTACTGAGTGTAAGCGTAAAGTATTGGGTTCAGGGTATCGTCTAGTCGGGATTTGTCGACTAGAGCCTTCTCACTTGATATTTTTGTAGTGTTTGCTGTTGTCGTGTGCCTTTTGGTATCTATTGTCAAAATGATTATTAATTCATATTTGCCGCTGTGAATTGTGAGTGAAACACAACACCATCCCATCATCTTCTTACCGTACACCCCCCACCGTCCCCCTGTTTCGCCTATGTTTCCCTACCAATCTGCCACTTTAAACATTCATTTGCTTGCCACTTGGCTGGGCAGTAAAGTCAACATGCAGAAATCAGCATAATCATCGCTTAAAATTTTAAAAGTCATAGCAAAAATAATAATAGTTTTTTCTTAAACATTTTTGTTGATATGCGTACGTCATTGTTGTTGCTATTTTTGGCTTTTGTTGGCTGTAATTAAGCGCGAGCTGTTTCGATGTCTTCGATGTGCCTCAAGTATCAAGTAGGAAAACATCAATTTTTATTACCGCTCGATATGGTAATTTTTGTTGTTTTTATTATTCTACTTAATGTTGGCTTGTTTTTATGTTTATGTTGCGGCTTTTGTCGCTTTTGGCTTGCCTTTAATTACTTTTTTTCTTTCGTTTGTGTTTATTATATAAATATTTCAACTGCGCAATTTTAAGTACGTCCAAGTTTCAGGAAGCATTTAGCATTTTATTTTCAATTTATTGAACTAAACTCTTTTTTTTTCATACAATACTTTCATTACAGCATGTCAAATAATGTTATTGTTATTAATTAATAAATTATGAAATAAATTCTTCAATTAATTATGAAATATTGTTTGTATAACATTAAAGTTGAGTCATTCTGTGGCTAAAATTAATAATATTATGTTAATGAATAAAATACATAGCCATAGAAATTCCCACGCTTCGGGTAAAATTTCTTACATGACTCATACGCCACGTAATCCGCTTATAAAACGTCTGAAACTCATGCCCAAAATTGAACGCACACGCAAATGCGCTTACAAATTAGTTGAGTGTCAACAACAAACTGAAACTGCATAAATCGTAATTGAATATTGTCAATATATATTGTTATATAATTTTTATGGATCTTTGTGTTTTTTGCCATTGATAATTACATAAATTGTCAAATCAGTAGCTTGAAAAATGTAAACGACAGTTCAAAATTGGCCTTAAACTCGTCACAAGGTTGACTCTAAACACACACACACACACACACACAAAATAATTCGCTCAAAATGGACAACAAAAAAAAGTGCGTTGTTTTTTGTCTACGTAATGTCTGCGATCGATCATAAAAAGTCATTAAACTGCCGAATTGATATGATTTCCCAGTTGGTGGCTGATTGAAAATCAACACGTTTGTTTCTGTTTCAGATTTGGTTTTTTTTGTTTTGTGTTCGTGAAACCGGTTAAATTTGTTGAACTATTTGGAATGCTAATTGTTGGCTCGTAGGCAAAGGATTAGAGCTTTTATGATGCAAATAATATATCTAAAAGTTGTGAAGGGCAACTGACTGATATGACTGAATGTGAAAGGTGTATAATCGCATCAAATAAAAAACAGTGCAAAAAGTCACTCTATAACTATTTGAAAGTGAACTCTGACTAAGCTAATTTTCTAATAGGACAAGTAGATTAATTCCGATTAAGCTACGGGCGTCAGCTATTTATATACCCTGAACCCATTGAAATTGGCTAAAAATGGTATAATGGTTTCGTTCAAAAGTATGTAATAGCCAGAAGAAAGCATCTTCGACTCATTAAAGTATATATGTTCTTGATCAGCCGATTCCATATAGCTATGTTTGTCTGTCTCAGAGTCAGATTTGGAACATACGCTTACCTAAGCCCAAGTTTGGTTAAAATATTGATATTAATCCTTGGGAATTGTTTTGAAACTATAGAATCAATAATGCAAACCCGTAAAATGTTTATGGTTTTCGGTTGAGAAACACTGAAGATATCGAAGATTGAAGCTTAGTTATTAGTCATTGGTGCGGTAGTGCATGCATGGCCGTGCCTGTAAGGTTTACGGTTAGTCGGTAAAATAAAAGTTACATATAACTTCAATCAATCTATATGTCTTGAAAATGTTTCCAACCAAAATGTGTTTGTGTATATGTATATATATATAAAGAAAAATCCTTTAGATGTGTTCTTTGCTAGTTTTTCTTAATTTGGTTTGTTAGTTTTCACAAAATATCCATATATAAATTTTAAATTACTTTGTTTAGTACAATTACAATCCAATTTTTCTGAGTGTGTAGCATTTGCATTATTAATTTTGTTTGTAACACATAATGAGACTTAAATCTAAAGACTGCAGCCCCTTCACAACCACTCGACAAGCATACAATTTAACGGTTCATTTGACAGGCTCTTAACAATTAGAACCGTGGCGGCAACGCGACGCCTTGCAACAACCCAAAAACAACAACAACTATAAATAAGTATGCGATAGCAACCTTCGCCGTTATTATAAATGCAATTGAAAAATCACTTCCTGTCGCAGCCGGAAGTTGTTGCAGTAGCAGCAGCTGCTTGAGCTGTTGCTGCAAAGCTTCAAAAGTGACGGCCACGCGGCGTATGCGTAACGTATGTTTTGTTTGTGCAACGCACCGCTCACCGCTCACCACTCACCGCTCGATGCTCCTTAAGGCAGCCCACGTTGCAAGCGGTTCACACTTTGCAATTCATTGTCAATGGCTCGACGCTAACGCAAGCTAACCTTACATAACGACACTGCAACAACAAGAACAACAACAACACCTAATATTAAGCACAAGCCAAGACAAGACTGAACGACTCTTAAAGAGTGCAACAACAACATCGCATAATCAATTGCAGTCAATGCGCAACAATAACAGCAACAGCAACAACAACTGTTTGCATATTTTGTTAACATTCGTCAACATTTTTTCCGGTTTAACATTAACAGCGCACGCGCTTTCAGTTCGCTTTCAATGTTTAATTTGTGTGACTGTGTGCAAGTGTGTGTGCACGGTTTTTTTTTGCGAGGGTCAATGCGAAAGTTCTAAGATCTTTAAAAACTAATCGCGTTGGTAGCAACTAAGTATTATTTAGCTTAGCTATATCTCTTGATTTAAAAATTTTTGTAAGTTAACCAATAAAAAACCAGATAAAAAATATTGTGCGCAAGCGTGTTTTTGAGTTTAAAAATTTCCCTAATGCTTAATTTATGTATTATTGCTTACTTACACAAAGAATTTAAAAAGATTAAAGTTTAAATTTTCATAAAAAAAAACCCAAAATAATAATCAACAAAAACCATTCAAACCTATATTTTAAATATAAAAGATTTTAAAAATTTAAAAGAATTTTAAGAAATGCGTAAATCACAATCTTTTAGTTATATTGTTCTTTTTATCAAGAATATTTTTTATAAAGAGATAAGAAAAATTTCAAATCAGAAAGCAAAGTATAATCAAAAGTAAACAATTTAAATATATTATAAAATAGCTTATTAACATTTTATTATTAATTTGAAAAAACTAATTAATCCATCCTACTTTTGTATTAATTTTCGTATAAAGTGTTTTTTTTCTAACTAGTTTGGCATACAATTTGTACAATTTAAATTGACATTAGCTAATATTTTTTTTTTGTGCGTTTCTCAAGATTCCGCATTTGCTAAGCAATCATGCACTTTGGTTTGCTTAGAATATGTATTTGTAACTTGGAATTCATTAAAATGCTCTTTGTATACATACATATATATAAATTTGGTCGGCCTTTCACAATAGATTTTTGTTTAATCTCCTAAACCCACGCTTTATGCTCTCAGCCGATTTTTGCTTTTAATTCTAAAATCATTTTGGTTTATGCAAACCATTAAGCACCTTATAAATTATATTTTTTTTGTCTTTGGCTTGGCTATGTTGTTGTTGGTGTTAATTTTAACAGTTAAATGGGGTCTTCATCACCAAAAGCTCGAAATGATATATTGTGTGTGTTTTTGTTTGTGTTTCGATTCGTTTCGTTTCGTTTGTTGATTGCTGTTTGCTGTGGAGGCGCGCACGTTGCCAAATTGTCTAGCATCGAAAACATTTTAATACAACACAAACAAAGAATAATCCCATAAACAACAAAAGACCTACAACTTATGCATATGATATGCTTAGAGCCAATCTCTTTTGGCGGCATTTTAAAGTTAAAGGCAAGGAATGATTTTGGTTTTTTTTTTTTTGAAAGTCAACATTAAAACATAAGAGAATGCTTCGTGTGGCAAAAAAAAAAGCGTAAGAAAAAATATATACAATATATACATTCAAAAGATGACTCAAGCTTCCTCTAAAGGCAACTTCTATCTATGGTTGATTAATTTTTAGAATTTAATAAAAATATACTATATATTTTCCATCAGCTCAATCATTTAATTAATAGTTTTAGAATCGTATTATTTTAAATAGGAAATAATACTATTTCGATAAGTCTTTTAAATCTTTCTATTGCCTTATAGTTTTTGATCATAAATTTTCAACATTTGTGTATCCATATCTTTTGTGTAATAGTAAGCCATATATAATAAATAAAATAATATTTTATTTAAAAACAAATATTTAAATATAAATTCTATATAAATGACTTATAATATATATATATATTTTCTTCTTTCTTTTATTTGTTGAAGCCATTCCGATTGGCAATTGGACACCGCCTGATATTGACTATAACGAACGCTTTACATGGGAGGGTGCCAACGATATGAGCGCCAACTATCGTTTGGCTCTGCAGCGAGGTTTACCCTTTCCCATACTCACCGTCGCCGAGTACTTTAGTCTTGGCCGCGAAGGTTTCTCATGGGGTGGCCAGTATCGTGCCGCCGGCTATTTTGCCAGCATTATGCTTTGGGCTTCGCTGGCTTCGTGGCTGCTAATGAATCTGCTGCTGTTGGCGGTGCCGCGCTATGGTGCCTATCTCAAGGCCCTAACAGGTGCCCTGCTTGTCTGCACCGCAATTGGTTATCATTGTCTGCTGCCCAAGCGACCGCTCTGCATATTCCTTGAAGGTGGTCGTCTCGAGTTTCACTTTGGATGGTGCTACTGGCTCGTCCTCGTCGCTGGTAAGTTAGATCTTAATTTGAGGCATTTTTAATCATTTGAAGTAAATTCTTTTCTTCTTAGCTCTAAATTCAATTTCTACCTCTTGACTTTTACAATACATTGAAACCTTAGTTCCTAATAATGATTGATTCAACTATTCATGTTTGACAGTTCGTACCCGTTCGATAATACAAATTGCACTGAATGTCTTGACTTAAAAACTATTTTGATGACACTTAGAATACAACAGTATTTGTTTGTATACGTCAAGTATTAAGATTGTGAAAATCAGGCCTCTCAAATTAATTTATCAAACTGATAGAGATAGTTAATATATTTTCTGGTCTCTCACACTCAAATGCAATAATAATATAGCGTAACTTTAATTTGTTTTGTTTTTGCAGGCATTCTGTGCTTTATTGTCGGCGTACTAATATCGGTTATTGATTTGGTGTGGCCGCACACATTCTCCACAGTGCTGGAGGTGTACTATGGCACACCCTACGATCGCCATGTCATACTGGAGGAATCGAGCGATGTGCGCTATCGCAAGCCACGCAATTGTCGCGGGCTCGAGGATCCACCGGGCTTGGGCTCACGCATACTGCGTCGCCTGAGCAGCAAGGCACGTGACATGCAAGGTGGTGCGGTGCCGCGTCGTGGCAGTCCTGCTGGCGTATCAAGCAGTGGCGTCGAGAATAAGGCATTTCAGGGTGATGCGCCCAAAAGTCCGTGGCGTCATCCCTTTCAATCGCATACGTTGCGCAATCATGCACAGCAGCAGCAGCAGAAGCAGCAAGAGCAGCAACTGCAACAGCAGCCGCATCAGCATCATCATCAGCAGCAGCTACAATTTTTGGGTGGCAGTGGTCCGATTGTGAATCATCCCATGCACCACATGCAGCGCACCCTGTCGCAGGACTCGGGCTCGAGCATTGCCTCTGCAACCGTGCAAATATCACCGTTGCATAAACATGCAATGGCGCGAATGTTGCCGTAAGTTAGAAATATAACTGCAAATTTTTACTTTTTAACTTACTAAAACAACTCTTTTTCTTTGTTTAGTAATCCGCCAGTGGAACGCTTACGCGACATGGATCATTGGTAGAGTTTGGAGCAGCATTAAAAAAGGGCTCGATGGCCAACACCCAACAAATTCTTGACAATTCAACAAACAACTTCTTGACAACAAACAACAAACAACTCTTAAAAACAAAAAAAAAAAACGCTACAAAACAATTTGTGATAATTTTTTAATTTAAAAACAAAAACAAAAGAAAAACTTAAATTGACAATATTGCATAATGAACCTGACGTACTTATAAAAAAAATTGCTAAATTTAAATCACTTAACTTTAATTAAATTATTTTAAATGTTTAAGCTAAACAAAATTTATTGTAAACTGTGACGTCATGTTGTCACTTGTGATACGATTAATCTGCCACACGACGGACACAGATTTAAATGTGTGTTTATTTTAGTTATTGATTTGAATTAATGAATTCGATCCTAAAATGATATCAATGCCAGTGTATGTAACGATTAGCATAACGATCTATTGTATAATGCGTGTAAACTATCTTCGATTTTAAGCTGTGACAACGTTTTTTTAAATACTATATAAATATACTGCAACATGTGTGAACGATCTAAACAATAGCTTTTACTTGATACCTATTACCGATATTTAATACTCAAACCATGGTAACATTTTTTTTATTTAAACCACTAGGAACTGAACGACTTTGAAACCATCACAATTTAAAATTGTTAATCTTATTGTAAGCAAAACATATTTCTACATTTTTATACCTTAAACTCATTAAATGGGTACAAAGAGTTTAATGGTAAAGTGCAAAAGTAATGAACAGACAAAATGAAGCATCTTTTAACCTATAAAGTATATAAACTCTTAATCAGCATCAACAACGGAATCAATCTAGTTAAGTTCGTCGATCTCAGAGACTATAAAAGCTAGAAACTTCATATTTGGAATATAACTTCTTCTAATTTTAAAGCTGAATAGGTTTGTTTCAAATAATCGATTACTTTACCGGCTTACGATGTACATATGAAATCGATATTGATTTTGAAACTATAGTCAAAATAATGAAAATCTATGAAACGTTCATTGGTTTCGGTTGAAAAACGAAGGAACGAATTTTTTTAGTATTGCATTCATGATCGTACGTGTAATGTTTAAGCTTACTTGACTTGAGCTTATTTACTTTTTTTGACAGAATTTTCTAAAAACTTTTCTCAGTACTCTTTGAGCATATGATGGTTTAATCAGTTATTCATAAGAAATAACCTTAGATAAGCTATCTATGGCGTTGAACTCAATTTTTGATTGCAGCTGCAAGGCAAAATAAAAACAAGATTATAATTAATTTTTATACAAATATTGACAACAATATATATATATATAACCTTTCAGTTCATTAAATGATAAGAGTATAAGACAGATTTTTAGATTTTGAGAATATGCAGATAATGCCTTTCAGATTCTAAGCAGAAAAGGAAATCGACTTGGAAAAGGGTGGGGCACACTGTTGTGATAATCTTATAAACACTTATTAATATATTTTTTTTAATATTTTTATTTCATGTTCTTTTTAGTTTTATATTTTGTTTTTTCAGTTTACATTGAATCGATGCAAATTTCGACACGGGGCAAAAAGTCGTTAAAGCTCTCCTCCACCTCCTTTGTGGCATCGTAGAAGCAGGCTTCAGTATCGGCCGGCAGCTTGGCGATCAGCTTCAGGGTGGTGTTTATCTTGCGGGTCAGCTTCATTATAGCTGTGAACAGGTTCCAGGAGCAATTCAAAGATGATGTCGTTTCACCCTCGTCGTCGGCGCAAATGGTGCTATGCAAGTGAATAATGTCGTCACAGATTTGAATGATTTCCTTGCAGGACTTGACAATCTTGGCTACATCCTTGGGCACATCGCTTCCACATGCATCGATGGCATCCACATAATTGGTGGCCGCAATCATAACATTGATAACTTCCTTGATGGTACAGTTAACTCCCATCACAGTGCTCAATGCCTTTTTCAAAGCCTTCTCCACACTCTTAATCCAGCTGTCGAAGGGCTGCACATCCTCAAAGTCCTGCGAATATGTAGCACTTGCCTGAAAGAACGCAAGGTTTTTAATATTTGAATCGTTATTAATTGCGATTTCAGAGATTTACTTACATCTGTGCTCAGCAGACAGCTGCCCGAAACGATTACCAATAGCCAAAGAATTAGAGTTCTCATATTGAATGCCTTGGGTTGAATGCTTGACCAACTTTGATGGCTTTCCACTTTTAAAGAGCTGGCATATCTTTTTTATTTGAGTGCTATCAGTCAAGTGGCTTCATTATACTGACCGATTTATCTATTAAATATACCAATTTTTAAGTATAACTATTTCGAAGATTAGATATCAAACAATTAAGTGTATTTGTTAAACAAAAATAGAGACAATTTAGATTAAAACAAAATTAAAGAAAATACCTCAATATTAAATAAATTGTTGCTAACTGAAAATCGATTTTCGAATATCACGAATTAATTGAAAACATCAAATAAAAGGTATATGATATTTTTTCGGTATACAAATCTATAGAGTTTCGGTTTCATTTCAACCATCTTTACTGAACTCAAAAAGAAGTATCAATAATAATACTCTAAGACAAGTTTTTTAAACAATTTTGAATCTATAATCGTTTAATAAGCTTATAACCAAGATTTTGCTTGTGAAGCAGCAGCTATTCTATTCTCTGAAACAGAAGATTTAACTGGATTTAACTTTGTAGTAGTAACGAAATCTTTTTTTGAACATAAATCAATTATGTTCAAGAGTGTGTGCAAATAAATAAAAACAAATAAAATGTACTTCATATGCACAACTATAAATAGACAGTTATATTGCTAGAGACACACACACACACACACACAGATAGGTTGTATTGCTTTCGCACGCTTTTTGGTTTAGTTCCAGCAATCAAGATTTATGACATTTTTATTACACAAAAACCCGAGCGCCGTTTGTGTTGTGGGCGACTGTAAAAATAATATACACAGGACACTCTCTGTGTGCATTGACTATATACAGGATCCAGCAGGCAGTAAGAAGTGTATAAGGGGTGGGTGGGGTGGTGGGGGACTAGGTGGACGGTAGTTATTCCCTGCTGACTTCAAAAATATGCAGCCTGGCGCGTCATGGCATTATTTTCGCACAGAGACTGAGAAAGTGGAAGTCTTGGCTCCGGTTGCTGCATGTCGCCGCATGCAACGGAAGGCGCATAATTCAACAAAACAGCAGGCCAGGCAATAGTGGGTGATGCCTGGTGGTGCGGGTGGTAGGCTGATAGGGTGTATTTTACTTATTGTTGTTGGCAGTTAGCATTCGGGATTTGAAAAGAAAGAAGAAAAATCTGTGTACAGGACCTTAGGACGCGTTTTTGACTCTCCATTTTAATATAAACAAATTGCAGCGCCTCTTATTTATGATATTTCTGTATATGTGTGTATATTTTTATATTTTTTGCTTTATGCTTCTTGTTTTTTGATTTTTTTTTCGTTCTTCTGTCGTCGTTTGTTTCGATTTGTTTGTCAGCATCCGCTGCACTTTTTGGCTTCTCTTTCTTCTGTATTGTTGTTGTTTACTGCAACTCAAATAAATCTGTTTAAAAATGTGCTAAAAAAAATTGAATTTCGTTTAAGAACTGTTGCAAGAAATAAAATGTTTGATTTTAAAAATTGTCAAAAAAGATTGATTTATAAACAAAAATGGATAAATAGCTATAAATTATTTTGGATTTTAAAATCAAGGATTTAAGATTGTTGTGCTGTTTATCAGTCCAATTTATTTTTAACTATGCATTATTCACTTTTAAAGTTTTTAAATATTTTTATAAAACTATTAATACATATTTCCAATGTTTTTTTTTTTTGCCAGACATATTTATGAAACTTGTTTTAGTGGCATTAACATTATTTTCTTTATAATTATTATTTTAAAAATGTTAACAATTTTTAGTTTCTATTGTTTTTAACTCTAGTTTATATATTAACAAAGTTTCATTTAAGTTTTTAATACTAATAGGTATTTTAAGTTCGAAAGAGCAAACAACATTGTAATAAATGCAATCTGATTCTTTTTGGACGCTCTTTAAATTCCGTTAAGAGTACGGCATCAATTTGCATCGATCACTTGACTGGCAATATGTCCAAAAGTAGGAAAAAGCAAAACAAGAAACAACAACAACAACAGCAACAGATAAAGTATGTATGTGTGTATGTGCACAGAACAAAAAGTCGAGTGTCATGAGAAATAAGATAAATTCTAACGGCAGATGCGCTAACGAGCGTCTTCTTCTTCTTCTACTACTACTACTTCTTCTACTTCTACTTTTTCATCGCATCTGAAAGGTGGCCGGCTCCTGAGAGCATGGTTCAAAATTTCGATTTGGGACTAGCTCTAGTGGTGAAAGATGGAGAGCAAGTGCATTCTGCAATATTTTTTTTTGTTGTTGTCTACGCTTTAGCTTTGTTGTCGAAACTGTGCTGAGTAATGTGCAAAAGGAAGAGTAGAGGAGAGGAGAGAGAGAACGTTAGCCGAAAAGTTGACGGCACTTTTGGCTTTTCGCTTAATACAAATGAAAATGGATGAGCTACTAAATGTTGTCAGCGTCGTTGCTGTTGCTGTTGATTTTTCTGTTGTTGTTGTGTTTGCTTAGCGCATTGACTACATCAAATGAAATGAGAATGTTGCAAACCATCTAACGACACAACCACAACAACATCTAAGACAAATAACAACAACCCTACACCCACTAGCACCCACCTTCCCCCAAACCATTGTCATCTTTCTTAGCTGTAAATTGTCTTTTGCATTCCAGCTTGCCTTCAGTTTGTTTTGTATCTGTCCACGCGGTGCATTTACTCTACCTTCCCCTGTCTACCCCTGCCGTTTTCTTTGAGTGCATGTATTTGTCATTGTTTTTTTTATTTCATTTATTTATTTAAGTCAATTTTGTTGAGTGTGTTTGAGCATTTTGTTACAATTCGTTACTTGAGTTTGTGCTGCTGCTTTCTTTAAGTATACCCTGCATTCTTAAAACACTTTTGTTAGAATTTTTACTGAACACACAATTAAAACACAACACTTCACACAGTTGCTGAACTTCGTTCACTTTTATTTAACTAATGCGAGAGCCAAAGTCAAAGAGTGTCGTTGAGTTTGTTGCGCTTATCGGTATTTTTACCGCAAGATCACTTGAAACTTGATTGCACAGTGGCTCTAATTTATTTTTATAGTTATTTATTATTTCAATATTTGTAATGCGAAGCCAATTAAAAGCATGGTTTTATTACAGGGTAATTCGCTGCCACGAACACTCAAAAATGGTTTTGGTTTATTATTTGGTTGTTGTTGCTAGTTTTAAAGCATCTTCTGTGAGAAACTTGACAACAATTTGTACTTTGAGTGATTGCAGCGCAATTGACGGCATCTGAATCGTGTGAAAAGTGTTTGAGTACGTGAAGTGAGGGGACGTCATAGAGAGTGAGAGTAGGGCAATAAGAAGCTCACTTGATAGATGCACACACACACACACGCACACAGACCCACAAAAATATGTGTACGTACAATATGTCTGCTTGCGATAAACTTATGTATGTGTGCAATGTAAGAATTCGAGTGTGTTCAAGTTATTTGACAAACATTTCAGTGCATTGATACCAAGTAGGAGAAATGACAACACAATAAAAGCCGCATTAAAAGTGAGTTAACAAATCCAATTTAAAAACTAAACACGATTTTTTTGTTAGTAATATTTATTATTTACAGATAATAAGTTAATTGTTATTGTTTTTTCTTGGGACTTATATTTTTTTGTTTTATTTTAATTGATTACAATTTTTATAAAATTAACTTAAAAATAAAATACATTATTTGCTCACATTGCTTTATCGCAGACACAAACCGTTTATACCTATTTCACATACGCTCTTATACTCGCAAAAATTCTAAGCTCACATGTAGATGGCGTTTTTAATGCGCTGTAGCAGAGTTTGAGAGCGCTTTGTCGCAGTTTTTTTTGAGCAACGCAACAATCACAACAATTTTTTTACAGATCAACATCAAAAATAGTTACGCAGACAAAAAAAAAAAATTTTATATATATACATACATATACACGTTTGAAGGTTTAGCTTTCTACAGTACCTATTTTGTACTTTAACATCAATCATATTGTATTTTTTCTTAATTTTAAACCATTTGCTTGATCTCCTGTTGCTGCTATTATGTTGTGAAAGCCGAAAGCTTTCGCTGCTGCTGCGTGCATTGCGCGTTTCATTCACAGCTCTCTTTCGCTCGTATCGCACACTCACTCACTCGTATTCAGCACAAAAAGGATATGCTCGACTTCGTTTGTGTTTCAGTTTCGTGTTCGTGTGTCGTTTGGTCGTCGTCGTCCTCTCGCTTTGGCTCGCATCGTGTCGCGCTGCCTGGCGATTGCCTAACGAAGCGTCTGTTGTGCCGTTGCTGCTTTAGTTGAAGCTCAGCCGTCGGAGTGTTTTGTACGTATGCAAAAATGCTGACGCTTGTATCGCGCATAAATCGCGTTCACTCGTACAGCGATGATTCGGTAAAACGACGACAAATGAATGTTTAAATTGTTTATTTCGTTGTCAAAAAATACAAAGTGTTAATTAAAGCAAAACTTGAAAGCAAACATATAAAATCATAATGCTAACAAATGCAAAACCCTTAAAAGCTTTAAGCAAATAAAATAGCTTGTGACAAAACTTCGATTCTCAACTGAAAACGCGCAAAGTATATTGAGTACTGAGTATATTTTCTATGCATTACTTGAGTATTTCTTCTAACGCCCTCTTTTGACGGTTGGATTAAAGTCAAAAAGTTAAAACGCTTCCTCAACCCCCGCCACCCACCTGTCCCTTTTCAACAAACTGCTTTAATTGTTTCGTTCTCCTTTCTTAGCATACATTAAACGTGTAAACAGCAGCAACAACAACAACAACAACAACAGCAACTATTGCAAAGTGTTCCAAGTGTCTTTTGTGGGTGAGTGTGTGTGTGTGTGTGTGCAAGCTGTTGTGGTGTGAGTGTCGACCCGGCTTTTAGCTCGTTGGTCACGTGGCCAAAAAAGTTGTTTGGGCCATGTTTTGCGAACACCCAACCCACTGTGCGTGACACAGTTAGAGTAACAAAACAAAACCGAAAACGCAACAACAACAAAAACAACAACAACAACGTCAACACTAATAACAAAAACAACCTAAGGATTATCACTGCGGCAGGTCAAAAACTCGAAATTTGTTGGCCAGGTAAGGTTGATTTCTTCTTCTTCTTTATTCGACTGCTTTAAGGCCGTAAAATTCTTGCGGTTTTAAGCTCTTGTCGCGCTCCTCCACACCCCCCTACACACCCCTCCGAAAGTTATGCTGCTTTCGCCTTTCCCCTTGTGTCGATTGCCGTAACTTAAAATGCGCCAACTGACTGCCAAAAAGTTGGCAAAACTTTTGCCTAAAGTTTATTTACTTGTTTTATAATTTTTTTCTTCTATTTTTTTTGTCGATTTCCATACTTCTCAGCTCTTGTCTAGCAAGGGGGGAAGAGCAGGCACTTGCCTTGGCGTTGGAATTTATTTTTTTCTCGACAATATTTAAATACTGTCTTAGTCTGGACTTTAGAAAATGAAAAAAAAATTTTTTGGTTTATATAATTTATATTATTTGTACTTTTAAAAATAAAGAAAAGTGTTTTGAAAAATTATTTTTGTGTTTATTCAAGTAAAATAATAATCGAATAAATTATCAATATGCTAAAACTGCTTATAATAGAAGTTAAAGTTCCTTTTCCAAATAATTAAGTATAAAATTTTGATTCAAACCTATTCATTCTTGGCTAAAATTAAATTTAAGTTTAATATAAAAATCTTTTAAACAATTTGAAAATAAGTTTAAATTAAAAATAATAAAATTAAAAGTTTGTAGTTCCTTTTCCGAAAAAAAATTTTATTTATTAATGACTGCATTTTGCTTAAACCATCCTCGTTTCTTGCCAAACGAAGTGTTTTTATGTCATTTGACAACACTGTCAACGCTGCTTGGCTGTTTTTGTTTATTAAATTTGTTTTGAGCAAAGGGCATCTGTTCCAAATTGTATCTGTATGTCTGCTCTCTGTTTGTATCCTTGAGCTACTTTTGCGCATAGTTAAAGTTAATGTTAATAAATTAGTTAAATAAATGAGAAGGCAACAGCAGCAACTGAACGAATATGACAATTGAAATATGCAAATGAGGCAAGCTTAAAAAAAATAAGGAACACAGTTGGCCAGTTGTCAAACAAATGGCCAAAAGCACGAACGAATAAGCCTAAAACTGAGGCGAAGGCATTTAAGATACAGTTACAAAATTCGTAAGCTGCATTTTTGATAAGCAGCTTTTCCACAAAATTTTCACAATTTCCTCACACACACATAATTTAAAATCAACTGTTCCCTGGGGGGAAAAGTGTTGCTGCTGCTGCTGCTGCTGAGGGAACGGAGATTGGGGTGCGTATGCGTAATGTGTGCCAAACAATTGTTGAAAATGTATAGCGAAAAGCCAATTATGCCTGCCACACAGCACAGAGTACAGTTAAGGGGTTGCAGAAAAGGATTGCAAACCGGTTTACGTTACACACACACATACACACACAAGCACACATAATATGCCATACTTTATGTATATGTCTATATATATCAAAGTACTGAGCAAACCAAAAAACCAATTTTGCGTGCGTTCCTTGTACCTCAAAGAATGAACAAAAGTTACGTATACGCAGTGTTAGCCGTTTGACGCTTTAATGTGATTTTAATGTACTTTTAGAGACTCCTACACCCCCCACCCACCCAAAGCAACACCCAATGTTCCAGCTCTCTTAGAATGTTGTGCGTTTAAGGGTGAAGGGTAAAGGTGTGTTGGGGGTGTGTTTGCATTATTTCATTGAAGTGTTCCTGCACAATTTCACATTTTATGGACAAATGTTAATGCGGAATTTGTATTTATATGTTTTTTCATAATTAATCTTTTTTTTTTTTTTGTGTTGCAAAAATGTGTTCAATTATTTGTGGAGCTGTTAAAAGTGTTTACCTTAGGTAACGAGTTTTTTTTTTTTTGTATCAGAGATCAGAATATAATAACCTTTTTTGCATTGACCAGTTATAGTTAATCTATGATTATTAATTTATGGTTGAATATAAATGTTAAGATAAACAAGATTTGTTTTTGATCCATTGAAATTTATTATTTCAAATCAGCTTTTGATAAGAAAAAACTTATTAATATAAAAGCTTTTGTGATTTTTCTTTTGAGACTAAAGTCATATGATATACTGATTATTTTTTAAACACCTATTATAAAACAAAAAATTATTATTATTATATTATATTATAATTAAAATTAAAAAATTAAATAAATTATTTATTATTTATTAATTACTACACAAAAAATAGTTTTTCATATTTTCAATATTGATTTCGATCCGAAAGTTAAATATCTTAATTATTTGTTTTATTTTCAAATGTTTTCAATGCGTTTTAATTTATTGATAAATCATTAAATAAACTTTAATGACATTTCAGATACGCCAGAAAATCATAATTTGATCTGTTTGTGCTTTACTTGATATGAAAAGAATTAAATTTGTATTTACCTTGAAAAAAAGAGAAAACCAAAATGTAATACACTCACAGCAAATATAATCAAAATGATCTCCGCTTGACAGGACAAAACAAAAAAAATAAAATAAACCAGACAAAAACATGAGAGGGGCGGCGTTATGCGGGGGCAGGTATTTGCGTGCGGTTGCCGCAACAGCAATAACAATGGTGGAACAAAATGTTGCACGCTTTTGAAATCAATCTTCCTAATGACAGACACCCAGCCATCTAGTCAAGTGGTAGGTGGGGTGAGGCAGGTTTACCTGTAAATACGTGCGCTTGCGTTTTTACGCTCAAGTATCTGGCACTTGTAACGGTAATCGATCTGAGCAAGAGCAACACCCACAACAAATGCGGTTAGCATGAGTTGGCAAAAAATAGCACACAAAAAAATAAAGTAAATATAACAAAAAAACAACAGCAAAAGGGAGAAACGAAAGCAACAATCCGTCAGGACGCATTAAACTTGAGCCTCACTCTGTGGCGTGTATATTATATAGTATTGTTAAGCGCCTCCATCTTGGAAAATGCCGGAAAATGGGACCCTTCAGTTGCAATCATGATGAACTCGATTGTTGATGTGTTTCAATTTGAACGTTTTGTCAAATGTTCCGTATATATATTTCCAAAGTGTCAATTCTGAAAATGCTCGGAAGTATTACGTAAAAATCTGTTTCAGTTTTGTAGCCTAATAAAAAAGATTACTAAACGACTTTGCTTGCAAATTTTGCACAATTTTTTGTTGTTTCAAGTTTTTTTGTCAAGTTTTTAACTATGTTGATTGCCTTTTAAAGTTATATTGACAACTGAAAAGAATTTTTTGCTTACTTAATGGCTAAAAGTTTCGATTGGCTGAAAAGAAAGTAAGGAAGCTTTTTTGGTATACCACATTGTATATATACACTTGAAAGCTGATCAATAATATACTAACTATGAGTAACAGACTTCATGACAATATTAATATGTACTTTTAAAATATCTTTGGAAATGTTTTAAGTATACTTCAAATAATAAAAAAGTTTTTAAACTTGTAAAACTTGAATAAACAAATTGACTCTTAACACATTTCTGTTTTTGTTATAATATTCATAAATGATATTCTCATTATACAAATCCTTTTGTGTATTGTTCACTTTTAATTTATTCACTCCTTGTCTTTTACTTGTTAATCTTTAATATTATTTAATTTATTTAATAGTTCATCACAACACAACACGTGTAAATAAGGTAATAGAAACCAATAGAAATGAAAAGAAATATTAAAGTGTTTTACCTTAATACACAAGAACTGTTAGTAGTTAACAAATTCGCTAAGGTTCGATAATTTATATAAAAAGCACTTTGAATAACAACAATTTTTGCTTCATTAGTTTTATTAAGTTACCTGCATATAAGGATTTTGATTTTTATGCAAGTTTTTCGTTCAGTTTGCATTTCAGAAACTTTTGGGTTAGTTTATCGAGGCGTAAATCTTAGCAATGGTAAGAAACATATTTTTTTGTATCTTTAGCAAAGTTAGTTATTTGAGTAAGAATTATAAATAAATAGTCAACAACTAGAAAAGAAATTCATAGCTATTTGTATTCCGTTGCGAAAATAATTTTGTTACAATCCTCAGTTAACTGTTACTTTAACAACTCCGTTGTATTTAACTGAGTCGATCCTTTGGGCTTTCGTTTTTGCATTTAGTACATTTTCAATGATGAGCCTCTTTGTGTTAACGAAATAAAACATTATTCTTGCTGAATAATGTATATATATATATTTATCTATACTTATTTGCGCCTTTTTTTATGAGGTAAGTTTGTTCAACTGGAATAGAATGGGCAAGTGGGGTGAACGAGGTGGGGTAAGGGAGCGGTGTGGGGAGGGGGGTGATGGTTTGGAGCTCGGAGCTCGGAACTCATCTCGTATTTTGGCTTATCTGCGCAAGTTTGATGGATTTTTATCCTTTTGGCCTGTCGCCTGGGCCTGGCTTGTTTTTGTTGTGTGTCTGTTTGCCTGCTTATGTATTTTTATTATTATGCTTCTGTGCTTCGCCTTCCCTCTCACTCTTCCCCCTGTCTCTCTCTCTCTCTCTTTCGCTGGTTCTTTCTTAATGTTCGTGTTGGTGTTTGCTTTGCTGCATTTGTATTTTTCGTATTTTTGTTTTGTGTATTTTTTTTATTTATATTTTTATTATGGATGCCCAGATATACGCAGTTTATTTATTGTGCATCTCTCTCTCTCTCTCGGTCGCTCTCTCTGTCTGTCTTTGTCTTTCGCTTCTCTTCAGTTTTGGCATTTATTTATATACGTTTCCTGTGTATGTGTACGTGTGTGTGTGTGTGTGTGTATGTATTCGTTGGTTCTCGTTGTCGGCGCATTTATAAATATAAATGAGTTTTGCTCGATGAAGGTTAAATTGAAATTTACTTTGTGTTCAGCAATGGGTTCCGTTTTTTAAAGAAGCTGCTGCTACAACACCCGCTCCTCTTTCGCATTTGTATACATATGTATATAGGTGTGTGTGTGTGTGTGAAGGAAAACCTGGTGGAAAACTTTTTTTTGGGACCTTCTGCATTTCCGCCTTTATGACTTTACCTCCACAGCCGAAACACACTCTCGGTTTTTTTTGTATGGATTCATTTTAATTTTGATAAGCAAATGCGACATATCCTTTATTTATTTTTGCTTCTACTTCTTTTGTGTTCTTTCGTATCTTTTTGTCTGTTTGGTGTGAAAAGTTTGTTTGCCTGTCTGCCTTTTTGTTTGGTCTTATCATTTGTCAAGAAAAGGCAAAACGAATTCTTCAAATTGAATATTTGCATAAGTTTATTGAAACAGGCAGACAGACAACTTGGCTAACCTCACATTAACTCATGACTAACAAAGTGGGGGGACAAATGGTAGTACACATATATATATATATATATCTCCCTGCTTTGTGTATTTGTGGCATCTGTTTGATTTGCTTTATTTGGTATCAAAAGCTTTCTTCCGATTACTGCCATTGACTACTTCAATTCGCTTAAGAAATTTGCTGATTTTTCTATTCATTCAAGATGCTAAAAAAGTTTATTTTAGTTTATGTCATTAAAGTTATTGCTGCAGTCAGGGCGTATGAGTGGTTTTCTTCAATACATATACATATAGAAATGTGTGTGATGCGTAATAAGTTTTGCTGGCTGTCACTTCTTAAGTTAATACGCAATTTCGTTGCATATTAAAAACGCTTTCATTTCATTTGGGCCAAGACCGCAAGTGTCCAAATGTGCTCTCACACCACAGACAAACAATAAGTAAAGCCAATAAATATGCGAGTACTCATCCAATAGCAATTCCCCCTGCTATGTGTGTGTATGTGTGCAACATATGTATAGAGTCGGCGGATTAAGCGTTGCCCATAAGTCAAGCGAATCTTGGAGCACGCGTTCAGATTGTCCAGTGTTCAGTGTCCGAATGGGACGATAAATCTCATCGACACTAAAAATCAGATATGCGTTGGTCTAAGGGAGTATTGGCGCGTTGGGGATGGTGGTTGCCATTTATATGTCGCCATTAATGTCGTGTTATGAAAGTAATTTTCTTAAATTCGCATATTAAACGTTTTGGCCATTAATAATATGAACAGCCAGCAAAAGGGAACGGCCGAAAGGGAATGCTAGCCACACTAAAAGCAGCAAAGTGGAAAAAAAATAGAAAAAGAGTGTGCGAGAGAGAGAGAGAGATGTGAAAATAACAAACATGAAAATGCTGTGCATGTTCCAAATGATCGCTTCAATAACCACAAAAACCATAAGAAACAGCCAGCCAGCCAGGAAGCGAGCTAGCGAGCGAATGAATAAATGAATAACGCTCGAAATGATGCTACAAAACTGCATGGATGCCATGATGGACAACAAAACAGACACACACAACTACTTTGGCACATGATAAAAATTTATTTAGACCAAATAGAAAGGAATGAGACTAGCGGGAATAATAAACTACAACGCGAGTTGAGCTTCAGCTTCAGCATTTGGTTGAGTTAAGTCTTGGTTGTTTTTTCTTCTTTTTTCTTTTTGATGAGGCGACCATTAGCAGGAAATGCCAAGGCAGCTATTGACAGCCCATTGTTCAGAGCCTGCCTTCCCCTTCACACACACACACACACACAGACACACAGAAAGTATTGTATGTGCATACTATACGAGTGCATGTCAGTAGCGATTTCTGTTGGACGAGAGTTCCTTTTTAGTAGCTGGTTGGCTGACAGACCCAGAGGTCTGCTGCCTGCTTCTGCCTTGCCGCAATCAAATGTGTCTATCAAATGTTTGCCTGTTTCCCTTTTTGTCCTATGGCTTTTGGATTAAAGCAAAGAGTATAATAGGATTAACACAGTGATTGTTGTTGCCTAAGTATTTTTATAAATATATTTATAAATGTGTTGCCAGAGATATATTTAAAATTTATTTTTAAAAATTCTCTCTTCTGAAATTCTTTCTGTACATTATTTTTTATTGCTTAAAAAGGGCACTCATAGTTCGTTTTGTTTTGGTGCATTTATTTTGCATTGCCTTAGACCCAGCCCTCTTTCCTATCGCTATTTGAAATGTTTGTCTATTGGTCGGTCGGTCGGTCGCTCGGCCGACGTTTCCGTTTCCGGCGCCTGTACGCCATGTTGATTTTGGCTGTTCTTTTTGTATTGCTGCTTTTGTTTTTGTTTGTGTTGCTTTTGGTTTGTTTGTTTTGTGCTGTGCCTGTGCCTGTGTGTGTGTGTGTGTGTAGGTTTGTTTGTTTGTTTGTTCTCTGTGTTAATGTGCGCACTCGACTGTGCGCAAATTGCTCAAGTGTAGCTGAAGTTGTCCATTTAGTTTCAGTGCTCCCTCCCATGGTCATAATGTGCAATATTTAAAAACCTAAACAAATTTTCTCTCTAATTGCCGTCGGACCATTAGTTTTATCATCATCATTATTATCATGGTCATCGTCATCGTTATCGTGAACATTATTATCAAAGCTTGTAACATTATTATGTGGGGCATTATTATTGCTCTCACATTTTCACCTTACAGCATTGTTTGGCATTGCCTTTCGCTTATCTGTTGGCCATTTGGTCGCTTATTGCGATGTCTTACATTCTTATCATTATTAACGCCTCCATCTCTATACCCTCTCTCTTTCATTGCCTGCCCACTGTTCGCCGTATCACGAGCCCAGCCCCATTACATTGCCATACCATTCTATTTTTTCTGACGACACTCGGAGGGCACGTTGACAAAATGACAATAGAAACAGAAGTGGCAGTTAACTAAAAACTCTTTTTGTGTGGCTCGAATTTTCAATACTCTTTTGAATCGAAATTAAATGTCGTTATGTTTAATTTACAATTAACAAGTTAATTTAAAAATCTGCGTTCAAGTCTTTTTTCTCTCTTCTTTACTGGTTTATCTTGAATACTATTTAAGTTCGATTTGATACTTTGAAGATTTAAATGTTTCTAATATTTGTTTTAATAACGTTTTCAAATTCTATACGGTATAGTATAAGTAATGTTCTTCATTCAATATTATTATTTCTAGCCTTACATTTCCCATTTTTCAACTTTCTTAGGCCTCAAACCAATTCGAAATGACCCGCCGCGGTTAAAGTACACAAGAAGAAAGAAAAAAAGGTCAGGCAAAACTTAAAAATTGCCCAGGTTGCGTTTGTATTGATTTGCCGGCGACTTTTCGCATTTCTTTTCCTTCTTCGGGCAGACCCCTATTAACCCATATTCTCCCCCTTTTCTACCGCTATCGCAACTCATTCACAATTTTTTTTTTTTGTATCTTTGCCTAGACGGTAAACCTTTTGGCTCCTTTGGCGTGTTGTATCTGTTGCAACCTTCTTTGGTATCAGCTTTTGTGTCTATTTATTAGCGCTACCTTTCTCTCGTCAACATTTCGTTTACCTTTACTTTTACCTTTATTTTTCCTTTTTTTTTTGCTCATCTTTTTGTTGTTTTTGTCAGCTTCATTTTGTATTTGCAAATCATCATTATTATTTGCATCTAAAAATTTTTATAGATTTTCTTTCTTCCACTTTTGCTCGAAAAAGAGAAGATACATGAATGGCTTGTGCTTTGTGAATTTTTGTCTACTTTTTTTTTTGTCAAATTTTTCTACCTTAATTTTATTGTTAGTTTGTTTTTTTGTGGACACATTCTCAGTATCCCCTTTGAATTTCCTTGGCTGACGGCAAAAAAGTTTATTTATTTTTTATCGAACGCTGGCAATCTACTGGCAGATGATAATGGAGTGAGGAGTTGTGGTGGTGTTGGTGCCAAAGGGAGTCGCCGGAAATTGTAAATTTTCTGAGTGTTGGTATGACGTGGCTTTATCTATGTGTTAGCAACTCCTACAACTTGAAAATGGAATTGCGAATGGCATTGAATGCTATACAAAGAGATGAAGCTGATGCTCCTGCTGCTACCTGTGCCAGCGAGTTTTAAGTAACATTGAGTATTCTCAAAACCATGTGGAAATATCATTGGGCTTATTGTGTGTGTGTGTGTGTCTATGTTGAATGTGGAAAACGATAAAAGAAATTTGAAAATTTGAATACAAGAAATTTCTATAGGGTTCTGCGCTTCTGGAAGTATGGGATATTATGAATACTTGATATTGAAGTAGAAAAACGATGTGACAACGTTTTTCCAACTGCTCTTTCACTCTTTCAATGTAGCAACAATTTCTTTTTTGTATTCAAGTTGATTGATTGTGACAAAAAAATGTTTAATTTTCAGCTCGATTTTAGCTTTACAGAAAGTTTTAAAGCGTTTTTTGTGCCAAATCATAGAAAAGAAAAATGATTGGAGATTTTTTATTATCTGAAAAACATTTCAATAAACCTTATACGACTTTAAATTTATTTTTTTTTCTAATTGTCAGTCCGTTAAATATAGTTCTGAGGTCATTTGATCTTTCTATCCTAGCTTTGGAATAATTTGAGCTTTTCTGGCAATGCCAAAGCTAAAAATATGCCATAATTTTATCTAGCCGAGAGAGAGAGACACATGAGAAACATCTATAATGGGATCATAAATAATTCATTGGACCCTTACAAAATATGCGATTGACATACAATTTACACGACTTAAGAAGTTGACAACCTTTAGCAATTGTATAATTTATAAAAAACATTTTTTCAACAACTTGCAAAACTGAAGACTAACTTAAAAATTGTTTCATCCCAATGGCTTAGCAGCTGTCGCTATCCCTCTCAGCAGCACAACTGTATGTAAGTGTGTGTGGGTATGTGTTAGTGTGTGTGTGTGTGTATGTGTGTGTGTGTGTGCTAGTGTGAGTGGGCGTATCCTTGCCTTACAACTCGATAATTGCGGCTTCAATTTGACTTGAACAAGAACTTCAACAACTTTTTAACTAGCTAAAACCCCTCGAAAAAAAAGTTTTCAACGCACTCTCAACTGATGGCATTTACTTTATTTTCATTTTTGCCCTCTCTCTCTCTGTCTTCTGTTTTCAGCTGCAGAAGGCGCGGCGCCATCGAAATGTGCTTTCACTAGCTGCAGCAGGTGGAGCACAAAGAGCAGGAGACGTGAAGCATAAACTGGCAAAACAGACGGACCAAAATTGCAGCAGCGTCTGCGAGTTGCGAAATCTGCAAACCAAATCCAACTTAAGTCACATCAAATTAAAATCAACAAGCGGCAAACACACACAAAAGCTACATAACTATATATATATATATATATATCAAGAAGGAAGCCAAGTGCTGCGGCGGCTGCTGTCTGAAAGAAATTACAAGCAAAAAGAAGTCGAGAGCAGAAATAACATCCACGAGAAAAAGGGCAGCGCATGAAAATGAAGTGCAATAAAAGTCAAATGGCCACGTTAACAATGTGGAAAATTTTTATGGCTATGCTGCCGGTCACATTAGCGCACCAACATTCCATGGCCGGTGGCGGCGGATCTGCAGGTGGTGTCGGGAATGGCAATGGTGCTGCAGGACATGGCAATGTCATGGGCATGGGCATGGGCGGCTCTGGACTCGGCAAAGATGTACACGGTAAGTTTATTTTCTACTTTTTTCTTACTACTACTACTACTACTACTAATACTACTATTGTTGTTGTTGCTGTATCCTGATTATTTTAAATGGGCGTCCAGCGGACTCTAACCTGTCAGGCTCTCCGCCAATAAATAAATTTAAATATTTAACTAACTCGCATTCAGAGTTTGCCAAAAACTTTAACACCTCGTTGTTAGCCTCGTTCTTTGTAGCACGTGGTTGACTCTCTCTCTCTTTCTCTATTTCTTTTTTCTGTTCTGTGTGTGGGTCCCCAGGTCCCGGGCATGGCACGTGTCCGGCCATTTATGATTTCGTTTCATTTCACTTGGTTCTCTCGAGCACCAGCTGCATTTGAAGCTGCACTTTTCGCGCTCGACTAAACTCTTCTTCACTTGCGCAAAACAAACGCTTATAGAATTTATAAAAAGCATGACAACGAGCCACGAAACTTGATTATACTACCAGTAGAATTTGTGGAAGTTTAAAAGGATTTTCAAACTTTTCATATTTATATGGGAATTGCATATGAAATGCCGAATGCTTTTTATTTGGTGTCAGAACATTTTTGAAGCTTATAAAAGACTTTAACTTAACTTAACTATAGTTTTAATATTTGTTAATTGTTGCATTACTAAATGATAAGCAAATTTCTAACCTCCATTCAAATTATAAATAATTAATCGTTGTTAAAAAAATTAAAATTTAAGTAATGAATACTTTTGAATATTTATATGTATGAAAGAGACATTTGTACAGTCTTGACCGAAAGTTGTAAGCTAAGAGATTAATGCCAAGGCTCATATCATACAGCATTATTAAGACCAAAAATCATTTGGCTTCTTTTTAAGCTGATTGACAACACACAAATCAATAAAATCTTGAAAAATATTATCCAACATATTTATACCTTGAACCCATGGAAAATAGGTTGAAAGGGTATAATGGTTTGGAAATGAAATGAAATTATGTAACAGGCAGAAGAAAGTATCTTCGACACAATAAAGTATATATATTCTCGATAGCTTTCGTCTGTATGTATGAAGATATGAACTCGTTGATCTCAAAGACTATAAGAGCTAGAGACTCTAAGACTTGGAATATAATTTCTCTTAAGCCATATGCAGAACAGGCTTGTTTCATTTTACGATATACACATCAAAGTTAATTCAAGTATGCAGTATTTGCGTACACACACTTGCAAGCACTGACTATACGCGTAGAGTATAGGGCTAAGAGTATCTTTAGTATCTTGTAGGGATTTCTCGACTAGAGCTCCGATTGCAAATAGCTCATAACGTTTGTCAACTTGCTGCAATGTGATTAAGTTTTGTATATTGCTTTCTAAATGTCACACAAATTGTTTGGCTGACAAACTCGGGTTGTGGAAAAGCGACAAAGTAGCAAAAGGAGAGGTGATTGAAAAGTTGTTGGCCAACTGGTTAAGGCCAGTGCTTGCTGCTTTGGCAAGAGAGAGAGTGAGTGAGAAGGAAAAAGGGAAATGCGAAATGCCTCTGGGCTGTCTTTTCTCTACTTTGGCCTTAAGCTCTGCAGTGACAGCTCTCTACCTCTCTCCAACTCTCTTGCAGTATCCATCTCTCAGGTAACTTTTAGCAAAACACTTTGCACATGTTTTCGGAGCGCTGCGAGCTATTTGACAAAAGTGCCAGGCCAAGAGCTGGGCTATTTATTATGCCTGGCACTTTTGTCCAAACACACATACACACACACACACACACATGCAAGTGAGCAACTGCGTAAATCATTTCCACTTTATGCGCTCTGTAAGCCAGACAATGTCAACAAACTGCAAAAGACAGAAGACAGCTGAGGGGGTTGGGTGCGAGTGTGAGACTAGCATTATAACGCATTAAAAAGTGGCAGCACAGTTGAAGGCCACTAAAGGAGGGGAGGATGAGAAGGAAGAGTGGCAGCAGCAAGCGACAATCTCTTGCCAGCCAAAAACTTTTGCCGTTTAGAAAAGTGTCAAGCATTTTATCACACGAAGCAAAATCTACAGCAACAACAACAAACAGAGAGATGAAGCACACTATCAGGCCAACAAAAAACAATATATATATATACATATATATATATATATATATATATATGTATGTATGTATGTATGTATGTATGTATGTATGTACACTGTTGTACCGAGAAAATAAGTTGTAGCGAGCAAGTAAACTAACGTTTAGTGCCGAGAAGCGCAATGCATTGCAGCTAAGCAGCCGCTTAAAAGTATGCAACGTTAACGGTAAACAGCGACTAACTGACTAACTGACTAACTGACAAACTGACAAACTGACTGCCAGACGGGCTGAGTGAGTAAGTGAGTGAGTGGCCAAGTGACAGTTAGCCATTTGGTAAGTTTGTTCGCACAAACCGAAAAACTTGTCAACATGTTGAGTGCAGCAGTTGTTGGCTGGCGGCGCCTCTGGGAACACCGCACTTACCCACACAAACTTTGTGGCAACCAAAACAAACAAACACAAACAAAAAATTCGAGTTAAAATGAACCAATTGAAAACGCTGTTCGTCTGAAAAATGCCCTGGTTACATAGTCAATAAGTCAATAATTTTAAATGGATTGAATACTTCAATATTATTTATCAGTGATTTATGCACCAAGCAAACTTATAGATGATGGTTTGATGGAGTTGAAGATTCAATTTTGAGAGAAAAGTATTTAATACGTAAGAATCTCAAATATTGCATTGCAAAAGCTATCGAAACTGTTATTTAATACTTGTTTGAAATGGAGAACAAAAAATAAAAATTTATCTTATATTTATTTCTTATCTAGTCTCGCAACAACCCTTTTAAGTTCTTCTTCATAATTGCAGGGTATTCACAAAAATAAACCCGTTAAGCTTAAAAGAACAAAACGCAAACATAAAAACAAACTGTCATCAAAAATGAGCGCGTGTTTGTTATATCCCTCGTTTTTGGCTTTTTCTCGTGAGTTTTTTTGGCTTTGTTTTGGCCAGTGCTTAGTTTGTACAGGTGCAATCCTGCGGGAGCTAAGCCGACATCGTGAGTGGATTTGAGGTTTATTTTCGGCATATAGTACGACTAACAGCAACAACAACAACCACCACTTCTTTATCACTTGTTAATTGCGTTTAAGATTAACAAACAACAAAAATAAATAAATAAAGAATAAAACTGCCAAACAAGTTTTCGATACAAAAGCAAAACTTTTTGTGTTCCACAGCTATTGGAATTTTTCTCTTATTTCTTAAGATCTCTGTCACTTTGACAGCTGATGGGTTAAAACTATAAATCTTTAGCAAAACCTGGGCGTTAATCTTTGTCATAAGACGAACCTTATCGTTATAGCCAATAAAATGAGTTGACGTCAGATTTGGTGACGAATTTTTCATTGAATTTTTAATTACCGCTGATATGAATTGACAAGCGGTTGGCAGGTGTTTCATGTAGCCCACCTGCGGCTTTAATTAATTAAGAGTGAAGCTTACCATTACACACAGCCAGCAGAGCAGAGACCGAGCGCAAGAGAGACGGCAAGCAAAAGGAAGTGTGATGAAAATTGTCTTCATCTTTTGGGCTACGGATATTTTAAATTGACAACAGATGCGTTCGTTGGTAACCAGCTGTAAGATATTAAACGAGCTTTGGGTATGAGTTGCTATTTTATAGGGCTGTAAATTTGTGGTTGGCTGTGGTAAATTGTTCTCTGCTTTCATTAACGACGGATGATACTCTTTAATTGGTGTAAGTTGAAAGCAGAATGCAATTTAAAAGTGATTTAATTAATCGGATAGATTATTGCTTAACTTGGTCAAAGTCAGGCGTTTTATTCGAAGCTTAAGATAAGGTTTTTTTGATGGTCTTGAAACTCTGATACTTACGTGTATTTATTTAGCCAGTTTTGTATGGCCTTAAGTCGCATGATTGTCTTACAAACATGAATATCTTATTTATAGAAAATGTTGTAAGTTACATAAATTTAAAAACCAATTCCTTTTATAAATTGTAAGAAAACTTAACAATAAAAATGATTTAAATTAATTCCTTGTTAAGCGAAGTATTTTAAAATTTAACGTAAGTCTTAAATAAATCCTAATGCCTGGGTCTTGGCGAAAGTTGTTTGTTTTAAAGAGTATCTGTTGAGTTTATCATCGCCGTTAGTATAATAATTTTTAGTTGGTTATGTTTAGTCGAGTTGGTGTGTCGAGACAAAAAGCAAATTACGTCGCTTATCTGCACAATTTACGTGCCGGTGCACAAAGGACACAAATGCCGGCAGGTCCTTTCTCTTCGGCAGCGTCGCTGTTGCGCTGCATTTTTGCGACTTTTGTGTGTGTGTGTGTGCAGTAGTTGGGAATTTCGCGTGGAGAGCGCAAATTTCGCCAACAACATCAAATGCAGCGCGTGCTTCAAATTCAAAGGATTCAAAAGCGTACGCTTTAAAACAATAGCGCCGAAAAATGTGCAAAACGCCTTGAAGCTAACAGTGGCTACAACTACAATAGATACAAGTGCCACAAGCACACAAACACACACACACACACACATACAGTTACAAAGAACGCATCGCGTTGCAGCCGTTAGAAAAGCGCAGCTTGCTGCCCAAAATCCATACAAAATTTAAGTTTTTCGCCTTGTGTTTATATATATATATATACTTTTTTTCGTATCGTTTCTTCTCTTTCTATTTTATGTGGGGTACAACGCGATGCCAGGCATAGAAATTGCAGCTTATTGTGTTTGCGGGTGTGTGTGTGTGTGTGTATGGCGCCAAAAAACATGCTACAAAATTCAAAAGAGTCTTCAGATACGAGCTGCCAACTGCTGCTGCTCCTGGCAGCTGCTCCAATAAGTCTAGGCGTAAGGGATGTGAGTTCAAAAGGTCGGCAAGGGTTGGGGAAGTTTTGTCGCATTTTTGTGACTTTCATATACCATAAATTATTTTATGTTATTATTACATACAGCATGTAACGGGTTTGTGGGCGCGGGACAAGCAACAAGCAAATGGTATATTTTTACTTTTATTGCGATTACGTTGACATCCTGAAAGTGTGTGCGAGTGTGTGCGAGCGTGTGTCTGGGCTTTGTTTATATTGTGTGACAGAGTGTGGGTGAAAAAGTAACATGGTCTAGGCTGAAATTCATTTAAGGCTACGCTGATTACACTTTACCATTAGCAAGAATTTTACAAAGTCAAAGAGGGGATTAAACGGAGACCATATAAAACTCAAATATATCACCAAGCTAAGGGAAAGGGAACAATTTTATTTTAACACATTTTATTGTTAATAAATAATGTTAAGAAAACATTGTAGAAAAAAAAAATATATATATATTTGTTTTTATTGTTGAATAATAATTTTTGAAATTTAACTTGATATTCATGATAAAAACTCTACCCAAAATCATCAACTTGAAGACAGGTCAGAATTTTCCGAATTTCCCTCAGAACTCAACCGATTATTAAATGCAATAACTTAAAAGTCATGACTAAGCATTTAGATTAATTCTGCACTTCCAGTTTATAAAATAATTTTCACTCTAAATTCATGATAAAAACTCCACCCAAAAAAAAAAAGGTCCGATCTCCCTCAAAACTGAACCGATTATTAAATGCAATACCTTTTTAAGCATAATAATAAGTAAGCCAATATTTTAAAAGCCGAATAACTTCTTTAAAAAAATTATACAATACAAATAAATGTAAGAAGAAAAATATAACAAATTTGTTGTTTTCGTTTTTAATAAATTAATTAAACATTTTATTAAATTCAAAAAAATGTGGAATAAATTAACTTATACTTTATATGTTCAAATATAAAAAACACCAAACCATTTGTAGCTCCAAAAGCAAAAATACTGAGTGGAAGATAATAAAAAATTTTTTGGAAATAAGTATTTAAGAAACTTTAATAACATTACCAAAATAGCTCACTCATATACTTTTCACCTATATATTATATACAACAAACATCACGTGTTGGGATTATTTTACGTTTAAGTCATGGTTTCGTTAAGATAATGAATCGAATTGTATTAGTCCTGTGTGTGGAACTTCTTGATGACCAATTACCATTTAGGCTTGTTACTCTTTCTTCTTGTAAGGACAAAAATAATAAGCTTATTTAAAAGGCAGCAATTGTAAAGTAAACCACATCTCATCGAATGTTTGTTGTGGCTGTTGGCCAATGTCTTAGCCCGAATGAATAACAGGAAATGTTATGGCTTAGACGTTCAACCCTTTCTTTTAATTATTCGTGCTCATGTTTAGTTTATTTGTTGTTGTTGTTGTTCTGTTTTTGTTTTTAATTATTATTTATGGCTGGCAGCACAAACAAATGGTGGCAACAATGAGAACTATTCACATATAAATTAAAGCAGCGAGTCAATGCACGGACTCGGTTCGAGGACCTTATTGTGTACGGTTGTACGGCGGTTGTCGTGCGGACGAGTGATTATGTAATAATTAACTGTACATTAACTATTTGTAACCATGAAATTCCACACACACAAACACACACATACAGCTAACGTGGTCATAAGCAGAAAAAAAAAATAACAAAGCTAAACATAAGAAGAAACATACAATAAAATATTTGTATTTTGTTTTCTGACACGATATCCAGAGCAAACATAATTTTAGTTCGATGTTCAAATACCCTTGCTGAAGTATGGAGCTTAAACAGGAATTCATTTATATATATTAAGATAGCTAAATTTATTTTAAAGTACATTTTCTTTAAATAAAGTTGATTCACAGTTAATTTTTAGCTAACCTGATGACATAGTCAATAGACTCCGCAAAGGTTACACTTTAATTCTTCTAAGCAAATATTTACGCTGAATTTTGCTGCACAATTTTTCTACATTAAATTTAACACCCAGCCGCAAAATATAATTAGCAGCTGCAATTAGAACATTTCGGACTTCTTATTTGTGTGTGTCTGTGTGTGTATTTGTGTGTAAGAGTGTGTTTGTATGCCTGGCAACTATAACAATAAATCTTTTTTATTTGCTTTTGTGCGATTTTTATGAGTTGATACTCGAAAGTGCGGTGGATTGCCAAATAGTTTAAATAAATGCGCACCCAAAATATGAAAATAATGTTATAAAATACAAATTCGAGCGGAAACGGAAATGGCAAATGCGCTGGTCACGCTTTACACTCAAATCGTACGAGAAACATGGGATGAGGGACAAAGAGAGAGAGAGAAAAAGTTCTCTAATCTAATTTAAGCTGCCATTAGTGTTTAACCCACGGTCTGGCCCACAATTTTTCGATGCTATATCCCAACTCCCCCTCAACAACTTCATCAATCAAAGGCTACGCAACGCAGTTTGCATGCAGATGTGGGCACAATGGTATATGTGTATGTGCGTGCCATCAAAACGCGTTTGCTGCGCAATTTAAGTTCAGAGAGAGAGAGAGAGGGAGAGAGAGAGAGAGACAGAATGAGAACTTGTACAGAACACGCGTCCTTAGCCTTCAGCGTATTCCATCAGCAAAAGCAAGTGCCTAAAAGTAGGCTACACGTTTCTCGACCATTTGTGGCATGTGTTCGTCCCGGGGTCGTTACATGCAGATACTTACGGCCAGTTGCTGTTTAATGAGTGATGTAGCAGATCTATCATTGTTTCCGCAAAAGTTCTACACACAACTGAATCATGAAAAGACGGTTTAATTTAAGCTAACAACACAAAATTAACCAGCCACATTTTATCCTTTTATATACTTGATCAATCATAAACTCAAGTAAGCATTCGTTTGATAAGGATGGATACGCAAGGAATAAACAATATGAGAGCTTTATAGGCATACGAAATTTTAGAAATCACTGGAAAACCAATTAATTTAGAACCTTCTACTTGAAGTAAGCGGTTTTTATTACAAATCCGATTGTAGTGCAATGAGAATCATCAAAAGCAGCTTGAAAATGTTATCCATTGTTTAAACAACAGACTAAGAGTGGAGTGGAGGGAGAATAGCTTCAGAGGGGAACGGTGGTTATCTGTCAATTGCGGCACTCTTATCGATTGCCTGAGAATTACATTTCATGTTTACAAACATTTACAAGTTTTGAGGGTTTGTGTTTGGACGTTGACAAGGGAAGTGAAGAAAAGTTGGTGGTGGCCTGATTTCTTATTGTAATACTTGGAAGTAATTGATTTTTAAACTTGACACCTTGCGCTAAGCGGCTTAGTGACGAACACGCGCGACCCTTGAGACATGCCCATCGCCATTGTTGACGCTTTTGTTATGTCTGAAAGCGATAATAAAAAAAAAAGCCAGCTCTGGGATTATTTTTTAATACGTATATTTTTGTCATACCCTGGTATTTAATTTTAACCATAAACTGTTTTCGACAACTAAACCTCATCGGCTGTTTGATAGAAGAGCTAAAATATTTTCTTCTAAGAACTCATTTAATTTCGATAAGTAACATATTAAATGTATTCTTAAATATTGCTAAGAAATATGTTTTGAAGATAACAATGTTCAAATTCATATCCTTACTTAAATTAACATAAAACAGGGTATCTTTCAGTCTGTAGTGTTTGAGTTTTCTTTACTTTAAATTTTTTTGGCACTCACCCAAAAAATGGGCTTTGATCCCGAATTTGTAGTTGCAGCAACGTGATATGGCTCATTTATGGATTTATAGTTATTGTTGTTAATGAATATACTGCCAGGAAAAAAATCGGCCTCCGATTTTATCTCCCACCCCAGTAGCTTTGCCTAAGTCTCCTATTGTATCTCTCACCCCAGTAGCGTTGCCTCAAACTCTTCTCGTTTCTGATAGTTCAAAAAACTAACAGCTTCTTTGGTACTTGGCTATCAGAACGTTAGAGGTATTTGTAGCAAACTCAGTAGTTTGTACCTTAATAGCCTTTCATTTCCCTTTCATGTCATTGCCTTAACTGAAACATGGTTAAGGCATGAC